>OU611783.1:10000000-15000000 GCA_914767645.1 Hydraecia micacea | reverse complement strand
CAGCGAGTAATAGGCAATCCAATTCGTTGAAAAAATATTGATTATAATTATGAAAACCAAGACTCGATTGCGAATTTGAGAAAAACGAGTTCCATTGCATACAATCCAATCCACCATGGTAACAAAAATATAATCGAAGCAAAGATACCAAGTGTTATGGTTTGTTGTGCCAACATTTGTCTTATCTACTGCACCTTATCATGTAAAAGTGATCGATTACATAGGGTAAAGGCGGGATAGATGCCCCACTTTTTGAAATATCCTCCTAATTAAAAAAATAACAATTTTATATAAATAATGTCTATGAATTTAGCTAGTTTAATCCTTTATGTTTAACTGTGATTTGTATTTTTGACCCCACAAATTACAGATTTTGCAAATTATTGGTTTTTGTGGAACTCCTTTTTTGGGGATAGATGCCTACCCGTATGGATAGTTGCCCCACCATGAAAATACTAAGAAGGATAGATGCCTGCGGCGCGGGATAGATACCCTTCATACTGTATAAACGAAAAACTCAACCAAACCTTTGTGAGGTTTTGAGGACAATTGGTGTTTTAGCAGTAAAAAGCTACTCCTAAAACAGAAATTGTTTCCAAGAAACATGGGCCTAATAATGAAAAGCATTTTGCAGTTTTTAATTTTTTTTTTAATTGTCATCGTTAGCATATAATTGTACAGACGCCAGCACATCAACCTACCCGAAAACGTCAGATTTTCCCAATCAATTTTGAACCTTATGCTTTAGCAATAAAGTTGAAATTTGATTAAAGAAATTTGACAGATTGTAATAGGTTGATGTGCTGGCGTCTGTACATAATTTGAGATCAAATAAAATAACCATAACTTTCGGGATATTTCGTTTATCCCCATAGTATTTCTATCCATTTCGTCGAAAGCTGACTGCAATTGTTCTGTAGTCCAAAAACATAATCGAGCTCGAACTCCTTCCTTTCTTTTGGATTTTCGTGGCATAGTTCTGCTACAATCACTAAAAAGTCCAAATACAAATATATGTAAACACATAAAAATATAACAGAACACAAAAATATGTTCAAAATATACCCTAAAACCACATACCTATGGGCATACATGGTGTATGGAGGGATAGATGCCCCTAGGGGCACCTATACCTCGAAAAATCAGGGCAACTATCCTTTTTGATAGGGATAGAAGCCTAAGTATTTTTTTAAATAAATAAAAAACAAAAGAGCAACTATTTACATCTAGATGCATACTTGATGAATCAGTTTATTGACATAATAAATAATATAACGGAATTAATTACTACTTATAAAGTTATACAACAGCAAATACTAACCTTTAAAACTTTGACGTGTTTTTAAAGTTCGCCGCGGAGATGAATGCACACACGAGCGAAACACGTCCTCACCGCACGACGGCCCGTGTCTAACTGAGGTGCGGGGTGTCTACGGCTCTTAGTTCAACTGTTATTTCTTAGTCGCGAGTTTGGGAAGTTAGGTTTTTTGAAAATGAGGCAACTATCCCACTGGGGCATCTATCCCGCCTTTACCCTACTAGGCAATCAATAGAAGTGAAAGAACGTTTTATCGGTTTGCTTTCGCATTATCGCGTCCAATCAGTGGTATTAAATTAACAAATGACATTTGATCCTAATCGCAAAACAAACAGGTTTGTTAGTTGTTTGTGGTCGGTGCATAGTGTTCTCGACGACGTATGACGAGATTGTTACGAAGCTTGGGATTATAATACTTTACTGTGACACGCATGAGCGATGCAAATAATTCACTCGATAATTGGAAAATCAAAAGCGTGATGACTGAAAGTACAATAATGTTATATCTCATTAATCTCTAGAACCACCTCTGGTATAGATATTAATAAGATATATCAATTGTTCTTAAAATTACGAGAATTGTCCCTCGGCTATTTAATTTTGACAATTCAAAAGTGCCTGTACATGGTTTAATTGAAATAAATGATTTGATTTGATTTGGCAATTCTCGTAATTTTTCACAGTCTGATCTCAGTCTCAATCTGTCAAAAATACTTACCTCTAATTTCTCTACATTCTTGACAAGTTTTTGACATTGATTATCGCTGTGATGAGATTGCGAGTAGATTTTAAACGTTTTTAGTTACGGGAATTGGCCTTCAGTTGTTTTGTTAATCTAATCTCGCTTGTCCGCATAATTTTGTGCGAAATCTCCGAAGTATCATGATTAACCGCGTATTATGAGGAAATTGCCCGAATTATTCCTGAAAGATTAAATAAATCATTTTGTTTGGGGAACAAGAATGCTAGCTGTTTCGACGCACCTATTATTCATCTGGAATAGCTTGATTCGTTCATCATGTCTGCTGCTAGAGAATTTTATTGACACAAACTAATAACGGTTCTGCTATTGCCGGATATAGAACAATCATAATATTATCATGAACAATATGACTGGGAATAAATTATAGTGGAATAATAAAAAATACTATCAAATCACTATAAAGCAGCGAGTGCTGGCTCTGCCACGCCTGCGTGGGATTACGGGTCGTGTCCATGAATATACCTACATGCCGTTTAAGTAGTGAAAACTAGTAGACTTGTATGGAATGATAGTACTACATTCTAGTACATGAGTGACTCGACTTCTGAGAATGTTATAAGACATCTACTTAAGTCTGCTAATCTAATGGAGTTTCTTGCCCGTTCTTCTCCATAGAGATCTACGTTTTGGAATGGGCAACTAGCTTCAACTTTCTGACTAACTGGCCGACTATTTAATTTTGACAATTCAAAAGTGCCAGTACATGGTTTAATTGAAATAAATGCTTTGAGTTTGAATTTAATTTATGAAGTTAGGAGCTGCTGTAATTCAGACATTGAATTGGAAGCTCTCATCAGTCACGTGGCAAGTGCTTAAAATTAATGAATATTTTACCTGTTAAGGAAAACAAATAACGATTAATTTACCTACATTGTAAAAAGTTGTAATTCAAAACACGTGTGACAAGTTGATCGCTGCGGTAAACGGACCTAGCACGTTGATTATTGTCAACCTTCGACACAGCATGAGGCAATTGAGCCATATGATGTGCATCTAGTTCCTATTTTATTATTTAAAACCTGGAGATGTTCTGAACCCATTTTCTCTATGAGACAATGAACGAAACTGCGCGAAATGAACGCGAAGTTGGCGTGATTAGCTAAGGAATTGACATGGTTTCGAAGTAAGGAATCATTGAGTGGCCATAGTGAATTAGGGCCCTGGTTGTTTTTCCATTTCGTTAAAACATAGTCTGCAATCGTGAGTAACAAACAGGTTTCATGACATGGTCGTAGCTTCACTCTCGCATGGCCTTCAGGTCGATAAAAAATCTCTTTGCAGTCACGTTTAACGGTAACTCAAGTGCAGTATTAAAAAACATAGGAAATCATATTCTTCCTATTGTTTTTTATACTGACTTGTATTTAGTAGGTGTTTACTCGTAAATATATTAAACTAGCTTCTGCCCCGGCTTCGCCCGCGTCCCTGTCGGAAATTATCCCACGGGAACGTGATACCGGGACAAAAAGTAGCCTATGTCCTTCCCCAGCGTGCCATCTATCTCCTTAGCAAATTTCATAGATAAATCCGTTCAGTGGTTTAGCCGTTACAGACAGAGTTACTTTCGAATGTATAATATTAGTACAGGCACATACTTAGTCATGAAGATATGTTTAAAACGGCCTTGATATAATTTGTGAGTGAATTAAATTCTATCGTCGGTCGTCGTCTGTTTGACCCAGTGTGTCATGGCAGTATCGCGGACTCGCAAATGCAGTGAGACTTCATCGCGTTTAATAAAGAGTTATTAGTTCTTTGGTACAGTGAAATTCAATGACTTCAATCTATGATGTCATTTGGCAAAACATAAAATTTCCATATTCAGGTCCTATTGTACAAATTGTTGTAAAAGCCAGTCGTAAAATTACGAGTTTCAATAAGAGGTAGGGCAGTATACAATACAACAGGGAAGTTGCATGATTCTACCTGTTATATTGAGAGAGCCGGGTATTAGTTGCTGAATACTTCAATACTAAGTCCATCTTATACTGGTACTAGTCAGTCTGCACGGTAGGAGTAGCCCATGGAGATTTGAGGCATTAACATTACACAGTGAATTTAAAAGGAACATTAAAAAAATGCACTATTTCAAACTCTCTCTTTCTCTTAAACAATGAAATGCAAATTAATCATCATTCAGTCTGGAATCACACCTGGATGAGTGATGTACGGAACCGGGAAGGCGGGAAGTATGGGTATAGACCCAGCAGTGGGTGAAATTAATCATGATAGTATAAAATTAATTAGCATACTCTCATTAATTCACTATGCAGTTGACACGGTAAGGTTATCATAAATCAATAACATGTTTAAAGTAGAAGTTAGAAGGACTTATTGGAGCTTGATAATCTTATTAAGTTCGTAGCACACAGCATTTAAAGGTTTTCCTTCAGGGCAATCAACAGCAAGTTGCCAAAAAAGGCACATATCAACAACTATGGTCATTATGAGTGAATAAAAGCAAGTTATAATGTACATAAATTGTAGATACATGGAATGTTTAGCACTGTTTAAGTAATTAAACTTATGCAGGTAGACAATTAAGTATAGGCAAATGACCTGCATAATTAGGTACCTAAACATGGTCACCTTGACATGATAGGGACTAAGTAGGTAATATAATTGGATGATACATTATGCCTCACAGATGCAGGTGGCAGTAATGTACTATATCCATTCAAGTAATATATTGCTCCACCTGCAATGGATCGATAATCAAAATTGTTTAAGCCAGAGATACAAGGTGGATTAGGTTTAAAATAAAAAGGTGTTAACTCATTAAAGAATTCCTCTTCACAATTAATGGTCTGAGTAGTAAGAGAATCTAGTTTTAAATTGTGTCTATTGACTATTACAATTTATTATTTTATCATGCATGACTTAACATGTAATTTTTATTTAACAACAAGCTGTGCCCCGCGGTTTCACATGCAATAAAAGTCTTATACTTAGTCCATTTTATTGATTCTCTTTACAAATTTCCACCCCCCTTTTTACACCCTTAAGGGATAATTTCAGGGATAAAAACCATTCTATATCCTTCCCCACAACTCAAACTATCTGCATACCAAATTTCATCTAAATTGGTTCAGCGGTTATTGATTCCCCATACAAACTTCCACCCCTTAAAGGATGATTTCTGGGATAAAAACTATCCTATGTCTTGTCCCGGGACTCAAACTATCTCTATACCAAAATTTTATCCAAATCCGTTCAGCAGTTTAAGTGTGAAGAGGTAAATGACAGACACACTTTCACATTTATAATATTAGTATGGATTCTAATTGAATTATATTTTTTTTTTAATAAATAGGTGTCATCAATAATTGGTAATATTGGTATAGTTACTAAGACAGCCTAGCTAACATCAGTGTTGTTTCAATAAGGGATTGCTATTACAGATGAGTAAGACCACTATCCTTCAAACTAGGAAAATCCTGTATCTTGTAGGACAATATATTAACCATGTAATATAAATAACACATTTTTTATTTGTCGCATACATTCGCAAATAAATTATTCTTACAAAATCAGCAGTCTTATGTGCCAGTGATCAGGTGCATCTGGCTGGCATCATAATACTAGAACCATGTTACTAGGTGTATCAATATTATGCATAAGAAAAGAATCATATGGCTCTGAGTCATAAATATGTTTTGCTTAACAGTGAATGTTTATAGCCAAATCTGTAAGCATAAATTATTTATTAAACATATTTATTAGTGACATAAGCATTAGAATGTTACTGAACTTCCTAATAATTTCATTGTTTCCTGTTAACAGATAATAACAATACAATGGCTACTTGGCAAAAATAAAATATTCATACTAAATATTCAATTCTAATGTTGTTTATAGCATTGATAACTACATTATGAATAATTTAATAAGTTTTAACAATAAGACAGGAAAGTGTAAAGTAGGTACGAAACTATAACAAACCAAGAATAAAACCTATAGGAAAATGCATAAAAATGTGATCAGCCTTTGTAAAATATTTTGAATGCAATAAAAAAATAAATAAAAAGTATTCAACACTAACTGTATCTTTGACTGCTATGAATCCATAAAAAGTTTTGATAAAATTATGTCATCATTGTTTATATCAGAAAACAACACAAAAACAACAGGTATAGTTTACCACTAATTAAGTTAGGTACATGTACACTTTAAGCACACAATGCCGAATTTCAATAGATCATTATATTAATGATTGTCTAATTATTTTCAGCAACATTCAGAGTTCTATCTGAATCATAAAGGGCAAACAGATAGGAGACACAATGGTTTTGGGTGTTTACTACAATATTACCTACTCCATTACTCACCACAGTTACCTATTGTATTGGGATTATACCAGACATTATAACGACTAACTTGTAAAAGCTTATGTTCACAAAGAAACTAATTAGATCTTGATTAGTAAACATTCAATGGATCAGGAGGGGTACATAGTATTAGAAATTAAAGATTTGAAGTGGTCAAACTGAACCAGAAACTTTGGATTGTTATGTTTTAATGCAATTCTGATAGGTATATTATTTAGATTTTTGTTTGTTACCCCGACAAGTTGATGAATTTATATCTAAAAGTAGGTAGATATTATACTAATGTATTGCATGTGTGAAAATAATAATTTCAATCTTACTTCACCACTTCGAGCGGCAGGGGAATTTTCTTCGATCTCGTATATAATATGTGGCAAACCGGCTTCGCCAAGCAAAGAGAATCCGAATCCCAAATTGTCACTACGATTCAGAACCACTAGTCTTTCGTCAGCCATATTCAGTGTACAGCAGCATTGATTAGCATCCACCGAAGGATTTCACTATTAACACTTTGGTAAAACTTCATGAGGGACTATTTAAAATGGATATTATTCTATTGTAAAACGAAAAATATTCATAATTACAACACACGATAAAAAGCAAGCGCACCCAACCAAAGCGAAGACAGGTACAGATACAAAATAATTTTGAAGTTTGATTTGTTGGGGTGATATTCTCTTCTCTGCCTAGTACAAGATGAAAGAGTCGCAGTTTGAATTTTTTATTCCATGCGTTTTTCTCTAGCTGGTATCGGCTCCTGAAAGATGAACGACCCCCCCCCCCCCAGCAAAGATAAAGGCAGGGTTGTGCAGTTGTGCATAAATAAAAAGCTGTCACCAGCAAAAGGATTTTTTTTTAAACTAGATTTTTTGTCTCCCATGGATGGCAGGGGGGCGCACGTCTTTTCGGGCCGGTGCCGGTGCCTGTCTACTGGCGTTATTCCACTGAAAAACGCCCTTAAACTTTAATACTCCTGTAGCGGTATCTACAACACCACATGCGAACATCGCGTCATACTGTCGTCACGCAAAATCCTGTATCTCGCAAGCAGAGTTTATCACGCTACTAGCATATATACAACGGCCCGACATAAATCATTGGGCAGTTGCCCGCCAGACACAACACCCGTTTGGTTGGAAGATCCTCCCTTTTCTATGGTGGATGAATGAACTTTACACCCTGTTCCTCATACTTCTATACTGTGGAGAACCCTAAGGGAACCTTAGACGATCCATCTGGCATCCAGTTCAATCCGATGGTTACATTGATTTCAGATCGATCGTGTGTAGAGCGCATCACTGAGTGATACATAAGCTACATAAATTCAAAAAGATATGCTTCTGTTTACCTTATTGTGCTTATTCGTCTCGTTGTATCTTCTTGAATACCTGACTTTTTTGACGATTATTATGTTTGTACTGGTTATGGCGCTCTACTAGTTCGTTCTTGGATGAAACCAACATCTACAACATACCCCTATGGCGTACAATATTTAAAAAAAATATCCTAAAATGGATCGGATAAACAGAAAACTAAGCTATTGTACAGACGCCAGCACATCAACCTACACCTAACTGTCAAATTTTTCCAATCAACATTGAATCTTATGCTTCAGCGATAAAGTTGAAAATCTATTACAGAAATCTGACAGATTGTAGTAGGTTGATGTGCTGGCGTCTGTACGTACACAAGAACTACTCTTAAGGCACGTAGTCCATCACGCGCCGCACGGCCTCAGGCTTTTGCTATTGTTTGCAACGCGTCCCTATTATAAGAACTCACGAGGCGCGAGGCTTTGTGGCCGCGCTGCCCTAGTGGGTGACGCGCCTTAAGACCGGAATAGGTAATATAAAGACGCGTCCCCACTACGGGCCGCGTGGCCTCAAAGCCTTGTGAGGCCCGGCCTCGTGAGGCTTTTGCAATTGTTTGCAACGCGTCCCCATTATAAGAACTCATGGGACTCGACCCCGCGGCTGGGCCACACGAAGCCGCGCGGCCCTAGTGGGGCTAGGGACGCGGACGCGGCTTAACATAACACCACGCCTGTAATCACCGAAAGGTTTGGCAGAGGTAAACCCACTACATTTCTCCAGTTGTGTTTTCAGCTCTATGTAATAAGGGACGAGCCGGTGAGCCTATTGCTATCAACCGGGCCCAAATCATATATAAATCAATTATTAGAAGTCAAAGTAAAACTAAAGACTAGAAGAATTTACTTGATACTTTTATGGCGCGTCCTAATTAGGGCGGCGCGGCTCCGTGAGGTCAAGCCGCGCGATCTAGACTCGTGAGTTCTTATAATGGGGGCACGATGTAAAGCACAGAGCCTCGCGAGGCTTTGAGGCCACGCGGCTCTAGTGAGTACGCGCCTTTAGACTTGGTGGCATAGACGACCCATGGAATTAGTATGTACTGTGTAGTAAAGCCGCCATAGAATGTATTTTCTTCAATCACCGAATGAACATCCAACGACGGCTGCTGGCAGAGCCAAAGAAGAATTAATATTTTGGCAGGACTCAAATTACACCAAGGAACTTATATCCAAATCTCTGTGAGCCAAATTACACTGTCACTGTCTTGCTGTGCGTACTGTCAGTGTCAGTATCAACATCAAGTCAAATTACAAAATTATTGTTGCCAAAGAAAGAGTGAGTGGCCTATTAATTTTTTTCCTTTATGAATAGTGGTCTCCATGCTCTTGCTTGAACAGTTTTTTACATTTTCCACATTTCTCATTTTTTTTATAAATGTAAGTGCCTATTCCGTTCTGTATCAGACTTATTTTTTTAATATTAGTTATATGCAGTGACAGTGAGACAAGACATTGTTATTTTCAAAATTACCGCCGCTTGATAATGCTAAAGATTGAATTTTCGATGAGGAATTATGCTGAACATTGTAAATAATTCACTACGGTTGTGTAACTGCGAAAGTGCGAAGGCAAAGTACTTACAAAAACCAGTACGTACATACTACATACTACATACGTACAGTGGCGGGCGACAGTTAGGTTGCTAATGCTATCAAAATTATAATCAAAATCGAAAAAAAAATCTGATAAAATCATCAAAATGTATATTGTCTCGAACTTAGTGAGAGTAACCATACCTAACTATTTGGCTGGACTGCCCATTCCAGACTCTATCGGGGGTTGGTTTCGCCTTGGAGGTAAGAAGGAAAACACTAAAACCATGTGTACACAATATTCTAAAAAAGTAAATTTATATAAAATGGCCGAGGTGGGTCGAGATTGATGCCCCAGATCTAGCTATAATTCAAATGTTCTATTTATTATCTAGTTCCACATAGCATAAAGTTATAAAAGTGATAACTGTACTTGTTTCTTAAAAAAAGTACACAGTTATAAAAAGTAGCTCAGGAGATAATGTACTCTATGTACTTGTAATAAAATATATAATAGCTTAAAATATTGTTAAGGTTGTTTTTGTGTTATTCCCATACAATTTTCAATGACATACTTTCAAATGCAATGTAACTGCCGCATGACAAATGAAAGATTATAGATAACATGCAACTGTTATTAGTTTATTAATTTATTGGTAATTGATTTTAATTCATGCATTTTAAGTTGTAGCAGCTGTAGTTAATAGTATTAAATCTTAACTTATTATTATTTCTTTTTCAGTGAGGGATTGGCTTGCCTTAATCCCGCCTGTAGTAGTGGTGGGAGGCATTTCATATTACTCATATGACACTATTAAGAAGGCTCGTGCAGCTAATGCCAGTGATCAAATAAATCCCAGCGTCAGGAAAGATATCAACAAAGTGGTTGATTTTGTTGACATTGAAGACATCACCGAGAAGGTGTCCCTGTGTCGTTGTTGGAGGAGTAAAAATGTAAGCTAATTTTGTAATAAAGCATTAAATAGAACATTTATCTATCTTACATAATTTCTGAGTCACTTGTTTTGTGAAAAACAAAATGTTATTGAAATATCTTTTGAAATAAACAGTATTTATGTCACGGCTAATAACCGAAGTGCGGCTACACCTAGGTTTAGCCCGGTACAACTAGGTGTAGCCAGCCACATGCGGTTCGTGTGTACTTCTGGTGACATCGGTTGCATGGTTGCGGTCGATCGATAGGTTACTTTAAACCCTTTACACAGAAATAGGAGCCCTGCGAAGCGGGGCATCGTCGACGTAGGATGCACCTAGTTGTACCCGGCTAAACCTAGGTGTAGCTGCACTTCGGTTATTAGCCATAACATTTATATCCTAAAATGCATTACCAATTTATTATTGTTTTTAAGAGTAATTAATGGGGTCAGTTTCCTTATTTGGTTGCTCTATTTCCTTAGTTATCAACGCATTACCTACATTTAATGAATGGATTAAATGCATTATTTAAATAGGAAGATAAATACTGCTGTGAGTTTTATTTGTCAGTTGTGGCCTACATAATTCATTATCAGTTGTTCTGTTGACTTTGCTGCGGATATCAGATTAGGAGTGTGTGTAAATAAAAAATAATATTTGATACCTTACTATTGTATATCTAATCTGTAGGTAACCAGCCCCCATTAAGATCCTGTGATATTTCTTCTTTTTGCTAAATTGTTATTTTTAATTTTATTGTTTTATAGTGGCCGTATTGCGATGGTGCTCATGGCGCCCACAACAGGGCGACGGGCGACAACATCGGTCCCGTTGTTGTCAAGCACAAGGAAAACAAGTGAGCAATAACACAATACCTACGTAACAAGGTGATAAACAAATTGTGATCATATTTATTACAGAAATTGTTAGCCTATTCAAAATATATATTATATGTAATTCACAGTAACAAAAGATGCTCATAATAACCAATAAGAACTAATGTTAATATTAAGTTTACATTTGTTGCTTTTTATTTTTTTGATGTTTTTTTCTTGGCCATGTTTATTGTAGCCATTGTAATAAATATCATGTTTACATAGTATTTTTAGATAATGAATAAAATGAAATCAATAAAATTTTGGTCTGTTATGGAAATGGTTTTTTTTTTATTTGGATTTAGTTAGTAAGCTTTACATATTCACTGAGATTATCTAGAGACCATTACATATAAATAAATAGAAATAAGTAAAAGAAAAAACATTACTTATAAAATTTAATTACCAAATTGCCTTAATTAAAAACATCACAGACATGTTCCTGACTTTTAATTATAAATAAATATTTAAACATGCCATTAGTTTAGATAGAAAATCATGTTTACTGGTAATTACTATAATTACCACTGTTTGTTGGAAGAAAAAAATGTTATGGCACTGTTTATTAGATTAATTTGCAACCAGCAAAATTCAAAAGATTGTGAGTTAATATTTTCCGCATTGATGTAATTAAGTGCAAGTGACTTGGCCAAATTCATAAAAACTATAAATACCTAATACAGTTATGTTGTACTTAAGATATCTATGATTTGTTACTAACAGTAAAGATTACAAAAAAATAGTTTTGTAGAAAAAAGGGTCAAATAAAAATATTGATGATTCTTCTGAAGAATGACTGCAAAAATTGGGGATTATTACTGGCTGAAAAACGTTTGCCTTGACTAGAATCAGTAGAGTCTGATTACAAGATTATCAACGATAAAGATAGTACAACACATTTTCACGTATACTTGCAGTTACAAGAACCAATTTATCTTATGGATGGAAATGTTCCAAAGATATTTGACCAAACAATAATATCCAAATGAAAATTGATAAAACACCTTATCATTACAGCAATTTATGTAACAACCATTGTAAGTGTTTCATGCATGGATGCAAATGATTCATTATTCTACAAGGCCTACTTAGTTCCTACTGATGTTTAATTCTACGGAATTTTAGTGTAATTCAGTCTTGAATCTTCTCAGATACTGCCACCAAAGCTTGATAATCTGGAGAAATCGAGTAACGCGTTCAGGTGGCTCTCCCAGTTACAATTTTTAAAGCTGAAATATAAAAAAAGAAGTTGATTAAGTCATTATTTTCGAGATGTGCCTATGCCTAGCGAAAAACACAAGTATCATAATAATAATCATATATTCCTCAGATCATTTCGTAACCTAAGTACCTAAATGTTCGCCACATTTAAAACGTGCAGTTTCTGATGGATTTTATGCAAAACAATAAATTTAACTATATCGCAATCAAATGCCAGAAAGCATCGTAAAGGCAATTACAGAAAAAAAATCGGCGTTCCACAAGGTAGCGTGTTGGGTCCGCTCTTATTAGTCCGAACTGAGTTTTTAGTAGATAGTAAAGCATTACAAAATAAAGTTGTCTATCTGCCATCAATAAAAAAAAATTGTTGAAGCAAAATGCCGTAAAACGAATGTTCCTTGCACATGTTGGCGAGAAATAAAATATTTTCATAGTAATGATAATAGATATACTACTGTATTGTAGAGAATGTCTTTCCCTATAAGGCCGACAATTAGTGTAATACAATCTACTTACTTCTATCCTAGTCTCGGCAATATTTTCTTCATTTCGGAGAAGCTCATGCTTGAGTCCATTACGTTTTCTGGAAAGAGCATAAAATGTATTTTAGTTTAAATTACTTCCAACGCGTATAAAAGTGGTTTAGAAGTTTATATTGAAATGCAATAAAACGAACAATAAACCGCTGTAAAGTCTTTGTTCGGGGTTAATGTCGTGAGAGGGCTATATTCACTTGGCATAACGCGGTTTCCGTCCCAGTTGACCGCTTCCTACGCACCGGGTCTCGGGAAGGAGCATATCGTATTACACCACACAATAGGCGCTTTACGTAAACTTGGAACGTACAAATAAATATTATAATTCTGACAAATGCGTGCACTGACTGGACAGGTCCACTCAATCTGTGTGGTTCTTTCTTCAAAAGATCATCTCGGACTTCGATCTACATGGTCTTCATATAACCTGACCAAGATTATGTCTGGACTTTAAAAGAGACTGTGACCTCTGAGTTTGTTTCGGCCTTTCTTCTCAGAGTAGTCAGATAGGAAACGCCGACCTCATCTAGTTTTTAAAATATGATTGACGTGTAAAAGTGTTTGTGCAA
Source organism: Hydraecia micacea (assembly GCA_914767645.1). Taxonomy (NCBI): domain Eukaryota; kingdom Metazoa; phylum Arthropoda; class Insecta; order Lepidoptera; family Noctuidae; genus Hydraecia; species Hydraecia micacea. The sequence continues at coordinate 14,986,550 of OU611783.1, read as the reverse complement.
ACCTACTTACAGAAATAAATCATTTATCATTTATTTATTTATATTAACTGCGACTGTTCGTTTACTTAAGTTAATTCGGATATATTGAAGGGGTTTTGGTATATTTACAAGTATATTCTTCTCCACACGATGAGGGCTGTGTAGGTGAGGCACACGATGCTGCAGGTCACAAGGACCATGATGCCAGCGGCAGCACCTATCGGCTCTCCTCGGACAGATGAGTTTCGTACTTTTTGGGAATCCTTGCGAACCGCTTCTCCAGGAGCTGGTAAATTAAATAATTATAAAATTAATCTCTGTTTTGCGTTTCGCAAATAGGTACCTGTGATTGGCCCAAAACTTTGCCACATCTACGGCGTCGCAGTGATAGTGCAGGCAGAGGAATTAAAACGCTCAAATAACTTCTTTATCCAGATAAGTTATATCTAAAATAATAAACTGATTCACTATATTTACAAAATCTCTAGATTATCTACATATAGGTAGCTATACAATCGTGACTCAAGTAATTATTTCATTGTTATAGGGTACAAGAGTCCATGACGCAAAAGTAGGTAAATCGTAAACGTGTATCTAGGTGATGAATGAAGAATAAATAAGGTTGACTGGTAGAAAATGCTTAAAGATTTAATCAATTTACGATAATGATTACCTTGCAAGAACTCTGCCTGTGAATCGGGCACTGAAGGCACCTCCGCGCGAGCATCCTCCGCGTCTTCAGGGAAAGTGGGCAAGTCCATGTGTTTCTCATTGTCGTCTCTAGAGTGGAGCATGTCGAACACCTCCGATCTGTAGAGACCGTTGCCTTATTATTAAGATTTCTGTGGTTGTTTCCAATTAAACTAATTTCATTATCACTAGTGTTGTTATCGTGTTTCGTCTACTGCCACTACTCTGCTGGACAGTGCTGGGTAATTGGATATGGATCCCTTAAAACGCCTAGTGACGATCCTAGGATTGAGGTTTGTCGTCGCAGTACAGTGTATAGTAATTTCGATCACAGACTCACAGTTGACTATGAACCCATAATGGAACGGGCCGCTTACTGTTTCGACACTACTGTCTGTTCTAAGTCGACTTTAAGTAGCTACACTTTCGAAATCTATCTTCACTGAGTAAAGTATATTTCCATTATCAGAATTCAGAATACTTAGGTCAAATACTTTTCGGTAAACCCAAGCATTAATATTTCGTACGGTCTTACCTGCTGACACCATTTTTGTCGTCCACTAAAAGCTTCAAAACAGTTGCGTTAGCTTCTAGTGTTTTGTAACGACTGTTGTCCTCCACCTCCTTAGCGAGTTCAGGCAGAGTACTTTCTTGTTCCTTCAATGTGGCCGAGTTGTCGCCGTAACATGTTCTCAAATCTGGAATACGATAATCAGTTCTATACACAGATTTTACTAATGCTAAGTAACACAAATCAATTAACACGGCCGACGTGAAAGTTATTTGAACATGTCGGAAAACCGTTATCGCCATGTTCAAAGTGTGCATTTATAACCAGTGTTAAGTTGTTAGCTAACAAAGAAGGAACTGCAGTTGACTCTAAACTTATCTAAATGCAAACATTCTTGTCGCCGGCCGGCCAACACTTCAATTAGTGGGTCAGACGCAGCTTTAACTTAATGTGAACTTAACGGTGTTAAAATCCGGTTTCCTGGGCTACCATCGTCTGAGATCATATTTTAGTATGTTATTTCCGAATGATACAGCAACTGATGAGGTGACTCATAGCCAGTCATAGCTGTCTCATTGTTCAGAGTAACCTCGTATCTCCAAGTGAAAGTATTTATCGGAGCAAATCGACTAGATCTTGTTAGTACGTAGGATATTAGCCAGAGGCGTTGCTGGTGAATGCGATACATTTCGTTGAAAGTAAGACTCTTCTCGTGCTGCAGTAAGTCGCAAAAATGTTTTTTATTTTATTCTTTATAATAAAACTAGTTACGGATGCATGTAGCTAAAATTAAGTGAAGTTAAAGTTGTAGGTAATGTAGTTCAGTTTCTGCATCGTTCTTACGTAGATGTTGATAACACTAGGTATAATCAGATCATTATAATCGAATGAACCTGTAACCACGTAATACAAATTAATATTATTCATGTTGTTTTTCGATTCTTATTAGCATTACAAAAAAATCACTATTTTTTTCATTTGGAACGGGGATTTCCATACGCGTATTTTCAAAGAAATCGTTTTATCACCGACAAAGACAGTAATCAATCATTATTACATTAATGCAGTTTGCATTTTTGCAATTAGGTATTTCCTCGATTCCGTGTATTTTGCAGCCGCGCTGATGTTCCACCGATGTAGATTTTACATTTTCTTAGTAAAGTCTTTTTCCGTGCTGGACGACGATGTAACTAATTGGGCGACCAAGCAATTAAGCAATCTTGATCAGTAATGGTCGTGTCCATTGTGGTTGTTTCCGTCAGTAATAGATTATCTAGCCCAGCCATATATTTAAACATTGATTCCATAGTGTTTCAACAAGACTTAAATGGTATTATTGCCGCCATTCTCACGGCCCTTGCCGGAAGAATGGTAAACGCTTCCGCGTATAATCACTGAGCGAGCACTCACGAAGACTTCACATGAAAACTACTAATTGATTCAAAACCATGCTTGTTGTAATTATTAATTTATACGGCTACTGCATAATCCAATTGATGTGACTGCAGCGCAATATAAAGTTAAAGATGTTCTTCTGTTTATTTAGATGTCAACATACGAATAAGACAGCAAATTAGCAAATAGACCTCAACTCAAACAAATAGACCTCAACTCAAACAAATAGACCTCAACTCAAACAAACTTTTGCGTGTATTTCTCGTATAGTAGAGTCGATATATGAGTCGATTATGTTAGTAAACTGGGTCGATCTTATGAAATTATACCTACTACAATACATGAACTAGAATAGTAGAGTGTACGTGGTTCTAGAACAATTTGCGTGCTGAGCCTGTTACTCAATTGAGTCATCAACTTAGATAAAATTCGAGTCTTCCTTTTGTCCGACAGTAAATTGGTTAAGTGTTCTCTTATCTTGGTGGCATACCTCCGTTACTGCCCACAGATTTATAAGGTAGGTAAACAAACAAGAATATTTGGATCCTTGCATTACTGTATGTAGGTTTATGTGTCTCTTGGCTTCACCTACTTACTTCTTGTTTCAGTATCTTGGTAGGTCGTCTTTTTATTGAAATTATAATTTTCTCATATTGTGACGCTTTGCTGTTACTGATAATTTCGTTTGTTCAATTTATTTTTGATTGAACTTCACAACCGTTATTGCGGGCCTAGAAAGCGTAGCTGCAGATTTTTTATATGATTCGAGCAATGAATCTTTCATTTTTCTTCTGGTTGCCTCTGATAGCACCTGAGAATTCCATGGTCTCCATTTAGTCGGTACTTACGAGTGTGTAAACATTTACTGACTGACTTGACATTGGCTAATGGGCTTCTGAACACACGATTGACCAATGTACAGTGCAAGCAATCTAATTTTACTTAGACTGAGGACCAATATGCCACCGGTAGCCTGCGAGACAAGAAAAGATTTTTTCAAATTGAGTGTGGGTGTAGCTCCATCAAAAGGTGTTTAACCTTACGACAACAATAGACGATCAATGTTTACTGTTAAAGCTGGTATCATTATCTTATTCTTGATTTGATTAAATTCTTACTGTAGGCGTGATAAGCACCATTTATTCCATACCTAAGTTTATCTTGTTCAAGTCAGTGCGTTTATATTTACATACATACGAGTATATGGTCGGAAAGGTCAGTTATAATCAAAGCAGAAACTACCATTCGACTATAAAATCTGTATGCATGTACATTGAACCGGTGACCTGCGCCTGGAAAGGGAATAATCGACTTGGGCTTGGGTCCCTTCTCCAACTGAGCCTGGTCACGTTTCGTCTATGTACCTAGCGTAGATAGTGTCGTAGGCTAACTTACCTACCTTTTATTGGTGTACTATTAGGTAGGTATACATATATACTATATGTCTGTAACTCTGTATGTGTCTATAAATTAATGCTCGTTTAAAAACCTACTTACACTTACATCTGAAAGTAGGCCTCACATGTTGGCTAACATCTGTTCTCACTATCTTTTGCTATCCTATAATTTTTTGCTATCAGTCTTTGCGACATCTGGTCCCATTACATTTAAAAAATATTTTGCTTGCAATAATGTGAGACACTGAGAACTCGAAGTAGAAAGGCCACGATGAGGTAAATATTGAAACATAAACTTCATTCATTCACGGCCACCTGAGATGCCAATAGCCAGCTATGAATCACTATGTAAATCATTTTACGCTACTTACTACTACAGACGACACTCATGTTTTTTGTATCTCTGATCTCACATATAAGGTATATTTACATAACAAAAAGAATGGGTTTCCTTATGACTTATGAGTCGCTTCCATTGCTCTTAAACTAATCATCGAAATCATGAATCACTCCCACGTAAATGATACTTTTCTCAGAATTTGGGAGTAACAAATTGTATGCAATTAAAGGGCCATTAGTTCCGTGGTAATGAGTCTGTTGTCAGAAGTTAAGTGCTTCTTAAGACATTGAGTTATCGAGCTTGCACTTGACAATTTAATTTCATAGTAGTTTATCAAAGTGCTTCAAGTGCTAGTGGCTTCATTCATGATAGATAGAGCTCGTTGGTTATTAATTTAGGTACTTATATTTATTTTGAACTACACATGTTTATGGAATTCTAAATTGTTCATCATACAGGGATATGGCTTTTGACTCTTTCTCCAGAAGCAAAATAAGGAGCGTATCAAATGGGGAAGTAGTATCTTCGTCATAGATTATTACGAGATATAAAAACTGGATCTAGAATCTAGATCCAGGTCTAGATTCTAGACCTAACATGCTCAGTGTCTGCTTATCACTTAGCAGTTAGTCTAAACTTGTTCTGCAACTCGGAACCAGTACCTACCAACATAGAAAGTTTTTGTAAGTAGTGAATAGTTGCTACACTTCCTCTGCAACTTTTCGTTTGATCACTCAATAAGAAGGGTACGCAGTACGCACACACGGGTCAGTCTCAATAACACGCATCATTTAAGTAGAGATATCCTGAATATCGTTAAGCTGTTGCTGTTATTATGTATTCATGCCAATGTGCCACAAGACGAGGCTGAATGTGATGATTTCTGTGCCAAGTTCCTGATCAATGAAAACATTAAGAGTCTTATTTAGTTGGAATGATGACTTCTTTATACTTTAGTTCGGTAATTGCCAATGGAAACATACCCATCGTGGCGACGATGATCAAACACAGAAGCTGGTAGCGCGCCATTTCATTACTCGCCCTGCAAACAGATAACTGAATGTAAGTATTATTTTATGTTAATAGTGCTACTTTATGCGCTTATCTGCACCGGTCACACTCTACACATACATACCTAATTACGTAGGTGGAGTGATAAGCGGACAATGACAATTAGACTTATTAGAAATTATCATTTATTGAACAGTTCGCGATTCAGAAATCAAGCTTTATTGTACGCAGATGGCTATCTAGATTTTGAATATTTTATCTAAGAATGTTTGTAGCTATTTGGAAGCGTAAATAAAGCCGACACGTTCTGCTAATAATAGACTTGTTTATCTCATAGGTACTGCCCGTAGTACCCATGTCCTTCACAGTTTAAACTCAACACTTTTTACAATATTTATAAAATAATATATAAAACAGTAACTGAAATAATGTTGTATGTAAGTTATACCGGTCTGCATTAATAACAAGATATTCGAGTCACTTTCGCGATGTTAAACTAGAAAACCAGTTCTGGATGAGAGCACCACTGCTCTAAAAATACCTGGGAGTCGTCACGAGGGATCCGGCCTTTGCAGGGAAGTACCACTTTGCACGATCAACTTAATTTTATGTTCACTAGTTTTTGTCACTATTCCGATGTGATAGGTGCGCGGGCGCCGATGGCCGTGCGGACGTTCGCCTGTGCCCAAGTCGTGCGGTATTCTGCGCAAGAGTGCAGACTGTGCACAGTGCCGCGGTGCCGCTTGAAGGGAGCCTGAGACGCTGACCTCACTGATGCAGGAAATACACTACTTAAACTCGCAAATCGCGTGGATATGGCAAAGGTGAAAAGATGCTTTACATGGTTTTACCTTTTAGGAGCAACGTTGGTCGCCATCAGTCTCACAGTCAAGGGCATTCAAATTAGTTACATGTAGTAAGTTTCCATTTATCTGTTGAGACTGTCATATGAATACTGATTAGACTTCTTAGTGTTTATTTCCTATGGTAAATAGGTCTCGCACTGTGTCAGTAGTTCGATACACAACACGACTGTAATGAAATAAAGAGCAAAGTGTATGGGATACCTGTTGATGATAACATTACCTTCGACTTCGTCCTTAGCCACATCGCATCTATCTATCTACCTATTTAGCCCGCACTGTCCCACTGCTGGGCAAAGGCCCCCCATACCTTTTCAACACACGTCTGACCTTTGCCATTGCGGGTCATTTCTTTTGGTAGGAGTCAAGTTTGTCCCTCTCTCTTTGTCTAGGTCTGCGTCATCACAATCCTGTCTATATTTTAAATAAAAATTCGTATGACCCGCTCTTCAGTAGCGAAAAATTCTAAAACCCTATCTTAGGTCACTACCTAAGATGGGTTTTAGAATTTTCCCCACTTGTTTGACTGAATATAACAAGCCTAAACAGTGGTTTAGGCGTGTTGTTGTCACGGAATTATTTTAGATGCTGATGTGTAACCTCAGTATTTATTATCTATTCTATTTATACTTACGTACCTACCCTCAGGAAGCTAAAATCTCTTGCCAAATAGAGCCAACACGTGCAGGGGCATTGATATTGTCCACAGAGTACTTTTTGATAGATATTGTCACATCATTACTCCAGTCAAGTATTACATGCTTCGAGTCAGTACAGGGCCTGTTTTGTACAGATTGAAATAAAAACCTCTTTGTTCGTCAAATAAGCGGCGCGGCGCGCGGGTGCGCGTGAGACACTCGCAGGGAATTCGCGCCCGGCCGCATGCGCACTCCCGGTTGGCGGGGCGATGGCCGCTGACCCCGTGCATGTTACAGACTTCATTTTAATTGACCTTTTTTTTACAAATTAGGCTTGAAAAATCGAATGATAGATAGGTACCACAGAGTACTATTTGATAGACTGAAAATAGGTACCTACCTAGACCTACCCACTAATAAACTCACGTCGTTTTTTCTCGTGTCGTCATAAAAAACATCAGTCTTTTGTCGCGTCTTGTCCTGTCAAACATTTATAACCATAGATATCCGGAGATATGCCTTCATTGCGAAATAGTAAGGAGTCCTAGTGCCACCGCTTATCTCCCACCCAAATAATTACAACATTAACAAACAGTGTACTTACGACACACACTTAAAATTTGAACACGCACACTAAGAAGAAAGCAGCTACACTAAATCAATTTCTAATAGCACACATACATAGAATGGGCGGGGCATTCACTTGTAAACATTTGCTATTTGCGAGCATTCAATGCACACGCATGCAATTAGGGAGTCGAAAGCGATGGTCGATAATTTTTATCGATATTTAATTTTAGCACATTCTTGTATTATAATAACTTTGTTTAATTTTCTTTAAATATATTTTTTTAATATAAGTACCTATCCGAAAATATAGTTTATATTTTCGGATAGGTACTTATATTAAATGATGATGAGAAATAAAATGGGAATATTTTTTAAATATTGTATTACCGGTTAAAGGGAACGCCCTCAGTTAAATATCATGTTGTATATTTATATAATATATAACGTAGTCTTAAAAAAAATAAGGAAATAGAAAATAAAAATCAAATAAAATTAGAATTATTTATTGTCCAGTAAAATGTAAATATTTGGATAGCACTTGACGCTTTGAAATTTTACGTTACGCCGAATTCAGTTGCACACCCATCATAATGATCAAAACGAAGACTAATGCTATCAAACCAATAAAAATTTTTGTGTTCCTGTCCATTTTTTTATTTTAGGAAAATTTATGCGGTTGGAATTTGAGAATTTGAACATAATTTTTATGAATCTAGTCTGTCTTCTACGATTCTGACAGACTTTTAGGTTATGTCAAGTTGGGTTTTGGGTGCGTTCCTTTTCTTGTTCTGCATTTATAGAGTTGTATTTTATTGTGTGTGTATTGTATCTACTTTAAAATAGTTTTATTAATAAGGTGAAGCTCTGGCGGCCCAAAGGATGAAGGTACCGTCTCTTACGCTATGATTTCCTAGAAGGACGGTGGCGGCAAATGACGTCACTGACACGTTACTTATGATATTAAGTTGGTGTTTTTTTCCTAGAGGGCGTTTTTGACACCGTAAATTCCTGCTGCCATCATATTCATGACTGCTGCCACATTGTCAGAATTGTCACGGTCCGTTAGTTTCTAATGGTACACGGTGACGCTCCCAGTGAGCGTCAAATTCAGTAAAAACGCACTTCCGCGAGGAGAATTCGGCTCCGTTTCCCGCGCCCCGTCGCGTGGCGCGTTACAACATGTGCTCAGTGTGCTCTGCCTTATTCAGTTCATAAGTGTATAGTCTATGGTTACGCTTTCGTCGCGCGTTCGTTGTAAGGCCTCAGAAGACACAACTCCCTACTAGCTTGCCTTGCTTTGACGACGACTCCCCTGCGATGCGCCGCAGTAACAATCCGAGAACCAAAAATTCGAAGACGTCCACCAACCCTAACTGTCTCCGCGTGGATCATTACGGCTCACAAATAATACGTTATGTTATATGTGAGCTAAGTTACTACGTCTGAGGCCGGATTGGAGCCGAGAGCGTAATAATACAATGTTCACGAGAGTTATATGACATTTTTAACACATTTGTATAGAAATAAAATAAAATGTGAAACACTCAGTATTATAGACAAAGATTTGACAAAATAGCAACGGGCCGCGAATTTTCTAATTCAAACTTTGAACCTTGACGGCTACTCGGCCTTATGATTGACTAAGGTGGGCTTGCGATTTAGTGATCAATACAATAATATTGCGCAATATTATTAATCGTCTAGGGCCCACCTTACGAAATCGCCAAATAGCCAGATTTTTTAAAATAATAATTGAATATTTTTGCATATCGAACAAAAATTATGGTAATTTTTTGACCAAAAATAAATAATTGGATGAAATATAATATGTATTTGTCATATTACTTATCATATTGTACTATAAATTAAAAACTGTTCATTTGTCAAAATCTTTAGGCATAATATTAATTTAAGTTTTTACACTTCACATGTAACTGTATTGAAATAACAGTCTTAATTTGGTTCAAACAACATTAAATTTAACTAATTTAACTCTTTTACTATACACGTAATACGAGAATATCCATTGAGTTTTGTAAAAAAATATTCAACTGCAATAATACGCATATCGATAAAATCAGCTGCACGCACTCGTTTGCACCTCTCTAAATTCAAAACGCTCGTTGCGTTCGGGAAGATTCGGGCTAGTTCGGGCTAGTTCGTGTCGCTCCGGACGTAAGTTATTAAAACATTTAAAAATTGATTTAAAATATAAAACAGTGACTTAATTGTTTAGTTACCGGTGGTAGGACACGCCATTTGTCTTCAGGTTGATGGTATTTGAACTATTTTTACATATTCTTACTGCACAACTCGGCATTTTGGGTTTTTACGCATCAATACTACACTGTACGCAGTTTCATAGCGAATGAACGAAGCGTACAGCCGCCGCTCGAACATATACCAAATTTTATAATATCGAGGCGCCACGTGCCACGCCCCCAAGGCATATCCCTCGATATCCGTGTTTATAACTGATATAAAAAATAGATGCATAAAGGTCATAGCCCACTTACACGACTCTGCTCCCACCCGGCAAAAAGAATATAATTCAAATATATGGGCTTTAAATATTGCTCTTTAGATATATTTTACATTGGCATCATAAATTAGCAGACAGCTCGCTTTCAGCGAGCTTACCGCCGCCGTCAGACTGCTCGGTAGTTGACGCCTCGCTGGCCGCACGTTGTGGACGAGCGGTCGGCGCGGTGTCCGCGCGCTCCCTGCTAGCAGTCGCCGCGCCATTATGTCTTGCTTTCAGCATTTTATGCACCCAAAATCTTCGTCTGTTATTTCTTGCGCTTCTCTCTTCATCCTCAAGTGCAATAGCAATAATTGGTAGTTCGCGCGTTGTGAATTAGGACATAGTAAAAAAGCGAGAGCGGTCGGCGGGTGGACAGCTGGCCGTCTGCTAGCTGTCGCCGCGTGGACTGCTGGGTGCCTGCTAGCTGTCGCCGCGTGGACTGCGAGCAGTCGTCTTAGTTTAGGGTGGTGTTGGGTGGGAGCGGTGTTGGAGCAGAGTCGTTTAAGTGTGCTATGACCTTTAATATTATTCTACGACGTAGGTACGGTATTTCATACAAACTTTCGGTTACATATTTTAAAACTAGTCGTATTTTAACTATTTTCGAGATAACTATGGCCAAAAGACCTACTGTTTAAAATACCTAAAGATCGTTTCACAGATTTTTGTAATAACTAATGAAGGAAATCCATAAAGAAGAATTCACCTACGGTTTATTCAACTACAATCTACAATTAATTAACCTAAGGTTGATTGGACGATTCACCTACTGTTGATTTATTGATTATTCCCGATGTCCACCAATTGTTTGCCCACCACTGGGGGACCGAAAAGTTAGTTATGACCATTTTCGAAAAATAGTGTTACAGCCAAATTAGACCAATTTTAAATTTTCCATAGAAACAGATATTTATTTATCTTTTTCTAAATAATACATTTCGAAAATGTTCATTACAAAATTTTTAGACGTTTGTATCCTGCTTATGCGTATGAAGTTTCATTAAAATCGGTTCATTCATTTCGAAAAACAAGGGCTTGATAGTTTGTATGAAATGCCATACGTCGTATCGTAAACGCTTGCCTTTCAGTATAATATTATAAGTACGAGTACTTAGTGTACTCTGTGCGCTTGCCAAACACCAAGACTTTATTCTCCAGACGTCAGGTTGAACTCCGCCCTCCTTTCGCGTCGTGGAAAACTAGCAACAAATACTTATACTCCATTTACTATAGGTACTCGTAGCATTAGACAGAAGTTAAAAAATGTTCTTTTAGGGGCACACTTTGTAATAAAAGTAGGTACCTACAACAAACATTATTATATTGTGGTCTGTGTTCAAAACTATTTTCAGTCTGTCAAAAAGTCACTGACCTCTATCATGTACTCATGGACTTATTATATAATTATTACTATAATAAGTCCATGCATGTACTTGGATGATTAGAGGCAGAGGTCAGTGCAAAAAGTACTCTGTGAAAACTATCCTTGTCAAAGAGACAGCTGGATGGCAACATAAAATGGGCAAAAGCATGGACTTATAATAGAAGTACCTAAAGCATATTTTTTAATTAAAAAAATGTAAATGCAGGAACATATTAAATTTTATACCTACCTACAGTATACATACCTGCAATAAAAAATAATCATTTAATCGCACTTTCAAAGATCTACCAACAATTTCAAGCAATCTTCATCAATGATTATATTTTACTACCTATTTGATTTCTATTCCTAGACTCAGTGTATCCAAAATAATCCAGAAGACACAAGAAGATGAGAAATGACCGGGATTCCGAGAAAGAAGTATGTACCCATAGTTTCACTCTACGTAAACGTCCGCAAGTGGAAGACGAATGTTGCACTATAGGTAGTTGTTCCCGGAGCCGAGAGGATCGCAATAAAAAAGAACAAGGTTTTACTTTATGTCAGCTCAGAAAGAAAGAACAATGTCTACATCAAAAAGAAAAAGAATTAATAAAGCTGCAGAATTGCATAGAAAAACAACAAGGTCAATTAAAAAAGAAGTTTCATGATAAAGCAAAAGCAGATTTGAAAGCTGCGAAGAAATTAAATCGAGCTCGAAAAAAACTACAGTTAACTGTCAATGCGACTAGAAAGATAGGTAGGTGCGATCAGAAGAAACAGCCAGAGAAAAAACAAAGTTTATCATGTTTTAAATCTATGGATACACAATACAAGTGGACGGATAGAATACATTCAATGTTCGAAAAATATTTCAATGTGACTGGAAAGATAGGTAGGTGCGATCAGAAGAAACAGCTAGAAATAAAACAAACTTCATCATGTTTTATGGATACACAACACAAGTGGCTCGGTAAAATACATTCAATGATGGAGAACTTTCACGGAAATCTCAGTACAGTTTTCTGTGAAAAGAGGCATGGAGTTACCGAATTATGTGCATTATATGTTAAGAAAATTAAAGAAGCATATCGATGTGCAGAAGTTGATTCAGGATGTACCACGAGTAGTAATTTAGACCATTTCGCCGGGAACAGGTTCTACAGAAACGAGGCGTGTATCCGTCTGGAATCGGCTGCTGGAGATTGTTATAGGATCGCAAGGGGTCCTGTGATGTCGCCATGGCCATCTCTTACACCGCCTTGTAGGGTGCAGTTAAAAAAAGCTTGGTACTTTTTGGCGTTAATAACTGGCTTATTTTGGTTACCGTGCTTGTTTTGTGTAGCGTTGATGTGTTGCTGTTGCGATTGCTCATAAATAAATCATAATTGAAATATAAAATAATTATGGTCTTAGTAGGTAAATGTTTGTCGTTGTGTCAGTTGCTGTTATTAGTGTTATTCTGTTGGATGCTTATAAAACATATGTACTTACTGTAGTAAAACTCAGATCACTATGTTTTACAATAATTATTTATTATAAACAGCCAAGGTTACACCGCCAAATTAATAGATCCCGTTCTCCCGCCGTACGGCCGTCCAGATTAAAAATTCCCGCGCTCGCCGAGTGTTGTCAACTCATCATATCGATTCCTCAAATCGATTATACTTATGTTTGTTTAATTTGATATTTAATTAAAAAGTTGTATTAATTGCTATTAGAAAATCATAAACCTTACACTCGTCCATCCTGACCTCGTGTATGTCCTCATACACGAACCCGACAACACCTACACATAATAACCTTACACTCGGCGAGAAAGAGCATCCATAACCTTTTACATTCATGAAAAGAACAGAAAAGAGAGAGAAAAAATAATCAACAGATCGTATTTCCAATAAACTAACCGATAGTTCAGTAAACCCGTCCAATTCTTACAGAACAATATCGGAAATTGTGTTCTCGTTACCGTAAACCCATCCAATTCTTACGGCAACGACAACAACATTAAATTTGCGAACCCATCCAATTCTCGCAAAATTAAATTCAATACTTGCTAACCCATCCAATTCTAGCAAGATTGGCCACCGCTTAAACACAGTTCTTGCTAACCCATCCAATTCTAGTAAGAACTGCTTGTTTAAATCAGTGGGTCAATAAAATTCATGCCAACCCATCCAATTCTGGCAAGAATAGCATAACTAAATTACAATTAAATAATTAAATTCTTGCTAGCCCATCCAATTCCAGTAAGTAGGTACAAATTTTAATTCATAAATACCAAAATTATTCATAGAACATGAACTCAACGAAATAAACACTGTTGCAACCACTAGACCAAATCGGCTTTAATTTATAATTATGTATAGATATAGAAGAATAGACTCGTATAGTAATATTACTTTTGTTTTATACAGTTTTATTGTTCGTACCGTTATTATTTTCTAGCTTAAACTTACAACTGTCAGACCTATGGCCAAATCTTTGACAGGTTTGGCACTTAATTAGGGGTTTAAGGCATTTCATAAAAGGGTGCCCTTGCTCTTTGCAATTAAAACAGAACAAACCGGGATTAACTGCTTTTTTACCATCTACATTATTGTTATTTGAAGGTACAGCAACATGTACGACGCTACTCTTAAAATTTGTGCAATGTTGAGGTGAAACCGTTTGTGCTAAATCCCTATTACTCATGAGGAACTGCAAGAGCTGGTCAGGATGCGTGCAACGCAAAGCCAACGCACTAGTTTTAAGCGTTCTATCACTCAACCCATGTATAACGCAATCAACAGCACGCTTACCAATGATGTCACACCGGTTCAACAATGCTATCTTTTCATAAAAGTACACTTCAATGGGCTCATTATTCTCACTCTTACGTCTCAACATATCCTCCAGCGATTGCCCAAAATTCTCCTCACAGGGAAAAGCTGTTAAAAGCTTTTCTTGCCACTCTGACCAACTAAACAGAATAGAATTCAACCCCTCATACCAGGTTTTGGCCAATCCCTGGAGCTTTTGCATCGCGAAATGGACAACAGTTTTGTCATCCCACCCATAAACAGCAGCACACTCATTGACTTTCCGTAACCAAATGTCAATTCTCTGATTCTTAGATGAGGGGTCAAAGTCGGGTAATATATTGTCGGGATTCAAACTACGACCTTGTGCTGCCGCTGATGGCTGTGATGGCTTAATCGAATTTAAAATATCGGCCACATCCTTTGCCGAAAAAGCTGGACTTCCTGACCTTCTAAATAAACGACGAACAGGAACCAAGTCATCTTTTTCGTAGTGGTAGCTCCGTTTCATCCGTGCGTCCACTCCAGATTGCTGCTGGTCCACTTGCCGTGAAGATGCGGCACTGTCGGTGTTGATGTCACGACGACGGCAACTACGTGGACTCGAACCGGATCGCCGACGACTCCGCTCCCGGTCGATTTCGTCTTCCAGGCGCCTGACTCTGTCTCGCTCCCGCTCCAGCTTGCGTTCCTTTTCCCGGATGCTCCTAATGCGCCGGCTGTGACGAGATGAGCTGCGACTTCGATAGTGAGTGCGGCCTCGGCGACTTTCCTGCATCTCGCTACGTAAGCGACTCCGACTCCGTCTGCCTCCGTCACGTCTCGATGCGGTGTGCTCAGGTGTTTCCGAGCGGCGGCTTACACCGTTCCCATTTTGTTCCATTGTCTAGAACTCGAAAACAAAAATACGATTTGAATCTATTCATCAAAACAAGTAAATTAGGAGAAACGTGATGTAACTCAGAAACGGAGCGTCCTAGCGTAAAAATAACAAGAAAATGCAACCCGCGTTGTGATACCCCGATACACCTGTGACAACATAAACCGACCTTGACTTTTTAAGGACAATGTGATCGCATTAAAACGGGTAACCACAACAAGAAAAATCAAAGAAAAGTTGCCACCCCCTTGCAAACTAAAAAACAATCCCCAAAATAACGCCCCTTAAAATGATTTGACCTTGAAATTACCTCTGGAATAACTTTTATTTCATCCTAATCCCACTCGACTTGCAACATAATTAATTGTACCACAATAAAATAATAATAAAAAAAAAACAACCATGCTTATGACCCCTTGCAAGACTTTTAAGAATAGCATCTTCTAAAATTAACAACCTAAATAAGTTTTATAAATGTGAGCATGTACATACCACTTCTGAATTGTAGTAAAACTCAGATCACTATGTTTTACAATAATTATTTATTATAAACAGCCAAGGTTACACCGCCAAATTAATAGATCCCGTTCTCCCGCCGTACGGCCGTCCAGATTAAAAATTCCCGCGCTCGCCGAGTGTTGTCAACTCATCATATCGATTCCTCAAATCGATTATACTTATGTTTGTTTAATTTGATATTTAATTAAAAAGTTGTATTAATTGCTATTAGAAAATCATAAACCTTACATTACCTATTACTATGCTCGCACGCACATATTATTTTTGTTTCGTTTCGAATCTGTGTTTATTTGTGAGTTATGGCTAGTATGTAAGATTGCAATGCACTGAAATTGCAGTGATTCGAAGTTAGCTTACATCACAGACATAGATCTACATAGATAACGCAAATGCATGCACTTCGCGTGTCTGAACCCCGGCCAAGCGTCGAGGTTGGTCGCCGCTAACTTCAGTCCCGCGCGTCCGTTGTTGCAGCCGAACGTCCGCAAAAAACTAAACAAATGCCTCGTTGCGTGATAATTAACTGCAATAGCCCAAAAATTTCGAACACCCAAAGGCAGGAACATATTTCCTATCACAGGTAAGTTATTTTAAAATTATATTATGCGTAAATTCATATTAAAACTATTTTTAAGTATTCCAAGCTGCGTGTCGTTCCAGAATATTCCTAACTATAAATTACCGTTAAGTAAACTTTATTCACATTACATTGCCGCGTTTGCTTTGGACGTTTGATCTGACGTTGTGTGTTAGGAGACGATGAATATCGCACAAGCGATACTGTCGCGCATCGCTTCGACTTCGTGATACAGGCAATTTGTCATTCGTCTGTCAATTGTAGCAACTAGTGCTGTTCGTTCTACAACATATATCAATAATCGATTTTAATCGATATCGGACTGACGAATGATATAAAGAAAGCCAATTTAGTAGATATAACAAGCTCGTATGCATGACCTAATTTTACAAGACTGCTATAAAAAGGAGGATATTTTTTTTAGGGTTGATGTATTTAATGTGTTTTTGTCTATCCTTTCAACATTATACGACTATTTTTATATATTTAATGTGTTTATTTTCTATTGCATTTAAAAATATTTTTTTTTAGTTTCCCACATGATCCAATCATAAAAGAAAAATGGATTGCGGCCACGGGACGGAAAGACTGGTTCCCGACTAAACACAGTACTATTATTTGTACTCATCTACTCACGCTTATACAACAAACTATATCTGTGCAACAAACATCCAGCTTGACCAAATTGCTTTATTCATAGGATCCTTTGCCTCAATATGTGAAAAAAGTTGGCTACCTCAAAGATGAAACGCCATGTAGGATGTGGACTGGTAATTCCTCGAAACTCTCCCATTCAAATAAATATCATTCGTCTGTCTATGTATCATTCGTCTGTCTATATCATTCGTCTGTCTGAAAATCGATGTCATTCATATTAATCGATTTGTAATTTTTAGGTTATCTAAACTACTGTTTCTTATCTTAATCATGCATGTCTATACAAATGCTTTGTGTTTCAAAGAAATATCAACAAATATATTTTAGTAAACTTACTTGAGATTATGCGAAAGTATCCAAAATGTAGAATGAAATTGCTCTAAAGCGCGACGCGACTGCTCACTTTTAAACAACTCGGCGTACTGACGATTGCTGTGAGAGCGAGCGGGACAACAGATATAAAATATATGAGTATGAGCGAGACGATCACGGTGGCAGCTTCAGTTGAATCGTAGCGGGGCGAAGGGGCATCGGCGGCATCGATGGCTTTGAATCGGTTTGGATGTCCCGTCACTAAATTGCAGCTGTGACGTCACAGTAGGTATAAAAAAGTCGGCACGCTTGGTTTCAATACAAATCGTAATAATTGCGTTATCTATGTAGATCTATGTCTGTGGCTTACATGAATGCTGTTTCGTCATTTCAAAGTTATTTAAAATGAGTTAGGTGCTTTTAGCAATATCTTTCTATGGTTCTGTAGCCAAATAGCAAAATTGAACCCTTTTAATTTCGTCATGTTCGGATGACAGATAACTATATTATTCGGAGACGGCACTTTATCAGGCCAGGCTAGGAGCACTCACTCCGCATTTTAGGTATGACGTTACAAGTACGCGGCGCGGGGCTCGACTTGCCGGGCCAATTCAGTGGGGACAAAGATAATAAATTAGTCTTTTTTGCACCGTATTCGGCTGCTTAAATAATAACAAGGATCCGAACCTCACGTTTTTCTTACTTTCACAAAACATCGAAAGATAAAGAAGTTCACGTCTACATGTACCTATCTAATTAGTAATTAAGTAGGTACTTGTTCTATTATGTAGGTATTCTGTGACATGACATGAAAGTGGAAATACTTACTGTAGATAGACTACTCAGATACAGGGTGAATTTTCCAAGTGGGCGTGGATGGCCAAATCCGAAACTATGAGGAATACCTAGCGAAAAGTACTCAAAGGAGTCACGGGCTCGATTTTGATGAAAACTAAAACTACATCATTGGATTTTTGAAAAATCAATATTTCTAGCCAGGAATCGAACCCGTTAATTTTGAAAAAAAAAAACACTGTATTATTACACCATTCGATAGTGTCGCTAATAAGAATCCAATTCTGGGAAGTAATGACTGTGGTAATGACATATGGGAAACTAAAGAAAAGAGCTCATTTTTAACCGACTTCAAAAAAGGAGGTTCTGTATTCGACCCGTATGTATGTATGTTTGTATGTCCGCGATTTTCTCAAAAACTAATGAACCAATTTTGATAATTCTTTCACTAATGTGATCTACATACTTTCAGGAAGGTTTTAGTATATAATACATTATGTAATTATTCTTATGTACGATGTTATATGCATAAATGTACTGCATCTCCGGCATTTCTATGCGAATTTTGATGATTCTTCTAGTCGGTATCCTCGATTCTTCAATGCACTAGTGTTATTTGAATTTGTGTGGAGTAAGTAGGTACAACTAAAAAGTGAAAAATAAAAACTTTTTTACAAAAAAAAAACAACCAACTTCAAAAAAAAAAACTACAGTGATAAATAACTTTAATTTCGGAAGTCGGTGTCAAAAAACGAAAATGCGGAACCAACGACACCGACTTCCGAAATTAAAGTTATTTATCACTTTGTAGTTTTTTTGAAGTCGGTTGTTTTTTTTGTAAAAAAGTTTTTTAATAAAATACTTTTTATTTTTCTTATGTTACCTACCTATTAAACCTTAAGAGCGTTTACGACGTACGGCATTTCATACAAACTTTCAAGCCCTTGTTTATCGAAGTGATTGAACCGATTTTAATGAAACTTCATACGCATAAGCAGGATACAAAGGTCTAAAAAGTTAGTAAAAAACATTTTCGAAATGTCTTCTTTAAAAAAAGATAACTGGAAATAGCTATTTCTATGGAAAATTTAAAATCGGTCTAATTTGGCTGTAACACAATTTTTCGAAAATGTTTTTTACTAACTTTTTAGACCTTTGTATCCTGCTTATGCGTATGAAGTTTCATTATAATCGGTTCAATCACTTCGACAAACAAGGGCTTGAAAGTTTAGTATGAAATGCCGTACGTCGTAAACGCTCTTAACTGATGACAATAAAATTGTTTTCAATACCGTAAAATGCTGCAACTTTGCCAACCAAGCCCAAGTTTGCCTATTTCGTTTCAATTACGATATTTCGCGTTTGCTTAGTTGTTTCTTATTATCTACCATTGGGTAGTGACTTTACATTATTAGGGCAACATATTTTCATTTTTTGTAATGCTAACTTCATTGTTACTCTGTCAGTTGTGCGGCAAACTCCGGTGCACTCCGGTGCGAGTAGGTGAAAATTTTTAGTGTCGTGTAACTTTTGGGTTTTAGCTAAAGAAAAGGTGTTTTCGTGCAGCTATAACTTCCCAGGGTAAGAAAATTCTATCTACTTTCCATATTGCTTGATATTTTTATTAAAAGGACACAATTTCATTAAAATAACTCGGCAGGCAATGTTGTGCAGTGTTTTGGAAACTTGACTGACACAACATTGCCTGGGTCTAGGATTGTCACTAGTCGGATTTTAATAATTATATATTTTTAATATATAAATGTCATATTTGCATGAAATTTACACTGCTTGAAACCCGGTGAAATCGAAATTCAAGAGCTTGCATGCACTAAATTCCATTAGTTTTAAGATATTTTAATTTTATTGCATAAATAGTTAATGTTCTGAAATCGGGTGAAGACACACAACAACAAGAACATTAACTAAGAGTCAAAGAGAGAGATTAGGAGTCATCTTGTAACACAGGTACCACCCAGCTCAGGAGTGAGGGCTTTTTTTTTTTTTTTTTTTTTTTTTTTTTTTTTTTTTTTTTTTTTTGTGGATGGGAAATCATCTAATGACTCCTCCCGCTCTGGGTGGAGCGGAAGGGAGTGTCAGACTCTTACTGACTAAAACCCACCCGTGTTCCTTCCTTAGCCCTTTATGTTCCGGGGCAGCGGTAACCCTTTCGGACGATCCCGCTACCCCGGCAGGCTTCGGCCCTGGCGGGCCCCTTCCTTTATGCTGACATCTCTTTGAGGCGCGCGTGGAACACATACGCGCCGTCCGGCACGGGCCTGGTCCTGAGCGGACGGAGAGCTACCCATTACTCTCCGTCCGCAGGCCCGCGCCTACGGTGGCCGGGAGTCGTCACGCGGCTCCCGACGCCCGTAGCGTCTCCCGCGGCGGCTGAGGCGTGCGACTCTCTCCCTGAGCCGTCCCGCCACCTCCTTCGCTAGCATGACTGCTTCGCAGAAGGAGGTGACCACCTCCCACTCCCTCTCGCCCCGGACCATGGCTTGAACCAGGGTCGGACGCGAGAGGTCGCTGCCGTTGCCGATCGCCTCTACGAGGACACGGCGGTGCTCCGCCCAAGCGGGGCAGACCTCCACCGTATGCTCCACCGTGTCCTCTGGGCGATCCTCGCAATGGTGACACCCGGGCGTCTCCTCCCGCTTGATGATGTGCAGGAACCTCCCGAAACATCCGTGTCCGGTGAGGACCTGCGTCAGGCGGTAGGTGAGAACGCTGTGACGCCTCTCTAGCCACTCCTCAAAGAGGGGTCTTATCGCCACTATCGTGGCGTGCCCTAGGAGTGAGGGCTTCAATTGAAATTGTTACACCTTCTTTATGTCAATAAAACATTTTTTTATTTTATTTTTATTTCGCCAGTTAGGTATGTTTTTAATCGCCTGTAAGGGTGAGGTCACAGAGTACTTTTTGATAGATGGGTGAGGTAGAGGTGTGTCTCTGTCTAACTCTTCGGGGATTACACGCGTGATTTTGTATTTAAGTAAGTCTTAATTCTATTGCAGTTAAATACAAAAATGCCGAATAATACACAACAAAGCAGGAGAAAACCAGGAGCTCGTAGTTATGCCGATTAATCTGTAGAAATATTAGAAGTTGCTGCAGATCTCGTACGAAACAAAATCATTTCGTCAAGCGAAGCGGAAAAGCAATTTGGGCTCCCGCGTCGGACCATTTTTAATAAATCAAAAAACATGCATAATAAACCGTTTGGTCAACCTATAGAGTTGACAACTCAGGAAGAAGCCCACATCGCAGATGTAGTGAATATTACAGCTATCTTCTAGTAAAGCCGTTATAAAAAAAATGTTTTTTATTTTATTAGTAGGTAATTACGAGCCAGTATTGCTAAAAAGCTTTACATTTCACACCCTTAGAACATAAATGGCACTATACGAAAATATTAATTTTACGGTATGGCCGTTTAAAGTTTTTTTAAAGTATTGTATGGGTGATATGGAACTAAAAAATTTAAATAAAGCTTTGTGAGCTTAAAATAACAGTTTAACTAACGCTGTTTCAGTATCCAGTGGCATACCTACAATAAATTATTGTGCCACTTATTGTGATTTTTACTCATAAGTAGCAATTTGTTTTTTTTTTTGTTTTTAAAGTGAATAAAAGTTTAAGAATTGAATCCGTATTTTTTGCGAAAACCCTAGACTCAACGACATTTTTGTATGAAAAGTTTCTGGTACCTGCTACAACATTTCCTATTACCAGTAAAAAAATATATATTACCGTCATGGCAATAATCTAACTGCCGGGGACAAACACGGTGTCTCATGTACAGTCGGTGATAGCAATTACCTGACCCAGCCTATAAACGAAGGAATTTGAACCCTCTGCCTGTAACATTAAAGGTTATTTCATTTGTATGAGTTTATCAGACTAGCGCTACTCGGTAATATTTTCGCCTAACTTGTAATAAGTGAGTAGTTGAAAGACAAATATGCGTATTCATTATAAAACTGGTATTCAAATGTTACTAAAAATACGGGTAGGAAAATAAAAATGAACCGTCACAATAATAAAGCTAAAGCCAGTCTACGCAAATTGCAGTGACTACGCGTGAACATTTTTTACCTTGCCTTACTAAATTGCGAAAAACAATGTCTTTTTCCATTTTTTTTATAGTTTTTCTATCATGTCTCAATTGAGTGATTATTATATTTAAAATACAAAATAAGCTATTTGCACGAGGAGAATGTTGGCATCAGAGAATTGCTAGGAGACATAATATTATAGCAGTAAGTGTATTTTTCTAATTTTATACTTCGTTTTTATACCTAGCTATTCTTTATACCGTGACGTAAGCAAACATATTTTGTATATACTTAAACGTAGTGACACCTTTCATTTCTTTGTTTCAGTGAAATACAGTCCCCAATAGAAAACTTGTGGGGCCAAATGATTTTAAATTGAGATTCATCAGAAGTCAGGAGAATTTGGCGCAACTTGTGATTTCAACGTTCTCATGAGAGGAAGTGATGCTTGCTGACATGTGTGCGGTATGTGAAGCCGCTTGCAACAAATTATGGAAAGAGGATGGTGCTCCACTAATTCGCTATAATGACATCACCACTGCCCCGCAGTATGCCCGCAGTCAACAATACTTACGTGTCAGTGTGTGTGTTAAATAAACTTTTGTTATCATAATTTCTATGGAAGTGTTTCATACAATGAATAAGCAGGTCCTTTTTACGATCATAACTATTGGGATTTTAGTAATATTTCAATAAGACACGTTAGATTTCTGTATAAACGGTGTTTACTATAGAGCACAAAAGGGCATGACATTTGTCTACACAAAAAGGTAAAAGGCAACAGCGCCACCCGTAACAGAACACGGAAACTAAATACATATTTCTACGAAGAAACTCTTTTAACAAAATATTTACAAAGACATCTAACTTATAAATTTATATTTATTCAACACTCCCACTTAAATTTATAAGGTAGACTTAATAATTCACTACATATGTATTTTTATTTTTAACTTACATCCTTTGTTTCAACAATTTCAGAAATCAATCACGGATTTAATCCTCAAACATTAAACATTAGCCACATTAAACATATATCATCATATTATCTCTAATTGAATTAAATTTAATTACAGGCAAAGCTTTAGTTAGGAAATCAGCCAACTGATTTGAACTCATATTTAATGTCAACAATATTCTTTGCAACATTCTCTCTGATAAAATGATACTTTACAACTATGTGCTTACTTCTTCTATGAAACACAGGGTTGTTAATCAATTTAATTGCACTCTGATTATCAACATTTAAAGTAATTGAGCCTTGTGGCTCCCCAATGTCACATAGAAATTGCCTAAGCCATAAAATTTCTTTAGCGGCTTCGCTAGCAGCCATGTATTCAGATTCAGTTGTGGATAATGCTACAGTATTTTGTTTACGGCTAGACCAAGTGACAGGACCTCCATTCATTAAAAATATATAACCTGTATTAGATTTTCTAGTGTCCAAATCACCTGCAAAGTCAGAATCTGAGTAGCCAACCAATTCAACATTACCTTTATAAACAATAGACATATCTTTAGAATTAATTAAATAACGTAAGATTCTTTTCACAGCTGTAACATGTGAAGGACCTGGGTCGTTCACATACCTGCTAACAACATTCACAGCATATGCTATGTCAGGTCTAGATACAGATGACAAGAATAACAATGCTCCCACTGCTTCTCTATATGGGAAATTAATAGGCTCATTACTTGTATTCTTAGATATATGTACATTTACATCCGCAGGAGTACTACTACTTTTAGCATCTGACAAATTAAATTTATTTATTATTGTTTTAATATACTGTTTTTGACATATACTTATACAACCATTTTCTCCTCTATTTATTTCCATACCAATAAATAAATTACAGTTTACAATCTTTATATCAAACTTTCGTTTAAGATTATTTAACACATCAGATAAAACAACTTTACTTTTGGCCAATAGTAATCCATCATCAACATAAAGAATTAATAGTACTTTGACATCTTTAAAATATCCTACAAATACACAATTATCAGATGGACACGGTTTGAAACCATAAGTAGTTAGAAAAGAACAAAATTTCTTATTCCAACATCTCGAAGATTGTTTAAGACCGTATATAGATTTAATTAACTTACATACTTTTGAAGGTTCAGTTTCCAATCCCTCTGGCACCTCCATGTATATTTCCTCGGAGAGCTCACCATACAAAAAGGCCGTCTTCACATCAAATTGCTCAATCTGTAGTTCGTCTCTCGCAGCGATGCTAAGCAGCACCCTGATGGAATCATACCTGCTAGTGGGGGAAAAAGTCTCATTATAGTCCAAGCCCTTGACTTGTGTGAATCCTCGTGCTTTGGATCGTACTATTTCTCCATCTTTATTCTTCTTTAAAGTGAACATCCACTTACAAGAAACAGGCTTCTTCTCAGTTCGATCAGTCAGTATCCAAGTTTGATTTTCTTCGTGTGACTGAAGCTCTTCAGCCACAGCTTTCTTCCATAGATGAGAATTTGGACTATTCATCGCTTCTTCATAAGTATTAGGTACTTCCAACTCTGTAAAATTAGCTTCTAACTTATTATGTCGACGAGGACGTAACGTGATGTTTCTCTGTTCCTCCTGTTCTAAATGTATACCTTTTGGAGGGATATAACTTTCATCTATATCTTCTAAACTCTTCATGCTATCATCTGAAGAAATCTCTTCAGGTACATCGCGTTGATCTTGAAACTCACGCCGTGAGGTAGACACTGTAGAATGTTCTTTTTCTTCTTGTTCAACTCTTATTTCTACAAAACTTTGTTTTTCTTCTGGTGTACTACATTCATCAAACTTCACGTCCCGCGATATTGTAATCTTCCTGGTATTTTGATCATACATTCTATAATTACCATGGTCATATCCAACTAACAACATCTTCACACTTTTCTTGGCAAGCTTCCTTCGCTTTTCTTTTGGAACATGTACATAACCAATGGATCCAAATATTCTGATATGTTGTAAGTTCGGTTTTACTCCATGCCACAGTTCAAATGGCGTAACATCTCCCGTCTGGCTTGATGTATTTCTATTCAACAAATATACTGCACAGTTGACAGCTTCTGCCCACAAGTTTAAGGGAATGTCCTTTGCATATAACATAGTTCTTGCAGTTTCCATGATAGAACGCATCTCTCTCTCTGCTCTCCCATTCTGTTGTGGGGTATACGGGGCAGTACGTTCATGGGTTATTCCGCTTTTCTCCAGAAATGATGTAAATTCTTGGTTCACATATTCACAACCATTATCTGTATGTAGTATGTGCAAATCACGTTGAAATCTGTTCTTCACAATTGCATTGTACTTCAGAAAACATTGAAATACTTCACTCTTATGTTTCATGAAGTAAACATGGCGATAACTTGTGGCTCCATCTTTGAACAAAACAAAGTACTTCATACCCGACACAGAAGGTTCTTCTATAGGACCACATACATTGCTGTATACAATTTCACCAGGCTGTGTTGGACCTCGGGTAGATTTCAAGAAGGGGCGTCTTGCTTGCTTCCCATATTGGCACGCTTCACAAACAAAATTCTGATTTCCACTCCATTTAACTGGAATCGCACCATTCTTACACATATTTTGAAGTTCCTTGACATTCAAATGTCCTAATCTTTCATGCCAAACTTTTATATCTGTTTGCACAATATTACAATTTTCTTGTTTGATTGTTTTGACATCCAATTCATATAAATTGTTCTCTGTTACTCTTGCACTCATAACAACAACATTATTCTTCATTATCATTGCTTTTTCATTATTCTTTACTATTATATATCCTCTTCTAGTGGCAGCACCTTCAGAAAACAGATTTCTCCGTAAATCAGGTACATATAACACATGCTCAAGTTTACATCTCTCCCATGTACCATTAACTTGTTTATCCATCAGTATAGTTCCTTCACCACATACTTTGATATTCTGTTTGTTACCCAATTTAACAGAATTGTTGTATTGAGACTCGTTCAACTCACAAAAGTAGTCACGCTTGAAGGTCATGTGCATTGAGGCTCCACTATCTAGTATCCATGCCTCTTCGTCATGTTCAGATGAGTAACCTTCGGCGCTGAATGCCAACATATTGTTAGGTTTCTTATCATTGTACTTTTTCTTTGGCATCCTGCAATCTCTAGCGAAATGGCCTCTTTTGTTGCAATTGTAGCATACAAATCTATGACTTGAATTTCTTTGATCATCTGAAGCATTCTGTTTATTTCCATTTCTTGATTTGGAATCTCCTTTTGACGTCACTAATGCAATCTCACTACTACTTGTATCGCTGGCAAGGCTGGCTTCTTCATCCACTAAGCGAGAAGTGAGGTTTTGAATTGTTTGACGATCTTCATCGAGTGACAACCATGCTTGTCTAAGCGAACGATATGTTGATGGTAACGTGCTTAGAATCTTTGTCATTACTGCTGTGTCACTGATCTTCTCACCAGTCTCCCGTAGCTGCTTTGCTAAGCCTTCCACCTTGGACACATGCTGTGCCATCGTATCACTGGCACTATATGAATATTGGTAGAACTTCTCATGAATTAACATTTTGTTATATTCTGATTTCTGTTCATAGATTGCTTCTAATTTTGTCATGACTTGTTTAGCAGTCTCGCAGTTTTCTATAAGAGATATTTGGTTCAAATCCATGGACGACGTTAAAATGAACATGGCCATACCATCATCTTTATCCCACTGCACTTGCGAACTGGTTTCCAAGGGTCTTGCCTTTTCTATGTTCAATCCCTTTGCTCTTAATGCACATTTTACTTGAAATTTCCATTGTTTGAAATTTCTGCCATCAAACTTCTCAATTTTCATCGCGTTCGTAACCTCCATTACGTAGACCAGTTTTACACCGGTAGTAATCTTGCTCTTAACTTGACTTTTTATTGAAATATTTACTTATCATGTGTCTGGGCCCATAACCTATTGGGATTTTAATAACCATATTTAAAACAAAAAAAAATGATAAAGTAGGTAAAACATCAAAGTATTTAGTGCTATTTTCACTTATATTTTATAAGTAGGTAGGTATGACAGTTAATGTGGTAATGTTATTGTTATAAAATAGAAATATTATGTTTCTAAACAATTTAAACATATAACATGTTGATTCACTACATGTAACAGATTACTTACCTACTTAAAAATTAAAATGGGTATTTTATAGGCATTATTGAAACGAAGAAAAAAAAAATTCAAGCTTATTATAGAATACCTAAGTTTTTTAGTATTCTAACTTCTTTTTTATGTTTTAGCTTTATATTAAAATTTAAGACAAGTACATAATTAATTTTGTAAGTAATTATTTTATATTTATTTTGAATAAAATCGTTATCATAATCATTATTGTTTTTCATTTCTCTTGTTAGGTATTTGTATTTAAATAGTTCAATTAAATTAACTATTTTCATTTAATATAAATAATGTTTTGAATTCAATAAACAATCGAATATTGTAAACATAAAGCTACAAGAAGCGGAAAGTTTGTTTTGAATTCGCAACCATGTTGATATAGGTACACTGTTGCAACCACTAGACCAAATCGTCTTAGCAAGTATTGTTGAAATTAACAACTCCATCATTGTGACAAAACAGTATTCAAAAGCTTACCTACCCTAAGGTTACGTGTTAAAGATCAAATTGGCATAACTGTATTCTATAATATTTGCCTACCTTGAACAAGTCGTTCTATGTAGTTCGTGAAACTCGAAATCGAATAACACATTTATCTACTGCTAATTGCAGAAGGTTCAAATTCGTCTAACTTTTAGGTGGGTCAGCTAACAGCTATCACCGACTGTACTGTATACTTTAGTCATTTTTACTTTAATTAAATACTTATTTCAGATTTCCCACCAACTCAACTACTTAAGTAGATATGGCTGAAAAACATGAAAATGGAAAATTTGATCCAGCTTTACCCCACTTTGGAGTATTACGGTCTTGGTACAGACGCCAGCACATCAAGCTACTACAAACTGCAATCTGTCAAATTTCTTCCATAGATTTTCGACTGTATCGCTACAGCATAAGGTTCAACGTTGATTGGGAAAGTTTGACATTTTCGGGTAGCTGGCGTCTGTACAATTCAGTCGATGCAAATCCCAGGTTCTCTGTAGAAAGTTTAATGTGCCTATTTAAAATAAATGATTTGACTTTGTTATTTTTCGTTTTTTTTTTCCATTAGTGTGCACGGTATCCAAATACCCAATGATGAAAATGGAATCCCTCTCCTTTCCGCTAGTAATGACTACATGGTAAGGTAACGTTACACGGTTCACTTTTGGCATTCAATTTCAGTGAATTCGATTGAATTTGTATGGACGCTGATGAATGGTTAACTTTTTTGTTTACATGTTTCAATTCTCTACGCTTGCCACGGTTGGTCCGTGAATGGGTGAACATCTTTACATACCAAGACCCCTCCGTGCCTCGAAAAGCACGTTAAGCCGTTGGTCCCGGCTGTCATTCGTGGATCTTTGATAGTCGTTACGGGTCGTCAGAAGCCCGAAAGTCTGACAACCCTGGGTATCGTATTACCCAGTTAGGGTTGTGGAGGTCAGATAGACAGTCGCTCCATGTAAAATATTGGTATTCAGCTGCATCC
This sequence comes from Hydraecia micacea, assembly GCA_914767645.1. Taxonomy (NCBI): domain Eukaryota; kingdom Metazoa; phylum Arthropoda; class Insecta; order Lepidoptera; family Noctuidae; genus Hydraecia; species Hydraecia micacea. The sequence continues at coordinate 14,958,041 of OU611783.1, read as the reverse complement.
TGTTAGACTGGAACCCGACCCCAACATAGTTGAGAAAAGACTAGGCAGATAGTGATGTGTGACAAAGGTATTATTTAAGTAATGGCTATTACTTAAATGTAATGCAATATAGCTCACGAAGAATACATCAGCCATTTGATTTACTAGGTTAGAGCGAAATGGCAACATAATAGCTCAATAGTTTTTAGTTCACATTGTGAACTAATGTGACCCCAAGCTCAGCTTGTAAAACTAGTGTAGTTGAGCCCTGGAGCCCTCTCAGGAGATATTAGCTCAACTCTGCTCAGCCATAGTAGTTTTTAGGCTAAGTTTTATGCCTATCCTCATATTTAAAGCTCACTAATCTGACCATCATGCGCTATAACTTTACTAAGGCACTTACTAGTTTATAGCTTGCCTAATGAATTTTCAGTTAACCTTTGCAGAGCAATTATTCTATTACTTAAAAATGAAGCATAAAAATAACTGGGTGTGATTCGAAATTACTCTTAGTGGTTATAACGATCGATAATGTTCATAAAAGTATTTTTTTATCGAAGGATATATATCCCATCTCTAATATTAGTTCCACGGAACCTCACGTTGCTATCAGCGCCAAAATGGCGAAAATCAAATGTCTTGAAATGTCTTCATTTTGTCATCGATAGTATGAAGTCCAGCGTACTTGTATAATAGAGGTCAGTGCTTGATTATCAAAAAGTACTCTGCGGCTTGATTATCACTGACCTCTACCTGTATAATAATGTCAGTGTAGATTATGAACAGAAAAGAAAAATATTTTCAACGTGATATGGCTTTTGATCTGTCAATTTTGATAGTTTGTTTTTAAGTTTTATTTACAATTTTATATTGTTTTATTATTTATTTAAGTCTTCATCTAATGTAATTAATAATTATTTGACTGTTCTCGTGATAAAAAATAATGTAAATCCATGAAATGCCGAAACAAATATTTGTCATATATACTTAGTAAGGCATGGATTTGCATAGATTGCGAATTGTAGAATTCGATACGTCAGTAAGTGAAAAGGAAGGCGAGAAGAAGTATTTGGCAGAACATAAAGGGTGTAAACAAGAAGACTGGAAAACCAGCACTGATGGAAACAAGGATGAAACTAGAGACGACGATCAATGTTTAGATGACAACACGAGTCCGCCAGGACTGTCGAAAAAATGTCTAGATGACAAAATAAGTCCTCCGGGAACATCGAAGAAATGTCTAAATGACACCGCAAGTCCGCCTAGAACATCGAAAAAATGTCCAGATGACAAAATATGTCCTCCTGGGACATCGGAAAAATACCTAGATGACACCCATAGAAATTTAAAAAATAACACCACATCCACAAGCCCTCCAGGAACATCGAAAACAGATAACTTCGCCAGTAGGAAATCAAAAAGTGAAATATTTAAAATTCCACCTAAAAGTAAGTTCGGCACCGGCTTCATTGCGCTGCTGTATGCTCATTGTATGCAAAATTATTATTTAAACAGGGTAGAAAGTTGTATCGGGTCCCGGAGGTGAAGAACCTGAAATATCGATGCTACCAATTTTTTTATATGTAGGTATGGTACCTATAGAACAACAACCATTTATTTCTAACACACATAACCTATTTTACAATTTAACACTAAAATATACATAATTAAGTATATAGATATTATATGCAAGTGTATAACAAAAAGAAAGGAAAAAAAAGAAAAAGACACGAGCCCATTGGGCATCAAAAAATTCGTCCGCATCGCTGTCAAGTGCTCAAAAGGCTATATATAATAAGCATTACCATGGCAATGCTTATTCTTTGGGCTAGAAATAGGCCAGCCCTCTGGTCACGCGTAGATTCAACCAACCGCTTGGCGATGTCTCGAAATATTAGATGAGCACTCGGACCCCAAGGCCCTAGAGTTTCAACCCCAAACGGCTCAAACATATAGCTCCCAATAAGGTTATTATATTTGCGCCGTTTGAGGTTTTCTGATCCTGCAACAGCTTCCCCAGCACAGCCCGCCGTGCTAGGAAGATGGGATGGCGCGAGGGTGTCGACATAGGTTGCATCCCACACCAAAGGCCTACCCAACATCCAAGGCATTATGGTCATTCCATCTGGCCTTTTCCCATCGTCGCGTGCCAGGCCATTGGGTTCTAAACACAGGTTCTAAAACAGCTGGCACCCCGGCGGTGACAAGAGCCCTACGGATGATGTCGTTAATGCTGGCGTGCCGTGCCGTGCCATCCCACCAGCGCTCTTGCTGCAGGATAGGCCATGGTGTCCGAGGCAGTCGACTGCTTCACCGCATTGACAGCGATGTGGAGCTCCGCAAGGAGTGCCCAGACGCAAACATGTAGCGAGCCGTCATGTGGTGTCACCCAGCATAGTGCCTATCTTGGGTGACGGTAGCGCCTGAAGCCAGAGGCCCGACTCCCATGCACCCACAGCCAGCAGGCGGGCACGTTAAGCAGTGTTGATGGACGTATTAATAAGTTTATTCCGTACCAACCTGCAGAGCGGCTCATCCCACTGTCTCTGGGAAGACGGTACCTATATGGTTTAATTTCCGGGTCGGGTAAGCAACTTCTCAGAAATGTTTGAATTGAAAAACAAAACCAATGTTTCTTGTGTTAAAATTGGTACCTACCTAAAACAATATTTAAGGTACAGACGCCAGCACATCAAGCTACTATAATCTGTCAAATTTCATTAATAAATTTTCAACGTTATCGCTGAAGCATTAGGTTCAAAGTTGATTAGGAAAATTTTACAGTTTCGGGTAGCTTGATGTGCATCTGTACGTTCTCTCTACGGTCCAGTTTCAACTTTCCACCTGCACGCGTAGCATGACGACGTTTTGTCGACGGAAGAATAGACAAAATGACACGTTGCCATGCTTAGACGCGTAGAATGCATACAAATATGTCTACAATCTGTAATTTTGTCTATTCTTCCGTCGACAAAACCCGTTTCTACGGCGGTCATGCTACGCGTGCTGGTATACTGTATAATGATAGAAAGAAATGCGTTTATTGGAGTTGCAGTAAAAAAAAACGGTCAAGTGCGAGTCGGACTCGCGCACCGAGGGTTCCGTACAAATTTATAGGTAGGTATGTAACTACAAATTTACGGTTTTCGAATTATTTCCTTTACTTGAGCTGCATGACATTGCTTCTTGCCAAATTTCATGATTCTAGGTCGACGGGAACTGGGGACTTGAAATCGAATAACACTTGCTCGAAAACGTTAATTCGATGAAATGAAATGAATGATGAAAATGAAATTATGAATTATGAGCGCGACATTTCACTACCGCGATGCATCAAAATCTTGAATAACTATAAGCTTGAATCATTGGCAGCGCGAAGGCCCATTATCTTGAAACATCATTTCTCGAACGACCAAACAATACAGGGTTATTGGAAAAACAACAACCTCTTAAGAGGTCATTGTACTCATCATTACGAACAACTTCTTACTATGGGACCAAACCTGAAATCGCGAAAAAAAATCAGCTACTTACTTATTCCCTACATTATTTATGTTCGCATAACTCGTCAAAATGTAGGGAACAGATGATTTTTTTTAAGATTTCAGGTTTTGTCCTCTAGATCCCATGGCGGCATTTCGGCAAGGAGGCTTGCCGCCTCGCCCGAGATCGTGCGGTACCCCCGGATCAGCCTTACGGCTACCACCTTTTGGGGCGCGTTCAGATAGTGGGCGGCTCGCCGCCGCAGTGAACGTGGCCACACCGGGGCCCCATATAAGGCCATGGACCGAACGACCCCCGCGTAAAACCTCCGGCAGGAGGCGTTTGGCCCCCTCAGGTTCGGCAAGAGCCGCTTGAAGGCGGCCCCGGTCCGTTCCAGTTTGGGGGCCAAACGTCGGACGCTGAGCCTTGCACGATAAGGCGGATGTTAGATCACGAAATTGCCATTTCTACGATCGGCCGACGACATATAGATAACCAGATATTGTTCTCTTTTCCTCAATGAAAAAAAGCTAGCTTTTTTTTTTGTTTCAGATAAACCGCGAAAACGTGACCTCAAAATAAATTCGAGTGACATAGGTCTTATAAAATTGTTTCGGGACAGTGCACATTTACATCAAAAGAAACGAACATTCAATTTGCGCAATAGAAACTCTAGGCTTCATCACAAAGTAGAAAATGTTAAGGAAAAGAAAGAAAAGAATGAAGAAGTACACTTTCTGTTTACGCGTGAAACACCTAGTTTTATAAACTATTGTAAAAGACGCGCAAAGAATGAGAGAACGACAACGCAAAAGAAACGCGATTCCGAATTACCGAACGACATCTACGGCTTTCAAACAAGTACTCGATCTATGGATCAACATCAATATCGGATGTCTTGTTCTAATTTCATAGACACAGATAAAATACTCTTTAAAAAACTGAGAAGATCACTCTGTAAACCTAGACCACCACATCCAGTCGAGTCAGCCACAAATTGCGCTTGTAAACATCACGCAATGAGAGTACTAAACTCTCCTCACGATAGTGTCCAGAGTCCATCAATTTATTATAATTTACGTAGCTACCCACAATACCCACAAAGATCTCGGACTAAACACGTCAAATACCAAGACGAAGGAATCGGAAGAGGACTTTCATGTTGTACGGCTAAAGATGCAAAAGTAGAAGTTTCACCTTCATCACTCGAATGTGTCCCAAAATATTGTTGCGATGCGGTTACATGCCCTAGCAAAGTCGAGCTTTCCGCAGTCTGCTGTCGTCGCTCACCTTGTGCACTCAACTCCCCGCTGCTCGGAAACTGTACAATTAGAAGCATGTGTAACCAGAAGACGAGCCCGCTACCCTGCTGTACACCTAAACCATGCGCTGCCCCCTCACAAAATAAGTCTAAAACCAAGTGTAATGAAATGAAAAAAATAAAATTACTCATCAACTTTCCTCTAGAATTTATTTCAAGATTTTCAAGGCTGGTTACTGGTTTCCAAACAAAAAAGAAACTTACTGGAGATTGCTGTATTAAATATGTTTTTATTATACTACTTATTGTGGTGTGGTCTCCTTGTCTGCTGGCGGTATTTCTTGTATGGGTAGTCATGTTTCCTGTGAAATTAACAGAGGTTTTAAAAATGGATATGTGTAGTAAAAAAGACCCACGTTGTGAATACAAGCGAAAGTCTTCTGAAAATTGTTTGCCTAAAAATAAAAAAAGTGTTATGACGTCAGCGACGAATTGGTATTCACGCACAGTTGGCACTGTTGCTAACACTTTGACATCTTTGTTTAGACTTAAAAAGAAGTCTGCAACAGGTGCTGCTTCTTCGTATTTGCCATCATGTCATCCAAACCAGAAGTCTCCAACATGTGCTGCTTCTTCGTATTTGCCATCATGTCATCCAAACCAGAAGTCTCCAACATGTGCTGCTTCTTCGTTTTCGCCATCATGTCATCCAAACCCGAGAAACAGGTATACTTTGTTCTATGCGGACAATAGAGGATGGGTGATGAAACCATTACGATGTAGAAATACACGACCTTCTGCGAGAACTCGAGCAGTACAAAATATGCGATGTGATGTTAGACCAAAATTGAGATGCCCACAGGAATTAAAAGAGCTGTGTCCGGATAACAGTTACATATGGCATAAATCGAATGCCCGTTCATTGCGATACACAAACCCAAGGCCCAAGTGTAATTGTTGGAATAAATATTTGCAATGTTCTTCAATGTTTTCGCGACTAGAATCACGTGATCATCGATGCCAACAGGTAAATATTCCACCGACAGTTTGTTACCCAATTTTCGGGATTGCATTCAATCCAGCTGATAGAACATATCATCACGCCTGTACCTACCCTGTAAAAGGGGTACGCAGATGTGTTCAGTATACCACGGTACGGGTACACCCACATTTCTGTGAAAGTTGTTATTGGGGTACCTCCTCTAATCTAAAAATTCTCTAATTTTTTAATGGATAGGTAAGGTATGCTTCAGGGGTGGTCCCATATGAATTTTATGAACTTTACTTTGCTTGGCTAGTTTTTGAATTAGCTTCAATAATACGAATTTTTTCAACTTAGTTTATATTGATGATGTTTTAAACTTTTAATAGCTTCCTGCCACTGATATTCACATAGCAAGTAGTGTTATATGAATTTGTGTGGGGTAGGTACAACTAAAAAGTGAAAAATAAAAATATTTTTACAAAAAAAAAAAAAAACTACTAAGTAGGTACCTAAGTGATAAATAACTTTAATTTCGGAAGTCGGTGTCAAAAAACGAAAATGCGGAACCAACGACACCGACTTCCGAAATTAAAGTTATTTTTCACTTTGTAGTGTATTTTTTTGGAAATCGGTTGGTTTTTTTTGTAAGTAAAAAAGTTTTAATCAAATATTAGTCTATAAAACCAAGTTTTTGAATTTCCGTAGAGCTTACAGAGTTAGTATCCCGCCAAATTATTTATACTATAGTCTTTTTAGGGTGCCGATGCCGTACCAAAATGGTAAAAAGTAACTTATGGAACCTTTATGGTGCGACTCAGTTTGTCTGTCTGTATGTCCGTCTGTCACAGGCACAGCTGGATATCTCAAGAACTACTAATGCTATCAACTTTAAATTTGGAATAGTTTTAGATGACGTTTGCCCAACTATTTTTCAAATAAGAAAGAAATAAAAATTCGAAGTGGGGCTACTAGGGCATGCGGTGGGTTATCATATAAAAGAGCGCAGTTTGCACATTCTCAAACTATTTTCTTCTTTTTTAGGCCGCATAGTTTTCGACTTTTAATGAAAAATGTAAAAAAAATACCGTTCCCCCCTTATCTCCGAAGTTTGCATAGAGAAAAATCTGAAATTAATCTGTGTGATAGAAGTTTATGTAGGTAAAGATTACAGGAACAATAAAACATCATCAGCCTATAGTCCACTGCTGGACATAGGCCTCTCCTATTGTACGCCATTCAACTCGATTTTCGGCAACTCTCATCCAGCTGCTACCAGCCAGCCTGCGAAGATCGTCGCTCCACCTAGCCTGAGGGCGTCCCACGCTACGTTTACCGATTCGCGGTCTCCACTCAAGAATACGTCTACCCCAGCGGTCATCGGTTCTACGGCTAATATGGCCGGCCCATTGCCACTTCAGCTTGCTTATTCTGTGAGCTATGTCGACAACTTTGGTTCTCTGCCAGATCACCTCGTTGCGGATTCGATCCCTCAGAGAGACCCCAAGCATAGCCCGTTCCATAGCTCGCTGAGCGACCTTGAATTTATGGACCAGCCGTACCGTGAGTGTCCACGTTTCGGCTCCGTAAGTCATAACTGGCAGGACGCACTGATTGAAGACCTTAGTCTTTAGGCTCTGTGGAATACGCGAAATTTCGTATCTCTAAACATGGGATGAACACGAAATACCAATTAATAGTTTACACACATTCGCAAAAACTCAGTCTCCAGGAATGGCATATTATTCCTCGGAGAAACTTCAAAAATCGTATTTAATTTCGTGTCTGTTAATCCCGCGAAGAAAAAGCGGTAACGAGGACATGTAATAATACAATGGTCCGAAATATCACAAAGCTCGGACCACAATTTCCGCCAAACCCGCAAACTCGGGTATATCAGCAAAACCTGCAACATCAAAAACGATTAAGGTATATTGGGGTATGATCGTTGCTGGGGTAAGACCGTAGGAACCAAATTCTTTGCCTGCAAAATGAAATTTTGCTCTGATCTTCGTCGTAGCAGAATAAAAATAATGATGGAGAACACCAATGTTTATTACTGCATTAAAAACATTGCCACATTAGGTGGGAATTTGATTCCTACGGTCTTATATCTACCAGTGCCGATCTTACCCCAACACACTTTACCACAAATTCAGGTATATCAGCAAAACCTGCAACATCAAAAAAAGATTATAAAAAAGTCTCACAAATTTAGACAAACTGCCCTCTGAATTGTTACAGCGAAACTCACCAGGACTCGGATGGACAGGTACAGCTGAGGGTGGAGTACAACAACCATATCCTGACATTATGTGTGTTCCTGGACGAAATCATCAACCTTGTACCAAGAAAAACCCTAAATCGCCTACTAAATGTGACTGTGGTCCTCGTTTTTCTAATCCAGCAAATAAATGTGCATCGAAGTTATCTTGTTGTAAGTCCCTGCTTAGGCGTGCTTGTAAACGTCGACCATTGCGATGCACTCCACCTACAGAACATTTGCCAAGGGTTTGTTGCCAAGCCATCAAACGAAAAGCATATAAAAAGAAAGCTTGCGCGGCTAGGAGGACAAAGCGTTTTTGTAAGTGTTTACGAGTCATAATAAAGCAGACTGACCGGGCAGCATGGCCAGCCAAGAATACATGTCCTCCTATGTGGATAGACGCTTTAAGAAATAAGCCTTGTTTCTGTATTTACAGAATGTGTCCACGACTATACCCGGCATTCTTAAAATTTTATAAACAGCAAAAAAGCTGTTGTCAAATGTTTGTTTACTTTCTTACATTTTGTTTTTGGAGTCCACTTGTTTTGTGTGGTTATTTTTGTTGCAATTTTATTCGCACATGGTGTTGGTAAAATAATAAACGTTCAATGAACGAAAATAATATGTAAAATGTAATTTATGGAATTTTATTGAATACTTTTGAACAAAACGATTTAAACAGGATGGCCTGTTTAGTCTAACAAAATGTGTTCTTTTGAGCTAAGTTTTCTCATAAACTACAAATTTAATAATCGCTGAATAAAGAATCATGGCAGCATTTGTACAAATAAACAAAAAAAAACAAAATGAAAATCGGTTCATCCGTTTGGGAGCTACGATGCCATTACTTTGAACATTATCTTTTTCATGCGGGGTTATAAAAATATTGTAAATGCCTGAAGATACTCTTTAGGCACCCAAGGCCCAAGAGTAGGTACCTATAAGAATTAGAATTCCAACTTCTCTAAACATCTTTATTTTTAACCCCCGACGCAAAAACGACGGGGTGTTATAAGTTTGACGTGTCTGTGTGTGTGTGTGTGTGTGTGTGTGTGTGTGTGTGTGTCTGTCTGTGCACAGACAGACACACACACACACACACACACACACACACACACACACAGACACGTCAAACTTATAACACCCCGTCGTTTTTGCGTCGGGGGTTAAAAATAAAGATGTTTAGAGAAGTTGGAATTCTAATTCTTATAGGTACCTACTCTTGGGCCTTGGGTGCCTAAAGAGTATCTTCAGGCATTTACAATATTTTTATAACCCCGCATGAAAAAGATAATGTTCAAAGTAAATAGTGTAACGAGAAGCTCATTATTTCAGAACGAAACGGCGACGCACCGCTCGCAGCGTTGCAACGCTAGACAAAAGAAACCGCGCCGCTTGCCGCTAAGCCAAAAGTCGTGGCCGGGCGGTAAAGATTTAAATCTTTAGATTCGCCCTACTGTGCTATAATAATTATAGTCACATTTCCGATGCGTTTTGACATCTCTGATACACAATGACCCAGTGAAGCTGGGCACTACCCGCCATTTTGAGGCTGTCCCACTTATTCGAAATTTTATAGCAAGATAAATAGTGGGCATATTGTCTATTTTTTGGAATAAAACGGTAAAATATATATTATATTGACGAATCCATCTGCAATCCTGGTAAACTACGTTTGAATTATAAAGTTATGAGTATTTTAAATATTCAGAGTAACTGTTTCTGGCATGTCCCACCCCTTACCAACATTGAATTGGCCAAAATTGCTAAAATAGTACCTACTACGGATACATTTAAAAGTGTTGGTGCAACCATAGTGTATGTATAGTTTCACTCGTCACAAAAATTAAATTTGTACAATTTAAACTCCAATAACACAGGCTGAAAATACATTTGGCTGAAAATACACGTCACCAAACTGAACACTATTTCACTACAATGTCCATTTATTTTCCATTTTAAATAAGGAAAATATGCTATTAATTTAAAATAAAATACTATTTTCAGTCCTTCAGACTATGTAATACAGCCTAGGACCTTTAAATATTTTAAAAACATAACTTTAAAAAATACTCGTATTTTTATCAGGGTACACTTAAAAGTGAAAATGCCCGATACACACACTCGATTGCTCGCTACACTCGATTGTCATAGAAACGCTAATTAATAATGTGTGAGCTCATTCTTTTCAGTATGGTCACGTTTTCTTGTGACTAAGTACGGTGAGTGAGGGCAAATCTAGCGAATTTAAATCTTTAGGGTGCGGGGTTTGACCAAGGTTTGACTTGATTTTAATAAATACATCCATTATGTATTTATTACAAAGAGATGAAACAAATAAGAATAACTGATATATTCATTTCGAAACATTCATAATATTAGTAGACACCTTCCAATATGTAAATAAATGAATATAAACTTATTATTGAAATCCTTAGAACGGTCTTTCCTTTGGTGTTCCACCATTAACCCAAAAAGGTTTATGCGGGGTTTTAAAAATATGATAAGTATAACATCTACTCCTGGTACTTACTTATTCTCAACATTGGAAAATATTTTGAACCCTCTAATGAACTCTCTTTTTTGTACAAATGAATGTAAGGTTCAGTCTTACCAAGGGGTATCGTATTACCCAGTAACTGGGTTGTGGAGGTCAGATAGGCAGTCGCTCCATGTAAAATACTGGTATTCAGCTGCATCCGGTAAGACTGGAAGCCGACCCCAACATAGTTGGGAAAAGGCTAGGCAGATGATGATGAAGAGTTTTACTATCCACCTCCTGGCTCCATCATCAGACCCTCGATACCAATTGCAATCTACTTATTGGACTCGTCAAAACAAATCATATAAGCCCAAACTCGGGGGGGCAGGGGGTTTAGTAGTCATTGAAGAGTTCCACTAGCCACCTCTGGCTCCATCGTCAGATCAGCTCCAAGATACCAAACAATAGTTTTGTCTTCCGAAATACATTTTCGATACGACAAATTAGAAGTAGGTTAAAATTGACTTAGCTATGATTTTTTTACATTGTTACCCCCTTACTAATAAACGTAATAACAGATGAATACACACCGATAGTCGTCAGTAATTTTAGTTTCGAAAGAAGAAAACAAAGCGTTGTGTAACTATACAGACGCTATACAACGTTTATTAGTAAAGGGGTTAGTCAACTTACACCTAACTGTCAAATTTTCCCAATCAACATTGAACCTTATGCTTTAGCGATAAAGTTGAAAATCTATTACAGAAATCTGACAGATTGTAGTAGGTTGATGTGCTGGCGTCTGTACCTATGCCACACCCCATAATGTAACCGAGGGTTTAAAAACTGAAAGCTCGTCATAGGTGGCAGCACTGTTCACCGCCTACAAGTCACCATTGTTTTGTTTATTTTTGTGTCGATCACAAATTATACGAAAATTAGATACAATTATGCGACTTGGAGTGAATCAGAAGGAGAAGGAAAAGGGAAGCTTCTACCGCTAGTAAAAAAGTAGCTGTAGTAGAAAAGTAAATAAAATATGAAAATTTAATCATTTTAATACGTCATTGTTTTAAGTAGGTTATTTTATGTTTGTTGACCTTCTTTTTGTCGAAGACTGGAGGCGTACGACAGGAATAACTGATCGGAGTTGAAAATGAACTCGAGATTGATCTTCCTGAGGGGCTCTGTTTATTTAGTCACAACGACACAACCTAACATTAATATACCTATATGTCGAGCCTTTTCAGGAAGAAGATCGTAACCGCCATTTTGCATATTTTACAGGAGATGGTGATGCAAAATGCAAAATCAGTTGATCTGGCGATTAACATTACAACAGTTTTTTGGGATTTTTGGCGCTTACGATGTTCTTCCTGAAAAGGCTCGATGTCACGGCTAATGGCCGAAGTGCGGCTACACATACTTTTAGCCGGGTAAAGTTCGGCTAACCATCTGGGGGTTATCCTTGGGTGCACTTGCATAGTGTATACAGGGATAATCGTCGGTTAGTGCCGCATTTTATTAGGGGCCTCTGCGAGTTAGCTTCGGCCCCTCGTACGCCTTCCAACCAAAGGACTATGTAAACAGAACCCAGCATTGCATAGATATGTAAGCTGTCACGCCCTTTATACCTGATTACCTGGAGGCTTTTATTTAGGTAGTAAGTTTTTTTTGTTTACATTTTTAATTTTGTTTTGTTTTTTTTTTTTGCTTGAGTACGTATAGTGTTTATTGTACTTATTTGTTGGTATATTGGCGTGGCTAGCTAACCTATGGCAAATAATTTAATTTAATGTTCTGTGTCCTGTAATGTTAAATTACTTTGCATACCTACGTAGTTTTGTTTAAAATAAATTATTTTCTAACTGAACAGACAGCTGTGCTGCTGGGGAGTTTGTTCCGCTACTTCTTCTCCCTAGCGAAAGCACTAGGAAGTGTTGAAGTGCGGGCGTTTTGGGGGACTGTCTTTTGTAATTTTGACGTTCGAAAAGTGCTGATTCTCAGTCTAGTTTGAATAAATGACTTTTGATTTTGATTGGACCGGGACCCAATGGTCCCGAGATATATAAATTAAAAAAAAATTGTTGTTAGAGCCAACAAGAAGGTAGGTATAAAACCTTTTTTTCATATTTTATTTTTATTGTTCTTATTTTAAATATTTTAGATCTTCTTTTGTTTTTTCTTCATGACATCTTCCTAATCACAGAGTACTTTTTGATTTCCTAATTTATTTGAAGAGGTGCCCGAGCAGCCACAGAGTACTTTTTGATAGCTCAGGGAATCTTATTGGTTACAAAATGACGGCTGTTCTGCGCATTATGCTGCACCTGTTCGTGCTAATTTAAATAGCGCATGCCCAAACAGCTGGATCGGGCGTCTGGGGCCAATTTTGTGGCCTCCACGTTCACCGGACCTAAATCCACTTGATTTTTTTTTAATATGGCTGCCTCAAAGAAGAGATGTACCGTAAGCCAATCGGGTCTTTAGAAGATTTACGCAGCCGTGTCAGGGCATCCGCATCAAAACTAACTGAACGACGCTACACGAGACTGCTCAGAAGAGCATTTATCCGCAGATGTAGAGCCTGCATAAGACTGGATGGTAAATAATTTGAACATTTTAAGAATTAGGTAATCTCAAATAAAGTATTTGTTTTTTTATTTAACCCCAATGGTCAGTTGCAATTGAATGTAATAAAAAATGTTCCAATATTGCAAATTTTGTTGCTTATTTAATCAAATTTACTCCTTTTCTACATTAATAGGTAGCAAATAATTCACTATTTAGGTACAGACGCCAGCACATCAACCTACTACAATCTGTCAGATTTCTGTAATAGATTTTCAACTTTATCGCTAAAGTATAAGGTTCAATGTTGATTGGGAAAATTTGACAGTTAGGTGTAGGTTGATGTGCTGGCGTCTGTACATTAGATACAATAATAAATTATACCATTATAAAATGTACTTGAAAATGGCATTATTTTAAAATTATTGGTCACTCAACAACCCGTTATAAAGATCGATAAAGTTCATAAAAGTATTTTTTTATCGAAGGAATCCAATCTCATCCCATCTCTAATATTAGTTCCACGGAACATTTACGTTGCTATCAGCACCAAAATGGCGAAAATCAAATATCTTCATTTTGTCATCGATTTATAGAGGTCAGCGAGGTCAGTGCTTACAAATAATCATCATAATTATATTTTCAAACTGGCCAGTCTCTCATACAAAAACTATTTTTCGCAATACATTCCGAGATTTTTTTTTTTTTCCTTTTTGGCAACTGAGCCGATGTCGACTATTCTGCCAACGTCAAGTGGTGACGGCAGTACAGCGAGGTGAGCCGTCGAACTTTGCGGTATTTTTACAAAAATAGTAGCTAAAAGGACGAAGAAAAAGAAGAATATTATATTTATATACAGGTTGGCCCAAAAGTCGTGGATCAAACGAAACAGCCACAGCTGTGAAAAGAACAATGGTAACACGACAGTAGACGTCATAGTGACATTGACAAATGATGGCGTTTTGGTTTGTTAGTCTGTGTCATAGACTACTACATAGATATAAATTCTATATCTATGGACTACTATTATAAACTAGAGTCTGTGTGTTCGTCTGTTCTGCAGTGCAGTGTGCATATATGTTCTGTGGCAGTGTGTTGCTATTATATAAAAATGTACTCTGTGGTGTGTTGTTGATTGGGTTTTCAATCTTTATCCATTCTATTTTCTTTGGTATTATTACATATTTTGTTTTAGCTTATCCTATAGGCAGCATTTTAATAATACAAGTTTGCATGAAGCAGCTTTGTTTTCATAAACGAGTACCTACTGGGTTATCAATACAATGCAAGTGGAAGAAAAACGCTCGAAACCAACAGTTGATTTGGCTTCTTTAGAACCTACGGCGAGGGTTAAACAATTAGCCAACTATGGTGCAGTGGTAGACGTAGATCCAAACGTTCCACCGAGGAGGTAACTATTAAAACAGCATTTAGCTATGAGTTGAGAGTTCGGCCATGATCAAGATAATAGGTATGATGACACATTTTATGAATAAAAAACATGATTGGGACAAACTAGGTACTTTAGATCCCATCCTAAAACACATCAAGTGCCGGGGGTGGGGCTCTTGGCTAAGTAATAACAGCCGCACGATTTGATCGAAGGCTGAGCTACGCTGCTGAGGTATTCGTGGATGGGTAACCGTCCTTTACATACCGAGACCCCTCCGTGCCTTTGAGAGCAAGCTATAAACCATTGATCCAGGCTGTCATTCGTAGATTGTATTGGTAGGCTCACCTCTTGTCATGTTTGTCAAGCCTGCCACGCATGTGGACTATGTGGAGGCTTCAATCAACAATATAGGGCTCATTTTACATATGTGGATATTCCATAGCAAATATTTGAAAATAAAAATTGTTGCATATTTTACCAAGCCTAAGTATGTGAACAAACTATTCTTATGTTGCATGTACTCGTACCTTAAAATAAACCAAGTACCCTTCTCAGGCTTCTTCGCTTGGTTCAAAAATAATGTAAGGGGGCCGTTCAAGTATAATGTAAGCAGATTCCCCCCTGCCCCCTTCCACTCATCAGCAAAAGGAAGCAATGGTCTTACCCCCCCCTCTAATGCTTACGTAACAATTGTTAAATGCATTTTTCAATGTGTGCTGGTTTCTTTATTGATTCATGAGCAGCAGTTATAAGTCCCAGTAGAATCCTTGAAAATGCGTTTCGTTTTTGAAGCATAGACAAGTAGGATTGCCATATGTGTTCAAACCAAAATCAACAAAATTTTGTAGAAAATCTGAAAAAGTAAAAAAATAAATACTGCTGAAGAAATCACCATCCAGACCCCCCCATCCCCCATGTCATCAAAAATAGGCAAAGCTAAGCCCCCAGCCATTCA
Source organism: Hydraecia micacea (assembly GCA_914767645.1). Lineage (NCBI taxonomy): Eukaryota > Metazoa > Arthropoda > Insecta > Lepidoptera > Noctuidae > Hydraecia > Hydraecia micacea. The sequence goes on along the minus strand of OU611783.1, from coordinate 14,942,669 downwards.
AGTGTTATGCAGTGCTTACATAATACTTGAATGGCCCCAAGGACTCGCATATTATTAGCAAGGAGATGCTAATGATAACTTATAGTACTTCTACATGTTAAGATAAATCCTTTGGATATGTCGATGTAAATGAATCTATACAGATTAGTTGGTCATGTGAATGACCAATCCTTGCAGAGTATTTGATTTGCACAGTTCGTCATCATCTCACCATCTGAATAGCCTTTTCCCAACATATTAGGGTCAGCTTCCAGTCTTACTGGATGCTTCTGAATACCAGTATTTTACATGGTGTGGCTCAGAGTTTCAACTGCCTATCTGACCTCCACAATCCAGTTTCTGAGTAATATGCTTACCTACCCCTTACCTTACCCCTTTTGTCAGAGTTTCGATTGGAATTAAAATAATACTTATTCTTTATAAAAATAAATTGTGGTCTGCCATTGATATAGTTAATTTTACTTAAGGTGAATAAGTGGTAGACTGCGAAATTCAAATTTTCCTATGTTTTTTGCAATTTGCAGGTCAGTGTCAGGTTGTATCATGATCAAAATATGATTCGCGACTATAATAGATTTGTATTTACAGAATTATAGACATTAAAATCATTAAAATATCTCTTTAAGTTAGATTTGTACAGTAAGCACTATTCCATATGAGATTTGTTCTTATAGTACAAATCTAACTAAGAAAGATGTATTAATGATTATACTTCTGTAAATACGTACCTGTTATAGTCGCGAATCATATTTTGATCAAGATACAACCTGACACACTGACCTGAAAATAGTAAAAAACGTAAGAAAAATTGAATTTCGCGGTCTACAACTGCGCAAAAAATACGGATTTATAATTATAATGATTATTTGGATTGGATGCTGTTATGTAATTACAAGACATTGTTACATTTTTGTGTATTTTAACCATTAACTGACTACCACTGCACTGTGTTTATATGGTTTTTTGGTAGTGAGGTAAATGAAACAATTTCAGGTATTATAGGTCAGGCTTGGAGATGGTCAGGATGGCTAACGTGTACCTAGCAGAGGGTAGCCTCGAGAATGCTTACATCCTGTACATTAAGTTCATGACATTATTCTTGGAAAAGATTCGGAAGCACCCGGAGTATGCATCAGTCCCGTCTTCAGTGAAGGCTGTGAACCAGGCCAAGCTGAAGGAGGTGATGCCCAAAGCTGAGAAACTGAAACAAAAGCTTCTCGACCAGTATGCCAAAGATCATGTTGTCTATCAGGATGAGGTAAATGTACATACCACTTACTTGTGGCATTCGTTTTTTGTCAATCTTCCAACTTTCCCTTTTGGCAATCAAAGTTTTATGACAGAGTTTATCTCACAAGAGAGTTCCACGGCATTACATGGAGCTAATTAATTAAAAAACAATTCAAAAAATATATTTACTTAACATATTAATGTCACAGCTTCATACTGAGATAGGAGCCTTTTGGCCTTTGCTTTTTTTTTCTTTTTGTTACTGTTTTAGGGTTCCGTACCTCAAAAGGAAAAACGGAACCCTTAATAATAATATTATAAAGCTGAAGAGTTTGTTTGTTTGGTTGAACGCGCTAATCTCAGGAACTACTGGTTCGAATTGAAAAGTTATTTTTGTGTTGGATAGTCCATTTATCGAGGAAGGCTATATAACATCACGCTACGACCAATAGGAGCAGAACATCAATGAAAAATGTTGCAAAAACGGGAAAAAAGAGCTTCCGTTGCGTACGCTGCGTAAAAAAGTTACGCAAAAATCATGTAACACGGAATTGTTTCCCTTTAAAAGTTAAAAAAAAAGTCCGCGACAGCATATTATTATTTCTATCATTTAAGGTTGACTCACTATAACCTTTTTTACGGTAGTACCTACTAACTAATCAAATTTGTTCTAAAATAGTGCATTATTTGCGAAGGTGTTTTTATAAACATGATATTAATCCTTATACAAATAAATACGTTATTCATCACAAATATTTAATTTTGAACAAAATTGCCCTTGACACATTTGATTTTATTGAATAATTTCTTAGGAGATATCATAGTTTTAAAATAACTCCAAACGGCCGCCGCGCCGGTAGCTCCGCGAGGTTTACTATAGTTCCACTCTTACTGATAATAGCGTGATGATGTACCTAAAATAGCTTCAAGTAATGTACTATGTAAGTACTAAGAAATAATCTTAAGTAATACTCTTAAAGTAATGGAATAAGTAGGTATATTTTAGTAGGTTTTTTCCTCAAATTAACGCGGGTGAAACCGCGGGGCACAGCTAGTACTAAATATGTGGAATAAGTGGAATGTCGCATATCTGTAGCGCCGCGTCTGCGAGACGTGGTGATATGTCGGAAATAGTATTGCAAAAACAACAAATAGTAGGTAGGTACTAAGACTGAATGGTACACACGGCCACACATCAAGCTATACATAACCAGTATAAGCTGAGTTCTGATTGTACGGAAAACCTATACAATCCGAGGTCAGCTAAAACTGGAAATGTTTAGCCCATTTAATTTAATTAGGAAAAGAGAAGACGTGCAGCAGAAGAAGAAAGGAGAAAGCAGGAGAGAGACGATGCAAAGCTGGCTGAACGTCTCCAAGCTGACGAGAATAAGAAAGACGGACATACTACAACACCTCATCTGCAACATGATGTGAGAACTCATTGTTTATAGTACACGTAAATCCTGTTTTAGTGCTGGAACATATCTGTCGAACTTAACTTCGCCGATCTTTTGTCGCGTAGGTACTCATATTTGCTTATTATTAGTATATTAGTTAAGTATGGCCAGAGATTCACAAAATATAGAGACTTGGAAGGAAAGAGGAGAGGCCTCTGCCCAGCGTTGGGACACAGATAAGGCAACGAAGACGCGTGTCATGTTGTCATACAGACGTATATCGCTATGCGTCATATTCATAAGTCATTATTTGGAAAATATAGTATGAGTACATTCCAAATCAGCAATACTTGAGATAAGATAATATATGTAGATAGATTTGGCAGAGTATTTGCCTCGTTAGTAAACGGTAACGCCAGTCTTGCAACAACATTCGTTGTGACCGCTGCTATACCTTTGTTGTCATATTTTTGGAACTACAAATCACTCAAAAATCATTAATTCAAATTACTGAGAATCCGCCCTTTTTGAACGTCATAATTACATAAGAAAATCCCTTAAAACGCCCGCCCTTCACCACCACAAAATGCATGTGCGTTCTCATACTAAAGAAATAACAATGTTACATGTTGAGGAGTGTACTCTAGTGTGTGTGTGTGTGACCATGGTGATTCAGGAGCAGTGGGCCGTGTCGCCATCGGTTCCGGCGATGGACGGCGTCCTGTACCCGGACGACTTCGCGAACGAGCCGCCGCGAGCGCCGTCGCACCACTACCAACCCGTGCCGCCGATCATACCGCCGTCACGGCCGCAAATGTGAGTATCAGTAATCACCCTTAAATTACAACTAGCTTTTGACCGCGGCTTTGCCCACGTTGAGGTCGGAAATTATCCCACTGGAATGTACAGACGCCAGCATGTCAAGCTACCCGAAACTGTAAAATTTTCCCAATCAACCTTGAACCTTATGCTTTAGCGATAGAGTTGAAAATCTATTAAAGAAATTTGACAGACTAGCAGCGCCCCGCGGTTTCACCCGCGTAAGTGTCGATCCCGTGGGAATATCGGGATAAAAACTATCCTAGTTAATCCCGGTTATAATCTATATGTGTGCCAAATTTCATCCAAATCCGTTTAGTAGTTTTGCGTGATTGAGTAACAAACATCCAAACATCATTACAAACTTTCACATTTATAATATTAGTAGGATTGTTTGTAGTAGCTTGATGTGCTGGCGTCTCTACTACTGGGATAAAAGGTATCCTATGTTCTAAGTTCTAACCCAAGTCATGGTTTATCTCTGTGCCGTGGCGTGAAAACGTATCAGACAGACAGAGTTACTTTCGCATTTATAATATTAAGAATGCATTATAATATTAGTATGGCTACTAGCAGTACTAGCGACCCGCCCCAACTTCGACCGGCAGGGTAATTGCGTAACACAGTAGCAATGGGTTTAATTTTGACGGTTCAAAAACATTCATTACGTTATTTGCGTTTTTGAGCAGACGTATTTTTCGAACATATGGAGCAATGGATTAGAAATATGCTTCAAATTAACTATTCAAATTGAGAGTAATAGTGTGTTACGCAATTACGGTGCGGGTATAAAATTAATATACTGTAAACAAAAAACTTTCTCCAAAAATCCATCAATTAGTTCAAGCGAAGGAAAGGTATCAATACGGCCTTTATAACATAACTTCGCTGCTGTAACTCGAAGTGGTAGACAAGGGGTATAATACACACACATTTCGCCAGTTGTGTTAGAATTCCTTTGTAATATCTACAGTATTTTTATCTCACGAAGCGACGCGCGCTTTACTTGTAGTAATCAAGTGTACAAACGCGCTGTGAATGTGTGCGTGAAAACGTCGTCTTCGCTATAACACACATAACACACACACTTCTGACTTCACCATTGTCTCGGACGGTACCGAGAAGTCCTGCGCTTACTTACACACACATTTACTGCGTGTACAAACACTTGGCAACCACAAGTAAACCGCGCGTCGCTTCGTGAAATAAAAATACTATACCGGCATTAAACTTTTGACCGCTTGTGTCGCATTTATACGACAAATATTTCCGTGCCCCTACCGCTCGTGTCGTATTTCTGCGACAAAGAACATGCATGATTTTTTCGTTCTATTTTCGTCCTATTAACTGCGTGGTACAACTAAAACCATTATTAAATAGAGATAAAAACATTTTGACTATTTTTTAATCGATACAACGATTTCTTTTCCTTATTTATTGTAGATATTATTTTATCTTGATTTTATCGATTTGTAGCCGCGCGCTATGGGCACGGCAATTGATATTTAGCCAAGCGCTTAAAAGGTTAAACTTTGTCAGCCATATACATAGCCGTCGTCTGAGCATTCTGTAAATCAAACCAAATAACATTGAGCAAACTTTTTTTAAATTTATTTTACCGTTTATGTACACATATAAAAACAGACAAGAAATGAACAGGGAAATAGGTACAAAGGTGATGCTTATTTCTAAAGAAATCTCTTCCAGCATACCTGCGATAGGATAGTAGAGATTATTGTTGTTGTTGTTGTTGTGAGATTATTGTTGTGTGGGTTACACGTTTACATAGTTTTTAATTTATTTTATCACACTAAAATTGTAATGTGTAACTGTTTTATGTCCCAATAAAGTAAAGTAAAATAAAATAAATAAAATTGTTTGGAAACTACTTTTTTTTTGGTGTGAAAAATCTCTGTTCACGGTAATGCGCAATGTAACGCACGCAGAACATTGTGCTTATGGGTGCATGTATCGACACAAGGGTCATGGGGGTATTTAAATTTTAGATTTTACTTATATTTTCTTGTTTAAATTCTATTATCTTTTAGTACTCCACTTTTACCATTTTATAATTTGTCACTGAAGAGCGGGGCCTCCTAGCACAGGTATATATTTTACTTAAAAGGAGGTCTCCATGTAAGATTTACTGTAAAAGTTGTACAAGTTTCTGCAATAAACTTTTTGAATTTTGATTTGTGTTAATTTGCAAGTGAACGCTACATTTAAAGTAAATTTACCATTGACTGAGGTGGATTTGCTCTTTATCGTTTATGGCATAATGTTGCAGCTTTCAAGTACTAAAATTTGGTTATACCAGTTTAAAAAATTGCAATTTTGGACTGAAGCGGTTTTGCTTTTATACCCCTCACTTGTATTCGTAAAAAAACTTAAAATATGTTGGAACATTGACCTTCAAAATCTCCGAAACTAGAAGAAGGCATGGTCCACTATGAAAACATGATCGCAATGACGGAGAGAATAAGTGACTTTCGGCTTCGTTAAGTGTATTTTTGCAGCCGTTATAGAATGTAATTTAAAAGTGGAATGTAACATTGTACAGCAGCGGCGAAAGCGTTGAGTCTCTGTACGGGGCGGCGCGCTTGCGCACTGTGGTGGTCCCAGCCGCACTGCTGTCGAAGTTTTTGCGCCTCGCCGCCAGCAACACGGCGCGAAAGGTCGAGACCTGCGGCATACTCGCTGGGATACTCGTGAGTTACACGTTAGAGCGGTTTCGCACTACGTCCGATCCGTATCCGAGAAATCAATCCGAGTTGAAAATTGTTTTTAATTCTGACGGATAAAGTTCGGATGTAGTGCGCAACCCCTCATACAAATAGGACTACGGTCACTTCGGACTGGCAGTTCTCGGATTCGGATAGGATTCGGATCGGACGTAGTGCGAAACCGCCCTTACTCGACCACAATCACCCTCAGGGCGTAGAATCACAGCACTTTGACTTTGCTAAGTGTGTCATACGAATATACCTTATTTTTGTAGTGTTCGTATTTGTATAATACCCACGGATATCGAGGGATATGCCTTGGGGGCGTGGCACGTGGCGCCTCGATATTATAAAATTGGTCAAATACTCGAACGGCGGCTGTACGCTTCATTCAGTCGCTATGCGACTGCGTACAGTGTACTATTGATGCGTAAAAAACCAAAATGCCGAGTTGTACAGTAATTATATGTAAAAATACGTCAAATACCATCAACCTGAAGACAAATGGCGTATCCTACTACCGCTAAAGTAAACAAAAGTCACTGTTTTATATTTTAAATCAATTTTTAAATATTTTAATAACTTACGTCTGGAGCGACACGAACTAGCCTGAACTAGCCCGAATCTTCCCGAACGCAACGAGCGTTTTGAATTTAGAGAGGTGCAATCGAGTGCGTGCAGCTGATTTTATCGATAAGCGTATTATTGCAGTTGAATATTTTTTTACAAAACTCAATGGATATTCTCGTATTACGTGTAAGTATAGTAAAAGAGTTAAATTAGTTATTAATTTAGTTTTTAGTTTTATTTATTAATTTAATGTTGTTTGAACCAATTTAAGACATTGTTATTTCAATGCAGTACACGTGAAGTGTAAAAACTTAAATTAATATTATGCCTAAAGATTTTGACAAATGAACAGTTTTTAATTTATAGTACAATATGATAAGTAATATGATAAATACATATTATATTTCAATTCGCGGTCCGTCGCTATTTTGTCAAATCTTTGTCTATAATACTGAGGGTTTCACATTTTATTTTATTTCTTTACAAATGTGTTAAAAATGTCGTATAACTCACGTGAACATTGTATTATTACCCTCTCGGCTCCATTCCGAAAATTAAACATCGATAAAAATTATCGACCATCGCTTTCGACTCCCTAATTGCATGTGTGTGCATTGAATGTTCGCAAATAACAAATGTTTACAAGTGAATGCCCCGCCCATTCTATGTATGTGTGCTATTAGAAATTGATTTAGTGTAGCTGTTTTCTTCTTAGTGTGCGTGTTCAAATTTTAAGTGTGTGTCGTAAGTACACTATTTGTTAATTTTGTAATTATTTGGGTGGGAGATAAGCGGTGGCACTAGGACTCCTTACTATTTGGCAATGAAGGCATATCTCCGGATATCTATGATAATACCCTACGTAGCAAAGTAAAGTCAAAGTGCAGTCTGTGAATTTCGCCCTCAGTCTATAAAGTTTATGTTGTATAAGGTTAAAGTCCAAACAGTATTCGTAGAGAGATGAAGAGATCTATATTGTTTTCTGTTGAAGGTACTTTACTGAAACTGACCATAGTGGTGCGCTAACACAATTCAGTCTGGTTATTCTTTTCAGTGGTTTATTGGTCCATTTTTACTATAAAGACCGCCTCAAAATCATTGGGAGCATTATTTTCTACCAAAAACTTCTACCTCATTCATTTAGACTCATATCCACTATAACAAACATTTGCAGTTCATAATTATTTTACTATAAAAAAGTTATAAACAAAAAATAAATATTTAAAGTGTCTTTCCTTTACCTACACCATTCGTTTGACATAACATAACTTATGGCGTCGCATTACAGGAGCGCGACCAGTTGAAGATCACGCACGTGATAGTGCCCAAGCAGACGGGTACTCCGGACTCTTGCAGCACCAACAATGAAGAGGAGATCTTCTACTACCAGGACCAACATAATCTTATCACTTTGGGATGGATACATGTGAGATAAACACTTATGTATACCTATATCGCGAAACTATTTCCAACCGCTTTCGCCACAATCCGCGCACTTCTGGCGGAAACGCCTCTCGTTCCCGCTCGGCCAATGAGGATGAGTCGAAGTTTCTAGAACATTCTAGAAGCTTTCTTTAACAACATACGACGTGCACCCGTCTTTTAACATTAGAAAAACCCTCAGAACAAGCGCCAAGTGTTATTGGGATTTTCTATCTTGTTGGTCCACTTATTGATATTCATATTTGAATTTTTAGCGTAATAACAATCGAAGCGTATATTTATTATTCTTACTAGTTAGATCTTCATACCTACTACTATTACTCGTATACGAGTGGTCTAAGTTATTCCAACTCAAACTAATAAAAGTCTGTCTAATTTTATCCAAATCCGTTCAGCTGTTTTGTCGTTACTTTGTAAAAACATGCCAACATTCGCACTATATTAATTTTAGTTTGTTGGTTATGAATCATTCATAAAATATAAGCTACATAACTATACAATAAAAAAAACAATGTTTTTAACATGGATATTATCTAATATCATTTAGTACCAAAAAGCGTATAATACAAAGACCAAGGTTTTTGTTTTGTTTACCTATCTGAGTCACTGTTATGACAAATTAAATAATATTGATTAACAATGTGTTGAATAAAGTAGACTGTTAGTTTATGTATCACTCTTTATCATATCTATACGATCTACATAATATAATATAGTTAGTAATATATATAGTTGTTAGAATAGATAAAACTGCATCAGCCCACTGGTTAAGTAAGACGTCAGATTGATAAGCCACAGATCTACAGGTTCAAATTTAATTAGCTAGCGAAACTCCATAGACGTGATGAGTATCGATATCTAATCTAAACACGATAAAGAAAAAAAAAAGATTTGGTGTTGTTTTTTCTGGGGACAATGGCCACTGATATTGTAGTTAGTTGAAGTAGTTGAGAAAAACTGTATTTTTTTTTGTTGTATCGTGTTTAGATATCGGTAGTCATCACGTCCGTGAAGTTTAAACAGAAATAAAAACTGCTATTTAAAGTAAAGTCGTTGACCCCCAAAAACACAATGAACCCTTTTTTGTCGTATTTAGATTTTGAAATATATCAGATCTGCGAAGTTTCGCTGGCTAATATAATTTAACTCTGTATAAGAATGAGAGAGAGAGAGAGGGTCCTGAGTTACAGAAAGCACTACTTGAATACACAATCTTAAACAGTTTACATGTATTGCCACTTAATCAACTATCTACATTTACCATTTCTAGTACAAAAAAAACAACCGACTTAAAAAAAAAATACTACAAATTTCTTGTACCTACCCCATACACATTCAATTAATACTAGTGCATTGAAGAATTGAAGACACCGACTAGAAGAATCATCAAAATTCGCATAGACACGCAGGAGATGCAATACATTTATGTAAATAACTTCGTACATAAGAATAGTTACCTAATGTATTATACAGGGTGGCCCAAAAGTCGTGGATCAAACGAAACAGGGCGATAGTTGAGGTCATTTACATACAGTAAAAAAAAATTAAAAAAAATATAAAAAAAAAAAAAATATAAAAAAAAGTATCATCACTACAACAGTGCTTTTATGACAGTGGGTACCATGATTTATCAGTATTGGCACTTTTTTCAATATCTTTTAAGGCTCAAAAAAAGAAATTTCTAACATTAGAACCTTACTGTAAACAATCAAATTGTCATAACTTTTAAGGAGATCAAGTTAGGGCTCTCGCACAAATTTTTTTTTACTACAAATAACCCCAATTATCGCCCTGTTTCGTTTGATCCACGACTTTTGGGCCACCCTGTATACTAAAACCTTCCTGAAAGTATGTAGATCACAATAGTGAAAGAATTATCAAAATTGGTTCATATGTTTTTGAGAAAATTGCGGACATACAAACATACATACATACGGGTCGAATACAGAACCTCCTTTTTTGAAGTCAGTTAAAAAAGGTTGCAATGGAATTTGAACTTTGTCGTGTATGACTTTGAGTTTATGTTCCCAAAATTTGATAATTCCAACGTTATTGTGACAAGGTTATTGTGACGCGTGGCCAAAATCGGAACTAACGTCGCCATCTTGTTTTTATCAAGGAGGTTATCAATTCGACACGTATATATGTAATATTATTGGAACTACAATATATTCACATAATTATGAAACCTATTAGGGCTTCCAAATAAATGTACAAAACTTTATAGATGTACGTATGTTTGTCCACGCATTTCTCCGCAACTATTAATCGGATCGTGATCAGTTTTTATTGGCTTACATTTACTTCAACTTAGGGAACAGTGCAAGTTTCATCAAAATCGGTTCAGGAGTTTTCAAGATATAGACTAATACGTGTAGCTTGTTGATACGAGCTACGGGTAGTAAAAAAAAACTAAATAAAATACAGATCCTAAGACATCGACTTCCGGAATTAAAGTTATTTCATAATTTTGAGTGAATTGTCAATTTCCTTTTGTGTGGATTTCATTTTTTTAAATTACTTTTTATTTCATTACAATTATGACACAAAATAATGCTAACTAACAAAGCCCCTTGTCAAGGACTTTCAGTCGCCTGAATATCCTAGCAGATTCTGATTTCATATAAATATTGTTTATTTCAATTGTTTCAGACTCATCCTACCCAGACTGCCTTTCTGTCGTCAGTGGACCTACACACGCAGTGCTCGTACCAGCTGATGATGCCTGAAGCGATCGCCATTGTGTGCGCGCCCAAATTCAATGAGTAAGTCGCAAATACTTCATTGTTCTTTTTCTTGCCTCGGAAAACACATTAAGTCGTTGGTCCCGGCTGTCATTCGTAGATCTTTGACAGTTGTTACGGGACGTCAAAAGCCCAAAAGTATGGCAACCAGTCCTCCCAACGGGTATTGTGTTACAGGTAAGATCGGAAGTCGCTCCATGTAAAATACTGGTATAGAGTTGCATCCGGTTAGACAGAAAGCCGATTCATATCATATCACGAAAGACATAGTTGGGTAAAGGCTAGGCAGATTGATTGACTTCATTGTTATTTATTAACCCACTCGAAATGTTGAAAACCAATGCAATATTATATAGATACCAACATTTGCTCTTGTTAATTTTATGTCAAGTATTAGAGACGACGATGCGATAGTCTTTAACAGAATTTTTGTTCTAAGCCGTTTTTTATGGTTATTGCTAAAAATGTATATGTTAAAGCGATGTTGTATTCTGATGTTATTTTATGGCTTTTTCGCCAAACATTGCAACAAAGAACTATCAACGATTTGTCTTACAAAATTGTTTGGTTAATCATGTTAATATTTATAAGAGGAACTAAAAAAACCTTGTAATTACTGCGTTAGTAGCAGACTTTTCTCTAACCACGTATGTTATATTTCAGAACTGGTTACTTCGCGTTGACTCCTGACTACGGAATGCAGTTCATCACAAATTGTAGACAAACCGGGTTTCATCCGCATCCGGACGACCCTCCCTTGTTTCACGTAAGTTTTATTTAAATTAACCCATAGTATACAAATTATCCGTGAACAGACTAAAATAATAAAAAAAAAAATTGGTTCAGTAAACACGGTAGGTATAATATTAAAAAACCAGTAATACGTTACATAGGAGCTCCTATTATTAGGCGCTAGATTTTTACTAATTCCCTGGACCCACACATTAGGATTCTGTGTCGTGGATCAATAGGCAGTTCTATTAAAACTGTAAAAAAAAAAACATAACAAATGATAAATGTGTTATGCTGCTTTGTAAAATATAAACTTTTGTATGTTTCGTGCATCTATCATGAGCACTAATAAAAGTACACAAAGATTGTATTGGTGATTGGGGTTTTCCATCAGGATTTCTCAGTAGCATCCCGTAGTCTGGATTTGTGCCCGCTTGATGGGAATAGGCTCGCCCCCTATTACATGGGACTTAAACTTATCTAGCGAAATGTGGGTGTACTCTATGTACACCTCTGCCTCATCCTTCAGTGATAACAGGTGTGATGTTATGTATATTTTATGTTTTTTTTTTTAAGATTTGTCCACTTCACATTCAGAGATGTGTATTATCTCCGCCAGTTTATGAAAAAAGGTGCTTCATTCAAATAATTCCTTTCCAGACTGTAACACACATAAATGTGGACGACTCGGCGCCAGTACAAATAGTAGATCTTAGAAGATGAATATCATCCTGCAGCGAATTCGTTCACTCTTCCACCACAAGCTTGCGTTTACTCGTAGTGCATTTATTACACTAAACGCCAAGGCTCGTGGTAGTCGCGGTCATAAGAAGTGCGAGTAGGACGGTGAATATTCTTGTCTCGCTCCCACGTCTTGTGACCGCGGCTGTCACGAATGTTGGTGTTCACTAGCTCGCTTTATCTTCTACGGATCATATCCAAATCTGTTCAATACCAATTTAAGTATTATTCGGAATAGTCGATAGTGTATTGTACTGTAATTATATTGGGTCAATGTTTCTTGTTTTAAACACGGATTATTAATCAAATGGAGTGTTAATTAGCGTACGATCGCGTTAGAATCTCTGTGGTGAACAGGGACTTAAATATTTTTATTTTATCACCATTATCAACAGATGAGTGTAAAATTCCAAAATGCAAAAAAAAGGAAAATGACAGCCTTCACTTTTTTCGTTTCGCCTCATGAAGACGACCGCTAATACTTTCCGCGTATCTTAAGAGGAAACACGGTCACGTGGTATGGAATGAACGCCAACAACCACGTGACCACGTTTTCTCTTATTTATTTATTTTATTTGGAAAATAAAACGATATTACATTAAATATAACACTTATCAGTAAGGTAAAAGCTCTTAAGTGAGAAGTCTAATAATATTCAAATTGGCACTCCATTCGCTTTCCACTCCGTAATGCGTAGTCGACTCGTAGTAAGCATGTGTTCAATATGCATAATCAAGCCTTTATTAACTTTTGTATGACAAGAGTGACATTTGTATAAGCGTTAGGAAAAGAACGGTATGTTATTTGTTGCGTTATCATCACACATCACTCAGTTTTGTGTAGGTATTTTTTTTCAGCTGGCTGGTTTTAGGTGTCCGTGGCTAAATAATAACAGCCGCACAGGTCGATCGATCAGGTTAACCTACGCTTGCCGCGGTTGGTCTGTGGATGGGTGACCATCTTTACATACTGAGACCCCTCCGTGCCTCGGAAAGCACGTTAAGCCGTTGGTCCCGGCTGTCATTCGTGGATCTTTGACAGTCGTTACGGGTAGTCAGAAGCCCGAAAGTCTGAAAACCAGTCTTACCAAGGGGTATCGTATTACCCAGTAATCGGGTTGTGGAGGTCAGATAGGCAGTCGCTCCATGTAAAATACTGGTATTCAGCTGCATCCGGTTAAACTGGAAGCCGACCCCAACATAGTTGGGAAAAGGCTAGGCAGATGATGATGATTTTTTTTTTAGCTGGCAATGTGATATAATATTTAAAAAAAAACTTCGTAGATGCTTAAAGTATAATATTGTGTAAAAATATTATTGTTCTCGTTAAGATTTTATTTAATAGTAATTATTTTGAATGATTACATATTTTGTTGAAGCGTTGAGTGAAAGGAGTTAAATATTTTTTATATTGTAAAGTAAATAATTTTGACAACTAAATCTCGTTTAATTTGAAGAGTATTTGACGATGTAATAGATGCTTATATCTGCTGATTATAACTGTTTCTGTAGAAATAGTGGTAACGTTATAATGGAACTTTTTCAGCACAGATTCCTTCGTTTTTGAGTGGTAATCTACTAAATTAATAAATAGAGCATGAATGAGTTACTAATCGTCATTAATGAGAAATTGAATGATATCCATCAAAAGGTTTTTTTAAGGAATGTTCAGATTATCCAGAGATTATCCTGCTTGATTTTCATTATTTGCTGTTGTGAGCAAAGAGTTCTCGAAGTCGAACTTTTTTCGGAAGTACACTTTCTGAGTATTTCCATAATGCAAGTTAACTTGCGCAAGTGAATCCAGTGCTTTTAACTACACCAGTAACTGTCATTTCGTGTTCAATATAGCGAGACTGTAGAATAATAATTAATATATATTTTTAAATTAGGGTTAGTTTTTATTTACACGCCAGCGAATCCGAGCAGAATCGAATGATGAAATAAACCAAGCTAAAAAAAATATAAAAATTAATGAAATGTAACTTCCTATGATTCCCATATATTTCATTAGTTTCTATCTTTTCTAAACGACGATTATACAGGGTTATTGGAAAAACACAAACAACCTCTTAAGAGATCATTGTACCTACTCATCATTATGATCAACTTTTACTATGGGACAAAACCTGAAATCGCGAAAAAAAATCAGCGGTTCCCTACATTTATGTTCGTTTAACTCGTCAAAATGAACTACTGATTTTTTTCGCGATATATGGTTTAGACCCATAGTAAAAGTTGTTCATAATGATGAGTACAATGATCTCTTAAGAGGTTGTTGGTGTTTTTTCAATAACCCTGTATCCTGTATATTGTCTATCTGAGCTCTTATGATTGATAAAATATAACACTATAATATTTATATTGTGTCATATACTATAATACGCAGCCTGAAGACTGAAGCTTAAGAGTCCCTATCAATTTCTGCGCGCTACTAGATTAGGTAATTATAGGAGCGCAATGTGTCTGTGTGCGTTCGAACTATAGCTGATAATCGTAGTGTGCGTTGAAGCGTACGATGAAGCGGGAACAAATAATCTTGGTCCAGAACCGCTGTTATTAGTACTCTATAGTTTTTACTAAGATTCCGTAATACTGGATGGATTTTATTGTGATTATGAAATGTTATGTTTAGGTCCCCTAAATACAATAAATATCGTTGAAATAAAAACATCTTAACCTAGTATTCACTATAGCAAAAGCAAATTACAAAGTGTGACCAGCGTATACAAGGTACGTCTGAAACGAATTACACGTGTTATTGTTTACCTAATACAGAACGAAGGGGTCTGTAGTATTTCCCTCGCTATAAGACCGCATACCATGAGAGTATAGTATAGCGAGCCATTTTGTCTTATTTATTTTATTTATTTATTAGGCTTTTCAACACACTGTTACTTTATAATTTGTCTTGTTTGTGTGTTTGTATTTGTGTTTTTGCTCATTGATGATGTTCCAAGTAATATTTGATTTTTGGTAGATTTCTGCCATGTAATTCTCTACAAATACAATTAAAATATTTTTAGACTATATAAATAATAGTAAATTATTACAATTTTCTTAATTAAGGTGATTGCAACAATTATTATTTACCTAAGAACTGCACGTGCCTTTCGTGTTTTTTCAACTTTATTCTTTTTACCTTTGATTTTTCCATGATAATAAAGTTCACTTTTTCGACCCATTTTATAAAAATATATTCACCATATTACTAATAGTACAATACAAAACATTAATAAGTCACACTATTAAAATAAAAAAATAAATATACTTAGTCTCAAAACTGGTCAGGCGTAGTACAAAATCATGCGCGATTCGCTAGTTACGTCGGGAGCGGCGAACGTCACAGGCGACACAGGTCCGTCGTCGAGAAGCCCTCGGGCGCGACTGAATGCATCGAGCGAGCGCATCGGTTTATAAGGCATTATTTAAATATTTTACTACAATTAAATAAGTAGTCTAAATTAAAATATAAAAATTGAGTTTGGTAGATAAACACCTCAAATTTTAAAATATTTAACACTTATTGTTATTTTCAATCAATTCTTACACATAGACGACGGTTTTGCACATGATTTTATTGGAGTTTTTCAGCGTAGTCAACATTTTTTTACAAGTACTAATTCATTAAACTTTTAAAAAATAAATTGTAGACTTACTAATATACTATGTTCCCAATATTTGGGATTTTTTTCAGATTGTTATTTGCTACCAGTAAGCTAAAAAAGCAATTGAAAAACATGGTGTTTCGTGTTTACGTAAAAACCTGTGTTAGATTTTTATTTTTCTTAATTTATATTAAGTAGTTATCAAAATTTTAATTTGTAGACTTCCTAGATAAATAGATGATAAATAACTGTGCATTTAAAAAAAAAGTAGATAACTTAAGGATATTGAGAAAATTGCGCTGAAAAAAATGGAATTTTCTGTTTTTAGACAGCGAAATTGATAGGGACTCTTAAGGTGAATGCACAGTGGTAGACCGCGAAATTCAAATTTTCTTACGTTTTTTGCAATTTGCAGGCCAGTGTCAGGTTGTATCTTGGTCAAAATTTGATTCGCGACAATAACAGGTACGTATTTATAGAATTATAATCATTAGAATCATTAATACATCTTTCTAAGTTAGATTTGTACCACTAAGCAGTTTTCCATAAGAGATTTGTTGTCGTGGTACAAATCTAACTTAGAAAGATGTATTAATGATTCTAATGATTATAATTCTGTAAATACGTACCTGTTATAGTCGCGAATCAACTTTTGATCAAAATACAACCTGACACTGATCTGAAAATTGCGAAAAACGTAAGTAAATTTGAATTTCGCGGGCTACCCTGGCACTTCCCCCTTAAAGTTTATATAAAATAGATTTAATATATTTATATATTTCTCGACTTTTGTAATTTATCAGCTCCGACATGATGTTGAATAATCTTGTTTTGTAATAACAATAAATGTTCAGTTATCTTTAAACTTATAATCTCAGCTGTTTATTTCGTAAATCATTCAAAATTAACAAAGGCTTTAAGGGGGATGCTCCAAGAAAGCCCGCTTGATTCAAATTTTCTTACGTTTTTCGCAATTTGCAGACCAATATCAGGTTGTATGTTGATCGAAATCAGGGACTTGAAACGTTACTCAAAATAACGTTACGCGTAGTTCCGGTACCGATAATTTGTACCGTTCCACCAGGATCGTAACAAAATTAATTCCTTGGCTATAACTATACTGACAAACGGAACGAAATCTTAAACTGTTCACTAACAATATTATCAATATATCGTTATTAGTATAACAATAGAATAACGTTCGGTACTCAACTTTGCCACCTTCATGGCTCATAAGATGACGAAAAAGTGTGAAGAATAACGTTACAAATGAATTTGTAACGTTGCACCTGTAACGTTTTTACAAGCGAATAAGCGTAATGTTACTGCTACCTATAACGTTACTTATAATATCGTTATACGAAAAATATAATATATAACGTAATTTTTTTGTAACGTTATTGATATTTTTAGGTTTTAGTATCGTTACAAATTTTAAAACGTTATACGATACTATTAGTGTTAACGGAAAGAGATTCATTTCGTTTTCAAGTCCCTGATCGAAATATAATTCGCGGCGTTAAGAAATATTTATTTATAGAAAATCATAAAAATCATCAATACGACTATATAATATGGTCCTATTAAATGACTATTTCATGAAAGCATGACATTTGAGTTCCAATTCACGGAGTTGTATTGCTGATTCTAATGATAATTCATTTGTTACGGTCGCGAATCATATTTTATTCAACATACGACCTGACACTGACCTGCAAATTGCAAAAAACGTATGAATATTTGAATTTCGCGGGCTTCCTTAGCGCATCCCCCTTAAGTCCTTTAAAAATATTGTTGTCAGTTCGAGGTTTGTAAATACCTTGTGTTACGCCAAGGGTAAGCGAAAGTAACGCGTTTCGTTTGTATATTAATCAAAATTGTAATATAATTATTTTATATTTATTATCACATGCAATTGTTTGACTGCACCAATTATTATTTTGTGCACTTTCGTGTCAAGTATCGGGTGATGTTATTAGTGCCATTTTGTATAATGAAACTACTATGGGCCAGTTCCTCGAACGAAAATAAATGTGGCAAATTTTCAAGTGATGATTAGTGATTAGTTAAATAATTTAACTAATCACAGCAGTTTACGCGTGCTTAAGGGGGATGCGCTATGGGAGCTTGTGAAATTCAAACTTTCTCACGTTTTTTGCGATTTGCTGGTTAGTATCCTAAAGGAGGGCACGCATACGAGTACCTTTTGTCTCTGCAATTAATTTGTCTCTCACATCAGGTCTACGAGTTTGTATGAAAGTGCGCGCACGGCGACAAAAAAAGTTGCCGGATGGCCAGTTTCCGCCCAACCGAAAATTTAACAAAAAAGTAGCGTTGCTGTCACTCCCGTGTGCGCATCGTCCAAATCTCACAGAGACAGCGACAGATACAAAAAAGTTGCTGGGCAACTAGGTTGCTCGTGGGTGCCCTCCCTAACTTAGAGAGTTGTATTGATGATTTGAATGATAGTAATTCTGTAAATACATCTGTATTACGGTCGCGAATGTATTTTGACTAACATCCAACCTGATACTGACCTGCAAATTGCAAAAAACGTAAAAAAAAAAATGAATTTCGCAGGCTACCCTGACGCTTTCGCCTTAACAATTCGTCACATTAATTTAGCTACAATTTTCGTTCGAGAAACTGGCCCTAATTAATGTATACATTGCGAATAAACAAATGTATGCAAGATGTATAAAAATGTAATCTCATTTGTGATGTTGGGGAGTAGAAACGGAAAATTATATTATTTGTACCAATAAAAGTAATCTTCGTGTATATTTAAACTCAGACTGACTTTAATTATATTATAGACTGAATGAGTATTGGTATAAATGATCATGAATTTTCGTATACGTGTGTGAGTACAGATAGATTGCATTCCGACTATGAAATACAGTGAGAAACGTACTTGGAAATCGGTAAAACTAAATTTAAACAATGACAACTGCGATTTTAAGTGTAGGTACTTGTTTGACCCTGTTTATTGCAGTTGAAATGGATTCTGTCTGTACAGGATATTTAATTTGAATGTGGGGGTGAATATCTAATGTTAAAAGCCAAATCCTAGCTATTGCAATGTTAGATATAAATGTGCAATTAACGTCATCTAGTATATAAGATCAGTCTTATGTATGTGTGATTCAACTAACACGGACCAATGTGAATAAAAAGTTTGTTAAATTCATTATAAGTTTTATTTATTGCACAATATTATACGGTTATGATATGCATCGTTGGCAGTGAAGCGAGACTATACGTACATTGTACTTCACACACACCTACATAACATTAATGCCGTGGTATTTATTAGGCGACAATGGCAACACTGGGCGCGTGCTTAACATAACATACTGCTTCAATTCTTCACATTTCTTTAGTTATGATGTAAGTCCAAGCCAAACCAAGTGTATATATCGATATCGATAAAGTAATCGAAACACGCGTCTATTTGAAAAACAAAATACTGTGTTGCTTGCCTCTAATCGTTGAGCAGTTGTTTTGTCATAACAACACAAAAATGTTCTGCAGATCTTGTGACGCTCGCTGGTTTAGGCGCATCATGCTTGTTCGGGTCGGCATAGTTCGGCACAGCTGGGTGGCAAAATATACATTCTATTTTCCCCCGTTCTGTGCCGAATCAGTCCGCCTCCTAATAGACAGGGATCGTCGCGCGAATACGTGATCGGCGCGCTCATAATATGTCACTGTATGTTCGGTGATCCGCAACGCGTGGTCGCGGCCACAAAGGGCGCCTTCCGGTTTTCCAAACAAAAAGTGACATGAGCGCGACGACCGCTTACCAATAGAACGCGGGGTCACGTTAACCCCAACATGTGTGTAACACCCATTATATTTGGCGCCTAATAAATACATGACTTACACATAACAACTACTTATACGAAGAGTAAATTAGTGTTACTTTATAAGTATACAAAGTGCTCAAGATAAATAAAGAACATTGCTTCTTTTAATACATCTTAGATATACTTAATCAATATTCATAATAATTTACTAAGTATATATTTTTTCGTCATAACGGTAGACAAAAACACAAATTAGTGATTATGCTTATAAGATTAATTTAACTTATTTACATTTATATGTACTTATAATATGGATCTACTTCATTTATTAGGTACTAAGCATTTTTACAGACTACATTTCAATAAGGCACTCGGTGCTTGATTTATTTTCATAAAATTCTTTTTAGAATTTAGAAATACCTAATTAAGCACATACATACTCATTATAGCACTTATATTTTTACAAATGATTATAAATACAAACAATCATATTCTCGAATAATAAAATACAATTTAAACACTGAACACAAGACACAGAACTAAGAAGCACACGTCGTCGGACTCGTAGGTAAGATATAAAAGATAAAAACTTCTAATAAATAAAGATTTCTCATCATGTTTGCAGCGTCAACATGGCCAGAGATCGCACAAAGCAGAGAGATTTGGAAGGAAAAAAGGGGCGCCTTTGCTCAGCAGTGGGATACAATGTAGGCCACAGAACATAATTATACCTTGACGATGTAGGCTAACAAAAAAAATAAGTAGAGTCGGACCGAAAATAGATTTTACTATCCAGAAATGTCTTGAACCAAATGCGTGATACCCAAGTACTAAACATTTCATTTATTTTATTATCGTTTGGTTTCCTGTTCATGTTTTTGACAAGCTTGTAGGGAAACTTTTAGAACACTAAAGACACAGCCTTCTTCTTTTAGAGTCAAATGTTTAATATTTTACTAAGTATGTTAAATAAGTTGGGGCCAGTAGGTAGCCACGCCAATCGGCGGTGTTTTTTAGGTCCTCAGAAGTGCAGGTTAGGAACAGACATATCAGTTGGGGCGTATGAAAGGAGCCTCCCTGAGCGGCGTTAATCTAAATCGTACTGCGATTCCAAACGCCCGACGCACTCTGGATAGCTAGGACTCGATAACGCAGAGTCTAAGTATCTGACGAATCTTTCACCACGATGGTAAAGCCAGAAGACACAGCCACTTTCTTCGCTACGGTATCAACCTATACACATTATAATATCATAATTATAATGCTTCTGCAACAATAATAAGTGAACACATCCACAATAAAAAATCAATAACTTTCACTTATGTATGTACTTACATTCAGAAACAGCTATTGCGTATAAGGCACCATCTCGGATATGACATTCGTACTCACAAAGGCATACTCTATGTAACGATTAATAAATTCTACAATATAACTAGAAATTGCTATCTACTCTACTATATATATCTCGCTAAGTAATAAATAACATGTTTCTAAATTATTTTTAATTTTATAAACATTTATAATATGAGATGAAAATGCTAGAAGACGTATAAAATTATAATTTTGCTGAAGACCTGCATTTTAATTGCGTAACACATTTTCAATTACAATCTGAATAATTTTGAAGGATATTGCTAATCCATTGCTTCACGTTCGAAAAAATTGTCTGCTCAACATCGTAAATAACGCAATGAATGTTGTTGAACTGTTAAAATGAAAGCCAATGCTACTGTTACTGTGATACGCAATTATCTCGCTGATTCACCACCTCCGGATAAGTTTAGGCACCTACTTATTTTAAACAAATGATTGTTTAATTATTGGATTTACCTAGTAGATACTGCCTATAGGGATACAGTGAAGCAGGTCCTTAGTTTGATTAATAAATATAAGAAAACATTGTCCGCTTCGTACAAAGATATTCCAATTCAATAATTAATTTTACACAACAGCATGCATCACTACCATGGCAAGTAAAACAACTGTCAGGTTTACAACAGGTTCAGCAGAGTTACTGACAATCTTCTTTGCTTTAGAAGGCAGTTCCAGGGGCGCAGTCTTGTTCATCATCCAGTAGAGGACGTCAGTTTGTCCTCGGGACTTCAGCTCAGGTCCCACTTCCTTCCTTATTCTCTCGTTGTAGCTGTTCAACCATTGGATCTGGAAGGAACATTTTCTTTTTGTTCGTATAGTCAACAACGTTAGCAGTTGACCACTTACATAAGTGTGATAAGTGGTCAACCGCCAACTTTGTCGAGTATCTATCTATACTTATTTAGAAACTCGAACACAGCTTTACATTCCTTTCACAGTTATATTACCTCCACAGCAGCAACCCAACAGCAACCTTATTGTAACGAGAATAAAGATCACCGCCAGAGGTCAAATAACAGCAGTATCATGTTTAGTGTGAAAGTCTTCGTAATTCCCCAAAAGAACGGCTTCATAGGTGAGTACTACGTGGCTCTGTTAACTAATGTTAAATCTTACCTCATACTCAGTAAGCATACTCCTGTCGATCAACTTTGGCTCGTAAGGTATTAAAGTGGTCTCATGAAATCCAAGGTAGCCGTTCGGTTTAGATACCACTTCTAGAATATTTCCAAGGCGCACGCCGTATTTTCCGGTCTCGTACCACCCTGGTTCTATGGAGGAAATGGGATTTAGAAACATTTTGCTAGGTTTTATAAAAATAAAAGTACCTAAGTAGGTACGAAGTTACGAACTTACCCGCTGTGATAAAGTATCCTTCTTTGAGTGTATGCAGATTTGTGTCTTGTCTGTAGTCAATTACAACTGGATCTGAAAACCCGAACAAAATGTAAGCGTGTTAGAAAATACGCCTGCCGCGTATTACATTACGAAATTAGTGACATGAAATGAAATAAAAATTATAGAGCGTCTTTTTCGTTGGTAACAGTGCCATGGTTCACGCGGGCGAGCGACTAAACTAATGCTCCCGCCAGGGGGTTTCGTTTCGGTCGCCTGCACTATCTTCGAAAAAGTCGTCCTATATTTTATGTCACAAAAAGCTAAAATCATCTATATACACACATCAAAAGTGTCTAGGGATCAACATATATTTTTGCAATAACTTTTCTCCTGATTGATATTAATTAAAATTTTCTTTAAGGATTCATCAAATAAAGTGTTTTCGTTTGTCACAGTAACGATAAACCAAGTCACCTTTGCATTAATAAAGAAATTTGCCATTTTCCTAATAAAGGGATTTTTGACATTTGAACCACTAACACAAAAGTTCGAAAAAAAGTCTGAAATAACAGTTTTCTTTAAAATTTTATTGGGTAACTTAAACAATTAATAATCCGTGTTTCTACCGCGAACACTAACAACACAAGAACATCGGTTTGGCATACTCAAAATGAGTTCATCCAAATCACGCTGTGGAATGGCAGCCCATGTTCGTTGCAACAACAAAAAAAGGTCTTCTTGCGACTGGATACCCTCCATATTCGGCAGAGCTCTTCTCTGTAGCATATCCCATGCATGCTCAATCGGGTTCAAGTCTGGCGACTGAGCAGGCCAGGGCAGGACATTGATGTTAGCTGCGGCGAGAGTCTGTCTTACAACTCTTGCGGTGTGCGGTCGTGCATTATCATGCATTAACTGAAATAAGGGACCGATTTGCACTTGTAGAGGAACGATGACGTCTGATACAATCGTCTCAGCATAAATTTGAGCGTTGAGGTTGCCTCTGATCCAAATCAACTCAGTTCTTCCGCCGATCCAAATACCCGCCCATACCATGATGGTTCCACCACTATAAGGATGGACTTCCTGGCAGGATTTTAATCGCTGTTGGCGTCCAGGGGTTCTCCAGTGTCGTATACGTCTTGTATCCGGTCTCATACCAAAACGAGACTCATCAGAAAAGCACACGAAACGCCATTGTTCTTCTGCCCAATTTCTGTGTTCAAGAGCCCATTGATATCGAATCCTACGATTGTGCATTGCTATAGGTGGTACCCGTAGCGGTCTTCGGGAATGAAGGTTCACTTCATGCAAGCGGTTTCTGACTGTTTGGTCGCTAATTAAGTTCCCTGAAGAGTGATGAAGCCTCACGGCTAACATCATGGCGGTTATTGTTGGAGCTCTTCGAGTTAAGATTTGAATGTATCGGTCTTGTCTCCGTGTGGTGCAGCGATACCGTCCTCCATGGCGCTCAGCCACGGTACCAGTGCTTCGGTAACGTGTCCAAAGTCGACTGATAACACTCTGACTTGTATTCAGAGCTAAAGCCACAGTACGTTGCCGGGAACCAGCTTCTATCATTCCCACGGCTCTGAGCATTTCTTCCCTGCTTAAATGACGTCGCCGCTCCATAATAACGTTGGTTTTAATCAGTAGTAGGGAAACAGTAGCACTAATAATGTCTTCAATGCGTTGTATGTTTTTATAGGGAAAATATTGACAGCTGATTTTCATCTTTTACTCGAATTTGATTCACAGTTCCTGATTCAAATTATGAAATGCACCAAAAAGGATCCATATAAATTTATAAAATCATAAATTTATTACAAAGCCACATCTCAATCTCAAGAAATCCGCATAAAAATGCTTGATCCCTAGACACTTTTGATGTGTGTATATATTAAAATCATCACCGTAGGCAAACACACCCTAATTGAGTAACATAATACTTTGAATACCTGAATGATTTTGCAGGATAATTCATATGTTCGAAAAATTTGTCTGCTCAACAGCCTAAATAACGTAAAGAATGTTGTTGAACTGTGAAAATGAAGACCATTCCTAGTGTTAGTACAGCTAGTGTGTTACGCAATTACCCCCACAGCTCTCTTTGCAGTTGACTGCAATTTGAATAGGTATATTGACTACCGATTGTGAGAGTGTGTGACCGAAATCTGCATCAGAAGTTCAAACTTGTTCCTTGTAGTTGTAGGTACTAGTTATAAAGCAACGCTGTGCCTGCATACCTTCTTTACGTCCAAGCGCAGCTCCGACCCCGTGCCCCGTAGGATGAGGGTAATCTTGCTTGGCGGCCCAAAGCGGCGCCCGCACAACAGGGTCGGCGTGAGCTGCGGGCAACGCACCCGGTGCTCGTAACCCTGCCAATGCTGCCAGCGAGCGCATCACCGTGGTGTAGGCTTTTCGTTCGTGTCGTGATGGAGATCCATAGTGCACTGTGCGGGTTACTACCGTGGTCCCCTCTGCGAAATTCACATCGTTCAAGTTTTTCTTCTGTAAATGCCCGCTGACCAGTAAAGGATGGCTAAACTAGTCAAGTCGGCGCAGCAGTACCTATGTAGCTGCCATCGGAACAATAAAGTTTATACATTTTACTTCCAATGGTTCATAGATTTTACGGTACATATAATTATCGATATAGCTATGCCAGGTCTAGAGTAGCCTAATGGATTTTTAGAAAACAACAACCTTTAAAAACTATTAAATTAATTACCGTCATACTGTCCTCCAGACCGTATAACGAGTGTCGCGTTCTTAAAGATAAGTTTGTTGGAGGAATTGGTGGCTCGGTAGTCGGGGTCTGCGGCGTTTGCGGCGTACGCCACGCGCGTCTTCATCGAGGGTCCGATGTACCCCGCCTGCGTGTCGCGGGTTAGGTCCGTTGTTTGCTCCACCGACATCTCGCTTAGAGCTGATTTAGTCTGAATGCGACATAGGAAAGGTTCATTTTTAAATCAGTAATTACTTAGGTAGTGGTCAGTGTCGTTGGTCTAGTATATAGTCGTAATAGCTACTGCTGAGTATGAGGGTTCGATTCCCAGGTCGGGCATTGTGTTATTGGGTTCTTCTATCTGGAATTTGTCAGTAGTAGCCCGGTGTCTGGATATGTGCCTGGTTGATGGCAATAGGCTCACCCTATTACTTACATGGTTAAACATAACTGTTGAAATGTGGGTGGCAGGGGCGTAGCTACCACTATCAGTTTATAAGTGTATAGTCTATGGCTACCACTGTATCAGCCGTATCAATAATACGGCCCCCGAGCTACAGGGCCCCCGACGCGACTTGTGTAATCAATAAAAAAAAAAACTAGAACCTCAAATTCTTATTGATCTATGAGAGGCCTGTAATTAATGAATACCTACCCAATGAAAATATGAAA
Source organism: Hydraecia micacea (assembly GCA_914767645.1). Taxonomy (NCBI): domain Eukaryota; kingdom Metazoa; phylum Arthropoda; class Insecta; order Lepidoptera; family Noctuidae; genus Hydraecia; species Hydraecia micacea. The sequence continues at coordinate 14,916,736 of OU611783.1, read as the reverse complement.
ATTAACTTTATTGTTTATGGCTTGAAGCAGTGTTGGCACAGTGGTAACGGCCCCGATCGGCCGGCGATCTGAAATACCTATTTATAAGATAATCAAAAGTCACACAAAAGTTCGCTGATTCAAAAGCTGTCATCACCTCAAGATAACTCAGCAAGGTGCACATAGCAACAGCATCCCTTAGATGCGCCTTCTTCATGCCCTTAATCTCAGCCTCATTCTTCTGCGCCTTCAGGTAGATGATGGGAGACAGTAGGAACATCCTCTTGCCAGGCGGGACGCTCTGTGCGATGGCCGCTGACGCTCCTCGTTGGAAGGTGCCGGCTGCAGGTACCAGGATCTTGGCCTCAGCCGCCCGACGCAGGTCAGAGTAGATGTTGGTGTAGTCGTTTACCCTAGGAAGTATGTGATTGGTTAGGTATACTTATACGATTGCTTATTCGATTCGAAGCTACATGTTGAGAAAAATGTTTGAGACCTTGGGTGTAGGCAGGTAGGCTGTAGCTAGACTTATCATGTCCCTCTAGGAAACCATAAATGGGATTTGATGTTGTATAGCTACAAGAATACTTGGCGAGTAGCCAAAATCGGAACTAACGCAATATTGTTTTTTGAGTTACATAACATACATACATACTTAATCAGCCTATAATGTTCCCACTGCTGGGACACAGGCCTCCTCTGTTCAAGAGGGAGTGGGCTGTAATCTACCACACGGATCCAGCGCTGGTTGGTAGATGTCGGATGTCTTCGATTTTTTGGTTATAAGTCATGTTTCGTCACTATGTTTTCCTTCACCGTTTTGAGAGCAGTGGTGATGAAATCCTATTACTTACACAAAGTAAAGCGCCTGCTTGGGTCGAGCCCACGTCCTACAATTCGTAAGTCGAGCCCATGACCACTGGCCTCTTTTTATTAGGGTTCCGTACCTCTAAATGAAAAATCGAAAACCTTATTTATAGGTTCACTTCGTTGTCCGTCCGATCGTCTGTCAATCTGTCAAGACTCTTTTTCTCAGGAACGCGTAGTCGCGTAATCAAGTTGAAAATAATATACTTAATATCATATACCTATGTAGGTCTACGGTCCCCTTGCGTTCTAAAAAATCAAGCTTCAAAGTCAACGCAATAAAAAATACGGTCATTTATGGGAAATATTTTGATATTCGCAAATAAACCAAACCCTATAAATAGGGTACTTTCCGTTGACCATGAAAATGGTTATCATGAAATTTGACAAGAAGCAAGGTTTCATAGCACAAGCAAAGGAAAAAAATAGTAATTAAAAAATCTTAAAAAACCCGACTGCGATAAAAAACCTGAAAAGCTAAAAACAAGCCCATTTTATTAAATTAAATAAAAGCTGGAAGGAAGCGGGACCCATTTGAATTTGAAAATATAATAAAAATGGTATGGGGTCCCGCCGCCGCCGGCGCCGGTTCTGTGAAATTAGTCTAGATTAGTTAGATCTGTCAAATTAGTCAGCGCCTGACGTAAATTGACGTATGTTTAATAGCCAATTTTTTTATAACGTCGTAACTTGTATATGGAGTATCTTAATTTAACAGGACTAAACTAATATTTATCTTCTGTCATTTGCTTAATGAAATAGGGAAATTAAATATAGTTTAGTTTGTGAACAAGGGAATCGGCGCCACTGTAAGCCAATTTGGTCAACTTTGTGTGACGAAATGTGAGAAAAAGTTTACTACTGTGCTCGATAGATGGCGTTGTTAATTTCACGCACGTTTCTGAATCGCGGTGTTAAGATTCTTCGTAACTGAATTGGGCTCCCCGCCCCCAGTTTTAATGTTATCGCTTCTCGGCCTTTTGGCTAAGATCAAAGTGTAGTATCTGTTCTTTTCAGCTTAATATCTGAAAGTTCCCTCAATGAGGGACCAGTATATTAAACTGATTTTTGAAAGCTGACGGGATGTTCGGGGCTCGCTCCACTCCCGTCGCGGGTCGGCCCGGCATTGCAGTGCCGCCGGGATCGGCCCACATATTTAATGACATTGTACCATTCCCCAGACCAGATGCATAGAATTTCAATTTTTTTTCTTCTAAATTTTCCACGGTTCCTTGGTTTTGTGCATGACGCAGCACTCCAAAGTCCAAATAATGTAAGTATCTTTGAAGCACATAATCAAAACCGACCTTATGAAGACACTAAATTATTTCTCCGTGTTTACGCGGTTATTGTCCTGGATTGCAAGTTCGACCATTCCGAGGACCGCAATGAGATCATAGACGTGAATCCAGCTCGTGAAGAAAGGCATGTGCAATTTGATGCACGATCTGTGCCAGATTGAACGCGAGAAATTATGATTTACACTAGCTTCTGCCCGCGACTTCGTCCGCGTGAAATTCACCCTCCCCATTCACCCTCTTAGGGGTGGAATTTCAAAAACCCTTTCTTAGTGAATACCTACTCTTCACAAAGAACACACCTTCCAAATTTCATAAATTCAAATTCAAATTCTTTATTGCATGTCTCTAGGACCAGCGGTTTAGGCTGTGCTTTGATATATCAGTCAGTCGGGACTTTGTCTTTATGCTGGTGATCATGCTAGACAAAAAAAAAACATAATAATTTAATTTCTTGCTAGCGACTTACTTATTATGAAGTTAAAGTTTTTTTTTTAATTCGGTTCCTTTTTTTTTCACTTTTTAGTTGTGGTATATCTACCCCACATAAATCCGCATACCACTACTTGCTAGATAAACAACAGTGACAGGAAGTTTTACTCGTATAACTTCATCAACATTAACACATTAAAATGATCTTGAAAGCCGAAGGTAGATAAATGAAAGATTTTATAATAATTACCTTGTACAGTTATAAGAAAAGCAGTTATACACAGCCAGCGCATCTCGCACGTGTACGGACAGCTTCCCCGGCGGGACGAACACCTTCACCTCCCTCAGACTGACCACCACGAAGGCCTTCAGCAGCCTGGCGTACGGCAGGTCCCTTCCCCTCACGTTCAGCAGCCAGGCTACTTCGTCCAAGGCTGTGACTATCATGGCGTCGGCTCCGACAGCGCGCAACTCGTTGCGGACCGAGGTTACCTTGTCGTGCCAGCTTACACCTGCAATGGTATTATCGATATCCGTGGTATTAATATATTGTAGTTTGTTTGTAACTCTATGTTTTTCTTTGTATAGGTTAGGTTATGCAATTTCTTGTCCATACGAAACTACATATTGGAAGGTAGCATAATAACTAGGTATAGCTAGAATCAATTCTATTTATTTTTTATACTTAAGTGTTGACGTTTAAAAGTGCCTACTTGAACTAATTTGAATTAGACTTAGATAATAGGTCAATTCATGTGGTGATCTTAAACACCACCCGGTGTTCAACATCATTGACAACATGGTTTCAATTTCGATAGTTAGAACTAGAAGCCTGCCAACTCTGACTAAAAATAATAAACAAATGTAAAGTTTATAGGACACTGAAGTTAACTTTAATGTCATGCAACCCTAACTCTTTAGATCTAACCCCACAAAAGGACCATCAAAGGACTAATTAATTATTAGGTATCGAAGAGAAAATAACCAGCATATTCAATGTCATAGTTCTTGGCGACAGTTTTAGGGAAATCCGGCCTCCTGAGGTCTGGGTCGGGCTCTTCGTTCCAAAGCTGATCCAGCAACGTGGGTATGTGCACCAGCTGCAGACCCTCGCGCTGCAGGCTGGTCGACAGCACCTGCCATTCGCCCACCGACGTCAGACGAGCGTCGCCGCCCACGCGACCGCTGCGGGCTAGTCGCTCCTACGAAATCAAACACATGAGTTCACAATTCAGTGGCGTTGCCACAATCATTTGCAGAACAGGTGATGTGCAGGGTAGGTCATAAGGCCAACAGTTGGTCAGTACTATCATATACCTATGGTAAATCATAACCCTTCCTTTTGGCTCTGCCGTAGTCGGGTAAAAATCGTATGAAATTTTACTTTTCGTCCAATGTAGTGTAGACCTGCTATAAGAGTGTATAACTGGTTTACTTACATAACTTTTACACTATTTAACACAACTGTGTTTAAACTAGGTACTAAATTAAATGACTAACTAACTAACTAACTATACAAAAACAAAAGGACACTCTGGGGTCGAAGTACTCGTCCGCGTCGCTGTCATCCAGAAACGTGCCCAGAAGATTAGCAGCATTCTTTGGACAAAGAACGACCGAGCCCTTTGTAGTTTAAGTGTCAACCAGTCGGCGAGAGATTTTCTTAAAAAGTGTATGTTACGTTATGCTAGGGCCTTAGGACTGCAGTCAACGCTGTACAGCAGGGCTATAGAATTGCATTGGATCACTTAGTTCAACACTAACCGATATCCATTCAGTAATGGTAGGCTGGCTAGGGTCATCAGCGTCGATGACGAGCCACGCGCAGGTGAGGGTGGAGCGCGCTCGCCGCACTTCGCTGGACGGCACCCACACGGCGGCGCCGCCGTCGGCCAGCACGGCACCGGTGCCGGCGCCGTCCCAGCCGCTGATGTATTGAAGGCGACGCTCTGGCATTAGAGGCTCCTCGCTCTGGACGAGAAATAAAAGTGAATTTAAAAGCCGTGCAAAGAAAAAGAAATCTTGGAAGAGACTGGTAATAGAAAGGGGTACAATCGGTATATCGATCGAATATATAATTTGACGTAAGTATGCATATATTAATTATACAGGATTAAAACCTAATCAAATTATTCATAGGTATTTACCTAATTATCTTTCTTAACACATTTCATTGAAAGAATTTACTTACTTAGAACAATTTTGTAGAGTCACCAACTCACCAATGACGCCAAATTATACATAAAACTTGGTACAGTTGCGAAGAAAAGTGTTTATACATAGATAGTTACCACGATTGATTAAGTTATTAAATATGAATCCAATTAAGTTACTGTTATCGCATTTATACAACGGAGACTGTAAATTGTCGAGAAAAATAATATGTATATGAATAATGATTTAATTTTTTTTTTTATTTAAACGATCTTACCAAATGCTCATCGCTATAGAAAAGAAGGAAGGCATCAAAGAAGGCATTCATTTGTGTGTAAGCGGAGTTCCTCATGGCACTGCGGAGTCTCCCGAGCGGGTTTTTGACGTCAGTGGCATCGGCGCAGACAGGCGGCGATGGCAGAGTCGGCTGTTCCTGGAGGATGGTCAGTGGCACTGGTGACATGGACGTGGTTGGTGAGAGAGCCGAGGTCGTTGTCTGCAGGAACTGCGGTGCCATCCGCACACCTCGACATACTGGAATTAAACCGTCACGTTAATTCATTCTGCAGACACAAAGAAAATGATTGTTCTTTAACAACTTATACGATTGCTGAATAAATTATTTGCTCATTATGAAAACAACATTAATAAGTAGCAGTTGAAATCTCCCTGTTGAATTCCATTAATGCATTCAGCTTGATAAACCTTGCAACCGATAGAAAGAGATACGACTACTTCCATTATTTTGCTGTCCCTTTCTCGACTCATGATAACTAAAAAGTTCATCAGAAGGAGAAAGCGGCTAGCGACAGTGGCGTTTGTAGCGCGGGATTGTACCAAGGCATCATGTGGACCGAGGAGACCGAGGAGACAGAAAGCTCACGGGTGCGACAAGGATGGCAAGGGGACACCCTCCCGTTTTAGCTTTGTTCCAGACACCGCGCGGGGTCCTTTTATTGTTGGGGGCGTGTCTTACTCAACCATCCTTTCATAGCTATACCGACCGTAGTATTTATATGCCTTGATATTATAATGCTCCGTTGAATGAATCGTCACTCAGCATAAAGCCAGCTTCATTTTGGCTCATAGAATTTAACCAAAACATATTTCTTGCTAACATTTTTGTGAGTGATGTTACTGGTACTACGATGATTGCTAAACAAATTACTGCGATTCTTATGTGGCCCACCTGGGCCCGCGACTGTTATTATGCCGTTCTTATATTTATTTATTGCAGTTTATGTGCATATGAAACTACACATAATTGTGCTTATTTTGGTGAGGACATTGGTGTGAGAATCCGCTGCACAGGTACCAAGTTAAGGTCAATGTTCGAGAGGTACCCAAGGGATGTGGATTCTATTGGAATGACGTCAACAACTAGCAGGACTTCAGAAGATGCGAAGATATATTTTGTCCTTTCCCTTTCATTCAATGCTTGGGGGTGGAGATCTTTCTGGGTGATAAAATGAAGTATGTAATTTGTTACGCCGAAATGGCTGAAATGACGTCTGCAAAAGCCAGGGAGGCATGATTTCGAAGAGGTCGAAAAGGATACCAACTAACTTGATGTTTCTGAATAAGTATAAGAACAAATAAAAAAAAACTTTAAGGTAATATATCGGCGTAAGCGTTTTTAATTTACATTGTCCTTTTATAAAAAAAAAAAATAAACTCTTAATTTGTATGTCCCATATCTCGTCGCTTATCTGCTTATTTATCTCCTTTGTTCAATAAATATACAACATAGTAAATTACATTTTTTTAATAATACAGCTTTACAAAAATAAAATATACTAACTTTTTTTTTATTTTTTAAAACGACAAATAACAATACAAAATGAAATTAAAAGAAGAACAAAACCAAACGTTGCTAATATCGGCAAGTATATTTCGTAAGCTTTTCGTAAGTCACCTATTTGCACGCTTTGTTGTACTGGAAATTCTGCTGACGTGTCGTATGTCCCTTATTGTCTGTCGTATTTCCCAAAGGGACGAAATATCCTGCGAAGTACTAGGCTGGCATAAGTTATAAGAGGTTTACGTGAGGCGTCGTCGTCCTGTTCAAGGATACTCAAGGATAAAAGGCAACGACCGTGGTCGCCCGCAGTGAGTGCAAGCGGCTGCAAAGGCCATTCACTCCGACTACGTAGAAGAGTTACTACATTGATAATAAGGCACGATAATGAGCGACAAATTGCATATACTACAGACATAACTTTCCGTTTGTACTTAGTTTACATAAGATGTTAAATAAAATAATTTTAATGTAAACATGAAGATGTTGCAAACAAAGTTAGATCAACTTCGTTCGGTCAAAATAAAATTCTAGCCATGAAGTTTTTGTTTTGCTATGAAAGGAACACTGCATACTTTTATGTATAAATAAATACATGACTTTCTAAAAAAGGACTACTTGTGTTTTAAATGTTAAAATAATAAAAGTCCCAATAAACTTAAAAAAAAAACAATCCAATGATTTTCTTTTTACATTATCTTTGAAAACTACCTAAATATCTATGGCGCTCTATGTAGAGCGAAACTGCTAGCGAAACTCTTTTTAAATGATGGTGATTAGTTTAAATGATTGCTGAAAATTGGTAATACTAAAAAGGGTTTCACACACATTACACAAGTTTCCTACCATTCATTTAACCCCACAATATTAACAATGTAGATTTAAAAGAATCAGCTAAGATTACATTGCCCACAATTCTAGAATTTCAATGAATGATTTTGTAATTCTGACTTTACACCATAATTATCGTTCAAAATGCAGAGCAAACAATTAACTCGTAGTATTTTTCATTCAGTCCCTTGGTCCGATGAGAGTGTATGTGTTTATGTCCCTCTCTATTGCTTCGGGCCGAATCTCCGAGTAAATGAAAACAAACGAGTTAATACGAACGAATTTCCCATCTTTTCTACCAAGGAGGCATGATCATGAAGATGTAGTTTTACATGACGTTTTACATTGCAAGCGTCATGTAAAATTGAAAGGACTCGGAGAAACTTTTTCCTCGATATCTTTTACAATGATAATTTTGATAACGTAATAAGTATTAAAATACTTTTCACAGACATTAATTTCTTGTTAATTAAAAACCTTAGTAAATCGTTTAATTTTAAATGTTTGTTTTATAATTTTCTACCTGTCATTGATATCTATCATAAATAGGGTCATCTATTTGCACCAAAACAGAGTAACGGAATTCCAAAAAAATGCGTGTGCGTAAGAACAATGGTTTGCCCCCTTTTTATACCAGGATAATATGGGTCGCAGAGAGATGTCAGTTTTCGAAAGGACCGCCATGATTATCGTGTGGGGTGTAGTGTAGGCGGGATCCGAGTATCCGACGGACTTTAACAATGATGGGGCATGCCGGGGTGTGCGTGTGCCGCTCACTCACGAAAAAAGGAAGGACCAAAATATAATAATTGTACCTAAATTATTTTGGTCCTTCCTTTTTCCGCCTCCAAGGACGACGTTGATCAAAACGACCAATTCACAAATAAGTTTAATAATTGTTAATTAAGGGGCTTACAGGACCTAAATGCCAAAAACGCATGTTTTAGAAACAATAAAAGTATATGATCGACTAAAGTAAAAAAAATCAAAAAAATATATGATATTCTTCAGGATAAATGCTAGGAAGATAGTGTGTTGAAAACATAATACAACTTATTTGGTACGATAGAAAAAAATCATGAAGATACCTCTAAAAACTTTTTTTTTACAACAAAAATCATACTAATATACATACAATCATTATGATTTTTTGTCAGATTATTCTACAAGCAACATACTAAAACTATAGTGTTTTAGTTTTTTTGTCCAAACACTAGATTTTTCGTAAATCGATAATTGCTTCATATTTTGCAATAAATTACCAGCGTTGTGGCATCGCGCTTCTCTTTCTTTTCTATGCAGTCCGACAAAGACCGCGCTTTAGGTCATGTAGTCCTCCATTACACCTACTATTTGCGAGATCAGGGTCGCGATTATACGAAACAAAATTATTGTTCTTGAGATTTTATAATTATCATGCAACCAATGCTCTATTAATGCGAATCAGATCATTATCCACTGTTTCTTATAAAAGTACTTTCGTGTTGAAATAACTCAATAGGGGTATTAGAAATTTATAAACGTTGACGTAAACCCAAGACGCTTATTATTGTGGGTTCAGTAAAAGTATTTTTATTAACGCGTCTTATGACGTCATCTCGCACTAGGTTGCCATAATTCGGTAAGAGTCAACATCCAACTTTCCAAGGGTAGGTAACTATGAATGAAGGGACGAGAATATCGTTCAGCACTGCTACGTCACGCACGCTACGTCATATTTTCGTAGCATGACGTAGCAAATCAAAATTATTTTTTAAACTGCATTGCATTGAATCTTATTCTTTAAACTTGGGTAGCTTAGGTAAATACGATTCTTTTTTCAATTTCTTTTCTAATTTACATCAATTTCTTACGTAAGTATATAAGTAAGACCAAATATGTGCATCCATCAAACAGAAAATTATGATAATGCAAATCGCAAGGAAACTGTTGATGGGTTGTCGTGGAGTACTAAGTACGTAACCCGTTCGCGTTTGAGGTGGATCGTTTACTAGGAGCACCTAAGTCGGCAGAAGGTGGCTGCCATTCCGCCTGAGTAATAGGTGCTTATTGCATACGAGAAGGTATATAATGAAACGTCAGATATTGTGTATCTAATACTTGACATTTGTTATGTTTTCCGCGTAGCTTCAAGCCAAAGTAACTGCATCCGGGAAGGAAAGTCTGATGTAGGAAAAACATCTGCAATGGAAGGGCGCTATAGATGTATACGAAGACCTACGAAGACATTGAAATTTTTTATTTTTGAAGTGAAAGCTTCTTTAGGCGCGTTGGGCATTTTTTAAGATGGGAAAAAAATATTGAATTCGCGCCACTGTTACCGTAACCACCACTACTTCGGATGTGTGGTTTTAATGTATTTCCGATATGTCAGTGAGTGATGGCACAGTATTCTGTTTGTGTTTTGTTTATATGACGATTCAAAAAATACACACGTAATTGTTCAAGTTTTCACTTCTGTCGGCACTCCCAGAGTGCCACTTTTTTTTTGCTTCTAGACTTCATAAAGTTTAGAAAAGTTACGGAACACGGGCTCCTCTCGTTTATGTCATGTACAATTTTAATGCCACCAAAATCAAGATGATGGCAGACTGAGACATTTAATTTGCTTTGCCAAATTATTGGAACGCAAGTACTTAGGTATTAAGTATTCTAAAACGCTCTCTATTTCGAACTGATGGATCTTACGCACTACGAATAATCATTGTTCACAGGAATAAAACATGTAGACAGCTGATGTTTATAAAACAAAGGCAATGACGATTGTAAAAAGCGAACTTAGCTAATTAGTAACATACGTTAGTAGTCAACTATTACTTTCAAAACATATATTAAGTAATTTTTTAAGAATCTTAAATAAGATAATTATGCCGAATATGCGTGCCAAAACATTGTTTCAAGTTTCTATTCTATTACATTATTTATGGAATTGCAGAAATATTAAGAGGGTGTTTTTTTTTAAACAACTGTGACATAAAAATGCGTAGATACCAGATACAAAGGAGCAGGGTGTCATGAAAACAAGAAGATAAAAAACGATTTTTATTTTTTACATCCACTTTATTTAAATAAGTGGGTAAGTACTTCTTTATATACATTTACTTAACTCACCTATAATATCAAACATGTTGCAGTCAAATCGTTATCATAGAGAAAGTTCTAGGGTACAGGGTACCTACTAAATAAATGCTCGTAGCACCTATTCAGAAAATTCAGCACATACTGCTACAATAACGATCTACAAAACTCTACGAAGTCTACGAGTTACATTTTTTTCTATTCTAGACATAACTTCGTAGCTAGTCGTAGCAAAGAATTTGTAGGGAAAATGTAGGTACTTAGTATATCAAATCGTTTATCATTCAAACCTTTATTCTCCTCATCAGTAATGCTCACTATTTGAATTTATCATTGTGAATCAGGCAGACAGTTCACAACAACATACATGAGTAGGTAAACATTTCTTTATTAGTACCACTTGTGTGAGATTATAAGAGTAAAAATACTATCTGTGTGTTAAGATCACACAAGCGTGATGCCAATGCATACAGCAACAACGTGAAAGACAGAGATGGTATTTGTGAAACGTAGGTACTGTGAGCCCTCCATAGCAAGTTGGTCTCTTTCTCCCAACGCGCGTCCAAGCCAGTGCAACAAGCGTTGGTTGGAGAGAAACGGAGGGAGGTGCGTGTGCAGTCAACTGCAGGTCTTGTTAAACTGGCTGGTGGTTGATGAAGGGCAATGCACCTCTGAGGCGAACTGCTTCCCTGGTGTAATAGTCGCTGTTGACGCATGTCACTGCGTCACGGGGCGTGTGCGACGGCGCGGAATGCCCGCTACGCTTCTGTGTTGTGGTAGCGAAGACAGCACATTTGCATTATGCTTGCTGTTCGTACGTGGTTCACCGACATGACAAGCAATAATCATGTCTGTAGTAGATTACATCATACATGCGTGTTTAAAATGTGTGTACTCGCGCTTAATTTTATTTAGATAGTTTAGAACTTTATTCTCTAATCAAACATTATTTTAATGTAGGTTTTGTGTAAACGTAATAAACTCACGCTAGTTAATTAATCATATTATAACTATAATATTTCCCTGTGGCTGCTCACATACGAACTCTACTAATTACATACAGACACGAAACATCAAATAAGATAAATAGACAGTCGGTAGTGTGTGGGTCACGTACGGTACAACCACGTGTCAGAAAGGGTTGCACATGTGGGCTATAAGTACCAGAGTAGCAGGCGAAGGGTGGAGTACGAAATCACATGTGCTCCGTCAGTGTGTGATCACGATCAGCTGTTCACGAGGGGTGTGGAAATGTGCGTGGGTAAGGGCGAGTGTGCTATTCCTACATGGCGAAATATATCTATGCACATGTAGACTAACAAGCATAGCCTCTACGCTGTAGCGGTTAGATCTAGGATGACGTCATCAAGGACGAATTTTTTCGTAGCACTTGCTACGAATTTTGCTAGCATCTGTATCGATATCTTTTTTTTTATTTTTCGTGTAGTAAATGTTTTATAATTTAGGATGACGTCATCAAGGACGATTCTTTTTTCGTAGCAGGTACCTCCTACGAAAATTCTAACATATCTAAATTGATGTCTTTTTTAATTTCTTGTAAGTAATTAGTTCTTATATTATTATAATAGGTAGTAGTGTCATAATAAGATTTTATTAGATGACGTTTCTTCACTTTAGTTTTGTTTATTATACAATAAATATGTGACTAACACATATTTATTGCAATTGTACCTAATTAGAAAAAAAATACTATTCACATAATCATAATTATTCTAAATTAGCTTGTAAATATAAGTTTTCGATTTCGTAGACAATTATAGCCATTTTCAATTTTAAAATAAGCACCTACTAACGAAATAGAGATTAAATTCGTATAGATCTAGGTTATGTCTAAAAACAAATTCGAAAACATTAATGTAGATAAGATAAGTAAGCGTTATGTATAAACTCGTATTATGAAAGTTAGTACAAAATATATAGCGCGAGTGTAAAACCTACTCTAGCAGGTAGCCATTTTACTACGGGGGGATACATACATATGTTTAAAAAATTAAGCGTCACTAATTCTAATGATTACAAAATAATTATTCTTTCAGACAACATCGAATCATGACTCCATCAAGTTTTCAGGTTCAAACTTTTCTCCAACATTTTTCCAAGTCCGCGCGTTTTCGTCGGCATTCCATAGAGCTGCTATAGCATCATGTTCGCCTGGTATTTGGGATTCAAGTGAGGCCATCTTTGCCGGAATTCTGACCAAAGAAAAATAACTTGGCTCTCAAGAATTTGTGGTATTTCAGATATTTTCGTATGGATGTTTCACTTTTCAGCAAGAAATAATTTTGACTGTGTAATAAATAGTTTTCGTGAGGAAGCCCTTCAATTTTAATTGTTTGGAGTAAATAAAGATGTAAATAAAAAATCCTGTGACTATATTTTGGGGAATTTTCCAATTTTTCTTTCTCAGCAATTAGAATAAATTACTTTATCTAAATAAAAGTTGTTTTTTTTTTTTCTTAAATAAAATACATACTGATTCTGACATTTCTGTTCTTCACGAAGCATAATATCGCCATGCCAAATGACAAAGATATCTACTTTAAATATTTTAATATTATTATGCTTACATAGTAGGTAATTTCTGGTCCTTACAAGCCGGATCCAAGGACCAGAAATGATTCCTGATAAGTGTTTTTTAAATACAATTCTCAATTTTTTTTTTTAAGAATAAGTAATATAGAACATACAATAAAAAATATTCTATGTTTCAAAGATTAGACAGAAAAATTAATACTCATAATTAGGAGCGCTCTTTTGAATAACATTCCATAAAAAGCTACAACAATTCTTTAAATTTTCCATAATTGAAAAATTTTCCCTATTAATAATTTGTTACAGTCATTTCACAAATACCTAAAAATTATTAAAATATCCAATCAAAATAGATTTGTAACTTGGCTGACTCAGCCCATACCCTATACGTAAACTTTTTGTTCAACACAACAACTGGCAGTGGTTCGGTCCGGTCGGCCCTCGAAGGTTAGCGAAAGCCCTTTCTGACAACTCCTACAGAGTTATGTGAGCCTGGTACACAAAGTCATTGGGAGTGACATGCCCATTATTTCTTACTACAAAGAAATCCCTTCTGTCATTTACACCTTCTTCAAGGGATCTAGGTGTCCCTTAATAATTTGCATATTTAATTACTGTTAATTATGTTTTTGTTTCTAAAATTTTCTATGAGTGTGAAGGAGCTGGCTGTTTGTAAGACAATGAGCTTGGTGACGATGTCGTAGAGACAAAAATAAATACTGTTGAAAGTTTGAAACAAAATATTATTATAAATGAGCATCTTTTCGCTTACATTATAATTCAGTTGTTTGTTGTCAAATTATAATAATATTGGGGAGCCCTTTAAATTATTTATAATATAACACAGATTACTAGGAACGCAAAGAGTATAAGAGGTTGGAAAGGGCCGTCTAAGGGCCTGTCGAATTTCATGGTTCGGTTTACGCATTGGGCGTGGTCTTACCGACCAATCAGAACGGAGCGAGTTACGCAAGAAGCTACGCACGTTGGCAAAGACCCTTTTGGTACCTACGGACTTTCGTGTGTCTTTTTATTTTTTTGAACAGGAAGAGAGACAAGACTTTATAATAGATCACCATTAGAAAATATGTCTTTGCACGTTAAAACTCGTCTGTACTTACAGTTACCTATAAAAAGTTGCGAAAAGGCTGGTCCCAAGCCTCCTTGTAACCTAGCTACTTAGGTAATACGTGAGTGTTGCACCCTCCTGCGGCTTGGCCATATCACAAGTAAAATCTAAGCACATAAGTACTTAAAAGGTTTTAGTCGTCGGGCCGCCGATCCCACTTGGTACTTAATACTTACGACACACCATCAACTTAATGAAGGCCATATATGTAGATATAGGCAGGTACCTACTAGGTAGTGCACTGGCAAACCAACTTAGAAAACATCGAAACAAAATAGGACTGCTCTGTAAAAAGTTATGCGTCTTGAGAACCTCCTCCTTTTTTTTCGTGGGTTAAAAATAAAGTCATCAACGTCGACGACGCACAGTGGGCCCATACTGAAAATTAGTGGACTTAGGCAACAAAGTTCCAATATCGATGCGATTTTTTTTTATATGACGTGTTATGATATTCCTGACAACTTTTATTCTTATAACATTTCTTCTAAAGTTGATAGTTTGTCTTGAAAAAAATTAATTAGATTATTTTGTATGGAGCGAATCACGTTTAATTTTTTTTCTTCAATTGTACTAATATGTTGGGTGTGTGGCGTGAGTATATGATAGCTAGGGTCATTCTCTATCCACGAAAAAAAAAACAGCGCCGGCCATCTGCGGCAGCGCGAGTAATCATTCGGTAAAAAAAAATGTTTTGTAAGATTTTTTTTTGCCATTTAAAATAAATTCAAAGTAAATTTTTTGTGTCATTAGGCTAATTCACCTTTTCTTTATTAAATATATAGTTTTAACAGCGCATAGGTACTTATAACTAATTATTCTGGTAGAAATTTAGTAATTATTGCTATGTTATCGGTAGCACCTGCATTGTGATTGATGACTCATTTGTTATTGCGCTCGTCTAAGCGTATAACTAATGAGTCGTCGAAAAATGCTTGTCTCTGATTGGCTGTGTTATTTTTTTAACTGCACGTTATCTATTGTTGAATAAATATCGTAATAAGTTTCAGGTTATACTAATTTTGTTAATGATAGGTGAAATAATTTAAATTTGTACGGGCAAGTCGTTGATAATTATCTACATAATCAAGCGTATGAAACTGTGAAGTAATTGTAGCCCTGAAAAGGGCTGTTTGTCATATACCTAGCCCTGATGGGCTTTTGTGAGGATAATCTAGAGCCGGATCACATTATTTCTTGTTCCAGAAGTGCTAGTGGGTCCGGCAAATTTTCGGACTCTGCTATGAGGCATTCTTCTTCCTCCATAATCTCACTGTCACAGGGAGGCTCAGTAGTCTGTAACAACTGAATTGCTTCAGGCAACAACTCATTATGACCCTGTTTCAATATTTTAGGCCTTATGTAGGATATGTGGGGATCAGAGCTTATTAGAAGTCCATGGAGGATGTCTTCGTTTGTTGCTATTCTCCCCGTTTTCCGAGTGTGCCACTCCCTGACGTTTCTGAAGTCCTTATTACGGGCTTCCGAAGCTTCTTCAGATAAGATACCTAAAACGAATAAGTACATACATTTTAATTTCAAAACGCAATTGAGTCAAATAATACATCAAACTATATTTATTTTTTACTTACCGATTGGCAAAACACCAAAGTGGTTACAGATGTCTGCACCGTGCATTAGAAGTTTATGTACACTAACTGGCATGTAGTACCACGAATAGTGTTGCACGTACACATCAGCTGTTTCTCTGCAGTATCTTCTAAATTTTTCACAGTCAATGTTTTTGCCTGATGATATGGCTTGTAGAATAACGGAAAATCTGAAAATCAGATTTTCGTCAATTCCCGTTATTCTGGATGATCTTTTGTAATCTTGGAAAAAGCGCCTCGCAGTATTCCCGTCATTTGTAGTTCCAAAACCCTAAAATGGGAAAACAATACTGTAATATACAATACATAGAGATATAATACACAAACAACATAAAAAGAGCCAAAATTAAATACATACCTGTTTGACTATATCAATCAGCATTCCAGTTTGCTCACGAAACTCTTGTTGCGTGGTATTTTTTTTAGCTTGTTTCAAAGCCTTATGTTCGCCTCGAGCAGTCCATCGTTGAAAATCCAGATTATAAGATATATGGAGAAGACATTCCATACACCGAATCTTCATATGCAGTGAAGAAATTCCTTGTTTGTAAATTTCTTCACGAAGTGGTTTGGAAGTCAAAGCGTCTAAATTATTCATCTCGCTCGGTTTTGCCAAGCAAATAGGACACGTTGCATATGATGGTACTTCAGCAATAATATTGGCCACTTTTCCATCAATCATGGTCATATGCAATTCATGTGATACAATAATATTTCCACACTGTGTAGATATTCGTTCATCAATTTGTTTTTTCATCTCAGACTCTTCAGACATTATAAAATCAGCTGTCTCCGAAGTGAAAGTGAACTTCACCGGTCGACAGTACAGAGTTGAGCAAGGTGTGGGGTTCTCCCCAAACTATATTTTCATTCCCAGAAGATGGGCTAGTAGACACTAGCCGAAGAGGGACGATGCTTATCATGACTACTGATGAATCATCGAACTCTGTAGACGTTTTCTGTTTATAATTGCTCTGCGACGAAGAACCATCAAGTCCCCATTTCCAGGTCAACTTGAGTTCTATATTTTGAGACCTATCAACAGAATTACTAATACCTAGTAAAATCCTTTCCACAGTGTGGTCCAATAGCGCTTGCAATTTAATTTGAGCTCCTTTTTCGGTAATCTCCATACTCTCTTGTGGTGGTGGTGTGGTACATCTTTTCTTGGCATTTACAAGCTTTGGATAAGATGGAAAGGCAGCACAGTTTTCTTCTTTCAGAAATTGTCGAAGAGCTAAGTACTTCCATTTCGAGAGCGCAAGTGATGTATAAAGAGCTAAACAGTTATCTTCAGAGACAGTACTTAAGCTCTGCTTTTTGAATAGTCGCTCGTCTACTTCGGATAGGGCATCTGGATTACTGGAAAGGTATTCGATCACTTTTGCCAGATTCGTTTTGCCGTTGTCTTTCAATTTTGTTATGTACCAGGTCTGCAACTCTTCTTCGGAATTTTCTTCTACTATGGAAGTAGAACGTCTTTTTTTTTGCTTCTTACTTAACTCTTCGAATGGTTTTCTGTGCTCCTTTTCTGTAGATGTTCCCGCTTCCGCAGTACATACTGCAAGAGTAGGAACATGGGAATCTATATCCACAGGTTCAGATAAGACTGCGTCCGAAAAGCCCATCTCACTTCTCAGGTCAACACTGTCACAAACAGGCCAGTTGATGTTTTTTTCCAACCACTTGCGATTACTTACACGATTCATAAAAGTTTTTTGGTTTCTACTTGACTCTATCCACTTTTTATTTAGATTTACACAAAAAAGTCGACAGAACTCCTTGATTCGGTTCTTGTCTTCTTCAGAAACTTCGGTAGTCAAGACAGAAATGATACTTTCATATAGAAACATATGATTTTTCAGATCACCGCCACTTCTTAATTTCACAAAAAAATCTAGGTTGGTACAAAATCCAGCCATAGTTCTAATGTAAATATAAAAATAAAAGTATTTCACTGTGTTCACAAATAAGCGACAAGAGCGAAACTAGATGGACTTAATGAATGTCTTTATATTTATAGACAGTGTTAATTACTCAAGTAGTGGACACTGTTATCAGTGAGTGAAAATTATTCAGCCAATCAGAGACGAGCATTTTTCGATGACTCATTAGTTATGCGCTTAGCCGAGCGCAATAACAAATGAGTCATCAATCACAATGCAGGTGCTACCGATAACATAGCAATAATTACTAAATTTCTACCAGAATAATTAGTTATAAGTACCTATGCGCTGTTAAAACTATATATTTAATAAAGAGAAGGTGAATTAGCCTAATGACACAAAAAATTTACTTTGAATTTATTTTAAATGGCAAAAAAAAATCTTACATAACATTTTTTTTTTACCGAATGATTACTCGCGCTGCCGCAGATGGCCGGCGCTGTTTTTTTTTTCGTGGATAGAGAATGACCCTAGCTATCATATACTCACGCCACACACCCAACATATTAGTACAATTGAAGAAAAAAAATTAAACGTGATTCGCTCCATACAAAATAATCTAATTAATTTTTTTCAAGACAAACTATCAACTTTAGAAGAAATGTTATAAGAATAAAAGTTGTCAGGAATATCATAACACGTCATATAAAAAAAAATCGCATCGATATTGGAACTTTGTTGCCTAAGTCCACTAATTTTCAGTATGGGCCCACTGTGCGACGTCATACTCCATTTATTTTCTACGGCCGAACATACAGGAAAATAATATTATAAAAATACAAACATGCTCATCAGATTGCTGTGTTTTTGATAAGTAGGTAGGTACTAACTTAGTTAGTTTATTTTTTGTTAAACGAAACTAACAATTTTAACTTTGGTGCTACGCTGCTACTTAATTCATAATTGATTTTTTTTTTAATTACTTAGTATAAATTGTAGAAAGAAGAAAGAAAGAAAAAGTATTAATTGCGACTCGTATAGGAAGATCACAAACTAAACTAAACACAGTAAAAAAAATACAAGTTATATAAAAAAAAGTAATACAAAGAAAAATGACACAGAAAGTCCTATACGAAGCCAAAAGGCTCCTATCTCAGCATGATGCTGCAACATTTAAAAATAAATGCCACAGCGCTGGTATTCTGGTAGAACCCAAAATCAAGCATTCGAAATAATGTCGGAAACAGATAACATTTCCATGGTAATTTTATTCAACTCTTCTTCCTTCTTCAGTGCTACGAAATCCATAACATCACAATCCATAACTAGGTAGGTATTTCGTATTTTTACGAAATACCAACAAAAAATTAAGTGGTGGTTGGCCAAATAGCTATGTTAATAATATAGTACCTTATCATCTGCATAGCCTTTTCCCAACTATGTTTGGGTCGGTTTCCAGTCTAACCAGATGTAGCTAAATACCAGTATTTTACATGGAGCGGCCGCCTATCTGACCTCCACAACCCAGTTACTGGGTAATACGATACCCCTTGGTAAGATTCCAATCTAATAAAGAGGTTTTGTAAATATAGGGTCTTAACTTCAAAACTACTGATTCGATTACAAAAAAAATATTTCACTTAAATATGGGAAACTACAATATTACCGATAGTGTCATAGGATATACTCGTATTCACGCGGACGAAGTCGCGGGCTGAAGCTAATCTATAGGTATACTAACAATAAAGCTGAAGAGTTTGTTTGTTTGAACGCGCAAATCTCTGGAACTACCCGTCAGATTTGTAAAGTTCCTTTTGCATTTGATAGCCCAATTCTCGAGGAAGGCTATAGGCTAAATAACATCACGCTGGGACTCTTAGGAGCCGAGTAAAAAGAAAGAAAATCAGAAATATCGCTAAGCGATAATGAAGTAAAAGCGCGGGCATGCAATGTGATGCGATGCGACGGGGTGTGTCGCGGGAACTCACGCGGACGAAGTAATGGGCAGAAGCTAGTTTCTGCCCATGACCCTGCCAAGCTTATATGACTACACAAATCTATAAGAACTTAGGTATATGATATGATAATCTAAATAATTATGTCTATGCTGCTACGCAGTTCGTAGCAAGGGATGTTTTCCCTTTTGCGTCCAAAGTTCTCTTTATAAACCGTTATTATTTATTCATATCTGTTATAATGCCGAGACCTGCTGAGTCTGTAAGTTTTAAGACCAATTTTTACTCAAGCATCGAGGCGATATTTATTGAAAATGCGCTACTACGAAGCGAGAATACGCTGCTACGAAGTTCGTAGCAAGGGTTGTGTTCCCTTTCGGGTCCAAGGGGTAGGATTCTGTTTGTTGGACATGTTAATATTTATATTTATCAAGGTCGAGGCCTGCCGACCATACAGTCTACAACAATATTTACTTACCGATATTAATTTTGTTTAAATTATAATATAATTAATTATTTATTATCTAGACAAATAAATAAAATTTAAGTGTCTGTTTGTAATCTATACAAATAATAATATTAAAATAACCGCTTTTTACTAAATGCATATGGATGTATACACGGTACTACATATCTTACCAAAATAACATGTTTTACAATTTTTGTCTGTCTGTCTGCTTGTTTCGGCTAATCTCTGAAACGGCTGGACCGGTTTTGACGGGACTTTCACTGGCAGATAGCTGATGTAATAAGGATTAACTTAGGCTACTTTTATTTTAGAATAATAATTACGGCTCCGCGCAAAAAAAATAAAAGGTTTACCGTCATGCACGCGAACGAAGTCGCGGGCAGCTAGTTGTATAATATAATTTATTCTACGCTGCTACGTCATTCGAGCAAGGGATGTTCTAGGTCTAATAAATAGGGTGACGTTAACGTATTTAATGGTGGTTATATGTTATATCTATTAAGCTTATGCGCGGGACTTGTCGTAAAACCATAAAATCTTCTATGTGATCAACGATTTAATTAACGAAGACGATATTTATTAGAACTATAAAATAGGTAATTCTACGCTGCTACGAAATTCGTAGCAAGGGTTGTGTTCCCTAAGGACCAAGGCACGGGGGTTATGTTTGAAAGAAAGGTTAATTTTATTATCTGTATGATAGCAGAAGATCTGCAGAGACTATAAAATCTACAGCGCCGAGATGTTTTTTTTTTATATAGGTAGGTAATAAAAGTAATTTTACGCTGCTACGAAATTCCCTCAATTCCTAAGGGATGAAATGGTTCCTAAAGACAAAATACTTCTTGTACCTACTTGAAGTATCTTACATACGTACGTACCTACTTCCTACCTACTTGAAGTATTTCGTTAAGTAAGTACATATTTGCAAGGATAACGTGAATACACAAACAAAACAAGGCTACAGGATGTTCATTAATATAACTACTTGATTAATTGGTATTACGTTGCTAGACCATCATAGTCCTCATTAAGGGATGGTGTGATTTTCTGCAGGTTTATTAATTAAATTCTTTACGCTAAAGACTTGTCCTATATAATATGGGTTTCATTTAAATTATAGAATTATGTTACATACTAAGCAATAAATATGTAACTACGAAATTATTTTAGCTACGAGTAGTTTCGTAGAAAAAAGTTCACAAGTTTGCCTAAATTTCAGTCTAGAATACGCGTGAAAAGACGTGAAAACAAATATTTTATGGTGAATTCCAACCATTTGCCAAACTGACGAAGTGTAGGTAATAAAATACTCTTATATTATATACCTAGGTATAACTTTTCCGCCTTCTTAGGTAGGTATAACGTTTAAGGAAGGACGTGCGGTCGTGGGATCGGCCGCACTTGGTGATGGGGCCCGCTAGGCATGGCGGGCTGATACCAGTCGGGAGTGCGGCGAATGTACAAGTATCTCCCGGGCCCCCGACTCATGGTACTAGAAGGAAAACAGTGGGGTTTTAGTCGGTAGGAGTCCGACATAACCCTCCGTTCTTCCCAGACGGAGGGTATCCACGAGGATTTCCCCACGAAACAAAAAAGGAATAACGTTTATAAAAGTGAGTAGATTTGATATAAGGTAATATTAATAAAAATACTTTAATATTGTATATTAATTTATTTTTGAGAGCAGTGGTGGCCCAGTGGTAACAGCCGCGTCTTAAGAGTTGTAGGTTTTAGAACTCAGATAGAGGCTTTACTTTGTGTAAATTATTTCATCACGTCTCTCTCTCACAGCATCTCTCAAAAACGGTGAAGGAAAACATCCTGAGGAAACCGGCATGACCTACAACCAAAAATTCGAAGATGTGTGACATCTACCAACCCGCACTGGGTCTGCGTGGTGGATTACGGCCCACTCCCTCTCACAGAGAGGAGGCCTGTGTCCCAGCAGTGGGAACATTATAGGCTGATTTTGCTATATGTCTAACTATACTTATAGCATCTTCTATAGATGTTAAATGAAAATATTAAAGAAAAAGTTTAGTAGGAGTTATGTAAAATGATTAAATTATGAATGAAGCAAACATCGAGTGACTAGTTAGCAGTACCTACCTAGGCAGCTGGCAGACGAAAGTGGTAATTACGATGAACTTTTACACATAGATAGCTATAAAGTATGTATGTATGTGTGAGTATAGAATATGGCTTCTGTAGTGAGTAACCTACACAAATAGGCGTTATTTTATGTGTGTGTGCAAATACGTGTTAGTTTAGCGATGGCGGCCATGACAGGGTTGCAAGGGGTGCACTGTACGCGGAAACCAGCAGTTTAAGGAGGTGATCCAACCCCCTGATACTAGCTCTCTATTACTAGTAAAGTTGTTTGGATTTTTTTGGTTCGCACGTGGTAGAAGTACTTACTTTGAATGGGTAGCGAAAGTTTGTGTCTCAGTTTTATTGTGAGTACCTACTTACGAGTAGGTATAAAAGTATGGTAGCGAATTGATCAACGCTGTATTTTAATTCATACAGATTGAATTTAATCAAACTTGTTCGACTGCGTGGTTAATCGGAAACAGTTTAGTTCAAAAGAAAGTTTTATTTAAAACCAATCACTAACGTTTTTAAGTACAAAGTAAAATAAAAAAATAATAAAAAAAATCCTATGTATGTAAAAACCACGATTTATTTGAATTAAAATAATCTCTAACTAGTTAGAGTCCAGTCACAGCAAAACCCTATGATTCGAGAATGATGTTTTAATTATAATAAACGCAAATAAGTACCTATATCCTATTTAACATCCCTAAAGTAACTAATACCTAAACCACCCTAAACCCTGAAGGGACAGTAGGTATTCTCGCAGTTCGAAACTTTACCTACGAAATCCGAGCGAACTCTTGTATTGTTCTGCAAGCCTAGTACGCCTGTGCGCGGTATTGCTGCGAATCCGACTCCCGACAACCAAGATGGATGCTGTGGTTCCGTTTCTTGCTCGATGCATTCGTCAGCAAAATTAATGTTTTTTTTTTTAATAAAAAAACGGGGTTACGACCAAACTTAGTTACCTATTTTTTAGTTTTACGTAAACTAAGTTCTATAATGTCACTAGGAAAATTTGATGTTTTTACGGCCTCCACGTTTCCGGGGAGCAATCCGGATGTGGACGGATTTGAAACCGGAAGTTCCTTCAGGAGTAGCTGGGATAACAGGAAGTGAAAGTGGCAGCGTTGTCACTGTTGAAAATCAATATCCGGGTGGGTGGGGTGAAAATCTAGAAATACCTATATAGCTTCGTATAGGCATAAAAGTTTTAGGACCAAAAAAACAGACTTACCTATTTATTTATAGTTAACGATGTGTTAAACAAATTAACAAGGTATGAAATCAATATAAATGAGCAAAACTAATATTAAAATAATATAACAACAAAATTATCATAATTGACATTTTATTATCTTCCTATTAGTGAAGAGTTGTCCCTTCAGCTCTACGATTGTCGATATTTCCTACGTTCTTCGGTTATTGGAAATGTATCGGCGATTGCCGATAATGTCGAACCGTTCGGAAAGCACCAAGGCTTCATAGGCGTCGAGAAGTGAAGCTGACCAGAAATCGATATCCCATTAATACGTGTTCGAAGCTATAGAGTACGGTATATTGGTTCGGGAGCAGGTGAAAGGGAACGTGAGGGATGGATGCATTTAGTTAGGGTGAGGCGGGACTTAGGACAATGGAAACGCGCGTGCGCGAATCTGAAAATAGTCCCTAGGAGACTGTCCAACTTCAGCAAACTGACTCGTCAAAAGTTTTAACTGTAATTAACTGTTGAAAGTTTTTACTTCGGTTTTATTTTAGTTGGACAATGCACATTGTTAAACTTTTTACTTCATGGTGGAGATTTTATCAAAACGAATACTTATAACAATAACACCACAAACAAGTCACAATTATCAGTACACATAACCAAAGCATACTGCATAATTATATAAACAACGTTGATAAATAATGTAGTAACTTAATAAAAATACCACAACCTCTTTTTATACTATGCCACAACTCCAAACAAAAATACATAAATGTGCTAAGTAAGAGTCGTGAGTTCGAGGGGGTGACATAATGATATGCGTAATTAGATCAAAGAAGTATCAGGAGTACATATTCTGTAGGTAGAAGCATTGCCGACAAAAGGACCAAAAGGGCACGAAGGACTTCGACGTCATACTCGGCTCGGAGGGCGAAGGGCCGCGTTCGTCGCTATGGCATGTATGGCCCCTCAGCGCCGCGCCGCGGCCGCCGACCGCCACGTTATTTCCCTTCCTGAAAGCTCGCAATCTACTCCTACCAGGGCGGCAGAAACGAGAGCGGGTGTTCGATATCGTGAATGGTTTCATCCCCCAAGGAGGCGGAGAAATGCGCGCGCGTGGGTGTTGTTATGGAAACGGTGTTGCCCATCTACTGGTAACTTATAAACTGAAAGAGGTGTAGTCGAGGAAAGTTGGAACTTTCAACTTGGCGGGCTTTGTATAAGTTCAGTTGGAGTTCAGTGAACTTTAGTTGAACTCTCCTGTCTGCTTCAAGGACGATGGATGTTAAATTTTATTATGTTGTAAAAATACTGGTTTGCTAAAGATAATTTTCACATTTTAGTGTGCTGTGTGTTATTTGCATAATATTGTATAACATTATTTGTACTTCACATTTGTATTTGTGCAGATCAACGTTTGCTCTGCTGCATTAATAAACAATGAAAATTGCAGCGCTATACTCGTAGAACAACCGAACGGAGGATGACGATGGTGGTAGTCATTTTGTATTTTAAATGCCCAGGAACATAAGTAATCACTTGATCCTCGACATTCCACGTAGGTAATTCGGTTTAATTCAATGTTTGCAGTTTCATTATTGTCCTGGAACAGCGATTTAAATCTTCAAGATAAGGTAAATCATTATCGAGTTCATTAGCCACGTAATGTGTAATTATTGCAAGAGGGACGGAGGCAGAGGCAGGCGGCGTGGTCAGCGCGGTTTGTGTGCCATGGTCGTGTCTGTTTGTCTGTCTGGTTGCCAAGTGGCCAGTGAGGTGGGCTGACTCGCGCGGCCACGCCACCAGGCGCACAGGCGGCCGAGGCGGTGTGCGCTGCAACTGCACAAGTGCATTCCCCGCGGGGGCTGCACTTTATAAAGTTTACTCACATCACAGACAGCGCGGACCAGCCGTTGAACGCGCGCCTACTTGGAGCGCAAGGTGCGTTCGTTAAAAAAATGTAGCATAAAAAACATTTTGCATTAATGTTTATTTTTTGCTCATTGGAATGGAAGATAAAAATAAAAGCTAACCCCATAAAAGGTACCTTCGTCTGCTCTATAAAATAACTCGCCATAATGATGAATATTACCATAACAGTGTTGTCCGGTCAATTTACCGCAGCGGGCGCGGCTGGCATTTTGATGAGGGGATGAACACGGCGATGTTTACCACCTATTACGTATTTTGTGCAAATTCATGTTTTACCAGACGAAGATTTATGTGCATGCTTTTTTATTATTAAAATATGAAAAACGAATGATCATAAATGTTCAAGGGAAGTCATAATTTACTTATGTACCTAAATCATGAATTTTCCCGACCTCTTTTAAAGAACCGGTAAAAACGTTATCAGTGTTATTTTTGCTTTGCAAATGACAAATACGGTAATTGGCCAATGATAATGACTCAATTAACTACTATGGTTTTATGACTAAAAAAGCGAACCAAAATACCAAACCAGAAAAAACTCATTAGGTAGGTACTACCTAAACAAAAACGTTGTCCTAAAAACAACAAAATTTAATTACGAGCAATTTCGCTGGCGATTTTATGGGTCATCGGAATTGAGGCAGCGCAACCCTTCGGTAATAAAGAAAGACAATAGGCATCATTTGTCACCGCCCCGGCCTCCGCACCCCTCCCTTTTGCCCTCCGGACCGAAGGACCGTGACCTCAATATGTGTCACCACTACACCGCGATTTAGCCTGATTCCCTAATCCCTGCCGACTTAATTACCTTTGTAAGATCGTTAATTTTCACCTTTATGTACCTACCCAAAAACTATCATTTGGATAAATGACACAATTTGAGGTTAACTGCTCCGGATAATTAAGTAACTGTGGTTCAGATTTACACGAGATAAAGTAGGTCAAGACCCATTTCACTGTCTGTTTAGGCGAACCTGCCATTATGATTATCTATGAATGAAAAGTACTAAGTTAACTAACAGAAGGACACCACTGATTAATACTGCATACCACTCACTCTGACTTGGATGTGATGTACTTACTACTTAAATGACAATGTTTCAAATAGTTTGAAAGAAATAATCCAGGCGAAGCAAAGGCCGGGTCTTCCCCATGAAACATAGCAACTAGGTACTTATTTTATTAACAAAAAAATTCAACGGCTTCTAAAAACCTGGACTAAGGACTATGACGGGCGAAAAAACACGATGAAGTAAGTTCCTATTCAAAAACTTAATATCCAGTCACATATTTTGAAGGTACACTAATGATGGCTGGATGTTGAAGAAAAAAACCTTTTGACCACTCTCTCCCATTTATTTTGTATTGATCTTTTTCGCAGTTTCGGACACTTTTCAAGACAAGTTTGAAGAACAGTCATCATTATCATGACTTTGATGGTCTAATTTGATAGAGAAAGTTTGAATTCTTAATTTAGGACTTCGTGAGAGTTGAAACAAAAGCTTGCTGTTAGAAAAGTTTTGCTCAAGTTCTCCCGACTTTGAAATATTTATACTGAAATAGGTATTAGAGAATTTAAGATATTGATGTGTGAATGTGAATTAAATCGAAATTCTTGATACATCGAATTTCAGATTCACTTGTTGAAAGAGCGTCAGAATTATCGATTAATTTTAAATTTTCTCCAGCTTATAGTCCTCATTTTAACGGTTTAACAGAGGGCTCCGTAAAGGAAACTTTTCTGAGGCATAGTCAATTTTCATTCAACACATAATATTATATTATATTTAAGCCCTTGGTATGCTATGCATTAACAATAAATTAATTAACATTTATTATAAATTCCAATTAAATCCAGCCGAAGAGGTAGAACAAAACAGGTTAGTGGGTCGTTGTTAGAGCGGAACGAGTTTATAGGGCGCGGCGAGGCCTTTGCGAAGGAAGCCTCCGCGTGCGATGCTACCCTGGTAGATATTTCTTTTTATGGTCTACGAATAAATGTCAGGGGAGTGCCCGGCGCGCCTAGAACGAAACCCGTGCGTTATGACTTTCAGCTTTAAGCGCCTGCTATAAAAAGAATGGGCACATTTTTCCAATCGTTACAGACTGTCTATGAGCGTAGAAATGTATATACTTATAACAAGTTTATTTCGCACCCTGACCTTTGTAATAGTAGTTAAATGTCTGAACAAGGAATTTTCCGTAACTTTCCTTTAATTGAAATCCGTTTCCATCCAATCCGAGGAAATATCCTAAAACTTCATCTGTTTGTTTCCCAAATAAAATAAAATAAAATAAAATCTATACTAATATTATAAAAAGGTAAAATTTGTTTGTAAGTTTGTATGTAGGGGGTAATTTCCGGAACTACCAGTCGGATTTCAAAAAATCTTTTTGCGTTTGATAGCCCATTTTTTGAGGAAGGCTATAGGCTATTTAACATCACGCTAGCACCCTTAGGAGCTGAGCAAAATGAAAAAAAGTCAGAACGAAAGCGAAAAAGAAGTAGTAGTGCGGTCAGGCGATGCGATGCGAATTTCTGTTTCCCCCAACCCACCCGGGTTGGGGGAAACAGAAATTTCACGCGGGCAAAGTCGCGGGCTGAAGCTAGAAAAGATAGAAACCAACCTGGCTTACACCGGTTTGAACTCAGATCATGTATAACATATAGGTACATTATTATATAATTAATGTACCTATGCAAAATATTGTAAAATATTTTAAAAGAGTAACGGTGGAGTTTCTTTCTCATTCTTCTCCATACGAAAACTACATTTAGGAAGGGGCACCTAGAATCAATTCTATTTTAATGTAATTTTTGACGTTAAAAAGTGCCTATTTGAAATAAATGCTTTGACTTTGACATAGGAAAAGAATAGTGTCATTCGGTGTAATTTAAAACTTCGCCCCAACACTTGAAAGGACTCAAGTATTTCCGCTAGATTCTACGCGGATTCTTCAACATCCTTCGATTTCATGTTCTCCTAATGAAAAGGACACGTCAGCATCCCGTATTTCTCACGCTCGCACCCGAACAGCCTCCAGCCTCCCTGTTTTGTCTCTTTTTATTCCCTGGGACGCGCCCCTCACACGCGTTGCCGTGTCGTGGGAATAAAAGATGAGAATGACACTGTTCGTTTTGTGATTCGTTACATACAAAGCCAGTTTTTGCGTGATAGTTCAGTTTCTGGTAGTAAACTGGCCATGTAACTTAAAATAATAATACACCTTTTCAAGTGCAAAATTGCCATTGGATCACTTTTGTTTATCCTATATACTCAGTGGAAAAGGATCTGATAGAGACGAAGAGATAAGTAGGTATATCCCTTTCCAATGAAATACCCGAGATATTTTTATACCCGAGGTACTCTAGCAGTGTGGTGCAAGCCACCATATTTTAATTTAAGTGCACCATTTATTTCTTTGTTGGAGTAATTTAATCTAAACAATTTTAATTAGGTGTTTGAGCTAAAAATGTAGATGGGTATTTTATCATTAGATTGTACCCTACCCTGGGGCGTGAATAACATATTTACTGCTTTGTTATAGCTAAGTAATTTACTTGCTGTTTTGTATTAACATTCACGAAATAGACAACAAAAAAATGCAAATATTTGCTTTTATTTTTCTTTCTATCGCCACTCCTCGATGTCAATCCTCGCTCTACTTAACTAATTAATTAACGAGAATTATTTTTACTAATTAACAAATTGAAAGATTCCTAGCAGAGATAAGTTATCCTACCCTGGAACCGTACCTACTGCCTTTCCATTCCGTTACGCTAGTCAGCCGGCAGCCGTGCTCGCGAGCATTTTATCAGGGGCGATACGATGTTATTTATGTGACATTTACACAGGAGAGACTTGCTGACCTTCATATAAGGCTGGAAACAACTTTTTTATCACATCTATTGAAAAAGAGCTAGTGTATTCTTGGTAAACATGGACTAAAATAGCTCTTTAATCTCTAGGGACTAAAAGTGATTTGAATTTGGAATATAGATATAGGTAGTAAAAGTGCCAATCACCAAAGAGATCAGTCACGAACATTGTATGAACAAGTAACAGGCTGTATGATAAAGTACATGCGAGAGAGCCAAATTAAAAAAAAGTATGTAAGAAAATAAAAACGCGCGAGAAGCATTCTGGCTTATTTCGTATTTTGTGTTTCACGAACTGTGTCCAAATAAACTTTATTCTTTCTTTCTTTTTCTTTCTTTCTTTAAATGTTTACTCAAAATTTTATGTAAATAAATAAACGTAGGTACTATTCTTATTCATAAGTTGCACTTACTCATAGAGGGTGATAAAAAGTAGAGTGTCCACCTCGGGAGCAACACTATTTTAAGTTCGAGTGACGTACTTTGAATCCCACACTGCGCTCTGGATTCAAAGAAACACTAGCCTTCAAAATAGTTGTTTGCTCCCATGGCAAACAATCTACTATTAGGTCATCATATAAGTATAGGCGTTGTTTTTTTGATTATATAAATTTTAATCTGACTAACAAATATGTTGTTACTTTGCTATGCATTCCTGAAAAATCGAAAGTTATACTTTTGGTAATTTACAACATATCTTTATTAAATCAACATAGGTAACTGAAACCCTTAATATGAAAATGTTAAAAGTCTAAACATCGTTTTAATCTTTGGAAGCCCTTAATTTAGGCTGTGAGTAAAGCCTGACGTAAACCGGAACTTGTCACCGGAAGTGACCCAAAAGCTGGCGCGCGACTGACAGCCCGCCGCACGCGTCACTCTTGATATCGGATACCTTGAAATCTTTGACTACAGGTTCGCATCCATCAATATTGTATATACAAACCATTGACTTATATATTTTTTGAAATCATTGGTACAAACACTTACGATATGTAGGCGAAAAATACTTACAGAGAAGCTATGCGGTATTCTTCACCAATGCCCTAGAAATGGTGAAATCGTCAGGAAACCGTCATGTCCTAGAACCGAAAATTCACACAGATCTTGCGTGGTGGCCCACTCCCTGTCAGAGGAAGGTGGCTTGAGTCCCAGCAGTGGGAGCGAAGGCCGATTGTATGTGGTACTTTTAAGTGTCAGACTGCTTGACAATACTTAATAAAACAAGTGCCTGTAAATCGTTTTTCAACACATTTGCTCGTAAAGTGGCTCTTAATGAACCGCTTTTAGGTCCATAATTCTGTGTATTAAACACGCGTGCTTTTTACCTACGCCACAGATAGTCTGAATTGGCCTTGGTCCCAAAATGAATTAAAATTTATTTACCTTAAATTGTCAGTGGTCCCTCCCGGAACCAAACGGAAAAGACCATGACGCGTTCTATTATTGCGGATTCTCACTGAACTAATGTATATTTTTCTATGCCAATAGTACTTTCTAATTCCATACTAACTAAACTACAATTTGACATCAACACTACGATCAGTCTAAACTTTATTTTGTGATTATTATATTTTTATATAGGCTGTTCAGCGGTTTTGCCAGTGCCTTTATTTACACTAGCGCGGCGCGCGGAAAAACAAAACCAGCGCGCCCATTTCCTAATGATGTTTGAAACGCGTGTGCATTGATCCGTATACACCAGACTTCCTTATCGCGCGAGCCTCCTCGGGTGCAATGATCAACCTAACACACAATCATGTAACATGTATCATAATGTCATCATCTGCCTAGCCTTTTCCCAACTATGTTGGGGTCGGCTTCCAGTCTAACCGGATGCAGCTGAATACCAGTATTTTACATGGAGCGACTGCCTATCTGACCTCCACAACACGATACCCTGTGGTAAGACTGGTTGTCAGAATTTCGGGCTTCTGACGACTCGTAACGACAGTCAAAGATCCACGAATGACAGCCGGGACCAACGGCTTAACGTGCTTTCTGAGGCACAGAGGGTTCTCCATAATTATGTAAAGATGGTCACCCATCCATGGACCAACCGCGGCAAGCGTAGCTTAACCTGATACATAGACCTGTGCGGGTGTTATTACTTAGCCACGAGTTCCTCCCTAACCGTAACCTACATAGAGAATTATTTATCATATTCTTTCTAGCCTCTTTCCTCTTGAGGTAAGTATTTTACATGCGAGACAACTGTCTTATGAGCTTCACAATCACAACCCAATCAAGTACTTGAGAACACCGCCTTTCTACAGTTAGATAATAATAACTGGCGAAAAGTGAGTGTACTATAGGTAGGTACACTTCTGCCTAACACTTCGGGAAAATACAGGCGTGATGTTATGTTATTAGACCAATCAGACTTTCAACTGCTTCTAAAATTTTATGACTGTCATAGATATGGATCGAAGTGAATATTGTGTAAAATGGTCATCTGAGACCTCTGAGATTATTCGATTGACGAGACTGTCGTTTTGACGCTCCACCAATTTATGAAACTGAATAGGTTGTTTACAATGTCCACGGTTTCATTGCGTATGATGTCACATCATCTAGCTAGAGTCAAGACGTGTAGGTAGCTAATCTAAATGTTTATTTTGTAATTGGTTGACACTTCCCGTAACCCAAGGGCTAGCTTTTACCTTGGCCTGAGGCTAAGCATTGCCATAAACATATTAATACCGCCAGTCTCTTGGGTACATTACCAGTCGACAGCGATGCGGATGAATTTTTCGACGCTATATTTTAGTTAATGTTTATTTGGATTAATTAATTACGATAGAATAGCACCTTTAACAACAACTTCTCTGGAACGGGGCACTCAGTCAATTTTATGAACCATTTCCAATATTGAATAATAGTGTACTTATTAGCTAATGATAAGATTTTGCATACGAAAACTTGAAATGCGAACATTTGCAACCACGAAATATTAGAAAAGTTTTACTCTGACTGTTTGCATAACATACAAACCTTACGAAATAACTTAAAACTTTAAGTCCTAAAAAGTTGTCAGCAATAGTATAATAATTCATCGGACATCGGAGAAGTTTCAAAACTTTTAAAAGTAAAAGTTTTCACAGCGGAAGAATCATCAAATTAACTTACCTGAAACTAGAGCGGCCACAGCCGCCAACTGCAAAATTTTCAGCCTCCACATTATTTCAGTTGCAGCCAATTGTTAACAAACCACCAACTTGAATAAAACTTATACTATGCAAATCATACTAGAAGGAAATAACCGAATTATCGCGTTGAGGTCATTTTTAAGATAAAAAATTAAATAAACTGATTGATTAAAAGTAAACCTAATGTTAATTATAGCAGCATTATCAAAAGAACTTAAAAACAAGATGATTGCGAAAAATATAAGTAAGGAAATCAGTTTGGAGTAAATGGGAAGTCGGTGTGTTTCGCGAGCACGGTCGTCACTTTGTCAGTCGCTCAACTATTGCAGCAGTCCTGAAAGCTTGGCTGCGCCCTTCGCAACCCCACCACCCTTTACGTGGTGGTGCAGAATGGGGACAGGGAGCGTCCCACGGGCTATAAAGAAAATTGTCTTCACTGCGCTGATTGAAACAATATTTGTTGGCTTGAAAGGTGTCGTGCAGGTTTCATAGCTGCCTCGTTTTTGGCCTGTGCTGGTATGTGACTCATGTTCTTGATAGAGATAATTATATATATCTAGCTAG
The DNA here is from genome assembly GCA_914767645.1 of Hydraecia micacea. Classification (NCBI taxonomy): domain Eukaryota; kingdom Metazoa; phylum Arthropoda; class Insecta; order Lepidoptera; family Noctuidae; genus Hydraecia; species Hydraecia micacea. Next base: position 14,883,868 of record OU611783.1, on the reverse strand, counting down.
CTTGGCAGGTAGCTACATTAGAAATAAGTACTTTTAATAAAGCCTCAAAATGAAAAATTGCGTATGGTATCGAATGACACTCATGCCTAGGTTTTGAACCCGCAACCTCGTGAAAATGAAGCAGGACAGCGGGTACAGAGCGTAAAGTATTCTCAGTTAAAATTTTTCGTACCGAAGCAAACAAGTAGGTGGGAACCTAGATTCTTAGCTATCTTAAAACTTCGTTATGAATATAAACCGATAACCGAATGATGTCGAATGTTTAGAATATTTTCAGATATCAAAGTTTCCACTTCTGACATTCCAGTTTTTTGTCGGTTTGTTCTTTATGTTTATTTATGAATGTAATGTTATTGATCTATTCGACTAGCTTGGCTTTTGTTATTATGCTTTAGGACATGTGACTTCATGTGTCCTGAGGTCTGATAGTTGATTCATACCTACTGCTTTCACTTGAGACAGATAGCAATAGAAATGCTACGTAGGTCACATAGGTTCCTGTAATGCGTTGTTGACTATCATAGGTACAGCTACGAGTGCATAGGTAGGTAACTGATACCGACAGACTATTAGTCGACATCGGCTCAGTTCATCACACGTCACGTCACATATTTTTGCAGCGTCCTATATTTTGTCTCGTCAGATAGTTTTGATGTTCCTTTGATGTCACATACCTACCTATTTGTGCTGCCACTTGTATGTTATGGCCTTTTCTCAAATTACTTATCACATATATTTATTTATTTGCCATCATCTTGACGATAGATATTAATGGATGAATCATGACATCTTGTCGAGCTGTCCTTGCTGGTGGAAAGCAGAGGTGGCCCATTGGTAACAGCCGCGACTTGTGAGTTGTAGGTCGTAGGTTTGAACCCAGACAGCAGGCGCTTTACTTTGTGTAATTTATTTTATTACCACTGCTCTCAAAATGGTGAAGGAAAACATCGTGAGGAAACCGGCATGTCCTAGAACCAAAAAATCGAAGACATGTGACATCTACCAACCCGCACTGGGCCCGTGTGGTGGATTACGGCTCACTCCCTCTCACAGAGAGGAGGCTTCTCTTCCAACAGTGGGAACATTATAGGCTGATTATGCGTGTGCCAAAGTAAGTAATATATATCTATATGATGAGTGACTGTATGTACCTACGCAAGAACGAAAAAGCATTCCCTACCAGCAAAATGATAATGTGCAAATAGGCACATTATTGCTTCTCGCCAATTCGCAGCTACCCCTCCGGCCTATAAAGGGGGGTGCCGAAAGGTAACGAAGCCATAAGCCCCGTAAATGCCGCGGCATGATTGTCTATGGGCTAACATTTATGCAGCCATCCAATTAGGGGACGTGTTTGTATAGTTGGCGACATAACCTTGCAGTGGCGGGCGACTACATTCAAAGGTCATGTTTTATGTTCTGTAGTGTAAATTCTGCAATGATTTTGAAGACGGTGATTACTGGTAGGTAACTGTTAGATATGAATGTTGAGATTTTGTGGCTTGTTATTTGTTTAGCACTAATTTTACGACGAGATTGCGGCTTTCTTGGGTGTAGGTTTGCCCTCCTTGAAGCCATTGCGGAAACTCCTCACAATTATGATTTATGATAGTTAGGTACCACGATAGTTAGGTAGGTAAAGGGGATCGAACTTTTTTTTATGGAGACTGGCCTCATCCCGGTTCGCCATTTTGATTATTTTTTTAAATGGATTCGCTCGGTATTACCTATATCTATATATTATGGATACACAAACGAAAAATGTCATGTGATATAATGGCCTAAACTGTCACATTACCTAGATAATAAATGACAGCGTTGTTACTTGTGAGACATCAATACATCATTGCAATCAGAGGGACTTTGTTGGCCCAAAATTCACTACTTATACGGCATCATCGGTGGCAATGTGGCATAGTGACCTCTGCATCGCCACCCTGGCTGCATTTTTTGGGGCACAGAGCGTAAGAATAAGAGGCAGGGTATACGAAGGGCGTTCAACTTATTCTCAGTATCAGCATGAAAAAAGACGTAAATTCAATTAAAATATTTTTTGTTTTTCAATGTAATCACCCGTTACCCCAATGCGTTTATTACATCTCGAAATTAACTTTTCAATACCCTGTGAAAAATAAATTTCCTCTTTCTCTAAAAAAAATGCGCATTTGTTGTCGCCTTGAGCTCTTCATCGTTGGAAAATCGTTTCCCACGAAGTCACTCGGGGCTAGGTCCGGGCTATAGGGTGGGTGGCTTATTTCTTCGAAACCACAATCTCGCACAGCTGACAGCAGCCTTGGAAACACGCGCTTTGTGGACCGGGGCGTTGTCGTGAAGAAGTAACACACCGGTGGTTAGTTTACCGTCTTCTTCTACGTTAATCTCTGCTATTATCTTGTTCTTCATTCGGGCATCCTCCAGTATAAGCTTCTCAAATTTTTTCATGTTTTCTTCCGTAGAGGCAGTACCCCGGGCCGCCCGAGCGAGTTTCGTCTTTAATATTCTCTCTGCCCCTTTTAAATTCACTTGATCACTTTTGAACCGTAGATAACGAAGGTGCAGAATCTTGGTAAACAGCCACCATCATCTCTTTGTGAATAGTTTTTTGACTTTTTCTTTGTTTGGTAAGGAATTTAATAACAGCGCGGTTCTCGATTTTCTAGCCCTTCTAGTTGTCGTTGACTAAGGATAACTATTGTAACAAACTAATTATCACAACTAGTTATATGAAATTTCACCTTTATACCCTTAGATAATGTCATTAATTAATTAATTAGTCAAGTTACCTACATCATTAGTAAATAAATCACCCTCATACCGAGAATACATTGAATGCCCCTCGTAGTTTGCCACAGCCTGCTGCCGTACCATCGAGGCGGTTAGCCTTCTTGCATAATAAGCAATATGAACAATGGACAACTATTTTCTTAGCTAACCTGTATAAACCCCCTGACAATTTTATACAACCATCTGAGAGCCTTCCGCCTGGGCACGCCTTACCGTGGTCGACTTGGAAATCTCTAAATAGACTTCGAACCCAAGTCGGCCGCAGCAGACAATCTCCATAGATGGCTCAGATCTCAAGTGCATGCGGCGCCTCCCCACAGCCAATGGTCCACCTTCCATCTTGCGCCGCATTATCCTATCACTTGTGCACTTTCGCGCATCTGAATTTTAGACCAAAAATGTTTGAACTTTTTGCCATCGATGCGCTAAGAAGAAAAACTATTTTCCGTCTGTTTGTCGGCAAAGAATGGATCCCCTATTCCTATGGGTTGTGTGATTTCGTTCGATCCTTTATTTATTATCAGATCCCTCGCTGCAAGGAAAATATTGTTTTTAGTATTTGCACAATAACAATCGGACTTTTTTAATTGTATAAATGTGATTGCACTAACGTCCTTTGTATTGCTTATCACCACAGAATCAATGTCATCAACAGGAAAAAAAACAAAACAAACTGATAATGTTTATAAACATGTTTTATTAATAACCGAAAATGTACATTATTATTTTAAATACTACAACTTCATACATACATAACCATAACAGGCAGTACATACAGAACAACTATCTTAAAGGTGAGGTTAGAAAAAGTATCGACATTTACTTAAGCTGCAGTTTCCTATTTGAGCGGTGGCCGGTACATAACGGGGGCAGTGACGGCTGTCATGGAAATTATGGCAGCGGAGTTTCACTTGACGGTGTCAAAAAACGCTCTCTAGGAAAACACAAACTTTCTTTCATAAAAAAACGTTTCAGTGACGTCATTCGCCGGTATATTGCGGACGCTACGTGGCGGCCACCGCTCTTCAAGACGACCGTTGCTTTCGTTAGAACATTTAGGACAACATACAGAAGAGGCAGTACATTTTGATACGATTATTTCACATAAAAAGTTTTGTATAACAGTAATAGGTAGGCCATATGATATCCATCTTCATAAAAATGAAAGGTGGATTTTAGAAAACCAGCTCTAAATTATAATTAGTCACGTCAAACAGTCAAAAGTCTAATAAATTATTATGCCATTTTGCGATTAGTGCATTAGAATAATTAACACAAAAAATATTAGTGGGATACAAAATAAATCATTCATAAATCATGTAAATTCGTTCAATACTAATTTAGAAGAAAACAGATACATAGAGCGATGTTTTGTCTCGGTTTTGAACTAAAACCCGATTTTCACCAAAGCGGAGACTACGTAAACAGCCGAAAGATGGCGTTGTTTTCACATCCCTCAGCTTACCTCAAACAAAATACAATAATGTACAGGAGGCCTACCACAAGCTCTTAACGCGATCCATTTTAGGAGCTAAACTGAACTGTTCTTCTAATTCGTACCATGACGTCAGCTTAACGATTCAGTTTAGGCCGTGCCATCTGCTGACAGCGATTGTCCCAGAGTCGCAATTTTTGGTTTAATTCATACTTGTTTGGTACCGTGACGTCCATAGAGCAGCTCAAGCGATGCAGTTTAGGAACCTAAACTGGAATGTCTTGTTTTTGAATAGTTTTTAATTAGATCATGGTAGGCCACCAGGGTTGTGTATGAGACATCTTGACTCTCCGCTTTGATGGAACACGGGCCTACCACACTTAAACATATCGGTTCAAGTATATTTTTTGGATTTCCTACTATGAGCGAAGTCCTTCACAACACCATCATGCCAGGCTTCCTCCACCATACGCGTTACTTCACGGATATTCTATGAAGACTTGAAGACACTTAAAGCATATTGAGCACAGGATAAATAGGAATAATTAGCTAAATACTTGCGCGCCATTTATAGGTTAATATTTGCTGCAAGTGGCAATACCATTTCAGCTAATATAAGCTATTGTGGAAGAAAACTCTGGCAGCTTATGTGTCGATATCCATGCAGCTCATTGCAATAGACGTCAACAGTGAATAGATGCTACGTTGTTGTGGGCAACGGTCACGTAAAATGGCAGTAAAAAATATAAATTACACAAATTATTATAAACATAAATATGTACATCAACAGACGCACACCCACATCTCTTAATTTAATAAAATAACAATGTTAATCTACACACAGGAACCTAAAACTAAAATATTTTATCGTCTATGACTATTATATACACAATTTACAGTTATTCAAACTACCTCGTCTAATATCAGTGAGTGATGGAGAGTTTGCTTTTGGATTTATTTAGAATGAACAAAATTTACTCAACAAATAATTACAAAGAATCATTATTTATTTTAATGCTTTATTAACAGGTGCAGAAAATTATAATAAAATGTATTATGTAACTTTGTATATTAAATCACAAATGACAAAGTAAGACACTTTTATTTGTAAAATGAATAGATAAAAAAATTATAATTCCATTGATATTTGTTTTATATATAAAATAATTATAAAATTCTATCGATTTCGATCAAAGGTGGGTCAGCTAATTGCTGTAACTGACTGTACATTATTGTTTATCTACTCGTACTCATTCAGCTCAGCTTACTCAGCTGTACAGTATACAATGCTTCTAAAATGATTGACAAATAATATAAGTAAACCAAATCACTCCAAAGTTTTAACTGAACAAATAAATCCCTAGGCCGCGCCGGTGATGTGAAATATTAAAATTATGTGCCTTTCATGCCTTTACTTCATTATGATTTACATACTAAAATTTAATTCGCAGATATGTTAGTTTGCTACAAAACGAATTATTATGATAAAGTTTAAAAAAAAGGATAAGTATAGAAAATATATTTCATGTTTATAAATACGAGATCCGACACAAATCAAAATTTCATTATCAAAGATACAAAAGTAAATAATAAGTTTCAATAAATAAAAAATATTTTCCTATTTATGATATCAGTTAAATTACATATCAATAGATATATCTAGTTAAAAATCACCCGTGACGTGCATTTTTTTTTTAAGTTGGAGTGCGACATCTGCTGGCATATTTAACATAGCTCGCACGGTCCGGGTGTCGAGTGATCCTTGACAACGATAACATTAGTTAAGCATAAGTATATAGAAAGTGTGCGGTCGCGGCTTCGAGTTCGAGCACATCGCAGACGAACTCTAAGCCTTTGTTGATCTGCGCGGTAATTGCGTAACACACTACCAGTAGCAATGGGTTTCATTTTGACAGTTCAACAACATTCATTGCGTTATTTACTTCGATGAACAGACACATTTTGCGAACATATGAAACAATGGATTAGCAATATCCTTCAAAATGATTCAGATTTAGATCAATAGTGTATTACGTAATTAAGGTGCTGACCTTAACTGCATCATACAAGTACTCCAAGACTAGTTCAATTTCCAAAACACTCATTGAAACAGTTTGTATATAGAAGAAGGGAAGTTAGATAAAACATTATGAGATTTGTTGAGAAATGTAAAAACTCACTATGTTAGCTCTGTAATCCATTGAGTAGTTTTGGATTCGAACTTAGTCTGATCATCATACCTACGGACAGGAAAACTGGAGAAATATTCCACACAACAGAAGATATAAAAAATATTATAACAACAATAAAATCTAAGTAGCACGAAGTCCTTGAAGCCGCGACCGCTAAGTTTAACCAATAGTTATGTTTGTGCATAGTACATAGTAATGTCCGCAATAAGTTAACATTGGTCGTTATTACTGAGCCCTTCTACAATCAGATCTTTATTCATAATAGATTTAATATCAATATCAATATCTAATCTCAATCGAACATTATTGAAGAAAATATTTCAATAATTAAAATTAATTTTGGTTAATTAGTGTAACATTTGACCTATACATGATTTTTTACTATAAACCGAGTATTCATAGCTACATAATAAATTAATAAACAACATTCATCATAATATACATATATTTTAGAATTAAAGAGAACATAGTCATTCGAATAGTGTAAACTTTACACACAAATGCGACACAATATGTTTGTGAGAAATCATTTAAGAATTTGACGCGAGAAAAGTCATTATTTCTCGATTTTTTTTTCAAATACAGACAATAGTGTTGTTTGTAAAGTTTTTCCTGACGATTGAGATCACGGACATTTGAACTGCGGGTTATATCATACCGTTATACTTACACTACGAATGTGTCGATATCCTCACTAATTGACTTGAGCAACATCACCCTACTTTGTATAGCGTAGTACTGGACGCGGCGAATCCTTGCAATCATGGGAGTAATTGTTTTATCTTGTTAATAACTTGCAGATTAGTTATTTAAATGGTAATTATCGATATGGATAACTTTAGTAGGTTAAGTTCACCCAAATAACACCTAAGGTTGGCTCCCAAAATGTTTACAGCCGCGTATTAACGTTACATGCGAATTTGAATGAATCAACTACCTCTTAATATTATTTTATTACTACGTACCAAAAACCTGAGACGAATATACGTAGGATACCATACGGGCGTGTAGTCGTAATAATTAACAAATAATTTAGATACAAGGGTTATATTACGAGTTATGTGACGATAAGAATAAAAAGGGATAGTTTATAGTATTTTTTTTTTATACAGGAGTAAAAACTTCCTGTACACGTTGATTCCCCGAAAATAAACAAGAAAGTTACTTTTTTGCTGATTATTATGGGGAGTTTAAAAAATCAATTTCAATGGCCTTGTTTGATGGGAAGTCCTTTGAAAATAGGTGTCAAAATCTAATACATCTTCGAATAACAGAAGGTGGATTTAACCTTTGGTCATCAGAAAATATTTGTTTATAATTCCATCACTATTATAGTAACCCGCGTATTATGCTATCTTTTACTTGTGATTCAACATTCCTACTGTATCTTTCTTCACAAGTTTGGTGGCTAAGAAGCCGACCAGTAAAATCGCGATACTAATATTATCGCATTTTGACATCAGACGCGAATTTTGTGAGCCCCGGTACAGTTGAAGACGAGCCATAAACGTTCAATTGCGAAAAATGTCCGAATCAAAATTGAAAGCAGATTTGTTTTCTACATAATAATAATATGCACTTTAAATGCCATAACCAGCCGACTAAATTGGACAACTAGGTGGAATGCTGTAGACGGCCTGTAGCGAGCGACTCGGTTTTGTCAGTGCCTTTCAAATCGGAAAATTATTTGCTAATGACGTCACATCTGTCAGCTGTCAAATTAAACCTTAATTGGCTAGTATCACTTTCAAGTAATGAATCGAAACAAAATCCGCAACTAATGTTATCTACTACGTTCAGCCGCATTTCATAGTAACGCTTAAAATACAAAAATCGCCCTTAATGCTACAAAATAACGGCACTGTCAAGTCAAATTGTTAGAAAGACGTGCGGTTGATAGTATATTTCGGCGATCGCACGGTTTGTTAGTCTGACGACTGCAGGTCTAACGAAAAGAAACATTTTGAAATCAAAGTACTTGAGATTCCGTCGCCTATATTCTGTTGTTTTCCTCGATGGCTTCAAGCGGTGCTGGTAACTTCGGATGCTCGCGGTATAACGGGTTCTTGCCTTTGATTGGTAAAGGATGTGCTTCTGTGTTGAATACCCACTCGCCTAGCGGCAGGAAAGTGTCGTCGGCGAATAGCAGGTAGAGGTACTGGAATAAAAGAGAAGCGGGTGAGAATTTCAAGTTTTGGGTTCGGTACGAGCTATTGGAGTGGTTTATTCGAAAGCAATCGAAACTCAGCTTTAGTCGGCTTCACATATGGTTGAAGTTGATATAATAATACCAGTCTATTATTGTCCCACTGCAGGGCAAAGACCTCTTCTCAAACAAAGAAGGCACAAGCATTGATCACCACGCTTGCTCAAGACGGGTTGGCGACTTTAGACTTTTATTACCGTTGAAGTTGATATAACGAATGAAATCATAATAGTATATTCTCTCTAAGGCTTTCGTTGACTAATACGTTACATATTCATTACTATACCACAAATATATCAGGCCGGTATTTTATCTATGTTACGTAGACGCCAGCACATCAAACTACCCGAAACTGTCAAATTTTCCCAATCAACTTTGAACCTTACGTATACTTTAACGATAATGTTGAAAATCTATTAAAGTTTGACAGATTGTAGTAGCTTGATGGGCTGGCGTATGTACATACAATGAATAGATAAAAAAATACCGGTCTGATGCAAGGCAAGGTATTAAGTGGTATAGAGGACAGTGGGACGACCCTGAAACTTTATTAGGGTCAGGACAATTGATGGACTGGAACTAAATTACTGGCCCAGGAAATGGAGCAAGGCTATGGAGGGAGTAGTGTTTATAGGAACGTTTCATTTTATATTTTACTAGGTCATTCTAGTTTATATAGTTGTAAAAGGAGGATGGGCATTTCTGTATAAACATAGGTTCAGCATTCCAACACAATTGATATCTGTTAGTTGAAAGTGTTTCGTAGTCTTGTCATCTAGAGACACTTCATATCCGAATAATCAATTTTCGACTTTCAGTAAAATCTAATACGAGTCTAAATATCACCTCTTAATTTATCTGACAATGTAGCCCGCGTTTACGTATTTTGCAAATTGCTGCGCTGTTTTACGTTGTATATTGACCAGAATTCAATTCATTATGATAAAATCCATACTAATATTATAAATACGAAAGTGTGTCTGTTACCTCTTCACGCTTAAACCGCTGAACCAATTTAGATGAAATTTGGTATAGAGATAGTTTTGAGTTTCGGGAAAGGACATAGGATAGTTTTTATCCCGATAATCCCACGGAATCTACACTTATGCGGGTGAAACAGCGGGACGCTGTTAGTTATTAATAAATTATAATCATTTCAATCATCAATATATAATAGCTCTCGAAATTCTATTTTATTTTCACGAAATAATCATATATAGACGGGAAACTAGTTTTGTTTTTCATGAAGACGGGATTTTCATGTTTTCGCCACACTCGGCCTTCACAGATGTCCCCTTTAACCTCTCACACGTTTACCCGCCTACCTGTCGAAACACCCGACGCCTCGGAGTAGTAGAATGGGCGCAGTAAAGTCATTGTTTTAACAATGACAATAGAACAATGACACTGTTGTGTACACTTGGCGTACCGTTGACGTTTCGCGAGCATTTTCTCTTATGTACACTTGGTGTACACTTGACGCTTGAGGGGTTAATGTTAGCTTATGGTGAAAGCATACCTTAAGTGTCTCAGCAAGGAAGAAGCTCTGCTGTACGTCGTCACCCTGCGGGTTCTGATGGTACACGTTGACCAGTCCTGTGTATCCGCCTTCCACGCGACAATGTTTCTCCAACGCCTGTAAGAGAATTAAAGAGTTTGTAGATTTGTCATCTGATAAGTAATAGGCGAACTTTAATTAAATGAAGTTACTGAGAACGAAAATTCATATTATTAAGCCCGGCCGTATCGTATCTTTTTTCTCTTTTTTGCTACATATTGCATTTTTTATATTTCCATGTAGTTTGTGAACATTTCAAATAAAAAATACAAGTCACAGATAAAGACAGCAAATCTGTTATTTTCTTCTCCGAAAATTGTGAACGGTGCTTTGTCGCCATACAATGTACAACTTTTTTTTCATGGAATACAATTTACATTTTAGTTCTGCGAGTCTATTTCATCTTAGTTATAGCTCTACAAACGTTACCCGACTCTCGTGAAAGAAGAGTGTTTCTTTAAATAAAGCTGCAGTTGGTACATACCTGAACGCCTTCCCATCCCCAGTCGCGGTACCGCTGCTGCTTGGTAAGTTTCCACATGATGTAGTAGCTCTCGAACGTCTCTGGTCGCAGTAAGAATACCTTCTCGTTGCTCTTCTGTGCCCGCGCCTCTACCGCGCCGGAAAATCTGAAAAGGACAATTATTTAATTTAATGCTTTTTTTTATGCAAAAGTAAAAAAACTGCACAAAATCGGCTTTAGTAGTTGCCCATAAGGTGTAAGTACAATAAAGTATAATAATATCTATACAAATAATAAAGCTGAAGAGTTTGTTTGTCTGTTTGAACGCGCTAACGTCTGGAACTTTCAGCCGGATTTGAAAAATTATTTTTGCATTCGATAGCCCTATTCTTGAGGAAGTTTATTTAACGTCACGCTACGACCCTTAGGAGCCGCGCAAAAAGAAAAAAAGTCAGAAAGAACGCTAAGCGAAAACGAAGTAATAGCGCGGGCGGGACATTCTATGAGACGGGGCGGGACGGGACGGGACGGGACGGGGAACAAGAAATTTGAGGTGGATGAAATCACGGACAGAAGCAATTTATTATTATATACATATACTAGCAGCGCCCCGCGGTTTTACCCGCGTAAGTTTCGATCCCGTGGGAATACCGGGATAAAAAGTATCCTATGTGTTAATTCAGGAAATGGTCTATCTATGTGCCAATATTCATCCAAATCTGTTCAACGGTTTACGCGTGATTGAGTAACAAACATCCAAACATCTTCACAAGCTTTGACATTTATAATATTATATAAGTAGGATCAACTAGCATCGTCATCATCACACCCTTGCGAAGTAGGGGAGGCCCCCCCCCCCCCCTACTTCGCAAGGGTTTGATGTCGACATAATATACAGGGTGGAATTTTCGAAGCGTACCTGCAGGGAAAGTACTCTAAATACTGAAGACTGCAAATTTTACTCAAAAGAAATATTCCTTTATTTTTAAAAAAGAATTAAAACTGCATTTAAAGATTTTTGAAAATACGCTTGCCACACGTAAGTACGCGGTCACACTGACAAACAGGAAAAGCTGCTTTGTTTTATACTATGCATGGATATAGACTAGTCTTGTAAAAAAAAGCGTCGTTTTTCCTTTGAGGATAAAGTGAAGGCTATTAAATACGTCTTCAATCTGCTAAGGAAATGTATATAGCAAATAAATATATTTGCAATATTGAATAGGAAATCACACGAATATTATGAAGGTGAAAGTTTGTGAGTGTGTTTGTATGTATGTTACTTCTCCACGCACAAACGGCTGAACGGATTTGGATGAAATTTGGCACACAGTTTATAACCAGGATTAACACATAGGATACTTTTTATCCCGATATTCCCACGGGATCGACACTTATGCGGGTGAAACCGCGGGGTGCAGCTAGTTAATAATAAAATATTCCTTAATATGACCGGAAACGAAGCAAAACGCCACCTGCTTACGATCCTTAAATACTCCTTGTATGTAAGGATCATAGCAGGTGGCGTTCTGTAGTTTCTGCCTACCGCAATTGCAACACAATTCTTTAGTATCACACATAAATACTCATCAGTTTCAGTTTACCGAGAAAGTAATAAGTAAGTATTATGTAATGCATTCTTCAGTATAATTTTATAAGGTTTGCGCAATCGCGTTGGAATTATTTATGGTATGTTGACTGCTTCACGCACTTTCTTACACAACAGAACAAAAACTATATGCCTATGTACTGTTTCACATGCCAATATGATATTGTATCGCGAGGTATTTTACATTACAGAAATATTTCACTTTTATTTTTTTATTGTTTTACAAAAACCTCGATACGTTTGTCCGGATGTTGACCCACTTTTAAGCAATCTTAATAATTATTAATAACTAGCTGAGCCCGCGGTTTCACCCGCGATAAAAGTCTTTTAGTCCTTTTTTATTGATTCCCTTTAAAATTTCCACTCCCCTTTTTACACGCTTTTTTTTTTTGAGGGTGGTAAATCATCAAATGACCTCCCGCTCTGAGTGGAGCGGAAGGGAGTGTCAGACTCTTACTGACTACCCTTTCGGACAATCCTGGATAATTTCGGGGATAAAAACCTTTCTATATCCTACCCACAACTCAAACTATCTCCATACCAAATTTCATCTATGTCGGTTCAGCGGTTTAAGCGTGAAGAGGTAACAGACAGACAGACACACTTTCGCATAAATTATAATAGGTGATAGTATGGATTTATGGTTAACACATAGTTTATAAAACATTATTATTATTATTTATTTATTATTTATTTTACCATTTATGTACACACATATAAACAGACAAGAAAAAACAGAACAGAAAAATAGGTACAAAGGTGATGCTTATTTCATAATGTAGACAGCGTGTAAAAGAGTAAAGGAGCCAAAAAAAATACATAAAATCTAAAAACAATTCACAAAATAAAACTACACAAATAATATGAGAATATACTTACATACATACAAATAAACATACATACTTCTAAAATACATATAAAGTAATCAAAATAATAAATACATACACAACTATGATAAAGTGGAAAGATAGTGTTGTGTTGTGTTAGTAAATAATAACTAAGGTGTACAAAAACGACGACGGCGCGGGTCAGGCATCCCGTCAATGCTAATTAATTATTGAATGTTTAAACAGGATGATGCATTTTCAAAGAGAATCAAATAATTTTACTACGAGTATACTGTCATCCAGGAGTGCCCTATGGTGTCTACAGATTTTTTCGATTTTTGACGATCGACCGATACTCGTGATCAAACCAAATCAACTAAATATGTAAGCAGCAGACGACCGACATCGTATGTTATATCGATCGCCGCTGTGGATCGTTTTTGTCAATCGATAAATCACAAGTGATGCTACGTGCCCAGTTTTTAACATTGATACTTACTTTATGTTAAGAGACTGTGACCATCGATAAAATAGATGAAACCTGTAAGAAGGTGGCACATTTTATTAATCGTTATGACACAGCTTATCGAGCGACAAGGACGTTCGTCCAAAATCGAGAAAATCTGTAGACACCTAACAAGCCTGCCTGCCTGGCGGTCTGTCTCAATAACGTTAAAAAAGATGGAACCACGACTTGGAATTATTTATGACTACAATACCTGAAGGTGCGCTGAGCGCTACTGGTGAGCATGAGGTCCTGGGTTCGATTACAGAATCGGGCAAAGTGTTATTGGGTTTTTCCATATGGAATTTCTCAGCAGCAGTCCGGAGTCTGGATTTGTGCCCGGTCGATGGCAATAGGCTCGCCCCCGATTACATGGGACTTGCCAAATGTGGGTGTACTATCCTCCTCCTCTGCCTTACCTTTCGGTATTGCGAGCGTTATGTTATGTAATGAGTACAATACCTGAAGGCCTCGGGTCCAAGCTTGGTGTCAGACCGTGCGTAACTCTCGTGGCAGGTGTTGGTCAGTTTGTGCGCGACGTCCATGTATCGTTCCGACATCGAGTTGTCTAGCGTGGTCGATGCTAACGCGAACATGCCGCCTGGAAACATAAAGGATTGATTTTATTTATGATAAATAATAGGAACAGCGCTACGAATACGCGCTACGTCGCTCCATGTAAATCTCATTTGTTTATTCAGCTGCATTCGAATAAAGTCGATGTTGACAACAACATAGTTGGTAAAAGGATAGGATAATGAAGATTAGGTACAACGTAGGAGGAGGAACTTGGTTTTAAGACTGGTGTATTTTAGGCAAATATTACGTGCAACACATAAGGAGGAGACCTTTGCCGAGCTATAGGCCCTTTGTACACGGTTCGGCGTATAAATCGCGTCATAGAAAAAACGTGTCTGTCAACAAGCTTCCATAGTGATCCATACAACACTGACGATCGTGCCTACACACGGCGAATAAACCGTAGTTTTTCACGGCAAGAAAACGTGTGTGTACAAAGGGCCTTATGATAGTACAGGTTGTCATTAAACAAATGCTACTGCATATTGGTGCACCATCGAATACCACAGTATAAATGTACGATCTAATTGGGCGTTACAGCAACAGTATGTCACTTTATAAAAACACGTAGTATGTCTTCGAATATTATGTCACTGATCTCAATACCAGATGAGGGCCCAACCACGGCGTTGCCTATCTACGGCAACTGCCTGGGTAATAATATTCAGCCTATAAAATTGTGTGTTGTATTTTTCTTGCTGCTTTATTTATGAAGATTTTAAAATAACAAAAATTTTAAAATTGAAAAAATAAAACATCTTCATTCTTTTTTAATAAGATTTGTCTCGATTAATTCTATTCCGCGTAAACAATAAACTAAAAACATAAGTCAAAAAGTGTGACTTATGTTTTTTTCTGCCGGCCCTAGAGGAGCAGTTTTCAAAAACAAATTAGCTACTCACCAGCAAAACAAGACAGATGGTCCATCTTCTCCTCAATAATTCTGCCGTATTTAAGCTCAGCCAGATAAGAGAGTCCCGAAGGTGAGACGCGCAGCATCTTATCTAACGCAGCCTGCATCGCCGTGTCGAACATGATGCGAGCCTGCTCGTCGGTTCCGCCAGACGCAATCCACGCCTTCAGAAGGTACTCGTAGAAAGAGTCGCCCAGAGCGCCCAAAGACATGTGCCCTGAGGAACGGGGAAAAAAGCATTAATCCTTCTTCCTACTTAATATTATAAACACGAAAGATTGTGAGGATGGATGGATGGATGGATGGATTTGTTACTCTTTCACGCAAAAAACTACTGAACGGATCTGGGTGACAGATAGTTTATAACCAGTAGGATAGGTACTTTTTAACCCGATATTCCCGCGGGATCGAACTTATACGGGTGAAACCGCGGGGCGCTGCTAGTGATTTCATAAAAAGTAACCTACACTGATAAACTCACACCTTGTTCCCATGAGAGTAGTCAGAAACTACAGAACCCAAACGGCTACGCCCCTTCACACTCTTCTTGCTTAGTCAACGTTATCGTTTCGTTATGGAATAAAATGCAAACGAGGTTTTCTGCAGAAATTATTTTCTCGGGACTTGATGAAAAAGCACAGGTTTGGTAAAAGCCATCTAACGGTCATATCATTACAATATGAGGCCTGTATTTCCCGAAAGCGAAGGTGTGTGATCACTGTGCTCAGCCGCATTTCTCCAGTTAAGTATGTAATAAGTCCCATGTATTAGGGTGACACCTTATGCCTTTATATAAAGGGCTGATTTTACAAAAGTCAAATATATTTTATTCGTGGAATAAAATTTACGTCTGACAGTTTTTGTATGGAACAACTGTCAAAAATTCAAAATTTATTCTCATTCTAGCTCCCTTACTAATACAAGGTTGTATAGCGTCTGTACGACGACACGACATATTGTCTTCTTCTTTCGAAAGTCAAATTACTGACGACTGAAAGAGAGAAATCGGTGTGTAACTATTCATCTGATATAATACGTTTATTAGTAAGGGGGTAGGTATAAAAGTTTGGTGGTTCGCCCTAACTCAGTGTAAATGAGGAGCCGGGCTACTTAAAAATTTCTAATGAAAAATAAAAAAAAACCCAATAAAATTGCCCTATCCAATGATTGAACCCCATGCTCAACAGTCGCGCTTGCAACCACTTGGAATTACACCAATGAGCCATTTATGATACTAATGGTATTCAAATGTAATTTTGTTCAACAGAACTGTATTTAAATAGCCTTGTTACGTCTATTAATTAATTCAATGGATTGTCGGCCGCGTAGTACCTACTCGTACTACGTAAAGAAACTACTAATTCTATAACCAACTAAAAGTTTTAAATACTTGCTTGTTGTTGTTTGTTTCAACTTCAACTTAATTTCTGATAAATCGATTGCTTTAACCTCCGTCTAGCGGTCAACATAGATCTATACATTTTTATACATTACAAGAATGTCAACACAAAAAAAATAAGATACCCTATAGTAATTTTAAGTTTTGTAGTGTATACGTATGTTTATTTAACTTATAATTTATATTCAAGTAAAATTCATTTGTATGCGGGCTAAATATGGACTGTACCTAAACGACCAATTTTTACCACAGGTAACACCTGTATTTTCTGCAAGTAAATAATTTTCGATTCATACAAATAGCCACATAAAGGGCAAAGGGTCTAACTGTATTGAGGCCAGTTCACGAATCAATGATCTTGTAAAATCTATTCGACCTTGATACCATTTTGATAGCGTACACATGAACAGTTGATCGATTACATCAATAAAATTGGCCTAATTGAATCAATTGGTTTCGCCAAAGGGAAAAGACGACAAACTCTATCAGCACCGTCCATCTTACATTCAAGTGGTCCTCAAAGTGACGATCTATTCTGGATCTGTTGGAAAATACGCAAAGTTCCGTGTTCATTGCGGCATTTGAGTGACGTCATCGCCGTTACAGCTGTATAATACAGCAAGGAATACTGCATTGGAGCTATTAAAACATTTCCTGAACGTTGCGTTTTAATTCCTGGTTTATTTCATGATTGAATGACCTGTTATTTTTTTTCGGACGATATTTATCTCGTACTAGCGACCCGTCCCTGCTTCGCACAGTTTTTGCGACTTGACTTGAGATTTCTTTACTGTAAGTAAGTTCAATATTAATCGTTATTCTAGTGGTCGCAAGCACTACTGCTGACCATGTGGTCCTGTATTTGATTCCTGAGTCGAACAGTGTTCTTGGATCCTGGATTTGTGCCCGGTTGATGGCAATAGGCTCGCCCTCTACATGGGACATAAACATAACTGGCGAAATGTGGGTGTGCTATACTTACACCTCTACCTAACCCTTCGGGGATTACAAGCGTGATGTTACGTTGTTTCATATTAATGTAATATACACATACCCCATCCATACATAATATTATAAATGCGAAAGTGTGTCTGTCTGTTACCTCTTCACGCTTAAACCGCTGAACCGATTTAGATGAAAGGAGACGGATACGCTTTCATACAATTTTGGGCCTGGATGTAAAAAGATGAAATTGGTGTCAATTGATAGCTACTACATTAAAAAACAATCACTGAAAATTTTGCAGATTTTGGCAATCTCAGAGCCGAGGTAAAAGAGATTTAGGAAAAGTGAGGTTACGTAATAATCTGTACTTAACAGCCGATTTTTGAAGTGCGATTGTCATTTTTTACCCGACTGCCGAAGTAGGGTAATGGGTTTATCAGTATACGTATTTATATTTGTATGTATTTATGTTTGTTCCTCTGTAGCGTTCTAGAGACCAAACGCGTAAGCCGATTTTGATGATTCTTACGTCAATCGATTCGTCTTAACCACGTGAGTGTCGCTGGCTACATTAAAATTGAAAAAAATGGCGGCTTTTGGTCGCCATAGGATTGTGGGGGGCCCATTTTTTTTTCAAACTGATCGTGTGCGGTGTCAAAATAAATGGTTTAAAAAAAAATGGTTGCCACAATTTACACAACGATCCATGTGTCAATCAATATCCAATCGGTAGGTCGTTCGTAGAATCCAAAATAACAAGTCCAAGTTCAACGTTTATGCGGGGTTCTCCGTGTCCGGTATAGTAGCATGGCAAGGGTCGTACAAGAAGGAAGATTAGAATTCCGTAGGAAAGCAGGGGTCGACGAAAATATCAATAAAAGTATGGGAGGAAACACAGTCAAAACGCACACGCACTAGACGATTACTAAGGCTTTTTCAAAAGTCTCTCCGACCGCATTTCCTCCTGAAAGAACTCATCTATGAAAATATACTCTAGGGTACTTTTCTATTATTTCTCCAAGATTTCTTTTTCTGTTTCATTGAGAAACGAGTGTCGATGTCATGTCATACATGTCAAGTCAGAGCACAGAGTACTTTTTGATTGAGTCAGAATTAGCAGTCTATCAAAAAGTACTCTGTGGAGTTAGCACAGGTTAAAAATGCAATAATCGATTAGTAAACGTGCATTGATTTATCTTAATTATGTAGATATTTAATTAGTTTAAACTTTTAATACTTTAATTGTAAGAGATTTAATTATTTTAATTGAATTAATCATCTGGTGAAAGCATTTTCCTAAATAGTATGAACTCTGTGTAACGGTAATCGATTATAATTGAATCGATATTCCAATTACTTCGTAACCCCAACTTAATTATTGGATATCTCATTTTCCAGATTGTAAATTGAGTTGATTTTTCACACTTTGAAATAGAAAAATATAACCTTTTTTTTAAGCCATACCTCAACTTATTACAATCAGGCCCAGAAATCCCCGTCTCCTTTGGTATAGACATAGTTTGAGTCCCGGGAAAGGACATAGGATAGTTATTATCCCGATATTCCCACGGGATCGAAACTTATGCGGGTGAAACCGCGGGGCACAGCTAGTTACTAATAAACGTATTATATCAGATGAATAGTTACACACCGATTTTTCTCTTTCAGTTCGTCAGTAATTTGACGTTCGAAAAAAGAAGACAAAGCGTTTTGTAACTATACAAACGCTATACAACGTTTATTAGTAATGGGGTTACACCTTCCGGAATATATTTTGTAAATGATGGTGAAATCCTTAGATATCAAAATCAGTTGCGGAGGTAAGTCTAAGTAGTTTAGGAGAACGCGGTTTTATTTTGCTCTCAATTTATAATATTTATGTATAGATTTTCCTGCTTCACTTCCACTTCTGCAAGCTTGTTTACAGTTTAAGGATAACGATGGCGTCCATATTAGTCACAACAAGTGAACTGATAATAAACGCGTGTTTAATGTTAAACTTTGTTAATTGAAACCGTCAAAACGGTTTAGATAACAATCCACCGAGGCAGCCAATTCACGCGTGAATAAGGCGGCGTTCATACTGCCACGCGATGGGCCGCGGTTTTTAACGTTGTATGCAAGTAGCTCAGTTTTGTTTGTTTATAAAACACGCGTGTTAGCTTACACTAAGCTGTAGTTCATACTGCTCCGGCAACTGGTGATTATGATTTTATAAATATGATTATGACGTGAGCCGCGCATATATACGCGTGATAACGAGCGGGTAGCCACGCGAACCGCTGGCACCACTAATCACTAAATGCATTTAGCGGTAAACGTATTTAAAACATCGTTATGTTTCTGTCAATCTTTTGAAGATGACAGACCCAGAGCGTTATTTGTGTTTAGTGATTTGAGGTGCAAGCGGGCCAAAGTCCCAGAGTTCCGTCGCGTGGCTAGTTGCAATGTGGACAACGCCTTACTTACCTACTAAAAACAGTTACAAGTAACGTTTAATTTAACATTCAAAAAATTTAAAGTATAAGCCCAATGAATATAAAATGCAATGCAGCTAAAAACACGTACAGTCAAATATAGAATGTTAATGGTTTGATGTTTATTACTAAACAAGGCTTGTTACTCAATCCCAACAGCGGCCGAACCGATTAAGCCGGAAATTTAAAGAGAGGTTATTATTAAACATCTTAGCTATTGACCATCGTCTTCACATACATAGGTACATATACATAATCAGTCTATAATGTTCTGTGGCTGGGACACAGGCCTCTTCTCGTGAGAGGGACTGGGCCGTAATCCACCACGCGGGCCCGCAGGTTGGTAGATGTCACATGTCTTCAAATTATGTCTAATTTGGTTCTAGAACATGCCGGTTTTCTCACGATGTTTACCTTCACCGTTTTGAGAGCAGTGGCGATGAAACTATTACACAAAGTAATGGGTCCGAACCTACGACTTACAACTCGACATCACATACATATAAAACAGAGTATCTAAGTATGGAGTTTCTTGCCCTTTCTTCTCCATATGGAACTATTATTTGGAAGGGACAACTAGAATCAATTCTATTTTCTTGTAAATGTGGACGTTTAAAACTGCATTTTAATGACGTACTTGAAATTAATGCTTTGACCATTTAAAGACAAAGGTCACCAAAGGACGAGAATCTAAAAAAAAATACAATAGTAAAGAACTCACTTTGTCCCCACTGTCCGGTGCGCGGGTTAATGAAGTTCGGGTACAGATCGCCTGGCTTGTCGATGTTGTTCAATACCTCGCGGATGCGGTTCACCTTCTGTCTGTAGACTAGAAACAGAGTAAAATTAGCAGATACCACGGATATTTTAAAATGAAGCTAGCAGTTAAAAAAACAGAAGGTGTGTGCTTATGACCACACGATGACACGATAAGTAGATAGAAGTGAAAACTTGCGGCTGGAGCCGAGTATACGTTATCCAGAGTCACCGACCCGAGCGTGACGGTTTAGTTTCGTTCACTTTTCAGAAAGAGCGCAAGAAGTTTTCACTTCAAAAATGCTTGAAGTGTGTATCCGAATCTCTCTACGCTGCGTAGACGCGATTTTAGCGTTGCCTAGACTCTGCTCTAGCGACAGCGTCGAGTAAGCTAGATTTTATATAAATTAACGTCACGTTTTCGCAGCGCATAATTATGTTCTCCGAACGACACAGCACTCGGTGCGAGGACAGTCTACAGTCATAAATTCTCAATACAAACCACAATAATCCTTCAATAACTACCTCAAGTACACATTATCGGTTTCAAAATCACGACCACGCTTCAGAATATCTTTTTAAAATATCTTGAACAAAAGAAAAGAGTAAAGCGCAAAGAGCGTCGCGCGTCGGCCGCTTGAAGAAGGAATGATGAATGGCTGTTAATAATATTGGAGTATGACAAATGTGCTTACTATCACGGCCTGTGACGTCACTGAGGTACGTGAACTCTAGATGGAGAGTCCCCAGTTCGGAGAGGATGCTGTTCGGTCCCGCCCAGTGGTACTGACGACTTGCCTGTGAAATGTACCGACTATTATAATGGAGAATAGAATTTGCGGTTGTAGATGGGTGCATAATAATTAAATGTCATTGTGCAAATCTCGAAAAGGTTAGTTTATAGATTAAATAATTGATTGACAGATTGTAAAAAAAATCTCGTCCATCTCGTCATTGCGAAAAAAATATCAACTGTCCCGACATTTTTTTTGCGATTACCTACTATGTTTGTCCCATGGAGAAAGTTATTTACTTAGATGGTCTGTAGCTATACCACACCCTTAAACTTGATACCTGATATTTTTTTTTTTTTTTGTGAGCATAATTATAAAAAACAACTCTGTCGTTTGTGATAAAAATGCACTATTTTAATGCATATCTATAGCCATACATAAAGTTTGTAATAGCCATACATAAAGTTTGTAATAGCCATACATAAAGTTCCGCTACTTGTTTATATTTTTAATATCATGAAATATAATATCGCCAGTCCAAATCCTATTGGATTTAGCTTTGTGTCGAATCCACTTCAAATTTCTATTTACATATTTTTTTAATTCGCTTGATGTGCGGAACAAAAAATGTTAGTTTAATATTACATATAGTTGCTTATTCAGATATTTCTTGAAAGCATAAATAATTTATCACAACACCGGCTAATAAGCGAATCTTTCCAACTACGAGTATGTTTTCAGGATATTGAATCTATTCTAACCGGGTGCGCCAAAGTTCACCTAAATTTTCAACTCCGATAATTGGAAATCCGAAAATTTTCTTTCTAACATTTTTCATCCTAACAATCACAATTCCTAACTACTCTGTCTCTAATGTTCATAATTCCGAAGCATTCAACTTCATAATGTCAGTAGCAATAAACATTTATTATACTTTTATTTGTTTTCCTATATTTTCTCAACATAACCATCTTTTACACTATTATTCAAAGTCATATCTTTTTTGTTCAGATTTTTTTTTATTCATAATAATCAGTATTACATACATTAATTTTGCGTAACTTTATTTTCACATAACATGTACTTATAACATAATAATAATAATAGTACTATATGTAAAATCATAAAATAATAGTACCATGGTACAAGTAGTTAAATAAGTACATGTTTTCATATACACATTTCAATTAAATTAGTTTAATATTAGCGGCTATAGCTTTCAAATAATCACTTTTATTGGTGTATTTTGCTTTAAAATTCAATATACATTTAATTCTATCATATTTGTCGTTGTATTTTCTTTTCTTGGCGGCAGGGGGAGCCCCGTTAAGATGTTTTTGGATTTCTGCAGCCTGATGTTGTAATTCTAGAACAATTTTCTTAGATAACAAATAAAATCCTGCGTGGTGCTGATCTACGAACTGTTGAAAACGATTATGCCATGATTCAGCACTATTTTGAGTACGTGGTATGTTTTCCTCGTTTAAAACATACGTGCTCCATAAGCATGGTTCATATTTAGGTGGTGAAGAAGAGGTACCCCATATATAATTTTCACCAAACCATTCTGCTATCACTTTTGCTTCGGAAGAGATATTTTGCTGCCATTCGTCAAAATATGTGGGAATTTCTTCTGCTGGTAGGTATGCAAGTGCTAAAATGCATCTGATTTCTAATGAAAACGATTCGCTTGATCCATATAGTTTTTGGAAACCTCGACTTTGCACTTGTCTATATAAAATTTGGCCCAAGTGAAAATAACAACCCTTTAACACTGCGTTTTCAAAATTATACTTGGCACTTAACTGTGACGCCTTTTCGAAATCCATTAATATGTATTTTGGCGATAAAATCAAATTTAATGATTGACAATACTCGATCAAAGATGAGAACAATTTGTCGTATGTGCTTTTGTCTTTATTTGTACACAATGCTATAACTAAAGGAAACGTTTTCTTGTTTATACAGCCGTGTATTGTGTAAACTTGCTGAAATATTTTCGGGGCGACTTTAAATGTTCCGTCCATTATTAAATAAGTGCAAGCACATAAAAAAGTAAGAAATTGTTTAGTTGTATATAATACTATTCTCTTTTTTTCATGCCATTTTTCATCAATTAAGATCATATCGTCTTGACTTTTGTCCAATTGAAGAATATTATGATTTATTTCAAAGTTAATAGTATCAGGTTCTGTAATTTTTTCTTTTTTGTTTCTTTGACGATATATTATTTGTCTCATGTTCAAGTTTGTTGGCATATTAGCACGTATACTTGAGGAAGTGCTTGCTTCGCACTCACTAATTATATGAATTGGTTTTTTGTTTTTATTAATTAAAGCGTCTTCTTTAATTTTATTTATAGCGGTGTGTACCTGCAAAGATAATAGTAAATCTTCAGGAATATATTTTTAAACAATAACACTTTACCCTTATATCACGGTACTATTTATAGTCATTGATTTAAGTTAAGTTAGAACTGCGACCATAACGCACGAGCCGAGCGAGCGAAGCCAGAGTCTCGCTCCAGTCATTCAGTCAAGTTCCAGAAACGAATCGGTCCTATTTATAATTATTGGTTTAGGTTAGGTTAGAACTGTGACCACAACGCACGAGCCGAGCGAGCGAAGCGAGCGTGCCGCGGCAGCGGCCGGCGAAGTGCCAGAACCGAATCGGTCCTATAGTTATTGGTTTAGGTACGGTTAAAACTGCGGTATAAACTCCCAGGCCATAAACATAACCGTAAATGAGTCGTGTTTTATGAATTTCATTCATTTAAGACAAAAATCAGTGAAACGACCTTTAATCATTCTAAACAGTTGGTTTTTTAGACATAATTATCTCAGGTATAGTTATAGTAATAAGTATGTAACAACAATAACCAAAAATAAAATGGCTAAATGTAAAAATGTGAAAAGTTGTTTTGTAATCACAAGAAATAGTTTAAAATCAAACCTTTTCCTTCAAAGCATCTGGTTCATGATTATGTTCTTGGTGCGGTCCTTTCAGTAATTTATACTTATTGACTTCCTTATCGAAAGTGGTGATTAATCTCGCCTTACACTTATACTTTTTGTTGCTTCTTAATTCACACGCCCAATATTGTTTATCCAGTGTTATTCGGTTTTTTTCATATATAAATCCATGTATGTCTAATTTTAATCCTCCGCGACTGGTTTTAAATGATTTTAAATAATTTTCCTCCATATTAATAAAGCATTAACACAAACATGCACGTAATGACAATACACCGACATGAACTTAGCAATAGACACAACTCAGTACGTTATGTAAAGCATACCCCCAAATAATAATCATAGCCTCAATTAAAACTATAAATATCATCTTCTACCCACATATATTTTTTATTACACTTGGTAAATGTTTCTTTCTGAGTATGAGTGAAAATATTATGGTAATTATGTTTAGGGATAAAAGCGTTATGATAAAAAACAGTAGGAGTTTAAATATATTTACATTAATGATATTATTAATTACAATTTTAGGAAACATGAGTGTTATGAACATCGCCGGTAGCACTAAAAATAGTATGAATGAAAACTTTAGGATGAAAAATTTTAGGAAGAGTGATCATTCGGATTACAAATCGTTAGGAAGAACAATTTCGGGTAAAGAACTTTAGGTGAGCCAATATGGACCCATTCTAACCATCCTGTTTTAACTTCACGTGCCACGGATTTTGGACCTTTGATTAATTTAATAAATTGATCGATAATCAAGCAATTTCCTTACGCGAAATTGAGTATACCAGACCCTTATATTACTGCTATCTTCCAAATTTGATATACCAAACTTTTTGGCACATTTTGGCTTTTCACACTTGACACTACTCCATACAAGTTTAGACGTGATTAAAAACTTGCCTACTAAAATTACGTCAATTGACGTCAGGCGCTGATTAATTTGACAGGACTAAACTACATTTTATTTTTTGCCCTCTCTTAATGAAATAGGAAGAAAAAGATGCACTGAACTTAAATTTAGTTTAGTTTGTGAACAACAGAATCGGCACCTATCTCTGTTTAATGTGACTGTGGGTAGGCAAAATATGAATATAAAAATCCATAAATTACCAGGTTCCACGAAGGACGGCCGTCCCTACAATAATTATCTTATAGACAGTTATTCCACGTGTTAAGTGTGTCAGTTTGAATCGCTATTAAGATTCTACGACACTATTCATCATAAATGTGTCTAATTACCGATAAAGGTCTCTTTAATTGCTAGTCATTTAAATACGTGTTGGGTTTTAATAACGAGTTTGAATAATGCACTATAATAAATTAATTTGACATGACAAATGAGCGACAAAGAGACTGAGGCACGGGATGTTTGCACTTATTCCGAATGAGGCTTGGATATTTTGCGCTGGTCCAGATGTTAGCGTAATTAACTAACGCGACTTTTATAAAGAAATTGACAAGACAGTAACTAATTCATATCCCTTGAAAGTGAAAGATGATTGAGGGATGAGACAAATCGCATTTTTTGCAGGTATCGCTCATTTTCCTGTCGGGGGAGCGGTGAATGCTTATGCGAATCCCGCACCCCCGGCCATAGGTAGAGGTGGAAAACCGCGGTGGTTTTAGCCGGTAATAGTCCGGCATGCCCCTCTGTCCCCCCCACGATGGAGGAAGTCCATGAGGATTTCCACCGAGCAACAAAAAAAAAGGTATCGCTCATTTTGAATTAAGTACTTATTTCGTCGTCAAAACTATAGCTCATTTTTGCACCGCCAGCATCTAAACCGAAACTTGTTCTGCTTCCTACATTACCTTAGTGGACGGGTTGATGAGTGCATACGGCAGTCCAGTAGGTGTGTCGAAGGCTGGCAGCAATGCATCAGCGACCTCCACAGCCTTGTCTCTGAACATGCTGTCTCCGGTCAACGCGTAACATGACAGAAGTCCTCCAACGAACCGGATTGTCGTCTCGAATACAGACAGGTCGGAATCCTGGCAAAAAAGAAAACAAAAATTATATAACAATCTGTCTTATTATAACTTTCCTGATTGGGTTTCGATCACAAATAAGACCCTTGATGCCCATGGGTGTCGTTAAGTTCGTTTTAATGGAAAGTTTGGTTGTCAAACGGAAGCTATTTTCGCCACTGACTAACAGTCAAGTTTTAATAGGGTGTTTGGGCAACTTCATTTAGGGTCGAAACTAAAAACAACTCCTTTCGAAATTTAGACCTATGAACATAAAATAATAAATCTATTGTAATGATTCTGTACTTGCACAAATCGATTGTCCGTGCGACCGTGTCGTTTTCAGCATCAGGCAGTAGATTTATTAGATAATAGGTTATTGCCAAAGCCGACACTTTCGACTCTTGCCCCTTTATTTAGTTAATGACTGCGACACAGTTTTATACTAATGCAGTTGTTATCGAACACAGAGTTTCTGTAAAC
Source organism: Hydraecia micacea (assembly GCA_914767645.1). NCBI lineage: Eukaryota > Metazoa > Arthropoda > Insecta > Lepidoptera > Noctuidae > Hydraecia > Hydraecia micacea. The sequence continues at coordinate 14,857,054 of OU611783.1, read as the reverse complement.
GAGTTTTTGCTGCAATAAATTTAATTTAATTTATTCTTATACGTTGCTTAAAGTTAAGTAGTGATTAGAGACTGTTTAACCATACATTTTTGACGTTTGAACGTCACTTAACTTTAATCATCGTTTATAAATAAACCTCGTAAAATACATGTGAGGCATAAGTGCTAGTCACTTGTTCGGGTCGACATGATACGGCACAGCTCGGTGGCAAAATATTTTTAAATTATATTTCTCACTCTCTAAGAAAGTGGAATGTACAAGTGTAAAGCACAATCAACACTATCCTAAGTTTTAAACAATTATCAGTCATGTAAAAAAAATTTAGATTATAATTGCTTATTAGACTTATAAGGCTAGATTTTAATCAATAATTAAGAACCTGGTTCTTTCTTAAAAGGATTTAAAAAAAACCGAACGGCTGTGCCGAATCATTTCGACCTGCTCAAGTCTGTAGCACCCCTGACTGCAGGAATCACGATTGTTATTTATACAAATAAATAAAATTGAAGTGTCTGCAATGTCATAATAATAGCTTTTTACTAAATGCATATGAAAGTATATACGGTACCTACTTATAACAAAAAAAAAACTAATCTTCGAAACGGCTGGACCCATTTTGATGAAATTTGGTATGGGGATACTTAGAACCCTGGGGTCAGGCTCCATATTTTCGACATACCACACGGACGAAGCCGTTGGCGAAAGCTAGTTTGTTATTATAAGTTTTGATCTCAGCACCGTAAAATGCTGTTTCTACATACCCATATCGAAAACTGTTTACTAAAATATAATTTCAACACTGCAAAACATCAATAAGTTTCTGCAAGGCAAGCCCTGACTCAATAGAAACGCCCGCGCATCTGATTCACTCTCTCGACGTTGCATATCTTTCTAGACTACATACGTACTGCTAACTAATCAACTACAAATAATTTCCTCATTGACACGGATACCTAAATATTTGATGTGCCCTACATGCAAATGAAATGTGGCAATCTAGCTCCCTTGGCCTTTGTTATCTCGACATGCGCAAGTCTCAGTCCATAGCAGCCGCATGTGAGGAGTCCGTTAAAATAGACTCGTTATCCGATGCTACGGCTAATTTACTATTTCGATCTACTTGACTGAAACTGGCCAGTTAATTAATAACAAAACCTTTTAGATATTCCATTTTGTTTGAGTATCGGGATTGGCGTTGAATATTATTTTCATTACATTGATGTTCTATCTGGATCTGGACTTACGGCATTCAACTGTGGAGCTCCGCGTGTGGCTCAAATATCAACATGATTCAGAGAATTCAGAACAACATCTTAGAACAGATATCAAATTCATTGGTTTATTAGGAACGCTGAAGTTCACGAACACCTGAACATGAAAACAGTCAAGGTAGAAATTATGCTTGCAAAAATACACGTCCAGACTGGAGAGACACCCCAACCAATTGGCCGCTCATCTCACAATACCAGCATGTGTCAGCAGACTCAAAAGACACAAAATCCTACAACTAGATAACTTGTAGAGAGCTGCATTACTAATACTAGAGTTGTCCCTGATGAGGAATAATTCTTCCCTGCCAGATCTTCCCACAACTCATCTGCTCATAGTTTTTAAAAACTGATTGCAAGTTATGCAAATACAAAAATAAAACCTTTTAAAGTTAAAAAATTATACTGCCTCGAAATAATTATTATTCGTTGAGTAAAGCGTATATTATTTATTGTTTATGCTATTATGTTATTAAGCTTTTTTTCCCCACAGGAAAGTAATACCGGGATAAAAATATCGATTGTCCTAACTCAGGTCTACCCGTGTGCCAAATTTCACCCAAATCCGTTTAGGTATTGGTAAAGGCCTGCGCAGACGAGGGACTTTTGTCCGCGGACAAATTGTCCGCAACGATAGAATGTATGGAAATCCCAGCAGTCTACTCGTCCTTCGTGTGCGTTACTGCATAGATTTCCATACGTTCTATCGTTGCGGACAATTTGTCCGCGTACAAATTGTCCCTCGTCTGCGCAGGCCTTAACAAAAAGACACGAGTTACTTTCGCATTTTATAATAAGGGCAAATTTTTCAATCGACAGATAATTTTTATATGTGGAATAAAATTGACGTTTGACAGATTTTGTATGGAAGAACTGTCAAAAATTCAAAATTATTCCTCGGATAAAATTATCTGGTTTTGGAAAAATCAGTCCTAAAATAAGTATGGATGTTATTAGCTTATTACATCAAAAATATTTTTTATCAGCATCCTGCTTGTTATTTCCTATTGCGCAAAAATAAAATAACACACGAACACAGACACACGAACAGACGAAGTGACGTAAATTAAAGTCTGCTAATTCCATGAATACTTCAGTGCGCCTGGCTTCCTAAGTATTTGCAAATGACAGGCTTTGTTTGACTTACGATTTCATTAATATGCAAGTGTTCAGCGACCCAGTCCCGGCCCTCCCGGAACTCGTCGTTGAGTCCCATGAGGTAGAGGGTGTCGAGTCCATCGACGATGGTGGCTCCGAGCTCGCCCGCGCCGAACACGCTCGACAAGTGAGCTCGCTTCGACATCGGCTTCAGTTCGTTCTTGCCCCAAGCGTACAGCTTGTAGTTGTTCCATGCGTGCAGCATCATCTGAGAAAGAAAAGTCATAGTTAATTCCGGATTACAGTGTTTGTTTAATCGTAACGTCGTAGTAAACAGATACTTTATCGAAACAATGGATATTTGATAAGCAGCCCGGTGACGCTTCTATCTGCCAGCAATTCGGCTATCAATGGAATACTGGATACTGGTATTCAGCAGCATCCGGTTAGACTGGAAGCCAACCCCAACATAGTTGGGAAAAGGCTAGGCAGATGATGATATTATAGAAACTGCTTTTTTCGACAACATCAATCGACATCGCATCGTCGCCAATTGGTGAGGTTGCATCACGAAAACCTGACGTTTTTTCGGATCCAAAAAACAACGCTACTTTTATTCGTTTACGTTTCGTTTCTGTTACTTGAATCTCAGTTGCAAGTCTTGCAAGATTAAAACATAAGCATGAAACCATAGATAGAACCGGTCGCCACCACGGCAGCCGCAGGAAATTCAAAATGTTTTCCAGATCATGTGAACAAATATTTTTTCATAAAGCACGACCACATTTCACATTTCAAAGGCGTGCCGTGAACGAGGCCTTTTCAAAAAGTGTGCTCGCAAAGGTCTTATTCTGAACAAGTTTTAATCTCGACCGCTCCGTGCGGAGACGGGACACTAATGAAAGGATATCGGACTTTCGTCGAGGCCATTAATTATTATTAGGTACCGGGAAACTTCCAGTCCCCAGTGACTTGGAAAAACTGAGAGACTTAACCAATTACACTTTAAATTGAGCATAGTGAGATTTAAGAAAATAAATGATTGGAAAAGGCACTTCTCGACCTCTACTGCTGAACGGGAATAATCGTACTTAGACAATGAAACGAATATTCAGAAAATTAATTTTTAATGAAAGTATATAGGGTGGCGGGACCATACTGCTACCTGAGCTCTTACCATGGATTCAGATTCAGTACATGATTCTGAATCCCTCTGCTTTGAAATTTTAGTCAGTTAATAAAAATAAAAAAAAAATTGCTGTTCCATACATTTTGACCGCGTAGGTATTGCAATTTACTATGAATCAGCAGTTTTTTTTTTTGTTAACCGACGAAAAATTGCTACGTAAAAATTTCTAGAATCATGTGCTGAATTCATGGCAACAGTTGCGCGTCGATGTCCCTGCCACCCTGTATTAACTATGTATGAAATGGCTGATAAAACATTATTATACCGTAAACACTTACCCAAATGAATAGTTATACACCGATTTCTCTCTTTCAGTCCTCAGTGATTTGACTTTCGAAAGAAGAAGACAAAGCGTTGTGTAACTATACAGACGGTATACAACGTTTATTATTAAGGGGGTTAATAACTTGAGGAAAACAACCCATAATTAATGATGACGTGTTCCGTCAAAAGACCACGATTGTCTTATAGACGGTCAATTAGAAATCAATAACTCACACCTGAATAACATATTGCCGTTTTATGTTTACGGTGTCCTCGTCGTCTGGTCCCGTAATGCTATCTAGTTTAATTTCCTTGGCCACGTCTCTTGACGTTCGACCACGGCTGCCTCGTGAGTGCCACGACGGTCTTGAATCGATATCCGACGGCTGGACCAACATCAACAGTACCATTACAAAAGTAAACGCTATCCCGAGGAGCACGAAACGCAAGACTACACGCATTGTTAACGGTTGTCGTACGCGACAGAATTTCTACACAACGCTAACTTATTCAAACCCACTAAATTCCACAAAAACTATCGCTGAACTATTTATTAAGTATTTAACGTATTTTTTACTTTATCAATTATTTATTAGATATCGAAGCGGCTAAGTATGTTCATGTCGTGAACCCGTGACACGCGTTAAGTTTGATCCACTGAATGATAAATGTTAACAAATTATGTGACAAGGGTGGAGTGCGTAGACATGCGCGTACGTCGGCGCCGCGCGACTTATTGATGATGTGCCGTCTCTCACTCTCAATCACGATGTTGATGTTTAGAGATCTCTCAGATATTAGTAAAACTATGTACACCAATACAAATTGTTATCGTAACAAATACCAGCATTTTACAAATAAGTTCTCAAACTGCACGATTTTATGCTCATCTGTAAAAACTTGTTTGTTGAATCTTTTGAATGGCACAGCTCTGTGTTTTAAGTCATGGAAATCCCCGCCCGCCTCAAAACGGGTCTAGAGGGCTCTCACTGACTTATACCTGAGGGTGTTCCTCCAACGGCCTCTGGCCAGGGGCCGGGAGTCGCTTGCACCTTCATCCTCACCCACGCCGGAATCCCCCAGCCTATTGGGGTCCCGTCAACCTCTGGGAGGTCATAGCGCACCCTCTGGTACCAGGTACGTCTGCAGTGGATTGATATAGAAGATTGAAATGATAAATGTGGTGAAAATGAGAGTGGGTGCCGTTCCACTCATAATGACACAAACAGATATAAAATTCAGGAGGATCGTTTGTAAGTAAAGCAGGAATAAATAATTTAACATTTTCAGATTAGAGAAAGACGTACTGCTTTAAGAGGCGGTCGAGATAAAGAGAGATATTAATGATGCCGAATACATTTTGTGTCAGCGCAATAAGATATGATGATGACAAAAGATTTGCACGAAGATTACATTATATTAGATCGAAGTAAGAAATCTTTCACCGTTATGTATTTGCTTAATTACAGCGTTCTTGAAGATACCTAAGCGTACTGTTACTGTACAAGTTTCTTTTACAGATCCAAAACCTTGAATTGAACACTTATTTTCGTCTATTTTTTAACTTACGCATCACGACTCAATGGTGTATTGCAATGAGGCGGAAAATGGAACAGTTTTGTTGCGTACAAAAACTAAAGCCCGTGTTGAGGATCGGGGGTAAAGAGACGATGATAGTGAAAAGTACCTAGTCGGGACTGTCGGGAGGCAGGAGGCGGGGCTCGCGGGGCATATATGCCGACACCACCGCTAGGGAACTAATCTCGGCGGGCGGTAATTAAGTGTGGCCTCCAGTGCACTGCGGTCCGTAAATCCGAACCTCCTCCAGATTTACTGTTATAGCCCGCGCAGACACCATAAGACCTCTTCCTCCGCACATGTCTTCACACTGACTTATTGCCCGTGCGGCTCTCCGAACTATCACTTTAACTGCCGACCGCGACGCCACTAAACCTTTATCCCCGGAAATCCACTTCGCAGCTCAGTTTATTTGTCAATACTTTGTACCTTAACTGTTTTATAGCAAAGAAATGTTTTTGGCACGACATTATTTCGAACTCATGGAGACATTAATTTTCTGAAAGAGGCAGTAAATATGCTGACGGCCTTTAAGCAGTTTTCTTTAGTCGAAGATGACCTGGATGAAGTTGCTTCATAAAACCGTTCTGCCTACAAAATGTATATTGCTGAGAACTTATTTACATGTTTTCGACGGACAAGAGGCTCTTTCGTACAAGTTATCAAAGAGATTGTATTATAGTTGTCGCGCTTTAGACGGAATTGCTGATTTGATGCTTTGACCTTTATTTTATTCGTGTTCCCATCTTAACTCAATGTATAAATGATATTTAGATGGAGCACTGTTCCAAGGGCCGGTTTTGTTTGGCCAAATTTATTCAGCAACGCCTCTGAGGAAGTTGCCCGAAAGTAGATGTCTTTCAAGAATCTATCTTAACATACAATAACAAGTGCTTCTAAATAAACGCTTATATATAATTAATTAAATTAGACCATCTCTGTTCATGACGGCTTCGTTTCTAAGAAAACAAGACATTAGGTAAACAAAACAACGACTACAAACAAAAAAACAGGAAAGAATTAAAAAGGAAAGTTATCTCGGCGATTGCCAGTGAAATGGAACAGCATTATTAGAAATTGTCGCAAAAACAAGCTATTTGATGACAAAAGCATTAAAAACAATGTCGTTTATTGTGCCAACATTGCATTGTCCCTACCGATACTCGAAGAGAAAGGTTTTGATTTACAGCTGTCTTTGATTAGGTGACGAAGTTTCTAAAGAGGCTTTAGAAAATCAGTTCTTCTTTGATATTCCATGCCCATTGAGCATTAAACAAGTATAATATGAACAGGTGGCGACCTAGACGCGTACCTACCGCTAGGGTTGGATCAAGGTGGCTCTAGAAAAGGTGTGATGGGTCAGTGTTGGATAAGTAAAAAAAAATGTATTTAGCTACTCTTAAACAGTCCAGGACTGGACTGTAGGCTTATGATTATGATGAGTTCTTAAACGTATCCAGTTATTCACCTCAACAGTCTGATGAAAGTTTTAGCATAAAAATTCGACATCCTCAAAAATCATACTTCATTTTAATAAAAGACAAACCAATCAATTAAATAAGGCTCTAAAAAATCACATAAAGATGACGCATCATATTCAGGTCGCCTTAACGTGTTAAATTCGAGTAAAATGAGCGGACTACGCATGTTTAACGAGAAACCTTGCGACCCTCACCTCTGTTTGAGGTGTTAAATTGACGCCCTGTCATTGATCGATTGTCTTGTCCCAAAACACGTTTGTCTATTTCTCTTTCAGTCACCAACAAACACATACATAAGGCCTGTTAAACGTGACGTTGACAGGCACAAAACGTGAGCTAGCAACCCGTAAAATTAAAATCGTAAATGGTTTAATCTGTTGAGGGGGTTAAAATACTTTTGAACTTTGTCCTTATTCCTAACCATGTTTTCGGTTGTGAAAGACGATAGAAATGTTGGGAATTTAGTCACATTTAAACTAAACAGGAGACAATGAAAATAAAATATTCAACGATATTAGCACAAGGGTCAATAGCGGCCACCGCAGGTCGCCCAGAAAGATGAATTGAATGCTCTTCGACACGATAACGCGCAGGATGACGTAACTGAAGGACGGAGCCAATGTTTGAGTTTTTCTCTAATGGAAAATCTGCATAATGGCTCGCTCCCCCGTGATTCGATTTGCACGGAACACGTTATCGTGGAGGCGCGCGCGCCGTCACCCGCGCCTCCTCTAATGGACCACTGCTATTTACTCGCCCGACGGAAGACGACAGTTTTTGTAGATCTCCTTTTTCAAAGTGAACTTGTAAGTGGGCCGCCTTTGTGACTTAACTGCCTTTCACGAGGATAAAACGAGCGATCGACGGCGCTTGTCTCACCGACAAACATGGGAACCCTTGTAAGCGATATCCAATAATGCCGGGCCCTTGAGCTCCCTCGTGTTTTATGTCCATTATAAGGGCACGCCAACCAAAAGATTTGCAAGCTTCACTCTGACCCGCGACTGACAGCGGCCAAATAAATCATCAGCCAGACAGAAATATTAAAAAATATGACGAAGCACAAGCTATTAATTATTGTAAGCGAGCGCTGACGCCGCTTAAAAGATTCCTGAAAAATGTTGGGATTATATAACGGATTGGTATTATTACTAAAACAATAAAATCCTTTTTTATTTAGATTCACGAGCGGGGAAGGGTCGGAATCGGAAAATATTTTTGATAGGGGTTAGCTGAGGCCCACATTTATCATTATCACGTCGTCGACGTGGCAGGTCACCGCACCTTTGCTGTGCCTACTAAATCATAAAAGTTGCAAGTCGGAATCATATTTTACCCAACTGTACAAGTGTGTATAGTTCGCACGGAGACTTCAGAACACCATCCATCAAGTAATGATAAATTATTACGCGGCGTCCTTCACGCACGTAACAGTTTCTGTTGAGCAATCATAACTACTAGTTAATAATCTTTAACAAGCTATAAAGCGGTGTCCATTGTGCAGGACACTTTTTGTAATACTTAATCCTAATGTTGATTAAGTCATAATCAGCCTATAATGTTCCCACTGCTGGGACACAGGCCACCTCTCGGTGAAAGGGAGTGGGCCGTAATCCACCACGCGGGCCCAGCGCAGGTTGGTAGATGTCACATCACATGTCTTCGAATTTTTGGTTCTAGGACATGCCGGTTTCCTCACGATGTTTTCCTTCACCTAATGATGAAATAATTTACACAAAGTAAAGCGTCTGTTTAGGTTCGAACCTACGACCTACAACTAGTAAGTCGCGGCTGTTGCCACTGGGCCAACACTGCTTCTAAAAATAATATATTAAGTAAAGTTGATTAAGTAGTATTGCTTTACTATAGCTGAAAAAAGGAGCTATATTTCTAAGTAAATGAATATGTAAGTCGAAGGAAAATAAAAGAACAATACAAAGAAAATGTTTCAGGCATATAGAAAGAGAAAATGTAACTGGAGGGCATTTATATACGTGAGTAGTTAACATGTGAGCCGACAGGTGCGGGTAGAAATATTTTCACATTGCTCTTAGTTCATTCGACACGCTTCGGCAGAAAAAGGCTACACATAAATAGGTATAAGACAAAACAACGAGACGCGCTGAATCCTTTTAAAGGATAAATAGTTAGGATGACTTGACATCGTTTATCAACTACTGTCGAAGCTGAATCAACATCAGATAAACAAAATGAAATCACTAGGATCAGAGGGGTAATTCTCGTAATTTCAAGAACGTTCAGTCTGATCTCAGTCTCAATCTGTCAAAAATCAAATTTCACTACATTTTTGACAGTGATTTTCGCTGAGATGAGATTGCGACTAGATTTTGAAAGTTTTTAATTACGGGAATTGGCCTGCTGGTGATAGTACGTCAGTGAATCTACTTTTAATAAAGTAACCTTCCACATTTTGAAAAATATTGCTATCGGTATGTAAACTTTTGCTTTTAATAATGGATTCTCTGATACAAATCATTCAACTAGAACTTAATAAAACTATATAAATTTTATTACGTAGAAGATAATGTAAAAGTAAATGTTTATTTTATTAGGATCGTAAAGGTATCGCGAAAGGTGTCGTTTCTAAATTGGGAACAACAAAACGGAAATCCAACACGTGCTTTTATTGGGTTAGTAGTAATCAAATATCGACCGGTGAGACCTGATACGCGCCACACTTGCGTATATTGTGCTCGGCGGACTTCGGCGTGTTCATTTGAATTTATAAATGGTTGCATGTAAGCGCGGCCAATGAAACGCCCATTCGCAGGGCTGCAATAGTACCGCTCTATTTGTTCAGGACAGCGTAGACGGAAGTTCGTGTAGGCGCGGATCGCAAACACCGGCGCGTTTCCGCTTTTGCGGTGCACTGGTTCAATAAAGCAATACTGGCTTTACTTCCAACGCTGAAAACAATGCACGCGCACTGTAGATAGTACGTAACTCGATGCCTTGATAAAGTATCGTTCATGGCGGTTCATGGCCGAAATACAAATTGTCGTCAGAGAACAAGTTTCGTTTATTACCTTAATAAATACGTAGCAAAAGTTTGCCTTTTGAGACGATCATTTCCACTCAATTCAATAAAACGCTGCTATTCAGACCTACGACATTTCTATGGTGTAAGTCAAGTTACGAGTGTCCTATTACGAACGAATGGGTCGAAGGCGCACAGTTCCTCCGAGCTGTTACTTTTACTGCAACACCTGCGCAGTCCGTAAATTACAGCAGAAATCCTTAACCTAGACTTTATTGCTGAACTACCGGAGTAAAGAAACACTTACAAATGGTTATTTAACAAAAAACTTCAGAATTATTTGAGTAAATGCATGAAGCGTGACGGATTTGTAACTTTCAAATGGGCTGCACAAAACTGCAACTTGATTGAAGTCGTTACAAAATATATACTCACAGTGCTGTTCATCCAAGTGCGGTTCAAATCAGTGCTCTGAGTGGAATACCTCTTCATTATTAAGATACGAACCTTCTTTAAAACATTCATAAAAAATTACCACTTTTTCACAAATTAGCAATTTCCCTTTCTCTGTTAAACATAAGTTTTTGGGAACCCAAGACATAGTCGAGTCAATTACATTCGTAGTGTACATTCATCATCATTATTTCGTCATTCAAATTCTCATATAATCTTCCATTAGTAAATTGGATTTCATTTCTATGAGGCAAGCGACGCAAGTATATCCTATAGATAGACGATTGCGTATCCAACTTGCAAAGTTTATGATTTAGCAAAGCAAAGGTGCGGTGACCCATCACGTCACTTTTATCTACTCGTCTGTCATAATAATTAATATGTCTTGAACATCGAGGTCTTATGTAATAGTTTCGAGTCTGTTTTATTATTTTATAGATCAGTCAGGGCTAGGCTCAAACTGTAACGATGAATTCAGCACATGATTTTAGACAAACAGATAGGTAGGTACAAACAACAAAAACAAAACAACAAATAACACAAACGAAAACAAATATTTGGAAACTGTTTTTGTTTTGATTAATAAACAATAAAAAAACTTTTTTACAAAAAAAAACAACCGACTTCCAAAAAAAACACTACAAAGTGAAAAATAACTTTAATTTTGGAAGTCGGTGTCGTTGGTTCCACATTTTCGTTTTTTTGACACCGACTTCCGAAATTAAAGTTATTTTTCACTTTGTAGTGTTTTTTTTGGAAGTCGGTTGTTTTTTTTTGTAAAAAAGTTTTTATTTTTCGCTTTTTAGTTGTACCTATTCCATAATACAAATTCATATAACACTAATTGCTATGTGAATATTAGTGACAGGAAGATAAACATCATCAATATAAACTAAGTGGAAAACAAACGTATTGTTGAATCTAATTCCAAAACTACCCAAGCAAAGTTCATAAAATTTATATGGGACCACCTCTGAAGCATACCTTATTCATTAATTAGACTAGATGCTGATAATCCTGGCTGCAGCATCAGGCCAGACTTATGTCAACATTGCATTGAACTTATAATTTAGTCCTGTTTAAAATGAGCCCAAACACGACTACGGTGCTGTAATTTCAAGGTTTGTACTTTTTCTGATGCTCCTGGCTTCAGCATCAGGTCTCTCTCGTGTTCCTCATTAACAGTATATTTATCCACACATCGAGCCCTTTTCAATGAGCCTAAACACGATATATCTGCTGTTAGTTGTCGAGGAGTTAGGCACTCTGCAGACTATCCTGATGCAGCATCAGGTCATGACATGATGATCATGAGACCAAATGTGGCAAATGCCCTATCCATACCAAACATCAAAATAATTTACTAAAACGGGACCCTTGCCTGTTCGAGTAACTTCTTACTGTTAAGAAGTTGTACCTTCCATCATCAGCTCAGCTACCTGAGATGGTGACAACCATACGCAAATACACAAGATACTTCATAAAATATGCGAAAAACAATAAGTGAGCCTATAAAATTTGAGGGTTGCCCTCGATTTCTCTAAGATCCCATCATCAGATCCCGACTTGTTGACTATGGGACCATTTGGGAAGTATACCCTTTCCAACAAAAAAATAATTTTTCAAATCGGTTGGCAAGCGACGGAGTTATGCGCGAACAAACCTAAAAAAAAAAAAAAAAAAAAAAAATACAAACATTCGAATTGAGAACCTCCTCCTTTTTTAGAAGTCGGTTAAAAAGACCCCCTAGCGAAGAAATTTTTCATCGGTTATAAAAAAAAAATCTGCTGTTTCATAGAAAAGTAGGTAGAGGTAGGTACAATACCCACGCGGTCAACATGTAGTGAACAGCTAATTTTGTATCCGACGGAAAATTTCAACGCAGGGTTCAGAATTATGTACTGAATCTATGGTATGTAACAGGCTGTGCGTCGATGTCCTTCTACCATGTATAAATAATCATATCGAATCGAGTTTACGAAAAAAAAACGGATGTCGGAGCAGCGGAAAAAGAATCCCCTATAAATACTGAATTTCAAGTTGGTCTTACTGTAGATTTTGTAAGAATAAATAGCGATTCAGATTACATGAGAAGGAAAGTGAAAATGCTGAAAAAGAAGGAAGACATCTCGGCTTATAATCCGTCAAACGATGGCGAGATCTAAATGTCTTTATTTAATTTCTATCTCAATTTATCCATACACAAATACGATTATACAGACATGTCTATTTATTGATTTTTACCGACTTCACAAAAAGGAGGAGGTACTATGTTCGGCTGTTTGTATGTTTTTTTTTTTTTTTTTGTATGTTTGTTCATCGAATACTCCGCCAATTGTCGACAGATTTTCAAAATTCTTTTTTTGTTCGAAAGTAGATAGTTCTGAGGTGGTCCCATTGTCACCAAGTTAGGATCTGATGATGGGATCTTAGAGAAATCGAGGGCAACCCTCAAATTTTATAGGCTTACTTATGGTTTTTCGCATATTTTATGAAGTATCTTGTGTATTTGCGTATGGTTGTCACCATCTCAGGTAGCTGGGCTGATGATGGAAGGTACAACTCCTTAACAGTAAGAAGTTACTCGAACAGGCAAGGACTGTTTTAGTAAATTGTTTTGATGTTTGATTGGGCATTTGCCACATTTGGTCTCATGATCATCAAGTCATGACCTGATGCTGCAGTCAGGATAGTCTGCAGAGTACCTAACTCCTCGACAACTAACAGCAGATATATCGTGTTTAGGCTCATTGGAAAGGGCTCGATGTGTGGATAAACGTAATGTTAATGAGGAACACCGAAGTACATAGTGACCTGATGCTGAAGCCAGGAGCATCAGAAAAAGTACAAACCTTGAAATTACAGCACCGTAGTCGTGTTTGGGCTCATTTTAAACAGGACTAAATTTTAAGTTCAATGCAATTTTGACATAAGTTTGGCCTGTTGCTGCAGCCAGGATTATCAGCATCTAGTCTAATTAATGAATAAGGTATGCTTCAGAGGTGGTCCCATATAAATTTTATGAACTTTGCTTGGGTAGTTTTGGAATTAGCGTCAACAATACGTTTGTTTTCCACTCAGTTTATATTGATGATGTTTATCTTCCTGTCACTAGCAAGTAGTGTTATATGAATTTGTATGGGGTAGGTACAACTAAAAAGCGAAAAATAAAAACTTTTTTACAAAAAAAACAACCGACTTCCAAAAGAAAAACACTACAAAGTGAAAAATAACTTTAATTTCGGAAGTCGGTGTCAAAAAAACGAAAATGTGGAACCAATGACACCGACTTCTGAAATTAAAGTTATTTTTCACTTTGTAGTGTTTTTCTTTTGGAAGTCGGTTGTTTTTTTTGTAAAAAAGTTTTTGCAACATTTTCCTCAATGCCACTTATTTTGGATGACGAAACAGCTTATTAGACCCGGAATAACATGCTGTGTTATATTTTTATGGTATTTATTATATTATTGAGATGTTTGAGGCCATTCAAGTAATTTAATAATGTACATGTAAGGAAGACGCCATTGCTGTGCAAAACATACTTACGGAAACCCGTTTTGTTATCAACGTAGTAACATTTTTGACATCGAAATATTATATAGTTACTGAGCGGTTACAAACACGGCATTAATGCTTTAAAAGTAAACTTTAAACTGTAAACAAAATAGAGTGCATCTTTTTAGATTATTTTTAGGCGGAAGATATTCCTTTGGGCGTGCTTTAAACTCAGCTTACGAAGCTCCTAAATTCCTCGTGATGAAATATCAGAGTGTTACATAGCGTGAAATAGAAAAGCTAATCTGTAGAGTAGTTGGCGTCGAAGTGGAGGCGAGTTTATCTTTTGTGTAAACTTTCATTCGGCGCCGCTAAGCCACCCAGTTTAAGCCTTAAACTGTAAGGTAGCTGCGCGTTTCCGAAGAATGCGCTTTAAGAAATCTTTATACTGCACAGTTGCACACTTTCTTCTTAGAAATTAAAGTGGCAAATAAGTGGCTTTAATACTTTAGCTGTATGGCTTTATGTAAGGTTCCTTTCAGTTAAGTTGCGTTTGAAATAACCTTTTTCAGGACGAAACTTCTATTTCAAATATTTCAACGTTCAATTCGTTTATACATTTTCTGCTAGTGACCGTAAAAGTCCGTTTATACAAACAAATCTTATCTTCTTACAACCCTCGCTAAGATTGTAAGAAACAGAATTATTGATTTGCATTAGCATAGCATTATTCCATTTAAAGCTCTTTCCGTCCCGCCAACAAGAAAGCAAAACACAATGCAATGCGGGGTACGTAATCATAATTTACGTTTTCAATTAAACTGTTTACGACAACGTTTTTATTGTGGTATGCATTAATATACAGCGGGAACACACTCTGCGGGTAATCTCCAAATTTACGAGTGCTGACAGCGGTGCTCGTGTGGTGTGCCGTAGTGCTGCACAGAATATTTGCATACTACCCCGCACACACGCTCCCACAACTTTAATCACGGCCGAGTCAAAAATGTAATGAGTTATTTGTATTGTTTTTGTAGACCGCGTACTAATTAAGGCAGCCTATGGCAAGGCGTACACGATTGTGCACTACTGTGCGCCAAATGAATGGAGTTGAAGAAAATTACAATTGCGAATCTGATGTTTGTTTTGATTTGGTTGAAACTCGGGAAAAAGGAAAGAGAAGTTTTGGAATAGAAACACTACGATACATTTTGTATGTGAAAGGGAAACATTTATGAAAGGCGAACAAAAAGAACTTCATGGCAGTTAATTATTCTTCAAACATAAAATAAAGGGCAGTAGTCACAATGCAACAACATAAATTGTGAAGATTATCATAATAATCTCATCATCAACTTAACTATGACTGAATTCATCTTTTAACCACCCATACGGCAGAAACGTTACGAAAAATGAGAAGTGTAATACAGACGAAAAACGAAAATTCTGCGAATCACACATAACATCTAAAAAATCCCCAGTCATAACGCGAAAAACACCCACCCATAGACATCGAAGGAAAGATAAAGTACGAATGTCCTGATACGTATCCGTTGGCAAGGAGCGAAAATCACGGCTAGACTGAAACACTAGATATTGGCAAAGTTTCGAGGGCTCGAGCAGTCGAGCATGGTTCGGCTTTCACGATCGCTACCCTTTATCAACAGTTTAATCTTACTGTTTTATTGTTATTGCCATTTTACTGCAATTGGTAAGTGAAGAGAGTACGTTGGTCCGCAATTGGGACCGCGGTACACCTTATACTCGTAGCACGTTGACACGTCACGCATCGCTTACCGTTCGATATACTTATGGCCATAGAAAATCTTTACATTATTTTTTTACATTACTTTTATTATTAAATAAAGAAATTAAAGGCCTCGCGCGTGTTTCTTTTTCAATCACTCAATCTAATAGGTAATATCGGCACGTGCGGTAATAACATGATTATATTTAAGCATGGTTATTTAATGGCTATTTCGCGTTCGAACCGTGTCGTAAACTGTTCAGATTTCGCCACTTGCTTCCAAAACGAGGGTCGAAAAAGAATTGACCAGATTAGTGTATCCCTGAGATTTGTGAGAAGATTCGAAAGACCTTGTAGGTACTTCTCCGTCCACTACTTAAGTCACTAGAACTCGATTGAAAGATTGAAGTTCCATTAAGTACAGACTCTTGCAGTAACCTAAGAAAAAACGATGATGGATTATTTAGTGAGATACTAAAGTAGAAGACGTTATATCTATTTTTTACTGAAACCACAAGACTGAAACATTGGAAAACCTTTATTGCAGCCACGAAGTAAACGTATAAAAGGGTATTATTACGTAGTACGTGGCTGAGTTAAACCGAACGGCAGTTACAGTATAGGCGATAGAGAAAACTCGATTTATCCTAGTGGACAGTCTCTAACGAGCGGTCCCCTGTGCAACGACTGGCGCAATACCAGGGCGACATGGAAAAGGCGGGATGGGATGGAACCGAGTGTGGACGCAAAAATCTTCCCTTTTTGCTCATGTACACACGGCTACACATCAAGCATTTCCAGTTTTAGCTGACCTCGCATTGTATAGGTTTTTCGTACAATCAGAAGTCAGCTTATACTGGTTATGTATAGCTTGATGTGTAGCCGTGTGTACCGTGTTTGATAGCATTAAATGCTTTTAAACGTATACGTAACGTTTTTCGAAGAAAAAGGAAACTGTCGAAGTTATTTGCTGCTTATTACATGATACGGAGCTTAGGAGTATTTGGTTATTTAGGAATTGCTGAGAATGGAAGAAAAAACCGTGTTTTGCCGACCCCAAGTAACATGGGAAAAGGGCAGGAACTGCAGGAAGATGATGATAAGGAATTATTTCGGTTATGGCCTTTTGAGTATACCCCAGTAGTGTTTCATTCAAACGGCAATACTATTATTAGCTTTATCTTTGTTAGTGCAACTGTTTTAATGAACAGGTAAAGTCCGAGTAATAGACGATAACGCGATGGCGATATATTCAGTGTCAACCGTAACGGTAAACATGCGCACTCGCGGATTAATTGAATACATTTGTAAGTTGTTAATGACCGGGTAGACTGTTTCAGTAAGAAACTGAAAGATTTTTTTGTTGCCTGACATGACCAGCAGACATGATTCTAAGTTATGTTTGTTTAACTCTGGTTAACCCTGAAAATACAGCTGTGATTTTGACTAAAGGCACCTTGGCAATACCCGCGTGTGCGCACTCTTTTGTGACAGCTACGATAATTCACAGGAAACCATTGCTTATGGGCCCAGACTGCATGTAAATACTTCCTGAATGCAAAATTCAGTTGCGTCATACGACCAGCATTTATGGTAATGATAGACAATCATACTTATCTGCATCTATTCACATTTTGAGTATAATCATCTAAAATTACAATATTTTGTCTTAATTTAGTCCCTTAATAATAATCCTCTCCTCCAGACCGAATTTCGGCTGTATATCTCAACGAAGACTTAGCCATCAACATGGTGGATATTATAGTGCACAAGTGTGTGGGCAGACACAGGAGTACTCTCTCTTCCCTCACTCTCATAGTCCGATGGCACGCAATCCGACACGACTGGAGAGAGATCAGGTGCAAGGCCAACGGCTTAACGTGCTTTTCGAGGCACGGGTATCACACCGCCAACTTCTGAACTGCGGACGGCTACTGAGAAATTTCGCAATATTTTTTTTTTGTACTCTATTGATGCATTAGCGATAATTTGCATAATTCAGTGTCGGTATCTTCTTCCAGATTTCTCTCAATTCATGTAATCAAACCAGTTCATAAATTATATTTCATGACAAAGCGAAGTTCCGCTAAATTCTGGTTATATACCTATATATAACCAGAATTTAGCACAACTTCGCTTCGCTTTCTGATTGTATAGCATTAAACTACCTATAGTTTAATGCTATACAATCAGAATATTGCGGAAATTCTTTCATCAAAACATTATGTTTACGGAACAAAGGTTGAATGGAAAGTCACACACTTGATTCAATGTCATTGTCGCTTCTCAATTTCTCATAACACACCCGGTGAGTAGATATCTACAACAATTAACGGAAGATGGCATCGATCAAGGTTAAGCTACGCTTGCCGATGTCGGTCCGTGAATGGGTGACCATTTATTACATACCGGACCCTTTCCGTGCCTCGGAAAGCACGTTAAGCCATTGGTCCCGGCTGTCATCTTTGACAGTCGTTACTGGTATACAGAAGCTAGAAAGTTGACAACCACCCTTATTAAGGGTATCGTGTTTACCCAGTTATTGGGTTGTGGAGGTCAGATTGGCAGTCGCTTCATGGAAAATGCAGGTACATCTTCAATTGTATCCGGTTTAAGTGACCCGACCGATCCCAACAAAAAGGGTTGGGTTTAAGGCTAGGAAGATGTTTATTGTCCATCCTTTCATTATTGATAGGGTTTCATAACAGGTACGTACAGTTGTTGATCCTGACCCTGATTTTCATTCAAATGTACTGTTATTCATTTGAAAGAAAACTCGCAATAAAGGTACATATTAAATATTTGATTCTCAGGGCACAGAAGTTATAGGTACATCAAAAGCACCCAGCTTAATGCGAACTCATTCTGTTAAACTGGTTAAACTCTCCAATCACTTTTGTGATCGACCTTGATTTCATCATTATCAAGATGCTAAATCTGTTACCGACTTAGGTCTAAAAGATTCATTATCTAGTCTTATAGTTTATCTTACGCTAACGACTGCGAGTAGAAAACATTTTAAAGCCAAAACGTTTTCAAATCACGTGTGTAGCAATCGAGATTGTATCGAAATGCGACGAGATAAGTCGACGATGCATGAAAGGAAACGGTGAACAGTCCGACTAGCACGTCTCTCCTTAATATTCCCTGTGATGGCGGGCTGCGGTTCACACCACCACATTACCACCCGCCACCACCCGTGCTCTGAATCCAGCAACTTTAAAGAAATCTCTTTATTCGAATACTAAGCGGCGCCTCCACCAAGTTTCTAAACGCCCGCCAACTTTACAGTCCAGGCGATATGTGAATGTTTAAAAGCCATATTATTTTGTTTATAATACACATTTGCTAAGTCACCTTGCTCACCTAGAAATCTGCATAGTTTAACATATTTAATAAGATACACAATAATACAACGGGGGATGTTTACATAAAGTGTTCATATTCATGTTCATTTATTTGCGTTCCACAAAGTAAAACAAGACGTTAACAAAAGGCTTAGAGCTAAGAGCCGTTGTCAGGGCACATCAAAATATTAATAATATCAAATTATTGTTTGATACATAGCTATTACTTAAAGTTAACAATCTAAATAGTAGAAACGAAAATAAAAATATACTTACATGAAAACTGAATAATTACATTCGCATAAAAGTTAATAACAATAACATAAATAATTCTATTATTGGTAAGTAGGTAGCTATTTTCTTAAAATACTATTATTAGATAAAGTTATATTCACTTAAGTAATATTATTACAAACATATAATATGATCTCTTATTAAAGAGATCATATTTTAAGATTACAAATTATTAATAAAGAGATCAGTTTTACGTGTATCACAATTAGAGACAATTTATAGATTGGACAATTTATGGATGTTTCACGAGTCTTGGAACTCCTGGAGGAACTCCTGGATGGACTCGTGGTTTACAAAAACATTAAACAATACAACCGTTAATAGCGGACAAACCGAAACAATACACATTACAAAAGTAAATAGAGAATGTAAGCTGAAAGTCGGGAGAGCCG
This sequence comes from Hydraecia micacea, assembly GCA_914767645.1. Taxonomy (NCBI): domain Eukaryota; kingdom Metazoa; phylum Arthropoda; class Insecta; order Lepidoptera; family Noctuidae; genus Hydraecia; species Hydraecia micacea. The sequence goes on along the minus strand of OU611783.1, from coordinate 14,837,450 downwards.
CGTCATGCGGGTCAAGATAAAACTACTGTTTGTACAGCTTCAGCGGTGGACACAATTACTACCCTCTTAATTAGTCATCTGAGCAAAAACAGAAAATGTAGTTTCACTAAAACCTCATGCTAAAATCGAATGCTTAATATTATAAAAACCACCTAAAGAAACCTATCAAATCTGGTTAAAAGCAGAGCTTTTGAAACTTGTATTAATGTTTCTCCGAGACAAAGCTTTAAGAGAAAAAGACCACAAAGTTACAAGCTTTTCTCCAGACGAAATGTAATTTCAAAGTCGGTGGAGCTAAGTTAACGCCGGCTGTGTGATACTCAACGAAATTGCTGATTTAAGTCATGTAGAGTCTCTTTCCTTTGACACGATCATGCTACTGTACACGCTCATTTATTTAGACAACAATTTTAAAAATTTAATGAATGACAGAGATTCTCTTACTTGCCAGAATCCAGAAAGACATGATTCCACAAAATCTTTTAGAGGCCCTTGCATAAGAAACTAATTGTACGTACAGAATGCAGCAAAGGTTCCGGCACGTCAGATTCGCATTGTTAACAGACATAATGCCCAGATGATGTTTTTACTTGGACGAGCGCTTTTTACTCCAGGCCATCTGGAATATTTAATGTTTCCATAACAACTACCAACAAGATCGATACAGATCAAATATACGGCATTGCAGCCAGCTTCATGGACATCCAGTTTTTATGTCTCAATCGGTACAGATGAGCGAGTTTGACATCGATGTCATATTTGACAATTATTTCATTCGGATGTCGCAGACAGCTAGCTAATGATGAGCCACAAATGACTCGACAGGGATTGGCTAAGTTAGCGTTTGGCACGTACATTATCCATTGAGTGACGATGAGGAAGGACGGCGCGCTAGAGTGGGCGCCATTCAACGACAAGTAGTCGCTGGAATTTCTCTGTGAATGCAATTAAAATAAAGCCCACTTTGTTTACTTACTAAGAGTCACTAATTGCTTAATTTGCAAACAGAAGCTATTTAAGCAACTCTCGTAACTTCAACAAAGAGCAAAACAGATCAATTATTGCGGAAGATGCCGTAAATACAACTGTTTGATTTCCAACTCGGAGATAATCAAACATTGTATTTCTTGGTTGAACCTACATAAATTACAGTTCAACAGCTAGATTCCACTTTCGTATCGATATAATAAATACAAGGGAATTTATGTCAGCGTTTAATCTGAAGACAAAATCGCATTGGCAGTCACGAGGCGCATTGTTGTTGGGCAATAAGGTTTTCACACGACCCTCGCGCGTGCTCGCCTCGCTACCAATATCACAAATAATGTTCGTATATTTCAATAATTTCATCTTGATGTAGGATATGAAAGTCATGATCTCTAAGTTATGGCGGCTATCTGGCCAATATCTCTGGCCTTAAATTTAATTGAATATGAGAACAACAACATAACATATCCAATATCATATAAAGGCAAGAAATAGTCGCTTCAGGAATTTCTAGTTTTATGATCTTTAATAGGTAATATAATAAGAAACGCTACTTGGACCTACAGTTCGTACAGCAGGAAATACAAAGTCCTATTATTAGTTCTGTTAACAATTTTTAACAAGAGTCTAAAAACCACAATAACAGTTAATTTGAAAATTCAAACAGTGATTGCTTTATGGAACATAAAGCAATCGGTATTCAAAGGCCTCCATTCATTGGTTCGTCACAGTCTGTTAAAAATTAACAAGCATTGCAGCCGATTCTGAAAAAGACATCTCATTCGAGATCCAATTTAAGCCGGAGCTGGGAGCAAACCGCATATAATCCAGTTGCGGAGTGACTCCGCAAACAATTCATTTCAATTTCATTCCAAGTGTGTGCCAGAGCCACTGTCCGCGGTCACTGCTCACTATTTCATCTGTATAAACTGTTCCTACAATATGATACCTTCAAAATTGTCGACGCCATAATTGAAATGCTGTCCAATGAAATCAAACGTTTTACCCTTGCTTCGAACGATATCGGTTATCTAGATTCCAGTTGCATTGATTACAGCGATCATAAAATAATTTAACATCTTCAAATTCATAGATGGTATCGGGTCTTTCGGAAAATTGCTGGACAGGTGAAATTGTAATTTTAGTAATTACTGGTGGGTTGTAGTAATGAAGGTTGAGGGAATTTTAACATTTATGTTTTAGAGAAATAGATTTAAAACATTAACTACCTGCGTCGACCAATCATAATGATCAATTAATCAAAAAGTATTTTTGTGTTGCAGAAACAAAGATTTTCTTTACAGGCGTATATTTCTGAATTAAATTGGAAAAGAGCTTATTTTATCTTCAGGAAGTACTTTTTTTTTACAGTGATGACTTCCTTTGAACCAAAATCCAAGTTTGAATTAAGCAATCAAAGTTTACTCTGCTCACCACAGTCGCAAAATATTTGGGAAAATATATGAATCATCCGACTTCGGATGGTTTGTAGTCCAAACATGGTAAATATATTAATTCAAAAATGCTACCAGAAATCTACATCAGGCAAATCACAAATCACTATGGAACGATTTATATGTTGCGCATGACCGATACGCAATTTTTTACGTTTTCATTCAGCAATATTTTTTTTTTAGATTTATCCGGTTTTTGTCGTATAGTCGTTGAGTTTGTTTTTTTTTATATTATTCCCATAAATATGATGAAACCAAAACGCAGCCCCAGGAAAACATCAGGTAAAATTGCGAGGTTCCTTAAAGATTTTTCCAAGTAGTTTGCAAACTATAACAAGCACTTCCACTTGAACAAATCATGTGTAAATTCGAGCTTACATAATAGAAACTCTGAGAGTTGTTAAATGTAAACTAAAATCTTCCTGACTTCTTACAAGGAGAGAGAATGGAAAACAGGGTGCTCGACCCTGCGCCGCGGGTCGGGGGAGGCGAAGTTGCTCGTTTTATATGCAAATTTTCTACGTCCTTATGAATATGAAAATTTTCTATTAGAACGTGTCGTTGTCAGCGTTCCCTTGATGTACTGAGAATGATGCCTTCTTTTTCATAGATTTTCGCCTTTCAGCAGTTTGCAACGAAAATGCAAATTGAATAAGAAGTCACTCTGCTGTCACTTTAAAGTGCAGCGTTTGCGTGCTTGCAGAAAAGGAGCGCACGTCTCCGAGATGTCAAGAACCTTTAATCACACATCGTCAAATTTGTGTTTGATATAATTGAAGACGTGATTGCAAACCATGTTTTCTGCGGCCAATTAGCAACGTGGGTTTTTAGCTCCAAGGTTACTGTACCTAAGTGTATCATTCATAGATAATTCGACGGATAAAATTTAATCGGAGTATAATGATCCACATAACAATTAACAAGTTGGTAGTAGGACTCACGAGTTTATGCCTTTAACGGGCGGAGCGGTGTTTTTGAAATGCGCACATGAGGCCTCGGGCGTTGCATACGGGCACGTAACTACTCCCCCAGGACTCAAGACTGCGACATTCACTGAATATCGTTAAAGTTAGCAGGCACACGACGCGCCAGTTTCAAACTTCGAGGTAGAGAAAACGTATTAAGCCTATTGCCTTTAAAATATAGACCGTATAATATCCTTTCTAGAAGTTTAAACGTAGGTAAGTTCTACGTGTTTGAAACTGTCACTATTAAATTCTAGAAATTGTATTTAAGTTACATGAAATAATTAAATGAAAACAACATTTAATTATTGTTCGAAATTGCATATTCAACTCTATTACAAAATATTATTAATGTTTTCTATCGATACGAAATATGCATAGAAAAAAATTATAAGCGCGCAAATTCCGCAGCTAAAGATTGCAGTCGTAAGAAAAACTATGCTTTTGCAAGATATGATGTTGGCAAAAAAATGTTACGTACTACCATCTACCATTGTCATGATATATGCTCTCACAATAATGGACAACCAAGTTATATAAGTAGAAAGCAAAGATTTTTCCGGTTTCAATCTTTGAGTAGAAACTGCGATAATCCCATAACCTTGATGATATTATGAAAGACTAGCTGCGCCCCGCGGTTTCACCCGCAGAAGTCTCGATCCCGTGGGAATATCGGGATAAAAAGTATCCTATGTCCTTTCCCGGGACTCAAACTATCTCTGTACCAAATCTCATCTAAATCGGTTCAGCGGTTTAGGCGTGAAAACGTAACATACAGACAGACAGTGTTACTTTCGAATTTATAATATTAGTATGGATGACAAAGATGTCAGGATATAATTTTAAAATTTTATTTAAATGGCAGGATAAGGTGCTAAATCCTTAACTTCAATGGTTAAGGATATGAAGTCTACAAACTTCGATTACTTAATAGTAGAGTATGTTGTTTTCAAGAGACTTGTTTCTAGTTAACAATGTGGGTATAAATACAGGATAATTAGAGGTACACGACGCAGAATAAAATTGTTTGTCCGACCAAGCCGCAATGAGTGGTCAAGGAACAAATGATAATTACTGACATTGCAAACCAAATTGCATTCGACAATTGCACGAAGTCATCATAATAACTTTGCGCAGAAGTAATATAGACGTTCATCAGACAAGACGCGTCGTCCGGTATATATGAGGGACACAAATAGACAATCTGATACCGTAAGTCCAGAATCTAGATCGTCATAAAATAACAGGGGGCCGCTAGTTGCAACAATCACAATCTTAATAACACCGCAAATGGTATTTTTATGACACAGAATCCTGTCTTTAAACTGGACTTATAAGTGAGGCGAAAGAATTCATTTAAAGCCGAGAGGGAATGTTTTAAACGGTAGAGAAAAGTCAGGCGTTGGTAAGAACTTAAGAAGGAATACCAATGTTAAAGTTTGTGAATGCAATGCAAGTAAGTCGTGATCGAGAGGCGAAGTGCATAATACCAGACTCCGACGTTTCGTGGTCCTCTCTCATTTAAATTTAATACGTAATAGAAAGCATGTAGACGAAATCGATATTGGCGAAGCTGTGTTCAGAATTGGTACGGCGCAAGTTGGTGTATTTTCGTACAAGTAAAGGACGATACGATGTAATAGTTTTAGTAAAATTTAACAGAACAGCAGAGTGTAGGACGAAATGTTTGCTGAAGCTATGTTAACTGCTTAAACATAGAGTTGGCCAATTCGTCCTAATTATAATTAGATGGATTAACTAATCGGATCATCTAGCTAGTAACATTATATTGGTAGACTAATGAGTGATGAAAGCCTAATTGCAACACGGTGACAATTAGAATGTTTGTTGAATAAGTGATTGTATTATTATACAATGGCATGAGTGCGTAGTGATAATAAGAATGTGAATGTTCTCTAGTCTTTTAGGGTATAACAGATTGCTCTATAGTCTATGCCATAGACTCTATGGCATAAAGCAGAGAAGCAATCAAAATAGGTTACAAGAATTAAACAATAGAAAAAACAGCACAAAAGGTAGAGCATGTGAATAAGTAGCGCTTGCTCGTGACGTTAACTGTTCTAAATTTAGATAAATAATCCCCAGTTGGTGCACAGGACAGGCGCAGCGAAATGCCGAGGTGGGTACAGATGCTGTCGCAGGCCCGAGGTCGCTCGGAGAGCAACAATTCGTGAAAACAGGCACTCTGCCAACGAATGCAGACCCAACCGGGAACATTTAAGTGCTTTAAAGCACATATACTTAAAATGCGAATCCAGACGCTACAGAATTGGAAAACTGTAGTGACCCCACACAGAGGCGCTAAGTAAACATTAAAAAGAAAATTTTTCAAGTTCTCAAGACACGTATGAAAGAACTTTAGCAATAAAAGGAGAAAAAGGGGCTTTCCGGGCCATAGCTTTTACCGAGTTAAAGTTACTCAAAGTGGCGTACTTTGGTGGAGGCTAACTTGGCGATGGTCAATAAACTTAGCTGCCGCCGCGTCTGGCCGACTCTTACAACAATGAAGCGGAACTTCCGCAACAGTTTATCTCATGAAAATCTTACAAAAAAAAACTTTTAATATTAATCTTCAAAAGTTGAAAGGTGCTTAGAAGATTTAGAGGATAAAGGAACGATTAATGTTCACGTTTATAGTAAAAATTGTTCGGAGTTGGGTTCAGTGGAGGCTGTGGGTCTGTTTGCCAAGAATTCAATCGGGAAAGCGGTGCGGAGAGGGCAGGCAGGCAATATGCACTCGTCCCCGGGGGCTGACGGCGCCTCCCGCTCGTTAATTGAGATACTAACATATCTACTACTGTAAGTGCTTCTTGATTGAAACAATGCGATGCAGGCTTGGCTGTACAGAGTGGTCTTTACCGCTCATTACTTGAACTTGGACCGAGATAGATTCTGCATTGTGATCCTGTAACGTATGATTTGCAAATACTAACACACTTGTTCTGGTAGCAATTTTCAAGCAAAACAGGGCGTAAAATATGCTATTAAAATACAAACTGTCTTATTACATGAATAACGTCAGTAAAGAGGATTCATATAAAACTGACTTATATCTACCTTCAGTGTTTCGGAACATCAGTTTTACGACGGTTCGTAAATGTCTGCGGGCGGTGGAATAAAATTTTTGTGTCTAGCTCTCGTGCAAAAATCTCCAGTGTCACGGAAACAATGTAAAATCCAATTTTCTAGGATCCCTGGTACCTGTGACGTAACGATCGCTCCTTTACGACCATCACCTTTGAATGCTTGCGAGTACTTGGAGTAATCAATCAGTATTGCGAACTAACCGAGAACAACGTGCTTTGAGAGCATTATGTCATGCTCTGTTTTACTGAATCACAGTCAATGGCGCTATTTCGTTACACCTTTGTGAAGCAATCTCTATTGAATACCACCTGTAAGTGTGTGTATGGGTTATGGGTACAGTCATGTCTTTTGTGTGCATGTTGAATGGGCTTTCGATGATATAATACTTCGTTGAATATTCATCAAACCAAGATTATATCCATTGATTTTTAGAAAACATACTAATATATAATAGTTTTCCCCAAACTAGCATTATCTAACAAACGACGAGCTGCGTTTATTAATTGGGTTCTTACTTTTTTGAGTACATAATTTTACAAGTCCAAATTAAGCTTTAATTATTGTATTACTTCGTGTGTCGAATGACAAGATCCAATATGCCGCCTGGTGAGACAATGAGACGAGACGCCCGACGGAGGGCAAAAACGTCGCCGCGGACTGGCACTCACGCACGCCCTTCATCTCCGACGGGCACCGACAGAATTATCAAACACGACGGACTCCACCGACAACATGCAACATGATTAAAGCTCCACGGAACCTCAAATTTGATTTATTTAACGACGCGACGAAAACTCGTACCGTTTAAAAACCAGGATAAAAAACTCCGACGACTTTAATCCGCACAAACCATAACGAGAGCGATGGAACGCCTTTTAATACAATGAATACCGAAAAGATAAAGGTAAAATTAGAAATGCAGAGTTGAAGGTTTGCTCGATAAAGAAGATAATATGATAAACGAACCACGACAGATCACTGCGGGGGCTTAATGTTTTATGTAAGATCGCAACAAGTAGCGCATTACAATGTGAGATTTCCTTATCGACAGTGTAGTGGATGACAGTCTGGGAATTGATGAATTTATCCATTTTCATACATAAAAGGGAGTTGAATAAACTTTGTAACGAACAATAAGATCTTTCATAATTATGCAACGTGCCAGTTTTTAATCATGCTGATTGTATTGCAATTCTGACAACCAAAAGGCGTGTTCTGTTCAAGGCTGGCATATTCACAGAAACAATTCCTTTTCAGTCTTTTTTGTGTTCATCTAAATATGTTGTCGAGTGCGCGTGGATTTATATCCTCCGCCCGTCTAATGTACAGCTTGGCGTCCGCAAAAAGCTCGGGAAGCATCCGTCGGAGGCGGCATCCGCTTCGATGACGGATCGCAGCCAGCGCGCCGCATCCATCACCGCTGACTGGACCCACCGGGGTAATGTAAGAACACTCATTCTCAACTTACAAGCCCCACAAACGAATAATGCGCAATATTAACATAATAACAATCGAAAAATTAAAAGCGAACTAAATTAGTGAACCACACAACTCACAACATGAAGTTACAGTTGCCGCTACACCGCTAAACACTTCAAGCCTATTGCTGTTACACACTACACGGATTAGTTACAATAACGTATGGGTTGAATCATTACCGCAAACTTTCACTTCGCGTTTACCGCATACTTTCCTATTTACATAAATTTTCCACTTTTGAGAACTTTCCTTGGATGTTTCAACAACAATTTTCACATTTGCATGTCTTTTCAATTTCACCACTAGCTAGCGTTTGTGTTTTATCTCTTTAGTGTGTTTACCTACATGTTTAATAAAAGGAGCTTGCAAATATTAAAGGGACAAGGACATTGAATTCAATTCGAATACAGTACAGGAATAATAGCGTAGCTGATATCGCCGTCTATCGAATCCCAGCCGAGATTCCTTTGTTGTTATGTCGTCATAAATTTAGGGAATAACACCACATTTCATGTAAATCAGAGACAGAAAGCATTAATCATAGCTATCATTACTGGCCATATTGAAACGCTTACATAAACTGCCTTTCACGTTAACGCGGCGTTATTGAATAATAATAAATGTACAGTAAATTAGCGTACATTTTCGGGAACAAGATAATAACGTGACGTTACAGCGAGGAGCAAAACCCAATGGTATCTTTATTGCAATCTAGGTAGTTTATATAATAGCGGGTGGCAAATTAATTCATCGCACGGCGGCGGTAGCATGGTCCTGGTATCTCCCACGATAACTTTCGGTCCGGCCCCGGGGTGCTGAACACCAACTATCGTAACGAGATCGGGATTTCTCAGAACGTTATGTTGAATGCTCGAATCGTTACCACCGACGTATGCGCTCGTACTCTTATCACGATATTCGCTACATCATTTACGAGCCCAAATGAAAGTTTGAGAATGTATGAAGATTGAGATAGAGTAAATATGATAAAAAGGGTCCCAGAAATATGTTAACGTGTTAAAACTTGCGAAGTACGAACAATCGATCCTCCGACGCAACTTGGTAAGGACGATGCTTAGGTGACGGTGACGGGCACGGAGCATGAATATGAAACATAATGCGAATGTGTCCTGACCTTCACGAGGCGAATAAATGTGAACACGAGACAGCCTCGTCGAACAGTACCTACGAGAAGTAAAATACAGCACAATCTGCACTTAGGCGTACAATTAAAAAGGACTCACAATTACTTCCAAGATTATAGATCATATACAGGGTCAAATCAAACTAGCTATAGCGAAACTCTTCAGACGTGGATGGGTATCGATATCTAAATATGCTAAAATAAAAATAACAAATGATTAAACGTTTTTTTTTTGGGTCAACGACCGCTGGTAGTTTTTATCAGTTGAATTTTAAGTTGTGAATATCTGTTTTCTTTTGTGTTATCGTGTTACTTAAATATCGATACACATCACGTCTTCAGAGTTTCGCTAGCTAATATAATTTGACCCTATATACAAGGTTATTAGTTTATTATGTTTCCTCAAATAGAGTAGGTTCGTATAATACATAGTTAGATTAAAATGTATATCCAATGTAATAACTTAGTTGTACTGTACGATAAAAGTCTGCTAGGAAGGATGTTGTGTTTGCCTGGCAGTCGGCCGGCACTTGTTTGCTGCCGCATATTCTTATTTACTATTCCAGAAAGCAAATAACATCCTGAAGAATCTGAATCTTTTGTCGTGTGCCTATATAAAAATACTTGTACCCATAGACAATGAGTTTATTGTACGATGGCGTGCGACTCGACCACAACAGTTTAATGATGGAATAAATTCGCGGCTATTGGATGCCTTTTTGCCAGAAATAAAGATTTCCTCGTAAAGTTCTCTTCAAGTTCTAAAGAATGTAGATTATGAATAGCCTCGTGTTCACTTAAGGAATAAATAGAACCTCCTCAGATAGTGTCTATACCCTCCATACTCCAGGCAACAGCTAGCATAATTTATAAACGGGCAATAAATCCCCTTGAGATTCAAAAGAATTTATAAGTTACTTCATCAGCATTTAAATGCTTAATTCATACAGTGATCGTGAAAGAGAGATTGCACCGACTGATATGTAGTGGACATTGTGTATGAGGCGAGGTGCCGGCGGCCGGCGGTGGCGGCGCCCACACGTTGACAGGACAATTGTCGATTTATGCTTCAGGGATCCGCACTGCCCAATTTACGAGTCCCAGTCACCGCCCGGTTAGTTCTCCAAATCAATTGCGAACTTGCACGGAGCATTTACATCAACCCCGCACTGTCGAGTTATAATACCTAATAACAGTCTCCATTTGAACAATTGCAAATACTTCCCGACGGCCTTTTAAGATAATGTAACGACCAAATTAATTTAAAACTTTCTTAAATACTAAAGGATCCCCTCGAAATTGGTGGGCGGCATTAAAACTGTCCATTATAATCGGCTCTACACGCCATTAGAGAGTTACGTTTGGCGATGAATTTGGTTGAAAGTTCCCATGATATTGTGGAGTGAAGCTGGGGCGGGTGAATTCGTTCGTAAGCTCTCGATTATTTATGTGGATAGCCTACGGAGCCGTCGCCGCCACTGCCGCACTGCCACCCTCAGCGTATCATTTCGAAAAGAGGAATAATTGCTTGCGGGTGCTGGCTTAGTGAATTTTTCCATTCTGAAAATGGTCGAAGGAATTAAGCATCTCAGTTTCATATTCCAGAGAGGCCTGAGCGCACCCTTCTCGCCCTTTGTCTGGGCCATGCCGAGAACACAAGTACAGGCGTGGCCTGAGCCGTTTTTTATGTTCCTCGTAAAAAGGAACATACGAAAATATTGCCGGAACAACGGAAATCGGGAATTGCCACAATAACGCAGTTGTGAGAGGGAAATATAAAAATGGATTAACTGCGCAGTAAGCTCTTCTAAATGTTCTTCTTGAGAGATTTGAAGCCGTTTTGTGTATCAAAAATTACCTGAAACAATGAAGATTGTTATTAGTTACTTACTAAAAGATATTCTCATACTTAAATATTATGATAACAATAATGTTTTCTCCACCATAGCTGTTTCAAAACTAGATGCTGTTAGTCAGATACGAGGCATAATAGGCAGCATCCTATATTTGTACTTATAATTATCACTGAAATGGTTCGACTGGCTGTGTAACGAACCAATTAGGTACACAACTGTCCATTGGTATCAGGTTCCAGGAGTCGTTAAGGGGGATGCGCTAAGGTAGCCCGCGAAATTCAAATTTAGTTACGTTTTTTGCAATTTGTTTGGTCAGTGTCAAGTTGTATGTTGATAAAATTTTGATTCGCGACCGTAACAAATATGGCTTTACAGAATTATAATCATTACATTCAGCAATACAACTTTCCTTTTTTTATGGTTGGGAAATCATCAAATAACCCCTCCCGCTCTGGGTGGAGCGGAAGGGAGTGTCAGACTCTTGCTGACTAAAACCCACCCGTGTTCCTTCCTTAGCCCTTTATGTTCCGGGGCAGCGGTAACCCTTTCGGACAATCCCGCTACCCATACAACCTTCCTTGAGTTAGCATCATGGTAGCCCGCAAAATTCAAACTTACTTACGTATCCCCCTTAACGATTTCTAGTATCATACTGGACAGTTGTGTGCCTTTGGTTCGTGACTCAGCCAATCTAATCATTTTAGTGATAATTATAAGTACAAATATAGGATGCTATACTCATTATTATGCAAAATATGAAAGAAAATTAGAATTTCGCGGGCTACCCTGCGCTTTTACATGCTTTTTGCCTTAACATGTGAAATTCTGCACCTAAATAACACAGGAATACTATTCACTGATAGTCATCTAAACAGTTTTCTTTCGTGTGTATAAAACGATATGGCACCAATTTACATTATAACGAGCTAAATTTTAATGTTATTTTTATTGCAATAGCTAAACGAACTCGCTATTAAAAAATAATGAGGAATTCTTTGAATAAATAATTGCGCTCATTGCACTACTGAAACGCTCTGGTAGAGATATTCGTAAACATTTTGGAACTATCAAATCAATCCTAGCATCGAAATTAAAAAGTGTTTTTTTTTAACTAACTAGAGCCGACTATGGGTTTTGCAAATATTTGACTAGCTATAGTGACTAAACTATTGGAAATCTTTAATTGAATTTTCGTATCCAGACTGATAACATCATATATGCAGTAAGCAGTTTAATTTATTGTCAAAGTGTTGAAAGTTGAAGCAAAATAAATAAGTTAAAAAAATAGGCACTAGTTCCTTCAGCAGTTGGTGCTATCATGAACGACGTAGTCCTTTAAAGTAACTGTGTTAAAATACTTGATATCATTTAGAGCAGATTCGCTTGAAGATTGCTCACGACTCGAGAAGTACGGAAACTCCGCTCATAAAGAGACCGTGAAGCGCTGGAACAAATTGCAGCCGCCTAATTTTGTACGCTTTATACTTATGATAATAACAAAGTGTAAATATGAAACATAATGCAAACAGAAACATTGTATTACAAAACATTGTGGCAGTACAACGAACTCAGGTACGTTGATCCTTATGAGTATAGACGTGTGAAATATGAGTGTTTGGCCTTAAAACTTCTTCGCTACAGTTTATGATATGCGAAGCATGATTTTCGCATAAAGTTGGCGTTTCGTGGCTGAACCGTTGAGGGCTAGAAGTGTCCGTATCGGGCTAAAGAGCTTCCCGGAGGACAAACGAGCCAGATAAGGCACCGTGCTCGCTAAGCATCGCTCGCGTTTTACATCCACTAAGGTATTGGATTTGAATTTTTAAATATCATTATACCAATTTTACAGACAGTGGCATGATGGATAGTAACACAAAAGGGGTGTAATTAATGATTTATTATTGTAAATAAATAGAACTGGGTTATTTCTGGCAGCAGTTCAGTCGTAAACTGATTCGATTGATTGATTATTTTTAATTCATTTAAAATTTTCCAAGACCATAACTTCAGAAGGCTAATTCCCGTAATTAAAAACGTTCAAAATCTAGTCGCAAATTCGCAATCTCATCTCAGCGACAATCGATGTCAAAAACTTGTGAAAAATGTAGGAAAATTAGAGGTATTTTTTACAGATTGATACTGAGATCAGACTGTGAACAATATTAAAATTACGAGAATTGCCCCTCAGATGAATTTCAGGGTCCGATACGTGCAACCAAGTGGGAATTTGTGGGAAACGAGCTCAATCGTCTCCCACAAATTCCCACTTGGTTAGTTTAAAAAGAAATATGCAACCTGGCATTTATTGTGTGAGTTCGCGACCTTTCTATGTAGTTCTTTGAACCGCGAGACGAGCAAATTTTTGGCTTGGCATGGTGAGGTTGCCGTACGTGCCTCGAGTATATAAATAATTATCGGTTGATTCCAAGGCACACTATAGCAACACAGCATAGCATAGCAGCATAGTCTGAAGTTGTAGATCAGATAGCAAATAAAAGCAAGGGAAATCTTGATGATTTCACACGCTATCTTAAAATACATATTATGATAAGGATAACTGCAACACACAGCATGTTTCAAGTAGTTACGATTGTGGGTCACCATCACCATTATTGAACGCTATCACTAACAAGATAACAAAATCACTCTGCTTTATCACGAACTCGTAGATTGTATTACTTTCAGGTAATCGTATGGACACAGCAAATAACCCTTTTTATACGATGGCAATAAAATATAATCCCAAATATTAAATCAATGTCAATAGTACTTCAAAGCTATTGCCGATATTAATTTATGATCGTAATAGTTATTCAGACAGAAACCTATCTAAAGGCTATAGATATAAGAATTTGCCAAATGTTTATAGATACCATTGTAAAGATTTCATTATGGAAAAGCATTAGTTCAATATCTTAGCATTTCAGAATTATCGATCTAACAGGATGTGAAATAGCACACAAAGACGCATAATACAATGTCCTTAGATAAAGGATCTTTATATTAACACTTGCATACGAAACTGCCACAGCCTACTCGACTCGCTCATACAGAATAACACAAAACCTAAAGTAGCATCCGAAAGACAAAACACGACAGCATAAGTTCCGGCAGTTTTTAAAACAAAAAAAAGACAGACGGACGGACAGACAGCGAAGACTTAGTAATAGGGTCCCGTTTTTAGCCTTTGGGTAGGTACGAAACCCTAAAAAAACGACGAATCCTCTTTGCAGTTAGCATAGAGAGCAACTGACAGAGCTGAATTTAAGAAAAAATACTATCCCGATGCTGTGAATAGAAATTCCATGACCATAAACAAAGGTTGCAACTACTGGAAAAATTAACGCTTTTTCGTGTGTGCCTGAAAAAGATCAAGTTTATGTGAAAATCTGCGGGGTAATTGCGTAAGACAGTAACAGTAACAATGGCTTTCATTTTGACAGTTCAACTACATTAATTGCGTTATTTACGTTGTTGAGCACGGGTGCTGGTCTCTGAAAAGGCCTCGTAAGAGACCGGAGACCATTTAGTTCAGTTGCTTTATCCACAAAATCCCAATTATGTAAAGTACAATCTGACTATCAAGCTAAAACTTATTAGGTGGTAGGCCATTAAGAAAATGAGGTGAGAAGTTCGGTTATTCGGTTGAAAGCCATGTACAGTCAACAGCAAAAGTAGATGATGAAAATCAGAAATTCAATACTAATGAACGGAGTTCGCTTCAGAACTGTGTGGCGTCGAAGTGATTCAAAAGTATGTGATTGTAAATTACACCAAACATTTACTACTAGTACAGCTGCCATATATTCGTGATCAGTTTTGACTCCAAAAATTCAACATCATCATCTACTTTTGCTGTTGACTGTACAATACCTAGTAATGAAGTCAATCAAGCGCGTGGCCGTGTCAGGCGAGTGATTGGGACTCGTTACCCCCCACCCTTATCCCCCATTATCGCACATTAGCCGAACATCAAGCGGGAACAACAAGCGTATTAAGGAGGAAACATATTATTTAGCTTATGTTCGAGACATTTAGCTATGATAACCAAGATGGTGTTTACTGTGTTGTTAAAGACGCCGTTTTCTGTGCTACTGAGCTTTTTGGTGTTTTTGGAGTAAGTTCAGGGAAATTGGACTCGGCCAATATTCTCTATGGACTCGGCAATCATCATCAAAACTTGAGTTTACAACTCCCGAGTGCATTTTCGACAAATAAGGCTTGATGATACTTATACAGACTGGCAGGGACATCGACGCGCAACCTGTTACCATGAATTTAGTACATGATTCTGACCCTCCTCCTGCCTTGAAGTTGATCGCCGGATATTTAAAAAAAAATTGGTGTTCCATATACATTACATTTTGACCGCGTAGGTACACTTTTCTATGAAACAGCAAATTTTGTGTTTGATAACCGACGAAAAAATTCTACGTAGGGGTATCAGAATCATACAATGTGCTAAACAAACAAATACAAATAAACACAAGATGACTTAACTCATCACAAAAGAAAGCAGCATTCAACGTCAGAGAGGAGGCCTGTGTCCCGGCAGTGGGAACATTATGGACATTACTAACAACTATGGACATGTAATTAGTCTGCAATAAATGGATTTATAATGTATTATAAATTATTATAGGCTGATTGTAATTATGCTAATCATCATCTAAACCAGCTTACGACCCCGGCGTGCATTTTTGACAGATATGGACTGATATTTTCTTCTACATGCACCTTTGATGTTTCTTAGTTCAAGTCTGCCTCGTTCAGCTACCCAAGTTATGAAATAAAATAAGTACTGTTTTGATTGTTCTACTGTCCATTATTAGTTTGTTTGTGTACGCTAAACAAACAAATACTAGTAAACACAAGATGATCAACTCATCTGAAAAGAAAGCAGCATTCAACGCCTATTGTTTCTAGTACAGAATAACGTCAGCTAAAGATACTCTATTGAATACATTATGTAACGAATACTATTCGCAGAGGGCCAACTAAGAAAGTAAGAAAAACGAAGTGTCCGGTTTCTTTTCACAGTCCATTAGTCCACGCTCTTTCTTCACGAACATCAATGAACGTTGTCGTAACCGTTGCAGAAAAACTGTAATGGGTTATAAAACGTTCAAATCCGTGTATAAGATTCGGATATTTTTGTGACTCTCACAATCAGTCGATAACTCAAAAGATAACTACAGCGAGGGACGAGGAATGTGTTTTGAATGAGTCAAATCATACGTACCTAACGTATATGTCCGGGCATTATGGAAAACTTGTTTAGCAAGTTCGCTCAAATTATATTTGCATAACACACTAAAGGACAGCCTTATTGATATTTATGCAAATTCATCAATTCAGCACTTTTATCTGAAATAATCGTGAATATTTATCTAGATAAAAGCTAATCTAGCTAACAGGGGTTTTTCGCTTTCGTACGTAGTACAATCTTGTTGCAGTTCACTGACACGAACGAAGAACGAGTAAGCCAATGGACAAAAGAGGGTCCAAGTTGTTGTGGTTAGGAACGGAAGATACTCATTACGATATATCCTACCGGCCATTGCTAAGTAACCACTTTAGATATTGGATCTGTGACCGTTGAGTTAAATAAACAATAGGATCAAGAGTTCGCACTGTACAGTAGAGTAACGCAGAGACCAGAAAGTAGCTTTTAAAGAAATTAAAGACGAAACAAATTAATAAGAAATGTCAGCCTCGTTAGGAATCTTGACTCGGAGTCAGGATAAAACATTTTCACCACAACGTAGTCCGTCCATTTGGACAAGCATTTCGGTAGCGTTCATTTAGTAATGTGGGCGCCTACATGTTAAGACTTTTTCTACCGTTGATTTCCAACCCACGTTCATAATCGGCAACACACAAAAAGTACAATCGTGCTACAGAGGATGCGATGCGCCGACGTTATGTAAACGTACATCATACTCAACAGACAGCACACAAAAACGGCAGTACTCGGAGGCTCTTACAATGACAATGCTGACGCTGTGAGTAATAATGTGTGTCGAAAAGAGAGCTGTGTCACTTGGCATCTAATTAACATTTTTATGAGGCAATATCGAGTTCGTAGTACTGCCAGTAGGTACTGCGTAGTGTGATGAGGTCTCGTCTCGTCGGCGACTGTTTGGGCGGACATTAAACGCAATATAAGTTCTCCGGAACGTCCTGTGTGCTAATTGCGGCTCGCATTAGGCCGGACCGGCGCCTTTCATATGTACGATTAGTTGCAACTAATTTAAACGGTCACAAGATTTAAGCCACCGGGAAACAGTATGACATCATCAGTATGTGTAATGTATTACCAAGGAAGATAATAAGCTTAATGTCTGCGAAAGTCTATAGACAAAGTATTGTTTGAACTACGTGCTGTTATGGTATTTAATTACACTAATCACAGTTAAACATGATAATGCATCTGTTTTTTACTAGCTTGCAAAAAATAGTTTATAGTTTTCAAGTTTTTTATCGAGTCTGTCCGGTCATAAAAAAGAACATAAAGATCGCATAGCGGTTCAATCAAATTGATGGCTTAGTCCAAAGAGCGTTGATACAGGTTACCTAACGGTAGCACTTTGTTAATAATTAAATAAATAATTATTATGCTATTATTTATTTTATAGGTTCACCTATAAAAAAAAAAAAAAACATTCGATGCCAGTGTAGAAAAACACAAGTTTTTAGCTTATAAAGTTCTTATTGATTTTTCAATCAAGGTTGGAAAATGAATTGCACAAACCTGTCACTTTAGTAGGTTTATTATTATAGTGTTTATGTCAAAAAAGTGAATGCAATAGTAACGTTCAGCGGCAGTTGATACGTTAGACGGAGAAAAAGCAACGCTAAGAGTTTTCCTGCAAGGAAAAACCGCGATAAAATCTATCAGTGCTCTGAGTGGAATACTTCCTAAAAACTATCAAAGAATTTTCCCAGCCGCAAAACAAAAGAGGAAAACCGAATGCTCGATTTTATTTCTAATGCCGACTCCTCACATTGGGCATATTGGCCACCACCAGCCAATACACCCAATGTGAGGCGCCGGCATCACGTGACGATCTTGGACGTCCACGTCAATAAAATGTATGGAAGACGTGCACGTTATATATAACATTATCGTGGATGCTAAATTAAAAGCGTCTTCATAAAATATATTTAAATACATTTTACTTCCCTGTGTTATCGTGATGCCGTGACGTGGACGTGGAAGTCCACGATAATACCGTCACGTTAGACATATAAAATAGCACAATCCCTGTAACGGAATCACCTGCAACGTTTGACAATAACATTTGTTATTAAGATAACAAAGATACCGTTGCAATTACAATATTTCAAGTTTTGATAAACCTGTGGTTACCTGTCAGATAAGCCGATATTACCATGGTTCCAAACATATTAAAACGGGACTCTTTTATGATATTGCTGCGATTGGTCCGGTCCGTAACATTTCATTTTTATTGCAAGAGGAGAATGTTTTTGGCTGTAGTTGACCTTAGCCGCGTCATCGATCGCAGGAGAATGTTTATCTTGATACAATTACAGATCAGATTGATGTGCAGGAATTGCATTTGATTATTGATGGGTCGAACACGGGTTTTGCCGAATACGAATAATCGGCCGAATGTTCGGTTAAAAGTTTATTGCAGGAGTGCAGGATTTGCAAGCTATTACCAAATAAAAGCCGAGGAACTAGTATTTTTGCATCACAACTCGGCACTAGTATACTATATTGAAATATCTTTTTTCAAACTGACCTAAAAGCTATTCGGCAAATTAAACTGATTTATTTCTAACTACACGTGAATGTCACTATAATAATAAAACGAATATTCGGCCCATGCCTACATTAAAAATAGGTGTTAAATAATAATTATTATTTACTTTTTATTTGTAAACAACGCCCTAATTGCGTAGGCAACCGGACAATTCATTCGTTTGACAATACAACTGAATCAATTGCTTGATATCAAGTTTAAAAATTCGTCAGTGTGACAACAATAGTAAACAACGCAATGGATATTATTGAATTGTCATTCCGAATGGGTAATGCAATTGGATGCTGGTCTTTTCTCATATGAAAATGAGAAGCAGCATCCACTCAGATCATAATGCAACAGGAGGGAACGAAATTCATTCATTACTCCATTTTGTTTATGAATAACACCAAGCGTTAAACTACGTTAAATTGATGGCGACTGTATTATAATTCATTGCTTAGAACTTTTTACACAGACAGAAAATGAGACTGCTCTACTATCAATCTCTTGCCCTTATCCCAATTTATTTGGAGTCTGCGCAAGTGCGTCGTGTCTCCTTCCATACATCTCTATAAGCGGTTTTCTCAGTATCTGGCCCCTTTCCTATCCAGATTATCTTTTATATAATCCATTCACCGTTTCTTTGGTCCCTTACTCTTAAAACCATCCAAATTAACCATCAAAACTTTCCTCACGCCATACCCCTCATTAAGAGGCAACTATGGTGTTTCAATCCCTCTAATTGTGTCACCGGACGCCAGGACACAGTTTTAGCATCAACCTAAACACACGGGACAAGACCCTAAATCAGAAAGGAGAGTTTCGCTCTTGACCGAGTTTTTTTTTGTCACATCCCTCGACGCGATACCGAGGGCCGTCTAATTGCCCCGGTTTGCTCTCAACAAGCCTAACTCCGTCGTCAACAAGGTTTTGTTTGTTTTGTCGCTAACTTATCGACGCTTTGCCGACGCCGACGCCGCCGCCCGGATTATCATCAGAAAACAATGTTTACAGCCAATTGCTGGATTATTTATTTGTAACGAATGATAGCTGTTATATGATTTTGTATGTTTTAATGTATGCAGGACAAGGCAAGATGTCGTCGGTACTGTATATGTACTTTGGTTTGGGCGGACAGAAAGATTGATCATTTTCAGGTCCTAACTTGACAAATTGATGGTTGGTGACCTTTTGTAACAAGGATCGAAAAACCTAATCCAACTAGAAACGTGATAAAAGGAAACCAGTTTAAAAACGTCAGTCTGTATAAAATTGAACTTGGTGCGACATGCGCTGAATCAGTCTTCAATAATATACTATTTAGACCCCGGAAGTACGGTAGGTAGGTCGGACGGTTGAAAATGATGCTATAATGACGCAATTTGTAGTAATTTATGTGGAATTTGCATCTCCGGGGCAATTCTCTCGCAGCAATTTCTATAGACATTCAGCGTATACAATGGATCAACCCGAATATTTGAATCTGCATGGAAACGAATATTTTTAAAACGCATTCCGCAGCGATACGGTAGAAGTGTATTTGCGAGAAAGTGTCGTTAGTTTAGTGTGCAGTGAACGGTGAAGGTGATGTCTTACTGTTTTTACGGGAAATGTGTGTCGTGGGGTCACCGGCGACGTCTCGGCGCGGCCGATTCGGTGTGCCGTTACCTTACGTACCTACCTACTTAACACGGCACTCCGGCGCCGATACAAGTGAACTGGGTCTGCACGGCATTTGCGGAATGTGCTTTTTAGATCAGCACAGCCCGCGTGTCATTCAGTGCTCTACTCGTGCACGTCCTACATACTTAGCTATAAATATAATTTAGTGGGTTAGGCAGTGTAACAGAGTTTCTTTGTAGAAAACATTTTACCTACTCTATCGAAATATTTTTTGTGACTCCTTCATATTAAAAAAAAAACGTTTTATATTCGTTGAATTTGTCGACTTTTATTTAAAGAAATTGGCATCTAGTTATGATAGCAGCACGTACGTCGCGTAAGTTGTTTGCAGCATTCTAATGCTGTAATTATAAGGAGCTTGACTTTCACTTTGTGGTGTCGTGAGGGTATGAGCAGCGTTAGTACTACTTGATGTTATAGGTACTGTTGTACATAATAATAGGCGCATTTTTCGTAACATCTAAATTACTTCCTTTATGTTGGTGTAGTCATTATGAACCCTCTTGGTTCTTGCACAAACAAAAATATTATGTTTTTCCGTAACTAGGCTTGCACCACCACATCGATAAAATAAGTCGTTAATTTTATTGGCAATGCGACGCGGCGATTACACAATACGCTATCAAAGAACAAAGCACTAAAAATACTAAAATGAATAGAATTTTTATGTTAGTTGACTCCGTAACTGTTCAAATATTATCACAATCACAACAGCAACGCTGAAATAATACGCTTGTAGTTGTACAAAGTCAGCAGGTATAATCATGAAAATAAACTATGATTCGAGTGATGCAATCTCACAGATAGCCGAATAAGGACTGGGAATTTTTGTGGCCTTAACTGAGCGTTGATGGCAGAGATAATATTTGCGGAACCAAAAACCTGGCACAACTCAAACCGGCTGGTTCTCTACTTAGCCATCGATCGCGTGAAAAAATACAAGTATCCACTATATTATTTAATCGTTAAACAAGTAATGCCAATCTTCTTTTCTTGATTACCATAATTTTGTATTTTATTGAATAATTCAATAAGAAGGAATTAATTTTATCTACAATACAAGCGAAGCAAGACCGTGTTTCAATGAACAGCATATTCGTATTCTGTAGTAGTAATTCAAGACAGATGAGTAGAACGAGTAAGTCATGCGAGTATAAACAAATGATTTCACTTGTAATGCATGCGTGCGCGCATGGTGCCTTGAGGCACGTCCCGCAGCCGCCGGTGCCTCCGGTCATCGACCAATACGAAATAGTGCCAAACGGCCCACCATGAAAGTTTGCGAGAAAGCCTAGACCTCCAATTGCACGTACTTGCGGATACTTTTTTTTTTTTTTTTTTTTGGATGGGAAATCATCTAATGACTCCTCCCGCTCTGGGTGGAGCGGAAGGGAGTGTCAGACTCTTACTGACTAAAACCCACCCGTGTTCCTTCCTTAGCCCTTTATGTTCCGGGGCAGCGGTAACCCTTTCGGACGATCCCGCTACCCCACTTGCGGATACTGGGTTATTGTTCTTTGATGAGTAATTAATTTGATGAAATACTAGATGTTTTCTACAGCGCGTCTGATTGTCTGTAACTCTGTATATCAAGTACATAAGTGGATACAACTCCAAGAGTTATCAACACACCAATGTACGTAACATTGGTGTCGCGTGGATACTTGATGCCTGCAATCGCAACGCGTTGGATTTGCAGATTGTAATAACTAGCGCACAAGTATTAAGAAATTACTAGGTTAAACCATTGCGTAAGACTGTGCTAGCGTTTTATGGGAGTATGCATTTTTTAAAGCTGACATTTAGAACCTTCATTCGGCTTTGCTTTGGACAAAAAAAAGGTATGGGCCCACTTTATGTTTTACTGCAGTTTTCATGAAGAAGACACTTAATATTTAGTAGCAGCTGCAGTCTTTGCAAAGGAATGAAAATATTGGAAAGCAGTCGCTTGGCACAAAACAAAACTTTTGCGCCTGCTTCAATAAAATTCTTGCGGGATTATGCTGGATGATTTTAGTTTTTAGTACAAACAATATTTTATTTTCAACCATCCCCGACCAGAAATTGATTTTCATTTTATAGTTTTCAGCGCGGCCCTGAATGGGGTGGTAAAAGCGTGCATAACAAAAACATCTTAAATTCTAAGCGGAACTTTCAGTACTTCAATACGAAAAAGATTAATAATTAATTTGTATCCTTTTACTTTCCTTATCAAGGAATTAATTATACAGCTTTAGAGCATTGGAGCCATAAAAATGGAAAAAATGTAATTCATACTCTTGATATACATACCACCTATTTATTACTCATGTAAAGTCATTACCATATTTTAACAAGATTTCGCTACAATAGTGAAAGTAAGCAATTAGATAACAGTCGATAATTTAACCGTTTATATTATTACTATCCGTGCTGCAAAAGTCTGCGGGAACAATATTTTTGTTTTAAAGACCTGGATGTACTTAACTAAAATTCGATTATTTTTATTTATTTGCTGCAGATATCGCCGATGGAGATCTTGGGATAAAAGTTCATGAAGCTATGTTGCCAACTCTTGAGTAGTGATTGCATTTCACTCATACAATAAAGATAATATCAAGCCACTCTTAAAATGAGTCCTTGAAAGTCTTCAAATAATACAGTGACCTCGTAAACTCGTAATATAAGTACCGCGATAATGAGCGGCTATTGTGGAAAATTGCCGGTCTCATCATGGATAGCCTGAATGATTCAGGTGTACCTTGACAACGATCGGGAGGCTTTAGCGCGAAACCAAAAAGTTTCTCTCAAAAGATCGCTTTTTGTATGAAAGGAACTATGATCCTTAGTCAGACTCCAAGGTTTTTAAAGAAAATCTATCTATCTAGCCTTATTGTCCGGATTTCTGCAGGGCAGTCTCTGTCCAACTTCCACACACTTACCTTTTGCTCATTGGTAAATGCAGGCAAGTTTTCCGCAGACAAGTCTTCCGTCTTCCTATAGATATCAAGCTCTGCACTTGTCCCGTATTCTATACGCATTGGTCAGCCGCAGATTCGCCAAGCGTTCAGTGCGAACCCACTCATAGATTATTTTTCCTATTTTGATTTCTGGATAGTTTTTAAAATCTCCGCACACCGCAGCTGCTAGACTAGCATATGACAAATTGCGACATCTCAGAACAGTTGCCAAAAAACTAAAACCGAATGACCTCAGCCGTACATTGACGGAAAGTGGTTCAAGATAAGAACTTCAGATTCAAGAAACATCTTGATTAGGAAAAGCCAGAAAGGCAGATTCACGTAGTAGGGATTAGGGTAAACCAAGATAGCACGTGGAATCAATGCATGCTTGGCATGGTGACTGGCACACACGAATCAACTTTCAAACCATTTGGTTTGATATCGTCATGGTCCACGGCACTTGATTAACATGTTCGGGCGTCGCCGACTGTGTGATTAGGTACGGCATATTATCATACGACCCTGAGCTCTGTGTTACATAGCATTAAATACTATTTTATAAGATCGTTGATTTGATACTAATTTTCAGCAACAAACACAAACACTCATCGTGGTCTTGCGCGTAAATTATTGTTTAATGAAAAATATTTTCATAACTCTGGGAATAATCTTTCCAAGTGATATTATATATAAGAAACGCTGCGAAACTTACAATTAAGGAGCAGGCAGAATGAGAAAACGCAAGAACAAAAGCCTGTGGCAGCCCAAGATCAATATATCACAATTAATTAGCCCACGGATTTTAAGCTGAGTTTACCAACCAGCCAGTAATCCTCTAAAACCGACGTACACGAATAAAAGGTACCAGGATATAATTATCGTAGAGAGGTTTTAGGTAGGTAAGTACATGTGTTCCACGGTACAGATTTATCCGCCAGCCGTGTTATCAATCACGAGCAATTGTCGTGGTGGATTGTTGGCATCCTGATAACTAAAATAATTAAGAAGGAAATGACGTTAGTAAATCGTTCTCTCTGGCGTGGATGTGCGTATTCTGCGTACCAGGCTATAATCCACGTAAAGGAATAAGTTTATTATTTTATAATCTGTGGCGCCAAAGGAGTGAAACTTGTTTATTACCAACCTTCCCTAAGATTTGTTTATATAACGACTAGCGCCGAATGTGATGTGAAATATTGAATAAACAAGATGGGGGATGGGAAAGGTTGAGAAACGGGGCATGGCACTTGTTAAAAGAAAACATTAATATTACCAAAGATGCGCTAATCTATACTAATAATAAAGCTGAAGAGTTTGTTTGAACGCGCTAATGTCTAGGACTACCAGTCGGATTTGAAAAATGATTTTGCATTTGATAGCCCAATTCTTGAGGAAGGCTATTTAACGCTACGACTCTTAGGAGCCGAGGAAAAAGAAAAAAGGGAAAACTAAACGAAAACGAAGTAGTACCGCGGGCAGGCGATGCGATGCGACGGGGTGGGTTGGGGTACCAATCCTAACTAATATTATAAATGCGAAAGTAACTCTGTCTGTCTGTCTGTCTGTCTTTTCTTCACGCCTAAACTACTGAACCGATTTGTGTGAAATTTGGTACAGGGTAAGTGTGAACCCCAACAAAGGACATAGGCTACTTTTTATTCGACTTCGTCTGCGTCCGCGATAACCGACATATACGCGGACGAAGTCGCGGGCAAAAGCTAGTAGGCAATAAATTTCACGCGGACGAAATCGAGGGCAGAAGCTAGTTTTTTTAATATAATAAAAGCCAAATCATTTTCCGTTTTGTTCTACTTTTAACAGAAATAAACTATGTGTTAAAAAAACATCAAAGAAAAATTACGAGATTGAAGACTTGTTTAACAATTTAGTTGGCTTATCACCTTTATCATTATTTAGATAAAAATATAGAGCGAAGTTGTATAATAATGGCATCAGATTTTATCTAACAAGTAGATAACCAGTATTGATTACACTTTCTTACTTATAGAGCTTCTTTAGAGTCAAGGCTAACTGTTAACTAGGGTAATACTAGTCTCATTGATTTATGGTATTCAGTGTTGAGAACACTAAAAATATATTTATCCTACTATCCTACTAATAATTTAATATTATTAAGTAGTAGTACTAGTAGTAATAGTTTGGATGTTTGTTACTCAATCACGCAAAAACAGCTGAACGGATTTGGATGAAATTCAGCACACAGATAGTTTATAACCAGGATTAACATATAAAGATACTTTAAATCCCGGTAGTACTTTCTTCACGCGGTCGAAACCGCGGGCTAAAGTTAGTGCTTTTTTTTTAATACTTCCAAATCATTCATGAACAAGTTATATCTAAATCGGTTTTACTTGTAGTATAATTAGGATAATGTTGGTTTATTATTTAATTTTTTTATTTAATTTTAATGATGTGTGCCAACTTTTTGATTAAAAACAAGCTAAAAGATTTCAAACAAATAGTCAACTATTATTTGTACTCCTTTTTTTTTCTTTTTTACTAACAAATCAATTTTTTTTTAAACCCAAGTCAGTTATAGGTTTGTTAAATGACCTTGTGTAGTTAGACAAGATAACAGGTCAGTCGTTGGCTTTATGTAAGTATTGAAATCTAGTATTTCCGTATCACTTAATTTATTTTGTAGCTACAATAATGATCAACTATGTCGGACACTAGGTTACTACTAGATTTATTTTTAAGAATAGTTTTCTTAATTTAAGGGCTGATTTTTCCAACGCTAGATAACTTTATTGGAGGAATAATTTTGAATTTTTGACAGTTCTTCCTTACAAAAACTTCCAGATGTCAATTTTATTCCACAAATAAAAATTATTTATTGATTGAAAAATCAGCCCCAAATTAGATATTTCTATTCTGCTTTGGAACTACACAATCTGATTGACTAATTGATCACCTTTGGAACATGATGCCTGTAAGTATACCTAATAAAAGAAATAAACACTCCACATTAAGAACCTAAGATGGAAAGAGTGCATTCATTGAAAATCTCTTGATTAAAGAATGCAAGAGTTACAAATAAGAATCACAATAAAAACAATAAATGTACGCTTTCATTGAGAAATATTGTAAAAGATTGAATTCGATTGCAATACTGAAAATCTGTTGTTATCAATCAGTAGTCAATAATAGATTATGGTATTTGTCCATGCCCAATATTTAAACTGATAAAAAGTATTAACAGCCAATACAACTGATAAGGGAACTTGACATGTGTACATTACCTACATCTATTGACTTTACGCTTCACGTTTTTCTATGAGGAAATTGTCAATACTTGAAGAATACCAGCCTATTTTTGTCCCACTGCAGGGCAATGCCCTCTTCTCATAAAGAGAAGGGGCATTGATCATCACGCTTGCTCAAGACGGGTTGGTAATTTCAGACCACAGATCTTTTATTTAAAAGAGCTTTTTATCAATAATCAGTTGCCTCTGATTATCCAGAAGTCCCTGCATCAGATAAGGACATTATCAGATAAGTATTGTATAATTTCTTCTCAAAAACTCGAGTTTTACTTACATTCAAATGTGAGTTTTAAATATGTAGTAAAATGTATATGATCATAAAGTAATTAACAGTTTTACTGTTTTGTAATTGTACTTATTACGCAAACATTACTTTGTTTTGTTATGCTGTTTTAATTCATAATTCACATTTGCTTACTTCCTCATTCACGGTGGGTGGTTTCTAACACTTTTACCTCAAAATTACAATACCTACCTCAAACAAAATCATTAGAAAGTGAAATTAGATAATGTGTTGGTGTAATCACATAGTTCACTTTTTATAGGTAGTCTTTATGTAAGTGACTCACCTTTTTGACAGTTTCCAGTTTGTGTTTGAGATCAGGGTCAGCTCCCGGTGCCAGTGCCACAGCCACGAACTTGTCGGAGCTCTCCGCCTTCGGCCCCGCCGGCGACACGTTCTTGTTCGCTGCGTTGTTCCCTGCCGCGGGCTCCTCGATCGCATCTACTGGCGGCTTGCTAGGCCCCCGCGAAGACGACACGGAAGGCGCTACATCGTACTGCGGCCGCTCTAACACCTTCATGCCCATATCCTCCTCTATCTTAGCACGCAGGCGGTTCCTGTCCTCCACTATGTGAGGATCATCACCCTCTTCCCCGTGGTGAACGATCCCCACCACGGGAAAGTCACCGACGTCGTTTTGTGCGAGCGGAGGCGGCATGAGCAGCTCAGGGCCAGCCTTCTGAATTCGTTTGTATACATTGTAAACACTATCGTTCACACTATTGGAACTTTTAAACTCTGGCAAGTAGAACAGTGCCCCTAACCACACGATCCCGAATGTCAAAAGTACAGAAACAATCAAATATTTTTCCCGTAGGCGGAAGGAACGCCGAGAAATGGACGGCACAGGAACTCCATTTACAAAACGCTGGTATGTAGGTAAAATCCCCGTCATGTTTACGTAAACACGGAACCTACACTAAAAAATCTAAAATAATAAATAGTGACAGTTTAAAGACAAGCGACCCGTCACCCGTGGTCGCCATTAAAGAACTGCCAACTTGAAGAAGTTGAAGTTGTTAAAACGAGTGTTACCAGCTATAACAATAAAACTTCCAATTGAAAACAAGCAGGAGGCAAAGAATAAACACCGACTTAGTATGCCTCACACAGTCACATGTACAGTAAAGAATGGAATTGAAATGCAAAGGGAAAAGAGAATCTGCTCAGGATCTTAAAAAACACAAAAATTCTACAATAATTATGTAAGTTTTCAATAATTATTACAGAATCCAACAGATATGCAACAATTTCATAAATTACATTGAATTAGTTGAAGCCTTATAATTTGTAAAAGTTGACTATGACTATGGTATACTGCAGATATTTAATTTTATCCGCAACTTGTGTAACATATAATTTAACAAGTCCTCACTCGAGGGGAGTTCAGAAAGAATCTGGTAACATTAAATTATTGCTGGGGATGCCATTTTATGTCATCTAATTCTACTACAACAATAATAATTCGAAAACAAAGCAAGTTTCAATAATTATTATTTTTATAGTAGATTAAAAATAGATATAGTAGATAAAACCGGAGTCACACTCAATCTGTGCTCTAATTATCTAAATGCAAAGAGATTTAAACAAATAATAATAATACAGTATTATTTCAAGCAAAAAACGAAAATGCAAACCCAAGGACACCGACTTCCAAAATTAAAGATATCTTTCACTTTGTAGTGTCTTTTTTGGAAGTCGGTTGTTTTTTTAGGGTTCCGTACCTCAAAAAGAAAAACGGACCCCTTATAAGATCACGTCGTTGTCCGTCTGTCTGTGTTCTATCAAGACCCTTTTTCTCAGAAACGCGTGAAGTTATCAAGTTGAAATTAATATCAAATACTCAAGGCTGCAATCTCTTCAAACAGTGAAAAAAACAAACTTCTAAGTCAACGCAATCAAAAGATACGGGCGTTTGTGCTCCGTTTATGCCGCATATTTTGACACTCACAAGTGAATCCAAACCTATAGGGTACTTCCCGTTGACCTAAAATAATGAAATTTGGCAAGCAAGAAGCATTGTCATGTAGCACAAGTAAAGGAAAAAATCCGAAAACCGTAGTAGTTACATAATTACCTGCTGCGCGAGTCCGACTCGCTCTTGATCGGTTTTTTTTTTCGTAAATTGTATAAATCCATAATAGCCTAACCATAGGTAACGCATAACCCGTGGAACAACACGACGCTTCTAACCATACTTCGTTTGCCAAAAAATAACGGGGAGGAACATATTTACATAATTAAATACTTACAAAGCCTGACCCCCTTTTTGCTTTGCCGTGATCGGGTATAAAACCATCCAGCATAGCTATTCACAACCATCTAACAGGCTATCGTATCGAAAATGACCTGATTTGTTTTGCCCTGCTTGCCCCTGACAGCAAACAGCTGTCAGAAGAATAGCGGTCGTGTATTTGATTTGAACTGACAAAATTTTCGAGTTTTGGACTTGTGAACAACGTTTAGAGGACTCCTACGATAACATTGACTGATGTTCTATACGGTACGGAAGCGTATCGAGTGGTTGTGAATAGCTATGCTGATTCAGAAAACTTAAAAAAAAAAGAGGGAGCTACCACTGGCAACACTAGCTGAAACGTCAATAACTTTTTTTTGCATCGGCCCACCCTGCGCTGCGGTATCGCGCCGTGTCCGTCATTCTAGTTTTTAAACTTTTTGCAGTTTGTTGGTGTTTTCGTTTTGTAAATTGCATTGGAACATTTGAAATATTAAGAAAATACCTAGTGTTTTAGGTAAGTTGATTTTTATGTAGGTATTCATAACTATCGTAAATTCGTAAGTCTAGTGTTTGTTTTGTACCTACCCTCTTTCTAAATAAAAAATGAAACTTATTTTAACTTTTATAATATACTATACCATAACCATATAATGCACTCTTGAACGCTATGATGAACTTCTGCAGGAAAGTAATTGCCGTTTAGGAGCGCCTTTAGACGCGCAAGGCATTGTAACGTCATCTGCGTATGCTTCACCCATTAGCTGCAAGTATAAGCATGCTGACACACAGTTATTTTCAGCAGTGCAGTGCAGCCTGGCCCGTAAATCATGGTTATTTCTCAATAAGAAGTTATGTACCTACCTACTTAAAAGGTTTTCACTTGAGATTTGTAGATCCAAAACTATAACTAGTATTATAAAAACTTTGACTTAGAAACTAAGGAGATAATGTTTTTGTTTTTAACAAATCATTATTTACTAAATAACATTTAATTTTGTACACAAAACTTAAAACTTTTCAGTCATAAATCTAGCAGACAATACACAAAAAAATACAGGTGTTTTATAAGTGTCATTGGGTGGCGGTCCTTGTTGCAGACTGAACCTGAGAAAGAGACGGTTGGAAGAAGAAACAGAAAAAACAATTATGGCTTCAAATAATTTAAGGAATAATAAAATATGAACCATAATAAACCACAATAAAATTATAATAACATAATACCAGCCTATTATTGTCCCATTCCAGGGAAAAGGCCTCTTCTCATACATAGAAGGCTCAGGCATACATATGAATTGAAAAAGTCCATTGGCACTTGCCCGGATTGGAACCCAAAACCTTATGCATGAGAGGCTTTATTAAAGTTGTATAATAAAATATTGCATTTTTAAGGGTTTAAAAAAAACATTATTCATAATTATGTACCTGCCTACCTACTTGGAAAAAAATACAGATGTTTTGTTTTTTTGTTTTCAGATTCCATTACCAGACCTGTCTGCACCTACGAGTACACCTTCATCTGCCAGGCAGGAACAGCGTCCAACACATCGCATACTACCAATGTTGGAACATTGGGCGGTTCAGCTTCGGGGCATTGAAGAGCAATGTTGTAGAATTGAAATCGAGGAGATGCCAGTGCCGAATGAGGCGCAGATGATAAAGCTCCAGCAGGGTCTTACAAATCTACTACAATGTTATGCTGGCATTGCACGAGATTGACTGAGCATGTTAAAAGTAAGGATTAGTGTGAAATCAAATGTACAGTCACCCTTGTAACTTCGTTATCACCCTAAGCTTGAATGTTGTTTGCCAGATATATTTATTACCTACTTACTTTAGTTAATGACTTTAGCTAGTTATTATTACTTACCTTAATTTGTATTATTTTATGTTTATTTCATTGCTAAACATTTAAGACGGTTACTTAGCAGTATTTTTTATAATATACCTGTAATCTGTATACCTATTACTGTGTAGGAAAAATTTGTACGCCTTGCAAGGCAGCACCATATTTTTGATACAATATTTTAATTTTGTAACATGTACCTGTGCCACAAATAAATAGATTTGAATTTGAAGTAATAAAACTACAATATCTGTTTGTCAATGTGGCAGTTAGTTAATCTCAAATTAGGTGAAGTTTCAATTGACTGGGTTTTTTTGTCAAAAGTGGTAAATCAATTAAATGGTCGACTGTATAGTCGCCCACGCAATTGATTTACCACTTTTAAAAAGAAATACATGAAAGTTTCATTGGGACTTAAAAGCGCTATCAATGCGAAGCGAATAAGTGCGAATGCTTGCGAGTGGACTCGGATCAAAGTGATAGAAAGAGATACACAGACAGGTAATTTGTGCGTGTTGTATAGTATCTTCGTATGTTCTTGAGATATTATAACATACCAAATTCTCAGAGATTATAAATGTTTTCTTTTTTGATACTTCGAAAATAAATCGATAACAAACATAATTAGTGTGTCTGTGTGTGAAAGTAGTACCAAAACTATGGAATAACTATGGTACGCACGGCGACACATCAAGCTATACATATCCAGTATAAGCTGACTTCTGATTGTACGAAAAACCTATACAATGCGAGGTCACTTTTAAAACTGAAAATGTGTAGCTTGATGTGTCGCCGTGTGTACAGGCACATCGGTGATTCTAGCATAATTATGATAGTACGGAGTTTCAATAGAGTAGAAGCCAGCTTATATGGGTTTTGTTACCACAGACGTGCGGTCGACTGTACAAACGATTCAAATAGGGTTCTTGATTTTATTATTGTGTTATTACTACCATTATGTATGGTAACTATGTGTATATCAGGTAATAATAGTACACCTTATGTTCCCACTAGTGACACCTACCGCTAGCGTTAGGTAATATGACAAACTTATCTTAAGAGTCCCTATCAATTTCGCTGTCTAAAAACAGAAAATTCCATTTTTTTCAGCGCAATTTTCTCAATATCCTTAAGTTATCTACTTTTTTTTTAAATGCACAGTTATTTATCATCTATTTATCTAGTAAGTCTACAAATTAAAATTTTGATAACTACTTAATATAAATTAAGAAAAATAAAAATCTAACACACGTTTTTACGTAAACACGAAACACCATGTTTTTCAATTGCTTTTTTAGCTTACTGGTAGCAAATAACAATCTGAAAAAAATCCCAAATATTGGGAACATAGTATATTAGTAAGTCTACAATTTATTTTTTAAAAGTTTAATGAATTAGTACTTGTAAAAAAATGTTGACTACGCTGAAAAACTCCAATAAAATCATGTGCAAAACCGTCGTCTATGTGTAAGAATTGATTGAAAATAACAATAAGTGTTAAATATTTTAAAATTTGAGGTGTTTATCTACCAAACTCAATTTTTATATTTTAATTTAGACTTCTTATTTAATTGTAGTAAAATATTTAAATAATGCCTTATAAACCGATGCGCTCGCTCGATGCATTCAGTCGCGCCCGAGGGCTTCTCGACGACGGACCTGTGTCGCCTGTGACGTTCGCCGCTCCCGACGTAACTAGCGAATCGCGCATGATTTTGTACTACGCCTGACCAGTTTTGAGACTAAGTATATTTATTTTTTTATTTTAATAGTGTGACTTATTAATGTTTTGTATTGTACTATTAGTAATATGGTGAATATATTTTTAGAAAATGGGTCGAAAAAGTGAACTTTATTATCATGGAAAAATCAAAGGTAAAAAGAATAAAGTTGAAAAAACACGAAAGGCACGTGCAGTTCTTAGGTAAATAATAATTGTTGCAATCACCTTAATTAAGAAAATTGTAATAATTTACTATTTTTTATATAGTCTAAAAATATTTTAATTGTATTTGTAGAGAATTACATGGCAGAAATCTACCAAAAATCAAATATTACTTGGAACATCATCAATGAGCAAAAACACAAATACAAACACACAAACAAGACAAATTATAAAGTAACAGTGTACTCATTGTTGAAAAGCCTAATAAATAAATAAAATAAATAAGACAAAATGGCTCGCTATACTATACTCTCATGGTATGCGGTCTTATAGCGAGGGAAATACTACAGACCCCTTCGTTCTGTATTAGGTAAACAATAACACGTGTAATTCGTTTCAGACGTACCTTGTATACGCTGGTCACACTTTGTAATTTGCTTTTGCTATAGTGAATACTAGGTTAAGATGTTTTTATTTCAACGATATTTATTGTATTTAGGGGACCTAAACATAACATGTCATAATCACAATAAAATCCATCCAGTATTACGGAATCTTAGTAAAAACTATAGAGTACTAATTAGCGGTTCCGGACCAAGATTATTTGTTCCCGCTTCATCGTACGCTTCAACGCACACTACGATTATCAGCTATAGTTCGAACGCACACAGACACATTGCGCTCCTATAATTACCTAATCTAGTAGCGCGCAGAAATTGATAGGGACTCTTAAGTTGCAAAAGTTTCCGAAGATTAACAATAGATGCCACTATTACTCGTAGAATGTTTAGAACAATAAAAAGTGCCTTTCTTTCTCGACATTAGCTGAAGCATCGGGTGCTACAGCTCATCAGCATCTGCCTAGTCTTTTCCCAACTATGTTGGGGTCGGCTTCCAGCCTAACCGGATGCAGCTGAATACCAGTATTTAATATGGAGCGACTGCCTATTTGACCTCCACAACCCAGTTACTGGGTAATACGATACCCTTTGGTAAGACTGGTTGTCAGTCTTTCGGGCTTCTGACTACCCGTAACGTCTGTCAAAGATCCACGAATGACAGCCGGGACCAACAGCTTAACGTGCTTTCCGAGGCACGACGGCATCGGGTGCTACAGCTCCTGTAGCGGTATCTACAACGCCACATGCGAACAACGCGTCATACTGACGTCACGCAAATCCTGCATCTCGCAAGCAGAGTTTACCGCGCAACTAGCATAGATACAACGGCCCGAAATGAATCATTGGGCAGTTGCCCGCCAGACACAACACCCGTCTGGTCGGAGGATCCTCCCTTTTCTATAGAGTATGAGTGAACTTTACACCCTGTTCCTCATACCTCTATACTGGTGACCCCGAACATGAACGTCAGCGCAGCCTTCGTGCATATACTTCAGCGTGACGTCATCATCATCACTCCCGCAAGCTTTAGAGCGGCGAGTCACCCGGCCAGCCCAGCACCCACGGCTTCAACGGGTATCCTGACCACCAGCATGCAGCGACCGCGCATACCTGGTCATCACCCTCAGCCTCATCAGCAACCTTGGCACAGCACACTGCACCTTCGGCCGGTTTACAAGCAGAGCCCTTAATAAGCCTCTCCTGGTCGACGCCAGCAGTCAGCCTCAACCCGGCGCTGTACCACATCCGACGCACTGGAGCATAACGCAGCGCCACCCCGACTCACTGGGGACATCTTCGCAGACAGTTCCGACTCACCGTGAACTATGCGGCAACCGGTTCCGACTCACTGGAACCTCAGCTGGCCTGGCAAGCATCACAAGATACAAGACTCAGCCCACTATCGACCTCCGGTCTCCGGGGGGGAGTGATGTAGCGGTATCTACAACGCCACATGCGAACAACGCGTCATACTGACGTCACGCAAATCCTGCATCTCGCAAGCAGAGTTTACCGCGCAACTAGCATAGATACAACGGCCCGAAATGAATCATTGGGCAGTTGCCCGCCAGACACAACACCCGTCTGGTCGGAGGATCCTCCCTTTTCTATAGAGTATGAGTGAACTTTACACCCTGTTCCTCATACCTCTATAGCTCCCATTATTATGATAAAAAATACCGCCTCCACTATCCCGCTGCTGAAAATAGATATTTTATATCTATCTCATCATCATCCATCCAGCTTGTAGTCTATAGGCCGACCGCTTAACTGACGTTGCCTGAGGTAGCAGCGCGGTGCGGGAAGGGTGTGATGACGTGATGCGAGAGCTCAGTGATTCGTCAACTTGTGACAACTATCACCCCTCCCGCACCGCGCAGCTACCTCAGGCAACGTCTCAGGCCTATAGTTCACATTTTATTGTTAAACTAGCCTTACTGTGTAAGTCGTCCATGTGTTTAAAAGAGGATTTAATGCTAGACCGTCACGGGCGCGAACCTTGTTTGTGTCTGCTCGATTTGTAGGGACATAAAGTGTCGGTTTCCTAGAAGAGCGGTGGCCGCACTTAACGGCCGCAGTGACGATGATGGCTGCCATGAAAATGATGGATGACAGCGGCAAAGACTTAAATCGTTAGATTCGCCCTACCGCGTCAATAGTCTGTTTCGTTTTGACACACAATGACGCAGTGACTTGGCTTGATTGTCATGGAAACACTATTTAATAATGTGCGAGCTTACTTTTCTCATGGACACTTTCGCGTGACTAAGTACGGTGAGAGTAAATCTAGTGATTTAGATCTTTGGGCAGCAGAGTTTGACTTAATGTCAAATAAGTACTGATGTAAATGACAGATTTTCATGACAGCTATTATAATATGACGGAATCGCATTCCTAGGGAACCCAAGCTCGGACGGGACTCTGACGCTGCGCTGCACGGTGTACGGGTATTTTCAGTCATAATTGATTCCGATTAATATACCATGTACCTACAATAAAACTCAGGAACATTTAATTGGAAATAATTTATTTATCTTCACTTTAAGGCACTTTAAAGAAATAGATTAAAATTCATAAAAAAACTTACATTATAATTCTGCAATGTTTATAAAAATATTTTCCCACATGAGATCAGTCAAGCCTTAATACAATAATCTATTTTATAATCTGTTTAATTACTTAACAATATTAATACATAGGTACATACATGTAATAACTAACATCCCATATGGGTTGAATCTAAAATACAAAATTGATTGTAATAGTTACACTTTTGAGTATACTTTGTCACATTTTGCAATATCAATTTATTGCTATGAGCGGGGTTTGAACCTAGACATGTAAAAATCACAATCGGGACAGTACATCGCCGGTGGGTTGATAGATTTCTTGCGACATAGGTTGCAGACGGTCTTTTGTAGCGCCTGCGCATCGCCGGGCGGGTACGCGAGGTTGCCGTTCATTTGTGGCGGTATGGGCGAATCCGTGCCGCCCTTCGTGCCCGGCTCGAACGATACCGACTTCTTTTGCAGCTGTTTCGGAGGCGGTATGAGCTGATACGGATTGTAACCGTTCTGAGCATACTGGTATTGCCCCGCTTGCTCGGTGTTAACATTACTATCTACGTTAACGTTTTGGCTATACATGGAGCGCTGATGTTGCGTGTTAGCGTAGTGCCTCGTGTCCTGGACACGCGGCTGGCCAGACGGGTTGTCTACGTAGTAGTTGTTAGACATTTTTTGTGGAAAAGTATTGTAGTTTTCGACGGGTACGTCACCGTGTGGCGGCGGGACCCTCTGGTAAGGCGACTGGGTGTAGTGGTTTGTACTATTCGCCTGGGGGTATCGACTAGAATATTCGGAGCTCGCATAGCTTGTCGGTGGGTTGTGGTAGCTCTGGTAAGCCGGCGAATTGGTGGGCACGCTTTGATAAGGCGAATGATTAGTGTTTGGCATATTGTGTGCATACTGGCGGTTTGTGGGGTAGTTGTTGCTGGGCATGGTTGTCGTGCAAGATGTCGGCGGCACCCTGTGATAGTAGGCGTTGTTGATGGCCGGGTTCATGGCGGGCGCGGGCCGCGGTAGGCCGGCGGGGTGTTTGGACATGTAGGCGGGGTTGTGCGTGGGCGTCAGTCTGTTCGCAGGCGTTTGGCTAAAGTTCGGTGGGCTAGCGTTGCTGTGGTTGGAGTACACTGACGGCGGCTGGTTGTACGGTATCGGGCTGGTGGTGTTCTGTGGCGCGTTAGTCGGAAGCGTTTGGTATATCTGGTTACTGTTTACAGCGCTTTGATTTTGCGTAGTTTGTACCGGCGAATTCGTTCCGTAAACACTATTATTCTTTTGTGCGTTGTATTGTTGTTGTAAACGATTCGGCGGCATCTGATACGCTGGATAATTGTTTTGTAATCGGACGTACTCGGCGTGTGTATTCTCGTTGGGGACGAATGAGTTCTGTGATAGCGAAGATATTGTCGAACGAGACGACTGGCTGTCAAACGAGTCCTGTCGCTGAAGTGAGGGTTTATCTGATTGGAGAGGCATCGTCGTCAACTCAGGCTTGTTCATAGCTGATTTTAAAACTCGCTCTAAGATAGGGTTCGGAATGTAACTATCGTCTTCTTGGTCCTCGGCAGTCGAAACTAGGATCACCTGATCGCAGAACGAAACCGATTTCTTCTTAGGCTTGGATCGGTCGCCGTATGCGTTGTTTATGGCTTTCTGGTCGCCTTGTTCCTCTTCAATTTGTTTAGGATCTATTGACGACGCTGAAGCACGGCGGTTAAGTCCAGCGTTAGATTGGTCGGAGCAGTTAATGACGTCTCTATTGCCACTCATGCCTACAAAACCTATATGCGTTCTATCACCATCTTGTGATGTATTTTGAGTGTTGTTCTCAAATCTGGACGCGATATTTCTAACGGTATTGCTGCTCTCATACATGTTGTGGCCGTCCATAGGACTTGACAGCTGCCCCTCTAAAGAACCGGACCTTTTCAATTTAAATGTCGCCTGTTTGGCTTGCAGCTCTTTCAGTAATGATGGGTGGACGTTTAACTTTTCTATTTGAGCCATTTGAGGAGCACATTGCTCGTTTCTTAAGATTTCATTCCTTTTCTCCTGAAGGCTTGCCAATAAGGTTCCTTTTGCTACTTCCATATCATTTGCCATGGATATTTCACTAACACTCTGGATCTTTTCGAGTTCGTCATGAAGTGGTGTTAAATCAATGGGTGGAGGAGGTGGGGGGAACTCTTCACTGGGTTGCCGCGAGTGGTTCACCGAGTTCATGGGGCTGGGGTAGGGCGGCAGCTCGAACATGGTAGGAGACCTTCGCGGAGGAAGCGCGCAGTCCACCACGTCCACACCGTTATCAAACGTGTGCGTGAGGTTCTGTATCGTGTTGTGAGACGGCAGTATCGGTGGCATCGTGTCTCTCTTCACGGGACTTTGTTCCTGGTGGATCATGGCTTTCGTCACTACAGTGTGGAAGTTCTGTGCCGGCGAGGTGTCTAGCCGGTCGTAGTGACTGCTAGACTTGTCGTCGTATGGATGTAGGAACGGTAGTGAGTGGGGCTCGTCACCGTACTGTTCCGAGAAACCGCCGTCTTCCTCGATTTCCGGCGGATATGTACCTTTACCATGTTCCGAGTAAGCGTACTTGGAACCGGTGAGTTGTGAAGTAGTTCGGAGCGGTGGTGGAGGAGGAACTTTCGCGGCGGTCAGCATCTTACCGGCGCTGCCGTGGAAGCTCTTTCTCATCAGTTTGCTTCTCTCGAGGTTTGGATTGGTGCCGCTAGCAACAGAGTATTCCAAGTGCCCTTCCGATAAGTACCCGCTAAGATTTGTTTTATCATCAATCGTCCGGCCGACGTCAGTGTCGTCGACGGATGAGACACGCTTCTCTTTGTTAGTCGTATCGTTGTTTCCATCTGCACCTTCCGTCAAGTCTGGCATCGATCTATTTTTCCTTCGTATCAATCCGCCCATCAACAACTTTCTACGGATTTTATGTTGTTTCTTATTAGCTTTCTTGTCTTCAGCAGATTCCTCTTTTTTCTCCGCAGCTTTTACAACAGGAGCTTCTTTCCGAGCGCGACTCCGGTCTTCACTTCTTGATCGCTTATCTCTTACTTTGTCATCGTCCCTAGATTTATGCCTCGGAGGGCGCTCGCGTGTTACAGTATCGATATCATCATCAATACATTTTGGAGATTTCTTTGATGAGCCCTTCTTTTTGGGTAATGTGGCGTAGATTTCGATAGTCATGGGTGAAGCTTCAAGACCACCTTTGGTATTCCTGATCGGGGCAGCCTGAGGGATTTCTGTCACTCTGGTCATTCCAGCCATTCTCCTTTGGAGACTGCGTGCACGCATTACGCATGTGTTGTGTTTCATGCGAGCGAATGTTACCATGTGACGGTTATTGTAAGGAGCATCCATTGCTACTCGTGCTTTAGACGCAGCGGCGTCGCACAGTACTAGGGCTGTTTCATAATCAGCGGAGTCCTCTGCGTTACGAGACTTTTCCAGCAGCCTGTCAGCTTCTAAGCAGAGAGCCTCACACTCACCACGTGTGGTTATTTCTGGTATCTGTGCCAGCTGTAAGTTGTGGCGCAGACCTTGTTGCAGAGGTAGGCTATCTGTAGAAGACAGGGAATACGAGTCGTAGCCGGCGTCGCAAGAGCCGCCGCTCGACAGTTCTCCCTTGCGCGTGGGGCTGCCGGGCACGCTGCCCGCGCCGCGCCCTCGCTGGTACATGTAGGGGCTCTCGGCTGTTGAGGACGACGCAGATGACGCACTGTTGCGGTCTCCGCTCCAGTTGCCTGAGTCTCGTCGTGCTCGCGGTCTCTCCTGCGTGTCTGACCCGGAGCCGGTGCTCAAACTACGGTTTAATTGCGCACGTCGGCTGGCTTGTACTTCCAGCATGTTCTCTACGGCTTTTCTGCTAACGTAGTCACTTTCATTATCTGGCCCTGGAGTGACGGCTCGCCGAGCGAATCCGTTCGCTGGACGCTCGGGCGCCGGCGTGACCGCTCGGCGAGGTTCGGGCGCCGGGAATGGAACAACATCTTTAGGAGCATGACGAGTGTCACACGGCGTTCCATCGACCGCAGCGTATAAAAGAAGGAGCGGTTGGAATCGTCCTCTTTGACATTTTTCGACGACGTGTGACCACTCCGGTCCTATTTCTTTGACATCCGCATCATCGAAGTATATCCATAGGCGGAGTTTGCTGTGGAAGAAGAAGGTGGAGTAGTGCTTGCCGTAGTAGGTGACGAGTCCGACGAGGCGGTGGGTTGCGCGCGCGGCCCAGGCGCGGTCCACGCATGCGTGGAAGGCGTCGGTCGGCCGGAGCTCAGTTCCGAGGGCTGCGTACACGGCGGCGACGTGTTCGGCCGCGGGCCTCTCAGAGTCCCAGACCATACCGATTGATACCACCTCTGGACGATTCATCAACGTTCTGCATATTTGGATTTTCGCTCCACATGCATTCTGCAAAAATTAGAAAAAGCACATTGATTAATTAAATCAAAACACAAAAAAATTTTGGGTAACATCTTCCAATTATTTATCTTTCAAATCTTTTTGAGTTAACTACATACCGGACAGTCTCTGATGTCGCCCATTCCTCCTGCTTTCCTCAGTAGCAGTCCAAAGCT
Organism: Hydraecia micacea; assembly: GCA_914767645.1. Classification (NCBI taxonomy): domain Eukaryota; kingdom Metazoa; phylum Arthropoda; class Insecta; order Lepidoptera; family Noctuidae; genus Hydraecia; species Hydraecia micacea. Next base: position 14,796,963 of record OU611783.1, on the reverse strand, counting down.
GTCACCGTGTTCACCCAAAGCAGCTTGAGCTGTTAGAGCTGTCGCTGATACGTAGTGAACCATCTGGAAACATCAAAAATATGCTTAGTTACCTTTCTTCATGAGAATAATATAAAAAATAACAGTGTAGCGTCTGTTCAAAAAGTATCAAGTAAGTAAGTGTTAACCTTTTAACCGTTTACGCCGGATTAATCCGACAAATATTTTCGAGTCCATTTCGCCAGGGTCGTATAGGTATAACTGGTCCCAGTTTCGAAGTGGGACGAGTTGACCCCTAACGAAATTACAAAGGGGCAACTGGTCCCTGGTCCCAGTTTTGAAGTGGACGAGTTGCCCCCTAACCCATATTTACGACCAAATACCACAGCTCGTTTAATCTGCTTTTTTATTTAATTACGCTGTATTCTATCAGGTATTTACATTTCTTTTTTTTCGGGCGCTGGGGGCACGACAATTGTTATGATGTCGGGCGGTTTAATGGTATCTGTATGACAATGTAAACAAACCCTGATAAGGGGGGTATTCTTACGCAATCACTCAATAAACGGAATTAGTGATACATTCATCAGTATTTAGAAGGTTTAAACTTTATACCTCACCACTTTTTTTAACCATTATTTACTATATTGACGAAAATTGAGGTTATAAAATTTACCTCAATTGTTAACACCTTTAAGGTGATTCAATATTAGAATTTCGGGTTTAGTTTAAAAATAATCAAATCAAAGCACTCGATTTGTAAGTGGCAATACAAATTGAGCATCCACAGGTACCTACGTTTTCTGACCTAGGTATTTGTTTACATTTTCATCAGATACATTTCAAACAGACCATAATAAAATATGTCTTGTGTAATTCTAAGTAATGGACCATCTAGCTGTGAGTAAATCTAGGATTTTAAGTAAATAAGTAATAATCGCAAAAAAAGTGTCTATGAACTGGGCCAATAACTTACCTGAGTAAACGGCAGTGGTTCGGACGTTGCTTGGCAGGCGCTGCATACAGATTGTTCGACGAGCATCATGGCGAACTTTCGGTGGGGTACGCAATGCGGTGCGCGGCAGGCGTCGTCATCCCGGCGGTCGGAACCGGCGGCCACGTGGGCATGTACTCGGAGGAGTAGGTGTTCGAAGCACTCGCTGGCGTCTGCCATGCAACCCAGTTGGAAGCGGGCGCCGCCGCCTCCTAAAGCGCGGCGGAGGCCGTCCGCGGCTGGGGCGCGTTCTGCTGACCATTGTAGTTGAGTGAAAAGTTCCTGTGAACAAATAAGGTTAAAGTTAGATTGGTACATTCAATTTTTGTAGGTTTTTTTGTAGTCAATAGTGTCAAATAGGCAGGTAGGTACGGTCAGCAACAAAAGTCGGTTAACACTGTCATTTTTACATGTCATGACAAAAAATGTTGTCAATTTAGCAAAAATTGACAACATTTTTTTTCAATAAACTGCTTTTTAGCTATTTACATAATAGCAGTTTATATTCTAAAAATTGTAAGTACTTCTGCTGCAATTTTGGACGAATATTTTGCTCAATAACTAAGATTAAAAAAACTGAAGTGTTAATCGACTTTTGTTGTTGACTGTACCTACTATTAGGTAATTAGTATAACTAATTTATTTAATACAGCAGACTTTTAACTATTAAACAAACAATAATTATTTGACACAAATCTTTATATTTTAAATCAACGAACGATTTCTCGTAAAAAAATACACGGGGCCACTACAGGCTCTGCATAAAGAAAGTTGTGACCGACTGTCCGCTATGTAAATTTAGGTTTTAATAACCATACAATAAGATTGAATATAGCGGTAGCATTACGAGGTTGGAACAAAACCAGTATGGCACGAATACGAGTTAAGGTATAGGTCACAAACATGGCGTGACCCGGCCGAGGTGATTTGACGTACAAACGTATATCTCTCTATAAATCTCGCTGTTTTAAGATTTCGTAACCGTTAGAATACTAAAAGTTATTCAACTTTTAGATTCATCGTTAGATGGCTGCATCAATGTTAAAGTTTAATGCAATTTTAGCTCGTAAACGCAGCAGTAGTTGAGAGATTTGTATTTTTATCATGTAAAATAATAACTGATGACCTACTAATATTTATTCAGTAATAGTGAAGTGGAACATAATTATTTGAGCCGAAAGCAAGTTAGATCGCAAACATCTTTATTTAACACGAGCAGCGCGCCGCGGCTTCACCCGCATAAGTTTCGATCCCGTGGGAATACCGGGATAAAAACTATCCTATATGTCCTTTCCCGGGACTCAAACTATCTCTATACCAAATTTCATCTAAATCGATTCAGCGGTTTAAGCGTGAAGAGGTAACAGACAGACAGACACACTTTCGCATTTATAATATTAGTATGGATGATAAAGATGAGTGCACAAATAAATGGCGTATTATCCGGTGCACAGCGGACGCAGCTTGCGCCCGCGCCTTCCGTTTCGACGGTTTTATAAACATGGCTGATACGATGTTAGCAGGCTGTTTAATTTAAACAACCTAAATACTGCGACCGTGTTTATCTTTTTAATTCACAAAAGTGCTTGTTTGCGTGGATGGGTACTGATGTCAGAAGTGATTGCATGCAAGAGCTTTTATTGAAAACATGACCTTTTATGGTTATAAAGTAACTTAAGGGGCTTACAGGACCTAAACGCAAAAAACGCAAGTTTTAGAAACAATAAAAGTAAATGATCGCCTACAGTAAAAAAAAACCAAAAAAATATATGATATTCTTCAGGATAAATGCTAGGATGATAGTGTGTTGAAAACATAATACAACTTATTTGGTACGATAGAAAAAAATCATGAAGATACCTCTAAAAACTTTTTATTTACAACAAAATTCATACTAATATACATACAATCATTATGATTTTTTGTCAGATTATTCTACAAGCAACATACTAAAATTATAGTGTTTTAGTTTTTTTGTCCAGACTAGATTTTTCGTAAATCGATAATTGCTTCATATTTTGCAATAAATTACCAGCGTTGTGGCATCGCGCTTCTCTTTCTTTTCTATGCAGACCGACAAAGACCGCGCTTTAGGTCATGTAGTCCTCTTAAATAAATATCATAAAATAAATAAAAATAAATATCATAAAATGTATTAGAACGAAAAAAATCTGAAACTGTAGTAGATTTCTAATTGAATAAATAACGTAAAACTGCTATATTCGGTATTCTCATTTTTTTTTTATACGTAACTCAAAATGTCCTGTTTCATCAAATGAAAAAAGTCTCACGAGGTTTAAACGATTAAATCATAATTTTTGAATAACACGTGATTTCACCCACGGATTCAAAAGTCTAGAACCTGGTTGGACAGCCCGACCAGTTTGCAGGTCAACGCCTTTGGAACTAAACAAAAAAAAAAAAAACTGCAAAAACTTATATTTCCTTGCATAGAGTTGCACAGGAAACTTTTACATTGTGCGATAGTAGCATAAACAGACATGCTAATTGATAACTGATTGTGATAACGTAGAACGCATACAACTTTTCTTAGTGCTAGTTTTCTTGCAATTTGTATTATTAACAAAGAGTTTGCGTCTTGGTCTTGCGATAGATTTTTAATGTATCTTTTTCGGTATTTTTTAGTGTTAAATAGCGGTTAATTGATGTTTCTATGTTGGTAGCTAAATGAGACGTGGAACAAATTTGCTGGAAAAAATCTGATTAGTTTTTTGGTTGCTTAATTTCAGACCATTTAGCTTGTTAAGTAGTCTGGCATCATTTTTGCTGGGAATCGTTCACAGTTCACTGTACCTTAACGTTTCGTCTATGAAACTTTTAATGTAGATATATCGACGGTTGATAGAAATTTCAAACGTCGTAATGTGATGTAATTTATATCTGTAATTCGTATGGTAATATACATAATAAAGAGTATTTATTCTATTCTCTTCGAAGGGGCATTCAAATGCATGTCCCTTATACGACATCTGAAATTTCCACCTTCGATATACCTACATGTGGTTGGTGTGCGTTTCTTAGTTTAAAATTAAAACAGTTAAGGAAATAAACATTCTCGAGAGGACTGCACTGGCAATTCGCCATACGTAGATCTCGAGGACGTCGCTAAGGAATACAAACGCGTTGATTAATTTAAGTCCCTATCTTGTAAACTCGGCAGCTTTAATGAACAAACCCGGAACTAATGCATCATACACATGACATTAGTGGCACAGCAGCGTTGCGGGTGAGAACGCGGCTACAGTGAGCAAGCTGAAGCAAGCAAGCCTTTGTTACGTGAGAATGATACGGTGAACCCAGCCCTGACCCTGCTTCTTGTGTCTCATGATCGCCTGGTACACAATGTTTCTATACGAGGCGAGAAAACTAGGAAAATTGTGCCATATATGTCTCTTAATGAGCGTGAGACGTTTTCTTTTTATTTATTTGTTAGTGCTTGTTGACGCGGAAATTGCGGGAAGGGTAGGAAATATTTTGTATGCGTATCTTGAAGCAAGGTTGTTTTTTTACTAGATAAAAAGTAAATACGTCACTGCACAAATACATAAAGGAAGTCGTTTAAAAGTTGTCTCAGTTCTTGAAACATCACTAGAATAGAGAATGACTCAAATCGGTAGAGTACCTACCTACATTAAAAAAATGATCTACCTATCCCATTAGATATACCCATTAAAAGCACTCAAACTTGAGCGAATACCTTTTAACGGACGAAGTAACTAATTGATATTAAGTACCTTCGTCACTAAAGTTAAAAAACTTTAATATTTTATTCACAGCAAAGTTCGATGGTTCCAAATAAGTTGATTTCCTGAACACAAAGACACTATAAAGCCAGGCTTTATCTATCTGATGAATATTAATATGTACCTCAGCGTGAAGTACCTTTGCGCATGTTTAAAATATGAATAATAAAGAATAAGTTCCAATATAATATTAAAGTACAGTCAAGCGTAAAAATATGTATCCACATACGATTCCCTCAGTGTCTACCTGGCTAACATTATGAGGTGTTGTGCAATTGTGCATATAGCATCTTTGCCACATACTTTTGTAAATTAACATCGTTTAACACTTGAAGCGATACTCTAAAAGAACATCGCTTTTGAATTTTGTTAAGTAACCATTATCATCTACCTGCCCTTATCCCAATCATTTGGGTTCTGCGTAGCACATGAATCTTTTGAATATTGCTTAGTGTATAATAGGCTCCCGCAGACAGGTACATTGCGACTCCGGTAGAACTATTTCTGTTTATTTTTTAGGTGTCTGCAGGAGCCTTAATACATATTTTTATCTTCGACTGTACCTGTGTCACGAAGAGACAATAGTCAATTCAAGGCGCGAGTTACGCCGGAGGACGGTGACGGTTGCGCATACATACTTAAGTGGGCATTTTATGTATTCCCGAGACAAATTGCCTTTGGAGGCATCGACACAATAGCCTTTAGGGGGGTCAGCGACGAGTAACGCATCGACAACTTATTCTCTGTCAGTTTATTAAGTAACTGTATTGTACTTGACGGTAATATGCATATTTTCCAACCGCCAACAAAGACGGACACATTTTCATTATGACTCAAAGGGCTCGTGAAACTGAAATCTATGTACCTAGGTAATATTTTGCAATGTAATAGTCACCGAAAAATGTATGTAACCAGGGTCGTGGGATATAGTTGAAGTTTAGTAAAAAACCGATTGATGTTTTCGAATGAAATTTAATTTGATAAATGAACTGTTTGTTTTTTATTAATTAAATTAAGTTTTATTCGAAAAATTCCATCGGTTTCTAACTAAACTTCGACTAGATCCGACGCGCGACGACCCTGTTTACTTATCTCCTTTAGTAACTTATGTCGCACTGAACTTTGCATTTTACCTTCTATACGATTTCCGCCCGAACTCGTTATCTATCGTTTCTAGGTAATGCAGGTTTTCAACGTGTTAATGGTCATGGACTCGACATTATATCTAGTTTTATGAACATGAATAATCCAGGCAAATCGTATTGAAATCGTTAAATCGAACTTGTAAATAATCCAGTAACCATTAAATCTGCAATTCCAATATTTTGACTGAATATTTAAACAGGATTTAATTTAACATTAATATTCATGAACCGTATCGATTCCACAAACACCACGGGTTCTGTTTAAATAAATAATTACATGTGCAATTAGCAACCAATGAGGTAACGACAAGATTACATTTGTTACTAAATCGTTGATGTCTTTTGTTCGCTGCAGACCGGCATGGTAAGGTTGCATTTGTAATTGAAATAAGCCACCAATTGTAAATTACTTGCTGCTATTTACAGTTCGATGTTTTTTTATATGTATCTAAAATGGTTGAAAACCTTGGTGCAAGAAAATTTTAATATTAACACAAAGCATAGGATTTCATTATGTTTTTTTTTGTTAGCCTATAGTGTGCCCTGCTGGGCAAAGGCCTCCCCCAAATCTTTCCAGGAACTCTTTTCAGAAATTCTTTTAAAACAACTAAACGTGGACGCAGCAAAGCCAAACTTACTCTAAACAGCAGAATAGTAGTTTGGCTGAGCGGAGACTCAGGAGGCTCTCGCCTCGCTGCTGAGGAGGGTCGCGAGCGCGGGAGTGTGTTGTTCCTCACTCCGGCCAGCGAGCCTGTCAGCAGCATGTCCTTAGGAGGCAGCAGCTCCCGGTCCCGAAGACCCTCGATCTTCGTCTTCTGTATCGTCGCCGCCGTCCCACTTTTCCCGCCATCGCTGGACTCCTTACGCTTGTACCGAAACTTGATCATCGTCTCACTGTAGTCCGCATCGCTCACTCCAATCACACAATTAACCAAACGAATTCAGTTCCTCATTTGGATTCAATCTCCATACCTATCGCAAACACAATGGCCGCAAACTAAATATACATTTGTTCCTCGAGTCCGCAAACAACTCTATACGGCAATAAGTATCCGACACACGTAGGATTGAGAAACTTTTCATTTGAATTCCACTCTGCACGTGAACTACGCCGAGATATGCCTATCCACGATATTTTACTTCACTATTATATTGAAAGTAGTGGTTAACAATAACAACTGTGGTAGGAAACCTTAAGTTTTCGGCGCGAAAACGTCAGATGTCTTGAGCAGCAGGTGGTCACAAAAGTTATTAAGCACAACTGTCGCGTTGCAACACTCAGCTAATGAAGGCACTCAGAAACTCACAGATACGAATCTTTATTAATTATGTTTCACGATTATTTAATGACTGGTTTCAAAATCGTAAAGTTGAAATAGGAACAAACGCTCGACTCTACGAAGGCTTTCGTGCAGACTGACTTGAGACAAGCGGTGGAGGTGCGGGGGCGCGCTCGGGCGCCTGTACCTTCCAGGTACCACGTTTTTTTCTAATCTATTGTTAACGTAACTCACGTGGGCTCTGTGTTGTCTCTGTCTCTCTATTAGGACTTTCTGTAAGCCCGTCGCAGCCATTTATGACGACGCGAAGCTTTGTTTATATTTCTATGGCGATAAGCTCGCAAAGCTCATAAAGTTACAAAATTTTAAGAAAATTCCTTTTTTGGAGTAAAATAATAGGTAGGTAGGTAATCTGTAATTCCCAGAATATTTAGGATTATTAGAGTTTATGGTGTTTTCGGGAAAATCACGCCTGGTAATAAAAGTGGGGTTTTTAATGCAAAGCAACGTAAGAAATAAGAAGGTAACCATTTACCTTTTTACGTGCTTCGCGTATGCGTAGTTCACTCATTTACTCTCAGATCATTAATCAGCATTTCAATAAGAACATTCCCGTTCTCACTCCCAAAAAAGTCCGTTTCAATGATTCATACCTCAAAAATGCTAAGGGTCTACTGATCCCATTGATAAAACGACCCTTGACGCCCAAATTAATAGTGAAAAATAAACATACTTTTTGTTTAGTATTCTTATTGTGTTCTTATGTAAGTAGTTCATAATATTGAAAAGTTCTATGCGTAATATGAATGAACTTTCACGCCGGGTGAGTCAGTGTGTAAGTATGCCGAAGTTGTAAAATATGTGGTCAAGTTTCCTCCACAGTCGGTCGATACGTCAGCAGGGCACTTCTTAAAACAACCCATAAAAATACATGAGAAGTGTAAATAGCTATCTCCTATAAAGGCAATTATGACGACACATTACAAACTTTAGTTATTAGAGCATCGATTTTCATAACAGGTTCTAGGCTCGTAATGAAAACTAATGTCATCCGCTTCCCTTTTTAAGTAACTTGTGTTTTGATTTCTAAAACAGAACATAATATATGATAATTTGATTACTTCTAAATTACTTGCACTTCCGAGGGCCAAGTGATTCATTCATGTTACGTATTGATCAACGAATACTTTAAAAGTTCAAAGCTTCGAGTTCTGAGAACTGAGTTGAGGTCGCCTCATAAGGAAAACCGAAGATCAGCGCCCACGCAAGCGAATTTTGGTCGTATTCTAGATTTACCATTAGTGGCGTGTGAATGAGTTGAACTTTACTAATAAATTTGTGACATTTTATAAATGTTGCTATTATCAAGGCAACATTTAATTTTGTATTCTATGATAGTACAGATATAGATTGAGCTGCATGCTAATTTGGACTTGAAATGGTTTTTGCGTAACGCTGCTGGTATTATATTTCATTTGATGTTTTTTTTTTTTTACCAGCCAGACTTAAAAAGCTGGATTCGAAATAAAATTACTGAATTTTTTGACGGACATTATTACCTCTAGTACCTTTTATGGGCTCTACTGGCTTCAACGACAACAACGACTTATTTGTTTTTTTTTTACAATGCAATGCTATCTTCAATTACTATTTTAATAATTATGAATGCAGAGAGATTTTATTTGCGTAAACTAATAAGCGCCTTCAGAACGGAAAGATAGTTTACATGAAAACTTTCTTGTAGAAATCTCAGCAGCTTATAAAAAAAATAAATGTGGCTTCAATAAGTCGGTGTTCATGAACCGTGAGAGGTTCTCACATGTGAGGTAGCGATCCAGTTACAACTACCCACAGAACTGCTCGTGTAGCGGACTGTGAGAAACTATCATCTTTTTATCAATTAACTACTTCCCGCTTAATTAAGATCTCAGATTTGCGATCACACCATAATCTTGTCGACGTTGACATTTTATAAAAAGATAAAATTATCACTATTATCAGGCTATGAATAGCGAGCACCTGCATTAACAGCTCATATTATGATTTATGGTATCTTTAAATATCTACTTAATAAAAATCTTAGGTTCATTAATTCACTGGCAAACAACGCACAACCTAAACCACTAGGTTTAGAAGCATGATTTTTTGCACAAGAGTTCCTCAAGGGATATCCCCTAAAGGGGTTAAATAAATTGGTATGCAAGTTAGTCAGTCACGGCTTGTACTTAAGAAGAAACTTTGATACAATTTACGAAACGAATCTATCTGTAGCTGTGCTCTTAACACCTACCTACATATGAAACGTGATGTTAAGGAGTCATTTCATGGTATTGTTATAAAGCTGGAGTAAGTGCCCTCGTCATAGCCGTCATGTCAGCAGCGTGTTTCGCCACGGTTTCTCCGAATAAGGCTATTCAAGAGGCGGATCTTTTCGGCGTATCACACCATCGGTTACTCACAGTCTTACGACAGGGACCTTGACGATTTGTACTAGTTTTTCCTTGACATACGTCTAGAGATCGTTTTATTAGAATTTTTGATATGAAAGTGTCAAAAAGAGTTGACGAAGAGTTGGACAACACTGCATTTTCCTACTCGTACTGCCCTTGATACAGTGGATTAGTAATAGCTACTTGTTCATCCTTCCACACCTATGTTTTCAAAATGTAATCTATGATTTCCATAATATTTCCTTCGCCAGAACATCAATATTTTGAATTACCTATACGCGTAACTGCCTCGTTACTTATGAGTTCGTGACTAAGGAGTCATGAGTAGGGAGCTGGATTTGATTTAAAAACAAACCCAAATGAAAATAGAATTGATTACACCCAAACTTCGATCATTAATAATTAATGATCGAAGCACCCAAAGCTAACATATTTTGGGTGTGAGTGTAACTTAATTGTAATTTCCTGGTAAAGCCCATATGGTGCGCATACGACCTAATTCATTTGTAATTGCGGTTGCCAAGGTGTGAAGCCACAAACAATCGACATTGCAACACTAAGCGGAACCCTCAATTCTGTAGAATCCATCATTGTATCAATTACCTATTGTAATGCAATCCTAATTCTTCTTCGAAATTGTTACAAGGAGATACATCTATCATAAGGTGTATAAGATTATCTCGCAAAATATATGCGTGTATGTAGTTGTTATCTTTGTTTTACTTCCAAATAGGATTTGGTTGGATTGAATTCAATTGCCAATTTAATTCATGTGCTCATTTGAAATTATAGTGTTGCTCAAGTCATTTTGGGATAACTCAAGGATTCGCAAAGAAATCAAATCAGTTTAGAAATTGCAGAGTTTTAAAACGAGATGAATTTAACGCGCTGAATATAAGAACTATAATGAGATAACAAATGTCACTAAGGAAAGTAGTAAAGTTAAAGAAATGAGATCAATCGTTATCATAACGCAAGTGTGATGAACTCCAACGTTCTATTCGATTACTCGGTGCAGTTATCGGCGCCACAATCGATTCGTTCAACTCGTAACATCTAATTCAATTACTGCAGCAATAAACCATTGTGCAAGTGAGCTCTACGATAAACCTGGATGTGTGATTTATCGATACACAACCCGAGTCCTTATAGCATCATGTTTGCAATGATGATTAATGAAGGCAGTGGAGGAACAGGGTAAATGAATTTATATGGATTAATGTTTCAAGTCAATCATTATTCATAGCCAGTGAGGCAGTGAAGTAAATGTAAGTAAGATCATTGCAAATATGTTGCGCATTGACCACTCATTGTCGCTAATCGATTTCTCTCTTTTTAGAGGTGACCAAAAAGAATTGCATTATGAGTTTTTGAGGTCAGTTCTAAATTCGGTTGATCTATAAAATACAACCACATGAACAGACCACTAATTGGAAATCGTAACTGGGATAGACTAGGTGCAGAAGTTGTAGCACGAAATTTCACGTAGCTCAACTAGACTGCTTGCGCAGTGGACTGAGTTAGAAGATTTGATTCCATACTAAAATCTTGTTAGGGGATATCCTGTAAGGGATAGTCATCAAGTCCATTAAATTCCTCAGAAACTTCTCATGGAACTGATACCTGCCCATTAATAAAACTACCAACATCCGTAGCATGAGCACCTCTATGCAAATTTTGATGATTTCACCTTTACCAAGATTCACAAATGCGGGTAGTGTTTCGCATTTAAGAGATATCAAAGGTAAATTTCGTAAAGGACAAAAGAAGTCGCACTGTGGGAGTAATGTGCAATTAATAACAAGGACATCGAGAGCATTTATGACAATGTTTGCATGCGCAGGCGTCTTGTTTGGCAAATGTCTGTACCGATGCAAGTGTACGAATTTGTCACACGGTGTGGGTGAAAAGACAATGGGCGACAGTATAATGGTCGTAATTACTGACGTAGCTCTTATAACAACTGTTCAATTAGTTACCTAGACGATATTAAGTAGGGGGGAAGTTTTCTGGCCAAGATATTCGTTTTTACTCGGAAAACTCGAAACTACAATCTTTTTATGTCTGATACTAAGATCAAGGTTGTAACTAGGTATGCCTATTATTAGGAAGGTGTAGGTTTACACATAACATAATATAATCAGCCTATAATTTTCCCACTGCTGGGACACAGGCCACCTCTCAGTGAGAGGGAGTGGGCCGCAATCCACCACGCGGGCCCAGTGCGGGTTGGCAGATGTCACATGTCTTCGAATTTTGGTTCTAGGACATGCCGGTTTCCTCACGATGTTTTCCTTCACCGTTTTGAGAGCAGTGGTGATGAAATAATTTACACAAAGTAATGCGCCTGTCTGGATTCGAACCTACGACCTACAACTCGTAAGTCGCGGCCGTTACCACTTGGCCACCACTGCTCTCTAGGTTTACACACATTAATAAATTGTTTTTCTATCTTTCTCAGAAAATATATTTGTAGAGCTAGAAATTGATAGATTGGACACGAACAGACGCATTACAGCTAGCACTAATATGATGGCGCAAGTTTACGCACTGTGTGGGGCAATACATCGAATTTTATAAACCTATCGATTGCTTCATTAATTTCTCGTTTTGAGAACCGAATAAAACGCGACCCTGAAAAACGCATATACTTATCGCCGAACAGGGTTGTCTCGTCATATTTAAATAAATTAACACTTGTATGTTTAGTTTGCAGTCTTCGAAGAGCTGTCGTCTACAAGGCTAACAAGTAACCAATTCACTGTATTAAATCACATCCAATATAGATACAATACCGTTCACTTGATTAGGACACGATTTTATATGATAATGACCTTTAACACAAACAAATTTCACTAGGGTACTGCACTTTCACTTTGTTATATTTGTGTCAATATAATATGGTGATATCACGTAATAATCCAGGATTGTGGTTGTTTCACGTGTGATAAAAGCGTTTTAGTTCGATTAAATACAAAATAAACACGCGACGTGCGCTCCGGTAGAGAGGCGTCATGTACGACTGTACGTGGAGTAACCGCGCAGTGACAGGCTGCGCCGGCGCGCGCGAGCGACAAAGATAACAGATGAAGGCTTTGGCGCCAAGTCTGTGCTCGCCAAAGTGCGAGTGAGACAGACGAGAGGCTTGCGCGGGAGTCCGGTTATGTATCTTACTTGTTGTAGCAAGGAGATTAAATGTATGTGGAAACTACAATTTACATTGCAATTATAATTAAAATTCCACATAAACAGTAATATGTCACAAGTAATTGTATAAAATCATACATTTTAAATAAATAGGAATGACTGTGTTCAGTTAAGTCAGAAGACGACTAGTTTTAGAAAAATAATAACATATACAGCTAACATAGTTCTGTATCTGGTTTTCATCGTATGAATATATAGTTCTTGAGGAAAACTCAGAAACATATTACATTATATATTGAATTTCGAATTCAAGCTTTAGCTTAAGATTTAACTTATTCGAAAGCTCAGCTTTTCCGTTAACCGCTACTAAATGACTACGAACGATAAACCAACAAAACTGCGCTGGATAATAAAATCAATAATGTGATTGTAGTTGCGAAAACTAGTTAGTTCATAAAGTAATTAATTTCTTATTAAGATAGGTATTGCTAAACTTTTAAGCCAGTCTCCTCGTGTCCCACTTCGGCAACCTTTAGCAAATTATATTCAAGTAAACGTCCACCAAAACTTTACGTACATTGTTGTCTTGAAATGGTAGGTACCTACAAAGTGGTGACGTCACCGTGTCGACCACGGAACGGTTCTCCGTGACTTCGTAATTAATCCAGTGAGCAGAGTTAAACACTGGTCTAGTCTGTATCATTATCTTGCTTAGATCATCGACCGCGTGTGTCTAACCCTTCACTGTTTCTAAAGAACTGCACGGAACACATTCTAATTTTGACAGTACCTAGTAGTTGCAATAATTTGAAGCCAAAGCTTCAAGATATTGCAATTACCTTTATCAGATTTATTAGATGAAAGATCTGCGATTTCTAGCGATATCAAATACTAGCCCGCGACTTGGTCCGCGTGAAATCCTATCCTAAGTAATATTATAAATACGAAAGTAAGTTTGTTTGTTTGTTACCTTTTCACGTCTAAACCACTGAACCGATCTTCCTGAAATTTTGCATATACGTTGTCAGGTGTACGGAAACGGACATAGGGTACCTTTCATCCCGAAAAAAAGTGCTGTTCCAGAGAAAAACAACAATACACGTGGCGTCATCTATTATCATAATAACGTTATTGTTGTTTTCCTCGGGAACATCACTTTTCTTCGGGATTAAAGGTACCCTATGGCCGTTTTTGTACTCCTGACAATGTATACGCAAATTTTCAGGATGACCCGTGCAGTGGTTTAGGCGTGAAAAAGTAACAAACAAACACACTTACTTTCGCATTTATAATATTAGTTAGGAAGTTAGTATGGTATCATTGGTATCGCAACAACAAAGGATTCTGCCAGGATGTTGCCCCAAGTTTCGCAAGCTCATTACTAGTGTCCGTTCACATCCAGTAATAGGACAATATCTGCATGATCTCGCAGATATAGTATATCATGCTTATGCAAAACAAATCTGGTGAGTGCGGGGTCAAGCTGCGGTCGCTAGTACCATGTATTTACTCTGCTAGTACCGGTTTCAGTAACGCGATACGACGAAGTAACGACACCTCGTTGTATGGATACGTATACTAATGATAACGTTGATACTTGACGAGCCAACGATGCCTTTCTTATCGTGTGGCTCCTGATGAGACTACTGGCGCAACGAACCCTGGCTATAAACAAATCAAGACGTTGATCGTTTTTTATTTAAGTTTTTGTTCCTGTCTGGCTAAGCATAATGAGACAGGCTATGATAAAAAAATGTCTATTCTTGAATTAAGCTTGCAGACATGCGTAAGCACACACAAAACCAATCATATAGTTATTGGACTCTCATCTTTTAAATCAGAAGTGTTTGCATCACACAATAATTTCATTGAACACTTAAATTGGTCTTTATCTGACACAAGAGAGGTTCGTTATATGGGCTCTGCGGCGCAATCGGTTATAAATGTCAAAAGTTTAGTTGCAAGTAACATTAAAGTCTATTGAAATGAAATCTCGCAATAACGGGTTTCCGTGACCGTGAATATGAACGATAGTGTTTTATAGAAGTTCTAGGAAGTCAAGTAGGACGTAAAGCAAGGCGTACCTACGAGGAAAAACTTCATGGAAAGAAACAGCATGAAAGCTTTTATAAGTACCTACAACAGTTTTTTCTTCTTCATTTAAAAAGTAAAACACGAGAACAAAGATCCAAAATTGATGATTCACTATCGACGAAATCCGAAAACAATAACAGGAGTGCTTCTTTAGACACAGATCGTGAAGTCTACAGTTATTGTAATAAGAAACTGAACATTGTACCAAACATACAGAAGGTACTCTTCCAAAGAATTCAGCAATTGTTAGCAACAGCTGAATAAAATTTAACATGGCAATTTTTAACTACCATCCATGGTTGAGTCACGTCATTCTCTTGGAATTCAAAATGTACGTCTTACGCATTTATCTCCGAGCGTGTGAATGAACAATAGCAAAATTTTTGCCTATAAAACTAAACTCGCTCAGTACCTACTGGCTTGTTTCAACTTCAACTAACAATTATTTAAGTGTTACGACTGGGCAGACCAAGTTCTGGGGTAAAAATGGGTCGTTGTAATTAACAAAGTACTAACAAAAGATAAAACGAAAAAAAAAGGAAACAAGAAAGTATTCCGAAACTGCACAGCATGCATTTGAAATGAAATGGATCGGGGGACCCATAGATGAATCTT
This sequence comes from Hydraecia micacea, assembly GCA_914767645.1. NCBI lineage: Eukaryota > Metazoa > Arthropoda > Insecta > Lepidoptera > Noctuidae > Hydraecia > Hydraecia micacea. Next base: position 14,781,495 of record OU611783.1, on the reverse strand, counting down.
CACAAATCAAAATACGTGCGTACAAAATGGATGTTTGTGCTTAGTTCGCTGAGCTGAATCTTTTATTCGCCCCGAACATAAGTTTTCAATAAAAGAGCATTAACCTGAACAATAGAGCCACCTGCATCAGAAGAAGTTCACACGGCAATAAAATATGAGTTAAAGACCGATGGTGGTCAATACAGGTTGAAGGATACCGTTTTAACAGAAATTTTCCTACCCGCTATTTAAATTAAAAACACTCCAGATATAATTGACTTCACCGTTTTAAAAGAGGTTTAAATAATTTAAGGTTCATCAGTCTGAAACGAGATTTTGAAAGATTTTGCCACTGGTTCGGAAGATCCAACTGATTACCAAAAACGTTGCATTTCCAAAGTCTTTTATGGAGAATTGAATACTGATATACATATCTTTTGAACGAGGCCTTCCCTCTCTCTGTGAGTAATTTTGTCAGAAAAGTTTTATGCGCACGAGTGATGCCACTCTCACTATATTATTCATAATGTGTGTCATTGTCCTAGTTTCTGTCCACTTGTTCATTTCACTTACAACCTGTTTGACGCCCAAACATGTCCCCCAGCTTAACGTTAATGATTGAATACTTTAATTACTGCTTTTGTGTCAATTTCGGCCGGTAATTGGATCATTTCCGTTATTAATTCCAAGTGATTTTGATACTTTATATAAATATTTGTACGCCAAATTAGGCGTTCAAATGAATACTTAGCGTCCGGTTTATTAAGTATTTGCAATAATCTGCAATTTTGTATCGGTAATAGGTGGTAAGTAATGGCAAGTAATTTAGTTTGCCGTCAAGCAATTGCGGAGCTGATTGAAGTTACCAGTATAATTCAATGATGATAAGCGTAATCGTGTGTCCGTTATATCATACATTGCACATATTAAGTCACTTGAGAAAATTCAAAACGAACTGTATTCAGTCTCGGAAGTATATAATATTAAAGTGATATAGAAAACAAAGCTGACTTATGAAATCCGACATAATGGAGAACTTTAAGTAATCAAGCTTTATCACCGCGGGTTTAAAGCTGCTGACCAAGATGAAAATACAATAGATTCCAATCCAATCTTAGATGGATTTCGCAAGAACTGAGTCTATTAGTAATTACAGTAGATAACACCTAGCTAAGATAATAGACAACGATTGCGCATTCCTTACTTAGTTGTGCCTAGCCTCTCTAAGCCGGTTGAAGGTTGAAGGTAGAGCCTTCTGGTACTTAGTTGCAATCATGGACTTGCTTGCCCACTCAAACAACTAGATTTTTCTTTGTTAAGAAATCTGGCGATATCCACAGAAGTGCAGGATTAATCGAGGATTTTGTTGGAACAAAAGCTTCAACGCTTAACTGTACCTACTTAAGTGACATGAAGGGTTCAAGTGGCTGGGAGGACACTTGTTAATAATGACAGACATTCAATAAAAAATGCAACGCCATATTCGTGTCTTTAAACAATACGTTATATTGACATCGGTCGGTTATCGTATCCACACACGCATGACTGTTGGCTATGGACATGTGCGTACGATGATTGACATGCGCTTGGGGTACATCACGTATTCATATCATAATGTACAATTTTGGTTCTTAGCTGAACAGGAATAGAGGACAAAATTGTCCGAAGACGAGGTGCTGGACTTATCATTATGAATACCACACAACAATGGATGCTATTGGCATTTTGCGGTTGATGATTACTTTTGACAGTGCCATGAGTTTTTTCAACCTTACTCATACTAAAGGTACAAAGAAACATTCCGTTTATTTTAATTGGACGCCTTGCATATAATTAGAATGTTCTTACCCATTCCGGTGTTCACCTTAACCCTATTAGACAAATACAGTAAAACTTTTCCTATTCCATTAAAATGATAAATCGACCTCCCACGACCGTCCCGAGACCGTGAACTCTGACAGGACAGCGGACAGCCCGACAAGCTTAATTATATCATATATCAAATAAGATTTAGTTTATGATGTAATCCGTAGTGATTTGTAGAGCGGTGTAGTTAGGGCGAAGGGAGGGAGATTGCGCGGGCGCCGTTGTGTCGGTATCTTTCGTGACCGGTCGTTGGCGCACGTGGCGACTCGGCCAGACCCTAAAAGGCCTGTTTTCACCACTTTCCAGTTAGCCATAAGTTAGTAACGGCTAGGTTTCCCAGACACTTCTTGTGATGATTTTTCACGGTTTATTTTAGACGAGTTTCTTGATGGTTTAGAGAAAATAAATCTGTTATTATAGATGGAGGAGGAGAGTGATGAATAATAAAATGACCTGAGGTCTAAATTCGAATTAAAAACGTATTAAAGCAGTATACAAACATGGTTCAAACCATATAAGATTCTTAGTCAACTAGTTTTTTGAGATATAAGATAGTAATCAAGTCGTCACCAACTAGTGGGCGTGAGCCTTGGTCACTAACTTCTACTTGCCACGTGGGAGTGACAGTGAAGCTTAACTTTTAAATAAAGCTTGTTTTATTTCACGTCCCTTATAAATTTTCTCGGCTCGGCAGGGCTTATCTGACTACACTGTGATGTATTTCATGGAATTACATGTTTTTACCTTCTTAGGATATTATGTTCTGATGATGTTAGATATAATATACGTACAGCATTTAAGGCCGAAAAGTACCTACTAGACACATAATAAAGGGAGATTTTTTAAGGACAATTTTGTGATCTTGGCAAATCGTTCATATTGTTTTAAAAGTTATTGAAGATGGCTATGAAAAGTCGCGTGCAATGACTTACAATAAGTAGTGCACTAAAGAGGTATATTATGATTCCGTTTCGTGGAACCGCGGAGCTGGTGTAGTACAAATGGTTCGTCCATTGTTGTAACTGATACCGGCGCACAATGCACAGGATGCAGACCTCGTGGAGCAGGTAAACGTATAGTTTTTTCGCAATAATGCACAAAAGACGCTTTTAATAGTAAATAACGATATTAGATGTTGCTGTACGGGACGTTTTACGCATGTTTAGACAGCTTTAGAGAAAGATGTATCCAGAAATTGTGCTTTGTTCAAGGCTATTAATAAGTTCTGAAAAAACTGTTTCTTAAGAACATCCAATGGATCTAAGACTCAGAGACTACCTGGATTCTGATCGGGATCGGCTGCCATTTAGGCTCAATTACAGAAATAGAAACCAGTTAGGTAAAATAACCTAGACATACTAACAAGGACAAAAAGGTGACGAGGAACATTTTTCACTAATAGTTATTATTGCTAGTTTTTGCCATGAAGTTGACTTTTTGCATGAGACTATACAAAAAAAATCGTCGTTTAAATTATGGTTGTATTTAGCTTTTTGCTGCTTCTGTCCCTACCTAATTTGCGAGATTGTTAAGTATATTGTATACATTGCTGAAAAAAAAAACATTTCGCGTCTCTTACTTAAACTACAATGAGATGCTGAGTTAGTTACACTTCAGATTGCTTAGTTCCCCCACTGAGCTGTTTTTTTCTTGATATATTGGATATCTTTATTTCCAATAAAAACTGTTTCCCAATATTGTAAATTCTAGTAAACCTTTTCCCCCACTAAAGTCTATTAAATATATCTAAACGTTTCCGTCGCGTTTACATATAAAACATAAATCATAATGAACATCATCCAATCAAATCAATCCTTCAACACACCACAGCATCCGGACCTCACTACTAAGACGACTTTTACGTCCATCCCAACACTTAACTGTATAGCTATAAACACTTATAGTAAAGTATGACACGGCAGAACTTGGAGTAAACGAGAAGCCAAAACCGGTCCTGCAGCTGCGCGTGCGACGCTCCTATAGATACATGGTGTAATGTAGATCTATTATATTACGGATACCATGGACCATGGACCATGCCACAACATTCGTAGGTACAGAAGGTCCGTTCCATACAACGAGCTAAAACATATATACATATAGACACGCGTCTATGTACAGCAAGTGTAAGCGCTTTCGCGACTGTCTTTTGTTTGAGGTCACCGTACATTTGGATCTACGAGGTGCGGACGCCCATTTACGCTCATTGAATGGAACAGCCCTTCTGCTCCTATCTATTTTGTGGCATGGTCCCAGCATCCGTGGTCGGCGCGGCACGCTCTCGCGTGATCTACCCCCATGAACCACATTATCAATCTTAAGGTTTTCACGACCTTTTATATCGAGAACGAATTTAAATGCACGATTTTGACACGTGGTGATGGTATTAATATAAATTGTGCTTTTGTCTCTGGCAAATATTACTTCACTTATTGCGTGTTTAATTGCTTTTAGATAATGTAATGGCTGTAGCGAATTTACAGATATACGTAACTATTGTTCGGATCCTTCAATCACTAGGGGAATCCTGTATACTCTTTGAAAAACGAAACTGGGGGCCTACGCTCTAACTCTGTCAACGAAGATACGCGGCCGTCCATATCTTCGAGAACTAATCTTATATTCGTAGGTGATATGGAGTAAGAATCACCCGTACCTTCGATTCGAGCTTAGGGAGTCCAGACAATAATATAATAAAAAAACAATCGTGATGAAAGATGAAACCATTGATTAAAGGTCGCATATACGTTGGTGCTTGTAGAATGTGGCGCAATGATTTATTGCGTCAATGCTTATGTACTGGAAATTACAAGAGAATAGTTTAGAGCTATGTTTTTTGTTCTAACGAGACAAATAAGATAGAAATATAACAAATACCTCCACAAACGGCAAGGTTCGCCATAATGATAAATATTTGCTTTAACACAACAAAGTCATTGAATTGCAGATCTGAACGAGACAATGTCATAATATTCCTACATGCCAAGCTCAAAGCGACTATTATTATTGTTTTTACAACGTAACAATACTGTTGAAGAATTGTGTGGGTAGGTATAATATCATACTGCACGAAAAATGAGCGGGGAAGAGCCTCTAACCTATAGTGGGCGGAAAAGCTAATGATAATTGCTACTGATGCAACAGACTTATTAAACCCCACCAATGTTGACATATTGACCCCGCCTACGATAACTCTACCTTATTCCATATTTTATGTTTAAGAGCTAATGAAGAGTGGATATCTGAAGCTGGTTTTGGATTTACGATAATTTATTATGTTTCAATTATATCCGATTTTTTTATATAAATATTTTATGATCTTGCGCAATAAAGCATTGCCTTATCTACCATGTAGATTTTACCGCACAATTATTTTCTCCAGTTCCGAACAAATGGAACCATAGGACCAGAAATCAGAAGGAGAGCAGTGGTGGCCCTGTAGATCTATATCTGTGGGTGGCCCAGTGGTAATGGCCGCGACTTACGAGTTGTAGGTCGTAGGTTCGAACCCAGACAGGCGCTTTACTTTGTGTAAATTTTTTCATCACCACTGCTCGCAAAACGGTGAAGGAAAACATCGCGAGGAAACCGGCATGTCCTAGAACCAAAAATTAGAAGACATGTGACATTTACCAACCCGCACTGGGCCCGCGTGGTAGATTATAGCCCACTCCTTCTCGAAGAGAGGAGTGTCTCAGCAGTGGGAAGAATATAGGCTGATTATGATATGATGACCAGAAATAATTTAGCGCATCAAAATTCTGAATATCTGAGAGTAAATTAGTTTTCTATTCAAACTGAGTGTAGGTAATTGTATGCTCGTAAAATGGAATAAAACACACAAATATCTATACTATTTTAACATAGTGGTGTAATATTATCTGAGTAATTGGCTGGCCCAGTTTGTGTCCAGCTTGGGGCACGTACTACCACGGCCCGATTCTACGGAACGTGCCTAGATCACGGTCTAGCGTTGTTGCTACATATCACACTAAGATTTGGCTTAATGTTTCACTTATTATGTAGTTAGATCAGGGGAAATTGATATTTAAATTACAGCCTACTTAAGTTACATTAAGTTTAGTTTGCTGTGGAATAGAATACTCTTTTGGGTTTGATTCTAAAGCGGAACGAACCTTTGGTCTGATGCTGTTCTCGCTCTGTTTGTTTGCCCAGTTCAGTGTCTATTCATGAACACTTAAATGTAAAATATTTAAAAATGTTGAATGTTGAAAAATGTCAAGGTCTTACTTAGGTAAGACCTTGACTTCCATCCACACCATTCAGAAAGTTGGAATGGATCGTTTTGGATACCTTGGTATCCAAACCTTACCTTGGTATACCCTGAAGGATAGAGAGTAGAGACCCACAACTTTCAATACAGAACAGGTTGCAGACTCTTTCACAACCCTTTTACTAGGTAATAGGTAATACGGGCTGGTGTCCGCAACTCCACGTTAATGCGCGTATTTTGCGTAATCAAGATATTTTGTTTAATCATAAGACGTTCTAAAGGCGAATTTCATCATCATCATTGCCTCTATAAAATCGCTATAATACATGTGCCTATTAATAGAAACTGTAGCTAAACGTAACTGATTAGATACAGTAGTGTTTGAGACCACTATTAAATTTTTTGCTGTATTTTATATTCTGTATCTAAATTGGCTACCAAAAATGGCTTCTTGTAATTTAAATATGGCCAGTTCATTTAGTTTAACGTACTTTATAATCTCGATAGCTAATTGCTTCACTGTAGGCAGTACATATCGCTGTGAATTACCGGCGTCATGCCGTTAGAAGAAAGGCGAAGTAAAAGTTTTAATTGCCAGTTGATTAGCAGATAAGGCTAAGAGTATGCTTGATCATTGTCTGTTATATGCATTACCAAGTGTTCTGATTCATAGCTCTCACGGTACTTGTTTTTTTGGTAAAAATCTGTCTTTGGTACCTACAACAACATTAACGCTAAACCTAGATGTATTTACAATAGACAATGTGGAGACAACAATACGAGAATAAATGAAAATACTGGCAAATGCATAAGAGTATTTTGGGACTACCAAATAAATTATAGCATCGAAATTTTAAAAATGATTATTCAAACAAACTAAATAGTAGTGATGGGCCGTCTATGGATTTTACCGATCAGCCGACCAGCTATCGGATATATTTGATTAAATTTTCGTATGCAAACTGCGAACGTCACTAGCATTACATTAGAATCTGCATTCGCGATTTATTTGCCAAAAATGTAAACAAATATGAGTTTATAGAAAAATAACTTTAAATCCTACACCATAAAGGCCAGTTTAAACTACAACTTCAAACATTTTTATAACTTTTTCAATAGTGCTAGTCACTCTGAAATCAACTTAATTCCCATTAAAATAAACTTGATATTTGTTTAACTTAAAATAATATTAATTTGAAACATAACTTTGAATAGACAGTAGGTACACAGTTTAATTTATTGTCGTCTACACCTGGATTCGAAGTCTAATGATAGTTACCGGTTGGAAAATATGAAACTATTGCCAATAAAACCTCAAGATTCTCTCAACCTTTTAAAAGTAACATAAAAATCATATAATCACTAACCAGTTGATTGATTTCCTCAAACTATCTTCATAATAGAGCAGTTAATTTGTGCTTCAATCTTCCGGAACTTCATCTTTGTTAGGACTAAACTCACTAGAACTTTCACGCCACCTTTCACTACCATATTTTCTTGGAAATGTCTCCAGTTATTGTTAATTCAAGGGTCTATATAATCTGGTTGTCTAAGAATAGAGAACGTTAAGGTTGGATTCGCGTTCGTGGTTCCGTAAAACAAATTCAATTTTGTACGGATGAGATTGCACCCATTGAGTAGGAACTGTTATACTGTTAGTTAGGTGATGAAGGTGGGTACTGCGTTATTCTTTACTAGCTTTTGCCCGCGACTTCGTTCGCGTGGAATAGTGACTTCCGGCAGATTTTTGGTTTTACCCACATAGTTCCCGATCTCGCGGGATCTCTTCAAAAATGAAACCCAACCAAATGCGTGTAACGAAACCATAGCGCGATCTATTTCGATCCCAACGCCATCTATCGAGCATAGTGACAACTCGGATTATTTATCTATACTCCGTTCGGGCATTTTCTTTGTACTAAAAGTTTTATTATATTGATATTATTTTTTTCATACCTTTTTACTATTTATTTACTTTTTTCCGATGAATTAAAACAATAACATGAACCGAACTCGTGTAACGATCGACACCATTGCGCGATCACCAACTCGACATATAGTACTAATAGAATTATCTATACTCCGTTAGAGCATTTTCTTTGTACTAAAAGTTGTATTATATTATATTTTCATACCTTTTTACTATTTATTTACATTTTTCCGATGAATTTTCAGTACTGAATTGATGCCGACTCTTGACCAATAGATGGCGCTGTATGTCCGGAATAAATTTTATTTTATTTTTTATTTTTTTTTTGTAATAAAAAACTATCCTATGTCCTTTCTCAAGTTCCAAACTATGTCTGTACCAAATTTCACACAAATCGGTTCAGTAGTTTACGCGTGAAGCAAAGACAGACAGACAGACAGACAGACAGACAGACAGAAAGACAGACAGACAGAGTTACTTTCGCATTTATAATATTATATATAAATATATATATATAGTTAGGATGGTGTAAAGGTATCTATTGCATAACTGAAATATCGTTACATTAACTACAGAACCTTGTCAAAGCGAATCAGCCAATTGAGCTTGAATTTTGTTGATCGCTAGCTTGCTGGAGTTGGAATGTTGGAAATCCAAAGCCAAAGTTACGGTTGATTCCTACTCTTATCATCTACGGACATAAGATGAGTTTGGGGCTCGATTTGATAATTGTCCCTACTCCCAACGTGTTTTTGCCCGTCCGAAAAAGTAAACTATTCGGTCGTAGATATCGCTCCGAAGTTTCAAATTACATTCGAAAGAGCCCGTATCTTCGTTGAAAGACTTATGAGAGTAGTCTTGGACTTGGCTAAGACTTGATTTAGACATTGAAACCATTTTAAGCTTGCAAATATTTTTAAACCTGTTCAGGTGGAGATTCATAGACGACTCCGCCTTGGAGTGTAAAATTAAATGTGGTGCTGTTGCACAAACGATGGGACACTTAATATCGTGTCCTGCGAGTCCTGTCAACTGCACGTTACAGGAACTGATGGACGCTGGTGATGGCGCCAAACAAGTAGCCGAATTCTGGGCCGAGTCCATTTAGATTGCTATCGACATACTAAGAAGAAGAAGAAGAATATTTTTGTAGTATTTTTTTTGTATATATTTGCACAACCTTATTAACTACCTATTTTAATGAATATACAAAGAATCAATCGCCACCGAAGACTGACGTCAATCGATTTTCTATCATCCCACTGTCTAAAAATATCGACAGAATATAATAAATTAATAATATTTTTATTCTCATAGCTTGATAACAAACTCACTGTGCAAGTTTTAAATAATAATTAGCCGGAGTATATTCATTTTCACCCACGACACCAGTTTAAAACTGCCGTGGGCGATAAAGGTAGCAGTAGAAATCATATTAATTAACAGTTGTTAGAAGACGTAAAAATTATTGTAGTGGGTTAATTAAATAATTGCAGGTTTTTAATAATCCGATCAAAATCGTTCAATTAACCTTTGAAGATAATATTTTTTTAAATTTTTGTTAGTTTGAAATTGCAAATTGAAAAGCTTTTTTTAAATTATTATTTTGTTCATAGCAGGAAAAGCTGTGACTTTATGTTTTCCTGTTGAGAAACATCTTTATTGTTTCTATTCTAAGAAGCAGCAATGATTCAATCATAAAGGTTGTATTCTCATTCGCATTTGTCGTATTGATAAAAAGAAAGGAGTGAGTGTAGGTACTTGGCGCCACAACACTCGCCGTCCAATCACGGCTGAGGCTAAAAGTTCTACGAACTTACGCGCGCAGCTCATTGGTCGAAAAGGGCGCCAACTTCAAACGAGTTTGAAAATGGAAATGTAACGGCGTGTGCGCACGCGCTGCCTTTGCCGGTACCAAATACATACGTATACGAAATAGAAAGTTTTATTGTAATAACAAACAACAAGAAGATTCTCGTTTGTATTTTTATATTATGGGTACCTAAGGAATAATAAATAACACACCTAAATCATAATATAATTCACGATTGTGACCACAATCATACAATTTACGACTTAATTGCAATGTTATTTAAGGATCAGTTTTTATTATTTATCATTCTAGTCAGCAAATGCTTAATATTGAACGTGGCCACATTGACCACTTGGCTAATGTTGTCAAACACTCAACACGCTACGCTTGCATAATCACCCCATTTATTTCTTGTCACTACCTAGAAGTATCATAAAAAGGAAAGACATCATCCAGTATAACGTCGCAAGTCTCCTTACAGCATAATTTGACGCTGACAGAACAATAAATAAGCTGGAAGGGAAGACAAAGGGCTATAAAACTATCCCAGGGCTCAGGGCCAATCTGCAGTCAACAAATATAAAGCGGGTAGCTAAATCACAACGAGAGGCTGGAGGCTGCGCGGCCCATTCTGCGAAACCAGTCAGGCCAGTCTAGCTCTACTAGATTAACCCTCCATGCCCTTGAATCACGTCTCACTTCGAGTATTACAGCAGAAGCTATTTTAAGACTGAAACATGCTGCCAGTAATTGCAGCTTACATGAAAAACCTCGTGTTCATACATTACCAAATACTTGCACTAATTTGTTTTTATATATTATTCGCATTTTTATTACTTCGTAAGTTCGTATGCGTATGTAAAAAGTAACGCAGAGAGGCTACGTTATAAAAACGCCACGTTTCTTTATGATATTAATGCGTTGAAAGCTCGGAGGTTTCGTGTTGAATAAGGCTATGAACAGATTCTATTGTTCACAAAAGGTCACGTTTGTCTGCCGGGCACCGGGCGAGGTCACACCAGTTCTTTCGCTTTGTTAAAAGTACTTTGTGTCGTTTCGAGTGGTCAAAGAATCATGTTTCTAGTTGTTTTAGTTGGTCTAGTCGTTATGCAACTAAAACAAGCCGTTTGAAATCTAAGAACGAGAAAGGCTTTTGCACATTCAGTCGCGAGATGTATTGCGTGTGTAACAAATTGTGCAAGTGCGGAGAATTTTAAAGTACATTGTAGTAGCGGAACAAAAGGTACACTATGCAGGAAAACTTCTTATCGCGAGCTTTCGTTGTTTATAACTAACATACTAGCTTAATATTTCCATTTTTATTCCCGGTTTTGTCGATGATTATCATAATTATTGCACATTTTGCGACGAAAATAACCTTCTTAATGTGTGCAGTAGTTCTGGCAGAAGTGGCAGATGTTTACTTTTAAATAGTGAAATAATTGTCTTACCTTTAGGGCGCAAAAAATACAGGACGGACCAAGGCAAGCGTGGCCTGTGAGCTCGCGGAAGCTGCGCCGGAATATATCCAGATGCCACAGCACCTGTGACACAAAAGGACATAACATTAAAATTTATTACACTACTTCATGTCATACAACTTATAAGTGACAACCTGCCTGATAGCTTTGATGAGCTACAAGCTTTGAATCTATTATATATTTTATTTATTATTAAAACATTGGTAACAACTTCTACAATCTACATCGTAAAGCAATTTATTTATTTCGTTATTATTCATAATTACACCAGCCAATGAAATAGTGAACATTTACTTTTCAATTCAATGGAGGTCGTGGGTTCGATTCCCACCCAGGACAAGGGTTTGTGTGATGAGCACGATCATTTGTTCTGTGTCTGGTTGTAATTTATCTATAATATGTATGTATTTAGAAATATATAAGTATGTTTATCAGTTGTCTAGTACCCATAACACAAGCTCTGCTTAGCTTGGGACTAGATGGCGTTGTGTGATAGTTGTGGAATATTATTATACTAGCTTCTTCCCGCGACTTCGTCCGCGTGAAATTTCACCCCCCCCATTCACCCCCTTAGGGGATGAATTTTGAAAAATCCTTTCTTAGTGCACCCCTAGACCTCATAAGGAACGTACGTGCCAAATTTGGAATCTCTAGACCCAGCGGTTTGGGCTGTGCGTTGATATGTCAGTCAGTCAGTTCTCCTTTTATATATATAGATTATTATTATAATTTCTTTATATTATAGCGCATTTGTACACACGGCTACACATCAAGCTATACATTTCCAGTTTTAGCTGAGCTCGCATTGTATAGGTTTTACTTACAATCAGAAGTCAGCTTATACTGGTTATGTATAGCTTGATGTGTAGCCGTGTGTACTAACAGGAGCCTATAGTTGCATCAATTTCATTAAAATTCTTCACATTAATTCATAGTTAACTTGGGCACATGCGCTTAGCAGGTGCGCTAAGATAACTACGTAAGTTCTAATTAGGTCCATATAAATAGATATTTAGATTCTCATGCACAGTCTTGGTTTAGATCACTTGTTAGTACCCAGATATATTAACCTAATTATGAGGTATGAACTAGTCTTTGGATAGACAAAAAGTAATCATTGTATAGACATTCGAATCGTACATAATAAGTTAAATCTTGGAGGGTACTTTGGTTAATCATGGACCCACCTCCCACCTCTTATCGTGTTTTCTGTGCACTAACACATGCACTATTGAAGAACATTGCGAGGCTTACGATAAGGCTGTCAAAGTGGCCGAATTCTGGTCGAAGCTTTTTTAAAACAAACAAATGGAATCTTCGATACGACGAAGAAGAGTTAAATCTTTGGAGTTCAAGATTTTCCAATGATCTCCATGTTCTCTTAGAAAGAAAACTCAATGTATTTTCCGTCTTAGATCAAAAGATACAACAAGTAGCTCGCAGTCTAATTTCAGATCAGCCAACTAACACTGTCCAAGATTTAATTAAGTTTTAAATTGAAAGCACGATAGCATCAGTAGGATAAACTTTAAAGGAAGCACATGCCAATAAAGAAACGTTAGGTGCACGTGGCAGCGTCAGGTGTAAGCGACATGTGTCGCGAAACGACGCGATTATAGGCAGCTTTGGATAATCAACGGTTTATTTATGGAGTATTGGGTTAATCCATCAATTATTATGATGTCAACGGGCCCTAATGTGTAAAAACTGTTCTAGAGCTTTTAATGAGCACCTGGCTGTTTTAACAGTGCAGATTTCAATAGAGTTGGCTAGGATTTTTTATAAGAGATATGTTCTACTATAAGATTTGAATATGACTGAATTAGGGTGCGTAGGATCATAGAAACGGTAAATATGTTTTTACATTTTGGAACAGTAGTAACTGGATCTGCCATTTCATTAACGTCATAGGTATTTAAGATAAAAGCTGAGCACGTATCGGTTACATTATAATGGTCACAACGCCAACACACTTCCTGCCGCCCACTACACGCAATATTAAAATTTAAAACATAAATACACATGTCATCGATTGACTACCTTATTTTTTGTAAAGATTCCAAATATCAAGTTGAACAGGTACATATTAACATTTCACTCCAGTTTCAAAAGTATAAAATGACACTTTGAGTGGTACCACTGCGTTATAAATTCTAAATGCTTATTTTTGCATCAAGCGTATTTACAGCAGCTACAATGCACAAATTTGCATTTTGCACTTTAACTTTATGGTTTACTCAACACCTTCCGCCCACCGATGCATCAAAAATGTAAAGATACAAATTGCAGACTTACATCTACGAGTGTCTACGACCACCTTGCGCACTTAAAAATATTCAGCCATGCAAAAAGTGTCATTATTCCAATTACATGCACGCTCGATAAGAAAATTGTTTACTACAGAATTTATAGTAATACGTTGTAGGTTGGCAATTATCTTATTTATACAGTTAGCAGACTCCTTAGGTTCGCCATAATACCATCCCTCACCTGTTATTGTAATAAGAACTATACGTGCCTCGGCTGTGGCAGGTTTTTCGCGATTGTTTTCGGGCCTGGCAGGTGCCAGGGACGCGAACTCGTCCCGAGCAGATGTCTGCTCTTATAATACACTCCTGTTTTATTTTGTATCTCGGAATCGTCCGCGAGCCAGTTTCGTGTGTTATTTATATTCGTATCAACGCTGCACTTGTCTCATAAGTGGTATACAAACACTTTACCATATTCTTATCTTATCTACTGCACGTGCTTTGATTTCGTAATAATTGAAACTTTAATTTTATGGTTATAATAAGCCTAAGCACGTTTTATATCTTTTATGGTTATAAAACGTGTGGTGTTTATTGCAGGACAATGTACAGGAAGGCGAAAAAAATTAAGGAGGAAGGATGACAGATGCGCTCCGGACAAGTGGCGCATGCGCTGGTGCGCTTGCACACCGGTAGCGTAATATTCCGCGAAATAAGCTTAGTGCGCGGCTAGCGGCAGATTAATGCTGGTTTTTCTCAGTCACGTAACTAAAGTACTGTTACTGGCGACATATTCAGCGCTTATAGCCTACATAAGTGGACCTACTACATTAGAACTAGTTTCTAGTAGTCGCGGAGGCAGAATATAAAATGAATGATAAATGCTTTTCACATCTTGATTTCAAATGAGCAGAAATATTTGAGCATAAAATGTGCTCTAGATCTATTTAATGGATTTTATGTAGACTTTTATCTTATTTATGTAACTTATCAAAAGTTTCACCATATCAAAGTCACGAAAAACTGCCTGTTGAGTGTTTGCCCAACGAATTATGACGAAGGTGAAGAAATCGTTGTATTTCTATAAAAGCATCTCAAACATACGCAATAAAGGCACTGTCCTCAAACAAACAAACCACTAAGGCTGCGTTCACACAAGCCCTACAGCCCTACAATAACTATAGATTCTGAGGTCTATGTTAAGTGATTGACAGAGGGTCCGTGTGTATCCAGCCTACATTTAGAACAGCTCGTGACAAACAGATAAAGTTTCTCGCTAATGGAAGTGGGGACGTACTGTCGCAAGATAACGATTTCGAAACAAGACGGTTTCGGGAACAACGGTTCTTGTCAATGTTTACACTGATAAGACTAAGTTGTTTTTAGTAGATATAAAAATAAATGATAAAGTATTCCTTGAAAGGTAAGGAAGAAAAGAGGGAGATAGAGCAGGAGAACGAAGTCTCGCTTTTCCATTAGCATTCGAAAAATAAACTGAACTAAGAATCAAGAAAAAGGGTTACTTTGCGATAAAATAAAAAAGCCACCTTATGTAGACTTTGCGCAACGCAATCAGCGAGTTTGTATTTGAAAAAAGATCTAGCAAATCGATTCTCGTGATTATCAGAACACTATCTATTTGTATTAGCAAGCCAATATTCTCAAAACCGTGCAATTGTAACAAAAATTGTATCACCGTTTCTAAACTTTATGTCTTGCTAATAAGGTTCAATATCTTTAAATAGTTTAACCAGTTAATCGAAGCATCAAAAGTAAAACCGCGCAATTGAAATAAGCTGTACCACTCTTTCTAAACTCTATGCCTTTGTGATAAGGTTGAAAATCTTAGAATTGTTTTACCAGCTAAAGACAGAGACGTACACAGAGTAGAGTATCGCATATTTTTACTCTAGGTCTTAACGAGTCACATATGACGGCAAATAACGGGACGTAGCGTTTGTACGTACAGTCACGAGCACTAATATGTCAACACTTGGCAACTTTCAATTGCGATTTATTCGTGAAATAACGAATGCAACGTTGAAATACGACACTTTAGATAAACATAAGGTTTCGAAAATACTATGTTCGTAATAACATAAAATTTAATTCAAAAATATAGGATAAAATCGCCTTTGAATAAAGCCAAGTGTATACATACTTATGCTGGTGACTGTACACCACGGGTTCAAAGGACTAATGCACTGATGAGTAGCTGTTAAAAGTGGGGGGAGTTATTTATTATTGCAGATGTTTATGGAAAACTGCGCGAAAATTATATGAATTCAAAACAGCACCGGAATTTTAGGCGATAATTCCAAGACAACTGGCAAAATTATAGTTTAGGGGAAGCGCTCCCTAAACACTTATTATAACATAATTAACAAATACGAAAACAATACACAAAAATACACTATCTATGGGTATTATAACTTAGTTTTAAACAACAGTAGCGCGTCCAGAAAGAACTGTACTCTACTGTAAAGATCTTCGGCAAAACTTTCAAGAAATACATGAAAATTCTAAAAGAAAACTTATTTATGCTGGCTCCCTTGATTTTGCTAGTCTGTATCCACCTCTATTCCGATTTCCGATAGCATTTATCAAAGTGCAGTGAACCGTGAAATGATACCTGAAACGTTTTCCAAAGCAAAATAAAAGTCATACGACTGTTTGTGTATTTTGATACTACTACCTACTATTATCCACCATAGGTATTATACGTAATTTGACACAGATATATCACACTAACATCTGTCCGCAACTTCGTTCGCATGGAAATCGTAAGACACAACAATTTATTTACTAAAATAACAGCCACAATTTTATAAAACTCCTTTTGATTGGTGTCGCATCGCATCGGCCGCCAACGCTATTACTTCATTTTCGCATTTTCAGTACTACTTTTTTCCTTTTGCTCGGCTCCTGTCACAGCGTGATGTTAAATAGCCTATAGCTCAAAAATTGGGCTATCAAGAGCTAAATAAATTTTCAAATCCGACTGTTGGTTCCAGCCAGAGATTAGCGCGTTCAAAAAAACTCTACAGCTTTATTATTTTACTATAGATAAGCAATTTGTTACAAAACAGAACAAAAATGATTACTTGTATACAACAGTGTTATTTATAGATTCTGCTGAATTTTATAAACGAATGGTTAATGTAAGGAGGCGTTGACCTGAGCATGTTACGATCACAATAAAATCTGTTTATGTACACATATATATTTTTATCACTGTGTTATTTATACCTACTTGTTTACGTTTATTCACAGTTTGGCGCATGTGTATTACGGCAGCAGATTGACCTGAATATTTTAATACTGTACTGAGAATTTTTTGTTTCAATACTGCTGCATGTTTTAATAAACTATACGCCCTATAGTTTATTAAGGATGAGCCCAGGAAGAGGTGGCGAGACGACTTAGACGCGTACCCCAAGTGTTGGATCGAGGTAGCTCTGGAAAAGGATGCCTAAAAAGATTTGGGGGAAGCCTTTGATCAGTAGAGTAAGAGGGACAGTGTTGATAAACTTAAAAAAAAGGGTAAAAATATTTTAATTTCAGGATAAAACTATTAAAGTTAAGTAATTAAAAAAATAAATGAAGCTGTTCTATACGTCCATGTTTTAATCGCTTCTTAATTGAAACAACAACTAATTACATCACTGCAATGATTTAAGAGCTCTGTTTTTCCTACAACAACGTGCTAAGTATCGTTTTTTAAGAAATGTGAAAGGGAGAGGGTCAATTAGTACACGTTTTTACATGCAGAGGGGGAGCAGTGATGCGTTGGACATGTATTGAATAATATATACGAGGAAAAACCTCGATTTGACGCCTCGTGGGCCGCGTGGGAAGCCGACTGCTCGCACCAATGCACCATTTAACTCCTACTCTTAATCGACTTCTAATCTGTTATCTAACTGTGCGTTTTATCTAGATTTATCTATGTTATAAGCTTGTTTGACAGGCCCAGTTTAATTAGGATTTGATTGCAATTAATCACCGCTGAAATTAATTTAGTAAATTTAAGACCCGCTGTGTTTTTTTGCGAATTGGACCTGCTCTTGACCTCGATCTCGCCTGATGGAAAGCGATGGATGAGGTCTACGACGGAGCGAGCGAGCTTAAAAGATGCCTGTCCACTCTTGCTTTGAAGGCAGACGGGTTATATGTCATGTAGAAGTGTTTTGTTCAAAGCAAATCAACGCATGTTATTAAAATACTAATTTTACTTCTTATCTTCCACATGCACATTGAACATCAAGTGGGACTTATCAGCGAATCGGTATCGGTAAGCGGAAGTAGTATTTGAATCAAAATATGGCCGGTGCACTTCCCCTACGGAAGCGCTTGCGCCTCACCTACACTTGAACGTATTAATCATTTCAACCATACAATTTGATGGGTTAGTTTTGTGATGTCTGTGTATGAGAACAGCTGCAAAAAAATCAATATATAATTAAGATAGGTCATCAAATGTGCACGGCGGCGTTTGTGGTCTTCATAAAGGTTAATTCGTTTGAGTAAAAATTATGTTAGAACAAAATTCGCATGTTTTTTTTTTCGTAATGATTGTCCTTTGTCTAAGCATGTCACGTTCATTAGTTCCCTCAGGCTTCGACGTGATCCATGCATTAGTTAGGTATCATTATACATGATAAAATAATAAACAAGTACGTCATCTAGCTGAGTCGTAATTACTGGCGGTCTTAGTTATACAGTAAATATTGTTTGAAATTACTGATCAAGGTCTAGACTTCAATAACATGCCTCTAAGAATATCCATTCCTTACCTACTATTATGTAGGTAGGTAAGTTAATAGGTAGATAAATTGTACATACCGTTACCTTATATTTTCCGAGATTTAAGCAAAAAAATCTATATCCGAGTTTAGGTTTCTGAGTTCTCATTTCTAACCAAGTAAGTAAGATTAGTCATCACGAATCATGCATTCATTTTCATTTCTTAGTATTGATTCATAATTGAATAGTACATATTAGTCAATCACTACCACGAAAAAGTCCCAGTCGTTAAAATGATTGCAAGTTATGCAAGTGTCATTCATTATCATTAGCAATCTGAAAGTATGCCTAAACTAGTAACTTGTTCATACAATTATGTAAAGCAACGTTAAACCGGGTCTCTAGTCTACCCTATTCTGGCAAGTGAACTATAAATTACCTCGTTACGGTCTAATTAAGAACCTATTAGGTGGAACAACAATCATGTATGTGACGAATATGTCTAGGCGTTGATTCAAGTTTATGTACCGTGACATTCGAGCTGAGTCACAGATTGTCACTATGCGATATTTTGATAACATAGCGCCATTGAACAGGTATGATATAACATAACATAACAATTAATGTAAGAACGTGATCTTGTTGGAATTGATGACTTGGAATTCTGTAACAAGATTCGAGTCATACAATCGGTATGGATCGATGCTCGTAACGAATGCGATGCTCTCGCAATCGATGTTTATAAAATGTAGTGTGACCTGTGTGACTAACACGACATGTTTTATAAATTACTTTTGCCCTTTGCTCTCGGCTATGAATAAGTTGCCTCTCTCTTTTTGTTTTTCCGAATTTTTTAAATTGCGTTACTTCATTTTCGCAGCTTTCCTGCATTTTTATCATCTTGGTTGTCAAAAAATATCTCTGTGCACTGTGCATCATACTGTTTATCTAGTTTTAGGTATTTATTGAGACCTTTACTTTAGGCATGACGTAATATACAACGCTGGCACTATTTGGAAAACGTAAAACGTGTTTTATAAATAGACATCATTGTCTACTTGATTATCATATTACAGCCACAAGTCTGGTAGACAAAAGTGAATATGACAACCGCCTCTATGCCTATGGAAATATATTTGGACATTGTTAATATAATATTTGAAGCTTTCTATTAGAGTTTGAGCTATCCAATTTTAATATTTTGCTAACGCTCATAACATGACAAAGAGAGATTTACTTTCTATGATTGTTAGCAAACAGGTAAGTAGGGTACTTAGGTAATAATTGTTTTGGAACTATTCTCACTATACTCAGGCAACTGGTGTTAAAAGATCAGAAACCTGACAGGATGCTATTGAAGTAATAGATACTTAATCTATCTTGTTATTTAGTGTGGTTTGATTTGCGGTACTTCTATAATTTACTGGCGATGATTGCCAGGGTACTGCTATTAATATAGTGAGATGATTGAGCAGTAAAACAATCAAAGTGATATGGTGTAAATCCAAGCCAGCCGGAACCGGTCGGCGAATTGAGAGGAACGTGTGCTCAATTTCCGAGAGCCAACCACATCTCGACCAATTTACTTTTTTAGATCGCCAGAAATGGTGGGTTAAGTGCTCATTAAATACAAATTAGGTTTTCATATGTAAGTATCGCGTTACATTAGTATTTACGGGCTATAAGTTGATAATAAGAAATCTGTAAACATGTTTTATTTCCTGAATAACTTTAAATACCACGTGGTGGCTGAAGCCACAAAAATACATTTAATAAAAGTTGCTTCTCTGATACTTAAATACCATGCAAATGAAAACCTCGATTCCAAAATCTAACGAAGAATAAGTAAAAGGATTGTTCCATTCACGCATCATTAGCACTCACTGTCCGAAACGAAAGACCCCAAAGTTTAAATGCCAGCACATTACATACGGTCAAAATCTGCCCCTGCCCATTATAGAGCATCCCTTTTAAAAATGGGGAGATCGGCCATCCGTGCAACGGCCACTACCTGTACCTATAAATG
This sequence comes from Hydraecia micacea, assembly GCA_914767645.1. Taxonomy (NCBI): domain Eukaryota; kingdom Metazoa; phylum Arthropoda; class Insecta; order Lepidoptera; family Noctuidae; genus Hydraecia; species Hydraecia micacea. Next base: position 14,761,171 of record OU611783.1, on the reverse strand, counting down.
TACCTGTATACGAAATCCCAGTCTTTAATTATATACAAATAAATAAGTATAAGCCCAGCTACAGTCGACATAGGTCTCGCTTGCACAAACACAAAAACACCATTAAGGTATTGCTGTCTCGTTCGTTCGTGTGCGTTGATGTCTTTTACTCCAAGCGTAGGCCCCGTGGGGCCACAGTATAAACAAAAAAATCAGATACCTTTTTTTTGTTTACGGCTGAAGTTGGTAAAATGCATTTAGCTTGTTTAGAAATGTTTCGATCCGCAAAATAATGCGCGTAAAATGTATCTCATCCAATTTTCAAGCATTTCCCGCCTAAAACTTTACAACAGAAAATTGGATAATAAATACCTACTTTCTAAATCAACTACTTTTATCAATAGACATATTTTTGCACTGTTTATTTAGGTAACACTATCAAGTACGAGGAAGTAGCTTTCTTTATTGACTTACATGAGTCAACTCTTACATGAGAAAAAACGAAATTCTGAAAAGGTTCCTCTATTTTTGTGTATACTGTGCGATGCGATCGCTTATTTTAAATTGGAAACACGGAGGCTTCGAAGGGCATGCGCGGGAGAGGCGGGATCAAGATTCACGACGAACGTCCAGAGAACCGGACTCGAATGAATTACCCTCCATATTATAACTATTATAGTACATTATTTGAAAATTGAATGCATTCTCAACGAAATAATAACATAAATGAGGAAGTGTCGCATTTGCAAGTCAGAATTAATGTTGATTTATTTACATAAATAACACGCTGACTGATAGTTTCAAAAATGCTCCTTTCAAACACATTTTGGTGGTACACTTTATGTACGTATTATGTAGAAAGCTAAAGAACAGCACTTTAATTGATGAAAACACAAAATAATAACAAATTAAAGTAGAAGGGCTCACCTTCGCGCTGTGGTAGAGAGCACTGGTTCGTGTTATCTTGGCTTTAGTCATCGTAAATCCTTGCAATCCTTCCAGTATTCACATAGAGCACAGTTCATAACAACACTTCCAAACAAACTTTCATGTTTATAATCGTTTTTAGTCCACAGGGATACGAAAACTTAGCACGCGGCGATCGCGACTGTGTTTACAATGAGAGACCGAACGTGGGAGTGTAGACAGTAGAGTTGCGGGTACGCCAGCCCGTGACGCCAGCGCCGCCATCGCTCGCAGCGGTGTAGTACCTGAACTAAACGATAAGCGCCGCGCGCGGCTACGGCGGGAAACAGGCCTACGACCCAGGATTTTGAGGCTTCGAAGCGGCCATCTTGTTTTATAAAACCAAGCCGCGCAATGCCCGCGGGATCTCGAGAATAACGTTGACATGAACAATAATTGTTGTTATTATAAACACGTCAAGGGAATACGTTCTATCTTAGAAAATGTGACATTCCTTATAAATTATAGTTATTACAGTGTTCATTAGAAGTACTGTTAATCGTTTGGAATTTGAATCTTACTGCAATGTTTTGGTTAGAAAAAGTGAAAAGTAATCCTTACTAAGCAAAATCTTAATTTTATTTTCCTCGGAAACGAAATACTTAGTCCGAAAGCACATCATAAATAATAAAACGTGCCAAGCACAGCAGTTGAGTTCAAAAATAATAATAGAAATTACCTGTTCTGTCTTATGTTTTTTTTTATACGCTTTAGAGCAGGTGGTCGGAAGAAAAAAGTTTTGAACGTGCGAGGGAGCTCTTTTCGACTGCACAGCGGGATGAGGGATTAAAAACGCCGAAAAAACGTTCATCGCTAATACTGAACACCTTGCCGACTATAATACGTAATCGCTTGTAATAACTTATCAATTCCCGAGAATAGGTTTCCAAGTTATTGTCTATTGATTGCGTGCGTGACTAATGTAATACTGTACGCATAAAAATTCTGTAAGAACTTGTCTTATAAGCAGAATTATAGTAATGACGCAACTGATTGTGTTTGTCAAGTGTGAAAGTAAAACTGATTTTTCTTTACTTGGCTACGGTCATTAGGATTCTGTTTCCACTCATGCTATCCCGTAAAGTCCAACGTTTCTTGAACTTAAGAACGCGGTACTATACTGTAGAAATTCGCATTTGTACAGGCTGGCCAGACACAAATTCATATCAACTTTGATTCTGTACCTACGGCTATATAATATTTAAACAAATCTATGTTTATAAGACAGAAATTGAAGTGGTACCTAAGCAAATATGTACACACGTTCATATTTATTTGTCCGTGAGCTCAATCTATTCCTGCGGTTGACAATCGACTACCTACTGTCAATACAATTTGTAAGTAAGTAAGTATATTGTAGATTCTATACCATACAGCTCTGAGCTCAATGATAGTGGCGCAACAACACCTCTGTAGTAACTACTTGGTAGTTAGGTACAGACGCCAGCACATCAAATCAAGCTACTACAATCCGTAAAATTTCTTTATAGATTTTCAACTTTATCGCTAAAGCATAAGGTTCAAAGTTGATTGGGAAAATTTTACAATTTCGGTTAGCTTGATGTGCTGGCGTCTGTACCACGGCGCTACGTCTCTTGTTCTACCAGGCACAAAGGTTTCAAGTTCCCTTTGTCTTTGCGCACGTGCGGACACAGTTACTTATGCACGGGTCCATATTATATTCTAAACAGCCTCAATTACAATAACAAAACATTCTACCACATAAACAGACTCAAATTGAAAACAAACGCACGGTACACTTCAATAAATAATCCTTATAAAGGACACAACTCGATGGTATTTTCGAATCAAAAGTACACCTCCTTTTATATCAGTAGTCTTATTATCTTACCTTAAGAAGGTATCGATAAAAATAAAATAAAAAGTCAGTAGAAGCATTTAAAGAGATTGCTCCACTACCCAAACGGTAAGCGGCCCGACTGGTCCAAGCCAGGGGTATTACTTATTTCATTCCGTAGTAATTGCGTAGTGGGCAGTTTGGCCCAATTATACTCTCCCGTCTAGTTAGGTGAGAAATAGAATATTGCCGGCATGACGACGGATCAAACTATTATTTTTACTTACAAAATTATGGGTGTAATAGCTTGTTCCGTTACGAAAGTACGGCGATGAGAAGTGTTTATTGGTTGCCTCTTAGAGTTACTATTAGAATGATGATACGTCTTGGAAAGGATTGGGAAAGAAAATTTTTACTTCCCGTTCCAATGCTGATTTGATCGCTTGGAGGTTTGGACAATCAATGGCGTGGATGGACAATAAATTATAGTCCAAAATGCTAAAAATCTGGCCTCCTTATCAAAATATACCGAATAGCAAAATAACTTACAACCCGTCCGACTGTCGACTGACGTCTGTGCACCTGACGCTGTGACGCTACTCTGTCGTAGGTCTGTTTGAAAAAAAAAGTCAACATCGTAAAAATATTTTATACGATTTTTTTTTCAACACTCTTTGGAAAGTATAGATTTAAAACGTAATAACAAATATAATAAATATCAACATTTCGCGCATAAACGCTTTCCAGCGAGGTGCACACTTAAGTCGGACGGGCAGTAGGCACCACATCGCAACATACCCAATTAACTGTTCGCAACTGTACTGCCATTCCATTATCCCTGCTCAGCCCTTAGAAGCCCTACGTTTACTAAACCATAATAATGCCCATGACGCACACATTCCTCGTACCAAAGAACGCAGAAGGGATTGCGTTAATAAGAAATCCTTGCCTTCCAGATGATGACACAGAGGCATTTAACTAGCCTCCTCCGACACTGTAATTAGCTGTGGTAATGACTACAACAGATGGCTGCAATTTGTCTCTTCTGTGTATAAAATCTGTACAATTTTCATTTAAAGCTTAGTGAGTATAACGGGACTTTGATTGATAGGCATGATTTTATATCTTTCAGTTCTTCAGGACGTAAATGCGGCACGTAGCGAGAGAAGCCGGTACCGCGTATGGCATAATATTCTATTTCATCATTCTCCTGCCCTTATCCCAATTAATTCGGGGTCGGTGTAACATGTCTTTTTCTTCCATACTTCTCTATTAGTCGTCATCTCGGTAGTCACCTCCTTTCTTACCATATCATCACACATTCCATCCATCGTTTCTTTGGTCTTCCCCTACTCTTATAGCCATCGATATCCATACTCTGAAACTCTCCTCACGACATTTTCCTCATTTCTCCGTAACACATGCCCATACCATGAAAACCGATTTCCACACAACTACCGTAACGTACCACTTTCAAACTTCCTCTTATGTACTAATTTCTTATTCTATCCATTCGTGTAACACCAGTAATATTATATTTGTATGTTAAAAAATATAAGTTTAAAAACTAAAAGCCAACTACTGAAAAGGATGAAACAAGAAAGTACCTTCCCGTGGTCGCATGCCGCTGCTATTGTACTAACATACATGTAAGCTATGGTAGCATACGACCAGGTACTTTCTTGTTTCATCCTTTTCAGTAGTCGGGTTTTAGTTTTTAAACTTATTTTATATTTAATTGTTTTGGGGCTTATTTCAGTAATATTTATATTTCTGAAATGTGCTAATTAAGCCCTTTCATTTGATACCCAACACGGCATGATTAAAAAGTTTTTTTTTAGGTCGTGACTTTACTTCCGCTTGAGGGCGCCGTATTCCATTTAATGTGACGTCACATAGCCTATAACCAGCGGACGATCAAGACGCTTCCAACGATACCTCATTTGTCAAATTATGACAAGAAGTTTAGAAGTTATGAGGGAACAGATGAACATACATACATATACAAATTACAGACATACTGGTCAAAATCATAACCCTCCTTTGTGCTTCGCCGTAGTCGGGTAAAAAGTCCTCCAGTATGTTAAAAAGTTATTTCATCAAGATAGTATAATTCTTTTTATTTCGACATGGACAAGCTATACTTTTAATGAAATTGAATCTGTGACATGTAATATTATAATAATATGTTCTGGTTTGTTTTCCTTTGAAGTACCTAGGTGGCCAACTTTCACCCAATAATCTATTCACAAATAGTAGTACTTATCTATCTAGTCTCTTACGCAATAAAAGACAAAATCATTGGTTTTCTTAGGTTTGCTTAGCAGATAGGAATGATACTTAAATCGAAATTTATTGCAAAACATTTAAATAGCTTTATAACAGGAAAACCTTAACAACTCCAGTCCCGTTTTGTATTTTAAAATTAACAACACAAACCTACAATAGACTAAGCATAAAAGAATTTTACACTTCCTCTATTCGACCCTTTATAACAAAAAGCAATCTAAATCTTATTTAAGAACAACACGACCATGGAAGCACGAGGAGGTTATTTAAAAAATGGAGATTAGGATCTAATCCTTTGGAAGCTTCTTTGTAATTAGCTAGACGGCTTTTTTAATCATATTACGGTAGAACGTAAAATATATTGTGATATATTAATAGGCTGTAGGCAGGTACAATAGCAACTCTTTACTGAGGATATTTCTAAGTGATCGGTAAAAAATCGGGATATTTAAGTTTTAAACCGACTTGAAGCCTGACTTCAATTTGCACTTCAGTATTATATAAGAGCTTCTTCAGATATCGTAAACCCTGAATCTAGAGTTTTACTATAAACATGTCTTTAATATACGTAGTCATTATCATTATTCGACAAACGAATTTCAATTCTATCTACCTATTCTATGTGGATATATCTCCACGCGTCATCTTATTGCTGCACCTTGATTTAAATTTGTTTCTTTTTCAAACTAGCTTTTCGATTAATATAAGTAACTTACTATATATAGGTATGTGTGTTTATTAATATCCATATAGTAAAATTACAACACCCCTAACCGGTTTCCATCTCGTAGTAGTACTACACAAACATATACCTGTCTCTGTTACTCACATGGAACCTCTTTTTCCACAAAGCAAACTAGCCTCTAACACAATGGAGAAAAGCTTTAAAGTTATTTGCTACGAACTTCGTAGCCCGTAGACTGTTGATCTTGTAGTAGGTCGTAGTAAGGCGAAACGAGTTTTATGCTAAGAGGAAATGACCACTCCGCTCAAAAAGATGTTTACCGTTAAAGAAACGTCCAAATATAGTAGGACATACATATAAATATTGTGTCCTCTATGTATTCTACTACAGGAATATCTTAAAAGGGTACATGTAGGAAAACTGTACAATCGATAGATAAATAGGTAGTACCCACCCAGATGTTTATTTGAAATATTGGTAGTGTTATTAATCCAAAAATTATTTAAAATGAGAAACAACGAACAAATAGGTAGATGGAACTACATAATATTCACCAAAAGTCACAGCATTTATTCAAGTTGCGCAAGCACATGCTGTTGCTTACTGGCGAAGCGCCTAGTGAAATCAAAGAGCAATCATTTGTGTAGCACCGCTATGGGATGCTACTTTGTACAGGCGCTTTCTACAAGTGTAGCGTTGAAGATACAGCTAGCTGTTGAAATAAGTATAGCAAGCTATTAAAGACGAAAGATACCACGTTATAGCTCATAATATGACACTAAAACAATGGATCATAATTACGATGTTGACAATCTGTTTCTAATAAAGTCTTTGCCCTCGCCATTGTTCTGACAGTGAATATTTCCCAGATTAGAACACTTTCGAGAAGCGATTCAAGCACTAGCACTAGATTGATACATGCGGGTGCTACTACGTTTGAAACTGCACGCAATTCCCACGATACCGCCATTCACGAAACCCGCAACACTTGAAGTAGTTAACTACAATAAGTACTCAGACGGGTGGAACGAACTGTTTGTTAATACTACGTCTTTGCCTGGTGAAGGAAAGAGGTGTGAAGTTCCTCCGTAGAGAAAGATGGATGCTTCAGCCAGACGAGTGATATTTTCTTGAGAGCTGCACACTGTACTAATGTAGTACTTATATGTATATGTAGATTACTACGCTAAATCTAAATGCGCGGTGATGAATTACGCGTAGGAAGTCACATGGTGTCGTCATTCACAACTACCAGCAAAGGTGTCGTAACATGACCAATTTTGCGAAAACACCACGAAATCTGTCCATTTTTCGCTGTCGTGATACTAGAGAGAACTTTCTCGATATTGACTCAAATTCTTTGCTTTCCTTCATGCATATGTATGTGACATTCATTTAGATAATAGAACTATTATACAACATTTGAGAACGAATTTAACATTTTGCAATAATGCGAATTGTAGGTACGGTAATTTAGTGATCCTTTCGTTAGACGACTCGACCAATTTTCTTAATTGTGGTGTACGGCGAAGTTCGAAAGGATTTAAGTACCTTTAATTATTTTATGAATTTGAAAACCCCTTCTTAAACACTTTTATTGGCAGTCGTGAGTCGTGAGGATTATTTCTGCTCATTCATGTAGGTGGTCTGCTAATCTGTTATTTACTATATCTTTATGACAAAAACACAAGTCGCGACAATATGGCCGGAAAAAAAAATGTATATGCATAATTTCAGATATGCTCTACAAAGGCTCGTAGTAAGAGCTCGTTCGTAGCAGACACATAAATTGCCGCCTATCTGCGTCGTATCAATTTACAAGGAAGATGAGCACGAAACTGGATCGTCCACAATATCGCACGAGGTTTCTCTAATCTACGAGCTACGACCGGTTTCCTCAAGGTGGCTTATGGATGTTTCCCTAAATTTCAAAATGTAACCGACCCACAGACATGGCCCACTCTAGCTCGAAAACCGGCAATTTTATATGACCACTCAAGTCGAGGTTTACAAATGGCTCTCCGAACTTCAGCGTCTTTTATAGTTTCCAATCTTAAGTTTTATAGCCACGCGAGAACAGGTTAACGTCCAAATGATGGTCATTGAAATAGCTCATTTGCATTTTAATACCAGCCTTTGCTTAAATGATTATTTTATTTAAAGTTACGGTACTATTGTCTCGATGATATGTACTAAATTGGAACCACAATATTTGAATACAAGATTTAAAGCTGCTTCACCGCTGTTAGCTGTCACCTAACTGAAATAAATAAAAAAAGTATTGTTAGACATTCAACGTGAACTGAACTAACTGTACAAGCCCTAACAGACCTTCTTCAAAGGTCTATCAATTCTCGCCAGAATAAATTACGTATGCGGATGGTCACTTAAAAGAATTAGCATAACAACGGCACATCTCCACATAGGCTCTCTCCTTGTGCAAACGATGTCTGTCAACTAATAGATAGATAAACAGATATAGATTTTCTAAGGAGAAGACCCATAAAACAATAATCAGCACATTTTGTGGGAGGATTGATGATCGAAACGTGATGACATCAAAATGTTGGAGGCTGTTGATGACCATCTACGTCATCTTTTGCTAATTGGATTAACTAGAAGTAAAAAATTTAACAATTTTTATCTAAAATTGTCATGAAACCTATAGTCTTCTAAACGAATGATGGTGCAGTATGTTATTCAACCGTCAAAGCGTTTACCATTATAGATTTTTTTTTATATTTATGTAGCAATAAACATATAAATAAGAAATCTTCGAACCGCGACTAGCATATAATTTCTCACGGCGATCACGCATCGTATTCAGCGCGTGGCTGCGCAGGCGCCTACCCGTGGGAGTCCGAATGATCCAACCGATACTACGTAAGGCTACGTATTAGGAAACTGTTACCGATATGGTGGCGACGAAGTTCAATCACAAGAAACCTCTGGAAACAGTAAGGTTGGCGAAGCAGTAAAACTTATCGTTATAGTAGTAGGAATTAGGAGTTAACACCATAATAAAGCATTATTGATGATTGGTTTATGTTTGCCTAAACAAAATAGTGACGCATATGACTCCAAAATTAGCTATAACCAGCCTATAATGTTCCCACTGCTGGGACACAGGCTTCTTCTCTTCGAAAGAGAGTGGGCCATCTACCACGCGGGCCTAGTGCGGGTTGGTAGATGTCACATGTTTTCGAATTTTTGGTTCTAGGACATGCCGGTTTCTTCACGATGATTTCCTTGATAGTTTTGAGGGCAGTGGTGATAAATTATTTACACAAAGTAAAGGGCCTGCCTGGGTTCAAACCCACGACCTACAACTCTTAAATCCGGGCGTTCCCACTGGGCCACCACTGCTCTCCTCAAATTAGCTATGGTTTCATCTATTTGACTTTTCTAAGCCAGGTGGTAATTTAATTTAGACAAATGTTTGTAAACATTGTAAGTAGATATTGAAACCACAACATTGGAAATTATTTTCAGAACAAGCGGGAATCTTGAATCAACCGCGGTCCCACAGTTATCCCACTACCATAAATTGATACAATTGTTTCACGAGACTTTCAATTTCAAACTGAGTATATTGGAAATAAATTGCTACTTTACCATTTAAGTCTGGATAGAACAAAGGACGGAACATCTTATTTATTGAATTAAGTTTGCATGAATTGCTTTTTCCAAGACCAAGTTCTCATGGAAGGCAGCAGCTACGTAAACAGAATTCTGATCGTACTTAGATTGTATGTAGGCACAAGACACGACATTTGTTTTTGATAATGATGTTATTATGTCTATTAATTAATTTGCACGCAAAATTGAAAGTTTCTGGGCACATCGTGAGAACAAAGCAATTCCTATTACTCCTTTGCTATTAAAATCTTAGCAAGTACCTTCTAACTTTCACACAACAGGCCATTTCTAGATTGTGGAACAATAAAATTGCATAGTTCATGTCCTTTCCAGTCACATCCTATTATAGACTTCCTATCAACACTGGTTCCATCGCTTCCTTGTTGCAGTGCAGTGCAAGAAATTGCCTTTAATTCAAGGTCCTATATATGTGTTCAACCTTTGACCGGGCGTCTGTCAGGTGTTGTAATTAGATCGTTACCCGAAGCATGGCCCGTCGGTCAAGCTTGGCTGGGTTTCCCACACGTCTTGGCGTCTAAGGCGGACCCTCGCTATTCTGATGATGAGATTAACCCGCGCTTCCAGATATACCGATACGCGACTACTTGGGACTGTTTTACGTTAATAGCATAATTTTCTTCGGTTGATAACGGATAAACGTTGGAAGAATGGAACAAGTATTTTTCCTACATGTGTTAGCTGATAAATCTGCTGATGTGCGTTGATTTATGAGTAATAAGTAACGGCATTGAATATTTAACACATTTAGTTTTAGTAAGAACTCGGAAGCCAGTTTGACGATGGCACACCTGCTTTTTATGATACACGTTAAAGATTAGTCGTTCCTAATACTTAACGTTTTAAAATTTACATCTGCTCTAAACGCCATAAAGCTGCCTTAAGTCGAAGGGTTCCTTAAATTTTTGAGTCTCGTAAATGTCACGGCAGAGGTGAAACGCTGAGCGAGTTACGGCATGGCGTTACAATGGTCTATATTCGAACAATGGAGGTTTTTTTACCGAGAATTAGTCACAGGAGTCATATCCTTGAAGACGGTCAGGAAGGGTGAGTCATCAAAAGTCGCGGGTCGGGGGTCGCGGTTCAGTGCTCACAACCGAACTGTGCCAATGTTATGTACTGCGCTGGCGGAGTTACGTCATTTTAAGCTGTTATATAGCGAACCCGCTGTAACACGAATTTGAGATAACAAAGGACCGGCTTTTAAGGATTTCTGACTAAAAACTGTTACGTCAATTGACAGATGATTGATTAAAGTTAGTAGAGCTCTAAATTAACGCCTTAAACATTCTAGGATTTTAACTTATCTTCTATCAGCTTATTATTGACATAAACATTCTGTGTCTACATGCTGCCTCTACAATTCTACGAAGTACATATATTTCTACATAGATAATGACGGTAACTAAACTGACAATGTCAAAAACGGTAGGCAATGAAGCATGGTGTCGTACGACAAACTCTATTGAGATACAAGTGTGTCCAAGTGATCAACAGACCGACTAATGCGCATTAACCAGGGGCCAACCATGAGGTCGATTCGGCTTTAACAAATTATCCTACGTTTCCCTACAACTCCAGGATTTATTCTTTTGTTGAATATAACTGTATAAGTAAATTAGGTGTCATTTCACGTTATCCAAAATCTTCAGGTAAACATCGGGGTCTTATTCTTCATGTTTGGACTGTTGAAGGGTTCTGGTTGATTTTGATTAGACTGGTCATTTATTTTATCTTTCAGGAAAAGTAACCAAGTAAATGTGATGAATAAATTATTTCAGTTACCTAAATCATAATTTTACGTCATACCTACTGTTGTTTCCTATCAAACAGCTGAAAGGGATTAATATCTAAAAACAAATGCAGATAACGATACCAATTTTATATTTGACACAAATCTCTCTCACAATTCATTACAAGAGTAATGACAAAAGTCCTGATGTTGCATCATATTCTAATTATTTTCAGATTAGGTATATGTCCGTTTTATTTGGAGCGTCCAAAATGATCGGAAGTCGAACATTACAGACTTTAGTTCTGATACCATTTCCGGACACACACGACGATTGTTTTTGTCTAAAATTGAAGAAAATTGGTCCTCATGACGTTATTTTTATTTGATTAAAGTTAAAAGATAATTGAGTAAGAACTGTTTGGAATGTTTCTGAAATATGTTTTTATTGCATGTGTGTGTACATTTGAAAATATTAAACCAGAAATAGTAATAAACGGTGGCGCAATACCCATAGACGCGAGACCGTAAAATTTACTTATTTTCTTATAACTTATATTTTCAGTCTTGAATGCAAAAATACGATGCATTTCCAAGTTTCAAAACAGTAACCACCTGTGAGCCTATATAAAGAAAATTTCAACCACAGTTGAAGACAATGTTACAAAAACAATTAAATCGTGAACCGTGACGGTTGCACTCGTAATAGCTTATTAGAAATGCAATAAAAATGACCCACAATATGGGAGCCATTCAAATACCCAACCGTGGGATCTGTAAGAAACCGCACAATGATTTAATAAAAAGTATCGAAGTCGATCAGCAAGAAAATATGGACAAATGAGGAATAGGGCTGCATCATATACAGAATTTGTTTAACATGTAGGACGATACTACCTGGGTGGTATCGTGGTTCATTCCCAGGTCGGACAGTGTTATTAGATTTTTCATTAGGAATCTCTTAGTAACAGTCCGGAGTTTGGAACTTGGCGGTTTATTACCCCCGTGCCTCGGGGAGTACGTAAAGCCGTTGGTCCTGCGCCTGATCTCTCCCCGGTCGTGGCGGATTGCCGTCCCATTGGACTATGAGAGTAAAGGAACAGAGTGTGCACCTGAGTGTACCTGTGTTTACGCAAACACTTGTGCACTATAATATCTCCTGCGTACCTGGTTAATCTCCGTTGAGATTGGCCACCGTGACCCAAATCGGTCGGGGGGCTATTATAACATGCAAGGCATGCATTTAAAAAGACTGCTAGATGATTTTTAATTGGATTAAAAATAACCTCAATTTTCTCAATAAAAATCTGTATAAATAATATAATAAAATAATTTTCATTTATCAACGTTTACAAAAAGAAATTAAAAAAACGTCATTGAGAAATTAAACCTGTAACGATCGGTAAAAAATCATAATAATTAATCGAATGTTACGTGCAATTAGATGGCTTCTAATTAGAGTCCATGTAATGTACACGTATTCATGGTAAACTTTTGTTGAGCAATAGTTGATCAACATTGTTGATGAGCAACAACAGAGGTGCTGGAAACAAAGTTTATAATTTTATTATCAATTCTTGTCCACACGCCAGTCTGCGTCAAAATGTTGCCCGAGGAAGTAGTGTTGTTGTGTTCTCTGTATCTAATGTATTGCACATTGACAACACGCCATGATCAACTCTGCAATACGCAGTGTTGCCAGTAACATGTTGACAGCAACTCAGCAATATGTTGATTAAACTTTGTTAATAACAAATGTTTACTATGAATACGGGGCTTTAGGTACACTACAATTTAGTTTATCGTTGTCAAAATGTTTCAGTAAATTTTAACCAAAATCAAGATTTCTCAGTACATCATGACATGACCAACATCAAGATTTTTCAGTACATCATGACCGAAAGAGTATCGGTATAGTGTTAACACCAACATTTTTGTTTTAATGGAGCGGGAATCAGACTGAGATAGGTTTGTGTAGGTCTGAGCAAGGCCTAAATCGGTGCGAAACCGTTCCTAGTATGTTACGTAGATAATGAAACACATTTTGACGACTGGCATCATAATGTGTCAAAAGACAATTAGTTATCATGATGACTAAGACTTGTGTCTACTACAGATATCGAAAACTCGTGTAATCAATACGAAATCGCGTTTCGACTATGAATGAAGTGTTGTGAAATACGAGTTAATTTTAGTGTATTTTTATCGCTGGGTAAGTTGAATATCCGGGAGCATAGTGCACAAATAAAAACAATGGTTTCGCCATATAGAACATTTCTACTTGTTGGATTTTTGGTAAAGTTTCAAACTTTAATGTCATTCTTGTTAAGTACGTACTTGTGTTTATTTAGGTAAATCGCTAACCTCTGTTCTGTGTAAAGTTTTAATGAAACTTCACAGTAGGAAATCTTCCAGGTATTTAAAGCATTCTATTCCTTATTTCCTCCAAAAACTTCGGATAAACTTATTTATTTTAATTTAAAGATTATCTTCACATCATGAGTATGAAATACTGTATAGGAACCCTATTTGGAACCCATTCGGAAAGTATCCTAACTATCAGTGGCGAAGGTACCATACAACTCGGTTCCCACCGGCTTCCCTTCGAAAGTTCTAGGTCCGTAGGTATATGCAAAATTACAGGATGATCGGTTCTGTGGTTTAGGCGTGAAAAGGTAACAAACAAACTTACTTTCGCATTTATAATATTATAGTTATTTCCTACAGCTGTATGTTTTGCCCTTGTAAGAGTAGTTGCTTTAGTGATAGTGTCGAATAGAAGTGTGACTAGCAACCGTGGTACCCTCATAGGGGCGTTTAATAGTGTTAGATCCGTATCTGGTATTCTGGCGCCGATCATCGGCGGTGTTATTAATCATTATCTAGGTGTTACTTATATATTTTACACTGGTGCTATGATCGCTTCAATAGGCCTTGTTTTAAGTTACCGGGCGAGATCGATATCTTTACAAGAAAAAATAAAGTCAATTTGAATTTTGTTACAGCTAGCTCAATGTCTCATTAGTCCCCTTTTCATATGATTTCATGACCTGGTGCTTTATAATTTTCTTTATAATTCTTCAAAATGTCTCATCCAATCGTAACAAGATCTAATTGTTTTAACACGTCAGAACCACACGTAATGGGTGTGCTCTAATTATCAAAACATTATGCAGGTGAATAATAAGGGAGTAAGTATATCGTAGACCGTAGCGTTGTGCTCGGTTCCCACGACTCGGTTCCTTCCGGAGGCGGCGACCCGTGACGCTACCGTCTTGGCGCCCACATCGCGCCTCTCATTGTTTCACCGCTAGTTACTAAACCTCTTAAAAACGACAAGGGCCAATTTTCTAATGTACAAATTATGTTTATGGACCTCGATCTGGTCAAACGAGAAATAATTTAAGTGTCTAATGTAACGTGACTTTTTTGGGACCAAGTAAATAGGTACCTATATCTGCTATAAGAATCTTTTGCGCTCGAAAGACGTTGTCAGGGGGCGCTGTTGGTAACCATTTGTGCAATTGTTTTGTGAAATGCATTGAAAAAACAAGATGGCGGCATTAGTTCCGATTTTCGACAGGCGCCAAAAGATTCTTGTTCAGCTATAGGTACGTCCATAGACCGACATAGACCGGCGGACCGCGCCGGTGGCCCGTGTTGCTCTATGGGTACGTCACATTGTTCCGTTATTCAGATTGCAAAATTCTGAAGGCAAAAAAAATGAGACAACAAATTAAAAATAACAGTAAAACAAATAACGGGTTAAGTATTGTATGATCCGTCATCAATATTAATTGTTAGTGGAACGATGAAAAAGTGGGCGGTGTGACGGAAATGTCTGAAGCGCCGGGAGTCTTGGCACACGACGGAATGTCGATGTCGGCGCAAGCGCTGCAGCTGCGTCAAAGAAAAAACTTTAAGGTGACCCTTAACCTTTTAACCGCTTACGTCGGACTAATCCGACAAATATTTTCGTGTCCATTCCGCCAGGGTCGTATATATACGACCAAATAACACAGCTCGTTTAATCTGAATTATTATTACATCATCACAGCTCGTTTCATCGGCGTTTATTTTTCGTTTTTTTTTTTTTTTGTTCGGGCGCTGGGGGCACGACAACTCATATAAAGTCGGGCGGATAAAAGGTAAGTATGTCCAAGGTCCATTGTGTGAGCTGGAAATCTTTTAATATGTTTTTATGATTGGGATGTTTGCAATAGATCACATTTTCAAAGAAAATGAGACAATTTTAACTGTGGACACCATCATACCTCAGGGATCAGAAGCTCACTAAGCAGTCAGTCTTCATCATTAGAAAAACACATAGTAGTTATTAACATATCGATAGTCTATAAACAAGGTTCATAGTTCCCATAACACTTCATCTTTAATATGAGAAAACACCTTTGCTCTATGCACCGCGTTATAAATGTTAATTACAACGCTGACATTTAATTACAATATAATTCCTGTACGCACGCGCAACGTGAACAACTTTTGTGAATTATTGTATGGAGATCGACAGGTGGATGCACACAGGTGTTTCAGTATTATAATGACGAATAACTATGTTTTTAGTTTCTAATTTAGGACTAGCTTTGAAATAAGCTTTCATCGAAGAACTTACTCATGTTAAGCTAAGTTATTACTGCTGTCGTCCACTCACACTTTATTTTTAAATGCTTCGTTATAATTACAATAATTAGATACGTTTAATTTTTAGATCGAATCAAAATATTTTATTTCACATAAACCTACATGGGCACTTATGAAACGTCAGAAGCTAGGTGCACGGTTCCAATTGGTCGTTTCCTATGGAGATCATAAATATAATAGACGATAAGTAATTTATTGATTGTGTAATAAAATAAAGTTTTTATTTGTATACTAGCTGCGCCCCGCGGTTTTACCCGCATAAATGTCGATCCGTTGGGAATATCGGGATAACAAGTAGCCTATATGTTAATCCAGGGTGACACCTACCTCCGTACAAAATTTTATCAAAATTGGTCCAGCCATTTGAGCGTAAAGAAGTAACAAACATATAAACACACACACACTCAAACTTTCGCCTTTATAATATTAGTGTGATTTTGTATCACTACCACACCACATAGGTACTCTGCCTTCTATTGTTCATTAACAGACTGTACGAGATTGAATAAATGCATAAAATTGTTTATTTCTCTCTGAAAACTCTCCGTTTCTATTTTCCACTAACTATTACTTACAGTAAGTATTAGCTAAAGACCCAATATTTACATTTATTCTTGTACTAATAAACGTCAAAGAAAATTATTTCAAGCATAAATTCAGTGTAACAATGCGTTTATCGATAAATCTTGCTGCAAGCTTGTAGAAAGCTATGTGTACTATATATCGTGATAAAAGTAACTCGAAATAATTTTAAACATGCCTTACTCGTATACATTTTTCCTGCATTCCCACCAGTGAAATCAACATAAATAAATCACGCTTATGTTTATTATGTTCCACATGTTCACACATCCTCATTTCATATTCATTGTTGGCAACCTCTCCTCACAGCGTTTATACGTACGACAGTTTGACGTGGTCAAAATTAGAATTGAACTAAAATAGGCGTAGTATTTCTGCACTATGGCATAACTTATTTTTGAGAATCGTAAACAATTACTTTGAAACAGGCACTTACTATGCTAAAATAACATTCCTCAGAAGTTTTTGAGAGTGGGTGTTCCAATAAAGGCGCGCGATATCTATAAACATTTTCCTCCCATCAAGATAACAGGCATAAAATAAGTAAGTATATCCAGTTCATTTTAACCAGATTTCTCGGCAATAATAAAAGGAAACAAACAAATCCTTTTGCTCGGGAGGTCAATCTGAACATTAATATCGCGACGTGGAATGCCCGAACACGTTCAAACAATCACACTAACGAGCTTACGTTTTATCACCTTCGTATTGTTTTTATAATTACTTTTATACCATTTTTTGAGTAATGGATGGCTTACATAACCTTTTCTTTTTATTGATAACTTCGGGCCTCGTCCCGGTTTTGAAAGCCTATTCAAATTTTGGATTAGTTAATCTGCTGACAAGAAATTATATTAATTTTTAAATTAGATGTGATCGGAATCTTTTGAGAGCCTACACAACTGATTTACTGTCCTCTTGAAATCAAATAAAAGGCAAAGCTTGAGTAGCGATTCTTTATACTAATGTGATATACCTACTAACATACCATAAATTCCTATTGATAACTCTATTAAAACCTGTCAGGATAATGATTACTAATTGGAATATCCATCACAGATACTAACTAGAAAGCAATTAAAGACCATTAGGTAAGTTTATGACAAAAAACATGCTTTGGAGGAGGCGCCGTAAGTAAACAACGAGTCCAAGACGTGAGTGGAATAGTCGATAGTTAGTAAAATAACTTGTGTAAGCACACATGCACCTGTTCAAAGAGAATTGTTTAGAAAACTGGCAGCACGAGGCCCGAACGTTCCCGCTTTATTCCATAACAGGAGAACCTACTACATCTCGCTTTCTCACTCACACTTACACCAAAATTGAAGTGCAAGAAAAAGAAAAATATACATGCAGTTTGATTAACATTTCTTTTTGATATAGGCTCGTGCTTTAGAACAGGTGACGGGCATTTAAATCTTGTTTCGACACTTAAAGTGTGTAGTAATAATAAAGTAAAAAGAAATTATGTAATCTTGTGTGAGTGAAAAGCGTGATCATCTTTATAATGACGACAGATAGTCTCCAGATGGTTACAGTAAGCGATTTCAATAATTAAGGACTATTAAACTTAAGATAGCATCATTGGTGGTAATTTAAAGGAAACTTAGCATTGCAGTTAAGAGCCATAAAACCTTTTAATGCCCCATATTTTGCAACAAGAACCCTACCCATGTGAAATTTCAACGTGCAAACTGCAAATCAATCCCATGGTTTCAAATTCAAAAGCGAATACTCAAATTCAGGTAATAACACTTGGGTTAAAAATGTCAGTAAAACTGGTAAGTATTCCATCACAAAAGCAAAGGTGTGTCGTAACTAGTGTGGACAACCACAAGGTGTGGGCAAGAGCCAAACAATTTTACTAAATGTACTAATGAGGAACGTATAATTCAATATTGAAATTCACAAAACAAGGCGGCACGAAACAGGAAGTAATATGTCAACATGAAAGGAGAACAACGTTGATTGAAGGATCAATCAAAAATCAGTTCAAGGAATTACGAATCAGCTTCGTGGCCGCACATAAGAAAGTGTATTATTGTGCTTCATGATTTAAAAATTCTGAATTCTGAATACAGGCGTTTATAATTTAAAATTCTGAAGAATTCTAGATACCTAGTGCTCTAAATAAACGCTAGAAACTGGCAATAACTAAATCGAACACAAACGATACAGAATATTGATAGAAACAATAAAACAGTGACTTCATTGCGTAACTAATCTCCAATTTCAGACTAGTGCTTTTCCGCCAATAGTAAACCCATTGTTAAAAAGCGTAGGAAATGGGACGTCGATAACCACTCCTTACATAAACGATACTTATATTTCCCTTACAATGAAATCAATAGTTTGTTTACTTCGCAACGTAGTGAGCGAGTAAATTAACTAGTTGATATTGTATGCAAGGGGTTCTGATTAGAACACAATCGTAAACATTATTATCAACACCTATAATACCGTAATGTTTTATAAAGACCTAGCCATTAAACTTGTACGTTCTATTGCACAAGTATGCAACTTAAAACTAACTTACGCTTCGACTTCAGACCACTAAGTACCGGCAACGTCGTACAGTCAACAAAAGAGATAAGTATGCAGGATTGTCGGATATAGTTGAAGTTTAGTAAGAGACCGATGGATGTTCTCGAATAAAACTTAATTTTATTAATAAAAAACAAACAGCTCCTTTATCAAATTAAATTTCAGTCGACAACATCCATCGGTTTCTTACTAAACTTCAACTATATCCGACGATCCCGCATACTTATCTCTTTTGTTGACTGTACATTTTGGGTCGATCCATTACGGAAGAGATAAGACGAGTAAAGAATGGAGTAAAGGCTAACCTGGGCTTATCTGCTTAACGCTTCCACGAACAGGTGCACAAAAGTATAACGAACTCATTTTATGGTACACTCTGTGGCTTATCACTGAAACACTGGAACTTAAGAGCTCTGATGCAAACACTAAACTAAAGCCATGAAATTATTAAAAACTAGCTGCGCCTCGCGTTTTCACCCGCATAAGTCTCGATCCTGTGGGAATATCCAGGTCATGATCTACCTATGTGCCAAATTTCACCCAAATTCCATCAGTCGTTTTAGCGTGAAAGCATAACAAACAAACATACAAAAAAATCGAATCCTTTTTCTTTATAATATTGTAGTATAAACTGCTAATTCTAGCTGGTCTTCCCAACTATGTCAAAGAGGTCTGTGTGTCACACAGTCTGTCTACACATCAAAACAGCGTTTCTTTTACCGCAAGAGCGTTGTCAGAATCTAACAACTATCATTTTAATGTTGTTATATCTTCTATTCATAAGATTTCCCACGTAACTAATTCGGTTCTACTCAGTTCGCCGTCACTTTTATTACAAAAACGACGTTAAAGACATTGGTTTTGTCACTTAGCTAATTAAGTTTTGACCAAGCATGTTGACAGCTTGAGCCCCGTTCAAGATAACAGAGGTTCGGCTTCCGTTGTTATCCGCGTTAATCTTTACTCAGGAAGTTCATCGACCGTATTACTTTAATTCAATCTAGATAGATCTCTCACTTTGTAAGCAGTATCAGTTTCAAGACAATGAAGTAATTTTTGATTCTATTACTGAGAAAGATTGATAGGGCTATCGCGTGCTCCAATTAAATCTACCTTTATGGGAACGCGACGGCTATTAGAAACCCCGTAAGAATATCCCCTCTTCAGGCTAAGTTCACACGATCTTTGTTTCGTTTTATTAATACTCTTCGCATTAATATCAGTCTACTCAACGTTAGACGTTAGCGGTATTTTTAATTGGTCAAACACTGATTAAACACTGATTGTTTCTACGTGGTTTGTATTAGGAAAAAGAGATACATGCCGTTTACCCTAGCTAGGTGTTTGTCAGACTCCCATGATTTAAGCAATCAAATGATATAACGATTAAACAAAAAGAACAGAAGCCATCTTCTAACCACAAATAATGATCGGTCGTAAAAATAGATTGAGGAAAGGGATTACAAATAATTTTCACATAATTACAAAATGCCCAGGTTCATCTCGAGTCGCGTCGTATTTTCTAAGTAACAAGTTGCGAGGCGTCATCCATCATAAGCCAGACGTCGCAATCTTCACCGCGTCACGTTGGTTTGAAGCGCAAATCCCATGTCGCCTTCAACACTTCACTTTTTCTAACATTCCTGGCTCGTGCCAACTATTCATGGTATATTTCTTTAGTTACGCTTTTAAAGCCGCAGGAATGTTAGATAATAAAATGTTTCCACGGCTGATTGGAACTAAAGACTAAGGTTCGCAAATCTGCGTAAAGGAATTGCTGATGTCTCCTATAAAATTGTTTTCATTGCTACTTACAAGTAAGGTCTGTTAACATTCCATTTCCTTTTGAATCTTTGTTTTTCTTTCTGCAAAAGGTGGCTTAGGTGCCGACAAAGTTAACATAAGAAGCGGTAGCGAGTCGATGTAAAAAGAATAGAAGGTCAAGGTACTACTTACTACTCTGCGAGTGACTTGTTCACCTACATGACTTCATACATTGACTGACACAAATATCTCGACAGACAAGACATTCTAATAATTGCTTATTAAAATCTTGGCCCTAAATAAGATCACACACGTATACCTTGGAGCTATGACATCATTTGTCTCATTTCGTGGAATCTTCACGCGATGTATAGGCAGGCATTTTAATGGGAGTTTGATGCGGCACCCATGGTACCTACCTACCTACACACACGTCATTACGCCCAGAGTTGATGGTTGGAAGTTTTTTGTATGCTCTCGCGTCTTTTCCGTGTGGTAATTACGTCTATGTAAATTGGATCAGATTTATCAAGTGCGTACGAGCGATGGAACGTCAGTTATGCATGTGTTTAGAACCGGAATACATAGTTTGGTTGCTGACGATTAGTTTTGAATGTAAGTGTAAAAGAAAACGTGAAGTTAACCAGATAACTTTGGACAGGTGTAATAAATAAGAAACTTATTTCAGAAAAGGTTTTCTTCTGATTGTATATAACTATTCTGTCTTAGCTTGTTCATACCTTTTGGAAGGGGCGACTAGAATCAATTCTATTTTAATGTAATTTTTGACGTTCAAAAGTGCCTTTTATGTGCCTATTTGAAATAAATGCTTTGATTTTGACATAATAATCATCATAATGTTCCCACTGCTGGGACACAGGCCTCTTCTCTTCCAGAGGGAGTGGGCTGTAAGCTGTAATCTACAACGCCAGCCCAGTGCGGGTTGGTAGATGTTACGTCTTTAATTTAGGTTCTACTACATGCCGGTTTCCTCACGGTGTTCTCGAGCAGTGGTTATGAAATTATTTACACAAAGCAATGCGCTTGCCTGGTTTCGAACCCATGACTTACAACTCGTAAGTCGGGGCCTTTACCACTGGGCCACCACTGCTCCGCACTTAGCTTGATACAAAGACGAAATTCTTGATACATTTTTTGACACCTCCTCGATACTTTAAAGTTTAAGTTAAAGCTCAGAATTTCGTAGTTTAATGACGAATTTCGCAACAAAACGAAAAAAGCCTCTTATCAATGGAATCAATCGCAGGCAACAGTAATTTGATGTTTTACTAATTAAAACAAGCATGTTGTTCCCACGATAGCGCTAAACCTATTACCGGTACGACGTAACATTTTCGTTAAGTTCTATCTCGAGCCAGACTGTTGGTGAGACGGAGCTGATGTGGGAAATGTAACACTACATAAGTGGTTATTGAAAAGTTATAGCTTCATAGACGTCTTTCTATTCACATGGATATTGACACGCGCGAAGAGTGCATGGTAATTAACATAATTGTGACGCTGTAAAAGTGTAAATACAATAGCTTAACTGGCTGCTCTCTAAGAAAATACGACACAGCTTTTTCCACGAAAATTTTCTTTTTTTTTTTCAGAAACAAATGGGCATTTTTTATCATTCAGTACCAATTCAATGTTTATAAGGTTAGTTGTAAGTATAACTCAAATATTTATTTTCTCATGGTAACCCAAATTAGTATCAGGTAGAGAAATTATTAAGAATTCTCCATGATCAAATTATGTCACCCGTAATTTGATAGTTTCGGGGCCCACCAGCTACTTCAATATATTGACGCTACTACACAAGAAGCCTTTAAAAACAGGTTCTAACATTATTAGAATAGCAGTCACGTCAACAAACGACCCCTAATGGAAAAAGCCAACAGTGTCATCATCATCATCACATAACACCACACAAAATTCAACTTTAATTTCAGTCGGTTAAGATTCCTTTTTGTAATATTAATCAAGAGAACCGGTGTAAATGCGTACACGCCGTTACTTATATCATGTGTCACCAAACCATATTGTCTGCTCATAATTTGAGTATGTTTACCTTTGACCATAAAATCTTGGAATAGCAGTATTTTATATGAAACTAGCTGTTGCCCGCGACTTCGTCCGCGTGAAATCCTATACTAACTAAAAGTAAGTTTGTTTTTTTGTTTGTTACCTTTCACGCTTAAACCACTGAACCGATTATCCTGAAATTTTGCTTATTACGTTGTCATTGTCAGGTGTACAGAAACAGACATAGGGTACAGACGCCAGCACATCAACCTACACCTAACTGTCAAATTTCCCCAATCAACATTGAACCTTATGCTTTAGCGATAAAGTTGAAAATTTATTACAGAAATCTGACAGATTGTAGTAGGTTGATGTGCTGGCGTCTGTACATTTCGTCCCGAAATAAAGTGCTGTGCCCGAGGAAAACAACAATACACGTGGCGCCATCTATTATCATAATAACGTTATTGTTGTTTTCCTCGGAAACAGCACTTTTTTCGGGATGAAAGGTACCCTATCTATGTACGTTTCTGTGCTCCTGACAGCGTATATGCAAATTTTCAGGATGACCGGTTTAGTGGTTTAGGCGTGAAAAGGTAACAAACAAACTTACTTTCGCATTTATAATATTAGTTAGGTTAGTTAGGATGACGGGTCTCTTTTGGGGGCTTTTGTGTAAAATGTAAATGAAGAAGAACGTAATGAACATTGTACATTTATATTAAAAACTAGCTTCTGCCCGCGACTCAGTTCGCGTGAAATTTTGTGAGCCCTTTCTGTTTACATCGCATCGCATCGTCTGCCCGCGCTATTACTTCGTTTCCGCTGAGCGTTCTTTGTGACTTCTTTTGTTTTTGTTCGACTCTTAAGGGTCCTAGCATTATGTTAAGTAGCCTATAACCTTCCTTAAGAATTAGGCTATCAAATGCAAAAAAAAAAACAAATCTACTGGTAGTTCCAGAGATTATCGCGTTCAAACAAACTCTTATTATTAGTATAGATAGAAGTATAGATAAAAGTAGGGGAAGCCCAACGAAGCTTCGGAAGGATTGTGTGAAAGATGGTTAGGATGTATTCATCCTAACCATCATCATTTGTGGTTGAACGTCAGACAGAGATCTATGGAAGAAGATTATGCTGCGTCAACCACAAATAAAATTGGGAAAACAACAAGGGGCTGATATCATGATAGACGACAAAAGAAAACGACTGTTATTGTTTTAGGATAAAACAATACAATGCTAGCAGAACATAAACAAACGATTAAGTATAATTAATAACGTATCTAATGAACAAAGAAAGGAGAGCTTTCAAGCAGCGTGCCAGTAAGAACACCCACCAATATAAATTATCTTAAGATTTCGAACCTTCGCTCCTAATATCTGAGCGTGATAAGGAATAATGCTTTGTTAAATATTCGAGATAGAGGATTAAGCCCCCAGCTTACTCGATGAAATTTGAATAATGCTCGGAGGCGTGCCAATGACAGCCTACTAATGCTTCTCGCTTATCTCCGAATTTATCACTCAATATTTACGTCAACTTAAAATATGAAACCTTTTAAGTCCACAAACGAACACTGTTAAGTTACACATTTCAAATGTGAGTGTTAATGATTCTAATCATTGTTGCCAACAGTAAACATGAATATGTATTGAGAATAAGTTAGTTAGTTATATGGGAGTGATACATGAGCTGTACCTATTTGAAGAATTTGGGAAGAATCATGCAATCAAATTTTTAACGTAAACATCAAAAACATCCAATTACGATATTTAAACTCTCCAGTAGGTATTTAAAGCTTCACAAAACAAAGAATATAAACATTTATTTGTGACCGAAATAAAAATGACGTAGGTTTACTCTCAAATTATAGAATTATTCTATAATCTGAGGGTTTACTAATAAAAATCTCAAGACTCTTACAGTAGATGTATGCATGACGATATATCACAGCTTTACATTTGGGGCTGTTCATTTATTACGTAAGACAATTTTGACCACTTTCTGACCCCTCTCCCCCTTCGTAAGAAAAAATAAGACTTAAATGAACCCCCTCTCCCCTTTTTAATCTTACGTACGATCAGTATCTACCAACATTGCAAAGAAAAAGTAGCAAAAAATTAAAAACTTATAATTTTTGCTTAGGTACTTTTGTGATCTGAATGATCTTACGTAAGAACTGTCCAGACCCCTCCCACTTCCATGTCTCCATGTAAGAAAAAATAAGACTTGTTTGGACCCTCCCCCCTCAAAACGTCTTACGTAATAATTGAAAAGCCCCTTTCCAGTATGTACTCGTATATGCTGACTTCTCATTATACGAAAAACCTATACAATGAGAAGTCAGCTAAAACTGGAAATTAATAGCTTAATATGTCGTACGTATTAACCACGTAGGTAATCCTCTACACATAAACCATCAACACACCACCTACAATAGTCAAACAATCAGTCACGTTGAACTTCGCACACAGCCATTTAAGTACTTGTTTGACTTTAACCTTCGAGGAATTTTGTCCGGGCTTATTAAACAATCCTTTAAGCGAAGGTCAGGCAGGTCACAGATATGTTACTTAGGACCTTTGATTATCTTATCATGTATTTCGGAGAAGTATCTTGATTAAAGCTGACCAAGATCCATTGGTGAGATACGAATGCGACTGGAGCGAGGCTGTTGGTAAAAGACACGACATGAAAGAATGGATGATGAAAGTCAAGTCTTGTAATAAACAAATTCGCACTGAGTCGCATCTTGATTATGTATGTACTTATATTCGCGAAAACGTAGGTAGTAAGAACAGCTGCGACCGCATCGTGTTGTCGCATTTGACTCTCGCCAAGGCCGAATAAGAAAGAAAGAGGTACAAAAATAACTTACCTGTACAGCACTGTTTAAAAAACAGTTGTTCTGCCCCGGAGCATTCCACAATCCTTTAGTGGTGTGAAAGATCCCAGAATCTCGAGATCCATCTCTCGAATGCTGAGGTCGGAGTTCAGCGTCGCGCGCGTAACGATCGTGCGCGGGAGTCACCATTGTTGGCGCCATTTTTATCACCAATCCGCCATTATGGTGAAGAGAGCACTAAAGTAATTTATCCACCGTCCACATTTCGGTATCTGAAAAGATAAAATAAAGTGGAGACTGTAATATCCGCAATTTGGTTAACAAGTCTGATTTATGGACGACTGTTGGATTATCTTCAGATTTAAATAAATCTCTGGAAGCCTACATACTAAGAAGTAAATGTAGTAAGTATATTCTCATATTGTATGTTTATATTTAAAGAGAATTGCACAGATATCGTTACGATTTCACTCTTCATTTTCCATTCGATCAAAGACTCCTTTTTGGGTACGATTTTTCACGGTCTATGCACGATCTTTAGAATGTTTTGTAAACCTATCAACAACATCGACATTTGCCCGAAAAGCCTCTAAGAAGTGAGAATATCCGTCAAAAGCAGACAACATGGTACAATAATTTGACGAAACGTTCACACAGCCTAGACAAGACAATCGCTGGGCGGAGTCAACTGTCTTGTTCTGATTTCTCATTCATATAATTGTTACATTGGGGTTAATAAGGCGAGTTTTCATATTTAATTACACAATGATTCATTAGCTGATTCCTTTCACTACTCAAGTCACGAGCATTGTTACTGCGACTGCTACCGACAGTAGGTACCTACCGACAACAATGAGCTGTTTCGTTCCCTGTCAACCTTTGTTGAGTGCAGGCAAACGGTTGCAAAGCTTGCTAATTATCGATTGATTGTTCGTGACAGACCGTGAAAAATTGTTTTAGCAAAAGTCAATTTTGCCACTCGCAACACAATAGGTAGGTCCTTAACTACAACGGGATGACGTCACGCTTCAGCAAGTGGTTTACAAAATTCGTTTCGTTGATAAATACCTATATCCAGCGTTGTAACAGCAAATTATAAGTAAATCTCAAAAAATATAACAAAGGATTTTTTACGCTAGAGACTGCTAGAGACTTTTGAAGAACACAGTGACTACTTAGTTTATAAAAAAAACACGCCCGGAAGACATTACACGATCCTAAGTAAGGAGCAGAAATGGCAATTAACAGACTTACAAGCATACCTGAGGCTAATGATTAGGAGCTATATAACAGAACCTACCGCTTTTATGTAGTAATATTGCCTTTGTTTAATCTTAGTTACAAAACAAAAACAGCCTGCAAATGTGTTTGCAAAAACATCTGTAGTTAATCCATTCAACGAAACCAAACAAAACACCACTTAATTTAAATGCCCCAATTACTTTATTCATTTATTAGCCGCTCATTTGTTCTTTTCGATTTCGAATCAGGGTTTTGCTGACGGCTTGTCCAAATTAGTGTTGCAAGTCGTGCGCCGGCCGGCGCCCCGCGGTGCATCGGTCGCATGCGTAAGCACATGTGCGGGCTTCCGCGAAACGACACGCAGTAAAACGGTTTATTTCAAACTGCATGATTTATTAAGAATACCTATAAGGGAACTCACGCCGATCGACCGATTCATGAATCCACCAAATGTCTAATTTTACCTTTGAACAGCTCAATCGATTACCTACTTGCCTTCATTTGGGTAATGCGATTGCGGATTCATGAATGAAAGATATTAATAGTAAACATTTGAAGTTACGACTTGGGAGCTTTGATCTACCTCCAAGTCGTTTACTTTGTCTACATTGCCAAGTTTCAGTATGCACCACGCGACATTAAAATCTTGTGTAACAACACAAATCTTCATAATCATGAATGCACTCTATCTCTGTTTGGATTCCAATAAGCGTATATTGGTTCCGTTAAAGGCGCCAATATATTTTGTAATGCAAATGCAAGCGGACGTGTTGAGTTTACATGTTGTTTCTAAATGCTAAGCAAACAAGCTGAGCTATTTCAGTCAGAAACTTGCGGCCACACTTCCGATCTATCGATAATTTAACAAAAAACGGGGTTAATTCCTGGATATCATTTGCTTGTTGCGCAACAAGACACGTTCCCGTCTCGGTTTTTATTTACAGATTCTGTTACAAGTAACTGAGATCGTGATTACGGATTCCGGAACATAAATATTTGTAGTAAGTTGAAACAGCTCGGTGCAGAACAGTCGGTAGCAATAAACATTGTATATATTACTTACATGTATTTGAATTACAAAACTTTTCCCCATTCTTTCACATTATGCTTTCTCTAGAATAAAGAGCTTATAATCTGCCACTTCATTTGCAAAGACTGTTTTTTAACTATGTTATTATCTTCTTGTTCGTGTCGCTGGCACGAACAGTTATTTAAATTTTGTTGGCCAAATACTTCGCTAGTTCCACGGATTTATCGGTCAGTCGGTCGGTCAGTTGGTATGTTTGTGTTATTATTAATTAACATATCCTAAAACCTAATTATAATCATAAGTCATTCTGATTAAA
This sequence comes from Hydraecia micacea, assembly GCA_914767645.1. NCBI lineage: Eukaryota > Metazoa > Arthropoda > Insecta > Lepidoptera > Noctuidae > Hydraecia > Hydraecia micacea. Next base: position 14,733,052 of record OU611783.1, on the reverse strand, counting down.
AACTCTACATGAATGCATTTTAATCTTTCAAAAGTTTAATTAAACGTAACCAACAATTAAATTACAAAAGTAAAAGGGTTAAAAACCCCATAACAGCGTCCGTACCGATACACCGTGCATAATCCGTGCACCCAAAATAATTAATCTCAAGTGTTATGTTCCTCCAACCGAAGCCATTCTTGGTTATAAAAGGTCCTAAGTCTTTTTACTAAGTACGAAGATCTTGCAGATTAAGTTTTTTGTAAATCGTAAAATATGTTGAGTTTGCTTTAATAATTAAATGGTATCTTCAACATTAGACATCGATGGCAAATGTCATTTGTCAGGCTGACATTTCAAAACCGGCTTGCTTACTACTTTTAGTTTACAACTACCGGCAAACTAACTACTTTTTTTCAGTGATTGGTATTTCATAACATTAAAATCAAGGTCTCCTTAAATAATATGCACAACACGAACATACTAGCGGAGCGGTACCCTGATGCTGTTTGAGCGGGCATGACCCGCTGCCTGTTCGATGACCGCCACGGGATTGAAGAAATGTTTCATTTAGTTGGTGTAATTGTTTAAAGTTGTTCTAATAAAGGTTAAATATTTTGTATCCTTCAGATGTGTATACTTATGTATATAGCAGGTAAATGGAGGTAGGTATATCCAACTCTTCGTTTTCAATAGTTGATAGTCTGGGAAGTAGAGCAGACGTCTGTAGGTGTTTCAAAATGACACATGACCATAAAAACCGAATCATTAGTAATTGAATTATTATAAAGAAATAAATCATAAGTTATTATATTTTTTACATCGAGGAGCTAGAAATGGATTGAAGCACCACGTGGGTAATAAGTAACAACGATTGTAATCACCGAAATGATCCGCCTGACGACCGTAGTCGCATTCCTGCGTTAGTTACGCTCAAGATTCACTTTTTATATCTTTTTGTAGGACATTTCACTTCTTATCTCCAAAGACTATTACTTTCTAGCACTGCATTTCATAAAGAAGACTATAGCAGCCATTATTTTTTATACGTTTTTTATTCAGGTTAATCATAATTAAAACTTTCAATTGTAAAATTTTAATGGTGGCACTCTCTACACAGAAATAAGACTTCAATCATGTTTCATGTATGATGATGCGTTTTGTCACTAAATGTTCTTTAAAAGCTTAATAACATGTTAGTTTAGGCAGCAATCAAGCAATTGTTGCTTATTGCCCAGTCACGCTCCTTTTACCAGTTGACTGGTTCCATCCAAAGAAATTGATAAATAATTGACGGTTACCATAAGTGTTTGTTTACTGTAATCTTGGAAATTGTACCTATATTTCATCAGGAAGGTTTTAGACTATTTTTGACGAAACAATGTTGAAGTAGATGAAGATAATAATTATGTCATTTGTTCCCGGAAATTGCATTTCATATCACACTCCACTCTCCACACAAGCAGTTGTACAAAAGCGAGGTGACAAGTCAAATTTCTATTCTGAGAAAATATTCTCAACTCTAATCTCGATAACAAATCTCAAGCGGTTAACTTAGCGTGTGATTCGGCATCAAAGCCGCTCACATTGCTGAAAAAAATAAGAAAACGCTCAAGTGGTTGCACATTACCATGGGAACAAAAAAATTAAACTTAATACAAAAACTTAAGAAAGCGAGGGATTGTTTCAAGTGTTCCATTAGTAATAAATAATTTTGAGTGATAACCTTAAAAGCATTCCCTTTGACTCGAGCACCTATAAAGAGTTTGTCGAATGACGATGAGACACACGTAACTTTGTACCCTCATAAAAATGTTATAGCCCAGCCTATGTTTGATCAATGCTTTACTGAATACCAATGGGTACGGTAACTATGTAGGTATGCTTCACTTACTATTAAAGAAACCGGTGATTTAGAGCATCAAAAGTACTTTAACCTGACAGAAAATTCATTGAATTTTCGAGCAAAAGAAAAATTTTGTTTATGAAGGTGCCAATACAAAATATTTTACGTTTTAGTTGCTTTGTTCTTGCAGGTAATTCTAATTACACCAACGTTTTAATGGCTGATTTAGTAAATTAAGGTGTTTAACACTCCAGGAGAAAAGTTCAATCAGAACGAGAGTTGTCTACATTCTACGAGATAATTATCTTGCCATTGCGGTCGGAATGAAGCCTCAAGCCAAAAGAAAATAACACTAAAAGAATACGTGCCACATTTTTTGTCTTCACATCCACTCACAGTCACTAGACATAGTAGGTACCTAAGTATAGACGTATTATTGTGTTTCTTTATAGTCACTTCAGCCATGACATAGCAGTAGATACTAGTTTTAAGTGGGGCGCCTACCTTTGACCTAAACCCCGAGGGTATTGGAGATTAGATGGCACTCTCTGAATCCAATTCTTTGCTGTATAAGTACGGACAATTTTATTACTGTTTCTTTTTTAATAAACTACTGAAAAAGGATACATAATGCTGAATTTCTGACTGTATGTAATGCAAACCCTTGGATCCTCATAAATAACCTTTGAAGTGGTCCAAGACTCCAAGCAAGAAACATTTTAGGACTCCGTAAAGATTTGAACTCTATTCACCTCAGAGTCCCAACAAAAAGGCTCCAACTTCAAAAACAAGACACAAAGCTGCTTAGTAATTCATCTATTTTTAGAATGTCTAGGAATGCAATTAAATCAGACAGGTAGGTAATTATTCGGTGCGCAACACAAGAAATACAAACGAAATCCGTTCAAAGTTTACACGTTGATGTTGAAGCACAGACGGTCAAAGAGTTCTTACAGGCAAGCACACGTGCGCCACGGCACACCATTAAAAGGAACGCACACATGCCAACGTCACGAACTTGATTACACGTTACAAAAAGAGGAAGAGAGGAGGCTGCGCGTGCGTCGAGTCGCCGACCCGCGAGATGGCACGAGTCAAAACGCCGCGTCGCGCATAATATTACTATTATTATTTTATGACACTATTCCTCCTATACGATCATCACATTTGGCTCCGTAACTAATAAAAAACAGAAGGCCAGTAAACAACACGGTAATGACTCGATCATCACTGAAATAGCTGCGCTATTTCAGTATGACTAACGATAGAGTTCCATAACTTATGCAATGACATGTAGTAATAAACCAACGATAGTTAGAATTATACAGTCTTATCAATTCGCTATAAGGACCAAGCAAACTAGCCAACAAAGAAGGTCAGACACTAGTGACATCTGTACGCAATTTTGAGCCTCCGAGTATTTGATATTCATAATATGCAACCACTTCAAATCCCACCTGTGTCAATAGAAGATAATATTGTACTACAACCAACTCTACTAATGGACTGCAATGAGAACGCATACATACATAATCAGCCTATAATGTTCCCACTGCTGGGACACAGGCCTTCTCTCTGTGAGAGGAGTAATGAGAACGCGATTACTTAAAATGCATTGTACATTTATTAAAACTTTCATTAGACCACCAACGATCACAGAGCACAAAGTCATCTAAAATTGAATTGAATGATTTAATGTCGAAGTAGCGTATCTAAGTGGCGTGACGCTGAATGTGTTATACGAACATAAAATACGTATAGCACGTTCAAAAGGGAAGTGTCAACGTGCGGCATTAGCCCTTAATGGTTGTCATTCCTCAATGTGCAGGCCAACAAAGAGGATTCAATTGGTGTCCAGACCACTGATGGCACAATGTTCTAAAATTATGTATGGATTTACATAAGTCGCCGTCACATCTCTTAGTGGTTCGATGGCAATCTAAATGGACTCGGCCCAGAATTCGGCTATGTGTTTGGCGCTTTCTCACATTCATCATTACTACTCTAATCCTCGAAGAGACCAAACGTACCGCCACGGTTTGCTGATGAGAGGGTCTCAAGAGACCGAAGATTATTCAGACAGCTGAAATGGATAGCAGTCTATGAGTACATTTTGCCCAAGTGAATCCAAAAATCCGAATCCATGAAAACCAAGAATCAAGACCAGTCGCAGCTGCAGAGTTAGCGACAGCTACAAATCAATTCATTCGTTTATCACATAACTAGACACGTCGTTTGCTTAAAATTTACGTGTATTCTCATAAACACATGTGAATATTGTAACTAAAGCTACAGCAAAATGATGTAACACGCTATTATTGGCGATTATGGCTCCTATCAGCCAAACATGACTTTATTACAAAATGGTAATGTGCTCTCCATTATATATATGTATATGATACAATGTATTCATTTTTGTCATATCTATGAAATTCTATATTATAAATTACTTTTTTATTAATTTTTAGGGGTCCGTACATAAGGAAAAACGGAACCCTTATAAGATCACTTCGTTGTCCGTCTGTCTGTCTATCTGTCAAGACCCTTTTTCTCAGGAACGTGTGGAGTTATCAAGTTGAAATTAATAAAAAATACTCAGGGCCGCAATCCCTTGAAGCAGTGAAAAAATCAAAATTCTATGTCAACGCAATCAAAAGATAGGGGCGTTTATGTTCCGGAATTAAAACCTATAGGGTACTTACCATTGACCTAGAATCATGAAATTTGACAAGAAGCAAAGTCATTTAGCACAAGGAATAATCCGAAAACCGTAAATTGTTAGTTACATACCTACTTTGTACGGAACCCTCGGTGCACGAGTCCGACTCTCACTTGACCGGTTTTTGTTGTTGCTCTTTTACTGGATCAAAACTGCGGAGAATTACACGCTAGACCAAAGTTATAACTGAAATACGCTCAGTAAACAAAAGCTTGTTTCTCGGTACAGACATTCATATTCGCATATGTTTGTCACAGTTTCACAAACCATAGTTCCCGCGGTCTATTGTTTACAAGTATCTACGTTCAATGGTATATTGGCTGAGATTAGCCAGTCGTGATGTGGCCCATATCTCGATGAAAACAATCACGATCACCGCCAGAGACATACTTGTCACACGAACAACTCTCGAGATGATCACGATATGGCCTCGAGCCTAAATCATATAACCATAGTGACATAATCACGACATAAAAGAAATGCAATAAAAATATTCAGGACATGGATAAACAAAGCAAAGACGAACGCTGTCTTCCAAGAATGAAAGTTCTATGATCTTTGATGAATCCAACAAAGAGACGAGCCATCAAAGAACAAGTGACCAACGTACCTACGGCATCAGAAAAAGTACTAGCAATGTCTGCAAAGACGTGTAGTGTGACTACAAAATGAAGTAATGAGCAAACTCCATACTAATTCCAAAAAGTTCTAGATACGATAGGAAATCGTTTAGCAAGGTGACATGAAATGATCGTGATAGACGCACTGGTTACAACTAGGTTAAATCGAACATGCAGTATTTCATGCACAGAAGCATTAAATAATTGCACACGGTAGAAATATAACTGTTAATAAATAGTAGGATCTGTGCAATGACAGAATCGCCTATGAACATATTTAGATAACGGGGAGCCGTCCGTGAGCTTGTTAACTTGTGTACACACGGCAGCTACTCAATTCCTCCAGATCTCCAACGGTAGCTCAATTTAAATATTAATCGAACAAACCTGTTCTTTGGATTAAAATAAGCTTTTTAACACGAAAACAACAAAGTACCTACCAATCAAGTTTAAAAGCCTTCATTGGGTCCTAAATACAAAGCATTACTTAACTGTTCTCGTATAAGCAAAATGATGGGCTTATTTATCTGCATAGACGTAGTTAATTATACATTAAAAAATTGCTTTTCCACCTGGCTCGAGGCACGTGCCTCGTTCACCTGTTCTTTAGTCGCACTTTTAAATAAGTAGGCTCTCGAAACCGGCAGTCATAGCTGTTTGAACCATGCCATTATTTTTGTATACGTTACAAAATTGCTGCATCGCATACGTAATTATAAGTCAGCAATAGTAGCTTGTGATAGCAGGCTACCATTCTATTATTTTTAAATGATGATTAGGGCGTAGATGTGGTTTTAAATCATTCCAATGCTATTAAGAAACAATATCTATTCCCTTGGCGAGTGTTAGAACGTGTACAAATAATATAACGGAATCCATTAAGGTATTAAACTTGTATTAGGTGAAATAAGGTCAAGCATTCGTTAAATTCGTGAAGCAGACTTGTTTTTGAGCTTCGGGTTTTATCACAGCATACAAAGAAAACATCGTGAGGAAACCTGGACTCAAATTATAAATCTGAAATCGTAAGTGTGAATAGTGATCAATGATCATGCCTTCTCTGTATGAGAAGAGGGACCTGTACTGGGACAATGAGAGGCTGGTATTATAGTGAAGCTAGTTTATATTTTCTTCTTCTAGCTCAAAAATTAAGACAACCTTTATTCTAATTTTGGCTCTACTTATAGCATTTGCTAACGTTATGCATGCACTAGTTTTATTCATACATACACAATTACACACAACTACACACTAATTTTTGGACACATCTCTTTTCTTCTAAAGTCTATGGATTAAAAAAAGTTCCGCCAGGACAACGTTCGCCCAGCGGAATCAGTTTTTGGTGAATTTCTCCACAATGGTTGTGTGCACAAATTTTTTTTTACCATACACAATTATACGACGTCATACACTAAATATCTGCATAATTAAAATCTTTAAATTCAACAACATTCCGCTGCGCGTACGCACACTCAGTTACTCACATAATCAGCCTAACATGTTCTCACTGCTGGGACACAGGCCTTCTCTTTTCTATAGGTGGGCTATACTCTACCACGCGGGCTCAGCCCAGTGCGAGTCGGTACTATTAGATGTCACATCATCACATGTCATAGAATTTTTGGTTCTAGGACATGCCGGTTTCCTCACATTGTTTTCCTTCATCATTCTGAATCAGTTACTCAGTTGGGCCCATTTTATTATAGCACCAGTTTGGGCGATGACATTCATTGCGATACTGCACCAGCATAATATTGGCCTCAATATTTACATAAAATATTGATTTCTACAGCTAACTCTTTTTTGGCGTGCTGAAAAATCATTATCTTCATACTAGCGCTGTGTCAAGGTGGGCTAAAATTGAGTCAAGCTTAATAACATTAATATCTGTGCTCATGATTACATAGTAGACCACGATTTGTATCACTTTATGTTGCAAATCCTTTCTCCGTTGAGAAAGACGGAGCCTGAACAAAACTATAACTTGGTCAAACGTCGTTTTGACCGACTTTGGAGTTACGTTTAGCAATAAGTCTATTAAGTTAATTTCTATACGACTAGACAGAACGATAATAATAGGTAGGTACGATTAATAGACGCCCTACTAATGCTAGTTCGTCTGCGCCTTAGGCTTTGTCCTTTAAAAATAACTAGTGTGGGAGGATAAGCAGGTACCTCTAAGCTAGTTTTAACACAAAGAACTGTCACGATCGCGGTTGCAGGCCTTGAAGTAAGAAAAAGAGTTGTATTATGGAACCGACTGACCGTTTTGGTAGCAAACTCTTAGGTTGTTTTCAAAGGAAAGCCACTAAGGCTGAATAATTATTTTTGCAAAACTTGTGCTCTAAAACAGTCTGTGACCTCTTATTGTTTCGGTGTTTCTTTTCAGGGTACCTAGTCGGTTACGAATAATAGTGTTTTTTACAACCATTTGCAGAAATCAAATATAATTATTATCTTTTAAAACCTCGATTTTCCACTGAAAATGGGGTACCCATTCCCAACCACCAATAAGTTAGCTACAAGCTCACGCCGCGCCGGTCAGCACTCAGCAGTCGCAGAGCTTTGACCACAAATCGGTCCGAGGCAGTTACCTTTTAAAACAAAACAGGACGCATAGACTCCGAAAGTCCCGACTCTAACAATAAGACCAAGAAAGGCACACCTACTGAGATTTCATTAGTATGCACGTCAACATAGACTCGGAATAATATAATCATTTTAGGTAACAATGGCTTCAGGTTTTGTTAGGATCGTGAAACCATACTCGCTTCCTACGGACTCCTTGAACAGGACGGAAGTATTCAAAACAAAAATTACTCGGGACCAAATAAGTAAGTAAGTAAGTACTCGAAACGCACTCGCTAAATTTAAAGGCGTTGGGCTATTTAAAAAAAATTATAATTTTTAATTGGGATTACCCGTTGGTACCCGTTGTTACTTTTTAATGGATAGTAATAGTTCTAGTTTTTTTTTTAGCTATTCGTTAGGAAAAGTGATTTTTTATTGTTCGTTTTTAAATGTTTCTAACATTTTGGTAGAGCTGTTTCACTTACTTTACTAACAATTCGATAATTAAACTCGTGCAGAAGTAATTCTATTTTAATAATTAATATCTTGAAATAACAAACTTGAAGTTCGCACTTACCATAAAATCCGATAACAGAATGGCAGTCCTTTTATTCACACTTCAGCATACAGTCAGCATTTACACTTCAATATATGTATTTTATTACACCTTTAGTCCCACTTAATCCATCACTTGGGGTCCAAATCACGAACTGTACACACCAAAAGTTTATTACAAATGTTTTAATAACACATTATAAGTCCAATAATAAAAATCAAAGAAATCGTTATTCAAACGTCTGTTGTAAAAATTTATTCACAACGATAAAGAAATTCACATTCGAATCAGCACTTTCCCGCCAAATGTTTATTTATTTCGTCGGTACCGGCAGACACAGGCACACAGCGCGCGTCCAACCACGAGCGGAGCCGGTTCGCTGTTGATTGTTTTATTTTGAACGCGGCCGAGCTGCCGCGGTTCAAGCGCGCAACGGCCAAGCGTCCCTCGATATACGATACCAAAAAAAGGTACCCCTTTTCTACTGTAATGGGATAGGAACTTATGAGATGAGGCGAAAAAATAACTAGCCGCTCTTGAATATAGATCAGTTTATTAATTTATTGTGTAGGCCATTACAAAATGATTTGATCAAACACAATAACAGTCGTTTAGGTAAAAACATAACAAATAAATATATAGGTTTAACAAAACAATTAGGATTGCTTACATGGTATTTTTACAGTAATTAAAACTTATTAAACTTAAACCTAACTATTTAAAAGTTTAGGATAAAGAGGTAGGTATGGCGTATTTTATACAGAAAACCTCCTTTCTTGTATCTATGCAGAAAACCCTTCAAGAGGAGGATTCTAGTTAGATTAGAAGATTTTTCATCAGTTTGAACTTTTCATTTAAATTACGCTGTTCCACTAGCGCCATCTATTGGCGAATGAAACTAATCAGCTTTCAGATGCTTTCTCTTGTTCATTATCTTGTTTCTCTTCTACATTCTCTCGTTTCTCTCCTTCTTTTTCTTGTTTATCTACTTCATTTTCTAATCTCTCTATATCCTCTATACTTAAATCTCCGTCAAAATCATTCTTATCTTGATTTTTATTCACGTTAGCTCGTTTTAAGAATGGTTCATGCAAGGCTTTGTGAAGCTTTTTTGCCTTTGTAGCCCCGAACCCAGGACATTCAGCAAGTCTTGATTCTGACGCCTTTATGATGTTCTCCAAAGTGCCGAATTGTGATATTAGGGTCATTGCATCCGTTTTATTTACTGGTTTTATTGTAGTTAATGCATTTACCACCTACAAAGAAACACAAGGTTAGGTAGACCTTATGGCCACTTATTAAATAGAACAACCTACTTTCACAAAATGAATAACTGAACGCGAATTTGAAGACTTTGTAATTTAATACTTTTTGCAAAACCAGGGATGGAATGTAATTCGACATGTCGGCGGCGCGCCTATTGGAAATGTGACGGCAATGAGTTACCTAACCATTTTGATTCATATTCTTTTGAAAGCTCTCCTCATGACGCTATAAACCACACTGATAATTTTTAATCATGTAATGCTATTACAATTTTCTGCACGTTACTGGTGTTCTTATAATATAAACTAGCTTCTACCCGCGGCATCGCTCGCGTGGGTATTGCAAATTTCACTGGTTGTAATTTACACGGAATCCTAATTCTTTTTTTTTATTAAGTTACTCTTTATACTAATACTCTCGGCTATCTGCTAGAGAAATTCAATTTCGGCCCTGCCATTCGTGTCGTTTTTTTGTTGCAAGTTCCGCGTCCATACTATAGTACTTACATTACTCAGCGGCTAGCAAAAGAGGCATCGATGGACGAACGCGTAGCCGAGGCACACATACGTAAGTCCATCAATGCCTAGTAGTGGCCAAGGCTTGTATAGTACTTTTCTCAAATAATGCGCGCAAATTAAAACTAAGTAGTACCTAGGCAGAACTTTTTTGTCAAATACAATTACTTTTCATAAATATCAATGACGAACAATGAACAACAATTTTTCCCGCGTTAGTGTTCATTTGTTTTTTTTTTTTTTCAATAAACAGCTTTCTATTTGCAAGCCAGTTATAAATTTAATTAAAACCTTTGATAAGTTACCACCTTGGTTGCCATGTTTCGGAGTAAAAGATCGTTCCATTTTTTAAATTACACACGCATATGAGTGTACTATGTAATTATTTGGCCGCTAAACCACGACAGATATGGATTTTCATACAACTTTTGCCGGCCGCTGCTCGCATGTATTTGGCCAGTACAGCAATTTCGATTTATCTCGAAGAAGGTTGTCAAAATTACGCTCAAATTTCCAAGCTTGTTTGAGAAAATATTATAAATGCGAAAGTGTGTCTGTCTGTTACCTCTTCAACCTTAAACCGGTAAACCGATTTAGATGAAATTTGGTATAGAGATAATTTGAGTCCCAGGAAAGAACATAGGATACCGATATTCCCACGGGATCGAAACTTATGCGGGTGAAACTGTGGGGCGCTGCTAGTACTTTCATAAGCATTTAGTTATTTTGACATTACAAACAAACACTTAAATTTTATTTATTTGTATAAAAGGTAAAACCATTTTTATTATTTACCTTCTGATGAGGATCATTTTCAATCTTCTCCATGATCCTGTCAGGTGGTTTGTTTTCATAAATCTTATAGTTTTCTATAATCTTGGCTCCCTCTTCTGGATTCCATGCTAACATCAGAGTTAAATCAGTCAACAGACATATTCTTGTTAAGTTCTTCAATACTGTTTGAGGTTCTTTGAGATCAACCTAGAGGTGAAAATTCATTATTTTTTAATTATAAGATGATAATTTATATACCACAAAAGCAAATTATAAAATAAATAACAATATTTTTTTATTAGAAATTCATGAAATAAGCACATAAGACATTATAAGCTAAGCTAGAGATTATTAGAAAAAAAAAAAAAAACAATGTATTGTTAGTAGCATGGACAAGTTGTCTTGCTGCCAAGAAAACAAATTATTGCTAATTTCTAACTCAAGTATGTATAAAGCAGTAATGAAGGCATTATCAATTTTGCCCTTTGATTATATTATCAATTGCATCATTTTTGGAACTACTTTCCTTAATGCGGCTTACGGTATGAGTTGTCTGATAGAAATCGTCACATTAGGAAAAAGCTTTATGGCCCTCCATGCTACATTCTCTCTCTCTCTTTCTATTATATACCAGTGTGTATGTGTGAGCAAGCATAGAGTAAAGAACTTTGTTCCCGACAGGGGTACCTCATACGCAAAAGTTTTTTTTATTAATAAAATATACCTGAACCAAAAGCACTCTAAGTTCATACTTCTTCCCCAGCTCCTTGATTCTGTTGTGTATGTAATCTGGCTTCATATTGTGATAGCGGAGTGACAGGAAAAGCAAGCATATGGTTTTGCCCACTTCATAGTCAGGAATTATGTCATCATACTCCCATGGAACACTTGTAATGAACTTTAGCACGGGATTGCCTCGCTGTAAAATATAATATTGGTTTTATTGAAATAGGTACATTATGATTTTTTTATGGCTTTTACAAGACTGTGCAGTGTTAACATGAATGGTAATTATAAAGAACTTTTTTTTGTTTTTTTGTTAACCTATAGTATCCCACTGCTGGGCAAAGGCCTCCCCCAAATCCTTCCAGGAACCTATCTGGCAATAAATGACCATAATTCGTTGGTAGATAAATTAAAATAGAGTGCTATGAGTAACAATATAAATGTACATCTAGCACACCCTGGGTCAGTGCCAATATTTTTACTCTAATATTTTTACCAAAGCATGATTTTTTCTCATTTCATCATCATCAGTGATCGGAATAGGTTGATTGAATTGGGGTTATTGATCCGAAACATATATATTATACTAATATGGACATTAATGCTTCAATCAACATTTGATTGTTTTTATTATTCAACAGATAAATAATAAATTAATTTAGTTTTGATACCTTCCTTTAAATTTTGAATTGATTACCTAGTAATAATATCACTACCAACATTCACAATATTTAATTAGATCCGGAAATAATGGAATTACTTTCCGGGAAAATGGCTTTTCCATGTTATTCTTTCTGTGGGCATTTATGATACAAGTGCCAAAAATCAATCTACTTACTCCGATCACTGATCATCATGCAGCTGATGAATACCAGTATTTCACATAGAGTGGTTTGATTGTTTTCCTTTATTTATTGGTACGTGTACCAGAAGTTAAATCAGTAAATGATAATTTACCTGTTTCTGATTGACTAATACACAGTGTGTCTTAGAGGAAGCAGGTTTGGAAACCGACTCTTTTGATGTTCCTGGAAAAATAAAGGTATGTAATGTAAAAGTAAGGTGGTTCATGGTGATGAGAAGTCATAGATGATCATATTTACCCTACGTTCCGAATTGCGTCAAAAGCGATTATATCGCGAATCCGACCAAATTTAATAGTCACAAAATATAAGGGCTATTGAGTAATAATTGTGACATTGCGCGTTGGTCGGATTCGCGATATTATCGCTTTTGACGCAATTCGGAAGGCGCCCTTACTTACAGCTATTGAAATCAGCATTATGAGTTAACAAGTTACAACATGTTTTAGGTAGAAGTAAGGCTTTAATTTTTTATTTGAAGAATGTCATAGAAATAATAATAATATAAATAAATAATAAACCAGAAATGCGCGAATTGTAGGGAATGGCAGGTAGACGATGATGGTTCCAAAACATTTTCTTACCAGGTTGTACTTCCTGTATACTTTCGGATTCAATTTTGGGTTTCTTTGGAGATGTCGGCTCGCTAATTTCAGCAAGTAAGTCATCGAAACCATCTTCTAAATCCATTTTTTTTTTAGAAAAGCTAAGAAGAGTGTAACACAAAGCTGAAAAAGTGAAACCCCATAGAATTCAAATATTGTTTGTTTTGACAAAATGAGATGGGCATATTGGGCACATGACATTGACAGTTGACAAAAATTTGACAGCTATAACCACAGATTAGCATTTTTAACGACGAAAAAACGGAGCCTTAGGGCGCCTTCCGAATTGCGTCAAAAGCGATTATATCGCGAATCCGACCAAATTTAATAGTCACAAAATATAAGGGCTATTGCGTAATAATTGTGACATTGCGCGCTGGTCGGACTCGCGATATTATCGCTTTTGACGCAATTCGGAACGTAGGGATAGTGTAGCTGAGGGGTGTGGCCTCCGGTTTTATTTTTATCTGTTGTGATCAGCTGTCATGTCAACTGACTTTTTGTCTTGTCCTGTCAGTGCCATTCTGACATGAGTAGTATCACTGAGTTGGGAGTACTATGGAGATGGCATATTCTACTATAGAAATAATAGTTATACAAATATCTGTCATATCGACACACACATGTCAAAAATCGTTTTGTTTCTTTTTAACTAATCAAGAGCTGCATATGAAAAGAGAGACGTCAAATGTTTGTCAAGTTCTAAATTTGGCAACACTTTTGTGTGACGTCAAAATCATTTCTTTGCGTGGTCGGTCGCCATGTTAACTGCCGAGGTTTTTCCTCTATGTTGCCGAGTTTTGTGGTAGATGTGCTGTCAAACGGTTGATTGCTAGTGTTGGGTAAATAGTCGGATGCTTTGAGTTATTATCGATTATAATCCATAAGTGTCCATTAATAGCCTTGCAATGGATGATAATCCTGCTATTATATGATAATCTTGTGTAATAAGGAGGAGTTGTGTGTGTGTTTCGAATTTTTCATTACCTAGTTTTGGTTGTGGTGATTGTTTATACTTTGTCTCAAGCCAAGTTAAACAAGGTATACATTTGCCGATTCGCGATCTCAATGGTTTTTGTATATATTCTATTAAATATAGTCGAATAGATGACCGCAACTATGTATTTTTTTAGCAATCTAGTATTATTTAAATGCCATTAATTTAATAACAAAAGTAATAATTAATAATCGAAGTTCGACCCGAGTATTGAACCTAGGACTCCACACTTAGCAATCGGTCTTGCGACCGCACTAGACCAACGGGGTAGGAAATAAATAATAATATTTTGTTGCCAGTCACGACATCATAAGTCTCCTGGTCCTGGTTAGTGTGTAAGCTCGTATGAACAATACTCTACACCTGTAGTAAGTAGGTAAATATATTACGAGGATATTGGCCTTCTGATATTGAATGAAGCTTGAGCAAGGTGACAAGTTACAACGTCTTATAAAACCAAGAAACATAAAACACCCACAACTTCTAAAATTCTTGTCACTTCAGCTGCATTACATTACAAGGCTAATTCGAAAAATTTAAATAAATAATAGAAAACAAATTCATGTAGGTTAAATAATGTCGATATCCGCTGCGCATGTTGCTCGCAGTTACAACCCTACGAAAGACGGCCATCTTAACTGCCCGATTTTTGTAGGTATACACGCTAATTTGGTAGGTATGCCAAGTCCATATTATTATATGTCAGTGAGTAGTATTCATTGAGGTACATAAAACCACTGACATATAATAATATGGACTTGGCATACCTACCAAATTAGCGTGTATACCTACAAAAATCGGGCAGTTAAGATGGCCGCCTTTCGTAGGGTTGTAACTGCGAGCAACATGCGCAGCGGATATCGACATTATTTAACCTACATGAATTTGTTTTCTATTATTTATTTAAATTTTTCGAATTAGCCTTGTAATGTAATGCAGCTGAAGTGACAAGAATTTTAGAAGTTGTGGGTGTTTTATGTTTCTTGGTTTTATAAGACGTTGTAACTTGTCACCTTGCTCAAGCTTCATTCAATATCAGAAGGCCAATATCCTCGTAATATATTTACCTACTTACTACAGGTGTAGAGTATTGTTCATACGAGCTTACACACTAACCAGGACCAGGAGACTTATGATGTCGTGACTGGCAACAAAATATTATTATTTATTTCCTACCCCGTTGGTCTAGTGCGGTCGCAAGACCGATTGCTAAGTGTGGAGTCCTAGGTTCAATACTCGGGTCGAACTTCGATTATTAATTATTACTTTTGTTATTAAATTAATGGCATTTAAATAATACTAGATTGCTAAAAAAATACACAGTTGCGGTCATCTATTCGACTATATTTAACAGAATATATACAAAAACCATTGAGATCGCGAATCGGCAAATGTATACCTTGTTTAACTTGGCTTGAGACAAAGTATAAACAATCACCACAACCAAAACTAGGTAATGAAAAATTCGAAACACACACACAACTCCTCCTTATTACACAAAATTATCATATAATAGCAGGATTATCATCCATTGCAAGGCTATTAATGGACACTTATGGATTATAATCGATAATAACTCAAAGCATCCGACTATTTACCCAACACTAGCAATCAACCGTTTGACAGCACATCTACCACAAAACTCGGCAACATAGAGGAAAAACCTCGGCAGTTAACATGGCGACCGACCACGCAAAGAAATGATTTTGACGTCACACAAAAGTGTTGCCAAATTTAGAACTTGACAAACATTTGACGTCTCTCTTTTCATATGCAGCTCTTGATTAGTTAAAAAGAAACAAAACGATTTTTGACATGTGTGTGTCGATATGACAGATATTTGTATAACTATTATTTCTATAGTAGAATATGCCATCTCCATAGTACTCCCAACTCAGTGCATAAAACATGGAGATGCCGCGTTATTCTATACATACATTTGCTTATACAAATATGAGTGAAATATGATTCAGAATGTGAAATATCATTATGTCTCATTCTTTCTAATGAGATAATTTTATTTGATAAAAGAGACAACAATATTTTAGTTGTTGCTCATTATGGCAATATTTTATCGTGACGTAGTGACAGTTGTAGGTAAGTGCCATAGCAGCCATGTTATGCTATGAGTTTCGTGGTAGTTTTGCTGTCAAATGGTTGTTTATTTTTTGTATTATTGAGGATTGCGAGAAAATTACGAGGATTTTACCTGTTAAAACTGCATGTAAATGTTGGAAAACAGAAATTCAACATGCCTGTGTGTTGTATTGTGAAGTGTGGTGCAAGAAAGAATGAAAATCAACCTCAATTGTCTTTGCACAGGTTAGTAGCCGGTTTTCATGCATTAATACATACAATAATACACATTCGATGATGCAATTGTAACGTGATCATGAATTTATGGCTAAAGTATTGATATTTGGGTTCATTTCCGTATAACAGGCCTTTCTATTATATTTGTTAATTCGTTCGTTTGTTTACAATAATATGTCATAATGGAATAGTGTTGTACCGTTGCCGACTTGGCGTAATAGTTTCCGAAACTAGTTCCTCCGCTGAAACGATACCGGTATATTCTGCGATGTTAACATAAATAATCCTGCGTCTTATTCAGTCCGAGTGACCTTGCTAGGTCCGGCCTGTGGTTCACACTTCACAGCACCAAAATCAAAATATTTCACATAAACCTACATGGACACTTTTATGAAACGTCAGAAGCTAGGTGCACGGTTCCAATTGGTTGTTTCCTATGGAGAAGAAACGGTAAGAAACTCCACGTTTGCTCTTTTAAAAATAATTGGCTTTTGCGAAAGCACATTTTCTGCAAGCAAGTTTTTTTTTTCATGACATGGATTTTATTCCCAGACTAGCTATGCCCCGCGACTTCGCATAGAAGTCGTAAGATACACAGTATACTAAAATAACAGCCACACTAATAAAACTCATTCGTCCCCCGACCGGCCGCATTGCATCGCCCGCCCGCGCTATTATTTCGTTTTCGCTTAGCGTTCGTTTTTATCGGCTGCTAAGGGTCGTAACGTGATGTTAAATAGCCTATAACCATCCTGGCTACCAAACGCAAAAATAATTTATGCATGGCATTTTTTTGCGCGGAACCCTAATTATTTTTCTAAAATAAAGGTAGCCTAAGTTACTCCTTGTAACATATCTGTCAGTGAAAGTCCCGTCAAAATTGGTCCAGCCGTTTCAGATTAGCCGGAACAAACAGACAGACAGACAGACAAAAATAAAAAAAAATGCCATTTTGTTAATAGTACTGTTTAGACTTTTATAAGCATTTAGTAAAAAGCTGTTATTTTGACAGTACCAACAGACACTTCAATTTTATTTATTTTTATAGATAACGGAAAGTAAGATAACCTACTCATCTTTTTCTGTTACAATTACAACGGACTTTGTATACATAATATTAGGTATGATCTAAACGTGATAACTAGTAAGACTCGTATTTAGTATCGATACTAGTTATAGTAACACCTATGTTCCTTGATAGACACAACACTAGCAATGGCAGCCATTTTATGCGACAATACCAGTTGTAGGTATGCACCCTTTTTTCGTAGGTATTTCCAGTCCATACTTTTGTATGTCAATGGTAGTATTTCATTCAGTTCAGGCAGTCCGTCAAATTCATAAATCATAATTCATCACTCGTCGAAAAACCGCGCAAAGATTTTACTAATAACTTTGTTTCATGTTATTTTATTAATACTAAGTTTGATGAATGGTGATTGTTTAAGTTTTTTTAAGTAGCCAAACTCAGTGTTATCTTAATACAATAAGTGTTTTATGCGGCTGTCGTTTATCAAATTCAACAAGTAACAATTATGAAGCTTTACTATGAACAACTTGCCTAGTACTAGTAAATCAAGACAAAACGATGGATTCGAAGACGATGAAATATTCGACGACTCTACGCTGTTGGCCCATTTTGATAATTCCTCGTTTATACAAAGATCAACGTTTTCTGAGAGCAACATAAATGATTCGGCTAACGGGAGCGCTTTGAACGTTAGGTAAGTTCATTTTTATAGGTATAGGCTGGGTTTACTCGCTACTGGTTCACGTTTCCCGGGTACATGACGAATATCAACATCTTTGCAACTTGATACTTTTCAATTTTGTTGTTTACCTTTGTGAGTCCCATTATATTTGTTTATAACAAATAACAATACTGTTATGTTTACCTTACCTATTTATTTATACTCTTTATTTCACACACACCACATAATTATGCATTCAGACAAAAGTTTAATTAACAATGTAGATGGTCGCATCATACAAGGCAATCCCTTCCAGACAGTCTTTAGATGGTCTGAAAAAGGAGTAAGATATTAGGGATTAACTTACCTCCTGTGAGATATGCCTAAAATTAACAACCACTGTGACACTACTTACTTGTTTTTACCATCAGACTCATACTTACAAGATTATATTTTCAGTGCCCTTTGCTGCGATGAAGAGATCAGTGGGTATGACAAGCTGACAGGCAAAACATGGATCTACCCAACCAACTACCCAGTGAGAGACTACCAGTTTAATGTTATTAGGGCTGCCATCCTTAAGAACACCTTGGTAATATTAAGTTTTGTAAACTATACTCATTTGATTTTTTGTAAAACTAGCTGACCTGGCGAACTTCATACTGCTTAAGATTTTTTTTTTTGTTATTTTTGCCCGTGTTTTAATAATTAGGAACCCTCATGGGCTTCCCCAGAACACCCTACCAAAGTTTCATCACAATCTGGCCCATGGTTTCGGAATGCATAAAGGACAAACATACAAACATTGATTTTTATTTATATAGGTAGATATGTGTTATAAAGATGTTTATGGGAGATTGGTTGGAGTAGGCAACACACAAGAAACACTGGGGGAGACCTATGCCCAGTATCGGGACAATACAAGTTTAATTTAAAAATATGAAACAGTCTATAAAATTTATTTTACACATTTATGTGGAAGTCTATAAATAGTCTAATGTCTGTCTTGCTTTTCCTTGTGTTATGTATAGTATATTGTAATATCAAACCACAAGTACATGTACAGGATAAAGGAGGATATAAATGCTATGATGACTATTATATCCATTAATCATGTTTAAAAATCCATTAGCATAATTGAGATAATGAGAACTGGCTGGCACTAGCTCTAGCTACTATAGTATACATTGATGAATTAAGATAATTTAATTTTAGTTTTTTTAGTTAATTATGCTTTTAAGTGTGTTTCAAAGTTACCCATCTGTAACATATAATGCTGGAGCTAGAGGTGTAGATATGTAACAATTGTTATAAATCTAATATTTATAAATCTCGTGTCACAGTGTTATTTATCAAACTCTTCCGATTATGTTTTTTTTTGTATATATTTTTAGGTTGTAGGCTATTTTTTTTTTGCAAAACAACGTTTGCTGTGTCAGCAGGTATTTATATATAAATAACTGTTTCACTTAAGTCTTAAGGCTTTAATCTAATTGGCATTTGTTCATGCTCCTGATTTTACAATTTTACAAGTTCATATGTTAAAGATTGCACAATATGTAAAGATTTATTTGTCACATAAAATTATTTTCCCCTTGTATAGGTTAGTCTACCCACTGGGTTGGGTAAAACATTCATAGCAGCAGTGATTATGTACAACTTCTACCGCTGGTACCCACTTGGCAAGATTGTATTCTCTGCACCGACCCGGCCCCTAGTCGCACAGCAGATAGAAGCATGCTACAATATTATTGCTATTCCTCCCAATGACACTATTGAAATGACAGGTAATATTTAAATACATATCAGTTTTAATTAAATACGTCTTAAGCCCTGTGTTTATATGGCACTATCAGGGCATTATCTACTAAATTAATTAAAAATTAAACACAATTTTTTTTAGGTATAGGTATCAGATAAGTTAATTGAAACTTATTAACTGAATGATGTTATTTATTTCTGTAAGTAGGTAAAAACACTTTTACCTACACATCAATCATATTTAAAAAAAAAGATAAGGTTCGCGTTTCCTATCCAACTAAGTACTCTGAGAAGGAACCCCAAAACATACTCTGAGGTCACAGTCTCTTTTACAGTCCAGACATAACTAGATCTAATCATGTGAGAACCATGTAGAATAGTGTCTAAATGGTTTTTTGAGGAAAGCACCACACAGATTTGATTGGACCTGTCTCATCAGTGCACGGATTTGATAGTACAACTCAGAACACAAAACTTAAGGAGCTCAACTATTCGACAAACAATACTTTAGAAAGGACATTTGGGTAGGCCGCATAAAGTACTCAAACTGCCAGACCATCACCAAAACTAAGACGAAAAGGAATGACCCACATAGTCCTCACATTCACACTAACTTATTAACTTATCTAGACCCCTCCAAATAAGTTAATTAGCCCGGATTGAATTTTAAAGGATATTTCAAAGACAAATAATTTCTAGGTAAATGAAAATGTAAATACGGGTCGAATACAGAACCTCCTTTTTTGAAGTTGGTTAAAAAATGTATGCAGGTACTTTGAAGCAGGTATTACTCACTAACCAATTAGGTACGTAATTAACTAGCTTCTGCCCGCGACTTCGTCCGCGTGAAATTTCTTGATCCCCCGACATGGGTCGCATCCGTCGCATCGCATCGCCTGCCCGCGCTATTACTTCATTTTCCCTCAGCGTTCTTTCTGACTTTTGTTCTTTGTGCTCGGTATCTACAGCTTTCCTCAAGAATTGGGCAATCAAATGCGAAAAGAATTTTTCAAATACAGTAGTTTCAGTGATTACCCCTACATACAAACTTACTAACAAACAAAATTGTATCTCTTTATAATATTAGTATAGATGTCTGCATTGTTTTAAGCTTCATTTGCATACCCATAAGTGGCTTACATTAAGCAGCTATATGTTTTCAGGACACATGCAAGCTAACACAAGGAAGCAACATTGGCAGAACAAAAGAGTGTTCTTTGCCACTCCTCAAGTCATATACAATGATATGAAGTCAGGTATTTGTCCTTGCGACAAAGTCCGATGCCTGGTCATTGACGAGGCTCACAGAGCTCGAGGAAACTATGCATACTGCCAAATTATATCGACGTTGGACGATATTGGACATAAAATATATAGGGTGCTGGCATTATCAGCCACTCCTGGCAGCAAAGTTGAAGATGTTATTAATGTATGTATAAATAAAGAGCACATGCAGGGTCCCATTAGAATAGATGGACAAATTTTAACACAGCGCTCAGTACGTCTAACCAAAGATATCCAAGCAAAAAAACCTCATGGTCAGCAGTAACGCTTGCGACCACTAGACCAACAGGGAGATGTACCACCCTAAAAATCCACCCATGGTTCCCCCCCCCCCCCCCTCCCAATCTTGGGCTGCGACTGCGCCTGCCATAAACAGAACCGAAAAAATATTTGCTAGTATATAAAAGGCAAGGCTGTTCGTCAGCAAGATATTACAAGACCCAAAAGTCACTCTTGAGACGTGCGCTAATGTTAACAAATCGCTCGTCGATTTTTTTTGAAATAATACGAGGCGAATAGTGGATAGGGGGGCCCACAGACGTGGATTGCTTAGGGCATCAAGTAGTCTTAACCCGGCACTGACTATAGGCACACTTCTGCCTGACCCTTCACATTATTACAGACGTGATTTTATGTTTATGTTACATAGAATACTTTGAATTAATTGATTCCAAGCCATTTGCGGTCAGGCTCAGATTATTTATCTTTATGGTTATTAAAATTGTATCCATAAAGATTTACTTTATTGATTTGATTTTTTTTTTTTTATTCGCAACGTAAATACATTATTTTGAATTTCATTCTAGGTAGTGAAAAGCCTGCACATAGCCCATTTAGAGCTACGGACAGAGAATTGCATCGACGTCGCACCGTACAGTCACGCGCGCAAGATAAACACTGTGGTCATACATCTGGGCATGCAACTGTCTCAACTGAGACAACAGTATATTGAGGTAACACTACGCTTCATAATTTAAAAGCTAACAGTCTTAAAATAATAATAATATGTACCAGTATATAAAAAGGATGGGAAATAATCAAAGGGCATCAAAAAGTTCGTCCGCATCGCTGTCAACAGGAAACGTGCCCAAAAGGCTGGTAGAAATGAGAAAATAAAAAATCTTTGCAAATGAGAGACAATCTTAAGTTCATTCATTCACACACGCATTTAAGACAGACAGACAAGTAACAGCTTAAATCGATGCGTGTTGAAGCTGGAAATGTTGCACAAGTGTTCCATAGGGTCCACCAGAGGTCCACAGGCTGTACCAGAACGGTGTGTTAAAATTCAAGGGTGTGGTACAGACCATCAAACTGAACAACTTTCTCTATGGGACCAACATCGTAATCGCGAATAATGTATCAATGTGTCCCATACAAAACTTCAATAACCTACTTGACCCTGCATACCGGAAGTGAGCATAAAGGAATGATTTTTGAAAATTCATCCCTTAGAGTTTAATAGGGGATGAACGTTTGTATGGAAGTTCGTCATTTTGCCGATGGGGCACACGATCTTAATGTGTACGTTATTATTGCAAACTTCAAATTTGCTAAACGTTATCAGGATAGCCTCGCACGCGCAGTGATATATTATATCACTGCGTGTTACTCAATGTGAAGTCGCCATTAGGTCTCATATTACTTTCTCTGTCACTTTTAGGTGTATTTTAGCGTCAAAAAGAACTTCCTAAATTGAGTTGCGTTTGAGAATACCGGGATTTTTCTAAGATTATAACTAGCTTAAATCAACCAATAACAATAACCATCAAAGCGAACTCAGTTCATGAATTTGAAAAAATGGTGGGCATATGTCTAATCATTTAATAATGTATACAAGTATAGAAACAAAACCTTGGGGCAGTCCTATATTCATGTTTATGGTTTTAGTCACGTATTTATTTAGGGTTTCCCGAATCGAATCGTAAACATAAACGAGTCACAGAACTTGTAATAAAAAAAATCGTATGTTTACAAGTCATAGATAACATTTATTTTGTGATTTCAGATTTTAGACGGGTACGCCAGACGATTGAAACAAATGAACATACTTCCCACTAATTTGGGAAATCTGTCCAAAGGCCGTATCGTGATGCTGTACAAAGAGTATCAGACTAAAGAACGAGGAGCTAGGTAAGAAACCTCTTCTATACTTAAAAAAAATTAAGTAATGAAAACGAAAACCATTTTTTTTTCACTTCCCCTACTAAGTGTAATATTCTATTGTTGAAAATCTGTTTTACTGGGACACGCTAAAATCTGTTTTACTGGAACACGCTAAAATCTGTTTTACTGGAACACGCTAAAATCTGTTTTACTGGAACACGCTAAAATTGACTCTAAAAAAACAAGTTCGAAAATGCTGCCTGCATTTTAACAATCAGTAACATCGCATGAGCAAAGTGTATATTGTTTTCCATATTAGGAGATACAGTACCTACTGTGTTTGCATTACAAAGTAGATTTAGTGGCTAGAATTATTATCTTCCATAATTAACATGCTCAAGTTTCAAGTTCCGTTTACAAGCGCTTTTTAAGTGTATACAGCACCTGGGCGTTAACATGACACATCGAGATTTGGAAAGAGATAGCAAGGCCCTTTGTATACGGCACGGTTTCTTTACGGTACGGCGTATAAACAGCGCCGTAGAAAAAACGTGTCCGTCAACAAGCTTCTATACTGAGTAGCGGGGTCGTCCGAAAGGGTTACCGCTGCCCCAGCACATAAAGGGCTAAGGAAGGAACACGGGTGGGTTTTAGTCAGTAAGAGTCTGACACTCCCTTCCGCTCCTCCCAGAGCGGGAGGAGTTATTAGATGATTTCCCACCCAAAAAAAAAAAAAAAAAAATAGTGACCCATACATCACTGATGACCGTGCCTACACACGGCGAATAAACCGTAGTTTTTCAAAAGGCCTTACACAAGTGTGAGTGACGGAGACGACGCTATATAAAGCCGATCTTTTTCTAAATCTCGAAGATAATTGATAATAATATTTTCGTCTACTGCGTTTCCACTGAAGTGGAGACGACCAATCACATTTTGTTGAAATACACATCGCGTCACTCGTGTCTTCTGTGATTAGTCAATTCCTGAACTTTCTCCGCTCAGCTGGTCTCTGGTTCAGTGGTAACTCACTCTTACTCGCACCATTTACAACCGTTTTTCAATAATTAAAATAGATACTTTATACTTCCAAAGGCACCCACAACACAACTACATAATGAAAGACTTCACCATCCTCATCGCTTTATATCACGGCTTAGAGTTGCTAGTCCAGCACGGATCCAGGGTATTCCTGAACTTCTTCGATGAACACCCAGAGAAGTCCTGGATACAGACTGATGACAAACTGACAGCGTTGTTGGAAAGGTTGCGAGATGACCTGGGCATCAATCCCTTATCGTTGGACAGGAGTATATTGCCTGATGGGACGATACCAGAGGTGAGAATATTGGTCTAATAACTAGTATGATTGGGGAATTTGTAAGTTATGGTAGAAATTGTAAAACAAGTTCTCAATAAATTCTCACGAAAGTAGTCCCGCAGACGCGGCGCTCCAGGCATGCGACGGAGTCCTAGATCTTTATTATTTATTTATTTCAACATCATATTACAGGCACTAGTTAATAAAATGCACAATCTTAAGTTGAGAAAGGTGTGTGAGGTAGAAGGGTTGTTGTAGGAATGTTGCTAATTATATATAATAATTAGTTCCACTTATTGCCGCGGGACTTCTTTCGTGAGGCGGACTCCACATTACGAACAGCGGATTGGATTCCAACACGCAGCAAACATTGGCTGTTTGTTTCTAAACACAAGCACGGTCTAGGATAAATAAAAAAATACAGTTCAACTATTTTACATCTAAATTCAAAATTTTGATTGTATGTAATGTATTTTTTTTGTTTTTGTTGTAGATGCCCAAAGATTTATGCTTCGGTCATCCTAAGTTTGATAAATTGAAAGAAATAATGACGGAACATTTTACTAAAGCGCAGCATAAGAAGCAAGATACAAAAGCAATAGGTATTGGTTCTGTTAAAAACTTAATTTATAAACAAAATGTTAAAAATAAAACAAAAAATAAACTTTAGATTTTGCAATGATAGAAACAGCGGAGTTATGCCGTTTTCTGAACGATTCCTGAAACTATAATCTTTAATATCCTACACATGTTTCCTGCCTAAAGGCCTCACATCTTGATTCCCAAAGTTCAGGATTTGCGTTAAAAATTGCATCGTAAAAAGAACGGTCAGTGCACTAAATCGTAACCATGTCATTTTCCAGTATTCTGTGAGTACCGTGAGAGTGTGAACCTGGTGCACTGCTTGTTGCTCCAGTGTCGTCCGCTCATCAAGCCACTGATGTTTGTGGGACAAGGCGCCTCAGGTAAGAAGATATCTGGGATGTGATTTTTTAATTTTCGCATTTGTTAGATATCCTAATATTATGGTTATGTATTATTATCCCTAATGTTCAATGCCACTTGCACGTCATAGAACGAGATGGTCTATTTTTGCTTTAAGACCAACGTGACAGTACTGACAGTTAGATAGTTTCAACCTTGTTGGAAGTTTCAATTTACTGGGAGTTTTTGTCAAAAGTGGTAAAGTAATTACAAGGTCGATTATACACGTGTATGTTTCGGGTTCTCCCAACATGTTTTACATACCGGTCGGCCCAAAATGAGCTGCAATATAGTAACCTGAATTATTCTATCCATAAACAAGCAAACTAACACTTTATCTGCTGGTCTACAAATAGCCCTAACTATGCCATATTTGTAGGTAAGGACGGTAAAACAGTAGTATCACAAAAGCAGCAAATGCGTGTAATGCGTAATTTCCGCGAGGGTCTGTGCAACGTGCTGGTCGCGACCTGTGTGGCTGAAGAAGGTCTGGACGTCGGTTCCGTAGACCTCATCATTTGCTTCGATATATCCACCAAGTCGCCCGTACGACTTGTGCAGAGGTGAGTCTATTTAATTAGCTCTGAAATACAAGGGGTAATTGAAATAACCCAAAATCCTAAACGGGGTCATTGATCTCATCATTACGAACAACTTTTACGAGACCAACCTTGAAATAAACAGCAGATGCTTTTCGCAAAAAAAAAATGGTCTTAGTGATAAGTACAAAGTGTACAATGACCCCTTTTCAGGTTTAGGATAACCAAAGACTAAGGTTGTATAGTTGTAACTCTACCATAGTTGTATTGGTTTAACCGATTTGATGAAAGGAGAAGACTGTTAATTTAACTTTTTTTTTTCTTTTTTTTTAACTGCTTTTATCTTTATCTACTAAGGTGTGGACGTACTGGTCGTGAGCGTGGAGGGCAAGTCTTTATACTCGTCACAGAAGGCAAAGAACACCAGGTAAATACTGAAAATATTTGTTTCACATGTCAAAGTTGAAAAAGAGATATAAAAGTGCCCAAAGAAATCATTGCTTGACTCGGAATGAAACGAAAACTGCATTTGAAAGCAACAACTCTCAATCCCAAAAACTCAGGCTGCATAATATGATCGAATCCAAACTAAGAACGACAAACAAATGAACGTCATAATAATCTGTCATTGTTTATTTTTCTTTCTAGACTTTATTAGATTGTATGCGGCAAAGAGACGGCCTCAACAAGAAGGTTCTACAATCCAAAGAGGTGGAGAACAATTTATACAAACTAAATCCAAGAATGATACCGCACGACTTCATGCCCCAGTGCCAGAAGATGTTTATTACGGTGGAGAAGAAACAAGATCCCAAGGAGAAGAATAAAGAAGGGATTGAAAAGGCTAAGAAGGTAAGAGGAATTTGGTTGAAAACGTCTAAACTTCTTTGTTGGAATCTCGCGTAACTGTAACACTTCTCATGAGCGAGAAAGAAATGTCACCTTATGAATACCACCCGAACATATGTTCGGTATTACCCCGAAAATTGTCCAAAACTCAAATATGTGATGTCTGAAAGCCACATTCGCATAATGTATGAACTTAAACGAAGCAAATGTAGTATTTAAGAATCGAAGCCCACCTGCTGCGATTCTTACACTCTGTAGTTTCTGCCTACCCTCTGTGGGAAAATGCGTGTGTTTATGTGTGAAAGCCAAATTTTAACAAAAAAAAAAAAAATATAAACAAATTAGTCAAAATGACAACATCTCCATCATATCGTTGCGTTTCTTTTGTTATATTTACAGCCAGCAACGCACTTTCATATTCCATCCATGAACTAACTAGCTTTATTTGTACAGGGACAAAAAGATTTGCGAACAATGTTGTTATCAAAAGCCTCTACAAGCAGCTTAGGTTCTTCCAACAAAGACATGGACAGTGGTCTGATCACAGAGAATGAATTTAAAGAGTCGTTTCCTGAAGGATATAGCAGCACTACATTGTTTGCAAAGCCAAAGGAATATTGGGCGATGAATAGAGGTAAACAACTAGGAGAAATGGTTTTAAGAGATAGATAATGATGAAAATACGCTAATTAATAGTACAGCGCTTTCCTATAATAGATACTTCCGAGTTCCATGTATAATTATTATAAATATTGTGGGTTAATGCTGTATTTATTGACCCTTTATTTAAATAAATAAAAGAATGATGGGCGTGTTGGCCGTTATGTCCAATAGAAACCACATAAACATCAAATGAAAGTTTATATCATAAGCATCAATTTTCATTATGAGTAGAAGGCTGTGAAATACCGGGTCTAACCTTTTAACCGCTTACGTCGGATTAATCCGACAAAAATTTTCGTGTCCATTCCGCCAGGGTCGTATATGTATATGCGACCAAATAAAACAGCTCATTTCATCTGAATTATTATTACATCATCACAGCTCATATAAAGTCGGGCGGTTAAAAGGTTAAGAGATATCAGACCTGCAAGTACCATGTAAATGTATTAACAACTCATAACATTGAGGGGGCTTATGGCTAAGTAATAACAGGCCGCACGGGTCGATCGATCAGGATAAGCTGCACTTGGTCCCTGGACGGGTGACCATTTTTACATACCAATACCCCTCTGCCTAAGAAAGCACGTTAAGTCGTTGGTCCCGGCTGTCATTCGTGGATCTTTGACAGTAGTTACTCTCTAACTCTATTGGTCATCAGGCCAGGCTCCATACAAAAATGCCCGTCATTCTTTGTTCGAATCAGATTTCTGCACCCCAAGCAGCGTACCTGTTTGGTTTGAAGGTGCTAGTGAAATTACAAGCACTAAGACATTTTAGCTTTGTCTCTACACTGGCCAAGGACAGCATACAGGGTGGCAAGGACAGCGACGCACAACCAGTTACCATGGATTCGGTACAGACGCCAGCACATTAACCTACTACAATCTGTCAAATTTCTTTAATAAATTTTCAACTTTATTGCTAAAGCATAAGGATCAAAATTGATTGGGAAAATTTTACAGTTTGGGGTAGGTTGATGTGCTGGCGTCTGTACATGATTCTGAACCCCTGATTCGTCGCGTGCGTTGAAATTTTTCGTCGGTTTATTTAAAAAACTATTTGCTGTTCCATATATTTTGACCGCGTAGGTATTGCAAATGCAATAAAAAAAAGAAAAGAAAAATAAGAAAAGTTTCTATGAAACAGCAGATTTTTTTTAATAACCGACGTAATAATTCTACTCTAGGGGACGATCATGTGGATCAGTGTGAATGCGAATCATGTGCTGAATTCATGATTACAGTTTGCGCGTGGATGTTCCCTGCTACCCTATAGGCGGCGATGGATACTTGTCCACTGGGCTTCTGTTTGCCACGACTGCTTGTTTACCATTGCCACCCAATAACATGAAAAAAGTGTATTATTTAAATGTTAAAATCATTTCAAATCTTCCAGAAACAATAAAGGATCTCGCTACATCAGAGGGGACAGAACTAAAATTGACAAAATGGTTGGAATGGCAGCGGACGCTGCAGAAAACTGTAAATATACACCACTCGAGAGATTCAGAAATATTATCAGAACTATTGCAGTACAGTGATGCTAAACGATTTGAAATGCCACCGTCTACGCAAAATCCATGTAAGTATGAACTTTACAGATACCACCTAGGTGTTTAAATAAAATATTTGTAAAAAGTAATGTGACTCTTGACTATTTAATTCCAGGTTTCGGCAGTCAGGAAGTTCTTTCACAACCAGCCATGTTTACGTCACCGGCCAAATCAAAACAACCAGCCATGTTTACGTCACCGGTCAAATCAAAACAACCAGCCATGTTTACGTCACCGGCCAAATCAAAACAACCGGCCATTTTTACATCTCCTTCAAAATCAATACAACCAAACATTTTTATGTCGCCGGCCAAATTAAAACAGCCCCTAGTTTTAACATCTCCAGCCAAATCAAAACAGCCAAATAAAAAGAAACAAAAATTACCTCTAACAAAACCTTTTGATAAAAAAGATGGCGACATAAGAGCTCTCTTTAGTACTGCTACTAAATCTACCAAAAGCTATACCAAAATTTTAAATGACCTAGGTCTTCAAAACGATGGAAGCGTACCTACTCGATTGATTAGTTTACTCGTCGACTTGAGTTTAGATAATACTAACACTCCAAAAAACTGTTATGTGTGCCAAAATATCTGCGAATGCACTCTTTTACAAAGTGTAAAAGAAGAAAAGAAACTTTCAATGGTAGTCCTAGAAACTATCAAAGAACCTAAATTACCTGACATCAATCTAATTGACGATTTTGATGCTGAAACTATATTAAAATGTGTCAAAAAGCCTGCGGAGGATAAACAAAACGTCAGTGTTAGCAATTTCGATTTGGAAATGAATTTGCTAACAGGTTTTCTTTCTCCAGAACGTGAACTTGATAGTAAAGACGAAGCTAAGCAACATAATATTTCTGTAGCTTCAGATAATTTCGATATCGGTGATATTGCCGACATATTTGCTGATGATAGCAGCCCAGAGGAAGCTATAGAAAAAGAAATTGCAATAACAGAGGAGCTGGTGGATGTTAAACAATCATTAGGCCACAGCATAATATTTGAAGATAGTAGTTCAGAGGAAGTTCAACTAAAAGAAAACGCAGACAAAGTTGTAAAAAGGGAGAAAATTTACAAAGATGAAGCTATAGAATACACAGTCAAAGACGAGCCGGCGGAAGTTAATGATTCATTGGGCTTCAATATAGTATTTGCTGATAGTAGTCCACGGGAAGCTATAGAAAGTGCAATCAAAGACGAAATTATCAAAGATGAATTTATAGAAAGAGTAAAAACGGTTAAAGATGAAGAGCCAAAGATGGCTAAAGAAACATTGGGCTTCTTTGGTTTGGATAGCATTGACGACATATTTGCTGACGACGAAATTGATAATACACCACCAGAACCCACCCAAAAGAAAGTCAAAGAAAACAATAATACACAAAATGTTAAAATCAATAGATCTCCATCTACAGAATATCCACTGAGTCCCTCCATTTTATCTGGTAGAATAAAACCAATACCTACTTCGCCAATACTTTGCAGTCAAGCTCGTAAATTCCAATTGAGCACCAAAAAAGATCGTCCTCATAGTAAAACACCGAGCAGTTGCAGAAAACAATTGATTAAAGAGCCAACTAACAATAATAATTTAATAATAGCTCCTTCTATAAAACCGGAGACTTCTATGAGAAATAGTCTCATAGATACAAGCAATAATAAAAGCTTGATGACGATAACGCAACTAGTGGATATGATCAACAGAACTGATGGTAACGCGTCTGTATCGAAATCTGTTTCCGATAGAGTGCAACTAGAGGAAGAAAGGAGCGTCTCACCAATTCTTTTAACACAAGCTGAGAAAAATAAATTCTCTGTCAATGCAAATACTGTGGACAAATCTATAGCATCCACATCCCAAAACAAGACAAAAGACAGTCTTATCATTCTGGATAGCGACAGTGATTCTGATAGCACACAAATATATAATCCAACAGACTTGAACAACACTGGTGGTAATAAGAATAAATCTTTGCACAAAACTAATGTCAGTCCATTAGGTGGGAAAAGAAAACGAGACTTGAATGATAGTGTCGTCATAACGGCCTCACCATATTTCAATAAAAAACAGAAATTAGATAATGAAATAGACAAGCCAATGTCTTTGCAAGAAAAATTAGCTGTTATGAAGAAGAATAAAAACACGATCGTGAAGAACGATAATACTGTTTTAAGTTGCGTAGTATCACAACCGACATTTGCATCACAAAAGGAAAATAAAAACCCCCAGTTCTTAGATGACGATCATGAAGATGATGAAACTGACAAAAAGGATATTTTGAACATGCTACAAATGTTCAGACGAGGTAGCAAACTTGAAGTGGATAAAAGTAAATTAAAAACAATATTCAAAAGTCCCATCAAGTCTCCGTTAGCTGAAAATAAACGAAAACTGACGTTTGATGATAGCGACGACGATTTTGTTTGTGACGAAAAGATTGATCATACAAGTCACATACAGCACAAACAGAATGACAATACTTATAGATCTACAACAAATCACAAGACTCGGAAAGTAAGTAACCTTATATATAATTTATTATTTGACTTTTTACACTATATTTTTTCTTATTGCTATGCTTATATTTAACTGTAAAAACTTGTCCAGAAAAGGCGTTGAATGCCCATACGGGCATTCAACGCCTTTTCTGTAAACTGAACTCTTGTCACGAGCGCACGAATCCACTTAACCTTTTCGCCGCCAACGTACACAAAACGCAATGCCTCGCCGAGCGCCAAGCTATAAATGTATAACTAAATATATAGTAAACAGTAGTGATGGGGATATCGTCATATCGATGAATAAGATTTGTACGCGTAAAGTTAAGATTTAAAGTTGATTTTACGAATATAAATAAAAACTGATTAAATATTTCCAGATTTGTTTTGTTTCACAGTATCCTTAATAAGAAAAAACAGTATAAATTATGAGTATCAAAGAAACTAATACATAACTCAATTAGAACTATAAGGAATGGGGTACATCTCTATTTGTTTCATGATCTCATTCTTTAACTTCATATCAAGTTATTGGCACTGAGGGGCGTTGAATTCGAATCTGATCAGGGATGGGGTCTATGGTCTTTCTTTCTTCTATTTTTGTTTTTTCCTCAGTTAACGTTTTTTACCGTAGGTATCTAAGTGGCAGAATTTTTAATTGTTTTTAAAGTGTTTTTTGAAATGGAAAGTAACTATATATTTAAATTCTATCACGCTTGTAGCCGTGTACTTATCAAAGCATTGTTTTTTAAGTGTTGTTTCTGTTCTTTTCTTAACTCATGTATTGTATTTACCATAATAGTGTATGGAGTACAAAAACAGTACCTACCTAAATCTACTGTAATTACAGTGCATCTGGAGATACTGGGCTCACCGAACATTTTACATACTTATTGAATTCCTACTCTTTGATGAATAAACAGGGTGCGTCTCATAACGTATAAACTCATTTGGTCTAATTTCATTTTATTATCGTTCATAAGATATAATCAACGTGAAATATACCAACTGTTGATATAATTTCTTTACATATAACATTTATTTATTCTAAAACTTAATTAGTATAACGTTGTTTGACATAACGTTTATGTAATCGAAAATCATTTGTTCTAACGTTTAATATATTATATAAAAAAACATCATTATGGTTAACACCCCAACTCAGAGTACCCCGACTCGGATAGGTTAGGTTAGAAGGCTAAGGCGGGAGCGAAGCGGAGCGGAGCTCCCGCCTTAGCCTTCGTGGTTATTTTTTTTTAACCACCCAGAAATAGGAGCCCCGCATCGCGGGGCTCCGTCGACCTATCTTAGCGCAGGTGGTAATCAGTTACTAGTTATGTTTAATATCTACTTAGGTTACTATTACCTATAACTACGATAGAATTTACAAAGAATAAAACAAAGAAAAAATACTTTTAAATGTTTATTAAACAAAATACCAAGTTATTGTTTTTTTAAACTAACCCATGTCTATGCAATTTTGCTTTGTGTTTTTATGTAGGCGTTTTCATCATATTAGACCAAATAAGTTTTATATCTTTTGAGTGGTATGTCAAACGATTTTATATTTAATGTATGTTATGCTTATAAAAATTAGTTATTTTAAAATTATATCAATCGTTCATTATATTAACTAATCGCTATATTAAATAAAATTATAGGTTCCGTTGTTATATGTTGTTAATATTAGAGATTTTGTTCTTATATCATCTATTACTTACCCGAATAAACATTATTATTATCATCCAGTTAGACATATCTCAGAATTATCTTCTGGTTCAATGTTCTCCACAAAATACTCCGAGTCCGATTCCACAGCTTGCAAAATTTTAAGAAGTTCGTCCGAATCAAGTTCTTCACTCATTTTTCTATTTGTTATCAAGTGAAAGAAAGAAAGATGCGTGCGCGCGAATCCGATTTTGTGCTGCACTATGCCAAAGTGACCTTGACAGCCGCACGCCTATGACGTCACTGACCAACTTCTATAGTAGTTCGTGGCACTCGGTGGCGCACAGGGGCATAGACGACCAATTGTTTTGTAGAGATGGGAAAATAACTATCGACAAGAATTGGTAACAACTTTATAATTACGTATCGGCATCTACCTGAAGGTCGAAATTCATCTACTATCCTTTGTAATGAAGTAGATAACTAAGTTCATATTTTATTGACCTCAAATTGTTTTCGATATTCGTAACTTTCTGTATTTATAAATATTTCAATGGTGAAATCAACCTTTCACGGCACATCACTGGCCAACTTGATATGAAGTGATTGGCGTTCTGAGGAAAGTAACAAAATTCGGATTTTCTGTTTTTGCCGATTTTAGGACAAACTAGGGCTTATTTTGTGTAGAAAAATAAAAAACAGGGTAGTAGACAGTGCTATCTTAAATAATAAAATGGAACAAAGCTTTTAATCACAGTAAATTTATTTTAATAAGATAGTTAAAATTAACAACTTCTATAGAAGTTGTGGCGCTGGTGGCACGAAAATCCCGAACTTCTATAGAAGTGCTTGGCGGTGAAAAGGTTAACCCCTCGAGCGTCAAGTGTACATAAGAAAAAGTGCTCGAAACGTCAACGGTACACCAAGTGTACAAACAGTGTCATTGTTAAAACAATGACTTTACTGCGCCCATTCAACTACTCCGACGCGTCGGGTGTTTCGATAGGCAGGCGGGCAGACGTGTGAGACGTTAATCAAAATGTCTAAAAATGTACAATATAAGCGCGTTTCGATACGAGCGAAGCCTCTACTCCTTAAAAATTATATCCCCTAACGAAAAATATTTTTTCTTCACTTCAGAAAAAAAAGAAAGGCAACGAATTCTTGGACATGGAGGCTGAACTATCCGACGAAGAAGTTCACAGCGGTGACGAGCTCTCTGACGACAGTATAGGCAGTATTATTGACTTTATATGCGATGATGATAATGTCACTCATCATGAGGACATACAGGCGGTCTACCTCAAGTCTATCAAGTAAGTCAATTTACTGTGTAATGGTTTACTGCTCCAGTTTTCGTAGATAAGTCTATGTCTGTCCATCGTGAAAATCCTCTGTCCTAGGGATGAATCCTTAAAATAAAATAAAAAAACAGCAAAAGGGCAGAGATTACATAGAAGACATTCTAAGTATTTTTGTTGACCATCCTATAGAGTTCTTCGTTGTGGAGACGCAGTAGGTCCCGGGTATCTCCGGTGTAGTTGACATCGATTTGCACTGGTGTTGATGATTAGCAGTTTTCCAGTTCCCGTAGGCCACCATAAAAAAAATATATAAATCTGCAGTTAAAAATATAGTCCTTCAGACTAAATTTCGGCCATGGCAGCCAATCCAGCGACTGAGACTAGCCATCCATGCGGGAGATATTATAGTGCACAAGTGTGTATGCAGACACAGATGCACCCACTCTTCCCTCGCTCTCATCGAGGGGTATCACACCGCCAACTTCTAAACTCCGGGTTGTTAATAAGAAATTCCTTATGAAAAACCCCAATAACGCTTTGCTCGATCTGGGAATCGAACCCAGGACAGTCGCGCTTGCGACCACGAGACCAACGGGGCATATAGGGTAATAAAAGCGTACCTGCTCAAGGAGTGTCATAGATGAGCCTCTTTGTACCAAATATATCTCAAATGGTACATTTTTCAGGAGTCCCGTAAGAGGAGGCGGTTTCAAGATACCAGAGCTGCCAACGAGGTTCAATAAGGAAGAAATTTTATCACAGTATGTTGAAGAAGATTCGTATGAAATGGTATGTTTGTGGAAAAAATTGCATTAGAAATAGCAATTTTAAGATTTCTTACATTGTATACTGACATGTCTGCACACGCGGTACGTAGCAGTTACGGGATATACTAATTGAAACGCCGGATAGAAGCACACTGAGTTCACTTTATTAAAAAAAAAAAATGGCGACGCGCGTCGCAGGCGCGTGAGTAGGCCAGATATACACAACCAACACATTTAATTTAAATTAAAAATGAAATAATGTTTAAATTATTATATATTTCACTAGCTTTTGCCAGCGCCTTCGCCCGCGTGTATGGCAGAAAATATCGGGAATCTTCTACCGGGATTAAAAATGGCATTGTTTCCATATAATTCTATTGGTTCTTCCAGTCGGCATGATTTTTTTCGACATCTTCAACAATCATCGTCATAATATTTCAGCCAATTTACACAAAACCTTAAAGAATTATACACTTAAACCCTACGAATAAGTAATATACTAATTATTCGTAGCCTAAACCTTCCTCATGAATCACTCCGTCCATTGGTGAAAACCGTATGAAAAATAATGTTCGGTATTGACTATTGCGTTCTGACGCGCGGGGGGACTTTGTTTTATAATAATTGTAGTTATTTAATTTACTGTTTTTCTGTACACAGGATAGCTTCTGTGTCGATTCCAACATCGGCTTAACACAAGTACACGAAGTTTCTGAACTAGAGTTGGCAGAAATGAGATTGGAACGAGATAGAAAAGCCAAGAAAAAGTTCAGGCGAATATATACACAGGATGACAGCCCAGATGTTACAGTGGTAAAGAGAAATAAACCTAAGAGAAGACTGATTGATAGTGATTCTGATGACGATAGTACATGAACTGTTAGTGCGGTTAAATAGTGAGTAAATTGATCTGGTGCTAAACTTGGGACGTGCGAACGCTCAAGTGTTTTTAGCAGTAAATCAGTTTGGGGACAAGACACACTTATTGACGACGTTCCGCAATTTTGATAATGTAGTACCACATTAGAACGTGTATTGTTTATTCCAAAATGTGACATGCTCAAACGTCTGAAGAAAGAAAAAAGCGATCGCAAGGGTCGGTAATAAAGAATGCTCTTCGTTATTCCCAATCCGTGTGCCATATTGTGCCAAGAAGTTTAATAAATGCGTCAACTTGTAGACAATATTTTTGTCAGAGCAGTACAAGAATCTATAAGGACAAGTGTCCAGCCGGTCTGGATGTTACTCTTACTGTGATATAAAATTAAATTATAGTAATGATACTTTGTATTAATGATTTTGATACGTAAATTCTAAGTGTAACTTGTAATTTATTATGGTTTAATGCTATATAATTAATAATTCTCTATAATTAGTGTAAATCATGTTGTATATAAATGTGAAATAAAACATTGTCACCTGTTAATTAAGTTTTATTTACGCTCTCGGTCACAATCAACTATTTAAGAAATAATCAAAGTATAAAGAAGTCTTGCGACGAAATATGAGGTTTGTTTTGAAAAAGTAGTCCACATTCACGCGCCATATAAAGCTAATTTAAAAAAGAAGGTGCGGAATTTGTATATTACGAAGCGACGCGCGCTCTACTTGTGGTTACCAACTGTACAAATACGCTGCGAATGTGTGCGTGAAGATGAGCAGCGTCAGCACATAACACACCCACACTTCCGACTTCACCCGTGTCTCGGACGGTACCGACAGCTCCTGCGCTTACGCACACATTCACAGCGTGTTTATACACTTGGTTACCACAAGTAAAGCGGCGATCGCTTCGTGAAATAAAAATATTAAATGAGCACGCTGCCCTATATTTTGCACCTACTTACATTAGAGTGTTATTACACTTACACGCTCGACGAAGCATTGATCAACGTCTTTTGTGTAATAGTTCAGAATAATTTATGATTGCGGCATGTAACAAGCGAACAAACCTACGTAGTCAATCAACCAATGCCGATTTTATTAATTCATCGGCACTCATCAATCGGTAATAATCAGACACGATTGACGTCGCAACGATCACATAAAAAATACCATCGATTAATATTGGTCGTGTGAGTAATACAGCACAAAGCAACGCAGCGCACTTGTCACTGCCAAACAACAACATTGCATACCTTAAAATAAAGTTGAAAATAAATTACCAGAGACGCGCCTCCGTCCACTTTGACGCGCTCTCGGGCTACTGTAAGTCTATTTATTCTCAACTGTATGTCAACTACCGCAAGGTCGATATTTGTTCAGCAGTGAAAACCGCGCTGCGCCAGATGTGCGCCGGCCTAACACAAATACAACGCTCATATCTCGTTACGAAAACGACCTACATACAATCACTTCGACCTAACATCTTAATTTGTTATTCAGTATTCAATAATAATATTTCACTCATCCGCGGTCTTTAATTCCACTTCTTTGGGCTGCCTTACTTTGTGAAGATCCTCTAACTCTCCTTGGAGTTCTGAATATCTCTTCTGCAATTGTTTCTCTCTGTCCGTTTGGCGATTGACGTCTTCTGTCAATGACTGTAATAGACAATGAAGATGATTAGAATATTGTTTTTTTAAACAACTACGCATAATAAACGACTTCGCGACTTGGACAAAATGAAGCGGATCCCACTCTGGATGCGGGATAAAATTAGCTTGTGCCGATTGTGTCAACTAACTTTAAAGGCGTACAAGCTGACGCGAATAGTCGCGTGACTTCTAATCATTGAAACAATAGACTCGCGCAGTCGCGTCGTGCCGTCCGTGCGGAACTTGTGTGGCCAAAGCTTTAGAAGGAGATGGCGGGATAACTGGACACATATTTAAAATACTGGCCTCAGATGGCTGTAGTATACAGAGGTCAGAGGGGAAGGAAAGTGAGGCATTTACCCTGCTCTAGGTTGCTATAGGCCAAATAATAATACCAGGAAACAATATCCTAACTTACCTCTATTCTACGTGGAATGGCTGCTTTTTCTTGGTCGGCAAGGAACTTGAATGTGGATAGCTCCAAATTGGCCTGTTCTATCTGATCCTGTAATTCTTGGAACTGCTTGATCAGGGATGCCGCCCGACTTTGATATCCACCTGATAAAAAGATATAATGTTTTAGTTAAAGTTAATTTATTATTGTAATGGCCTGTTACATTGTTGAAGGGTAAGCACGACCTTTCCAGATAAATTCGAAAATGAAAAAGCGTTTTTTATAAAATTAACTGAAAAGTTAACTGGAATTTATCTAAGCGTGTTGAAACAAGCCATGTTTACTAGAACCTAGGACCCTATGGGGAAATGTTAATCATCATTTCAACAATGAGAAAAAGAGATGTGATTTATACAGAATGTAACGCGACATCTTTTTTGAACAATAAATCAAGCATCATTTCGGGAGGTTCCTGCACATCATCAGGCGGGAGGAGACGCCCGGGTGTCACCATTGCGAGGATCGCCCAGAGGACACGGTGGAGCATACGGTGGAGGTCTGCCCCGCGCGGGCGGAGCACCGCCGTGTCCTCGTAGAGGCGATCGGCAACGGCGGCGACCTCTCGCTTCCGGCCCTGGTTCAAGCCATGGTAATGGGTAGCTCTCCGCCCGATCAGGACCAGGCCCGTGCCGGACGGCGCGTATGTGTTCCACGCGCGTGTCGGAATATGTAGAGTTGTAAAGAATACAATCTTCCTAGATTACATGGAATTGGTATGTACTTTCCTAAATTGCATGGAATAGTATTTACTATATTTTTGCTAGACCGTCGGAGAGTGTTTCTAGACTAAATAATCAACGAATTCCGAGCGAAACCGGAGATCTGTGAGTCGGTCCAAATAAATAGAATAACTTATTTTACTTTTCACCAAAAATGTAAGGGTAACAGAATTAACATTATCTTTAAAATATTTTCTTAATTTTATGTGCAACTTTTGATGTATAAGTAGTTATAAATAATAAATATAGTAAACTCAGTGAATGCTATGTTTAAGAGACTTTATCTAATTGTAGTCGGATAAATTGTTATAAAAATACATTCAATATCCTATAACGTTTTAAAACAGTTCTGTCAAAATAGATTTACATAAGACTGTCCATATTAAAAGTTATTTGGTCAAATTGTATGATTGTTAAAAATGGCGGGAATGTTAGATGTACTTGAATAATATTGCGAAACTTTATAAGGGTGGGCCCGCCAATTTATGGCTCTCTTGGATTCAACTGTGGTGAAAGATGGACTACCGTTCATCACCGCTCATGTAAGTGAATTGATATTATTGCTGTTAACCAATGATATGCTGTTAACTATGTTGTTCTATACCTATGTGGTATAGGTAATATAATAAGTCTAATATTGCTTTGTCATTTTGTGGTAAATCGAATTACGGAATAATCATGTTCTGTTTCTTTGCATTGATAAGTTGCTATAGCTAGTTGGAGAAATGGTCCAAGAGATTAACGTGATGGGTACCTAACAATAATTGTTTATACAAATGTACAATGTGTTGATACAATACGTTATAAAACAAGCTACCATGAAGTTTGCTTGTCCTTCCTTCTTCATGATGACCTAGTTTTGGGAACGGACAACTAGTTTTCTGATTAAAGTATTTAACTGACAAGCCTAATTGAAATAAATGCCTAGTCTTGTCTTTCTGTGCTTTTCTTCATAAAACCCTTTCCTTACACACTATTCATAGGTACTTCATAGAGTAAATAACTAATAACCTCCATACACAGTAAATGACACCAACCAACCACACTCAAAGCTTACTAATTAAGCTGGTATTATACATAATTATATAGATTTCATCCACCTTTCTGACACGCGCCTCAAAGAGATGTCAGCATTAAGGAAGGGGCCCGCCAGGGCCGAAGCCTGCCGGGGTAGCGGGATCGTCCGAAAGGGTTACCGCTGCCCCGGAACATAAAGGGCTAAGGAAGGAACACGGGTGGGTTTTAGTCAGTAAGAGTCTGACACTCCCTTCCGCTCCACCCAGAGCGGGAGGAGTCATTAGATGATTTCCCATCCACAAAAAAAAAAAAAAAAAAAAAAGCATCATTGTATAACAAATACCTGTCAAAACCCTAAGTTTCTTCTCCATTTTGGAACATTTCTTGGCTTCTTTAGCCATGTGGCTTCTGTTCTGTTCCAGCCGTTTCTCGGCGGATTCTAATCTGTCTTTCTTACTAGCTAAATTGGCACGAGTGTATCTGTTTTGGCCTGGTAGGAAGAGCACCTGAAAAAATAAAACAAAAAAGATTTATAGATTGGATTATAATATAGAAAGCCGTATTGGATAATCGATGGTCCCCAACATGTTTGTCGTCTATGTAGGATACAAGCTTGTCATACTATAGTAAGTACTAGAAAATATTGCTGTCGATAGTACGGTCGGCTAGGAAAGTCGTCTATCAGTTGAGACATCATTTTGCAGCAAAAGAAAATATGCCTTACAAAACGTAAGCGGCGCGTATTTTGTTTTATGACGTGGGAGCGAATTTCAATCTCTTTCAAAATCTGTATCTCTACTCAATTTTTCACTAGTTTCCACTCACTTGTGCAAGACACTCCTCCCACACTTGCGTGTAAGCATCCATGCTCAGTTCACCATGCCCCATGCCTGCCTTCACTACTTCCATTTCTTTCTTCATCTCCAGTTTGGCGGCATCCAAGTCTTCAGATGAGAACTCCTCGTAAGGATGCTGTTCTAGGTACGCCAAGTGCGAAGCTTGTAGTTGTACCGCTCTTTTCTTGTCGATACCTGTTTTGATGAAATATTTTTTTGTAGAAAAAAGGCAGAAGAAAAGATAGTTGGATTGTATTGAAAGATGATATGGAGAGGAAGTGTATAGTGAGATCACGGCTGATAGATCTTTAGGAATAAAAAAAACTGAATGACAGGCTGTCCAAAAAAATGGGAGCCATAGAAGATTTTAAGCACACAGTTAAAGGTGGATCCACA
Organism: Hydraecia micacea; assembly: GCA_914767645.1. Lineage (NCBI taxonomy): Eukaryota > Metazoa > Arthropoda > Insecta > Lepidoptera > Noctuidae > Hydraecia > Hydraecia micacea. The sequence continues at coordinate 14,691,750 of OU611783.1, read as the reverse complement.
CATTGCGAGCATGCGCTCCGCACGGCGCACAACGCATGCCTCGGCTTGAGGCGTGCGTGTTGACAAATTATACCAACATATGCTCGGGTCGAGCCATCGCGTGCGAAGCAAATGCTCGAGGCAAGTAGGCGCGCAGACTTGGCAAGGCATGCGCTCCGCACGGCGCACAACGCACAGCGCGTGTGCGCCGCACACGCGCTATTCGCTGTGCGCCGTGTGGCGGCCGGCTCATTGCGAGCAGTGCGTTGCGTTTGGATGGTTGTGTCCGCCTCGCTGCGGATGTACGCGCGCATTATGAACGACAAAGAAATGTTAAGAAAAGCAGTTTTATTATACGAAAGTAATAGATTATTATGGGATCCTAAACATAATCATTATTTTAATAAAAATAAAAAAGAAGACGTATGGCGTTTTCTTTCCTTTTCTTTTCAATAATTGAATTAATAATTATAAAAGCAGCAGCGGATACGCGCACGCGATGCAAAGGCGCCATCTTGACTGCTGCTGTGTGGGTTGGATCGGCCCGAGCATGCGCTGCGCGCTGTTTGGCCCGAGCAAACGCAGTTTCATTTTCGCAGTCGAGGCGTGCGTTGATATTCTACGCGGCGCACGCCTCGAACGTGCATGCGCGGCTACGTCCACACCTAACGTAATGCTCGCACTGAGGCACTTTGATCTTGAAGCATTTGCCGACATACGTTGGCTCGCCCTCGCGCGTGCGGAGCGCATGCCTCGCCACGAATATACAGGTCCACACTTGGCGAGGCATGCGTTGTGCGCCGTGCGGAGCGCATGCCTCGCAATGTGTGGATCCACCTTTAGAAGAACTACTGCTAGTCGTAGCATAATCTCTTGAACATAATAATTATATGGATTTCTAAACGCTCAAATGCAGCTCGTCGAAAGAAATAGGACTGTCAATAAGATCTTCATGCTAACACTCTGTCTAGACTAGGCGGAGGAAAATTAACCAATAGACACACATTCTGTAATAACACACATACTGTAATAAGTTTATTGTGCATCACACGTTACACATTGAAATTATTCACATTTGGGTTCGGGGCGATGGTAGAAGGTCCATAAATCGTACGCGGCACGGGCGCGTCGTCTGTTTCTTACACGACTTATAGAAGATTCTAGAAGCTGCGCTCTTATACGGCTATTACCAGTTCAACTTTCATAAGGGATCTCATCAAGATTGTTTAAGATGGTTACTCACCGGGCGGCGGGTCCCTGAGCGCGTCGTAGTGCAGCATGGTGACCATCTCCTGCTTGAGCAGCTCCTCCGCGTGCTGCAGCGTCGTGAGCGAGGGCCCGCCGCCGCCGCGCACCACGGTCACGTTGACCTCGCCGGGCCGCACGCAGCCGCGCTGTACGGCGGAAGAACGGAGCTTCATTGCTGCCGCGCCTAAAGGAAGTAATAAATGTTAGAATTGAATTGATCACAGGTAAAAACTTAAAATTCTAAGAAAGCAGGAAGTGCCTCACCCCGCTTTTTGGAGTACATGATACATCCTGTATCGTATTAGATCAAAGAAATAATCAGGGGTCCTAAAATAAGACCTTGTGGTACTCCAAAATTTTAGCCAACCATGTAAACACAGTTCCGCCTACCTCCACCTACCGCTCTAGCCTGGAATAAATTTTAAATATACAGGGCCTAACATTGTAACAGCACACTTTGTAATTTATATTTTTCAAGGCTATGAAGTGAATATACGTGGTCAACATTGTGAAACGCTTTTTCAAAGTCGATTTATTTATTCACGGTTAAAAACCAATTAGAATAATTAAATACACATACAAGAGAAAATAGAAAATTATAAAGTAAAGAATAAAATATAAAAAAAGTTAACAACACTTTCATGAAGCCCTCTCAAAGTACTTCTGACATGCCAATAAAATCTTCCATTCATCCGCAAACTGATCGTTTGTTGATATACACTTAACGATTCATTTCGATATACACTACGTAAAGAGATTTTATGACAAAGGTATTATGGAATTTTTTATTTCCATATTTCACTTACGTATTTCCTCCTGCTCCTGTTGTAGTCTGGCATCAGCGTCGGCCTGGTCTTCCACATGGGATACAGAGCTTGAACTCTCCATCGGTTCATCATCTTGATCAGGTACCACGATCTCATAGTCGTTACGCGGCGTCGGTAGAGACGATAAGGCGTTGCGGACTAACGATTTTTGCTGTGATTATAGGGGAAATATTGATTTTGTTATTATCTAGAACATAACACTGACAAATGTAACTGCTGCTTTTTCATATGGTGGCAATACGGTTATTGTTTTCCGAGAATAGTTTTTTGCTCATGATTACTGTAATGGAATGCTCGTCTTTAGACAAATAATAAAAAGATTCGTGTACTTTCCCCACCTATTTTCTAATGAAACCTTTTAATTACCAAATTCCGGACCTGGTAAATGGCAAATTATCATTTCAGGTCTGGAATTTGATATTTTGACCTTTTGGTCTACCATTTAGGGTCAGGATTTGATTTGAGTTTAGACTTCTTTTGATAGTGGAGACAATGCTAGAGAGGAATAAACCGAACACAAAAAATTAAATCAAATCACATTTACCTGTTTTTGTATTTGATTGGCAACTAGAGGTGTATCTCCAGTGCTTATTCTGTCTTCTGGATTGATACTTAACTTATCACGAAGTCCTGGTGTCTGCAAAACACAAGACAATAAAAGATCATCATATTGATGAAGAAACCTGTGCGGTCGAAGCAAGCCACGAGCGAGCGTAAAAATGACTTCTATGCCAATGACATAAGGGTACAATGACTGTCGGGCGCTTTTGAAATCCAACAAAAATAATAATAACATTAGCTGAATAAGGTTATACATACAGCTAAACCTGGCTGTACGGCTGCTTGACTAGGCGTGTTGAAACTACCGGGGGTGGACACTTCACTGCGAGATGACCTGGATCAAAGTATACAGAACATTTTAGAAAAAGAACCATCATCAAAATAACTACGAACAGTAGCCGGTCGTTAATATAAATAGCACAACTAGATTGACAAAAAGTTCGATATCGTAGAGTTGTCTTCAGCCCATTCAGTACCTCTGATTTTACATCACTGTCAAAATCACAGTGGTCTTTATTCTCGTTACAATAAGGTTGCTGTTGGGTTGTTGGTGTCAGAGGTAAAATAGCTGTTAAAAGACTGTATGTCACACATACCTGTGTCACAGTCTCTAAAGCTCTATGGGCCAGTTTCTCGAACAAAAAATATCGCAAAATTAATGTGACAAATGTATATAAATAAAACTAAATCGCCGAAATGTATGTACGCGCATAACTTCCGAATGACTATAGCAAATTGGATAATTCTTTTTTTTTGTGTTCGGTATTGCCAGGACAAGATTTGTATGAAAGGAAATTTAGGAAATTCGAAAAAAAAAATGTACTCGTGCGAAGCTGGGGCGACCCGCTAGTTGTCAATAAGTAATACTTTAGCTTACCTGAATGGTGTGATGAGTACAGTATTCGGCGTAGCAACGGCTTGTGACTGCGGCAATGAGCCTGAGAAGTCAGTCTGATGCAGCGGAGTATTGAGACCTCCTTTCAGAGGAGTGTCCACGTGAGTTAGTGCCATCACGTTCTGAGCTTCCATTAGGATTCTAGAAGGGAGATTGTTGTGTTACTTCAGTATTCAAACAAAACCGATGGCAAGATGAACTGAAGATATAATTAAGCTTGTCGAAAAAGCTTGTAGCATAACACAGGGCGAAAGTGGCCTAAAGCCCTTTATACACGGCACGATTTTTTACAGTGTGGCGCGCTAACCGCATACGGCAACGGTACCGTGCCGGAGTGCCGCCGTGTCGGCAACAAGCTTACATAGTGGTCTATACAGTACTGACGACCGTGCCTACACACGGCGAATCAACCGTAGATTTTCACGGCAAGAAAAACGCCTGTGTACAAAGGGCCTAAACGGGAGACGGTTTATAACGGCTGTAGACAAAACCATTTCTAGGTCTGAGATTACAGATCGAGTATCCAAAACACTGTTTTCTCTACTTTCTGGTATTTTAGCTGTTTGTTGTTATATGAATTAAAAAAAATCCTCATCCTCAAAACATAATGCCAATCAAATGATCAGTGAATGTTACCTGTCCTGATGCTGGGCAGGTGTGCGCAGCGCGGCGGGCGTGGCGGGCGTGATGGCGTACTCGGCCAGCAGCGCGTCCGTGGGCGCGCCCGCGCCGCCCGCGGACTCGCGCGCGGCTTCAGATGCGCGGCCTAGCTTCACTACTTGTTGCAACTCCTGTACGTCGGAAAGGGCAAAGTTAGATCGTAAATTCGTAATTCACATCACTGTTATAGCAGAATATTTGATTTATACACGAATGTTTTGTGGATACATCAAAAGTGTGACGGTGTCTAATGGCACAAAACACACAAGTGCTGAGCAGAGGATGGACAATTTGTCCGCGACGATAGAACGTATGGAAATCTATGCAATAACGCACACAGAGGACAAAACGACTGTGCCGCCGATGCTGGCTGGATAATGTCTCTCGCTGTCTATAGGTATTTTAAAATTTTTTCTCTGTACACAAATTAGAATAAAAGCGTTATGCGTTATTACATCACCTGATCAGTAACTTGTGGCTCGGGCAGCACCAATTTGCTGCGCTTGCGAGCCGGCTGGTCGCCTTGCAGCATAGCTTGAGGCACATCATTCTCTTTGCGTTGTTTCAACTTCTGTTTGTCCTTGCGGCGGTCTCTCTGTAACAAACGGTAATAATTTAGCCATCTACTGAGATATACTGAGATATAGAAGTCTGTAGAAAACTAATATACTTAACAAAAATATGACCTCAAATTAATGGTGGCGGTTCTGCTAGGCCGCGAAATTCGAGTGCGTATTTTGAAAATGCAGCTCTATATTACGTATACTCCATAGGTTTAGGTAGTTAAATAAAGGTAAACAAAAAAACCACATGACTTAGTTAACCGACTAAACGTAATACCAGTCTATTCAGTTGTCATGCTATGTCACAGTTGTACTCTTCAATTTAGCAACGTTATAATTCATTAAAAAAGTATCAACTTTTAAATTCAATTCAATTCAATTTATCAAAATTGAAGAGTACAAATCGTAAATTGAATGTTTCGTATTTTATTTGAAACAGTCATCTGTTTCATAAAAATATGACATTTCCCTTCATAACTTCGAGTGCTTGAGTCAGTTACCTCCTCTTTTTCTGAATGTAGTTCTCCATCGAGATGTTGCTGCCTGAGTCGTGTGAAGTCCGGGGCCATAGGATCTACCACTTCTGTGGATGTGTCGTAGAATCCAGAGGCGGGCTTCTTCTCAAACGGTATCTCTGAGTTGTAGTCTACACCGCGCTTCTTCTTGCGCCTGTAGATAAGAAGAAGCAATGTGAAATCATAAATACTACATTATTAATACATTGCTTTATATACTTTAGAAACTATTTTACTTTTTAAACAATAAATTTCTTCAAATTGAATTGTAAAAGTAGGAAAGAAAAGAAATATATATGTATACATTGTTGGATATAGAGATTGTAACTATTTTCCTAATTACATTTGTCTTAAAAACTGTTAGTAATTTGTATCCACTATTTAAAAGAAATAAAGAATTTTGTTCTTTGGGATTATGGGTCATACTGGGACATTGTTTCTGTAGACCATGGCAAACCAGAGTGACATTATCAGATCTAAAATTACCACATTTAAAATATTGTTCCACATGTGCTGAAACTGCTTGAGCCATTAAATGCATGATGTCTTACCTGATTGGCACAGCAATGCCAGCAGCGCTCAGTTCCCTTCTCTTCTGCAAGGCGGCAAGTCGCCGCGCCTCCTCCAGCTGCTTTTCACGCGCCTTCCTCTTTGCCTTCTTACCCTGTGTGTTGGCTAGACGAGCACGCGCTTCTGACAGCATCTCCAGTTCTGTGTGCCAGGGTATATTTTGTTAGTTATACATACATAAACTCACACCTTTTCCCATAGTAGATTTTTATAGTAACTTGATATTAAAGTGTAAGATAAATAGATAAATCATTTATTTAGTTCACACCACTGAAATAGTACAATTACGTAAAGCACAATGTAACACAACACTAATAAAAAATAAAAGGGCAATAGGTTACACCACACCTATAACATGGGACATAATTATAACTGAAGAAATGCCAAAAATATCAGTCTCTCTTGCCGGTTAGCTAGTTAAAGATAGTCATTTTTATACAAATGTGTAATAATTAACTTACTAATCTATTAATTTATCTATCTACATATTATATGTATATCAGAGGGATAACGCAGGCTGGCAATAACTCAACAACAATGACAATATATGTATAATTTTTACTCTGCTCAAAAATATGGTTAGTAACAACATGCCTCATCATAAGAGTCAATATCTCTTTTGAACTCACCATCTTCATCCATATCCTTGGGATCAGGCCTGGCTGGTTTTGTCTCAGGGTTGGGATCTATTTCACCAGGTTTCAGCTTGCGAGGATCATCACCCATATCCTCCCCTTCTTCCTTCTTCTGGGCTTGATCTCTGCATAATTAATTTGAAAAAAAAAATACTGATCACAAATTCTTAATCTATATATAAAAGGAGAACTGACTGACTGACATATCAACGCACAGCCCAAACCGCTGGGTCTAGAGATTCCAAATTTGGCACGTACGTTCCTTATGAGGTCTAGGGGTGCACTAAGAAAGGATTTTTCAAAATTCATCCCTTAAGGGGGTGAATGGGGGGGGTGAAATTTCACGCGGACGAAGTCGTGGGAAGAAGCTAGTTATTGATACATTAGAAGTCTCAAGTTATCATAGCAATAACTTTTAGATTTCTCTTTGTAAGTGAAGAGACAGTTTTCATATACAGGTTATTGAAGGCCGTAATAAGAAATGTGTGGCCTATATCCAGCAAAGACTAGAAGCATTAGAGAAATTAGAAGACAAAAAATAAAAGTGTAAGGATCGCTTTATATCCATATTACAAAATAGTTAGATAGCACAGCCCGCTGATCAACAGCAGTATTTTTCTATGTTAGAATTGGATATTTATGTTCCCAATATTTCAGTATGGAAACCATCTCCATTTTGCAGATATTTCAGGATTTGGTATGATGGTTGTGCCCTATTAATTTACATGGCCTACTTACAGCAAATACTCGTATCGCTCCAGACATTGTGCAGCCGTGCGACCAATGATGGGCGCAATGGTTCTCCACTGTGTGGGCATCAGCTTGGCCAGGTGCAGCAACTTCTCGTCCTCCTCGCGAGACCATTCCGTCTTCTTGATGCTCGGGTCGAGCCATTCGTACCAACGAGCCTTGCATTGTTTTGCAGATTTTCTATGCAGCAGCGACGCAATACGGGACCACTGGTTTTTCCCATATTTCATCACCGCCGCTTTGAGGATTTCATCCTACGAATTGAGTAATGATAGTTAAATACACGAAAAATATTTTTAATGGAGTAAAAACATTGGATCAAAGATAATTTCACAAACCTCAGTGTTGCGCCAAACGCCACCTTTTATCATAATTCGCGGCATGGCTAAGGATTAATTTATGCCGCCGATCACAAAATAACTATTAGTTTGTTCGGAACACTTGTAGAAATGACAAAAAGCTTCACTCTGGATAAGAATCACATATTAAATTGCTTGAAAATACAAATAACCAACATGAAATCCGATTGATAAAATCAGATAAAATGAAATGACGTCCAATGGAAAGAAGAGTGAAGTTAGCGTCATTTGCGTGTCATAGCTGTCAATATTTTATTCTTGTATGGCAATTTTGGTTTTGATGGAAATATATTTATGGTCTATGAAAATAGGCAAGCCCGTCGGCATGCATGGTACTCGTAAGCACTTGCTGCCATTCTCTCAAATACTAATATTATATTTTCTCTTTATTTACGCAGTCTGCCGATCCGTAGGATACTCTCGGTTTTTGTGCTCAAATCACAAGCTTGTGTGCGAACGTGTAGGGCCAGTTAGTCGGTTTTAACAGATTTGCAACAAATGTTGACAAAAAGTCGGTCACCGAACACTGCATTATCATATGCCTTTCCACTTTTCCAGGCATATTGAGAGCATTGGGGTTATTTGCCACTTCAGTGGATTGCGGTTTTAAAAACCGTAAATATACGTATTTTGGAGACAAAAAGCTTTGTGTCGATTCTTGATTGACAAAGAAAAGAAAACGGACATTTTGTTTATGGCAAAGTTAGTTTCCATCATGTTTCCATGAATACCAACCTTCCAATACAAACTATAAATGTCAAACTGTTGTAAATCTAAATGGGTGATAGCGTTTCTGGCACTCCCTTTTCCTTGATTATTGATGAAAACGTATAAAAGTGCAGAGTAAATTACTATAATATGAATTTCCATTAGCAGATTTAGTTCCCTGATTAACATGAAACTTTGTTTTGCTGCGTAAAGTTAGTGTGTGAACTAGCGCAGTGTAATAAGGTAACTATGATTCAAGCATATTTATCACCGCGGTGGTACTCTCGTGCTACTTTACATTCGAATAATGTATTTACTATCATTCCTTATAGTCATGTCATAGGATACTATATAAAAGAAACGCTAAGTGATACCTTGGAAGTGTTATTTCAGTAAAGGATTCTATTTGTGCAATCAGGAAGGATATGATAACACAAATTGGATATGCGGCATTAAAAGCAATTGATTCTGAGTCGCACCTCGTACTTTGTAATTGTCTGGGTTGTAGTTTCAACTATCGCAATAACTGTACCTTTGATATCTTCTGCAAACTTATTTCAAACATAATAATATAATGGAGTTTGTGGTACCTGGTTGTTTAGAACATAAGATCAATTCATTCCTCATAGTTTGCTTAAAGATGAAAACATTCATATGAAAACAATCAGTTTAATAAACACATCTATCCAATAACTAATTGAATTGGAATTACAGCTCATAATGAAAGTTATTTAAATAGCTAGTGACTCTGGGAATCAGTGTAATAGGTATGAACCTACTTATTGCATGCCTACTTGCTACATCCTGTTACTGATTGATTCAGTTTCAATATGAATTTCCATGAATGGTTTAGGTTATTAGTAAGATGAAAAAAGTTAGGTGTTCCAGCTTAATATGAAATATAACTTTTCCTGTTGGACTATATAATTATCTAATGTCTTAAATGTATTTTTATTTTTTAGGATCATGTCGACCATGTCAAGATCAGTCCACATCAGCCAGCAGAAGCTGGCTGAGAAGCTCATCATACTGAATGACAGAGGTATCGGGATGCTGACTAGAATCTACAACATCAAAAAAGCATGTGGAGATGCTAAATCTAAACCTGGCTTCCTGTCGGACAAGGCTTTAGAATCCTCTATTAAAAACATTGTTAGAAGATTCCCTAACATTGATGTCAAAGGCCTTCAGGCTATCACAAACATCAGAAATGAAATAATCAAATCCCTCTCATTGTATTACTATACATTTGTAGATCTTTTAGATTTTAAAGATAATGTTTGTGAACTACTCAACATTTTAGATGCATGTCAAGTCACATTAGACCTGACTTTGAATTTTGAATTGACAAAAAATTATCTGGATCTGATCACCACTTACATCTCACTGATGATTCTACTGTCAAGAGTAGAAGACCGGAAAGCAGTACTAGGGCTATTCAATGCTGCACATGAAATGGTACACAATCAGATTGATCAAAGTTTCCCTCGCTTAGGTCAAATGATTTTAGATTATGATGCTCCTTTGAAGAAACTTTCTGAAGAATTTCAACCACATCTGAAGGTGCTGACTAGTGCACTTAATTCACTCTGGCAAGTTTATCCTGCAAGAAATCTGACAGCTGAGCACTGGAGATCTGAACAAAAGCTGAGTTTGGTGAGCAACCCTGCTCAGCTACTGAAACCCTCAGAAACAAACACCATGTCTTGTGAATATGTGTCGTTGGAGTGTCTGGAGAGATGGGTGATATTTGGCTTTGCTATTTGTCACCAAATGCTGCAACAAGATCATGCAAACAAGATGTGGGTCAGTGCCTTAGAGTCAGGGTGGGTTGTAGCACTATTTCGCGATGAAGTCATTTATATTCACAGTTACATCCAGAGTTTCTTTGATGGCATAAAAGGATATGGAAAAAGAATATCTGAAGTTAAGGATTGCTATCACCATGCAGTCCAAAAGGCTGGATATAAACACAGGGAGAGGAGGAAGTTCTTGAGAACAGCTTTGAAGGAACTAGGTCTCATATTAACTGATCAACCAGGATTATTGGGACCTAAGGCATTGCTAATTTTCATTGGTCTTTGCTATGCAAGAGATGAAGTGTTTTGGTTATTGCGACACAATGACAATCCTCCACAGAAAGTGAAAGGCAAAGCAGCTGAAGATTTAGTGGACCGTCAGTTGCCAGAACTTCTGTTCCACATGGAGGAGTTGAGGGCTCTAGTGAGGAAGTACAGTCAGGTTATGCAGAGATATTATGTGCAATATCTGTCAGGTTTTGATGCTGTTGCTCTGAACTTGATGATACAGAATTTGCAGGTTAATCCTGATGATGAGAATATAATACTTTCATCATTGTGCAGCACTGCTGCTAATCTGAGTGTTAAACAAGTTGAAGACAATGAGCTGTTTGATTTCCGAGCATTCCGCCTAGATTGGTTCAGGTTACAGACATATACATCAGTTGCCAAATCAGCATTCAGTCTTGTTGATCAGAGGGAATTGGCACAATTTATTGATAAAATGGTCTTCCATACAAAAATGGTTGATAATCTTGATGAAATTATGGTAGAAACATCTGACTTGTCCCTCTTTTGTTTCTACAGCAAAATCTTTGAAAGTCAATTCCACATGTGCTTAGAGTTCCCAGCACAAAATCGTTACATCATTGCATTCCCACTGATTTGCAGTCACTTCCAAAACTGTACTCATGAGCTATGTCCAGAGGAGAGACACCACATCAGAGAAAGGAGTCTTTCTGTTGTGAACATATTCTTGGATGAGATGGCTAAGGAGGCAAAAAATATTATCACTACAATTTGTGACGAACAGTGTACAATGAGCGATAAATTACTGCCCAAGCATTGTGCACAGACTATTGCGCACCTGGCGAATAGGAAGAAGAAGGATAAGAATAAGAAGAACACAATCGCAATTGTTGTGCCAGGAACTGAGAGTTACAGGAAGACTAGAGAAGATTTGACCACTATGGACAAGCTACACATGGCTTTAACAGAGCTCTGCTATGCCATCAACTATTGTGCTACCGTCAATGTATGGGAGTATACATTCGCTCCACGAGAATATTTACACCAACATTTGGAGACTAGATTTTCAAAAGCATTGGTTGGCATGGTCATGTTCAATCAGGATACGAGTGAAATTGCTAAACCATCTGAGTTATTAGTCAGTGTTCGCGCGTATATGAATGTCTTGCAAACGGTCGAAAATTACGTTCATATTGACATTACGAGAGTATTCAATAATTGCCTTTTACAACAAACACAAAACACAGACAGCCATGGAGAGAAGACAATAGCTTCGCTTTACACACAATGGTATTCAGAAATCTTACTCAGGAGAGTTAGTGCTGGCAGTATCTGCTTTTCCATGAATCAAAAAGCGTTTGTTAGTTTAACCGTGGAAGGTGCAATCCCATTCAATGCTGAAGAGTATTCTGACATAAATGAGCTGCGAGCTTTAGCTGAACTCATTGGGCCTTATGGCATGAAATTACTGAGCGAAACATTGATGTGGCACATTGCAAGCCAAGTCCAAGAACTTAAAAAGTTGGTAGTACAAAACAAGGAAGTTCTTCAGATGCTGAGGACAAACTTTGATAAACCTGAAATAATGAGAGAACAGTTTAAAAGATTGCAACATGTGGATAACGTTTTGCAAAGGATGACAATCATCGGCGTCATTTTAAGTTTTAGACAAATCGCCCAAGAGTCACTATTAGATGTTTTGGAGCGTCGCATTCCTTTCTTGATTAGTTCAATTAAGGATTTCCAACAGCAATTGCCTAGTGGGGACCCGATGCGTGTTATATCAGAAATGTGCTCAGCGGCTGGCTTGGCTTGCAAGGTCGACCCGACGTTAGCATCAGCTCTGCGCCAAAATAAAACTGATGTTGAAGAAGAAGAGCATCTCATTGTATGTTTGTTGATGGTATTCGTTGCAGTGTCCTTGCCCAGGCTTGCACGAAGTGAAGGGTCTTTCTACAGGCCTTCTTTGGAAGGTCACGCAAATAACATTCATTGCATGGCGCCTGCAATAAATCACATCTTTGGAGCACTGTTTACAATATGTGGACAGGGTGATATTGAAGATCGTATGAAAGAATTCTTAGCCTTGGCGTCTTCATCTCTGCTTCGACTCGGCCAAGAGACCGACAAGGAAGCAATAAAGAATCGAGAGTCAGTGTACCTCCTCCTCGACCTGATTGTTCAAGAGTCTCCATTCCTGACAATGGACTTGTTAGAATCTTGTTTCCCGTATGTTCTAATACGTAATGCTTACCACGAAGTATACAAACAAGAACAAGTGGCGTTGCATTAATAATGTTTTGTTTTTAAATATGACGAAAGACAGAATGCTTTGAGAAGTTAGCTGTATGTTTTATTTAATAATAATAATGTCGCTCTATAGACAAATTCCAATATTACGAGTATTATTAAGAAACAAAAAATGTAACATTCATCATTAATATGTTCGAACAATATGTATAAATACTTTAATTTACTAATTAGAAACACGAAAACATAAGTTTTTACCCGAAACATTTGGCTTTAATGAGACTGGCAACAATTCCCTTCTTTATCTAAATGGAATATAATTGTTTACTTTTAAGCCTCTTTTAGTCGTAATGATTTATAATTAGAGAACATATATACGTTAGTTAAGGAAAACAGAACAGTTCAATATTGGTCAAAGATTAATCGCTATCAATTAAATAGTACCTACCATACCTTTTGTGTAAGAGACGCAATCCGTAGAGGCAATAATAAAAATATGAATTCCGTAGCTACGACTCACAAAGATACTTTAGAAAATACGTTTAGGTAATTAGTTATATAATTGCCTCAATGCTTTTATATGTTTTATTAATAGTTTATAGTTATTTCAAAATTTTATGAAGTATAAATAATTAACTCTTAGGATAATTTAGACACCGCCTAAGAGCGGTTCTGCACTACGTCCGATCCGAATCCGAGAAATGCCAGTCCGAAGTGACCGTAGTCCTATTTGTATGAGGGGTTGCGCACTAGATCTGAACTCTATCCGTCCGAATTTAGAACATTCCCAATTCGGATTGAAGTCGGAACTTTAATTCGGATTCGGATCGGATGTAGTGCGAAACCGCTGTTACAGTCAAAGCAACATGAATCTTTCGAAGCGACACACTCATGCTATTACTTTTATCTTAATGATATTCTCTATTCCAGTATTTAATATGTAACAGAATACCTATGTATTTAGCTTTATAATATGATTATTTGGCTATAAACCTATTTTGTTGTAGAAAAAAGACACTTCTATATTTTCTAAGATAGCTGTACAATCTTCGGACAGTGATATTTTAAAGTTATTCTGAAGAACAGTAGGTCTAGGTACCTAATAGATTATTGGTTTCCAAAAACATGCGTGGTATCGTGGTACACAGTTAACAGAATCAGGCATAATGAGTCAATAGGAAATCCGCTGGAGATAACCTTAGAATATCCCTGTTTAAATGAGTCTATATTGCAAATGGAATGAATCACAAAATGTCGTTTGTTTTCTGCAGTTTTCTGAATTGATTTATCTTTCCTTGCTTTAGAACTCAAATGAAGATATGATTTTGCGTTTATTATTATAAAATGTATTGACATTTATTTAATTCTCCTACTACCTATTTGTACACTTCTGTTTATGTTTTAGCTTATAATTATGATACTTTTGTACCTTGTATATACAGATATATCCTTTATTAAACAATGTATTAAATAATATTATTATATTTGTTTTACATTAATAAAGTACCTACCCGCAATCTCAAAGTACCTATAGTCTGTTCCAAAAGTACCTGATGAAAGTTTAAACAACCCTTGTTCAGACTAAATACATACTTGGGAAAAGACTAGGCAGATGATCATTTTACGCCTAGTCTTTTCCTATGTTGGGGTCGGCTTACAGTCTAACCGGATGCAGCTGAATACCAGTATTTTACATGGCGCGACTGCCTATCTGACGTCTACAACCCAGTTACTGGGTAATACGATACCCCTTGGTAAGACTGGTTGTCAGACTTTCGGGCTTCTGGCAACCCATAACGACTGTCAAAGATTCACGAATGACGGTCTGGACCAACTGCTTCCGTGACACGAATGGGTCTTTGTACCTATGTAAAGATGGTCACCCATCCGCGGCAAGCATAGCTTAACCTGATCGATCGACCGGTGCGGCTGTTATTACTTAGCCACATTTACGCAATCACTCAGTAAAGGAAATTTGTTAGAAATAAATATAAATTACTAGCAGCGCCCCGCGGTTTCACCCGCATAAGTTTCGTTTATAATTCAATCATGATTCGAAAGACACGTGGCATCATCTATTATCATAATAACGTTATCGTTGTTTTCCTCGTGAACAGCGGTGCTATTCTGTAAAAAGATCACCGTGATAACTTGGGTGAAGTGAGCTGTCATACTAGGGATTGATATTATTGACAGCTCACGTTAAGCTCACTTCACCTAAGTTTTCACGGTGAGATTTTTACAGAATAGCATTACAGCACTTTTTTTCGGGATGAAAGGAACCCTATGTCCGTTTCTGTACACCTGACAACGTATATGCAAAATTTCAGGATGATCGGTTCAGTGGTTAGGCGTGAAAAGGTAACAAACAAACTTTCGCATTTATAATATTATAGTTAGGATTTTATTGTCCAGGTAATACAGTACGCAGGTTCACAGGCTAGCAGCAAGTTGAGACTATTATTTGCCAGTGAGCCCCAAACTAGACAGTTAGTCTGTATATTGGGGCTTGGGATACGAGTTGCAGATTGGAGACTAGAGAGGTGATTTCAGGTATGGTATGGTTCATGTGTATGTGTACCTAATGTTCGTGTGGTTTGTGCGTGTATGTTCCAATTTGATTCGGTTTCAGGAGGCCTACCACAAGCTCTTAACGCGATCCATTTTAGGAACTGTTCTTCTAATTCGTACCATGACGTCAGTTTAACGATTCAGTTTAGGCCGAGCCATCTGCTAACAGCGATTGTCTCAAACTGAGTCGCAAGTTTTGGTTTCATTCATACTTGTTTGGTACCATGACATCCATAGAGCAGCTCAAGCGATGCAGTTTAGGAACCTAAACTGAAATGTCTTGTTTTTGAATCGTTTTTAATTAGATCATGGTAGGCCACCAGGTCAGGGTCTTTATATTAATCACTACCCCACACGCTGATGCAGTACTGAATTATCGATTGGCATAGCGCTGGGTAAACTCGTTGTAGTGTGTCTGTGGGTAGACACTGACAATCTCGATGTGAATAAATTTTCTTATTCTGGCAGAAAGGTAGATATGTGATATATATTGCTTAAACGTTAGGTGGTCGTTGATAAGAATATCGAGGTATTCAATGGAAAAAGTGCGTTCAAGAGGGACAGTCGCAAGGCGGAGTAGAAATGTTAGAAGAGCAGTGATGTAGTTTGAGTTTAAGGTGTTCCGGTGGGTTTGAAGCAGCGGTCTAAGAGAAAACAATATTATTTAGGTTTACTGCCATTTAGCGTGAGTAGGTTTCTGTCCAGGTTATTCGCGATCAGTAACTTTTGACGCTGACTGTAACATAATAGTTTGGAGTTGGACAGTCAAACGGTTGATAATTTTATTGCAAGGAAGTAAAAAGCTCATAATAGTGAAATCAATCAGCACTTTATTTAAACGATTTTGCTGTAAAAGGAATGGGTATACAATAAATAAAAGCCACCAAATTCATGTAAAATTTATTGTATTTTTTTATTATTTTGAAATCACATGTTGTAACATTCATCTTGTTAATTAAAAATATTCACATTGTCATTTAAATAATCTATTACGGTAATCTAGCTTACACTTAGGAGAAATAATGCCATTGAGTACTACTAGTGACGGACATAATGTCGTCCGTCGGTTATACGATTGGTCAAGTCATTCTACAACAGAACATTACCCTCAGTTTACATACATACAAATATACAGTATTATAGTATAATTACAAGAACTTGCGTATTGTTTCGACATTCACTAATAAAATGGCATTAATATGGTATACTTATAAGACCGATTCTTAACATTACAATGTATAGAAATAATAAAAATACTACATCATGCTCTTTGGCTTGCACGACGGAAAATAATAACACTACGCAATATGATTGTTAACATAATCTCATAATCTATCAAAGAGATCAATTGAACTGTACGACAAAATATACTGGTTCACAGGTATAGGAAGGGGAGCGGTGTGTGATATGCAAGTTTGTAGTACACCGACCGACGCGCCTGCGCCGTCCTCTGCCTGAGACACTCACGGACTACGCACAACTCATACAGTCACAAATAATACAAGGAATGAGTTTATAAAACGTCATCGTAACAAGACGATAGTTTCAGTCTAATAACATTTTGATCATTTGGCAATATTGTTAAATTTCACTTCATTACATTCTACTTAAAATATGATAAATAAAAAAACGAATACAAAAGTACATTAATCGCCATAGGAAGACTAAATGCATTTTTTTTTTTGAAAATATTTAGGTATTTGAGCCCATTACTAATAAATTATCAAATATACTTATGATAAATGTATTATCACGATGCAGTGAGAAATGAAGAACTAACGATTAAAGGAACAGGAATACAAATCGGTATAATGGCACCTCGACATTCCACTTACGTTACATTAAATACGTTAAAAATAACTTTATATAAAAATTACAATTACGGAGATTCGAGTAAAACAATGCAGTTACTTTACAATTACCTCTAGAGTCGGTATGAACGTTCCGGTTTATAGTCGTATGATATTTTTACATCGTAGCCTTTGTATACCTCTCCATTTATATACAAAAATATACATAAATGTCCGGTTACAGGAGCAACACTGAACAGTTAAAAGTATCACTGGTTCACACGAACATCGCGCCGTCCTAGAGTTCCCCTGCTATTTCTGTATAAAAATAATAATTTGATAGATCACCGCGTCGCTCGCGAATATTTCTACTTTTGAGCTCAGAGAGAGCGGATCGATCGCACTAATCCGCATTGAGCAAATAACGTGGCACCTCGGGGGAGGTGCAAAGGAATTTTGTCACGTTGTCCGTACTTCGTGGAGGTCCGTTCAGTCACACGCGGCTCGCGCATGTCGGAACCGTACTTGTAGTATGAGACGTCGCACTGAAGCCTGTTACAGTGTGCGAGTAACTTATATATCAGCTTGAGGCCGCTGCGGGTTGGTGACGGTGAGCGACTCGGGCGAGTGCAGAGTGATGGTAGTCTGCGAGCCCACCGTCACCGTCTTGTGGTCGGCGCGCGGCGCGGGCGGCGCGGGCGCGGGGGCGGGGGCGGGCGCGGGGGCGGGCGCGGGGGCGGGCGCGGGGGCGGGCGCGGGCGCGGGCTCGGCGCGGTACACGTAGCCCAGCAGCAGCGGCACGCCGGGCGCCAGCGCCACCAGCTCCAGCGCCGCGTCCCCTGCGCCCGGCGGGGGCGCGGCTGGCGCGCCGCAGTACTCGTACTGTCAGACCTTCTGCGGGGGACGCATCTCGTACGACTGCGGGTACGCGTTCGCGTAAGGCTCGCGACGCCCGCTAGGGCCTGCCGGCGCTGAGGCTGGTGCTGTAAATAAATGATTGGATAGTTTTGTTGATTTATTCAGCATAAAGTTCGCCCCATATTTGATATTCCTTAGCATAATCAGCCTGTAATGGCGAGTGCACGGCGACGCTACCGTGCGCATGCGCCGCAACGTGTTCGCTAGTATACGTACCAAGGTCCCGGTGCGTGTAGGTGAGAGGCGGCGCGTATCCCTTGTGCGTGCGCGCGCGGCGGTGTCCGGGACGCGGCGGCGCGCGCGCCGGCGAGCGCACGGCGGCGTTGCCGTGGCGCATGCGCCGCAAAGTGTTCATCGGACGACGGAGCGTCTCTGATAGACGCCTGTAATACAATAAAATTGTTTTATTAGTAAACAATATTAAATTTTCAATTTCATAGTCTATTCTATAATCATCCAAATCCTAAATACAAATTTCTATTTTTAATTTAAATTCTGCGAGTTCTCAGAAAGGTATTTGAAAAGTTGAATCTTTCATCTTTTATGAACAACAGTACGGTTTCACCAAAGGGCGTTGCACCACTGTCGGTGGGACCACGGGCGGACAATGACATTGTCACTCTAATAAAGAACATTTTTATAACGCCTGAGAAGCACAAGATGCCACTGGAATCTTTTGCGACCTCTCTAAGGCGTTTGATTACGTAAACCATGAGACAATTCTGCTGAAACTAGATCATTATGGGATTAGGAATATAGCTCTTGCTTTACTAAAATCATACCTAAAAGATCGCACTAGGGTCTGAAATAGCAATGGGCGTTCCTCAAGCATCGATATTGTAAGTGATATTGTTGTGTATAAATATATGAGCACCATGTAAGTATAATATCGTAAAACATTTTAAAAGAGTTACGGTGGAGTTTCTTGCCCATTCTTCTTCGTACGAAAACTAACTTTTGGACTAGAATCATTTTTTTAAATATTTTTTTTTATTGCTGAATGGACCCGCTCTTGACCTCGATCACGCCTGATGGAGCCGGACTCCGGAGGGAAACCAGGCGGGCGTTAGCCCTACCACCGCAAGGGAAGAATTGGCCAGTCAAATAAGGTGTTGGGTGTGACTGTCCAGGATGCGCCGAGCGCGAGCGTTCAGTTGTGTAACTGGCGGAACAAACTGCGCTGCACGAGGTTTCTTTATGCATCCCAAAAATTCTATTTTATTGTAATTTTTGACATTCAAAAGTGCATTTTATGTGCCTATTTGAAAATTTTGTAAAATCACCATCATCATTATTTTGCCCTTATCCCAATTCATTTGGGGTCGGCGCAATAAAATTTATTTCTTCCATACGTCTCTTTTAGTCGCTATCTCGGTGATTACCTTCCTTCTAGCCATATCGAGCCTTTTCAGGAAGAACATCGTAAGCGCCAAAAATCCCAAAAAACTGTTTTAATATTAATCGCCAGATCAACTGATTTTGCATTTTGCATCACCTTCTCCTGTAAAATATGCAAAATGGCGGTTACGATCTTCTTCCTGAAAAGGCTCGAATCATCTTTCACACAGTCCAGCCTTAATTGCTTTATGTCTTCCTTCATTCTCAAAACAGTTCCTCACGACATTATCACATTTTGTACAATGACCTCAAATAATAATAATTTTGGATAATTCCATCTAAAAAGCAAATATTGATTTATAGGAGGAAGGATAGTAAGCGATAAAAAACGACAGGTAAGTGTTAACAAAAGTATAAGTAAGTATATAGAAACAAAAGTGCTATTACCAGATAATAATCTTGTCACATTTTGAAACCATAACCCCCAAATTAATGAAAGTGGAGTAAGTTACAACCAGATAACCTTCAGCTTCACCATTTCCCTTTTTCGAGGGTTTAGGCTGGCAATAGGTTAAGAGAAAGCCCTCCACAAAAGCAGAATTCAACAAAAAAAAAAATTAAACCTACACATACCTAGCCGGCGGTCTCTTCGGGTTGGACGAAGGCGTGTGTACCGCGCAGCACTTCACAAAGGCGCCCATACACACGATCAGCCCGACGCCAGCCAGTAGTACTACCCACCACTGTTCTATAACCCAGGCTTGAACAGTTTGTAGGGTGGCACGGTTTAGGAGAAGGTTCTTGAGACGGGCTAAAGGACCTTCTGCGTCGACCGCACGGCATTTGAGGAAGACGTCGCAGTAACCCTGGAAGTTAAGAAATGGAGGATAAATTTACAAAATGATCATTAATAATAGTAGCGAGACACGATGGTAAGTTCCTAGTTGAGCTACACGATTTTCTAACCAATGCGTGCAATGACTGGACTGGTCAACTGAAAGCTGTTTGTTTCCTCAAAAGACAGTCTCAGATACTAATCTGCACGGTTGTCATATGATCTGACTAATATTATGTCTGGACTTTAAAAGGGACTGATCTCTTGAGTTTATTTTGGTCTTTCTTCTCAGAGTAATCAGTTTGGTAACACCGAACTCATCTAGTTTTAAAAACATAATTTAATTTCGACGTGTAAATGTGTTTTTTGAACCAGTTTACAGATATAAATATCATATTTTATGTTACGAAATGTGTCAAAAATGATGAGCGTATAAAATTTTTACGAGTTCTTTTTGTGTCATTGACGTTTTCTCAGCCACATTAATTGTTACGATAAAAAGACTTAGGAATGTCTAACTAAACTAATTGTAAGTGTTATTTGAATTTGAGGTTTAGAAGGACTCTAAGTTGGTAAAATTCTTGCGACAGAAACGCCTGTTATTAAATAACATATGTCTACTATGGATATTAGTAACTCGACAGGCGTTAAAGAATTGAAATAAAACGTTGGCAATGACAACAGAACTCGCGGACGCATTTTAACGGGAGCTGCATTTAATTAGAAAAAACCTCCTTCATATATATTAGAAAAAAAACCCTAATAACATTAGAAAATTAGTAAAGAAGACTGATAAGTTATCGTTTTGAAAGATTCCTCTGTCCTACTATTTTGCTGAGCCCGACAGGGTCGATAATGATCTCATTTAATTAAGTTACCACCTAAGTACACATTGTGAAACGCAATAAATAATAATAAATCTTCTTCTTAGTGTGTATGATGGCAATCTAAATGGACAAGTCCATGTCCAAAATTCAGCCCGAAATTCAAAATTCTACGTGTTTGGCGCCATCACTAGCGTCCATCAGTTCCTGTAACGTGCAGCTGACAGGACACGCAGAACATGATATTACGTGTCCCATCGTTTGTGGAACAGCACCACATTTACACTCCAAGGTGGAGTCGTCTATGAATCTCCACCTGAACAGGTTTTCCTTGCTTTGGCCAACCTGGTTCCTGAGTATGTTTAAAGACTTCCAAGTTATCCAAGACAACTCATGTTTAGGTGGGAGATCTATGGAATAAACGATTGAATATTGAGTACTTTCAAAAACTCACCTGGAAATTATCACAAGGCGATCCTGGTCTCAGACTTATCCCTCCTGTCGGCAATCCGACCCGATGCGCGAAGTCCGCGGTACTTTGACAGGAGTCCTGCTTCGGTCCGGTCTGACATGCCAACTGGCACAGCGCGCGTCGGTCTACTACGGCTGATACGCCGTCGCCGAGCGAACGTGGTGCGGAGGATAGGAAGCATTCTGTCATGTTCCATGCCAGGCATATGGAGCCGCTGCATTCACCGCTGAGGCAAAGTTGTGTTCCTGTTGGGAGGCACGATTGTTGCGTTATTAATAATAAAAGTGTATAGTAACTGAGTGACAAGATCGTCGGTTAGTTTGATTGTAAGATAATAATTTTAGGACATTCCTCACTGACTGTAGCTTGGACCCTGTTCCCGATATCGGCGAAATATGAATCAAAATTAGTAAAGTCTTATTTAACGTACCATTATTACACTTGGTATGATTGGGCATGGCCCGGGGCTCGGGACAGTCGGCCGAGTTCCCCGAACAGAAGGACGCGTGGCTGCACTCGGACGCCTCGCGACACGTCTGGTTGCGCGCGGGCGGCACGAACTGGCACGTGCCGGCGTGGCAGCACGGTCCTTGAGACGGACTGGAAAGGAGTAACTATTATTAGCCAGAATTTCAATTATTTATTTTTATTAAAAAAAAATGTGACATCTGTATCGGGTAATTTTACTCACAAATAAAAACATAAGTTTCGATGTTGTAAAATAATTATTTTGATAGAAAACACGTATTAGATGAAGCTAGCTGAACAGGCACCCGTCTATTTACTAGATTGATATAGAATTTAATTTAAAAAAATATGCTCAATAACGAACCTGCACTGCGTGTTAGCCTTCCTGGTGCAACCCTTAGCGGTGTAGTTCTTCTCTCGCTCGTAGGCACTCAGCTGTCGCGGGTAACAACAGCGGTCCTTGCATTCGTTCTCATCGTAACCTAGGTAATAAAATTTATGTTTCAAAATAATATAATTAATTTGTAAAACTCCACGGTTTATTCTGCTACAATAAGTCAGGAATTCGCGGAACACTCTTGTGCTGAATATGCAACTCGTTTAACAAGAGAGTGTTCTGCGAATTTCCGACTTATTGTAGCAGGATTAACCGTGGAGTTTTTGACATAACATAACACTATACTCTCCCATGATGATGGGAAGAGGCAGAAGAGAAGAGAAGAGATCTGAGAGTTCTTCTTTTCCTAGGGGAGTTATACCATCAGTACCAAGTAGTACGTATGCTTCCCAGTGCGCCAATATTATAATGTTACATTTATATTACGTGACATTTTGTGACACATGTTACATACATTATGTGAAATTTTAGCCAGAGCAGAGCTTACGATGCCGCTGGTATTTCAGAAGGCGACAGTTGGGGTTATATGGTGTTTGCCACCCAACAAAATTAAAGACTACTTACCACAATCACACTCCTCCCCAACTTCCACGATCTTATTCCCGCAGAAGGCGCCGGCACTCGCCGTGAGACAGTTGCGTTTGCGTCCGTCTCTCACGGCATCGAGTACGGCACTGATGTTGCCGACACTGCAGGTCGAGAACCGACTGTTGTTGGGCCGGTCGCCAGAGGTCGCCGATGCGAACATTATGAAGTTGCCTTGTTGGCCGCCGGGACGGCATTCGGAGGGGTAGTCGTGCTGGCGAATAAAGAAACGGCGTTGTAAATCACAAACTAGAATAAAATATCGTTTCTTGTCTCCTACAGCTAGTAGCAGGAAGTACATACAAAAAGTAGAATCGCCTACATACAGGGTGGTAATTAATTCCGTCATGCAAGAAATAAAAGAACTATTCGGGTTAGGGCCCGCGCCCCCTAGCGGCACGGCACGGCAGGGGGACCCTTCGGTATCACAACATGCAAGCGCATTCTGACGGCAAAGATGCCACGGTATCCTAAAGCATGCCGCAACGTCCTTAGGAATCATCATTGAAATTTAAATTTGATTGCCTAGTTGTGGCCAAGGCTTGTATAGTACTTTTCTCAAATAATTCGCGGAAATTAAAACTAAGTAGTACCCAGGCAGAACTTTTTTGTCAAATACAATTACTTTTCAAAATCAATGACGAACAGCGAACAACAATAATTTTTCTTTTCCCGCGTTAGTGTTCATTTATTTTTTTTTCAATAAACAGCTTTCTGTTTACAAGCCAGTTCGAAATTTAAATAAAACCTTTGATAAGTTACCTCCTTGGTTGCCATGTTTCGGAGCAAAAGGTAGTTGCATTTTTAAATTACACGACAGATATGAGTTTACTGTGTAATTTATTTGGCCGCTAAACCACGACAGATACAACTTTTGCCGGCCGCTGCTCGCATGTATTTGGCCAGTACAGCAATTTTGATTTATCTCGAAGAAGGTTGTCAAAATAATGCTCAAATTTCCGAGCATGTTTGAGAAAAATAATTGAATATTAAAAAATATTATTTGGCCACAGTTCGTGATAAATACACAAAATATAAATAAAAAACTGAAATGTTTTAACAACAACAGTGTGTGCCTCACAGCTGCGCTAAAAGGTCCATGGTTCCTGTGGTTTATGAAAATCAGTTCGGTCATTAAAAGCTCTAAAAACTTACCGGCGATCCAAAGTTATGTCCGATTTCATGAGCTAAGGTCAGCTGACTGACTTTGGGCGGCACTCGACTATTATAGTTGACGAACGTGATGATGCCAGTGTTGAGGGACCGCTTGGTACTCTGGTACATGCCGCCGATGGTCTCGGTGTACGTCTTGTACTTCTCGCAGATACCGCCCGAAGCGCCGCTTGCACTCGCTACCCAGGCTAGACCTAAAAGACATAAATTGAAATAAGAATCTATTTTTTCTTCTTCTTTATTTTATTTTTTTTTTGTCATTAAACAATAGTTTAATGACAAAAAAAATCAACATTCAGTTGTCAGGCTGTGGGCTAACTAAATATCCTAACTAATATTATAAATGCGAAAGTAACTCTGTCTGTCTGTCTTTCTGTCTGTCTGTCTGTCTTTGCTTCACGCCTAAACTACTGAACCGATTTGTGTGAAATTTGGTACAGACATAGTTTGGAACTTGAGAAAGGACATAGGATAGTTTTTATTACAAAAAATAAAATAAAAAATAAAATTTATTCCGGACATATAGCGCCATCTATTGGTCAAGAGTCGGCATCAATTCAGTACTGAAAATTCATCGGAAAAATGTAAATAAATAGTAAAAAGGTATGAAAATATAATATTATAATACAACTTTTAGTACAAAGAAAATGCTCTAACGGAGTATAGATAATTCTATTAGTACTATATGTCGAGTTGGTGATCGCGCAATGGTGTCGATCGTTACACGAGTTCGGTTCATGTTATTGTTTTAATTCATCGGAAAAAAGTAAATAAATAGTAAAAAGGTATGAAAAAAATAATATCAATATAATAAAACTTTTAGTACAAAGAAAATGCCCAAACGGAGTATAGATAAATAATCCGAGTTGTCACTATGCTCGATAGATGGCGTTGGGATCGAAATAGATCGCGCTATGGTTTCGTTACACGCATTTGGTTGGGTATCGGCCGAGCGCTTCGGTACTGTCGTGGAATTGTGGATTGATCGTTTCGTAAATTTAAAATTGGCTCATTATGTTGATTTTTGAAGAGTTTCCTAGAATATCTTCCACATTTCATTTTTGAAGAGATTCCGCGAGATCGGGAACTATGTGGGTAAAACCAAAAATCTGCCGGAAGTCACTATTCCACGCGAACGAAGTCGCGGGCAAAAGCTAGTTGATTTATAAAACTGGAAAATTATTATCTCAAGGATAATAAAGCATGTTAAAATAGTTTTCGTAACACCTTTTAATTCTTTAATCATCAAGTAAAAGATAGATGCCATTCAGAATAATTTACCAAGGTTCTGTTATTTCTTTATACATTTGCCTACCTACAGTATACCATGTGGAGACAACAATACGAAAATGAATGGAGACACTAACAATACTAATGCCTAAGAGCATAGATATAGATAGACTAGATAACGCAAGTATCACAATCTGTATGAAAACCAAACGTGCACTTTTTTGACTACCTACTGTGACGTCACAAGCACTATTTAGTGATGGAAAAATTAAATCGATTCAAAGACGCCGCGCGCCCCACTCCCGAGGCCTAGCGCCAGCGCTCACGCTCACCCAGCCTGCAGTACACAGGACTGAGCGCGAAAGTAGCGGCTTACGATTTTTGTACGTAAGCTGGTGCGATTTTTGGCACGCGAAGTAGTTGCTCTTGCGTTATCTATGTGTATCTATATCTGTGCCTAAGAGTATTTTGGAACTATCAAATAATTCCTAGCTTCGAAATTAAAAAAAGTGTTTTTTTAAACAAATTAAATAGTAGTAATGGGCCAATCTAAGGCTAGCAATAGTGATTAAAGTATTGGATATATTTGATAGAATTTTCGTAAGCAGACTGGGAACGTCATTAGATATACGCACTTATTGTTTCATTGTCGTCTCCACCTTGTATGTCACTTACCAAGTGTGCCTCCAGTAAAGTCCCTGTATGTGAACACATACGCCAGACAGAAGTCCTCGTGGTTGCCGAGCGAGTGTAAGTTCAGGAAGTTGGATACATCGATGTTCTCTAGACAGAACTGATTCGTTTCGCTGCCGAACTCGTGGCCTTTGCACATTGAGTCGTCGTCGATCTGTCAACAATATACTGTATTGGTTAGAAAGGAAATAAACATTAACATCATGGGGAGGAGGGAACGCAGGAGTGCTGCCCTTATCCCAATTTATAAGGGTTCGGCACAGCATGTCTTTTTCCATACATCTCTATGAGCAGATCATGTCAGAAGAAAACGCAAGAAAATCGAAATCGAATAAAAAAGTAAGTTTATTGCCGACATCTCATAGTAATCACCAAATGAAATCAATGCTATCAAGCGCTGAGTTGGGAAGGTAAAGAAATAGAAATGCATAATCAGCCTATAATGTTCCCACTGCTGAGACACAGGCCTCCTCTCTGTGAGAGGGAATGTGACGCAATCCACCACGCGGAGCGTAATATAAATAAATATATCATGAGTTTAAATAGTGCAAAAAGTAATTGATGACATAAAGC
Source organism: Hydraecia micacea (assembly GCA_914767645.1). Taxonomy (NCBI): domain Eukaryota; kingdom Metazoa; phylum Arthropoda; class Insecta; order Lepidoptera; family Noctuidae; genus Hydraecia; species Hydraecia micacea. Next base: position 14,665,315 of record OU611783.1, on the reverse strand, counting down.
ATAAAGCCACATGCATCTAGATTTCTTTGCCAAAAACAATTTAAAACTTTAATGAGTGCAGGTGTAAAGAGTTAACTTATTGTTTTTTAAACCATAATTACTGGGACCCATATTACCTATGTGAACCGTTGCTAAAATATCAGCCGATAACATTCGTAATGGTCAACTCTGTTTCCAATCAAATTTTTCGCTTGATTAAACATATGACTCATACGGTCATATCATATTGACGATAACGCCTGACGTTTACTCTAAAATGCCACTAAGGAAAGGGTATTTTATTTAAGAAATATACATAAGGCACTGCCACACATCATTGACCGTTTGCCCTATTAGGTCGGACATCGTACTTAAATAAAGCACAGTTTTTTTATTTTTTTATTTGAAATGGGTTTGCTCTTGACTTTAGTCTAGGTCAGAGGTGACAGAGACAAAGTTTCTAGATGAAGTTTAACGATAATAGCGCATATCAACATTAACAACATAATGTATGTTATGCTCATATGTTTCTTAGCCTACACTGTCCTACTACTGAGCAAAGTCCGGTCTCAAATTGACCCAGGCATCTCTTTCTAGAGCCACCTCGATCCAGCCCTTTTTAATTTATATTTCATTAATATTACTTAATTGACGTTTCGTTTCTAGGAACTTCATACATAAATAAACTAAAACAAATGCCTTTAGGTCGTAGGTTCGAACCCAAACAGGCGCTTTACTTTGTGTAAATTATTTCATCACCACTGCTCTCAAAACGGTGAAAAAAAAACATCGTGAGGAAACCGGCATGTCCTAGAACCAAAAATTCGAAGACATGTGACATCTACCAACCCGCACTGGGCCCGCGTGGTGGATTACGACCCTCTCCCTCTCAGGAGGCCTGTGTCCCAGCAGTGGGAACATTATAGGCTGATTATGACAAATGCCTTTTGCCAGCAGACATTTAATACCAATGCCGCATGTATCCGTGATGTAAAAACAGGAAATACCTATCTGAGCTGTGTGACCTGACCACATCCGAAATCGGACAATGTGTGGTCACGTAAGTCTATACTTTTTCGTATTTTCTCAAGCGATAGTGTTAATTCAATCGGCTTGTTATTCTATGATCGTTACACAATCTTCTACTCTTAGAAGAGAAGAATTTACACAATAAAAATTCAGTATTGGAGACGAAAACTGAAGAGCGTCTTGATTTTGGACCCCATTGACTATCCGCATGAATTCCCCTGTCACAAGCATATTAAACATGGAGCATATTAAAATGGTGGAGTTAAAAGAATGTTCGGCTATGCCTTGAGACCGTAGCCAATCAGGAGAGGGTTTTATCTTGCATACTGCAGCACACTAAGCTCATGGATACCCAAGAAGCAATGCCCAATTCATTATATTCTATCTATACTAATAATAAACCTGAAGGGTTTGATTGTTTCTTTATTTGAACGCGTTAATCTCTGAAACTGCCAGTCGGATTTGAAAAATTCTTTCTGCATTTCATAGTCCAATTCTTGAGGAAGGCTATAGGCTAGTCAACATCACGCTAGGACCGTTGGAAGCCGAGCAAAAAGAAAAAAAAAGTCAGAAAGAACGCTAAGCGAAAACGAAGTAATAACGCGGGCAGGCGATGCGATGCGACGGGGTGGGTCGGCGGAACAAGAAATTTAACGCGGACGAAGTCGCGGGCAGAAGCTAGTTATCTATAAAATGCGGGATATTTGTTACTCCATCACGCATAAAAGAATTTTGATAGAATTTAGCACTCATATAGACAACATAGAGAGGAGGCCTGTGTCCCAGCAGTGGGAACATTATAGGCTGATTATGTTATGTTATGTTATAGACAACTTCCTGGTTTAACACATGTGATACTTTTCATCCAGGTAAATAAAGAGTATTCCTGAGGATGCGAGTAAAACCGCGACCGATGTCTAGTAGGTAAAAATAAAATTGCACTAACCTTGATTCTCTGCACTTCAAACTTAATGTTCCTATGTTCGAGTCTTCCGTCGAACTTGGTGTAACTATAAATGTAGTTGACGGCGGTGACGTGGTGTGATATCAGCGACAGAATCTCCTCACGGGTCTTCATGTCAACCTCGCTCTTCTTGCTGGGGTCCCGATGCTGGAAATAAAAATGTATCCTACATCAATACATATTATTAATTAACGTCACTTTTTGTGTCTCAATACTCAATTCCTTATTGCATTCCAGAATGTAGGCTTAGGTGGTGTTGGTGGTGGTTTAGTTGGTGGTGATCTCTCTGTGTGACCGCGTTGTTCTTCTAAATTACGTAATGGAATTTGATGCACCATCATTTAGAGAATTTATTGCGAAAAGTTTATGTGCATTATACCATGGAGGATAGAGGTATGGAGAACTGTCTCTGTCATGTGAAAAACATGGTAAACTTCTCACAGCAGTAATTTTAGGTTATGTTTACAAAATTATTTTGGACTACGTAAATATGTAGTTCAGGTTTGGTATACTGGGCTGTCACTAACAAAGTACTCTAGTCACTAAAAATATTAAAATTTCTAACTTGGCATACTTCAATCCGTCAACAACTGCTACATTCATACCATACCCTTTGCCGACGCTAGCGCCATTGTGGAGGGTTTTTGAACTGTTATTTACTGCTTATAGCTGTACACTTTTTCAACTTTCGCCCATATGAGACAGTTCTCCTTACCTCTATCCTCCATGCATAATACATTAATATTCAACTTAGACATACAATTCTCGATGTTTCATCAAGTCGTAAAAACCGTACTAAGCAGGGGAGGGTCGCCAGTTTAGATATAATAAAATGCACATAACTTCACGTCTGTATTCCCCGATGGGTTAGGCGCTGGTGTAACTATAGTACACCCACATTTCTTCGGTAAAAATTATTCTTAACAAAAGGGAATGGCCGCCTTTAAATAAGTCACTATGAGTCATACGACTGATTTGACGCTGCTTTGTAAATACATACGCTTTTTATAGTATTTAACGTGACAGGGAAGCACAGACGCCAGCACATCAAGCTACTTGAAACTGTCAAATTATCCCAATCAATTTTTTTAACCTTATGCTATAGCGTGTACATGCATTATCACACTAATATTATAAAGGTGAAAATTTGTGAGTGTGTGTGTGTGTGTGTTTATATGTTTGTTACTTCTTCACGCTCAAACGGCTAGACCAATTTTGATAAAATTTTGTATGGAGGTAGCTGACACCCAGGATTAAGATATAGGCTACTTTTTATTCCGATATTCCCACGGGATCGACACTTATGCGGGTGAAACCGCGGGGCGCAGCTAATTAATAATGCGCAGACGCAGAAATCCTGCACCCTAATTACGTAACGCACTATAAATCTCAATCTGAATCATTTTGAAGGATATAGCTAATCCATTGGTTCATATGTTTGAAAATGTGTCTGCTCAAAAACGTAAATGAGCATTTCTCAAAATTTTTGACCGTAGTTTTCACTAATTTCCAAGTAACAAAATAAGAACTTTTATTTCGACCTTAACTAATCTTTTACAGGTTTTCTAATATATTTTTATTTAGGACATATTATGTTAAATACACCTAGCTAAAAGTAGAGTTTTTATACAAAAAACCTGGAAATTAGTGAAAACTACGGTCAAAAATTTTGAGAAATGCTCAAATAACGCAATGAATGTTGTTGAACTGTCAAAATGAAATCCATTGCTACTGATAGTGTGTTACGCAATTTCCCCGCTGTTACAATTTTAAATATTGGTCGGACTAGCGACATACAGGGAAGTGAAGAAGTCTGGAGGATGGTTATAGAGGAGACTGGGGCCCAGTGGTGTTTTTATTTAAGTAGTATTCCCTCTATTGGACAATCATCATCACAATTTTAGCCGAAAGACGTCCACTGCTGGACATCTTCCCGATCCGTCGATCGCCACACCGAACTCTCCTTCTTGCATGTAGCGGTTTATGGGATAATAGGGAGAAAAAAGAAACAAGTTAAAAGAAAAAAAAAATTAAGGAAACATGGCAGCACAATGAGCAATAGCAACTATTATAATGGTGTATAGTGAAATAAATACGTCGTTTAGCATCAAGCGGGCTGATGCATGTTTTAAGTCAAGGCATATCCGTGCGTGAGTAAGTGGTGCGAATTCTCAACATCGTTTGATCAGTGTATATTGGGGTCAATGAGGTCATGCGCTAATATTATTAAGGACTAAATTCAAAGTTAGTTTATATTTTTCATATTCCAGGTATTACTTTACGGAGTTTTTTCCTAGTATTACGATGGGGATGGCAACTATCAAAATAGAAATGGCGCTGTCGTAGCTGGTTCCCAAAACAAGCTAATAATGCAAGGCGTGAGGTGGTTTTTATTTATAAAATAAGTGTTCCGAAATTGTAGTCTATCATTTTCCGAGACTCCAGAGATTTTTTGAAATTAAACGAGGTCGAGGTTATATCGAAAACATTTTAAAGAAAGTGACTACGAGGAAATGAGCAATATTTTAGGTTTCTAATTCTGACACTTTCCATGTCGAATAAATATTGAATCACCGAAAATGACGAAATAGTGGAATAAAATCAAACTTATGAACGAACACGAAATGGAATGAATGAACGAAATGTCAAATTCATTGTAGACCGCTGGGACCTAGCTATGGTCACAACTTTTACAATTAGCTTTGACCGACCTTCCCCACTATGAGAACATTTCACAAACATATATGCCATCGTGTTTAGGATAGGGTTTTTTACTGTTGCGTTACTGCTCGTCACAAAGGAAACTATATTTCGAGGACATTAACATACGAAAATGTACCGTGAAATGATGAGCGAAGTGCGGACGGAAAACTAATGATGACCTACGTCCGGGAATCCCTCCCTAACGTGTCGTCATATTAGCGGGTCTGTGTGTATGTGGAGCGAATATGTTTCGCAACCGATCGTCAGGAGGGCGATTGCTTATCTACTGTGATGCAGGATTTCTCAAAGTGAGGTACACGTAGGTGTAGGTCATTTGATCGAAGAGGGTTCACAACAAAATTAAATTACAGGGATTTTTCGCTTTCTGTGACTACTGTTAACTCTTGTATATTCTGCACCCTGTTTACGTAACACTATCAATCTCAATCTGAATCATTTTGAAGGATATTGCTAATCCATTGCTTCATATCTTCGAAAAATATGTCTGCTCCACAACGTAAATAACGCAATGAATGTTGTTGAACTGTCAAAATGAATGCCATTGCTACTTATAGTGTGTTATGCAGTTGCCCCGCAGCCTCACTCAACACTTGCTACCAATAGTGACCACAGTGTTTGTTATACCTATCCATAAAATTATTTATTGTTTATTTCCATCACAAATGGCAAATGGTTATTTTAGAGCTGAGGCTAATCTGTTCTGTGGCATAACGTCACAACTAAAAGTTATGGTACCTAATTCGATTATCGATTCTTTTCCAGAGCTAATGGTTATATCGATATCGATAGATTTAACGGCAAACAAAATGGAGCGTTAAAGTTGTTTTTATTTTATGGAGTTTAAGTCGCCCTTAAGTTTCATTCTGTCACTCAAAAGTTTATTTTAGCGATAGAAAGACTTATATGAACGTCTTAATCTAAAGCAAGTCAAATTTCAATGACGTTAAACCAAACCATTATTATGTCATTGCATTGTAACTCTTATCTAATTGTGATAAAGTATAAATTAGACGTTGCCATGAGTTTGATAAAACTCTCAGCACTCATTCTAATTTATCCCTTACCTTACCGAGATGAGAGTTACATTGCAATGACTTACTAACGGTTTTCCATCGATCGTGAATGTCCTACCTAAGGGTAGTTTGAATCTTTGTAGCACCGTGTAACAACGAATGAAAAGAGAATAGAATAACTTACGTCCGGGAATCCTTCCCTAACATGTCTCCATATTAGCGGGTCGGTCTGTATGAAGAGCGAGCAAGTGTTTCGCTTGTCGAAGGTCGCTCGTCGCGAACGCGTATGCTCGCCGGTGTTCGCCGCTCGCGAGTATTTGTTGTAATGGTGCGTGTCCCAGTATCTGGAACAAAAGTATGTTGGTTTAGATTTATAAATAAAATAAAACTACACTTGCGTGCAAAAAAATCGACCCACCCCATGCTCTTCGATTTGAAATAATATAATTCAACAAGTTTTACTAACAATAACCTAATATATTGTATATTAAAATTTTCCTAAAAGTATGTAGATTACGTTAGTGAAAGAATTATCAAAACAGATTAATTAGTTTTTGAGAAAATCTCGAACTTATAAATATGGGGGTTGAATAAAGAAGCTCCATTTTTTTTAAGTCCGTTAAAAAAGTCAAGTTCAATTTTGATTAAACAAACAGAAATACACAAAATTTTACATTTGTCAATTTCATTGACAAAAAGTCACACACTTATTCCGAGCAAAAGTGAGTAATGAGGACATCTGAAGAATCAAGTCGATCTTGTCAAGGATATTTCTTTGAACAAAATATAGTGTATGTTCAAATAAACTGTACCTTACCTACCTTCACACAGTATAAAATAATAAATTATATTCATTACGATTTTTCAGATATCGTGTCTCAAATGGAGAGCATGGGGTGGGCCAATTTTTTTGCACGCAAGTGTAGAATAGAGATGATACTCGATAAACAATTGAATCTCTTCATCCAAGAACTTTTTAGGAGTATGTAACTCGTCTGCCGCTGGATAAACGGTATACACTTTTGCAAGCATAACATAGCATAATCTCGGTGAGAGTGGGTGGGCCGTAGCCCGTTATCCACCACGCGGGCCCAGTTCACAGTATCACAATGTCTTCGAATTTTTGGTTCTACGACATGCCGGTTTCCTTACGATGTTTTCCTTCACTGTTTTGAGAGCAGTGGTAATAAAATAATTTACACAAATTAAACCGCCTGTCAGGGTTCGAACCTACTACAACTCGTAAGTCGCGGCCGTTACCATTTGCACCCGGCATGAGCATCAAACTGCATCACACACAGCGTTATATAGTTCTAAAATCTAATAGTTATAAAACTTCCTTTATTAGAATAAAACCATTGTTTCTACTTCCTTTTTAAAACTCAGCAGCACGACAGGAAAGCTCGTATTGAAAAAGGAGAAGCAAAAAAACTTTAATCACGCAACCTCAGACACGAAAAAGCCGAGCCAAAACAAACCCACGACACAGGTATCTAGATCATTTCCAACAGTACCTAACCTATCAACCTATTGACCTACCGATAAACCGGTAATAATACTGATAGGTCCTCTTTTATTTAGAATCTATACATATTATAAATCAAAGTCGCTTTTCGTGTCTTTATGTCAGTGTCACCTCGTTGTTCTTCTAAACTACGTAACGGATTTTGTTGCAGTTTTCACTATAATTTAGAGAATTTATTCCGGAAGATTTCTGTGTCGAACACATTACTATGAAATATACACATAGGAAAGAAATATCGATGTTTGGTCAACTCGTAAGAATCGTTCGAAACGGGGACAGGACGCTAGAAAAAAGATTTGATCTTTTCGGATTTGGATGATACTTTTTATGTCGATATTCGTACGAGATCGAGACGTATGCAGGTAAAACCGCTGGGCGCAGCTAGTTTAAGTTTAAAATAAAGAATGAACCACTTCGCTTACGAACCGAGTTCGGTCGTGTAGCAGCACTTAATTGGGCGTGGTTAAACTAGATTTTTTGCCCCGGCTCCGTTCCACGTGTGGCATGTGTCAGCCCATGTGGGTAATAAAAAAGGTTTTAAACTTTTTGTTGTAGGGTACACAAATAATAATGTGTCAGCGACGGGCCAGCGTCACAAACTCACAATTTATGTTACTTACCGTCATAATAAACAAATTGTATTTTTGGGGTTGGCTTGCTTCTTTAAAAATAAGTTTTCTTTACTAAACTAAATATCTTTTAAAGAAATAAGCTCTGCTAACAATGAAGTTTTGCTAATTACACTTTTATCTTCTTGGCAATAAAACGAAAGTAAAACGAGGTTTCGTGATGATTAACTTTTTAGCATACTCACTTTGCTGCAAAGGAAAAAAAAGTGATAGTAAAATTAATTATAATAAGAAAGGAGTTCTCATTTGTCTATGATTAATCGAAGTAAAACATAGCATGCATTAGAAAGAAGGTTAACGTTTGATTTATCGCTGAAGTTAAAATAAACTATTTATTTAATAGCTTTATTATAACATGCAGTAAAAATATTTATGTCGAATTTCACGAAAACAAAGACCCGTAAACTTAGATGAAATAAGTTTGATAAAAGAGCTTCAACTTTAACATTTTAAAATGAGTTTATCGTAAAACTTACGTCTAGCCAACTAGTCCAGTCAATGAACAGAACTTATTTAGTGCCAAAAACAGCATCACATGCAATATATGACTCGTGGCCACAGGCAGTAGGTACACCAGAAAACTTATCAGTTGCATCCTCACTTGATAAGAAACTATCAAACATTCGACCCCAAAAATGGAGCCATGGTCATTGGTCATAACTGTGCAGAGAAAAAACTGTTCAAACAACCAGAAAGTCAGTGCTTTTATGCTGCCTGTAAACAAATGTAATTAAGGGGGATGCGCTAACGTTGACTCGAATTCAAATCTTCAGGTCAAGAAAGTGTGAGGGTGTGTGTGTGCGTGTTTGTACACTTGGTTACCAGGAGTAAATACTGTATGGTCGCGAATCATATTTTGATCAGCAAACAACTTAATACTGACCTTTAAATTGCAAAAAACGTAAGAAACTGAATTTCGCGATTTACCTTGGCGCTTACGCCTTACTATGGCAAGTTCATATCATATGCACAGTTGAGTCGGGCTATGTTAGAACGGGCGGAATATTTATTTATTATATTTAAATTATGGCACCCCAACGAATTAATACTTATGAACTACTAACGAATTCTGGAGTTTTTTTTATTAAGGTGAACTCGTCACTTTCAGGAGTGCTCAGCACTTATGTTTATTTCAGTGACGTAGTTTACCTGGGCTCGTCATCACGCAAGCTATTGGGGTGCGGAGGCTGGGAGGCGGGTGCATGGTGCCCGAGGGACGGTGCCGGCGACGATGGCGACGGCGTAGGTGCAGGCATCGGTGACGTCTGCGGCTCATCGTCAACGCCAGAGTTCTGGATGCGCTCCATCCATTGCACCACCTCGTCTGTGATACCACAACCACCTACGTGACCTGTTAAACGGAAAAAAGGTAATTTATAATGCCTTACAGTGGCAAAGGTACCATACAACTCAATTCTCACCGGCTTCCCTTCGAAAATTCAGAACGTAACCACTCTATAGTCAATTCATCATTGAAATTTTCTTTTGGCTTTTTTTTTTGCTCCGGCCTACCTCTGTCATAAATTCACCCTTCGCCACTGATGCGTTATCCAAGTTAAAAGCCGTGCGCCCGATAGGATTTCGCATCGGCGAAGATGACGATCTTCCATACAAACTTTCATTGTTTATTTAACCCCTGTAAGGGATTAATTTCCAAAAATTCTTCCTTCCCCTTTCGTTATGTTATAAAGTAACTCTTGTGCTACATAATATATCATGTTTCTAGACCCAGCGGTTTAGGCTGTGCGTTGTCTGTCAGTGAATAAATGAATGAATTTTATCGAGTAGATGGATTGTCCGTTTGAAGGGTAGATACTTGCCACAGCAGCTAATGCTATACAACCCATAATACCTACTAATACGTCCGAAGGCCAACTTAACGGTATTTGGTAAAAGGTGATATAATAAGCCTCAGACAATCTTATTATGATAATAAATCATTATCATATTCATTCAGTCTCAAGGTAAACAAGTAACTATCTCCATTATTTCGGCGCAGACCCAATAATCACATCACAGGAATCACAATGAGAAAAGAAACCCTTCGTATACGGGAAATTCCAACCAGAAATGCTGACGAAATTCACTAAGCCGATAAATACACCTGGAAAATAAGTTGAATATAAAAATGTAGCAATACATGTAGTAGCTGTTGGACCTGGACATATTGGCTTTCCAAAACAAGCTCCACGTACGCCATAGCGGGTACGTCCCACGCTCCGTTTTTCGGTTCGCCGTCCCGATACGAGATCTTCGATTTATGTATTCGGTATTCAACTATTCAGCCTACATTCACCCACTGCTCTGGTTTATGCTATCTTCCTGAGCCAGTCTCGTGTATTTCCGCTCACATTGGAAATATTTACAACTTCACCATCTTGCCATTGTACAGAGTTTATCTGACAGCTGTCGTCAGTCTCCAACCGGCGACATTGCAAAACGTAAATTATTGCATGTTATGAAATCTTCGAAGTGCGTGAGTCAGTCTTGACTTCTTGAGCAAGATGATCTTTCAAATTGTTTTACTATCCCAGAGATTATACTTTAAATCTTTTTGTTTTCAAAACACTGTCGGAGTATAAAGCAATCTTAGAATGTCCGTGAAAGGAATTGATACGATTTCACGTCTTTTAACAAAATATTACCAAGCTTCACCATGGACATTAACTCAGGCACATAGTCACAATGCCGTACGTGTCTCGAATACGATAGCACGATTTATCGAGATTTATAATCCAGATCAGTCGTAGCGATTGAGTTAAAAAAGATAATTCTATGTGTCGCTCTACGGGTAAAAAGAATATAATAATAATAATAATAATAATAATATTCCACAACTATCACACAACGCCATCTAGTCCCAAGCTAAGCAGAGCTTGTGTTATGGGTACTAGACTATATAATCAATAGACTGAAGATGCTGCTCCCCAATGTCACAATACTGGAATATTCCACAAGATGTACATATTTTAAATTATTCATGATAAATCCCAAGTTTTGCCGTCGAAGTTGGGAAGAAAAATACACGTAGCGGACCTCGTCTCGACTCAACCCGTTCGTGGCGAAATAAACACCAAACGCTGACACCAAACTCTTTTCTATAGCGCTATTCGTAGATTTATTTATCAACCGAGTTCTTGTTAGATTTATAACCCTAATATATATTAATCTCTTTGTTTTTTCCTCTTTGCTGCGAGTTTTAGGAAATGCCCGAGTTTGGACTGACTGCTCGGACCGATGTTTTGTCATGTGCACTAGACATGGACCTGTTGGTTGGCAATCCTAATTTACAGCTTGAAGCTTTTATATATTTTTCTGCCATAATTTTATTGAATAGAATATTAGGTAGGTACAGTATGTACCTAACATTCAATAACGTTCCTATTATGGCTGTGGTAATGGTATAGGAAAATTATAAATAGCTAACGGGCATACGTTGTTTTCAAACTAAATCTAAACTGCAGCATTGAATAGGGAAACCATAATGACGCATGAAAAGTACAATGCGAGCGAAAAAGCGCAGTTTTAAAATTAAAAAAGTGCTGAATAGTCGAGTTTTTTTTTTTCAGCTCGTGTGTGTCGTGTTAGAGCACATTGGCGTTTCGCATCCGGGCGGGCTGCATTTTAACGAACCTCCTGTGCGCGAATGCGGCGGCAGCCAGATAACGGAAATTACCGCCTGCTGGCGTACATCGCGACTTTAATGCCTACCGAGCTATTCAAATATCATAATATTTACTCGGAGATTTGAGACGTCTCGTGGTCATTGTGTGTAACGGACTTAACGTTTTCTGAAAGATTTAGCTTTAATTAGTCTTATATCAAGATTCATAATGAACAAAGAACAGATTATATGCTAACTGTACCAATATACGGACGGTAGGACGAGCTTGACGTAAACAGGCAGGATTGGTCCACACTAGCTCAGGATAGAGCTGAGCTGAGACGAGTGGAAAGAAGAAAATGGGGCCTTTGCCCTGCAGTGGGACAAAACAGTCAATTTTTTAAATTTTTTATTACAAAGCGAAAGACCTATTGCTACGTACTACATGATAGTTGAACAACCACGGGGAAGCACGTCTACAACAAGTTTTAATAAGGGCTATGTAATATCGCTTTAATGATGTAGTTGCTGAAACCCGTTTTTTTTTTTAAATTTTATTATTAGTCCAACCACGGCAGGTAAGTTCACTATAATTATTATTATCCTGTATGATTAAGTTAAGACAATGGCGATCGATGGAAATTCCAACACGTTTTTCTCCTGCTTTTGTTAGGCCTTTTACCAAGTTTAATTTATAGTTTATAAACTGCCTAACAAAATACAGCTAAGTTCAACATACAAAAGCAAAATTTTAAACTATTAATTAAAATGTTGCACGCTGTAAGATCACAGGCAAAACTTTAGCATGCCGTTTCCTATTACACAAATAAATTGAAGTCTTGATATTAAGTATCTTGTTCAAATACCAGAAACCTACTTTATTGTTAGATTAACAACCAGTAATGGTAATAACTTCAATTCGAAATATTACGTACATTTATCATGCAAATGTTCTAGACGCGGACGGCGCAGTTCGAGTCGTTGTGCCAACTCGTGCCCAGACGGAGTCAAGTGAACTCCATATAGAAATACTTAGCTGTCGATTGTTTGTTCTGCTCGGAATACAATGTAAGTAGGTATACCGTCTGTTATTAAAGGAACATTCACTCAGATCTGCCCGAGGACTGAACAAACATTCTCCATCCGTATCATCTTATATTTCTAAACACCATTAAACTGGAACTTTTTCAAAAATATCTGGAGCGCCGAGCGTTTCTTTTGTACCATCTAGCGGAAAGCTGCTACAATATAATATGATTGGGAGAAAAGCGATGCAATGTAAGGATACAGATATTAAATGAAGCGTTTAAATAAGATTGTGTACAACAGCTTGGGTAACGAAACGAGAACCTCGTTCGTGACTACTCGCGAGTTTGGACAATATTAAATTAGCAGTGATGCTCCAGTCTTCGTAAGACGGTTTACGAGAAGTATTTTGTACTCGGTAAATGCGTTTTATATGTACAAGAATGGGAAGGTAAACAGCAATATACAGTGGTATCTGTGTTTTGTTTGTGTTATCTAAATTAAGGTTTGAGTATACGACAATTTGGTAAGTATTTAGACAAATATTGTAACGTAATGTATGAGGCCTGTAAAATTTCGTTTAATTTACATGAGCAAAAATTTGTGATTCATTCACTCATTCGTTTAGTTTTTCAGGCGTATCGATGCTTGATTGTTCTAGAAAAGAAAATTAAGTGCCTACTTAACAGATTCAAATGAACTTCAGGTAAAGAAGTACAAGGTAGTTCAGTGCCTTAAAACCGCTTCATTAAGGTTTTATTTAAAACGAAATGGAAATCAAGTTTCCAGCGTGTTTCGGAATACTAATTTAGAAAATGCCTTTATGTTACGATATTTTATAAGCAAGAAAGTGTCGTGGAACAAAATTAGGCTGTCACCGTTCTTGTATATTTTGTATAAAAAGATCCCTAATTTGGTTGGTCGTGAAAGTCTTTCATATTCAAATAAAAGCTCCATAGAGAACGCGTAGAGCGGGGTCCCCCTGCCTCTGTTCAATAACTCGTAATGAAAACAAATGTAGCTACAAGCTCGACCCTTCCTGCTCACTCAATGCCTCCAGAATGTATTTTCCGATCAAACGTAATTTACAGAAGCAAAACAAATGAAAAACCTTGTTAACAATACAAAGAAAAATATATCACCGGAAAAACGATTCAGTACTTTCTCAATGCCCAGGCGGAATACACAATGTAGAGCGAAAATATGATCGCAGGTAGCAACAAGATAAAAATGACGTGCCTCATACTCGTCCCAGTTTATTATGGGTATATTGTCGGTATTCTAAAGCAATGCTGAAAGGGGACTTGTGTTTAAGCAATACAGTCGAGTCGCATATTCAGGTGGGTCGCTACTCGCTACCGCTACATACAACCGCACAATGAAATTGCATCTACAACACAGTTGAAACGGCAAAAATGCAAACTCGGCAGGCGGGGCGGTGTTGTTGACGCGAAATTACCATTCCAGCTCAGCCTACGGACGAATGAATATGTAACGTGGAATTTAGTCTGGTTTGATGACATTGTGAACTGTGCCAAATTTCATCTACACAACGATAAAATATGATTTAAAGCATGTTAAGCTCGTCACGGCGAATTAAAGGCGACTGACTCTGAATGAATTTATGACAACTGCGCCGGCCAATAAATGAGTCGAACGTTCCGTTATAAATTATGCGAATTTTCCGATGCAAGCGGTGTTGCAATCAGCCGGTGACAGCGCGCCGAGCAAATGGGATTAAACTTTGTTAAACGACCTTGCGTTGCAATCCATTTGCCGTGCGACATACTGTGGCGAAACTTCCACGCGACTCGCCTCTGCCTCCACTCCCGAACTCCAGACTCCACTAACTGCACGTGTAGTTACAAATTTCTACACAGTTAATTTTGTTATTGCACCTATGCGAAGGAAACTTAATTGTACATAGCGTAATGGCATTAAAACCGTAAAACGCGATTACTTCATTTGATACGACTCATAAAATAGCGTATGGTACAGGGGTATACGAATCGGATTTTCCTCGCAACAATAATACTGATTCAGCATTGTTTAGCCTTATAGCACAACTCCTTAACTCTTCTGTTATCCGATCATGGTTTGTCTAACTATGTAATCTTATCCACTGAATCATTTCATCACTTCCACCAAGTGAAAGTATTTCAATTACTCTGAACCCTACTTGCGTCAATAAATGAACTTGTATATCCCTAAACCTTCATTATTGTAGCTGGAACCGCATCCACCCAGTGGTTTGCAAAATTGGCTCGAGCTTACAAATAGCTGTCTGCCGCGGCTTTGCTCGTATAACGTGCAATTACGAGTAGATCTAAATGTCAATGTATCCTTAAATTGGCCAGGTTATTCAACGTTCAAAGGTGTACTTACCATGTCTGTGATGAGCGTATGGGTCTCCAACGTCTCCCTCTTTGTAGATCACGGAGTGGACGCGCGTGCGCGTGCCATTCGGAGGGAAGTATCGTCGCGCATGCTCCACGAAGTATGAGCCATCGCTCGCTACAATCTTCCCCTCGAAGACACCGTCCGTCACCGAGCCGAACACCGTCGATCGCGGATCATCTGCGCATAAACAAACAGCATTATTTTATACCGTAGCTTCGCCGTCACTTTGCATACATAGGACCTCATTATTTTGTCTTTGCAATAGCATTATTCTGGGCTTCCGCATTAGACTAGAATCCACCCTTTTACGCGCATTGAGAACAACGGTTGGGATTATTATCGGAAGCTGGGATTACACCACTTTTAAACTCTCGTAAATCTTGTAATTTATGTCAAGAACGAACATCATGTTGTAATGCACTTTTTTACAGCGTTTAACTATGAACGTATCTATCAACCTATACTATGATTTTGCTTTGATCAACAGGCAGTTTTACGACCATATAATTAACCGTTTACAAAAACGATATGCTTCTTTATATCGACTACCTATATCTAATAAATACACGTGCATATTGGAATGTTATCTGTCTTCTTTAGACACTGGTATTAGTACTATAAGGATGGACACTGCGGTCTGCATTTCAACAAATTAAACATTGCGCAGCGTAGCGTAGATTAGGTAGCCTAAAATATGAATTAAAATTAAACACTAATATAATAAAAACAGAACAAAGTCGGAGCACTACTTACCGCTCAAAATTTCATTACTTTCTACGTATATTACAAGGCTTTCTAAAGTCTCGACGCTGTTTGCCTTCATATGAGTTTGTTATAACGAAATTGCCTCTATTAAGACGGTAAGTATGTGTTGTCTAATATTAGGGTTACGTTCTGAATTTTATTAGGACCAGACCGCAAGGGAGTTTATTGTAGACGTGTTCTTCTTTATTCCCATTTACAAACTACTGGCCTGCTGGATATTGGTGTTTGTGGTGTAGCTATCTAATCTACCTATAAGTATTATAGGTCTATAGTCATATTGGGGTCTACATAACATCACTCACGGCAATATCCATAGGATTAAGTAAAAACTACGAAACAGCCTGTGCCCGTGCCCGCATTCCTCTTTTGTTTATTCAACATTTAGTTATTTACAAGCCATGATCGATGGGAAACCGAAAGTAAGCACTAAGGAAGACTTTTTTTTAATTCATTCTCAAAAGGGGTTGAATAGGGGATGAAAGTCAAACTTTCATTCCTTCGGTATATAAGGAACTCTAGTACAAAATTTTATGCTTCTAGACCCATCGGTTTAGACTGAATTTAACGTAGTCATGACATTATCTCCTGTTGATATTGATAATAACGAGTAGGAATGAACTATTAAGTAATCTATATTAATTAGTATCACGCAATTAGAAAGTATTATCACTTAGTTATTGTAGCGTGTGATAAACTCTTATCATTGGCTTAATGTCTTACAAGATATACTTAATTACGTAATATAGCAGATAAGAAGACTTGATAGTGTTAACAATTCAATGTTAAAGATAAATAAAGATTATCTGTTTTTATCGCCTATCTATTTGCATGATGTCTATAAACAAACGCAACTTAGCGCAATTCTTCATAAAAAATCTAAGTACGTAATAACACCAAAATGTAGCCACGACTTTTAATCTTACTCCACAACTACTCGTACCAAGGTGTCATTACTCAAAGGTATAAGTTTAATACTCCACACCCGAGTCACGTTCAGCCAGTATCCACTAATGCTCCATATTTCGAATACTCTTGTCTTAACGATACCCCTTATTATCGGTCTCGGTCACCCGAAGCTCACAATTTGTTCGTACGATAACGACGGAGCTTCCACTTAACAATTGCTGGGTGTCGTGTCACAAGCACGTTAGTTTGTATATTAATAATGATACCTGGTGAGTCATACCGTTCTACTAATAGGGGCCCGAGGTGTATCGTACGTAAATTGAACGTTGCAATTACATTTGCTAAGGCGTACCATTTGTTTGGTGTCCCCTACCCACTGTACCCACCGAGACATGCAGGTGTGAGCGGTGCGATCAAATTGATTACGCGCTTAACTGCCTCTGGTGACTATGGGTTTATTATAAAATTATATTCGCTAGCATTGTTTTAAGGTTGTACAGTTTAAATAACAATTATGTAGCTTGCTAACAGTCTTGTAGAAACCTTTGTACGAATGCCATCATTGTTGAGAACTTTGATTAAATACTTGTATAATCAAAGGTTGAGAAGAACAATATCGATAAAAATTCCAAGGAATTTCTGCCTTAATGTAGGTACTAGTCGGCTGATGGTCGGACATTCAATATTCAATAACAACACTACTTGTTCATCATCTAGGCCATGTAAAGTTCTGTTATAGGTACCCTCACTGAGACCCTCACTAGTAAATATTTGTGTTTCTAGTTGACATATACGGACGTATATATCTTAATCCCTTGGATCTTTAACGACTTCTAGGAAGATGAAGATCTGGTCTATATCCAACTGGATTCATATATCATACTTTTGCCCCATAAGTTCTGTAATATATCGTAACTTTAAGTTTTAAGTCAAGTTTTTACTGCAAATATTCTACTTGAAACAAAAGATGAAAACTTCGCGTTCACTATAACAATATATCTTTGGTGAGAACCAATTCTGGCGAGACAATGAAGTATTGAATTGACGACAGCGACAGTTCAAAGAACGGTAAACTTAGGAACTGAAGTGACCAGTGTCCGTTGAAAAGACAACATCATTATTCCTGGAATAAACAACAATAACGACATTACTAATTCTCATGAGGATAATCATAAGGAGAATCTTGTTCTTGCTAATAAAGTTCCTATTTAAGGGCTATAAAGCACAAAATCATGTGCACAGAACATTAAGTTATATTCTGAATGTACGGAGGAAACGGGAAATGTTTTCCGCACCAAACCGCAGGGCTCCGAAAATGTTTTTCAGTAAAATTGAAGTGCGACGGCAGAAAAACTCGCGCACATTTTTCTGAAGTTAAGAGCACTGGTACCAGTTCTATTTTATCATTCACTAAATTTTATATTAACCAAGTGACTATTCGCATTTCAAAACATAGATACGGATCTATTGTTGTGCTCAACGAAAGTGAACGTTTCCTAGAAATAGTTCTCGTATAAAATACCTTGTTTATGCAATGTTTCTCATTCCTTGACGAGTTTCAATAGATGACCTAAATAGACGCAGAATTTATAGAATCACGTTTCATGGACTAATAGACGTTACATGACGAATATAGCTTTGATATTTATTGTTCGGAACATTGCCAGGGAAGCTGATATTAAAGTTATTTCATAGAGTGCGTGATATTCTTTGTAAAGCTTGTCCATTTATTAAAGTTTAGACTTTAGCTAGACCTAGGCTTATCGCATCAACAAAATGCGAACCCACAAGTAGATCCACGGTTTTGATTGTAACAATAAAAACGCAAATCGTGTTTACAGTTGCTGATAAATATGTGGGGACGTTGGGTTGTGCATGCAAAACGTAGGTTGCAACTCGACGACTAAGTGCATCGGAGACCGCTGTAAGTAGGGCGACGAACTGCGATCGATGCCGCGCCGCCCTCCGCACAACTTTATCCATTTACACTGTTCCAAACTTTCACCATCATAACACCCGCACCCGAACTCCAAGTCGCACCCGCATCGACGTCGATACGCATCACCATCGCACTTTTTAGTTCATCGATATTCTAACTGGCTATTTACAAACAATATCTATCTAATGAAGTATTTCATTTATTAATATTTACTTTCTAACAGTTGATTTCGATCGTAAGATATGACAAGGATCTCAGATTCCAGTAGGTATCTTTTTACGGAACACAGAAATTCGAGCAAATATTTGTTGTTGTACGGAAAATGTTATAAATTTCTTTTGAAAATTTCTATAGCATATTTCGTGGAAAAGGAATGTTGGGCTAAATTTTCAACAGTGTAATTATTTACATAGCGTAGTTACGCCTGCGGAGCGTCCAACCATCGGCGCGGCATCCACCCGCTAACATTAAAAGTCGAGTGGCCGCCGAAAGCTCCCAATTAGCCAGGACTTTGACGCCGTCCCGCCAGTAATTGCAAAAAGAAATGTGTTTTAGTGCTCTCCAAGAATTATTAATGTCGGGAACATCTAGCTGGCGAGGCGCGAGCTGCTGCGGGCGTGGGCAGATGCGAACCGAGAGTTAGCGTTCCGCTTTTGTTTGATTAAAGAGAAACACAATCGCGGTCGACATACTCCGAGCGGGGACTTATTAAATTTTCCCTCGGGGTGAGGGCAAACAATAGCGTCTATCTTGGGTGTAGATAACGTCGGTGTTCTCGGCTCCCGGTGTACAATGGGAGTGGGTCTCGAGTTGCGGCTGTCAGTCCGCCGCACGCCACCTACAAAGTTTGTGTCTGTCTTTTCAGTACGTGAGTGCTCCGCTTCGCGCTAAACTGCTAAAGCTCTCCACTTCACCTGACTTCACATTTAAATGAAGAACTCATTCCATTTCAGTTAAGCGAGCACCGTTTGTTATTTTTTGTAAAGCTCCGATCAAAACAGCATATAATCTGATTAGTCATGCACCTAGATCCTTAAGAGGCAAGAGGGAACTTACGGATTATGTCAGTCGGGTGAACGACCTTTATGTATTTATGTTTACCTAGTACAATATATATTTTTTAATAATGATTCGCTCCGTTATTAATAGTGTAACACTTACCGGCCAACTCCCCGTGATATATGTGTGATGTGTCGACTTCATGTAACTGCCCTTTTGCGCCCTCAACCTGTACATAAAACGAATACATTGCGAGCAAGTTGCATAACCTGAGCGACATTAAAGTTTTAAACAAGCTGCCATTACTTACTTTAAAGTCTTCGCTGAAAGCGGACAAGTCCCGCCGCAACCGTAGGTGGAAACTCTTTTCATGTGCGCGAAAGTGAAGTCTTAAGTCTGCCGGCGCGTCTATCGAGCGTCGTGCACGCAAGTGTTGCTCGTGCAACGTGTCTGGGTCGTAGTCCAGAGCCTCGTAGTGCTCGATGTACTCGCTGAGACGTCGGCGAGAAGCTGCAGAAAAAAAAGCCAGTAAGAGACTGCCCAGAAAGAATAAAAGCTTTTATCCGTAAGCAAGAATAAAGAGCAGACAAAGATAAAGTAGATACGGACTACACTAAGAAATAGGACAAAAGGGATGGCCGCAGAGACTACGTAGATTTTATAAAAAGTTTAATCCCAACAGTTGGTAAAAATGCAATTCAATTAACAAGGATAATAAATAGGCTTGAAAATGAACAGCGACCGCGGTTTTTTATTCAAGCAGGATTTTCGAAAGCCACTAAATCTTAATTCGACTCCACCCACGCAAATGCTTCGAATTTCCAGTATTTCGCCTAATAACGTGTCCCAGATTTTATTTTGCGTGTAGCCTTTGCTTACAGCGTATGTATAAGGATAAGGTTACGTTTGAATAATGTTGGATATTACTAGCATGTTCTTTTTTATTGTCCCTAGAAACAACGCCAACTTAATTAACGGAGATTGTGTAGCGTGCTCAATGAAGTGTCGAGTCCGCCAGGCGACTCAAGTCACGGGCAATTGCTAGTTTTATGTAAGCTCATTTAGTTTACAGCTCAATCTGACGTGATAGTTACGAAGTAGTTCGTTGGCGTCCGGTCGCCCGACAGTCCGCGACTCCGAAGACGGAGCACAGCACTTCACACGCTTGCTCAACTCCAACACTTTGATTAAAAGCCACTTGCGAAGCTACCGATTTTCTCCTAACTAATTTTTCCCTAACATTAATTATAAACTTTTTGGGGCGCTTACTCGGTGAGATTCAAGTTTAAGAAACAATGGACTTATAAGTATAGTTAAGTTACTTTCAGCGGCGTAAATTCTCTAGCAAAATTGGATGCCTCAGAGTCTTGCCATTTGATACAGTACATTTTTCAAGGGCTTGATACACTACCTGATACAATTACAAATGAGTTAGCAGGAATAGGTAACAAGTCTGATCTCTGGAAAATTGATAACCATGTGAACACTTAAATGGCAACAGTAATTTTTCTACTGTTAGTACCTATTTATTTAATTAGTATCATTAACTCATTACACATCCTCTGTACATATTCATACGTATATGCACGTGTATCCTAGAACAATACGCGGTTGGTCTCCGACTACGGTCAGTTATTTATATTCTGTCATTGTGTGGTGTATTGTACACTACATTTATTATGTACAAGGTGTCCAGCACTGGATATGGAAGTTGTTACGTGGCCAGCGCATCGGGCACGTAGGAAGCTCGGCGCAAATAAATAGCCTATACGTTCTCGTTAGGCCTCCATTTCGAGAAAATGCAGCATGAAGCGACAAGAACAACTTGATGTAGGGATTAAAGCGATATGAGAAAAGTGGAAACTAGTTTTCGACTTAGAGAAATTGAACGGAACTGGTATTTTGTTTGCGATGCGATGTGCAGCGGGACATAAGTTACGAGGGAGCTGCAGCTGAATGCAATCTGAATGCGAGACAGCGTGAGACGCGGCGGATTTATTTAACGTCCCATCTGAAATTGATTCCCTTGTATGCACGCAAATAAAATGCGCAACATGTCAGCGCTGTCGATACATTACTAACATGTCGAACAGACATAGAAGAATTACGGCTATGTTAATTTCTGTATTTTCTAATTTTTTGCAAAAGGAAAGTTTTGTGGTGGCATCGAGTGATTGTGTGCAAAAGGAATAATTTGGTCCAAAACCAACTATTTGCTCGTTTGAATTCGACCCGATATAAAATGGTTGGAAATGCGACAACCGTTTTTTAAGGTCGTTATAAATTCGACATAATATTATATATAACGTTAAAAACACATTAATCATTTATCAGTGTTTGCACAGCGTGACATTTGTGGCCAGTCGTTCATGTGTAACATTTACATACGCGTGTATTTGTTCAGGCGTACAAAGTGAAGCTTTTTGCTTATGGCAACAGGCACCGTGTCACTGGGTCAGTAGGACAGGACAGGAGCGCCGTGTTCTGGAAGCGGGTATATAACCAACCTTGCACGCTGCCTGGCTTTATTCCCTCATCGTCTATTTTTTCAGACTTGCAAATAACTATCTTCTTATTTTTACCCGGAATTTTTTGGTGTTTCCTCCACTGCACTGACTGCTGAGATAGTGGGTTTGCGAGCTCCAAAATAAACCTGTTTTGTTTTAACCTGTCTGCGATGGTTAAAGAAATAGGGAGTTCGTATTCAAGCCAAGTATTCTAGATGTAGATAGGTAGGTACTAGGTACAGTCAACGAAAGAGATAAGTATGCAGGATCGTCGGATATAGTTGAAGTTTAGTAAGAAACCGATGGATGTTGTCGACTGAAATTTAATTTGATAAATTAGCTGTTTGTTTTCTATTCATAACATTAAATTTTATTCGAGAACATCCAATGGTTTCTTCCTAAACTTCAACTAGATATATCCGACGATCCTGCATATTTATCTCTTTTGTTGACTGTACTACTTACTAGCTTACAAATATTATTAAATACTTATGTCCCTTAGTAGGTTTCAACGCCTTGCGTGTGAAAATACGTATGTAGTGTTACGTACACAAATGTATTATTATTGTATATTTGAATGAAGAAAATAATCGCTGTAATAGCGCTATCTGCCTTTCCAATTAGTTGTCAGTATATCAACAAAGGGCGATGTAAACTAATTGTACTCAAGGGTGGACTAGTTGTGGACTATTGAAACGAAATATGTACTGGAACCATGTCTGCGTGATTTATAGCGAGCCGTATTTCTGTTATCTACGCTGGTTACAAGACTATTTGCCGTGGATACACATTATCTTAAGCTTTTAGATATAAAATCTTCTGTAACCTAATTAAGATACAGGATCAAATTAAATCAGCTAGCGAAACTCTGCAGATGTGATGGGTATCGATATCCAAACACGACAGAATAAAAAAGCTTTGATGATATTTTAATTTTATTTTTTGGACCGCCGCTGGTGGTGTTGTTACTTAAATGATCATTTGAGAAAAAATGTCTTTCATTGTTTTATCGATAGCCACGTCTGTGAAGTTTACAAAAAAATTTAAACTGATACTTATTTCAAGTGACTACTTTAATTTGACCCTGTATAATCATACTCCGAAGATTTCAAGAATCCCTAGAGTCAAAGTTTAGGAAAAGTCAAACACTGAACTAGGCACGAAAACAACAAAGCATACCAAGTACGTTTCATAACAGGATTCAGACTTAGGCTTAGACAGATGAGGAATTAATCTAATTTTGGAAACCGAATAAGCACACGAACGTAGTTACAGGAAACCTATTAGTAAGCCGAAATGCTCATTTGACGGAAGAACAGTATCATAACTATGATTCAGGTCTAATTACGAGTAAATGTGTGTGGTTGAATTGGTTTGCCTAATATAATTATACTAGACAGAACTGCAGACCAATTTACCCGAATTGTTAAACAATAAAGCACTTAATACTTCAATAGACGAATTAAAGCCTAAAGCGAAGATTAACTTTGGTGTAAAGTGGTCTCTTTGATTGATGCGTTGAGTATTCCGATGTTAGATCGCAATCGCTATAATTGGGTCGTGTATTTAAATCGTATGTATAAACGGTCCGTCTACTTTCACATGTAAACACAAGATGAGTACAAGTTATAGAAGTGGCAATAGTCCTGCGGTCTCAAGTACCGGTTAGTTATCATTAGTTAGAACATGGACGAGTTTCAATTTGCAAATACATGCTGGCGAATTAGTTAATGCTAGGTTCATACACATTATTCTTGTGTTACTAACCTACTGAGAAAACGTACTTACATAGAAAGGAAAGTTTTTGAGGGGCTTGTAGCTAAGTAATCATAGCCGCAAGGGTCGATCGATCAGGTTAAGCTACGCTTGCCGTGTTGGCCCGTGGATGGAGGAGCATCTTTACATACCAAGACCCCTCCGTGCCTCGGAAAGTAGGTTAAGCCGTTGGTCATTCGTGGATCCTTGAGTCGTTACGGATCGTCAGAAGCTCGAAACAACCAGTCTTACCAGTATTCTGATACCAGGGGTATAGTACTACCCAGTAACTGGGTTGTGAAGTTCAGATAGGCAGTCGCTCCATGTAAATTACTGGTATACAGCTGGATCCGGTTAGACTGGGAGTCGACCCCAACACAGTTGGGAAAAGGCTAGGTAGACGACGAGAAAGTTATATGAACGATAAAATAAAACATCGAATATTCCTTGTAGCCTATAGCTATATTATTGTTTTATAACTTATACAAACCGTGTTTCCGATGGGATATCCCATCGGCAAAACTACGAAATTCCATAGAACCTTTCGTTCCCTATTGAACTCCTTTAGGGGATGACCGACACAATTTTTTGGGGGGTTGGGAGGGTCATTTGCGAGGTTTCACCCAAAGATCCCATGTCCTAAGTGTCACGGTTATTGAGATATGATTTTTTTCGTTTTTTTCCATAAATTACCCGAAATCTCGCATTTAAATCGTCATTACTTTTTTGTTTACGGTTGTAATTGCATGAAATAACTTTTATTGTATTCTGCCATGTATTTTTATTCTAAATAAATCATTATTTGGTGCAATTGGTTTGTAAAAAAATACTTATGTACTTCCAAAGTATTTTTTTTTTTTAATGTATGAAAAATTACAACTTCTAAATTAATTCATTCATTACTTAGGTCATGGGGTCTTTGGGTGAAACCTCGCAAATGACCCTCCCAACGCCCCAAAAAATTGTGTCGGTCCATGCGCCAAACACCCTGTATAAGGAACCGTTGCGCAAAACTTGAAGCTTCTAGACCCAGCGGTTTTGGCTGCGCATTATTCGTGTCAGTGAATGAATTAAAGATTTGATTTATTTTTTTAAATTACTAAAATTCTATTAAAATCTTTTAGTATTAATCTCTGGCCTCTGTCAAAAGCCGTACAAAACAGTTATATCGCGACAGTGATACTCTTGTGGGCCTTTATATTAATATGCCAAGTTCACACAAAGGTCTCAAAGTTTATCGAAAGTCTTAACACCTTGGCTAACTTGGAATGACTAAGTTGGTCCATGGACTCATATGATAACATTATAAGTTACGAGTTGACGTTGCTCTGTGTCTAAGAAACTACACAAGTTTCTCAAATGTTCACTATATCTAAGTTTTCAGAGGTGTAATCCTAGTATTTTAATGAATCTGCTGGGTGTAATAGCCACCTTGATATAGCATTAAGTTCCTTTAAAGGAGTAATTAATTTGAAGTAACATTTCCCTATGCAAACATTACAAAAATGTTGTTTGTTGTGTTTAGTAGCGCCTGTGTTTATCACTAATTTGCCAAATATTTAAAACTGCAATGTCACCCGATAAATAAATCGAAATCGAAACAAAAATTCAATTTAAAAAATAAATATTTATTAATAAGATTATATTCCTTTGTTTCGTTTAATTTTTTGCATTTTTACGTTGTTATTTTCCTTGATCGATTCAAATCGTCAACTCATTATTCTCATTAATGCAGTAACAAAGCTATTCTTTTTTGTTTAAGGAAATACAGCATTGTTGTAAAATTAATAATGTTATCGCTTCGTCAGGTTAAAAAAAAAAATTGTATGGACTTTCCAATCAACCTACCTAACCTAATACTTGATGACTTAACAAATACTTGATGGAGGATTACCTATTTTTCAAATCTCTTTCTTTTTTCATATCACTTTCATTTATTTCGTCAGATAGACTACGATTGGCACATCGTTGCTGGAAATCATAATCCACGTACACACGGCTACACATCAAGCTATATATGTATTTTCAGTTTTCGCTGACCTCGCATTGTATAGGTTTTTCGTACAATCAGAAGTCAGCTTATACTGGTTAGGTATGTATACCTTGATGTGTAGCCGTGTGTACATAAAATCTAATAAAAAATATATTTATTTCTGTATGTGTACAAATCAATATACATGCAAATACTTATATGTACACTGTACATATAAGTATTTGTATGTGTATTGATTGTAAACCGATCTTTAAATTTTATATTATATAAGTTAAAGATAAGGTAACTAAGCTACGCCGCCGCCGTCGTGGTCGCTTTTAGCGATAATATCGCCCATATTATTGTCACCCCTTGTAAAATTACTAAATTTATATCTGTAATATTATGGTGTGCATAATAAAGACTATTATATTTTACATATTTTTATTGTTTAATTTAAGATTTTCTTAATCGTCTTTTTACACACTGTACATGTTCCTCATTCAACTCTTCTGTAGCAGGTCTGCTGGAAGAAATTTCTGTTAAAATTAGCTTTATGTATTTTGTTTTATTGTGTTTCGTGTGTACAGAGCTTGTTTATTAATATCAGAGAATTATCTATATGTATTTATTCAAAATACAAAGATAATCCTCTGATATTAAACAAGCTAGTTGTCTACACACATTTATATGGTGAATGTGTTTGTTAATATATCAAGAATACCTTTGGTGACTAGTGTTCAATCCATCGTTCTGCGTACTTTAGCGTCGCTATTCAAAGTCTTCGAATATCTTAAACGTCGTCGAACACTTTATCGCCACCCAGCCCTGAATTTACTATCCAATGAAAATAAATATTCCGCATTCACGTCGTATCGTGGGATATTAACATTTAAGTTAGGTATCTATTTGAGGCGTTATTATGAGTAACGAGAGCATAAAACTAACGTAAGCTTTAACAGGATATTTATAAAGCAATCTAAAATCACATTAATTTCCTTCGTTGTTAAGAACGGGCTACTTTCATCTCTGTCATATTAGATACGTTTAAGGGTTTCTATCAGATGGTAGTGGTAGTGGAACAACATACAAGGTAAATCCTGTAAGCCTGTGGAGCTATAATCACAGCATTTGTTACTTATATTGACGTTTCTTTTTTTACTTTTTTCAGTAAACAAAATAAAAGTTAAGCAAGTATTCTTTGCTTCGTTCTTTGCAAGCCATAACTAGGGTCGCGTCCTCATGCCAGTACCTGTGGCGAAACGTGACGACCCAATATTATCAGAAGTGAAAGTACCCACGGAGGACGGAGGACTCTCCAAGGGATTTATGGATTACTCGACTGTCCCTCGGGATTCGTAACTTTGTTCTGCGTGAGGCCTTAACTTTGTTGTTGTTTGAATTGGCCGTATCCAGTTATATCACGCCTTTTGAAGAATTAACGTTAAGTAATCATGTTACTGTAATGGTGTCTGACGGAGACATTTCGACGACAATTTTTGAAGTGAAAATTTCTTTAAGCGCGTTGGGATTTTTTGAGATGGGAAAAAACCATTGAATTCGCGCCACTGTTACCGTAACCGACACCGCTTCGGATGTGTTCGGCTGTCCTCGGGATGTACTCGGTTTTAATGTATATCCGAATATGTCAATGAGTGATAACAAAGTATTCCGTTTGTGTTTTGTTTTCACTTCTGTCGGCACTCCCGGAGTGCCAGTTTTTTTTTTTGCCGAGTGTCATAAAATGCAACTTACTGCATCCAATCATTTCGTAATTTGTTGACATACAAATCTGATCACCAATCCATTTAGGTACCATACATGTCCAAAACCGTTCTTCACTAGTCTATATTGAATGGTCATCTACGAGTCTTTTTTTTATATTTTGATATAATAAATGTCCTAAGTATGGAAGAAGCATATTTCCATTATCGTTTATCGTCTATGCGCAAGTTATTGTAGCCAACTGAAGGAAATGGCTCGCTAGACATTATGGTGCTCGTAAACGACGCAAGGCACCTCGTCACTGCTTGTGTTCTAAGGCAATCTTTAAAATATATTTATGTTACTACTGCACGAAGCTTTATTATATTATATCACTTTTATTGGCACCTTCAAAAGATTTCTTAAAAGCAACTGATGTTCATTAAAAGTTATTAATAGGTACTATAATTATCTACCACATATACAAATGTACGAATCTAATTGACTTCCTTTGACAAAACGAGAATTTTCAGAGGGTTATGATAATGGAAATGAATACGTATATCAAAGAGGTATTCTAAGAAGCCTCGGTAAATAATAATTAAACCAAGCTAAATGAACAGAATATCAAAAGTAATTGAACATCAAACCAAGCAAACACTCCGTTGTAAACCTGAAGGTACTAAAGTAAATTGCCGCTCGAGCAATTACTTCAAGATCAAATTGTGCTACATACGTTTGTGCAAAGAGGCTGCATCAGGAAATACATCAAAAGAAACCGATTAAGATGAGACAGTAGAGAAATCTAATTAGTTAGTGAACAGAAAGTGCTTTAGTTAACAGCACAAAACAAGCTAGAGCAAAGGAATACCCAGGGGAAGGGACCAATTACTTAGCGACCAGTTACGTCGATACAAGCTTTCCCTACACGAACTATCTCCAACACACAGAAGCAGTTTAATACACTATTGACCAATTGAAACGCCACGCACCAACGTGCAATAGATTAAAATACTGAGTGTACCATACTTCGTATATGTAATATCATAATTTACAGTGTAGTAAACTAACTGAAAGACCCATATTCAGCAGTGCTTTCCAACAAAACGTTATATGCTCTCACAAATTTAATTCAATACAATAAAAAGCATCTTTCAAATGAGGAGTGCTGATTCGATTTGACATACAATAGCCACATGAACTGGATACGAGAATTGCTCAATCAATGAACAATATAAATACTGATGGGACCAAACTACCGTGCGATACGACCTAATTGATAAACTGGGTGCCTGGTGGAGCGAATTTGTGCAGCTCCCTCATCCAATTAAACTGACACAAACCAACCCCCACCGCGTCCCATTTCTTTGTTGAAAGTTTGGTTAAACAACTTACAGTAATAGGTAGATCCAGGCGACGTTCGGGGACACAGTTTTAGTCGTTAAGAAGATTCAATTTGTTATTAGGCTTCTAACAAAATAAATAAGACGGGACGAAAATGTTAGTTTCTGAAAGTAATTGGCGCACGTCGTTAAGGACTTGGTGTGTAGGGAAAATGGAGCGCGTTGAAAAATATATGAGTAGTTTAGTGTTAGTGTGAGAGTGGTGCAATAGTTAGAGTGCTCTTTCATAAGAAGACGGTGTCGACGGCATGTGTCGCTAATTGCCTTCGTTGGGCAGCGAGTGCGAGCTCGTGGCCACTCGTACCCGACACATTATATCTGTACCAAATTGCTTTTGCGCACTAAACGGTCCCTAAAGTAATGTATTGCGAATATTGTGGACACATTTAGTGCACGTCTGTGCGTTAATACCGGAGGTCGTTTGTATTATAAATACGTTGCACAAGAATTTGTGGTAAAGAAAACCTACTGTTTATTACATTATCTATTGATGAAATAAACTATTGTAACAGACACAATATAGGAGACAAGACTAGTATAACATAACTGTACAAGAACAAGAACAGAATATAAATTATCATATAATAGTGAGCTGCACTAAATATAAAAGAACTTCTCATAACGTTATTTATGAATCACTATGTTGATATAATAATAATAAAGAGATAATACATTCAGTGCAGCAGGAAATCAAAGGAGTGCTATCTAGTGAGAACTCCCAAGTCACCCCCCTTGTGTCCCATTGACCCAATTATAATACAGCTTCATATTTTTATCTCGGATAAAAATACCTTCAGAGCTTCTATCACATATATTTGTGATAGAAGCTCTGAAGGTATTTTAGGCAATACGAATATATTACGCGTTTGTTTATCGGCAAGCGTAGTGTGGCTCGCCCCCCAGATAGATGGACGGACGACCTAAAGAAGGTGGCTGGGGTAGACTGGATGCAGAAGGCGGAGGACAGGGTGTTGTGACGCAGTCTGGGATCGGCCTATGTCCAGCAGTAAACTGCGATAGGCTGAGTTGATTGATTGACGAATTTATATCGGAAAGAAATGTATAATATTTATTATAATAGATTTCTTTCCTAGCCTCTCGTTAGTTTGCAACAGGAGATTCATCAATATTATCGTAAGTAATAAAGATTTCCTAAATAGAATAATTGCTCGGTCGATTAGGTAATTTTTTTGTAAGCGTGGCCAATTAAAGTGAAGTGTCCGCACGGACGGGTAATTATCTATTAATTTATGTAATACGCTAGATTGACGGCCTGACGAACGTATTTATATCCGCAACAATGCCATTTGGTGTTATGTACACGCAATGAATGTCTTCGCAATAGCGATTCGTCTTTAAATACCCGTAAAGAGGGCAGACGATTAATTTAAGTAATATGTCATTAGACTTGTTTGTGTAGCCTATAAACGACGAATAAAACTGATTGTCCATTCATCGGTAGCTATCAAGCATGTTCAGACATTTGTTTATGTTTGCAGGGCGCCTAACTACGAACGACGCGACGGGCCGCCCGCCCGCCCTGTAGCATGGATGCTCGCTACAGCGGGGTCAATGACCGCGCGCTCCCACTGCTCACAGATTTTACAACATAATAAACCTAAACCTTGCCTCGTTGGATATTTGCTACGTGTTTCAATTAAAAATTCTCAATTTTTTTTAATTTATTTCAACCATAAAGCAACGTAATGCCGAAAAACGTAAAAAATAATAATTAAGGAAAAAGTTTAAAAACAACTGAATGAACTGGGTTAAAGTCCCAGTACAGTACATACTTCATTAAATGCTCCGGGGGGAAATTACACGTGTCGAAATCTTCTACTGAAAAGGAAGATTATCCAAAAATGTCGAGACAACAAACAACACGACGCTGATTTATACATAGGAAACAATTTTTTTCTGTTATTCATCTAACGAAGCTAAGAGCTATTACGCACTGTCAACTGTGACAAGCTGACTGAAGAGGTCCTCAGCATCGTGCAGTGCATCCCCGAACTCGTCAAGGGAGTTACAGGCGTCGATATCTCCAAGGTTAGTAACACTTGGTCGCCGGATGATGCCTATGTTTTGGTCGCCGAGGGACAGTGCGTAATAGCCCTAAAAGCCAACCAGTTCTCAATTACACAAAAAGTTTAGATCTCTATTCCGGTATCATAAGCAGACGATGACGACTACGCGTTTCCCACAATTTTTGTTCTCAAGTCTTAAGTTGAATCTGGAACGTTATCCGTCGACACACTACTTCTACGACCATAATGAGTAACACTACAGACTAACAACTAGCCGACCGGCTCAGACTCAGACTTCGTAATTAGTAGCTATTTCTACATGAGCTAATGGTTCAAAATTGTAGCTTATTTTTACATTTATAATAGAGAGTGGGCGATAAATGCTTAATAAATCATATTAAGATCTTCTAAAGCTATTTCTGTTCCAAGTCAACCTACCTTGATATTACATCGTGCGAAATCTAGCTAATGGAGTGTTGTAATTAAATTATGCGAAATCAAATAAATTACATAACTTACAATGAATACAGCAATAGCTTTTAAAAATGCCCGAGTCTTTACACTTTAGTAGGCTTCGCTAAAATCCAGACATGTAGGTATTTCATAGTAATTCTGGTATTTTTAATATGAAGAATATAATAAATATTCTTTTAAACATAACATCACGCCTCGCGCCTGTATTCTCTGAAAGGTAAGGTAGAAGTGTATGGTACCTTCGCCACTGGTGCACAGCTATTAGTACATCTACATTTCGCCATTTACGGTTGAGTCCCATGGAACATAGGGGGGCGAGCCCATTGCCATCAATCGGGCACAAATCTAGACTATGGGTGGCTCCTGAGAAATTCCAGATGGAAAAACCCAATAACAACTTGCCCGACCCGGGACTCGAAACCCAGAACCTCATGTTCAATAAAGGAGCAGGCAATGAAGGAACATGTATTTTATTTATTGGACTTTGAAAGCGCATATAGGTAAGTTATTTTGTAAATAAATACTTAAGTGGGGGTAAAAAAAAAACACAAAGCATAAGCATAATCAGCCTATAATGTTCCCACTGCTGGGACACAGCACAGGCCTCCTTCAGTGAGAGGGAGTGGACCCTAATTCACCACGCGAGCCCAGTGCGGTTGGTAGATGTCATGTCTTCGAATTTTTGGTTCTAGGACATGCCGGTTTCCTCACTATGTTTTCCTTCTCCGAAAAAACACAAAGGTTCCTTGAAAAAGCAAAATATAGTACGGAAAAGCCAAGGTCTTAGTTTTTGATAACATAATGTAACAACATTAAACAAGTACCTAATGAATAATATGCTTTACAAGGAAAATACCTGTATGCTTAATGAAGCCATTGTACGTCTAATGTAAAATATAAATTATATATGACTATTCAGAGACGTCTGAATACTTAATTACGTTCCATATAAAAGCTAAATATGAACAGTAGGCAACAACATATCATTCACAACATGAATAAGCTTCTTAGAAACGACGCGACGTACTTACTTATCAATTTATTTCTTATTGGGTGAATCAACATTTAGTTTTGAGCAAACTCCATTGCACGTAAGTAATATCAATATTTGGAGCACTGAGAACGAACAGAACCATTCCAATATGTTTGGCTTATCTCAAGATAACTTGCTCTTACTGGTACTGATTTTTACTACAATATTTATTTTTACTACAGTGTATTTCTTTTATCGGGATTATCTAATAGTCTCTTTCAAATAAGTCAGACAACGTAGTCTACGATAGGAATTACTGTGGATTACATTTGCTCTTCGACTGTAAAAGTTCTGAAAAAGTGAACTCGCAAACATGTAATTGAATTGTATCTAATAAAACGTATTTGATGTTATCTGAAGCAGTTTTGATTGTCTTCTCATAATAGCTTGGCATAATGAAGAGAACGTTGTTTACTTAGCGAAAATGGACTCGATAATATCTAGATTATACAAGGTATAATAATGATTGACGAAGCTGAACGTAAAAACTGTTTATGGTCCTTTGTTGGAACTCTATCCTGCATGATTCATCAAATAACACAGCTCAGACCCTAATATTATTTAGGAAAACGAAATTTTGTTGCTACCTTGACCTAAAATTAACTTAGTTAACCAAGAACCCCAAATTTCCTATAGGCAAACTCGCTAACTGACATTAGCACAAATTTTCCTAGAATCTGCGAAATCGAAGATTCTAGTTTCAATTAGTGTTGATGAATCACGCATTAACAAGATTTGCAAGGAAAAATAAGGTTGGCGCGTAGTAGTGTGGCCGAGATCGTATCGAAGGTACAATAGATTAAAGATATTGGCGCTGGGCTGCGTTGCCGCGTCATGCTTGGCGGAGCGTGGCTGGCCTCCAAGGCTGCTGTAACACGATTTAGAGTCTCGCCTCAAGCTAAACAGCTCTACGTAACAGATTTTTTTTTCTACCTATACACAGCTAGACAAAAGCTGAATCATAAACGGGCGGGTTCCTTGTTCCGATATTTGTTTCATCTGATCTACTATTCTAGCCAAGTACTTGCAGTACTGTTCGTTTGGGACCGGATAAACATTAAACACGAATAGCTTGCTATACTTTGGCTTGGTCTAACGTTGGTAAGGTTCTTTATAAAATAATGGCTCATTAACTTTAGTACGTCGACCTTCTACGTACGGCACGCGTGATCTTGACTTCAAATTACAATTAAGCAGCACGAATGGTTATGCTAGACTTCCAAAACTTCATATAATTGCCGTGACAAGTTTTAGCAGCCAAAATCTTTGTTATTTTTTGGCATCATCATCATCATTGAGAGCCTTGTTCTACCCACTGCTGAGTATAATATAGGCCTCCTCCCTTTATCATGCTTCCCTGGTCTGTGCGAGTCTCATCCAGGTCTTTCCCGCGATCTGTTGTAACCTTGGCTGTTGGTCAGTGTTGGTTTTTTTTTGTTGGTCCTTAAATAGTGTAATCTCTAATCGCACAAGGTTACTTAGAACACGTTCTGTCTCAGTGATGGTAACGATCGATAGTATACCATGTAATATGTAGCATGTAACCAAATACTTATAAATCTCCCAAGTTATTCAGATAAAACTACTAGTAGTAGTACTAGGAAAAGCCTCCTCCAAGTCAGGCCTCTTTTCTTCATGCTCTAAGAACCTTTTGCAGTGATGGATGATGTACCTTTACATATAGCGAAAGAACTCAAAAAAACCTATACAAACAAACACAGTCGAGACTTCAATACGTCGAGATTATTTTTTTGAGCTATTTGCTGAGTATTTTATCTACATTAGAGCTCCATGCCAGTCCAAAGCTAAGCTCTGTATTCGGCGAACATTCTAAACGTTAGTCAGCGAATGGGATATCAATGCACCTCTTGGCCCCTTACAGCCGCGCATTACCCATTCAGGGATTATCGTCGGCAGTGCCGGGACTGCCAGGCACTACTCTAACCGCCCGGTGGCCATTTTGGAGATTTGGCTCCGTTGTGCGGTATATGCTCGCATCATAATTCTGAAATAGGACTGTTGCCGTAATTTTAATAAGCCAAATAGTCATTAAAAGAGATGCCGTTGTCTATACTTCTATAATCTATACATGTTTATTATAAATTAAAATCGCTTTTCTTGTTTGTCTAGTGTGACCTCGTTGTTCTTCTAAAATTTTAATGCGGGTTTCAACACCATTTAGATAATTTATACCGGAAGTTTTCTGTGTTTAATACATGGATATTGAACAAATCTATCTATCTATATAAATATAAATGAATCGCCGTAATGTATACAGTACGCGTATAACTTCCGAACGACTGCACCAAATTGGATAATACCAATTTTTTTGTTGTGTTACGTTTTTTTTTTTCGAGAGAGAACCTAGTCCTGGCAGGACTAGGTTTGTATGAAAGAAAATTTCGGAAATTCGAATAAAAAATTGCACCTGTGCGGAGCTGGGGCGGGCCGCTAGTACATAATAAATTTCGATGTTTTGTGAAGTCATAAAAAACGTGCGAAGCAGGAGCGGGTCGCTAGTCTACTTCTACTAATATTATAAAGAGGTAAAATTTGTTTGTTTGTAAGTTTGTATGTAGGGGGTAATCTCCGGAACTGCCAGTCGGGTTTGAAAAAATCTTTTTGCATTTGATAGCCCAATTCTTGAGGAAGGTTATAGGCTATTTAGCATCACGCTACGACGTGCGCGTCTTACGCCTTAGAAGCCGAGCAAAAGGAAAAAAAGTCAGAAAGAACGCTTAGCGAAAACGAAATATTAGCACGGGCGTGCGAGGAGATGCGAAGCGATGGTTCGGGGATCGAAATTTCCACGGACGAAGTCGCGGGCAGAAGCTAGTAATATTATCCAGAGGTAAAATTGTGAGTTTGTATGTAAACGGTAATCTTCGGAACTGCTGATCAAATTCTTACATTAATGGGAAGCTACAGTATTGCCGAGTGTCATAGGATATATTTTATGTTAAAACAAGAAACTGCAGACAGGAGCTAGTTTCTAATATTTGATTACTGACGATTACGCTGTACGTGATTTCTCCTCTTATCCTATCCCTAGAGTTGATTGAATAGATTCTGATTAACGTACTGTGATTCAATACCAAACATGGCCATTCATTGCGATGAGGTAATTATAATTATACGGGCATGATACACGAACATGTACATATAAAGGTTAATGTCATACGTTAAAATAATGGTGATCAAGTTGACGGTCAAAACAGCATTTCCTGTGACATTATTCTGTTATCAAAAACAATGATGGTATTGGACCGTGGTGCCTAACTTTACTCTAAACCGCACAGGATACCACTTTAGGCTTCAAATATTTTGCAGATATTAAAACTCAAACTGAGAATGTTGGTTCACGTCTATTTGGCGACTGTGTAAGTCCGAGGCTACCTATAATACTTAAGATATTATATTATATACAGAAACTGTTGCTTTACCTTTATAGATAAATAAATAAATAACAAAGCATTTATTTCAATTAAACCAATTACATGCACTTTTGAATTGTAAAGGGGTCGGTTAGTCAGAAAGATGTAAGGTATGCCCATAACAAAGCGTAGTAGATTCCTATGGAGAAGAACGGGCAAGATGCTCCACGGACACTCTGATATGCCCAGAGACATGCCAGTTTCTATCAGTGGATATTAATTAGTTGAATCCTGAAACACCAATCAAGACAAAATTGTCTGACAGTTTGGCAACTTATTGAATGTTAATTGCTGTCATTGGCTGACTGAAATAACCACAGTCAATCGAATCGCTTGACATAAGTTTGACAATATGTCAGCTCTTTTTTACCCATTCGGAAGCTTTCAGAAAACGATGATATTCTGTTACCAGAGTGTTCTTATCGTGCAGAAAACTCATAATGTTGTGAGAACGTTCCACTACGTTTACATTACGTGATACAACAGACAATGACACTGTACACAGGTAAGCGAGAAAAACTCGCGTCATACATTACAAGTATTATAACATTGTTATGGCACTTTTATAATTAAACCTATAATATTTCATGCAAAAGTACGCAATACCCGCGCGGTATTTTTACCGTCGCGTCGCGTGTGCATTTTTCTTTTGTTGCTTTCAGTGCTTCAAAAATGTAATAAAAAGGTAAGTTTAAGTAATTACATTAAAGGGTCTGTGATTCTCCTGTAATCTAATTAAAACCCTAAAATCTATTTAAAATTGATTTATTATAAGCATAATCAGCCTATAATGTTCCCACTGCTGGGACGCAGACCTCCTCTCGGTGAGAGGGATTGGGCCATAATCCACGAGGGCCCAGTGCGGGTTGGTAGATGTCACGTGACTTCGAATGTTTGGTTCTATGACATGCCGGTTTCATCAAGAAGTTTTTTCCTTCACCGTTTTGATTAAAATAGATTTATCAAAATGGAATATCTATTAGCGTGATATTAATTAGTAAGCGTATGTGTAAAGTAAGATAACTTTAGCTTTAATGAAACACTGTGTAATATTAGGTGGATTAATATTTTCCTTGTTTAATTATTATGTAGGTACCTAACTATAGATTTCAAAATTTCCAACAGATAAGCTAACGAATAGGGAAAAAAAATCAATCGTATGTGTTATGTTGCTAGTAAGTGGTTTTGATTTTGCCTCACAAAAATCTCCTTAATACCACGTTTATAAAATTGGATTAAGTATTTACCTAACAAACAACCCCGAGTGAGAACCCTGACTGTCTACTTGCAGATTACAGACAAGGGCAATTATAAAACGATTTAATAAGCTAAACACTTCTTTTATCTGTTCTGTGAGCTAAACCTTGGTTACTGAAAAGCTAATCAACACACAAAGCTAAAAAAATTGTCGAACTGTGTCGAGTGATTTGATTGGCTGTTGTTGACATCACAGCAGTTGACATAATAATGGGTTCGATAATCTGTCAGCTTTTATAATATCTTTATTTCGGACTACAAGTGTTCACAATCCATTAAAAACTATGTTAGTAAACATAAAAATGACGTGGCCCAACACACGTTGGCACGTGCCTGTGCCCAGTGCCTTACAAAGGGACTGTCCACCTTGTCTATTAAAGTTTTCAGGATGCTGGAGGAGCTTCCGCGCAACCTACCCATTATTGACGCTGTTCTCTTCCTCATAATACCATGAAAGTTGTCAATACGGGCCCTTCCGAAAACTTGCTTTGGCTTGATTGGCTTTTTAGAAACCGGCACCCTAATTGCATACACACTATCAATCACAATCTGAATCATTTTGAAGGATATTGCTAATCCATTGCTTTATATGTTCTGAAAATGTATCTGCACAACAACGTAATGTAACGCAATGAATTTTGTTGAACTGTCAAAATGAAAGCCAATGTGCGTTACGCAGTTTCCCCGCGGGTGAGGACGTATTTTTTTGTTCTTCTAATGGTGAATAGACATCTGAGCCTCTTCTCAATACATAACAGGCTTGAGGTGTTTCGTATTTCATATGCACACACTACTCCAGCTATAAACGTTTTACGAGGCTACTTTCCACGAAACTGCCGTTTCGGCTTGCAACGATTGCTTTGGCTTTGTCTACAAACGCAGTAAAAACTTCTCAACTCGCTTAAACATCGAGCGAAAACGTCGCGACAAGTCTATTATTTTTTCGTTAACTTTTTCTATCAAAATACGTGTTCCAAAGTAAATAGAAAACGTAAGTTAATTGAGTGTAAATTGCAAAGTGCTTTATTGGAGTACGCTCGTTTAAGATGTAAGTGGGAGATTACGTTGACAGTTATTTGATAGGGTGCCAAGAGAAAACATGTACTTTTGAGCAAGTTTGTAGTCTAGACCTTTTTGGCGTTTCAACTACACGATTTCTACAGCAGTCCGAACGCCAATTCCCGTAATTAAAAACGTACAAAATCTAGTCGCAGTCTCATCTCAGCGTCAATCAATGTCAAGAACTTGTCAAAAATGTAGGTATTCTAGATATTTTTGACCGAGATTAGAATACGAACGCTCTTAAAAAAAAATGGGAATCGTCTCTTAGGTATCAATTCTTGTTATTGTAACTTTAACGGTAATCATAAAAATTGCAATATGGAAAATACATAATTATTAAACTTATCTTTTTCCTTAAAGCTTCATTATTGCATGTTGTTTAAGACAAACTGACTACACCACTTACTAATACAATTAGTAGGGACAGACGCACACAAGTAAGAGCTTGAGAGAGTATAGCTAAAAATATCTTGTTGATATGTCGCGAAAGGGCGCACAATATCCGGCGAGCGGGGGACACACGACACAAGGCGAGATCAAGCCATGAATGATGAGTCGAGGAGTGATATGTGCGATAGTGTCGGGCCTAGTATCGCTTGGTGTCTGTCAGTCACTCGGACTTGGCATCGAGTGCGGAAAGAGTGTTTGTAAGCCGCACACGTCATGGGTGGACGTGACCTCGCCGGTTCAACGAACGCGCCCGTCGCCGTCACAGCCCGCGCGCAACGCCGCGATGCGTCAACCGACTGTCTCATGAGAGCTACACTCAAATTATACAATTATTATTAACTGGGCCTAACAGGTGCTAATATTGTCAACTTTATACTGATGACCAGACGAATAGTCTTTGTATCTGCGCTGTATTGTGAGGTAAAGAAAGATTAGTAAGTTCTTCGTAATAAAGACTGACATCGCAATGTTTGTTCAAACAATGCTCACAATTGTAGGTACAACATCATTGAATTGAAGGAACAATATAAAAACAAAAAGGATGCTCGTTTTCCTTGGAGACAAATTAATTTGTCTTCTAATGCGCTTGTTTCGTTCTTGACGACGCCGACGGTGAGTCATCATGAATGTCGTGCTGCAGTGCTGTAGTTCGGAGTCAAGAATTTATTTTTGCAACAACTTTATCTATTGACACGTTTTGGTTGTTTATCTAGTATTTTAGATGGAAATCTCCTGATAATATCGTAATGAACGATAATACGAAAGTCTTGACTGAATATATTCAAGCCTCTTTAATTCTTATTGCTCAAGAAACAGTAAGTGTGGCAAAAACTTTACGAAAGTAAACAACGTGACGGTACAGCAATAATTAAAGTTATTAGACTCAGTCGGTTTTTCGCGTCATGGTCGTAAAAGGCTAATTGTTTTAATTTGAAAGATGGCTGCCTGTTTCCAAGAGTGTGTAGATACTTTGGTGGTTGACAATTTCATTACAAGTTGGTAGAAGCATTAAAAACTCCTGCAGTTCGGGCCTGAAGTATTAATAATTAATAAAGATAAATAAAAAATACGAGGTAATTTGTGGCAAGGCTCACCAGATACCGTTATGCAGCGCAAATTAAGAATGAACGACCGAGCGCAAAACATGCTCTGGTGCGAAATAAATAAAATTCCTCGAAATAACATCAGCCTGGGTTAATCTTTTGCACTGATTGGCGATCATTCGGGTTTTTGAACTGAGGTTGCTTATTTAGAGTTATCGGAGTGTATTTTCCGTTCACTAGAGTTTACTACAGATTGCATTACCCCGCATAAGTTTCGATCCCGTGGGAATATCGGGATAAAAAGTTGCCTATATGTTAATCCAGTTTCTCAGCTACCTCCGTACAAAATTTTATCAAAATTGGTCCAGCCGTTTGAACGTGAAGAAGTAACAAACATATAAACACACACTCACAAACTTTCGCCTTTATAATATTTTATATATTAGTGTGATGAATGCAATCAGCAAATTATTCATACCATTTTCCGCTTTTTGTAAATTAAACATGTTATTCAGAGAACTATGGATTTGCGCTGCTATCGCTTCGCAAAACTCAAGTTAGATACCTATTAGCCGCAATAAGTAACAATGATAGATTAGTCTATTCCTAATAAGAACTAGTTTTCGATTCTAACGGTAAGTAGAGCGAGAGAAGCGGACGGATGGACCTCGCGCACTTCGTTGACGAGACGAAACAAATGACGGATTTTCGCAATCACCAAAACAATGGACTTCTCGATCGTAATTAGGTAGCGTTTTGTTACAAGGACTATCATGAAATCAGAAAGTTCATAAAAACGACTAATTAGCTTATTATAATTAACGTCTAAGTATGTTATTGCTTATTATGTATGTAGCTCTTATTCTCCCGATTCTCTTAGTTACAATTGGTTAAATATAAAAACTAAGCTAACTGCTGTGCAGCAAATAAACACGTAGTAACAAAGAGCAATTACTATTCTTTACTTTGGACGCGGAAGAAATATAACACAATATATACAGTATGTCATCTGTCTGCATAACACCTGATTAAACAAGACTATTATATTAATGAATATTATCGCAGTACATTAATTTTACGTTTGCTATTAAAAGAACATTGAATACACAGTGGCCTCCAAACCTTAGTTGACATTTTTCCACTTCAGCTGTGATGTCACATTATGATATAAAATGAAAAAAAAAAAATATCAGGAGTACCTAAGGGATTACTTGATTATTTTTTATGATAAGTCAAATGTTGAATTAGTCAATAACAACGTTATAGCAGTTCAAACATTTGGATCACTAGAATTGTGGTGTCTCACAGTTGTAGTGAAAAAAATTACAACTAACTTTTGGAGGCCAATGTATTATATCCAATTACATAATATTTTCGTTAGAGGACCGGAAGGACCATCTTTGTTATAAAATAGCCACCGTCCTATCTTAGGACAGCGATCATTGTTCTTCGAGGGAGGGATAGATAGCGCATGAATGGATGTTATTTCCTCCCGCCGTAACGGGGCCATTTGCTTTTTCACACGATCAGAGCACCCTCAACTCTAGGCAACTAGGACAGGAATAAATCAACTTCACCTGCCTCTAAAGTCCAGTTGTGTGCGAAATAGCGAATACATTAATTTTGGTCACGAAAAAAAAAGAACACTTCGGCTTTAGTTCACTTTTTAGGGAGAAAATAGGCTCAGGAACAATAAATGTTTGCCTTTTATTCCCCTAAAGCTACGATTGTCACATGCCGTCAGCAACAACGATTTACGAATGCTGTAACATACTATAACTATAATACATAAACCAAAGTCTTTTTGTCCACAGACGTAAGAGAACCTACAGAAACTTAGCACTTAATATAAAATGCACTAGGTATCTTTATTGATTAATGGTTATTGTTTTAGATACTAAAAATCATTTATTATAGTCTATTAAAACAATTTGCCTATTACGACCTACTAACTGGTAATTGGTAATAGCCGGTCCCGTTAGTAAGTACGTAATTAAAGACTCGAGTATATTATTGGCAAGCAATAATATATGTTCGATAATCAATTTCCTGTAAGTAAGTAGGTAGATAATGGCGGATCATGCAGCTGTATTTTACACAATCGTACTGCCCGCGCCTGTCCTGATTTTGATGGATCGAATGGAACTGCAACTCAAAGGATGCAAGCAGATATCCAAAAGTGGATATTTCCTCTGTTTATAATGCGCTACATTTTATAGTTATAATGTCGGTGTAAATCCTAACAGGTACAGTTATCCCAAGCAAAGTTTGCGCTTCGGGAATCATCGTCTATCTTCGGAAATACGAAATCGCGATGATGATATCTAATATAGAGCTGTTACAAACTGTATGTAGGTGAATAAATCGTGCCTAATATAATTGCATAAGGAAAAATGGTGAGTTTGTTCCCGTCCTCATTCGTCTGGCAATTATAACCATCCACGGCTGAAAATAGGCATTATGGGCAGCCTGCTGGTTGCTACAGGCACCCACACGTCAGTGGTAACAGACTGCGTCTTTATGTCATACCAGTTATTCTCCGGCTACATCGTCGCGATAAAGCGAACTACACTTCGCAGAGTGCGAGAGAGAGCGCGCGAAGTGTAGTTCGCGTTATAGCGACAATGTAGCCGTAGCATTAGGGCGAGTTTTGTAGTGCAAGTGTTATCACGGATGTGCGGCCTACTGTACCAATGACTAATTCCCTAACTTGATTTTAAAGACTGATAGGACAGGTTAATCATCTTCTGGGTTTATTTACCTCTCATTTTGAGGAAAATTTTAAACAGACTTTGTTAGTAGCTATAGGCCGACCGCTTAACTGTTCTGAGCCGTTGCCTGAGGTAGCAGCGCAGTGCGGGAGTGGTGTGGTGACGTGATGCGAGAGCTCAGTGATTCGTCAACTTGTGACAACTATCACCCCTCCCGCACCGCGTAGCTACCTCAGGCAACGTCACAGTTAAGCGGTCGGCATATATTGGCAACACTACAATTTTTTGGTACTTTAGTAGCAAATTTTTTGTGAGTCAATGTTTTGGAGATGCAATTCTCTTTTGAGAATATACAATCATTCAATAATGTGGATATCTAGAAAAACATTAACATGCTTTATTATTACTTTTTATGACAGTGTGTCAGCTGAGATTCCTCATAAATCTTTACAAATTGATTCAGAGTATAAAAACCTCAATTAAAAAAACAATAATATACGAGTAGTATAGTAAACATTAAAAGATAATGAACTAGTCTGTGATTAACTTTCGAAAATGGAACTCACAAAGTAGGTAGAGATAAA
This sequence comes from Hydraecia micacea, assembly GCA_914767645.1. Taxonomy (NCBI): domain Eukaryota; kingdom Metazoa; phylum Arthropoda; class Insecta; order Lepidoptera; family Noctuidae; genus Hydraecia; species Hydraecia micacea. The sequence continues at coordinate 14,622,397 of OU611783.1, read as the reverse complement.
TGAATGACGCGCCTGATTTATGATGACTCAGAATTTTAAGAACTGGTTTTTTCGCGCTGCAGTATCGATCATTGACAGCACAGGCGAACACCAAATGTGGAACAAAAAGTATCTATTGTATGTGTAGCTAGTTTAACTAGTATTTTGTAGCCTAACTGTAATCATTGATGAAAGTGTTTTAGAAACAGTGTAAAATATATCTTGATATTAAATCCTAACATTATTTTTATTTCTTTGAAGCATGAACTGGAGTCATATCGAAAGGACTAGGTTTAGATGGCAGAAGTCAGAAACAAATTGAGAAAGGGAAGAGAGGTCTTTGTCTTGCAGTAGGTCACTAAATTGATCTATTATAGCCTTATTTCAGAGTGATAGTCTTTGGCAAAGACCAACTCCAAACCCTTCCAGTTCATTCTAATCCTTGCCTGTCTAGTCCATGTCTTTTCAGCTATATTCACCAAGTCATCCTGCCAACTTTTCAAGGGTTTATTTTAGGTCCCCAAAATACAGGCACCACCTAGTTTGGTGACCGCCGCATATGCGGTGGTCCCCAAACTAGGTGGTGTATAACAAAATGAATGTCACCAACATCAACAGTTACAGACAGAATGATTATGATAGACTAATTTTAAGGTAATAATTGTAAAATAAATGTTTAAATAAATTTTATTGTTATTTTTTTCCTTTCTATATGTCCCTGTGTCACTAAAGGCTAAACAATTATAAAAGGCTTTTCCCTTGTAAGTTACTTAAATATAATTAATTGCTAACTTGTGATGACTAAGAACAAAATTTGCTTTGTGTTGAATTTCAAAGAATTTACTCTGTAAATAAGGATATTATTTAAAACAACGAAGTATGTATATTTGCGTGTTTACCTTTGTCTACAATGGCGTACAAATGAAGTACAAGTCTACAACCAAAGTTCTCCTGATGGCTGTAGTAACCATAAAACCTCGGGCTGCTTCTCACAGAAAAGCTAAAAAAGTGACTGATTGAACCCAGAGGTCCATAACACTTTGCAGTCACTGTTGCAACTTTTAGCCCAGCATGGCTGTTGCCAAGTAAAGTCTACAATAAATAAAGACATTTTTTTTTATTTAAGAAGTAATCTATAATAATGTATATAAAATTCAAAGTCCTGACTGACTGATATCAATGCACAGCCTAAACTGCTGGTCATATAGACATGAAATTTAGAGGGTGTGTTCTTTGTGAAGAGTAGGTATCCACTAAGAAAGGGTTTTTCGAAATTCCACCCCTAAGAGGGTGAAATTTCATGTGGACGATGTCGCAGGCAGAAGCTAGTAAAGTTATATAATTAATATACTAATGATAGTAGATATTTTCACACCTGGTCAGGTAGAATATGGTACTTATAGAGAACTTTATATTCAAGCAAATAAATGGTCGGATTTGAATTGACAAAACTTGCCGAATGCATTACCACATCCTTTTAATGAAGTTGATTAAAAATTTATAAAAGTTTACCTTTTAATGCCTTTTATTAATTTGGTAGTCATTCACCCAGGTAGCAATAGTAACAAGTTTTTGTTCTTTCATGAAGTATGCTGTCAATGCCTCAAGTATGAAACCTGTTCCTAAATACATTTTCTATGCTTGACTGGCCCGTGAAAGTGCTGTTGCCAATTTCTTTTTGTCATTTCCTATTGTCTTGTCACAATACCTCAATAGTGTTGCTAAGGTACTTGCAATTACTGATTGAAAAGTGTGAAATTTTGACACCAAATTATTATGAAGTCATAAGGCTTGCTTGTAGTACTGAATGAAGAAAATACAGTAATTTCATTCATTAAGACAATGAGCAGACATAATATTAATTTAATAATTATTTATTTATTCAATAGTTCAACCAATCTATAATAATAATAAAGCTGAAGTGTTTGTTTGTTTAAATGCGCTAATCTCTGGAACTACCAGTTGGATTTGAAAAAATCATTTTGTATTTGATAGCCCAATTCTTGAGGAAGGCTATAGGCTTAATTTAAAATCATGCTAGGACTCTTAGAAGCCAAAAGCAAGCAAGTTTGGCAGTTGGGCATACTATGCAATGTGACAGGGTGGGTCAGGGGAACCAGACATTTTATGCATAGAAAGTTGTGGACAGAAGCTAGTATCAGTAAAAATTACAAATTCAAAATAATGGTGGGTATGGATGAGGTCATAAACAGCAAATGTAAATAAGTATTTTAAGTCTCAATGAAAGATGACACAGATATCATCACTTAATAAAGGAAAACCACAACATTACAGTCATAACTCACTAAAGTTATATATGTAACATGAATTATTCTTTTATGGATTTACAAGTAGTAGAATGAATGAAAAGCGGATTGTTTATTAACAAACTGTACTTCATTATGAAATTATAATGTGAAATAAATAAATTATCTAAGTACTTAACATAGAAATATTAAAATAAACAGTTTGTAAGACCATTAACATGCCAAGGTGAACATTAGTTTCTTTATTTTTAATGCAACCTCTAATGGTAGTTGTTTGTGGGAAACTGTGTCAAAGAAAACATTAAAAATATGATGTTGTCATAAGATTTTTGTTTCATAATTTTTATGTCTCATTTCTGTCCTGAATTTAGAAGTTAAATAATTAGTGGACTCAACAAAGTTTATGAAAAGGGAGAGAAAGGCCTTTGCCCTGCAGCAAGACAATACACAGTTCAGCAATAAGGCTGAAAAGGTTCACTACTTTGTCTATGATAAATACAATGCTTTAGACCTACTCACCTTTACAAACACAAGACAAAACATAGTTTGTTACCTATGAATGGACATGTAAATAATAAACAATACTAATGTGTTGTGTACTATACAGGTACAATTTATTCTATTTACAATCTTTTTCTATTGTAAATAAAACTGGCTCACAGCAGTACAGTTGGCTGCCTGGTCATTGACACCTGCTGTAATTTTTTTAGACTATTCACCTTTGTTGTGCACTTACTAAATGCTAAGACTGAATACTTATTCAATGTACTCATGAATTATTTACAAATTCTAGACATATCATGAGGAATATTTTAATGTGGGAATGTTGATGAGGTGGTTTATATAGTCAATGTAAATATCGAAAATCATTGCAGTTTTTAGTATTTCAAGGCAATCATTAAAAATATTGGTGAAGGGTAAATCTATACCATAATGTAGATATAACTGTAAGCGTAGGCCTATTCTATTCATTCAAACCATTTACGACACATTTCGGTTGGCAGAATAATAATTGCTCTATTATTGTAAGTGGGTTGCAGAAAAATAACTTGTTTCGGACTTACCACTTTCGATGTACGGTAGAGCAAGAAGTAGAAAAACTATGTATCCGATTTCACTGAACATTGTCGCTTGCAAACACACACTTTTTATATCACTAAGTCATCGCACATAAAATACAGCTGATTTCCAAACCATACAAAACCTTTGTCTGTTTTTGACACAAACGCATGCGCGAGCAAACAATATTTTTTTATTTACATTACAACAAATTATTCTTGCACTTAAAACCAATCCACACTTTAGTCACCACGATCATTTACTAAGACTACCGAACTTAACTTGAATCGAAACAATAAATAACAACATGAAACGTTTCCGTGTCTAATAAAAAGAGAAACGAGAACTTGAATCACGTTATTGCAACAGAAATGAATCATCAACAATGCACCGAGTTGTGTTGTTGTATCATTTTTACTTTTTTATTCACAACGTCCTATTCTTATCCTAAAATATTAAAACTAAACTAAATTCTCGACTTGCCCAACTACAACCTGACATATTGGAATTGGTTTTTTTTCAAGAGCTATTCTGAAATTTACTTTGTTTGGAATCTCAGTATTTGAGCTTCTGAAAGAGATTTTGGTAGAATTTAGTAGGTTTTGGAATTAAATTGAAATGGTAACATTGAAATTCTGCTCACAAAAAACAAAATTCTGCTGCTATAATAAAATGTACTCTGTGCTGAAAGGAATATTATCGAATATTATACTACTCTCTAACGAGAGCAGCCAGAGAACAAAGAACTAAAAGGGCCAACCAAGGCAAATTATGCATACATATGCATTCTGGCAAAACATGTAAGATCTTTATTGTAAATCATTGTAACACCATGTATACATGGACCTATTTTTATAGGTCCATGCATGTATACCATGTTTTATGCAAATAAATACTTACTTACTTACTTATATACTTTTATGGGAGTACAATTTTGCAGAATAATGTAATAAAAAAAATCCAGTCAGATTCGCTATTGAATTCGATTGTTAGTAGCGTTCGTTTTTGCAAACGCTCCAAAATTGTTAGTTTTATGGTAGAAAGTAAGTTTATAGTAATAAATATTATTATTTATATTGTTCTGTTTTACAGTTCATCAAATCGATATGAAGACGTAAATTATTGCGACAGCTGTCGGAAGCAAATCAGAAGTATGAAACTTGTATTTTGCCTGCTAAAAACAATATTCATATTGTTGCCTATACCTATGATTAGATTAAAGTAAGGTAAAGTTTTAATAATGTTTTGACCACCCACTGCATAATATATCCAAATTTTAATATATTCAGGTGTACCTATAAAAACGTTTAATTTACAAAAAAAAAAAACAACCGACTAAAAAAAAAACTACAAAGTGAAAAATAATTTCGGAAGTCGGTATCGTTGGTTCCGCATTTTCGTTTTTTTGCTATCCCAATAACAACTTTGACATTTATGAGGGTGTACCGTGGTCAATGAGTAATAAAACCTAACCGTGGTATACTGAACACATCTGCATACACCTTTAGAGGGTAAAGGCGAGATGTTATGCTGTGTGATTGCGTAAACGAGGTCAAGAGCGGGTCCATTCAGCAATAAAAAGAAAACAATACCTACATAATTATGCGATAGCAGCAATCGCGGTTGATTTGCTGGCATTTATTGAAGAGTTCCGTTGTCTGTCTCCGAAACTCATCACCAGATCTTTACGTTTAAATGGGATCATTTCCGAATAAACCTCTTTCGAACAAAATAATAATTTTGCAAATCCGTTTTTATATGACGGAGTTATGCCGCAAAATACATAAAAAAAACTATAAACACCCAAATTGAGAACCTCCTCCTATTTGAAGTCGGTTAAAAAGTTACCATTTTGTAGCATATTCCCTGAGAAACGAATTCACATACTAACGTGGAAAATGAAATCCATAAAACTTTCACAACAGAACTTTTCAAACTTAAAGACGCTGAAGTTGTGTCTCCCAAGAACAGAAAGAAGTCACAGTTGTATGAGGCAAGTGGGTTTCTGGCTTTTCGATTAATCGGGGTAAAATTTTTGGAAATATAATAATGCTAGAAATGAGATAATATATACATAAATGGTAGCATTACTTATACCTACTGTACGTAGAGAATAGACAGGAACTGGGAAATATTGTTTAGTTTCTTTTTTCAACTATGTTGTATCATCGCTAGGCAAAGGTTTCCCGCATAGCTTTCCACTCTTCCCTGTGAGTTGTCTTGTTTGAGTAATCATGACAGCATTTCCCATTACACATTCGGAGGGGACACTCGTCTTACAGTATCCGAGTTGCGTAACTACTGTGGTCCATCTATACTACCTATGAATTTGTTTAGCAGATGCTATGTTTTACGTTATGGGTTTGGTTTCCGCCTTAGTCCTTAAAATGGACCATTGTGCGTGGGCCATGACGGCCGTCGGTGATTATTCCAACCAGCCCACCTTCCCTCCAGAAGCTGATTAAGTCTCCTGGTCTGTTGAGAACATCTGTGTACGATCTGGGTGTCCCGAGGGTTTCTGATCTAATCTGGGTGACGCCTGTGCACTCAAAGAGCACATGAGCAACGGTTTCATCAGCCTCCATGAAAGCCCTGCACAGGTTACTGTCCCTTATGCCTATTGTGTGGAAGTGTTTATTTAGCGAGCAGTGTCCCGTGGTCCCAGTCACCAGGCGCAGGCCTTTACAGTCGTAATAATCGCAGATTAGCAGATGCCTAAAGATGATCTGTAAATTCCTGTGCTGTGGAATCCAAGCGGCAGACGCCCATCTATAAACTATACTTTGCACTCTCGAAAAAATCTGCTGGGGGGAGGGGGGAGGGGGGAGGGGAGCAGCCATCCTAAATGAGACTTACAAAATAAAAAGTTGTTTGTATCTTTCAGATATTCTTTTCTTTAATCCAGGTAGTATACTTGTATAAGTTAATTAATAGTGTTGTATTGACACAACATAAATTAAAATCTGTTTATAGCAATAATTATGTTTTTTTTACAATAATTTTATTCTTACATGCGATTATAACAGTAAACAGTATAACAATCTTATAAAAACATAGGTATGTATTGTTTATGAGCTACTTATAGTATTTCGAATAATTTTTAAATTAAATGATGCAGTAAGTTTAGCAAAAATAAATACATTGACGACTTCGTTATTTGGAATCGATTTCACTCAGTTTGTCTGGTGCAAATACTCCTTTTTCTGTTATAATCCCAGTTATTAGAGCAGCAGGCGTGACATCAAACGAAGGATTCCAACAACTTATGCCTGAAAAAAAAAGGATAGGTATGTATAATCTTTTTTTATTTAGGTACTTGGAAAAAAGCTATATAAAATTAAATATTTTTCTAAATACAAACGAAAGAAATAAAACCAAAAGACCACAAATACAACATCAATAATATTTCTTGAAAGTTGCACCTAAATTGGGACGGCGAGAGGCGTCGATATTAAAGTGTCCATGATGTATCTTCGATGATGGAAGTTTAAACATACCAGGGGCTGCAATCCTATGCTCTCCAACATGAGTCATTTCTCTGTCTGGCCTCTCCTCTATTTTAATTCTATCGCCCGACGTTAGGGCCATATCTATGGAAGTGAGAGGGGCTGCTATGTAAAAAGGCACTCCGTGGTGTTTCGCTGCGATCGCTATTTGATAAGTTCCTATTTTATTAGCTGTATCACCGTTCGCGGCAACCTGAAATGGTCAAGGAAGGCATTTGCATTATCCATAACTGTAATTTAAAAGTTGTTTTGGCTTTTATGATCAAGACAGTGATATCATAAGTTGGATGACTTTTAATTTATGCAAGTTGAATAAAATTATTTGCATTTGTGCTGTTTTTTTTTGAGTTATATATGGTCTAATTATTATGGTTATTTATGTTTTTTTTTTCTACATTCATATTTTGATTTTACTACTTAACAATTTTAGAAACGACGTTTGTTCCTTTTAACAGAAAATGGGCGCTTTTTATAATTTCTGACGTGGTGATATTATCATGGACGTCTATGTCCATGTCACGGCATCACGATAACATGGGGAAGTAAATTGTATGGAAATATATGAAAACAATTTTAAATTTCTGTCCACAGTAATGTTATTATAACGTGCACGTATTTCCATATATTTAACTAGCTGCGCCCCGCGGTTTTACCCGCGTAAATGTCGATTCCGTGGGAATATCGGGATAAAATGTAGCCTATAAGTTAATCCAGGGTGGTGTCAGGTACCTCCATGCAAAATTTTATCAAAATTGGTCCAGCCGTTTGAGCGTGAAGAAGTAACAAACATATAAACACACACAAACTTTCGCCTTTATAATATTAGTGTGATGAACGTGGACGTCCACGATAGAAATTCAAAAAGTGCACAATGGTATTTCAGAAAACCTGCATGTGCATTATCTATTTATCTGAATTTGCAGAACGAAGATATAAAACCTATACTATGAAGATACTCACTCGATCAGCACCTACAACAACAGCACTTATCCTCCTCGAGTTCATGAGAGCTGACACCACACTGTCTACTATCAATGTGGATGGAATCTTCTCATGAACCAACTCATAAGCCGTAAGTCTCGCTCCCTGGTTGTATGGCCTTGTCTCCGTGCAGTATACATGGTCTGAAAAATATTTAAGAGAATGATTAACGAGTCTTAAAAGAAGTTTTGATGTTTACTTTTAGGCAAGGTCTTCTTTTTCTTCCCTCGCGTTGCCACGAAATCAACGAGAATACAGGGTGGCAGTGGACATCGACGCGCAATGATGGATTTAGTATAGTTAGCGTCACGAATGATGAGACTTGACACACCACGTGGTTTGACTTGCGTAGTAAACGATTTTAGGTCACTTTAGCAGTATGAAGTCTGAGCGCGGGACGGGATCACGGGACCAGACGTCATAGAGGCGGCGGAAAGAGCGCGGGAGGCGGGGTCAAGTCTCATCTTTTGTGGCGCTAACTATATTATAATATGATTCTGAACCCCTTGCGTAAAAACGTACCACAGGTTATTAAAAAAAAAAATTGCTGTTTCATACATTTTGACCGCGTAGGTATTGCATGAAACAGCAGTTTTTTTTTAAATTCAGTACATGACGAAATTTTCCGATGGTTCATGTGCTGAATTCATGGTTACAGTTACTGCTTCGATGTCCCTGCCACCCTGTAAAAGGGCATAAAAGGTACCTATGACCAGACAGCAGAGTCTAGAAGTGCGGTACTGCCGTCGACGAACCAGACGAATGCTTCGTACCCTCGCCCATAGATATTGCCAGGTCCATGATTGTATGGACGTTTTTGATCTATAGCCTGTTCCAAAATTATCTGATTAAAATGTACACAAATGGATCCTTTAGGATGTTTTTCAGTTTTAGTTTTATAACCTCAATTTTCGTCGATGATTTTTCAATTCAGTACAATTATTTAATAATGTTATTCAAAACAATAATAGTTAAAAAACGTGGTGAGCAAACCTTTAAATACAGTTGTATTACTGAATGTGTCACTAATTGACCACTGAACTGCTTCAAGAATCGACTGGACAGATTAAATATCTTCCAGCTATTTGATACACATGCATCAGCTAATTAGCTGCTATAGTCTGTCTCACTAAATAATAATAATAATTCCATTTAGTTAGTGATTGAGTAACAATTTAATATGAATAGGGTTTGTTTACACTTTCATCAAATACTTTGGGAACAGACTACTGTATCTATGTATTTTTTTTTACTCACCTAGCCTCTTAGTTTGTCGTAACGACCTAATAACACCTAATGCAGTGCCATAACCAGCTGTGGCCAGTGAGCCAGTGTTGCAGTGTGTCAGGATTCTGACTGGTCCATCACCCTCTAACGTCTTCAGTATAGCCTCACATCCGTACCTTCCTATAGCTTTGTTGTCCTCAATGTCTTTGCTAAGCATTCCTTCTATCCTGCTTATGAACCTGATGATAATGGAAGTTGAATGAGTATTGAAACAAAAAAAGTCCTTTATTTAATTATTTTATATATCGCTCATTTGGAGAAACAACGACGTAGGTAAATGTATTTTTTCCCAAAAATTAGTTAAATATGCCAAAGCCCTTAGAAAGGGTATTTATTTACGTTAGGAAAGCAAAGACTTAGAAGTAGCAGTTACGTCGATGTTTTTCCAAATGAGCAATATATCTAAAAATAAAAATGCACTTTCAAATGTACAGTATCTACATTATGTTACAGCCCGATTCAAACTTTATGGCGGCTCTGCGCTACTTGCTGTGCAGTACCTCATCCCTCGCCCCGCTGACACGTGAATTTGTTACTGCGCAGCGACTCGCCTCATGTTCCGAGCCGCCATAAACTTGGAATAGTGTTGTACTGGCTTTTTACTACAAGCTAAAAAATTTTTTTTTCTACCCTTACAACGTTTACACATTCAGCATCGTTGAAAAAAAACTAAGATGTCATGTGTACGCATATAATATAAATGTATTCCAAAAACACCCACCTTTCTTTAAACTCTTCAGGTGTAATACTCTCATTAGCACTCAGGGAATTTGCTAAATTTATAAGTTCATCAGCTGCCAGTTTTATGTTTACAGCTGTTGGCCTCGCCGACACTAGGTAATTAAGTTTACCTTCAATCTGTAACCATAGGAAATGTTGCCAATTACAAATACATGTTCTCATTAAAATATTTAGGTTGCTATTTATACACTGTAAAGCAAATAATTACTGTACAGAGTTCCTAGCTATAAATATGGGAGACTCTTAACAAGTGTTTCTCCACTAATCTAGTTTGAAAGCCAATCAGTCTGGATGTAGAAATCCAATGATTAGATAGAGTCCATCCCATGAAAGAAGTCCTGGGAACTAATTATTATTATATAGTTAGCAACATTCCTACAACAACCCTCCTACCTCACACACCTTTCTCTACTTAAGATTGTGCATTTTATTAACTAGTGCCTGTAATATGATGTTGAAATAAATATAATATACACCTAAATAAAGATTTATGTTTCCATTGCATGCCTGTAGCACCACATCTGCAGGACTTCTTTCGTGGGACTCTATGCATTTTTCCACTACAGTAGTTACAGTCTTGTAATAGTATCATATTTAAATTATGCCCTGAATTGTTGATGAATATATGATTACAAAAAAAAAAAATGGTTTTCTATAAGTGACTAAGTATGAAGAGTAAAAAAACTTGAGAAAAAAACCCACAGATTTATTCTCTTTGGCCAAAACACTAGTTATTACTAGTATTTCTAAATCAACATTACTTATGCACATAATTTATAATGACAAGTACTTGTGTTACATCCAACATTCAGAAAATATGTTGATAATTTATTGAACATTGTGACTGCATACAGTTTATTCACATCTTTATGCATTCCATAATGTTAGTAAGAATCTACAAGGTTGTTAAGGTTTGTACCTTAACCTTATGAACCCCGTAGGACACGAAAAAAAATAAAAAATAAGTTTTTCTTATGTATGCAATATGACATAAGAATTTTTCATCCCACCACTCCCTCTATTACAAAGAAGAGATGATAAGAACCATTGATAACTCATCTCACATATTGTAACAATGATAAGGGGCTTATCTATTTTAATATTAGCTCACATCACTATCAGGTTAGAGCTAAACTTCATGCAATAGTGTGTATCTCTATTGATAAGTGTACAATATAGTATACTTATCAATAAAGAGGTGAGGATAAACTGACCTCTTGCCTCATGATTTTTTTGTCAGAATTGCTGTCTTTTTCTAGTTCAACTGCCAGTGATAAGCAGCCAACTATAGCTATGGCAGGGGCTCCTCGCACCTAGAAAAGAAATTGGAATTTTATAAAAAAAAAAATCTTACATTTCTTCATCATTCCGTCAATGTTAAGGATCATGACCACTAAATATGACATGTCTCTCTCTCGTCAGTTATGCAGTCTTCAAAAATAGTAAATGTTATATTATTATCTTTTGGGTGCGCTTGTTCCATCATAGACCTGGTTACTAAAAAACATATTTTTAGTAACCAGGCTAAAATGGTTAATGGTTCACAGCTGTCAGTGCACAGGCTAAGTTATTAATACAGTTGTGTAACTTTGACCGAAATGATTTCTGATGCAAGTTATCAAACACTGTTACTTACATAGATTTATTATTTTTATGGTCACCTAAATTTGTTAGGAATGCAAAAGTTAAAGCAATGTTCCTACAAACCATACTGATCAGATGAGTTGATAGTTAACTTGATATATTCCCACCATTATGAAGATCTTGTTGATTAAAATGAAAAATATTTATTACTAGCTTCTTCCCGCGACTTCGTCCGCGTGAAATTTCATCCCCCCCATTCACCCCCTTAGGGGATGAATTTTGAAAAATCCTTTCTTAGTGCACCCCTAGACCTCATAAGGAACGTACGTGCCAAATTTGGAATCTCTAGACCCAGCGGTTTGGGCTGTGCGTTGATATGTCAGTCAGTCAGTTCTCCTTTTATATATATAGATTATCTGTTATTGACTTTATTAACATGTAAGAGCATAATTTACGACTGGTATTATGTAGCTTAGGTGCCAATCGTTCGTATGAGATATAGATAAAAGTAGCGCTGTAAAACCTATATCATTACAAACTTATGTACCTGCATTTTGTTAATAACTTTCCAGCCATCTTCAACACCCTGCACCTTAACGTATCTTGTTTGAAGCGGAAGAAGTAACTGGTCTAGAATCTCTAAACTCCCTCTGGTATATTTTATGGATTCTAAACTCATTTTGTACTGAAATTATTCAAAGAAGGAAACATGTAACAGCCGTTGACAACAACTTATTCGTAATGGTAAGTTTTTTGAAGCGTATACATACCGTTACAGCTGGTTATCGTTTTAAGTGGAAAGAAAATTCGCACAGAATAATACTTTTATTTCAATTCATATGGTTAATACGTGTAAACCTTTTAGGTACATGAAATATGTACTGACTACTGAATCGGATTATTACTGATTTACTGAAATTTTAAATGTCAGTTTGACAACTTTGACATTACATGAAACGTTCACTTTACAAGCCAGTACACACTGTACACATTAGGCTATGCATGCGAAAATTTCGATTTCAAACGAAAACATTGACAAAGCCCACTGCCACACGGTTTGGTCTTGGAGGTCTTGTTTAATAAAATAAACAGGCACACAGACGGCCGCCCTGTACGCTGCGTTTCGGGTACACTATATAGAATTATAATTTCATTTCGATGTAACGAATTAATCAAACTTACGCTGCCTTTCAGGTGCATTGGCATAGCTAGGGATTTCGTCTCGGGGTTCGCTTCACTCACTCTTACATCCTGCATTCTTGCTTTCCTACATAAGTTGACAAAGTATCTTCTATTTCTGTGTGAATGTTCAAAAGAAAACCTAACCATTTCCGAGACGACGTCCTAAAATTTTTGACTTTGAGCTCACTTCACTCTTTCTTGGATCCTACATTCTCTTGCTTCTTAATTTTTTCGGAATAGGCACCGGGACGGTACGGAATGACAAACCAAAATGAGCCCTCATTTAGTTTTGCCACCCCAGGCCTCAAATACGCAATGTTCGCCACGCCAGTGGCAGACTGTGGCAGTAAGGCGCGACGATACAGATACAGCATACTGGGCGCGAACCCGTTATCTAGTCCGTCGCATCTTTCAAAAGTTCAAGCCAGTGATCCAATAGGCCCGGGCCAGTGAATAGAAAACATTAGGTTGAATACCAAGAATAAAAAGTGCAATAAAGTCGGTTAAAAATGAGGGTTTGTGATACTTACTAGTTTTTTTTTTTTTGAAAAAGTAACACGGCCAGCACACTGACTTGGGCTTGAAACTGACTGGGCCAGCAGCAACCAGAATGGGCCATCACCCATTATTTTTGTATTAGCGCTGTAATGACTTTAATGTAATTTAGCAGTAACTTCTGTCTTACATTTTCTAACTCATAATTTTGTTGAAAATACTTACAATTTCCTGACAAATAAATTCATCAAATTAAATTACATCAGTTTACAAAGTTACAAGATTTTTTTACATGTTCTGAACGTCGTAGGATATGACGTAAGAAATTTGTCTATGCTACATTCTGTTTCCGCCCGGCATCGACAGGAGACGCATCGTCATTGTGGTGAATAAATCTATTTCGTCTAAGACTCTACATAATAAAGCAATATGGCTTTACCCCGAGTTTATTTCGACGTTAACGCCGATGGTTCTGGATTGGGAAGAATCGTTGTTGAGGTACGTAACATTTTGAAATTTCGGTTATGTACATCTCGTCACACCGGTGCTCCGGCCGGCGTGATTTTGCAGAAACCACGCTTTATGTCCAACTGTTATCCCTATAGCTTCATAGAACTTATTTTTAATTTGATGAAGAGATTTTAATAGTTTACCAATAAAATATAACTTTTTCGACTATTACATGTGGAGAATCGGTATATTATATCTATATATAGATGTATGTAGGTAGTCATATTAATTCTCGAGTAAGATTACCTACACTAAGTGAAGGTCAAATCGTCAAGCTGTAGATAATTATGAACGGAGCGGAATTTGCCATTATCATAATGTTTATGTTTTTGTATCTTGATGTAGCCTTCTTGGCTGTTGTGGTTACTTTCACACGTAGGCGATGCGCCGGCGACGGCTGCATTGATTGGAGAAAATTTGTACCTATTACTCATTCGCTTTAAACAAATCCGAATCGTGATACTGACACACCCATAAAAAGTCAAAGTCAAACTTCAATGGACATTATAAGCAGGTTTTTTTTGTAGCAGATATGAATAATCGCGCCACGGAATGATCTAGACGGCAGACGGCAATCTTATTGATATTTTTTTCTTTTCTTGTTACAGCTGAGAACAGATGTTACCCCTAAGACTTGTGAAAACTTCCGCGCCTTGTGCACCGGCGAGAAGGGCTTCGGTTACAAGGGCTCCACCTTCCACCGAGTGATCCCCAACTTCATGTTGCAAGGAGGTGACTTCACAAACCACAATGGCACTGGTGGCAAGTCCATCTACGGCGAAAAGTTCGGTGACGAGAACTTCGTCCTGAAGCACACCGGCCCTGGTGTCCTTTCGATGGCCAACGCTGGGCCCAACACCAATGGATCCCAGTTCTTCATCACCACCGTGAAGACCTCCTGGTTGGATGGCAGGCACGTCGTCTTCGGCACCGTTGTTGAAGGCATGGATGTGGTCAAGCAAGTTGAAGCCTTCGGCTCCCAGTCTGGCAAGCCCTCAAAGAAAATCATCATCTCCGACTGTGGTCAACTCTCCTAACTTAATTCTTTAATAATATTAAAAGTATAACAATATTTTTTAAGTTTAAAACTATGTCCTCCCAGGTAATACCTTCCCAGTCTTCAAGAGAATTGAATATGGTTCATTCCAATTATGATAAAACTTATTGCTATGTTTTAGGTTGCAAACTAGGGATTGCATTTATTTCTGTGCATTGTTTATTCATAATAAATTAACTTATATAATTTTATTGTATTTTTTGTTACCCCCCATATTATATTTGAACTTGCTGTTAATTAACTGTTAATCCAGGCAATTACTTGTTTATCATGACTCAGACTAATGGTATGATTGGACCAGAATGAACAGCAAACCAATGAAGTAATAAACCATATATTGTGATAATGATCATGATCTATTAGTCATAATTACCAAGTTGTAGTAGTGTCAAGGCTAAAGCATTTTCATTCAGCCTTAACAGTTTTACTCATCTGCCTGAATACTAAGATTACTAGGTACTAATAAGGCTAAGTAAATAGGTACGCGATATCTGAATTTATATGGAATTTCAGGGTGACGATGACGCGACCATTATGTCACAGAAAACTTCCAATGTGGTTAGGTAGGTAATGAACCTTGATCATCAAACATTAACGCGACGTTAGTTACCTAGGTAGGAACCTACCCGCTTACAGTCGATACCTAAGGTAGTTTTCCTCTTATACAATATCTATTACTTCTATTACACGATGTAGATAGTAGGTGTGTTCTATATATCTGCGTTCAATGACCTTTGCGGCCATGTAGGGCATTCTAGTACATTATAATATATAGGTGCTAGATCGAAACTTGAATGAAAATGTATCCAGCGCACTTCGCTGGTTACATTTTCATTCAAGTTAATTACTTTATTACCCTTCGGTAACAAAATAAATGATATATTTGTCAAAGTCAAATCACCCAGCCAGGTTACTAAATAAACAGATTGTGAGATAACTTCGTACACACCCTCTGGAACTATACCTACCTACTATGTTAGTGCGGGGAGCAATGAAAGAGTGAATTGTATAAATAGGCAATGGTTTAATGCCGTCTGATCTACAAATATAAACTTTCCCGGACAAACAGTTAAGGAGTATCATCCGTCGCGGACGCGGTGGAGACCCGTGGAGACCGTTGAAGCGAGTGGTCATCGGGCCGAGCCGTGTCGTCGCCGCGCCGCGCCTCAGCTTGCTGATGACGCACTGATCACGTTGCCTGCGCGTGCAGGCTGCGCGCAAGGTGTTGTGTTGGGTTCGATTCCCAACATAATGTTATATTTGAATAGTTTGAAAGCATACAACATTAATAAAATTGATCAATGGATAATAATAATATAGGTACCTAAGTTTGTATATAAGTATAGGAAGATTGAAGTTCTCGTCGCTATTCAGTGTTGTGTTGTATTGTATTGTATCTCGACAGAAGGTTTACGATCGGTTACGGTTGAAAATGTTGAGCTCTGTTAGGTACTTAGTTATTACTTACGAGTAAAATACACTTACAAGTTTGTGATTGCAATTAACTTCAACGTTCTGTGTCAAGAAGAATTGGAAGAAAAAAATCTGCATAAGTATGTAGGTAGCGTAAGTGTTAGATCACTATTTTCCTTGAACATTGTGATCTAACGCTTAGGTACAAGACAAGCGATGGTTTATAAATATGACATAATCTACCGTCCGGGTATCCTATTTGTCTCACTTTCTCACGTATCAGTACCTAGAAAGGCAAAAAAAAAAATAGTCCGGTCATCGTCAACCACTCAACCTACCCAGGTATAGGTACCTACTTGCAATGCCTCTCAAATGCACAAGTTGCTCACAATATTATTGTAGGCATTCTCGTTAAACTGAAATTAAAGTGATATTACTTGCTTTTAAATGAGTACTTAGTGAGTTAGCGAGTACCGTCGCTAACTAGGTAGGTATGTCAATAAAGCGGCCGATGAAACACTGGTTAAGTGCTTTCCCAATAAAAAAGATTAAATTGAATTGAAACAAGGCTAGCAGCAAAAAAATCTATATTCTGATGATTTACCATCTTGTCCAGAGTGCATCAATTCAATTCAATTTAATCTTTTTTTATTGGGACAGCACTTAACCAGTGTTTCATCGGCCGCCAAAGAGCCCTATACCAGCCGGTACAGGGCTCTTTGCGTTTCTGATAGTCTCCACCGTGTTGTTTGCCACTCTTCAGAAGTTTTTATTTTTTTTAATGAGGTATAACTAGCTGAACTTGTAGTTATAGCTACCTCATCAATATTACATACATAGGATACTCACACCGTTTTCTTAAGGGAGCTGGCAGAGCTTGCATAACGCCGTACCGCCACAGCCAATACTGATTCTGTTAGCCTCCATCGACCCACTGCTGGGCAAAGGCCTCTCCCCATGACAAAGCTCTTCCAATCCAGGGCAAAAATGGACCACTGGTCATTTGTTTTGTCCAGCTCATCACGCCATCTTCTACGGTACCTCTTCATCGCCAATATTAACATTTTGTTGTAATGTACCTACCCACCTAACAAGTTCACAACTAACAAGATTCTTTCTTCATAGTTATCTTTATTTCAATCATTTTAACAACATAATTTAAAATACAACCCCAAAGGATATTATAATTCATCACTACGTTTATGATACAAATATGAAATATTTGAACAAACGTTTACATAATGATTTGTAGGTGATATTATAAAATCGAAGAATATATGAATATTTTCAAGCTACTGCATGAGCCTTACAGAAAAAAAAGTCGCTAGCTGAAGCTGAAAGCAAACTGTTTTGTAGTTAGATATGGGTACCACAGAGATATGCTATCAGCGCCCACGCTATTTAATATCTAAGCAGGGGTTTATTTATAAACGTTGTTTAAAGTTAAGAGAACGTCATGTACCAGTTTAACCATAAATTTATGACGTTACCTGGTACATACCAGTTTAACCATAAATTTATGACGTTCTCTAAAAATTAAGTAAGTAGTAAATAACACCTGTTTAGGTAGGTACCTAAACACGTGTTATTTACTACTTACTTAACTTTAAACAACGTTTATAAAAATAAAGCGATAAAACTGACAACTAGTCTTACAAAGGGGTATCGTATTACCTAGTTACTGGGATAATAGGCAGTCGCTCTATGTTAAATACAGGTATTCAGCTGAACCCGGTTAGACTGTAAACCGACCCCAATATAGTTGGGCAAAGGCGAGGCAGATTGATATTGAGTAGGTAAGTAATTTAGGGTAGGTGGCTGGGGTAGACTGGATGCGGAAGGCGGAGGACAGGGTGCTGTGGCGCAGTCTGGGAGAGGCCTATGTCCAGCAGTGGACTGCGACAGGCTGAGTTGATTGTTGATTGAATTTAGGGTAAGTAAATTATTAAATAAATTAAGTCAAATCTTCGGCAGTCTCAATAGGTACTCTGGTACATAATTATTAACACCTTGGATATTCTTCGTAAGGTTTTGCTCATACCTGTTTGATATAGGTATGAAAGTAGGCTTTGGTAGGGTATACAGGCAGCTAGGTAGGTAATTCACGTAAAATTAATAAAAGCTACCAGTATGGTAGATACTAAATTTTGATAACATCTAGCTAATCGCAAGGTTCTCTTTGGCTTTACTTAAAAGACTATTCCTAATAATAACGCATTATCTACATAAATACATACATGTTACATTATGTAACATCATCTCTCTTAATTATTTAGATTTTAATCCTGATACAGAATAATGTATTCTTTTAATTTCCTTAACATTAATAAAGCTGAAGGATTGAAAGCAGATTTAAATCTAACGAGAAGTCGACCCAGTAGGTATTATTCCAGCATATATTGACAAAATTTTCTATCTACTTTTATCATAAAATGTAAGTAAGTATGAGTAAATTGTAAGGAACATATTTATCTGGACATCCTGGAAAGCTTTATCTATCTACTTATCAATAGTATTTAAATCTTTTTTATTTAATTTATAAATATCAAGATATCTTTCGTATGCATGCAGAGATAATCAAATTGTTTTTTTTTATCATAGAGTTTCTATATTGGTTCCTTTTTTCAAATTCGTATGTTGGTAAGTATGGTGGGATTATGAAATCATCCACATTCGTTCCAAAGAATACCTACCTGTTTTTCCGTAAGACAATCGTAATATGTATCTATCTTGTAGATGACATGTTTTACGGGGATAGTTATTGTCTAACAACGTAGGCACAGAACAGGAGCAGAAAAGTGGTGATATTTTATGCTCATGACATGACTCGCTCGACTAACATAGTGTCACAATCTGATATTAGTGATACATTTTATGTTAGGGATGTCCATACAGAGAAGTGTAAGTTGATCGATATGCGGATAAAATTTCGAAATACTCCCGTCAATTCTTTGGTACAGATGCTTCTAATCTAAGTCCAAAGGTTTAGTCATAATGAGAGTAACAGGACAGCAACAGGCATAATAAGGAGGTCCAATGCATTTTCGTCTGATCCGGAGCCGTAGTTACAGAGAGATGTGGTGCAGCATGACGTACAGGCGTACAGTTTGGTCCGCTCTCCGATGACGATGCAGCCTGGCTCGCAGTGTTTTGTACAGTTGCGTTCCAACGCCCACATTTTTGGCAGTGTCGTCGAATTCTCGGTCGATGTTGTGAAGGAGAACCGTTTTACCTGCAATGTGAAAAACAAACTGCATAAGTAGGTAAATAAATATATTTAGCATTGGCCCGAATTCAGTTTTAGTCCAGCGTGGAGACGCCCTCAATTCTTTACATTCCATTTTAAAAGATATCGTTGCAGATTTCCAGTGTTTACATGTGTGACATCATAACTAGGTAGTAAAATTAGCAGCGCATTAATTTGACATCATAAAAAAAGATAACTGCTCATGATAATCTCGTTAAATCAGTCACATGTTGACTTTTTTCCAACATATTCAGAAATCCTCTAGAAGAAAAGGGGTGATCTTTTTTGACAGAAAAAAATCTACTTAAATAGTGCCCCCTTTGAACATAAGATTCTTTTTTGTAAAACTAGGTCAATAAGCCTCAGAGGTTTTCTTTTTCATTACTGCATTATACGCAAGGCATCGGTAAACCCGAATGATCGTCGCCAAGCACAGCTAAAATGCTTTCAATACTTACGATTTTATGAATGCAATTTCTACAACTGATTATAAATGAACGCGTTTGGACTTTAGTTTTCTTGAGTTTGTTTCGGCATTTCTTCTCAAGGATCAGTCAACTAGGAAATGCCGACACCATCCAGTTTTAAAATATTGACCAACAAAATATTGACGTGTACCTATCTAAAAGATCTACTTACGAATAAACTAAGTACGAGTAGGTCAACTAGGAATGTATTGTACTTATTTACATTTACCATGCAAATCCTGCGATCATTGTGGCACTTGTGTATGAGTGCGGAGTTGTTGTGTCGTAGGTCAGCGCAGCGGTCATCCGGTACTTCCGCGAGGCACTTATAGCACCAGAGCTCATTGTTAGGCCTGGCTGCAGCTGAAGTTACGTGCACGCTGTCGCGGAGCAGATCACACTCGCTCTCTGGAAAGCAATTTTATAAATAAGCATTAATAGTAATTTTGGCCAGAGATTTGTGTTAGTAATGGTCAGAGATCGCAAAATGAGAGGTTTGTTAGAGAAAAGCGCCTTTACCGATAAGGGAAACAACGTAGTGAATGTAGGCTAACAAAGAAAAAGTAATTTTGGAAAGCTTCATGACTGGTATACTTAGTTTGTTTTAGTCTTTGGTGTAACTTGTGGATGTTTGTGAAATTGTGACAGATGTGACCCTAGAATAGGCACTTTAAGGTATTAAAAGCTTTTATTTAAGTATTTTACAACACAATCATACAAAAGCTATCATGTTTTGTGGATCAAACGAATAGGAAACAAATTAAAGGTCTCTACCTAATAGATGCTTCTCCAATATCCGCAAGCAATAAATATTTTTTTAAAATAGTTACTGGATAAGTAAGGTTAGTACGAGTAGGTATGAGAATGTAAAATTAAGAAGATTACAGGATTCCAAAATGTAAACATAGATGATGTTGGTAAATATTTAATGACAAGCTCTGTGAAACAGATTCAGAGTGGTTTCATAGAGAACTGCGCTTCTAGGATCATAAGTGAGTGCTTAGGCATTCAATCCATCATAATTACAGGTCCTAAACATAGAAAAATAAAAAATAAATTCTGGAATCAAAACAAAGAACGCGAGCCATAGACAATCAACTTTGACATTTGCGTTCTAAGATTGGTGGTTAGAGGCTATGATTTGGATGCGAATCAAGAAAACAATAAACACACAAATAATTCACATAATAACGAGATCAGGGGCATATAATAAGTAATAAAAGCTTATTTTTACATACCTGAAGCGAGTAATGAGAAGACGAGCAGTATCAGGGAGCGCATTTTGTTTGCAATGCTCAGTGCGCATGATCCAGCCTCCGAGTATCGATCCAGTCTGGACCAGGACCTGTTGCTGGTCCCGGCTGAGCCCCCTCCCCTAACTCGTGCTCTGGGATTCTCCGAAACACTTTGATGGAGTAAAACAATCTCAACTTTCAGAATTCTTCGGGAAATTAAACTTAGTCGGTGGTCGTTATAGGAGAAACAATTCTAAGAAGATGAAGTAGAAATTAATTATAAGTAGTTAGAAGGAGATTTTGAATACTTTCATGTCATGTCCGACTCCATTTTTAATTGGAAAAGTTCAGTCACATAGGCTTTAATTTTATAACAAATCATGATCTATACCTAAATGATTAATTGGCCGTGTTAGAATAATTAGGTTAGGTAAATTCTGTGCAGGTTTCATGGATCGTTAGACCTTTTTAAGATTTTTATTCGAATACATTTAATCGTGTGTAAAATTAATTGTCTGAACCTTAGCTAGCAATTATTATTAACACTCGGGTCGTGGGGCCCGAATGCGCGTTTCCTTTTTAAAGAAATTTCTAGCCGGCTGATCGACACTTCACGTGACCAGAGAGCTGGGTCGTTCTTTGGCCAAAGAATTAGCATTGCCATTCAACGTGGCAATGCTGCCAGTCTTCTGGGCACGTTTCCGGATGACAGCGATGCGGACGAGTACTTTTAACGCCTCATATTTTTTTTTCTGTTTTCTTGTGCAGTTATTCAATTAAGTATCTACCCACCTAGTTAATTAAAATTGCGATATTTTAATCAATCTGAGCTACACGATTAGATACTGACAAATGATTTCACTGACTGGACAGCTCTAGATACTCAAATCTGTGTGGTGCTTTCCTCAAAAGACCATTTCAGACACTATTCTACCCCCTCGTCCTCACATGATCTGACCAAGATTATCTGGACTTTAAAAGAGAGCGTAGTGACCTCTAGGTTTGTTTCGGCCTTTCTTCTTAGGGTAGTCTGATAGGAAATGCCCTCCACTGATGGTGATAAATAAGGACTTAAAAGTCCTCCAGACCGTAGTTCGGCCACGGCGGCGGCCAATCTCAACGGAGACTAGCCTTCGGCGCGGGAGATATTATAGTGAATAAGTGTGCGCGCAGACACGGGTGTACTCCCTCTTCCCTCACTCTCATAGTCCGATGGGACGGCAATCCGACACGACCGGAGAGAGATCAGGTGCAGGACCAACGGCTTAACGTGCTTTCCGAGGCACGACCGCCAACTTCCAAACTCCGGGCTGTTACTAAGAAATTCCTAATGGAAAAACCCAATAACACTGTATACAAACACGCTGTCACTTTGTTCACTTCTTTGTTGTTTTTCTTTGTTATATACTGTGGTCTCGAATGAAAGGAAAATAGCATGAATTGACAACGGGAAGTAAAAAAATAATTAAACCCAAAGGCAATCCTTGTTCCAAATCTTCAGTGTTAAAGTGAGTTTCTCACTCTCGTAAGGTGTAAAACTGTAAAATTTATTTGTATACATAAAATAAGATGTACTTTTTGAAAGCCGTCAATAATTATGGAATGTCAGCTTTCTCAGCTTAGCACCTGATAAAACTACTTACTTATATACCTAATTATCTAATCAGTGCTATGTACCAGTATTTTAATTATATATTTGACGTCCGTATTTTCAGAAATGCAGTGCGCATAACTAATAAGTTACATTAGTCCTTTTCTTGCTAATGTGATTACTAGAAACTAAAACAAATTCTGAAAGCTCTACCTCGCTAACTTTCGAGTTATACCTAATTTGAAACATTACCTTAATGAGAGCCACTGACGTCGTATGGCCGACATGTCGCATATGAAACCTGATTCTGAATTAAGAGTAGCTTCCCTTGGGGATATTATGAAGAGGAGTAGATATTTTATTTTTCCTCATTAATTTGGCTTGTGGCTTCGTATTTTTTTCTTTGCTTTGGACTTTGGCCGAGTTTTGTAACCCTCTTTGGGTACAAAACTCGGTAAAAATCTGCACGAGTACTTATATCAGCAGACTTCCACTGCTATACGGGGTCAAATTAAATTAGCTAGCAAAACTTCGCAGACGCGATGGGTATCGATAGGTTTCTAAACATGAGAACAAAAAAAGGAAATGAATTTGATGAATTTAATTTTTGGGTTCAACGACAGCTGGTAGTGTAGTTACTCAAAATATCAGTTTATGCATCAGTTTTTTTTGTAACCTTCACCTGGTTGGGGGGCTCCCCCCTACCATAATCTTTCAAATCGGATCAAATTCTGGAAAGAATGACACACGGCAAAGCAAGACAAAGATTTAGGGAAAGCCCACAATTTTTTCATGATAAATTGCCTATTTATGTCATTATGGGTTAAGCCGCACATGATCATACCAAAATCAACGGCTCTGACGATCACTTATTTTTGGGCCATTTTCGAAACCTGAAAGTGGATTCCTGACCACGGGGCTCCTATCTGAAACTTTTCCAATACATTTTTGGTGTTCTCTCATCATGCCGCACCTACTCAGCTAGCAACTTTTCGACCTGCTTAATAATTATGCTTGCTAAAAAACCACAGAACAGATAAACCTCTTTTAACTGTTCTGTGTCAAAAACCCTCTGGGTTCCCCTAACATTACTCCAACTTGTAGAAATATGAAACGCTTTGAAAACGATTGCCACTTGTTAAGGCCCCAGGTCATTTGCACGTCTGTCAGCTTTGCCATCATCAAATAAATTTATAGGCTTCTCATTGACCACAACGTGGAAATATCATCGTCAATATTGCCACAAATCTGTCCAGCAAACTTGGAGATTACTGACCGTTGATTAGGGTATGTTGTTACTAGATTAGCAGACAGTTATCTGCTGCGTATACATTTATATTCTTTTTACCCGACTACAGCGAAGCAAAAAGGAGGGATGATTTTGACCGGTATGTATAATGTATGTATGTATGTATGTTCATCTGTTCCCTAATAACTTCTAAACTACTTGTCATAATTTGACAAATGAGGTATCGGTGGAAGCTTCTTGATCGTCCGCTGGTAATAGGCTATGTGACATCACATTAAATTGAATATGGCACCCTCTAGCGGACATAAAGTCATGACCTAAAAAAAAAACTTTTTTACTAATGCTGTGTTTAGTAACAAATGAAAGGGCTTAATTAGCACATTTCTAAAATATATATATTGTCAGCTGTTGCTCACGGCTTTGCTTGCATGCACCCGATAATTAGGAATAATTTCTATAAAATCACGCCTCAGATTTTAGTCAAACATTTATGTATAAGTTTGGTATACTACCTAGATAAAAGTAAAACAATAAAAGCTAAAAAAAAAAAAATTAAAGCGGCTCTGCAAATACTTTATCACGAAATTATAACCCCAAAATAATTTAAATAAAAAATAAGTTCAAAAAAACTAAAACCCGACTACTGAAAAGGATGAAACAAAAAAGTACCTTCCGTGGTCGAATGCCACTGTACTAACATACTTACGAGAATGTATGGTATTTTTAAACTTAGTTTTTTGTCATTTAAATTCGTTTTTACCGACTTCACAAAAAGGAGGAGGTACTATGTTCGGCTGTTTGTATGTTTTTTTTTTTTTTTTTTTGTATGTTTGTTCATCGAATACTCCGCCAATTGTCGACGGATTTTCAAAATTATTTTTTTGTTCGAAAGTAGATAGTTCTGAAGTGGTCCCACTGTCACCAAGTTAGGATCTGATGATGTGATCTTAGAGAAATCGAGGGCAACCCTCAAACTTTATAGGCTCACTTATTGTTTTTCGCATATTTTATGAAGTATCTTGTGTATTTGCGTATGGTTGTCACCATCTCAGGTAGCTGGGCTGATGATGGAAGGTACAACTCCTTAACAGTAAGAAGTTACTCGAACAGGCAAGGACTGTTTTTACCGACTTCACAAAAAGGAGGAGTACTATGTAAAGTACTATGTTCGGCTGTTTGTATGTTTTTTTTTTTTTTTTGTATGTTTTAGTAAATTGTTTTGATGTTTGACAGGGCATTTGCCACATTTGGTCTCATGATCATCAAGTCATGACCTGATGCTGCAGTCAGGATAGTCTGCAGAGTACCTAACTGCTCGACAACTAACAGCAGATATATCGTGTTTAGGCTCATTGAAAAAGGCTCTATCTGTAAATAAACGTACTGTTAATGAGGAACACCGAAGTACATAGAGACCTGATGCTGAAGCCAGGAGCATCAGAAAAAGTACAAACCTTAAAATTACAGCCCCGTAGTCGTGTTTGGGCTCATTTTAAACAGGACTAAATTTTAAGTTCAATGCAATGTTGACAATGACAGTTGACAATGTTGGCCTGATGCTGCAGCCAGGATTATCAGCATCTAGTCTAATTAATGAATAAGGTATGCTTCAGAGGTGGTCCCATATAAATTTTATGAACTTTGCTTGGGTAGTTTTGGAATTAGCTTCAACAATACGTTAGTTTTCCACTTAGTTTATATTGATGATGTTTATCTTCCTGTCACTAATATTCACATAGCAGGTAGTGTTATATGAATTTGTATTATGGGGTAGGTACAACTAAAAAGCGAAAAATAAAAACTTTTTTACAAAAAAAAACAACCGACTTCCAAAAAAAAAACACTACAAAGTGAAAAAAACTTTAATTTCGGAAGTCGGTGTCAAAAAAACGAAAATGTGGAACCAACGACACCGACTTCCGAAATTAAAGTTATTTTTCACTTTGTAGTGTTTTTTTTTTGGAAGTCGGTTGTTTTTTTTGTAAAAAAGTTTTTTTAGCTTTATTAACCCACACGCAGACGCGGTTACCCCCGGTGACCCTTAGGAATTGGAAACATCTACCTACCTCACTAAAAGAAGGCAGGTGGAATGGATAAATCTGGCGTTCCGACTTTTTCCCAATCTTACATTGTACGTTATTTAATGTATTTTCAAATAGTAACAGGTTGGGAGCCGTGTGTACTCAGACCCCGCCAAAGGAGGTCATTTTGCTGAGTACACATTCCTCCGGAGTACGGAGTGATTCTTGTATGAATATTATGTTTATTGATGTTTAATATTACTATTTGAATTACGTACCGTATTCAAGCTGTTTTGATAGCTGGTCCTCTATTTGCAAGACGGATTTATGGTAGAAATAATATAGGTATCTGTTTTTATTACGATCTCTGTAATATTAATGTGGAGTGTTGTTTTATTAAATTGTATCTATTTTATTGCATGTAATGATATTTCTATTATTTTATAGTTAGTTTCCAGTCCTATGACAGGAGATTCACAGACAAATGGTGAAATATATTATTTTTAAGCACGTTTGTAGCACTTTCCTGCAACTGCAACCTATCGCAACTGGGTGAAACTGTGAGACCGAATCAAGGTGATCTAGGTCCTTCCAATATGTTAGGGGTTTTCTTTTAGGTACTTAGTCTATACTGTCTTACAAAGCAAAGGCCGCCCCCAAGTCCTTTACGGTAAGTACGCGTCCAGGTCATCTTGCCACCTCTTTCTGGGTCGGTCTTGGCGGCGCCGTCTATCTTAAGGCACCTATTGTATAGAGACTTGCCCAACGGTCATCGTGCATGTGGTTGATATGACCCGCCCAATCCCGTTTGAGCCTGGCAGCGTTCTTGCCTACGTTTATTATGATGAGTAAATGTTACTTTTACAATATGAAAACTGGAATAGTGAAATTATTTATACATGAAACTATGTTTAACGTATCTGCAAATTAGTACTTAATTCCCTCATTACCGCATGTGAAGCCTACCCTTGTGAGCCTCTTAAACCAAGCGGAGGGAATATTGCCATCTACTGAATTACCACGCTTGAATGGCTAATTAGTATCTTGTAATTAGTATCTTGTTCCCTGTTCCAACGTGACACTATTTTGGGTTCAAGTTTTACAACAATCAAACCAAACCAGCGGGGCAATTGCGTAGCACGTTATCAATCGGAATCGGATTCATTTTGACAGTTCAACAACATTTATTGCGCTATTTACGTGTTGAGCAGACAAATTTTTCGAACTTATGAAGCAATGTATTAGCAATTTGCTTCAAATTGATTCAGATTCCGATTAATAATCTGGTCATAGTATACATTCGTTTCTACACACCACCCTCCGTCGTGATGTCATGAACATTTTTCAAAATTAATATTTTCTTTAGCGGTGTAGCCTCCCCAACTTGTAGAGAAAATGTAATTTTATTCTTGGAGCTTGTAGCCCGGCGGCGACGGCGGCGTCGGTCGGCCTGAAAATCTCCGTCCCAGGAAAGAAATAAATGCTACACTATGGCAAAATAAAACGTAGACAGTTTACCCATTCTAAGCGAAAAAAATAAAGTAGACAAAGCCAAGCTTCAAACGAAAACACTGATGAAATTATGAGTTGAGACCAAAATAAATAAAACAATTGGGACCAACTTTCTGTGATTCTTTTAAACAACCCGATTTTTTCGTAAAAGAGAAAAGAATCCCTCTTATAAAACTCAATAGGACTTCTTTTACAGAAATATGAGATAGCCCTTGTGGAAATACGACCCCGTTAGAGTTCTTTTGTTTAAAAGGTAAAGAGTTGTTGCTCTTTCTAGAGTTTAGTTGTTTTTTAAGTGAGCTATGTATGTTAAACTAAATAGTGGGACTTCATGCAACTATAAGTTGAACAAAGCCGAGCAATATTTCATCATTTCACAGAGCATCGTGTCGCGTCACATAGTCTCTGTTGCTCGCCTAGGACAATAGGCCAGACCAACTACTGACTAACGAGATTTGGTGCTCACAATCGCGCCATTACCACGCTTCACAGAATCCAATTCTGTATATTGTGTCTTTATTTAGGTACACTTCATTTCAGAACAACTTAGTTTTGGCCTATGTGATTTAGATCAAATTCTGTTGGGATTCAATCAGTGGGGTGATTGCGCAACACACTGTCAGTAGCAATATCTTTCATTTTGATAGTTCAACAACATTCATAGCGTTATTTACGTTGTTGAGCAGACAAATTTCTCGAACATATGAAGCAATGGATTAGCAATATCATTGAGATCGATTCAGATTGAGATCGATAGTGTGTTACGCAATTAGGGTAGAGTTACTCTAATACAAATGTTATTGTTTACCTGTTGTCAGTTCTCGGTCACGAAAAGCAAATAGTCCTCTCCGAAATTTACTTAGCCTAAAGAGAGTAATAAAATTAAGAGGATGGACCCTTCTGTACTAATAGTCACTCTGATCGCCTTTCGCCCAAACGCCAAACGTGCCAATCCCAATTATGTCAATACCTCCCCGAGATTGTTGTCATATATATTAACAGGGATAGGACAAGATAAATAAAGTAAAGGTGTTCATAAAGTACATTTTCACAGCTAGAAGTATTTTTTTTAATTTCTATTTTGTGGAACAATGAAACTACATATTTAAAAAAGCAATTACTGTGATAATATCGCGTCGAAAAACACTTATATTCCATACAGTGGTTAATATAGACTTTATTTAATTTTCATAGCTTTTTTCGACAGGTGTGGATTGAATGAAGTAGGCCTACTATTATTGAATAAATAAGTCGATGGATAATAATCCTTAGCAACACGTGAATAAATGGCTCCTTGCATTAGATTAGTGGACAAGAGTTATCGATCTCCTTTCAATAACATTACGTCAATAATCTCAGCCTTTAATAGTTGGGTGAGCATCACGCGAAGCGAGAAACGAGCCTTTGAGTAAGATATATCTTTGATGTCGACTTAATGGGCTATAAACGAATCTCTTAGAGCAAATTTCATTAAGGTTTATTGTTGGTGAAAAGCTGTGACCGCACCAAATTGCCTCACAAACACCTCGGCGAGTGAACGGGTGGCGGCGGCGCGGAGGCCGGGCTCGGCTCTCACCGCACCGCGTTATAAATTCTCACACTTTGATACATCGGTGTTTTGGACACATTTTGCCATTTTGGATGGTGACGGTTAACTAGATTTTGTAAATTCTATTAATGAAAATGTGTGTGAACTTGGATGGTAGTCACTTGTTACCAGCGATGATAAATCCACCCTGGAAATCGTCTATGTAAAAGTAGCAAGTTACAGAAAGTAACTAATATCTCCTACCATTTTGCACTGCATATCGCCTGCACACTTGAGGACATTAGCTGCGTTAGCAAACGGTATTAGCGTTGCTGAATTTTGTTGCTGTTGGTCAAAAGTTGGGTTTTAGACCGATTAATCGCAAGTCTCACCCAAAAGCTAGCCAAACAAATATAAAAATATATATATTTATGAGTTATTTTTGATATCAGCACGCTAAGAAGAAGACCACCTAATCCTATTCCATTTAAACAATGATAAAACATCAGCAAACTGTTAAATCTGAAGGCCAATTCTCATAATTAAAATGTTCAAAACCTAGTCGCAATCTCATCTCAGCGACAATCAATTTGTCAAAAATATAGGGATACTAGCTGCGCCCCGCGGTTTCACCCGCATATGTGTCGATCCCGTGGGAATATCGGGATAAAAACTATTATATGTCCTTCCTCGGGATGAAATCTATCTCTCTGCCAAATTTTATCGAAATCTGTTCAGTGGTTTAGGCGTGAAAAGGTAACATACAGACAGACAGACAGAGTTACTTTCGAAATTAGAATATTAGTATGGATGGATTATAGGTATTTTTGACAGATTGAGATTGAGATACTGTGAACGTTCTTAAAATTACGAGAATTGCCCCTCTGTTCTAATCCATCACGGTCGTTATCACCACGTGGTGATAACGACCGTCATGTTTAGGTACCTAGTTAGGAACCTAAACAAATAAAGGTACTAAGTTAGTATAACAGTCCAAACTTTTCATATAAAACTGAATACTGGATCGATATCTAGTGTCTACAAACGGTTCTCGAGCAATTAATAAACCAAACCGTTAATGGTTCCTATCCTAACTGGGAAATGAAATGAAATGCGCTTCGTACTCTAATGTCGGTAATGAACGATGTTAATTTATAAATTGAAACGGCACCCGAGATCGAATAAAACTAATTAAACAACGTTACAGCTACAGAGATCAGGCATGTAACTATGTAGGTACCCATAAAGTTGTAGAGCTGGAGTTCTCTCAAGTATAAATGGTACTCATTTGTTTGTGGGATTGTGGAACTTCGAGGGAACCAATATAATTTGTCCGTTTTCCACACGAAACGAGTGCATTGTTTTCTGTTAGCGGTTTCCATATTGTTGTTTTTTTCATAAAACTCTATGTTTGCGTGTAGGTGTAGGAAAAACCGTACGGTATATTGGTAAAATCGTTTGTGATTTTCCCTTTATCGGGAAAACTGAATAATGTATTTCTGATTCGTAGAAATATGTATGAAACCACTAGAAGTAAAATATTTTCCTATTCGTTTTTTTTACCTATTATGCTAGAATAGCTTTATGATTTCTTTAGGCGCATCCACACTGGCGCACGTGTAGCGCACGCGCACGAACCGTGTACACTATGCGCCTCAAACGGCTGAGGATGCGCAGTTCGCGAGCGTTGATTTGTTTGTGCTTTATTGGCTGATTTAGTATAGACACGTTCGAGAACACTTTGCGAAATCATGAAAATGTGCAACTTGTAATATTTAACAAGTTACATGGGAAACGCTCGTTAGCCTCTGACGAACATATCCATACTATGTTCCTAAGATGCACGCGAACCGAACTGTTCGTGTACGTGCGCAGGTATGGACCCGCCTTTAGCCTTAGCTTTAATAATGTTCAGTGGTAGTAATTATACAATTGTAATACAATATGCATACATTAAGCAGGCAATTTGGTTACATAAGACGCACTTACACGCACTTGATTAAACTAATTAGGCAGACTAATTTCCACAATGTGGTAATCCAGCTTGTTAGAATACTTCGCTCGGAATGAAATTAAATAGTCCTGTAAGTCATATGCATAAGAGATTCTATAAATATCCTTTAAAATAATTTCGTACTTATTATAACGTTTCCATCGTCCTCATTGTACCGTCAATCGCATATCAATGGGAACACTTGCACTACAACAATCACCACAGTTACGACATAAACGCGCTGCGCTGTCAATATAAAATTGTCACGTGGCTGTAACATAACTGATAAGTTTGGTGTAATTCACTGAGATTGATATTAAGTAGGAGATAGAATAAAGCACATACGATAATCAGAAAACATAGACGACATTTATTTTTTTAGTTCCACAGACTATAAAAAGACATCAAGTCAAAAATGGAAAAGCGGGAAATTGAAATATAAATTCAACACGCATGTATTCCGGAAAGGTTAAAGCAGGGGTGTGCCTATGTTGCGGAAGGATCGTACGTTCCCGCGACCCCCGGCGTAGGTGTGAGATGGAACACCGGGGTGGTTTTTAGTCAGTAAGAGTTTGACAGACCCCTCCGCTCGCCCCACGGCGGAACACATCCATGAGGATTTTCCACCCTGGAAACAAAAAAAAAAAGGGGTGTGCCTATAGTACAGCCACATTTTGCCAGTTATGTTTAAGTCCCATGTAATAGAGGGCGAACCTACTGCCATATTTGCCATGAACTGGGCACAAATCCAGACTCCGGGCTGCTATTGATAAATCCCAGACGGAAAACCCAATAACACTTTCCCCGACCCGACCGTGGGGCTTGTGGCTAAGTAATAACAGTCGCACGGGTCGATCGATCAAGTTAAGCTACGCTTGCCGCGGTTGGTGCGTGGATGGGTGACCATCTTTACATACCAGGTCCGTCCGTGCCTCGGAAAGCACGTTAAGCCGTTGGTCTCGGCTGTTATTCGTGGATCTTTGATAGTCGTTACGGGTCGTCAGCAGCCCGAAAGTCTGACAACCAGTCTTACCAAGGGGTATCGTACTGCCCAGTAACTGGGTTGTGCAAGTCAGATAGGCAGTCGCTCCATGTAAAATACTGGTATTCAGCTGCATCCGGTTAGACTGGAAGCCAACCCCAGCATAGTTGGGAAAAGGTTAGGCAGATGATGACTTTCCCCGACCCGGGAATAAGATTTTCATTGAAAAGGAAAGGCTACTTAATAAAACAATTTTCTCTTTAGTTTCCAAACGATCATAAGTACTTTCCAACTGACTGAAACAACAGTGTGTGTAGGTACAATATCGGCGATGCGTGCTCCGGCCGAGTGGTCTCGTGAAGTCTCGTCGGGTTTCAATCGGGTGCTCGGTTTATTCACGACATATCTAGTGCACTTCAGCTCTATGGCGCTCCGTTGGGAGTCGCCCAGCTTATGTTAAAGGGAAAGCATTACGCATTTCTAGATGTACTTAGAATTACTTTACTTTTATTTTATAAGAAACTAGCTTCTGCCTGCGACTTTGGCCGCGTGAAATTTCTTGTTCCCCCGACCCCATCGCGTCGCATCGCCTTCGTTTTCGGTTACCGTTCTTATACATAACAGTGAGTCTCATATTATTAGCAGCGCCCCGCGGTTTCACCCGCACAAGTTTCGATCCAAAAAAAAAATCAAAATCAAAATATTTTTATTTCACATAAACCAACATGGGCACTTATGAAACGTCAGAAGCTAGGTCCCGTGGGAATATCGGGATAAAAACTATCCTACGTCCTTTCCCGGGACTTAAAGTTATATCTATACCAAATTTCATCTAAATCGGTTCAGCGGTTTAAGCGTGAAGAGGTAACAGACAGACAGACAGACACACTTTCACATTTATAATATTAGTAGGTATGGATTCCTCAAGACTTCCTACACACATTTATCGCTCCGACCAGACTTACATTGGTTGATTGTATTCCTATATCGACTATTTATTGTTTGTAAAGCATGTGGTTTCTGCCTATACCCATGGAAAGAAAGTGCGAGTTTATGAATGTAAAGCTTAATAGACTCAATCAATCATTATTGAGACTACCGGTCCAGTCGGGGGCGCGGTGAATGTACAAGTATCTCCCGGGCCTCCGACTCATGGTACTAGAAGGAACAGTGGGGTTTTAGTCGGTAGGAGTCCAACATAACCCTCCGTTCTTCCCAGACGGAGGGTATCCATGAGGATTAACACTGACAAAAAAAAAATA
This sequence comes from Hydraecia micacea, assembly GCA_914767645.1. Lineage (NCBI taxonomy): Eukaryota > Metazoa > Arthropoda > Insecta > Lepidoptera > Noctuidae > Hydraecia > Hydraecia micacea. The sequence goes on along the minus strand of OU611783.1, from coordinate 14,589,249 downwards.
CTAGCCTATTATTGTCACACTGCAGGGCATGCCTCTTGTCATACAGCGAAAGCACGAGCATTGATCATCACGATTACCCAAGACGGGTTGAAGATATCCGTCCAGGTTTCCTCACGAAGTTTTCCTTCACCGATTTCTGTCATTTCCAAGATAAACTAAGTAAGTACATAAGAATTCAAAAAGCCATATTTAAGTCAAGTTTCTAGGTTACATATCTTTCTTTCGTAGCTCTATGTCGGCCCCTCGTGAGTAAGCGTGGAGTGGTTCAGTCGTGGAGTTTATTGCAATTTTGCTAAGTATGTGTTGTGCATACACGTCGGGCAATTGTTCGGAGCGTTGTATTTATTTGCCGATCAATATTTATTGAACAAGTTTCGGTATTGATTTGTATCAGACAGTGAGCTTGGCGTTTATGATGCTTCTTTGTTCATTGCTGTTCTTATCTGCTTATCTATACTTAGATAAATTAACTCGCTTTTCGTGTCTGTCTGTGTGTTGTTCTTCTAAACTATGCAACTGATTCAAATGCGATTTCCACCATCTTTTTTTCTCATAAACCTTTCTGATGCACATAAATCTATTATGTGCATCAGAAATGTTAAAGGTTAAAGTGTTATGAGAAAAAGAAATGTCGATGTTTTGTCACTTCATAAAAACTGAGCGAGACAGGGGCGGGTCGCTCATATTAGGTATGTTGATAAGGTATCTAGCCAACTTCTTTAAAACTCAAGTTCCGTTTCGCAGTAGGTACAACTTTCTAGTTAACTGAAGAGACTTTTATAACGAGTAATGAAAACAGATAGACGGTTCTAACTTAAAAACCAACTGTTGAACGTAACTCCAAAAATAAACCTCCAAACTTAGAAACTAACCTTCCACTAAAACCCCTATGTGGCGTTCTCTAAATAAAACTGATCTCTCGATAAAACAAATTGGATACAACCTCCGTGATCACCGAAATCAGTGAACACGAAGCGACCTACGTTATTTATACGTCGATTTCACGTCTACGTTTAAGGGGTCAATTTCCAAATGAAACTGTACGCGATCAGCACATTTAAACTACGATCAAAAGCTGTTAGTGTTATCATTGTTGTGGAATATTGACACTGACAGCTCTTGAACGCGTTTTCGGGTACTGAGGGGCGTTATGTGGCGTGATGTAACATTCGCAGCGAGCATGTCGTTACGCCGTGTGCTAAAATCCGTGTAAACATGCTCGTATCCAACTCTTTGCTCGCCCGTGCTCCGGATTAGTTGCCACTCGGAGTTAAAATGTCGAACAACGAAGTGCGCTCTTGACGACTCGCCGCAGCGTACTACTGACTGAAGCGCGTAACAGGCAAAAGGGATTCGCCAAAAAACCGTTAGCGGATGGAGCACTCGGAGCGAGCAACAAGTGGCTCGTTGCTCGCTTGTTTCCCCGTTGGTACTGTCTGCATGAATGCTCGCTTTGTAACATGTTACAGTACGCCCCGTAACGCAGGTCAGTACCCACCTTTAGATGTGCTGATCGCGATCAGTAGTTCCGTTAGTGAAATTCGCCCTAAGAAGAGATTCCATCAACTCAGTAAGCTGCTGTGATTTTGACAGACATCTTTGATGAGGTTGTAATCTATTCAAATAAATTGGATCAGACGGCTTCTTCTATTGTGTAATAAATAGCCTTATTATTAAGGATTTATATTAGGTCCGTATTATTTGTGTACAGTACGACACGAATTCGAAGTTTCCTCGGTATATGATCAGAGAAATTACTTGTTCATCGAATTGACCCACGACATCAATTTGCCATGTTGAGATATGATTTGCATATACTGACAATATAAGTTGGTAGTCAATTTGATAAACACTTAATTTTCCTGATTAGTCGAACGACCATAAGGAGAGGTTTACTTACAAACGTTGCTTAAAGATAATAATTAATGATTAGCGACTGTTTAAACATACATTTTTATATTTCAACGTCTTAACTACAAGTGCATAAATAAACCTCAAAACGATTAGGTATTATATTAGCATTTTATATCACCTAAGTCCTATCACGTTTTTGGCTCTACACATTCTTGCCCGAATTGGTTTAAATCATCTTGTCAACCTTGGAAATATAAAACGACTGTGTTTGACGAGATTTGCCGAAGGAACCTCTGAATTGTGTCGTGACGTACGCCTGAGGAGTCGACACCAATTTATATTTATGTATAGCTAGCTTGTTGTTATCGATCTGTAAATGTCAGAGGATTTGATATGGGTTGCTCTGTTAGATTAATAGGTAACAGGCTTCGGTTATGTAATTAACACGAGTTCACTAAAGCGGTAATGTTTGGTGAATAACAGATTTGGGAAAGGTTAAGATTATATTTCAGCTCAGTATTCCAGTCATCAAGTTACGAGTATTATTTGAGCAAACATATTAATTACTGACAAGTTCTTGCACTGACTGGACTGGTCCACTTTAATTTATATGGTTCTTTCTTCAGACATCAATCTACATGGTCTTCACATGATCTGATCAAGATTATGTCTGGACTTTAAAAGAGACTGTGACCTCTGGTTTTGGCCTTTCTTCTCAGAGTAGTCATATAAGAAACGCCGACCTCATCTAGCTTATTTTTTTATAATTTGACGTGTAATAGTGATTCCGATATCTTATTTATAGAATAAACAATTTCATTTCATTTAAATTGATAGGTATTTAGGTATATTGAGAATAGAATAGACATTTATTTTGCAAATAAGAGTAGATCTAGATAATGCATAACTGGTGTTATGATACATTAAAGCTTAAATAATAGTTTCCAGCAATAAATCAGAAATAACTTGGCTTCAAGAATAGCCTTTACTTACTTATTTTCTCTTAAAAGATAATTAAACGATGATTTGATTTGACTAAAACTCGATAGTTAATCGAGTTGTAGTCAAATAGCAGGGTGGCGGGGACAACGATGAAAAAAAAACGAGGGTCAAATTCAATTTTGGGCAAATACATATCGGGAGTAGGGACAACTGTAAAAGCGTGTTGTCATTCAGTCTTGTACAGTCAACAATAGAGATAAGTATGCAGGATCGTCGGATATAGTTGAAGTTTAGTAAGAAACCGATGGATGTTCTCTAATAAAAAATAATTTTATTGATAGAAAGAAAGAAAGAAAAAGTATTTATTGCGACTCGTACAGGAAGATCACAAACTAAACTTAACAAAGTAAAAGATAAAAAATCAAGTTATACAATAAAAAAAAGTAACAAAAAGAAAAATGAAACAGAAAATCCTATACGAGGCCAAAAGGCTCCTATCTCAGCATGATGCTGCGACATTTAAAAAATAAATGTCACAGCGCGGGTATTCTGATAGGGCCTGCCGCTGTGATGCCACGGGCAGTTACAGAAATAAATATTAATATAGATTTAATATCTAATTTAATAAATATTAAAATAGATTTAATATCATGTAAAATATTAGGAAATAAAATGAAATATTTATTTTTAATCCGCGCCAGACGTAACCTCATTACTTGTAGAAAACAAAAAGCTCATTTATCAAATTAAATTTCAGTCGACAACATCCATCGGTTTCTTACTAAACTTCAACTATATCCGACGATCCTGCATACTTGTCTCCTTTGTTGACTGTACATATTCTTTTCTAGTAAAGTTTCTTGTCAGGGAATGCACTTTAACCCATCTTTAACTCGCTGGTGACACTAGAACCTACATAATGTATATCTGTCGGCGTCGCGAAGTTGTACGTTCGTTTGACAGCGCACGACATTCGAGTTATAAATGACAGCTACGAGTGTTGCTTGCAATGATATGCAGTTTGGAAGTATATTACGTTATACGAAACAAGCTTTCACAGGAAATAGAAATACACTTTATTTTCCATTTAGTAAACAGATGGTAACTATATGTTTCAAACACTAAACTTTGTTTAAAGTTAAGCAATGATTAGCGAAAGTTTAACCATATATCTTTGACGTTTAAACGTCTCTCAACTTTGAGCAACGCTTATAAAGAAAGGGGCTAAATTGGAGTATATTTAGGTATGTCTTGCTGTATCAAAATACTAATATAAAGTCACAACCAAACCCAATTATGTACAAATTTATTAAATGTATACATTGGTAGGTAGCCTAAACAAATGTTACCTATTCCTCATTGTTCTAACCATAGAGAATGTTATATAGTCTTTATTTCTAACCTATCTTGATCCATTTAATTTGTTGTGCGCTTTCTTCTCAATATGCTACATTCATTTTTAAAAGACACAGTTTAACTTTTTATTTTTCAACTGCATAATTTTTCAAAGTACAGATTAGTTGTCAGGCCTGTTGTACACGCACTTTTTTCTTGCCATGAAAAGCTACGGTTTACTCTCCGTGTGTAGGCACGATCGTCAGTGTTGTATGGATCACTAATGGAAGTTTGTCGATGACACGGTGCACTACGGCATGGCGCCAGCGCCGTGTACCATAGAGCCGTGTCATACAGGTTGTTCGGCAGAACGTTGAACACACGAAAATGGCAGATAGGTGGGGTCATCTGCTACCTACCCAGCCCAAAACACACACACACACACACACACACAGACACAGTAAATTCACATATATAACAAATACTGGGATTGGCTTCTGTGAAATGAATTAGCAGTTTCCCTGAACAGGCAGCTCGAATGACCAAACTAATTAGCGAGGACTAATTATATCCACTGTCCGCCTATTGCCAATCGCATATTATGAATAACATCAATGGATTATAACTGTTATTCGAAATGTTTTACATAGTGTATCGATTGTTGACTGTAGTCATGATGTGGTTATTGTATGTAAAATACATTTTGAATGAATAGAGTTTATTTATTTAAAAAAGCACAGCCACATCACGTACATTAAACTTATGCTAGAATAATCTTAATAACTAAAGGACTAATGTACAGACGCCAGCACATCAAGCTACCCGAAACTGACAAATTTTCCCAATCAACTTTGAACTTTATGCTTTAGCGATAAAGTTGAAAATCTATTAAAGAAATTTGAAAAATTGTAGTAGCTTGATGTGCTGGCGCCTGTACATCAATTACGGCGTACATAGCATTGATTATACGAGTATATCTTGCTGCCTTGAAAATTATATTAAGCTAAACTAAAACTAATATAAAATAAAACAGACTAAAGTAATTAAGATGGGTAATAAACATGAACAAAAAGTTAAGAATAAAAACTATAATTTTAAAAATAAAAATAAAAAGTATTAATAAGGATAGCGTGATTTTCTTTCTGAATACCGGTAGCTTATCGCTGAATATATCGAGGTCGGTACAGTTTCTATCATAGTGATTTTGTAAATTAACTTTTTGTCCTTTAAATGGATAACTCAAAGCTGAAGAGTTTTTTTGTTTGAACGCGCTAATTTCCGGAACTGCCAGTCGGTTTTATAAAACTCGCATTTGATAGCCCAATGCTTGAGGAAGGCTACGGGCTTTAACATCACGCGAACCTTAGGAGCCGAGCAGAAAGAAAAAATCTGAATAACGCTAAACAAAAACGAAGTAATAGCGTAGGCGGGCGATGCGATGCGACGGGCGGGTCGGGGGAACAACAAATTCCACGCGGACGAAGTCGCGGGCAAAATCTAATACAAAAATAATAGCAAAACCCGCTTGAGCCGTAGACATATTCCCATAGCCGTTTCGCAGAAGCGGAAAGGGTTTAAAAACCTAAAATCAGTATTTTAAGTTTTTAAACCCCTTTGTAATAAGTTTTAAATATTCCCCTCTAGGCAAGCTCTGCATCACCGATCGATATATCGTTTATCATTATAGTATTACGAGAGGTGACATGAGTGACGTCACCACATTAATTGACTCAGTTACGGTTGAACGTTCCTGAAATCCAGTTACATGCCCTTCGGCTACGCGGCTACGAAACTCTACGGTGCTACGGCGCTACGAACAGCGTAGCTTCGAGCTACGAGTACAACCCAAACCTCATTTGGGAAATGTTATAATAGTAGTTTAACAGTGTATGCTTTGTTGAACTTTATGGAAATTATAGGAGTTAAATAAAACAGAAGAGAGAGTTGGAAGTAGGATAGAATTTATCTCTCGAAATCGTCTGGGAAGTACTTGAAGTTTTTATGTCCCCGTTTGAAGGGTTTGGGGCCCGTTGCTATTGATACATTTCAGCTTTGCCTCTGGTATCACTTACCATAAAGTGCCAGTGTGCTTATAAAGAGATCAAATTTGTTTTTTTTTGTATATTTACTAGTTGTTAATGAAATTTCACCCTCTTAGGGGTGGAATTTCGTAAAACCCTTTCTTCACAAAGAACACACCCTCCAAATTTCAAGTCTCTGTACACTAAAAAATAATGATACTTTAATTGACTAGAAACGTCCTTCAGTGCCGAAGTGTCAAAGGCAGACTTGTTAAATCCATTTTCAAGGTTTATAGGTCAATTTACTTCGATATTTGTTTATTAATGGATACGGTTTTACTTACATTACGGTTGAATTCGAACACCGGTCTGTCATTATCTGTCTGCCGGGTCAAAAATCTCTTTGTATTATAAAGGGCAGAAACGATCATAATTATTGCTCAGTTATCGGCGACTTAACAATAATAAAAATAAATAAAACAACTTAACTTGATAATTATGAGATAATTTATTGATATTTATCTTAGTACTTACTAGGTTTCGACATGTGTTTGCGAAGGAGGAATGTGTATTAAATACTTGTTTTAAAATTGTAGGACATTGATGTTCACGACACCGATCAAATCAAATTGCTGGCCGTGGCAATTCTTGCTTTTCCCATTGACAGCGATGCGGACGATTCATTTGTTGTCCCGAAGAAAAAGGTAGATCTCTTCCCTTTTTTGTTATATAGAGTGACGTTTAGGTTATCACATTAAATAGTACAGCGGTTATTAAAAGTTATTCTGTTAAAATAATAAAATAAATAATTTTACTAAAAATAGACAACTGAATTTTTCAAACAAAATATTTTTATTGAGTTCCGTTGTCCCCATTGAATGGGGACAGCGGCAATGGGGACAACGGGAATGGACTAAAATTAGTACTTAGCGTAAAAATTAGCACTAAATAAACCATTGGTAATAAGGCACTATACACGCGTGGGGCGATGTCTCAACAATTCAACACAAACTTTATGGTATTGTTATCAAATAAGTAATCATAAATTAAGTTTTATTTTTGCTAAAAACTAAAACGAAAAAAGGACCCACGGCTTGACTGTTAATTGTTATTAATTATTTATGTTTAAAATACGTACTTAATGTCTGCATTAAGTACTTTTTTTTTTTTTACGTAGGTTATCACACTAAATGAAACCACGTATTAGAATCGGCACATCCTTTATACTGTACATAATATTATATCTATATATTTTAGTGTAAGTTTGTAAATCAAATAATATTTTGAGTACGCCCCCATGGACGCAAATATTCACATAACAATGAATAATCCTTCAATACCCCCAATAATCTATTCCAAAACTCCGTTCAGTTCCATTGTAATCCGTTTCTATTAACGGTCAAAGTTTCGGGAAATTGGAACCTTCAACGTTATCGATGTGATCGAACGAAGTAATATTAAAATTTTTATGTTCCCTGTAATTTTACTTGGATAATATTGAAGTAGGTATCTGCGTATTTTATCTAAATGTCACGAAAAGCGACTTTAACTTATAGGTACAATCATAATATAACTTAAAGTCGGCTTTCATTTGAACGCGTTGTTCTTCTAAACTAAGCAACGGATTTTGATGCGGTTTTCATCCATAATTTTTTAGAGAATTGATTCCGGAAGGTTTATGTGTATAAAAAGTTAATATTAAACTTATATATTATAATAACAAAATCTCGATGTTTTTCAAGTTTTAAAAACTGAGCGAAGCAGGAGCGGGGCACTCGTTAGGTACCTACTTCTAAGATTAAAAATAGCTTTAAAAGAATTTTTGATATCTGTGTTGATTTATGTGAGCTGAGGAATAAACCGAATTCGCTAAAAAATATAATTCGAAAGCCGAGGTTCTATTATTGTAGATAATAACTCTTTTTACAGAGCTTTTTAGAAAATATTTAATTAAAACCGAACTTCAACAAGATCATTGTGAAAATACTTTTCCACTGAAATTTTATCGAAAAGTATTTTCCAGATGATCTTGTTGGAGGTCGGTTTGTTTGCAGATTACTACTTATATTTTTCATTTGCTGTAAGCACGATTGAATTTTTAAGCTTAGCATAATCAGCCTATAGTGTTCCCACTGTTGAGACACAGGTCACACAGGCCTCCTCTCTATTTGAGAGGGCCGTAATCCACCACGCCGACCCAGTGCGGGTTGGTAGATGTCACGTGTCTTCGAATTTTTGCTTTTAGGACATGCCAGATTCCTCACGATGTCTTCCTTCAACTTTTTGAGAGCAGTGGTGATGAAATTATACAAAGTAAAGTGCCTGCCTGGGTTCGAAACCACGGCCTGCAACTCGTAAGTCGGGGCCGTTACCACTGAGCCACCACTGCGTGCTCATTTTTAAGCTTATAAGTAAAATATAAAAGATTTTGTTGACTATATTTTTCAGTAGGTACCCTTTACTAAGGTAGGCAATGAACTGTAAAAATAATATATGATATCAACTTAGCAGTCACTCGTAGCTCGTCGAAAAGATTTATAAGCATTTCATAATTTATTAAAAGCTTTCTGTGTTGTTTTATGTCTGTTATTTGTCAAGAGACACGTGTTTTACATAGAGACCGTGAGCGACACGTGTATACAAACGAATTATAACCTACTTGACATTTTTTCATTGTTAAAATTTGTTGTTTTTGTTTTTTTTTTTATGAAATTTTTACTAGGTACCATGTCTTTACGTTTTGTATTTGTATTACTGCTAAATTATTCGCCACTCGACTAAACAGCAAGCATAGTATACCTCGGTACGAACGCTGCTACCAATAAGGTTTAATCCAACGAGACGAGACGTGGCGTGACGTGGCGTGTCAGACGTGAGTACCTACGTCGGATTAACTAACGCATCATGCGGTCTTGAGGCTGGTTACCGCTTGGCAGCTGATCCAAATACCTCTTACTTTGGAATTAAGGGAAAATTACGTGTACCTATAGAAATTCAAATTGAATTTCTGTTATGAGATATTGATCTTGTGCTTTGTTTGAATATTGACTATTTTCACTGTTCAGTCACAGTACATTACATTATTTGCGATTGTATTTGCGTCGTAGACAGTTAAAGTAAGATACTTATCGTCGAATAAATTGTAATCTTGACATTAATAATATGAAGCTCAGTAAGTGTTATAAAAAATAGACATTATAACACACAAAACATCACGCGTGTATTGTATTCCCCAAAGGCAGAGGTGTACCTGATAGTACACCCACATACCGCCACTTACGATATAGAGTTTGTTAAGTATTACCAAATCATCATCTGCCTAGCCTTTTCCCAACTATGTTGGGGTCGGCTTCCAGTCTAACCGGATGCAGCTGAATGTGAATACCAGTATTTTAAATGGAGCGACTGCCTATCTGACCTCCAAAACCCAGTTACTGGGTTATACGATACCCTTTGGTAAGACTGGTTGTCAGACTTTCGGGCTTCTGACTACCCGTAACGACTAACTGACTACCCGTAACCGGGACCAACGGCTTAACGTGCTTTCCGAGGCACGTATTACCAAATTATAAATTTAATATTACAGCAAAACCACCAGCACCAGTAATCAATATTACAAAAAATTATTAATATTTCAGTACAAAAGATATTTCGTAGAATAGTTAGGTACGCCGACGTTGTAATACGAAAGACAAGTCTTTTGTAAGAATTTACATTTAATTCTGTGAAGCAGCAATGAATTCAGCTCCTTTACTCCACTATGTATATTTTATACCCTCATTATTTTCTCGTAACATTCCGCTCGAACAAGGACGAAACCAATTTAAATGTCGGTTAAAATAAAAAAATACAGAATTCTGTCGAAACATTTTGCTGTAATAGATGTAAAAACTGTCGTAAAAGTTTTATTTCTATTACAACAGCTACTTTTCCATTACGTTAATACTATCTGACTAAACAGTTAGACGGTTTTATGGTTGTTTGGCGTTTAAAATGTTTTTTTTTCCAGATGAAGCCGTAAAAATGAGACAGCGAATCGTAAATTATTCTGTGGCGGTGCTAGAGGGGTGGAAGTGTTTCCATCTCACTTTATTATACAGAATCCAGTTCGCTATAAGAGATCCTCGGCATGATATTACTTTTGATTTATGCCGAGTCTCGTAGTTTTCAATAAATCTCAAAGTTTTAGTTGTGGAACGATACACCTTTATTTAAGGGCGTCCGAACTTCCTGCTTGTATAGATACGTAACATTTTTGTGTGTTAAGTTAATAAAACACATTGAGTTAGCAGATTTTACTTCGTGCTAGAACACAGTAAAAATTGAGTCGTTATAAATTCACGTGTCCTGACAATCCCATTCATATATTAAGTATTAGCTACTATTAGTCCGCGTGAAATTTCTTGTTCCCCCGATCCACCCCGTCGCATCGTAACACCTGCCCGCGCTATCATTTTGTTTTCGCTTAGCTTTCTTTCTGACTTTTTTTCTTTTTGCTCGGTTCCTAAGGGTCATAGCGTGATGTTAAATAGCCTATAGCCTTCCTCAAGAATTGGATTATCAAGTGAAAAAATATTTTTACAAATCCGTAAGGTAGTTTTAGAGATTAGCGCGTTCAAACAAACAAAAAACCACACAGACTCTTCAGTTTTATTATCAGTATAGATAGATATAGATTTCAAACTTTAACCCTTGTACACACTGAAACTTTACAACAAAAAAAAAAACAAATACTGTAAAAAAAAAAAACGTTCTAAGTAATAAGAAGCATTGAAAAGAACTTGGAAAAGTGTTACGTCTACATCGGAGGAGCTATTAACATTGTTAAGACTGCCAAGCGAATCTTGAGGCTAGGTCAGGTGCTCGGTGCGCGAGACGGCGCAATTTATAGCCCATACACTTTACACCCGCCAAACGACCTCTAATTTGTCACTTTGCTCCCTTACTTGTTAGTATCATGTATACGACTAAATTTCAACATATTATTTTCTTTAGTTTTTATGTGCACGCTAGACGATAGTGGAATTTTGAAGTTGCTTTATTACAAATTTTATTATACAAGGTGGGGCAAAAGTAATGTCTTAATGTGAATGTGCCATAATTTTTGCAAATGGCGTTATAATGTCATTGAGAGTTGATACACATGTTGTAGACAGAACGAGAATTATTTAACAGTGTTATGGAGCGATACACACGATCACACAGCTCATGCAACGATGGAAATTTTGAAACACCGATTTCAGGGCCGTGTGATCTCTCGTTTTGGCGATTTGAACTGGTCGGCCGGATCAGCAGATCTGACGCCAGACTTCCACCAGACTTTTTTTTGCGTTTTTTTTAAATCTTGAATTTACCACAGCACACCTCAAACCTTACAAGCCTTGAAAGCCAACATTGAAGAATAAATTACCAATTTGGAGAATGTTTTGCGAGCAACAATTAAACCTAATTAAAAATAATTATATGAATCGACTTGAAAATCCGAAGCACATAAGCCAACCACCACAGGTTACTGTATCAACCCTCTTATTAATATTGAAGCTGTTATTGATGATAAATTGATAATGCATACGTTTCACATTGCGGTATCAAATAAATCATGTATCAAGTGGAATGGCCAGCTAGTTGTATGTGTACTGAAACCATCGTAAATCATTGGTCGGTGACAGCGCTGATTGGCCCTGTATCGAACTACAGACTGCCCGGTACCTGTAGAGGATGTGTGTATGATGAAGGTGTTCAATACCCGGTTCCTAAAACCGAAAACTGTGTGTTTAGCACGAACGTGTAACGTAAACGTAACGTAATATCGAATAATTTTAAAATCGAAAATCTTGCACATAAGTATATTATATTTATTTAGCTTTAAAATTCTATAGAGGCATGAGGAACAGCGTGTAAAACTCACTCATTATTTGTAGAAAAGGGAGGATACTCCGACCAGACGGATGTTGTGTCTGGTGGACTACTGCCCGACGATTGATGTCGGGACGTGGTACTTATATAAATATGCTAGTTGCGCGGTATACTCTGCTTGCGCGATGCAAGATTATGCGTGACGTCAGTGTCAAGTGTAGTTCGCATTTTATCGGGTGATACTAATTGTGCTTGTCACAACAAATTTGACCAAAATGCGTGTCTGTACGCTTAGCGAGACCTGTAAAGTAGTTGTATTTTCGATGATTGTTTTTAAAAATCTTTCGAATTTACGTGCCGTTTAGTTCGCGTATTCGCGCTGGTGCCTCCGGTACTTGCAGTGGACTTGTGTATGATAAAGGTGTTCAATACCCGGTTCTAAACCCGAACACTGATATTAGCTTACCACTCGTAACCTTTGGGGTATGTTCCTGAAAACGATGTAATGTCAGGGAAATTAATTTAGCTCCTTTATTTATTTATTAATTTATTTATTTAATTAATTTATCCTTTATTTATTTTTTTTTTTTTTTTGTTTGGTCATTCCGCTGAAATTGATTCAGGCGGAGGATTCTTTTGCTTGATATAAAAATATACGAATGTTTTGGCCAATAAACATCGGTAAAGATCGGATCGGTTCGAAAATTGTTTTCATTATAAATATCAAGGACTGGGTTTTTCTATCAAGAATTTCTTAGTAGCAGCCCGGAGTAAGAAAATATGAGTAATAAATCTCGACCAACCTAATCTAGTTTTTAAAATATGATTGACGTGTCAAAATGTTTGTACAGACGCCAGCACATCAAGCTACTACAATCTGTCAAATTTCTTTAATAGATTTTCAACTTTATCGCTAAAGCATAAGGTTCAAAGTTGATTGGGAAACTTTGACAGTTTCGGGTAGCTTGATGTGCTGGCGTCTGTACACACCTACTAACAGAATTAAAATAATTTATTTATCATTTATCAAATAATAAATACATTCTTTTGCCATCAAAAATGTGTACAAACAAAGTGAAGCCCTAATTCCTGTGCTTGGTATCAACACCTGTGTAACAGGAGCCAAGGAGACGTCTTCATTATTTTGTGGCTGGTCGATGGTAATAGGCTCGCTACCTATGTAGTAGGTATATATAGGACTTAAACATAACTGGCGAAATGTGGGTGTATTATAGATACACTTCTGCCTAGCTCTTCGAAGATTATAGGTGTGATGTTATGGTATGTTATAAATAACTAGATGCGAAGATGAATATAAATATGTATAATTTGGCCCTTATTTAATCAAATTAATTATGTAGGTACTGTAAGGTAGGTATCATTTCTTTTTAAGAGCGTTTACGACGTACGGCATTTCATACAAACTTTCAAGCCCTTGTTTTTTGAAATAAATGAACCGATTTTAATGAAACTTTGTTCGCATAAGCAGGATACAAAGGTCTAAAAAGTTAGTAAAGAACATTTTCGAAATGTCTTATTTAATAAAAGATAACTGGAAATCTCTGTTTCTATGGAAAATATAAAATCGGTCTAATTAGTCTGTAACACTATTTTTCGAAAATGTTCAATCCACGAGTCCTTCATAATATGAAGAAACTTATTGAGTTCAATTAAAAACATAGTTTGGCCCCTTTATAAACTGTTTTCCAACAATATGCTTTATCATATAGAAACCATTTTTTTTTTACCAGACTGTGTTATTATATTTACACCTGCCGTACCAAGTCACGCATAGCAATAACTTATCGACTTTGAAAGACCTTCACAACATGTAATAAGGTACGAGTCAATATTATGTGTTTACATACAAATAGTGTACTTACTTTCAATTCTATCTCATCATTTTCTTTCTTGTATTTTATTTACCACCATTGATTGGTTTTTCGTTTGATTATAGACTTATGTAGAGCAGTGGGAAACGGCGGCGACTTACAGATCTTAGCTACTTCGACTTTGAGCTTATTGAAGTTTCAGGAGATACCTGCTTTAAAGACTGATTCGAAGTCTCGTAGGTATATTCCTTCCTTATCATCTACTTTGGCAAATGATTGGTCATCATTGTTCTATTCTATTCTATTTTTAATAAATGGCAAGAAAAGGCGATGTCGACTATTCTGCCAATGTCTAAAGTGAGCTGCAAGGACAAGTGAGCATGAGAAAAAAAAATTTAGACCAATAAAATGATTTCATTGATCCAGTTGATACAATGTAGATCTTGCTGGATTAGTACGGGAATGACATTGTTAGCATTAGTCATACTAATATTATAAATTAAATGCGAGAGTAACTCTGTGTGTCTGTCGGTCTGTCTGTGACCTTGTCACGCTCGTACTGTCGAATGTATTTGGATGTGGCACACGGAGACCAGCCAAGAGCAGTGGTGGCCCAGTGGTAACGGCCGCGACTTACCATTTGTAGGTCGTAGGTTCGAACCCTGACAGGCGCTTTACTTTGTGTAAATTATTTCATCACCACTGCTCTCGTAGCGGTGAAGGAAAACATCGTGAGGAATCCGGCATGTCCTAGTACCAAAAATTCGAAGACATGTTACATATAGATATCAACCCGCACTGGGCCCGCGTGGTGGATTGCGGTGCACGGGTCTCTCAGAGAGGAGGCCTGTGTCCTACCAGGGGGTCCTACCATGAATTCAGCACATTTTTCTAGAACCCCTGGGCCTTGGCGTAGAAAATAATAATCAGCTGTTTCATAGACAAGTGTAATACCTACGCGGTCAAAATATATGCAATAGCTCGTCCAAAAATTTCAATGCAGGAAGGTTCAGAATCATGTACTGAATCCATGGTAAAAGGTTGCGCATCGATGCCTACCACTCTGTATTTAGAGGAAACGCGGTACGGAGAGACTTTTGAAAAAGCCTCAGTAAAAAGTCATAATTTAAGGTTTGACTCTCGTCTATTTCCTCCTCCAATATTGGACCAATTTAAAAGATATTTCATAAACTTAATATGATGGATATATACTGTCTCCCTATGTTTTTCTTTTTCATGAATACGAGTAGTTGTAAAAATTTTACACTAGGCCTCTGTTGACAGCGGTTTAAATCGTAATTTTTTGAGGGTTCTAGTGCTTATAAAAATAATGTATCATCAAAAAGGAAAACATAGGGACATACAAGTAGTTAATATTTATTATTCTGTAAAAAATCATTGATTTACGGTCATTAACCAGAAAGAAAACAGACGAGAGCGTTTCTATGGAGAAACGACCACCCGCATTACCTCTTAATAATATTCAGCAAATTCACTTCAAGCATAAGCAGTAGAGGAAATTATCAAGGACCTCGGTATTTTGAAGTAAAATGCTAATAACACGCATATTCCGAGTTCATTTGCAAGTCGTTATTGGGTCTCTACAATTGGCCTGTGCTACCCTTATTAGGTGTTACCTGTCGTGTTTGTAACTTGAGCAAACGTGGTGATTAATGCTCGTGCCTTCACTGTATATAAGAAGATACCAGTTCTCAGCAGTGGGACAATAATAGGCTGGTATTTTTACCCTTATTTGAGGGTTCTAAAGTAGAATGGACGACGAAGTGTCAGTCGTCTGGCGGCGAGATGGGCGGACGATATATTGTTGCCAACCTGGGACCTGGCACAGGTGCGTGGAGATTGGTACAAGAAAAGAGAGGTCTATGTTCAGCAGTGGGTGACGTCAGACGGTGGATGATGATGTAAGATGAACAATGGCAGGACTCCATGTACTCTGGATGTCGCATCTATGTCTTAAACTTCGCGTACATTCGAAATGATTCAAATCAAATCAAATCAAATCATTTATTTGCTTGAATATGGGTAGGTACATGAGGTGATACATAATTACAGCAGTTCTTTAAACCATATCCTACCTTAATAGGTGTGCAAATATTTAATAAAATAAAATATACACATACATCTTCTGCCCATGGGGCCAGGCCTGGTTAGGCATAAAATTACAGAACGCCCCTTGCTACGATCCCTACTTTTCCTCGTTTACGATTACTGTCAAAAGATAGAATTAAGTCAAATTAACATGAAGGGCTTAGCATACGAGATTGGGTTTCGCCAAAAAAACGTTGTTTAGCAAGGGTAGCTGTAACAGAATTGTAGCACGTGGGCTTAGAATCTGGGTGTGCTGCACCAAAAATCTAACAAAACAACATGTTTATTGAACATGTTAGCGAAACATTGCAATCAGCAGATTTATGTTTACAATGTTCGAGAGCAATGGTGTAAAATAAACAGAAGCAACCCCTAGCTAGCGAACGCAGGGATGTTTTCCACTTTATTTGGACAACATGTATGTGTTTTTAGTTTGGTCAAACGCCCCTATTTTGTCTATTTCCAACAAAATTATGACTCGCTGCACGTTTATCGCTTCTGAATTTACAATCGTATTTATATTTGCAATAGTAAAAGAGTTTTGGTAATTACTTATATCATGGACATACAGTTACCTAGCTTTTGTACGCGGTTTCACCCGCGTGGAGGTCGGAAATTATCTCACGGATCGAAACAACCAGGATAAAATGTATCCCATGGCCTAACCCAGGTCAGGATGGTCTGTCCGTGTGCCACGTAATCAGCCTATAATGTGGGAACATTATCTAATAGGCTGATTGCTGACTGCTGGGACACAGGCTTCCTCTCGGTGAGAGGGGATGGGCCGGTATCCACCACGCGGGCCCCGTGCGGGTTGGCAGATGCCACATATCTTTGAATTTTTGGTTCTAGGACATGCCGGTTTCCTTACGATGTTTTCCTTCACCGCTTTGAGAGCAGTGGTGATGAAATAATTTACACAAAGTAAACGCCTGTCAGGGTTCGAACCTACGACCTACAACTCGTAAGTCGCGGCCGTTACCCCCGGGCCACCACTGCTCTTGGCTGCTCTCCGTGTGCCACATCCAAATACATTCGACAGTACGAGCGTGACAAGGTCACAGACAGACCGACAGACACACAGAGTTACTCTCGCGTTTATAATAGTAGTATGAATAGCAGCTAACAGTAATGACCAATCATTTGCCAATGTAGATGATAAGGAAGGAATATACCTACGAGACTTCGAATCAGTCTTTAAAGCAGATCTCCGGAAACTTCAACAAGCTCAAAGTCGAAGTAGCTAAGACCTGTCGGAGTAAGGACGAAGTTGGACAGACAAGGAAACTTTATTTTAACGAGCTTCAATTATAACTAAACTAGTGAAGTAGTGACTCAGTGTTCAACGTCGATATAATACACAGTGAAAATGTGTTTTGCTGTTGCAGCTTTAAAACAAGTTTTTTAGAAAATAGTTTTTTTAAATGTGAGGGGCCCGTGGCTAAATAATAACAGCCATACAGGTCGATCGATCAGGTTAAGCTACGCATGCCACGGTTGGTCTGTGGATGGGTGACCCTCTTTACATACCAAGACCCCTCGGTACCTCGGAAAGCGCGTTAAGCCGTTGGTCCCGGCTGTCATTCGTCGATCTTTGACAGTCGTTATGGGAAAATGTGGCGCGTGCAGCACCATACACTTGATAGAACTGAAAGTTCTTAAAAAAATAAAGAATAAGACAGATTTAGTGTGAGAGACAGAGAAAGAGATATCTTTCTTCTCTTTCATGTAACGAATGTGCCTAAACGTGTCGCGTCCTTGAAATTTCTTTTTCCATTTTGGTCCAATTATCGAATCGCCGCCTAAAGCGCAGGCCACACCGCCAGCTAGAACGAACGAACGAAGGAAACTATACAAACTACGCGAAATATTGGCGAGTTAAACTATAGGGTTCACACCGAAAACTACGGACAGACGAGCGACGGGCGGAGCGCGCGGAGCGGGCGAAGCGGGCTAAGCGGGCGAAGCGGAAGAGCGAGAGGTTAGAGTTTCTATCTGTCCATTGTCGGCGAACGAACCGGGCGAGCGGGCTGGCGGGCGAGCTAAGCTAGCGAAGCGCGGGCGCGCCAACGAGGTGAACGAGTAGCTTCGCTGGAATCGTCGGATATTTCGTTAGCTTAGCTCGTTAGGTTAGTCGGTAGCTCGCGGTGTGAACCGAAGTATGTAAAGAGGTGAAACGATGTTCGGCCGCCTAGCCCGCCCGCCCGCTAGCTGGCGGTGTGGCCTGCGCTTTAGTGTTCATGGACACGAGCTACACGCGTCTGGTCTCCATGCCTCGCTCGTGTCACTCGTGTGTATGAGCACTAAGAAGTTTCACTTCAAAAATAACTATCCGATGTTACGTCATCATTTCAGCCGAAAAACGTCCACTGCTGGATATAAGCCAAACGCACCTTATCGGCTTCTTTCCTTCAGTGGATCCCCGCGGCCTTAATAAATAAATAAATAAATAATAAATCTTATAGGCTGTAATTTCTTGTAACAAATGAATTAGACATGGCGAACTAGGCGAAAGCTTATTTTTCGGCTATCAGCGCCCAAACCAAAAAAGTGATGATATAAAATAACATAATAATTCGATACAATAAAAAAAAAACAACCGAATAATAATTGAGAACATCCTCCTTTTTTTGATGTCGGTTATAATTTTTTATTGAAACCTATTGTCGCCGTCCATAATTTCAACCAATAGAATATAAACCTAACCTGGTATTTTTTTCAGATCCTTAGCGTCCGTAGCAGGAGGTCTACTCTTTAAGTCCGTCAATGAAGATACGGGCCCATCCAAAAACAATTGAACCGTCAAAACGAGGGTCAAATTCAATTTCGGACGG
Organism: Hydraecia micacea; assembly: GCA_914767645.1. Classification (NCBI taxonomy): domain Eukaryota; kingdom Metazoa; phylum Arthropoda; class Insecta; order Lepidoptera; family Noctuidae; genus Hydraecia; species Hydraecia micacea. The sequence continues at coordinate 14,570,466 of OU611783.1, read as the reverse complement.
CAAATACATATCGGGAGTAGGGACAACTGTAAAAGCGTGTTGTCATTCAGTCTTGTACAGTCAACAATAGAGATAAGTATGCAGGATCGTCGGATATAGTTGAAGTTTAGTAAGAAACCGATGGATGTTCTCGAATAAAATTTAATTTTATTAATAGAAAACAAGCAGCTCATTTATCACATTATTTTACACTAGCACAATACATTGTCAGTACCGCGCGACAAAGAAGGGAATGATCCCTTTCAAAAACTTTTAAAGCGTGTAGCTTCCCTATATTTCCATTGATTTACTTACATACTGATGTAACCAATATTTTGAAACAAAATTTTGATTTAAAGAGTGTCTGTGGAGTGTCTTGCCCGTTCTTCTCCATAGGTACCTACTACGCTATGGGCAGCTAGCTTCATCTTTCTACCAGACCGACCCCTTGACAATTCAAAATTGCCTGTAATTGGGTTATTTGAAATAAATGCTTTGAATTTTATTTGAGTTGACTATGTTATTTGAAATTACATGATTTGTTCGAACATTTCTAACATTAGTCATCTTACCCTATTTCAAAAAACAACTTCCTCTATATGGGTTGCGGGGCACTAATCGCATGTTGTAAGCCTTCCGTATATTTAACACTACGTCGATAATCCCCTTAATTACAAGAAGGGCAAGCAAAGTCTGAACTCCGTAGTGTGTGGTGAGAGACAATGGATACCATTCAAGCACGTGGTAAGCTCTGTGGTCAAAGGTAACTGAGAGATTAGGTACGTATCTGTTAGTTACCTTTGACAATAGGAACTCAAGGATATTCACGAGACTCGTGAATATATGCAACAGCATTCCTTAGAGTTTCATAAGACATAGAGCGATCACCAATCTGTCTCAGTACTCAGTTACTGGGTTGTGGAGGTCAAATAGGCAGTCGCTCTATGTAAAATACTGGTATTCAGCTTTATCCGGTAAAACTGGAAGCCGACCCCAAGATAGTTGAAAAGGCTAGGCAGAGGATGATCCAAACTTGTAGCAGACAGCATAAGCTCCAAGTTGAGCTTTCTGGGTCGTTTTTATTTATTGTATAGTTATCCACGCCGGACCGCTTCGTTAACCCGTCAACTACCATTTGCGTTAAATCCGTCAATTGATATGTACATTGTACCTAGGTACCTACACATATGTATGGACCAATTTGGGATTCATCCGTAGCGAACCTTGATGATTTATTGAAGTTGAAATTGAAATCCTCTGATAAATTCGATATGACAAGTTTTTATTTCTATGTTGGCTTAGCGGTAGTGACTATAGATATCGTTGCAATTGAATTTGTGTATTTCTATTACATACACAAATTCAATTACACTCAAATTACCCTGTTATCCTTTCTCATGTCAGAATTCGTGTAGATATAGTGGTATTTTTCGATTGTCATTCGTGGATTCTTGACCGTCGTTAGGCGTGAATTATACAGAGACGGCATAAGGAGAAGGCGCGGCGCAGGCGCTGCGCAGACATGATGCCGGTTCAAAACGATTTCATACAAAATGTACCTGCGTCGCGCCTTCACAAAAATACACAAATTTAATTTCAACGATATCCAAAATCACTACCACTAAGCCAACATAGAAATAAAAACTTGTCACATCGAATTTGTCGGATGATTTCAATTTCAACTTCAATAAATCAACAAGGTTCGCTACGGATGAATCCCAAATTTCTAAGCTACTCGTAGAATCATGTATTAAAGTCATGGTTACAGTTTGCGTGTCGATGTGTATGTCCGTACTCTGTACCACTCTGTATAGTACCTCAGTTTATTACATACCTACTTAGTTTGTTTTTAAATGGATTCCATTTGACTTATCACACGCTGCTACCACAAGGAATTGGAATGATAAATAAATAGTAATTCCCTATAATTTACTTTAATAATGTTATCTTTATCGACACATTTTTGTTGACATGTTCACGTATGTAGATATGCAGAAATAAGGAAGCATATGCAATACTTTTTCATCGTGAAAGTGAAATTGGTTTACATTTTTTTTTTGTTGACCAAATCGTAGGTAAATTTATAGTTACCGTAACTAGATTGTATGAGAAGTAAATGATGATAATGTATGTGGTATGTGTATGACATGTTGTGCTGACTCCAAATGAGGGTAGAAGAATGATGATGAATGAGATTTTAAATCCTATAATAAACAATTTATCAAAATGTACCCGCAAAAAACAGAAGCTATTGTTGTAGCCAGAGCATGGTCAAATAATAATAACTACACATGGTCTACAAGACCTAGGTCGGGTCTAATTTACACATTAACTTATCGCTGTCTGCTGTAGCGTGTAAAAAATAGAAAAGCCTTCTATTATTATCCCCGTTGGCCTCGACTGAAGGTCAAAGGGTCTACAAAGAGCCCGAGAATTTTTAATAACATTATAAATAAAAGGAAGCTGCGTAAAACCCACGAGTACACTATGAAATTGAAATTCTTGGAACATGTCCGTTGTGGTTAATATCGATGAACCGGCCAAGTTTGCATAGCTATCTTCATAAATTGAAAGCTTTTTTTTGCTTAGTTTGATGTTAATGAAACTCTTTAAACTCTAGTGTTGACTTTATGAGTTGATACTTAGTAAAATTTATTATATTATACAGCCTGGTTCACATTTTAATTAGTGTCTAGTATAAGGTTCTCGAAATTAAATTATAGCAAAAGCAGTTTTTTTTTATCGAAAGTGAAAAATTTGCATTGTTACGATTAAAAGTTGTTTTTTTTTTTCAATTACTAAGATTCTTCCTCAGTTCTTGAAATTGCTAATTCTTAGAATCTGAAACATTTGTTAACATTTTTAAAATTGTGTTTTCTTACTTTCGATAAAAAAAAATTGTATCTTGCACTAATGTTAGGAAGATATTTTTTATACATGAAAGGGTACTTCATGATAGTCCTATCGCAAAAAAAAAAACATAAAAAAGCTTGTCGAAAAAAGGGCAATAAATTTTTAAAGATGTCCCCGAAGAATTGCCCCAAAAATTTATAAAAATATTCATATCTGCTAAACTATCAAAAATCGCGGAACATACATGGGGTATTTTCGGATACCCCTAGGTATGAGGAATATATTTTTTTTTATTGGCGTCACTATTTGGACCAACCTGTATAGTGACTTTATTGGTGATGTGTGTAGTACTCGCAACCACCGTGCGCGTGTGACCCGGTGTAGGTATGTACGATGAAGCAAAAGAAGTATGTAAGAACCATAGCAGGTGGCGTTCTGTAGTATCTGCCGACTCCCATGGGAAGGAAGCGTGAGTTTATGTATGTATAAAAGGATAAAGGGACATGAATGTCTACCTACCATGATTTTTGTCTAGATATTACATGTTTTTTCGAGATCCGCAGACACCTTCACTCCATATAAAACAAATTACTCGACCTACTTACTACAAATAATGAAAGTCAAAATAAGGAAACATATTTCGAACAAGAATGCACAATAAAAAGCTATTAGTTGCGGTCCCGACGAAAACGTCATCCCATAAATAAGTTTGAAGATAAAGTGAGACATTTCTAACAGAATACGTTGTTAATTGCATAAAGTGGGCCATTTGGAAGCTAATTTGAATGTCAACTCAGTTTCCAGAATTAATTGTGTTTCCTCGGAGCGCAGTACTTGAGTGGTGGTAGTAGCAACCTCTAATAGACCTCAGTGCTCTTGTGGAATATGCATATTCCGTACAATGTATGGAATATGCAATTATGCATGTGTATTGCTGTAATTTAATGATATCAAGCGTGGATTATTTTTTCTAATAATTTCAAACAGATGAAGAATAATGATTAATAGTACATTACATAAAGAGTTACAATTAAAAAAATTGTTCACTGTTACAATTTAAAAAATTGTTCTCTGTGGTTTGGTATGGAAAAATAAATAAACATCAAACTATCTCAAACACCATATAATTATGAAAGCAGATTACATTAATACAAACACACCCGGTGGACAATAGAGGTCCACCGGTATAAAGTGTAGACAATAGAGGTCCACTGGTATAAAGTGTAGACAATAGAGGTCCACTGGTATAAAGTGTAGACAATAGAGGTCCACCGGTATAAAGGTGGATCCACACATTGCGAGCATGCGCTCCGCACGGCGCACAACGCATGCCTCGCCAAGTGTGGACCTGTATATTCGTGGCGAGGCATGCGCTCCGCACGCGCGAGGGCGAGCCAACGTATGTCGGCAAATGCTTCAAGATCCCTCGCGCGTGCGGAGCGCATGCCTCGCCACGAATATACAGGTCCACACTTGGCGAGGCATGCGTTGTGCGCCGTGCGGAGCGCATGCTCGCAATGTGTGGATCCACCTTTGAATGTGAAGTCTTAAGCAATCTACATTATAAATAATAAATTAGGTAGGTGATTGTGATTATATTTTAATATTGAAAGCCGGCTAAAAGTTCAGCAGAAAGAGCTATGGTCGTGGGGAGTTGGAGATAAACCCGGTACTGTTCCTTATTAAAGCTAAATGTTATCAGTTACAAAATTAAGGTAAACCCTTCCAATTATTATTAACGTTAACTATAAATATATATAATTATGTAATAAGTGGGCGCCAGGGACTTTGAGAGTCCCGGATCCTGGAGCCGTCGAAGGTGTCCAATATATTTCCAGATGAAGGTGGAATGACGTACCCAAGATCCACAAATTGAATTTAGGAAGACCGGTTTCCACTAGGGAAAACCGGACTATGGTAACCAGTTGGTTTCTACAGAAACCGTAATATAAAAAATAGTTGAAGGTAGAAATAAAAAAATATTTCAAGGGATAAAAAAAAAACCGTCCCGCCTGCGCTATCGCTAGACGGACTCAGCCAGCCGCACAGTCGCTTCCGCAGGAGGCTTCTAGTAGACTCGAGGAACGGGTCTCGCGTCGAGGCCCCAGACGCTTGACTGGATCCTGGCGACGAGACGAATCTCTCGAGGTGCCTCTCCTGGAATCGACAATACGGAGACCTAATAATATAGGGCATAAAGAGGCACTGATGGAGGAATGTGTAAATGTGTGCCGAGGCGAAGCCGAGGCACTCATACGTAAGTCCATCAATGCCTAGTTGTGGCCAAGGCTTGTATAGTACTTTTCTCAAATAATGCGCGGAAATTAAAACTAAGTAGTACCTAGGCAGAACTTTTTTGCCCAATACAATTACTTTTCAAAATCAATGACGAACAACAATAATACACACATCAAAAGTGTCTAGGGATCAAGCATTTTTATGCGGATTTCTTGAGATTGAGATGTGGCTTTGTAATAAATTTATGATTTTATAAATTTATATGGATCCTTTTTGGTGCATTTCATAATTTGAATCAGGAACTGTGAATCAAATTCGAGTAAAAGATGAAAATCAGCTGTCAATATTTTCCCTATAAAAACATACAACGCATTGAAGACATTATTAGTGCTACTGTTTCCCTACTACTGATTAAAACCAACGTTATTATGGAGCGGCGACGTCATTTAAGCAGGGAAGAAATGCTCAGAGCCGTGGGAATGATAGAAGCTGGTTCCCGGCAACGTACTGTGGCTTTAGCTCTGAATACAAGTCAGAGTGTTATCAGTCGACTTTGGACACGTTACCGAAGCACTGGTACCGTGGCTGAGCGCCATGGAGGACGGTATCGCTGCACCACACGGAGACAAGACCGATACCATCAAATCTTAACTCGAAGAGCTCCAACAATAACCGCCATGATGTTAGCCGTGAGGCTTCATCACTCTTCAGGGAACTTAATTAGCGACCAAACAGTCAGAAACCGCTTGCATGAAGTGAACCTTCATTCTCGAAGACCGCTACGGGTACCACCTATAGCAATGCACAATCGTAGGATTCGATATCAATGGGCTCTTGAACACAGAAATTGGGCAGAAGAACAATGGCGTTTCGTGTGCTTTTCTGATGAGTCTCGTTTTGGTATGAGACCGGATACAAGACGTATACGACACTGGAGAACCCCTGGACGCCAACAGCGATTAAAATCCTGCCAGGAAGTCCATCCTTATAGTGGTGGAACCATCATGGTATGGGCGGGTATTTGGATCGGCGGAAGAACTGAGTTGATTTGGATCAGAGGCAACCTCAACGCTCAAATTTATGCTGAGACGATTGTATCAGACGTCATCGTTCCTCTACAAGTGCAAATCGGTCCCTTATTTCAGTTAATGCATGATAATGCACGACCGCACACCGCAAGAGTTGTAAGACAGACTCTCGCCGCAGCTAACATCAATGTCCTGCCCTGGCCTGCTCAGTCGCCAGACTTGAACCCGATTGAGCATGCATGGGATATGCTACAGAGAAGAGCTCTGCCGAATATGGAGGGTATCCAGTCGCAAGAAGACCTTTTTTTGTTGTTGCAACGAACATGGGCTGCCATTCCACAGCGTGATTTGGATGAACTCATTTTGAGTATGCCAAACCGATGTTCTTGTGTTGTTAGTGTTCGCGGTAGAAACACGGATTATTAATTGTTTAAGTTACCCAATAAAATTTTAAAGAAAACTGTTATTTCAGTCTTTTTTTCGAACTTTTGTGTTAGTGGTTCAAATGTCAAAAATCCCTTTATTAGGAAAATGGCAAATTTCTTTATTAATGCAAAGGTGACTTGGTTTATCGTTACTGTGACAAACGAAAACACTTTATTTGATGAATCCTTAAAGAAAATTTTAATTAATATCAATCAGGAGAAAAGTTATTGCAAAAATATATGTTGATCCCTAGACACTTTTGATGTGTGTATTTCCCGCGTTAAAGTGTTCATTTGTTTTTTTTTTTTTCAATAAACAGCTTTCTATTTGCAAGCCAGTTCGAAATTTAAATAAAACCTTTGAAAAATTACCGCCTTGGTTGCCATGTTTCGGAGTAAAAGATCGTTCCATTTTTAAATTACACACTAAACTTTTGCCGGCCGCTGCCCGCATGTATTTGGCCAGTACAGTAATTTCGATTTATTTCCAAGAAAGTTGTCAAAATAAGCCAAGCATGTTTGAGAAAAGACACATTTAATACGATGAGTACAAAATATGTAAATACATAATTTAGGTTTTTACAGATACTTAAGTATATACAAGGTGGCAGGGATATCGATGCGCAACCTGTTACTATAGATTCAGTATATGATTCTGGAGGATAACTGACGAATAATTTCTACGCTAGGGGTCTAGAATCATGTGCTGAATTCGTGGTTACAGTTGGCGCGTCGATGTCCCCGCCCCAGTCTGACGAATGTTCGTGCAATCTGACTGTTCAAATGTTCATGAAGCACTGGCGGACAAAGAGGGGGGGGGGGCAGAGACCGCCCGCCCTAGGCCCCTGGTTCAGGAGGGGCCCCAAATCTAAAGTAGTACTTTTTAATCAATCCCAACAGTAAGCAGTAGTTCGAGTTGGTGGCCCGGTACGTACCTACCTATGCAAAACATAAATTTTGGGTGCTAATAAATTTCGCCTCGGCCGCTCTCTTATTCTCGTTTTGCAAAGCAACTCCTATTTCTGTACGAATAGGAATGTTCAAAAGAAACCTGACCGAGAATTCAGAGTTCAGGTGTAAAAAGGTGTCTTGCTTGCTTTTCCTGAACAGCATAATGAGGAGATGAATATGCACCTCCCTGAAAAAAATAATCCTGCTGCTTGCGAGGCCCATTATATAGGTAGATTATAATTATTACCCACGTTATACTTTCTTTTTTTTAGGCTTTATTCATTTTTTTGCAAAATGTTACTAGAAATACAAGTACCCACATAAACTGAGAAGACTGGGGGGGGGGGGGGCTCATTTTGTTTTACCGCCCCGGGCACCCAACACGCTTAGTCCGCCACTGTCATGAAGCCTCACATTTTGTTTATTAAGCCTTTTCCATGGAAATCCTATTTAGTAGAATATAATTTATTACAAAACGGTTTAATATTTTCAGCATGTTGGTAGGTATGTTTTCTGAGAAACCGTCTCATGTCAGCGCGATATCGCTAATAAGAGCAAAAATTTCTAAAGAAATTCCGAGAAAGCGGTTCATCATATATCATTCTATTCTATTCTATTCTACAAGTAGATAGAGAACGACATAGTGTTGTGTATCTCTATCGATCGTAAACTTCCAAGGATAAATGATGACAAGAAATTATTGTTTCGCTGTCGGAAAAGTTATGGGATCATTAACTATATTTCCGACGTTTATTTCAACTTAAACGGTCGGGGAAGCTCACCTATACAAGTAATTGAAAAAGTTATCACGTAAAACTTGAGGAAATTGGTGCCGCTGTCACTTACGAGTTTGTTCGGCTTCGTTGTTTAGAAATATGCGTTGGCGATTTTTCAGCTTTATTAAGACATGTTTTTTTTTGTTGTTAGCCTATTCTCTATATTTCTGTCTCACTGCTGGGCAAAGGCCTTCCCCAAAATCTTTCAGGAACTCTTTTCCCACGTTACCTCGAACCAGCCCTCGCGATATGCGTCCAAGTTATCTCACCATCTCTTTCACGGCGGCGTCGTCCATCTTTAGGCACCTATGTGTGGAGACTTTTGCTCAGCGGTCATCGTGCATGCAGCTGATGTGACCCGCCCAATCAATATGATCCTTCTTTCCTACATCCAGTATGCCCGTTTTGAAACGCAGCGTGGTGTTTGAATTCTGTACTGTCTTTTTACACCCAGAATGCTGCGTTCCATCGCTCTTTGGCAAACTCCAATGCGGAACTTTTGCAACTCGGTGGCGAGCAGATCTGAGCACCATAGGTTAGGACGGGCAGGATACACATACGCTTTGAAGTTATGCAAAAAAAAAAAATCGTTTCACGTAACAAGATATTGGGAGCCAGGAACTAAACATACTTACTTTTGTACTATGGAATGAAAATGCAGTATAACATCGATAAAAACTTTATTGATAAAAGACGACAGAATGTCGCCTTCTTCTATTAAGCGTACGTTTCTCCCGACGACGTCTCCATTTTAATGTCTGCTATATGATAAAGTTTTAATTGTTTTAATGGTAACACGGGATTACAATACACAGATTGTGACGAGACGGGTAGGGGCGGGCGCGCGGTGGGAGACCGCCACTCGGCGTGGAAAACGCGCGCCCGATCATTACGAATATAATTCTCTATCTAACAATAAGTCAATATTCTGATCGCTAATATCAAAAAATTTACAATGAAAATAGAATTTACTCTAAAAATAATTTTACGCGAATCAGGCGTCGGTCGTGAGTCGACTCAGGACGACCGGCGCCGGCGCGTAGTCTATCACATAGAAAGATTCATAAAGTACAATGAGGCACGCCGCGGCCGCGACCACCGCGGTCCGCCGCGCAATACCTCTCACTCTCCATTTTAGAAACGAACCTTTACTCGACAACTAAAGGTATGTTATAATTTACAAGATTTTAAATACACACGTGGTGCCTACACGAAAAGGTCTTTTAATGACGAGCAGAGAGAAGCATCGCAACTCTCCGTCGCTTCCTCCTCCTCTGGCCTGTTGGGGTACCAGCGCTCTCCCTCCGGGCGTCCCGTCTGCCGGACCGTAGCTGGAATGTCTCGCGTCTTCAGTCGAACCTCGGTTTTTGTTGCCGTTTCTTTCACAACGACTGCTGTGCCTGATGTCGATGCACCTGGGTCTACAGCAGAACTCTTCCTAAGGAACACTTCGATGGCACTGCCGAGTGCACTTGCATCCACGACTGATCCCGAAGGCTTATCCCAGACCACAGCCGCCGCGTCTCCGGGAGCTGGTTTTGAATCTGGGGCAAAAGTCACTTTGCTTTTCTTGGGTTCATTTTCTTGTTTCTTCGTGGCTAAGGTCTGATGTCTTCGAGTGAACCAAGTGGTGCCTGAGTCCAAGGGTTTGTCTCGCAGCGAGGATGCATCGAAACTGCTGGACCTCATGTCGGCCAGGCGTCGGGACCGCTCTGGCTTGCCGCAGCGATCGATCTCTGTGGCTGACGAAGTGAGTGCATTGAGCATTAAATGAAGATCTGTGTCGGTGCAGACCACGCCGACGCCGACGCCGGCGCCGCTGCGTGGTGGGATGGGCGGCGGCGGTGGCATCTCTGAAGCTCGGCGACGCGCTGGTATTGGCGGCAAGGGCGAGCCTAGGAAGTCTGAGTGCCTGCGACCACGGTTTGTATACCGCACAGAGCCGCCCATAGGCGAGCGCTCGTCTAACGGCTGGACTTCACATACTTTTTCATTCGAAGTGTTCCAAAGACGCATACGTACTTTGCGAGCTTGTACGATGTCGTCCATTATATCTAGCTGTAGATTGTGGGTGCTGCCGAGTGTGTCTGTGGCTGGAGGGCCTGCAATGGAAACGAGAGCTGAACACAAAACATGTTGGCTGTTCATGTGAGAAACACAAATGTATGTATAAGTTTGTGAGTGGTCAGATTAGCTCACATTTCTTGGAGCCGGAGTCTCTGCGCTGACGGGCTAGTGCTGGGAACGCTGCGATGGACTCGCGGCGTCCGCGTCCAAACAGTGCCTGAGGCACTCGGGATATTGTTACAACGGAATGTCTGAAAATAAATGTTGAGTCAGCTATTGCGATTGTTGTTACAATACGAGGTAGAATACGATGTAGGAGAATTCAGGAATTTAAATCACAATCGAGAGCAGTAGTGGCTCAGTGGTAACGGCCCCAACTTACGATCTACCAAATCGCACTGGCCCCGCGTGGTAGATTACGGCCCATTCCCTCTCACAGAGAGGAGGCCTGTGTCCCAGCATTGGGAACGTTATAGGCTGATTATGCTACTTTTAAATAAACCCCCGTACATTTAACGGATGTAATGTATCGTTTATGATCAAGTAGGTATGTTAAAATGATGCACTATGTGGGCAAAGATAAAAATGATGTTGGTAAATAAAATGTGTTTTGTTTCTTTTACCAGAATAATATTATGATACTTAGGTAATGTAATTCTTATGTTATTTAAAGACATATTCCGAAAGAATCTCACCTTCTGCCGCCAGGCTGTGGCTGTGTAGATGTCAGTGTTGCCAGGAATGCAGCCTCGCGGGCCTCGCGTGCCGCGCTCTCGCCTCGCTCCGACAGCCGCCGAACCTACGTACACAACATACTATAACATAATGTTATTATATACGATATAAGTAAGCTGGAGGGGCTTGTGGCTATAGTAATAACAGCCCCACGGTTCGATCGATCAGGTTAAGCTACGCTTGTCGCGGTTCGTCCGTCGATGGGTGACCATCTTTACAACCAAGACCCCTCCGTGCCTCGGAAATCACGTTAAGCCGTTGGTCCCGGCTGTGATTCGTGGATATTTGACAGCCGTTACGGGTCGTCAGAAGCCCGAAACTCTGACAAACACTCTTAGCAAGGGGTATCGTATTACCCAGTAACTGGGTTGTGGAGGTCAGATAGGCGTTCACTCCATTCACCTGCATCGGGTTTACTGGTAGCCGACCCCAAGTTGAGAAAAGGTTTGGCAGATGATGATGATATGTTAAGTGGAACCTATCCGGAGATGGTGAGATAGCCATAGCTACATTTCAGATACTTCCTACACACATTCATCTGTGCGACCAGACCTGCATATTGATAAGTTGGATCCCACATTATTCGATAGTTTCTACAAGTGCAAGTATTTTAGGGGTTGTAGTGGTGCATTCTTTTTTTTTTCACTGATGGGCAAAGGCCTCCTTACTCTCTTTCCACCTCTCTCTGCCCAGAGCTGCCAAGGACTAATCTTTATGAAAGGAGACCAGCTCATCCCGCACCTCATTTCTTTAAAAGGTCATTATCTGGACCAGTTTTCGACCTATTTGAATTTATGCAAACTTGGTTTTAATAACTGAGTGTTCACTGATTGAAACTCCGCGTCGGAGTCGCCCGACGGGGTTAATTCATGAGCGGGTTGATTAATTATTATGCATAAGAAGTAACCGCATCCGCTCATATTTGCATGTTGGTATGCTCAAAATATATCTACCTACGTAAAATCACCTTGGATTTGTATAATGTCGAAAATCAAATTTAAAAACAGTTCTTAATATAAGCACACAATAACATTATCAGCAGAACACCTTTATATCCTTCAATTTTGACGTTATTATTGTCATGAATAAGCCACCCATCTTTCTTTACTCACTGTTAAGCCACATTTAGTTACACGACGCAAGTTTCTTGTCTGTGGCATACAATAAAATTGAAGCAACAAATTACTTGTATTGGCTATATACTGTTTAGACTGCAACTTTTATTATTATGGTAAACTAACGCGGTAAATACACAAATTACGAGTTTTCATCCCTCTCGTGTACTCCGTGCCTCACATGGATAGGTATTCAGACCGTCTTGATCTTTTAAGAAAACTCGTACGCAAAAACTGCTTCAAATACCATTTACCAATACATAGGTTTTCACAAAATTTATGTTTACCAAATAGGGCAAAATAAGAAAAATACACTACACTTTTATATGTCATTCGTTTTGTTCATTCCCCGTGACACCACCAAATTTGACAACAACGTCGGTGTCACCGAGAATGACAGGGATCCGTTTTACCCGTGACACCGCAGAAGTTACGTTACGCTCACTGCTAACATTGAATAAACACTTAAACATTTTATATTATATTCCGTTTCCCTGTTTCTCTGCTATTCCTTGGCACAAAGACAAAAACTCCCACTTAAAGCCGTTCAACAAATTACCCGATATTCAACAAAACTGCTTACTACTCAATTACCGATAACTTTGTCGACAGTCCTATTAGGCAAGCTTCTATAAATAGATATTGAAGAGGCAGTCAGTGGAAGGTAATATCGTGCTATAACTGTGATATTCCTCGAGCGACTGTAATCAGATAAGCTCTGATAAGCTGCAGGTGATTAGGAATCGAATGGATTGCTAATTTTCTAGATATTAGGTAGTAAAGTTATCATGAATTGCTGTACTTTTCAGCCTTAATACGAATCTAATTGGTGCTTCTGATTTTTGATATGAAAATCGATTTGGCTCGATTGATAAGCTTTTAAAACATAAGTACCTCCCTAGTAAGTTCAAATTACTATAAACAAAATAAAAAAAAAAATCAAAAAACAAAAAAAAAAAAAAAAAAAAAAACAAAAAAAAAAAATTGTATACTTGGTGGACATGTAATTTAACAACCATCGTCATCCTATAGAGTAAAGGAGATGAAGAGGAAGAGAGCGGGAGGGGGGGGGGGTGATATTCATTTTAATTCTTCTCAAGGTTCTCATAGTGAAGATTACAGTAATACATAAGTCCACAAAGGATCTGAAAACTATTGACTTGTAATACAGGAATAAATCGTCAAAGTGACCTCTGCACTGCCACCGACGACGACGTCGATGGCGAAGTTTTGGGCCATCAGGATCTGAGAAAAGTCTTACAAGCGATACGAAGAAGTAGAATTATACAAGTCAATAGTTTCTCAGATTGAATTTTCAAGTCCATGACTTGATAATTTAAGTCTATGAATTTTTCGATGGATTTCCAAAGCTTTCCAAGATTTTCCTAGCTACTAACCTGACTGGCAGTAGGTCCAGTGGTACAAGATGGCGTCGGCAACGAGTGCTTGCGCGTATCACGCCAGGGCGACAGATGGTAGGGGTCCGGGGGCGACTCCTGGTCAATGGACAGGCCGCGCGCGGGGGCCGAGGAGTGAGGGGACGAGTCTGTGTCCTCGGTGCCACTCTCTTCCACGACGATCAGCGGCTCGCCCCCGCCGATGGCCGGCATTGCCATCGAACCGCGCCGCATCATTGCTGTATAACAGAAAAAAATACGTACAATTTTTGTATTCTGTCGTATGATAAACCTGATAAATATAGGTATTTTAGTAACACTTATTAATGCACATTACACAACAGAGACTTTGTTGCATCAAAATTGTAAATGACACGAAAGGGGTACGCTGTGGTCTTTCTATTGGCATGCAATTAAACAGGTAAATTAGCAAACCCGCATATTTAGTTTTACTCCGGTATTTTAGCTTAGTGACGTTGATCCCTATTTCTCAAAAGTAAACTCTTCCTGGGATACAGAGTGGTTTTTCCCGAAAATCTTATTAGAAAATAAACAAGGTTATCCTTATTTGGGGCCGCCGGTATCCGTGGTTTAGCCGGTTAGTAGGGGTGACATCCTTGACTTGATGTTGATAAAAGCTGATTGGATGGGATAATAGACAAGCCCGAGGTGGTCGATGTGAAGGTATAAAAGTGGGTCGTTTGGCACGTCATAATGTCAACCTCGTTAAATTTATTTCATAATTTTCTTCGATAAACTGAGGTACCAATAAAGTATTACTGTTTTTTGCCATTAACTGGTTGAATGCCGTAATTACAGAAACAGTTGAAAAAGCCATTATGTCATGCGTGGATCCACGTTCGAAGCCCCCTAAAACTTATCTGGCAGCATGTGTGTAAGGGTCATTATATACCCGCTATTGCTGCATGGATGGCGGTGCGCACACGTCGGTTCAGTTGCCCAGTCGTGAGTTTGTGATGTACTCTACCTAATCCAGAAGAACCAGTTGAACTGATTTGACCAACCACGAAAATCTTCACGAATCAAACAATCAATGGTAACTGTCGACCGCGATGTAAAAACATTTTCACGTAAGCATCGAGGTACACCCCCGAGCAGCCAGAGATGTAGCTATCGCAGGAAAGCCACTCTTCATGTCTCAGTTTATATACGACGTACTAAGAGATGCTGTTGTATGATGTACTATTATAGTGTTTTTCTGTACATTAAAAAGGACATAAAGATATCAGATACGTAGTAGGTACTCGCAAACAGCGCGGGCGTGCGACCATATGAACATAAACGCAGCAAAAAGAGTGGTTGAGAGTGGGAGCCGGGAGCCGCGTGACGACTCCCGGCCACCGTAGGCGCGGGCCTGCGGACGGAAAGTAATGGGTAGCTCACCGTCCGATCAGGACCATGCAGGCCAGTGCCGGACGGCGCGTATGTGTTCCACGCACGCCTCAAAGAGATGTCAGCACAAGGGAACGGGCCCGTTAGGGCCAAAGCCTGCCGGGTCAGCGGGATTGTCCGAAAGGGTTACCACTACCCCGGAACATACTTTTCGCTATTCCTCATAGTTGCGGATTTGGCCATCCACGCTTACTTGAAAAATTCACTCTGTATAGTTGTGTCACTTTAGTCAATTTCAGAGTGGGAAATCGTCGTTTGACAGAAATAAACTAAGTTTTGGTTATTTTTAGTCTAGTCCAGCCAGAGGCATTTGTGACAAGAGAATCGGCACCATTGTCGCATTACTCCGGTAATTTTGTGTTGAATATTAAATTTATTTTATTGTAAATGTATAATTTTTTGTGCAATTTGTACTTTAAATTTTTTGGAGCTCATGGGAAATATTTTATTTTATATTGCTTTTTTAATTTGGAGCCGCCGGGAATAAGATTATGGAGCGCTTGGGAATAAGCCAAAAATGTATCCTTTAAACAATCGTTCAATTTCCAACAAAACGCACGTAAACCAACTGTACAGAACTCATAATCTCATTATTAAAATGAAGACGAAACTTTATGAAGTTCAAATTCCTTTCGTTCTGTCTATTAAAGATTACCGGTAAACATAGGTTTAATTAAGTAAGTATTCATTAAAGTTAGACGGTTTTCTTGTCTTTATATTATTATATAAATTAAACGGTTTCAAGCTAATTTCGTTAAGGGGCCGAGCTTTATTCCTATTAGGTAACTGGTAATTGCCGTCAGAAAGTTAGATTATTTCAGTGATTTGTAATTTTAATCAATTTTAAGGCCCTCGCCGCTGTCGCCCGCTTATCCTTTCTAGATGTTTGTTAGAGACTTTTAATGAGTTTACTTGACGATTTCATGCTTTGAATTAATGAACATTACTTGGCTATGAGTTGAATGCATAATTTATCCATAAAAAAAACCTGAAAAAAATTGTGGCGCCTGGTAAACTGATGGGACTTTTTTTAGGCAATGTATATACAGGGTGTCATGGATAACCTCTTCAGGGGGCACTGTACTTATCATTATGAACAACTATTACTTTGGGACCAAACCTGAAAATGAGAAAAAAGAATCGGCAGTTTCCTACATTTTGACGAGTTTGCGAACATAAATGTAGCGAACAGCTGATTTTTTTTCGCAATTTCATATCTGGTCCCGTAGTAAAAGTTGTTCATAATAATAAGTACAATGACCCCTTAAGAGGTTATCCATTAATTACCGGACACCCTGCATATCAATTTAAAGCTGTGCTGCTTTGGAGTTTGTTGCCTCTTCTTCTGCCCAGCTAAATCACTAGGAAGTAGTGAAGGGCGGGCGTTTTGGGGGATTGTCTTATGTAATTTTGACGTTCGAAAAGTGCTGATTCTCAGTCTGAATTGAATAAATGACTTTTGATTTTGTTTGATATAGAGATAATAGTGACCCGACCTTGTTCCGACCTTCTATATAAAAAAAAAATTAATCACCGAAATGTATGTACGCGCGTAACTTCTGAACGACTGCACTAAATTGGAAAAGTAATTCTTTTTTTGTTGTGTTCGGTATTGCCAGGACAAGGTTTGTATAAAAGAAAATATCGGAAATTCGAAAAAAAAATTGTACCCGCGCGAAGTGGGGCGGGCCGCTAGTTTATAATATACTAGCTGCGCCCCGCGGTTTCACGCGCATAAATGTCAATCCCGTGGGAATATCGGGATAAAAAGTAGCCTATATGTTAATCCTTGGTGTCAGCTACCTCCATACAAAATTTTATCACAATTGGTCCGGCCGTTTGAGCGCGAAGAAGTAACAAACATATAAACACACACATACACTTACAAACTTTCGCCTTTATAATATTAGTGTGATATAGATTACAGACAGGATTGGTCCACACTAGCTCAAAACAGAGGAGTGGGAATAAGAAAGGGAGGCCTTTGCCCTGCAGTGGGACAACTTAGGCTAAAAATAAATAAATAATAGATTTACTTAGATAAACTGTTATGAACATTAGTTTACTGACCCAGCTGAACACACAAAGTTAATAAGCCAGATGTTTATCAAATGAACTTTTAAACATAGGACGCATAGAACCGGTGTGAACTTAAAAGGGAAGTGTCGATGGACGAAAAGCATAAAGAATAGATTGCCGACCATTCATTTCATTCACTCTGATGGCAAGTGGTGAATGATAGTAATTTGTCTATAATAACTAAGCGATATTTAGGCAAGGCCGGCATTATATCTTACTAATATCTTAAGAGGTAAGTGAGTTTGTATGTAGGCGGTACTAGAAATAAAGATAAAATACATTGATCAACCATTTTTCAGATTAGCTAAAGTACAGACGCCAGCACATCAAGCGACCCGAAACTGTAAAATTTTCCACGAACGAAAATCAACGTTGAACCTTATGCTTTAACGATAAAGTTGAAAATCTATTAAATAAATTTGACAGATTGTAGTAGCTTGATGTGCTGGTGGCGTCTGTACATTCATCTTTTATGGGGTACTGTGTTAAATGTTACAACAAAATACCTTGTGATTAAATGAAAGAAAATTTAGAACTCATACCTACTAAAAGTACACTTTTTAAACAAGCATAATATTATTATATTATTATTACAAATTAGAGGATTATGTCCGCGATCATTTAATTTTTGTTTTTCAATTTTTATTTTATTTGTAATGTGCGTTTTGTTTGTGCAGAATAAACCGTTTTTCTTTCTTTTCTTTCTTTCTAGATAAGAACGCTTGGAAACATGCTGGTCCTGCTCCACAATTATGACAATCTAGAGTCTAGACAAAATCAAACTGGTTTCTTTTTTTACATTGATTTACATTCTGTATTTACTTAACTCACATAAAACTTGTTAATTTTTTTGAATGAAAACCGTCTACTTTTACAACATTTGTAAATATGTGAACACCATCACACCGTCACATAATTAATTTACTAGTTATTTTACCTATTGTGTTATAGTCATTTTATTCTAGGTGCATCGTCTTAATTATATAATTAACTAGCTTCTTCCCGCGACTTCGTCCGCGTGAAATTTCACCCCCCCCATTCACCCCCTTAGGGGATGAATTTTGAAAAATCCTTTCTTAGTGCACCCCTAGACCTCATAAGGAACGTACGTGCCAAATTTGGAATCTCTAGACCCAGCGGTTTGGGCTGTGCGTTGATATGTCAGTCAGTCAGTTCTCCTTTTATATATATAGATGTATACAAAATATTGTAAATTTTTTTTTATAAAAGAGTAACGGTTATGCATGAAACATAATTTGACATTAGCGAGCTAATGTCAAACGATAAATAAATAAATGCACTAAGGGCATAAAGCAGAGTCACGGGCGCTATTTTGAATCCTGACCGCAACGAGATATTCTAGACCTTCCAATCGCCGCGAGGGATCTCTAAGTTAACTCCTGAGCGAAGAGAGGAAGTTAAGAATGCTAGAAATGTGATGCAATACTAGAATTGTGTGAAGACGAACCTACCTACCTACCTAGAATAAAATTACTGTACCACAATAGGGTAAAAAGTATCTCTGACGATACCGTGCTCTGTGATTTCAATTTTATTTAAACATCATCATCAGCCTATAGCAGTCCACTGCTGGACATAGGCCTCTCCTATTGCACGCCATTCAACTCGATTTTCGGAAACTCTCATCCAGCTGCTACTACCAGCCATCTTGCGAAGATCGTCGCTCCACCTAGCCTGAAGGCGTCCCACTTTACGTTTACCGATTCGCGGTCTCCACTCAAGAACACGTCTACCCCGACGGTCATCGGTTTCACGGCTAATATGGCCGGCCCATTGCCACTTCAGCTTGCTTATTCTATGAGCTATGTCGACAACTTTGGTTCTCTGCCGGATCACCTATTTCTAATTCGTAAAATAATTTCTCCTTAATAATTAATCAATAAGTAGTTAGTTTCCCTCGTCCGTAGTATGACTTTCGAACTACGTTTCATGAATAAATAAACAGTTACACGTTCGAATTCCAATCATTCATTACGTATTTAGTAAGGAGTAATTAAATAATAAAATAATACATTTTCGATTGCGATGAAATATCAAACATAATTTAGGTACTGGCCGCGCGGCAGCGCCCCGCGGTTTTACCCGCATAAGTGTTCATCCCTTGGGAATATCGGGATAAAAAGTATCCAATGTGTTATTCTGATCTATACCTTAACTATATTACTGTACATTTTCATCAACATCTTGGCTTGATGCCAATTGGATAACATTGAAACTTTTTATTCTTTGTAAAAAATAAAGATCAGCTGTTTCATAAACAACAAAGACGTACCTACCTATTGAAAAGCTAAGATATTTTTTTTTTAAGTAAGTGCTATCTGCAACTTATCTACTAATATTCTAATAATCACCCTAAAATAATAGAACCCTGTGATACAGGACGTAGTAAGTTCTGAATAAAATTAAATCAGCTTCCAAAATATGAAATATATGAAAAACATCAGACACACGACGTATCGTCATATATCGGCCACAATATACAAATCCCACCAGTGCACACGGACGGAACAGTTTACATAAATAATAACAAAACATATTTAATTCGCAAAGTAAGTATCCGTTTCGTTTTGGAAATCTCCTAAAAATGTGGGTACACAATCAATGTTGACGTTTTCACGGCAAATATAAATATTCGTACGGTTACTCTTTTATATTTTTATTGTAGGTATAGTATTTGAAAAAATAACAAAATTATACAACGTGTCTGTATAAGTAAGCTGTATAAGTCCAGTTCCAGTGCCAGTTTCCTCCAAAGCAGAGAGAAAAGAGTAAATGTCAAAAAAAAATGTCTGCGTCGCTTCTGAGGAGAGTGAGGGGCAGTCCTAACAGCATCCTGAAAACTGTAGCCGAGAGCTTCGGCTCTCCAATTGTACAGCAGTTTGTGCGGAGGTTGATTTTCACTAACACTAGGCAATAAGTTATTTTTGTTTTGTTACTAACACTATATGGATATTCTTGTGTCCGAAATAAAGATATTCTATTCTATTCTATTCTAAAAAACAATATATTACTGTAGTTAGCCTAACCCTTCAGTGATTGCAGGCGTGATCTTATGATGAGTGTTGTTATTGTGTTTAATATAGGCTGAGAGACGTTAAGAGGAAATGCGGTCATAGAGACTTTTGAAAAAGCCTAAGTAAAAAGTTACAATTCGAGGTTTGGCTCTCGCTTATTTCCTCCTCCAATATTAGACCAATATTTAAAAGATATTTCATTAACTAAATAAGAAGGATATATACGGTGTCTCTATGTTTTTCTTTTTTCATTAATAGTTGTCAAATTTGTACACTAGGCCTCTGTTGACAGCGGTTTAAATCGGCATTTTTTGAGGGTTCTAGTGCTTATAAAACTAATGTAGTATCATCAAAAAGAAAAACATAGGGACATACAAGTAGTTAATATTTATTATTCTGTAAAAAATCATTGCTTTATGGTCATTAACCAGAAAGAAAACAGGCGATCTCGAGGGCATTTCTATGGAGAAAAGACTCTTAAATACAACGTAAACCTTATTCCAGAAATCTCTCCACCACCTAATCAACTCACCAACGAGTTCTAGCTACCGTGTCTACCCCCACCACTCTATGCTAAAATTTTAAACATAAATTTAGTGAAAGGGCAAATATAGTCAAAATTAGACTTATGAGAATAAAACCTACGTGTGCAAAGATCTCATGCAATCGCAAGCTTCTAAATTGACTCGCAAAGAGATTTCGTATCATGACAATATCCTACGTCGCTAAAAGCCCCCCTCCCATAATTTATTAGTTTTATTACCATCACAATCTTCTCAGCAACCCGGTACCGCACACAGCACAAACACACACTGAAACTTTTCTTCCACTTTCACAAACAACTAGAAATCACGATCTTCGCACAAACGTTCAGAGCAGCCAATAACAGACATTATCTAATCGCGTGTTGCGATCATTTGATTCAGTATCAACAGGTCTGGCAGAGCAGCCCCGATGGGCCAAGGCTGCTTTGGCACTGACCCGCTTTTGCGACACACCCCCCGACCTTCCTTACCCCCCGGACCCCGCTCGAGCCCGGAATCCCGCCCTCTCTCCCGGGGAGCATCCAGTTGCAGCAACTGTTGCAGTCCGGAAATAGCTGCCAGATAATATAGTCGGACTTAGGTGACAGTTGACTGCTTATTTTATTTTATTCAACAGTTTATTTGTTGCGCGAAATTATTATATAGAATTGTTGCGACTTAAAAGGTGGCAAATGTAGTGTTTGTCTTTTATGCAAGTTTTAATGTAGTATTTATAGAGTTCCAGAAAACATGGAAATGCATTGAGTTCATATATTTACGGGTAGTAAAGGGAACGTTAATCTTAATTCACTTCGACTCTAATGAATGAAATGACTACGACCGCCCGACCTAATTACATTTCAGGGTTCATCAGTCATCTGTCTTGTTACCTTGTGAACAAGGTGCAAACAAAAAGTAATTATTCGAGGAGACAGTTTCTGGGGCAAGTCGGCATCGGCGTCAATTGCGACCTCGCTAATGAAAATTTCTCGAATTTTCTTGAAGTTTTAAAACCACAATCATCCCAGTAGAATGGAACAAAGTTTCCATCGGTTTCCCGAAAAGAGTAGGTATTATCGGATTCCTTTGCTCCCGTTATGGATCGTGAAAGCCTGCCAATGGATTATTACCGCTAACACGAAACTTTACTCTCGTAACCGGAGTGAAGTCGTAAACTTCTAACGAACCATTTCTTGAAAGAATCAGGGTTATGTTCCTTTTAGAACTGTTTATTCGTTTGGGAAACATCTAAGCTTTCATATAAAATATTTTATTTGTGAATCAATGAGCGGACAGGTAATCAACGTATTCGTATACGATAAACGAACGTACGATTGAAGTTTTGATTTTTATGAATAAAACGCAAGCGTTACCTGAAATATATCTTTGAAAAGATTTGCACTTCTTACCTTTACATTATTTTTATCTTTCTGTTTATTTCCTGATTTGTTTCTTAAAACTACAAATAGTTCTGAAACACCAATTTTAATTTTCGCACTTGTTAATTAAACTCCTGAAGGTTAAAAAGTTTTTTATCAGTCACATGTTATCCGTATTTGTACATTTCCATGTTCATCTTTATGTAATGGGGTGAATAACCTCATTCCGTGTTAACAAGGTTAAAAAAAAAAAAAAAATACAAACATTCGAATTGAGAACCTCCTCCTTTTTTAGAAGTCGGTTAAAAATGGAACTCAACACATTCTTCACATTCAAATAAAGTATATACTCGTACAAACACTACTACTTGTATTTACACTCGAAAGATCTTTATAATATCAACCTTGTTGCTGAACTGGTTATGATAACCTAAATCTCCAGTTTATCCGTGATTTACAAACGAAATAGTAGGTATTTGCTTCGTTGTTCAAGTGGTTACTAAGCGTTCTGGGATTCGATCTCAAGGTCAGGGTAATTTCATTAGGTTCTTCGAAAATTCTAAGTAGCAACCCGGAGTCCGCTTAATGGCAATACCTACCTACTACACTATGCCTACTTCCACACGGGATATCATAAAAAGGGTTTGCCATACCTCTGCCTTCCCGTTCACGCAGTACTTACGGGCTGTTATGTTTTAAATTAATTTAGAAAATAAAGGAAAGAGGCTAAGTCGTCTCAAATGAAAATGGCATCTTTTATAATGAAAAGGAAAACGGAGGCGGGGTCCGTTAAGTACCTCTTTTGAAGGGACAAGCCGCCCTGCTGTCTTATGGCTTTAATTACGGAATTTAATGTGCCGGCCGAAAGGGCTCGTGGCTAAGTAATAACAGCCGCACGGGCCACGCGTCAATCGATCAGGTTAAGCTACGCTTGCCGCGGTCGGTCTGTGAATGGGTGACCATCTTTACATACCGATTGGTCCCGGCTGTCTTTCGTGGATCATTGACAGTCGTTACGGGTCGTCAGAAGCCCAAAACAAATGGGAAGGGTAGGGTAGGGTTGTGGAGGTCAGATAGGCAGTCATTCCATATAAAATACTGGTATTCAGCTGCTTCCAGTTAGACTGGAAGTTGACCCCAACATGGTTGAGAAAAGGCTGGGTAGATGATAATTTAATGTGCCATTTGAGTAACCAGCAGGCTTCCACTTATCTACGACTGTTTTACGACTTTCGAAGTTGGGTCGTAAAAGGGTTTTGTTTGTAGATGAATGTTTTGTTTTGTGACTGCTTTGTACTTGAGTTGTCACGTCTTTCGGGCTCTTGATAAAGGAACAATGTAAATGAAGACGTTTATAAGATAATATTTCTATAATGAAGCATACGGGGTGTAGAAATACCCATCACATAGCCGTCAACTACGTATTACAAACATACAAAACTCACACACTGTACATCAACCTAAATAACATTACAAAAAGATAATGCTGTGAAAAGACTTTTATTTTTGGTGTTTGAATTTGCTGTTTGCATTAGTGTGCAATGTAACGCATGTAAAACATTGTGCTTATGGGTGCTTGCAACGGTACAGGGGTCGTGGGGATATTTAAAGTTGTATTATAACATAAAAAATTTGGAAAGCTGTTCCGTCATGAAAATCTGTAATTTTGAAAAGTATTTGACATTAAGGTGTCAATAAATGCTCTGTATTTGGACAGTTGTTCTGTGTCCGTTCAACACTTTAATTTTCACAACATATTCATTTTTTTTAAACATATTTTTTCTTATAAAAGTAAGTATTCTCTTTTTCGTAGTTAACTATGAAGTCAGTAAGCCAGCCACACAAACAAAGCGTCCAATATTGATTTTCTCGTCAATAACTCATACATCATTAATCTAAACAACCGAATGTTATTGTAGTTTGTTTTCAAAGAAACCACCAGACAATAAACATTTCTATTTTTGTTTCCAATATTATTCGAGCGCGCTTTAGGTATCCTACTAATCACACTAATATTATAAAGGCGAAAGTTTGTGAGTGTTTATATGTTTGTTACTTCTTCACGCACAAACGGCTGAACGGATTTGGATGAAATTTGGCACACAGATAGTTTATAACCAGGATTAACACATAGGATACTTTTTATCTCGATATTCCCACGGGAAACTTATGCGGGTGAAACCGCGGGGCGCTGCTAGTTATACAAAAATATAAAAAACGCCTGTATTCCCCGGAGGGTTAGGCACAGGACACCAACATTTCGTCAGTTATGTCCCATTTGGGCCGAGCCTCTTGCCATCAGCAGACACAATTCCAGACATCGGGCTGCTACTGGAAAATTCGAGATGGAAAACCCAATAACGCTTTGCTTAGCAATAGCTCTTGCGACCACTAAATCAACAATACAGTCAGAAAAAATCTAACAAACAAAACATAGCTGAATAACCCTAAAATTAATAAAATCATGACCTCATCCATCGCTTTCCATCAGGCGTGATCGATTTCATTCAGCAATAAAAATAAAAAAAGACTCTCCATGCAACCTAGTTAAAAGCTTCTCCAACTGACAATGTCTAACACCATTTATCTTACATAACATACATAATCAGCATATAACATTCCCATTGCTGGGACACAGGCCTCCTCCTCTGTGAGAGGGAGTGGGCCTTTGTCCACCACGCGGACCCAATGCGGGTTGGTAGATGTCACATGTCTTCGATTTTTTCTAGGACAAGACCAGCAGTGGTGATGAAATCATTTACACAAAGGAAAACACCAGGCTGGTTTCGAACCCACCACCACTTGTAAGTGGGGGCCATTACCACTGGGCCACCACTGCTCTCTGCAGAGCAGGCCCATTCTGCAATAAAAAAAAACATTCTCCATGCAACTTAGTTAAACGCTTCGTCAACAAACAATCTTCATCATCATCATCATCATTTCAGCCGAAAGACGTCCGCTGCTGGACATAGGCCTCCACCAAGCATCTCCACTTCGACCGGTCCTTGCTTCTCGCATCCAACGGGTTCGACACAAGGTCGTCGGTCCACCTTGTGGGAGCCTTTCCAACGCTACGCCTTCCGGTACGCGGTCGCCACTCCAGAACCTTTCGGCCTTATCGGCCATCTGTTCTGCGAGCAATGTGCCCTGCCCACTGCTACTTAAGTTTGGCAATTCTTCGGGCTATGTCGGTTACCTTGGTTCTCCTGCGGATCTCCTCATCAAACAAACAACAACAAACGATGCCTAACACCATTTATCTTACGCGCCACGAAAAGTAATTTTTCCCCGAAACTGAAGATGAAGAGAAAGTGACATAAAATTAAGTGCTTTAAGTAATAAAAGGTGGTAGCACATCGCGGTAATTTTACGGCGAGCTTAAGGGCCTGTCGCACCTACGCCTACGAATATTGCTTTGTTCTATGTCGTGAGTTCAGTGCCGTGTTTACGACCCCTGAACACGTTGGAGATATATTTGGAACGTTATTTCTGGGGTGTTAAAAATGTTACGCATCTATTTTTGTGTAAAAAATGTTTCGTCACAGAACTGACGAACTTAAATTGGAAAAAGGCGTGGGTGGGTTCCTAATAATATCTATTTATCTACAGGGTGGCAGGCACATCAGTGCGCAAGCTGTAACCATTTCTTTAATAACCGACTATAAATTTCAACGCAGGGTGGTCTAGAAACATGTGCTGAATTATAAAGAGGTTTGTGCGTTTCTATGAAGGCGGTAATCTTCCGAAACTTGTCCAATTCCGAAAATTCTTTCACTAAAGGGGAGTTACAATAGACAACTGTCATAGGATATATTTTATCTCAAAACATGATTATATTCGGATGAAGTCGAGGGCAGAAGCTAGTGTAGAATAATCCCCAATGTTTTCTCATCAAGCAAGTGCTACAAGCTATTCTGGAGATAGTAAACCTTTCCTAGGATAGAATACCCTTCATACATTACCTGTACATAATATTACGGTACATTTGCACGTAATTCCTGTTTATCTAAGCTTACAGCTGAACGGAGCATGTAATTGTATGTATACAGAATAATAATGTGTTCTTGTGTTCAATTCATGAACGCTTAATTACATTGCTCTTACCAAGATATAATTGTTTGGGAGCCCATGTTTCACAGTGTTTGGATGGGAGATATCTAATAGATAAAATAACTGGGACATTGACGCGCAAACTGTAAACATGCATTTAGCACATGATTCTAGATCCCTTAGCGTAGAAATTTTTCGTCAGCTATAAAATAAAATCTGCTGTTTCATAGAAATGTGCAATACCTATGCGTTCAAAATGTACTGCAATTTTTTTTTAATACCCGACCAAAAATTTCAACGCAGGAGTGTTCAGAATCATGTACTGAATACATGGTAACAGGTTGTGCGTCGAAGTCATTGCCATCCATACTAATCCATACTATAATATTATAAATACTTATTTAATTTTACTTATTTATTTAGATTAGTATAATATACTTTATGTATGTATTTATTGTATTGTGTAAATGGTACACCACAGACTACCTACAGTATGTGTCTGCCCTTCTTCTTTTTAATCCATCCAAAGGTTGTCTTTAAAAGATCGCTTTTAGCGATAAGACCGCCCAATGTATCCCCCATTGTAAAGTTTCCATATTTATGTCTGTAATTTATATGGTGTACAGACACACTTTCGTATTTAGAGTAGAATAGAATACTCGAGTATTCTGTCTGTCTGTTGCCTCTTCACGCTTAAACCGCTGAACCAAATTAGATGAAATTTGGTATAGAGATAGTTTGAGTCCCGGAAAAGGATATAGGATAGTTTTTATCCCAATATTCCCACGGGAACGAAACTTATGCGGGTGAAACCGCGGGCGCTGCTAGTCCTGTATAGGTATACCTATACGAAATTATTTGACTGAAAATATAACCGAAACTTACACGACATAAAAACACAGAATAACAAGAAATAAGCTAATTAAAAGAGGTAAGTATAATTTATTTATTTATTTTATTTAAGGATTACCAACGAGATACGTTACAATTATCTTTTAACATTATATAACTTGTATTATTATACATTATCCTGTAATGCACACTCAATTACAGGTAACCACAGCTTACACATTATCGAGTACACATGCTCTGAATACATAATTAATAATAAAATCGATTTAATTTACTACAACCATGTGTTTGCGTCGCGTATAAAAAAGGGTTTGAAAAACTCATATCCTCGGCTTAAGCTTATCGTAAACATAATTAATAATGCAAAGTAGGAGCGGCGAAGTAATTGATTTCCCTTCGATACTTTCTTACTTTAGCTTTTATATTATTCATGTGTTTGCTTAAACTTAGTAGGTATTTGTTTGTTTTATCCACCCACTACGTAATTAGGAAAAAGCAGACAACTACTTTTTTTTTTTCTGAATTCGGTAAAGTAAACATAACGGAAATAGTATAGTAATTAATTGCGTAAAACACTATCAATCACAATCTAAATCATTTTTATATTGCCTTATGTGTTCGAAAAAATTGTCTCATCAACAACGTTAATAACGCAATAAAAGTTGTAGATGTGTCAAAATGAAAGCCATTCCTACTGTCAGTGTGTTACGTAATTCTAATTACCCCGCGGAATTAAAGTTTGTGACAACAAGCTTCATAAACTAAAACAGCCGATGTAATCTGTAAAATCTGGACGTGAAAACTAACCTTAATAGTGTCAATCCCTAGCATCAGGTGGAATGACTGCTCACTTCAAATTCACTTCACCTAAGTTTTCACAGTGAGATTTTTACAGAATAGACCGGCTGCTCTATGATGACACTAGGAAAAGCTTCATTACACCTCTAGATGTAAACTGTTAAAAAAACTAAAATGATGTAGATTGTTTCATACAAAATGGTAGTTGTCGTTATCACCACGCTTGGTGCACAGCATGTTCTTTGTAATTGCATAATTTGCTGCACGGGTCGATCGAAGGTCAAGCTACGCTAGCCGCGGTAGGTTCGGGGATGGGTGACCATCCATTACATATCGATTCCATTCATTATATCGAGACCCCTCCGTGGCTCGGAAAGCACGTTCAGCCGCTGATCCCGGCTGTCATTCGTAGATCTTTGACAGTGCGTTACGGGTAGTCAGAAGCCCTAAAGTCTGACATTCAGTCTTACCGTGGTGTATCGTGTTACCCAATAACTGAGTTATGGAGATCAGATACTCCATGTAAAATACTAGTATTCAGCTGCATCAGGTTAGACTGGAAGCCGACCTAAATGTAGTTGGGAAAAGGTTTAGCAGATTTATTGATTACATAATTCAGACTAATTCCCAGGAAACTAAAACGCACATTGTATTATTATTCGCGTAAACAACACTGAATTGAACACACTTAGGTTATGCATCTAAAATTACCTTGTTAAGAACTCGAAACTCCTTAAATACACCTAGTAAAGATGCCCCATCTACTTTGTAACTAGCTTGGGAACTGTCAAACAACTTAGCCGTGTACTGTCGGAGTACTTCGCCGTTTTCTGAGTACTTCGCCGTTTTCTGAGTACTTCGCCGCTGTAACTAGGTTAGTGACATTTTGTATGGATATTGTGTAAGCTCCTCCGTAATAGGGCTGTTATTATTAACTGGCCTCTTCACCGCGATTCCATTAGTTCTTAGGAGTTATGGTTGAAATATTACTTCGTTTATTTATAAAGAATTAAGCTTGGCTTTCAGGAATATTGTGGCTGACTGCGCCATAATTTATGCAATTGTGGCTCTATTTAGAATTTTGTATGGCTTTCAGATTTGATTCGGGTTAAGTGTTTGTTGACATTTATAATGGGTGTAAAAAGACGCTTATCGAACCCAAGAGTCATTGTTTTCCCCGTCATTGTGATATCTTTTGTTAACTGGCCCGTACAACTGGGAACCTTCTGGTTACAGAGATATTGAAGGACAAAGTTCCACCTTTTTTATCTTTTTGCACGAAAGCCACTTTTACATGTTATAACTTAAGATGTTTTGCTTGCGATAAATTGCGCGTTGCCGAAAACAGGAACACACGAAAAATAAAGTCATTTTCCAGCTATAATTTTTGATCAATATTACTAAGTTTCATGTATGGAATGCGTAGATATGGTGCAGGTCAATGGTGCAAACGGTACAACGGGATGATGGCTATGTTATGGGTATTTTTACACCCTGTATAAAACAAGAAGAGAATGCTTGAAAGAGAGAATACAATGACAGGCTATTTTTATACTTAGACTTTGTTTACGTTTATTTACGTGAATATTTCGGATCGGCCCTAGAACTAAGGCCCTGTGCAGACGGCACACTTTTTGTGCGATCGAGTCTGCGGCGCACAAAAGTCTGCATGGCGCGCAAAAAGTCGGTAGCGGATTTGTCACAGACTCAACGCACACGACGCACATCTTCGATCATTTTGTCGGCAGAGCTGTAGATTGTAGATTTTCTTTTTAAATGTCTATCATGATATTCTGCCTTAGAAGTATCATAAATTGCTGGTCTGTTTTGTATTTCTTGAATTAACATAGTTACATCGACCTCTGGCGCCATGATAATAGATCGCGTGCGTTACGTCCACCCCTAGCAAATGCAGATTGCCGACTAAAGTGTGCGCCGTCTGCGTTGGCGCGCGTTGAAGCAAAGTTCAATTTTTTTCACACACCTTTTGTGCGGAGCGGCGCGCCGCGGCGCGGTGCAGTCTGCCCGAATTACACGGATTTTTTGTGCGCCGGACTTTTTGCGCGTCGTGTGCGTTACTGCACTTTACTGCATATAATTGCATAGGTTCTATTTTCACAGACTAAAAAGTGCGTCACGGATAGTCTGTCGTCTGCGCAGGGCCTAAAGCGTAAACAATCGTAAATATGAATGTGTCACCATAACCTACCCACCATAATTTATGTTGCGTTGCGTTGAGATGATTCAAAATAAAAATGTTTTGCACACTTGAAAGGTATTGTGGCCTACTCTTTTATTAATAGACACTTCGACACAAAAGGGCAAGATTAAAATAGAAAGAAATGTAGGGGAAAACTGCGATCTAATCTTCTAGTTAGTGAGTCGACACAGTTAGTGGGGCCACTCGATCCTTGTAAGGGTGATAGATCACGACAGATTTAACACAGCTTAGTTAGTATTACATTCGACCACCGTTGGAAGTTAATTTGTTTTTCGGAAGCTTTATTATTTCCCTTTGTACGAGTATAACAAGTGTTTTGAGCACAACATTAAAAAAATACCAACTTTTAATTTAATTTAACACCCTGTAACTATAAACTTGTTGCTAAAATATGATTTTTGGCATTTTCAGTTTAATTTTTGGGTACGAAATGAATGAGATCCTTTCGGAAGTAGGTGTCTTTAGTTTTGTATTTTCGTTTTTTGGCACCGTCTTCCGAAATTAAAGTTATTTTTCACTTTGTTTATTGGAAGACGGTGGTTATAGTAAAAAAAATATTTTTCACTTTTTAGTTGTGGTATGATGACCTATAAATAAAATAAATGTACTATTAAAATGGTTAAAATTGTAATATTTTATAGTAAATTATCTGGTTTAACTAATCCTTAATGGTGGACCACTATTTACGCCACACCCTGTATATAGATCATTGATATGTCCAATACTTGATTATAAGATGATGATAAATTTATCAAATTACTGCACACGCCATGCCTCGGAAAGCACGTTAAGCCGTTGGTCCCGGCTGTCATTCGTGGATCTTTGACATTCGTTACGGGTCGTCAGAAGCCCGAAAGTCTGACAACCAGTCTTACCAAGGGGTATCGTATTACCCAGTAACTGGGTTATGGAGGTCAGATAGGCAATCGCTCCATGTAAAGTATTGGTATTCAGCTGCATCCTGTTAGACTGGAAGCCGACCCCAATATAGTTGGGAAAAGGCTAGGCACATGATAGTGATTGCACACGCCGCAGTCTTGTTTGAATTTATCTTCTCACGTAATTAATACAGCATGATTCTGAGCGTTTGAGTGATACCAGCCACTAATACAATTATACGCTGTGGTAAGTGTGGCAACTAGCATCGTATATAATACAAAATATTATAGTAACCGCACACACTAATCGATGAAAGTCATATAGATACGCGTACATAGGTGACTGTTTTTAAACCAGTCTAAAAATGACTTTCGATCGGTTCATTAGCGAATAAACATCATTTTTAAACATTATAAACTGCCGCATGCCCAATGAATTGTGGGTCAAAATAACCCCTAAATAGCTAGAAGGCATTGCGGCCGCAACGCCTTCTAGCTGTCTCAGGGCTATTTATTCGCTAATGAACCGATCCAAAGCCATTTTTGAAATATTGGTGACTGTCATAACTATTCTGCAACAATTGGATTCACCTCCATAACACCCACAAAATTCTATCATTTTTTGGATTGTTTTTAGTAATTTGTGAAAGTCGCCTAGGTGTGGTGCAGCGGTGGCCCAGTGGTAACGGCTCCGACTTACGAGTTGTAGGTCGTGGATTCAAACCCAAGGAGGCACTTTACTTTGTGTAAATAATTTCACCCCTACAGCTCTCATAACGGCGGAGGAAAACATCGAAGACATGTGACATCTACAAACCCGCACTGGACCCGTGTGGTAGATTACCGCTCATTCCCTCTCGAAGAGAGGAGGCCTGTGTCTCAGCAGTGGAAACATTATGCCTAGGTGTTAGTCAGAATTATTCCTATGATTTAAAAACAGTCACTTATATGATTTTCATCGATTACTGCGCGCAGTTACAATACGTATTTGGTATACAATATTAGTTTGCGGCAGATCCCGTAGAAGATGGCGGGACGAGCAGAACAAAACAAATGACCAGTGGTCCACATTAGCAATGGATCGCAAGCATTGGAAGTCATGGTGAGAGGCCTTTTGGCCAGGTGTGGGATGAGCTAAGGCTAACAATAACAGTTAAACTTATCATTACATTTTCCAATGCTAGTGAAACAATTAACAGCTTGGCATAATTGTTTGTACCTACGTAGGCGTGTTAAACGAAGCTAAATATTACTAATTATGTATTTGAGGGCTTCAAAATGGCGGCAAAAGTGCGACTCACTCGCGAACGGGTCGAGTTCATTAATTAAGTTTATGTCGCTTGTTTGCTCCTCATCACATCGCTGCATGTTTTTACTTTACTCGTTTATGATATTTTTAATTGACATTTTGTTGCTTTAGTTTTCTATATTTTTGTTGGATATACCAACAAAAATATTGAAAACTAAAGCAAACTGGCGTGTGCTAGCTGAGATAGCATAAGCATAATCAGCCTATAATGTTCCCACTGCTGGGACACAGGTCTCCTCTTGGTGAGAGGGAGTGGGCCGAAATCCACCACGCGGGCTTGCACCTCTATAAGATTATGGAATGCAAATAAATATATGAATATGACAAATAATTCAATTGAATGTCTTGTGTTTCGTAGTGTTAATTACTTTGCATAGGTACTATTGTTATAATAGTTGTTCTAACTTAACAGAAAGCTGTGTTGCTGGGGAGTTGGTTGCGCCACTTCTTCTTCCTAGCTAAAGGACTAGGAAGTGGTGAAGGGCGGGCGTTTTGGGGGACTGTCTCATGTAGATAATTAAAATAGACGTTCAAAAAGTGCTGATCGAAGAACTAACAGGGGATCGAGGAGGAGGGGGAGGAGGGGGACGAGGAGGAGGGGGTTGGAGGGGGGATTCAGGGGATCAGACCGGAATAGCTCCTAGTTTGAATAAACTACTTTTGATTTTAATTTCTTAATTAATTATTGGGAGAATTTCGGTAGAGAGAATATTCTGTGGTATAATACCGTTTATGTCAATTTACATCAATTTTAAGTAAAATGGTTCACATCCACCGCAGAATGTTTAATCATGAACTGAAATATTAATCGTGCGGTTTTGGTTAGAGCGGATTTATGCTCTAGCAATATTTGTTTTATACGTAGGTACATAAGGCACGATTTATGAATAGACAATTCTAGCTCAGCATGTTGAAACTTTTCAAACTATTCATGCTAGCAGAATACAAAAGCACAGATGCGTTTAATAAATGTGGGTCTTAGCGGGTGGGTACCTATATACCTACTAAGAATAAAAACTGTCGTGGAAGACCTTTATCTGGAATAAGAAACATCATCTGACATTAACAGCGTTTACGTACTCACTGGATACTGAGAGTCGGGCTGGTCCACAAATGTAAGGTCGCTCAGCGCGCTATGGAGCGGGCTATGCTCAGAGAAAATCAGAAACGAAGCTATCCGGAAAAGAACCGCAGCTACCGACATAAATTGCAGAGTAAGGATGCTGAAGTGGCAGTGAGCTGGCCATGTCTGTCGAAGGACCTATGGCCGGAGGAGCAGACGAGTGCTGGAGTGGAGACCGCGTATCGGCAAGCGTAGAGTGGGACGCCCCCCAGCTAGATGGACAGACTACCTCGAAAAGGTATTTGGGACAGACTGGATGCGGAAGGCGGAGGACAGGGTGTTGTGGCGCAGCCTGGTAGAGGCCTATGTCCAGCAGTGGACTGCGATAGGCTGAGTTGATTGATTGACGTACTCACAATTTATATTATCATGAAGTTTCTAGTTACTTATAACAACTGTAAAAGCCTGCTGAACTTGGAGACCCTTATATGTGTCGAACTTTTTCACCCAAAATCACACCAATAAACATTCCTATCTTCCAAACATTTCGACCAATCCAAAGCAATAACACAAAAACTTTCCGAACGCACTATTACCACTATAGTAAGTTTTATTACAACATTCCAACGATGTAAACAAAGCAATATCGCGACACTGAGCAGCAATCACAACCCGATAAACCTTTCAAACTGTAGCGAACAAAACACAAGCTTTTTCAAATATTTATTCAATATATCCGAGATAGTATTATTGATCCCTGTTTCAGTGTTCTGTGTTGTTATTAACAACAACAGCGTCCATTTGCTAATAAAACTAACATTGGATCAAGACTGTAATGAAAGTGCAGTATGTTTGTTTATATGGATGCGAAAGAGAGTTTGTTTTATTGCAATGTTCATTCTGGTTGTTGATTGTGTTCTTAGATTATTATCACCTTTTTAAAGTTATTATATTACTGCCTATTTGGTTTAATGGTCACAAGTGCTAGGTTCTGCTCAGCATGACATTCTGGGTCGATTCAAGGTTGGGGAAATTGTTATTAGGTCTTCAGGAATTTCTCTGTAGCAGCATGGAATCTGGATTTTGTGCCTAGTTGATGTAGGCAATAGGCTCGCCCCCTACTACATGGGACTTGAGCATGACTGGCGAAATGTGGGTGTACTGCAGGTACCCCTCTGCCTAACCCTTTGGGGATTACTTACAGGCGTGATGTTATGGTGTTTTTAAATTATTTGGTATTTTTCTGTACTTAATAATATGATAATTTGATTAAGAAATTCATCGCAAATCCGTTGGGATTTCACGGATTCCAGAACCATAAACCAATTAATTTGCGTCATTTGTGCTATGTAGAACTTTTACACTATGAATTATTAATATGGTTACATTTAGCATAGCATAATCAGTCTATAATGTTCCCACTGCTGGGACACAGGTCTCCTCTCTGTGAGAGGGAGTGGGCCGTAATCCACCATGCGGGCCCAGTGCGGATTGGCTACATTTGGAAATACCAATTTAATCATTAGAAAAGTAGCAGTAAATTCTGTAGTCTATGGGAGTATGTACGAAATAGGTAGGTACGACCTATTTGTCTTCATATTCATAACACAACAAAAAATGCAACTAGGTCATCAAAACCAAAGACAAAAATTGAGCAATGGATCCCCAAATACATATATGAGCACGAGCATAAAGGAGTAAATCATGAGCACCACAGTAACACCATAGCACATACGGCTATAAAACAAATTACCCGACATTCGTTTTAGCACCATCACGAATTATTTACACCCACCATGTTGGATTAACGCGTTTCAACAGTAGGTACTGGGGAAAGTAGGTAGAGGATATTAATAATTGTTAAGCCAATGAACACACTGCGTCAATTTGCCGTTTCATACAACTTTTGTTCTGTCCTAGAATAACAAAAAAAAACAAGAACGAAAATCCCATTAAAAGTATTATCGGCAAACGTCAGCTGTTAAACGTGGTCCTTGTGGTTTAAATGTGTGTGAACACCAGACTAGATATTTTAATTTGGTAATTGGTCCACCTTGTGAACACACACACACACACTATTTTAGGATATATCATAAGTTTTTTATCTTTTCTTTTATTTTGTTATAGTTCAAGTCTCATCTTGTTTAATTTTAGATTTTATATTTATTTTCTTGTTTAAATTCTATTATCTTTTGGTACACCTCTTTACCATTTTATAATTTGTCATTGAAGAGCAGGGCCTCCTAGCACAGGTATATCTTTTACTTAAAAGGAGGTCCCTATGTAAGATTTTCTGTAATAGTTGTACAAGTTTCTGCAATAAACTTTTTGTATATTTTTTTTTGTATTTGTGGAAGGCCTTCCAACGGTACGTCGTCCGGTAGGTGGTCGCCGCTCCAGAACCTTTCAGCTCCATCGGCCATCTGTTCTGCGAGCAATGTGCCTACTGCCACTTAAGTTGGGCAATTCTTCGGGCTGTGTCGGTTACTTTGGTTCTCCTGCGAATCTCTTCATTTCTGATTCCAACACGTAGGGAAACTCCAAGCATAGCCCACTCACAGTCGCATGTTTATGTCTATATTTATTAACCCCCTTACTAATAAGCGTTGTATAGCGTCTGTATAATCTTGTCTTTTTCTTTCGAAAGTCAAATTACTGACGACTGACAGAGAGAAATCGGTGTGTAACTATTCATCTGATAATGTTTATTAGTAAGAGGGTAAAACTTTATGCACATGTAAAAGAATACTGTACAAGAGCGGACTTAAAGCCCGACCCGAGGCATTTTCTACCAGTCAACCTTAAGGTGACGCAGAGACAAAACATGGTAGGTGCAATATAAGGGACAAACAACTCGAAAAAGAATAAATACTGTTACATGTTCATTTATGAACAGATAACAATATCTTGACTATAATTTCAATCAAAGAAAAGAAACTTATTTTCTGAATACAGAATTCCATCAAAATAAGGACGTCTGAGAATTAATATGATATTCTCCTTCACAAATTATATTATATTAAAGTGGAGCAAATATTCCGTTGAGTGGATATGTAAAAGCCGACATCTCTGCGATATTGCAATCTTGATTCATCTGACATACACTGTGAAGCAATGCAAATAAACTCTGCAGCGATTGCCTACCGAATCTCGTCTCGTCTAAAGGAATCGGATACGATCAATATTTGTTCGATTCAACTTTCAAGCTTATTTGCTCTGAGACGGCTTGTTCTATAAATGTAGAAGAAACTGTTTGGTTTATAGATAGAGCACCTATATAATTGTTCGTTTTTATTTGGTTAAATCAATAGTCTGACTTTAGTCCAAAACATCTCGGGGTCTTCTGTCACCAAATAGCCACATCAACGTAATGAGGGCTTTTAAAAAAAATAAACAGAATATAGATAGACATTTAACTTTCAGCGATACGAAAGTATATAATTGATCAATCAAATGAGTTCCCATACGTCTGAATCTACGGTCTGAATAGTCTGTCTGTCTGAGTCTGTCCTTTCATAGTACCTATGTCTGAAGAAACATAAAAGATACCATAGTAAGGAGGTAAGTATTGTAGGTATATTTATCCCGGATTTAAAAAGATGTTGATGTCGGTAGGCTCACCCCTATTACGTTTGACCTTAAACATAACTGGCGAAATGTGGGTGCAGAATAGGGTACACCTCTGCCTAACCTTCCGGAGATTACAGACGTGATGTTATGTGTATTTAAAAAAAAATACGCAGACACCCCCACTGCCAGCTAGTAGATAACAAAACAACTGCATATTGCACAGCTCGCTCGTTATATGAAATTGTATTCTGTTGCATTTCATTAACAAGCCACTGTTGCTACGTGGAAGCGTTTAGAGAGAGGTCTCTGTGGTACTTGTGGACGTGATGCCGCAAACCAACAGTGTGTGCAAGTTCGTCGGTAAATGGCTACACAACATTAACCCTTAACACAATATAGAACTGAAGCTATATCAGCCTGTAATGATTGATGGATTATTCAAAATAAATGCATTGACTCACGGTCATCATCGGCTGACGAATATTCACTTCCATTTCAGTTTTTATGGTCTTGGATGTACATCTTTAATGGGTTAAAACGGTAAGTACTCTTTAAGACTTAAATTTAGAACTAAGCAATTAATGTTTTCATATTGAAGCAACGATCGAATATCGCAAGATTATTAAACTCATTGATCAAAACTTTCAATCAGAAACTCGACGAGCATCCTAAAGGAAGTGCAAATTGATGGGAGCTATTTTTATACTTCAAGACGAATAATAGAGTAATAAAGAAAAAGTATAGGTTGTTGTTACTATTCGTATATTCGTATAAACGCGCAGTAACACGGACAATGCAATGATTGATAGAAACTAAACAGATTGATCGACAGATATTTTCCTCACGAAGGTAAAAATCGTTCGTAAATCATCGCCATTTGTTTATAATACTTCAAGTTTAGTGGCTCTTGACTATTAATAGAATTTATGTAAATGTGGCGAGCACGAGAGCAGGTGCATTAGTGAAGCGACTGCCAGTGTTGAGGAGTATTATCTATCGTACGAAATACGTGGAGTAGGATGAAAGGCGTAAGTGCTTTTCGCTGCTGTGATTAGGAGTCAAGTGCATTATAGTCTGATCAGGTAAGAATGAGTTGTAGAACGCCATGATGCCAAATGCTTGTCTTAGAGCTTTGCTTATCGATTTTAAGGCTCTCCCCCACAGGCGCGTAATTATCGGATGCGTTATTGTGATAATTCGTCCCGATTCTTTGCCACACAGCTGCTTTTTTATCGTCCGATATTTCTAACGTGCTGTGCGTGTAACCTACACACAGGTCCCCAGCCCGCACTACACGTTACTACGTTATGAACGCAGATGTGTGTAAGTTCTAAAAAACTATAATACAAAATGTTCTAAGAACTCATATTGGAATATCGCAGGATGGAGGAACGCAAGCGTCCTATTTCTATTGCGTCGTTATTATCGCAGAAGTGGTAGGTAACTTCGTGGCCGTCCTAATAAAAAATATACTGAACACAGATATCGCAATAACGCATCCGATATTTTAGTCCGATAATAACGCGCCTGCGGGGAAGAGCCTATAAACACAGTGTAAATGAAAAACTCCAAATTGTTATTTTTGAATGTGTCATGTCAACCATTGTAAAATGAACAGAGTGTATAGCTACTTTAAGCAGTGTCAAGACATTTTTGCTCTCCTTGTTAATAAAATAGCAACTTTTTACTTTTGATTCATAATTATTTCTACTTAATTGGGTTTTTTTCCCCAGATTTGCATGGATCGTTGATTACACAAAGAGCGGACCGAGCCGACCGGTTCCATTGGTACGGAGAAATAGAAAAACACGAGGAAAAGATCTTAATAAGTTAACGTTGCTCAGAGTTGCTTCGTCATCATCTGCCTTTTCCCAACTATTTTGGGGTTGGCTTCCAGTCTAACCGGATGCAGCTGAGTACCAGTATTTTATATTGAGCGACTGCCTATCTGGCCTCCCCAACCCAGTTACTGGGTAATACGAAACCCCTTGGTAAGACTGGTTGTCAGACTTTTGGGCTTCTGACGACCCGTAACGACCGTCAATGATCCACGAATGACAGCCGGGACCAACGGCTTAACGTGCTTTCCGAGGCACGGAGGAGTCTAGGTATGTAAAGATGGTCACCCATCCACGGACCAACCACTGCAAGTGTAGCTTGTAATTGTCTTTAACAGCAAATTTATAATAACTTGTTTTGAGTTCAATTATCTTGGCTTTTACTACAGGAAAACGTTCCCAAGTAATTCCAATTTCAATCAAACTCCCAGTGTTGGACAGTAAACAAATTGTTCGTGTAAATATTATTCCATCGCATCTCGCCGCATCAATATGGTAAAACCCCTGAGATCTTCGTAGTTTCAGAATGTCCGATGTTGTTCCTATGTAAATAGAGCTGAAAATCGCTTTCACGAGTACCGCATTAAAAGTTTATTTTAGGTAGATTAGGTACGTCTACGTCAAACCTTTGAACTTTTGAAAACGGAGTTGAACAGGTAAAAAACAAAGTAGGTTTGTATTATTGGAAATTCACTGCGCAGAGTGAAATGAAAAGTGTCTGTGGTCGAAGGAGTGCAATTGATTCTTGATTAAAGCCTCGTATCCACTAGGCAACAATTGACGCGCAACACGTGCAGCACGGGCAACGCGCGACGTTGCCAGCTGGCGCACAATATGACACGCGGCTTGTTGTTTGTTTCCGTCATCCGTGCAACATGCAGTTGATCATCAAATGTTTTCGAGTGGAGACGGGACGTGCGGAAATGTCCGTGTGGTGTAACCAACGAGTGCTCATTCGGGTAAAATTCGTAAAAGATCCATCAACCACACGGAGATCACTGAATACATTTTCTTTATATTGTAGGTAATTTCTAACCCACCAACGTGGTTTTTTTAAATGCATTTTTCGATAAAATTATAACCACCGCCGCTGAAATCAACAGTAGTTCCTCTGGCGACAGGTTATCGATGACTGATCATGCGTAGACAGACAACGTTGCTAAACAAAAGGTCCGCGCTAACTTTCAACATGTTGAGCAACATTTTGTGATGCTAGTACTATTATATACTTATTCTGTGGCAACATGTCGCGCGCCAAATGTTGCCTAGTGGATACGAGGCTTTACATTAGCAGTAATAAACGTAACGTAACGAACGTAATATCAAAATATTAAATTAAAAAAAAACATGCAGGTAAATGGCAAACTGGCAAATAAATACGAATTGCGGGAATCCATGTAAAAATAGTTAGCAATATATGAAGGGCATTCAATTCTCCAAATACACTAGGTTTGGTTGTAACAGCGGACTTTTCGTTTGATACAGAGCGCCCTATATTTTATGGCATTCTACTTTCTAGTAGCTTATTGATCTAACAGTAATTAATTGCCGATTAGATTATCGAAATGGGAGATGACGTTTCTGTTTTGATATTAAGGTATTTTGTAAAATAATACCTCCATCAACAATGTCAAAAGAAATTGTCCTGTACGCCAAGAAATAGCAATCATAAAAAACATTGGCCAAACTACACTGCCTCGAGGGACACCTATTCAGAACCATCAAATCTATTCCTACTAGAGCTCCATGTAGATATAACGGTTGTATACTTGCAAGAAGTTCGCTTATTATATACTTATATAGGCATAGCCCTGACCTTTAGTAGGGACTTAAGCAAATTAAGCGTACAACCTTTTAAAATGATCATATCTAAATTATTACGCTTGAATTGGTTAGTTATACATCCTCAAAGAGATTTTGGTTAGAAAAATTTGGCTAAAACAAAGTTTAGTATCATGTAATTTAAAAATCAATATTTGTTAGATTATTCAATTCATATATTAATAGAAGATTAAATTTTGTGTTCGTATAGCAATGATATTCTTCATAAGCTTGTCAGGTTCCTAGATTAAAGTTGTTTATTAAATTCTACCAGATAGGATTTAATTTTATGACTTGGTGAACTGAAGCGGGTCTTAATTGAGCACGAGTTATTAAAAACTGCGTTTGCAAAAATATCTAAGATAAAAATACGTAGGTATTAGCTTCACTACTCGACACCTTTTATGAATCTTACTTAAGAAGCACAAAACAAAGTCGTCGTGTTAACTGTCCGCAGTGGAAAGCTCACTTAAAACCAGGCCGGCGGAGTTTATTTTTAGCTAGATAAATGCCAGCCATCTGTACTTCAAGCCATGGAAATGTCAACGTAATAGGAAATAGGAACACAAAAGAATCACCAACCTGACGGGTCTCCAGCAGCCGATTAGATATCTTCGAAAGAACTCTCCCGGACTAGGGCATAGCCCGCTCTGATTCCAAGGCTTACTTGCTATTTACTGAACAAACACTCGAACTTCTAAACCTAAAACAGTTTTAACGGTAATCCGGTCAGGCACCACACATTTATCTTTATTTATTACAATTATAAAAATCGTGGAATTAGAACTAGCGTTTTAGGTAAACTATCGAACTATTTTTGAAGATTGGTACGCAGAATGTTGTGGGCGTGATTGTAATTACAATAAATAGGGCGGTAGACAAACAAATAAGTATGGAAAGGGTGATAATGATGAACAATAAACTCTACGTGGTGTGAATAGGTAAATAAAAACAGATAAGCGGATCTTTGGAACGTCGCGTCGAACCCTATGAATATTGAAACTGAGATTAAACGAAACCGAAAGATTTAACTGCGTTCGAGGAGATGGCGTTAACAAAACATGCTATGTTTAAAATTAATCTTCCAATTTAAGAGCATGTTTTATAAAAAACGATCCCCTGTAGGGCAGCGAGCGGTTGAACTTATAAGTTTTTGGACCAAA
This sequence comes from Hydraecia micacea, assembly GCA_914767645.1. Classification (NCBI taxonomy): domain Eukaryota; kingdom Metazoa; phylum Arthropoda; class Insecta; order Lepidoptera; family Noctuidae; genus Hydraecia; species Hydraecia micacea. The sequence goes on along the minus strand of OU611783.1, from coordinate 14,528,909 downwards.
ATGCTCGTTGAATGTCGATCATTCTCGAATTCAATAACGGAAATCCGCTCTTTGTTTCATTCATTGTGATCGTGATATTTCTACAGCTTCATTAATGAACCTGATCGAAACGACAGGTGAAATACGATTGAATTCAGAGATTAAGTAATTGTTTATTGATTCTCGAAATCAATTCGTTTTAATTTTCATAATCACTTCATTGGAAACATATCGAAGACAAATATGTAATTAAAATTATGATGAACTATTTCATTTAGTCATCTGGTCTGTAGTATTTAATAAGAGTTTGATTTTTGTTGTTTTATTTCTACATGGTTCGCTGCTGTTTCATTTTAATCATTTAATACTACATATACAAAAGCTTGTCTATTTTTAGTAATATGTTCAAAACAACGTATCCAATTAGCCGTTACATGTAACGGATATCAAAATACTCAGCTAATATTATGGAAGTACAATGAGCTTTGAACAAACTCACAATACAAGTTACGATTTCCGAGAAATAAGAATACGGAGTGAGTTTTATACACATAACACATAATCAGCCTATAATGTTCCCACCGCTGGGACACAGGCCTCCTCTCGGTGAGAGGGGGGGAGTTTTATACAAATATGTATATTCAAGGAGGCGCCTTAAATATCTTTTATTTTACGTGAAATAATAATAGATATTATATTGGCTTGATATTGTTCTACAGAAATATTCGTATGTCAATTTTCTCTTGAAATTTAATTATAAAACTTTCGATGAATATTGTAGTTTTTCGGAATATTAATTTATAGACGGCATGGGTCGCAAAATATGTTAAAATGGCAGGAAATTTTGTTCCAAATTTAAGATTCATTTCAATGGAATTGCAGAATTATTGCAATTTTAAATGCAGACAGTTTTACTGAAAATATAACTTATTTGGAAGCCATGAGGGATTCCACCCACGGTGCCCATGATAACCAAACTTCAAGGGAGTGTGTTGGCAGGGAATGCCTTGACCTAGTGCCGCCTGGAGCGAGACCTCGAGGTCGACGAGAAGATAGCTAGATGTGCAGATTGATACGAGAGCCAATGAGCTGTTAAGGATGGTGAAGACCGAGTTGAAAACGAGTGAAGTGGAAAACAAGTACTAGATACTGCCCAAGTTCAGTAAAAGACAGAGAATATTTTTTTATTTGAAGATACTGTTGCTACGTTAAAGTTACTTTTGATATAAACAAAATTACGCCTAAAGTCAGAGGTTTTAAATTAAGTATTCTTCTAAGTTATGAAGATTGATTAGTTAAGAAAGAGGCAAAAAAAATAATGATGTTTTCCTCGTTGCTAAAGAATCAAAAAAGCTTCTTTCTGCTTAATTCATCGTCAAAAACCTTAACTGATTTTGAGAAGCTTGATTAAACGAAACTTAAATGAATTGGGGCAGATGATTAAAGTTGTTTTTTTCTGATTTTTCGCGATTCTTGTTATTGCAGAGTTAACAGATGTATTTTTATTTAATTTCAGTAGGATTATGTAAAAAAAAAGTGTTCATAAATATGAAAGGAAATAATTCAGCCAGCTGAAAGGGTTGGCATTATGTAAGGTTTGTGAATGTCTTTAAATCTTTTGACACGAATTTAATGTAGGATAATTTTATTGCAATGTTTCCGTATGACTTTTATTCATTGTTTATGTATGACGCAGTTCTCTAATATTCAATCCATTATTTTGCGTTATTACGATGCAGACGTTTTTAACTGAAGTTTCAATGGGTTGCGATTTAAGAATAACGAATTAAGTGCGCCGTTAACTGTTTACGAGGTAATGATTTACATGACCGACAAGATACAGCATCAGTAAACTGACTAAAGAAAGAGAAACTTTAGAAAAGGGAATGCTAATAGAAGAGAAATAGTTGAATATTAAGAAGAAATCTACAGGTACGAGGGGACAATACTGTAGGAAGGTAGGAGCACAACCATGCAAACAATAGTGATATAAATTGCACCCACGGTGAATACGTATTGAGGGAACGTTTCATTGTTAATGACAACAGTATCGAAGTGTGACGCTAATTGATGATGAACGTGTGCGTGTAATACGTATCCACCTGGCTGAGGGGCGCGGGGGGAGAAGGAGCACGGGTTATGAGGGGGAGGTGTGGCGAGGGTCAGGGGAGGGGGTGATGCATGCGTGTGTTGGTGTCGCGTACCGACCGGCGGGTGGTGTGGTGTGCGTGCGCGTCCCGGCGTGCGCTCGTCGCGGCGGTCGAGCTGCCACTGGGCGGGACGCGCGCCGCAGCCTCTCCGGACCCGTCGCCCGCCCAGTCGCCCAGTCAATCTCACACAGAAAACTTTTATGCATCTCTTAAACGATTCTCACGCTAGCGCTCACTTTACTAACGCTTTCAATCTAAACATGCTCTGTAAAAAATATTTTTATATTGACTACATCCTAAATTGTTTTGATTATTTGATTAAATTACACAAATAAAGGGTTAAAAATAGTTTTTAATCAGCACAGTGAATCAGTCTAATGGAAACATATCCAACGAAATGGAATTAGGGTGTTGAATGTTTTAACGGATGAGGGATTTTCGTATGTTTTATTGAATAAAACCTGCATTTTGTATGGATCACTGGCGATTAATTAAAAATATACTGAATGTTAATTACAGGATGGAAGTTTGCTGCAGCGGAATTAGTTATACAATGTTCCAATTTCCAACTAAAGTCCCTATTATCCTGGTCCAGTGGAGCAAGCTTAAGCCTTTGTCCGGTGATGTGCATCGTATACAGTGTGGTTGCACAACGTACATGAATATATGTACTTACATCAAACACAGCACATTCCTTTTAATTGAGCTCTTTGAGAGGAGCTCTCGCTTTGTTTCTGACAGTTCATTCAGACAGTAAATTTACTTAAGGCTGTATTTAAATAAGTGCTCTGAATGTGCTTATTTGCTCGGCCCTCTTTGCTCTTACTCCGTGAGAATTTAAATAATACAAATGCTTGGACGGAGGCCGAAAAATTACGAAATGTAATTTGTGGAAATTTGAATGCGGCTCATTTTGTCAAAGGTCTCGAGTCCTAGCAAGTGAGGCTGTAGTCTCATCGCTTATTTATAAGCTGTAAGTTAAAATTAAATTTGTTTCGAAGCCGCAGCAGTTTGGAACTATATTTAACGGCGAGTTTATTAAACTTGTCACAAAAGTCGCAAAATTATGTGACAGTGAATTTCAAAAGTGTTGCTTTATTGGAATTTATGAAGGAAAAATATCAATAATCGCAACAGATTTTTTTCCTTTACCACGAATAAGGCTTTCTTCGCTCACAAAATATTTCCTCAATGTGGCTATCTGAGGCAATGAATCGCCCGTTTCGAATTCAATGAGTATTGCCCGTTTCTTATTATTAGGTGAAATTATATTGAGTAGCTTTTTCCGAACTGAAATACATGGAGGCATGAAAAGTGTTGAGGTTTTAATATTTTTTATTCAAGTTTAATAATTATGTGCCAGAATTTATTAAAATTATAAGTACTTAAACCATTATTTTGGAGAATTTTAACGATTGGGTCTCAATTTATCTAAACGAATGTTATAAAGAGAAAATATTTGTTATTTGTATGTTTGTTTCTTACGCTTTCACGTTAAAACGGCTGAACGGATTTGGATGAAATTTGGCACATGACCTGGATTACGACATAGGATACTTATTATGCCGATATTTCCATGGGATCGAGACTTATGCGGGTGAAACCGCGGGGCGCAGTTCGTACATATATATTTCTAAGCATTGAAGAAAACTCTTGATGATGATGTAGTAACTAAGACTACCTCTTAACATTGCGTCTTTACCGATCATACATTTAAGTGGATAACCTATAGGACAAGATAACTCATCGAATCACGATTGAACCGTACTTAGCTCTTATATATCATATAGCCGTAGCTCTTATATGTCTCGTCTAATGTAGTTACGTGAGTATGTTGTGTCTATATATAACTTCTCCGCTAATCATTTACGGAATAGTGTTAGCTCTGACAAAGACGTTTTTATTAAATAAGCCGGAGCTTATCTTAAATTGGATAGTTCGTGGATGGTGGCCGTTTCTCACATGGAGATTTCTTTGTGTCTCAGACTTCACATTAATCTAAAGATAGTCAGACGCCCTAATGTCTGCGACCGGTCTGCCCTCAGGATTACACCCTGCATTTTGTTACGTCGTGGATCCACGCGAGACACAATGTCTTTTTAATTGTTTCTGTAATTACGACATTCAACCGGTTATAAGAGACCTTGATCCTTGAGTTTATTTCGCCAATAGCTGCGCCCCGCGGTTTCACCCGCATAAGTTTCGATCCCGTAAGAATATCGGGATAAAAAGTAGCCTATATGTTAATCCAGGGTGTCAGCTACCTCCATACAAAATTTTATCAAAATAGGTCCCGCCGTTTGAGCGTGAAGAAGTAACAAACATATAAACACACACACTCACAAACTTTCGCCTTTATAATATTAGTGTGATTTCTTCTCAGGGGTAGTTAGATAAGAAATATCGACTCCATCTAGCTTATTTTATAAATCATATCTTGTAAACTTCATTGCGATATCCTATTAACAGAATAATTTTACTTGTTTTTCATATGAGTATTTGCTATAATTATAGGTAATTATAGGGTTGTAGTTGCAGCTATTACAAACTTCGTAAAATGTAAGATAGGTATTAGATAGGTCTAGTAGTACCTAATTATTTTGTTAGACTGGAGCAAGACTGCATAAATGAGAAAAGTCTTGGTAGAAAATAATGAAACTTACCGTGTAAATGAAGGCAGTACCCGACACTGATCAAACTTCGAACTATTTTCTAGTATCAGTCTGCATCAACTTATATAAACAACGCAAGCGCCATCTCGCAGTATAGATGACATAGATATTAGATATGTAGTTCATTAAGTTTTTAGGTCGCCAAGTATGAGGGGACGTGAATTCATATCGCCGACTTAAGGCTCAGCTTATATAGAGAGACGTGATCTGGAAATGTATCGTCATTATACTCAGGAGCTCAAATTTATGGACGAGCGTCGTGAGGGAATGGCCGCCGCCTGACTTTTATCGTAATATCCACATATATTCCCTATTGTCAACACTCTAGTGCTGTTTTATTCGTTTGTACGCACGTTCCGTTATTCTATACACACTCCATAACTTCTGCGCTTTACTTTGGAATGATTCAATAGGACTGCTCCAGTATTTTTCGCTTTTTATCTCAGTTGCATGTTCATCTCTCTATTTTCACTAAAAGGCCGATAAAATCTTTGTTAGCATAAACAGACGGGAGATTATTCGATCGTGAAAATATTGTAAAAAATTCTGTTTAAAATATGTTGATACAGGGTTCGTTAGCGACCCTGGTTAATAGGTACAAAACGTCGACATGAAGCAGGTGAGACGTCCCTTTATCTTAGAGATAAAGGTAACAAAGTCTACGTTTGAGATGGTGACTGAACTAAGAATAAGGCTGTTTTTAAGTGTAGGCTGATGATAAGTATTCCCCTCACGGTGTTATAAGGGGGTGTGGGCTCTGCGCGGGTAAACACGCAGACCTGTTGCGCGGCGGGCCGGCAGTCACGGGCGACTGACAGACAGCTACGTAATGTGCTTTAGCATTTTGTGAATAAACACATTTACGTAACAGATGTTTTTCTTTATCGTCGCTAATGTTAGGATCGATGGAGCTTTTATTGTTGGTGATATGGAGAAACATGGAGGGTTTCGTCTGTCCTATATCTAAACTAATATTGTAAAGAAACCCGCACTGGGCCCGCGTGGTATATTATAACCCACTCCCTCTCGAAGACAGGAGGCCTGTGTCCCAGCAGTGGGAACATTATAGGCTGATTATGATTATTAAGAGGTAAAGTTTGTAAGTTTGGATGCATAATCAGCCTATAGTGTCCCCACTTCTGGGACACAGGCCTCTTCTCTGTGAGAGAGAGTGGGCCGTAATCCACAACGCGAGCCCAGTGCGGGTTGGTGGATGTCACATGTCTTTGAATTTTTTGTTCTAGGACATGCCAGTTTCCTCACGATGTTTCCCTTCACCGTTTTGAGAGCAGTGTGGATGTAGAAGGTAATCTCTGGAAGAACTGATCCGATTTCGATATTTTTTCACTGGCAGGTAACTACATTATTGCCGAGTGCCACCATGGATTCATGTGGGCCAACACCTGGCCGGGGGAGTGTGACGAAATGCGCAAGCACTCCAGCACCCTGGCTAAAGGTAGCAGCAAGACACCATGTGGCTTTAGTCAGTAAGAGTCTGACAGACCCCTCCACCCACCCCAGGGTGATGGACATCCATGAGGATTTCCACACGAAAAAAAAAGAAAAAAGGGTATGTTTTATAGTATAGTTGACTACCACGCGGGCGAAGTCGTGGGCTAGTGTTAGTAAGTTCTGGGTTTTCTAAACGGTCTATGAGAAAATAAAGGTTTTAGAACATGAACATCATCCCTATATTTGACAAGTAGGTAGGATGGTAAAGCGTTGGTAAAATGAGCCAAAATTAAATAAGACTCCTTAGGTGTGTCATACTCGTATTATGTAATAAAGTGAGCGTTTAATGACATCCTTCCTTATATGTAATGTGTACATATACGATGTAAGAATTTAACAAGCTGCGACGTTATTATCGGAAAAGTGTGACGCGTCTCGTCGTTGTTATGATTATGTTTCCTTTTTTTTTTGAAGAGCATTTAATATCCCCAGCTTCTGTCATTGCTGCCTACTGTGTTGTTCATCCGTATGCCGTCCACTGCTGGACATAGGCCTCTCCTATTGCACGCCATTCAACTCGATTTTCGGTAACTCTCGTCCAGCTGCTACCAGCCACCCTGCGAAGATCGTCGCTCCACCTAATCTGGGTTCATCCACCTTACGTTTGCCGATTCGCGGTCTCCACTCAAGAACACGTCTACTCTAATGGTCATCGCTTCTACAGTTGATATTGCCGGCCCATCAGCTTGCTTATTCTGTGAGCAAGCAAGTGTTGTTGCCAGAGACTAAAAATACAAAAAAAGGTGATACAACATGCCATAACACAAGAAATGTGAATATTTTAATAACAAATTACTTTATTGCTACTAATCCTCTCAAGTAAGCGTTTATCCTATAGAAGACAAATTACTCTAAGTAATGGGTTTACGAAAGCCTCATTTAATATTCATATTATTTTATTGCGTTCCACAATGCATAAAACATGTTTGTATGTATAATATAATATTAATATGGAAACTATGGGAGCAAAAAATCATCATCAGCCTATCGTTTTCCCAACTGTGTTGGGGTCGGCTTCTAGTCTAACCGGATGCAGATGAATACCAGTATTTTACATGGAGCGACTGCTTATCTGACCGCCACAACCAGTTACTGGGTAACACGATACCCCTTGGCAAGATTACATTTCAGATTTTCAGGCTTCTGACTTCCCATAAAGACTGTCAAAGATTAACGAATCACGGCCGGGATCTACTGCATAACGTGCTTTCCGAGGCACGGAGAGGTCTCGGTATCTAATGGATGTTCACCGATCCACATACCAACTTCAGCAAGCGTTTTTATTATTTACCCACGAGCATCTTCCCGGGACAAAAAAAAGTTTTTTTAAAAAGAAACAAAATAAGTAATATAGTAAAGAAAGATCCGAAACACAACCCGAAAAATCGTCGTATTAAAATACATTTTATTATTCGATACCCACTGTCAGCAATAAATAAAACGGATGATACTGAAACCTCGAATCAGGGTACGAAGTATCGAATTGGAGTGTTGACGTCGATCAATCACTCGAATGCGAATCGATTGTCGCTTGCTACGAGCTACGCGCTACGAGCTACGAGTCTAATAAACGGGGAGCTTTGCGTAGCATATACGTAGCCGCGTAGCCGATCGACACTTTTCCGATTGAACTGTTTTTGTATCTGTTCGGATTTTTATGGTATTGTTTTTGTTTTCAAGCATATTTGTGATACTTGCTTTGTCTTTTGTCTCATCTGTATTGTGGTTGCTTTGTTAGTCTAGTGTTTTGTTTGTCTATCAGAATTTTCTAGGTAGCAGCCCGAAATTCGAATTTGTGCCCAGGGTTTGCCGTATCTGGTGAAATGTGTAAGTAACTACTATGGGTGATGTTATAGTTGTACTAGCTGCGCCCCGCGGTTTCACCCGCATAAGTCTCGATCCCGTGGGAATATCGGGATAAAAAGTATCCCATGTGCTTTCCCAGGACTCAAGCTATCTCTATACCAAATTTCGTCTAAATCGGTTCAGCGGTTTAGGCCTGAAAAGATAACATACAGACAGACAGAGTTACTTTCGAATTTATAATATTAGTATGGAAGTATGGATATGGATTGTCTGCCGTGGGGAAAAAGTGTCGATAATTAACACTATGTAGGTGCATATTGGTGAATTACGAAGCTCTTATAGCATTTATTCAAATGAATGCTCTACAATCTACATCAATAAATTAGTAGGTACTATTTTACGGAAAAATTTGTTCAATATTTACCTAAAGCTATAGCCTGCACTCTTAAAGTATTCACAAGTCTTTACAGAAACTACAGTCAATAAATTCCACTCAGCAGTCGTATCGGCTATACATTTTTAACCGTCCACAGAAGAGCTCATCGGCTAAAAGTCTATCGTTAGCCTTTGAGAGCCGGTAGCTGGTATAAAGCACTAAGCGGGGAAGTTGGTGGACTTGTTGCTCCGGCGGGTAATCAACTCGAACACAAGCGCAACTCGCTATTAATTTATAGCCTACGTTTGAGTATGTTGGCGAGCTCTTCATATTAAATGGATGACTGAATGTTGGCAAATGTTTTAACATTATGAAGTCTGCGTTTTGAGCGAAATGTTGTGTGCAGGTTGATATTTTGCTGAAAAGTGAACTAATTACTTTAGTGGAGGAAAATATTATTTTATTTAATATTTCTGCCGTACCTGGTATTTATGTATTCGTAAGACACATCAATTTTGGACGGAGAGGTCTTTTACAATTTATATGGTACTAGCTATTGGCCGCGGCTTTGCTCGCGTGGAAGTCTGATACTCACGGGAATGTACAGTCACCAAAAGAGATAAGTTACCAGTGTCGTCGGATAGAGTTGAAGTTTAGTAAGAAACCGATGGAAGTTTTTGAATGAAATTTAATTTGTGAAAAGAAGTGTTTGTTTTCTATTCGTTAAATAAAATTTTATCCGAAAACATCCATAAAAAAGTACCCGATGTCCCAACCCAAGGTCATGGCCTATTCGTATGCCTCATCTAAATCTGTTCCGAACTGACATATAATAAATTCAAATAATTAAAAACGGGTTTTTTTAATTTTACAAAAACGCTGAAACACGTAATTCTTTATTTCTTACCAAAGCATAAATTTGAATTTTCATATCCCACTTAAGAAATTATAGGTTTCCCATACATACTTATATCCCTTATATCACCCCTTTTTGGATCCTAAATGGGGTGATATAAAAAAAAATTTTTTACTACTTACACAGTAGTAAAATTTTTTTTTTTTTAACTAAAAGTAGACTGTGTCGGTCCCTAGGATGCCATCTATATATCTCATTGCCAAATTTTATTGAAATCCGGTGAAAATAGACGTGAAAAGGTAACAGGTTAATACAGAGTTACTTTCGAATTTATAATACTAATATGGTTTATAAAATTATAAAATAGTGTAGATTGAACTCTATCTTTAAATCAAAAGGCGCTCATATAAGTGCAAGTAAGTCATGCATACTAGAAATATTCAAGAAGCAACAATCACCTGCTATTCAAGGCATAAAATACCTATTGTTGAAGATTCGCATATCGCAAAATTGATACAGGAATTACATATCCTTTCCTTATTACTCACACTTCAGCTCCAATACTAGACCCCTCAGCACTGGAGCAACAAAAACGAGTCGGTATCTAATAAAAACAAAATCACTTTCCTAGAGTCCCGGTTATCGGAAAACTTGTTTAAACATTATCGTATGTTAGTAAAGTAGATACGTCTTTCCTTTTTATTTTGTTTCATCTGAGGCAGATGATTTGGAAAACATTATGGTGTGCTGTGATTTAGATTTCGAGAAAATCATTGCGTATGAATGATTACTTTGTAGCAGTTTTAGATGTTGTGCTGATGATAGCTCGAAACAGTAATAATCCTCCTATATAGGTATATATGTATATAGGGTGACTGGTAATTAGTGACCGATACCTAAACACGTGATTGTACTCATGATAACAAACAACTTTTACTATGGGACCAAACCTGAAATCTCGAAAAAAAATCAGCTGTTCCCTACGTTTATGTTCGTATAACTCGTCAAAATGTAAGGTACAGCTGATTTTTTTTCGCGATTTCAGGTTTGGTCCCATAGGAAAAGTTGTTTGTTATCATGAGTACAATCACCAGTCACCCTATATACAGTGGCCTCCAAAACTTAGTTAAAATTTTTCCTCTTTAGCTTTGACACACCATATTATGATTTAAAATTCTACTAATTCAACTATCTTTGACTTATCATAAAATAATCAAATAATCCCTTAGGAATACATGCTTATGGTTTTTTTTAATTTTAAATCATTATGTGACATCATAGCTGAACTGGAAACATGTCAATTAACTTTTGGAGTTCACTGTATATACAAAATTTTAAAGTTTGTGGATTTGGATGGATACGTAACTCCATCAATGCCTAGTTGTGGCCAAGGCTTGTATAGGACTTTTCTCAAATAATGCGCGGAAATTAAAACTAAGTAGTACCTAGTAAGAACTTTTTTGTCAAATACAATTACTTTTCAAAATCAATGACGAACAACGAACAACAATAATTTTTACCGCGTTAAAGTGTTCATTTGTTTTTTTTTTCCAATAAACAGCTTTCTATATGCAAGGAGGGTAATATTAACAATCACGCAAAAACGGCTGAACGGATTTGGTGGAAATTTGGCACACATATACAGTTTATAACCTGGATTACCACATAGGATACTTCATATCCCGGTAGTATGTTCCCGTGGGATAATTTCCAACCTCCTCACGGGCGAAGCGGCTTTCAAAAGCTAGTCAATAATTAATTCATTTATTTTAGGTAATTTGCAACCATTAGCATAAGCATAGCATAATCAGCCTATAATATTCCCTCTGCTGGGACACATGCCTCCTCTCTTCGAGAGGGAGTGGGCTGTAATCTACCATGCGGGCCCAAGTGCCTGTTGGTAGATCTCACATGTCTTCGAATTTTTGGTTCTAGGATATGCCGGTTTCCTCACGATGTTTTTCTTCACCGTTTTGAGAGCAGTGGTGATGAAATTATTTACACAAAGTAAAGCGCCTGCCTGAGTTCGAACCCACGACCTACAACTCATAAGTCCTGGCCGTTACCACTAGGCTACCTACCACTGCTCGCTCACCCATTGCCAAACATAAATTAAAATAAATCAAATATAAAACCAAACTCCAATACTCCAACAATAACTTAAAGAGTGTGATTGATTAAAAATGTCGTAAGTATTTGTTTACAAAAACAGATACGAAAAAAAAATCATACTGTAGAGATTATGAGATAATTATTTCCTCCTTTATCTCGTGTCATGAAAAATGTAAGAAATCTTGAAATAAATGTTCCACATTGCTTCGAATACAACGAGAAATCACCAGGTATTCATTCGGTGCCCGTTGAAAGATTGTAATTTAGTGTATACAGGGATGAGTATCTCTATCTTGGTCAAATAGTCTCTTTCCAGGAAAGACAAAACAAAGAATTTGCAAGACGCACCGAAAATGCCTGGAGGAGCTATTGGGCCATGAAAGACCTAATGAAGGGTGATCTTCCTTTGTCCCTTAAGAGAAGACTCATTGACGTGTGCATACTTCCCATCCTCACATATGGTGGTCAAACTTGGTCTTTGACAAATCAGCAGAGGTCCACGCTCGAGGTTTGCCAGAGAGCTATGGAATGGAGTATTCTGGGTATCAAAATAACAGACCGGGTTAGGAATACGACCATCCGATCCATCACAAAGATAACTGATGTCACTTGGAAAGCTGCCACGCTAAAATGGAACTGGGCTGGACACATCTGCCGCATGTCAGACGAACAATGGGCCAAACTAACGACCCAATGGGTCCCTCTTAATGGCAAACGACATCGTGGCAGGCCCAGACGGAGATGGCGGGATGAGCTGGACTCCTTCAACAAGAACTGGTCCTTAGCAGCTTTGAACAGAGAGAAGTGGAAAGAGAGTAGGGAGGCCTTTGCCCTGCAGTGGGACATTACAGGCTAATAATTAGGGTGAAATTGAAAACATGCGACAAATCGAAATGGGAGATTGTACTCATCATTATGAACAACTTTTACTATGGGAAAAAAATCAGCTGTTCCCTACATTTATGTTCGCATAACTTGTCAAAATGTAGGGAACAGCTAATTTTTTTTCGCGATTTCAGGTTTCGTCCCATAGTAAAAGTTGTTCACAATGATGAGTACAATCTCCCATTTCGATTTGTCGCATGTTTTCAATTTCAAGCTGTATTGTTTGAAGTGTAAAGGCGACGGTATAAATCCGTATTGTCTTGTGTGAGTTACGCACAAAAGATTACTTTGTATTGTCACGATTAACATTACCGTGACGATGTTCCTTGAGATTTCTGTTTAATTGGAGGCTTTAAGACGATATTGTCTTAATATTGTTTGCTTGAAGTATTGTTGATGAGATGTTTGCAAATAGAGGGGCAATTTTCTTAATTTTAAGAACGTTTACAGTCTTATCTCAGTCTCAATCTGTCAAAAATACCTCTAATTTTCCTAAATTTTTGACAAGTTTTTGACATTGACTGCCGCTGATATGAGATTGCGACTAGATTTGGAACGTTTTTAATGACGGGAATTGGCCATCAGATGGACTATTTTGTCGGTATTTAAGTGCGCATTATTTATTTATTTAACAATTTATGTACACAGTCACAGTCTTTTTATATAACAGACCAGAAGAATGGAACAGAAAACACGAACAAAGGTGATGCTTATTTCTAAAGATATCTCGTCCATCACACCTGCGATATGAAAGTCACATATTGGGAGAGTACCTACTATGTTAAAGTTTCAGAAGACAAACAAATTCTTTATGGTTTTAATAAAAACTTAGCGATGACAGTTAGTTCTGCTGATAGACGAGATTTTTTTAAAAATAATAATAATTTTATTGCTCAAAATATTACAGAGATTTTAGCAAACTAGGCAAGGCTGTATCTTGTGCACCAATATGGAGGGTTTGCCATTTAAATATTTATTTTAAAAACATGTTCGGTAATCAATGTTAATGTTTGCTTCAATTTAAAATAAAAAACTAAATAAAATCTGAGAATCAAAATTAAAGAAAATATAACAATCAAATCGAGAATTAAAAGAAAATAATAAAACTAGGAAAAGAAAAACGCTATTATTAGAGTTTAGCAGGATGCTAGGGTATTTTATATTTGTTTGCGAGTGCAATTTGTTATATTTCACTGTTTGATCACCGCGTTAGTAGAAGCGTACATGCAGAAAATGTGGGAGTCTTTGTGCGTATGCGGATTTTACTGGGGAATTTATAACTCTGAATTTGCGTTTGGCCTGTAAACTACTTAAATCACCCCTTTTCGAAGTTTTGATGTGGGTATTCCTTGTTACGTTCAGTATATACAACTTTCTTACGCTGAGCAGGGAAGCTTCTGCATCATACAATAAGAATCTAGCTAGCCACTAAGTTTCACAAAAACAAACGCGGACCTAACGAAGCGTATTAAACCCAATAAAATACCGTCTCTAGATAAGCTGTGTGCTTTTGTTTTTTTAAAAGAACATTATCATCTGCGTAACCTTTTCCTAACTATATTGGGGTCGGCTTCCAGTCTAACCGGGTGCAGCTGAATACCAGTATTTTACATGAAGCGACTGCCTATCTCCACAATTTAGTCACTGGGTTATAATACGATACCCTTAGTAAGGCTGGTTGTTAGACTTATTGTTTTTTTATAAGAACAACAACATTTATTTGAAACAACGCTAACCCTTATTGGAATAAATTATTGCGAACACAAAATAAAACCGACAATAGCTTATGTTGATAAACCTTATCGGCCATTTAATGTAACAATGGTTAATAAAAGTTCCTTAACTAATTTAGTATTCATCCCTCGATCTTCTACTTTACATTTTAGGTTACCTACCTATAAAAACCAATCACAGGTTGGTTGCCCATAGATAAAAACTTTTCGTAAAATGTTAACCTTGGTTCTAAAATGGCTGAAGCGTACTATGATACGTGACACGACTTGTAGTATTTTGGGAAACCTTTCCCTAACGTGCGGGGTTAAGTGACAATCTATCAGAGAAGTTTTCGCCGATATTTAGATAGAGAAGAAAATGTTTACGTTTCTAATCTATACAGGGTGTAATTTTAATCACCGTTTCCCTCTTAAGGGGTCATTGTACTCATCATTATGATCAACTTTTACTATGGGACCAAACCTGAAATCGTAAAAAAAATATCAGCTGTTCCCTACATTTACGTTCGCATAACTCGTCAAAATGTAGGGAACAGCTGATTTTTTTTTGCGATTTCAGGTTTTGTCCTATAGTAAAAGTTGTTCATAATGATGAGTACAATGACCCCTTAAGAGGAAAACGGTGATTAAAATTACAGCCTGTATTTGCAAATTACATAATAACATTAAATCACACCTGTATTTCTGAGCCTGTAGTACACCCATATTTCGACAGTTATGTTTAAGTCCCATGTAATAGGGAGCGAGCCTATTACCATAAACCGGGCACAAATCCAGACTCCGGGCTCCTACTGAGAATTTCCACATGGAAAAATCCAATAACACAAAGTAATATAATTTGCAATTTATATGCACACAATCTAAAAAACCGGCCAAGTGCGTGTCGGACTCGCACACTAAGGTTTCCGTACCACAAGGCAAAAAACGGCGAAAAAAAACACATATCTTTTATGGAGACCCCTTTAATTTTAAAATGTATTTTATTTTTATTATTTTTGTTGTTACAGCGGCAATAGAAATACATACTCTGTGAAAGTTTCAACTTTCTACCTTTTACTGTTCATGAGATACAGCCCGGTGACAGACGGACGGACGAATGAACAGCGGAGGCTTAGTAATAAGGTCCCGTTGGCACCCTTTGGGTACGGATCCCTAAAAACTACAGAATGCTATGAAATAATGTGCTACGAAACGGTTACCTAGCTAGGATTCTTGCATAGTCCGCTTTCTTCGTCTACATTCAAACGTCGAAAATGTTCATAAATTTAAACTTAGTAAGCTTAAACTGCGTGAAAAGTTTAGCAGCCAAGCCATGTATCATCGCTTTACTTACTGTGCGAACTTTCACTTCATAATACAGTCATACTTTTCAGCGGATTGACAACAGCTGTCTTTGAGAAACATAATTCATGGGCACTTATTAGTTACTAGCTTTTGGCCGGAAGCTTTGCCCGCGTGTATTTTGGAAATTATTTTACGGGAACGTACTACCGGAACTAAAAGTACCTCATGTGTTAATCCAGGTTATAAACTATGTGTGTGCCAAATTGCATTCAAATCCATTCAGCCCTTTTTGGCGCCAATCCAGAACATACATTCAGACAAATAGACAAGACAGGTATATCAGAGAGACAGACAGTCAAGCAGTCAGATAGGCAGTCGCTCCATGTAAAATACTGGTATTCAGCTGCATCCAGTTTGACAACCCTAACATAGTTGGGGAAAGGCTAGGCAGATGATGATGAGACAAACCAGTTATTATTTTAATTTATGTATAGATGTGCCAATACCAATTCAGCATTTGTACTTTAAACTTCATTCAATAAATACCCTTAAAAGCATGAAATCGATATCTTCCCTATAAAAAGACTCGATTAGATTCAGAGAAGAATTTATACATCTTTTATATTCTTTGAGCCCTTTGCGAATTCAGCCTTGTCGTTCAAATACCCCTCGCCCGATCCCAAGAGATTTGTGGGCTATAGGTACATTCTATCGAGTAACTTGTTTCACTGCATACCTAAATATTTGGGGGGTCAACGACCGCTGGTAGGGTTGTTACTTGAAGTATGTTGACTGCCCCGTTGGTCTCGTGGTCGCAAGCGCGACTGCTGAGCGTGGGGTCCTGGGTTCGATTCCGAGTCGGGCGCAGTGTTCTTGAGTTTTTCCATTAGGAATTTCTTAGTAACAGCCCAGAGTTTGGAAGTCGGCGGTGTGATACCCCCGTGCCTCGGAAAGTACGTTAAGCCGTTGGTCCTGCGCCTGATCTCTCTCCGGTCGTGTCGGATTTCCGTCCCATCGGACTATAAGATTAAGGGAAGAGGGAGTGTGCATCTGTATCTGCGCGTACACTTTTGCTCTATAATATCTCCCGCGCCGAAGGCTAGGCTCCGTTTAGATTGGCCGCCGTGGCCGAAATACGGTCTGGAGGACTTTACTTGACGAATGAGTTGCGAAAAAGATCCCATCACGTCTGTGAAGTGCACAGAAACAAAAACAGATTTTTGAACTGATATTTCAAGCACGTGGTCGTTGACGTCAAAATATATTATCATCTTTTTGTTTTAGTTACCGATATCCATCACGTCTGCGAAGTTTCATTAGCTAATTTAATTTGACCTTGTATATATAGCCTTTGTGGGTATTACCAGAATAGATAACATACCTAACCAGTTTTACGAATCTTCTAATTCTGCACAAAGAAGTAATCCTAATGAATTATAGGCAAGAGTCTTTGATGTCTTATTGTAGCGACTACAACTAGAAATCCCGTCTAGTGAAGGTAATCGATAGAACAGCTATTTCTGAACGAATCTAGCCAGCTAGTCAGATTAGGAACGCAAGACTTGCTCTAACAGTAATTCTGTTTATTGAAACGAGAAAATGTTAAGGCTATCAACTATGATGTAAGGTCTTACTTGAAGCGTATTTAATCATGTCGGGTGTATCCATAAAGTTGTGTGTAATATGTTGTGAGGAATTTTCAGGGTCGAATTCAGAGATGAAAGGTTTTCGGCAGAATGGTGAAGGCAATTGTTACAATGTTTTTATTGTGGCAAGCAATGGCGGTAATGTGATAGAGGATTTGAAATAATCGTGAGCCGTCATCGTTCTCTTGCTCTTATCCCAATGAAAAATCATCATCTCCCTAGCCTTTTCCCAACTAGGTATGTTGGGTTGGGGTCGGCATCCGGTTAGACTGGAAGCGGACCCCAACATAGTTGGGAAAAGGCTAGGCAGATGATGTTGGGGTCGGCTTCCAGTTTAACCGGATGCAGCTGAGTACTAGTATTTTACTGATAGTGACTGCCTATCTGACCTCCACAACCCAGTTACTGGGTAATGCGAAACCCCTTGGCAAGACTGGTTGTCATGACTTTTGATGGCCCGTAACGACTGTGAAAGATCCACGAATGACAGCCGGGACTAACGGTTTAACGTGCTTTCCGAGGCACGGAGGGGTCTTGGTATGTAAAGATGGTCACCCATCCACAGAACAACCGCGGCAAGTATAGCTTAACCTGATTGATCGACCCGCGCGGCTGTTATTATTTAGCCACAAGCCCCTCTTATCCCAATGAAAAACACGTGATTATTATTTATTTAATACTTTAAGTATTTGTATGCTTTGCATTTGTATGTACAGAGGTGGAATGGAATATCTACCATTTAAAACCTGTCCTAGGAGTTTCAGCGATAGAAACTATTAATATATAGGAATAAAGCGGAACCAGTATATTATTATCATAGAACTGTCTGACCTCTTCTCTGTGACTTAAGTAATCTATTTTTACACAGAAAAGCGTGACTCAAGTGCAGGTTTTGGTCACACGAGCTATAAAATAGTATTGTTACATATGAATTACCAAAATTTTTCGAATATCTTTAATTGTAAATATCCTTTTTGGCTTTGTACAGACGCCAGCACATCAACCTACTACAATCTGTCAGATTTCTGTAATAGATTTTCAACTTTATCGGTAAAGCATAAGGTTCAATGTTGATTGGGAAAATTTGACAGTTAGGTGTAGGTTGATGTGCTGGCGTCTGTACCTAATATTATGTAAAACCATTAATGGTGCATGTTGTTTTAGCCTGTAAGTAATTGCTGCGCTTATAAACATACTAATATGAAAATTAATTTAAATGTATTCCGTAAACAATTTTTGGGTAACGTGAATACTTAGATAAATAAATATTCCTTAAACCGATATTACAAAAATACCTACCTTATACAATTTCTAAAACGTATTTTATAAATTCGTTTTCAATATAAGTATCATTTTCTAAACGCAAGCTTACTGCAAGATGTTAGAATATTCCGAGAGAAAAGCTTTCCTTGCAACCTACATTTTACGTACAAGGAGGCTTTACTCAGACGACCTATATTATGTAAGTATAAATCCTTTGCGTTGAACTGAATTTGCGCCTGGATAGAATTATATTACCTACATGCTACTACTCGTACGTAACGAAGGATGTTTTATGTGTATGTTAATCTTAGATTAACGAACTGTCTTCTTGTTAACTAGTGGAACCTGACGTTAATTTATTATGTTTTGGACTTTACGATAAGTATGTATTAACTTTGAGTTTTTAGATTTTTAGATGATGAATGAATGTCCTGGGGGTAATTGCGTAACACACTAACAGTAGTAATGGTCTTCATTTTGACAATTCATCAACATTCATTGCGTTATTTAAGTTGTTGAGCAGACAAATTTTTCGAACATATAAAGCAATGGATTAGCGATTGGGATTAGGGTATGTAATAGTAATATTTCATTTAATTGTTAGAATATTATTACAGAGTTCTAACATAGTTTTAAAGTTCATTTTCAGGAGTTTCAGGGGTTTGGTTAGTTACATTGAATTAAATTAATTAGGTTAGCATTGAAACTGCAAATTGGTAAAATATTAAGTGGAAATGGAAAGAAGGAAATGGCAAAAAGATTAAATGAAGTCAAAGAGATAATGAGGTACCGAACTGAGAAAGTATGCTTCGACTTTCATTGGGTTTTTATGTCCTACTTAAAATGGCGGCAACCAAAAAGTATAATAAAACCAAGCATGCAATAAAAATCTGCACGTAATGTCGTGGCGACATGACATGACGATTTTATAACGACATTTCTAACCTCACGTTTGAAAATGTAGAAAACGTCGTTCTATTTATCTGGTGCTGTCTCAGCACGAGCTCGACTTCATCGCTGTGGCACATCGTTAAGCGCAGCTGTCAGGATGTCATCGCAGCGCATTTGATCAGGCGCGACGACTTCTATAAAAATCACGTTTCTCGATTCAATTGTATTTGTAAGATTTTTTAATCGCATGTATTCATTAGGGCACATAGTTGCGGACATTATTTTTGCATTTTTTTTGTGTTGCGGGGAACATGAGCAACATGGAATGTTGCAGTGTTGTTGGAACATCGGTATTTGTTGTAAATATTCTTTATTCATGGTAAACAAAGGACGCGCACTATGTTGCCACCAACATCTGATGCTACAGGAAACAATGTTGTTTTTCACAAATAAAGGGCTTTATCAGTTATGCGAATTTGA
This sequence comes from Hydraecia micacea, assembly GCA_914767645.1. NCBI lineage: Eukaryota > Metazoa > Arthropoda > Insecta > Lepidoptera > Noctuidae > Hydraecia > Hydraecia micacea. The sequence goes on along the minus strand of OU611783.1, from coordinate 14,509,264 downwards.
ATATTAGCTTGCTTAAGATGGTGAAATTCGTCAAATTCTTGGGTAACTACTGAAGCGTAGTGAAATTTCTCTCCGTTCTGGTTAAACTTGTTAACTCAGCTAGCTAGTTAGTAATATCTTCTTTGTTTTCGAAGTTGGCTTTTTGGATTTTGTTTACGCTAATATGATTAATTTTATCTTTCTGGAATGTTCGTTTTCTTTTTCCTGATTGTGTTTAACGAAGGGTTATTTTTGCGCGTAACTTGTGTTTCTGGCGTTTTTGTCGTATAGTCCAAACTGCTTGAATAATTTAATAATAATAAATTTGATGTTGTTATTAAATTCTTGTTCAATGCACAATCAGCCTATAATGTTCCCACTGCTGGGGCACAGGGCTCCTCTTTCTGTGAGAGGGAGCGGGCCATAATCCACCACGCGGGCCCAGTGCAGGTTCGTAGATGGCACGTCTTCAAAATTATATGCCGGTTTTTTCACGATGTTTTCCATTATTTAGCGTTTCTTGTTCAATACGCAACGTGAAATGTACAAAATTTAACTTACTAGCGAACACGGTATAAAAAATCAAATGTCAGGGGTGATTTTATAAATAACGACCTCAGAATACAGAAATTTCTGTATTCTGAGATGACGACAATAGAAATCTGTCAAACCAGGACAAACAATTTCACACACATTCTCCATATGCTTACCCACGTCACCATATTTATATTTCTGGAAAAGGCTCACTTGAATAATCAAGCTCTATCAAACCGCATCAAAACAACCCAAATCTACTTCAAAATGTAATTTAACATATCTGCTTCGTAAACATGAGACGCTGTGGCCGGAGATCCGAACTAATCCTTATTTCTGATAACAATGGGGCCGGCCTTACCTACCATCAAAATTTACCTCACAATATACATACCTACCTACCCACCATAATTTAAGCACCTATGCATATTCCGGGCACCTTTATGATATGACACTACACTGATTAGAATAATTAAGGTTGCTAGGTGACAGAGAATCAAGATGGTGGAATGCTGATTAAAAAGGTTTAATTTTTAGTCTGTAATTTTACTGTAGTTGTTATAATATTTTCAGTTTCAGAATGGAAATTATTTACAAAAGTGAAATGCAGACTTTTATTAAAATATCTACAAAATAATATTATATTGTGCTCATTTGCCAGAAATCATTTTCAAATAGGTGCTACATTTTTAGTTTTCACATGGAGCGTGCGTAGGGCAATGCAAGACAAGCTGTGCCCGCGACTTCGTTCGCGTGCTTATCGGAAAACAAATTGGATTTCATGGGTTTTAATTTTTTTTCGCGGAACCCTATATTTTTTTTTCTATAATAAAAATTGCCTAAGTTACTCATACTTATAACATCAGCTATCTGCCAGTGAAAGTCCCGTCAAAATTGGTCCAGCCGTTTCGGAGATTAGCCGGAATACACACAGACAGACAAAATTTTTTTTTTTCTTTTTTTTGTTATATGTACCTACCGTATATACTTTCATAGATACATTTAGTAAAATGCTGTTGTTTTGACATTACAGATTGTGACGTATATGTAGATTATTATAAACGCTTCACCCATAAATTCGCATTTTCGCTTACGTTGTCGCAATGAAGGCTGTAGGTAGATATGAAAGGGTTCGATGTGGCTACTCACTGCGCATCGATTCAGACTAAAATAGCATACCGGACCTGCCCTTCCTTCAGTATCCTTTGCCGAAGTACGGTCAAGGGTAAACTATGTAGGTATAGGTACATTGACACACCAAACATATATATATACTTAAACAGGTCCGGGAAAAAGTTTTTGGAATTTTTGATACAAATTCAAGACTTTTTTTTTCTTCATAGATTATTTACATTTGATTATAATATATATGTGCCGTTTTGTTCGATAACTTGTTGCCATTTTGTAGGTAGTGATATAATCCCATTGCTGTAGAAATTTTGGGACTTCTGATCAAAAAACTGCGACTAGTAGTTTTGACAGTCCTCTCTTGATGTTAACCTAACACTACCTAAAGAATTCTGAAGAGAGCGAAACAGGTGGAAATCTGAGGGTGCAAGGTCAGGACTATGTAGTGGATGCATTAACACTTCCCAACCAAGCTCTCTGAATTTTTGCTGAATGGCTAAAGATGTGTGGTCTGGCGTTATCATGATGAAAGACCACACCCTTTCTGTTGATCAATTCCAGCCGTTTTTTCTCAATTTCTTGCTTGAGTCTCATCAGCTGTTGGTAGTAGAAATCCGAATCGATGGTTTTTCCCGGCGGTAAAAGCTCATAATGAACGATGACCTTCCAATCCCACCATACACTCAGCATCACCTTATTGCGAGTTAATCCGGGTTTTGCTATAGTCTGTGGAGCTTGACTGCCCTTTGACCATGATCTTTTTTGCAGGTTCTTGTTCTTGTCGTAGGTGATCCACTTTTCATCGTAAGTGATCAATCTATTCAAAAATGATTCGGTTTCATTACGTTTCAATAGAGAATCGCAAATGAGTACACGATTCATTAGGTTTCTTTCAGTGAGCGCGTGTGGCACCCAAATATCGAGCTTTTTTGTATACCCAGACCTTTTTAAATGGGTCAAAACTGTTTTATGGTCAACCCTAACTCTTCAGCTATATTTTAACTCCTAATATCCCGATATTGTTCCAATTTTTCAAAAATGGCATCGACTTTTTCCGTAACAGGGCGACCAGAGCGAGCTGTATCTTTGACATCAAAATTCCCGGACTGAAAACGCTTGAACCAACTTTGTGCTGCACATATTTTTTCGCGGGATGTGTCGCATTTTTCCCTTTTATGTTTGTAATAAAACTTCAAAATGTATCGAATTTCTTCGTTAAATTCTCTCATTTTGGCGGAAAGAAAAACAATTGAAAAGTGGCGGGAAATCGTGTTTACATTTTATTTTTCTTTTTAAAATGTCATCTATTTAATGGTATCAAAACCAGCCAGATACAAACAGTAGGTACAGCCAAAAAGATTTTACTACAACTTTATTCCTAAACAAAACGAAAAAACTTTAAGAGATAATAAATTACATACATACCAACATTTTGTTTAGGTAAGTAAATTTCACTTTTCTCTCAAGGGTTTAGATTGAAACTCCAGGGGCCTATTTAGTATAATGACAATGCGACATATTAATTGTCAAGAAAAAGATGTCACATTTTCACGACAAGTGCTTAATACGTGGGACACTCAGAAAGTTTTGCGAAAAAAAAAAACGCGTTGTGCGAAGGCGCGTTGTCGTGGTGGAGCAGTAGCCCGCGGAGCCCTGTGTTTGGTCGCTTGTTGCTTACAACAGAAAAAACTTCTGCCAAGCATTTGGTAGTATACCATTCAGCATTGATGCTTCTTTGGTTCCGTAAAGGAATTGACACCAAGTAGCCAGTCAAATTGAAAAAGCTCACGATCAAAATCTTCCCCCCGCTTCTAGATCGCTTCACTTTGGTAGGCATTGATTCATTTTGAAACACCCAAACCGTCGACTGGCGCTTCATTTGTGGATCGTATTGATAAATCCAAGACTCATCACCTGTAATGATGTTGTAAACACGCCGAAACGAGCCTGCTTCAAATTTGTTTATCATATCACGGCACCATTCCACCCGGGCCTGCTTCTGAGCATCGGTGACTTGAGGTTGTGCGGCACCCAGCGTGAAATTATCCTCCTCACGCGAAGATGCATGTGTAGAATTTCGTGAAGGCTTCCCGATCCAACCTGCAGTATGTGCTGAATCTCTTGATACGTAACTCGCCTATTGTCTTGGATTACATTTTTCACTGCTAGCACGTTTTCTTCCGTAAAAGCCGTCAAAGGGCGGCCAGTTTTTTCTTCAACCAACAAAGTTAGTCGACCGCGCTTGAAATCGTTATATCAACGATACGATACACGGTTGCCTTAGAAGGGCCTTCATCCATGAATTCTATTTGAAGTCTATCATACGATTCATCCGGTTTCAGGCGACACTTGAAATCGTATAAAATCATAGAGCGAAAATGTTCTCGGCGCAGATCAATTTTTTAACGAGACACGATAATTTAAATTATTTCGCAAACAATGTGGAGGTAAATTTTGAAATTGGAACGTACCTATTTTTACTTACAAATAATCATATTTTCAAAATATATTATATTATAACTGGCCAGTCTCTCATACATAAAAACTTTTTTTCGCAATACTTTCTGAGTGGCCTGGTAAATAAACTATGAAAAAAACATGTAAAATCGACGAATTGTCGGATTGTCACCTTGTTACCTGTCACCTCTCGGTTTTATTAAATAAGGCACCTAAAAGTGATTTTTTAAATGAAGAATAATAATAAAGTGCAAATATATGGAAACACTCTGAAGAAAAAGACATGTTGCGCCGACCCCAAATAAATTGGGATGAGGGCAGGAGAATGAATGATAATGAAGTGGAAACACTCTCAATTATCAGTTCATTACAAATGATGAAGATAATATTTTTTTTAAACTGTATTACGAGTATCTTAAAACATGTAGAGCTTAGCTCTCAGGGGTAATGAGTAGATTAACACCCTCGACGCCTTTACAATGTTTGCCGGTACTGACCTACTTTCGCTCCCACATTTTTTTAATCTAGCATGTTGGCGAGGGCTAAAGGTAGAAGAGGTTAAAAGCTTTTTCAGGGGCTGCACTCACGCCGGGGTGTTGGAGAAAAAAGTAAACGAAACTCCTGCAAATGTCAATACTTTCAACAGATTTGGAGTCCAGATTAATTTTTGATACATCACTTTCGGAATTTGGACATATTATTTTCATTTTTAAGTACTTAAAGAAGTTTTATTGGAGTAACAGGAGATACCGTCAAACGGGAGACCAGGTGAATCGGGACGAAACTTTAAAAGGGATTTTAACATTGAAATAATATCGTTTGTTGCCGGAAAGGACTCTAATGTGTTTACTGTATTATATAATTAACGATTAAGTGTCCTCATTCACCCCGCTACCTAAGCTGAGTGCGGGTGTTTGAGTGATTTTCGCAGAGTGACTGAAAGCAGCTGTATGGGATGAGAGTAGCAGCAAATATCATGTCTATGTCCAGCAGTGGACTGCTATAGGCTGATCATGATGATAGAAAATAAGCGGTTATGAAAAGTTAACTAGTTTATTAACCTGAATTCCTCCTTTCCGATTAGCGAACATCCCTTAAATTGCCACGAACGAATTTCAAACGCTATTACAGAGAGCGAGTACATAATTCGTTGAAATGAGAATCGTACAGAAAATCCCGTTCGGAACGGAAGCGATCGGCGCCCTGTCATGTCGAGTGCGAGCTGCCAGTACCATGCATTGTGTACCACTTGTGAGCTTGTGGGGTGAAAATCACCAACTCTTACACCAAGACGAGTGACACGGTTTAATTTACGGCTTACATTTTGTGTATGATTCCTTCTTACTTTCAAGCAACAAAGAATCGTACGGGGAGTAAACAGGCGTCTGTCGTAACACTTTGTACTACGGAAATAGCTCTTACTCTGCAAGAAATAAAGGCGCTGTGGAAGACAAATTGTTACAGGTTGACAGTAAGGTAGTGTCATCTCCTTTTTGCCTCAACACTATGATGACAGTACGTATATCGCCATCTCTTTCTCACTCTGGAACAATGATGACTCCCCAGGACCTTGCTAAGACAAATTAAAAATATAAACGAGCTCACAGCTCACTTAGTTGTTATTCTGGTAAATTAGCTTGTTACCGGCATGAAAAGGGCGGACATCTCGCCAAAGGCAAGTTAAAGCCTTACACAATGAAATGTCTGCTACGTTGAAAACACAGACGATGTAAAATATGATTTTTAGAAATAGTTAATATTAGGGTTTAATGGAGTCTCGTCAGATACAAAGTCTCGGGACACGAGACAACCCACGATTAAAGTCCCCGAGAATTCTCAGAATAAAATTAGAACGAACTAGAATCAAGTTCGTTTTGGGCCAGATGTATAAATAAATAAAAAACGGCCAAGTGCGAGTCGGACTCGCAAACGAAGGGTTCCGTACCACAAGGGAAAAAAACGGCAAAAAAATCACGTCTCTTGTATGGGAGCCCCCCATCCGATTCCGATTCCCTTCCGAATTTCCGATTTTCCGAATTTTGAATTCTTCCGATTTTTCTAATAATGCCACCGGACAAGTAGAACATTCTGGAATTTGGCTTCCAAATCTGGCGTTTGCATACGAGAGATGTTTTCAAAAAGTCTGCACTTATATACCATAGTTTTTCATCAAAAAGGACAGTTTTATTTAAATAAAAAAATCGTAGTTTAGGACTGTAAGCTGTTGTGGCCAATGACTGAGTGTCGAGCCAAAAGTCTCGGGACCCGAGACTACAAAATTTACAAAAAGTCCCGGGACTTCTGGACACGAGACGTCCCGGGACTTGGACCCAAACCCTGGTTAATATGCGCTTTAACAATATTATGTTCACAACAACAACAAAAACAGAACAAAAATAACATGTAGACTTTGCTAGCTATGTGAAAAGGCCACCAATCTTTTCGATATGTTTCGAAAAAGAAGGAAACTCACCGAAAAATAAACAAAAATCAAACACAAATAAGCTTACTTAAAGATACCGCGAAGTAATCGACGATTCCATGATCTAATCTGTAAAACACCGACGGATTGAGAGGAGACAACTTTAGTACACGCCATTAGTTCCCGCTGATTTTCCGCCCGACGACTGATGGCCGACGCAGCCCTCCAATTAGCCGATTGCCCTTTCCTCTCTCGGATTTCTCGGTTCGATCGCATTTCAAGTGAAATAACATCCGGCTTACTATGTAAACTTGTTTTACAGATTCTGTATTTTACATGAAAACAAAGTCTTTCGTCGTCGTCATCGTTGTCAAAGATTCAAAAATATTAATCATGGCTTGTACTTAACTCCTCCATTGAAAAAATTCCATTTTAATTTCCTATCTTCTCAATTTTTTGTGAGCATTCATGAAGGTCTGAAAGGTCACTAAAGAACGAGAAACTAAAAAAGTTACGTCCGAAATTCAATCCGTCAGGAAATCCCTCAGACGATGAAATATAATTTTTTGAGTTTGTTTTTGTTTTCGGACAAAACATTCAACCGTGTAACTATTATCTTCTACGTGGACACAGTTCCTGGCAACTGCTAGTCTAGTAAAAACAAATATATTTTGTTCAAAAAACAAAGTAGCAAATGTGCCTAACAAGCGAAAACTAAATTCTATCCTGAGACGGGAACGTTAAAGTTTATGTCCTGAAAATAAGCGCTCTCTGAGAATAACGATATTCGAACCAGTCTGCCATTCAAAGTTTTTTAGTTTAAGGAGTAGCAAGAAAATATTTATAAAAGCATATTTTCAAGCTTATTTTATGTTTTCCTAAGGAAATATACCGAGGCGATCGACTTATCTTGCTAATGAGCGTGTCCCCTGTACCTATATATGTTACCGATATCATATAATAATATGTACAGACGCCAGCACATCAACCTACACCTAACTGTCAAATTTTCCCAATCAACATTGAACCTTATGCTTTAGCGATAAAGTTGAAAATCTATTACATAAATCTGACAGATTGTAGTAGGTTGATGTGCTGGCGTCTGTACATTCCTTGAAATAGACACAGAATACTATTGTGTTTTCAGGATATATGTAGTTTGAATTAAATTACAACGAAACAAAGACGTACCTATTGATTCTTGAGTACCAATGAAATTCGCTTGAGCTGTAGACAAGAAATATTTTTTTTGAGCATTATGATCATAAACGCCAGATTTACTTCTCTCGAGTGAAGCGTCTTCATCTCTATTTCACAAAGTCATTACTGTGTGATTATTTACATTACTTGTCAGATTATTGTGTCATTATTTCCTTTACGGTATATTCCTAACGTTTATTTTGTACGCTGTGTTGTAGTAAAGTTTGAAGGACAATGGATTCTATTAAATTAGCTCTCGACGTTCGAATGTAACCCTCAGTTCGAGCTCAGGGCGTCCTTGTAATTACTTCCAAACTTCCGAGTTATGCGACCGTGGATTTATTGTTTTCTTAGTTAATTTCTCGTTACAGAGTCCTTTAATACGGATTAATACGGATTAATAATTATTTTATTCACTTTACACCTAAGTTTCTTGGGGGGGGGGGGGGGGGGTTGCCATAATCGCCACGCTTGGCAGGCGGGTTGTCCAGCAGTGGACGTCTTTTGGCTGAAATGATGATGATGATGACACCTAAGTTTTGAAAAATTATTCGCTTCATTTTAACTTAAATAATACCGGAGTCCCCTAATGCATATCAGTTTCATGATTTCCTGTATTTACTTATAATTATGTACAATATAATTGATACTGATGCAGCTATAATGATTTCCTGAAATACAGCAGATTAACTAGTCCATAACAAGTTAGATGTCACGTAACAGGAAATGCGCCGGCCCTTAATTATTCCGGAATATAATGATATCTGGGAATACAGCTGTCGCGTCACTGCTAATTCGATGAACTGGCAACTCCGTCTGACCAACCGAACGAAGATTTAAATTATAAAGACCACCCGACGCAAAATAAACCTGAAATTCGATTTATTGGTGCTCGGAGGCTTGGTTTTAGTAGAAACGGGAATATGGGATTCCCGGTATTTTGCTTGAAATGGACCTAGGCTATCAATGTACTGAACCTTTTCCCAATTATTTTGGGGTCGGCTTAAATATCAGTATTTTACTTAGAGTGACTAGATAGTCGCTCTAGTCGTAGATAGTCTAGATAGTACTGGGTACCACGATACCCATTGCTAAGACTGGTGGTCAGACTTTCGGGCTTCGGACTACCCATTCTGACTGTCAAACATCTACGATTGACAGCCGGGAGCAACGACTTAACATGCTTACCGAGGCCATTTAAGTGCCTCGATTGCCTGAAATAAATTCAATAAATTCCGAGGAAGAAATGTCTTGGAAATTGGTCACCATTCTAAATTATCAAATAACTTCTCCCGCTCTGGGCGGAGCGGGAGGGCGTGTCAGACTTTTACTGACCCACCCGTGCTCCATCAGTTGCCTGTGCCAGGGCCACAGTAACTCTTTCGAACAACCCGTGACCCTGGCACGTCACAATTCTGACCTTACTTTGTATTTTACTGATTTTCTAAGGTATTGGAGAAAAATAAGTCGGTGGGTGGAGAAAAATATTGGCATTATGAAAACAATTGGATAAAGCGTTAAAATAAAAAACAAAACTAAGTGAAAGAACATTAGCCAAAGTAATGTGGCGCGTAAAATCATGTGAAATGTAGTTTTATTGAGAGAAGTGGCGTGACCAGTGGCCGAGTAACGTTGTTGGCTACCCTCGTCACGGCTTGCAACTCTCCTAAAAGCTCCTAAGGAGGCGCAGATGAAGTTATAGTGCACAACGGCTGAAGTTGGAAATTGGAAAATTGGCCATATAAAATGCATCGAGACTGTAAATACATCCTGTATTTCTCTAAGTAGGCTAGGCTTAACTCCCAAGGAATAGGGGCATAGCCTATTGTCATTTACCGGATTTAGTTTTATGTAATCGTCATAAAATGTCAACGCTTGGGGGTTAAAAGTCAACTGTTACCTTCATTTTCTACCCTCGTTTGCCCTTTAGTGTCGTCATGATTTTCTATTTCTCTGCATTATCTGCTTTTTTTCGTGTCATTACACGTATTTTGTGGGTTTTCTTTTCGGGTTCAATCGCACGTAAAAACGGAAGGCGGAAGGATTTTAAACGAAAACTCTCGAGAATTCTTGTTGAATGAATATTTCTTATTTTAACTGCTTACACAAATAACCAAGACCTACAGAATGTAATTGGTTTCCAGTTTGCTCGGTTTAAGCTGAAGTGAATAGCGTCTGTGAGTGAAAGCTAAAAATTTACTAGTTACAGATCGTTGGTCAATAACTCGCAAGTCTGTAAGCTTCAACCAGCATTTGAGACCTCAAGCGGCTTGTCTTGTGCTGAAACCGCTTACCTTGTCGGTACAGCATCGCTTTATGCGCTTTATCCGCTTCATCACTGATAAACCTCTCCGTCTAGTTAAGTTATCGGCCGAAATAATATACTGACCTTGTTCCGAACCGTTCAGCGAAATAGCGCTTTTATCGGCAAACGAGATGTCGCCGAATTGCTTTTAGATTTTGTTGAGCTCAAGGGGAAAGTAAACTGTGACTGATGTATCTTTTAGGTGGGACTATTTGGTGTTTAAGATTAAATCGTATTGGAAAGAAGTTGAAATACGAAGATTTAATTATTTGCAATTCCCAATTGTGTATCACGATTCTTATTAGGTATGTAAGCGCAGGAGTAAGAATATAAACTACAATGTTTATTTCAGAATGGATTTGTATCTAAATGTTTCATACCATCTAGCTTATTTTTTTATAATACGACGTGTAAAAGTGATTACTATTTACAGAATAAAAAATTTCATAAATATTTCATAGCGACGATTTGCCAATGTTATACTGAAACTGAAAAACGAAAACAATCAAAACTCCATATTCATTAACATTCAACGTTCCATTCGATCCATCAACTGTTAGGAACTTTCTAAAAATAAACTAGAATTCTTAAAGCTTTTTTCGAATCAACACATTCATCAAACTGCAGTAGTTTGAAAATAGATAACCAACCTAATTCGTGTGGGTTGGTTGTACCGACTATTTCATCGGCTTCACTCGGTTAAATCTCTATTTAGTCAGAGATCGAAAACATTTTCGAGCAACGAGAAAAAGGGGCAGCGGAAATTAAACCCGAAACACAGATACAGTGCGTCATTCGGATTGGTCGGCTGACGTCTGTCGGGATTATTAGGACGAGACTGAATAGATGCCTCTAGCCTGGTTTCTATGGCGAGGACGGGACTCACGCTTAATGGCATATTAATTCGGTTTGCGTACTTGGGGTGGCATAAATATTCCGCTAGATAAATAATCGTTGTGTTTTTCAGTTGTTAAATGAGAGCACTACTTAATTCTTGTTTAATTTGTCGCGTTATTTTGGACCTTAGATGTTTGTGAAGATTTTTATATTTGACTACCTGAAACGGCGAACTTCGTACCGCCTAAGAATCATTATCGAAATAAGTCAACCCGTTCTCGAGATATCATCAAAAAAGTCGTTCCTTACAAAATGTATGAGAAAATGAATTATCTTCATATTTTTTTCGTGAAATTTTCCCATGTTTTGATAGTTATTCTGCTATAGAGTGTAGACAAATCTAACAAATCAAATATTATAAAAATCGGTCCAGCCATTCTTGAGTTATAAGTGGTGTAACTAACCCGACTTTGTTTTATTTATAGGTACAGGTTGAAATTTTAATCACCGTTATCCTCTTAAGGGCTCATTGTACTCATCATTATTGTTCATAATGATGAGTACAATGACCCCTTAAGAGGATGACGGTGACTAAAATTTCACCCTGTATAGAAGATATTATTTCAACAATTTTAATTCAGATAATTATTCATTGTCTACTTATAGCAAAATACTCAAGTGATTTTTCGTTTTTTCTAGCAATTAAAAAAACCTTGCTTTTTAAGGGGTGAAAAAAAGCTGCGTCATCCCTTTATAAAACAATTTAGTGAAACAACCCCCCTGCGTGTCGTAAGAGCTAATAGCTTTAAAATTACGTCTCTAATGTTTGCATTATTCACGTTGATTCTGTCTGGCGAGTAATAAGTGAGTACGAAATATTAAGGGCCAATTAAAAAAACAAACACCACCAATGATTACAAAGAAGACTTAAAAGTGCAAACGTCTTATAAACACTGGAGAAAAATTGAGGAAACTTTCCTACCGTTTGTGTTAGTTTGTATTTTGTTTTTTTCCTTAACTTCGATAGGTACTTCTGTAGATTGTGTTGGGGACAAAGGAGGCGACCGTCCCGTTTTCTCATTTCTGCCCGGAACACTGAGATTACAGGCAGATTCGCAGACGGTACCTAAATACATACACTCGTTTTTTATTTAACGAATCTTTTATCTAAGTGCTTTTGAAAAGTATTAGAACTCTTTTGACTTTGAAATGGCGTTTCTATATAATGGTTATTTTGTGGAACCTACTTCATTTATAAAACTCCTTATAAAAATGATGATAATTATAATGAAAATCTTGAGTATACGTTTTAGTCCCATCAGTAGGTAGTCTAAAGTTTAAATAGCTGTAGCATCATGGCTAATTATTATTCTTAAATAATGTAGCGGTATCTACAACGCCACATGCGAACAACGCGTCATACTGACGTCACGCAAATCCTGCATCTCGCAAGCAGAGTTTACCGCGCAACTAGCATAGATACAACGGCCCGAAATGAATCATTGGGCAGTTGCCCGCCAGACACAACACCCGTCTGGTCGGAGGATCCTCCCTTTTCTATAGAGTATGAGTGAACTTTACACCCTGTTCCTCATACCTCTATACTGGTGACCCCGACGTGATCGTCAGCGCAGCCTTCGTGCAAACACTTCAGCGTGACGTCATCATCATCACTCCCGCAAGCTTTAGAGCGGCGAGTCACCCAGCCAGCCCAGCACCCACGGCTTCAACGGGTATCCTGACCACCAGCATGCAGCGACCGCGCATACCTGGTCATCACCCTCAGCCTCATCAGCAACCTTGGCACAGCACACTGCACCTTCGGCCGGTCTACAAGCAGAGCCCTTAATAAGCCTCTCCTGGTCGACGCCAGCAGTCAGCCTCAACCCGGCGCTATACCTCATCCGACGCACTGGAGCATAACGCAGCGCCACCCCGACTCACTGGGGACATCTTCGCAGACAGTTCCGACTCACCGTGAACTATGCGGCAACCGGTTCCGACTCACTGGAACCTCAGCTGGCCTGGCAAGCATCGCAAGATACAAGACTCAGCCCACTATCGACCTCCGGTCTCCGGGGGGGAGTGATGTAGCGGTATCTACAACGCCACATGCGAACAACGCGTCATACTGACGTCACGCAAATCCTGCATCTCGCAAGCAGAGTTTACCGCGCAACTAGCATAGATACAACGGCCCGAAATGAATCATTGGGCAGTTGCCCGCCAGACACAACACCCGTCTGGTCGATACCGTCGAGGTAGACCAAGGCGAAGGTGGTGTGACGATCTAATATCATTTGCAGGGCCAACATGGCCAGAGATCGCACAAGACAGGGAGCTTTGGAAGAAAAAAGGAGAGGCCTTTGCCCAGCAGTGGGACACAAAAGAGGCTGACAAAAAAAAACTTAATATAAAATTACGCATGTATTCCCAGAAGAGTAAGGCAGAGGTGTAAATAAAAAAATCATATAAAACCTCAGTATTTTTACAGGTTTCGGCTTTTCAGAACATTGCCGAAGAATACATAAAGGAAAATATTCGATTTTCCGGTCGGATCCCCTATTCTGATCCCCTGCTAGATAGTCTTATGTTCATGGTACTATGGAAGGCAGTCTAGCACTGGGCTAACGAAATCGTTTATTGCAATAAACTATCACAGTATCTACTATCAATTTATACAGAAATCTTCCGCTCACAGCTACATTGCAAAACTGTGTTCCGCCATTACTTCCATGAGCTTTCATAATGCAGCTACGATATGAGATTATGTATATTGTTATGTACTTTCGACCCGACCCTGCTACACCCGGTTTTTACAACTTGACAAAAAAACGAGATTTATTTGTAAGTAAGTTTAATATAAATGTACCTTATTAAAATAATTGGTTGCGGTTTTCACTATTATTTAGACTCTAAATGAAGGTAAAAAGCTTCATTCAATAGGACGGTTGCGAATCATATTTTAATCAATATGCAGCCTGAGACTGACCTGCAAATTGCAAAAAACGTAAGTCTCTCTCTCCCCTGCGGTGCTATTCTGTAAAAAGATCACCGTGATAACTTAGGTGAAGTGAGCTTAAAGTGAGCTGTCATACTAGGGATTGATATTATTCACAGCTCACGTTAAGCTCACTTCACCTAAGTTTTCACGGTGAGATTTTTACAGAATAGCATTACAGAAATGAAATAACTTTGTTTTATTGTTTTCGTGAGTTTTCACTGCTTAAGTGGCAGGTCACAGCTGACCATAACTGTTTTTGTATTATCTGTACTAGTCATATATGTAGTTAACTTTTACTTGTGTTTCACAATGAAGGACTTTGAATTTATATGATATTGAAGTAATAATTTTAAAGCCAGGCTATGGTTATCTATGTTACCGGCTGTTGTGGTTTCACACCGCCCAATAAAGTGGTCTAACTACAAAACAATTTCTATTTCAATATAACAGCAGCCATATAGAAACTCGATGGTGTAGCCGGCAGCCGGCCGGTATTGATCTCGTCGACTATGATTCCGTTCACTCACAGTGAACGGTACGCAGTCAGCAGTATTCGCGCCAAAATGAAGCCGCCATTTTTTTTAGGTACAAATTACAATTTTGTTCTGATGCCTGTTTGTGACAGATTTTGTAGCTACGTCATGTTTTTTTTAGTTTTGTTTTGCTCAAATTGTTTGGTTGTTATGATAATGGTTATAAATAAGTAGCATGAAGTGATGGTAAGACAGAATATGCGAGCATAATGTTATTATTCAATATTCGCTCTTTTAATTTCTAACGTGACGATATATCGTGGACGTCCACGTCCGTATAATGTATAATGGAACTACGTGCATGTAGACGGAAATATACAAGCGTCTTAATAAATGTATTTCCATACAACATTTTACTTCCCCGTGTAAATTACATTCAAACCTAAGCGGTATTCGCTGCCGCTGTGGGCAGAGGTACAGACGCCAGCACATCAAGCTACTACAATCTGTCAAATTTCTTTAATAGATTTTCAACTTTATGGCTAAAGCATAAGGTTCAAGGTTGATTGGGAAAATTTGACAGTTTTGGGTAGCTTGATGTGCTGGCGTTTGTACATACCGCGCGGGTTTCGGTCAGGTATTTAGTATCAAGTTCCGCGGCTAGAGCGTGAAATCCGCTTTTGTGTGAACAGTAATATTACCGCATACCCACTCGGTTTTGTCTACCGCAGACGGTAGCGAAAACCGCTTAGGTTTGAATAGGCCTTTATCGCGATGCCGTGGACGTCCACGATAATATCGACGTAAGAAATTACGTTACTTTGTGTACGACAGAAGGGCAATAATTAGAAGAGCGTACAACGACATTTTAATGGTAATGCTTTAATTTCTGCAACTAGTGCTATTCTGCATAGTTATGCATTTGCAGAAAAATATCGCTTAATTTCTTAATTTATTCATGTTTGTTCCGGACTATCTATTTGTGGCTTTGTTCGGCAGTGACGTCACCGCATGCATTGTTTGCATATTTGATTTATGGCCAGGTAACATTCCAGCTTCGGTGCGGGAATTGAAATGTAAATAGGCACCTAATCGATAGATATGTATGTACTGTATCTGTGTCTGTTTTCTGTTTTCTGTTTAGTATAATAATTATCTTTAAGTACGCTACACCGGCCTAGTGTGTAATAATTGTGGGCTGCATTGGACGGCGTCATCACGTCAGCGCCGGCTGTCGCTGAAAACCAGCGCTGGGGCTCTGTCTTGCATAGGGTCGCAGCATAATGCTGAGCGATAGCCGTTTTGCGTGGATGTGACGCATGTTACCCTTATCTTCTTTTTATTTTTTTACTTTGTGTCATGTGTATTTTTGCGTCATGTTCACCGCAAATAAACGTATTTTCTTTCTTTCTTTATATGCCTAAAAAAACGACAAAATTAATAAGATGATAGCTAAGGATTTATCTCTCTCTATATACAGCAACAGAAGTGGGACTGGGTGGGTCACACTTATAGGTTGCATCCAGACAGATGCACCAAAGTCTTCACACAGTGGGTGCCTGAATACGGGCGTCGTCACCCAGGCAGGCCTAAGAAACGCTGGCGTGATGATTTAGACTCGTTCCTAACCGACTAGACGGAGAAGGCACAGCACAAGGAAATGTGGAAGAAAATGGGGGAGGCCTATGCCCAGCAGTGGGACAGTACAGACTAACGGAAAAAAAAAGATAATATACAGCATTTTATCACAAATATGTGGTCATGCATTAATACATTTGGGTTGAGTAGGTATTGAAGTTTTGTATGAGACCGTTGAAAATTTGTTCGCGATTACGATGTTGGTCCCATAGAGGAAGTTGTTCAGTTTCACGATCTAAGGTGTTTTTTATATTTCTATGTCTGTACCACACCCTTAAAGACCACACTATTCTGATATAATACGCTGTGAACCTACTTTCTTGTTACGTTATGTCATGCATTGTTATTCAAATCAAATTATTGCGTAGTAACAATATTTAAGTGATCCTGCGGACGATATTTTCCTCTACCCATAATAAATAGACGAAAGTAGATACTTAGGTACTACGATTTATTTTTGAAGCACCGATTTCTCGCCCTCGCTTTTCTTATTTTAAACGACGCGAAGTCTTTCTGCGATGTTCCTAGAACTGCCAGTTTTAATGGCTGACCTACAAAAACTTGAGTCCGGAATTTACATTTTAGTAGTTCAATTCAAGCGTCGTTATCCCTGATTTATTGAATTGCAAACTAGTTGGAAATCAGCTTAATTAGACCTTCTCAGTTGAAGATGGGACTGGCAATTATTGTTGAGTGTTCAAGGAATAAAGGTAGATTTCAGATTTCAATCCTTTGTGTTTGTTCTTGAGTACTCTTGACCCCGTTTTTGCTGAGCTTGAGACAAAAGGGAAAGGTACAGATAAAACACTGTTTTAGTGTGTGTCATAGACACACAGTAAAAACGGTGTTTACAAGGTATTTTGTGATATTTATCACACTAGCTGTTTATCGCGTTCAGACAGACGCGGCGGGGGACTTTGTTTTGTATGTTTCATAATAATAAGTGAACGATGACTATTAGAGGGCATGTGCATTTGACATGCCTACAGAACGCCAATTCTCATAATCTCATCACAGTGATAATCACTGCCAAAACCTTTTTAAAATGTAAGAAATACAGGAATTGCGTCTGGTTTACAAGTATATCAAGCACTGAGGTAAAACTTCCTTAAAAATGTTGGCGAATATCGAGAAATATAGGCACATAATGTAGTCACACATACATTATCATAATGTGTTCGCTGTATAAATTATAGCAGTGAATAGCAACGATATGATTGCGTCCCAGTTATTATGGTTACATAAAGACGGGAGAAACGAGGCATCTTAATAACACAGTTACCGGCGTGAATGTGCCGTAATAAATCTCACATTCAGGATGTGATGTCTCGATGGGCCTTTCGTTAGATTTGTATACCTACCGAAGATTTCCAGTGGGGATAGACAGCTAAATTATGTTCTGTGTTTATTATTTATTCTGTGTTTATTTGGAATTAAATACACTTTGTTTCAAGTCCTGCGTTTATCGAAATCGGGAAAAATGTTCTTTGTTTTTCTATCAGCAATTCCTCAGTATCTTGTATTCCGGAGTCTGGAGTGGAATTGTGCATGTTTTACATACTTCTGCCTGTCTCTTCGGAAAATATAATCGTGATGTTATTTTGAAAGCTTTAAACTGAAATGAAAAGCAACTTCAGCATTAGTAGGAACAAACAGAAAGGTGTCGCAGAAGCTTGTACAACCATTACTATGCAGTAAGAGCTTTTCAAATAACAACTGCATTTAATTCGTCTTTCTTTTATGTTAGAAATATAACGTTTAACCGTTCAAACAAAGCCCTGTTTTTAACCGACGAAAAAACGGAGGAGGTTCTCAAGTCTACGCGTATATATATTTTTTATTTTGAAGTAAAAGAACCGAGGGAAAAACCAACATGTGAAGTATTTTTTCGTCCTTCAAAAAAGGTATGAAAAGTCTAAACACGCACTGAAATGTTCATATCCACACCTATTTCATTCCTAAAAAAATACAAAAACGGTCAAATGTTTGTCAAAGGAAAAATTATATTGTTCAATTTGTTAATTCGTAGCTGCCGTCACAGTATGAAGAGGACATTTCGTTTTATAAATCGGCAAACAAAATGCATATCACAGTTTTTCCAACAAGTTTCTTTTTTTTTAAAGTTTGTATCGTGCTCTCGTTTGAATGTCAATTTTGTTCACTTGGAACTATCAAAAAACATTATACATACCTAAGTATAATTTAGATACATAAAAGAACCCTCTATTTTTGTGGAAAAGAGTTCAAACAATTTTTTTTTCCAAATAAAGTATTTCGAGTCGTCAACAGAAGAATTAATAAGGCTTTCACAGCTTTTAAAGTCGGCTTTCACTACTACGATAGTTGTCATAATCCGTCGTTAATCTCTCTGCCAGTAAAAACTGTAGCCAGCACTTTTCACTGATTAAATTCGGAAATATCGTGATTTTGGATGACGGATCGTTATGTAGTGTAAGGGCGACTGTCCATTGACTCGGAGCGAGGCTGCGGAGCGGAGAAACGGAGAAATATTAACCAATAGAAAATGACATTGAGATTTTATGCAATCCTATTGGCTAATATTTCTCCGTTTCTCCGCTCCGCAGCCTCGCTCCGCGTCAATGGACAGGGAGCCTTAACCTACAGAGTTCGTTTGGTGACCCCTCAAAATGGTGAATCGAGTACAAAAGGTTTTCCGGGATCGATTCCGATGAATGTCGACTCGGTCCATATTATTTCTATTTGATTGCGAGCGAACGGCACTGACAATGAATTGGGTACAGTATTCATAGGCAAGACGACATATTATGTGATATGCTATGTTAGTATTTTGATCTTGTGATCTATCCTATTTAAACCCATCCATCCGATAAATATCTACGTTGGAGCTAGATAATAAATGGTTCTAAAAGTCTAAATGCCATCAGTATGCTTAGACTCAACCAAATTGTGCCATAGGTACCTACTCAACCAAATTAATGATTTGAATGTTTTATAAAGCTGACTCTGACCAGTGGTCACAGTGTTTATCTATCTTTTTGATCTAATTCATGAAAGCCGAACGGAATTATTTCTAGATCACAGGTCGATGCTTCATCGAATCTCTGAAATGAAAATTAATCTCATCATTGATAACAACTTTTCCCTCAATAAATACGAATGTGTTAACGTTTAATTAAACAACTACATCAAAGCTGATTTTACTCAGAAATGCTTTGGCAAGTTCAACCTACGTAATTGTCCATGCTGAACAAACGTTACGTTTCTAAACACAAGTGTCTATGTATCTATAAAAAATAAAAATCAGTTGCTGAATGTATGAAAGATCATCACTTGAGAAAGGCTCGACAGATTTCGCAGATATTTTTTTTGTGTTCATAAGACAAGGTTTGAATGAGAGAAAATTTCCGAGAATCCACCGTAACGTCGGAAATTTTGATGGTAATTATATATAAACGAAAGCCACTGGACATAAAGTCATGAAATTCATCCGGGCGATGCGGGGTACGAACAGCTAGGAAAATATAAATTAGTCATCTTACCGCATATTAAACACAGATTTTTGGAGCTTTTCGTAATCTATTTACTCAGACACACTAACTAAATCTTGTGTAAGTGGATATTCTTTTGTTTTCCTTTCTTCGCTGCCTTCGTAGCGGAAAAAGCTTTTTAAGAACCTCAGGAACGTTTAAGCTTTTAGTCGGAGTTTTTCCTTGAACAGACCATTATTAGTTGGTAAGTCAACAGTTCGAAGTGTAGTGTGAATATTTCAATACAACACGACCCGACAGTAATGGGTTCTTGGTATTTGAGCAGCCAGTGAGCCTAGCACGAACGCGCGGGGTAACCGTAATATAAATTCGAATGACCTTATAATACCTACTGATAAGTACATACATACAGGGTACAGATAGTGCAATCCACGAAGACGCGCCCCGCTCTTTTTCCTAATCGTAATATCGCCAGTTAATTCCTCTATTGTTTTGTTTTTTCGATACACGCTAATTACCCACTAAGTAATAAGTAATTAGTGTGTATCGAAAAAAACTAAAACACTAGCGGAATGTTGCACACTTGTAGTGTAAGAGATTAGGAAGAAGAGTGGGGCGCGTCTTCGTGGATTGCACTATCTATATGGCAGGGACATCAACGCGCAAACTGTTACCATGAATTGAGCGCATGATTCTACACCCCGGCAGTGTAGACATTTATAGTCGGTTATAAAAAAAAACTGCTATCAAAAAAGAGTGCAATAAGTACCTACCTGTTTCAATAAAGAGTAAATTACGCGGTTAAAATTTAGGGAACGGCAATTCTTTTAAAATAACCGACGTACAATTTCAACGGAGAGGTTCAGAATCGTGCACTGAAACCAAGGTATCAGGTTGCGCGTCGATGTTCCCTAAGGGACTAACCACACTTATTCGGCTCTGTTCAGCTTTTGTCCATAGAAAACAACGATTTTGTATGGAGTCCGTTCAGCTTTCCGCGGCTGAACGGATGCGTACGCATCTCATACAAAATCGTTGTTTTCTATGGAAAAAAGCTGAACAGAGCTGAATAAGGGTGGTTAGTCCCTAAAGGATGATTTCCACCAAACGGCTCGCATTCGCATCGCTTCGGATTACCGTGGCTTGCGAATGTGTTAATTAATTACCTATGGGTTTGGCGATTTGGGATGCAATTGTGCTTGTCGCATAAAATTAACCTAAAATGCTATAGGATAGTTGTATTTTCAATAAAAAATCGTTCGAATTTACGTTAGGTACGTTTACGTCATACGTGTTCGTGCTAGGGCCTCCGATGTGGAAACGTATTAATTCGATTCAAATAATTAAGGCCTTTGTGTCGATTACATAATACCCCGTTTATTCGAATTGAAGTAAATTAGTGATTAGCATTCAACTCAGTCTGCCTGCCGCGGCTTGGCATGGTGAAAATTTAATCAGTTCCGAACTTGACGGTACCTATATACTCTGATTCACTTATAAGTTTCTAGGACTTTGTGTGTATGCCTTGATTTATAATGCATAGAGAGCTAAGATTGTTGTTAATTCAACCTTGATCAACTAGTTGGAAAAATAAAAGTGTTAGATAATACCTAGGTAGTTAAATATCAATGTAACAAGAACACAAACATTACAAGGTAATTAGATCGAAAGGAAACATACTTAATAAGATAACGTGTTGACAACAATACAAATCACTACAGATACGTTATTGACACACAACGTTAGCTTCCACGCGTCGGCAATACACGATATATTGGATTTCTAATCACAGCACCTAATCAAATAATGGACCGTTGTTTGTTTAAAACATTAACAGCTTCAGCTTTGTCTGCTGATCGAATCAAGGGTTTAACGTGTTCGGGCGTTAAATGTTGATTTATAGCCAATTTCCATTTCAAGTTTTAACTGGTCGTCAGACGTGAGGATATTTATGTTCGGCCGGACTGCCAACCGTCGGGCTCGACTTCTCGTCCGCACTTAGAATCCTTCTAACTTTTGATATTTGAACAAAGCGAGTTTCGTAAACTGAGCGAATACGCCGTCCACTTTATGGGACAGCACTTCGGGAAATTTTCGACACTACTCGACCCTTGTTTTCCTTTTCCTGTTATGTTAAGTATTAGGTACAAACATGGAATTGAAAACTAAAGGCTTCGGATCCAATAAGCCGAAATGGCTGTTCGTAAGTTTAACGAAGGAAGACATCTACAACATTTTCCGATAACGATCTCGTAGTGCAAGAGCACTAAGCAAGAAGACTAAGAAGTCTTCTTGTCACGTTCGGTCGAAGTATTAAAAAGAGCAACCGCGCCGTTTCCTTATCTAACCACTTTTAATATAATAACCACTAGAGCTGGCTATGTAATAAAAACTATGAAGGAGTAAAATGTTTGCAGCCATATTGGAAAAACGAAGCTGAGAATATTATTCCCGCAAATATTTCCTATCTCGTGTAAGACGCGTGAAAAATGTTAATGAACAAAATGCAGAGCCAGGGGTAAACAACGTATTATTTCTGCGCCCAAAAAATAACACATTTAAGAGGAAATACGGTCGGAGAGACTTTTTGAAAAAGCCTAAGTAAAACGTCATAATTCGAGGTTTGGCTCTCGCCTATTTTCTCCTCCAATATTGGAACAATTTAAAAGATATTTCTTAAACAAAATAAGATACTGTGTCCCTATGTTATCCTTTTTGATGATACATTATTTTTATAAGAACTAGAACCCTCAAAAAATGCTCAAAATGGCCACTGTCAACAGAGGCCTAGGGTACAAATTTGACAACTATTAATGAAAACAGAAAAATATAGGGATACAGTATAATGTCCTTCTTATTCTGTTTATGAAAAATCTTTTAAATTGGTCCAATATTGTAGGAGAAAATAGGCGAGAGCCAAACCTCGAATTATGACTTTTTACTTAGGCTTTTTAAAAAAGTCTCTCCGACCGCATTTCTTCTTATCGATTTTCGTGGTCTATGTGACTAATATTACGTTTGTGACCGCCTCTTTTTAAGCATATTTTATCTATCAATGTGGGCACACCCCTAGCCCTTCGAGAAAGATACGCGTGATGTTATATTGTTTTATCTATCTATGATGTATCTAAAAGTGTAACCAATTTACTAAATACAAAGCAATTATCCTCAATACAAATCATAGCTTATCTCTCTTATATTCTCAGAGTTACGAGCACGGCTTACGTAATTGGAAGGCACAGCTCTTCTTTAGCTCAAGTTTTATTTAGTCCTTTACCTTTCCAAATTGCGCGAGTTAGCAATTATTTTCTCTCTGCCTAGCGTATTCCCAACTAAGTAGGTAAGGTATAGGTCCTCTAGTGCTACTAACTAGATGCGATTAAGTGTCATGTCTACCGCGACTGTTCCTCGAAACCTATTTACTGAGGGTTCTGGGTATATATCAGATTATCCAGGAATTATTGCGTCGTGACAACCGGTTTGACGTGTTTAATAGGAATGATAATGTAAAGAATTAACTAACGTTGAGCTACACTACAAGCAATAATTTTAAAAGGATCTTATGAACATATTTTTACAAACCATGTTAAAAAGTGCGAGGGACCTAGTAAGTACTTGCTCCATAAGAAAATGGGTATAGTTTGATTCCTAGAAACCAAAATATTCCCATTTGACTTGCCCTATAGGGCGATTCCGAAAAGCATCCTCACTGCCGCTTGGCACAAAAATGTCCCACACCTCGATGGAAGGTTGAAATGTCAATAAAATATCGAGCTGCTGCATTATTAATGAAACGGAACGCTCGACGACGAACGATTGAACCAAATAAAAACAAAGACAGCACTAGCGCGATGTATTTGTTTCATCAGCCGTCTGTTTGCATAAACTGAAAAACTGTGACCTATTTTTAACCGGTTTTTTTTTTATTAAGTCGTAATTAATGATGTTTTTCTCTGAGTTCGATGTAGAGAAGTATGTTTGGGTTGCAGACTGAGGAGGTGTGTGTTATTGTAATGTAAGGTGGTATGAAGCGAAGCCAACGTTCATTGTTCTCTCTCTTGATAGTGTTCTCGTAGACTGTCTTAGAGAATTTTGATTTTGAGATAATGTTTATTAAGAAAATACTTTTTTTTTTTATAAGAATAGCACATTTATTACGTGAAGTAGTGTACAATACATTATGGCACTTCGTTGCGCATTATTATTAGATATTATATTTTTTAATACTAAATGCTTATAAATATGAAAAACAACGTACAAAATACTGGTTACACTGACACGGAATCTCCATTCGAACGAACAACATGTATACGCCTGTGATCCTCCGAGGGGGCGTCGCGTCTTACCTCCAAATGATAAAGACGGTATTGAGTCTCAACTCCCATATAACAGGGGCAAACCGCTTGTCTAGCTATTTCAACCCCGGGTTGGATTTTCCTAGTGAAAACTGCCCGAATACCCGGGACTTCACACCAATGCCTGTGGCAGTTGAGGTGGGGTGTTGATCTGCTAGCCGTAGCCTCTGAAATGGTTTCGTTCAAGCAGTCGGCAGGCGTTGCAGCAGTACTTCCTGAAAGGGGGCACGAGGCAGTGCCTCGCGAGCTGGCCGGTATCAAACAGTTCGCAGTACTGCGTGGTGTCGGTGGGCGGGCAGGCGGGGCGGGCGCGCGCGCCGCAGTGGCGCACGCGGCAGCGGCGGTGCCGCTCGCGCGGGCGGGGGCCGCAGAGCAGCTCGTCTGATGCGGGGCAGACGAGGGGTCGGTGAGAGAAGCCGCGGCCGCATGTTGCGGAACACTGCAAAGATAATATAAAATTTGGTGTAAGGATTAAATAAAGGCAAACGCGCTGTTGGATTTTCATCTGTCGGCTTACCGCCTAAAGTCGAAAATCCAATAGCGCGCTATTATCACTTCACGTCTCAAGTTATTGGCTTCTCTTGAATAGAAACACCTCATGCTGGGCAGGCGAGTCACTGGCGCTACTGGCGATTTTCAGTCATCGGGGTGAAGAGCAGCTAAAAATCACAAATCATTGCACCGCTCATGGCAAGTAATCTTACGAAGGCTTCAGAAGCCTTCACTTATAAGAACTACGTCGATTTGCCTCAAATAAAGTATGAAGTTTCAATAAGCTGAATAATGAGCTACCTCTTTACGTTTAATTTGAGACCCCACTGTAATATACGGAACTATGTCGTCCTTGACCCAGCGTTGTTGCGTTAGAGGGGAAGCGCCACGATAGCCCGCGAAATTACACGGTAAGTTCATATAATCCTATTGAATTTCTATGTCATGAAATATCAATTAATAGGGAACTTAGACGGTTTTATTTTATTATAATTCTGTAAAAGCATATTTGTTACGGTCGCGAATCATGTTTTAAAATCAACATACAACCTGACACTGACCTGCAAATTGCAGAAAAACTTAAGAAAATTTGAATTTCGTGGCCACCTTAGCACATCCCCCTTAAATTTAAATTACTATAATTTGCCGAAGGTATCATCATAATAAACGTTGACCTTTGCTACACTCATAATAACATTCTCTAATCTACTCGTAAACTGCCAATTAGCTGTGGCTGTAACAGTTCCACGAACTAGTCAATCAAACCAATTTGCAGCTTCAACTCGATTCACACTATTTGCACGAAATGCATTGCAAGGTTTCTAGCTAACTGGGTCGCACCATTGAGCACAGTCGTGCCTACACAAGTTCCGATATTATATGTTCGATAGATGCTGCGAAAATTATCCTTTTCACGACATTTTTAGCTTGAAAGCCTCTTTGTGTAAAATATACCCAGACTGTACAAACTATGCCACTCATGGCTTCATGACTTTTTCATGAAGGATCCATTTACATTTATATACGGGCACCTCTACATATTTACGGTTGGTTATGCTAGGGACTTATGTGGATAGGTAACAATATACATATTTACGTAGCAAAAAACCGGAATTTGTTCGTCTTCTCATTTTTAGAGGATAGGTGCACGTACTATATGCGTACTGCTTTAATCTTTGGACGCTTTTATCGCAACAACACAGAGCATATTTGATGGCCGCGTGTTTGTAGTTGCTTTGTTGTCGCAAGCTGTCGTTCAAATTATGTACTGAATGAAAGTTTCTCGTTACCTCTGTAACTGTAGCTTGATGTCGGTTTTAATAAGTTAGTATACTAGCTCAGAATCTGAATGAGGTGCGACCTGAAAAAGTTCTGATAAACAAAGATAACGATTCAAGAACCCAGGTACATTATCCGCTATGGAAAACCGCAAAAAAGTTTTAGATGTGGACTACAATCGATATACGAAGACTATTACACTAAGATATCTACAATGTGGAGACGACAATACGACAATAAATGAAAACACTGGCAATACTAATGCATAAGAGAATTTTGGAACTATCAAATAAATCCTAACAAAAAAAAAATCACAGATTTCGTGCCTCACACGACTATAGAGCACATTGGAAATGAATCTACGGAATTCGAAAAAATATTGTCGCTGAGCGACGAGAAAGTCGGGATAAGGAAAATGTTACAAAATAAAACTTGAATGATAATGTCGTTCTGACATTTTTCAAAAAGGTTATTCTACAGGGTGAACCCCTAACCCGATCGTCTTTGTTTTAGGCTCAAATTGTAGCTGACTAAATTGTCCAGAGGACTTTTTCTCTTTTTCTCAAATTTTTGATATCATTCTTCGTTTCCAAAAGGTCGAGCGCCAAAATCAAAAATTCGGAAAAAATTGATTTTTTTTTTCACTATTTCAGCCATAACTTTATTAGTTTTTGACTTTCTCGAATAATTCTTTTTGCACCTTACAGCTCTTGTGAATACGCGTCTTTTGAGTCTTTTTTGAATGTCATATCTTTACAACTCTCCGAGATATAAGGGGAGCGCACTTTTTCGTGAAATCGGAGCCTATACTGGAGCGAACGAAAAGACATTTCCAATATCAAAACTAAAACTGAAAAGTTCTAGCTAGGTATGGATTACAATCGATATACGCGACGATGTCGTGTAATGTATTACCTGCGTCCACGGCATCTCTCTCCAATACACGGGACAGGGCAAGCGGTTGCAAGGCTGCCGTGTTTCCGGCCTCGGTGACGTGCACAGAGCTGGAGATACGCTGTTCTTTATCAGTTCTCGTCTCGATAATGTACTGTGGAAATAACATTCATTGAGCTCAAAAGTATTATAATGATGTAAATTTTGCTGCATGGCCAGATCAAGATGCACATTCAGGCCATTGCGGAAAGTATAATTTGTTGCTATAAGTTTATCGCCATGGGAACTTCGAGGCTCTTTCAAAGCCAGACAAAAATGTCCACTGCTTGAAATAGGCCGCCATATCAATTGGGTCCTATGCTTTTCGCATCTCAGCCTGATTGCGTAACATACTCGTATTTTGTTTAATACATGTAGTGGAACTATGATTCCAGTAAGCAAAAAAACAATATTGGTTGAGGGAGCACAACTGTTCATTGATTTACTGGAAGATTTAAAGAAGTGTTTTAGTATAAACATATTTAAAACAAAACTTAAGAAACATGTATGTATCCTGTAACGTCGCTAACGCCCCAGAGGCAAATATGATATTATTATTTACTAGATGTAGGTAAGCACTTTGTGTCTCATTTTAAGTGAATTGTTATTCAAGTTCTTATGAGGAATAAATTCTCTTTAAACATGTTTCCTCTTTCAAATAGCCGGTTGCACTGGACGTAGAAGACGCATGAATGACTAACCTGTCGTTGAGCGGCACACAGAACAGCTGCCTCTCCTGCACGCCTTCCTCTCCGCACGTGGCGCTGCACTCCTCCCACTCACCGCTTGCCCACGTGAACTCACAACTGTGTGAAAAAACAACAATTATTAACTTTTGTCTATAGATACATAAATAAATAAATAAAATTGAAGTATCTGTTTGTTATGTCAAAATAACAGCTTTTTACTAAACGAATAAGCAAGTATTTACGGTACTTATAAGAAAAAAAACAATTTTTGTCTGTCTGTTTGTTCCGGCTAATCTCCGAAACGGCTGGATCAATTTTGACGGGACGGTTACTGGCAGATAGCTAATGTTATAAGCGTACCTTATTATACTTTTCAATAATTAGGGTTCCGCGCAAAAAAAAATGAAAACCCATGAAATCCACTTTGTTTTTTGAATTGCATGCACGTGAACCGAAGTCTCGGGCACAGCTAGTTGTTTAATAATTATATCGATGGGGGGAGTCTAAATGTCGTGAAGGCTCTGTTATACTGAAATGACGTAATCTTCTGGATTTCATAATTTAGATTGGACTGCACTCCTTTTAAAACATCCTTATTTAATTCCAACTTATTGGCTGAAAGTGTTCGCAGAAACTATCTTCACAACTTTATAAGATTATGCTGTTTAACACAAACGTTTATAGTCTAGTAGCATAATACCAAACACCGGCTGTAAATAATTTTCATAAGTTCCGAATAATTTTACGGATATTATTTCGGAAATCAGGAAAATACAAAGGAGTTTGTTCGCCCGTCTACCTGATTTAAATCACTAATTAAAGATAATGACAAAGTAAGACCATTTTATTTGTAACTAACTATTTCCACTAGATAAATGACTAACTTACTATACAAATAAATACAAAAACATAAGTGTCGAAGTACTGGTACGCTTCCTGTCATCCGGAAACGTGCCCAGAAGATTGGCAGCATTAAATTGCCACGTTGAATGGTAATGCCAATTTTTTGGTCAAAGAACGATCCAGCCCTCTGGTCAAGTGAAGTGTCGACCAGCCGCCTAGCCGGCGAGAAAACTTAAAAAGGAGACGCGCACTCGGGCCCCGTGACCCGAGCGTTTCGACCCCAAACGGCTCAAAACTGTAGTACTGTCACCCTTAAGGTATTTGCGCCGCTTGAGGGTCTCAGCACCGCAGCAGCGGCGCCAGCACAGCCCACCGTGCTAGGAACATGAGATGGCGCAAGGAGGGTACCAAAGTTGTAGAAAATCAAATAGATTTGTGATCGATGAATATTTAACGATAAGACCTTTTTGGGTTTGCCTACAGACCCAAAAAGATCCCAAATTAACAAATTTATAACACGTTCTAGTGTTATTTGTTAATTTGGGATCGGGTTTGCAGCCACAATTAAATATTGAGTTGGGACGGATCGATGTAAGAATTCGATGTTACCTATAAAAAAAGGTTTAACAAATATATGGACACAAGGTCTATTTTCAATATAAATAAGACAGTGTGTGTGTCCAGGGCTCTGGGACGTAGTTATTACAAAGAATCTTGCTGATTCTACAAGCTTCCTCGCAATGCTCTTTTTGTTGAACGGACTGAAAATATTTCCTTACGGGGCATCCATTAATTACGTGAGGCGTTTAGGGGGGGGAGAGGGTCAAGGCGATTCTCATCCAATCTCACGTGGGGGAGAGGGGGGGGGGAGTCCTGGCAAGTACCACGTAATCTTTTTTTCCACAAGAAACAGTGTAAAATTGCGAGGGTTGAATTGAGCAAAACTTGTTTCTCTATTAAAATATGACTAAATTCTACACAATAATATGTATCGCGGTCATAGATATTAGTTAATTATATTAGTTGTACTAGTCATAAATAAAAATAATTAAACAAATTGTTTGTATTTTTTTTTTGATAAATCCAACGCAATGAAGCATAGATTCGTATCTACACTGAAAATACGCATTTTGAACAATCTCACGTGAGATTAGAGGGAGGGGGAGAGGGGTTCGAGCCAAATCTCACGATATTTCACTAAGGGGGGAGGGGGGTCCAAAAAATCGCCAAAATCACCTCACATACTTAATGGACGCCCCCAGATTTTTTTTGTGCTTCAAAGCTTTGCTCTTTGAGGCTTAGTAGCTTAGTAGTATGTTGCTTCAGCCCCTCTGAATCAGTTTGTTGTACAGACGCCAGCACATCAAGCTACTACAATCTGTCAAATTTCTTTAATAGATTTTCAACTTTTTCGCGAAAGCATAAGGTTCAAAGTTGATTGGGAAAATTTGACAGTTTCGGGTAGCTTGATGTGCTGGCGTCTGTACCTACAGCCTGATCCAAACTTGATGGCGGCTCGGAACATGAGGCGAGTCGCTGTGCGCTAATAAATTCACGTGTAAGCGGAGGGGTGAGGGGTGCTCAGCGAGTAGTGGAGAGCGAGGTTCAGAGTCGCCATAAACTGGCTGTACACATAAATACATTTTTAATGACATTTTGAGCTTTTAGCGATCATTTTTATTTTAGTTAAGTAATGAGCGTGACTATTGTTCTATGTGCGACATTTTGAATATTTTTAGTGGACCTTCTATACCTATCCATTTAATGCAGCCTGCAATACGACTCACGTTAAATTTTTGATATGAGCGGCACGTGGCTCTTATGGAAATTAATCATACTGCCACCGCACGACTTTATGACGTTGTGGCGTGTTGCACCGGGTGCATTATATTAATCAGCTGCCTCGTTACATTCGTGTTATTGCTCAGTCAATACGAAAACGCGACGATTTAGACATTCGTTACTTTATTTTATTTGAAGCTTGCACGCAATTTGTGGATTATATTCTAATTTGTAGTACTTATTTGCTATTGAACTGTTACACCTATTTATGTTTTGTTTTTTAAAGTGTCATTTTCAAATCATTGGTCAACTCTCTCGTTTCATATTCATCTCTGTAAATGTTTGTAGGTGAAGGAACAAAGCTTTTTTTGCACTTTGTTCTTCCATTTACAAACTTTAAATGATTAAAAAAGTGTTTTTGGTATGTGTACCTGTGCGTATTACAAGCCTCGAACATGACGGGCGCGCATTTGTGCTCGCGCAGGCAGCGCGGACGCACCACGCGTACGCCACCGCCACACGATGATGAGCACGGACCGCGCTCTGTCGACCATCTGATAGATACAAGAGAACAACATCAGGCTGGCTTTGCAAGGTGTACCTACAGGTTTTTATTTAGTTTTTTGTTAACGCTTGGAGTATGTAAGTGTTATGTATTACCTACACAATCATAGGACTCGGGGGAGTTTGTTATTCGAACTAAAATCGTCCTGAAATGTTCATGGAACCTACTTTAAATCATCGTTAAGATACCACTTTAGTTGGGTCTAAAGGTACATCTGGAGGCACGTCTCTAGAGGAAAAACTATTTGAGGTTTTCAAGATCGTTCCAATTTCTGTGCAGGTAGTAGGTTTACAAGCTAACACTTTATATCGTTTAGCCTTCGCAAGTCCGTACATGTAATATTACAAAAAGCGGCAGTTTCTGTAAATTTTTGTCTCAATAAATGTCTAGGTTCTCTTGCAAAACTGGTAAATCTGATGAGAAAAACGTTTCTGGAAAAGGGTTTAAAGGAGTTTCTTGCCGGCTCTTTTCCATTGGAAACGACCAATTGGAACCGTGCACCTAGCTTCTGACGTTTCATAAGTGCCTACTTCATGTATGCGAAATATAATATTTGACACAATATTATCAAACTTTAGTGTATAGGTATAACTACGCAATATCATTTTAATCATCCCCTTTGTTATCGTTAGCGAAATAACATACAATATTACATAAATTAATGGTTATCTGGCACATAAATCGGTAATGATATTAATACCTGTGCCGGCGCAGTGCACATTAACCACACGTGACAGGCGTTCAGCTTACCCGGTGTTGTGTTAAACAGATTTATAGATAATTTATAACCGACACAAAGGCGTGACCTTTAAAGGGTGAAATATTGTTTGACCGAACTTGTTTGAAGTGCCTATCTCTGGGTTCTACATAATATACTGGGTGGCAAGGACATGGACACATGCATAGCATTCTAGATCCCCTACCCCCCAAGAGAAGGAATTTTACGTCGGTTATCAAAAATTTCATCGCAGGGGGGTTCAGGATCATATGCTGAATCCATGTTACAGTTTGCGGGTCGATGTCCCTGCCACCCTGTATATAAGTATATGCTTTATGTACCTATATATTTGTGGTATCTTTAAAAATGTTACACCACAGACTACCCACAGTATTTTCTCGCCTTCTCCCTTTAAATTCATCCAAAAGTTGTCTTTGAAAAATCACTTTTAGCGAGAGGACCGCATATTGTGTCTCCTTATGTAGAATATCTACATTTTTATCTGTTATTCGTGTGTTGTACATAATAAAGAATATTCTATTCTATGCTGCTTGTATTACCCGAGAAGAATATTCTGTTAATGGTAACGAGTCAAATTCTTCAGTGATCCAGCGCCAGTTATTGGCAAATAGGAAGGCAACTAAATAATGGTTCGGACAAACAAAAGCAATGTCTTGTATATCTACGTTTTGTCTTGTATGCCTATTACAAAAGGACCGATACCCCAAATCCACAATACAAATGCGACGCAAAGTAAAGGGTAAGTTATTGTCTACAATATGGGAAACTTGTAGCAAAACTTGGAGTCTACAGAACTTGCTACAGTTGAATTATTTGTAGAAGGGCTCAATTCTAAGTTGGCAGACAGTGTTAGTTTATAATAGGCGATACAACGAATTTGGTTCCATTTGGTATTTTATATTGTTATATCTACATTAATAAATCGTGATTTATATCTGCGCAGCCATGAATTTCAAAGTCTCTTTACTTAAATAGTGACAGTGATGTAACGGCTAGTACGTGATATCGTATAGATCATGAAATATTCTCGAAAAATATGTCGTAATGCAGTCATATTTTCACGAACGACCCGACTTGTGACAGGAGTAGGTACTCGCTTTGCATTAACGAGTGCGCACAAATTACCATATCAAATAAAAACTCCGGAAATCGTGTTGTGTTTTTCTTTCCTCTAATAACGAATACCTACAGTAGTTTTTACTCCTGAAAAAATCCCCTAAGTCACTTCAGTTGACACCCAGCACAATGAAAGCGAAACGAGCGAAAAAACTCAATTGTGATAAGAGAGAGTCTAAATTTCCACATGAGAAGTCTTCTGAACCATCGCTCATGTGAGAACAAATGCGAGGGGCGCGACAAGCGAAAAATTGTGACAAGTTTTGTCATTAGCAAAAGTTTTTATAGTTGAGCTCTACTAATTATTTCAAGAACACTAATTTAATTTATAACAAAAGAGAGATTTTTAGATAATATTTAGTTACTTATACGAGGGAATTAATACCAGCAGATGGAGCTGAACATATATACTGCGCATATACCGACATACATATATTTGCTGAGCATATATACTAAATATTTTTTGATTATCTTTCTTTCGTTATTAATTAAATTAGTGTTCTTCAAATAAGTAGTGTTGTGATGATACCTAAATAATTATTTACTATTTATTAGTAAATCACATTATCCCTTTACCACCTGGAACTTGAACATCTAAACTGAGATTAAATCTATATGCAAAACTTATAACATCCCGTCTGTTTTAAACAGCACTGCAGAATCATCATCATAATCATTTCGTCATTTACTAGACTAATGTTTACTTACGAAATGAAACTATTTTCGAATAGTACGTACTTGTACTCAACGTGGTACTCAACTACAAACTACTAACGAAAATTGTAATACCAAACATTCCCAAGCTGGGAATTCAGCCCGGGATAGATTAATGACGACCATTAATTACGTCCAATTACATTCCAGACAAATAAACCAAGCTAAACAATAGTTAGGTACAGTCGCCAGCACGTCAAGCTACCCGAAATTGTCAAATTTTCCCAATCAGCTTTGAGCCTTATGCTTTAGCGATAAAGTTAAAAATCTATTAAATAAATTTGACAGATTGTAGCAGCTTGATGTGCTGGTGTCTGTACTTACATATATTACTAAACTAACAATACCTATTCGTGAAACTACAACATAATTAGAAAATATGGGCTGAACTTTCTATATCACATTATCTATAAACAAATCAGTAGAAGAGACGTATCAGCAAGAGAGTTTTCCGGGACGCGCTCGATATGGCCAGTGAAAGGTAACTTTTGTTTCACTTAGTAGCTCTGAGCGGAGTCTGTCTCGAAGTTTATAAGATACATTAAGGTAGCTTGTTCCCAGCGATATCGCGAGGGATTTGCTCAACTTGTACATGTTACAATGTATATGCATGTACGTCATACTTTTTTGTTACAAGTATTCTTCAGAGCCGTGTTCAGAGCTGTATCTTTGTGAAGTTATCTGTATTGAAGGGGTTTGCTCAGAATGTTTTAAGCAAGTGTAAGTGTTGTGAAATCTTAAAGGGTTGTGCTATGAAACTGGTAGTTTTATTTTCCTTACAATATGTACGTATAAAATAGGAAAACGACTTCGCCTTGGAGTGTAAAACGATGGGACACTTAATGGCCTGCGTGTCCTGTAAGCCACACGTTACAGAAACTGATGGGCTCTAGTGATGGCGCCAAATACGTAGCCGAATTCTGGGACGAGTCCATTTAGATTGCCATCGACACGCTAAGAAGAAGAAGGAAAACCTAGTTCAACAAACGGTTCCAAGACACTGCGCCGAAAGAAAACGATTTATGCAAAGTAAAGTCAAAAGTTAAGAAACACAGTGCCTATTTAAACGGAATAAAATTAAGAGAAGAAAATCAAAAATTCGCACCGAGCACATACCTCGAAAATTAGACTCTCATAAAAAATCAATGTGCATGGATTCTTTCTCTCTTTGAAAATCAAGGAAAATTGTTAGAAAAATAGTATTTCCTTTGATTTACCCAAAGGGACGTTCCTTTGTTGGATTGTATCCTTATCAGCAGCATTATAGCTTAGTAAAATAATACAAGTTGGTATTTCTTTTCCATAAAACGATACACTTGGGAAATAATTGGTAGGCAAAGAGATTATTTGATCTAAACAAGTTTCATCAAACTTAATTTTATCTCAAGTTACTTATCGAGGCAAGTTTTCAATAAACTTCGGTAACTTAAAGAGTAGGTAATCGAGTTCTTATTTTAAGAAGGATACTAATAATTATTGATATAGTAAGGACCAACCATTTTTGACCTCTTGGTGCCTGGTAGTCAAGAACAACATTACTGGATAATTTGGTAAAATCCATTCCAATGCCACCAGTGCAGGGGCAATTCTCGTAGTTATCAGTCTTTGTAAAAAAAACCACTAATTTCCCTACAATTTTGACAAGTTTTTGACATTGATTGTCGTTGAGATGAGACTGCGAATAGATTTGGAACGTTTTTAATTACAGGAATTGGCCTTCAGATCTCAACCTCAACATTACTCCAATGTTTGTTTTAGCAGTACCGAAAGATACGAGGTTTGACGGAGGATGGATCTTCTCGCTTTCTCCTTACAATTCTAGATGCCAGGAAGGAGAAGTAGCAGAAAGGAACCCTCCAAGTTATATTTACCTGTACTCCAAGGGTTTCGTTCGGCTTGCAGGTGTGCTGTAGTTAACCGACACTTCCACCGTCACTGCTTCTCCGGATACCACAGGATGTTCAGGAAAAGCCTGCGCCACAAAGTTATTGATCATGAATTGCATGCTTACTCGATTTTGTCGATAGACAAAACAACATTTTTTTGGTTTGCTTTGTTTAGTTTTTAACAATACTGGCGATGACGACAAATGGTGCAAATAATGTGCATGTTGGGCAGGGTTACCAGGAAGTTACTTTTGTATTATCTATAAACTACTTAATAATAAGTAATAACTATAACTAAGCCGAAGAGTTGACTTAAGCACACGGAAGGCAGAAGTAAAAAGTAGGTACTTAAATCTATACTAATAATAAATCTGAAAAGTTTTTTATTTATTTATTGAATACTTCAAGCACATAAATGTACAGAGGCGGACTTAATGCCATAGGTAGGCATTTTCTACCAGTCAACCTTTGGGTGACGCAGAGACAGGCAGTATTAGGTGCAATCATGAAAATTGAGGAATAAATGTTTTAAATATAAAGGCACGCAGAAACCAATTAAAACGATAAATAATAAAATAAAAGTAGGTACTTAAATCTATACTAATAATAAAGCTGAAGAGACTTTGTTTATTTGTTTGAACCAACTAATCTCTGGAACTACCAGTCGGATTTACAACATCTTTTTGTATTTGATAGCCCAATTCTTAACCTATTAATTTTAATAATCAATGCATCACGCTAGGAAGCTTAGGAGCCGAGAAAAAATAAAAAAGTTAGTAAGAACTCTAAGCTAAGAGCTAAACAAACTAATAGCGCGGGAGGCGATGCGATGCTATGGGGTGAGTCGGAAGAACAACAAAAGGGGATTGAAGATTTTTATATGGAGCCTGGCATACCTTACTGTCGCGCCATTTAGTTTTTTTTTTCAAAATGGCAACCTATTATGATACCTATATAAATCGATAGGTAGCTCAATGCAAATGGAAAATATAATAGGACCAAACCCGTAAAACGTCACGTTTCTGAGATACGAGTATTAACGTTCAAAGTTGAACACGTGACATCCATATTTTTTGAACTTGCGTACTACGTCTTGTTGCTTAGATGTTTGAAATAATCACTCTGAACGATCAAAGCCCTTTCACGCGGACTATGTCGCAGGCAGAAACTGGTTTTTTAATACAGACCGACGTAATTATACATTCAATTTCCGCTTATCGTAAATGACTTATATTTTAAAAGATTCCCACAAGGTGGACCGACGACCTTGTAAAGGCCGCAGGCCCGTTGGATGCGAGAAGCACCGAACCGGTCGAAGTGGAGGTGCTTGGGGGAGACCTATGTCCAGCAGTGAACGTCTTTCGGCTGAAATGATGATGATGATGACTTATATTTTAAAAGATTTGCAACGAATTTACGTAAAAATAGTTACACAGCTGCAAGTTTTCAAGCGAACTCGTGGATTTTTACACACGGCTGAGCTAAGTATCCATAACTCTGAAAGCTGGTAACAGGTTATAGCGATATATAGCCAACAGTATCAGCGTTTCATAACGGTACATGTAACATTGAACACATTACGGTAAAGAGAACACGTGTATATAATGGACTCTTTGTTATTTACTTTTATTAACAACTTAGGTACTTACTTATTATGAAAAACAAAAAAGGTGATTTGAAACAATGCGAGTGCCGTTTATTTTTATTATACTCAAACAAAAACAAAATAAACATTGCCATGTTTAATGTGTAAACTCAGTTTCGTATTATTTCAAAGTAAAACAATACTAAAGTGACGTTGAAATGAAACGACACAACTCGGTCTGAAAATGTACGATGGCCATTTTGTAAGTGAAAATTGTGCTCAGTTTTAAGCTATTCAACATTTTTGTAAAACTGTAAACTGTAGTCGTTAAACGTGAATGGGGAAGGCAACTGTCAAAATGGCGCTGTCATAGCTAGTTTCATTCCAATACAAGCTAATAATGCAAGGTGCATGTGAGGTGGTTTTAATTTATTTTTGCGAAAATTACTCCTTGTTGTGTTTTAAGTGCTCAGAAATTGGAGTCTATCATTTTCCAAAAGACTATATACCTACTTAGAAGATTTTAATTAAACAGAGTTTGAGGTTATGTCGGACATATTTTGAAGAAAGTGATTAAGTACGAGGAACTAAGCACAATTTATAATTATTTCTCAAAATATTGAAATCACCGAAAATAACGACATACTGGAATAAAACAAACTCATGAATGAACGCCGAATGGAATGAATGAACGAAATGTCAAATTTATTGTAGTCCGTAGGGATCTAGCTTTGGTTACGCCATCTACTTAGGTTTGACCGACCTTCCCC
Source organism: Hydraecia micacea (assembly GCA_914767645.1). Taxonomy (NCBI): domain Eukaryota; kingdom Metazoa; phylum Arthropoda; class Insecta; order Lepidoptera; family Noctuidae; genus Hydraecia; species Hydraecia micacea. Next base: position 14,472,070 of record OU611783.1, on the reverse strand, counting down.
TTTGTTTAGCCCCGTACACACGGCGACGGGTGATCAGCACGATATTTTGTATAATTTTATGATCACAAGAAAGTTTCATACTGCATTTGTTTTTAACCACATGGACAGTGGGTTATTGACATGTCATCCCAAGTTCTTACCTTAAAATATCGTAAGTACCCTAGCGCCCTATCGTAACTTTACGTACCTTTTGGAATTTTGGGATTTTCTTTCTGTTCTAAACTTTTGATTTTTTTTAAGGTTCTATGAGTGTGTTTGGTTTATTTTGTGATCTTCCTGTGCGAGACCCAATAAATGCTTTTTCTTTCTTTAAAATACAGCACCCTAATTGCGTAACAAATTTTCAATCACAATCTGAATCATTTTGAAGGATATTGGTAATCCATTGCTTCACATGTTCGAAAAATTTGTCTGCTTAACAACGTAAATAACGTAATGAATGTTGTTGAACTGTCAAAATAAAAGCCATTGCTACTATTAGTGTGTTACGCAATTACCCCGCAGCACTGCGCCGTATTAACGGCCGCTTATACGTTCCTCTTTGAATAAAATACAATAAAGAAAGAAAAAATTAGATATTAAAGGGTTTATTTATAAACGATGATTAAAGTTAAGTGACGTTCAAACGTCAGAAATGTATGGTTAAACAGTTGCTAATCACTACATAATTTTAAGCAAAGTTTATGAATAAAGGGGAAAGTGTCTACCGTGAGTCCCAATTAACTTCAGCGGCGCAGTTGAAAGCGTTGTTGAATAATTAACCGGGTACGGATCTGACCCTTATCATCCCATGTTTCGCTTCGCTACACTTTTCATAGTTTAGCCTCTTTTGTATAAAGTGTCGTGTTCAGCACATAACCACTGAATTAGCTAGTTTCTCTTCAATTCAAAATCTCTTTGAAAATAATAGCTGAGAGTGGAGATAATGGGCGGCCGGCCGTGAAGAGCGACCTTACCTATATAATATAAAAATTACCGACGTAAACACTGACATTTATTATTTCCACGTGGAATACTCGGGGTTTTATGTTGAAGTTAAATTATAAAGCGGTGTTAGGTGAAGACTGAGGAGATAAATACCTAAGTAAAGAAGGTAGGAACGGTAAATAAATGTTAGTTTTACGTGATATTATTTGTAATTGAGTAGTTATAGAGTCTCAGAAAGGACGTTAAGTCGTTGGTCCCGGCTGTCATTCGTGGGTCTTTGACAGTCGTTACGGGTTGTTGGAAGCCCAAAAGTCTAACAACCAATCTTACCAATGGGTATCGTATTACCCAGTAGCTTGGTTGTGGAAGTCAGATAGTCAACCGCTCCATGTAAAATCATAGAAAAGTGCAATACCTACGTGGTCAACACGTATGACACAACTACTTTTTTAAATAATTGACGAAACATTTCAACGCAGGGACATTCAGAATCATGTGCTGAATCCATGGTAACAGGTTATGCGTAGATGTCCCTGTCACCCTGTATATTATAAAACTTTCTTTTTCGCAAGATTTAATCATAATCAGCCTATAATGTTCCCACTGCTGGGAGACAGGCCTCCTCTCAGTGAGAGGCAGTGGGCCGTAATTCATCACGTGGGCCCAGTGCGGGTTGGTAGATGTCACATGGCTTCCAATTTTTGGTTCTAGGACATGCCGGTTTCTTCACGATGTTTTCCTTCACCATTTTGAGAGCAGTAAGTAGTGATGAAATAATTTACACAAAGTAAAGCGCCTGTCTGGGTTCGAACCTACGACCTACAACTCGTATGTCGTGTCTGTTACCACTAGGCCACCACTGCTCTCAAGATTTAATAGCCTTGCAAAATTGTATACGACACACAAAAACCTATAAAAGAAACTTTGCTTCTCTATATAGAACGTGTGCAACCTATTCAGCTTGATTTAACATGGTCGGATATAAATCCTGTCATAATTCTCTACAAAGCGCAAGCCAAGTTTATTCGCAGTGAGCCAGAAGCGACCGCTTTTCAAAGTAACGTATATCGTTAATAAACGCTTGGAATCCATTGGAAGCTGAGCGAAAAATTGCTAAACGATGCTAAAATCTGAACTGTTTATTCTAGTCATGTTCAGAAGGCAGATAGACAAGTGGTAATCACTTTCAAAGCGTTTCGTATTTCTACAACGACTTTTAACAATACCTTGCGTAACACACTTTCAATTACAATCTGAATCATTTTGAAGGATATTGCTAATCAAAAAGGTAATAGGTAAATCATTGTGCGAAATTTCATATTTCGCTCAACTTGACACTCAATTTTACGTTTGACATCAACAATATCTCTCAAATTGTTATGATGTTTGATTTTTATTGATATGAAAAAAACAGGATGGTAGGCGCGTCAAACATCGACGCGTAACCTGTTACCATGGATTCAGTACATGATATAAACCCCCCTGGGTGGAAATATTTCGTCGGTTATTAAAAAAAAAAAATGGGGTGTGGCTGTGTCATGGACACGGCCGTGTGTTGTACGTGAATACGTTTACGTAACGGGGTTGATCCGCTCGGCCGCATTTATTCTTTTACGTTCCCGGCACTACTTGACTCGGTCATATGGTGTTTTATTCGTACCATTCGATTGCTCTTAAGAAGCCCTTTCCAACCGTACACGATCTCTGTTTTTGGATTTGGCTTTTTAATTTTAATAAGAATTTTGTTAGTAAATCCGCATTACAATTTAACATGGTTGCAAAACATCTAAGTATTTGCTAGTGAAAAACGCAGCTTACACAATCGCATATCTGTAAGTGTACTACCAAAATCAAACTTTTAACAAGGCAAAGAAAATTCAAACTCACCATTATCATTAAGTCGGTCTGGAGCCTCGAGTCTGAGGATATAAAGACATCTGTGTCGGTCCTCGTCCAGCGCACGAGCGTCCCCCCCGCGACCACCTCCCCCTCCCAGCGAGACCCTTCCTTTATATCTATGACGTGACTATCCACTTCGATAATCTGTAGGTTCTGAGGCACGTTAGGGTCATACTTCAAGTACTTGCCCTGTTTTGAATCTATATCGTAACGCTTTGAATGTTTCATCAGGTCTAGCATTTGTTTGTCTCGCTTTTTTTCTCGCATAGCTATATTTAGTGGTATAGGGGTGGCGATGTGGACTGAGAGTTGGTGCGCGTCGTGCGGGATCATTGTCATGCGGGTCCAACCTAAAACATAACAACTTGAGTAAATCATACAGTAAGTAAAACGGTACCAGGACAATGCCCCGTTCTCTAGACATAATCGTTTTTGCCTTTCTTTTCTGTTAGTTTAAATATCATTCTGCGAAAAAGGATAGCATCATTTGCGTGATGATGCGCTGAGTGCGTGGGAACGTTAACGGCATTCTGAAGGTCATCAGTGACAGGCCATGTTGCACCATTATGGCGCATTTTTCAGGTGAGTGAAACAGGTATACGAATTAATTTTTTGTATTACATTTGTTACTAACATAGCTTATAAGTACAGTGTATTATTACCGTCATATTGATCAAGGTCTGAATTGTAGTTTTTTTTTTAATTTTACAGCATTCACGTGATGAAGCCTTTACAATTGGACTGATATTGGGAAACAAACCTGTGTAAAAATTTACTTGTGGGCTACCTACCATTTTTTATTCTACAAGTTACAGACCAAGATTAAACAACTCAAGCAACTTACTTAGTTTTAATCCGAGATTACCCTTGTGGTAAACCGTAGTTTGTGGAAAGCACTATTTTAAAGTAAGAAACTGTATTGAATTTCACCATGCTTGGCAGTTACTTATCCCTAGATGAGTTTTAGTTTATCAACCGCCTAAGCGTATTAATTCCAATCCTAGAAACCGCAGCAAAACTCAAATATCCCCACAATTGGATGTCCCAGCCGGTCTTTGACCTCCACAAAATATTAGAGAACTTAGATTCAGTCAGACGTAGTTTATCTGATTCTTCGACTGAGCTATTCTGAATGAAATCTTAGTGAATTACTCTTTTGCTTCAAAACGTTCACTTATTCTGTAAAATCTCGCTCCTAGATAAAATCGTAGGGTATTGTAGGAATTTAACTTGCTCGTTTTGTTCGAAAGCGTTTGAAGCAAAAGTTTTAACTATCCAGGCGATAAAATCTTGTAATTGTTTTAGCAGTTAATTGCCTTTTCGTTCAGGTTAGGTCATAAGAATAATCATTTTAGGAATTGGTTTTGGAGTAGGCTGAATATTAATTGGTTCGTAATAGGTTTTTGGGTCCTTAATTATTTTATCATTCTTTTTCGTGGTTTAGTCCTCTTGGATACCCTTCGCCTGGGAAGAACGGAGGGTTATGTCGGACTCCTATCGACTAAAACCCCACTGATCCTTCCAGTACTATGAGTCGAGGGCCCGAGAATACTTGTACATTCGCCGCACTCCCGACTGGTATCAGCCCGCCATGCCTAGCGGGCCCAATCAACAAGTGCGGCCGATCCCACGACCGCACGTCCTCCCATTATGGCGCGCATATAATACTGCGTGTCACCTCTTTAATTGAATATGTCTAAAAGCACTCTTACCATTGCCAAGCTGTCGTGTGTACACGTGCGTGTTATTGTTGCAGTAACCATCTGGACACCAGTTGCAGACACTGTCTGAAGAATTGCAGTGTCCTTGCACACATGTACCCTGAGAAAAAAGCAAAACGGTAAAGACAACACATTCGTGTTCGAGAATACTACATAGATTTATACTACAATACCTGAGGGCGTTAATGTGTGAGGTTTAGAAAGGAAGTGTCCACAGTAATTTTTAATTATTTTTGCCGAATTCCTTTTAATTAATTTTATTAACGACTAGCTGACCCGACAGAAGTTGTCCTATCCAAATAAATCATTTTTTCATAGTTAAAAATGTACTTAATCCTTAATCAAGTACATTTTGAACTACAAGAAATTATCCAATTAATATGTTTTAATCTCTCCTATCGTTAGTTAACAACTTATCCATATATTTTGTAAAAATTAAGAAAACTTGCAATTTTTGCAAATGGTGGGAAATTAACCTTTTTTTTAACCTATGTTAATGTCGTCAATTAAATGGCAAAAAAGGCAAAAGTGAGAATTAAAAAAAAAATATCGTAAAGAAAAAAATAATCTGTGTTTCCACCATTGACACGAATTACACAATCACAGCGATTTGGCATGCTTAAAATCAGTTCATCAAAATCACTTTGAGGAATGGCCGCCCACGTTCTTTCTAACAAGTCAAAAAGTTATTGTGGGGTATGCACGGCATCCATACTCGGCAGAGCTTTTCTTTGGAGCATATCCCATGCGTGCTCAATTGGGTTGAGGTCTGGCGATTGAGTAGGCCACGACAGAACGTTGATGGGAGCATCGGCAAGAGTGCGTGTTACGACTCTAGCCGTGTGTGGACTTGCACTGTCGTGCATTAGTCAAAACGAATCACCCAACCTAACGGGCTTCGCAAAGGGATGATCACGTGTCTGAAACAATCCTCTCCGCATAAATCTGAGCATTGAGGTTGCCCCTGATCCAAATGAGATCGGTTCATCCACCGATCCAAATACCGGCCCTAACTATTATGGTTCCCCCTCCATATGAATGGACTTCCTGGCAAAATTTCAAACGTTCTTGATATTCAGAGGTCCTCAAAACTCGAGTACGTATTGTATCCGGCCTCACACCGAAACGAAATTCGTCGGAAAAGCAACCACAACGCCAGTCTTCTTCCTCCCAATTTCTGTGTTCGCGAGCCCATTGCAAACGTGCCCTACGATTGCGGGGTGCTATAGGTGGAACTCTCAGCGGCCTTCGGGAACGCAGACCCACTTGATTTTTCAATAGTCAGGCAACTTATCTGAGGAATAAATATGACTGTTTGACAGTTTTGGTATGTAAAATATGTCAAACCGTCATATTTATTCTTAAGTTATACGTTATCTGAGTATTGAAAAATCAGCCCTAAATGAAATATTTTTTTTTAAATCATAACATCTCTACAAGACCGAACTTTTCACAAAACTTCATGCGCCGCGTATTGTAGAAATATAGATAGCTACTTACTCGTTCATTGGTTAAAAGGAAAACGGTGTCACAAGCTCAGAATTAAACGATGAAATATTAAAAAGCATTTTTTCGGGGAAGGTTCGTTGAGAGTTTACCACTGCCCTAAAAAGTGTCTCGGGATAGGACCTCTTAATGAAGTTGATATTATAATGACTGCACTTTATTATAGGTAAGTGAGTGGCATTTTATCTTATTAGTCTTTGATCATTTTTGATAATGTTTTTCTATGACATTGATACATCACTTAATTAAATTGTAGATTGTTTGTTTGTTGTTTGGTGAACTTTACATAAATAAATAACAAAATGAAAAAGGGCTGGGTAATTGCGTAACACATAATGAGTTTTGACACTTCAACAAGATTCATTGCGTTATTACGTTGCTGAGCAGACAAATTTTTCGAACATTTGAAGTCCATGTGAATGGATTAGCAATACCCTTCAAAATTATTCAGATTGTGATTGATAGTGTGTTACGCAATTAGGGTGTAGGCCTCAATTTTTTAGGATACGAAAAGTGCTATATACAGTTTGGGCAATGACTTCCAAACGTGTGAGTAAACGTTTCTAGATTCTTTAGGAATTTTATTACATAGACCTCAATTCTGAAGCTTCGATTCAGCATATTTTGGAACCCGTAGCCATAAGTTCTTTGAATAAAGTACCTAATCTACGTATTAACAAGCCAGCATCTTTGCGTATAAATGTTTATGAAGTACTAGCAGTGCCTTGCGGTTTCACCCGCGTAAGTTTCCCGTGGGAATATCGCGATAAAAACTATCCTATGTCCTTTCCAGGAACTCGACCTATCTTTATACCAAATCCGCGTGAAGAGGTAACAGACAGACAGACACATTCGCATTTTATAATATTAATATAGATTAGTTGGTTGACCATTATAGTAGGACAAGCCGTGTGCCCGGAGACATTTCCCATCGGCAAAAATGACGAATTTCTATACAAAGTTTCAACCCCTATAGACCCTTTCAAAGGATGAATTTTGAAAAATCCTTTCTTAGTGTTAATTTTCGTTATGTAAGAAACTCTTGGGCAAAATTGCACGCTTCTAGACCCCAGCAGTTTAGGTTGTGCATTGTCTGTCAGTATTGAATGAATTTGAGATTTTTATTATGTAGAATCTATATATATAAAAGGAGAACTGACTGACTGACATATCAACGCACAGCCCAAACCGCTGGGTCTAGAGATTCCAAATTTGGCACGTACGTTCCTTATGAGGTCTAGGGGTGCACTAAGAAAGGATTTTTCAAAATTCATCCCCTAAGGGGGTGAATGGGGGGGGTGAAATTTCACGCAGACGAAGTCGCGGGAAGAAGCTAGTATAATATAAAAATATAAAAAAAAAGTGTTTTACCTGAAAGCAGACGTCATAAGGTCTGCTGTAGCTACACGGTGTACCGTTGGGCAGAGCTCCGAAATTGGACGGACCTCCGCCGCCGTAGTCCACGCACCAGACCTCACAGTGCTGGGTTTCTAATAAACATAATAGAAAATGTTTGAATCAATGTTCTGCGAAACTTTTAAGTCTGAACCAAACAAATTCCGAGGCCGCATCTTTCACGCTCCAGTCGTAAAGGATGTTTCCAAGCGAAAGAAAGGCATAAAGTTACAAGTATAAGTCTTAATCAGCCTACAATTAATTTGTGGTTGTTTTGTACAGAAATTGAGCCAGTTAAGTAATTTACGCGCTTCTGAAAGCATTGCCTAGGATTGCCTGGCAAATCTCATAGTTTTCTGCGCTCCTGTGAATCACAGATCAACAGGCACATGATGCAGGTAGTGCTTTAAGTTGACCGCTTTAATTTGACACACAAAAGTTGGAACCAGTGTTGTTGTTCATTGTCACTCAATACAAATCAATTGACGACCTGCCACAAGAAAAATGTTCGCAAAAAGGAAACTTTTCATTATAACAGTGGGACATGTCATTGCGTCATAATTAGGTATGCTGTACTACAATATTACAAATTACTCATCCAAAACTAACCATTAGGATGCAGGTAAGGTATGAAGCGAGCATGTTGTCGTAGACAGATGTCGGCGCGCGCATCTCGTGTGGCTGCGCAGGTCACTCCCGCCCAACACGTGCGGACTTGGAAACCTGCGCCCTCGCAAGCACTCTCCGATGTTAAACTGTGAAATGTAAGCAGGAGTTATGAAAAGAAGGTTCATCGATCTTCTTCTTCTTTCATATCAAATTGTTGAATTTCCAATGTAACTGAATATAACTACTTAGGCGAGATCGTCTGTTACTAAATGCGATTTGACGTAATTGCTTTGAAATCTTTAAAAATGCGCCTAATGAATTATCACATATTCCGTTAAAAAAACAATAATTTCAAACAAAAAACGTACCTACTTTTAAAATAATTAAAATCACCATATTCCACTCACCCTTTATACCTGCATCGTCTGAGGCGTGTACGCAGGCCATACCCGCAGTCGGCACTGCAGTCACTCCACTTCCCCCAGTCACTCCACTCGGGTTTTTCGTTGTCCCTCGCCCTATCCTCCAACGTATGTTCAGTCACTTCTGTAGGTTTCCTCTCTGGCTCAGTCTTTATAGCGTGCCCGGGCATCGGCTCGCATATGCGGTCTACGCACCACTGCAAATAATAATCGAGAAATCATAAAAACACACACGTTTTTATGATTTCTGGTCGGGGGATCCCCGGCAGTAACGAAGAACCTTACGCGATACTCGCACGCACACACACTCGTTTATATTATATAATAGAAAGAAACAGAGACAGAGAGAAAAAATGTGAATGTAATACACTGTTTTTAATACAGATCCATCTAGTACCTATAAGTTTTTAGAAGCTCTCCTAATGTTGTCGTTAATTTTGACGTCATTATTGGCATCAGCACCCTCTAAAACCATGAAAAGTATGTATCACTCTCTGTCTCTATCTACTAGATATACCTATAAATAAAATTAAAGTCGTTTGGAGGGGGCATACCGCTTTTTCGTTACGGGACGGACGATTTATTACAGTTTACTCCTACCGCAAGCCGCGTTAAAGAACTTCGTTCCAGTAAGTTATGTATCTTAATCTTTATTGAGCGAAGCAAGAACCTAGGTAATTAGGACGTTCTTTCCCTAAAATAGTGTATCACAAATCCCCTCTGCCGAACCCTTCACAGAAATCCGATAAGCGTGATAGCATAACATAATTAGATCTATGTTTCTCAAAATTTCGAGCGTCAAGAGCTTTCTTCACAGAAATTCATAATAAGTAATCTATTTATTAAGATAAGCTTTAATCTAGTGGCATGTGCCAAGAGATGAAAGCCGAAAATCTCACTATCAAATATTTATAAGATTAATCAAAGTAGAGTGGCTTGGCATCGTCGGCAAGACTTTCGGCTCATGAAAGGTAACGAAAGTGAACGATGAGACTGTTGATAAAAATCTGGTTTCAGCGAATTTTAAATTCGATTTATCAATCCGTGCAACCCTCGCCGCCAGTCTTTTACGGTCGAAATGGACACAAAAGTTATAAAACGGAAAGCGTGTCTGTTATTGGATATAAAGATTTCAGTTCAAAGGAAATTGATATAACCAATAATACTTATAAGTATATATTTTTACTTTAGCTCGCTCTCTTCGGTCCAACGAAATAAGACAAAGAACAATAAAAATTAAATTATTACTATACCGATGTTTCTGTTAAGCCTCAAAGCAGCTTTATTATAAGGAGATTAGAAAGTCTTGCAATCTGAGGGGCACTTTTATGTTTGTTTCTTTTTATAATATAGCTACTTTGGATTTCCTATCTCTGAAGGGAACGGTTCTTCTATTGTTTTCGTCTTTGTTTTAAATTATTTCGTTTACAAAAACAAGATAAACAACAAAGAGTGTTTACTGTGTAATCTACAATTAATTATGTACACTCAAGCATTTCTACGCGTTTGAACTCTCGATGACAAGCTTCTCCACGATTTCCAAGAACAACATTGAGACGCGTTGTGCGGCCCTATAAGTAAAGCTAATTACTTTCTCGGAAGTTCAATGAGAGATCTTCTTCGACTTTCAGAATAAAACAGGCAGGTTTTAAATTAAACGGGCGCAGTCTTTATTAAAATGTCCTCGGATTGAAATTGGTTTTAAATTGTCATTGAATTTCGCATTGGTATGAAAGCGCTCTAGGACTGCTGTGTTATTTCACGGCTGCGCACAATGGCACTCGCGTCGGCGGCGGTGTTTATCTGGTGCCAGCACTCGTCATTTGCATAGCTTGAAAAACATATTCACAAAGGATTTCATCGAATTTATGCGCACACACGTGCCCTCCCTGTGCGACCGATGGAATCCTTAGTAAGGTATGCGACGGCGACACGCGAACACGAATACTATGTTCTATGTATTTTCCTGGAAATGTAGATATTGCTTGTTAAATAGCTATAATAATGTTGTTCGACAAAGTACGGCATTTATTTTCATTAATAAATTCAAATATAAATGCTTATCAATCTTCTTACTGTCTGGCGGGATTAATGCCGGCTGTTGCCTTAGTGCCTTTCGGCTTTATTATTTTCACTTTGCACAGGCTTCTGTAAGTAGGTACTTCAGAAGTAGGCTTTACTTAATTTAATGGCACAGTGAAAGTGCAAAAAGTAACCTTCAACATGCAAATACGAACATTTCCAACTTCAGAAATGGACGTAACTACTATAAACATTGTCTACAAGTGTTACTCTAATTCCCTGTAACATTGTAGTGTGATTACAGCTCATATATAATTTGGGCAAATGTCGTTGTGATTCGGTAGATTACCTTGTTGTGACCGCAGGGCGTGCCCTCGAGTGGCGGCGCGCGTTTGGTGTGGCAGACGTGCGGCTTGGCGCGGTGGGCGCACCACAGTCGCGAGCAGGCTGACCGCACCTTCACTGACTTGCATACTGAGAACCTAAAGAAAGAGAAAATTCAACAATAGTAAGAATAGCTGTAGTGAAGATGAGCCTTAACTAGAGCTATCGGTCAGTTATACCTGAAAATCCGCCTGAACTGACCAAAATCCGTAACATGTGATACGGCCTCAAGATTGATTGCCTAGTACGTCCGCAGGGATTAAAGCTGTACAGTCTTGTCGTTTATGCACGAACTTACCTATATCAATCTTTTCATGTAGGTAAAACATTCATTCTAATCCACATCCTCGATGAGGCAACTAAAAAGTTGGTTTTTTCTGTATCCGTGCACAGAAATAATAAAGAAGGGTCCGTGTTATGATAATATGGTTACATCTGGCACAGACGGTTATGTGTAAGCCGAAACCTTCTATTCGTTCAGTGGTCGTTATTGCTTTGGACGACTATAGCTTCTTTCTTTTGTTTATTCCAATCGTCGTTCATACCAATCATGTTTCGATTAGGTCCTACAAAACTGTAATTGAATTTTTTGCTAAAGAATGTTACTGGTATTGGATTTTCTGTAATAAAATAAGTAACTAGTTTATAATAAAAAGAAATCATGTAATTGCAAGAGCTTTGAAATAATTCCATTTCAGTTATGTATGTAGGTAAGCAGCAGCGGATACAGTAAACAGAAAATAAAATAAATGCTAAAGAATATTACTGATATTGGGTCACTATGCTGTAATAAGTCACTAGTCTAAACTAATATTATAAAGAGAAAATATTAGATTTTTTATAATATGTTTGTTTGTTACGCTTTCACGCTAAAATGGCTGAACGGATTTAGATGATAGGCACATGGGTAGACCATGATCTGGATACTTTTTATCCTAAAATTCCCACGGGATCGAGACTTATGGGGTGAGACCGCGGGACGAATTTTAATAAAAATAAATAATTTAACTGCAAGAGCTTTTTTCCGGTAGGTTATTTTTTTTTTCTTTACTAAAATAAATACATTAAAAATATGACAGACTCAGTCACAGTCTTACAATATGAATGTATTACAAAGGATTGGTCCTAACTCCCAAACTAGGCCTAGAGGTGTATTTTGCAGGTCAATGTTCAGTCATGGGATCTGTTAAGACAAGACAGAATTTTTTATAGAGTGTCGCCACATTATTGACATGCTATTTATAAATGCATGACGGTAGGTGATATGTGGAGTTGAAAAAAAGAGAATGAAAAACGTATAAAGAATTTAATAACCTAATAAATAGTTTCAGCGAGTTGTGGTGGTATGACTGGAGGACGTGAGGGTGTGTGTGCGTGTGCACTTGTATGTGTATGTGTCTGTGTGTGTAGGTATTGGAGAAAAATAAGTATGTGTTTGTGAAAATGGTCAGGTGCGCACCTTTTGTATGTAGGACGGGGAAGGTAGAGAGGTATTATAATTAAACCCCACGTGATGAACTTGAGTAAATCCTCTGTCTCCTGGTAATCCAGGCTTTGAAGCACCTCCGAAACTTTGTTTTTATTTTGTGTCGTGTCGATTTAGCAATGTTTAACTTCTTATTTATGGTGTTATACAGTTTGTTGCTCAAGCTGCTGTACTGGCGTTTAGCGAAAGCAGTCCGGCTGGGTACAGTAGCATACTAAGGCATACTAAGATTTTGTTAAGCCTGTTTGGGTCGGGCAGAGGAACCGTCAGGTGCCTTCTTATGATAGATTTGAGTACATAAAGCTGGCACACCGTAAGGACTTTACATTCAGTGAAAAGTTGCGACGTGGGAAATTCATATGGTTTTTTGGTCATGACCTTAAGCACAGCTCTCTGCGCTCTCTCTAAGCCGAGAAGACAAGTCTTGACTGCACCTCCCCACACGGTTATGCAGTACTGGATAAAGGATTGTCATAGAGCCATGTAAACTAATTTCAGTTTTTCAAGCGTTGCAGAATCTCTAAGGGTTTTATAGATAGAAATTAGCCGCCTAGAATTAGGTACTTTGTAACAGGTATGATAATATACAGGTAGGTATTGTTGAAACGTAACTCAGATGGGAGCTTATTTATTCAATGAAACTCCTATTTGATTAAATTGGATATTATATTGGGAGACTTTTCTATATTAATTATAATTATTATCACTTCTCATATTTTTCATGTCAAACCTAATCTCCCTTATTTGACACACGCTTGAATGCCCGAAAGGAACACGTCATCAAATTATTACCAGCCTGTCTCATGAAGGAGGTCTCAGTCTCTACAGTATATATATCAGTGAATCATTTGCCCACAATACCTTCCAATAGTTCCAATCCATTGTAGTAAGTAATCTGACGAACCAATTTGCATGCAAATAGTCCGAAATGTAGTAAGTGATGCGCACATACACAGTTCTGTAGATATCGATTGTGAATCGTCCCGAGTTTCGATCGAAAATGTATTTAAATTTCAAGATGATGAGATATTTGGATCGTAGTAGGCGTTATATTACGTAAAATTTGTAAGTAGATACAGACTGTTTTGTCCTTGTAATACAGTATAGCGATGTGTTTCGTGATCTTTTATTTTAATTTTATTCAATATTAAATTTTGATTCTTGTTCTTTTGTATCCTTATAGGATAAGGAACGTTAAAATAAAAATAATTTTAATAACTTACGTCAGTTTTCTTTGTATAATTTTCACAGTTACTATTTTAATAAAATATAATACCTACTTACTGTATCTCGTTTTGTTTAAAAACAAATGAAACACGCTGTATATTTGAGTTACAAGAGCTTAAAATTCTTATGACTTATTTATAGACAACACCATTGAACGAGATGATAGGCTTTTGATACGCTCATTATTATGCATTGAAAATCTTTGAATAATATATTTATCGTACTTTTATTGGCTCTTACTCCAAGAGCCCTAGAAATCGAAGAGCCAAGCTAATTTTAGGGCTTGGAGTATTCCACCCAAAGAGAAGTCAAAAAAGATACTTGTGAAAGGTAGTTTGGGTACTTGAAATTCATAAAGCATAATCTGCAGCCTATAATGTTCCCACTGCTGGGACACAGGCCTCCTTTCTGTGAGAAGGAGTGGGCCATAACCCACCGCGCTGGCCAGTGCGGGGTGCGGGGTTAAATGTCTTCGAATTTAAAGTTCTACGACCTCCCGGTTTCCTCACGATGTTTTCCCCCACTGTTTTGAGAGCAGCCATGCTATTCTGTAGAAATCTCACCGTGAAAACTTAGGTGAAGTGAGTTTAAAGTGAGCTGTCAATAGTGTCAATCCCTAGCATCAGGTGAAATGACAGCTCATTTTAAGCTCACTTCACCTAAGTTATCACGGTGATATTTTTACAGAATAGCACCGCAGGTGGTGATAAAATTATTTACACAAAGTAGAGTGTCTGCTTGGGTTCGAATCAACGACCTACAACTCGTAACTCACGGCCGTTACCATTGGCCCACCACTGCTCTCGGAGCATATGTAATGGTGTTGAATATAAGCTGAAGAAAGTATAATTTATAAGGTCATCCTTATAAATTATTTCTTAAATTCTATGACGGATTACCTAGATCATCGCAAGATGATCATGTTGTGAAGAAATTAATATGGTTGAATAAATAACTTATAAATCATCTCATAATCTTTATTAAACTGGGTCTTATTTTCTTTTTTGCTATGCTATATGCGATAAATTATTAAAATCATACAAAATAATCCCGTATTCCTCAAATAATGACCTCCGAATGTATTTCAAACATGAAGGATGTAGCTGAAATAATAACTAGGTTTTTATAATTCCTATTTTTATTTTATGTTTAAGAATGCCTTTGTTTATTATAGCTACTTCAGCTTACATAACTTATAATGAATACAATAACCAACCGAAATATTGTGTTAAAAATCATAGCACCGTAATTAATTTTAACAAATTTGAAGTGTTTAATTAAGATAATGATTTGTAATAAGATAGCCGCAGTGTAACAAGATACTGCAAACGCAGACTTTGTAGCTAGGATTTCAGAGTGGCTTCAAAGGAAGCGACGGACAGTACTAATAAGCTGAACCACAGACAGATACAGCCATGATATAGTACATTATAGTACAGGGATGAAAAACCTTTTTACAAAAAATATTTGTGCAATTTATTTGATAAAATCGTAGTTATTGTTCTTAATATCATAGGTAAAGATTTAACATAACATAAAATTAGGCCTTGTTTCCCCGAAGGGTTGGGCAGATAAGGTGCATACGGCCTCACAGCTGAGTCATGCGCCGTCTCAAAGTATGATATATAATAAAAGTCGAAGAATAGAGTAAAACGCTACAATATTCTTTGTCGCGCGGCCAAAATCGGAACTAACGCTGCCATATTGTTTTGTCAATACAATTTCTGCGACACTTTTACAAATCTTTACCAGCAACGCAGGCTTTACCCCCCGACAATGTCATTCAGGGGCCAAAAGATTCTTGTAGAACTGTAACTAGAATTTTCAGTCACGTGCCATTCGTGACACGCGTCTAAGTAAGTAAGTAAGTCTCCCTACCATAGGTTGACCACCCCTGAACATAGTACATTATGTATGAATTTACCACAGATATCTGTGTCTGTATGCTGAACCAAGTTCCACTATAATTCTATTACAGTTAATACTGAATATGAGTCACGAGTCGCTTCAGTGTTTCAGCTGATCATTTTACTTTAATGTATTTAGGCAATGTGTTCGGTGTCAAAGCGGAACTTGTGATCATGTTTATTCTACGAGTGATATTGTTTTGAGATTTCAGGAAATGTGAAATAGATAATAATATACATAGTGTTTTGCATTTTCAGTTCTCATTTCAGTTTGCTGTGTGTTTTGGCAAACAATACATTGTTTAAGCCACGGTTTCCTAGAAAAGCTGTGACCGCACATAAGGGCTCCAGTGACAGCTGTCATGAAAATGATGACAGCGGCAAAGATTTAAATCATTAGATATCGCGTCAAAACATAGTCACGTTTCTGTTTCGCTTAGACACCTCTGTCTGACACACAATGACGCAGTGACTTGACTTGATTGTCATAGAAACGCTTTAGAATAATGTGTGACTGTGAACTCACTCTTCTTAGTATAGAGACTTTTTCGCGTGACTTAGTACGGTGAGGGCAAATCTAGCGATTTAAATCTTTGGGCAGCGGGGTTTGACTTTTCGGTGTCAAAAACGCTTCTTAGGAAAACACGCCAACTTACTTTTACAAAAAACGTTTCAGTGACGTCATTCACCCGTAAATTGCGGACACTATTCTGGGAAACCGTAGTTTAACTCTTGCAAGACGACCTTCGTGATACTTCATTGTTTGTCTAAAGTTTTGGTTTCCTAAGAGAGCGATGACCATAGATTTAGTATATACTACGGTGACATCACGAAATAACGGCTGTCCAAATACATAGCGTTCTTTGACACATTAATCTCAAATTCTGGTGATTATGACAGATTTCATGACGGGATGAAGTAACCGCTTTCCTAGAAAACCCAGCCTGGTGTATTGATCCAGGTTATGTCAATGAAGCTTCTCTTGTCACATTGATCGTTCCTTTTGAAATACTATTACAATTATTATGATAATTCTTAGTTGGCTAACTAAACAGGATCTCTCTAAGTCCTTAAACGAAGATACGGCCCGTCCGAAAGTAATTAGAAACTTCGGAGTGCACCCTACACCCGAATAATTAACTTTTTCGAACGTGCAGAAACACATCGGGAGTATAACCACTGTCAAATCGAAATCAAATCGTGGTGTTGTTCATTCTTAGGTCGGGCCCCAAACTAATGTCTGTAGGTGATACGGAGTAGGATTCGCCCGTAACTGATAACGTATTTCGTGCTTAGGGAGTAGAATTCCAGAGCACAGCTACAGAGTCATGCATAATCATTGCAAAATTAGCCTATAATGTTCCCACTGCTGGGATACAGGCCTCCTCTCTGTGAGAGGGAGACAGAGACATGATAGTTAATAAAAATATTCTGTACTTGTGAGATGATCGATTGCCTTGCCATGTCATCACGGACCATCATTCATCCCAGTCATTCAATCCAATTTGTATAAACAAAGCAATTTCACGGTTCATCAACGTAAATAAAAGTAACAGTGAATGAGTAATCAAATTGAGTTAATTCTCGAATAACCACTAACGTTACTCGAGACAATCAACTATCATCCTTTATGTCCGATAATTAGAGCACGTCGCGTTTTAATGATCGACCCAAATACCAGATAACATTATCTTTATGAACCAATCAAATGAGTTCCTATTACAGGAATATTGAATGGAGATATTAAAACAGAGCAGTGGTGGCCAAGCGGTAACGGCCGCGACTTACGAGTTGTATGTAAATTATTTAATCACCACTGCTCTCAAAACGGTGAAGCAAAAAAAAAAGGAAAGGAAAATCTTCGTGAGGAAACCGACACGTCCTAGAATCGAAAATTCGACATGTGACATCTACCAACCCACACTGGGCCCGCGTGGTGGATTATAGCCCACTCCCTCTCACAGAGAGGAGGCCTATGTCCCAGCAGTGGGAACATTATAGACTGATTATGTTGATGTTGTGTTTTTTGAAGGTATTGGTAGGTATAATGTAGGTATCTAAAAGCTCTTGCTGTCACCGCTATGTAGATGTGGAAAATACATAACGTAATTTATAGGGTACAATACAATCTATGCTGGCTGCTGGTTTCCATAAGATTTATTTTCTTATAAATCATGCAGAGGCTCATATGAAGCATTTTTTTGATAAAGGTTACATATTTTATTTTCTGGGGAGTAAAGTTGTCAATTTGTCATGCTTTAAAAATCGCAATTTTCAATAAGGTCGATGTTATTGAAAATTAATATGATTTTTCACGTAGAGGTGCATGCAGTACCGCGAGGTCAATGAGAACAATGTAGTCCAAAACATTACAAAAGGGAGAACTCGTTAAAAGGAAAACTCAATCTATGACGTTTCCCGGTCAGGTTCCCAGGTCTGGGAACCAATACTGGATTGGATACTTATGAATTCACTCATAGACCTTATTAAATCAATAAAGCAGTTAGTCATATAGAATAATATTTAAAATAAGAGTATTAAAATACATTAGTCAGTCAAGGCCGGAGTGAGTTCAAACAACAAAGGAAAACATTTCCATGTCTGATAATCTCGTTAAAAGGTATCTGGAATATACCTTATTTACCTACATTCATATTGAGTTTTGTTATTATTACTACGTTTCTAGATAATTGGTGTAACGATGTGTTATAGTGTTTATGTAGGTTCCTAATTAACTAAGTAAACGAATGAACAAATCACAAACTTGAATATCCAAGTTTGCCTATACAGAGTATGAAAATCTCATTGAGTTACATATTCTGTAAACAGAGTCTCAAAAGCTTTTGCCTGGTTATTACTACGAGTACTAGCTAAACAAACTAACTAGTAGTGATGGGTCGACTATGGGTTTGCCAAATCTTTGACTAGCTATAATAACCAAAGTATTGGATGTTGAATTTTTGTATGCAGACTGGGAACGTCATTAGATATAAGAAGATAATCTATTGTACTTTTGTCGTCTCCACCTTTTATATTGCTAGGGTAGAAACTGAAACTTTCATGTCTGATTCGCTTTGCCATATTTTTATGTGACAAAACGCGGTGTTCCATGTTTCTCGCCCTTTCGCATGCGATACCGATATCGCCCGTGTTATGGGACACCATTCAATTATTTATATCTCTTCGAACACTCGACACAAGCCCGTAACATGTAAATAAGCCTTTCCTATTCCTGCGACAGGTGTAAACAACAATTTCGTGCATACGATACGTATAGAGCACTTACCTCTAATACTTGTATTATATATGTCAATGTTATAGAGTAATGCAAGGATATTTTGGCACTTGAATGACATTGATGTCGACATCGTTGACGTTGTTTTGTGTAATTTGTATTAAAAAAGTGAAAACAGAATACTTTGCCATCACTCACTGACATATCGGATATACATTAAAACCGAGTACATCCCGAGGACAGCCGAACATATCCGAAGCGGTGTCGATTACGGTAACAGTGGCGCGAGTTCAATAGTTTTTTCCCATCTCAAAAAATGCCCAACGCGCCTAAAGAAGTTTTCACTTCAGAAACAAGATGGCGACATTAGTTCCGATTTTGGCCATATGTCAAAAGAACGTACAGCTGTATTAAATTATTTACATTTGTTTGAAACAAAACAAAAAACAGCCTGAAACAGTTTTGTTTGAGTTCTTTCGTTAAAAGAATCATGTCCTTACTTTCTTTGAGCTACCGATGTCGATCCTCGCTCGGGGCAGTGAAAGAGCTCGCCTTCAAAGGGCGGCCACCCTTTGTTACCGACCACTGTTTTCATATGATTAAAAAAGCAATGGCAGTTTCAGAATTAACAATACATTTAGGTACGATACATAGCAATGAAATAACAGGATTTTCTTATTTATGTTGTACAATAGATAGTTAGCTAGCTAAAGCAACATGATGACAACAAAGTCGTAATTTCATTTAAGTTTTTAATCTTTGTGATGGCTCCCAGATCGATATATAGTCTCAAATTAAATCAACAACAGTCTTTGCCTAAAAATATAGGTATATTCGGTTCTGAGGTGTTAGGTTTAAAATGCCTGGCTTTTGATACACGCCAGCATAATCAGCCAATAACGTTCCCACTGCTGGGACACAGACAACAGGTCTCCTCTCTGTGAGAGGGACTTTTAATATTAGTGAGGGGCTTTTAATATATGCCCTAACTCTGACAAAGGCGGACGACCCGGAAAAGGCATTTGGAATATGAGAATCGAGTACGAGGTGGTGCAACCTGCACTAAAGTGCGTTGTTCGGTTCAGATTCTAGGTATGCTAATCGCTATTGTCTGCCTCAAATTAGCTAACGTGTTGAGGATCTAGGTAGGTAGGTAGCTAACGTAAACACTGTAATTTTCACTCCCATAGGTAATGCAAATGGTTATTGTTCTGAAAATTGTGAAATGCAACGCTTTTCCCGGTATTGTTAAATATTCCGCTGTGTATTATTCAAGCGCGTATTATTGTTATTCTTGGGATTTCAATTCTACTAACACACATTATCCGAGTTATATGTTTTGGTTTTATATAACGTGTTGGTAAACTGGGTGGTTCTATAGATATATTTGGAACCACGTGCCGCTTTTGAGAGCAGATAAACAATAACAGACATTACGTAAAATGTATTATTATTTTGAGCAATTTTATTAAAGACTCGAACAATCAAACTATGCGGAAACGTGGTTCATTAATTCTATTTGTTATGTAGCTCAACAGGATCAGCGATTAATCTCAATAAGCGGAACAATTGTTTAATTGTCTACAAGTGGTAGCATGGTATGTCTGCCGGAGATAATCTTTTAATTTGTTTTATCGCAAAAAGCTCGTGTTTCGAGTAAAACACATGTGTGGAGCAGTGGTCGCCCAGTGGTAACGGCCCCAACTTACGAGGCCGTGGGTTCGAACCCAGGCAGGTGCATTACTTTGTGTAAATAATTTCATCAGTACTGCTCTCAAACCGGTGAAGAAAAACATCGTGAGGAAATCGATATGACCTAGAACCAAAAAATCGACATCATTTATGATATCTACCAGCCCGCACTGGGTCCGCGTGGTAGTTTAAAGCCCACTCCCTCTCGAAGAGAGGAGGCCTGTGTCTCAGCAGTGGGAACATTGTAGGCTGATTATGCTACATGTGTGTTTGCAAAACTATACCTAAGTTTAGCAGTAAACAGAGCATAATAGTCTGCAATAAACACATACTTAAAATTTACGTTTAATGCGCTAAGGGACGACAGACAACACTTAATGCTGCAACGTTACGACCGCCTCAAAGGCAGCAGAAATAAAACCGCTCCACAGGTGCCTGAATAAAATTTAGGTGAAAACGTGCTCCTATTTTATAGCTACAATTAACTTAAGATACACGTTGTCACGACTCACGCTGCCATTTGATCTCCAAATATTCATAATATGTATATTATGTTCATTAATAATGCAATCCGCCGCCGCAGCAAATGTATTCCGCGCCGCTTGCACACATTGGATTACACGTAAACAGATTATCGGAAAAATCTCAACTGTAGTGTCCTATATAGCGCGCTTGCCGCCGATCAACGCGCCCAACTTACCTCCATCACGTATTTGAATAATTTTTACAACATTCCTGACGGATAAAGGCTGTTCTATTTTCGACACACGAGTAGCTACTGGTGTAAAGCCATATAACACCTAATTGCAGTGTTGCATCATGGTAGTTGAACACAATTTACAGTTCCGTTGAGCTATATCTGGATCGATCGATTAAAACGTGATTAAAACAGTTTAAAGCTCTTAATTAAGTAGTAAATTAATAAACGTTTCACGTTTCCAAGTATGCGAGACTGCATCGTTTTATTAACTGTTTTAATATGTAACAGCGACGATGTTCCTATTTTAAAGGTTATCTATATGATAAATTATTTTATTTCTGTAATGGCCGATTTTTCCATCGCCAGATAACTTTTATTCGAGGAATAAAATTGACATTTGACAGTTTTTGTATGAAATAAGAAATAACTGTGAAAATTTCAAAATTATTCGTCGAATAAAGTTATCAGATGATTGAAAAATCAGCCCTTACTAGGTTTGTACAAACACTTTTACATGTCAATCATATTTTAAAAACTAGATGAAGTCGGCGTTTCCTATCTGACTACTCTGAGAAGAAAGGCTGAAACAAACTCAGTCTTTTTTAAAGCCCAGACCATAATCTTGGTCAGATCATGTGTTTTGAGGAAACAACCACACAGATTGAGTGGGATACGGAGTCCAGTCAGTGAACGCATTTGTCAGTATATCGTGCAGCTCAACTAACGATTCGACGAACAATACCAAAGAAAGGACATTTGTGTTGGACTTATAAATTACTCAAACTCGACTATGATTAAAACTAACTGAGAAAAAAAACAATGACCCACATAGTCTTCACATTCACAATAATTAAAATCATATAATACTTTACTAAGTAAATATTCATGTCATATAAACTCGTGAAAACTGTTAAACTGTGGGTAACCTGATTTTATTGTGTTTCCTTGACTCAAGGTAAGATCCTGAATAACAATTAATTATTTTAAAGTTATGTAACGACAATACATATATAGGGTGTTAAAAAATTAACCCGACAAACTTTAAGAGGTTCATAAAAAAGTTCAATACTTACTTGACCAAAATGTATGAAACAGCAGATTTTTTTTTTCGTGATTTCGAGTTTGGTCCCATAGTGAAAGTCGTTCAGTTCGATGGTGTAAAGCACCTCTTAAAGTTTGTCGTTTTAATTTTTTAACGCTTTTTATATTCGTTTTTTTTTTAGAAGTAATTGAGCCCGCATGGAGAACTGCCCACAATTACTAAACGTCACATAACTCAATTGACAGTTTGACACGTTGTCAATGAACTGTGTCCCGTTGTATCTTGTTTCATTCATCAAAGTTACGAGGAACCTTGATTCCCTTATTGGTATGACAAAATCGATCAATTTATGCCTTGTTGATTGCATTTATGGATAAGGAAAGTGGCTTTTATTAGCTGTTGAATTAGTAAAATAATGACTAACCACTTTACGAAGAGTGAAATTACATCTTTACGTACAAACAACGGCCCACTCCCTCTCACAGAGAGGAGGCCTGTGTCGGCTGTGTTCCAGCAGTGGGACCATGCGATGCGACGGGGTGGGTTGGGGGAACAAGAAATTGAAGCAGAAGCTAGTTCTATTATAAACAACTACTCCTAAGTCCAGGGACTTGAAAACGAAATGAATTTCATTCCGTTACCACTAATGTTATTGTATAACGTTCCAAAATTTGTAACGATACTAAAACCTAAAAATATCAATAACGATACAAAAAGAAAACGTTATAGAATATCATTTTCGTAGAACAATAATAAAAGTAACGTTATAGGTATCAGTAACATTAAGCTAATCCGCTTGTAATAACGTTACAGGTGAAACGTTATAGATTAATTTGTAACGTTATTCTTCATACTTTTTCGTCATCTTATAAGTCATGCAGCTGCCAATGTTGGGTATCGAAATGAATAAAGTTATTATATCGTTATACTAATAACGATATATTGATAATATTGTTATTGAACAGTTTAAGATTTCGTTCCGTTTGTCAGTATCGTTATAGTCAAGGAATTAATTTTGCTACGATCCTGGTGAAACGATAGAAATTATCGGTACCGGAACTACGCGTAACGTTATTTTTAGTAACGTTTCAAGTCCCTGCTCCTAACTATAAGTACGTGTTATTATTGTAGTTTGCACCTTTTCGCTTTATATTGAACGAACATATCTTGTACTATATGAGTATTTCGCTATTTATAAAGAATTCCGAAGCCTGCTAACTAGACCACAGTTCTCCACGAGAGAATTGAAGTGGTTCATTTTACAGAAAATGTATCCCTTTACAGCGAATTGCAGCCTCAGGTTTGTGATTGAATTCGAGGAAATCCTGAATCCAATATTCTCAGTTAGACTCGCGTACTGTGTGAAGTTAATAATATTTCTCGTTTTACATGAAAACAGTAGGTATATACCCGCAGGGTTATGCGTAACACACTGTCAGTAGCAATGGCTTTTATTTTGATAGTTCAACAACATTCTTTTATTCATTATTTCCGTTGTTGAGCAGACAAATTTTTCGAAAATATGAAGCAATTCATTAGCAATGTCCTTCAAAATGATTCAGGTTGAGATTGATTGCGTGTTACACAAATAGGGTGCTCTTTGAGTATTTATCCATGAATAACAGTGTATTCAGCAATCAGTTCCGAAATGAAAACGTAGTCTGAGTAAATTGGAAAGCATGTGATAAATAAGGAAAAGTACCTATTTAACTATGACGATGTTAGAGCTAGTGGGTAATGAAATGTCATAATATTATTACTTTTTGTAGTTAGTTACTAACTGAGCTTTGTAGGTATCTACGCTTTATTTTCCAACTGAATTGTTAAAGTACATAAATCTCATATTTTATTTTTATGAGTCTTCAAAAATTTTATGCGGGCCTCTGGTTCAAGAATATTATGACGTAGGTACTTAATATGGGTTCCCATAAAACAATATTATCGGGGTTTCTTGTGGTTTAAATGACTCAGAAGGAGCAAAAATATTAATACTAAGCCATTCATCATTCTCCTGCCCTTATCCCAATTTATTTGGGGTCGGCGCAACATATCTTTTTCTTCCATACTTCTCTATTAGACGTCATCTCGGTAGTCACCCCCTTTCTAATCATATCATCATTCACACATTCCATCCATCGTTTTTTTGGTCTTCCCCTACCCTTATAGCCATCGACATTCATACTCAAAACTCTCCTCACGACATTTTCCTCATTCCTCCGCATCACATGCCCATACCATGACAACCGATTTCCACAAATACTACTAAGCCATTGTCTAGCAAAAATAGAGTAATGAACTATCAAGGCCAGGACTAAAACACTTTTATGTAGAAGCATCATAATAATTGATCAAAGAGTTAACTATATATTTTGATTCAGACATACCGAAGATATGCAAATAATATTAGGTATGCTAAAAGCTTTTGCGTACGATTGCAGATTGACAGTAACTATGTGTCTGCTTTTATATGTACCACATAAAAACTTCTCGCTGGTTAATTTGATTTGCTACACCGAGTTCCAATTTACAGAGCACTCTTTCAATCAAGCAGCAGCTTTTTAGATTTTTAAAGTATTATTATATTACCTAGCATATATAAGAAGGTAATATACATAGAATCAAGAAAGAGAATACGTGCCGTTGCATTTTTGATTATTGTATACCAAAACACTCTTTCTCTCTCTCGTCTTTCAATCCTTTCGATTCTTAATAAGTAGGTATGTATTATTTTATTATGTTCCTCTGCTGGTTAAAGGCCTCCCTAATCTCTTTCAACCTCTCTCTGTCCAGAGCTGCCAGGAACCAATCTATATTAAAAGAGTCCAGCTCATCCCGCCATCTCCGTCTGGGCCTGCCGCGATGTCGTTTGCCACCCACTGGGTCATAAGTTTGGTTTTTTAATAAGTATTATTAGAATAAATCATACGAACCCTTCTCCAAACTCCGTCCGGCATTGTTCGTCCATCGTGAACACGTAATGGGACACCTCTTTAGCACCACCCAGCACCAAGCCTTCGTCTTGACTCCTTTCGTGCAGACACCACCAGCGCCTGTACAAGTGATTAGGTTAATTTTATAAATAAATTAATAAGTAAAATTAAGAAATAAGTACGTAGTGGGCTAATTAACTTTGCCATTATCCGAGTTTATTTGGGGTCGGCACAACATGTATTTTTTTCCACACCCCTGTTTTAGTCGTCATATCCGTAGTCATTAACCCTTCCCAGCCATATCACCCTTCACACAGTCCATCCATCGTTTCTTTGGCTTCCCCTACTCTTATAGCCATCTACATTCATACAAAAAATTTTCCTCACGACATTTTCTTCCCTCCTCCGCATTACATTCCCATACTAACCATGACAACCGATTTCAATGCTAGCTAAGTAAAGCTGCCAGACAACAGACACAATAGAAAATCTATTGTTCGCGGTCACCATTGACCGCGGTGGCAGTCAATGCCTTAAAAACCTGAAAGTACAGCCGGTTGGACAGTCGAAAGACATATTGCCGAAATAAGCATCGTAAGTAACCTCATCATCTGCCCAGCCTTATCCCAACTATTTTTGGGGTCGGCTTCTAGTTTAACCGGATGCAGCTGAATACCAGTATTTTACGTGGATCCTATCTGACCTTCACAATCCAGTTACTGGGTAACACTATACCCCTTGGTATGACTGGTTGTCATACTTTTGAGCTTCTGACGACCCGTAACGATTAACAAAGATCCACTGATGAGATGTTAAGTAACCTATTGCCATAATATACACAATAGCTTCTGCCAACGACTTCGTCCGCGTGAAATTAAACCCTCCCCCCATTCACCCTTTTAGGGGTGGAATTTCGGAAAACCCTTTCTTAGTGGATACCAACTCTTCACAAAGAACACACCCTGCAAACATGTCTCTAGGACCAGCGGTTTAGGCTGTGCGTTGATATCTCAGTCAGTCAGGACTTTGAGTTTTATATATATAGATTCCATGCCGATTTTGGCTACAGTGACTATTTAGAGTAAGCCTTTACTCTTGAGGTTGTTCGCCTGCTGTCGAGATCTCTCTTCGGCTGGTCTTCAAAGGCATAAACATTTCATTTCACCAAACGCCTCAAAGCAGCTGGTCCATTCTTTGCTAACTCCTAACGAGAGAGATCTATAAATACTTATTGCCATGATAAATCAATGAATGCTGTGATTTGAGCATAAGCGAATAATACTATCAAGAGAACAAATGGCAGCCAATTTTTATGCCAGCCACAGGAAAATGTTATAAACGAAAACGGAAAAATCCTTTCTTGAAGTAGGTACAGGTAAGAACCCGAAAAAATGAGAAAGGTTACATATCTATTTCGACGTCGTCGGTTTGACAAATTGGATTATTACAATAGGTACTCGGAAGCGAATTGATTCCTTCAACTCACAGTACGATCTGTATTTGTACAGTTGTATTTTATTTACCCAATATGACGTCGACACAGCGGTATTAACGTTACTAATGAGCATCCAATTACGTCGTAATGATGTATTAGCTGGTAGTGGTCAACAGAGGCTCACTGCCGTATAGGTGGTTTAATAAGGCTTGACGTCATGCAAACATGGTTGATAATTGGGCGATCAAACTAGCGAACGTGCCGTCTAAGTTCATTCAATGTGTTCAAATATTTGCTAATTTACTGTAGGTAAATGTGACGCTAAAACTCTGTTTTGTACTCTTAACCAATGTATTCTTTTGATAAAGTTGTAAAAATTATTCAAATTGTTACGTACTTCTCCAAATCAATCTATCTAGATTATTCTATATCAACCTTTCACAAATCATACTGTGCAAACATTTAGCAATCAATTTTTGGCAGGATATTCAACGTAAAGATTATTCAGGGAGATACAAACCAGCATGACCGTCGTATTTGTCTTTATTACTTTTTCTTTGACTTGAAATACAAATATTCTTTTATCATTCACCTGTTGATTCCGTATATTCCCCAGTTCATTCGCCTCAACAAGTCAACCTGATCTAAAATTCCTTTTAGTACAAGAGTAAAGTTATTTGGCAACATTTATTGTACGAGTACCATCTGCCAACTGAACGCTACTTCTTTTGTAATAAGTTCAAATAATGTGGTTAATGTATGGGCACAGAATAACGAGGGTAACAGTAGTGTGCGAAAGAAATAAGAAAGAGAAAATATGGCTATTGGGCACAGTTGGAAGGAACGTTATTGTTGGAGAGAATGGCGAGACAATTTAGTTTTCGCTATAATACGAGTAGTAGAAGTAAAAATGCTTATTTTATTTTTCTGCTTTAGCGGATCTTTAGGTTTCACCAGAAGGCGTCTATGCGCCAGCAGTTAGACACCAATTACCTACGTTAAAATCTCTTACCAACGAGCTAATAATATATGGTTTCAAATGTGTTGGCTACACAGCTGTGATTTTAGGTAGGAGGCATTTAGTATATCAATAGTAGGAGGACATCGTACGACTCTGTGTTTCTAGACAGTCGGGCGATTCCACCAATTTGTCGACCGCAGGCAATTGGCCGACGGCATTTATTGTACCTACGTGTTCAATTACACTAGATACGTTCCATTTGCTTTTACTGTACAGATTTAGCTATCCAAATCTTAATTGAACAGCTTAAACCTGAGTCTGCGATAAAGAAAATCTTCGCAGGTAATAAGGTGCTCGCAAAATAATATTTTGAATTGCAGAATTCCGGAGATTTGTTCACGAGCCTGGGTGGCCTGCGTGCTATGAATATGGCAACCAATAAAGCCATATTGCTGCAAATTAATGCGCATAGCGCGAGTGCCACAAAAGATAATTAAAACGGATCAGGTTGGCTAAAAGAATTGATTTAGGTATATTGTGTGATCTAATGACATAGCACACGACAAGCCAACCCACACTGGGCCCGCGTGGTAGATTATAGCCCACTCCCTCTCGAAGAAAGGAGGCCTGTGTCCCAGCAGTGGGAACATTATAGGCTGATTACGATATGCTTCCGTTCACCATGACACACAAATACCCTGATAGTTCCAAGCCTATTTAATTGACGCGTTGCTTTAGCTTGAGAAATCATCAATCAATGTAACATAAGGATATCGCTATTTCCCCGTAATTGGGTTGCGGCGGTCAGATTATAGTCACTCTGTGTTGGCAAATTCCGTATTTTCTCGTGAGTGTGGTTTAGGAATGGAGGAAGATCAAAGATACGATTTATTCCGGTCTGATCCCCTGACCCCCCCCTCTCCACCCCCCCTCAATCCCCTGCTAGTTGGTCTTCTGTTTTAAACTTTGTCTTATGGAAGGTTTGTGTGACAGATAATATGACTAGACAGGAGGTGATTAGAGAGACGAGACGGCTTATAGAGATATATGGAAGAAAAAGACATGCTGCACTACTCAGTCCCAAATAATTTTGCAGAAGCGCAGGAGGATGGTGACTGGGACCCAAGCCTTACTTATTTATTTATAGTTAACTAGCTGCTGCCCGCGACTTCGTCCGCATGAAATCCTATTCTAACTAAAAGTAAGTTTGTTTGTTACCTTTTCACGGCTAAACCACTGAACCGATTATCCTGAAATTTTGCATATACGTTTTCAGGTGTACAGAAACGGACACAGAGTATCTTTCATCCCGAATAAAAGTGCTGTTCCCGAGGAAAACAACAATACACCTGGCGCCATCTATTATAATAATCACGTTATTGTTGTATCTTTGTCAGTCGTTACGGGTCGTCAGTAGCCCGAAAGTCTGACAACCAGTCTTACCAAGGGGTATCATATTACCCAGTAACTGGGTTACTGGTTCTAGGTTACTGTGTCAGATAGGCAATCGCTCCATGTACTTAAATACTGGTTAGATTGCAAGCCGACCCCAACATAGTTGGGAAAAGGCTAGGCAGATGATATGACGGTACTACACCAATTACATTAATTAACATAGAGACAATAATTATGTTGTATAATTTAATTAAAAACTAACATGGCATAGTGGATTCTCATGCGTACTTTCTGTCACAGAACACCAGACATATACGCATATTTTACTCCATTCATCTGCAAACACATCACATTCAGAGTTGGCAGTTAGAAGGACATTTAGCTCCTTTAGAGTATGACAGACTGGGGATTCAGCTTTGGCTACAGTTTTGGATGAAATTGTGCCGGCGGGTCTGACAGTGTCCGATGTATTTGTTGGGCACAAATTGGTGGCAGAAAAGGCCATGGAGATAGTTGGAATAAGTTATATGATTAAATTCATACTCACTTGGATTTGTCATGGAATTGCTCTTTGGAACACGACGACCACGCGTAGTTGTGTAGCGTGGCCAGGACTGTTGGAGCCATCACTGAGCCTTTGATTGCCTCGCTCTGGCATTGGCTGTCACCGTCGTGAGTTAGTCCTAACCTGTGAAATTAAATTAATAATTAAATTAATTGGAAGTGGAAGAACATCGTACATAACGCCATGAAGGTCTTTCAGGGACACTACCTTCAGTAACGAGTAACCAAGAAGAAAAAATCAAGTTTGAACATGAAGTGTCAATTCGGTTTTGTTAAAAAATACCTATCTTTTAACCTAACGAACAATAGATAAACCATGTTTGAATGGTTCTGATTCTTCTATGTCAGTTTACAAATAATAAAAATAAAAAAAAAACAACGGAAAAAGTGCGCGGATCGTTGCAATGAAAATCCAACAAACAATGAAGTTTTGGTCAATCAAAGTGTATGTAGATGTAGACAACTATAAATATAACGTAGGGACATTCCAGCTGCAGTAACAAAAGATTTTTCTTTTGGAATGCAGACATAAACTCAGAATTCTATATTTAGACTTTTTCTCTTGTTTTACGAGGACAGTGACGTGTTCACGTGCATAAGCAGTACGATAGTGGCATTTAAACGGTATCGTATTTATTATTTCTCCTAATGATGATTCAAAACACCTTATTGACCTGACTCCGACTTGCCTAGACAAACTTTGATTTCTATTCCCAGAAATATTTTGTTGCATAAAATGGGAAGGACAGGTAGGAATAGGCTTGGCCTGACCTGTATGGTGGGATTAGGAATCATCTTTATCAACATTTCAGCCAAAAAACGCTACTGCTGGACTTATCGTATCTACTCGTCATCGGCCTACCTTGTGGGAAGCCTTCCAACGCTACGTCTTGCGGTATGCGGTCGCCACTCCAGAACCTTTCGGCCCTATCGGCCATCTGTTATGCGAGTAATGTGCCCTGCCCACTGCCACTTAGGTTTTTGGTACTCCTACGGATCTCTTCATTTCTGATTCGATCACGTAGAGAAACTATAAGCATAGCCCTCTCCATTGCATTGGGATTAGGAATAGGTCTAACTAAACCTAAGTATACAACAACAGAGAGAAATTGTTTACACCTCAAGATAAGAAAATAAAAATAGCACAACTCTCAGCAGATATGCACCATGCAGCCTAATAAATTTTCCATCGCCACTAGAATCTATTTACAACAAACAAACAACAATTTAGCAATTACAGCTGAATATACCACAGGCCTTTTCAATTTACCGCTCTCGACCCGTGTCTTAGGTTTAGTTTCAAATGGAGCGGTTGCTTTGAAGTGGCCTTTTATGAAACTTACGAGTATGTCGGCAATTAGTGCGGGCTTCAACATGACTCAACAACCACCCAAACGTTAGAACATGTTGCTAGCCGCCATATTAGGACGGGTGTTACCAAATTGTAGCGTTACGGGAAGTGGTTAATGATGCCAATGAAACGTTTGGGTGTTCGGGATTGTTTACAATTTGATTCTTGTACGCATGACATTTCAAGCTATACATATCCAGTATAAGCCGACTTCTTTTTTTACGAAAAGCCTATACAATGTGAGGTCAGCTAAAACTGGAAATGTATAGCTTTGATAAATGTCGTCGTGTGAACATACATTTTATACTTACTTGAAAAGTTTTAGTTTTGTTTTATAACAATACTAACATCACGGATTACACATTTGAATATTAAACTGTCCATAATTTAATTCCAATACTTAGAAAACTGCGTAGGTTACCTAATTCCGAGTCTTTGTTTTCGCGCTGTTCATGATTGTCGTTTGTTTTTTTTTTGTTAGGAAGTTCTATTTGGTTCTAATTCTTCACTAAAGTTTGTTTAATATTTTCGGCCAGTTAGTTATTTTATAACAAAACCTTTTTTATTTGTTACCTAACGTTTTCCTTCTAATGGTTGATTTTTCGGATAACTTTTAGATATTTGAGTACATATTATTATATTGCGGTTTGACAGCATTTTTGTTTAAAATACGTCATACTGTCTGATTTATATTCTTCAGGTGAAAGCTGTCTGGCTGTTGAAAAATCAGACCTAAGTTATCAGTTTTCGATATCTGAGCATCATAACATCCAATTCACCTACAATTCACCTCAGGGTGAGATTCTAATGAAATTTCCAGTATCTAAATAACGATTAATATTCTTACATGTTTACCCAAGGCCTCCCTTCAGGCGAATTAATTAATCCTGGTGAACGAAGCTAATTGCGCGTGTGATCGGGGCACGCGGTGTTATGCCGACTGTACCGACACGACCGCGTAACGGATTAATCGAGAACACGATTCGGGAAATTGTACTCAGTCTACATTCAGGTATGTGTAAAGTTACGATTACGACACATATTTTATGTCGCTCATTTGTAGAAACATCGACGTAACTGCTACTTTTTTTTAAGTCTTTGCTTTCCTACCGTAAATAAATACGCTTTCTAAGTGTTTTGGCATTTTTAACTCATTTCTGGGAAAAAAATACATTTACGTCGATGTTTCTCCAAATGAGCGATGTATCTGTCGCTTTGTCAGTATACTCGTATTACAGTAGGTGTATCAATTACTTTGTTTTAGTTTGGGCTCGTGAGCCTGTGCAGCCAATCGATTATTTTTAATTAAACCTAGTTTAGATTTACTCACTACCTCGTTGGTCTAGTGGTCGCAAGTGCTAAGCCGAGCATGAGGTCCTGGGTTCGATTCCCAGGTCGGGCAAAGTCTAATTGAGTTTTTCCATTAGGAATTTCGAAGTGTCAGGCCGGATTCTGGTTTGTGCCCGGTTGATGGCAATAGGCGCGCCCCTTATAACATGGGACTTAAACATAACTGGTGAAATGTGGGTAGTGTTATAAGTACACCTCTGCCTAAGGCTTCAGGGATTACAGGCGTGATGTTATAATAATAAAACTGTAAAAAAAATACAACAGTTTAACAGTTCCAAAATACCTGAAAATGGTTTAATTGTAAGAAATGTTTTCGGTTTGTTAAGGTGCACGTTTTCCATATAAGCATGGAACAAATAATGTAATCTAACTAAGGAATCTTTTCGAGTCTTTAAAAGTTATTATTAATTTACGATTTTTGCCAGTTAACGCTACCATGCCATGACGTAGCAGAGAGAAAATGATTCGAGTCACTGATCTTTATTTAAGTTACTTTTTTAATCAAATGCCAAGATCTTATTAACCACCATGCTAATGCTTCAAAATATTTACCATGTGACCTATTCCTTACTCAATAATTAAAGTTTCCAATATTACCCTTCCTTCCGTATGCGTATACCCGTGTACCTTTCTATCTATTAAAGGTTTCCGGGAACCTACCGGGAATCGGCACCTTGTATTTACTATTTATGAAAATACCAATGTGTATTTTACAAGAGATTTCTATCATGCCCATGTTTTCAACTCCTCCAGACACCTACCGACCAACCATCTCCTCCATCAACTGATCTCCTTCTGTATTCAGTTCCATTCTACCAATCACATCGAGAGAAATAATGAGAAATAACGCAGTCTACCCTGTGATCAAATTCAGAATCTTACGCTCGGTAGTCGGTAGTCGCGCTTGCAATCATTAAATCAACAACACAGATCAGATAAAAGGTTATCAAACTTCTAATGTAGGACTAAGTAGGCCTGACACTATAGTCTTTATGATTCTAAGAGTCATCTTAACAGCAGCTTATATTTATGCCTTTATTTGAATTAAAAGCGGCTCATTCTCACAACACTATCACAAATTAAGGAAGATATCTATCAATGACACCACTGTTTTGTTTTGAACAGATGTTCAACTGTTTTTCGAAAACGGCCAAGAGTGAAACGAAACATTTGCCCAAGGGACCGGAGATTTTCAACGTGGCTACGCCAATATCTATTGTGTCAACAACTGTTGATTGTTCACACAATCATGTATGCCTTGACCGTATTTATCTTTACTCCAACAGCCCAAACAATTAGGTTGGTTAGATAAGGTTTCCATATAAATCATAAATCATTCTGTTCGTGCCCTCATGCTATCTATGTTAGGTACAAACAACACCGTATATGTACCGCAGAATTATCTCCGAGAATGTCTACGTGGCTGCATTTGGAGCAGCCCAGCTATAATTATGTTTTCCATATCAAACGTTACTCTGGTTAAATTCAATTGTGGGCCAAGGGCCACCAAGTGCAATATGTAACCCAAATTATTTTTGTTCAATGAGTTATTTCGCGTTTTACAAAAGACGTGTTGAAATGTGGGTTATTTCGTCAAGATAAATTATACGGCACACTCTTCTTTTTAATTGGGTCGCAGTCGTTAAAACATTACTCGCGCACAAGGTCACGATCAAGCATTAAGATTAAAATAAATAACACAGAACAGAATATATAAGTAAATTACTTTCTCCGCCAGACCTTGGTACTAAAAATACTGAAATAAACGGCTTGTACAAATAATCATATTACCGCGTACTTTGTGCGTGCCCGCCGGAACCCTTGTTCCAAACTGTGACAGATGACCGCAACGGAAATACATTTGTTGAACATACGGCGCACATCAAAAGGTCAGGGCATGTGTGGAAACAGTCGGTATATTTAGAACTGAGCACTAAATGAGCTCAAAATACGCGAACCGGCTGCATAATGCATGAGACGGTACGTAGACGAACTCACAGCGAGCAACGACTGCTAACTCTCAGTACTCATTCATGTCGTCATTTTATTTCTGGCTGTCATTACGTCATTTGGACGCAAGTTTGAATCCTTTGTGACTCATCGATTGTCGATCTGAGGTTATCTAGGCCTAACGTTAACAACAAACAGTTTAGATAAGTGGGTAATATTCTTTTACGAGCCTTATATTTTAGGAAGTCTTAAAAGTAGTTAGTGGATGGCTTTTTTATGGAGCAGGCATTATCAAGTGAACACAGCTGTTTTTATTTTTAAGTAAGCAGATATCTAATATGATTCCAGTATAAAATCGTATAAGGTAAACAGCCATACAAGTGATGTCATTGATCTAAGAGTACTTGATTAAGGCAGGGTATCCAATGGCAGTATAATGCTATGTCAAATATGTCACTAAGATGACAAATTATAAGGATGACATCAGAAGGCCAATTCTCGTAATTTAAAACGTTCAAAATCTAGTCGCAGTCTCATCTCAGCGACAAACAAATGTCAAAAACTTGTCAAAATATAGGGAAATTAGAGGTATTTTTGACAGATTGAGACTGAGATCAGACTGTGAACGATCCTAAAATTACGAGAATTACCCCTCAGATGACAGCACGATGACAGCAAAAGATCTAAAAGGTAACTTTACAAACACGACACAACTGGAACAAAGTATTTTATTACAAAAAGGATTATTTTAATAATGTTTAAGTACAATCTATATTTGGAAATGTAAGTACAACCCACCCATTTGAAGTCCATAATTTGAATGTTGCTTTTATAACAACCCTGTATACGGCATGATAATAATAATAAAACTGGTCATAGTTGGGATAATTACTTGGTTATGGCTAGTTGTTAAAAGCTTTTTGCCTACATTTTGAAGCTTAAAGCCCCGTATTCATTGTGGATATAAGTTACGCTACATTGTAGTAGCAACTTGATTTTCTACTACAACAAAAAATGTTTCACACACATACTGTATGCATTGTTGCCGAAAAAATGTTTGCTGCAACACAGAAACATATTGCTGATACAAAGTTTCGCAATATTTCGTTTACCATGAACAGCATCGCCTATCTATTTTTTTTATTGCTGAATGGGCAGGCCCTCTTTACCTCGATCACGCCTGATGGAAAGCGATGGATGAGGTCTATGATGGAACAAGCGCGCCCAGAAGATGCCTGTTCACTCTTGCTTTGAAGGCAGACGGGTCAAATGTGGAAGGGGACACAGAACATCTTTCCTAAGAGCAACAATAACATTTTCTTTCTTAGTTTAATTAAAACAACTGCAAACTAAATTAGTTCCACCTAGTTTCTATAAATACAGGAATAGGACACACCCTGACATCCGTATCTTCCTCGAGTCGTGCTACTCGTGACACTCGTGCTATTTACGTGTTAATTAAGTGCCGGAACACACGGGCTTCCGAACTCGCCAGCACTGAGATATGCTCGCGAGATGAGTTAGTGAAAACGATTATAGTAATAGTAGTCAAGACGGCAGATAAGTATGTTATAAAACGTCACTCAATGTTATTCAGTGAGGTAGAATTTAGCTTTTAGTATTGATTATGTTCTACAGTATCATGTAAATAGATGTTTCTCTAGGACCACACTTAACTACAATTGCAATGTCATTAATTTTGACAATTCATCAATATTCATCGCGTTATTTAGGTTGTGGAAGAGACAAATTTTTCGAACATATAAAGCGGTGGATTAGCAAAATCCGTAATGATTCAGATTGTAAGTGTGTTGCACTGGATTAATTAGGAAGAAGAGCTGTATTTTCTAAATCTACTAGAATTGATTAGGAATTTCCTTCAAAATCTGAAAGATTGTGATTTAAGCCAGGGATACACTAGGGAACAAATGTTCCACGACATGTCAAGCAAAGCCGGGCAATTTCGCTTGACATATCTGGCGATATCGCGCCACTCAGCCTATCGCAGTCTACTGGAAATAGGC
Source organism: Hydraecia micacea (assembly GCA_914767645.1). NCBI lineage: Eukaryota > Metazoa > Arthropoda > Insecta > Lepidoptera > Noctuidae > Hydraecia > Hydraecia micacea. Next base: position 14,435,936 of record OU611783.1, on the reverse strand, counting down.
CTCTCCCAGGCTGTACTACAACACCCTGTCCTCCACCTTTCGCCGACACGTATCGCGCGATGTTGCCAGACATGTCGAGCGAAGTCTGGCGACGTCGCGCCACTTCACTCGACGTCATCGGCGACACGTGTTGCGCGATGTTGGCAGACATGTCGGGCGAAGTCCGGCAACGTCGCTACACTTCACCCGACGTCGCTGGCGACAAGTGTTGCAGGACATTTGCCCCCTAGTGTATCCCTGTACGTAATTAAGGTCGGTATTTAGCAGAGTTCAAAAGCCTGATATAATACTATTGATCGATGACTGGAAGTGGCTTACATAAAAGAAATGAAGTACAATCGTATAAGTGACATTAGATCTATCTAACATACAGGCAGACAAGCGAATAAGGACATAATATACTTACGTCACTGACAATTTCCGACTTAGCTGCGAATAAAGAATCGCTCGATCATTCCACTCAGATAAAGCTATTTTCTTTGCAGCAGAAAACAGGAAAGTCATGTCAGTACCTGGTTCTCGAAACTTAACGAAGTTATTGTGGAATGGTGTCACCGAAATTATGCGAATTTAACAAATATTAGGTTTGTTGAATCTGTTGTTGAAACTAGTTCAGTTTTAATGTGTGTCTATTAATATTGGCACAGAACCGGCCGATGCTTGGGGGAACCCTATATCCAGCAGTTTAGGTACGTCCTTCTGCTGAAATGATGAAGATGATTATGATTATTATACTACCCCTACCCTTTATGGGGTCAAATTGAAACATATTTGACAAGTTCTTGAAGTTAGATTTAGCTTAAGAAAAAAATCGTTGAGCCATTGTAGCCTCAAATATGTAATATCTTGCGGGTTAATTGCGTAACACACTAACTACTAGCAATGGCTTTAATTTTGACAGTTTAATAACATACATTGCGTTATTTACGTTGTTAAGCAGACAAATGTTTCACAAATGAAGCAATGGATCAGCAACATCCTTCAAATTGATTCAGATGGTGATTGTAAGTCTGTTACGCTGGTTTAATTAGGAAAGAGAGCTGTGTATTTCTTACTCTACAAGAAGCAGCGATATTTCTTTTTGTGTTCACAAATAATGAGTCCGTAAAAACCATCTTACCACCTGTGAGACACAAAAGATTAACAACCGGAAAAGGATCATTACACTTCAAGACAATTACAGCAATCTCGGTACACTTGGTACCGTTAATGTACTTATAAATGCTTCCAAACGGTACCAACACTTAGCATTTTCGTCCCGTTTGATTTGGCTTGCCTCAAGACATTGTAAGTGATACATATGCATACAAGCATTCTGCTTTACTTGGCAGTGACATCAACCTTAGGTATCTGTCCCACCACCAGCGATTAACGAGAAACGAGTAGAGCTAGCAACTAAAATTGAGTTGGCGAGCAACGAGCAGCGAGTACGCGACGGCGACGACCGACGAGCGATTACTCGGTGGTATGCGGACACTCTCTGAGAGACTCACGCTTGGTTCATACCTAGCGTGAGTCTCTGAGAAAGTATCCTGCCCGCGGAGTGAACATACCTGAGCGAGTACTCTCTTTGATAGCTCTTGTCGCTGGGACAAACCAGCACCCTAATTGCGTAACACACTATCAATCGGAATCTGAATCATTTTGAAGCAAATTGCTAATCCATTGCTTCATAAGTTCGAAAAATTTGTGTGCTCAACACGTAAATAACGCAATGAATGTTGTTGAACTGTCAAAATGAAACCGATTCCGATTGATAATGTGTTACGCAATTCCCCCGCAGTACTCGCTGGCGGTATGAACAGTCAGCGATCAACTAATAATATATGTATCTCTTTTACATACACAGGATCTTTTATAAGTACGTTTCTTGAGCGAGAAAATCGTTGATAGCTAGTCGCTTCCTCGTCGACGGTGGAACACGTGCCTGAGTATTGAAACTACTTTGTTCCACATTGCGATCACGTTGCCAAGCAATTTAAAATTCTGATTACATAACTCATTTATTTTTATGTAAACACGAAACCTGCAATTAATACGAATTGTTCTACTCGACAATGCTTTTGAAACTATAGCGTGGGATGGTGTACTATTAATTGGCTCTCAGTATTTTTTTGTTTTTCAAAGCTTCATGATGAGAGATTGTTTGAAACCAAGTATATTAGTGGTGTTGTGAAAACTACTCCTAAAGTATGAAAACTTTTTAACTATTTTTTTCATGAAGCTTTAATTAAAACACTAAAGACTGATTTTTCAATAGTCCGATAACTTTTATTTGAAGAATAAGTATGACAGTTTGAACAGTTTCACATATTTTCTATACAAAAGCTGTCAAAACTCAATATTAATTCCCCAGATAAAAGTTATTTGAACATTGAAAAATCAGCTCTAGAGCTGATTTTTAAAAACGTTCAAAATCTAGTCGCAATCTCATCTCAGCGACAATCAATGTCAAAAACTTGGCAAGAATGTAGGGAAACTAGAGGTATTTTTAATCGACTTCAAAAAAGGAGGTTCTGTATTCGACCCGTATGTATATATGTATGTTTGTGGTGGTCATGAAATAATTTACACAAAGTAAAGCGCCAGTCAGGGTTCGAACCTACGACCTACATCTCTAAAGTCGCGGTCGTTACCACTGGGCCAGGGCCACCACTGCTCTATTAGTTATTCTTAGGATAAGACTTACTCTAGGTATGAAAGTTTGGTGAAATTCATCCTGAATAGAATGAGTGAAACAAATAATATCGAATTCTCAAAATAATTGAAATGACGCAATGTCGTTAAAAAAGAACGAATATTCAAGTCAGCTTCCACAATTCAATTAAATCAACCTTTGAAAGTAACTGCTTCGGAGTACAGAGATCGTCAACAACCGCGACGCGATGCGACTCAGGCGCAGCTTGGACATAAAACTTACAATTACTTTCATAGTATAGCCAGTTGGGCTGTTAATGCTTTCCCGAAATATAAATGAAAACTTAATGGATTACTTTATGTGAGGAGCTTAACTCACTCGTTGTTTTGTTGTTACTGCTAAATCAATAAAAACTCATTTAGACGAAACTGTTTGAGAGCACGTGTAGGTACACAGTATTGTGTTAAAAGCATACTATAAGGTCCTTTGTACACAGCACGGTTCCTTTAAGGTACGGCAGGCGTATAAGTAAACCGCGCCGAAGAAAAAACGTGTCTGTCAACAAGCTTCCATAGTGCACGGCGAATAAACAGTAGTTTTTTACGGCTTCGTGGTTTGCATGACTAATTTAAGGTAGTAAGATAGGCATAGCCTATTTGCGTCGGGAGTCAAGAGCCGATACCTGGCCACCGTAGGCGCGGGCTAGCGGACGGCGAATAATGGGCAGCTCGCTGTCCGGTAAGGACCAAGCCCGGGTCGACAGCGCGTTGTGTTCCACGCGCGCCTCACAGAGATGTCAAAACTGACTGACGGGGTCTGCTAGGGCCGATGCCTGCCAGGGTCGCGGGTTGTTCGAAAGAGTTACCGTGGCCCTGCCACAGGAAGCTGAAGGAACACGGGTGGGTTTTAGTCAGTAAAAGTCTGACACGCCCTCCTCCCGCTCTGCCTAGAGCGGGAGAAGTTATTTGATAATTACCAACAAAAAAAAAGGTAGCGTATTTTATTATTTAAAACATATTTTAAGGACCTACAATCTATGTACAGTCAACAAAAGAGATAAGTATGCAGGATCATCTCATATAGTTGAAGTTTTGTAAGAAACCGATGGATGTTCTCGAATAAAATTTAATTTTATTAATAGAAAACAAACAGCTCATTTATCAAATTAAATTTCAGTCGACAACATCTATCGGTTTCTTACTAAATTTCAACTATATCCGACGATCCTGCATACTTATCTCTTTTGTCGACTGTACCTAAATAATTTTTACTTACTGGTATTGTACCAGTAAGTAGTAAGTAATAAGCAGAGCTTAGACATAAACCAATGACATTATGTAGAACAGGAATGGCGAACCAATGGCACGCGTGCTATTGGTGGCTCGTAACAAAATAATTTGGGCACGGCATAATACATAGATTTCCGTGGCATATTATCAGGAATAAAGATACCTAAGTCATCTAGTTTGCAACAGAAGAAGTAGCACTAATATATCATTTTATTTAATTAATATAAAACTATCAATATTAACATTAGACCCACACCAACCGGGGTTGTCCTTAGGTGCACTTGCATAGTGCGAACATAGATAATCGTCGGTTGGTGTCTCATTTCTATAAAAACGTCTAACGTGTCTCTGCAAAGGCCTGGGACCGTGGGGGTCCGAGAAATATCAAGAGAGATTAAAAATAATAATAATAATGCGGGAGTATATAGTATTTTTCCAGTAATCCCTCCAAGATTGTTTGTTGGCACGTCTTGGCCGTATGAATTGATATTTGGAAAAAATGGCACGTAGATGTACAGAGGTTCACCATCCCTGATGTAGAACATCGCACGATTTTTGTCGTTCTATTTAAAACATGCCTCATTGGTCTAGTGGTCGCAAGCGTAACTGCTGAGCATGACGTCCTATAGGTTCGATTCCCAGGTCGGGCAATTTTATTGGGTTTTTCAATAGGTATTAGGAATTTCTTAGTTTTGACAACATAATTGGCGAAATGTGGGTGTAGGTACTATAAGTACACCTCTGCCTTACCATTCGGGGATTACAGGCGTTATGTTATCATCACACTAATTATAAAGGCGAAAATTTGTGTCTGTTTGTATGTTTGTGACTTCTTCAGCACAAATGGCTGAACGGATTTGTATGAAATTTGGCAAACAGATAGTTTATAACCAGGATTAACACATAGGATACTTTTTATATCGATATTCCCACGGGATCGACACTTATGCGGGTGAAACCGCGGGGCGCTGCTAGTGTTATATAAAACATGCTGTCTACCGTGCTTTCAAACAGCATCTGAGCTCTATTAATCTAAGAGTGGTAATATTATTTCCTCGTGGAAGGCAGTAAAGGTTGTTAAACGATTTATTTTAAGTGAAGTGAAGGCAGTGGCGTGCATTGCATATAGGCATATACTTAAGCAGTGCCTACCTCGATATATCAACATAAGCCTGTCAATTACATTTTAGTATGTGTGCCCCACAATTAAGAAACTCACTAAATTATCATACCTAACAAAAACCAAATCTTCATACTTACAAACACGCGCGGCAGTAGGCAGTCGCCGGACGGCCTACTCGGCTCCCGTACTATTCGCACATGGTCATTGGTCTTAAACTCGTTCAAGTTGATACGACAAAATTAAAAATACGTACCTACGTCACACGCGTAATACTATGACGTTCGACCTTCGCAATTTATCACCCGTCCCTTAAGTTGGCATGCCTACTCAAATAACCACACTTGTGACCTCACTTTTTTTTCTGATTAGTGACCGCGTTTGCCTAGACTAGACCCGGCCTAGTGCCTAACTATTCTGAAAACCAATGCCGCCACCGAGTGAAGGGACAGTAGCACCTTCCTCATGTGCTCCTACGATTATCTAAACGTCTTCCATCATGATGATTATACCAATTACTTCGCCTATAACCGTTCATTGTTCGATGTTAACGGCTTAGTGATTTTATGTGCATAGTTAAATCATTAGTACGGGTGGATTGCCGAATATAAAGCCAATTAATGTACTTATACTTGATAGCCCAAAGTTTGCATTGTCTGTTAAATTACGATAAAGCGCTGTGACCTAGATTAACTGTTATTTCCTACAATAGTTTTGCCTATCCTAATATAGATCTCTTTAGAAGGTTTCTTTATTCATATAAGAACAACACCCCGATTGTGTCACTTTCAATCACAATCTGAATCATTTTGAAGGATATTGCTAATCCATTTCTTCATGTGTTCGAAAAATTTGTCTGCTCAACAACGTACCTAAACACCGCAATGAATGTTGTTGAATTGTCAAAATGAAAACCATTGCTAAGTATTGGTTGATTTGTACCATTGTATTGATTGCTTTGGTCTAGTAGTCGCAAGCGGGATTGCTGAGAGGTTTTAGGTTCTTTTCGGCCCGGCAAAGTGTTATTGGGATTTTCCATTAGGAATTACTCAGTACCAGCCAGGTTGCCTGATTGGTGCCCGGCTAATGGCAATACACTATCCTCTATTAGATTAGGATTAAACATAAACGAACGAAAAGTGGATGTTTATTTTTGGCTTTGTTTGAAACTCATTTGTACCTTTCAAAAACTCTTCGTTCGAAAAAATACATAATTTAATTTCTTTTTTAATCTCTCTTAGGGCTAATTTTTCAACCGACAGATAATTTTTATTCGTAGAATAAAATGGACGTCTGACAGATTTTGTATGGAAGAACTGGCAAAAATTAAAAATTAATCCTCGGATAAAATTATCTGGCGTTGGAAAAATCCTACCTTCCTTTTACCCTTACCTTTTTGCCTTTTACCTACTTTTTTACAGACAAGTCAACATAATATCTATCTAATGGTAACCTATATGGCCTGGCCAGTATTATTTCTTATCAATAAAAAGTATTGGAGTGTGGCTGTACACAAGTCTTCGTGGAATCCATGAGTGGTGATGTAATGTTATGCATATGAAGTATATAATATGATAGGTTCGAGTACACAACCTTGGTCGTCAATATCAATCAGCTGGAAGCGATCGGTACCGAAATATATGAAAGCTCCAGATTCGTGAGTGATCAGCCGACTCGATCAACGATTTATTTAAATGTATATGTTATTTAATGGAGTAAATATAGATCTGGCACTGACACTGATAGTTTTATTTAAAATCTGGTTTAAAGATTATTTATGCTTGCGAATTATGCTGGGCTCTATAAACATAAACGAATCGTTGTGCTTACCAACAACTGTAGTACTTTTTATGGCCAAAATGGGAATACCTATAACCAAGTAAATAGATTCGTAAGCTAATTTTAACCAGTGTAGCTACTTCCATATGGGAGGGTCTACTATGCAAAGCTATGAGGTCCTTGCTTCATTATTGGTAAAGATAGAAGAGTCTTAATTTTAACAAATAACTGTCCGGAAATTATAGGAATCGGCCATTAATATTATGTTACTAGTCGTAAGTAATATAAGATGTGTATCTTTTCAGAAAAAAACAAAACATACCATCCATCGATCTCTTTGTTGGAAGTTATAAAAAAAAAACATACCATCCATCGATCTCTTTGTTGGAAGTTATTTTAAAAAGAACAATGAATTATACGAACAAAGTAGTACATTTATAACGAAGTTAACACTAAATACCGGGTCAGTAAAAAAACCGACTTATAAACTTTTCCCCGAACAACAATTATTCACTTTAAGGAAAACGATCCTCAATTCCATAACTTGGTGTTACCGCCATAAAAATACCATTCATTAATTTGCGTTGTGGCAATCTCAAACGGACCAATCGGGTGCTAATTAAGAGGCGGACTGAAGGGTTCTTTGTGGGGTTCAGTACACTTTGAACCCGCGGTCCCACACTGATTCACTACTTTATCGTCGGCCGCTACATTAGGATAAAATATATTTTATGACGTGAACTGGCGAATGACTGACGCGGCCGCGGTCCGCACTTCGTGTACAGACAAACAAAGCGATACGTATAGAGGTAGCTTACTTGCTACCTTTAAATAATGTGGTGCTGAGATATTATCGTCTTAAAAGGGTGATGTCAAAGCGTGTTTTTACTTTAAAAAGTTATTCATCGTTCTCTTGCCCATGTTACAATTTATTTGGGATCGCTGCGGCATGTCTACTTCATCCATACATTTCTATTAGTTTAATAAGTTATTACTTACTATGAACATAAATGTATTATAGCGAAAGTTAATTATTTGCCTGTATACTTTAAACTCAAAGCATTTTATTTCAATTAAACCATTTACAGGCACTTATGAATTTATTGTCATTGTTCAAGTCGATTAGTTGGTCAGAAAGATGACTCTAGTTGTCATTCCAAAACGTAGAACACTGTGGAGAAGAACGGGCAAGAAACTCCATGAACACTCTTTAAATATTTTTTTTTACATTACTCTTGTTGGTTCTAATGTGAGAACAATGTAAAACAATTCAAAATGGAAACATTAAAGAAAAGCCCTGGCAGTAACAAACCTAACTGTTTTGTTGGCTGTACTTACATAAAATGTTTTAGGAGGCCGCAACAAAAGGCGAAGTGAAGTATAAAAGTGACGTATTGACGTATTCCTAAAAGTTCTTAAACCGTTTTATGGTCACCGTAATAATATGTTTTATGTAAGTATTTAATTAAGTGAATCAATTACCCACCCATGTTGTTCGTTTGATGTGCCAATAAAACACGAGAAAACATTGATTTTAAAGTGCTCATACATATTTGGAGGCAACGATGTATTGCAGTTATTGAAAGTTATGTTGCGTTTATTGTGAATGTGAAAGTTTGTGAAGATATGTGTTACTTTAGTCACACACAAACGTCCCTAAGACTTTGTTTGACACTAGACTTACGTAGATAGTCTTTACTTTACTATAGACCTACCTACAGATGAATAGATTGATACATTTGATCGTGTGAAAATATAAAATACTAGTTTTCTTAGGAGTCGAGTGAAAAATGGCCACACTACCAATCCTAGAAGTTATAATGTTGAGATAGTCTTCAAGTCTTTTAGAGTAAAGCTAGGGTTTCCTTTAATATTCTCACTGCTGGGACACGGTTATATAAAAGCGGTTCCGTAAAATGTCCGCTCTCCGGTTTCTTAGGAAACTAAAACTTTAGTATACAGTATGAATGTTTCCATAAAATTCGCCAACTATCAGAGCATAGCATAAACTTGAATATTAAGCTAGAAGATTTTTTTTTTGGTATATTATATTTATGATTATGATCTACATTATTATTATAACCGTTTGTAAGATGGAGAACATAAATCTTCCGTGAAATAGTTGAAGTTAAGACAGGCGCCTCTTCTAATTTATTGTTATTACATTTTATTTCTAGTAAACACGAAATGCGTCATCCTTTCGTAGGTACATGGAAAAACAAAGGGTTTTGTTCTAAATTAACTTCCGTGTTGTGATTCAAGATAGACTTAATAAATCCCTAATAAACTATAACATATTTCTATTACGAGTAGTAGATACCTATTTGTTAACAAAGAATAATAAAGATATTAAAAACAATCGCTACAGATGACAGTTATTGATATAGGGACCATAATATATGGCTGGTTTGTGCTAGATATCCAGAGAAAAATTGAATTGTTTTTTTCTTTTTCTTCCTACCAAATTAGTAGTTTTGATTTATTGGAGATCAACACAGCAATTGTGACAGAGTTAATTTAAATCCTGCCTCAGGAATTTAGGATAGACAGAAATGGTGGCTTGATTTGGTGTTTTAGATTAGAGGTTACAGATTTAGTTAATAAAATTATAGAACAAGAAAGACACACCAAGTTGCACGCTTTTAGTACAGACGCCAGCACATTAAACTACCCGAAACTGTCAAATTTTCCCAATTAAACTTGAACCTTATGCTGTAGCGATAAAGTTGAAAGTCTATTTAAGAAATTAGACAGATTGTAGTAGCTTGATGTGCTGGCTTCTGTACCTATATGTTATATGGGCGAAAAAAAAAATGCCTCCACAGCTTTGGTGTATGTCGCGTAGACGCTGCGCTAGCGTCGCATTTGCGCAGCGTATAGGTACGTTACGTTTGACTAACGCCACGCTAACTGGATGAAAATGTAGCCTAATTGTCGAGAATTGGAATCATTGTACAAAGCCCAATCATTCCTTCCAATGTGGTTTATTTTAGCTTACCAAGAACTTCTCTATAAATAAAGCCACAGCAATGGTTGATTAGCCCTTTCATAAGGTCAACATACATACGTAAGTAACCCTCTACTGCCGCCATTTTAGCGGCTGGGCTGAGCGCGGCCATTTCTGCACTACTCATAAAAATATTTTCGCCCTCGACGTAAATGGGTTAGAAAAATGTGCTCGTATGTAACAGTACGGACAAGCTTTTTCAGGCGGAGCTTAATTCGGTGAAGTCATATTTTTCAGGCTGAAATGTTCTAGAATTTTGAAAGTATGGGCAGATGAAATATTAGATTTATTCCGATCTAATACCAAGAACTAATACCACTGGTATTTGTTTCAACATGACATTTATTTTCTATTCCTAAAGTACTGTAACAAAGAAGCTAGGTATCGAATAAGGAGTATTTAATACCTTGTACCTATAACTATGTGGATATTAGATATAATAAATTAAAACTGGAAACTATTTTGAAACCATGAAATAGCGGAGATGAATAAACTATGGGTTTTGCAAATCAGTGACTAGCTATAGTCACTAATTGGACATTATTATAATTGAATTTTTGTTTGTAATCTGGGAAAGTCATTAGTTAGAAATGAAAAGTTTAGTTTTTTGTCGTATTGACGTCCCCACCCTGTATAGACCATCAAGCTCATCTATGATTGTGTAGCGGTATCTAAAACGCCACACGCGAACAACAGGTCATACTGACGTCACGTAAATCCTGCATCTCGCAAGCAGAGTTTACCTCGCAACTGGCATAGATACAACATACAACGACCCGACATGAATCATCGGGCAGTTGCCCGCCAGACACAACACCCGTCTGGTCGGAGGATCCTCCCTTTTGTATAGAGTATGAGTGAACTTTACATCCTGTTCCTCATACTTCTATAATTGTGTATACCTATAATTATATATATGATTGTGTTTAGGAAACGCAAACCTACTGAAAGCAAATTGAAGTAACTAGCAGTAACTACAGACAATACCGAAGATAATTCACAGTTCAATTTTGTTAGAAACATTGCTTGCGTGACTATAAACAATTTATCTATAATTATTTAATTAAAAGAAACTTAAAAATCTGATATAATGATACAAAATCAACATAGCTGCGTAGTCCTCAGAGCCTCAAATTAGAAGCAGAAAAATACAAATATATTCATAAAACATTAATATTTATAGAAAGGCGACTGACACCAATTCCTTTTATTAATTTAATAAGGAACACGATGTCCTGTTATTGTCATTTCATTTTGTCTGTAGAAATTATAATGAGAAAAGAGTGTGACTACATAATTAATTGGCAATTTTAAATTCTAATCACTGTGATTCAGAGGACAGCTACACGTTTCTAATTTGTTGGAAAAATATACTACTAAGTATGTCAGAACTACTGTGTCGTGGGACTCGATTTACACATGTACATACGTAGGTACTGTAGAGACTGGACCTCTTTTATAATGCAGGCCGGTCATAATTGATGGCATATGCTGTTCGAACATTAAAGCAGACGTCAAAGGAGATTAGATTTGAGTGTGAGATAGAAAGTGCTAATTTTAAGATGATATGATGAAAAAATCTCCAAATTATGAAATCATATAGAAGTTTCATTTAGTAAATGCTCCCATCTGTAGCTTAGTCGACCCTTACAGTACTGTGAAGAGCTGATGAGCTCTTCAGGGTAACGGGAGGAATCAATTAAACCACGGTTTATCACGTATGTTCAATAATTATTCCTAGAAATCATTCTACGTATTTCACATCTTTTTCATTTGGCTTATCAGCCAAATCTGACGCCTAAAGCTGTTCAAATCTTAAATTAATGTTTATATCGAATTTATGCCAATAGCTTTTAACTGACTCGCGGAGGTTGCATGTAAGTACCAAATAGTTTATAGTCTCTACCATAGGAATATAAAAACCGGCCAAGTGCGAGTCGGACTCGCACACGAAGGGTTCCGTACCACCGTACAATATTTAACACTACATATGTAAAAAAATCACGTTTGTTGTATGTGAGCCCCTTAATTTATTTTATTTTAATTTAATTATTTATTTTTAAAGTGAATATACAACTAAATATTCTGTGAATATTTCAAGCGTCTACCTGTTGCTGTTACTAATATCGAGCAAATAACGGCAAAAAAAATCACTTTTGTTGTATGGGAGCCCCCGTTAAATATTAATTTTATTCTGTTTTTAGTATTTGTTGTTATATCGGCAACATCATCCGTGAATATTTCAACTGTCTAGCTATCACGGTTCATGAGATACAGCCTGGTGACAGACAGACAGACGGACAATGGAGTCTTAGTAATAGGGTTCCGTTTTTACCCTTTGGGTACAGAACCCTAAAAACACCTACAGTCCCTAACTAAAGAAAAAATATTCAAGAATATATTATTCCAATATTCTAGAAGGATAATACAAATCGTAGTGTTGATGCTACAAGCATGATTCACGTTTATAACTTTTCTAATTTTCAAATCGAGTGCCATGGTTGAGCATTTATGGGCTTAGGAATGTTCATAAAGTTAACTGTGGCTGGTAATCGAGTCATCATTCAATTTCGTGAGGAAACCGTAGATACTTACATGAAAATGAATATGAAATTTTAATTTCGTGGAAGACATAACCAGTCTAGCAGACGGGCGCATCCGTCGACATGCCACGATTAGTATGTTTCTTCACACTTGTTGTTTACGATAAAGCGTCATTGATTGAGGGATTGGCTGCATTCAAACAATTCCTTATAAAAAAGGAATTTGAATGCGTGGTGCCACGAGCGTAATAAGGTGTAATTTATGCAGATTAACGTGAGTCGCTCAAACGTTACATTCGATTTCATATGTACTTTTGAAGTAAGTAGTGCATGAATGAGCACATCAATTCAAACCGTGATTCGAATTTTGTGTCGGTGGACTTATTTTGGGGGACGTAAATTACCCCTTGTAACGCTTGAATAGATTTAAACATGAAAGATTACTCACAGATGTGCCAGTTCATGTGCTATGACGAAGGCGCTGGTGAGGCCTTCATCTCGGTCTATGGCTGCCGATCGGGTTCTCGAGCAGACTCCGCCGACGGGGGCGAATCCCGAGGGCCCGCCTAGTTGTGCCCGTGTCAGCCATACTGCAGCGTCCCATCCAGTGCTGCCTGCGAATAGTCAAGAAATTTAAACATATACCCCCTTACTAATAAACGTATTAACTCAGATGAATAGTTACACACCGATTTCACTCTTTCAGTCGTTAGTACTTTACGAAAGAAGAATACACAGCGTTGTGTAACTATACAGACGCTATACAACGTGTATTAGTAAAGGGTTAGTCTATATGAGATGGCGGGATGAACTCGATTTTTTTCTTAGAGATTGACCACAAACAGCCAACGAGAAGAACAGAAGGGGACCCGGGAGGCCCTTGTCCAGTAGAGGAACACTAAAGGCTAACTAGAATGAAACTATCGTCGAGTTAAACACAATATTGCTTTTATGAAAATTCGAATTCTTTGTGAAGTAATATATAATCTTCGAAGCTCACACTTTGGAAGACAGGATAATGTTATGCAATCTGAAATTAGCACACATCATAGACAGATGAATCTAATAATAAAAATTTATTACGTACAACGCTAAATAAATGTAACAGCTTTGTATAATAAAGATATATAATAATAAATCGTATCTAAATAAATATTTGATGTTGTCGTTAGATAAACATTGGTAAGTGTTTACAAATTAAATTAAATGAGCTTTAAAATATATGGACTAATTAAATTTAATACATGTGCTTACATAAATATACGTTGGTATGTTTTTCGTACTTTTGTACCATGAGTACATACGCCTAAACGCGAAATAAATCAGTGGAGAAAAAAGTTGCACACGTGTCATTATAGCATGATATCAGAGCTATGATTTAGTGCTCACACCGGAAGTTATTATAACGGTACAAGTAAAATAAATCTTAGAATAAACCGTAACATGTGACACACGCTGACTACTGCTAATCCTCGGGCGTTTCGACGTATTTTGGAATAGTCTACAACACGTCGTAACATGAAAATTAATAAATTTAATTAAATGAGAGACGAGAGTGAGTATACAGCACCTGTCGGCAACTTCATCAAATGTCTGTAGTTCCACTTATTCACTGCTTCCAAAGATTTCCTGACGTTCCCATACTTTATAACATAATCCTTCTCCTCGTACAGGTACAGTTTGTTGATCACGAGCGTCATGTTCGAGTTCAGAGAGGGATCGTTGAAGATGGCACTGACCTATAATGTATTACATAAAGATTCAATGAGTTTAACCATGCACCGACAGCGTCGTACCAAAATAAACAGCCGTGCGCATCCATTCTGCGGCGAGCTTCCATACTCACGATGTTCATTAATGCGAGAATGTAGTGCCTCACTCTCTCCTTGCCGTGGAACTTGAGCATCGTATGGTCAGCCACGATGGCCATTTCGAGCCACAAACCCTTGACACCTGGAACATTAATCACGACATTGGATATCCAGGATACAACTAATCGGCTTCTTCAAATTGTTAACACTATAACCACACCTGAAACTGGTCTACTGATAGCTATCGGTCCTCGAAAGTAGTCAGTATCGGGATAAACACTGTGTCGAGGTCGCACGTGCGGCTCCGGCACCGGGTCGTCCTCATCGCCGAAGTCAAGTTCAAGGTCGCTGACCGTGTCACCCGTGAGATTGTACGCGGCTGCCCACTCGGACAACTCCACGTCACGTCTGCGCAGCACATGCGCCGAGCCCTCCTTGCGCGTCGGCTGCAGCACGAACTCCTCGCCGCCGATCTGCAGCAGCCCGTACAGCTGGCCATCGCAATCTGTCACCGTCGCAGAAGAGAGCTCCTCATCTAAAACTTTGCCTTTGTAGAACTGGCACTCATCGTAGTAGGGAGATCGTATCTGTCTGTTCTCCTGAAGCTCCAGACGCCAGCCGAGCAGCTGGAGGTGGCGGGTGCCGCTGTGTGCGGCATGCCTGCGCACGCGCGGTGCGAGCACGAGGGTGCTGGCCGGCGGGGCCCAGGCGCCGGCGCCGGCCACTGCCGCAAGGAGCATGGCCGCCCACAGCCAGCGCGGCATCGTCCGCGCGCCGCCGCGAGCTCCGCCTCTCTGCCCGACGCCGCACGACGCGCTGCGCTTACGCATCTACGCACATGGCGGGCGTCTCGTCGCGCGGAAGGTAAACGACTCCGCGACTTATAGATTGCATGTGCTTCATGCCTCATGCGTCATTTGTAAACAAAGGGCGAGCGCCTGTTTTTGTTTTATTATCGCCTAGCGTGTAACGTGCGGTTATATCTGTGTATGGTGTGTACTCGTGAAACTTCCGATTGATTCATTTTTGGAATACTTTATTTACCTTCCAGTTCATGCAGTACATATGATGGATTGTTTCCTCTGACTGCGACAAGTATTGCAAAGTTTGTAGTAAATATTGATAAGAGTTGTGCGATAAATGTCAAGTGCGTGAACTCTTGCTCTGCTAATTGAGCTGATAGTGCTCTGCGGAGCAACAGTAATGTTTTCAATTATTTATTACTAGCTGCTGCCCGCGACATCGTCTGCGTGAAGGCTCTACAGCACCAAAAATACCTAAGATGCCAGTGTCGCTATAGCATTATAAGTAAACAACTTTTAAAATAGCATTAAAATATAAGTTTTTTTTGCAAGCGAAGCAAGTGAAGAGAGTTATATTGGAATCCTGCTGAGTTCAGTCATAAGATGTGACTGAAGGAAATAGAGAAAATAATGCAGGAATACATTCCAGGACACAAAAGAGTAAAAATACGTACAAAGGTATCATACCTTACAACATTTCCCTATAACGTACGTTGGTAGTTATGCTGCCAGGAGCCAAAATGTAAAGAGAGTCAGGACTGGTGACGCGGGAGCAAGCGACGTACAGTTGCCCGTGTGAGAAGCAACTCGTCCTGAGGTCGACACCCGCTGCCCTCAGTGTCTGCCCCTGCGACTTACTGATGGTCATCGCGAAGCAAACACTCACGGGGAACTGTACGCGCTTGAACTGGAACGGGAAGTTATGAGGTATGAGGGGAATGCGTGGTATAAATACTGCCTCGCCAACGCCACAACTCGTAAGAATTTCCGCCTCAATTTGTGTGTCTGTGGAGCGAGATGACTATAAGGCGGGTCCCGTTACACAACTTCGGAGGAGATAGGTTCCGAAGAAGCATAATCGGGACACCGACCTTCAGTTTGATGGTATGCGCTGGAAGTCCACTTGCTGACAGGGAGTTCAGAAATTCCACGGGATAATATGTGGCGTCATCTTGCTCGACAACAGTGTTTATCGAGGTGTAGTCTACTTCATTCCCCTCAATTTCCGAGAGAATGCATTCGTTAATTGCTGCAACCTGATCGTTTTTAAGCATCAAAATGGCCCGCTCACACACCCAAGAATTTTGCTGGTGCGGTATACGACTGATGTCCCCGTACACACAGCGAATGAGTTCTTCTATGCTGGATACCACTCTACCGAGAGACTCTGGAAGCACCACCTGTCCACCTCTCTCTTCTGGTAGAGTGCCTTCGCCAAGACTTATAAGGACATCGGAGAATTCTTGAGCACGTGCATTGCCGCCGAGCTCTCATATTAAACGGTTGAATGTCGTAATTACAGACACAATTAAAAAGCCATTGTGTCTCGCGTAGACCACGTTCCGGCATACGATGGGTTAATGGTCAAGCGCAGCGTACGAACTCGTGACCACAACGAAGATCATTTCAACGAAGCATTCACCTTGTCAGCCCTCGATCCCCGCGTCACCACGGAAAGCGTTTGCCGGAAATCGCCACTGAACAGAACTGTGGAACAGAATCGATGGGAATTTTAAAGTCCCGATTTCCACGGTCTTGATGCGGTGATGATTGGGGAGCTGGTAACCCATATTCGATCAGTGGATTGTCGCCGATAGAAATTACCACATCTTGAAGTGAACTGAGACAGGTGTTCAGCACGCGTTCATCAGTTACTTCGACTTCGTCTCCAGTAGCACGCCTCAAAGCTCGTAGAAAATCTTCAGACAGATGATGGCGATACTTCTCCCACAAAGCTACCGGTTTCGCGACTCCACAAAACACCAAGATGACGGCATGCGGCTGGGACTGTCACTTACGCTCGCCTCCGCGAGGGTTTCATCCCAATTTTGGTCACTGTCGAGAAGGTCACGTGTTACCCAGGCTGCGCGGTAAGTGGGATACTCCACGCCATCAAATGTCCTCAGAAAGGCGAAAGACGTTGGGCCTCGGACAGTGTGAAGTAACAACCGCAGAAAATAGCATTCGCCATTATTCGGATGCACGGTATAAACCCTACCCAATGCGGTGTCCTTGAAAATTCCTGGAAAACTTTCCACAGCACCTCCTCGTCGACGTCGGTTAAATAAACCCCTTTGCTTGTCGTACGTGTAATATGAAGGCACCTCGTCATATGTAAGGGATTTGTTTTACATCACATTTAAGTTTATAATTAGGTATACGGCATGAAAATATATTAATTACCAAGCAATAATCACACAGATAAATACCGAACAAAAGTATTAACAGTCAATGTTTATTTTGTACTAACAACATGAAATTGATGAAGAAATGATCATCATCAATGAACATAACTTTTTTGTAATACTTAACACCGCATTTTTTTAAATTGTCTTCCTCAACTCGGCTCAAGATGTTGAGGGTTTTGTTGGAACTTGAATTTTTCAAAACGAACTATACGATACAACTTTTATGAAGAAAATGCACATTACCATCTATGAATTTTAAGAATAACTAACTACTAACCTCGCCAACATGATCAAATTTAAATTATTAATTTCCAAAAAGTGTTAACATGTAACTTGATTTGATTTTTATGAAATCTCATAGATGGCGCTGCTTCAAATTTTTCTTTATACTACTAACATTCATTAAACTATGTTTCTCTGCCCAAGTTACTTAAATGGCGTAGTTTTTATAGTGTAAAGCTAGATAATAGCATGGCTTACTCAAAAACAACATTTAAATATGCATCATTAGATTACACGCTGTCACAGAATGCGTAAGAAAAATAAAGATTCACAGCTCCTCCCCCGTAGGTGATAGCGTGATAAAATGTAGCCTATATGTTGACCCGACCTCTTAGTAATACTCGTGCAAAATTTGATGTAAATCCATGCAGCACTTTTTGAGATTAGCCCGGACATACATACAGACAATCAGACAAACAGACAAAAATTCTAAAAATTATATTTTCGGCTTCGAAATCGATTGTAGATCACGCCCCAAGTATTCTTTTAAAAAAATATTCAATGTACAGTTTTGACTTTCCTACGATTTTATTATATGTATAGATACAATAAATTGCGTTGCGTCACTGCCACATTGGATACCAAACTACCGAATTAATTCCGGATGAGTGCTTGTAATGAGCACGTCAATTTTTTTTAGTTGTAGAATAAATCATGGACCTGTTCATTCTCATCGTTTCCTTAGATGTAATTAATGTCAGATAGGTATGTATACCCATCGAGGCGCAAACTGTGAATGCATTGTGTGACAGCTGTGGAGACATTTTTCTTCGGTAATCCAGAAAAAAATCGGCTGTTTCATAGAAAAGTGTAAGGCTTGGCGGTCGAGGAGGACACCGTGGAGTTTTAGTGGTTAGTCCCACATAACACACATAACTGCACTATCTCCCCGTGGTAGTGCAGAATGCATGAGCATTTCTCCAAGTTAAAAAAAAAAGGCCTCGCGGTCAAAATGTATGGAAGTTACGGAACAGCAACTTTTTTTTTTAATAACCATCTGAAAGTTTCAACGCGGGTTCAGAATCATGTACATGTACATGGTACCTAAGTATGTGCTACATTCAAGGTAACAGGTTGCACGTCGACACGGTAATCGATGTCCATGTCGACCTGTTTACTAGGGGTAAGTACAGTCAACAAAAGAGATGAGTATGCAGGATCTTCGGATATAGTTGAAGTTTAATAAGAAACCGGTGTATGATGTTGACTGAAATTTAATTGCATAAATGAGCTGATTGTTTGTATTAATAAAATTAAATTTTATTCGAGAACATCCATCGGTTTCTTACTAAACTTCAATTATATCCGACGATCCTGCATACTTATCTCTTTTAGGTACTAAAAGTAAATAGTCGTCGTCATAAGTATTTTAAACCTTCGAGCTTGGAATAATTTCAATCATACAAGGCTTTCGAGCGAATTCCTAAAATGCATCAACGTTGCGGTGAAAATATTTTAGTCACGAATAGCGAGTAGCGATGATGCATGCTCCATACATAGTAGGTGCATTCTGCGTGCATTGTGTTACGCTGCAACCACACGCTGGCATAAACCGACCTGGAATATAATTAATCATTCGCCGTTGCCCAGATTCCCATATCATTAAGGCGGAGGTTCCCGAAAACGGTCAAAAAGTTGGTTTTTTAAAACAGTGTATCTCTTAAACCGTAAATACTTTTGACCAAAGAAAAAATGATGATATTTTCAAGTCTTACTTTAATACAGTGATGGAACTGAAATCATAAATAAATATACATTAATGCATCAAAATAATGTTCAAATACACCTCTTAATTTTCTTTAAAAGCAGTTTATCCCTTCATTAACAATTTTAATTACAATTAAAAATATACCATTAAATGTCTAATGCCAAACTACATTCAATGATGGATTATTTATTATTAAATAGTTTTTGTAAATAGATAATTGCTTCATTATTTGCAATAAATTACCACCGTTGTGTCATCGCGCTTCTCTTTCTTTTCTATGCAGTCCGACAGTGACCGCGCTTTAGGTCATGTAGTCGCCTTAAGTGTGTATTTCCCGAAGAATTGGTTAGAGTTGTATAATAATATTTGGTACTTATTAATTTCACCAGTAACATTTAAGACTTTATTGTTAATTACAGGTACGTAATCATTAAGAGTTAACACTGCTACAGAGACTTTCCTAATTGAAACAAACAATAAACACTTTGCCCGATCCGAGGGTCAAACCCTAAACCTGTCAGCAGTAAGTAGTTCACTTTCAAGCTCCAACCACTAGTTATAATAATGCCTCCACATCACATGCCCGTACCATGACAACCAATTTCCACACAACTTTTCAGTTACCGGTGCCATTATCAGGCTTCCTCTTTCTTTCATTTCTTAATTCTAATGAGACAAGTTACCAATAAATGTACCAAAACACTAAAGTTTAACTCCATTCAGGAACACACTGTTCATCGTTGACTGCCTTGAGGAACCCCTTCTATATTTAGAACTAGAAGATTTTGTGTCAATTAGTCACAGTTGTCATGTGTACGTCAAAGCTTCCGACGTTTCCCAAAGTGTGGAAGCAGCATTAGACATGCACAATACCACAACTTGTCGTGTTATTGTCACAATATAATATCTTGTTTCGCACGCAAATTATACAATGCATTGGATATTTAAATAAATATGTAAACATATATGCTTCGTATACGTTTTGTTGCTGTCAGACATGATTCAGGGTCATCTAGTGCAATTGAAGCGATGTTCTCTTACGGGGATGTTGTTCTTTCACTTTTTATTTTAAACTACTTAGCTAACTCGACTGACGTTGTCCTGTCCAAACTTCAATAATTCATACAAAATTCCCATAGAAAATGCACATTCAGCTTTCCCAAATTTTAAAATTTTCCCGACAACTTTTCAAATTTTTCTTTCCGTGAAAACCTAATTCGGACTATTACAAACATTTTAAAACTAAACATAGCCAAATCGGTCCCGCTGTTCTGAGGTGATGCGCTTACCAGTTTGTTGGTAAGCGCATCACTGCTTTTCATTTTTATTATATAATCTATGTAAGATTCGGAAGTCAAAACATTTGACAATGGATACCAATTCTGAGAATAATAGTCTGTCTTTATGTACCTACTTAAATTCAATAATTTGTGTGACGGTTTCATTTTGTTCATATTTCTCTTTGTTCCTTAGCACTTTGTTCACTGTCTATCAGATCGTGCAAGGTCAAATTAAATTCACTGACGAAAAAATTATCAACTGTTCCATACAAAACTTCAATACCTACTCGACCTAAACGTATGTCCCGGCTGAGAATTTTATCGCGATTTCGATGTTGGTCCTATGCTTAACTAGAAAAAAATCACTTTCAGTCGTCAGTAATTTGACTTTTGAAAGAAGAACACAAAGCGTTGTGTAATAATACAGACGCTATACAACGTTTATTAACAAGGGGGAAGCTTTGTAGAATCTCTTGGAGCCATATTGCAGATGGCTATGATGACGTCACTGGGGCGTGAATAGCCAGAATTTCGGGACGGAGCATCACTAATAGATCATTGTTAACATTTACCACACCTCTGAAGCTTCGTGTAAGTCTGTATAATTTACTCTTTATTATGACATTACAATACTCGGAAACATCCATATATTCTTAGGGCTGACTTCTCAATCGACAGATAATTTTTATTCGTGGAATAAAATTGACGTCTGACAGATTTTGTATGGAAGAACTGTCAAAAATTCAAAATTGTTCCTCGGATAAAATTATCTGGCTTTGGAAAAATCAGCCCTTAGACATAATACAAATGGTAACTCTCAAATCTATCATTAACCGAGCAAATGTAGACTCCGGGCTGCTATCAATGATAAATTCCTGATTAAAAAACCTAATAACACTTTGCCCGATCTGGGGATCGAACCCGTCCTGGGTTCGAATCCCAGGTCGGGCTCATGTTCGCAAAAACTCGCTTTTTGGGATGCATGAAGAAGCCTCCTTGTGTAGCGCAGTTTATTCCGCCATGTTACTCAACTGAACGCTAGCGCTCGGCGCATCCTGGACAGTCACACCCAACACCTTATTTGACTGGCCAATTCTTCCCTTGCGGTAGGGCTAACGCCCGCCTAGTTTGCGACCACCCTCCCACCGGATTCCGGCGTCAAGCAGCCTGCTGTGTTTCGTCAATGCGTGGGAGTTCCAGTGCCTTAGGCATATTCTGGGCACGCTCGTTCCATCATACACCTCATCCATCGCTTTTCATCAGGCGTGATCGAGGTCAAGAGCAAGCCCATTCAACAATAAAAAAAGAATAAAATCTACTGATGGCAAAAAAACAAATACAAAACACGGTATTTATCTTAACGATTTTATGAATAACAAACAACGCTAGGTAGTTAAACGAACATTAAATTACTGAAGTCAATGATTACGACTAATATTGAATAGATAGTGTTTATTTATTTATCCATGTATGTGTACACGTACACACATATATAAGCAGACAAGAAAACAAAGAACAGAAAAATAGGTACAAAGGTTGCTTGTTTCATATCTCTTCCAGAATACCTGCGATAGGAATGTAGACAAAAAGACGTAGACACCGTGTGTAAGAGTAAAAGAGAGAATAAAATACATAAAATCAAAAACAATTTCACTTAATCAAATAAAACATATATGAGAATATACTTACATACATACAAATAAACATACGTACTTCAAAAATACTTCTTTTTTTAAGTTTCCGTACCTCAAAAGGAAAAAAAGTCCTCAAACCGTGTAGTTACCTACATTACAAAAAAAAACGGGAGAAATATTCGAGACACGATTCCCGTGATAAACTATTTACATACCTACAAAGTACGGAACCCTCGCGGCCTCGGTACGCGAATATGATATTCTTCAGGATATATATGCTAGGTAAATAGCGTGTTGAAAACATAATACAACTAGATTGATACAAAAATCATGAAGATACCTCTAAAAACTTTCCTTTTACAATAAAAACCATGCTAATATACATACAATCATTATGATTTTTTGTCAGATTATTCTACAAGCAACACACTAAGGCACTAGTGTTTTAATTTTTTAGTCCAAACAATAGATTTTTTGTAAATAGATAATTGCTTCATATTTTGCAAAAAATTTCCAGCGTTCGTTGTGTCATCGCTAGAGATGGGTCGAGGGCAAAAACAAATATGGACAAAATGGGCATAAACTTGGCATATTGGGCATAAACGAGTTTACGCCCAAATAAATGCCCGATCACTGGGCATAAAAATGAATAACTTTGTTTTGTAAAAAATAAAGCAGGAACTTAAAATGAAACTTAATGTCAGTAGGTATTTTGTAAATTAAAATTTTAATTAAATATTCAGTCATAAGATAATCAGTCTTGTTAAAAAATCACAGTTGAAAATTCGTAAACGTAATTATGAAGTGAAGTCTTGTAATTGGCTTTGATACTACAATAGTCATAAGTTCTAAGTAATACAGTATGTATGTTCATAAGCTGTAAGACTTCCTAATAAAATAAAATAAATGTTTATGTCAATTTTTACCATCATCGTGGTCCTAATTATAATTTTGGCTTGATTTTGATGTCTATTACGTAAACTAATAATAGGTAATGAAATCGCTCAATACAATGTAGATAGCTTCAGTCATCATCATCATCACTAAAGTTGATATTAGATGCAACATCAACAAATTCTAGGTTTCGGTTTGTTGAAGTGGATATTGATGGGCGGCAATCAAAATCATCAGGCGTATTGAATTGAATCAAGTTCCTATCCTATCCTAGCCACATTCAAGAAATAAGCCTTAATAAATTCAAATCTTTTATAAAGCGAAAACGAAACCTTATTATATTGTAAAAGACTATATTGAGGACAAAAAGGCTTGGGATTGAGCTGCTCCAATAGGTTTAGACAGTGAATGTTGTTTTTATTTTGCTATTTTACACTTTATTTTTCTTAATATCTATGTACTTAAACAATGACATGTACAGACGCCAGCACATCAACCTACTACAATCTGTCAGATTTCTGTAATAGATTTTCAACTTTATCGCTAAAGCATAAGGTTCAATGTTGATTGGGAAAATTTGACAGTTAGGTGTAGGTTGATGTGCTGGCGTCTGTACATTTACTGTATCAAATATTATATATTTTAATTATTGTGAATGTGAGGACTATGTGGGTCATTTCTTTTTTCTGTTTTCCTTCTTAGTTAGTTTTAATCATGATCTGGCAGTTTGAGTAATTTACGCGGCCTACCCAAATGTCCTTTCTTTGGTATTGTTCGTCGAATCGTTGAGTTCCTCAAGTTCTGAGTTGAGCTGCACGATTTTTGACAAATGCGTGCACTGACTGGACAGGTCCGCTCAATCTGTGTGGTTCTTTCCTCAAAAGACCATTTCAGACACCAATCTACATGGTCTTCACAGTCATGATCTGACCAAGATTTTGTCTGGACTTTAAAAGAGACTGTGACCTCTGAGTTTGTTTCGGCCTTTCTTCTCAGAGTAGTCAGATAGGAAACGCCGATCTCATCTAGCTTAAAAAAAATATTATTGACGTGTAAAAGTGTCTGTACAAACCTACTTACAGAAATCATTTATCATTTAAGTTAGATTCATCTTGACTATCATAATCATCACTTAAAAAATCGTCGATTTCCGTAGGTATCAAAATCGTTAACATTGGACAATTGGATACTTATAATTATTTTCCTTTAAATTCCAATTGTATGCCAAAGATGTGATTTGAGCTGCTCTTTCTGTAGTAAGGCGATTTCGTTTAGCACTGTGTATGAAACCATGGATGTTAAACGAGCGTTCAGTAGCCGCAGATGTGCAAGGTGCGCAACATACTTATATTTCAAGGACGTATTCATATGTCCTACTACCCATACCACAGATTAACCCGTACACGCTATTGTTTACGTTTGACGTATTTATACGTCCCGCTCGCTTAACAGGTTAAGTACCTACTCTTAACCTTATTATATCAATTTCTGGTTTAATGCAATATATTAGCTATAATACAATATATTTTTGTGAATTTACCTTTTCAGCACACTCAAATATAGCTATTTCAATGAAAAATTTAATAAAAGTTCTGTTAAAGTTTTTGCCCAGGCAAAAGGCATTTATTGGGCGTTTATGGGCATTTATCCGGCATTTATTCAATGCGCCCAATATGCCAGGGCATTAACCCATCTCTAGTCATCGCGCTTCTCTTTTTGTTCTATCCAGTCCGACAAAGACCGCGCTTTAGGTCATGTAATTACAATGTAATTAAAATAATAAAAACATACGCAACTATGACAAAGTGAAAATATAGTGTTCTTTCACTCTTCTTTTAAAAACAGTTTGAAAGTCCCTAATGTCAGGCGGAAGAGAATTCCCGGTTCCCTACAAAATGGTTGAGCTGGACGGTGCTGATCCACGCGTCATGTTCGTGAACGGGCGCCGTCGGTTGAGACTGGTCATCTGTTAACTGCCAAGGCTTATTTTTAATCTTATATTTTGAATTGTTTCTTCACTTGTGTTTTTTTTTTTTTTACATTGTTCTCACATATAGAAGCATCAAGAATAATGTACACAGGATTTTGTAATATCTTGATTTAAAAGAGTGTCCATGGAGTTTCTTGCCCGTTCTTCTCCATAGAGATCTACGTTTTGGAATGGGCAACTAGCTTCAACTTTCTGAGTAACTGACTGACTATTTAATTTTGACAATTCAAAAGTGCCTGTACATGGTTTAATTGAAATAAATGATTTGATTTGATTCCACAACCACGAGTAGGAGTAAAAGTAGGATAAACATTCAAACATTTGTTCGCGATTTTTTATCAACTAAGCTCTAACAATAAAACTAATAATATTTTAATCTCAAATCAAACTATGTATTTATTTGTTTGAACCTCTTGTTTGGGGCCTTTGATAACAAAAAATCTGTTTCGATGAGAGTTGTAATTGTGTAACTGTTGTAGTAATGGACGAACCATGTCTTCTGAGAGACCTTCTTTGCGGAATAGGAATGAAAGCTCTGCGAGGTTTGGCTCTTTCTCATTATCCTTATTTGTGTCTCCTCGTAGCTTATAAGTGAAGGTCATAACAACACCTTCATCACTAGCGTTTCCTTCACCACTAAGACAAAATTGCCTCAAATTGTTCGATAAATACATTCCCACATCTCCAATGTGACTGACTCGATCCTGCTTAAAATCTTCTACATTAAATCCTGGATAGTTCTTCAGGTAATTGGACAAAGTACCTAGGTCGGCTATTTTCACTGATACATCGTTTAGATCTGGACTGCGGCCTCCGATCGCCTGAAAATTATAAAAAAGTTTTATTGTACAGCGCATGACATGTGTACAATCAGGGATATTAATTATTAAGCAAATTGACACCCTACGTCAATTTGCCGTGTCGTGTGACCACTGTCAAAGATTGGCAGTTGTGGCTTCTCACGATATAATTGTATCAATTGATATGATATTGATTCAGCAGACTCAAAGTATACCCGCCATCCAGGGTGTCAGCTACCTCCATACAAAATTTTATCAAAATTGGTCCAGCCGTTTGAGCGTGAAGAAGTAACAAACATATAAACACACACACACAAACACTCACAAACTTTCGCCTTTATAATATTAGTGTGATTAAAATAATATGTACGTAAATAACAACTAATACCTAAATACCTAATTATTCAAAATAAAAAAAATTATATCCTAACTTAACTAAAACTATTCACAAACTAACGATAACGTCCAAAAATTCATCCGCATCGCTGCCGACTGGAGTACCCAAGAGACTGGCGGTATTAGTGCGCAGGGTGCGGGCCAGCTCCAATACTGTCCTGGTGATGATAGCTGAGCGATTTGACTGCCCCTTCATTAGGAAATGCTGTAGCAGATTTATAGATATTGCACTTGGGTTTTTATTGGATCTTGACATATATTTAGAGTGACTTCTGTTTAGGGGGATTTTGACCATGACATTTTTGAATCTTTTAATTTTCGTGTATTTTAATTGCTTTGACATTTTATTTTAATTTTAATTCTGTGGCCTTTTAAAATTTTTATAAATTTTTTATTTTTGTATTCTTTAATTTGTTTCTTTTTATGCATTGAGATTGTGTTCAGAGGGTTTTTATTTTTATTTGGAGAAATTTTTATGCTGTGGCAGTAGGCATGGTGATATGTTTTATGTTATGTAATATGGGTCTTGCCTGAATTAAATGAATTTTATTTTTTTTATTTTTATTACCACGTTGTATGGCAATGCTTAGGTTTCTGACCAAGGTAAAATCCAGCCACAGAAAATGTCAAACAGCCGTTTTCAAATTGTATCCTGTATGTTTATCTTCTCAGACTATTACGTTGCTGTCTTTATTGTGAATGCTGTGTTGTATACCTGCAATAGGCATACAGACCAGCACATTTATTTTACTATCGTTTACAGTTAATGGTTTAGTATGTACTGCTGTTGGTGGACCATATAAATAAATCAATCCAGTATCAGTTTCTTTTGTATCAACATTTTGATTGAAAAGAGTGCCCTTGAAGTCTCTTGCCCGTTATTCTCCATAAGAACCTACTTCACTTTGAAATGGGCAACTGGCTTCATCTTTCTGATTGACCGACTCCTTGACAATAATACAATTGTTTCTGTTATTGATTTAACTGAAATTGAAATGCTTGGAGTTTGAGTTATTTGAGCAATCCGACATTTTAGGCCCTTTGTACACGGCACAGTTGCTTTACAGTGTAGCGGTATCTACAACGCCAAATGCGAACAACGTGTCATACTGACGTCACGCAAAATCCTGTATCTCGCAAGCAGAGTTAACCGCGCAACTAGCATAGATACAACATACAACGGCTCGACATGAATCATCGGGCATTATGAGTGAACTTTACACCCTGTTCCTCATACCTCTATAACAGTAACAGTACGGCGTATAAACTGCGCGGTAGAAAAAACGTGTCTGTCAACAAGCTTCCGTAGTGATCCATACAACACTGACAACCGTTCCGTCCCTACACACGTAAACACAACAACAACCAACACAACACAACGAGTACAATAAACCGTATAGTTTTTCACGGCAAGAAAAACGTGTGTGTAAAAAGGACCTTACTCTAATAAGTAATAACCCTATAATTTTAATTTTAAAAAGCGACTCCGTAGTTTGGAATTCCATGGCCCTAATCGTCTGATTGGTATCATAATAGTAAAAGCCAATAACTGCATAATATGTTTATCGAGTATATACGATGACGACAGTGCCAAATGTCGCATGGATACACTTTGGATCCGGTTCACACATCGGCTGCTGCCTATTAATCGAAGTGATGTATTGTAGTCGGTAATTTCATGGAGCAATAAGCAGAAGGAGAGTCTGTTTTCGTAGTATAGGCAATATTGAACGACATGCAAATAAACCTATACATAGTCATAATCCTTAACTTGCGCTTACGGCAAGATATAAAACATATATTCTACATATTTGGTCTACCTACTGTTTTCGTTTATAGTTTACACTTAAAATAGTTGTAAAGACTAAAGACTAGTTGTATACAAACTTGTCAATTAAAAAAAAGATGAGCGTTATACTTAGTTAACAATACACATCTGAAACAACGTCAATAGGCTACGTCATATTATTACTGATATATGTTTTATACACGACTCGTTTTTGACAAGTCTCGCTTTTTGTATGATGGGTGTAAACGCAAGGTTAGGAATATCATAGTTAGCTACACAACGTAATAATGGACGACAGATGTGCTAGCATTTGATTTTTTATAAAGGATTTTTTACAGTATGATTAGCTTCTAAACTTATTTGGACACATACCACTAACTACTCTCAAATAAGTGTGCAGTGAACGTACCTGAAGATTAGTCAACGCCAAAAAATATGCCACTACATCCATCTTGATCTATTTTGATAAGGAAATATGATCAGATTCTAGAACAATGTAATACGTGTTCAATAAAGTATTGCCTGACTTCGGTCCGTTCACTTCGTACACTTCAGTATGTTTGGGGCCCGCATCTGTTTTACACTATATATAATATTAGTATTCACACAGCTTTGACGAATTTTTCAAGCTACCTACTTAAGGTAGAAATGTTTTGTACGTATGTTAATGAGGTTGTTACAATGTGTGCGAATTTACATGATAATGTACAAGGTGTCTGGTTAAACAAAGAACATAATGTTTGTATACTTTTTTTTTTTAATTGAATATCGTCATTTCTCCTGATCCGAGGCCCGAGGGCTGGCTCCATATAGCAACGCTGGCTCGTTCTTTGGCCAGTCTCCCGGATGACAGCGATACGGGCGATTAATTCGACGCCTTTTGTTTTTGTATTTATTTATATTGTGATAATTTAATTTAGTATCTAGCGTAAATAGTTAGTTGTGTTATATATTCTATATAAACATTTGAATGTATATTAAATTATATTTTGTATACTTAGTTTGCAATAGACGTTTTGGCTTTGATTTTCACATAATTAACCCGTAAGAACGAACACATTGAAAGAAATGTTCCGTAGCGTAAAAAGGTTCTTGTGCCAACTAAGTAATGAAATAGGACCTAAATACTTGACCTACCTAACCCACCTTACTGTACCTAATTATAGACAGTCGCCTTTTCGCTTGAGGAAAAACAGCAAACATCATTCATACTCCTGCCTTATCAAACGTCACTAGACTGGTATATCCACACTTTCCAAAACTTTTTTCCTCGGTTTTTTTGTGTCGTTTTTAGGATATCAGCATCATCTGCCTAGCCTTTTCCCAACTATGTTGGGGTCGGCTTAGGATATGTGAGCATAAAATATTGTGTCCTTAAATGTCTCTAGATTAACCTAGTCACACCGTATAGGTATGCTTGGTTTGTTTTTTTTTAAGCTATTGCATAGCTTTTATCTTGGGCTTTGAGCGCTGCGACCGAATGAAGAAATTCCGTAACGAAAATAAACCTAAGCATCGTCTAACGTCGTATCAGTTCGGCAGACTTCGGCACGGTGTTTGTGTGCGTTGCTATGCAACAGCTTTACCGCGGCAGTCCCCGAGTGCCACACGTATTTTTTTTATTTTACATATCTCGGGACCATGGGGTCTCGGTCCTTTAGAAGGCGTATGAGGGGCCGAAGCCAACTCGCAGAGGCCCCTTAGGAAATTTTAATGAAATGTGGCACCAACCGACGATTATCCCTGTGTGCACTATGCAAGTGCACCCAAGGATAACCCCCGGTTCGTGTAGGACTATTGCGGGATATAGAAAAATAAAAAGTTGGATTATGGGTTTGGGTGGCTATAGTGGACTGGTTACCAAGAACTATGGAAAAACTATGACCCCTGCCTGATCAATGTTTTATATATACACGGATAAAATGGCAGGGGGTGTCTTGCACACTCAATAATGGGCCCCCGGAAACGGTCGCTAGCACATAGTGACGTAGCGACAAAGGGGCAACATGTCCTGAGGTGCTTATGAGGAGTGGAGAGGTATTCCACGGCTATCAGGACAATCCCGGAAGTACGGACAAGATCCCTACCAGCATCTTACTGGAATACTTCCTTCCTCCGAGCACGTTTGCTCTTGCGAATCTCCACTCAAGCCGGCCAATAAAGGCAAAAATGAGGTGGGAGTTCTGTTCCTCGTCATTTTTCACTCCAGCCGGCCAATAAAGGCAAGCCAGAGGTGAGGAACAAGACTTCTCCCGGGAGATAGGGTCCGTGGGGTCGCTACTGCCCAACAGCTCGCCACATTCTGCCCTGCGGGTTTCTGTATCTCTCTTGGTCTGGCTCCTCACCTTAGACTTGCTTGGTTTGTTATTGTTAACCTAAATAACGTTTATATTTTCAAATGTCTCTTAAGATACGCATTAATCTATGCTTTGTCACCCTATCGGTATATCTACGTCTTTACGTCGTTTGTATCCGATTTTTTCCAGAACTTGTAACTGTCAGGTAGCAAGCAGGTGTAGGTACTGACAAGGCTTCAAAAACAAACACTGAATACCTTTCAAAGTTTCAGGTAGGGCTGCCGCTATGTTAGGATTGAATATTTAATGGACTTCATTAAAGTAATCCCCGTACTTTATTTTAAAACGTTGTTGGTCTATAAGTGGTTCTCTGGTGCTGCAGTGTTTAAAAGTGTAGTTGAAAATGAATAGAAAAGGATTTCGTTTCGTTAGATAAGAAATTATGCATTTAATTTCGAATAATGATATCGTCATATCTTCGATTTATAACCAATGTTATTTTTGTTAGTCTTAGTTCCTAGATAACTAAACTAAATAAGCTAACACGCTAACATAGCGCTATATCTATAGTTAAACGTTTTCGCTATACATGAGTGAGCACTTCGTATAAAAAAGACATAACTCTAACAGCAAAAACGAAATATCGTTCAAGCGCTCTTTCCCTTAGCGTAACTTTCAAGGTCACACGCTTGAAAAACTCCTAACTAACAAAAGTAGAAGATCATTACTGTAACACATATACATACACATAACATAAGTAACACCTGTATTCTGCGAAGGGACAGGCAGAGGCTTACAAGATTACAGTTACATCTACATTTCGCCAGTTACCTGGTACAAATCAGGACTCCAGGTTGCTACTAAGAAATCCAATAACACTTCCTGACCTGGGCATCGAGCCCATTGCCCCACGCTCAGCAGTTGCGCTTACGACTATTAGACCAACGAGGCAGTCACATTTGTTTTGGGCAACTGAGCCTGTGTCGACTATTCTGCCAGCGTCACGTTGAGACGGTAGCACGAGTAAGTGCGTTTGTGCACTGCAGCCGCGAGTCGTCACAGAACTTGATAACCTTGATCTGAAGGTCAATTCTCGTAATTAAAAACGTTCAAAATCTAGTCGCAGTCTCATCTCAGCGACAAACAAATGTCAAAAATTTGTCAATATGTAGGGAAATTAAGAGGTATTTTTGACAGATTGAGACTGAGATCAGACTGTGAACGTTCTTAAAATTACGAGAATTGCCCTTCAGTTCACACACTGCTGTTGCACCGACGCCATTCGCCCGGCTTTTGTTTTGTCCATACTGAACCGCCGAGTTTGCTCGCGGTGGACTAACGCTTGCCACGTCACGTTCGGTTCGAATTATCTCGTTTCCCGGTGACGTCCCGATATAATTCTTTGGGGAAATAGTGTAGATAGCAACGAATTATTTATCAACGAAGTATTAATTTTTCAGATTTTGTTTTATTTGACTTTTTTTTTAATTTGACTTTTATTATTTTTTATTGAATTTCTTGTATCATCATCTGTGACAATATTATAATTATTTTATTTTTATGAATTGAATTTTAAATGACCTTTCATTGTTATGTTATGTATTTATTCCAATTATTAATTAAAGCATGCTACTCTTCTTATTATACTAAATTGTTGTGCCCGACAGGGTCATGTGAAACATTTATTATGATATTTTATAATACACATGTGAATGCAATAAAGATTTGAATTGAATTGAATAGTGGCGGTGGACAAACGCCCTAAGAGGCATAAATTCGTTACATCAAAGCGTCTGTCATCTTAATATGTTGATGTCAGAAATTACGTGTTTTGTTTGAAATGAAGATGGATGTAGTACTTAGACCCGGGTTGTTGAGCGATGGGTATTTACATGCTCTATGATGGGTAGAATGCTGTCGCGGTCGATTCACACCTCTCTCTGTGCTATATTTTATTCTATCCTTTGGTACGCGTTGTTCTTACTTATTGGATTTGGCACTTCCATGGCCATTATACATGCAATCTTTGATAAAACGAACTTTGAAATGACAATCGAGCAAACGAACCTATCGTTTACTCGATTATCATTCCAGTTTTGAAAATATGATAGTGAGAAATTCAGTGTAGTCATTGGTCCTTTTGATAACTTATATAGATCAGAAGAAACTAAAAGCATAAGCACAATCAGCCTATAATGTGCTCCCACTGCTTGCACACAGGCCTCCTCTCTTCTAAAGGGAGTGGGCTGTAATCTACCACGCGGACCCAGTGCGCGTTGGTAGATGTCACATGTCTTCAAATCTTTGGTTCTAGAACATGGCCGGTTTCCTCACGATGAGTGGTGATGAAATAATTTACACAACGTAAAGCGAGGCGACTGGGTTTGAAACTACAACTCGTAAGTCGTGGCCGTTACCACTCAGCCACCACTTTTCTCTCAAGGAACTATTCCTAGAAACAATAGTCGATACAGAATTTTCATAGTTAGTAATATATAACACTTTTATTGCATTGATTTATTATTTTACTGTTCAAAAACTGACGATATGGCTAGACGACCATAAAATTGCCTGCTAAACGGCGCCCTTCTCTCATTATAAAGACAAAATGATAACTTCGCAAGAACACTATCAGCCGGAAAACGAGTATATCTACATAAGTGCTCACACCAAGTCAACAAAACTTAGGTCTAAAGTTGTAAGACTAGTTGCAAGTTGAACAGGCCTTGGGAACTTCGTCGGGGCACCCGAAAATTGTGGACCAGTGACCCTCGTAATAATTTATTGGAAGACTTAGCAAAGTGCCAATGTTGCCCGTAATGGGGGTCTGGTCCTAATAGCTATAGCCTGTTTCGCAAAATATGCGATTTTTCGTGGTTTGTGTTTGCTCTGTGTTCGTGGAAGGAATTTCACGGGTCTCATTTTGGTATTTATTAAAAAAATCTCAAAGTAGGTACTACTCAAATTATCATTTTCTTGTCCTTATTCTATTTGTAGTCTGCCCAACATGTATTCTTTTTCCATAGGTACTGCTCTGTTAGTTGTCCCCTATCTAGTAGTTATTTGTTTATTTTATTTTGTTATATTCGGGAAACTTACAGCAAAGGACATCATTCAATTCGTACCCAAAAATTAAAATGCCAGAATAAAAATTACTATTTTCTTATGGGAAATAACATCTTGAGCATACTATGACAGCGAAAATATAAAATTATGCCCCCGGCTGCTATCTGAGATTGAAAATGCCAAAAATCATATTTTTATAACAAGCGTTTTAAACATAAAGTTATTTAAAAAAAATACCAACTTTTAATTGAATATAAAATCCCGAACTTTTAATTTTTGGGTATAAAATGTTCGACACTTGAATGATGTCCTTTATACAGTGTTCTTAAACAACACATTGAACAACAACAACATTGAAGGCCCTTTACAAGCTATCACAGATACCTACACACTAAAAATAAAACAAAAAAAGGTCGGTCGGTTCGGTATCCGCTCTATCTCCTATGATCTTTCACTCGGTCCATCTATCGTTTCTTTGGTCTTTGATCTCATAGTAGGTACCTATTTTCCTGACTCTCAACGAGGTAGTAGATTAATAATTATAATACGATAACATCTTTGCTGTAAAATACACCATTTCTAATCAAATTCATTCATCAGACATAATTCCAAAAAAGGTATTAAGGTATACAATCATATTATTATTTGGGTCGTGACTGAAATTTTGACACTAATAGACAAGTTTGAAATAATTCGTAACCTAAGTACGTATAGAATATTTTTAAACAGCATTTATCAGAAAGGTGTGGTCATAAAGGGTGTGGTACAGACCATAAAACTGAACAACTTTCTCCATGTGACCAACATCGTAGTCGCGAAAAAATTATGAGCCGCCCCATACATTTGGGTAGTGTAGAACTTATTGAAGTTTTGTATAGGAAAGTTGATAATTTAACCATCCTTTAATTTTGTACCACGCTTTATGTGGAATTAATAATATATTTTAACAAAAGCTCACTGCTTTTATTTATTAAGAGAAAAATAACTTCGAAAGTCACCTTCCATAAGGAATGTTGTTATTCAACAAACGACCTTCTGACGACGGTGTTATGATTAAAAACAAATAACTTTAATTCTGTGGTTGTTGATCAAATTACTGATTTTCTTAGAACATTTTGTAATCTAATAGAGTTCTCTAAAAGCAATGTTTATTACTTAAGTTGTTATAGAGGGTCAAATTATATTAGCTAGCGAAACTCCACAAACATGATGGGTACCGATATCTAACATGATAAAACAATAAAAAGGGTAGACACTTAAAATATCAGTTTAAAAAAGCCAGTTTATTCCAGAAATCCCCACCGACAAATCCCCACCAGTGGGGAATGTCATTTTTTTTACAGAAATCCCTACTAGTTAAATAAACTCAGCCTAGTGGAGATTTTTGGAAAAATAAATAACAATCCCCACCAGGTGTTGTTGTTTCTAAATTATTAAACAAAAAATGCGTTAATCAATACGTTTAATTAATTAATAATAATTAATAATTTTTAATTAGATATAAGTAATTATGTCAATAGACCATCTCGGACTTCGATCTACATGGTCTTCATATAACCTGACCAAGATTATGTCTGGACTTTGAAAGAGACTGTGACCTCTGAGTTTGTTTCGGCCTTTCTTCTCAGAGTAGTCAGATAGGAAACGCCGACCTCATCTAGTTTTTAAAATATGATTGACGTGTAAAAGTGTTTGGGCAAACCTACTTACAGAAATAAAATCATTTATCATTTAATATTATAATCAACTATCATTATAACAATTACAACAATTGACTAGATTCAAACAAAAATTATTTAAACATAATAGGATCACGTAAATCGCAACTGTGAATTTATCTCATTCTTTCCAAAAAAAGTAGCACTGTAATGCTGCCACGCATTAACTGGTAGTTGAGCATCTAAGATTAACTGGTATTTTTCTATGCTTCTTTGTGACCGCGGGTTCCGACTGTGACTTTCGTTAGCACTTCTTTCATAAAACAAAGCGTTTTGGATGTAAACTTCACAGACGTGATGGGTATCGATATCTTAACACGATAAAAGAAAAGAAAACAGATTATCTCAAGTCATACTTCTAGTAACAGCGGTCGTTGACTCCTAAAAAAATATCTAATATTTTGACGTGAGTTATCCGGCTGTACGCACGAGAAAGCATGACTCATTGTCACGTTCCGCCTGAGCCGAGCGTGCAAGCGAGAGCGCGGAACAAGCGATAGAGAGGCACGATCGGCTTAAGCGTTCGGCTTGTGACGTGTATGGGTATGATACGTAACTGCATGTTTTCTTATGACGTTATCAGGTAAAATTATCTTCCGTAAACCGACTTTACAGACAACCAATTTTTTTATTTTATTTTATGACTAGCAGCGCCCCGCGGTTTCACCCGCATAAGTTTCGAAAGACACGTGGTGCCATCTATTATCATAATAACGTTATTGTTGTTCCTCGGGAACAGCGATTGTTTTCAGGATGATAGGTACCCTATGTCCGTTTCTGTACACCTGGACAACGTATATGCAATATTTCAGGATGATCGGTTCAGTGGTTTAGGCGTGAAAAGGTAACAAACAAACAAACTTACTTTCGCATTTATAATATTAAGTTAGGATGTTTAGATATCGATGCCCATAACGTCTGCAGAGTTTCGCTAGCTTGTTTAGTTTGACCCTGTATAATAATAGAAGGATAACTTCCATAGTAATCCTAATTAAGATAATATAATATTACCTGATTGATGAAATTTCCCAGTAGCAGCCCGAAGTCTGGATTTGTGTCCGGTTGATGGCAATAGGCTTGCCCACTGTCACATCATCTGCCTAGCTTTTCCCCAACTAAGTTGGGGTCGGCTTTCAGTCTAAACGGATGCAGCTGAATACCAGTGTTTTACATGGAGCGACTGCCTATCTAACCTCCACAACCCAGTTACACGGGAGGGTAACACGATGGCCCTTGGTAAGACTCACAGAGCATGTAACGTAAGACTGGTTGTCAGACTTTCGGGCTTCTGACTACCCGTAACGACTGTCAAAAATCTACAAATGACAGCCGGGACCAACGAAAAGCTCTAAGTATGTAAAGGATGGTCACCCATCCACGGAAAGACCTCGTCAAGCGTGGCTTAACCTTGAAGATCGACCCGTGCGGCTGTTACTATTTAGGTCTTCAAATAAGTACCTAGAGTTCTTATTATTTTTTCCTCTTCCGTAAACTAAGATAATATCAAGCTCCCAAGCTAAATATATCTTCGAAATATCACACCAGTACCTAGTCGATGGCGACGGTAAGCGAAGTGCTTGAATATTTTATCACGCCGGAGTTGGTGACGGTCAGTGCCATTTCTCTTACGGAATTATTAATCGAAAATAGAGTGAACTACTAAGTTTATTCATTAGTTAATAATGTTACAAAATAAATTAATATATTAATTTGTGAAACTAATTCACTGCCAATGAGTTTGAGGACTGACGGGCAAACTAGTTTGTGACACGTTACTTTATGGGAAATATTGAACTAATCCTCTAAAAATTTACATTGACTTTCTAATGACGTACGCTTTTTTAAATTAATGAGCCTCTTTTTGGCCTTTTCTGACAGTCGGTCATAGTAATTAAGCTAGAGTACTCCGGCCCCACGGGTTAGGTTAGGTTAAAGGTCACAGCTCATTAGAGCCACCCGGCACCCACCCCGCACCGCCTCGTCGCACGGCGTCCACTCGTTGTCGACAGGTG
Organism: Hydraecia micacea; assembly: GCA_914767645.1. Lineage (NCBI taxonomy): Eukaryota > Metazoa > Arthropoda > Insecta > Lepidoptera > Noctuidae > Hydraecia > Hydraecia micacea. The sequence continues at coordinate 14,398,672 of OU611783.1, read as the reverse complement.
GTCCACGGGTGGACGCCGCGTTATCACTAATAAACGTCGCGCGGTCAACCAGTGAACCCCGCGCGGTCAACGAGTGAACGCCGAGTGGTCAATGAGTGAACGCCGAGTGGTCAACGAGTGGACGTCGCTTGGTCCACGAATTTTCGAGTAATCTGTTAACAATTCTTTATTCATTTTGAAAGCAAAAACGATACGTCCGACTCGTTCGAAAGAAAGGCTGGGAATGAAGGGAGGGTGGGGAGCGGCGCATCGCCAAGTGTCGTCCTCGCGTGAATCATTCGCGGGCAGCGCGCGGTCCACTCGGGACCCGCGCGTTGGCAATGCGCAAGATAAGCATGCGAGCAGCGAGTTGTCACCGAGTGGTCCACCCGCCGTCCGCGCGTGGAGGGCTTACGACCGAGGCGATCCGGTGACGCTACGGAGTTGATATAGTGAGCGCATACCCATACAACTCCATATAAAGAATACTAGCCGCAGGAGGCGAGGCGGTGCGGAGTGGGTGCCGGGTGGCTCTAATGAGCTGTGACCTTAAAACTGTGACCAACCACGCACGAGCCGCGAGAGCAAAGCGACCTTTGCCGCCATACAAATGTAAAAACTTTCATATATCTATGGTTGCGCGGCCACCGTGCGTTACACTACATCCAAGTTAGGCTCAGTTATTCAGCATTTAATATTCATAAGACCCCAAAATAGGAATTAATTGAGGTTCACAAAAAGAGGCGCATTCATTAAATTAGAGTGTTCAATAATATATTTAAAAGCGCAAAATGGGAATGATTAGAGGTACGAATAAATACATGCTCTAAAGAAACCTCTCGTAGCTTCTCCTGACGTTCGCGTGCGGAATCGGGACTACTACTCTCATTGTTATGCTACCCGAGTAGCGCCGGTAACAACAAAGAATACTGCTACACTGGCAGAATTGTTATTGCTAATATATATTTTCAAGTTCTTTGTCAGGCCGACATTTTTGTCTTGAGGTTTGCTTGACATGACATAATGTGCCGTTTTGATTTGTTAGGTTAGAATAATATAATCTAGAAGAAGGTGCGAATCTACTAGTCTTAAAAATTTGCCAAAGATGTAAACAACAATGGCTGCTCGAAATTGAATAAAATCGATTTTAAAGAGCATATCTCCTTCTTTCTTATATCTATGGTACAGACGCCAGCACATCAAGCTACTACAATCTGTAAAGTTTCTTTAATAGATTTTCAACTTTATCGCTAAAGCGTAAGGTTCAAAATTGATTGGGAACATTTGATAGTTTCAGGTAGCTTTATGTGCTGACGTCTGTACTAAACAATCATACTGAAGAGTTTATTTGAACGCGCTATCTCTGAGACTGCCAGTCGGATTGAAAAAAATATTTTTGCATTTGATAGTTCAATTCTTAGGGTAACTTATATTTAGAATCACGCTACGACTTTTAGGGGCCGAGCGAAAACGAAGTGAATCGCATCGCCAAGGAATATTCAAGGATATAAGTAGTCGGAAGGAAAAATCCAGTAGCAAGTCTGTTTATCTTACATTAGGTATTTTTCACCAGTGCGTCCTTCACATTATGACATATGGTGCTGAAACGTGGACTCTGACAGTCGGGCTGGTCCACAAATTCAAGGTCGCTCAGCGCAGGTGGTTCAGACTAGTCCTGGAGTGTTGTGACGCAGTCTGGGAGAGGCCTATGTCCAGCAGTGGACTGCGATAGGCTGAGTTGATTGATTGAGGTACTTTTTTAATATTTTTTAGAGTTGGTTGGTTGAGGTCACATCGTCCGTAGCAAAAACAACATTAATTTATTTATGTTCTAATTTAATATTGTCATGTAAATAATGGTACCATTAAATATGTTTTATTTATGCGATTTTAGTGGTCTAAGCGTGCAATACGTATTACTTTATTATGTGCATTTAGATAACTGTCAAAAATACAAGTACTTTCTATTAACGAAGATGCGCTAGGTAGCCAGCGAAATTCAAATTTTCTCAGGTTTTTTTGTATTTACAGGTCAATGTTAGGTTGTAGGTTGATTTAAATATGATTCGCGACGTAACAAATATGACTTTACAGACTTATAATCATTAAAATCATCAATACAACCCTATAAGTTCATACAATCCTATTGAATGACTATTTCATTAAATATCAATCAATAGGATTATATGACTTCATTTTTAGATTTTAATGACTATAATTCTGTAAGTAAATACAATATACTTGTTACGCTCGCGAATCATATTTTGTTCAACATACTAGGTAGTTGACACTGACCCGCAAATTGCAAAAAAAACGTAAGAAAATTTGAATTTCGCAGGCTACCTACCGCATCCCCCTTAATTAACTAACAAAAATACTTTCTATTCAGTAATCTATTTCTTGCTACCCTTTACATTCTTTAAAACTAAAAATCTGTGTTTTCTTCTGATTTTCTTCTCTAGTCTTACTTTTCTTTCGATATTTTACTTCATCGTAAGAAGAAGATTGAGAGCGCTGTACGAAGCCTTCACCAGCTGGAACATAATGAAGTATCACAGATGAAATTCTCAAAATTTTTTCATAAAATATAAAGTTATCAGAGAGAACAGTTTGACGAAGGACTAGATAATATTTTAATGTCGATGAAGGTTGCTAAATGAAGAATAAATCAAAGTTAGATTTATTTCTCGCCATAAACTTCACTGTCTCGTTTCAGATACGGCAGGCTCTTTATTATTCACACCTGCTATCATCAAGATAGGCAAAAGCTTCATTAAATGAGCACAATTTTTTTTTTTTACTTATCCTTCACTGTCCTAGTTTGAGCAAAGGACTCCCCTAAATCCTTCCAGGCATCATTTTCTAGAGAATAATTGAGCACATAATACGATGAAATGTGATGATCGCCAGTCCATTTTCGAAGCAGGGCTTGATGTTTTTAAACAAATAAATTAGGTCTTGTCGCATGCCAGCAAGACTTCCACCAAATAGTTTTCATAGTATCATTATTATTTAGCCTTTAGCAGAGGAGGATTGGGTTTGCTTCGCCATTTAAAACGATTCTATGGATAAGCAACAGCGGCCCATGCGGCGAGTGGGCAAAACACAGAATGGACAGTGGACACATAAATTAAGTGAATGAAACTATAGCGGCTACTACGCATTACACTGACGTCACGCAAAATCCTGCATCGCGCAAGCAAAGTTTACATCAATCGTCGGGCAGCAGTAGCCCACCTGACACAATACTCGTCTGGTTGGAGGATCCTCTCTTTTGTATAGAGGATGAGTGAACTTTACACCCTGTTCCTCATCTATCTTTGTATAATAAGGATGAAGAGTATGTTTGTTTGATTGCGCTTATCTCTGCAACTCTCAGTCGGATTTTAAAAATTATTTTTGCATTTGATTTGCAGCCCAATTCTTGAGAAAATTTAAAGGCTATTTTAACATCGCGCTACAACTCTTATAAGCCGAGCATAAAGAAAAAAAAGTCAGAAAGAACGGTAAGCGAAAACGAAGTAAAAGCGCGGGCGGGCGATGCGATGCAATGAGGTGGGTTGGGGGAACAAGACACTTCACACCGACGAAGTCACGGGTAGAACCTAGTTCCTCTATAAAAATGTAGCAATGAAATAATAAGACGAAACTTAGGCTGCAAATAAACTTTGAAACTTGAAATAATATTTGGATCTTCACATTAGTATAAGCAGACAAGGAGAGAGGGTACATGCCCCCCGCGACGAATACAAGCGGCTTGTTGGAGCGAGCGATCACCATCATGATGGTGGCGCGCACGCCGGGCGCCTGCGATATTCCACTCTCCCAGCCTGAGAAGTAGGCTGCCTCCCCGATGTGCTGACACTACAAAATATAAAACAGTATAGATACGTAATCAGCCTATAATTTTCCCACTGCTGGGACACAGGCCTCCTCTCTTCAAGAGAAAGTGGGCTGTAATCTACCACAAGGGCCCAGTGCGGGTTGGTAGATGTCACATGTCTTCGAATGTTTGGTTCATGCTGGTTTCCTTTACCGTTTTGAGAGCATATAGTGGTGATGAAGTTATTACACTAAGTAAAGCGCCTGCCTGGGTTTGAAGCCACTACCTACATCTCGTTAGTCGGGCTCATTACCTCTGAGCCACCACTGCTCGCAAATAGTAGATAATAGAGCTCTTTGTGAAAAGGCTCGTCCGGGTAAGTACTAAAACCATACCTATGGCTGCCTCTGATGTGCACAAGTTATAGCGTAGCTATGTTCCGCTTTGACGGGTACGTACTGGTGCCGGTGTAAATATAGAGAGACATTTCAGGTTTTACTCTAGAAAGGCAACGGAGCTACAATGTATCTGATATTACAAATGTCCCAGTCATTTTACGTTTAATCAAATTCTGACGAATTTCAGTACTTCCTTTATATGGCGCGACCTCTAAATACTCGTAACGTGGCAACCATCGACTTAAGTGACATGACACGTCCCCGTAATTCAACTCCACCCCTCAAGCGTCAAGTGTACACCAAGTGTACATAAGAAAAAGTGCTCGAAACGTCAACGGTACACCAAGTGTACACAACTGTGTCATTTTTCTATTGTCATTGTTAAAACAATGACTTTACTACGCCCCTTCAACTACACCGACGCGTGGGGTGTTTCGACAGGTAGACGGGCAAACGTGTGAGAGGTTAATTGGTACACACGGCTACACATCAAGCTATACATTTCCAGTTTTAGTTGACCTCGCATTGTATAAGCTTCTCGTTCAATCAGAAGTCAGCTTATACTGGTTATTTATAGCTTGATGTGTAGCCGTGTGTACAAGAAGCAGGAAGAGGGATTATTTTCGGTCAGGGTCGTCTTTTCCACCGGACACCGACCCTACGATTCATGGAGCCCCCTAGTCCCTGCCAGAAAACCTAACTTATCTGGCTATCAAAAGAAAACCTAACGTATACCAGGCGGGATGCAAACATTTTAGAGCTCGCTTCGCTCGCTCACACGTTCTACCTCTTCTGGGTTCACAAACCTTTCTGCTAACATTTCTGTACAAGTCGACAAAGTAAATCCTGTTTCCTAACCGAAAAGAGCAGGAAATCTAAGAAGTATAGTATTTTTTATGAGTCTGTGCTCTATATTTGCCTCTCTGAAATCAGATAACATAAAAAAAAAATGATTAGCCTTTAATATCCCACTGCTGGGAAAGCCCTCCCTACCCACCTCTCTCTCTCCAGCCAAGCCCAGGGACCAATCTTTATGAAAGGAGACAAGATATACTTTATTTCTAGTAAAAAAGTTGGCAACCCTATGTGTAGCGTGTTTGAAGGTGGACTGAATACGTTGTGAAGGTCGCGGATCCGCCAAATGCGGGCATTGCGGGCAGCGTGGGAGCAGTCGTTGCGACGATGCTTGCACCTGCGGGGTATTGCGTAACACACTATCAGTAGCAATGGGTTTCATTTTGACAGTTCAACAACATTCATTGCGTTATTTAGGCACGTCGGCGTCGTTGAGCAGACATATTTTTCGAACATATGAAGCAATGGATTAGCAATGTCCTTCAAAATTATTCAGATTGATGATTGAGGTAGTGTGTTACGCAATTAGGGTGCCGGTCTATATCCATCAAAGGATGTTCGGTTGAGATGAATAGGGATAACGATGACGAAGGTGAATGTTACCTGCAAGGTGATTTCTTCACACCATCGACAGATGAGGTACAACGAGAACATGTGATAGCTCAAATATAGTAGAGACATGGCAAACTTTACCAAGTTTTCTTCAAAAGTCTGCAAAATAAACAGAGTGATTATGATAACTTCTTGTAACTATCTATATATATAAAAGGAGAACTGACTGACTGACATATCAACGTACAGCCGAAACTACTGGGGCTAGGAATGTGAAATTTTGCACACGGCTTCCTATTATAATGTAGGGGAGCACTAAGAAGGGGTTTTTGGAAATTTAACCTTTAAGGGGGTGAAAAGGGGGAGGGTGAAATTTCACGCGGACGAAGTCGCGGGCATAAGCTAGTAATATATATTATAAAGTTTTGTGAAATCCGATCGAGAAAAAACAATTGTGCTAGTACCTTTGGTATACGAAGGTTAAATGAAGCGATATAAAAACCATAATCAGCCTATAATGTTCCCACTGCTGGGACACAGGCCTCCTCTCTGTGAAAGGGAGTGGGTCGTAATCCACTACACGGGCCCCGTGCGGGTTGGTAGATGTCATATGTCTTCAAATTTTTGGTTCTAGGACATGTCGGTTTCCTCACGATGTTTTCCTTCACCTTTTTGACAGCAGTGGTGATGAAATTTTATTTACACAAAGTAAAGTGCCTGTCTGGGTTTGAACCTACGACCTACACCTTGTAAATCGGGGCGGTTACCATTGGGCCACTACTGCTCTTATCATCTAAATAAATAACTACAAATATTCTTCCGTATTCTAGTACAGGAAAAATATTTGTAAAAATATATTTTTGTATAGAACAGTGCCAAATTGACGGATCTCTAATTGACACGATCCTTCAACCTCATATATTAAATACATCCCTTTCGCCTACAAAAGCCATACCCTTAACCAATTTGGGACCCTCAATGTAGATTGTAACTGTACCTACTGCCCTAAAGTTCCCAAACACACATTCACTCGATAAATCCCTTTCAATAATCGCCTTTCAGTTCAGCGGTAGTAGATTAATACCCGTGGCTTTTAAGCCGCATAAATTTAACCATATTTCAACGGAAAAGCTTTTCCCTCAATTTTAGATTTAATATTGGAAATTTTAGGTACTCACTGCTATAGCTTGGTATCCGACGCAGCAGATGAGTAAGCCACTGCACGCTACCTCCCCCAACATTGGGGCGCTCAGGATTGTCTTTAAGTCCAAAGTTTGGCTAAAAAAAGACAAAGATAAAAACATTAATTCGTCGGATATGGTAGGTACAAACTTGGTTAGTATCACACTAATTTATAAAGGCGAAAGTTTGTGTTTATATATTTGTTACTTCTTCACGCTCAAACGACTGAACCAATTTTGATAAAATTTTGTATGGAGGTAGCTGACACCCTGGGTTAATACATAAGATACTTTTTATCCCGATATACCTAAGGGATCGAAACTTATGCGGGTGAAACCGCGGGGCGCTGCTAGTACAATATAAAATAATAACAAAATTTGTACTATACAACTAAATAAATATACTTAATATGAAAATAACTATAATCTAATATAATCTGTTATAATATACCCTTATAATCAAAAAAATCTTATATTGTGTAAAAATTATTTTGGAGAAGTCAAGTTTTTAGTTTTTGAAGTGAAAACTTCTTTAGGCGCGTTGGGCATTTTTTGAGATGTAAAAGACCATTGAATTCGCGCCACTGTTACCGTAACGACACCGCTTCGGATATGTTCAGCTGTCCTCGGGATGTACTCGGTTTTTAATGTCAGTGAGTGATGGCAAAGTATTCTGTTTATTTATTTAAACTTTTCGCACAAAAAAGGTACAAAGGCGGACTTAATGCCTTAGGCATTCTCTACCAGTCAACCAAGGGTGGTGAAGAGATTAGCAGGGGATCGAGGAGGGGGGGGGGGAGGGGGGTTCAGGGGATCAGCGTAGCTATTCACAACCACTCGATACGCTTTCGTACCGTATCGACCATCAGTCAATGTAACGTAGGAGTCCAGCTACAAAATTGGTTTTTCATTCGGTGGGATCCCTTTTTTGAAAATATATTATTTTCGGCTATTGTGGAGAAGAAGTGAGAGATTTTCTTGACAAATATGGCTGTTTGTTAAGTATAAGTAGAAGCTGATGGATACTTTTGGTATACAGCTAATCAATGACGGGTTTTTTTGTAGCAGGTAATAAAATTAATAATGTAATGAACATGAACATGGAAAATATAACTAACTAGCTGCTCCCCGCGACTTCGTTCGCGTGACATTAATACCTTTGAATTTCTTTCTATTTCTAAAATAAAACCTATGTTACTCTTTATAACATTAGCTATCTGCCAGTGAAAGTCCCTTGAAAAATCCGTTTCGGAGATTAACCGGAACAAACAGACAGAAAAAAAATTAAAATTGTTTTTGTTAAATAATTTCATACGCATTTAGTAAAAAGCTGTTATTACCGACTTCATTTTGAAATTACAAATGGACACTTCAATTTTATTTATTTGTATGTATAGATACTCCAGAGGCAGTACTAGGTATTCAAGTAAGCATGAACCTCGAAAAGGTTCTCCAGAGGGTAACGTATGCCCTCAACTCCAGTCAAAGGTATAAGATGTGTGTCAAATTTCAACAAGGCCCTGAGGGTATTACACCAGATAAAAGAGCACTGTTGTCTGTCATGTGTAAGTTAACTGACCCACAGTTTTTCCGCCTTTCTTCGCAAATTTATTTTTCTTGGTCGATGAAGAACAAGATACGTGTTTTTTTTCGGCATATAAACGTAATTTTTCACTTTATTTGTATCATATTTGTTGTTATAGTAGTAGGTTCACACTCTGTGAAAATTTCAAGTATCTTCCGATTACGGTTCATTAGATATACGGCCCGTGACAGACGGACGGACCGACAGTAAAGCCTTAAGCCGGATTCATATTACTGTGTCGTGTCGTGTCGTGACGCCTTCTGACGCAGTGTTAGCCAATCAAAACTCCTTGTAATTTGACGTAGTCCTGAACTGATTCGTTTGATTCAATTTTGATTTGAACGTGTATCCCGAGTCACGACACAACACGACACAATCTGTGGCTTTAGTAATAGGGCTACGTACTACGTTGGCACCCATTGGGTACGACACCTTAAAAATCAGAGTGAAACTTACGTTAAAACTGCCTCATGTTGTGTTACTAAGTCACCCAATCTCTTCTGATATTTATCCACAAACAACTCGCTAGTAACCAATTCGTTTCTCTTTATATCGGGAAAAGAAGCTGAAAAAAAACATTTGAGTGTTGTTATGTACGCATAACTGTATGTGTGTGTGAAAAAACAAGAAAGAAATAAATATTGTTTATTCTGCAAGAACAAAACGCACGTTACAAAAAATACCGGTCAAGTGCGAGTCGGACTCGCGCACCGAGGGTTCCGTACAGATTTTTAGGTATGTAAATAGTTTATCACGGGATAAAAAAAAATAACTATAAATATTACGGTTTTCGGGTTTTTTTCTTTACTTGTGCTAACATGACCTTGCTTTTTGCTAAATTTTATGATTCTAGGTTAACGGGAAGTACCCTATAAATTTTGATTCCCTTGAGAGTGTAGAAATATACGTTTTATGCGGCACAAACGGCCGTATATATTTTTTACGTTAACCTAAAAGTTTGATTTTTTCACAGCTTCAAGGGACTATAGACCTGAGTAAATGGTTTTAATTTTAACTCAATACCTCTACGCGTTCCCGAGATAAAGGGTCTTGACAGACAGACGGACAACAAAGTGATCCTATAAGGATTTCGTTTTTTTTTTTCTTTTGAGGTACGGAACCTGAAAAAATGAAAATGAAACAATTTTTTTAGGGTTCCGTATCCGTATCGTGTTTTAGGGTGTATTTATCATGTTCGTTATGCTTATTAAACAACAGTGATTTTAATGATAAGACATACAATATAATATCATATAATTTATTATTAAATACATATAATATGTAGGTATTATTGGGTACCCAAACTATATTAGATACTATATACAAACCTAACCTATTTTCATCTTCATAAAAAAAAAAAATATTCTTTTAAATTCTCGTCGTACCTACATAGGTATTTCTCGTTATACGTCTGCATAGAACACACTGAATATTATGTCACTAAGATGAAGATGACCCAAATAGAATTTTAACTCTGCTTTTCAGCCCCAAGAATTTCGTGTGTAAATGAAACGTTTCGGAAAACTCAAACGGAGTCAATTCCGGGATCCGGCATTTGTCTCTGACGAATTCACACAGGCTTTTCATTAGCTCCTTGTAAAAGGAACTGCATGCAATCGCTTTTGACGGCACTACCTTTTAATGCTGCTTTTGCAATGGAAGCTTTAACCACAGAATAGATAGGGACAAAAGGTCAACTCCATAAGACGAGCAAACACGCACGCAAACAAACACGGCTTTTTTTTTTTTTTTGGATGGGAAATCATCTAATGACTCCTCCCGCTCTGGGTGGAGCGGAAGGGAGTGTCAGACTCTTACTGACTAAAACCCACCCGTGTTTCTTCCTTAGCCCTTTATGTTCCGGGGCAGCGGTAACCCTTTCGGACGATCCCGCTACCCCGGCAGGAACAAACACGGCTCATGTAAAGCGAGTGCAAGCGCACCCGCGACTGGAATTTGATTAGGATCTCCGTACGTGCTAAGGGCCCGTTCACATATACCACAACAACACCACAATGACAACACGTGGACGGGCCCCAATTTGTATGAAAATTAATAGTTTACTCACACGGACCACATTTGGCCGTCAAAAACAACCCTGTGGGCGATGACGACCTTATGAAGGGCAATCGCAGTCATAACGCAACCACTAGCGAGACCTCGCTCTAGCGACCGGCCACATCGCAAAAACAACGTTGCGTCGACCATTTGATGTGATATTGTAAGTACCTCAACGCAACTGCAACAAGCTGCAGCGACACTATCCACACGTAACCACTGCTTGCCCACATATTGTCGCTGCGATGCGGTATGGACTAAGGCTCGCTTTCACCATAATAAAACAAATCGCATTTAGCGCTAAAAACATTTAAATAATCGTTCCTTTTCTGTCAATCGTTTGACGATAACAGAGACAGAAATATTTTTTAAATAATTATTAGTGTTAAATACATTTAGGTGCAAGTAGGCCTTAGTATGCGATAGCCTTTTTTCGCTCGTTTTATGAAGCCGACCTTCTGAACCTTTTTGTTTCATGACTTAACGTTGCACCGAATTTCTGGAATTCTATGAATGGCTACAGAACGACGATGGTTCTCATTAAAATGATTCGCTTCAATAGGCTTTATACTTGGGAATCTGTGTTGTTAACTCATGACGCACGAACATCTGCACCTGTTTATTCATACAGACAATTTAGGTCAATTCATGTCAACGGTGGTCTTTAATTCAGGGCTTAGGTACATTGTGGGCGACCTAATATTAGGGACATCATCATCTACCTAGCCTTTTCCCAACAATGTTGGGGTCGGCTTCCAGTCTAACCGGATGCAGCTGAATACCAGTATTTTACATGGAGCGACTGCCTATCTGACCTCCACAACCCAGTTACTGGGTAATACGATACCCCTTGGAAAGACTGGTTGTCAGACTTTCGGGCTTCTGACTACCCGTAACGACTGTCAAAGATCGACGAGTGACAGCCGGGACCAACGGCTTAACGTGCTTTCCGAGGCACGGAGGGGTCTCAGTATGTAAAGATGGTCACCCATGCACAGACCAACCGCGGCAAGCGTAGCTTAACCTGATCGATCGACCTGTGCGGCTGTTATTATTTAGCCACGGACCCCTCCTTACCTAATATTAGGGACAAATGGGATCAAATCCCTTACGTTCTTTAATTTCTTTACATCATTATTAATTATATGACATCTATTTCGGAGGCATAGCCAATCAATATACAGTGGCTTCCAAAAGTTAACTAGTTGACATTTTTCCACTTCAGCTATAAAGTCACATTATTGATATGGTTGGAAAGGGGTGACTACCGAGATGACGACTTATAGAGAAGTATGGAAGAAAAAGACCATGTTGCTCCGACCCCAAATAAATTGGGATAAGGGCAGGAGGGGTATTTTCTCGTGGACCTACTATTTTGTCCTACCAGTAGGTCCACGAGGGTATGCTATTGCTGTTAGTCCTACTGAAGTTTTGAAACTAAAATGTACCTCCTGTATAAAGAAACTGACTGGATAGGTGTGGGGCGTGTCTCAGTTTCAGTCGTCGTACTGCCTTCTCTTTATATCTTAGAAAGCATTTTGTATGTTCGCAAAAACTTAGGACTTTTCAAAATAAGAAACGATTTCCATAATAAGTATATAAATACACGTAGTAAACATGAAATTGTGATACTTAACTAAAACAAGCTAGTCATTTGTTATAAACAGTATTTGCTTTACAATATTGCATTATAAAGGGTTTATTAAAAAAAAAAAAAACATTTCATTAATATTTTAATAGGTACCTAATGAATTACTTGATAACATTCTAAAATCTCAAGTAGAATTAGTTCATAGTGTTAATAAAACAACCGGTAATTTTTTAGATAAATTAAGATTAGTTAAAAAATTATCTTAATTTATCTAAAAAATGCTTTCTAAGATATAAAGAGAAGGCAGTACGACGACTGAAACTGAGACACGCCCCACACCTATCCAGTCAGTTTCTTTATACAGGAGGTACATTTTAGTTTCAAAACTTCAGTAGGACTAACAGCAATAGCATACCCTCGTGGACCTACTGGTAGGACAAAATAGTAGGTCCACGAGAAAATACCCCCATGATATATTTTTAGGTACCTTGAAATTCCACAGCACATTCTTCAAAGATATTCTCAAAGCAGTCTCCAAGTACATTGAACTGGCAGATGAGGGGTATCAGATGAGACTGCGTGATCACTTCCGTCATGACGACCATATAGGACGCGTAGTGGAATGTTATGCCCACCACTATGTAGCTCAGAACGTAGCGTACAGGGTGGCCGACCAACTCAAACGGGAGCTTCACGTCCACCATTAGGTTGAATTCCTCTTCATCTATCAATGGGTATATTTGCCTGTAATCCATATAAGTACATAAAAAAAGTTTAAAAACTAAAACCCGACTACTGAAAAGGATGAAACAAGAAAGTACCTTCAATAAATTAACAAAAATAGTAATAGTATAGTAATTTATTTAATTATTTTGGGGCTTCTTTCAGTAATATTTATATTTTGAAATGTACTAATTTAGCCCTTTCATTTGATACCCCACAAGGCTCCATCCCAAAATATTTATGTTTAAATTCATTATTTTATGTTCTCTAGAGGGCGTCATATTGAATTTAGTGTGACGTCACTAGCCTATAACCAGCGGACAGTCAAGACACTTCTAACGATACCTCATTTGTCAAATTATTATAAGTACTTTTGAAGTTATGAGGGAACAGATGAACATACATACACACATACCGGTGAAAATAACCCTCCTTTTTGCTTCGTCGTAATACTATAAATGCGAACGTAATTCTGTCTGTCTGGCTGTTACCAACATTTCGAGGAAATTTTGCACACAGGTAGCTCAACCGCCGCCAAATTACAAAGCCCCAAACACGGGTGTAGCTAAATGGTAAACTCGAATCCAGTACCTAAACAAAAGCAGTATAAACCAGCCAAATACTTCCATGTTTATGAAGGATGTTCCTAAAGTTAATTAAAGGTATCCATGTCATAAAGTTGGAATAATTTAAGTTGCCGTACTCCATATTGCCATGAGTTCAGCTACACTCAGTCCACTAGGTTTAATTAACTGTTTTTGACGCTGCCTTACAACGTAACTATTCCAGATTAAGTAAAAGTTAACATTAAAATGCGTAATAAAATAAATATATTATAAACTGCCTTATCTTATTGAATTATCTTATTTATGATTTCTTACGGACATTATAATACCGTACGTGTATCAGTTTAGACAAAAAAATATAATTGTTATGCGCTATATAATCGCTTCAAATATATAATCGCTTCAAATATATAATCGCTTCAAATGAATATATCGAAAATAATCATTTTATATTATAGGTATATCAGCTGTTTAATACAAAAGTTCAATACCTACTTGACCAAAATGTATGAAACAGTAGATTTTTCTTTGTGATTTCAGAGTTGGTCCCATAGTGAAAGTTGCTCAGTTCGATGGTCTAAAGCACCTCTTAAAGTTTGTAGGGTTAATTTTTTAACACTTTGTAGAAAAACCTTGCATCCACTCACATATCAATAAAATATATAAATTATTTGCCAGGGTATGGATTTGAAACCATAAATAGTTTTATTTCGATTTTAAAACTTTCATAAAATGTTCTGAATAAAAAACGTTGTGTTTTAATATGTCATGTAATAAACCCCATATTTATGTGTATTGTATACTACAACACAATTGATACAGCAAACCAGTGCATAGGTACATTATTTTCACGCTGATTTCCGCTATAAAACCTGTAAAATTGAAATTAAAGTAAACAAAGCGGTTAATTTAAATTGTTTTGTATTTAATAATAATAAACACAGGCATAGAAACCGCACCATTTTTATTCGGCAGAAAAAAATCGATAATTGATACTACATATAAATTAAAGTGAAATCATCGAAATGTCTGCAACAACGTTGCTGCAATCACTAGTTCCATCTGTCAAAAAACGGCTAACCTAGTGGACAGAATGTAAGTGCAACGTTAATGTATTAAGCTCTAGGTAGTAAACAACAGAAAATCTATTGTAGATAAGTATTCAAATGGTAAGTACCTATAGACTAGAGCATTTACTTATAACAGAACATCGGGCATTCGCCGTTTTTACATTAATTTGATCGAACCGCACTTCGAACACAACCCTCGATGTTTTGTTACAACCTGATTTTAAAAATCAATGAGTGTATTGATGTAGCGTTTTATCGAGCAAAGGCACGAGCGGTACCTGTAGGTCCAATATTTCAACAATGAACGCAACATACAAAGATAATGTTACAGCTACATAAATGCTCACTTACCGTGAGCATTAAAAACGTTACATTACATGGAAAATCTTTTGGAAACTGAGCTTTTGCCTGTATTGTACTAAGAACGTAACATACATGGAAATGCTCGAGAAAATGCTCTAGTGTATTATTCACCTTAAGACCAATAAATGTTTTGAAAAATCTAAATGTTGCCTAAAGAGTTGTTAAGCGACTCCTGGCGTGCAAAAAAACTTCGTATAGAAACAACATTAGGGATGTAAGTTTTGGGAAATATCAATACTAGACCGGCTGCCCAGGGTGTGCTAGTGCATCGTATAAGCCAATAATAAAAAATCTATATTTACCAACATAACATGCCCAAAAAAACTATTGACAGTAAAACTGTTAGATATTTCGTGTGAGTATTGGCCCAGTATTTCACAATTTCCTTCCGCTTTGGAGTAGATGTGTCGAAACAAGGCAATTCCAGAGCCTTTGCCAATCTTTTAAAGACGTTTTTGTTGCTAACCTAAAATGAGAATAGACATAATTGTAATATCAAATTAGGACTGCATACATAAGCTCCAAGCTCTCAGGAAGTGACAGGAGAAACCTACTTTTCTTTCTTGTTTCGAGGGTTTGAACTCTCTCGTCTTTCCGTCAGTGAATACGGCCGCCAAAAAATTTACAAGAACAGTCGTGAATTGGTAACATTCATGAATTTATTCACGAATGTTTTTGATCCTTAAAATGAGAAATAGAATCGAATAGCATCAAATTTTTGTGATGTACATTATACAAAGAAACATCACACACAAAAAGTTGTTTAAAAGAGCTAAACAATGTTTTCCTGTAACTACAACGGTTATTACTAACCCCCCAATTGATGCCCCTTTACACAAGAGTAGAGATGAGGTATCCCTACACAAATACCAAAACCATATTGCTATTGGTCCATGGACCACTTCCCATACAAAATAGCCCAGCCTCCTTTGTCGACGGACAAATGTACAATTTTTGTTTGTTTTCATACTCCAGTGTCTAACCTTCACTCTCATACTCGTAGTAGATGAAAATCAACACTACATTTAGCGTCAAAAGATAAGAAAACCCTGTCTCATAATTATCAAATTTGTTGTTTCAATAATGGAGCAGAATACCTTATTCTAAAGAAAAAATATAGTAAGCAAAATGTCTTCCATATATAATTTCTGCTTCAAGCGTCTGGAAAACGAAGGTGGCTTCAGTATCTGGGAAACCGATAAATTACTCATTTAAAATGAACCGAACCCCGTTCTGGACCGAACTGTCTCTGCCTAAATGCTTTCAAAGCGTTCAAAATTTTCGTGCATCATTTTCGTATTATTTTATTTTGCATTTAAACGAGTTATCATTTTCGTCCAAAAACGTTTTGTTATTATTATAGTTTCATTGCGAATCACCAAAAACCAGGTACAATAGTGACCAGTACAATGACCACAACTTTTTCAAAATCAAAAGTCATTTATTCAAATTAGGCTGAGAATCAGCACTTTTCGAACGTCAAAATTAAGTAAGTAAGACAGTCCCCCAAAACGCCCGCTCTTCACCATTTCCTAGTTCTTTAGCTGGGAAGAAGTGGCGCAAAAAACTCCCCAGTAGCACAGCACAGCTGTCTGTTCATTTAGAAAACTTGATTCTATACAATAGTAGGTATGTAAAGTAATTAACATTACGAGACAGGACATGAAATTATATTATTTGCGAAATGTCACCTAGCCACGCCAATATTCCAACAAAGACAATGAAAACTATGCTCTAGCAAAAAAATCAAATTAAAATGTAAGCAAACCTTAAAACCTAAACCAAAGCCGCCAGGCGGCATAAAGGGTGTGATAGCTATTGCAATGCTGCACAATGCTGGATTATGTTCACATAGCTGTAACTCAAGTCACAAATGATGAACTAGGACCATCGAAGTAAAAATAAACAGTTAATTACTAATAACAATAACAAAACCATGGTCAGCAAGACGACCAGTCTCCACAAGCAGCACCCGTTCATGAGCATAACGCAAAGAAAGATCCCCCTCGCCATATTTGAGGGAAGGAGTCAAATATTAAAGAACCTAATGTCCATTGTCATCACACGAGCTAATCGGATTTGCGGATGCAGTACCAGGCTTTAATTCCGCGCCGATTACATTGCTGTACGAAGCTTATATTCAGTCCCAAGTTTTCAAGCTGATATTTACCCCGCCATCTAAGTCTTTAAAACCTTTTCGGCTACAAGCTGGTTTTATAGCTAAACTATTTGTGTTGAAATCCATACATAAAGTTTTAAACCCCAAAATTGTGATAATCATTATCACCCATAAGTATGTAGTTTCCGTCCCATTGCATGGGCATTTTTTGGAACGAAGTTCTTTAACGGAGCTTATGGTAGGATAGGAGTACACTTTTAGAAATCGTCACGTAATGAAAAAGCGTTGTGCGACCCTACATGCGACTTGTTATTGTATATAATATAAAGAGACACAGAAAGAGAAAGACAAACAACGCCCGCCGCGCGCAAAGCGTTCTAAGTTAATACTACTCCACTCTTGCTGAAAAACACAAGAAAACCACACGAGCGACGTACCTACACATACACACATCTCAATTCGCTCGATACCCACTACAACGCCCCGCGCCCCGTAACGCTATCGGCTAGATCTGGTTACGTTGTTGGGAGGCGGGGACAGCATCCACTGTAGATGAGCGCCAACTAAAACCGACACCCACGTTGCTAGATCGGCTCTTGCCGGGCCTTCCCTAGGGAACTAGGAACTTGCCCAGCATGAGCCTGGTCGCACGGGCGTCGTGAAGCACTTCGGGCGCTCCTACAGCTACACCCCAACGACACACTTCAAAACGCAGGGGGGAGGTAAAGCCCTCAGCAACTAGGTGTGCAGTAAAGCACTCCCGTTCCCTCCCTCGGAAGGGGGAGGAGTAACCCAGCGACGGGACCCCAATTCTGGGGACCAAGAGACAAATGCCTCGGGCAAGGGGCCATAAATCCCCAACACCGAATCCTCAATGGGGGCGCAGAGACGACCACGCGAGAGGGAGAGAGATAGTTTTCATGGTTTTCGAGAGTGCTGAAGCCGATACTGTCGGTTTATTCTGTACAAAATGAAACACACAGAAAAATTAAATGTCACAGTGAAATCTTAGGTGAAGTGACCTTGAAGTGAGCTGTCTCTAATTACAATCTCTAGCATCAGGTGGAATGACAACACTTCACCTTAGTTTTCACGGTGACATTTTTACAGAATACATCGGCTGAGATCAAAATGAAATTCCAAGAGGGCTGCTGCAAAAAATTTCGTCATTTTGACATTTTCGCAATCACCATCTTGAATTTTCATTTTGAATTTCGTACCCACACGTGGGTTAGCCGACCCTAGACGCTTTTTTCATTTGATGCCATCCGAGATGTTTTGCTTTTGTGCCAATTTTGTCCAAGACTCTAAATGCTAAAGCAAAAATATGCACCTACTCGTATAGGAAAATCTTCATGTTATGCTGACTGCCGACCTTGGCTCACTTAGTAGAAGATGCTGGTGTTAAGGGTACAAGTACATACATACATTTCTATGGGTACATAGAAGGAAAATTATCTAGATCAAGCTAATATAGATAGTAGATACATTTACCATAATCAAAAGTTTCCAAATAGTGATGATGTGTATGCAGAGGACATTGGCGGCAGATATCATGTCATCTAAGCGCAAATCGTCGCTAACCAAGTGCCATGTTTCGAGGCAGACTATCAGGAAGCAAATACTCCTTATGAAAGTGCTGTAAATTGTGTATCCAAGGTAGTCGTCGGATGTGGAGAGGCCTGGGGAAGAAAACTGCCAACGATAAAAGTATGAACTGTTCTACTGAGAAAGTCGTTGTTATTTACTAATGAACTAGTTCTAAGTGTAGCAACACACCTACCCAAGTACGTCGCGTAATTTTCATTCATATATATTTTTAACGCTAAGGTATGGATCAGACACTACCTGTGATCAGACGCCTGTACAGTAATGGTGGCTTACTCCTGATGCATTTTAAATTTCTGACAAGAGATGATAACGGAGACAAATCTCACAAGTGGTATTCTCTATTGACATGAGAAAAAATAGAATGCCTAAATAATTGTGGAAATAAAGAATGGAGAATTAAGTACCCATTACCGCGCCCCCGGTCTATTCCTTGATATGCAATAGTCGCTGTAGCACCATGAACATGAGGCTACAGGAGCTAGTGCGAATCTTGGGGCTCATTCGATTAATTGAGTCTGGTTTAACCATGCTGGGATCGGTACAATTCATTAATTCATACTCTGATTTCACTCGTGTGTTGTTATTTTTGATCAAGCGTCATAAACAAAAAATGAAAGCACCGAACTTTATTGAACAATAACAGGATTTTAGAAAAAAAAAAAAATTAAACGATAGACACAATACTTTACCTGTTATAAAGACCAGTCGATAAACGGATTCAAAGAAGGCGTTTTCCAATGGTCCTGCTTGCTTTATGGCATGACTAGGGGATATTTTCCTCCACATATAACGATATATCTTCATGAAACTCAACATTATGTCTTTGTAATTATCTGATGTGGACAAATGATCCCTTCGGCTGATAGTATAAGTATCTTCTCGGTTCTATGAAGTAGGTACCTTTTAATTATATATTAGTAGAGGAAAGCATATCAAGTTTATATTTGTTTCCATTCTAACAGTATGTCCGAGAATTAAGATGTTTTGTTTTTTAAATTTATTTTAAAAAAACGGTGAAGGAAAACATCGTGAAGAAACCGGCATGTCCTAGAACCAAAAATTCGAAGTCACCGTGTGGTAGATTACGGCCCACTCCCTCTGACCGAAAGGAGGCTTTTGTCTCAGCAGTGGGAACATTTTAGGCTGATTATGCTTATTATTAATTAACATTTCGTATACGTTAGGTATTTGTACGTTTTATGGTTCATTGATATTCAATAATAATTTGAAATTTACACGAAACTGGGTTATTTATTATTGGTTATTTGCTTTATTCAATTAAATAAATATAAATTATATTTTTAAATATTAGAATGTAAAAACATTAAAAAATATATATAATACGTACGATAGACTACGTATTACCATAAAAGTAGCCCACCGCGGTATCGGATGAAATGGACGTTCGTTTTTTCCGAAATTAAAAAAAAATGGAAACTTTTCTTTTCACAATTTTTGTTTCCATAAAAACCTAAGTTCTAAAGTGATACGCTTAACACGAATAGCATTTCATTTTTATTTATATACAATATAATATAGATGTAGATGTGCAATGGATACAGGATCCATGCAGTTGACAGTGGGCGGCCATTTTGCAGAAAGTATTTAATTCCTCTTTGTTCTTCGTTTGTTCTATCGTATCTAATTACAAGACATCTTCGATATGTCTCGTGTAGGAGACACATGCAACATTTCCAAGATGTCTCGATAATTATAGTTCCAGTTTACTTTCTGCGAAAGTAGGGTAAAATGTTTTCAAAATAATAGTTACATCTTTCAGTTTCACTTGTACATTATTAGCGGATTTAGAAAAATAAAAAGTTTTAATTATTGAACTGGTCCTCTAAGGACTTATTGACCGTCTATAGATACACACTTTTTAAAATAAATGCGCCTCTTTTTAACTTTATGGCCTTTGCTCACAGTTGGCTGCAGTACCTAAGCTAGGCCACCCTGACCAAATGGGTTAGGTTAGAACTGTGACCAACCGCGTGCCAGCGAAATGAGCGAGCGGTGCCGCGGCAGCGGCCGATGAGCGCTACATCCAAGTTGATCGCAGTTACTTGGGTATTTAATATTTTTAGTACCCCAAAATAGGAATTATTTGAGGTTCACAAAGAGAAACGCGACGCATTCGTTAGAGTGCTCAATAACATTTTTAGGAAAGCGAAATGGAAATTATTTGAGGTTTGAGATATATATTTAACTTACCCAGATTGAAAGAGCAGGTTGGAGAGGAGCAAAGGAGCAAAGCAAAAGTATTGACTAAAAAAAAAGTTAGATTTGATTTTTCAGCTACTAATTTAATATTATATATTGTTCTAGTCTGTGCATAGGAAATTATAATGTATGCGTAGGTGTCGGTCGAGTCACTAAAACAATAATCAATGCTAAGCATTGTATTATTTGTGTGCTAAAGTTATTTTGCGATTTGTTGAGAAATATTTCTTCGTGTGATAGAGTTGCATCTAATCGTGTCGAAATCGCAGCAGCACCGTCAATGCACTGTAGGAGGTTTTCACCAACTGGAAAGAAAAACATGTCATAAACATAATGTAGGAAAATTGTACTACAAAAATCTGTGGTATTTAAGAAAGCGCCGCGTATTAGAACACCATTATTTTCATATTACTGTTATATCATATTACTGTTGGATTTTCAACTCTCGGTGCTTAGGCGAGCAATAGTACCTATTTAGGCATTAAAAGGTTTCGAACATTTTTCTATCGAAGCTGACATATCCTCCTGTCGCCATTTTGAATGCAGTAATTATGTCTATATTCATAGTTCTCATACGGCGATCTTTACCTCCAAATATATCGGGATCGTGACACTTTAGGTTACCATATTACTAGACACTTTTTGTTTCTATAAGTGTCTACATTAATATACTACATTTCTCGTGCGCGGAAACTTTGGAAAAAAGTCACAGCGCCGGCGGGTTGTATATGCCACTAAGATTTGGTGTCTTCTAGTGTTACTGAATAGGTACGGGTATAATTGAAGTTAGCATAATTTCCCATTACGTCTGAATTCAGACAGCAGATGCTGTTGGAATCCCAACACTAAAATATTACTAAAGGGCATCACTAGCCTAAGCTCGCGCAGCCATCATCATCTCATCTGCCTAGCCTTTTCCCAACTATATTGGGGTCGGCTTCCAGTCTAACCGGATGCAGCTGAATACCAGTATTTTATATGGAGCGACTGCCTATCTGACCTCCACAACCCAGTTACTGGGTAATACGATACCCCTTGGTAAGACTGGTTGTCAGATTTTCGGGCTTCTGACGACCCGTAACGACTGTCAAAGATCCACGAATGACAGCCGGGACCAACGGCTTAACGTGCTTTCCGAGGCACGGAGGGGTCTTGGTATGTAAAGATGGTCACCCATCCACGGACCAACCGCGGCAAGCGTAGCTTAACCTGATCGATCGACCCGTGCGGCTGTTATTCGCTCGCGCAGCCATCATGCTTATTATTTGAACGTCTCGTTAGATCTCGTTCACTTCTTCCTACGGTCGTGCCGCGACAGGTCGACTTTACACAACGTGCTCCTGCCTGACTTATTGATGGTGTGAATTTAT
The DNA here is from genome assembly GCA_914767645.1 of Hydraecia micacea. NCBI lineage: Eukaryota > Metazoa > Arthropoda > Insecta > Lepidoptera > Noctuidae > Hydraecia > Hydraecia micacea. The sequence continues at coordinate 14,376,608 of OU611783.1, read as the reverse complement.
TGGTTGGTGAGAATAAACCTCATTAGCAGAACTAGCTGTTTTCCTTTACTACATATCCAATACTACACATCTCTACAGACGCTTTATTATGAAACTTGTATACGACCCAATAAAATACAAACAAATTAAACGGTAACCAGTTGTTTGGTAAACATAATTAATTTAGATATTAAGGTTGGAACCCACAGAACAGTTAGCCGCGGGCAAGACGGGTGCGACCACAATAAGCCGAGTTGAGCAAGCCGCGCGTGTGCCCCTGGCCGTAGCGAAATTCTTTATTAAAAAAATACCTACGGGAAAACAAAAAAATACAACATGTTTTTAAATACATGTTGTATTTTTTTGTTTTCCCGTAGTATCTTTGGTGATTTTCGTAATTTTCCGATGCTTGTGTACTTATGGAACATCAGACGGAAACGATGTTGGTGAAAAAGATAAAGGTTTTGGAGGAAAATCACTGACAGATCAATGAAATTCTCTGAAATAGTCGTCCTTCAGTCACGTTCGCATAGTGGTTCTATTCAAAGAATATAACCCTGGGGGATATTTTACTTTGGAATAACGACATTTATTTCAAAAGAACTTTTTAAAAGATACATTCTAGTACGACTTCAACCAACTCTGAACAAAGTAAATTGTCAAACTTTAAAATTGCTTGGAGCTTTCTCGTTCAATTCAACTTACTGTCGTATAAGAAGTGAGGGAGAGGTCGTACATCCCTCCTGCAGTGAGGACCAAGGGTTTGTTGGCCCTTGCGATCACAAACAAGATGGTGGAGCGCACTCCAGGCAGTTTGGAGACTCCACACTCCCAGCCTGAGCAGTATAACGCCTCACCTACTTTGGCGCTCTGGAAAGAATAGGCTAGGTGAACCTTCCCTTCTTTGTCAGACGGTCTGTTTTCTATGGAAATCTATTTTATTATGGAATAATTATCCTTTTTTTTCGGCTGATAAATCTGCGGGGTAATTGCGTAACATACTAATAATAATTGCAATGCCTTTCGTTTTGACAATTCGACAACATCCATTGCGTTATTTACGCTGTCGAGCAGACGAGTTTTTCAAACATAAATTATGAAGCAATGGATTAGGAACCTTCGAAACCCTCGGATAGTGAATGAAAGTGTGTACAGACGCCAGCACATCAACCTACCCGAAACTGTCAAATTTTCCCAATTAACTTTCAACCTTATGCTTTAGTGGTAAGGTTGAAAATCTATTAAAGAAATTTGACAGATTGTAGTAGGTTGATGTACTGGCGTCTGTACAATTAGGGTGGTGGTTTAGATACAATTCTGAAGGATCCATCAAAATGAACATTAAGGTTACAATCATTACAGATCCTTATATCAACGGGTTGAATAAAAGAAGCTTTTACTAATTAAAATGATATAAATTAATAATAACACTTTCACTGTCTACAAAGTAGACACAATAGTTAAATAATCAAACTGAACCATTATGTGTATGATTCATGGGACGGGTTAAGTTACCTGATTTGTAATCTCCTCACACCAGCGGCAAATGATGTAGAAATCAAAAAGGTTGTAGCCCAAAAACAGGAAACTCATTAAACATTTTGCGATGTCGTCTAAAGTCTGAAAATAAGTTGTGACTTAGTATAACTCTTGTGGTAAATACCAAGTTCCAAACCAAGCAGAGTTACGCGAATAGCCACAATTTGAGCCCTCGGGCCCTCTAAGGCAATAACTTTTGATGTTCGTAAGTTACTTAGGTATTGAAGAAGTTTTTTGGAAGTTAAGGGTTACTTGGTTTATTTATAACCTTAGAATGACTAAATTAGGTGTCTACTACTAATACCACTGAAAACTTGATAAACTTAAAATTGTATTCATAAAGTAAACTCATCATCTGCCTGGCCTTTTTCCAACAATATTAGGGTTGCTTTCCAGTGTAACAGATTCAGCTAAATTCCAGTATTTGACATGAAGTGACAGCCTATCTGATCTCCACAACCCAGTTACTGGCCTTACTGGTAACACGATACCCGTTGACTGGTTGTCAGACTTTCGGGCTTCTAATTTCCCGTAACAACTGTCAAAGATATACAAATGACAGAGCCGGGACCAACGGCTTAGAGAATAATAACACATTAAACCTTATTAGATTCGATGGATATCAATCAGTTGTCTTGATACTCTTGATCTAGACATAGTAAATTAGGCCTTCATGAATATAAGATGGCTTATCTAATAACAATTACATAGGTAGGCACTTAATAATTAATTAGCTTTGAAGAATATCTAAGGCTGCATCCAAAAAAAAAATCTTTTCTTTGCACGATAAAACACATTCGTTAGTTATTCAAAAAGCGGACATCTGCTGTACAGGGTCAAATTAAATAAGCTAGCGAAACTCTGCCGGTGTAATGGGGATAGATGTGTAACATGATATAGGTAAATGTGAATAAAAAAGATTTGATGTTTTTTCTTAGGGATCAACGACCGCTCGTACTGTTGTTGCTTAAAGTATGATTTGAAAAAATGTGTTTTATTTTTTTTATAAATATCGATACCGATCACGTCTACGTAAAGTTGACACAAAAAATAACAGATTTTTTAAACGTGAAAAGTATATCAAGTAAATACACAACAACGGTCGATGACCCCAAAAAAAAAACATCAAATTAATTTATTTTTGTGAGTTTTGCTAACTAATTTAGTTTGACCCGGTATGAACATTTTTGGACAAAACATCGATGAACCCCATACATTGAACTGCAAACCTATTGTTACTTATGTGTGTGCACTCACCGTAGTAGCCTGATAGCCAATGAAACAAATGAGTGTGCCGCTGGCGGCCAGCTGGCCCAACATGGGCCCACTCAGCGTGTCGCGCATGTTCATCGTGTGGCTGCACAGTAACAATGGGCAATGGAATATTAGCATTGAAACTGGTACACACGACGACATATCAAGCTATACATTTCCAGTTTTAGCTGACCTCACATTGTGTAAGCTTTTCGTACAATGAGAAGTCAGCTTATACTGGAACTGTATAGCTTGATATATCGTCGTGCGTACATAAAATAAAGTATTAGGAATTTCTCAGTAGTAGCCCCGGAGTCTGGATTTGTGCCCGATTGATGGCAATAGGCTCGCCCCCTATTACATGGGACTTTAACATACCTGGCGAAATGTGGGTGTACTACAGGTACACCTCTGCTTAACCATTCGGGGAAACATGGCGTGATGATATGTTATCTATTCATTATTTCGAGATCTAAGCTATGATTAAAGAAAATTCTGCCCACCTGAGCCTAAAGTGCAGTAATGGGCATTTTGGTCGGTTTTGAGTTAAATATATAGGTATTCTGAATCCACATTTAATGGGGATTCAGAATATTATTATATAAAGTAAAAAAAAAGTAATGTTTCTATATTTATGTCTGTAATTTACCTTTGTATGTGTACATAATAAAGAGTATTCTATTCTATTCTATATTTAACTCAAAGCCGACCAAAATGCCTATTACTGCACTTTAGGCTCAGGTGGGCAGAATAAATATATCTACTCGCAGCGCTACTCGAAAAATTATGTGTACAGGCGTGATGTTACGAGTATGTTAAAGAAAAGTTGAAAGATCGTTTACAAAAGGATGTCGTTTTAAACGATCTTTCAACGTTTCCCCCATTCTGGGATACCTATATTTTTTTGGCGGTCCTCAATAATAATAACTCGTTAGGCGTCAAAGTCGAGAACAATTTAGATTCGGAGATTTAATATATCACTCATTTGTTGAAGCATCGACGTAACTGCTACTTTACTTATTTTTACGTCTTTGTTTCTCCTAACGTAAATACGCTTTCTAAGTGCTTTGTCATATTTAACTCATTTTTGGGAAAATATAAGTACATTTACGTCGATGTTTCTCCAAATGAGCGATATAGGTATATTTGGAGTCGGATCGAAAGATAAGATCGTTGTATATCTTTGTTCTCAAATTCATTACAGCGTTGTCGCCATACAAATAAATGTTTCTACTAAGTTGCGACCATTCAAATAACCTAATTCATTCCTGGCCGCCATTTTATTTTTTATCCCAAGTCGCCAAACAAAATGGGTGATCTCCTTTCGAAACGGGAAAGCCGATCCTTGCCAGGTCCGAATCTGCACCTGTCAGGTGTTTAGTTACCTACGTCATCATCATCACTGTCCTTGTATTACCGGCGTAGTAGCCTACGTCTTCTTGTTCCATACATCTCATTGGCATTATCAGTGCAGTATCTGTTTTTGTTCTCTGTATATCAACCATTACCTCCGTAATCACACCCTTTGTAATCATAATGTTAAAATACGTATACAACGTGCCTTTAAAATGCAGCAATGGTGACATTAATTTAACACACGGGTAGGGCTAGTAGCCAATCATAAAAAAATAAAAATCATAACAATATAAAATCATTCGTAATTTTAATGCCTGCGCCGCTCCCCGACATAATATGGTGTACGGTACACCGATTTGTCGTGAAGGATGGTAAGTTCAGTTATACGTAATATCATAGAGAAACACGTAATGGAAGACGATTATTTCTCTCAGTTGTTGATAGTTACACTTATAAGTTCACTACTTATATTTTAAATCTTTAGTCATGTCATTTCATTACCTATGCTATATTATGACGCGCATCGTTGGTCTAAAGTAGGTTACAGAGTAAGCAGAAAAATGTACGGCGATGAGACCGTACATAGGGCTCTCTCTCTCTTTCCTTAAATTCTCCTACTCTTTGGACGAGTCCGCGTATCACTGGTCAGTTTCCCTCAGTCGTCAGTTTATTTAATTCGCCAGTTTCGTTGATTAGCCAGTTTCACTGATTCCTCAGTTTTCCCGATTAGACAGTTGTGTTTACTCGACAGTTTCCAGTGTTTGCCAGTTTTCGTCGATTCGTCAGTTTTATTCAATTCGTCAGCCAAAGTACAGTCGGTAGAAAACTGCACACACGACTGCTAATTTAGACATAACAAGCAGTGCCCCGCGGTTTCACCCGCATCAGTGTCGATCCCGTGGGAATATCGGGATAAAACGTATCCTATGTGTTATTCAAGCTATATTACTGTAAAGATTCATCAAAATCCGTTTGGTAGTTTTTGCGTGAATGAGTAACAAACATCCATCCATCCTCACAAACTTTCGCCTTTATAATATTAGTGTGATGGTAGGCTTGTGGCTAAATAATATCAGCCGCACGGGTTGATCGATCAGGTTAAGCTACGCTTGCCGCGGTTGGTCCGTGGATGGGTGACCATCTTTATATACCAAGACCCCTCCGTGCCTCGGAAAGCACGTTAAGCCGTTGGTCCCGGCTGTCATTCGTGGATCTTTGACAGCCGTTACGGGTCGTCAGAAGCCCGAAAATCTGACAACCAGTCTTACCAAGGGGTATCGTATTATCCAGTAACTTGGTTGTGGAGGTCAGATAGACAGTCGCTCCATGTAAAATACTGGTATTCAGGTGCATCCGGTTAGACTGGAAGCCAACCCAAACATAGTTGGGAAAAGGCTAGGCAGATGATGATGAGTAGGATTAAGATCTATTAGATAACTTTTAGCCATACCTATTTATGAATATTATACAAACTCATTGTTTATGCAACATTTAAAAACGTTTTCCCTTGAGTGTACCAAACTGACGAATCGACGAAAACTGGCAAACACTGGAAACTGTCGAGTAAACACAACTGTCTAATCGGGAAAACTGACGAATCAGTGAAACTGGCTAATCAACGAAACTGGCGAATTAAATAAACTGACGACTGAGGGAAACTGACCAGTGATACGCGGACTCCTTTGGACGTTATCCGGTTTAATTTCATTAATGCGATGTTATGATCCCGTGACCCCGGCAAATGACCCCTGCGCTTCAGTTCTTTAAGTACAAGTTACATCAAGATGCTATTTTAAAAAATTGTAAATCAGTCATAACAAAAACGCAAAACCGTAAGTATAGGCACGTGTGTTAAATTAATGTCGCCATTAAAGCGGCACGCTGTATTTCCCTTTTTTTTCCAAAACCTCGGATTTATTCATATGTATTTTGTTATTTTATCATTTCAAATAATGAAGTCTTAACTCAGAGGTTTATTTCCGTACCGTTAACAGTTTACGAAAAAAAAAATACTGGACCTTCATTGTTTTGCCTTGCGGCAAGATAGCATTCTCATATAAAACATAATATTATTAATCCAAGCGTAGCATTATGAGTCTGAGGATTATATCTAGCGGAAAAATGTGCTTAAAACAATAAAAAGGAGAAAAATTATTTCCCATTGCGGAAACAGTAGAACAATGTCGGCTTAGTCTAAACATAATATATTATACTTACTCACTTTTTAGACTGTGGTCACGTATAGTGAAGAAATATCTGTATGAAACGTGATGTTACGCTTTTATTTTATGTAGGACAACGATATTCTCGGATTTAGGGTTATCGTGTCAGATCCGTTTTGGCCCCGTCTCGGATTTCTGATCCGCTTGTTCCCCGTCTCGGATTCCCAATCCACATAGCGTAACAACGTGATTTTCGCTCACCGAAATTGAAAAATACGTGACAATCATTTTAGTAAGGCTGATGCTGATCAGCTTCGTTATGAGATTATTTTTTCGATTTTATTTATTTTGTTCTTCTTGATTGAGCAGAATATTTTGTTGAAAGAAAAACACTGTCGCATTTTACGTATACTTTTTTCAAAGTCGTTTGTCCGTGTATTCACTAAACATACGGTTTCCTACAAAAACGGTGGCCGCCACTCAATGACCGCAGTGACAGCTGTCATGAAAATGATGACACTGGAGTGTATAGTCCGCTCGGAACTAGTTGGCCGCGCCTTAGGGGCCGTCTCCACGAGCGAGAGAATCGCGGCGATAGTCTCGCCGTGCCGTCAAATTTTCGCTGTGATGATATCGCCGAGTGGAGACACGTTCTAAGAGAGTGTATAGAAATACGTGCCACGACGATAATATATATGGTATGTGAGGGGTGGGGCGGAGGGGCGTTGGCGCATTACTCAGTACGTGCGTTGCGAACCGCCCTCTCACCCCTGTCCCCACTTCAGCGGCCAACTAGTTCCGCGCGGACTATAGTTACGGTGTCAATAAAGCGCTCTCTAAAGGAAAACACCAACTTACTTTCACAAATAACGTTTCAGTGACGTTATTCGACGGCAAATCTCGGAGGCTTTGTTGCGGCCACCGTTCTTCTAGGAAACTGTAGTTTAAGACATGTTTAAGACGCTACCTCGAAAATCTAAAATCCTCGAAAACCTACGAAGCGAGCGAAAGTGATGCAATTACTTTTGAAACGCAAAAGAAGAGTGATGGCTATAATGTGCGTGCGCTCGGAATAAAACGACGTATGTGCCAAAACGAATTTACTCCTTTTTTAACAAAATAAGTAAATTAATTAAATTTAAAACTTCTTTGGGTAAACTTTTGATATGTTAATTCTCTATATTTTAAAGTAAATTCCGTTGAATAACTCTTAAGCAATAAAGCAACGATCATAAAGACCTCTGTGAATTTGACAAACTTGTCAATGGCAGCAAACGAACAGCAAACTTATTGCAACGGCAATAAAGATCACTGTGATTTTGACAGTGATGCTGACTCAGAGGTAAACTAACTATGAACAGACCGTACCTATTTTTGAAGGAACAACACACAAAAAATCAGTTTATTGTAATTTTTTTCTAAACAAACCCTTATTAAACTTTTGATTATGATCATAACATTTACCTACCTTAAAATTAGCTTGTGTTGTTGTACCAACTCGCCCAGTCTCTTTGTGTATTTATCAGCGAAACTTTTGTTGTAAACTAAATTGTTTTCAGCTACATCTGAAACAGTCGTTAAAAAGTTTCAGTCGTTACTTTGAAAGAGAAATAAATATAAGTATTGCAATATTTTATTTTGTGAAGCTTAGTATATCATATAATAATAGCATAAAGGGGCCCGTGGCTAAATAATAATAGCCACACAGGTCGATCGATCAGGTTAAGCTAGGCTTACCACGGTTGGTCTGTGGATGGGCCTCGGAAAGCACGTTAAGCCGTTGGTCCCGGCGGTCATTCGTGGATCTTTGATAGTCGTTACGGATAGTCAGAAGCCCGAAAGTCTGACAACCAGTCTTACCAAAGGTGTATCGTATTACCCAGTAACTGGGTTGTGGAGGTCAGACAGGCAGTCGCTCCATGTAAAATACTGGTATTCAGCTGCATCCGGTTAGACTGGAAGCCGACTCCAACATATGTAGTTGGGAAAAGGCTTGGCAGATGATGAATCAGCCTATATCGTTCCCACTGCTGGGACACAGGCCTCCTCTCTGTAAGCTGTCCATTCCCCGGATCCACTACGCGGGCCCAGTACAGGTTGTTGCGGGTTCTAAGACATGCCGGTTTCCTCACAATATTTTCCTTCACCGTTTTGGAGAGAAGTGGTGATGAAATAAATTACACAAAGTAAAGCGCCTGCCTGGGTTCGAACCCACGACATACAACTCGTAAGAACCGCTGGGCCACCGCTCGCGGTGCTACACCCTACGTTATACGAAAGTATATAGTATGTGTTAAATGTTTATTTTTAGTCGCCAATGGCTTCACAGAGTATAAATGTTTTTATTTATTGGCTTTTTTCACGAAAGTCATAAAGATACCAGAGCCTGGTGTGCAACAAAAGGAGGAGTAAAATATCGATTAGGTCAGGAATTTCATTTTGCAATGGCCCGCTAAGGCCGCCAGTAATTAAAAGATTCGGGTTCACTACTGTTTGCGATAATACGAAGTGTTAGCTCACGAAAGCAGTGGCGAAAAAGGAATACCTAGATACCACCTTTGTCCATTCTTAAGACTAGCAAGGTTTACCATTATTTAGTAATTCACATAACAAACTTGTAGGTCTAAGAAAAGGAGGAGGAAAACATCGTGAGGATGTCCAAGAACCACAAATTCGAAGACTTGTGACCACCGGCACTGGGCCCGCGTGGTGGATTACGGCCCCACTACTCCCTCTCACATAGAGAAGGCCAGTATCCCAGCTGTGGGAACATTATAGGCTGATTATAATACCTATTTAAGAAAAGCTAGATTGCAGTCGATCGAGTCGAAGTTTCGCTAGCTAATTTAATTTGACCCTGTATAAGCTAAAGGCTTTGAAGGCGGTCCATAACAGCAGTTGTGTACTCAACGCACGTTTGGCGCCATCAATTTTATTATTACTACAGTCTACACGGCTCCCTGGCGTGGAGATTCTGAGCTCTACAGTTAACAGTCCTCAATCTAATGGCACCTTAAGGTCATGATCATCATTCTCCTGCTCTTATCCCAATTTATTTGGGGTCGGTGCAACATGTCTTTTTCTTCCATACAGGGGCCCGTGGCTAAATAATAACAGCCGCACAGGTCGATCGATCAGGTTAAGCTACGCTTGCCGCGGTTGGTCTGTGGATGGGTGACCATCTTTACATACCGAGACCCCTCCGTGCCTCGGAAAGCACGTTAAGCCGTTGGTCCCGGCTGTCATTCGTCGATCTTTGACAGTCGTTACGGGTCGTCAGAAGCCCGAAAGTCTGACAACCAGTCTTACCAAGGGGTATCGTATTACCCAGTAACTGGGTTGTGGAGGTCCGATAGGCAGTCGCTCCATGTAAAATACTGGTATTCAGCTGCATCCGGTTAGACTGGAAGCCGACCCCAACATAGTTGAGAAAAGGCTAGGCAGATGACTGATCTATTAGTCGTCATCTTGACCCCTTCTAACCACATCATCTTTCACACAGTCCATCCGTACTTTCTTTTGTATTCGCCTACTCTTACTCGTATAACCATCGACATTCATACTCAAAAATTTTCCCACGACATTTTCCTCATTCTTCCGTATCACATGCCCATACCATGACAACTGATGTCCACACAACTTTTAACACGTTCGAGGACGCTACCACTTGAGACTGTGTACCAAAATGACACAGTAAATGTCCATACAAATTATACGACGTATGAGTACGTAGCCTCCCATGAAAATATATTGTTTTAAAGACATCATGACACAACCGTTTTATCACGTTATCGTATAAATACGTTATGTCATTAAAAGTAAGTTAACTAGACGTGAACGGGATTAATTCATAGTAAAATAGTATACTGTCTGGCTAAGGAATAATACATAAATCAAATAAACTAAATAATTACGATGTTTTGTCGCGGCAAATATTACGATACGCCACGAAATGTTTAGCGAACGCGAGCGCACCCCGCAGTGACGCAGCCGCATTGAATGTAGGAGCGCGGTAGGCGCGCGCGACGTATTTACACGTTGTGCGTGTGTGAGCACCGTTCCCGCCCACTGTCAACGGCACTTATTTGAAATAGTTTAAAACTTACTCTACGTGACAGTAAAGCTTCGGGTATTTTAAATGTTGTGACACAAGATACATTCAATAGGATTTTAACTTGAACGTTCATCGGAAATGTACGTTCTGTCGTAAAGTAAAAAAAATATTTGGACGTCATTGTACGTTGTGCCATATCAAAATTTCGAACGATGACGTATAATCTCGTTCTGTCCTCGAACGTGTTAATGTTACCTTAAGATATTTCAAAAACCATACCTTCAAATCCAACCCTGCAGTCTCTCAGCAAGTTCTCAAAGCAGTCGGACAGCACAGTGATCTGGCAGAGTAGGTGCATCAGATGAGTCTGCATCTTCAGATCAGTCACCATCACTAAGTGCGAGATGTAGAAGAAAGATATCACCACGATCAAGTAGGCTAGAGGGTACCGGACAGGCGTCATGTAGTAGAATGGGAGACGGATGCCCACAATGAGGTTGTAGTCAACTTCGTCTACAAGTGGGAAGATGAACCTAAAAGAAGAACAGAAACGAATATTGTATATTGTTCTTGAAGGTAGTTACAAATCAATCAACGCAGCCTATCTCAGTCTGGACATAGGCCTCTCCCAGGCTGCGCCACAACACCCTGTCCTCCGCCTTCCGAATCCAGTCTGTCCCAGCCACTTCATTAGGACAAACTGGTACACACACCACTAGTGGTACAAATTTGAACCTGCTCGCCCCTGAGATTTGGTCGTCGGTCCATCTATCCAGGGCTGACCTACGCTGCGGTTGCCGATACGCGGTAAAATTAAAAAATTATCTCTACAATACCTCTACTAGCACTACATAACTAACTACTGCTAACTGGGTTGTGGAGGTCAGATAGGCAGTCGCTCCATGTAAAATACTGGTATTCATCTGCATCCGGTTAGACTGGAAGCCGACCCCAACATAGTTGGGAAAAGGCTAGGCAGATGATGACCTCTACTGGCACAAAATGTTACGAGTATTTACCAAGCTGTAAGAGTGCAGTTTCCTAAAGCTAGAAGTAGCTTCAAGTATTTCTCATTCGTTTTCCACCAAAAGTCCACCAATTTCTTCCGTTCCTCTGTTGAAATATCGAAGTACGGAGATTCCATGGAACCCGCCAGTTTCTTGTAGAAGTCTTGATTTGCCATCTAAAATATAACATTACAAAAAATATGTGCTTATTTAGTATTTTTCGGTTGGTACCTATCGTCATCATCATTCCAGCCCAATCTATTAAGTACTAACTCTATGATGGAGGAGGAGCCGAAAGACGTCCGTTGCTAGACATGTAGGCGTCTTCCCTTCATCGCCACATAGAGTGGTCCCTGCACTTCTCACGTCTTAACAGTACTAATCACCGTTCGCGATTTATTAGCAAAACATGTAAACAAATATGAATATTTGGAAAAATAATTTTAATTCCTACACAATAAAGTTCAGTTTACGCTACAACTTCAAAACATTTTATAACTTTCTAAATAGTGCTAGTCACTCTGAAATCAACTTAATTCCTAATAAAATAAAGTTGATATTTGTTTAACTTGAAATAACAACAATTGGAAACATACAAATTTAAATAGACCTTAGATACCTAACACTAAAACTTGGGTGTCCTGGGAAAGCGGTTCCGTCATATTATAACGGCTGTCATGAAAATCTGTAATTTTCACCATTATTTGACATTAAGATATCCAAAAAGCTCTGTGTTTGCATAGCCGTTATTGTGTGACTGTTCACCGCTTTATTAAGAAACCAAAGCCTAAGAGGAAATGCGGTAGGTCGTTTCTCCATAGAAGCGCTCTCGCCTGTTTTCTTTCTGGTTAATGACCTTAAAGCAATGATTTTTTACAGAATAATAATTATTAACTAAGTACTTGTATGTCCCTATGTTTTCCTTTTTGATGATACATTATTTTTATAAGCACTAGAACCCCCAAAAAATGCCGATTTAAACCGCTGTCAAAGAAAGAGGCCTAGTGTACAAATTTGACAACTATTAATGAAAAACGATAAACATAGGGACACAGTATATATCCTTCTTATTCAGTTTATGAAATATCTTTTAAATTGGTCCAATATTGGAGGAGGAAATAGGCGAGAGCCAAACCTCGAATATCGACTTTTTACTTAAGATTTTTCAAAAGTGTCTCCGACCGCGTTCCTCTTAAATGAGCATTCCAATTTGACGAATTGATGCATGAATTTCACCTTTACGCCTGTAATCCCGAAGGGTTAGGCAGGGTGTAATAATACACCCACATTGTATCTACAATGAAAACCATTTTACAACAAAAAAATTACCCGGTACAAACACACGTTTTTAGAATACCTAAAGGCCAGTGAACTGATGAGGAAAACGTAGAATAATCGCGTTGTTCATAGGGTTTTCAAGGTTACAGTAAACCCGCTCCCTATAGAAACCTCAAATAAATATTCTACTAGTCCCTTTCAACAAAGCAAAAAATGTTTGAATGAGAGAAATAGTAGCACACGTGAATGCGTTAGAACGATACAAAGCGATTTTCTGGGCCTTTGAAGCAAATTTAGACATGACTAAATATAATTTAGTCATTACATTTCATTAGTCATAGAACACCACAATTCTGTTATTGTTAATTTGTTATTACGTTGTTCCTTTCCTGCTTCTGCTTTTGTTTTCTTTAGTTTACAACACGCTTGCTAAAACCATTTACATATACCTATTTACTATTTAATTTTAGTCATACATAACTCAATTGTTTTCGTTATTGAACTTCCTCTAAAAGATTTATTCTGTGCTAAAAGTAGAATAGTTTATATTATAGGTTTTCGGCGCAAATAGCTTAAATATTACTCATTCGGAATTGTACAACTGAAATAACCAGCACAGTGGTTTAAAGTTCCAAGTTTGACGATACAAAATGACGGATGACGCAGTAAAGGTTTAAGATTCTAAGATAACATTCAAAAACACAAAGGCGTTCCATTTACCATATTGTTGTATCTATAAATGGTTATAAACTGTATGACCGTTGCGTTGATACTGGCAGCTACTTCGTCCAAGCTGGAGGTTTCCGTGAATCCATACCACACTTCGCCGCACACCAGAAGTACTATCATCAACTTCACAGTGTTACTGTACATTAGGTAGCATATGTCGCGGTCCGTAGTGGACATACCTGGGGAAGCGAGGAAAGTTTTCAGTTAAGACTCGTTTACATGAAGTGAGTTTCTCGCCTCGAATAGGCGGAATAATATGTCTTTCATTGACTTGAATGAGCCCTGGCGGCTGATAGTATGTCATGCTCACACAAATGTCTCGCTGACGGTGGCGTGTGTGTTGGATCATTTAGCTCCCTTCAAAATGGTTGAGCTGAATGGTGCTGATCTATGCGTCATGTTCGTAAACGGGCGCCGTCAGTTGGGGCTGGTCATCACTCAGCTGCCTCGGCTTATTTTGAATTATTTTATTTTGAATTGTTGTTTTGTTACTATTTGCTGTACTCTGGACGCTTTTAACGCGTAGTAAGTTTCTTTTTTTTACATCGTTCTCACGTAATTATAAATTCAAAATAAATGATGTAACTAATATTTTTGTAAAACTATAATTTAAAAGAGTGTCCATGGAGTTTCTTGCCCGTTCTTCTCCATAGGTACCTACGCTTTGGAATGGGCAACTAGCTTCATATTTTCTGACTGACCGACTTCTTGACAATTCAAAAGTGCCTGTAAATGGTTTAATTGAAATAAATGCTTTGAGTTTGAGTTTGAGTTTGCGGTTTTCGAAAGCGGATAAATTTTTTATAAGTTTTAACAATATGTTACTAAGTACGATACTTGCATGTATAAAAGGCAACGGTCGCCCAGTGCTAACTGCCCCGACTTACGAGTTGTAGGTCGTGGGTTCGGACTCAGACAGGCGCTTTACTTCAGCACCACTGCTCTCAAAACGGTGAAGGAAAACATCGTGAGGAAACCGATATGGCCCAAAAATTCGAAGACATATGACATCTACCAACCCGCGCTGGGCCCGCCAGGTGGATTACGACCCATTCCCTCTCACAGAAGGGAGGCCTGTGTCCCAGCAGTGGGAACTCTTTTGAAAAATGAAAGCGTAAACAGTATTTCAAGTTCAAATCACAGTTCGAAAAAAGCGAGTCGCGTCAGACATAAACGAAGGTAAGTTGTCGCACATGAGAGCGAAAATAATTGTCTGGCAATTCTGGCATTAAGTCTCTCCTAGAAGACTCGCACGGACAGTCTCGCCTTCCGACGGACGGGTGAGAAACTCACCGCGTGTAAATGATAATTTAAATTGGCTCCAGCAAATAGTGGAGAACATTCCAAGTCTGTGACAACTTTAAACTAAGTGCAACTTGCTCCTTGGTGCTAGACTGGTTTGTTGGATGAACATTAAGATGAATTGGATGCCTTGAAATGTGAAATTGTTGATTAATGTGAACAAATGCGTCTGTTATTACAACTGGTATGCGTAATTTATGAGGTGGTTTGCGTTCGTTATTATAATTTACTGGTCACAATTAACCTTTATTTTAACAACCAGATGGTTTTGATAAAGATAACAAAAGGAACATTACGCCTTTATAAATGTTTCTTTCGCAGTACCTACATTGGTAGGTACTTAGTGTGAAATACGACAACACTTCTTTCATTTTGAGATTAAAATGATAGTTAACTAAAGCAAGGCTATTATGCAAAATCAGTCAACATAATAACAACAACATAATCAGCCTATAAATTTCCCACTGCTTCGACACAGGCCTCCTCTCGGTGACAAGGAGTGGGCCGTACGTAATCCACCACGTGGGCCCAGTGCGGGTTGGTAGATAAAATCAGTAATGTACGAGTTTATTAATTGGGTACCTGTGTTTCAACCATTAACAAAAACAAAAATCATTTATTCAAACTAGACTGAGAATCGGCATTTTGTGAACTTTAAAATTATATAAGAAAGTCCCCGAAAACACCTAGGCGCTCTTCACCACTTCCTAGAGCTTTAGCTGGGAAGAAGTGGCGCAACAAACTCCCCAGCAGCAATATATTAAGTTAGAAAAAGTGAAGACATGTTGACGTCAAGCTTTTATTTAGACACACAATTTCGGTACCTATATCTAAAACTTTTGCCTGCGTCTTCGTCCGCGTGAAATTTCATGTTACCCCCTACAACCCTCTCGCGCTTTTACCTCGTTTTTTTTTACAGTCGTTAAGAATTCCTTCCGTAAGAATTATTATCAAATTATAAAACATTTTTTTCAAAACCGACTGGTAGTTCCAGAGATTAGCGCGTTCAAAAAACTCTTCAGCTTTAGATAATCTATACTAATACCTAAAGTATAAATTATTTAAAAACCAATCGCATATCTACACAACTAAGGGTCATAAGGGTAAGGAGAGAGCAGTGGTGGCCAAGTGGTAACGGCCGCGACTTTACGAGTAGGTCGTGTAGGTCGTAGGTTCGAATCCAGACAGGCGCTTTACTTTGTGTAATTTATTTCATCACCACTGCTCTCAAAACGGTGAAGGAAAACATCGTGAAGAAAACGGGATGTCCTAGAACCAAAAATTCGAAGACATGTGACATCTGCCAACCCGCACTGGGCCCGCGTGGTAGATTATGGCCCACTCCCTCTCACAGAGAGGAGGCCCGTGTCCCAGCAGTGGGAACATTATAGGCTGATTATGTAATGTAAGGGCCATCTAAGTATAGTTGGTCCTTTTCTTAGATTTGGTGTTATCTTCTGGGGAAACTCAACCCTCAAAGAGTTAATATTCAGGTCACAGAAGAGATGTATTAGAACCATGTTCGGCTTAAAAACAACCGACTCATGCAAGCCATTCTTTGTAAAATATAAAATTTTTACCCTCCCATCACTCTATATCTTTGAAATTGCGATGTTCGTAAAATCCAACCCGCATCTGTTTAAGAAACAATCAGATATGGTTAACCGTAACCGGCGCGACAAATATAAGCACAGATTGTGTGTGAGACCATCCAATACAGCACTAATGCGTAAAAGTGTTTTCTGTATGGCACCACGTATATTCAACCACCTTCCACAGACACTCAGAGATATAGCCGTTATTAACTTATTTAGAAAAAAATTAAAAGAGTATTTAACAGCCAAATGTTTCTATAGTATTGCTGAGTTTCTAATGGAGAAGACATACTAATTCTAATGTAAATTCTAATGTGTAGGTGAAGTTTGGTTCTGTTGACTTTTGTTAGTATTTTATTTTATATTTTTGACATTTGAACTAATTTTGACGATGATATTTTATTCTTCAACTTATTTACGTTTATTATGCAAATGTAATTGATTATTTTATCTTGTTAATATTTTATATTATTTTTGACATTTGAATTAATTTTGAAGGTGATATTTTGTTCTTCTACTTATCCTATTTAATTGAAGTTGGAATTGTTTATGCTGTACCTATATATATATTTTTTTTTTTGTTATATCTATGTTTAATAATTAATAGTTACAAGTGATCAAATGTTATTATAATACATATTTGTACGCCGTAAAGGTAAAACATGACTGTGATCCTATTTGCAATGTACTTTACATCTTGCATGCTTTGTGTATGCATACTCATGTTTCTGACAAATAAATGAACTCTGAACTCTAAAATCACGTAGCTCCCGCAAATCCCCAATAAGTAATTGGTTAGTACTGATTCCCCCCGTTCTTGTTTCCCCCCGAAAGTTATAATAAAAATATCGTTTAATAATTTTCGATTCCACCCGAAATTTTAAATTTAAGTCTAGACAAGCGAAAAAGTGCAACCACCGAAATATTACTTTTAGGAACCAATAATTAATAAACAAATTACTTATCTAAGAGACATAATTTGTACATCTAACACAACTTAACTTAGCAAGAACATTATGTGAATAGATAGTGGGTCTATCTCATCTCTTTAAATTTTAGGTAACATTATTTTAATAAGTAGTATTTATTTTTATTTTTCATATTAATATTCAAGGAATCTGTGATTTCTGTAATTGTGAAGTAACTAATTATAAAATTGACGAAAGCTGTGATGAGAATGTAGAATAATTTTTTGTGAAATAAACATGCTTATTAATAATCGCTTGGTAGGTACTTTTTCTTTGACTCACCTCGATTTCGTCTGATAAAACAGGATTATAAAGTATTAGCAGCGTCCCGCGATTTTACCCGCATAAGTTACGATCCCGTGGAAAAATCGAGATAAAAACTATCCTATGTCCTTTCCCGGGACACAAACTATCTCTATACCAAATTTCATCTAAATCGGTTCAGTGGTTTAAGGCTTTAAGCGTGAAGAGGTAACAGACAGACAGACACACTTTCGCATTTATAATACTAGTTAGCATAGTATATAGTATGGATGGTTTTCGGGTGGAAACAAGAACTGAGGAATCAGTACTAACCCCAAATAATTTACCTGCTACATACGAAATCCTATAGATCGACTCAAAGAAGACTGTCTCCAATCTCCCGCTTGATTGTTCCAAAGCCTTTGTGTGAGTCAATCTCCTCCAAAGATTTTTGACGAGACCCATTGTTGGAGAACCTTCCTTTGATAATGTTCGAGTGCCTTGCCCGGCTTGCCCCGTCTAGTGGGTAAGTACTGACCTGATTGAATGGGAAATTAATTGTCGGTACGTTTCCATTGTATGAGGATTATCATTGAGTTTCGATTAGATTTTGAGTAGTTTTGTCGGATGGTCCTAAATAAAGTTTGAGTGATTTAGGAATAGTAGGATTTTGGTTCTATTACTTGGAAACTTGATAAAGTATAGAGCGATACCGTTATTAATGATTATAGAAAGTTATTTTTAAGCTCGGTAAAAATATTAATATACTATCATATGCCCGCAACTTCGTCCGCATAAAATTTCTTGTACCCCGAACCACCTCGTCGCATCGCATCGCCTACCCGCGCTATTACTTCTTTTACGCTCAGCGTTCTTTGTGACTTTATAGTTTTTTCTCGGCGCCTAATGGTCCTAGCGGGATGTTAATGCAGCCTATAGCCTTTCTAACGAATTGAGATTAGCGCGTTCAAACAACCAAACTCTTCAGCTTTATTATTAGTATATTGATAGATAAGGATATTTTATAAGCTCGGTAAGATTACCATCTAATCACACGAAACAGATTTAAGAACCATAAAAAAAGAACGAGGCTATGATAAAGTAAGTTCTTTGCGATTCTGAAAAATGTATAATCTCGGAAATTCTATCTCCATCACGTTTCGTTTACCAAATGAGATTTTCAAGGAAATATTTTCTGTTTTTACTTTCCGGCAACCCAACAACATTCAATAGAAAAGTATTTTTTCCCAGGTTTATACATCAAGAAAACACGAGAATATCCAGCTCATTAATATCTAATATGAAGTCTTCACAATCGTAGCGTCTAAAATTATTGTCTAAAGCCTTCAATTATCCCAACTAATTCGCTTTACACGTATTTGAGAGAATCCTTTGTTGAGGATCAAATTCAATCCCGAATTTACATAATATACATGAATAATATCGTTAGGTAACTATATTGTCTTCATTCTCCATTGTAGACAAAGCAATAAATAATGGAAAACTATTTAAATTACCCCCATTCATTATATTCCGATTATGTTTATCCATTTTAAATCCATTAGCAGCAATAATTATTGAGTGCGTTAAATAAAATAAATGCGATCAGTTGTTAGTTGAATAATTTATTTGATTTGTAACAGTCAATATACTTTGATTTATACAACACTGAATATATCACAAACATCGAGAGCTGTGGTTACAGTCTTAACATTTAATTATCTTAGTTATAGTCCGGGCGGAACTAGTTGGTCGCTGAGGTGGAGACAGGGGTGAGGCGGCGGTTCGCAACGCACGTACTCAGTAATGCGCCCCCGCCCCTCCGTTCCACCGCTCATATACCTAAGGCGCGGCCAACTAGTTCCGCGCGGACTATAATTCATTCTTATTAAAACAGTTAACTTATTTACAGTGTATTTTTTCTTACATATCTTATAGTAAACAAACACGGTAAGTTCGAGTAGTAAGATTATTTTCTCTCTTATTTTCCACAGCTAAGGACAAAAGCCTAAAACCAAAAATTCGAAGACATGTGACATTACCAACCCGCACTGGGCCCGCGTGGTGGATTATGGGGCTTACAGGACCTAAACGCAAAAAACGCAAGTTTTAGAAACAATAAAAGTATATAATCGACTACAGTAAACAAAATCAGAAAAATATATGATATTCTTCAGTATATATATGCTAGGTAGATAGTGTGTTGAAAACATAATACAACTAATTAGATACGACAGAAAAAAAACTGAGTAGTTAAGTAAGCACTGGCTAGGAAAAAAAAGTTAGTTATCCTACATAAACTTTGAAAGGAAGAAACCGTGAGGATTACATCAAAACTGCTTCAAAACCACCATTAGAAAACACACAATTTGTCATAATTATTTACCAAATAAGACAAGTAAAGAATAATACCACTTCATCAATTTTTCTTAAAATTAATGACTAGATTTATGAGCGATTTCTTATAATAATATTCTTAGTTACACTAGATTCCATAAATTATACAAATAAGATTTATTTTAAGCATTTACTTAAATACTTAATGCGTCTTAAAATAAATTCAAATCCATTCCAGAGTAGTTATTTACTTTTCTTAGCATAGGTTTAAGAGATGATATTCTTCTTGAGTACTTCTTCTAAGCGTTATTAACGTCGGTTTTTGTCTGAATTCTAAAGATATTTATTTTGGGTTTAAAAATATCTTACTCAAAATAGAAGTATGTTTTTTAAATATTGAGATTCAATAAAGACATTCCAACTTGTCTACGGTTTATTGATCAAATCGAAAAGCGTCGTAATAAATGTGCATTTCATTTTATAGGCGAGCAGACAGGCGCGACGCGTCGCTAGCCCAAAAGTCTGACAACCAGTCTTACCAAGTGGTATCGTGTTACCCAGTAACTGGGTTGTGGAGGTCAGATAGGCAGTCGCTCCATATAAGCACTAGTATTTAACTGCATCCAGTTAAATTGGTAACTGAACCCAACATTGGAAAAAGGCTAAGGCAGATGCTTTTAAAAACCAGTAAGTTTTGCATATCCTTCCGTTCAGCTTCAAATTACAATAACCTTAGGTTGTTTACGGGAATCTCTATCTCTCCTCTTTGATTTGATGGAAACTGGACTCCAAGTTCCAGCAAAACTATACAACTAGTACGACAGTAGAGCACTTAGAATCAGCTGAAGACAAAAGTTTAAAGCTGAAAATATTGTGACATCCACTGAGACAGACCACACCATACATCTCTCTACAAAACTGATACCAGTAATTGTGCCAAAAACACATAAATTAATAAAGAAAAACGGTCAGCATTTACAATGATAGTAACATTAATATTATTAGATTCATTTACAGATCCAGGTACGTAATCTTAGTAGCAGTGACTGCAGCTGCAGCGGCTAACGTAGCAGCGACTGCGACTACTGCAGCTGTGGAGCCCATGGCTTTGACTGCGAACCCCATGATGAAGGACACGAGCAGTTGCGCCACGAACACGCAGCTGCTGACGACGGCAACGTCTGTGCCGATGCCACGGGCCTCCCCACAACCACCGCCACCGCTGTCCCACTGTTGGTGAAAACGGAAAATGGTACAAACAGGGAATAAAAAAAATAAAATAAAGCTAGACGAGTGATTATTGGACATAAATAGTCTAGAGACTATTATGTCCTTACTAGAGATGTTCTTCAGAAAGGTCAGTTGCGTGGTACTCGCAACATGCGTTTATGGCCAGATTTATGAACGTAAAGGAGGCAAAAAGCGTATGTAAGGATCGTAGCAGTGGCGTTCTGTAGTTGCTGCCTACCCCCTGGTAATAAGACGTGAGTTTATGATTCATGTATGAGTGATTAAAGGCTTGTTAAGCACGGACCAAGTTGTGTAAGATAAAGAAATGTACTATAGTCCGCGCGTAACTAGTTGGCCGCGCCTTAGGTATGTGAGCGGTGGGACGGAGGGGCGGGGGCGCATTACTCAGTACGTGAATTGCGAACCGCTGCCTCACCCCTGTCCCCACCTCAGCGGCCAACTAGTTCCGCACGGACTATAGAACATAACAGAATACAACAAGGCAAAGAAATCTATATATACAATTCAAAGTCCTGACTGACATATATATCAACGCACAGCCTAAACCGCTGATCCTAGAGACGAAGTTTGGAGGGTGTGTTCTTTGTGAAGAGTGGGTATCCACGAAGAAAGGGTTTTTTGAAATTTCACTCCTAAGAGAGTGAATGGGGAGGGTGAAATTTCACGCGGATGAAGTCGCGGGGAGAAGCTAATAAAGCATAAAAGGAATGTCTGCAAGAATTTAAAATATTGTTTGTTTTATCAAACTAATATTAATAAGGCGACACCCTGGATTAACATATAGGCTACTTTTTATCCCGATATTCCTACGGGATCGACATTTACGCGGATGAAACCGCGGGGCGCAGCTTATGAATAATAAATTTCTTTTAAACCAAGAATCCGAGAAAAAAATGTGTGGGATGCTTCCAAGAAAAACAGGAAATCATGGAGCGGGATATCAATTAAAGAAAAGGAGATTGCAAATAATAAAAAAATATACCTAACCACTTTCTAGTAACACCACAGTATATTTTGCAAGTTTGCTTTTAACAAATGGACACAGTGTCAAAGTCGTTTAACATTGAATTTTTGATGCATGATCACTCTTAGCTGCAATTAGCGATCGTTTAATCAATTACAGGGGACGTTCTGTTTGAAGTTCCATGAAAATCGCACATCAAAGGATTAATACGCTGAAATAATAATCGGTTGGTTGAAGCTAAAATACATGACATTTTGTAGCGATTTATTGAAAGACCACAATATTTTAAACACTGTTTTTGACGTAAATTCGCCTTATGTATTGCACGCAACAAGCTGTTTCCTGAAATGATCGGTAGTTCATTGAAATAACACCCACTTTATTTAGAAGGTATAATTTTATAAACCCGTATTGCAGCACTCTGTCTGAAATTACTATTGTAGATAAGTATGGTACTTGTGACGTGCTTAAACATTTAATAAAACGAATTTCGTCGATGAAGCAACGCGTCAAGTACCTATGATGCAATAACACGCAACAGTGATGTCAATATCCAAAGTGGCGTCGCGTCATCGCGTGCCGAAGTTGGTCTACTACTACTGTATAAAATAACAATTAATTACCTACCTACGCTGTGATTATGATGACTCGCCTGATGGTATGTAGCCATCACCGTCTTACCAAATATCTGGAGGTAATTAATGTCAGAGGCATTGCAGATGTGTTGCCATGCCAGAGAAAAAGCCCTACAAAGCGGAATACAGAATGTGCATGGCAGCAAAGAGAGGCATGATGGTAAAACTCCCCGGACAAATCACTAATCTCACATTTCAGTAATCTACCTCCTTCTTTACATGATCTGACCAAGATTATGTCTGGACTTTAAAAGAGATTTTGACCCTTCAATTTCTTTCGCCATTTCTTCTCAAGCGTAGTTTTATAATATGACGTGTAAAAGTGATTCCGAGATCCTGTCTACAGAATAAATAATTTTTTTCAATTTAATTTCAAACTCGCATCATGAAGACCTCTGCTACTATTTAAAACTTACCATGCCAGTAGCGTGATAGTGTGCGACCAGCAAGTACGGCATGGTGAACAGCGTGGAGTACATGACGCCGGCGGTCCAGCTGCAGAGGAGCACGGCGGCTTTAGCGCGGATGGCACACAGGGCCACCATGCCGCAACTGTACGTGCAAAGACCACCGACGTAGACACGCTTAGCTCTGAAATATACAAAATAATATATTATATTAATTTAAAGTTAAAATTGGTCTTGGTCCTAAGATTAGAAACCAAAGTTGCCGAAACCTGGAGTAAAAACACTGGATTATTAACTTTTTTTTTGTGATTCTTTTTCTCAAGAACAGGAGGCCTACCACAAGCTCTTAACGCGATCCATTTTAGGACCTAAACTGAACTGTTCTTCTAATTCGTACCATGACGTCAGTTTAACGATTCAGTTTAGGCCGTGCCATCTGCTGACAGCCTGCGATTATCCCAAACTGAGTCGCAAGTTTTGGTTTCATTCATACTTATTTGGTACCATGACGTCCATAGAGCAGCTCAATCGATGCAGTTTAGGAACTTAAACTGAAATGTCTTGTTTTTTAATAGTTTTTAATTAGATCATGGTAGGCCACCAGTAGATAATGCTGTACACTTGTGCGGTCTGCTAGCATACATTCTGTTTATCCCGTAAGTGACGGCGATGTTGATTCATCCACCATCTACAAACAGCTTCTGCTTCGCAATATTAATCAGGGTAGGCTTAACCAACACAAAGATGTAAGTAAAAGGTTACGTGCTCTGTGGATGTAAGAAGAAGTAGTTAAGTGACTGGTGTTCCGACTAGGTTACTGTTTGCAACTACATTTTTATGTCACGGATTTTCTGAGGGTATTTACCATTATCCTGAAACCTATCATCACCAAATCTCAAAGTGCATTAATAATTAATTAAAACGTCAATCCATTACCACGAAAACCATATTTTCAAACCTGGTAATAACGCTAAGGACTTTAAATGGATACCAACCGCTAATTAGTGGTTTATGGTCGAGCTTGTTCTAATAAATAATAATGTTCTTAATGGTATCTATGTTCTTGTTATAATAGTCAGATGGCTGGTGCTGAGTGAGATTAATGATACACATGCAGATTCGTTAACTAGCAGATTAGTTTTATTTTATTTGGTTTTAAGCGGGTGGATACTTGGAATAACTATGTCATCGGATAAAACTGTTGTGTTTATTTAATGACGTGCGATTGGAGAGGCCTATGGGGTAATTGCGTAACACACATTTTGACATATCAACAAAATTCATTGCGTTATTTACGTTGTTGAGCAGACAAATTTTTCGAACGTATGAAGCAATGGATTAACAATATCCTTTTAACTGAATTAGATTGAGATTGATAGTGTGTTAGGCAATTAGGGTCAATCCTCACTGAAAGAGCAGCGGCCGGCAGCGGCCATTATCCATAGTAATTTGAAGGCAACGGAGGGGCAGCGCGGCGCCGCGAGGCTGCACGAGCCTTCTAAACAGAGGAAAGTCACTTGTTCTTACGGCCGCTGCGCGCCGCTGCTGCTCTTTCAGTGGGGATTGACCCTTAAGGTTCTGAGTCCAGTAGGTAGTGGACGGCATAGGGTGATGGTGATGAGATTATGGTCTATGACCCAATGATGTGTGTGGATTGTCGAGTGAGGTCAGATAAAGCTCCAGGGTGCTCCATGTAAAACTTGTACTTGTATTCAGCTTCATCCGGTTATCGTTAGACTGGAAGCAGGCCCTAGTACAGTTGGGAAATGGCAAGGCAGATGTTGATATGACCCAATAGTAGGTACAGAAATTTACAAAGGCAATTTACTTTTGTCTAGCCATAAAAATTGCGCGAGGAAAGATGCTCGAAAATTGATAAAAAGGTATACTTTTGGGACATCAATATTTGACGAAGGAAAGAGATTCTTCATAGAACATTTTCTCGGTAAATAAATCCGTGATATAACTCGTATGATCCAAACTAGTGTCCCCGAATTCCTCGCACCATTTGTCGATAAATTCAATTTTATCAAGAGTAATGCTAGGTTCACATGGAAAAAATCTATCTTCACAGAAGATAGATTTTTTCTTTTTTATGTTTGTAAACTCCTTTGCACTGCAATGCAGGTGAAAAATAATGGGCTGGTATTATTTCTGACTTTGAAAACATGCGACAAAATTTAAGGGGGTATTCTACCCATCAATATTATCAACTTTTACTATGGAACAAACATAGAATTCGCAAAAAAAATCGACCTTCCCGTACACACTCGATTGAACCATTTCGTATAAGAAGGTCGAATTTATTTTTTGAGAATTCTAAGTTGATCCCACAGTAAAAGTTGTTCATATTGATATGTAGAACACCCCCTTAAATTTTGTCGCACGTTTTAAATTCAGCTTGTATAGCTTCTACTCGCGACTTCATCCGCGTGCTATTCTTGTTCCCCTGACCCACACCGTCGCATCGCATCGCCTATTACTTCGTTTTCACTTGGCGCTTTTTGTGACTTTTTATTTTCCTCAGCTCCTAAGGAACGTTATGTTAAGTAGCCTATAGCCTTCCTCAAGAATTGGGCTATCAAATGCAAAAATAGCGCTAATTTCTGGAACTGCTTCCAGAAATTAGCGCTTTCAAACAAAGAAACAAAACTTTTCAGGTTCATTATTTTTATTATTAAACTGCTAACACATTTCTGAGCCAATTATAAATATTTTCTGACGTTACAGTTTTTTTGCCACTGTCTTTTGTTTTGCTTACGACAAATTCTTTGACCGTTCCGCAAAAGATCTAAATCGGTTGTTACATACCTACGGTATGGCAGACCATTAAACCGTCCTCCTTGGTCCTAATGCATTAAACATTAAAAATCCGTGCCTACCTAAGCTTTAAATCCAACAATCCTACAGCGTAAACCTCACGGATTCTAGACGAGCTAAGCTTGTAACGTTATTGATTTTTAAATCACCTCGAAGCCATCAAAGTGTCAGCCAGGAAGAACGTCGCAAAGTCAAGGATCCGTTGATCTCATTACAAAAAGAGATACTGTTTACTAGAAGTACCTACAACAGTCAGCTGTCAAGTTGAAGGGTAAGCTTAGATAACAACATGATTGCATGAACGATCGCCTGATACGAGAGAATATACTATATAACTATCTTCTACCCGCGACTTCGTCCGCGTGAAATTTCACCCTCCCCCCATTCACCCTCTTAGGGGTGGAATTTCGAAAAACCCTTTCATAGTAGGTATCAGTGTTTTTTGTGATGAGTAGGTATCTACCTACTCATCACACAAAACATCGTCTTCGTGGATGGCGCTGTCTGTAAGGGTCGTGAATCATATCAAAAATTTCAGTTGTAAATCAAGATTGAAAAGGGTTGTGTGTCCGCTTAGACTAATTTTATTTAACTTCTCATTATGAGAGTAGATGACCAACAAAATTTACAACAGTTTGTAGGCCCTGGCTTCAACTGGTGATATTGAAAGCATTAAAGTACTTTAGTACATTATGCTTGAAAGTTTGGCTAGAGCTCACAGGCAGTGTTTGCTTTGCCATTATCTATAGAATCTAGAAACTTATTCAATGAAAATGACGTCAGCTAACTAGTTTTATTACGGAGCTATTTATAATGATTATGTATTCTTTTATTTTTAATATACTACATATACTGTTTGTTGATACGGATGGTTTGGTCATGTTGAGAGCATGAATGAGAGGCGACTAACAAAAGGTATTTACAAGGCAGATACGAGTGGAAGCGCCGGAAGGGGACGCCCTGGGAAGAGTTTGCCTACTTTATAACAATAACATACTGACCCGATTCGTTTGATGAGTCGTTCAATGATGGTGGAGTAGCAAGCACAGGAGAGCGAGTACATCGCCATGCCCCAGCAACCGAAACGAACGCCTTCTTCGTAGTCCGTGCGACTGATACTGCCCACAGGCGCCTGAAATTCAAGTTGTAGCAATGGTGAAGATAAACAATCATGATTTTGTTGCTAATATAAATTCATAAGTGTGTGACAGCATTCAAATATTTTTTTACGATTTCTTTGCCTTGAAACGTGTCATAAATTGTCTTTTATGATATCACAGGCAACTCTCGAGCCTTACTACTTTTCGAAGCAGCAGTTATGCATCAGCTAGTGAGTTCAATGACGCTATATTGAACTTGTGTCGCTTTCCACTCCACTAGATATAAGTTAGGCACGATTTGCAGCAAACATTTGTGTAGGCGCTTAATTTAACAACTTAGCTAAACAAAGCAATAATCCGGTGATATTTTCTCATACATATATTCTTGACAGGGTTGCTTAAGTTATCATATATGTAAATACGGCATCAGTTCATCGTTCACACAGTTACCCCGAACATGTCGTTGAGACACCACGTGGAGGTGACGATATACCTAGATAACAATAATTTCAATATCAATATCGTGAGCCATTCAACAGAACAGGTTGGTAATACCCACACTCAAAGGTAATGAATCATAAATTTAAGACTATCCATATCTCAAGTTACTGTGCGAGATCCCCTCCGAAGACAGTAAGTAGGTACAGCGAGTAGCAGACATCCGAACAGCGCCCTAACTGCGTCACAATCTGAATAATTTTGAAGGATATTATTTGCTAATCCATTGCTCCATATGTTCGAAAAATGTGTCTGCGCAGCAACGTAAAAAACGCAATAAATAATGTTGAACTTTGAACTGTCAAAATGAAAGCCATTGCTACTGTTGGTGTTTTACGCAATTACCCCGCAGGTTGGTGACGAAGACCAAGCTAATGTGACATGTAGTGTTAAAAGATTATTTTATTAATTGCACGTGAAGCAGCTCAACTCCTTGCCAAACAGTGTTTTTTTCAATACCTGTAACCAGACTTGGGAGTATTCATGCCTGGCTATTCATAAATAAAAGGGCATGAAGACATGTAGACTCAAATCTCAAGTGAAAATGTTACTTCTAAGCAACGTGCATCATTATCGAATGCAACATCGCTTACCAAAGGAGAGAGCTATCAAACGCAAGCGTATAAAATAAATGAAATAATATTGACCGCAGGATCTCCTCCAAAGACAGCTTCTCCGACGAAGTCAGTGAAGTACAGAGAGTAGCAGACATGCGCCATCCAGCAGAACAGGTTGGTGAGGCAGACCACGCGCAGGGAGCTTGGCATCATCACGATGGACTTCAAGTAGTGACTCAGTGAGAGGTTTCCACCACCGTGACCTGCTTCCACCACGTTTACGGAAACGCCACTCTGGAATGAAAAAATAATTCAGTTAAAATTGTGCCACATTTTCACAATTAGGTTAAGTTCTATTTTCAGCTATAGATTTTAGGTAGGCAGCGTCGATTTTTGCCTGGATATGACGTATATTTTCCCTCAACTTGATTTGTTTGTGCTTCATGCTTCGCGTATAGTGCAAATAAATATACTTATTTTCTTTCTTTCCTTCGTTTATAAGTAAATAACTTATGCAGTGATAAAAAAATATCTCGAGAGCATTGTGAGTGGAAATAGCGTGAGTTTAATACACTTAATGCTTGTGTCTTTTAAGATAATAAAATCCACCACCACTTTTTATTTGTTTTATCTGATTTATGTATCTGATGTATTGTGTCTTTTAGTCTGTGCTAAATAAATGTATTTTCTTTCTTTTCTTTTAAATTGTTGCAACCGCATACAGCTGTAGACAGTCGCCAAACAAGTTGTTCCTGATCATAGTTAATAGTTATTCAATGTAATAACGTCTTCTCAAAAACCGGAACATTGAAATTCTTCCAATAATTTCCACTCAAAATCTTCTTATATTAATAAATCTTTAAATAATCTATACTTTCTATAGTAAAATGATGCCCCAATTTACCCAGTTTAATATGAACATCGAAAATTGTCTCGTATGAGCGAGCTCGTATAGAAAGTATTTTACGCATGATATTGAACCCTTCCTAATTAATTGGTAGGCAGGTAAAGTTACCTTACCTTTGGTAATAAACAGGGCTTATTAAACAAACGAGGACGCCCGTTGCTTCGAGCAATCGAAAAGAAAGGAAAGGCAAATCTCGGGAACATGTTACGTCCGTTAATTAATTGGAAGTTAATAAAGTGAGTCTGAGTCGGACGATTTGTAATGAAAAGGTTGGCTTCTCGGCTTTGCACGTGGATGGATTATGTTAATTTGTATGACAAATTCATTGGTTTCAACATAATCATGACCTGCCTACTCAAAGGGTCCTTGGTTCTTAATTGCAGAATTTCCCTGCATAGGTACTTACTCGTAGATTTTTTATAAGGTTATTAAAAATATGCGCTGCAACGGGTGTAAAAAGACGCCGAAACCGGGAGTCGCTTGCTCTTCCCATCATTGTGATATTTTTTTGTACTGAACCATACTTGGGACCTTTCTGGTTACGGAGATATTGAACGTGAAAGTTCCAACTTTTGCTGACGTTTTTTTTACGAAAAAAGGTTTTAAATATTATAACTTAACTTTAAATAACCCCACGAGCCCTGTACCGTTGTATGCACCCATAAACACAATGTTTTACGTGCGTTACATGGAGCGCTACCTCCAAGAGCGATTTTTAACACCAAAAATAAAAGTCGTTTCGCAGCAATTATTTTTGTGCAAAGTTATTTAGTTTGACGTACAGAATGCAAAGTCGACGGCTATGAGGTGTTCATTTTACACCCTGTAGGTATTTAACAAAATAACAAGAAAATACAACAGTTTTCACATCGCTGACTCACCAATCTATACGTCATATACTTTATAACACTTCACTAATAATAAAGTTGAAGAGTTTGTTTGTTTGTTTGAACGCGCTAATTTCTAGAAGTAGGTACCAGTCGGATTTGAAAAAATCTTTTTGTATTTGATAACCCAATTATTGAGGAAAGCTATAGTCTATAGTTTATTTAACATCACCCTATGACCCTTAGAGCCAAGCAGAAAGAAAAAAAAAATGGTTAGATAGAACGCTATCTAAGCGAATACGAAGTAATAGCGCGGTCAGGTGATGCGATGCGACGGGGTGGGTCGGGGGAACAAAAAAAATCACGCGGACGAAGTCACGGGCAGAAGCTAGTTAGATTATAAACATTCGCATCCACTTTACCTCAGGTTGATTCAAAGCTCCGTACATAACATTTTCCTTCTTCAAATTCTTCTCCGGCCCTTCAGAGCCTTCATCGAAGCTCTCCTGTATTCTCTGTGTCTCCGCCTGTCTCCTGAACTCCTCCTGCTCAGTCAGCTCCAAGAGAGGGATTTCTTTGAAACTGGTGATAGTTGCAGAGACGCAAACGATGAAGATTATGGTGATGAGTGAGAATACTGCACGAACGTGGCCGCCGAATATTTCGCCTGGAAATGAGTTTGAAATTGGACTTACAAATGGATTACGATTCATTTAAAATAATTTATATTCAGATCTGAGGATCTGCACTTTTTCAAGGTCTAAAGTTACGAAGGTTAACCTGAAGAGTCCCACCCCTTCACCACACTACAGATTAGTGTTTTAACTTGAAAGATGTGGTGTAAGAAACTTTCCAGCATCACATCTGAGTGTCTACAGAGAGATTTTAAGTTAATGAATCTAATTTGGTGCTGTTTCAAATAACAACACACTGCTGTGTGAACAGACAGCTGTGCTGCTGGGGAGTTTGTTGCACCATCACTTCTTCTTCGCAGCTAAAGCACTATAAGGAAGTGGTGAAGGGCGGGCGTTTTGGGGGACTGTATTATGTAACTTACGTTCAAAACGTGCTGATTCTCAGCCTAGTTTGAATAAATGACCTTCGACTTTTTTATATTATTCAACGCTCTTCAATCAGCACTTCAATCAGATCAGCATCAGTACCTACTTATAAAGCAGTGCCAATTACCTACTACCCAGAAACCCTCTGGAAACTTTTAATCATAACACAGTAATCTGAAATATTTTATAACCATAATCAGCCTACCGCGGCTGCTAACATAACTTAGTTAGCCGTCCCAGTAAAAATTAATCTACGCGGTCACTGAATCATATTAAGCTAACTAAATCATACTAAAGGTCGCGAGCACCAGATATTTCTGAAAACATTTACAGCCACTCAAATAAGCAGATCGCGGCAGGCCAAGACGAAGATGGCGAGACGAGCTTGACTCCTCCCGTAGGGACTGGCCGGCACTCGGAAAAGACAGAATTATGTAGAAAAGAGAGAGGGAGGCCTTTGCCCTGCAGTGGGACAGTACAGGCTAGTTAGATTAGTTTAGATTAGAAATAAGCAGAACACATAGGGTGGCAGGGACATCGCCAAGCACCCTGTTACCATGAATTCAGTATCTGATTCTGAAACCCCCAGCGTTGAATTTTTTTATTAAAATATATGGACAACTTTTAACACAGGGCTCAGTACGTTTAACCCAAGATATCCAAGCAAAAAAAAAAAAAAACACTGATTAAAGTGATTTTATTTTGACCTAAAATAATAAATTGCCGGCACGTTAGTGTATTTTCGTTAGCTGATTATTTTTCTTGTAAGTATCTAATGCGTTTTTGTTATATATTGTTTAACATCGTCCTTATTTTGGTTGTCTGAATGATTTGTAAAAGTTTGTCCATCTATTTTAATGGGACCTTATATACACCGCGTATGTATTGCACTTTTCTACGAAACAACAGATTTTTTTTGATAACCGACGGATAATTTCTACGTTATAGGGTCTAGAATCCATGTCGTGATTTGGTGACTGGTTTCAGTTTGCGCGTCGATGTCCCTGCCAGCATGTATAGAGGAACCTAGAGATAGAAACAAGAAGTTACGATTATATTTTAGCTGTTAATGTTTTTAGTAATAATTTGACGTGCAAACGGGCCTTAGCTGCTAAATTATATGTAGCTACATCATCATCATCATATCAGTCAAACCACGTCCACTTTGGGACATAGAACCTCCCGCAACCGTTGCCTCATCGACTGATCCTGTGCTTCTCGTATCCAGCAGAGGATCATCCGAAGTTAGCTTACCATAATAATACCAGCCTTTTATTGTCAAACTGCAGGGCAAATAAGACAAGCATCGATCACAACGCTTCCTCGAGATGGGCTGGCGATTTAAATTAACAGATAGACTTATATTACCTATAAGCAAGAGCAGTTTATTGTAGTGAGTAGGTCGTGGGTTCGAACCCAGGCAGGCACTTTATGTAATTTATATCATTCCCACTGCTCTCAAAACGGTGAAAGAAAACATCGTGAAGAAACCGGCATATCCTAGAACCAAAAAATCGAAGAGATATGACAACTACCAACCCGCAATGAGCCCGCGTATTGGATTACGGCCCACTCTCTCTCACAGAGAGAAGGCCTGTGTCCCAGCTGTGGGAACGTTATAGGTTGTTTATGTTATTAACAATGCTGCCAGTCTGCTGGGCACGTTTCTGGATGACAGCGATGCGGACGAGTTATACTTCGACGCCTAAATATCCTTTTGTTTTTGTATATATTTATATAGTTACTTAGTCTTTTAATTTAGTACCTAGTGTAAATAGTTAATTAAGACATTATGAAAATAAAGTTTGTATATAGTATAAAGATAAAGAGTATTCTATCCATCTTTAAGTCTAGGTTTCCTCTCGATGTTTTCCTTCACCAATATACCTATCAGTGATGCCCAAGATAAACTTGAACGTACTAGTATCTTACTATAGTAAATGATATTTACCTAATCGGGTATCGTCCCAGTTGATGCCTCCTAACGCGTACCCCATGAAGCCACCTAGTCCTGCCATCACCGTGAACGTGCTCAGACCTTTAGCATGGTCCTCTGTAGAAAAAAAGTTTATTCATGTTTTTTTTTATTCAGTTCGGGAAACTTACAGTTATAATAAACAGTGTTCTTAAACAATATGCAATCGAAGGGTATTTACAAGTTTCCACTGATAAGAACTTAAAACAAAAAAGGTTGGTACAAAATACCTACAAATTAGGAAATAAAATTACCTACCAGATATACCTACCAGAAACCTAGGACCTATCAGAAATTCTTAAAGGACTAAAAACAGAGATGACTACCTCTAGGACCACTCTTAGGAGGGGTCATCGTCACTCTTAAAAGTTTTAATGGTCTTTTTTAGGGTTCCGTACCTTTTTAGGAATAAACTGAACCCTTATAAAATCACTCGTATGTCTGTCTGTCCGTTCGTCTGTCACAGCCAATTTGCTCCGAATCTAATGGGCCGATTAAGTTGAAAGTTGGTACACATATGAATCTCTGTGACCTAAACACAGACGTGTAAAGTGAATAAATTAATTTTAAATATGGGGGTCATTTTAGGGGCAAATAGAAAATAAAAAAAAAAGTTTCCCAATCTGTACCGTATGACATGTCAAATGAAAGGAATTTTTGTGAGGATCTCAAATATTTTTATTTTCATAATTTTAAAGTAAATTGTAGTAGTTATTTAATAAAAATACGACAATTTACCATCCCTCCCCCCCTTATCTCCGAAACTACTGAGCCTAAAATTTAAAAAAAAATACAGAAAATAGGTCTATACCTACAGATTACAGGCAAACTTATAAGAAGTCTGTGGTCTTAAAACAACATGGTAAATCTCTCAATAATGTGCGTACAAAATTACATTTTTAGTTGGAATGTATGGGAGAACATGTTTTTCAACTACAATGTTAAGTTTGTTCTTGGGATAAATTTATTCCAACTACGGAACCCTTCATTGTTGCGTGGGCCGACAAGTACTTGGCCGGCCGGTTTTTTTAATTTATATTTGTTACATTTAATGTTCTTTTTTCCCTTTCACAGAGAGGAGGCCTGTGTCCAAGCAGTGGAAACTTTATCTTTATGTTATGTTCTGTTCTTTTTATTGTTTGTACTTCTTTATGTTATGTTCTGTTCTTTTTATTGTTTGTACTTCTTTATGTTATGTTCTGTTCTTTTTATTGTTTGTACTTCTTTATGTTATGTTATGTTCTTTTTATTGTTTGTACTTCCTGTGCGCATCCCAAATAAAATATTTACTGTCTTTTTTTAGGGCTTTCCCATCGGCATCTTCTTGGCAGCCTCAGGGGATGATTTTCCATAAAAACGATATTAATACATTAAACTAATACTTATAACTACAAGACTAAGAACCAACTTCCACGTTTCTAACTTCAAAAAGGACGAACTTCTATACAAACTATCATCGTCCATTTAACCACTATGGGGGAAGAATTTTTAAAAATTCGTTGTACTATAAGTAACTCTTTTGATACAATTTCATGCTTCTCGACCCAGCGGTTTGGCCTGTGCATAATCCGTCACAGATTTTAAGATTTTTATCAAGTAGATCGTCGCTCGAATGTTCCTGAAATCTGTAGGTGTAAAACTGCCTATCTTTTACTCTATACCTTAAACTAATAACCTTAAGCTCAAGTTCAATAACTTTTTGTTTGTTTGAATACGTTGATCTCTGGAACTACCAGCCGGATTTGCATTCAATAGCCTAATGCTTGAGGAAGGCTGTTCACACTAGGACCCCTAGGATCCGAAAAAAAGAAAAAAAATCAAAAGGAATGCTAAGCGAAAACGAAGTAAAAGCGCGGGCAGACGATGCGATGCGACGGGGTGGGTCGGGGAACAAGAAATGTCACGCGGACGAAGTCGCGGGCAGAACCTAGAGGAGTATAAAATCAACCAATCGAAAAACAATGTAATCGAAACGGAACCCATAAAAATGGGAAGGTAAAATGGCGCATACGTATAACGATTTCACTACGTATGTGACATCCTGCGATTTTCCAGTCACTTCTCACGGCAAATATTTAACGAATAAATATTGGCTCAGAGATGAAAATGTATATGAGACTCAAACAGACTTCCACATAGATAATACGTAGATATACATTAAAATACATGTAAATAAAATAAAATTGTCGCCAGTGACTATGAAGCTTACAAAACTGTGTACAAAATATAATGAATTACTAAGAAAATAAAGTTTTAGGTCAATATTTGTTCATGGTAGTCTTATAGTATTATATACCTATATCTATATAAATACGTTATACTTAAATTATTTTTATTCAGGTTGGACGTTTGCAGTTATTTACTTTTAAGTACAAGAGGCACAGCACGTTCATAAATTAACATTGTATACAAACATTTAACAGTAAAAGCACGTGCTTTTACTGTTAAATGTTTATACACAATGTTAATTCTACGTAACCGGGTCATCAAATGTACATGATCGCCTTCAGTGTATAAGTACTTTTTATTAGTTTTATAGCTTTAGTATTATCATTGTTGTTTATTTCTTCATATTAGAACGTGGAAGTACCCTATATTTAAGGGTATCAAATTAATAATGAGTGAAATGGACCAAGCTGATGAAGAGTTTTCACAATTTTTTACTAGACAAAACCTTATAGAGGTATGAGGAACAGGGTGTAAAGTTCACTCATCCTCCATACAAAAGGGAGGATCCTTCGACCACAAGGGTGATGTGTCTGGTAGACACTTGGTCAA
Source organism: Hydraecia micacea (assembly GCA_914767645.1). Lineage (NCBI taxonomy): Eukaryota > Metazoa > Arthropoda > Insecta > Lepidoptera > Noctuidae > Hydraecia > Hydraecia micacea. Next base: position 14,341,025 of record OU611783.1, on the reverse strand, counting down.
CGATTGATGTCGAGACGTTGTATACATGCTAGTTGCACGGTAAACTCTGCTTGCGCGATGCAGGATTTTGCGTGACGTCAGTGTGATGCGTAGTTAGCATGTGGCGATGTAGATGCCGCCACAACCTCAACATAATGTCCTCTAACTTATCCCACTCGAGTACACTCGAGATACCCATGGTCCCGACCTCTACGAAATATTCCTGAAATACCTAGGTATATTAATAATCTAATCACCCAGCCAGTCAAACAGATTAGTATAAATCCGTCCAATAGACTCGTTCCTGGCAATAATATAAGTAAATAAAAAAGAGATATGTTTATCTGTAGGTTAAAAAAAGATCAAAGACAACCTACGTCGTTTCTAGTTACAAATACCTATTTATAAAGTTACAATAAAATTTACTTATAGGTACTCGAAGAAACTTTATCATCATTCATAAGAAGAGTTAAAATAATCATGTCGTCAAGGTATATCTATACTTAAAAAACCCAAATATAAACGCTTGGCTCCGAGATAAATCAATCACGGTCAGATATAAGCTGATAAAGAGCCTGTTTTCTAGTTCATCACTCTCCGCCGACGGAAAAGCTGACAAACACACATCATAGTCACATGACATGACGTCGTACGGACTAATATGAAAATATATTCATTTTTATACAAACTAGGTGAAGGATTTTACCTAATAATCTAACCTGCATCGTACGTCATAACCACAACATCTTATTACATTGCACAAACAACAGTAACAAATTTGATTCAGAGAAATTGTTCTGATTCACTTTGACGTAAGTTTCTGACTAATTACAAATCTAGCAAATAGTTTCAAGTGTAAAGGATTACCCGGCTGGAAAACACAATTTATTATCTCGTATCTATCATGACGAGTGCCTAAGCCTGTTCTATTTTTAGCAACATCCAGTCAAGTAGACACTGTAATGCGTAAATCCTCTATTAATTGTGAACGTAAAGATACTTTATTTAATGTTTATCCACTCGAGGTTCCTCAAGTGTTCGACGTGTTGTTCACCTCTAGAGAACGACAAAGACCCAGCAAAAAGATACCGACCGAAAATGGATTTTTGGCGGAAACTGAAACTGGACTTCGGTGTTTACTGCTTTTTCGGATAAAAACCGAATCCTGATAATAACATACCTATTACGATTTCCCGTGTTTTATAATAAATTTAAGTTTTGAGAAAGTAGATTAAGATATAGTAAAATAATAATAATACCAGCTTATTATTGTCCAAATCACGAGAAAGCACGAGAATTGATCACCACCGTTAAGACCCATCTTTGAGCAAGTGTGGCCAAAATCGCCAAAATTAAAATACTAGAGAAAGTGTACTTTCTTTAAATTAATCGCAAAAAGAATGACTGTTTAATTATATTTCGGCCAAAAAGAAAAATTGCCGAAAATATTATTTTGACCGAAAACGATTCGGTCAGGCTCTACCTGCAAATAATATCATCAGGTTACCTGGCTAACTGGGTCAGTGCAAATATAGCATATGAAGGCTATATTTCTTTCTCTTTAATCAAATCTGACCTGGAACTGTCACGTCAAGCAGATAAGCACGCGCCGGGCTCTGGCAGGCATCTGCGTCGAAGTCCAAGAAGACGGTGCCAAGGACTGTGAAGAGTACTCCCCAGGGGTGGTAGTTACTGTGTTCCTTGTCCAGGGCTAAGCTTCTGGGTCCTAATGCGGAAGGAACATCTGTTCTGTTCAGTGGTAACTCGTCGCCGAGAGCGTAGCCTATGTCTTCTCCGTTGGGGACTAAGATTAAACCTGCAAAGTATTTTTATGTGTATACAAAAATAAACATCAAGACCCGCGATGGCTCAGTCAAAAATAAAATAAAAATAGCATTTATATTTCAAATAATGGTGGTGGTTAAAAATAACAACCAAAAACGAACGATAAGAACGATAAGATATTTTTCCCTTGTAACAAAAAATAAGATAAATATTTTTCTTGAACGAAAAACGTCCTCATTACGTTTCATTTTAAATAATATTGTCTGAAACTGAACACACCTACCTAATTTCCTTTCTGTATTTTAGTCTCAAAGTTAACAATTTATGCATTCGTTAAAGTAGCGGGTTTTCATTTCCTGAAGCTATGAAAATTGGCGTTGAAATACTGCCTGAAAGCCGGAAATTACGAAATACCACAAGAACATCCATTTCGCTAGTGAGTACTTTCAAGTTCAATCATTATTCTTGAAGTATCAACAAACACTAGTCTATCATAACTTATAAATCCAAAGCCCTGAAGATTAGATAAGAAAACCTTTGCACCTACTTTTTTTTCGCTCCTGGGTAAAGGTCTCACTCCACTCCTTCAATCATTCGCGACCCCACGAAACTATTTACCTACTTGTAAATCATATTCATTTATTTGCGTACCACAAGGTATAAACAAGATGTTAACAAAAGGCTTAGAGCTAAGAGCCGTTGCAGAACAAAAATTATTGTTTGATACATACTTAACTATTACTTAAAGTTAAAAATCTAAATCGTAGTAACTAAAATTAAAATAAAATTATACATCATGAAATCATCAAAATATCCTTAAAACAAACTCAAGTCACCTATCAGTTTCATCAAAAAGTTGAGTCAAACAAGATTGTAACAAAAAGGAGAAGCTAATCCACAATTTTCGTCACAAAACGTCCTTGTATTCGAGCTCGGTTCAAACGCCTGTTGCTTCTGCCTGTTCGGCCTCAAGTATTCCTCTCACGTGACAATAAAATAATAGCCCTTTGTTACTCCACTTGATTTTCAAAAGCAGTAATTAGGGACATTCCGTTATCTCCCGAAGTAATAACTGTTTGCTTAGGATTTCGGGACCCCAATAGCGAATGTCTCCGTTACAAATCGAATTTAATCCTTCAGATATTTGGGTAAATTGGTACTCAACTCTTTAACAAACAGGTGGGCCGTTGAAAAAAGGTTTTAGTGCCGAGAACTCATTCAGTTTAATATCTATATCAAAGATACTTCGTTCAGTAACTCAAATTAAATTCTAGTTTCTTCAGTTAGGAAACATCCTTTGAAGTAAGAAATACTTTTAACAGATTAGGAGGTCGATATTGACTTACCTAATAATACTCCAACAGACATCAGAACAATGAAAGGTCTTCTCCTTCCGAACCTCGATCGGCAGCGATCACTGAGTGACCCCAGTAAAGGGGTCATGAAGAACCCAATTAGGGGTGACAGTGCCCACACCAGCGTCATCTGTTGATGGGGGACCCCTATTTGCAGCAGTGTGGGAGATACGAAGGCCGTTTCTCCGGCGTACGAGAACTCAATTCCCATTACTGCCGCTGATATGCGCATCAACTCGATACGGCTTTTTCTCCTGAAAATGTCACATTTTTTACTTACTCTGTCGGAGGGTTATATTAAGTGGTTCGATATTATTGGTTGACAGTTGATTAAATTAGATTATCTATCGATCTAACGCGATTAGTAGCTTATATTAGCTGTGACATCAATATTATAACGTTACATTCTGAGTTCGTTTGAAGCGTAGATCTGTTATTACCGTTATGTTATTACGATGATGGTTGAAAGCAAACTTAGCAGCTTTGCCTGTTATCCTAATTAATACATCGACTTGTCCTACACACTAAGTTTGATACAAAGTCAATATGTCAGAATATTTACTCTGCTATATTAGACTTCGATCTATCGCTCCGAACTATGTTATTATTTGTTATATCTTGTATGTGGGAGTAGGTTGCAAAAGTGGATATGAAATCGAGTTACGTATCGGTTCTCTGCTACACGGAGATTAATAGTACTGTTCCCATGTGCCCGAAAACATGTTGCAGCTGGTTAACGCAGGAAGTCATTAAACATTCCAATCGTCAATCAATTTAACCAACGTTCAATACATGCCTCATTCTAGGCTACCACTAAATAGTTTTTGAAGTAATCGTCCTATACAGATACTATCCTTAGATCATTTTGATACTATTAAAATGACGCTAAGATTATTTTAAACGTAATTCACTCCTTCATTATCATGAACGAAGGATCATCATCAAACTAAAATAAATTATTTTTACTTCCGACATCAAAAATAAAAATGTAAATTACCGATAAAGATCGCTGTAAGCACTATCTTGCCAGACCCTTTCTCTCGGCTCATCGGAGTTAGGTATCCCGAACAGACTCTCAGCGACAACATCCCGAACGCCTCTCGGGTGTTGTTCTCTCCATCTGGACCAGCGTTCGCGGTAGCGGTCGCGTACACCGTGCAGGCGACCTGTCACTCCTTGGTACTCATGTAGCTTATCTGCCATGGTTGAAGACTTGTAATGTCAGACGTTGATGGTCATAGGACGTAAGGAATCTCTTCTCGTAAGGAGGTTATCTGGTCATAGGATGAAGGGGTCTCCTTAGATGGAGATTTTGGAGGATGAAGTCGGTGATGGGAGTTTTATAAACACAGATAGGGACTTATCACATCCTGTAGAATGTGTTTTCGACGAGTTGTTTTTAAATGTCCTGGGTAATTTAAGTCTAATGAATTTGAGATAAAATAACACTGATAATGAGACAGTTTAAGCTATCAGATGATTTCTCAATCTCTTTCAAAATAACAAAAAAAAACAAAAAATCACAATGCAAACAAAATGAAAGTCAAATCACTCTCTAAAATCCAATTAACACTTCTAAACAAAAGTTTCCGTTAATAAATAACAAGCGTCGATGCTTCAATACAGTAAATAGTTGACGGCAAAGTTATCGGTCACGCTGGGCACTGTTAGCGGGCAAGCTAGGCACTGTTAGTGGGCAGTTACCGCGGGCACGGACGGCGGAAGTTGACTGGGCGCGCGCGCCGCCCTCGCCCGCACAGCCGCCCGCCCAGCATCTACTGACCGATGTCGATACTTTTTACTGGAAGAGATACTTTAGAGAACTTTTAAATTATTATTTTGTAGAAGAGTTCTTTGATATTAAGTAATATTCTTGATACAGTTCGGGCCAAATACCGGGTATTTGTGTGTTTCCAATATGTTTTAAATTTTATTTTTGGTTTATTTTAGTATCTTAATAACAATGGCAAAATAAATATTTCTAGTAAAATTTAGACAGGACAAGTAATTGCCGTTATTTTATATTAATATAAATTTGTAAGAAAACACTGGAAAAAGATCCAGTCATATATAAGACGAAAAAAGCCTCAACTCATATTTTTAACGTTCAATACTAAGAATTTTTCAAGCTACGGTACGGAAGAAGTTCAGCTTTAATACTAATAAGTAATAATTTTATCCATACCGGGATACGGAAATAACTTAAAACATGAGAACAATACTTATTCAACTGAAATAGAATGATTTATTTACAGCCGATAGCCTAAAAAAATTACTTAAAAATACCTCGTGATAAGAAAAATGAATCAAATATAAGCTCCTTCCAAAATTGTATTAAACCTCTCATCATAACCATACGAGTAATATCGAGATACCAGGACAATAACAGAATTTAAATCAAAGTGCTTCTTCCATTTGGTCTGGAGGAAATAAAATCGTTTTAAAAGTCACTTCTCACATTATATTTCTCGGTTCCCCGCCTCGGGGATTACGCTTATTGCGTCCCAGGGAGTCGCCGACTGATTGTATCCTTCCAATACGGCCTTATATAAACAAACTGATTGTCTGTTCGTCTTATTGCTTTTGCGACTCCTTTCTATCTTTAGACTGACGATCAAATTGAAAGTAACGCCGCGGATTCACCAGATGGAACCGTTTATACGGGTAAATCCTTATCGGAATTTGAATATGTTTTGGATACTTTTCGCGTTTGTGTAAATATATTTTGTGAATTAAGGTGTTGAGTCCGGATTTTCAAAGCAGTGTTTTTGACGTTTATTATATTTAATTATTTAGTAATTTTGTGAAGGCTAATATTTGCTTTTGATAAGGCTGAAAAATAGTTGTAATTCTTCATGTCACCTTTTATCTTCGCGTCAGTCACAAAGATATCCAAACGTGTAATAGTAAATGAACCTAATTATTTTTCTGTCGTGTCTGTGACAGATATTGTATTCTCGTAAAAGATATTTACTTAGATCTATTTTATTTATTTGTATGTACTCTACTATCGCACAGGTATGCTGGAAGAAGAGGATTCTTAAGAAATAAGCATCACCCTTTTAGGGTTCCGTACCCAAAGGGTAAAAACGGGACCCTATTACTAAGACTTCGCTGTGCGTCTGTCCGTCTGTCTGTCACCAGGCTGTATCTCAAGAACCGTGATAGCTAGACAGTTGAAATTTTCACAAATTATGTATTTCTGTTGCCGCTATAACAACAAATACTAAAAACAAAATAAAATAAATATTTAAGGGGGGGCTCCCATACAACAAACGCAGCATTTTGCCCTTTTTTGCTCGATATTAATAACTGCAACAGGTAGACGCTTGAAATATTTACAAAATAGGTACTTAGTTGTATATTCACTTTAAAAATAAATTAATAAAATAAAAAAATTAAGGGGGGCACCAACACCAACGTGATTTTTTTATATAATTATGTAGTGTTAAATATTGTACGGTGGTACGGAACCCTTCGTGTGCGAGTCCGACTCGCACTTGGTCGGTTTTTTTACTTATTGTTCTATTCCTTTCCTTCTTGTCTGTATATATGTGTATACCCGAAAGCAAAAGTTGGCAAGATATTGATTGCTCTGGTTACATATCCTGGATATTAATCTGTATTTCAAGTTCGCAGACAGATATTATCGATTTCATGATTGTGTTAATACAAAATAATCTCGTGAAACATGTCACAATGCAATCCCGATAACAGCTGAACACCGGCAGTGTCTGCTATTGAGTTAACTTGTCGACGATCCACACCATAAAAAGATAACTGGAGCCCCACCATAATATTTATCTACTTGTGTGAACGATTCAACTTGCACTTGACAATAAATAAATGCGTAACTATTTGCCTTGTGAAAATAATTTACAAGGTGCAATAAATAATGAGACATTAACATATTATGTGGACTAGTTGTTTGCACTAGCTAATTATACAGCATTGATGGAAGTATCATAATGAGCAAGGCTAGTTCCCGCACGATGCGCTGGCGCTACCCTCGTGACTAGAACAAAATGAGACCTATCTTCATACTGCTCATTTAAATATACTTTTGTAAGATCAACCGTGAAAATTAAAGAAAGAAATAACAGGAAGGACATTCACAATGATACATGATGCGCATAAAATTGACAGTCGTGATTTATTAAGATTCGTGAACTAGATTTAAATCACTATCGAATCATTTATGCATATCTGACAGTGAAGAGTTTCTTGAGAGATTATTATTTTATTGCACTCTTGAAAATGAAATAATGAACTTGTCTGAAAGAGTTATGATCAAATTATGTAAGACGGTTACGTAACTGTCTAGCCACATAATTTTCATAATTAGTTCCATAATCCGTTGTTAGATGTTTAGTTAGTAGTTTCGTAAAATTGCTTTACTCCCGGGCTGAATTTTGAAGCCATTGTCAGGTAGGTAGGCCTTGACAAAACCATAACTTATAGGTCTATGAAAGTTTTTTGGGCCATCAGTCTAGCATTAATCTCCTTAATAAAAATCTTAAATTAATTTATATTCATTCACTGAGAGACACCTAAACCACTGGACGTAGAAGCATGAAATTTTGAACCACGAAAGGATCAATAAGGAAGGGTTTTTGAAAATTAATCCCCTAAAGATGATGCCCTGCCCTCTGTGTCCCAAAACATGCAGTCAAATTGACCTCTGCGTTGCCTTTGCCACCGACTATGGCGTGGAAGTGGTAAAGTTTTGAGCCAACCAGCACCCTAATTGCGTAACACCCTATTACTCTCAATTTGAATCATTTTGAAGCATATTCCTAATCCATTGTTCCATATTATGTTCGAAAAATATGTCTGCTCAACAACGCAAATAACGCAATGAATGTTGTTGAACTGTCAAAATGAAACCCATTGCTACTGATAGTATGTTACGTAATTACCCTGAAGATCTAAAATAGTGTCGTGCAGCGACATGAAGAAAAAGAATCCCCTAAAGGGGTAAACCCTATTTAATCCATCCAAAGGTGGTCTTTAAAAGATCGCTCTTAGCGATAAGACCGCTCATTGTGTCACCCATTGTAAAGTTTCTATATTTATGTCTGTAATTTATATGGTGTACATAATAAAGAGTAATCTATGTAAATAAAATGGGAAATCCCATCGGACACACTGCTTGTTCCTATAGAAATCTGTTCACCTGTATCCTTCTAATAAATCTCCTCCTTGGCGACCTATAAAGTTACACAATATCTCCTTCAATGAGCTGTCACAAAAGTACCCAAAGCCGCATTCCAACCTTGATACGTTCAAAGGCGGTTTCCAACAATCAACCTTGCTTATCAATCATGAGCCGACAGGTGACAACAGTCTCTTAACACAAGATAAGACATTGAACTAGCAAGTGTTAGCTCACCAAAGAAAGTCTCTATAAATTCGGTAACGTTTTTTTCATACCTATAGTTTTTCCGGGCTATCTATATATACTCTATACTAATAAATATTATAAAGAGGTAAAATATATATTATAAAGAGGTAAAATTGTTTGTAAGTTTGTAAGTTTGTATGTAGGGGGTAATCTCCGGAAGTAATAAACCAATTTTAAAAAATGTTTCACTGGTAGAAAGCTACATTATTCGGGAGTGCTATAGGCTATAAATTATAAAGATATCATGCATATTAGCCGAACTATCTCAATTTTTGTCTAGCCAGGCGGAAAAAAATAGCTCTTACAACAGAGTTATTTGCATACGCTGCCTTAACAGTTGTATATAATTGAAAACAATGTATGGCAACCAGGTCCGCTTTGAATAGTTCTACAAAAAAGTCCGCGACACCATATTTCTATCTTTTATATTTTAGCAGATATAGTAGCTTTTATGTGTTAAAAAAAGTATTTTTCGACGTACTTACCTTTGGACGATTTTTTAAACAACAAAATATTAAACCTTATCGAAAAAAATATTATTATGATCACAAGAACATCGTAGAGATACGATTTGCCCAAAACAGTATGTCAATTGGTTAAATAGTTTCGAAGATAATATAAAATTACTAAATCGGAAAATGCCGCCGTCCATTCACGAACCGCATAAGAACATGCTTTGTACGGACGTTTTATCCATTTACCCATAGATGGCGTTGTGCATAATGACCCTCTCCAGTTATTGTTTAACTTTCGTCATTAGGTAGGTGAGTTGTACGCACTAAGTAGTTGGTTGGACGTTGATGGTCTTTAAAATTGTTTTGGTTGCTCGGTTTCTTAAAACACAAATTATACTACTTCGTTCTCATTCTTCGAGTTCGAAGCTGTGGTATTTCTGTTTTTGGGATATTGGACAGTTTCAGCGATTGTTTATCATGCCTAAAAGGAAATCACAACTTTCCCGTCAGACATCCCAGACAAGAGCAGCTCGAGTACGCCGTACGGAAGAGTCTGCTCTTGAAAATCACCAGCGCCTCTCGAGGAATAGAGAAAATATTTCGCAAGCAAGCGCTGGGGAATCTAGCGTCTCAGTGATTTAAGGCAGCATGTCTCTGCAACAAGGGATAGAGAGAGTCTAGCGCTGAGCACTCGCAGCGGCTCGCTAGGCAAACTGTGAGAACATCGCAGGCCCGTGCTCGGGAATCTAGCGCTGAACGTGCGCAGCCTCTCAGTTATTTAAGGCAGTATGTCTCTGCAACAAGGGATACGGAGTCTAGCGCTGAGCGCTCGCAGCGGCTCGCTAGCCAAACTGTGAGAACATCGCAGGCCCGTGCTCGGGAATCTAGCGCTGAACTTGCGCAGCGTCTCAGTGATTTAAGGCAGCATTATGTCTGTGGCAGCATGTCTCTGCAACAACGGATAGGGAGTCTAGCGCTGAGCGCTCGCAGAGGCTCGCTAGCCAAAGCGCGAGAACATCGCAGGACCGAACCACACTCATAATTTCATCACAAGTTAAAATGTTTACCGCCCAACGAAGTGGGCACGGGTCAGCTAGTAATATTATAATTAGTTGTTATGTGAACTAGGAATACGAAGCTTGTTTTTCAGGCATCAGTTTCAACTCTCGTTCATATTCGTCTCCGTTGTCATTTCTCTTTGCACCTTCTTTTGGGTACAGTACATATTTGTATTTAGGCTCCTAGTTTTTCCAGACTAGTTGTCGTCATGTGATATTCTCTGTTATCTGTGTTGTATAATCTGTTAACGTGCAGTTTGTTTTTCTGACGTTACTTTGCTTCAGTCTGTGTTTTTCAGTTTCAGTTCTCGTCGTATTAACTCCACTGTCATTTTTCTTTGCACCTTCTTTTGGGTACAGTACATATTTGTTTAAGGCTCAAGGTTGTATCATGAAAAATATAGTATCTTTTTTTTTCATGTAGAGCAGAGTAAATATGTACATACTCCCTCCCCCTGCTCTTCCTTCTCGTCCTCTCTCCAACTGTCTCTTCTTTCTTGTGAATCGAGAAAGTTAAGTGCGTTTATTCCCTGGATTGAAAATATGTATAGTCCGGCCGCTGAGAGAACGCGTTCTTGACAGTCAGCCTCTCACAAACGAATACGTGTTTTGAGAATTTGATCTTAATTGGTTAGGTACTAGAATTTTCGCACTGTGACAGGTGTCAGCTACGCATTCTCTCGACGGCCGTACTGAACATCAGTAGACTCAGGATTGGTTGAAGGTAAAAGCAACTTTCTTCTTATTCTAATCCAACGATTTGATAATGATGAAGATGTTAGAAATTACGTAATACTTAATATAAGAATTTCATTACATAATGTGACCTTTCCTGTACAAATATTGAACCAAAACGTTCTTAAAGAACAATACTTGCCTACTTTTGATAAAAACTTCCTGCGCCAACTCAAATATATGATCAATCACGTGTATATCATTTTATACATAAATCCTGATGTATTCATATTCGTGCAAATCTTACACAATCTTATCATATTGCTGTGGAAATAAGAAAATATCGCATGATTCATGGATTATTATGTATCTGGTTGGATAATCTTCTAAACCTTTAAGAATGTTCAAAGCTTTTTGTTTATTGGTATAGAATCTTTCTCAAGTTAAAACTTTTTTTAGTATTCTTCTTCGTGTCGCTGGCACAACAGTTTTTAAAATATTGTTGGCCCCACACTTCGCCGCTTCCATGGCGTTATCGATGGCAGCGCAGAGATCAGTTTGGTTGAATGTTTTGAGGCACAGAAGGCATGATAGGAGCTGAACACTTTCTTTAGTACCTATGCAAAGTATTTTGACCTGTGAGATATATGGAGGAGAAGACATGCCATCCCCAAATAAGTTGGAAGAAGGGAAGGAGGATGAAGATTTTGACCTGTGAACACTACTAAAGTATAGGAAAGATCATTGCAACAAGGAACTGCGAAACATTTTAGTCCCAAGAGACCAAAGGTAAGGAAAAATATCATCTTGATTTTTCCTGACTTCCAAAAAACCTGAAGGAAAAGACAAATTACCTTATTCTTCTGTCACCTAATACATACTTACAAAACAGTCCTACATTTCACGTACCAGTGCGTTAGCTATCGTCCGTGTATTGATATTCTTGACGAAGTTAGGTAAGAGATGGCTGGTAATAGGATTGATCGCTGTTACGGCTTCATCAGACGTGGCTAAACTGCGCTTCATACGTCACGCACCGGTAGTATAGAAGCTAGTAGCTCTGACGTGAATATAGATATATACATGCTGGTTTGTTGCGTCACCTGCAAATGGAGGTTGATAAGAAATATTGAAATTATAGGAACTTGGAAGTGTAAAATGAGCTTAAGAGTCAGTCCAGTCGTCAATATCACTTGGATGAGGTGCTACACACTGATAAGGTCGAACGAATCAGTACGGTTCGAGTTTAGCTTGAACAGCTAAAAACATCCCAAGTGGTCGAAGATATTGGGTATTGAACTTTTAATATCTTTCTAATTGAGATTTAGGCAGTTGTGTTCAACATGTATCAGAAAGGTGTAGTCACAATTCATTTGTGGGCGAATCGACATTGTCGCTAAGATAACTCCTACTAAACGTTATAACATTACCATAGCGCTAATTTGGTCTATCCAAATTAACGCTATTGCAAAAAAATGTCCAACTGGATAAAAGCGAATAAAAGCACATATAACTTTTAAAGTGTCCGAAACCAGCCTTCAGAATTTTGCAGAATTCAAGTACAAGACAAAATTGTTAATGAACGACTTAACACTTGTAAATTCGTTCAATTTGTATGTAAATTATTTAAAAGACAATGGATCGGTCCGAGTTCGCAGATGTCACGTTCATGTTGCTCAGCAGTGTCCCAGACACAAAATAAAGTATTGTAGCGTATTTACAATCTTTCTTTTTTGTATTTAGGCCTGAAAGGCTGACAACCAGTCTTACCCAGGAGTATCGTGTTACCAAGTAACCGCTCCATATTAAATATTGGTATTCAGCTGCATTCAGTTAGACTGAACGACCCCAACATACGTGGGACACTCAGAAAGTTTTGCAAAAATAAAAAAAAATGTTCTATAGTTAAAATGTTCTATAGGCTTCTTTGGTCCCGTAAAGGAATTGTACACCAAGTAGCCAGTCAAATTGAAAAAGCTCGCGATCAAAATCTTTCCCTCGCTTCTAGATCGGTTCACTTTGGTAGGCGTTGATTCATTTTGAATCACCCAAACCGTCGACTGGCGCTTCGTTTCTGGATTGTATTGATAAATCCAAGACTCATCACCTGTAATGATGTCGTAAACACGCCGAGACGAGCCTGCTTCGGCACCATTCCACCCGGACCTGCTTCTGAGCATCGGTGAGGTTGTACGGCACCTAGCGTGAAACTATCCTCCTCACGCGAAGATGCACGTGTAGAATTCGTGAAGGCTTCCCGATCCAACCTGCAGTATGTGCTGAAACTCTTGATACGTAAGTCGCCTATTGTCTTGTATTTAATTTTTCACTGCTTTAACGTTTTCTTCCGTAACAGCCGTCAAAGGGCGACCACTTCTATCTTCATCCCCCAAAGTTAGTTGACCGCGCTTGAATTCGTTATACCAACGATACACGGTTGCTTTAGAAGGGCCTTCATCCATGAATGCCATTTGAAGTCTATCGTACGATTCGTCCGGTTGCAGGCGACACTTGAAATCGTAAAAAATCATAGCGCGAAAATGTTCCTGGCGCAGATCCATTTTTTAATAAGACACGATAATTAAAATTATCTCGCAATCTTTTTTTTTTAGATAATTGAATATTTGACAAGTTTGTATGTAACTCCTATCTATTTCTATATGAATTAATTATATCTACCTATATGAGTCAGCATTGTCAATGTTTAATGAATGTTGTAATTATTATTTTGTTTTAGTTTTAAAGTTACATTAATATTTGCACACCATGACAATATGGTAAACTGTACTTATAACACCTTGCATGCATTGTAATGTATGTACACACGTTTGAGCAAATAAAATTATCTGAATCTGAATCTGAACAATGTAGAGGGAAATTTTGAAATTGGATCGCACCTATTTTACTTACAAATTAATAATCATATATATTACTAGCTTCTTCCCGCGACTTCGTCCGCGTGAAATTTCACCCCCCCCCCATTCACCCCCTTAGGGGATGAATTTTGAAAAATCCTTTCTTAGTGCACCCCTAGACCTCATAAGGAACGTACGTGCCAAATTTGGAATCTCTAGACCCAGCGGTTTGGGCTGTGCGTTGATATGTCAGTCAGTCAGTTCTCCTTTTATATATATAGATTTTCAAAATAGATTATAAGTGGCCAGTCTCTCATAAATAAAAACTTTTTTTCGCAATACTATCTGTGTGGCCTGGTAATTGGGAAAAGGCTAGGCAGATGATTTTTTTTTTGTATTTATTCCTACAATCGAGCAGGCTTAGAGAATTTGCCAGCAAGAGCAATTAAGAGAAAACAATAGACGTCATCAGAAAATAACTGATTTTGGATGCCCAGAATCATGTAGGTAAGTAACATACTTACGCTGTGAGAAGATCAGGTAGCTACAGGAAACCCAAAACCCTATTGATTCGACAAACTATTTTTCGACCTTGCATTTTACATAGGTAGAAGGTGGTGTCTTGCCTAAACTGACTAATTTCCTATACTTACCAGCTTACATAAAGTACATAATCAGCCTATAATGTTCCCACTTCTGGGACGCAGGCCTCGTCTCGGTGAGAGGGATTGGGCTATGCTATAATAATCACGTGGGCCCAGTGCCGGTTGGTAGACGTCACATGTCTTCGAATTACTGGTTCTAGAACATGCCGGTTTCCTCACGATGTTTTCCTTCACTGTTCTGAGAGCCGTGGTGATAAAATAATTTACACAAAGTGGCTGCCTGAGTTCGAACCTACGACCTTCAAATAGTAAGTCGCGGCCGTTACCACTGGGCCAACTCTACTCTCCAGTTTATGTTGACCCATTACAAAGCAAAGGCATTTTCGCAACCGAAGAAGAGAAGAAGAAGGAACCGTCCAAGAATCCAGAAACCCTTTAAAAGGATGATCTGCTCCTCAATCCCTTACCTCCCCGTAGGTATCTACCCGTAGCAACAATGCTGTGGTAGTCTAAACTTTCTTTAAACATCCAGATGTGTTAATCACACTAATATTATAAAGGCGAATGTTTGTGAGTGTGTGTGTGTGCGGGTGTGTTTATATTTTTGTTACTTCTTCACGCTCAAACGGCTGGACCAATTTTGATAAAATTTTGTATGGAGGTAGCTGACACCCTGGATTAACATATAGGCTACTTTTTATACCGATATTCCCACGGGATCGAAACTTATGCGGGTGAAACCGCGGGGCGCAGCTAGTTATGAAATAAATTACACTTAATCGTAGGTCAAGGTGTCCACGGGTCATCGTTGTGCAATCTTCAACAGCAACCAGTTATCCTCATGCCATTGGATTAATTTATTAAGCATAAAATTAAAACATCGATGTGAAATGGCCATTGAAAAGATTTAATTTCCCTGTGAAGGAAGACATGTTTTTACACACGAGTAGGTTAGCATTTAGGTATTCATTGGTAAAAGTTTGATAACATAGTACCTATCTATTTCTGGAATCTAGGTCTATGCTTTATCGGAACACGGGGGTTTAACTAAGATATACAATAGTTATCATTAAAATTTCGGGAATAAAATTGTAACTTGTTTTTATAATAATGAGCTGAATTCTTTCAAATGTTTTAGTAATATTACCCGGTATAAAGTAATTTTCTGGACTTTATGAAACATTTCTTCAAAGTATAAACGACATTTATCTGAATACAGAGTTCAACAACCTTATTTATTCCAAAATCGCTCCAGTAAGTTATTGGTACACTCATTTAATTACTCAACACATGTAGTGCTTCCTTTCCACGTACAAGTAGACGGTGAAACCCCAAATAAGTAGTTACGAAGGGCACACGTCGTTTCGACGTATTAATCGTCACTACCAAACGTAAGCACATGCATACACTTAACAATTTCGCACGCAATATTTCGTGATACGTGAGGTGGTTTAAAATAAGAACACCTTATTGACTCCATAAAGACCTCGTTGCTTATGGAAGTAATTTGTAAGAAGATGACCTCGTTGGTAGTGCTGGCTGCCGAGCATAAGTGCCCATACCCATTCGATCCCCAGGTCGGCCAGTGTAATAAAATCAAAATCAATTTTTTTTTCACGTAAACCTACATGGGCACTTATGAAACGTCAGAAGCTAGGTGCACGGTACCAACTGGTCGTTTCCTATGGAGAAGAGTCGGCAAAAACGCCACGGCTACTCTTTTAAAAATAATTGGATTTGACAATGTTTTCAAATTACAGTGTTAACAGGTATAGGAGGATAGTGTAGGTATATAAGGTAATAGGGGGTGTTTCTAGCAAATTCTTAGTTGCAATCTGACACCGGGTGGAATCGATTTAAAATCTAGAAGGAAAAAGAATGAGGGCAATAGGCGGCCCTATTGGACTTACATTAAGTACATTACACTCATCATCATCTGCCTAGCCTTTTCCCAGCTATGCTGGGGTCGGCTTCCAGTCTAACCGGATGCAGCTGAATACCAGTATTTTACATGGAGCGACTGCCTATCTGACCTCCACAATCCAGTTACTGGGTACTTAATACGATACCCGTTGGTAAGACTGGTTGTCAGACTTAAATATCCACGAATGACAGCCGGGACCAACGGCTTAACGTGCTTTCCGAGGCACGGAGGGGTCTCGGTATGTAAAGATGGTCGGTCACCCACCCACAGACCAACCGCGGCAAACGTAGCTTAACCTAATCGATCGACCTGTGCGGCTGTTATTATTTAGCCACGGGCCCCTACATTACATTACACTATCAACCTATAATGGCCCCACGGCTGGGACATAAGCCCCTCTCTTTGAGAGGGAGTGGGCCACTGTTGGGACACAGGTCTCCTCTCTATGAGAGGTAGTGGACTGATAAACCACCGGCCGAGTGCGGGTTGGTAGTCATCACATGTCTTTAAATTTTTGGTTCTATGACATGCCGGTTTCCTTCACCGTTTTGAGAGCAGTGGTGATGAAATAAATTACACGAAGTAAAGTGCCTGTCTGGGTTTGAGCTCACGACCTGCAACTCGTAACTCGGGGCCGGTACCACTGGGCCACCACTGCTCTTTCTATTGTACTACGAACTTGTAACATAACAGGCGAAATGTAGACCTCTGCATACAGGTTCTTCGGGAAATAATAGAGGCCGAGGGAATCTATTGACCATAATCGGGCTCAAATCCATACTACTGGCTGCTATTGAAAAACGTCGGATCGAAAACCCAATAATACTTTGTCTGACCTTGGACTCGAACTCAGTATACAGTTAGTGCCACGAAAGACTATTTGGGGGTTCTAGATGGTCTTCTAAGAGGGTTTTTGACGTAAATATTTGCGTTCCTAACCTAAAAAAACCGGTCAACTTTTTTGTCGCCGTGCGCGCACTGGCATTGCAGCCAATAGACGGGCGGCATTGCGTCCAAAATCGCGGACAAAAATATCTCCCAGCTGTCGCGTCTAGAAAAGTCCTATGCAATTTTAAGTCCGCCTCTGTACATTTGTGAGCTTAAAGGTGCCTGTAAACGGGCTACAGAAATTGCATCTTGCTGGCAATTTTTATTGACCAATATATCTCAGTATATTTGTAATGGTACCCTTGCTGCAATTTAATTTTGCAATACATTGCCGAGAGTAGCCCAGCAACATTCGGCAACTGGATTGATGAGAGAAATTGTTCGTACACGCGCGGCGTATTGCGGCTAGATCTCGCAGGACAAAATAAATTTTTGTATGCCTCTTCGGTTGTTATATTAAACTTCGCGGCAATTACGGCCCAAGCATCCTTCTTAAGGTTACGATCTTTATACACACTAGCTTCTACATCCCATAATTCAGGACGTACATGGATTTCATTAATAAAGTTCAAAATCTTTTCGTTTGACCACTCGGCCATGACGAACAGAATAAACAACAACGGACGGATACAAAACAACTTCACTAATCGCAGAACACGTGGTGAATTGAATAGGTTAGGTGCGCGTGCGAGAAGACAGAAGAGATGCACCTATACAGCAGAGCAAGGACGAT
Organism: Hydraecia micacea; assembly: GCA_914767645.1. Classification (NCBI taxonomy): domain Eukaryota; kingdom Metazoa; phylum Arthropoda; class Insecta; order Lepidoptera; family Noctuidae; genus Hydraecia; species Hydraecia micacea. Next base: position 14,323,309 of record OU611783.1, on the reverse strand, counting down.
ATACGGCAATATTGCAGTGAAGTCAAAGCGGGGTAAATCATTTGCAATATAGCCGGCTAGACATTAAATTCTTGCGACTATTATGCAATATCTTGGCAATATATCCGGGCTATACAGCAATATTGCAGCAATTGTTGCACTGTGTTGAGAGATATAATCGGCAACTTGGCGGCTATACTATTGCAGCAAGAAATTGTCAAAAAACTAGCCCGTTTACGAGCACCTTAAAGTATTAAATATTAGTTGCGGATACAAAAGTTGCTCGTTCCCTAAAGGTAACAATTGTAGATAGGCCAATAAATAAATAAATAAATAAAATAAATAATAGTCGCAAGAATTTAATGTCTAGCCGGCTATATTGCAAATGATTTACCCCGCTTTGACTTCACTGCAATATTGCCGTATATCGTCCTTGCTCTGCTGTATAGGTGCATCTCTTTCCCTCGCTAGCCTCCCCTCGCCTCGTCCTGTAGCTACCGCTGCTGTCTTCTCGCACGCGCACCTAACCTATTCAATTCACCACGTGTTCTGCGATTAGTGAAGTTGTTTTGTATCCGTCCGTTGTTGTTTATTCTGTTCGTCATGGCCGAGTGGTCAAACGAAAAGATTTTGAACTTTATTAATAAAATCCATGTACGTCCTGAATTATGGGATGTAGAAGCTAGTGTGTATAAAGATCGTAACCTTAAGAAGGATGCTTGGGCCGTAATTGCCGCGAAGTTTAATGTAACAACCGAAGAGGCATACAAAAAATTATTTTGTCCTGCGAGATCTAGCCGCAATACGCCGCGCGTGTACGAACAAAATCTCTCATCAATCCAGTTGCCGAATGTTGCTGGGCTACTCTCGGCAATGTATTGCAAAATGAAATTGCAGCAAGGGTAGATACCATTGCAAATATACTGAGATATATTGGTCAATAAAAATTGCCAGCAAGATGCAATTTCTGTAGCCCGTTTACAGGCACCTTTAGACAAGATAAGTACGTAAACAATATAGCACTACAGATAAATGCACAGAACATCTGTGACACAAAATGATGGATTACCATATTTGTGCAACGTTCCAAATTTAGATTTTTGTAAAACAAGATCAGTATTGAGAATGTGATGTAACAGTAGAACCACGCCATATCACGTTTTAAAAATAAAGTTAAATTAAATTAACTGTCGATAGAGCAGTGGTGGCCCAGTTTTAACGGCCCCGACTTAAAGAGTTGTAAGTCTTAAGTTCGAACCCAGATAGGCGTTTTACTTTATGTAATTTATTTCATCACCACTACTCTCAAAACGGTGAAAAAAACCGGCATGTCATCGAACCGAAAATTCAAAGACATGTAACAACTACCAACCCGTACTCGGCCTACGTGGTGGTTTACAGGCCACTACCTCTCACAGAGAGGAGACCTGTCAACGACCGCTCTTAGTCGCGGTTTTTCAACTTCACTTCACTTCAATAATAATAATTCTTTCTTTATTGACATAAATATTTTTTGACAAAAGTAGTGAGGCCCTGACTCCTGCGCTAGGTATAGTACCTGTGTTACAGCAGTGGGAACATTAAAGGCTGATTATGCAATCGTCGATATGTTACTGCACGATGAAAGAGGGTTTAGTTAAGGGGATGGACATTAAACAATTTCCATTTCATGGTCATCAACTATCCAACAAAATATTGGTTGTAGATATTTGTCACAAAATGTTAGTGATACCTTTAGAACTTCCTCGTTGACCTTTGCCCTGACTGTTCACCGTATGCTGTATAGTGGTGACATTAATTTAAACAGTGGGCAACTTTCTTTGATTACGGCCTCCAGAAGGATCCATCTTCGACTTTGGATATTATTACAAGTCATCTTATTTTTGTGTTTACTTTCTTTAGGAACATTTTGCTGAAATAAAGATGATTATTATGCCATTTATTTACTCATTCTAATAATGTATTATTATAACCTCCAATTCTACAGCAAATTATACGCGCGAAAATGCCACACATAGGTACCTACACACAAATGTCACATATTTTGTCACATATATGTCAAAGTGAAATAAAGTATTGGACAGCATAAATGCACCAATATAACAACAAAAAATAAATATTATAAGCATTAATTAATTAATTAAGCATTGCAATTGGCTAGTTTTATAGTAAAGCTAAATTTGTAATCCTTGAAAAGCTTTAGTAAAGATATTATGAGATGTGCTCCTCGTATTGAGGTAATTTTAAGCCGCCGAATCACAAAACAAACAACGGGTCTGTGAACCAAGCGCGCGAAAAGAGAAAATTGAAAAAGAAAACAGTGAACAGACTACAGACCCACAGGGTTTTAAGAATACAACAAAGGATCAAACTGACTTTTAGCGGCGAAGCTGATAATTTATTAGAATGTCTAATCGTAAGTAAAATACTTCGTTCTTAGTAACCTTTGAAATAAATTTGGATAAGGGCGGAGGTTATCTGTGAAATGTCACCTAATGTCATTTCTTTCTTGTCTATGATATGTAAAAAAAAAATGTCTTTACAAAACCAAAAAGCCATGAAACCTCCACGAAGTCAAGAAATGGAAATGAAGAAAATAATAAACCAGTAGAATAAAATAAAGGTTTTAAGCAATAAATAGTCGTTAAAAAATATTATGCGGGATGATTGAATGGTTTTACGCAGAGATACTTTATCATTCTATAATAAAATATCTATCTTCCGCCTCCCATATTTGGTAAGGAACTGCAGAGTTATTCTAGATAGCCTGTACGTCCTGCTTACTTCCGGGAAAAAGTAAATAAAGATGGAAACAAATAGGAACTGTAGTAATTTATCAGGAAATGCAAGAACTAAGTTGGAAATGTTTTTATTGCATGACGTGGCTAGGCCATTTTATAATTGATTATTTACCTTTAAAACTTTGATCTATTCATCAATTTGAGTTTATGAAAGGTCCTTTCTTTGGCGTTTTCGGCATGATGGGGGATTACACACCAGTCCGTTGCCCATCAGTACAAGTGTGGTGCTCCTAACTGGACTATATCTATATACTTTCTGAAGTGTCACAAGTGTCCGTCCAATTTACCTTGCCTTAGGCAAGGCCCCTACTATGGCAAGGCAAGTGGACGGACACTTGGTTATATTATATCCGTGGTTATAGTATAATATAGTTCCTTAAAATACCCCCACTGGGCCCAACCAATATATATTTTTTTTTTGGGTGGGAAATTATCCGAGCTTCTCCCGCTCTGGACGGAGCGAGAGGGCGTGTCAGACTCTTACTGACTAAAACCCACCCGTGTTCTATCAGTAGCCTGTGCCAAGGGCCACGGTATCTCTTACGAACAACCCGCGACCCCGGCATCAACTGGACAAGAAGAAGACTGGCATTTTGTCTTACCTTCCCAAAAATTATTTCTTCATTTCAATAATTGCGATAAAAGCTACAAACTACACTTGTGGCACCAATGCACACAAACGATCGACATAAATAATCGTAAGGTAGAAAAAAGGTGTTTCGTAACATGCAAGGAGGTCGAGGTCTTCGCATAAATATTTTTGTTTCCTTATCAGTGTTAGTATTCAAGCCGCGCCAGCGACCCTACAGACTGTTACGTGGCTTGTTTATTACCTAATAATTATCTTCACACCTTTAACTGTTCAGTTTCATAGGAACTTAACGAGTATTTACAAAAGCGTAAGAATTACTTACCCGGAAATAAAAAAATGCGGTTAATATTTGAGGTCCTTTTTAACAATATATGAAATAATTCCAGCGTGGGTATTTAGCAGGTTGTACAGAGTCCGCATGGGTACAATTTATCAAATTAATTGGAATAGAACAAAATAAGGCTGCTTCGTGAAACTGACTAATCAACGAAACTGGCGAATTAAATAAACTGACGACTGAGGGAAACTGACCAGTGATACGCCGACTCCTAATTTCCTGCTAGTTACGTTAACCGGAACCCGTCATGAAAATATTACAAAGTTAACAAACACCAGAGCAGTGGTGGCCCAACGGTAACGGCCACGACTTACGAGTTGTAGGTCGTGGGTTCGTACCCAGACAGGCGCTTTACTTTGTGTAAATTATTTCATCACCACTGCTCTCAAAACGGTGAAGGAAAACATCGTGAGAAAACAGGCATGTCCTAGAACCAAAAATTCAAAGACATGTGACGTCTACCAACCCGCACTGGGCCCGCATGGTGGATTACAGCCCCACTCCCTCTCGAAGAGAGGAGGCTTGTGTCCCAGCAGTGGGAACATTAAATGCTCCAGTAAAACTGTTTATAACTTTAACAAAGATATAGTTTTATGAGTGAACTGTATGACTTTAAAAAAATCTTTTGTTTCAAAATGAAGCAGTAAAAACCTTTTAGCATACTTACTCAGCCTAAATTGTTCTCACTGCTGGGGCACAAGGCCCCCTCTCAGTGAGAGAGAGTGGGCCGTAAGCACACGGGCCCATTGCGGGTTGGTGGATGTCACATGTCTTCGAATTTTTGGTTCTAGAACATGCCGGTTTCGTCACGATGTTTTCCTTCACCGTTTTAAAAGCAGTGGTGATGAAATAATTTACACAAAATAAAGCACCTGACTGGGTTCGAACTTACGACCTGCAACTCGTAAGTCGCGGCAGTTACCACTGGGCCACCAGCCCACCACTGCTTTCTAAAAAACCTCAAAAACCTTTTAATTCACCCAAAAGATTTGTCTTCTTTCATTGACGGACATCCATCAGTGAATTCACCTAAATGTCAAACGCGACCTCAAAGGACACATGCGTGCGACTGGGAATGCGCTGCGACTACCAAAATATGTTTACGAGCGAAATGTTAGGAAGTGTCGCAACTGTTGTAATCTTACTGCATGAGGAAAATAATACCACTTACATAATTTATAAATAGGAAAATACTTGATAAAATTTCAAGTAATTTAATTATTTAGAATTAACCAGCAGCTACTTATCGCGTGTACTTGAGTTAATCAGATATCTTCCGAGAAGTTAAATATCGGCAGTTCATAATCTAGATTCTAGAGCATACGAAAGTGCGACGTGTCTCATCACTATAAAGTAAATAAATATAATGTGCCTTGTGCGGTGTGCGTAACCAGCACAACCCTAGTGGTTCACCCAAACATGGTAGGTGGACGCACTTGACCGAAAGACGCATATTGCGCGACCCTGTGTCACGTCGTTGTACTACCTACTACGAATCAAAAATTATATATTATACTTTAAGACTATCTTATTAATAAAGTGGCTATATGTACAAAACCTACTGAAAAGCGTGATACTAAGAAACCTATATCTATATGTATACTTAGTTAAGTATACAGACACAATTTTTTGGAATGCGAATTTTACACGGACAAAGTCGCGGGCAGAAGCTAGTAATAAAATAAAAGGTACAAATTGTATTTAAAAACAGGCCGTGTGCCCGATGCAATTTTTCATCGATAACTTCTCTTCTAAAAAAGATTATAATAACGACTTTTACTTATACCTACACAGAAACCTGATTATCTACCAGCATCCTAATTGCGTAACTATCAATCACAATCTGAACCATTTTAAAGGATTTAGCTAATCCATTGCTTCATAATTATGTTCGAAAAATTTGTCTGCTCAACAACGTAAACAACGCAATGAATGTTGTTGAACTGTCAAAATGAAAGCCATTACTACTGTTAGTGTGTTACGGAATTACCCCGCCGTTTCTAATGTCAATTTTTTTTTTTTTATTTATTTAAACTCTTAATCTATCATTACAGGTTTAGAAACCTAATGCGATAGCTAAGCCTACTTATAATATTAACTATTTTAAATAACACTATTACTAACATTTACAAATAACTACACAATACATTAACACCAAAAAATACTTATAACTAAAACAATACAACCTTATAATTATAACAATGTAATCTTCACAGAAAATTAACTTAAATAGGTATGCTTTACATTAAAAAAATAGAACAATAAAAGAAACAATAAACATAAAATTACACTAATTGTTGCTTTCGTAACATATTAAGTATATATAAACTTACTCTTATAATAAGGAACTTCAATACAAACTTTCATCCCCTACAGGAGGAGATACATTTTTAAAACATCCTTCTGTACTACTCACCTTCGTTATGTAAGAAACTTATAGGTATGCTAAATTTCATACTTTCTTGACCCAGCGGTTAACCTAAGAGTTGTCGGTCGCTAATTTAAAAATAGGATTTCATCTACCGTTCTATACCTAACTTAATATTTTTGTTTGTTGTCAACCAGCGGATCCGAACGAATCCAGGGACCCCAATCAACCACCCGACCCCAATCGGCCTCCGAATCCAAATGACACACCGGATCGTAATCAACCACCGGGTGCCACTCGGCAACCGGGGGCCGCTCAGCAACCAGGGGCCGCTCAGCAACCAGGGGCCGCTCAGCAACCAGGGGCCGCTCAGCAACCAGGGGCCGCTCAGCAACCAGGGGCCGCTCAGCAACCAGGGGCCGCTCAGCAACCAGGGGCCGCTCAACAACCAGGGGCCGCTCAACAACCAGGGGCCGCTCAACAACCAGGGGCCGCTCAACAACCAGGGGCCGCTCAACAACCAGAGGCCGCTCAGCAACCGAGGCCCATTCTGCGACAGGAGCCCGATGAAGAGGTAGGAATGATTCGATACCACCAAAACATCGATACAACACCCTAATTGTGTCACACACTATCAATCTCAATCTGAATCATTTTGAAGGATATTGCTAATATAAATTACTTCATCATACTTATATACTTATTCGAACAAAAAAAAATCTGCTCGACAACATAAATAACGCAACGAATGTTGTTGAACTGTCAAAATGAAAGCCATTGTACTCCTACGAGTTGTACTCAAATCGTCTTGCGGTACTATTCATATAAGGCTGCTTTTCCACCAGAGATTTGCTATGCTACGTTGCGTTACGATGTTGGATGCGTTTGATATCCACCAATCATATTCATTGGCCGACATAGCATAGCGTCGTTGTCAAACCAACATCTGCTATGTGCCGTTTTTTGAGATTTCAAGATTTTGACCACAGCTTATAGGTCACTGCCTTATTTCCCATATAAAAGAACTTTCTACATCTCAAAAAACGGCACATAGCAGATTTTGGTTTGACAACGACGATAGCACTGGTGGAAACTGATTCAACTAAGCTACGTTTTTTTATAATGGAAGGATACGTGGATACGTGCTATGGATGCGAGCTACGGATGCGTGCTATGGATGCGAGCTATGGATGCGTCAGATGCGTGCTATGGATGTATAGCTATATGCAGAGCAGTGTACCTGTCGATACGTCGCATAGCTCGAGCTGCGCATCTTCCTCGCACAGCTACCCTGCGGTGGCGCATTTTCATAGCACATATTACTCGCTCCGCTACATAGCATCAGTGGAAACGGTCACATATTTTCGTAGCTTAGCTTTTACATTCTGGCAGCATAGCTGCATAGCACATCTCTGGTGGAAAGGCACCCTTAGCACTCCAAAAGTATCGATACTTACTCATATTGATACTTTTTTTATAAGTTTCGAAATAAATAATAGTAAGTATGTAATGAAATACGTTGCATAGGTACTATTATTTATTTATTAATATAATAAATGCTACACAACTAAGAATCAACACAAATAACTTACATATTTACTTAATTGCTCCAAATTTTTAGGAGACAACTTGTTCCCATTTAGCCGACTTCAAAAAAGGAGGAGGTTCTAATTTCTTTTTTATGTATTTTTTATCATTATATTTTTATTCAACGATATTTTTATCAAATGTGAAACAATTTTGAAATTCTTAAGAAAGGGTGGAAAAAGTTCTCCATATTTTGTTCAAGTTCTGATAAGTGGTTGTTTAGAAAGCAAGTAATAGTAGGACCTATACAAAATGCGTGGGGTACCTACCTACACAAATAAAATGAAAAAAATAGAAAAAAAACAACCGTCTTCAAAAAAACATACTTGGAAGACGGTGTCTTTGGTTTTGTATTTACGTTAATGCCACCGACTTTCGATATTAAAGTTATTTTATTTAGGTACTTTTTAGGTAGTGTATATTTTTGTAAGTCGGTTGTTTTTTTTCTAAAAAAGTTTTTTGTGTCCTAGTTGCACCAGCGAGGTAATTGCGTAACACACTATCAGTAGCAATGGCTTTTATTTTGACAGCTCAACAACATTCATTGCGTTATTTGCGTTATTGTGCAGACATATTTTTCGAACATATGAAGCAATGGATTAGCAATACCCATCAAAAGGATTCAGATTGAGATTGATAGTGTGTTACGCAATTAGGGTGCAGCTTTGAAAATAATCATTAACTAGGCACGAATGAAAAGGATGCGTTCACAAATCACATGCAGGTGGCATGTGATTTGTGAAATAAACCTGCTTAGACAAATCTACGCGATACGATGCGATACTACTACTTTTCTTCCGATAGTAGTAGGTTTCAAAATAATTCATTCGATACCATAATTACTTGGTATCGAATCACAAGTATCAAGTACTTACATATATTTACTTGCATCGAATCATCTCTAATCGGAGGGACATCTACAGGAGTTGCTCAGTCCCCGGGAAGGACCAGGCACCAGTGGAGCTCCACAAACACCAGCGAGAACGAGACCACCGCCAAAACATGCATTAAGCGACCACGAAGAAACACTACCAGAGCGTGTCGCTTCATTCATCGGAGCCAGAATTGATGAACTTCCGCCTCTGAAGCAATTCCTTCACCCGTCTTTTGTTTGGCAAGGTCAAACATATTTTAGTGGTAAGTGAAAAGACATTCCAGTTTTAACTTCAAATACCATGTTTAATACTGCATACAGTGTGATCTTTTCACCTGAAGAAAATAAATAGCTCATGCCACCATAAAAGTATTAAACAGTCAGGAAATTTGGTAGCGGGCCTCTCTGCCCAAAGTGTGACATGTGTCTTTACGCTTAACGTGCAGAAGTTGGAAACGCCGCCGCCGGCAGGGGACGTTCTAGGAGGGCATTATAGTGGCCTTATGTGACCTGATGATCCTCAGAACGGTCAGGTGCGTAGTACTCGCAACTGGTGTGCGTGTATGACCAGATTTATGACCAGCCAGACGTAAGCGAGGCGGAGGAGTATACAGAAAGGACCAGGCACGGATCCAGCCTCAAAAAAGCCCTCAAAAAAGGTTGCGGTCACAGCCCCCGAAAATCGGTCAAGTGCGACTCGGAGTATGAACTCGCTCGTGATCGATATCTTTAGTACATTACTACAAAGGAGATGTTTAGGTACAAAATATATGACGCCCTGAGCAAGATTTTACGCATGATTCATTGTATTTTTTTTTTATTTTTATTAAGGCATAAATAGGATATAATATCATCAGCCTATGGACCTCAATAGACCCTGAAAGTGTGACGTCATAAGTCTATTAGGGTTGTGGGTATGCCCATCGTGCCCACAACGGTGGATCCGCACTTTGAAAGGATCGTAGCAGGTGTCGTTCTATAGTTTCTGCCTACACCCCCATGGGACAAAGGCGTGAGTGTATGTATGTGAAGAAGTTCAGTAATTCAGTCATATTGGCTTGACTCTGAAAAAGTTAGCACCTATACTGCCTGATACTATAATCATCAACTAGTAATACTGGTGGCGTCTTCTTGTTAAAAGATCATCAAATCAAATCATTTCTTTTTTGCCAACATGGGTAGGGGTATAGATGTTATACATGTTTTGATAATGTTCTCCATGCTCTGCCGTCACTTGGGCATGCAAAATGTACACATAATTTACAACCTACTATCAAAAGCGGTGATCATCATCCGCTTAGCCTTTTCCCAACTATGTTGGGGTCGGCTTCCAGTCTAACCGCAGCAGAGACCAGCTGATGCAGCTGAGTACCAGTATTTTACATGGAGCGACTGCCTATCTGACCTCCACAACCCAGTTACTGGGTAACACGAAACCCTTTGGTAAGACTGCATGTCAGACTTTCGGGTTTCTGACGACCCGTAACGACTGTCAAAGATCCACGAATGACAGCCGGGACCAACGGCTTAACGTGCTTTCCGTGACACGGAAGAATCTTGGTAAGTATGTAAAGATGGTCACCTATCCACGGACCAACCGCGGCAAGCGTAGCTTAACCTGATCGATCGACCCGTGTGGCTGTTATTACTTAGCCACAAGCCACTCAAAAAGCTTCTTGTTAAAAGATGCTATTAATAAAAACAAATCAAAGTAATCGCCTTACGGAGGCAGCTCATTACGGGATGCTTTGCTTGGCCCCAGAGGGACGCCGATCCACGCTTTTCTCTTAAATAACAATCGGCTTGAGTAGCGGGGACTTAGGTAATGATTGCGTCTATAGAGGAGCCAAAAGCGCATTTTGCTGTCTTATACCCTGATTACACCTGTCGAGTATAGTGGCGAGAGAGTGCCCTCGGCCGAGCGCTCGGTACATGTAAACGCATTGCCGATTCCTCGGCCGAGCAACGGGTCGAGAGCGTCACTCGGACCCCGTTCTACTTACTAGGCCGAGTACCCACCCCTCCGCTTCCCCGCGCTGTTTCGCTCGCTCACTCGGTGGATCTGAACACGCACTCAACGTGTACCACTCGCCACTCGGTACGCTACGCCACTTTTGACCACGAATTTTGCTCTCACGTGTTTTTAGTTATAACTTCGTAGGTTATAACGGATTTTAACTGAACTGACTGACTGTCTCGCCGTGTGCTCAAAAATACGTGTAAACACTCACTCGGCCATATCACTCTCTCGGCCGAGTGACATTTTACTCTCTCGCCGCTCTACTCGGTAGGTGTAATCAGGGCATTATTATTATTATATGCCCTGATTACACCTATTACAGCTATGCCCGCGACTTCGTTCGCGTGCGTGTCGGAAAAAAAATGGATTTCATAGGTTTTAATTTCTGGCGCGGAACTCTAATTCTGTTTTCTAAAATAAAATTATCTGCCAGTCAAAGTCCCGCCGAAATCGGTCCTGGCGTTTCGGAGATTAGCCGGAACAAACAAACAAAAATAAAAAAAAAATGGTTTTTGTTGTACACGCGTACCTACCATACTTCCATATCATCATTTCAGCCGAAAGACGTTCACTGCTGGACATAGGCCTCCACACCTTCATACTTTGTAAAAAGCTGTTATTTTCACATGACAAACAGACGTTTCCAACACTCGTCAACAGGTTTCACATATAAATTCAACGATTTATTGTTGAACTAATATTGGATTTAGAATTTTAGTTTTTCTTTTTTTTTATCTTCGCACGTTTTCCTATATCACGTCTGACATTGGCAGAATTGTCGACATCATCGGCACCATTGCCACAGAGAAAAATAGAATAGAATAGACAAACAGACGTTTCAATTTGATTTATTTAAAAAATACCTACTGATTCATTTTACGTTATAGAATTTCGTGATTTCAATTTTATTACTCACGTTCCTCTAGATTTTATTTTCCAAACCTCAATTAAGTATTCACATTCACATTGCCACAATAACTAAAATCTTTAAAAAAATCAGCCATTAATATCCCACTGCTGAGCAAAGGTCTCCCGGCTCTCTATTAACCTCCCTCTGTCCAGAGCTGCCAAGGACCAATCTTTATTAAAGGATTCCAGCTCATCCCGCCATCTCCGTCTGGGCCTGCCGCGATGTTTGCAATAAGCGGGGAGGGAATAGGGTCGTAAGTTTGGCCCATTGATCGTCTGACATGCGGCAGATGTGTCCAGCCCAATTAACATCTATACTAAGTTTAATATGGTTTTGTGAAAAAAGTTGTTAATCACTAAACTGAATTAGTTGTAATAGGTACAACGTGGGAGTAACCATCTTAGCGATTTTCTCTTTTATATTTTATTGCACTGTTGCGAAGGTTTCTACTGACGATTAAAGTTACGTAACAGTCGATATTTGTTTGAAAATCTGCGGATAGATAAATATGTGAGTTATCAAATGAATGAATGTTAGCAAATGAAAAGCATTGTACTTAGCTGAGATGAAACTGTCATCTATATTTGAGAAAAATTATTCTTCCATCTTACATAATAGTTTTTTAAAACCACTCGGAGCATGACAACGGTGTGATGTTGCGGATAGATCGATCGTGGTCACCGTCATCGGCCGTCTAGATAACACAAGATGAGCGATCGAGCATCGGCCTTATCGTTATCTCGAGTGGAAGGAATCTTAGGCGGGAGCCGGTAGCGAGTCCGCATTCGCACAGAAGCCTCAGCAGGTGACACGCGACATCCTTGAGGCACCGCGAGCGACGCGTGCGCCGACAGACCCGGCCTGCCCACGCGCATCCTCCCTCCAGTGCAACACGCAGGGTGACGATGAAACGTTGGTGATAGGTGACCACGGATTTATCTCTTGACGTGATCTCATATCGGACTTATAAAAGTGAAAAAGTGAATTAAATAAAATGGGTGAGTAAGATTATTGTTAATATTTCATTACAAAAGTTCTCTAGTTAAAATAAATTGCAAAAATCGAGTTGCAATATTTCACAATTTAATCATTTTTATATATCTAAAGAAATGTATATTAATTGATGTAAATTAAAATCACAATCTAGTTTAATTTAATATTAACACTATAGAAAATTATAATTAGTAGGTAATTAATAATCGCAATAGTTGAAAAGCAATTTAAACTAAACTTACCTAACAGACAAATGCAATCTATATATATAAAAGGAGAACTGACTGACTGACATATCAACGCACAGCCCAAGCCGCTGGGTCTAGAGATTCCAAATTTGGCACGTACGTTCCTTATGAGGTCTAGGGGTGCACTAAGAAAGGATTTTTCAAAATTAATCCCCTAAGGGGGTGAATGGGGGGGGTGAAATTTCACGCGGACGAAGTCGCGGGAAGAAGCTAGTAAACAAATAAAAGAAAACCTCCCGAATTGTGTGCTGTTATGTCAGCGGAAAACAATAAAAAGTCTTTGAAGCAAACATTTACATTGGGACACTGAAAGGACCTGTCAGACAATCTTAAGCGAGCTCCAAATCAACGTCGCTCAACTTTGCCGTCGAGTTTGTCTTGACAATAGCTTATATGACGATGTCCACAAGTCAACTCACTTCGCAAATCTTTGACTATACGCTTGTCAATCAACCCCGAGACAATAATTGTTAATTTTTTGACAAAAAGTTCACTAATAGCAAGTAAGGACATTGTTTCCTTTCTAAACATATCAATAGTTGTGTGAAAAAGATGACCTAGCAAATCAATATTGATATTTTTTGTATTATTTCGCAATGAAATTAAAAATATAAACAAAATTCGCCATAATAATTATCTTTTCTGTTAACCTTAGGCACTAGGTATGTACCTACCTATATCGTTTACTGTATCGATAGGTAATGCAAGCTATGAATTCCTTGTAGCGTGAAAAAAACTGGAAAGTCGATATCATACGGTTTTTTTAACTGGAGTTCATCACAATTAAATCTTTATAATGATGATTTAGTGTTTAGTCCATAGACATAATATATTCATCAAAAGCAAATGATGAATAAAATCTACAACAATTCTACTGTTTTCATAATTCAATTAGGTAATGCATCGTGAGTTCAATTGCATATACTTAAGCGCTAACCTTATCTTATGTAACTACTTAACTTATTTAAGAGGAAGAGGCGTCAAAACCCACTCTTAACTGGTCAATTAACACAATATTATGCTTTTGAGTTATTTATTCTGTTTTTTTTTTCTTCTGGCCAAAATCCAGGACTACTTAATACCTAGGTACTTAATCATCTCATCTGCCTAGCCTTTTCCCCACTATGTTGGGGTCGGCTTCCAGTCTAACCGGATGCAGCTGAATAGCAGTATTTATACCTAGGTACTTATCAGGCATATTGACTTATTTTTCTTTTATAAAATGTTGGTAATTCTCGCGAAGAAAGGAGTTTGATTTTGAAAATTTGCTGTTCACAATAATCGAATACTGTCTAACATCTTGCCATGGCAATGGTCCGTCATTAAAAACAACGGCAATCAAATAAAAAGTCATTTATTTAAATTAGGCTAAGAATCAGCAGTTTCGAAATTCAAAATTACATAAGCCAGTCAATCCTCCAAAACGCCCGCTCTTCACCACTTCCTAGTGCTCATTCCGTCCTACGCGCGCGAGTTGTGCACACGCGTGCTCCTGCTGTGTCTCCTTGTGTCGTCGCGTGCTGCCATAGTGTAATTGCCTACCTCACAAATATACTTTGGTTGTTAGTGATGGGAAAGACTGTTATCGATACCTCGATACATCGACCTTGCGCTCGCCATGGAGCGATTTGTGACACGTTCAAATTCTGTGGGTAAACGCCCACTGGAAGGACCTGTTGACACCAGTGAGTGGAAAATACCAAAGTTTGGTCTGCCTGCCACTGTAACGAAAAAACCTGATCCCGTCAAAATCTCAAACCGGTTCAGTGTCCTTCGCACTAATCAACCCCAAGACACGGACGTCTTTGCTGCTCGTCTCAAGGAAGCCTCTACTCCAAGGAGAAAATCAGGTCATATCCCACCCATTATCCTACAAGTACAATCTGAGTGGACTCATGATCACATCAAAAATCTCGTTCTGAAGCACACCAAAAATTTCGATCTACAATACAGAGGTAACAACAAAATTGTAGTTTCTTGTTATAGTCCAGAGAGCCACCAAGCAGTAAAAGATGGTTTCCGAGCTGCTGATCTAGCGTTCCATACATTTCCGCGGAAGGATGAGAAAAGTTACAAAGCGGTAGTCTTCGGCTTACCCGCCTACGTAGAAGATTGCTTAGCTGAAGAGCTCGAGACCCTGGGTTTCAAAGACGCGGTTGTTCGCAAGATGAAACTGCCTGACAACAACAAAGGCGGTGGAGTTTGTCCTCCCTTCTTAGTACAGCTCCCACCAGGTAGCGATTTTACCAAATTTCAAAAAATTAGATACCTTAGCAACTGTACAGTGCAAGTACGCAAGTACCAAGCAAGAAACCTGTTTGGAACACAATGCTTCAGATGCCAAGGCTTCGGCCATTCTTCAAGAAATTGCAATTTAAGTCCACGCTGCGTTAAGTGCACAGAATCCCACCCTTCGGCTGACTGTCCCAAAAAGGACAGAACTAGTCCAGCACAGTGCTGCAACTGCAAAGGTAACCACCCAGCTAACTTTCGACAATGTGTCGAGAGACAAAAATACCTTAAACTTGTCCAAAACCGTCAAGAGCAATTAAAAGCTGCTCAAAACGCTAAAATCAACGCGAAAAGCAGTTATGTAGACGGGCGTAGCTGGAACACTGTCGCTGCAAATAAAATGGGATCAAGCACCACTGGTGCTCAACCTCAAATTGGAACGCAAGATCAGGCCACTGCTGACATGTTAGCAATACTCATGACAATTAAGTCCATCTAAAACCAATTTGTAACCTGCAACAGTATGATGGATAAGGTAATATTAATCCTGACCCACCTGGGCCAGTATGTTTAATGGTACTAATTTGCGTATCTTATACTGGAATGCCGATGGTATTCGCACTAAACTCACGGAACTGCTTGATCTGTTAAATAATTTATGCATAGATATTGTAGCGTTGTGCGAAACTAGAATTTCTTCTCGTCTCAAACTTGAAACTCCAGGTTACAATTGTTATAGGCATGATAAAAAGGCTGATGGCCGCGGGCAGGGAGTAGCGCTGTTGGTCCGGAGTAACATAATACACTCTCTTCTTCCCACTCCAATCACGTACAATTTAGAATGTATAGGCGTCCAGGTAACCACTCCAGAGAAAAATTTGGCTATCTACTCTACTTACCAGTCACCTAATCTTCCTCTACTAAATAGTGATCTAGACTTATTGCTAGATGCTAATCACAAATCCCTGATAATGGGTGACCTAAATGCTAAACATTCCTACTGGAATGGCACTACCTCTAATCCTCATGGCAAAATCCTCTTCGATCATATGGTTGCTAATGATTATGATATACTAGCACCTTCTTCACCTACCCTAGTGCACTACCAAAGCTCTCACGAACCTTCTACTCCAGACGTTATACTAGTCAACAATATTCCTGATGTAAGTGAACCGCTAGTTCTCACAAGTCTTTCGTCGAATCACCTGCCCGTACATTTCACTGTAGGTGGAACGTATAGCACTAAATCCCAATCAGCATTTAACTTTGCCAAAGCTGATTGGAAATATTTCAGATCTGACTTAGACAACAATATTACACTATCTAGTGAAATATTAGACACAATACCCTGTATTGACGCTGCTATAAATCACTTCACTGAAAATGTGTTAAATGCACGGAAGGTGAGTGTTCCCACCACCGAAATAAACAAGGGTCGCTTAAAATTACCGAGACGCATTAAGAGCCAAATTAAACACAAAAATTATACGCGCAGAAAAGCATTGAATGAGTGCAATCCTTGTCTCAGACGGCAACTGTTCTTTAAAGTTAACCAGCTACAACACTCAATTAAAGCTAGTATCCAGACCTTGAATGACAGTATCTGGAATGATAAGCTCTCAAAAGTGGATAACCCTAGTAATGATGTATGGCGTCTAGCTAGGTCAATCAACCATAACCCCTGCAATATTCCTCCCCTAAGAATCAGAGGCGATCAAATGACGTCTTCAGTATCGGAGCAATGTGAAGCTCTTGCCGATGCATTTGCTGGTAATATGAGTCTCACTCATCAATGGACCAGCGATCTTGTAACTGAGGTTGCTGTTAAGGAATCCATGGCGACATTAAATTCCAAAGACATAAGTAGTGACTCCCCTCTCGTTAGACCTAGGGAGGTTCGGAAAATAATACTAAAATTAAAACCTCGCAAATCTCCTGGTCTAGACGGTATCAGCAATCGGCTCCTTAAAAACCTGTCTCAAAAGGCCCTGGTCTACCTCACAAAAATATTTAATAGTTGTCTGAAAATAGGCTACTTCCCTGCATCCTGGAAAATGGCAAAAATAATCGCGCTCAAAAAACCTAACAAAGATGGCAGCATCCCTACAAATTACCGTCCCATAAGCCTACTCCCGTGTCTGGGAAAGTTGTTTGAGTCTCTCATTCTTGCCAGGCTGTTAAAAGTTACGGAACATGTACTGCTACCAGAGCAATTTGGATTTCGTAAGGCACACTCCACTACTCAGCAGTTGGCCAGGGTATCGGAGCACATCGCACACAACCTGAATGAAGGCAAATCGACAGGAATGGTCATGCTAGATATTGAAAAAGCCTTTGACACTGTTTGGCACGAGGGACTACTTCATAAGCTAATTGTTAACGGAGTTCCTCTCTCACTTGTCAAAATAGTCCAAAACTATCTAACTAACCGCCAGTTCAAAGTCTTCATAGATGAACACTGTTCTGTGGCGAAATTTATTATATCTGGTGTACCACAAGGTTCAAATTTAGGACCATTTCTCTTCATCCTCTATCTAAATGACATACCTAAGCAACCTAGAACTCATCTCGCTATATATGCTGACGACACCGCCTCATATACTTCCTCAGAGGATATTGAATTAATAATTGGGCGGCTTCAACTTGCACTAAACCTACTTGACACGTATTTCACCAGATGGAAGCTAAAATTAAACTCTAGCAAAACGGAAGTTATTCTTTTTTCGCGTAAACGATCATTACCCTCCAGGCGCATTAACTTCAAAAATCATTTCATACCATGGAGCCGTTCAGTTAAATATCTCGGTGTAGTTTTAGATAGCAAAATTAATTGGAGTGAAAACACTGATGTACTTCGTGAAAAGGGACTGAAGGCTATCAATGCGTTAAGACCTATTTTTAACAGAAAATCCAAGCTAAGCGCTGCCACTAAGTTACGCATTTATACCACCCTCGTCCGACCATGTCTGACATATGCTGCCCCAGCCTGGAGTAGCCTGACTGATAAAAACTACAATAAGCTGCAAGTTGTTCAAAACAAGGCAATAAAAATATCTTTTAACACTGCCTTTCGTACAAATTTAAAACGAGTTCATGAACAAATTAAATTCCCAACTATTAAAAACTTTATCTTAAAATCAGCCCGAAAATTCTATATTTGTAAAAATCCCAAACATGATAACCCATTAATTTCATCCATAGGCAAAAGTAGATCTAATAACTTATCGTATATTACAACATATAATCGATATCGTTTACCACATCACTATTTTCTGTGTGAATAACAATATCTACCTACCACCGGACCGACCGTGCTGCCCTCACCCGGTCGCAGTAAGCATACACGGCGAAAAGTTACGCAAATTACCCACAACTTAGAATAATCATTTCTTTGTTTTAACTCATCGATGATAAATGTTTAAAAAGTTATAATATAGTATTGTAATATTTTAGCCTGTGCTCCAAATAGTCTTTGCATTATTTGAGTGCATTACCTTTACTAGGTAAACAATAGTGGTATGCGTTTAAAGTCAGTGCTAAGACTTTTGTGCTATTTGTTTAGTAGTGTGTTCGTATGGACTTAATATTTAAAATGTTATAGAATAGTAAACTCATGTGTAAAATGTTTGTAAAGGTAAGTTAGCCTAAGAACTTGTTATGTATATGATTGTACACAATTAGAATAAGATCTTATTGTATGCACTTTGTGGTATTATGTTAATAATAAAGACTTTTAAAATTAAAAAAATTATTAAATCATCTCATCTGCCTAGCCTTTTCCCCACTATGTTGGGGTCGGCTTCCAGTCTAACCGGATGCAGCTGAATAGCAGTATTTATACCTAGGTACTTATCAGGCATATTGACTTATTTTTCTTTTATAAAATGTTGGTAATTCTCGCGAAGAAAGGAGTTTGATTTTGAAAATTTGCTGTTCACAATAATCGAATACTGTCTAACATCTTGCCATGGCAATGGTCCGTCATTAAAAACAACGGCAATCAAATAAAAAGTCATTTATTTAAATTAGGCTAAGAATCAGCAGTTTCGAAATTCAAAATTACATAAGCCAGTCAATCCTCCAAAACGCCCGCTCTTCACCACTTCCTAGTGCTTTCACTGGGAAGAAATGGCGCAATAAACTCCCCAGCAGCACAGCTGTCTGTTCATTTAGAAAAACTTGATTCTAAACAATAGTAAGTATGCAAAGTAATTAACATTTCGAGACACAGAACATTAAATTAAATTATTTGCCATATATAACATATTCGACAAAAAATACAGCGCTCCGAAATTGAACTACGAGCATTTAGTCTATTTCATTCAAAATGCCTATCGTCCACTATCATTAACTACTCCAAACATATCTTACAAAGCACTACTTCCAAGTTAACCAGTCTACTATTGTTAGATATATAATAATTTATACTAAGTATTTATATACAACTTGTCCCAAAATTCAACGATAAGCGGGCACCAGAGGGCGGACCTGCTCATGACTAGTCGAGAAAAAATAAAAATATCTCAATCTTTTTAGTAATTACGAAGTGAACTGAAACCTGGGATACGTTGTATATGTTGTACAATTTGTGTCATTATAAATACCTACTACTATGTTTCTGAATTTTTAACAAGGTAGGTATAGTACCGCGCGTCAGTCTAACATTTCGACCTTGAGTTGGCCTAGCACAGTATATCTACGGACTGTCAATAGAATAAAGGCCAGCTTTTTACTGGTTTAGTCACAACTGACATGCGCCCTTCTGTACGAGTGAATCTACGTCAGAGAAGCGTAACGAATGAAAATTTTACAGCATTCACTGATCTCATTCTTCATACCTCTTCTTAAGATTTTCAAAGCGCGACAATTAATTAATTTGCCCCATTCAAATGCTAAAATTCTTTTTAGACAATGGGAACAACAATATGCAGTGCAATTAGACTGATTACCGAAATAAGTTGCGGAAGACTACTCTTAGTCATAAATAAATCAGTATAGTGGTGATCTGTAGCTCATTAGTTTTGTAATAATTTTAAATAGGCTACTTTTTCCTTGTAGACGTAGTTGTCTAGTTTTATAATCAAAAAGTCAGTATCAATCTTTAAAATTCTGAAATAAATACACACCCGTTGGATGTGAGAAGCACAGAACCGGTCGAAGTGGAGGTGCTTGGGGGAAGCCTATGTCCGGCAGTGGACGTCTTTCAGCTGAAATGATGATGATGATGACACATTCGTTGGAAAAGTCTATTCATAAATTCTAAAATTTATCTCGGAGCCGGAGGTACGTCGATCGTTCTCTCATTTGCTGAAATATTAAAAATTATCTCTCGTAGCGCATTTAATAAAAAATTTCAAAGTTAGAAACCTTGTAATTTTCACCAAAGTTCCGCAACCTAAGTAGGTAGGTATCTAAGTATAGCTAGCGTAACGAAAAGCGATCACTTCAACTGAGCCTTACACACTGCATGTTTTAAAACTGTTAAATGAAAAGTTAGACTTTCCTGCAGGAAGGTTGCTCCATTTTTATAAACTACCGTCAAATGGGTTGTATACGGAAGCCGGGGTGAATCGCGACGAAACTTTCAAAGACATTTTAACATGGTTATAATGTAGTTTTGTTGCTAAAAAGGACTCTAATGCGTTTACTGTGTTATAATTAACGATTAAATGCCCTCGTTGGCAACAAACTATATTATTTCAACGATAAAATCCATTTTAAAGTTTCGTCCCGATTCATCCCGTTTCTAGGCACGCGATTTACCTTTTATGAAAGAAAGCAAACGAGATGCTGGATAAACCGTATCCTCATCTGTGTATTGGCAATACCCAATCAATTCAACGATAACTCATTTATTTTTTTTGTCATTTAGTGTGCTGTACATATACGGGCGCGACCTTCGAGCCTGGGCAATGTCACTATTAGCATATTATTTTCACATCACTATCCTGTTACTTATATTTAAAGCAGTATTGTATTCTTAACCATTAATTTTGCAACAATGAGCTGTGGCTTTAATGTTGGTCTTTATATAACAATGTGTACATTGTGTTTCAGTTAATTTAAACTCTAGTTATACAGAATCTATTCAGATATATACCTGAACTACAAATTAGGTACATTTCCTTGATGACTGTTTACGTCTTTGGATAATTTTCTTAAGAAGAATAGGTTCTAACTACTTAATATGCTTCATGGATTCTGTGTAATAATGCTGTTATACGACTTGTAAGTGTTTCAGATGATATTATAGTCAAGATGAGTGCCTTACTTTTGTAGGGTTTTTGCCTATTAACATGACAGTATTCCTACTATCAGCCTTCAAAATATCATCCTGCGGGGAAATTGCGTAACACACTAATACCTACCCGTATTCACAAACATTATTATTACTTAGGTCTCACAGTGCGCGCATACACACAGGGTTCCAAAAACCTATTCATAGACAATACTTGAGTCGCGATCGGCATTGAGAAATGCCTTACTTCTTAGGAAATGCGTAATACTTGTCTATGTAGAGTAGCAATCATTCCATGATAGCAATAATATGGTATTACTAGGTAGTTACAAACAATACTTGTCTAAGTAAAGTTACTTAGACAAGTATTGTTTGTGTAACAGTAGCAATGGCTTTCATTTTGACAGTTTAACAACATTCATTGCGTTATTTACCTACGTTGTTGAGCATAGACATTTTTCGAACATATGAAGCAATGGATTACCAATATCCTTTAAAATGATTCAGATTGTGATCTAGTGTCTTACGCAAAGGGTGCTGTTGCAATGTAAGGTTTAACCATTACAAAACTCCGTCCTTGAGTGTAGCTACAATGCCATAACAATTGATTCGACGATGTCATTGTCACATATTTGTCACCTCTAATCGTTGTACCTACACATATTCTGATAAAAAGCCTGCTATGTTTAGTCATGTCAGGTTGATTAATTTACGATTCCAAAGCCCTTCATCTCGCGTTCATAATAAAATTGATTAATCATACGTCGTTAGTACGTGTAAACAATGCTACCTGTACTTTCATTATGATAGATAAGATAACGCTGACAATTGTTAACTGTTGAATTAACTTGTTTTAAAATAATTACAAGTGCTATTTGATTAACCTCATTTTGAGCTCTAGAATAACAGTAGCCTCAAATAAAAGAGTTGTATATTATAGGTAGAGGATTAGGTGTGTTGACTAGGTACTGTTTCAGATCTGAAGGCCAATTCTCGTACTTACTGACTTAAATAAGGTTCAAATTCAAGTGGCAACCTCATCTCAGCGACAATATAATGTCAAAAACTTGTTAAATATGTATGTATAGTAAAAGTGCGCGGTGCTGCACACCCCCACCCTATTTCAAGTTAAACAAATATCAACTTTATTTCAATGGCAATTAAGTTGATTTCAGTGACTAGCACTATTGAAAAAGTTATAAATTTTTTTGAAGTTGTAGCGTAAACTAAACTTTATAGTGTAGGAATTAAAGTTATTTTTCCATTAATTCAAAAAAACTCAAAAACAAAGCATTTATTTCAATTAAACCATTTACAGGCACTTTTGAATTGTCAAGAAGTCGGTCAGTCAGAAAAAATGAAGTTAGTTGCCCATTCCAAAGCGTAGGTACCTATGGAGAAGAACGGGCAAGAAACTCCATGGACACTCTTTTAAATTATGTTTTTACAAAAATATTAGTTACATCATTTATTTTGAATTTATAATCATATGTGAGAACGATGTAAAAAAAGAGACTTACGCGTTAAAAGCGTCCAGAGTACAGCAAATAGTAACAAAACAACAATCCAAAATAAAATAATTCAAAATAAGCCGAGGCAGCTAAGTGATGACCAGCCCCAACTGACGGCGCCCGTTCACGAACATGACGCATAGATCAGCACCATTCAGCTCAACCATTTTGAAGGGAGCTAAATGATCCAACACACACGCCACCGCAGCGAGACATTTGTGTGAGCATGACATACTATCAGCCGCCAGGGCTCATTCAAGTCAATGAAAGACATTACTCGGTAAATGGTAGCACTATAGTACATAGAACTCACATCTGTGCTATGCAGTTATACAATACAAAGAAAATTGAGTTTATACAATGCAAAGATAGTCTTACAATCTTCAGCAGCTCCAACAGTATTTTCAAGTGTTAATCAGTTAGTTGTGGTTGTGGAGCAGGACCAGCATTGAGCCAGGCATTTTTATCAGCGATGTAGTCCCCTAACTTATAATATGCCTGCCTGCATAGTGTGCGTTTTATACAAGACTTGAATTTTGTCTCATTCAGTTGAAGAATGTGGGGAGGTATTTTATTATAACATTTTAAACAGTACCCCATAAAAGATGAGTCTACTTTAGCCAGTCTGAAACCTGGTTGAACTAATAGTTCCCTATTTCTAGTACTATAATTATGTCTTTCACCTCTTTTGTTAAAAAGATGTCAATTTTTCCTTACATACATTATGTTTTCGTAGATATATTGACAAGGCACCGTCATGATGTTAATTTCCTTAAACAGCTCCCTTAGAGAATCACGCCTGCGGAGATTATATATGGCTCTGATGGCTCTTTTCTGCAGAATAAAAATAGAATCGATGTCTGCAGCCCGTCCCCAAAGTAAAATACCGTAAGACATGATACTATGAAAGTAACTAAAGTAGACTAGTCTCGCGGTATCTATATCAGTAAATTGACGGATTTTTCTGACAGCATAAGCTGCTGAACTTAGCCGTCCTGCAAGAGATGTTAAATGAGGACCCCATTGTAGCCTTGAGTCGAGCGTGATCCCTAGGAAAACAGTTTTATCGACGAATTCTAGTTTCTCTTGATTCAATATTATCTCATAATCACTACC
Source organism: Hydraecia micacea (assembly GCA_914767645.1). Classification (NCBI taxonomy): domain Eukaryota; kingdom Metazoa; phylum Arthropoda; class Insecta; order Lepidoptera; family Noctuidae; genus Hydraecia; species Hydraecia micacea. The sequence continues at coordinate 14,299,503 of OU611783.1, read as the reverse complement.
TTTGACATTTGGTAAAGAAAATCTTATGCACTTAGTTTTATTTCCATTTAATACTAAATTATTAGCAGTAAACCAATTTTGGACCTGCATTAGGGCGTTATTTACGTCGTCAAAATTTGTAGCACGTCTATTTACCTTAAAAATTAAGGAAGTGTCATCAGCAAAATATATTTTTGGCAAAAAAATCGCGAACGCAGATTAAATTGATTGTTTTTTTGACAGATTTAGACTAAGATTAAAATGTGTACGTTCATAAAAATACGAAAATCGCCCCTCTGTGCTGAAATAGTCTGTTGATGTCCCTGTCTGAATGCATAGTCCGGCGGCGGCGTTTACAAGAACATTTTAAGTCATCATAATCAGCCTCTATAATGTTCCCACTGCTGGGACACAGGCCTCCTCTCTGTGAGAGGGAGTGGGCCGTAATCCAGCACGCGGGCCCAGTGCGGGTTGGTAGATGTCACATGTCTTCGAATTTTTGGTTCTAGGACATGCCGGTTTCCTCACGATGTTTTCCTTCACCGTTTTTGAGAGTAATGGTGATGAAATAATTTACAAAAAGTAAAACGCCTGTCTCGGTTTGAACCTACGACCTACAACTTGTAAGTCGCGGCCGATACCACTGGGCCACCACTGCTCTCATTTTCATTTTCAACATTTTAAGTAATGTTAAATAAATGTTCTTGTAAGTACTTATATCGATTTTGTTCAATTTCGAGCGGCCATTGTTGTTTACATCTTTTGCAAATTTAGAAACGCCGGACTATATCTAGAGAATAAATATCTACCACAAAAACTGTATAGGTAACTACTGTGATTCTAGTAAGAAATGGTTTGTAGGAGCCCAGTCGATCTAATCTGTAAAAATCTCACCGTGAAAGCTTGAGTGAAGTGGTCTTCAAGTGAGCTGTCAAGTGTCCCTAGCGTCAGGTGGAATGACAGCTCACTTTACGCTCACTTCACCTCGGTCTACCCGGTAATACTTTATCTTTCCGAGAAGTTTCCTTGTATTTGACGAATCTATCTATTTTAATAAAGGCAGGCGTTAGCACCGGAAATTATTTTTGAAATATTAATAGATATAATTATGTCACTTTAAGGCGAAAGCGTGACGTTTTTACAATTTGCAATTTACAAAAAAAAAACCTGTTTTGCGAAAGTCCGGACAAATAACAATGACGGATCACGGAGAAAGTCCGAACGGGGGGCCAAAAGGTAGGTTCACCGCGTAGAAGACTGGATTCAGGCCACGGTAACTACTGGATCGATGGATGTATTCGGTCGACTGCAGTCGAGTCGAGTAGACGACTGCCGTGACGACCGTGGTGATGCCATGTCATTAATATTATGTCATAGGTACTTAAATATTTGACGGCTTGGTACTACTACTTGGTACGATAATTGCGTAACACACTTTCAATCACGCTCTAAGGTCCCTTGCCCACGGCGACTTTTTGTAGCGATGCTGTCGCGCGTTTCGTAAACGTGCGACAGCATCGCTACTAACACGCGTTAGTCGCATTTGCAACGCGCTACATCATCGCGACTGTATCGATGCAAACGCGCGACCGTGTCGGACGACATCAGGGAGAGAACGGAGGGAGGGTGTTGCGTGAGTGGAGAACCGAGCATCAGAGCAACACAATCGCATTAATTTGCATCGCGACAGAAGCGCGACAGTATCGCGTTTGCATCGCGACTGAGAATCGTGGTGTGTGTGGGCTAGGGCAAACAGCTAGCGACCGCATCGCGACTGTATCAATGCGAACGCGCGACAGCATCGCTACTGCATCGCTACAAAAAGTCGCCGTGAGCAAGGGGCCTAATTCATTTTGAAGGATATTGCTAATCCATTGCTTCATATGTTCGAAAAATATATCTGCTCAACAAATAAATAACGCAATGAATGCTGTTGAACTGTCAAAATGAAAGCAGCACTGCTAATGTGTTGCTCAATTACTCCACAGAACATTTATTCTTTCGGAAAACTACTTTTTACCTAATATTATTCAACTCTAATCAACACATATACTCAACTACTTACTCGAACCGGACTCTTGAAACTGACATTATCAACAAGAAATAAAAACAGTTATCCATATTGTTTATCATCACTTCAGGTTGTCGGCTTTGTGAAACAAACAGAAATCCTTATCAACGGCAGTTTTCCGTTGTTAATCTCAAACTTGACTTGACCAAAATATTCGTTCCTATAAACATTGGTACAGATATTAGACATATATTTTTACTTATTTACAAACAGTATTTAACACCTTATTTATAAATAGGCTTTTTGTATGTAATTCCACGGTATAACTATGGCTATGTTACGCTTAATTAGACTGTGTATTAGAATGTCACAGAATGTGTACTATAGATATTTACCTCTGACTTAGCTTAGCTAATTGTTGCAAAGAATGGTGAGATACAAACATTACCTATATACTTATTTCACGAACAGATAAAAATATCTAAAATTTGTTCAAAAAACAACAATAGAAGGATTAGAACAAAGGACATCATTCATTTTGGACCAAAAACTGAAAGTGCCGGCCAGGATAAAAATGTGTAATATTCGGATAGAACTCACAATTCCTATCATTTTTTACTACGACACCAAATCTGTGCGCCCTTTGGTTACGGTGTTAAACACTTTTAAAATACAATAAAAATGTTATTATGAAGTTGTTATTTTCATACATTTGATCATGTATATTTAATTATTCATACTGTGTATGTCCTTTTGATGTGCAATAAAATGAATTCTATGAGTATTTTCATCATTGATACTCCACGCACCGCACAGGCACAGACAGAGCGTCACAATTCACAACAAGTCCAAACCTGTTTTAAGCAGGTACCTGGAAAATCACCGGTTTGTCCCTCCCCGCCGCCCGCAACTACTGTACCCCGCGTCACCCGTCTTTTGTTTTGTTCAGTTATCCATGCGACTCTTGTTACATCGGACGGCTAAATCGCGACTTGCACTCCTCAGTTAATATTGTTATTCTTGTTTGTTGTTATTTGTTTATAGTTATTTTTTGTTATTGTTATTGTTTTAACTGACGTTATGAGTGGACAATTGTGTATTTCGTGTCGTACGCCTGTCGGTAATCGTCGAAGTTATACTTGGACTTCCCGAGAATCACAGCATACGGATGTTGCACAGTTTGTTATTGAAGATCTATTAGTTCGACAGGTATGAATCATTATTATTTTATTTCATTTTATATACAGACCTTTACCTACCTAGAGTTTTATATGATTTTGACTACTTAAGTCTTTATTTCATCATTTCCTTGTCTGTATACCAGTTTACCTGATGTCGGCGCAGTATGTTTTCTTTTTCCAAATAATTTGGTCACTTGCCATCAACTCATTCATTTTGACCATTTATTAGAATTATTTATTTCACACGTTTTTGTTTCTATATACATATAAGTACTCCTTTGTACTTAACTAATCATTGTATCACCTTGTATGTATATACCGTGAAATAGAACCCTTCTTGCTTAGGAAACAAAACGATTAGAATATCACGGCTCATGTATGTACATGTGCAACGAATAATACATGTTTCTTGTTTTACAGGAAGAACCTACAGAGGTTATTTGTCGACCCTGTTGGCAACGGGCTGAGCGTCGGTATCTCCGACACCAACGTGAAGTGGATCATGATGTTGCAGACGAAGAAGTCAACGCTGAACCTCATGCTTCACCAACCGTTTTACCCAATTTAAACCGAAGGCGATCACAGTTCCAACCCATGGCTGCGGATATGACAGATTTCAATGATTTTCCAACATTGACAGAAGAAGATTTAATATTATTCAGCCTTGGTGTATATCAGCTCAAACAAGCAAAAAGTTATTACGGAGAGCACCTTCAATCCGACGGAGTTTTTATCATTGAGCTCGGTGGTGGGATTCCTCTGGAAATAGTCAGGGAACTTGAAGGGGAAGACTTGTGGATTATAAGAGGACGAATACAATCCCGCCACATCCAAGCCAAAAAATATCATGTGTACATTGCACTAGATCGGGCAGCAAATGGTCGTCGAGCATTAGCTCATTATTATTGTACATGCAATATCGGCAAGAGGACCATTGGATGCTGCTCACATACCATGACCATAGTCTGGTACATGGGTTATGCTAGATAGATAGATAGATAAACCGTTTATTTAGTGCAACACATGCTAGACATGACCCATACCTCACCCCACCTGCAATAGGATTACATGATGTATATGTTAGATTAGGACAAATATAAATGAATTTATACAATTTAATGTTGTTTCATTTTGCTCTTTTTTACCTAAATGAAAGGTACTGAATCTAAATGAGGTACTGTTGGTATTGTTGCTTGTTTTTTTTTTTCATATTTACTATATTTGACCAAATGTATTAAAATAACACACATCTTATAACATTTTATTTCACATTTTTTTTTAAAGCATGTAACAACATAACCATAGGGCGCACAGGTTTGGTGCCATAGTAAAAAATAATAGGAATTTGGTGATCTATCCGAATATTACGTTTTTTTTTTCTGGCCGGCACTTTCAGATTTGGCCCAAAAATGTATGAAACGTGAATGATGTCCTTTAATAATAATTAAAAATGTTCAAAATCTAGTCACAATCTCATCTCGGCGATAATCAATGTCAGAACTTGTCAAAAATGTAGGGAAATTACAGGTATGTTTGACAGATTGAGACAGAGATCAGACTGAACGTTCTTAAAACTACCTACGAGAATTGCCCCTCAGATTTATAGAAATGGCATTGATTTTTATTTTCGTCATCATTCATCAACGCATTGTAACACTGTTATTAGAAGAATTAGGGTAATTCGTTATATTTTACTATGACAGTTCCGCATTTTTGACAGAAGACAAACTGGAAAAATGTCATGTACCCTCACACCTAAAACTATTCACGCTAAATTTGTCTTTATTGTAACGAAATTGAGCTTAGAAATCTTAGAATACCATGAGGAAATTTCCGCACACGACATCATTGATAGCCGTGTCTGACCCTGTCATAGCGTAGTTGGAAGCCAATCGTAAGCGTGCCAATACTATAGTTATTAACGGGTGAAAGACAAAAGCTATAGAACAAAATAAAAGTGAAATTGTTTATAATAATTTAATTGTCCTTGTGTGAAAATGACCATATAATTAATTAAATATGAAAGCAGAAACGCACATAACGATTAGAAACGTAGTAATAAAGCGAGCTTTATCAGTTAAGTTGAAAATTGTTTTTTTTTCATCGCTCAGTTTTTTAGATCTTTATCTTGAAGTTGTCTAGTATAGAACAAGTTCTAATAATGTTATTTTTATCTCCTTTACAGGTCTAGACTTCTTAGATCATGGAGCAGACTTCGAACACGCTATATCGGCGACAGGTAAATACAAAGTTTTATCTCTATTACACCAGCGATAATAGTTCCAAACTTGCCTCAAAGAGAGAGAGAGAGATCTGAACTGAACTTTTAGCCGCGTCAAAATCCAACAAGATTCAAAGCCTTGAGTAGGTGACTATGTACACAGACAGAAGCAATTCAGATATATGAATGTATGAACGGTATTAAAACAAAAGTATAAATAGCTTTGTGCCACCATCGGCACAATTGATGGCATTAATTAAAATGCTGTCGTATGTGCCAACAAAGTGACTAGTGACGTTAGGATAGAGAAAATTATAAGCATCACAACAAGAACAATAGATCGTAACTAGTAGGAGGATCTATTGATTAGCTCAGTTAATATTATAATTATAGATGTGACTGCGTCGTTGGTCTAGTCGCAAGCGCTACTGCTGAGCTGCTGAGGTCCTGGGTTCGATTCCCGGGTCGTTCAAAGTGTTATTGGTTTTTTATATCTGCAATTTCTCAGCCTGGATTTTTGTCCAGTTGATGGCAATAGGCTCGCCCCCCATTACAAGGAACTTAAACATTACTGGGGAAATGTAGATGTATTATAGGTAGGTACACCTCTGTCCAACCTTTCGGGGGAGCGAGGCGTGATATTATGTTACCAGTGAACTGTTGTTTCCAGTTATCTAAAAAATTAATGTAATAGTGCATTAATCTTTTTCAGGTTTCGGTCGCTTCCACTTCTGCTTGCTGGCGATCACGGGGCTGATATACGCGAACACTGCCATCGGCATCACTATAGTGTCGTTCGTCTTGCCGACAGCGACATGTGACTTCCAGATGACATCCGCCGACAAGGGCTGGCTCACTGCTGCTCCTATGTTGGGTAAGACCTCAAATATAAAAAAAGAATACAAAAAGCTTTATTGCCAAGAAAAGGTGATGTTATGAGTGACTGACAAGCTTATTTAAATTAGAATTTGAGATAATTTTCAAGTTATGGAACAATAAACTGAATGTCATACTTAACAAAGTTCAAATTATATTATCTATTGCAACCAAAAACTTATTAGTACCTTTTTGTTACAAAATGGTCACTCAAAAATCGATTTTATTAAAGTAGATAATTGGTAAATAATTTGAGATTACGAACACTGCTATAGCTTACATTTAACACAATTGAGTTTGTACATCAGTGTTATGGTTTGATGGTTGACCCCCAAACTAAGCAGGGTTTGTCATGGAGGTCGGCATGCGATTGACTAGAAAGAAAAATATTCATATGTCGATTTAGAAGGCTAGTTTAGTAAAGAGTATGTGTTCTGTGCGTACCTATATATTTCGATAGAGCAAGGAGGAACACATAACCATGAGAAAACGAATGATACGAAGTGTTAAAAATTTGGATGAGGCTTTCTTTGACCAAAACATATTTTACCATTAAACATTAGTCCCTATTCTAAGCCATTCTAGGTTTACCAATACTTCCTAACTGTATCTTACTTGAGGAAACGTCGGTTAAAACAGTTGAAAATAGTAAAAAAATAAAATACTTAATTGAAGAATTTGCAAAACATGACAAGTTTTTATTTAGATAAGGTTTAAAACACCGAGCCAGTTAATGAAATAAGAACCTAACTGTTATAGAAATACAGTTTTTTATACAAATATGTACTATACTCGCCCAAAGGTTTAGGCTAGAACTTAAGTTAGATTTTGTTTTGTAATAAGAAGGATAGTGCTAATGTGTGTTGTTTCCCGGCAGGTATGGTGATAGGATCATACTTCTGGGGCTGCTTGGCTGACACAAAGGGCCGCAAGACTGTGCTAGTCTCTGCCCTGCTAATAGATGGCTTCATCGGAATTCTCTCCTCCTTCGTCCAAATCCTGCCCATCTTCATGGCCTGTCGATTCGTTAATGGTTTCTCGTAAGTATTCTAGCACCTTAGTTAAGTAATGTTTTTTTATCTCAACTTAGTGCAGGGTTACCTATGTGAGGGTTCGAGAGAATTTCGCCTTTGGTCTGTGAGCAAAATTAAAAATATATACCTATCTTTAAAATATATTAACATTGAAATACTTTTATGTCATGTCCAATTTTATTTTATTTAAAATGGGAATTATAATGATTAATTATCTTCTATCCCTCAGGGGTCCTTTAAAAAAGGTCAGACCGCTCATTGGTTACAGCCGGGAGGGATTACTAGAGTTAACAACAGTAGATACTAAGAATGATCCTATAGATAATGGCATGCACCACACATAGCTAGTTAGAAAAAGAGTTATACAGACATGCGGCGTATGCACGTGACTTCTTTAGTAAGACATCATTAGAGCTCTGAAATCAGCGATAGATTGCACGGTGGTGTTGTTGCGTCGTTTGCTTTTATACATAGGAACGATATCTAGCCTATTGTGTGAAATCCTTATCGTATAAAATGCAAGGGTTGCGGAAAGGAGGAAAATGACAATGGCTTCATTTGAAATTACTTAGTATAAATTAGAGGTGAGGCTCGTGGCTAAGTAATAACAGCCACACAGGTCGATCGAGCAGGTTAAGCTACGCTTGCCGCCGTTGGTCCCGGCTGTCATTATCTTGGGCAGTCATTACGTTGTAGTAGACGTAGACTGGTGATCAGGCTTTCGGGACGACCCAGCAGCCCGAAAGTCTGATAACTAGTCTTACCAAGGAGTATCATATTACCCAATAACTGGGTTGGGTCAGATAGGCAGTCGCATCATGTAACATACTGGTATTCAGCTGCATCCGGTGAGACTGGAAGCCGACCCCAACGTAGTTGGAAAAGGCTAGGCAGATTTTTTGAAATTATATATTAGACTGGTAACGTTTTGAGTTACTGGAAACCGGTAAGACGTACCCGGGAAAAGATGACGGTGATGAATATTACTTACGGCTGCACAATATTCACGAAACGCCCTAACCTTCGTGTTTCGTAGCCTCTTAATGTATTTTTCTCCTTTATTAGTAAACAATGGAGGACACAAATCATGCGGACAGACACGCTACAATTGATTCGAAGCTCACGCTTCCATTTAACAATTATTCTAGACCTAAGTACAATAATGACGAGTAAAATGTTGTCATCAGAGCCATTAACTGAAAACCAGTTCGATTGATTTGTTTATACATAATGTAAAATGTAACATCCGGACAGTAAATTATTCAGAAAATATTTGACTTTCTTCATTTGTATTTCCTTCTCTTCCATTTTCCATTACCTACCTACATTAGGAAGTATATATCAACCTTTCCATTCCCATCAATTCATAATTTAGTATTAGGTACTTAGGTAGGTATCTACTTAGGTAATTAAAACTGAGTTCTGCAACCGCCTTCCATTTAGAGGTCTCATAATCTCATGTTTACCAGCTTATTTTCACCAGAGATCGATCGCGAGCAAAGAAATCATAATGGATCAGACTCATAGCCCACACAAGGTGTAGAATACCGTTTGGTAATGTCCAACACATAATTATATCCCTTTATCTATTCATAAACGTTGCTTTAAGTTAAGTAGTGATTAGCGACTGTTTAACCATACATTTTTGATGTTTAATCGTCACTTAACTTTAATCATCGTTTTTAAATAAACCCCAGTAACACAAGTGTCATCACGGTCAAGTTGCAGAAATTTTAAATTCTATGCGTAACATGTAATATCGTTTTTATTTGCAGTGTTGCTGGAGCTATGGGTATCGTCTTCCCCTACCTGGGTGAATTCCAACAGACCAAATACAGAGAGAAGATCCTCTGCTGGATGGAATTGTTCTGGACCGCCGGAGTCATCATGCTGCCATGTAAGTTTTTGCCATTACCTGCTATCAATGATGTCAACTATCAAATGTTCACCCTAGCACACTAATTGCGTAACACACTATCAATAATTAATCCATTGCTAATATGTTCGAAAAATGTGTCTGCACAACAACGTAAATAACGCAATCAATATCTATTGTTGAACTGTCAAAATGAAAACTATTGCTACCGATAGACGTTACTAACTTGTTGACTGCCTGTTAGGGTGTTTTTAACTGAAACTACTAAATTAAGCTGGGCTTAGCTTAATTTAAGGGTTCGACTAGATTGCGGTCATTCGATTATATCCGACCGTTCATCAATCGGTTGATCCAGTAGAGGTTGCGATCAGCGATCGAGCATCCATTATGGCTTGAGGCGAGGTGGTCAATATCGACTGGTTGACTTCGATGGACCACAACCTAGCCAAATACACCTTAACTCGACCTAATTAATTGTAGCATTTGGTTAGTTTAGCAGTTGACCACACTTGTTTTCTTTTTTTTTTTCTTATTAGCCTATACTGCCCCGCTGCTGGTCAAAGGCCTCCCCCAAATCCTTAAAGGAACTCTTTTCCCGTGCCACCTCGAACCAGCCCTCGCGGTACGCGTCCAGGTCACCTCGCCATCTCTTTCTAGGCCGGCCTCAAAAGCGCCGTGCCGTGCCATCTTCAGGCACCCATTGTGTGGAGACCTTCGCCAAGCACTCACTTTAAGGGTTCGGTTAGATTGCGGTCAATAGATTTTATCACTTGGTTACGATCGAAAATTTATACCCATAATTATTTGGTTACAGTGATCGCTTGGGGCATCATCCCAATCACAGGAATCCGTATCGAGAACGGCGGCTTCTCCTACGACTCATGGAACTGGTTCGTAGCCACGTGTGGAGTCCCCTCACTGGTGCTCGGCTTCTGGCTGTTGACCTTCCCCGAAAGCCCCAAGTTCATGATGGAATGCGGTGACTATGATGATGCCCTCAAGGTTCTTAGAAGCATCTACAAACAAAACACAGGCGATGACCCCGACAACTATCCGGTAAGAACTTGTTACACTACCTTTGTTTTGTTCAACAGACAACAAAATAATGTTGTTTAAATTATAGTCGTCGTCAATTTGAGTGCATGAGAAAAATATTACTTACTACCATTTATATCATTATCATCAGTGTCCACCCTTATCCAAATTTATTTGCGGTGCATGTCTTCTTCCATACATCTCTACTAGCTAGCTGTCGTCTCAGTAGTCACCATTTTAGCCAAATATTTAAACTTACCTACCCATATATGTTTTTATTTTTTATTTTCCATCACATGACGACGCCACGCTTGTAATCCCTGAAGGGTTAGGGAGGGGTGTACCTATAGTACTATCCACAGAACAGATAAACTGTTCTGTGGTACTACCCACATTCCGCCAGTTATGTTTAAGTCCCTTGTAAATCCAGACTCCGGGCGGCTACTGAGGAATTCCTGATGGAAAAACACAATACTTAACACTTTGCCCGACCTGAGAATCGAACCGAGGATCTCATGCTTAGCAGTAGCGCTTGTGACCACTGTACCAACGACACCATCACCAACTTTTGTGTTATTTTACTTACATAGGTTACATAGGTATTCATGTAATTCTTGATTTCCAGATCAAAAGCCTCAAGGAGAAACACCGAGCTGTATCAGTAGGCTCTGACACCTCTATAAAGTCCGTCCGATCCTTGAGCGTACGCAAACGCAAGGACTTAAATCGATTGTTCAATGAGATCTGGTCACAGACCAAGGCTCTGTGCAAGCCGCCCTATCTCAGATACACCGTCCTCACTTGCATCATCCAGTTCGGATTGACCACAAGGTAAGGAGACGAAACATTCAAAATACAAAATCTAGCTGCATTACAGCGGGCTCTATCAGAATACCAGCGCATCATGCTGAGATACGGGGCTTTTTGGCCTCGTACAGTATATATTTTATACACGGAACCTACGTATTTTATTCCTGTATTCTTATATTTTCTATACACGCCACATCAATTTCAGTTACTACACCCTCATGATCTGGTTCCCCGAGTTATTCAACCGTTACGAAGAGTTCGAGAAGCGTTTCCCCAACACGTCTGCTTCAGTCTGTGACGTCTCTGGCATTGTCGTCGTGGACGGTTACGACGGTGATCCCTTCGACTGTCTCAAAACCATCGATTCAAGCGTATACATGCATACTCTGATTGTCGGTCTCGCCTGCATCCCCACGTCGTTGTGGCTGCCCCTCTGCGTACACAAACTTGGAGCTAAATTCTTCTTGAGTAAGTGGCATTACAATTTATAATATCAAAAAGTCATTCACATAGTTTTACGGTACCTCGCAGTGGTTACAAAGCCTGTATAAGCGGGCCCACACAGGTGTAAAAATATCGAGGCGGGATTTTATCGCGCCATGGAAATTCAACTCTCCGTTGAAAATCCGACAGAGTACCCGGTTCGTCGAAAAACACACTGTCGGATTTTCAACTCTCGGCGCTAAGCAGTGCGTTGAAAATCCAGTGCGCGAAATATTTTTTCGCGGCGGGAAAATATCCCTTGCGAACCTGGGCTTATTGTATTAAAACTCCGTACTATGCTAGGCCAGCTCAAGGTCAAAGTGCTACCACTGACGTGCGGCATACTGTACGTACTTACAGCTATATTATTTTTGTTTATCTTTCAATTGCAGCAGATTGAGACACTAGGTACGTACACGCGCGACATGTCGAGCTATACATTTCCAGTTTTAGCTGACCTCGCATTGCTATAGGCTTTACGTAAGTTTATGCTGGATATGTATAGCTTGATATGTCGTCGTGCGTACACAGGTACAGTTTGCTGTGTAATAGTAATTATGTTCATACGATTCATGCATACATGCCCCTTTTACAGCAAAATAATCACCAATATAACGTAAACAATTGAATTCCAGTCTTCAGTTTGGGCGTGGCCGGCCTGGTGACGATCGGCTTGTACTTCGTTCAGAATTCCACACAGAACTTGGTGCTATCGTGTATCTTTGAAGCCCTCACCTCCCTCGCCATCAGTCTGGTGTTCTGTGTGCTGGTCGACTTGTTCCCTACAAACCTCAGGTAAATACCTAAAACTATTTTCATTCAGCACCGTTAATCAAAATTATGTTCAAATCGTCACACATAGCTTGCAAAATGTGGGAAAGGCTATACCTACGCGTCACGAAATATAATCATTGCGGAAAATAATCGCCAAACTTTGAACAATTCCAATATACTAGAGTCCGCGCAATGCCATAAACAATCGCTTGAAAAAGTACAAATTCTGGACATTGGACACACGCGAACATGCTAAATATAGCTGGCCATGGGACAAACATGGCTTTTCCAATGTTTACCAAATGCACTCCTGCTACTTGCAATGTTTGCCCTTGCGCTTATTAATTGTACAGACGCCAGCACATCAACCTACAGTCGCCATCAGATATATTGTAGCAGACAAGGTGACCAAATACTTCTGAACAATTTAAAATGTCAATAAGTTCCATACACTACATAGGTACAAGTTACCATTAATATCTGAACATTCATTACTTCATTAATATTGAGCAGAAGCTTGTCAATAATTTCTATACAAACAACTAACCAAAAATATCTGAACACTTACAACGTCAAGTGTATCTACGCAGACAAACACTGAGCTTACCTAATTCGTTACTGCGTGATATAAAGGACGAACCAAAAAGGACTATCGACTTGACAATCTGTGGTTAGTCTAGTCATTTGGTAGTTTTACCTGGAAAGTTTTTAAACTGGTGATTTTATTGAGGTCGACGTGTTCTCTTCGAATTTTTACATTTTCCCCAGAGTTCTACCGCAAAGGCATAAATGACTATTGATTTTACTAAAAAATTGTGAAGACATAAATTGAAGGAAATTTTCTCTAGTTTCATTTTGTTGATTAATGTGTTATCGTAAAATGAATTGTCAAAAAACTGCTATTAGGCGCCATTTTTCCAATATGGCGGTGCGAGCGGCAAAGATAAAACAATGAGCGACAAAGTGAAAATTCGAAGAGAACACGTCGAACTCAATAAAATAACCAATTCTCAAAACTCCCGGAAAAAATTCATGACAAGACTACAAAATGTTATAAACTGCCAGGGTCATCATAGTATATAAATTAGCAAAAGAGTTCCTATATACAGGATGTGTCGTAAATAGTGGTCCACCGTTAAGGATTCGATATACCAGATAATTTACTATAATATATTACAATTTTAACCATTTTTACCCAAGGGTTCAGAAAGTGTTTTTTTTTTTGTTTTTTATTTACGCAATTTCAACCTTTTGTTACAAATTTGGTTGTAGTTTCAACAAAAACCATTATTTTTTATTTTGATTTCTGTTAATTACTGTTGAATAGTAGAGCTATCGTGTAAAATTAAAGTTTTTTATGTAAATTTAGAGCTTTTGAAGAAAAAGTTAGCTCTTCTCTATTTTAACCCTAATTTTTAGCATAATCATGCAAATTCAGGACCGATTTTGTAAAAAAAAATGTAAGTACTACTAAAATGTTTAAAATTATAATATATTATAGTAAATTATCTGGTATATCGAATCCTTAACGGTACGATCACTATTAACGACACATCCTGTATATTGTATTTATAGTAAAGTTGGAAGCATTTCCTACTGCAATTTTTCCTCAACTGCTCAGATATCTAAGACTACCCCATCTGCGTAGATACGCTTGACGTTATAATAATGTAAGTGTTCAGATATTTTTGGTTAGTTGTTTGTATAGAAATTATTGACAAGCATCTGCTCAGATATGAATGAAGTAATAAATGTTCAGATATTAATGGTAATTTGTAGTGTATGGAACTTATTGACATTTTAAATTGTTCAGAAGTATTTGGTCACCTTGTCTGCTACAATATATCTGATGGCGACTGTACTACAATCTGTCAAATTCCTTTAAGAGATTTTCAACTTTATCGCTAGAGCATAAGGTTCAAAGTGGATTGGGAAAATTTTACAGTTTCGGGTAGGTTGATGTGCTGGCGTCTGTACTTAATAGCAAAACTTAGTTTTTTTGGAAACTGGAGTCTTATAAATTAAAATGGTAGATCAGTGGTGATTATTGGGATTCGAGGTATAATTACATTGTTCCCATTTCCCACACGTTAAAATAGTGGCACCGACTATATTTTGTCCTAATTGTATAATTCGAAGCCTCGTCCCATTACATAATCGGGGTGCATCATATTAATATTAAGTTAGGATTAGGAAGTTAGGATGAACATGCGATAAAAAAAATCGCATCAGAGCGTGCGCTTAGCCTTATATTCAGCTGTGCGGACCCCATCGGGGAACCCTACATACAGGCGTGATGTTATGTTCTCAAATGTCACATGCCAACAGTGATAGGCAATGGCGATACACTTTGTATTACGTACCAGTGTGGTTAGATCTACACGAAGCCACTGACGATGCTGTTGGCGTGGCTAAGTTCGTTTAACCTAATGTCCAGTCGGATTAATACGACAAATGATTTCGTGCCCGTGCACTTACCTATGTTCGGTTTTTGTTTTTTATTTATTTGTCGATTTATGAGCTGGGCCCCAATTCTGTATGGTAATTATTATTCCCCGCATAATCCTACCACGTAAGAGTGTAATGTAATGATACAGCAAGTGATATAAAACCAAGCGGTCGATAGATTAAAAGATGATTTGGCAGACTGTTTCCCTTGTGCCCTAATGTTTTAATGTATTTCGCAGGGTAATGGCAGCCGCACTGTCCCTAACGGCGGGTCGAGGTGGCGGTCTCATAGGCAACCTGACCTTCGGCTATCTCATAGACATCAACTGCGCCATCCCCATCGTCGTGTTTTCAGCATTAATTTTCCGTAAGGATCTAACTTTACTCAGCTTTGATAATAAAGTATTTTACCTTACGAATCGATGCACGCTTCACTTATGTTAACCAAGTGTACAACCACGCTGTGCATGTGTGCGTGAAGACGAGTAGCGTGAGCACATAACACACACACACTTCTGACATCGCCATTGTCTCGGACGGCGACAGCTTCTGCGCTTACACACACATTCACAGCGTATTTATACACTTGTTAGCCACATCAAGTAAAGCGCGCGTCGTTTCGTGAGATAAAAATACTACCTACACAAGTGAACGTACAAAACGTTTTAGCAAAGCTCTTTATAAAGGATCTTGTCTAGGAAAATACTATGTACCACCATGCCTATTTCTGCTGCCAAGCAGCGTTGCTGTGTATGCCGGTGTAATTCTAATTACTGACAAATTAATATACAGGGTGGCAGGGACATCAACGCGCAACCTGTTACCATGGATTCAGTACATGATTATGGACCCCGTGCGTTGAAATTCGTCGATTATAAAAATAAAAAAATTGTTGTACCGTACATTTTGAGGGCGAGGATATAAAAAAACACGTTGTATACCTAATACCTACGCCGCGGCGTAGGTATTATACAACGTGTGTATTTCGGGGTTTTGGCGTATTACATATTTGTAACTTTAAGAATATTTAAGAGATGTAACTAACCTATTTAATTCTCATCCACAGTTGCTGCAATACTCTGCTTCTTCTTGCCAAAGACCGGACAGGAAGCATTAGATTAAGTTACGAGTGCTAATTTATTCATAGATTATACAATTAGACTGTCTACAATACATAGTGGTTGTACAATAAAGTAGGATGTAATGAGGGCGAGTCTTAGGTATGTATTGCGTCGAGAAGACGCCAGTGCCGTTAACGATTTACTATGTATTAGTATACAAATCAGTGTCTTATCATACGTGATGAACATAACAGTATTTTAGAGTTGACTGTGTAATATTCTTAATTCAATTAAATTATTATTATAATTAATTAAAGGTTGATTACATACCTACTTAATTATATGGGTATTTTTATTTGTTACTGAGTTTCTTGTGTGAGTTACGCAATTTTTTTACATCATGAATATAGACAACTGGTGCATAATCAGCCTATTATGTTCCCACAGCTGGGACAGGGCTCTTCTCGGTGAGAGGAAGTGGACCGTAATCATAGAGAATATAACAACTAGAGAGCGTATAGGCCGATTTCTTCGAAGCACACGACTCACTGCCGCGGGCCGGGGGACGAGGAAGAACGCGCGGCTGCAATTGGTCAGTTCTTGTAGGTATGCCTATCGTTGGGGCTGCTCTACTTCATTAAGGGAAAATAGTCGATATAACAGCGGGGTGCGTGAAACGGAGCCAAATTCCCCCGCACGGAAGCGCGTTTTTATTGAATTTGTATGCAAAAAATCACTCGCGGGGGCACGTTATCTGCGTCCCTCTGCGTAATGCGGTGCAGTGTGCCAATCGCCTTAACATTATGAAAAATACTCAATTAAAATCATAGAAATAATATTTAATCAAAATCAATATATTACAAAAAAAGCATCATGTATCCTGTTATTATTGATTTTTAAAATGAATTCATTTGATATATTTTTTTCGAATTAAAGTTTTAAGGTCCTGATTGTTCTGTGTAAAAAATGATAAACCAGCGTCTACATATTTTTGATTCCGAACCAATCGGTCCCAGCGGTGCCTGACGACATAAAAATTTTCCTGGACCGATCGGTCCCGGTCGGGGACAGAGAGATCAAAAAAATCCCGGAACATACATAAAAAAATACCGACGAACTGAGAACCTTCTCCTTTTATTGAAGTCGGTTAAAAGCAGATAGGTATTTTATTGCAGTACGTGAATTGAATAAAAATTGTATTAGTTTTAATTTTATTATTTTCGATAACAACTTTCAGCTATTAAAGGTAACACTAACAGCACAATTTTCTAAGATAAACATACAAAGGGAAAGAAAGGGATAGATGCATTAGAATTGTCTAATACAAGAAAAATACATCATCGCGGGACTCAAGAGTGTGCTCATTTATCTAGCCACCATTTTAAATAGACCCCTGCGGTGGCTCATAATCTGATTATATCAAAAATAATTTTTCGTACTGTTGTAACTAGATGCCTTGGAATGTTTCCCACACCACTTCATTGCGCATGAAGGCATTTTGATGCGTTTTTATTTGCATAATAAATTATAAAAAATTGTATTAATTTAGCGTGCACACAGGTCTAACACTTGAACATAACTAAAATGGTAACTAGTACCGTAGCCTATACATAGGCGACAAAATACTAATACTTTTCGAGCCCCGGCACTGTATGCGCATTCAAGTGATGGTTATATAGTCTTTAGCCGTAATACACCACGCGGGCCCTGTGCCCGTTGGTAGATGTCGCATGTCTTCTAATTTTTAGTTCTAGGACATGCCGGTTTCCTCACGATATTTTGCTTCACGGTTTTGAGAGCAGAGTGGTGATGACATAATTTATACAAAGTAAAGCGCCTGTCTGGGTTCGGACCTACGACCTGCAACTCGTAACTTCGTAAGTCGCGGCCGTTACCACTGGGCCACTACTGCTCTCAATTGATGCAATATTTTTTATACTTTGCGGCTGATGGGTAGTCAAATTACGAACTTCCATACAAAAATCCTTCCTTATCGCTCACTTTTGTAACACATAGGGAACTCTTGCGCAAAAGGGGTTTGAAGATTTTTATATGGAGCCTGGCATACCTACTGTCGCGCCATTTTGATAATGGCGGCCACGCATGTGACGTATAAATCGATAGCTGACACTAACGTTTAAAGCTGATCACGTGACTCAATCATCAACTTTGAACGTTAATATCTCGGAAACGTGACACTTTACGGGGTTTTGTCTTAGTAAGTTTTCTGTTGATGTCAGCTATCGATTAATATAGGTCTCTCTCGGTAGGCGTGGTCGCCATTTTCAAAATGGCGCCACAGTAGGGTTATGCCACGGATCTTCAAAGCCCTTTCATGCGTCTAGACTCAGCGGTCCAGGCCGTGCGTTGTCTATCACTGAATTTAAGATGTAATTATATAGATAGTTGCTGGCCACGAGCGCCAAGTTCAATAGACGCAATCGAGAAAATCTGCTCGCGGCTAAGATGATAAGAATATAAGCCGTTTCTTACTTTTAAAATAGATAAGAAAAAACCCAATCGTTTTTAGGGTTCCTTACCCGAAGGGTACCAACGGGACCCTATTACTAAGCCCCCGCTGTTCGTCCGTCCATCTGTCTGTCCGCAGGCTGTTCCTGATGAACCCTAATATATAGACAGTTGAAATTGTCACATTGTGTATTTCTATTGCCGCTATAACAAAAAATAATAAAAATTAAACTGCATACAATAAATGTGCTTTTTTCAGCGTTTTTTGCCTTGTGGTGCGGAACCCTTCGTGTGCGAGTCCGACTCGCACTTGGCCGCTTTTTCGAGTGACAGAAAGGAAATTTTATTGTAATAGAAACAACTCAATTATAAAGATAATAATATATTTAACTTAAGTAAGTATATAAAAATTATAAGAACTAGATTACATTTACAGATTGTTACGGCAACTAAGAATAGAATTTTAATCACAAAACAATTATTAGAATATTATAAATATTGATTCACTTGCATGATGAAAACAATGAACCCAGATTTTTTTCAAAAAAATGAGTATCATATTATTAGTTAGCAGATTTTCATATAGACAGTAGGCTTTAAAAATGTAATAAAAGCATTTTCATTATTGTACAGTCGAAGAAAGAAAAGGTTAAGCACCTTTAGGCCCTTTGTACAGACACGTTTTTCTTGCCGTGAAAAACTACGGTTTATTCGCCGTGTGTAGGCACGTTCGTCAGTGTTGTATGGATCACTATGGAAGCATGTAGACAGAGACGTTTTTTCTACGGCGCGGTTTATACGCCGTACCGTAAAGAAACCGTGCCGTGTACGCCTTAGAACAATTCCACAGACAGTGTACAAAACTTATTATTTTTCCAACTACGTACTGCCAAAATTATGAACGCGAATGACAGTTTTAAAAGGTGATATATATTCAGCTTGCTTAACCTTTTGATTCTTGCTCTACATGATTTTTTTAAACAGCGAGGTAATTGCGTAACACATTAGCAGTGTGGCTTTCACTTTGACAGTTCAACAAAATTCATTGCGTTATTTATGTTGTTGAGCAGAAAAAAAAATCGATCATATGAAGCAATGGATTAGGAATATCCTTCAAAATGATTTAGATTATGATTGATAGTGTGTTACGCAATTAGGATGCAGATCTTACAACATTTCTTTATTGAAGCAAATTTATAAATTCAAATTCTGCTATTACATCGATGAGGTGCGTACTTATAAGATAATTTTAAAACAGTGAGTGCTGTGTTCACATTGAATGAACATTATAATTGGGTGGTTACAAAGTGAAATCGTAATGCTTTAAGCTCTTAGTATAATACAACATACAATTAACAGATTATGTTTATGCAGTACAGGTACAATTCTGAATGTATAGATAATAGCTGTTGCCCGCGACTTCGTCTGCGATCCAGGATGAAAAGTAGCCTATGTCCTTCTCCAGGTCATGGTCTACCAATGTGCCAAATTTCATTCAAATCCGTTCAGCCGTTTAAGTGTTAAAGTGTAACAAACAAACATACACAAATTTAATATTTTCTATTATAATATTAGTTTAGATGTTGTATGGTGAAAAATACAGTACAAGTTAAATACAGCGCAAGTTTATCAGACCAAATTAGGCATAGACGTGTTAGCGTTGCAAGTGATAGAACCCTATATTGGTATTATATTGTTTAGTCTTCATTGGTGATATTGTGAAGCTATTTGCTCAGGGTGAAGAGGTGAGATAACGCTATATTGTCATATGACCGTCTATCAAAAACGCATCATGAAATGAACTAACTGTGCTGAACCTCTCAGGGACGAGTTAGTGCAAATCTGTAACGGCTGTGGTACACATGTGTACCAGCTCGTCTTGATAAAGTTAAGCCGATATCAGACGTTCCACGAGTGGGTGTTCATTTTTGTTTCGTATCTCGATATCGATAAAATTATATAGGAAATAACGTTTATCCGCTCCTTACATTTTATTTTTAGATCAATCGGTAGGCGAGTAAAGGATGCCGAATGCCGAGTGCCGAAATTGTACATCGTCACTTTTGATTCATTTTGTGTTCAGACGTCGAGTGAAAGATGCCGAATGAATGGCAAAAAATAACTAAACCTGAAGCGTCTGATATCGTCTTTAGATTAATTTATAAAAAGCCTTACAATCAAATGAAACAGAAACTAAAATGGCAGACATACTGTACTACATAATCAAAGATAGCCGAAACATTTGAAAAAATAACTTTTAAAGCCATTACCTGTACCGCATGGCTTGTGATTCTGACGTCACAACTCAGCGCGAGGTTTGCGCAGCGCTAGGCACCTGCGGGAGTCCGAACTCGTCGACGGGGACGCCATCTTTGTTGCGTACGCTGTCGGCGCCCGGTTCCTTATCGGGAGCCGCGGGGGCCTTTACTACGTCATCGAGGTAGGATGCGTCGTCGTCTAGGGCTATCTCGTCACCTGGAAGAAAAGGGCAAGAATATGATCGATCGTATATACCTAAATGCATAGTATGAAGATGAAAGAACAATACAAGGTAGTTGTAGAAGGGCACACCATAAGTATGGTCTGTTCCAAAAGTATCTAATGAAAATGTAAACAAATGGATCAGAAAACGTAACTGTGCAAATTTGTAGTGCCACTTACAAATTGAGTGCTTTAATAATAACAGAATTTCTTTGCTAGAATAACCAAGACTCAACAAGATTGTTAGTAAAAATTACGACTATGTTAGTAAGCACAGACACTAAACAAAAACAAGGAAAACAATACAAGAAAAACGGTTGGTCACCGTTGCGACATCCCATGAGAGACGGCACAACACAGTCCAGGCGACTCGCAACCATACTTATGACACTGTTGGAGCCGCCCCATACCCTGCGCACCAGGGAAGCGCAACTTTTACGCATTTTTGCATAAAAGCAATCTTCATGGGCATCTGCGAACATCCCTGACGCACTACAGAAATGGGGCAGCCCCACCAGTACCTGCTTTGATTTGATTATTTGAATACTTAAACCCGAAATTCTAAATTTAAATCAAATTCAAAGTTGTTTTTAATTTGACAAATGAGGTTAATGTATAACCTCGATTTTCTTCGATCATTTTTCAATTACAAATTAATGTTATTCAAACTATAATTACTGGAAAAAGTGGTGATATAAAATTGAACATTCCAAAAACAGATGAACTTGTTACTAATTCCGTTTAGTGAGTGATTGCGTGAGAATTTAATCTGAATAAGGTTTTGTTTACATTTTCATTAGACACTTTTGGAACAGACCATAATAATACACCCGTCTATGCATTATACTGTATAGACTTCAGTCTTTCTGTATCTTTTGCTTGCAATACGACCGTTTTACAATTATATATTTGCGGTTCTGTTGCAGAGCTGCTTGCAAACTAAGTTTGAATTGAGATCCCCATTGTTTTATGCACACATTTTTCTCCATTCTGAATCAGTAATATTTCGAAGAGAATCCTTGCCTGTGAAATTGAAATGTAACTTCAAAGTTTAGACTGAGAAGACTGAAAATGCTTTAACACTTACCAAGAGCATCAAGTTCAGCGTTGAGCTCATCATCATCGATCTCCGGCATGCCGTACTGGCGACCAAGAGCTTCTTGCACCTCATCAGCCTGCTCCAACATGTCTGCTAACTCGTCGTTAACATCCTGTAATTATTTAGTAAATCGGTCAGCAAAAGGAGTATGTAAGGATCATAGGTGCCGCTCTGTGGTTTCTGCCTAACCCCATGGGGAAAAGGTGTGAGTTGATATAATGTATGTGTGCTCAGAATTATAATAATTACTAACAATCAACTAGTTTTATTGTAGCTTATGGATAATTGTTGGTCAATTCAACACAACCATATCCACCCAATATCTTTAGTTTCTTTGTAAAAATGCTTGTGTTGCCCAACTATGAGTGGTTTATTTCTAATTTATGTCACCATGAAGAACCCAAATGCTGATGGCGGTAAATTGATTGACAGTCTACTAACTTTTACTGTCCGAAAATTTAAAACCCCGCTCTCATTCTTTACCAGTCGTATGAATATGAAATAGATGTACACATAAAATTAACGTAGTGTGTAGGGATTGCAATCCAGCGGCGTTTTCAATCCAGCTGGATTCTTGCTGGATTGACCTGAATCCAGCTGGGTCCAGCGCGGATCCAGCAAAATGTGGAACGAAAATAAAAAGACGACATTTTTAAGACTTTTTTTATTAATTTGTACTTTACGATAATCTATGAAATCTTTCACTCATTTGGTGATATCTGATATCAATTTGCTTTGGTTTCTTAATCATTTGAGATCAAAAGAATCAACTTAAAATTAAATAACAAACATAATATAACCTCATATGACATTTTAGATAATGTTTCTAAGTAAGCAATATCTTATTACGTTTATGTTTAATGATAGGATAGGATGGCTAATCAGTAGCAATCAGTCTTACAAATTCTTTTAAAATTAACTACAAAAAAGGACCGTAATAATAATACTATTTTAATCTTCAATAAATTTTTTGTATCAAAAGAAGCTCCAAAATAATCTTCTCTCCACTCGTTAATCGTTATTAATTAGGCAGTTTAAAATCTGACGATAAGAGACTGACTATGTCTTTTTTTGAATTCTCTGAAAGTAAGACCTTAGAAAACAAATTTTGTCTATAGTCTTATCTCCCAACCTGCTTCGCACAGAACTGCATATGTAGCCGGCTGCTGAGAATACCCTTTCGGCCTCTACACTGGTCGGTTTTAGGGTCATTAAATACTCATAAACCATAGATAAATGTTCACCTCGCACTCCTTCGGTCTCATAAACGCTCATTTCTTTTTTCAGGACCTTTTCGTAATCTAATGGATCACTTGGCTTTTGTTTATTAAAGTGCTACTTCTCTCTTTTAAGTTCCATCTCAAGCTCTTGCTCTAAAGTCATTTTCACGGGTTCTGCGTCATCATCTAGACCATCCTCTTCTAACTCCATGATATCTTCTTGTACCGGCTCTACAATATGTTGTTTATTTACTCGTTCTAACAAAGTTTTCATCCCCTGCCGCATCGCGTTCTTTTTTGGCAAAGGAAAATAGCCAGGTTTTTTTACTGCTTCTTCATACTTTTTTGGATTTTGCAAGTACACTAACGTACCAGTAACTTCGGTAGAGGCGCCGTTCTGCGATTCTGTTGTGTAGTGCTTCAGCTAGCTCGGCACTTAGGGAAGTGCCCTGGCTATATAGCTTGTCTAAGACAAATTTCAGGGTTGTGTCGGCAGTTATCAATGTGGACTCTCTTCTGCAAAGAGCTTCTACAGCCAGTTTCAACGGTTGTAGACTGACGATCAACTCATTGATTATTGACCATTCATCGCCGGAAAATTTTATTTCGGAACCGACGTCTATCAATGCTTTATCGATGCAAACTTTTAGGTTGTAGAAACGTTCCTGCATACTGATCAAACCATTCATTCGCACATGTGGCACGTGCTATAGTGACAGAACGGCAACGTTGCCGCGCCGTTTTGAAAATGGCGGCAACTCAAAACTAAACAATAGAAATTGATACGTTTGCGGATCCGCATCGCTGGATTCAGCACTGTATGCTGGATCCAGCATGTTTAAAAAGGCGCTGGATCCAGCTGGATTGCTGTATGCTGGATCCAGCAATTGCAATCCCTAGTAGTGTGGCAATCTGCTAAACAACTTCCACCGACCTAACCTAGTTCCCTGGTTGTAGAATCTACACATTTCTCCTTATAGACCTAAGAAAAGTCTCCTAAAACCAACCTCAATGGTATCAATATTAATCTTCTTGAACTCTTTCTTCATTTGTGTGACACCATCCTTCATGGCCGCCACAGTAGCATGAGTATCCTTCAATGTTTGTGTGGCGTAGTTGGCCTGCTCCATGTTGAAGGATTGTGCCCTAAGATTGTCCAGTTGCTGTTCATACCTGGAATTTTATTGAAAAGTGCAAATATGAGTAAATATTTATAGCTCTAAATATTTGACCAGCATTGTAGGTATAGGTGTCCATTTTTATGAAGAATATTATTTATTATGTACACCATACGAATCTATATAAATAAAACAAAGCCGGGTTAGTTACACCATTTATAACTCAAGAACGGCAAACCGATTTTTATGATCTTTGATTTGTTGGGTTTGTCTCCACCCTGAATAGCATAATAATTAGGGTCCGGCCGCTCCAAATTTGCCAAAAATGTAAACAACAATGGCCGCTCAAAATTGAATAAAATCGATATACAAGAACATTTATTATTAATAATGTTTGTTTTCGTTTAAATCTCCAAGCTAACTCAATGAAAACAAACACCTAAAGACAAACCCAATGTTTCTCCCAATAAGGATGAAAATATAATTTTGTGGTCTATGAAATAGATAAAGGAAGCAACACTATTAACAAATCCAACAGTAACTAAGAATGATAAACCTTATTCAGTGCATCCTGTAAACCACAATACTACCCACTTTATAGCTACCTACTGATAGTGTTGCAATAAATTGCATTAAAAAGAGCAGGAGGTCAAGACCTTCCCGCATTGCGATAAATAGGTAAAAATGACGTGCTCTTACATTTTCTTCTGCTTCAAGACCCTCATTGCTTTCTGTTTCACAGAATTCTTTGCTGGTCCCTCTCTCATTTTGTTCATCTGATCCTTATATTTCCTAAGTTCAGACTCCAGTTTCTGAACCTTTTGCTCAATATTCTCTGCCCTGCTATCCACCTGGAATTTACAATCATTTGAACAATCACGGAAACATGAATCATCGACGAAACTATCATCTATACATTATTTTTGGGAAACTTACACTGCTAATGCAATCATTGATACTTGGGCCAGGCTCCTTAGGTTTTCCTCTTCCGAATATTCTGTTCATCTTGAATTATTATTTATTTCAAACTAAAATCAAAACCAAGGCGACTTGACAATAAAATCTCACAACAATTTTGACGTTTAAACTTCATCTTCATTCATTTATGGACTTTGACAGAATAATTGTGTTACAACGTAATGAATACTAGAGAAAACCGGCCAAGTGCGTGTCGGACCACGCATCCACGCACAGTAAAGGGGAATAGAAGGGAATGAACCACGAACAGAATATTTTTGTTTGTATTAAAACATCGTAGTAATACATACATACAATAATGGTCTTGATAATAGGGTAATCTAAAGTCCGGCCGCGCTAAATTTGACAAAGATGTAAACAACAATGCCCGCTCGAAATTGAACAAAATCGATATATACAAAAATATTTATTAAGTAATGATGGTTTTTGTCTAAATCTCCGAGCTAACTAGACGAAAACCAACATTACTTAAAATAAATGTTCTTCAAAATCGATTTTATAATACTATTACAAAAATATAATTCTAATAATTTTTCCTATTTAAGTTTTATCAAAGCAGTCTCACTTACACCTTTACCACTTATATTTTACCAAAAAATCCTTTAGACTATAAAGAGCTTTTACTTAGAAGTTTTTTTTCATATAGCGAGGTCTGCAGGATGTTAATGCAACCACTGGGTCATCACGACATAATATGGGCCAGACTGGCTATAACGATACCTAATGATATAAACTAGTAAAAAATGAGGAGTTTTAGAAGTATCCAAGGCCGGCCGCAAACGTCCGGTTTCCTATCAGGAATATTTCCGTCCGGAAAATATAAGAACGTATGCGCTAGACGATTTTGTATGAAAGAAATACGTGCATTCAGGGTCTCCGAATCTGAATTCCTGATCAGGAAACCGGATATATGCGGCCTGCCTAAAAATAAAGACTATTTTAAGAATTTATTTTACAATTTTATAGTCGGACTTAGCTGCAGTAAAATGACAGCTTGTGTTACCACTTTTTATATGAAATTGAAATAGTGATGTGACAAAATAATCGATTCATTCAAGTAATATTCAATTCAAAATCGATTCATATTATTGATTTTATAATATAATCAGCCTATAATGTTCCCACTGCTGGGACACATGCCTCCTCTTTGTGAGAGGGAGTGGGCCGTAATCCACCACGCGGGCCCAGTGCGGGTTGGTAGATGTCACATGTCTTCGAATTTTTGGTTCTAGGACATGCCGGTTTCCTCACGATGTTTTCCTTCACCGTTTTGAGAGCAGTGGTGATGAAATAATTTACACAAAGTAAAGCGCCTGTCAGGGTTCGAACCTACGACCTATATCTCGTAAGTTGCGGTCGTTACCACTGGGCCACTACTGCTCTTATTTCTCTGATTTTATAAAAGAGGTTAATATTACAAGAGGATCATATTTTGAAATTCAGGATAATATAAGTCAATCAATTCAATTTCGAATATCTAAAAACGATGTTTCATTGCATTTTAATCACATGAGATAGTGTGGTAACATTTTAGAAGTGTCATTTTACTGCAGATAAAAAATCGGACTATAATTATTATATAAGCCGATGCATTGAAGAAAGGAAAATTAAATGGCGGCTTGTACAGACGCCAGCACATCAACCTACTACAATCTGTCAAATTTATTTAATCAAATTTCAACTTTATTGCTAAAGCATAAGGTTCAAAATTGATTGGGAAAATTTGACAGTTTCGGGTAGGTTGATGTGCTGGCGTCTGTAC
Source organism: Hydraecia micacea (assembly GCA_914767645.1). Classification (NCBI taxonomy): domain Eukaryota; kingdom Metazoa; phylum Arthropoda; class Insecta; order Lepidoptera; family Noctuidae; genus Hydraecia; species Hydraecia micacea. The sequence continues at coordinate 14,272,587 of OU611783.1, read as the reverse complement.
TTGCGTTGACAGATAGTACAGTTAGCATGTAAAATTTCAAGCCAAAGTTTTTTTTTTCAAAGGAGGCATAATAACTGTCTCCGCACAGTACACACGATCAAACAACGAAACAACAATAAAACAAAACTGAACAACAATAACAAACAGGTAACAACGGAATATACAGGGTGATTGGAAGATGGGTGCAAGTCTTTAAGGCGAAGATAGTACAGACAATTTAGAACCATTTAAGCCATGGTTGTCTTCAACGAAGTCTTACCAATTTTTTTTTACCTACTTTTTATGTTTTTTATGTCTAATGACACAGAGGCCTAAAACATGTTTTGCTAGATTGTTTACACCTTACTTTAATTAAATAAATTATAAATTAGTTCAGTTATCATTCAATTTGTCCATAAATAAGCAGTTTACTTAAAATTTTGGAAAAAAACTAAAATTTGGTAAAAAAAATTGGTAAGACTTCGTCTAAGACAACAGTGGCCAAAATGGTTCTAAATTGTCTGTACTATCTTCACTTTAAAGCTTTGCACTCATCTTCCAATCACCCTGTATAACAAGGAATTCGTAAAAAGGATCACTGAGCGCGTCAAGACAGCGTGGAAGCAAATCAAGACTAATTTTTTTTGCTTACGGTACGCGCGAGAGTGAGTATAGAAGGCCCTAGTGTGCGAGCGAGAGAACATGATAAGCGCCGCCATTTAAGATTCCTTTCTTTATGAACCGGGTTATACTATAGGTAACACTATAACCATACCACAGAGCACTTTTATATCTATGGAAAACCATACTAACAGAACTCCGAGTTAATAGTCAGACAGACAGACGGACTTGGTGGAACTATAAGTGTTTGTTGTTATACTACATGTATACTACAGACTCACCATATGCCCCCGCCCGGCCCGCCCTCAGCTGGGTCTGCCCAATTTTTTTTTTTAATTTCAACCAAAGTTGAGAAGTTATTTACGAACGAGCGATAACAGATGACAGATTGTGACAGATGTTCCAGCTCACGGCTGGCAACTCCCAAAAAATTCAAAAATAATAGTAGTCTATGATTCAAAATCAATGTGATTGTGATGTGAAGTTTACTTACATTATTTTCAGATTTTCTATCGCTATTTTGTGATAGGACATTCGTTAAAAAAGGTTATTGCTTCAGTGCTACGTTTGTTGTCAACAATTTTCCAAAATAATTTGTCGCCATGGCTACTAACGGAACGAACGGAACTATGGGTGAAGTGGTTTGTATCATTTTAGTGGTTTTTATCAAAACATTATGTTATTCATTGCGCTAAGAAAATAATAATGGGTAAGCGGAAGAACCTGCTTTTACATTTTTATAATGGCTTATTAATCACAAGGTTAGTCAATTGTCCAAAATCTCCACTGACATTAACAGACAATACTGATAACACAATCAACAGGTTCAAGTACAAAGTCAATTTCCTGAAACAACATCTTAATAAAAATGAATTAAAGTCAGACATATTGGCTCAATTGGCTTGCAACAGTTGAAATATTTATTGTAAGATGTACCTACTGGAGTCAGAAATTCGTGACTCTTTAATACCAATTTTTTTTTAATTCCTCAAGGTTTACCATACAGAAAATACACTATCTATTTCGTCAATATTTAATCTCTGATTCATGACTCAGCATTATTTCTAGGTGAAAATGTTATGTGAACCCTCATGTACAACACTCGAACTCTGTGAACGATCACCTTGTGCTGTTAAATGCTGGAAATGGGACATGACACAAATTACTATGGACAAACTTTTGCATAACATCAAGTATGGTATTCTTATTCTGAATCGGCCAATCTCTCAAAACCAAGGATTTATGGCAAGTTTATGGGATAAAGGTAAGTTTTAATTTGCAGCCATTATTTTGTTAGTTTATTATGGCATATCAATAAGTTTTATGAAAACAATGGATATTATTATGTAATTAATTCTGATGCTATGACAAAAAAAAATAAGGGTTTCTTGGATGGGTTACCATTCATTACATATCAAGGCCCCTCCGTGCCTCAGAGAAAATGTTAAGCCATTGGTCCCTGTCATTTATAGATCTCTGACAGTTGTTACGAGTAGCCAGAAGTCCAAATTCTGACAACCAGTCTTACCAAGAAGCATTGTGTTAGTGTGGAGGTCAGATAGGTATTCGCTCCATGTAAAATACTGGTATTCAGCTGCATCCGGTTAGGCTGGAAGCCTACTCTAACACAGTTAGGAAAAGGCTAGGCAGATTGCTATAACGAAAACATATTTATGTTTTCAGCTAGTATCAGAATGACTGTTGATGGTGGCACGAGACAATGGGACAAGTTCATAGGTGGCTTCCCAGATGATACAAGGAAAACCATAAAGGATCCAGACCTCATATCTGGAGACTTTGACTCTATCACTGATGAAATATTAGAGAAATATAAAAAGAAAGGTTGTAAGGTGAAATCCTGTTTTTATTATAGACATTTTTTTCTTTTATTTTCTATCTTATTCATCATCATCATAATTTCAGCCTGGAATCACCCACTGCTGGGTATGGGCCTCCCCTTTTTTCTGCCATACTTCCCGGTTCTGTGCGTCCCTCATCCAGGTGTTGCCTGCGACTTTGATGATATAAATAATTCTTATTACTTACATTTAAAATATTAAAAATAAATTTATTGCTAGTTTAATATTAGGAACTAGCTCCTGCAAATGAAGTATAATGAATATAATGTATGTAGTTACATACTTTCATTCTAATCATTTTTCCGTAGAACTGAATGGTTCATAATGTTCAACATTCATTTTAATTTTACTGTTCTTTTTATGAATCAAACTGCAATGTAATTGATAATTTTGTTTCTTTCAGGTCATTCACACCCCAGATCAAAACCGTACAGACTTTACAAAAGCACTCATGGAACTAAACAACCATAGTAGACAAATTGGAATGGAGGTAGGTCTATTTTTTTGCTGACTTTTGTGGACCCCTACCTCTCGGGCAAAGTACCTCTACTAGAGGTAGAGGTACTTTGCCCGGCAGTGGGACAGCGTCTTTACTATATGTACCTTGTGGGGACTCCAGTGACGTCACGGACCTCGCCGACGTCGGGTATAATTAGGAGATCACATTTTCGAAAGACTACCGCTAAATGTACCTTACCAAGACACCGCTACCGGCATATTTAGTAGCACCTGTTTAAAATGAATCATTACTAAATATACCCTATTTCAATAATGGCGAAATTGGTGCAGTGCGAGTATTTAGGGTGGGGAATATCACGTGGCGGGTCTAAGTTGGTTTACAAGCAATAATAATAAGACTTCGCGGGGCCCCTATTTCTGTCTACTGGATTTAAAGGAACCTAACATGAAGGAGACATCCCCTTCGAACCTAACCGCTCCGAGTCGGGGAGCCCCAAGTCCCGAGCTCGCTTCGCTCGCTCTTGCATCCTAAGTTCTCATTGCGTTTTACTATGTCGAGAAAATATATTTAGCATGGTAACATTAGGTACAGCACCGGAACGCGTAATGCCCGACGTTTCACAACCCTGCCGAACCCTTTGCTCTGCACTCGTACGTAGTTTCTTTCTTTCTTTCTTTCTCTTTCTAATCACGCAACGCTAGGTCCTAATTATACCCGATTAAGATATTCCAACTCGGGTATATTTAGTAGTTACAAATTTCGAAAGCCTCATGCTAACTATACCCGACCAAAACCCCATGGGGAGTTTCCACAAGGTACATTTAGTAAAGACGCAGTGGGACATAATATACTAAATAGGTAGATATTTAAACAACAGTGGTGTTTCTAACATAATCATTTTTATTATTTATTGCTAATACTGCCCTGTATAATATTACACGCACATCGCAACATTGACGCACAACCTGTTACCATACCATGGATTTCAGTACATGATTCTGAACCCTGCATTGAAAATATTCTCAAGTAATTAAAAAAAAAAAGTTTGCTTTGCCATTAATTTTGACCGCATAGGTATTGCACATTTCTAGAAACATGTGCTGAATTCATGGTTTCAGTTTGCGCGGTGATGTATATAATTGTAGTGATGTCATAAAATTTGACGTTTTTTTTTTGTTTTTGTGTGTATATTGTGTGCCTTACTTAACTTGGGTCAAATAAACTTATTTTCTTTCTTTCTGTGATAACGTGATGCTGTCATAAATAGCAAAATCTGTGCATATCCTAACATATTCCAATGTTTTTCAGCTATCCCATGTTATTGCAGTGGCACAAACTTCTGGCCGGCTAGACCAGATAGTAGGGAATATACAAAGCCTGTTTCTAGTAAAAGAGGAATTATTATTAGATCCAAACACGAATGTGTTTATAATGTCAGATGATTCTATATCATGGCTGCTACTACCTGGCGACCACGTCATATATGTTCCTGAGGAAACCAGGCAGCACAGGAGAGTATGGTGCTCTTTGGTGCCCATCGGCGAAAATTGCCAATATGTCACTACAACTGGATTAAAATGGAACCTAGGTAAGTACTTTGTTTAATAGATGTGGCTCCCTAAATGATGGGTTCTCCTGCTCCAAATCCCTACTGCTACCACTACTACTTACAGAAATTCAAATGAGAACAAAAGTTACAAAATCCAACATACATAAAGTCCGGCCGAGCCAAATTTGCCAAAGATGTAATCAACAATAGATGCTCGAAATTGAATAAAATCGATGTAGGTTAGGTATATCGATTTTGATTTCTCACATATTATTATAAATTCAACATTAATGATGTAACTAATATTTTTGTAAAAATATAATTTAAAAGAGTGTCCATGGAGTTTCTTGCCCGTTCTTCTCCATAGGTACCTACGCTTTGGAATGGGCAACTAGCTTCATTTTATTTTTGACTGACCGACTTCTTGACAATTCAAAAGTGCCTGTAAATGGTTTAATTGAAATAAATGCTTTGAGTTTGAGTTTGAGTTTGAAGAACATTTATTTTGAGTAATGTTTGTTTTCGTCTAGTTAGCTCGGAGACTGTGACGAAAACAAAAATGACTAATAATAAATGCTCTTGTATACCGATTTTATTTAATTTTGAGCGGCCATTTTTGTTTACATCTTTGGCAAATTTGGCGCGGCCGGATCTTAGGTACGGTACTTAAAAAAAAAAAAAAACTATATTGCCCAACTGCCGGGTAAAGGTCTCCCCCATAGATATATGAAAGAAGGAGATATGCCCGTTAGTTGAAAATGTATCAGAACCCGATGTCGCTAGGTTGGCCCCACCACCGCGCCACAACTACACATGTAGTTCAGCAAAAGCAATAGATACAAAGTCGCGCACACACTTGCAATTCATAAATCAGAACGTACTACACAATCAATTATAAACCTTAACTCCTCAAACACAACGTGCATTTACCATGCACCGTACAACTTACTCACACAAAAACATCTATCGCTATCGTTGTGCTGTGCAAAAGCCATTTATTTTACATATACGCTAGTGATTGACTAAATCGGAAAGTTATCGATTCTTCCATTAATTATTGTACTAAAAATAATGTACGGTCATGAAAATAAAATAAATAAAAAACGATATGTCCAGAGCATATTATATTATAAATCAATAAAATGTAGCTAAAAAAAATAAATAAAAAAGTTAATATTATTTTACATCTTCTCAAGGGTCTACCAACCGGATTTAAACGTCATCTTGTCAGGTCTTCTATGAACCGGGTTAAAACGGTTGACAAATTGAAAAATTAACTATAATAGCAATATATTCGTTGGGCAATCGACATTGTTGTCGATAGCCTACGTTAGTGGACATTACCAACTACATCACTAGCTCGCCGCAAGACACAGCGGCCGTACTATGCGACGCTCGGCGAAAATAAAGTATCGTTTTGTAATGTTTACATTGCTTGTCCAGTCACTTGACGACATACTTAGTGGTTAGTGGTTAAGGAGCAATGTATTTGCTGTAAAAATAGTACAGCCGCTGCGATATTTGAAAACAAAAATAACGTAGTAAAAGCAAGAAATATTTTTCCATTTGTTGTTTTTCATGATTTTAAAGACAAATACAGTAAAATACTTTTACTTATATATGGTAAGTGATTCCATGAGATACGAAGTTTTTATTTTGACTTCGGTTTTTACAGGAAACCACTGAACAACTCGGCATTTTTATATTTTATGACGATCACGGTCGAAAGCGCACTAGTTCGCGGAGACGGCCATTTGCCGAGTACAGGCACAATTTGCCCATGGCGCGTGGACACAGACACGCCCCCTTGCCACTTCTCCTGTTTTTTACATTTCTATGGTCTCCCCCATATAGAATGAATAACTTTATATTGTATAATTGCATAGCACAGATGTGAGTTCTATGTACTGTAGTGCTACCATTTACCGGGTAATATGTCTTTCAGTCTTTCATTGACTTGAATGAGCCCAGGCGGCTGATAGTATGTCATGCTCACACAAATGTCTCGCTGACCGTGGCGTGTGTTGGATCATTTAGCTCCCTTCAAAATGGTTGAGCTGAATGGTGCTGATCTATGAGTCATGTTCTTGAACGGGCGCCGTCAGGTGGGGCTGGTCATCACTGAGCTGCCTCGGCATATTTTTAATTATTTTATTTTTGGATTGTTGTTTTGTTACTATTTGCTGTACTCTAGACGCTTTTAACGCGTAAGTCTTTTTTTTACATCGTTCTCACTTGATGTAACTAATATTTTTGTAAAAATATAATTTAAAAGAGTGTCCATGGAGTTCCTTGCCTGTTCTTCTCCATAGATACCTACGCTTTGGAATGGGCAACTAGCTTCATATTTTCTGACTAACCGACTTCTTGACAATTTAAAAGTGCCTGTAAATGGTTTAATTGAAATAAATGCTTTGAGTTTGAGTTTGAGAATACAAAGGTACTAGGATACCTATAAAGAAAAATGTCTTTCGCCATGTTTCGTGCATTCGGGGCGATAGTACTCCCTTGCACTTCTCTGCGACATACGTGGGTGCTGTGCTGGCATCATTCAGTACAGTCATTCTTTTTATATGGTTTTCTTTGTCTAAGCCGTTTATAGCCATAAATCATCTGCCGCCGCGGCATTCAATTACTCATTTTATCCGGTAAATGCAGAAGTCAAACACTTCGTTCTTTCACTATCCTCTTAGTATTACGTCTCCATATTATAGTAACCGTTTTCGTTTGTTTTTTATCTTGCAGACAACCAGCAGTTGAGGTTCGGTGGGATTGTAAGCACTTCCAACACCTTCGATGGTTCAGAAAAGGTTACAATAAAGTGCAGCCACACCTTGATGTGGTCCATGAGGATACCCATGATTGGAGGTAAGTAGTTTTGTAGTTCTTTTCCCCTTTTGTTTTAACATCAACCTGTAAAGTCAGGGAAGTTATTTGGTAAATAAATTGACTAGCAACTGAAATTGTATGTATATGCATATCGACGATGAAATGACAAGAACTCCTAACTGACATTTTTTTCAATTTTACTTTTTTTACGTAGATAGACTACAAACGATTATTTAAAGTATCTACGTAAAAAAAATAAAATTGAAAAAAATGTCAGTTAGGAGTTCTTGTCATTTCATCGTCGATATGCATTCAAATCACATTAGTCATGCTTTGACAGTTGTACAAAATGGCTGTGTCACAGCTGCTTAACAATTATTTTCTCTGATTATACCTACATAGCTACTCCCTGCTTTGAGCACTATAATGGATGATCTTTAGGAAAGCCTACATGCATGCTGACGAGCTATTAATTATCGTGAAATATAAATAAAGCGCTTGTGATACAGAATTTTTTTTTATTTAAAAAATGCACTTCGCTTTTTTTTCAACTTTTTAAAATACTTATTTACTTATTCAGCTAAAAATGCGCCGGCATAGTTTTTTTTTTAAATTAAGTACCTATTATTTAAACTCACGAGAACTATGTTTCTGTCTATTCCCATGGGAATAAGTCACGACTTTTTGTATATGTTTGAAATTCAAACAAAATGTTATTATAAACAAGTATTCTTTGTTTCAGCTTCATGAATAGGACGTGTGTAGAATAATATTGTAGGTGCTATCAATAGGGACAACATTTTATAGATATCGTGTCTATAAACTACTAAAGCCAGCCCTCACCAGGCGGCATGGCATGGCAAAGGATTTGAGCGGAAATGATTTTGAATCTTATTTTAATACCTTTAGCACTCACATACCGTAATTAGCCTATAATGATCCTACTGCCGGGACGTAGGCCCCTTCTCGGTGAGAGAGAGTGGGCCGACATCAACCACGCGGGCCCAGTGCGGGTTGTTGGATGTCACATACCTTCCAATTTTTTCAAAAAAAGTTTTCCTTCACCGTTTTGAGGGCAGTAGTGATGAAATAATTTACACTGAGTAAAATGCCTGCTTGAGTTCGAACCCACGACCTACAACATGGTCGCGGCTAGCACTTACATTTAGTTGATATCGTCACAAGGAGATAAGCATTCCGCGGAAAGCAGTGGTATGCCGCACTAGTCTTCGTCATAACTGGGCCATACAAATGTTAATGCTTAGCCGTGCCATACCGCGTCGTGCCGCCTAGTGAGCGCCAGGCATACGGCAGTTTAATTTTACTTTTATACTGCGAATTTGTAAGTTTCTATATCCTTGTAGGTTCATACTTACCTAGGTATCGCTAATTCCGTAAAAAAAAACAGGTCAAGTGGGTGTCGGTTTATTACTAAGTATAGTTGGTTTCAGTTGTCACAGGGATTTTATTGAAATGATGAAGAAGTCTTGAATGCCAAGTGGAATTCGACACGCACATGGCCATTTCACAAACTCTTAGATTGTGTTGTGTCTATTTAAAGGTTATGGGGAGCTTAGCTAATTTGAATCCGTTTTACTACAATACCAGTTTCATCTACTCCAGCTATTGTATTTTGAACCTTATTCCTAATGAGGTCAATTTCTTATTACAATAACTGACTTTAGAACCGAGTCTAAGATCTCAATTTTGTAATAAAAACTTTACGCAAGTCGGAATAAAGTTCAAAATACAATAACTGACTCAAAAGTATATGTTTGAACTAAAGTCGCACCTCGTTTTGTAATAATACGGAGTAAGTTTTAAAATTAAACCATTATCAAATTAGAATAGTGTTCCCCCACTCTTTTAACATTCGTATCATAATAATTATCATGTAAAATGTACTTACTGAACATTCTAAAATAATATAAGCTAGTGTTCACCGATGACTTGCTCTCCTATGTTAGTATAAATACTATAGTAAGAATGCGAATTAATATCGCTTAGGGATTTGAAAGTAATTAGTTTTGTCAGTCGTGAAATAAAATATATACTTATAGTTCAATGCCACAAAATACTGCGTTATTATTTACTAGCTGTGCCCCGCGGTCTCACCCGCATAAGTGTCGATCCCGTGGGAATATCGGGATAAAAACTGTCCTATGTCCTTCCCCGGGATGCAATCTATCTCTCTGTCAAATTTTATCGATATCCGTTCAGTGGTTTAAGCGTGAAAAGGTAACATACAGACAGACAGAGTTACTTTCGAATTTATAGTATTAGTATGGACTATTATGAATGTTATGGGTGTCATTGAATATTTCCATTGTAAAATTCTTACTGGCAAGCTGGAGTTGAATTTAGGCCCTATAATGTCGGAAGAGCTCGTGCTGTGTAAGGAAGGTTAAGCTACGCTTGCCAAGGACAGTTGGTGGATGGGTGACCATCCATTACATACCGAGACCCCTCCGTGCCTCGGCAAGCACGTTAAGTTCTAAGTTAAGTCTTGGCTGTCATTTATAGATCTTTGACAATCGTTACGGATAGTTAGAAGTCTGATTACCAAGAGGTATGGTGTTACCCAGTAACTGGGTTGTAGAGGTCAGATAGACCGTCGCTCCATGTAAAATACTGGTATTCAGCTGCATTCGGTTAGATGGAAGCCGACGTCAACATAGTTGTGAAAAGGCTAGACACGTGATGAATGGCAAAACACCCGCTTAACCGGTTGAATTAATTACAGAAACAATTAAAAAGCCATTGTGTCTCGTTCGAAGATTCGAAGGCTGCTGCCTACCCCTTTGGCCGTAGCGTTATATTTAACTAGAGGTGTTTATTGCCCTGTCTATTACACGCGCATTTTGTACACTATAATTTCAAGTGCGCGCAATCTTGTCTGTAGAAATATGATTCTGGAAACGAATCTATAAATTACCAAAAGCGAACGCCAAACAGCTAACCTGTAAGCAGCTGGGCCACAAACGCGCTTGCTTATTGATGTATATCGGGCGATTGTTTATCACAAACGTTAGGCAAGAATACGCTCTGATTAATCGTGCCAAAAATAACCCTAAGTCGATGTGGTAAACACCCTAACAGTTCTTTCTCTCAGCACAAGTAGCATGACCACCATAGAAACGGGTTTTGTCGACGGAAGAACAGACAAAATGATAGATATTAGACATTCTTTCATTAATTTTGTCTATTCTATCTGTCATTTCGTTCTATGGTATCCCCGTATCCCGTTTCTATGGTGGTCATGCTACGCTTGCTGGCTCCTTTTCATGTAGATATAGGTAGACATCGATCAAGAAAGTGATGCCTCATTAGTAAACATGACGAGTTAAAAAAAACACAAAGCAGTGCGCTTTAGTTGATCGTTTCTCGATACAGTCGACAGCACATCGGTGGTGACACTTTCGCCTTTAGCTGGGCCCAGTTTAGTACGGAATTTCATAGAATTAGAGGCCAGCTTATACTACGCTTTGAAATGGGCACCTAGCTTCATCTTTCTGACTGACCGAGCTCTTGACAATTCAAAATAAATGCTTCGATTTTGACTAGTTTTTTTTGCTACAGACGTGCGGCCTACTGTACATATAGTAAAAATTCGCCGTGTTGCACACAAATGTAATAATGTCATGACATGATGACATTGCGTCTCGATACTTAACATTGGTTATGTAGACCAATAGGTTTGTTGTTACAGCCCGATTCAAACTTTAGGGCGGGTCTGAAGTGCGCTACTTACTCGCTGCGTAAACTTACTGCACAGCGACTCTCCTCATGTCCCGAGCCGCCATAAATTCTGAATCGGACTGTATGTACCTGTGGTTGTTACTTAAAGGTCTCTACACACCAAAGACCCCGGGGGGTTAGCCTTTCGGATTAAGAACGTTGCACATCGGACAACTTTTGTTTAAAATGAGCACGGTGGCTAAGCTGGGTTGGCCGCCGGGCCAGCTTTGTTGTGTAGACAGACACCCGTATAGCCCATATTCAGCAGGCAACAAAATTTGTGCAAAATAGGTCGTTTGTAACATCGGTTTGTATCATTCGAAACTTTATGTTAATGTGAATAGATTTATTGAAATATAAATAAAAAATGTCTCATGATCTGATGTATTGTAAAATTATGGAATACCAAAGGTACAATATTTTATTTGAATTTAATTAAAAACGACAAGGAAAATCACAAATTAATAAAAAACAAAATGTGGTTGTTTTAAAATAATAGAATTTAACATTGTTGAAGAACAAAACTTTTTGATTATTTGTCTACTTTTTAAAAGACTATTTTCATTAGAATTAGACTTCGACTTGGGACGATGTGAATTTGCCAACTGGGCAGAGAACATGCCCATATCACATGATGCTCATACGCATTGAGCAAGATATTGCACAAATGTTGTTGCCAGGTGAACTAGTTTATTAATTTATGTTATCTACCCATTCTACCTCGCATGTTGTTAATTATTGTTCCTTTTTTAGTTTAGTTTAATTTATTAATTATGTTTTTATGGTTTAGTAGAAACGGAAGCGTTTCATGTGATGTAAGTATATGCCTATTTTAGGGTTTTAATGTGATGAGGCGTGTCTTTCCATCCCATTTCCTACTGCACGCGTAGCATGATCACCATAGAAACGGGTTTCGTCGGCGGAAGAATAGACAAAATGACAGATAGAATAGACAAAATGAATTAAAGAATGTCTACAATCTGTTATTTTGTCTATTCTTCCGTCAACAAAACCCGTTTCTATGGTGGTCATGCTATGCGTGCTGTGCTGGTTTCTTTCTAGGGTCGGTGAACGATCTTCATAATGCCAACGAAAGCCTTCATTCTACTTGTCAATAAGCACTTGGCTTCCGACCTTCGATAATCATCTTAATTTTGCAAATTAACCGGTTAAGTAGCAAAATTATTCTTCAAGGTAGCCTGTTGTAATTTTATCGTTAAATGTGTGCAGCTATTTAAAGAGGAATATTGTTTTATGTTTTACAAAAATACTTAAATGTTTTTGATCATATACTTATGTAATGTTGTGTAGTCAGCAGCAGAAGTAGGTTAGTTAAATCATCCGTTGTTTACATTGCAATACAAACATATTAAAAAATATCGAAATATCTTGCTGTGCTTTTAATTTCTGTATTAAATGATTTGCCGAAAAGTAAGTGTAGTGTCGTGTGTAGTGTCGCCGACCGCCGTCGACGCGTCGACGGCTGCCGTCCGCAACGTGCCGCTCGTGTATTTGAGCACCGTAGTTGCACGAGTGACGACCGATGCGTCGACAGAGGGTGGCGACAGGTGTCGGCTGCAATTCTCTCTGCCGTTGACACGTGTCGTTTGTGTGTATGAGCTGCTTAGTCAATTTAGTGAGATGTTAGTACAAGTAACAGCTTTAACTATCTTTCATTGCTGACCGTCGAACACATTAGCTCATACAATATTCAACTTACAGTATATGTATGATGTATTTTTATCAATGTGTCATTCATATGATGGATAGACAGAATCTGTTATAGACTTACCTAGTTGTGTTAAGTTATGGATTCCTAAGACTGCGGTGGCCGCCACCTGGCGTCCGCAATTTACAGTCGAATGACGTTACTGAAACGTTAATTATTAAGGGGGATGCGCCAGGGCAGCCCGCGATATTAAAATGTTCTTACGTTTTTGCTATTTCCTATTGATTGATATTTCATGAAATATCATTATATGAACTTAGAGGGTTGTAGATATTGATTAATTTTAATGATTATAATTCTGTTAATCTTAATACATACTTGTTACGATCTTCAAATTGCAAAAAAAAAAACGTAAGAAAATTTGAATTTCGCGGGCTGCCGTAGCGCATCCCCCTTAAAGTAAGTTGGTGTTGTGTATCCCTAGAGAGCGTTTTTTAATATCGTAAAGTCCTGGCCTTGCCGCCATCGTTTTCATGACGGCCGGCACTGCCCCCGCTATGTATCGGCGGCGGCCGCAATGTAGCGGCCACCGCAGCTACAGGAAAGCCAAAGCAAAAGCCAAATACAAACTGATTGATTAGCTAGTGATTACCTATGTGATGTTTTTAATATAAGGTATCATATGGTGTGTGCATAGCTTTGTTGTTTTCCTATCAATATGTCTCTAAAACTGGCTGTTTTATGAATATAAATAAGTGTAGTCCTGTTTATAAAACAAAACTATCACATTTTTATTTTTTATTTATGTGACATTACATTTAGTAGAAAACACTTGTGGCTAAGGGGCTTGTGGCTAAGTAATAACAGCCGCACGGGTCGATCGGTCAGGTTAAGCTACGCTTGCCGCGGTAGATCCGTGTAAGGGTGACCATCTTTACATATCAAGACCCCTCCATGCACCCTCCCGGCACGTAAAGCCGTTGGATCCGTGGATCTTTGGCAGTCGTTATGGGTCAGAAGCCCAAAAGTCTGACAACCAGCCAACAAGGTGTATCGGATTAACCAGTAACTGGGTTGTGGAGGTCAGAATAGGCTGTCGGTCCATGTCAAATACTGGTATTCAGCTGCATCCGGTTAGACTGGAAGCCGACCCCAACATAGTTGGGAAGAGGCTAGACAGATTGACTGAAAAAGCCTACGTGTAATAGCCGCTTGTGACTTAACACCCTGATCTAAGCGTATATTTTAATTGAGTATGTGTAATTTACAGTCCCGCCAATTCTCCTGGCGGTTACAAACTAGACTGTATTTTATGCATATTAATTTATTAGAAAGCTCAGCTGCGAAATGTATAAGTTGTAAAAAATAAAGGTGTAAAACAAAATCAATCAAATTATGTAGTATAATCAGCCTATAATATGTCCACTGCAGAGACAGGCCTCTCGGTGAGAGGAAGTGGACCGTAATCCACCACGCGCATTCACAAATTATGTAAATGATGCTAACTCAAAGTTAAAACAGTGTTTTACACATTAATTTTGCCTTATAACCAGTTGACCACGTGTATGTAGGTAATTAAGATGGAAAAGACGGTTATGTATTTTTTGAAATTTTGTTTGATAATTATTAATTTAATTTATATTTTTAATGTATGTATCAAATTTAGGCATATGATTATCTAATCTATGTACTTAATTGTTGTCAATAAATTATACAATTTTTTATAAAAAATTGCTAATTTTTTCTTCATAAAACAGTATCGCCATTTACCATGTAAACCCATAGTAAAACTAAATTCGATTGAATTACCTAAGTGCCTCTATTACCTTGGATAAGGCCTCAATCATTGCAAATCGGAAGGCAATTGGCATAATCACTAGTCGACTAGAATATTTATTATGTCGCATAATTATGCAATAAAATCGTGAATGCTTCAAAACAAGGTAATGTATTTTTTTATACTTTAAAGACACGAGTGCCTCAAATCCATTTAAACATTTTGTCTGTCTGTTAGTGATGCCTTTGATGAAATTCCAAATAGCTGGTTTAATTGCTTTTTAATGTTGTAATTTAGATAGAGTTATCAATCTGTAAAGGATATACACAGATCCATTCTATATTTTCTGCTTATGGCTACAATAAATGTCTCAAATTAGTATCAAGTTGAAGTTCAATATTCTCAATCAATTACAACAAAACTCTGAGTTTACAAAAGTAATTATTTAACCGCAGTACGAATCACGCAATGATGAGTCGTTGCGAGGCCGCGGAGGCTGCGCAGGAGTCGGCAGTGCTGCCAACCGCACGGCGCGATCACGAGATAGCTATCATCTTCCTTATCATCAGCTGATGCGAGAATAACATAGACACGAATTCTTCACTTGTGTGGATTATTATTGCGGACTATCAACGCTTTTTTTTCCCATACGTAAGTACTTTTTGTTACTTTTGTTAGATTACCTGCAAATTATAATATTTATGAAAATAATTAAGTACTATCTCGCCCGCTTTCGCCACGCCTGTCGGTTTTAATTTATTCTTTGCAGAATTATTTGTTTAGCCGGTTAGCCGCGAGAAAATGATGTTTTAATTTCTAAACTGTCCAGTGCTATTTACATTAACCTTAGCGGTACCTATAAACTAACGTCCAATTTAATAGGTTCGATGTAATAAAAACGGGCTATAATAATATAATATGGTTTACATAACCGGGATGTATATCTATACGCTAAGATGAACGCAATAATTATAACTATGTGCGTGCGCATATATAAATACGCTTCAATCGCGCCTATAATCCATAAAAAAATAAAAACGTAGTTAAAGGTATCCTTAACCTTTTCACCGCCAAGCACTTCTATAGAAGTTCGGGATTTTTGTGCCACCAGTGCCACAACTTCTATAGAAGTTGTTAATTTTAACTATCTTATTAAAATAAATTTACTGTGATAAAAGCTTTGTTCCATTTTATTATTTAAGATAGCACTGTCTACTACCCTGTTTTTTATTTTTCTACACAAAATAAGCCCTAGTTTGTCCTAAAATCGGCAAAAACAGAAAATCCGAATTTTGTTACTTTCCTCAGAACGCCAATCACTTCATATCAAGTTGGCCAGTGATGTGCCGTGAAAGGTTGATTTCACCATTGAAATATTTATAAATACAGAAAGTTACGAATATCGAAAACAATTTGAGGTCAATAAAATATGAACTTAGTTATCTACTTCATTACAAAGGATAGTAGATGAATTTCGACCTTCAGGTAGATGCCGATACGTAATTATAAAGTTGTTACCAATTCTTGTCGATAGTTATTTTCCCATCTCTACAAAACAATTGGTCGTCTATGCCCCTGTGCGCTACCGAGTGCCACGAACTACTATAGAAGTTGGTCAGTGACGTCATAGGCGTGCGGCTGTCAAGGTCACTTTGGCATAGTGCAGCACAAAATCGGATTCGCGCGCACGCATCTTTCTTTCTTTCACTTGATAACAAATAGAAAAATGAGTGAAGAACTTGATTCGAAAGAACTTCTTAAAATTTTGCAAGGTGTGGAATCGGACTCTGAGTATTTTGTGGAGAACATTGAACCAGAAGATAATTCTGAGGTATGTCTAACTGGATGATAATAATAATGTTTATTCATCAAAGAGTAGGAATTCAATAAGTATGTAAAATGTTCGGTGAGCCCAGTATCTCCAGATGCACTGTAATTACAGTAGATTTAGGTACTGTTTTTGTACTCCATACACTATTATGGTAAATACAATACATGACTTAAGAAAAGAACAGAAACAACACTTAAAAAACAATGCTTTGATAAGTACACGGCTACAAGCGTGATAGAATTTAGTTACTTTCCATTTCAAAAAACACTTTAAAAACAATTAAAAATTCTGCCACTTAGATACCTACGGTAAAAAACGTTAACTGAAGTTATTAAAAAAACACAGGAATAAACAAAAATAGAAGAAAGAAAGACCATAGACCCCATCCCTGATCAGAATTGAATTCAACGTGCCCTCAGTGCCAATAACTTGATATGAAGTTAAAGAATGAGATCATGAAACAAATAGAGATGTACCCCATTCCTTATAGTTCTAATTGAGTTATGTATTAGTTTCTTTGATACTCATAATTTATACTGTTTTTTCTTATTAAGGATACTGTGAAACAAAACAAATCTGGAAATATTTAATCAGTTTTTATTTATATTCGTAAAATCAACTTTAAATCTTAACTTTACGCGTACAAATCTTATTCATCGATATGACGATATCCCCATCACTACTGTTTACTATATATTTAGTTATACATTTATAGCTTGGCGCTCGGCGAGGCATTGCGTTTTGTGTACGTTGGCGGCGAAAAGGTTAAAGAAATACAAAGTTGGGGAACATAACGATCACATCACGAAGCGAAGTTAGCATGGTCACATGTTCGGCGGCACCAACATGGCAATATCAGACCAACGTCAGTTGCTTACCGCGCGTTCGTCGCGCTAAACGTGTTACCGTGACAGGACTGCGATACGAAACACGATCACTGGTGCGTCCAATACCTCACTATTTATTCTAACAATACTAATCAAACCTAATCCCTTACCTAATAAGGTTCATTTCCGCAGTGCACTCTATCAACTAACAAAAATTCCTGAGTATATAATTGCATTGAATGTAACGTACGAAGCGATAGCAACCGCTTTGACTACGAATCGAGCCTTTACACGAGTTAATACTTGATGAGTTGAATCGAACGCATTTCTTCTTTACGTTTGTTGGTAATTAGTGAGGAAATTGTGTTTTGATAACTTTTATGATTAACTGACGATGCTAATCGGTTTAAGTATAGTGTGGGAGTAAAACACATACCCGTGAAACTGTTGATTAGTGTTATTCATGTAATCAATGCAGTTTATATTCATTTGAATGCTTTCTTCTTTGTAAATGGTTGTTATTTAAAGTTTGAACTTAATGTTTGATTTTTAAGCATCAAATTGTTCTGAAAATATTTTAATTATGGTTGTATTAACAACTGACTGTTGAATACTAATAATATTAATTGTTATGGTATTCATTCTTATTACTCAGTGGCTTTGAAAAACCTCTAGTGTTATTGCATTATCAAGTTCACAACTCAAACGCTAGCTCTGTCCTCTTGAGATTTTTATCTTAACATTGCCCCTCAACAGTATCTCGTTCATAAGATATATTTTATCTACTCTATGACCAGTTCTTGTTACCATAAAATTATATTTTTTAAGAGTTTTCTTATCATTTGTCCGTGTAAATATCTGGTTAATATATATGTCAGCACAGCTATGTACGGTACACATCTTTCGGCACCTTATATATTATAAGTCCTGTGACAGGACTTTACTTACTTTGAATATTACACAGATTCTGACTTGACAGGACTCCTGTCAAGTCAGAATCTGTGTAATATTCACCTAATTCATTACATTTCAAATGAGCTGTTTTTTTTGCAAATTTTCAGGCATAGTTATAAATCACGTGCCATAGTCAACTGTTGACTATGCTTAGTCATTTGAAACAATTTCAGAATCATATTTTTCTATGAATAGGTTATTATAAGTATATTCCTTAATGGTTAGTAGACTCGTTACACACTGCTAACTGTAGGTTTGACCTTCATAAAGTTTACCTACTCGGAACATTTCTTTTTTATCTTGCCGGTTGCAAGCTGACAGTCACCTGACTGAAAACAGCTGAATGCGAGCTCTTTACAAATGAGTCTACAAACGTTACTTCCTAGGAACTTATTCGAGGGCATTTCCTGCATAGCTTTGTAATCTTGTATTATAATCGTCCGTCGAAACTTCATCTCAGATCTTAGATTCTTTGCAGATCACCAAACTAAACCGGTAGAGGGTTATCCTTCTATGCCCTTATCATAATTTATTTGAGAGCAGAGCACGTCTCTTCCTTCCATACATCTCTATAAATAAGCAGTCATCCCAGACTCTTAGTAGGTACCTAATGTCATATTTTTCATAATTCATACATATTCATACTACTCAACAGTGTTCTTGTTTCATGCTTCTCAAATACACGACCGAATATTCAATAAAAGTCTCATGTCATCATGTTTAGGTACCTCTTACATAAATCTTTCAATCGCCTTGTCGTGTCCCAGTCATTACAGCCAGTATCGGACATGTGTGGCCATCGTTTCAGTTAGAAGCTATCAATTTAATTCGTATCATCCAGTCGGCCGCGGTGGGTCGCGCTGAGGTGTTTGTTTAGCGAACGATCAATTCAAGGCAGGAATCACGTGCTAGATAAGGAACTCGCTACCACTTTTAGATAACTTATTCATCTTAATGCATATCATCTCAAAGTGTACTACTGAACACTTCAATATGATATCAACCATTGCAGGCATCTGCCTTATTGCTTTAGGCATAAGTACGAAATTCCAAGTATATCCAAAATAGCCTGTTGTCGACCCACACTGTGACAGTTTTAAATTGATCATGTAAATAGGAAAGTTTAATGGACGACTTTTCAAGCTATTTATAGATTTATTTTTAAAGACGCTGGTTATGTAATGTGTAGACAACTTTTGATAAAGAAAAAACGAAGTCTTGTGATATGTAATGAGCTTGTAATTTCGAAAACATCAAAATGATATCCGAAGTTTTAGAATATCAATCGATCGTTGACTTCTATGTAACTCAAAGATATAAGTAACATGTTACGTAAATAGTAACTACTTACTTGATAATCTGATGTCTAAGCATGAGCAGTAAAGTTAGCATAAGTGAAATTGTAGAAATCGCCTGACCAATCCACTCATTGGCATGAAAGTAACATTCTGTAATAACCTCGACTTGTTCAAAACTAACCACTTTTTAATAAACATTCATTAATTTTGTTAAACTGTCAACTTTTGGTCGTTTATACGAGTACATAGATGTGGATTGTAATATACAGTACTTATTAAAATAAATGAATTAATGGAGCTATTTCACCCAGAACATTTAGTTCAGTGTATGAACTGGCAATTACCAACAGCAAATATTGTAATATTTCTATGAGTAATGAGTGCAAGGTTTGCCTTACGACCAACGTTATTAAAAACAAATGTTGAACAGTGCTGTAATTTCCCACTGACGTCCTTTTTCTTTTCTGTACTGAGCAGATGAAAAATTACTTTTCCTTTTAAGTTCTATGCCAGATATCTATACTTCCGAACCTTCGTCTTCTTCAGCCTGTTATCGCCTAATATCCACTGCTAGAAGAAGAGCATATCATGCTCGT
This sequence comes from Hydraecia micacea, assembly GCA_914767645.1. Lineage (NCBI taxonomy): Eukaryota > Metazoa > Arthropoda > Insecta > Lepidoptera > Noctuidae > Hydraecia > Hydraecia micacea. The sequence continues at coordinate 14,252,600 of OU611783.1, read as the reverse complement.
ACTATTATATCTTACCTCGCTTTCGTTATTTATCTAGCAATACCTAAATTTCATGCTAAATTTCATGTGAAATTTAGTAGAGTAAGTACTGTAACTTTTAAGTACAGAGAACCAACCTTAAAATGTTCCAATGTGTACCCTTTTCGAAGCCCTTGAGCCAGTACTTAAACCAATCTCAAATATTGTCAAAGACACCATCTATACCTAAAGCGTACTTCCGATACGGCGTATTTCAGCAGAATTACTATATTATTTTACTTACGTGAATTTAACTATAAATAATGCAATTATGACTTTCCTGCTGCAAAATGCTCTCAATAGCAATTTGTTATGGGCTGTCATCGCATATCTGCGGCGATGTTCTCAATCGCTCAGGAGCTAAAATAACTCGGTTTATATCATATATTGCATTGTTTATTGCTGATAGTGTCGAAATATTCCTGTACTTTAGAGTTCCGTGCGTGATTTTTCATACTAACATGTTCGGCCAGCTGCTGAGTACAATTTATTGCTGCAGCCCGACGAACTTTTGGTTTATTATACATGTGGGGCATGTGCCTAAATATAAGCATCTTACTGCTAAGAATATTCGCCTTCTTAATAGCGCTGAAAATTAAAACTTTTCTTGTATCAACATCTATGGTAACATCAATGGGACGTAATTGTGACATTCAGGTAAATGACACGAATACTGAAATTGTCTTCTATTGTGAACGCTCTTTCCTTAACTGACTAACTCATCACACTCATTGAATCAATAAACGTTGTATAATGAACAGTGGTAAATACCTCTAAGTACCTAGGTACTCATTGGTCAACATTCGAGTATCAAATTCGCCTCCAAATCTAACTAGATCCTGCATCAAGGTGTCTTTGTTTACGAACATAACGCTAAAGGATCACAAGAAATAATTAAGGACACAAATGTAATAAAAAAACATTGATTAATTACATTCAGTTACATTCCATTCCAGTAAAAATAGGTACCTAGTCAAAAGGTCAGATGATCGGAAGCAAGTGGCAGTCGACACCGGAAACAAGCGACGAACGATTGGCCTTTGAGAGTAGAGCAACATGTATGATGTAGGTGATGTAGGAACATTCATATGCTCTGTACTACGTGCTAACTGCTAACCTTCACCGCACGGCTACGATTTATCCTGTTCATGACGTCATAGTTCACGAAACTCCTGCGCCGACCGCGATTTGCGTTGAATTAAGAAATTGAAGCGTTTAAAATCGATAAATTTGTAACTTATCTTGTTATCTACTTTAAGGACAATTTCTATTGCTTCTTAACAGTAATTACTGATCATTATCGTAGTTACAGAATATTTATTAATAATTTAATTACGGCGTGCAGATAACGTTGCCGTTGTGGCTTCATTAACTTAGCTTGATAATAAAGTTATTTGCTTCAATTGCGCCATCTTCTTCATATATAAACTCTTATCGTTCTCCTTCTTCAAATATTGATTTACATTCTTTAAATCAACTGTTTGCATTCTCATATACTGAATTGTTCGATACTGAATCACAGAAATGTAGGGCAGCGAAGATATTTAAACAAATGCCATGTTTTAGTACGATTACAATGAACTGGTTGTAACAACTTTAAAGTGAATTTCGAAGACACAAAAACTTTTTACCCTTTTCAGCAGGTACACTACCTACTAAGATGTAAGAATAGCCACAAAACCAGCAAGACTGTTTAAATATTTACTAGATAATTCTTAAAAAAAAATGCCGCCATTATGCTGAAAACATTAGGTAGGATAAGTGAACATTATACAAAGAAGGTGGAATATTTAATGTACTGGAACAGAAGGTGTGTAGAAATATGTAAGAGAAGACCAACAAACAAAAATGATAGCTGTTTGTGTCTGGTAAACGTTACTAATCATCCTAATCGCCTTGTCAATCAATTGTTATGATAATACTTAGTAGCCGTTAAAATTATCTACTGGTGGTTACTGAAACTCAATTCTTTTGTTTCAACTTACGTCACCACGTATTATTGTGCAGGTATCTACCTATGTTCTTTAGCTGGCTTCTTAGAAATTATGAATTAGTTCGGTATTGAATCGTATCGAGACATCGCTAATTTAGGTACCTAATTTTCTTCTAATATTATTCGGTAGGTTTGTAAACGATCACTATGAAACAAACTGCAATCTAAAATGTTGTTCCGTTTTTTAAACTCCTACGCACATTGGCCCCAATTTTACAATGTCCCTAAATAAATTGTAGGTATTATGTCGTCTAAAAATATGTTTGTCACTACATCATTAAATTTGATTCAGTTCAAAATTGTTTTGTAACCAGCTCGAACTCGACTCCGCCTTAGTTTGCTTTTACCAGGTTATTTTTCCGTAGTCATACAGCAAATAAAGGTGTACGCGATATCTCTATTTGCGTTTAATGGCATGCAGTGATTACAGTAAAAATAAAGTGCTGAGACTAACTAAACTAACATAGTGGTATAGATAACTATCGTTTGAAAATGCCAAATATTTGAAGGCAAAAGTTGTTTAGGAAATAGATCGTTTGGAATAAAAGGGTTCCAACTAACATTTTTTTTATAAAAAATTGATGTTTTAACGTAAAGAACGAAGTAATGGTCACATGAAACCTTCAACGTTAAAACATAATTTTTTATAAAAATGTTAGTTGGAACTTGGAACCCTTTTATTACAAACGGTCGAAATTTAGATGCGTCAGTTGCGTCATGCTGCCTTTTTGCTTGAACAAATGTTTAGGAAGTAGTGTCTTTATAACAATACAATATCATCTTAGAGAATAATAGAGTTTTGTCATAAAAACTGGACCGCAACAGCCGTTGGCCCACAAAAACTTGGCCTTGCCACTGACCGCGAACCGCGAACGATAATTCCTGCTTCATTGGATGGGAACGATCTGATAGTTGACAGTTTTTATCTAATCACGACATGGTTGTTTTTAGATAAAGCCTATATAATCTCAAGTTATTCAATCGGATTAGGATTAATAAAGAGCCGCTCTATGTAAATTTTATTTGTCATAGATTTCAACTGTTTATTAGGGTTCCGTACCCCAAAAGGAAAAAAACGCAACCCTCATAGGATCACTCGTGTGTCTGTCCGTCTGTTTGTCACAGCCAACTTGCTCCGAATCTAATGAACCGATTAATGAATCTCTGTGACCCAAACAGACGTTTATCGTAAATAAATTAATTTTGAATATGGGGGATGGGGGTAATTTATGGGGGGCAAATAGAAAATTAAAAAAAAAGTTTCGCAATCTGTGTCGTGTGACATGTCAAATGAAAGGGTTAAAAAGCCCTTCTACCTGATGTTAGGGATTGACACTATTGACAGCTCACTTTAAGCTCACTTCATCCAAGTTTTCACGGTGAGATTTTTACAGAATATCACTGCTGTTCTAACACTACGCATTCACGAGTACGATTAAATAATTTGTTGTACATACCTCCTTAACGAAAACATTTTAAGTACGCACTTCAAAAACAATAATAAGTATTCATTATGATACCATTGTTTTTCATATCATTGTCTCTTTGGGTAGCTCTTGTTAAATACTCCAAATGCTGCTGGATATTAGCGTCTTCAGTTCTAGAGGGCTGGCTTTACCCGTGCCTAGAACAATCTATCTGCTGTCATGGTAAAACAACATCATCGTCATCATCACTGGCACTATTTGCAGCATACCTCGTACCACCCTCGTACTACTACCCCCTTTCTTACTTTTACGCCATATTTTCAACGTAGTTAGTCGCTAAATAAGTACAAGTCTATGCCCACACTTCGTTTGTCAAGTCACAGTAATCATTCAATTCAGAAGTAGTAGGTATTCCATCTGACATGCGTCTTGGTAATTGTCCAGTTCGGTAGACTTCTCAGCAGTTATTTTACGCTGCCATTGGGTCTTAGATCTTTGTTTTACAGACCCTCATAAAGACGACTCCCATAAATCTTTCGGCAGCCATATATTGTGTGCCTGTGATTATCTTACCTTATAAAAAGGTATATCTAGCCTGCGATTGTTCAAGTAATGATGATTTGACATTGATGGTGTCATCAAATTGATCTGATGACATCATTTGTCATCATGGAACAGCGGAGTCCTCAAGCAAGAACGACAGTAGACGGGTTGAAATTGTGATAATATTGAAACCACTTCACGTTGCGTTCCTTGCGAAGCATGTGGAGTGTGACTATGAACGATAGGCTGGGGAATGATGACGTACGGCACCGGTGCGGCTTAAAAGAAGATGTAGTGGCAAAAATTGGAGAAGTAGATATGCTTGGTCGGACCGCGGCAGATTTGCCAAAGATGTAAACAACAATGGCCGCTCGAAATTTAATAAAATCGAAAGTAATGTTTGTTTTCGTCTAGTTAGCTCGGAGATTTAGACGAAAACAAACATTACTTACTTACTTGTTTTCGTCTAGTTCGCTCGGAGATTTAGACGAAAACTAACATTACTTAAAATACAACTCTTGTTTATTGATTTTATTCAATTTCGAGCGGCCATTGTTGTTTACATCTTTGGCAAATCTGCCACGGTCGGACTTTAGATGGTTTGGTCACGTTGAGAGCATGAATGAAAGGCGACTAACAAAAGGTATTTACAAGGCAGATGTGAACGGAAACGCCGCACAGTGGGCCCATACTGAAAATTAGTGGACTTAGGCAACAAAGTTCCAATATCGATGCGATTTTTTTTTATATGACGTGTTATGATATTCCTGACAACTTTTATTCTTATAACATTTCTTCTAAAGTTGATAGTTTGTCTTGAAAAAAATTAATTAGATTATTTTGTATGGAGCGAATCACGTTTAATTTTTTTTCTTCAATTGTACTAATATGTTGGGTGTGTGGCGTGAGTATATGATAGCTAGGGTCATTCTCTATCCACGAAAAAAAAAACAGCGCCGGCCATCTGCGGCAGCGCGAGTAATCATTCGGTAAAAAAAAAATGTTATGTAAGATTTTTTTTTGCCATTTAAAATAAATTCAAAGTAAATTTTTTGTGTCATTAGGCTAATTCACCTTCTCTTTATTAAATATATAGTTTTAACAGCGCATAGGTACTTATAACTAATTATTCTGGTAGAAATTTAGTAATTATTGCTATGTTATCGGTAGCACCTGCATTGTGATTGATGACTCATTTGTTATTGCGCTCGGCTAAGCGCATAACTAATGAGTCATCGAAAAATGCTCGTCTCTGATTGGCTGAATAATTTTCACTCACTGATAACAGTGTCCACTACTTGAGTAATTAACACTGTCTATAAATATAAAGACATTCATTAAGTCCATCTAGTTTCGCTCTTGTCGCTTATTTGTGAACACAGTGAAATACTTTTATTTTTATATTTACATTAGAACTATGGCTGGATTTTGTACCAACCTAGATTTTTTTGTGAAATTAAGAAGTGGCGGTGATCTGAAAAATCATATGTTTCTATATGAAAGTATCATTTCTGTCTTGACTACCGAAGTTTCTGAAGAAGACAAGAACCGAATCAAGGAGTTCTGTCGACTTTTTTGTGTAAATCTAAATAAAAAGTGGATAGAGTCAAGTAGAAACCAAAAAACTTTTATGAATCGTGTAAGTAATCGCAAGTGGTTGGAAAAAAACATCAACTGGCCTGTTTGTGACAGTGTTGACCTGAGAAGTGAGATGGGCTTTTCGGACGCAGTCTTATCTGAACCTGTGGATATAGATTCCCATGTTCCTACTCTTGCAGTATGTACTGCGGAAGCGGGAACATCTACAGAAAAGGAGCACAGAAAACCATTCGAAGAGTTAAGTAAGAAGCAAAAAAAAAGACGTTCTACTTCCATAGTAGAAGAAAATTCCGAAGAAGAGTTGCAGACCTGGTACATAACAAAATTGAAAGACAACGGCAAAACGAATCTGGCAAAAGTGATCGAATACCTTTCCAGTAATCCAGATGCCCTATCCGAAGTAGACGAGCGACTATTCAAAAAGCAGAGCTTAAGTACTGTCTCTGAAGATAACTGTTTAGCTCTTTATACATCACTTGCGCTCTCGAAATGGAAGTACTTAGCTCTTCGACAATTTCTGAAAGAAGAAAACTGTGCTGCCTTTCCATCTTATCCAAAGCTTGTAAATGCCAAGAAAAGATGTTACCCACCACAAGAGAGTATGGAGATTACCGAAAAAGGAGCTCAAATTAAATTGCAAGCGCTATTGGACCACACTGTGGAAAGGATTTTACTAGGTATTAGTAATTCTGTTGATAGGTCTCAAAATAAAGAACTCAAGTTGACCTGGAAATGGGGACTTGATGGTTCTTCGTCGCAGAGCAATTATAAACAGAAAACGTCTACAGAGTTCGATGATTCATCAGTAGTCATGATAAGCATCGTCCCTCTTCGGCTAGTGTCTACTAGCCCATCTTCTGGGAATGAAAATATAGTTTGGGAGAACCCCACACCTTGCTCAACTCTGTACTGTCGACCGGTGAAGTTCACTTTCACTTCGGAGACAGCTGATTTTATAATGTCTGAAGAGTCTGAGATGAAAAAACAAATTGATGAACGAATATCTACACAGTGTGGAAATATTATTGTATCACATGAATTGCATATGACCATGATTGATGGAAAAGTGGCCAATATTATTGCTGAAGTACCACCATATGCAACGTGTCCTATTTGCTTGGCAAAACCGAGCGAGATGAATAATTTAGACGCTTTGACTTCCAAACCACTTCGTGAAGAAATTTACAAACAAGGAATTTCTTCACTGCATATGAAGATTCGGTGTATGGAATGTCTTCTCCATATATCTTATAATCTGGATTTTCAACGATGGACTGCTCGAGGCGAACATAAGGCTTTGAAACAAGCTAAAAAAAATACCACGCAACAAGAGTTTCGTGAGCAAACTGGAATGCTGATTGATATAGTCAAACAGGTATGTATTTAATTTTGGCTCTTTTTATGTTGTTTGTGTATTATATCTCTATGTATTGTATATTACAGTATTGTTTTCCCATTTTAGGGTTTTGGAACTACAAATGACGGGAATACTGCGAGGCGCTTTTTCCAAGATTACAAAAGATCATCCAGAATAACGGGAATTGACGAAAATCTGATTTTCAGATTTTCCGTTATTCTACAAGCCATATCATCAGGCAAAAACATTGACTGTGAAAAATTTAGAAGATACTGCAGAGAAACAGCTGATGTGTACGTGCAACACTATTCGTGGTACTACATGCCAGTTAGTGTACATAAACTTCTAATGCACGGTGCAGACATCTGTAACCACTTTGGTGTTTTGCCAATCGGTAAGTAAAAAATAAATATAGTTTGATGTATTATTTGACTCAATTGCGTTTTGAAATTAAAATGTATGTACTTATTCGTTTTAGGTATCTTATCTGAAGAAGCTTCGGAAGCCCGTAATAAGGACTTCAGAAACGTCAGGGAGTGGCACACTCGGAAAACGGGGAGAATAGCAACAAACGAAGACATCCTCCATGGACTTCTAATAAGCTCTGATCCCCACATATCCTACATAAGGCCTAAAATATTGAAACAGGGTCATAATGAGTTGTTGCCTGAAGCAATTCAGTTGTTACAGACTACTGAGCCTCCCTGTGACAGTGAGATTATGGAGGAAGAAGAATGCCTCATAGCAGAGTCCGAAAATTTGCCGGACCCACTAGCACTTCTGGAACAAGAAATAATGTGATCCGGCTCTAGATTATCCTCACAAAAGCCCATCAGGGCTAGGTATATGACAAACAGCCCTTTTCAGGGCTACAATTACTTCACAGTTTCATACGCTTGATTATGTAGATAATTATCAACGACTTGCCCGTACAAATTTAAATTATTTCACCTATCATTAACAAAATTAGTATAACCTGAAACTTATTACGATATTTATTCAACAATAGATAACGTGCAGTTAAAAAAATAACACAGCCAATCAGAGACAAGCATTTTTCGACGACTCATTAGTTATACGCTTAGACGAGCGCAATAACAAATGAGTCATCAATCACAATGCAGGTGCTACCGATAACATAGCAATAATTACTAAATTTCTACCAGAATAATTAGTTATAAGTACCTATGCGCTGTTAAAACTATATATTTAATCAAGAAAAGGTGAATTAGCCTAATGACACAAAAAATTTACTTTGAATTTATTTTAAATGGCAAAAAAAAATCTTACAAAACATTTTTTTTTACCGAATGATTACTCGCGCTGCCGCAGATGGCCGGCGCTGTTTTTTTTTTCGTGGATAGAGAATGACCCTAGCTATCATATACTCACGCCACACACCCAACATATTAGTACAATTGAAGAAAAAAAATTAAACGTGATTCGCTCCATACAAAATAATCTAATTAATTTTTTTCAAGACAAACTATCAACTTTAGAAGAAATGTTATAAGAATAAAAGTTGTCAGGAATATCATAACACGTCATATAAAAAAAAATCGCATCGATATTGGAACTTTGTTGCCTAAGTCCACTAATTTTCAGTATGGGCCCACTGTGCGCCGGGAGGGGACGCCCTGGGAGGCCGGTGGACATACATAATAATATAGTAACACTATTGATGGTGATTTTTAGAAACGTCAGGTGCGTAGTACTCGCAACCGGCGCGGCGTGCGTGTATGACCAGACGTATAAATTTAAACGAGGCAAATGGAGTATGTAAGGATCGTAGCAGGTGGTTTTCTGTAGTTTCTGCCTTGGAAGAAGGCGTGAGTATAAATAGGTATGTATGTATGAAACCACTTTCTCAACCTCCAACCTTGTGCAATTATACTTACCTACATGATCTTAATTAGATGATTTAAGTGTAATGAAACTGTTTGCTTTTAAAAACTCTTTGCACGCATGAGTAGGTACGCGTATCGAATCTTGTGTTACGGTCGGTGGACACAACTCGTTCAAGATTTAATTTACTAAAAAGTGGCGCACTCTTGCCGTTATTGGTAGCATGAGTCACTTGATGTTGATTCTACTGCAATTAAACTACACCATCAATACTGGTAGGCTGATTAATTTTTCTAAGGCACATGTCCCACCGCGCCGACGAGGAAGCGACTAGATATCAACGATTTACTTGCTTACGAAACGTACAAAAGATTCTAGGTCCCGTGTGTAAGTAAAAGAGATATATATATATATTACTTAATAGTAGTTGATCGCTCAGTGTTCACATTGCCGTCGCTCGGCGAGTACCTACTTACTCGTTTGTCGCAGCGACAAGAAATATCAAAAAGAGTTCTCGCTCAGCGACGCTCGCTCGGCGTGCAGAACACTCGCTGAGAGACTCGCGCTTGGTACATAATGCATCCCAGCGAGTAATAGATAGTTGCAGTCGCACACTCGCTGCTCGTTTCTCGTTTCTCGCCGATTTGTACGCCACTCTTGTAGAACAATTTCCATGAACTTTTCATAGAAATTGTTCTACTAGTCCCTTCGTGTCGCGCCTGTTTGCGGGAGCCTTTAATCGCCAGCGGTAGGACGGGTGCCTAGGGTCGGATTTCCATGAGCGAAAATTGGCATCGGCACGGAGAATGAATGACAGGCCTGACAGCAGCTAAATAGTTGACTCTAGACTAAACCGCTGCGACTTATTAATGTCGGTACATATGTTATGATTATCTATTTCTAATTTTCCATCCAGCTATTGCTTCTCTTGCGACATAACGAGTTTTAAATGGCGAAAGTGTCGCGTCGAGTCCAATGAGAATGTTATAATATTCATATTATAGGTACCTACTTACAAATTTTTGCTGATGTTAGATACTTAGGTACACATACCGTTTTATTCTCTATTATAAAACGAAATCTAACTTTAGTTCTAGCCTAAACCATTGGGCCAGTATTAGTATTTCGAACTTTCATTTCGATTTAGGGCTGATTTTTCCAACGCCAGATAATTTTATCCGAGGAATAATTTTTAATTTTTGACAGTTCTTCCATACAAAATCTGCCAGACGTCAATTTTATTTCACAAATAAAAATTATCTGTCGATTGAAAAATCAGCCCTTAGCACCGAACTAAGCTGTCATTTTTGTATAAAGAACTTTCTTTAAGGGCTAGGCAGTTAGGTTCTTAATTCAATAACTGGGTCGGTGGTTTAAGGCTGCGTTTCCACTAGAGATACTGTGTGAGGATGCGTAGCGAGGGATGTGTGTGAAACAAACCAATAACATCACTTTATTTTCATAGCTTGAAGTAAGTTAGCGTTGTTATCGGTTAGTTTTACACACATTCCTCGCTACGCATCCTGGATCATCTTCGGTGGAAACGCAGCCTTATCCTGATCTAAAGAAAAACCTTGTTATGTAATAAGGGGGATATTGTTGAAAAATGTATGTAACCTTACTGGTAAAATAGCTTTACAGCATTACAAATGCTACCTCTAGCTGTTTGCGACTTTTAGCCCATATTAAGCTGAGCACCATTCTTCTTTGGAACACAAAGCACGCGCCGCTACCGCTAACAATGTAACTAGTGTGGCCTCCTACTTAATATAGGTATAGAAAACGATCATTGTTAAATAACAAACTAAATATTGTCCGCTCTATAAGTAGCCAATAACGAAGCAATGTCGTTTCTGTCAATTCACACGTTACCGATAAATTGCAATAAGTAATCATAAGTCAACCTTGTGATGTTGAATGATAAGTTGGAATTGCCCCCATTTCAATCAGCGGCCGCGAAAACAAATTGCCTGCGTTTGCCCTATTGTGCCTACTCCTCGCATCTGTAGGTACGGACAGGTGTCAAATATGGCGTGACACTGCAACTTGAGGCCTCAACCATTCCATATTCTATATAGATTATCTGTACCAGGGTTGCCAACCTTTTTATATCAAATATAGTATTTTCGAAGCCTGTAAAAATATAGTAGACGACGAAAAAAAACTTAGCTAGTACTACTACCTACTTACTACCCTACTTACCCTTCCCTTTTTCCTTCTTACTTACCTAGTTATGTTTTTACTTCTTTGAGCCTATATTTAACGGATTTTCGACACATATCTACACTCTAAATTCAGGTTACAAAATACCATTAATTCCGATTTTACCTATATGAGATTAAATTGGCCATTTTGAGCTTATTTCGCCATTTTGTATTGAAATGAAAATATGTAAGTTATAGTATTTTGGGCTCTAATATATAGAAGAATACTATATATATTATATAGTAGGGTTGGCAACCCTAACCTGTACCTACTACTTACCTCAGAATGTAGGTACTTAATGGTAAGTAGGTGGCATTCTGATTATTTTGATACTAAATAACGCGCATTGGCCGGATCAAATGAATCATGCTAAGAAATTCTTTAGCGATACGGATTTGGTTATGGTTAACTGTTTCAGTATTTTTGTCTTAAATTCTTTCCTGTTATTTGATAACTTGAAATAACTTTCATTGTAGTGTAGGAATGATACCCACTGGATAGACCGTGTAATTTCCCCCAGAAACTCATCGTCCTAAAAAAGTTTATAAGGCCCCAATAAATTGGGATAAGAGCGAGTATCCCGATTTATTGTGTTCTTATAAACATTTTTCACATTTACCCATGACTACCAGTGGATATTGCCAAAGTTATAATTTTAATTGACCTGCTACCTAATTGAGTACTTAATTAATAAAATTAACGAGTGTTTCCTTCTATTTACAGAAATAGGCGGGGCACAATAGACCACCAATATGGGGGCCATGTTCCGCAGCGAAGAGATGGCTTTATGCCAGCTCTTCATTCAGCCAGAGGCGGCGTACACGTCCGTCTCCGAGCTGGGAGAAGCCGGCACCGTGCAGTTTAGAGACGTAAGTATTCTAGTCTAAAGCCTTTTAATCTTAATTATAATACAGCGTTTAATGCAAGGGCCAATCTGGAAATCTAATAACCGGGTCCATGGAATTGGCCGCTTTGTAAATAATCTGGCCAAATGGGGTATCCCAATCACGAGTAAGAAAGAGACATCAATACTTTGTAATAATAGCTTTTGTTTGTCTGTCAATGTGCGTGCAACATGCCAAAAGTCGAAAACAAACAGACCTGTGATTCGTGAGAAATCACTCATTAATGTTTTTTTTATTTATAACTAGCTGCGCCCCGTGGTTTCACCCGCGTAAGTTTCGAGTTTTATAATTCAAATCATGATTCGAAAGACACGTGGCGCCATCTATTATCATATTAACGTTAATGTGGTTTTCCTCGGGAACAGCACTTTTTTTCGGTATGACCCTTCACCCTATGTCCATTTCTGTACACCTGACAACGTATATGCAAAATTTCAGGAAGATCGGTTCAGTGGTTTAGGCGTGAAAAGGTAACAAACAAACTTACTTTAGCATTTATTATATTAAGCACAAACTTAAAATAGGTATTATTTAATTATGTTTCTGAAGTTACTTTGCCTCTAAAAAGGATTCGTCCGAAACACCACTCAAAAATATTAGTAATAGGTACCTAATGAAATTCTTGCGGCCGAAACGCCTACTAAGCCTCCTCGAAACACAGTGCCACCGTGGAGCCCCCTCAGTGGACATACTATCACCTCCTGTCTACTTACACCATTCAGGATTTAAAACGAAGCATATAATAGAGCTGTACAGGTGGCTACAAACTGGCCCGTCAACGCTTTAAAAAGAAGATAAATGTAAACTTTCTTATTTGGATGAAACGGTTGATTAGCCAGATTATTGCTTTTCTTCATTATTATTGCGACGCGGAGAAGAAAAAGAAAGCTCGCCATATCCTGCGGGATTTGTCCATTTTCCAGCTTGAAAGAAAGAGATAGAGAGGGGTCTAGTCTGCCTATTCATGTGTCAGTTTATTAATGAGTAGTGCGTACGTTTGGGGCCTATATCCATTGTTTCATCGAAACTTCTTATCTAGATATGCGAGTAATATAGGCTATTGTTTTACTGTTGTAAGACTGAAACAGACAGGACTTCCCAAAAAGTGAGGACTACAATGCATTACAGTACCTACATTTTTATTCGGTTGCACGTTCCATGCCTTGTACCTATGTCCCAATTCAAAACCGGATTTCAAGACATTAACAATATTGATTAAAAACACATACATATGCATAAGCCCAGAATGTGCCAAAATAAAACTGCTTTTAAAAACATCCTGTGACATCTAGCACACATTCACATCTAGTGGTTTGTCAAGACGAATTATAATACGAATAAAAAAGACTTGCATAATCGTCAGAAAGTTGTAAGCGTGACGGGTTAGTTTGGGCTTGATCAGCGGGGCGAGGAGGTAAGGTTAGCAAGATGGCAATTCGGGGCCTTGGGGCCCGGTCACTTGAAGGTGGTCCTGCAAGGTCCCAAGTCGCCCGCGGCGGATCAACGCAGCATACGCATAAATTAACCAGTATGCATTCGATGGCAGTTTAAGTCAATGGTAGCAGCTCGAATATTTTCCTTATTGAGTTTCTAGGTCTGTTTTTCTAACGCACTGATAAGGCTACGATTTAGTTTAGGTATGTGATTTAAATACATTTATTACCTGCCTAGGTTGACTTGTGAGCGAATTATTTGCATAAATAAACTATAAAATAAAAATACAATACAAAAAAAGAATGAGGAATTCTTGTCAGCCTGTATTTATACTGTTCTTTACGTCATCGACTAAGATAGTGTACTCAAAATTAAATTCGTGTAATCTCATGTTATCATTATCTTAACTAAGTAAATAGACGTCATTTTAATTAGTTAGTTAACTTTTGGAATTGTTGCCGGAGGAATTTGAAAGTAAAACGAGGAGTCTCACTCAAACGGTGGTTTATTGTAGACTGACTTCCTAAAACATATTTCTAACGCTAGTTTACTTATCGCTATTGATTCTTAACCTTTGTCTGTCAACACTAATTGGCAGACCCTTTAAAACTCGTGGAATGCCATGGGAACGAAATAGTCTACTCACTTTGGTGACGAGGCGAGGGCCCTTAAGTATTTACTTGTGGCCCCTTGTGGGCCCTTTTAACATAACCAAAAATGAATTATTGCTAACATAAGGGCAAGCGGCAAGATGCATAACTAGTTAGAACTTGCTAAACATTTTTTGCTCTTATATTTTACACTGACGACATTCTACAGCTGTCGTCACGTAAAAAAAAACGCTGAGCGACAGTGGAGGGGGTGTGTCTGCGCACGGGTACAGTCTTGTCCCAAAGTACTTAGGTACTAGGCTATTGTTTCATATATACGTATACGTGTAATTGTTTTATTTTAAAATCATAATACTTAGTTACTTTACTAACGTCGCGCTCCCATTATACCACCAATTTGATCGTTAAATCGCTCAGTGCGCAGGTAAACGGCAGCGTTCTTTTTACGTGACCAATACAAACTAGTAGTACCGACCGCAAGAGTGATATTAATAATGAGTTAACGACATGTCGATATCGATCCGTCTAAGAATACATGAAGCGGTTAACACCTAATACGAAGACGTAGGTATTGCAGTTTTAAAAGAAACCGTTTTAAAAATGAGGTCTCAATCTAATTTCAAGTACTTACCTATATAAATTTAAGAGCTTCAAGTTTTTAGCATAGTTTTAAAAACCAGAGTTGTAATATGATAAAATAGAATAATTTGCAAAGAATTCCTACATTCTTCAGTCAGCGTACACCGAAGTAACAATTTGACATTGCATAATAGCATAATCAGCCTATAATGTTCCCACTGCTGGGACACAGGCCTCCTCTCTGTGAGAGGAAGTGGGCTGTAATCCACCACGCAGGCCCAGTGTGGTTTGGTAGATGTCACATGTCTTTGAATTTTTGGTTCTAGGACATGACGGTTTCCTAACAATGTTTCACTTCACCGTTTTGAGAGCAGCGGTGATGAACTAATTTACACAAAGTAAAGCGCCTGTCTGGGTTCAAACCTACGACATTCAACTCGTATGTCGCGGGCTTACCACTGGGCCACCACTACTCCTTTGATATTGACGGAGCCTTTATGTCGCAACAATAAGAACGATTTTCTGACCCTTAGGGCGATTGTGCACTACAAGGAATTTTACCGTCCGGCAGTCCGATTTAATTTTTTTGTTATGGCGTGCCAACATGGGACCGTAAAAAATCGGACTGCCGGACAGTAAAATTCCCTGTAGTGCACAAACGCCCTTAGGAGCCGAGCAAACAGAAAAAAAGTCGGAAAGAACGCTAAGCGAAAACGAAGTGATAGCGCGGTCAGGTGATGCGATGCATGCGGGGTGTGTTGGGGAACAAGAAATTTCACGCGTACGAAGTCGTGGGCAGACGCTAGTAACTTATGTATTTAATCAATGCGTTACTAAGACACACCCGTGTGATACATTAATTCAAAGCAGGGTGATAAAAATGCAATGCGCACTGACTCCGCAGCTCGCCTAAGGATGCAATGTTCCGACGCTATAGTTCGGCCTCCCGTCGGACCGGTTTCCGTCCACACGCCGCCTGATTTACGCCACAATGCCTTTATTACCATAGAATCCACATAAAAACCTTCCGAGATAATATTTACTTATTATTACGAATACATAATTATTATGTAAATAACTAGATTTACTGCGCTATTATTATTTATTATTAGAGTAGTGGTGTCCCAGACAGGCGCTTTACTTTGTGTAAATTTGAAGGAAAATATCGTGAGGAAACCGGCATGTTCTAGAACCAAAAATTCGAAGACATGTGACATCTACCAAGCCGCTCTTAGCCCACGTGGTTGATTACGGCCCGCTCCCTCTTACCTAGAGGAAGCCTGTGTCCCAGCTGTGGGAGCGTTATAGAAAGACCGATTATGCTAACCTGCATACTACTGAGCTATTTATCTACGACGCGACGCTTACTTTTTATTATTGTTCGACAAACTAATTTAGTGAAGACAATAGATTTTTTAATGTCTCTGGAATAATTGCTTTGTTTATTGAAAAGAGATAATGCAAATTTGTTCGACTTTGAAACTTTGTAATTGTAACTAGAATGTCAACTATGTCACAGTTCTTCATAATCACAGCAATGTCAGACCTATGACGTAGGAGACAGAGGTTTTAATTTAATTTGGATTTTCGAGTAAGTACATTGTGCATTCTTGTGATGGCCGCAGAGCAGTGGTGGCCCAGTGGTAACGGCTGCGACTTACGAGTTGTAGGTTCGAACCCAGCCAGGCGATTTACTTTGTCTACATTATTTCATCACCACTGCTCTCAAAATGGTGAAGGAAAACATCGAGAGGAAACCGCCATTTCCTTAACCCAAAAGAGAAGGATTCCGAGCACAGGGCAACGTTACCAAAAACTGTCATCAACGGAAAAAATACTCATAATTTAAGTCCTTTAATCACTTGATCCCCGCTAATGAGACACAATTGATTTTCTATTGTATCGTGCCCTAAGACGTGGTTATGTTCTCTATGATCGTGCCACATGTAGTAGGTACGCGCAGGGCTTGACCGCTTAAAGAAATCTCTAGTGCATTCAGATTCTCCTTGTCCCATTCTCTAATCTACCTAAGATTAGATATCTAATACAAAGAATACTGATGCAACTTAAAGCCTTTATCTGTAGTTTAAACAGTACAAAGTGCGTGAGAGCTGGCAAGGTTTTCTACTAACGCCTATTACGGTATCATTTTCTTATAGGTGACTTCTGTATTTCTATTTATTTCTACAGCGTTTTCTAACACTAAGCTCTTTTATTTTATAGACTTATAACATTACGCTTATAATCCCTGAAGGGTTAGGCAGTGGTGTAGGTACCTATTATTATAGTACACCCACATTTGGCCAGTTATGTTTAAGTCCCATGTAATAGGGGCGCGTCTATTGCCATCAACCGGGCACAAGTCCAGACTCTGGGCTGCTATTGAGAAATTACAGATAGAAAAACCTAATAACACTTTGCCCGACATGAGAATCAAACTCGGGACCTCATGGTCAGCAGTAGCGCTTGCGACCAAGAGACCAACGAGACAGTCCTTCCAAACTCCTTTATTATCCTTTATTTTGCACAAACTCGAACTCATTCTGCATAGTACTGATTTAATTTACATGAAGCGGTTTCTTAGGAAGTTTATGTAGTCGCTTTAATTTAACAACGAGTGAGTCACTGTTTGGATTTAACAATGTTGTATTGACGATAATAAATAACATAGTATGTCTCTACTTTTAACAATGCTCTTGTTTTGAAAATTCTAGTAATTGAGAGTATGATTACAAATGCGTTTCTCTGTGAATGTTTATTTAGGATAGATTCGTTTTCAATGCTGTTGAATTTTCGACAATTTAGAAACATCACTGGAGAGCAGTGGTGTCCCAGTGGTAATGGCCGCGACTTTCGAGTAGTAGGTCGTGGGTTCGAATCCATGCAGGCACTTTACTTTGTGTAAATAATTTCATTACCACTGCTCTGAAAACGGTAAAAAAAGAAAAACATCGGGAGCAAAACCGGCATGTCCTAGAACCAAAAATTCGAAGAATAAAATACTTAATCAAATTCGACTTCTGCCAACCCGCACTGGGCTCGCGTGGTCGATTACGGCCATTTCCCTATCGAAGAGAGGTAGGCCTGTGTCCCAGCACTCCCAGCAGTGGGAACTTTATAGGCTGATTATGGCACAAACATCGCATAAACATAACACCACACCTGACATCCTCCGAATGTTTAGGCAGAGGTGTACGTACAGCGTGCGCCAGGAATGTGTGATCATTAATTTTTGGACCCGCTGGCGTATCCCATGGCTTCTTGTAATAATTTGACTTTTGACTCACGGCGTTCACAAGCAGAAACTTTGGGACCCGCCGGCGGCCTCCATGGCCTCCTGAACTTAAAAAGTTTTATATATTGCCGGCAGGGAGAGTGTTAAGGGTGTTGTAGAGACCATCAAACTGACGAACACGCATCCATAGTCCATCCATACTACATACATACATACAGTTACATACGGTGTACAGTTTTTACCCCAGAAATCATCCTTTAAGCGGGTGAAAAGGGGGGTGGAAGTTTGTATGGGGAATCGACAACCGCTGAACCGATTTAGATGAAATTTGGTATGGAGATAGTTTGAGTTGTGCTTAGAATAGTTTTTTATACCCGAAATTATCCTTTAAAAGTGTAAAAAGGGGATGGACATTTGTAAAGGGAATAAAATAAAAACCGGCCAAGTGCGAGTTAACACTACATACAAATAACGGCAAAAAAATCACGTTTGTTGTAGGTATGGGAGCCCCCCTTAGCTATTTATTTTATTCTGTTTTTAGTATTTTTTGTTATAGCGCCACAGAAAACATCATCTGTGAAAATTTCAACGGTCTAGCTATCACGGTTCATGAGATACAGCCTGGTGACAGACAGACAGACAGACGGACAGTGGAGTCTTAGTAATAGGGTCCCGTTTTTACCCTTTTTGTACGGAACCCTAAAAAAGGACTATAAGACTTTTATCGCGGGTGAAACTGCGGGGCACAGCTAGTTTCTGATATACACTTTATGCTGTAAACCTAAGTACATTACGCCAGTCATGCACATATACATAAATACCTTCTTCTTCTTCGTGTCGCTGGCACGACTGTATTCAACCTCCTATCCTGCCCTCTGTGTCCCAAAACATGCAGTCAAAGTGACCTCTGCTCTGCCACCGATAACGCCATGGAAGTTTTGGGAAAACAAGATTTAAATACGTACCTACTATTTTAATTGTATGTATTTGTTCTAAAGTCTAACTTTAAAATAAACCCGGTTACGTAGGCTGTAAGCGTAAAGATAACTTTTAAACCATGGCTGGCCTTTATAAAAACAATCAGAATTATAAATATGCTTAAATATTGTAACTATAATTCTACATTTAATAACTTTGATCTCTATCAGTAAATTCTTAGGAAGTATAAAGAATTGGACTTCGTACTTCTAGTCTATTTGAAATAAACGACTTCACGACATAGACATTGGCTTGTGTTATTAAGAGTACACACGGCTACACATCAAGCTATACATAACCAGTATAAGCTGGCTTCTGATTGTACGAAAAACCTATACAATGCGAGGTCAACTCAAACTGGAAATGTATAGCTTGATGTGTAGCCGTGCGTGTGTACCTATTCAAAATTTATTTTTTATATCGATAAGGCAAAAGCTTAATTTGTATCAAAGTGCAAGGTCGGGCTGATTTTTTTCTAAAACTAAGTAAGTATTGCTTTTTTTAAAGAAACGAATAATATGTTCTTCAATGAGCATAAAAAAAGGTTATAAGTATAGGAAATCTAGGTTATAGGACTTCAATGAAACGAAATATAGGCTTTTTATAACTGTACGTATATTGTAAGCCAAATAAAAAAATCACTAATAAGGTTATACTCGTACATCCGTCATTTCTGAAGCGCAAAACAAACAAGTGAAGAATTATAAAGATGACGGTCAATAGAGATTTTTTTTTGTTTTAAATAAGTACCTACAACATATCGATTATTACAGAATCGATAAAAGATTGGTTTTTGTAAATAAGTAAATCAAATAAATCAACAATAAGTGCCTATATGGTATAGGCACTGGTATAGGTACGTACTTGTAACCATCGGATGCATAGCCAGCATAACAAAACTAATATGTGCATGAGAGAAACGAAAGTTACAAAGGGCCATTAGGGCCAACGCCCTCTAGTATTCCTACTACTTCACACGATGTTAATACGTCTTCTTTTCGTTCATTTTTATGATCAACATCACGTTGCTATATATGATGTACAGTTAGTTACTGCAATTAGCCGACCCATCTTTGCATAAACGTTTCAGATTTTTTAGAATACGAATCGATAGAATTTTATAATTCTTTTATAATTATTTTATTTATTTGAGCAAAGTAAATAAAAATATAAAAGAATTATAAAATTCTATCGATTCGTATTCTAAAAAATCTCAACCATTTATGCAAAGGTGGGTCAGCTAATTGCAGTAACTAACTATACCTACAGTAGGTACTTACTTACGAGACAGCTGTTATGGAAAATTTTCACAGTTTTCTAAAAATTTCAGCTGTCAAGAGCGTCGTCCCACCTACTGTACTTGTATAACGTTACAGGAATTTTTCAGGAAATTCCTACATTTATATCTGTAATTTATATGGTATACATAATAAAGAGTACCTATTCTATTCTATGCTCTGTGCTACTGCAATGTAATTGACTAAACCTATTTCTTTCCTTCCAGTTAAACCCGGACGTGAACGCGTTCCAGCGTAAATTCGTCAATGAAGTCCGCCGCTGCGACGAGATGGAGCGCAAGCTTCGGTACATCGAGACTGAAGTTCAGAAGGACGGGGTGCACATACCGGCCGTCAAAGAGGCCCCGCGAGCCCCCAACCCGAGGGAGATCATCGATCTTGAGGTAAGAGAGTTTTTATTACGTATATGGAATAGGTTTGACTTTTCAGCAGGAGCGCGGATGATTACCAAAACGTCAGGTTAGCCCGCGAAATTGTTTAAATATTTTCTTTTGTTTTTTGAAATTTACAGGTCAGTATCAATTTGTAAGTTGATTGATCTAAATATGATTTGCGGCCGTAACAAATGTTTGTTTATAGACATCAGTGGCGAAGGGTGAATTTATGACAGAGGTAGGCCGGAGCAAAAAAAAAATACTAAAAGAAAATTTTAATGATGAATTGAGTATAGAGTGGTTATGTTCTGAATTTTCGAAGGGAAGCCGGTGGGAATCGAGTTGTATGGTACCTTCGCCACTGATAGACATATATAATTATCATAAAAATCATCAATACAACTCTCAAAGTTTATATTTCCCAATTGAATGACCGTTTCATGAAAACATGACATTTGAGGCCAATTACTTATAACTTAAGGAGTTGTAGTTAATATACAACTTGACACTGACCGGCAAATTGTAAAAAACGTAAGTAAATTTGAACTTTGCGGGCTATTTTAGCGCATCCTCCTTAAGGCTGAGTTTCCACCAGAGATGTGCGAGGATGCGTAGCGAGGGATGTGTGTGAAACAAACTAATAACATCGCTTCATTTTCATAGCTTGAACTAAGTTAGCGTTGTTATTGGTTAGTTTTGCACATATTCCTCGCTACGCGCACTTGCTCGCTCGCTGGTGGAAACAGAGCCTAAGGCTGCTTGTACTACACGGAATTTGATGGTTTCGATTTTCAAGCAACCGTCATGTGATTAACCGAAAAATGTATGGAGATTTCGTATCCGAACAGCAAAATTCCGCTCACTTGCACACATTATTGTAAATAATTGGGGCCATGGAGTAAACACTTCTGCGCACCAAAGTAGTTTGACACGTTAATTGACATAGGTAATTTACTATTGTCACGCCTATTTCTTGGAAATACATCAGGTAGACGTTCTTGAAAACGACTTGGATTTTGCTTTACCAACATGTAAATTGTCATTAGCGATATGTGGCCAATTATTTCAGTTTGGATGTACCAATGCTAAAGGGTAGATTTAACAATCAGACAATCTTCTGTTAAATTCGGAATTTCCACCTATGTATCAGTTTATTCGTCACGCACTTATCAAGTTATTTATAACAACAAACTCTTTCACTCCCGGCCTCATTTATTATACAAAAGACTTCTTGCAGCAAGGTTAATTTATTTACATAAATAAACGGGATAGGAGATAAAGGGGGCAGCGATAAGTATATCTGAATAAAGAGGTTGTTAACCTGTTCTGATCTCTATTGTAAGTGAATGTAGGTCTTTTCTCGCCAAACGCTATGCGTCATGAGCAGGGATAATGGACCACTCTCTCACTTCCTGAGTTACAATTTGTTGTTGTGGCAACAAAGTAATGTTCGAATAAAGCCAAGTACACAATGGACCACTGTAAATAAACAGTGCGACAATGTTCATTAAACCGTTTCAAATGTTGTACAGTCAAAATTCAGGCAATTTCTGGTGTGATTTTTCTGTTTTTCTGCGTCATGTTTACCGCAAATAAACGTATTGTCTTTCTTTTTAATTTTTAGGCGATAATAGGTCACGATTTGGATGATAGGGATAAGTAGTTTATTTTTCACTAGGTAGGCCTAGGCTTGTAGTTTCGAGGGTGTAACAAAGACTTTTTCTATGCTCCTGATTATTCTTCTTTCATGACGTAAATATATGACTAAGTATAAACATATCTATTTCGAGTGTATAATATTTATAGTATCAGGGAAAGGTATCATATTATAAACCCACACACAACTTCAAAATCATAGTATGCCTAATCCTATCGTAACAATATAATTTATACCGTAACCCATTCCAGGCCCACTTGGAGAAAACAGAGAACGAAATCCTGGAGCTGTCGCACAACGCGGTGAACCTCAAACAGAACTATTTGGAGCTCACCGAGCTGAGACATGTGCTGGAGAAGACTGAGGCCTTCTTCATCGCCCAGGAGGAAATCGGCATGGACTCCATGACCAAGTAAGTACAATGTGCAACGTTTTTATAATCATGTACAGATATCCCAAGAAAAGTATGCGCTTCGGGAATCATCGCGTATCTTCGGAAATACGAACGCGCGATGATGGGGTCTAATATAGAGCTGTTACAACCATGAAAGTACTTGTCTATATTGTATTACCATGATTACAAAATTATAGATTTACACCTCTATGTAATCCATAGAACTTTTCATAAATTTTCTGCGACCGGAGTAGTTAACCTGACAGGAAGAAAACTTCATACAAACGCGCAATGCCACCTATCATTGCATAGATGAAAATGTGATGAATTGATGATTAATACAGATATATGGAAGAAGGAGACGTGCTATGCCGCCAATCTTAAATAAATTGGGATTAGAGTGAATAATGATTTTGATTTTTTTATGTAAAATAAAATAAAGCATTGGAGAACAAAACAAAAAAAAAAATTTAGGACGATCTCCACAAGTTCAAATCCACAAATGAGATGCGCTGTGGAAACAATCACAGCAAGTCGACTTTCTGCATTTTGTTTTATCAAATAAAACTGTTCAAAAGTCAAGGTGTGGGTCAAGTTGGAGGCATCATGCATTACTCACACTGCTAATTTTGACGTACTGCGACCGGTTAAATAATTGAACTAGAAAATCCGAGTTACCAACTTTAGACTTTTTTTTTTTTGTTGCCTATTTTGTGTCCCACTGCTGGGCAAAAGCCTCCCCTTATTTTTTTTCCAAACCTCCCTGTCTTGTGCGATCTCTGGCCATGTTGGCCCTGCGAATGATATTAGATCGTCACGCCACCTTCGCCTTGGTCTACCTCGACGGAGATGTCCTGCCTCAGGCGTCCAGTGAGTGACGATCTTTGCCCATCTCTCCGGGTGCATTCGTGAGACGTGTCCGGCCCATTCCCACTTCAGCCTGGCTGTTTTTTCTCCACTTTAGACTTTAACGACGTAAAATAAAACCAAAACTATGAATGACTTAATAATGACTGGTACTGGAGGAAAACAATGAGGATATTTGAGGACAATGAGGTGTTCTATAGTATTATATTTACTAAAACAAATGTAGCGTAATAAATTCCAACTGCAAACAACACAAAACGAGCGCTAAAGGTTGCACAAGACGGTGCTAAGTGGATAATACTTAAATGGAGTGTTGACGAACTAATTGTAGCTGCTTGAAATAGACTATTTGTTACTTCGGATGTATAGAATGTAATTGTATTCGAATAATTATGTAGGTACCAATTGAGTAGTCAAAAATGTAAAGGAAAATTTTGTGAGGTAAACGACTGACTCACTTTAATGAAACCTTCTATTGGATACGATGTGCTGGCGGCATAAGCCTGATTATGTGATGACGACATAAGTCTTGTCATGTGATTTTTATGTAGTTCAGTCATGGGACTGATATGATTCCTTTTTTTCAATTAGGGGGTACTTACAAAATTTTTTTTTGAGACAGCAAGAACATAGCGTTGCACAACTTCCGGATAAATTCACATAACATTCCGCCTTTGTCCCCAAAGGGCTAGGCAGAGGTGTACCTATAGTAAACCCACATTTCGCCAGACATGTTTAAGTCCCATGTAATAGGGGGCGAGCCTACCGGGCTCAAATCTAGACTCCGGGTTGCTACTGAGAAATTCCAGATGGGAAAATTCCAATAACACTTTGCCCGACCCGAGAATCAAACACGTTCAGCTGTAGCGCTTGGGACCACATGACTAACGAGGCAGTTATAAATTCAGCCGGATAAATTCTAATTTAACATTATAGTTTTTTTTTTCTAAAATATTTGTGGCAGATAATGCCTATGCAATCTAAAACGATCCCGAGACTGCATAATTTTTGATTGCTTAGATTGGGATAAAGGTTTTGTCTTTATGCAACTGCATACTGTAACATTTATTTATTTATAATTAATTAAAACGGTACAACACCAATTACATTATTTAACATAGAGACAATAATTACGTTGACAATAATATAATTTAAAACTAACATGAAACAGTGGACTCCCTTGCATACTTTCTCTCACAGAACTCCAAACATAATATACGCATAATTTTAATCCATTCATCCGCAAACACATCACATTCAGGGTTGGCAGCCAGAAGGGCATTCAGCACCTTTAGAGTACCTACGACATATTGGGGATTCGGCTCTGGCTACAGTTTTGGCTGGCAGTTGCGCTAATAGATTGTGCCGGCGTGGCGGCTCTGACGGTGTCCGATGTATTTGTCGGGCACAAATAGTCGGCAGAAAAGACTATGGAGTTAGGGGCGAGCGAAGTTGCAGGTACTATCCATGACAACTTAGAAATGCGAAAGTAACTGTCTGTCTATTATCTTTTCAAGCCTAAACGGATTTGGATGAAATTTAGCAAACGGATAGACCATGACCTA
This sequence comes from Hydraecia micacea, assembly GCA_914767645.1. Classification (NCBI taxonomy): domain Eukaryota; kingdom Metazoa; phylum Arthropoda; class Insecta; order Lepidoptera; family Noctuidae; genus Hydraecia; species Hydraecia micacea. The sequence goes on along the minus strand of OU611783.1, from coordinate 14,227,716 downwards.
GGTTAGGACATAGAATAGGTTTTTTTATCCCGATAGTACGATCCCGTGGGATAGTTTCCTCCTCGCTGGCTAAGCCGTGGGCAAAAGCTAGTAGAGAACAAATCCTCTAAATAAAATTACGTTTCGCAGGTCGCTAATATCAGACGAGACAGGCCACCAAGCGGCCACGCGTGGTCGTCTGGGCTTCGTGGCGGGTGTAGTGAAGCGTGAGAGAGTGCCCGCGTTTGAGCGGATGCTGTGGCGTATCTCTAGGGGCAACGTGTTCCTGAGGCGGGCTGAGCTTGATAAGCCGTTGGAAGATCCTGCTACCGTGAGTATTGAACTTTATTTCAGCCCGTACAAATATCATTAACTAGGTTCAAGGTCAAGGTTCCACCTTTAAACTTTAATTCAGTTAATAGAAAAACGCGCAGAATTTAGCCAGATCTAAAAACCTCTATATCTGGCTTTCGTGGACTACACAAAGGCCTTTAATAGCATTAAACACAGCGCAATATTTTCAGCCTTACGAATTCAAGATATAGAGGAAACTTATTTAGAACTACTAAAGATTATTTATAATAATAGCACGGCCAACGAAGAAGGCACAGAACAGAGGAAAGTGGAAAAATATGGGGGAGAGCTTTGCCCAGCAGTGGGACAATATAGGTTGACAATAAAAAAGGTTCAAGGTTAAGACCAAAATTTTGGAGATTAGTATTCATTCTTGTTTTCAAAGTTTGTTGAAGAATTGAGATCCGGAAACCTTTGTACTCTTGGTATCATTGCCAGTTTAAGACAACTTCATATGTGCTGACCTAATTCAGTCACTACAGTATACAATATTGAAACTCAAGTTTGACCACTGTACCCCAGCAACAACTTTAATGTCCATACCCAAATACTTTTTCTTGTTATTCTAATTTTATTGTCTCTGTATAGTGTATACAGCCATCTGAAGCCTTTAGATGCGATTCTAGTATATAATTTTAATAACAAATTCCTTCACAGGGCAACGAGATCTACAAGACAGTATTCGTAGCGTTCTTCCAAGGAGAACAACTCAAGTCACGTATCAAGAAGGTTTGCTCCGGCTTCCACGCGTCGCTGTACCCATGCCCTCCATCCAACACTGAACGACAAGACATGGTCAAGGGAGTCCGCACTAGGCTTGAAGATCTTAACATGGTAAGTTATTGTAAACTGTCAATTTAAGATAAGTATCGAGAAGGTTTCATCCAATACTGAACGACAGGACATGGTATGTCTGTTTAAAACAAGTACATATTATGAAGGTTTGATTCCACGTCTCGCTATACCCATGCCAGCCATCCATCACTGAACGACAAGACATGGTCAGAGGAGTCCGCACTAGGCTTGATAATCTTAACATGGTACCGTAAAATGGGGTTACATTGATCAATTTTGATCAATTTTAAAATTCGAGGTTGAATATTTCTGTACTAAGAAGGCTGAAAAATTTACAAAAATAAATGTAATATCGGTTTTATGGGTTGTATATGTTTACATTAAAGTAATATTTTTGGACACTCCTTTATGAGAAAAAAAAAAAAATATAATCATCGTGATCAACTTCATACTGCATCGGGGATACTTTGATCGCACTAGTTTTTGGTACGTATTTTGATAGTAACCCCAAAAAACAAAATTAATATCGGTCCACAAATGTTTGTGCTGCAGTTGTTTTAAGATGATGGTTTCTGTGTGGGATTCTTTGATAAATACAAATAACTGTTTTTTTTTTTGTTCAAATCTATATATTTAAATCTAATAAAATTTAAGTTAAGTTAAGTTTTTCATAAGTCGAAAGGTGTTATCAAAGTAAACCCGTAGAATCAAACTAACCCCATTTTACCGGTATGTAGCTTATGATTCATTGAAGATAACTTACTAATTACCTAATGAGTTTTCAAGAGAAGTTTCAAGTAACAAAGTCAAGTTAAAAACTTGGCAATAGTGCAAAACAAGTGATTATAGAATGCGTAATAACACTTAAATATTGCACTTCAGACAATAGTTTCTTTGATTTTTTTTTTTTTACATAAACCAAGGAGACGTTACCGGCTAAAAAAATAAAAATAAAGCGAGTTTCATGAAGGTTAACTCCGAGTTTACGCGTAACTGTTTATATAAAAACAAGCATGCCCTTTATACGGAGAATAGCGGAAGAGATCGCTGTGTGCGATTAAATAGTCCATTGTGCTTTGTAATTGTAAACTAATGACCACTGAGCTTTGTTTTATTTCCTACAGTGATATAATACCTATTCAGTTTCAAAATAATTAAAAAGTTTAGTACTCCACATCCTTTTAAAATTCACCAGATTTACTCTAAATGTCTTCACAGAAAATGGCGTTCATATCATCCAAATTTTTTAGCAATACAACACATATACTATATACTAATTACAGTGCTAAAGGATCTTTTAACCCTTGAATGACCTATGTCCTTCAAGGGTCAAAAGATCTTTGTAGCACACCTAACTATATAGGTGAGTGTTGTTGGTGAACATTTGTGAAATTCATTATCATCATCGCCTTTTCCCAACTATGTTGGGGTCGGCTTTCAGTCTAACCGAATGCCGTTGAGTACCAGAATTTTACATGGAGCGACTGCCTTTCTGACCTCCACAACCCAGTTACTGGGTAATACATACTATACCCCTTGGTAAGACTGGTTTTCAGACTTTCGGTCTTCTGAAGACCCGTAACGACAGTCAAAGATCCACGAATAACAGCTGGGACCAAGGGCTTAAAATGCTTTCCGAGACACGGAGGGATCTTATGAAATTGTTTTGTAAAAATGTATTGAAAACATATTATAGCGGTGTTAGTTCAGATTTTGGCCACACGCCTAAACATATTCTTGTACAACTGTACACACATATTCTTAATTCTCTCTACAGGTTCTCAACCAAACCCGCGACCACAGACAACGCGTCCTGGCCAGCGTGGCCAAGGAACTGGCAAGCTGGACCATCATGGTCCGCAAGATGAAGGCCATCTACCACACGCTCAATCTTTTCAACATGGACGTCACTAAGAAGTGCCTCATCGGCGAGTGCTGGGTGCCTACTGCTGATCTGCCGAATGTACAGAAGGCTTTGGCTGATGGATCTGTGAGTATTTCTTCACTGTGGCATACAATAAAATTGAAGCAACAAATGACTTGCATCGTCTAAACACTGTTTAGACTATGCAACTTTTATTGTTGCTGCAACTCATCGTATGCGCTGGCTATTAAATCGTACTGTGCACATCAGGCTTCAACAATGTAATGAAATTTATGGTCTGTTTCACCAAACTCTAGATAATAAGCATTAATATTTTTTTTATTTTATTTAGAAGACGTCGATTACAATAAATCGCGATTGATAAAATTAAATAAACTTGCTTTATTCGTTAATTCATCAATAATTTGACAGTACTATTGTTATAGATTATTTTGTATTGTAATAAACACTATTTAACTAAATATTTGCCTGGTTGGTATTGCCTATACGGTCATTGGAACAGGCCCCTGAAATACGTTTTTTACTAAAGCAATATCTTGACTTATTTGAAAGATCACGTTCCCCACCATAATTTACCACCAATTAGGAGGAAATCTCTTCTGTCCAGTAATAATTAGATTATTTAAACGGAAAGTTATGAACGGACCTCTTCGTACGGGCACAGATAATATAAGTACGGGGTCCAATCGTGACACTGTTGCTTACAAAATTGTGAGGTTTTCGTGATCTTGCTGCCATTGCCTGAATTTTACACCCATCATATAAAAGTTGTGTCATTTAGCCAATCGTTCCTTAACAACACACCTTTCATTCCAGAACGCATGCGGCAGTTCGATCCCGTCATTCCTGAACTGCATCGAGGCTGATGAGGAGCCGCCTACGTTCAACCGCACCAACCGTTTCACGCGCGGTTTCCAGAACCTCATCGACTCTTACGGAGTCGCCTCCTACAGGGAATGCAACCCTGGTAAGTAAACTCACTGTCTGAAAGTCCTTCATTTTGTTTTTCGACCTACACAGAAGCTAATGTCTATTGACTGCCTATTATTCTGTGCCAGTAGCAAATAACGGAACTATTTGATCACGGGAAAAAAAAAAACAAAAGGCCGCAAGATCTATATTAGCCAATAATCTAACTTTGGAATGGGCGATGACTTTTTGAGACACATGAGAGTAGTTGTCTTAAGCTGAGCGCACATTATAGCCTTATCGAGCCCCAGTGCATTGCATTTCATTATAAATAATTATTTTTTCGACCTAAAGGAAACTAGTGTCCATTTAACTCAGTGGCTTGGTGTCCAGCCATTCAGAAGTCAGAATATAGTGCTGTCGGAGGAACCCCGACAGGAATGACACGCACATTAGTAAGTAACAAATAGAGAGAGTCGCATGGAGGAAGCATAAATAAATAAATAACGTTTTTCCCTTACGTGACGATGTCTACCATTCAACTCCTACCGCAAGCCGCGTTTAGGAACTTCCAATAAAACCATGTTGTCCTAAATTCAACTAGAAATCGAGGTCTACTGAAACCCAATACAATTTTATTAGAACCAAGAAATCATACATACTCAGCCTATAATGTTCCCACTGCTGGGACACAGGCTCCTCCCTGTGAGAGGGGGTGGGCCCTAATCCACCACGCGGGCCCAGTGCGGGTTGGTAGATGTGACACATCTTCGAATTTTTGGTTCTAGGACATGCCGGTTTCCTCACGATGTTTTCCTTCACCGTTTTGAGAGCAGTGGTGATAATATAATTAGTAATTTATACAAAGTAAAGCGCCTGACTGGGTTCGAACCTGCGACCTACAACTCGTGATTCGCGGCCGTGACCACTGGGCCACCACTGCCCTCCTGAAGAGATCAATACTCAATAATTTTTCTCCTCCGCAGCTTTATACACCATCATCACATTCCCGTTCCTCTTCGCGGTGATGTTCGGCGACTTGGGCCACGGTTTCATCATGGCCATGTTCGGCGCCTGGATGGTCTGCAAAGAGGTCTCCCTCGCCCAAAAGAAATCCAAAAACGAAATCTGGAACATCTTCTTCGCTGGTCGATACATTATTCTTCTCATGGGTTGCTTCTCTATGTACACCGGCATAGTCTATAACGATATCTTCTCGAAGTCTATGAACATCTTCGGCTCTTCGTGGAGTGTTCCGTACGATAACGCGACCTTGGAATCTTATGCGGCAATGACTTTGGACCCTAAGGTCGCTTATAATAACGTCCCGTACTTTATCGGTATTGATCCTGTTTGGCAGGTGAGAATTTGTTTTGTTTTTTTTTTTAATTTTAGGGCCGATTTTTCAATCTTCAAAATACTTTTTTTACTAAGGAATTAAAATTGAGGTTATTTAGCATATTACACACAGTATATTTTCTATACAAATTATATAAAATATTTCAAACCGCTTTAAAATATATTTATTAGCACCGGCTAATTGTGAGTAGTGAACCCTATGGTTCACTACTCACAATTATGAAGTGGTATGGCACAATCCGAAGGTTTTGGAAGGAAATTGCTTATCCATTGCTTCATATGTTAGAAAAATTCGTCTGCTCAACAACGTAAATAACGCAATTAATATTGTTGAACTGTCAAAATTAAAAGAAATTAAAGGCCATTATTCTTTAGATAAAAACTTATCTGACGATAAAAAAATGAGCCCTTAATCATTATTTTACAAATTATTAATCCTTTAGTGTTTTTTTAAAATATTATTTTGTGATATTTATATTGTTCTTTTCTCAGACTGCTGACAACAAGATCATCTTCTTGAACTCGTACAAAATGAAGCTGTCCATAATTTTCGGTGTCCTGCACATGATCTTCGGTGTTTGCATGAGTGTGGTTAACTACAAGTAAGTTTATTTTGATTATTAAGGGCCACTTGCAACACACAATCAGCCTATAATGTTCCCACTGTTGGGACACAGGCCTCCTCTTTGTGAGAGGGAGTGGGCCATAATCCACCACGCGGGCCCAGTGCGGGTTGGTAGATGTCACATCATGTCTTCGAATTTTTGGTTCTAGGACATGCCGGTTTCCTCACGATGTTTTCGTTCACCGTTTTGAGAGCAGTGGTGATGAAATAATTTACACAAAGTAAAGCGCCTGTCAGGGTTCGAACCTACGACCTCTCGTAAGTCGCGGTCGTTACCACTGGGTCACCACTGCTCTCAACACCTTTCACTAAATACTTGCAACACCATTTACTAAATACATTTAACGCTAAATACGTTTAGCGCTAAACATAATTAAAACTTAATTCTGTTCTTGTCATCTTCAAATGACTGAAAGAAATAGAACGATATTTCAAATAGGTTTACCGTAAAACCCATAATTTCTAGCTTCTGACTATCCGTAACGATTGTCAAAGTTGCCAACTGCTTAACGTTCTTCCCGAGGCACGGGGGGGTGTCGCTATGAAAGGGATGGTCACTCATCAACGGTCCCGACCGCGGCAAGTGTAGCTTAACCTGATCTATCGGCGGCTGCCTTATTTTGCCACGAGCCCCCCCCCCCCCCATTGCATGTAAATAAATGGCAATGAAACGGTTATTGTAATAAGAACGTTGGTTTCAGCTTCTTCCAGCGCCGCTACTCGATCTTCCTGGAGTTCTTACCGCAAGTTATCTTTCTGTGTCTGCTCTTCTTATACATGGTCTTCATGATGTTCTACAAATGGATCTCCTACAGCACCTTGTCTCCAGGTAAGATATTTTATTAATATTTTTTATATTAGACAAGCTTTTGCACGCGTGGACTTCGGGAAAAATCCTTTTCCATGGAAGAATACATTATGTGCCAACTTTCATGGTGATTCGTCAAACGGTGTTGGAGTTTATTATAGGATGTGAATCTCAGTCCACGCGGGCAAAGCCACGGGGAGATTTGCTAAAACAAAGATAGAGATAAAAAATGTAAAAAAAACATCCACGTCTGTCAGATCTGTGGTACTCGATTTGTAAACGCATTAACGGACAGACACACAGCCTGAATGATAATAAAACGCACTTTCTTTATGCTTACCTCTAAGTGCGTTTCTTATTTGACTGGCGATAAATCGCAACGTAAAAGAGTTTCGCATTTGATTACATAAACTAACTTAGTAATGTGAGAAAAATTTTAAAGAGAAGAGAGTGAATGATAGCGTGACCTTAGACTGGAGAGAATATAAGGAGAAAACGTGTTGCGCTGACCCCAAGTGACATGGGACAAGGGCAGGAAGATGATGAAGACAATGACATAAACTAACTCCCTAATATTTATTTCCAGAATTAGCCTACTCCGAGGGCTGCGCGCCATCCGTCCTGATCCTGTTCATCAACATGATGCTGTTCTCCAGCACGGAGCCGGCCGACGGCTGCAAGGAGCACATGTTCGATACACAGGGCACCATACAACGCGTGTTTGTCCTGATCGGCCTGTGTTGTATACCCATCATGTTGCTAGGCAAGCCGCTGTATCTACTCGTCGCGGCGAAGAAGAAGAATAAGGAGGCTAAGGTAATACAACACGTACAGGTAAACCAGAAAACTATGCGCTTCGGGAATCATCGTATATCTTCGGAAATACGAACGCGCGATGATCACATCTAATATAGAGCTGTTACAACCATGGCAGTACCTCCCTATTCTGTAATACAAAAATGTTAGATTAACAACTATGTATTTCCAAAACTTGAGTGACAAATGACGATCTGGGAACGGAGTAGGTAACCCGACAGAGAAAAAACTTCATACAAACACGAAATGATAGGTGCACTACAACAAAGTGTGGTAGTACAAAACATAGGAGCATTTGCCTCTGTGGGGGTTGCTCTGTGACGCGACGTTCGTGCGAATTCGGAAACACGAAGATTACCTAAGCACATACTTTTCTTTGGAAAGCTTTACCTATCTTTGTTTGCTCTTTCCTCAGATACTTTTGGAAAAGACATGACATCTGTACATTGTAAAACAGACTCTCAAACTTCTATTTTCCATTTCCTCAGCCCGAACATTCAAACGGCAGCGTAAACGCCGGCATCGAGATGCAAGAACAGACCGACCTCGGTGACGACGCCCCCAAGCCCGAAGCCAAGGCGGCCGCACACGGCCACGACGACGAGGCCTTCAGCGAGATCATGATCCACCAAGCCATCCACACCATCGAATATGTGCTCAGTACCATCTCGCACACTGCGTCCTACCTCCGGCTGTGGGCTCTCTCGCTTGCTCACGCAGGTAAATAAATATATTTACTATTTTTTAGTTCATTTTCTATTGTTACTACTTACATTTATAGAAAGTATTACTACAGTCTGACTTTTAATTAGCTGCAGTAAAATGACATTTCGATACATTATGTTGCCCTATCTACCAGTGGCGAAGGTACCATACAACTCGATTCTTCGAAAATTCAGAACATAACCACTCTATAGTCAATTCATCATTGAAATTTTCTTTTGGATTTTTTTTTGCTCCGGCCTACCTCTGTCATAAATTCACCCTTCGCCACTGCTATCTACTAGTGATGTGAATGGAACGCAATTGATCAATTTAGATTTAACCCTAAACAATCAAATATTCTTTGAATTGATCAGATAAAAATATACGGTGTAGTTTCATTCATGTATAATATGATAGTTATTAATAGTACTAGTTCGCATCAAAATTGTGCTCGAATTCACTATTCGTTTTTGCACAGAAATCGTTGCAAACTATATAATCACAACTAAGTGGGCTATATATCCGTAAACCTGAACCTAACATTCAGATATCTAGTCTTTGAGAAAAGCCTATTGAGTTTATATTTTGTAATGCAGTTTGTTAATTTTGTAATATGGTTTTACCACCTTGCTTTCAGAGGCTCGTCACGCTCTGAAAAACACAAGCTACTAACCTGATCAAAAATATACTCTTTTATAAAATCAAATTGAGCATTGATCGATTTTGAATTGAATGAATCGATTCTTTTGTCTCGTCACTATTTAAATTTCGTTAAAAAGTGGTAACATAATTTTACTGAAGCTAATTAAAAGGCCTAGTATAGTAATTTTACTTATCATTTAGTATTATTAGTCGTAACGAGTCGTCAGAAGCCCGAAAATCTGACAACCAGCCTTACCAACGGGTATATAGTGTTACCCAGTACCTGGATTGTGGAGGTCAATATAGTCGCTCCACGTAACATACTGGTATTCAGCTGCATCCGGTTAGACTAGAACCCGACCCTAAAAATTGTTGGGAAATGGCTAGGCAGATGATGATGACGTTTACAGAAAGTATTAAAAAAAAAACTAGTTTGATTTACTATTGTTTTTCAGGTTTTAGATTTTGTTTTTCAGGTTAGAGATTCAGAAATATCGGTAACTTTGTCTGATGCAAATGAAAAAAATCTAACGAAAAATTGCTATAGAATATTGCACATATAACATCACGCCCTGGTCTGCCTGTGCTATAGAATATTGCACATATAACATCACGCCCTGGTCTGCCTGAAGGGTGTAGGGGGGAATCGCCCAGAGGACACGGTGGAGGTCTGCCCCGCTTGGGCGGAGCACCGCCGTGTCCTCGTAGAGGCGATCGGCAACGGCGGCGACCTCTCGCGTCCGGCCGTCTGGGTAGAGGGAGTGGGAGGCGGTCACCTCCTTCTGCGAAGCAGTCATGCTAGCGAAGGAGGTGGCGGGACGGCTGAGGGAGAGAGCCTCACGCCTCAGCCACCGCGGGAGCCGCGTGACGACTCCCGGCCACCGTAGGCGCGGGCCTGCGGACGGAGAGTAATGGGTAGCGCTCCGTCCGATCAGGACCAGGCCCGTGCCGGACGGCGCGTATGTGTTCCACGCGCGCCTCAAAGAGATGTCAGCATAAAGGAAGGGGCCCGCCAGGGCCGAAGCCTGCCGGGGTAGCGGGATCGTCCGAAAGGGTTACCGCTGCCCCGGAACATAAAGGGCTAAGGAAGGAACACGGGTGGGTTTTAGTCAGTAAGAGTCTGACACTCCCTTCCGCTCCACCCAGAGCGGGAGGAGTCATTAGATGATTTCCCATCCAAAAAAAAAAAAAAAGGGTGTAGGGGTGCACCCTTTTTTTATCGTGTGAAAATCCTCGTGGATGTCCTCCACCCTGTGGTGGGTGGAGGGGTCTGTCAGACTTACTAAAACCACACAGTGTCCTGCTGCTACCTTTAGCCGGGGTGTTAGAGTGCTTGCGTATTTCCGGTAGGGGTAGGAGGGGTGTACCTAGTACACCCAGTTTTTTAGTTTGTCTATTATACGAAAATTGGATGTATTTCTTACGATATTTGCAATTTTTACCTAGGTATCCTCGAGAGATTTTTTAATATTTTGCGGCTAAACCCGTCACCATTGGTTCTAAACATAAACCAACATAATATAAGCAACTAACATAATCAGTTTTTGTCTTTTTCGCGTCCACAGAGTTATCCGAGGTACTTTGGAACATGGTGCTGGCGTTCGGCCTCAAGGACCACGACTACATCGGCTCCATCAAGCTGTACGTCGCGTTCTGTTTCTGGGCGCTCTTCACTCTCGCCATCCTTGTCATGATGGAAGGGTTATCTGCCTTCTTGCACACGCTGCGTTTGCACTGGTGAGTTCTAATTATTTTAATATGTTAGAGGGCGTGGTTTGTCCTGACTATTTATTTGAATTTGGTGGATAATGGTCCAAGACCCCGAATGTACAATGCTACTTTTGTACGGCGGCACTGAGATAGTTTCTTTGACATTTCAATACTTCTCTGCATTGAAATATCGCCCACAAAAGTCGGTCCTTCTAAAATTGGAGCAAGTATGGCGGAGTAGCCGGTGGTATGTCTACATGACTACCACAAACAATATTTATTGTCTCTGATAAAAGTCAGCAAGATACACACACAAGGCAGACGAAAACATAAAGCTACCAAATATTACCTAACGCCTGACGACCTGACCAAAACAAATATGCAACGACAACTCAACTTATCACTTTGTTTCCAGGGTGGAGTTCATGAGCAAGTTCTATACCGGACTGGGATACGTCTTCCAGCCATTCTGTTTCAAGACCATTCTCGAACAGGAAGATGACGAATAACTTACTAATTAGATCATAAAAAAACGTAGTGTAGATAAAAACAGTATTTTTGATTAATATTTCAAATAATAAATAATTGCAAATGTCACAACTGTGGAGTGAATTGAAATAAAATATATTTATGCATGTTATATACACTGGTTTTATTGGATTTGACGTAGTACATATAATATATCGATGGATTTGACTTCGGTTGTCATGTTATGGGCATGTGATGTGGAGGATTGACGAAAATGCTATGAGGAAAGTTTTAGTATGAACGTGGATGTCGTCAAGAGAAGAAGACCAAAGAAACGATGGATGGACTGTGCGAAAGATGATATGGCTAGAAAGGGGATGACTAACGAGATGATGCCTAATAGAGAAGTATAATAGTGTCCCAAATAAATTGGGATAAGGACAAGGAAATCATGAATAATAAAGCGGTTTTATTGTGCGTATTTATTTTCAACAATATCAAAATATTTACATTTTACGTCTGTATTGGTATAAAATTCAGAACAACACACATTTTTTCAATAAACCCAATATTTCACGTTTAGTAGCTGTCTTTTGCAACTACTAAACCAATGAAACGAGACAAAATTACCTTCATTTTCTATTCCCAAAAAAAATACCAAATAATACAGCTCTCTGCTAATGTCCATGTAATGTGTCTGTATATGGTGTACATAATAAAGAGTATTCTATTCTATTCTATGTCCCTTGTCGATACTCATTACAAAGGGGTTAAAATTAAGTCCTTAAATTATTTTTAGCCTTTTCTAAAATCTCCTTTTTAATCTTGGGATAGTCTGGTTGTACTTTCAATATTTGCCGGCAAACCACAATGCATTCTGGGTATTTCTTCAGTTTGAGGTATGAATGTGCTAACTTGTATCCAACGGCGAGGTCGCTCTTACCACCGTGGGACCAAGCATTGTTGTAGTTATGTGATGAGCTTTTGTAGTTCTGGTCTTTTTCTGCTAGGTAGCCTGAAAAAGAAAACTTTTTTTATAAATTGCTGCGGCCCAAGTCTTCACGAAGTGGTCCATATTTTGAGCTTGTCTAAGAACTCAATCAAAAACCGGTCAAGGACTCGCATACGAAGGGTTCCGTACCACAAGGCAAAAAACACGTTTCTTGTATGTAAAGGGGACCCCCTTTAATTTCTGTGTTTATTTTGTTATTATAGCGGCAACAGAAATACACATTCTGTGAAAATTTCAACTGTCTACCTATTTTACGGATCAAGATATTTGATAATATACAACCCGCTGACATATGGACGGACGGACAGACAGCGGGGGCTTAGTAATAGGGTCCCGTTGGCACCATTTGGGTACTGAACACTAAAAACTAGCTAACAAAGAATTTCCAGCTATTATTGTCTAAGTTAAATGATGGTCTTAAAAAAAATTTGGGACACCAGGTTGAGAACTGATATATTAAATCATACCTAAGTACTGATACGCTGTTGCGCAGGAGTTGTTATGATTCAACACTTTGGTGAGCAATTCCTTCGCTGCATCCATTCGTCCCGAACCTATTTGTCCATCTGCTACTTCCAGCCAACACCTGTAAATCATAATATAATGCATTTTCTACTTCGCAAGTGGTTCTTATAGTAACGTGAAGTTGTCCTAAAAACTCAATTTAAATTGATTTTTTGTTATAACGTATTAAATATCCGTATCCTATGTATTTAGTTGAAAGCTGTTATTTTGACATTAAAAACACACACTTCAATTTTATTTATACAAGAATCTTACCTTTCCAACCCATCAGCTTTCTCAGGAGTCCATTGAATAGCAGACACCGTCCTTTTCAATATGTTCTTTGCACGAGTTGGTTGTTTTATTATGTTGTATCTGAAATACAATGTCGTCATTAGATAGATCTTGTCCAGACCGTCGAAAAGTTCTCGCATAAATAAAAGGTAAAAAGTTTAAGAATTTGATTGGCGGTTCTTATAGTTCAGCAGTTATTTTAGGTGATGTCTTGGTCACTCCCCTCGCGGGCCTGAGGTGGCCCGGCACTAGCCTGGGATCGTGGAAGGCGTATAAGTTTCCATGATCCCCGTCCAAGTGTGGGAAGGGAAGACCGGGGTGCTTTTTAGTCAGTAAGTGTCTGACAGACCCCTCCGCCCGCCCAAGGGCGGAGAACATCCATGAGGATTTTCCACCCCAGAACAAAATAACAAAAAAGGTGATGTCTTGGTCAAAAGCAAAGAACAGCAATATAATAAATCGCAAATACTTACGCATTAGCAATAGCTAAGATCAAGTACGGATCATCTTGGAAATTATCTTCGGTGGCCAATGGTAGCAGATCCTGTAACACCTTTTCGGCTTGCGGCTTCTGTTTCGTTGCCAGTTGTAACATGGCTTGCAACGGCTTTCGGTCAATCGGTGATACTTCACCAAGCAGTTTCTCTGCAGTTTTTAGTGCGAGGAGTCTTGTATCCCTGAGAAAACAATTTTTCAAAGTATACTTCAATTCAGAATCTAAAATAATTTATATTCATTGCCATTTACTCAACTGATGTAGCCTAAAGGCCCACTCCCACCATGAATTTTTCAATGCGTTTGACTCTAAACATATTTGAAAAATCATCCTGTCTAGTGTCTACTTCAAACGGTTGAATGAAACAGAATGGTGTTTTAAACATGTACAGACGCCAGCACATCAAGCTTCTACAATCTGTCAAATGTATTTAATAGATTTTCAACTTTATGGCTAAAGTATAAGGTTCAAAGTTGATTGGGAAAATTTGAGTTTCGGGTAGCTTGATGTGCTGGCGTCTGTACATTTAACGCTAGACGCATTCAGTGATTTGTGGTGCAATTGGGTCTGAGCTAATTTTTAAGTGAATATTTAAGTAAGTTAAAAATATTGGTTGCAATGGCATTTGAACATGAGTTTGTGGTTAAAAATGTAAATTATCTGAGATTCAAAATTCAAGTTTAGTAAGATGTATTTGCAATCTCAACCATACAGACGATTACTGATTAGTAACATTATGGAATTGACAATTATATAGTACTCACGAGTCTAGTGCGGCGGTGAGGAAGGACTCGCTTAACGAGTGCGGTGCGTGATGTGCCAAACACAACAGTACCATGCGCCTCGCCGCGCGCCCGCCCCAGTGCGACGAGCGACGCGCGTGGTTCAACTGACGGAGTGCTGCGTTCGCGCGACCGGCGTATGCGCTGCAAACACCCGCGCAGTACCAGTAACCTGTGATGCGAGTTAGAACTTAGAAACAGAAATGCCTAGTAATAAATAAGAATTAGAAACTTTGCGATGCAATGACCTGTTTTATGGCTAATAGCAAAATATCTTAATACTTTTTTATGTGATTGGTAAGCCAACGGTCCAGCTAGTGGTAAGTGGTCATCGCCGCCCATGGACATCTGCCGGTCTATTCTGTAATAATCTCACCGTGAAAACTTAGGTGAAGTGAGCTTGAAGTGAGTTTGATGCCAGGGATAGCTCACTTCACCTAAGTGTCCACGGTGAGATTTTTACAAAATAGACCGGCTGTTATACCTGAGGTATTGCGTTGCCATCCAATTTTCGAAGGCTTTCTTGACTACAACTTTGTATTTGTTGAATTCTAGGGGTCCACTCGTCGCGAATCTTTAAACCTCAAGCTCTTTTCAACTTACCGGGATCCTCTTGTTCACCTAAAGCCAGCTTAGCAGCATCCAAAGCCTGCTCAGCATCAGACAACTTGCCACGTCGCCACTGTACCTCTATCAGCTGCGCGAGGGCCTCCCAGCTCATAGGTTTCACTGACAGGATCTGACTCAAGTGGCGTTGGGCGGCTTCTAGGTCCACCTATAAGATTTTGAAGTTCAGCAACCGCGTATGATTTCGGCAAGGAAAGGCAACCAAGGGCATATCTAAGTGGTTTGTAAGAAACTGACACCATACTATAATCAGTAAGTTGTACCCTTTCGTCAAGCATGATAATGAGTATTTAGAATCGCAAGTTACATGTGTTACAATTATCCGAGCTGTACTGGCAAGGTTTTTGATGTAAACAAAGCCGAATTGAAATGTAAAAAAATGGCTACAAATACTCGATAAGTAAATATGATGATCAAATTAAAAGCTATAATAGCATTGTTACCGCAATAATAAGGTATGAAAATAGTGTGTAATCCTGAATAAAAAAATGGTAGCATACTTTTGGTTTTATAACATGGTACAGTCTACGTAAAATACGTTCGTCACCCTAAGGTCTATTTTTGTTTGCTCAGTGCACGATAGAATCGTCTTTCTTTTTTAATGATGTCCATTAGACATTGTTCGATGAAGGTTTATTTTATTTTGACTTTTGTTTTAAAGTGATTAGATATTGTTTTCTATGCAGTAGTCCGCTCGGGGCCGTAGCTCAAAAAGTTCTGAATTGATGACTGTAAAAACCAGACTGCACATCTAGATGAATGTATTGTTATTAATATTACCTTTCGAAACGCAAGATCAGCCATCATGACAGCAGCAGACTCGTTGTTTGGATCCGTGTTTAGAAGAATGGCGCATGTTTGTTCACACTTCTCCGTGTTGTTCATCTGCAATTAAGACAACCGCTAATGACGCAACACAGGGTGAACCTTTCAGTGCGTTAGTAACTCAATGTTCATTTTTAGGATCTCTGTAGGAATACTAGATCATCATCTTAGGCGTATGGCCTTTTCCCAATTATTTTGGGATCGGCTTCCAGTCTAACCGGATGCAGCTGAGTACCAGAATTTACATGGAGCGACTGCCTGTCTGACCTCTACAACCCAGTTGTACTAGGTAATACGATACCCTTTGGTAAGACTGGTTGTCAGACTTCCGAGGGGTCTTGGTATGTAGAGATGGTCACCCATCCACGGACCAACCGCGGCAAGCGTAGCTTAGCTTTATCGATCGACCCGTGTGGCTGTTATTACTTAGCCACAAGCTCTTCTGTAGGAAGACAGATATACCGACAAATAAATTCGTCCATAACATTCAGTGAATTATTTTCAAAATTACATGTTAATAAGTCAAACTTCGGTTTACTTACATGCGCATACAGCTTAGCCAACGCCAACAACGTATTAGGGTCCCGCGGCGCATGCACCAAAGCTTCAGAATACAAATTAGTGGCCACAGCAGGTTCTTTCAAAGACTTTGCTTTAGCCAAAGAACAGAGAACATTGGACAACTGCTGCTTCTCTTCTTGTATATCTCCTCTAGAGCCTATCTCTATTCTTTTAACCACTGTTGTTTGTAGATCTTTTGCCTCAGCTAGTATTAATGTTACGTTGGCAGAAGTTGGGTTCTTTAGCTCCCGCCCCTTTGCTTGCATTAGAAGGAGTCGAACGCGACGTTTGAGGTTGGTGATGTCTTTGTCTTTATTGTACATCTGGTTTAGCTCTGATGCTATTGAGGATTCCACTTTGTCGTATTGCTTGAGCTATAAGAGATATGATATATTATTTATCTATAATAAATCTGAGGAGTTTGTTTGAACGCGCTAATATCTGGAACTTTTGCATTTGATAACCCAATTTTTGAGGAAGGCTATATGCTATTAACCATCACGCTAGGACCCTTAGGAGCCGGGCAAAAAGAAAAAAAGTCAGAAAGAACGCTAAGCGACAAAGAAGTAGTATCGCGGGCAAGCGATGCGATGCGATGCGATGGGGTGGGTCGGTGGAACAAGAAATTACACGCGGACGAATTCGCAGGCAGAAGCTATCTAAATATAATCTATGTGCAAAAACAAAAAATCTGTTTCTGTTAGATTTACTGGAATACTTTTACAAACACTAAATATTTGATCATTTTGACTTCTCACACAAGACAAGACAGGCGCAGGCGCGCCCAGACAGGCTCTTTACTTTGTGTAAATTATTTCATCACCACTGCTCTCAAAACGGTGAAGGAAAACATCGTGAGGAAACCGACATGTCCTAGAATCAAAAATTCGAAGATATGTGACATTACCAATCCGCACTGGGCCCGCGTGGTGGATTACGGCCCACTCCCTCTCACAGAGAGGAGGCCTGCGTCTCAGCAGTGGGAACATTATAGGCTGATAGTGTATGTTATGTGCACAAGATATAAAATATTTTTTGCCCTGTCTTCCGAAATTACAGTTTTGAAAATCAATCAATCATACAAAATCATCCAGACTGACCTTGATGAGAAGTTCATAATATTCAAACTGCAGATCTTCATCATTCAGCAATCTAATAGCATTTTCATAATGCTGACACGCCTTGTCATACTCATGCATTTTGACGAATGCCACCCCAAGCTTCTTAACTAGCTGCACATCTTTAGGACTGCCTTTCAAAGCTGCCTCATAGGCCTCAGCTGCTTGCGCGGGATCTAGAATAAGGCATACAAACATATCATTAGACATCAGAATTATTATAAAACTAGCTTCTCCCGCAGCTTCGTCCTCGTGGATGTCGGAAATTATACCACGGGAACGTGGTACCAGGACAAAAAGTAGCTTTTGTCCTTCCCCAGGATGCCGTCTATCTCCTTGCCAAATTTTGTCAAAATCCGTTCAGTGGGTTAGACGTAAAAGCTAACATACAGACAGAGTTACTTTCGAATTTATAATATATTAATAGTATGGATAACATGCTTAGAAAGGGTCAATGAAGTTATCAGTCCCGTCTGACTTGCGATAGAAAAACGATACGCAATCGTTTGAGTTCGTTATCGAACAGTTTGGCCACCCTGCCTTTTCTTAACGAATGCCCACGATAATTTGTTCTTAGACAAACTGAAGGTATGGTATGAAACCTAAACCGGCTTCAGGATTTTTAAGTAAACTATATGGGTATAATTGGAGCCTAGTTACGTATATCACACGCAGTTGCAAAACTGACGTGGTATATATTACTGAAAGTGATATAAATAATATAAAAATATTATAATAATTCACATACCATGAATAGACATAAAAGCATCACCCATCATAGTATGAGCGTCTGCCATCGGATGGTTGCTGACGATCTCTTTAAAACAAGCAGTGAACATCGCACGATCGTTCTTCTCCTTCAAGTAAATATGCGCCATTTTGCTATGAGCTTGGAAGTAATACGGCTGCCCAGGTTTTATCTCGTTGAGAAGGTCTATGGCACTGTCGACGTCACCTTTCTTTAGGGCTAGTTCTGCTCTAGCGATTAGTAGGCGACTCTCTTCAGATGTGTATGAAAATTCTTGAATAGCTTCCTATAATAAACAATCAAGAATTAAATATCCAAAAGAAACACATTATCTTCAAAAATTTAGTACTTACACAAAATTACTCTATTTATGTATTTACTTTATTGTTAATCAGAGAAAACATTGACAAAAATACGAAACAACTTTCTTATAAAATCTTAGGTCAAATGTTATCATTATCATGAATTAAGAAGAAACCGGCCAAGTGCGAGTCCGACTCGCACACGACGGGTTGCGTACTACAAGGCAAGAAACGCCGAAAAAAATACGTTTCTTGTATCGAGACCCCTTTTAATTTTTATTAACTTTATTTTTTATTAAGTGTTGTTATAGCGGCCATAAACATACTTACACACTCTGTGAAAATTTTAACTGTTTATTACCTTTTACGGTTCAGGAAATACAGCCTGCTGACAGACAGACAGACGGACGGACAGCGGAGGCTTAGTAATAGGGTTCCGTTGGCACTCTTTGGGTACGGAACCCTAAACAGTGACAACGACACCAATCTCTCAATAACTTATAATTATCAATTTAATGACGGAAGTCATACATTTAAGGTCAAGCGACGTCACAAGAAATAACAACAAGTATTTGACTGTTGCACAAACATCGATTTGTCGCAGATACAGACATAATGTAATTAAACTTTGGCTTGGCTGTAAACATTGCAATTTTGCGTATTGAATGGCGGCGGCGGCGGCAATACATAACAATAACAATTGATGTACCTAACTTGAATGTCAATTAAAGGCTACGAAAAAAAAATCCCCCTAGTCTGGAATGGTATGAAGCTATCTGGTATTTCCCATAGCAAAACATTTCAATCTTTTAATACATAAGTAAGGTTTATTACATGCCGAAGATGCCTCACTGCAATACCTCACGGTCGCGATTTAATTCGCTACCTCTGTCACCTCTATGTAAAACAAATGCATGCTAACGTATATGCACGCACATGCCGTAGGATACCTCATTGCGATAAATCACAGCTTTGCCTCGATGCCTGGCATGTGCGTGCGTGTATGTTAGCAAGCATTTGTTTTACATGGAGATGAAAAAGAGGTAGCGAGCTAAACCGCGATTGCGAGGTCATCTTGGCCATGTAATTACCCTAAGGGATCTTATAACAATCCTTCAATTCCACAAATACCATAAGAACAACTTTAGGTTCATCACCAGTCATACTGACAAAAGTTTGATTACCTAGTGACCCATTAAACTGTTGGAATAATTAAAATCCTTACCTGCATTGTCTTCCCAGCTTCAGCGAACTGCTCTAAAGTTGTTTGTATTTCAATTATTTGCAGATACAAGGTGGCTTTATCGATAATGTTGAGATCGGACTCATATGCTCTGGTCACGTTACCAACAGTACTTTTACTTGTCGCTATCTGAAGGCTCGTCAAGAAACTCGACAAAGACTCTTGGAGCTGGCCAACACTCTTCAAAATCACACCGTTTAGGAAATGGTACATAGCACTGTCTCTCACTTTAAAGTTGTAGCTCAAACACATTTCCAAACTCTGTGCTGCCTTTGTATAAGCCTGCTGTTGTATATAGATCTGGGCCAGTAAAACCTGACTGCCAGCATGTGTGCTGTCCAACTCATGGACTTGCTGAGCCAACTTCTGAGCATCACCAGCATACCCAAACAGAAACTTCAACTTTGCCAACTCATATAAAGCAGTTATCACACCAGGACATGCATCACATATAGCATTCAGTAGTTTTAAACAGTGTGTGACAACAGGATTCTTCACTTCTTGGGAATACATCAAGTAGCCTACTATTATAAATGGCTTCTTGGGCAAGTGTTTCTTAAACTCTTTATAAACTTCCAGAAGAAAATCTGGATCTAAATCTTTAACGTAAGCTAAACTAAAAGGATGGCGATTCGCATAGGCAATCTTAGCTTCATAAGCATTATTCAAAAATGATATAGCACTGGAGGAGTTCTTCAGATTCAATTGAGCAGAGAGATGATATAAAACTGGCAGCTTGTTAGTTCCCTGCATTTCAAACAACAGTTCTATCTGCTGTGCAATCTGTTCAGTGGGACCGTGCTCATTCATCTGGCAAAGAGTTAACCCACATAGTGCTGTGATTGAGTTGCTGTCCAGTTTGCTAGCTGCCTTGAAAAAACTTAGGGCATCCTTATACTTTCCCTGTAGAATGCATTGATATCCAACTTCACTCAAGTAATCCACATTACCTGGGTTCATTTCTGAAGCATATTGTGCAAATCTGTACACTTGGGACAGCACTGCACTAGACCTACAACAAACCCTTGAGAATATCTGTGTAGTGTTGTAGAACTGATATGCATTGTGTGATTCTTCATTTTCTAATATAGTGAAGAACTTGTGCAACTGATCAGCAGCTTCTATGTAATCTGCGTTTTTGCAAAGTGCAATAAAAATTCTAACTTTTAAAGCCTCGATATTATCTGGATCAAGAGGGAAAATTCTTTCTATTGTGTCATAGACCGCTTCCCACTTTTGCAAAGCAAATTCATTTTTCATCTTTTCTACCAGTGGAACAACTTGACCTGGATTGTTCACAATCAGCCTGTCTAATATAAGATTTGATGCATCATAGTCTTTGGAGAAATATTTAAATTTCGCCAGCCCCAGCAGTGCATCAATATTCCTATCACTTTTATTGAGAGCTAATTCCAAACAGTCCAAAATTGACATCTGCATGTCTCCCATATTCATGTACATGTCATTCCAACCCTTTAGGATAATAACTTCCAGATTGTTAGCATCTTTTCTCAGTGATTTGTTAATATATTCAGATGCCTTTTCGTACTTCTCTGCAAATGATAGAAATAGGCCCGCATAGAAGAAAGATAAAGCATTGGCTTGCTTCTTCTCCTCCTTGAGTTTTGTCTCCAGGCTGTATAGAGCTTCTCTCTCATTTGGACTGCTTAATTTATAGCCATAAATGAGAGCTATTACCACTGCCAATTGAATATCTTTTTCAGATTGCAATGGAGTCAACTCATTGATCCCTTTTTGTACTTGACCTTCCAATATACTAGCCAGTCCACTGTAGAATAAGAACTCTGACGCATCACCATATTGTTTTGAGGCTTTGTTAGCAAGTTTTTTAGCATTCCCATAACATTTTTCACGAAAATAATAATATATATTACTCCTTATCCAAGCTAAGTCCATAGTTGATACTGTCCTATTCCTCGTCGCCTAGATCAATCGTTATTCTGAGGCCCCTATAGTTGTTTCGATGTTCCTCAAAATATTTAGCTAAAAAGTAGCACTGACAAGTCACATCCAAATCATTTATGTAAGCATGGTCAAAGGCATACTGGAAAAAGAGTAGAAAAATGGTAAAATAGTAATTAACTTACTACTTGGTGTTACACACGTGGATAGATTAAGAAATCTAAATATATAAAAGAAGAAACTGACTGACTGACATATCAACGCACAGCCCAAACCGCTGGGTCAGGGAGATTCCAAATTTGGCACGTAGGTTGCTTATGAGGTCTAGGGGTGCACTTAGAAAGGATTTTTCAAAATTTACCCCCTGAGCTGAGCAGGGAGGGTGAAATTTCACGCGGACGAAGTCGCGGGAAGAAGCTAGTGAGTAATAAGAGTAAGTCTGAAAATGGCACCAGTAACTGAAAAGTTATGTGGAAATCGGTTGTAATGGTTTGGGCATGTGATACAGAGGAATGAGGAAAATGTTGTGAGGGAAGTTTTGAGTATGAATGACAATGGCTATAAGAGTAGGGGAAGACCAACGAAACGATGGATAGTCTATGCAAATGATGAGATGGTTAGAAAGGGGGTGACTACCGATTTGAGGACTAATAGAGAAGTATGTAAGAAACAGACATGTTGCGCTGACCCCAAATAAATTGGGATAAGGGCAAAAAATTCACAAGTCCTATTTTCACACACATCAAAGATACTTGTTTACTTACATACATTCTTATAAGTACAGTTAAATTAAATAGGCAGTAAAATGATGTTAACTATCCAATTACCTACCTCAGCTAGTTTGCGACCAATTCCTTTACCCTGGAATACAGGTGGAACTTCAGTGTGTGTAAATATTATATTTTTTCCTTTTTGCTCATAGTTCACCACTGCGTTATCTGGAACAAGTATTGAGCATTAAATCAATTTCTAATTGCACGAGGTTCCTTGCTACTAGCTAGTATCCCCCTTACTAATAAATGTTATATAGTTACACAATGCTTTGTCTTCTTCTTTCGAAAGTCAAATTACTGGCGACTGAAAGAGATAAATCGGTGTGTAACTATTCGTCTGATATAATTTGTTTATTAGTAAGGGGGTTAATCTTTTATTTATCAAAAAAGAATAAATGAAATAGTTAATTTTTTTTAATATACAAGGTGGCCAGAGAGGAGATGTTCAAAAGTAAAATTTAGATAGGTAAGTACGGTCAGTGGGTCATCTTAGGGGCGGATTTTATTGAGAGGCAGATCCATTTGATACAGGTGTTAGTACCAGACCAACTCTCAAGAATAATTTGTGCCTTTTATTGTTGAGAATGTTGGACTAGTAGCCACCATAGATATAAATCTATGCAAGTACCTAGTTTCTTAGTCAACTCAGGAAAGGAATTTATTATGAGCCGGTACCTGATTCTAACCACCCACGACTCTTGTACACAAGCTTCTTCAGACTTAGAAGTTTAGATCTTTGGATTGACTACTCGTGCCATTAAGAGGTTTAAGTGCAAACAATTTGATTGTTTTAAGTTTTAATTTATTATTTATTGACACTTACCATCAGCCAAAGTTATTATAAACTGTTGCTTAGCAACATTGTTGGCAACTTTCAACACTTCCGTTGAGAAAAGCCTCACACCAGCGCGGGTTAACATTCCAAATAGGTAAGCAAGTAATGCACCGAATTCAATAAATAATATTTCAGCAAAAGTTTAAAAAGGCGTGGAAAATACGACTACTTCAAAGTAGGTATAAACACTTTTCTAATTATTACGCATTTTACAATGCAAATGACAATAAATAAATGACAACTATGTTTACCTTTTGACAGTTCGTGACAGCTGATAGTAGTCTATGGCTGTTGGCTGACTTATTGATAGAATGTACAGTCCGTCTCGCGAGAGAAGTTCCGCGGCAATAACTAGAACCAAAGAGTAAAGTAATGCTAGAACTAAATACAAAACGATACAGGTGGAACTTCGCATGACTTCGCGTCGCCTAGCGCCACGTCTGCGGTCTGCGAGACTTCTTTCGGGAGCCGGACTATAGTGTGCGTCTGCCCCGTTTACATTTTGTTTACCGGTTTTTTATTTGCTTCTACAATAGGTACAGACGCCAGCAAATCAACCTACTACAATCTGTCAGATTTCTGTAATAGATTTTCAACTTTATCGCTAAAGCATAAGGTTCAATGTTGATTGGGAAAATTTGACAGTTAGGTGTAGGTTGATGTGCTGGCGTCTGTACATATTATTATGCTTTTTATCATTTTGCTGCTTTCTGTTCTTTTACTCGGATACACTTCCACAGGACACACAATATTTTTAAGATTTATGAAACAAACTAGTGTTAATCGACATTTGCTGCTGTCTGTAGGTAGGTAGGTACACATATGTAGCTAGCATAACATAACGCGGCACGCCTGCTTCGCCGAAGGGATGGGCAGAGTTATTAGTACTTACTTACATCCACATTTCACCAGTTATTTAAGTCCCATGTATAAATAGACGGCAAGCCTATTGCCACCAATCGAGCACCACAAACCTAGACTCAGGGCTACTGACTGCTAGTGAAAAATCCTTGATAGAAAAACCTAATAACCCTAATAACACTTTATCCGACCTGGTAATCGAACCCAGAACCTCCTGCTCGGCAGTAGCACTTGCAACCACTAGACCTACGAGGCAGTCAAACCAAGATGCCATAACATCATCAGCCTTTGCAGTCTACTGTTGGACTTAAACGTCTTTAGTCTCACTTCTTTTAACTCTACCCTCGGCTTTTCTCACCCAGCTACAACCACCCTGGGGAGCTTATCGTCTTTTACTTTCAAACTGCAGTAGGAAAAATTCTTGCTGAAAACTCTTAGGTCATTTAGGTAAATGATCTAAGTTCTTCTTCTTAGATTGTCGATGGCAATCCAAATGGACTCGGCCCAGAATTAGGCTACGTGTTTGGCGCCATCACTACCGTCCATCAGTTCCTGTAACGTGCAGCTGACAGGTCACGTAGGACACCATTTATGTAAGTACGTGTCCCATGAAACTTAATGATCTAAGTGAAAATTACACAGGTACCTCTATCAGCACCCCAGTTTATTGTTATCAACTGCACTGGTAGGTGACCGACCGACAGACTGTCCTTGACCGTCGTGTTTCATTAACGATTGGTTTCTAACTATCCGCATTGTAGTTTAAAACCTACGATCAGTTTATAATACTGTAAAATTGTTGTTACTAACCATAATCACGGGGTTCTAATTCTAATAGGTAGTCAGGATAGGTACCTACCTAATGTAAGTAATTTATTTCGCAGAAAGCTCAAATTAAAGGGCTAACGAAGGTGGTGAGTGCCTACCAGACTTGTTGGTTAGGGATTCGCATACATGATCTAAACTAAATTACCTAATTGAATTTCTTTGTGGAATGTAGGTTTAGATTACCTACAGCCGATCTCAGGCAACGAAATGTTTTCTTCATTTGTAGCCAGGGCTTCCTGCCAACAATCTCACCGTGCAAACTTGGGTGAAGTGAGCTGTCAATAGTGTCAATATTAATGCCTAGCATCTGGTGGAATGACAGCTCACTTCACCTAAGTTATCACGGTGACATTTTTACAGAATAGACCGACAGTACATGACGCCGGAGCCGAGCCGCACCGATACCGAACCGCAGTCGTATCAAGCATCAATGCGGTGAACACGCGCGGCAGCTGCAGCGGTGCGGCGCCGGCGTACGCACGATATTCATTCTTATACACAAACATTCGTACAGGAAGCCTCAAACTCTAAAATCCTCTAGGGACATGAGACCTATCACTGCATTTGTACCTACATCATAATCAGCCTATATTGTTCCCACTGCTGGGACACAGGCCTCCTCTCTTCGAGAGGGAGTAGGCTATAATCCACCACGCGGGCCCAGTGCGGGTTGGTAAATGTCACATGTCTTCGAATTTTTGGTTCTAGGACATGCCTGGTCATGCTTTCCTTCACCGTTTTGAGAGCAGTGGTGATGAAATAAACTACAACTCGTAAGTCGCGGCCGTTACCATTGAGCCACCGCTGGTCTGCATTTGTACTGCGGTGCCTAAATCCTCAACAGTTTAATCATCCAATTCCTAATTTAAAAACGTCTAACTAAACGTTAACGATGCCGCGATGCCATCATAGGCAACTATCTGACGCTATGTCCTCGACATCATTGATTGCACCCAAATCATAACGAAGTAACGCTCGCTATAACTTTTAATATTCCAATATTATGTATTCCCCAATGGGACGGTTCACAATTCACAACAGCTCATGAATGAGTCAACAGACTACAGCCGGTGGCGATGGCGGTTGGCGGTTGCGAGGTGCGCGCGCGCCAGTCGTGAACCGTGCGCAGTGCGCGCGACGCGCAATACTCGCGACACAGTAACGTAAAGTTCGACAACATGTGAACTATCAAGGACCTTGTTTTGAATCAACACGTGTGATCAGCTGGGCTGTATAAAGACAGCTACTGTGACAAAACTGTACGGTGATTTTTTTTGAGCGACTATATTACTTTTTTGTCAAAAATACATCGTTAATTTGTGATAGGTACTCTTATTGATTATTTCTTTAATAAAAACTGCACGATGTTTGTTATCAGAGTTGTTAAAAGTGTAGATTATGCAATACATAATAAAATATTATGTAAAGGATGCTGTTAAAAAATCCTAGTTTTATGTCCACGATTGTCTTCACATGGCCTTCGGGATAGGAAAAAAAGCGTTTTTTACTCACGCTTCTTTAGTCCTCTATAGATTGTATGCTTGTCTACTGGCTATTATAAAGAATCACGAATCTGACAGTTATAAGTATAAATATAAAAGCTACATTCAATAGATGGGAACCAAAAAACCGACTTCAAAACTGTTATGAATATAAACTTAGGTACCTACTTACTTACCTACTTATTTTCTGCATATGAGCAATAGTGTGTGAATAATAAAGATTATTATTATTGTTTTCACCTATTATCTTTGTTTGTTAGGTATCTTGTTCGTTATCTTAATGATAATCAAATAGGTACAAATTAAGCCGATCGGATCGTTTCAATTGCTTTCATAATCTTCCGGAGAGGGATAACAATGAATACAATTCTTAGATTACTTTCCTACACTCTACAAAATACTCTCCATTACAACGTAATTTGATAATTTAAACCAGTAGGTAAAGCTATAAATTAAAGATGGTTTTTCTTTTCGATGTCTACAAAAAGCTGCCTGATTTTGCACACTGAGGACCAGTGTTTTGTCGAAAAACAAAAAAAGGCAAAACGATTTTGATCTTGTTCTAACTAAACAACTGAATCGATTGTAAAAGTTCTTTTTGTATAACCCGAGTTGAACTATGCCCAGACAGATAAAAAGTTCAATTGGATTCAATTATTGGCTTTCGAGACATTTCCGGACAAGCATCTGCTTTTCTGTTCAACTAACATGAAGTCTTATTTAGGTGCAACGATTGCTTATGCCCTGGAGTTGGACAATACAGACATAGATACAGGCAGCCTCTGGGGGACTTTTCCTGTTGACAGCGATGCAGATATGAATTTTTGATGTCCAGTGAGCTCTTCGTCTTTAAAAAATAACAGTGGTACCTACTCCGGGAGTGCCGACAGAAGTGAAAACAAAACACAAACAGAATACTTTGCCATCACTCACTGACATATCGGATATACTTACATTAAAACCGAGTAACATCCCGAGGACAGCCGAACACATCCGAAGCGGTGTCGGTTATGGTAACAGTGGCGCGAATTCAATGTCTTTTTCCCATCTCAAAAAATGCCCAACGTGCATAAAGATGTTTTCACTTCAAAAATGTACTTACTCACTTACATAGGTTTCATCAGTTTACCTAATGGCAGTTAATTTCATTAATTAAATGATACTCAATTAAATTAAATGGTACAATTTATAATAAAACACGATCACAGAACATCCATGTTGTGATTGAACCCAGACTAGGGCTGCCATCCATCACCTAAATTACGAACCCCGAATAAAAACTTCAAAAACCCCGGACATTTGGGTGAAATAAAGATTTTAAGTAGGTATGATTTAAGTATGCTTTAAATCATTGCAAATCATTCAAAGTCGGATTTCCCCTATAACAGAAGGACACTGTTTAAAAAACCCGCCTGGACGCTCCCCGGACGCCCTCCAATCTAGGATATACCTATCTGGCCGAGGAAACCCGAACGGATGGCAGCCCTAACCCAGACCTTGCTCGTTTTTCAACCAACAATAAAAAATCAACATCGGTATCTCCGTATTTTTTTCGACCTACCCATATTTTGTAAGACATGCTCGATAACTTAGCACGGTCATGTGTGGGCGTCGCTTAAAATTCAGACTAGGTAGGATCAGATGACTCAAAAAACCACAAAAATCGTTTATTTCGTTCGCAGATTCGTATCGTGAGAACGTGAAGTCAATTGAAGTGAAGTGAACTAACGGTATATGACACATGTGATTTGTTTGGTGTGTGTGACGGGCATATGGGGCAATGCGTATCCCGGAGTCATCCGGGCCCGTACTCGTTCTCTCGTCATTATGACGCTGAGAGCGTAGCCAGTACCGTCAGTGGAGCTGTTAGGAGGGTAAGTTGACATTCTTCTTGTTTCCTATTGGCTATCACAGCAACGTGTAATAGGTAGTTCAAAACAAACACACCTACTGGGAAGGTGTTTTTTGTTTGAATCAAACTGTTGCTTTGTTAAAGCCAAAACATATGCTGCGTTACCCTTAATTTTTTAAAGGACTGTGCCTTTTTGTATCAGATATCTCTAGAAAACAGCTGTTTTGTAGTTTACTAAATACACTTGGGAATATTAAGGATACATCCTAGCATTTCTTATTGTCACTGAAAATGAAACACAAGTCAATGTTATGAAATAATTCTTTATCACACAAAAACAAGTTCATGTATGAATTATCTCACCGGTGCTCAGTCATCAAAACCGCATCAAGATTCACGGTATCCATCATATTAAAAAACACCTGTATAAAAAAATGTGTTGCAATCAATATCTTGTTCACTTAGAACGCGTACCTATAAAATCGATCTTTTTTAGTGATTCGAAACTCATTAAAACTTTTGTTGTTGTCATAAAAAACTGGTCAAACAACTCGGAGATAAAATAAAATGTGGATTATGTAAAGAGTAAGTCTTTACTTGGGTACGAGTGTATTAAATAGTATAAAACAAAGTCGTTTTTCGTGTCTGTCTGTACTTATGACCGCTTAGTTCTTCTAAACTCCAAAATAAATTTAAAAAAAGTTTTCACCATCATTTGGATAATTTATTCCGGAAGGTTGATGGGTTAATACATTAATATTTAACTTAGTTATATAGCATAAAAATCTCGATGTTTTGGCATCAATAGATTACATCCGTGCGAAGCATGGTCGGGTCATTAGTTTCGTATAAAAAAACTAACGTTATTATTCGAATAAAAATGCAGAAGCTGTGTGACCACAATAATAGGATCTTGTTGCAAACAAACACAATAATGATTTACGCCTAGATAAAGTGGTTGCATCTGTTATAACGCATAACAATGACATTTGACGTCACTTCAAGATAGATTAATTAAAACAATATGCAGTTACGCATGGGTTACGTCGACCTGAATGTTTAGGTTTGAATTGTTATGACAAAGCTCTAAATTCAACAAGTTCATATTATACTATTAACGCCTGCTTCTTCCATCTGCATAATTTTTTAATGAATTATTCATGAATATTATATCATGAACACCCACTGTGTTACGGCTGTAGGACGCTGCTACCAGACCTACGCATTAAAAGTGTATTTACATTTTAAAATTATTATAAAGTAACCATGTTTCCAATCAACCCTTGAAATGACGAAATTATTCGGGATATTGTCCTAAATAAATCTGCTACGAATTTCGTAGCAACGTAGCACCTCGTAGCCGTAGAGATCATTAGATTTGTATTATTCACAGTCAAGTGAAATAGAACTATGTATGTCGTCATAATAATAGTATGTCATTATATATACAGTATGTACTTATATACATCTTTAAAGCTCAATATAAGTACTTATGTACTGTGCAGCAGAGTTGAACTGCACCCTGTATCAGTCGGGGCCATCATCAGCTAAAACTAACTAAATATTTACCTTTCGTGTTTATATGGCTAAGGGTGTTTATTAGCACGCCAAATTGTTGTAACATTATTACGGCTGTCATCTGTAAGTAGTAGATATGAGTAGGTACTTTATCATTTCATTAACTTGTCTAACCGATCATCACGTATTAACAATTACTCATCATAGGAAATAGTCATCATTACTGCTATCTATGTATAATTATAAGTAGGTAGGTATGTATGACTGTATGTACTGAGTTCATTCTATTCATCCTTTCAAGGATCTCCTTGAGAATCAAGACATAACAATTAAATTGTATACAAACAATTTTATTGTAAGCATGAATGAAGAGATGTAGTACCTAAGAGTTTTTATAATGTTTATCTTAGTACCCAACTATCGGGACATTGAAATAAGTTTCCTCTTTCGTTTATTTATTTATTATTTTATACAACAATGTTACCGTTACATAAACACAGTAACTTAAATTGATGTCTTAGAAAAACAAACAAAACGAGTAGCCGCTGCAAACTGCAAAGGAATTCCGTCGCGAACGCAGGCGCCGCATTCAATTTGAAATAACGCGATTCAAGTATCGATTTGTAGCAAATCGAGATATGTATCTGAAAGCTCTCGAGGCGTGACTGTGTATGAATGGAGGCTGTTAGAGCCTCACCAGATAGCTATGGCTGATATTCCTCGGCCGACGTGGCCGACAATTAACGGCTGTATCACAAAGCTGGCAATTGTTGCCCAGCCACACAATGGGGGGCACTGACCTGCACTACTCTTATCTGAAGGTACTTACACCCTTTTATGTTGTCTAGTTGCATGGACATAATAACATATTCACTAAATGGAAAATTATACAGGGTTATTGGAAAAACACCAACAACCTCTTAAGAGGTCATTGTACTCATCATTATGAACAAGTTTTACTACGGGACCAACCCTGAAATCGCGAAAACGAAATCAGCTGTTCCCTACATTTATGTTCGTATAACTCGTCAAAATGTAGGGAACAGCTGATTTTTTTTTTGCGATTTCAGGTTTGGTCCCGTGGATAGTAAAAGTTGTACAATGACCTCGTAAGAGGTTGTTGGTGTTTTTCCAATAACCCTGTACCTATATGATGGACTTGTCTTACTTTTCGTTGACAGACGTAAGAATT
Organism: Hydraecia micacea; assembly: GCA_914767645.1. NCBI lineage: Eukaryota > Metazoa > Arthropoda > Insecta > Lepidoptera > Noctuidae > Hydraecia > Hydraecia micacea. The sequence goes on along the minus strand of OU611783.1, from coordinate 14,196,865 downwards.
GAACAGCTTGAACGCTACGAAACGTCGATTACACACTTGGTTGCTCAATGTAACTGTAGTGTTATGATTTGATGCCTGATTGACATTTACTTTAAGTATTTACATATCGTCACGGTCAACCAATCACGAATTTTGTGCGCTAGGGCAAGCCGCAAAATCAAATTTTCTTACGTTTTATTGTTTGCAGGTCAGTTTCAGGTTGTAGTTGAACAAAATATGATTCCCAACCGTAACAAGTATGTATTATAGAATTATAAACATTAAAATCATCAATACAACCGTCTAAGTTCGTAAAATCCTATTGATTGATATTTTATGAAATACCTAGTCATTCAAAAGGATTATATGAACTTAGACGGTTGTATTTCTGATTCTAATGATTATAATTCTGTAGGTAAAGTCTTATTTTTTACGGTGGCGAATCATATTTTAATCAACATACAAAACAACATACAATACAACATGCAAAAAAACGTAAGAAATTTTAAATTTCGTGGGTTACCGTGCAACAAAGAGGCTTAGAACTTGTGAAGGTGAATTCAATTTATTTTAACGACAATCTTGGAGTCTTCGGCTCTTTCAACATGGTCAAGAATCTCTTGTGGATATAGGAATAACAGCAGAAATTGAATCAACAAAGGCAAATAAAAGCAATTCACAGTAGAATGCTGTGAGCGCTTTCTTGGTGATTGAAATCGAAACACAATGCCAAATCAAATTAAAATGACCGGATGGTGTTGAAACGAAATGTACTTAGATGAATAGATTGTAATCTCTATGATATTCTGATAGCTATTGGTACGACTTATAGAAAAGCAGATCCGTGGAAAATTCAATATGGACTAGATTCCATCATTAAACTGTAACGCTACGGCTACATTGTCGCGATAACGCGAACTACACTTCACGCGCTTTCTGTTGTAAAGCGAGACATTGAGCAGTGCCGAGAGAGAGCGCGCATAGTGTAGTTCGCGTTATCGCGACAATGTTGCCGTAGCATTCGTAAATAAGTAGATTTCAGTCGGAATGTCACATGTCGGATAAGACTACCTACCGAAATTACTCACACTCATTCAATCACTCACTGACAGACAAGGTACAACCTGAACCGCTGCGTCTAGAAGCTTGAAATACTTACAAATATTTACAAGGTTAGCATTAGAGAAGGAAAACTTATTCTGAAATATTGTATGGAAGTTCGCACGGAATAAATTTTAATAATTTTATTAAATTCCCGTTGTCCCCGTTAACGGGGACACGGATCACGGGGACAACGGGAATACACGGATATAAACGATACGATTACGATTTGAAAATGCCATCGGATACATAGCTTGTTCCTAAAGAATCCTAGTGGAAATCGCAAATCGCAGCACCCTAATAGCGTAACACACACACATAAACACACAAAACACACTATTCAATCACAATCTGAATAATTTTGAACGATATCGCTAATCCTTTTGACATGACAAAAAAACATGTCTGCTCAGCAACGTATAAACGCAATGAATGTTGTTGAACGATTGATTGACGTGTAAAAGTGTTTGTGCAAACCTACTTACAAAAATAAAATCATTTATCATGAACTGTCATAATGAAAGCCAGTCCTACTGTTAGCGTGTTACGCAATTACCCCGCTTTAAATACGTATGTCAAACATTTTATTATCTGTGGTCAAACGTAGGAAATCAAAGCACACGTATACTCGATCACATATAATGATTTCTGACGTTGTTGGCAACAAAGGCAAGTGTTTTCACCATCGCACCGTGGATCCACGACACTGACATGGCGCATGGCAGCGAGAGTTTCCAGCCCGATGCACAGCAAACCTAGTTAGTAATTAACTAATATGTAATTTACGTAGATTATATGCAGCTTTCCTATCACATAATCGGAATGTTTTGCTAAATTGCTATTTGAAGCGCGAATGTTCGAAACTGGCTTTCTAATAAGTAAGCTTAGCATATACAGAAAACCTTGGCTATATTCACCCCTGTCTTTGACTTTGACTCTCTTTCAGAAATCATTAGACTAGGGTTTTCTTTTCACGCTTAGGTAAATTATGACTGAGTAGTGGTGGCCCAGTGGTAACGGCCGCGACTTATGAGTTGTAGGTCGTAGGTTCGAACCCTGACACGCGCTTTGTTTTGTGTAAAGTTTTCCATCACCACTGCTCTCAAAACGGTGAAGGGAAACATCGAGAGAAAACCGGCATGTCCTAGAACCAAAAATTCGAAGACATGTGACATCTATCAACCCGCACTGGGCCCGCGTAGTAGATCACAGCCCACTCCCTCTCGAAGAGAGGAGGCCTGTATCCCAGCAGTGGGAACATTATAGGCTGATTACCTATACATTTTCTGGGACTGGACCACAGATTGTGACAAAGGGTTTTGCTCGCAGTCTATACAGGGTGTGTCGTAAATAGTGGTCCACCGTTAAGGATTCGATATACCAGATAATTTACTATAACATATTATAATTTTAACCATTTTAGTACTTAGTACATTTTTTTTTACAAAATCGCTCCTGAATTTGCATGATTATGCTAAAAATTAGTGTTAAAATAGAGATGAGCTAATTTATTCTTCAAAAGCTCTAAATTTACATAAAAAACTATAATTTTACACGATAGCTATAGATAGAGAAATCAAAATGGAAAAAAAATATGGTTTTTGTTGCAACTACAACCAAATTTGTAACAAAAGGTTGAAATTTCGTAAAAAAAAAACAACAAAAAAAAATATTTTCGGAACCCTTGGGTAAAAATGGTTAAAATTAAATAGTAAATTATCTGGTATAGCGAATCCTTAACGGTGGCCCACTATTTACGACACATTCTGTATATTTGCCGTTGTTTGACGTGAGTTTTCAGAAGCAGAATGTATTGGAGCAGTAAGGAGCAGTTAGATACCCAAAGATTTGATATACACTGGGTGGCAGGGGCATCTACACGCAAATTGAAACCATGAATTCAGCACATGAAATCTAGACCCCCTCAAGCAATCAACTCAGCCTATCACAGTCCACTGATATATGTAGGTCTCTCCCAGGCTGTGACACAACACCTGACCAACACACCACTCCACCACAACACCACAACACTTAGACCTTCTAGCGTAGAAATTTATCGGCGGTTGTTAAAACAAAAAACTGCTGTTTCATAAAAAAATAGCTAGCATTTTTTTTTATCTTAAAGTTAGCAAATAAACTACATACTGTGTTACATTTAGTACATTGTGTGTACCTACATTTTGTTTTGAAATAGAATGCCACTTTGTCTTGCTTACTATTATTATGTTCAACACAATAGATGTAGATAGAATGTACCTAATGACAAAGTCTACTCGCACTGCATTATTTCTAAATAATTCAATTCCAAGTCACGCACGATCAAACTTTACGTCAACCGGCTGCTATTTATTATTAAAATAAAAAAGGGTATAAACCAACCTCATTTTCCGCAGAATGTATTAATTTTACTTACGTAAGGAACCACTGCCTTTTAAGGTTCAACATTTTCGATTTCTCTGTTACGACATCGCAGGGCCGAAATTCAAAAACAATCTGATACCTACTGTAAGATTTATTTAGGTACTTTTCATTTCGTTTAAGTACAGGTTATTTTTAAATAAATACACTTTTACCTTGTTGCCTTGAAGCTAATTTATTTTCGGTTCTGAATACAAAACGAATTAATTAAAGTTTTGTACTACAAATGATGTAGAAATACACCACACACCTGTCACCGACTTACTTAAGGCGCAAGTATCATGGTAGCGTGCGAAATTAAAAGTTTCTTACGTTTTTTTTGCAATTCGCTGGTCAGTATCAGGTTTTATGTTGATCTAAATATGTTTCGCAGCCGTAACAAATATTTATTTACTTATAGAATTATAATCATAAAAATCATCAATTCAATTTAATAAGTTAATCATCATCATCATCTGCCTAGCCTTTTTCCCAACTATGTTGGGGTCGGCTTCCAGTCTAACCGGATGCAGCTGAATACCAGTATTTTACATGGAGCGACTGCCTATAATAAGTAATTTAATAAGTTAATAATATTACTTAATCATGACATTTGAGGCCAACTCTAACTTATGGAGTTGTATTGCTGATTCTAATGGTTATAATTCTGTGAAGCATTTGGTCGCATAGGTCGCGAATCATATTTTAATCAACAAACAACCTGACACTGACCAGAAAATTTCAAAAAAACGAAAGTAAATTTAAATTTGGACCGCGACTTTCGTTTTTTGCAATTTAGCCTTAGCGCATCCCGCTTAAGTTTTACAAATTACGAACACATCTAAGCTCTCAACCACCCTGAAAAGTAATCGAATGCAGCCACTGTAACCGAAATCGCCTTAAAGACATCATCATCATCATCAAAAAGTCTCCACTGATTAAAATGTCTATACTTACAAATAACAGACACTCGATTCTAATTGCTTTCAATACTATAATAACTATAAGATAATTGTTTAATCAACTTCATAAGGAGCACTTTGTAAAGAAAGAATAATTGTCTAATAGAAGAAATTTCTTCAGGAGACAAAATGCTTTGCATAAATCTGCATTCATGTATACCATGGTATTAATTATTCCGTCAAACAGAAAAAAAGAAACAATGCATAACTTTCCCTCTTAGTAGATCAGTTTACAATTGTGGGTGTCATGTGGTCTTATGAAGAAGAAATAAAACTATTTGCTAACTTAGCTGGATATCGTTACTTTGTCTGTAACTTTCACACGTAACCCGAGATGTTTGGGAATTTGCACTTTTTGTGGTCGCCATTGATATGGATCGTTGAAACAAAAGTAGTCATAGGCTTTTACCAAATGGCATAATTATTCAATTAATAATCTAAGTATAAGTACTAATTTAATATGTAAGTATTACTACTAATAAAATTAAAGGTACAGTGGTAAAGCTAAAGGTTTTTTTGATAGTTTGAACGCGCTAATCTCAGGAACTATGTAGACACCAGTCGGATTTGAAAAACTATTTTTACATTTGATAGCTCAATTTTTGAGGATGGCTTATAGGCTATCACGCTAGGACTATTAGGAGCCGAGGAAAAATAAAAAAAAGTAACAAAGAACACGAAAACGAACTAAAAGCGCGGGCAGGCGATGCGATGGACGGGGTGGGTCGGGGAACAACAAATTTTATAGAAGCCACATATCTATGTAGAAAAACTCTTTTACTGCAGTACACACAGACGTCATGCTACGCTTGGCTAGGTACTGTAGGGCTTATACGAGCAGTCGCGAAATAAGAAGCAATATTGAAGTTGAGCTATTATTTTCCCTACATATCAAAAAGTCCTAATAGAAAAACGACCTACAGTGAAAACGAAACTTTAGCAAAATGTCGTAATGTTTGTGTGTTCTTTTGTTAACAAATCGTCCTACAAGCAGTGGCATAGCTATCGGAGGGGTATAGGCAGTGCCGTGCACCGGGGCCCCAAGCTCAGCTCAGGGGTCCCCTCGGCCACTGACCAGCAAACCTCGAACTGACCTAGCAAAAAATTTCTTCCACTTTCAGAACATATATAAATTCTGTCTGTTGTGTCGTGTAAATTCTTGTGTTTAGCCACTTCAACCAATCGGCTGTTATGCGACCGATTTATGAATACTAGCTTACTCTACTGAAATAGTAGTAGTGAACTGCACTCCCTTTTTTGACATAATTCCATATCCTTGACATCTTTTTACAAAATATTGTTACGGTACTCATACACCCTAAACCATTTATGTACCTATGTAAGTATTTATGTTTTTTACTTGATAAAATAAAACCTAACCAGTTTAGATAGAGCCCCAACTTTTTTTTCGCACCACTACAAGCAAATGGTCCTAAAAACAAAAGAACGGGAAAGGATGTGTTCACTTTTACGAGCCTAAAACAATTCTGTCTTATTTTAAAGCAAACACTTCTTTTACAAGTGATTGTAGGCAACCATAGAGTCATTTTTATGCCAGTCTTCATGATGTAAGTTTCCCTTTGGCAGACAACCTTTATACTTAGTACTTAGGTAGTTGTGTGTTATCACGTCTCGCATGAGCTCTAAAGTTCAAAGGTAAAGTGCGAAAGCGAAGACGTGCTTGGATAAAAAGAAATACTTCTATTTACAGTATAGGTACCTTAATTTTATTTTAATTGTGTTTATATTGGATAAACCTTAATAGCTACTTTACTTAGGGCTGATTTTTCAATCATCTGATAATTCGAGGAATAATTTTGAAATTTTGACAGTTATTTCATACAAAACTGTCAAACGCCAATTTTATTCCTCGAATATTGTTATTATTATCTGGCGATGGAAAAATCAGCCCCTAGTTTTATTATTTTTCAATTGATGACTCACTACTACCACAGTATAAATATTTATATTGTGCTACTACCTACAAAAAAAAAAAAAGATTCTATAAGTATTTATCAAGTGAAGACAAAAACAATTCATTTTAATTTAATGTTGCCATTCTACAATTCAAATAAAAACATGGCGGCTTTATCTCATAATAAATAGCCGTTAGGCGTGATACAGACAATGGGTTTATAGAGAGCAATAGAGAGTAGCATCGGCAATATTTATTGCCAGTGATTTTCACCGAGTGATGTCCGGCACGACTGTGATCACGATGTCCCCACTTTATCGTGACACACTGCGGTTCACGAACATTCGTCCCTTTCGATTACTTCCTGCTCGCTTCATAACTGTTCAAATCACGTAGAACTGGCTTTAACTTTAAGTACCTTTACACATATGGAAAACTCTAATCCACCTTGTAGTGGCACGTTGTGCATTTTTATTATTTAGTTTTTGGTCGCAGTAGACGGATTACGTCATTGACTTGGATATTGTGAATTGTGGTAAAAAAAAGCGCGGGTGTTTTTATTACTGTGGATGTACAGACGCCAGCACATCAAGCTACACGAAACTATCAAATTATCCCAATCAACTTTGAACCTTAGATACACTTTAGCGATAAAGTTGAAAATCTATTAAAGAAATTTGACAGATTGCAGTAGCTTGATGTGCTGGCGTCTGTACTACATTCTAAGTATAATTATGCACTAGCAATCTTAATTTCCGATGTTAAATAGGTACCTACGAGCAAAAACTAAAAAAAAATACTTTGGATCAATGCCAATAAAGCTTACTTTTCTTCTAATCTACACTAACGCTGTATACGTGTAGGTATACGACTTCAATTTATGCCTGAAAAGTAAATAGCAAGAGGGTAGCATAGGAAGCGTGGAAAGGTCATCTTGAGTTGAAAGCTATCGATCGCTATGATGTCATTGTAGGTATTAATAAGCACCAGATGTACCTACTACCAACATCATAAAAGTTTCTAGTTGAAGTTTAGAATACCTACTATTCAGCATTGACGATAGCTTATAGGTACTACAGCCAATTTGCAACAATTTCGGCCCCAAATCACTTGGGGTCCAAACTGTGTTGTTTTAGAGTTACCAAACTTTTAAAGTCTCTTAGCTTCCACCTCTCGACCAAAAACTGCTATATGTGAGAAATCTACTCCACTCTTAATTACCAATTACCCTGATTAATAAATTGATGATCGATAATTAATTGGAACAATTTCACATCCGACTAATATGTGAAATTGATCGAGTTATCCATAACATTTAATTCAATTTAAGAGTCCCATGCTGACAATAATATAGCTTTTTATTCAATTTACAGTCTAGGTACTACTAGTGTCAGTAAGTTAATATCTGCTTTCTAGGTCAATGGCAACACAGGCGTGCTCTTTATTGACGTTTACATCAACAGCAATTACTTCTGAGACCAGACAGTTACGATTTATTAGAGGACAATAGTCAATAGGGAATCTAATCGATTCAGACAGTTTTTCTTTTAGATTTAGATACAATAGACAGACCTTGTGACCTTTTTGGCGATTGCCTTTATTCGCTGCATTTTTAGTTACGTCCTTCTTTTTCTCTATTTAAATGAAGATTTTGTAATAAGTTTGTTGCTTTACGATGTATGATCGTAAACGAGGCAAGAGGAGCATGTTAGGTTCGTAGCAGTTTTCTGTTTACCCCAATAATAATAATAAGATTAAGTATATATTTATAATTTATTATCAAAAAGTAAAAATACAAAGTGACGGATTCGGTGAGCCACAAACTAAGCATCGCTTGTATCTTGTGGCTCTAATGAGAAGAAGGCGTCAGTTTTTGTATAATACATAATATTTATTTTGTAATAAGTATTTCCTTAGATCTGCAACATAATAAAACATAAGTTCACGCCTGTACGCTGTAATCCTCGAAGGGTTTAAGCAGAGGTGTACCTATAGTACCTATCTACGTCCTACTCCCACGTTTTGTTTCTTAGATCTGTCTATCTTACTTTACCAGAACGTATTCTAAAAATGTAAGACCAAGTGTGTTTCTAACATGATTTATTTAAACATGTATGTACATTGCCATAAGGCATTCTCTGCCAAACAACATTAGCACTAGTTTCCCTCCTCGGGCGGCTCCACCGTAGTAGTAAGGTAGGTATGGTAGTAAACTATTGCGGTACCATAACACAATCATGTTATTACCTACATGGTTTCCAGGCGTAGCCTCACGTAGGCAAGCAATATCGCTTTTCATTCGGAATACCAACCAAGGAAAAAGAATGCGAAACTACTTACTTACAAGAGCTTTGCAAGTTTATAGCGTTCCCTTACAAAAGCGAGTTCATTGTTTATTTATTGTTAAAACTTTCTCTCTAATGAACATTATACGTATGTACAATGTCGCATTGTTCTCTCGCATTGTTAGGACAAAAAAATTTGAATTGCTCGCAATCTCGCGACTTCCTAGTCACAGCGATTTGCGACAATTGTTCCAAGTAACGCTGGGATCGAATGGCTGCCTCCATTACTTCTGACTGCACCTGTGTACCTAATGGCTTGGAAATGTACCTGTAGATAAGTTATGTACCTACTTTCTTCGTCTCGACAACGACGGGCTTACAAAATGTTGTGATATCAAGAGACCAATTCCTGTAATTAAAAACGTTCCAAATCTAGTCGCAATCTCAACTCAGCGACAATCGAAAACTTGTCAAAAGTGTAGTGAAATTGGAGCTATTTTTGACAGATTGAGACTGAGATCAGACTGTGAACGTTCTTATTGTGACGGGAATTACCCCTTTTATAGTAAATGATGAAAAAAGGATCGTAATTTACAGTTTGTCTGTGAGTATTTTCCGTTTGAACTTCCGGACAAATCTCCACGACTTTTGGCCCATCTAAAATTGCCTTTTCACTCTCTGGCACATGCCTGTGCAATATTACTTCAGCGAGATGGCTTGAACCGCGTCTAGCTTTAATACGAATACGTGTAGCTAGCTAGTAAAACTCAATAACGTAAAAGCAAACGTTAGGGAGGTGAAATAAAATGAAAATTCCTGCGCGTACCTACTTCGCTGTTAGTACTAACACTATGTACGAGCAGTGACTAGCTATTGCCTCGCTATTGCCTCGCGATTGCTTGCCTTTTGTCATTAGTAATATAAGTGCTCCTAGGAAAATTACGGGCCCACCATTACCTAGCTTTATCGAGATGATCTTCTTCGATAGGTAAGTACAAGAGAAAGCTAGGTGAAATTATGTTCTCGAGGATAATGTTCCGAATACTCATTTGAAGATCTTGGATCTTCACTGACAGTGTACCTATTGTACTTATGGGTATTGTTAGCGCCGGTTAAATCTATTATGTTCTGTTTTATTAGCAAATTCAGTTTCTATGTATGTATATAACGATGAAAGGAAACTATCTATTTTGATGTTATGAAGATTCTTTGTTTATTGTTCTATGAAAGTAATCGTTCCTTCACTATTATTCAAAATTATACGCTTTGTTTTTCAACTCGTGAAAAAACCGTTTCTAATTGCATGTTCGTTTTGTAAAATAAATTATGTTGATTGCACTTTAATCTAAGGAGATATAATAAATTTATAGTAACGAAGTCAAAACTGTACATTGTTTTTTTTAAGTACTCCTAATCGTTAATCGTACGAGTCTGATACCGAAAATATAGTTTTTTTTTTGTTCTTTTGTCTGTTTGTCTGGATGTATGTTCCAGATTGGCGAAAAACGGCTGAACGGATTTAGATGAAATTTGGCACACAGACAATTTATAACTGGGTACTTTTAATCCCGGTAGAACGTTTTCGTGGCATGTTTTCCAGCATCCACGCAGCCAAAGCCGGGGGGAAAAGCTAGTTTCTAATAAGAACGCTTTACTTTTCAACTGGTAAGTAATAAAAACCGTTTCTATTTGCGTGTTTATTTAATTAAATGAATTATGTTGATTGCACTTTTATAACAGATAAATACTTAAGTATTATTAAATAGAATAGTCCGGAAATGAATAACTTTGCTGAAGCTTTTAAACCATTAGGCATGCTAATATGTTAGAAAGTTGTGACAAACTCAATAACGTGTGAAGTCTACTTTGGTCGAGTTTCTGATAGTTGTAAAACTACACTTATGTTGTAGTCACATATGGGGTAGGTACCTAGGTATAGAAATCCTTTACTAAGGTAAATGAAATGGGTCATACGTATAGGATGAATCAAAAGAGATGGGGTGAGAGGTGATCTGTCGGGGGAGCACTGAATGCTTATGTGAATCCCGCACCCCCCGGCCATAGGCAGAGGTGGAACACCGCGGTGGTTTTAGCCGGTAAGAGTCCGGCATGCCCCTCTGTCACCCCTACGAAGGAGGAAGTAGTCCATGAGGATTTCTACCAGATAAAAAAAAAGGATTGTTACACAGTGGGAGCACTGTCACTGAGGCAGGCCTAAGAAACGCTGGCGTGACGATTTGGACTCATAAATATGTATAATAATGTGGAATTTCCCAGTAGCAGCACGGATTCTGGATTTCTGCCCGGTTGATGGCAATAGGCTCGCCCCCTATTACATGGGACTTATACATAATTGGCGAAAAGTGGGTGTACTATAAGCAAAACTTCTGCCTTATCTTTTGGAAAATACAGCCGTTGCGTTATGTTATGTATAATAGGTATTCCTAAATGTGTGGTTTTAAACCTAAAAGATTAAGCTTTTTTATTTGTGTTTCGAAGCTTTGCGTGTGATTCGCAATTTATAACGTCACTAATATAATCTGAAACGATGAAAAGTTACAAGTTATAACAACGCTGAAGGTTTGTTATCAAGGTTAACTTAAGTTAATCCCTGCCTTTCAGAAAAACTTATGAAAATTCCGTATTTGTCAAGGTTCCAGAAAAAATATTACGCGGAGTCATTCGACTACAAGCTCACTTACTCGTACCTTAATGTTGTATGTTATGGAAATAACTTCGTAACAAAGGGTTATTTTGGTTCAAGGAACGATTTATTTTCAGTAAAATCTTGGGAAATTTCCTATAAAATATTAAGTTTTCCGGAATCTCGGAAAATAGTTGGCAATTTAATTATAGGGCACTAATTATCTAAACGCGGAAGTATATTGTTGCCGTCCGGTTTTTCAATTAAACAGCACCCTGATTGCGTAACACACTATCAATATTAATCTGAATAATTCTGAAAAATATTACAAATCCATTGCTTCATTATGTTCGAAAAATGTGTCTGCTCAACAACGTAAATAACGCAATGAATGTTGCTGAACTGTCAAAATGAAAGCCATTGCTACTGATGATAGTGTGTTACGCAATCGCAATCGCTGATCTCTGTCTCAGTGTTTGATGGTAAACCAGAATACCTTATTTGCAGTCAACATAGGTACCTAAAACCAAGGAGCTAGTACAGTCGCCAGCACATCAAGCTACCCGAAACTGTCAAATTTTTCCAATCAACTTTGAACCTAATGCTTTAGCGATAAAGTTGAAAATCTACTAAAGAAATTTGACAGATTGTAGTAGCTTGATGTGCTGGCGTCTGTAAATACTAATTCCATGCCTAATACGAAAACTCTTCTACGACTGACACAGTGTCAATGTAGGATATGAAAATAAACCATTTTAAATTGTATCCTGTTTGAAACACCTTGAACGTATTCAAATGAACGGAACATTTATTCCATGTTTTACTGATATGGAAATGTAACACTTTACAGTAAGTAATAAACGGGCTACCTATCTATGTAGCTACCTACTCTAAGCTCAATCTTTACTGTACACATGTAATGTGCACCAATGCCTATAAACTTAATTTGTAAGAGTTTTCATGAGTATTTTGATCTGCCTGAAACATGAGGTGTTTCGGACCTCACATGCTTCAGGCAGGTAGGGCCACAGTGAAGGACTTAGGTATAAGATGCAAAGCATTTTGTTTTCCTGTAAAAAAAATATTCTACTGAATTTATTAATTGTATGTTCATCTCATTTCATTTATTCATAAAACAATTTCCATTGTGTTGAATATACATACAAGAACTATGAATTATCAATTAACATTCCAAGTGAAAATTCAATAGTGCCAAACAGATTTAAATATAATGTCAAAAAGTTTTAAAAATAGTGTCAAAAGATTCTAGATTATATTATAGATTAATAATTTATTATTGTATATCTTCATTATAACGTGTTAAGTGCTACCTAAAAGGTACGAGTATACCTATGCTTCGATAATTCTGCTACGGTTCACTTCTCAACATGGGCCCCCCCTTCCGTCCCAATTGAGGGAGTAGTCGCGCACCCTAATTGCGTAACACACTATCAATAACAATCTGAATCATTTTGAAGAATATTGCTAATCCATTGCTTTATATATGTTTGAAAAATTTGTCTGCTCAATATCGTGGATAACGCAAAGCACGTTGTTGAACTGTCAAAATGAAAGCCATTGCAAATTGCAAAGCAATTACACCGCTAATCTCATCGGAATTTGGCTCATCTGTATTTTGTCTATTATCACAAGTAAGTAATTATAGATGTTCTCTTAACTCGACACAGGTGCCTACAGGCTCGACTCCGGGGCTGCGCGGGCGCGGGTTTATATGTAATACAAGAACTTTCCAGCCCTTTCACCGTCGTATCCCTTGGTACGATTGGCGCAGTTTCTTCGTCTGCCGCCGATCTGCCTTGAGTGCAATCTCACCTGTTACAGATCTGTGTCAGAGATACCATTGATCATCGTATGAAATAGTATGAATAAACCCAGTGTTCGTTGTGAATGACGCTGATTATCATCGCAATGCAGCTGTGGTTACAAAAGCCTGTTTGTTTTTGTACCATGACGACTTGTTGATTGCGAAAAAACTGTTCGCACTTTCGCTGGGTGTGTGAATTTCACCTGTATTAAAAAAAATAAAGGTTTACCAACAGCTACTGAATACAATGATGATCATAAGTAGATATAGGTAACGATTAGGCTGCGTTTACACCAGAGATGAGCGAGGATGCGTAGCGAGGGATGTGTGTGAAACCAACCAATAACATCGCTTCATTTTTATGGCTTGAACTAGGTTAGCGTTGGTATTGGTTAGTTTTACACACATCACTCTTTACGCATCCTCGCTCATCTCTGGTGGAAACGCAGCCTTAGCCTTGGATTTAAACTGTCGCCAATTAAATTATAAGTTATCTAGCTTTCAGGAAAAAAATGTATGTAGGTACCTTCTTTGTAAGAATTCTAACGTAGATATAATCATTGGGTGTCGATAGATTTCCTCGAAAGATCGATATAAAAATAAAGTGGATGCACAAAGTGACTAAGAAATATTCTATTGCAGAAATTGCGTCTTTCTATTAGTTTGTTCACCGATCATAAAGTTCGCAATTACGTTTATTTTATGCTGTAGGAAGATTTTCTTTTATTTAATGTTCCGAGAAAATTCATTGCTTTTTGTGTCGATAATCGCAGAAACATTACATAAGTAAGGTCCGACCGCGGCAGAAATGCCAAAGATGTAAACAACAATGGCCACTCGAAATTGAATAAAATCGATAAACAAGAGTATTTATTTGTTTTCGTCTAGTTAGCTCGGAGATTTAGACGAAAACTAACATTACTTAAAAATAAATACTCTTGTTTATCGATTTTATTCAATTTCAAGCGGCCATTGTTGTTTACATCTTTGGCAAATCTGCCGCGGTCGGACTTTAGGTATGTATCTTTCATAACCGTACCTTCGTATACAGTGTTGCACTCGGAGATAGAAAAGGTCAATCACCTTTAGATTAATTTTCACTTGTACCGTGAATGAGACTTATTTCATTATTGTACTTACACCAGATAAAATCAATTAAAAAAAAACACAATGGGCGGCCTTATCGCTTTCCGCGATCTCTTCCTGGCAACCTTATTATTTTGTCGAATAGGTACCTACGAAAATGAAAACCTACATGAAAATGGCAGTTTGAAAAATTGCCATATGTGTGTGTGTTAGAAAAAGAGTATTAAAAATTTATTAGAGCCGTTTCGTTCCGCGGCAATCACAAAACCTGTCGGCTTTAAATTATAGCATGCAAAAATTCTCATCCAAATTCACATGCCGCGAACATGCACTACACGACACAAAAAATGTCGAAAGTAACGAATTCATAAGCCGTGACTAATAACTTGTCCTTCGCGAGATTCTGATCAGTTTAACTCCATAGTGGCAACACTACTTGGTAATACTTTTCAACACTGGCAACTCTCCCTTAGCTACATTGTGTAATCGTGGGTACGTACGCTAGACGCCACGATGCGAAGTAAGAGTGTAATTAATTAACTAATTATTCTACTCGGGAACACATGCGAGGATTACGTAACCGGTCTGTGAAGTGTTGGTAACGTACGTACCACGGAGAATACGAATGTACGGTCGGCAACGACCATAAACACCACGGACTTACTGCGTGAAAAACGTTTGTGTTGTTGGGTCCAGTAGTAGGCACGTTACACTTTCAATATCATTTACTAAGGGTCAATTCCACCAATGAAAATGAATGCGATCAGCACATCTAAACCGCGTTCAAGAGCAATCAGCAGCCTTTGGAAGTTGTACCAAAGTTAGAGTTTTTAGCGAGGTGAATTGACGTCCTAATTAAACGCACGCAGATTTTGTAACTAACGCTTTAAATTTTATTAGATTAGATGTAAGCCTATCCAAAATTTACACAAAATTATTCGATGCAAGGCTTTTCAGCGTTCCATAGTTAGGAGTTTGTGTTGAATATACAGGGTCAAACTAAATTAGCTAGCGAAACTCTGCAGACAAGATGGCTATCAATATCTTAACATTATGTAACAAAAGAGAAGTTTCTCTCTTCTTTTTTGTGTTTACTTCAAAGTATCGATAACTAAACACGATAAAACAAAAGAAAACAGATTTTCTCAACTCATAGTGCAAGTAATAACACTCCCAGCGGCCGCTGACCCCCGATAAAAACATTTAATATTTTCAATTTATCGTATTTAAATATTGATACTTATCACGACTGCAGAGTTTCGCTAGCTTATATAATTTGACCCTGAACTGATTGTAAATACATCTATAAAAAATGTGCGCAAAAATTATGATGCAAAAACTAAAGTGTCAATGGACTTTCTTTGCCGACTGTACTTTACACTCAAGTTAAACCACGTTGAACTCTCTCATAACCATAATTGAAGCAACATTCTGCCTCGAAAATATTCTACAAATCTTCACTGGCTTATAAATTGCTTGTACAGATGAACACGATAATGAAGATGGTGCAATGTTCAAGATTTAAGGCGCAGACATAGTCGACAGTGCGACGCGACTAGGTAGAACATATTTAATTTAATATGATATATTTTTTTTACTCGTACATGTTGATTAGTGTATAGATAATTAAGTATTTACACTAAGTACTAAATTAAATGCCTATTTTTTTAGTCTTTAATAGCTTTTCTATCACATCTATTCAAAAAGAGCTAGTGTATTCTTCGTAAACAGGGACTAAAATAGCTCTTTAATCCCTAGGGACTAAAAGTGATTTGAATTTGGAATGTGGATATTGTTATTAAAAGTTCCAGTCACCAAAGAGATCAATCACGAATATTGTATGAACAAGTAACAGGCTGTATGATAAAGTGAAACGCGAGAGCCAAATTAAAAAAAATGTTTGTGAAAAAATAAAAAACGCGCGAAAAGTATTCTGCCTTCGTTCGTAATTGTTTACTCAAATTAGGATTTTATTTAGTTTTATAAAAAATGAGTTTAGTCTTCCTCAAGTAATTGTATATAAAAAAATAAACGTACTATTGTTATTCATAAGTTGCACTTACTTATTTTTTCATAGAGGTTGATAAAAAGTAGTGTCCACCTCGGGAGCAACGCCATTTTAAGCTTGAGTGACGTACTTTGAATCCTTCGCTCCGCTCTGGATTCAAAGAAACACTCTCGCCTTCAAAATAGTTGTTTGCTCCCTTGGCAAACAATCTAATTGTATCATTGTTCCTCTTAACCAAAGGACCTGCCATCTAATTTCTTCACCACCTTTGGTTGACTGGTAGAGAATGCGTATGGCATTAATTCCGCTTTTGTAACTTTTTTGTGCGCGAAAAGTTTAAATAAATGAATTTCCTTTAGACGCGCACACGTAAAAGATGAAGTTCTGATAAGTTTTGAAGCTGAACTTTTTGACGTGACCGTGATATTATAACGTTGACATAACAGATACTAATATTACAAATGCTAAAGTAACTCTGTCTGTCCGTCCGTCTGTCTGTTACCTTCCAGTAACACATCATCGCAACAGTCGAACGGTTGCTGTAGCGCGTACCTACGACGTAAGAATGTATGATGTGAGCGTCATATTTTAGATATTATTTATTGTGTTGGTTTTTAATGAAATTGCATGAGTTTAGACAAAATTGTGTATGATACTGTACCCCGGGTACCCGGTTATTTAACATTTTCGTTACTAAATCGAATTGATTTTTTGTTACCTCGCAATAGGTGCGAAAAGTATTGTATTCTCCTCCGGGATAAAGGTGTCTTCGTCTTGGGCGAACTTGAATCCCTCTCTGCACTCAGAATTCTAGTCTTAACAATTAATCCTTTGTTACGTTCAGGATTTAATGTAGCGCCCGTGACTTAAGACACTGCTTTATCCCCTTAGTGAATAATCTACTATTTTCTACCGGTTGTTTTTCCGAGACATAATTTTCGACCTCCATGCGGGTGAAACAGTGAGCTAAAGCTACTCGTTAATAATTATTTTTTGTGCTTAGATTATCGTGGATTCGATAATCTTTCTCAACACCTTGAACAGTCCCAGTGTGACTGTGTAGAAAGATCATGGTCACTTAACGTGGTTTGATGGACAATGAGGTGCAGGCGGACAGCATTGTTTAATTAACATCTCTTTAAATAATCTTCTTTGTGCTTTTAATTTACCAACGTAATAATAGTAGAACTACAATGGCGTCCTGTCATATTTTTAACGGCATTCGTGACTTGAAAAATTGCTGATGAATAGTTTTAGACGATACTTGATTTACAATCGAAGATACATCAACGTATTGCGTCAAAAGTTGCGTAAAATTCTCCATTGCAGTCGACTGAAGATGTAAAGATGTAATGTTTGAAACGTAAAACAAATTATTTGTAGCCTGTCCTAACAGAAGTAAGATTTATTTTAGAATAACACCTCTTAAAACGTGATTTAAATCAGAAATTCTTAAGACTCCTAGGACCTCACATCCGAGAATGTTCATAACTTGGACCCCTGGAGAATTCCTTTTTCAAGAAAACAATTTCCCCTGTATTATTAACCACACTATACCTAGTGCGGTGTGAGTGGAAGCCCGCGGGTGCCACATTGCCAGCTCCCCAAGGAATGCAGCTTTGCAGGAAACGGGCAATGACCGCCGACCGCCGTGCCATCGCCTCGTACAAACACTGGGGACGGACGCCGCCGGCCATTCATATATTTGCAATACAAATGACCATTTACATAGCTGCAGTTCTAAAATGAGATCTTGGTTTATGACTTTGCAGTAAAAGTTACACTTTTTGTAGGTTACGTCTTAGGTAAGTACCCTGCCGTGTTTATTTTCTCTATTTTGGCGTCACTTATTGTGCATTTGTGAACGCATCTTTGGTTCAGTTCCGAGGGGATCAGACCGGAATTAATCATCACAACTTCACCTCCAATACTCGTATGAGGAGACAGGTAGTGATTGCGTGGACATTAAAATAGGATTGTCATTGGTGCAAAATAAAAAGTTGGTATACCTAATGGCTAGGCAGATGATGAGGTAAATCTAGTATACTCGTAGACCTAAATCTATAGATTTACCCCCTTACTAATAAACATAAATTATATCAAATGAATAGTTACACACCGATTTCTCTCTTTCAGTCGTCAGTAATTTGACTTTTGAAAGAAGAAGACGAAGCGTTCTGTAACTATACAGATGCTATATGCAACGTTTATTAGTAGGGGGTTAAGTTCTAGAGCGTTCTAATATCAGCATAGTGTTAATATGTAGTTAGCTATGTTTGCTTTAACACTTTGAAGTGTTTAAAGTTTTGTGAGAAAATATGTCTGGAATTTACAGTTTATAATCTTGAGTGCTTAATTGCTGTATGGCAAATTCAAATTGACAGACTGGTCCAGTTAACTGGTCATCAAGGACGTTGTTAATAACTCTAATTTAGAATCGAAAGGAGTCCTAAGTATCTACATCCTATAGCCAAAAGGGACAGTATCCGATTTGTGTAGATATCCACGTTTTTTTAGGAATTATAGGAAAACTTTTCAGCCGAACCAAAGTAAATACCAAAGTACCTCTGTCTGTTTATTTATTAACTTTTTCAGGGATTCTGTACCGATTTTGATGAAATTTCATGTACATTTGTACATCAAATAACCTTATGGAAAGTCAGTCGTATCCGTGGGTAGGCCCATGATTTTCACATACTTTGAAAGAAAAGAACCCCTAAATAGGTTAAATGTGTTGTGTATACAGATGAAGTTACGGGCATAGGGCTACCTAGTTCATAAATAAAAGCCTGAACGTATCTTCGAGAATAACATGGAGTGTTAGTAGAACAACAACAACAGATAGGTTGTTTTCCAATCTTCGCGAGTATCATTGCGCATGGGCAGTAACCTGTTTCAATTAACTCTCACTCACGCACTTTGATACCTATAAGAAGTACCATTACGCTTTACTCCACTATAGTAAATAGAGATAATATAACAATTATTATACACTAGCTGCGTCCCGCGGTTTCACCCGCGGAAATGTCGATACCGTGGGAATATCGGGATAAAAAGTAGCCTATATATTAATCCAGGGTGTCAGCTACCTCCATACAAAATTTTAACAAAATTGGTCCAGCCGTTTGAGCGAGACGAAGTAACAAACATAAAAACACACACTCACAAACTTTCGCCTTTATAATATTAGTGTGATAGTGATTAGTTAATCCCTGAGGGTTAGAACAGTACATCCACATTTCACCAGTTATGTTTACCTAAATCCCATGTAATAGACTCTTTATGCAATAAAAAAATAAGTTTAAAAAATAAAATCCGAATCCGACTAAACCTTCCCGTGGTCGCATGCTTATAACTTTATAAGTATGTTAGTACAGCGGCATGCGACCACGGGAAGGTACTTTCTTGTTTCATCCTTTTCAGTAGTCGGGTTTTAGTTTATAAACATATTTTTTATTTAATTATTTTGGGGCTTATTTCAGTAAAATTATATATTTTAAGCCCTTTCATTTGATACCCAACAAGGCACCAACCCAAAATATTTATTTTTATATTTTAGTGTGACGCCACATAGCCTATAACCAGCGGACGGTCAAGACGCTTCTAACGATATCTCATTTGTCAAATTAATATAAGTACTTTTGAAGTTATGAGGAAACAGATGAACATATATACATACCGTCGGGTAAAAACCGACAACACTGCGCGGAGTCCAGGACTTCATTCTTAGCAGTAGCGCTTGCGACCTCTAGAACAAAGAGGGCAGTCAGGCAGGCTGGGGTATTATATTACATAACGGCTGTATTACCCGGGTAGCAGGTATTTACGTCTACACTAACATTTTCGCAGTCCAAAGTCTGGATTTGTGCCAGATTAGTGGTATAATAGTCTCTCCTCTTATTAAATGGGACTTAACAGGGCAAAATGTAGGATCGTAATAAATTAAATACAACAGAAGCTTACAATAACTTGATTTTTAAGCCCAGTGTACACGGTCCAGGTAATTTAGGCTGAGTCTTATGTAACCGGCGCGCGTGGCTTTATTGTCAGAGGACAATGGCATGTGACAGGAAACAGTGCGATTATGCGACAATTAAGTCATGTTCTTGCGACATTGCAGTCGTGTAATGCAAACAAATTGTAACTGTTGATGTTGTAGTCTCTGAAAACGTAACTACGGATACTAATTTGTAGTACCACGTGCTTTGGTCTGATTATTTGGATCATCATCTTCATGAAAGATAAAGATGAAGAAGAAAGAAAGACGTAAAGAAAGAAAAGATGAAAAAATACATTTTCATTGGACAATAATGAGTTTAATTTTTTAACCTCAATTTTCGTTTATGATTTTTCAATTATATTTTGAAAATGTTTTTAAAACATTTATTTTTAAATTAGCCAACTATGGCAAACTGTTGAGCAATGTCTTCCCCAATCCTTCCAGGCATCCTTTTCTAGAGTCACCTCGATTCAAAATCAAACAAAAATGTTTGGAAAAATAAGGTGAGATATAAAGTACCTAAATATAAATTTGAAACCTTCTACCTAAATACAGATGAATGTTTTAGGTACTAATTCCCTTTATTGAGTGATTACGTAAAAAAATATATCCTGAATAGGATTTGTTTACAACACTTCCATCAGATGGCCAATTCCCGGAATTAATTACGTTCAAAACCTAGTCGCAATCTTATCTCAGCGACAATCAATGTCGAAAACTTGTCAAAATGTATGGAAATTAGAAGTAGGTATTTTTCACAGATTGAGGCTGAGATCAGACTGCGAACGTTCTTAAAATTATGAGAATTGCCCCTCTGATGTACTTTTGGAACACACTATAGGCAGGTATAAGTATCTAGTGTATTGTAAGTCGTGTCTTTTCGATAATTGTATTGATTTGACATCGCCTTGACCTGCGAGGCATGTGAACTGCACGTAGTGAACGAAATCACGTTCACTATATTTTGCTTCGCATTGGGAAATAAGAAGTTCAATGAGTATTTTATAGAGGTTTTTTCATCTTTCTGTACAAATAATATGTTCTGCAATAACACTCCTTTGTTTAGGTATGCCTTAATTTATCTGCAAGATTATGTTGAAATCCGGAAATCACGAGGTATGCTCTTTGTTTTGATACTGAGCTAAACTATTTTAACATAATAATACTATTACTTACGGAGTCTGGATTTGGCAATAAGCTCGCCCCTATTACAAGGGATTTATTTATTTATATTGTACTTTATTGTACGTCCAGAAAATACATAACAAAAAAAATACGATTATCACTACAAAACATTCAATGGGCGGCCTTATCGCTTTCTGCGATCTCTTCCAGGCAACCTAACCAGGGACTTGAATGTAACTGGCGGAACTGGGTACTATTAGGTACACCTCTGCCTAACCCTTCGGGATTACAGGCGTGGTGTTAAGTCATTACTTACAGTAGGTACTCTGTGATAAATATGTACAGACGCCAGTACATCAAGCTACTACAATCTGTCAAATTTGTTTAATAGATTTTCAACTTTATCGCTTAAGCATTAGGTTCAAAGTTGATTGGGAAAATTTTACGGTTTCGGGTATCTTGATGTGCTGGTGTCTGTACCTACTATTAAATAATACATATACCTTTTACTTATTCAGATGTTGTCACATTGCCACGTGCACATTCATTATTTAACTATTAGAATGGCGGAAGAAATTTTGATTACTATCAAAGAGATGTAAAAACTCTTGCGCATCATAATTCTTGCCTGCACACAGTACAGTCACGAGTATATTTATACACTTAGCCACATTCAAAAGAGATTTTCTCGTGGAATAACGATTCCAACTTTGAGATGAGACCCATTTCTTAATAGAACCTTATCATCTGCCTAACCTTTTCCCAACTATGGTGGGGTTGCCTTCAAGTCTAACCGGAGGCAGCTGAATACCAGTATTCTACGTAGAGCGACTGCCTAACTGACCTCTATAACTCATTTATTGGAAAATACGATACCCCGTAACGACAGTCAAAGATCTACAAATGACAGCCAGGAACAACGGTTGAACTTGCTTTCGAAGTTGCGGAGGTGTCTTGATGTGTAATGGAGGGTTACCCATCCACGGACCGCCCTCGACAAGTCTAGCAGAACCTACAATCGGCCCGTGTCGCTGTTATTATTTAGCCACGAGCCCCTATGGGTTCCATAGTCCATGTCTGTAAAGGCCTTTTGAAGAAAGAACCATTGCAACTTTGACTTGACCTATCTCAACAGACGGCATGCATGCATCAGTCATCGTATAGCTCAACCCTATTTTAGGGAGCTCAACGACCCGTCACACGACGCTACCAGATCTGTAGGACATTTACGTAGGCCATATACAAAATACTCAAAACCGCCAGACAGTTATAAAGTCATGTGTTCAACTGCATGATTTTGTTAAACCAAATGTAACCTAAAACTACCAGATTTTTTAAATAAAAAACTTTAGAGACAAGAAGAAAATTACTTTTAAAAGTAGCTAAGTAAGTGCGCGTGACTGTAAATACATAGTAACAAAAACAAGACGCAATGGAGTCGCTTGCACAAGAACGTGGGTATTGCCAGAGTTAAAGGTACAAAGTTTGTTTTAGTAATAATGAGGAGTAAAATAGGATGAGTTTGAAAGACGAAGTGTAGGGAACGTATTACGCTTCCTGCTGGTGTACACGCGATCTTTTATGCGCTTCTGTGGTGCATACCTATACGTTCACGTGTATAAATTTAATTGTGTTATACAGAGCACTAACTGCGCTCCGTGGTTTCGTCCCGTGAGAATATCGGGATAAAAAGTATTCTATGTCCTGATATAGGTCATGGTCTACCCATGTGCCAAATAGCATCCAAATCCGTGCACCCGTTTTAGCGTGAAAGCGTACCGGTAAAATGGGGTTAGTTTGATTCTACGGGGTTACTTTGATAACAACTTTGACTTGTGAAAAACTTAACTTAACTTAAATTTTATTAGATTTAAATATATAGATTTGAACAAAAAAAACAGTTATTTGTATTTATCAAAGAATCCCACCCAGAAACCATCATCTTAAAACAACTGCAGCACAAACATTTGTGGACCGATATTAATTTGTTTTTTGGGGTTACTATCAAAATACGTACCAAAAACTAGTGCGATCAAAGTATCCCCGATGCAGTATGAAGTTGATCACGATGATTATAATTTTTTTTTTCTCATAAAGGAGTGTCCAAAAATATTACTTTAATGTAAACATATACAACCCATAAAACCGATGTTACATTTATTTTTGTAAATTTTTCAGCCTTCTTAGTACAGAAATATTCAACCTCGAATTTTAAAATTGATCAAAATTGATCTGAAAAGTCAGAATGCTAAGCGGAAATGAAGTAATAGCACGGGTGGGCGATTTGTAAAATTACTGTTATTTTAGTATATTGTGTATCTTACGACTGCGACGCGAACGAAGTCGCGGGCAGAAGCTAGTCTAAGTAAGTAATATATTATAAGCTCTAGAGTTTACAGGATTAGTGGAGCTTTCAAAGGGGTAAGTACTCAGAGCAATAATTCTGAAAATTATTTCAGAACAGCTATCCCATCCTACCTTTTTAGAAAGTAGAGCTTTTAAGCTTTTTTCCGTACTTATGTAAGATTTTCATTTCTGTTTAATAAAATTTTCTAAACTGAATCATAATCTAGATGAATGGGCAGATTTAACACATTGAGCTTCCTTCTTTGTTTTGCACATTATCCAGTAAGCTTTAATTTATTGCGTCCTTGTCATAATGGCGGTCAGAAGAAAAAGTAATATTCCTTAATTTATGAATAAAGCTGCCCTATATTTGGCTACAAGGAACGAAATGAATGATCTGAGGGGGATAATACAATCGCTACGTCCGGCGTGTGACGGCGCAGTCGGCGTATGCCAGTCGTTGTAGGAACGATGTTATCATTTTAACCAGCCTTTATTGCAGCTAGGGCAAAGGGCACAATGATATGACTTATGTGGATTTATGAAAGCGCCTTGTTTTCTTACTAAACAGTATTTTCTAACTGAACAGACATCTGTACTTATGGGGAGTTTGTTGCGCCACTTCATCTTCCCAGCGAATGCACTAGGAAGTGGTAAAGAGGGGGCGTTTTGGGGGACTGATACGCGTCTTATGTAATTTTGAATTTCAAAAAGTGCTGATTCTCAGCCTAATTTGAATTAATGACTTTTGATTTTGAGTTTTGTGTTTGTCTGTACGAGTACTATATAGTAAGACAATATTATTATTGTAAGTGTCTCTATGATGCCCGGTTGTTTTGTCGAAAACGGAAAGGTTTTCCGTGCCAAGCAATAATTAGATATGTTTTTATAACTTAGATAAAGTTTCTGTTGCCCTTTGAAAACTGCTTAGTTGAAATTTCGCCTGTACTGTAAATTATGAAATAATCCTAAGCTAAGTTGTGAAGACTACGACTATGAGAGCTTAGTTTTAAGCTATTCACTATATCCAATCGCTGAACGGCGTTGGAGCATTCTTCTGTATTACCACAGTTAGCAATGCCCTAGAGGGCACAGAGTACAGTTTTCAAAAATTCAAGCGCGGGTTAGGTCCTCTAAACTCGCAATATTATGCACATGGGTCAAACAAAAGTTGAATGCAGTAGGTACAGACGCCAGCACATCAAGCTACTACAATCTGTCAAATTTCTTTAATAGATTTTCAACTTCATCGCTAAAGCATAAAGTTCAAAGTTGATTGGGAAAATTTTACAGTTTCAGGTAGCTTGATGTGCTGGTGTCTGTACTTTCGAGTGCACACGCAGCCTCGTGCCACAAATAAAAACAAAACGACTTTTCACATTCAACTTGACACTCGAGTTGACTTGACCTTCATAACAAAGAATGTCGTTTGGTTCACTATTGTCGCTGATACGTGTTTGCAAAGAATGGTGATAGCAATAAGAGATAAGACAGTTATTAGATTTGCCACGAGAAGGTGTTTATAGTGGCTTTGACACGATAACTGCTTATCATTGGCTAAACAAACACAAATATTGGTTGTAGTAGGTCGGCAGGTTGTTGAATAAAAAAGAAAAGAAAGAAAATACATTTATTTAGCACAGACTAAAAGGAACCCGATAAAAGTAATATACAGCAGATAAAAGCAATAAAAAATGAATAAAAAGTGTAAAGTGCGATGTAAAAAATGTGCAGGAAAGTGTGCTTCACGGGCCACGACGCGCCTGCCAATGCGATTGGGGTTGGGCCTTACCATAGAAATATCTATGGTTCTTATTATCTCTGTTAGGCTATTCCATAAAAACGTCGCCGTAATAACTTATGTGAAGTGAGCTGTCATTCCACCTGATGCTACGGATTGACAGATCACTTCAAGCTCACTTCCCCTAATTTTTCACCGTGGAGATTTTTACAGAATAGAGCGACTGGTCTCTGGTTTTTTTATATGAAAAACAGTTTCTAACTCCTGATGGGGTTGAAGAAGGGGTGTTCAACTTCAAAGTTTGGCTGCAGCGTAGCTTTCAAACAAACTGTTTTTTAATTGAAAGGTGGTTCTTAAATTGTTTCTCAGGGAGCTGCTGGTACAAATTTTTGCCGCTTGTGGTAGCATAATAATAATGTGTAGGTACCAGCTCGTACTAATGAAGGTCTTTAATGGTCTAATAAAGCGATGGCGATACTTAAGGTTGACTGCCCCGCTGGTCTCGTGGTTGCAAGCGTGACTGCTGAGCGTGGGGTCCTGGGTTCGATTCCCGGGTCGGACAAGGTCTTATTGGGTTTTCCATTAGGAATTTCTTAGTAATAGTCCGGAGTTTGGAAGTTCGCGGTTTGATACCCCCATGCCTCGGAAAGCACGTAAAGCCGTTGGTCCTACGCCTGATCTCTCCCCGGTCGTGTCGGATTGCCGTCCCATCGGACTATGAGAGTAAAGGAACAGAGAGTGCACCTGTGTTTGCGCACACAGTTGTGCACTATAATTATCTCCTGCGTACCTCGCTAATCTCCGTTGAGATTGGCCACCGTGGCCGAAATCAGTCGGGGGTGGGGCTATTATTATTATTACTTAAGGTATTTCGAGATCATCAGCATAATTTATTAATATTTCGTGAGGTAGTCGTGGAATCTTAAAACATATAGAAATAATAAACATGGCAATTATTATGCCTTAGCACGATCGTTGAGTTCTCAGTCAGGTTGTCGTAACATTAAAATACTCCCTTGACATTTCGTAACGGTACCACGAATTCACGATTGAACCTATTCAGCCTGCCCTATCATTAATAATATTTTCATAATCTGAACTACATAATTTATCAACGGAATTGTTGGGAAATGTGGTTGAATTACTTAATTAATGATCGAAAGAAATTGTCGTGATGACAAAACTATACCTACTGATTTATTGAAGTGAAATCTTCTTTAGGCGCGTTGAGCATTTTTTGAGATGGGAAAAAACCATTGAACTCACGACACTGTTACCGTAACCGACACGTCTGTATATAAGCATGTACGTACATATATTGTGTATGTACGTAGGTAAATAGATACACATGCATGTTGACATTTTTTGAGATGAGAAAAAACCATTGAACTTGCGACACTGTTACCGTTACCCGTAACCGACACCAAATAAATATTTCGAAATATTTCCTGACGATTCAAAAAATACACACGTAATTGTTCAAGTTTTCACTCCCGGTGTGGCCACTGTTTTTTTTTTATTTTGATTGAGTTTTCAATTAGGGCAGTAGGTACAATGATATTATGACCTAACCTTCTTCTAATTCAACTTAGGTACGATAAAATTTTACGGTTTTACCATGGAATTATACCTATAATAGGTTTTACAAATGAAATATTTATTTTATTATATGCTTTTTTTGACCTGATGTATGAATATAAACGAACAATATATTTATAAATAAATAAATAAATATATATTTTTATACCATCATCCTTCCTATGTGTACAAATAAATACATTTAAATTTGTAGCAAAAGGAGTATACATATAAGGAAGGATCATAGCAGGTGGCATTCTGTTTTTTCTGCCCAAGCCCATGGGAAAATGGCGTAAGTTTATTTGTGTATGTTTCTTTTACAAATTAAATGTGGAAGTGAAGTTGGGTAGCTTATAATGATATGAAAAAATGATAGGTAGGTAATAATATGTATTTCTCTATTAAAAATCTCACCCTACTCTACATTTATATTTGTTACAGCCATAGAAAATAAATGTATCTATGGTTAATAGCACGGTGTGACCCTTTTCAGTGACTTAAGTAGTCCATTTTTACACAGCAAAGCGTGACTTGAGTATGGGTTTAGGTCACACGAGCTATAAAATAGTATACGATATTAATGCACGGCGTTTAGCACACACTAGTTTCACGCCATGCAATAATGTACTACTTTAGTCACTAGTAACGTAATGTACTTTTTTCATACTTTAAATCAAAAACGTTTTCAACTACCTCTTTCAAGCACAATGGACGTAGCCAAGTACCGTGCCACCTATGTCCACAGGTTAGGTACATCTTTCTAGGACAGTTACATTGGCGTGGACCTGTTTACGCAGAAGGGTTATACCTACGTTACAAGTAGAGCACAGTGAACGCAGTCCCGAGTGCCTTGACACAGTTCACCGAGGTTCATTCATAGGCAGGTGCTTTACGGGCCCCTCACTAGCTGAACGTGTTTTATGTAGGTAGGTAGGTACGTTTAGTAGTTAAATGATAATTATTATGGTAATGTTTTACGTACTAAGTCGTTTGGTGATAAGGATTTGTTGATATACGGATAGATAGCTTAAAGACGGCAATTTATTTGTTTCTAAAGATACAATAGCATCTCAATTTCGTGACGTACTTTCTATCCCAATCCGATGGATTTTGAAAGAAATTCCTAATCCGTAATATATTTGAAAAAGTCTGCTCCATAACAAAGATATTATTTTCTTAAATTGCCTCTTACGCAATTACCCACCCCGCAAGATTCCTTCCTATCAGCCAGCTAAATTGAATTGTTGCGTAAAACTGAAAGGTAGGTTGGAAAAGCTGACTCGTAAAACTCACTTTCAGCATCGAATTACCCGGTAGTTGGCAAGTTTTTATAGGTTCGTAGAATTTAAATCCGGTAATTGATTCATAATAGTTTTACTTCATCCCTTTCTTTAAAGCTACTATCATAATAATTATTGTCCTAGATAATCTTATAAATTGTCTACTAATTATACCTACCTGAAATCTCGAATGTAATATTTGTCCATTTAGCAACAGCAAACCAGAAATTCAATTAAAAATAACGGAAAAGGAACACCTGAACCTATCTTGTGGTGTCGGGGTCGAGATATCCTCCTCCCTCATAAATGTATGAGGGAGGAGGATATCTCGACCCTGCATAAATGTATGAGGGAGGAGGATATCTCGACCCCGCAGGAAGTTATAGCTATGAAATATTCAACCTTGTTGGCACCTTTACATTTCAGAATGATTTAATAATTAAAATTGATTTCAGTTACACTACAAGTTTTATTTAAAAACTAGCTGACCCAACAGACTTTGTCCTGTTCATACAAAAATCCTATAGAAAAAAGTACATTCTAATTTTTCAAATTTTCCGGGAAGCTTTTCTTCCAATTTTCCTTGCCCTAAAAACCTTAACCGAATAATTCGGAACATTTTAAAATAAAAAATAGCCAAATCGGTCCAGCCGTTCTCAAGTGATGCGCTTACCAACGAACAGCATTAAAATTTAATTTTTATTTATGTAGATTCTAGTTCCCTTGTGTGGAAAATAACCGAATGTAATACATAAGTAGGTATGTTAGTTGTAACTCATACAAAAAATGTTATATTACGCTTGTAAGCATCTAATTACGCTTATCTTGCATAATTTAACAATAAAACTATTGTTGTTTTTAAAACAGAGTTAAAAAAGTCAGACAACAACGGAATCTAAA
This sequence comes from Hydraecia micacea, assembly GCA_914767645.1. Lineage (NCBI taxonomy): Eukaryota > Metazoa > Arthropoda > Insecta > Lepidoptera > Noctuidae > Hydraecia > Hydraecia micacea. The sequence goes on along the minus strand of OU611783.1, from coordinate 14,167,693 downwards.
ATACTCCACTAATTTCCTTCACTACATTTTTATTACGTAAGTATATAAAATAAAAAACCTACTAATGAGACCTTTAACTAAAAAGCGTTACAACTTATACAAATACACATAACATTTATGAAATTCTGTTTCATTTTAAACACAAAAAACGTGATGTGTACTCTAAAAAATTACTGTTGTTACAGCAATGAACGTACACACAGACAAATACGCACGTACGCAACTATGGGCAAAACAAATGTATACTTTCCATTTAAGGTCTGTCTACATTCACCATCTTTTTATAGGCAGCTAGAGAATTGCGATAATTGAATGAAAAAGCCTCTAACCTACCACCATGATTGTGGTGCCATAAAAACAACGTGAGAACTAATTTCTATGATGGAGCAGTTTTATTCAATGGGAATATTGAACGCTGCTTTTTGTTCTGTCGTTGTTACTCGTATTATGTCTAATGTTTTTAAACTATTTATTTTATTGATTGCTTTAAAAGTACGGATATCGATGAGAAAATGTGTCTAGTGTTTTTCAATCTACAGCCGACGTGTTAAAATAAGGGTTCCCCCAGCAAATGTCAAAACAGTCGAGAAATCTGAAGACGGGACATGCGCAGTAGGGATCCGATCAATGCACCCCGTCGAGTGCGCGCGCCACCCTCGCCCCGGCCGCCGCTATCTACGCAGTTGCCACAAAAACACCATCTAAAACCTAGCGCACTGAGCGGATCGCCCTTGAGCAACAAAAAATACACAATCAATCGGCTCATCCGTCAGTTAGTACCCAAAAAATGTAAAGTGAACGCGGGGCGCCTCCACCAAGTAGCGTGTGATTCAGCTCGTTAAGGACACCCACACCTTCCGAGTCGTCTGCGGAGCGAGCCAGTGTTGCACCTAGTCAGGTCGCTGTCGCGTGACTCACCGGATTATCCAGAAGATTTCGATCGTTAAATTCGCTACGATAGTGGAGTCTTAGTGCCGGTGTCGGTGTGTAACCGTATAGGTAATTAGTGCAAGTTCGGATGCCGGTGGTCCGGCCGTGCGTGCCGACGTTGATGACGCCGCCGGCGGGCGCTGCTGAGGAGTGAGGTGGTCGCTCAGCCGCAGGGATGGACGACGGAGACACTATCTTCTATGACGACGACGGTGAAGCTCAGTGCGATATGGTACGTCCTATATGCGTTTAACCTTGACAAAAACCTTCGATAATCCTAAACAATGCAATTAGTGCGACTCATGTTGACATTATTCCGATGCTTTCAATGTAAAACTGTGGATTAAGTGGATATCAGTGGTTATATAACGCGGAAACGTCGCTGGGAATGTGTGCACAAAATGGACGATCTGGCAGGTTTTGCAATGATGCAATACCGTTTAAAACCTTTTAGATATCGGGGGATCAATTTCTTCTGCGGTTTGAATAGCGTATAATGGATGTTTTTATAGCATCATAGCTGACAGCATGATCATTGATTTACACCGAGAGCGCTGCATCGCTTGAGACCTTGATACTTGGAAGCGCTTGGATTATTCCGTGACTGTTTTGCTACATACCTAATCGTATTACCGCTGAAATTAAAATTAACATTCTTGCTGAACATATGCCATTGTTGTCATTCATGCAATGTAAACAATGATTTTTAATTTCAGAGATTTATTACTGTGGCGGCTTGTTTTTTAAGCATTCAATAATTATTCGTGTTCTTTAAGAAATCATTCGGTACCGTTATGGCTCGTTTGTACCGTAAAAGCAAAATCATGTATTGCCTAAAATATAAGTAAACTTCAACGAGGCAATTCTGTGAGAACATGTAGTTAGCTGGCTCTAACTTTAGAATTAGTCAATTAAAAACATATTCCTACCTTGTAACAATTAATTAACTGCCTTTCCATGATAAGCACTTTGGTAACTTTGATTGCAACTCTAATTACTACAGTGAACGATATAAATTACCTGCATACATAAACCATTAGGTAAATTATTAGGTAAAATTATTTAAATTGAAATAGAGCTGGCGGAATGTGGGTGGTATAGGTCTACCGGAATCGCATGGCATAAAAAAAATTGTGATTTTCATATGGCAATGTTAATCCATACGAAAATCAAATTTTTTTTTATGCCATGAGATTCCGGTAGACCGTACTAACTATGGTGCACCTCTGCCTAACACTTTGGGGGTTACAGGTATGATGTTATTGGCTTGGAAGTACCATCTAGCTACAGTATTGAAGAAAGAAAAAATATCAGAGAGGTAGGTAGGTATCTACTACATACCTCCTTCGTAGGATCCATCTATATAAACCATAGACACAAAAGAGTTTTTTTTTGTTTGAACGCGCTAATCTTTGGAACTTCCAGTCAGATTTGAAAAATTGTTTTTGCATTTGATAGCCTAATGCTTGAGGAAGGTTATAGGCTTTTATCATCACGCTACGTCAGCCGAGCGACGCGTGTGAAACCGCGGACCACAGCTAGTGAGTTATAATGCGATACACAGCTTCACTGGTGATTACTACACTATTATCTATTATCTGTAATTACTTATTCACTACTAGTTTCGAAAGAAAAACCAATTATTATGTTTATAATTAAATTACACCCGTATTTTCATTTTCATTAGCAGTTAAATTCAAAATGGCGCTTTGGCTTTCGTTCTTTTTATAACCAAGAATGATTCTCATCTTACAGTTGAATTATTCCCAACAAGCAGCCTAAAATAGTTCCACTGCTCTTAAAACGATGAAGGAAACCTTCTTAGGAGACCCACATTTCCTAACCGAAAATTTAAACAAATAATATATGTGCGTACTGGGCCCACTCAGTGTCACAAAGAGAAGGACATCAATACTCTCGGATTCCATGAAATTACGAACCAAGTGTATTTCTCATTTCCCACACTCAAAAATAAAACACATGTAATCAATAACATTGCAACAAGTCGAAACACATAACCTGACATTATTACGCAATCAAACCGATGCAGGTACATCACGCTGCAGTAATCAATCATTAAGCAGACTAATGGGCACGGCGTCATCACCGTCCAGTGAAAGTCAGGCCAAATTGGCGTATTAATCTTCATTATGTCGAAGCACCCACGATTCTTCACTAATTATGAAGAACAATACACTCTTAGAAGTAGAGACTGACCGAAATTCGTCTTCGGCAATTTTCGGCAGAAATATTCATTTTCGGCCATTCTCATTTTCGTTCGATTTTTTTTTTAATTAAAAAACTTTTTTTTTTTTTTTTTGAAGTAGTTAGTCACCAGAAAATCAATACTAACCAATAATTTTGTCAGAGAAAATCCATCGTTACAAAAAATAAAACACAATAACTGAGTAATTGAGAAAAAATACTTTCTCTCGCATATACTTAATAAAATTTATTACAATGTAACTATATACACTACATACCAAAGTATAAGACTAACTAACTTACTATACAAATAAATATTAAAAAAAAAAACAAAGGACACTTAGGCGTCGAAGTACTCGGCCGCATCGCTGTCATCCGGAAACGTGCCCAGCACGTTGAATGGCAAAATAAAAAATAATAAAATAATAATGCAGCTAATTTACATGTGATTTAAATAAATTAAATCGGTTTTATGCACTGATTGAGAGATTATGTCTGTATTTTCTTACTTTTACCAAACGAAAACCTATCGACAAACCAAATGAGTAGTATTTTTTTGTTTTCGGTTTTCGGCCGGAAAAGAACCATTTTCGGTTGGATTCTGATACTCTACTTGGAAGTTACATACTTACATCTGTTTCCTTTCCATGGTCTTTAATTCTAGGCGAGGCCTATTGTTGCTTAAAATAATCGCCATCTTTAATTTAATTATTGTTCTGACAAGAAAGTTCATGAAAGCTAATAACTAGTTACAGTACAAGTGATGAGTAGATAAGTGTTAAATTGCCAGTTCACTTTTTAGCTTCGTGTCTATAGTCTATGGTCGACTCGATGATTTATTGTAATTAGTTCCACACACGTGGGCTGGCATAGCTCGGAGCCTTGAATTTTAAACTTCGTTGCTTTCAATGTTTTCACTTTGTTTGGTTTAGATTTTAATGTTTTTGTTTCATTTAAACTACAGGTGTGGTTACAATGAAGTGAGATATAGGTACCCTGTTTTATACAATCGTAGGTTTGAAAAGGCTTTGGCGCACATCAAACTACTACAATCTGTCAAATTTCTTTAATAGATTTTCAACTTTATCGCTAAAGCATAAGGTTCAAAGTTGATAGGGAAAATCTGACAGTTTCGTGTAGCTTGATGTGCTGGCGTACATATTCCTACCTACTAGCGACCCACCAATGCTTCGCACGGTTTTTACGACTTCAAAAATCATTTTTATTATGTTTACTTTTCGAGATTACATTAATATTATATTTAAGTGTAGAAGATAAGATACATAATATAATATACACATTAACCTCCTGGCATAACAGTAACCACCAGTAACTTGGTTGTGGAGGTCAGATAGGCAGTCGCTCCATGTAGAATACTGGTACTCAGCTGCATCTGGTTAGACTGGAAACCGACCCCAACATAGTTGGGAAAAGGCTAGGCAGATGATGATGATGATGATTATCCTACCGGAATAAATTCTCTAAATTATTATGCAAATCGCATCAAAATCCATTGTGTAGTTTAGAAGACCTACGCAGTCACACGGGCAGACACAAAAACTGACTATTTTAACTTGCCTACAATGTTTTAAAGATTTACCTATATTGTATTCATCTACACGAATACAGGCTACATTTAAATGACATAATTGACCTTTGTTTTATTGTTTGTTCACTAATTATAACATTCATATTTTCATTGAGAAATCCATTCATTCCATCTTCTCATACAAATTATTTCCTTTGTGTTCTTGATTATTATTAAATTATTACAGCAGCGTTGGCATTGAAGATGCAATAACGATTCATATGTAACATGAGGTGGTTTTATTAACACTGTATTAAATTCATTAAATTTTAATTAACATTAAACACTAGAAGCGCCCCGCGGTTTCACCCGCATAAGTTTCCCGTAGGAATATCATGATAAAAACTACCCTATGTCCTTTCCCGGGACTCAAACTATCTCTATACCAAATTTCATCTAAATCGGTACAGCGGTTTAAGCGTGAAGAGGTAACAGACAGACACACTTTCGCATTTATAATATTATAGTATGGATACCTGCTTTGAAGGTAGCATAAGCATAATCAGCCTATAATGTTCCCACTGTTGGGACTACTCACGATGTTTTCCTTCACCGTTTTAAAAGCAGCAGGGTAATTGCGTAACACACTAACAGTGGCAATGGCTTTCATTTTGACAGTTCAGCAACATTCATTGCGTCATTTACGTTGTTGAGCAGACAAAGTTTTCGAACATATGAAGCAATTGATTAGCAATAACCTTCAAAATAACTCAGATTGTAATTGATAGTGTTGTGGGTAACTACCTACTTATTTGATATCGCTCTTATAGTTCATACGTTGATCTCTCGCTGATCATCAACTTATTACAAGTTGTTTATTTTCTGCAGTTGCGGTGAATGATCTAAAACATCTTTGGAGTGTAACTTAACTCCTACTTGCTTAATATTTTCTTTTACAAAACAGGTAGGTCATCACGTCTCTTAACTATTAGGCGTGAAATTAGAAATATGAGCTTTCCAACACCTATACAACATCTTCACTTGATGCTAATTTCAAGTCGCTATAGGCCGTTTCATGTGCTAATGTAAAGCTATAAATTCTAATCGCCATTACGCAAAGCATTGTCTTCGTTAACACCAATAGTTTTAGTGTTAATTACTTTAGAGTAAAAACATATTGCTTATGTTGTGGGTATCCATAAAGGTACACGTATAGCTACGAGTACAATGTTCGCACAGCAATTGTGCCCAGCGCATCTCCCCAGAATCAAGTTTTTGTAACTGAACACACAGCAACTGCTGGGGAGTTTGTTGCGCCATTTCTTCTTCCCAGCGAAAGCACTAGGAAGTGGTGAAGGGCGGGTGTTTTGGGGGACTGTCTTATGTAATTTTGATGTTCGAAAAGTGCTGATTCTCAGCCTAATTTGAATAAATTACTTTTGATTTGGATTTCCCTTGTATTAGAACATAACATCACGCCTGTTTCCCTACCGGGTTGTGCAGAGGTGTACTTAATAGTGCCTACGCTTTTTCGCCAGCTATGTTGCCTTTGTGTTTGCATGAAAACAGCAACCACGACAATGTAGGTAGATGCACGAGCACGGTTGCTGCGCAAACATTGTAGATACCCGGCTTGACATAAGTTAGGTGTTAAAGGTACCTACGCTGCTACAAGGATCTTTTGGCGCTCCAATGACGTTGTGGCGGCATCTACATCGCCACATACGAACTACGCGTTATAGTGACGTCACACAAAATCCTGCATCGCGCAAGTAAAGTTACCGCGCGACTAGCATATTATAATAATACAACGTCCTGACATCAATCGTCGGGCAGTTGTCCACCAGACACAACAGCCGTCTGGTCGGAGGATCCTCCCTTTTCTATGGAGGATAAGTGAACTGTACACTCTGTTCCCCATACCTCTATTACATTGACAGAAAGGCAGTGTTGGTAAACATTTGTGGCATAGTTTTGTGAAATGTATTGAAAAACAAAATGTCGGAGTTAGTTCAGATTTTGACTACGCGCCAAAATATTCAGAGTTCAGCATACGAGTATATAGTATAGAATGATATATTTTAACGTCACTACCTTTCAAGTTTTAGCAATGGTTTTGCATTGTAAGTTATGGTGAATGGCGATGGCCTTTGCAGGCGTGCGATTATGGTGCAATTGCATTCTAATGGTGTTCCTATGATCAAACCTTGTCTGTATGTTGTTGTTGCTTCAACATTGTTTTCTTGTTGGGTCAGTGGACTTCCTATTAACTATTAACAAATAACTACCGTCAAATATGTGCACTGACTGGACAGGTCCACTCAATCTGTGGTAGTTCTTTCCTCAAAAGACAATTCCAGACACCTATCTACATGGTCTTCACATGATCTGACCAAGATTATGTCTGGAAAGAGACTGACGCGTGTGTGTGTGAGTTTAAAAAAATATGATTGACGTGTAAAAGTGTTTTTATAAACGACTCATGATCAGTTTACCAAAATTTAAATTCACCAGATTCTTAACCCACCAGATTATCAATTAACCTGTTTCTCATCTTACAGAAATAAAATATTCAAGAAAAATAAAATAATACAGAGATTGTTTTAAAGGACAATGCCCAAAAATGTATGGGACTTGGTCCTCCACCACCAATTATACCTAAGTAGCTAAAGAGTCCACTAAATAGTAAACATTTTCCACCAGGGGGCTTTCAAACATATTATGTGAGTAAATGACTGACGGCACACGAACAGGAACCGATATGTCACATTGCCACACCACAGCCGTTCGCCATTATTCCCGCCCCACAGCAGAATACCCACCAAAGTGGGAATGAGTTTAAGCTTACTAGTGGATTTATTATGTCCACTTTCGTGGAAAAAAAACATAGATAAACTGTAATTTCTATAAAACAAACCGTTAGACGTCATGATCAGCCTTTAATGTTCCCACAGCTGGGACACAGGCCTCCTCTCTGTGAGTGGGAGTGGGCCGTAATCAACCACGCGGGCCAGTGCGGGTTGGTAGATGTCACATGTCTTCGAATTTTTTGTTCTAAGACATGCCGGTTTCCTCACGATCCTTTACCGTTTTGAGAGAAGTGGTGATGAAATAATTTACACAAAGTAAAGTGCCTGTCAGGGTTCGAACCTACGACCTACAACTCGTAAGTCGCGGTCGGTACCACAGGCCACCACTGACGCATGTGAATAATGTCTTAATTGAACATTCATTATTATTTATCTCACCAAAAGCAATCGTCTGCCATTTCACAGGTAATGTGTAATGATAACACCAGTAGAAGGCTAAGGCGTGGTAGGCATCTTCATCCGCTTTATTTCAGACTCGAAACCTATCTACTTTTCTACTTCTCTCGAAAGAAATCTCTTGAAGGACGGGCGGTTTGGGGGAATGTCTTTTGTAATTTTGACGTTCGAAAAGCTGATTCATAGCCTAGTTTAAATAAATTACTTTTGATTTTGATTTCACCTTCGACAAAATTAAAGATTCCTGCTTTAACTTTTGATGATCATCCATTACATACCGAGCCTCGGAAAGCACGTCAAAAGCCGTTGGTCCCGGCTGTCATTCGCAGATCTTTGACAGTCATTACGGGTAGTCAGAAGCCTAAAAGTCCGACAACCAGTCATACCTAGGGTATCGTGTTACCCAGAAATTGGGTGTGGAGATCAGAGGGGCAATTCCCGTAATTTTAAGACGTTCACAGTCTGATCTCAGTCTCAATCCGTCAAAAATACATCTAATTTCCCTACATTTTTGAAATTTTTTTGACATTGATCGTCGCTGAGACTAGATTTTGAACGTATTTAATTACGGGAATTAGCCTTCTGATGGGCAGTCACTCCATGTAAACTACTGGTATTCAGCTGCATCCGGTTAGACTGGAAGCCGACCTCAAAAGGCTAGGCAGATTGACCTACCTACTTATCTTTTGTACTTCGTTGTCAATTATTGCTAACAAAAACTACATTAACATTTCATATCCGCGAGTGGCGGCGTGTCCGAGCTACTAGGGCACTATGAATAGTAAAGCACTATAATGTGCACACATTATCGTTGCAAGCCACAATCTCCAGGGCGCGCGGCGCTTGCTAAACACCATCAATTTATTACAGCTAAGAATGTAGAAAGCCGTTATCTGGAACGGAGCGATGAAGAACTGGGACCATCTAAAGGGCTCAAAGTCAGCGGTTTCAGCGTCATTGGCAGGCATATAAGTACCTGATTCAATATTAATTACAAGAAAGAATTGATCCTACTATAGGATATTATTATAAATGTGGTACAATCTATCCGGGGGTCAGAGTCTGTGTCACTGTACTTATGGTGGACGCGGTGGTTTGCACCCATTGATGCAGCGTGTTCTGTTAGAAAAGGCAAGAAAAATATTCATGTACTCGTTTGAGTACACTATTCCAAAAATAACAAAACTTGAAGAGCAGTTACAAAATCATGCAGCAACATTACTTATAGAAATGAACGATCATTTTATTAGAACTGATAAATTAAATTGTAGTCAAAGATTCTTCATGGATAAAATACCAAGCACCTACTCACTACTGTTACTTTTTTTGTAAAACAAAGTATGTAATTATTTACAGCATTTCAGCTATTTTAATTTATCGTAAACTGAATATTTGCATACAAAAGTATCTAGGCACTGGCGGTAAAACTGTGCAATCAACTTTTATGTTCATACCTCCAAGCTTTGCACCCGAAATGGCCTAAGGCAGTCTAGACTCCGCTATGTTTTACGATGCACTTTGGAATTGCCGTCTGCACATAATGGAAAATAAATTTCTGGTATTACCTGTCCAGCAGATGCGAAGTCAAATAACATGAAAACCCGCAATGGTGTGGAAGCTTTAAATGCTGTGAGCCCAGTATCTATGTGCATCGCCAGTGATGCAGAACCCACTCAACACAAACATCGCATACGCTGAAAACAAAACAATTATTTTTTCATCTCAGTTTACTCTGTTTTTTTTTTTGTTTCTATTTTTCGCGATATCTCCGGTAATTTTGAACGACGTGTCCTTACATAACATAATCAGCCTATAATGCTCCCACTGCTGGGACACAGGCCTCCTCTCAGTGAGAGGGAGTGGGCCGTAATCCACCACGCGGGCCCAGTGCGGGTTGGTAGATGTCACATGTCTTCGAATTTTTTGTTCTAGGACATGCCGGTTTCCTCACGATGTTTTCCTTCACCGTTTTGAGAGCAGTGGTGATGAAATAATTTACACAAGGTAAAGCGTCTGTCTACATTCAAACCTACGACCTACAACTCGTAAGTCGCGGCCGTTACCACTTGGCCACCACTGCTCTCCACGTGTCCTTGTTTAGCACCAATAACCCTAACATTACAATTATTATCCTTTATTTCATTATTTACATATAAATTATATTTTTAAATATTAGCATATAAAATATAGTAGCCCACCGGTATCGGGAACAGGGTCCAAGCTACCGGCGGTCAGGGCTCCAGAGAGAGGAACCTCCGGACAATGCGGGCCGTGTCCAGAAGTACCGCTTACTGAATCAAGCCCTTGATCCAGCTGCCCAACGAGAGCCTCCTTAGGTGTTGGTCGAGACTCTTGGCTACATTACAATTATCATTATGTGATTTATTTGCAAAGTTCATAAGGTCTTGGCCATGTGGCGTATTGCCAAGAGCATGCTAGTTCCATGTCGCATTGTACTGCATTCGTTCATATTTTGTTGTCACGCGTGGGTGCTAAGTAGGTATTTGCGGTATGAGATCATGATAAAGACATGTACTTTATACATTATTCAATACCATTACTAGCTGAGAAGCGTCTAGGGTTCTAGGACGTTATTTGTTCTCGTTTGGTGATTTTGGCGTTGCTTCTGATCTAAATTCTGATAAAATATAAAATAAGTAGGTACCTAAATTAGTAGGACGACACTGAAAGTACCTACTTAACTCACAACGTTAAAATACTTATGAAAATTCTGATAAGTAAATCTAACCGTATCCATGATCGTTATGAAAAATCCCGTCACCTCTTAGACTAAAATTACAGCTCTATGATCATAAAATAAAACACAACCGACTTTATTGAATACAATATTGTTGCACAAACTCGTACACGGTACGGCCATAGAGATACAAGTTTATCGATCGGACAGCACCAATAGCTCTCTCCAGTTGACATTGTAAAGCTGTCGAGCGCATACTTCACATCACTAGAGACCTTTTTTCACTTTTTTTTATCGAAGTCAGCTGTTTCATACAAAGGCATAGACAGGGGAGGGTTCGCAAAACTTTGCGTTTTTATTCAACGGACATTCGCAGAAGTTATGGGGTTAATGTCCTTGAATATCATTGTGTAGTTTATTCATCGTGTTTTTTGTCTCAATAGTCTGTTATTAAACATATTAAACTTCTTAAAATCAAAAAAGTCATTTATTCAAACTAGGCTGAGAATCAGCACTTTTCAAACGTCAAAATTACTAAAGACAGTCCCCCAAAATGCCACTTCGCCACTTCCTAGTGCTTTCGCTGGGGAGAAGAAATGGCGGAACAAACTCCCCAGCAGCACAGCTGTCTGTTCAGTTAGAAAATAATTGATTTGTTTTGACATAGGACATTAAATTAAATTATTTTTTATTATTCAAATATTTTTAGCAATTCTTAAAGACAGTTGCTGTTAAACATCAACGGTTTGGTGAAAATCAGCTGCACATTTTCTACTATTCGAAGCTTCTTTTATTTATGTTTTACATCAGTTAGATACTCATTGTTTGTTCATTTATGTAAGAGATTCTTAGTACCTACCTAAGAACAGGAGGTCAATTCTCGTAATTAAAAACGTTCAAAATCTAGTCGCGATATCATCTCAGCGACAATCAATGTCAAAAACTTGTCAAAAATGTAGGGAAGTTAGAGATATTTTTGACAGATTGAAATTGAGATCAGACTTTGAACGTTCTCTGCCAGGGTCGCGGATTGTTCGAAAGAGATACCGTGTCCCCTGGCACAGGCAACTAAAGGAACACGGGTGGGTTTTAGTCAGTAAAATTTTGACACGCCCTCTCGCTCCGTCCAGAGCGAGAGAAGTTATTTGATAATTTCCCACCCAAAAAACAAAAAGACCGAACATTTTTAAAATTACGAGAATTGCCCCTCTGCATGATGTCCTGTGCCTGTTATGATTACATCATTATTTTGTACGATCGTGCTTTGGAGTCCTTAAAATGGTAGCCAGAGGCATGTTATAGTACCTACAGCCCTAACCCAATCGCAGATGTTAGTGTTGGTCCAGGTACTGAGGTGTTGTAGATAGAATATAATTAAAATTTCATAAATAAATAATGACAATAATTTATTACACTGTTACATTGAGACGTCTGTTAAGAATGTAGAGCCCACGCATATTTTATAAAGCGGCCTGCAAATTAAACAAAATTATGTGCACCAATTTAGACCTTGTAAAAAAAGGAAGCAATTTATTAACACGTTAATCTTAAGATAAACACTCGTATCAAATTCTATATTAATATAGAAGCTTTGATTTCTAGAAGCATTTCCACTAAGGCCCTAAGTATACTGGTATTTGCCTTCCGAAATTTCAACGGAGCATTTTAAAAAGTTACGTTTGATATGCAAAAAGCATTCATTCAACCACTACATTGTTCTCTATGAAGGCCCTAACTCAAACAGTTAATATTGGAAAATATGATAACGTAACTGCGAGCTGCGGTCAGTCGTCCATAACGGTAGATAGGGATGCGTGTGCGCAGGTTGCGGCCGATCGTCCACTTGCGGCCAACTTTGCGGTCAGCACTGGATTGCAGCTGTCCGGCTTACTAACTACTACCTTATCACAACACTTTAATTAAAATAGTTGACTGTAGCGTGGGATACGATATGTGCCATTTGGTTATTTTGACACAACTAGGTTTATTTTACTGTACTTTTATGTAGCGGGTTGGACTAAGCAGGTATTTTTGCATTCTGTATGTATTATGTACAGACCTACATAATTCCATTTCATAGGCATCCAGCATTAGTGTTGTTTTTGTTATCATTATTCAAATTGTTGAATAGTCCCGGAATAAGTGGAATAACTCTAATAAATGGACTTATTGGACTATCCTTTAGGTATGAATGTTCAATGTTGTGTTTCCATAAACTTATTTACAGAACTGAGTCGATATGGGTCGTCAACTCGTCAGAAGCCCGAAAGTCTCACAACCAGTCTTACTAAGGGGTATCGTATTACACAGTAACTGGGTTGTGGAGGTCAGATAGGCAGTCGCTCCATGTAAAATACTGGTAGGTATTCAGCTGCATCCGGTTAGACTGGAAGCCGACTCCAACATGAAAAGCTAGGCAGATGTTATTTACAAAACTAAGAAACAGCCTTTAAATGTCGCGTGTGTAAGTGTAGGTTTAAATTTATTCGTGACAAAACTAACAAGGTCACCTCTGTTTGTTAGATTAACATAATATGGTTTCTACAATAGGCAGTTATAAACAAGAATGTCTATTGTTAAAAAACTAGAAGAAACTTTCGCCGTTTCTTTTGTTAACTTTTGCGAAAGGGCTCACAAATTAAATGATCTAAATCTCAGAGCATACAAAATTTTATTTGTAAAGCCATTGCCGCATTGCACAGTCACGAGCATAAGTATGTATACACTTGGCTTTATTCAAAGGCGATTTTCTCCTTCATTTTTGAATGAAATTTTATGTTACTACGAACATAGTATTTTCGATCCCGGTGTATGTAAAGTGTCGTATTTCAACGTTGCATTAGTTATTTCACGAAAAAATCGCAATTGAAAATTGCCAAGTGTTGACTTATCAGTGCTCGTAACTGTACGAGGGATTGGAGGGAAGCGGGATGACTGCAATCTATATCTATCTATAAGTACTAATAATAAGGCTGAAGAGTTTATTAATTGTTTGTAACGCGGTAATCTCTGGAACTATCAGATTTGAAATTGGGCTACCAAATGCAAAAAGAATTAGATTTGAAATATTCTTTTCATTTCTCATACTCGGAAAGTAGTGTTTGTTTGATCCGAATAGCGGGTGGAAGACGCTGCTTCCCACCGCAGGGCGGGAAAGACTCATAGTAATTACTTCCCTCTTTAGGGTGGGAATGAATTTTAAAAATAGAACTGTAGTCAGCTACGAAATGTTTTACATACATTAAGAAAAATAGAAAAATGCTGCAGTCTTGTGAGTGTATAAACAGCCAGTGAGAATAAAAAGAAAAACCTATCAAGCGGGACGGCCCGCGGCGGTGACACACCGCGTGTTCCATATTTAAAATACTACACAAATTGTTCTAACATCTCAATTAATTTTACATAGGTACCTACTATTCATGTTATTATTATCAGTAAATATTTTAGAAAAACCACTATTTTTTACTTTCCTTATATTCGAAATGAAAAGTAGAGTGTTTAACACGGGTGAAAGGAATCAATTCCTACTCGGACTATAGCCGCCCTCGCTGCGCTCGGGCGTCTAAATACCTCGTATGGGAATAGATTCCTTTCGAACCTCGTATAACAATCTACTATTTTGCATTTGGTAGCTCAATTTCTAAAGAAGGCTATATTATGTTGTTTAACATCACGTTAGAACCCTAAGAAGACGAGAAAAAACAAAAAAAAGTCATTTAAAGAACACAGTAATGCTATTCTAACTATTATAATAACTAAGGTGAAGTGAGCTTAAAGTGAGCTGTCAATAGTGTCAATCCCTAGCATCAGGTGGAACATCTCACTTTAAGCTCACTTCACTTAAGTTATCACGGTGATCTTTTTACAGAATAGCACCGCAGTGATAGCGCGGGCAGGCGAAGCGATGCGACGGAGTGGGTCAGGGGAATATAAAAATTCACGCGGACGAAGTCGCGGGCTGATGCTAGTCGTCTGATATTATTCAAAGTGTACTTTTACTGAGTCTGCGTACTGTGAGATACGGCGGCCGTTGTTTGAGATTTCAATAGTCCACAGAATCTTATTGCATGCACTTGTTCACATCGAATCTGTGTGCATACAAAAGGTGGGAAAGTTTCTGATAGATTTCGAAATAAATCGATGTTATCTATATTATCAATGTATAATTGAAATCGAATGATGAGAAACGGTCCGGTTTTTTTGTGAAACAGTATGGGGGTACAGGAAATTAATTTTGATTGAAAGATTTGAAATGTTCATAGACTCGCTTCACTGCGGTTTGAATTAATGGTGCACGTCAATGTTCTCACAACAAAGCTATTACGATCGTAAATGTTAACCGACAAGCAATTAGGTACGAGTGCAGACACACGTTTTTATGTGTTTCCAATATCATTCTCAAGTCTTCACCGGTTTATCTAGTTCATAATAATAAAGTAGCAATAGATGGTTAGGGTTACCAGACGTAAGAATTCCTCTCGACTTTTTAAACGTTTTAAAAGAGTGTATCGAACGTTGTATTTTATGGTGATTCGTCTCGCTGTTCGAGGGCAGCCAACCGTCAATATTAGTTTGGCTTCAGTAATGAAACTGCTTAAAATTCTGACGAAAAATCCGACTGCGAAACTTAATCCCGTCTATTTCTTCTAGTTCTGTGTTTTGTATAGGCAGGGATAGGGTATTTATTACTGACAGTTTTTGTATCATTTTCACCTCAAAGGATGCAAACTAGTAGCATTTATTTCAATTAGATCAATTACAGGTAAGTACCTACTTACTTACTTTTGAATTGTCAAGAAAACGTTCAGTCAAAAAGATGGAGCTAGTTGCCCATTCCAAAGCGTACCTAGTAGGTTCCTATGGAGAAGAACGGGCAAGAAACTGCATGGACACTCTTTTTTTAATCAAAATATTGGCGACGTCATTCATGTTGAAATTATACATGTGAGAACGATGTAGAAAGATGTGCACGTTAAAATCTTCCATAGTACCCAATTCAGATGCCCAATTCGGAAGAAGCTATATGAGCAACGACTGCAGCGTCATGTGATCACCAATCAATTGGCTGATCATTGAACACATACTTAATTCATCGTAAGCGGTCATGTAAAGGTCCTATAAAGTGCAGCGCCCCTATTGCGTAATAAACTTCCTATCACAATCCCAAGGATTTTGAAGAAAATCCCAAAATCCCAAATGCTTTGCTTCATATATTTAAAAAATTCGTCAAGATCCCTACCAGCATTTTACTGAAATACATCCTTCCTCTGACCACGTTTGCTCTTGCGAATCTCCACCCAAGCCGGCCAATAAAGGCAAGAAAGAGGTGGGTGCTCTTTTCCTCGTCATTATTCACTCCAGCCGACCAATATAGGCAAGCCAGAGGTGAGAAACAAGACTTCTACCTGGAGATAGGATCCGTGGGGTCGCCACTGCCCAACAGCTCGCCACATACTGCCCTACAGGTTTCTGTATCTCTCTTGGTCTGGTTCCTCACCCTAGACCTGTTCCGGAGCAGTATTGTTACTTTGCACTTCTCCAGAGTCTCCTCATCTGTCTAAATTATAGCTGTTCTGTGGTATGCGAATTAAAAGAAAGCCCCTTACTACTAAAGGTATATAAAAAAAAAATCTTCAATCAAGATACAAAAACACGGCCATTCACTCAACAGCCCTACGTATCACAGTACAACAATCATTAACATTGAATCGCGTTGTAATCTAGCTGTTGGCATACTATGGCCTGTTGTGGCCTATTGCCTATACATGAGAACCTCATAATGATACCATCTTGATTTGTTCTGACATACGCGTGTGTTTATGACGAAACTATTGGAGTAGTGCAACCTGTTTTATTCGATACTTGTTTGAATATGAGTCGTGTCGGTTTTAGGTAACGTCATCGGGAAGCAACCGGTTGGTATGAGTCAGTCGGAATGAATGAGGAATTTTGGGTTCGGTTTAAGGAAAGATTACATCGAATTAGCTTCTGGTGGCCTACCATGATCTAATTGAAAACGATTCAAAAACAAGACATTTCAGTTTAGGTTCTTAAACTGCATCGCTTGAGCTGCTCTATGGACGTCATGGTACTAAACAAGTATGAATGAAACCAAAACTTGCGACTCAGTTTGGGACAATCGTTGTCAGCAGATGGCACGGCCTAAACTGAATCGTTTAACTGACGTCATGGTACGAATTAGAAGAACAGTTCAGTTTAGGTCCTAAAATGGATCGCGTTAAGAGCTTGTGGTAGGCCTCCTGCTCGCGACTTCGTCCGCGTGAAGTTTCTTGTTCCCCAAACTACCCCATCGCATCGCATCACTTGTCCGCGCTATTACTTCGTTTTCGCTTAGCATTATTTCTTACTTTTTTTTCTTTTTGCACGGCTCCTAAGAGTCTTAGCGTGATGTTAAATAGGCTATAGCCTTCCTCAGCAGCAATTGGGCTATAAAATGTAAAAACAATATGTCAAATCCGACTGGTAGTTCCACAGCTTAGCGCGTTCAAACAAACAAACTCTTCAGCTCTATTATTAGTATAGATTGGGAGCCTTAGTGCGTTAACACCCATACTTATTAAAACTTAAGTAGCGATGCCTATTTATTTTCTACAAAACTTGTAATTTAAAAGACTTGTAATAAACATCATCATCATCATCATTTATTCTGTCTTTATCCCAATTTATTTGGAGTCGGCGCAACATGTCTTTTTCTTTAATACTATTAGCCGTCATCTCGGCAGTCACCCCCTTTTTAGTCAAATCTTTCTCACAGTCCATCCATCGTTTCTTAGGGTCTTCCCCTACTCTCATAGCCATCCACATTCATACTCAAAACATTCCTCACGACGAAAATGTTTGTAATAAACATGTCGTGTATAAAACATGTATTGAGACATCGTTTCAAACATGTCTTATTAACTATTACGGTCCTTTTTGAAAATGTCTGCAAGTTTTGTTTAAATGTATTCTTTATAACTTGTTTTAGGTGTAAACGATATACCTTGACATAGATTAGTCCAAAATTATAAATAACAAGGATTTATATATAAACGAAATGCAACTTCAGAGGTTCTTCAGGTTAATAATGAGAAACGGCACCCATACTAATGTTGACAGTAAAGTCTGTAATGATTTATCTAATAACCGGAATCTCTTAGTCATAACCTCTTAGGCTAAGCGCGCACCACGAAATATAATCTTTGCGGAAAATAATCGCCAATCTGTTAACAATACCAATATACTAGAGTCCGCGCACTGAGGTAAAGAATCGCTTAACACATTATATGTATTAGCGTTCGCGATTTTATATAGCATAAACATGCGACTAAAATAAACGCATCGCAGTGTGCGCTTAGCCTTAAAATAAAGTTAAAACTTTACGACTATAACGGAATCTAGAATCGTGACTTAAACTTAGCTTAGAATAAAAAAGTACTAGAAAATCTGTTATTTATCTACACTGGATGCCAATTATATAATAAATATTGCAAAGGAACCGTAATAAAACACCGTTTAATAAGTTAATTTATAACTTGAAATTGTTTTATACGATGACAATCAATTTTCCGTAGCTAAGTTCATGGAGTTCAAAGTTATATACTTAAATAAATATTAATAGCCTTGTGTTTTAATACATATTTTAATCAAATGCAGAATAAGTATTTGTTTCTGTGTATTCATATAGGTACCTAAAAACCCACTGAATTGATCATATCAAACTAATTTTACAGGGTCATATTAAATTAGCTAGCGAAACTCTGCAGACGTGATGGGCATCGAACTATCGATATCTAAACACAATAAAAATAAAAAAATTATGTTTGTTTAGGGCTAAATGACCGCTGGTAGTGTCATTACGAAGTATGAGCTGAGAAAATATGTTTTATCGTGTTTTATATGTATTTACACGAAAAAAATTTTTTTTAAACTGATATTTCAAGTGAATAGGTACACTAAATGCGGTCAATGACCCCACAAAAAAATCATACAATAATATTATTTTTAATTTTTTTATCGATACCCATCACGTTGGCGGAGTTTGGCTAGCTTATTTAATTTGAGCCATAACAATAAGGCTAATTCACTAACTGTTTCTAGATCTTCATAATTTATTTTCCAAATAACTAGAAACCTAATTCCTTATTCTAAGCTAACGAAACCTAGAGAAAAGACACAGATTGTACCCTATGACAGAACATAGGTCCCTACAAGCTTTAGCACTTAACTCGAACAAAACTTACAAACCACAAAATTAGAGTTAATTATGAGCCTCCTCAGCGGAAACATTATGCTCCAAAAATGTCCTGATGGCGTCATTCTACAAACACTTTATATATCCGCGTTGCACAACCATTCACATCATAGCATTGTTTTGTGTGACACTGCGCGTTATGATCGATCTATCAAGATTACGATATGTAAGTATGTAGTTAGTCTATTGTCTGTATGAAATATAGATGTCCAAATATTGTTCTAGAATTTATGTAGACACTGTGAATTGAATAGACTAGTTTCAAAATAACATTTTGAAGTATAAACACTCTGATGTAAATTTCTAACCAGTCACGTAGCTTATTGGCTATTTAACATCACGCTAGGACCCTTGGGAGCGGAACAAAACTAAAAAAAGTCAGAACGAAGAACTCTAAGAGTAAACGAAGTAATTACGCGGCAGGCGATGCGATGCGACGGGGTGGATCGGTGGGAAGAAGAAATTTCACGCGGACGAAGCCGCGGGACACGTGATATGGGTTGCTTGTTAAAAGCTTTCAGTAGAATAAACGAGGATCACTAATACCACTAATACTCAGTACTTATCGCTGACTCAAACGGTCGTTTGCACCTAATACCTAAGTCTAAAAGAAATAGATTTTGCAAAGTAGGGGACTAAGTATCTAAGTAAAGTTTTCGCAATCCATTTATCTAAGGCATTTTGTTTTATATTTGTTTTTCTTCAACCACGCCAACGTAAGTACCTCTTTTCACTATAGAATGTAGTTTACAAATCGGCAATAGGTAGGTAGATTTATAAATAACAATAGACTCACGAAGTCACGATTCGGGAAGTAGTCCCCAAACACGTGTAAGGCTTTCTCTGACCAGCATTTACTTACCGAGAACAATTTAAACAAAAAGTGGAAAAAAAAATGTAAGAGCAGAATCAGCCTATAATGTTCCCACTGCTACGACACAGACCCCCTCTCTACGAGAGGGAGAGGGCTGTATGTAATCTACCACGCGGGCCAAATGCGGCTCGGGAATGTCACATGTCTTCGAATTTTTGGTTTCCTGACGATCTTTCCCTTCACCGTTTTGAGAGCAGTGGTGATGAAATAAATTACACAAACTAATGTCCCTGCCTGGGTTCGAACCCACGACCTGCGACACGTAAGTTGGGACCATAAAATGTTCTATTCTAATAAAATCAAATTGTCTCATATAAAGTCGACTTAATGTAACCTTGTAATATATTTGAAGCTTTGACACCAAATCAAATTGCGTTGATGTAATCAAATAACATGGTGTTTTACGATTTATTATTTCCATAATGCGGCGTAAACATGCGGCGTCAGAGTAAACAGTACTGTATCTAATAAACTAATTAACCTTTGGCAATGGTTCAAGCTTATTCATTGCATTGAGTGTCTACCTGTTAGTTAATGCGCGTGAAGCTTACCTAGGCTCACACGCGACTTGTTGACCTATGTAGGTACGCACGGCGACACATCAAGCTATACATTCCAGTTTTAGCCAGCGTTCGCTGATATACATCAGTGGATATACAGTAGTGCTATTCTGTAATATATCTCACCGTGAAAACATAAGTGAAGTGAGCTTAAAGTGAGGTGTCAATAGTGTCAATCCCTAGCATGGCGTGGAATGATAGCTCACTTTAAACTCACTTCCCCTAAGTTATCACGGTGAGATTTTACAGAATAGCACCGCGCAGTATAGAAACCACATATATGCAATAAATTATACCACATACTTGTTATCGCCTTTTCTGACTATAAACAAAAAAATAACGAAATCGGTCGCGAAAAAAAATCTGCTGTTAACATTTACTCGTATGTTCGCATAACTCTTCAAAATGTAGAAGAACATATGATTTTTTTTCGCATACACACTATCAATCCCAATCTGAATCATTTTGAAGGATGTTGCTAATCCATTGCTTCATTTGTTCTGAAACTTTAGCCGCTGAACAACATCAATAACGCAATGACTTTTGTTGAACTGTCAAAATGAAAGCCGATCCCATTAGTTAGTGTGTTACGCAATTACTCCGCAACAATAAATTTTACGTTAGTAGTCTTGTCTTTCGCTAGCTACCAAACCTCAATAATATCAGTACCTAACTTAGCTATGTAGACGTTCAAACCAGAATGACTGAAAACTACAGGAGTGACCTTTGCAGTAAAACCTTACCTGCAAATTAAATAGCTAGTTTCAAAAGTTTCCAGTCTAATACGGAAGCCCTAGGTAGTAAAAGCCTTTAGTTATACTTATAGGGTTCTAGATATAAAGGCTAAAGCTTTATTGTGAAGGTCAAGGGCACGTTAGCATTAGTTGGCGTGATATTTTCCACACGAATTGGAGCGCTCACTTCAGTTACAAAATTCCTTGTAGGTGTATTTTCATCATTCGTTTTCGTTTTATTATCTTACTTGCTTCAGCTCGCGACTTCGTCTTGTTTTAACGTAAAATATCCTATGACACTCCGCCATAATTTTTATATAGCCATTACAAAAAGAATTTTCAGAATCGGATCAGAAGTTCCAAAGAGTTTGCATGTAGCTAACTCTTTATATTATAAAAATCTCGTGTCACAGGGTTTGTTATCGAACTCTTCCGAAACGGCTTGACCGATTTTTATGAAACTTTTCGTGTTTATTTGGTAGGTCATAGTTTTTTTTTTTGTAAAGCAACATTTGCGGGGTCAGCTAGTATTTGTATAGAATCTCATAACTCATAAAAAATTATTGAGTTGCCAACATAATTTACTTTTCCAGTTTAGAGGAAAATCTAGGTACAGTTACATTTATTTTACCTACGATTTTGCATCAATGTAAAAATCACAGTAATCTTTATTCTCGTCACAATAAGGTTGCTATTGGGTTGTTTCCACTGACAAGTTTGCCAAAATTACAATGATCTTTATTATCTTTATATGGAATATTTTGGTCTCGTTGTCGCAAGCGCGACTGCTGAGTTTGGGGTCCTGGGTTCGATTCACGGGTCGGACAAAGTGTTATTGAGTTTTTTCCATTACGAATTTCTTAGTAACAGCCTGGAGTTTGGAAGTTAGCGGTGTGATACCCCCGTGCTACGGAAAGCACGTTAAGCCGATGGTCCTGCGCCTGATCTCTTTCCGATCGTGTCGGATTGCCGTCCCATCGGACTATGAAAGTGAGGGAAGAGGGAGTGCACCTGTGTCTGCGTGCACACTTGTGCACTATAATATCTCCCGCGCCGAAGGCTAGTCTCCGGTGAGATTGGCCGCCGTGGCCGAAATACGGTCTGGAGGACTTTCTTTTTTAAGGAATATTTTTACATATAGGTACAAATTAACTTCGGATAAATAAACAAAGAGCCGACGGCTTCCTTGGCCAAACCGTAGCAAATTTACCGTGAGTGTAATAAATAAACACGCGATTAATTTTAATTTTAAATGCAATTTGCACGTGTAAAGTTTTAATGGTTTTTTTAGTACAATGTCGCATCGTTGTCACGAAAATTTTATTTATTTTTCTACTTACATACCATTACACGATAACCCAATGCGGTAATCTACATTATAACTAATTAATATAAACAATGCATTCCTTGTGAATTCACTCGGAGAACTACAGAAAAGTCCGTCTCAGTCGCTATGAGGTTGAGCTTGCGTAAATGTATTATTTTTATACATAGGTACTTAGGTGCATAACATAAGTTCACGCGTTCTTCCCATGTGGGTAGGTAGAAACTACAGATTTTACACAACGCCACCTGTTACGATCCTTGCATACTCCTCACATAGTTATTAAAATCGTGGGGAAATATCAATAAAATTGAACGTGAGGAAGGCAAAGCCATGCCACCCCATTTTTATAATAGCCCATGATTATGTAAAAGGTAAAAACGTGGACTTTCATTCAACCTTTTCTTTTTTATGTCCTATTCTTAGATAAGAATGTACAATGTACCCAACTTTTTTATAATATATTTCTTTTCAGAGAAAATTCAGTACCCTACTGAAGCTTTTTAGGACAGCACTTATAGGTGACCTCTGACTTTTAAAATTCTAACACTTGAAAATATTGTGAACAGAAGGCAGTACATATAACTGAGTTAATTTAGTGCAAGTAGATTTGTTATTGCTAAGTACCTACCTAAACCTACTTGTTAAACAAACCCATTTAAATATCATCATCATCATCATCATCATTTCAGCGGATAGACGTCCACTTCTGGACTTAGGCCACCCAGAAGCACCGCCACTTCGAATGGTTATTTGCTTCTCACATCCAGCAGATTCCTGCGGCCTTCACCAGGTCACTGGTCCACCTTGTGGGAGGATATAGTTTTAATCTATGACAATCTTGCGAAGTCAACATCGAAATACTTATTTTCGAACTTACAAAAATTTTAAAAATGACGTGATGGTCCATTGGTTATTAAGCCCTCACCACTCTTCATGTACGAGGTTGTCCAAGAGTTGTATCTTGGACAGTACTGACATCAATGAAGGAAAACATCGTGAGGGAAACATTGTTCTGCAGTGGGACAATAATAGCCTGCTGGGCAAATGCGTAACACTATCGATCGGAAGCGGTTTCATTTTGACAGTTCAATAACATTCATTGCGTTATTTACGTGTTGAGCAGACGATTTTTCCGAGCTTATGAAGCAATGGATTAGCAATTGCTTCAAAATGATTCAGATTCCGATAGATAGTGTGTTACGGAATTAGGGTGTAGGTATTATTACTATTAGGTATTTATTATTAAACTTCTCCTCTCTTCTTCCCCAGGGTCACTCTGAGTCGAAGGGTGCAAAGAAACGAGAGAAGAGCGCGGGGGGCAACGGCAACGGCAAACCAAGCCGAGGGGTGGCCACGTCGTTCGGGTTCCGTCGGCGTCCGGCCAGCAGCTCGCGTGCTGACGACAACTCGCGCAGGAAACAGAAGGCACATGATAAGAATGGGAATGGAGGTAAGGGCGTATTATCAGGGCACAATACATATATGCTGATATAGGACATATGGCAGAAAAGAGACGGACACATAGGGTAGACGACAGAAAAGAGACTGACATCTAGGGTATCGGATTGACTTAGGTAAAATAGGTAAAAAGGACTAATGTCCGCAACTCCACGTCAAAGCGCGTACGGGAAAAGAGAGTTACGCATAGAGTTAATACAGGAAAGTTATATTCACATAGGGCATAGGACAGAAAAGAGACTTAAATACAGGTCATAGGGCTTAAAACTAAAGAGACATTAACCCATTGTTTTATATCACTCAAGGGAAGCTGTTATAATTGGTTAGATCAGATGAACTATGATTGTCTTCGATCAAATTTCATAAAAAGTTGATTAAATCAAAACGTTAAAGAGAGTCTTTTCATATTACAGCTGTTGACCTGTTCAACAATGTTTTTGAACCAGTTTCTTGTGAATGAAATAAAATAATGAAGTACCAACTACATATTTCAAAACATAAAACGAAATCGAAAGTACTTACTCTCGAACGTGCACAGAAAAGTTGTAATAAGAAACCTGCAACTTTAATTACAAGTTATCATAAAACATGTTTGTGGAACGTAAGATGTCCATATTTAATAATCAACATTTCACGACAGGTTCCACGGAGGATTTGCGTCCGGAGGAGGTGCTGTCCGGCCGGTCGACGCCGCTCGCGAGACCACGCAAGGAGACGCCCGGGCAGCCATTACGCTCAACTAGGTAACAAACCAGATCACACCCGCACCTTTACGTAACGATTATCGAAAGCAATCGCAACAGGGAAATGAGAATGACACAAGAAAAACGAGAATTACTTATTCATTAATTAGAAAGTTCTAAATTGTGATTCTAATTCTAATAGTAACTGCAAAGCAAATCATTTCACAAATTACTTGTTCAAGCGCCTGATGTGTTCGAAATGAAACTTATTGCATTTACAATTTGCGTAGGCGTTTCCATTTAAAAGGCAGCTTTGGTTGGTATATCTGGCGGGCAGACCGGCAATGTTAAAACAAATCGAAACAAACAAGAATGCTAATGTTTGCTGACATTTATTGGAAAGATAAAAAGTTAACATCAATGCTTTTTGCTGATTGAAATACTAGCACTTTCTACTGATGTCTGTCTTATTGTTGTCTCATTTGTTAGGTTCGGTTTCAGGCAACAACACGCCAAAACTGCGAAGGTCGGGGACGTGAGCGTGGCGGCGGAGCAGGCCTTCGGAGCCCCACATAAGGATAAGGAGACGACTTACATGAACAACAATGCATTAGGTGAGCATGCGTGATTTGAATAGTTAGCTAATGATTATGCCATGACATTAACATACAAGCACTAATATTGGTAGACTATAATGAGGTAGATAGGTGAAGCAAAACATCGTGAGGAAACCGACATATCCTAGAACTAAATCTTGGTGACATGTAGGTGACAACCACCAACTCGCACTGGACCCGCATGGTGGATGACATACCACTCGGTCACAGAAAAGTCTGAGTAGAACATACATTATGTAGATAGGAATCTAATAATACTTACCAGAAACGCTGGTTTGACAAGGCGATATATAGGTACTTTGCTACCTCATTGATTTGATAGAACATTTTATGTGAAAGTGCATGTGGGTGGGATCCATTTTGGGTGTGTATGTTAATCAAATTGATGCTGTCATTCACTCGAATTAGATTATAGATATGGCCTTTGAATGGCTTCTGAATTAGACTGCATTGGTAATTTGGTAGCTACCAACTTAGTTGAATCTTATAAAGCGACATATAAGTTTTAGAGAGAGCTAGCTGGCTTAGTGGTAACGGCCCCGACTCTTACGAGCTGTATATTATACTATACTAGCAGCGCCCCGCGGTTTCACCCGCATAAGTTTCCCGTGGGAATATCGGAATAAAAACTACCCTATGTCCTTTCCCGGGACTCAAACTATCTTTATACCAAATTTCATCTAAATCCGTTCAGCGGTTAACAGACAGACAGACACACTTTCGCATTTATAATATTAGTATGGATTACTACCAAAAATTCGAAGACATGTGACATAATATGTGGTAGATTACTACCCACTCCCTCTCGAAGAGAGGAGGCCTGTGTCCCAGCAGTGGGAACATTTATAGGCTGATTATGCTATGTTATGCTATATAAGTTTTATGGAAGTGCTAGGTACCTCACAATATAGTTTAATCTTATTAAGGTCACCGATATGGCAATTCTAGGCAATACATTTTACGAAACTCGCAATTCCCTTTTAATCCTGATGATTCTTTAATCGATATTTTTTTCTGAACGATTAACTTTTCCGATTCAATGCTTCCCTATGCCGCCTCTGCTATTTCTTTTCATATCATGTGGAAACCTGTAGGTGCCTATACCAGATATACGTAGTAGGTAGATCTCAGGTATAGGTATAGATAGTATCTATACCTATAGATACCCGTTTAAAGAAACCTGATCAAAGACTTACATCGATCTGGGAAGGTGTAGGGTAGAGTAGGGTAATGGGAGTCAGCGGGCAATGGGAGTCACCCACACCACCACGAAGCACTACATGAGACCGACGCGTAAACAGCGCCCTCAGCCCCCGCTTCGGGCCCCCGCGCAGCCACGAACTGCTCGCGCCAGTCGACCCATGCGCCACTGAGAAACGACCGTATTTTGTTTTTGCGCTCCGCTGATGTAATTTTACGTAAATGCAAATTAGAAGGTAAGTGCCAAATATCTTGCAGTATGCGATTATGACATTTACACTTACTTAGTTAGACGTTTCAAATTGTGATGTGCAGTTTAGATTATATCAGTGTATTAAAGATTTTTTTTATTTCTATTTTTTACTCATTAGTGTAGTTGTGGGAAATGAGAGTCAGGTGACTCATGAGGATGATGACGCAGAAGATGCTGGAAACAGATGCCTAGTATGTGACGAATTCGGAAGAAACAACGAGATGTGGTACAGGTGTACCTCGTGTGGACTATGGGCTCACGCGGAGTGCACTGGATGGGAGTCAGCTAAAGGTTATGTTTGCGATGTATGCTAGATTTTATTTGATTCCGATTGCCCCTAAGGGTGATCACCATTACCCCTACGTTGGTGTAATGGGAGTCAAATCTGTTTTTTTTTTAAACTTTCATAATTTCCAAAGTTGATTGCCAAAGTGACTGAAATTGATCTCTAATGATAGTTTAATAAGTAAATTATGTTTACAGGCGGTTGCAATAAATACTTTCTTTTTAATTAAAATTTTATTTGAGTTCTCGCTTAAGTGACCCCCATTACCCTCTTTTACCCTATACGATAAGTGACGTGCAATTAATCGGATTATGTAAACGGATGAATTGACGGTATTCCGTATAAGGTAACCGAATAAAATTTAAGTGTTTAGTAAAATTACGTTTTGAGACTTGAAGAAGTACCTTCCCGTATGTACCCTTACCCTATGTAAGCAAGCAAGCAGCAAGCAGTTTCATCGTCCTATAGTGGCAAGAATTTAAATCAAGCAATCACTTGAACATTACTTACTCTATGTTATTAGTATGTATATTGTCACACTAGCTTCTGCCTGCGACTTCTTCTGCGTGAAAATTCTTATTCCCCCGCGCTGTTCCTTCGTTTTCGCGTAACATTCTTTCTGACTTTTTTTTTAATTTTGCTCAGCTCCTAAGTGTCCTAGCGTAATGTTAAGTAGCCTGCTAGCTTTCTCAAAAATTGGGCTATCAAATGCAAAAATATTTTTTCAAATCCGGCTTGTAGTTCCAGAGATTAGCGCGTTCAAACAAACAAACAAAAACAAAAGAAACTCTTCAGCTAGTAGGGGATCGAGGAGGAGAGGGTGGAGGGGGGCTTAGGGGATAAGACCGGAATAAATCTTTATTATTAGTATAGATAGATAGATAAGTATTCCTATTAACCCCTACAAAAGAATCGGAAGAGGTTTATGTCACAAGTGCAATAGACATTCACGACCTCGTTCGCACGTCAATCTGGTGCCCTAGCTCAGCAAACGGGCTATTTAATAGTCCGTTACAATACACCACTCATCACTTTTTCAGCCTCGGTTCAGGAACGAGGATAGACAAAAACGTTTTGAGTACTAATGTGGAATTGGGTGGCTATAAGAGTAGATCGAGGAATACCAATTAAATGATGGATGGACTGAGTGAAAGAAAAGAAGGGGTAAGGTTGCGTTAGACGTACTAAGTCGTACTATAGCAATATCTGCTCTCCTGAATAAAAAAACTGACATGTAATGATGTAGAAATGGGCTATTTAGGCTGAGGCTACAGTAGGCAGCGATTTGCGATGCGACTGGAAGAGCGAAACGAGATAAACATGGTATGGCTACATTATAAGCGAAAATCCGGCGTATATTCGGCGATGACGCGACTACAGTACACATGCTATCAAATCATCTGTCGCGGTTTACTATACGCATAATGTAGCCACACGCATATTTAGTAGCACTATTGAACTAGTCGTGCAAGTGAGAAATTTTCTAATAAATTCGCTTCAATTTCGCCGATATGTTGTGTCAATGTTGTTCCTATCGCATAAAGAAATCAAAGATCTCTAGTAATATTTGATAATTATACGGTGTAGCCATATACGTGAGTATTCATTTATTTGTTTTAATCCCTCATGTGTCGCAGGTCGCGTCGCGGTCTAATGTAGCCTAAGCCTTAGTCCCGTGATTTATCTAAAATAAGTGGTGGTAGAAAGCGCCATCCACGAAGACGCGCCCTACTCTTCGTTCTAATCGCTTACAGTACCTACAAGTATGCAATATTCCGCTAGTTTTGTCGATACCTACACAGTAATTAATTATTAGTGGGTAATTAAGTAGTGTGTATCAAAAAACTAAAACACTAGCGGAATTAACTAGCGATAACCACTAGCGATTAGTAAGAAGAGTGGGGCGCGTCTTCGTGGATGGCACTATCTATACCTACTGCATAGATGACGATTGAAAGGAATGTCTTCAAGAACATGACATGCTGATGCTCAGTTCTCAAATAAATTAGGATAGCGGCAAGAGGATGACGCTGTGGTGCTGGCGAGTTTGTTGCGCCACTTCTTCTTCCCAGCGAAATCAATAGGAAGTGGTGAAGGGCGGGCGTTTTGGGGGTTTGTCTTACGTAATTTTGACGTTCGAAAAGTGCTGATTCTCAGCCTAATTTGAATAAATTACGCTTGATAATGATAGAACGTAAGATTTTTTCATAGATTTTAAGTACTGATTGAGTATTGATAATAGAATATGGCCACTTTGGCCAGTATGGCCCGAAAAGGGGCACATACTGCGCCAACCTTAAATATACTTATAGGAATCCTGGCTGGAGCATGATGATCTTGTACACTGACTTTAATACTTTCTAGGCCGTAAGGCAGATTACCAACAGCCAATTTTATTCGTGTTCTAGATAAGAAGAGTATAAGCCCGGGGTATCAGCTGCCGCTACAGGCGACGCAGGTGTCCTCCACCGGTGTGACGACAATCGTCGGCGCAGGCGGCGTGCCCAAGACGCTGACCAAGCAGACCGTCATACTGACGTATCAGACTCAGCAGATACCAGCACAAGTAAGTTGGACTTGCACTTTAGTATGTTTATTTTTGTCTAGAAGGCAACAATGATATCATACCATGCTGGGTGAACATATTGCTTAGGTACTCATAATTTTGCCTAGAAGGATGCTGCTGACTAAAAGTTGGAACATATTATTTCCAAACATTTAAGTTACGGTTCCCTTGAGGGTGATCACTTCTTTATCGGTGACCGGTAACTAATAAACCTACTTAGATAAAGATTTTGTGGTTTGCATTGATTCACTTTCCTACGAAATAATACTCCTTGAATTATTTAAAGACAGTCGCTCAATGTTTGTTCAGACAGAAATATCATAGCTTGGCGCATCGTGGCAACATACTATTGATACACTGTTAATCAAACGTTAATTTCATTCAGTCATAAACTCCGCAAGCAACCACAATAAAAAAACAAATTGATTTGTTACATTGAACATTTAATTAAACGAATTTCACAAAACGATATAGTTTACGTACCTCGTCATTTACACAGGTCCTTTAGATTACCTTTTCTTTAATTATAACAGCTCGGTAAAATGAGTCGTACGCATGTGCATACCTAAATGTCTGCCTACCCTTTCAGGGTACGTTACGTATTCTCTGAATGGTTACCGTTACGTAACGTAGGGGCCAAATGGTATGCTTAACAAACTACAGTTTTGTCAAGTTATGAATGAAATCTCAGATAAATACATACATAATTATAGATAATTTGCTTCCCGTCAATTACGAGATTTCCATCGTTTCTGTGTTAGAGATTGTTCAATATTTATTAAAATTAACTCGTTTATTTTCACTTTCACACACTTTATCATAACTTTGCATTGTGTTACTGTGTCACTCTGGTCAGAAAATAAACATCGCAGTAAGATTTACTATCTCAGAACTGCTCCAACGCGATTATCAAAAATCAAATTTGAAATTCACTGACACTCAACGTACCTAGGTACAGCCGCTGGTTCTATAGAAGCCTGTGCACAAGGGTTCCTTATAGAACGAAGGTGAGCACTAAGGAGAGGAAAAAGGTTAAATAGGGGGTGGAAGTTCGTAATTTTTCCCACAAGGATATTGCTAATCCATTGCTTTATATGTTCGAAAAATCTGTCTGCTCAATAACGTAAATAACGGAATGAATGTTGTTGAATTGTCAAAATGAAAGGCATTGCTACTGACTCATTACTACGCAATTACCTCGCAGATCCTTTCCAGTTTTCCCTAGTCATATCATTTGCCCATTGCCTTCCATTAACCGGAACTGTTTTCAGGAGGGACGACCAACAAAAAGTGTGCGGATATCAGAACCGGTCTCGACTCGGTGTTCATCCGTTCCCCGAGTACAGCAAGAACCACAGCGTGGTCCTGGCGCCGGGAAGTACACCTTCCAGACCACGCAGCTGCCCAGGCCCCAGTTCCCAGCTGTCAAGAACATTGATGCTAAGACTACTAAACAGGTAACGGAACTTTGAAGGTTGAAATCACGAAGCAGTTTGCATTGAGACTGTGATAACTGAGGGGAAATTCTCGTAATTTTAAGAACGTTCACAGTCTGATCTCGGTCTCAATCTGTCAAAAATACCTCTAATTTCCCTACATTTTGACAAGTTTTTGACATTTATTTGTCGCCGATATGAAACTGCGATTAGATTTTGAACGTTTTTAATTACGAGAATTGGCCTTCAGATGCCTATAGATGCAACAATGCGAACTGATACATGATTGTTACTAAAAATATACTACACTGCTGATATATTAGATGTTTAGCATCGTAGTAGTTTATGTATGAATGTCGATGGCTCTAAGAGTAGGGGAAGATCTAAGAAGAGGTGGATGGACTGTGTGAATGATGATATGGTTAAAACGGGAGTGACTACCGAGATGACGACTAATAGAGAAGTATGGATGAAAAAAGACATATTGCGCTGACCCCAAATAAATTGGGATAAGGGCAGGAGAATGATGATGATATAGTAGTAGTTTATGTTACACAGCTGGTATTCAAGACGCCCCAGCTTCAAATTATATACTACTCAAAACAAAATACTTAAGGGCCACCACTATTTTTCTGCGTAATTTAATTCTTGTCAAGCTTACGATGCTGGGGGTGTTTAAATTAAATCAAACAACTATTTTTTCATCAAATAAAATTAATTTTAATAAGATTAAATAAAAAATTAACGACATAATCATAATTTTTAGGTTTCGCCATATTTACGGGGATTTAAACGTAAACTTTAAAGTTAAAGTTCAGTCTCAAAATCACAAAATGTACAGTTGCTTTTTATGGGGTTAGTAACGAGTATGTCCTCCCCTTTTTAAAACACACTCTCGAAGCCTCGAAGGCATGCTCTCAATAAGGTGTCTGATGTTCTCGTCAGGAATCTCCTCCCAACACCTTTTCAGGAGGTCAATCAACTGGCGCTGCGTGTGTACATCCTCTTGAGCTGCTCTGACTCGCCGTTTCAGCTGGTCCCAAAGGTGTTCGATCGGATTTAGGTCGGGGCTGTTGGCAGGCCATGGCAAAACCTGAATATTGGCTTCCTCTAAGACAGACATGGTCGCTCGGGCTGTGTGTGCTCGTGCATTATCCTGCATTAGGATGAAGCCGTCGTCTGCTCGTTGTGAAAACGGTATAACATGGGGCCTGACAACATGTTCGATGTAACTTTGTGCTGTTACTGTACCCTCGTTCAGAAAAACAAGCCCAGTTTTGCCTTGTAAGCTGATTCCGCCCCAGACCATGACATTGGGACCACCAAATCTGTCACGTTCGTGTATGCAAGGATCAGAAAATCGTTCACCGCTTCTTCTCCACACTCTGACACGTCGATCGTCACTAGAAAACTTCACCTTGCACTCATCCGTGAAGAGCACGTTACGCCAGTCCTCCATCCCCCATTCAAGATATTGACGCGCAAATCTTAAACGGTTTGCACGCTGGCTCCCGTTCAGTTTAGTTTGAATTACTCGCCTTCTTGAACGTTGCAGGTCTTCGTGCAAGCGATTGCGTATAGTTTGGTCACTGACAGTTGTACCTGTAGTCCGGCGTAAACGATTTTGCAGAGTGCGCGCTGTAACAGTTCGTTCACGTCTTGCACAAAGTCGAATGTACCGATCTTCGCTGGCAGTAGTAGCACGTACTCTTCCCGAGCCACGACGCCGAGACACACTACCGGTCTCCTGGTACCGGTTCCACAAGTTTTGAACAGCCCTTCGTGAATATCCTAACTGCAGAGACACGGAACGTTGCGATTGACCACCCTCAATCATTGCTACGGCTCTAATAGCAGTAGCGTTGTCCATATGGTGTCGAATTCTTGGCATTGTACAGTCAAACGATAGATTTGCACGCTTAACTTCAAAAAACAACCGTAACACACAGCGAACTGAAGTTAAACTGATTGAAATAAAACACAAAAATTAAACAAAACTACCCACTTGAAAAGGTGCGGGATAAAATATCAGTCAAATCGTACCCTCGACCACAATATTGCCCATACTTCACTGTTATCGTTCCTCAACCACTTAAGATCATAACACAACTCATAGAAATGAGTTATCATAACGTAGGTCAACATTCAGTTAGTTTAAAATGTAAATGTACAAGTGGCCCTTATTTTGTTTTGAGTAGTATAATTACGGGTCCTCATGAACAGAGATGCATCATCTTAAATGCCATTAATTTGTTGAAAAGACATTAGGGAAGTCAAGGACATTAAAGGAGTACTAATAGTGAATGAAGATAAAAAGAAATATGAGAGAACATTAAATATAAATAACGGAAGGGACAGCTGGAAATCAAAACATGACGAAATTTTTTCACATTTAGTTTTTATTAATAGACGTTAAGTATTCCATAAATTACATAACAGCTTCCTGGACAAACGATAATAACCTTTATAATTAGACAACAACCGTTTGTTTTCCTCTGAAGCTGAAACTGGGTCACAACTTGTCTATTTCAGACTTGTCGTGTGCGATGCCGGTCGCCGTATACTCTAAATATCGTCGGTGCACAGTGCATCTAGCGTAGACATACATGAGATTAGAGAAACGAAGATCTTTATCAACTAAACTGATTTTGTATGCAAAATCTTTTGCTCTACTTCTTCAAAGTATGACTCGTGCGTATTTTTTTTATTAACTCGTGTTTAAAATCCAAATTCCTTTTCATTGCTGTTACAATTATGAAAAATTCACAAACAAATTTCTTTCCCCGAAAATATCAAGCAGACAGTACTTGCATAATTGTAAAGTTAACACACATACTCGTACATACCTACATACATAATGCATTTTGCAATGTATCGCGTTAAAAAGCAAAATTAATTAGACGTTACATTTTCCCCTCGTTCTGGACCGTGACAAGACGTGTTTGTAAAAAGTTTTATTTCATTATTCTTTTTGATAATTAAAGTTAAAATCACATATTACATTAATTAGTTGTTAAATTAAATAATTGACGAAGAAAGTGAGTAATCAGTTTGAAAAGTTGTGCGTTTTGTCGTAAGATATGTTTTAGTTAGAGTGTCTACGTGTGGTGTAGGATTTATTTTTAAAGTTACGGGGCTACGGGCTTGGTTTGCATACGGGTCATTTCGACATCTGTTCTCGTAACATTAGGGATGTGGTCGGGTTCATTCACAGTAATGCACTACGGCTAGAAACACGACATGGTCAATATATATATATACATTTTTAAGTGCTGTGTGTGAAAGTGAAGTGAAAGGTGATCACTATGTTTAATAAGTGTTTTTATCTTCAGGTGGTGAACAACACTAGGAAGTCTGGTGTTACAGACGGATGGAGGGAAGGTAATGATTTAATTATTACTTGTACCTATTGCCTCATTATGGACTGTTAGTTGCTGTTATCACGTGACTTAATGACAAAAAAATCTTTAGGTATTTTCATAGCTCATATTCATATTCGTTTAATGTGCTGGTCAAATTTAAGACCGTTATAATATACCTAAGTCTTAGTGCTGCTGACATCAGTACCTATATTTTTATATTTAAGTATAATAATATCCTACTGCACTACATAGACTAGTGGCAAACTGTTATGATTACTTACACAACTTTATTTGACTACTTGCCTTAAATGCAACAATGAATTTATACTACGTTTATAAGCATTAAATCCAGGATTACGGAATAGGTATGCATGAATCCAAATTCAAACGCTCTTTCGAGTATTCTTGATCGAAGGTTATTTTATTCCTATTTATATAGGTACCCATCTAGTATATTTTGCCGATTTGACAGCTCGCTTTAGTATACAGGGTGGCAGGGACATCGACGCGCAACCTGCCGAGTGATTCTGTAAAAAATCTCACCGTAAGAACTTAGGTGAAGTGAGCTGTCAATAGTGTCAATCCCTATAGCATCAGGTGGAATGACAGCTCACTTCACCTACGTTTTCACGGTGAGATTTTTACAGAATTGATTGGCTGTTACCATCGATTCAGTAGGTACATGATTCTGCTGTTGCGTTGCAATTTCTACGCTTGGAGGTCTAGAATCATGTGCTGAATTCATGGAATCATGGCAGAGTTGGGCGTAATCAACTACTTTTGTAATCGGATTAATAATCTGATTGAAAGTAATCATGAATACATCAATCATGATTACTTTTAATCTTGATTACTTTCAATCATGACTACATTTGTAATCATTAGTTTTGATTACAATAGTCAGTAATCTTAATTACATGCGTAGATTTGATTAATTTTTTAAGCATATTTTTAATAAATGCGGTTCTATATTCAATCAGTATGTATCTTGTATGTCTGCGTTTTTTCTAAAAACTTCTGATCCAATTTGGATGTCATGGACGTTTTGTACTCTTTCGTTATTTAAATCCTTAAGTAAATTCGAAAATAAAACACACCTCTAAAAAAAAATATATATAACACACCTCTTCCGTCATCGGGTCCTGTCGAAAGACTTTTCTCATATGCGACCATGACCAATTTACCTAAATCACACAGACTTTCGGATGAGATGTTTGATAAGAGGGTGCTTTTAAAATCTAATTTAAGCCACACATGGCACACATAAAAATAATTCTTGATTGTTTTCTTAAGTATAATAATTATTAAAAAAATTTAATTCATGAGACTGATCAAAAAATAAAGATGATTTACAATGTTAATGATTTTATTTTTCGAATTCCTAAATGTAGTTAGTATGCATCAATCAAAAAAGTAATCAAAATAACGATTACAAACTAATAATCATTAATCACCGATATGATTACTTTCTTGATTAATTTCCGTAATCTGTAATCTTGATTGATGATTACAAAATGTAATCGTAATCCTTAATCATTAATCTGATTCCAATTTGCCCAACTCTGAATCATGGTTACAGTTTGCGCGTCGATGTTCCTACCATCCTGTATGTGCGGAACCATAGTTGTGTAAGCGCGACTCGCTCTTGGTCGGTGTTTCAATAAATACTTAATTGACGTAACGCCTATGACCTACATATCATATGAAAACACAAAGCTGAGCGTTGTCGGAATGAACGAATATGAAACGTCATAATTATTCTTTCATGTACCTATAACAATCCAGCAACAAATCAAAGAAAAATATTATAAAGCCAACTATCATTTCTCCCGTGGAGCACATTTGGAAAATGCAATTTACAAAAATTAAACATTTTAATTCACCTGGCTTCCATAAAGCATCCCCCTTCTTTTTTTACATACAGTACATCTACATACTCATTTAAATGCAAACCTTATTTTGAACAAATAATACAGGCGGTTTACTATCAAAAACTTTGTGATGCCATTAAATTTTTTTCTTTAATTGTTTTTTTAAATTATGAAAAATGGCTTTTATTACAAGTTTTTGATTAAAAACGGTCAGTGTTTCGTAGAATTATTGAGTGCAGCCTTCTTGCCTTTTAACTTTTTTTTTAATATTCAGCTGTCAAATACTTGCCTGAATATTTGAATATCTTTTGTTACTACTAAAGCTACCTACTAGTATTAGTTATTCAATTAGGTAGTAGTGGTGTGTGGTATCTACTTACAGGGCATGCATTCCCAATTTCAGTGATCCTAGGCGACTTTTTGTCACACTACAACATATTAGGTGTAATTAAAATAGGTAAATCAAAACCCGAAAAGGGTCATAATCGTAGATATCCGAATGAACTACTGCGGGACCAAAACTGAAATCGCTAAAAGATTTTATCAAATTATGTGAACATAATGGAACAGCCAGTCTATTCTGTAAAAATCTCACCGTGAAAATTTAGGTGAAGTGAGCGTGAAGTCAACTTTACTGTCCTTCCATCTGGCGCTAGGGATTGGCAATATTGACAGCTCACTTCAAACTCACTTCACCTAAGTTTTCACTGTGAGATGTTACCGTTTTATTTTCTTCTCGTGTAATGGAGTGACTATTGATTAGAAAATGTTCTTCCCAGGTGCACAATCAGCGGTATCAAGTGATTCCGGGGTATGGACGGGCGGAGAGGGCGGGGGAGATGGCTCGCCGCGCATGCGCCGTCGCCCGCGCAACCTCGAGATGGTCATGCGCAACTCTCACTGCTTCCACCTCAGAGAGCTGCAAGTTTCAGACCTTGATATTATGGGTGAGTTGATTTGGTTTATTATTTAGTCCTAAGCATTTCCACATAGGAAACGCAATGCACAAATTAGGCATGCTTGGGAAGAGCAGCCAAATAAACCTCTCATATTGTTAAACGATGGAAGTAGTGTTAGCACTTGGAAACAGACGATGGGATGTATTAATCAGCTTCCTAACCTATTGATCGGTTGAGTGAGGTAGTCATTAGTTGGATACTTTAGTGTATTCACGAGTCTCAGTAACATATATACAGCTCAGTAGATTCTAAAGGGAGAGTATGCATTGGATTAATTTCATAAAATATTCTTTTCGACCTACTTGTACTTACCTGTAAAATATTAATTTTAGCCAATTTGTTCACAGATGACGCCCTAATAACCGGCGAGGCAGTAATACCTCTTCCAAAGCTGCCAAGTTCCTTCGATGATGACCTGACCCCAGAGTACGAGATCACCCCAGTACCCACATACAAGCCACCATCCCCTATTCTACCAAAGCCATCCCCTGTGACAGAGTCTTCAGGGAGACAAAACTCCCCCATGTCCACTCTAGAACGATACAGGAATAGGACCAGACCTTCACTGATACAAACAAACCTGGATGAAGAAAAGTTCGTTCTGGATAGAGCACAACCTGAAAAATTGAATAAACAGGTAATTAATTACCTTTGTACGACACAAATTATAAAAGACAATTCTCAAGCACGAATAGCGATTTTGATTCAAAACGAGATAGAGTAAAAATCGCAAATGTTTCGGTCGAAATTAATGCCTGAACATCGTTCTATCATACGGATCTAACTTCAAATAATATTGCATGCTAAACTACTAATGAAGGCAGTGCCTCGCAATGAACAATAGAAATCGTTAAAGATTCTACAAAAAAGTGTTAATAAAAAATATGATTTATTAGCCTATACATTATGAAAGAATGAAGCCCCGAACCACTATTCAGTAATCTGTGCCCGAACGGTACTAATAATAATAAAATTGGTTCATTCGTTACCTTCTAGAACTCATTCGTGAAGTCTTCAAGCGGCGTGGTGTCTCCAACCACGGTGAACTCTTCAAAGGAGTCCAGTCCATCTTGCAAGAGTGAGGAGAGTCATTTCGGGAACAGTAGCGCTTGGCAGAGCCACGCGGCTGGCGAAGCTATGGCCAACAGGTGTGTCTAGGCTTTTAATCTGATCTTTTAATGCTACCACAGCTTGTAACGAGCTAGTCGTGTATTTAAAGCAAAAAATAGGGGGCGTAGCTCGGTAGCTACGCCCCCTATTTTTTTATATGGCGGTCCATATCAATGATACGGGGCCACCAAGCTACGGGGTCCCCGAAGTGTGTAACCAAATATTCATAAAATATTATCCATTGGTTACATCAAATTCTTATTGGTAAAAGTCCCATAATTATTGCATACCAAATGAAAATTTGAACATTAATGTAATTCGTTTATGGCTTACAAAGGCTTCAAACTACAGGTGCGGTCCAATTCTCAAGCTCTTGCTTTCATTTTTTAGACTTCGGACAATTCAGTGGATAAGAAAGAAGCGCGATTCCAAAAATAGATCAAAACTTATAAAGCTGATCCTCTTTCCAGATCACAAGACGACGTGTCTCTTGCACTGAGTGTGTCCAGCTGTGAGGACGAGAAGTCTAAGCTGGAGAACAAAGTGATGGAAGCCCCCAAGGTGGTGGAACCAGAGATTCCTAAGAAGACGATAGTAATCATGGACGAGGCCCCCGTGCCGCACCCGCTGCTCATGAAGTCGCTAACGATGAGCCAGCATGACGCGCTCCGAGCAACTATGATGGGTAAGAGAAATTATTATCTCTACAAAGTCAAATGATGGCACCTGTTGCAGAAGACCGACAGAAATGGTTTCTAAATCTGTTAGTTACAATAGCAATGACTGCATGACTTGATTATAAGCTTATTCGGTTTATCCATAACTCTTGCAAACTTTGCTCATGCAAATCAATACAAGTTTTCTGAGAAGAGAAAAGGATTACTTGCTTATATCCTTTTCGACAATCTGGAGTTCATAATTCATAATATCTTACAAATAAAACAAAGTCGGGTTAGTTACCTACATCATTTTTATCATCTTTGATTTGTTGAATTTCTCTCCGCCCCGAATAGCAGCTATTAAAACATGGGAAAACTCACGACAAAAAAAACTAAGGTATTTCATATTCTGAGGCGATACTTAGTTCGCCGGATCAGCTAGTTTTTAATAAAAAACGATACCTCCTTCATGTTTTTACTACGAAATGATGGATTATATTCGAAAATGTTCATCATTATCATCCACAGCTCGAATTCAGTACCTAATGCTAGCCATAGGCATAATTATCTTTTCTTGTGCCAACGACAGTACACTCCTGTTAAAATTGAGTCGACCATTTGAATAAAAGGGACATCATTTTTAATCTATTCATACCTACTTTCCAATAGGTTCAATGACAAGTTCAAACTACAGCACCACAAGCACATGCACAAACCAGAGCGGTGACCATCACAACCTAACACTCACCCTCGAGGACTCAAAGTTCGATCTATCAGCTCTAGAAACTTCCACGCAAAGCATGTTGGATGACGAGACCTCTCCAGCAGACAGCCTGATCTCCTCAACCAGTACCAGTGACTCGAATAATGAGCTGCAAGTGGAAAGGGATCCTCCTTCGATCAGTTCGGCGTATCAGACTGCGAATACCAAGACTAGGTCACCAGAGCCGGTTGTTATAGAAGAGGATAATCTTGATGGGGAGGCGATGCAGCCTGTTAAAGAAGTAGTAATGTAAGTGAAAGTCATGTGTGTGGTTGATGTTCTAGTTTTATTAAGTATATTCTTTTAGATATAGCCAGCAGGTGGGGCTCCTGGCTAAATAATAACAGCAGCATGGGTCGATCGAACGTTAAGCTACGGTTGCCGCGGTAGGTTCGTGGATGGGTGACCATTAATTACATATCTAAACCCCTCCGTGCCGCGGAAATCACGTTAAGCCGTTGACCCCGGCTGTCATTCATAGATCTTTGACAGTCGTTATATACGGTTAGTCAGAAGCCCAAAAGTCTGACTACCAGTCTTACGAAGGGGTATCGTGTTACCCAGTAACTGGGTTGTGAAGGTCACATAGGCAGTCGCTCCATGTAAAATACTGGTATTCCTGCATCCGTTTAAGACTGGAAATCCTCCTCGCCTCCAGAAGCCTCCTCGTGTAGCGCAGTTTGTTCCGCCAGTTACTCAACCGAACCGAGCGCTCGGCGCATCCTGGACAGTCACACCCAACACCTTATTTGACTGACCAATTCTTCCCTTGCGGTGGTAGGGCTAACGCCCGCCTGGTTTGCGACCACCCCCCCACCGGAGTCCGGCGTCAAGCAGCCTGCTGTGTTTCGTCGATGCGTGGGAGTTCCAGTGCCTTGGGCATCTTCTGGCCACGCTTGTACCATCATAGACCTCAACCATCACTTTCCATAAAGCGTGATCGAGGTCAAGAGAGAACCCATTTACCTAAAAAAAAAATCTTGGTTTCAAAAATGGCCAGCGGGTTTTCTAGGATATTCTGTAAGAAATACTTCCTTATTGCTAAGGTCTACTTGTTAATTGCTAAAGACAGGACAAATCCACTTCTTCCCAGGGTGCAAAAGATTATTATTAGTTAGAATAGCAAAACGAAGATAAGCTTGCATTTCCGTGATGGATAGAATAGGCTGTTAGTTAAATGACGATCCATCTACCGCGCCGTACTTAAGCAGTTTTATGAATGACTTTCTTAAGCAAAACCCGTACGATTCAGAACTGGAATCATAGAAAAACTGAGTGAAAATACTATCAATATCCATATATGGCTTTTATCTCTACAGTGAATCATCCCAAATCAACGGTAGTAGCGGCGAAGGCAGCAAGAACCCGACCCCGGAATCTCCGGGCACACCAACTCACGCGTCCGGTTCACTTTCCCTGTCCGATGGACGAGACTTCTTCGATGATGAGATTGCTGACCAGCCAGCTCTACTCTTCAGGAGTAAGTTTTTGGAAGACTACATGAAGGATTTGCTTGTTTACAACACAAAATTATTTCGCGACGGTGTAAAAGCAGCACCTTAATTGCGTAACACTCTACCAACCACAATCTGAACTATTTTGAAGGATATTGCTAATACATTGCTTCATATGTTCGAAAAATTTGTCTGCTCAACAACGTAAATAACGCAATGAATGTTGTTGAACTGTCAAAAAGAAAGTCATTGCTACTGATAGTGTGTTACGCAATTACCCCGCAGCTCATGATTTCTTAAAACCAATTAAATCTTTATTCATTCTTTAACGAGGTGTACTGGTAAACGACGGTACTCTGTAGCTAGGTACTCTTTAGGGAAGCAAAATGAGGTAAGTATTAAAATAGAGAAGGCATAAAAGTAAATTTAAAAGTTGAGATGGCACTGTGCCAGGTTTGAAGATAGATATTTGTTTCCACATACTAAACGTCATTATAGGAAATACAACAACAATTGTCCCTAAATAAAAGTCAAAATGTACAAAAAGAGTGTTAAACACTCGCGTGAGTTTTTAAATTTAATTTTTATTGTTCTAGAAAACACAGACGGCAGCCCTTCAAGTAAAACACTCGAGTCAGAGACTAGCAAAAATCTACGAAGGTCAAGGGAACGTATCACATCCAGTCCACTGGTTCAAAGGAATCGTAAAAGTAAGATTTCATTCCAAAATAGTGTTCTTATTTAAAAGTTGTAAGCTACAATAAGGTCGATAGGAAAAGGTTGAGGTCACAGCAGATGTGACCAGGAACTGAAAATAACAGTAACAGTTAGGTAATAGGTATTGTTTAATTAATTTGACATCTTTTACACTTTCCTAAAGATAAACTGCCCAAAGTTACATTGCCAGTTGTTTTAGTAGTATTATGTAAATCTACAGTATAACTACTAGAAATCAAGAACGGGATACGCAACAAAGTTTTAATTTTTTGCTCAAGAGAATTAAAAAAAAACCTTTTCACACAGCGATAAATGGCACATCATTGATCGCTGTTCCTCCGCACCATTGTGGCTTCAGGCTACATTGGACTATGAAAAAAATAGCAGACACAAAAACTATTTTGTTTTACCAAGGCCATAAAAATAATAAGGGGTCATTGTTTTTTTTAATCAATAGCTGGTTTTTTTTCACGTCTGGCTGACAATGGCCAGAATTAATTTTTGTCCCAGGTTTTCAAATTAATTGTTTTTTTATTAATTAATAGCTAATTATTCACATTGCTGAGAAACGAATTAACCTGTTATTTTTATTATTGTATTATTATTTAAATTGCAAAATGTACACGAAAAAAGAACTTCCACATCAAAACTCCACGGAAACCTCTTTTCTAATTTCAAAACTTGTGTTCCGTTCATTTGTTTTTCTCCAGTGCTGTGCTGCGCAATTTTATTTATCTGTACTTTTCATATTGGCGGGAAAACTTGACAATAATTAATTTCTTTGGAATTATTTTTCAATTAATTCTACGGAAAATTTAGTAAACTAACGTATTTTTGTAATTATGTTTATTAATCATATTTTAATTAACTCAGTGTGCGGTTTGCGAAATGGCGGCACTGAACGGACACCATCGCTGGACACGTTGTCTAGCCTGGCGTCAGACGACCTGATGATGGACCAAGACCTGGCGCAATCCATCACCAGCTTGCAGAGCGTTGATGATTATATTGAGAGGTAAAGAACTTTATAGAAAGTATCTTTAATATAAAGTGCTACAAGGATTAAGTACCCGCGGGTTCAGTTTGTGTGGGTCCAGTT
Source organism: Hydraecia micacea (assembly GCA_914767645.1). Taxonomy (NCBI): domain Eukaryota; kingdom Metazoa; phylum Arthropoda; class Insecta; order Lepidoptera; family Noctuidae; genus Hydraecia; species Hydraecia micacea. The sequence continues at coordinate 14,124,824 of OU611783.1, read as the reverse complement.
GACCAAAGACTCTTGGTGAACATTTGCGCGAATTGTTTTGTTAAATGTATTGAAAAAACGTGCCTGCTCTGTATGAGAATATGCCTTTGCCCTGCAGCGGGACAGTAATAGGCTAGTATTATTATTGAAAATACAATAAATCCTGGTACAGCTATACATTATCCACCATCTATCTATCTTTCTTCGCCGGTTTTCAGACCTCATAAATAAACAACCCATTATGCCACTTGCGCTCCCGGCATTCAGGTCAGAGTTCAATTAGCCAATTGGCTAACAAATAAGTTCTAGGTGCTTCTATGAGTACTGTAGGCAATGCGTGTATAATTTTTTAGGGAAACCTATAAGACCGCAACAAAAGTTTTGAGTAAGTAATTCGCGAATTGTCTTGACACGCATTGATTTAGATAGAAGCAAAATAACGAAAAGTTTATAATGTCAACTTAAGTGATTTACTATTGATAGTTACTTCGAATACTATTGGACTAATAATTATAACGCATCACTTCCATCAATGACCAAAAGCACAAAAAAAAAGGTTTAATCCGGTTATTCCGTTTATCCACCCCAAAAAAAGCATCCTAAGATGGATTTTAGGAAACACATGTCTGAGAATCCACTGTAAGCCTATTAATCCGTTTATTCAACTAAGTAGGCCTAAGATGGATTCTCGGACGACGGACGTGCGTTTCCGCGTTTGCACCTTAGAGCTGATAAACGGAATAACCCGTTTAATCAGATGCTTATCCCCTAGGTTGGACAGCTCACTCCGCAGCGGCCTCAACTCACTAGACGAGAGGCAGCTTCGCCAGGAGCTATCCTCATCCAAGAATGCGGTGCGCCAATGGAGCCAGCTGCTGGAACAGAATAATATGCTGGACCGACAGCTAGCCGCCATGGCGCAAGGGATAAACGCTTCAGATTCGCTTACAGCAAGCAACAACAGTCTTTCTAACATCGGGTAAGTCGTAATTTTAAACTTTAATGATTTTTTGTAGGTACTGAATGTATTCTAGGATTCTGCTGGTATTTTTATCATTCTTACCTATCACTGGGAACGTAAAAGGATTAGGTGCTCTAATCGAGACGTTGAAGATACTGATCGGAGAACGGTTAACAGAAACACAGAGAGACGGCAAAGATATGCATTTTCGAACGTGTGGTACGAATACTCTTTGAGGCTTTGGACTAAAATTTTCACCTATCCCACTTTGCTTTGCTAAGTAGGTAAGCATTTCGTACGAAAAGGTAGGTATGAACCTTATTCTTACGCACAAAATATTCAGATTCGTGTGAAATGCTTAGGTACTTTACCTAGCAAAGTCAAAGTGCGCTATGAATCCTGTCCTTTGACAGCGTCAAATATTGCGAATAACAAAATTTGCTCCAAATTGCAGATGAATCAAAACGAAAACTTGAAAGTTAATTCAGTCCATTCTAAACGGCCTGTCGTATTGTTTCTAGTCTAAATAAGAAAAAACCTACGTAACCTGATTACGTTTCTTTATTACGTAAATACAATACATAGGTACCTACATTTATGTACGTACGTACGTAAATGGCTGCGGTCTTTGTTTAGCACCAATGAAGCGTCTATTGAGTGGCACGTGTGTTGGGGTGTCACAGTTCACTGGGGGAAGGGAACTGCCCATTCCGTTACATTTAGTCCTCATTTGTAGTAGGTACCTACTATAACGGAATCTTCATCAATGAAAGGCGTATTTATCAGTAAAATTTTAAAATTTTATCCGTTCATTTTACATCATGACACGCACTGGGAACTGCCTATTCCGTTACATTTAGTCCTCATTTGTAGTAGGTAGGTACTATAACGGAATCTTCATCTTCATATATCAGTAATATTACAATTAATTCTAGAATTTTATCCGCTCATTATACATCATGACACGCACTGTCAGCTCTATAAGCTGGTCGCCTGGTCCTCTATTCTTTTCTATCCTTCTAAATATGAAATATGTAGTTTAGCTCATTAAACAACCAACTCAACTATCGACTTATATAATATACATAATATTCGGGAGGGTTGCATGGTAAAGCCAGCAGCAAAAGCAGGTTAAAACCTCTATATTACAGACGCCAGCACATCAAGCTACTACAATCTGTCAAATGTATTTAATAGATTTTCAACTTTATCGCTAAAGCATAAGGTTCAAGGTTGATTGGGAAATTTGACAGTTTCGGGTAGCTCGATGTGCAGGCGTCTGTACTTACCTAACATTTTGGATGAATAAGTATAAGTCGGCAATAAACAATTTATTTTTGAAGTTTTACAGAAGAAAAGGACCTATCCGTAGGTTGTCGTCATATCTTTTATCTGTTTATAAAGAGAAATCGTAAAATAGGTAAAAAGGTGAACACGAACGCCCTGATCAGCCATTTTAGTCGCAAGTAATTAGTCATTATCTCGGTAGTTACCCTCTTTCTAGCTATATCACCTTTCACACAGTCCATCCATCGTTTCCTTAGGGCCAGTCCTAAAACCATAATAGGAAGGTAAGTACCTAATAAGTTATAAATAGCGAGGCTCCTACAACTATAGCAAGTTTAGAGATAATCCTACTTGAAATGAAAGTGGATGTACGTTGATGAATCACAGACTTGCACATCTGTGAGTAACAGCTAAACTGGCTATTGTTTGATTGCGTTAGGAAAACTAGAATAATACTTAAGTAAGGGAACTCTGTGACAAAATATACCTAGTTAATATATGTATGTCTGAAATCGCCAAGCCGTCTTGAGTAAAATTGGTGATCAAGCAATGCTCATGCCTTTTCTGTATGAGAAGAGGTCTTCTGGAGTGGGACGATAATAGACTGGTATTTTGAAGGAAACATATGTCTCTGCTAGCAACCTTGTTCTACTTTACATTGCATCTCAGCGTGTTACGTCTGTAATCTCAAAGTTATAGTTAACAGCGATTGTAAATGTGTTATCACTTTGCATTTTGTCGATAGTACCTAGTAATGGCTCTATGATAAGAAGCAAACCAACAATTCATCTAGCTTTATGAAAGAACTAATTAAGGGGGTCCTTGGAGCAAATCTTGTGCGAAGCTGCAAAGTGGTATGTGAAAAACATAAAGGTTAGGTATAAGTAGTACCTACCTACTCTTAAAAAAACATTTTTTTCTTTTTAAATAAGGTAGAAATAGCATAAAATAAAGTCGCTTTTTGAGTCGGTCTGTATGACCGCTTCATAATCAGCCTATAATGTTCCCGCTCCTGGGACACAGGCCCCTTCTCGGTGAGAGGGAGTGGGCCGTAATCCACCACGCGGGCCCAGTGCGGGTTGGCGGATGTCACATGTCTTCCAATTTTTGGTTCTAGGACATGCTGGTTTCCTCACGATGTTTTCCTTCACCGTTTTGAGAGCAGTGATGATGAAATAATTTACACAAAGTAAAGCGCCTGTCTGGGTTCGAACCTACGACCTACAACTCGTAAGTCGCGGCCAGTACCACTTGGCCACCACTGTACTGTATGACCTAAGTCAAAGTCAAAGTCAAATCATTTATTTCAATTAGGCACAAAAAAGGCAGTTTTGAACGTCAAAAATTATAGTAAAACGAATTGATTCTAGTCGCCCATTCCAAAAGGTAGTTTTCGTATGGAGAAGAATGGGCAAGAAACTCCACCGTTACTCTTTTAAAATGTTTTACAAGTTCTGTATAGGTACATTAATTATATACCTAATTATATGTGAAGACGATGCATCTAGAATAAAAATTAGTCTGCCAACAAAAGGTAAAAAAACCCGCTTAGTTCTTCTAAACTACGCAATGGGTTTTCATGTGATTTTCAACATAATGTAGAGAATTTATTTCGGAAGTCAGACAGAATACAGTCGTATTGACTTAAATGTAGTAAGACGTGACTGTTCCTAACATAACTAGCCTGGAGTCCTGGACTCGCAAGTCCGTCTCCTAAAGCCGTTCGACCCCGACTGCCTCTCCGTCCTCGTTATAATTTCTCACATCCTATATCACCACTCTCAGCCCAAATTCCCATACTTTTGCAGCATCGGTTTATTGCCTTTTTTGTACAATTTCTAAATTTTTTCAAGTTTTCGTTTTGGGTTCGGGTCATTCTTAGAATTCGTACAAAATACTGCATCTTAAATGAGGTAAATGGAATGGCTTTCCAACATGTTCACTATTGTTTTACAATTTTAACCTTTTGACCGCTTGTGTCGCAATGCGATACCTACATATTTCCGTGCCCCTAAGTACCGCTCGTGTCGTATTTCTGCGACAGAGAACATGCATGATTTTTCGTTCTATTTTCGTCCTATTAACTGCGTGATACAACTAAAACCATTATTAAATAGAGAAAAAAAACTTTTTGACTATTTTTTAATCGATACAACGATTTCTCCTCCTTATTTATTGTAGGTATTATTTTATCTTGATTTTAACGATTTGTAGCCGCGCGCTAGGGGCATGGCAATTGATATTTAGCCAAGCGCTTAAAAGGTTAAAGAAATAGGATATGTTGTTACTTATTAGGGTAACGTGTCAAACCGTCAGCCCATAAAACCGTTTCTAAGTGGCCCGAATCATGTGTCGGTTTCAAAATAAGTATAATATTTTGTTATTAAATAGGTGTACAGTCACGAGCACTAATATGTTAACACTTGGCAACTTTCAATTGCGATTTTTTCGTGAAATAACGGATGCAACGTTGAAATACGACACTTTAGATAAACATAAGGGTTCGAAAATACTATGTTCGTAATAACATAGGATTTCATTCAAAAATAAAGGAGAAAATCGCCTTTGAATAAAACCAAGTGTATACATACTTATGCTCGTGACTGTACTTAAGTGACAGTCACATAAGGAAATCTCGATGTTTTGTCAAGTCGTAAAAATCGTGCGAAGCAGGACGGGTCAGTAGTTAAATTATAGTTCTTAGGGCTGATTTTTCAATCGACAAATAATTTTTGTTCGTGGAATAAAATTGACGTCCGACAGTTTTTGTTTGGAAGAACAGTCAAAAATTCAAAATCATTCTTCCGATAACATTATCTGGCGTAGGAAAAACTTTTTGAACAGAACACAACTAACAAAACAGAACTAACTTTTTGAACAGCAAAGTTTTGCTTAAAGGAATTAGAAAAACTTACAACATAACATCACGCCTGTATTCCGCGAAGGGTTAGGCAGAGGTGTACCTACCTATAGTACCTACACCCACATTTCGCCAGTAATGCTTAAGTCCCATTTAATAGGGGGTGAGCCTTTTGCCATCAACAGGGCACAAATCCAGACTCCGGGCTGGTACTGAGAAATCATAATAATGAGTACATAAGTACCTACCAAATACGTCAGCACTTGCAGAGCTCTTCCCGATGCTTATCTGAACTGTACCTATGTCTGTTATTTACACCCACCTAGACCGCACCCATCCATATGTTGACAGTAGGTATTGTTCATGCTCATAGATACTGAAACAATCGAACAAAAGGTAGTGTTGACAGCGACCGAGTACACAAACTGACAAAGGACGTCCTAAGAATCACATCTGAACTAAACAAACAATACTTCTGAACCTCGATGCTTCCTATGACATGTTTGAAACTCTCGCATATTTTAAAAAGCAATATTTACATAACCTGCTAACAAATTCCTTCTTCATTTCACAACAATATATGCAGGAATTGTAATAATAGCTGCTCCAATATCAGCTATTGTAGATTTACAACGACGATTGTAATATGAATGTAAACGGGTTTCTCTGTTGATAACAAAAGCTCATCGGCTCATGTTATCTCAATATTTTAAAATTAATGATGAATGAATTGCACCGATCCCAGCGTGGTTAAACCAGACTCGATTAATCGAATGAACCCCAAGATTCGCACTAGCTCCTGTAGCCTCATGTTCATGGTGCTACAGCTACCATTGCATATCAAGGAATAGACCGGGGGGCGCGGTAATGGTAGGGTAGTTCGTCAAAAATCAGCATAATATTATTTGCCATTGTAATAATTTAGGTTTAGTTTTGTAGGGCGTGACCTTTACAAGTAATCAAACGAAAAAACATTACGCACTTTCTACTACTCTGTTCGACCTTAAAAATCAGGAAGCCCTTGTAATTTTAAGCCAAAGTGGCTCCTTTACTTATCGGATTAGCTGCCCTACCCTAATGTACTGTTATGGAATGTAAGGTCCGGCCGCGCTAAATTTGCCAAAAATTTAAACAACAATGGCCGCTCGAAATTGAATAAAATCGATATACAAGAACATTTATTTTAAGTAATGTTTGTTTTCGTCTAAATCTCAGAGCTCACTAGACGAAAACAAACATTACTTAAAATAAATGTTCTTGTATATCGATTTTATTCAATTTCGAGCGGCCATTGTTGTTTACATCTTTGGCAAATTTAGCGCGGCCAGACCTTAAATACAACACTATGAACTCCACCATTTACGAGTACCTACTTACTGGTCTAAAAATAAATCATATTTAAGATACGAGGCAGTAATTACTTCAAACGCACTCGTTGGTACTCAACTGCAGCCCATGGTAACAATTTGACGTAGACCGCCTCTTTATGTCGTAGCAGTTCGGGCGGTTTTCGTAGGCCAAGTTTTCTACTGACGTGCAGTTAGCCGTAACTACTATAATTTATTTAATTGCTGGGCTACTGTTCTTGAACCGATTTGTTCCAAACTTTGACGGTGTATTAAAGTATTAACATTTAAACAGTAAGGTCGGGTCAATTATAAAATATTTTCATAGTTACTTTCGGCTTATTTCGGCAAATATCAAGGTGTGGTTGGACGTGATTGTTCCGCGTTATACGTATTATGCAGGAATTATGTATGTCCCTGATACTTATGGGCCTGGGCTGGACACATCACCACGGCGCGGCGCGGCGCCGCCACCATGTAACGGCACGACGACGACGTCGCCGTCGCGCGTCGTCCCCATTCACGGTACCGGCGTCTCGCGCCGCCGCCGCGCTGTGGTGATGTGTCACGGCACCGTACCGCAGTACGACGTCGCTCGTGCCGTGTTACGTTTCGGTACGTGAAATCCAATATAGGTGTATTATCCTAGCCCTATACCTATTCTCTAACATAAACAGTAAACAAGTGGGCTACGTAGGTATTCTACATCTTGCACATGCACAAACAAACTCTCATACAAAAGGTATTTGCGCAAGTGTTCGTAAAAATTTAAACAATGCCAAAGAACCGTTCCAGTTCCAATTATCAGATTAATTGTGTGGGTATATGTTTGACCTCCATGCGCTCGCGCCGTTGCATGACACCACAATAGATATTTATGACAATGGGAATGGTTTCCTTGCGACTTGCAGCTGGGGCCAGGTAACCTTCCTTGGGATCTTTGATTATCTATAAGTACCTACCATGCAATTGTAACAAAAGTTACAACCTTTAAAAATGTTTTACACTTAAAAAATATTATTCGTAGCAACTTGCTACGAAAACTTATTTTCGTAGACCCTAAACAAATCATCGGTGAATATATTTAGAAACTACAGGAAAAACATCGTTGTTATTTATCTAGACTCGATATTAATAACTAGTGAAAACCGAATCTCAAGCTGTCAAGTAGGTAACTACAATCATTTCGTAAGAATTTCGCGGTGCGGCCATCGATTTTCAAGGTAGATTTTACGGGCGAGCTTTGTGTGTCGAAAGGTCCTTGCTCCATGAGGTAATCAGATAAAGTAGCAAGCGGCGCAGCTGGCTCGAGGCACTCGGGGCTTCGGTTCATCTCGCCGCGTGTTTGTGTCCGCGTGCCACGCCGAGCCCCGATCGGATGTTAGTCTGTAACTCGTCGCGCACGCGGACGTACGTAACCGGCACGCAGCACGACACACGTGCCCGCGACCTCGCAGAAGACGACACGATCCGATCGAGATTATTATCTCCCGATATCGAACGCACGGGTCACTGAACGATCGTAATTCAAGTTCCAACAAACATTAACGTGCAGCTGCGGTTAATCGCGCAGTTTCAATGTTTACGTTACGTTTAAGTTAGGATGCGTCAGTGTCTACCGTGATTGTAAATCTGAACGGCTCCCAAGGATGGTTGTTATTCCTTACGTGCAGTGTGATACCTTGGTTAAGCTGGTAATTTAATTAAGAGACAATAACCCTTCTTAAAGTATATATTTCAAACTCTTAATATAGCAACAGGAAACTGGAAAAAAAGTGGCAACAAATAGATGATATTTAAACTAGTTAACTCGAACTTTAGTGTACATAGTTATGATCACAATGCTATATGTTGAATATGGTTATTGACCTGAGGACCCTACAATAAACTGCTATCAGTAAGTAGTCTGTAGTAGCAGCGTCAACAAAGGATGTTAATTTATGCATTTCCTTTCGTTAATCATGCAGTGATAAGCAAAATGTTTGACAACAACAAATAAATGAGCAATATTGTGATAAGTCTGTTACACAAAACGTTTACCTAGTTATTTTTGGCAGAGTATATTTTATAAATTAGGGTAGAAGTTTTTTGTTAAATATTCAACGACAAAACGATCTTTGAAGCTTTTATTCAGCTGCTAACCCTCTGCATATTTTAAGAGTATTCGAAGGCAGTAAAATTATACCGTGCCTTACTGCAAAAAATATTTATAAACTGGTACCTGTGCCTATTGATTACAACATAAAACTGGATTCAGTAAACAAAAAAATGGAGTCAAGTATTGAACACCTTCAATCAAACAAAAGTTGTTTGTAAAATAATCTTATCACTATGATAACCGGAGTGAAAATACCGATCTGTTTATATGGCTTAGCAATATATGGCACATTACTCATACGCAGGACATCTGCAGGTACCAGGTACCTACTTTGTAAATGTCGTTCTACATAGCGCATACCTGACGATAAATCGCTGTCGTCCTTGTCAACACGTTATTACATGGTACTTTTTAACCGACTTCAAAAAAAGGAGGAGGTTCTCAATTCGGTTGTATTATCACTTCACCTAAGAACCTGCCACAGAAGTAAATAGTTTATAAAACAGTCTTACTAAATGAGAACTAAAACATGACTACAGTGCATAATATTCGAATCAACAAATCTATAGGGTCTACGCAATTGATATTTCGTAACGCTACGAAACAGGCCTACGAAGGTAGTTTTGTTTAATTCCTGACAAATTATAAAAACATTGTTCATTATTAGATTACAAATAGTAATAATACAGGGATCACGTCATTGTCTGAACTCTAAACAATTTATTTCCATACAATTGAATTGATATTGATACATTGGTTCAATGTGCTATTGTTGTCCAAATTCCGTTGCTATGGCAACATTGAATAGCTTTGCTCGAAGCTTTTAGTATGGGCTCGGCCCCAGTGTCGAAGTTTTACAAAAATTATTTGTCTAAATATATTGTAGTTTAAATAAATGTCGGAAACTCGTGTTTATTATGAAGGATGTGATAGTGCCGGCGATGCGTGAGTGAAATATTAAAACATTGTGCTGTAGCTTTAGTGGTAGGCATAAAGAAAAAAAAAAGTATTTCTTGAAAACTGGTTTATGCTCACGTTAGTTCATACATTAGTATTCTTTATGGTGCTAGTAATTGCAAATTTTACCGTTTCTTGGAGCTTCGTTGGTAATTAATGCTTACATACTTAAAGTATTCTGTATTTTTTGTCCATTGAAATAGTCTTGAGTTCATCATTTGAATTATTTTTACATGTCTTTTAAACTTTCTCATGAAATTAAATACAAGCATATTGTAGATGTAGTTTAGGAGATTCTTTTCTAGAAAAGAATCTCCTAAACTACATCTATATAATAACTAGTTATTAATAAGAAAAATATGTTATGGATGCTGTTATTGCTAGCTATTTGTAACTACTCCCTATTGCATTATCCACCAAGATGACTTTCACGCTAAACTTCCATTCATTTTATGCATAAAAGAAGTCATTCACAGCACATTAGGTATGTGATGTAGCTTTCATACAAACCCGACCTTAGTTCCATCATAAGTGACCGCACTCTAACTTATCCATTAGCTTCATGTTTGATGCTAACTTTCTAAGTACCTATACAAATAATTTCATATTCATAACTTTAACAATGAAAACTTTTAGCTTATCATGTACATACTTTACAAATTTTGTCCTTAATTCACAAAGTTAGGGAATGTGCAAGTAATTAAATGTAACCTAAGTATCAAATTAGTTAGAACGTTGAAGTGTCGTTAATTATAATAACACTGAGTAAACGCCGAGGTCATGGGAAAAGTGCAGTGAGATTTTCGCAAGACTGATAAATTACAGTGAAAAAATCATTAGATTTACGCAATCGATTCTTGAAACGAATCGCCGATAAATTGAAGCGATCTTGCTGAAGAAATTAGCATAAAGTTTTGTAATGTTTCTCTCCGTTTACTAAAAAGATGAACGGTAACTAAAGACGGTAATTCCTGTGAAGCTCAGCTATGCTACCACTCATACATTTCGTAAGAACAATCTTAAAAGAAAATCTAAAATAATCTTTTAATACATCGGATACTGAAGTGCTCAACCATCAGTTCATCAGCGTCCTACTTTTAAGATTACAATCATTCAAATCACCATGTTTCAAAGTTTCGTAATTCACGTCACTTGTCATGTTTGAAAGGCATGTATTACATAGTCAGCCGGTAACTGTGACTAGGTAACGACATCTGAATAATTTCCCAGCACACGTGTTCTATCTGCAATAGTTTTATATTATAATAAATACCGGTTTATTGAGAAATCACTTGCCCCTAATTGTGTATTAATTATTATGTGAATGGTGGTTGTTAATCTGGTTAGCGTTTACTGACACTTCGCGACGTAACAACGAAGCGTTCAGCCGATAGGTATAGGTATTTACTAGTAGTACGTTTAACGTAATAAGGATTGAGTGTCAACTAATTCAGTTCTTGTGTGGACTTCAGATCATACTCCACCAAAATAAATTGGCCACAAGTATCCTAAAAAAATTAGGACCGCACAACATCCAGAAGACTTCTCAATATTTTCTATACATGTCTCTATTAGATGTCATCTTATTGCAGTGTTCAACCCCTTTCTTGTGATAATGATTCCTGTGATCAAAAATACTTAAGGAATTTTGAAACTATGCCTTGGGAGCTCGTTTACACTACTTCCACCACCTATAATGGAGTATACTTTCAGCCACCTATAATGTAGATAATAATAAAACGAAACATATCTTCTGAATCACGCAACAGGAAATCGCGTAAGACCAGTGTTATTGTGACAGTAGTGAATAAAAACAGTGTTGTGATGACTATGGAAAAGCCCATTATGACGGAGAAAGAAGCTCCGGTAAAGGGGATAGTGGCCCAAGTGGTCACCATGCTCAATGGCCAAGCACAAAGGTACGTACAGTCGAACAAAGAGTTTGGTATATAGGAAAAAAGATTCGAATTTCCACTACATTGCCTATATAGTTTTTTATAGTGAGCGTAATAGTTTTTTAGACTTTTTATTGAGTATAACGGGTCTTAGTTTTAACGAGGGTCATACTTTAGGCCTACTTGCACCAGAAATCGTAAATATACATATTTAAAACATTTCTCTGTCATCATCAAAAGATTGACAGAAACATAACGATGTTTTAAATAGGATTAGCACTAAACGCATTTAGTGATTTGTGGTGCAAGCGAGCCTAAGACAGTGTAGTGTACATACTCGTGAAAATTAACGAGAAAAAAATCTGTTGTTCCCCTTTATTTAATATATCAATGGTTGTTCCCTATATGTAAGTGTAGCTGTATGGAGCAGCAGATTATTTTCGGTGTTTCTGGTTTGGTCCCTTATTAAAAGGTTTTATTTTCATGAGTCTATATTCCCTTAAAATGATAGGCCCTATCTCTCTAGGACACCAGAGGCGGCGTATGGTTGGTTGCGCAACTAATCGAACGCCTGGTGGGATACCCATCACAAAGCTGTGTATATTTTGCCGATATAGCGCGACCATGGTTGCGGCGCGTTGGTGTCCTAGTGAGATATATTAAGCCTAAGACCCTCGTCTGTATAGATATTTTACGGCTAATAGCCGAAGTGCGGCTACACCTAGTTTTAACCATAGATATCCGTGGTTTTAACCGAACCTAACCTCGGGGTGCCCTTCGGTCGCTTGTGCATTCTACGTCGACGGAGCCTCGCTTCGCGGGGCTCCTATTTCTGTGTAAGGGGTTTAAAGTATCCTATCCTCGGGATGCCCTTCGCTCGCTCTTGCATCCTACGTCGCCTCCCGAAGTACACACGAAGCGCATGTGGCCGGCTGCACCTAGTTGTACCCGGCTAAAATTAGGTGTAGGCGCAGTTGTACTCGGCTAAAACTAGGTGTAGCCGCACTTCGGCTATTAGCCGCTAACAGATATATTATGTAGTTCCTTTAATGTAATAATATGCAAATAAACAAAAGTCATTCAGAAGTATTGTTGTGTCTCACTGTATTTCGATGTCGAACTTAAAACAAACAGTAAGTACTTAAAATTTTATGTTTTTAAAAGCAGGACAAGCTTTCTCCTTGCAGAACTGTTGCGTTTAGTTTCATTTTGTACATATAATATTGAGGATTTTAATATGCAATTAGTTTACGTAATGATGATATTTATAGTTTTTAGGATCGGTGACTTAGGTATTTTTATGTGCCTACCTATTATTATCCAAAGTTTACAGGATATAAAATCAAATTAACATTTCGCAAGCCAAAAATGATTACACTCTAGTTTGCAGCGAATTCGATTAAATTTACATTCTTTTCGGATAACTGTTTATTCGCTGTCACGTTTTAATGAGTTATAAATAATCGATTCAAATAAATTACAGCTATTATATCTCGATCATACATGCTTAAATGTCTTCTTCGAGTCTAATAGCCATTTAAAATAACAGCAGAAATGGTATCGATTAGGTCACAAAAAACTCGAGTAAAAAAATGATGTCTCAAAGTAGGTAGTATGTAGGTACCGTTGTAACTTTTTTACTAAGTCACAATATTACATAAAGTCATTAGAAAAGTGGAATAGGCCAATATATAAACATAATCACCGAACTGGGATCTCACTTATGTAATAACTTGAATGAAGATGACGAGTGGTTTCATATACCTATTTCTGAAACAACGTGTAATTACTATAAATAAATAAAGTGCTATTACCTAACTATCGCATCCCAATAAAATACGGTTTTTATATCCATAATTTACTGTTAAGATGTGCGGTCGAAAGACCGCACATTCCTTATACAATACATATTGATACTTTCAAATGCGAATGACATAATCTAACACAAATACTTACTAAAACCGGTCAAGATCGCTGCACTGCACGTCACGAAGTACACCTTGTCCAAGTAACCTGTGCGTCTACGTTTTCATGTTACATTCCGATATCAAGTGTCTAGGATCTTAGATTAAAACGACAGATAACAGTAACCCACTAAAACAAACAAGTTATAATGGCTTTATTCAAATAATCTTACATAAACTACTTGTACTATTACTATTACTTATTATAATATTCTGTGCATAAACGAACAATCTTTAGGTCTTAAAATCAACAGCCTAGAGCCTAGATCTCTCAGATTAACAAAGAAATAAGTCACGGTTTCGTAATAAATCGTTGTAAATTGGAAACAACATTTATGTGAATCAAGGTTTTCTCGTGGGATATAGTTTTGGTGGACCTGTGCTACTTACTCCCACTCTGTTAGATAGCAATAAAACCGCTCATAAAAGGCTTAGATTTAGATTCGATCATTTAGCCAAATTTAATGGCTTCTACGTGACACAGGTAGCTGTTAAATTAAGCAATTTACCGTAGTTACTGCCATGTTGCTAAAGTTTACCAAGTACAGAATTTCCAATATTCCTAGTACCTAACTTAATTAACTGGGCAAGTTCTGGGGACTGGCACATCAGTTGCCATTATCTTACCTTTATGTCACTATACAAGGTGGAGATAAGTATCAGAATAAAATTGTAATAAGTAAATATCACACTACTAATATTATAAAGGCGAAAGTTTGTGTGTGTGTGTTTATATGTTTGTTACTTCTTCACGCTCAAACGGCTGGACCAATTTTGATAAAATTTTGTATGGAGGTAGCTGACACCCTGGATTAACACTTAGGCTACTTTTTATCCCGATATTCCCACGGGATCGACATTTACGCGGGTAAAACAGTTGGGTGCAGCTAGTCACTCATAAATTAAAGTGCCGTGTCAGAGGTCTCCATTAAAAGCCCAAGAAACAAAATTATATGCTTTTATTTATAACTAGCAAACCGCATGCACACCCGCACGGTTTTTACGACTTGACAAAAAATCAAGTTTTCCTTAATAAATGTAACTTTGGAATAGATTTTCTAAATTATCGTGAAAACCGCATCAAAATCCAGTCACACAGATAGACTCGAAAAGCAACTGTTATTTATAATATAGATTGCGCTCTTTCGTTGACAAGCCGTAACATAGTTTTTGATTATATGCACCATTTATCATTCTATCCAATTTTCAGCTCACTGCGTTACACTTCGTGGAATGCTGTTATATCGACACGACCGTGTTATTATAAAAGTAGATAGTGATATTATCCTTATCACGTACTATTATTTTCCTCACGAGTTTGGCAATTACGAACTAAACCGTAAAAGTTAACGACCTCAGGTACGTCGGTGCCTTTTAATACAAAACATAATAAATGATAGGTATGCTTACATAATCATAGCTCTGAGATATTATAGCGAAGTAAAAAAACCATCTTGTTTTGAAGATTTCACGCACCATACTTTAATAGAATGATTGGCGGGTTCGATAACCATAGGAAAACGATTGATGGAAAGTTATTGAACGTATCTAATGCACAGATTACGTTGTAACTGTTACGCGTTACTAATGTTATACTTTTACGGTGAGATATTTTATAGGAAGTAGAAAAAATACAGGTCGGCGTGACATCGACACACAAACTGTAACCATGAATTCAGCACATTAAAATTATACACGTAGAAATTGTTCGTAGCTTATAATAAAAATTCAATACCTACGCGGTCAAAATTGTATGGAACAGCAATTTTTTTTTAATAACCCACTAAAATTTCAAATCCATGGTAAAAGGTTGTGCGTCGATGTCCCTGCCACCCTGTATAGAACTCGGAAAATTCTTTATTTGAACATGAAGTAATTTGAACTTGAAATCACTGTAGGATTTACTTAGAACTAGTCAAAAGCACAGCCGCTTGATTAAAAGTCACGTATAACAAAATCAATTTAAATAATCTAAAAGTACAAATATCTGTACAAATCATAAAATGTATCAATGGGATCAGTTGCCCGATTCAAAACACTCATTAGGTCAACTCATCCCGCGGCAAGAAGTTCAAGTGGCCTCAGTTGACTAAAGAGCTAGAAAAACATCCCAAACAGGCCCAAAAATTGCTACAGCGTGCAAAGGATTGAATAGACTCATTAAAAACCCACAAACCTCTTAAAAAAAATTACGAAGAAGAACTACTCCAAAGACTACCGAACCGCGATTACCTGCTTCGCTAAATGTCAAATGTTAAAACGTGCACTGTTAAACGATTACCACGCTAATGTCACATGCATATGTATGAGAATGGGGTGAAACCAACCCCTTTAGTTGCTGCAATAATAAAGTTTCGCAAGTACTTTTATGTGAAAACATTAATCCTTATATAGCCTTTGCGTGTAACGGTTCGCCTCGTCTGCATCGCACCCCATGCATTTCCTCTTTCTAAAGGAATACTTACATAGCTTACCTATGTCTAGACTTTGTATAACTTGCTCTTTTAAAAAAATATGGCAAATGATGACTTTATAGTATTAAACGTTAATGTTTTCGTAGCACGAAAGATTCAAGAAGACTTTACATGCAATGATAAATCCAATACAGTTTTCTGGATTAAAACTAAAGCATTAAAAAAAAGTATATAACTTGACATAGCAGCTTAATGTTCGCAACGCACAAATATTGCACAAACTGCGTTGTATTAATTAGCAAAGCATACCACAGTAACCTGAATCCCTGGTGAGAAAGAATTGTTGCCACAAAATTGATAGTTACAGAAGGTCGACTTTATACAAGGAGCGAAAACGCACGCACCCATAGACACCCGTCTACACACAGCGATTGCAAGAGCTTACGACTGGCATTTGTTTAAGGCGAAAGCTTCAGGGAGGGAAACCTGAGAAAATAAAATGTTCTTATGTTTTTTTGCAATTTGCAGGTCAGTGGCAGGTTGTATGTTGATCTAAATATAATTCACGGCTGTAACAAATATTTATTTATAGAATTATAATCATAAAAATCATCAATACAACTCTCAAGTTCGTTCTACCCTATTGAATGACTATTTCATGAAATCATGACATTTGAGGCCAATTCTAACAGTTGTACTGTAGATTCTAATTCTGTAAATTATTTGTAACGTTATTTGTAAAGCCATATTTGTAACGGTAATGAATTATAAATATTGAGATAACATACCTGACACTGACCTGCAAATTGCAAAAAACGTAAGAAAATTGGCGTATCCCCCCTTAAGATAGTTTGAAATCTTCGTACATACGCGGCTATGTGTGCGTGCGCCTGCTTACGCTCATTGTATGGAGCTGACCTTCTGCAGGACCTATCTATTTTGTGGTGGTACTATATCGTTTGAATAGAATCGCCTGCGGGCTGCGGTCGGCTCGAGGCCACGATACGCCGTCTGCGTTACTGAACATCATTAATTAAGAACCTAATTTAAACTTATGACTTCTGGTATTATTCCCGTAAGGAAACTATAGCGTGGGCATAATATTGAGCATAAACGTTGGTAGTTTGTGAGCGATCATTAAAAACTTTGTGGACTAAACGGAATATAATTATGGGTTAAATTGCATGATCGTTTAACAAAGAACCTGAAATAGTATTTTAGACTAATCTAAATTGGGAGTGTTTAAAAAATCAATACATTACCTATGAGGGTTTTCAATTTCAATTTTGATTAAATATGATCGATTTAATTAACACGTATTAATTACACGAACAATACTGCACTACCTACACGATTGGGTTTCTCAAGCTGCACAAACAGTAAGTAGCCAAAGCTATTTCGTGTGTTTAATTAAATGTAGCAAATTGACGTAAAATGAGTCTAGAAGATATTTTTGAAATTACCTTTATCAAAAGCGACACAAAATTAATTAATATATTCCCTTTCGGAGAAATTGTACTGTAAATATCTAAATTCGAAAGTACAATACAGGCGTCTAATGAAACACTATTACTAGGAACATTAATATTACTTAATGAACTTATCCACACAGGGCAGTGTGAAATATAGGGCGTGGCGCTTAGTTTGAACAAATTAAAGTGAAACATCCTGCTAAATGTACTGGCATTATTAATGACTACGATTAATATTGTAGGTTTGAAGCACTTCATAAATATCTATAAACTCCACGTGTCTTCGCACTCGGCCTTTGTCCAGCGTAGACGCTGACTCCTCGTGGTCCCTGCTTAGGGGCCGCGTAGAATCCGCGTAGACTCTGCGTAGGACCTGCGTAGCAGACGCATGAGCCTTGCTTAGCAGCCCCGTTAGCCCTGCGCAGGAGCCGCATAGACCCTACACTATTAACAAAATTGATTTCGACGAGTAGACACTATTGCTGGTATCATTTTTAAAAGGTGGTAATTTCCCTTTCAAAGCATATTTTTTAGAATCACATTACTGTCGGTGTCAACCGATTCATTTCTTAGTAGTAAAAACCCAGTAGGTAGGTACATAAAACTCTGTATTTCATTCAACCTATCCCGCATGCCACATAAAAAGCTTCACATAATTATCTTCATTATTATTATTATTTAATCCCTTGCTCAAAAGGAAACAGGAAACAAGCTGTATCGTAAAGCCCACAGTCTAGTTAGCTCCAGGGTTATAATGAAAGTAGTAATTAGTTGGACATGTCTTGCCTCTTATGCGGGCGTTCCCCCGGGCTCCTTGATTACTTGGAACTAAACGCAAGCAACGCATGATCACGCATTTTGTTACATACTTCCCTCACTTGTTCTACGACATTTGCATACGTTATGTGTTTAAATACACACATAAATATACGTGAATAATTACATACTATTCTCGTCTGTAATTGAATTATTTCTAATTGAATTTCTGCATTTTCTTGTAAGTTGTACGTAAGTCGGCGAAAGAGTGAATGTACTACATATTCTTTACTTACATATTCTTTCTCTTTATTAATTTTATTAGATTAGCTTAGTGTTTTCTAGATTTCTGGCTAGTTAGTGTGAGAAAAAATTTGTCGACTTTTATTTGGTAAATTCTAATGTGAATAGATACTTAGGGTACCTACAGTCACTAAAATGCCATGTTTTAATTTGATAAATGACCTGTTTGTATTCTATTAATTTAATTTAATTTTATTCGAAAACATCCATCGGTTTCTTAATAAACTTCATCTATATCTGACGATCCTGGTTATACTTATCTCATTTGGTGACCGTACTTACATGCACACTTCCAGCTTTGTTCTACGGCCAGTCATTCTTAAACAAAAGTCATTAAAGTTACAAAACTAACTAGTTTGTTTCTGGCAGTCTGTTCAGGATAGTATATATATAATTGTACCCATGGTAAGTTACCGTATTTTTAGACAATTGCGTTTCGCTTGGCCGCCATCGTCGCCAGCCCAAACCGTGACCGACACAGCTTTGCTTCCATTACCGCCCCTTTAAGACTACCTGTACCTGCAGGTAAATAGTAACGGAACTAAGTCCACAAATCATCCGTGGATCATTGTAGCTCTTTAATAAGTCCTAACTGATATTTTGCTTATTTAAATGTGGTTGCATCTGGAGCGTACAATGCTCGCTACTCCAAATTATGATGATCTTCATCTCTATAAATAATGGTCGGATAATATACACTCATTATTCCCTAGATACAGATAATGCAATTATTCCGTCATGCGTTAATGGAAATGTTGTGAGTGTTGTCAGCTACAAAAATGACGTCACTTTCGGGCGTAAATCGATTATGACGTCACCTTTCATTTTATGTTTTCATAACTTTGCAACGTGTGAATATATAACATTAAACATTTCCAAATACGCTTTCATTTCTAAACGTTTGCTCAGCTGCAACGTACAGAGGGAGAATATAGAAATAAATCAGCTGAGCCGGGGGTGATTCTGATTATTGAACGGACTCACGCATGCGCGTTACGCCTCTACTCACTAGCAGATGGAAACCAGACCGGCGACCCTGTGCAAAACAAACAAACGCGTCCAGACATTGACACTGACCTATAAGATCCCTAATCATTATCACACCCTCCAACTACTCTTCCGTCCGTAAGTGTTAAATATAGTGTAGTGTTGTGTGTAAAACAGTGTAAAGTTGTGTTTTTTCACGTACTATAAATTCTGACCCGGTCGTTACGGACAATATCTGTATAATGACACAAAACAAACATAATCACGTGCAAAAGAAAGTGCTTGTGGTGGCAGTGCGCGGTCAGCAAGCGTGACGCTCGGTGTGACGACTCAGACATTAGAACCGCTCGTTCAGCCTTCTCCCTTTCCGACACACCTCGCTGCGTCATTTGACATGCCCCTGTTGCCAAACTAGGAGTCAGTGGCCTCACGTGCATTATCATCCCGCGTTATGTTGCTGTTACAGCAAACATTATGATAAACAATTATCACGGTGCGTAGACTAGTAGGTTTAACAGTACTCGGGTACAAATAGAGTGTAACAAAAAGAAAACTGCGTGATGATTATGATCCGTTCGGCATGAATGGATAGGGTCGGCGCCACGAGATCTGATTTTTCCGGGCGAGCTGGTGCGTCGTCAGCGGCGGTGGCGGCGCCGATAGCGCGGGCCGCGGCCGTACTTCAGTTGGTCGCGTGCGTGCGCGCTGTGAAAGTCTCCCGCGCGACATGCGGTCAGTTTCGGCCACGTCTGCGAACGCCGGCCCGCCCGGGCACGCCCAGCACCTGGGTGCCAGGAGGCAGAAGACGGACCTCCATGTCGCCGTCGCCGAGCCCGCTGCCGCGCGCTCCGCCAGTCCCGCTCCGAGTCTGCGCAGCCAGAGGGCTAAACAATACAGGTGGCCAATAAATAACACAAAAAAATGTGCAACAGTGTGCGGTTTCTGTAATTTAATAGGTATAGACAGTGACATCAAATATGAATGAAACGTATTTATTCTTTAAGAATTTAGTATCAGAAATAATAATTCGTATAAAAATCAAATCGATAGCGTATCTCCTAGGTGAAACATGAGTGTTATCTTACGATATCGAGTGGTTTATGTATCACAGTGTCGTGTTTTCAAAATTCTGTGTTTATGAAACAATTATGTGGAACATGTACACACGCTCTACTTTCATGGAACAATTAATGATTTTAGTCAACAACGACTTATTCACTTCATTTTGCATTCGAGTTTTCTAATTAGGTCGCAGTCGAGTGTTATTTTATTCACAACCTCGTCCATCTATGAGCAATATTAGTGCTGTTTCGTGTGCATTGAAAGGCCAAGTAACCACCGCGGCCGAAGCAACATCGCAAGGCCAATGGAGAGGCAGTGATTTAGGCGAGCTGAAGCCGCTGTAGTTATAAATGATTCATAAACAAAACGATGTGGATTATCCTTATTTGTTTGAACATAACATAGGTACACCTATCGCAGAAAAACAGTGATGACGGGCACTCATTAAACACAATTATGTCTTGGTCTATTCGTTTTCTTATTTACGTGGCTGCGTATACCGTCTATTTCATAGATTGGTCTATTTCTATTGCATTTGTTTCGTTTTTGTATAGCACTACCTTTCGTGTACGCTCTATTGGCTGAGGATTTCATAACCGGATGTTATTGGTTTCTTTCCCAATAGCATCAACGTCACTTTATTGTGGTAATCCACGGTAGTATAATAACGTGTATTGCACAATCAAACTTTCCTTTGTCTGTTTGTTTTCGTCTATTGTTTTATTTTCCATGCTTGTTGCCTGCTCTCGTTTATTGAGCTCTCGAATGTAGAACAAAACATTCCTTCTAATTAAGTACTGCTGTACTGCTGGACATTTTCCTACTTCACAAATAAATATACGATCTGTAATAAAACAGCTGTATTTCAGACTTGGTTGTTTGCTATTAGTGCTTTACTTCGACAATTCATATTTTAATAACAACTCATTAAACTCATTCTACTTTACGTATATCTTACGCAGTATATATACTTATGATATTTTTACATAGATATTTAGACGAATCATCAAAGATCTACATTAACCTTTTTCCATTTTTTTTTTTTCGCCATTGTATTTAGCTAAGACAAAGGGAAAACTAAAGAATGACTGAATCAAATTTTAAAGAATCAAACCATTGGCATTGAGAGACTAGAGATCAGACCTTGACGCACTAACACTAACTATAAGATGGCAACGGCTATGTGAAACTACATTCACAGCAACTTGTAGAATGTTGGCTTTCCACGAGCCAAAGGCACGCACCATTTTCAGTATCCAGGTCTACATTAATTAACTAGATTGTGTTAAACATAAGTTATGTCTATATCAATACATAGTGTAAAACAAAGTCGTTTTACGGGTCTGTCTCTGTGACCGCTTAGCTCTTCGAAACAGCATAATGGATTTTAATGCCATTTGCACAGTCATTTAGAGAATTTATTCCGGAAGATTTATGTGTATTCAATTAGTATTCAACTTAACTATAGGTACCACTGAAATCTAGATGTTTTGACATGTCACCACATTAGTAAATTGCATTCATGCGAAGCCAAAGCACACTGCTTAGTAGATACTAATAGTTATAACTTTAACAGGTGGTATAACAACTGTATCATCGTTTGCCGCCCTAGTTTAGCTAATTAATTTGAGTAGGCGGGTCGGCTCACGCCTATCGTCATGACCCTCAAATGGAATCAGCAAGCCATTACTCTGCCCATTAACTTTAGGGGATTTTCATGTCCTTCCCGGAAATACGAAATGGCTGAACTATTTATGGAACTGGCTATGATTTAGCAAAAAGCGGACGTTTCTTTACTAGCACGTTTATTTTAATGATTAAATATCTATGTACATATATCTAATACTAAAAATTACAAAATTAAATCCTAACTTAACTAAAACTATACAGAAACTAAAATATAGCGTCGAAAAATTCATCCGCATCGCTGTCGACTGGTAATGTTCCCAAGAGACTGGCGGCATTGCCACGTTGTATGGCAATGCTTAGCCTTTGGCCAAGGTAAAAGCCAGCCCTTGGGTCACGGGAAGTGTCAACCAGCCGTTTTGAAATTTCTTTAAAAAGACCATGAGCACTCGGACCCCACGGCCCGAGGGTTTCAACCCCAAACGGCTCGAAAATATAATTTCCGATAAGGTTATTATATTTTCGCCGCTTGAGGTTTTCAGCAGCCGCAGCAGCAGCGCCAGCACAGCATGCCGAGCCAGGAAGATGGGATGGCGCAAGAGTATCGACACACGTTGCGTCCCACACTAAAGGCCTACCCACCTTCCATGGAAATAAAGACATGCCGTCCGGTCTCTTGCCATCGTCGCGTGCCAAGCCATTGGGTTCTAATACAGCTGGAACGCCGACGGTAGCAAGAGCTCGTCGGATGATGTCATTGATGTTCGCGTGGCGCGCTAAGCGACCCGCACTGCGGCTGCAAGACAGGCCATGATGTCCGAGGCTGTTGACATCTTCGCCGCAGTGACAGCGATGAGGAGAACAGCAAGGAGTTCCTAGTCGTAGGGAAGCAGCGAGGCGAAAAGTAGTGTCGTCGAACAAAGTGCCTATGTTCGACGAAGATAGTGCATGAGGCCAAAGACCCGACTCCCACCTACCCACAGCCAGCAGGCGCGCACGTTCCGCAGTGGTAGCAGACGAGTCAAGTAAATTATTCTGTACTACTCTGCAGAGCGGCTCATCCCACCGTCTCTGGGAAGATGGATTGTCGGGTGGATCTGTATTCGGGCAAGCGAGTCTCCAAGCATCCATAGCCTCGGTGAAACACGGCACATCAGAATTAATCAGTGAGGGGGCTAGGATTTTCCTGATTAATTTATCAGTGCCGTGGACCGAGGATATGAAAGCCGGTAAACTAATACTAGAAATTTTGCGGACGCCGAGGCCCCCCATACGAATAGGAAGAGTAGCTTGTGCCCAAGCTCGGTCGTCCATAGCCACATTTGAAATAGAAGTTAATGTATGCCTGATAATTTGGTCCATTTTGTCCAAAAGGTGAGTGTGCTTCCATAGATGGGAAGCACGAAGGAAGTATGTTAATTTAGGGCCGAAACAGCAGTAGCGGATTAAGGTTATGGCCGAATGCATATTAATTTGGAACAATCTTTCCGAAACATCATTGAAATTTTGGATTTTTTCCTCAATAAAAAAGGGAAAGCAATTGTCAAAGATTGGAGACCCAAGGAGGCGAAGAGAGCTTTTTTCAATAATTTTGATTTCTGGAGCTATTGCGTTAAATTTGGGAAGTGTCAGGTGTCTGTCAGTACCGTCCGCTAAGTATAATTCACATTTCGAAAGATTGAGATCAAGGCCAATGGAATGAAGTTCATTTTTTAAAAATTTAAGGTCATCTAATACAGTTTCTGAATCGCCTCCCAAGGTTCCATCATCGAGATACCAAACGTTAAATTTGGAATTTAGCTGTCGAATAATTGGGTGAATGGCTAAACTAAAAATCACTGGCCCGAGGGGGTCACCTTGTTGGCAGCCAACAGCAGATTCCAAAAGGTTGTCCCGATACAGTAATTTAGTAGGGTTTCTGTAACATTGCCAAATGAAACTATAAATTTGGGGTATGTCTTTTCTAGTTTCTGCCAGCAAGGTGTCCCTATTAACAGAATTGAAGGCATTCTTTATGTCAACCTTCAGGATGACCTCTCCTTTTCCAGAATTTAGGTAGGTCGATAAGGCGTGTACGGCAGCCTCACAACCCCCTTTGGAGCCGTAACCTAGCTGCAGGGGCTGAAATTTTTCGCCATAAAATTTACAACAAATTTTGGCTGCCATACGACGGTAAGTAGTGCCCACGGCAATGGGCCGAATGCCGCCATCCCTCTTACGCAGGGCGCATAGGTTGGCCCCGTATAGAACGTCGATGACGGCCTCGTGCACCTTGCCGGAGAGCATAAGGTTAATCAAAGCCGTAAGCTCCTTCAAGAGCAACTCACCAGCTGCCCCGGCGCCTGAACAAATAAGGTCCTTAAGGTGCTGAGGACTCAGGCCGTCAAGGCCGCCAGCGGAGCCGTTCCGAAAGGAGCAAACGGCTGTGACCACCTCTCGACCTGTAATGGTGAGGGAGTGGTTATCAAGATCAGGAGGGTCAGGAAAAGAAAGGCCATCCGCTGCGGCAGGATGTTTGCTCTCCAGAGCTGCGAGTGTTTCTGAAGAACACGGTGCCACCACATCACTACTAAAAAGAATCCTGGCTGCTCCGCTGATGTCACCTTCCCCTAACTTAGATTCTACCAGATGGGATATACCTCTTGATGAGGTATATCTCTGTGTCTGCAATTTTGAGTCTAAATTATGAGCCGAAATATTACAGTTTTCTTTAATTTGTGCAGTTAATGTCTTTTTAGTTGCCAAATTCTTTTGTACATGTAGAATTCTGTAAGGGAAGGTGAGTAGTTGTTCCCAAGCACTTAGCGAGTTCTCGCGGGCGGCAAGACGAACGCAACCTGCTAGGTGTTGCGCAACTAGAGGTCTAGCGCCGCGGGGAACTCGCTTTAAAACAGGAACAGAGTTTTTGAATTTGGACAGGGTTTTCCAAAACGGGTCAAAAGTGGTTGTAACTGGAGTTGTAGGTGTAGTTGTTGAGGCAGGGTCTGAGATGAGCACATTTGGTGGTCTGTGCACCTTTCCAATGTGCACATTCAAACCCCGCTTACCTTCAAAAAACCGTGCCTGGGTACACAGCGGACATCTCTCCAGGATGCTCAGCGATGTCGAAGGTTGACGAGCACTGTTATCTACCACATCGCTGCTGCCACTAAGCATTGAATTTTTACTTATATTATATTAAAACTAATTAAAACAATAACTATACAATAAAATCACTAAAAAAACACTAAAAAGTCTATCTGACACTGCGAATGACAGGAGCAGTGACGGGACCGACGCAGTCACGCAGGCGGCCTAGGGCGCCGCGACGCCGATGATTTCGGCGCAGCCCTGGCAACCGTTGCTTGGTGACAACGGACGGACCGGCGTCGCGTCCTCAGCGACGCGATGTCTCGACAAAATCCTTTCATTCACATAGATTTTTTGTAAATAGATAATTGCTTCATATTTTGCAATTGTGGAAGACACTTGATTCAAGTGTTCTTTATAATAGACAGCACTTACACTGCAGTTTAAGTTCACTCACACATGCAATATAACTGATTAGGTATTTCTTACCTACTTATGAAAATGTTCAACAGTTATCATATTTACAATTTGAATGGATTTCCATTCATTGCTCCATCAAATTCTATTTAAAAAAAATGAAATAACCAAATAACTAAATTGAATAAATAAATTAAAGGTGATTAAAGATTTTTATATGGAGCCTGTCGCGCCATTTTAAAATAATAATGACGTTTCTTAATATTGATAGTGATGGTAGAAATTTCTAGATGATGAATCTTCTAAACGATAACGGCTCTCGTGAGATGTATGATAAGGTATTAATGACAAGGTCTTCACTCGTATTTGATATCAATAGCTATTTCATGTCAAAGAAAATGGCGTTTTAAGAATTCTGCCTTCCATTCAGCTCCGCGTTTTATTTAGTTTGAACAGCAGCTCTTCCAAATAGAAAGAAATAAATGTTGAGTAGTTGTCCTTACTTTGGAAATGCCCAGCCCACACGCGCACCTTGGACAGCCAGTCCGGGCCCCGCTTCTACCTTGATGATGTCAATATTTTTAACCAGTCACGACACGGCATGAGCGTATGTTCGTGCCGAAGTAAGAGAACACTATATGAAATTTTTAGTCAACTCTGTAGACCATAATTAACAAGACACGTATATTTCCAGGGCCAGTTTGCCAGTACGCACAGCGCGGCTTTTGCAGCGCTCGCGGACGCAGACGCCGTCGGACGCCGGCATCAGTGATGGCAGCGCATCGCCTGCGCCGGCGCCCGCCTCGCTGCTGCAAGACGTGGTCGATATCAAGACACTGCTGCTGCAGCTCAAGCGGGTCTTACAGGAGGTCAGTTACTTGTTAGCTTTAATGCTGTGCATGTATGTTCAAATAAAGCTATAGAGTTTGATATATTGAGCTTGAGAAAGACATCCGACTGTCACATAATGACTGAAGCCCCATTTGCACAATGCAAGTTTCTTGCCTGTGGCTTACAATAAAATTGAAGCAACAATATGACTTGCATCGTCTAAACACTGTTTAGGCGGCGCTGCTTAAGACAGACGAGGCTTCTTTTTTATCTCTTTGTGCCATATTTACTGCCGGTGACTATACCCACTCAACATTGTTTTACGATCAATCTCGTAAATTGCCAATCTTTTTAGTTCCCTCTACCCTATCCTTAACAGCCCTGCACCAAATCCCTTTACCGTAATACGGATTTCCATAATCACTCCTCATAAACTTTGCTTACGTTTTTCTAATGATGAGCAAGCATTTTTCCTACCCAGTAAATTTAAAGAACAGTTACATACGTGCAACAGCTAGACATTTGACAGAAGCCAAATAAATATGAAAAAAGGAATGATGCAGCCATTACTTTGTTCTACTTTACCTCGAGACTCACTTTCTCAATTATTTCGTGTCTTATATAAGTTTCTGTAGTCATTAGGTACAACAGTAATTTAATGTTCTCATTTCTTTGTCTTTGCGTGTATAAGTATCTCGTGTCTCGAATGAAACTGTGTCTATCTAAATGTTCTGTTTCAGTGCACACGCATAATTATTAACGATTTGTGCTACTGTAGCTCATTGCTGTACCATTTACATTAATAATTGATCCCATTCAGAGATAGTGAATCACATAGTCTAAACCAATTAATATGGATTTTACTTTCATCAGTTTCATGGCTTGTCTTAATTAGATTTTAGAGCGGCTTCATTATATTTGCTGAAAGTTGGTTTCAGATTAAGAATGAGCTTAATTTTTAAGTAAGTAAAGCCATATAGCGTAAAATCATTCATTTAAAATTTGTACACGTTAAAGAAGACTATGTACTCGTATATCTCCATATTGTTTGCGAAAGATATTTTCTTTCATATTTCTGTGAGTTTAGCGGTAATTTCCTTCGCCACAATAAATCACAGTCAACATACGTCAGTAACTCAATATTATCATGTCTACTTCCTTGTATCGATGTTTAAGTAGTTCACAAAATTACATGTTCCTAGTTTTGTTGTGCATAACGAAATAGCATGTTTATACGTTTTGAATATTAAGTGTACTCACAATTAGTGTGGCTGCATAATCAATTCATCATCCTTATGTTCATAGGTAGCATGTTTGTAGAAACTAGCCTCCCCCTTAATTTCCATTCCATAATTTCCCATCCCATGCAGTTACCTACAGTTAACTCAGTGCACAGATTTATATCTAAACTAGTTACACTAGATAGAAATCTGACAATGACTGAGTACTATTGAAACGCTTTGAACAAAAAACAGTAGGTTTGTTTTTGCCTTTGAAACCATCCTTGATATTTAATAGACTATAGTTTCAGTGATTTTGATTTTCCCTTTATGTGTCAGTCGTTTTCAGTATTTTGATGTTTTAAATTTTGTCTGTATTTTGCACCGTTGTCCATTGAAGTGTGATCCGATACATTTCACTTGAAAAGATGTAGAAGAGATGAAGAAAAGATGTATGAAGTAAACCGTGTATAAACACCGTCACATTTCAGTGGGCAATGGTTGTTTCACTAAATAGTATTAATTTGCTTGTACTTTGCACATTTAATTTGTTTGGCGTGTTGTAACGTATATGTTTATTTGGTTGCATCGCCTTGTTTGCCGCATGCAGCCCGGGGAGGAGCTTCATTCGATGAGTGTAAGTAACCTGCCTTCGCAATATTGCACCGATGCACTTTGTTATTCAATGTTGAATCTGCAGCCAGCGAAATGTATTGTTTAGCAGATTGATATACTACGTCAATTTGCCGGTTAATAGCTTTCATTTACTCTACAATGTTATTCTGGCGCGTGGCCAAAATCGGATTTAAAGCCGCCATCTTGTTTTTTGTTTACATTTCAAGTGAAATTTCACAAAACAATTGCACAAATGTTTACCAACAGCGCTCCCCTGTCAACGTCATTCGAGCGCCAAAAAATCGTTGTAGCAGTTACGACTGATAAAGAATGACAGTTTTAATAGTTACTGAGTTACTGACTGATGAAATCGTTTGTCAATTTGCTAAACAATCGCGTTTCCCTTTACTGTACCTACTTTTAAACAAGGATCCGCACTATTTGTGCCTTCCTTTTCCTTCACTGCTTGTAAAATGTAACATCTACACTTTAAAATGCATTATCCTTCAACTTTATTGCAACGTGAACAATATAACCTGTGCATAGTTAAAATACGATTACTTCCCGATTATATTGCCAAGGTCACAGTGCAAGTAGAACTGATTATTTATTTATTCAAATTACGATCACTGGGTTTTTATCTAGGCACCAAGAGCAACAGAATCAGAATCTGCAGAATCTGCTTTTTTGTAAAAGTTAACATTTTCGAGTTTAATTCACACATTTTTTTTTATACTATGGTGGGACTATTCAGTCAAAATGACGCAAACGCATTACACATTAGGTAATTATCTTGATATTTCTACATCTGAAAGTTTGTAATAAACAAAACGTTGCTCGTAATTACACAGCATTAAATGCAATTACCGAACAGAACATTACATTTTTAATGACGCCTGTTTTTACTAACTTTTCTGGAGAAAACATTTTGAGGTTATGAAATTACGCGAGAGGGTTTGTATGGAACTAAATGACAGGCCTAACAAAAATACTGATTAGGAGTGTTAATCTATATTAACATTAAGAACTTAGAAAAAGTTTAGCACTGTTATAGAGGTTTCTTTTAATAAACTTAAACTTTATTATTTCTTTGGCATTTGTTGAGACACTTTAATTGTCACGTTCATAATAGAAACACCTTTAATATTCTGTTATTCTATATTTTTTATCCACAATCAGAAACGAATTGACAAAATTAGATTTAGGTAAACGACAAAAAATTTTGCAAGTAGGTATAATGCATTAGGCATAGAATGAGGTCGACGACTGATGACCTCGTTCAAATAGAATTTAGTTCGCTTATAGGTAATCCTAATCCCCAGTCTGCGTAGGTTGTTGAGGTTTGGCAAGTTGTTAATGACGCAATCTTTCTATACAGAGGTTCATTAGTATCAATATACTTACTCAAATTATAACAGACAACCGTAAATGAAATCGTGTTACTTTGTAGAAAATTAGAAAAAAACAAATAAGGGTAGGTAAATAGTAAGTAGGTAGTGATAAACTTAGTGCTAAGATTTATACATTAAAATATGCAGGGTTAAATTAAATAAGCTAGCGAAACTCCGTAGACTTAATGGATGTCTGCACATGATAAAACCATTTTTTGTGGGGTTATCGACCGCAGTTAATGTAGTCACTTTAAATAACAGTTCTTTTTTCTGTACTAACTTTACAGACTTGATGAGCACCTAAGTATCGATATCCAAACACGAAAACAAAACAGATTTTATTATCGATAAGAAAACAGATTTTCTTAACTCACGCTTCAAGTAAAAACACTGGTGGTTGACCCCATAAAAAACCACCTAATATTTTTTTTATCTTGTTTAGATACCATCACGTCTGCGAAGTTTCGCTGACTAATTTAATTTGACCTTGTATAGGCATAAAGAAATGAAGGAAATGAAATAAATAAGGTAGAGGTCGTAGATTTGAACAAAATTACCTTGACACTGAAACCAAATTACCGGTGATACAGTACCGTAGTATTACAGTGAGTCGACGACAGCTTAAGTTCGATGACACAAAGCCAACTGGTAAAAAGATTAGTTAACAGTCAGAATAACAAAATTAAATGAGAGTAGTATGTACAAGATGGGTCGATAGAACAGAGCTAGGAAGCTAAATGAATTGTGATTTACGAAAAATAAGTTTTTAAATAAACATATGCCAAAGAGACCCGACGAGAAACAATTAAATTTTTAAATAAAAACATACAGGCTGCGTCAGAAAGGTGTGGTCAAATTTTAGAATATGGTACAGACCATCAAACTGAATAACTATCTCCATGGGACCAACATCGTAATTGCGAAAAAATCAGCCGTCCCATACATTTAGATCGAGTTCGAGGAAAATTATCAAGTATATAAGGTGCTTTAAAAATATCTGCCTCGGCTTCAATGGGAGACAGTGTTTTGTATATAGTAGATTACAGTAGTGAAGAAATTTTGTACCCCGGAATAGTTAATCAATTTGAGAAAATAAAGTAGTTAAATAAACATTTACTCTATTCTGCATGACGTTGTTCAAAAACTACGCGCGATGTGTCGCATCGTCACATTTTGCGAAATGAAATGACTGTACTAACAGCTAATTACTATGGGACGGTTTCATGCAACTAAATCAATTCAAATTAATACGCATATTTTTTGTATGAAAAAATTTATGACATAAGATCAAGAATGTATCTTTACTATTGTAATCTATATACAGAATACTGTCTCCCATTGAAGCCGTGGCAGATATTTTTATAGCACCTTATATATCAACATCAACCCAAATATACGGGACGGCTGATTGTTTTTTCGCGATTACGATGTTGGTCCCACATGGAGAAAGTGGTTGAGTTTGAAGTTCTGTACCACACCCACCACGGCATTAATTAACTAAAAAACGTCTTAAATAAAGGAACATTAATTCTGATTCGGCCCTTGCCTGTAAACTAAATAATATTATACAACTAGATAAGTAGGTATGTCTAAAATTTGTTTGAAGATATAAAATTAGCATATTCTGAGAGCCCTTCCATCCGGGCTTTACTTAGTTTACAAGGCGTAAGAATGCATAAATAATGAACTCCTTTACTCCATAAAAGGGGATAGTGAACACCTGAGTCAACTTTTTCAACTCTGATACCGTTGATGCTCTGTTCTCCAGTGTCTTTGACTTGGTTTCAAATAATGTATACCTTTTGCATAATTAGTGTCGATCACTTAGGTACTTGCTAGCCTTTTACCTGAAACGATGCGGCTAAAATTCAAAATTTTGCCACAACCGCCTTCAGTTTAATTAAACTATTCAGTTTTGCAATATACAGTTTTCTATGAAAACCCACAATAATAATAATCACTTCTTTTGGAATAAACTTTATGAAGGACTACTTTCGTCAGCATTTAGTGTAAGATTATTTTTGCTTGCTTTACAATTGATATTAGTGTACACTGTCAGTTCAAGATTGTAATATCAGCATGTATGTGCAGAGCGAAACTCTCGACCCGTTGCTGGCGGCGTGCGCGGAGAGCCCCGCGCGCGGCAACGGGCGCCGCCCCCCCGCCTCGCCGCTGCACCCCGACGCCTGCGCCGAGATGCGCCGACAGATACTGTACCTGCAGGTGAGCATAAATACTGTGAACGCAAAGCATGCGCGTAACCGCATGCGGGTAACCGCATTCGGACAACCGCATGTGGTGTCCGAAAGTGGCCGCAACGGCAGAAGTGAATTTTACTGATAGACGAATCGTGAAAACTATCTTCCCTAGTAGGTACTTTTATTTTGTTTGCAAAGCTTCTAATCTTGAGTTTAGTCTGCTAGCAACTATAAAATTTATCCAATGTTATTCATGCCCTTTTAAGCATCTAATTAGATAATTGCTGGTCATCGAGCCTCGTTCAGAACACAAACACACTTAACTTATAAGGCCCTCAACTTATGGCAATAGTCCTACATTTGCACGCGAAACGAGCTCTTGGATTTCACTCTTATTACTGTCTAGCAGTAAAGGCACATAAAAAAAATAAGTATTACTTATATTTTTTGGATCCTCAAAGTAAACCTCAATTTCTTCAATAAAATTTAAGCCATCATTGCATTTCAAGACTTGGCTTGGGAGCAGATTAACGCTGATCCGAAATATGAAACTAGATTATATCAGCATCATCATCTGCCATCATCTGCCTAGCCTTTTCCCAACTATGTTGGGGTCGGCTTCCAGTCTAACCGGATGCAGCTGAATACCAGTATTTACTAGTATTTACTAGATTATATCAGCAGTACCTACTTTATACCATGTTATAAAAGAACACCGACAAAGGAAAGAAAATCGGTCAAAGCATTCCCAAAATTTCCCCATTTAACTTAAATTAATTCTGTGGACAGCAGATAAGAATGCATCGAATTAGTCATTTATCACTTTGCGAAAGTTGAGAACAATGGGGAAACGAGATACAATGCGACTGCGAGACTATGTGCAAGCAATCTCTCAGCTGACACTTTAGATATGTGTATTTTACCCCATTTACCTCTTACCTCTTCGTGATTGAAAACAATGAACTCTCTGGGGAGTTATGGATCTCTGTGGAAACTCCGTTCCGAGCAATCAAGGCTTCAGTAACAAACAAACTGGATGCTAATGTGTGTTAGCATCTACTCATTTGAATAAAAACAACACTGAACTCAAAATAGTACACAATATTATATTCCGTGAGCGTCAGGATGGTGGGTGTAATATTACAGATAAACGAGCTGTAATTATGAAAGCAATATGCCTGATATGTACTAGTAACACCCACCATCCCGACGCTCACAGTGTTGAAAGCAATACATTGGGTCTTGGAGCTATTGAAACTAACTACTTTTGTTTATCCCTTACAGAGTCAGCTAGAAGAACGCGACCGGTTGGTTCGCGTCCTGCAGCAGCAGATGTTGCGCATGGCCGAGAGCCACGAGCCGCGACAAGATGACACCTGCAATGTCGCCACGCAGACCGACCGGGTACATACCAACATTAAGAACCGTGATACAGGACTGTTAGTTAGAGTCAGAATTAACTGCCACAAAGTTGGTCGAACATGTAACACGAAAGTTGATGAAAATCAATTATTAGCAACAGTTAGAAGTCGATCGTGATCGCCAATGATTTATGGTAGTGGTGCGACCAACATCAAAAGTAGAAAATAAAGGTCCAAAGACTGAGGAAACAGGGAAACTTAGATTTTAATTTCGATCTCAACAAAAAGACTACCGATAATGAATTCAAAATGTAATACTAATGAAAAAAAATCAAAAGATTGCTTTTTTTATTGAAATAATTTATTTCTAATAAATATTTACAATATTAAGGCCTTAAACTAGGAGTATATGATAACTGGATTCCACCAGATCTACAAATAAACACAGGTTTATTTGTAGTTCAGGTACCTATCTTAATCAATTGCTTAAACATAAATAATATCTAAGATTTCTTAATAGTAAATAACTGTAATTTTTTTATTTAGCCTACATTGTCCCACTACTGGGCCCTCCCCCAAATCCTTCCAAGAACTTAACTGACATATATTGGAATATATATAAATAAGCAACATTCAGAGACCCAAAAATGATAGTAAAAATGTGTGTGTTTGTATTTCAGTTGCGGCCGCCGATGAGCTCGGCGTTAACGAGTTCTGACAATTCCGGATTAGTGAGGTAACCGCATCCTAAACATTATTGTACACAACACTTTGAATACACACACCGAGTGCAACACCTATTGCTTCAACATTATCTCATACAGCTACCTCACTTTCTATTTACTTAGTCATACTAACTTTCCTTTTATTTATTCTCTCTATTACATTTTATTTATTCCACCATCTCTCCAATATTTTTATTTATTGTTTTAGGTTTATCTTCGCTACAATAAAGTCCATTTTTCATACACTGCACTCATCTATCATATTAATGTACATACCCCCCAGTATCCCCTCTTACATGTCACAATATAAAGATCATTGCTCGTCACTAGTACATCATACCGTCTCCAAAAGTCAAACATTAGTATCAAATCTTAACAACTCCAAATGGATCATCATATTCAAAGACTACATGAATAAAAAAATGACATTCGCACCGACATCCATGTGTAGAATCACTTTAACATTGTCTCCATATTTCACTGGTATTTTTATTTGATTTATCATATAATTGTATTTATGTCATTGAAGAATTGACGTATCATCCGTGTATCATCTATAATTTGACATCATCATCATCATCATCAGGTCCTTCAAAATGTTCATTTTGTTCTAATTTCCTCACATGCTGCTTTAAATTCCGAATTGGATTTTCATTGAAAATTCTCGTCATGTTGGATATTGGACGCGGCAGTTTCCACTTGGGTGGTGGGAGGGTTCGTCCGTCGGATCAGGTAGCGTGGCTCGACTGCTTGCTCGCTGTTTGCCTCTTGTGTTCCGTCCATGTGTTGTGCTTACTGCATCTCTTGTACCAGACCAACGACGATGGCGTATTTCTGGTCTCTGATAGGGACATCGACGAATATTGCTACAAATACATCAAGTGACCTCGTCACTGCGCTAGTTTGCATGAGGATTAAAAAATGATGCGGTAAAAGGCAAACACTGTCCAAAATGTATATAGTATGTAATGTGCGTGACACTAAAAGGCTTAAAAACACAATAATGCAAGGTGTGATGATCGGTTGGTTGTGATAGTGAGAAACTGATGGTGCTAGAACTGACATTGTGAAGAGTCTAAGCATGAATATTTGAATAGTCAATGAGTTTGTTTTGAACAGCACGGCACTATTGGCACGTATTGATAGGCGATCAATTGGCTTGGTTCACACAGTTAGTGACGATTGTTTTGTGTTGTTTGGCTCTAGGTAGTCGTGTGGTGTTCTCTCATATTGTAATAACATTCTGTAACATTTAATTTACTTTGATTATGAAATATACCTCTGTGTTGCACGCTGCCTCGACAGAACTTAAAGGTGAGGTTCTACAAACAAACAAAAATTCTTACCATCTCAATATGTTAATAGTCTCGTTGGCTGTCCTTCCTTTAACAAAAATGTCACTCTTTACAAAACTTCCTATATATCCAAGTACCGATTTAACATATAATTTTGTTTTCGCAGTTGGAATGAACAAGCTAGCGTGAGGAAGCTGCCGTCTTACAGTGAAGCACAAAAGACTAAGAGACCTGTTACCAACGGGACTGTGAACAAATGCCAAATGTGTGGTGTTAGGAAAGTGAACGGACATACTAATACTAACGGAGACGAGAACCATATTGACAAGCGAACGGACACCGTGCAACTGAAAACTAACAGCCGCGTCGGGACTAAGTACTTGCAAGCCCTAGCGAATTCAGATAGCACTCGGAGATATATCAAGAGGGATTCTTCCGTCGGGGATAAGTCAGATCGTAGGGCAGCGCTCTACTCAAATAGATCTCGTTCAATAGAAAACTTTCAAAACCAGTACTCGACCACCGAGCGAATGCTCACTAAAAATATCGTCATCGAGGAGACTCCTCACATCAAGCATCACACTTCGTATGGTGACTTGTATAATGGCAGGATCAGTTCCAAGGAGAGTGTGAACCGGCACAGCCCGAGTCTCAACGGCCAGTCCACGGACACAGACTACAGCTCCGACGGAGGGTACAAGTCCCTCCCCTCCTCCATCAACTGCAACACGTCGCCCAAGAAGGTCAGCGGCATCCCGAGGAGGTCCATCGAACAAAAATTCCTTTCCACTAAACACGTCAAAGCGAGTGCTATATGATGTACTAATAGATTCCGTTCTTGAAACAGTTCCCTCATTGTTGTGATATATTATTTTTTGAATCGATTTGCTGGGCAGAATTTAAACAGTCGAATAGTTCCTGTATGAAAGTTTGGCTTGAATGTTACTTATCGATTGTTTTAGTCCATCTGTTTCGAGTGTCTGAAGTCTGCCCGCAGGTGCGGCGTGGTGTGACTGCGATTGTGACGTCACCAGTGACGTCACTAGGGCGCTAGAGCAGCTTGTTCGCATTTATTTCCACTCATCGTAAAGCTAATTAAGTAAGCTACGTTTAGTTGAACGATGCCAAATTATATCGATGTTATAGTTTGAACTAATATCCTAAAATCATTTGACAAGATTTTAGTTTGACGTGAAATTTAACATTTCGTAACCCGATGCTTAGTGCATTTTATTTTATTGTAATCAAAACGAATATTGACCTCCTGTATTATACAGTTAGTGGATAACCTTAAACGGGAACTAATTTTGTAGATTTAATTTACAAACTTGTATACAGGCGATAAAGTTATCTTAGATTTTCTATGGTAGACAAACTAGTAAATAAAGCTGTAATATGTGATAAGAGTGGCTGTAAGACCTTATATTTAATTTATACCTACATGATATCTTCCCTATTGTTAATCACTAAGTATTACTACTTGTGTATCGAACGTCACATAATCAAAAAAAAATTAACATATATTGATGTTTTATGACTATTTATTTGCTATGTAAAGTTATTTAGACAGAGTAGGTATCAAATAGGTACAAAAATCACTCGCTTGTAAGGCATTTTCAATATCCTGATGTCATTTTAAAGCATTTGTCGAATCAGTGTTATTGTAATTAATGTTAAAGTTAGTCAATCATATTATCTTCTGCAGAGCCTAACGTTAAGTAACCTATATTGATACCTAGAACGATTACCTACCTACGTACTTTAACAGAAATATATTTCAATTTATTGTGTACTTATGGCTACTTGTATCTATCCAATATATTGCGCTTTCCTACGTTACTTATGTAAGTTTAAACCCACTAGCTTTAGTAAAGATTATTTAATTTAAAAAATTGAAGTTGTTTCAATAAATAATTTTAATTTTCCTTTGTTTCCTTTATTCACACCGTCCCTAAGACACGTTTTTTTTGCCGTGAAAAACTACGGTTTAGGCTGGCCGCATGGGTGTCACCATTGCGAGGATCGCCCAGAGAACACGGTGGAGCATACGGTGGAGGTCTGCCCCGCGCGGGCGGAGCACCGCCGTGTCCTTGTAGAGGCGATCGGCAACGGCGGCGACCTCTCGCGTCCGGCCCTGGTTCAAGCCATGGTCCGGGGCGAGAAGGAGTGGGAGGCAGTCACCTCCTTCTGCGAAGCAGTCATGCTAGCGAAGGAGGTGGCGGCATGGCTGAGGGAGAGCCTCACGTCCCAGCCGCCACGGGAGACGCTCCGGGCGTCGGGAGCCGCGGGACGACTCCCGGCCACCGTAGGCGCGGGCCTGCGGACGGAGAGTAATGGGTAGCACACCGTTCGATCAGGACCAGGCCCGTGCCGGACGGCGCGTATGTGTTCCACGCGCGCCTCAAAGAGATGTCAGTATAAGGGAAGGGGCCCGTTAGAGCCGAAGCCTGCCGGGGTAGCGGGATTGTCCGAAAGGGTTACCGCTGCCCCGGAACATAAAGGGCTAAAGAAGGAACACGGGTGGGTTTTATTCAGTAAGAGTCTGACACTCCCTTCCGCTCCACCCAGAGCGGGAGGAGTCATTAGATGATTTCCCATCCATAAAAAAAAAGGCTGGCCGCATACGTAGTACGGTTTCCGGATTACGCTTCCTGATCAGGAATTCAGATTCGGAGACCCTGAATGCACGCATTTCATACAAAATCGTTTCTAAACGCATACGTTCTTAAATATTTCCATATTTGTCTCGATTTTGTATGAAATGCGTGCATTCAGGGTCTCCGAATCTGAATTCCTGATCAGGAAACCGTACGTATGCGGCTATCCTTATTCGCCGTGTGTAGGCACGGTCGTCAGTGTTATATGGATTAATATGGAAGCTTGTTGACAGACACTTTTTTTCTACGACGCGGCTTATCGTCGTACCGCGTACCGTATAGAAACCGTGGCGTGTACAAAGGGCCTAATGAACTCGCCGAGTACAGACGCCAGCACATCAACCTACACCTAACTGTCAAATTTTCCCAATCAATATTGAACCTTAGGCTTTAGCGATAAAGTTGAAAATCTATTACAGAAATCTGACAGATCGTAGTAGGTTGATGTGCTGGCGTCTGTACCTTGACTCGGCAGCGATAGACAGGAAGACATCCTACTCTGCTCCAAGCTACGAAAGAAAATGGAAAATCTTCATCACTTCAGGACTCTCCAAAAAAGGTGTACAATACCTACCTACAACGCGCCGGGCGCGTGATTTTTGGCATACAAATTCAAACAAAAACGCGTTTCCGCGCGGGGAATTTGTTTTCGTTTCCCGCGCCCCGTGGCGTGACGAGTTGTGTAGTGTGAGATCTGCCTTACTCCAGATTTAGGTTACCAGTTATTCATCACGCTTATGGCCTAAGCAAGCTGGGCAGTAAGTGATTTAATTATTTAAATTAGGTAGGTTACTGTACTAATAAACTAGATAATAAAGTACAAAGTAGGCAAAATAATGGTCGACATAGTCTATTCATGTAAAAGATGTTAAATATGAGTTCCATTAATGTTAGCCTAGATCTGGATTGAAAACAGCCTGAACCTTCAAAATGAGCATGAAGTTTTGGGTTATTCCGTTAATCGACCCCAAAAAATCCACCCTGAGGTGGATACGCGGAAACGCATGTACGAGAATCCACCCTAGGCCTAGTTAGATCAACGGTATTTATAGGCTTAGGATGGATTCTCGGACATGCGTTTCCGCGTATCCACCTAGGGGTGGATAAACGAAATAACCGGAAATTTATCTTTCCACTTGGTAAATACATTCTAATCATACAAGGTAGCAAGAATAAAAGGAAAGTTAGAGTATCTACTTATGTAGGTACTGTTATAACTATACCAGATTTCGCGATGACTAATTTGTTGACCATCGATATCAAAAACAATTAACGTATCGATATACTATATACTCCTCTCCAATGATGTCACAGCTCACGACACAGTCACCTCGTTTCTATAATTATTGATTTTACAATGACTTGTAGAGAACATTGTTAGTGTTTACATTTGGACCTTGGACGAGTATCGATAAGCACGGGAATCACGTCTTGTGTCGGTCGGCGGGCACGGCTGTGATGCAGGGTTCGCGCCGCACTAGCCACTCACTCGCCACCCGCACCGCGATTGTGCCGCACCAACCGCATGTTCCCGCAACTTTTGAAGTTCACATTAAATTTTGAAGTTTTACATCTGACAAACCAAATCGGACGTGTGTGTTACACTTTGATGACCTGACGCTGATAAAAATAAAAGGTTGGTCCATTTAAATGTTCTAATTATTTCATTCACATCATTTGCCATTGATAAACGAGAGTGAATAAGTAGTTGCCTGAAATCCAATTTTTCAGTCGAGATTACATGATTTTTATTTAATTTATTTTTGAGTGCTGTCACACTAGAAACGTCTGTCCATCTAATCAAGGACAAAATAGTTTATAAACACCAAGGAGGTTTTTCAGTGATTGGATTGACATTGATCAGAATCAATAATACTTATAAGTACTCCATTTAATATACCATTAGAAAAATAACGGGTTTCACCCTTTCGTTATTTCTATATAAACGTAAGATAAACTCCGTTATGTCATGATAGAAAGCAATGTAATCTATTTACCATTTACATTAAAAAAATAACTGTAAAGTTATTTCAACAATATTACACAATAACTGTCGTTATATTGCCGTTTTTTTTTCTAAAGCTATAATAAATAAAGTAGGTATAGTAATAAACCTACCATTTTTTATTAAACCGTTTTCATATATTATTAGGTAACAGCCCTCTATTATTTATTGAAAAACCAAATCATAAAGTCAGTTCCAGCTATGTTTTCTTCCGCAATAAGTACATCATAGGTACGTCAATCTATAAATTAAAACTGTGTTACGTATTACAAAGGATGAGACAGTAGGTGATAAGTACACTATCGCATGCAATAGGGTCAGCACAGATAGAGGGGAGTCAAGACCGGCATGGACGTCCGTCCGACTTCTAAATAAATAAATATTTACGTAAATCTGACTGACGTGCGTCTATTCTGCAACCCTTGCGTCAAAAGGCCCTGTTTGTTTACAGAATTCTGTAAAGTAGCCTTACGCATGTATGAAGTACCTACCTACACAGAACGCATGCTGTTTTAATACGTTATCTCTCTCACCACAAATAAAGAGAAAAACCGGTTCGTGCCATATCGTGGTGAAAGGATTAGTCACCTAGACTCCGCGTTACCGAGTGCTAGGTGTCCAGGGTGTGCCGGACGTTTGGGGGATTGGGTAGCGATTTCTAACGTCACTCCGGGAGGCTCCTTTCTTGTACTAGGGGTACAAGAAAGGCTCCTTTCTTGTACTAGGGGTACAAGAAAGGAGCCTACCTTGACGGAATGGCAGTAGGATGTGATTGTGGAGCTATGTAACAAACTATGCTCCACCTCCTAACCTGCCCTCTGTGTCCCAAAGCATGCAGTCAAAGTGACCTCTGCGCTGCCACGGACAACGCCATGGAAGTGACAAAGTTTTGGGAAAACAAGATTTAAAATACAGAAGAAGAAGAAGAACCACAAATAAACCGTGTTAAACCGTAGCTTAGTCTAATTAGTAATTATTTATTTCAACATTACACAATAGACTTACTTATTTGACGTAAATAATGAATTCATTAGTTGAGATTTCACTCCGAGGTTTAAAAATAAACATCATTTGGGAAAAAACTTTTAATGATTTCTTCAAAATACGCAAGTATTTAAAAACCAATTACCTACCTGCGGACCATGGCCGGAAAGATTACTCCTTGCTGTACATTAGTAACAAAACTACGACAACGCAACAAAACTAATCATATTATTTAGTAAACATCTAATCCCAATAGAATACCTAAATGTTATCAGAGATTAAGATAGCGTCTAAGTATGTCTTCATCAAGGCCGTTGACCTAACATAATTATTTAATTACACAAAGATAAAAGAAACAATAATAAATTAACTAATATAGAACAAACTAGAACAAAACGTAAACGTTTCTTTTTTATGTAACAGTAAACGGTAAAAGTATATCTTGACTTTGTAAACTGTTTACATTAGTCACTTTCGCTTGTTTACCCAAATCACTATATGGATATCAAAAACCAATCAAATGTTTAAATTCGTCGTTGTTTACAATGAATATTTTGACTTTTGACCCTTATTGTTAAGCGTAGCTGCTAAATGAATGTTTCGATCTTGAATTTTACTTCGAATTTCTTGATTTTATGAATGAACGCATAACCTTTCACCATGTTGAGACGATGGAGAAAGTGAACGCTGAGATACGAGTGTCGTTTGGCAGTTATCTACGGACGGCAGTGGACAAATGGTGACCTTAACGTTTCAATTAATAAATTGTATTGTAGTAACGCTCAATGAATGAACAACAATTGGTGATGTGATTATTGTTTTCTAGTGGGAAGCAGATTTACATTTTGTGTTTTTATCTGTGTGCTGTTTTTTACAAGTTACTTAAAAGTGGAAGGAACGATATCTAAGTCGAGAAAAACTGTGACGCATTATCAGAATAGGTGTGGACTATTAGAAGATTTTTTCCGTTTTCAGACCTAGTGTAGTTAGCCTCTCTGCTGACCACCCGAGAGACGTCTAGTGAAGATGTGTGTGAATGTTGAAGCAACATCAAGAGCAGGTTTTAAAATTGTATTACACTAACAAAAATATTGATATGTTCGACTTTAAAAAAAAAATCATGAAGTCCTTCTCAATTTTCATGCTTGTAATTTGTTTCAGTGTCAATTTATGATTTCAAAAAGAATCTATATTCAATATAGGGTATACCTACGTTATCAAGGTTTACATAACGAAAAGTTGTATTGAATACATTCTTGTCCATCGAAGCAGAATCGTGAATGTTTTATATAAAACGCTAAAACACACTAGAAGTCAATATTTCGCGTACGA
The DNA here is from genome assembly GCA_914767645.1 of Hydraecia micacea. Lineage (NCBI taxonomy): Eukaryota > Metazoa > Arthropoda > Insecta > Lepidoptera > Noctuidae > Hydraecia > Hydraecia micacea. The sequence goes on along the minus strand of OU611783.1, from coordinate 14,082,757 downwards.
TACCGCCGATACCGGTCATTTCATTACAAAATATTGAGGCTAGCAATACGATTACACACGAATAATTGGCTACCTAATTAAAAGTACACTTCGCAAACATCAAACGAAATGTTTACGTTTTGTTTAAGTATAAACAAATATCAACAAAGATCCGGGAAACAACGCAGAGCAAGGTTAACCCGGTAGGCCAATCATTGTTATCTCATTATTGCAGAGAGTATGATATTAAAACCAATGAAAACATTTAAAAGTAACCTAGTTCTGTAGATACGAAACAATTGTTTATAAATAGATGTTCCTACTGTTATGTTATGACTATGAGTTTTACAACTTTTAAATGAATAAAAGAAATGTGTGTCAAAGTCCATTGTGATGGAGTTAATAACAGTAGCTTTGCCCGCGGCAGCTCCTTTCGGCGGGATTAGGTACCTGCTATTGAATTTTCGGACTAAAAAATATATTTTTTAAATCACAATCGCGCACTCTGCCAAAATCATTGACATAGAAAAGTATCTCAATGGCCAAAATTCATCGGTGGATTTAACCATTATCTACCCCAAACATGCCAGACGAACAGACAAGTTCACTTTCACTTCTTTTATATTTTACTTAGTCAGGTAGGTACCGTATTAAAAAAAGCGGCCAAGTGCGAGTCAAACTTTCACACGAATGGTTCTGTAAATCTGTACCTTGTGAGGCAAAGAACGCCGAAAAAAACACGTTTCTTATATGGAGACCCCGTTTCATTTTTAACTTTATTTTATTACTAGCTGTGCCCGCATGCATAACGGAAAACGTTTTAATTTTTTTGCGCGGAACCCGAATTATTTTTCTAAAATAATAGTAGCCTAAGTTACTCCTTATTACATCCGCTATCTGCCAGTGAAAGTCCCGTCAAAATCGATCCATCAGTTTCAGAGATTAGCCGGAACAAGCAGACAGACAGACAAAAATTGTAAAAAAAATGTTATTTTGGTATATGTGCCGTGAATACATCCATATGCATTTAGTAAAAAGCGGTTATTTTAATATTACAAACAGACACTCCAATTTTATTTATTTATATAGATTTGTTGTTATAAATAGCGGCAATGGAAATACACAATCTGTGAACATTTACCAATTACGGTTCATGAGATACAGCCCGCTGACAGACAGACGGATGGACGGACGGACGAGCAGTGGAGGCTTAGTAATAGGATTACGTTGGCACCTTTGGGTACGGAACCCTAAAAATTAAAACAAAATGCGTCTCCGTAAGCCTAGCGAGACCCTCGACCTTGATACTTGTATTGTCGATATTTTTATTAAAAAATCGTTCGAATTTATTTCAACCTTTGGGTCGGAACCCTATATCAACGATTGAGATCGAAATATGGATAGATTATCTTGAGATTACGTTCAACACTAATATTATACTTAGATATATATAATCTAGGTTTACCTACTCGCATACTTAATTGACTTGCATAATGTCTGTACGTATTTTTGAAGAACAGCTTAAATCTCAATCGGAAAATAACACTATTTTGCAAAATTACAAACTATATTGTTTATCCTTCTAATTGTTTTCAATTGCATCGGTTGTTATCAGCAATAGTTTAGAAACAACGCGACGAACCGAAACGAATAATATTCTCTTGCGTGCACTTGGTACTTTATACGCATGCACTTGATATTAAACATGCTTATCCGAATTGATGACGTCGAGTATGTCCCAATGATATTTAAAGGAGAGATTTCCAAACGAAACGCTTCCGACTTGTATTACTTACAATAGATAGGTATATCCAAACGACTTCTTATATAGGCTAGATAAAAAATCGTGGATCAAACGAAACAGGACGATAGTTGGGGTTATTTGCAGTATAAAATATGTGTTGCAGTGCCCTAACTCGATCTCCTTAAAAGTTATGACAATTTGGGTGTTTTTTAAGAAAATACCAAAATTTGTAATAAATAGGCAATTAGAGTAAAATGAGTACCCTCGTTTTAATCGTCATTAAATAGGCAAGTTTTATTAATACAGGGTAATTTTTTGGTAGTACATTTTTTTTACAGCAAATAATTTTCCGTGAGACTTATAATAAGATATTGTCATAAAAGCTCTCTTGTAGTGATGTTTTTTTTTTTCATCGCAATTGACCGCAACTATCACCCTGTTTTATTTGATCCGCGATTTTTTACCCAACCTGTATATACTTACTAACCGTGTCCAAGACTACAAAATATGTCGACCTGTCTTTACACAATTACGGGAATTACATGTCAAAACACGTAATTAGTTGTATACGGATCGAGAGTTAGAGGTAAAATGCTAAGGATATTTACTTAATAAATTCTTAAATTCACTGACAGACAACATACGGCCTAAATGCGTTCACAGCATGTGCACAAGAATTCCTTGTACAGACGCCAGCACATCAAGCTACCCGAAACTGTCAAATTTTCCCAATCAACTATGAACCTTATGAAAGAAGAAAGAAAGATTGTAAGTAGCTCGATGTGCTGGCGTCTGTACAACGACAGTGAGAACTAAAGTTTTTTTTGTAATTCGTCCCCAAAATGAGTCAGTTAAATAGGTGATAAAAATTTGTATGGGTTCGTAATTTTTGCCGATGGGAAATCCCATCGGACACACGGATTTTATGACGTTTGTAGTGAAACGCACGTAGGCTGGTTTATTTACTTACGAACACCCTCGCATACAATTATGATCTTATGTTGTACTGTTGACATACCGTCAGACCACTTAATATACTACATCTCCTTCCTTCTAAGAAAACAATGCCAAATATTGTTACAAATTAAAGAACTAAATATCTGACATTAATAATTATCAGCGCTATGTTTATTTTGTTATCTATTAACATAACATAACATAATCAGCCTATAATGTTCCCACTGCTGGGACACAGGCCTCCTCTCAGTCAGAGGGAGTGGGCCGTAATCTGCCACGCGGGCCCAGTGCGGGTTGGCAGATGCCACATGTCTTCGAATTTTTGGTTCTAGGACATGCCGGTTTCCTCACGATGTTTTCCTTCACCGTTTTGAGAGATCACCGATTCTATTCTTCACCGATCTATTACTAATTATCAATTAATTATATACTTATTTTCTATATTTATTTCTATTTTATTATTACCCATCCAATTGTAAACATAACCAACTATTCTTCACGACCTAAGAAAATATTGGTCAGCATTCGTGCAGTTCTTTCCTTAGACCTTTCAATAGGAACCGCTAGTAGCGAAGGTGTATACGAATGATCGCGAGTATCACCTGGACTTTCATATTCACCACTCTCGTCGAGCAGTGCCGACTGATTGTTGCTAGCTGGACTTGTCTGCGCTTGGATTAGGACTTCAGCCTGCGCCCTTTGTCTACTTTACGGACACCTGTCGCCGTCACGCCGTCATCGTCACCACACTTGGTGTCTTGCTACTACCTACAATGTCTGTTGGTTGTCTCGCTGACAGCCCTACTCTTTTTGTTGAACCTGCCGCACTCAACAACTGACTTGTTCGTGTTCGCCGATAGCGGCCACTGCATTCGTCTTCTACAATATACGAGCATGGTTGTGATGTACACACACACGTGCCGCTATTTTTTTTACCAGTTTCCTATCGCCGTTACTGGTCAAAGTTGCCTTATCACCTGATGACAGGCCTTTTAGTGTATTCGCCGTTTTGTCGTACTTAATTTATTTTAATTTGTTTTCTGTTTGTCATTATTCTTTTATAGTTCTGGTCGTTATCTACATTCTCCGTTAGCAATTTAGCACTAACAGGTCACCTAGTTTTTAGACGTGTACCCATTAACATCTGTACGGGTGAGTGTATATTATGACTGGGTGTTGCGCTAAAATTTAACAGTGACAAGTTATAATCCTGTCCCGAATCCACACACTTCTTTAACAAAATTTTAACTAATAAAATAATAATAATGAAAAACGTTTATTTTCTCCACCACATAATGAAAAGTTAGTACAATACATTATTGTGCATATGTCATGGCAAATAGCCGAAGTGCGGGCTACACCTAGTTTTAGCCGGGTACAACTAGGTGCAGCCGGTCACATACGGTTCGTGTGAACTTCGGAAGGCGACGGAGGATGCAAGAGCGAGCGAAGGGCACCCCGAGGTTAGGTTCGGTTAAAACTAGGTGTAGCCGCACTTTGGCTATTAGCCGTAACATATACTTACAAAAATATATTGATGTTGTGGAGACGGGAGCCTGTACTAGGAATACCTGTGTTACAGGTCTCCAGGCCAAACTACACGGGCAAGTCAAGTGTAACTTACATACAATACAAAAAAAAACAAAATCAAAATCGGTTCATCCGTTTGGGAGCTACGATGCCACAGACAGACACACACACACACAAACACACACACACAGACACGTCAAACTTATAACACCCCGTCGTTTTTGCGTCGGGGGTTAAAAATAGTTTATTTCTTTAACAAGCTTTGTACTACATAGCTAGTGATAGAAGCGTCCTTTTAAGCGATTAAATGCCTGTATTCGGACATTCCACTCTTCTGCAACTTAAATTTACGATTCTTATATACAAAAAATTATGCCAGTATTTACTATTTATATAATTTTGAGAAAATGATTTGAGACAAAAGATAATTACAAAAGACTAACTACTTTATATCAGCTTATACTAATGAGTGTGTTTTTTGTGTAAGTATATTATATGTGAGTTGGGTATGTGTGATAAGTTTGTGAGGTGTATGCGTGTGTGGTGCAGGAGGGCCTCAGGCCTCAGACTTGTCCGTGTAGTGGAGACGTTTGTATCACCAGTGGGTGAACAATGGTCTACTAACAGATGATAATCGGATAAAAGATAAAATACAAACATAATGTAAAATAAAACAAGGAAAATACAAAGCAAATAATTAATTAATTAGACAGAAAAGTAGGGTGTGTGGGTGCGTAGTGAGTGTGTGTGTGATATTCAAAACTTGTCTTAATGTGGTATACCTACTTAGAAGATGGCGAGCTGCTTTTTACCGACTTCACAAAAAGGAGGAGGTACTATGTTCGGCTGTTTGTATGTTTTTTTTTTTTTTTTTTTTTTTTTTTTTTTTTGTATGTTTGTTCATCGAATACTCCGCCAATTATCGACAGATTTTCAAAATTCTTTTTTTGTTCGAAAGTACATAGTTCTGAGGTGGTCCCATTGTCACCAAGTTAGGATCTGATGATGGGATCTTAGAGAAATCGAGGGCAACCCTCAAATTTTATAGGCTTACTTATGGTTTTTTGCATATTTTATGAAGTATCTTGTGTATTTGCGTATGGTTGTCACCATCTCAGGTAGCTGGGCTGATGATAGAAGGTACAACTCCTTAACAGTAAGAAGTTACTCGAACAGGCAAGGACTGTTTTAGTAAATTGTTTTGATGTTTGATTGGGCATTTGCCACATTTGGTCTCATGATCATCAAGTCATGACCTGATGCTGCAGTCAGGATAGTCTGCAGAGTACCTAACTCCTCGACAACTAACAGCAGATATATCGTGTTTAGGCTCATTGGAAAGGGCTCGATGTGTGGATAAACGTAATGTTAATGAGGAACACCGAAGTACATAGAGACCTGATGCTGAAGCCAGGAGCATCAGAAAAAGTACAAACCTTGAAATTACAGCACCGTAGTCGTGTTTGGGCTCATTTTAAACAGGACTAAATTTTAAGTTCAATGCAAAGTTGACATAAGTTTGGCCTGATGCTGCAGCCAGGATTATCAGCATCTAGTCTAATTAATGAATAAGGTATGCTTCAGAGGTGGTCCCATATAAATTTTATGAACTTTGCTTGGGTAGTTTTGGAATTAGCGTCAACAATACGTTTGTTTTCCACTTAGTTTATATTGATGATGTTTATCTTCCTGTCACTAGCAAGTAGTGTTATATGAATTTGTATGGGGTAGGTACAACTAAAAAGCGAAAAATAAAAACTTTTTTACAAAAAAAACAACCGACTTCCAAAAACAAACACTACAAATTGAAAAATAACTTTAATTTCGGAAGTCGGTGTCAAAAAAACGAAAATGTGGAACCAACGACACCGACTTCCGAAATTAAAGTTATTTTTCAATTTGTAGTGTTTGTTTTTGGAAGTCGGTTGTTTTTTTTGTAAAAAAGTTTTTATAAGATGACTTCCAAGAGTCTCTCAGTGGCTTCATAAACGTGAGATTAAAGCCAATTTTGGACTTTAGTTTTACCATTGAATATGGATAAGAAGTAGATGGAAATGGCTTGATTGACTTTGTTGTAAAGATCCTACGAAACAAAATAATCTACGGATGAAGCTGGTTTTGAAGGACCTTGATTTACAGACTGTGTGTTTGCCTCTCTTGGTAAGGATTTCGACAGTATTGTATGGAAGTTGAGTATGCCTACGAATGATAGTGCTTAAAATGAATAATGTGCGAACTGTCAGTACTTTGCACTGCTGGTAAAGTTCTTTCGTTGGAAAGAGAAAGGGAAGTTTAACTTTAAGAACAGCTCTCTCCAACCTCAGCATGAATGTCTTTGGTGCTCCGCCCCATGCCGTTATGCAATATGATAAGATTGACTGAACTAATGCATAGTACATATACGGCATCAATGGTCCTAATTTCCGCCACATGGCCATGGTGCTTTTTTTTTTGTGGATGGGAAATCATCTAATGACTCCTCCCGCTCTGGGTGGAGCGGAAGGGAGTGTCAGACTCTTACTGACTAAAACCCACCCGTGTTCCTTCCTTAGCCCTTTATGTTCCGGGGCAGCGGTAACCCTTTCGGACGATCCCGCTACCCATGGCCATGGTGCTTGAAAACATAATATATCAATTTTCACTGTAAGTGCCTCTACGTGCGGCTGAAAACTAAGACGATTGTCAATCTGAGTACCCAAATATTTGATAACAGCCGTGTTTTTGAAAGGAGGACATGAGCAAGGATTGTCTTGCAGGAAAGAGCAAGTGTGTGATGTTATTGAAAGATTTGTATAAGATGGGATCGCGTGATTTTTTCAAATGATTTGGACACGTTAAGAGTGAGTTTGTTATTTTTAACCACTCTGCGACCATGTCAAAACCGAGCTGAGTATTTGAAAATACTTCTTCTCATGAGTCCGCGTGAAAAAGTAGAGCTGTGTCATCCGCAAAGGTGATGATCCTGCCACCATGCAATTTGAGGTTACAAAGGTCGTTGATATACGTCAAAAATAATGTGGGGCCAAGAATACTCCCCTGTAGTACCCCATACATGATGTCAAGATCATCACTGCACATATCACCAACCCTTACTCTCTGCATGTAATTTGTGAGGTAATGAGAAAATAATTTAAGTTGCGTGCCTCTCACTCCAAACCCCTCCAGCTTATCGAGGAGGAGCGGGGCAGTGACTGTATAAAAAGCTTTTACGTTTCACTAACACTATGTATCACGACATTAAGATGATTATCTTAATGTCTATCTACATTTATAAGAGTTAAAAAGGCATACCGTTGTCACCATGTAGTGAAACACACATAAATTGGTTTAACAGTGATTTATTTACGGACAACCTCACATACAATTATGATCTTATATTGACATACCGTCATACTACTTGCTATACTATACGTTGAGGTTCTGTTTGTATTTACAGCTAGTCGCCGCCGCTACAAGAGCGCTATGATCGCAAAGCGCCGAGGCGTGCGCGAGCGCCTCCTAGAAGAGTGCTACACGTACTGCGCCTTCTGGCTCGCTGTGTCTGCTCTCCCTGTACTTGCTGTTTCTTATGTTGGTATGTATTTATTAAAAAAAAATAATGAGGCAAAATAATATAATAGTTATTGGTGTAAAAAGCAATCCAAAATGTCTTTGGTTACCTCGATTAAGTATCCTCATAAGTCATAATCTTACCAACACTGTTGATTTTTGCGGGGAAAAAAGTAGTTTGACAGCAGAGTATTTAGGGGTTTATTTATACATGATTATTAAAAAGTTAAGTGACGCTTAACAGTCGCTAATCACTTCTTAACTTTAAGCTACGTTTATGAATAACCATTCCTTAAATCCGCTTTGCAATCATCATGACTACCAGGCATCTAATTGTGCCCTACCAATACCAATAACCGTGACTAATTCTTAGAACGATTGTCAATGGTTTATTAGCAACTAAAATCTTAATTTACTTACCTAATTTTTCCAGCTGTACGAGTAAGTAAATATCTCTGGCTGAAGCTACTGTCAAGCAGATATCCACGTCTAGAATTTATCTGGACAGACACAGTTCGTTCCTTACTTGATACACATAGAAACCAAGGAATCATCAATGTCTTATTGGCTGTGAAAGGTGCGTATATTTATTCGTGGTAAAGGATTTTCTACTGGCAAACACCCACTCTTAGGCTGGCCGCATACGTCCGGTTTCCTGATTCGGAATTCAGATTCGGAGACCCCGAATGCACGCATTTCATACAAAATCTTCTCTTTAGCGCACACGTTCTTATATTATCCGTCAGGATTTCCGAACGGAAAATATAAGCACGTGTGAATGAAATGCGTGCATTCGGGGTCTCCGAATCTGAATTCCGAATCAGGAAACCTGACGTATGTGGCCGGCCTTAGAATTGCACTGATTCCCATATAAGATCATATCTGGTACGAGCTTCAAAATGTTACCAGATTTAGTTTGATCCCTTAAATCATCGGAAATCATTTCACAAGAGTAATATCCTCAAATATTTTAACTTTTGGCTTCCACTCAAAAGAGATGCATCTGAATTTTAACCCATTTAACCAATAACACCCCACCAATCGTCCTTTTTTTCTCAGGCACACTAGACCCAGAACTGATAAAGAACCACCTAACGGATCACGTTATAAACAAATGCGACAAAAATGGCGGGCTCATGTTCCCGAGACTGCGACATCAGCTGGTGTCCTGCTGGGGCAACTACGCGTGGAATGCTAATGTTACCTTCAAACCTGAGAACCATTTCATTGTCGCCAGTGCCGTGTATCGAGGGCGGCAGGTTGGGGAGAATAATATTCAAGTAAGTTTATTTTGTTAAAGTCAAAATTAATTTCAAGTAAACCATTAAAAGGCGCTTTTAAACGTCAAAATTAACAAGTAAATAGAATTGATTCTAGATACCCCAAAATTTAGTTTCGTATGGAGAAGAATGGGCAAGAAATTCCATAGATTCCTGTGGTGACGAAAAATTTTGGTTATTGGGGTGCTGCGGGTTCTGTGAGGCAAAAAAGCACGTCCTTTTCTATGAAGTTAAAAATAAACTTATGTATTTTTTATCAGTCCATGTCATGATCACTTAACAGTTTGTTTAAACCAAACCTATTGAAATACACTTCCAGTGAGATGCAATCGCTAGAGTTGTTTGATGAAACAAACTACAAATTAATGAAGTGATCAGAATATTTACCCAATTTTTTTTTACTTTCAGGAGTACGTCAGCGACATAGTATCAAAGTACTTCGCAAGCGACCAGTCCCCATGGCAGTACATAGTTATACCCTGCGTCTCAACAGAGCCGAAGTACTACATCCTAGTACGCGTCCATCACCTCTTACTTTCGGGGAAGAAGTCCCTAAACATAGGAGACCTACTGCTCATGGAACAGATACACCCATCAGACAGAATTAGTACTTCGCAAACAGAATTTACGCAACAAAGTCCTTTGGGAAAGTTATCGCCAACGCCATCAGCTATACCAGAACTGTGGGGCAAACTCAACGAGAACATATCAAATGCGTGGAACGAATTCGTATCAGAATATGACCCTGTCGAAAGTCCACGGGCGTTGAAAACTTTGCCTGGAGCGTTCCATGTAGCTGGCTTAGTGTTGATAGCTACAGTGAGTGCCCTAAGGGAACTTAATAAGAAGTCCAATGGAAGAGACACTTCTTCAGAAGCGCCTGTTACTGCATTGATGCTTTTGGCGGCGATACAGAGGGAATGTAATAGAAGAAGTTTAACCATTCCTAAGGTAACTATTTTCCTTGCACATTGTGTCAGAAAGAACTCCAAACTCAAAGAATGTTCATCACATTTCAACTTGATAAAATTCCCCATCCGCCATCTTTAAAAAAACATTTTTTTTGTCCCAGATAATCCTATCACCACTTATAACAGCAGACCCTCGAAAATGGCCAGGCATGGTATTTGGCGCGGCATGGTCTTCATTCCGTCAGTTCATCAGGCTGCCTTTCCAGATCCGCAACGAGCTGTTCGCGTTAAGCGAGTTACGAACATGTGGGCATGCAAAACAGCCGGACACACTTACGTGGAAGTATGCTGAGCTGGCACAACTTTGCGTGGCTGCAGTGAGTGAAGCATGGCGAGGCGCGGTCGAGGTGTACCGCGCACCCGCCCGGCTGTGGACCGACACGATCGGAGCTGATGGTGGGCATAAACATCTGTTACAGACTGTGTCGCTGTGTGGCCGAAAGGTATGATTACCAAGCTTTTTTTTTAGAACATAAATAAAAGTTAGAAGAAACCTCTTTTAAAATTCAATAAGTAGAAATGATCCATGTTTCACCTCGCAAAGGCCCAGGAGAAATATTTGGAGTTAATGGCCAGTCTTTATTAATTAGAAAAACAACAAAAGGAAAGAAGTACATTAGAAATTACTAGGACGTATTAGGACCAGACAGAATTATATTAGGTCCTGGTACTGTTTTTAATCGTACTACTAACATTGTGGCAAAAATTAGAGCTGTATTCAATGAAAGACCAAAAACATCTCTGGAAAAACAAAGTATAAAGGAAGTTTCACTAACGAGAACTTTCTTCCACCATTATTTCCAGGTTACAGCATGGTCCCGCCCCGTACCACGCGCAGGAGTGGAACGCGCAGCCCGGGCTCTAGACGTCTCATCAACAGACATAGCACTATATGCAGCTACGGAAGCATTACGGGCGTTCTTCGAGAATGCACAAGCGCACCCACCTGAAATTGTGCTAACTACAGCTCGCGCCGCGCATGAAGATTTCTTGTTCATCTTCGCCGAGGGACACGGAAAGAGTTACAAGAAGTCACAAAGTGGAGGTAACGACAAGGAATATGTACACCCTGTAGCGCAAAAGTTACAGGCATTCACAATAATGAGATCGTGTGTTTCTGTAGCACTACATTTGAAGCAACTTTGAGACAAACATTCGGTTAGGTACTTTGAAATAGTTTGAAAAATTATAAGAATTTTAGGTTAAAGGAACTTCAGACTTTGAGGGTTTAAAGAAAGTCAACGACATCATTCACATCAAAAACATCATAATAATCATCATATTATTTTGACATTTCTAAAACAGCTGTTTAGCATTAGCTACCGTTCAATTTAATTTTTCTATATCCTCGACCAAAGAAGGCATGGAAACACAAGTAATACGTCGGCCAGGCCAATGTCGCGGTTCATTGTCTCTTTATTGTCAGGCATGGTGTGCCTGTCCCTGTCGCCCGGCGCGTCGCCGCGCCGCGTGTGCGCCGCCGTGGCGCGCGCGTGCGGGCGCCAGCGCGCGCTGGCGGCGGGCTGGGCGGCGCAAGCGCGCTGCGGCGCCGTGACGCGCGCGCTGCCGTCGCCGCTAGCGCGCCTGCTGCTCAACGTGCTGTCGCGTCGCTACGCGCTCAGCTACACCGAGATCAACTCCCCGCCTCACTCGCCGCCGAGGAAGACTGTCTGGGGTCATGAAGTGGATGCTGTTGTGTACTGGAGACCGCCGCAGGCTAATATTAGTAAGTATATTCATAACAATCATTGCTGCACGATGGACAAAAGTCTAATTGCATGCTCAATTACCGGCTGTACTTATCCATCTTCAACCAGCCATTTGTTAAACAATATTGATCTCTGAAACCACTCGTAATCCTCTTCCGTTCAAGCACAAAAGCGTCTCAAAGAAAGAACTTAGCTAAAAAACCACATAGAGAGATGCTACATACCCTACAGTCACCAGGCTACGAGCATCTAAAAACCGAAAATACCAATTGTACATAATCCGCGTGTATGAGTACCTAATTATCAGTTCAATACAGAAATCCAGATGAAAATCAGACCACACTATAATATATTTATCTAATTAACAAGATTTCCATTTGTGTCTCCAGGTATGTCCCTAACGGTAATCCAGTACGCAGACACAATACGTCTCGCAGTAATGGCCGACGCACGACTGGTACCGGCGCACGTCATCCCGGCAACACGATGGGCCACAGCCATCGAGCAGCTGGTCGCCAAGATTGACCAAGAGATCGCCAAGATCACCGCCAGAGCCCACCTTGCTGCTGGCACTGTTCCGCAGATTATAACCCCAGAAGAAATACCTAGTAGTAGCATGGAAACCCCCGAAGAGGAGTCAGAAAGAGAACATTTAGAAGATTCGGGAGGCCTTAGGCCTCCGTCGGTAACGGCCGTCAGTCCACCTCCCATGCGCAGACGTATAGTCAACTAGTTAGAACACCAGTAGCTTTTAGCTAAGCGAAGTAAATTCAGCGCGGAAATGGTTAGAAGACCAACCAAGGTCAGGTCCGAACCAGGAATTTATCGTTACGAGATTGAAGGAAAGTGGTGAAACATGTGGACGTTAAGACACGTCAAGTTAATTGTTAAATGACTCATACGAGACGACTGCTTAGTTTTAATTAAATATGTACCTACCTACTGTGACAAATGTGTACCTACCTACCGTAATTATGTAAGTTGTTATATCTGATGTACTGACAAACATGTGATCATGTTTGTTAGATATGAAAAAATTGTTGTTATTATTAAAAGTAGAAAATACTTTATTATATACCTATTCCCTAACTTTCCGAATATTACTTTATGGTAGAATGCTACCGGCGTTCAACGGAAACTGCAAAAGCATTTATCTTTTATCATTTATTCATAGTAATTGGTTATTTTCTCACACTTATCAAAGACTACTCCTTATTACAAGGTCACTGACAATGCATTCAAGAATAAAACTTCAAAGCAGTTTAGTGTTAAAACTTTAATGACAGGGCAAGTAGAATTATTATTATGAAGTGTCAATGTGGTAAAGTATAATATCGTGCAATAGTACATATGTTTCATAATGATATAATAATTTAATTCGTAGGCATATTTAATAGGAAAATACAGTAGTTGTAAAAAATTTAGCTTGAAACTAAGGTATTGAATTAGGGTGTCCTAATAATTAATAATATTGTAACATCTCGTTATAGATTCGAAACCTTGTAGCTTTGCGTAATCAATGTGCTACAGTAACAGACGGCAATTGCGCTACGATGCTACGACGGGTAACTCGTAGGTCGTAGGCCTTGTAGCGTTGCGACAATGCGCTACAGTAAAAGATCGTAGCTGCGTTACGAAGTTACGACTCATAAGTCGTAGGCTTTGTAGCGTGGCGTAGTCAATGCGCTACAGTAAGAGATCGTAGCTGCGCTGCGAGGTTACGACTCATAAGTCGTAGGCCTTGAGTGTGGCGTAGTGAATGCGCTACAGTAACAGTTCGTAACTGCGCTACGACGCTACGACTCGTAACTCGTAGGCCTTGTAGCGTTGTGTAGTTAATGCGCTACAGTAATAGTTCGTAACTGTGCTACGAGGTTAGCATTACGTAGCGCGTGACATGGTCTACGCGATGTTACGTAGTGGAAATCTACGCATAAAAAGCTAAGGAGAATAAAATAATTTCTGCTAGGATCGAATATAGACTAAAGATACTGGACATTTAAATAATATTTAAATGAAGTTAACTTCGTGGCGCAACTTTTGCTGCGCAATATCAGGAAATCTTTAGAAAGTGCGCAGGAAAGTGAAATATGACAACGACGCTTTCAGGATCTGAAAGTAAAAGCATATACTTTAACCTAAAATGTAAAGGTTACTTATTACTCGTAGGCAAAGTTATTGAATAAGAAGAAGTAGTGAAGAGAGCAGTGGTGGCCAAGTGGTAATGGCCGCGACTTACGAGGTGTAGGTCGTAGGTTCGAACCCAGACAGGCGCTTTACTTTGTGTAAATTATTTTATCACCACTGCTCTCAAAACGGTGAAGGAAAACATCGTGAGGAAACCGGAATATCCTAGAACCAAAAATTCAAAGACATGTGACATCTACCAACCCGCACTGGGCCCGCGTGGTGGATTATGGCCCACTCCCTCTCACCGAGAGGAGGCCTGCGTCCCAGCAGTGGGAACATTATAGGCTGATTATGTTACGTTAAATTTATTGAATTAGTTACTTTTTACACACTTTATTAGGTAAAGTGACACGTTATTAGATTAAGTGATTTTGATTTTTAAAGACTGTTAACAGTTAATATTTATAGCACTGTGTGACCTAAAACCGCACTTAATTCACGCTTCTTTGTGACTTAAGTAGTCCATTTTTACACAGAAATGCGTGACTCAAGTGCGGGCTTAGGTCACACGAGCTATAAAATAGTATACGATATGTGTGACAAAGGAGAATCGCGGCGATATTACCGTCGTGCCACGTATTTCTATACACTCTTTTAGAACGTCTCTCCACACGGCGATATGATCGCGGCGAAAATTTGATGTCACGGCGAGACTATCGCCGCGATTCTCTCGCTCGTGGAGACGGCCCCTTAAATAAGTCTATTAATGCACGGCGCGCGTCGTTAGCACACGTATCGTGATGTACTATTTGAAAGAAAGAAAGAAAAAGTATTTATTGCGACTCGTACAGGAGGATCACAAACTAAACTAAACAAAGTAAAAAATAAAAAATCAAGTTATAAGTACCTACAATAAAAAAAGTAACAAAAAGAAAAATGAAACAGAAAATCCTATACGAGGCCAAAAGGCTCCTATCTCAGCATGATGCTGCGACATTTAAAAAATAAATGTCACAGCGCTGGTATCACAGAGTACTTTTTGATAGACTGGCTGGTATTCTGATAGGGCCTGCCGCTGTGATGTCACGGGCATTTCTACATCGTTATTGTGTATTAAAAAACATCTTGACAATTTACCGAAGCCATAGTAGTGACCCCCACATCCACTAAACCTCCAGCTTTTACGTGGATCGGCTCCTGAACCTTTATGAAGAAAATGAGGACAGTCCTTCGGTTCTTGGTGTCCATGTATTCCCATGGCATTTTGTAAACTGCGTCCTTTAATCTTTCACTCTGTAATAAAATGATTACCTAATAAGTTAATAACATAATTGTAGCAGAAGATGGAATTGACATCCATCAGTCGTTGAGCTCATTAAATTCTGAGTTGAGTAATGACAAATGCGTGCACTGATTGGACCGGTCCACTCAAAGCTGTGTGGTTCTTTTTTTAAAACACCATATTCAGCATGTCTCGACTATAAAACACTGTGACCTCTTGACTGTATCTTCTCAGAGTAGTCAGTTAAGAAACACCGACATCATCTAGTTTTAAAATATCATTCTTTCTTTTTGACGTGTAAAAGGTTTTTTTTTTAACAATTTCAGGAAATAAAATCCATGTTATTTCATTTTAATATTTTGTTGAGGGATTGCTAAAGCAGAAGGTATCAGGGTTGATGCACGAGGGGATAAACATCCAACGTCCTAAATGCGTAACACACTATCAAGCACAATCTGAAACATTTTGAAGGATAATCCATTGCTTCATATGTTCCAATTTGTTTGCTCAACAACATATATAACGCAATGAATGTTGTTGAACAGTCAAAATGAAAGCCATTGCTACTGATAGTGTGTTTAATTACCCCGCAGAGTATACCAGTAATTACCATAGTGCCGATAGTTTCAAAAATGATAGACAGTAGGATCAACTCGCCGAACATAATAAAAGTGAGCGGCAAGTAACGCGTCAGAGCTGCAGCAGTCTGAAACACACGGTGAACAGTTCATTATAAAAGACAATGCCAAGAACTCTATAGAACTTTGACCCATCCAGTAAACATCGTTTACTAGCATACCATGTGCAATATTTCATTATTTGTTTATTACTGACTAAGAATAGTCAGTCTTAATGCCTATAGAACTTCGAGTTTCTGCTTAAATCTAAGAACAATAGGTACATTTATTGTGTTCAAATCACGACGCGAATTTCGTTGCATGATCATCATGAGATAGTTACATCGCGTTGTGGTTTATTTTAAACCATTTTCAACGCGTTGTGTATCAATAGAATAATTACTCACCATCTGGGAACATTCAAGTAATAGTAGACACCCAGTGATTTGATGGAAAGAGTAGTAAACGAATAGCGCCATCCCAAATGCATCTGACATGTTGTTTGTGAAGCTATAGGTATATAAACAGAATTAAATTAAGCATTTTATTGAGACAAGTGACAGTGACTTTAATATCAAGTATCTTGCCGCGATAAAGTAGGGTATGGTGGATCTCGATAATCGATATCATATACAGGGTGGAGTGGCGGGGACATCAAGGCGCAAACTGAACCATGAGTGAATCAAACATGAATTTAGCACATGCTTCTAGACGCTCTAGCGTAGACATTTTTCGTCGCTTTACAAAAAAATAACAGTTGTTTCATAGAAAAGTGCAATACGGTCAAAATGTACCTACGTATGGAACAGCAATTTTTTTTTTAAATAACACGAAAAATTTCATCGCAGGGGGCTTCAGAACCATGTACCTACTGAACCCATGGTAACAGGTTGCACGTCGATTTCCCTGCCACCCCTATTGTACAGACGCCAGCACATTAACCTTCCCGAAACTGTCAAATTTTCCCAATAAATTTTGAACCTATTGCTTTAGCAATAAAGTTGAAAATTTATTAAAGAAATTTGACAGATTGTAGTAGGTTGATGTGCCATATTATAGTCATACATAGTCTGTACCATATTGAACCGAAAACTTCAGACTAACCTTCAGTAACCTACTTATAAGTCGAAGAGCGAAAATTTGAATTTCACCGATTAACACTTACTCGACTATAGTCATGTGGTATTGTATGCATTCCTTCAATTTAACCGCCACATTATCCAGTTCAGCCTGTGAGTACATCACAGTTTCATCACTCATGCCACTACTCCCCTCTCCTGCATCCAACACCTCTGCAGCAGGTCTCGGAAAGTTTTCAACATTGTAAATGAGTATTTTAAAATGTCCCCACAAATTGTAGATCATCAGACAGAGGAACAGATCAAACATCGATACACTGCTTCCACATAGTATTGTACCGTAGCTACAAATAAACAAGAAGTCAGATAAAAACCTTTTTGCTTTTTGAAATTACTAGGTATATAAATACATTCCGTAGAAAACGCAGCCGAGCAAGACGTCCATTGCAAGTTCAAGTGCACTAACCCCCCTTACTAATAAAAACATTGTATAGCGTCTGTATAGTTACACAACGCTTTGACTTCTTCTTTCAAAAGTCTGATGTTGGAGCCAGGAGGTGGATAGTGGAACTCTAGTAAACCCCTCGAATCAGGACTCATATACCTAATTTGTTTTGATTAGTCCAATATGTTGCACTTGGTGTCGAGGGTCTGATGATAGAGAGTGGATAGTGGAACTCTTTATGTTCGCACGACGGCTTTTTTTTAACGCCGCGTTTTCTAATGCGCTCTGCTGTATTATGATTATCCAACTGCAGTCCAATACTACGGCGTGTTTTTAAGCAGGTTGAAAAAGCGCCCGTGCGTATGAGTGCTGAAACGCCTTAAATATCTAGACAGTCTGATTTTTTTTCGCGAGCTTTTTATGGCGTACTGGATTTTCAATCCTCGGTGCTAAACAGTACGTTTAAAATCCAGTGCGCGATAAAAAATCACCCGTGCTACATACGACACGTCGCACTACATAATAAAATTCATTTAATTTGCACTTTACCAGCCACTGACTGTTGCTACAACGTAGCCGGCGAAATTCGTCTCATAATTCCAAGGGTATAGGCAAGAAACGGCTTGTTCGTACGTAGTGTTCTGTAAGTTCTCGAAGGACGCAAACTTGCCCGCACTGTAGTTCGCATGCATTGGTATCAGGTTAAACATGATGGCAGCGAAACACAGCATCAAACTTAAATATACCGTGGAGAAAAATGATAATCTGTGCACCCATATGTGTACCTGAAATAATTAATTTATCAAAATGTATTTTTTTAAACCAAACGACCGTCTTGCTTCCAAGAAAATAGGAATCTAAGTATTATGCACAGCAGTGGATGAAAAGATCCTCCTAACAACTTTAGTATAATAATTAGCTATAAAATATACCCACTGCAGTGACACAGCTGGCCTCCTCTCTTCGAGAGGAAATGGGCTGTAATCTACCACGCGGGCCCAGTGCGAATTGGTAGATGTCATTTGTCTTCGAATTTTTGATTCTAGGACATGCCGGTTTCCTCACGATATTTTCCTTCACCGTTTTGAGAGCATTGGTGATGAAATTATTGACATAAAGTATAGCGCCTGCCTGGGTTCGAACCCACCTACAACTCGTAAGTCCCGCCTTTCAATCAAAATCAAAATCAAAATATTTTTATTTCACATAAACCAACATGGGCACTTATGAAACGTCAGAAGCTAGGTGCACGGTTCCAATTGGTCGTTTCCTATGGAGAAGAACCGGCAAGAAACTCCATGATTACTCTTTTAAAAATAATTGGCTTTTACAATGTTTTCGAGTTACAGTAGGTATGGGAGGACAGCGTAGGCCTGTCAACAAGTACCAGGTACTTGATAAAATAAAAAATGGTCTACAGATCTAGTCTACAAGGCTTACAAAGTCCTTACTTTACCACTAGGCCACCACTGTAGGTATTTCAAATTGCTGAAAATGCTCCTCAGGCTTCTGCATTCGGAACTCTAAAAAGATATAAGTGGGTACTCACGTTCATAGCAAATTCAGATGTATCTTTAAAATAGAACAGATGTATTTTTTGGATAAATATTTTTGCCACAACCCGGTATTTTTCCGATAGGCATAAGGTAAAAGCTCGTGACTGCAAAAATAAAATAGAGATGTATCCAGTTAGGACTTTTTGGTTAAAAAAAAACTGGCTGTACTTATTAGGTTATGGTGTAGGTAGGCTGTACCTACTTAGGTTTATCTTTATATCAGGTTTTAACCATCAATTTTTGGAACGAAGTTCTTAAACGCGGCTTCCGGTAGAAGTGAACTGGTAGAAATCCGCGTAACGAAAAAGCGTTATGCCCCTCCATGCGACTTTGAAAGATAAAATTTTCATGGTTTTCCAGGGTGCTAAAGCCGATAGCGAGGTCAAAATAAAATCCAAGATGGCGACAAGTTTATGAGAGCTTCTAAAAACTTATACGTACTATATAGCCCTGCTATAAAAAAAAATCAAACTATATATCTCCCTCTGTCTCTTTCTTTACGAATGGGTGTGCGTGCGAGTACCTATCGCGTAAGGAACTTCGTTGCTGACAGGAGGTCCCCCGAGTTAGTTAAAAGTGTTAATACAAAAAGTGAGTCTAGAATGAAGTCTTAGTTGTAAATTTTTGAATACCAACTTAATCCTTGTAGGTATTAAAGTTCAAAATACAATAACTGGCAATTAAAGTAGTTCCGCTATGAGACGGTATGTTCAAATATAATACTTACAGTACACAGCGCATTCATCAGCAAGACAATGTATAATTGACCCTGTTCTAAAAAATCAAACCTGTGTCTATTCACTTTTAAGTAAGCCAATCCTAAAATCAGATATACAATTGATAGTATGGTATTATAATAGGCGTGGCCCATTCCCTCGAT
The DNA here is from genome assembly GCA_914767645.1 of Hydraecia micacea. Lineage (NCBI taxonomy): Eukaryota > Metazoa > Arthropoda > Insecta > Lepidoptera > Noctuidae > Hydraecia > Hydraecia micacea. The sequence goes on along the minus strand of OU611783.1, from coordinate 14,063,049 downwards.
TCTCAATGTTTTCTCCCCAAGTGCCTTTCCTGGCCAACCGCTTATGATGCGAAGTATGAAACGTAACGCCCTCATGTATTTATAATCCAAAGGACCGTTAATCCCCCTGAAAAAGACACATGTTTAATAATAATAATAATAGTCCTTCAGACCGTATTTCGGCCACGGCGGCAAGGGAGACGGGCCTTCAGCGCGAGAGTTATTATGGTGCACGACTGCACAAATGTGTGCGCAGACACAGGTGCTCTCACCCTTCCCTCACTCTCAGTCTGATGGGATGGCAATCCGACACGACCGGAGAGAGATCCGGCACAGGAATAACGGCTTTACGTGCTTTCCGTGGCTTATCACACCGCCAACTTCCAAACTCCGAGCTGTCACTGAAAAATTCCTAATGGAAAAACTTAATAACAATTTGCCCGGCCTGGAAATCGAACCCAGAGGACCCCACGTTCAACAGTCGCGCTTGCGACCACGAGACCAACGGAGCAGTATAACCCTATATTATATTGTAGTCTTTGCAGTATAATACCTAATTACGCACGTCTTTATAATATGTAAAGCAATGGTTTTCTAGAAGACCGGTGGCCGCAACACAGCGTCAGCAATTTACCGGCGAATGACGTCACTGAAACGTTATTTATGAAAGTAACTTGTTGTGTTTGCCTAGAGAGCATTTTTTACAACGTAAAGTCAAACCCCGCTGTCATCATCGCGGCCACCGCTCTTATATGTATGCAACCGTAGCAGCGTAGCTTAAATTATACGACATTTACTTGAAGCCCTTGCAGTTTGACCTGTATTCGGAAATATTGAGTTTTTGATGACGGTGATGATGATACAGGGTCAAATTATATGATCGGGCGAAACTTCACAGACATGACGGATACCCACATATCGACATCAAATAATTGATGTTAAATCATTTTAACTACAGATTCTCCAGAGTGTCGGCCGCGGAACCCACGAATCATTATTATCATAATTTCAGCTGAAAGACGTCCACTGTTGGACAAGAACCTTCCTCGAGCATTGCCAGTTCGACCGGTTTCTGTGCGTCCCACATTCAGCTTAATCCCACGGCCTCCCACAAGATGGACCGACCCATGAATAAGTTTGATAAGTTTTCTTTTTTTTATCATGATTTTGATATATTATCCCATCACTGTTGCGAAGTTTCGCTAGGCCCTAATGTCCTGTAGGTATGTCAAGTAAAATAATACACTTTAACTTACACAACGGGCTCTCCAGCAATGCTTACAATTCTAGCAATCATTTTCGGGCATTTACGTATCAACCAGCCATATCGGGAATGTCACGACAGCTTTAGCCGCTGCAATGTATAGGAATAAAATCATTTTGTATTCTATTGCGAGTTAAATATAGTTATTAGTGTAATAACGATGTCCTCGCGCAGTCACTTATTAAAGTTATTCATTGGAATTATTTGACACCTAATTACAGCTTGAAAGAGAATAAAGTTATTGCATGCCATTTCTAGACACTTGCTGCTAAAGGTCAGTTCACACTGAGAGGCGACGCGAGCTGTTTCGCACAACGTTAAGCGGCGAGCGGTGTACATAGTCACGAATCCAGTTCGCCTTCGCGCTCTCAGTGGAATGTGTACCTTCACAAGCAGTGAATAAGTTCTATAATGTATTGCTATCGCGCAGCGTCGCATCGCGTCTCGGTGGGAACGTAGTCCTAAGTATTACAAGTGCCGTATTCACACGAAATAGCGCGGCAAATTAGGTACATACATTTGCTTACATCAAGCATGTAGAGAAGAATTTCTTAATAATGCTGTCCCACTCGAAATCGAACCTGAGGGCCTACACTCAGCATTCGTGCTACCACAGATAATATAATACTACAAAAACATAACCCTGTCTTTGCAGTGTGACTACTGCGCCAAAAACATAACCCTGGCTTTGCAGTGACTACTGCGCCAAAAACATAGCCGTGAATTTGCTGTCTCGCAGTCTGGTAATAATGCAGACAAATTACATTTTATCAGAAAAAATAGAAGAATTGTTGGATAGAAAAAAAAACATATTTTTCGTAGAAAAAAACCTATATTTTAATCCATTAAACATAAAGTACTACTTCTTTTTAGATTTCTTCTTAGCACTCTTACTAGGTGTTGCTTCTTTTCGCTTCTTGTCTTGTTCCGACGTCTTAGGGACACTTGTGACGTCCATCTTGGATTCTTTAGTCTCTTCAACGTCCATAATTTCGACGCTAAACCCAGGTATGTGTGGCTTCACTAGTTCGAAGACAAGTTTCTTGTGTTGAAGGTTTGTGCTGTTGAGGCTCAGCCGTACTGTCAGCTCGTCAAATGTCTTCAGTACTACGTCACCGCAGGTTTGTGTGTGTTCCTGAGGACGAAAATTTATGTTAAAGGTAGTGGATAACACACATAACATAACATAACCTCACGCCTGTAACCCCGAAAGGTTAGGCAGAGGTGTACCTATAGTACAAACACATTACGCCAGTTATTTTTAAGTCCCATTTAATAGGGTATGAGTCTATTGCCATCAAGCAGGCACAAAATTCCCAAAATGGAAAAACTCAATACCACTTTATCCGACTACTGTCGAGGATGAGGTCCTGAGTTCCATTCTGGGAATCGAAAGCGCTTGCGACCACGAGGCAGATACGAGTGGGTAAAGCTTGTGAAAAGGTTGATCTCCTATTATACAGGCTGAGTTTTTAAACTGACCTGTCTATGGCAGTTATAGATAAAGAGAGTTTTGAAGTTAGACATCTAATTGAGTTTTTGAAGAATGTCAAAACTGTATTAAAGTTTCAAGGGTGCCACAGAACCCTATAAAGCCATCACTCATTATAACAGTACCGCTCCGACACAGCAAATAAATTGTCATTCAAGTTAAGATTTTAAATCAAATGCTTCAAAGTAAATTTTACGGCAATGACAATACAGAATAGTGGGCAGCGGCGAGCAGCCCTCTCCCCGCTCAGGTCCAGTTGAAAACCAGCGTCAGGCACTAACTGTGCCTCTTTAGCGCAGCCGTGAGACACACTTTCCTGCTAATTTCTTACATTGGACTTTACAATTTTTATTTGTTTTTTAGTCTGTGCTAAATAAATGTATTTTCTTTCTTTCGTCTTTCTTTCTCCCCAGTGAAAAAACGGCCGTAGAGCGTCTGTTTGTCGGTCACAACCGTGTGACCCAGGCATTTATGCTGTATCTTTTTAACCGTAATACCGCCAGTTGAACGTGTTAGTACGGCCTCTATCATGGCAAATAAAATAAAAAGATAAACTTTGGTGATACGGAATTCTTATTGAGTGAGTCGCTAATTTTTAATATTTCGCGTATACGCTTAAATTCTTATACATTTTTTATTGGAGTCAAATCCCCTACCCACTTACCTCTTCATTGTAAGAGAACTTGTCAGAAGGCAAGTACAGCGGTCCCTCCAGTCCGTACTTCGGTATGAGAACATGCACCGCGTTCCGTTTCACTGCTAACACGCTTGCTGACTCCACTTCCACGCGTTTGTTGAACAGGATCTGTGAACGTTAAATAAGATTTCTTATTGTAACTGTCACGCTTTGAAATAAGGTGAAGACATCAACGACTTTGTATAAGAAGGTTCGTTCCTTCTTCTTGATGGAAAATGACAGAAATAAAATAGCAAATGTCACGAAAAATACTCGGGAGGATTCAGGAACGGGACAGAAATGGATTATATTTGATGCTAAGGAAGAATAAAATAAAACCCCACCTACTGTGGTGTGCGTTTTATGATCTCGTGAACATCGAAGTGAAATTCTCACGCACTTTTGAGCTGATGTCAAAAAACGTTCGATTCGAGTCGACTTATCGCACAAAAGTGCGTTAATCGTTTTTAGACATTAGCTTTTACAAATTATACAATACTAAAAGCCTTATTTTTTCATGTAACAGTAATACAATATACATACGTGTGTGTTCATAGTAACGGAGGCTCGGCCCGCGTACTGCGCCTGTCGGTGTCTGTAGTTGAGGTTGTCGCACAGCTTGACGGCGGCGCGGACGTCCAGCAGTGCGGCGTGCGTCGAGTCGCAGCCGATGCTGGCGGCGAGGAGGCGGTGGACTATCACGTCTGCGTAACTGTTGTATGAACGTAAACATCATATTTAAAGCGTTTATGCCCGAATACTTAGAACACACACTGCTAAACACTTCACTGCCTGGAATCAACATTTATAATAAACTCATGACATTACACCTAAATAGACAATTACTAGAACTAGAAAGATTAACAATTCCATGCACTTGCAAAAGAAATTTAAGTTTTGAGTGTCATTTTCATGATCACAGATAACGAGGAACAACAGTTCGTGATGAATGTTTTATGACCAACTGTGAATAGTCCTGTCGAACTATTCTCAGATTTAGTTATGATATCATGAATTTAAAATGTTTTCTCGTATAACTTCCCGACAAGGAGCCATTGGTAATTATTTCGACGAGGTTTGTTCACGAAGTACAAGAATGAAATCCGGCAAAGTGCGAGGTAAACTCGCACACAAAGGGTTTCGTACCACAAGGCAAAAAACGCCGAAAAAACATTTTAATATGGAGATTTAATTTTTAACTTTGTTTTATTTTTATTATTTGTTGGCAATAGAAATACACACTGTGACAATTACAACTGTCTACCTATTACGGTTCATGACATACAGGCCGCTGACAGTCAGCCGGATGGACGGACGGACAGCGGCGGCTTAGTAATAGGGTTCCGTTGGCACCGTTTCGATACTGAACCCACATAAAAAAAAACATTAATTCACTTACCGTCTAATAGGCGAAGTAAAATGCGTATAAATAGGACAAGCGAGCCCGTAATGGTAGTACTCTTCAACAGTCTTGCTTCCACTGGAGAAATACTGCGCTTGTTGCATACAACGCGTGGCCATTATACGTAGTAATGTGTTGAAGAACGGACGGCCCGGGATTACTGCTTCGTCTAACGATTTGGAGAATGATTTGTTTGTTGATACGTCTAGGTCGAAACCCTGGGGAGATAAAAAAAAGTTTAACTATGTTTGTAGCCTTGAATTTTTGTAGTCATTGAATGCCACTTGGGCCCAGATTCAGTATATCAATTCGTTCGGATACCGTTGTTGCATTCCAACGTTTTTGCATTGCGTTACAAGACATAGCTGTTGTTTTCAACAAATATTTGGTAATAATGCGTTAAATTATTATGCCTACACAGGCCCAACTACCAACTGTTGAACCACAATATGGCAGGCTCAGACACTGTTCTCCTGTTATCTTGCTAATAATAATGAAAATGATTCTTCTTTTTAAGGAGATTCATAATATGTGCAGATATTACTATATTTTGATTCCTTGAATGATTTTATTAAACAATTGATGTTTTAAGATTTCCGATACCATTTCGATCGACATCGGCATGCATGACCACAAAAATTACATAAACACAAAACGTCGGTTAATTCTTTCTAAAGCAAACTAGCTAGCAGCTCATCTGTTGCTGGCCACTCTTATTTATGTAAATACTAGCAGCGCCCCGCGGTTTCACCCGCATAAGTGTCGATCCTGTGAGAATATCGGGATAAAAACTATCCTATGTCCTTTCCCGGGACTCAAACTATCTCTTTACCAAATTTCATCTAACTCGGTTCATCGGTTTAAGCGTGAAGAGGTAACAGACAGACAGACAGACACACTTTCGCATTTATAATATTATAGTATTGATGATACTACGATGAAGGTCATAGTTTAGCTTCTCACCTGTTGCTTGGCAGCCTTGAGGAAAGTCTGGAAGTTAGCAGGCGGCGGCGCAGGATGTCTCCTCAACATGGCGCACTGCGGGAACTCGGCCGCTAGTTTCTCTGCCACGCTTATGTTGGCTAGCAACATGAACTCTTCGACCATTGAGTTTGTGTCTAGGATCTTCTTTGCTGCTACTTCAACTGGATCGTGGGTTTCGGAGTCCATCTGGAGAGAGGTAATTTATGATTGGAGAGAGCTATATCAGTAGTACAGACGACAAAAAAGTTCGTGGATGCTCAGAACCTTGCCTTATGCAAGACTGCATCTCGTTTTCGTTAGTCAAAAATATTACATTAATGCAAAAGGCACCATTAACTAATATTATTTTACATCTGGTGGTTAACGGAAAGGAATGAAAACTAAAAGAATTCTAGATTAAGTGGATAAATTTTTTTTATTCCTAAATATTAAAATTTAGTGAAAACTTTGAATGCAAATATGGTACATATAAACATTTAGCAAAATAAATATTTATATATAAAAAATAAACTAATTTGATCCAGAAAACGTCATAAAACCTAGAATTTCGATCGCAGTAAGATCTTTCCAACATCTACCAGTAAAATTTCCCGAAAATTATAAAGTTAATAAATTATACTACTAAATACCTGGAACCTAATCTCAGGCGATGAAAGTGACAAGGCTCCATTATCCAGACGTTTCCTGTTGAGTTTCTTAGCCAACGCGTTGAGTATGCGCAGCGACGACACAACTCTGTCGCTACGAGACTTGTCGTCGATCGCTATCTGAGCCTCCTCGTACGTCATCGCTGCTGAAGACTGGAAGAGGTAGATAAGACACATAAGTACAAGAAAATCGTAGTTTTTGCCAAGGGTAGGAGGAAACTGCAGAAAGCGACTGGTTACTGTCCATAGATTGTTCCACATTCCTGTAAATACAGTTTATACAGGATTATGGGAAAGATTTCAGCTGTACTTTTTAACCTAAGTTTTCAGTTGTACAAGCTTTGACATCATAGTTATGGAAGATTTTACATGTAAAATGCTAGCTATTTAACATGAAAGATAGCTATGCAATGTTGCATTTTTTTTAATATTAGCTTTGCAACAATATTAAATCACAATGTGCTTCTACTTAAGGTGAATGCGCAGTGGTAGACCGCGAAATTCAAATTTTCTTACGTTTTTTGCAATTTGCAGGCCAGTGTCCTGACACTGGCCTGCAAATTGCAACCAATACAAGAACAAGATACAACCTGTTGTATCTTGATCAAAATTTGATTCGCGACAATAACAGGTACGTATTTATAGAATTATAATCATTAGAATCATTAATACATCTTTCTAAGTTAGATTTGTACCACTAAGCAGTTTTCCATAAGAGATTTGTTGTCGTGGTACAAATCTAACTTAGAAAGATGTATTAATGTTTCTAATGATTACAATTCTGTAAATACGTACCTGTTATAGTCGCGAATCAACTTTTGATCAAAATACAACCTGACACTGATCTGAAAATTGCGAAAAACGTAAGTAAATTTGAATTTCGCGGGCTACCCTGGCACTTCCCCCTTAAAATGTAGACGAAAAAGTAGGATACACAAGACTCACTTTAATAACACTTTTGTGGAACTTGGTGTGTAAAATGTTAGCATTCTCATCGATCTCCCAGATGCAAGAGAACGCCAGACGCTCCTCGCCGCCTCGCAACGAACAAAGGTTGGAACTTAGCAAATCTGAAACAAAGTTGATAGTGAGAATATTGCCAATAGCCTTATTCAAAGTGCCAACAAGTTGTTTCGTTTTCGTCACAAGTTGGGTAATCGAGGTTGCAATACTTGAGAAGTTCTAATATCCGATAATAAGACACTATGCATACATATTAGCCGATTGACGGAATGTGTACTCGCAAGTTTAAATTTGGCCAATGAGCAGAGCTCTTTTGTATCGTTAGGTTTGAAGTGTAACCAGTCGACTTTCATCGTCTTTTAATTTAATATAAAGGACCATGAAAGTCGACTGGTTACACTTTTAAAATAACAAACTTGAACCATATCAATTCTGCTGCCGACCAGATACGCAGTAGTAGGTCTGCTAGCAGCCCCATTATCAAGCGTAGTGTTGGGTCTAACGAAATAAATGACGTCAGCGATATGAACACCGACTTCATATCGTTTGAGACCGTCGCACAGTGGGCCCATACTGAAAATTAGTGGACTTAGGCAACAAAGTTCCAATATCGATGCGATTTTTTTTTATATGACGTGTTATGATATTCCTGACAACTTTTATTCTTATAACATTTCTTCTAAAGTTGATAGTTTGTCTTGAAAAAAATTAATTAGATTATTTTGTATGGAGCGAATCACGTTTAATTTTTTTTCTTCAATTGTACTAATATGTTGGGTGTGTGGCGTGAGTATATGATAGCTAGGGTCATTCTCTATCCACGAAAAAAAAAACAGCGCCGGCCATCTGCGGCAGCGCGAGTAATCATTCGGTAAAAAAAAATGTTTTGTAAGATTTTTTTTTGCCATTTAAAATAAATTCAAAGTAAATTTTTTGTGTCATTAGGCTAATTCACCTTTTCTTTATTAAATATATAGTTTTAACAGCGCATAGGTACTTATAACTAATTATTCTGGTAGAAATTTAGTAATTATTGCTATGTTATCGGTAGCACCTGCATTGTGATTGATGACTCATTTGTTATTGCGCTCGTCTAAGCGTATAACTAATGAGTCGTCGAAAAATGCTTGTCTCTGATTGGCTGTGTTATTTTTTTAACTGCACGTTATCTATTGTTGAATAAATATCGTAATAAGTTTCAGGTTATACTAATTTTGTTAATGATAGGTGAAATAATTTAAATTTGTACGGGCAAGTCGTTGATAATTATCTACATAATCAAGCGTATGAAACTGTGAAGTAATTGTAGCCCTGAAAAGGGCTGTTTGTCATATACCTAGCCCTGATGGGCTTTTGTGAGGATAATCTAGAGCCGGATCACATTATTTCTTGTTCCAGAAGTGCTAGTGGGTCCGGCAAATTTTCGGACTCTGCTATGAGGCATTCTTCTTCCTCCATAATCTCACTGTCACAGGGAGGCTCAGTAGTCTGTAACAACTGAATTGCTTCAGGCAACAACTCATTATGACCCTGTTTCAATATTTTAGGCCTTATGTAGGATATGTGGGGATCAGAGCTTATTAGAAGTCCATGGAGGATGTCTTCGTTTGTTGCTATTCTCCCCGTTTTCCGAGTGTGCCACTCCCTGACGTTTCTGAAGTCCTTATTACGGGCTTCCGAAGCTTCTTCAGATAAGATACCTAAAACGAATAAGTACATACATTTTAATTTCAAAACGCAATTGAGTCAAATAATACATCAAACTATATTTATTTTTTACTTACCGATTGGCAAAACACCAAAGTGGTTACAGATGTCTGCACCGTGCATTAGAAGTTTATGTACACTAACTGGCATGTAGTACCACGAATAGTGTTGCACGTACACATCAGCTGTTTCTCTGCAGTATCTTCTAAATTTTTCACAGTCAATGTTTTTGCCTGATGATATGGCTTGTAGAATAACGGAAAATCTGAAAATCAGATTTTCGTCAATTCCCGTTATTCTGGATGATCTTTTGTAATCTTGGAAAAAGCGCCTCGCAGTATTCCCGTCATTTGTAGTTCCAAAACCCTAAAATGGGAAAACAATACTGTAATATACAATACATAGAGATATAATACACAAACAACATAAAAAGAGCCAAAATTAAATACATACCTGTTTGACTATATCAATCAGCATTCCAGTTTGCTCACGAAACTCTTGTTGCGTGGTATTTTTTTTAGCTTGTTTCAAAGCCTTATGTTCGCCTCGAGCAGTCCATCGTTGAAAATCCAGATTATAAGATATATGGAGAAGACATTCCATACACCGAATCTTCATATGCAGTGAAGAAATTCCTTGTTTGTAAATTTCTTCACGAAGTGGTTTGGAAGTCAAAGCGTCTAAATTATTCATCTCGCTCGGTTTTGCCAAGCAAATAGGACACGTTGCATATGATGGTACTTCAGCAATAATATTGGCCACTTTTCCATCAATCATGGTCATATGCAATTCATGTGATACAATAATATTTCCACACTGTGTAGATATTCGTTCATCAATTTGTTTTTTCATCTCAGACTCTTCAGACATTATAAAATCAGCTGTCTCCGAAGTGAAAGTGAACTTCACCGGTCGACAGTACAGAGTTGAGCAAGGTGTGGGGTTCTCCCAAACTATATTTTCATTCCCAGAAGATGGGCTAGTAGACACTAGCCGAAGAGGGACGATGCTTATCATGACTACTGATGAATCATCGAACTCTGTAGACGTTTTCTGTTTATAATTGCTCTGCGACGAAGAACCATCAAGTCCCCATTTCCAGGTCAACTTGAGTTCTTTATTTTGAGACCTATCAACAGAATTACTAATACCTAGTAAAATCCTTTCCACAGTGTGGTCCAATAGCGCTTGCAATTTAATTTGAGCTCCTTTTTCGGTAATCTCCATACTCTCTTGTGGTGGGTAACATCTTTTCTTGGCATTTACAAGCTTTGGATAAGATGGAAAGGCAGCACAGTTTTCTTCTTTCAGAAATTGTCGAAGAGCTAAGTACTTCCATTTCGAGAGCGCAAGTGATGTATAAAGAGCTAAACAGTTATCTTCAGAGACAGTACTTAAGCTCTGCTTTTTGAATAGTCGCTCGTCTACTTCGGATAGGGCATCTGGATTACTGGAAAGGTATTCGATCACTTTTGCCAGATTCGTTTTGCCGTTGTCTTTCAATTTTGTTATGTACCAGGTCTGCAACTCTTCTTCGGAATTTTCTTCTACTATGGAAGTAGAACGTCTTTTTTTTTGCTTCTTACTTAACTCTTCGAATGGTTTTCTGTGCTCCTTTTCTGTAGATGTTCCCGCTTCCGCAGTACATACTGCAAGAGTAGGAACATGGGAATCTATATCCACAGGTTCAGATAAGACTGCGTCCGAAAAGCCCATCTCACTTCTCAGGTCAACACTGTCACAAACAGGCCAGTTGATGTTTTTTTCCAACCACTTGCGATTACTTACACGATTCATAAAAGTTTTTTGGTTTCTACTTGACTCTATCCACTTTTTATTTAGATTTACACAAAAAAGTCGACAGAACTCCTTGATTCGGTTCTTGTCTTCTTCAGAAACTTCGGTAGTCAAGACAAAAATGATACTTTCATATAGAAACATATGATTTTTCAGATCACCGCCACTTCTTAATTTCACAAAAAAATCTAGGTTGGTACAAAATCCAGCCATAGTTCTAATGTAAATATAAAAATAAAAGTATTTCACTGTGTTCACAAATAAGCGACAAGAGCGAAACTAGATGGACTTAATGAATGTCTTTATATTTATAGACAGTGTTAATTACTCAAGTAGTGGACACTGTTATCAGTGAGTGAAAATTATTCAGCCAATCAGAGACGAGCATTTTTCGATGACTCATTAGTTATGCGCTTAGCCGAGCGCAATAACAAATGAGTCATCAATCACAATGCAGGTGCTACCGATAACATAGCAATAATTACTAAATTTCTACCAGAATAATTAGTTATAAGTACCTATGCGCTGTTAAAACTATATATTTAATAAAGAGAAGGTGAATTAGCCTAATGACACAAAAAATTTACTTTGAATTTATTTTAAATGGCAAAAAAAAATCTTACATAACATTTTTTTTTTACCGAATGATTACTCGCGCTGCCGCAGATGGCCGGCGCTGTTTTTTTTTTCGTGGATAGAGAATGACCCTAGCTATCATATACTCACGCCACACACCCAACATATTAGTACAATTGAAGAAAAAAAATTAAACGTGATTCGCTCCATACAAAATAATCTAATTAATTTTTTTCAAGACAAACTATCAACTTTAGAAGAAATGTTATAAGAATAAAAGTTGTCAGGAATATCATAACACGTCATATAAAAAAAAATCGCATCGATATTGGAACTTTGTTGCCTAAGTCCACTAATTTTCAGTATGGGCCCACTGTGCGTCGCCTGTCTTGGCTTTTGTTTCGTTATAACTTGGATATTTGAGGTTGTATACTTATGAACTTAATATTCGATAATACACTACCAAGTATCATCATTGGTCGATTGATGGAATGTGTACCCGTGAGTTTAAATTTGGCCAATAAGTAGGTCACTTTTTGTTGCTAAGTTTGACATGAAACCAATCTGCCTTCATCTTATATTTAATAATAGTCTTAAATACACAAACCTGGAACCATATCAATCCTTCTGCCGACTAGATACACAGTAGTAGATCTGCTAGCGGCCTCCTTATCAAGCGCAGTGTTGGGTCTAACGAAGTAAGTGACGTCAGCAATATGGACGCCGACCTCGTATCGTTTGAGGCCGTCGCCTGTTTTGCCCGGGAGAGCCTTGGCGTGTAAGGCATCGTCAATGTCCGTGCAGCCGGGCGGATCGACGGAGCAAATGCATTCGGAACGCAGGTCTACGCGTTTCTTTATTTCCTGTAGGTAATTATAAACATTACTTTACGCCTGCCTGGACTCCCGAAGAGATAGCAAGACACCCACCTTTAGCTTGTTGTTTTTAAGTCCCATAGAGGCGGCTTTTGCTACTACCCACATATCAGATTGGTAAAAGCAGCTACTGAGAATTTCCTCATGAAAAATCCTCGATTATGGACCAAACCCAGGACCCCACGATTAAGCCATGTTTCCTCTCGTGGTTTACTTGTTACTAATGTGGTATACACAATCAACATTACATAATAGTGCCCAACACCTCCTGCTTTTACTGATTCAATTATAATTTAATGGACTTAAGACAGGTCTTTGTTCAGCACTGGGCAGCGATTAAGAGGTTATTGATTAATATAAGAATTGCCTTACCTCTTCAGGTATGGTCCAGTCGCTGGCCGGTAGACACGCGAGCACGGCTTCACTGAACCGAGCATGAGGCACGTCGTGTTCCAACAATATCACCTCGTTCTCGGCGTTCTTGTCACCTGAAACATTAATATTTATTTAGACAAAAATTCTCAAATACTAATAATATATGAGCCTGTGTTGTCCCACTGCAGGTTATCCCAGTGAGATAGCTTAGCTACACTAAGGAGACAAAACTCGCTTTCTCACAATTTTTTTTTTCTCACCGTCCTAACTAACTTAACAACACGTCCGAAATCCCGAAGGACAAGGCAGCTGTGTACACTCACATTTCACCAGTTATCACCAAAATTTTTGTTATAAACTCACCAATACGCCCAAGCGTCTAACCAAGTGTCCAAGCGGGTAGCAACTGTAGGGGTCGAGCGCAACCAGTAAGCGTTGCATCGCTAGCACGTCGCTATGAAGTGTCTCTATGTCATCCAACAACTACAGACTATAAACTCACCAATAGGTCCTAGCGCTCTAACAAAGTGTCCGAGCGGGTAGCGGCTGTTCCTCGGCCAGGAGTCGAGCGCGACCAGTATGCGTTGCATCTCTAGCACGTCGCTCTGACGGGTCTCTATTCGCACACGAGGAATACACTTCTCAGCTGGTGTAAATAGGTGACGGACGGCGCCTGGAAAAAGAATGAAGTTATGGTTTGTTTATTCTTTTTTTGACAATTCAAGTATACTAAAAACTATGTGCAGTGATCTATTTATTGAGCAAACAAACTAATTTGTAATAGAAGCAACAGATTCTAGCTTCTCTCTGAGTAATCTGTCTGAAAGAAGTAATTGCGATACTGATGGTGCTGCTAATTTGGTTAAATTGTAGTATCCATGCTCTATTAAAAAGTAGTAAATGCTAAGCTTATAAAACTACATACCTGGGAACTGGCTTCGCATCAAGATACCACAGTACTGCCTCCATTTCCTCCTTATGATCCCAACAACTTTGCCAGTTGGTGTAACTTCCTCATCACTCTTGTCAACTGGTTTGGCGAGCTTTAGAAGCACCGCTTCTTCTTCTAGTTGATCACCAGGGTCATCAGCTTTGTCTTCTAGAACAATGTCACTGGGACGTCTCCATTCTTCTTCAGGGAATATTTCTACAGCTATGGAGTCACCATCTACTGCTCTATTTATTCCAATGTGTCCTTGTAGCAGTATCTATGGAGAAACAAATACATTGCTTTTAACATTGGTTATGGTTGTGGTAATTGAAACCCTATTGATATTGTAACTGCTGTCTTAAATATGACTCATAGACATGAAGGGGAAGTTAAACCAAGATTGGCCCACCAAGTGCAAGTACAAAAAAAACATGAAATCCATAAGGATCAAAATCCTATGATGGTACACAAAACACTAATCCGCTAGTTGTATACAAGCACTCAACATGATTTAAGCCCTGTTCTAAAAAACAAAATAACTAAAAATCTCCTTTCTTCCAGTCCACCCATACGTTGTCTATAAGAGATTGCCTTGTGCGATAAATTGTATAGTAGTAGTGAATTTGTTTTTCCTTTTTGTATTATCTGGTGTAAAATAAAATAACATTTAACTTACAGGTTTCTCAAACCCATTAACTACCGCGGTACCCTCTAAGAAATTATCCCTAGAGGCACGGTATGTCCCTTGGTATAGCTTCCCATTCCGTATTCCTGCATGGATCTGTGACGGTGTCAAGTGTGCTGGATACAAAGCATCTTTTGAACAAGTCTCTGGTATCACATTCTTTGACAGTTTGTCTATGAGGCCAATAACACCAGTCACATTTTCAATGTAATCTTTTGCTGTGAAGAATAATAAAACAAATATTTTAGAATCAAACCAAAATAACACAATGTATCATACACAGTGAATGCTAAGATTGGTGTCTCCACAAAAGCAAAATTGGTAGCATTTGTGTTGTCAACACATGTTGATGACAGGGGGGAAAGCACATTAATATAATCCCACACATAAAGGTGCATTTCTTATGTCATAAATACAATATTGTTGACAACACAGGTCACAGTATTTTATTTTTTATTTTGAAGAGACACAGCTTTATGGTTGAACTTACCAGTACAGCATACTATTCCCTCTTCCTGAGCAATTTTCCTGTTGTTCTCATCATCAGTAAGCAGTACTACCTTAGGGAACTGTCCAACCACACTGTTGATACTCAGATGTGACTCATACCAAGCGCATGCTTTGCGAATAGCTCTGTCATTGCGATCATTTTGTTTCTCACCAGGTTCTCGCTCAATGTATGTATCCCTAGAAACAAAATAAAGTGTGAGTTTAGTGTGGTAACTAAACATGACAATCTAAAACATAAGTTGACTTTTTAAACCTAAACTTAAGATTGTTTTTGGCTATACTTACTTATGGTGTTCATTAACAAACGAATAAAACTTCCTCTTTTTACTGTTTATAATCTCCAACAGCCTCTGGAACATTGCTGTGTTTTGATGTTTCACTTCTTCAAGCACAGTCTGAAGTATGATCACGTTCTTCAGTGCATCTTCTTCGAGGACGTCGATTTGGTGAAGGACTACATTAGTGTCCAGAATCAGATAATGAGGATAGTCGAACAACGTACATATCGACTCGGGTTTGTCATCCAGCACCAACTCGTCGTCTTTATGAGGGCATGTGTTACACGCAGCGGACCCACATAACAAATCATCGCGTAAATAATGTTCTCTAACAATCTGCAAAAGATTTAAACCGTGTAATAATTCAAATTACAGATAAATAACAAAATAAACTTGACAAAATATAACCTCACTTTTATTATGTTACCGCGCTTTGTTTTGGTTAGAAAACTTTTTGTAGTCCACATCGTGAAAGTTTAAAAGGGAGTGTCTTGTATTGTTATTATCTTGTGTACTTTCATAAGCCTATTTTATGCTCAAAACAACATTCTATTCTGACAAAATTGCACCACATCACATTCATCACTCACTATAAAACTAAAACTGATGATGAAATGTCAAATGACTGTCAATTGTCAATCAATATTGTCATTGTCTGTCAAGTTTCTAATGCCAGATACACACGCAGCGACTTTAGTCATAGATAGATTAGATAAAATAGAATGTAAACACTAGCGTTATAGATTAGATAGCAGATCTGTCGCTAGCGACTCCGTTTTTCTTGTCAACTTTGTTCTTTCTTTGCGTCATGTTTACCGCAAATGCCATATGCCCATGCCCATAGTGAAAGTTGTTCATATTCATGGGTAGAACAGCCTGTATTTTCGAGACGGTAAAAAAAATCATACAGTATAATGACGGTAAAACTCAGTATAAATCAATTAAAAAAGAACAAGAATATCGTCTGAGGTCTCCTATTGTAACACGTTCTCTGTCCGTGATGCACGTGTGGGTGATTTTGGGTTGGAACGAGACGTCTGTGCCATACGTGTGTCACTACACTTTTCATACATAATGGGTTCTTACTTCGTAGACATTAAAGAAATATACTAGTATTTACATGAACGTTTGAGCAATTATGTAGGTAAAATAAAAAAGCAATGAGCCATCGATTTTTTTTATTTATTTATGGTTAAAGAAATTTTTTTATTTCTCAATAAGAAATTACATAGATTTCACTTACTTGAGAACATTTTAAAACTTATATTATATTCTATGAACTTTGACACACAAAACCAAGCAGCTATTGTTTTTCTTTACAACAAAGTAACTTCTTAGGTACGCAAATAACATTAACGAATACAAAATTAAAACCATTTCAATCCACCCGCAAAAGAAATAATTACCGTGGTCGCAAATATTCATAATAGATAAGGAATGCGAACCCGCACCCTAATTGCGTAACACACTATGAACCTCAATCTGAAACATTTTGAAGTATACCTATTGCTAATACATTGCTTCATATATTCGAAAAATTTGTCTGCTCAACAACGTACCCTACGTTCCGAATTGCGTCAAAAGCGATAATATCGCGAATCCGACCAACGCGCAATGTCACAATTATTACTCAATAGCCCTTATATTTTGTGACTATTAAATTTGGTCGGATTCGCGATATAATCGCTTTTGACGCAATTCGGAAAGCGGCCGTAAATAACGCAATGAATGTTATTGAACTGTCAAAATAAAAACCATTGCTACTGATAGTGTGTTACGCAATTACCCCTCCGGTGCCACAATAAAAGAAAACGGAACAGCCTCTATAGTTACTTTACTCTTTGCGGAACAGTAAGGCAAGTCTATTTATGGTAGTAACGTTTGATCATTTAGTATGTGATTTTTTAATTTAATTTTGAAAATATCAAACGATTATTTAGGACTTACAAAACTTTGAAAATTTAAATGGGGTTTTAAAAGGGTTCCTTCAACTTGTATGGCCTCTAAGGACCTGAAGTGGTGTAAAGGCAAGAACATAGGACCGAAAAAAGTAAATTGGACGTGAGAGCTAATTTCGGCATTTTGACTGGACAGTGAAGTCTCTTGTAGCTAAAGTCACTACGTGTAAAGTCATGTACACACAGCGACACATCTAGGTATACATTTCCAGTTTTAGCTGACTTCGCGTTGTATAGAGTTATGTATAGCTTGATGTGTAGCCTTGCGTACCTCAAGAAGCTTATAGATAAAAGTGGAGGCAACACTCTAAATACCTAAGTGAAGACTACTGTGATCGGACCTCTCTTTCTGAATACATACATATGACAAAGAAAACACATATCACTGTCACGTTCTTATGTGTGTATTTAGAAAGAGAGTATCCGACCACAGTCGTCTCCACTTAGGTATTTAGTGTTGCCTCCACTTTTATCTATAAGCTTCTTGGCGTAGCATACGCGCCACGAAAGATAAGACTTGACGAGCTCCGTAGTGGTGAGCTTGCGCAGGTAATTCGTGCACGAAATAGTTACCCATAATGTGTATATCTATTCAGGGATTTATTAATGACATTTAGATTAAAATTCTTAACAATATTATAATTTTTATTACGAAATAATAAAGTTTAAGATAAAGGTCAAGTCTCATCTTTCGTGGCGCGTATTCTACACACATCGTTTTTAAACAGCCAATGAGTTGCCAGCGGCTAAAATCGATGGTCAATGACGGATAATCATAATAATAGGGTCAATAGACTTTACTTCGCATCACTGCCAAATTCAAAGTGACTTTTATTCCCGTTAAAGTAAGATTGTAGTTGGGTTGCTGCTGTCAAAGGTAAAATAACTGTGAAAGGACCATAACCTCTACTAGGCATAATCTTGAGCAGACCCCTAGGTGTACGTTCAACTTAGACTATAATAATGTTCACTAACGTGTACCTACAATAGAAATAATAAAAATAATGTTCTAGCATAGAAACACAGATCATCATAATATTATTTTAATTAGAATATTTTTTTTTGCTGTTAGCGTAAGCGGCCCGTAATCACAATGATTTTGGGAGTCGATTCTTCTGATTGAACTTTTCGATAGTATATCATCATCTGCCTAGCCTTTTCCCAACTATGTTGGGGTCGGCTTCCAGTCAAACCGGATGCAGCTAAATACCAGTATTTTACATGGAGCGACTGCCTATCGGACCTCCACAACCCAGTTACTGGGTAATACGATACCCCTTGGTAAGACTGGTTGTCAGACTTTCGGGCTTCTGACCTCTTGGAGTATTAATGTTCTGTGCTTCTGACGACCCGTAACGACTGTCAAAGATCCACGAATGACAGCCGGGACCATCGGCTCGGTATGTAAAGATGGTCACCCATCCACAGACCAACCGCGGCAAGCGTAGCTTAACCTGATCGATTGACCTGTGCGGCTGTTATTATCAAGGAACATATTATTTACTCTAGGGAGGGTTATTATTTAGCCACGGGCCCCTCTTTAGCCATCGATTTCCGACACTGACTGACAGGCTACAGATGGCGGGAAAAAGTAAAAATTGAATTGTCAAATTAGAATGACAGAGACAGAATGAAAACGGCGATCCGAATCCGATTGCAGACGCAGTTTACTTTGTACCGTTGGATACTTGTAAAGAGTATTATTTTAACTATTACAGTTTTATTTTATTGAATCAAGAAACTACATGACATACCTACGGTATGTATTTTGTACTTTTTATAGTATCGTCCTATTTTCGCCAATTTTGCGAGAGAAGTAGATAACCGCTTTAATGTCATGTTTTGTAATGTTGATGTTAGTAGGTAATAATTAGCTTATCATGATTAGCACTGATAACTACTGATAAGAATGCGTAAATCTTGACGATTTGTATCGCCACTGGATATCAGTCTGTATCTGTAGGTTATGTTTGTAGTCAATAAAAGTGGCATATTATCAAATAAAAAAAATTGATAATAACGTCTCGACGCGTTGCTGCAGATAAACATATCAGTCGAGTGGTGAGCGGCGGACGGACGCCGTCTGCCTACACTTATTTAGCGCGCTTACTACGCTCTAACTAGCTATTTTAAAATAGAACAATTTTCAATGCATAAATGACGCGTTTATCTGTTTTATAAAAAACAGTTTCATTAATGAAAGTGATATTATTTTAAAAAGGTGTAAAACTGAAAAACATGCCTAAAAGTAAAAGTTTCAAATCACCTCAACAACTATGGGAAGGTGTATCTTCAAAATCTGTTCACCTAGTCGAAGGAATTTTCTTCAATCTTGGAGTGCTTGTGGCAAAACATCCATGGAAGACAGTCATTTTGACATTCAGTTTTGTGTTCCTGAGTTGTGTTGGACTGATAAGATTTCACATAGAAAAGAATCCTATGAATTTATGGGTACCACCAGAGTCAGACTTCTATTATGACACAAACTGGTACATTAATACATTTGGCACAGGATTCAGACTTCAAAAAGTAATTATAACTGCAGATAATGTGCTTGAGCCAGAAGTTTTATCTGCAATTAACAACCTCACTAATAAAATAAATTCAATCCAAGTGAATTATGAAAATGAAGTATACACTATGAAAGAATTGTGTTACAAAGTACCCGTTGTAAATTTTTATAGTTCAGGTCGAGATAGAAGATCCTTGGACTTATTACCTGAAAACAATGGCCATTCTAATACAAGTGTCAGCAGTGATAGTGATTTTTCAGACCCAACACTTTGGGTTAATGATGAGTTTTATTGTGACTTCCTAGAAAGTTTTCAATATACTTGCTACCGGCTTAATATATTGGATTTATGGAAGAACAAACAAGAAGAAATAAATCAGGCAACCAAAAGTGATATCATAGAAAAAATAAACAAGATTAAAACAAACCCTACTACTGGCCATCCTACAGATTACACGAAATTGTTTGGTGGTATGAAATATGATGAACATGGTAGTATTGTTTCTGCTGGGTCAATAATTTTGACATGGTTTACACATGTTAATATGACCAGTATTGATGTAAATGAGGTGGGTAATTTAGTTGGTACTGAAGATTGGGTTTCCATCCCATTAGCTATGTGGGAAAATGAATTTTTAGATGCATTGGAGTCCATTTCTCATAATTTTTCGGATATTAAGTTGTATTATGAGGCTGGGAGAAGTTTTGCTGATATTAGTGGCAAAGCCATGTTTGATGAATTAGACAAACTGTTTTTGGGTATACTGTTGATGTTTCTGTACATACAATTTGGCCTATTTCGATTTAATTGGCTACAAATAAGACTAACATTAGGAAGTGTAGGACTTTTGTGTGTAGGATTGGCCTATGTAACTGCTGTGAGTTGGTGTTCTGTTCTTGGTATATCATTTGGTCCAATTCATTCTTCTCTACCATTTCTTCTCATGGGTCTTGGAGTAGACGACATGTTTGTGATGAATGCCTGTTGGAATAATTTACCTGAATCAGCATCCAAAAAAAGTTTACCAGTTAAAGTAGGACTCATGCTGAAACACGCCGGTGTGTCCATTGTAATAACATCATTCACGGACATTGTCGCTTTACTTATTGGTGCTATTACGATACTTCCGTCGTTAAAGTCTTTTTGTGTCTACGCCGCTATGGGCGTATTTTTCATATTTTGTTATACAGTAACTTTTTATGTTGCTGTATTCACGTTAGATATAAAAAGAATTCAAGATAACCGAAATGGTGTTTTATTTTGTTATCAACATAAACGAGAAATTAAAGTCGCAACAAATAAAACAATATTCCAAAAATTCTTAGAAGAGTTTTACAAACGCGTCGTCTTTACTATTCCCGGTAAATCTGTGGTTATTTTGTTCACGCTCATTATTACCGGCTTTAGCATACAGGCTATTCTTAATTTAGAACAGAGGTTCGATCCCAAATGGTTTATTCCCGACGACACGTATTTCAAAGATTTTCTGAACGCACATGATTTTTATTATCCAGAAGAAGGTAATATGGCCATGGTGTTTTTGGGAGAAATGAATTATAACAAAGAATTCATCCAATTACACGATATGATCCAAGAGTTAAAGAAAGAAACATACATTTATGATGTTAACTCTTGGGTTGAACACTTCCATCAATACGTTTTACAAAACTATGATCGGGATCTCGTAAAAAATGCATCGGCATTGACAGACCACGAATTTAATCGACATTTATCTAGATTTTTATATAGCCCTATCGGAGGCAGATTTGAAGTAAATTTTCAATTCTCTGAACATTTTGAGTGTGGCAGTCCAGCTACACAAATAAAAGCTTCAACCATGCTTTTTAACTTCGCAAAATTTAGAGGTCCCGAAGAATACATACCGGCAATGAATCATGTTAGAAATATCGTCAAGTCTACAAATATTACTAGTGGTGATGGTTATCGAAGTGTATGGTCAAAGGTATTCGCAAACTGGGTCACAGATGAAATCATAGCTGTCGAAGTTGAAAGGAACATAGAGCTGGCACTACTTTGTGTAATGGTTTGCACTGTTATTTTGATAACTAATCTACAAATGTGTTTGTGGATATTTGTTTGTGTTTTATTAACAATTCTCAATGTGTTGGGTTGCATGCAAAGATGGGGTATGACTGTGGATATAGTGTGTTGTATAGGCCTCGAGCTCGCGACAGGTTTGTGCGTAGATTATGCAGCTCACATAGGTCACACATTTTTAACATTGACAGAAGGGTCTACCTCGGAGAGAGCTTTTAAAACGGTCACATCTATTGGATCTGCAGTGTTATTGGGTGGAGGTTCTACTTTTCTCTCGTTGTCTCTCCTCAGTATGTCCAAAGCATACACCTTCCAATCCTTCTTTAAGATTTTCCTTTTAGTGATATTATTTGGACTATTCAATGGCTTAATATTTTTACCAGTAGGATTGTCGTTAATAGGGCCAGGTGCGTACAAATCAGAGAAACATAAAAATACCGCCGAAATGGTAGAGTTGAACGGAAAAAACGATACTGTAGAAAAACAGCTAGAAGATGGATGAACTGGAAATAATGTAGGGTTTACACTTACGTGTGATAATACAGTTGTATGTGATAACTGATATTAGTGACAAAGTTATATGTAATTAGGGGTTAGTGTCACAATCGGAGACAAAAGATGATACGTAGAAGTATCATTTCATAGTCATTTTTTTGCATGTTTGCAAATTGCAAAACACGTGAGGTACCTCACGTGCCTGTATTTCTTGCATATCATATCGGTTAAGATAATTAAGCAATTGTATTCTTCCGGTGTTATGTTAATTACACTGTGACAATTAAGAAAACTAGTTTTAGAAGCTTCTGTCATCTAAAAATGTATTAGTTCCTCTAAATCTGCAGATTACTTGATAAGACTGACTATCTACAGTCCCATCTGCACTTTCTGAAAAAACCTGAAGGTCAATTCCCGTAATTAAAAACGTTCAAAATCTAGTCGCAATCTCATCTCGGTGATAATGTCAAAAATGTAGGGAAATTAGAGGTAGGTATTTATGACAGATTGAGACAGATCATACTGTGAACGTTCTTAAAATTACCTACGAGAATTGCCCCTCAGATAATTGTCGTCATAAATTTTAAGAACTAAATAAAACTTCAGTATGAAATGGGGCTGTTGTGTCATTGCGTGTTCAGAATTATTAATGTTAAGAGGTTTTCGCAATTTTCTCAAACCCAGTGAAGTTAAAAATAGCGAGCAAGTCTGATGGCATTAAATGCTCTTTTTTGGACCAAGTGACATTACCTAAATCTACGGGCTTGTAAGATAATTATTATTTAAAAAGCTACGAACTTGAAAAACTCAGCTTGTAATGTATTAAAATTCAAATTATGGTTTTAGTAATTAATATAAACACTCCGGTACATCTGTGGTAATTTCCAATAAATTAATTCTAAGTAGTTAATTAAGTACCCCTATAATAGATATTAAAATCCGAATGTATTCGTCAATTGCCTGATTATTTATTAGTACCTACGTTGGTTTTGTCGAAATAATTCTAAGTAGGTACCTGAGAATAAATGTTTTATAGTCTCTTTCCAAAACATGTTTTTTATTATAACTTTGACGAATCAAATATTACCTTTAACCTGGATTCATGTACGTATCTAAATAATGAATGTTTAATTAATAATACCAACCTATTATTGTCCCACTGCAGGGCAAAGGCCTCTTCTCATATAGAGAAGGCACGAGCATTTATCACCACGCTTGCCCAAGACGGATTGGCAATTTCAGACTTATATATTAACCAAGTTATAAGTCCAGGTTTCCTCACGATGTTTTTCCTTCAGTCAGTAATGTCTAAAATAAACTCGGTAAGTACATATCAATAGAAAAAGTCACATTGGTACTTGCCCGGATTTTGACCCACAACAGAGGACTTAACCGGTTGAATGTCGTAATTACAGACACAATTAAAAAGCCAATGTGTCTCGCGTGGATCTACGTTCCGACATACGAAGGGTTAAACCACCAATATGATTAGTTAATTTCCCTAATTTTTCGACTATTATTCATATCTGTGACATGAAGTAATAAGCTTCAATAAAGTCCCAGTAGCTTTCATATTTTTTGCTGCTCATCTAGCTTGTAAGTTTGAAGTAGGACCTAATAATCTTTATAACTTTCATCTGCAGGTCGTGCATCTCTAGTTTATAAAAGTAGTCTATGGTCGTGCATCTGGGGTACAATCACCTTTTATTGTGCTGTTGTATTTACCGAGGACTTTCACAAATACCCGTATTCTAATACTCCATTAGATATAAGTACTTATTCAGTGTAGGTAGACCACCACAAATGATAAGTGCTCAAACAAGGAAAACAAACTTAAATATTATTAGGTGCGGTACAATTATAAATAAAATTAATTGTGTAGTGTAAGTAAATTTGTAGATTACAGTAACTTGGTGATTACCGCGGATTACAAATGACGCGAAAGATAAATATACGAGTAATAGAGTTTGATCATCTATAAATAGAGTTTGATCACGCATTATACATATAGTACGAGTAAGTAATCCTTCACCTGCGGACAAAGAGTTACGTACATTTAGGAATGTTGGTGGCATTTGTTATCATGATATATTGCTAATTTGGCATCTGACCTAATCACATTTAGGTCTGACCGATTTTCTGATGTTTGTTTTAAACTCAACCATTTACAGGCACTCTTGAATTGTCAATGACTCGGTCAGTTAGTCAGTAAGTTGAAGCTAGTTGCCCATTCCAAAACTTTGATCAATGTATGAATGTTTGCAATGTATGTATACAATAATAAACGATATGACGTATAATATTTAAATTTAATCTAATGACAACAATGTACCTACTTAAAATATTTGCTACTGTTAAGATATATTACGAATTTAATTAATAACACGTTTACGCTATGATAAACTTTCAACGTCACATCCGCCAAACAAAGTGGAAGTCATATTCGGACGTCTCCAATTCTCAATATACGTACCTAGGTACCTGTACCTGATAGGTATTCCATTTGTAATTACATGAAAAACATGTTATGTATAAAACGCCCAAATATTATGGCATGAGCACAATGGACACCGTGCTTAATTAGATTGCATTACAATGCGACTCATTTCAACTTGCTCAAACTTGCTAATTGCTCAGTCTTTCTTGATATAATTTTGGGTAAGTACTTATGTGTATTTTTCGTATCTCTCTCTACGCATTAAGTATTTGGTGGTTAAACGGAGCATTGGCTTTTAATATTCCCATTCCCGGTTAAAATAGGTAATCTAATGGGGATTCTTTATTTATTTTTACTTCAACTTGACTTTTTTTAACCCCCGACGCAAAAACGACGGGGTGTTATAAGTTTGACGTGACGTGTCTCTGTGTGAGTGTGTGTGTGTGTGTGTGTGTGTATGTGTGTGTGTGTGTGTGTGTGTCTGTATATCTTATGCGGATACTCCAAACAGGGTCGTAATTTGCCAATACTACAATATGTGCATTCTAGTGGTTCATAAAAAGCAATACTT
Organism: Hydraecia micacea; assembly: GCA_914767645.1. NCBI lineage: Eukaryota > Metazoa > Arthropoda > Insecta > Lepidoptera > Noctuidae > Hydraecia > Hydraecia micacea. Next base: position 14,037,876 of record OU611783.1, on the reverse strand, counting down.
CTACGCCTTCTTAAGGAATTCTTATTAGCTTGAACAACTACAGCATGACATACTATCAAGCCACAGACATAAAATTATGCCTATGAGAACCACCTGATTACCAATAAACTGTCAAAGGGGATATCGTTGTAATCCTCTTGGCGTAATCACATAATTGCTAGTAGCGGTAGGGGTGCCCTGGTTACTGGTACAGAAATAATAAGAGATGATGATATTATGCACCTTAGCCACCTAGGCCTACATAGGTAACTTGCAAGGCATAATGAGGCTGATTGCTTCATAGCAATCAACCTCATTATTCAATTCAATTCAATTCAATTCAATTCAAAATCATTTATTTCAATCCATTTTTAGATCATAATATATTCTACATTTTAAAATCACCTTAAATTAAAACTTTAATAAGTAATTATAAATATATATAAAAATAATTAATAAAAAATATAAATTAAATTAAAATTATTAAATTAAAATCATACTTAAAACAAAATAAAAATTATTAATAATACGCCTGCCTTTGAGTCATTTGTTTGTTTGTCATTACATTAATCATATAACAATGGTTAATGTACCGACAATCAAACCTATTCGCAAATACGCTCAGAATGCTGTTGGTGGTGGCCCGGAGCCTGCGCCCCAGAGATGTGCACCGCTTTCGCATCGTCGTGTAGAAACAGTCGACACGGGCGTCGGCGAACATCCCCGACGCGCTGCAGTGCCGGGGCAGCCCCAACAACACCCTGAACGCATTATTATACTGAACACGGAGAGCGTTGTACTGCTTCTGGGTATATGACCCCCAAAGGCCGGCTGTGTACAGGGACGTACAAAACGCTCTGAACAGAGTTATTTTGACGGCCCCCGAGCAACGAGCAAACCTGCGGGCGATCATATTGGCCCTCACAGACAACGCCCTCCGCTCCCTATCGATGTCTGCATCGTCCCTCAGGTCAGAGGTCACGATATGCCCGAGATATTTAAACTGTTGAACTCTTTTTAACTTGACACCGTTCAATCTAATAGGTGGAACAGAATCCGGACAGCTCCGACCCCTGGCCCGAAAGACCATGCATTCACTCTTCTTAGTGTTATAGAGCAAACCATGATCAAGCGCGTAACGCTCGCAGATGCCCAGCAACCTGGACAGACCACACACCGAGGCGCTCAGCAGCACCATGTCGTCCGCATAACTAATATTGTTGACACAAACACCGTCAATATGGCAGCCGACACGGGTGCCGCTGAGCTCCTCTATCAGTGCGTTCACGTACAGGTTGAAGAGCTTCGGCGAGGTCAGCCCTCCCTGCCTCACCCCGCACTCCAACCTGTACGGCTCCGACAGAGCTCCCGACCACCGAACGACGTTGACCTGGTTAAGATACCAGTACTTGAAAATTTCTACCAGTTCGAGAGGGATTGAGATGTTAGTCAATTTTTGCCATAAGATGTCATAGCTAACCAGGTCGAACGCCTTCGATTATGCATTATGCCTTGCAAGTTGCATTATATGAATAGAACGCAAGGCATAGTTGACGCTAGCAAACACGGTCCTTTTTCAAACAGTTGCTATGTGGGTTGCTTACTGGTTCAACAGGACATGGTATGAATGATGAAGACCTTCAAAACATCAGTGCCAGACTGCCAGTGGACCCATTTGAACAAAATATGTTGTACGCATTTTAAAAGCTAGTCACTTGTAAATTGACAGTCATACTAAAAAAAGCAAGCCTTGATGCAGGTGGTAACAGTGTCTTTTGACCAATATGTGATATTTAAAGCCGGAATGTTTAAAAGTACTTAACCGTAGTACACTTAATGCTATCATAGGACCGGTCCCTTTAATCCACGGAATTACGGACCCCGACATTAGGTCCAGAAGCTGTCTAGAAACAGAAGGACGTAGGTTATATCATCAAACGATAGCGTGAACGAAACAGGATGCTGATGATGTGTTCCTGATTAACTAATGACTACAGTCTAACTGAGAAATTGCTCCTTGACCCGCCGCCGCCCGTCAGTAGATCCGTTCATGAGTATTATTTTGTGATATTTCTAGTTAAAAAACACTCTTGTTTGGAATGCATATCTTTCAATTAGTTACACCAGAAATTTTCAAGTAGGACCAGAAAGAATCGATCATTGCGTCCAATTATCCCTTCTTTTTGAATTTTTATCTGTAGGTAGGTAGGTATCTCAATATGAATGACATTGAAATCCATTGTACTTACAGCCATAATAAAACAAAAAAGTACGTTTTGATAGTTACGTTAATGTTTAATTAATTAAGCAGTAGGTAGGTAATTTACTGCATAGTTAAAGGAAGACAGTCTTGTCTGGTTATTTTTTCCAGACATAAGTATTTTTAATTTTCCATTTATTTCTTATTTTATCCCACATGTCGATATTACACTCAGCGGCACGGAATCTTGGCCAAGCGCTTATCTCGCGATAGCAAAAGTTTTAAGTGTTTCTGATGAATGTTTGTTGTGCAGGTATGTCAAAAAATGTTTACTTTTAGTTCAAGAGGGTAATCCATTATGTTTAAGTGCACCACGACGAAACTTTCAATTTACAGTTGAATCGGATCACTTGAGCGACTAAGTTCACGTTTTAAATTTGTGTATTGTGAAAAGTTTACTGTTCGGTTTTTGAATTATTGTGATTTTATGCTTTTAATTCAATAAGTAAAGGTGCTTTAAAAGCAATAAAAATGCCTCTAACACCAGCACAGGTTTCACAAGCCGTTGCGTTAATTAACCAAGGGCTGACACAGCGTGAAGTTGCTACTGCTCTTAACGTACCACGGTCATCAATGCAGTATGCCCTTAAAAGATACCAGGAGACAGGACAGTACACCCGCAGGCCAGGCAGTGGAGGCGTAAGGTGCACATCGGCCCGAGACGACCGCTTTATTGTCTTGGAGATTTTGAGAAACCGCTACCTGACCGCTGTTGAGATACGCCAGCGGCTTCAAATTGTTAGAGGCGTTAATGTTAGTGAGCGTACGGTGAGAAGACGAATGGAGGAAGTCAATTTAAAAGCTTGTAGACCAGCACGAGGTCCAGAACTTCTCAGACAGCACCGAGTAGCTCGACTTCACTTCGCACGAGAACACATTAACTGGACCCACGAGCAATGGGCTAGAGTACTGTTCACAGACGAGTGTCGAATAGCTTTACGTTCTCCAGATGGTCGAGAACGAGTGTGGCGAAGAAGAGGAGAGCGGTTTTTACCCATTACTACCACTCAAACAGTGAGTTTCCATGGAGGCTCAATAATGGTATGGGGAGGTATAAGTTCTGATGCACGTACAGAGTTGGTTATCGTCGATAATCGGCTAACAGCTGTTCGATACATCGAGGAAGTTCTTCAGGAACACGTAATGCCATATTCGGGGTTCATTGGACACGACCAATTCCTCCTAATGCACGATAATGCACGCCCACACGTTGCACATTGTGTTGAAGAATATCTGGAAGAGGTTGGCATACAAAAATTGCAATGGCCAGCTCGTAGCCCAGACTTAAACCCAATTGAGCATATCTGGGACATGCTCAAAAGAAAGATAAAGTCCAGCTCCAACCCGCCGGAAACTCTAAACCAGCTCCGAACTGCAGCGCTGGCCGCTTGGCGCAGTATACTGCAAGTTGATGTCCGAAACATCATCCAAAGTATGCCAGATCGAATGCAGGCAGTTATCAGGGCTAGAGGAGGAAACACCCGATATTAAAACGTATAGACAATAACGAAAAAGACCTTATTTTTTATTTTTTTGTGTTTTTAAATTTATAGTGAAAAATTCCTAATTTCAGTGAAAGTGCGTGATTTTAAAAACTGATTTATTGGTGAGGTAATCTTTTAATTTCTAAGTTCTTAAAGCATAAGAGACACGTATTAAAGCCACTTACCCTTAATTTATTGTCATAAATGCAAATGCAAATTTTTTTATGCAAATAATCAGCAAAATCACGAGTGGCCAAGTTTCCGTACCGGTGAGTGTATTTTTATAACCTAAGTAATAAGTTTTTGCACAATGATAATAATGACAATCGCATTTAGGTACTTAGTATTTAAAATATAATTTATAGAATAGAATAGAATACTCTTTATTATGTACACCATATAAATTACAGACATAAATATAGAAATTAATATAGAATTTATTCATTTTTAAACAACATAATAAGCTAACGGACTTAAAAAACAATAAAAATATAATATCCTAACCTAACTAAAACTATTAATGAATGAATGAATGAATGATATATTTATTTGCAAGAATATAGGTAACATAAGTTCGTAACATTTATAATGAGTTTCACTATATTCGGCTTTTCAGCCGTACAAATATTTAGATTTTACATTCTTGATAGCATGTATTTCACAGATGTATTTAGTAACAATAATATAAAATACTATACTAATAATAATTTCATAATTTAAATTTTGATTACATGCAATTAATAAAATTAAATACAATTGTTCATTTCAAATAATAATTTATAATAAAATAATAATGTCAAGAAATAAATAAGCAGTAATAATAATTTCATGTCAATAAAAAATAACTAGAATAGGTAATGAAAATGTCAATAAATATGGAGATTTCATAATAATTATAATAAATAAGTTTTACATTTTGCACTCTAAATATTCATTGATGGAATAAAAACATCTCTCACACAACCAGTTATAGAGCTTTCTATTAAACTCCAAATCTGTAGCACTTCTAAATTCTTCGGCTAAGTGGTTATATAGTTTCACCGCCATGGTATAACAATTTTTGTCGCATACTTTGAGTCTATTACGGGGGACTACTAGTGGCTTTCGTACTATTTTCCTCTTTGACATAGCCTTTTCATCTATTTCAAAAAGAGAGTTATTATTTCGTACAATTTTGCAGGTTTCAAATATATATAGAGACGGGAGGGTAAGCAGCTTTTGCTTAATAAATACAGGTTTACAAGAGTCTGTCCACTTAAGATTAAAAATTGACCTTAGACACTTTTTTTGAGCTATGAATGCCCTCTGGGCATCTGTTGAATTCCCCCATACAGTTATTCCATACCTTAAAACAGAACAAACATATAACAAAATTATGGCATTTAAACATTTGTATTTAAAATAGTTACAGTTACCTTAATTAAAAAATATTTACGTTAATTAAAAATAAGTATTGTACAGTCATAATTATTCTCCCCACAATATCACAATGATAACAGGGTCACAGAACCGAGCTGCCCGGTCGCGAGTACTTTGCCCTATGCAACCCTTATATAAAATTGTAAACAGTTGTTATCGACCAAGTCAACCAAGTGTACCTACATCATACATAATAAATACTTATTCAATGCGACCCTTGAAAGGCAAAATTTACTAAGCGACATAGGGGCTAACTTTACAGAACAGTTTAAAGTTTAACTTTTCAGAAAAACAAAACATTATAAATTCTGATTCAGGTGATAAAATAAGATTTCCAAAACAGTAAGAATTACGCCTGTAGGATAATTACAAACTGTTCTCCTGTAAAGTTAGCCCTATGTCGCTTAGGTAGTAAATTTTGCCTTTCAAGCGTCGAATGATTATGAATCCTCTAAAAACTCAACAAAATAGATAATAGGAAACTAGTGAAAAACGAAGTATTCCCTTGATTCTAAAAACAGAAATATAATTAGATGATTACGTAAATAAGCCCGAATCAAAAATGAAACCACTTACGAATAACTTATTTTTTTATCCCCGAAAAGCGGGACTGACCCTATCCCGCGGTTTAATTTTAGACTAAAAATCGGGACGTCCCGCCAAAATCGGGAAGTCTGGCATCACTGGCTCCTATGAAGAATAACGTGCAAGAAACTTCATGGATAAGTACCTACTCATCGTCATATCCATCCACAATTAAAATCCCTTCTTTTTGAGCAGTCAGCAATATTCATTAGGTAGGTACTTAAATCCCTTCTTTTTGACCAGTCAGCAATATTCATTAATCATTAGGTACGCAATTATTATTTATTATCATTCTCCTGCCCTTATCCTAATTTATTTGGGGGGGGGTCAACATGTATTTTTCTTCTATACTTAGTCGTCATCTCGGTAATCACCCCCTTTCCCTTTTGTATTACTTAATTATTTATATAATATTATATTCCTCTGAAGACTTAACTGCCTTACAGGGTAAACCAGAGAGTTTTTGTTATTTGAATATTAAAGTAATATACCTATTTTCATAAAAATACATTTTCTACTATCATTGTAAACTTAATTTGAAACTCAAAAAAATAATAAGACTTATTAAAAAGTAGGTAACTAATCTAACAGTGCGGCCGTCGAGAGAATGCGTTCTTGACACCTGTCAGTTTCATACAAACGAATTTGATCTTTATATGAGCCTGCGTCGCGTCGCCTGAAATCTTCTTCTATACATACAAATAAATAAAATTGGAGTGCCTATTAGTAACAGCTTTTCACTAAATGCATAAATATGGATGTATACAAGGTACATATACCAAAATAACATTTTTTACTAGTTTTGTCTGTCTGTCTGTGTTCCGGCTAATCTCTGAAACGGCTGGACCGATTTTGACGGGACTTTCACTGGCAGATAACTGATGTAATAAGGAGTACTTAGGCTACTTTTATTAAAAAAAAAGGATTTTACGCGGACGAAGTCGTGGGCAGCAGCTAGTAAATAAATAAATTTGCTACTAGAATTGCCGCAATTATAGGTGTGAGGAACGCATTCTCTCGACGGTCGGACAATTAATTATGTTTTTTTCTTTTGTCCTGCTTTCGACGAAAGAATCCCGTTTTTTATACTCAAAGGGTTTCAAAATCCCGGTTTGCCCGAAAAAAAATCTGGCATGTTTCTGACTGAACAACTCCTTGACAGTTCAAAAGTGGCTGTAAATGGTTTAATTGAAATAAAAATTAACTAGATACGTTAATCGATGCGATATAAAAGTTTACACGGTAGATTGAATATGAATAAGAATTGATATGTAAATGAATATAGTCATCAGTCTTCCGTTCGTTGAACTCGCTTTGAGTCCATATCTTATACAGGGTTATTGGAAAAACACCAACAACCTCTTAAGAGGTAATTGTACTCATCATTATGAACAACTTTTACTATGGGACCAAACCTGAAATCGCGAAAAAAAAATCAGCTGTTCCCTACATTTATGTTTGTATAACTCGTCAAAATGTAGGGAACAGCTGATTTTTTTTTTTAATCGTGTGCGCTAGGTTATTACCATCCAACATCACTCCTAGTTGTTGCTACGTAATTCGCCACATGTGCAGCTGCGACGTCGATGAAGCGCAAATGCATGTGCAAGCGATCGGAAAATACATCGTAGATTATCTATATTTATAACAACGCAATCGAAAATCATTTTAGAAAACGCGCGTGCCGAGTTGTGAAACTGTGATCTGTCTTTATAGAAAACGTCCTTAGTACAGTGCTTAGGTACTATAACGTGGAAGACTGACGGAGAACTAGAATGAATTCTGGTTTATTTAACAAACCCATACTTGCCGTTTAAACAATCTCTAAAGCTTCCTATTTATCAATGTAGGTACTTACCGAATTTTATTTTATCAAAAAATCGGGTCTGTCTAGACATTTTTCTCTCCAAAATAAATGGATAAGTATGATAAAGTCATGGGAGAGATTTTGTGATAAGAAGTGGCGTAAGGCGTAGCCATGCATGTACCTACCTAGTGTCTGATATAACTTGTTATACAATAACAATACCTATTTAGGTATTCCTTCAACATGTTAGGTTATCGCATAAGGTTACTTTCCCATTAGCGGACTTGGAAACATGTCAGGTGTATAGGTGTGCAAGTAGGTTGGCTCAACGCTATAAGGCTCTTTTGGCGCATCGCCAAAATCGGAACTAACGCTGCCATTTTATTTTTTCAATACAATTTCTGTGACAATTTCACAAATTGTCCCCCCCTGTCAATGTCATTCAGTCACAAAAAGATCTCTGGAGCACTCTGTCTCACAGAGTACTTTTTGATAGATTGCTCTGTCTACTATGTAGTTATATCTAGTGGAAATGTCGAGTAAAACACTTTGTAACTAATGATTTACGAACAATAAACCTAGATAGATCCACTTTGTTGTAGATACAATGAAAGGAAGACCATGAAGAAACATTAGAACGGTTCGAACGGCGTTTTTATCGCTGGTTTATGATTTGCTGAGCATACCGTTGGTTGGTCCACTAAGCCAGTTAGGTCATATACTTAATAGGAATAGAAAATAATGTAAAGTACCTACCTACTTAATTATAATTGAGTGCTTCTAATATCAGTGCGCTTAGCATTAATGTCGTGTACACACGGCTACACATCAAGCTATACATAACCAGTATAAGCTGACTTCTGATTGTAAGTAAAACCTATACAATGCGAGCTCAGCTAAAACTGGAAATGTATAGCTTGATGTGTAGCCGTGTGTACGATATTTAACTGATGTTTGATTGGCATTAACATATCTGAATAGATATGCTGATGATTTTTTTACAGTTTATTACTAAATCTATTTTACAATTTTTTTATATAAATAGACCTAATGAGAAAACAATCGTCACTAGATCCATCATGGATCTGGCCAGTGGATCTTCTGAGATTGAACGTTTAAACTGAAGTCGGTTAGGAGGACGTTCTATCTGATCGTCTAGTTACGTTTGTGATTGGTCGGAGTGTTCCCTCTCACGATAATATTGGCCACGAAGGTTACGTAACAGTCATGTAGCTATTTTTAAACCAGATATAACGTTCATTTCTGGTTAACTTGATGCAACACCTGATGTATTGGTAATATTTTTTTTGCGACCGCCAATCTCTTCAACTCCTAGTTCGAATTGTTTGATAGGTCGGTTGACATGTTCTGCAACATGCTCTGAGCAAGACTCGTACTCCTCGTTGTACCTAGTAGAATTGCAGGTAGTACTATACCTACGAGGTTTGCTCTAAGAGCAGTCAGGCTATTTCAGGGAAATTTCGTTTCTTCTGGACATAATAGTCAGAACCAGAAGTCCCATACACAAAAGGAACGAGCAGGGTTGGCATGATTAAAACAAGTTGTTTTAAAACACTGTTTAAAACAGTTTGTATTTAAACCATGTTTTTATCACACGTTTAAAAATACAGATTAAAACAAATTTTAAGCATTGTATAAAACAATAAGAAAAAAACAAGCTTTAAAACTACTTTTCATGGCGAATGAATGGATATAAAATTAAAATAAATAAATTATATTTAGGAGTCTAAATAGCTTGACATAAAATCAGTTGAGTCTATGCTATTGCTATGCTATATTTTTAAACTTTTATTGGCATTTAAAACATGATTTTTATGACAAGTAATTTATTAAATCAAATAAAGATCTAAGTAGGTACCAGGATGTAAATGGGACCGTGGCGTGGGGACAAGATAACACCTATTTTTGAAACATTTATTCAAAATTTCAATTTCAAATCAATCAGAATTATAACAATTTTAATTAATAAACAACTAGTTATTATAAAATCAAAATTTTGTAAGGTCAGAGTAAGACAATAATACGAGTAATATGTGAAAAGATCAAGATAACAATCAATTTTTCTAATTTAGGTATTTAAAAACTGTGACAAGTTTTGCAGCTTTCTCTGTACCGTTTATTTCGTACATCAGAATGAATAAATCCAAATGTTGAAAACAGTCTTTCAATTCCAACACTTGAAGTTGAAGCTACAGCAGTGTGAAGCTGAGTCACTAAGTCCATTGTTTAGCCATTAATTAATTTTTTTAATGACCATTGAGAGGTCCGACGTGATTTACTACATGACCATCAAATAAATAGTTATGAAAGGGATCCGTCATTGCCCTGTATTAATTTGAAATAATGCCCTAAACTAAAAAGAAAAAAAAAAGGATTTATGCGACACATATTGGCGTGCCCCTACCGCTCGTGTCGTATTTCTGCGACAGAGAAAAGCATGATATTTTCGTTCTATTTTCGTCCTGTTAACTGCGTGGTAGGTACAACTAAAACCATTATTAAATAGAGATAAAAACTTTTTGACAATTTTTTGATACAAAGATTTCTCCTCCTTATTTATTGTAGGTACTATTTTATCAATTTCAAGCCGCGCGCTAGGGGCACGGCAATTGATATTTAGTTGAACTGTTTTTTTTTTATATTATTAAAAAAAACTGTTTTTTTTAGGTGGTGTTGATGTTTCGGTCCATGGTCTTGTCATCCAAATTGACTGGCTTCCAAAATTTTCTTAAATATTAGATAGCTCGTATCTATGAAATTATTGGAAGTTTTTTAAGTAGGTACCTATCTAATAGACATTTTCAAAATTACATTGGCACTTACTTGGGTAAGTATCTGCAATCTGCTAACTAGGTACATTATTAGAAAGTGTATGACGAACAGTTTGCTCAATCAATACCTAAATGCTAATTGAATTAAAATATCTTAGTTAAGGCCAAGTTATGAACTCGTTTTCATGCTACGATAACCATAGGCATAGGTAGGTAAATTTTCACGGGAAAATAGGTATAGCTCGATCATTTTGCACATTCATCTTGCTCATTTTGTAACATAATTACAACATTACTTATTTAGATAAGCACAGTTCAATGGGCTCCAATAGAATTAAGGACATGCTGTCAACTTCGGTCATATCACATATGCACCCACAAAGTTACGCATTAGTAAATTATTTTCAATATTTGAATAGCAACCACTCTGACCCAGTGGTGGACAACGAGAATAATTTTTAAAAGTTGTTTCGGTGTCCCCCAGTAGTGGACTTCGGGAATAATCGCTCACATGACTGTCAAAAGTACTTATACCTACTTACCTGCTCCGCGCTACAAGCAGTTAGGTATACCAGTAGAGTCTAATAGAATTGGTTTTATACCGCCACAAATTCGCTAGAATCGTCTTGATTGCATTAGCTGCATCCTTTTGAGTTTTCACCTCTGAGAGGACAAACGAAAAAACAACGCATACAATGTATGAGGTGCTATGTTATGAAATTCTCTACGTGTAATGATGGGTTTCGGATTCGGATATTAGTTAATAAATTATAATTTTAATAAATCACTGCACAACTTCCCGCGTAGGCAACGGACGCTATGTGGGCACCTCACCTACTTCCGTCCAATTTCATAATTTAAAAATAACTCTCACACAACGATAAGAACTCAATAAATCATCAGAGGAAACAAGTTGATTTTTTTATTATTCGTTTATAGAGATAAAAAAGGCAAGGCGACTTCTACTAGCGCAGTTAGTGTCCCGTACGGCCATCTTTACACGTAGAGTTTGAACCCTTTAAAACTTATTTTCAAATTCAAAGTACGAGCGAACTACAATCTTATATATACTAAGGCCGTTTGTCCACCGCCACTTCAAGGGGTGGTCAACGAGAACGAGATGACTGCAACGCGGCGGCGCGGCGCGGCGCCGAAGTAACGAGACATACATTTACTCTGATCGCGTGTCCACCGCACGTCCGTCAACAGGACGTCATGTTCGGTTTGAATAATCTCGTTCGTCTCTTACCTTCGAAAACATTCTTCGTGTGGGCGAATAATCGCAAGACATTGGCTGATCGGCAGTTGCGTATGAAAGTAAAAGCTATTAATATTCAAACGAGTTTACTGTCTAATAGACTTTTTTCGATTCGATTTATCTGCGTAAAAATTAGCACAAATAATGATGAACATTGTACAGACGCCAGCACATCAACCTACACCTAACTGTCAAATTTTCCCAATCAACATTGAACCTTATGCTTTAGCGATAAAGTTGAAAATCTATTACAGAAATCTGACAGATTGTAGTAGGTTGATGTGCTGGCGTCTGTACATGCGTGACCGACACGCATTTTACATAATAATGATTATGGTTTAGGTATTCTATTTCGGTATTTTTGTGACAAAAAAAACTACCCCGTTGGTCTTGTGTTCGCAAGTGTGACTGCTGAACGTGGCGTCCTGTATTCGATTTCTCGACCCGAAAGTTACAATAACAGCTGCATTTACAACATAGCTAAGTATTCTGCAAGCCCTTGCAGCGTTGCAAAGGGCTGCTGGGCTTAGCAAGAGGAGCTGCCTCCAAGTAGTGCTAAGTAAGTAGGTACTTAATCAGTGTCGTCAATATTTGATGTAGCTCTTAGGTAGCTCGCCATTTGTCGTGAATAGTGTGCTTAGCGTGATCAAATTGAGAACCCTGCACTTCATTTGCAACTAGGCGTTAAGTAGGTGTAGGACACTACCTAGGTATTTATTTTATGAACTAGCGTTACTTAGGTAAAATGCATGTAAAGGAGTCATATTGGCCCTTGTTCTTACCTGTGCTGTTCGCTCATGGTTAAATTTTTTTAAATACCTTAGACACAAGCAAATGACGTTAAGTAAAGTCTGTCGCCTTTTTTTCTTAGAGCTGTGTCAATATCTCAGTGATTGTTGACATATGGGTGTGAGCATTGGCAGATTATATTTAGGTACCTACTTCACATATTTCCTTATTACGTAGCTATGAACAATACAGTAGGTATCATATCCATGATGAAATCCAGGCGGTAACGGCCCTATAATCCATACTAAATTACTAATATTATAAACGCGGAAGTGTGTTTGTCTGTCTTGTACCTCTTCACGCTTAAACCGCTGAACCGATTTAGATGAAATTTGGTAAAGAGATACTTAGTTTGAGTCCCGTGAAAGGACATAGGATACTTTTATCCCGATATTCCCACGGGATCGACACTTATGCGGATGAATCCGCGGGGTGCTGCTAGTTTACATTAATTGACTAATAGGCAGATACCTGAATAGGTATATATAGTTATAACTGTCCCCCAATGCTCTTAATTGCCGTTACTTCCTCTATAAGTAATTAAATTATAATAACACCCATAAATCTTATTAACACAGCAGTCGGCTTAGAAATGGAAAAAGAACAATTTGTTCATTACCTACTTACGACATTTACTAAAAGCGCGCTTCTTGGTCTGATGAGTTCACTTCCGACTTGGCTTACTTTCGTAGTGGATACCTAAGCCAATGTGTTCCGTGTAACATGAGTATGTTGATTTACCTACATGATAATATAATTCATTTCGGTATGTGGGTACCTAATTACCTACCTATTTACTATTGGAGCAATACCTTAATCGATTTACGAGATTCTGTGCGCAGTAAGAAGCTCGTAAACTTTTGAATAAATAGGATTGGTTGATAATAATATACCTACATATCTAATACGCTAGTTTCTCGCGACTTCGTCCGCATGAAAGCAGAATGGGTAAGACCGTACCTGGACACAAAGTTAATTGTAGCATTATGAACTATGTTGATCTTTATTGCCTTTATGGAGTAGTTTAATTAATCCTAAGACAGCATGATTGTCTGAATTCACTTGGAGAAAAAACTATGTGAGGAAATTAAATTGATTTAGGAAACGTAAGTATTTAGCTTATCCTTTCAAAACTTATTGACCTGCTAATGATGGATACTTTTTGAAATTAATGAACCTCTAAAAATTTTGCGCTTCTAATGATGCACTTTAAAAAAAGTCTCTTTTTAACTTTCTGGCCTTTTGTCACAGTTGGTGGTAGTCAGTAAGCAATCAATAAAGTCAGCATATCGCAGTCCGCTACTAGACATAAGCCTCTCTTTACACAACACCCATCCTCCGACTTCCGCATCCAGGCTGTTTACTTTTGGAACGTTATCTGCGCAATAAGAAGCTCGTACACCTGTGAATAAATAGGTGATAAATATGAAGGTACCTAAGTACCCATGGGGTTCATAAACATGAACCCCATGTCGTGGAGATTGTCTTTGTCCCGGCCGACTTGAGTTCGAACTCTATTTAGAGATTTAAGTTGGCCATGTTAACGTAGGGTTAAATATCGTTTTAGGGGTAGCGTTGGAGATAACGTAATTTCGGACTCACGTTATTCGGGATAGCGTTCATTCGGAATAACGTGATTCGGGATAGCGTTTATTCGGGATAGCGTTCATTTGGGATAGAGTTATTCGGGATTTCGAGTTTCGGCCTAACGTATAAGATTCTATAATACTTAATACGGTTTACATAGCGACATAAGTGAACATAAACAAAGGAAAATATTGACTGCTTTATCTATTGTTTGGTTTATGTGTCATGTGCTGATCTTTGTGACCGTGACCCAACGTATATGATATAAGAAAATAAGTATAAAAGGTGCTATAAAAATATCTGCCACGGCTTCAATGGGAGACAGTATTTTGTATAAGTACCTATAGATTACAGTAGTAAAGAAATTTTGTACCCCGGAATAGTTAAATCAATTTGAGAAAATAAAGTAATTAAATAACCATTTACTCTATTCTGCATAACGTGGTTCACAAACTACGCGCGATGTGTCGCTTCGTCACATTTTGCGAAATGAAATGACGGTGCGGTAAGCGGCAACAGCTAATTACTATGGGACGGTTTCATGCAACTAAATCATTTCAAATTTATACGCACACATTTTTGTGTATGAAAAAATTTATGACAGAACTTCAATAATGTATCTTTACTATTGTAATCTACATACAGAATACTGTCTCCCATTGAAGCCGTGGCAGATATTTTTATAGCACCTTATATAGGGTTACATAGAATATAATAAAGCCGTTTAAATATTTGCTGGCACGACACTGGTACATCGTTGCAAAATGCTATGGAAGATTTTTGCTAGTGATATTATAGGTACCGCTTAAGTACGTATATTATCACTAGCAAAAATCTAAACTATCCTGCCTTTATTCAACAATGATTATATTTACATAATTTAAAAAGCTAACAGTCTTTCAATAATAATATGCAAGTATAGATACAAAAAGGTGGGGAAATATTCAAAGGGCATCAAAGAATTCGTCCGCATCGCTGTCAATAGGAAAAGTGCCCAAAAGGCTGGCAGTCCCACCCCATTGCCACGTTGTATGGCAATGCTGATTTTTTGGCCAAAATATAGGCCAGCCCTCTGGTCACATGAAGAGTCGACCAACCGCTTAGCGATGTCTTGAAAACCTAAGTGCGCACTCGGACCCCAAGTACAACCCGTATTCTAGATTCAAAAATATAAGTAGGTAGGTAGGTACTACAATACTACCATCTTCTCAAATGTAGTGTAGGTAAGTATAGTTTTAAATCGAGATTGCGATGTGTGAGCATGTTTTTGGAAAACGGGTTCTAAGTCCTGGAACGTGAAACAAATAAAGATGACCTTTTAGTTATGTAACAGTATTTTATTAAGGCTAAGTAGGTACATATTTTAATTTTAATATTAGATAGGTACATATAACTTTGTATACCTACGAGTATTTACAGTCCGGCCACAGAATCCGTTCCTGACACCAGTCAGTGCGATAATTCTAGAAGTTAATAAAGATCTAATTCGCAAAACACGTTCTTATTCGCTTGTATGAAACTGATAGGTGTTAGGAACGCATTCTCTAGGTGGCCAGACTGTAGATACATAACATACCTAATAGATAGATTTAAAATGTTAAAATAATTAAGTTGCAAGACTTAAGAATATAACATCAATGAGTCTACAAGAAGGTAGGCAACACTAAATAGCTTGAGGTCGAAGTTCAGAAGTCGAGACACTAGGGTGTCAAACTGTCAAAGTTCTGCAAAGACCAATGTTTTAATAGACATGTATGTGTTGTATGAGTTTATGTCTAGGAAACTAGTATCTGCCTACTTTACCTACATAATTAGGTAATGGAAGCAGTTGTATTTAATTTTTACATGAACTAAAATTGTAGATATCCATCAAGATAAACTGAATCACTTACGAAAAAACGGCTTAAAAAATATACGCATTAGCATTGACTTGTAGTTTAATAATCTTTACATCTAAATATAAAAATAATGTCATAAGTACATAATCTTAACTTAGTAATGCATAAAATTGTGACTTAACCCACAAAAACTGGTTGAAAAAATTCTTTGACATGGTTTTGCTGCCATTGAAAGGGTCACCTTTGTCAAGGTAAACGTCTTTAGTATATCACATCAATGTCATATAATTCACGTAATATGACAAAATAATGCCTATATAAGTACCTACCATAAGAAGCCCAAAGTGAATAAGCTGATACAGGATCAAGGTGGGGCGGGGTCATCGACGCACTAACTGAAGCCATGAATTCAGCACATGATTTTAGACGTAGAAATTATTCGTCAGTCAACAAAAAAAAAACATATTTTATAGAAAAGTGCAATACCTAGGTACTTACGCGGTCATAATCATAATGAATGGAACCAAATAAAAAAGTCAAGACATTAGCGCTGCGAACAATACAGTGAAGCATGCCGAAACTAGACCTCCGCTCTGTGCATACACGCACACATTTACAATCAAGTGCACACATGTTTACGAAACCGGCCTCACTTTACTATTGACAGCTCTCTGTCTTGGTTTTTTATTTGGTCTGAGGGAACAAGTACCTAGGTATTTTTTTTCGTGTATTCCCGTTGTCCCCGTGATCCGTGTCCCCGTTAACGGGGACAACGGGAATTTAATAAAATTATTAAAATTTATTCCCGTTGTCCCCGTTAACGGGGACACGGATCACGGGGACAACGGGAATACACGTTTTTATTAAACCGACGATAAATTCTTCAAAAAAATTAACCCCTGCAGTGCTGTACCTATTCATGTTTACAGGTTGCAGATGATGAGGTTGCACGTCAATGGCCCTGCCACCTTGTATTTATCCGGTATTAGCTTAACCTAATGATTGTTTCTTACCTGCTGTAGTAATTTTAGTTTTTTTTTACTGTTGGAAACCCAAAACCCACTTGTTTGAATAATAATTCTCAATTACCTACTCGTTTCTTTTATATACTTATTAGCATAAAAATATTTATGTTGTGGCCGATTAACAAACACACGAGATCCAGCACATAATTCTCTAGCACGATTTCCATTCACGTTCTGACGTTAACTTTGACCCAGAACTCTGGGATTGTCGTTATGATACCCTGTATCCTTCGGGATTGTTTGAGCAGCGGTTTTCCATCAGCAGTGGATACTTTAAACGCCTGCATGAATGCGGCAAAAACCTGGAACATTGTCTGCCGGGAGTACGTTTCACCTGCACAAAGTCTTCTTCCTGTGACCAAAAAAAATCAAAGCTGTTTAAGGATACTCGCAAGGGTCTTAATAAAATAATTTATTTTCGCTTTTGTTTTTTTGGTTTTAATGAAAATGCCTTTCGTTTTGACACAGCAACAACTTTCATTGCGTTATCTACGTTGCTAAGCAGACGAATTTTTCAAACCTGTGAAGGCATGGATTAACAATTTCCTTAAAAATCTTTCGGATAGTGATTAAAATACCTAGTGTTACGCAATTATGATGCCGTTCTAGTATCATGAACATTTGCAGGGGTAAGTCATCATCTGTCTAGCCTTTTCCCAACTATGAACCCAGTTAGATACTGGGTAATACGATAACCCTTGGTGAGACAGGTTATCAGTCTTTTGGTCTTCTGACAGCCCTTAAAAACTTTCAAAGATCTACGTATAACAACCGAGTCCAACGGCTTAACGTGTTTAGATATTATGTTCATACATACTTACTTACCTACATTATGAAATATTAGGTCGAAACTAAAAAAATCATGTTAATAGGATTACCTACTTTTAATTAGTTAACTTATAAGTAGCGAAAAGTGCTCAAAAAGAAGTCTCGGGCTCGATTTTGATGAAAATTTAAACTGCATCATTGGATTTTTGAAAAATCAATATTTCTAGCCAGGAATCGAACCCGTTGATTTTGAAAAAAATAAACACACTGGAATAACTCGTATTATTACACCATTCGATAGTGTCTCTAATAAGGATCGCATTCTGGGAAGTAATAATAAATGGGGCCTATGGTAGCCTAAGTATTATCTTTTATCGGGTAAAACATACTTAGTACCTATTTACAGTCTCGTAAGTAGAAACTAAGTATTAGCGTTGCCTAAGCCATAATTGTAGCAAACATTTATCAACCATTTCGCAGGTAAGCATAAGCACGTATTGCACAACGTAACTGTGACAGGTTTATAAACTAGCGTAGGTACCTATTACCTAGCTAGTGGAAACTGTATTTCTTATGTAGGTACACACTACCCACCTATTATACTTTGAATGTACTCGCAATATGTGCCTCTTGCCTAACTATATTGCAGGCATTGAGGAAAACCAAGTCGCGAAAATGTCGTTTATTTTAATAATTTAATATAAGTAAAAAAAGTTATAAGTACCTATTTCAAACATAACAAGTATTTTAGGAAATACTTGTTTTGTTTCGGGGGCTCTCTATCTCCTAAGAAAGAGAGTAGGTACTTACCTAACATTGATTGGGCTAACAAGGGTCATTCCCTTGCAAGGATTTCTGTAGGTTTTTTTTTTATATACATCACCAAATAGGCTACCCACTCTCTCTCAGACCTAGCCGTCATGCTGTAACATCTTCCATAGCCCTAGTAAGTAAAAACAGATAAATATATCTTATCCAGAAATAGCGAATTTAGCAGGCAGTCACGTTTAGTAGATATTGTGGAGGTAAGCCAAAAGCGCATATGGACGAAACGTGTTCCCAAATTCCCTCTTTCTGGCCAAGGCCTTACCCACTGAGACAGGAAATCTGTTAACCCGGGTAGAATTCGTGATGAAAGAGGTCTTACCTGCGCCAAACGGCAAAGATTTATCGAGGGAGACGTCCAACTCGCCGTTCCTGAGGAAACGTTCGGGGCGGAAGTTTTCGGGATCACCCCATATTTCTTTGTCCATGTGCAGCACCGTCAGATTGGGACTGAGCATTGTGCCCTGAAAACATTGAACACGAGTTAAAAATCTTTTTTATAAAATCAAAGATGGACATCATTTATAAAGCCGCGTAAGTATTCTTGATCACAAAGAGCCCGCTTCATCATCTTCATAGGATCAGCGCTCAATGCCTTCCCGCTTATGGTACCTAGTAGCTTTGACTATGAGGTCATCCCGAGTTTTTTTTAGCTACCTAAAGCGTTAGCAGTCTTTCCCAAACATGATCAGCATACGGAAACTAAGGTAGGTACTTATATTTGGCTTTTGATTATGTAGGTTAACAGGCATCCCAGCAAGCTCCCTTGCAGTAATCCATTACAACACATTTCTAAGATAACAGATAAATTATGAAATTTTCAACAAAACTGTCTCTGGCCTCCACCGTTTATCTACCTAATTATTTTAAATATTTTTTGTATATTTCACTGAAGTTGAGTCTTGGTTGTGGTGGCCTTGTGGCCGTAGGAAGTAGGTACATAGTTATAATAATGTTACCTCTGGCACATCATAGCCTGCTATCGTGGTCGTCTTCATGGCTCTGTGTGGTACTGCCAACGGGACGGTGGTGTCGAACCGCAGCGCCTCGCGGATGCACGCCTCCATATAATGCATGCTATTAACAAAATTAACGCCATTATTC
Organism: Hydraecia micacea; assembly: GCA_914767645.1. Taxonomy (NCBI): domain Eukaryota; kingdom Metazoa; phylum Arthropoda; class Insecta; order Lepidoptera; family Noctuidae; genus Hydraecia; species Hydraecia micacea. The sequence continues at coordinate 14,018,356 of OU611783.1, read as the reverse complement.
TCTAAGAAGGAAATTCCTTCCTACATCAACTTATCATTCGAAATATTATTATCTAGGTAGTGCATTGCGTGAGTGTCAATGACGATAGACTTTGTATAATTTCAGAAGACTTCAGAATAATCATCTCCCATAGCTTTTTCCCAACTATGTGGGAGTCGGCTTCTAAGTTAACTGGATGCAGCTGAGTACTTACCTACCTGAGCGATTACCTATCTAACCTTCACAACCCAGCGACTGGTTAATAATACGATACCCCTTGGTAAGACTGTCTGTCTGACTTCTCCCGTCACGACTGTCAAGGATCTGCGTATGTCAGCCGAGACTCACGCTTCACGTACTTTCCGAGCCACGGAGGGGTCTCGTTATGTAATAGATGGTTATCCATCCACGGACCGACCTTGGATGGCCCTTTGACTCGTGCGGCCGTTATTGCTTAGCGACGAGCACGAGCCCCTCGTTCAGAAGTAAATAAAATTCATTGTTGGTAATGTTTGCGGTCACAAGGTAGGTCCTACTCATACAAACCGCTGTTCCGATTTCTTTGCAATAGTTGATGATGGATCGCTAAAACGGTCCGAGCTAGTAAATAACTGTTTGTGGTGCAACGCCCTAGCTGGTATGGAACTGTAATGGGCAAGCTGAATAGCCGTTAATAGCTTCGAGCCGTCAGTAGAACTGTAGATACTTATAGGAAAGTAATTACGTACAAATCGGTACACGGTTATCTATTGGGAACAATTATTCTAATACGAGATTTGAAATACTTAATTACTAAAGTGATTTATACTGACCTACCTACCTAGTACCTAACTTAGGTAGGATCGTCAGTATTAACCTAGTTTTTACGCCGTGAAAGTGGCGAAGTTTTGGGAAATAGTAAATTGTTTGCCAAGCGAGCAAACAACTATTTTGTGAAGACGAGAGTGTTTCTTTGAATCCAGAGCGGAGCGAAGGATTCTAGAGTAGAATCCCGATACGGTACTTACTAACAATATCCACGTTCCAAATTCATATCACTTTTAGTCCCTAAAGAGCTATTTTAGTCCCAGTTTACGAAGAATACTCTAGCTCTTTTTGAATAGATGTGATAAAAACAAGATTTAAAATGCAGCCGTGCCAGCGACACGAAAAAGAAAACCTACTTTTTCTGAGGGCCAAAATAACAAAGTACCTAACATTTGTTTAGCGATGAAGCTAGTAAAAATGCCAAAAAATTTAGGTAAGAGGTTGACATTTATAAGCTATCAAAATGTCACGTGATCATGTCAATGTCACTGAAGCTGTAGCGATTTTTATATAATCACTCCGAAGCGAATGCCATTTGTCTAGGCCCTCTGAAATCAAATAGCATGTAAAGAATCCGCAAAAAGCGATTGTCTGATTGTATTAGAAGATTATTACTGACATTACCTATGTTGTAGAAACTAGATACTTAGACTAGATCATAATGTCTAAAATAATCTTCTACCATTTCATGATGTCTAAATGTCTAATTATACCATAAGAAAGCCTAAGTGAAAGTAAAACGAAAATCGCCGATCATTGAGGTTATAAAATTAACCTCAGTTTTCAAATGGAAACATCTCTAAGGTGATTTCATATTGGTATTTCGGTTTGAACTAAGTATTACCTAAAATAATAAAATCAAAGCACTCAATTTGTATAAGTAAGTAGGTACCTAGTAATTTTCTCAAATAAAATAAAAAAAAATAAAATCAAAATCAAATCAAAAATACCGACAGCTGTCAACCAATGTTTATAAAATACCATATACTAACACTTCCATCACTATACATCTTGGAAATAGCTTTATTTGTCAGAAGCAATCCTCACTGGTTTCCTCTTTTGTCAGACAATGTCACTAGAAATAGACGTACTAAATATAAGAACTTCTTACAGCCTCACTCTGCGAAAACAGCACTCCTTCACAAAAGCGTGTTTTGATTCCAGAGGTTATTAAAAATATAAACCAGCCAAACTTATTCAAAAGGGAACTTAAGAAGTTACTTACTGAAATATGTTACTATTGTGTTAAAGATTTTTTAAATGATAGTTTCTGATCTATTTGTGTTTTATATTTTAATTTTGTTATGTTTTTTTTTTTTCCTTCTTAATTTTATTGTATTGTATTTCAAGTGGCTATAATTTATTTTGTACGCCAATGGTGGCAAAACATGTTGACACTCACAGATTTTCATTTTTACATCCACATTTGCAATTATAATATGTATAATGTTACACATGTTTACAAATAAATATATCTTTATCTTTATCTAAAAAAAAAAACTAAACTAACTAAAAAAAGTCCTGCCCAAAATCAATGATGGACAACAATAATTTTCCCCGCGTTAAAGTGTTCATTTGTTTTTTTTTTCAATAAACAGCTTTCTATTAATTGCAAGCCCTGATCGAAATTTAAATAAAACCTTTGATCATAAGTTACCTCCTTGGTTGCCATGTTTCGGAGTAAAACATCGTTCCATTTTTAAATTACACGACAGATATGAGTTTACCCAATGATATATTTATAATACGTCATTGAGTTTACCTGCTAGGTACTTATGTAATTTATTTAAACCACGACAGATATGGATTTTCCTACGATTTTTGCCGGCCGCTGCTCGCATATATTTGGCCAGTAGGTACAGCAATTTCGATTTATCTCGAAGAAGGTTGTCAAAATAATGCTCAAATTCGTAGGTAGGTACATATGAAGCAATGGATTAGCAATATTCTTCAAAATTATTCAAATTGTGATTGATAATAAGTAATGTGTTACGCAATTAAGGTGCTGGTGGCACAGCTATTGTAGGAGTAATTCAACTAAGATTTTTGACCTACCTTTGTCTTGTCAATTAGCATAATGAAAGTCTGAAATTGGTCGTTTGTTTAATTTTACATTCACCAAGTTTGTTACGGATCAGATTATGAAAAATATTAGGTATACAGATTAGGTAGGTACCTAGTGTTTAATGTAAATCTTGGCATTTCATTTAATCCATTGTGAAAACTACAAGATCTAAGATTATCATAAATTCGAAGTTTCGCTTCGCGTGCATTCCAGAGATTTACAAGTGGATAATGTCTTTGCAATTATAAGTAGGTACCTACCTACTTGTTTAGGTACGTGGTAAAGAAACTGCCGGTCTATATTCTGTAAAAATCTCACTTCAAGCTTACTTCACCTAAGTTTTGACGAATAGATGAACTGATTTTTCCTAAAATCTTTCTGCAGTACCTACGTAGGTAGGTAGGTAATGTCTTGGTCAGTAATTTATTTGCCGCTTGTCAGCAAACATTTACAGACCTAAACAAACGGTTTAACTGAGCCATCGCGATTATAGCCCAAAATAGAACAAAAAACACGAAATCTAACGGAAATCTATGTAACGGGTACGCGCCTACGCGGTACACAATCTAACAGTAGGAGATAATCATGTCCTTTTAAACAACGGTAAGGAGCTCCTCACACCGAAAGGGTTCCGTTGCGTCGCGCGGCACCCGCGCAATCGTGTTTTTGTTTTGTTTTTTGTATTGCGGTCGCAATTGGGTCTCATATTCTTCTGGCAATATTAAAAAGATACATAACCAAACAAGTTAATGGCGCTCAGGAGAACCTTCAGTTAATTTTATACATGACATACTTATTAAAAGTTGGGTACAAAATTCGTTCCAATTTTGAATTTTATGGGCTTGTGGCTAAGTAACAACAGCCATACCTACGGGTCGATCGATCAGGGTGGATGGGTAACCATCTTTACATACCAAGACTCCTCCGTGCCTCGGAACGTTGATCCCAGCTGTCATTCGTAGACCTTTGACAGTCGTTAAGGATCGTCAGAAGCCCGAAAGTTTGACAACTAGTCTTACCAAGGGATATCGTATTACCCAGTAGCTGGGTTGTGGATGTCAGACAGGCAGTCGCTCTGTGTAAAAAGCTGCAGGTATTCAGCTGCATCCGGTTAGACTGGAAGCCGACCACAACATAGTTTGGAAAAGGCTATGGTGGTCGTTGAATCAATAAACTGTGCGAAATTCAAATTTTCTTACGTTTTTTGCAATTTGCAAATCAGTGTCAGGTTGTATCTTAATCAAAATATGATTCGCGACAATAACAGATATGTATTTACAGAATTATAGTCATTAGAATCATTAATCATTATTGTCTTTAAGTTAGATTTCTACCATAATCACTTTTCCATACGAGATTTGTTCTTATGGTAGAAATCTAACTTAGAAAGAAGTATTAATGATTATAATTCTGTAAATACTTACCTGTTATACCTAGTCGCGAATCATATTTTGATCACGTTGCAACCTGACACGCTGACACTGACCTGAAAATTGCTAAAAACGTAAGAAAATTTGAATTTCGCGGTCTACAACTGCGACTTTTAATTCGTCAACGAGATAACTGTCATGTAAATACGAGCTGGTGTCCGCAACTCCACGTCAATGCGCGTATTTTGCGTACGGGATATAACTGTTAATCATCAAATCAATGAAAAAACAGGTTGAAAATATTACTCTAGGTATTAATTTACGTCAACGCACAAAACGCATTATTTTACTAAGTTCCAAAAAAAACCAGTTGAAAATAAAATGTTGCTAATGCTGTTAATTTACGTCAACTGCTCAACGGATTATTTCTTATAATTTTATTAATTTCTGAGAATCAACTAAGTACTTAGTATGCGAAACGAATACTTCAGATTGAACATTCAAAACCTGTTAATAATTTAACAGCTTTTTTAACCTGTTGACCATTGATGACCCACCTCTGGACGAGCTGCCGATCCGAACACAGTGAAATAGGAGGTCTACTTACTTCCTAAAGTTGTCCCTACTCCCGATGTGTTTTTGTCCGTCAGAAAAACTTAATTCACTGTGCTGTGTGTAGGATTGAAGTTTCGCACTACTTTCGGACGGGCTCGTATCTTCGTTGACCGATCGCTCGTAAAATTAGTTAGGGTGTAAAATTTTTTCAACAAAAAATTGTTTATAAAGTGAAAATAAAAACATCATGCAAATTCGGGCGAGACGGTGGAAAAAAAAAGTTGTTCGTAATTATTCATGATCGAATTACCTATTGATTACGACCTATCTCAATAAAAACTGCGTAAATTTTCTGGCATCGACACCAGATATTCAGCTTAATCGATATAAGGCCTAAATGTTTTCGAGATAATCAAGTTGTACAAACCTACGTACCGTACCTACTTAAAAATTTCAGTTGAAAACGTAGCGTCTACAAAAAATATAGGCCATAAAACTGATGACTTTTGCGTGTTTACGAGCAATACCATGCGATACTACTTATCGAAATATTATTATTATATTATTATCAGGCGTCGATTGTGTCTGCGCACTTTAATCAATGTGCAGCGTTCATTGTGTCCTAATTACTTGACTTTGGTTTCTAGTCTCTGCTAGAAATTGACTCTCAAGTAAGTACTACATTAATATCCTCACAGTGGTGGCCAATCTCATCGGAGATTAGCCATGTCTGCAGGAGATATTATAGTGCACATAGATGTGCGCAAACACAGTTACACTCTCTGTTCCTTTACTCTCATAGTCCGATGGGATGGCATCCGACACGACCAGTGAGAGATCAGGCGTAGGACCAATGGCTTGAGGAACGTGCTTTCCGAGGCACGTACAACATTAAATTTAGGCATAGATTCACCTTTTGTGATTGCCAAAAATATCACGGCTGAGCTGATCAACAGATGTACAATATTACTTAATCAAAAGTCAAATAGCCTCAATACAAACGCAATAGTACGCACGGCTACACATCAAGCTATACATTTCCAGTTTTAGCTGACCTCGCATTGTAAGTATACATTTTTCGTACAATTAGAAGTCAGCTTATACTAGTTATGTATAGCTTCGTGTGTAGCCGTGCGCCTACCTACAAAAACTTTTCTGCAAAATATGCGAGAATTACCTTTTATTCGGGGGGAAACCTTCAAAAGGCCCGGACCTCACTAAAACCACAACCTATTCAATTCCTTATAAATATTTTTTGTTTTCTAGTACTTAATTTTTTCATGTAGCGCCATCTGTCTTTCGACTGTTACTTGTTATCAATTTGCTCAGCCTGCCTAGCCTTTTCCCAACTATGTTGGGATCGGCTTCCAGTATAACCAACCGGATGCAGCTGAATACCAGTACCTTTACATGGAGCGACTGCCTTTTTGACCTCCAAAACCCAGTTACTGAGTAACACGATACCCCTTGATAAGACTGGTTGTCAGACTTTCGGGCTTCTGCCGACTCGTGATGCCTGTCAAAGATCCAAGAATGACAGCCATTTGCTGATAACAATAATTCAACAATATCTACAGCATTTTTTTAGTGTTTTATGTTCATTTGGGCTGCATAGAAAAAACATTCAACATTCATAAATGCTGAAACTGCGGGCTCCCGCGACGGGCATCCCTTGCGCATCTACGCGCATGGACACGCGGGTGGGCGCGGGGTCCGCCTCCCTCGGGCATAACTCCGTCATATACATATACTTAGACGGATTTGCAAAATTATTTTTTTGTTCGAAAGAAGTTTATTCCGAAATGGTCCCATTTAAATTTCGTAAAGATCTGATGATGAGTTTCGGAGACAGACAACGGAACTCTTCAATAGACGCCAGCAAATCAAGCGCGATTGCTGCTATCGCATATGTATGCATTGTTTACGCAATCACACAACATGTACCTACCGTCTAAAGGGGTACGCAGATGTGTTCAGTACACCACAGTATACCCTCATTTCTGTCGCGCATAACTGTTTTGTTTATGAATTGATTTAATTAACCGACTACAAAAAAGGAGGTTCTCAATATGGTTTAAGGTTATATTTTTTTATGTAAGTACCACGGATATCTATGGTATATATACCTATGTTCGGGCATAACTCCGTCATAATATAGACGGACTAGCTTTTGCCCGCGACTTCGTTCGCGTGGAATAGTGACTTCCGGCAGATTTTTCGATCCCAACGCCATCTATCGAGCATAGTGACAACTCGGATTATTTATCTATACTCCGTTCGGGCATTTTCTTTGTACTAAAAGTTTTATTATATTGATATTATTTTTTTCATACCTTTTTACTATTTATTTACTTTTTCCGATGAATTAAAACAATAACATGAACCGAACTCGTGTAACGATCGACACCATTGCGCGATCACCAACTCGACATATATAGTACTAATAGAATTATCTATACTCCGTTAGAGCATTTTCTTTGTACTAAAAGTTGTATTATATTATATTTTCATACCTTTTTACTATTTATTTACATTTTTCCGATGAATTTTCAGTACTGAATTGATGCCGACTCTTGACCAATAGATGGCGCTGTATGTCCGGAATAAATTTTATTTTTTATTTTATTTTTTGTAATAAAAACTATCCTATGTCCTTTCTCAAGTTCCAAACTATGTCTGTACCAAATTTCACACAAATCGGTTCAGTAGTTTAGGCGTGAAGCAAAGACAGACAGACAGAAAGACAGACAGACAGAGTTACTTTCGCATTTATAATATTAGTTTGGATTTGCAAAATTCTCTCATTTTTTAATTAATATTTAATAAAGGTATGCTTCAGGGGTGGTCCCATATAAATTTTATGAACTTTGCTTGGATAGTTTTTGAGTTATCTTCAATAATACGAATTTTTTCCACTTAGTTTATATTGATGATGTTTATTATATTTTAATAGCTTCCTGTCACTGATATTCACATAGCAAGTGGTGTTACTTGATGTAGGTACCTACGTAATATATTATGTCAGTTAATAAAACCTTGTCATTTCCTAAAGATTTTTCTAAAATTATTTACGTTTTCTACGCTACTTATTTGTCACCTTTAAAAGCCTTGAATTTGGACGCAAATCACCGAGCGTGACAGTAATAACCAAATGTCACTAACCCCATTTAAAAAATTATGGTGCTCTTATAAACAAGCAGATTAATTAATAACGGTAGGTAAATGTCATAATGTTATAAAACATATCTAATAAAATAGACGACTTGTCAAAAAAATAAAAAATATTGCCGCATTTTTAGCGGGACCGTAATAGAAACATCCCGGTAGCAAAAAAAGCGGCCAAGTGCGAGTCGGACTCGCATACGAACGGTTCCGTACCACAAGGCAAAAAACGCAGAAAAAAACGCCTTCCTTGTATGGAGACCCTCTTTAATTTGTAACGTTATTTTATTTTTATTATTTATTGCTATACTTAGCGGCAATAGAAATACACACTGTAAAAATTTCAACTGTCTACCTATGACGGTTCATGAGATACAGCCCGCTGACAGACAGACGGACGTACAGCGGGGGCTTAGTAATAGGGTCCCGTTGGCACCCTTTGAGCAAATTAAGGGTGTGGTACAGACCATCAAACTGTGTGCACTGTGGGACCAACATCCTAATCGCGAAAAATAATCAGCCGTCCCATACTGTGGTCCCATACATACGTACCATTTGGGTCGAGTTGTTATGTACTGAAGTTTTGTATGGGATGACTGATAACTTTTTCGCGATTACGATGTTGGTCTCATGGATAAAGTTTTTCACTTTAACCACACTCTTAATTTTGACAACACCTTTCTGATAGGTACATGGTGATAATGATGATGAATAATTAAAAATATCCAACAACATTATTTTGGCCACATTAAAGCGAAGATTGGAATCTCTTTTATTTATCGTTACGTTCGTTTCCCAGAAAACAGACAAGTATTATTATCTAGTCATCTCTGGCATCGGACATTTTATCTACGTGGCATTTAGATACAAAGTCGGTAAATACAAAGCACCTACTATGTAGCTTCCTTTGGTCCAAGATGTGATTCCATAATGTTTGTTTAGTTTTAGTATATTCTCAGAAGGCCCTGATCAAAGAAAGTTTTGCATCACGAATAACGACAATGTTTTTTAAATTATCGTCTGGTTTAAAACCATTTGTTATGTACATTATTGTACCTACACCAGAAAATAGGTTAGGTACAAAAAAATACATCACCAGTCTCAGCAGTCCACTGCCAGACATAGGCCTCTCCAATCGCACGCCATTTAAGTCAATCCTTGGCTCCAGCTGCTCCCAGCTACCCTGCGAAGATCGACTCTCCAAACCTTACTAGGTACTTACTCTGGGTCTCTGGACTATTCTGTAAAAATCTCACTGTGAAAACTAAGTTACTCCTCCACCTAAGTTTTCTCGGTGAATGCTTGACGTGGGCTGTCATTCCTCATTGACACTATTGACAGCTCACTTCACCTAAGTTTTCGGTGTAATTTTTTTACAGAATAATCTTATATTCAGATAAAAACCGTGAATCAAAGTGCAACCTACTTTCGTCTATCATCAAGAGTGGGCAGGCGGTCTCTGCCAACGACGCGGTCTATCTCCTCGTGGATCTTGTCCTGGATCTCGGGCTGCAGCAGCATTCGCTCCACTATCATAGCCAGCACGAAACTCACCGCTGATGAAGCCGGGAATGTGTAGTCTGAGCACGTCAGTATCAACTGGTCCACTGTAAACAAAGGAACATCGTAAGTATTAGAAATTACATTTTTCAATCATAACTTCACCTGTATTTCGCAAAAGAATAAGAAGAGGTAAATCTTTCGTCAATGTTAATAAAAATCTTAAATTTACTGGCAGACAACGCAAAAAAAAAGCACGAAATTTTTAACAAGATTTTTATAAAAGTAGAACGAAACGGAGCACTAAGGAAGCATTTACAAAGTATTCATAGGAACAGGGTTCATGGCAGGAAGTGAGTTTGATTGAAATATTTGTGCAGAATGCGGAAGCTTTACGATAATCTTCTAAATTATAAAGATGTTTATCTACACCCATGCTATAAATCCTCTATAAAAGTTTCTAAAACAGTTAGCTTATTGCCAACATTAAAACAACCAGTGTCATAGTAACAATAATAATTATCATCCAAACGAGTGTTATTATTAGGTACCTATAGAACATTATTTTTATTTTCGCAAAACTTTCCGAGTGTCCCACGTATACAGGGTTATTGGAAAACACCAACAACCTCTTATTAAGAGGTCATTGTACTCATCATTATGAACAACTTTTACTATGGGACCAAACCTGAAATCGCGAAAAAAAAAAAACAGCTATTCCCTACATTTTGACGTGTTATACGAACATAAATGTAGGGAACAGCTGATTTTTAACCTCCAATAACCCTGTAAGTATATGTTACTTACCGCTAATTTGCGTAAATCAGTTAGAGTGCAGATTAACTTGATAATCTGCAGATTATCTGGTTGAGTCCGTTAAAGTGGAAAAAAATGTTTGTTACCGGCCAAACCCGGTTTTACGATGAACTAGTTTCGCCTAGGCCAAACCAGTCTTCCCTACACGGCGGCGGGTTGTTGCATGGTTCGTCGATATGCGACGTAGGATGGAAGAGCGAGCGAAGGACACCCAGAGGTTAGGTTACTTTAAACCCTTTACACAGAAATAGGAGCGCCGCGAATGCCGGGCTCCGTCGACATAGGATGCAAGAGCGAGCGAATGAGAACTGGTTTGGCCTAGGCGAAACTAGTTCATCCTAAAATCGGGCTTGGCCGGTAACATATTTCACACTATAACGAATTGTACCCGGTAATTTGCAGATTACCTAGATAGCCTTGTGTTCACCAACATTTAAATCAACTGATTAGGTAAATATTTAATGTTCTATATTTAAAATTTCCTTAGGAAATTTGACATAAGCCAACTCTTTAAATAGGTACCTAACCGGTGGTTTGAATGTTAGTGAACTGTTTGAACCTTAGGGTAAAAGAGGGTAATGGGGGTCACTTAAGCGAGAACTCAAATAAAATTTTAATTAAAAAGAAAGTATTTATTGCAACCGCCTGTAAACATAATTTACTTATTAAACTATCATTAGAGATCAATTTCAGTCACTTTGGCAATCAACTTTGGAAATTATAAAAGTTTAAAAAAAAAAACAGATTTGACTCCCATTACACCAACGTAGGGGTAATGGTGATCACCCTTAGGGGCAATCGGAGTCAAATAAAATTAGCATACATCGCAAACATAACCTTTAGCTGACTCCCATCCAGTGCACTCCGCGTGAGCCCATAGTCCACACGAGGTACACCTGTACCACATCTCGTTGTTTCTTCCGAATTCGTCGCATACTAGGCATCTGTTTCCAGCATCTTCTGCGTCATCATCCTCATCGAGTCACCTGACTCTCATTTCCCACAACTACACTAATGAGTAAAAAATAGAAATAAAAAAAATCTTTAATACACTGATATAATCTGAACTGCACATCACAATTTGAAACGTCTAACTAAGTAAGTGTAAATGTCATAATCGCATACTGCAAGATATTTGGCACTTACCTTCTAATTTGCATTTACGTAAAATTACATCAGCGGAGCGCAAAAACAAAAGACGGTCGTTTCTCAGTGGCGCATGGGCCGACTGGCGCGAGCAGTTCGTGGCTGCGCGGGGGCCCGAAGCGGGGGCTGAGGGCGCTGTTTACGCGTCGGTCTCATGTAGTGCTTCGTGGTGGTGTGGGTGACTCCCATTGCCCGCTGACTCCCATTACCCTACTCTACCCTAATGCGAATATTAACGTATTCCGTATTCTAACGGTAACATTTAAATACACGAATAAAATGGCAGGGGGTGACTTGCACATGCACTCAATAATGGGCCCCCGGAAACGGTCGCTAGCACATAGTAAGGTTTTTTTTTTTAATTTAGTAGGGATTTAGGGTTAGGGATATTAGTAAGGGCTTGTGGCTATAAGTACCTACTAACAGCCGCACGGGTCGATCGATCAGGTTTAAGCTACGCTTGCCGCGGTTGGTCCATGGATGGGTAACAATCTTTACATATCAAAATCCCTTGGTGCCCCGGAATTTCGGAAAGCACGTTAAGCAGTTGGTCCCGGCTGTCATTCGTGGATCTTTGGCAGTCGTTATGGTTCAACAGAATCCCGAAAGTATGACAACCAGTCTTGTCAAGGGTATCGTATAATATAACCCCAGGGTTGTGGAGGTCAGATAGGCAGTCGCTCCATGTAAAATCCTGGTATTCAGCTGCATCCGTTAAACTGGAAGTCGACCCCAACATACTAATTAGTTGGGAAAGGGCTAGGCTAGGCAGATGATGATTGGTTTTTATTATTAACTGTTCTAGTTTTAGTTTAAATTTATTAGATACGGCTTTACAACCAACGAACGTGTAGGTACCGTGTGATCAATATGTATCTAAATAGTGTCAGTGGTATGCACATTAAAATATCGTTTGAAACTCATTTGTAACACCTAGTTTATTATAATATAAGTTATAATTTTGTTTGTTTTATCGTCTTTATTATAATATCTTGTATTGTCTGACCTAACAGCGCGTGCGCAAGCATATTAGGGTCAATGCCCAACATACAGGGTGGCAAGGACGTCGACGCGCAAACTGAAAATATGAATTCAGCACATGATTTCCCCTAGCGTAGAAATGTTCTGTCTCATTTTTCGTATAAAAAATAACCTACGAAAAATTGCAACGCAGAGGGGTAGTTGGGACAGACGCCAGCACATCAAGCTACCCGAAACTGTCAAATTTTCCCAATCAACTTTGAACCTTATACCTTAGCGATAAAGTTGAAAATCTAGAAAAGAAATTTGACAGATTGTAGTAGCTTGATGTGCTGGCGTCTGTACCGTCAACAAAAGAGATAATTATGCAGGATCGTCAAATATAGTTGAAGTTTAGTAAAAAACCGATATATATACCGATACCGTTTATCTCGGGGTAAAATGGCTTCTTTCATGCACTACTTAGTTGTACAATCTACTATACTCATTTGCCTGTATGTAGGTACTACGACCTACCCCCTTTTGATTTACGATTTTAGAAAAAAACACCTAAGTTTGTCAACATTTTGGAATACAGTTTTAAAACAAATTTGAACGGAAGAATGGAACCCTCGGTGCGCGAGTCCGACTCGCACTTGATCGGTTTTTTTACAGAATGGACCGGCTTTTTTAATGCGTGCAAGTGTCAGTGAACCTTAGAGCCTGTGCACACCACGTTTTTTAAACGCGCGCTTTTATCCTACAGAGCAGTTTGTTGTCGTTTGTGTCGATACAAACGCGCGTTAGTTAGCGTTTGTATCGCAAAATGCCAGCGCGTTTGTATCGATACACACGCGCATTTGCATCGCGTCTGTATCGCTACACACGCGCGTTTGCATCGCGTCTGTATCGCTACACACGCGCGTTTGCATCGCGTCTACAAACGCGCATCAATGGCGCGTTTTAAAAACGTGGTGTGCATAGGCCCTTAGGGTGATAAAGTAATTACGAGGTCCACCGAGGTCGACTACAGCAGCGTTACCGCTTTAATGACGACATTAATTTTACGGTTTCGCGACATATTTTAGTTTCATTAAACGTTATTATTTATTTCTGTCTTTTTTTTATTTTATAAATAGCATCTTAGAGAACTATGCCACAGGCTATGTTTCTACGAAACAATGCCCAGCGCAGTGGTCATTTACCGGGGTCACGAATCGTAACATTGCATCAATGAAATTAAAACGAATAACTCGCAAAGAGTAGGTGAATTGAAGGAAAGAGCTTAAGTACAGACGCCAGCACATCAAGCTACCCGAAACTGTCAAACCTTCCCAATCAACTTTGAACGTTATGCTTTAGCGATAAAGTTGAAAATCTATTAAAGAAATTTGACAGTTTGTAGTAGCTTGATGTGCTGGCGTCTGTACATACATGTGTATGTCAGCGAGTGGTGCAGGCAGTTGTTTTCAAATTACGAATTATTTTATCTATCTATATATATATATAAAAGGAGAACTGACTGACTGACATATCAACGCACAGCCCAAACCGCTGGGTCTAGAGATTCCAAATTTGGCACGTACGTTCCTTATGAGGTCTAGGGGTGCGCTAAGAAAGGATTTTTCAAAATTCATCCCCTAAGGGGGTGAATGGGGGGGGTGAAATTTCACGCGGACGAAGTCGCGGGAAGAAGCTAGTGTTGTTATAATTTTTATAATTACTGGCCTACCCGTGTGGTGGCATAGTAGCGGCGCACAGTGGGCCCATACTGAAAATTAGTGGACTTAGGCAACAAAGTTCCAATATCGATGCGATTTTTTTTTATATGACGTGTTATGATATTCCTGACAACTTTTATTCTTATAACATTTCTTCTAAAGTTGATAGTTTGTCTTGAAAAAAATTAATTAGATTATTTTGTATGGAGCGAATCACGTTTAATTTTTTTTCTTCAATTGTACTAATATGTTGGGTGTGTGGCGTGAGTATATGATAGCTAGGGTCATTCTCTATCCACGAAAAAAAAAACAGCGCCGGCCATCTGCGGCAGCGCGAGTAATCATTCGGTAAAAAAAAATGTTTTGTAAGATTTTTTTTTGCCATTTAAAATAAATTCAAAGTAAATTTTTTGTGTCATTAGGCTAATTCACCTTTTCTTTATTAAATATATAGTTTTAACAGCGCATAGGTACTTATAACTAATTATTCTGGTAGAAATTTAGTAATTATTGCTATGTTATCGGTAGCACCTGCATTGTGATTGATGACTCATTTGTTATTGCGCTCGTCTAAGCGTATAACTAATGAGTCGTCGAAAAATGCTTGTCTCTGATTGGCTGTGTTATTTTTTTAACTGCACGTTATCTATTGTTGAATAAATATCGTAATAAGTTTCAGGTTATACTAATTTTGTTAATGATAGGTGAAATAATTTAAATTTGTACGGGCAAGTCGTTGATAATTATCTACATAATCAAGCGTATGAAACTGTGAAGTAATTGTAGCCCTGAAAAGGGCTGTTTGTCATATACCTAGCCCTGATGGGCTTTTGTGAGGATAATCTAGAGCCGGATCACATTATTTCTTGTTCCAGAAGTGCTAGTGGGTCCGGCAAATTTTCGGACTCTGCTATGAGGCATTCTTCTTCCTCCATAATCTCACTGTCACAGGGAGGCTCAGTAGTCTGTAACAACTGAATTGCTTCAGGCAACAACTCATTATGACCCTGTTTCAATATTTTAGGCCTTATGTAGGATATGTGGGGATCAGAGCTTATTAGAAGTCCATGGAGGATGTCTTCGTTTGTTGCTATTCTCCCCGTTTTCCGAGTGTGCCACTCCCTGACGTTTCTGAAGTCCTTATTACGGGCTTCCGAAGCTTCTTCAGATAAGATACCTAAAACGAATAAGTACATACATTTTAATTTCAAAACGCAATTGAGTCAAATAATACATCAAACTATATTTATTTTTTACTTACCGATTGGCAAAACACCAAAGTGGTTACAGATGTCTGCACCGTGCATTAGAAGTTTATGTACACTAACTGGCATGTAGTACCACGAATAGTGTTGCACGTACACATCAGCTGTTTCTCTGCAGTATCTTCTAAATTTTTCACAGTCAATGTTTTTGCCTGATGATATGGCTTGTAGAATAACGGAAAATCTGAAAATCAGATTTTCGTCAATTCCCGTTATTCTGGATGATCTTTTGTAATCTTGGAAAAAGCGCCTCGCAGTATTCCCGTCATTTGTAGTTCCAAAACCCTAAAATGGGAAAACAATACTGTAATATACAATACATAGAGATATAATACACAAACAACATAAAAAGAGCCAAAATTAAATACATACCTGTTTGACTATATCAATCAGCATTCCAGTTTGCTCACGAAACTCTTGTTGCGTGGTATTTTTTTTAGCTTGTTTCAAAGCCTTATGTTCGCCTCGAGCAGTCCATCGTTGAAAATCCAGATTATAAGATATATGGAGAAGACATTCCATACACCGAATCTTCATATGCAGTGAAGAAATTCCTTGTTTGTAAATTTCTTCACGAAGTGGTTTGGAAGTCAAAGCGTCTAAATTATTCATCTCGCTCGGTTTTGCCAAGCAAATAGGACACGTTGCATATGATGGTACTTCAGCAATAATATTGGCCACTTTTCCATCAATCATGGTCATATGCAATTCATGTGATACAATAATATTTCCACACTGTGTAGATATTCGTTCATCAATTTGTTTTTTCATCTCAGACTCTTCAGACATTATAAAATCAGCTGTCTCCGAAGTGAAAGTGAACTTCACCGGTCGACAGTACAGAGTTGAGCAAGGTGTGGGGTTCTCCCAAACTATATTTTCATTCCCAGAAGATGGGCTAGTAGACACTAGCCGAAGAGGGACGATGCTTATCATGACTACTGATGAATCATCGAACTCTGTAGACGTTTTCTGTTTATAATTGCTCTGCGACGAAGAACCATCAAGTCCCCATTTCCAGGTCAACTTGAGTTCTTTATTTTGAGACCTATCAACAGAATTACTAATACCTAGTAAAATCCTTTCCACAGTGTGGTCCAATAGCGCTTGCAATTTAATTTGAGCTCCTTTTTCGGTAATCTCCATACTCTCTTGTGGTGGGTAACATCTTTTCTTGGCATTTACAAGCTTTGGATAAGATGGAAAGGCAGCACAGTTTTCTTCTTTCAGAAATTGTCGAAGAGCTAAGTACTTCCATTTCGAGAGCGCAAGTGATGTATAAAGAGCTAAACAGTTATCTTCAGAGACAGTACTTAAGCTCTGCTTTTTGAATAGTCGCTCGTCTACTTCGGATAGGGCATCTGGATTACTGGAAAGTTATTCGATCACTTTTGCCAGATTCGTTTTGCCGTTGTCTTTCAATTTTGTTATGTACCAGGTCTGCAACTCTTCTTCGGAATTTTCTTCTACTATGGAAGTAGAACGTCTTTTTTTTTGCTTCTTACTTAACTCTTCGAATGGTTTTCTGTGCTCCTTTTCTGTAGATGTTCCCGCTTCCGCAGTACATACTGCAAGAGTAGGAACATGGGAATCTATATCCACAGGTTCAGATAAGACTGCGTCCGAAAAGCCCATCTCACTTCTCAGGTCAACACTGTCACAAACAGGCCAGTTGATGTTTTTTTCCAACCACTTGCGGTTACTTACACGATTCATAAAAGTTTTTTGGTTTCTACTTGACTCTATCCACTTTTTATTTAGATTTACACAAAAAAGTCGACAGAACTCCTTGATTCGGTTCTTGTCTTCTTCAGAAACTTCGGTAGTCAAGACAGAAATGATACTTTCATATAGAAACATATGATTTTTCAGATCACCGCCACTTCTTAATTTCACAAAAAAATCTAGGTTGGTACAAAATCCAGCCATAGTTCTAATGTAAATATAAAAATAAAAGTATTTCACTGTGTTCACAAATAAGCGACAAGAGCGAAACTAGATGGACTTAATGAATGTCTTTATATTTATAGACAGTGTTAATTACTCAAGTAGTGGACACTGTTATCAGTGAGTGAAAATTATTCAGCCAATCAGAGACGAGCATTTTTCGATGACTCATTAGTTATGCGCTTAGCCGAGCGCAATAACAAATGAGTCATCAATCACAATGCAGGTGCTACCGATAACATAGCAATAATTACTAAATTTCTACCAGAATAATTAGTTATAAGTACCTATGCGCTGTTAAAACTATATATTTAATAAAGAGAAGGTGAATTAGCCTAATGACACAAAAAATTTACTTTGAATTTATTTTAAATGGCAAAAAAAAATCTTACATAACATTTTTTTTTTACCGAATGATTACTCGCGCTGCCGCAGATGGCCGGCGCTGTTTTTTTTTTCGTGGATAGAGAATGACCCTAGCTATCATATACTCACGCCACACACCCAACATATTAGTACAATTGAAGAAAAAAAATTAAACGTGATTCGCTCCATACAAAATAATCTAATTAATTTTTTTCAAGACAAACTATCAACTTTAGAAGAAATGTTATAAGAATAAAAGTTGTCAGGAATATCATAACACGTCATATAAAAAAAAATCGCATCGATATTGGAACTTTGTTGCCTAAGTCCACTAATTTTCAGTATGGGCCCACTGTGCGGCGGTTGTATACAAATATTTCTAATTAATGTTAAGTGGGAACATTAATTATCACAACCGCTAGTTAGTTAATTGACATTTAAATCTAGGGCGCGCTAGCGACAAAACAACCATTATCAAATTACAAGATAATAATTGTAATAATTTGCAATAACAAACGAAGAATGAACTTTGCTATCATATAATTTATTATCCTTGTTTATGCCTACTTTTAACTACGGGTTGCTTCTGGGTTTCCCGTTTTAAAGTTTTTTGAAGCTATTTATTTCCAATTATTGTAAATATTGCGCAAAATTAAAATCATTCTAATAAAATTAAACATACGGTCAAACGTAATTACTAATATGTAGTTGGTTCCAAATAAAAAAAATCGCAAAGATGACACAAAATCGATATTTCGAACGTATTTCTTTCGTGACGTTTAGAAAAAGATTTCGTTAGTTTGCTAGAAAACATCTTGTCAACTTGGTAGAGTTACTTTTTAGATTTTGTTAGATATGCCTAGAGGAGGTAGATAGGGTACCTAGTTTTTAAATCAATTAGGGCTAGTTTTTCAATCGCTAGTAAACTTTTATTCGACGAATAAGATTGTCAGTTTCACAGTTTTTGTATGGACAATCTGTCAAAAGTTCAAAACGTCACATAATTTATTCTTCAGGTAAAAGTTATAATAAGGTGTTAAAAAATTAACCTTACAAACTTTAAGAGGTGCTTTAGACCATCGAACTGAACAAGTTTCACTATGGGACCAACACTGAAATCACGAAAAATAAATCAGCTGTTTAATACAAAAGTTCAATAACTACCTACCTACTTGACCAAAATGTATAAAACAGCTGATTTTTTTTCGTGATTTCTGAGTTCGATGGTCTAAAGCACCTCTAAAAGTTTGTAAGGTTAATTTTTTAACACTTTGTATAATGATTGAAAAATCGAGCCTTAATTAAATAATAATTATTTACCTGAATATGTGCTGCGTCTTTTCTGTTTCATTTCTTCCTTCATTTTAGTGAGGTACATGTCCAAGAAGTGGCGGTCGTAAGTTTCATCGTGGGTTTCCATAGTTTCGCTTATTAGTTTCTGAAATGATGATGACATACTTTAATATTATAAAGGCGAAAGTTTGTGAGTGTGGTTGTATGTTTTTTACTTCTTCACGCGCAAATGGCTGAACGGATTTGGATGAAATTTGGCACACAGATAGTTTATAACCAGGATACTTTTTGTCCCGATATTCCCACTGGATCGACACTTATGCGGGTGAAACCGCGCAGCTAGTATTAAATAATACCAGGCTATTATTGTCCAACTGCAGGGCAAAAGGCCTCTTACACAGAGAAGGCACAAGCATGGATCACCACGCTTGCTCAAGACGGGTTGGCGATTTAAATAAATAAAAACAGTCCTTCAGAACGAATTTCGGCCATGGCGACCAATCTGAGCGGCGACCAGCCTTCCGCGCGGGAGATATAGGGTGACTGGTAATTAGTGACCGATACTTAAACACGTGATTGTACTCATGATAACAAACAACTTTTACTATGGGACCAAACCAGAAATCGCGAAAAAAAAAAATCAGCTGTTCCCTACATTTTGACGAGTTATACGAACATGTAGGGAACAGCTGATTTTTTTTTTCGCGATTTCCGGGTTGGTCCCATAGTAAAAGTTGTTTTTTATCATGAGTACAATCACGTGTTTAGGTATCGGTCACTAATTACCAGTCACCCTATATAGTGCTAAAGTGTGTGGGCGCAGACACAGGTGCACCTGGCAGTCTCTCTTCCCTCACTCTAATTGTTCGATAGAACGGCAATCTGACACGACCGGAGAGAGATCAGGCGCAGGACGAGACACGGGGGGTCACAACGCCAACTTCCAAACTCCGGGCTGCTACAAAATTCCCAACGGAAAAACCCAATAGCACTTTGCCCGACCCGGGAATCGAACCCAGGACCCGACGCTCAGCAGTCGCGCTTGCGACTACGAAACCAACCGGACCCTGTTTAATAAACGTTACAATCCGACAATTTTGTAAATTTTAATAAGTGACATATTTGTACAGTTGTATGACAAAGTGCTGTTTAATAAACCTTACAATTATGTAAGAATTTTACAAGTAAAAACATTACAAATATTAGCATTAGGTACAAACGTTTACATGTGCAGAAAATCCCCGTAGATTTCGATGACAATATTGTGTCTACAAATTTGTAATTGTAAGTTACAAATTACATAAAATGTAAGTTTTTGTTGATGATTCTTAAATTGAGGGTAGATTTCAAAAATGTTAGAATTTTATGTGATTAGCGAACCATCTGCAATGCCTGCTATTCTGGGTAGCGGGATCGTCCGAAAGGGTTACCGCTGCCCCGGAACATAAAGGGCTAAGGAAGGAACACGGGTGGGTTTTAGTCAGTAAGAGTCTGACACTCCCTTCCGCTCCACCCAGAGCGGGAGGAGTCATTAGATGATTTCCCATCCAAAAAAAAAAAAATGCCTGCTATTCTAGGTATATTATATAATTATAGTAGAGTACGTACCCGAAAGAAATCCAGCAAATACTGATTTCCTTTCACCAAATTGTTGTATCCACTGTAGTTCGGCAGAACATCTTTAAGCCAAGGAGTCAGGGACAAGGCTCCTCCCATATCAGTGGAGTTCCTTTGGAATAGGATGGTGCCTTTGGCTAAAGCCCATACCGCGTGGTACTCAGATCTTGGGATGGTACTCCTGGACAGGACTTGGAGTATTCCGTTGATGAATGGGACGGAGAAGAAGTACGGCATGTAGACGAGGTCACCCTTGACGAATTCCTGAAAAGACGGATATACATAAAGATGTAAGTTGTAGCGAATGTTTTTCAGCTGATATGAATGAGTAGGAAGGACTATGTATTATATTTATAAGTAGGTAAGTATGTTTTTTTTTTGTTAGCCTATTTTGTGTCCCACTGCTGGGCAAAGGCCTCCACTTTTTTTCTTCCAAATCGGGACGTCTTTCTTCCGGGACGGATTCCTTGAAGGGACAGGCATAAGTGTTCCTACACTAACACTATTAATAAGTAACTTAAGTTTAATTATGATATTTATACTTTCTAAGGCAAAAATGCTTTTTAGTCATAGTATATCGCAAATCGATAATTGCGCTTAGGAAACACGTGCGTGCCTACAACGGTAATGGATCGATCAATCAAAGCAAACCATCATTAAACGATCAATTACTTGGATAATTGATGGTTAGCTTTAACACATCATCATCACTGGAATAATCATAAAATTAACATGAGTACTTAAATCTTAGTCGAATCAATCGCATTGAAGATTATTCTGCTACACTCTGATAACATACACAACTACACACACATTACACCCCACATTTACTCACCTCAACTGATTTGAATGTCTATTCTAGTTTCTTTTTACTCACATTTTTGCTTACAGTAGCTAATTATGAAATATAAAACTAAATTGTTAATTGTAAATTATTAATAGTTAATTACCTACTATGAAATCATCAATACCAATCTTGCGCTAGCAGAAGATTCAATTAGTAACTAAGTGTGTATATTGTTTGGGTCACCAAGATACAGGCTGTGCCTAGTTTGGGACCCGCTGTTAAATCGGTCTAGGTAAGTCTTCTCTTGGTTTGAACTGCATGTTAATTATTGTATGTTTGTGAACATGAGTAAGTTTAATAAATGAGTTTGAATTTGAATATCCGTTTGGTGCAATTTTCTTTACCCTCAAGTCCAGAAAATAATAATTAATGTACAATTTTGCTAAGTAAATGTATACCTACATAACGATCAACAATGAACAATCGACAATTCGACACAATAATTTGTAGATAAATCAATACCGTCAATCGAGGTCGATTTCTTAGCACCCTGCGGATGGCCTTCATTTTGACAGTTCAACAACATTTACTAGGTACGTTGTTGAGCAGACAAATTCGGACATATGAAGCAATAGATGGCAATATCCTTCATAAAGATTCAGATTGTGATTGATAGTGTGTTATACAATTAGAGTGCCAGTCATATTTTTACCTAAACAAATTTTATAAGTTTACAGCTAGGTATGTTTAATGTGGTATTTTCGCAGTTTTCCGACTTCCACGCGAATGAAGTCGTGGAAAAAAAGTATGTAGGTATTTTTCTAAATGGCTTTTATAACTTTAGGTTTAGGTACCATTTCAATTGGGTACTTCGGTCCGTTTAGTCTCATGTCCAGCATCTCCTTGATTTCGGTAGAGACTACAGCTTCCAGCGTGTCATCGCGTCTTCCGAAGCCGTAGTCCCTGAGATAACGCAGCGAGAACCTTCTCTGTACGTGCCAGAAGTAGCCATCCGTGAAGAAAATTCCTGAGAAAGAGAAAAATGATTTAGTGAATTTTTCGGGGCAAAATTCGGAACACCACGCTGTGTTCAAAAAAGGATTGCGTAACACACTATCAATCGGAATCTGAATCATTTTGAAGCAAATTGCTAATCCATTGCTTCATAAGTCTGCTCAACACGTAAATAACGCAATGAATGTTGTTGAACTGTCAAAATGAAACCGATTCCGATTGATAATGTTTTACGCAATTGTCCCGCTGGATGCAGTAGAAACGAAGGCTGCAGGCTATCTTATCAGCCGCATGCACGATGACCCCTGGGCAACAGTCTCCACACAACAAATTGTAGGTATTAGTTTGTAGACGCGAAATAAACTATGGCGATAATACAGTAAATAAACAACATCTACAAATTAATCGCTATTTAATTAGATTTCCTGAATAACAAGGCTTACAAGATTATACCTAAGACTAGCTTCTGCCCGCGACTTCGTCCGCGTGAAATTTCACCCTCCCCCCCATTCACCCTCTTAGGGGTGGAATTTCGAAAAACCCTTTCTTAGTGCACCCCTAGACCTCATAAGGAACCTACATGCCAAGTTTGGAATCTCTAGACCCAGCGGTTTGGGCTGTGCGTTGATATGTCAGTCAGTCAGTTCTCCTTTTATATATATAGATAGTGTTATTCGCACAAGTTAATTTATGACTGGTTTAGGTACTCAAAGAATATTGAATTAGATAAAAATCATTATAAGGGATGATTTTTCAATCACCAGATAACTTTTATTCGAGGAATAAAATTGACGTTTGACAGTTTTTGTATGAAATAACTGTCAAAATTATTCTTCGAATAAAGTTATCAGATGATTGAAAAATCAGCCCTTAATAGGTATAATAAATTCAATTGATTAATAGAGTCTATTAGGGAGTCTAGGGTTTTTTTTTTTAGTTGTTAATTCTAATTATAACTAATTCTATATGGATTGTGTGTATTTTTATATGTGATCCGCAATAAACGATATTATATTACCTATATATACGTTGTCGTTCAAATACCATACATTTATTACTAGAAGGCTATAATTTTGTTCACAAATCATCAACGTATTTGAACCGCCATCATAAAACTTGGTAACAGGACCTAAGCTCAAATTAAGCCCAAGAGAAAGGTGTTAAAAAGTCGAAAATCTAACGGTTCTACGACATTGTATATTCAAAACCAAGACGATTACGTACGCATCATGCAATGTTTGTCGTGGGCTGTACAGGTTAGGTACAAGCACTCGTAATTAGCAAGATAAATCACATTTACATATCGTCGCTTCTCAGGAATAGTGTTGTAACAAAAAAAAGTCTTTAAAATTAGTTTTATACATAAAACGGGCACGTAATATCAGTTTTATGTATAAAATACCACTGCCAGCGACTTCTTCCACGTGTATTTCGTACTTCCCCTAAAAAAATTAACACCGTCTCCCTCCTCCCTCCCTCCCTCAAAAAGTTCAATAGGTTAGGTACCTACTTAGCTGATTTTTTTCGTGATTTCAGAGTTGGTCCCATAGTGAAAGTTGTTCATATTCATGGGTAGAACGCCCTGTAAAATTTTGGAAGCGGTAAAAAAAAGCATCCTGCTTACTAGCATTTGACCGCGGCTTAGCCAGTGTGGAAGCGTAACACACTCAGTAGCAATGGGTTTCATTTTTACGGTTCAGCAACATTCATTGCGTTATTTACGTTGTTGAGCAGACACTTTTTCGAAGATAATATGAAGCAATACATTATATAGCAATATCCTACAAAATTATTCAGATTGAGATTGATAGTAAATGCAATTAGGGTGCTAGGTCTGAACTTCTGAAGGTACCTAAGCCATGTTTTGTAAACAGACGGTAAGTCATCATCTGCCACACAGAACAGTTAAAACTATGTTGGGGTCGGCTTCCAGTCTAACCGGAATTCCGAAAGTTATGGTAACAGTGGCGCGAATTCAATGGTTTTTTCCCATCTCCAAAAATGCCCAACGCGCCTAAAGAGAACATTATTAGTTACATTAAAAGTAAGACTAATGAAAGTGTATCTTTAAAAAAGCTTAACATCAAGACGTATAAAAAGTATAACGCTTATAAGCTATATGTATCTAAACAAAGGGTAGACATGTTTTTAAATGATCTGTTATGGCCGGATGGTATTACTTTTAGACGCTTTGTACATTTTATGTACCGATCAAATAGAGAGGCTCCTGAGGCTCGTAAAGTTAGCTAGAAAATAATTCAGTATGGAATGTCTAAATAAGTGTCAAGTAAACTTAACTAGTTTTAATTGTAAATCGGCGAAAAGATCAGTGGATGATATAAGACAAATATGTCAATGGTCTGATTTGATTTGCCTGCAGGAGACTTGGCTGTTACCACATGATATCTCAATGTTAGGAACGATAAGTTCTGAATTCGAATTCACGGGTAAGTCTGCAGTAGACACTTCAGAAGGGCTTCTAAGGGGTCGGCCGTACGGAGGAGTGGCCATTCTCTGGAGAAAGGGTGTTTTTGAGTCTGTCTCGGTAATATCCTGTATTAGCTGTCGGCTAGTGGCCATTAAAGCTGTCTCTGGGAGTCGTACTATTGTTGTATTTTCTGTATATATGCCTACAAACTCACCAGAGAACCTGCCTTTGTTTACTGAGGTTTTAAGTGAGGTAAGTGCAATAATTGCGACGCATGATGTCGAAAACATATATACACACATCAAAAGTGTCTAGGGATCAAGCATTTTTATGCGGATTTCTTGAGATTGAGATGTGGCTTTGTAATAAATTTATGATTTTATAAATTTATATGGATCCTTTTTGGTGCATTTCATAATTTGAATCAGGAACTGTGAATCAAATTCGAGTAAAAGATGAAAATCAGCTGTCAATATTTTCCCTATAAAAACATACAACGCATTGAAGACATTATTAGTGCTACTGTTTCCCTACTACTGATTAAAACCAACGTTATTATGGAGCGGCGACGTCATTTAAGCAGGGAAGAAATGCTCAGAGCCGTGGGAATGATAGAAGCTGGTTCCCGGCAACGTACTGTGGCTTTAGCTCTGAATACAAGTCAGAGTGTTATCAGTCGACTTTGGACACGTTACCGAAGCACTGGTACCGTGGCTGAGCGCCATGGAGGACGGTATCGCTGCACCACACGGAGACAAGACCGATACATTCAAATCTTAACTCGAAGAGCTCCAACAATAACCGCCATGATGTTAGCCGTGAGGCTTCATCACTCTTCAGGGAACTTAATTAGCGACCAAACAGTCAGAAACCGCTTGCATGAAGTGAACCTTCATTCCCGAAGACCGCTACGGGTACCACCTATAGCAATGCACAATCGTAGGATTCGATATCAATGGGCTCTTGAACACAGAAATTGGGCAGAAGAACAATGGCGTTTCGTGTGCTTTTCTGATGAGTCTCGTTTTGGTATGAGACCGGATACAAGACGTATACGACACTGGAGAACCCCTGGACGCCAACAGCGATTAAAATCCTGCCAGGAAGTCCATCCTTATAGTGGTGGAACCATCATGGTATGGGCGGGTATTTGGATCGGCGGAAGAACTGAGTTGATTTGGATCAGAGGCAACCTCAACGCTCAAATTTATGCTGAGACGATTGTATCAGACGTCATCGTTCCTCTACAAGTGCAAATCGGTCCCTTATTTCAGTTAATGCATGATAATGCACGACCGCACACCGCAAGAGTTGTAAGACAGACTCTCGCCGCAGCTAACATCAATGTCCTGCCCTGGCCTGCTCAGTCGCCAGACTTGAACCCGATTGAGCATGCATGGGATATGCTACAGAGAAGAGCTCTGCCGAATATGGAGGGTATCCAGTCGCAAGAAGACCTTTTTTTGTTGTTGCAACGAACATGGGCTGCCATTCCACAGCGTGATTTGGATGAACTCATTTTGAGTATGCCAAACCGATGTTCTTGTGTTGTTAGTGTTCGCGGTAGAAACACGGATTATTAATTGTTTAAGTTACCCAATAAAATTTTAAAGAAAACTGTTATTTCAGTCTTTTTTTCGAACTTTTGTGTTAGTGGTTCAAATGTCAAAAATCCCTTTATTAGGAAAATGGCAAATTTCTTTATTAATGCAAAGGTGACTTGGTTTATCGTTACTGTGACAAACGAAAACACTTTATTTGATGAATCCTTAAAGAAAATTTTAATTAATATCAATCAGGAGAAAAGTTATTGCAAAAATATATGTTGATCCCTAGACACTTTTGATGTGTGTATATTGGGTGATTTTAATGCACATCCGCAAGAATTATTTTATGTTGAGCTGTTAAGATTTTGTGACGATCAATCTTGGGTCTGTGCTGATACTAAGAAGTTAGGATGTGATCAAAACCACTACACATTCACTAGCGAGGCTCACGGCTGTAGGAGATGGTTAGACCATTGTGTGGTCTCCTCGTCAGCCTGGCAGACTATTGGTAGTGTGGGTATTGATGAAGACGTATATGTGTCTGATCACTTACCCTTATATATTTCATGTAACTTAGATGTAGTTAGGCCAAAGTTGTTGACCGGGGCTGCACCCCGCAATGCTGTTTTTTGGGGCGTCAGAAATAAAACAGAGATCGAGAGTTATCATGAGATGTGTTCTGATAAACTGCGGGAGATAGACTTCCCACAGGAGTTTGTGGTGTGCAGTCATGGATCATGCAACTCGGATGATCACAAATTAGTCCTTGATAAGTTATACAGGAATATTGTAGATATACTTTGTGAGGCAGCGAGGGAATCTAAGGAAGCACATAAGAGACCGAAGCGGGGTAGTCCGTTATGTGGGTGGAACAAACATGTTCGAGACGCACACCGGGAGGCCAGGCTTAGTTTCCAGCTTTGGGTTGTGGCTGATCGACCAACCTCTGGGACTGTTTACGATCGAATGTACGAGGCGCGTAAAATTTTCAAAAGCCGGTTAAAGTACTGTCAAAATAGGCAAGATCAATTAAAAATGGACGTATTAGCAGAACAACGAGCTACAAATAATTTCTGTGCTTTTTGGAAGTCCACAGGTAAGTTGGAGGCTGGGCCTGGTCTTGCGGCGGAGGTAGGAGGGGTTACTGAGCATGAGGACATTGCTAACTTATTTAGGGACTATTTCAAAGTAAGGTCCCCACTTGGCCCCTCAGTATCGGGAACCGGCTTTATGTGTCATGTCCAGGGGCAGGAGCCGCTACTACGCTTCACCACGAAGCAAGTAAAATCGGTGATAAATAGTATGAGGAGGGGCAAATCCCCTGGGCATGATGGGCTTAGCATAGAACATTTAAAATATGCAGGCATGCATATGCCGAGGGTCCTGTCCTTGTTCTATACGATGTGTATTAGCCATTCGTATCTGCCGGCAGACTTAATCAAGACCATTGTAGTACCCATCGTGAAGAATAGGACGGGAGACATCTCGGACATAAGCAACTACCGCCCAATCTCGCTTGCAACGGTTATGGCCAAGGTGTTGGACAGTGTGCTTGACTCTTGTTTGGCGAAGTATGTTAAGTTGCACGATGCACAGTTTGGGTTCTGTCCTGGACTATCAACAGAAAGTGCTATCCTGGCTGTCAAGCATACTGTCAAATACTACACTGACCGTAAGACACCGGTGTACGCCTGCTTCCTTGACCTCTCCAAGGCCTTCGATCTCGTTTCTTACGACGTGCTTTGGAGCAAGTTGAGGAGTAGGGGTATACCGGAGGAACTGCTCAGTGTATTGCAGTATTGGTATAGTAGCCAGACAAACCGTGTTAAATGGTCTAATGCGCTCTCGGAATCGTATGGGTTGGAGTGCGGGGTGAGGCAGGGTGGGTTATCGTCTCCCCGGCTCTTCAATCTATATATTAACGACCTCATTGTCGAGCTCAGCAGCATGCGTGTCGGATGCAGGGTAAATGGTGTTAGTTGCAACAATATCAGCTATGCGGATGACATGGTGCTGCTGGGCCCGTCACCGGGATCGATCATGGAGCTGCTCAATGTATGTGAAACCTTCGCTGCTGCACATGGACTGGTCTACAATGCCAAAAAGTGTGAATACATGGTCTTTGGGGTCGCTGGTAAGTGCCGGGAAAATACACTCGAACTTGCCATAAACGGTACATCAATACGTAGAGTGAAAACTTTCAAATATCTTGGGCATTTTCTTACCGACGACCTCAGTGACCATGCTGACATTGAACGGGAGCGTAGGGCTCTGGCGGTCAGGGGTAATATGTTGGCACGAAGATTTGCTAGGTGTTCTGATCAAGTAAAGATAACGCTTTTTAAAGCTTATTGTCAGAGTTTTTACACCGGTAATCTTTGGGTCAACTACTCGAAAAGATCGCTGGATGTTCTACGCATCCAATATAATAATGTTTTTAGGATGCTGTTGCGATTGCCTCGTTTTTGCAGTGCCTCGGGAATGTTCGCGGTGACCCATACCGATGGGTTTCATGCCATTATCCGCAAGAAAACGGCCTCGCTTCTGAGCAGAATAAGGGGCAGTCACAATAGCATCCTGAAGGCCGTGGCAGCCGATAATTCCTCCACCATATTAAGGCAATTTGTGAGAAGACTTATACCTTAGTATTTCTTGGTTGTAGTTGATGGGGGTCTTCTCATTGATTAGTCTTTAGATTAAGTTACTAACAATAGTGTTTAAGTGCAAATCTGTTACTAACAATTTATGGATCTCGTAGTTGTCCGAAATAAAATGATTTTATTATTATTTTATTATTATTATTATTATTATTATTAAAGAAGTTTTCACTTAAAAATACGGAGTTTGAGGCGCTTGCGCCTGACAATTTTATCGATTCAAAATTACCTACTTCGAACATGCTCGCAGCTGGTATCACACGGCCACCTTCGCGGCAACATATCGCTCAAACGCGATAAGATCGTAACTTTTTTATGCATGAAGTGACTTGAAATAAAGTCGCAATAGGCGCTAATTATGCGTTACGAGAATACAGATTAAGTAGGTACGAACTTAGTACTACCAACTGTAAACCTAACACATACAGCCTACAGGTAGGTAAAGTTACCATTTCGAAGTTCTGACAAAAAGCCGGACATTTGCACAAACAATGAAACATTTTACTTTTTAGTCTTACTTTTTCCAGTATTCGTTATTCGTTATTTTTAAGGGACTTCAAAAAAGGAGTTCTCAATTTGTATGTCTATATGTATTTTTTTTTGTATGTTTTTTCGGGCATAACTCCGTCATATAAGTATAGACGGATTTGCAAAATTATTTTTTTAATGGATAAGGTTTGCCTCATGGGTGGTCCCATATAAATTTTATTAACTTTGCTTGGGTAGTTTTTGAGTTAGCTTCAATAATACGATTTCCTTCTACTTGTTTATATTGATGATGTTTTGAATAATACCATTTATTACCTACTGATACCTGCGCAATTAATTATACCTACTTTGTTTGCAGTATTGCAGTTGCACCTGACTGTTATATTGTAACAAAATAACTTTGATAACATAATTACATGTACAGACACGTGTTATCCATGATTAAGTATCACGCTAGAGGTAATTTTACAATGCCTTCCAGAACTATCTGTAGGTAATTGAACACTTTATAATATACCTAGGTACCTAACTACCAACCCGCAAGTGCACCACAAGGGTGCAATGGCAACGTGTCAAAACATAGCTAAGGTAAATATACTATATGGATCTTATATCTAAGCAGGTACCTATATATCGCTCATTTCGAGAAACATCGACGTAAATGTATTTTTTTCCAAAAATGAGTTAAATATGCCAAAGCACTAAGATAAGGTTAGGAAAGCAAAAACTTAAAAAAAAAAATAGCAGTTTCGTCGATGTTTCTCCAAATGAGCGATATAATAAGGTCCATTAAAATAGATGGACAAACTTTTAGAAAAGATTCAGACCACCAAAATAAGGACGATGGTAAAAAAATATAAAAAAATATGTACCTATACGAAAAACGCATTAGATACTTACAAGAAAAATAATCAGCTAACGAAAATACACTAACATCCGGGCAATTTATTATTTTAGGTAAAAATAATATTTATCTGTTTAACACGTAAATAACGCAATGAATGTTGTTGAACTGTCAAAATGAAACCGATTCCGATTGATAATGTGTTACACAATTGCCCCGCTGATTGTGATTGAAAGCGTGTTACGCAATTAGGGCTGGACAGTTTCGTATCTAAAACTGGGTCCAGATTCTGTTGAGACAATTCTGCTGTAGATAAAGTAAAGCTGTACATTTTGGGATAGCTGGAATGATAATAATATAGCAAATTACAAATAACACGTTATAAGTACCTAAACTCTGATGTTTAATTTTCTAGACCAAAATGACAGCTGTCATATACCTTTTGTCATGTTGACAAAAAAAAGGTCGATCGCATCATTCATTTCATACTACCTTTCATTTCATTCGTTGAAATCTATCATAATTATCAAATAAAAAATGTGACTATGATAAGGATAACAGACAGAACGACTAAACAACGGATCTAAAGTTCTGAACGGTCAACATCAACCATTTTGAGACTAAGAACTAGGGGTCCAGTCCAAACCCAGAATTCCAGACCTAAACCTGAATATTCTCACTAAACTTGAATAACGTCACTATCTAGGTAACTCTTATATGGTGTTGAACTAACATTAAGAACCAGATGCGGAAATCGTCTCTGATAGTCGATGTCATGCCTCGTATGAAGTAACTAGTTAGTGCAAATGGTCATTGCCTCAGTAGTGTAGAAAGCTTGTCTATCCCTGAGACAGGGACTTTATTAGGTATATACCTATTTAGTCAGCGATTCCCTGCCCAAACAATGGAACTATTATACGGCTCTATCCATTTAATCCCTTTTCATTGAAAGCCGTACAAACGAAATAAAAATAAAAGAAATCCGATTTGGTTGCTTCATTTAAATTGAAGGGCGTAGTAGGTATGTCTGTCTATTAACTTTTACCGCATAAAGCACTGATCCGATCCGATCGTTATGAAATTTAGCAGATATTTGGCCTGGGGCCTAGAGAAGGACATAGGCCACTTTCCTTCCTGGAAACTTGTATTAAAAAAAACACGCAGACGATGTCGCGAACAACAGCTAGAATCACCATAAGTCGTACATGCAGGACTTACCAAGCTTCTTCCAAAACGACCTCAGTCGAAACAGAATGATGTCCATCCTTCCGTCGAACTCTTCCCGGTTCAGCATCTCCTTTATCAGGGCAGGGTCGTTCAGGACGATGGTGGGAACTGGTCCCATGAAGCAGCCGACGATCTTCGTCTTGTACTTCTCTCCAATCTTGCGGAAGGCTGTTGAGAGGTCGGTGAACCCGTGCGCCAGAACGATCCAGTATGCTCCGTATATTGGGAGGCTTGGCGGACCTGGCAAGAAAGAAAATTCTGATGAACATAATATACTCTATTTGAAATAAGGTGATTTTTTGCAACAAATTGCAAATTACTTAGCATCAATATGCGAAGTTTACAGACCTGCAGGTTAAATAGAGGACAGGAAAATTCCATAACTGTTTATAATTTTAATTTAAACGTTACACGTAGTAACTATTATGGGAGGTACTTTATTTAAATACCTAAGATGTAGTTGAGTAAGCATGTAAACAATAGTAAACATTATTAAATACTAGCTTCTGCTCGCGACTTCGTTCGCGTGCTTGTTCCCCTGACCCATCCCGTCGCATCGCATCGCCTGCCCGCGCTTCTACTTCATTTTCGCTAAGCGTTCTTTCTGATTTTGTTTTTACTCGCCTCTTAAGTGTCCTAGCTCCTAGCGTGATGTTAAATAGCCTATAGCCTTCCTCAAATCTGGCTCGGCTTTTTTGTTTCTTTGCACGCTCTAATCGACTATATAGGATAGGTAAATCCACTTTTCGAACGTCAAAATTATAAAAGACAGTCCCCAAAACCGTCCGCTCTTCACCACTTCCTAGTGATTTCGCATTTCGCTAAGAAGAAGTGGCGCAACAAACTCCCCAGGAGCACAGCTATCTGATAAACCCTTTGGCATTTATCATCATCATCAGACTTGTTCCATCCAATGCTGAGTATACCTCCTCCCTTTTGCCGTGCTTCCCAGCGGGGTAATTGCGTAACACACTATCAATAGCAATGGCTTTCATTTTGACAGTTCAACAATATTCATTGCGTTATTTACGTTGTTGAGCAGAGAAATGCTTCGAACATACGCAGCAATGGTTTAGCAATATCCTTCAAAATGATTCAGATTGAGATTGATAGTGTGTTACGCCATTTAGGGTGCGAGTCTAAATCACAATCAGCGGGGCAATTACGTAACACATTATCAATCGGAATCGGTTTCATTTTGACAGTTCAACAAGATTCGTTGCGTAATTTAGGTACGTGTTGAGCAGACACATTTTTGGAACTTATGAAACAATGGATTAGCAATTTGCCTCAAAATTATTCAGATTCCGATTGATAGTGTGTTACGCAATTAGGGTGCAGGCGTTTGGCCATAACCCAGGCGCAAGATCCGACACCGAGCTGCTACGAATGCTACTGAGAAATTACTGCTGGAAAAACCCTATACCTAACCCTTTGCTATTCTTGTTCAGATAGGCGAGTTCAATCGTACTTTACGACTGTCTTTCTCAGTATCAGCCCAGACGACTACGTTCAAGGCTTGTAACAATATACACTATCATATTTACGATATTATCACGTCAATAAATCACAATGGAAAAACACACTATCCTACTGATATCAGCAATAAGAATAACCCAACGCCTATAGCTATTAGTCTATTCAATTTAGGTTATTTCAAGTTAAACAAATCACTCATTTGGAGAAACATTGACGTAACTGTACTTTTTTTTTACGTCTTTGCTCTCCTAACGTAAATAGGTACTCTTTCTAAGTGCTTTGTCATATTTAAGTCTGTGTCATGTTTTTTGTGGAAAAATAAATTTACGTCGATGTCTCTCCAAATGAGCGAAATATCAACTTTATTTCAGTGGTACACACGTCTACACATCAAGCTATACATAACCAGTATAAGCTGACTTCTGATTGAAAGAAAAACCTATACAATGCGAGGTCAGCTAAAACTGGAAATGTATAGCTTGATGTGTAGCCGTGTGTACCTAATTAAGTTGATTTCAGAGTGAGTAGCATTATTTAAAAAGTCTTAAAAATGATTGAAGTTGCAGCGTAGGTAATGCAAAGGCACCTGTCTACTTACCTTACTATAGGTAGGTACAGAGTAGCAAGGACATCGACGTCCTGTTACTAATGAATTTACGTCGGTTATTAAAAAAAAAGCAATAAAAAAACGATGCAATGACTTTTCTATGATGTACAGACGCCAGCACATCAACCTACTACAATCTGTCAGATTTCTGTAATAGATTTTCAACTTTATCGCTAAAGCATAAGGTTCAATGTTGATTGGGAAAATTTGACAGTTAGGTGTAGGTTGATGTGCTCGTCTGAACCTAGCAGCAGATTTTATTTTTGACGGTTCTCCTCTGGATAAATAAATACATTAAATTCCTTTCCGCAAGGATTAGCACCACTTAGACTCGGCCAATAGCTAATATTAGAACAGCAGATCACTTTTGAATTATGTACAGACGCCAGCACATCAACCTACACCTAACTGTCAAATTTTCCCAATCAATATTGAACCTTATGCTTTAGCGATAAAGTTGAAAATCTATTACAGAAATCTGACAGATTGTAGTAGGTTGATGTGCTGGCGTCTGTACATCACGTTTACATGTTTGCATCAAGAAGTTTCTATCGTTAAAGGCTTCCAATCCAAGGTTCTTAAATATGTAGGTAGGTATATACCTACCTGTATGCTATTAGTATCTTATTAATAATGGATTTGTGATTCGGTTTTTCTATCGGGAATTTCTCAGTAACAGTCCGGAGTCTGGACTTGTGCCCGGTTGCGTAAAGCCAATATCTGTGTATGAACCAGCGCTCTAGGCGTTGAGTCGCAATATTATGCGTCCCCGTTATTAAGGATGTTGTGAATTTTGTAATGGACAAAGCTGTTATGAATTAGGCAGGAGTAATTCTACCTTTTTTTCGTCAATTAAAAAAGAGAGAAACGATGGCCCTACAGTCCTATCACGTCCAAATCACAGTGATCTTTATTCTCGTGAAAATACGGTAGCTGTTAGATTGTGCTGTCAGAGGTTAAATACCTAACTGTGAACGGACTCAAAATAATACGTTAGAAAATTGATTGTTTATGTTTATGATGTCATTCACACATTTTTTTTACACGAGTCACGAGAGCTTATCATATCGATATTATAAACACATGATAGGAGATATTAAAATAATAAAGCAAATTGATGTGGCAAATAAGTATGTATACTTACTCGTATTATTTTTATCAGTCAGTAAGTTCAATTACCATAAAATTAATAAAGTTCTCCAGACCGAATTGCTGTCATGGCGATCAATCTCAGCGGAGACCAGCCTTCGGCACGGAAGATATTATAGTGCACAAGTGTGTGCGCAGACACAGGTGCACTCTCTCTTCCCTCACTCTCATTGTCCGATGGGACGGCAATCCGTCAAGACCGGAGAGAGAACAGGCGCAGGACCAACGTCTTACCAATCACACTATCACACTAATATTATAAAGGCGAAAGTTTGTGCGTGTGTGTGTGTGTTTATATGTTTGTTACTTCTTCACGCTCAAACGGCTGGACCAATTTTGATAACATTTTGTATGGAGGTAGCTGACACCCTGGATTAACATATAGGCTACTTTTTATCCCGATATTCTCACGGGATCAACATTTACGCGGGTGAAACCGCGGGGCGCAAATAGTAAATTATAAATGCGAAAGTAACTCTGTCTGTTTGTGTCTGGAGGTCTACTTCCCAAGCAAGGACTCCGTAGTTTCGGCAGTAATTACGCGTGTTTCCTACACCGTCACGGATATAAGATTGGTTTCCCGATCTAAGAACGACTGACATCACGATTTGACAGTAGTCCCTACTCCCGATATGTTATTGCCCGTCCATAAAGGTTAATAATCGGGAGTAGGGTTCACAGCCTAGTTTCAAACAACTTTCGGTTGCCCGTGTTTTCGTTGCCGGACTTTAGAGAGTAGGCTATCTTTTCACACTTAAACCACTTAACCAAACGTTATGAAATTTGACAGAGAGGTAGTTTGGGACCCGAAGAAGGACATAGGCTACTTTTCATCAACGATATTACTTGTATTAAAAATTATGAAAAATAAATTACATGCAGAAGTACCTAGTCGTTAGCAAAAGCTAGCGTGCCCAAAAGGTTTGCAAAAATATTGTAGGTTGTAGGTATGTGTAAAAATATGGTCAATAGCTCACTCACTTTAACTTTTTAATAAGTAGGTACCTATTAAAAAGTCAACTCTTATTAAACTAAATTAAAAAGATAGGTAGTGCTACGTATGTTTTAATTGACTATTTGCACTACTAGGTACATAAACGGATATAAAGTAAAAAATACAATGAAACTTGCCGCAAAAAAAAAAGAAAGTAATTTTCTCACCTGGCGGGAAATTATCCGGTCTTTTATATGCATTCCTATAAAAATACACTATTAAATAAGGAATTAACAAGACAACTACTATGGCACCAATCATTGTAGAGTCACTTTAACGACGCCCGATAAATATTAATGATTTAATAATGTATCGTGCACTTAATTGCGACCGACTCGCTGCCTCGCGGGTTCACACACTAACTGCTCAAATATAAGAGCATCCAGAGGCTCTATATACAAGTACTGAGATAAATAATAGATGTCCAATGTATCCTGAGCCACGGCGAAGTATGGAACTAAAGTAAAATGTACGTCATTTTCGATTATCGCCGATGTTTTTCTTGAACCGACAGCGCTACTCAAGCGGTAAAATGGGGTTACATTGATCAATTTTGATCAATTTTAAAATTCGAGGTTGAATATTTCTGTACTAAGAAGGCTGAAAAATTTACAAAAATAAATGTAACATCGGTTTTATGGGTTGTACCTATATGTTTACATTTAAGTAATATTTTTGGACACTCCTTTTTGAGAAAAAAAAAATTATAATCATCGTGATCAACTTCATACTGCATCGGGGATACTTTGATCGCACTAGTTTTTGGTACGTATTTTGATAGTAACCCCAAAAAACAAATTATGTAATATCGGTCCACAAATGTTTGTGCTGCAGTTGTTGTAAGATGATGGTTTCTGGGTGGGATTCTTTGATAAATACAAATAACTGTTTTTATTGTTCAAATCTATATATTTAAATCTAATAAAATTTAAGTTAAGTTAAGTTTTTCATAAGTCGAAAGTTGTTTTGTTACCTATCAAAGTAAACCCGTAGTATCAAACTAACCCCATTTCACCTACCAAGATATGCTGGTTTCTAACGCAACATTATAATGCGATGTTGACTTCGCGCGGTAAGAAGCAAATTTTTAAGTAATTGACAATATCCCATCGCGGCAGTGAATAAGGTTCAAAATAGGGATGCGTTTGATGTTAGTTGTTGAATGACCACCAAAATAAAAGTAATTTTGCAGTTTTAATTAAATTAAAAAATAAATGCACGGCTCACTGGAATATTTTTAGGTATTTTTTAGTTGATTAAATTCACTTTATTAAACAAAATATATTTACCATTACTATGATATTTACGCTCAACATTTTGAGAACTATGCGACGAATTTTTTTTTTGTGTCTGTTTTCCGATTACATTTTATTTTTATGAAATATTTTTGAATAAGTATTTTCTTGGTACATTTTCACAATACACTCATTTTCTGGCTTGTAATAATAATTATGTATGCACCAATACGCCTAACTGTGCGACAAAAACTGAGCGATTTACGGTTTCTACCTTTGGGCAGTGCCTTATTTTTATGTGGTATCTTAATCGCGCCCATGTTTATGTGGTATCTTAATATTTACAATCTTAATTCGTGAAATAATCCGAAGATTAGGTACCTACTCGTAGCTTGCATAATCTGCACGTGAATTAGAAACTGCATGTTACTATGTTAGTATTATTTATTAAATTGAGGAACATATATAAGGTGTATTTTTAAAATGCAAGTATTTTCTTTATGTATTAAATGAATTTTCGAAGCGTACCTGGAGGGAAAGTACCTACTCTAAGTAAATACCTACTGAAGACAGCAAATTTTACTCAAAAGAAACATTCCTTTATTTTTAAAAAGAAACAAAACTGCATTTAAAGGTTTTTGAAAATAAGCTTGCCACACCCGGGAATCGATCCGAAAAAATTGCATTCTGTACTTTTATGGCACCAATCGATAGGGTCAATCATCATAAGGATCAAATCTCTCTAGCAAACATGGTAAATTAAATTAAACAAAAACCATGAAATCTAAACTTATTTTATTCGAACGAAAAAAACGAGTAAATTACTTAACTAATAAGTTGCTCAAAATGAGATCTATTTTCTTGGATGCACACATTTATTCTTTTAAGGAATTCATTTTGAGTAACTTTTAGTAGCGTGTCGTGGTGAATACTTATTAAAATTGTATTGTGAACCTCAGTTTTTAGCTCGTTTACATTTGTAGGTATAGGACTTTTGTTAAATTTGATTCTTTTACATATCTCCATAAAAAAAAAAAATGTAAAGAGAGATCTCGCAGGCCATCTGATTGAGCCGTTTGTACCAATCCAGGTATTAAAATAAAATGGTTATTAACATAGGCAGTGGTGATTCTGCTGTTATGGGCCGGAGTACCATCTTGCTGTGGAATTATACGGATTCGCTCTTCTTCGGGCAAAACACATTCACAACACATTTATCATTCATGATCAGCACCTAATCCCTCTGCGTCACCCCCGCTGACAGGTGAATTTGATACTGCGTAGCGACTCGCCTCATATTCCGAGCCGCCATAAAATTTGAATCGCGCTGTACCAATGTGACTTTTTCAATACATAAGTATGTAAGGTCCGGCCGCGCCAAATTTGCCAAAGATGTAAACAACAATGGCCGCTCGAAATTGAATAAAATCGATGTAAGTATATCGATTTTTTTTTTAAGAACATTTAGGTATTCGCCTAGTTAGCTCGTAGATTTAGACGAAAACAAACACTTCCCGTGGTCGCATGCTGCTGTACTAACATACTTATAAACTATGGTAGCATGCGACCACGGGAAGGTACAATGTGTCATCCTTTTCAGTAGTCGGGTTTTAGTTTTTATTAAACTTATTTTTTATTTAATTATTTTGGGGCTTCTTTCAGTAATATTTATATTTTTGAAATGAGCTAATTAAGCCCTTTCATTTTATACCCAACAAGGAACCATTCCAAAATATACATATAGGTATATTTAAATTCATTTCTTTATGGCCTCTAGAGGGCGCCATATTGAATTTAGTGTGACGTCACATAGCCTATAACTAGCGGACGGTCAAGACGCTTCTGACGATACCTCATTT
This sequence comes from Hydraecia micacea, assembly GCA_914767645.1. Lineage (NCBI taxonomy): Eukaryota > Metazoa > Arthropoda > Insecta > Lepidoptera > Noctuidae > Hydraecia > Hydraecia micacea. Next base: position 13,979,471 of record OU611783.1, on the reverse strand, counting down.
GTCAAATTATTATAAAGACTTTTGAAGTTATGAGGGAACAGATGAACATACATACATACTCGTACATACATACCGGTCAAAATCATAACCCGCCTTTTGCTTCGCCGAAGTCGGGTAATTAATATAAGTCTGAAATCGCCAACCCGTCTTGAGCCTATGCATGAATAATAACTAGTTATAATTTCGTGATAGCCCAGTGATTAAAAGGCCTCGCCTCTCATGCACGCGGTTGTGGGATCAAATCCGGGCAGGTACCAATGTGACTTTTCAATTCATATGTACGGTCACCAAAGGAGATAAGTAACCAAGGCTGTCAGATATAGTTGAAGTTTAGTATGTAACCGATGGATATTTCGGATGAAATTTAATTTAATTAATAGAAAACAAACAGTTCATTATATGAAGTTAAATTTCATTCAAAAACATCCATTGGTTTCTTACTAAACTTTAACTATATTCGACGACACTGGTTACTTATCTCTTTTGGTGACTGTACTTGAGTTTATCTTTGACATTACTGGCAATGGTGATGGAAAAGCATCGTGAGGAAACCTGCGGGGCAATTGTGTAACACATTATCAATCGGAATCGGTTTCATTTTGACAGTTCAACAATATTCATTGCGTTATTTACGTGTTGAGCAGACAAATTTTTCGAACTTATGAAGCAATGGATTAGCAATTTGCTTCAAAATGATTCAGATTCCGATTGATAGTGTGTTACGCAATTAGGGTGCTGGACCAGTCTTGAGCAAGCGTGGTGATGCTCGTACCTTCTCTTTATGAGAAGAGTCCTTTGCCCTGCAGTGGGACAATAATAAGGCTGGTATGATTATTATTATAAACTACTGACAACTTTATTACTGAAATTCTAAAATCAAATAAATAAATAATTGTTTTAAAAATCAACTAAATCGTAGGTATATAATGTGTCAATAACAATAATAATATTAAAAATACTAGCGTTATTGCTAACGGTAACGGGTTCATGCAAACAAACAAAATATAAAAATAAATATTCTTTATTTGTCAGTACGCTGCCATGAATGGCCACATCTAGTAAATAATACATCTAATTTTACTTTAGATCCGTGTTTACTCGGTTTGTGATTAGTTGATTGATACAAATTACTTTTTTTTAATCACTACCTTCTTATTCGTTATTGTAAATCTACTTTTAACGACGTTAGTTTCTCAGTAAGTGAATTATTGTTAATTCTTAATGAGAAATAATAAAGTTCTTAAACCATAATAATAATTATGTCAATCTGTCGAATTTGCACACCTAATCCATACACGTCATCGTCGCCATTCACGTTTTTCGAACCCCTCTGTATAACAGAGTAATTTAAAAATATGCAGATCATTAGGTACCTACTAGAAATTATAAAAAATATCCATAATTTTCTTAATGACCAGTCTTCCATAATATTCCGCTTAACTACTCGAAAATTGCACATAACCTGCAATTGCGATCAAATGATTAAATTGTAAGTCATTACATAAAATAAGGCAATAGCTTCAGGACATGTTCAGTTTCTCTATAACTTCGGAAAAGACAGCTGAAAAATGCGTCTTCAAATTATAAGGGATTTCCTTCTAAAAGAATCTTTTGATTTCGACAGGCCAGATATTGATCTCTATAATTTTCATCCACAGTTGCGGATTTTTCTTGCTGTAAAAGGGGTTTTCTTTAGTAATAGGAATTCTCGTCTCAGGTTTGTTAACTTGTTTTATCTTAATTTATATAGCTACAAGCCGTGTAGGTAGGTACCTACCCGATGGGATTTCATATCGGCAAAAATGACGAACTTCCATACAAACTTACATCCCATAAATAACCTTTTTGAGTGAAGAATTTTCAACAATCCGTCCTTAGTTCTCACGTTTGGTATTTAGGGAACTCTTGCGTAAAAAATCATGTTTCATTGACATTTCAAAATTCGGTTTAAGCTTTTATCTGTACTGGATACCAAGCAAGTACTTGTTATAATGTTAGTTTCACGTGGCAATGTCAAAGCCAGCCGGGCAGTGTCTGGGCAGTTTGCCCGCTGACCAATTTTTTGATGGCCTATGATTCTTTACCCTTGTTTTGTTTTATATACATGTAAGTACCTACTATAATATTATTATTTTAAGACTGTTAGCTTATATTTCAAATAATATTATATTATATTTTAAATCTTCAACTGTCACAATAAAAAAGCCAATAGTAAAACAATGGCCGCCGAATTGAATCAGCTTGCGTGACGGCTGAGGGCCAAACCGCCTTTGCCTTTGCACGTTCGGGAAAATCATGCTCGCATGATTTCGTATGAAAAAAATAATAAAAAAAAAAAAAACTATCAGAGCTACTTAAAAAAATTAATTGACAGCCCTAATTTTTTTTTTTTTATTATTTTTTTTCTTTGAGCACTATGCGAAGTGATTGAAAGAAATAAGAATTGGTCATCATAACTTTTGAACCATAAAAAAAATCACCGACATTCTCAGGGTTAAAAAGTTTGGAAATGGCCTTGCCCACGCCCCTATTTGATTTGATCCATACTTCCAGGGACACCCTGTATAACACAGAGACACAATAAGCTACATATTCCAACTTTGACTCTAGTAGGTGAATCCGACGTGCAATACCTCTGGTTATTGCAGATGACATAGCAATGTTGACGGAATTCTTTTCTTATCAACTCCTTCCTCCAAATATCCCGAAAAAACATCAACATTTGTGATTTATCTTAGGCACATTTAATATGAACCACGCCCAATAAAGCTTTTGTAAGCCAATTAGCGAAATCAGTAGGTAAAAGAGTCCCAAAGTATTTAAATAGGTAGTAGGTATATTAGGTAGATAATGCAGGTACAAGATTAAGCACTATCAAATTCATTAAACATTATAACATCTACCAACCCGCACTAGGGCCGTGTGGTAGATTATTGCCCACTTCCTCTCGAAGAGAGGAAGCCTGTGTCCCAGCAGTGGGACCATTACTGATTATGCTATGCTATATTCATTACATTGCAGTTTACTTATTGCGTCAAGATTTCAAACATTTTATGCCCGTATAATACTTAATGAAGTCTAAATTAAGCGCTTGACTTTCATGTAATTAGCATGTGCCTAAACTGGCCCGCAAAATCCGGTCTAGATTTTTCGAACTGTATCAGGGATTATAGTGCCATATCTTCCGCACATATCTTCGTGTACAACTAATGTTTACGTTTTGTAAAAAAAATACAACAATAAAAAGTAGGTACTCACGTTTTACCTACACGTGGCACTCTGTTATCACGACTCTTTCATTTATTATAAGTAATTATAAAAGCTTGTACTTAAAAAAAACTGTTATCGACAGACGTTTGGAGTATTGTGGTTTGGATGACCTTTCTAAACGCGTACAGACGCGTGTAATGTAATCTATCGTTTAATTTAATGTGAATAACGTGTTAGACCCTTTGTACGCACATTTTTCTTGCCGTGAAAAACTACGGTTTATTCGCCGTGTGTAGAGGCACGGTTGGCACGGTCGTCAGTGTTGTATGGATATCTACTGAAACTTGTAGGTAGACACATTACCGTAAAGAAACCGTGCCGTGTACTGCAAATTGTTTTATTTTTTATCTTCAGATTGATATGGCCTGCTATTTGCATCCAACTATCCATCGTTGCGATGACCCTGGAGGAAATATTTATCTGGCACGGGGTTTCTATAAGGGACTATTCGTTCGCCACCGAATGCTTTTGCTACTGGGTCATCCTCGGCTGTATTCCAACGGTCTTCTGCAGTATTATCGCCAGAACCGACAAAATTCGGGATATTGTGGAGAAAATGAACGAGGATTTCATCTTCATTTGTGGTCTGGGGCCTAGATACAGGTAGGTAAGAAAAAAAAAATATAATAAAAAAATTAGGTACAGTCATACTTAGTAATATAAGTACTTAATTGGCAAAAGCCTCCATAAACGAAGCCGAGTCACTTGTACCTACTCCCCTTCAGCAGACAAATTTTTCGAACATAATTATGATTTTTCGAACATAATTATGAAGTTATAAATATATATACTTACTTATAGATATTATGGATTAGTAATATCCTTCAAAACCATTCAGATTGTGATTGATAGTGTGTTACGCAATTAGGGTGCTGAATGCGTTTGTAGGTATGTACCTACCTACTGTAGGTAACTTTAATATAAGTACCTACAATTTTCTGTTGTTCCATTGCGGTTTTTGTTTCAGAAAACCGTTCTTAGAAGGCCAGCTTCTGATATGGCAGTTGTGCTTCGCCTGGTTCACTTTCGTCTCCTTCGTGGGTGGTTTGTATGTGGTGTTCCCAGTGGTTGGTCTGCTCTACCAGAGCCTGTTCGCGACCCTTGATGAGAACACCATGCGACCATTGCAGTTCCCCATGTGGTTGCCCCACGATGACCCCTACAGAACACCGAACTATGAAATATTCCTGTTAATGCAAACGAGTCTTATTATTATTTTTGTTCAAACTTTTTGTGGTAAGTACCTCGATAATCACTTGTAAGATACTCCCCGTTATTAAGTTTTTTTTTTGTACTGGACCATATCTGGGGACTTATAAATAAGGCGGATCATACACTACAATGCGCCTCGTGACGGGGCCCACAAATGCGCAGTTGTAGACCGAGAAATTCAATTTTTCTTACGTTACGTTACGTATACGTTTTTAGCAATTTTCTGGTCAGTGTCAGGTTGTAACTTGATCAAAATATGATTCGCGACTATAACAGGAACGTATTTACAGAATTATAATCTCTTCTTTCGAAGTTAGATTTAATTTCGTATGGAAAAGTGATTATGGTAGAAATCTATCTTAAAGAGATATATTAATGATTCTAATGACTATAATTCTGTAAATACATATCTATTATTGTCGCGAACTGACAGCAGTCGCCGTATTACGGCTGAAATGATTATGTTGATATAAGTACCCATTAGGAGAAGAACTCGGTTACTTCTACAATTCTATTTTATTGACTTTCTAGTGTACATCTACACTCTATTTCACATCCTGCTGCATTACTACACCATAATGAACATGATAATAATCGACTTCAGCGTCATATTCGAGGGTCTGGAGGAATCTGTGGCATTTCTTCCTCGGCATGATGAACGGAGAGTGAAAACACAGCTCGTACTCAACGCGAGGATCGGGAAAATTGTGACGGCTCATCTTTCAGTGTTCAAGTAAGTACTAAGTATGTATAGGTACCTACCTAATCTACTGGTCCATATTCATCAGTGCGGTAATTGCGTACTTAACACACTATCAGTAGCAATGGCTTTCATTTTGATAGTTCAACAACATTCATTGCGTTATTTACGTTGTTGAGCTGACATTTTTTTTAACATAATTACTTATGGAGCAATGTATTACTTATAAAAAAAAAAACAAAAAAAAAATTCATGTTGTGATTGAAAGTGTGTACGCAATTAGGGTTAATTGGGGTCCATTCACGTCCTAAGATTATTTCAGGATTAAAAGAGACTTTGACCCTTGATTTTGATTTGCCATTTCTTCTCAGGGGTATAGTATCTACGCGCCACGAAAGATTTCGTAATAAATATTATAATATCTAAATGTTCGATAAATCCCTAAATAGATGACGATGATGATGGGTAACTATTTCGTACACGACTTATCTGCTTGTCAAGTCTCATCTTTCGTGGCGCGTATTAGTCAGATAGGAAATGTCGACTCCATGCAACTTATTTTTTTGTTCTAAAATGTGATTCCGATAATAACCTATTTACAGAATTAACTATTTCATTTAATTTCCTACGTATCGCATTTTATCGGTGACTTCATTCATGCATGTACTTATATGTATCTACATAAAATATTTATCTTTCTTGGAAAAGGTCCTCTCCTCGACCTGCGGCACTAGACGTAGGATAACGAACGATAATTACCTAAATACTTACTTATAAATAATGCAGTGTAACTAAAATAGGACAGCTGCCGACCCGCTGCCGCCGTAAGAAAAAGAGGCGATATCTACACAAAAATGCATTTAAAATTAAGCCTTAATAAATAAGAAAGGCGAATCTAGTAAGGCTCATTTTTCTCCATTCAATTTCCTCAGATGTGCACCTTTTAGCAGAATACTAGTTGTCATCGTATGAAACCGGCTCCCAAGGGTCAATCTCCCTAGTTACACGATAAAGCGGAAGCTATAAATAAAGCCTTTAGTTTAGAGTCTAAGCTTAACTTTAGCCCACAAACTAGCCCAGAGCCATAGCCAGGGCGCGGCAACTAAATGTAGCCAAATGTGGGCAAAAAATCGTGGATCAAACGAAACAGGGCGATAGTTGATCATTACTTAACTTCAAGCAACGTTTATAAATAAACCCCATAGGTAATGTAAGATTTGGTTTCAGCGCTGTAACTACCGTGTCATATGTATACGGGATACCGCTTGTGTACCAGGTTTCCTTCAGTTCCATCGCCATTTGCCTCATAGCGTACCAGATTGCCGAGGTAAGAACCCTAGAACATCTATAACAGACTGCAGGGGCCTATTCTCTACACCCGATTATTTTTTTGGACGGGTAAAAATTTATCAGAAATAAGGACAACTGCCAATCGTGTTGTCATTCATTTTTAATTCTGCGCCAAAGTAATCTTATGACCGTAGGTGATTTTTTTTTATTGGTCAATGTGCCCGCTCTTGACCTCGATCACGCCTGATAGAAAGCGATGGATGAGGTCTATGATGGAACGAGCGTGCCCAGAAGATGCCTAAGGCACTGGAACTCCCACGCATCGACCACGTTCATTGCGTTATTTTCTGGTTGAGCAGACGAATTGTTCTAACCTATGAAGCAATGGATTAGCAATATGGTCCCTACTTCAAAACTCGGATTGTGATTGAAAGTAAATAACGCAATAAGCATGCTGGTGTTAGCTATGGGCTTAGGTTTAGGTAATTACTCGTGGCCTAGGGGTGAATTATGGTACCCACGTTATTCTTTCTACACGACTACATATTTTCGCCCGTACCTACTTACATATGCTTATTCTTGAGCTCCAGACTACCGAAAAGGTGTTGATTTAAGTTGGCAGAAATAATCGCAAAAAGGTAGCATTACCCTTCCTTAAACCTACCCAATATTGAAATCTTAAATCGACCATTTAAAAAATACTTATAACTTATGTATGTCTTAGGTAGGTATCTTACCTATTATGAAACGTTTTCGTACACATACATAGTATTTTTCCCCAACTTGTTATTTTTTTATGTGCAATTATACGTATTTTCTTTCTTTCTTCTTACCTTTATGAGTAGATAAGCAGGTACCTACCTATCTATAGTATATTATTTATACCAATCAACGTAGATATACATTTTTCAGAAACTTGACCACGGCACATTGGACATCCTGTTTTGTCTGCTAGGCGTTGCTGCGTGTTTGCAACTCTGGATACCGTGCCATCTCGGCACCATGATAAGAAACAAGGTTTGTGTTTGGGTTTCAGAAAGCCCGAGGTAATTGCGCACACACATAAAAATATGACAATTGATCGTAATGGGTTCATTGCGATATTCACGTTGTTGAGTAGACAATTTTTCAAACCTATGAAGCAATGGATAAACTAAAACCCAAAACTCCCTTCCAAACCCCCAAAACATAAAACCCTCCCCACTCCACTTTTTCAAAAAATTTCTTCAACATTTTTGGATCGTGATTGAAAGTCTGTTACGCAATTAGGGGTTGGGCGTTTATCTTCCAATTCAGCTCAACTAAAAACATCCTTATTGGATTAAAAAAAAACTGCTTATCACATATGCCACATGTCCTACTTTGATCAGAGGAGAGACGCGTTTCTAGATATACCTACCTACCTAAATAGCCTAGGTACAGCCGTACAGGTATTATGCTACCTACCCTACCTCCTACCCACACACTTGTAGGTAAGATATTTATGAGACCGAAAGTTGAAACTTTATCGTGACTTCAGTTTCAGTTTGTAAACTTAAAACTCGAGTCACGATTTATAATATCTGTAGGTAGGGTATATTTTATAGCGCTACGACATGGTTTATTTCCTTATCAGATAGGAAAGTAAAAACAAGGACAAACTCTCTAAAAACATACCTATCGCTGCTCGATCAGCCGAGCGAGTCTGTAAAATCTCACTGTGGGAACTTAGGTGAAGTGAGGTGTCAATAGTATCAATCCATATAGCATCAGAATGACAGCTCACTTCACCTAAGTTTTCACGGTAAGGTTTTTACAGAATAGGTCTGCTATGCCTCCTAACCGCCCGGCCACGACTTTTGGCTTAGCGACAAGCGGCGCGGTGTCTTTACTGCTAGCGACGGCCTGGCGACGGCCTGGCCACGACTTTGCCACTATCAGCGGTATCTTAGCGCGGGGCGGCGAGCAGTAAAAACAAATATACTTACTAAAAAGTATGAACCATGCACCTAATTGCTGAATGTCACTTGCATGTCATAAAACGACAAGGTCTATTAGTCTAATATAGAAAGTTCAACTTTAGTAAATTTTAAAGGATAATGGGCACCGAACTGTGGGTTCCTGCCCTGATGATCAATGTATAATCTGTGTACCAAGTTTCATCCAACAAATCCGTTCTGCCGTATTTGCAAAACCGAACAAAAAAAAATTAAAACTATGTTTTCGGCATCAGACTCGTTCCCACACCTCATATCAATTTTATTAAGTACTTTTTTTATATTCAGTATACAGTTTGGACTTCGTTACTATTTATTTATTTTATTATACAGGATAGCACGGAAATCGACGCAGGGAGGTCCAGAATCATGTACTGAATCCATGGTAAAAGGTTGTGCGTCTATGTCCCTGCCACCCTGTATGCATAGATTGTTGCCAAAAGTGGCAATTACGAGGTCCACTATTTACATTACCACTTTTTTATCATCTATCCATCTAGTAAAAATGACAGCAATGCTTAACAATTTGATATGTTCAAGGCATTTGAAGTAGGAGATGCAGGCTGGACATGTGGCTGGCACGAGACGCCATTAGGCCTGATGATTCGGAATGACATCATCATCATCATCCTACGAGCTCAGCAGCCTGTCACCATCAAGTTTACTGGGTTGCCACACGTTCAGCTCGAGACTTTCTCCTCCGTAAGTATTGGGTCATTATTGGGTATCATCATCATCATCAGCCTACAGCAGTCCACTGCTGGACATAGGCCTCTCCTATTGCACGCCATTCAACTCGATTTTTTTATATTAATTTATTGGGTACCTATATCATCTTGTTATTTTCACGATGAATGCCTTTATGAGTCTTAGTTGTGGTGTTTTTGCTTCTATATTAGCAAAGAGTATAAAATAAACATAAGAAGAACCCAAGAACAGAAATGAGAGTAGAAGCGAAGTTGGGCGTATCACGTTATGAGTTGTACGGCCTACTAAGAAAAGCGTTTCGAAACTTTCAAATATGGGGTGATGCTGTTGGAGCGGAAGTTACGATTCCATACGAATTAGATGTATGATAATTCCTTTTTTTGGAATTTTACATTACCTACGTACTGTATGGCATTTACTTTTTAATCTTTGACGTTTTTCTTTCAGTGTATGAGCTCGTCCTACTCCTATTTCAACATGCTGCGACAATACAGCAAATAAAAGACATGAAATTCAACAAATCACAATATCACTCTAATAATATTATAAAGGCGAAAGTTTGTGAGTGTGTGTGTTTATATGTTTGTTACTTCTTCACGCTCAAACGGCTGGACCAACTTTGATAAAATTTTGTATGGAGGTAGCTGACACCCTGGATTAACATATAGGCTACTTTTTATCCCGATATTCCCACGGGATCCACATTTACGCGGGTGAAACCGCGGTTCGCAGCTAGCCTTACACATAATGCAATCAACCTGAACCATGATGCATACGACATGATGGTGCATGCCTACTGCTCCTACATTCTTTCGACACTCATTTTATCGCCACGGCACTTCTTTCGAGACCATACTCTTTCAATTAATGCCTTGTCTGTCAGTAGTGCGAATTTCTGTTATCTAAGTATTAAAAAAAATAAACAAATTACTGAATTTACAAGACGTTTTATTTTACAAAGTGACTTGTATTTAAACTTATGTTATGGTGGATTTAAAAAACTGTTAAAGGCTTACTCAGGCTCCGTCCAGTTGTTCATCACTGTCGTAGGTACATTTTCTATGAACCAATGCAAACTACACCCGGGTGGCACCTCACTTTTTTGTATGAAAATGCTTTGCGCTGCAGTCCATTGTGGCTGTGATGTGTGCTTGGCTTTACACTGAATTGTAACATTTCTTTCATAATTATATCGGTTTATCCAAGTCCGGGATATTTCCAGCGATCACGTGGTCCTTTAATATAACATTGTAGAACATTAAACTCGTCCATGTACCTTTTTAAAGGGTGATTTGTGCTAATCCGAATCGGGTTCAAGTCGTGTCTGAGTTGGCTCACTGGCTGGCACAAATTGGACGAGTGTCGCGCGTTTATTATCATGCTGCAGTTCTTCGAAGGAGTCCATCCTATGTTCAGATCAGGGTGTGTCTGAACACACCCTGATCTGAACATAGGATGGACCCCGGAGCCTAAGCTCATATGTACACAAAGCCATTAAAAGCTTGATCCTTTATCTTCTGGCAGCAGAAAGTATATTTTGACAGGACCCTTAGAAGTATTGACTATTTCCGTATGTCTAATCAGTTGTGTCGCTGCAAGACCATACAGCAGACATGGTATACCTGGAATCACACAATAATGTTATCATTAATTAAGTATAGTGAGATTAATTTCGGGAAATTATTTCACAATATAAATAATAGACTGAACCACAACGGTAAGAAGTGAAGAGAATGGAAGGAGGATTTAACCAGCAGTGGAACACCAGGGCATAATAGTTTCACAAAATGTAAAATTAGGGGAAATTGACTAGGGGCTTAGTAGTAAATAGAGCAACAGCATTGTATTGGAAAAGGATAGGAATGTTTTTGCCCAGCTAACTTAAAATAATATTCACATAATACTTAGAGTAAACAAGGACCGAGGAATTGTAAAGGCAGCAGCTCCTACTTAATCATACATAAACAGCCTATAATGTTATAGGCACAGGCCTTCTCTCTTTGAGGCAGGGGATAATCCACCAAGCCGGTCTATTGCGGGTTAGTGGATATCACATGTATTCGAATTTTTGGTGCAGCTGCTATCATGACTAACACCAGACACCACACACATTGATCATTGTATGGTGATAACACCGTACAATGATCTCGTATCTTTTTGCAGCAGTAGCAGGGGGGAGGGGATGTTTAATTTAAAATCATCATCTGCCTAGCCTTTTCCCAACTATGTTGGGGTCGGCTTCCAGTCTAACCGGATGCAGCTGAATACTAGTATATTACATGAACCGACTGCCTATCTGACCTCCACAACCCAGTTATTGGGAAATACAATACCCCTTGGTAAAAGTGGTTGTCAGACTTTGGGGCTTCTGACATGTAACGACTGTCAAAGATCCACTAATGACTTGGAGGGGTCTTGGTATGTAAAGATGGTCACCCATCCACGGACCAACTGCTGATGTTTAATTTAAAATGTAGTTAAGTAATTCATACCAAAATTAGCAACTTTGATAAACCTCATGAATTTATCAGACACTGCTAAATCTTCTGCTTTCTTTCTGGAGCAGTGGTATTTTATGTAGGGGAAGCAGCCGGTCCTCAGTATTTGATAGTTTGAACTCCCAACCTTCCAGTTGAAGTTTGACATTCCAAATTGGTCATTCTTGACGCTACTGTACTGGAAAAAATTATGCAGGAATATAGTAATGCTTTATGGTTGATAAAACAACTTGTGAGTTTTTGTGGTAACTTTATTTAAAAACAATAAACAGTAGGTAATTATAGATTATTTTGACACTGCGTAAGCCACAGTAAAGGCTCGAATTTGTATACATACCCAAATAAAACATAAAATAGAAGGGACCTTTAACACAAATGAGTGGGCTGCTTGATCAAAACGATTCTTCTACTGATTGCTATTTGTAACAATGGTCTGCATTGTTTAGAGGTGATATTGATACATTTTCTGTACATAAATAACGTATTTCTTAAGCCATTAGCTGATATTACCTTTACAAAGTACGAGGTCCAGGGAGGCTCTTTGCATTGAGTCAAATATGCTGTTAGCACCTCCGAAGCGGTGGGTTTTGACGAAAAGTTTGCTATTTGTACGGCTACTGTTTTAACCTGAGTCAATAATATTTTGTTAGTGGACATTTCTATTGCTATAATCATTGAAAATTCACCTTACGAAAGTTACGTAAAATGAAAATAAATAAAGCAATTTGACATCTAACTGACAGTGACACTACACGCCACACACGGACTCGTGAGTGATGCACGATACTAAGGGCGCCTTCCGAATTGCGTTAAAAGCGATTATATCGCGAATCCGACCAAATTTAATAGTCACAAAATATAAGGGCTATTGAGTAATAATTGTGACATTGCGCGTTGGTCGGATTCGCGATATTATCGCTTTTAACGCAATTCGGAACGTAGGGTAAATAGTATGGATACAATGTGATACGATTTATACGAATGCGAACGCTTCAGATGTCCCGCGGTGGACACCCGCCCACCTTATGCACCGCCGCTAGTACATACAATTTGGCCTCAAGCATGTAAAGTTGTGTCGCGTAAATTGCCTTATTAGATTATTTGCTAATTTATTTGCCTTTTCTGTACCTGTACCTTCTGACGCATGTGGTTCGCGGCACTTATGAAAACCTGATGTAGGGGCCTGCACCAGTTGGCACTGCTCATACTATTTTTCAATACAGATACGCAAGCGAACACCCGCACGACTATGTGTTTTTCATCAAAGGGGCATGGTGTACAAAAGGATTCCTGGAATTCTGCCTAGACTCCAAGAGCGATACGATACGTCGATATTTGGATGATCGAATAGAAACTATTCGATAAAATCTTATAATCGATACAAATGCAATTATCGTGCATCCCTAAACAGGAGACCGACCACAGACAAATAATTATAGCACCACTGCACTGTTTACAGCAAAAAGCAATAGTGGCGCCTTTTTTGTTGAGCAGCATTACTTTGATGTCGCGACAGTTTGTTTGTCGTAGTTGCAAAATGCGACATGAATATTTAAACAAGCTTCTACACAGCTCCATATTGATTACGTTTATTTTTCCCATCAAATAAAACAAAATTAAAAAGAGGTCGTTGGTCCAAGGATCATTCTTGTGACTACAGCCATAGACTATACCCTTATAAACTACTTTGGAAGCCCCAGGTCCAGGGTACAGACGCCAGCACATCAACCTACTACAATCTGTCAGATTTCTGTAATAGATTTTCAACTTTATCGCTAAAGCATAAGGTTCAATGTTGATTGGGAAAATTTGACAGTTAAGTGTAGGTTGATGTGCTGGCGTCTGTACAATCCAACTGATAGATTACTAACTTCTATCCTTACTTTAGCACAAAGAGTAAAGTAACTATAGAGGGAAAGAGTGACAACTCTGTGGTAAAATTTGCATGTATGGAAAGTGCTGCCACCTTGAGTTTGGTGGGTGACCTAAGGCTCTAATAAATATACACATACCTATAGTTAAGCATACTTACTATAAGTAGCGAATCTTTATTATAATGTTTAGGGTCACAATCAGGGTTTAACAAATAACAGTAACAAGTAACAATTTTAACATAATTAGCTGAGATAAACTCGGGATTTCGGGAAGCGCATCAACGTCGGGAAAGCCGGAGTTGCGGAGTTGACAATGATAATGTGGCGGATGGCCGGCGGCGACAATGACATTTGTTTGACAATTTGACAAACAAGAAAATGGCTGCCAAGTTTTGTTCACCCACCAAACTGCAGATGTCGCTGTCGTCTACGGAAATTGATGACAGTGCTAAGTGTGCCCCCCCGCTTTAGCATCATGAGTGCGGTTGGCTGCGTAGTAGGGTTTTTTTGGACTGGAAATTATCGAAGGGGAATTATAAAACGATCGAATAAAAAAAAACTGCGACTGATGATGAGATACCTACTATTTTAATAACTTGAGAGGCATGAATTTGAATAAGCGAAAAATTAACTAAACTAACGACCAATAATTGATTACTGAATAATAAAATCCAGAATGAGATTACAAAAAGTGGGTTGTGATTAACCCATGTCAGATATTAAAATTCTTGGCGTGCGACCAATAATTATTATTCAATGGAAATAAATTACTTATTTGACCCTAGAACTCTCACATGCTGGGCATGCTCAGCCAGCAGCAATCTCGCGCTTGCAATCAAGACCAACAGACCTACGTATCGACAGTCATTTTACTGGCACATAAAGATTTTTTGCTTCTTCCAGTTACCGGTACTTAGAATACCTGAGGTATATTTGTGCCGGTTGCGCCCTGGGTGACAAGTGAACAAACGCTGATTTAGTTTCTTGAGCTTATTCAACACAAGATTCTTGATTATAATTAAATCTTCATTATTTATTTAGGATCTCCGACAGAAATAGACAATACATTGGATGTTGGTAGCAATGCATAGCGATTTAATCCAAACTAATATTATAAATGCGGAAGTAACTCGTTGTCTGTTACCTTTTCACGCCTTTTTCGACTGAATGGGTTTCGATGGGCACGCAGACCTAAGGACATAGGATACTTTTTTATTCCGTCAATACGTTCTCGTGGGATAATTCCCGACCTGCACTCGAGCGAAGCTGCTGGCAAGAGCTAGGTATAAATAAAATGAAACTCTTAGTTTTAGGCAGAGTACAGACGAGCAGCACTTTGCTGTCAACAGAGCCAACTTCAGCCGTCGACACGTGGACAGCAAACGCCAACCAATGGCGACAGCTACAGTATGAGCGCAGCGCGCGCGCTGCCTTGTCAGTCGACTTCAAATAGTCTATAATAACGTCCGCGGTGCACTACAACAATGCTGTCAACATGGTGGGCAGCAGTTGGCGTGTCAAATACTGCAGCAGTTGCTTTTGTCGACAGCTGAAGTTGGCTCTGTCGACAGCAAAGTGCTGCTCATTTGTTTGACGCCTAAAGAATTGTATTTAACCCACAGCGCACGGAAACGCCCGATGCTCGAGACAGCATTGTTTTTCCATACAAACCAAGCGTGTCACCGTCAAAGACACAAATGCCATAGGTACATAACAAAATTGACGGCTTTATGGTTTTATTTCATCTCTAGACGCTGCCGACAAAGTGATTCCGTGTTTTTAATCAGACGGTCAGTAAAGCCATCGTCGCTAATTAGTTCGCCCACCAGAATTAAATAAAAATTAATCGTCATCAATTCATCATCATTTCATTTATTTGCTCAACTTACTGACAATTTCGAAAATCACAGTTATTTTTGACATTTTGTAATATTCAATTATTACACGATAACAGCTGTCAGCTGTGGTAAAATGGGAAGTGGGTATAAAATGGTATTAAATATTATTATTTATTGGCCGCGGTATATTACATATTTCTATGGAGTAAATATTACAATAGGTACTTATGGGTAGGTCCATCATTTTACAAAGTAACAAGAAAAACATCTCATTATAAAACACATGTTAAGTTGTCATAGAAAATGAAAAAAAAATGATAATAATACTAATAAATAACATTTATCAATTTGTAATTTAGAATCATATTAATTTTACAAGTTAATGAAGTGAGCAGAATGAAGGGCGTCACAACACGCCGACTCGGACATGACACGTAATGTACAATCAATGAAGCGAAACCAACAACAATAATAAAACATTAAAATTTAAATTATTCCAGTGATCATCTACATATGAAACAAAACAAAAAGCGTTCGTGTATTTAAACCTATGGAAATATGATAGAAAAATCACAATATGTCATTGGAATAACATCCTACAGATATAATAAAAAATTAATGGTGTCACCTGTGATACCACTTAAGGGTTAGTACTTAGAAATATTTAAATGGTGGGATCGTAGCTCATCTATATACAATACCAACAATTTCAATAGACTTATACAATCACTCGAGTCCCCTACAGCGCCTACATGTTATCAAAGCTTTGCACACAACTGTCCCTCTGAGCAGTGAGCACTGCCCATCGCCATGTGATGCGTATCGTTGCGTTCGTACAGTTATCGTGTATGGTGAGATGACTAACAATTTTGTACAAAGCCATGGTACATACATAACTTTATTGCATTCAAATACCACTCTACTTCAAAATATTTTCAAAAGGCCTACGTTATACAATGTCTAACATTAATGTTTTTGTAATTTCTATGGGAACACGAAACACCAAGAGTTTTCCAATTCAAATATTTGCATTGTGGCATAATCATCGGTTTGATTATTTGAATTTTATTATGAATTCTGTACATCACTATTATTAACGATGTATGCCATTATGTTAGCCAATGAATGTTACAATCATAATAATATAATGATAAATTTATATGACATGGATAGTTTTTTAGACACGAGCTTCATATTTAATTCATAGTAATAATTTACATACATAGCTGCAAGAGAATGTTCACAAAAACGACATACATAAAATATTTTTAACCCGAAGCCTACATCCAAAACTACATCAACGCGCAAAAAGCGTCCAGCGTTTCTCCGTAATATACACATTAAAAGTAATTATTAAAAGCGGTACACTAATTAACCGCAAGAGACAAAAAAACATTAGGATCGAATATCGTCTTGAGATCAATCATAGTAAAACGAAGGGCTGGATCCGTGGATCCATTCTAATTATACGCACACATCCACCGGCCACTCTCACTCCGAATCTCACAGTCTATGGTACACGGGGTATATTCTAATAGTATTAATATATGCAGCCTTGTCGTGTAGTAACTGACCGCGCCTCGGGAAGCCTGGCTGTGACTGGCGTAGACTGGAGCCGACCTCAACACACGCTGGTTGGGTGTGGGCCATGCTGGCGAGTGAGGTCCTCAGCCGTAGAATTCGAATATGTGTGTGCCGTGTGGCGTGTCTTTGGTATAGAGGCGGGTGGTGTGTGCACGGTGGTGTGTGCACTAGGCCTGCTTCACTCGCTTGCGCGGCGGCCCGATGGGCGGGATCTGTTGCTGCTGCGTCGCCAGCGCGCGGAAGGCTTCGGCGATCAGGTGCGGGTGCGACGAGATCATGTTCTTCCAGCCCGCTGTGTCCATCACATCTGTTGCATGACTCCTGTAATGAGAAAAGACAAGTATAAATCAGTAAAATTGTAAAATAATACAAATTTATTTCACAATAAGGACATCTGAAGACTTTTTATTTTTCAGCCTGTTCTGTCCCACTACCAGACAAGTCTTCCCCATAGACTTTCACTGCTTTCTGTGGCAATCTGAAGACATAGACTGCAGAGTGGGCATGATTATCTTTTTATCATTACAGTATTCTAGCAATACAATAACTACTGGTAGATTCTGCCAATCATCACTACTCCTCATAAAGGATCACTTAACTGCCTTCAAAATATTCTTACTTCACATCAAACTTCATCATGTAATAAAAAAAGTAAAAGAAATAATACTGACGTGTTAATAAAGTCGATGGTTTGCGCCTTGAGCTGGTCTGCAGAATGAAGGTCCGCTAGTATAAGTGTGTCAGCCGCCGTCTCCACCGACAAACTGAGGCATAGCGCCTCTTCACACATTACTTTTAACCGTTCTAGTGCGTACTGGAAAGAAAGAAAGAAAGTTTTGTTATTATACGGTTTTATAACTTCTAAACATAAATAAAAATTAAATAAGTTTAATCATTTATTTATACTTTGGCATCAATCAATCATCATCAACCACAGCCTGATTTGAACGACTCCTGGGGCCCGATTCTGTAAAATAACTAACTTGTCAATCGTGTGTCGGTAGTGTGTCAGTGGTGTCTCAATAGAATAGTCATTGACATTTGGTATTCTACAAGTTTCAGTGGTGTCTCAGTAGTGTGTCGATTGTATGTCGATAGTGTGGCAGTACAATAGTTTTCAGTGTTGCTAACAAAAATCTACCATCTGCATAAAAATTTTCTAAATTTAAAAATAATTTTGACACAACTAAAATGGAATTTGATAATCGCGACTCGTCGACACGTGGTAAGTACTTGTTTGCCCTATCCCGTGAATTTTTTTTTAGAGCCGCAGGCGCGCATGGTGTGGATTCTTTTTGTATGGAAAATATAAAAAATTATTACCTACATGTTGAGTTTTAGGGGTTTATGGGTTTCCTAAAGGGGGTCGAAATTTTCATTATTTTTGCGATAGGACACACCATTTTCGAGATATAAGCAATTGAAAAAAAAAAGATACAGTAGTTTTTGCACTTGAAATCGAGGTGTTGGTGTGAATTTCTATTCATGACGACTAATTTTATTCCACACCTTTTTACATGCACACTTTATTTTAAATTAAAAAAATAAACAAATTGAACCAAATCAACAATAGCGGAAAGAGGTGTCGTTGTTCGATGGCTTCATAATGGCGGTTCGATGGCCAAAATACTATTCAAACACGATAGACACAAGTGTCAAATACACATAAAAATATTACAGACTACCAATAGTATTAATAGTCTTACTGTGGCGTTTCAATGGCACCACAGTGGCAAGTTAATGACCAATAAATAACTTGTAGAATGCCAAATGTCAATGACTATTCTATTGAGACACTACTGACACACTACCGACACACGATTGACAAGTTAGTATTTTACAGAATCGGGCCCCTGGACAACGGCATCTCTTTAACTATGCAAGTCTTCACTCACGTTACTGCAGTATAATTAATAATAATTATGTACAGTCACAGCCAAAACCAAAATTAAAATTTGTTCGTTTTTTTATGACCTCACAACAGACTGACAAATAAATGTAAAAAAAAAAGAAACAATTACATGTCCAGTCTATTTTATGCTGAGGTCAACTCGACATTGGTCAAAAATGTATGCTATTTGGATCTTTTTTATCAAGTAATTCAATATAGTTTTCGATGCAGTAATCTGCTCTTTGCTCGTAACTTCAAAATGTTGTGCCTTGATAAAGGAAATAATTTGAAAACAAATAAAGATAAAAGACTTGACAGTACTCATAGCGCCCCAAAATTCCCAAAAGAAGTCGAGAAAGCAATAGACGGCTGTTGCTAACAACATTGAACAAAGTAACTTCATAGAAATGAGCATATCTCAAAATTTTTGACCGTAGTTTTCACTAATTTCCAAGTAAGTAACAAAATAAGAAGTTTTATTTCGACCTTAACTAATATTTTACAGGTTTTCTAATATATTTATATTTAGGACATATTATGTTAAATACACCTAGCTAAAAGTAGAGTTTTTATACAAAAAACCTGTAAAATAGTAGTTAAGGTAGAAATAAAAGTTCTTATTTTGTTACTTCGAAATTAGTGAAAACTACGGTCAAAAATTTTGAGAAATGCTCAAATATCCCTGACAAACGTTGCAGCGATCACAGTAGTTACTAGAGCACTAGAGGAAACTGGTATTCCTCTTGAAAAAACCCAGTCATTGCTGATTAAAATACCAACAGGAATAACCCCGCATTTATCTACTTGGGACTCTTAGTGTACCCAAGTGGTTCATTATTTATTATTTATGTAGACAGCAAATTAACCATAAATACTAATTCCTTATCCTATCACTCTGTCGTCTCACAGAACCGCAAACATTCTAACATTATCGTCTTCCATTTATTATTTTACTAGCAGCGCGCGCCCCGCGGTTTCACCCGCATAAGTTTCGATCCCGTGGGAATATCGGGATAAAAAGGATACTTTTATCCGACATTCCCACGGGATCGGGATATGTGTTATTCTGACGTATAAGCTATATTACTGTAAAGTTTCATCAAAGTCTGTTCAGTAGTTTTTGCGTTGAAGAAGTAACAAACATACAAACACACTCACAAACTTTCGCATTTATAATATTAGTGTGATTTATTAAAACTATGCACAAGTAAAAAAGTACTGTACAAAGGCGGACTTCATTTCATTATACTTTAATAATGTATAATATTACTATTTGATATGAACATAATACAAAAGACAATTTATTTTTAAATCATAAACTTCTTATAGCCATACTCATTGGTTGCATATCCGTACTGCTGCACTATTGGCTATGGTTCGCCATCACGTTGAATTTGCGACTTGTCGTGCGAATGTAATCTCTATATCGAAATTGCCTTATTATCTCAGCTCAACGCTTTTTATCTATATCGCGTGATGGATAAAAGACGTTATTAAATACGTCTCTATAAGGTATGTGATTCCAATTCGGATTAAATCAATTGTGTTTGTCGTTAGATGATTAACTCTTTTTTGCATTCCATATTTGAATGATAATGGGTTTGAGCAAGAAGTTTTTTACTGTGGAGTTTAGTAATTAACTTTGATGACATCTACGCCATCTGTGACATCTGCCCGAAGGTGGCACGATTACTGACAAATGCTTGCACTGATTGGACTGGTCCTCTCAAATCTGTGTGGTACTTTCCTCAAAAGACCATTTCCGACATCAATCTACATGACCAAGATTATGTCTGGACTTTAAAAGAGACTGACCTCTGAGTTTGTTTCGGCCTTTTGTCAGAGTAGTCAGAAAGGAAACGCCGACCTCATCTAGCTTTTTTTTTTAAATAATATGACATGTAAAAGTGAGTAAATATTTTCATTTAACTTTCCTATTTTCAGAACATTTCAGTCTCTTGTCTGTCCACTGTCGTAAATGGAGGAAAATAAACTAAAACATAATCTATCAGATGCTGTTAGCTGCGTATCACCATGACAATAATCTTTTAATCTTTACAATTTCACAGTATATTGAAACACATCTTTACACCTTCCTTTGATTCTCAAAGCCTGCTGTTTAAGCTAAGTTGAGGTATAGATGATGATGATGAGGGTCATCATCATCTACACCTCGATTTCGCCCACTGCCCACTGCTGATCATAAACCTGTCTTTCTTTGTACCAATCCCCTCTCATCAATCTATCATCAAATCTCACACTCTAATTGGTTAACAAAAAAACATCACAACCAATGATAAAACTAGCTTACCTTATCAGCGGCTGCTAAGAGGTCGTCGGCCATTTTGTCTAGGTTGGGCGCACGGCCCGTGTAAATAAAACGAAGCATTTCTCTTAACACCTCGTGGTCTACATCTGTGATGTCCACTCGATTCCGTTTCCTTTCTTCCATTTCGTGTTCAAACATCGCTGCAAATACTGGACTTCTCGCTGGAAAGTAGAAAAGAGTTTTGTTAATAAATGTTGTAAAAAAAACTAAACTTTTAATGTAGCTCATTCACTATAACTAACCAATAATGTAACTATTATCTTAACTCATTGTAATAAGGTATCAATTAGAATTAATGCAATGAGAGAATCAAATTCTCGGCGACTTCTGTGCTACTTAACTGCCTCAGTCACTTCCGTAAGATTGTTAAACGAAATGGGCAGTTGGACCATACTAAAAACTGCTATACAGTCGCATAAAACTGACTACCATTTACCATTAAGGGCTGATTTCACCAAAGTCAGATATCTTTTAACCGTGGAATAAAATTGACGTCTGACTGTCAGTAGACAGCAGAGTAACTGTTAAAAATTCAAAATTTATTCTCAGGAGGACTTATTCTAGGTATAATAGTTTGGTGGAATTCACCCTCAGTGAGTATGTTTATTTACTGAAGATCTCAGTAACATAATAATGATTGAACATCCCCACAGCAGAACATGGGCCTCACAATGACCGCGACAAAAAACGATCCGACTTAAAACGAACGCCATTTAATTCAAAGTTGCATGTTTATTGATGTCAGCACTATAATTACAACAATACAATTCCAATTTTGGCCACAAAGGGAAAAACATAACGGAAATCCCATTAGCTCTGCCGTGCAGTTATCACAACCTACATAAGAGAATTTAATTTGTATTGTAACACAGTCTCTAATCGTGTGATCTGGATTCGAAAATATAACTACCGTATGAATCATAATTAATATTTTAATTTTTAACTCGTTATTGTAAGTGACTTGTTGACCACATTTTTCACCGAACACTATATGGGACACTTCGGGTTTTTTCCCTACTTTGAACCTGTATATAAACGTAATAGTCTAATACCTATATTAGTATAATTAGCGATATTATATTATAGTCTCTGTGGTCATTACTAAGCTCTGTGGTCTTATGTTTTGTTAGGTACCACTAACCGATAAGCTTATGTCATAGCGGAAAAAACATTAGGTACGTTTTGAAAAATTACTGCTAATTATTAATATTATAATAATAAAACTAGAACAAATATTATTATAATGCTCGTTATATATTATATTTCTAATAACAAGCTCGCACTCGGAAATTCCACTAGAAATGAGTACAAGGAAACTACAGGGGGGTTTCGGGACGAAAATAGCTTTATGTCCTCTCCTTGGCCTAAAATTCTCGTATGTAAAAGTCAATTAAGATATATAGTTCTGTTGATGCTAGAAGCAAAAAGAAAAGAAATGAAGGTTGTTTACACAACTTGTCGAGTACCTATACCTATCAGATAATTTTTTTGTGATAAAATATTACTTTGTTACGTGAACATTCGATACTATCGATCATAATTATATATTATTCAGAACCAAAGAAACGTGCCACAAGAATTTGTGTAATACGATAATCAAGATTGTTATAAACGCGATAGATATAAATACAATTTTGAATACTATGTTTATTTTAATATTAAATAAATAAGCTACTTTTTATGAAGAAATGATACTCGTGTTTATCTTCTGCAGGCTTTCAACACTGTTTAGCGCTGTTATGAACCTCTACGGCATATCGAAACTCTACTTAAAGAAATGGTTCAGAAGATATTCATGCCTTAGAATGCCGCTTACGTCTGATGCCATAATAGAGTATTCAAAAAGTTAAAGACAGTCTCCTAAGAACGTTTTTCTGTCGCTACAACGGTTAAGAAACCTGCCCTTACTGCCGCGTTCCTAAATCCCATCCTATATAGGTAAATAAAAAGAAAACTAAATTACCTGCTAAAATGGCTTTATGCGCCTGGAATTCCCTTCCTCCAACTGCTAACGTGACGTCGGAAAACCTTTCGTTGTCGAACAAAGCTCCCAGGTCGTCCGAAAGCCGGCACTCGGGCACTTTGAACTGTACCACGTTGCTCTGCCCGCTAATATTGATACTGTCTGCTACCACCGACACTTCACAGAATATCGTCAGCTTATCTTCTGGTAGGAGGCCATTTGCTTCGTCTAATAGGAAGTCTCTGGAAATTGGAGAAATGTTCTGTTATTGTCAGTGTTTCCGCAGAAGAGATATTGTTAGGAAGTGCTCATGTTTCGCGGAAATATGGTTACGTTAAAGATATGAGGGTGCAGATAAGTTGATATTCCTAGATGTGTGCCTTTCTGGGGAATAAGTATAGATAATCTTTCCAGCATAGCTATTTACACCATCCGACGGGCTATTGTATCGAGAATGACACATTTCGATAATCTGATTTGCCTTTCCCCGGACAGAAACACCTGTCGGAAGAACAGCGATCGTATCTATTTGATTTAAACTAACAAACTTTTCGGGTTTTGGACTTGTGAACAGCGTTTAGAGGACTCTTTGATTGATGCTCGATACGTTACGGAAGCGTATCGAGTGGTTGAGAATAGCTATGCAGGTATCAGTGTAATCAATTATTATCAAGAGAACTGCACACCAGTAACAGGACATCCCATCCCGACAAAAGCAACACAAACAAAGGACCTCAACATACTTTTCACCCCAAAAACTCAGAAAATTTTACGCAAAATAAAATTGATGCTAAGGTAACTTGATTTATATGCAAGCGTTCTTGTTCTCATTTTTACGGTGTCGTAAAAACGTTAGCACTCAGTAAAGTTGAACCTTGTGGTATTCGCATCACCGCAATGGAAGATTTGGCCCGGAGCCGGTCGTTAGTGGCGCTCGCTCCCTTTTATATTGGCCACGAAATGAAGACTGTTCCGGAATCACTGATGCTCTCCGATATTTTAGATCATAGGAAAATATCCTATTATGGAAAAAGGTTTTTTTATATCTCAAGTGATAACTTAGCCAATTTTTTGAGACTGCATAAGGGTCTTAAATACGTCGACAAATATAATAGCAGTAAACCCAAAGACTTTGGACGTTTAGATAGTCATGATTATAAAAAAATTGGGATGCTCCTCTATCAAAAGTTAAGCTGTGTTTTAAGCAAAACAACAAAAAAAAGGCCACGCACAGCCGGCAGGCAACAGGTAGTGATAAAATTGTTAGAATTAGATTAATGAACATCGCACACACCTTGACCCAAAAAGGGTTTCCGAACCAATTGTATCAATCTAGGCTAGTTTCCAAGAATGTGGGCCAAGTAAAATTACTAATAGGATAAAGACTGTGCTTAATTTGTGTAGGATACTTTAGTTTTTGAGGCTTCGTTGAACTTAATTACATTTTTTTCAATACACAGGATTAAGGACATTCGGGGCATAATCGAGGCTGGTTCTGTGTCTGCACCGGATACATTCAACGCATGACTTCAAAAGGGGTTGATTTACACCACGACACAAGACCCCCGATATTACACGGTCGTCCCATAACAGCTGGTGCTACAAAGATTACGTACGCGTATGTAGCCAGGGGTCTACTTAATATGGTGTTTATAGCCCTCGCGAGAAGCCCACATTTTCAGTAGTAAGGAATAAAATTATGTGACTGCCCCGTTAAAGGGGTCCGCCCCCTATCTAACTGTATGCTTTGTAAAACTTTCCACGAAATTACATTGTTTTGTGATATTTTTTTCCTCGTAGTCATTATTTGTTATGATTTTATAGACGTAATAAAATTATACTGTTTTTCTGAAACTTGTAGGTATGTAATTTACATTACCTACAAAAAATAACTAACACTGCTTTGTGAGTCTTAAATAACAAATAAATAATGACGTTTTCTACACTTAAAATACAAGAATAATGCGTGACTCACCTTCTTATAAATTTTTTGAACCCCCAATCTTTGCCTTGAACGAATCTGTATGCACGCTGTGACTCCATCGCCTTCGTTTCTTCCCGTTTTGCATTTAATATTGAGAACTTGAATTTTGCACGCACTTCTGATTTATTACACGACACTAATAATAAGTATAAGGATAAATAGTCTTTGCTCTCTTCATCGAGTCCTTTAGGATTAACACGAAGACACCACTTTAACTTGTCACTAGCACCTGCTGAAAAAGTCGATGATTTTAACACTTCACCCATTTCTTCTCTACAGAAACTAAAATTGTTTATTGTCCACATGTAACTGAACTTAACCACTTTGACCTGAAACAAAGGAAAATTACATTAATACATTATTTAATATTATACAGAAGTAGTAAGTAAAGGGAGGCGGATAGATTGTGCGTAAATGTTAACTACGTAGAATATTAGATATTAAAACTGGTAGTGACGCTCATCAGTCCGAATGATGTACAATGCTTCATAAATAATGGAAAAGTATAAATCAGTGAGGAAGCGGACACTTGCAAAGGGCACCCACTGGGGGTGACAATAAATCTTCCCCGGGACGGGTTCCTAACTATTCAGCTTAGTGCTTTGTACATTGTCCTTAATTGCCTCACCGACAGTCACCGTGGCAAACAAACAAGCAGTTTAACAACTTATTTATGGCAAATAAAATTTCATGAACAAAATGGACAACACTCATTATTTCATTTATGATTCAAGGTTAGGATGTCGTCTGTATTTACTTTTAAACAGCTTATATTATCGAGTCTTTGATCTTGGTTTCAGGTAATTCCAATGCCCATAATACGAATTTCAGTGATAATGCACGAGCTTATGGCACCTTTGAGAACGTCTGTCACGATTATAATTCATTCATATAAAAATAATTAGCATGGTGTGAGTGAGTTGAACGTGATGGGCTGATCGTCAGGGGCCCTGCGTCTCGTCGGGTGGACACTTGGGCCACGGCGTCGGTCAGGAGGATAGACGTAGCAAGTCGCGGGCGCAACCTGGCCGCCTCTGGTCGTTGCCCTCGACCGTTGCTTGGCTTGCGGTGCTGCTGGGGTCTTCGCCCGGTCGCCGACCCGCGCCAAGGCCGCCCGCATCATCCCCGCGCATTTGCGGACACATAGATAACATCCGTTTGCAGATTCCACCGCCACATAAAAGCCTTATATGTGTGCTCCTTAAAAACCAGCTCTCTTATAGAGAAACATGTTTTGTTTTAATAACAATTATGGAGGAAAATATGTGGGCTTTACTAATTTAAAATCATCATGACAAATCAGGAGCGTGGACAGAATTTTAACGCGGAATAATACTGATAACAAGCAAACATGCATTTACATTGTGCCGAGTTGTGTTGCTATTGCAATGCAAAGGCATAGTTTGTTGATAAACGCAAGTAAATTGCAGTAATTTTAATGGCCTTTTCAAACTAAAGTGATTTACAATACATAATGTTTTCATAGTATCGTCGTTTGCGTATGGCTCACTTCAAAGAGAGCTCTAATTGTTGCGATAACATGCGAGGTTTATTGTTGACTCGTTTCCGAGTACTAATGAAGAACGTGATTATCGGAGAGCGGCACGTGTACCCGAGTATCCGCGGGGCAGAAGCGCCGAGCGACAACACGTGTCGAGCTGAGCCTGCATAGCCATAATCCTACACGGAAGTATATAGAACAGCTGTATTTTTAACATGAATCATTACAATACATGTGCCTGTCATTACGTTTACGCTAAGAACATGATTTGATTGTCGACTCCGTTAAATAACGGTACAAATACATCACAACAGATTCCTAAAGATTAAAACCTGAGACAGATCTTAATAAATGTAGGTAACTACGTGCGGCAGCTTCGCAAAAAGCAAGCAAAAAACTACCGTTATTGTAGACTAAATAGATTTTTGGACAAAAAGTATCAAAAAAGGTAATACCAGATCAGTGCGTCTATGTCGCACAACGGTCGTTCCAATTACTTTAGCGATGACCATCAGCCGGGAAATAAGCATTTTCATAGCGATACCTAATCGATGTTCGATGCAGAAAATAAAGCACCTCACCGGTTAGCTACGGACTCTCTTATCGCTGAGAGGTATACTGTTACAAATACCCTTTATTGACGTCTGAGAGAACAAACGATCATTACGTAACGTGTGACGTTTCACTTGGCATTGCTAAGTTATCAGATTTTTTTTATCAGAGAAATAATTTTGAAATTGGATTTTTAATATCACAAAATCGGTGACATGCCTCACGAGACGCATACCGCGACGGTATAGTAATAGTTATAGCTCCACAACGTGACGCACGAGTCACCTCTGTAGTAGTTTGAACAAGCGGACACGTGCAGAGCTCTTCCTAGTAGTTTTAAATATGTATGTACACGTTAACACAATATGAATATGCGCGCAACATATTTCAAGTTCACCGATAACGGCCTTGGTAAACAATTATTATCGCTATTCGCAGCACACCGACAGATGACTTGTATTAATACTTGACAAGTCTCAGTGTGAGTTACAGACGCGAATTTGTTATATAAAGTTGTTTTTCTGTGTTGCGTGTGCCTACTGTTTTCAGGACCCGTTTTCCGACTTCAGTTAAAAGTTCGTTCGTTGGCAATGAAACAACGCCCTTGCCATTCATGTCAACCTTCACGTTTTACTCCCAAACGTCCTTTGTTTAAAAGAAGCACTTGCAAATCACCTGACTAATACTCATTTTACCTTTAATATTCAAGACTGGTATTAAAAGGGCCCCAAACATTATATTTGATACAACTGCGCGCAATAAAGAGCACGTTATAACAATTAGTTACAAGGGCTCAGTAAAATCTGGTATAAAGGTGACTCCACACTTATACCAGACGACAGACAGAATCGCGCGGAACGGTGAAACAAAGTGCGCTATATTCGCGTTGGCAGACAGGACTAGTCAAAAGTTCGATAGATACCATACTTTACCTGTGTGAAGCACCAGTTTTCCGCGACGGGCGTGTTGCCGTCGTGCAGCGGGCTGGGCACGCGGCTCACCGCCATGCCGCCGGCGCCGTTGGATGAGACGCGCGCCGACTGCGGAGCGGCCGCGCCGCCGCCCGACCCTCCACCGCCGCACTCGCTGCCTGCCCCAAGCCTGCAACAATACATAACAACACATAAGTCTACATGCATCAAATCGCAGAAGGGATATATGAACACGACAAGGAATCCCAGAAGGGGACTCTTTCAGTCAAGAGGCTGGCTTAAAAATAGTTATAAATATGGATAACAATGTTTCAATCAAGAACAAGCAAGTTGCTCATTGTAGAGGATAAGAGAAAAAGGTCTAAACGCTCATTCGGAAATTGGTTAAGTAAGTATAAGCTGTTCAGAGTGATTATAATGTAGGTAAGGTACACTTTGGAGATTCCATTCGAGCATGCAATATCAGCCCAGACAACCAGGACTATAAAATATACGACAAGGAAATTCCAGACCATAAATACGAAGGTGAAAATCGATTCAATAAAGAGGAAGGAGAGGAAACGCTACTTCACGCTACACGGATAACAATTCTGCCAACTTTTCCCATACAAATGAAAATACTTTTGAATACAATAGCCTCAATTACGCACAGAAACAAATGATTTCGTCTGCTCATGTTAGCATTCTGTCTAGAGGAAATGCCTCAGTATGACTGGCTCTGGCCTAATTGGTTTAAGTAATTTAATAGCTGCCATAATAAGTGTGTTAGTTACAATAATGTAATGGCCAGATCCAGATCATTACTAAATTACAGCCATAAATGTTAACCGACATGTAATAAATAATGACAACGGCAGCCTAATGAAGAAACAAGCAAGTAGAGAACCATCTAGTAATGAGAATTTAAAGAGACCAGGAAATTAAGTTTATGGAGTTTTATGCGTTTATTATCTTAATGTGATCATCGATACTAGAATAGATGTTAACGTTAATGAATAACCACATACTTGGTAAATAGCAAACAAAGAGGACGATAAGCTAGTTTGTTTAGTCCTAAAATCTAAATGCATGATAACATAAAAACACGCTCCGATTTATCTCCAGGTCAGCAATGTGGTGTATGGTCTAACCTAAATATATATATATAGATAAAGAATCTACCGATGATGTAATGAGAATAACCGAAATAAATATACAAAAACGAATCTGGTAAGTCAAACAGGACAAGCTAATGATGTCACCAACTTATAATTTGGCATTTAGGGTTTATTCGGAAAACCATGTAACATTTGTCTAGCTTGTATCTTCATAGCTTAGGTACAACAAAGACTAATAGGTATGCAATACACACATGAAGGCAATTGTTATGTACGAGTTAGCACTATAAAACTTAAGTAACAGAACAACTTTAAGAGCCGTTGACTAATACTGATGAGGCATTTCTGTCATATATGTCTTAGGTGAGGACTATCTTAAGGATGTACAAGTATCGCGCCAGATAGTGTTTCCTTCATAATCATTTTACTATATCTCCATGACACAAATTTCTTACTCTGCCATACTTTTTCAGCTATCGTGGGATATATCACAGTAAATTGGGTTACCCAAGTTAACCTAAGGTGTGCTAGTTATTTCTAACACGGATAAAAAGCTCTAGTGTTTTAGGTACATTGCGTAGATAGCCAAATGTAACAAATACAATAAGCTAACGAGTGACCTAGTGGCCGATAAGCAATAGGTACCTGCAAATTCTCATAGAATTGAATGCAAGGCGAAAATGTAGCAACGTCGTAATACGCCAATCAACGATCGTAGTTTCGCTTCCCAAATCTGGGACGCGAATACAATACATTATACACACTTTATAAATGTATGTACCGGTACGTGCGCACCGAGGACGGTTGCTGAACAATGACGAGTCGACGAAAGAAGAGTTACACGTTAGTATCTTTCGGCTTTTGGGTTTCGGTGCCGTCAAAATGTCGAGAGTATGTCGAAGTGGGACACTTACAATGTGCGAGATTTGACCGTCCTGCGAGACTTTCACGAACTGTATTTCGATTACCAAATACGCGTTAGAATCTGTGTCAGTTTCATCACCGCACTGCATCCGTTCACAGTCCGCGTGCGGTCGCTTTTTGTGAAGGTATAATCGTATCACGCCAGTTAACTGGATACTTATATTGTCAGCTCTATATTTCGGGAGGATTTTTATTTCGAGAGGAGGTCAAATTTCATCATCCACTCTGAAATATTTTTGATTGGTTCCACTAAAAACATTCAATGTAATTTATATTGTTTCAAGATTATCGTGTATCCCTATACCGCGTACAATTCCGGTTGTGTTATAAAATAAACGACACTTTGGATTCGGTTTACGAATAAAAGTAACAGTTGATTTCTATACTCTTTCAATTGGAACGAAGAGAAAAGTGTAAACAAAGTGAATTAGCAAGAAAGAGCTAACTAGTTACTTTTTATTGCATTGTCTGTAGAACATGAAAAATATAAAGCCTGTGTTTTACTGCTCCTGGAATGGTCCCGAGAGTATCGCAGTTTTATCATCAGTTCATCGCAAACATTGTTATTCGTAAATGGGTGTCACTGAATACCGAGTGTCGACTTGATGATAATAGAATGCCCTGGACTTCTAGTGAACTCGACATAATCATTCCATTGTACGTGTACCCAAACAAATTGTTGTCTCACCGCTTAACTGGAATATTTAGTAAACACACGCTGTTCCAGATCATGGCATACAATTATTTATTTATGACCAACTAAAAGTATGTATACAGAATCCAATTTGAATAAAAAGAAACAGGGCAATTGCTGAACCTACCCACATAGGAATTACTGGATTAAATGGACATGTTCTGGTCTGCACTCGAGCAATGAAATGAAGTATGTCAAACATAAAAAAGTGTCACAGCACTAAATAAAAGTAGGGTAAGTGAATTAATCGACACGACCCAGAAACTGCGACTGCCGAGAGCCGAGTCTTCACTAGTGATGTGTTGTTAAAGAAGACATATTTTTAACACCTTATTTTCCATTTCGTTTTCAGTTGACAATTTCCCTTACCACAGCTTCCAGTCAATTTACCAATCTAATCTCATCAGAATTGCGAAATTCATAAACAGATTGTGTCATGATGAAGAAACCATCATCATCATCATCAGCCTATAGCAGTCCACTGCTGGGCATAGGCCTTTCCTATTTCACTCCATTCAACTCGATGTTCGGTAACTTTCATCCAGCTGCTACCAGCCATCTTGCGAAAATCGTCGCTCTACCTAGCCTGAGGGCGTCCCAACTTACGTTTACCGATTCGCGATCTCCACTCAAGAACACGTCTACCCCAACGGTCATCGGTTCTACGGCTAATATGGCCGGCCCATTGCCACTTCAGCTTGTTTATTCTGTGAGCTATGTCGACAACTTTAGTTCTCTGCCGGATCACCTCGTTGCGGATTCGATCCCAGAGACTGCAAGCATAGCCCGTTCCATAGGTCGCTGAACGACTTCGAATTTATGGACCAGCCGTACCGTGAGTGTCCACGTTTCGGCTCCGTAAGTCATAAGAAACCATGTAAATGTACAAATTGAAATCTAAAGTTAAACATTTTAGCAAAACATTACACATTGTAGTTAAATTAAATATTTGTTCCATGACAACTTTTAATAGGTGGATAACTTTTCATACCGCTGGGTTGTAGATAAGATATCGCACGGGCAACGATCACTGCGAGGTCGATCAACAATTTGCCACTGTAGCAAATGGAGCGGCCCGACCGACCTACATTCAGCTTCAGTAAACCGCTCCTATGACGATTAACAATAGGTGAATCATCATATCAACAGCTCATCTATTACTTTTGACCTACATAAAAAAAATGTAGCCATAACCCACATAATTATGGAGTATTTAGTGTAAGACGAGTAGGATTTCACGGTGATTGTAGGACATCCATGGAGGTTGCGGTGTGGCCGGATGGCCCTTGCGGTAGACCACCCACGGATGGGACCACCTTGCTAACGACATAAAAAAGTATTATGTATCGTAAACGATAGAGTTTTTGTCAAGACAGATTTATTACTTCAATTATGTTATTTGAAGGATTTAAGGTATTTAATCTATTTCAATGATGATGCTTTTAAAAACCAATTATAATAACATTCTATTTCCTTAAGTTAATGAAGTATACTATTTAGCATCACATATCTGTAAAGGATAGGAGATGTTTGAATTTGCATCATAAGCGCCATCATTTAATACAATGTGTCAGGTTGTTATATTTTTAGGACTATTTAAAGATCATAATTAGCATTTCAAACCTCATCAAAATAGACGACGAATCGAATCGAATATATCTTGGAAATAATTAGTTTTATTTTTACTTTTTTTTAACACGTTATTGAAAACAACATTGTTGTCTTGGAAGTCAAATTGGGTAGGTACATAACAGTTCAACATAAATGAGTTTGATATGAAATGAAGAAGTCAACAACCCGTGAAATGTTGAGCAATCTACGTAGTACGTATGATTGGTCTCCCGTGATCTTATTTTAGATGTCACCCGACCAGCTCGCATCCTCTTCTATATTTAAGTCCTCTCGACGTCGTTTCACTACATTATTGGGATCGGTTGGTAAATCTCAAGCCGTAAGTAGGTGCCATAAAAACGGGGAACGAGGACTTTGTCGCATTTGGCTGACTGAATTATTGCTACCTCAGCAGTGGCGTTCGACACATTTGCATCAATTTCTGTTGTGTCACGGCCCCTGAATTTACATTAAGAGATAAATACCTCTATCTATGTAACCATCTACGTGTTTCAAATACTATACGGCCATGTTAAAGCTTATTATTAGCATAACAAAGAAATATTGCAAAATACAATCAGTTCGTTCGTAGTCACAGCGCTCACATTTTCATACGCAATTAATTTTCTCTATTATTCCTGATTTATATGCCTGTAAAATAATATTCAGCATGGATATTTTAACATAGAATTAAGGTTGTATTATTATAACATTTATTTAGCTTAAATAACAAACGTTGCGGTTTTCCGCGCCCATTACATAGTTATTTATAATTAGTTGTAATGTCCTATATGTTAAACCCTGAAAAGGTTTACAATAAGGCTGTACAACCATAAATTTGCAATCAATAATAATAATGGCGGGTTTGTCGAGACAATGGAATCGGAATAAGGACGATAGAACAATGAATGTACTGATACTGATACTTATATGACTGGTTTTATTTTTCAAACGGTGGTTCGCTGATGCAGCGGGCGTGCCAAGGGGGGAGTAACCAAGTGAGCAATGCCCTCTTAACGATGACTGCGTGTTGTGACTCAGACGCCCTGAGGACGACCCGACATTATAGGGTCCTCGACTGGGATCTGAAGGACGGCTTGTTTACAGCGAGCAAATGGTCCTACGATATCGGCATCGTTATATTTTGCAAATATTTTTTACATACCTACGTCTTGTTGCGTAAACAAAACAATGTGACAATAACAATGGGAAACTATTTGCAATATAGACTGAATGTTTTATAAAAAACACATACTGTATACGATTATACGCGTTCCTTAATAGTTATACAGGAAAAATACTTGTTATTACTACTAGGCACTAGCCTACATGAATTAATTGCACAAGCATAGGTATAGTACATATTTATATCTGCTAAGACAGATTTTCAGGAATGTAGCGATGTGCAAAGGGAGCCAGATATGGCGCGTAATGCACTACATAGACGTACTATTGATTTCGTGCCAGTTTTCCTACAGAAGTTTAGTCTGCGTCGATCTGAAGACGGTTTAAGTGGACACGAGGTCGCCTCGTCTTGTACACAAAGCAACTAAGCGATTCTCTGTGACATTTTAATAATAGAGGTATTGTATCATGTCCGGTGGTGACGCAACAAGTACAGATGTCGAGGTTACTTACGTACAACAAACATCTAGTGTTCCAAATGACAAAACCTAATTCAGGCGGAGGTAGGGTGAGTAATTTTGATGTTGAGTAATAACTGACAATGGAAACGCGTGCTTTGTTCATACCTCGTCCTAAATTTTCAATATTAATATAGTAACTATTTATGTAATTATATGTGAAACAATAGCACCGTACTTGTTCTAAATTCTCTCTGACGTAGTTGCGGTCAGGCAGCTCAAAACCGTCTGTGGCGAATGAGCTCGTAAAGTAGCCATTTTGAATGATGCTGGATAAACTACTAAGCATTACAATTCTTCACGAATCCGTGATTTACTAAAGTAATTGTTTATGTCTATATTATTGGCTACATAAATATGAGGTGTATTTGCCTGAACGTGTTTGAGTTAGCTATGAAAGATATTGTTGGACATAGTAAACATTAACGTGGAATTACATAGTTATTATGTTTCTAATACTCGACCTCTTTACATAGGACATTTGTTTGTAGTGAAAATCGAGCAAGGTTTTAGAAGGAATAAAAATATTAAGTGTTTTTATGAAGGACTCTTGTAGTAGTTAATATTTTCTTCTCAAGCATCCTACTAATACTATAAATGCGAAAGTTTGTGAGGTTTGTTACTCTTTCACGCAAAAACGAATGAACGGATCTTGTTGAAACTTTACAGTAATATAGCATATACATCAGAATTACACATAGGATACTTTTTATCCCGATATTCTCACGGGATAGACATTTACGCGGGTGAAACCGCGGGCGCAGCTAGTAATAAATAAAACATTAAGTATCAATTTTATAATTGGCCACGTCTACTTCACTCGGTACTTAGTTAATTGGTCTACAACGTAAAGCTGCCAAAAAATAAATATCATTTTCATGCTTTGGACAAAGGCTGCTAGAGTGCTAAGTACGTACTTATAGGTAGTTGTAGATTGTGAGAGGAAAAATGTATCAAATATAGCTTGGATTATGTTATATGATGCAGATAGAAACAGCAGTACTAGTGACGTGTGGAATAATCAAACACATGATGTATTCAAGGTTGCGCGGCAGCCGTCATCGTCTCGTAGCCATTGTAAATACAACAATAAAACAACAGCAAGTTCAGAATAACTACCATATTTTATTGACACGTAATTAGTTTACTGTGACTGAAACTATATATATAACCTTTTAAATGTTACTGCCAATCGAAATGGTAGCGTGACTTTCACTGTACAGAATACCATTCTTTGTCAATGAACTGTACAAGTGAACTAAGTTTATAAGGAGACCTCGAAAACATACAATATGTTCTTTTCTCATATAATTATATACGTTATTGCTTTATGCTTACGAGCAGAACCATTGTTTCAAGCAAAAGAAAAAGTCTTCAATATGTCGCATGAAACACCAAAGTGCTTTTGCAAGCAGACCTTGTGTAACATACGCAATATGGGAATGGGAAAGTAAACTGAAACCTCTTCAAGCGACGATATACTCAAATGAGTTGTGGAAGTGCATGTTCTACAAAGTATAAGTCCATAAAATATTACTTCAATTTCGTCCGGTTATCTCCGCTGGTTCGTGGGGCAGAAATGGAAGATGGAGCAGGAAAGGGATAGCTATACCCTCCAGCATCAATAGTCAGAGGGGTTGAAGAGACACTAGAAATAACTATAACATTATCTATACTAAAAATGACTCTTATGTCCTAAGCAGTAAGTGTCACTGTAAATGTAACAGCTGGCAGTTGAATGTTAGTAGCTACGACTCCCGCGGTCGCGCTTCACATTATTTGTTATTATTCGCCTTTGTTGACGACACTCATAATGAAATGAATAATATTGTAGACACATTTAAGAGCCGATTTTATAAACTAGGAGACAATAATATTAACACGTCTTTGTGATGATAAAAACAACAAACATGCAGGTCTGTGATAAACGGAGACGGTCATTAGGTTGAAAATGTTGATAGATGTGTTTGGAAGCTGATGAATATGAATATAACCGTTGTTAGTGATTATATGTAAATGGATGTTACATAATTAAAATATTTCGCAGTTGGAGCGTGCAAGCGAACGCGGAACTAAATGCTCACCACCTTTATTTGTCCGCGATGTGCGAGGACGCGCAAGGTGACCGTGCTACGTCATCTCAATAGATGATGGCCGTACGTGTGCAAATGCGTGTGGCAACCTGACAATTAAGGAATATGCCGTAAGTGGAGCTCGATAATCACGTATCATTTGTATTTCATGTCAATTTAGGCACAACAGAAATCTGCAACGGTGCTATGAAGCTATGAGGCTACGTCATGTGACTTCGATAGTTGATCGTCGTACGTGACCGAATGGGTGCGATGAATTCATAATTTTTGCAAGATATCTAAATTTATATAAACAAATAATCAGCATTACCTATAATTATTTAACTTTAAATTTACCAAAGGTCTAAATTAAACCCGGAAAGTTAACATTCTAGGTAGCTAACAGGCGATTCTGATACTCTTATAACATTATAATTAACACTTTATCGTGAAAAATTATGAACGCGGTAGATTAGGAAGATTTAATCAGTATCTACCTATACATACGTTGGCTACAAACAAGTTATTAAATAATTACTTTAGTATAATACGTTAAGCCTTCCGCAATCAAACACGATACATATACCGTTGTGTGGTTAGCTGTGCCTTTGATATCTAAAACTCTAGTGGAATTAGTTCCGCATTATTATCTACACATGGTTCATGAAAAACATATTTAAAACATGAGAAAACTCAAAATTAAATACCAACCTAATCAAAATAGCACTTAAAACGAGACATGAAACCGTAAACTGGAATAACTATTTAATAAGAAGCAATTTTCCCGAAAAATAGAAACTACAAAGACTTTGATGAGCACCCATTTGAAATTACTCAACTAGCAATAGGTGTTGAAGTCCGAGATAATAATTACGAAACGATAATGCTTGTACATAACACTATTGCAAAATCAACCGATGACTGCATGATATATTGTAATTTGGCTAGCAAAACTGCGCAAGTAAAATTTGCTTAGTTCTCTGCAAAAACAAATACTTAGTAATATTGTATGCGAAGAGACGGTATCGGGCTTGTTTGAACGAGGCTTTATCGTTATGACATTGAAAGATAAAATTAATCAATGAAAGTCACCAATAATATAATTTTACTGAGAATATATAGCATCGATTTTCGACCTTTATCGGATAAGGCTATCATAGCTATTTGGACTATTTCCGCCATATAACGGGGGAAATAATTTGGAAGACCAAGACAATATAACAGAAGACAGCTACATAGAGAATCAAGTATTGAAATGTATTCAAATACAATTAGAAAAACTAAAGAAGATTTTGGAAATGGCACAATGGCTACTGGAAAACCTTCAGCTGTAAAAAAAAACCAAATAACTCACTACTGGAAACTTTTATGAAGGTTTCCCAACTATTTAAAGATCTCTTACAATCATAATAAAATTAGTGTTACAATAATACACACTATCATTTTCATTAGTTATGTATCTACAGGTTGTTATGAATAATAAACTACTGTGAGTTGTTCATAGCATCCGCAAAAAACAGAAGATCAATTTACAAAGGTCATCGTGGTAACAGATCTGAATATCAGTAGGTACAATTTACTTGAAATCTCTTGTGTTTACGAGTATATTAGATTCCGGACCTTCTCTAGCAGCTTCGGTTAAGACTTGGCGAAGTTCCAGAGCGATAACAGCAAACGCTTCTTACACACAAATATTACGAAAGTTATCTGCTGTGGAATATTATTTACGCTATAATTTAACTTCATTTACACTAGGATATATGACGATATGCTGCTATGTTTCGATAACAGAGATGTCTGTCTTAACTTGTGTTGCAGAATAATTAGTGTGATCATTGGCGTCATGTTGCTACGTAGCGATTGTACGTTTCCTGGTTGTAAATCAGACTACTATTAGGCTTTAATGTCGGGAGCCACTGCCGCCCGCCAACGGTCTTGAAGTTAAGGAAACGAGACAGAATTATAAAAGCGCGCATAACCTCTGCTGTCGAGTAATAGAACGTTTGGCCTCGTGAGGAATCGAGCGATGGATCGACAAACTGAATAATGGTGAGACTACGTCGTTACGTCATGACCTTCATAGGCTGGACTGTGACGTAGACGCACTCACGCCTACCTGTTTGCACGTGGCACAATAAAACCAGCGTTATTATTGAAACTGTTCACATGGAAATTGCAAATGAAGAAAAACTACTGTACTTATCTTGCACGATTGATTTTTTCCAACTATATATTTTTTGTTACGACTACGTCTCTACTAGTGTTTCAGAGAGTATAAGATTGGTGCACAACCCGACAAATATATGTTAGCAATATTATGTTAAATAGGATAGATACCCAAATTATCAAAGTTGTTAAGATAAATAAATGACTTAAAAAATATTACGTACTTCAACGAAGAGGCGCGCGCGCTTTGCTGATTATACCTAGAAAGGAAATGACAATATTGTTATAGTAATAAATAGACGGGTGACTTTGGAAGAGACCTAGGATCAAGGCTCATACTACAAAAGATTATCATGGGCACAACGGGCGAGGATAAGCTGTAAGGCGGAAGCGGTCGAGCGAGGCCGAGGACGAACGGCCAATTCTGAATCAAACAGAATGCCTCGCATGTGAACACTGAAGCGGTTTTACTTGCCACCGTTACGTTGTAAACCCACATCGCTTTTTATATTTGGGTGTTTAATCATTAACCATGTTCAGCAAACATTGTTAAATATTATTAAAGCTATTAAAGTGTAGGTTACATTTAAGACATTATATTCTGAAAAGATAACATATTGCAAAAAAAAAACCGACAGCGACCCAGCACCAAGTCCAAACAAAGCGTGAAAGTTACCAACTTCTCGGGGAAATCATTTTGAAATGATTACAACGACACTTAACACGTTTTAAATACAAAGAGTGACGTGAGCAGGAGTTTGCGAAGCCGGTTATGTAAGAGCGCACGCAAAGGTGGGCGAATGGGAAACGAAACCGATACACGGTCCGCGCCCCGCCAACCACCATACACCATCAGTATTTGGCAACATCGCCTTTGGAAAGCGAAGACATCGACGACGGTGTAGCACATGCAGACGCTAATCTAACTAGGACAGATTGATTTATAACTCAAACAAGAAACTGTGCCACCTCGGCCCTACGAGTTCTACATTGTTTTGCCATGAATATGCAATCGCAAATAGATAATATAGATTAGAAGTAATGTTATTAATGCTTTGAATCAAAATAATGTTGGTAGGCCAATGATTTGAGCAGGAAGCGCGTAGTCCTTTCCTCTCATTATAAAATGACAAAGAAGGCTGAAATGATTTGGCCTCAACTTTTATTGTCCTATGAATTACTAGATGGCCAAAATGATTGGCAGGACCTTGACTTCAGCCTAATATAAATTGCATGACCCTACTTCCTACACCGACGAGGGTCGTCACTGTCGATTGCCTTTTCTTGTTATCTACCAATTTTGATGGTCATTCGGAATCTGATCCTTAGTTTAATGGATATTTAATTCTTTGGTCATCATTTTAATGTAAAAGCTATGTAATCATTTGGTGACGTTATTATGACTCTTGCGACTTGACAAGCTGATAATATGCCAGTTTAACTTAAGAAATTGCCGCCAACTGAAATCATGTATCAGGCAAGGTTTATGTTGAATCCAGTAGGATTAAATATCGGCAAGGAGAAGAGGCAAGGCCGGTAGTGTCGGCACATCTACACAAGATACGCCGAGCCGGAACACAACACTAAAACCTTGTGCTTTGTTTTGCAAATACCAGCGGGGTCATTTTAAATAATCTTGAAAAGTACAAAAATTTGTAATGAGTAGTAATGACTAATTTAAATTAAAAAAAATATATATAGAGTATTAAATACACACATTTATCCAATATCATATAGCCAAGCAATCTGTTTACACCTACAGGTAAACTCAATCTTTACCTTTAACCTTAAAATATGCAAATATAGCTGTGCCCTCCTTTTTGCAATTTACCAAGTACTTATTGTGCAGCACAAACTATCTATGGTAGGTTGAATTATTCTTATTGCGAGCTCTCGCTGAGCACGTTTATTAAAATTATTTACTAGCCCTGACACAATACATCTCGGATAGATGTAGGTGTGAGACTGTGCATGTAGATGGTTCAGGCGCGCTGGTGTGCGTGTGTCAAGCGAGACTCTGGTAGCAGTTGGTACGAGGCAGCTCAGCCTGCTCAGCACGGGGCATCGAGAACGCGACCCGGTTCGCCGCTCGAGAAAGCATCGACAAAACTCGGTTGAGGCCGCGCACACAGGCGGACGTACACTTTCAGTCTTCGCATGCGCACGGTGTGTATATTAAGAAACACTAGACAAAAACAATATAAACCGTCCGTCAATTACGAAAAGGCGGTTTTAAATAAACACCTCGACTTTACTAAATGCACAAGCTCATATTTTTGACGTGATTTTAAAAGTGTGAACACGTCGTAAAGTGACGCCTTCCGGGCATTCTTGTTCAGAAGGCTCATCATAATAATGAGG
This sequence comes from Hydraecia micacea, assembly GCA_914767645.1. NCBI lineage: Eukaryota > Metazoa > Arthropoda > Insecta > Lepidoptera > Noctuidae > Hydraecia > Hydraecia micacea. The sequence goes on along the minus strand of OU611783.1, from coordinate 13,938,801 downwards.
CTGGTTTTAGCTGCAGCATTTGTAAGATATATATATATATATATATTTATTATGAAGGTAAATTTGGAATAATTGAAAGCGCAGACAAATATTTAGAGAGAAAGGCTAAATTTTAGTATCAGTCCTAATAGTTTGATGACCTCGATAATTTTAAACAAACTTCACTAAAACATCATTCGTGTGTCACACGGGATGTATTCTCCAAGGCGTTTTAATGTTAACGCTGAATTTGACCGTTCAAAATAAATTTGTTCAGCTACGTTCGACCTTGAAATTGATGCCCCCGTTCTACTTTCCTACATCTTTACAATTCGTTAATCACCACATGTCTGGAAGTAAAGAATTGCAGGTGCGAATTATATCATTCATTCATAATTATTATTTTTAAACAATATAACTTTTATTAATTCATTCAGAAACTTTATATAATTAATTTCAAGACTTTCAAAAAACCTTCTTCTAAGCACAAAAAGAACCGGGTCAATTTTGACATCGTAATGCATTTGACCTACATGGTAAAAGAGTGGCATTTGAAAAAAATTGGGCAAGGCCTACGTGTGTATTATACGACTTTATATTTGTATGGCAATCGTTTACATGACTCTTTGGTTAATACTTAATAGAATCAATGCTATATCTGCACACGTTTAGTTTTTAAGAATTAGCAGACAGTAATGAATGTAAATAAACGAGGTCTCCGATGATAAACAAAATCAGCCTATAATGTTCCCACTGCTGGGACACAGGCCTCCTTTCAGTGAGAGGTAGTGGGCCGTAATCCACTACGCGGGCCCAGTGCGGGTTGGTAGATGTCACATGTATCCGAATTTTTGGTTCTAGGACATGCCGGTTTCCTCACGATGTTTTCCTTCACCGTTTTGAGAGCAGTGGTGATGAAATAATTTACACAAAGTAAAGGGCCTGTCTGGATTCGATCCTACGACCTACAACTCGTAAGTCGCGGCCTTTGCCACTTGGTCACCACTGCTCCGATGAGAAAATGGGTTACAATTAACTTGTAAAAAAATTGGGCGATAAAACAAGACATATGGAGATCTTCGTCGCGATCTATAACCGCCGAAGTCGATTTCGGGTCATTCTACACAGTAAGGGGCACAAGGTAAAAGATGGTGCATTGAAAATGGCCTTAAGCCCAATAGCGATCTGCGGCCGCGTTGCTTCCTATTGGCGTCGAGGCGACAATGCCAACGCTGGCGGCTGCTGCGAAGGTGACGGAGCTGCAAAGGTCGATCACCACTCCATCGCTAACCCGAAGCTCGGTTTCATTCAGCGCACTAGATTGACTCAATTTGGTCACGATTCAGTTACTGAAGCATGACTCTACCAACCTCATAATATTCAGTAACATAACCTTTCCATTCAATTATCAATTTAAACTAATTGATTTCAAGAACTATTATATAATCATTAAACCGATAACATAATAAACAGTCACGTACAGATTTAAGGTCTTTTGAACTGATTATTCTAAGTATTTTATGGAGGAATTATGAATAACAAAAACTTGGTCAAGTATACATCGGCCCAAAATACGTGACCTCAGTTTTGTTAGCTGAAGCTTCTCAAAAAGAATTTATGTATAGTTAAACAATACTAACGCAATATTCTCGTTGTTACACCTTTATGGATAGATTATATCATTGTCTTTGTTGTATTATGTTAAAGTTTATAATGTACTGTTAGGTACTTCTTTTAACTGGGACCATAACTTTACGCTGCTTTTAAAACTTGATTACTTCAATGCCATGGCATCGGTTGTCAAGCCAACCAATTTCTGGGTTGAGCAACTGCCCAAAAACATTATCCCAATTTTTGCACGAATAATGCTAACACGAGTAACCCCAAATCATTAAAGAGCCCACGGAAAGTATAACGCAAACACTAGAGTTTTACGGGTCAACCGAGGCAGGGGCGCCAGGGCCTGCCTACCGGAGGGAGGCCGAGCGCAGAAGGCGTAGGGACGTATAGCGGGGGAGGACCCTGACACAGATCCAAACTCATCAGTAAAGCGGCGAAGGCCTCGAGATTCGGTTGCTATATCATCGATTCCTCTACGCACCATACCGCTTTACGCACAAAATGGGTCAACGCGCGCGGCTCTTCGACCAAGTTGGAGTGCGCGCGATGTCCCCGTTCCGAATTGCTCCCTCGGCAAATGAACGCCTCACGCTACTGTGCTCCAAATCGGCTACGGATAAAATAATAAATAACAGCTATATACCTGACACTCAATTATCAACATACACTAGCAGGATTGTTCTGATTTCCATGCTCATTCTGCTCATAATAGTCTCTTACTCTGTTCAAGTGAACAGATAATTTTACTCTAAATAAACCTGAATTACCTATATTTTATTTCAAGTATTAGACAAATAGGCTTTGTGAGCGGCGTCGGCACATAATTTAGATCTTACGTGAGTGGGTCTTGTCATAGTTTCATGAGCCACTTTCAGCTGAGTAATGACATCGGTCGAGAGTTACGGCAACGGCGAAGTTGCGACACTATTCACCTGAGAATCATCTGACGTTTCCAAGTCGTAAAATTAAAAGGCGAGAATTAATATAGAAGAGAGAACATTATAATTTTTGTTAATAAAATAACTGACGACGGCGTTTTCTGGTTGACTGGTACAAAATGCCTATGGCATTAAGGACTTAATGCCATAGGCATTTTCTATACTTTATGTGCTTGAAGTATTATATAAATAATAATAATAATATAACAGAGTTAATAAAAGAGGTGGACTAGAAGCTATTTAACAAATACACCATCACTCTATTTAAAATCACATATTTTACAAATAATAATCCCATTATCATAAATAAAAACCACAGGTCCAACATCTAGTCTCAATAAACGATACCACATAGCTAGCATAGCATAACAAGAGCAATATTAAAAGAAATCTGAGCAGTGAGCTGTTCCAAGTCGTATGTTGGTGAAACTATCGAGATCATCGTACAAAGAGCGCCACGCACCGTGCCGAAGAAAGACGCAGCGTACTTTCCATCGACAAAGACGCTATATTCAAATCATGAGGTTTCACTTGAGAAATGGCCACAAAACAAATTACAGCCATTCTCTCCAAAAGAGAAACACGAGTTTAACAATAGTCTCTTGCCGTAGCCTCCGCTACAAATATGGCTTCATCTTTTTCCGTGGGTGTCGTAAGAGGCAAATAAGGGTTACCGTCAAGTTAGATGGCAGTATCATTTATTCAAAATGTCAAATGTGCTGTTACGATAATATTTTCCTATGAAAGCCTATCGGTGAGAGCAAATCTATCAATGCGAGGATCAAGTTCTCTACTCTCTATTCTTTCATCATAATTCGATTCTACATATTAGTAGAGCGAAAAATCGTTGTGATTTTATGTTACTACATTGGATAGGGTTATATCATTTCCACATGCATGGTTGTAATCATTTTGATCAAATTGAAATATTTCGTCAAGGTTTATAATCTAAATTGCTTTCTAGTTTACTACCATCGGTTCGCTTTAAAACTATGATATCCAATATCTTAGACCCGATTACGAATAGATTTGTAACACTGATTCGAAAGTAATCCAAGCAAAAACAACCTTAATATCGGCAACTGTTCAATATGAAATTATGTTTTCCTCCGTAAAAGTTGTACGATGGCATAAAAACGGATAAGAATAAATTTGTTTTCCCAAACAAGATTCAGCCGTGTACATTTGATAGCCTTGACCTTGTGTAATATACAGCACGATAATAAGGAAGACTTTGAATTCGTTTGTAATCGCTGTATCAATACATTTGCTATTTATATCAACATCATTATGTAACTAGGCGTGGCTCCAGTAACAAACTGTATTTAAAAACGTGAATTCGTTGATGGATTCATCTATATTATTATCCGACATCGCAATCTCAGGCACGTTTCAAAGATTCTCTAGGTTGATTTAAGGGCGTCAGGTCATAAACTAATTTTATATGAAGCAATTATTTCTTTGTACAGAATCTACCATAGGCAATGATTTCGGCAATGACACTTAAAATAAAGAAACTCATACCGAAAATATCAGTCAGGTAAATAACCTTATTTTTTGTCGGGTAAGTATGGTTGTACACGTGACCACGTTAAAAGTTATACAATATACCGTAAATCATTTCATAAAAAACAGTACGTAGAAGACACTAACACAAGTTGGATTAAAGCCAGAGCTAACAAGCTTATCTTTTCAATGACTGCATTCTTCACGATTTACGTTTCATTATTTTAGCGTAACACCATTTCTATTCGGGTAACGGACAGTTCTGTTTAACCTGGCGTTATCGTAACCAAAATTTAGCGCCAGTGCCGCAAACCCACTTAGTTATCGCATTCCGCTGTCAACGAAACAGGAGCACCGAGTGCGGGCTCGGCCGCAATCTTTCGCTTTGTAAACGCTCACCGGCCCTCGGACTAAATTGATACATTCTTGCGAAATAACCTCGCCCAATTTATTCAAACAATCATACTAGATTGTTAGGCTCTACGTTCGATATACAACAATGACTAACGAAACTTGAGCTCGTTCAGCGGTTAACGCGCCAACGTAAGTTATTTTAGTAATGGCTGTCACATTGGTTGGTAAACCTAAAATTAATTTATTTGGAATAATCAATACCGTTCATTACATTAGCAATTAAGTAAAGCATATTTAGCAAAGCGTAAATTTTCTATCGCTTGGCATATACAAGATATACTCTGATAACCAATCACAACGACTACTTTTATGCAAAATATGTAAATTTTACAAACATGAATGATGCATGTGTATGGTAAATATGATAATGCTTGTTAAAAACATTTGATTGAATAAGTTGAACTGGAAAGTACAGACATCTGAATTCACCAGAGTAATTTGAGGTAGAAATGATATCAAAGTAGCCTGAAGATATTCAAAATTTAACATATTTTCAATACCAATATATAAGTACCAATGCTCAAGTATTGTCATAAATGCATTAACATAAATTTGGCGGAGATATAAGCTAGAGGGATTACTGAAGACCGCGATAAGTCAATGTGATTTAAATTGAAGTTTAAGAGGATGGTTATAAATAATATGGGGTGCGAGGGCTCCGAGGTGTTCGTTACAAATAAGAGTAAAGAGGGTCGAGACGAAGGCATCTACCCACACTTGTATGCTCTTCCGTGCATTCTGCGCGGAGGAAGGTCGTCGACCCGCACGGAGGAGCATCTCCGCAAATCTTTATTTTCTGCCCAGCAAGATGCGATTCTAACTTTGTATAGACGCCACGATTTTGGGGGAGACTCAAGATGGCTGCGACGAATTTAATATGTATTGTAAAGCTGTAAGGTAAGATAGAGGTGTTTCAGCGTGCAATTCGGACTAATATCAGCGCTGTAGATATTTTGATTCGCGAATCGGTTTCGTAATGTGTTTATATGTAATGTATCGTAGCCATTGAGACAATAGTAGCCAATGTCTTATGTATTACATTAATATGTAGGTTCATCTTCTGTATTGTGCTAAATGTGTTTACACAACATGCAAGCAGAAATTAACTGCCTACTTTGAAGAGTGGTCTAGATTTGCATGACGACGACTAATACATTTTCTGCGACGATTATATTGCTTAGAACCAATTAAGGAAACGTAAACATATTTCAAAACAGTAAATAATAATTATTGTTGACAGGAATACAGATATATTGCCAAACTTGAATTTCAAGTCTTTTATGATCTTAACAAAAGCTAAAACATTACATTTGCTTTCACAAAAAGAGGAACATGAATGAATGAAAAAAAGGCTATTGGAACATCAGAAGGTGAGCGCTTTCCGGCCTCGGTTGACTGACTACCTGCTAAAGGAAAGAAACGAACCCATGCGTTATGACACTGTAGGCATTATAGCTACGTCGTTACATATATTATCTTTGGAACAGATCTTGTTTGGGTGGATTTAAAAATAATGCAGGTAAAGTAAGCAAAAATCCTTTGGTCATCTGTTGCAAAGATACATACAAACAAAGAGCTGCCACAACTTATAAAGATGTTAACAAACCAAACAAAAATGGTTCCTGTGGATGTGGATATAATCATGGAATCTGATATAAGGCAAACAATAATAACTGCAACGATATTGAAATGTAACGTTGCTTAGAAAGCCCATAACGTTCCAAATAAAACACGCCGACAAGCATGCAACAGTGGGGTTCAACTGTTTGGGGTAGCCGTGACGAATGAGGGTGCCAAGGAATAAAAGAAAACATCGAAACACCATAAACTGAACGCGTTCGAGGGGCTGTGGGAGTGACAGGCAAAAGAAGTTGATATTCAATAATAAGTAACTCAAATAAATTAAACGATTTAGATAATGCTCATTATTACTAATGATAATGGTTGCAGTAAAAGTGACTCGATTTCTAAGCTGCTCCCTCTACCTGTCGTTTGACGTTCAGCTTACACAACAAGGAAAGTTAAATGCGCGTGCGGGGCAAAGCAACTTTCGCCCATTGTAGAGATAGTAAGTACTTAATCAAAACAACACAATTTTGTGACTTAGGAGATCATGAAAGCATACCTGACAATACTTAATTCATCAGTGTCAACGCTTAATACATCATACAAGGAAAACGTCGCTTGCCCGTCTGCAAACTGATGATCGTACACGTGAGTGTTCTGTTCTAATTCATATAACGACCCAACCGACGAAAAGTCCTTCGATGAACATGATAAAATAAACTAGTTCCGCGTTGACTCCAACAACCAAAATAGCTCACCTGGCTAAGGCCATTATACGTTCGTATAATCCAATTTTCCAAAATAGTTGCACCACTTCGTTATCACAAACAACCACAAGTCAAGTTTAAATAAAAAGTGCAATAGTTTACTGAAACCGAACAACACCGGTATGCGAAAGTGTATCACGTTTGACAGTTTCACTTCACCACATGGCTGGTAAGTTGCGCGCGGTGACGTGACAGACGTACGCTGCGCTCGACGAATGACGGGCGACTGCCGCGACTGTACTTACTGGACTCTCAAATGCCGCGACTCGGGGAGTCGACTCGACTGTAATGTGAATGTGAGCGCTTCTCTCGCCGGTCGCGGAGAGCGGAGCGGAGGCGCGGGGTCAGCGAGGGCGGAGCGCCCGACAACGGGCGCCCGCGGGACAGCTGCGCACCACAGACCCTTTCTCCGTTCAGTCTCCATTGTATTGGTGAAAGCTTTAGCCTGTTCATATGCTTAACACGACTTTTTGACGGATGCAAGATTATGAATTTCAACTTGGGCAACCACCTAATTTTACATAAATAGCGTGACAAATTATTTTTGATCAAATCTGTCACGGTGAGGCATTAGAAACGATCTAGTCATGTTTTGATCTAAATGAAAATCTTCTACCAATCCAGAAAGAATATAATAATGAGTAATAATTATGTACCCTCTATATGTAAAAGTAACATTGTATTGTAAATAGCAGCAGACACAGCAGTTGCTGCTTTATATTTAACCTACCGAACAATGAGATATCAAGCTTGAACATTGACTGCAGCTTTGTTCAGTGCAAGTAGGGAGAAGTTGTTGCCCCCGAGTAGAGCCTTGAGCCGCCCTGTTCGACACGGCAAACAAATAGATGTGAATTACATTCAAATGATAATGCTTAACACTGATTTCTGTTTAATTATGCTTAGTTTTACAGTAAAATTATATATTCCAAATAAAGGATCATGTGTTGGTAATATTTGCCGCAACAACGAAAGTAAGCTAAACTGAAAGTTTCACTCGGTTTTACTTAGTCTGGTTACTTTGTGAAAGGGTCTATAACTTTTAATGCCGAGGTTGTGGCGTTGTTAGTTTCCAATGTTTCCATTGAAAAATAATTAGGTATATAGTATTAAATGAACTTTAAACCCATCTTTAGTCGTATCACGTTGGTGCTGGGTATTCAACTATTCATTTTAGTAATCTCATATATTATGGAAAGGCCATAATAATGGATATTTTATTGGTGATTAAACATAGTCTTTGTTTATTCGCTTTTTTTCCTCATGTTTAGTAAATGGTGTCTATTTTTGGTTTTATGCATTAATGAGAATTACACTTTTTTCTGCAGTGAGGTTGAATTAAAGTCGAGAGAATTCTTCTACATATTTTCATTTCAAACTGAATCACTAAAGATGCAGAAATAATGTGAACATGGTAATTCAGAGAAATGCGAATGAAAGAAGTCGATTGGTAAGGCCGGGAGGTTAGCTGCAGTAATAACGCGTTCATTGGCTGCCACAACAGAATATATAAATAATATGACCGCAAGGGTTAGTCAAAGTCATCGAGTCATCTCGCCCTCAAAGGCGTCTCAAACACCCGTCGACCTTGGCTCGAGCCTTCAGGGTTAACCTCCCGAGGGAAAAAGCCCTCGGCCTCGGATTCCTCAACCCACCTTACCTGCTCAGATTATTTGCTCCTTTGTTTGAATTGAATCGTTTCGGTGTTGTGTTTCTTAGAAAATATTCGGGATACGTCGGCTCATTATATTAAATGGCTATTGAAAATATTATGAATAAATTAAGGTTATAATTTAGTGTTCTAATGAGAGCATTTCTCATTACCTACGCCATTAAGAATATTGTAGTAATTATGGAAATCTCTTCCAGGCAGGATATACGAGGGACGTTCAATGTATTCTCGGTATCAGGGTGATTTAATAATGATGTGGGTAATTTGACTAATTAATTAATGACATTATCTAAGGTATAAGGGTAAAATTTCATATAGTTGTGATCATTAGTTTGCAAGTTATCCTTAGTCAACGACAACTGGAATGGCTAATGTGACAATGTTGAAGAAAATTGAGAACCGCGCTGTTATTAGATTCCTACCAAAACAAGGAAAAAGTCAAAAAACTATTCACGAAGAGATGGTGGCTGTTTACCAAGATTCTGCACCTTCGTTATCTACGGTTCAAAAGTGGCCAAGTGAATTTAAAATGGGCAGAGAGAGTATTAAAGACACTGACTCGGGCGGCTCGGTTACTGCCTCTAAGGAAGAAAACGTGAAAAAAGTTGAGAAGCTTATACTGGAGAATGCCCGAATGAAGATCTAAATGATAAAAGAGAGAGATGACCCACCTCTCTGTTGGTTCGGGGTAAACTGACCACCGCCACCGGTGTGTTGCTTCTTTACGACAACGCCCCGGTCCACACGGCGCGTGTTTCCAAAGGCGAGATTGTGGTTTCGATGAAATTTACCACCCACCCTATAGCCCGGACCTAGCCCCGAGTGATTATTATTTGTTGCCTAACTTGAAAAAAGACCTTCGTGGGAAACGATTTTCCAACGATGAAGAGCTCAAGGCGGCAATAAATGCGCATTTTTTTGAGAAAGAGGAAAGTTATTTTTTACAGGGTATTGAAAAGTTAATTTCGAGATGTAATAAATGCAATGGAGTAATGGGGGATTACATTGAAAAATAATTATTAATAATTATTCATTGAATTTACAACCTTTTTTCAGGCCGGTACCGAGAATAGGTACATTGAACGCCCCTCGTATTGTAGAACGATGTATTCATATGACTTGGGTTTTATTATTGTCGACTTGGGAATTAAGTGTTTTTATAATAAGTACCTAATATTTGAATCGTCTGATAACTTTTATCAGAGGAATATTCTAACGATTTGACGGCTAGAGGACAGAAAATATCAACTGCTGCTAATACCTAAACATGCTTTGAAATGGTTTTCGATTTTATGCTCTTTCTCAAACTATTAAACTTTAATGGATTTTAGATGAATTCATTATTCCGAGATATTTTAATTTTGAATAAAGTATTTCTCCAACACGTAAGTATGCAGAAATCTAAAGACACGTGGACGGTAAATCAGAAAAGACACACCAAAGAAACGATCAACGGAGACAAAGACAAGATTTTTCTAAAGATGACATTAATAGAAATGAAGTGATAGCTAAAAGAGGTCAATGAAAAGAAAACGAAACTGCGTTAATTTGAAAATATACCTAAGGATTATGACATACTTGGTTCGTTGTGTCATGTATTTTTCAAAGAAAGTCCATGAAAGCGGAGCAATATTTCAGTGCATCTAGATTCACAAGAACGTGTGAAAATGCAAAAATACTTCTTGCGGTATAAGACTCAGCAGTTTACAAATAATAAAGTTGGGCGAAAAATATGGTCTTGATTTAAAACGTGACATATCTATCATTTTAGTTGATGACATGGGAAAAATATATCCTTGGCCTTATTATAGGAAACGAATTTCAGGCGACTGCTATCACTTAGTCAAGAGGACTAGAGTGAAGATACTTACAAAACAAGAGCCAACAGACTTGGAAGAGTACTCTGAAGCCTTATCGAGTCGTTATCTGTTTTAATTATGTGATTGGTACTGACAAAATTGACCACTACGACGAAGGAGCTATAAGTTTTTGAGACTGGTAAACAATTTTACCGGATTGGAACAAAACATCCGAAATGGAACACGAGAGAATCAAAAATACGATGGGATATATTAAGTGAATAGTAGTCAATTCGCCTAACTAATATCAGAGTGACCATATTACAAAGAAACGATGTCGGTGGACCCATAGGTTTTATATGCGTAGCGTGCGTCAGCAATTTGCATAATACTGTGTGTTTGTCTGTAGACTGACGCTAAACCTTCTTGGTTTTCATTACGACCTGAATGAAGCTTTACTATCAATATATGTAGAAGCACATTTCGTAGAAACTGATCAAAAGCTGCTCTTAAAGATTGTCAGCACAATGCACTTACGATAACAAGTGGCAGCTCTTTGAATACTAAAACTCAAAATCCAAAGGAGAAAGTATATTTATTGAGTAGTCCGTTTCAAATTGATATAATATAAAACAGAGAAAATTTATAAACCTATGTTATATTTTTATGTATAACAAATTTTTGTATAATCTTCGACATGTTAGTTAATCAAATTAAAAGAAATGATATAGAAAGCTCGACGTCCCATTTTTTTGCCGCATTTTTTTTTTTGGTTACGCAAGCCGATATAAGAAGTTCCGTTTATAAGGTACAGTAAAGTCTGTTGCATGTATTTTTATTTATTTTATCAACAAGGTCGACTGATTCCCTCGGCAACATATAAAAATGAGTGCACGAGTACAGGAATGATATTGTTCTGATAATGGAACTGACTTTCGTTTATTGAATCAAGTGGCATTTAATAATATAAATTAATCACTTGGTGTTGACTTAATTTTCATGAGCTGGTGCAAAATGCTCGAGGTTTGATCAGATTTGTAAAATTCAGTCGACCAAAATCGCTACTTAATAGAATCTATGGGATAAGTGAACTTCCTTAACAGGCTTTCTCGGTTTGTTTTCCTTTAAACAAGCCTAGGGTACCCTATTAACGGCTTTCGTAGTAGTCCAGATAAGGACGACGTGCAATTTACACCACACAGCGGGGCGAAAGGCTACCCGTTACACTATTTTTTTTTTAGAAACTGCACCAGGTGCCGCAGATCGCACTTTCCACGATTAACTTTCTCATTCACAATACGAGTTGACCTTTCGTTTCTATGGCACTCCAAAAAAAAGGGTACATCTTTTAACAAAAACTTTAATTTTAAATGAAGTGGGATTTGAACAGGTGACACATAAAAAAACGAAAGGTGTGAGTAGTTTCATTTTTTTTTGTGTATACTCTACATTTTCGTACTAAAGGCTCATTATGAATTAATAAACAAATTGATTTTAAATAATGTATAATCATGTTGATTAACATGGAAATCCAATTTTTAGTTCATAACCTACATTAAAACGAAAGGAGGCCATTGAGAAATAAGTATTTTATAGAGAGCACTAAGTTCATAAACGATGTTATATGCCTACAGAGCTGTTTATCGATATGTAGTGTTTTCGTTCTAAATGTTTTTATTAATAATTATGTATACGAGATTAAGGTAAGGAGAGAGCCGTGGTTCACTCTCAACTCGACTCTCGCTGCGTGGAAAGCTCGCTATCTCGTCTAGGTGAAAATCCTACAATATCGTCGTTGTTACCTTTGCATCTAGTTCACAGTGTGCTATTTATGCATACGTATTTTTTTTCAAATGTCTAAATGAACAGGAGCTCAGCATAAATTCGAAATGTCATGAAAAACGATTCTATGAAATGAATGAAATAATTCAATTAATACTTATAATTTATTCTAATCTCCCCTGAAAGCGTTAATTACTTTTTGAAAGTATTTAATTGGTTTTCAATTCATTATAAGACTGTCGAAACATCTTATTAATTTAATATCATATTATTTATTAGAGACGCGAGGCGGAACGCAACAGTGAAAGTGCATCTCTACATTGCGCCCGCGCACCGAGTTTAGAGCATTTTTCAGTCGTGATTAAAAACAGAGAGAAATGCAAGAAAGCGCCGCTCAAGCGGGCGATGGTATAGTAAAATTTGAAAGCGCTACACAATAGCGCGTTGTCGAAATTGGAAAGTTGAGTGGCGTGCGTCCATTGCGTAACAGCTCTTACGAGCTGCGGTGTGACGCTGACGAAAGGTAAGGTGTGACGTCACCAGCATGAAAGTGCATCGCCCGGCGCCCCACCAAGCGCCGCCGGCGAACAAATGCACGTGCGCTGCAGTACTGCGCTTCCTGCATCTGAGGACTTTCTATTGGGAAACCGCTGCGACAAGCACTCGACTTCTCTACACATCTAACTATTGGGAAATTCGACTCTCACGCATGGCTACACGAAACAAGATGCATCTGATTGAGCAATCAGCTTTACAATGCGCTTGCACAACCATTGACACGGTGGACGAGGTGCTTCGTTAAACGTACATGCATCTCTGATATTAAGGTACGCACGTATTTAAAGGAATTTAAATATTTATTGTTTTTATACTTACACTTTACGGTGCTTTACGGCCCCTGTAGAAATACCTGTAAATAAAGGATGTCGAATTCAGGTTATCAAGACCAACTTGTATATATTATGTAACACTATAAATAGTAAGTATGTATGTTACTTAATTTACTACTGGCAGAATACGCAAAAAAGTATCAATGAAACTGTGTCTAAAAGTATGTCCGCACTGCAAAATTTTGGTCTGATGAAATAAAAGTTGAGTAGGTACCTAGGTACTGGCTCAAGGTAAGGATGGAATACTGATAATCTCATATGAATGCCTATCGGTCTAAACTTCAATTAGTTTGATACAGGTGCATGCTGTTGCTAAGTGCCTAGGTATTGGTATATATATAGTATATAGGTCAGCCTTAATAAATGTTCCCACTGCTGGGCACATGCCTCCTGTCTCTGAGAGGGAGTGGGCTGTAATCTACCACGCGGACCCAGTGCGGGTTGGTAGATCTCACATGTCTTCGAATTTTTGGTTCTCGGATATGCCGGTTTCTTCACGATGCTTTTCTTGAGTAATTCCGGTCTGATCTCCTGTACCCCCCTCCACAGCCCCCTAGTTCTTCACCGTTTTGAGGCTAAGTGCCTACTTTCCCAAAATTGAGTAGTCCCAATTTCAGGTGCACGAAAAAGCATAGCCTATGTTTAGCCTGGACTGCTCACTTCACAGCCAGTATCGATTTGCGGGTCTAAAATTGTAAACGATATCCTGGAATCGAGTGGGGGTAATGCAATATTTCTCTCCCGTCTATTTGAGCCCGCCGATAAATTGGCAAAACTGCTAACACAGTTCTCCTCTGCACGTAGGTCGTTCTTTATAATGATACTAGCTGTGCCCGCGACTTCGTTCGCGTGCAAGTCGGAAAACAAATTGGACTTCATGGGTTTTCATACTTTTTTGCGCGAAAACCTAATTTTTTTTCTAAAATAAAAGTAGGTTAAGTTATTCTTTATAAGATCAGATATCTGCTAGTGAAAGTCCCGTCAAACGGAACGAACAGACAAACAGACAAAAATTTGATTTTTTGTTAGAAGTACCGTATATTTTATATACTTTCATAAGCATTTAGTAAAAAGCTGTTATTTTGAAATTCAAAACAAACATTTCAATTTTATTTATTTGTATAGATATTACATTATGTTGACAGTTACCACTGTCATCGAGATCAAAAGCAAATGATATACAATAATAAAATCAATTGTGTAGTCATTTTGTACTCATTAAGGTGGATCCACACATTGCGAGCATGCGCTCCGCACGGCGCACAACGCATGCCTCGGCTTGAGGCGTGCGTGTTGACAAATTATACCAACATATGCTCGGGTCGAGCCATCGCGTGCGAAGCAAATGCTCGAGGCAAGTAGGCGCGCAGACTTGGCAAGGCATGCGCTCCGCACGGCGCACAACGCACAGCGCGTGTGCGCCGCACACGCGCTATTCGCTGTGCGCCGTGTGGCGGCCGGCTCATTGCGAGCAGTGCGTTGCGTTTGGATGGTTGTGTCCGCCTCGCTGCGGATGTACGCGCGCATTATGAACGACAAAGAAATGTTAAGAAAAGCAGTTTTATTATACGAAAGTAATAGATTATTATGGGATCCTAAACATAATCATTATTTTAATAAAAATAAAAAAGAAGACGTATGGCGTTTTCTTTCCTTTTCTTTTCAATAATTGAATTAATAATTATAAAAGTAGCAGCGGATACGCGCACGCGATGCAAAGGCGCCATCTTGACTGCTGCTGTGTGGGTTGGATCGGCCCGAGCATGCGCTGCGCGCTGTTTGGCCCGAGCAAACGCAGTTTCATTTTCGCAGTCGAGGCGTGCGTTGATATTCTACGCGGCGCACGCCTCGAACGTGCATGCGCGGCTACGTCCACACCTAACGTAATGCTCGCACTGAGGCACTTTGATCTTGAAGCATTTGCCGACATACGTTGGCTCGCCCTCGCGCGTGCGGAGCGCATGCCTCGCCACGAATATACAGGTCCACACTTGGCGAGGCATGCGTTGTGCGCCGTGCGGAGCGCATGCCTCGCAATGTGTGGATCCACCTTTACAAGCTTGAAATCAATATAAGCCGCCTTGACACTGTTTGCTTTTACAGACCGACGCGACGGATGCGTGTGTCAGTATAAAATGTGTTACAATGATAAATAATAATTGAAAACACGGATTATTTGTGAGGACACCAGTACATGTAGATGACATAGTATTATTTTTATTTTTAACTCGTTACATTTCATGATAATTATAGTAAATAAACTCAAGAATAAACACACGAACTAAATTCAAAATTATAAATAGAAATAAATATGTTGTGCGCGTTTCCACTAACCCTGTATAAAGTGTTATTTAAATTGAATAAATATGAAATTAGCCACAGCCAGACTTGCTAACTAGAAACTCGGCTTACATACGATGAGTAAAGGTATTTTTGCAATAAGCATTTTATAGCCACATAATAGTAATACCATGCCATACAAATGTCACGCCGATTGACCAATAAGTGAGAGAGTTAAAAAATTGAGGTCTCAACGCGGGACGCTCCTCAAAGGAGTTCATGGTTGAATGGAACATGTACACTGTACAGCGTTAAAATGACCAGCTGTGCCTTATTATACACCTTGTCCCACCACTATAGAGTTCATAATGCCATGGCACATAAGAAGCAGTTCCTAAATGTAGGATTGAGAACGTTAGTGAATATATAATGTTTTAATCTTTATATCCTCTAAAATAGAGTCGACTTCTGTTTACAAGATGGCGGCATTCAAGAAGTAGGTTGAGAGAACGCACGTCTAGTACACTCGTATATCACAAAGACTCATTAACTCATCGGTGTAAGATGTGTTGCGATTGTCAATAATGAACTCTATGAGTTTGTGACATAAAAACTGCATGATGGCGCAATTATCGCTTTATTAAGAGGACTACATGACCTAAAGCGCGGTCTTTGTCGGTCTGCATAGAAAAGAAAGAGAAGCGCGATGCCACAACGCTGGTAATTTATTGCAAAATATGAAGCAATTATCGATTTACGAAAAATCTAGTCTTTGGACAAAAAAACTAAAACACTATAATTTTAGTATGTTGCTTGTAGAATAATCTGACAAAAAATCATAATGATTGTATGTATATTAGTATGAATTTTGTTGTAAATAAAAAGTTTTTAGAGGTATCTTCATGATTTTTTTCTATCGTACCAAATAAGTTGTATTATGTTTTCAACACACTATCATCCTAGCATTTATCCTGAAGAATATCATATATTTTTTTGGTTTTTTTTACTGTAGGCGATCATTTACTTTTATTGTTTCTAAAACTTGCGTTTTTTGCGTTTAGGTCCTGTAAGCCCCTTAATTAATGTAATAATGAATGTACCTACCTACGTAATAGACTTAATTGTTGCTGTTTAATTTCTACCATTACCTTAACATGGTTTTTTTGTTCCAGGAAGGTTGTTGTAATTAATAGAAATTAAAATTATGTCGATACTATAGTAAATTGAATACGAGTTTAATTTTTGATACGGATAGAAAATTGTACCTATATGCATTTTTCTCATACCTAAGTGCAGCAAAATTCTTTAAATTATCAATTCTAAATCTAATTTGATAAGAGTAACATTATGATGCTGAACTAACAGATAATTTGTTGTATATATTACTTCAGGTAGGTATTGCTGCCCAGCAACATAAACAGCATTTCAATACGCAGAATCTGCATAGATCTTGCTTACCAAACATTCAGGTGTGCAAGCATAATAAACTCTCAAATGTACCAAACTTAAGACTAAATAGTATCAGAAAGGCGAGAGGTTCGTGCACTTTCTACTAGAACATGGTACAAAAGTAACGAGCAAAAGTTACGATATCTCGTGTGATATAACCGCTGTGCTGTACGTTGCGGTACAGCCCGGCTATACACCGATTTCACGCCCCATTCGCCTTTCATAACACCCTTCTAAAATACGCACAATTTCTTCAGTATGGTCAATAAATGAAATTATGTGAATAGTCTGTGAAACTTTCTTGTGATTGCTTCCTGTTTTGATAAATAAAAGAAGACTGGCGATATCGAAAGTTCGGAACCATCAAATCTATACCGATCGCACTCGAAACGAAAGCAGAAAGTTTTATTTTCTTTTTATGCTTATACCAAAAGAGTTTGTAAATAACCCTTTAGCAATACCTTTGGACACTTCCCGCTATTTGTTACACCTCTGTCAACCGTAATTCTGCCTACACAGTCCTTTGTATTGGCTAAGACTGACAAAGCCCACCGACATATCCACGAATATTTCTCTCGGGTAGAGCTGTAATTTTATTTGTAAGTTGCTTTGGTGTCTCTTTGTAGTTTCATAGTGACTCACTGCTAGACACAAAACAAACATGATTAGCGGTTATTATATTTTTCCTATTAAGGAAATTGTGTTAATAGCGAAGCCCTAGACACTCACAATGCATCTAGATTTCAATTTAAAGTGTAGCAATCGAACTTGGTACTACAAATATTGTCACAGCAACAGTTCACTTTGGAAATGTTTACCAAATTGTTCGAAACGGGGATAGGGCAGGTAGTTATCATGATTGTCTCTAGGGTCGGCTAACTGGTCCATCGATAAGGCTAAAAGCTCATACATTAAATAAACAAACGCACTAGATTAGAAACTCGCTTGTTTTGCAAGTTTCTAATGCTGTTGATTAGTTGTAATATGTTGCAAGTTATGAATATCTAACAATCTGGCTATGCCGCATTCTCTGACAAAGTGCCTACCTCGCTGGTAAATTGCAAGAGATCTCAGCGAGAAATACGTTCACCGTCCTAGATGCGCGGTACTTTCGTTTTGAAATCGGCGCGCACAATTGGCCGTATCGAGACAGAAGCGGACCAGCTGCACCGTGCGCGTGCACAGCTCGGCCGAGCACTCGCCTGCGCATTCCTGTGCCTCTGACAAGCACACCCTTCACCCACACTATATTTCTATCATAATCTTAGCTTAGGTACTTTATAGGTCATGTATTTTTGCCACACCAACCCTGCGCCCCAGTTATACCCAAAATATACCGCTCAAAGCGGAGAGAAACGGAGAAATTAGTCAACTTACTAACTCTCTATCCACAGGCTAATTTTGTTCTAACTAGCATACACTAATTAATTTTGGTTTCAAAGATAAAAACCTACTTTCATTAAATAAAAATTCATTTTGTCAAACAACTTTCATGCAGCGTACCTAATCGATAATTATAAAACCATAAAAACAAGCATTGAAGAGATAGCTTAAAAATAAAATTAACTATGTAAAAACTTTCGTTTGTATACTTTTTACTAAAACTATTGAAAGTTAGCCATGAAAAGAATTTCTAGTGGCTGTGATCGATGATCGTGACAACTTTCAAAATGGTATTTAGAAGAAAGATAATTGAAACTTACATAATGTCACCGATGAATTAGTGAATAGACTTTCGACATGAGTAAGCCTAATAATTGTAGTGTAAATTCGTCACGATGATGCTGTGAAGAAATCTGTCCCAATTTCTAGAGATTCTGCGTCGGTAGAGATTGATATGTTAGAGAACAGCAATATATTGCGATGGTCCTAGATATTTTACAAAATTCCCGTCGGAATGATTCAATGCAAGAGTAGATGGTTTAAATTTTAGTTGAGCCGTCTAATAAGCATATCTACGTAGTGCGCCAGGCCCCGCGACTTTTGCAATTCGTGTTACACTAACCGCTACATAGAGAATGTGACATAATTTCTCCAGTTTCGCGGTGTGGGCTTAAAAAGAGCGTTTCTAAATTAATCACAATAGAAAGACAAAGCATTTCTATTAACATAACCAAGATATTGTTTGAACGGATACTTGGAAATTAGTTGATGAGAAAGTTAGAAGCTGATAAATTATGGAGTCACTATAATTTAGTTAGTGATTTAGAAAAATGCATTCGGATTGCTGAAGAAAAGAGATCTGGAACGCCCACAAGTGAAAATCTTTTGTTAACAACTGACACAGATTAATTCAAGAGCAGAAAGTTGAATTAAAAAAAAAACGTGTCACCTTGTCACAGTCGTAAACGCAGCAGTAATACATTAATGGATCAAATTAACTCAAACGGACATAAAGTGGCTTTTCATTTATGCAGTCACCGTGCGCCAGATTTCATAAGCGTTCTCTCCGCACCCTGATCTAGGTTATGTGGTCGACATCGGCGGCAGCAGCGGTGGCGTATCGAGCGCGTCCGATGTTAACCTACATACATCGTTGGCACACTTACACCAACACGGTTGGGGTCGAGAGCACCCGGACCCGTAAAATTCGTGACCCAGCCCCCTCCCTTGCGACCTCTCGTTGTATTTGAGGCCCCGCGACGTCAAATGCTGTTAGATAACTAAATTCTAGGTTCTGCCTTTTGAATAGGTACTTGTTCAGTTCAGTAATTGCACATACAAAAAGAGGTTGGGTTAATAACTGCCTGTTCGTTAACGTGGAGTGAAGTATCCAAGCCATTGACAACAGGTATTGTTTCAAAAAGGCTCCAATTTACAATATGCAAGTGAAGTTTGGTTGTGATGGATGTATTTTCATGAATTTTTAACGTCGTATTTACTACTGTTTTCCAGATAGCACTATACATAATGAAGAATCAGCCGGAAGTGGTAATCGTTTATCGTGGAATCATTAAGTAGTAATATTATTGAAGCGGTTACAGGTGAAGCACCATATTCGTTTTAATCAAGTATATTTTTGTATAAATGAAGGACGGTTATCAATATTTACCGACTGCCTTTAATTTTATTCCGAATAATACTATCCTACGGTGAAAAGCGAAAACCCATTAAAATTTTCAATATTGAAGCCATAAAGTGAAAATTTAATTGTAGACTCAGTTATTTGATGATTGAATATTTTGAACTCATCGGAGTCTACATTTTTGGGGTTAAAAGGTTAAAATTAATCTTTCAATTCATTTTAAGCGTTGTTGCTGTTTCCGTCTGCACTAGGTACCTAATTCTTTGATCCAATTGATTGCAATGACAATAAGTACCAGGCTTTCCTTTCATTAACTTTTCATTCCTGTTTATAATTATCCTTATTTTAACCCAAAAGGGTATTGTCATTGCAATCAATTGGATCAAAGAATTACCACGTCGTGATTTCGTGAATTTACAATGAATGCTTCAGTAAAACCTTCATTGTTTATGCTTTCAAGACAGGCACCGTCGCTCCTCCTTGGGTCACGATGCGCTTAGGTACAAGTGGCATGGCTTGCAGTCACGAGGGTCGATGCCCGGCCTGTGTCGCTAACACTACCAATCGATAACCTGATTTGTACTTATACTCATACAACACTAGCCATGATTCACTCGATATAACCGAATTAACTAATGTTTAATTACCACGCCTATCTCGATTCTCGATTTCCAGCTGTCCCGCTCGCACCCACCGGTATTTACGCGGTGGAGTAATCAATCCCTAATGCGGTGTCACATGTGGCGTTATCTTAATTCATAGGAATTTATTTATAAACTAATTTAGGAGAACTGGTAATAAGTTTAAAGACGTATTGTATTACTCATGTGATAAAGCTTCGACACAAATTCTTAGAAGGTAAGAAGGTATCAAACACATTGTTCATAATAGGGGATTTCCTGGAAGCCATAGTGAAGCTCAAATTCTGTAAGTAGGTACTTTGTTGACATATGGGTATGTGTAGTCAGGGCTATTGCGATGCGAGTTGATGGGACAATGCAAGTGTCCAGAGCCTGGTCCGCGTGCAATCCGAGGTCGACGCCCTGTCGGCGGACGAGTTAACCGCGGAATACTGACCCCTCTCGCACCATATACTCAACAATACACTTGCGACTCGATCCGCATAAGGATAAAGTCCGTTTTACAATGGCCCTACTACCGGTTAGAACAACCACAACTTTGAAAGTTCAAATACGAGCAGATATCAACGGCATATTCATGCAGGAAGTAACGTGCGTATTGAACATTTTTGAAGAACAAACCTATCAAATAAGGAACGTTATTTATTTTACAATTCTAAACACGACGTGCAACTAGCAAAAACAAATTTTCTTATAAAAAAAAAAGTTTAGATTTGCTGTGAAATCAATAATTGTAGAAGATGTTTGTATTATGCCGCATACCTTTATGTATGGTGTTTGCGCATTCGCGGTGGTTTATAGAATAAACAGTCGTTTGAACACAATAAAATTGTTAAGTGTCGCACTTTCGATGACAAATGAGCAGGAAACCCAAAGCATACGCACTATATCGTATTGAAAGCAGATTAGGTATAAGACGTGTGCAACCACAAAGAGTTTAGTGAATCAGCGTGTTGCTAACAACGACTTAATTAATCATAGTTTAAAGTAACTAACTGTTTAACAAGGTCCATTTGTCTTTCAGGTTAGGCTTCATCGTCGCGCTAAAATTGTACAGTTAACCGGCGTCTCATTTAACCGCTAGTGCTAGATAGCCCTAAAAACTGAAACATCTTTTAGGTATGTAGTGCCGTTGTACCGAATTAGACCGAGGTAAAGCGATGAACAACGCGATAGTGGATGTGATAACTTATCTATCAGTACTGGGACTGCGAAGTAGTTTGCTTGGAACAGCTTCAACAATAAGGTACAGACGGCAGCACATCAAGCTACTACAATCTGTCAAATTTCTTTGATAGATTTTCAACTTTACTGCAAAGGAATAAAGTTCATATTCAATTGAGAAAATTTGACAGATTGGGGTAGCTTGATGTGCTGGCCTCTGTACTAAATACTTAATGGTTTAAACGACTATCAGTTAAGTATACAAGGAAGTATTGTTTTAATATTGTTATCTGTTATACATGAATGTTCTGCAGGGTCGTCCGCCGTCACGAAATGATATTGAATCAATATTTTAACATTATACTTTACATGTTTAGCCTTAGATGCTATGAGGTTGTTACAAGGATAATTACGTCAAATATTATATTTGTGGTTATTATTGTAGGTTTAGGTTTCGATTTCGACTAAAAGAAGTAGGAATGTTCTTTAAAAAAAAATCAACCGAATTGATAACCTCCTCCTTTTTTTGAAGTCGGTTAAAAAGAACATAATTATATAGGTACCAAACATAAACTACGGACATTTTACATTTTAACCGACTTAAAAAAGGGGGTTCTCAATTCGGATCTTTATATGTATACTTAGGTTTTTTTTTTTTTTATGTAAGTATGTTCGTGCATAACTCTTGTCATATGTAGACGGATTTGCAAAATTATTTTTTTAATGGATGCCTCAGGATCCCATATAAATTTGATTAACTTTGCTTGTGTAGGTAGTTTTTGAGTTAGCTTCAATAATACGATTTATTTCCACTTAGTTTTTATTGATGATGTTTTAATAACTTCCTGTCACTGATAGGTACATAGCAAATAGTGTTAAACAAATTTGTGTTAGGTAGGTAGGAACTAAAATGTGAAAAATAAAAACTTTAGTCTTTCTTTTTTCAGTCAAAGTCAAAGCATTTATTTCAAACTAGCAACGCCCCGCGGTTTCACCCGCATAAGTTTCGATCCCGTGAGAATATCGGGATAAAAAGTATCCTATGTCCTTTCCCGGGACTCAAACTTTCTCTATACCAAATTTCATCTAAATCGGTTCAACGGTTTAAGCGTCAAGAGGTAACAGACAGACAGACACAGACACACTTTCGCATTTATAATATTAGTATGGATAAACCAATTTTATTACAGGCACTGTTGAATTGTCAAGGGGTCGGTCAGTCAGAAAGATGAAGCTGACACTCTTTTAAATCCCATTAAAGTCTTTGTTTCCAAAGAAATGTCGGACAAATCCGGAGAGATGGGAACTCTACATGGGAGCGACAAAAGCTACAGATTTACAGACCACCATGTGATACGAACCTTAGGTAGGTACTAAAGCTTCATCCGCATAATTAAACTGTTAGAATCTAATGAAATCAGATTCCTACTTGGCAGTATGTACCTAATTACTTAGTGATAAGTAAAATAATGTTGACTTTTATTACATTTTCAGGAAATGCTCTGCATAAATGTACACTTGTAGTGTACAAAACACGCCCGGGGCTTTTAGCAACTTTTCTATTACCAGAAATCCTGTACTAAGAATCTAGGGTCCCAACGCAACAAGATTTTATTTACATAAAGTTTCTAAGTTCGCTACTAAAGAAAAGTAGGTAATCATGACATGATGTTGTCGAAACAGTTGAAAGCTTCTGTTTTGTAACGTTTAAGTTTGTTTTGTTTATTTATTCAAGCTCAGGTGCTTCTTTGTTAATTGAATAAAAGAACTGTTTGAATACGTAATGCTGTCTGACATCAGACATGTCTATATTATTAACCGACTTCATTAGTATACTAGCTTCTGCCCGCGAATAAAATTCGTCTGCGTGAAATGTCTTGTTACCCCGACCCACCCCGTCGCATCGCATCGCCTGTCCGCGCTATTACTCTGTTTTCGCTTGGCGTTCTTTCTGATTTTTTTTTCTTTTTGCTCGGTTTCTAAGGGTCATAGCGTGATGTTATGCAAACATATTTTTTCAAATACGACTGGTTGGTCCGGAGAATAGCACGTTCAAACAAACAATAAAACAAACTCAGCAGCTTGATTATTAATATAGATATAGAGAGATTTATTAACTAAAAACAAAGTACTTAATTATGTAATATTTTAAATTTGCTTTCTGATAAAATTCCTCTCCACTTCAGTCGCTTCAGGAAATTGGAAAATTTTCAGTGAACAAAGGATTTTTCGTAATTACTACCCAGAAATAACTTCATTTCATTTTCGTATATTATTTTATTAATCAACAAATTATGAATTAAAAATTTCGCTGAAAAAGCAAACGGTAGTGCAGAAACCATAGAAATGTAAAAAACTTCTTTCATATAGGTATCTATGGCAGTAACCAAATGCCAACCAAAAGCTGAAAAAAATCCTTTATAAAAAAGATACCGGAAAATACATGCTATGATGAGTCAGAAAACGTAATATTGTGATATTTACTAGATTAGATTTCACACAAAAATTCCGTATTCAGGGTAGTGGGTGAACCGACCTAGAAACAGGAATGATGTCATTTATCATTTGGAGCCTCCAGTCCTTGAGACAAAAGTTGCCCAAGGCCGGCAGCCCCGAAAATATCCTTCGGGCGGAGTCCTTGGAACCTACGCATTACAAGGTCACCCCATTACAGACGCGGCGTACCAGTCGCACGACCAGTCCATAGATTTAGCTTATTGTAACAAGGTTACAGAAAATATTTCGGTAGGCACGGGTTTTAACGATAAATTCATTGAGTGCTTTGGAAGTTTATAGAACGTGAATAAATCGGAGGTTATTTGTTTTACTGAAATAGGAGGCTTTATCGCCTTCATCATCTACAGGCTGAATTTACCCACTGTTCAAGGTTAGCCTTGGGTTTTGTATGCCTCTTTGCATTGACCTCGGCTCCTGCTGTTGTCATCAGCCCGTTTATCCATTAATAAAATAATTATGGTTAACTTTTAACTTAATTGTGTCCAATTAAAATGTAGCTAGAAAATGTTATTAAATTACGTATGCTTTTAAGGCCAAGGTTGTTTGTAGTCAAGGGTGGGTATGGTTGTTTGTACCCGTGCAACCTTCAGCGGTTCTAAATCAGGTACCTGGTACACTATTTTATTCAGTACGGCCTTGTTCAGGGCTAGTAACAAAACAGATTATGAAAGTCTTAAGTGGATGAGCAAATTGAGGAGAAGCCCTTACTGTCTTTGGAGACAGTTAAGCCACGTAAGGGGCACCTGATTTAACCACGAACAAGGTTCTTGCAGATTGAAGATGGCGACCCAGATGCATGGATGTAGAAAGGAAGAAGTTAGAAGCACAAAGCGTTTTAACACTGGCCAAGGAGAAGAGAAGAGCCTCCCCAAGAACAGCAGCAGCAACGTTTGCATGAGAAGAGACTGCTTGAAGGAACATAAGTAAGGCCGCGCGTCAGTTGTCTGGTAACAAAACCAGTATAAGCAGCGGGATATTTGTGTACCACACTTACCAGTAGCAATGGCTTTCATTTTGACTGTTCAACAACATTCATTGCGTTATTTATTTTGTTGATTAGAAATTTTCGAACATAATTATGAAACATTGGATTAGCAATATCCTTCAAAATGATCCAGATTGTAATTGAAAGTGTGTTACGTAATTAGGGTGGGACTGGTCGGAGATCTTATTCTATTCATAATGCCGTACTGCGCTAGGCCATCTCAAGGTCAAAGTGCTACCATTGGAGTGCAGCCTACTGTACAAAATGAATGAAAAGAGTGCAAGACAGTTTAAGGGACATAAATTATGTGTCTAAATACATAAGATGCCTAAATAAATAAGATGCCGGCTGTAAGTGAATTTATGAATTTATATAAATAAAAATGAATCGCCGAAATGTATGTAAGCGCATAACTTCCGAACGACTGCACCAAATTGGATCATTCTTTTTTTGTTGTTATGATACAGAGAGAAAGACAAAAAATAGTAATAGTTTCTTATAGTTTTAATATGTTGCAGCTTGCGTTTAACCACTATCTCACCAATAAGCTATGTGGGGGTCCACAATGGTGCACATTTATTCGAGACTTGAAGAGTCCTGTCCTAGTCATAGCTATTAACTAGCTTGAATCATAGCTTTTGGGAAACGATTCCAGGGTAGGCCCCTGGACTCGTTTACATTCCATTTTCAGTTTTTGACAAATTTTGTACGGCAAATCTGCCAAAAACATCACAATAGAGAGAGACCACGTTAAGACAGCCTAGAAGATACCTATATGATAAATTATTATATTGATAACATGCAAACTAGTAACTATCTTAATATGGTGTCAACTTTATCAAGATAGATGCAATTCTATGTGCGCAAGACGACATATCAAGCTATACATTTCCAGTATAATCTCTTCTCAATGTACGAAAAGCCTATACAAATGCGAAGTCAAAATGTATCGCTTGATAAGTCGTCATGTGTACAAAAATAAAACCTAATTTAAGCTACATACTTATGTGAACTAAAAACTGAATATTATAGGAGTAGAAAATACATAATAGAAAATGCTCATACATATTTATGTAGTAAATAAAATACACATGACTTTTGAAATATATTTATGGAAATTCAACAAGAAGCAGTGCATAGTAATTAGGTTGACAATTCTCGTGAGAAGATCTGTTTATGTAGATCGGTAAGATATTTTATACAGTTTCTTACAAAAATTATGCATAAGTAATTAATTAAGTATGTCCAAGGTTGACCGTTACATTCAACGCCCTAGCTGACAAAAATATTTCTTTTCCTGTTTTTTCTTTTTAAGAATAACTTATTTTTTTGACAGAATTTTTGAAGATTTTCTCTCCGGGCTTTCATAAATTTTTTCCGTCTTGTCATTGTTACAATCAAACCGCGAAAACAAATTGGGCATTGCTCTTTCAAGTTTTTGGCGGTACCTTATCTCTGTAGCGAATTATTTAAATGACATGGCAACCACGGTGAACAGCGGGAGCGTCCCTATTTGGGTTATTCGGAAACCACACAGTAATTTCCTGACTTTGTATAAATCTAAATTATGTCAAGGCTCGCACCCATTATTAAAATATAATTTTTCCCGTGTTCAGCAGATACGATAAAAAATCAGGTCAACCCAAAATATGGAAAGCTATAACCAATTTTGTAATCAACTAGGATAAGAATACCGAGGTCATTATTAATTAAAATATTTTACATTTATTATTTGCAGGTTGTATTCGGTCGTACAGCGCCATCTAGCGGCAATGTGGAAAACAGAACATAAATTTGCGATACAGTTATTTCGTTTTGACAAGAAATATAATATTACGAAGTGCGCCGAACACGATTAAATTGGAAAAAGGGCAGGATGATGATGATTGGGAAGTTTCTTATTAGGTAAAAAAGAAACCTTAAATAAAACACACTGCCAATTTCGTGTTTATAAGTAAGGCACCCAGTATCGACATTTTAAGAAGATTGTTATGGGGACTAGTGGACTACATGACCTAAAGCGCGGTCACTCTCGGACTGCATTGAAAAGAAAGAGAAGCGCGATGACACAAAGCTGGTAATTTATTGCAAAATATGAAGCAATTATGTATTTACAAAAAATCTATTGTTTGGACTAAAAAATTAAAACACTAGTGCTTTAATATGTTGCTTGTAGAATAATCTCACAAAAAATCAGAATGATTGTATGTATATTAGTAAGGTTTTTATTGATTAAAAAGAAAGCTTTTAGAGGTATCTTCATGATTTTTTTCTGTCGTATATTAGTTGTATTATGTTTTCAACACACTATCTACATATCCTGAAGCATATCATAATTATATTTTTGTGATTTTGTTTACCGTAGTCGATCATATACTTTTAGACATTATAAAACTTGCGTTTATTGCGTTAAGGCCCCGTACCTAAATCCCCTTAAACCATTAGCGCGAAAGATTAACGGTTTTTTCTACGCCATTCTTTGGCAGCAACACACCTGTTGTATTTACGAAGACAGCATTTTTTAAGCACCTTGGAAACGACAGGTGTTCACAGATTGTTTCACTTTACTTCAATGATATACTGTATCAAGGGTGATATTTTAATTTAACACTGTATAATCTCATCTAGGGAACGTTCTTCGGTGATAGGATTAATAGATATTTGTAAGAGGATGGATATATTCATCTACTTTACAACGTTAACCATGTGACAGTCTCTCCCTATTTTTTATGTTGTCTGTTGCATTGCAGCTGCCTGTTGGAAAAGCCCATGGTCGGTAATGGCTTAATATTTAAGTTAATACAAACAAGGATAAGATGTTATTTTGTTATTTTTATAATATTATTTAAACTGTGGTGTTTCTACGAAGGAACTTTGTACTACAAAACGGATACTGGCCGTCTTTCACTCTTTTATTGAAAAACAGAGAAAAAAAGACTCTCACAAAATAATCACTTTGCATGTAAATGGAGCCGCTTTCAAGAATGATGTGAATCATTAAAAAAAAAACATTGTCTAAAAAATTACAATATCACACATCAAACGTGTCCTAGGAAAATTAAATAGAACTAGTGATTCAACGTAAAGCATGAGCAGCAGTGGCATTGAATGTGCCCCTGTCTGTTAAAAAACTCGAAGCTTCCGCGTTGAAGTAACGTTAGATGCTTTACTTTCTATAAATAGAAAAAATAAACGTTCCTTAAATGAAATATTTCGTTATAGGCAGATATTAACGTATTAAATTAAATAGAACTGGTGGACGCATAACCAGCATCGAGGTCGATGTTCACCATAAACTTCACGCAAACCTATTTTTTTTTCTTTCCGTTTCGATGGTACACACGCCAGCACATCAAGCTACTACAATCTGTCAAATTTCTTTAATAGATTTTCAACTTTACCGCTAAAGCATAAAACGTTCAAAGTTGATTGGGAAAATTTGACAGTTTCGGGTAGCTTGATGTGCTGGCGTCTGTACATCAAAGTTACTTATACTATTTATACATTATGTATATTATTTACGTTTATTGCGGCGTCAGAGGCGAAGTTCAGATCGTCAAGAGCGTAGGTAAACAGACATTCGGGACACTTATCAGATGCAGATGCAAACCGTTGGTCTTATCCGATTAATTTTCATGAGAAAGAAGATTTTTGGGTCATTTCATTCATAGAAAGCATGCACTCTTCTACACCTGCAACCTAATTGCGTAACACACTATCAAACACAATCTGAATCATTTTGAAGGATATTGCTAATCCATTGCTCATTGCATGTTCGAAAAATTTGTCTGTTCAACAACGCAAATAACGCAATGAATGTTGTTGAACTCATGAACTGTCATACATAATGAAACCCATTGCTACTGATAGTGTGTTACGCAATTACCCCGCTGGTCGGGCCCAGTCACACACGTGTTTAACTGGGCCCGATCAAAATTTCACGTCTAAATTTTGCGATATCATTTAGCCAAAGATGTGCAGAAAAAGGTATCAGTGTGGAAATTACATTTAAGCTAGTAATTTAAGGGGCCGGCGGAGCATGCGTACTTCATACAAACGTAATACCAAAATAATTACAGTTATAGGTGAATGCAATACATGAAAAAACTGTAAGAAAACATCAAGAAAACAAACAAATACAATTGACTTGCACTCTCGTTGATATGTTGCAAATAAAAGCTCAACCTACGCGCCCCACTTGCAATGAATTCGTATCGATGAATTATTTAAAATTCTGTGGTTGCAGCGCCATCTTGTGAACAAAATTTCAACTCATTGATAAATATAAACATGCTAACTAATTTATTTTCCTAACAACAGCTGGCGAAAGGTAAGCTTTAGAACAGATTTCTGTATAGCAATACTGTGTTCGGGGGTGCGGCGAAAGTACTCCCGGGCCCGACTCATGATACTGGAAGGAACAATGGGGTTTTAGTCGGTAGGAGTCTGACATAACCTTCCGTTCTTCCCAGGCGGAGGGTATCCATGAGGATTTTCCCAGGAAAACAAAAAAGGTACACATACTGTAATAACAATTCCGTATCAAATTATCGGATTCTCATCATAATAATGAGTCATAATTTTATTGTTATAATTCATAATCAGTCTCCACACAAACAATACCTGATACCTAAATATTTATGTTACGAAGAACATAAATGAAACGGAAAATTCCAAAAAGGATAAGTAATTAATATAATATTACTTTCCGCCCGCCCAAATGACGTCACAGGAAAAGAAAGTTGAAAATAATTTCGCCATACATAGAGTAGGTATGGCAGGGAAAGTATTTGTTTTTTGGCCATATTTCTTGGAATCTTTTCGTCAAGGAATTTAGGCGACGACGACGACGGAAACGAGAAAATGCAGCTGAGTCTGCGAATATTCAAACTGTAATGAAACTATATTATTGTTATAACTATATTATTGTGCAAGAGGTCACTATTTTCAGTAAGTAGTAAAGAGCATGGGACCCAACAATGACCCCTGTGGCACTCCAGCTAAGATGCTTCAATACATAAACGCGTTTTCTCCATTGATTACTAGAATTATTCAGTCTACTAAATTCCATTGTGATTGTAATGACGACATAGGCAACACAGGAGATTTTTATCTGGAATAATAGGCTTTATATCATCAATCCCTATCATCAATGCATGTTGTAAGTCGTGGAATGCAAACAAAACAGATCTATAACCTGGTTTAGGACGAAAATACGTTATTAACTTAGTTGTTGGTGCATAAAGTCTACATGGCCATGTCAAAGTTCAATCACACATAACATAAATTAATTATTTTTGGAACTCTTTTGAGCCTGTTAATTGCACTAAGTAGAATACAGTTTATAAATATAGTTTTCCCAAACACTATTCATTTAGTCACATGTGAGTTGATTAAGTTTTGAAATAAAGATGGTGAGATGAGATAAGTTAGAAAATTGTTAAAATAAATAAATGATGCCCGCCCAGACATAAAGATACCATAAGGCAGGTCTGCTTAGCCCTGCAATAGGAAAGTTACCCAACTAAATCAAAGGTGGAAAAGATGGACCAAATCTAATTAATGTAAAACAATAATCATTAGAGCGGATTCGTAGTATGTCCAATCCGAATCTGAGAAAATAATCCGAATTGGAAATTGTTCTAAATTCTGACAGATAGAGTTCTGATGTAGTGCACAACCCCTCATACTATTAGGACTACAGTCACTTCAGACCGGCATTTCTCGGATTCGGATCAGATGTAGTGGGAAACCGCCCTCGAGTCTCTCAATTCACAACATTTCGCAGAACAATAATTGAAATTAAATATAGGACAGGGTATAAAGGTTAAAACTTAAAACATTCATTGAATACAATCACATGCAGTGCAGCCATCATTAAAATGTATATATGACAGCAACAGGAGCTGGGTCAAGGAGGGTATGGAATAGTGTCAAGACTTCTAGAGTATAAACATAGTTACATGATAAAGTACACATCAAAATTAGAGTATGTGGAGCAATCAATACACTGACACATGCAGACATGTTTGAAACCCATTGTCCTAGGTAGAGGGTTACAAATTAAATATTATGCCACACAGCATTTAAAAAATTAATTTCAATTGCCCACTATCTTGTTTTCATGAAAACATAGCATAATATTATGTAAGAGATTAATTTAAAAAAATGATGATGAATGTAACACAGGTAAAGTACGCATAGATAAAGTATAATTATAAATTTTGATTATTTGGTCAGACAAAGTTTATATTGGTGCGATTTGAAAGCAGAAATGCAACCCTATACAGTGTTGCATAATTAGTAATTATATAAGTCTGTGGTAATTACCTTTTTGTCTGCATTCAGAATTATTTTTGTGTCTACAAACAGTTTGATGTCATATTTTATGTTTAGTATTATTTCATATTCGTTTTAATATACATTTTTGTTTTAAATCAATATTTTAATTCATAATCTGATCATTCGAAGGCAGAATAATTTTGTTGCGGCTAAAATGTTTGGTTTTATTTTGATTGTTTTTAAATAAATACATTTTTAGTATTGTGGTGTTTTTAGTACCTATGAATAAATTATGGCATCACTTACTCGTATTTTAAAAGTAAGTATACAACTCATAGCTGGTAATAATTAAAATAGAAATGGTCTAATCTAAGGCATCATTAAGAAATTATAATGTTTACAAAAGTATTCAATGTTTTACAACCATGAGTTTGTATAACAAAATAAGACATAACTTACCTGGTATGGTAGTCTTTCTAGCTAACACATGGCAAACCAATACTCAATACACCATGGTTCAAGGTCACTAACAACTATAAAATGTTTTTAGCCCAAAATAAAGCAGTGACGTTTTTTTATACATCAACTTCACTAGCACCACGAAGGAACCTTTAGTGAAATTACTAGAAAGGCAAAGGTGCGTGAAACAAACACGAGCTATCGCGAGCAAAGGAAAACGATCTCCATATTGCCTTGACGTCACATTGAAATACCAAACAATGGTGTATGAAACGAATCACAGTTTATATATTTAATTATGTACCGTATTATACAAAAATAGCTCGTAAATGTGTAAAAATGTACTAAAAATCAAACGTCAAGGGCGAAATACCATTATTAGTTTGACAATTCGCGAATTCTAAAATTACACACTTACCAATTTCCGCCGTTTTCACCGCACTTTTGAAGATCACCGAACACTTGAAATGATAAACTCAAAAGAAAAATAGTGTATTAATTACGTTCTACCTTAAAATTAAGGAATTAAAAACAAAAGAAGAAGAAATATACAGTAGTATGGAAGGGGTAATGCAAACCTACGCTGTCAAGAGTGTCAAGGTGTCAGTCAAGTCAATGATGGAAATATAATAAAAAAGTACCTATAGAAGTAGCAATATCGAAATGTTAAGTATTTTATCAATTAATGATATATCTTTAATACCTAATACTATTATTGCTTACGAAACATAGACACAAACATTTTTTTAAATAACTTTCTTCTTGAAAATTAACTGTTTGATGATGGTTCAAAAAACTGAACGAATGGAATAACTAAACGTAGTGATTATTTTTTTTCTTTAGTTAGTCCTAGGTTAGTCGTTCTGAAATCTAACAAAGACTTACAAATCTAATTATTTTCCATTTTTTTACACTTATCGCTTTTAATTTTGGGTGCCGAGAAGATTGTTATAAATGCAACAAATGCACCCTTTTTGCCCCTGCTGCCCTCCCTCAGTGACGTCCTAAACCGAGGTCCATACAGCACAAGGGGTGCCCTTAGCGTGCAGTCGCTTAGTTTATAAGTTTTATGCCCTGATTGGAGGCCTTAATTTATTAGGCAATCTTAGGTTGACTTGACCTGCGAAAGGCCGTTAAAAAAAATAAACGCACCCGACTCTCGTTAGCCTGACTACCCGGCAAATCTGTCACTTTAGTGGTAAAAAGGAATACTTAGCTGCTTTTAGGCTTAGACTTTTTGCCTATGTTTGTATTACGTAGCGCCTAAACTAATCTCATGATTTTGATGATTGAGGTGTCAATCAATTTGTTATTATGGTCCATAGCTGAATTAGACTGACTCCAAATTCAATTTACACTAGGTAAATATCGGGTCAGCACTGACTTGTCTCGAGTTTGGAGTCAGTTCTTACCTTGTCTAAATCAGCCTCTACCCAGTACCGGTAAAATGGGGTTAGTTTGCTTCTACGGGTTTACTTTGATAACAACTTTCGACTTATGAAAAACTTAACTTAACTTAAGTTTTATTAGATTTAAATATTTAGATTGGAACAAAAAAAACAGTTACTTGTATTTATCAAAGAATCCCACCCAGAAACCATCATCTTAAAACAACTGCAGCACAAACATTTGTGGACCGATATTAATTTGTTTTTTGGGGTTACTATCAAAATACGTACCAAAACTAGTGCGATCAAAGTATCCCCGATGCAGTATGAAGTTGATCACGATGATTATAATTTTTTTTTTCTCATAAAGGAATGTCCAAAAATATTACTTTTAATGTAAACATATACAACCCATACAACCGATGTTACATTTATTTTTGTAAATTTTTCAGCCTTCTTAGTACAGAAATATTCAACCTCGAATTTTAAAATTGATCAATGTAACCCCATTTTACGGTACCGTCTTTACCATAAAGGCACACGGGGCCCGTGCCCAGGGCCCTCTACTCCACGGGGGCCCCGGAAGGCAGATATTACAATGCTTACATACATTCAAAAACGCATTTTTTTTTTGTAAAAACTCGCACAATATAATTGTCCACATTCAAAATATTTATCGGACCTTTAAACTTTAGCAGAACAGAAATCCCGAAAGGAACAGTTTCTTTCGGGATTTCTGTTCTGCTTATAAAATCATAACAGAAAAATGTTTTTGTGTCATTCACTGTTTGTTACGGTTCCGTACCTTAAAAGGAAAAACAGAACCCTTATTATAATATTACTTCGTTGTCCGTCTGTCAAGACTCCTACCTACCTCTATTGCTTGCTTGTTATAAAAATGGGACTATTTAATAGTCCCAGTTTTATAATATCAGTCTCAAAATATCAGTCAACATAATATACATGATAGTCACTATTATGTTCATTATGTTGACTGATATTTTGAATAATATGTAATCTAATGCTTTTATCTGATATTTACTGCTATTTTATTTATTGGTATTTTTTTTTTGTTCTCAGCTCTTTGGCTGGTTTTTACCATCAAAGCGCGAATAATACTGTAATAATATTAATTTATTATTTTGATGCACTGTAAAAGTAATAAAAGAAAAAATATATTCATGGCTGGTGGCTGGCTAAATAATGATCTTCGGTAAATCGGGAATCTTCTAAAATGCATTTCTAAACGAAACGTAAAAATAACCTCAAATGAACGATCTCATTCTATGGTTTTCGATTGGCAGTTTTGTTTGTCTGTAAAATGCTTATTTAGTTGGAATTTGTGTTGAAATAATTAATTTCCAATAGAAGCCTCAAGATAGATTAATAATATATAACGAACATAATGGCCGACGAAGAAATTAATGGTGATACCGACGATATCCAGCACGATAAAGACAAAACTCAGAAGAAGACTGCAAAACATGATAGTGGAGTAGCAGACTTGGAAAAGGTTACAGACTATGCAGAAGAGAAAGAGATATCCTCTCAGGACATATCTGGGGTAAGCAAAAACAAAAATACTATAGGTATTTTTATTGAACTGGGTACTCGTTGAAATTATCTCAATAGGTTATCTTTTTATATTGTTGCTCTCAGTGCATTAGAAAACATTGAATTTACGATCTCTATATTAAATGATTGCCTTTTTAACACTCCCTGCCGACAATATATAAAACTATCCGCCCTGACTGCCCCTGATCTTCCGAATTCAAATAGTTTTTACAACTACTGGTGTGCGATTACGGAAAATGTGATACTTCTCTATTAAAAACTGTGCTTTGGCCTGCCGAACAAAATTTTTTGGGGGTCGCCGGCGCTCCCATGGCAGGGAGAGTGTTAAAATCATCCTTGAGTGTTATTGAAAAACTTGGTGATACTTTGACCCGTTGAGATTAAATTATGTCTGTTTGTTTTCCTTACGAATTTCATACAAATATTTAGCAAATACTGTTAATAATTCCAGGCGCTGTCGTTAATCGGTGACAGGAGAAACAAAGAGGCTGCTGAGCGTCTTGAAAAGGAAAAGGAACTACAAAAAGTTTCAGTGAAAAAGGATGATATAGAATTAATTGTAAGTATCTAGATTTATCACTATATATCACTATTTAAAACCTATAGCAACTATTTCCATAATATATGGGCAGTCATGGAAATTGTGGCAAGTACTACATCTAATGGAAATTTTTGTGGCTTATGTCTTGTAAAGATGGGGTTGATTTCCACTTAAGGGTTTTTACCAGTATTAGAAAGAATTCCTAAACTCGTGCACTTAAACTTTACATGTCTCGTAGCATAGCAAAGTTAACTGTATGCACACATCTCAGTGCTTCATAAAGTCGGCATTGTAATGCTGAAAGCAAAGAAACCTTAATACTTTAAAAATAAAATGCATTTTTATCAATTTCCAGGTAAAAGAGTTGGAGATATCGAGAACATTAGCAGAAAGAACTTTAAGGGAGCACCGGGGAGACGTGGTGGCAGCGTTGACTACTCTTACAAACTAACATGAATTATATTAAGTTATAAGTTATGTTCACTAACAAACAAATTGTCATACCTTAAGTTAATAGACTTTTTCTATCCAAAGAAAGATATTTTTTATTAATTAATTGGAAACTGACTTTGTTTCTTACAAACTTAAACCATTAGAGCCATTGAGGGGCCATACTTTCTTAGCAAAGATTTTAATAATTAGATTCACCCTACCATGTCAAAAGATAGCCATACTTCTATTTAGTTTTGACACATCTAGCTCACAGTGTCATGTGATTTGACTTAAATGTCATGCCATTATTATTATTGCGCTTTACTTTAATTTCGTAAACATCGTGAGGAAACAGGCATGTCCTAGAACCAAAAATTCGAAGACATCTACCGACCCTCACTGGGCCCACATGGTGGATTAAAGCCCACTCCCTCTCGCAGAGAGGAGGCCTGTGTCCCAGCAGTGGGAACATTATGGACTGACTACGCTAATGCTATTATCTTGAGTGGTCCAGACTTTGCCTAGCTTCTAGATTTTCCCACTAGGTCATGTGCAATCATTACACATTAGTTTGTTTAGTTCCAATGTAGTACAACGTAGATGTTGCGATTTGTCAATGAAACTATGAATAGCATTGTTGATGTTTGTTTTTAAATATTTGCACAGGAGTGAGGTGAGGTGAGGTACACTTCTATTTAGATAAATCACTTGTATGATGTTTTTTACATGGTTAATTAACAAATTACGATAAAAAGGACAATGAAAAATAACCAGTGGGTTTGGGGAGATTTATTATTTATTTATTTATTTATTTAATACTTTAAGCACAAAAATGTACAGAGGCGAACTTAATGCCATAGGCATTTTCTACCAGTCAACCTTTGGGTGATGCAGAGACAAACAGTGGTAGGTATTTCGTTATTTGCGAAGTCCACTGGTTATATTTCATTGGCCTTTATTCGTAATTTGTTAATTTTGGTTACAAAAATTGTGGTATTTGACAAATTTATTATTTTCTGCGTCTTAGCTACCAAAGGTAGGTATATTATCGATGAATAGGTACATCTATAGTTATGTCGTGTAACAAGCACTATTTAGTGATGGGAAAATAAAATCGATTCAATACCAAAGATACCGCTTGAGGTACCCATCTTGCCCCACCCCCGGGGCCTTTTTTTTTTAACGTGGAGAAATGCTCGTGCTTGCACTAGTACGGGGAGATAGTGCAGTTGTGTGGGACTCTTAACCTACTAAAACTCCACTGTGTCCTCCGTGAACCCGCTGCGGCTGTCCGTCACCGGACCCTCCTTGGGGAGTACTCCCCATCACCGGCGCACCATTGCAGAACACAGCACGCCGTGACCCCGTGTCTGGGCACCCTTCGTCAGGTACCTACTTGGCACCACCGCCTGCCAATTTTCGGCCGCAAAGGATAGGGAGAGGACCAACGTCATACCAACACTCCTCCCCTGCGGCCCACCGCGTCCGCCATCAGACGGTGGCGACCCCGTCAAGGCCGCGGAAGGTAGGGAGAGCGGCGCACCGCAATACCGGCACTCCTCTCCCGCCGCGGCCTCCAACCCTCAGCCGCGATGTCGCCCAAGCGGCACAGCAACCTACTTGTTCGGATCGGCAAAAGCCAGGGCCAAAAGCGAAGAGGAACCCGAGGAGACGCCGCACGTCAGGACGTGCGGCGTCTCCTCGGGTTCCTCTTCGCTTCGCCGTGGGTAACCAAGCCACGGCTACTGAGCCCCTCCGCCTCGACAATGCGGGAACCCACGGCCCCACCCCCGGGGCCTAGCGCCAGCGCTCACGCTCACTCAGCCCGCGGTACCTACAAAGGACTGAGCGCGTAAGTGGCGGATTACGATTTTTGTACGTAAGCTGGTGCGATTTTAGGCACGCTAAGTAGTTGCTCTTGCGACTTGCCGCATTGGCTGGTAAAATTGAGAAGTTTTTGTTCATTGAATCATGGTTGACCATCGTAAGTTTTGAATGCTGTAGTAATATTTTTCTTCATCATCATTTTAGTCGTAAGACTGGACGTCTTACGACTGCTGGACATAGGCCTCCCCCAGGCACCGCCACTTCGACCGGTTCTGTGCTTCCCGCATCCACCGGAGTCCTGCGGCCTTCACAAGGTCATCGGCCCACCTTGTGGGAAAGATAGAGGAGGCACCTTCTAAAAGGCACCTGGTGGGGAGTAATATTGATATTCTGACGTAAAGGCGTTATCTCGTCCGCGTTCAGATTTCAAGATTATTAAGGATCCAAAAATAAATAATACATAATTTACGTAATAAAAGTATAAATAAGAACAGTAACTTTATTATTATCACTTGTGAAAGAATTATCTACCTAAATTATATACTTACTCTTAACATTTATTTTAAAACAATACTGATCGGTTTTCATATGTGGTTTACTATGTTGTGGTTTATTGTACTCTGGTGTATTGTGTTGTTGTTTATGATATTTTGGTTAATTGTATTTTGATTTTCTTCAGTTTTGTCTTCTGCTGTGTATGGGGGAGGCGGAATACTGCTATCGTGAATCTGAAACAATGAGATGTATGTTAATAACTTTACTAACAGGTCTAGCAAATTCTGAATTTGAAGAACTTAGGCATCGCTCAGTGTAAAATGCTTTTCCTTTACATAAAAACACACCACCACATCTACACACCCGCACTGTCCCCCGTGGTAGATTATAAGCCCACTCCCGCTCGAAGAGAGGAGGCCTGTGTTCCAGCAATGGTAACATTATAGGCTGATTATGTTATGTTTATAAAAATCTCTGAAACGCATTTCTACAGTCTTCACGGCAGAGGATGGGCCAGTTTTACCAAAGGGTGTCGTGTTACCCAGTTGTGGAGGTCATATAGCTAGGCTAGGATAGGAAATCCTGGTATTCAGCGGCATCCGGTTAGACTTGAAGCCAAACGCAACATATTTGTGAAAAGGTTACGCTTATGATGAGAGGCAGAGGCGGGGCCGGTCCAATTTTTGGTAAAGGGTATTGTTGTCGGTACAGCAGAGCCCCCTTCGTCTGGCGCTCCAACACGCTCCAGCTAGCAACGAATAGTGCACGCTATTGTGCAACGTTGCTACCTATTTGCCAAAAATTATAACATCACCGGTTATCTTGTTTAACAAATCATATGCGGTGTGATTCCCCACGAGTAATGACAAACTTCCATACAAACTTTCATCCCTGATTAAACCCTTTCAGAGATGAATATTCTAAACTCTCGTCAAAGTGCTCACCTTCCTTATATAAGGAAATTGGTGCAAAATTACCTACATGCTTCTAAACAATGCGGTGTAGGCTGTGTGTTTTCTGTCAGTGAATAATATATTAAGTAGAAACTAAGGGATGATTTATATTAGACCGGGTGTACGTGGCATGACAGTGCATGATCCGTATCCCGCGGCCCGGATGGGACACGGATCATGCACTGTGTAATATAAACTGCTTCATACAAAATGTATTTAACGTTTCAAATCCGTGCCCCGTCCGGGCCACGTACACGGCACGCCCTGGGCACGGCCCGGTCTAATATAAATCATCCCTTATATGTTCTAATTAGAAGTTAGTAGGAACTGACCTACTGCGGATTGCGGTTGTTTGAGTAGTTAAGTAAGTACTTACAAATCCAGCGTTGACAAATGCTACGGCAGGATACGTGGCTGATCCTGCTGCGGGCGTTCGTGAATATCTGGAAATATATAAATATTTTTTTGTACTTATTAAGCAAGACCACAGTTTGTTCTTTCAAAATATCTATTGGCATAGTTTTGCCTAAGAACCTATTAGAAATCGTCTCTGTATCCTTAGTGTCGCAAGTAAGGCCATTGATCATGAGACCAAGAGGCACAGTAGGTACTGGTCCCAATTCATTTTTATATAAGTACAGTCGGTCATTTTAATTATTAAGTAATTTGACAGCCTACGTAAATTTGCCGTGTTAAAGCTATTTCATTCAAGAGCGACAGTTACAAAATACAGAACCAAAATTTTAATTACACCTAAGATGGTCATGCGGAGAAAGCACCAGTGTTCCTAACAACCTACTACTCCGTAAACTGACACTGCCTAATTTGTGTGAACAATAGATTGATTAATCGTTCTATTTTTATTGCGAAGTGTGACATCCGCGAGATCGCTATCAATTAACAGTTAAATATAAAAACTCTCCTGCCCTTATCTCAATTTATTTGTGGTCGGCGCAACATGTCTCTTTCTTTCATACTTCTCTATTAGTCGTCAGCTCGGTAGTCACCCACCCCTTTCTAGCAATATCATCTTTAACACAGTGCATCCGTCGTTGGTTTGGTCTTCCCCTACTCTTATAGCCATCCACATTCATACTCGAAACCACAGAACTATCTGTTCTGTGCTCGAAACATTATTGTTATTATTATTTGGTTAGACACACTAACAGCTAATTAGCTGATGCGTGTGTTCGTGTAGCTTATAGATATTTAGTCTGTCCAGTCGATTAATATTAATTATTGGCATTCCTCACGACATCGATATTTTCTTCATACCTTCGCATCACATGCCTATACAATTAATTTTATCTCAACTTTTCAGTCATCGGTGCCACTTTCAGACTTCCTCAGTCCTCGTATGTACAGAAGCTAGCACATCAACCTAAGTACTACAATCTGTCAAATTTCTTTAATATATTTTCAACTTTATCACTAAAGGGTTTAAAGTTGATTGGCAAAATTTGACAGTTTCGGGTAGCTTGGTGTGCTGGCGTCTGTACTCCTTTCTTATTCCATCTATTCACGTAACACCACACATCCCTCTTGGTGCTCATACACACGAGCGACACGCGTCAATGGCAGAGGTAACTGCAGCCGACGACAACGTGACGCTCGTGTATTTGAGTACGGTGCTCAAATACACGAGCGACACTTTGTTGACGGTAGCCGCAGACGTGTCGACGGCAGCCGCAGACGTGTCAACGGCAGCCGCAGACGTGTCGACGTCAGCCGCAGACGTATCGACGGCGGCCGTGGACGCGTGCCGCTCCTGTATATGAGCACTTAGCATTCTCATCTCAGCTGCATGCAATTGCCTTTCAGTCATGAACAGTTTAAAAGTAAAAAAAAAAACAAATATATTCTCTAGAAAATATCTTGTTACTTATAAAAGGAATAACTTGCAATCATGTAGAGGGAAAGTACCTAATCCCAAAGCGTTTAATGTGGGCCGGCTGTAATTATTATTTAATCTGCATGCCAGGACCCGTCCTCTTTATTATATGCCCTCGGAGTAGTGGATTAAATCTTTGAAGTGGGGTACCTAAAGCACATAACGTCTCTTCATTTATGTATGTCGCAGAAACACATTTGTTCTTGTAAGTTCCTTCTAATTCTGAAGGGCAATTCCCGCAATTAAAAACGTTGAAAATATAGTCGCAATCTTATCTCAGCGAGAATCAATGTCAATAACTCGTCAAAAATGTAGGGAAATTTGAGGTAATTTTGGCAGATTGAGACTAAGATCAGACTGTGAACGTTCTTAAAAGTACGAGAATTCCCCCTTTGATCTCGGAATTTTATAGCTAGCTAGAATACTTGTACCTACGACATGTTTATATTCAGAATTTTCGCGGAAATCTACCTAATGGAAGAAGGTAAAAGAAAATGTTTACTATGAGTACTTAATGAAAAAGGATTCGTAGCAAACCCTTATCTAAATTCACAAATTGTAAATTGTGAACACATAATGTATTTGGTTTAGGTAGGTACCATCGCGATCACTGGCGGTGGACCACTTTTCAACCTTATTACCAAGGGCATAAGGGTGAATAGTGGTCGACCGCCATTGTCCGCGGCTTTACCTACTGGTACCTACATTATGTATTGTACATCCCATTTTGAAGCTAAGCAGTTCGCGTAAACCAATATAGGTACAATAGTTTTCAACGATTTTGTTATCCTTTTTAGGATCTGATTAATATATCTAAGTGAATTTAAATAATAGGTACCTTATACCCTGGGTTCGATAATTAATTAGTTCATTCAAACACAACATCTCGCTATAGGTTAGACAGTCATGTACCTACGTGCTTCCTATAGTACCTAACTACCTACCTACACCCACATTTCGCCAGTTAAGTTTAAGCCATCTGCCTAGCCTTTTCCCAACTATGTTGGGGCCGGCTTCCAGTCTAACCGGATGCTGCTGAATACCAGTATTTTACATGGAGTGACTGCCTATCTGACCTCCACAACCCAGTTACTGGGTAATACGAAACCCCTTGGTAAGACTGGCTGTCAGACTTTTGGTTTTCTGACTACCCGTAATTACTGTCAAAGATGCACGAATGACGGCCGGTACCATGCAACGGCTTAACGTGCTTTCAGAGGCACGGAGGGGTCTCGGTACATAAAGATGGTCACCCATCCACAGAACAACCGCGGCAAGCGCAGCTTAACCTGATCGATCGACCTGTGCGGCTGTTATTATTTAGCAACGGCCAGTTAAGTTAAAGTCTCATGTAATATTGGGCGAACTTGACAAAATCTAGACTCTGGGCTGCTGCTGAGAACTTCCTGATGGAGAAACCCAATAACACTTTGCCCGGCCTGGGGTTCGAACCCAGGACCCAGAAGAAGAAGAAGCGCTCAGAAGTAGCGTTTGCGACCGCTAGACCAACGAGGCATATCGAGAATCTTCTGTAGTTAATTATTACCTTGGCGGGGCATCTCGTAATCTTTCGTCGACATATAACTGTAGGCTTCCGATTGAAAGTCGACCATCACCGCTGGACCCCGAGCCGAAAGCTCTGAAAGAAGTAATCAATCAGTAATAAGAAAACAGCCGCAATCCGCAAATCGTCACTAATACCCATCCACACACATCATCTGCCTAGCCTTTTCCCGGGGTCGGCTTCCAGTCTAACCGGATGCAGCTGAGTACCAATATTTTACATGGAGCGACTGCCTATTTGACCTCCACAACCCAGTTACTGATGGGTAATACGAAACTCCTTGGTAAAACCGGTTGTCAGACTTTTGGGCTTCTGACAATCCGTATTGTATAAGGTGTTAAAAAATTAACCCGACAAACTTTAAGAGGTGCTTTAGACCATCGAATTGAACAACTATGGGGAACAGCTTTCACTATAGGACCAACACCGAAACCACGAAAAAAAAATCTGCCGTTTAATACAAAAGTTCAATACCCACTTGACCAAAATGTATGAAACAGCTGTTTTTTTTTTCGTGATTTCAGAGTTAGTCCCATAGTGAAAGTTGTTCAGGTCGATGGTCTATTAAAGCACCTCTTAAAGTTTGTCGGGTTAATTTTTTAACACTTTGTATAACGACTAACAAAGATCCGCGAATGATAGCCGAGACCAACTGCTTAACGTGCTTTCCGAGATACGGAGGGGTCTTGGTATGTAAAGATGGTCACCCATCCACGAACCAACCGCGGCCAGCGTTGCTTAACCTGCTCAATCGACCCATGCGGCTGTTATTACTTAGCCACAAGCCCCTTTTAATACCCATCCACACTCATACACGTTAAATTAAGAAGATAAGTAAAGAATTGAATAAATAAAATACCTACCAATAGATATTTAAAATCCTGTTATAAAGAGAATGAAGGAAAAAACAAACATTTCGACCCCAAGTAAAATGGGACGTAGGCTGAAAGAAGGTATTCAAAAATATTACTCAATGCTATAGGTACCTATCTAGTACGTTTCCGTAAGGTCTACGTTAGTTACCTGATATCTGTGGTAGCACAAAGCTTGTAGAGAAGTATGAATGTAGCAATAATCCCCAGGATTAGCGCCGCGCCCATAATCACCTGGGTACTGGAAATCAGAATTTGTTCTAGGGATTCCCTGGAACGTGACATCAAATGCGATATTGATGAAAAAAATTTGTATTCAGTCTACGAATATCGACTACAGACTGCCGCAAGTTGAACGAATAATAAAAATTCAAATTGGTCTCAATAACTTTAGACCAATCATATTAATTAAGAGCATCGGCTTTGTCGTTGGTGTACGAGAAAGTTTATGGTCTTGCGCTGCGTCGTATCCTGCTACGGCCTACGTAGTATCCTGCTACGGCCTACGTAGTATCCTGCTAAGACCTACGTCGTAACCTACTCTGGACTACGGCGTATCCAGCTACGGCGTAGGTCGCAGTCTACGAAATCCCCTGCTTACGAAACTCGCTGGCCGGATTTGAAGGCATAAAACGACGGAAACTTTTGGCAAACTAAGTCTATAATACTTATTAGGATTACATACTTATTTAAAGTCGGATGACTTTAAATAAGTGCCCAGCCTAGGCTAAATCTCATGTTTTAAATGGAGCGTCTGCTGGTCTAAAACTACTACTGGGCAGAAATGTCATCATATAATATAGTCAGACTTTTGTGCGAAATAATTACGTGATGAATACCTATTAGTTCTACTAAGTGACAATGCAAGTACCTACCTATTAAGATCTCTAAGATTAAGATACATTTTCCCCCGATAACCGAGGATGA
Source organism: Hydraecia micacea (assembly GCA_914767645.1). Classification (NCBI taxonomy): domain Eukaryota; kingdom Metazoa; phylum Arthropoda; class Insecta; order Lepidoptera; family Noctuidae; genus Hydraecia; species Hydraecia micacea. Next base: position 13,894,601 of record OU611783.1, on the reverse strand, counting down.
CGGTTTAACTTCAGGCTGTGATGGCGACGGAACAAAGTGACGTTTTTACTCATATAAGAGTAATTTAAGAATCATTATCCAGATAATGCATTCCTGCGTATCAATCATGTAGAATGAATCACACGGTATGTCTCTATGCCACATTTTAAAGATGTGGTGTATAAAGTTGTAAAATAAAGACATGTTTTCATAACTGTGCTATAAATATCTAAGGAATGCCTAAAGCCGAAACGAAATCGATTTGCTCCACGTTTGCTTGTTTGAAAACACTGGGTATTTTTTTGCCACTTCGTCCACGTACGAGTAGATACCTGCAAGGTGTGCCACACACCTGTTCGGGTCGGTATGATTGCACAACCTGGAGGCACCATCGATTAGATATTTTGCCGCCCGGTTGTGCCGAATCGCGTTGATCTTGATCCGACCAAGTTTGTAGCACCTTAGGTGCAGGGAATCAAATTCTTTGCAGCCCTTAACAACGCGAAATATTTTTTTTTTAAATGTTTGTTTAGTGCACCTCTATAAGTTTTTCTAACATCAGCGATGACTGTGTATTGCCGATCATTGACAGAAAACCGACAACGAACATCCACTGATGCTGTTAGACAGGCAGATTGGCAATCTATTATGAAGACATTGGTGGACAAGGTGGACAGCCCCTTTATGAGACACTGGGTGCAGAGGCACGTGCCAATATGTGTTGAGCCACGTAGTTATTAGTTGTTGTTAGGTAAATTTGTAAGTTTTACTAACATAGTTTTATAAGTTGTTGTTACTAATTCTATATGGATTGTGTGTTTTTATGTGATCTACAATAAACGTTATATATTATCAGTAAGTCACGGAAGTGCTTTTAAAACAAAGATGCAAGTTGTTCAAAATTTGTTTATGACTCTCAAACTCGTCAGTACGCATTTCGTACAACATGCTAGAGCTGCATTATAAATACCTACTCATTAGTTGCTGGCTATAGTTATCTAGGTGCCTCACCTTATCTACAGACCAACGCTGTGTAGTATATACCGAATCCTATTGCTATGCAATTTACAGCTAAGACAAACGCATTCACGCCGCATAACCCTCAGACTGCTATCCAAACCAATCCACCAATACACATGCATTTGCGAAAAAATCCCGGATACAGCCTTTCCATTCCCGCAAAGTCTTCCATTTTCTCTTCAATATCCTGCTTATAAACGTGTGTGCGAACCTGCAAGTCCATTTACCGAGGTTATCGTAACAGGGCTGGCAAATCCCCTGCCAACACTGGAGACTCCCGTTCCCGTATACGTTGCAACATGGCCCCAAGCACTTCTCTCCTAAGCCTGAAATATGGGCAGAGTTTTAATTATTTATTGTTAGTTACGATTCTATGTTGGTTTTAACTTTTGAGCTCAGTTTTTCGGGTAGTTGGGAGTTTATTTGGGACATTTGTGAAACAGATTTGGGTTAGCTGGGTGCTGACTGCAATATTACTTGACATACTTGGACAATTTATAAGTTTACATGTTTTTAAATATCTGCAAAATGAAGCTAAGTATACATTTTCTTTGGCAGTTGGTCATTATACTTAATTTAAACTAGGGTATAACTCCAATAGGTGCAGTTTAGTAACACAGTGATAATAAACACCAATATAAGTCAGATATACGCCAGATTTGGCAGCCAAGCCAACCTCGGCGGCCCCTGTTCCTATATTTATCCCGAAGCTTTTGGTATAGATAGTACGAGAGGAGGACCGTGTCCCAGCAGTGGGAATATTATAGGGTGATTATGTGTGTACTCTAAAGTACCTCGTCTTTTGTGCACGATATTACGTAAACGCATATAAAAAAAACTACGATTCATCTTGAAATTCAGTCAAAGTCATTTGGTATCTTAGTTTATTTTTACATGTCACGGTCGTAAGTAAATAGACATGAGTTTTTGTAAACGCAAAATCTTAGGAAATACATGTGTCAGGGTTATGAATACAGGGTGGCAGGGACATCGACTCGCAACCTGTTAGAATGGATTCAGTAAGTACATGATTCTAGACCCTATAGCGTAGAAACTTTTCGTCCCTTGTCAAAAAAAAAAACATCATTTGTTTCATAGAAATGTGCAATACTTACTCGGTCAAAATGTCATCATCTGCCTAGCCTTTTCCCAACTATGTTGGTGTCGCCTTCCAGTGTAACCGGATGCAGCTTTATTATTTGAATACCATTATTTTACATGGAGTGACTGCCTATCTGACCTCCACAACCCAGTTACTGGGTAATACGATACCCCTTGGTAAGACTGGTTGTCAGATTTTCGGGCTTCTGACTACCCGTAAAGACTGTCAAAGATCCACAAATAACAGCCGGGACCAACGGCTTAACGTGCTTTCTAAGGCACGGAGGGGTCTCGGTATGTAAAAATGGTCACCCATCCACAGACCAACCGCGGCAAGCGTAGCTTAACCTGATCGATCGATCTGTGCGGCTGTTATTATTTAGCAACTCGGTCAAAATGTATGAACATGTAATTAAAAAAAACATAAGTAACAAAAAATTCAGAAAGTATCAATAAACGGATCCTGTACTGAATCCATGGTACAGACGCCAGCACATCAAGCTACCCGAAACTGTCAAATTTTCCCAATCAACTTTGAACCTAATGCAGACTAATGCTTTAGCGATAAAGATGAAAATCTAATAAAGAAATTTGACAGATTGTAGTAGGTTGATGTGCTGGCGTCTGTACCTACTTAACAGTTTTCGCGTCGATGTCGCTGCCACCTTGAGACATTTAAGTATGATAGACAGGACATTCTTTACCTGCAAATACAAATACATAGATGTGATCAAAAATGTGGACAAAGTTATAAAACAACAGTTCTATGATAGGCACGTGAAAATGAGCACGTCCTCTTAAAATAAGTATAGTAATAGTAGGTAGGTACCTTCACCCTAATTGCGTAACACACTATCAGTCTCAATCTGAATCATTTTGAAGGATATTGCTAACCCATTGCTTCATATGTTCGAATAATTTGTCTGTAAAACAACGTAAATAACGCAATGAATGTTGTGGAACTGTCAAAACGAAAACCATTGCTACTCATAGTGTGTTACGCAATTACCCCGCGGGGTACTAATTCTAAATTCGGGAGATTTAGTAATATTGGGTTCATAAATCTTAGAAGCAGTTAAAGGTGAGAATAGGGTTCCCTTCATATATGGGCAAAAAATAACTTCTACCTACCTGATATGGTTACCTCTTAAGTACTTCTATGTATAAGTACGACTTTCTAGATGGATAATTATACAGAGAATTCTACAAAATTTGATGATAACCTAACCTTTAATACGTCTGAGAAGGTACATTATAGGCGGGATGGCAGTTCCATCAAAAATCGATCGTGTGTTTACGCTTGACCAGATAATGGCTAAGTACTGATAATGTAGCTATACGTGGGGTTGGTTATCAGTACAATAACCCAAGTTCATAATGCAGTGGCCTACAATGCGCTGATTCTCAATGCGACGTAAGACTTCCGGGAGTCTCGTAATACTCAATAGATTATTGTGTCCCTTAGTCATAGCTTGATAAGTTTGACAATCATTCTTTTTTGTTTGTTGTTCTTACTATTCCATTCAATTATTCTATTTTACATACATTTAATTGCTTACCCTTCGTGCCTCGGAAAGCAGGTTAAGCAATTGGTCCCGGCTGTCATTCGTGGATCTTTGACAGTCATTACGGTTAGTCAGACAGAAGCCCAAAAAGTCTGACAACCAGTGTTACCCAGTAAGTGGGGTGTGAAGTTGATATAGGCAGTTGCTACATGTAAAATACTGCTATTCAGCTGCTTTCGGTTAGACTGGAAGCCGATCCCAACATAGTTGGGAAAAGGCAGATTGACTCTATTCATTCAGTGGACAAAAATTCCTGTTATTTTTATGAGCAGACAGAAGGACGCAATTTCGCCTCCACCATCCTATCGTAATTTCTTAGGACAGTCGCTTTAGACAACATCTTCGAGGAGAAAAGGATTGGGTATATTTTTTACAGTTTTGGCACCTCGGTTGTTCAATTGAGCTTGGCACTATTCTTTACATTTTATTACTGGTAACATTGATTTTGTCTAGCTGTTTCAAGAGCCTGCGGGGTAATTGCTTAATTAAACACACTATCAGTAGCAATAGCTTTCATTTTAACAGTTCAACAACATTCATTGCGTTATTTACGTTGTTGAGCAGACAAACTTTTCGAACATAATATGATGCTATGGATTAGAATATCCTTCAAAATGATTCAGATTGAGATTAATAGTGTGTTATGCAATTAGGGTGTTGAATTGAGTCCCTAATTTGAATTCCAGGGTTCAAAAGTGTGTTGTAATTGGCTCTCGCTATCATATTGCTGGCCTGAATTGGTTGGCCAACATTGCGGTTTGTCAAAGGCTCAATTATTATTGACATTTACTTTAACCTTATCAATGCTGGTATCAACAATTGAACATGTTTGCACCAATCGAACGAACCACATTTAAATATAAACATTTTAGGTAGGTATGTAAGTAGGCTATAGATATATATATGCAGCAGGATAATTGGAAAATACAGCTGCAAAATAACTGCAGCTGCATTTTAGCCTATCCCTAGCTTCTTTGTTAGCTTATCCTAGGATAATCATGAACAACGACGATGAGTATGGACGCTAATTAGATGAACTGACGGTTGGGTCGCTGATTTGATAACTCAACAGCTACATTCGAGCTATGTTCTGACCAACTAGAATAAAATATTTTATGAATTGACTCTTGGTAGAGCCAATCAGCATTGAACTTTCCGATCGTCCTAGACAGACAGGGTTTTTTTGCACAAAAATCTTTTCGCAGAGATTCGATTTTTTAAATTAACTTGTGCCTAAATATGTAGCCGAGGATCGATAACAACTGGAGAGGCTTATGCCCAGCAGTGGACTGCACAATCTGATTGGCTGATGATGATGTTATACAGTCGGTTATTGGTAGCTTACCCGGACATCTCATGCATCTATTCTGGAAGTGATTTGGTATGTATCCTTTCGCACAATAGCAGGTGCCATCAATGCATTCGTATTCTTCTCCGTAACAGTTTATTCCCACACATTTGTCTGAAATATAAAACATAAGGTATTCTCATAATCGATCGGGATCGAATCCGCGACGAGGTGATCCGGCAGAGAACCAAAGTTGTCGACATACTCGTAGCTTACAGAATAAGCAAGCTGAAGTGGCAATGAGCCGGCCATATTAGCCGTAGAACCAGTGACCGTTGAGGTAGACGTATTCTTGAATGTAGACCGCGAATCGGTAAACGTAAGGTGGACGCCCTCAGGCTAAGTGGACCAATGATCTTCGCAGGATGGCTGGTAGCAGCTGGATGAGAGTTTCCGAAAATCGAGTTGAATGGCGTGCAATACAAGAGGCCTATGTTCAGCAGTGGCATGATATAGGCTGGATGATGATGATGATTCTCATTATGGCAGCATCATTGTTATTTAAAAATGTGGCCGAATCTAAGCATGGTCGAGCTCGTCGAGCTCATACATTTTATATTTCTACTAGCTTCAGCCCGCGACTTCGACTGCATGAAATTTTTTATTCTCCGACCCGCCGCATCGCATCACCTGCACGCGCTATTACTTCGTTTTTGCTTAACGTTCTTTCTGACTTTTTTGTTTTTGCCCGGCTCTTAAGGGTCCTAACGTAATGTTAAATAGCCTATAGGCTATTTAACATTACGCTAAAGCTATAGCTTTCCTCGAGAATTGAGCTAGCAAATGCAAAAAGATTTTCAAATCCGACTGGTAAGTAGTTCCAGAGATTAGCGCCTTCAAACAAACAAACTTTTTAGCTTTATTATTAGTATAGACCATAGATATAAGAGAGGTGTAGACGGTCGAGCTAGTGTTTAGAAAGTCTACCTAGTCCATGTTTGGCGAAGTAAATAAAGGTGCACATTAGTGCACAGCTCTGTGCACGGACAAAAGCTTTGACCCAAAACTACTATGTGATGCATTGTGATCCATGTGGGAATTGAACCAATGATCCGTAGGTATTGCTGAAGTTCTTCGTTCGGCTACTGTGACAGTGTATAATTTTGAGAACATAAGCAAAATTAGGGCAGTGGTGGCCCAGTGGTAATGGCTTCGAGTTACGAGTCGTACTTCGTGGCTTCAAACCCAGGCAGGCGCTTTACCTTGTGTAAATAATTTCATCACCACTGCTCTCAAAACGGTAAAGGAAGACATCGTGAGAAAACCGGCTTGTCCAAGAACCAATAACTGGAAGACATGTGCACACACACGCGCTGGGCCCGCGAGGTACATTATAGCCCACTCCCTCTCGAAAAGAGGAGGCCTGTGTCCCGGCACTGGGAACATTATAGGCTGCTTATGTATAAGCAAAATTGACTAACTAACGTTTTTTTAGAAATACGGTGGATACGGCTTCCAGAACCTTACAGTTAGTTTTACTGGGCCAATCAGGTAAGACGGTTAAAAGAAATGGACAATACAAAGGATAAGCAAAGAAAAATCAAAACGTGCCTACTTCTTTGGCGATGTAGGAACAGGAAATATCTACCAGACACTAGATACGAGTGCTCTTTACCGTGAAGAGGTGATATAGGTAATAATTATAGAAATCATAATACACTGGAATTTCAAGTGCCTACGCCCTGAATAAACCTACAGTTTACTTGTTATATTACTTCTTGTAGGTAAATGTTTCAGTCGTCCAATCACTACACATCAGGTCCAGTTGAAAACCAGCGTCAGGCACTAGTTGTCTGGCATTTTTACTGAACTGGGCCTTTTTGCCGCAGCCGAGAGGCACATTTTCCTGCTAATTTCTTACATCCGACTTTACACTTTTTTGTTTTTATCTGATGTATGTCTCAGGTGTATTGTGTGTCTTTTAGTCTGTGCTAAATAGGTGCCTAAATGCATTTCCATGCTTTCTTTCTTTCAATGAAAATAGATGCGGTTTTACATTGTGCAGTGTTTACTTTGATACACTGTATTTTTGTTTATTTATAATGATAATGCTATCTAAGAATTATGCAATAAGATAGACTATTTGCGTCAAAATGCTTAGTTTCTTTTGTTTTGTACTCGTATTACCTTCACTTCACCTTCTATCTATCCATGTATGTACCTCGTACCTATTTAACGTTTCAAAAGTGCCATTCTTCTTATTTTTTTAACTTCTCGGTTGCAATATGATTGTGTTAGCCCAGAATTTAGTTAGGAGTTTAGCAGTTCCTGTAACGTGCAGGATTCGGGGCGAGCAAGACATGAATCGACATGATTGTTCTTCCTTTGAAATATTTACTTTGTCGTATCTAGTCTAGACATAATCTTTTATTTAGCTACTTATTTTTATATATCGTTATAAAAACGTTACCTTGGTCATCACCGATCTCAGCACACACTAACACAAAAAATAAACAACAAAAAACGACGCGATTCCACATTTTTATAACCTTACAATCATTTTTACAATATTTTAACCGCAGTTATAAAAAACAATCGAATTGAACGCATTCAACACAACCACTAGCTGAATATAGTGAACATTTTTGATACATTAAAATAAGGTACGGTGATAAGTTATCTCAGATCTGCACTTGTACGATATTATGCTTATCGCGAACGCGTCACTCATTACATTGAGTAGTGGCGCGAAACACAACATCGGTGATTTACATTTAACCTTGTTATTTTGTCGAGGAGACAATATAGCCATCACTGAAGCTGTTTTACTGCATAATGACGACTTTGACGACTTATAGACATTAATTGATGGACAAAGACTTCGGACCATAACTTGCATTACGGGTTTTTGTCATGTAATATTTATTTTTCTTAGTCGGTGGGTAATTTCCCGTTTTGCGCGTAAATATTTTTTTTTTCTTGAATTTACGAGTTTTTGTTCTGACTTGGTTCAATGAAATGTAGAAAATAAATTGATGATCATTAATCATTAGCTCATTTACTTTAGTGTTTTGGGTCTTTTGATCAATTAGTGAAAAATCTGTTCAAGTCGCTGTTCCGTTCTTATTTTAATCATATTATCATATAATTTACTAGCTTCTGCCCGCGACTTCGTCCGCGTAAATTTTCACTCTCCCTCGTAGGGGTGGAATTTCGAAAAACCCTTTCTTAATGGATACCTACTCTTCACAAAGAACACACCCTCCAATTTTCATGTCTCTAGGACCAGCGGTTTAGGCTGTGCGTTGATATATCAGTCAGTCAGGACTTTGAATTTTATATATAGGTATGTATATCTAAATGGATGAGTTATCTTACTTGTTATTAATCTATTAATCTTCGTATCTATACTTAGGTTACCCACAAAACTTAACATTGGGTTTAGTTTACGTCATTATCCCGCAGCTATGTTCGGCATTTTTTTTTAACATAATCATGTCCCTAGGTATCTACGAATCTTTTGGCCGGAAACACAGGTTTGAATAAACCTAGTTCGGGCGGGTCGTTACCTAACAGTCTAATTCTGAACCATCATTACTTGCACCTCTAATAAAAAAATATTTTAGTTTATTTTTAGGCACTATAATTGTATGGGAAATTTGCTACTCTTGGCTAAATGTACACCTTTTGTAAACGGTTTTATTAAATAAACCAGCGGCCCGCCCCAGCTTCGCACTTGAGCAATATTTTTTTCGAAAATCCAAAATTTTCTTTCATACAAACCTTGTCCTGGTAATACCGAACACAACAAAAAAAGAATTATCCAATTTGGTGCAGCCGTTCGGAAGATAAGCGCTTACATACATTTCGGCGATTAATTTTTATTTATAGATTATAAATTATTATATAAATAATATTAAAATCTATGGTTACTAGCAAACGTTTATTGTACGTAAAATGGTAAACTGTACCTACAGGATGGCAGGGATATCGACGCGCAAATTGTAATCATGGATTCAGTACAAGAAGCGTCTTTTTCGTCGGTAATCTACAAAACATCTACTGTTTCGTAGAATACCTACGGCATTGACTTATATATTACTAGAGAAATCATTGGAAATCATTGACCTACGGCCTTTCTTCTCAGAGTAGTTGGATACGAAACGCCGACCACATCTAGTTTTTAAAATATGATTGACGTAAGTGGGCATTTTCACTTTTAAGTGTACCCGCCATTTTGAGGATGTCCCACTTATTCAAAATTTTATAGCAAGATAAATAGTGGACATATTGTCTAATTTTTGTAATAAAACGGTAAAATATATATTCAATTGACGAATCCATCTACAATCCTGGTAAAATACGTTTGAATTATTAATTTATGAGTATTTTAAATATTCAGAGTAACTGTTTCTGGCATGTCCCTCCCCTTACTAACATTGAATTTGCCAAAATTACTAAAATAGTACTACGAATACATTTAAAAGTGTTGGTGCAACAATAGTGTATAGTTTCTCTCGTCACAAAAATCAAATTTGCACAATTTAAACTCCAGTAACACAGGTTTAAAACACATTTGGCTGAAAATACACGTCACAAAACTGACCACTATTTTCACTACAATGTCCATTTATTTTCAGTCACTTTTATTTTTTTAGGGTACACTTAAAAGTGAAAATGCCCAAGTATACAAATGTTTGTAGAAACCTACTTAAAGAAATAAAATCATTTATCAAAGTCACTATGTAATCCTATTACCGATACCTAGGTACCTAATCTTATAGGTACCTACGTATCTATTACAGTGCAATTTTTAATGCAACCTTGCCTTATTCGGTAAACAAATATATATCCGTAGCAAGCTTTCCATTTTGAGAAAATGAATGCGTGATACTTGAAAATTGGTTAGGTATGTGAAGCATTTTTGAAACGAAGTTTCTTTTACTTATCTGCATATTTGGTATTTGGGGTTTTTTGGTTTTGAATGAGATTTAGACGGAAAAAAATATAATTTTGACCGTCACGACGCTGATACAATTTTTTCAGTCTAGCTCTATTTTTAATGACATCTCTTGACTGTTTTTCTTTTCATTTTCACAGAGTTCACTACGTTCATATTCATACGTGAGTGATTTTGTGACAGTTTTCTTTACCAAATAAGACATGCAAATTATAACAATTTTTTACAAATATAGTAGGTATATAAAAGTATAATATCTACTAAACCATTATTGCTTCAAAGATTAATTATTTACGAATGGCTATGAGTAATGACAGGTAGACATTTATTTTCTGTCATGAGTTGTTAATTTCTTGACTGGTTGATTAATGATGGATATACGAGTACTTGAGATTTCAGCTTTCAGATAGGTACCTACAAATTTTCGGAATATATATTGGTGAAAGTCATGTCTGATTTTGCACTTTTCTCGTTTGAAATGAAGTCCCAAGTTTTTGGGAAATGGACGTTTTGGGAAAGGGACATTCTGGGAAGTGGACATTATGGGGAGCGGCCATTTCGGGAAAGGGACTATTTGCAACCAAGGGACATTTATTTCGATACTCTTGCGCCATCCCATCTTCCTGGCTCGGCATGCTGTGCTGGCGCTGCTGCTGCGGCTGCTGAAAACCTCAAGCGGCGAAAATATAATAACCTTATCGGAAATTATATTTTCGAGCCGTTTGGGGTTGAAACCCTCGGGCCGTGGGGTCCGAGTGCTCATGGTCTTTTTAAAGAAATTTCAAAACGGCTGGTTGACACTTCCCGTGATCCAAGGGCTGGCTTTTACCTTGGCCAAAGGCTAAGCATTGCCATACAAACGTGGCAATGCCGCCAGTCTCTTGGGAACTTTACCAGTCGACAGCGATGCGGATGAATTTTTCGACGCTATATTTTAGTTTCTGTATAGTTTTAGTTAAGAGGACTACATGACCTAAAGCGCGGTCTTTGTCGGACTGCATAGAAAAGAAAGAGAAGCGCGATGCCACAACGCTGGTAATTTATTGCAAAATATGAAGCAATTATCGATTTACGAAAAATCTAGTGTTTGAACAAAAAAACTAAAACACTATAGTTTTAGTATGTTGCTTGTAGAATAATCTGACAAAAAATCATAATGATTGTATGTATATTAGTATGAATTTTGTTGTAAAAAAAAAGTTTTTAGAGGTATCTTCATGATTTTTTTCTATCGTACCAAATAAGTTGTATTATGTTTTCAACACACTAGCTTCCTCGCATTTATCCTGAAGAATATCATATATTTTTTTGAGTTTTTTTACTGTAGTTTATCATATACTTTTATTGTTTATAAAACTTGCGTTTTTTGCGTTTAGGTCTTCTAAGCCCCTTAAGTTAGGATTTAATTTTGTTATTTTTAGTATTAGATATACATAGATATTATATTTGTATACCCGGATTGAGGGACATTTTGGGAAAGGGAGTAGGTTGTAACTTATTAAGTTTACCTTTCCAATAATTGTTCTTACTTAAAGTATAATTTTGACAAAACCTAAAAACTGCCCACCCTAATTGCGTAACACAGCATAAGCATAGTCATCCTATATTGTTCCCACTGCTGGGACACAGGCCTCCTCTCGGTGACAGGGAATGTGCCTTATTTATTTATAGTTAATTAAAATGTTACAACACCAATTACATTAATTAACATAGAGACCATTATTACGTACTTGTACGTTGGGGCGGGCAAGGCTAGGCTTTACTTTGTGTACATTATTTCATCACCACTGCTTTCAAAACAGAGAAAGAAAACATAGTGAGAAAATCGGCATTTACTAGAACCAAAAATTCGCAGACGTGTGACATCGATCAATATGCACTGGGCTCGCATGGTAGAACTGGTAGATTATAGCCCACTCCCTCTCGAAGAGAGGAGGCCTGTGTCCTAGCAGTGGGAACATTATAGGCTGATAATGCTGGTAGCTGCTTATTTTTCTTCCGTATAGATTCGATACGACACGTTTAAAAAGTATCTACAGTATCACTCATTTGAATGTCACCTAATCTTTTTAGATAGCACATATCTAATTTTAGGAACATGTCAATTATATAGATACGAATTTGCTGATTCCGTTTTATCTTAAGAATTATACGTATTTTATCTATACGTGCTTTCCCACCGGTATGGAAAACTCTGCCCATATCGGTAAAACCCCTAACGCACCGTTAGGGCTAATCCTTCACTTCGCTGTGTTTTTAATTGAAGGTTTCACCTTTAACTTTCTTAAGAAAAATGATGCCAAAAAGCCTTTCCAAGACCATTTCAGGCATCAATCTACATACATAGTCTGCACATGATCTGACCAATATTATGTCTGGACTTTAAAAGAAACTGACCTCTGAGATTGTTTCAGTCTTTCTACTCAGAGTAGTCAGATGGGTAATATCGAACTTGTCTAGTTTTAAAACAAGTTATTTTTGACGTTTAAAAGGGTTTATTTCAACCAGTCCACAGAAATAAATATAATTATAATAGCTTTCTAGAGAAAAATAAGTAAAGCCTACCTACGAGTACGTAAGCATGTACCTACTAGGCTCCACAACATTTCACGGCCATATTTTTTCGTTGATCTCATTATTAACGTCAAAAAAAGCTAGCAAGGTCGACAAAGTTAATTAGTTTATATAGACTACTTTGTCGTACGAAAGGTACCTACACAAAAACGGGCCTTTATGAAATCACCTTAATGTATTCTAGTCTATAGGTGTAAATAACAAGGCAGTACCCATAGTACTGCCTTGTTATTTTAGGTGTACCGTAATGGTTTAGATATGTACTTCTTAATTAACTAGGTAGCTTCTTAATTGTTGTTTTAGGTATGTTTGTAGATTAGGTTGGTGCTAGTTAGCTTTAAAAAGATGTAAGTCATCATCGGCATGAATTCGTTTATTTTGGCTGAAATGATGATTATGATGGTGATAACAGAGAGTCCAGTGAGGGCGGTTACTTGGTCTAACCAGCGGCTAGGTGACGCGCCACGAGGCCTTATCTACATCTACACTTCTACACTATATATTTTATATTATTATTTATTATTTTATTATTTATAATATATAATATAATAATTAATAATAATAATATTATAAAGGGGAAAGATTTGTATTTTTTGTATGTTTGTATTTTTGTATGTAACGAATAAACTTAATAACTTCTGGACCGATTTCAAAAATTCTTTTGCCGTTAGAAAGCTACATTATCACTGAGTAACATGGGCTATGTTTATTACTAGAAAAAATTAGTGATCCTTAGAAATCCCTACTAAAACCAACCCAAGGTGTAAAAAATTACCCATAAAATGTCTTTCGTCGCATGCGCTGCGGAAATAATTAATCTCGTAAGTATAAAATCGCCAATCCGTCTTGACCAAGCTTGGTGATCAATGCCCATGCCTTCACTGTGTGAGAACAGGCATTAATACAGTGTACTATTTTACCATTTCTACGCCGTACTTAGAAGCCACACATAATAACTTCATCAGTCACCACTTCGCCAGAGGTAGACAAAAGTTGCGGCAAAACGCACCTCGAATAGATTTTGCTCTGCCCGCTCGTTTGTACGAATTAAGTTGACAGTTTCTGTTCTCTAAAACACAGTAGTTTTGTCTTGTTATGATTGATTCGAGAATAATGGCTAAGGGGAACAACTCTCCAACAACGTAGATAAAACGAAACAACTTTTGGTGGTGTGATGAATAGGTACACACAATTTTGTGTGTTCCCATGCGGGTTTTTAGTGTGTTTTTTCTCGAGCTTTGGGATTTAGCTAGTGGCTCTAGTAATTATACTGGGAAAATTTGTTTTAGATGATATAAGAGTAATTTGTAACGTAAATTATTGAGTCAAATTGTTTTTAGATGTAAGTATTAAGTATTTGTACTGTGAGAGAAGATGGTACTACTACTACCTACTACGTTTTTACATTTTTATCCTTGTCCCTTAGATTGTCAGCAAAATCTGACGCCTAGAGTTTTTTCTCATTCTATAGATAAATTAATGCTTGTCTCGTATTTGTGCTCTACTTATAACGGACTCGCGGAGGCGGCATGTAATTACCAAATTGGGTATAATCTCTGCAGTAGGTACCTACCTAGCCCCAGTACCAAATTCTTAAATCTGTTGCCAAAGAAGCTACATAACATACCTAAATAAATGACTAATTAGGGAAGTACCTACCTATTTAGAAAAATGTTGAGCTTTCAGGGGGAAAAATGCGTTAATACATTCGACGTATAAATTGGGTTTTAGCTTAAGAGGAAGTGCCAGGGTAGCCCATGAAATTCAAATTTTCTTTAATTTTTTGTAATTTGCATGTCAGATTGTATGTTGGATCATTTAGCTCCCTTCAAAATTGTTGAGCTGAATGGTGCTGATTTATGTGTCATGTTCGTGAACGGGCGCCGTCAGTTGGGGCTGCTCATCACTTAGCTGCCTCGGCTTATTTTTAATTATTTTATTTTTGGATTGTTGGTTTTTTACTATTTGCTGTACTCTGGACGCTTTTAACGCGAACGTCTTTTTTTACATCGTTCTCACATATTAATACATATAAATTCAACATTAATGATGTAACTAATATTTTTGTAAAAATATAATTTAAAAGAGTGTCCATGGAGTAACGTTTCTTGCCCGTCCTTCTCCATAGGTACATACGCTTTGGAATGAGCACCTAGCTTAATTTTTTCTGACTGACCGACTTCTTGACAATTCAAAAGTGCCTGTAAATGGTTTAATTGAAATAAATGCTATGAGTTTGAACAAAATATGATTCGCGACTGTAATAAGTAGGTATGTATTTACAAAATTATAATCATTAAAATCATCAACGCAACCCTTTAAGTTCATATATAACCCTATTGAATGACTATTTCATGAAATATTATATAATATTATGCCCGGTAGTTGAAAATGCGTTAGAAGTAATCAGTATACCTACCCAGTGTCGTCAGTTTCCCTGTTTTTATATTTCTATGGGTTCAACATAGGACTGACCTGCAAATTGCAAAAAACGTCAGTAAATTTAATTTCGCGGACTACCCTGGGTCTTCCCCTTAAGTATTATTTCTCGATCTACCTTCCAAATGAATCAAATGACCTGGAACAAACGAAAGCCTTCTGGTTTCTGAAATTTTCCGTTATTACCATAATATTACAGCTGGCCTCGTTAATAACTTGTATTTTCATCATATTATAGGAAAGCGAACTTGGTACTTTTTTGTTTAAAAGAAAGTTTTATCAAATTCTATTAAGATAACTCATTTGTATTCAAAGTACGCGCCCAGCGCGAAGAGCGTGAATTATATGATTCAAAACGAAAAAATACAAAGGATTTATTCCGAAATATATGTCTTTGGTTTGCAAATCTATATAAATAAAACAAAGTCGGGTTAGTTACACCATGTATAACTCAAGAACGGATGTACCGAATTGTGTGATCTTTGTTAGATTTGTCTCCGCCCCGAATAGCAGAATAACTAAAAACAAGGGAAAAATTAACGAAAAAAAAAAAATTTTAAATAATTTTATTTTATTAAGTACAGTTTTTTGTAAATAGACAGTCGGACACAGAGTTGGTTGGCCATAATTTTGAATTATTTTACGAACCCCCACAAATATTAAAATGGCGGCCCACATTTGTGTGTCCAGTGTTAAAAAATCCGGAGCATCTGGAAAACGAAGTACCCTTTCCATAAAATAATATGTGAACACTGAACATTTTATGCCAAAATTACATCAACATCATTTAGTAACTTATTATTAATTTAACGAATTAATTCTAACTAAAGTCAGAGTTTGCTAAAATGCCAAACAATAATTATATTTCCTTGAGTTTTAAATGAATCCGTCACTCACGTGTCTTCCACGACCAATATAATAAACAAAAAAATACTGAGAACTCTACTTTACTGACTGGCTTATACAAGGTTATTTTAAATTAGGTAGCTAAACTTCGCAGACGCGATGACACCTGTCAGGAACGCTTTTTCTCCACGGCACCACTGTAGCATGAAAAATTGAAATTGTAACGATAGCCTGTATTTTCACTGCAGTTAATAATAATTTCGTACCTAGAGGTAAGTACTTTATTACAGCTAACAGTTTTGCGACTACTATTTAATTATATTTATAAGTAACTGTATTATTTAAAGTTAACGTTCCCTACGCTCACTATTTTCCCCATAGTTCCGAATGAAAACTTCATAATTAAATAACAAGATCCGAACCCTTTTGAAAACAATTGAGTAAACTTACCTATGTATGGTAGGTGAATATTGAATTGTTTTAAAATTAGTTTTCCCTATACCAAGTTGTATAGAAAGTTCTTCATTATCATGTGACGGTTCAGGATAACCTTTACCAGAAGTAGTCATTAGTGGTTCAGCAGTTATATCATCAGGATTGTGCCGGAATACAGCAGTTCGTCGTGGACGTGGTACGACAGCGGCTCTCCTGTCATCATCTTCTGTCATCAGAAGACAGCCGCCACGCAACCATCGGCATCGATGCGACGACAGATATAGATAGACCTAGATAACGCAAGTATCACGATCTGTATGAAAACACTTACTATGACGTCACAAGCACTATTTAGTGATGGGAAAATCAAGTCGATTCAAAGACGCCGCCGCGTGCGGCACCCGTCTTGCCCACCCCCCCGGGGCCTAGCGCCAGCGCTCACGCTCACCCAGCCAGCAGTAGGTGCACAGGACTGAGCGCGAAAGTGGCGGCTTACGATTTTTGTACGTAAGCTGGTGCGATTTTTGGCACACGACGTATTTGCTTTTGCGGTATCTAGGTGTTGTAGTGAGAAAATTTTATTTTATAACTTGAGAAAATGTAACTAACTATTTACACTAGATATAATAAATGACTAACTAACTTACTATACAAATAAATACAAAAAACAAAAGACACTTAGGCGTCGAAGTACTCATCCGCATCGCTTTCATCATAGGTAATTATATTAATTACTAGTATTTAATTCTCCACGGGGTTGAAGTTTATAGCGCTGCAAGAACTAGTCCATCTGACTTGTGGCGGGCTGTCACTAACGTGCAAGGAGATCTGACACATTTATATAATATGACATGAGCTTGCCAAGACACCCTAACATTGTCACGTTGCCGTTGTTTTGTAAAATGTATGGTGGAAAATATAAAACTTTAACCCTTAAGGGAAGCCCTTTTCTTCCCTTTCCTTTTTTTTTAGGGAAGGACTTATGATGGTCAGATGAAAAATTCTATCTTATCCTATAGAAGGACGAACGAGATACCATAGCTATTTATTGTTATTACGTCTGGGGGCGTTCTGTGTCCCGCAAAGTTTTAATGAACATAATATTTTACTTACTTTTAAGCGGTTATTGCTACATATGTTAACTTTTTAAACCCACTCTGTATTTACCTAAATCAGTCAGTCAGAAACGGAATACTTACACAGAACCTAGGTACACATGCGGCAGGCGCTACACTACATACGACAATAAGAATCAATTTTGAATATTCGCTACCTATAATTCAAGAGGATGTGCTCACTTTTACGCGCCTATTAGATAACCGTTTGTTTCTTGAAAGACAATCGCCATTTGTTCAATTTTGAAAAACGAATACTAAATTCGCTTGAGTGATCGAATGCAATCATTCATTTTTCTACCAGCCTGCATGATGTAAGGAATAAATTAAACATTGTATAATACAGATCAGTGACCTACAAACACAGAATTTCACAAGATTTGTTGGTAAATGTAAGGAAGAAAGAGAGATAAGACAGAACTAAATAATATTTCCGTGTAATTCTAAAGTTAATTGTACAAGGAAACTTTCATGATTAATTTTGTAAAGCAAGTTTCGAGACTAAATTGACAGTCGCACACTGCAGCGAGCAAAATTGGTGTCGTTCGAAATGAAAATATAAATGATTTCTGTAGAATTTTGCTAGCAATTCCCTGAATGTTACTTATGCGTTTCGTTCATAATTGGGTTACAGTTTTGTTTCAAGGTTATAACATCACGCCTGTATTCCTTGAAAGGATAGGCAAAGGTGTACCTATAGTTCACCCGTTATGTTTGAGTCCCATGTAATAGGGAGCTAGCCTAACATTTAACTATTAGAAAAGAAAGAATTGAAAGCAGACAGGTGTCCATAGGTTAAAGAGGTATGAGGAACAGGGTGTAAAGTTCACTCATCATCTATAGGAAAGGGACGATCCTCCGACCAGACGGGTGTCGTGTCTGGTGGCCCATCATGTCGAGCTGTTGTATAAGTATAATATGCTAGTTGCGCAGCAAACTTTGCTTGTGAGATGCAGGATTTTGCGTGACGTCAGTATGATGCGTAGTTCGCATGTGGCGGTGTTGATGCCGCTACAGGGCTAGTAATAATAATTATACTTAACTTCTAGTGTTAGTAGGTTACAGATTCACATTTACAATTGTAATTCGCCGTGGAGCTGCATCCACCTCCGCAACATCGGGGAATCCATCCGATCTGCGAATACACTGAGAATACTGTTGGTGCCGCCGTGACACCTGCGTCATCAGGGATGCCCATCTACTCCATTTCTTTTACTAGCCTACGCTGGCTCACTCCTGGGTAAAGGCTTCCGTCAACTGCTTCCATATTTCTCGCGTCCTCCTTGCAGTTTTGACGGAACCTATC
Organism: Hydraecia micacea; assembly: GCA_914767645.1. NCBI lineage: Eukaryota > Metazoa > Arthropoda > Insecta > Lepidoptera > Noctuidae > Hydraecia > Hydraecia micacea. Next base: position 13,875,973 of record OU611783.1, on the reverse strand, counting down.
CAGCTCGTCCCGCCATCTCCTACGTGATCTGCCGCGACCCCGCCTCACTGTCTCAGACACAGAACAGATAAAAGAAGTTATAATAGCGCAAGGTGGCATAATTTTTTTTTCCGCAGAGCTTCGAACGCTGTCACAACAAGAGCGCGATTGTTGGCCGGTGAATCAAATTTCGGTTGACATTTGAGCGTCTGCTCATAAGTGCGGCGCGCCTGCCCCGCGCACAAGGCCCTTCTAACCTATTTTAACTGTTCTGTGGTCTCAGGGCACTAGTTCTGTGCTATTCCTAATAGTGGCGGCTAAAACCATGAATATATCACACCGACTGAGTTAGACAGCAACGAGGCAATCTCTCAGATATTTTTACTCATTTCCTCAAACTAACATGACACCTTGACATAAAATTGAAATTAGTCCACAAGGATACAGTCCGTTCAGCGCATAGGTTCAACGTAATATTACCTCTGATTTTGTATCACTGTCTAAATCACAGTGATCTTTATTCTCGTCACAATAAGGTTGTTGTTAGTTTGCTGCTGTTCGAGGTAAAATAACAGAGAGTAAACGGATTGTACCTGCACGTGTACCATTCAGCAGAATGTCATCTTTCGAAAGGGAAATGTCTCACTCTAATCACGTAAGGGTGTCACATTTGGGATAAGATAATCGGGTTCGCAAATACAAAATACGTGAAACAAAAAGCGAGCGGAAGAGTGAAGGGACTTAAAGTTTGTTTCGAGACTTTCAGGTATCTTTATTGGACTTAGCTGCGTAATTCTTTTAAATTCGAAAAAGACGTATACAGGATGGCATGGACATCTACGCGCAACCAGTTACAGTATGGTAACTCATGGTAACTCATGGTGGTTCATGGTAACCGACCAAAAAGTCTGCTGTTTCATAGAAAAGTGCAATGCCTACGCGGTCAAAATGTATGGTACAGGTGATATTTTTTAAAGCCGATTAAAAATTTCAACAGATTGTGCGTCAATATCCCTGCCACACGCTGTATATTGTAAGTATGAAACAAGAAAAAGAAACATGTTCTATTTATATTGTAGAACAAATCACTAAATATATTGTCTAGTGAAGTATTGGGGATCATTCATGAAATCACTCAATCCTTGGTAACATTTTATTGCGGTTGGATTATTATTAGTACTAATATCTTATACATACATATATGTAGGAATGGAACTTGTAGAGGGGCTTGTGACTAAGTAATAACAACCGCATGAGTCGATCGATCAGTTTAAGCTACGCTGGCCGCGGTTGGTTCGTGGATGGGTGGCCATCTTTACATACCAAAACCCCTCCGTGCCTCGGAAAGCACGTTAAGCCGTTGGTCCCGGCTGTCCTTCGTGGATCTTTGACAGTCGTTACGGGTCGTCAGAAACCTGAAAGTCTGACATAACCAGTCGTATTACCCAGTAAATGGGTTGTGGAGGTTGTAGTGGTTGTGGTGGTTGATGTTAGGTAGCGCATAGCCTTACTCAAGAATTGGGCTTTAATACAAATATAAAAAAAAAATCAAATCCGACTAGTAGTTCCAGAGATTAGCGCGTTCAAACAAACCAACAAACTCTTCAACTTTAGGTATCATTAGTACTTACTTATAATATAGATATAGATCAGATATAGATTTGTCCTTTTTTGATCCTCAAATAGTTCCCAATTTGGTGTCCTAATAATACTAAATAACCAAGTAACTGCGACCAGCTTGAGAATAGCCCAGAAATTTAATTTATAAAATCGATCACCATAATGCCGCGTTCCCACAGCCCGTTTACTGACGGGCTCCACTAGGCGTTGCTACGCCTGTTGACTCGAGGCCTGTCGCGGCCCGTGCCGAGCATTCCCACGCCCGTAAACTGACAGGGTGCGCCAGGCGTTGCTACGCCTGTCGAGGCCTGTCGCCGCCCGTGCCGAGCATTTCCATATAAACAAATGAAACGCACCCAAACTGAACATACAGGCCGCGACAGGCCGCGCCTTTGAACATACCGACTCCCGGCGGATAGGACGCCACGCCGTAGCAGACCGCATCGGCGGCGGTCCCACGGCCTACCGGCCTGGCCTGGCGCAGCGCGGTCTGTGAGAAAGCGGGCCGTGGGAACGTGGCATTAGAAAGGCAATAAGGATTTAGACTAAATCCTCATAATGTATTAACGGAAATATTTAATTTATTCTCATTTTAGAAACTCAATTGAATATTTCCGTTATTAAACACGGAACAACTTTTCAATGATTTAGTCATCCGAAAGACGCTCCTACGTCGCCACAGCGACCGGGTCCTACGCTGCCTGTTTCGTGCAGATTTCAGCGATCTTCACCATCTTATCCGCTCATCAACGAAAAAACTACTCACAGTTCTTTTTTTTTGTTAGCCTACCCTGTCCCACTGCTGGGCAAAGGCTTTCCCCAAGTCCTTCCAGGAACTCTTTTCCCGCTCCACCTCGAACCTGCCCTCGCGGTACGCTTCCAGGTCATTTCGCCATCCCTTTCTGGACCGGCCTCGGCGGCGTCCATCTTCAGGCACCGGCACCCATTGTATGGAGCCTTATATCTAGCGGCCATCTTGCATCGTGCATTTTGTTTAAGTAAATCAAAACATAACCGTTCTTCTCCTCAAACAAAAAAAATAAAATAAAAACTGATACCAAAAATAAAACAACTGATTAAAAAATACCCTCAATTAAGCGACTAGGTACTTACCTACTTATAAAGTAAAAATAATTTTAGTTTATAACCTCCTTATTTTATAAGTGGGTTAGTAAATATCCCAGAATGTTGTTTTGTGATAAACGATTTAATCAAAATCAACAAGAACAGCGTTGCTTTAGAATGGGTGCGTCCTTGACCTGCTTTTATATCAAACTGTGTAAGCTAGGTAAGTATTTCAAAACCATCTATGTTGCTATAACAACATCCAATACGTGTAACCAGACTGAAATGTGTAGGAAAGTGAACCTAAACATAAACTTTGTATTAATCTAACACCTAAATGGCAAGCACTCGTAACTGCTGGCGGCACTAGAATTCATCAAATACCTAATACAAAATTACGAAAATCAACTGCTGAAGACTTTGCCTACATTCCAGCCACTTTCCATTATAACACCTAATTTTTATATTCTACAAAAGTGCCAAAACCAGGTAAGAACTACTTACTTATATGAAAAAGAAAATACCTTAGATACTTACCAAATTTCCATTCGGCTTTCCGGGAAAAATAATTACTTATAAAAATTAAATTAATTTTCCATCTGCAGGGTAAGCAATATTTTATAAGATCCCCGGTTTATGAAAAAAGAAAAATGGCCGCCGGTAGACTGAAGGAGGCATTGTAATTAGCAGGAGGCTGGCAGGCTACAATAAGTGAGAGATTAGGAAAGTGTACACAGGTGTGCCCCCAACTTCGGTCTAAAGCTTAATTTAATGCACGCTCAGTTGGCTTATCCTTACTCCTACCGAGAATCAGATTATTCCCGGTAATACGTACCAGGAATATAAGGGAAACTGTCTGAATTCTATTTTCATTGACTTCAATATTAAAATCTAAATATAACCTAGAAAATAGCAATACTGGTACTTAATTCGTTAGTTAGGGTTAAAATTGGCAAACCGGAACATGCGGAATCACTTCGGTGTTTGTCCGTCTGTTATATATTCAATAGAGTTAGTCGACGTTGGCCTGTGTTTAGCACTGAGATAGTGTTGTGGCTTAAAATTTTATACGTCAACATAAAAAATAGGTAGGTAGGTACTCGTATAACATTTTTTTATTAAACTTTATTCTGGGGAGTAGTTTTATGCAGAAAATTGGATTATGTGGATAACATTGAATGGCGTTTTAAAATTGAAGCAATCATCACGCGGATACCATTGATGTATGATGGCGGATACGTGATCATTTGATACCTTTTTATTCTGAAAATTTCTGTCGGCGCGACGCGACACGTTCGGGTTCGCCGTAAAAATCATCGCGATGATCGGGACGATCACTTTTTGTAGACACGGGGTGAGAAGTTCCAGCAAAATTAAATACGGTACGGAACTAATTGCGCAAGTAGGTACGACTTGCACTTGGCTGGTTTTTACCCGACTGCGGCTAAGCCCAAAAGGAGGGTTATGTGTTTGACCTGTATGTATGTCCTTTTCTTTGTTCCCTCGTAACTCCTAAACGAATTAACGGATTTGGATAAATTATACCTCTTTAGATTTGTCTTGGTGGCGCGAGTGTCACTGGCTACATGAAAATCAAAAACAAAGTAAAATGGCGGATTTGGGGTGCCATATCGTGGAGTTCAAATTTTTTTTATCTTCTCAATCGAGTGGGATATCAAAATGAAGGGTTTTAAAAGGTGATTACAAAAATAAATACAACTTATATCATATGGTTAAAGTAATAGACAAAACGTAAAAAACGAAATAAAAAATAAAATCTTTCACATTTGTAAACTAAAAAGCTGGAATTAAAAAAAGTAATTAAAAAAACTAAAAACCCGACTGCGATAAAAAACTTAAGTTAAAAAAAAAAACTGAAAAGCTAAAAACAAGCCCATTTTAAATTAAATAAAAGTTGGATGCAGGCGGGACCTATTCTATTTTTATATTTTCAAACTAAAATCCCCTCCCCAAACAGTGTTTGAGTATTAAATCTTAAAATAAATATATAACAATATTCATTAATACAATTTTACGACGAAAATAATTGTATGTCCCTATTAGAGCTAGTAGCGTTCGAAGTTGGTATCTATCAATTCGGGAGAGGAAGGCAGGATCCAAAGTTTCCCGAGCCGTGAGATCATATCCAAATTGTACTTGCAGATGCCACCTGAATTTATGCAAATCCTCGGCTAAGCTACTATAACTTATCAACGGCTATGTTGCGGTGTTTGAATATTATTTAAGAGGCCTCCCTCTGCGACCCTTTATGAGTAATCATAAACAAACAAATGCTTCATTAAAACTGGTGGTTACAAGCTCTACTGTTGAACATTAACGAGCACCCTAATATTGCGTAACACACTTTCAATGAAAATCAGAATCATTTTGAAGGATATTGCTAATTCATTGCTTCATATGTTCGACAAAGATGTAGTGCTAAATACGTAAATAACGCAATGAATGTTGTTGAACTGTCAAAAAGAAAGCCATTGCTACTGATAGTGTATTACGCAATTACCTCGCAGTTGTGATCGGCAAGTGATTTTAATGTTGTTTCGTAAAGTTTTTTACTCGTGCATTTTGTTTCTTACTTGATTACATTTAAACTAAACCAAAGGCCTGGTCGTTTCTATTCATAGGCCCACTTGCACTACGCTAAACCTATTTAAAACATCATTCTCTCTCTGTTATCTTCAAACGAGTGATAGAAACAGAACGATGTTTTAAAAAATTTGGAAAATCCAAAAGTGGACTCATAATGCTCATTATGATCGTATAAAAAACCATAGAGATATTATATTAGTTAGTTTTTTATTAATTACAAAAGAGCCATTTTCGAAACGAATCTATAAAAAAAATTACTCAAGTAATTGATTTTTTCGCAAGCTACAATGGTTTTTTAGAAATATATTGATGTTTTTTTTGTTTCATCAATTTTTGAAAAGTACAGAATAATTAAATTATCTATACAGTGGTATATAAATTAACTAGGTTCTGTGTACTAGCAGGAGTATAACAATAGAAACAGTTGCAAATGGAGGCAAAAAAAAAAATTATGGTCGTAAAGCACTCTAATGCTTCGCATTATGAGTCGTGCAATAGGTTTAGGGTTAAACTTATTTAGCGATTTGCGGTGGTATAAGGGCTTCAAATAATATTGTACACGTTTCCAAATCAGTTACAAACTGCTTGAAAACGGCGCAATCATTACCATGATTAAAAGGGTTCCCTGCACTCCTCATTGCATATTAATTTCATAGAGACAGAATAGAGCAAATTGTTCGAAACACGTGCCGGGATAACGAACATTACACCTCTGAACCTCTTCTACTGTAACAATATCTTCATCACTTACCGAACCGGGTCACGTTCGCCTCCAAATGAGAGAAAATGTAATCTTTTTTCTACCCTCTCTCGTCGAGCCGAAGTCTAAAATATCTCGTAGAAGTCGTAGATGGACATTTATACAATGCCATTTGACTTCGACGCCTTTTACAAAGCTGGATTAGATCTCGTTTGCATAATCAGAGTCAATTCCAACGAATTCATGAGTTCAACTTTGGGTATTTATGTATGATAAACTCACTGGGGAGATAATCTGAGTACTTAGAGAACTAAGTTGTGTACGCTTTTATTGTAATAGGGGTTTGATTGGCTGTTAATGAGACTCGTTATGTAGGTCAATATCTCGTATACCTACATGTCCTGACTGTCATATCCCTACGTACAGCCGCCAGCACATCAAGCTACCCGAAACTGTCAAATTTTCTCAATCAACTTTGAACCTTATTCTTTAGCGATAAAGTTGAAAATCATTAAATAAATTTGACAGATTGTAGCAGCTTGATGTGCTGGCGTCTGTACATCATTTTCAAAGAGTTCTAGTAACATGTGTTGGATATTACTTATCTATCTATGTATATCTATACTAATAATAAAACTGAAGAGTTTGTTAGTTTGTTTGAACGCGATAATCTCTGGAACGTCCAGTTGGATTAAAAAAAAATCTTTTTGCATTTGAAAGCCCAATTTTTGAGGAAGGCTGTAGGTTATTTAACATCACGCTAGGACCCTTAGAAGCCTAGCAAAAAGAAAAAAGTCAGAAAGAACACTAAGCGAAAACGAAGTAATAGTGCGGGCAGACGATGCGATGCGACGGGGTGGGTCCGCGGAACAAGAAATTTCACGCGGACGAAGTCGCTGGCAGAGGATAGTTACATAATACAGGGTGATTGGAAGATGGGTGCAAAGATTTAAAGCGAAGATAGTACAGACAATTTAGAACCATTTACGCAATGGTTGTCTTAGACCAAGTCTTACCAATTTGTTTACTTAATTTTTATGTTTTTTTATGTCTAATGACACAGAGGCCTATAACATGTTTTGCTAGATTGCTTACACATTACTTTAATAAAATAAAATAAAAATGAATTCATTTATCTTTCAATTTGGCCATAAATAAGCAGTTTACTTAAAATTTTGGGAATTTGTAAAACTGCTAAAAAAAAATTGGTAAGACTTCGTCTAAGACAACCATAGCTTAAATGCTTCTAAATTGTCTGTAAAATCTTCGCCTTAAAGCTTTGCACCCATCTTCCAATCACCCTGTATATCGTGTAATGGGTACCTAACGAACGTACGACAAATCGTACGGCTGTCCAGCGCATAGGTTGTTCTAACAAAGTATTTATCGGTCGGTCATGCACCTGCTGCACCCATAATTTTGCTGTTTCTGATGTCAGCTTCCGTCAGATGGGCTGTTGGACTGTGACCAACACTTAGACCATGGCTGGACATGGGAAATCTTATAGACTGAGGGCTTTTGATGGCTCTGCTTCAGCTAAGTAGGTATGTTGTACAAGAATGTTTTAGGTAAAGGAATATGTGTTATGAGAAAAAGCAATTTGGAGAGTGACTATTTATGTGCGTAGCATCGTGACAGATTTTCTTAGTAGGAAAACTATTATCTTACAGACGTTTCTAATAATATTTTCATTATTTTTAGCTTTTATGTGGCCAATTCCGATTCTCTGATGATGTTTTTTTAAGGAGATTTTTGGGTTATTATCGACATCATATATTGGGTTAATGTCTATTTTCGTCAACCATCTAAGTATTCTTAGCTATAAAAGGAATCGAATTTTTATATGTTACTCTGAGATTTAAAAAAGTAGGTTATCGATTACGCGAAGATACGATTAAGTACTCTGCAGGATTTTAAATGGCTAAAAGCCTTGAGTGTATATATTATATTCAGTATTGTATATTAAATTCAGTTAGATAAAGTTACATACACCTGCGAAAATGTGCGTGTGTGTGGGCTACAAAAAGTATCTCCTGAAAAGTCTGATCGCCTAGTATCATGTTTCACAAAATGTTAATTTGGTCTGCGAGTTTTTTTTCTAATCACAAGCACTTCTGGCATTGAGTGTAATTTTAAGTAAAACGGCTGTAACGCGACTGATCCGATAAAAAATCACCTTCAGGAATACAATAGGGCCATAAACAGACGTTACGCGTAGCGGACAAAACGCGATTCCGTATTAATTGTACCTATCTGTGTCAAGTACCTAATTTTAAATTAGGTATTTATATATGTTTAAACAATATACTTATTTTTAGGGTTCCGTACTAAAATGGTAAAAAGGAACCCTTATGGTGTGACTCAGTCTGTCTGTTTGTCCATCTGTCACAGCTGGATATCTCAAGAACTACTAATGCTATCTACTTGAAATTTGGAATAGTTTTAGATGACGTTTGCCCAACTATTTTGCAAATAAGAAAGAAATATATATATTTTTTGCAACAGGGACTGAAAGGGTGTCTGAAAATTCGATGTGAAGTTACTAGGGCACGTGGGGCATCATATGAAAGAGCGCAGTTTGCACATTCTCAAACATTTTTTCTTTTTTTTTTTAGGCCGCATAGTTTTCGAATTTTTATGAAAAATGTAAAAATAAATACCGTTCCCCGTCTTATCTCCGAAGTTTGCAAAGAGAATAATCTGAAATAATCCTATGTGATAGAAGTTTATGTAAAAATCACAGGAAAAATAAAACGATGTCTCTAAATAGCACACTTTTTCAGAAATCATTAACACAAGTTACATTAGTTCCACTATCGGTCAAGAGATGGTGCTGACCTAAAACTGCAATATTCTACACCGCAGCGCGCAGTAGTTAAAATGCTCTGACGAATATAGGCCTCGCTGATGAAAATTTTAAAACATATTATTATGATGGTACAGAACCTTCGGTGTGCGAGTCCGACTCGCTCTTGACCGGTTTTTTCCTTTTTATGGCTTCTTTACCCATAATAATTAGGTGTATCATTTAAAATACGTTCTGTAAGGATACTCGAATAATTTCAAACCAAATTATAATTTAAGTACTTACTGGTTATGTAATCCGCCTGTACCAAAAATTACTTTCGCCAAAGAACACATATTCGCAGTCTGCACTAAAAGACGAAAAAGTATTCATATAACCATATTATAATCATGATTCAATAATCATATCTGGGTTAGCGAAGAATGTTAGGGCAAATCCTTTTAGGTATATAAAGTTTTTTTTGTACCTGAAGCTCGCTTTCAGCAGGTCTTGCTTATTTCAAATTACACAGGGGACGAGAGCGGCGAATAACATTTTTCTGACTCCTTGCCAAAAATCTTTTTGTATCTCAAATGGAATTGTAGCATTGAAATCAAAGAGATTCTTTTGTTTTTGTTTGATTAATTGTGTCTTATAGGGTTTGTAATAAGTAATTGTTAATTGAATAAAAATATTAAGAGGAAATGCGGGTGGTCTTTTATCCATAGAAATGCTCTCGCCTGTTTTCTTTTTGGTTAATGACCATAAAGCAATGATTTTTTACAGAATAATAAATATTAACTACTTGTATCCCTATGTTTTCCTTTTTGATGATAAATTATTTTTATAAGCACTAGAACCCTCAAAAATGCTCAAAATTGCCGATTTAAACCGCTGTCAACAGAGGCCTAATGTACAAATTTGACAACTATTAATGAAAAAAGAAAAACATAGCTTATTCAGTTTATGAAATATGTTACTTAGGCTTTTTCAAAAGTCTCTCCGACCGCATTCGTTGTGGCTATTACTGTGGCTGGTCCAGCAGTGGACATTATTTGGCTGATTTAGCTCATTATGATGATGCTATATATACTAATAATAAAGCGGGAGAGTTTGCTTGTTTGCTTGAACGCGAAAAAACCTTTTTTTATTTGATAGCCTAGTTATTGCGGAAGGCTATAAGCTATTTAACATGACACTTAGGAGCCGAGCAAAAAAAAAAGTCAATTTCATGCAGACGAAGAAGAAGAAGATGCAGACGAAGTGGCGGGCAGAAGCTAGTTCAAGAATGCATTTATATGTATTCTCGAAGCTTATGCTTAACGGCTCAGGGTAGCCTTTAACAGAAGTGGTCTTCGTATTAGTGGTTCAGCTGCTTCAATATCATCAGGATTGTTCCGGAATATAGCAGGTCGTCGTAGACGTGATACGGTAAATTCAATGCCATATATAGGTACACCATTTATATCTTAAAATAATTTAATTATTTTCATCCTAAAGGTGCTCCATAAAAGTTGGAGGAAATGAATGGACCGCTCATCACGCGATATCATGTAACAGTTCTATTGTATTTTTACAACAAAAAGTTATAAACTCAACGTTTAACTCAACGTCAATTGAATTACCATACTATTCCTAGGTTGGTTGGTTGCCTTTATATCATTTCAGGTTCATCATCTTCCTGCCCTTATCCCATGTTACTTGGGGTCGACGCAACATGTTTTCTTCTTCCATTCTCCCCTGTCAACCGTCACGCTATCATTCACTCCCTTCTCTTTCATATCATTCCTCACACAATCCATCCGTTTTTTCTTCGGCCTTCCTCTCCCTTTCCATCCATCAACATGTACCTATATTCATCACTCTTTTAGTCACATGCGTTTCGTCCCTTCTCATCACATGCCTGTGCACCAAGCCAAACGATTTCCTTTCAACTTTTCTGTCACTGGCGACACTTTCAGACTTCCTCTTATATACTCATTTCTTGCTTTATGTTTTCTCCTGTAAAAGTTCCTATTTCTACGAATTATTTGTAGGAGAAGTGGCTTTTGTCCCAGCAGTGGGAACATTATAGGCAGATTATGTTATAATATTTGTAGGAACAGCCCGGAGTTTGGAAATTGGCGGTGTGAAACCCCCGTGCCTCGGAAAGCACGTTAAGCCGTTGGTCCTGCGCCTATAAATGCTATGATGAGCCATATCGATAAAAGCGATCGTAATTTTTCAGCATTACTGTACTTTATATATAGGACCTTCTGCGAATAGGATAAGCTGCTTGTAGGACGATTTGCTGAAGTGCCGTTTAGATTATAGGTCGTTTTGATAATAGGACCATTTGCTTTTAGGACATTTTAATTCAGAGGGAATTCCAGATGGAAAAATCCAATACCACTTTTCCCGACCAGGGTTAATCGATTCATTAATTAATCGATTACGACCTCATGATTTGCAGAAGTGCTTACGTCTACTATGCCAATGAGGTAGTCGCTAAACAAATAAAAGACCATTAGCCATAAGATCCCTGATGCGTAGGATTCGGGCGAGCACCAACAGCATTTTAAAGGTGACATCGAATAAGCCAGATTGCCCGTTCCTGGGGCACTGGACCCGTATGCACAGCTGCAGGTCTGGTGCAGCGGGAAGCGGGCATAGTTATAGTCATAGTTATAGGTTTATGAATTAGAGTTTTTTTTATATTTTTAGTTTTGTTATATTTTTTTTATTTTTTTTATTTTACTGAGCATGTTACTAACGTAGTTTTATAACTAACAACAATATGAATCATTTGTGTTCGAATTAAATAAATAATAATTAGGCATAGTAGGGGGGCTATTCTCGTAATTTTAAGAACGTTTACAGTCTGATCTCAGTCTCAATCTGTCAAATATACATTTTGGACATTTGTTTGTCGCCGAGATGAGACTCCGACTAGATTTTGAACGTATACCTACTTTAAAAGAATTGGCATTCAAGTGATGTGATGATAAGCAGCCTTTGGCCGAACATCACAGATTTTCTACTGGCGAGTGTTTTTTTCTACTATCTAATGATATCGTCCCCAAACTCTTTGGTCACACATAAGCAACGCGCTTCGCTAGTTCGCGTGGGCTTGCTATTTGCACTTGCTATTTGAAAGAGTTTTATACAAAAGAAGTCTTTAGAAAAATATTTTGTTTATGGTTTTTCCTATTGCTATTTTTACGCAAAGAAAGCTTAAAAACTTACCTTTAAAATACTCGGTCTACGCTAAATACAGCTATCACTTTTCCATTTGCTACGAAAAAATAAAATAAATGAACTTCAGCTTCTATTTCTGCATTCTGTTCGAATAAAAACATGGTTATTTCTCTTTATTTATACAAACACAAAGATATATTTTCCTCGCAGATTGATATTTTTTATTCAAGCCTGTATTTTCATAAGTTCAGCTAAGTAAGACTAACTTGCAATGGGACTTAGTGGCGGCTTATATTATAATAAGTATGTAAATGTGTGACGTGATTATGTCGTATGAATCTTGATTTTAAGCGGCATAACAATGAATGAATGACGTGAAGGTTTAGGTGGACTTATTCAGAAAAAGCTAATCGATAAAATTTTATTGTTGAAGGAATAAAGTACTCAACATAATATCGAGACTTTTATATGAAGTATCAATACAGTGACAGTTTGACGTCAATATTTTTCGTGTGTCAATGTCAGATTATTATGGTTCGTCAGTACATACAGCGCTGTCCGTTTGCATACTGTCGCCATTATGTATAATATCCATCAACTTCTGTAGCGTGCAGACAGCAGAACACGCTGGACACGATATTAAGTGCCCAATTGTTTGTGGGACAGCATCAGCATCATTTTCTTCAGACAAATGTTATCTGACTATTGAAAAATCAGCTGTAATGGAATTTATAATTGCCATTTTTGCACATCAAGTTAGATTTCTGCTGTTGACACAACATATGAAGCAATGGATTAGCAATATCCTTCAAAATGATTCAGATTGAGATTGATAGTGTGTTACGCAATTAGTGAAGTGTTTGGTATATATCCCTACAATATTAACTTGCCTTGTTCACCATGACAGGCATATAGAGAAGTTTGGTACTGTCGCGTCAAAAGTCAATTAAAACTTTTACACGTTTTAAACATCATCTAAAATCTAGAAGATTTACATTTTAAATCGTATTGTATTTCAGCATCCATATTATAAATTCGAAAGTAACTCTGTCTGTACGTTACCTTTTCACGCAAAAAACACGGAACAGATATCGATAAAATTTGGCAAGGAGATAGATGGCATCCTGGGGAAGGACATAGGCTATTTTGGTCCCCGTAGCAACTTCCCGTGGGATAATTTCCGACTTACACGCGGGCGAAGCCACGGGCAGAAGAGTTGCATATAAAAGCTAAGAGTTAATCAATCTGCCGAGCCTTTTCCGAACTATGTTGGGGTCGGCATCCAGTCTTACCGGATGCAGCTGAATATCAGTATTTTAAATGGAGCGACTGCTTATCGGACCCCCACAACCCAGTTAGAGGCTAACACGATACCCCTTGGTAAGACTGGTTGTCAGACTTTCGGGCTTTTGACTACCTGTAACGACTGTCAAAGATCTACAAATGACAACCGGGACCAACAACGTCTTAACGTGCTTTCCGAGGCACGGAGGGGTCGCGATATGTAATGGATGATCACCCATATACGGACTGAATTCGACAAGCGTTGCTTAACCTTGAAGATCAACCCGTGTGGCTGTTATTATTTAGCCATGAGACCCAAGCTAAGAGTTAATATTCTTTTAATTTTACTTGTTCCGAATTTAGCTCAATAATCAAGATGAAAAAAAAACAGAAGTGTAAAAAAAAACTTTTGTCTCTGACTGTAGATAAGTACTACTGAGCCATGGAATTCTATGATCAGAGCATCGAAAACCATGCATTATACGAGTATATCTCAGTATTATCTAGATATAATGTATAGTGGCATTTCGTCATATAAGTACATAATAATTTTCCTTAAAATTACATAATAATGGCAAAAATATGTTATTATTCCAGCGCAGCAGTGAGATGGTTTAAAACTTCAGTATCAGTGAAAAAAATTCGTAACCACATTTTTAAAGAAAAAAGGAAAACACTCAGGCTTTTTCTCTTGTAAAATTAAAAACAAGGTCTCCAGAGTTACTTTAACTAAAAATTTATGAAAAAAAAAACTAAGAAAAAGTAATTCCCAAATGATTTTACCGGCTTAGAATGAGTAGAATATACGAAAGTATATAGGAACGTCTGATATTATTCCATTATGCTTATACTACTTTCAATTTAATACGGTTTGGGGTTAAAAGCCTCGGGCCATTGTGGTCCGAGTGATGTTTGTTCATCGAAACAACGTTCAACGAAATATCCAAACGACTCGTTGACACTTCCCGTGACCCAAACGCTGGCTTTTACCTTGGTCAGAGGCTAAGTAAGCCATACAACATGGCAATGCTGCCAGTCTCTTGGGTACATTACCAGTCGACGGCGATGCGGAGGGATTTTTTGACGCCATATTTTAGTTTGTTAATAGTTTTAGTTAGATTAAGAAATTCCATTTTTTATTATAATAGTTTCTTAGTTTATTTATTTTTATAAGTTTATCCAGTGTATACAGGATGACTTGTAATTTGACATACTAATTCCTTTCAAAACGTGATAGTGTGGTTCTTTTGCAACAGTTAAGCACCCATAAAGCCTAGGTGAAAATTCATGGAATTAGAGAAAAAGCAATTTTCATGTATTTTTTTAATTTTCCCAAAGTTCGTTACTAAATATAACTTTTGTCTAACCTGTCAAATTGAATGGCTTTCATTGCTATTCCATTGGATACCTAGAACTTTATAAAACCTTTTAATTTAACAAACTTTTCTAAAATATCAATCAATTAAAAGTTAAAGTAGGTATGAAGTTTATAACTATTTTCAAAAATCATCTATGTACACGAACTCAAAATTTTACTATGACATTAACCCCCTTACTAATAAACGTTGTACAGCGTCTGTATAGTTACACAACGCTTTGTCTTCTTCTTTCGAAAGTCAAATTACTGATGACTGAAAGAGAGAAATCGGTGTGTAACTATTCGTCTGATATAATACGTTTGTCAGTAAGGGATAAGCGTACAAATTACGGGTCGGCTCGAATTCCATGAATTTTCGCTTAGGCTTTATGGGGTGCAAATGGGGCACACTATCACGTCCTGCTTCTAAATAAATGCCTAATAATAATATTTTTACTCGATCGTAGCAAAGTATAAAAGGAGGGGTGTACCTATTAGTAATAAGACGGGTTGGTGTCGGCCACTCCACTTCAAGGCGCGTATTTTGCGTATGGATGCGAAAATAGTTTATTCGGTCCACCCCAGCTCCTCAAATAAGGCCAACCAATTGGTGTTACTGACAATCTCACGAAGATTCCTGGGAAAAAGCAAAAGGAGGGTAATGTTGATCTATAAAAATAAGAAGCTCATCAATTGTTTATGAGGAATAAAGGCATGAGGAACAGCGTGTAAAGTTTACTCATCATCCATAGAAAAGAGAGGATCGACCAGACAGGTGTTGTGTCTGGTGGACAACTGCCTGAAGATTGATGTCGGGATGTTGTATTTGTGCTAGTTCGCATGTGTGCGATGTATATCGCTACAGAATCATGCTTCTGCTACTGTGCAAAGTACAAACCGCATTCTGTGAAAGCTTCAAGGATACCTGAATACCAAAAACCCTGTAACCATGGAAATCCATCTAAAAGTTTAGAAGTTAGAAACGATTGGGAAGTAAAACAAACTTTTTAAAACCGTATCCTAACCATCTTGCGACTCTTTTAACGACTTTTTAAAGCGTGTTGTTTTGCTAAGCACCCAACGTGTCGGTTAATGTGGGCTCTTAAAGAACTTCGAACCATTTATGAGGTGTTAACAGTTGACAGTAAATTGGATCATACGGTAATGATTTGCGACCTTCTGCGAAGTAGATATAATATCAGTTTAATACAAGACATGAATACTTATTTAAGAACGTTAACCTTGTTCATAACCGCACGTACGGCTTTCCATTTCCCCCTCGTTCAAACGTCGTCGTAAGAAGGGTAATTAGATACTTGAAGGGGCTAATATATTTTCTCATGGCCCGTATTTTATACGACCTTATATGAGAAACTCCAGAGGTCTTAGCACGAACGAGCGACGTAAATGTAACGTAAATTAATACAATTTTTGAATCGAAAATACAACTATCGTATAGCATTTTGGTATACATTTTTGCGACAGGCACAATATCTATCAGCCATAGATATGCATAAAGTAAATATTTCGTGCGAAACGAGTACTTATTATCAATTTTAAAATCGTTCCAATTTACGTTATGTTTACACCACGCGATGGTTCATGATACTGGACTCACTCACTCACTGGATACTGGAATATGTTGGGATCGGCTTCCAGTCTAACCGGATGCAGCTGAATACAAGTATTTTACATGAAGTGACTGCCTATCTGACCTCCACAACCCAGATACTGGGTAATACGATAATCCTTGGTAAGACTGTAAGGCATCTTAACTATGCTAATACTATATTTACACGACTGATAGCCTGAACGATCGAAGATAGACACAATACGTACGAGGATAACACTTAGGAGTTAAACGGACATAGTTTAAATGCTCCTTTTTACTGTTTGTATTTCCTGTGCGTGTCCCAAATAAAATATTTTTGTTTTGTTTTCTTTCTTTTTCTTTTAAGTGTAAACATGAACAAAGTAGCGGGCAATACGTAGGTCTTTAATAAAATAATTTTTTTTCAAAGCCAAATAGACTGACTGGTGAACAATGGAATGCCTCCGACGCGATCTCGACGCGCCGGCGAAAATGAAAAACGAAACAGGTCATTCAAATGAAACAGACCGAATGGAACTTAGTTATTGTTATACATTTTTCTGAAATCGTCAATCAAAGTCGAATGTGAAAGGTCTTAAAAACAACGTAGATCGGATGGTAACTTTTGCCTTTTTATCTATTGCACGGTGAGTTATCATCTGCCCTTTCCTCAATGTTTAGCATACTATAATTATTATAAACGCGAAGGTTTGTGAGGATGGGTGTTTGTTACTCTTTCACGCAAAAACTACTGAACGGATTTTGATGAAACTTTACAGTAATATGGCTTATACATCAGAATAATACATAGGATACTTTTTAACCCGATATTCCCACGAGATCGACAATTATGCTGGTGAAACCGCGGGGCGCAGCTAATTTTACATAAATGTTGGGGTCAGTTTCCAGTCTAAACGGAAGCAGCTGAATACCAGTCAATTTATTCTGTAAAAATCACACCCTTAAAACTGAGGTGAACTGAGCTGTCATTTCAACTTAATGCAAGGGATTGGATCTACTTACATCGGATTTTACACTTTTTTATTTGATTTTTATTTGTTTTTATCAGAAGGCCAATTCTCGTAATTTAAAACGTTCAAAATCTAGTCGCTAGTCGCAGTCTCATCTCGGCGACAAACAAATGTCAAAAACTTGTCAAAATGTAGGGAAATTAGAGATATTTTTGACAGATTGAGACTGAGACCAGACTGTGAACGTTCTTTAAATTACAAGAATTACCCCTCTGATGTATGTGCCTAAGTATCTGGTGTACTGTGTGTCTTTTTAGTCTGTGCTAAATACTTAAATGTAATTTCTTTCTTTCTTTTACTATTGGCAGGTCTGAAGTGACCGGTCAATAGTGCATTAGGGTCACTTCATATAAGTTTTAAAGGTAAGATTTTTACAAAATTGACCGATAGTGTTTTACATGGAGCGACTGTTTACCTGACCTCTAGAGTTGAGCTACACGATTACTGACAAATGCTTGCACTCACTGGACTGGTCCACTCAAATTCGTGTGGTTATTTCCTCAAAAGACCATTGTAGACATGGATCTACATGACTTTCACATGATCTGACCAAGATTATGTCTGGACATTAAAAGAGACTTTAACCCCTGAGTTTGCTTCGCCGTTTCTTCTCACGGCTAGTCAGAAGATGGGAATGTCAACTCTGGAAATGTGATGACGATATCCTATTTACAGAATAAACAATTTAATTTCATTTCAAAAACCCAGTTACTGGTTATCACGATACCCCCTTTTTTTGTGGATGGGAAATCATCAAATTACCCCTCCCTCTCTAGGTGGAGCGGAAGGGAGTGTCAGACTCTTACTGACTAAAACCTTACCGTGTTCCTTCCTTAGCCCTTTATGTTCAGGGGTAGCGGTAACCCTTTCGGACAATCCCCCTACCCCAGCACTCACTTTACCTTCAAGGGGTATCGTGATGCCGGCATCACGATACTCCGTGAAGGTAAAGTGAGTGTTGATGAGTCTAAGATAGGATCACAACTCATTTTTGGTAGGTAATGTACAAATATTACCAACTTATGTAATATGATGGGTGCAGCTGTACCGTACTTGTACCTTTGTAAATTGAACCTTGAGACCTTGAATATAAGTGGTAACAGACTGTCTAGAATGAGATAAGTAGGTACTTCGGTTACCATATATTGTACCAATCTCGTTACTCTACCTAATTTTCGTATCGTCATGTCGTCCTTCACATTAATCGTATTAAAATATTGGGTATCTATGTACCTACTTTGAGCAATGGAACATTTTTATCGTTACTTGTTAGTTTATAAGTAAATTGTTGATTAAATTTAATATTGACCCAGATCAGTTACAGTTTCTTAATTATTTTGTCAACATGATACCTAAATTTTAAAGGAATCAACAATCGTAATAACTTCACAAAGATTTGGAACTTATATATTTAAGCCGTTTGGGGTTGACACACTAGGGCCATGGGGTCTGAGTGCCCACTTAGTATTTCGAGACATCGCCAAGCGGTTGGTCGACTCTTCACATGACCAGAGGGCTGGCCTATTTTTTGGCCAAAGAATCAGTATTGCCATACAACGTGGCAATGCTGCCAGCCTTTTGGGCACGTTTCCTGTTGACTGCGATGCGGACGAATTTTTTGATGCCCTTTGATTATTTCACTTCCCTTTTTATATACTTGTACATATTATTATTTTAAGACAGCTTTTTAAATTATGTAAATATTTGAATCTTTAATAAAATAACCATTCACAAAGATTGAAACTATCTGTCTGGCACATAGGCAAATAGACCTTATGGACCTTGTCGTTTTATGAAGTGCAAGTGACATTCAATAATAAACCAATTTTGAGGTCGACTGTACATACTTAAACGTAGGTACGTTCATTTCACTGTACGTAGATGGTTTGTAACCTCTTTTCTCGATTAAAACGGTAATACGGGCTTTGCACAGGTGACTATAGCCCTTACTACCTACTACTACCCTTATACTGACCTTTCTAAATGACAATTCGGCTAGATCGCAGGTGACTAAAATCCCAAAGTAAAGTCGAAACCAGAGTAGGTTTCGACTTTTGTCATGCGGTGACAGGTCGCATGCGGCTGGTTACTAAAATCGACAAAATAAACTAATC
The DNA here is from genome assembly GCA_914767645.1 of Hydraecia micacea. Taxonomy (NCBI): domain Eukaryota; kingdom Metazoa; phylum Arthropoda; class Insecta; order Lepidoptera; family Noctuidae; genus Hydraecia; species Hydraecia micacea. Next base: position 13,856,663 of record OU611783.1, on the reverse strand, counting down.
ACCTGCAATTTTTATCGACCTGTGTAAATGAGGTGGCGATTCGGCTTGTGATGCGATTTGGTAAACGACCACCCAGCAGGCGAAAATCGACCTAGTGTGAATCCACCATAATGGACCAACAGAACAATATTAGTGTGGACACCTTACCTGTGAAGACAGTCAGGAAGGCTATCAAAAGTTTTAATGCAACGTGACTTGCGATGATTTTTAAGTATAGCTCTAACAAAAAATCTAAGTATTCCAATCGGTGTTTCCTTCTAAATTGAGAGAGCAGTCGTGTCCCAGTGGAAACGTCCGTGACTTCCTAGGTGTAAATCGTAGGTTCGAACCCAGACAGGGACTTTACTTTGTGTAAATTATTCCATCACCTCTTTTCTCGAAATGGTGAAGGAAAACATCGTGAGGAAATAATGTCGAACCAAAAATTAAAAAACATATGGCTTACACCATCGCGTTGTGCATTACGGCCCATCGCCTCTCACAGAGAATAGGCCTGTGTCCCAACAGTGGAAACAATTTATTTACAAGGATAGTAACAATAGGTAATCACGAATCTTCAATAGTGTGTAAATACATTATCAATTATTCGGCTCATTATTCTTTGCTTATGTTTTCTAATCCAAAGGCTTGCCCGAACCATAACACACATCACACATTTACAAAAAACGCCTTTTATTTAAGCATTTGTTGAGTGACAATGAAATTCTAAACTTTAATTTTCTTATTTTATTTTCTCTGCTTGCGTGTTGCAGGATTTGCGGGACGTCTCAGTGTGATGCGTGGTTCGCATTTGGTGATGTAGATGCCGCCACAGAGTCTTAGTAAGGTTCAACAGCCTTACATTTCCATTTAATTTTTAGTTAAGTATAGGTTTATGTGTATCTTTATATTTAAATGAATATTTATTTCTAAATTTTTCGAATTTTCGTAATTGTACCTAACACTGTTCGTCTCTGCGTCACTTTTATGTTGACTGGTGGAAAATGCCTATGGCATTAAATCCGCCTCTATACATATCTGTTCTTGAAGTATTAAATATTTCCAATATCCTAAAAGTTCCCAAAAATAGTAGATAAGATTAAAGTAAATCTCGCTCCATTCGTTTTCAGCATTCCGGTGACATCAGTTTAAGAAGCACGGATACTCGGAAACGCTAAAGTTAATCGTCCAAGACGAATCGAGAGTAGCTCTTGACATCTCACATTAATCACTTATCACTACTAGGTAGTGACGAAAAGGCGAACGAAAATATTCGGCGAATTATGTTTATACGTATTTTGACCTCATTAATGATGTACAGAATCTCTGGCAAATACAAAGATTTTTCGGTGAGCCTCAAATTCTACGAAGTTAACAGAGGAAAAAAATTTGTTTATGTGTGTTGTATGTAGGTATGTATATCGAATTATTTATTTTAAAACGAACGATTATATTCATTCAAAAACGTTTGATAATTATTTGTAATTGTGTAGGCCAATTTGTGCTTTAATGACTTGACTCCAGGATATACACTCCTGGACTCCTATATCGAGCCACCGTGCAATTACATGTGAAATATAATCAGTAAAGGCCTAAAAATCAATATTATGATGAGTCAAAAAAAGTTTTTATGCGCTTTTTAAGCCGACATACCTACTGGCCATCATTTTTGTGTCATCATTGTTCCGAATTTGAATTCACGACTATTTAAAAATGCTATACAAAAAATGCAGGGTGGCTCGATTTAGGAGCCCGGCACCCTAATAATAATTGCACTATCAATCAATAACAATCTTGATCATTGTTTTTTTCATTTTATTGCTAATTCATAATGAACATTTTGTCTGCGCATCAACGTAAATAACGCAATGATTGTTGTTGAACTGTCAAAATGAAAGCCATGCCTACTCTTAGTGTGTTACGCAATTGCCCTGCAGGAGTGTAGTCTTCTAATAAAACTACCATAATACAACTACCATTTTCTAATCAATACATAATTACAACACTAGCGTTCGACGCTTGTAACGATTTCAAGCAAATTCGATTTTATATGCTTAGGTTTAAGAGCCATACCTCACCGGGACGCCATGGCGGCGCAGCTAGGTCGCGTCGCCAACAAAATGTATGGTTGGCTGCGTAACCAAGAGACGCCAGGTGAGCCACCCACCATATAACTGTATACATCTAGTTGGCAGCGTGACCTGGCGACGTCGCCATGGCGTCCCGGTGAGGTATGGCTCTTATTCTTCAAATACTATTGATGATAAATAGGTTGAAAGAAACAAAAATCCGACAGTCACAGCCAGAATAAATTAAAACTCCCCCGACCAGAAACAGCAAAAAGACAAAAACAATTTGTCTACAATCGTGAAGTAGCCAGATTAATTTCTTTTGTAGTATTTATTCACAACGTACAATGCAATAGGTATCTTTTCCTTATCGCTGACACAATTACTAAATTATTTTATTTATAATTTTATCAAAATAATAACCATTACATACGATGTTGTAATTTTATGAGAATTTTAAGGTCCGTCTCGTGTAAAACAGTGAATATTTAATATTGTGAGTAATTTGCTCATTGTAAGGAAACATTTTGAAATTGACCCTTATTGAAGACCCGGGTGATATTAGACTGAATCCTTGCTTAGTTAAGATATCTAGAGAGTAGTAGAGAGGCTGGATTTAAGATGTAGCAGCAGTTATGTTATTTAATTTATACACTACTCCTCCATGTAAATTAACCTTCATGATAATGATATAATTACTAACTGATACGGGCAGACGTTGCCCAGATTCCTTGCGTGTCCTAGTCCAATCATGAATCTTAACCATCCAGGGACCCGCACCAACACACAAAAAACTTCATCAAAATCGGTCCAGCCGTTTAGAAGGAGTTTAGTGACATACAGACGTACAGAAGAATTATATATAGGTACCTATAAAGATTTATATATAAAAGCGACCAATAGTCGTTCATTTAATACTTCTAGTAAGTTTATCATCTTGATAATCAACTAGCTGATTCCGGCGATTTTCGTACTGCCTCAGAATTTTTTTTGGTAGGTTTTTACCATGTTTTAATAGTTTTTCTACTGTTCGGGGTGGAGAAAAATCCAACAAATCAAAGATCATAAAAATCAGTCCAGCCGTTCTTGAGTTATAAATGGTGTAACTAAACCGACTTTGTTTTATTTATATATAGAAGATAGATTTATTTTAAAGACTCGCAAGTAACGGTAAAATGTTTCATTGCTCAAAGCCTACCTAATGTTTTTAATAAGATGAATGTGAAGGACGAGACGAAATTTAGGTGGAGTAACGAGATTGGTACAACATGGTAACCGAAGTGGATTCTACACGGGCTGTACCTAATGGTCTCAATCTTCGTACCCACGGGCGATTTTTTTATTGCGCCCACACTGAAAAAAAAAAAGAAATAAAATACGCTTATTCGCAGTAAACATGACACAATAAAGAACATAAACACAAAAAAAATAAGAAAGGGTTGGGGGAAACATGCGTCGCATCGCTAAGCATTATGCTGCGACCTTATGTAAGACAGAGCCCACTGAGTGCAGTGGGCTCTGTCTTGCATATAGTGGGTGCAGTGGCACTGCACTGCACTTCTTAGCACCAAGAGTTGAAAATCCAACTTACAGTGTATTTTTTTACCATCTGTGGCCATCTGTGGTCTTCATCATCAGTTTCACTTCACCAAATGGTGCTTTCCGAGAGCAAATGCACGAGTTACTATAAAAAATACCCAAATCGCTATAGGTGTGCCTATAACATTTGAAGAGTTCCTTCGATTTCTCCAAGATCCCACCATCAGATCCTGACCTGATGACAATGGGGCCAATCTGAAAGTATACCCTTTCAAATAAACAAAGAATTTTCCAAATCGGTTTATAAATGACGGCGTATTGCGGTAACGAAGTCAGTCAAGTTTTTTGGTTAAAAATAATGTCACTTGAAATGTATTCAAAAAACAAGATTGCGGTGTTAGTTACGATTTCGGCCACGCGCCAAAATAACCTTGTAGCGCTATACCTGCAGAAGGACATACGGATACTTTCATAGGAGTATCATAAATAATGTAGAAAACAGTAAATCACTGCGCACAAGGGGTAGAGATATTTTCTGTCTAAAAGTTCAGTCCTTTCAGAGTTTTGGGCAAAAATATTATCACAACACGCTATCACCGTTCGTACAGGGTTTTATTTAGATTTTGCAGTAGGTATAGCGAAATTAATACCTACGAGTACATAATACTTTACATGGGATCCATAACTGGTTCAAAAATATTATTTACGCGGATTTTTTTTAATAAAGTCCTCGTTCCATTTGTTATGTTTTAACATTAAAATTAATGTTGTTATACCAGTATGCCTGATCATTGGTGAATTGTTTCAATAATTAAAAGGCTTACTGCGCCAGATATATTTTTTCATAGAACATGAAATAAAATAAAGCAATCGAATGGACGAAAAAGTTGAAACACGTTTTCAAGTGCCGAAACCGAAAAATAGTTAGAGCAACATAGCTAGAGAAAATTCTAGACTGCTTTTTTTTCAAATATTTTTTATCTATGAAACCAGCAACAGTACATTTTAGAGCTATTTGTGAAGGAGCTGGCCTGCCAGGGGAAGTACCATTATTTATTATACACTAGCGGGCCACCCCTGCTTTGCATGGTTTTTAACACTTGTCAACAAATCGAGTTTTCTTTGTTATAATTATGCAAGTTTAACATTAATGTATCTATTATACACATACCTATCTCCATACCTTCCGAAATAATCATCATCAAAATCCGTTGCGTAGTTAAGAAGAAAAACGCACTCACACATATATATAAGCCACTGCCGTTTCGTTCTGAATGCTTTGGGTGCCGATGTACGTATTTAAAGGCATATCTGACATTCTAGCTTTGTCTGTGGGGCAGAAACACATCTGCGATGCTTCTGGTATTGCGGAGGTCCTTAGGCTTGGTGACCTAAACCACTTTAGCGTTGCAGTGTTCTGGTTTGACCTGTGTATTTCCAGAAACATTTCAATTTCAGCTTTGTCCCTGGGATGTCAAAGTCAAAGTCAAATCATTTATTTCAAATAGGCACATTAAAGGCACTTTTGAACGTCAACAATTACTTACAATAAAACGAAATTGATCCTAGTCGCCCCTTCCAAAAGGTAGCTTGATGGCAACGCATTTGCGATGCTTCTGGTGTTGCAGAAGCCGTCACATATAAGAATCGCTATGGCCTGTCCTAACCACAGCAGCAACTACAATGTTTTTAATCGTTCAACTAGCTTCTAATTCCTGACTAACTGACTGAAAAGTGCCTGCAAATGGTTTTGAATTTAAGTTTAGAATAATTAAAAAACAAGGATGTTTCGCAAATGAGTCAACAGCGCTTTATCATTAGGGTCACGGCAGATAGGGTGGTGATGAGAATAATAATTTGTACCAAGAAGTGTGTCAATCGATCCTTAATTTATCTATCTATTATCTGGCGACTGAGGCGGGCCATACGCTGGCCTGCTGGCGATCGACTTGTTTATGTCGAGTTGTTATCAGGCGCCGCTTGTTGGGGATGTCTCACTTCTTATCAACGACACAACAACAACAAATTAAGGTTAGACAATATACTAATTGATCAATAAAATAATATCGCCTGTTGTCTGTTTGTTTCTCTCACTTTCTTGTTTATAGAAGTGCCCATTAATTATGTTGTATTTTGATATCTTGTTCTTAGTTCGACATAGGTGTTTGTGTATCTTTTAACCTGCTGAAGATTATGTTAGAATATTTATGGGAATGTTACGTTTCATTGTCTATCTCTGGATTTGTCTTTACCTTTCCAAGTTTCACACAACTTTAAAATATATATAAAATTAAAAATATTATAAGCAGAACAAGTGCCCACACTAGTGAAACAGTATCCTTGTCAGTATGTGGGACATTACAAACAATATAAACACAGTTATAGATACCCTCAGAGTTGTGAGTAAACAATGACCTGTGAACCCAGTCGTTGTTTTTAGTGAGTAAATGTACCGCTTCCTGCCACTATCAATCTGATACGTCCCTGTTGCTATGTGAACGCAATATGTACTGAGATAATGTGCTAGAGACTTTAGAGTCGTCAACAATGTCACTTTTTATGGACGTAAGGACCAAAAAGTTTTTTAGGTCCATCCATCATTGTTGCGTCAAAACATTTTTTGATATAGTTTGTAGGTATAATGACTTATTTGCCTACAATATTATGTAGAGCAATGCGAATAACGGTAACGATAAAAATAGAATGTTTGTTATTGTTCGGTTAGCACATATTGATATAAATATCAATGAAGTCGTTAAAAGTCACAGTAGTTGGACTAAACATCATTAATCCTTTTTTTAAATTATTTATTTTTTTGCCAATTATTCACTTTGAATCAATGAACTATCAAAGTTAATGCGAACACCAGGAAGTTTAATCACAAAAGTGAAACGAGTCATATTGTTAATGCAAAAATATTTCTACGTAAAACTAACCTCAATAACAAAACAGCAACAAATCACTCCAAAAACAATCAAATTAATAAAACAAAGACCAAATTAAAGGAGCAGACGTAACTGGCGTAAGTACCTAATTTATAAAAGGGAACCAATTAACATTTCGAATCTAAATTACCCTTTAGTCTCTTTGTAACAGTTCAATTGAATGTGTTGTTTAGAAGAATCCTCTTATCTTATTGCCATGACAATATTTTGTAAACGTATTTATCGATGTAAATAAGTAATAAGTAATTCCGTACTATGGACCAGCGGGGGCTATTTTTAGAGCTGCAGTGTATCATAAGTTTCATTCATCAGGTATCTGTTTGAGGGAACAAACAAGAGTGAACAGTGCCTGTGAATTATTTATATCAAGGATGAACTTGAAATATTCAGTATGTTTTATTTTTTTATTTCTAATTTAATTTGAAACATTTCTTTTTTTTTTGGTGATCAGTGTTTGTTGTAGAGCTGTGATATTTTGGTGTTTTTATTGCGTGATTCAGTTTTTGTTTAATTTAACTAAATGAGGCCATCTAAATATCTATACATTGTACTTTAGTTGTGGTAAACGAAGTAAATTATTGTCTAGTAATTGGGTACTATGTTTAAGAGATAGGTGACAAACATTCCTATTTATTATGAAATGTGTTATCTTTAGCATAAGTAACAGATAACTTGCACAAGTTCAACGCTCGCCCAAATTATGCCTCTATTTTATTAGAAGTTATAAAATAATATTTGAAAAATAAACTGCAGTTATTGCTAAAAAAAATACAGATATTCATTATTAAAACTTATGTTTATACTCATTAAAAGCTATATACCTAGCTGCTAATCAACTTTATATAACTCCAAGCAATTTTTTACTAAAATTTATTAATAATTAACGTTATTCACAGCTTGACAAGTTGCTAAATATTAACTAATAAATTGCTAATTATATTTCACACACACTATTGTGTCAATGAACGCTTGGATTTTAATAAAAGTAATTTAATTGACCCAACAAATTCGATTACGTGAACCAAAAATTCAAAGACATGTGACATCTGCCAACTCGCACTGGGCCCGCGTGGTGGATTAAGGCCCACTCCCTCTCACTGAGAGGAGGCCTGTGTCCCAGCAGTGGGAACATTATAGGCTGATTATGTATGTATGTAATTTAATTGACAATGGGGTGAATATTGGGTTGAATTCAATTATAGTGTCATAAAAACATCGTACATTTTAATAACGTATAAGTATTAATATTATACAAAAAATGTAGTGTCGACTGAAAAAAGCTTTTGCGACTTTTAGTCTAGGTACAGTAGATACAATGACTCCAGTATTATTCTAAAGACTGTCGTTGTTCTTCATTAATTATACTTCTGTGTATTTTTCCATTCCCATTTCTTGAGACTTATTATTAACTTATTGGATATAAACAAGTAATTTGTTTATTTTTATAGTTATCTGCAAATTGTTATTGCCATTTTAATTACACAGTCTATCGTTATATTAATATTGATTATGATAAGATGGAAATTACTACTGTTAATATGTATGCATGTCGTAAATATTGGTAAGTATTTTCATTAGTAAGCTCCAAATTACTCCAAAGTATTATTCTAAAGACTGTTGTTTGTTCTTCATTGATTATACATTTGTGTATTTTTCCATTCCCATTTCTTGAGACTTATTAATAATTATCTGTTATTGGCTTCTGCCACTTGTCATTTATTATAGGCACATGTGGTCATGATTTGCCTTCAATTAACTATCCGTCAGTTTTGTGATCTGCTGCACCCTAGAGCTTACCATGTCAAAAGCTAAGAAGAGATACATCAAAATGTACAAAGCCATTCAGCGTTATTCATAACGGTTTTAATTAATTAAAGTGAATTTAATGATTTAATTTCCTTGTTTCAGATGTATATAGTAATGATACTATACAGTAATGAAAGTTTAGTCTATGGTGATAAAGTCTACAATATAAACGATGAAGTATTAAGCTGCAGCAAATGGCTGTCTACAATTATATTTAACTTTTGTAATAATAATTATAAAATAGTGAAGAGAGATACTTCAACAATGATAGGTAAGTGTATATTTATTGGTACTGACTTTTAGCTGCTTTGGATTGGTGTTCATCGTCGTCATCATTCTCCTGCCCTTATTCCAATTTATTTGGATTCGGCGTAACATGTCTTTTTCTTTCATACTTCTATTAGTCGTCATGTCGGTAGTCACCCCCTTTCTAACCATATCATCACTGACACAGTCCATCCATCGTTTCTTTAGTCTTCCCCTACTCTTATAGCCATCGACATTCATACATATACAATACATGGTGTTCGTGTTATTAATGTATGAGTTGTTACTGGTGATACAAAGTACTGTGGTTCTTTTGGTTTTCATTTTTCTTTACCCAAATATGTACATATTTAACTTTAAAAATAAACATCTATTTCATGTAATTTAACATCAACAATGTCTTATTAATTTAAAAAAATGTTTACTCCGTTTTGTTCCATTTATTGAATACGTTAATGTATTAAGTTTATGTGAATTCATGCATAATTTTGATTACAAAATTCGGGTAACTGTTTATAATCTTTTATTCATTTATGGAGTGGAGGTACTCTGAATATTGCCATTTTGTAATATAATGTGTGATCTTCAATAGAAATGGGAGTAGAATTAATATCTTCCAATATTAAAGTTTCTTTAATAAATAATTCTGACATTTATTGCTATTGCCTGAAATAATATTTTATAAAAAGTGTTATTAATTAAGTGGATAAATAAATATATATTTAAATAAATCAATTGCCGTGCGTTAGTCTCGCTAAAACTTGAAAAGGTCTCTAGACGTGATGAAACTTTGGTGAGTTGTAGTGTGAGCGCCAGAGGTTTCTGACAAAAAAAAAAGTGAAAAAGGCATTGCCGGGCATTAGCTAATTTATTACGTTGGGAAAAATTATACAATTATCGGACAAATGAAATGATAGGACATTAAATATCAGTTCGTAAAGACCTGAAGGCCAATTCTCGTAATTTAAAACATTCAAAATCTAGTTGCAGTCTCATCTCGGCGACAAACAAATGTAAAAAATGTATGGAAATTAGAAGTATTTTTTGACAGATTGAGACTGAGATCAGACTGTGAATGTTCTAAAAATTACGAGAATTGCCCCTCAGATTATTATACCTACTATTTCTTACTTTTAGAGAAAATGGCGCCTAGAGACTTACAGATGGAAACAAGTAGAAGACGATTAGTTGACGTGGGTCGCTGGCGGCGAGTGCGAAGACAGGTAGCCACACAATGCTGTCTCCGCCGCTGCACAGTTGCTGACATTATCATGTACTGTCCCGACGATGCAAAGCTCCTACAAGAAAATCCAGACATATTCGATTGATATCTCAGCAAACTAGTCAATTTATAGAAGAGTATTATTATGTATAAAAATAATGTTTAAGTGTAATGTCATAAGTAATTTAATTGTGAATTTGGAATAAAGTTTGTGCTGTTTTGAATGTAGTTCGTGAAGTTTATTTTAACTTGTGTCTATGTGTCAATCCCAGCTGAAAGAGCAGCGGCGCGCAGCGGCCATAAGAGCAAGTGACTTTCCTTCTTTTGACTAGTCGCTAGAAGGCTCGTGCATCCTCGCGACGCCGCGCTGCCCCTCCTTTGCCTTCAAATGACTATGGATAATGGCCGCTGCCGGCCGCTGCTCTTTAAGTGCGGATTTACCCTAAGAGTGCATACACACGAGGGAGGGACACGCATCAACAGCAGAGACAACTGCAGCCGTCGCGTCGCGCCGTCGACAACGTCCCGCTCGTGTATTTGAGTACGGTGCTCAAATACACGAGCTGCAGCCGTCGACAACGTCCCGCTCGTGTATTTGAGTACGGTGCTCAAATACACGAGCTGCAGCCGTCGACAACGTCCCGCTCGTGTATTTGAGTACGGTGCTCAAATACACGAGCTGCAGCCGTCGACAACGTCCCGCTCGTGTATTTGAGTACGGTGCTCAAATACACGAGCTGCAGCCGTCGACAACGTCCCGCTCGTGTATTTGAGTACGGTGCTCAAATACACGAGCTGCAGCCGCCGACAACGTCCCGCTCGTGTATTTGAGTACGGTGCTCAAATACACGAGCTGCAGCCGTCGACAACGTCCCGCTCGTGTATTTGAGTACGGTGCTCAAATACACGAGCTGCAGCCGTCGACAACGTCCCGCTCGTGTATTTGAGTACGGTGCTCAAATACACGAGCTGCAGCCGTCGACAACGTCCCGCTCGTGTATTTGAGTACGGTGCTCAAATACACGAGCTGCAGCCGTCGACAACGTCCCGCTCGTGTATTTGAGTACGGTGCTCAAATACACGAGCTGCAGCCGTCGACAACGTCCCGCTCGTGTATTTGAGTACGGTGCTCAAATACACGAGCTGCAGCCGTCGACAACGTCCCGCTCGTGTATTTGAGTACGGTGCTCAAATACACGAGCGGGTTGCAGTTGCCTCTGTGTATGAGCACTAATGCTTCCCTTATAATACAGGGTGAAATTTTAATCACCGTTTTCCTCTTAAGAGGTCATTGTACTCATTATGAACAACTTTTACTATGGGACCAAACCTGAAATTGTGAAAAAAAGTCATCTGTTCCCTAGATTTTGACGAGTTATGCGAACATAAATGTAGGGAACATCTGAATTTTTTTCGCGATTACTTGTTTGGTCCCATAGTAACAGTTGTTCATAATGATGCGTACTAAGGAAAACGGTGATTAAAATTTCACCCTGTATTTTGATGATAATTGAAGATTCTAATGATATTTTCGGCCATGTGGTGTATTGCTAAAAGTGTTTAGTGAACCTAAGCTAGCAAACATAACGTACTTACATAAAATATTGATACACTAGCTGTTACCCGCGACTTCGTCCGCGTAGATTTTTTTTTTTTGGGACCCTTTTTTTTTTTTCGAAAATAAAAATAGCCTAAGTTACTCCTTACTACATCAGCTATCTGCCAGTGAAAGTCCCGTCAAAATCGGTCCAGTCGTTTCAGAGATTAGCCGGAACAAACAGACAGAGATACAAAAATTGTAAAAAAAAAATATTTTGGTAGGTATATAGGTACGAGTATGTACCGTGTATACATCCATATGCATTTAGTAAAATGCGGTTATTTTAATATTGCAAACAGACACTCCAATTTTATTTATTTGTATAAATAAAAAAAGTTTATTTTATTCAATAAACCTTTTAATTTATTTTAATTAAATTGAATATCTACGTCTTAAACTATTATAATATTTCCTTCTAAGAACGTAAAATATTTCAGATAGTTCGGGAACTGGGCGTTGCGGTGGCAAGCAGTCCCGTATATTAGCGGAAGTTTTGAAAAATGCTAATGTCCCTGATTGTGGACACCCGAGATTTATTATCATATTAGGTGCAGGTACTCGGAAAAGTTTAGCTAGTCACCCACTATCTTAAATCACATAATAATGACGGCACCGTTAGCTTCTGGTCTTTAAGAGGTTTTCAATATCGACCGTATTTTGATGTGAAATGAAAAATGAAAAGACTTTTCTTTCATAGTGTATATTTTTTTATTGTTTAAGACGACAAAAACAGTCTTTATTAAAGTAACTCCAGAAGGCCAATTCTCGTAATTAAAAACGTTCAAAATCTAGTAGCAGTCTCAACTCAGCGACAAACTCAAAAACTTGTCAAAATGCAGGGAAATTGGAGGTATTTTTGACAGAATGAGACTGAGATCGAGACTGTGAACGTTGTTAAAATTACTAGAATTGCCCCTCTAATTTCTTGATTCGATCACAATTTTTGATCTGTACCCAAGAGGAAGTGATGTTAACAAAACATCAAAATCCTCACAGTACGTTAAGCCGTCAATCCTGGGCTATAGGACTCCGGATTAGTCTAACTAGACTAATCCACATGCGGCTATCTAACTTACGCAATTGAACTCAATTGCGTAAGTTAGATAGCCGCATGTAGAGTGAAAGCTAACATCAATTTACTTAGTTCTAGTGCTATTACATGGTGGCCTGATTACGGTGCTGATCCATACGTCATGTTCGTGAAAGGGCGCCTTCAATAGGGACTGGTCATCTCTTACCAGCAGCTGCCACGGCTTATTTTAATTTCTGTTTTTTATTTTTTTAGTCACGGACGTTTTTAACGTGCACGCCTTTCTACATCGTTCTCACATGTATAATTTCAACATGAATGATGTAACCAATATTTTGGTTTAAAAGAGTGTCCGTGGAGTTTCTTGCCCGTTCTTCTCCATAGGTACCAACTACGCTTCGGAATGTGCAACTAGTTTCATCTAATACCAGCACGTATGTTCAACTCAAAGGGATACATTTTGTTCGAAAACATTCGTTCTTCGTTTGATTTTCCTTTATATAGTCCTCCGCTTGATTTCGTTTGATTTAGTCCCCTAAATTTTATAAATTTTAAAAATCCTTCATAGTCAGGCTTGCCAAATCTGGGGTGTTTTGGAAAAATCCTTGTCAAGAGACTTCTAAAAAATCGTTATAGACTGGACTGTAAACGGGCCACCCTGTTTGACAGATGCTTTTAAATGCAGTGCCATCTATAACTTTATACAGTATGCAAATAAATAACAGTGAACTGCCTGTTTGTAATATTAAAATAACAACTTTTTACTAAATGCACATGATAGTATATACGGTACTTATAATAAAACAATTTTATCTCTCTGTCTGTTTGTTCTGGTTAATCTCCGATACGGCTGGACCGATTTTGACGGGACTTTGACTGGCAGATTCTAGATGTTATAAGGAGTAACTTAGGTCACATTTATTTTAGAATACAGAATTAGTAAAGAGACACATTGTTTTCCGACATCACGCGAACGATGTCGCGGACACAGCTAGTAACTAAATAAATAATTTTAAAATAAAATATAAGGTATCGCAGTTCTGGAAGTGATACCTTCAGAAAAAAGTAAAAGTAAAAAGTTTATTGTCACAAATGAGAGCATTTACAAGAATTTGGTAGATACAGTAAGTATTTACATATTTATGTTTACTATTGAAACTGATACCCAAACTAAGCTATGGCTTGTATAAAAGTATGTACCTAGATATGGCAGACATTGGCTAGTCAAGTACCTAATTTTTTAGTTATCACTTTTGTGTGCCTATAAGAAATCAAAATTTTCCAGGAAAATCATTGTGAGAGGCGTAGGTAGTTTCGGAGCGACTATCACGCAAAAAAAATAAGCAACATGTAAAAAAGACATGGAAGGGTATAAAATGAAAACGTAGTGATATTATATTAACTTTGATACCATTCTCGCGTCTTGTTGGAATTGGTGCAGACGGGACTTTTAATGAAACTGCAGCACTGCAGTAGGTACCTACCTATATTATTCTTTTATTAACATAATATCTAAAAACATACTTAGATAATTATCTTTAAAAGTGTTTCCTACAAAAATTGAAGATTGAGTGAGTGTGATGAGAGCAGTGGTGGCCAAGTGGTAACGGCCGTGACTTACGAGTTGTAGGTCGTAGGTTCGAATCCAGACAGGCGCTTTACTTTGAGTAAATTATTTCATCACCACTGCTCTCAAAACGGTGAAGGAAAACATTGTGAGGGGCATGTCCTAGAACCAAATAATCGAAGACATGTGACATCTGCCAACCTGCACTGGGCCCGCGTGGTGGATTACGGCCCACTCCCTCTCACTGAGAGGAGGCCTGTGTCCCAGCAGTGGGGAAATTATAGGCTGATTATGTGAGTGTGATGAGTTGAGTTGAAGATGCAAATTTATTGGTGATTTCAGTTTGTTATATTTGTAAATACTTATGTACCCTATTTACACACACTGCCTTTGATACCTCTTTTCATCAGAAAGAGAATTGTAATTAATGATTAATTACCGTTTATGTAAAGAATATAAAAGTAAGAGTGGAAAGAATGCAAATATATTTTCAAGTCACTCTGGTAATAGTGTTTTTATTTCACGAAGCGAGCGCTTTACTTGAGGAGCTCTCGATAACGTCCGAGACAATGGCGAAGCCAAGAGTGTGTGTGCGCGTGTGTGTGTGTGCGCGTGTGTGTGTGTGCGCGTGTGTGTGTTAGGCTGCCAACAGACGGACTGCATCGCAGCAACCGCGCGCAGTCGATATATTCAACTACATGCAGTTGTACGTTCGACTTCGTTCAGTCATGATATCAACTTCACGCGGTCGGCTGCAGTTGCATTAACTGCATACAGTCGTGACTTCAACTTTACGCGGTCGGCTACAGTCGTGTAGTGTCGACGCACGCTGTCCATCGCTAACCTCATTCAGTTAATGTGCAGTTAGTCCAGTTAATATTGACTTCACACGACTGCAGCCGACCGCGTGAATTTGATATCATGACTAAACGAAGTCGAACGTACAACTGCATGCAGTTGAATATATCGACTGCGCGCGGTTGCTGCGATGCAGTCCGTCTGATGGCAGCCTTATATGCACACGTTAACAGCGTGTTTGTACACTTGGTTACCACAATAAAGCGCGCGTCGCTTCTTGAGATAGAAATACGATAATCGAAAATTGTTGAACCTACTTAGATATTAAGTTTCTTAAGGTAAAAATATTTCTTATTTGCTTTCTCAGCCTTTGATCAGCATTTTCGTGTGCCAGTCGGCCCGAAGGAAATTAATTTACTCGTTATTTATGTGGAACCACTCCAGAATACAAATCGCGCGTTTTCCTGCTTTTTTCGCTGATTCTAAAGTACCATTTATTTTATCCTTTTTGTATGTAATGGGTAATTATTGCTGTGGTTATTTTCTTGATAGCCTGACCTGATGTATCTTAGCTCTATTGAGAAATAACCCACTATGAAATAACTGGTGGATCTGTGAACCCATTAGTTATTTCCTTAGGTATATAAAATGGAAAGAGGTCTGGTATTATAACGATGTCATGTTTATAATTGTTATATTTGTATATAATTGTTTGCAAAGGACATCATTCATTTCGTACACAAAAATTTGGCATTTTCAATCTGAAATTGCAGCCGGGCGGTTAATTGTAGACTTTCGCTGTAATAGTAAAAAATGCTCAAGATGTTACTTCCCGTAAGAAAACAGTACTTTTTTGTTCTGGCACTTTAATTTTTGGGTAATGTTCGACACTTGAATGATGTCCTTTGCTTACCTACAGTTCATTTTAGTTTTTGTTTTGTGAAGACTTTCGCCTTGGTTATTCAAGGCGAGGTTACAAGTGTGTGTCTGTGTGTGTTATAAGTGTTTTACAGACTCATGTCTATAAAGGTGCTATAAGTTCAAATTATATAATTTACCCCTAAAGGAAACCTATTTCTTGAATTCTTATTTTTTGCCAAATACCACGGTAGTCGAATCTCTTACTTCACAACCAAAGAACATTATTTACATATAACCCAGCGACTTAAAAAAACAACATAAAGGCAATATTAATAAACAATAAAAAGAATAAAAAATGAGCTTGTTCAAAATTCATCTCGATATCCAGGGACATCCAAGCATTGTGTAAAAAAAAAACGGAAGCTGAACATCCCTGTTCCACAAACAAAGGCATTAATATTTAAAAAAAATGCAATAATACTCCTTCTATTAATATCACGCGTAGTGTGAAATCAAATAGGACGAAAATAACATGGTGAAATATGTGACATGGTTTACGTATTTACGAAATCCAAGGAGAATGAATTCATTAATGACATACGGAATTAAGATCAAAATTCATTCAGGTAAAAAGCTTTCATGTTGAACGGCAAGTAAACATTTGGATGAGAATAAAGGTGTGGACCTTGTGATTATAGAAAAGCGATAGGAAGTCTCCTATGGTTTTTTTTACACCCGGTTTCTGGGACTGAAACTATTGACGTGTCAAAATTTAGGGCAATATAACTCTTACGTAAGATAATTCAATCACAGAAGTTTACAAGCACTTGAAATGTTAAGTATGAGCTTTATTTTTGTGATTTTCATTCCAAAAACGAAGCAATGCCAAGCACGGTGCGAAAATTGCAGCATGCAGGACTACAATATCTTCTTTCGATGACTGTGATTTAAAAACGAATCTGCAACCGTTGTGGTTGCAGATTCGTTCGTCGAGGAGGAATTTGTGTACAAGACGAGGAATGGAAAATGAAGACTTATCATTTTATGGATATGGATTTTTGAACTGCCCCGTTGGTCTCGTGGTCGCCAGCGCGACTACTGAGCGTGGGGTCCTGTGTTCGATTCCCTGGTCGGGCAAAGTCTAATTGAGTTTTTCCATTAGGAATTTCTTAGTAACAGCCCGGATTTTGGAAGTTGGCGGTGTGTTCTGCGCCTGATCTCTCTTCGGTCGTGTCGGATTGTAGTCCCATCGGACTATGAGAGTGTGGGAAGAGTGCACGTGTGCCTGCGCGCAGACTTGTGCACTATAATATCTCCCGCGCTGAAGGCTAGTCTCCGTTGAGATTGGCCGCCGTAGCCGAAATACGGTCTGGAGGACTTTTTTTTTAATGGATATAAGTACTAACCTACCTAGTTAATCTTTTGTATTATTATTTTTGTGTTTTAAAGAGAGCCATTTCCTTACATTTCAATCATAATAGTAAAAGCATCAATAAGTCCACGATCAATTTTATTGTAGTGAAAAAATACCCCTCATGAAAGTTTTAATCCTAACGCATACAAGCGATTACTATAGATCTTCCGCTCGCTTATCCAATGTAACCTCAGCGTAACTTTCTAGTAGTGAGTATATAAGTCGAAATTTCTTTGAATTTACATACAGTAGTAAACTTTCCTTTAAACAGCACCTTAGATCTTAAACGGTAAGAATATTTTAATTCACTGCAATGTATTATTATTGTGTAGGTAGATAATAATTATACATTGCATTCGTTCTCACTAATAAAATCATCAATACAACCCTCTCAGTTCATATAAAACCCTATTGATATTAAGGAGTGGTATTGATGATTTTAATTATTATAATTCTGTAAATATGTACATACTTTTTACGGTCGGGAATCATATTTGTTCAACATAAAACCTGACACGGACCTGCAAATTGCAAAAAACGTAAGAAAATTTGACTTTCACGGGTTTCCCTGGCGCTTCCACCTTAAATCGAACCACCATGCATTTTTTTGTATAAAGGTCTATAGCTTTTTAAATGGTCATGAATTTAAATTTGGCACAATTATTACACCAAAATAATGGCCAGTATGTCGGCGTTAAAGTTGCTCAAAATTTCATTTCTCATACTCGGAAAGTAGTGTTTGTTTGATTCGAATAGCGGGTGGTGCTTCCCACCTTTGGGCGGGAAAGACTCATAGTAATTGTTTACCTCTCTAGGGCTAGAATGCATTTAAAAAATACAACAAAATTTGGTTAGGTAGGTAATCAGCTACGATATTTTTTACATAATTAAGAAAAATGCTGCGGTCTTATGAGTGTATAAACAGCCAGTGTGAATTAAAATAAATACCTATTAAGCGGGACGTTAAAAAAAAAAAAAATATAATATAATTTGGCGGGATACTATATATAACTCTGTATGTTGTACTGAAATTCAAAAACATTGTTCTATAGACTAATATTTGATTAAAAATGAGTTCAAGCGATTCTGAAATGTTGACCCCAGATTCGGTTAAAGACGAGGCAAATACAGTAATCGAAAATCTTTTGCCAGAAATTTCAAAAGAAAGATACTTAAATACGTACAATGATTTTATGAAGTGGCGAGCAGACAAGAAAATATGTATCTGTGGTGTCTGGGAGATACCTGTTAAGTCCAAAAACGTAATTTTTCAGTATAAGACTTTTAAGGTTCATGTTTAATTTATAAATCAGTTAGGTAAAATAGAAAAAGCCAACCACCGCTACGATTCTCCCACTCCTATGATAGTTACACTTATCAGCAATAGACCAAAATAAAATATGATTTTTTTAATAACAACATAGTACCAAACTAAAAATGACGAAAATGGAGTTATCAGGTTTCTCCCAGACACCACAGATATAAATATTTTAGAAAAACTAAAATTTTTTACTTTCCTTATATTCGAAATGAAAAGTAGTGTTTAGCACGGGTGAAAGTCCTCCTACTCGGACTATAGTCTAAATACCTCGTATGGAAATTGGTTCCTTTCAACCCTTGTATAACAATCTACTATTTCACATCACACACACATGACATGACACATCATTATTATTTATTTATTATTGACATATCATTATTTTGGATGTTTAAGGACTTTATACCTAAAGTGGAAATGTACGCTGGCTCGATTTAGGAATTCGGGAGTGTATTTATGTATATGATAACGTTTTATGATAATTTAGTCAGAGTGAAATTTTATATAGAAGAAGTTCATATTTATGTCTCAAGCTGTTTGGACCAAGGAAACTGTATTTAAGTGTCTGAAAGTCGGCATGAAGTAATTAATTGACCTCCCATTAAGGTGTAAGCGACGGAGTAATCCGTGAAAATCAAACTTTCTTACGTTACCCTATTAAATTACTATTTAATGAAATATCAATCAAAATATGATTCGAGAGAAATGAGATTCGAATAATTAAAATCACCAACACCACCCTCTAAATTTATATGGGTTATATGAACTTAGAGGGTTGTATTGATGATTATAATTCTGAAAATACATATTTGTTACGGTCACGAATCAAATTTCGTTTTTATAGTTTGAAAGAATTTATGGATAAAGATATTGACATTATATTCTAACATTAATGAACTTAATTATAATTACCCTGTAACGTAAAATTTTTGCATGCTATGTTTTATCTTAGCTAAATCTGTTTGTGCTACTCTGACCTATGCTTAACACCATTGTATATCATGTTTTACGCAAATAAATTATTTTATTATTATTTTTATGATTTTACATATCTCGGGACCATGGGGTCCCGGTCCTTTGGAAGGCGTACGAGGGGCCGAAGCCAACTCGCAGAGGCCCCTTAGGAAATTTTAATGAAATGCGGCACCATCCGACGATTATCCCTGTATGCACTATGCAAGTGCACCCAAGGATAACCCCCGGTTGGTGTAGGACTATTGTAGGATATGGAAAAATAAAAAGTTGGACTATGGGTTTGGGTGGCTGAAGTGGACTGGTTACCAAGAACTATGGAAGAACTATGACCCCTGCCTGATCAATGTTTTATATATACACGGATAAAATGGCAGGGGGTGACTTGCACACTCAATAATGGGCCCCCGGAAACGGTCGCTAGCACATAGTGACGTAGCGACAAGGGGGCAACATGTCCTGAGGTGCTTATGAGGAGTGGAGAGGTATTCCACGGCTATCAGGACAATCCCGGAAGTACGGTCAAGATCCCTACCAGCATCTTACTGGAATACTTCCTTCCTCCGAGCACGTTTGCTCTTGCGAATCTCCACTCAAGCCGGCCAATAAAGGCAAGAATGAGGTGGGAGCTCTGTTCCTCGTCATTTTTCACTCCAGCCGGCCAATAAAGGCAAGCCAGAGGTAAGGAACAAGACTTCTCCCGGGAGATAGGGTCCGTGGGGTCGCTACTGCCCAACAGCTCGCCACATGCTGCCCTGCGGGTTTCTGTATCTCTCTTGGTCTGGCTCCTCACCTTAGACCCATTCCGGAAAGTAAATTCTTCCGGCACAGGCCCAGAGTTCGGAGCGCGCAAGCCCCACCACGACGTCAACGTAGAGATACGGCGATGGGGTTATTATTATTATTATTATTCGTTCAACATACAACCTGACACTGACCTGCAAATTGCAAAAATCGTAAGAAAATTTGAATTTCGCGAGTTACTGTAATGCATCCCCCTTAAGTATTGAGAATCAAAAATCGAGGCAATGAATTACTCGTACTATAGTATTTACTATGTAATTATTTCAAAATTAATAAAAAAAAATTAAGCCCTAATTAATTAGGACAAATAATTAACTAAAGGTACGACACCCCCATAGAGAGCAGTGGTAGCCAAGTGGTAACGGCCGCGATTTACGAGTTGTAGGTCGTAGGTTCGAATCCAGACAGGCGCTTTACTTTGTATAAATTATTTTATCACCACTGCTCTCAAAACGGTGAAGGAAAACATCGTGAGAAAACCGGCATGTCCTAGAACCAAAAATTCAAAGACATATGACATCTGTCAACCCGCATTGGGCCCGCGTGGTGGATTACGGCCCACTCCCTCTCACTGAGAGGAGGCCTGTGTCCCAGCAGTGGGAACATTATAGGCTGATTATGTATGTTATGTTATGTACGACACCCCCGGGGGGCCAACATGCATAATTAAGTCAAGCATTATTCAGCTACCAGCTCCTATTAACTTACAGAAATACAAGCGTTCAATTGAAAACATTCGTAGTAAAAGATGTTAATGACATCAGTACACAGGTAAATTTAATTCCATTCTTTCAGGAATGTCGGTAATTAATCCTACTATCACACTAATAATCCATACTTAATATTATAAATGCGAAAGTGTGTCTGTCGGTTACCTCTTCACATTTAAACCGCTGAACCGATTTAGGTGAAATTTGGTATGGAGATAGTTTGAGTCCCGGGAAAGGACATAGACTAGTTTTTATCCTGATATTCCCTCGGAATCGACTTATGCGGGTGAGTCCGTGGGGCGCAGTTAGTATTTTCATATATAAAACAATAGCTGAAAACAAAGAGCTCTGCAACGGGTAATTGAGTCTCAATTAGCGTAGGACAGTGCTCCAATGTAAAAGCTCTCTCCCGAACTCATGCGTTGCGGTAACACGGCTATTTCGTTAATGAAAGGCTGCATCTCGACCAATACACATTGAGGGAGCTGTGAGAGGAAATTAGAAACATCTAAAGTGCAAGCTTTGATGGAAAAGTGACAATGAAGCTATGTTTTTACATACACTCCTAACCTTTTTTTTTTTGGTGCGCGGTGGAAATCCTCTCGGACTTCCTCCATCATGGGGATGACAGGGGGCATGCCGGACTCCTACCGGCTAAAACCACCGCGGTTTTTCACCTCTGCCTATCGCCGGGGGTGCGAGATTCGCGTAAGCATTCACCGCTCCCCCGACAGGTCTCAACCTGCTGTTCCTCAGCGGGTCCCACCTCCCCGTGCGGCCATTCCCGTAACGGCCGCATCCACTCTCGAGTGGCGCGCGTGGAACACTCCTAACCTGACTTACCTTGGACTTCATCCCGTACGTCTTTTCTCCGAAAGGTTTCGGCGCATGCCTTATGCTTCCTTCATGCACTCTGGTGGAAGAAGACACGTCGTTCACAGTTTAGCATTGCTCCATGACACGATACTGGCGAAAAAAACACATTAGACGGTCATAATTCGTGGGTTGCGTCCAATAACTCTTTGAAGTGTTGCATCTCTTTCTCCCAATGCACAGATGAAAAGCAAGTCATAGCTTTCTCATTCATCCAGCTACGTTCGTCTTCCCTTTTAATAATCCAGCGATTATTTCTTGCTTCAATATGTTTTGCTTTCCTGTAGAACCCTGAACCATGAAGCTGATCATCGTGTCCTGTCTCCTCGCCATGGCATACGTAGCAGCAGACCAGACGCCCGTCATCCTCTGTGGAAGGCAGTTGGCGAACGCTCGAGTGCTTCTCTGTTACGGAGCTGAATATGTGAACAAGAGATCACGGGCTATGACAAGTTTGTATACATTCTTTATGGGATTATAGTGAAGAATATTTTAGGGATGCATGTGGAAGCCTCCTCATATAGCGCAGTTGGTTCCGCCAGTTATTCAACTGAACCGAGCGCTCGGCGCATCATCCTGGACAGTCACACCCAACACCTTATTTGACTGGCCAATTCTTCCCTTCGGTGGTAGGGCTAACGCCCGCCAGGTTTGCGACCACCCTCCCACCGGAGTCCGGCGTCGAGCAGCCTGCTGTGTTTCGTCGATGCGTGGAAGTTCCAGTGCCTTAGGCATCTTCTGGGCACGCTCATTCCATCTTAGACCTCATCCATCGCTTTCCATCAGGCGAGATCGAGGTCAAGAGCGGGCCCAGTCATTTAATATTTTATTAAGTTTTCTTCTGGCACTTTTCTGAACATAGTACGGTACGACATATGGAAGTGTATAAAGCCAAAATGAGCTGGCCTCTCATTCTATGGAAACTCCGAACTACGATAGACCAGCTCAAGGTCGAAGTCTTACCACTGATTCAGCTTACTGTACAACATTTTTTTTTTAAATATAATTTTGAATCAGCTGTCCCTCAAGTTTTAATCGCCACTGCAGCTTATAAGCGAATCGTTTTGCTTACCAATGGTAACATTTTTTTATTTCCAAACTGGGGATATAAATTAATTCGTAAGCTAATTTTACGTGGCGCCCGTGGCTAAATAATAACAGCCACACAGGTCGATCGATAAGGTTAAGCTACGCTTGCCACGGTTAGACTGTGGATGGGTGACCATCTTTAAATACCGAGACCCCTCCGTGCCTCGGAAAACACGTTAAACCGTTGGATCTTTGACAGTCGTTACGGGCAGTCAGAAGCCTGAAAGTCTGACAACCAGTCTTACCAAGAGGTACCGTATTACTCAGTATAAACTGAGTTGTAGAGGTCACATAGGCAGTCGGTCCATGTATAATACCGGTATTCAGCTGCATCCGGTTAGACTGGAAGCCGACCCCAACATAGTTGTGAAAAGGCTAGGCAGATACTAGCTACTTCCATATGGGTCTACTATGCAAAGCTAGTGAGATATTTGCTTCATTATTGGTAAAGATAAGACTTTTTATTAATTTTAACCAATAACGGTCCGTAAATTATAGGAATTGACAAATTACCCTCTTGGTAGATCTGTGAAGTTATGTGTTTTCTATGAAGTACCTTCTATTTTGATTGTAAAGAAGTCTCTAGCGGCCATGCAGAACACACGCATTGTAATTTTTGGTTGACCATGTTTATTCAACTAGATGCATAACATCATAGGGTAAGAATATTCATCGTCACGGAAACTGAAAGATCTTTCTTTGTAAAGATGCATACCTACTACTTGAAATTAGCATAAACATAATCAGCATATAATGTTCCTACTGTTGGGACACAGGCCTCGTCTCTTCGAGAGGGAGTGGGCTGTAATCTACCACGCGGGCCCAGGCTTGGTTGGTAGATGTCACACATCTTCGAGGGATCTAGGACATGTCAGTCTCCTCGCGATGTTTTCCTTTACCGTCTTGAGAGCAGTGGTTATGAAATTATTTACACAAAGTAAAGCCCCTACCCGGGCTCGAACTTACGACTCGTAACTCGGGGCCGTTACCACTGGGTCACCCATAGCTATATGAAAGATCCTGAAATTAAATTAACCATAATTTGTTTGAACTCAAATCAATACAAACATACTATAAATTATAGTCCGTGCGGAACTAGTTGGCCGCGCCTTAGATATGTGAGCAGAGGGACGGAGGGGCGGGGCGCATTACTCAGTACGTGCGTTGCGAACCGCCGCCTCACCCCTGTCCCCACCTCAGCGGCCAACTAGTTCCGCGCGGACTATAGCAAGATAATTTCGCGCAAATTGACTTCTGCAACGTGCAATAGACATGAATTTATTTTCTGTCAAAATTGTTAAAAAGTCTCCTTGCTATAAGTTTGCTTGCTTGTTCCTATACAGTGTGGTTGCGGATTAAAAGCGCACTGTTCGATTTTCAACGCTCGGCTCAGCGTCAAGAATTGAAAATCCAACACTGCACTTTTATTTAGGCATCCATTTAGGTGTAAAAATGGGCAAATATGGCAAAAAAAGGCATGGTCTGCTAGAGAACTGCAATATTTTTTTTGGTATTTATCTTGTACAGCTTCTGCCCGCAACTTCGTGACCCCATCGCATGGCATCCCCTGCCCGTGCTATTACTTCGCTTTATGACTTTCTCTGTTTTTGCTCGGCTCTTAAGGGTCCTAGCGTGATGTTAAGTATAGCCTTCCTGAAGAATTAGGCTACCAAATGCAAAAAGAGTTTTTCAAATCTGACTGGAAGTTCCAGAGATTTGCGCGTTCAAACAAACAAACAAAAACAGACAAACTCTTCAGCTTTATTATTAGTATAGATATAGGTTCGCCAACTCTTGTACATTCTTAAGGTTTATTTTTGTTACTAACATTGAACTTTCCATAGCATCAGACTTCTTGCCCGGAGACAAGATCAACGAGATCGACTGGCCCTGGAGTGGACGCCGCGGGTCCTTGACCGCCAACTGGTCCCGGTACAAGAGAGACGGCCTGGTCGACGAATGCTGCCTCAAACCTTGTACCACTGACGTCATCCTCAACTACTGCTAGACGAAAAACAGCATTAAACTCTGCGCGATCAGAATGAGATTGTACGTTTTGGAACTGAGGTGCGCAAAGTTCAAATTGGCCTGTAGCAATGCCTTTATGCTTGCGTTATAGTCCCAATTTGGAATTTAATGCGACTAGGTTTCATTTTGTTCTGAATGCGCTCGAAAAAAACTTTCTAAACAATGTACTTAAAGTAATATAGATAAGTGATCAGTCCACATAAATGATTGTATATTTTATAAAATAAATGACTGAGAAAATATTTTGATTACACGCATTATACATTTTAAATCACAATAAACAATGTAATGAAAAGAAACAGGGATTTCAATTCCGATGAAAATTTGTGTACATTTTACGTTTTTGACGTTCTGTACTCATAGGGTGCTAACGGGACTATATTACTAAGGCTCCGCCGTCGATCCGTCCGTCTGTCCGTCCGTCCGTCCGTCTTTCAAAGGGTCTTTTAAACCGAAATAGGTAGACACTTAAAATTTTCACACAGTGTGAACTACCATGATGGCCGCTGTAACAACAAATAATAAAAATAAAATAAAGTTAACAATTAAAGGGAAATATAAGAAACGCGTCTTCGTCAAAATGTTGTGTTAAATTTATTTGTACGGTGGTACGGTACCCTATTAAGGAACTCAAATGGAGTTTGGCAGGACACCTGGCAAGGCGCAGGGATGACAGATGGAATAAGTAAGGCTGTGACAGAGTGGCGTCCAAGGACTAAAAGACGAAGACAAGTCCGGCGGCGAGATGGGTGGACGATATTGTTGCTATCGCGGACAAAGCCTGGATGAGGCTGGCACAGGAGCGTAGGGATTGGCACAAGAAAAGAGAGGCATATGCGCAGCGGGTGAAGTCGGGCTGTGGATGATGATGATGATGACGGAACCCTTCGTGTGTGTCTGACTCGCACTTGGCCATTTTTTTAATTTCCAATCTACGTAGGAGGGGGAGGTAAATACAAATCAGAGGAATAACGATAAGAGAGGCTATTGTTGTTGCCAGGACGGCGGAAAAACAAGCAATGTTTGAATAGGGAATATAAATATTTTGATAATAATGTTGGTACCTAAGTATACAACCCGCTTGCTAAAGGTCTTTTTATACATACATACATAATCAGCCTATAATGTTTCCACTGCTGGGACACAGGCCTCCTCTCTGTGAGAAGGAGTGGGCTGTGAGAGGGAGTGGGGACGTAATCCACCACGCGGGCCCAGTGCGGGTTGGTAGATGTCACATGTCTTCGAATTTTTTGTTCCAGGACATGCCGGTTTCTTTACGATGTTTTACTTCACCGTTTTGAGAGCAGTGGTGATGAACTAATTTACACAAAGTAAAGCGCCTGTCTGGGTTCGAACCTACGACCTGCAACTCGTAAGTCGCAGCCTTTTTATTGGGCCACCACTGCTCTTACAGGCCGGTAATAATGATGGATTGTAGAAATTAGAGCAGTTTTATTTGATTGTTTCATTTTAATTTGGTGGAACTTAAAATTAAATGGGGGATCGTGGCTAAGTAATAACAGCAACACGTGTCGATTGATCAGGTTAAGCTTCGCTTGCTGCGGTTGGTCCGTGGATGGGCGATCGTGATCGAGACCCCTCTGTGCCTCGGAAAGCACGCTAAGATGTTGGTCCCGGCTGTCATTCGTGGATCTTTGACAATAGTTATGAGTCTTCAGAAGTTCGAAAGTCTGACAACCACTCTTACCAACGGGTAGTGTTGCCCAGTAACTGGGTTGTGGAGGTCAGATAGGCAGTCGCTCCATGTAAAATACTGGTATTCAGCTGCATCCGGTTAGACTGGCAGCCGACCCTAAAACTTGTTGGGAAAAGGCCACGCGGATGATGAGAACTTAAAAAATTATGATACTAGGTATTTACTGCTTTATGTAATTAATTAATTATCGCCCCGCTTCACACAGTGTTTCCGACTTTACAAAACATTGTTTCTTTATTATATGTAAGTTTTATATATTATGTTTTTATACACAAAAACCTTCCGAAAGAAATTCTGTAAACATGGTAAAAACCGCATCAAAATCCGTTGCGTCGTTTAGAAAAACAACGCTGTCACACAGACGGATACGAAAAGTAACTATAATATAATATTGTTGTTTTTTCATTAGTCAGATAACTTTAAATATGACTGTTTGACATAATTTCTATACAAAAGCTGTCAAACCGTCAGCTTATTCCTCAGATAACTTAACTGTCTGTTTAGAAACCAGGCCTTAATTATGTACCTATAGATGCAGATGTACAGTCAACAAAAGAGATAAGTAAAGATCGTCGGATATAGTTGAAGTTTAGTAAGAAACCGATGGAAGTTCTCGATAAAATTTTATTTTAATAATAAAAAACAAACAGCTCATTTATCAAATCAAATTTCAGTCGACAACATCCATCGGTTTTTTACTAAACTTCAACTATGTGTATCCGACGATCCTGCATACTTATCTCTTTTGTTGACTGTACCTACTATTGTCATAAACTTTCAAACCATTCATCATAAATAGAGAAAGTACTTTAATAAATTAATTACGTAGACATTGAGAAAAGCCGGTCTTTATAAGACAATGTGGGACCACAGACAGCCTCGAAGTTTATCTAAGTTAGTGTCAAATAGTGTTCACTAATTGGTGATATAATGTCCTTTAAACTAGGATTATCCTGAAACTCCAAGTCTGATATCGCAGTTTAATAGTTAGTCGGTACTTTGTTTAAGCGCTTTGAAATGGCTTACGTAATATAACCTAAGATCCTACCTGCTGAAATGAAATGATTTTAGAAATGTTCTAGGCTATGAAGTAATTATAGGTGGACAACATTTTACTTCAAGCCTCATCATCATCACTATCATCATCGTGAAAGCCAAAGACGTCCACTGTTGGACAATGTTGGCCTCTTGAATTGGTCGTCATTTAACCATTCTCATCCAGCTGATTTATTCATCCTTACCAAGATCGTCGCTCCGAATAGCCCGGGGAGTCCTGCTGTTTCTCCTGAGGCCCCGTTCACGGCTTATAGCGATGCAACTTGCGACGCGACTTTCGTCAAGACATCATTTACCCTCACTCTCTCACATACCCACCCACTCACTCCCACACTCACACATACTCTCCAGATGTAACACGTTGCTTGCAACCCTGACCATATCATTATCGTCATCGTGGAAGCCGAAGAAATTCACTGCTTAACATAGGCCTCTCTAATTGCACGCCATTTGGTCATTCTCATCCAGCTGCATCCTGCAAGGTGGCTGGATAGCCACCTTGCCAAGATCGTCGCTCCAATTAGCCCGAGGCGTCCTCCTAAGTTTCCTAAGTCCCCATTCACGCCTTATAGCGATACAACTTGCGACACGACTTTCGTCAAGTGATACCTGCACTTTAATTGCGTAACACACTTTGTATGTGGTTGAACTGTCAAAATGAAAGCCATTGCTACTGTTAGTGTGTATTCCCGCTGTCGATGTCGGTCCGAAAGTCATGTCGCAGAGACTCGTGGCATGCTCTAAACAACTTCTTTCATTTGTTTTCTTCATAGTCACTGTCGCAAGACGCGTGTCGCTTGAACGTGTAGTAGGTAGGTGGGCTATGGGGATAGACCTCACCAATCGCACGCAATTTGACAATTTTCATCCAGCTGGTTCAGCCACCCTGCCAAAATCATCTCCAACTAGGCCTAGTTTGGGAGTTAGGACTAATTCTTTGTAATACTACGTACTATTATATTATCTGTGGTAATATATTCGTATTGTAAGATTGTGACTTTGAGTGTCTGTCATATTTTTAATGTATTTATTCTAGTGACAAACTTTTTTAAATTATTTTTTTTTAACTAGCCCGGGGCGTCCTTCTGTTTCTCCCAAAAGGCTATTCACAGACAGTAAAATTATACCCAACAGGCTCCGATAAAACGCTTCCCTGATATTGCCTTAAATTACGTTCAAATAATTCTTAAATTTTGATTACATTTTTTATATGGAACATGGAACCAATAACCGTAACGACCCATAAACTTAACGATGATGGCAAACATGGGGCGGCGAAAATTTAAATATTCCCCTAAATGTACGAACCCGAACATGTAGGCAGAGGCAGTTGCAATTCACCCTTATTTCGCCAGTTATGACTTAATTAATGGTACCCAATAGAGGACAACATTAAATCCCGACGGGTTTGGCATTTCGCTAGTTATAGGGTCATTCGGTGCAAAAGGACGCACTTTTTTCTTATTTCTCTCTACTGAGCCGAAACTATTAAAATATTAGGATCGATTATTTGTGTTTTCTTTAGCATACCTATTAGGCTCTTATAACTCAACAAATATTCGACGATAGATGAAATAGTCTTTTATTTATTAAGCTAAAATGTGGCTTGATCAGACTGCGTAAAAAGTAAAGTGGTGTTAAAAGTACGTATATACAGGGTTATTGGAAAAACACCAACAACCTCTTAAGAGGTCATTGAACTCATCATTATGAACAACTTTTACTATGGGAGCAAACCCGAAATCGTAAAAAAGAATCAGCTGTTCCCTACATTTTGACGAGTTATACGAACATAAAAATGTAGGGAACAGCAGATTCTTTTTTTTCGCGATTTCATGTTTAGTCCCATAGTAAAAGTTGTTCATAATGATGAGTACAATAACCTCTTAAGAGGTTGTTGGTGTTTTTCCAATAACCATGTATAGTGGCAGGGACATCGCCGTACAACCTGTTACCATGAATTCATTATTTATGATTCTGGACACATGATAATGAAATAAAAAACTAAATCCACTGCATATCGTTTACATCTCTCTTCTATTAGTGTTTTTGCAGCAATAATTTTCTCCTCCGACAACAACAAGGGAGACACCCTTGCAGTTTTTTTTAATATACCTTGCGTGGAATTTTGTCGCATTCTGAAACAAGTAAATATAAACAAAAATAAATACTTATAATAGATATATAAATAAAATAGCAACTTTAGGAAGAAAGGAAGTATTCTTTATTTTAATTTTAGATACTATTGTTTTTTTTTTACTTCTTGTTAAGTTCGCAAACCTGACGTGCGTACTATTGCCCCCGTACTTTAACCCCATTTGGCTGTTACAATAAATAATATTATTAACTGAAATTCCAGTGAAGTTATGTTAAAATAAAACGTTATTATTAAGAAATACTTTGAAATAAGTACATTTACAAGAAAAAAAGAAATACTTACCTTTAAAAGTACGAATGCAAAAATGCCACAAACTTTTCCCAGTAGAGAAAAGCTACGGAATTGTATTGTGATTTCAATCTTTTGCACCTTGCAAACGCGACACGCACCGTTCCGCGGCTTATGACACAAAAGGGCAACCCTTGCGCGCACATTTTCGAGGAACCATCCCACCATTCATAGAGAAAAAAGAAATTCATACTTTTGCCCACTGCGACATTTTACCAGGAGTGACTCTATTCAAGGCCTATGATTTCAACCAGGCACAAATCCAGACATCAGAATGCTGCTGAGAAATTCATGATGAAAGAACCCAATAACACTTTGCCCAACCTGGGAATCGAACCCAGGGCCTCATGAGTCATGGCTAGTAGGTACTAGCGCATGCGACCACGAGACCAAAGAGGCAGATAATAGAGGACAAGTCTTCCAGTAACCGTGAACAAATCCAATTCCCGAGCTGCTACCAAGAATTTTGTATGTAAAAACTCAATCACACTTTACCCGACTTGGAGATCAAACCCAGGCTCCGGGAAAATTTAAATATTCTCCATATATGCTCATACATAACATTGGAGCAATTCGCCGCGCCGATATTGCATTGTGGAGCGACCGAGCAGCGAGCTAGCACTCCATGGATTCAATACCAAGGAACGTTTGGTGCAATAACTATGCGTTTGTGTCGATGGATACTCAAGTTGTTCTGTAAACGGTTAATTGTATTTTGTCTTGATTCGTACAACATACTTTATTATTTAATTTAATATACAAGTGACAAGGGACTCAAATATTTTAGTAACAATATTTCTTAATAACTATGTTAAGAAACTTAACCTAACACTGCTAGTTATGAAAATTGGGTAAAATGGTGTGATAGGATTGCACGGATATCGGACTGGGACACGAAACTTTAGGAGTCTCAGTAGGTTCAATTGGAAAACAGTAGCAATAATATTTTCAGCAGTAGTGTGATAGTTACTATATTCATTCGTGGTCAATATTTTGCACACGAATGACAATGTACAGAACATAAACATAACCGTAACTATGCTTATTTTAAATAGTTGACAGACATGTGTAAATAAGATTATTCACACAGGCTAGTGCATACATATATGCGACCTCCAATAGGTTCGGGCAGTCAATTTTATTTCTAAACAACTTATAGAGAAAGCAGCCATCAATGACTTCTCTTCGAGTTGATAGCGAGTGCAGTTTAAAATATTTGCGACGAGTATTATAGGAGAGCAGCTATTTACTTTTTCCTCTCGAAAATGTGAGGTGACACAAAAATCGTTTTTAAACTCTTTCCAAAAGTAACTTATGTGTGGCGTAGTGTGGTCTCCATAGAACACTGCAATACCCCAGAACGCTTCATACAAGGCTATAGTACAGCATTATTTTAGTACCACCATGTTTAAAGCCCCTGGTGTTTCTTAGGACAAACCCTAACATTTTTTATGCTTTTTCATTAATATGCTCGATGTGGGGGACGAAAGTATTTTTTTTGTCAAACAGTACTCCCAGATCCTTAATTGCATCCAGTTCTTGTATCTTTTTATTACCTAGGATGAAGTACTCCGAGTTTATTGGATGTGACTTTCTTGAAAAAGACAAATGGAAACATTTCTTTAAATTAAGCTCTATTTTGTTAGTCTCCCACCATTCAATAACTCTGTTCAGATCCTCTTGATGAAGCGCGATATCGCTCGACGATATTCTTCGAGCAAATTTTAGGTCATCAGCGTAAAGTAAGCACTCGTAAAAGTAAAAGTAGTGGGGAAGGGCAAGTTCAAAATTTAATTTTAATCACCGTTTTACTCTTATGGGGTCATTGTACTGATCATTATAAACAACTTTTGCTATGGGCCAAACGTGAAATCGCGAAAAAAAGTCAGTTGTTCCCTACATTTTGACGAGTTATGCGAACATAAATGTAGGAAACAGCTGATTTTCTTTCACGATTTTCTATGGTAAAAGTTGTTCATAATGATGAGTACAATGAACCCAAGAGGAAAACGATGACTAAAATTTCACCCTGATACAATAATATAGGAGCCAGATGTGAACCCTGAGGGACACCGGAAGTCATGCAATAATTGCTCGCAGATCGAAAACCGTTAATAACAACATAAAATTCGTGGTTCGATAAATATGATTTAACCCATTTCAGCAAGGCCGAATTGCGTAACACACTATCAATCTCAATCTGAATCATTTTGAAGCATATTGCTAATCCATTGCTTCATATGTTCGAAAAAATTGTCTGCTCAACAACGTGAATAACGCAATGAATGTTGTTGAACTGTCAAAATGAAACCCATTGCTACTAATAGTGTGTTACGCAATTACCCCGCAGTTATACCATACCTTGCTAGTTTTTGGATTAGTATGAAATGAGGAATTTTATCGAAGGCCTTGCTGAAATCGGTGTGCAACACATCAAATTGTTTATTTGAGTCGATAGATTCTATTAGTTATTCCGAGAAAAACAGTAAAGATATAATATATTAATAATAGTCTTCCAGACCATATTTCGGCGATGGCGGCCAATATTAAAGGAGCCTAGCTTTCGGCGCTGGAGATATTATAGTGCACAAGTATGTGCGTAGTCACAGGTGCACTCTCTCTTTCATCACTCTCATAGTCGGATAATATTTTAATATGCTGGTTGTTAACCAACATAATTGTTGGACTAGCAGTAGCAATCACGATGACAGAGTCCTTTGATCCCAAATATGTTATTTGATTAGAAATACTTAGAGATACAATTTCTAAACGATTACCGACGTGCGAGTTCTAATAAAACACAAACATTCTTATATAGTCTATTTATTGAATGGAATGATAAGTTACAAAAAATTACATAATAATTGACTTATGTATACATAACATACAGTTTGTATTCCTTATAAAAGTCGTGTATTTTTGTTTACATGAATTGAATTTTACAAAAACTCTTTGATAACTTGATACAAGCAGCTTATAATATATTTACACAGTCAGTGCAAAGAAAATATTCAATTGAAGCATTACAGAAATGTTATGAAAAACTCGAAAAATAATTACATTTACATTATTTTAACAGCTTATAAGTTAAGTCAATTCGCACGAATTTACTCGCCCGAAATGGGCGAATCGTCACTTTTGAATAATATTATTTTTTCTTTAAGCGACTCGCACGAAGTTAATTTATTTGTGGGCGAGTCTACAACTCCAGATATATGTATTAGGCAATTGACACATTTTGAATTGTATTCAATAAAGTATAGAAAAAAGAACACTAGCGCACAAAAGTGTAAGTCTTAAATATTATAAAACGATTCGTCCGTTTCGGGCGAGTAAATTCGTGCGAATGGACTAATAAGCCATTTTAACTTTGGTGTATTGAATATTAAATAGATAAGACCTATGCTGTAGTAGTATGATCGTTGAGTATTTATTTACACGTAAAAGATACTTCTGAAATAGTATCGAAAACAACGCGATTATATCTCGTCTCGGCTTCTCGATGCAAAGAAAATTAACTCAATATCTCTTGCAGATATTTCTCATTTTATACCCACTAATAACTAATAAGCTCTTACTTAATTAATTACAAAAAACTTCAGTAAATTCTTGAACACAATTTCGTGTTACTTAAATTATATTAAAGTTTTTTTTTAACAGTTCTTTTGTATATTATTTACACACTTTGCCACATTAAAGTGACAGAGATGATGACGATAGAGATCTGTGTCTTTGAGTTAATAGCTGATCCGGAAGACCATATTGAAGACTGGTCTGAGCTGTCCTCAGGTCACGAACTAGGCGAAAAATCTGGAAAAATATTTTAGTTAAATATACTTTATAGTTACGTCCGGGGAGGGAGGGGTCCGTGGCTAAATAATAACAGCCGCACAGGTCGATCGATCAGGTTAAGCTACGCTTGCCGCGGTTGGTCTGTGGATGGGTGACCATCTTTACATACTGAGACCCCTCCGTGCCTCGGAAAAGCACGTTAAGCCGTTGGTCCCGGCTGTCATTCGTGGATCTTTGACAGTCGTTACGGGTAGTCAGAAGCCCGAAAGTCTGACAACCAGTCTTACCAAGGGGTATCGTATTACCCAGTAACTGGGTTGTGGAGGTCAGATAGGCAGTCGCTCCATGTAAAATACTGGTATTCAGCTGCATCCGGTTAGACTGGAAGCCGACCCTAACATAGTTGGGAAAAGGCTAGGCAGATGATGATGATACTTTATAGTTACGTTAAATTTTTCAAGGTTTTTGGTCCTAAGACGTACAAGGTGAACACACGCAGCGAATATAGTAGCTGGTGATTTCAAAATCATCATATAAGTAGTATTTATATCTATGGAAATCACACAGATTTTGACAGCCAATTTATCGAGATGTCAAACTCTGTATGGCTGTGAGAATTTGAAATTGTCAGCGAGTCGCCGGCGACTGAAGTCACTAAGTGTTTACTTAGCATTACAAAGCTTTATCTACGCGGATATCGAAGCCATTTTGAAGGGTTACGCGCTCGTATGACAGAAAATATTGTAACCGTGACCTAGACTACGCTCTCACTGTTATTTATAATGGCTTGATTTTAATTACATACTTTTATTGTAATCATTGGGACCAAAGCTTTTCCAAAAATAGATAAACGATAATATATTAAAACCTGCCGAAGTAGAACAAATCAATGCTGTAAGCTCTACTTGTAACAATTTGGCCAAGACAATATAAAATAAATATGGAATCAAAAATCCCTGAAGATTTCATAACGTTAGAATATTCAGCCGATTGAAAAAGAGGACAAAGTTACGAGAGTAATTTTCCATGGGCAGGTAGACAGGCTAAGTTTCAGTGGCGATAAATCAATTTGGCTTTTATTAATGAAGAGGTTCAGGTATGGAATGTACGCCTTTATATACCTGGTATGTATGCAATGTTTTTGTTTGCACATAACGGGGGTGAGGTTAAAAACATAATCGTGACCTTCAAAAAGTGTAGAGAAAATTATTATAATTGTATCTATATCACATGGAGACGACAATACGAGTACAACCATAAATGAAAACACTGGCAATACTAATCCATAGGAGTATTTTAGAAGTATCAAATAAATAAAATGACATTGAAATTAAAAAAGTGATTTTTTCAAACAAACAAACTAAATAGTAGTGATGGGCTGACTATGAGTTAGCTAATCTTTGACTAGCTATAGTGACTAAATATTTGATTAAATTTTTGTATGCAGACTGGGAACGTCATTAGATACATGTACGAAGTATAATTTATTTTCGTATTGTTGTCTCCACCTTGTATATGTCTCACATTGTCGGCGGACAAAAGTCTTGCATCGTCATGCTCATAGCTGATAGTAAAGCTACTATTAGGTATTAAAAGTGAGTAGTAAACTAGGTTGTAACCAATTTCCCAGAAAAGCGTATAGATCACAGATCAGTAACTGCCGCACATAAGATAAATAATATCAATTTGCGTCCTTGAGACAAGAATATCGGAACGGGGACAGAGAGGTTGCGAGGAACTGCGCTAATTTCTGCTACTTTTAAATTATTTTAGTACTAGCAGCGCCCCACGGTATCACCCGCATGGAGATTCTCACAGGAACCGTAAATTTTTCTGACATAAAACGTATTCTATGTTCAATGTTAAATATTTTTTAAGTAGGTACATGGGACAATATGAGTGTGTATGTGTGTCTTAGGTGATAGGTTTTACAAAGACAGGATCTTTGTGGACCCTGTCGGGCACAACTAATTACGAGAGAGGAAGAGGGCTTTGATTTGATGAATTGGTATACTATTCTATGTTACTTTGGACTAGTGAAGCTCATCCATCAGTGAAGGATTTGTTACACAAGATGGCAACGCCGCCAGTCTCTTGGGTACGTGGTAATGTACCCAAGAGACCTGATAAGTCGACAGCGATGCGTAGGAATTTTTCGACACCATATTTTTGTTTGTCAATAGTTTTAGTTAGGTTAGTATATTTTAATTTTAATATTTTGTTAGTTTATTTAGTATTAGAAGTTAATCCAGTCAGTGTATATATTTTTATCCTCCTAAATAAAATTCAGCTTCATAAAAAACATAACAATTTAACCTCTTATATTATAATATCATAACAATTCAGTGCGTCGCAAACACAAACTCGCACAATATACTGCATGTTTAGTTCAATAGCTGCACCTATTGTTATTAATAATTTTTTAGAGCATCAAAATACAAAGCTTGAGCTCCTGAAATTACACGAACTAGTTACAGAAGTAGCTCAAAGTAAATCAATTTGGAGTTATCAGAACTGTACAAGATTGGTTGCTGGCGCTGCGGTCGAAGAGCCGTTTACAATATTATCATGTATCAGGGAGGATCTATTCCTGATACTACTGCTTTACGTACCTATAGTCGAACTTGTAAAATTAATTTATCAAACAATTCACAGATAATTGTAACTTTACTAAGGTTGAAACTATCTACGAGTAACTGTCACATATTTTAAAAGCATTTTTTTTTTAAGAATTACCGTTAAGTTTTTTGCCGGCTCTTTTCCATAGAAAAGGACCAATTGGCACCGTGCACATAGCTTCGGAAAATAAATAGCATTACCGACATAGCTTGCAGAGTACGCAAGCTGAAGTGGCAGCGGGATGGCCATGTTTGTGGAAGGACCGATAGCCGGTGGAGCAGACGAGTCAAGGCAAGCGTAGTGTGGGACGCCCCTCAACTACATAGATGGACCGACGACTTCAAGAAGGTGGCTGGGATAGACTGGATGAGGAAGGCGGGGGTCAGTCCGAGTTGATTGTTGATTGACATAGGTTCTGATGTTCCATAAGTGTCCAATGAATACATATGTTTATGTGAAATAAAGTATTTTGAATTTTAATATAAAAACAGAAATTGTCGTTTTATAGAATGCAAGTGACATTTAACCTATGGGTGATAAAGTGTGGTCTATATACCACAGTAGATATTTTTTATTGTTCCCCTTTGAGCACCTCGGTAAAATATTGATTGGTGCTCTAATAGGAATACCTTTGGTGCTCTAAAAATAGGTGCTCAAACGAAAATACTCCGATCTACTTACTTACTTGATTTTTATTGAAAAGGGCTTCGTTGAGAATTCAATATTGAAGTAACTCCCACTCAGTGTGAGTTATATTTAAGTAACCTTTAAATTAGCTTTGATGCAACGTTTAAAAGACGCAATGAAAGCGATCCACATTGCTATTATTATATTAAAAATAATTACAGTTTCAAGAAAATAGTTTGAAATTACGTTTTAGAGCATTTTCTTCATACTATGAGTTAGTGTGTTAATTAATCTTCATTCCTTCTCTTTTATTAAAGGACGCCTTTGCTCTACAGTGGGACAGATACAAGCTTTATATTATGATCGTGATAATATTTTCGGTCCGAAAAATAGTTGCGAATAGTGAGAACATAATTCGCTTATTTTACTGTGAAGACACGAGGGGCTTGTGGCTAAGTAATAACAGCCAACCGGGTTGATCGATCATGCAGGTTAACGAAGACCCCGCCGTGCCTCGGAAAGCTCGTTAAGCCGTTGGTCCCGGCTGTCATTTGTGGATCTTCGCAGTCGTTACGGGTCGTCAGAAACCCGAAAGTCTGACAACCAGTCTTTCCAAGGGATATCGTATTACCCAGTTACTGGGTTGTGAAGGACAGATAGGCAGTCGCTTCGTGTAAAATACTGGTATTCGGCTGTATCTGCCATGGTTAAACTAGAAGCCGACTCCAACATAGTTGGGAAAAGGCTAGGCAGTTGATGATATTGTAAAGACACATTGGCCGAACAAGTCCTAAAATACTACCATTCGTAAACAAACCGATAAAATATAGGAACCTGATCATTAGTGTGTCAATGAAGAAACTGGAGCTAATTCGTAATGTTTGGCCTACAAACTTGCAAGCTTACCGGCGATTGGTAGATAACGGATAGATAAGCATCGTGATTGGTCGGTTACCTAAGTTCTGCATTTGATGTTGGCTCAGCACGACCACGATACGATCCTCGTGCGGGAAGTGCATGTCAGGATCGTGCTCTTTAACTTCTAATTCTGCATCTGTTGGGGAAATTAAATGTTAATTGAAAGTGTTGAATTAAATTACCTATTAATTTAATTACGACTTGTGTAATCGTGCCGCTATACCTGCGAATTCCCGTAATTAAAAACGTTAAAAATTTTGCCGCAATTTCATCTCAGCGACGATCAATAAATATCAAAAACTTGTAAAAAATTTAGGGATATTAGATGTATTTTTTACAGATTGAGACTGAGATCAGACTGTGAACGTTCTTAACATTACGAGAATTGCCCCTCTGCTGCATGCTATGAAAATGTGCTGTTTGCATCTACCAAACCTATGAACACACAACTGCTGTGTAATTGCGTAACAACAACTAACAGTAGGAATGGCTTTCATTTTGACAGTTCAACAACATTCATTGCGTTATTTACGTTGTCAAAAACGGAAAATAATTATTGTTAGGTATGTGAAAGATTTGTCTGCTCAAGCAGACAAATTTTTCGAACATATAAAGCAATGGATCAGCAATATCCTTCAGAATGATTCAGATTGTGGTTGATAGTGTGTTTCGCAATTACGGTGCAGGTGTAAAAATTCCTTCAACGAAGCCGGGAGTCACTTGTTTCTTTTAGATTATATCTGGGAACCTTCTGGTTACGGAGATATTGAAGGGCAAAGTTCCTAGTTAGTTATCCAAATTAAAAGTACCTTTTTAAATGTTATAAACTTAACTTTAAATACTCCCACAATCCCTATACCGTTGCATGCATAAGCAATATAAGCATAATGTCTTGTGTCAAGACATTGTCGTTGTGTTAATACCGTAAAAAGCGAATTTTCACCACAAAAATAAAAGTCGTTTCCCAGTGCTTGATGTTTCCCAGCAATTATTTCTGCACATTATAGTTTGATGTAGGTACAGACTGCGAAGATGACGGCTTCGTGAAAGGTGTTGTTATACCCTGTACGTACTTGTGCTAAAACCTACTTTTCTGCAGACAGGTTAAAAGATATCTCTTTACGATTTTAGGAAGCAAATAGATAATAAAATGTTCTTGAAAATATATCAAGAATATGGGTACCTAGATCATTAGTTACGTGGGTATCCTTTGCAATCTAAAATTTTCGAGTGTAATACTTGGCTAATATGGTGAGTGGGTTGTGCCCTTGGCATACATTAACCAACCCTTTGTAAACCTTCTCCTAAAATTATTTCTCAACTAACCTATGCCAATTTTACCACTGACAATGTTTTCAAAAGCAATATTAAATAATAAAAAATGTGTAAATAAATATTCTTATTTTTGTATCAACAGTCTCTACATTTTACACATGTTTTTCTTTGGGCTTTTTTTATTTTGCTTACGGCTTCTTGGATTTTGAAATTGGAATATAAAAACAATTTACGAAAAAAGTAAAATATTAAAACAATACTTTCATATATTTAGCTACCGAATTGAAAGATATAAAAATAATACCTACATTTAACCATAGAATTGGAATATACATAAAATTATCTACGTATCTATTCGATAAATTATTGAAATTGAAATATAAAATTTAAGAAACTGGAATAGAAAATAATAAAAATATAAGAAATTGGAATACAAAATAAAAATATAAGAAATTGAAATAGCATAACATAAAGTATATTTTCTTATTACAACTTACATGTTTGGATTGGTGTGGTAGTAATATCTTCGAGAGCAGTTGTAACCTCCGTGGACGTCGACGTAGTGGTTGCTAGAGCTATAACATAAATGTTGTATTTACCTACATAAGAAATCGTAAAATGTTTAGGTATTTGAATATTCAATTTTGGAAGATGTCTGTATTTGTAGAGGCTGTAAAATCATAGGTACCTATGTAGATATAAAATTTTAAGTGATGAGGACGACATATTAGAATATTGGTTAGGTCTAACAAAAATGATTAAGGATTCCTATATTTAAAAAATGTTGTCTTACATAAAATTAAAAGAGTTATTTAAAAAGAGTTAAGTTATATCTAAAACAGTTTTCAAATTGTTTTATTATTATTCGAGGTTTTTTTTATATAAACGTCAAATAATAACAGTATAAAAAAAATGTGTAAGTACTTTTCTTGTAGGGACAATTAAAATACACATTTTTTTTATATTCAGATCGTATCGTCGAGTATCGTCTACGACTATTTTGAGCATTTTCCAGGACCTTCTTGGCATGTCTAAGGTCAGTGCAAGATGTGTGCCGAGAATGGCTCAAGCCGCTTCAAAACAGCAGCGCGTCGAGTGTTCTCGCGAGTTTTTGGATCTGTGTAGTAAGAACAGGGATGAGTTTATGAACCGAATTGTAACTGGGGATGAAACTTGGGTTCATAAATATGAACCTGAGTCAAAACAAAAGTCCATACAGTGGCACAAAAAAGGCGCAGCACCGCCTAAGAAGTTCAAGGTGTCACAATCGGACGGAAAGATTATGGCTACAGTTTTGGGATTCAGAGGGGATTTTGTTGATCGATTATAAAGATAAAGGTATCAATATCACGGGGCAATACTACGATAGGCTACAAAAACATTAAAAAAAGCAATTAAAGAAAAACGAAGGGGAAAGTGGTCTCAAGGTGTGCTCCTTTTACACGACAACGCGCCCGTTCACAAAAGTCATGTTGCGATGGCTGTCTTACACAAGTGCGGGTTCGAAACTCTGAACCACCCACCCTACAGTTCAGATTTGGCCCCTTGTGATTATTATTTGTTCCCAAACATGAAAAAAGAGCTTCGTGGAAAGAAATTCACCGATGACGAAGAAGTGAAGTCGGCTATTTCTGCCTATTTTGAAGGCCTTGATAAATAAATCATTCTTGTCGAAGGTATAAACAAATTATTTGGAAGGTCTGAGAAGTGTACGAGTAATTGGAGGGTTAATGGAAAATATATTGAAAAGGAAAAATAATTTCATGTTTAATTTCGCCTCCCTTCCTTTTCATTCCGCGAACTTTTTGTCCTCCCCTCGTATGTATTACAAATCCCCTAATTAATGAAGCCACAAACAACTGATTACGTCCTCAAATTAAGCTGGGATTATTTTTGGGCAGTATAATATTTATGGTACGTCTGTAATTCAGAATACTTGGACAATGACATGGTATTTGGTTTCAGTCCAAGCGGAAAAGACGGCCAGTTCCTTAGATCCAAAGACCTTCAGAAAACGTAAATGAAGAGATGCAATGCAGAACCCTCTCGCTAGAGAGAGTTGGCAAAGTATAGACCTGCACCCTAATTGCGTAACACACTATCAATCATAATCTGAATAATTTTGAAGAATAATGCTAACCCATTGCTTCATATGTTCAAAAAATTTGTCTCCTTAACAACGTAAATTACGAAATGAATGTTGTTGAGCTGTCAAAATTAAAGCTGTTGCTACTGTTGGTGTATAGAGGTATGAGGTGTGTTACGCAATTACTCCGCTGTTTGGAGGTGTTCGGTAAAGAGAAACGTGCATGCCTTTCAAGACCAACGGAAGAGTGATCATGACATCAGGCGAGACCACCTCAAGAGTAAGCCACCCTCCAACATACAATACCATTACGAAAATGATATGCTAACCATCGTGCACTGTGCATGTACCTTCATAGCCATAGCCACATATTATACAGAGGAACTATGACCACGAATCCGTCTGCTGGGCGAGGATATAAATTATTGAAAATCTTCAAAATGTCATGTTAATTTATTGACTATTTACATTGCTACCAACCAATTACATACAACAGCACCACTGGATTTTGAAATTGAAAATCTAACAGTGTAATAATATTTAGGCGTTCAATTTAGATGTTGCTTAGTGTTAGTGAAAGCGGGCATTCGATTTGACAGCATAATCAGCCTATAATGTTCCCACTGCTGGGACACAGGCCTCCTCTCTGTGAGAGGGAGTGGGCTGTAATCAACCACGCAGGCCCAGTACGGGTAAGAAGGTGTCACATGTCTTCAAATTTTTGGTTCTAGGATATGCCGGTTTCCTCACGATGTTTTCCTTCACCGTTTTGAGAGCAGCGGTGATGAAATTATCGTCGTGGGTTCGAACCCACGACCTACATCTTTTAAGTCGAGGCCGTTACCTCTGGGCCACCAATGCTCTCACAGCTGATCTGACAGCACGATGAATTATTAGAGACCAGGATTAGAGAATAGGGTCAGAAATATTTCAGCTTACAATCCTACGATTAAAAGCTGAAATAGGTATTGTCGTTCGATTGTCGTTTTTTTTTATTGCTTAAAGAACCTCAATAGATAGGTATCTACTATTGAGGTTCTTTAATCAATTCCATTCTCCTTTACATATGTAATACATACCTCTAGATTTTTTTCGATTCTATTGAAACACATGAATGGATTGGTTCGGATAAAATCAAAAGTTTCAGATGAAAAAAGGAACATATTTTAGGCAAAGGTTATCCATTCATAAAGGCATCAAATTGAACAGCTCTAGCAATATCATATTCTTTGTAAAAACTAG
Source organism: Hydraecia micacea (assembly GCA_914767645.1). Taxonomy (NCBI): domain Eukaryota; kingdom Metazoa; phylum Arthropoda; class Insecta; order Lepidoptera; family Noctuidae; genus Hydraecia; species Hydraecia micacea. The sequence continues at coordinate 13,813,994 of OU611783.1, read as the reverse complement.
AGTTGTTGAACTGAGTACAGATATAACTTCTCGCTATGTACCATCTGCTCATATGCTTGGATCAACTGAACGAAAATGTGTATTTAGGGCTCCGAATACGGGTATTAGAGCAATATGAGGCAGCGCTGACATTTTTCCGTTATAAGGTCATGCCGTAAGTATTTTTCTATCAGTATTCTATTTTGAGAAAAGCCTCGATTGGAAATGTTTTGTAATATTGCGTGTATCTGAAATGTGTGGTCAAATTCGTCGCTCGCATGACTAACTGTCCTGTCTCATTTTTTTTTTTTAGCTGATATCGGTTGGGACGGCTACACTCCTCTATTCGTGATTCTTTACATTTTGTTGCCTTTCAAAATGGATATATTTTGAGATCCAAATAACATAAAGGTACGACGCGACGGTTAGTGAAAAGTGTAATGAATCTCGAATAGACGAGCGTAGTCGTCCTGACTCAGATCAGCCAAAAAATGTGAAAAATTAGATAGACGTTTTGCTTACCAATGGTAGCATTTTTTATTGCTAAACTGGGTATATAAATAGATTCGTAAGCTAATTTTATCTGTGATAGCTACTTCCATATGGGAGCGTCTACTTTGCAAAGCTATCCTCGTACCTCTTTGCTTCATTATTGGTAAAGATACAAGAGTCTTAATTTAAACCAATAACGGTCCGTAAATTTTAGGAATCAGCCATTAGTAATAAACTGTGAGTTCCTACATAATATTACGTCTCACAAAATAGTGTAAAATACAATTCTCCTCGACATAGGAGATATCAGAGGCCCTAGCACGCACGCGTGACGAACATGTGACGTAAATTCGATCATGTCACCATATTAAGTACTTACTGTAAATTGTGATATCATCTCTCGTCGACCCCATCGAGTTTTCCGCGTAACAGTAGTAGGAGCCGATATCTTCTCTGGACATGTTTCTCACTCGCAGTATTGCTGTGTACTTGTATCCTTGGGATTTTAGACTCGTCTGGTACTTTGATCCTGTACAATAAATACAAAGGGCATTGAAGATTTTTATATTGAGCCTGCATACGTCGCGCCATTTTGATATTTTCAAAATGGCGGCCACGTATGAAACCTATATAAATCGATAGCTGACATCAATGCAAACGGAAAATATAATAGAACCAAACCCCGTAAAGCGGCACGTTTCCGAGATATTAAAGTTATTATTTATATAGGTTTCATGAAAATATCAAAATGGCGGACAGGTATGCCACGGATCTTCAAAACCCTTTAGGGCCACTCTAAAGGTAAGTACTGAAATGAAAATTACACCTTATGAGGGCAATATTTTGGTTAAAAATCACGGATCTGCATCTCTAACAAAGTAACAACAATAATTACAAAACTTCATGAGCACCCTACAAATTATCCATCCAGATATAGCATACCTACAAATATTTGAACACAAATAAATTGGAACTCCAAATTCAAATGTGTGGTAGAATGGTAGAATTCACAGCCTTTCTAAAAGGTTAGGCAAAGGATATTAAATTTTAACTCTACCACATTACACTGTTGAGGTTAAAACACCCACACATTTTGAAATTGAAATTAATCGGGTACGTAAAATGTTTCTACTATGTAATACAAAATGTAACTGAACCGCAACAACTCAAAGAATTATTGAAATTACAGCTTTCGTGTCAACATTTGTAAAGGAAAATTGCTTCGTAATTTTAGATTTTCAGAAAACTTGTACTACGAAATAAACTTACCATTGTAAAGTTTATTTAGATCTATATGTGTCCAGTATACGGTGGGAGGAGGGTTTGCTTCGATCCTGCATTTCAGCTGCATCGTTTCGCCGACGTAAACACCCATCATCTTCTGTGAAATTCTAGCAGTCGGTTTACCTGAAAATTTTAATGACATTAATTACAAGAAGAAATATCTACCTATTATCAAGATCACAGAACAGTTAAAGAGATCAAGATCTTTTACGTATTTATGAGTGTCTTCGCATCTAGCGTTGGTCCAGCGCTGACATACATCAAACGCATATACGCAACGTAGAAGTTCAATACAACCGCGTCTACATTACGCTAAACCTCACTCCACGTCTATCCATAGATATAAACAGTACAGAGCAACGCTAACTCCTGGACATAGGTTCTGCAGTCAGTGTAAAGACATTCTAAGGCTCTGATCAATACGCAACTTGCAAGAGCGTGCAGCCTCAGTTGCTCAAGAAACTTCACTGAAATAAATACGCGAGGATACGCTATCGGTCTCTCCATCACGCTTCATCATTAAATCATCATGTATTTTTTTTGTGGAAATAATAGAGAATGACATAAATATTGAATAATCTGGTAAAAAGCCTTTCCTATGAAGATTGATGATCTGAATCCATTTAAATGATGGAAGTTAAAAGCTGGGTGGTTGATATTTATTATGTTCTAACAGCAATTTGGAGAATTTGTAGTTGATTATTATCTACAATAGTATCGAATCTACATGACTATCACAGTTATGACAGCAAAAATTGATATGAGAACCCCGTGTCAAAGAAAAAATTTCAAGTATACTTTTGAAGGGATACAAGCTGGTTTACCAAGTTGACCCATCTCTGAACTAAGACGTCGATTACATTTTGGCAGCATCACTTGGGATCTTACACCGCGCACCAAAAAAAAGCATCACTTGAGATTTAGTTAAGCATAATTATGTTGAGATCGGATTATTAACATGAACTAAAGCAGCAATAAAATCATGTTCGTAGTACATAGGTATTTATATATTTTAATAAGTAATTATAAATAAACAAAGGTACATAAATAGGTTATAAACTTATAATAAACATACATACGTATTTACTATAATATATACAGTCATGTATATTAAGCGAAAGAGGTAATAGAGATGGCTTCACGCTATTTATTTCGAAAATAAATCGGCAATCCAACTGCTGGCCGTCCTGACATCAAGAAGAAGCGCATTCCAGAGAAGAATGGACTGAATACGAAAGGAAGAATTAACAAAGTCAGAAGTATGAGAAGGACAGAGTAGGAGAAGATTGTTAGAAGAACGCAGATTCTTAGCGTGTGAAGTTAGGTACATTTTGTTATTATAAGAGAACATACTTTACATGTTCGTTCACATTACATTTTAATTTAAATTCTTGTACCCCGAACGACTTTGCGAGTTAAGCTTTGATTAATGAACCACTCAAGCAAGAAGTTTAGGATACAAAGGTTGAGGTCTAAAGAACAGAGAATGCATGTGATTACATTTTAGATAGGGACCTCGTTAGGCAACTAAATAAAGGGTTACAACGTAATTAGTTTTAAGATATTAAATTACTTTGAATACAGCATAATACAAACGTACTCAATATGAAACTGATAAATTTTGTACAAATTCTATTGCTTAAATTAATGTAGTCTGTGGTTGTCTTGCTGTGTTTAATTACATTGGCTTTTGTTTGAAGTAGGTACATAAATATAATACATATTTCACTATTAATTGTAGGAGTTGACTTGATATACTCGTAAGGTTGCCACAAAGCGGTTACAAAAAGGTATAAATAGTTATAAAACTTTTCGCACACAGTAAGCTATCAACTTCGGAAGCCTGATAGTCGACTTTCCAAACGAGAAGCTGCAAATTATTGAATAATATTAAATATTGAATATTATTAATATATTAACTTTGTTAGCTTAGTTGTAATGTAATTTAATTGTGCATGCTGTGGTCTCCTTTATGTGAAGGAGTGCACCCAGTTAATACCTGAAGGGCAATTTTCGTAATTTTAAGAACGTTCACAGTCTCAATCTGTAAAAAATACCTCTGATTTACCAACATTTCTGACAAGTTTTTGACATTGATTGTCGCTGAGATGAGATTGCGACTAGATTTTGAACGTTTTGCCCTTTATTTGTGTGTTATGTATTGTATACATCTTTTCTTGGAGATCCTAAATAAATAAATGCCTAATAATAATATATTCAATGGAGCATGCTCTATACCACTCTATACCAACACACGCCAACCAACCCAAATATTTTATTACCTACTCTGGCACAGCTAACGCACGGAAATATCAGGAAAGGCCGTACTAAATGCAATATTTAAGACCAACACACCAGCGGACACGTATATCAAACAACTGCATAAAATATTTCATTCGGAACTAGATCCGGTCGTGAATGGAATCATGTAACAGCTCTTCCTATATTCAGGCACGTGAGAGATTGCACTCGGGATCCAATAGTATTAGGTACTTACAGAGGACATGGAGAAGGATCCTTTTGCTGACGGAAGGCGGGACCCCGTTCGTTGCTATGCAGAGGAGGGCCCCATTCATGTCACGAGTCACTGACGTCATGTTCAACCAGGCTCCGCTCCACTTGCTGGCTGTAAAGTATCTGGTTTACAAAGTGCTATGTGCAACGGTGCGGACAAGCGTCGATACATTGGCACTGTGACAAAGGTCCTGCCTCTGTGAAATTTATGAAATTGTACGTTGTGTTGCTCGTGCTAAGTTCCGTTTAGTGAGTTTTGAGTTTCAGTTACTTTTTTAGGGTTCCCAAAGGGTGCCAACGGGACCCTATTACTGGCTCCACTGTTCGTCCGTCCGTCTGACTGTCAGCGGGCTGTGTCTCATGAACCGTAATAGGTAGACAGTTGAATTTTTCACAGAATGTGTACTACTATGACCGCGATAACAAAAATAATAAAAATAAAATTAAGTTAAAAATTAAGCCTTTAAATAAAAAAATGTTTATTGGATCATCTTAAATAACTTATTCTAGTTACTATGGGGAGAATCCTTTTAAGCAAATAGTGTGCTTGTGTTAGGAATTTAGGATGCTCCGCTCCTCTCCAGGTTATATAATTATTGTTATTAAGTTATTGAGCCTGTTCAAGATATGTAAACTTATACAAATAAAAACAAAAGATTGAAATGCAAACGCGGTATGTTTATGAAAGGCAAAAAACGCGCTGGGATGTGTGAGTTATGTATGTGAGCAGTGGCGTGCCTAGGGATTAAAATTAGGGCAAGCCGACATAATTACAAAAAAAAACCACTATGCCGTTTACTGACTGAGCCGTTTTAGTTCTTACCAATACGTAAAAAAAAAATTGTTCGTTCTTAAATAAATGTAGGTAGTATTAAATATTGTAAGTTGGTACCGAAACCCTTCGTCTGCGAGTCCGACTCGTACTTGGCCGGTTTTTATACGAAATTTTAAAGTGTGGATAATACTTTATTTGGTTAGGAAGTATATACCGGATAAGATCTTTTGCCAATTCCGTAAATATTTTCTACGTTATCCAATTGAACTCTAACACAACTTATATAGTTTCTAAATCTAAGATTAGAATATATATTTGAGTTAAAAATTAAAAAATCTACAAATAACGAAACGTCTTTCAAAGATGACTTAAACTTCTCTTTCTCTCTCTTGCATGGGAGACCTATTCTCCCTTACCTACTTACCAGTCTCCCTGCCGACTTTGAAGGCAGCAGAGTCTTCTCTTCTCCAGAGGATGGTCGGCTGTGGCGTCCCCGAGGCAGCGCAGTGAAGGGTGACGTTGTCTCCTTCCCACACTATCACCTCCCCGCTGCTGTCAGAATCCACGATGTCCGGTGGTACTAAACAAAGCAAAGTGTAAGAGGGCCTGTTAGTTTAATGGGATCTTAATAATAATATAGCCTTTATTTCCATAACCAAAAAAGAAGTTATACAAGTGGATTACTAAAAATACCATAAAAAATAAACTGTGAAAAACAACTCCGGTCAAGCTCCGCGCGTCGCCTGTCGGCGAAACAATAGAAAATCAATTGTGTCTCATTAGCGGAGCTTGACAGATTAAAGAAGAATGTACACTTTTTTTACTATGTTATGGCCCCTTTTCGGGTATCTCTCCTTCAATTTTCTCCGGGTTCCCCATGGAACTTATCCGGAGCTAAATCATGCCCTAACCTAAGCCTTGATGATACACATGGTTTTGGGCCAAGCGGTCAGTACTGTGGAGGCTATCTATAAAGCCTTACCTCTTTTTGGGACAGGCTGGTTATATTTGAGGGCGTGTTCCATTTGAACGATGAACGTTGAACATTTGAATATTCTGTGTTCGAATATTTGAATACTTATTCTGTTAGTGTTTTTTCTTGTCATAGCAGCAGTGCTAGTTTTAACGTAGTATTGTAAAGTTCTGATGAAAATATATGCTGGTTAAAGCTTAACGATTTTTAATTATATTTCAAAGCACACATCTTAGCTAGACCCCGTACAATTGGTGGAGGCGCCTATACGGTTAAACGCCTAAGCGCCTAAACGTCTAAACGGCTAGGCGATATTTTGGAATTTGGGCTGTGTGTGTAGATCACAAATTTAGTATAAGTATTTTAAATTGATTAGGGTAGGTACGCGTCTCACGTTGTACGAAGAAGTAATACCCCAACTTTGAATTAAAGTATTGGCATTGCTCCACTATCAAACAAGACTTTTATTCACATCATTCGAACATCCAAGCCCATCCTGCCTATCTTTATAAGACACAGTCATTACCTATCCTCGGACATTAAATTTACATGGTGAGGTCCGTCTCTTGCAAGAGAAGGCCAGTCTGGTAAGTTAAATTTTACTAGTGCCAATGTGCACCCATACAAACTAACTTCGTCATGCTTAAACCTCGTCGCGTCAAAACCGAGGTAAAAGACGCGACGCGGCCTCCTAATGAGAACAATTGATGTGAGAGTTCACATCAGCCTGGAAGAGGCTTAAAAAATTTAATGATTCTTAACATCAAACTTTTTCAACAAAATCTTTTAACCGCATCGGACGGTATTGAGCCAGAGGGAGGGAAAAGCTTAAGAGGCCAGGGATCAAGGTAAAAATCTATCATATGCCCGTTATACTCCAGAGGTTTTTTTTTTTCATTTTGTCATGTTTGGATATCGATAACCATCACGTCACGTGTGCGAAGTTTTGCTAGCAAATTTAAATTGACCCTGTAGATGTATCCTGCAATAAGAGCCGTCAATCTTTTTTTGAAGAATTTCTAGTTCAAAGTGTGCCAAGACGAGATTCTAGATTCTGGAATGTGAGAATAACTATAAATAACGAACAACGAAGGAATGTAGGACAGCCGTTTATGTAAATGGTGATATGCAGGACATTAAGGGGCCTATTGTTTTCCGTCAATACAGTCCCAACTAACTTTACGCAAACACGCGAAACAAACACGTCACTCGCTTCATAGGTAGGTATAATGAAGCGAGTGACGTGTTTGTTTCGCGTGTCTATACGAATCTATTCGCTTTAATGACTACGCACCATTTTAGAGAAACCGCTATAGTTTTGATTAGACCGGTGCCGATACTATGTGCATGATTTTAACGTGCACTATTCAAATTACAAAATGGCGTTTTAGAATATGACTTATGAACCTGCACCCTTATTACGTAACACATTATCAATCACTCATTTTGAATGATAATGCTAATCCATTAAAAAAAAAGAACTGAATGGGCCCCGCTCTTGACCTCGATCACGCCTGATGGAAACCGATGGATGAGGTCTATGATGGAACGAGCGTGCCCAAAAGATGTCTTAGGCACTGGACGAAACATAGCAGGCTGCTTGACGCCGGACTCCGGTGGGAGGGTAGTCGCAAACCAGGCGGGCGTTAGCCCTACCACCGCAAGGGAAGAATTGGCCAATCAAATAAGGTTTTGGGTGAGACTGTCCAGGATGCGCCGAGTGCTCAGTTCAGTTGAGTAACTGGCGGAACAATCTGCGCTACATGAGGAGGCTTCTTCACGAATCTCCAAAATGCTTCATATGTTCGAAAAAATTGTCTGCTCAACAACGTAAATAACGCAATGAATTTTGTTGAACTGTCCAAATTAAAGCCCTTATTACTGTTCCTGTGGCACGCAATTACCTCGCTGTTATTACAGGAAAGTTACGGACAAAGGGTTAGTAAATGTACCTACACAATTAGAATTACACCCGTAATCAACTAATATGTTCCAACTGAAGGGATTCAAGCCTCTTATGTTATATGAAAGGGTGTGAGCCGTTATACTAAGCCGCGGGGTAATTGCGTAACACACTATCCGTAGCAATAGCGTTCATTTTGACAGATCAACCATATTCCTTGCGTTATTTTGCGTTGTTGTGCAGACAAATTTTTCGAACGTATAAAAATTTGTTTTATTTTTTGGTGTTACAGATAATTATATCATGTTCACTGATGGACACAAACCTCTCGAATCACAAGTTATTTAATTCGATTCGTTGACTTTAATATATATTTGTAAATATTTGAATGTGTAAATATAAATTAATTATAGAAAAAAAAAGATAGAACGTATATATAAATAAAATTATGTTTACTTATCTCCACAAATTATATTTTTATACACATTAAGTTGAAAGGTATTTCGAAAAAAAAATGTAATTTGTTGGAGATCTGTTGTGGAGATTTTTTATGAAGGAATAGATTATCAAATATCCTTTAAAATGATTCAGATTTTATTACACGACTGCCCAAAAAGGAGTGTAATGTATTCAGGGTTGATGTATGTTTATATGTATGTGAGTTTCTTTTTATTTATTAAGGGATAATAAACAACTACAACATATACTCGTATAATACATAAGGTTAACAAAACTGATTGAGATTGATAGTATGTCACTCATTTAGGGTGCTGGTACTTATAGCTATAGCGGCCCACTCCCTCCTCCCTCTCGATGGCGGATAATGTACGTGCATAATGCACAAGCTAAGAATACATTAAATATTGCTGCATCTCAATTAGACTAATAACCATTCAGGCTAAGTAGATCACTACGTTACTAATATACAACAGAATGAACAAAAGCACTTTAAATCCTTGAATGGCCATCTCTAAAGACTCAAGAGCAATAATAATATCTGGTGCATTGTCATTTCTTTTGTTTGGGAGAGAATGGCAGATTAAGCGCTAACTCTGTGTGCAGTAATTAATGAAACTCAAGATAATAAACGTCAGGTGCCAAGCGAATATAACTCACTGTTATTATTTTACTTTTGGGTGCAACCAACTGGATGTAGAAGTTAAAGTGTTAAAACATTTTCGAATTTATTGAATTAAATGTTGATATAAGTTATTTATATTTACTGAAATATTCAATTACGAAGATATCCATAAAAATCATTATCAGAATTTTGTCAGATTTCAAGAAGTAAAGAATAGTAGTATGTATTTCACAAAAGTCTGCTCCACAACGTAAATAACGCAATGAATGTTTTTGAACTGTCAAAATAGAAGCCATTGCTACTGTTACTGTGTTACGCAATTACCTCGCAGGTTAGTGCGGTGCAGGTTGATGTTTACGTGGGGACGACATCGCAGGGATCTTGGCCAAAAATTTACATTACATAGCATAAGCATAAACACAGAAAACCACCAATGCATCAAATAGCTGACATAAGCACCAAAAAATTAAATACGCTAAGCCAAAATTGTTTTCATGTGAAAAGACCTAATGGTTCCTACGGGTAATTACATGCTGAAGATGCCTCACTGCGATACCTCGTGGTTGCGGGTTAGCTCGCTACCTCGATGTCACCTCTATGTAAAAGAAATGCATGCTAATAGACACGCATGCACGTTGCACACGCCAGGCATCGATGTAAACCCCCAAGCAGCCCGCGATATATCGCAATGAGGCATCTTCGGCATGTATTTACCCTAAGACAGTTTCCCTTTAGGTACCTCCTGTAATACATACCAGAAACATGCAGATGATGTGTCTGCGTGATCATGGGCTCCGTGTTGATCTGACACATGTAGTGTCCGCCGTCAGCCGGCCTGACGTCCCGCAGCGTCAGCGACCAGGTCTGGTCTCTCTTGGAGACTGCAACCCGGTGGTTCTTCGTGATGACGTGGTGGCCAATTGTTAGGATCGTTTGAGTGTCCACGCGTAGCCATGCCACCTAGGAAATAAGTGGTAATGTGGTCAGCTTTGTCTCTAGGGTATCTATTTAGGCCCGTTTGCACAAAAAAACCCCAAATACGTTTAGCGTCAAACGTATTTAAATCACCATTCCTCCCGTCTTTGTTATCTTCAAACGATTGACAGAAACAGAACATGTTTTAAATAAAGTCCCCGTTACGAGAAGCTATAAATTTTGTAAATAAAGAACTTCTACTAAGTTCCGTAGCGACAATTTAATCAACAAAAAATAATCCCAAATTCAATCAACTCAACGTAACATACCTACGTGTAATACGAAACTAACGAGCAATTTCACTTGGTTATATTTTAGCGATATAAAGCGCTGTCGTCTAATTTTTTGTGGTACTGGAACGCGTCTCACTCATGGAACGTAAACATTTGGGCCGCCATTTTGAAGTAAGTTCACGCTGACACTGTTGACAGTGTATTCTGCATTACTGATGCTGCAGAATGCAGATGCAGAATACTCGAAATCGTCTGACTACAGTAATTAAATGTGCGTGTTAGCATAATTATATCCCTATATAAAAATAAAAATCATTACAAAACTGTTTTTTTTTTTATTTGATCCAAAAGTTGCGAACCCCTCAATGTGTATTTAAAAAAATTATAGATTCTCGTGACGGGGACTTTTAAGCACGTTTAACGCATTTAGTAATTTGTGGTGCAAGCGAGCCTTATAAATATTTAATGTGACCATTTGATTAAAGGTCGTGGGTAACCTAACCTAATGAATTGCGTAACACACTAACAGTAGTGCAAGTGGGTTTCATTTTGACAGTTCAACAAAATTCATTGAGTTATTTACGTTATTGAGCAGACAATTTTTTCGAACATATGAAGCAATGGATTAGCAATATAGATTTAAGGAACAGTATATATTAGCAATATCTTTCAAAATCTTTCAGATTGTGATTGAAATTGTGTTATACATTAGGGTTTTGGTTTATCTTGCCGGTATTATGTTCTTAATGAACAAAAATAACATTGACATCCATTGTAGCTCAGGTAAAACAACGAAATACCACATAAATTTGCTTTGTGAAATACACAAATATAAACTGCCCCATTATCAAAACAAATTCCTGGGACCAGAGCAATGCTCTGGGCATTGCTCTGGTCCCAGGGCCACATTATATATCCTTTTTATTCAGTTTATGAAATATCTTTTAAATTGGTCCAATATTGGAGGAGGAAATAGTCGAGAGCCAAACCTCGAATAATATAAATACTTTTTACCTTTTTCAAAAGTCTTTCCGACCGCATTTCCTCTTAATGTCAAATACTGGTAAAAATTACAGAGCTTTATGACTGCCGTTATGATATGACGGAAACGCTCTTATAATAGGACACCGTAGCGTAATAGAAAAACTCTTTTGTTGATAGTATTTACTTTCCTAGAGTTTTAATATTATTGAAACCATAAATAAATACTTCGCTTCCTGGATTCAATAATGCCTACACGAAGCTCTTTTAATAAATACCGGTAAAGGTTTCCAGTGTTCCGTAATTCGTTACGGAGAAAAACCTACTCAGAATTCTGCAAATAACTTTATTTACGGAAATAATATCGAACAAAACATTGAAGTTATAATGAAAAAATACCACGCTAGGGTTACCAATAGCGTCTGGATTTGTTTGTACCTACATGACAGGTTTGAATGTACCGTTCTTCGATTTGTTTGTACCTACATGACAGGTTTGAATGTACCGTTCTTAGTTCCAGACCTAACGGGATACTTAATTAATCTTAACTTTTTTCGAATTAAGGTGCTTGTGGCTAAGTAATAACTGCCGCACGGGTCGATCGATCAGGTTAAGCTACACTTGCCGCGGTTGGTCCGTGGATGGGTGACCATCTTTATATATCCAAGGCCCCTCTGTGCCTCGGAAAGCACGTTAAGCCGTTGGTTCCAGCTGTCATTCGTAGATATTTGATACCTCTGATCTACCGATATCTCTGTCTTGCCAAGAGGTATCGTTTTACACAGTAACATAGGTTGTGAAGGTCAGATAGGCAGTCGCTCCATGTAAAACATTGATTTTCAGCTGCATCCGGTTAGACTGGACTCTAACATAGTTGGTAAAAGGCTTAACAGATGATGATGACTTTTCGAATGAAGGAAAATAAAATCGGAAAACTCTTTTGAAATGGTAACCCCACTCGTAGCAGGTTCTGTCAAGTCCTCGTAGCAGGTTCTCTCAAGTCGATTCAGTACATGTTACATGGTACGTGAACGATTAGCCTTTAGCTTTCACGAAAGGCGAATTCCTTCTAGCTAAGGATCGAAATCAAGTGCCGCTTAACAAAGGTACTTGTTCGGTGGAAATTGCTTCCCTTGGGTTGAAAACCACCATGTTATAAGGTTGTAAAGCAATTCATATTTTGCAGACTCTGGGATCTCGGCTATGAGGCCGCTGTGGTGTGAAAACGTGATAAGTGTTCCGCCATTACGCGCATTTCAAGTTATTCTTGAGTTTTTATGCGTATTTGAATCGGTAAGGGGTGGTGCTAAAATAAGATTCGCTATTGAACTTACTCTTATGGTCATGCAACGGTCGATAACAAACCCTGTTTGTTGTACGTGTGTCCATGTGCGGTGTATAAACGGTCAATTTAAATTTGCTAGCGAAACTCTGCAGATGGGTATCGATACCTAAACACGATAAAATAATTATATTAACATTTGATGTTCTTTTGGCGGGTCAACGACCGCTGGGAGTGTTGTCACTTGAAGAAAAAGTTAAGAAAAACTGTTTTCTTTTGTTTTTTAATGATATATATCTTATCTTATATCTTTTATATATACTGGGTTACAGGAAAAGTCGAACTAGATCCGTTAAGGACGTGTAGTTTGCATCGTTTCTGACTGATTCGACTATGAAACACCCTACCCCAAACTTCAAAAAATTTCTTTCTTTTTCCTTTAAAGAAAAAATACCGTCTAAAAATGTATTAACTTTTTTACCTTTCAATCGCCTACTACGACCTATTTAGCTAATTTACATACAATATTAGTTACCGAGATCATAAGGCATCTTACCTTACGTGAAAAAAACAAATAATAATTTGAATTAGACTCACAAATTTCAAAGTATGTAATTAAATATAAAAAAAATCGGCAAATTTTATTAAAAAAAAATAAAAGTCGAATATCTCGAAAACGGTTAAGTTTGGGGTAGGGTGTTTCATAGTCGAATCATTCAGAAACGATGCAAACTACACGTCCTTAACGGATCTAGTTCGACTTTTCCTGTAACCCTGTATATATACATAAAAAAAAACTGATTTTTGAACTGATTTTTCAACTGTGGTCTATGACCCCACAAAAAAGCCATCAATTAATATCTTTTTGTTTTATCGTGTTTAGATATTGATACCTATCTTATCTGTGAATTATCGCTAGTTAATTGAATTTGACCTTGTATTTTTTTTTTTGTTTTCAAACCTTGTGTATTCCAGAATTAAAACACCTCTGTTGTCTCACACACCTCCTCCACATCTTATTTTTAAAACACAAACGCTGGTAATGGAATGGCATCTCAAAATTACAACATTTCAGCAACCAGGTAATTGCGTATCACAATCTGAATAATTTTGAAGGATATTGCTAATCAATTGCTTCAGATGCTCGAAAAATTTGTCTGTTCAACAACGTAAAAAACCCAACGAATGTTGTTGAACTGTCAAAATTAAAGCCATAGCTACTGTTAGTGTGTTACGCAATTACCCCGGAAGAACCAACTTGACAAACCCACTTTATAAATTCTAAGTAGAACAGTGAGTGACATTTCACGACAGCCTGTCTTGTCACTGTACCTTCATAATTGCTTCCTGGAAAGGCAAAAATATTTACGACCACCTACAGTCAACAGACCATGGTAATAATTTGATTTTGACATCGCGTTTATACCGTAGCAATAAGCCAGTAAGGGCGGTTTTCGCACTTCAAGTGTAGTGACTGACGTGCAGCCAATCGTACACGGCACATAATCTACGGAACCACATTACATATCCTATGAGCACGCGTTACTTAGTGAATGGTAACGCATTACAGAAGGAAATGACTAATGGTTACTATTAGCCTAACGAATGACGAAGCGTTACCGGTCGGTCTCAGAGGTGTAATATAGGAACGGACATCAGAGGTATCTGACGCGTTCTTATCCTGTTTTCCATTAGTTTCTATGGAGAGGCTTTGTTAAGGGAAAAGGTATTTTATATTGTTCGTTAATCTGATTAAATGTGATAGAAAAGCGAAGGTAGACTGAAAGGAAAAGAAGGTACTGTAGAGGCTGGACTTCTTTTATTGTGCAGGCCGGTCATAACTGATGGCATCTGCTGTGCGACCGTTCAAGCGTATGTCAAAAAAAAGTTTAGGTTTGACGTGTAGTTTGTAGTAGTAGGAAGTGATGGTTTTAAATAATTATTATAACAGTCTCCAAATAATATCTTATAATATTAATCTTATAGGAGTTTGATTTAATAAAAGGGCTCCCACTAGAGCCCGCCCTTTACAGTACCTAGGTACCTACTACTGAAAATTACAATGGTAAAAATAATTAGAAGTGGATGATCTTTTTTTCATATGCGTGTATACGGCTTCTATCATTTTTTATTGCTGAATGTGCCTGCTCTTAACCTCGATCACGATTGATGGAAAGTGATGAATGAGGTCTATGATGGAACGAGCGTGTCCAGAAGATGCCTGTTCACTCTTGCTTTGAAGGCAGGCGGGATAAATGTGGAAGGGAACACAGTGTGTTCCCTTCCACCACATAGCCAAGACAGCCAACACAGCCGATCTTTGCCAGCATCTGCTGGCAAAGATCCTTGGCTGTGTTGTGCAAACACGTTAACTGAATTTCACCGCCCCTAAGACGACCCACTGAGCTTTCAAATTAATTAAAAAACTAAAAAAGGTTATGGTTTTTAGAAATAGGTACCTCAAAACATGTGTAGTATTAAGTACTATTACAGAGAAATTACATACGAGTATATAAGGTCCCATTAAAATAGATGGACAAACTTTTAGAAATCATTCAGACCATCAAAATAAAGGACGATGGTAAAAAATACATAAGAAAAACGCATTAGATACTTACAAGAAAAATAATCACCTAACGAAAATACACTAATGTGCCGGCAATTTATTATTTTAGGTCAAAATAAAATCACTTTAATCAGTGTTTTTTTTTTATGGATATCTTTGGTTAGACGAACTGAGCGCCTGTGTTAAAATGTGTTCATCTATTTTAATGTGACCCTGCATATGTAGCCTCACCCGTTCAAAGAAAAAAATATTTACGTTCAGACGCCAGCACATCAAGCTATCCGAAACTGTAAAATTTTCCCAATCAACTTTGAACCTTAAGTTTTAGCGATTAAGTTGAAAATCTATTTAAAAAAATGACAGCTTGTAGTAGCTTGATGTGCTGGCGTCTGTACTTGACTTAACTTCTGTTTAACGTAACGTTACGTTGCGAGTACGTACTCGTAACTTGACTTTCTATTTCTTCATTATAATGATACCTATAGAAAACAATGCACAATTTAATATTTACCGTACAACGTGGGAAAATATTGCAACTCATACTAAAATGTTAAATATTCTTGTGTCGCCAAACTGTCGCATGAAATGTGACAACGTGGGTGGCACAAAGCGTAATGACCACCTTATTCAAGTTATTTTGGACAGTTTTAGGTGCCATGCAAAGTTTATATACAACGAAATAAATATTTTCAGGATACAAGGAAACTATTTTTAGTATATATGGCGTCGTAATTAAGTACTTATAAAATATTAACCGTATTATATAAAAGAGTAACCGTGGAGTTTCTTGTCAGCTCTTCTCCACAGGAAACGGCCAGTTGGATCCGTGCACCTTTCATAAGTGCCCTTGTTTATGTGAAACAAAATATTTTGAATTTGGAAAGTCAAAACTATTGTATTCTAATCAATCTAATCGTAAATAATCAGAGTAACATTTACCTTATAACTTTGTAAGTTATCCACTTTGCAGGTGAGTGTGGCATCTCTGCCGAGAACCACAGTGACGTTTGTTTCTCTGCCGACGAATGTTGGTCCATCTGTTCAAAGAAAAACACCCAATTAAAATAATGGTAGTACTATTTATGTTGCAGGCTACAATAGCCCAACAGTGAACTGCGGACTTAGCTAGAGGTTGTGAATTCGATTCCCAGTCGGCAATCGTTGTAGGTACTTGCGTCAATATTAGCTCTGTTGGAAAAATAAACAACCGGGCTATTCTGTAAAAATCTCATTGTGATACCTTAGGTGAAGAGAGCTTAAAGTGAGCTGCCTTTCGTCCCTGATGCTAGGGATTGACATTGATACTATTGACGAATCACTTCAAGCTCAGTGCACCTGAGTTTTCACGATGAGATCTTTACAGAGTAGGTCGACAGGAATACCTACTAGTAATTTACAACACACATTAGCATATTCAGGCTATAATGTTCGTGGCTCGGACATAGGCTCCTCTCTGTGAGAGGGAGTGGGTCCATAATCCACCACGCGGGCCCAATTTAGGTTGGCGGATGTCACACATCTTTTTTTTGTTCTAGGACCGGTTACCTCACGATGTTTTTCTTCACCGTTTTGAGAGCGGTGGTGATGAAATAATTTAAACAAACTAATGTGCCTGCTTGGTTTCGAAACCACGACCTACAACTGCCGACGGCCGCTGCCACTGGGCCACCACTGCTCCTACGGCTCACATTGCTAGCAATAGAAACAATACTTAGAACCGATTTTTAAATCGTCAGATAAATTTTATCTAAGGAATAAAAATGGTGGTTTGACAGCCTTTGTATAGAAAATATGTCAAACCGCCATTTATATTTTTCAGATAAAAGTTATCTGTCTATTGAAAAATCAGCCGTAAACAAAACGTTTGCGATGAACAATGTAGATTAATTAATACAACACCTGGCTGTGGCATTACAAATTGGCGAAATAGATTTAATGAATTTTAACACAAATAATTTTTGTTTGTCCAATTAATATTGTTTACTGGAAATACCTTAATAAACTGTTTGTTGTAGTCAATATTATTGTGTACCTACCTACCTAATTTGTGTTTGTGAAAGTTTTGGTTATACGAGGTGATAAAATTTACTACTTTAATAGGGTATCATTACGTTACTAATTAACCGCTGTAGTACCTATACAGAATAACTGTTACAGAACGGACTGATTAGTTTTGTTTTTCAAATCTAATTAGTCTGTTCTGCCTTCTCTTTATATCTATTATTGAGTATTTTGTATGTTCGCAAAAACTTAGGACTTTTCAAAATAAGAAGCGATTTACATAATATAAATACATGTAGTAAAAATGAAATTGTGATACCTAAATTTAGATTAACTAAGACTAGCAAGTCATTTCTTGTAAACAGCATCCGTTTTTATAACAAGTTGCCAAAGCCGTTACAGAACTTAGCGATAGAAAGTTCAAAGCCCTTATCAAACGTGTCCTTATCAAAAAAGCATATTATAAGATTAAAGCCTACGTTGAAGACAAGGTAGTTTGGCAATAATTCCTTCTGCACATGTGGCTTCCCTGGCACCTCATTAACGGCATAACTACGTAAATGTCTATTAATTGCTATCAAATTACGATGTTTATTTTTTATTTATTTTTACATACTTCTTTGACATATTCTTTTTATTATATGACATTATATACAGAAAAGTTTAATTTTTCTGCTGTTATTAGTGGTTGTAATGGCAATCATATCACTTGGTTTTAGTAGATTTTTATATTTTATTTATCCTTTTGATAGATTCTTATTTTGTAAATGTGAGGACTTTGTAATTGTAGACTTTAGATCTGTAGACCACTTTTTATTTTAACAAGTACCTGGTACTTGTTGACAGGCCTACGCTGTCCTCCCATACCCTACTGTAATTTGAAAACATTGTACTTAAAAGCCAATTATTTTTAAAAGAGTAACCGTGGAGTTTCTTGCCGGTTCTTCTCCATAGGAAAGGACCAATTGGAACCGTGCACCTAGGCTCTGACGTTTCATAAGTGCCCATGTCGGTTTATGTGAAATAAAATATTTAGATTTAGATTTTTTTTTTATTAATTTCATTTATTCAACTAAAGATAATCTATTTATTCTGGTCTGAATCCTAGTATGATCTTTTATTTCATAAATCTGCTAGCCTTCTCCCAACTACGTTGGGGTCCGCTTCCAGTCTAATCGGATGCAGCTGAGTTATAGGTACCAGTATTTTACATGGAGCGACTGCCTATCTGACCTCCACAACCCAGTTACTACTGAGTAATACGAAATCCCTTGGTTGTCAGACTTTCGGGCTTCTGACGACCCGTAACGACTGTCAAAGATCCACGAATGACAGCCGCGACCAACTGCTTAAGTCGGCTTAACGTTCTTTCCGAGGCACGGACGGGTCTTGGTATGTAAAGATGGTCACCCATCTATGACCTGATCGATCGACCCGTGCGGCTGTTATTACTTAGCCACAAGCCCGTCTAATCTTTGTATATGAAATAATATTTTATTTCATATACAAAGATTTTTATGTAGGTATATGAAATAATATTTTATTTCATATACATAAAACAATCTTATATACAACATACAGGGTGGCAGGGACGTCGACGCACAACCTGTTACCATGGATTCAGTACATGATTCTGGACCACGCTGAGTTAATTTTTTTTCCGGTTATTAAAAAAAAACAACGTTTTCCTAAAAAAGTGAAGTTTTTCCTATGCGGTCAAAATTTGTGGAACAGCAATTTTTTTTAATAACCGATGAAAAATTTCAACGCTGGATCCATTCAGAATCATGTACCGGTTTTCCAGATGACACCGAGATGCATACGAGTACTTCGTCGCCTAAATGTCCTTTGGTTTTTGAATTTATTTGTACAGCAAGTTAGTTAGGCTTTTAATTTGGTACCTAGAGCAAATAGTTATTTGTGTTCAACACATGATGGCACATGACCCCCAAAGTTGAAATTTTTCGAGGTTTTTATTTGATAATCGAAGAAAAATTTCTAGGCTAGCTTTATTCATGGTTACCGTTTGCGCGTCGATATCCCTGCCACCCTGTATATTCAATTTACAGTTTTGACTACGTTTGATATATATATTGACATCTCTTGTTCCTACCATATAATATATGCCAGATACATAATTTGATTTCAAAATCCGAAGTACTCATAAACTCATGGTGGTTTAACCCTAGTAATGCTCCTACATATCTGACACGTCACACATTACGCACAAAGGCAGTGTCAGTGCTCTAGGTTACCTGTACTGATTGACTGTATAGGACTGTCCGTCTAATCTTCCACTTGGCTTGTGTCACAGTGGCTAACTGCAGGCTGTGCAGTTGAGTGGCATTTGAGCATTTCAAGCAAGACAGATAGCAAGTTTCAGCTTCGAGTAGCAAGTCTGACATCGTCTTTGTTTATGCGTTAACTGAATGCGGGAAATGTGTCTGGATTTGAGAATTATAGGTACAGATTAGAATGTAAAATTAACACGGTTAAGAATCAATTACAGTCATTTACAGTAAATATACTGATTAACTTTTTTACTGTGTGGACAAAAACAGGATATAAAAGGTGAACGAAGTAGAAGGCACAGAAATTCAGCTGATGTTACAAGGACTTTTTGTCCCGGTAACACGTCCCAGTGGCAGTGTTGTGCTCTAAAACTAAAATGTTCAATCGATTGGTTAGTCAAACTAAAAATTTAGTTAATAAATTAGTTTTAACTAAATCAATCACAATTGAAAGTTTTAGTTTTAACTAAATCTTCAATCATCAGTTTTAGGTTAATAGTAAAAACTAAAACGTTTCTTCCTTACCTACATACCGATGAGGAACTTTTAAACTTATTGAGCTGCTCTTTAATTTTTAGTCTTTTTAAAATAATCTTACAAATGCTTGCTTTCATTTCATTATTTGAATACTTAAACCCGAAATTATAATTTTAAATCACCTTAAGGATGTGCTTCATTTGACAAATTTATTTAGATTAATTTTATTACTTCTCTTTTCGTCGATGATTTTTTAATTAAGTACCTACATTTGTTATTCAAACAACAATTGTTGGTATGTTTTAAAGTGGTGTGATCATAGATATATGAAAGGGTGTGATGTACAGCTGAAACCTTCTTAAAACAAATGAATGTGTTACTAATTCCGTTAGTGAGTATCGTAAGAATAAAACCTAAACAGGGTTTGTTTACAATTTTATCCGATACTTTTCGAACAGACTATAATAAAATGTTATTCTCTCATAAACATTTCGAAAGCAGAACCACGGTACATATATGTACACCTTTGATTATATAATGTACACTAATATGAAAGCTCAACTTGTACATGCTACGTGAGCTGGTATTTTCATTTGTTTTGTACTTGTACTAAAAGGAAATTGTTACTCGTATTCTGTCTGTATGAATTCAGCAATTTCAATAGCAATGTCTTTGATTGTACAGCACTTTGTAATAATTTCCCTAAATCTGTAAGCTCCTTATTTTTGCAATACGTAATATATAAATAAGTATTTGATTTGTTTATTTTTTTAATGATACTGAACCATTTCTTACGCAGCTGTTATTGTTTTTCATAGCTTAGAATTGGCACCAGGTTGGTTTTATCCATCGGTTTCTTACTAAACTTCAACTATATCCGACGATCCTGCATACTTATCTCTTTTGTTGACTGTACCTATTAATATAATTTAAATGTCATGAACAAATTAATCTTGTAACAAAATTGTCCTCTGTGGTCCTTGAGATGAAAAATTCAACTAATAATACTTGAACATCTACAATTCGCTGGAGTGTCACTCCAATGTTCAGGAGTCTTGAAAAGGAATGAATAATGCTTTCTTAAAATTACGAAGCGGAACGAGATAGTTTGAAATCTCCTTTGAATAAAAACCTAATTATATGATCATCTTCGTCGGAAAATTGTGAAGTTCTGCCAACGAACTTGTACTTTATGAGATGTATTGGTGGATAAAAGGCATATTGTCAGAGTCTGTACACGGAGGTATGTGGGCCAGCTACACTAAAAGGTTTGCCAAAAATGTAAACAAATACCTATGAATTAATGGAAAAATAACTTTAATTCCTACACAATAAAGTTCAGTTTACGCTAAACCGCACTGCCGGTATTTTGGCTGCTACTGAGAAATTCCAGATAAAAAAAAACCCCAATAACACTTTCCCCGACCCTGGAATCAAACCCAGGACTTCACACAGCAGTAGCACTTGCTACCACTAAACCAACGAGGCAATCAAAACATCTCTTCCCGTTTAACCCCCTTACTAATAAACGTATTATATCAGAATATGAATACTTACACACCGATTTCTCTCTTTCTGTCATCAGTATTTTGACTTTCGAAAGAAGATAACAAAGCGTTGTGTAACTATACAGACGCTATACAACGTTTATTAGTAAGTGGGTAAACCTAATTTTTAATATTCAGATTACGATAAACAATTCGGAAAAATATTTCTACCTCGTCTTAAAGTACCTATCTACGGTACAACCAAGCTATCAGTTTCAAAGTATTATATCTACTTTAAATTGTTTCCTTCCGAACAGCTCCGTAACTTAGCATTCGAAGTTTCAATTTGCAAAGTATCATAAACTAATGAACTTAGTAAACAACTACAGCCATTATATGTATGTAGTTACTTCAACAACAATTATCCGATGGGCCATTATTAGTTTAAAAGTTGGTACATTTATTAAAATTATTTGTAGTTTATATTGAAAGTGGAATTATGAGCTCGATAACAGCCGCACGGGTCGAGAGTTCGAGACCCCTCCGTGCCTCGGAAAGTGTCATTCGTAGATCTTTGACAGAACGGGTAGTCAGAAGCACAACAGTCTGACAACCGGTCTTACCAAGGGGTATCGTGTTATCCATTAACTGTGTTATGGGTCAGATAGGCAGTCGCTCCATGTAAAATACTGGTATTCAGCTGCATTCGGTTAGACTGGAAGCTAACCCCAATATACTTGGCAAAAGGCTACGCAGGTGTCGTGTTTCAAAGAGGAGAGAGGAGAGTAGAGCTCTTTGTAAAATTTATATATTTATGTCTGTAATTTATATGGTGTGCATAATAAAGAGTATTCTATTCTATTATTTGTAAAGGATTATGTTGCCGTTATAATAATACATTTACAGATCGAGTTAGAAACACCACGCTGCGCTCCATAACTCAAGTAGCGGATGTTGGAGAAAAAACAGCCAGGCTGAAGTGGGAATAGGCCGGACACGTCTCACGAATGCACCCGGAGAGATGGGCAAAGATCGTCACTGACTGGACGCCTGAGGCAGGAAATCGCCGTCGAGGTAGACCAAGGCGAAGGTGGCGTGACGATCTAATATCATTTGCAGGGCCAACATGGCCAGAGATCGCACAAGACAGGGAGGTTTGGAAGAAAAAAGTGGAGGCCTTTGTCCAGCAGTGGGACACAAAATAGGCTAACAAAAAAAAAATAACTGTGTGTTTGGGATGGTAACGCACCTGCAATGCTTCTGGATTGCAGATAACAGGGGATTGTGTTTTATGAAATTCTTTGTAGGTAGTTTTACATACCTACATAAACTTACGCCTTCTTCCCACGAACCTAGGCAGAAACTCAGAACGCCACCTGCTACGATCCTTACATACTCCTTACGTTTACGTTCATACATGGTTGCGAGTACTACGCACCTGACCTCTTGAAGAACATCACTGATAAGGTCACTATATGGCCTCTTAAGGCGTTCCCTCCAGGCGTTTCCACTCACATCTGCCTTGTAAATACGTTTTGGTAGGTAACTGAGTTGTGGAGTTCAGATAGGCAGTCACTCCATGTATAATACTGGTATTCAGCTGCATCTGGTTAAATTGGAAACCTATTCCAACATACGAGTAGTTGGGAAAAGGCTAGGCAGATAGATTGAGGCTTTCAAAAACTGGCGGTGGGAATTACTGTACTAGACATCTCGTGAGTTTAATTTGTATGGCTATGTAAATACGTAAGTAGTTTAAATATTCAAAACTTTTAAGTATACCATAACATGTTGGCGCAGATGAGTAAAACCAATATCAAAAGTCATTTATTAAAATTCGACTGAGAATCAGCACTTTTTAAACGTCAAAATTACATTCAAGACAGGCCCCCCCCAAAACTCCCGCCGTTCACCGCTTCCTAGTGCTCTAGTTGGGAAGAAGTGGCGCAATAAACTCCCCAGCAATACAGCTATCTGAGGGACAATTCTCGTAATTTTAAGAACGTTCACAGTCTGATCTCAGTCTCAATCTGTCAAAAAAACCTCGAGTTTCCCTACATTTTGACATTTGTTTATCGGGGCCACCGTTGTTCTCAATATTTAATATTACGAAACACATTTGCCATATTGCTCATTTGGAGAAACATCGACATAACTGCTACTTTTTTTATGTCTAGATGCTTTCCTAACGTAAATACGCTTTCTAAGTGATTTGGCATGTTAAACCCATTTTTGGGAATAAATACATTTACGTCGATGTTTCTCCAAATGAGCGATATGTCAGCTAGCACGCCAATATAGCGACAAAAATAGGTAAGTAGGTATATATTTTCATTTTGCGGAGTTATACATAAACAGTAATAAGATGCTATATCGTAAATAACATAGGACTTAGTTACATTAACTTTTATTCTTATCATTTTTTCCTGTGACCTCACAATCTCGTTACAAAAAGGCTCCGGAGTCAATAAAATAGCTGGCATTGTTTTCCTAATGAATATGAAATTGTTTCCTGTTAGCATACGATTCATTAAATAGTTACAATTATTAATATCTGTTATTATATTGTTATTAATTGTCTTATATCGTAATTCATAATACTTTTCTCGGATGTGTTAGATAATAGAATCTATATTTGTAGTGTATTTTTCCAATAAATCCGCGACAGAGGTATCAAAAATAACAATTTATCGTCATGCGGACGTTTTGAAGTTATGCGGTCTACTGAATTGGCGCTATCTTTTTCTGCGGGAGAATACGCGTGCCCCGTGTGGAGCCGCTCTGCCCATGCAAAACTAGTGTATACCTACAGCTTTGAATGAAACGGATCATCACTGGTTGCCTAAAACCGACCCCGGTACAAATGCTGTATCCACTAGCAGGAATAGCGCCACCAGTGGTTCGCAGAGCGGTGACAGGCTCCTGAGAAAGATCCAAAATGGTCTGCGACACACGACGCCCTTTGCACGACAACATCCTTGTGCCACAAAGGCTGAAAAGCCGAAACAGTTTATTAAAGTGTGTCGTCCCGCTCACTGGCGAACCACCACAAGAAAGACTGAAGCTGTGGTGAGCCGGTGCTTCCTTACCCAAACCATTTATTCCACCCGCTGAAGACCTCCTACCTGGACATGAGTTACCTTGGGTAACCTGAAATCGTTAAAACAGACTCCGGACTCAGGTTGGCCGAAGCAAGCAAAACCTGTTCAGGTGGAGATTCGTAGACGACTCCGCCTTGGAGTGTAAATGTGGTGCTGTTCCACAAACGATGGGACACTTAATATCGTGTTGTCAGCTACACGTTACAGGAACTGGTGGACGCTGGTTATGGCGCCAAACAATTCTGCAATTATTCTGGCGAATTCTGGGCCGAGTCCATTTAGATTGCTATCGACACGCTAAGAAGAAGAACAATTTATCAGTATCGAAACTATTCTTAACTAATTAGCCTGTATTGTCCGCTGCAAAGCAAATAGGAGAGATAATAATAAACTCAGAACATCACGCCTGCACACAGTAGGGTTAGGCAGATGAAGGTACATAGTACTCCTACATTTTGCCAGTAATTATATCAGATCAGTTTAATAACGACTACGGGGATGGACCATAATTCCTGCTTTACGTTATGTAAAGTTAAAATCCATACTAAAAGATAAATGATTTATTTCTGTAAGTAGGTTTGTACAAACACTTTTACACGTCAATTATATACTAATATTATAAATGCGAAAGTGTGCCTGTCTGTCTGTTACCTCTTCACGCTTAAACCGCTGAACCGATTTAGATGAAATTTGGTATAAGTACTTAGAAATAGTTTGAGTCCCGGAAAAGGACATATGATACATTTTATACCGATATTCCCACGGGAAACTTATGCGGGTGAAACCGCGGGGCGCTGCTAGTAATGTTATATCTACTACTAGTTTGTGACCGCGACTTCGTCCGCAATTCCACGTGGAATTTCTTGTTTTAGCATAAAATTGACCTATTACGCTCGGCAATACTTTAGCTATTAGTGAAAGAATTATCTTGACCGCATCGGTAGTTCAGAAGATTCGCTACGTACCTACAAAGTCAAAAATATATTATTTCTTTATACTTGTACTTAGTATTAAAACAATCGTTCATTGACAGGCCTAATTTCCAGGCAAGTGGACGTTTTTCTGGACAAGAAACCGGCCAAGTGCGAGTTGGACTCGCACACTAAGGGTTCCGTACCACCGTACATTATTTGACACTACATTCTTTAAACACTTTTCTTGTATTGGAACCCCCTTTAATTTTTATTATTATTTTTTGTTATAGCGGCAATAGAAATACACACTCAGTGAAAATTTCAACTGTCTACCTATTACGGTTCATGAGATACAGCCCGCTGCCAGACAGACGGACGGGCAGCGGAGGCTTGGTAGTAGGGTTCCGTTGGCACCCTTGGGGTGCGGAACCCTAAAAACACCCTGTTGGTACAAACGTTTTTTTACGGATTCCCAGGTATTTTCCCAAAAAAAGAAATAGGAAACAGAGGACACAATGATCAAATACCTGCCTTTGAGGTGTTGTGAAATTTCCTTAGTTTTGAACCAAACATTGGTTTTTCGTAGTACCTATGGTAGGTACCTCTGGGAATTGTTCGTTCTTCTTTCTTTTTTTACTATTATTTCCTGTGTGTGTCCCAAATAAAATATTTTTCTTTCTTTACATTTTGCTAAGTACATATTTATTTAAAGGGTTATGACCTTGATTTTTAAGTATCTGGGTCGTGATTAGATCAAACAATACTAATTTTTGTGTCTCCTTTTGTTTACAGTCTGTCACTCTGTACCCTTAGTACTATAATACAAGCACTACCAGCATCATCAGCTTTGACTATAACGTTCTCACTGTTGGGCCACAGGCCTCCTCTCTGTGAGAGGCAATGGGCCGTAATCCACCACAAGGGCCCAGTGCCGGTTGGTAGATACCATATGTCTTCGAATTTGTTTTGGTCCTAAGATATTTCCTAAGACGTTTCCTCACGATGTTTTCCTTCACCGTTTTTTTAGAGCAATGGTGATGAAATAGAATACACAAAGTATAAAGCGCATGCCTGGCTTCGAACCCACGAATCACGATTTACAACTTGTAATTCGGGGCCGTTGACACTAGCACTGCAATAGTGTTAAATATAGGTAGATAAAGCCTAACAAGTTAAATGTAATTTCCTAATACCGTATGCATCTGACATGAGGACTACTACGTATTTTGAAGTAACAAACGACTCTTTTTATGATAGGTACGAGTATTCTGTTAAGTGTTTCTTTCACTATAATACAGGTTGACATTGAAAACAAGCGACAAACCGAAATTGGAGATTGTTTTCATCATTATAAACAACTTTTACCAAGGAAAGGGACCAAAGCAGCGATCGCGAAAAAAAAAAACAGCTGTTCCCTACATTTTGACGAGTTATGCGAACATAAATGTAGGGAACAGCTGATTTTTTTTTTCGCGATTTCAGGTTTGGTCCCATAAATGACGAATCAAGTCAATGCAGGGGGTTCTGAATCATATGCTGCATCCATGATAACAGGATGCACGTCGATGTCCCTGCAACCCTGTGTACCTGCTGCAACATTTTTACCAACAAACTAATTTAATTTTCTGCACAAGCATATGGGGGTTGTTTTAAAAGCCTAGTAAGTGACCGGTAACTGCATTACATAAAAACGTAGGTATGACAGTATTACTTTGTTGAGGAAGGTAAAATTCGCTTTACATAACATAACATAATCAGCATATAATGTTCCCACTGCTGGGACACAGGCCTCCTCTCGGTGAAAGGGAGTGGTCCGTGGTAGGTCCACGCGGGCCCAGTGCGGGCGCTGGTAGATGTCACATGTCTTCGAATTTTTGGTTCTAGGACATGCCGGTTTCCTCACGATGTTTTTCTTCGCCGGTGTGAGAGCAGTGGTGATTAAATAAATAATTTACATATAGTAAAGCGCCTGACTGGGTTCGCAGAAAAAAAATGTAGACTGGCTCGTTGGTCTAGTGTTCGCAAGCGCTATTGCTGAGCATGGGGTCCTGGGTTGGATTCCCGGATCGGGTAAAGTGTTTATTAGGTTTTACCATCTGGAATTTTTCAGTAAAAATATCGGTTTCACCCGGAATTTGGGTTTGTGCCCGGCTGATGGAAAAATATTACAAAGGACTTAAGGCGACTACACGACCTAAAGCGCGGTCACTGTCGGACTGCATAGAAAAGAAAGAGAAGCGCGATGACACAACGGTGGTAATTTATTGCAAATATGAAGAAATTATCTATTTACAAAAACTATTTAATAATAAATAATCCATCACTGAATGCAGTTTGGCATTAGACATTTAATGGTATATTTTTAATTGTAATTAAAATTGTTAATGAAGGGATAAACTGCTTTTAAAGAAAATTAGGAGGTGTATTTGAACATTATTTTGATGCATTAATGTATATTTATTTATGATTTCAGTTCCATCACTGTATTAAAGTAAGACTTGAAAATATCATCATTTTTTCTTTGGTCAAAAGTATTTACGGTTTAAGAGATACACTGCTTTAAAAAACCAACCTTTTGACCATTTTCGGAAACCTCCGCCTTAAGTATAACTGGCATAATGTGTGTGTAGGTACTATAGGTGCACCTGCCTAACCCTTCAGAGATTACAGGCGTGATGCTATGATATATAAAAATGTAGACTGTAATTATACAGTTTGAAACTAAACCATATCTACTTTCATTCAAGAGGGTACGGTACATACAAATTTTCTCTCGTTTGGTATGGTAACAAAAGCCAAGGGCGTTGTTGTGGCAATTATATCGTAGCATTAATTGAGATAAACTGAAGAATGAGGAAATCATTACGGCCTACGCAAATGTCCTGCAGATCTGGCAGCGTCGTGTGACGGGTTCACGGTCGTTGAGCTCCTTAACCCCTCAAGCGTCAAGTGTACACTAAGTGTACATAAGAGAAAGTGCTCGAAAATTCAACGGTACACTAAGGGTACACAACTACTCTTATTGTTTTATTATCATTGTGAAAAAAAATTACTTTACTGCGTCCATTCGACTACTCCGACGCGTGGGGTGTTTCGACAGGTAGGCGGGCAAATATGTGAGAGGTTAAAATAGGCTTGAGCTACACCATTTTGCTCTTCTTCAAAAGGTCCTCTCAGACATGGCCCTTGATTTTTAGACTCAAAATCCTAATAATAGAATGTTTGGACTTTAAAAGAGACCATGACCTCTGAGTTTTTCAGTCAGCTAGGAAATGCCGGCGCCATCAAGTTTTAAAATATTGACCATCCAAATATTGATAACTAAAAGTGTCTTAAAACTACTAACAGAAATAAACATTTCATTTCATGAAGAAGAATATGTTGCAAAAAATATGTTTACTTAATAAAATTCTAGATTCTTATCCAACAATTAAATTCGATTTTTTTTTGCTTCTCTTGACCTCGATCACGCCTGATGGAAAGCGATAGATGAAGTTTATGATGATACGAGCGTGCCCAGAAGATGCTTAAGGCACTGGAACTCCCACACATCGACGAAACACAGCAGGCTGCTTGACGCCGGACTCCAGTGGGAGGCCCGGTCGCAAACCAGGCGGGCGTTAGCCCTACCACCGCAAGGGAAGAACTGGCCAGTCAAATATGGTGTTAGGTGTGACTTTCCAGGATTTAAGTAAGTGGCGGAACAAACTGCGCTACACGAGGAGGCTTCTTCATGTATCCCAAAAATGATTAATGGCTAAATGATTATATCCGAGAACTTTTAAATTGTAGCTACACCTCTCGGACTCACAATCTAGTAAAGAAGTATTTTACAGTTCAAAAGTGAGACATTTAAATTGAAAATCTAATAGGAAGATAAATGTCCGCTTTGTGTGCTAAATATAAAATTCATAAAGGAACGTTTAGTGTAGCAGTTAAGATAGCAATTTCTCTAAGTGCTACGGGCTACGACCGCTACGGGCTACGACCGCTACGGTGCTACGAAGCTATATTCTCACATGTGACATTTCAATTATTTTGTCAAAACCAAAATGGATTGCGCTCAAACTTGTGAAGGAATTTACTTAGATATTCAGTTATTTGATGTCCTTGGTTTCTTAGAAATATGGCTTGGAGGGGCTCGTGGCTAAATGATAACAGCCGCACGGGTTGGTCGAAGGTTTAGCTACCTTGCTGCGATCGGTTCATGGATGGGTGACCATGCATTACATATCGAGACCCCTCCGTGACTTGGAAAGCACGTTAAGCTGATGGTCCCGGCTGCCATTAGTTTAGCAGTCGTTACGGGTAGTCAGAATCAAAAAAGTCTAACAACCAGTCTTCCATAGGGGTATCGTGTCAAAAACGTACATCGTGGTACTGTACTGGTACCAAGCTGTATCAGGTTAGACTGGAAGCCGAGCCTAAAATATTTGGTCAAAATGGTTGGTAGGTTGGTTGATCAGGTAAAATGAACAGTACTCGTTGAGACACATCTAATGAGCCCTCACTCGATAGGTTTACTAGTAGTTATTCAAGAGTTCTGATATCTAGCGTCCAGGTCCATCATCGGACCTGCTCGATGGCACAACTCGATGGTATATGGTATCATATTATTTTGTTATCATCGGATTGTACATACGCGAATATTCAAACTAAGACCACTAGAAATTATTAACTATTCAAATATTCCATTACCCCCGTCCAGGTACGTCCTACGAAACATCGCCATATCTTTTTTCACACAGCGATATAAAATGAACCGCCATTGCTCTATATTAAAATGCCTATCAAATGAAATAATTATGTTTTGTTGTTATTTAATTTAATTTATCCATTTATTTCAGGCATCAAGGCTCATATGAAACACATACAATAAAATATTAATATAACTTAAAAATACTATAAATACATACAACATTATAAATATACTAAAAACTAACTAAACACGAAGTGACTGCGTCGTGTTTCGCTGACTGGTGTTATGTAGCCGGCCACGAAACCGGCGGTACACAACACCCTTCGGCCAGAACTCTTCCTTGAGGAACTTCTCGAGATGATGTGTCGGAACACGCACCACAAACGACTTGAAGTTCGTGTTGTGACGCGACTCCAACTTCTCGACCCTCAAAGTCCAGTTGGTCTTCACACGCATGTACTCCACGATCTCCTCAACCTTCGTGGAGTGGTGCAGTCTGGACACGTACAGCTGCGTCGTCGGGATTGCTGGACGTAGCAGCATGTTGGGTCCTGCCAGCGCGGTGCCGCACTGGTTCCGACAAGGAGGCTTCTTCTTCTTCTTCTCCACTTTGATGAAACCATCCTTGTCACACGTGTCCTTCTTTGGATCCTGCCTTTTCAAAACCTTGTTGGGTTTCGACCGGCTTGTTGGGTTTTGTCCCGTCCTCCTTTGGTTTTGCAAGTCATCAGAGCGCTCACGAGAGGAATAAATATTAGCCTTGGTAGACAGACACAGTTACAGTTGTAGACGATAGGGGCAACTGTAACCGTCGACGGTCGACGCCAGTCGGCGACAGCCGTCATCGCGTGTCAGCAGCTGCCGTCGACAACGTGTCGCTCGTGTATTTGAGTACGGTGCTCAAATACACGAGCGGCACGTTGTCGGTGGTTGCCACTGCCTCTGCCGTCGACGCGTGTCGCTCGTGTGTATGCACACTAACGTAATCTACTATGCGGGCCCAATGTGGGTTGGTGGTTCCCTTTTCCTTTTTAATGTCACTGAAGATGCGCAGGGTGAAGCCTATTTTCTGCCTATACCAAGCACAGTGTATAACATTGGTTTGCTCTAATAGTGCAGGTACCCAATTTAATTATAACCTAAGGAAAAATGTGGTAAAAGGTAATTAGTCTAGCCTAAAATATGAGAAAGATTGCATTTTGCAATCAATAGTTCTTAAGTAGCCAATAAAGTGAACGGATAAAGTTTAAATTAGTATGTAATAAATCCAGATGTGAAAGTTACATTTTACGAGTATCACTAAAACTTAGTTAATATATTAAGCTACCAAGTCTTTGGGGAAGTGTAATAAACTAAACCCGGGTCGGAGAGAAAAATCAGGATATTTTATTTTACCGTTCTAAGGTACACTCTTTTTTAATCAGTTTTTTATCTTATAAAAGACTAGGTAAGAAATATATTTTATAAAGCACATTATTTTTTTAATCAAAATTGTTATCTTATAAAATACTGAGTAAGTCTATCCTACTAAACTACTAATATTATAAATGTGAAAGTTTGTGAAGATGTATGGATGTTTGTTACTCAATCACGCGTAAACAGTTGATCAGATATGGATGAAAAATGGCACATAGATAGACCATTTCCTGGATTAACATATAAGATACTTTTTATCACGATATTCCCACGGGATCGAAACTTACGCGGGTGAAACCGCGTGGCGCTGCTAGTAGAAATAATGTTAATACCATTGGCTGAGAGTTTAAACAACTTGTTCACTACTGGACACGTTTTTGTTAAATAAAACAAGATAAAAAATAGAATTCAAAGTGAAATTGGCTGAGAGTGTATACAAAAGTGTTACCACTGGAGAGGTTTAGGTTAAAAAAAAAACAAAATAAAAAATATTATTCGAATAAAGTAGATTGGGGGAGGCCTATGTCCAGCTGAAAACGTCTTTCGGCTGAAAATATGAAAGTAGATAAAAGTTTCTAGAACTTACCTTTCGCATTAACTACACAAAACGAAAACACCAGTACAATCAAAAACATCACTCTCATTTTCAAAACTCAAAAAGTGCACTGCAACACAAAAAACTTTTTTAAAGAACTTAATAATTTGAACTTTCAGTACTTTACTTTCAGACGGGCGACGTAAACTTTCGTTCGGAGCACTTCTCTGTACAGTCAACGAGAGCGAGCGTTGAGTTCATAACCGATACTGGCTGTGGCTGTCCCGAAATTCCAGGCTACCGAGAGAAAAGTCTGCAAGTACCGCGCACGCGTCAGATTGAGGTACAAACACAAAATACATAAGAGCAGAAGGTAAGCTCCATACAACGAGAAAAACGCACACACACAGCCACAATTCATGTACAGTTAGTGCAAGAGCACCCGCGACTGGCATTCGTTGGTGACAGTTGAGATCGCCGTACGTACCCCTGTGTGCGTGTACCGGTTTTCGATTGTAGAATGGAACAAGCCTTCTGAGCCTATCTATTTTGTGGTACAAATCTAGTATCAGCGTCGGGCTTTACCTCCTGAAATGATTGAAGTCGTACAACGATTTGTGTGCATAAAAGCTTTCAGAGAAACGATAGTTTTATTGGTTCTCTGTCGTTAGTGGTCTAGCTTTGTGTCTGACTTTTTTCTCTCTTTTGTGTTAGAGCAAATAAATGATTTTGCGTTTTTTTAGCAATCCCACCCTGAAAACTTTTTTTTTTTGGGGTTCCCACCCCAAGTGTAGGCACCTTTTGGGCACCCTTTGAGAACTAAGGAACTCTTATTACTAAGCATCCGCTGTCCGTCCGTGCGTCTGTCTGTCAGCGGGCTGTATCTCATGAGCCTTAATAGGTAAGCAGTTGAAATTTTCAGTGCATATTTCTATAACATCAAATAATAAAAATAAAATAAAGTTAAAAATTAAAGGTGTTGTGATGGGATTAGACACTGATAGGCGGGGGTGATGCAAATTAAACCAGATCAACTAATTTGAACACATTATAATCAAGCACGTACAGTTATTTACACGAAGCACATATATTCACAATAAAGAGACTTTAATTACTTAGCTTACACATTATAATTAAGACATATTAGCGAACGCGTAGCCTAACACAGGGCTCCGAGCGAGCAATAATAGCGCGACGTGTTTGCTCGCTGAAGTGATTTTCGGACTAACTCACAATTTTTCTCGCGAGGTGTATTTATACCCGCGACCGCATGACTCACGTAGTGAGTCATGCCTCGCCCCACCCTAGGTCACGTCAACCAATCCGCGCGGTCCTAAGAATGGGCTCGCCCTTTTTTCGTCACTACATTGGTCGAACAGGTAGTGACTTGTCGACGTGTTACGGACGGGTGCAAGCCTGTCTGCATTTTTCTATTCATTCGTCTGCGTGCAGGTTGCAACCTGTCCGCGTTCAATCACAAGTGCGGTCTTAGTATTTTTCCATTGGTTTTACTGAGACGGCCTTTGGTAACAATATTAAATAATCAGTACTTTAAATGCAAACGGAGCTAGATGTGTTGTGCTTCTCCTACATTCCACCCCCTGTAAAAGGGTTCAACCGGCTTACATCCATTTCTGTGGGAAGCACAATAATCTTAGCTACTGGTCGACGCAGGACCCCATTTGCCGTCTTAACATCTACAACACGGACGATACTGTCATCGCCTTGGTACACAGATTGTATTATACCTTTTGTCCACGCACTTCGCTCTCTATTGTTGTCGACTATCACTACCACATCATTGACACGCACATTGGGTACACTATTTGTCCATTTCTCACGACGTTGCAGGGTCGGGAGATACTCCCGCAGCCAGCGGCGCCAGAACATGTCGGCGAGCGCGTTCACCCGCCGCCACTGCCGACGGGAGTCGATGTCCTCGTGGTTGCTCGACGTAAACGGTGTACTCCCGGACGCCGTGCCCAGGAGCAGATGGTTCGGCGTCAGGACCTCAGGCTGCTCGTGATCGTCGTACACATAGCTCAGCGGGCGACTGTTTACTATAAGTTCTGCCTCGGTGAGGAGGGTGTAGAGGACCTCCTCACGAGGGGCCCGCTCCTTGAGCGTGCTTCGAAGTGCATTCTTCACAGACCTGACCAGGCGTTCCCAGCAGCCACCCATGTGTGGCGCTGATGGTGGATTGAAGTGCCACTCGATACCTCGGTTGGTCGCCTCGTCCCTTAGTTGATTTTGATCAAGGTCTTTCAGGGCTGCTCGTAACTCAGTGTTAGCCCCGATGAAGTTGGTACCCTGGTCAGAGTACAGGTGTGCAGGCTGCCCCCGGCGCGCTATCAGGCGCCTCAGGGCCAGTATTGCTGAGTCGGCGCTTAACGTGGCAGCTAGTTCCAGGTGGACGGCGCGCGTAGCGAGGCAGGTAAATAGTGCTCCCCACCTCTTTTCGCGACGCCGCCCTATCGTCACCTCCATTGGGCCGAAGTAGTCCACTCCTACTCGCACAAAGGCTCTTCGTGTAGTCTCTACCCTGGCGAGTGGAAGATCACCCATCTTTGGTGGTGTGGGTTTGGCTCTGGTGATGCGGCAAAGTTGGCAGTTTGCGACCACGGTCTTTACTGATGTTCGTATTTTTGTTATCCAGTACCTCTCTCGTAGATTGTTTACTACGGTCTCGTGGTTCGCATGCAAAGCCATCGCGTGATAGTGTGCGATTAGCTTTCTTACTAGAGGGTGACGTCCGTCTAGAATAATCGGGTGCCTTTCTCCGAATGTGAGCTCTTCACAGGCAGTCAGACGTCCCCTTACTCGCAGCAGCTCATCGTCGGTGATCATCGGGTCCAATGACTTTATGTGGCTGTCGTCTGGTGCGGGCAACCCTTTCAGGATGGCGGCCCGTTCTCGGTGGAAGCTGTCGTTCTGACACAACCTCATTAGGCGGAGGTGTGCTTCTTCCAGGTCGTGGGGACGCAGCTCCGACGTCGCTCTTCGTTTGCGACATCGCTCGATGAAAATCAGCGCGCGCGCCATAACGCCCTGCACGCGCTTCCAGGTCGAGTACCGCTCGTACTCTAGGAGGGGGCCTGCTGTGGCCGCCTTGGTGTGGACTCGTTGGATGCGCTCGAGGTCTGCCTCTGCCGCCTCAGGTTCGCGACACGCTGGCCACCGCTCCTGTGAATCACACAAAAACGAGGGGCCCGACAACCACGCTGCATGGTCATCGGGCCAAGACAATCTGGTAGCTTTGTCCGCTGGGTTGTCCGTCGTGGGGACCCAGCGCCAGCTGCCTCTGGCTGACAACCTATCTATTTCAGCTAATCTATGCGAAATAAACTTTTGGAATTCCTGTGCTTCTGAATTTATCCATTTAAGTACTGTCTGACTGTCAGTCCAATAAAACTTTTCCCTAATTGGCTGCCCTAATTCCTTTTCAGCAGTGTCCGCTAATCGACACGCTAGCACTGCTGCCTGAAGTTCTAACCTAGGGACGGAAATAACTTTTTGAGGGGCCACCCGTGCCTTGCCTAGTAGCATGGCGACCTCTCGCTTCCCTTCGGGGTTATAGCCTACTAGGTAAACGACCGCGGCGTAGGCTAGCTCACTGGCGTCCCCGAACACGTGTAGTTCGAGATCTTCGAAGTTCAGCCCGTACCACCGCGATATTTTAATTTCGGTCAAACTGTTTAGATGTTTAAGCCAAGCAAACCACGTTTTTGCCTCTTTTTCTTGTAGGGGCTCATCCCACTGGATCCCTGACTTCCATATCCTCTGCATCAATATTCGTGTCTGGATGACGCAGGGATAAAGGAAACCTAGTGGATCGTAGATCGACATTATCGCGCTCAGAAATTGACGCTTGGTGGGAACCAGGTCGCCGCTTATCAATTCAGTTGGTAACCGTTTAAACGACAGGTCAAATCCCAGTTCGTCTTGTTTGGGTGACCATGTTAATCCTAACGTCCTTTCTAACATCCCTACTCCCTTTTCGAGGGGAACCTTATCGGGCATGTCTACTTCGAGCTTTTCCCTTAGCTCTGTCGAGTTAGTTACCCACCCCCGTATTACAAACCCTCCGGAGGCGTGTATTTTGGCCACCTGCTCGATCAGGTCGTTGGCCTGCTTGACGGACCACGTGCTATCTAAATAATCGTCCATATAGTGCTTGTTTTTTATGGCTACAACAGCTTCAGGGTAGACGTCAACCCACTCATTGGCGTTTTTATTGAGTATGTAAATCGCCGTGGTTGGTGAAGAAGCGGCTCCGAATATCATCGACGTCATGGCGTAAGTATCTGGTTCCCTACCATCGTCCGCGCCTCTCCACAGAAACAGCTGTGCGCCCTGATCTTGTGCCCTAATCTTAACCCGCAAAAACATGTCAGCTATGTCACCTGAGAACGCTATAGGGCCTACTCTAAATTTAATCAAAATACCTAATAATGAATTTAATAGATCAGGTCCGGTCAGTAAGTTATCATTCAAACACGTACCTTGTGACGTAGCGGCCGCGTCGAACACTAGGTGAAGCTTCCCTGGTTTGTTCGGGTTTACAACACCGAAATGTGGTAGGTACCAAACCGGTGAGCTATCTACCTCGCCCTCTACCTTTCGTGCATAACCTTCATTCACTAATCGGTCTATCTGGTTCGCGTACGTCTCAGCGAAACGAGCGTCCTTACGCATTCGTTTCTCGATACCGTATAACCTTTGCCGGGCCTGTCTGTAACTATCAGGCAACAGAATGTTGTCCTGCTTCCACAAAAGACCTACTTCCCATTGTTTCTTATCGGGCGTGCGTTGACTCGTACTATCTAGTACCTGTACAGCTCGTTCTACGTCCTTATGTTTGCGAGTTACATGAGAAATACCTATTGATTCTAATTCAAACTGTGACTTTACTAAATCATGCAAATCTGGGAGGGAAACTGTTGTACAATTTACTGCTTCAATACTACTGGTGTTATCAAATGGTCCATGTATGACCCATCCTAGCTTAGTAAGTGAGGCAACTGGCTTACCGGATCGTCCACGGCGGGTGTCTCCACCGACGAGTAGCTCCCAGTTGTCCTGCCCGATTAGCAGCAGCGGCTTGGCTCCCCTCATCTCTGTGCAACCCAGGTCGCGCAGGTGTGCGTTGTCATTGATCACTGAAGAGGTCACTGTTTGTGTAGGTAAGTTCAAGTTCACTATTGTCCTGCACTTGATATTATGGCACTGTCCATTTGGGCCTTTCACAGACACTTGTACTACCCGCGAGGTAAGGTCCGACACAGCATGGCCGCCTGCGGTCTTTAGCATTAGTGGTACACGTGGGCCTGATAGGTTTGTAGCGAGCGAACTGTCTATTAGCGATACTGTTGCCCCGTCGTCCAACAACGCATAGCACTGATTGTTATCGCTACCTTTGTTACACATTGTCACTGGCACTATTTTCAATAACGCTGTGGCTCGCCACTCTCCTATGTTTGTTACACATTCCGGTTTCACTTCCGGTTTCGGCCTGTCCTCGTGTAATAATACATGGTGTCTATAGTCGCACTTTTTGCACTTTTTCGCGCGACAGAACCTTTTCGTGTGTTTTACACTTAAACAATTAAAACACACTTTTTCCCGCTTGATCAGTTCCCAGCGTTCTTGTACATTCAGCTTCTTGAACTGGTCGCATTCTTCTATGACATGTTTGCCGTGGCACATCACGCATTCCTTC
Organism: Hydraecia micacea; assembly: GCA_914767645.1. Classification (NCBI taxonomy): domain Eukaryota; kingdom Metazoa; phylum Arthropoda; class Insecta; order Lepidoptera; family Noctuidae; genus Hydraecia; species Hydraecia micacea. The sequence continues at coordinate 13,776,316 of OU611783.1, read as the reverse complement.
TGTGTGGTAGCTTCATCGCTCTGTGTATTCACACGATGCGTCATCTGTGGCTTGTTGGTGACTGGGCGTGCAGCGTTTCCAGGTCGAGTCCGTCCACTGGTCTGCTGTTGCTTTACAGGGGTTTTAGAAGGTTCTGGTTCATACACAGCTGGTTGCAGGTAGTATGATGTAGAGCGCGTCACGTGTATGAGAAACTGTGACAGCATTTCTAAGCTGGGTGATATCCTCAAGTCCACCCCCTGTGTGTTGTCCAGGCCCATCGCGAAGTCACCATACTGTGCCCGTTGTACTGGTGTCAGCTTACTTAGTAGTTCGCCTACTAGTTGAGGGTTATTCAGGTACCCATCTGCTTTGATATTCTTTAGCAGTGACACACAGTTTCTTATAGTTGATGAGAATTTCCTTAATTCCTGGCCACTTTCAGACACTTTAGGTAAATCTCTCACTTTCTTTAGGGCATATTGAAGTATGACGGTCGGGTGACCGTACTCTTCCTCTAACGCGCGCATTATTTCAGTGGGGTCTCTCGATGACCGTAACAAATCCTCCACTGCACTCTTCGCCTCTTCATGTAAAGAGGACTTCAGACGCGCTATGTTCTCATGCGGCCTAAAGTTATACAATTCAGTAGTGTCCCAGTACATATTTCTATATGATATCCAATCAGCTGGGTCACCGTTAAAATGTGGTAATTCGTAAGCCTGTCTAGGTACCGGGTGCGGGCGTGCCATATTTGTGATCGCTTCCGCCAGCTTATCTATCTTCCTGTCCCTCTCGTTCGACGATAATCGTCGCCTTTCTACCGCGTCCACTCCGCTATTTCCGTGTCGCTGTGTGACCGACTCGAGTGTCGATACTCGAGGTACACTTGCGACCGGAGTGGTGGTGGCCTGATAATCGTCGGGCAAACGGAATCTAACCGCTTCAGTATAGGCTGGCGTATACATAGGCCCCGTGTTGCTCACTGGGACTATATGCGGATGCGACACATTATTCTCGCTTAACGTAGCCGGCACACGGTACATATCATTTTCAAGATTCACTCTACTTACATTTTGATCGTGAATCCTAGGTGTTTCATACGGCGTGGTGACCTGGAGCGGCCCGCGCGACGCCGCCGGTGCGCCTGACGCGGCCGTCGTAAACAGCGTCGCGTCTGGCGGCGGTGCTTGGGGCGTCGTGTTTATCCATTCTTCAACGCGGTGCGCCGTATCCACCTCTGAGTTTGAGTCATCACTTTCTGCATTCGCCTCGATCTCTGCTAGTTCCGCCTCCATCCTTTTCTTCACCAGGTTCTCCCTGATGCACACCAGATCACGTTCAGCTTCGTATTCGGCCCTTTTCCGTAAGAATTCGATGCCCTTGCGACTATTCTTAGACGAAACTCTGCTGCTCCGCATCGATCTCGCGACTGCCTGCCTTAATACACCCTCTGCCGGCTTTTCACTGTAGTCGATTACTCGACCGCCGGTCAGCGGTATATTGGGGGCAGCTGCTGATATTATTGTCGGCGCTACTGATGGTGAACCCGGTGGTACTTCGGACAGTAAGCCTGAGTCCGAGGCGATGGCGGCTTCCCTGCGCCGCGCGTCTGCCTTACGTGATTTGCTTCGCGTGATTACAACACTTTTTACACTCATTGTTACTGGTTTAATTCGCCTTTAGACTTAGTCCGATTCCGAGCGCTAGTTTGTAAGGCTACGCTCGGACAATCGGTTATACGGCTCGCAAGGACCAATGTTGATGATGGGATTAGACTCTGATAGGCGGGGGTGATGCAAATTAAACCAGATCAACTAATTTGAACACATTATAATCAAGCACGTACAGTTATTTACACGAAGCACATATATTCACAATAAAGAGACTTTAATTACTTAGCTTACACATTATAATTAAGACATATTAGCGAACGCGTAGCCTAACACAGGGCTCCGAGCGAGCAATAATAGCGCGACGTGTTTGCTCGCTGAAGTGATTTTCGGACTAACTCACAATTTTTCTCGCGAGGTGTATTTATACCCGCGACCGCATGACTCACGTAGTGAGTCATGCCTCGCCCCACCCTAGGTCACGTCAACCAATCCGCGCGGTCCTAAGAATGGGCTCGCCCTTTTTTCGTCACTACATTGGTCGAACAGGTAGTGACTTGTCGACGTGTTACGGACGGGTGCAAGCCTGTCTGCATTTTTCTATTCATTCGTCTGCGTGCAGGTTGCAACCTGTCCGCGTTCAATCACAAGTGCGGTCTTAGTATTTTTCCATTGGTTTTACTGAGACGGCCTTTGGTAACAATATTAAATAATCAGTACTTTAAATGCAAACGGAGCTAGATGTGTTGTGCTTCTCCTACAAAAGGGGTCCCCATAAAAGAAACGTGTACTTTTCGGCATTTTATGCCTTGTGGTACCTTCGTGTGCGTGTCCAACTCGCACTTGGCCGCTTTTTTCTTGTCACTCGAGGTGGATGGACAAATCGGTAGCTTTCAAAAGTTTAGTTGTTCTGTTGTGTTTCGTTTTAAGTTTTTTTTTAAATTCCAGTTTGCCTACGTATGCGACTGTATCGAGTGCAACTTTGTGGACACAAAATGTGAACGGCGCGGAGAAGTAACCATAGGAATACAGGTTTTTTAACGCGTCGATGTGGCACTGATATACCTGACGCAGTGAAAAATTTCTGAAAAAGATCCAGATGTTTTTAATTTTCTAAATCTGTGTATGCTTTTGAGAATCTATAGAAACAAATAAAATTGAAGTGTCTGTTTGTAATTCCAAAATTACAGCTTTTTACAAAATCCATATGAAAGTATGTATACGCTAGGTACTTACCTATAACAATGTTTTTTACCTCTCTTTCAATTTGTGTCGGCTAATCTCCGAACGGCCGGATAGATTTTGACGGGACTTTCACTGGTAGATAGCTGATGTTACATAGGGCATTTTTGTTCCGGTAGCACCTAGCACTTGCCCGAAGGATAACTTCCGACACCCACGTGGGCGAAGCTGCAGGCAGAACGTAGTTCTTAAGGAGAATGCGCAGTGGTAGACCGCGAAATTCAAATTTTCTTACGTTTTTTGCAATTTGCAGGTTAGTGTCAGGTTGTATCTTGATCAAAATATGATCATTATATCTCTTTAAATTAGATTTATTCCATAAGCACTGTCCCATATAAAATTTTTTCTTATGGAACTATAGAGGTATGAGGAACAGGGTGTAAAGTTCACTCATACTCTATAGAAAAGGGAGGATCCTCCGACCAGACGGGTGTTGTGTCTGGCGGGCAACTGCCCAATGATTCATTTCGTGCCGTTGTATCTATGCTAGTTGCGCGGTAAACTCTGCTTGCGAGATGCAGGATTTGCGTGACGTCAGTATGACGCGTTGTTCGCATGTGGCGTTGTAGATACCGCTACATCACTCCCCCCCGGAGACCGGAGGTCGATAGTGGGCTGAGTCTTGTATCTTGCGATTCTTGCCAGGCCAGCTGAGGTTCCAGTGAGTCGGAACCGGTTGCCGCATAGTTCACGGTGAGTCGGAACTGTCTGCGAAGATGTCCCCAGTGAGTCGGGGTGGCGCTGCGTTATGCTCCAGTGCGTCGGATGAGGTATAGCGCCGGGTTGAGGCTGACTGCTGGCGTCGACCAGGAGAGGCTTATTAAGGGCTCTGGCTCTGCTTGTAGACCGGCCGAAGGTGCAGTGTGCTGTGCCAAGGTTGCTGATGAGGCTGAGGGTGATGACCAGGTATGCGCGGTCGCTGCATGCTGGTGGTCAGGATACCCGTTGAAGCCGTGGGTGCTGGGCTGGCTGGGTGACTCGCCGCTCTAAAGCTTGCGGGAGTGATGATGATGACGTCACGCTGAAGTGTTTGCACGAAGGCTGCGCTGACGTTCATGTTCGGGGTCACCAGTATAGAGGTATGAGGAACAGGGTGTAAAGTTCACTCATACTCTATAGAAAAGGGAGGATCCTCCGACCAGACGGGTGTTGTGTCTGGCGGGCAACTGCCCAATGATTCATTTCGGGCCGTTGTATCTATGCTAGTTGCGCGGTAAACTCTGCTTGCGAGATGCAGGATTTGCGTGACGTCAGTATGACGCGTTGTTCGCATGTGGCGTTGTAGATACCGCTACAGAACAAATCTAACTTAGAAAGATTCTAATTATTATAATTATGTAAAAACGTAGGTACCTGTTATAATCGCGAATCATATTTTAATCATGACAACAATCTGACACTGACCTGAAAATTGCAAAAAACGTAAGAAAATTTAAATTTCGCAGGCTTCCACTGCACATTCACTTTAATATAATTGCCTCAACACTGTTTGACCTTGGAATCGTAACTATAAAAAACGTCTTATTATTTCAAGCCGCAGAAAGTATGGCATGAAATTGTCGGTATATAAGTATGTTACGGTTAGCCGTAACATATATAAAGACGCCGAAGTGCGGCTACACCTAGTTTTAGCCGAGCGAGTACAACTAGGTACAGCATCCTACGACGACGGAGTCCCGCTTAGCGGGGCTCCTATTTCTGTGTAAATAAAAGGATTAAAGTAACCCAACCATACCTAACCAAACCTAAGCTCGGGGTGCCCTTCGCTCCGGCTGCACCTAGTTGTACCCGGCTAAAACTAGGTGTAGCCGCACTTCGGCTATTAGCCGTGACATATACATGTGAGTTTTCTTAAATACATCTACCTACACTTGAACTGGGGCTAAACTTGAACTTTAAGATAAGAAGTTCCGGAGAAAAAACATTGATTCATTTCTTTGTTGTGTTTCTATCCTAATTCTACATTCACAATTTTGCCATAAAGACTAACAAGCTGATAAGTTAAACTACGTTTACCTAAGTAGTTAGAGACCTTCCTAATCCTACTAAAGGTCATCACTCATTATGACACCACCGCTCCGACACAGCAAATAACTTGTCATCCAAGTTAGGATTTTAAATCAACTGCATTAAAGTAAATTTTACGATGACAATAAGCTCGTTTGTAACACAAATGTTGCGCCGACCGCGCGCTTTAAGCGAGCGGTTCGCTCCCTGGCGAAGAAACGCCAGCAACCGGTACCTATATGTATGCCTCACTGCCCGCGCGCCGTCAACGAGCCGCTCGCACGGTTGTCTTCCCGTCGTCGCCCGCTATATATGCAAACCTATCTGTAAGCTGAAAACTAGTCATTGCGAGTTGTGCGGGTCCGGTGAGCTACCCAACTAGTAAGCGGCGCGTGAACAACAAGCTGTCACCTCACCGGTGGCGGGCGTGCCAACAGCGAGCAGTCGTGTTGCTGACGGCGCTTTGGCGACAAGCGGGTGGAATTTTTCGAGGCGGTGTTGACGGGCGGTTACTGCGCTGGAGCGGTGCGGTTATGATGAGTGATAACCTTTTGTTTTTAAAATCGAATAATTTTTAGTAAACGTTCATTTTAAGAGAAAAATATTTATTGAATTAATTAATATTCTGTTTCAGGTTAAACACAAAATACGTTTGGATTGACAAAAGAAACAAATATTTTAGGTAGCTACTTCAAAGAAGAAACAAGACATTCGTTATTTTTTTATTCGTTAAGTAAGAACCAGATAGGTAATTGGGCGTGGGTTCAACTTGGCAACAGGGATCTTCAAAATAAAAATAACTTTAAGCACGAGTAACATATTAAGAATTAGTAAATACTCCCACATAACTACCTACATATATAGGTATTTAATAACGAGGACAATATTGTTCATCGTTCACATACGAAACACACATGAAATCAACCATGTATTTCTTTTTTATTAGCTATTTTCCAGTTAAAGCCCCGTCAAAATCGGTCCAGCCGTTTCGGAGATAAGTCGAAACAAACAGACAGATAAAAAAGGCGTACAGGGCGCCCTATATTTGGCAGCATTGTCCTTTGTCTGCTCAACAACGTAAATAACGCATGGACTTATAATACAAAAAATTATAAGTAGGCTTAGCTATCGCATTAGGTTTCTAAACCTGTAATGATAGGTTAAGAGTTTAAATAAATAAATCCATGAAATAATGCAATGAATGTTGTTGAACTGTCACTGTCATTGCAACTGATAATGTGTTACGCAATTACCCCGCAGGTGTCATACCTATATCTAAGAGCTTAGGCATTACAGAAACCTGAATTTCAGCTCGAGTATTTCTTTACACTAGCTCTCAGTCTTAGGTACTAAATCTTTCAGCTGAACTACCTACTTCCTGGTATTAAACCTCTTTCAGGTCAACCTCAACAATTGAGCGGTTACAAAGGTGGTTTGAATTATTTAATGCAGCTTTAGTTCGTCGGCGCTCTGGGATTACGTCGGCTTAGCTTTACTAAATTGAAATTTTATCCTAACAAAGTTTCTAGGCTGAAAGGAATTTTATAAACGTAGGCACTTGCCGTGTCCCCTTGATAACTGAAAACTTAAGGCGACTACATGACCTAAAGCGCGGTGTTTGACGGACTGCATAGAAAAGAAAGAGAAGCGCGATGACCCAGTGCTAGTAATTTATTGCAAAATATGAAGCATAATTATCTATTTAAAAAAATCTATTATTTCGACTAAAAAATTAATGTTGCTTGTAGAATAATCTGCCAAAAAATCATAATGATTGTATGTAGGTATATTAGTATGGTTTTTATTGTAAAAAAAAAGTTTTTAGAGGTATCTTCATGATTTTTTTTTATCGTATCAAATTAGTTGTATTATGTTTTCAACACACTATCTACCTAGCATATATCCTGAAGAATATCATATATTTTTCTGATTTTGTTTACTGTAGTCGATCATAATATAATATTATTGTTTCTAAAACTTGCGTTTTTGGCGTTTAGGTCCGGTAAGCTCCTTAAAACGAATTAAGTAGGTACCTATAAAAGGATGCCAGCATTGCTATTCACAATCACTCGATGCTTCCGTACCGTATCGATCATCAATCAATGTTATCGCAGGAGTCCTCCCAACGCTGTTCACAAGCCCAAATCCCGAAAATTTTGTCAGTTTAAATCAAATAGACGACCGCTATTCTTCCGACAGCTGTTTGCTGTCGGGGGCAAGGTAAGTTATCGAAATGTGTAATTACAATATGATAGCCTGTCTGATGGTTGTGGACTAGCTATGCTGGAAGGATTTGGGACACGGACAGTACCAGGCCAACAAAAAAAACAAAAAGTAGGTACCTATAATTGGGAATCGCTAAGTGCATAATAGGTATTGATTAAGCAATAAGTTATCGAAACTCATTCCATCAAGACTTTCCGTCTAGTTTCGAGCTCGAAAGGAGTCATAAGCTTACTATGCGACGAAGGAGGTGATGAAACGATAAGTGTTATCCATACTATACACAGTCTGGCCATAAATACTGTTACAATTAAAAATAAGAAAGATATTACGTTTGAATTTGGAATCTGTCATTTTTATACGATTGTTCATTGAGTTTTCTAATTTTGGCGCCAATACATTTTACAATATTTTGCGATATTAAAATGGAGTGGGGTGATAAAGAGAACCGAATCGCCGTGATTGCATTACACAAAGTTGGTATGGAGCCAAATGCAATTTTTAAAACTCTCCATACGCTTGGTATTTAGTCAAATGTTTGTGTACCGGGCTATTAATAGGTACAATGAGACCTCCTCTGTTTGTGACAGAAAAAGATCTGGCCGTCCACGTAGTGTTCGTACGAAAAAGGTGGTCAAAGCAGTAAGGGAAAGAATTCGAAGAAATCCTGTCCGAAAGCAAAAGATTTTATCTCGGGAGATGAAAATAGCACCCAGAACCATGTCGCGTATTTTAAAAGATGACTTAGGACTTGCAGCCTATAAGAGACGCACTGGTCATTTTTTAACTGATAATTTAAAAAATAATATGGTGGTAAAATCGAAACAACTACTGAAACGGTACGCAAAGGGAGGTCACAGAAAAATTATGTTTACGGATGAGAAAATCTTTACAATTGAGCAACATTTTAACAAACAAAATGATCGTATTTATGCTCAAAGCCCTAAGGAAGCTTCCCAATTAGTCGACAGAGTGCAACGTGGGCTGGTGGTGGGTGATGGTTTGGTGGGGTGTTACCTATGAAGGAGTGACTGAGCCATATTTTTGTGAAAAAGGTATCAAAACATCGACACAAGTGTATCAAGATACCATTCTTGAGAAGGTAGTTAAGCTCCTTAACAACACCATGTTCAATAACCAAGTATGGTCCTTCCAACAAGACTCGGCGCCGGGTCATAAAGCTCGGTCCACGCAGTCTTGGTTGAAAGTGAACGTTTCGGACTTCATCAGAGCTGAAGACTGGCCGTCGTCAAGTCCCGATCTTAATCCGCTGGATTATGATTTATGGTCAGTTTTAAAGAGTACGGCTTGCTCTAAATGCCATGATAATTTGGAGTCCCTAAAACAATCCATACGATTGGCAGTGAAGAATTTTCCCATGGAAAGAGTGCGTACTTCTATTGATAACTGGCCTCAACGTTTAAAGGACTGTATTGCAGCCAATGGAGACCACTTCGAATAAGCTTTTTATATTTTAAATTGTTTTATATTTATGTATTAAACTAACACACTGTAAAAGTAATAAATATTATTTGCAATAAAAAAAAAATATTTTTCTTCGTGACAATATTTATGGCAAGACTTGGTATATTCTATTCTCTTCTATCTTCTGACACCTGAGATACAGGACATGTCCTAGTTTGGGTGTCAGGAGTTTCACACAATTTTCAAATTAAATTAGCTAGCGAAACTCCGCAGACGAGATAGATATCAGTATCTAAGCACAATAGAACAAAAGAAAAAGAGATTTTCTCAACTTTAAGTAACAGCCACCGCGCTCGTTGACCCCCAAGAAAAAAACACAAAATATTTTTATTTTTTCGTGTTTAGATATTGTGACGTATTTGCTCATCACATCTGCAGAGTTTCGCTAGCTGATTTTAATTTGACCCTGAACACAAGGGCGGTAGTAAGGTAAAAGAGATCCACTAAGAGAAATTCCAAATAGAAAAACTTTTCCACAAACTATTTATAAATGAGAAAGTAACTCTTATCTGTCTGTCTGTCTGTTACGTTTTTAAACCCTAAAGACTGAACGGATTTCAATGTTTGACACACAGGATACTTTAATCCCAGTAGTACGTTCCCGTGAGTAAGTATTTATTCTAAGTAATGTTTGTTTTCGTCTAGTTAGCTCGGAAATTCAGACGAAAACAGACATTACTTATCTACAATAAATGTTCTTGTATATCCATTTTATTCCATTTAGAGCGGCCATTGTTGTTTACATCTTTGGCAAATTTAGCGCGGCCGGACAGTACATACAAAATGATACTGACATGTAAATTGCAAAAACCCGTAAGAAAATTTGAATTTCAATTTTTTTTAGGTTTTTTGCAAATTGCTCGTCAGTACGTTTATTAAGTTGTACGTTGATTAAAATATGATTCGCGACCGTAACAAATATGTATTTACAGAATTATAATCTTTAATGTCATCAACACAACCCTCTAAGACCAAGTAGGTAATCTTACTGAATGACTATTTTTGACATTGTAGGATTAAGTATAATAAACTTAACAAGTTGTATTACTGATTCTAATGATTATAATTCTGTAAATACATATTTATTACGGTCGCGAATCATATTTTAATCAATGTACAACTTAATACTGACCAGCAAATTGCAAAAAAACGTAAGAAAAATTTGAATTTCGCGGGCTAACCTGACGCTTTCCCCCTACTTAGTAGGAAAATGTGGCGCCTTTTGGAACGAGCTCAAATTAAATTATTTATTTATAAAGGAATTGAAAGAAACAAATAATTTAATATGCTTAGTTATGCATGGGCTCTTTCTGAGAATGACATAATAAATTCACATTAGGGTTCAACCGTTTTGCTCCTAATCTCTGTTTCGCGATAGCAAGATTTTTGGAACGGCTATACAGAGTTGTCTATACATAAATGCCTATTCGTTTCATATAAACTTATTTATTTATTTATATATACTTACTTTACTATACACCAGAAAAAAAAAACAAAAAAAATACGTGTGGCACTCGGGGACTGCCGCGGTAAAGCTATTGCATAGCAACGCACACAAACACCGTGCCGAAGTCTGCCGAACTGATACGACGTTAGACGATGCTTAGGTTTATTTTCGTTACGGAATTTCTTCATTCGGTCGCCGCGCTCAAAGCCCAAGATAAAAGCTATGCAATAGCTTAAAAAAACATACAATGGGCGGCCTTATCGCTTACCTAGTATTTTAAAAGGGAAGAAGGTATGCCACCTCTAGGTACACTAGGCCTGCGATGGATCCGTTCGACCTTAGGGTGGATAAACGGAACAACCCCTAATTACTTGCTTAAGTACTACAATAACTCCTCGTTATTATTCCACTGGGAAGTTAATCAACTTAGTTAATAATAAAAGACTATTTATATATATAGCGTAATTACCTATTAGAATCTTTGAATTCATTAATACATTAGGTACCTATACAGGTGGTCAAAAAGTCGTGGATCAAACGAAATAGGGAGATAAAGGAGGTCATTTCCAACGCTTTTAAAGTGAAAAATATTTTTTTGTAAAGCTTCAAAATTTTTGGCAAAAATTTAATTGCTCTTGAAATTTTGTACCCAGAGTCGCAATAGAGCTTTTGTAGTGCTGATACATGATCTAGTAAGTAATAATACAACATCGTTTGTTTTATATCACATTTTTTTTAAAATGACTAATAAAATTGTAAAAGAACTCGGTAGGTATGGAAAAATATTCATAACTTTTAGGGCAATTGAATTATGGCCATGCTGTAGGTAGATTTTTGTTGAAAATAACCTCCTTTATTCCCTGTTTCGTTTGATCCACGACTTTTTGACCAACCTGTATATAATTTATCTTATGATCTAAGCTTTTCAGCTAAACTGACTCCTATACCTACCTCTTTGTTCTGCCTTTTAAATTCATATCGGGGAATGTTTGCATATTAGAAGCTCTCAAAACGGTGAAGGCAAACTTTGTGAGGAAAAATTCGAAGACGTGACATCCACCAACCCCCACCGGGCCCGCGTGGTGGACCACTCCCTCTCACCGAGAGGAGGCCTACGTCCCAGCAGTGGGAACGTTATGGGCTGATTACAGGTCATTAATCTCTACAGTACCTACCTAAATAAATGATGATGTCTGTCGTCAAAATTCTTAGTTATTCGACCTAAATCTTTGTTAGCAACAACAATCTCACAGTTCGTTTCTATTTATAAACACAAATAGATTTCAGCTGAACCCATGTGAACTGTTAGTAGGTAAATTCCATTCCATTCAATGACTGGATAACATTTATGGAATATAAAACTTTTTATTATTTTCGGGTAGGTTGGTAGGTAGGCTAGAGGTACCTATTACAACACAAGTTTTTTTATATCGGAAAACAAAGTATGGAACTCAAATGCAGTTGGCAAGTGTCCTGCCACTTGCCAAGGCGTAGTGATGGCAGGTGGAGTAAGGCAGTGACCGAGTGGCGGCCAAGGACTGGAAGACGGAAGTGTCCACAGAGCATGTAACTGAAGTGTCGGTCCGAAGGAGAGATAGGCGGACGATATTGTTGCCATCGCCGGTACCTATAATCTGCAGGGTGATTGTGAAACACACTATCAGTAGCAATGGGTTTAATTTTGACGGTTGAACAACATTCATTGCGTTATTTACGTTGTTGAGCAAACACATTTTTCGAATATATAAAAGGTGTTAAAAAATTAACCTGACAAACTTTAAGAGATGCTTTAGACCATCCAACTGAACAACTTTCACTATGGGACCAACTCCGAAATCACGAAAAAAAATCTGCTGTTTAATACAAAAGTTCAATACCTACTTGACCAAAATGTATGAAACAGCTGATTTTTTTTCGTGATTTCAGTGTTGATCCCATTGTGAAAGTTGTTCAGTTCGATGGTCTAAAGCACCTCTTAAAGTTTGTAGGGTTCATTTTTTAACACGTTGATATGGAGCAATAGATTAGCAATATGCTTCAAACTGATTCAAATTGTGAGTAATAGTGTGTTACGCAATTAGGGTGCAGGATAGGCTGGCACCATGGAGATTGGCACAAGAAAAGAGAGCCATATGCTCAGCAGTGGGTGACGTCGGGCTGGGGATGATGATGAAGGTAGCCCTAATGTTTTTAGGAAAAATTAAGCGTAGGTACAGACGCCAGCACATCAACCTACTACAATCTGTCAGATTTCTGTAATAGATTTTCAACTTTATAGCTAAAGCATAAGGTTCAATGTTGATTGGGAAAATTTGACAGTTAGGTGTAGGTTGATGTGCTGGCGTCCTAGGTACGTATTCCTACTTATTTATGAACATTTTACTCCAGATTTCTTCTGTGACCTATGGGCTATGATAAGTACTTACATACTTACCTAATTGTCCACTATTTGAGCACTGTACTCAAATACACGAGCCGCACGTTGTCGATTGCAGCCGCCGACGCGTCGACGGGTGTCGACCGCTGCCGTCGACGATTGCAGTTACCTCTGCCGTTGACGCGTGTCGCTCGTGTATGCACACTAAGAGATTCAATTTAGTGGGAATTGTTGTCAACAGTAGAGAAGCAATTACGAGGATTTAGGGGTTTGTTCCCACTAGTTCTACTGAACAGTTCTACGGTAGAACTAATGGGATTTTTTTTCCCACTAGTACTACGATATCAGGTATAACAAAATAGTAGAACTATTGCAAGGCAAAAGTAGGTACTCTGTGGCTGAGATTCAGCACTTTTCGAACGTCAAATATGCCAACAAGTTTCTTTTAATTAAGTGCCGACTTAATTATACCTATCTATGCCAATGTGATAAGACTGGGTCTGATTATACCTAAACATGAAGATTTTTTTAACCCGTATTGTCCCACAGTCCCACTGCTGGGCTAATGTCTCTCCCACCATTTTCCACCCTTCTCCAGCCAATCACACTACCTAATATTATAAAGGCGAAAGTTTGTGAGTGTGTGTTACTTCTTCACGCATAAACGGCTGGACCAATTTTAATAAAATTTGGTATGGAGGTAGCTGACGCCCTGGATTGACACATAGGTATGATACTTTTTTTCCCGATATTCCCACGGGATCGAAACTCAGCAGGAAGCGCCTTAAGTCGGTACCTCTGTCGCTGGTCGTCTCCCGCCGGGCCTCCTCCGAGGAACCAGAGGTCTCACCTGGCGGAGACAGACCGCCGCGCGCCGGGTTGACGTGAAGAAAGCGGTAGGTATTATGGAACAGTGCCGTGGCGCTCCTGCTAATACATATATATGCATCCACACAAATAGGCGAGTTGCGCTACCGCTGCATTTGCCTCAGGCCAGGCCTACATGGCCCACCAATGAACGTATCACGGGCGTTGGGCCATGACCGTGACCCGCCTGCTGCGCCCCCTGACGGGGACGTAGTGACTATACCCAGAGAACAGATCGCAAATTCAACGTGGAAACATGTCGACTCAAAAATGCCAAGTTGCAACTGCTTAGATGGGGTGCTGAAGGAGATTTTAACTTTGAGACTTGTAGACGGTACCTACCCACAACAACTTACTGCAAACCGTCCCACATAAGTACAGACGCCAGCACATCAAGCTACCCGAAAGTGTCAAATTTTCCCACTTAACTTTGAACCTTATGCTTTAGCAATAAAGTTGAAAATCTCTTAAAGAAATTTGACAGATTGTAGTAGCTTGATGTGCTGTACATTAAATTGGTATCTAACCAAGTATGCTTCATAATTACGCCATTAAAAAGTTTTGTGCATTATGACAAATTCATATTACGTAAGCTAGGCGTTGAAAGAGGAAGCAACTTAATGGGCTCTGTCTCATAAAAATAATGCATTTGGCTGACTTCCTAACAGGGATATAGCGCAATCGGTCATTGTGATCGTACGGCACGAATAACGCGGGTTGGCAGCGATATCATGCAATTACCAAGGAAAAAATTGTATAAGACTATCCCTGGCCTATTTTCAAGTATAACGGGCTCATTACAAGTTATGTCTCGTAGCGTGTAAGAAGCAAAAATCTAGTTTTCTTTTATAATAGAGAGATAAAATGTATAATTGTGATGACAATTTAGATGTGCTTTCGGGATATCTTACTGCTGTACCTAATCCGTTTAATTTAATCCGGGTGGGCAGGTAATTTTGATTCTCAATATAACTTTGGACGCTCAATTGCCACGTTTATCCACAAGCATTAGGTAAAGAGTGTCACTTATGTTTTGCCTCGCTATTGCAATAAAAAATTTAGGTAGTTTGGACTTGCCATCATATTCTGCAGGTAAATACCTATAGGTACGGTTGCCACTGAAAATCAGAGCTATGCTGTGGGCCGGCATTGCACAGCATCATGCTGGCTGGAAGCCTTCTTGTCACAGTCATGACGTGCAGCTGTCGACTATCTGTTTTGTGCTTATTTTGTTTTTATTTTTCTTTATTGTTTAAGTTAATTATCTGTATGCACGTGTTTCTGTGACAATTGGAACAGACATACCTACCTATTGAATAGCACGTTGCATTTTTTTCCTATAGGTAGTCTACCATATCGCTATCAATTAATCTTATCTGATTTGCAGCCTGTAATTACAAACTGCGTTACTCAGTTAAGGGCAAGTTAAACCTATTCTGCTAGCTTTTCTTTATCTAGGTATTTTTGTCGTTAGTCTCAATTTTTCACATGGAATCCCGTTGCTACGCCAGCACGTGGTTTCTTCAGATCAAACCAACCAGCTTACCTACTCTTACAGAAAAATAACAGCTCTCATAACTAACGTCGAGGCAATCACCTTAGATACAAACCAAAAGGATCCCAGGCTTTAGCACACTGCCGTGCCGTCACTGGTAAGCTGAAGGTGTCGACTTCTCGGCACCTCTCGATATAAGTACCTACATAGCTATAGTTATACAAGGGTCTTTTGGCGCGTCGCCACACATGACGATCATCTTTCATAGACGAGTCTATCAAAGATTAGAATGCAAAATAACCTAGGAAGGTGTTTTAAATGATAAAAGTTTGGAAGCAAAGTGCGTTTATTAATTTTATTTTAGCGGAAGGTAAGTACATAGGTAATGCCTATATTAGGTAACACACAGTAAAACTGGAGGAATGCAAACGTCAGACGTAAAAAGTGATTCATATTACTTAGTCTTTAAGATTTCCACAAACATATTCTACGGCAAAGTAGGTAGCAGATACAAACCACCCAAGTAGCAAACAAGAATAGTGATTAAATCTTACATATCTATACTTTATCTAAAGTTGGATTTAGCTAAATCAAAAAGGATTTCGTTAAGTCTTTTCTTTCTTTAATACTAAATCGTTTTAAACTAGTGCTACTTAAGTAAGTTAGGAATACCAAAAACCAAGTTAAGTATTCTTAAAACTAGTTTGTATTAAGTATGTCTACAGTTAAAACTAAAAATATTTTTTTACTATACTCAGTATATTTTAAAGCTCACTTAAAACTCAATTGAATAATTGAAGTACCTTTTTAGACAAACAAAGAAAAAATTGATTTTGTAGATAGAATTAAGATAATTATAATACCAAATTCTAGAAACTGATTTTCCTGAGTATATTTTATTCCTTTTTGACTAAAATTAGTAAGTTTAGAGTAAAAATACATTTAACGGGACGTTCGCTTCAAATAGAACCAATTAGAAATATGGATAAAGTGGAAAAATTAAAAAATCTGGTGGCTTTCGTCGGCGTGTTATAAAATATAAAAAACTATAAGTGCTGCAAACGTTACTAACAATGCGATATCTTCGAGTCGGTCCTCAGTGACGTTAACGGATTACGAGGAAGATGATACCGCGGAAAATTTGGAAATCGTAAAGTGGACTGTGATTCCGACTCTAATGAATCGACAGCTGATTGTAACACATCGAAAGTTGATCGTGATTTTGGTTTTAGAGTTCAATTAAGAAACTGGTCTATTACTATTGATCACAATATACCACATACTGCAATCAATGGCTTATTGCAGATTATTTACAAGCATGATCCGGGTGTTGTGCCAAAAGACGCTAGAACACTTCTGAAAACAGTAAAATCTGTAGATACTCGTATTGAACTCTGTGGCAGTGGAAAATACTGGCATAACGGATTTAAAAAAAATATTGTGCAGTATTTTGAAAATTTGGACAAAAATGTCAATTTATGTACAGACGCCAGCACATCAACCTACTACAATCTGTCAGATTTCTGTAATAGATTTTCAACTTTATCGCTAAAGCATAAGGTTCAATGTTGATTGGGAAAATTTGACAGTTAGGTGTAGGTTGATGTGCTGGCGTCTGTACTTATAAATGTAAATATCGACGGGTTACGGGTAAGTAGAATTTTGGCCAATTCTATGTAACATTCATGAGATGAACACTGTGCCTGTAATGACCATTGGAATTTACTGTGGTATTGGAAAACCTCAGTCTAATGAATTTTTAAAACCTTTCGTAACTGAAATGAAGGAAATTTTGCAAAACGGCATTAAGATACCTAAATAATTATTTAATAACAATAAAATTGCGATCATTTATATGTGATAATTAATTTTCCTTTTCT
Source organism: Hydraecia micacea (assembly GCA_914767645.1). Classification (NCBI taxonomy): domain Eukaryota; kingdom Metazoa; phylum Arthropoda; class Insecta; order Lepidoptera; family Noctuidae; genus Hydraecia; species Hydraecia micacea. Next base: position 13,759,701 of record OU611783.1, on the reverse strand, counting down.
TATACCTACCAAATGTTACATCTCAATTATTTTTCATTCAGTGGTAGTGAGTAAGTGGAAAAAAAATCTGCTGTTCCCTGCTGACAAGTCCTATTTATAATATTCTTTCGACTATCTTGCATAAACCTGTTTTCACCACAAAATAAACAAGAACCACACAAGGACGATGAAATGACAAGTTAAGAAAACATTAAGACGTAATCTGGTTTTAACTAAATCAAACTATAGAATCAGTTAATACCAAACAAATTAAATAGTACTTCACCAAAACGGTTTTAAGTATAGGTTAAGTATAATATCTCTTAAGTAGTACTACTTCAAGTGTAACTTGTCTTTACTTTGTCTGAACTAGCCTTACAAAATCAGCATTGTCTAAAATCTTACTTCGTTAGGAAAAATAAGATTTAACGCCATTTTGCACTATAAGTGAAAAAAATATAAAAAAATTGCCGACAACACTTCATCAAAAACTAGAGTAGATTGATCTTACATTTTTGTTATAGTAATTCTAATTACATTAATAACTCACACATTTATAGAAAATGTAGTAATCTGCACTAAATGCCAATTTTTTTTTAATTTGCAATATTATTATACAACATTTTATTGTTTGTTTTCTAGTATTTTAAAAGCCCGTCTGTTTTATAGCACTATCTATAGATTTTACACGAGAAATGATCATGCGTTTTAAATTTCTAATGCATTCAACGACATAAGAAAGCCTTTTCTAGTCATAAAAAATTGTTGTTTAATCGCCATTTTCATAAGTCTTAAAACAGTTTTTGTAATACTTTAAAAGTTCACCATATTTTCTAAAGTAATGTTACTTAAAGCATTTTAAAGCAAAATAAGTTTTTATTTATACTTCACTAAGATAAGATTGAATATCTGCAATTCAATATTGATAGTTTTAATTCGGTATTGTAGATATCTTTAAGTCTATTTCTTGATCTTAAGTCAACCTACAAGATATCTTGAAGTCAGTGCTTAAGACTTCACCAAAACCACGTTCTTAAATAGGGTTAAAGTTTATCTAAACAGTAGTATTAACTCTTTCTTAACATGTTCTTAAATGCTGTGCCCACTTTTACTTAACTCCCCCTTGGAGTGTATCTAGAAGATATCTTGAGGGACATAATAGTTTTAGCCAAGACAACTGCTGGAATTCGTCTACTTGCCTTCAAGATATCTACAATACCTTTTTTAGACATTTGTTTGCTACTTGGGCACCCTAGTATTAGTAACACAAAAGAGCCAGTAAAATGGTTCATTCTGAGCGGTTCCGTCTGTTGACTTCGCGCTCGAAACAGTTTTTTATCATTATCCAAATATTTTGCATGGATTCGCTGTATGAAACCCCCTTCTAATGCAGTTCGTAAAACAGTGTTCAGCGGCCCTGTCAAGGGAGAAAATCGCCTGTAGTACACCACTGTGGGACTGTTCACTATCTTCTCCGGAATTATTTGCAATTGCTTCGTACCGTTGTATTTCATGAGATGATGTTTTATAGCCTCTTTATTTGAAGCTAAAACAAAATCTGTTGTTCCATCCAATATGCTATCCAGCATGTTGTATAACCGGTCCACGTCCACAACTACCCATTTATCGTAAATAGCGCGATCTTCGGTGTAATACTCTTTCAGGGAAGCTATGCCACCGTAAGGATAACGTTTTTTAAGAACATCTTGAAAAGTTTCGAGGTTATCAAGATAAGACGGCTGTTTCAGAGAATTAATGAGAGCGGCTTGGTAAGCGCTTCTTATGATAAAACAGAACCATATCCAAGTGTAAATTGTTATCAGAAAACTTTTCCTTGCAGGCTCTTTGAGTATTGGCAGACCAAGAAATAATACCCATGAAAAAAATAGAAAACTATGCTTCGGCGGCTCCATTTTAAAAGCTCTTCTTAGTCGGCGCCACATATTTGTTGTGCAAAGTGTATTCATTAAAACAATACCAATAAAAAATAATAATAGTATGACCCGGAGATAAATGTTCAAAGGATTTAAAAGTTTTTCCCATGAAGCCCTTTGCGTTGGTAGTCTGGTAGCCCACACGATATCCATAGAATAATATGTGAAAGATATTTGAAAATTACCATATTTATTGGAAGTTAGTGGTACTGAGCACACGGAAGCGTGTCTGCGACCATTGTATATGTCGCCCAGAGATCCAGTCCAGGTATTATTGGTAAAGTGACCAGCATCGCCGCCATCAACGGGTGTCATCATCACTAGCGTCGCGTTCAACATGTTTGCTGCGAGCTTCATGATGTCTCCATCTATTCCCGACGGACTTTTTGTACCGTTACGTAAATACATAAAGGGTGGTTGTTCTACAGTTGACATTATAAGTCGACATTTCTGGAAGTTCATTAATTTTTCTGGATATAGATCTTTGAAACATTCGTCATTTTCGCAAGCGGTGAATAAATCAAGCTGATATGGTACATTATTCTTGCATTTTCCATGAGACACAATGTTATATGAAAAGGCTACGGACTTCTTAGTTTCATGTGAAGTTTTTAGCAGCACCACGTTCAAAATCAAGAGAGATTCAAGTGTTTGAAAAATTTTCTGTTCATCGCAGTCTTGCTTGAGGAATGCGCAAATTATTATAAATTTTCCATTGTTATCATATTTAGATCTGACAATCCATCTAAGCGTGCTTGATATTTCTGAAGAATCTTCACCAAATATCACCATCTGTGGCACATGATCTCGACGTGCAGGGATAAACCTGCCCAGTTTTACGATGACGGATTGCTCATAATGCATCAAAAATGTGTTCAAACCTATTGCTTGCATGGTATTGATCATTACTATAGTAAAAAAACGCCATTCAAAGTTATAGTACGCTATCTTAGCCGCCAGTAACCCGAGCTCCGACGCGGGGTCATCGGTTATCTCTATGGTACGATTGTGCAATTCTTTGCCACTGGCATTCATCTTCGTAGGTGACGGATACGAATTCTGTCTTACTAATGATACGAACAATCATAAAATTGAAAGTGCAAGCTTGTGTAATTTACCACAAATGTATTAGGTATGCCCTGATGTTCGATTTACATGTTATGGGCGTATATCGGTAGGTATATGGACATGCATCCACTGTGTCATTAGTACTTTTATCCTCGTAGTGCATTGTCGATCATATAAGAGATATGATCAGATTACCTACATTTTAACATACCTATGCATTGATTGATTCCATGCATAGTTGTAATAACCTATGCATGGAATCAATCAATTAATCATCACGAGGTTGATGATTGATCCTAGTGATGATTTTATAATGCCTGGGAAGGATGTCGATATATTTTTCCAAAATAAATTTCTAAAGAAAAAAAGATAGCGGAAACAATCCAGCCCATTATCAATATTACGTAACAAGCTGTAAAATGTCTTATTTTCAATTTTTCTCCTTCAGTATCAATATCCACTGTATTAAGCAGGCTGGTATAAATTTTATGTAATTTATCCGGAAATCCAGCCGCCTCAAGCCGACTCAAGACCAAATTGATTGATTCCGAAAGAGGGGAATATTTCTTGAAAAAGATCACTGTAGGACTTGTGATAACTGTCTGGGGCAATATATGCAAGCTGACTTTATTCGTTTTAATAACCATCTGAGCTGTATCCAAATTCATCGCTAGAACAAAATTCATACCTCTTGTTAGGTTCAAAGCAGTCGGTAAGATTTGTGGAGTTGCTATATTAACCCAATTATCATAAACAATCGGGTTATCAATATAATAATCCTTGAGCGCTGCGCCGCCACCGAATGGATATTTAGAATTTATCACATCTTCAATTGTTTCAAATTGACTCTCATAAATTTTTCCTTTCAAGGAACTTATTAGATAAACTTGATATGCCGTTCTGATAAGAAAACAATACCACACCCAGACTAAGGTCATTTGTAAAAATGCTGACCGTGTAGGTAATTTTATGACTGCCTGACCCATGCATATCATCCAGGCATAGAAAACAATGCTCTTGGTAGGTTGGTAATCTTCAAGTTTGCTCCACAGGGATGACCAAGAACTGGTTTTGATAAGGAAAGCACAGAGTACGACGAGAAAGAAACTGACCACTAAAGCAATTCGCGTATCTGGTTCAAATGGATGCAATAATTTCAGAGCCATATTTTGTAACTGTGCTGGATGAGTGACCCACACCACTTTCGAGAAATAATAACTAGAGGATATTTGAAAATCGGAGAACCTCGACAATGTAACGGCTGCTGAAGTCATTGAAAAGTTGGCTAATTGTTCGTCTACGTCTGCGAGCGATCCCATCCAGGTTCCGTTGTTCTGGCGCCAGCCCCATCCATCGCCGCGGTTTGGTGTCATTATTTTAAGACTTGCATTCAAACCGTGCATCAAAATTCGAAGTAAATCTCCATCAGCGCCTACTGGAATTCCGTTAGATATGTTCATATACGGGGTTTGTATGAATGTTGAGACAGTTATAGGACATAAATTAAAACGTCTCAGTTTGTTTCTGAATATTTCCCCGTATGTTGTATGTGTATACTGATTGCTACAGTCCAGCTGTATTGGTTTTAAATTATTACATATACCGTCTGCTACTGGATAATATGTGAAACCAATTGCTACTGCCGCTTAGAGCCTGATGAAGACAATATTGACAATTCTGTAATTCCAACACAGGTCCATCATATCTTGTTCATCACATTCATTTGGCACTGGTGATTCGCAAATGATGATAAATTTCCCAGTATTGTCCATTTCAAATTCGATTATGGTGTCAAGTAATTGTTCTACATCAGCAACGTCACTTGCAAATAACACAAACTGACGTGATTTTTGGGTCAGTGAATTGGTTTTAAATGTGGACCTGTTAACCACTATATTATAATGATATAAACGTAGAAATACTTCGACACTGTAGCAAAAGATAGAATTGAAAAACAGCAATGTTGTGTAGCGTAAATCGAAATTTTGCATTGCAACCTTTGCCGCCATATCGCCTAAATCACTGCCAGCTGTGGCATTCGAATATAAACTATGGCTTAGCACACTTATCGCCATGTTTGTTAACTGTTACTGTTAACCCTTCGTATGTGGATCCACGCGAGACACGATGGTTTTTTATTTTTTTTCTGTAATTACGGCATTCAGCCGGCTAAATGACCGTAAACACATTTGGTTCGGCATTTATGTGCCAACATAATCAACTCCAGACATGGACATGGCACGTAATAGATTTATATCAATGTCCATTTATCATTAGGTTATAATAGTTTTATAATGACATTCTACAAAATCACTGGTCAATCACGCCAATGGGAATACATTTGCGTGCAGACTGTGAACGACACAAACATAAGTCAGGTAAAGTTAGAATACAAGTTATGAGTGAGTAAATAAAACGACTCGTGTAGCTGAAAAAAATTATATTTTATGAGAAATTATAATTTACAATATTTCATTCAGGCATCCATCTTCAGTCGGAACTTAAGCTAAAATTCTCACAATCTCACGCAAAAGGTAAAGCAACGTTAGACTATATAATATAGTTTTAGCAATATTTTGTGTAGCCCAACTGTAGAAACATAAAGTAAGAACCACACACCGGTACACGATATTCAGTCCATTCGTAAGGAAGATACGAAGTGGCGGTACTTACAACTCGGACGACAGCAGTACCGACCGCTCGACGCTCGTCTTTTATGCAACTAATCACCAATGGATCATTTCATTGTGCTTTGTTTTGTTTTGAGACTACTGCAAATAAATATAAATCCAAGCTCATGCATTGAATGTCAATGTGAACCAGTAATAGCATACAATCGTATCTATTATAGTTAATGTTACATTCGAACATATCAAAATGTAATTATGTACATAGGTACGCGGTTAGGAAGACGAGCATCGGCGGCGTCGTGTTAGTATCGACAGTTTGGTACATTTTGGAAGTATTCGTGTACAGTCCCTGACAATTTGCTTACACTGAGGTGCCGTGTCGTCGCACAGTATGAACAAAACCGCGTCGGGTCCCAAACTAATTCACAATATTGCTGTACAAATGCACAAAAGAAAAGTAGTTTCTATGTACACGGCATACACAGATTGCACTTCAGTGGGTCAACATCAAATAGAAATTTTCCAATATTGTGCGCTAAGTTTCACGTCACATTACTTTGAGCATCAGACAGCTGTATCTTAATTAAAGCATGGAGTTTTGCTATTGACAGTGTCACTTGTGCTAGCGGTCCATATAGAAACTTGAATAGAAGAGAAATTAAGACACAACAACAAATAATACAAATAATTATATATCTTCAAAACGAAACTTGGTTTCTTATACATTAATAAAACTAAATAATAACACGAAGCAACACTCTTAATTAAGCATGGTACAATAAAATATTCTAAAATATGGAAAACAATTATAAAATGTAGTTTATATATTTTGTGCTTTACGTTACGATAAAAGTATGCCAATAGCAAAACTTGGCACTGAACTGTCAGCTCAATTCACACGGCTCATTTATACCAAATGTACAATATTTTACATACTGGTAGAAGCGTTCGTGCAAAAAACTTCGGTTTCTGTTTTTACATTTCACGTTTCGCTTTATTAATCCGAGGGTTTCTCTAGTAAAAAAAGTTTATATCAAATGCATTCAAAAATTCCTTAAACAACTAACATAGTAATTCCTATACTTTATACTGTTTATTAATGAATATTGTACACGGATAACGTTAGGAAGAAACCAAATACACCAGACCACAGCGTACACAAAGCCTACAGTTAACATAAAACATTTTGCGTGAAGTCAATTCGTGTAGAAAAACACCATATTTAAATATAAACAGCTTAAATATTAACATATATTCAAGTAACAAAAATTCCAATGTACAAAAGTAACGAAATATTAAATACAGTAATAAAGTTATAATCTTTCAATTTAACAGAAAATAGGGTACCGATTTATAATTACGTCTAGTGAATTTAATCGGTAGGTAGAGAGAGTGCCGGCAAGGCGAACGCCCGACACGCGCTTCTCTGGGTCGATCGGCTTAACCAGACAACTTACCACAGCTAAAATAAATACGTAATAGTAACAGAAGCATCCCGATCAATACCTTAGTAGGAAGTCCTGTCTCGACCCACGAGGATGATACTAAACACGCGTTTCATTGGACTAGTTTGTTCAAATCCATCCGTCTGGACATAATAAAATGTATACTAATGTAGAAAGATATTATGGCAACAAACTTTACAAAAAAAAAAAAAAACCCTAAAACAATGACTAAAAGCAGCTCATGGTAAGGCCAAGACTCACCATAACTTTTAAAATGCACAATTTAATATTCACCAATACAGACACATACATAAATTGTGAATAACTTCATCATAAAAAAACATGTCAAAAAACCTGACGCGTCGTGAGACGATCCGTTCGGATCGAGAACGAATGTTGTCGGAGGGAATGCGGCTGGCGAGGGCCCGCATCGCCGCACTCCCAACTATATTTGGGTTAAATGACTTACAATCTATCCTTATTTTCTTTAAACATTTTAAGTTGAAATTAGTTCGTCCATCTGGTCTCAGTTCGCGAATTACATACACATTCTGACGTGAAGTGATGATGTTTAAATTATGTGTTTTACACAATCACAGATTTTTATCAGTGACCTTGTTGGTTTCGCTTAGACGAGGTTGTACTCCTTTAGGTTGGATTGTAGGATTGTATCTTTGACTGCGGCGAATACGAACCGGATGTTCTCAGTGTCTGGAAGTAAACACATTATTGAAAGATTAAAAATAATTTCAACTGATTGTTTTATATGACTAAATTATTATACTTATCATTTTTTACTTGCTACCATGCACCAGGTGTCCGTGAAACATTAATTGAAGATAGTTTTGGGTTTCAAAATTACTGCACTTTTGTCCTATTCTGTGAGTAATCCTAATCACTGATGTACAGACGCCAGCACATCAAGCTACCCGAAACTGTCAAATTTTCCCAATCAACTATGTACCTTATACTGTAGCGATAAAGTTGAAAATCTATTAAAGAAATTCTGGCAGATTGTAGTAGCTTGATGTGCTGGCGTCTGTACAAGATGTTCGGTCATATTGCTACTTTATTTTAGTATTATTAATCGGAAAGAACGTGAAGCAGTTGGTCCTGCACCTGATCTCTCTCCGGTCGTGTCAGATTGCCGTCCCATCGGACTATGAGAGTGAGAGAAGAGAGTGCACCAGTGTCTGCGCACACACGTCTTATACACTATAATATCTCCCGCGCCGAAGGTTGCTCTCCGTTGAGATTGGCCGACATGGCCGAAATACGGTCCGACGGACAATTATTACTATTTGCTACATATGTTATTGACTTTACCCTAAGACATCAACTGTCAGAAAGACTTCGACCTGCAAAGTTTATGTCAGAAGGTCAATTCTCGTAATTAAAAACATTCAAAATCTATTCGCAATCTCATCTCAGCGACAATAAATATCAAAAACTTTACAGATTGAGACTGAAATCAGACTGTAGGGTTCGTAAAATAACGAGAATTGCCCTTCTGATCTAGTCGCCACCCTCAACCAACATTCGTGCCCGCGTCAGTATCTAAATATACATAATAGAATACCATATTCGACTACGTGATTTAAATGCATAGAATAACCCATATATAGAAATGTTGAGTTTATACATAGAGAACATTACTATTTATATTTAATTGTGTCATTGCTAGAACGGGTTAGTTTATCGCGTAACGCAAATATAATTAAAATACATGCATGACTTTCAGGCAAGTATGTCGGCATGCTAAAATTGCAATTTACAGAACAAAAATAAAACGAATTTATATGTTTTCTTTTGTAATTGATCAATTACCAGAAATTGCACAGGTGGTATTCTTTATGTGCGTATATCTAAAATAAGTGATTTAAATAATAGAATACGTAATAAAGTAATAATTAAATAAAAAATAAGTAGAATCGCAGCAGGTGGCGTTCTATAGTTTCTGCCTACCTCAATGGGAAGCGTGCGTGAGTTTATGTATCCTAGTCTATTCAAACTTATTTCAAGTTAAACAAATATCAAGTTTATTTTAATGGTATTTATGTTGATTTTAGAGTGACTAGCACTATTGAAAAAGTTATAAAAATGCTTGAAGTTGTAGCGTAACCTGAACTTTATTGTGTAGGATTTAGTTATTTTTCCATCAACTCATATTTGTACACATTTTTGGCAAATAAATCGCGAATACAGATTAGTATGTATGTAAATAAAAAATTATAACATTTGCAACAATCATACCCACAAAAGCGCAAATAAAATAGAGGATAAATCAATAAAACATGCAAATTAATATTAAAAATAAATGTTTAATTATTCAACAGCGTAAGTAAGTATATTATATTTATAATGATGATGTTAGTTATAATTCATGCCAAATTAAATTCCTTTAGAGCTGACTGCATGATAGTATCCTTCACAGCGCAGAATACAAGCTTAATGTTTTCAGTGTCTTTAAAAACATCCAAGGCAGCATGCGAAATAAACAAAATAAATAAAAGTGTAAGTTACGCAAAGGTAAAAAAATATGATGGCTAATAGGCATTCAAAATCATAAAGAAGTGACAAATATCAACTTGTAAAGATTTGCTTTATTTTGGGACAGTACAATATGAGGTAAGTATTTGCATGAAAAAAAAAAGAAACATATGTACAGGATGGCACAGCTGCTGCTGATAAAAATGATAATTGAAATAAATGGGACATTATTAAATCAAGAAATTATAACACCGTCTTATTTAAAGAGGTGATTCTTTTAGCTTGACTGCGATTTCATTTAGCAAAAAAACATGCTATAAACTGGAAATCCGTTATTTCATTCGTTTAAAACAAGTTAAACATGAGATAAGCCTTGTCATATATAAAAATAGCTGATTATACACACACACACAAATAAGCAACACAACAAGCACAATATATGATACATAACACGGTGCCCCAATATAGGTAACGTAAGTAAGTACTATTAATTGAATAACGGATATTTAATATTGCAATTATTTTTACAAAACATTTTAAATTACTTGGACTGGGTACTACAAGTAGCAAAAATCAATCTTAATCTGCCTGGCCTATTCCCAAATATGTTGAGGTCGGCTTTCAGTCTAACCGGATGTAGCTGAATACCAGTATTTTACATGGAGCGACTGAATATCTGACCTCCACAACGCAGCTACTACTGGGAAACACGATACCCCTTGATAAGACTGTCAGAATTTTGGGCTTCGGACTACCCATAACGACTATCAAAGATCTACGAATGACAAGTAGCAATAAGACTAAAATAAAATAGCTGAACGACTACAGCTTACCTTAGAGTCCGGGAGAAATCGACTTCGAACACAATAAATGTTTAGCTTTGTTGCTACAACAACAGAATGAATCAATTTCATTGCCATGAAATACAAGGATAATTATATATTTCCCTATATTTTATCAAGTGCAGAAACTTTGAAACCAATTACATTATAATTGGAGGTGTTGACTCACTCGGGAGTCACCTAAAAGGCTTCTTTATGATAATAGTAAACTTACCTGGTTGTTCACATTATAATGATCAAACAGAAATGATTGTGACAAATCAGAAATTTCGCTGTTACTATGCGAAAAACTGAAGTTCCCATAAGTTGGGATTGTATACAGGGTTAATGGAAAAACGCCAAAAACCTCTTAAGAGGTCATTGTACTCACCATTATGAACAGCTTTTACTATGGGACCAAACCCGAAATCGCAAAAAAGAATCAGCTGTTCCCTACATTTTGACGAGTTATACGAACATAAAAATGTAGGGAACAGCAGATTCTTTTTTTTCGCGATTTCATGTTTAGTTCCATAGTAAAAGTTGTTCATAATGATGAGTACAATAACCTCTTAAGAGGTTGTTGGTGTTTTTCCAATAACCCTGTATTATAGTGGCAGGGACATCGACGCACAACCTGTTACCATGAATTCATTATTTATGATTCTGGACACATGAGTTGAAATTTTTCGTCGGTTAATAAAAAAAAAGTCAGCTGTTTCCTGCAAAAGTGCAATACCTACGAGGTCAAAATGTATGGAACAGCAATTTTATTTTTCATGGTAACAGTAACAGGCTGCGCCTCTATGTCCTTGTCACCCTGTATGTATTTATGTAGTATCACCGTGAAAGATTAATTTGGTAAAATTTGTCATTCAGGTTTCAAACGTGAATTTTTGAAATCTAAGTCAGCTAAATTTATCATGTCCGACCATGTTTCCCTATATTGATAAATGTAACTACTAATGAACTATTGTAAAATTAAAGCCAGTAAGTAATTTGATTTTCAGTGAAGAAAATAAAGCCACTTTTTACTAGTTTCACATCCACATAATGACGATTCAGCTGACTTTCATTCATTCAAATACCATTCTTCGAATCTTATTGTAATATCACAGAATAACTCCATACAATCAACCATCGCGTAAAGCAATTTTTACAAATTTTAAACTGCAGGCAAAGGGCTGCACAGTTTAAGTTTTAGTCCAGTCAACAGTGGCGGTTATTTACTATTTTGTATCAACATGAGAACCCTGGCTGTGTCAAAGGCGCCATCAAAATCAAAGGCTTCGTATGATCCACTGCTAAAAGCAGTTACTCTGTGGTACCAGTAGCCCAATTCCCGTAATTTAAAACGTTCAAAATCTAGTCGCAGACTCATCTCAGCGACAAACAAATGTCAAAAACTTGTCAAAATGTAGGGAAATTAGAGATATTTTTGACAGATTGAGATCAGACTGTGAACGTTCTTAAAATTACGAGATTTGCCCCTGTAGATTAAAATAAAGTGTACTAACCTGTCGCACAAGTAAAGTGAGAATAGATAATCTTCTCCGCGTCCGGGTTGAGGTCCACAAACATTCGCAGTATAAACTCGCGCGCTGTATTGGCATCGCGTTGCGGACCTGTGCTCGGGACAACATACACATATCTAGCACTACGGTTTAAACAAACACACTGGGAAGTAATCTTCATTGGAGATTTTAATTTGGAGTAGTTCGATTTTTTATCAAGACTGTTTTTATTCTGCTATAAGAGCTCATACAGACAAGCGACACTCGTCGACGATTGCAGTTGCCTCTGTCGTTGATGCGTGTCGTTCGTGTGTATGCACATCGAGCAAGCACAGGAGCTGAATTTATGTCCTAATGCGAACTCCAGATTCTCGCTATAAAGAACAGAGAACACCCGAGAAAAGGGAATGTGAATAGTTTCTTGTCGTCTCCTTGTCAATGATTTTGTATTTTCGACTTGAGTCTGGACACCGCATAATAATTGCGGCCAATGTGTTGATTGGCTGACAACGTCAAACGTAGGACACTTGTCCAGTCTTTGTGCGTAATCAAGTGATCAATAATGAACGAGCTGTCCAGCAGGGTAATTGCATAACAATTGGCATTGCTACTGATAGCGTGTTACGCAATTACCACGCTGGTCGGACCAAAATTTTAGTAGTTCATTGACACGAAAAGAAGTAAAAGTGATCAATATCATCAGTTTCTCAGTAGCATTTCAGAAACGATATTGCACAAATCGTAATATTTCCTAAGATCGGATACTATGTTTATTTTCGCTTTCAACATTTTACCAATACCAATGAAGATTACTTTAATTTCTAGCTTATCACACGGTACCTAGCCAACTCTAGCAAAGTCTAGCCAACTCTAGCGTTATATATAACACAGGATATGTTTTGTCAACCTGTGGCAGTGGTGAAGTGAGAGTAGCACGATCTTTCAGGATCCGGGTTTTCTTTCAAATATTTTTGGAGAATGTAATCTAATGCTGGTACGGGATCCTGCTTTGGACCTAGTTGTTGAGAAATTCGTTATTTATTTTAGTAATAAAATTGAGACAGTGATGGTACCTAGTTTTATTTTATTCAAATTTAAGTTTCTGACTTGTGCGTTCAATTGTAGGTATAACTGTGTTCTTTAGGTGATTTCAAAAAGTACACATTTTTTCCCGTTTCCATATTTTCGCACAGCTCTGAGGGTATGACAGTGTGACAGATATCATAATTTAAGTAAGTACCTAAATGTCACGTTATTTCGTTTCTCACCGTTCGTTCACCGTCCGTTTCGTTTATCTCGTGTACTTTTATTTTATCATTAGAACTTCAAGATACGTCTTTCAAATGGAGTTCGTGAAATGGATATCTTGATTCTGCTCACAAATTAATCTGATTAGCAGTGTTCAAATATCGTAAATCAGATATTGATGAACCATCATTTATAAAATAAATGATTTTAAGAATGAATCAGGATAATAAATAAGTAATATTTTCTGATTGGGTAGTCTATGTGTACATTATATTATTACCGACAAAATGAAATGTGATAATCATACACATTATGTACATATTTGCTTCAAAATTACATCACTGCCAGTTCCATATACATGGTGATCATATAAATAAACAGAAGACTTCATTCTCAGTAAGAAAACGGAATCTTGATATTTCTGTAAATAAACTTCCTTACATATTTTGAAATTAATTCTGGACATACAAAGTACAGTCCCGTTACTAATTCTGCCTATCCTTGTCTGAATATAGTGAGAGAACCATTGATTAGTCAATTACAAGTTCTTTTTAATCAAGTTTCTGAAGAAGTGTTAGGTTATATGCATATCACCATGCTTCCTCTCAACCTTTGAATAAGTCTTATGGTCGTAAAAGAAATACATAAAATCATAAATATAAAGCCGAGTACATACCGTCGTATTCAGGAAAGTAGTCGACGAGATGTGAATACATGATCTTCTCCTCGAGCAAATCCTTCTTGTTGAGGAACAGAATTACAGATGAATGCTGGAACCATGGATACGTGATAATCGTCTTGAACAACGCCTTCGACTCCTCCATTCGATTCTGGAAAGGAGAAATGTGATTTGTGCTAACTGTGGTCATTTTTGAATAATGTAATTTCTGTACACGCTTAGGCCCTTTGTATACACACGTTTTTCTTGCTGTAAAAAACTAGGGTTTAGTCTCTATGGATCACTATGGAAGCTTGTTGACGGACACGTTTTTTCAACAGCGTGGTTTATATGCCGTACCGTAAAGAAACCGTAGTAACTGATATTCTTTAGGTCTTTCAAACAGCGTGAGTAATTAATTGGTGTAATTATAACCTGTACAGAGACATTTAAATGCAAACTTTTAGTCTTCCAATCTTACACTTACTTATCAATTTCTAATAATAAACGTTACTGCTTCGGGAACTGTAAATGCTTTTACATTGTATTATTGACTTTCTGTATCCTACACTGCAAGGAAACCTGCACCCTAATTGCGTAACACACTATCAATCTTAACCCGAGTAATTTTTAAGGATATTGCTAATAAACGTAAATAATTACACATCGAATGTTGCTGAACTGTCAAAATGAAAGCCTTTGCTACTCATAGGGCGAATTTCACAATACTTTTAAACCAAGTATAAGTCTTATACTGAGCATAAACATTGAATTTTTTTACAGTTTTTCCATACTAGAACTGTCAGACGTCAATTTTATTCCACAGAAAGATATCTTTGACTGTAGACTGGTAAAATCAGCACATAGTGTGTTACGCAATTAGCCCTCTGTATAATACACGAGACTTCATAACTATTGAAGCATGATGCAAACATAGCGAGAGGTCCCCAGTATTCTGTCTGTGATTCGCCAGCTGATATATTAACATTACGTGTGGTTTGTCAGGTCAAAAGGTCGTGATCGCGCTCAATCAATCAATTAATCAACCCAGTCTATCGAAGTCCACTGCTAGACAAAGGAAATTGCGCCACGACACACGCCCGCGCATTGTAAATCAATACTTAATTCACGATCAGTCAGAATTCAAAACAAACGAGTTATTGTGAATTCTTACAATAAATAAATACAGTGACGTATATGGAAACTCCGATCAAATTAAATAAGAAAGCTAGGTAAACAATACGTCAGAAATCCTACCTTTCAAACATGATTCAAAGTTATCTGAGCTCATACAAAACAACACTTTGTCTGGATATTAATACCTTTTTATAGAGGACGGAATGTTCTGGTGGATGTTGGCATTACCCCACACGTTGGGCCAATGTTAGCCGGGAGAGGAAACTTGTGTGCTGTTTTATATTGAATTCAAAATATAATATGGATGAGACGATCAAGTACTTTTAACTTTGTACTGAACTGAACGTCTTGGGATATTGACGAGTCACAAATTTAAAATCTGAATCAATACTAATATTCAAAAGTAACTCCTGTCTGTATGTTACCTTTTCACGCCTAAACCACTGAACGAATTTCGATAAAATTTGGCAAGGACATACCTAGATGGCATCCTGGGGAAGGAGATAGGTTACTTTTTGTCCTGGTAGTACGTTCTCGTAGGATAATTTCCGACATCCACGCGGCCAGAGCTGCGGGTAGAAGCTAGTAAACTACAAAATACTAGCTGCACCCCGCGGTTTCGCCCGATAATTGTCGATCCCGTGGGAATATCGGGATAAAACTATCCTATGTCCTTTCCCAGGACTCAAATTATCTCTATACCAAATTTCATCTAAATCGGTTCAGCGGTTTAAGCATAAAGAGGTAACAGACAGATAGACACACTTTCGCATTTACAATATTATAGTATGGATTAGTATGGATAGGTAATGCCATTTTTTATGTCGGCCTACTGTGGACATCTGCAATAGGTACCAGAAGTATCGCAGTAACGTTGCTATCCCAGATACAAAGCTGAGATGTCTCTTGTGCCTGTAATGACACCGGCCATACCCTTTAAATTGGCACAGAGCAACGAGGCTTTGTGGTAGAAGTTCTCTCGCGGACGATCTCCATCGTAAAGTACTCTATAATAACACCAGCTTATTATTGCTCAGGCAAATTCAGACTTATAACTATACTAATAAGAAAGCTGAAGAGTTTATCTGAACGCGCTAATCTCTGGAACTACCAGTTGAATTTGAAAAATTATTTTTGCTGTTGATAACCCAATTCTTGAGGACGGTTATAGGCTATTTGATATTACGTTATGACCCTTAGGAGCCGTTGTAATCAAATTATAATTATGACATATCCCTATGTATTTTACTGTGTGTACATAAATAATAAAACAAATAAATAAAGAACGCTAAGCTAATTCGAAGTAATAAGCACGGGCGTGTCACGTGTGATGCCACGCGACGGGGGGTAGGTCGGGGAAACAAGTCATTTCGCGCGGTCGAAGTCGCGGGCAGAAGCTAGTTAATTATAAGGCCAGGTTTCCTCACGACGTTTGGCTTCACTGATATGATGTCCAAGAAAAACTTAGAAACAGCTTTACTAATACAAAAAGGCGTCTTATGTTTAGTGTATATAGATGTATATTTACTCACCTCGTTTTCCGATTCGAACAAAATTTGATCATATTCACTAAGAGCTACTAAGAATATGATTGAGGTCACATTTTCGAAACAATGAATCCACTTCCTTCGCTCGGATCTCTGTCCGCCGACGTCGACCATTCTGTATGAGATGTACAAAAATAATTAATAATAACACAACATGGAAAAACAGACAAGCCGTATAAATAAACTTGTTATTAAGACTTGGTGCAGGATAGGGTTACAACATAGATTATTATGGTGTTCCTCTGCTATTCGTGGTTTACTTAATTATTATTACCATTTTTTCAAAATGGCCGCACATGCGTGTCCGGTTTGCCTGGCAAGGCAAAATGCTGGCTAGTACGGGCTAGGGGCGGAATTTTTACAACTTTATCTTTTTACAAATAATTAATGAACTACTTAAGAATTAGATGAATAAACTCACGAATCACGCAGAAGGACGATGGTGTTAAAATTGAGGGTATTATTACAGATAATTTGAATGTTATGACAAGCAATAGTAAACAGCAATTGTTGATAGGTTCATAGATAGATTAGCAGTGAAAGTGCTAAGAATGTTTCTGACCTAATCAAAACTGGCATCTTCGCCACGCCAAACATGCTAGAATTTAATGTTTAGATGATTAAGTGCTATGAATGAAAGAAAGTTTAATGCCACAACAAAAAAAAAAAACAAATGTTCAAAACTGTGCAAAATTATTAGGGATGTTTTATCGACAATGACTTTAAGCCCACCTCTAAATCCACTTTTTTAAATTGCAACATTAATGATAAAGGAGATGTGTTTTGAAACTTTGATAAGTATTGTGATATTCTAAAAATGGAACAAATAAAAAAAAAAAAACGTATAGAAATGGTGGCGTTTTTTTGTGCTAAATGGTGATGAACAACATAATTTTGATTGAAGGTGACACAACAATGGTAACTAGTACAACTCAAAGAAACATTACATGTTACAGAATTTAAGTACACAGTTTTGTAATTATTATAGCTGTGATTCATTTAACAGGGCAGAAGAATCGACTAAAATAACAAGCGACTTTCGAAAAATTACTTAATGGTAATCGATATTAGCAACACGTTCTGTATCTTAATTTGCTAATGAGTTGTGGTTCATAAATTGTTCCAAATAGACCATAATCATTACAAAACATTAATGTCAGCGACGTGATCATCAAGTGCTTTAAATTCGCTTTTGACTGTCTTAATTGAGGATTGTAATTTCATCACCATGTTTC
Source organism: Hydraecia micacea (assembly GCA_914767645.1). Classification (NCBI taxonomy): domain Eukaryota; kingdom Metazoa; phylum Arthropoda; class Insecta; order Lepidoptera; family Noctuidae; genus Hydraecia; species Hydraecia micacea. The sequence continues at coordinate 13,741,995 of OU611783.1, read as the reverse complement.
TGCCACAAAATAATGTAGAAAGACGACACACAACTTCGTTTTGTCCAAGATGAGTATCGTCCTTCAAATGTATGTTGTACCCAAACCTAGCTATAAGCGAAGCAGAGTGCTCAAAAGCATTAATTAACGACATAACACACTAAGAAGTATGAAATAGTGTGTTTCAACATTTTGGCAGTTTTGTTCAAGCATAATAAACAAGCAAAATATTAAAATACAGGACCGACCGTCAATTAGGATATCAAAACCACACCTTGAGCTTGGAGGGAAAAACTTCAAACAATACGGTTTTTTGGATTTGTTTGTTACTAAGGTAAACAGTAAGTACTCATTGTTTCATAGCGTTAATAAGGAATGTACATTGTACATTTTCACAATATTACGTCAAGGGGAAATAGCTCTCAAGTCTCAGGATACTACTAGCGTTCTTCAATCGCACCAAACAATCCTGTGGTTTTGAACATACCTAAACACGATCCCGTCAAGATCGAAAGGGTATTCGAGGATGCCGGTGGTCGGCTGACGAGCGCGCAGGATATCCTGCTCGGTGGGGAGGTAATCGTCTTTCTCGATTCTCGCCAAATCACTTAAGTAGCTGAAATATAGATCATGCAGCGCTAACAGCCAGTACGCAGACACATGCACATGAGATACCCTGTTACATACATACACTTAAAAATAAAGTTGCAGAATGAAATAGTATGGAGACAGTACAGTAAAGTCCCATGTTACCATGCACCGTTAAAGCGAGACATGCACAGCCCAACATGTTCAAGTTTTACCTAAATCGTATTTCTTCCAGGTCAAATGGGTACTCTATAATGCCCGTTGTTGGGACTCTTACGCGGAGTATGTCCTGCTCGGTTGGTAAGTAATTTGGTGCCGCCACGCGGTCAATCTCCTGCAAGTAGCTATAGAAACATCTTTTCTCAGTGTGGGTTCAATTTTACATAATTTGAATGCATACCGATTAAATCATTCTGATCTTTTTCATTCACTAATATTATGAATGCAAGTAAATTTTGTGATTGTTATCGAGTTTACGGCGACACTGCAGAAATGATTTGATGGATTTTGTAATCGCGCGAGGAACTGCACATTTCATACTAGCATGGCAGCATATTTACTTTTCTGTTGTAAATAGTAACAGACAAAGTCAAAGTATTATTTTCTGGACATCTTTGTAAGTGAAGGTTAAAATCATGTCAATGGAGAAAACAAATGGCCTTTGAACCCTTGCTGTCTTATGATTCTGGTACAAGTGGCTACTTCTTACAGGCATTAAAGCCTTATTACTTTTATTGCCAAGAATCACTCGTGTTTCTAAGTATTCCCAAGAAACTAGGCAACAAAGACAATAGCGTAAGGTGAACGTTCTGAACCACTCAGCTTATTGAATTATTGCTAATTTGGATTATGACATCATATTATACAGAAGGACCAATCTTTCGCGGTTTTATTCGACATTCCCGACCATCGAGTTTCCTGTAACCGGGATTTGCAGATATGACGATGAGTCAATATGTTACTCGCTTTATAGGAAATCATATTTAATTTTAAGTGATAAATGCCTACATATGATTAATCATTGTGATGCTATTATTATAGAATATAGAATACAATACCAATGAATACTGTATTCAACAATCATATTCCCAGATTGTAAACATTTCTTTTAAATGAGATAATAGTTGGATTTTATTATTGTTAAGTTCTACGTAGGTCTTATAACACAACTTACTATTTGGCGGAGTCGGTGAGTTGGTATTCTCGCCTGCGATCATAACACTCCTGGATGCCTGCGTCGGCCCACAAAGCCTTGATGGCTTCAACATAGGGACTCTCAAATGTTGTCACACTCTCAAAGTCGATCGATGATATCAACTCCGCCTTCTCCTGAAATGTTACAATTTTGTATTTCAGTATGGAATGCTGTTTATTATTGTAAAAGGATCATTGTCATCACTGTAAATTCCCATGTGTGATTTGTCATCAGGACAAAAAGGACTAGTTTAATAAATGTATGCATTACTTGCAGTGGCTGAAGTTCGTCCATATTCAGTCATTTATTTGTAGTTGTCATGTAATATCTAAATATGTTTTCATATAGTCATCGCATAGCTTATTTTATTTTATATTGTGAAATTATGAGAATTCAATATTAGTTGTATGTAGCGAGGTATTTGTAGCGAAACATAAATCATCCTTCCGATTTTGGTAAAAATAGATTTGCTTGGGACATAATAGTATCCCAGTAATCATTCAACCAGGTATACTGAGCAAAAAATCATCTTCTTCCCGTTATTTTAAATACGAATCTCATAAACTCTTAAGTTTTGAGTATGTATGTCCATGGCTATAAGAGTAGGGGAAGACTATTGAAACGATGGATGGACTGTGTGGATGGTGAAATGGTTAGAAAGGCGGGTGGGAGAGAGGTATGGCAGAAAAAGACATGTTGCGCCGACCCCAAATAATTTGGGATAAGAACGTGAGAATGATGATGATAAACTCTTTTTTGTAATCACATCCAAACAATTTTAACTGTTAAGTATACCTAATCACGCAAACATTTAAAATAACCTACGTTATAAAATTAACACTCACGCTGTTGGACGGATTTCCATATTGGATGGTAAGGAGCTCCATTGCGCGAATCATGCTCTGCATCGCCATGAAGATATTCTGGTATACGAGCTTGATAAATCCCCTTTTGTCATCATCGCTGTAGCCGGAGCCGTGGATAATTCTCATCTGCTTGATGAACGTCGACTTCCCTGACTCGCCAGTACCTGAGACATGACAAAAAAAAAACGTTAATGACGCCATTGGAAAAAAAACATTCTTACTAACTTATTCACAGCACTTTATCTTGCCGTGGGTTTGAGAAAGAGATTATTCAGTTAAAATGCATCCACCAACCCGCACTGGGCCCGCGTGCAATGGTGGATTATGGTCCACTCCCTCTCATAGAGGCTTGTGTTCCAGCAGTTGGAACTGATTACTTATGCATTCTGATAATTTGGTTGATTTTTTTTTTATTATTGAATGCCCTTTTGCTAAAAGTAACCTGCTTAACAATGGTAGCAATAATAAGCACGAACTTCAGGGTGAGTTTTTGAGATGGGCCTTCAGGTCGTAATCTGAAATCGAGCTCATGGTTTCTTTGGCCACTGTTGTTCATCATGGCTTCGGTTTTTGTCCCGAAGTCGGTACAAAATCACAACCTGTATAATTAATTCAAAATGGCTTTTAGAGTTTTCTGAATCAGAATTCAGTCTGATAAACAGTGAGCGAACATGGAAGCTTTGCGAGAAGATTTCCTTGTGGGCTTGTTACCAAGCAGGGTTGAAGTACCAACATTGTATCATAGCCATGTAGACCACCTACAAGGAAGGCCGTAATGAATGTCATGGGAGTTCAAAACTGTTTCTATGTACTATAGTGCTATCATTTACCGGGTAATATGTCTTTCATTGACTTGAATGAGCCCTGGCGGCTGATAGTATGTCACGCTCACACAAAATGTCTCGCTGACGGTGGCGTGTGTGTTGGATCATTTAGCTCCTTTCAAAATGGTTGAGCTGAATGGTGCTGATCTATGCTCCATGTTCGTTAACGGGCGCCGTCAGTTGGGGCTGGTCATCATCACTTAGCTGGCTCGTCTCATTTTTAATTATGTTATTTTGGATTGTTGTTTTGTTACTATTTGCTGTACTCTGGACGCTTTTAACGCGTAAGTTTCTTTTTTTTACATCGTTCTCACATATAATTATAAATTCAAAATAAATGATGTAACTAATATTTTTGTAAAATTATAATTTAAAAGAGTGTCCATGGAGTTTCTTGCCCGTTCTTCTCCATAGGTACCTACGCTTTGGAATGGGCAACTAGCTTCATATTTTCTGACTGACCGACTTCTTGACAATTCAAAAGTGCCTGTAAATGGTTTAATTGAAATAAATGCTTTGAGTTTATAATTAGATTTATACCGCGCTTTGCAAAGCGATCGTGTGGTTGCTAAGCAGTGTAAAGTAGATAGGTTTCTTCATCAACCACTGATTACATTACATGATTGATAAGTCTGTGTCCGTCATAACGGATAATAAGATTTATATAGTCCTACTCTGGATTTATAAATTAATAAGTTACTGTTCATCATCCTCCTAGTCTTTTCCCAACTATGTTGGAGTCGGCTTCCAGTCTCAACGGGATGCAGCTGAATAGCAGTATTTTACATGGAACGACTGCCTATCTGACCTCCACAACCCAGTTACTGGGTAATACGATACCCCTTGGCAAGACTAGTTGTCAGATTTTCGGGCTTCTGACGACCCGTAACGAATAAGTTACTGTTATGCACTTTAATTTATTATTATCCATGTAATAAGTAGATGTTAATAATGAGAAAATCTGCCTAGTTTCAAAATGCACTGAATGAATACTGATCGTTGTCAGTAATAGGACGCCAAGTACCAAAATTAGTCATGTAGCATTTTAGGTAATTGTTCAATTTAAAATTACATCTGTGGCTTCCTCGAATGTACGAGGATATTGTTAGTAAGTACCTATCCTACGTATTCGTTGGAGTATTTGACTTAGTGGCTAATTAGATTATTTTATTAAGACCCGAAGCGGCTATTTACGTTCGCGTTGGTACATCGCGTGCAGAATTAAGGGTGTCACATGACAGTCACCATGCTAGTTTGGCCACAGTCGACCCCGAAAATTATAACGCGCCCCGATTTTAGAGTTCTCAATATTTCTCGGCAGGTGATTTCAGCAATTTGCCAAATAACATTTTAGTTAAAGTTTCCTACTTATAAGATAAACTGTGCATTTTGTGAACAGGTTCAGTCCATTTAGGCTTCTAGGTTTAAAATTGTTGTTTTTGTATCTGCCTGCTGAAATATTACGCACTTTGTACCGGAATTCATGCTGATAGTAGCAGTTGCTAGCTAAACATAATTCTTTATAAACTTGATCTCATTAATGTGAAGCTGTATTATTTATCTTGAATTGCATAAGAGGATAATTATGTACCTACTATAATGAGTCATTTGAGCAATGCAGTATTATTATGATTACCAACAATAAGAAAATAAATAAATAATACGTGGATGCCACAGTAAGTATTATAAAGCCTCGTCCCCACTAGGAACATTTGTCGAGCGACATGTGTCCCCGGAGACATCGGGCGATGTCGGGCGACGTCAGACGACATCGCCGCGACATTGTTGAAACTGTTCCTTGTCGCACAGTCGATGACGAGTAGTGATAGAGTGTGGACGTGCGTGCAACCTGCGACAATGTGGTCGAACGACGTAGTGCTGCGACTTAACCACCAATGACCAGAACTATTCGGCTAATTAATTGCTTTGATACTTTAAAAGTGTATGATAAGGACGTGTAAGAATCACCACTTGCTAGGACAAATATGATTAAGAGTATAACTTGGTGTGTTCAACAATAAGGTATTTTGTTAATAGGTAAGCAATGATTCTGACGGGCCAACTAATAGAAAATGATAGCCGCCGGTTTACGTTGACACATGCAACAGAAATTAAAAATAAATAATATTTCTATGACCAATGGATTTTTCCATGTTTTCCCAAATGACAAATTCGGATTGGCAGAAAATGGGCTCATCCTGGGGAGAGCTACCACCATACCCAAGGTGTTATGGCACTTGTTTCGTTCAGAACGTACGTTATTGTTGTATGAGTTTGATAACTTTTATAGAGTATATTCAGTACCATAAATAAGGATGGGTGGGAGGGGAGTATCATGTTTTGATCTATTAATATCCTTGCTTAATCAATTATTGTGTTAAAGGAAAATTAACATACATAACATAATCAGCCTTTAATGTTCCCACTGCTGGGACACAGGCCTCCTCTCATTGAGAAGGAGTGGGCCGTAATCCACCACACGGGCCCAGTGCGAGTTGGCCGGACCCAGTGCGGGTTGGCAAAGGAAATTTATTACTAAGCAATCCTAACCTAACTATCTCACGACACTAGGTAATCTCAATGGTCCTCATATCTATGGCCTGAGCAAGATTATGTCTATACTTTAAAAGAGACTGACATCTGAGTTTGTTTCGGTCTTTCTTCTCAGAATTGTCTGATAGGAAACACCGATTTAGTTTTAAAACATAATTTATTTTTGACGTGTAAAAATGTGTTTTTGAACCAATTTACAGAAATATAATTTAAGGCTACGGACACGAAACCAGCGGCGAGGAGCGGTGGCCAAGCGGGGCGAGCGGTGGTGGCGAAATAATTTTGTACCGTTGCCATTCGCGCTCGACCACCGCTGGCTAACACTGAACTTTTCGCCATTTTCCAGGTAAGTATGTAACTTCCTGATTTGTACCGAATTACCACTTCCAAGTCCTTATAAGTAAATTACTAAAAATGGTTACTTATAAAAATTAACAGTCGTGACGAATATTCTGGTGGATTATTTGGGGGATTAGTAACTACAATTATTATTAGACTGTTAAGCTTCTAGCGTAATTATAAGAACAGCGTAGTTTTAGAATTAAAACAGTCACAGAAGTGGTGTATATCTGGCGTGTATGGATGTAGCTGGCTGGTTCACATTTTTAAAAAAGGGCTGTTTTACCAACCTCTTGCAAATTATATATTTTACTAACAAGCAAAATATTAAGGGTAATTGCGTTTTGGAGCCAGTCATCTAACCCGCATTTTTAGGCAGCCTATTTTGTGAATCATGGATTTTAAGTTTGTATAGTTGATCTCATAATTATTTTATCAACCAAAGGTTTAATGTCACTTGCAGCACATCATAAAACAACATGGTCTTTTTGTCGATGTGATCGGTAGATAATGCGAGTTTCAATTTACTGGGAATTGTTTTCAAAAGTGGTAAAGCAATTACGAGGTAGACTGTAGTAAGGTCTAGTAGGTAGATTTAGTTCAACCCTATTATCAACGTATAAAATAGAAATAGTAAAGGCCCGGTTCTCATCAGCGCGCGTTACATGTGAAAGGTTAGCTGATCTCATCAGATTTTTTGTCATGAGAACTGTGGGGCAATTCTCGTAATTTTAAGAACGTTCACAGTCCGATCTCAGTCTCAATCTGTCAAAAAATACTTCTAATTTCCCTACATTTTGACATTTCTTTGTCGCCGAGATGAGACTGCGACTAGATTTTGAACGTTTTAAATTACGAGAATTGGCCTTCTGGGCTTGAATTATACAAGGTGGCAGGGACCTCGACACGCAAACTGTAACCATGAATTCACATGATTTTTAATAACCGACGAAAATTTCAACGCACGGGGTACTGTATCATGTACTGAATCCGTGGCAACTAATTGCGCGTAGATGTCCCTGCTACCCTGTATATTGGATGGCAACCAAGCCGGAGGCCCGCCTGATGTTAAGAGATTACCGCCCCTATTGACATCTGTAACACCAGTGGCATCGCAGATGCGTTGCCATCCAAACGACAGGGCTGAAATGTCCCAAGTGCCTGTAATTACACCAGCAGTCCAGCACCCATATCCTTCAAACTGGAATAGAGCAATGCAGCTGCAGAAACTGGTACCTATAGTGGTAGTACATCCCTGGAAGAGCTCCTGCACAATGAGCTCTACAAGACTCCTTCTCTATTTGAATTTTTAGATGCAAAAACTACTTACCATACTTATTTTTTTTTTCTAAATTCACGGATTTTTCTTTAGATTTTCTTCTATCTAATATAATATACCTCCAGGATGCCAGATTCAGTGCTTTAGTACCTACCTTTGTTAGTCGGTAAGAATATGTATTAACTGGTGAGGTTACCTTAAACATACCTAGTTTTAAAATTAAGTAATTTCTAAACTTTGTACATAATGTGCACATACTAGGCATTTCTTAAATTGAAATTGATGTCAATTGGTAGGTGCACAATTAGGTAAGTATTTAAATTGTAAGCACTGTAGTACTCAGGTTCAAACTGCAGGTATTTTTAAAGCTAGTAGATTATGTCATTGTACTACAGTGCCCGCAGTTAAAATAGTAATTTAAATCAAATTGGTAGATAAAAAATATGTATGTAACAGGTTATTTCAGAAATACATAAACTATTAATAGCCTTTTGTGATTGTGCTTGGTATTTCATTTAGATTTTAAATGAAATACCTAGCAAAATCATGACCCTGATTGATTTGCTTAAAAATTTTAGAAGCAAATCAATCACGGCAACATTGTAATGAATAACATATATTATGTAGGTAGTAAATAATGGCATTAAAAAAAAGCAAATCTAGTAAATAATAGGAGTACCTAGTTTGTCATTAATTTGGAAAAGAAAAGATGAGTTTGAGTAATATGTACTTACCAATTAATTATGAACAATTCATTGGTAAGTACATATTACTCAAACTCACCAATTATTACATTAAGCAGAATTAATTGGAAAATAAATATTTTGATAATGAGGAATGTGTACCTAGTGATTAATTGAGGAGGTTCTTTTCAAAACTTGATTTTTCCACATTTTCATTTTTTTCAGAATTTGAGAAAATAGTTTTTTAGGAATGCAGCTATGTATTTAATGCTATATTTTGTTGAATTATTATATATACAAAAAGAATATCCATTGTTTTGACCAGGTTTCAAAAATGTAACATAAAAAAATTTAAATGGAATAATCAAGTTTTGTTATGTGCTTTAGCTAGAGGAATAATCACGTTTTAAATCAAACCATTGTATAAGAAACTAGCAAATTAGTTCTGGATTATTCATGTTTTGTTCCAAAACTGGTTCTTTTTTAATTTCGAAGTAGATTAAACTACTTTTGATGAAATCATGCGTTTTATTTATTTTTTTATGCTAGGTCTATCACGTTTTGACAAACTTTTGTTTGTGATGCATGTGAATTTCAATGTTACCAACCAAAAAAAATATTAAAATTGTTGAAAGTGGAATAGTCAAGTTTTGAAAAGAACCTCCTCAATATTATAGTGACTTAAACAAGACGAAATTTTCTAAACCTAACAGTAATGGTTGAAAAAGAAAAAAAAAAATTTTTATCATAATTTATTTGGAAGAACTTGATTATTGTCACCTCAGATATCTTACTGACTGATGCTATATATGTGTGAGCCTACCTACTATCTATCTAACAATCTTGTAAGACGAAGGAGACTAGTCTCCACGACACAGGGAATCCTAGTGTGGAGGCTAGTGCTATTCAAATATTGTAATGTGTTTTTTCTGAACAATAAAATTTTTATTTATTTATTATTATTATAAGCGGGTCAAGGTACCTATGACACTTTCCATGAAAGAGGGTGCTCATCCTTGTTTTTAATTTTTAAACCTATGTGACATTATTATTTCTTTTTTCATTTAAAAATGGAATTATCATAAATTACCATTAATTTAATTTACAGGTCAGATAGGCAGTCATGTAAAATACTCGTATTCAGCTGCATCCGGTTAGACCGGAAGCTGGCCCCAAAAAAGGTTGGGAAAAGGCTAGTCAGATAAGGTGATGATAATGACTACACTACTATTTTATGAACATGATAAAAAAATGTTTTTTTTTTGTATCACACAAAATCCCCAAGTAAATTCCCCCAATGAAAGTTGCAATGTTTGTTAAACATTTGCATCAAGCTGCAAAATTCTTCAATTTGATTCTATCTAAAAAAAGTACTAAACACAACATGATTCATAGTGATAAGAAAGTTGGAATGTTATCAAATATCTATATTCATGCTTGATATTAGAGTTATTGGCTGCAGTATCCTGTTGGGATAATCAGCCTTTGTAAATCTACTTAGATTTAAACTAATAATCCCAAATCAGATTTCTGGTTAAAAATACCCAAATGACATAAAGAGAACTGCCTAGTTGCGAAAATGTGTTAAAAAAAGAACAGATGTTCGATTTTTAAATACCTACATGCTAAAAATGTATATCACATGAGGTTATTTTAATATCACACAAGTTTTCTGTTATCTAGATAGATATAATTGCCTATAAAGTTTGATTTTAGGTATTTTTAGTTAAATGGTACCAAATCTGTGCATCTGAAAGTAAAAATTTGTAATTATATTTCACAAGCATGGTGTTAATGCCCAGTGTGTGTTATTGTAACACTGAAAAACATTCAAATGTACCAAGGAATAGAACAGAGAATGAATGTATCCCGCTCTGCTGCAAGTATGCCAATAATTGTACATGGATGCATAATCTCACACCCGCCAATCTATTCTGTTAAAATCTCACTGTGAAAACTTTGGTGAAGTGAACTGTCAATAGTGTCAATTCCTAGCATCAGGTGGAATTATATGTCACTTCACCTAAGTTTTCATGGAGAGATTTTTACAGAATAGACCGCCTGTAGTCCAAGTACTTAATCATTTTTCAAGCATATTCACAATACTATGGCAGGCACCTAGGCACTGCTTTCAGCCTAAACAGCTGATGCAGCTGTGCCGACTATACTTAATGCACCTTTGCTCTTATCATGCATGTTTACAAATCCAAATGAAATAGGTACATATAAAGGAAAAAATATGTCAGAATTTATGAATCTGTTATTATCTTGGCTCAAATTAATTTTTCTAATAAGAGGAACATTTTTGCGAAGAACTGAAAGCAGTTGCTAAAACATTATCTTTGTTCTGTCAACATCATTATCTACAAGTTGATGTCAAAATAAAGCCTTAGTTCTAGCGGCACAATACAGATGATTTTAAAATCTATTTTAGTACATCAGTCATTGAAAATTAGGAGGGATACGTTTTAGCGATAGATGGATTAACAGACAGACACAACAATAGTTACACATAGCACAAGTAGGTACATCTAGTTCAACCACAGAAAACCTTTGTACTTAATATTAACTTTCCGTTAAGTATTGCTCAACAAGTGCTGTAGCACTGATCAGGTGTGAACTTTGGCATGGAATCATCTGACTCACCTCAGTTCTCTTAACGAATAGCATCATTAACTATTTAAAAGTCATACTCATGTACTTGATATTGACCTCAAACAAATGTAGGGCATCTAAAATGAGTATGCAAATTATGGAGCAATCAATCAGGAACATGGTTCTGATGAATTTGGGTAAACAGACCACTCAGCTTGCTTGACTTGGTATGGGTTTTTGGCACAAATAGGTTTTTCGAGAACTAGATATGGTAGCAGGTATTTTTTGTTATAATCATGATATGCACTTACCAAGCAGCAGCAATTTGAGTTCCCGTCGAGCATCTCGTTTGTCTTTCCGAAGCTGACGCTCGATTTCTTGATTTATTCGTTTTTGCTCCTTCGCCTCCTCCGACATGCAGCACTCCATGATGCCCAAGAGCGGAGTGCCGCAGTCCTTCCTCTTGTGTGGAGCCTTGTCCTTCCGGCAGGCCTTTCAACCGAGGCACACCACTCCTAGAAATTACATTATTATTACACTCACTGTATCACGTTAAACACGACACTAATATCACAAAACACGCACCGACGCGACAACGCGCGAACAATCATTCGAAATAAAAACGATCAAATACTAAAACCGACAATCCGGTCACTGGGTGTGGTGACTTATGATCGGTCATATACATAAACGCTTCTGTCAACTGCCGACATAAACACATCGAAATCCGTTTATATACGAGCGTGGAACCTTGCGAAGCGATCGCATAATCTTGTTAATGTAACTAGATTCAAGAAACCTATGGCTATTCCACACACGTGTTATTAATAAGATTAAAACTGTGAGCAAACAGTGGATTGATGATACCTAGGTAATCTACTGATAACTAGAACGGCCTATGTCTAGGTTACGATGTGATTTGCCAGGGCTCACTGGGTGAGTATTAACATCTTGTAAATACACTTTTGCACTCATTACGTACCCGAGAGTATATCCATAGGGCAAGATCAAATAATCCACTTCAAATTATTGCACTAACCACGATTAATCACTCAAGTCATACAACGTCTGCCTCTCAATATGGCGCTCGGAGATTTTTGGGCGATGGGTGTTCTGCGCGTGCGTTGTTCGTGTATTAGCAAATAAAAAATAATAGACTAAAATTGGATGGAACGTTGCAAAAATTAGTAAAGTTATAAATTTTGATCAAGTCTCGATAAATTTTATTTAATGAAAATGAAAATCAATCTAATTTTCATATTCGTCAAACTGGTTGACAGATTCTGTCAACTCAATTGTCACATAATTTATTTCCTTGAGTGACTAATATTATAAAATTCAATTTTAACAATTTGCTTGATTTTTTGCAGTCATTTATTTACTTAAAACATCATTTTCATTATGTTTTATGCGAATTATTATTTTAGAGTCCGTTTACTTAGGTACTGAATAACTGAAATGCCAAAGCTTTGAAAAAAAAAAAAATTGTCTTTGATTTCGGCCATAACGCGTGATGTGATGCTATAGTTGCCAGCGCAAAATCGTACAACTAAAATCTGATGATAACATTTTTCCAACATGCCTTGCCAATTTTTGGTATTTCCAAAATTCGTTTTTATCAGATCGCTTACCGATATCTTAGCAGTTTCAGTACGCCTTTTAAAGCTTTTCCGTACCACATCGGTTACTACAGTTGTAGGTCCATGTGATTTACTTATTTTATTTAGCCATTTATGTTTTAAAAAGATAAATTAAATACATAAATACAGATAATTGCTCTTTCAAATAGTGCTCTTAGCGCTCTATTATATCGATGTAGGTAGGGTAGCTGTTATAACTTAGCAACACTACGTGATTCTACCGTCGAGGCATGTCAAGGCCTTTTTGAATCGACTTGTAATCATTATGTATCGATATCGAATCCAAAAATAAATACAATATTGCAATATTCTATTCAAACTGGATTAATATTTGTGTTTTTCATTCTTTATGTTACATTTAATCAAATAATATTTCAACTCAAAATATTATGAATTCCAGAGCTCCTGCTCAGTAAACTTTTATTATGTGTCTCTGAAGAGACTTTTACTGAGCAGCCTAATTAATTATTATTTGTATATTTTCAATAATTATGACATACATTAAAGCAAACATCACGATTTCCAGTAATGGTGCACGAAGAAGCCCTATATAGGTACTTAACATAATACTCGCCTGCCGCACAATGTCGTGCGCTTGTCCTAGACATAGAGATTAACCTTGAAAAAGGAAGTTTGCTTGATGTAGGTATTGTGAACTACGACTATGTAGGTAGGTATAGTTAGGTAGGTGCGTGTAAAACTGGGTTGATTGTATCTTTACTATTACCTACTTTTTTTAACTTTTTTTGTTATATTGATGATACACCAGCCCTTTCAATGTGTCAAGTTCGCTCGTTCACTTAACTTCCGGTACATTGGGGACACCCGGCGTTATAGGTACTGCTCGTCCATTTACGACAATGTTTACAGTAGTAGCCATTTAAGATGGATATTTAAATAACTTTTGGTCATGTCTTGTTGTTTGGTTTCTATGCGCACTCTGTACGCTACGCAACAATATGGCCTATGACTACGCATTTCTAAAATATACTTAGCACACTGTTTGTAGGGTGGTAACTAGGTGGATGCTGAGAGTGGATATGATGGGTGGATGGATGGCTACTATGCACTTTCTTATTTATTAAAAATATATACATATCTCGGGACCATGGGGTCCCGGTCCTTTGGAAGGCGTACGAGGGGCCAAAGCCAACTCGCAGAGGCCCCTTAGGAAATTTTAATGAAATGCGGCACCATCCGACGATTATCCGTAAGTATATGCACTATGCAAGTGCACCCAAGGATAACCCCCGGTTGGGGTAGGACTATTGTATTGTATTATCTTCCTTTATTCGTCTATATACATATAAATTATATTTTTAAATATTAGAATATAAAATATATAAAAACATTTAAAAATATAAAGAATAGTAGCCCACCGGTATCGGGAACAGGGTCCAAGCTACCGGTGGTCAGGGCTCCAGAGAGAGGAACCTCCTGACAATGCGAGCCGTGTCCAGAAGTACTGCTTTCTGAATCAAGCCCTTGATCCAGCTGGCCAACGAGAGCCTCCTCAGGTGTTGGTCCAGGCTCTTGGCTATCAATCCATTGGCTGTAACGACTATTGGCACAATGATTGCTGAGTCAACATCCCAAAAGATTATTATAAATGTATTTTTAATTCGTAATTTTGTTACTGACAAAAATGCCTACTAAAAGGGTTTTTTTTGTTTAATGTTTGTTATCAATTCATGCCACCTGTGGTCTTGCAACTCGTATGTTCGGGTGACGGTCGGGGTGTTCTGGGTTCGTTGCCTGAGGACCCTGAGGTTTGAAAATGCATACTGCGTTGATCTAGGTCGGGTTGTCTCAAAATAAAACAAAATGAAAGCATTTAACAATCATTATTTAATAAAATAATTTATTCGAATCATTTAGGTAGGTGATGTCATAATATATCACATATTTTGTATCTTACGGGTTCTTACATAGGTTTCCAGTGCAGGCGAGTCTGTGCGGGTCGGTACGCGTCTTTACTAAATGTACCTTGTGGGGACGCCAGTGACGTCACGGACCTCGCCGACGTCGGGTATAATTAGGAGGTTACATACCGCTAAATGTATGTACCTTACCAAGACACCGCTACTCGGGTATATATAGTAGCACCTGTTTAAAATGAATAATTACTTATTATACCCTATTTAAATAATGACGAAATTGGTGCATAGTGCGAGTAGGTATTTAGGGTGCGGAATATCACGTGGCGGGTCTAGGTTGGTTTACAAGCAATAATAATAATACGTAGTCGATGGAGCCCCGCTTCTCGGGGCCCCTATTTCTATCTATAGGGTTTAAAGGAACCTAACACGAAGGAGATGACGAGGGCACGGTCGCTCGCTCACTTGAGCCCCCGTCATCCCCTTCGAACCTAACCTGTCCGAGTCGGGGTGCCCCAAGTCCCGAGCTCGCTTCGCTCGCTCTTGCATACTAAGTTCTCATTGCGTTTTACTATGTCGAAATATATGAATGTACCGAATATTAAAAATATATATTTAAAAAAAAAATAAAAATATATTCTAAATATATTTTACTTAAAACATCATCCCGTTCCGGTACTGTCACCGGAACGCGTAATGCCCCACGTTTCACAACTCTGCCGAATCCTTTGCTCTGCACTCGTAGTTTGCTTTGAAAATGGCGAGCATAATGTATAGATACTAATACAGAAAATGCCTGTGTTGAAATACATTTTGCTTTTTAGGGTAACGAGCACAAAAGCGGTCCAGCACAGACTATGGATGTTGTGGTCATATACAGTCTGGCTTTACACGGCCTGGTATATTTTGATTACGTCCTACTACTAATTATACCCGATTAAGATACTCCAACTCGGGTATATTTAGTAGTTAGAAATTTCGAAAGCCTCATGCTAACTATACCCGACCAAAACCCCATGGGGAGTTTCCACAAGGTACCTACATTTAGTAAAGACGCGGTCGGTAGGTACCGATCGGTGCAGGTGAAATAGTCCCACATTAACTTATGCACTCACACATAAAAAAACAGGTAAAACATGTAACCGTATCCTTCCGAAGACCCCTACCCCTACCTGCAGAGACCTGTACCGGGAGTCGGGACAGAAAACCCGCTTCTTTATGTTAGCACCCTACCTCATGAATTAGGTATTTAAATAGTATACATATAAATATCAATATTTTATTTTAACAGGCATGTCTTGCTTATTCCTAAGTAACAAGAACTAATTGCAAACATAAAATCTTATATTAATACTTTTTTCAAGGAATATAGTCTAGCATATTCCTTTTCTAAGAAAGTTCACAGGTACACCTAAGTCACTCAACAATGTTACTTACAAACTCGTAGGCCTTATGCCGAATGTAGTGGATTCAGAATTAGGAATCACTCATTTCACTCTTCTCCGATTTCAGAGGTTTTAAAAGAACACTTTTGAGAAAAAAAAACGACGTGCCTCACATTGTTGAGTTTACAGAAAATAGGTGCCGATGGTTTTTTAAAAGGGCTTTCATGGCTTGAGACATTAAAATTCCCCCGTTTCCCATTCTCCCAGATAGAAACATTTGCCTCCCCTTGAGCGAAAACCTAGATCCGCGCCTGTGTTTGTTGAGAGGTGCTTGAAAAAGACTATAGAGTCGTGCTATGCTGGTGGCTGGTGGATCTTCATAGCTTCAAAGTACAAACATAAAATAACCGATGTAAACTAAAATACACAGCTCCGTGTGATTCCCGAACTTTGGCATATTTTACGAATCTTTGAAAACAATAGAATAAATATTTTTGTCTGCTTAGTAGTAGTGCAGACGAAAATTAATTTCCCCCATAATTTATGTACTCTGTACATAGGTTCCTGTTCATACCATAACCTGCACACTAATTGCGTAACACATTTTCCATCACAATCTGAATCATTTTGAAGGATATTGCCAATCCATTGCTTCATATTTTCGAAAAATTTGTCTGCTCAACAACGTAAATAACGCAATGAACACTGTGAAACTGTCAAAATGAAAGTCGTTGCTGCTGTCAGTGTGTTAAGCAATTACCCCGCTGTATGTGTATTTCTTATCCTGTATACAAAATTGCTATCCTCACATACGCAACAATCTGGTCCGCCAATTAGAAAATCGTCAGCTCCCGAAAAGTTATGCATATTTCGAGCTTAATTTTTGGTACCTGAAGGCGAAAAAATTCAATCCAATGTATTATTTTTAAAACTAATATCATTACGCAGTCTTTATGTTACTAGCCATTTCCTTGTTCGGGGGTATCCATCCCCCAAAGGCTTTCTCAAATTCTTTTGCGACAGCAATTGTTAAGTGGTCGTTGCATTTGTTGGCAGCTATCTGAATGCCCACAGGTAGACCCTTCCTTGTCAGACCTATTGGGCACTGTGTGACGGGCAATCCAAGGGCGTTGAATATAGTAAGATAGCCGCAGTTGAGGAATTTGTAGTAGATTCTGTAGTGCAGATGTGCTGGGGTCGGGAACGTTGGATGTAGTAGGACGACGTCGCCTGATAACATTTTCTGCAACCAAAGAAGCAAATTCGTAAATTTAATAATCATTCGATCGTCTCAAAGCTGATTTAGGAGTTTTGTACAGAAGATGATTAGTATCCTACTGTAAATATCGCACACACACATACACACAGCGATCACTAAAGATACGTGTCCGGATTAATGACCTTCCCTTGGGTTTGATTTTGCTGGACTTTTGGAATGCAATATTAACATCAGACGTTACGTTTGCAGGCACTTCCGCAAATGAAATGAGCAGGTACCCCTGGTTGACTTTCTTCTGTTTCATAGATCAAAAGTTTAAAACAGAAAACGAACTAGCAGGGATTGAGGGCGGGGTGGAGGGGGGGGGGGGGGTCAGGGGATCAGACCGGAATAACTAAATTTTTCGACTTTAGACTTACTTCAAACTCAGCCTTGATTTCATCAAAAATGGACAGCAGCTTCTTGTAGTAACTCTTTGGTAGTGCATCGAAGAATTTTGTCAGGGGCCCGTAGCATACGCAGATGAAGTTGTGGTTCGATAGGCCAACTAACGTCTTCAACACTTCAGGCCACACCGATACCCATTGGTCGCGTTTCTCTGGATCCGTGTAAATGTTCTGTACGTGTTTTATGTTTAACAGTATCCTGATGCTTGTTTCCCACATGTGTTCTATGTTTTTGATTTTGAGCTGGAAATATGAAATAAGCATTAGAATTAGGCAAATAGAGCTTTCAAAGAATTGAAGAAATAAGGCCTCCCAGTTTATGGACACGGCTGGACGAATTAAGAGATTGAAGTGTTAGCAGAAGTATCGGTTTATATACTATATTATTAATAAAGGTGAAGAGTTTGTTTGTTTGTTTGAATGCGCTAATCTCTGGAACTACCAGTCGGATTTGAAAAATTGTTTTTGCATTTGATAGCCCAATTCTTGAGGAAGGCTATATTTAGCATCACGCTAGGAGTCCTAGGAGCTGAACAAAAAAAAGTAAGAAATAACGCTAAGCCAAAACTAAGTAAAAGCGCGGGCAGGCGTTGCGATGCGACGGGGTGGGTCAGACTTTTGCCAAGGTATCGAATAGGTACCTACTACTTGGAGAGTTAAAGAGAACCAAAAGTATCTTTCTTATAGGTTAATCAGAACAGACTGCTGCTTGACTCATCTATATATATAAAAGGAGAACTGACTGACTGACATATCAACGCACAGCCCAAACCGCTGGGTCTAGAGATTCCAAATTTGGCACGTACGTTCCTTATGAGGTCTAGGGGTGCACTAAGAAAGGATTTTTCAAAATTCATCCCCTAAGGGGGTGAATGGGGGGGGTGAAATTTCACGCGGACGAAGTCGCGGGAAGAAGCTAGTATATGATATATCTGAAAGCAAGCCACCATTGCATTTTACCATAAGAAATTATGTTTTTTTTTCTTATCTTTTTGAATACGCAACAATACAATATCTACACGAATGGTATATAATATGGTATCAGTAGTAGGTACTACTGTACTAACCGGTTTAACTTCGATGTTGTAGGTATTCTTGATGTGATCTTTGGCTTTCTCCATTGCTCTTCTGACATCAGGACCCATGGAGTCTGATACATTGCTGCCGTCTCCATCCATGTAGTAGAACTTCAACTTTGATATGTCGACCTGTGAATACATATTCTGTTAGATAGGTCACTATTTGGTTTAAGATCCACATATTCTAAGCGATAACACCGCCCATTGTGTCACCCAGTCTAAAGTTTCTATATTTATGTCTGTAATTTATATGGTGTACATAATAAAGAGTATTCTATTCTATTCTTCAATTGGGTCAGGTTTTCGTTTTCAAAGAAAGTTTTCGATTCTCTGATACTGCACTCGAGCGTACAAATCGAAGTGTATTATTATAAAGCTAGCAATTATGGAACTACTAAGGCTCAAATTTCTTTCATCCAAGTAGATATTAGAAACGTTGACCACAACTTACTGGCTTGTCCAAGGGTACGTCTGGTCCACCCGGTTGCCTCAAAACTTTCAAGAGCAATGTGAGGTCCTCTGCGTAACGCGCGAGAGGCCCAAGTGTGAAGTATTCTTCAAAGTCAGGATCTAGGCAGTCTGGTACGTGGCCTGGAAGAGTAAAGTGTTTGTGAAATGTTTAAATTTATTTTTGAGCATCACATTTAAGCTTTTGATACAATATCATCTCCTTTCGAAAGAAAGAAGAAGGAAATGCAATAAAAACTCAAGTCGGTAGATAACAAAACATCGCGCCTGTCTTTCACGAAGTGTTTTATATTACACCCACATTTCGCCAGTTATGTTTAAGTCCCATGTAATAGGGGGCGAGCCTATTGTATATCAAACGGGCACAAATCCAGACTCCGGGCTGCTACTGAAAAATTCCAGATGGAGAACTCAATAACATTTAGCCCGAAACGGGAATCGAGCCCAAGACCTCATGCTCAGCAGTAGCGCTTACGACCACTACACCAATAAGGCAGTCTTTTCGAGTCAAGTCGGTAGATGTCACTACAAAACTCGGCCTCCGTTTGCGATGTAAATTAGCAAATGTACATTGTACAGTCACCAAAAGAGATAAGTAACCAGGGTCGTTGGATATATTTGAAGTTTAGTAAGAAACCGATGGATGTTTTCGAATGAAATTTAATTTGATAAATGAACTGTTTGTTTTCTATTAACTAAATTAAATTTTATTCGAAAATATCCATCGGTTTCTTATCAAACTTCAACTATATCAGACGACCCTGGTTACTTATCTCCTTTGGTGACCGTACTTACCTAAGTAGATACTCTTTGCAATCCCATAGAAAGTAGAGATTTCTTATGGTCATGATCTTGACCATTATGCTATTTGTAACTCTTTACCTTCAACTGAGAGGAGTCTAGGTGTAGGTTTGTGTCCAAATATTCCAGTGAACATGGGAGGCAGTCGGAGTGATCCAGCAATGTCTGATCCAACGCCGATTATAGATCCTGCTGCTGAGATCAACGCCGACTGAGAACAAATAAATATTCCTTAGGGTAAGATAATACAGAGGCGAAAAAGCGTAAACTTACGCTTCGACCTGTCAAAACGTACTGATTTTGACTGATTGAAGCGTACCCTTAGGGCGGTTGCGCACTACGTCCAATTCGAATCACAAAAAATGCCAGTCCGAAGTGACCGTAGTCCTATTTGTATGAGGGGTTGCGCATTACTCGTAGGTACATCCGAACTCTATCCGTCAGAATTTAGAACAATTTTCTTTCGGATTGATTTCTCGGATTCGGATCGGACGTAGTGCGAAACCGCTCTAACGAAACAGAAAAGTAGCAATATTGTTTGGTCTTAAGTATCTTCAAGCAAATGACTGAAATATAAATAGGTTAGCAATATTGTAGCAATTATATATCGGAATGACTAATTCGCTTTTATTAGTTTTACTCCTAAAATTATTAGAATCGTACGAGTAGAGGGTTTTTCATATACATATTAGTAAAGTTTTTTTCCACATTGGAAGAAACAATGCTGATGACATCATCCGAATGTGGCGTACCTACTTTTGTGAAATGTCACATTTTCTGGTGTTATAACATAGCCGATTAGTATGCCACTTAAGCAAGTACTTTGTAAGAATTATTACCTAAATTAAATTGCACACTTGAGTGAATTTATTACGTAAAAAAGTCGTGACTATTGCGTTATGTTGGTTTTAACCAGTGGTTTGGAGAGTTAACTCTTGCTTAATCTACCTAATGGTTTATGTTGTTATTGAGTTGACAATGGCAGAGCCAAGTTTTTTAATGCTTATGTGGCGTAACAAATAGGTACAATAAGAATACACTAGTGCCATAAAGAAAAACACATGGGGACTGCCGACAGACTTGAAAACTTAAAACTATGTGCTGCCCAAGCACAGCACGTCATAGCTACAGATATACTGCGCATATAGAAATATTCACTTTAAAAAAATGAGAGAGAGTTTTTCTTTCGTCGTTCGAACGATCATCAAGCCGTTTGTCAAAGCTATCAAACACTTTTTTATTTAAAATGCGCTGTAAATCAGCACTGAACAGCAAATTCGAAAAGATAACGCTTGACCCCAAAACAATATCACCACTTGCTAAAACTCATTTCCATTAGCCATAGTTATAATAGGTATGAAATAGTAGCATTTAGCAATGGACCTGCAGTTTTACCAGATATATTCTACCCTATTTGTGAGCGAGAGCCCGGTGTTTGATGTGCCTACGTATTGCCTTCATTGTATTACATATAGGAAGCTAAATAGCTCCAAAAGTAACTTGTAAAACTCACTTCTCCTCCCGAAGACCCACCAGTAGTCCTCTTCTGGTCATACGGGTTCATCGTAATCCCGATGACGTTGTTATAAGTTTCCCAGTTCATACAGAGTTGTGGTGTGTTCGTCACAGCAATAAGAATGGCCCCAGCAGCTCTCGCTAGCCTAATTACGGCCGCGTCTCTCTTCGCAGGATTCCTATATGGGTAGACCGTACCACAGTCATTGCTCATGCCTGGAATTTTAATAGCATATTTTATTAAGTCGAAGGTTTTGATATGCTTACTGTGTAGTAGGTTATTGCTACTGTAATAGTTTTAAAAGTTGTCGATAAAATTAATGTTGTGACGTTGTTTTAGTGCGTAAGTTAAAAGAATTGAATAGCTTTATTTATAACAATAAATGGGTTTATATAAATATAGTCATTAATCTTTATAGGTTCTAGATAACTATGGGCTGTGAACTTGGAACTGTGGGTACCTAGAAAGGAATTGGCCTTTTTGCCAGGGTTAGCTTACGCACTAAATCATACAACGGCTCTACATATTGGCCCCAATAATTGGACACAGGAAAATGCAACCTGACCAACGGTCGCCCCAATGTTGGCTTAATCAAGCTGGGATTACTGTACCTTTGAAAGGTGTTTAGGTCTACTCTTACTTATCATTCGCTCAGGACGGTACAAAAGGAAAATAATTTACAAATATTAATAACTGAGCTGTTCTAAAATAATGTGTTTTTTTAACGTATATCACGTAGCTGTGTAGGACAAAGTTTTGATAAATGTTCAAAAATACAAGGAATTTAGGTACCGTTTTTTTTTTGGCTGGCCTCCATTTGTAAAAGCTTTCAATTGAAGGGAGTCGGAAAAATAACATCACATAAGCTTGACTACATAGTACATATGCAGAAATACACTGAATTATTTATCATCCATCATTTAGAGGTATTTAAAATTACAAAAAAAAAAACCGTTATAACATAACGCTTCGCTCGCTCCCTTTGATTTTCTTCCGACTACCAAAAAAGCCAAAAGTCGAAAGAAAACTGAGAAGGTTAAAAAGTTAAAGCTATATTTTTCTTTCTTATTTTTAATTAAATTTGTTGGCCTAATGGTCATTGCATCCGATGAGCCAAGTTAATTAAAACGCAATTATTTATTAAAAAAATAAAAGTCCAATCTGAGATAGGTTAAGTGACAAAAATATATTTATGTGGTTAATTAAGAATGGAAATGTGCAGGTATTAATTGGTGCTTATCGATTATGACGTCGATGAATAAAGCGAGTTGGTTTAATTCAGTATAAAATTTTGTGAACAATTGAAACTTTGCTGTTATCTTCCTCATTTACCTTAGCTTCTTATTTGACATAACAAGTCATAGGGTCATAATATTTATTTAGAACTGGAACAGTCATACTGAGTCACAAGTCTGGCTAGAAAGCAAGACCAAAGATTTTTTAAATAAAAGTACAGGCTGGCAGGGACATCGACGCGCGAACTGTAACCATTAATTCAGCACATGATTCTAGACGTAGCGTAGGAATTCGTGGCTTATCAAAACAAAAATTTGCTGCTTCATAGAAAAGCGCGCACAATGCACAAAACACGCGGCCAATGTATGGAACAGCATTTGTTTTTTTATTAACCGACGAAACATTTCAACGCAATGGTTTTCAGAATCAGGTACTGAATAGTTTGTATTAAGTTCGCGTCAAACTTTATGGCGGCTCTGAAGTACGATACTCGCTGTGCAGTATCTCACCTCTCACCCCCGCTGACACGTGAATTTGTTAATGCGAAGCGACTCGCCTCGTGTTCCGAGCCGCCATAAAGTTTGAATCGAGCTGTAACAGGTTACGCGTCGATGTCCCTGCCATCCTGTATAACATAACATATACCCTGTATATTGGAGACAAAAGGAGTGGTTCTCTGTTAGCGAGCCTCGTGAGGGGTGAACAGTTAGAGTGCTTGCATGTCCAGGACCCCAAAGAATAATGTGTTCACATTGCGTATTAATTGGAACGGGCCCCTTACCTTCAACAGCAATGCTCTCCTTCACAGTCATAGGCACGCCTAACAACGGATACTCTTTCTCCAGATCTTCAGGCTTCCTGTCAGTCGATGCTATCATCTTGTCGATGCCCCTAGCTTCTCTGAGCGCGGCATCGTACCTTGGCTCGACTATAGCGTTCAGGTATTGATTGGCTTCCTTGCATCTCTCTATGTATGCTTCTACAACTTGCTCTGACGTGATCTGAAAGATAAATTATACATGTTTTGTAATCGTTTTTCCTTGTTGATGTATGGTTGTTGTTGAAGTACATATTATGGTAAAGCAATAAAGATATTGAGTATTGAGTATTGGGAGTGGTGGTCTTGGCTCGGAGTAATTAGATCCTTATTAATCTATACTATAACTTAATATTATAAAGAGGTAAAATTTGGCTGTAACTTTGTATGTAGGGAGTAATCTCTAGAACTACCGGTCCGATTTGAAAAATTCTTTTTGCATTTGATAGCCCAATTCTTGAAAAAGGCTGTAGGCTATTTAACATCACGCTATCACCCTTAGGAGCCGAGCAAAAAGTCATAAAGAACGCTAAGCGAAAACGAAATGATAGTGTGGGCAGGTGATGCGATGCGATGGTGTGGGTCGGGAGAATAAGAAATTTCACGCGGACCAAGTCTCGAGCAGCGATATATCGCATTATAAACATGGCACCAGTTAACACACAGTTATTTAATAGGTGGATCACTAAATAAAAGCCTAATAAATATTGGTGTTTGCAATATCGTGTGACAAGTAAATAGGGGAATTCTGAACTCTGTTTCATAAATAAAACACTGTCTATCAAAACAATTACCTATTAAAAAAAAAAAACCGAATGAGGCGCTTGCGCGGCGCACCTAAACAAGTAAGTATACGTTTTTATCGTAAATATCTACATAAATTCTAGTATGTAATAAGTTAGGCGACTAAAGACCATTTTAGTACAATCGTGTGTACCTATATGATTGATTGCAGATGCTATAATAATAAATGTGACGGCACGTCTCAAATGATGACTTTTTAGCACTCAATTAATTTCTTACAGTTGGCAATCTGATTTATGTGCAAAATTATGGTGAACAAACGCCTGGAAATCTACGAGTATAGTTCGAATAGGAGAAAGGACAAATGGTATAAAATAGACGAGATATTAACTAAAATAGACAAATAATGTTAAAAATTCAAGTCATCACGAGCTAAGTTCTATTTTATTAATTTTCCAAGTGGTTGATACAAGTAGGTTCCGCATAATAATGTGTTATTATTATTTTTCATGAGTTAATTTTATTTTTTAAATACATTTTTATCGGTGTGACTTCACTTCTCTCAATAGTGCCAAATAAGTATTTGAACATGATTTAAATTAATCTTGTTTAATTCAATATTTGTGAAGGTATAGCAATTAAAATGTCACCAACATCACCTTAATGAAATCTTCTCACTATAAATTCAACTATCAGACATATCTACAACGAGACAGGAATGCGGATAGCGATGCAACCTGCTTGCAAGAAGTAGTCAACGATGCCCAATGGCCGTTAAAAAGCAGTAAGATGAGAGGGTCACGGTTACTCTAAAGGTCAAATTAACATTTTCGCTCCAAGGTTCCTAAGGAACCTTTCTTTTTAATAAGCTTTTTAAACTTTATCGCCGGGAGAATACTCGTATTATTGAGCTTTTAAATGTGACATTTTAAGAATTCTGTGATTTATTGCACCCGGAACTTATTTCAAGTTATTTCAGTGTCTCGTACCTATATATAAACTTTAATTGATTTAAAGCTGTCTAGCTACTTTACTGGTTTGTATTTTCAATTTGTAGGTATAGTAGTTATAATTACAACATCATGACAGTATAGTGAGTTTTATTGTAATTTTAATATTAATTGTTAAAGGCGGTGCCTGACAACAATGGTATCGGTTATTTGAGGTTAATTTTAAAACCAAAATTATTATCTAGGTATGTTACATATTTACTATCATTGTGTTGTTATCATTGGAGAGCAAGAACTGAATTTAAGGTAGGTAAATGCATTTGTAATAAATTGTATCTAGTTGTCTAATTTATATGTATATAGACGAATAAAGGAAAATAATAATGTTAATGAATTTTCATAGAAAAAATAGAAATCAAGACAGTTTTCGCACGTAACTGTTCTGCGTAGTCGCCGCGCTACGTTGCGTACACGCTGCGCTATGTCACGTAGTTTTTGCTGCGCTACGTAGCATAGTCGTTGCGCTACGTCGCGTAGTCGCTGCGCTACGTCGCGGAGCTGCTGAGCTATAACGTGGCGTAGACATGTTTATATCGAAAATAACGCTGCTTTGAGGGGGACTTAGCGTCACGCTTGCGCAGCGAATAGTTTGACATAGCATTGCCAAATTTGTGCTACAAGTGCCTATTATTGGCAGTAACGAGTTCCCATTAAGTAGCATCATCGTAGCCTTTTCTCTTACCAACTTAACAACACAAAGACAACTTTGTTTTACCTGTCTAGTCCTTATCATCGCAGCTAACGAGGTAGCGGACTTGAACAGCAAGGGGTTCATGGGAGGCGGACATTTCTTGTTCCTCCTGATGTTCAGCAGGTAGGTCACAGGCAGGACAATGATGGCCAGCAGTGACACCAAGAACCGGAGGAATCTTCGCATGAACGCGTTCATCATGATTGTCTGGAAACAAAAGAAATTAAGGATTAGATTTAGTAAAAACCTATTGGTTTCATCGTGGGTACTTAGACAGCACATTATTTTTTACTGTCTCTTTGATCTAGTGGTAGTGGTGGTGGAGCAGTGGTGGCCATGTGGTAACGGCCGCGACTTACGAGTTGTAAGTCGTAGGTTCGAACCCAGACAGGTGCTTTACTAAAAACTTTTTTTTTTGTTTTTTTTGTGTAAATTATTTCATCACCACTGCTCTCAAAACGGTAAAGGAAAACATCGTAAGGAAACCGCCATCCTAAAGCCATTTCGAAGACATGTGACATCAAACAACCTGCACTGAGCCCGCTTGGTGGACTACGGCTCACTCCGTCTCACCGAGAGGAGGCCTGTGTCCCAACAGTAGGAACATTATAGGCTGACTAGCAGCGCCCCGCAGTTTCACCCGCATAATTGTCGATCCCGTCGGAATTTCGGGATAAAAACTATCCTATGTCCTTTGCCGGGACTCAAACTATGTCTATACCAAATTTCATCTAAATCGGTTCAGCGGTTTAAGCGTGAAGAGGTAACAGACAGACAGACACACTTTCGCATTTATAATATTAGTATGGATTATGCTTATGCTTGGTCTAGTAGCCGCAAGTGCGACAGATGAGCGTGGATCCTGGGTACGATTTTCGCGCCAGACCATCCGGGTCTTCCATCCGGTATTTTTAGTAGCGGCTAGGAATCGGATTTTTTGTTTTGTTCTAGGAATCATTCGAATTTAATATAACAGCTGCTGAAATGTGAGTGTAGGACAAAGGAAATAGGACCGCGATTATCAATCTTTGCCAAGCCAGGTGGCAACAGGCTGCCAGGTCTTTTATATGAATGCTGATACGTAGTTGGCACCTATCGGGCTATTAAGGACAAAGCATCAAGCCTAGGTACTATATTGAACAATGATAAAATATGCATTATAATATCTCTATAGCAACAGTCGTGAAAGTCCAATAATGTTGATCTCACGTAACGAGGTGAAGGTAGAGGTTATTTTCACTCAGTTTCCTTTGTAGTTATTTTACTAGTTTGCTCTCTTTTGCTTGCGCGTGCGCATGTTGCAATTTGCATACATAGGATCAGTTGAAGCCTGCCAAAGCAATTTATAAGTATAAAGTAGCCCCTTTTTTGTTTAAGACATTTTACAAAGGTCAACACACTGTTGCACACCTATACAAAGCATTCTTAGTGGAGATTTTACATTCTTCATGTTATCAATATCTTCAGTGATTTAGGCTTTGCGTTTTCAATCTGTCAGTTCGCCAAGGATGGAAATGTTTTGTATGTTGCATATAGAGGGTAGCAGGGACATGACGCGGAAACTAAAACCTTGGATTCAGTAACATGATTCTGAACCACTGTGCGTTGAAATTTTTCAATGGTTATTAAAAAAAAATGATGTTCCATACAATTTGACCTTGTAGGTATTGCACTTTTCTATGAAACAGCAGAACAATTGCTAAGCTAGGTGGTCTAGAATCATATGCTGAATTTATAGTTATAGTTTGCGCACTGGTAATTTTTTTTAGAAAAGCAGTACCAATTCAAGTTAAGAGGAAATGCGGGTGGTCGTTTCTCCATAGAAACTCTCTCGCCTGTTTTCATTCTGGTTAATGACCATAAAGCAATGTTTTTTTTTATTGAATAATAAATATTAACTACTTGTCTATGGTCTATGTTTTCAAAAATGCTGAAAATTGCCGATTTAAACCGCTGTCAACAGAAGCCTAGTGTACTTTAACAAATGAGACGAGAAAAGAAAAACATAAGGACACAGTATATTAATATATCCTTATTCAGTTTATGAAATATCTTTTAAATTGGTCCAATATTGGAGGAGGAAATAGGCAAGAGCCAAACCTTGAATTTTACTTTTTAACTTAGGCATTTTCAGAAAAATCTCCGACCGCATTTCCTCTTAAGTGTTAAAAGTTCTGAGAAGTGTGAGCTCAGTCTTAAGACCTGGGGGGCAATTCTCGTATTTTTAAGAACGTTCACAATGATCTGTCAAAAATACTTCCAATTTCCCTACATTTTTGACAAGTTTTTGACATTGAATGTTGCTGAGATGTGATTGCGACTAGATTTTGAACGTTTTTAATTAAGGGAATTGGCCTTCTGATTGGAGCGTACCTACCGGTGCTTTATACTCTACCGTGCACAGATCGTGTTTGTAAATAAACGGGCAATTTTAGAAAGTAAAAGTAATTAAGTAATTTGCTCATGTTAATCCATATGTATTAAAAATTCTCTGGCGGATTGCCTTCAAATTCCACTGGCATATAATATAAAATCAAAGTACAGCAACTTTGAACTACTGCCGTAATAATTATATTGAGAACTACAATCACATTTTTGTGCTGCTTACATAAGTTATAACTTCCGTCAACCAAAAGCGGTGAGACTACAAGTTTAACGGCTAATTAGCTTAACTGTAGCCAATTTCAACTTTAATTTGACTTTATTTTGTTTAAAAGTTACCAGAATGCTGTACCTATTGAATGGTGCCCAAGATACAGCCTATGCCATTAAGCCACAGCACACACAGCCTATGGCATTAAGTCCGCCTCTGTACATTTTTGTGCTTGAAGTATTAAATAAATAAATAAATAAAGGCTGTGCCTAGTTTGGGACCAACGATACCTCCGTATTGTAATTTTTAATGTGTAATAAACGACTTTTACTTTACTTTTTTTTCTTACTTTCGTATTTGACACCTTATTAAAAAAAACAAAGCTGCGAACATTTGTCAGCTGATAGTCATCAGCTGGTACTGCTGTCATTACGTCACTTGTTTTACTGAGCTACTGATAAAAGAGAAACAATAACATAAAAACTTTCAAACCATACTTGTGTGGAAATGCGTTTGCATGCACTAAACTCGTTCAACCAAACTAGATATCTAATTTAGGTCATGCTACGCGCAGCTTACCTGTATAGCAGAAATCCTTATGAAATAATTCACTACATCGGACACTACACTTAAAATATTAGCCAAAGGCTTGGCTAAATACGGCGGATACACTAAATTATAACTATTCAAAAATACTTCAGCCAGAACGAAGGCATGATACACACACGCCGTCAGCAGGATCAACACTAATCGGGTAAAAAAGTTGACAGACGCATTGAAACACGAAATGTATAGAGTAATAATTGACCCTATCATTTTATAATGTTACCCTACGTGTATCCGATAACATACTGAGTTACACTAACGTTAGTTTCAGATAGTACTTTATCAAATAAATGATAGGTACTACACACATGGTAGGAGTTACGAACTACCACGCGTTGGCGTGTTCAAAGTTCAACTGGTGTTTGATATCGACTATCGAAAAAATACAGACTTTCTCTTAGAAGAAAGTGCACGTGCGGGTTCCGTTGCAAGTGCCTCGTGCCTCAATTAATAGTAAATTCATACTTAGATATTAAAAGTGTTTTACAAACATTTTAGCATGTACGGCAGTTTATTATGTGCGTGCAACTTATCCCAAAAAGACCTAAGAAAAGTTTGCTAAAACATCGCCTTATCCTTATCGCCCGTACCCTTGCGTAACACACAATCAGTCACATCTGAATCATTATGAAGGTTATTGCTAATCCATTGCTTTAAATGTTTGTAAAATGTGTCTGCTCAAAAACGTAAATAACGCAATGAATGTTGTTGAACTGTCAAAATGAAAGCCATGTGTTACGCAATTACCGAGCTGATCTCCGTTTGGGTCAATCATATTTAATTTAAATATTGAATTTTCCATAATCTATTACGCTAGTGAAAGAAAAAGTTTTCACTAATATATTTTCTTTTGCAATAATCATGCGATGGAATATTTACATATATTGCATATTAATATCAGCTATTATTTGAACATTATTACTTAATAATGTTGCTTTGTGCAATATAAATACGTGACGATAAATCTCACATATCGATAACAAAAGTCATTTTGATAACGCTACTTTGTAAATAATTAGGTGGAATTATCATTTATCGATCTTTGTCTGTCTCGTAATAATTATTTTATGAAATTGATATTTTATCATTAGAAGGATATTTCTAACATTTACAGTCTTATTGAGTCACAAGACAAAGTCAGGCAATATAGCAAGACAAGACTTACCAACTTTACCAACGATCATAAAAATCAATCACAAACGTTATTTGTAAAAAAAAATCTTGAAATAAAAGTACAGACGCCAGCATATCAAGTTACCCGAAACTGTCAAATTTTCCCAATCAACTTCGAACCATACTTTAGCGATAAAGTTGAAAATCTATTAAAGAAATTTGAGAGATTGTTGTAGCTTGATGTGCTGGCGTCTGTACAGTCAACAAAAGAGATAAGTATGCAGGATCGTCGGATATAGTTGAAGTTTAGTAAGAAACCCATGGATGTTCTCGAATAAAGTTTAATTTTATTAATAGAAAACAAACAGCTCTTTTATCAATTTAATTTCAGTCGACAACATCCATCGGTTTCTTACTAATCTTCAACTATAATCCAACGATCCTGCATGCTTATCTCTTTTGTTGACTGCACCTGCCATCCAGTAAGTATACCGTATAGTTCTTAAAAATCATCTTTAACTTATGCGTACCTACGTAGGTACTGATTGTTGATCAATGTTTATTTTGTAAGTCTGTATTTGCCCAAATTCACTCTTCGTCATCTCTTATTTACCATATCAACGGGAAGAGATAACGAGGATGCCTGATATGTCAGCATTAGGTCATTTATTTAATTATTATTCCAGATGGGTAATTGTGTAGCACGCTAACAGTAGTAATGGCTTTAATTTTGACAATTCAACAACATTCATTGCGTTATTTAAGTTGTGGAACAGATAATTTTATCGAACATATGAAGCAACGGATTAGCAATATACTTCAAATCATTCAGATTGTGATGGATTGTGTGTACAGTTAAATAGTTTCAAATAATAGGCCTCACGAATCCGGAACAGGGTTTAAGCTACAGGTGCTCAGGATTACAGATCTAATAGAACAACTTTCGCATGGTGGCTGGTAGCAGCTGGATGAGAGTTGCCGAGGACCGAGTTGAATGGCGTGGAATTGGAGAGGCATATGTAATGATGGCCAGCAGGGGACTGCCGCAGGCTGATGATGATTATGATGAGACTACCAACTTAATTTATCCATGTATTCAAATCACAACTGACATTCTTTGACAGCTGTATGAAATGGCTATAACACGGCAAATTTTCGGAGGGTGTAAATTAGTTTATCAATTAATTTTCGTGACTATAACTTTGTATAAGTAGTAACATAATCAGCCTATAGTGTTCCCACCTTCCCACTACTGGGACTCTCGGTAAAAGGGATCGAGTAGGCCGTAATCTATCACCCAGGCCCAGTGCGGGTTGGTAGATTTTACATGTCTTCGGTTTTTTGGTTCTACGACATCAGTTTCTCACGATGTTTTCCTTCACCGTTTTTGACAGCAGTGGTGATAAAAAAAATTACACAAAGTAAAGCGCCTGTCTGGGTTCGAACCTACGACCTACAAGTCGTAAGTCGCGGCCGTTACCACTGGGCCACCATTGCTCTATAACTAGTAGGTGCTTGATTAATTAAATAAAGCTATTGATTACCAAGTAAATATGCACAACATCGTCTTTATCAGTATGTGTAAATACTAATAATGAAGCGAGAACAAACCACGCCGGATGCTCAACCTCAAGGTTTGGATTTCCTTACGATTATCTATTGGTACTGATATTAATTACAAGTTTACATCATTGTCGGCATCCGTACCGCTAAAGGCAGACAGACGCGACTCGACTCTAGAAGAACAATTTCTATGAAAAAAAAAAAAATGTATAAAAAAATTACTTATATTTTTTTTTACATTTATATATAAAAAATCATTATATACACATTTAATGTTCTACTACGCGTCTGTCTGCTGGAGCCTTTACACGAACGTCAAGCAAAATATCCACCATCGACACAGTTTCCATATTTAGGATGACCCTGTATGTCAATCTGTCATGTTTTTTGTTAGGTACTTTTTCACGGCTTTCAGAGC
Organism: Hydraecia micacea; assembly: GCA_914767645.1. Classification (NCBI taxonomy): domain Eukaryota; kingdom Metazoa; phylum Arthropoda; class Insecta; order Lepidoptera; family Noctuidae; genus Hydraecia; species Hydraecia micacea. The sequence continues at coordinate 13,709,872 of OU611783.1, read as the reverse complement.
CAATGTTGATGATTAAAGATAGCTAAAATCTATAATCAATCTGGGAAAAAGTCTTCACGCAGTAGGTGTCTGAAGATGGACGAGGCCGCTGAGGCCGGCCCAGAAAGAGATGGCGAGACGACCTGGCTGACGAGAGCTGGTTCGAGGTGGCACAAAAAAAGAGTTTCTGGAAGGACAAAGGGGAAGACACAAAAAAACTAGGTACAGCAATAAAAGAAAGTGTGACCTCTGAGTTTGTTTCGGTTTTTCTTCTCAGATTAGTCGGACAGGAAACAGACCTCATCTAGTTTAAAAAAATATATTTATTTTTGACGTGTTTGTTTTATTTTAAATAAATCAAGCAAAAATAAATACATTTTTGAAGCAATTTCTAGAAATAAATATCATGTAAGTATCAATAGGAGAAACAGTCGCATAGGTGTGAAACGGGCTGTTATTTATTGGCAAATCCGAAATCCACCCGGACGAAGTCGCGGGGAAAGCACTAGTTTTTTTATTAAAAAAATCTAGACGGTTTATTTAATTATGTATTTTATAATTGTCATACTAATTACAGGTGGTAGATTACACTGAAGATAAATTGTTACTGGCGTTCGTTGAAGATAACATGAATTTATATACCTAAAAGGGCAGGTACAAAAAATAAACCTAAACTTTTCAGTTGCTTGACAAACTTTCAGGGGTGAATGAACTTCTTCAAGTGATCGTTGAGTTTGTACTTCAGTTAAAGGTGCTAAGCTGAAGGTTTTCGTCGCAATTAAAAAGGTTTTTTTAATGTGTAAAAAAACTTAAAATGGGAAAACTAAACAATGTTCAATGACAGACAACGCACAGCCTAAACCGCTGGGTCTATCTAGAATGCATGACGTCATTTTGCACGAGAGTTCCTTTTGAAACGAAAAGAGCACTAAGCGAGCTCTTGTTCCTACGAATTCAGAAAGATTTTTTGTGTTTTTCCCATACATATCGCTAATTTGGAGAAACATCGACGTAAATGTATTTTTCCCCAAAAATTAGTCAAATATGACAAAGCACTTATAAAGCGTATTTACGTTAGGAAAGCAAAGACTTAAAAAAAAATTTGCAGTTACGTCGAAGTTTCTACAAATCAGCGACATCACATTAAAAAAAATTCATAAAAAAAAATGTGGCTTCTATTTAGTTAAAGAAATCAAGGGTAGGCGAACAATTGTTTGCCCTTGATAATTTTCTTTGCTATTTTTGTACATGACCTTTTTTTCTATAAAATATTAATTATGGTTGCAATCAAAGTACTGATTGAAAAAAATATAAACCACAATAATGACGGCATTTAACCTGCATGTGAACATTGAACGCGATCATTATAAGTAGGTACCTAGTGGTATTGAAAAAACGACTGGAAAATATACTTTTATCATTTTAAAAATAATTTTGAGGTACCTAAGTACTAAAGTACGGCTTTTGCAGATATCATACGGATACAGAGAAACTGTATCCGTCTGATATCTGCAAAAGGCGTACCTACTTTAATAGTCATCTCTGCCACCCTGGACATCGACGCGCAAACTATGAATTCAGCACATGGTTCTAGACCCCCTAGCGTAGAAATTTTTCGTCAGTTATCAAAAAAAAAAAAACAGCTGTTTTATAGAAAAGTGCAATACCTACGCGGTCAAAATATATGGAAGAGCTAATTTATTTTTTAATAACCGACGAAAATGTTTAATGCAGGGGCGTTCAGAATCTTATAGGTAATGACTCCATGGTAACAGGTTGTGCGTCGATGTCCCTGCCACCTGCACCATAATTGCATAACACCCTATCAATCTCCCATCTGAATCATTTTGAAGGATATTGCTAATCCATTGCTCCATATGTTCGAAAAATATGTCTGCTCAACAACGTAAATAACGGAATGAATGTTGTTGAATTGTCAAAATGAAACCCATTGCTACTGATAGTGCAACGCAATTACCCCGCCGCGCCGGTTTCGGTATTTTACTTTGCAAAAAAAAAATGCGATGGACTTCAGATAGGCAATAATCGGTTTTTAATATTATATTTCGAACAAACACCAATCGTACACGTGTGTAGATGTTATCATAATATAAACATCATGTCGCTACATAGATACAAAGCTACATTACTGATTCATAATTATTGATTTATCTTTGTCAGCTGTAAAGCAAATAACTACACATAATATTGGTCCCTATTAACTTACCTACTTAGTAATACATACTAATCGTGATCTGTTATTCATGCATTTTAAATGCACGCGAGATGCATTATCTGAGTATGTACAGTAAGACCCGTTGTACACGACACGGTTTCTTTACGGTACGTCGCGCGGCATTTAAATCGCGCTGTAGAAAAGACGTGTCCTTCAAAAAACTTCCATAGTGATCCATACAACACTGACGTCTAGGGCGTTTTGTACACACGTTTACTCGCCGTGTGTGTTTTTTGACAGACACGCCGTCGCCGTCAAAGTCAAACCATTTATTTCAATTAGGCACACTAAAGGCACTTTTGAACGTCAAAAATTGTAATAAAAATAATTGTTCTAGTCGCCCATACATCATAGCCGCGTACATCATAGATACAACCGGTGGTTTGCCGTATCATACCTATACCTACAAGCTCTCACGATTATTCCGTACCGTAAAAAAACCGCGCCGTGTACAACAGACCTGACGAGCATAAATTCCTTATTATCGTTACGCAAAATTCAAATCGGATTATCGATATAAATAACGATTTGAAATTTTGAGAAAAGACCTATTTCATAATACTTAGTATGGTTTCTAAAATACTATGCTCGTAACACCATCAAATTTCTTACAATACTTTCGGAGAAAATCGCTTTTAAATCTTTCGTAGCATAAGCATAATCCAGCCTATAATGTTGCGACTGCTGGGTCACAGGCTCCTCTCTTCGAGAGGGAGTGGGCCGTAATCCACCACGCGGACAAAGTGTGGTAGGTATGTCAAATGTCTTCTATTTTTTGTTTCTAGGACATCTTTTCGAGAGCAGTGGTGATGAAATAATTTACACAAAGTAAAGCGCCTGTCTAGGTTCGAACCTACGACCTACAACTCGTACTACACAGGGCCACCGCTGCTCCTTCTGAATCTTGCGTAAATATAAGGTACATAATCGTGTCTGTACTTATAAGAGTAGATAGGTAGGTAATTATCTACTAATTGTACATTTTTATGATTTATAGTTAATTTCCGAGTCTTTTACGACAACAAGGGAAGTGATGTGCAAGATGCTCATGATCCGTTGCAAGATAACCATCATGCCTAATGATAAGCTATTTCAAAGCAGTGTGGCTTGGCCTATTAACCTGGTACACACCTGCAGTAGGTACCCGGACGTTTATATGGTGGCTGGGTGCAGCTTGAGAGAGACCTATGTCCAGCAGTGGACTGCGATAGAATGAGTTGATGAATATGATACAACGGGTTTTGGAAGGAGACTGTTTTGCAGGTATGAGTGGCCGTCTTTCTTATTGTTGCGCGCCACGATTGATGGCGACATTAGCTACCACTAGCGCCATCTAGTATCGAGTAGCAGAACTAGTAGGTCGAGATGCTTCCAGAACTTTCGATACTAGAACATTCTAGAACTGTCGACATCGGGTCAGTCGGGACCGGTATGTACTCGAACATTCTAGATGTTTCTACAGTAGAAGGTTCTGGAACTATCTGAGGCCCTATATAAGGCCGGTATGAGCCGCGACCGGGTCAGTATTGGTTCTGCGATACAAGCGATAACATTCGAAGCGATCTTCAAGTGCGACTTAAGAGTGATCAGTAGTGAGATTGTGTTTTATAATTAGTGTGTTTGTGTTTTATTGGTGTTATTTAATTAAAGTGTTTATTTTTGGTTAGTAAATCGGCAGTTTTTATTGTCACGAACCCCAAGCTCGTAACAATTGGTGTCAGAAGTGGGATTAAAATCATGCCGATTTTACCCAAAGACGACACGGAGGGTATCCGTACCCGGAGTCAACGCCAACAGGAGACGGACCAGAGACGTTTTGGTGGAGCTGCGCCACAGATGTCGGAGGGCCAGCTGCCGACCACGGAGGCCGGCCCGTCCGCAGCTGCTCCAGGATCATCAGCACCAGATTTGGCTGCTCTCATGATGATGCTGCAGGAGCAGGCTCGCCGACAGGAGGAGCAGGCTCGCCGACAGGAGGAACAGGCTCGTCGGCTGGAAGAGCAGCTCCAGCGCGATAAGGAGGAACAGGCCCGCCGTCAAGAGGAACAGGCCCGCCGTCAGGAGGAACAGGCCCTCCGTCAGGAGGAACAGGCTCGTCGGCTGGAAGAACAGCTCCAGCGGGACAAGGAGGAACAGGCCCGCCGTCAGGAGGAACAGGCTCGTCGGCTGGAAGAACAGCTCCAGCGTGATAAGGAGGAACAGGCCCGCCGCCAGGAAGAACAGATGCTCCTTATGAAGGACCTTCACGCTACCTTCGGGAAAGACATGAAGGAGGTGAAGGATAAGGTTGCCCAACATGACAACCGCCTGTTGGAAGCTGAAACCCGAATCGACCAAGTGAATAATCGGGTTGACAACGTGATGGCTGACGTGAAGAAAACGCTGAATTGCCTTAAACTTGAGGATGGAATCGCAGCTCCCGTAGCTACAACACCTACGCTACGTGGGTTCAAAGTGCCACCGTTCGACGGAACTTCTTCCTGGTCCGCCTATAAAATCCAGTTTGAGGCTGTCATGAAGGCCAACGGGTGGAATGAAAGTCAGGCCATGACTGCCCTCACCCTAGGCCTGCGTGACCAGGCCTTAACTGTCCTGGAAGCTCTCGGTAAGGAAGTGACTTACGAGCAGCTCCTTGAGGCATTGGAGGCTCGGTATGGCGACGCTCACCTGGAACACGTGTTTCGTGCGCAGCTAAAGGATCGCGTGCAACGCAGTAATGAAAACCTGCAGCAGTGGGCCCTTGAAGTGGAGAAGCTGGTTCGGAAAGCATACCAGTCTGTACCTGCGCTTATTCATGGGAACCTGGTGCAGGTATTCATCGATGGCATCCGCGACCTTGAAGTTAGAGCTGCTGTGAGGCTCGGTCATCACGGGACACTTAAGGACGCCTTGGCCCATGCACTGGAGGTGGAAGCTGTGCGGCAGGATCATCGTTCCCATCGCGTCAGGGAGGTTGCAGCGGCTACAGTTCGCGACCGCAATAAAGGATACAGCCCTAGGTGCTACGGCTGTGGGGAAAGGGGCCACCTTAGATCCAGTTGCCCTAAGCGGACTGCAGAAAGAGAAGACGGCCGATCTCCAGAGGGCAGTGCGGCTAACAGCACCGCCCAGCACCAGCAGCAGGGAAACGAGTAATAGCCAGGACTGCGGGGCGGGTGCTGGCTGGTGTTCAAAGAGCCCCAAGGATTTCGATCACGCAAACCCATGACGGGAACAGTTTAATCATCAAGGGCGAGGTCAACGGAACGCCTTGTAAGCTGACCATAGATACAGGAGCCTCTCGTACGGTCGTTAGTTCCCAACTTACAAGTCGGTTCCTTGGGGACTCCGCATACAACCGAGAACGCATTAATTTGGTAACAGCCACCGGTCAGCGCATACCCGTCCATGGAGAGAAGAAGATGGAGTTGAAGCTAGGCAACAGATTCTACCTGCATAATGTCATCGTGGCTGATATAATGGACGATTGCATCTTGAGCCTTGACTTTATGAGGAAGAATTGTTGTGAGATAGACGTCAAGCAAGGTGTTCTGAAATGTGGACAAGAGGAACTTTTTATGGAAGGGGCGTTACCAGGGAATGTGTACAGCCTTAAGAAGATTGTACTTCCGCCGAGATCAGAAACGATGGTGCCGGTTAGTCTTCCTCGGAATCCTGGGCAAACTCATCGTTGTGTACTCGTGGAAAGGGTAGACAGTGACCTTCCATGGAAAGTGGCACGAACTTTAGTCAGAGCCACCGACATCTCAGGGGTACGTGTGCTGAACCTTTGTGATCAGGAACAGATCATAGAAAAAGGCACACTAGTTGGTACTTGCGAGGAAGTGGATTGGTTGCGTCGATGCCAATATCTATCGACTGGGACCCTCAGCAAGGATGCACAAACGAAAGTGTCCACACTTTTAGGAGACTGCCACAGCGCTCTGTCCCAAAACGAAATGGTAAAGGCGAAGAAGATGTTACTCAAGTACGCCGATGTTTTCTCGTCAAACGATGCTGACATCGGGAAGACTGGCTTAGTTCAACACAAAATACACACAGGAGAAGAATTGCCTATCCGTCAGCGGCCAAGGAGATTACCGGTAGCACGTGAAAAGGAAGTGGAAACCATGGTTGAGGGAATGGTGAAGGATGGTGTTATTGAACCTTCATCTAGTCCATGGTGTTCACCTGTAGTGCTGGTAAGAAAGAAGGACGGCAGCATGCGGTTTTGTGTTGACTATCGTCGTCTGAATGACGTTACGAAGAAGGACAGCTACCCTTTACCAAGAATAGATGACACGCTGGACATGCTTACTGGAGTAAAGTGGTTTAGCACGCTGGACCTGAAAAGTGGCTACTGGCAAGTCGAAATTGATCCTAAGGACAAGGAGAAAACAGCATTCTCGACAGGAAAGGGTCTGTGGCAATTTAAAGTTATGCCGTTCGGATTGTGCAACGCTCCGGCAACGTTTGAAAGGCTGATGGAACTTGTACTAACCGGGTTAATTGGCGATGCCTGTCTGGTCTACTTGGATGACATCATCATCGTAGGCCGTACGTTTGAAGAACATCTTCAAAACCTGGAACGGGTGCTCATGAAGATCCAGAGTGCCAACCTCAAGTTGAGTCCAAAGAAATGTTCACTATTCAAACGGCAAGTTAGCTTTTTGGGGTATGTAGTGTCGGAAGAAGGTATCCGCACAGATCCAGAGAAAATCGCCGCTGTCAAGGATTGGCCAGTTCCAAAAGACAAGACGCAGGTTAGAGCCTTTTTGGGTTTGTGCTCTTATTATCGGCGATTTGTTAAGAACTTTGCGGATATAGCCAAACCCCTGCACAAGCTAACCGAGGAGAAGCGACATTTCTGCTGGGATGAAAGTTGCGACATCGCGTTCCAGGAGTTAAAGGACCGACTGTGTAAAACACCTATTTTGGGGTATCCTGATGCAGGCAAGGAATTTATAGTTGACACAGACGCAAGTGACATAGGACTTGGTGGTGTGTTGTCTCAACGGAATGGTGATCAAGAGGTTGTGATAGCGTACTTCAGCAAGTCTTTGTCAAAACCGGAAAGGAACTATTGTGTCACGAGACGGGAATTGCTTGCTGTGGTAAAGTCATTGCAGCATTTTAGCAAATATCTTTTGGGGCGGAAATTCCATTTACGAACTGACCATGCTGCACTGAAATGGCTATTGCAGTTCAAAAATCCAGAAGGACAAGTTGCGAGATGGATTGAGCTACTGCAGGAATACGACTTTGTGGTCGAACATCGCAGCGGGAAATCTCATGGCAACGCAGATGCATTATCAAGAAGACCTTGTCCTGAAGACTGCAAGCATTGTACTAGGCAAGAGGGTAAGGAAGTGGTACCTGTGAGGATGCTCAGAACAGACCTCAGCGATGAGTGGAAAGAAAGTCTACAACGTGCACAGCAGGAAGATTCAGACCTCAAGCCGATTCTAGAGTGGATGAAGGCCAGTGCACCTAAGCCCAGATGGAGCGACGTCTCAGCGATGAGTTCGACCACAAAAAGCTATTGGGCCCAATGGGACAGCTTGGTGGTTCAGGATGGAGTCCTGTGCCGTAAATGGGAAAATGCTCGGGGGGACAGCTGTCATTTGCAAATGGTTGTCCCTAAAGCTAAAGTACCGGATGTTCTACAGCTGTACCATAATGGTTGTTCAGGAGGCCATCTGGGAGTAAAACGGACTCTACTGAAGATACGAGAACGGTTTTACTGGGTCCACTGTCGGGACGATGTCGAGGACTGGTGTCGCAAATGTACGAGTTGTGCAGCTGTAAAGGGACCTCAGACTCGTAGTAGAGGTGCATTGAAATTGTACAATTTTGGTGCACCATGGGAGAGGATAGCCCTTGACGTTGCGGGGCCGTTTCCGGAAAGTGAAAGTGGTAACAAGTATTTCATGGTTGTAATGGATTACTTCACTAAGTGGCCGGAAGTCTTCGCCATTCCAAACCAAGAAGCTTCAACAGTTGCAGATAAACTGGTTCATGAAGTCTTCTGCCGTTTTGGAGTACCCTTGGAGATTCACAGCGATCAGGGAAGGAATTTTGAGTCCCAAATATTCCAGGAAACTTGCCGAGTCATGGGTACTCATAAAACGAGAACAACTTCTTACCACCCACAATCGGATGGAATGGTGGAACGATTTAATCAGACATTGGAGAGATACCTGGCAAAAGTTGTGGAAAATCGGCAACGAGATTGGGACAAGCACATACAACCGTTTTTGTTGTCATATAGAAGTGCTGTTCACGAAAGTACATCGGTGACGCCAGCTTTCGCAAACTTTGGGAGGGAATTACGGCTGCCTGCAGACCTGATCACCGGAATACCACCTGATGCCCCACGCAGTATAACCGATTATGCGAATGACTTGCGGAACAAAATGAATGACATTTATGAGCACGTCAGACAATCAGGCCAGCAAATGTCTGAAAAGATGAAAACCCGTTATGACCGCAAAATGAACAATAAAGGGTTTGACGAAGGTTCACTAGTGTGGTTGCACAATCCAGTCCGCAGCAAAGGGAAATCTCCTAAGCTTCAAGCTAAATGGGACGGACCGTACCGGATTGTGACAAAGATCAATGACGTAACCTACCGGATACAGAAAGGTGCAAGAGGAACTCCTAAGATCGTCCATGTGGATCGATTGGCGCGTTATTATGGGGCCGATAATGCTCGGGACGAGCATGTCTTAGGAGGGGGCAGTGTTGCGCGCCACGATTGATGGCGACATTAGCTACCACTAGCGCCATCTAGTATCGAGTAGCAGAACTAGTAGGTCGAGATGCTTCCAGAACTTTCGATACTAGAACATTCTAGAACTGTCGACATCGGGTCAGTCGGGACCGGTATGTACTCGAACATTCTAGATGTTTCTACAGTAGAAGGTTCTGGAACTATCTGAGGCCCTATATAAGGCCGGTATGAGCCGCGACCGGGTCAGTATTGGTTCTGCGATACAAGCGATAACATTCGAAGCGATCTTCAAGTGCGACTTAAGAGTGATCAGTAGTGAGATTGTGTTTTATAATTAGTGTGTTTGTGTTTTATTGGTGTTATTTAATTAAAGTGTTTATTTTTGGTTAGTAAATCGGCAGTTTTTATTGTCACGAACCCCAAGCTCGTAACATTATATTCAAATTCCTATATTGGTGTGAAAGTGGTTGCATGATAAGTATATTATTTTATTTCTGTAAGGGCTGATTTTTCCAATGACAGTTAGTTTTATCCGAGGAATAATTTAGAATTTTTGACAGTTCTTCCATACGAAATCTGTCAGACGTCAATTTTATTCCACGAATAAAAATTATCTATCGATTGAAAAATCAGCCCTTAGTAGGTTTGTACCTCAGAACAATAACTAATTTGTACAAACGCTTTTACACGTCAAATGTCAATCATATTTGAAAAATAACCTCCTTTTTTTTGAAGTCGGCAATTAGATGAGGTCGGTAGTTCCTATCTGACTACTCTGAGAAGAAAGGCCGAAACAAACTCAGAGGTAAAAGTCCAGACACAATTTTGGTCAGATCATGTGAAGACCATGTCTTTATAACAATATGGTACTTGGCGTGAAAGTCATTAGAAAATACTTAAAGGGAGAGACAAGTCGGAACACCTAACAATGAACATTAAAATAGTCTCGTAACTATTGTGACATGAGAAAGTAAACAACATTACTCTCGCTAGTAAAATTACCTGACATTGAAGAATTTAAGCTCTTCCAGCCCAGACCACCTCGGCGATTAAGGATGTTGAGTGATATAGATGAGAGCAGTGGTAGCCCAGTAGTAACACCGGCGACTTAAGAGTTGTAACAACGTTGGTTTGAACCCAGGCAGACACTTTACTTTGTGTAAATTTTATCACCACTGCTTTCAAAAACGTGAAGGAAAACATCGTGAGGAAACCGGCATGTCCAAGAACCAAACATTTGAAGACATGTGACATCTTCCAAACCGCACTGGGCCCGCGTGGTCGAGTACCGTCCACTCCCTCTCACCAAAAGGAGGCCTGTGTCCCACCAGTGGAAACATACATACTGATTATGCTTATGATCTAGATAGAGAGATGCATGCACGACAAGCTATAAAAGAGGATATATACAAAGTAAGTGAACATCATTACGATGAAAGTAAGTAGATACTGGCAATAAGCCATAGAAATGCCAGGGCATAGCATTTTCCTCACACACAAGTAAGAATGCTAATTGAAAAGAAAAGCAAGTTACCGTTTGGCGACGAGCCACTAACTTTTTACTATTTATTTATTCAAATCAACTAATTTCTCTATCCAAAGCAATAAGTTACCTACTTGATTATAAAGCAATGATTTTGTATACTTAGTAGCCAAAGGCCTTGGGAATACTACAGAAGGATGCACACGAAACTACTAAGTATGTAAGTATTCATTTATTGGCGTTTACTTACTGGTAACCGTAGTGGCATTGAGGGCTAACGCAATATTTACGAACAGGTAGGCACCACTCGAGTACTGTTCAAAGACTAAGGTACCTACTTAGAATTATAATAAGTAATATCTTGCCTGTGAATGTGCGATTGCAGGGCAAAGGTCTGCCATGTAATCGCACATTAGAACGGAGAAGAGCGGAGAAATCGCACACACAGAAGGAGGGTTATGTCGGTCTCCTCCCGACTAAACCCCACTGGTCCTTCCAGTACCATGAGTCGGGGGCCCCGGAGATACTTGTACATTCGCCGCACCCCCGACTGGTATCAGCCCGGCAATCGAGAAAAAAACGAGCTCTTATCAGCACTAGCTCTAGCTCACTGCTCGAGATTTTCGGCAACGTAAGATTGGCAAACAGCCTAGCCCTTGACTGTTCCACTACCCTCATGTACAGAAGAAGATTTTTAAGATGTTTGCCATCCGTTTCCCTAGGCCCATGTCATCATCGTTTCTCCCATCAGTTTCCTTCTGGGTATTACCTGGTTGTGGAGGTCAGATAGGCAGTTGCTTCATGAAAAATACTGGAGTTCAGCTTGATCCGGTTAGACTGGAAGCCACTCCAGCAGAGTTGGGAAAAGGCTAGGCAGATGTTGAGCTGAAGATTTTTTATAAAGCCGCCATTTTATAGTAATGTTTGTTTTCGTCTAGTTAGCTCGGAGATTTAGACGAAAACAAACATTACCTATAATAAATGTTCTTGTATATCGATTTTATTCAATTTCGAGCGGCCATTGTTGTTTACACCTTTGGAAAATTTAGCGCGGCCGGACCTTATGTATGTACGTAAATATACCAACTTAAACATTTTAACGCAATAAACTTCTAAGTCACATACCCCAACACATTTGGTAGGAGATAAATCTCAAGTGAAGTAAGTTTCGCAGTATGGTACGGTACCTATAATATAGGGACCATGAAGCAATCGGATTGCTAAGCAAGTTGGTCAAGTTAAAGTAAGGCTAGGCTCCTTGCGAAACTTGCCAGTGTTTTCTCAATTACATACTGGACGGCAGATCAACAGTAGAATTGTTTGCTAATGACGTCTTTGCGTCACATTGTGCGACATTTGAAGAAGCCGACGCGACGTGCCAAGAAACTTGTAGTGATTTGAGTTCGTAGAGTGAAATAAGAAATGAGTTTAGAAATTTCACACTTTGGTCTTTGAGTACCTATGTGAATAGCTAAGTATCTTAATACCAATTTGATCATCAATGGGGTTATCCACCAACTCGCACTGGGCCCGCGTGGTGGATTAGGTACGGCCCAGCGGGATAGTTTTCGTAACACAATAACAGTAGCAATGACTTTAACTTTGACAGTTCAACAACATTCGTTGCGTTATTTGTGTTGTTGAGCAGATACATTTTTCGAACATATGCAGCAACGCAATATCCTTTAAAATGATTCAGATTTTGATTGATAGTTACGCAATTAGGGTGCAGGTCTCCTCTCTGTGAGAAGGTTACAGAGGGAGACCTGGGTCCCAGCAGTGGAAAAATTACTTATAGGCTGATTATGCTCTCATGGGGCATTAGAAAGACGAAGTAATTGGACGTGCTTGACTCCTACCAAAAGGACTGGCCTGCATTAGAAGCCGAACAACAGAAGTCTGTGTTCTGAAAAAGGGCCTTTGGCCTAAGACAATAAGACTTTGCAGTAAGACAACACTGGCTAGATATATACATAGTTACGGATTGCGACTTTTGTATAATAATCGCTTGAATGGATTGTCTTTCTTTTTTAAATTCGTTCTGGATTTTCTATTTCTTTCTTTCCTTTACCAGCTAACCTTGTACCATATCCTCCGAATAGATTATCTATCTTTGTCTTTGATAACTGTCTTTAAGTTCAAAACCGTCCGTTATATGTAAATAACTTCGTAATGATTATATTAAATGTAGACTTGTTTTAAAGGATTTAAGTAATGATGCTTAAGATTTAAGTTGCATTCCAACTTAAATCTTAGTTAACTTAGTTTGAAAAAGAAAAACATTACGAACCCTCAAATGCTTCATGCGGTTCGAATTCGAGTTCAAACCAGTGGAGTATTCGCTCTGTCATTCTCAATGCAGATCATTCATAAGGTACTTACCTATACCTTGCTACTCTTACTAATTAGTATTCATGTTTGAGCTTGTCTAACATAACATTTTAATTATGTGTGATTTTAAGTTGATACCTTTGTCCATTTACTTACACGTGTTTGTATTTTTTTATTAACAGCCTAACTCTACATCGAAAATCTTAAGAGGGAACAGGGCGTGCGATTCTCCATACAAATGTGTTCCCCTTTTTTCTTCCTGAATAATGCCTCTAGTGTAATATTTTTTTCATACAATCAAGGTCTGCTGTAAACGTGCCTGTCATTTTCTTTTTTTCAGCAACAAATTAGTGAAGAAAATATGACCCTCTAAAAAAAGGGGAATACGAAACGTCGATCTCGTCAAAATGTTTGTGATAATTTCGATCTGAGCTGCAGCTGTCCCTGTCACACACTACATGATGTAAGGGGACGGCAATAGTTTCTTCAAATACCTATTTTTCAAATTCCTCGCAGGCCCCGTCCCCTCTTCAAGATATAAAATCATCCAAAAAGTAATAACTTCAAGGAAAATGTCAAGTTTTTAATTTATTTTTCTACTAATCTTTCATCTGCATAAATAATACGTTTTTATTAGTCAACAATTTGGTTAAAATTGTTTATCTCAAAAATATACAGAGTGGCAGGGATCGGCGTGCAAATTGAAACCATGAATTTAGCACGTCATTCTCTAGTCTAGACCCTAGCGTAAAAACTATTCACAGGTTAACAAAAAAAATCGTTTCATGAAAAAAAGTGCATTACGTACACGGTCATAATTTATGGAATTGCAATTTTTTTTTTTTAATATTACCGGTGAAAAATTTCAACGCAGCGGCCCTGAATCCTTGGAAGCAGGTTGCACGTCGATGCCAATTGCCACCCTATGTCGGTACCCAAACACGTTTACAATACTAACGATATTAATAATATTTCAAAATCGAAGTTGTGACACAGCAACAAATTGATCCCTCCAATAGTATCTACTAACTTATTCATGTAAATCCTATGTCTACATAATATGAAAATGATGACATCTTTACCATGAACTAATCACAGTAAATGAAAAATTGTAGCCATAAATATAATTTAATGTTTTAAATAATGATGTATTTTTAGAGATGTTTTAGTAAATTTATGAGATGATCCAGTAATTATAAGTTTGATCAGAAATTGTCGTTTATAGTAATTAAAGGGTCATTGAGATGGTCTAATTCCAAATATTTTCTGTGGACAGTAAGGAACATGTCGAGCGAAATTGAGTATCAGTTGGAATGGATATGAACGTAGAGGAATACCACAGAAACGATGGACGAACTGTGTAAACGATGATATGGCTAGAAAGGCAGTCTAACTAAGATAAGAAGAAGTCTGATGAGAAGAAGGGAGTCTGAAGAGTAATAAGAGAGAAGTATAGAAGAAGAAGAAGACATGTTGCTTCGACTCTAAGTAAATTGAAATAAGAAAATGATGAAAACCTGTTTACAATGTGGGCATATACTTCATATCCTCTTATCTAGAAGTCACCATTGTTACAGCCTGCCCTAGATTCAATTCAGTACACCATTTTTATTAACGGCTCGCCGAACTAGTGAAGTAATCAACGGAAGGAACACAACAATGAGTCGGTGCACTGCAAGACTTTCTAAACTGTGGCTCGGTATGCGTAACACTTCCCAGTCACTGTGTATTGATAGCTCAAGGACATGCCATTAGACCATTTGACAGAATTCGTAAAGAAGGAGGTTCTCAATAATTTGGTGATTATACTATGCGGCGACGACAATATGACAATAAATGAAAACACTGGAAATACTGTTGAAAACTGTTGAAAAATCAAAATTTTATTATAACAGTATAAATTCAATTGTGTTAGTCACAGTTGAGCTACTACGTGTATTGGAAGACCAGAGAAACGAATGGAAGAACTGTGTCAATTATGATATGGTTAGAAAGGGGGTGACTACCGAGATGACGACTACGAGATACGTAGGTATGGAAGAAAAAGACATATTGCGCCGACCCCAAATAAATTGGGATAAGGGCAGGAGAATGATGATGACTGGCAATACTAATGCATATGAGTATTTTTAAACTAAGTATTAAATAAATTCTAATATTGAAATTGAAAACGTGATTATTTCAACAGTGCAACAGTAAACTAAATAACAGTGACGGTCGGACTATGGGTTTGCCAATCTTTGACTAGCTATAGTGACTAAACTATTGGATATATTTGGTTGAATTCTTGTATTTAGACTGGGAACGTCCTTAGATATACGCAGTTTCAGCACCTCATGCGTAGCAGTAGCTATTGCGACCACTAAACCAATGAGACAGGACAGGCAACGAACCAAATTCCTTGATATTTTTCTACATTTTTCAAATGATAGACTCGCGTTTGACACCTTATTCATCTGATGTTTAGAATGATAATGCAGTCTGTCATGATGCACTCTTGTTTGGTAATTAGAAGTACCTTATCCACTCGTGAAGTCGTGACTTAAAGGGGACTCCTACTTATCGTTGGACAGCGTTAATTATTGCCTACATCATCTTCATATGTTATACATAGATATGTATAACATGATTTAGAAAGTCAATATAGAATCAGCCTATAATGTTCTCACTGCTAGGACACAGGCCTCCTCTCGGTGAGAGGGAGTGGGTCGTAATTTACACATGTCTTCGAATTTTTGGTTCTAGGACATGTCGATTTCCTCACGATGTTTTCCTTCACCGTTTTGAGAGCAGAAAAAACCAAAAAAAATGTTTATAAAAAATACGTAGGTAAAGTACGTAAGTACGTACGTGCGTTATCTTAACGTTCACACAACCTCGGGTACCTACCGAGATTTATCCCAGTTTCAACACAAGAGGCTTTGGTAATGGTTGAAGGGGAATTAGTATTATCGATCGTTAAACATTAACTGCATTAGAATGCAGCAATGAAGCAACTATATGCGCAAGCGCTCAGAAAGGCTTCAAAGATCGCTATAAATTATATTGAACTATCAATTAAGGATGCACCACAGTAGTGCTAGTGATGAGGAAATCATTACTAATCGCTCCAAATAATCAATTAGTAGGAATTTCTCCTAACCCGATTTATATTAGACACGAATGCTCTAGTAATTATATAATAATTATATTATTAAATTATATTTTCTATTATTATAGGTACTAAACTTAATTATATTATTAAACGAATAAGTACTTTATGAGTTGTAATCAGAATTACTAACTTGAATTTTTTGCGTGCTCAAAGTGAAACTAACACGATATTGCGGTAAATTGAAATTAACGGTTATATTGTAAGTGTGTATTAATATTTTCTCTTGTATTACTTAGTTTAATCTGAAAACCCCCGTTTAGCCTGAAAATCTGACAACAAGTCTTACCAAGGATATCGTATTACCCAGTAAATGGATTGCGGCGGTCAGATAGGCAGTCGCTCCATATAAAATACTGGTATTCAGCTGCATCCGGTTAGACTGAAAGCCTACCCCAACATAGTTGGGTAAAGGCTAGGGAGATGATGATGACAACTTAAACGCAAGTGAGATCGACAGATCATTAGTAAGTGAAAACTGCAGTCTATACGCGGATCTAATAAAGACACGTGCTGTAAAACATAAACAAAGATTGAAAAAAAATATAGTCCCATCACAAATACTCACATAATATAAGATCACGTCAATTTAATTCAAGTTGTAATAAACAGTAGAATAGACTGCACACTGAAGTTTTATTTTTTTTCGTCGAATCGTATTCGCGTGCGCACCGTGATGGCGCGCGCAACCGACTCCCGAGCAATTGCTTGCCGGCGCGCGCAGAAAGTTGGTAAGTTGCTATTGTCCCCAACATTTACCTGCACCGGGAAAAAATTGCGACTTCCGATGCATTTACCGTCATGGCGATAATGTATGAAGCGACCTTATGGTGCATCGAACAGCTGTGCGATAATGATGCGGATGAGAATTCCATCTGGGATTTCAGGGAAGGATCTTTAACTTTATTTTTAAAACTGAAACCATTGTCTCAAGA
Source organism: Hydraecia micacea (assembly GCA_914767645.1). Lineage (NCBI taxonomy): Eukaryota > Metazoa > Arthropoda > Insecta > Lepidoptera > Noctuidae > Hydraecia > Hydraecia micacea. The sequence goes on along the minus strand of OU611783.1, from coordinate 13,693,045 downwards.
TTGTGAGTAACTGAAATGTTTTCATAAGTTCTCATAACAAAATTTATAAGGAATAAGTCGTACTTTTTAAAGAAGATCGATATGCACATAAAATATTCGAGTGGTCTCTAAATTCAAGTTCAGTTACCTACTACAACACCTAGGTAGTTTAGTGTTTTGATTTTTTTATTAAGTAGATACTTACCATTTACTGATTGTACTGATTTGTACCATGTAGGAATTTGATTCATGCCCAGTTTATGGCAATAGGCTCGTTCTCTATTACCTACATTAGCCTTTTAAACATACATACATACATAATCAGCCTATAATGTTCCCACTGCTGGGATACAGGCCTCCTCTCAGTGAGCTTTTAAACATAAACGGCGAAATTTGGGTATTTTTTGTCTGACGCTGGTTTTCAACTTGACGTGAGGTCACCTTGCCCGGTGCCCTTTTTATGGTGTTTATGTAGATATGTATGAATGATGTTTTCAATCAATCAACTCAGAATATTGCAATCCCCTGCTGGTAAGGGCTTCTCCCAGGTTGCGCCTATCCTCCGCCTTCCGCATCCAGTCTATCCCAGCCACCTTTCATAAATCAAGAAAATTCTTATTAAGTTTCCAATTTTGTTTATTTTTAATTTCATCATTGGTGCAGAAGTTTCTTCAAAATACTACACTTACTGTTCAAAAATGAACTATCAAAATAAATTATCACCTTTCGCGGCTAGGGCTCACCTTTCGCATGGTTCCGAGTTCCGTGCTTGTCAATATGGTGAGGTCATGCGTCTTATTTGGTGCTCTCGGCCCTTTTGTCCCTTGACTTTTAAGGAATTTCAATAAAATTTTCGCTTCAATTTGAATTGGTCGTGTAGGTATATCGTGATGGCTCGAAGGTTTATGGGTCCGCAAAACTTTATCGGCCTTATTGTAAAATAAGGTTTATCTTCAGACCCAGGTTTGAACCTACCAACTATTTTTGAATAATAATTTTATTTAAATTCGTGCTCCATATTGGTGCCCAAGATACAGGCTTGCCTAGTTTGGGGCCAATGTAAAAATAACTGTAATCCTTTTGAGTAATAAAGTTTTTATTATTTATTATTATTTAACTTTAATTCGACGAGTAAAGTTCTAATTACAAAAACTAACGTGAAACCCAAATCTAAGTTGTAAATTTTGTACTAACAATTTTTCCCTAGTCGTAATAAGGTTCGAAATATGAAAACTGACTCGAAGATTAAACCTTGGACCAAAGTTAGAACTCGTTTTGTGATGAGACCGTGTAAGTTTAATCTTGTTGTCAAGAAAACATCGTATCGTCGGATAAACGTTAAGAATTTTCTTTTCTTGAAATGCTTCTTACATAAAATCTATCTACACTCATAAAATATTACTTCTTATTAAGCGTATCTTGCATGCCGTCTGCCGCATGTCAGACGACCAATGGGCCAAATTTACGACCCAATGGGTCCCTCTTAAAGGCAAGCGACATCGCGGCAGGCCCAGACGGAGATGGCGAGATGAGCTGGACTCCTTCAACAAGAACTGGTTTTTAGCAGCTTTAAACGGAGAGAAGTGGAAAGGGAGTAGGGAGGCTTGCAGTGGAAGGGACATCACAGGCTTAATAAGCGTACCTACACGTGTACGGTGTGGGGAGCAGAGCTTAAAGTGAGTATTTAATCGCAAAAAAAAGGGGCTATTATGTGCTAGAAAATAATAGTATTTATTAAATATCATTATTTTCTAGCACATAATAGCCCCTTTTAATAAACAATAATTATCCTTCTACCACACAGAAATACTTACCTTATGTTGCGAAAATACTGCAGGAGACTGCTCATTTATCAATTTCTGCTTTTTGCATCTTTGGATTATGTCATGTAAGTATGAGTCAATTTCAGTGTTTTACTGCTGAAAATGGGAAATGGAACTAACAGATAAGTACTCACATCACAAGGACCGGTCGAAATTTGAATAATACCCAAATCTTTGATTAATCGGGGATTACTTCTAATTTTTATTGACTCCAGACCACACGAACGTACTCGCAGGTGGAATGTCCCTTAAGGGGGATGCCCAAAGGTAACCCGCGAAATTCATATTTTTATACGTTTTTTGCAATTTGCTGGTTAGTGTCAGGTAGGTACTATGTTGATTAAAATATGATTCGCGTCCGTAACCAATATGACTTAATCATTAAAATCATCAATACAACCCTCTAAGTTCATATAATCCTATTGAATGACAATTTCATGAAATATCAATTATTATACTTACTTGTTACAGTCGCGAATCATTTGCAAATTGCAAAAAACATAAGAAAATTTGAATTTCGCGGGATACCCTAGCTTCCCCTTTTAAGACCATTGTCTGCTAATAAACATTAACGCGGTGAACGGAAAAATCTGCCTACTAAATGCTGCCATCTCCTGAGAGGACACTTCTTGGCATACCTACGCGAAATTAAAATCCCTTCGCCGTATCGTATATTTTGAGTAGGTACACCTTACAGTTTAGATATCACGTCAATGAGCACTCTGCCATAATATTGACCGCAACCCCGATGCATCTACTCCTAGAGTACTGGTGGCGTATCGACCCCGGGGTTCAAACCCACACAGGCACTTGTTTTGAGGAATTTTATCACCACTGCTCTCAAAACGGTGAACGAAAACATCGTGAGGAAAAGGGCATGTCGTAGAACCCAAATTTCTAAGACCTTCATCATTCCGCACTGGTCTCGCATGGTGAATTGCAGCTCACTTCTTTTCGGAGAGAGGAGGCTTGTGTCCCAGCAATGGGAACTTTATAGGCTGCTTATGCTTGCACCTACTATTCATGGTGTAACCGGTGTAACGGAACTAATTATCAAAAGAAGTACCTACACCTGGCGATCGGCCGACCTTGCCACATTTCAAGTACTTTATGCACAGTTTGACAAGTTTAGTGAAAGTTGAGCAACCGAAAACTGATTTCTGAACTGTGAAATTAAAATATATCCTACTAGCTTTTGCACACGGTTTCGCCCGCGTGGAGCTCGGAGATTATCCCACGGGACTGTACCACCAGGATAAAAATTATGTTCATGATGTTCTATCCTTGTCTCAAATTTTGTAACAGACAGGCAGTCAGAGTTTAGAGTTATTATAGAAGTAAGTGTGTTTGTCTCTATAATTATGATACAATACATGGGACTTTAACATTAAAACCGGCCAAAAATGCGCGTGTACTGGTAGGTACTGTAACTCTGCATACCCATTGGGGGATATAGGCGTAATGTTTGTGTTGATACAATATTGGTCATTTTACTCATTATAAAATACTTAGGTACCTACACTACCTACATCTTTCTAAATAGCGAGGTGTAGGTTAGGTAGATATCTATGATGGCGCTAAGCGAAACTTGTAAATGAGGCCAAGTATGAAAGCTTCATACGGATTTTCTCTTAAGACCAGGCTGAGTACTTGTCATTGGCAATATCGACGATGAAGTTAGCAAGTAGATATTTGAGTAATGCGTATACGCAGATGCGTAGAACCTATATTTACATAGATTGTTTTTTTTCTTACCTACTTACTTAGTTTCAGTTTTTCACATCAACTTTTTTTTTCTGTTTATATAATTTATTTTAGTATCTATATAACAATCATAGCAGTGCGAATACTTGCTATAAGTACCTAAGTAATATAAAATCACGAAAAGAAAAAAAAATAAACTTGTGGTAATGAAATCCATGTGTCTTTTTCTTTGGTCCGAGCAATCACACTAATATATTATAAAGGCGAAAGTTTGTGAGTGTGTGTGTGTGAGGGTGTGTGTTTATATGTTTGTTACTTCTTCACTCTCAAACGGCTGGACCAATTTTATTTTGATAAAATTTTGCATGGAGGTAGCTGACGCCCTGGATTAACATAGGTATAGGCTACTTTTTATCCTGATATTCCCACGGGATCGCGGGTGAAACCGCAGGGCGCAGCTCGTTCCATAATAAAGACCAAAGAAAAAGACCATTGACCAAAGTTTGGCGGATTATTGTTTATTTATATACTTATACTTTATTGTGCACCAGAAAATACATAATAATAATTGATTCAGAAAGCAGTACTTCTGGACACGGCTCGCATTGTCAGGAGGTTCCTCTCTCTGGAGCCCTGACCACCGGTAGCTTGGACCCTGTTCCCGATACCGGTGGGCTACTATTTTTTATATTTTTAAATGTTTTTCTATATTTTATATGCTAATATTTAAAAATATAATTTATATGTAAATAATGGAATAAAGGAAATAATAATAACATTTATTTCAGACGTAGTCCATTACTGTTAGTAACACAAAAAACCTTATAAAACTCTAGGTAGGTACCTACTTACTTAACAAAAAAAAATCTAGCCATAGCTAGCTTTCTTGCTCTATTCTTGGATTCTGGACATTTCTCAAAAACATAATATTATAGGCTAAACGAAACTGATATTGAATACGGTATGTCTAAGTAATTACTAAAGTGCCTATGTACAGACGCCAGCACATCAAGCTACTACAATCTGTCAAATTTCTTTAATAGAATTCCAACTTTATTGCTAAAACATAAGGTTCAAAGTTGATTGGGAAAATTTGACAGTTTCGGGTAGCTTGATGTGCTGGCGTCTGTACCTATTAGACAACTGTTATATGATCACGATTCTGGCAGGCATTTTAACCGATGTGTAAATTGCGTACGGCCTCGATGATTGCATGTCGACAGTTAAAGCGGTTTGCTGCTGTAAATACTGTAGGTAGGAGGAGATCTAGGATTTATTGAAAACTGTTTTTACCTAGGTAGGTAAGTAGGTAGGGTAGTTATTGTTTTTATAAAAGAGATTAAAAAAAAACCTCAATTTACGAATTATGTTGGGTACTTAATCCGGTGTTTTTTCTGTTTGCCATAACCAATAAGTAAGTTCCTAATTATTATCCAACCCGCGTGGTGGATTACGGCCCACTCCCTCTCACCGAGAGGAGGCCTGTGTCCCAGCCACGGAGTAAATACAGCAGTGGGAACATTATATAGACTGATTATGTTATGTGTAATTATTATCCCACTTGCTGGAGTGTTCTAAGTGCCCATACCCGTTCACCTGAACCCCCGATGACCTAAAGAATGCTACTGATGCCGCAATCAAAGTGCCCACCTACTGGGCTCAAACTATATTTAAAAAAAATAACGAGGCAGAATAGGTACCATTGACAGGAAAAGAAGAATTATTACTTATCTATGTTAGTATATCTGTGTCAAATAGGAGCAAGCAGTTCGATGACATGAACGAGTACGAGGTACTTAGGTACCTTTTTACCTACCTAACTTTACAGGAGCCTCATACTTCGTACTATCTCCTGTCTTCGTTCTAGTTGCCCTTAAGTAAATAAATTAAATAAACTTATGCAAAAATTTTATGTAAATACCTAATAGGAAAGGTTTACTTGCATTTTCTATTATCTACGTAATAACTTTCTATCATAAGATAGACATCTACCGGTGAACATCAATAACTCCTTCACGATTAACTTTTCTTATTGGTTACAAAAAAGTACACAAGATGGCAGTAGTAGCAAATTTGAACAGAAAATAATTTATTAGAAATTGCTATTTATCCAATATTTTGCTGTCAGAAGAATTTAGTTTATTTGCTAATTCGTACTACTTATTTTCATAGGTTTCCCGATAAAGGTAACTGCTCGTTTTTCATTAATGTATGTTCAAATTCTGCAGTTACCGCTACTCGATAACAGATGGCGTTAGATATACCTTTATTGTACAGCGAACTTCGAAAGGTTTTGTGCTACAGTTTACATAACTGCCTTAACTTATGTGTTTGTAGTATGTGTCCATATTACGTGTATATTTTACGAAAATAGATAAAGTTACGTATTAGCTTATCTATGTTCTATTTAAGTCAAAGTTAGTTTCGTTAGTGATACATACACTAACGAAACTAACTTTGGTTTAAATAGAACATGGGTAAGTACTTACGTACTTTTATCTTCAATAGGTAGGTACTAGATGACCTCAATAGGCCCTCTAGATGTAACAAAATAAACAGAAAAAGAGGGAATAGAATAAAAATCAGTTAATGACAAAAAGCGAGTTTCGCGTACGCGGTTGCTCTCGCGACATGTTACCATAAATCAGGAGGGGTCTCTCCACCCTAACCCCCACTCTACGCCAAGGATGATCTTTTCCCTAGATCCTACATTTTTATAACGACCAACATCCGTGTGTTTTTCGACGCAATATTGCGGTGTTTAGGTGTTCACTCGTTATTTTTATGAGTTTCGTAATTTTTGTAAATGCAACCTTGGGTATTTTGACTTACCTATTGGAGTAAAAGTTTCGTAGAATTTGAGTGTAGTGATTTTAATTTTCAATTTCCTTTCTACCTAAATACCTAGCCTTTACAAAGTAATTAGGGCATTTTACATATATACATGTACATATTATTATGTTAAGTCTGTAAGCTTATATAATTTATTACGTATATATTACTTATCTGAAAAAAAAAATTGTGGCCTTAAAATTCTATCCTTTAATTTTTTTTTCTAGTGTCTAAGTTAAGGTGCAGAAATGAAAGGGAAACCCTCAACTCAAATGCCCGGGCTCTTACAGAAGAAGAAAAACAAAAGACAAAAGTGGAGCATTTGGTTGATACGACAGTTAAATTTGACTGGTCTACAAAAGTATTAGGTAATTACTAAAATTCACCTGACGAGTGTTGAACCGGTGCTGATTTGGTCAACCTGCCGCACCGCCCTCCGTCGTGCGCCGCGCCTGTCGCTAGGTAGTCGGCAGATATAGGCGGGAATTTTTTTCCTACTTCGACGCTTGGACGCCAACCTTTAATTTGATGTCATAAAAAGCTATGTAAATTGGATTTCAAGTTACTTTTTCGTTTTAGAATCGGCCAACATATCCCTAAAAGGAAAAAGGTTTTACTTGGTACTTTTTTAAAGTTATGCTTCGGTAGGTACTTACTTATTAAGTAATACTTCTAAGTTCGCAGACATATCTTTAATTGCTGATGCTGGTGAAGACGGGTCTAAGATTCTTCTTACGTTCTCCACTGATTTTTTTCCAGTCGCAAACCACACAACAGAACCGAACGGGATAATTCCCATTAACAGATTTACTACATTCTGAATCTCCCCAACCACGCTATGTAGGTAAGGGCGCGCATACAACAGGGAACGCCAAAAGCTACGCAGTTACTTCGCATCGACTACAAAACTGTGTTCAGAGCTTTCGTGATGTGTACAGTCACGGGTATAAGAATGTGTACACTTGACTTTATTCCAAGGCGATTTTCTCCTTTATTTTCGAATGTTTTATGTTGGTACGAACACAGTATTTTCGAAACCATACGTTTATGCAATGCAATGTGTCATAATACACACATCAAAAGTGTCTAGGGATCAAGCATTTTTATGCGGATTTCTTGAGATTAAGATGTGGCTTTGTAATAAATTTATGATTTTATAAATTTATATGGATCCTTTTTGGTGCATTTCATAATTTGAATCAGGAACTGTGAATCAAATTCGAGTAAAAGATGAAAATCAGCTGTCAATATTTTCCCTATAAAAACATACAACGCATTGAAGACATTATTAGTGCTACTGTTTCCCTACTACTGATTAAAACCAACGTTATTATGGAGCGGCGACGTCATTTAAGCAGGGAAGAAATGCTCAGAGCCGTGGGAATGATAGAAGCTGGTTCCCGGCAACGTACTGTGGCTTTAGCTCTGAATACAAGTCAGAGTGTTATCAGTCGACTTTGGACACGTTACCGAAGCACTGGTACCGTGGCTGAGCGCCATGGAGGACGGTATCGCTGCACCACACGGAGACAAGACCGATACATTCAAATCTTAACTCGAAGAGCTCCAACAATAACCGCCATGATGTTAGCCGTGAGGCTTCATCACTCTTCAGGGAACTTAATTAGCGACCAAACAGTCAGAAACCGCTTGCATGAAGTGAACCTTCATTCCCGAAGACCGCTACGGGTACCACCTATAGCAATGCACAATCGTAGGATTCGATATCAATGGGCTCTTGAACACAGAAATTGGGCAGAAGAACAATGGCGTTTCGTGTGCTTTTCTGATGAGTCTCGTTTTGGTATGAGACCGGATACAAGACGTATACGACACTGGAGAACCCCTGGACGCCAACAGCGATTAAAATCCTGCCAGGAAGTCCATCCTTATGGTGGTGGAACCATCATGGTATGGGCGGGTATTTGGATCGGCGGAAGAACTGTGTTGATTTGGATCAGAGGCAACCTCAACGCTCAAATTTATGCTGAGACGATTGTATCAGACGTCATCGTTCCTCTACAAGTGCAAATCGGTCCCTTATTTCAGTTAATGCATGATAATGCACGACCGCACACCGCAAGAGTTGTAAGACAGACTCTCGCCGCAGCTAATATCAATGTCCTGCCCTGGCCTGCTCAGTCGCCAGACTTGAACCCGATTGAGCATGCATGGGATATGCTACAGAGAAGAGCTCTGCCGAATATGGAGGGTATCCAGTCGCAAGAAGACCTTTTTTTGTTGTTGCAACGAACATGGGCTGCCATTCCTCAGCGTGATTTGGATGAACTCATTTTGAGTATGCCAAACCGATGTTCTTGTGTTGTTAGTGTTCGCGGTAGAAACACGGATTATTAATTGTTTAAGTTACCCAATAAAATTAAAAAAAAAACTGTTATTTCAGTCTTTTTTTCGAACTTTTGTGTTAGTGGTTCAAATGTCAAAAATCCCTTTATTAGGAAAATGGCAAATTTCTTTATTAATGCAAAGGTGACTTGGTTTATCGTTACTGTGACAAACGAAAACACTTTATTTGAAGAATCCTTAAAGAAAATTTTAATTAATATCAATCAGGAGAAAAGTTATTGCAAAAATATATGTTGATCCCTAGACACTTTTGATGTGTGTATTTCATTGTTGTTTTCGTTATTTCACGAAAAAACCGGTATTGAACGTTTCCAAGTGTTAACATATTAGAGTTCGTGACTGTACGCACCCTAAGCTTGGTTGACTACTAGCACAAAGTAAACACACTGGTTCGTTTTATCGACGCTGTTGCGTGGCGCCGCCCGCCCATTACATGTAGCTCCGGTGTCAACACACAGATGGCAGCACTGCTGTTGTGAACTAATTCCCTGAAAAAAGGCCTGAATGTAGGGCAATTTGGTACGACGCCTTGTTTACAAAATTTAATATGGTGTCTTATAATGAAGAGTTTTGTTTTTTATGATTCGATCATTAAATCGAACAAAGGTGAAGTTACTTTGGCTTCACAATTATTCATAGTGCTGGGAAAAGACTTCAGACTGAAAAAGTTTTTATTCATTCTATGTTTGTTAACTGAAAAGCATTCAGTTTTAAATATATACATATAGATGGTGATATTTAGCACAGAACCGGTCGAAGTAGCGGTGCTTGGTGGCCTATGACAAGCAGAGGACATCTTTCGGCAGAAGATTATAATGCTATTGCCTTAATTTAACTCTGTCATTTAATATAGAACACTCTTCGATGTAGTGGCAGCATGCATGGCGGCGCTTGCGCTCCTTGGTCCTGTTAAAGTTGTATCTCTTTAGCTATGTCTACTTGTGAACTCAACATTACCTACTCTTTAACCGATTGAATGGCGCAATTACAGAAACAATTAAAAAGCTATTGTGTGTCGCGTGGAACCACGTTCGAATACGAACTTTTACATTTGTTCACGAATTACTTTATCTTCTCATACAACTTTAACATCGATTATTATCTACTTATCTATATATATTTATCTATAAGATCGTCACCTCATATTCCATTCAAGAAGCTCTCAAACGGGCTATCTAATTAATAATAACGAATCCATTGTAGGGGTGAAGTTTGCCATCAGAGGTCTAGGAGACTGGTAGTCGGTTTCGTTAACTTATTACACGGACAATTCCTTCAGTTCTCAATAGACGGTATCCCCTACCACTGGCGCAAGTCACTTGAATATGTGAAATCGCTTGTAAGGTTCGAAAATGTACAGAAATAATCAAATTAATTGATTTGCTGATTCTGCCTAAGTGTTACTTAAGTATTTACCAATTTAATACTACTTTTATGAACATAAAACAGTTTTTTTTTCATTTGTACCAAAACTGGTAAAATTTTCACATGAAAATATTATTAAGAAATTGTGATCCTTTTTTATTCAACCTTGAGTGGCTGGCATATTTGTTTGCTATGTTGATCAAGGTTAAAAACTTTTTGGGGTTCGATTACAAAAGGAATGCCAGCGTGGGCTAAAGGGCGCGCAGAAAACATGCGCAACCCCTAAACGCCAATTGAAGGTTGAGTGAAATAATACCTAAACCAAAAGTTCGTCAGAAAAGGTCAGGGAAGCAGTGGTGGCTCAATGGTAGCGGCTCTCGACTTACGAGTTGTAGGTTGTGGGTTGGAACCCAGGCAGGCGCTTAACTTTGTTTAAGTAAAAAAAATTATCACCACTGGCTCTCAAAACTGTGTAGGAACGATGTTCGTGAGGAATCGGGCGTGTCCTAGAACCAAAAAATCGAAGACATTTGACCACTGGGCCCGCGTGGTAGATTGCAGCCCACTCCCTTTTTAAGAGAGGCCTGTGTGCGAGCAGTGGGAACATTATCGGCTGATTATGCTCGTCAGAAAAAATAAATTCGTTACTTTATCGGCCTTCTTATTAAGAAAATTTTAATAACGAAAATAAAACAAAAGGGTTGGTTCGTCACTTCAAAATTATAATATTATCTCATAATTTATTAAATGGTCAGAGAATGTTGTTTTTTATTTAGGAACAGTTCAGGGTGATAGCAATTAGATTGGTCATGGTTTTATTAGTTGTACAAATATACAAAATGGGAGCCAAAACACTGCCTTGTGGTATCCCATTCTTAAAACATCCCTTATCAGTCACATGTCTATATATTAAGCAGTATTTGGGCTTGACTTTATAGAGTTTTTAACCCAGGAACTAATAATTATTATTACAGGTTACCATGATTGCTTTCTTTGTAAGAAGCTTGTGATTCCTCAACAGTGTCAAATGCTGTTGATGAATCGACGAGAACAGCGCTAGTTGCTTATGCAAGATGCCTGAAGTTACGGTCGTACATGAATGAGGTCAATGGCCAATCTCATTTTATACCATATTATGATGCTTCATTTACATCTACACCTCATTTTCATTTATACAGTTCATAGAAATTTTCTTTTTAAGTATTCCTGAGCAAACTATTAATTTAGTCTGTGCTATTGGCGAGTCAAATCGTAACCCAATTTCTTATTGAAAAGTCGTTTTAACAAGTTTCCAAGCACATAGTAGAGGTTCTGTTGACGAATATGCGAGACCGAATCTTCAGCGAACCCTACGCGGCGATCCGACCTTAAGTACCTGAAAAGGTGCCAATAAATAATATACTGCAAAAGGTATTAACCGCCTTTAAAATCTATAGCAAAATCAACCTTACGTCATTCCATTAAAGCTGTCTTTCTTATTAATATAGAATGTTGCTAACCAGGGAAAATGTTGGCTCAAGTGGAACTTCTCCAAGAAACAACGGGTTTACCTCTGGGTCACCCTGGGGAGAGGAGGGCGGCGGTATTCCATCTAAATCTCCCGAACGAGGGATTCTGAGGTGAATTACCGAAAAGATGTTTGGGACGAGACAAACTCTTCCATGTTTTCCCAAATGTATTTGTACACAGTTATTATTTGTACACTAAGACGTAAATAAAAGATCTTGGAAACTTTCATCAATTTAACTATGTATTGTGTGCACATTTAGCCACAGTCTACATATCCAGATGTGGAGAAATCATAACTCGGCACTCTTATGGAAGTGAATAAACGATAAGAATCCAACTTCATATTGTCATCATCGATTTATATTTTTACCGCCCTTTTTTCGCGCCAAACTTTTTCAATATGGCGGCCGGCGAGAGCCACGCGCTGCCACCATTAACCACCGACACTTCACCGTTGCTATAAACTCACAAATCATGAAAAGCGCCATCGCATATGCTACATACAATACTCTACTTAATGTTCCACCCGCTAAGGTCGATTATCAGGTAAACATTCTCGCTCGATCGCCGGGAACAAAATGTTCCACCCAACAAATTATTTTGAACCTTGAAACCGCAATGAGGAAAACTTATTTTCAATTAATTCTCACGGAAAATCGTGAAACGAACAAAGAGAGCGAGAAACGAGGCCAACATTCGTTAATAATGTAATGTATATTTATTCGTTTACATTATTTTGGCCTCGATGTCGGCTTGCATCAAATAGGATCGCTTTTATATTAATTACGTCTGAAAATGAAACCATTATTATTGTCCTTTTTAACTGACACTTCGTAATGAGTTATAAATTCCATTGTATACATAAAGGAGTACCCGAAATTAATAATTAAGTAAAATAAGTCAACGACACAATAAATGTTTTTAAGTTACATGATAACTTCAATATTTTTGCCGCGCTTTTTACAGAGGACAGCTGAAAATCAGCTTCCGTCAAAACTTTCGGAACTAAAATCCACGCATGCATATTTTATGTAGGTAACTGAAAAGATTAGTTCAGTTGTTTTAAATTATTAAAAAAAAATCTTTAGATATATTTTCTAGATGAAGCTCCGAGTTGTAGTTTTACCGAATGATTAGTATTTACATAAATATGTACTTACTAAGTCTGTTTTTCTGTGCGGCCTAATTTATATGGCATCGGACGTCCCGCATCTAATCAATACACGGCTTGGTGCGGCGCGACGGGCGCGTTGTTCACTCGTTTTGCTTCGGGGCTGTTCGGGCACGATCGGTGAAGAGCGGGACGCCCTCGTCGACATTCGGGCGTTCTCGCTTCAATCGTAATTCCATTTTCCGCCCGCCTTGGCAAATTGAAATGTCGTAACTCTTGGGGGAATATCGGCTTTCTGCCCAAGAAAAATATTCTGCTAAGGCATTGTAACGACGCTTTAGATATTATGGAATATTTCCAGTCCATCATACAGTTCGGGGCGCGTCCCCTCAAATGGCTGTAATCGTGAATCTGCCCCGCCACTTGGACGCTCTACTACGGATGGAGGTATCGCGTTGCCCCCTTCACTTTTGATGTCAACTCAATATTTTTGTGTAGGGATTATCTCTTTGTTATGCATAATGGAAATTTCATTCCGTTGCTACTTTCAGTTGGTTTTCATTTGTGATGTCGATTGGGTAGGTCAAGAAAAAGTATTTTATCAAAATGTGTATTTAATATTTTATTTTAGAGAAAAATATTTTAGTCTTCGAAAGTTTTGTCGTTATTTGTCGCGAGAATCTGTTGTAAATCTCAAAAAAATAAAGTTGCGTAACTTAAAAAAATCATTCTATTTTTTAACCGACTTCTAAAAAAGGAGGAGGTTCTCAATTCGAATGTTTGTATTTTTTTTTTTTTTAGGTTTGTTCGCGCATAACTCCGTCGCTTGCCAACCGATTTGAAAAATTCTTTTTTTGTTGGAAAGGGTATACTTCCCAAATGGTCCCATAGTCAACAAGTCGGGATCTGATGATGGGATCTTAGAGAAATCGAGGGCAACCCTCAAATTTTATAGGCTCACTTATTGTTTTTCGCATATTTTATGAAGTATCTTGTGTATTTGCGTATGGTTGTCACCATCTCAGGTAGCTGAGCTGATGATGGACGGTACAACTTCTTAACAGTAAGAAGTTACTCGAACAGGCAAGGGTCCCGTTTTAGTAAATTATTTTGATGTTTGGTATGGATAGGGCATTTGCCACATTTGGTCTCATGATCATCATGTCATAACCTTATGCTGCATCAGGATAGTCTGCAGAGTGCCTAACTCCTCGACAACTAACAGCAGATATATCGTGTTTAGGCTCATTGAAAAGGGCTCGATGTGTGGATAAATGTACTGTTAATGAGGAACACGAGAGAGACCTGATGCTGAAGCCAGGAGCATCAGAAAAAGTACAAACCTTGAAATTACAGCACCGTAGTCGTGTTTGGGCTCATTTTAAACAGGACTAAATTATAAGTTCAATGCAATGTTGACATAAGTCTGGCCTGATGCTGCAGCCAGGATTATCAGCATCTAGTCTAATTAATGAATAAGGTATGCTTCAGAGGTGGTCCCATATAAATTTTATGAACTTTGCTTGGGTAGTTTTGGAATTAGATTCAACAATACGTTTGTTTTCCACTCAGTTTATATTGATGATGTTTATCTTTCTGTCACTAATATTCACATAGCAATTAGTGTTATATGAATTTGTATTATGGGGTAGGTACAACTAAAAAGCAAAAAATAAAAACTTTTTTACAAAAAAAAAAACAACCGACTTCCAAAAAAAACACTACAAAGTGAAAAATAACTTTAATTTCGGAAGTCGGTGTCAAAAAAACGAAAATGTGGAACCAACGACACCGACTTCCAAAATTAAAGTTATTTTTCACTTTGTAGTGTTTTTTTTGGAAGTCGGTTGTTTTTTTTTTTGTAAAAAAGTTTTTTTAGATTAAAGAGTTATCTTTCCAACTCTTATATTAATTAATGATGAAAGCTTATTTTTACAAAATCCAGAATAAATAAAACAGTAGCATAGTAACAAAGGCTTCGTTTATAAAATATATAAACAAAATAGAAAAAAATAACCACCCAAAAGGGGTACAAGCAATTCCGAGCGTTATATTAGTGGGAGGCCCAGTAGGTCAGATAAATTGAACCCTCCACGGCGTTGTGTTCACACGTAAATAACATGTGGAGTTTGGGGTAAGGGGCGCGGGCGGCCAGTCCCCGCTTGGGAAACCACAGAAACATACAAAGGAAAAAGTAAAAGCCATCCGAATACCAACCTTCTTGCTTCACGATAAGGATGAAACCGTAGATGAAGATGCGAAAATTGAAGATAGCAGTCGTGGCATCCAGCCAACGTTAGATTTGCAGTTTGAAAACACATTTCTCCACAATAAACACCCCTAATATGTTGGGAAAAGGGCAGATGGAGTTAATTGGCACAGTCAACAACGGTAATAAAGTAAGAATGGATTTCGTCGCTCACGCAACAGGAGTAGAGTAAACTTTTGTCACGGTTTGTTAATCTTAATGTTTAAGTTTTTAGATGATTTGTCGCAGTTAATTACAATGTTACTTTCGCTTCATATAATTAATATTATGTAAAAAGATATTGTTCCAGGAAAGGAAGGAAAATAAACAGAGCAAATATTTAAGGATAAACAGGATATACGAGCTTTTTTAGATGTTGTGTCTATTTTCATTTAAAGGCTATTTTTGGCAACATGGCCTGCTTATAACTTTTAGGAAAATCAACATAATTTTAGATTTTAGCAATAGCTAACTACTATTGGTTTTTCTGTCTTGTCTCGAAATAATCATCGAATTATGTTATCCAAAATTCTTATTTGCCAGATATCTTTAAACAATCATGCTGAGATATAACTGCACATACAATATTTAACAAATACACGAAATTTTCCATCCTTAAAATATTAGCACCATTACTAAAAAGCCATGATGCTAAGCCTCTCTCCCAACTCAAGAGTTTTAAGGGCAGTCCTCTTTCTTAAAAGATAGAAGACGGTGGCATGGACCGAGGGGTGGAAAAGGGGGTGGGGGGAGAGTTTTGCATTAATAATTTTGATATCGGTCCGCCTCCCGATTAATTTGATTAGTTGTGATTTGTGTTTGGGAATAAATGTAACGGTATTGATGGATATCTACCTTTTGTTGGCTTTGAAATTGTAGTGACAGTTGATGTAAAAAGACAGTCCGGGCAAGAAAATATTGTAACTGTCAATTACGAGTCGGATGAAGTCATGGATTCTTTGTCTCTATAGAGACCAAAATGGAGAAAAAGAGGATGTTTGACAATATCACAGTGTTAACAACACAAACAATGAAAACTGCATTAAATGCTACATTATTTTGTTCATGTAGTGCATTGCACAGATGCAGTCAGCCAGCAGAAGTTTTGTCAAAAAACATGACATTTGTAAAATATTTTTTAGGTCTACTGGAGCAGTGTTTTATCAATTCAAAACCTTTACTGAAATTATATTAAAATATGACTGCGTAGTTATTTGATTACTAGCCTCCAGTTGAAATGAAAATAATATGACATCACGATGGTGACCAAAACACGTTATGACACTTAAAGGGATTTTGTATCAAGGGGCAAGTGAATCAAAACCAGCATACTTACTAATAACATTATATTGAGACCTCGGGTCCGCTTGCGAAGTGGGGTGGTTATAGTGTTTCCCCTGGGATCGCCCGCTGTAGATGTCTATAGGGGAGACTCATGCAGAAGTGGACATTTGCGTTCAATATGATGATCTTTTGGTGGGATTTAGCAGTAAGAATGTTTGAAACAATATTTGGTGTCGGCCTGCAAGGTTCGCTCAATCTATCACATGATAATGATAGATCTGTCATTGCTTCATTTTTATTTCTATTGTGGTAAGTATAGTAATTTTATTATATATAATTAAAATTATATATAAATATAATTAATATTATATGATTAATGTACACAAAATATTGAAAAATATTTAAAAAAAGTAACGGTGGAGTTTCTTGCCCATTCTTCTCCATACGAAACTACCTTTTGGAAGGAGCGGCTAGAATTAATTTTATTCTATTTTATTGTACATTTTGACTTTCAAAAATGGTTTATAAGTACCTGTTTGAAATAAATGCTTTGACTTTGAGTTTTCGATTTCACATTGTACTTACCCAGAGATTGTGGATGTGGATTACTTGAAGTAAATATCTAAATATTTTTTATTAATTGTGTGATTCCCTAATATACTCGTATACTTAATTACTTAGTACGTAGAATACTTGTACGTGTTATTAGAATTACGTGGGTCTTTTCGCACGTGTAGCCTTCACATATCTATTTTTAATCTAATGTTGAGCTAAAATTAACCCTTCGGAAGCTTTACGTAAGGTTAAATTTGGAGACTAACACTGTGTTATTTTAGGTTTTTCGGAATAAGCTTTAATGGAGCCAGTGTTAACTCAGACTGATTAAAAACTGCCATCGTGCACAAAATGATTCTGGTCACTGTTTGTTGGTATGTAAATGCAAACAATCATCATTCTTCTGCTCTTATCCCAATTTATTTGGTCCGGCGCAACATGTCTTTTTCTTCCATACTTCTCTATTAGTTTCATCATTCACACAGTCATCCATCGTTTCATATTTGGAGACTACCAATGTATTACTTTAGGTCATTTTGAAGAGGCTTGTATGAAGCCAGTATTAACTCAACTTCGTCTGATTAAAAACTGTCGGCCTATTCTGTAAAAATCTCACCTTGAAGACTTAGGTGAAGTGAGCCGTCATTCCAATTGACACTCACTTCAAACTCACTTCACCTAAGTTTTCACGGTGAGATTTTTACAGAATAGTCCAGTTCCTATCACGCACAAAATGATTGTGATCACTTTTTGTTGTTATGTAAATGCAAATAATAGTTTCCCTAAATACCGGTGAAGCATACAAATTGAGTTGATCGTAGACATCGATAGATGTGTTAATAATAATTAGGATCGACGTCCGTTATTAATAGGGGTCGGTGATGCGTTTGGTTCGAGTCATGAGAGTCCGCGGCTTGAGAGAGACTGCAGTTAATAAATATAGGGAAAGTATTTTTTTAATTATATTGCCATTTCGTGGAGTTACCGTACTGGAAACATTGTAATAAAAATTGTTTTTTCCTGAAGCAGATTTCGGTTTTTGGACAATTTTATTATAGGTAGTACTAGTACCATAATAAATCTCATCTGCGAACCCGGATGAAAAGCTAGTCTATTTCCTTCTCCAGGTCGTAGTCTACCGCATGTGCCAAATTTCATTCAAATCCCTTCAGTCGTTTTAGTGTGAAAGCGAAACAAGCATATTATAAAAAATCTAATCTTTTCTCTGTATAATATTAGGTTAGATTTTATTTATTCAAATCAATACAATCTTCTTGTGAGTGCTTATTTTTGGTGCAGTTCCATGAGTTTGATATAAGAGGCTGCTTTTATCAGCTATGTGTTTGATGTTTGATTTATTTGTTTGAGATTAGACTGATGACTTATTTAATAATGGGCATTGGGCAACATCATCAGCATCATCTGGAGCAGAGAAGTCCTGAAGTGGAGACCTCCTGCTAGATGGACCGACGATCTTAAGAAAGTGGCTGGGACAGACTGGATGCGCGAGGCGGAGGACAGGGTGTTGTGGCGCAGCCTGGGAGATGTCTATGTCCAGCAGTGGATTGCGACAGGCTGAGTTGATTGATTGATCATTTTCAGAAACTACACTATAGGACACACAAATAAAATGTTTATGTCTGTTGTTTTGAACACTGTTTAAGTTGCAAGCGGGAAGCGGTTTAAAAAAAGTGCTTTTCGCTAGTCACTTACGTCATTAGTGTTTACCTTTTGGGACAATACAATCGAATATTATGTAATTAACATTAATAGGCAAATGTTTAGCTGAATGTTTTAGAGTGAAGTGAATAAATTAAATTAGCATTGTTCTACAAGTGGAATTAGAATGTTGATTAATTTTGACAGTTGAGTGTATGATCGCTTTGCATAATTTATTAAAAGGAATTTCTAGCTTATTATCCACATTGCAAGGTGAAAGTGGCGGTTTATGACATACTAGCTTCTGCCCGCGACTTCGTGCGCATGAAATTTCTTGGTCCTCCGACCCACCCCGTCGCATCGCATCGCCTGCCCGCGCTATTACTTTGTTTCCGCTTAGCGTTCTATCTGACTTTATTACATTTTGGCTCGGCTCCTATGGGTCGTGGTGTGATATTAAATAGCCTATAGCCTTCCTCGAGAATTGGGCTATCAAATGAAAAATAAATTTTCCAATTCGACTGGTAGTTCCTGCACCCTAATTGCGTAACACACTATCAATCGGAATCTGAATCATTTTGAAGCAAATTGCTAATCCATTGCTTTATAAGTTCGAACAATTTGTCTGCTCAACTCGTAAATAACGCAATGAATGTTGTTGAACTGTCAAAATGAAACCGATTCCGATTGATAATGTGTTAAATTTGTGAAGGAAAACATTGTGAGGAAACTGGCATGTCCTAAAGTCAAAAATCGAATACAGGTGTTATCTACCAACCCGCACTGGACCCGCGTGGTTGACGGCCCACTCCATCTCATAGAGGGGAGGCCTGTGTCCCAGCAGTGGGAAGCATTATAGGCTGATTATGCGATCTACATTCAAAGTAGGAAGGTGTAAGTGACAGTTTTTGACATATTATGAACAGTGTGTGGTGTTTATTTTAGATTTCTTTTTGTACGCCTTCAGTTTTATTTTTTTTCTTTGTAAAGGAAAATGTTTTGACTTCCAATTCACACTCACGTCAATTTGTCGTGTCAAACGACTCAAACTCAAAGCATTTATTTCAAACAAACCAATTACAGGCACTTTTGAATTGTTAAGGGGTCGGTCAGTCAGAAAGATGAAGGTAGTTGTACATTCTAAAGCGTAGTACCTAGGTACCGACGCCAGCATATCAAGCTACCCGAAACTGTCAAATTTTCCTAATCAACTTTGAACCTTATACTTTAGCGATAAAGTTGAAAATCTATTAAAGAAATTTGACAGATTGTAGTAGCTTGATGTGCTGGCGTCTGTACTTAAGGAGAAGAACGGGCAAAAAACTCCAGAGACACTCTTTTATATCATAAAATTGATACAACTGTCAAAGAATGACAGTCGTGATGTCAATTCGCTTAACAATTAATTTCACTGACTTTACATTTATTGATGAGATCAAGATTCCAGTACGCTGAATGCTTATTACTTAGGTTGCAATTTGCATACTGTGAGTCTGTGATCTTGCTGACTCTGGGCTTAAACCAACTACAGTTAGCTTGAGACGAGATCAGTGCGCAAATGTTTAATACCTTGTAAAATAATATATAATTAAGTATAAAAAAGAATCACATAGATAGGTACTTACTTAATTAATTAGTTCAAACTGTTTACTACTACTATTCTATTTTTATGGAAAAAATTAACTTGAAAAAAATATGTTTTTGGATCCTATAATTATAAGTAATTAAATTGTAATAATAACAGAAAATCTTATTAATTCGTTACATCTAATTATGAAGCCTTCACAATAAAATCAAACAAACAAAACAGCCTTAAAATAAAAATAAAAAGAATTAATTAACGTTCCAAGATGTTAGATAATAAACTTGCATTAAACGATACTTTGGGAAAATTCGGGAATGCCCGGGCGGAGGGAGGGGGGCCCCCTTTAACCTTTCTTAACTTCCACGAGTGAGATTGAGTACATAAGTAAGTATATAGAGCAAGTATATAAGTTTAATTAAGACTCCTCGCCGTTCTGTTAGCGTGCATTGTTTATGAGAAAGGAATAATTCAGTGTAATTTATATTTTGTTTGGCAAATAGGATTAGTAGAAGTTGGCCTTTTTACTTGTGAAGATATGCTATTGAATATGTTAAGAAAGAGATTTTCATGAGAAAAAGGGCAAAGAATTAAAATGATCATACTTTTGGGATTTTTTTTGGGAATAAATGTATAAAAATAATGCTAGGTGCGGTGCTATGTGCAAATAATGCTCTTTTTCGACAGCAAAAGTGTATTTTTCATAAAATAGCCGCTTTTTGTTTTATCGTTTTGAAGAAGGAAAGAACTTTTCTCCCAGTAATTTCAAAATCACACTTCTAAGTATGAAAACTGTCACACCAAAGTAGTACCAGTCACACCTAGCTCACTCCAACAATTTTCCTCCAAGATTCCAAGCTTGATCTAAGTTTGACTGCGGAAAGGAAAGTTTCGACCGATGAGGCTGTAGACAAAGCGGCTACCTATACACCGGGACTGCCTTTATTAGAGGAAGGCCTCCCGAGAGTGTGTGCTAGTCAACTGATTTATTGACGTTAACTTTGTGATGTATGGAATACAGATACGGAAGACGGCGTTACCTTTCAATCGATTTTCAACTCTGTGATGACAACGATAGGTGTGAGATTTGTGTTTATGTGGATAGTTATGATATGCATACGTCACGGTGGTAAAGTTTTAAAATGAAAATATTGAAAATACTTTGAGATAATGCAGTCTCAAAGAAATATACATAAAAGTCTAGATTGCTTTAGATATTTACGTTAGAATTGACTTATCCCAGATTTTTTTTGCGGCGTTTTTTTTTTCGCCAGTGTATTTTCAATATGCCTCGCGCCGAGAGTTAAAAATCCAACAGTGTGTTTTTTTGACGCCCTGAAGTGCACTCTGTAGGATTCTCAATGCTCGGCTGAACACAGAGAGTTGAAAATCCAGTGCGCGATAAAATCCCGCCGCGATATTTTTACGTCCGTGCAAACTTGAGCTTAGCAGGAAAATCATCTGCCTAGCCTTTTCCCAACTATATTGGGGTCGGCTTCCAGTCTAACCAGATGCAGCTGAGTACCAGTTTTTTACACGGAGCGACTACCCAGCGTATTACCCAGTAACTGGGTACCCCTTGGTAAGACTGGTTGTCAGACTTTCGGGTTTTTGACGACCCGTAACGACTGTCAAAGATCCACGAATGACAGGCGGGACCCAAGAGGCACGGAGAATAAAATAGGTAATCTAAATATTGCTTACCTACTAATTTAACGTCGGCTATGGCTGAAGAAGAATCTTCCACCATAATTTTGAACAGGAACAAGACATCGTTATTTACATCAAACTCTTGAAAAAGAAAATTAATTCTGTCCTTTTTCAGGGAGGTGGGACGGAAGAAGTTCCTCAGCTGCTTGCCGTGAATAAATTATAATGATAAGTCTCATGCCTTCGCCATATTGAAGGCGTTTTGATCATTAAGCGGCGACACTCCCCCCGCTCAGTTACCAGTTATTTTTCCGGGACGGATTCCGGCGATGATTCCCTTTCCCCTTTCTCCCCAAGGACGAGGCCTCTACAAGAACGCTTGAACTTCTTTCATCTTTTCGTACTTCGAGTGATGCAAAACTCAAAATGATGGTCGGAACGTGCGATGAAAGGAGCCGAGGTAGGATTGAAGAATTCGCGATAAAAATACATGTCGTTTTGATTGTAGAAATATCACTTGTGGGTCAGTGGTGTGGAAGGCGATGCTCGCGTCGCTGCTTCTGGATTTCCGCGTATTGAATGCTGTAACCCTTTATAGTTTCGCAGTGCTCTGTTCGTACCAGGAGCGCAGAATGTAAGTGGAGCTTTAGAAATTGCTGTAACAAACAAAAAATATGGGCTTGTAGGATTTAAAATATCATAGATTTGCATGTATAGTGGGGCTCGTGGCTAAATGATAACAGCTAATGGGTCGAGCGTAGGACAGCGTATTGTGTCGCAGCATGAGAGAAGCCTATGTCCAGCAGTGGACTACGATAGGCTGAGTTGATTGAACAGGTCTCTCGCAGGTTAAGCTACACTTGCCGCGGTCGGTTCGTGGATGGGGTCACCCATCCATTACATATCGAGACCCCTCCGTGCATCGGAAAGCTTGGATATCATTCGTAGATCTTTGATAGTCGTTACGGATACTTAGAAGCCCAAAGTCTGACAACCAATCTTAACAAGGGGTATCGTTGTACCCAGTGACTGGGTTGTGGAGGTCCGATAAACAGCCGCTCCATGAAAAATACTGGTATTCAACTGCATCATGGCCGGGACATGTTGAGAAAAGGCTGGACAGATTTATTGCATGTATAGTGATGAGCCTGTAAAGTAAACTAAGGTCAGACATTTTCCTTCATTTTGTTTGGATGATCTCACTTATATTTAGCTTATTTTTATTGTTTATTTGTCTTCCGATAACTCAGCAGACTTACCTTGAGACAGACTGTCGCTGTCTGTTGCTAGGTGACACAGTGCCGACTGTCTCCCTCTCTCGTCGCTGTGTTGTGGCGAGACCTTGTGCCGAAACCAAGTGCCAATAAATTATGGCTCTGTATGGACAACGGCTAACTTAGCGAAAGTTTTGCTAAGTTCAATATATTTGACTATTGATGGTTTTGCTGCGAAACCATCAATAGTCAAATATGTTGACCCTGCGGCATAATTGCGTAACACACTATAGTAGCTATGGCTTTCATTTTGACAGTTCAACAACATTCATTGCGTTATTCACATTGTTGAGCAGACAAATTTTTCGAACTTAAGAAACAATGGATTAGCAACATCCTTAAAAATGATTAAAATATATCTATTTTAATCATTTTTAAGGATGTTGCACACTATTGTGTGTTACGTAATTAAATTAGGGTGCAGAGGGCTTAATAGAAAAGTGGCAATCGGTTTCAAATTGTTTAGTATTTCTACAACGACTTTCAATAGAATTGCTTTCTGGTAACTTCTATTAGTACACACGGCTACACATCAAGCTATACATTTCCAGTTTTCGCTGACCTCGCATTGTATAGGCTTGTCGTACAATCAGAAGTCAGCTTATACTGGTTATGTATAGCTTGATGTGTAGCCGTGTGTACCATACATTTTTGACTTTTTCATAAGTGTTATCGCTGATAGAATGTCTAGGCCCTCAGGTAGGCACTGTTTTACTATACGTTAAGTGTAATTAAAAACTCAATGAACCAACTCAGCCTATCGCAATCCACTGCTGCCCAGGCTGCGCCACAACACCCTGTCCTCCGCCTTCCGCATCCAGTCTGTCCCAGCCGCCTTCTTTAGGTCGTCCGTCTATCTAGGATATCAGGATAAAGTGTGTGCGCAAACACAGGTGCACTCTCTGTTCCTTTACTCTCATAGTCCGATGGGATGACAATCCCACACGACCGGGGAGAGATCATGCGCAGGACCAACGGCTTTACGTGCTTTCTGAGGCACGGGGGTAATAAACCGCCAACTTCCAAACTCCGGACTGCTGCGAAAGGAAATGACTACAAATTCGTAATGGAAAACCCAATAACCCTTTGTATGACCTGGGAATCGAACCCAGGACCTCGTTTCTCGTTGACGTCCCGTTGCCGTTGCATAATTAGCCCATAACGATCCCACTGCTAAGACACAGACCTCCTCTCTGTAAGAGGGAGAGGGCCGTAATCTACAGAGAGCAGAGCAGGTTGGTAGAAGTCACATGTCTTCGACTCCCGTTGCCGTTGTACAGACGCCGGCACATCAAGCTACCCGAAACTTTCAAATTTTCCCAATCAACTTTGAACCTTATGCACTATGGATAAAGTAGAAAATCTATTAAAGAAATTTGACAGATTGTAGTACCTTGATGTGCTGGCGTATGTACGTTGGACAAGCAGTGTAAGACTTCCTACTCTTAAATTATGTTAGGACCAAGAAGGTTTAACTTTACTCAACAGTTAACACCTTGGAATTAGAATGTATGCAGATCTTTAAATAATTTTGCGAAAGTTGAATCTTCAATCGCATGATGAATGAATGTATTCGTTCACCTCTCTGTGAATAACATCTTGTATTATAATAATGTCACCTTGGGCTGACCACTTACAGACTTGTGAATAGCTTTGTCGGAGAAGGTAAGAAAGATGGAGACGGCATTGTGAAACTCAAACTCAGAGCATTTATTTCAAATAAACCAATTACAGGTGAATGCTTATGCGAATCCCGCACCCCCGGCCATAGGTAGAGGTGGAACACCGCGGTGGTTTTAGCCGGTAAGAGTCCGGCATGCCCATCTCTCCCCCCCACGATGAAGGAAGTCCATGAGGATTTCCACCACGCAACCAAAAAAAAAAGTCACTTTTGAATTGTCAAGGGGTCGGTCAGTCAGAAAGATGGAGCTAGTTGTCCATTCCAAAGCGTAGTAGGTACCTATTGAAAAGAACGGGCAAGAAACTCCATGAACACTCTTTTATTTCATAAAATTCTTACAAAATATTGATTAAGTACAACATCGTTTATGTTGAAATTATCCATGTGAGAACGATGTAAAAAGACGTGCACGTTAAAAGCGTCCGTTATAAAAAATACATAATAACAATTCAGAAATTAAAATAACACTGGCCTCGTCTTTTCGAGAGGGAACAGAGTCATGCAATTTAATGTTGTCACCTTCAACGATTATTCGTTCAACGGCGTCTGTCGGACGGCCGGCGAACCGTCTGCCAGGGGTGGGTGTACCCCGAGACAGAAAGAATGCGACGAGCAACCAATGTCATTGTAAGTATATTATTTGCTGCAGATTAAAGTCAGAACGAGAGGTATCTGCAGATATCGCGTAAAAGTAATACTATGAAGAGCTAGAGAAACTTCATTTGTTAAATGATCAGTTGAAAGATTTTTATGATGAGATATTTGGAATCTTGAATCTGAAGATTTGGATTTGTGTTTTATCTTTTAGTAAATAGATAAGCGGCAGTTTGTAGAGAAGCGTCAATTAACTATTGTGATACATTCATGTTATCAATGAACATGTACTTATTTGAATGTCATAAACTTTGATAAATGTATCGAACGGCTCAAACGGCTGGACCAATTATGATAAAATTTTGTATGGAGGTAGCTGACACGCTGGATTAACATATAGACTACTTTTTATCCCGATATTTCCACGGGATCGGAACTTATGCGGGTGCAGCCGCGGGGCGCAACTAGTTGTTTCATATGCTCGAATTTTGTCTGCTCAACAACGTAAATAACGCAATGATTGTTGTTGAACTGTCAAAATTAAAGCTATTGCTACTGATAGTGTTACGCTGTTACCCCGCAAAATTTAATTCTGCGGGCTTTAAAATTTTACAAAACCTCTTAATATTTTTATTTACTTCATACAAAGAAGCATTGCTTGCTCGCTCGCTTGATCGATTTGCTTATGACTGATGTTCAAAGAATGTCTGTTTTTATGCACTTAGTCTTCTTCTTCTTAGCGTATCCATAGCAATCTAAATGGACTCCGCCCAGAATTCGGCTACTTGTATGGCGCCATCACCAGCGTGCATCAGTTCCTGTAACGTGCAGCTGACATGACACGCAGGACACGATATTAAGTGTCCCATCGTTTGTGGAACAGCACCACATTTACACTCCAAGGCAGAGTCGTCTGTTGCACATGCTGTTATTTCGACTTTATTTATTAAAGCGGTTTGGTCCCACTGCAGGGCAAAGGCCTCCCTATACTCTTTCCACTTCTTTTTGTTTAGAGCTGCTAAGGATTTCTTGTTGAAGGAGTCAACTCCGTCTGGGGCTATTTCGACTTTGCTGCATTGAACATTAACCAAGGTTAAAAACTCTACAGATTCATGGTAAGATTATGTGTGCTACAAACAAAAGTAGCGTTGCCAACCCTAACCATTCACGCACACTTAGCAAATTAGCATTGTATACAAACATGGACTTGTTTATGGAAGAATGGTAAGTAATTAAGTGTATCCGGGGTGTGGTTATTGAGTTCATCTCTAAATCAGTATACTAGGATTAATTCTTATGGCGCATCCACATATGCCCGGCGGCACGGCCGGCGGCCAACCCGGCGGCCAGGCCGCCGGCCATGCCGCCGGCACATGCACTCTTTTACTGCGAAAATTGCAACCGCATCTGCAGGCCGCCGGTAAAGCCGGCGGCATAAGCCGGTGGCATGTGTGGATACGCCATTAGAACTAACAAGGGGAAAGTCCGTAGAAAAGTACACAAGAATGCAGGATTTAATGTCAGAACACTTTTCTTCGTGTCGTATTTTTAGGCAGCCATATTTGTTCCTAGAAGTTACGCAACATTAAAAAATGCCACTGCAACATTTTGAAAGCATCGGAGTCAGCTAACAACTAGCTACATATTTCTGACTGACCGACTCATGACTGACTTCAAAAGTGCCTGTAAATGTTTTACTTAATTGAAATAAATGCTTTGGGTTTAGAGTTTTTTTTTTGTCAGGTCAGATTAGCTTAAGGTATGAAGGCGTAGGCAGGTGTACGGTACCCACAGAATATAGCTGTACTTTCCAAACATTGAAGAAATGGTGAAAATATTGATTTTCACAGCTAATACCAACATCAGATTAACAACATCGCTACCTTCCTCAATAAACCGTACAGGCACGTAACAGTGACGTCACCCAGTGGTGCCACCCACACCACAATCGAAAATAAGCTGAAGGCGCGACCTTTCTTTTGTTGGTAATAAGTGGTCAATAAATTGTCGCAATTTCTTTACTTGGGATTATTGACGTCTATTCAATCTTAATAAGAAAAGACGTAGGTGCTCGTAAATTCTGTTATCTCGTATCGATTTACCATGAACCTTGATTAGACAGCAGGGCTGCCATAATAACACTCTTTGGTGGTCCTAGAGGTACATATTAGGGGTATTCCTCGAAACGCACCAACTTGAAAAATCAAAAACGCAAAGTATTATAATTTTACTCCTCGAAATGCATCAATGATGAAACATAGAGAAGAGCATGAAGGATTTGTAATAAATGATATCGATAGACGTTTCATTTGGTGCATTTCGAGGAATACCTTGAAAATTTTAAAGATAAAGAAGATATACTTAAGTCTACAGCAAACCAAGGTGAGGATGGCGCGACGGCTTGACTATGCACAGGTTTGCACCGGCGTGTTTCTCACGCGGCGATTTTTTTTCGCGCACTGGATTTTGAGCGCACTGCTTAGCGCCGAGAGTTGAAAATCCAACATTGTTTTTTAGATACGCTGGCATGCGCTCTGTTGAAAATCCAATGCGCGATATAATCCCGCCGCGATATTTTTACGTCCGTGCGAACTTGGTATTATGTACAAACGCCAGCACTTTAAGCTACAATCTGTCAAATTTATTTAATAGATTTTCAACTTTATCGCCAAAGCATAAGGTTCAAAGTTGATTGGGAAAAATTTACAGTTTCGGGTAGCTTGATGTGCTGGCGTCTGTACCTACATTCGAAGCAAATAAAGACCTATTCTATTCTATGCTACTGCTACATTGTCGCAATAACGCGAACTACACTGCGCGCGCTCTGTGTTGTACTGTACAGGGAGACGTCGAGCTCGAGCAGTATGCGAGAGAGAGCGCGTGAAGTGTAGTTCGTGTTATGGCGAAAATGTAGCCGAAGCATGTACTGACTCGCATTAGCAAGAGCAGAAACCATGGAAATTCTTTCATATATCTATGGCAGAAACTGTGTGGGAAAGCACGAGGGAAGCCTTTGTTCTACAGTATATATTAGGATCGTTGCAGGTGGCGTTCTGTAGTTTCTGCCTGACCCCATGGGAAGGCGTGAGTTTATGTATGTAACGTCTATTCAAACTAATGTTACAAATTTATGTTCTTTCAAGTTAAACAAATATCAACTTTATTTTAATAGTAATTAAGTTGATTTCAGATTGACTAGCACTATTGAAAAAGTTATAAGAATGTTTGAAGTTGTAGCGTAAACTAAACTTTATTGTGTATGATTTAAAGTTATTTTTCCATAAACTCATATTTGTTTACATTTTTGGCAAATAAGTCGCGAATGCAGATTATGTAGGTAAATATTGATTACTTTTGGTTAATAAGACTAAACTACCCTGACCACAGGTGCCTGAATAGGATTTAATTAATTATTCAGTGGAGGAGATGGTCATCAAATAAATTTAGGTTTTGCATAATATAATTAAGAGCTTAGAACAAAGTGAAACTGAAAATTGTCTGCTCATGTTTGCTTCCTATGTAGGTATGTATGAGTCAAAATCTGTACATAAATTATGCGCGAACTGGGGTGAAATTGAAGGCTTTAGAAAGAAAGAAAGATATCGCATTAAATGGGAAAGTTGAGTTTGGAACCGAAAACCTAGCACTATGTTCCATTGCCTAAACAGCTATTAATAAAATGTTAGTTCTGATTTCCATTGCGAAAATTCTGATTGCATAAAAAAAAACGATTTTGAAATCAATTAGTCGCATAATTGTCGATGGACGGACACTATTAGCATCTATCGACAGAATGTCAGTTGCATACGTCACTATTGATAATCAAATGTGTGGACGCGATTTGCAGGTGATGTGTTTGCGTGTCTCGTGTATGTGTGAGTGAACTGCGCATATGGCGTGGGGGATGGGTGAGGGGGCGGTGGGGTATACCCGAGTAACTGCTCAGGCTTGTAGCTAGCTCGGTACATTTTATTGTAGCTTGCCTCTCTAGATACTACTGACTGTGAGTGGAGTCGGTTTATCGATGTCGATATAAACGTAGTAAATGACGCTGTTATTTTTCCTGTTGTGTGTAGGTAGGTACTGCGCCCGGATTGGATGGCGAGTTTAATAGCAAATGTTTACAGTTAAACTTTGGGTTTAAATAAAGCTTTGAAATTGTACACTTTTAATCTAAATACGGATTTTAAGGCCTCGTATAAATTGTTGTATAAAATCGTTGAACGGAACGGGGTTAAACTCTCTTTAGAAGACGCTATTTTTATCACTGTTTCATAAAATGTTGAGTTTTACGTACCATAAATTTTAACCTCAAGCAGTACATCTTACTGCTTCTTATGTCTTGGTATTCTGGTGGACTATATTTTGACTGATACTTTTTTTATTTGATAAAACACAACCAATATTTCAAAATCGACAAGTAAAAAAAACACACCTAATTAAAACTATCGATAAACGCAACCTATATCGACAGTTGCATGTCACATCACTAAACAGGTTAACTCGTCCTGGGGCGTTGCCTGAGCTGCCCTGTGTGTGGCCAATAATTTTATTACAAGTTCATTAAGACCCCGTTGCGGCCGTCAACTTAACATTTCTTTCTTATTTATTTGTTGATGTGAATCTTCAATTAGAAAATATGGTTTGAATATGAAATGTGTTGGATATATTGGTGGGTCCATCATGACGCACATTTTGGCGAAACGGTCATTGTGCGTAGACTGACTGGCAAGGAGTTCTAGAACTCACTGCTAGAGTCAGTTTCCCGATAACTTGACAAGGAGGCAGGGGACATCGAGGCGCAAACTGTGACCATGGAATCAGCATATGGTCCTAGACTAGCGTAGAACTTTTTCGTCCATTTTTTTTTTAATGTCCTGAATTCGTGGTAACAGGTTGCACGTCGATGTCCTAGCCTCACTGTATAACTTCGGAGTCTTTAATCCTCGAGTATTCAAGAATCCGGAGTTATATTGCCCAGGAGTAAACTGAATAGGTTCCGCGTCCTCTTCTGAGTAAAGGTTTAGCACCAGCGTCAACCCCACTGTCGCTCGCGAGGTACTGCACCCTAATTCCATAACACGCTTTCAATCCATTGCTTCATATGTTCGAAAAATTGTCTGCTCAACAACGCAAATAACGCAATGAAATATGTTGAACTGTCAAAATGAAAGCCATTGCTGCTGAGTGTGTTACGCAATTACCCCGCTGATGAATGGCGTGCCTTTATTTCTAAAAACAAAGTGAAGAGCCTTAGATATTAGAAATTGCTGAAGCAACGTACAACTAGGTTTTAAGTTAACGTTCGTCAGTAAAGTTTTATGAAAGCCATATAGCTGTTTATCTATTAGCTGTAAAACATTGAATAGAAATTCCTTTGGATATGTTTCTGATTGCGAGATTTTTGGTAAGTAGTAGATAAAATAAATTTCTGATATCTAAAGGCTGCTTTGCGATTGAATCGCTAAAATCTGAGTATCAATAAAAATATTATAAATCTTTTAATATAATTGATTATTTTTAAAAGTTTATTAAACACTAGCTTTTGCCTGCGACTTCGTCCGCGTGGAATAATGACTTCCGGAAAAAAACAATTTATCCCCCTTTTCTCCCCGTTGGGAGGGAATTTCTAAAAATCCTCTCTTAGTGGTAGCCTAATCCTCCCAACAAACACACATGCCAAATTTCAGCTCTCTACTGCCAGTAGTTTCGGCTGTGCGTTGTCTGTCAGTCACTCAGTAACGGAAGAGTTTTATATATATAGATATAGATCAGTGGCGAAGGTACCATACAACTCGATTCCCGCCGGCTTCCCTTCGAAAATTCAGAACTCTATAGTCAATTCATCATTGTAATTTTCTTTTGGTATTTTTTTTTTGCTCCGGCCTACCTCTGTCATAAATTCACCCTACGCCACTGATATAGATAGCTGTGCCCGCAACTCCGTCAGTGTGTAATTCCTTGCGTGTTATTAAGTTAATGTATTGGTAATATTGTTTAGATCAAGTTCACATGAGGCTTAAGTACCTATACAACGAAATTACTACTTCACCTAAAAAGAAATAAAATGTAAACTATTAATAATTTGTAATTTGAACGAATATAATACACTACCAAAATAACTATGTAATACCTATTTTATAAAATAACAACAAAAGAAAACTAAATAAACTAAATAAATTTAAAGACTAAAAGTCGCGCTGATAAACAATATTGTCTGTCAATAAGGTCGAATGCTCGCATCAACAGCCAAATATTGTATGAAGTTCGCGTTTTTTTTTTTTTTGGGAATGGCATCTCGCAGTTCAACCTATGAGGTTGTCGTCTGATTAACCGGGCTTGCCTGTGGATGCCTCAAAATTAAGGCCTCCAGCCAGGGCTTAAAAAAAAACTTAAAAACTAAGCGACTACACGCTAAGGGCACCCCCTGTGGGGTACAGACCTCGGCTTAGGGCGTCGCTGGGGGGGGGGGCAGCAAGGGACAGGCTGGATCGGAATTATTTAGGGGCGAATTTAATACTACAGGCTCAGCGGCGCGGGCTGGCTCGAGCAAGGGTCGGGGAGGGGAATTTACGGGGTGTCGCGACGGGCGTCCTCGACGGCGAGGACGGAAGGACGGTTGTCGGGTCGTGTTCGTGTGTCTCTTAATGGTGCTGGTGGCTTTCCTGCTCTCCTGTAAGAGGGTAGTGGCGTCGTCGGGGATGGTGAGGGTATGCCTTTTTTTTTTTTTTTTTTTTTTTTTTTTGTGGATGGGAAATCATCTAATGACTCCTCCCGCTCTGGGTGGAGCGGAAGGGAGTGTCAGACTCTTACTGACTAAAACCCACCCGTGTTCCTTCCTTAGCCCTTTATGTTCCGGGGCAGCGGTAACCCTTTCGGACGATCCCGCTACCCCGGCAGGCTTCGGCCCTGGCGGGCCCCTTCCTTTATGCTGACATCTCTTTGAGGCGCGCGTGGAACACATACGCGCCGTCCGGCACGGGCCTGGTCCTGATCGGACGGAGAGCTAGAGGGTATGCCTTGGTCGGCGAATCCTACTTATGCGGGAGGGAGTATATTGGGAGGCCGCCGCAATCAGGGCAATTGGGGTGCTTTATAGCAGAGTCGAAGAAACGCTTGGCGAGGCGCTTCATGAACTGCTGGACGGTGTGAAGTTCGCGTTTGGATCCCCCGCCCTTTTATACCTCCCGCCGCGAGCCGCGTCGAGCGCGGCGACCGTTACACAAAAATAATCCTTATAGCATGATTCAGTATTCACGCGCGATGGCTTATTGGCGTATTTCATGTATAACTTTGGTGTTTCTGTACCGATTTCTATGATTATTTTTTTAATAAATAGGTAATAATGTTAACATTTTTTAATTAGGGATGAGTGAGAGTGTTATAAACGTAAGTGTAGACAAATATAATCAGAAAGCTCCGAACTGCTAAGCTATCTGGAGTTACACGTATTATTGTGAGTCAACCATAAAAGATAGACATTTGCTGTCGCGGAATATTTTTTATATAATTTTAAGGAGAACATTTCCGTCATACATGATTTCTGTGTAGCTTTAACCATTAAGGCTGCACAAGCGACTGAAGCTTCAAAAATGGAGTAAGTTCTCCGGTTTTCCCAACATTTCCCTTCACTGCTCTGCTCCTATTGATCGTAGCGTGATGAAAAATATACTATAACCTGCCCAGGAGTATGAAGAACAATTGTACCAAGTTTCGTTGAAATCCGTCGAGTGGTTTTTGTTTCTATAAAGAACATACAGACAGACAGACAGACAGACAGACAGACAGACAAAAATTTTACTGATTGCATTTTTGGCGTCAGTATCGATCACTAATCACCCGCTGATAGTTATTTTGGAAATATATTTCATGTACAGAATTGACCTCTCTACAGATTTATTATAAGTACCTATAGATAGATTACAACGAGTTGTCGACTCCATGGTATGACTGTTCTACCTGAAAGGGCGGTTGCGTCATTGATATATCAAAACAATTTAGTCAGTCGCACTGGCTAGCTCTCGGCCTATTTGGGTCAATGTGTAAACAAAGAAAAAGTATCATGGGTTTGATGCATAAAAAACCTGAAAACGTCGTAGTTTTTATGTTGAAAACCAAGGTTTCTTATAATGAGAGATCTATTAACCAAGATGGCAGATTAATATCTACTATTTTATACAATTATTTTTGGTAGTAAAGCGGTTGTAGCGCCATCTATCCTCAGTGTCAGGGAACCGCTTACGGGCGCAAGGAGTTTTTGTAATTGGAAATTATTGTGTGCAGGCCACTTTCGAATATAAACTTTATCAACTGTCCCTTTTAATTAAGGGCAATAACTTTTTAAATAGGAGGTATTAATATAGAAAATTACATTATTTTTTTTTTTTTTGAATATGAAGAGGTATAATTACGATCATGAACGCTTATTTAACGTCAAAAAAGGTAGGTAACTAAACCAACAAAATGTCCCCGTTAGATTTTGGCTTGAAAGAAGAAGTGGTAGAAGTGCAACAAACGTTTAATGCTACGATAACATCGTCGCGATAACGCGAACTACACTTCGCACGCTCTCTGATGTACAGCGAGACGTCGAGCGGTGTGCGAGAGAGCGCGCGAACGCGAAGTGCAGTTCGCGGTATCACGACAACATAGCCGTAGCATAACCAACACAGCTATCATTGTAGAACACACACAAACTTTGTTATACCTAATGCAGATGCAGTAACTTCTCTCCTCACTTTGTCCACTTGTAGTACATTCGTTTCTATTTATTTAACCTCTGAGCGATGGAAAAGGTGACATATTTTTCCGTATTTAGTTAAAATGTTTATGTGTAACTTTAAAGTAATCTCTCTTATCAAAAGTTTTTCTTGTTGTCACTACTTTGCTCATATTAATGTCAGATAAACTAATACACCACCCAGTGGAAGGAATTCATGAAGGAAATTCAACTCTATCTTAATCAAGGAAGGTAGAGATTTGAATGGAATTGTGGTGTCAACCAAGTTACTCGATGGCATTTTAGGGGAGATTATGACAGCAAGTTCGAAGCCACAGACGGTAATTTTATAATGGGTGAGTATTTGCAAATTTTCATCCATAGTCTTTCTAATTTTATTGTCTACTAGCTGCGGTTTCTAAGCACCATTGTCTACACGACGACGACTCGCTTGAGGACCTTTTTCGTCTGATAACTAGCCCTTTCTGCGGTAGCCAGTGACTTTTGTTATTTATTTACATTAAGGTAAGTAACATTAACCTTTATTATCAATTCAGCTAGAATAGTCACAACAATAGATTTAAAAGCTACATATAGTTGTTACACTCGCATTTAGGGACATGTAACAACCCAACAATGTCCTAAATGCATGGACTAGCAGCTTGCTGAAACCGAGTTATCGACTCATGTAAATGAGCCATTACGCCACAGAGTAGTAAACGAACGGAGTGCTAACTTGCTTATTGCACTATTAAATGCAACTCGCTCAATTTGCGGGGGAGTGGGACAAAGGAGCATCTGTCATTAGAAGCTTGCGTCGCGTCATACGCTGTAGTTTTGATTGGTTGATGCAATGTGGTGTATGTGACAGGTTGCAGCAATGTTCGCAGTGTTGCCAATGTTAAGCAGGCGCTTGCGAATGAGCACTCCTCAGGTTATAATAGAAGACATCAACATACACAACTGATTTTTGAAAGATTCTACCATGGTATCTTCTTCATATTTAATATTATAATAACAATAATATTTTATTATTTTTTATTTAGGCACATGAAGGTATTATAGTAGGTACATGAGGGACTAACAAAGTTTGCATTATTAATTACATGGTATACACTCCGAAGAAGATGGCTACGGGACGAGCTGGAGAAAACAAACGACCAGTGGTCCACTTTAACCCTGGATCGAAAGAACTGGAAGTCATGGGGAGAGGCCTCTTTGCCCAGCAGTGGGATGATGCAGGCTAACTGTAATACTCGTGTGTTAGAATTAGCCTGCATCATCCCACTGCACAATTCGTATTGTTGGGTGAAGCCTGCTCTTCTAGCTAGATCAAAATCACTGAGTGATCTATATTTAGGAGGACTAAAACTAAGTTGTATGAGGAAAAAGGTAAGGTCATACTATCGTCACTACATTTGGTCTCCATAAAGATATACATCCGCCATAGTCGATAACATTGTATTCACGACGAGAGTTGCCATCAAGTGCGCAGTCTGCATGTTTTATACTTTTAGCTACAGTTTCTGCAGTAACTTTGAATTATGCTCACGTAACTATCGCTTTTCTTATGACTATTTTATTATCACGTAGTCCTACGTACGGGTTTTTTTTTAGCTGATCACGAGGATATTAAATTAATATTTATTCTTCATCCAGGTACTCCCTAAAAAATAAGAAGAAAATGTACACACGGCTACACATCAAGCTATACATTTCCAGTTTTAGTTGACCTCGCATTGTATAGGTTTTTCTTTCAATCAGAAGTCAGCTTATACTGGTTATGTATAGCTTGATGTGTAGCCGTGTGTACCTAAGCATTATTTGATTTTATAAAATGCTTAACCCATTTAAAACCGCCTACGCCATTTTTTCGGGTCATGAAAATGGCAGTCTAAAAAAAATGGAAGCTCCAACGAGCAATTTAAATTCATAATAACTCCAAAGTTAACGAAAGTTAAACAAAGCGGCAAAAATAATTAATCGTTGATATGTTCGCATTAAAAAGTACAACCAACAAAAAAGTATACAAAACTAAAAGAACAATGAGTGTATTGCTACCTGAATAAATGATAACATCGCGGTAAATTTGATGTCAATATGTGTTAACACTAAGCTATTTAGTTCACGAGTCGGTCCCCTTTCCCGCCCGGTCCCCCTCTCACACATAGACATCTCCCTCCCCTTCCACCCATTACTGACTCTGTGTGTACCGCACACAGAGATAAAAGCAATTTTTCACAGGTTTCACCGACGCACACAAGCATAGTATGACGAATGTAGTGAGTCCCTTGCCCCACGAAAAGTTTTGTAGTACAGAATTTGTTCACTAGTAGTGTCTAGACTGTGGAGAGACTGTGTGTGAAGGTGAATCCTTCCAGACTTTTATTAAGTTAATACAAATTATAATCGAATTTTATTTTCATTTAACATATTAATTATGTTTATTTCGCATAGATACACTAAACTTACTTTTTGACTGAAAATTATTTGTTTATGTTTGATTAAAAAACAACTTAGAATAGGTCATACATACAATTACTTAACTTAATTATTTTCACAAAAAAACACAATCAGCAAAATAGCATTTTCGTGTCGCTGGGTGCTTTGTTATCGTTTGTTTATTTAATTTTGGATTAAGTTTGTAAACAACCCAAATTTTTTTTATGAAATAAATATTTTAAATAACAGTTACATAATTATGCGCAAATACCAGCACAGCTATAATTTATAGCTGAATTTATAATTCACGTGAAAAATATTTACCAATTTATTATAAAACCGCGCTTACTAGTAAAATCGCACTCCGAGTTTCGCTGGAAAATCATGGCAAGGGAATGCATCGAAAATTATTATGGAATGTGCTCGAACGAGACGGGGATATTGCAGTCACACGCAGTTCAGTCGGTTAGACAGAGATCAAATATTGAATATCGCGCAGATTGCGAAAACGGGTTATGTTCGCGAGAGGAGCAGAAGGAAAATGCACCATCTGCGAACCGAGTTAGGGTGGAAAATTTACTCTAGGTGGAGGCAACATAAGTTTTGTGGGCGCTCAAGCCGGTAGGGGCACGCGGGGGGCTCCGTGGCTCTCAGCTGTGGCAGATAATCAATATCCGCTTGGCTTGTGGACACTATAATAATATATGTTATTTTATATCCACTCCATTCTTACTCCCGGTGGCTCCGTATGCTGCGTCCCTCTCGCACCATTATCTAAAATGGACAGTGGCGTAGATTTGGTAAATGATAACTGTGAGAAAGTATTTATCACGACAATGAAGCGTGATATGTAATTATATAAGGTATTTAGGGCGTAGTGGCGATATGTGGTGGGTGGTGGGGGGTTTTCTGGTGTGTTTAGTGATATATTTGTTTTTATTGACGTCGGCATCGGTGGTGTCGGAGGCACGCGAAGCGGGGTATACTTCTTCATTACTTCGCCGAGAGTCGCTCAACTACGCGTTACTCGATTGACTAACCTAACTGAGGGCTCTTTGGGCGAGTTTTAGTTATGTAGAACGGTGATTTATGTCGCTTGCGTAGTCGTTGTGACTGAGGAGCTTTTATTGTTGTTACGATGGCGTATCCTCACGCTTGCTAAGTTTTCCTTTGCTCACACCTGCTTTCGTTTGAACAGAAAACCTATTATACTTAGGGCGGATTTAACCAAAGTTTTATAGGTACCTGGAATAAGTCTTATCCTGAGAATAATACAAAAACTGTTGACGTCAATTTAATTCCACGGATAAAAGATAACTGACTAGTAAAATCAACCCTTATATAAATGAGATAAAAAAAAACTCAGGTTAAAGGAAATTTGTTTTTCAAGATTTTCGTTTTTTGCCTCCATACCTATTCTACAAAGTTAATAACGAACTTGTTTAAAAAGTAACACCACACCACACTAATTTTATTCTTAGCCATTAGATCGAACAAAGAAAAATAAAACAAACATACCTAAAGAATATGACGCATTTAATGCTCCATGGTCCTGTCCTTGCGTTACGGGGGCGTATGGTCGCCGGCTCAGAGTAAGAAGGGGGTGGCCCATCTTCGGCGCGGCGTCGGGTGGCGATGGCGGAGAAACATTGGGTAGGCATCCACAGATCCATTTGCTTTCTGACAACATTTTACTCTGTAATTGAGGGTTAATCTTCTGTAACCGTACGAATATGCTGTAAATATGGTGAAGTAATGTTAATGAACTTCTTGTACAGACACCAGCACATCAAGCTACTACAATCTGTCAAATTTCTTTAATTGATTTTAAACTTTATCGCTAAAGCATAAGGTTCAAGGTTGGATTAGCAATATTGCGTGCGTTACGCAATTAGGGTGCAGGGGCCACTATAGTGACAATAGGATAAAGGATCTGGTCGGACGCTGTCTTACTTAAGCTTCAGTAGTTCTTCATCTTTGCCGTTTGCATATCAAGTATAAGAGCAAGCGAGCTCGGAAAAAAAAATTACATTACCAACATAATTTATTTTTAATTTTTTTTGTGTTCATAAAAGCAAAGCACTTAACGATAATAAAATACTAGGTATTAGCAGACAGCAGTATCTCACCTTCCGCACCCAGTGTTACCCCACCGCCTCTTCAGGTCGTTGGTTCGGGCGTCCCACGCTACGTCTGCCATTTCACCGCTTCTATTCAAGGGCTCATGTACTCCTATAATACAAAAAGGCAATTATTTCATAAAAATAACCAATCAAAAGCAAGGCCAACCCTATCAAAATCTCCACTGAACTCCATTTACAGGTATACATATAGCTAATGTATAAATTGGTTTCCTAATTAATACACAAACTGTTCGCAGATTTGACTACACATGTCACCCCTGTTATGACGGTGCAAAGCGTCCCCAAATAATAATGGGAACATAATTCGATTGGCCCCCGTCTGTCGACGGATCGGATGATACGTCGATGTGGGGCCGAACTAGATATGGTTCGGACTACGGATAGATTATCCTTAGGCATTATTTTGGAGAGCTGATTTTGTATTTATACTGTTTTTTTTTAATTTAGCAATACCATCAATTGTGGAATTAAGTTCATCTATGTACCTACATCCCGATTCAAACTTTATGGCGGCTCTGAAGTGCGCTACTCGCTGCGCAGTACCTCACCCCTCACCCCCGCTGACACATGAATTCGTTACTGCGCAGCGACTCGCCTCATGTTCCGAGACGCCATAAAGTTTGAATCGGCTGTATCTACCACCATTGTAATTTTGTACCTACATGAGGTTTAAATAAATACATTGTGATGCACCTTTTTATTAATTACTGTTGTTTGGTTCAAGTTTCAAATTAAATAGTAAGGTACAACCTAATCATGCTACTTTGTCCATTAATGTCCATCACTTTCGAATTATAGGCTTCAAAGAAAAGGGGAGCTTCTGACCACAGCCTTACCATGTTTCTTAATACCTACCGTATAGTATGTTTCCTTAGACTTGTCACCAGCCTGGTGGAACGTGGAAGATACTTAGCAGTTGAAGCTAAGAAGACAAATCAGTTACCATTCTTCAAGGGTAAAGCAACATCACGTCGTTGTACTTTGATGATATTATATATGAGTGTCGGAGGAAAGAAGATCATTTATCTTCTTTCCAGTGCATTTAAAATTAAAAATGTAATATTAATGTAAATATACCCGTTTTTTTTTACTTATTTATTTATTTGAGATCTCCAACAATGGATACAAACATACAATATAAATCACAATAACAAAAGGTTATTTTACGTGTGCTCTTCCGGAGACCACAGCATGCACAAGCTAGAAACACAATAAAAATAAAAATAGAGAAAATAAATGATGAATGAGGAAAATAAAAAATAAAATTTGAGAAAAAGAATTATCAAGATTAAGCATTCATACTACAATTGTTTAGTATATATCCAATAATTGTTTCGCAGTTTTAGAATATTGGAGAGAAGTAACATAGTTATTCTGCGGTGGTAAAATTCTTGTTGTATTTTTAAAAGCTGAACAGAAACTTCCATACAACTTTATATCTATGAACCGACATATTTCAATTCAAGCAGATTAGATACTACCTATGCACAGATAAATTGATAGCAATATCCATTTGGAGATACGGAAGTTCGATAAATAGTTAAACGAAACGCTAATCAATGCCGTTATGGTACGAATTCATTAAAAGTTGGGTTCTTGGTACACGCGACAGTGTAAGTGACATATTGGTAATGTTTGGTAAATTATTTGATACTAAATTCAATAACCGACATAGCCCGATGAATTGCCAAACTTAAGTTACAATGGGCAGGGCACGTTGCTCGCAGAACAGATGGCCGATGGGGCCGAAAGGTTCTGGAGTGGCGACCGCGTACCGGAAGACGTAGCGTTGGAAGACCTCCCACAAGGTGGACCGACAACCTTGTGAAGGCCGCAGGAACCCGTTGGACGCGAGAAGCACAGAAAGCACAGAACCGGTCGAAGTGGAGATGCTTGGGGGAGGCTTATGTCCAGCAGTGGACGTCTTTCGGTTGAAATGATGATGATGATGAAATTCAATATGGCTGCTTCAGTCTTGGGTCGGACAGACTGCATCATATTCTTCTAGTCTGTCGTAAGGGGTGACTAAGACGTAAGTATTTGTATATACATATAATATTCTTCTTCTTCGGCCTAAAGGGTTGTGTAGATGGCACAACAGGGAATAAGACGTTATTTGCCCAAAGCTTCGGCACTTGCACGGCATCGTCGGTGGCAGCTAGTCTTTGGTGGCAGCGCAGAGGTCACTATGGCTGCAGTTTTTGGGGCGCAG
This sequence comes from Hydraecia micacea, assembly GCA_914767645.1. Taxonomy (NCBI): domain Eukaryota; kingdom Metazoa; phylum Arthropoda; class Insecta; order Lepidoptera; family Noctuidae; genus Hydraecia; species Hydraecia micacea. The sequence goes on along the minus strand of OU611783.1, from coordinate 13,652,311 downwards.
ACGGCAGGATAAGTGGTGGGGCATGGTTTCCTACCTTATCGTTGTAATCTAATAATTAGTAAAAACTTTTGAAAAAGATCAACAACATTAAACGAGACAAAGGGATTTTGATAAGGGTGAAAGGAAAAATAACATTTGGAAAAGAATACTCTTTAGAAGTGAATCTGGACATGATCCCGCGCTCATTGAAAGATCTCAGGGGGAAGTGCCTTGGCTTGGTAGCCCGCGTAATTCAAATATTCTTACGTTTTTTGCAATTTGCAGGTCAGTGTCAGGTTGTACGTTGAACAAAATATGATTCGCGACCGATGAATGAGTAGGTATTTCATGAAATATCAATCAATAGGAATAAATAAGTATGAACTTAGAGGGTTGATGATTTTAATGATTATAAATCTGTAAATACATTTTTTTATTGCTGAATGGGCACGCTCTTGAGCTCGATCACGCCTGATGGAAAGCGATGGATGAGGTCTAAGATGGAACGAGCGTGCCCAGAAGATGCCTAAGGCACTGGAACTTCCACGCATCGACGAAACACAGCAGGCTGCTTGACGCCGGACTCCGGTGGGAGGGTGGTCGCAAACCAGGCGGGCGTTAGCCCTACCACCGCAAGGAAATAATTGGCCAGTCAAATAAGGTGTTGGGTGTGACTGTTCAGGATGCACCGAGCGCTCGGTTCAGTTGAGTAACTGGCGGAACAAACTGCGCTACACGAGGCCAAAAACATACTTATTACGGTCGCGAATCATATTTTGCAAATTGCCTTAAGAGGTTTCTACTGTTGCAAACTTGACTGCTAATGAAAAAGAATTCACAAATCCAATCACAATACTTACTACAGTTATTGTTATAAATACTAGGGGTTTCAAATACCGGATTTTTTCAATACCGGTATTAATACCGGATTGAAAATTTACAATACCGGGATCCCGGGATCCCGGTATTAGACTACTTTTTTTTCTACATTGTTTTTTTTTATTTTGTAGTGAATCTAATTAGTTTAAAACAATAAAATATAAAACAAACAAAACAATAAAATGGCGTTTTTTAAATATAAAAATCACTTTTTTTAATTATGACTATACTGTATAGGCCAGTCATGAGTTCATGACACAAAAATCGCATTAGGGAGCCAAAAATTACTTCGGGCTGATTTTTTAGGATGTTGAGGGAAACTGACCAGTGATACGCGGACTCGTTAGGATAGTATGTATTATTATTTATTATAAGCCTGTGTTGTCCCAATGCAGGGCAAAGGCCTATTCCCTCTTTCCACTTTTTCCGGTCTACTGCGATTGTGGGCCAATCCTTTAAAAAGGAGTCCAGCTCATCCCGCCATCTCTTTCTGGGCCCGCCACGCTGTCGTTTCCTGCCATTGGGGATCCACTGAGTGGTGGCTTTTGCATATTGCTGCTCCGACATGCGACGGATATGGCCAGCCCAGTTCCACTTTAGTCCAGCATCTGTGCGGTCAGCGTCCGCTATTTGTATTTTGGAATGAAGTTCTTAATGCGATCTATGAGTTTGACACCTAGTATACTTCGTTCCATAGTCCGTTGGCAGACTCCCAAGTGCGGACTTTTGACGCTTTGTAAGAGACCATGTTTGCGCTCCGTAGGTGAGGGTGGGAAGAATGCACATGTCCATGAACTTTCGTTTTAGTAAATGCGGGAGAGGTCCTTTCATGAGATGTTTCATGGACCAATAGTTCCTGCAAGCATTTTCTGTGCGGCGAGCGACTTCTTTGTCCTGTCTCACCTAGAAGGATACTATTTGGCTGAGGTGTAAATGTACCTACTGATGGACCAATTCAACCCACACCCCCAGTTTCTACATTGCGTTCGGTGTTGTTCGTCATCAGCTTTGTTTTCGACATGTTCATCGTAAGTCCGACTTGAAGACTGGCGTGGCTCAGTTGTTCGAGCATTTGGCCTGCTGAGGAAGCTGAGGAAGTATGTTACAAAACTGTATCTCGAGTTGTATTGGAACTACAGAGTTAGGGCTGCGCTCAAATTTTGTACACTTTAAAAATGTGTTGGATGACTTTTCTGTAGGATGTACCTTTTAGAAGTTATAAGTCAACAACTGTAGGAAGTCCGTAATTTCGAGGTTCTTCGTGCTCGAAGAACCTCGATATATCGGACTTATATCCTTTTCACTTCAGGAATCTAAGGATAGTACTTCTATTCTTCTCTGTACCTCTTGCCTTGACCGAGAGGCTACCGTTTTTAATCCCATTCTTTACCTACGCAAGTAGTAATAAAATGTAACTAACTCTGAATAAATGAACTACCAGATAATTAAAATACGCAGTTTTTAAAACTTACGTAGTTAAAAAAAAAATTGGAAATATAATGTGCAATACAACGAAATTGTGACACTGTAGTTTCTACTGAAAATAAAATAAAATCACCAATACCGTAATCCCGGTATTGGATATTTCAATACCGGTATTGAAAAATGACAAAAAATGTCCGGGATCCCGGTATTAGCCAATACCGGGATACCGGTATTGGAAGCCCTAAAAATACCCCTTTAATTCTAACTAATCCCGCTTAACCCATACACCACAAGCTTGATTACGTAATCGACATACCAAAAGCGTCCATCCAATGGCATGCGACCAATATTATCCATACATACGTCACAGGTCGCCGCTGATTTCCCTAATATCGTTTGTGGATTACCTACTACCCTGTATGGGCACTATATATAGTTCCACTTAATTGCACGTACGCATCCAACATGAATTACAGATATTAATAATGGTAATTAATGTCTGCAATCGAACCTCATCGGGTTAATGCAGTCATTTTACGCGTGCGTGTGTTCGGTAATGGATTATGTGTTGATAGTGGAATTATGTAGCGGTTTTGAGTAAAAATATGTTGAATTGATTTGGTTCGAATGTCGTTGTTTAGCGATAAAAGAGAAAGACAAAGATCATCAAGAAGATAATCAAGAAACATCTCCTCTAGTTGTGTTTTTTTTATCCATTTTTCTTATCTTGCTGTGAGTGGAAAGCATTCCACTACAAAATCTGGGTCATCAACTCCACTTACGTTTTTCTCACTTTTTTTTTTCCGAATTTCCTTGAAACTTCTTAACTTAAGAAGTCCATTCGATTGTCTAATATTTTTTTGAGCCACGAATTCCTTTTTCTTGAGTCTCTTCTCTCTAATTCATAGACTTCCATTTCCATATCGCCCCCTGTAAGTGTGATTGACCAAATTGAAATTGATTGCAGTATCAAATTGATCCCATCGTCCTATTAGTTCATAGTCCTCTACTATGATCCTCATCTCCAGTAAATAACCTGTTTGTGAGGTTTACTTCTCAAGGGTTACCCTTGCGGCGAGCGTCAGAATAACATGCGGAAAGGATAAATGTAATTAGTATGTTAATATGCTAAGTGCGTCGTGCAATCTTAGTCTAGACGCTTGAGCCCTTGAAGGGTCCAGTCAGCCCTTAAAGAGGGTTGTAAATTTAAATAAGTTTTATGGAAAGAAAATAATTTTTAATTTTGTTACCGAACTCGCTTTGAAAGAACGTTGACAATATTAATAAAAGGAGTGTGGTAGACGAAGTTGAGCAAGCCCAAGTGGGTAAACAAACGCTAATCAGTAGGACCTTACTGTGAGATAAAGCTAGAAGAATTTCAGTCCTACAATCTAGCGTTGTGGACCACTCATAGACGGATGGGGCTGAATTGATTCTATGATCAAATAAAGCGTTACTACACAATTAATCTAAGCAATACACTTATTGCGTATAATACCAATGTATTTAACTTTTTCAATTAAAACGGACACACGGCACACTATATTTTCCATCGGATTATGACCCTTCGACACGTGAGCGTCCCCAGACATATTGCATCCAACCCTCCGAGTACTGACCTCGCAGCGGATCAATTTATGAATATACCCGACACATCTTTGAAAGCCTTGCATTGTGAATAGTATTTTGATAAAAAAGTATTAGGTACGAGTGGTGAATCAAATGGGCTTTTAGATCTTTTTAATGCTTTTAAGGCTGAAGTTACTGACGTTGATAAATGTGAAGATTTGACAGCACAGATATATAATGTCACCTTTAACAGTAATTCTATTTAAAGCCAAGCTATCCTTGGCTTTAAATAGAATTACTGTTAGTTCAGCAAACACATGCAACATTGACATGAAACGTTTTCTGTGAAACAATACATAACCTTGATGTTAGTTGCACGCTACTGACGCTAAGGTGTCTGAACATTTACTCCTATTCTTTCTTTTAACCTTACCTACAGGGCAAGCAAAGACAAACAAAATAGAGTAGAAATCAAGAGACCAAACCAGGCTGAACTTTAGTCAAGGCAAAAGTACTACACGGGTTCAGGCATGCATTCATTCATACATAAAAATAAAAACAGAAATAAACAATAGTTGCAAAGTCACCTAAATACGGAAGATGCCCAAAACGAAGATAGATACCGAAGGCAAAATTCTGGCATGGCAACAGGTCTGCACGTATTCAGGAAAAAAAGGCCAAAACTACAAGCCATTTTCGTAACTACAGCCAAAAATTGAGTGTTATAACAACATAGATTTCTCGTGTAATCATGGCCGCACGACCCGGGTGGCCTATTTGCTAAATTATTTATAATAACTGCTTACCCTTTCCTGTCTGTATCAGGCGAATGTAATTAAGCGTTGTCTCCTGCCGAAATTGGGAACACGCTCATTTGTTTATGTTTGTTAGGTTAATCCTTCTGTATCAGTGTTGTTTCTTGTTAATTTGGTTTCGCGTCTTTTATTGATTTCTCATTGTGTTGTCAATACATATTCAAATTCATTTATTGTTTGTCACAGATGGAAAATCAGTTCTTATCATTTTGGCATAAAGGATCGTTGTAACATAATACAGTATGGTACAATATTCTATCGTAATTCAATATTTATTTAAGTATTAATATTATTATAAAATTATTATTCATAGTAGGTGATCATTGTTTTATACACCTCGGTAGCTCTAATAGTACCTACCTATTAATTTTTTATACTTAATCTATTTTTGACTTTTCTATTTGACTCAACGACGTCCTGAAATCAATACGCTGAATTATTTACACTTGCAATCTGTTGCATAAATATTTCTTTGGGTGCGGGAACTGAAAGCGCAACCCTGAACAAAGAAGGCGGACGTCGAGTCGCCGAATCAACCCCAATGACTCAAGGGTGGCTGGTTTGCTTCCTTTAGGGTCGCGGATTCGATGCATGTTGAGGTCAAGAATAAAACATCAAACCGGTGATTATTTATACTTATTTAATTTGGGGCTTTTTAAAAATGAATTGACCTATTGTTTATGGATTGTTTTTTGAATAATTCAGTGCAACACTCCCAGTCAGACTATCCTACTTTTCTCCTAGACTTAAAATATACAATCTACCTATTTTCTTGTTTTTTATCATTATAAAAATAAACATTCCTAAACGACTCATCTCCTAAACGTAACTAAGCGTAAAACTCCAGTTTCCAATACATTAAAGTCTTCACATTATGATCCGGAATAATTTACACTAGATTTACATGCAGTTTGTGACTAGGGTGTACCGATTCGTATTCAAGTACGCAATGTCAATGCTAGGGGAGGTGCATGAAAGTTGATTCGCAGTTGATTCGCAGTAATTGATCGCCTCGGGGAGCGTCGACGTCACTAGTACTTACCTACGGCGTTTGGATTAAACGATTATTTAAATAAATGTACAGAACTGGGAATCGGTTGGTAAATATTTTAATAAGTTTTGATACCTATTTTACGTCATTAAAAACTTAACTTACTAACAACCAATACCACTGCTACTTAACTACGTATCACTCACTTTACTTCATTCTTCTTTATTACGAAATTTCCGTTGATTTTATCTACAACTCATTCGATCAATAAAAAATTTATGAAAAACAATAATCATAACTATGTACTGAAATTAGCACCACCTGCCTGACTATTTTTTTTTTCTTTATTTAATGCTTATTACGATTTTTCTCTTTTTAAAACTGTGCTTTTATCCAAATTTTTCTGCCTCTATCCAAATAAGTAGGTTATACATGTAATTTATTGCTCACTTTACATAATGATTAGTTTTACTCACAATGTAGAAAATCCTGTCTATCCAAACTACGTTTCCATGATTTAAAAACGCGTAGCGCCATCTGTTATGTTTGGTATTAACTATTAAAGCTAAGCTCGTGCGGCTTCAGAGCGTTATGTATTGATTACACCAAGATACATGTATTTAAATATTAATAAGTATGTTTAGCAACAGGATAACTGAGATTATTGTTGAAAAGAGATCAAAATACCGGAAAATTAAGATATGAACAAGAAAACGGAAATACAACGGCAAGCAGAAAGCGAAAAAAAGTGAGGACAAAAATTATGAGCGGGAAGAAAGAAAATGAAAGTTAATTTTGATTAATTAATTTGTATCATAACTGGTCTCCAATACAATGTTACATAGATAACTAGATATATAAACAGGTTTTGGGTAAAACCTAGTCCCTTTGGTTAGCCAAGAGGGTCCTCCAAAAACTGTCTACCAAAGAACTCAATTAAAAAGGCGTCGCTAAAATTAATCTATAGGCTCTATGTATCGCTTAGGAGTGCCGTGTAAACGTCAGCTTAGCCCTAACTGTTCGGCGGGCGTGGAAATTTACATATTATTAATTTACATAGCAACGTAACCCCGACGGTGCACAATCTGTGTAATTTGGCTGTTTGGCTGTTTAGCCGTTGTCTCGTAGTTAGTCGACCTACAACGTAATCACTCTATTCGGTGACACGGTTATAGGGACGGTCAACGACATTGGGATCAATAGTAATGTGACGCATTATGAGTAATGGTATAAAAACTAGGATTTGGCCTTGATTTTTATCTACCTAGGTTACTTGAACAAAGGAATTTTGTAAATCTTCAAGGGATCTTTTGGGCAAAATTAATAAATAGGAGCAGGATGAAAAAGTTCGTATTATAATTATGATGTAAGGAGATCTTAAAAAGATTATTCGGGTTTATCGAATAAGGGCTGCTTTTTTAATCATCTGATAACTTTATACGATAACTAATTTTGACATTTTGACAGTTTTTTCATACAAAAACTGTCAAACGTCAATTTTATTCCTCGAATAAAAGTTATGTAGCAATGGAAAAATCGGCCCTATGTCAAATAGTATGCTGTTTTAAATTGTGAAAAAATTCAAGCTAATAGATTTCAATAGAAACAAATGGAATTCAAACCCGTTATCATAATAATCTCTGCTTCTACTAATCAAAAATAAAACAAAATCAGATACTTCACATACCTAATAGAATTACAATTTAAGTTCCCTGTGCCCTCGTTAACTACAGGTGTCTATGTAAGTGATAATATAAACAAACAGTCTCGTTGCTCGCCCTATGGGAGTGCTGTTCAATCCATATTTTTTGACATCGTCATCACAGCTAGGGGTGGCTAGAAGCCTCGCAACCCCATTGATACCTACTCCATCGAGCCGGAATGAAAAGTAGTGGGTAATATCTCCCATTTGCATATTTTAATTGTTAAAAGAGCAGACGCCCCTGCAGTGTGAATGTGGCATAAGCAACCGATTTGCATACATAGACGCAGTGCCGGCAACAAATTGTTATATTTGTAAATAAAGTGGAGTAATTGAAATGTATTATAGTAAGTATAGGGGTTGATGTTATGTGAAGTTCAATAACTGATGATTATTAGAAAGTAGTTGCCTTTGTTACAGTTTTGTTCAGCGTAGATGCACCTGCGTATGAAACCCAGAAAAGTTTAGAAGACAAAGATGCAGTGGCCCATACCAATAAGTTGGAATAACGCCAAGAGGAAGAAAAATAACGCTTTGTTTCTGTGTTGATATTTTATTGAGTGCACAAAGTTTTGGAAGATATAAATCTTAATGCCCAACATACCACTTAAGGTGATAAAATTGAACAATTAGAAGAATCGGAAAATGTAAGTATTTCTTGCTCAATCTCGTATGCTCCTAAACAATTCTTAAAAGAGCATGGTATGATCCAAACACTGCGTCTATAGATAGACAATCTGTAATTTGCTCCGCTCCATACATTTCCAGACACTGACGGAGATATAAATAAAGAATAGTTACTGAACAGTATTTTCGATTAGAGAGATGACGCGAGGGTGCGGGCCGGCGCAGCGTGGTACCGATGACGTCATTACACTAGATACGTCGTTCTTTGTATACCTTGTTTGTATACTAATTGATTTTAACCCTTCAGAACGTGTGTCATTGTAGAAAACTTGTCAGATGTGAGTGAATGAAGTGAGACTTTTTTAAACAATAGCGTTTAATAGGCCATTCATAATAATATATTGATACTTTCTACCAAGTAGGCACTAAACAATGACAGTAGGGTCACGGAAGAGTTTAGCGCGATCGTGCGACAGTTTAACGACAGACATACTACCTATACAAGTTGTCTATTTTTCGTATATTCCAATGCAGTCTTCCAGGATCTGCCACTCAGGTGTGAATAGAAAAAAAATCTTCAGAAGAACGGACAGGCATCTCCAACGGATATCACTTTTAAAATTTTCTACGTTCCACAAAGTTTCCCAACACTAATAAACACTGGAAAAGTTTGGCCGATAGCTCGACAGGGACAGACATAATTTTAACAAATTCATGGTTGATGGATAGAATGAAGTACTTATTATAGAAGTTTGAAACTAAAGAAAAATCTGCTGTTTGCTGCATCTAAGTAGATTTTTCCTTTCGTTTATCATGGTATAGTCGTAGTGATACAGTGTGGTTTCCACAAAGAATTGGCTACCTCTCAACTAGCTGGTTTTATATAAAAAGTATATCTCATTGTCTGGAAGATGAGGAGCAGTAGAATATTTCTTAGGTAGGCACTACCTACAATTGCATCCAATGATGGGATCGATCCTAGCAATGAGAAAAATATGTCGACCCTTATAAAGTTAGCCCTATGTCGCTTACTCCATTTTGCCTTCCAAGCGTCGATGTGCATTGTCATAGACATTTTCAACACTGTTGATTATGGAATCTATACGTATCTATATTGCCCGCCCCATCACACAGAATACCATATTAAGCTTAGCTTAATATCCAAAGAGTATCAAAGATTCCGGTTACACTGTTTCTTATAGTAACATTAAGATAATTAAAATTTCCTCATCTGTGGTGGTGTTTATTTTCAACATCCCAATTCCGGCCGCGTTGTCTCAATACGGAATTAGCTTCGTCATAAACAAAGAGGTTAAGTGCCTTATAAATAACAGGGATCTTCTTTACCTTAACTAGACGTTTCGGCGATATTTTTGGTGTCTTGTATCTTTTCAGTATTATGGTTGGTAATCTTTTTTTAAATGACTCCTTTGAAGGATTAATTAACTATGAATTTTCTTTGTTTTTATTTGAAAAATAATTATCTTTATAGGTACCTGTTTATATGGATGACCTACTATGCGTAGTATTATGCTAGTGTATAGGAATCAGGACGTAAAAACTAACTGACTGTAGGTAACTTTGTTAGGGAGAAAGGTAGCCTACGGCCGCTGTATTTCACAAGAAATGCGCACAATGGGTTTTATGCAGAAATCTGGGAAGCAGAAAACTGGCACACCGTAAAATCAATAGCTTTTCCTGCGATTTTCTAAAAGCTTTGTGTTTATAGAATGTGTTGTAAATATATGTTTTGGCGCCATATTGGATAACCCAAAAATTGTTTTACTACTGTCACACATTCTTTACAGAAATAAATGATCAGGAGATAATTGATTTAGTATAACACACAAATCATCAAAAAAAGAATCAGATAATTATTAAAGTAGCCATCCACTATAGTTGGAAGCGCTTGTATTGCACACTCAATGTTATTAATTATTTTACACCCCTATATCGTTAGTAGAACATTAATGAATACATCATCACCACAACAACATCGCTGCAGTGAAATCACTAATGCATTTGTACATAACGTACCGGATTGAACTAATATTACATTCACGCCTTAATTGAGTACAGCGCCATCTATTGACGAGTGGCGACAGCATGTGGTATCGCCTGAATAAATTACATACATATTGTGGTACGAATTCCGCCGCTCACACCACTTCCGGATAACCGTATATTAGTAACAGACGCCATTATTCTACTGTCGAGTAATTTCGGACCCAATTTCGGTTGTCACGTAGGTATAGCGTTGTAGGTAAACTCCCTGAAAGTTTAATGCCATGGTGTGTACTATTCACGCCATGTATGTAATATGTATGACACGAGTTTATGTTACAAAATAATAGTGAATTTGTACTTCGATTGATAAGTTAGTTTTATTTTTGTATAAGCAATTAGGCTGCGTTTGTTGCGTACAAGGCTGGTTGACATTTGTGAACTTGAAATAATTAGGTAAGTAAGAAACTAAAAATGTGACCGTCTGACCAATATAAGTCATCGAATTTTTTAAAATATTGTACATATTATACGATTATGCACAGCAAATTACTAAGACTATTAAAAAAATAACCGTAAAATTATCTAAGTTACCTGCCTACGTTCGGTTTAAAGAACTTTACGTTTCACTTCTTATTCAAAAGATGTTATAGACACGTGCCGTAACTATAGATACAACTTTGTTATTATTATACCTATCTTTGAAGATTCCGTTATATTAAATATTACATAAAAATTGTTTCGTCTTAGATATTCCTCTTCCCGGGACCCCGGCGTGCGAAGGAAGGGCGGAGGGATCACCAAGTTTGTCCTATTTAAGGTATGTGGATGTGCCCTCAAGGGTAGTATTGTGTATCTAGTTGGGCAGATAGATTCGTTCATTATTCTGTTAATATTATGTTGCATGATCATCCTACTACATAATAAATAATATAGTAAGTATACATTAAATAGAATAATAACCTACTTAATCGCGATGCTAAACAGGGATGCTGGACAGGTCCACTCAATCTGTGTGGTTCTTTCTTGAAAAGACCATCTCGGACTTCGATCTACATGGTCTTCATATAACCTGACCAAGATTATGTCTGGACTTTAAAAGAGACTGTGACCTCTGAGTTTGTTTCGGCCTTTCTTCTCAGAGTAGTCAGATAGGAAACGCCGACCTCTTCTAGTTTTTAAAATATGATTGACGTGTAAAAGTGTTTGTGCAAACCTACTTACAGAAATAAAATCATTTATCATTTATAAAAAATTAAAATGTATTATCTCTTGTGCGTAGACTTAACTCATTTCAGCACCGCTAGATGGTGTTCGCAATTCAAATAGGCGAAAGATTCTAATTTCAACATTTTGCTGAACTGTCATTTTGAAATTCGTTGCGCAATTTTGGAGTTATGTAATTGAATCGAAATATTTCGAAAATATTTTGTAACTTTTTCGAAAACTTGAAATTAAATTGATGTCCGTTTATTTTACTTATAGAAGTTTCTTTCTGGGTCGACGGAAGCCACTGAAATAGGTATGTGTGAAGACAGAAGACACTGATAATTGAAATAAGCTGTATGTGTGGTTGGTTACTAGACTAACACACGTTTTTATTTAGAGCATGGCATTACATTGTCAGTAGTTTTTGTCTCGCAGGGTGGGATAAAAAGATAGGCCTTGTAATGACCGATCCATAATAATGGCAAATATAGTGATAAAGAGAGCCTTTTAGTCTTCTATGTGAAAGCAAATCTTCAGAATGCTAAATTAATACTTGTACCTTATCATCATTCTCCTGCCCTTATCCCAATTTATTTGGGGTCGGTGCAACATGTATTTTTCTTCCATTCTTCTCTATTAGTCGTCATTTCTGTAGTCACCCCCTTTCCAACCATAATATCATCATTCACATAGCATCCATCGTTTCTTTGGTCTTTCCCTACTCTTATAGCCATCGACATTCATACTCGAATACTTGTACCTATTGGCTGATAATGAAGTCGATGTCTTGTACCTGAGGAACTAATAAAATTATTTCCATGACAAAGAAAAATCATCACCTCTGTGATTAGAACTCTCAAAATAATTTCTCCAGTAGCGTCCCAAAGTTATTAGTCTAATAATTCGTAAAGATTACAAATCCCTCGTATAAAGATTGGGTGTTTTTACGCACTCGATGACGTCACACATTTTATGTGATTAGATAAGGAGTCTGAGGATCATGATGGTACATTATTGTAGGTAGGTTGAATTTCGTGAAAATCATGCATGACAGTGTTGAGTTTTTAAGAGACAACAATATGAAATTATTTGCACAATGTTTTGCAGTAGGTATTTCATTTCAAAACATTATGAATGTGTAATTGTAAGCGCTATCTTAGACAAATAAGGATATGTGCATTGTAATTTGTAATATAGAAAAACCCATTATTTGGCTAGAAGATTTGGACATAATTATTATTAAAAAATATTTTAGTAGAATGAGTTAGTTCCTACTTTTTAGAATTATATTTTATAAGAAGATAGTCGCATCTGTACGACGACATTTGGCTGCAATTTTCAGAGGAAACCGTTGCCAAAAGAAAACTCAAATCGTAAAAATTTGCCGTCTCTCATATAGGTAGGTATGTGAGAAAATCTTACACCTATTTTCAACTAACAGAATTCATATTATAATTTCGAAATGAGAGAAACGAAACATTACAATAAACTAGATCCATGTCATAGGAACACATTTACCCGGAATGAATTTCCATTAAGTCAAGTTAATAATCCTAGAACTAGGGTTCCGCTAACCTAGTACAGATCTGGTACAACAATATCGAGACTACCAAGCGTAAGTGGGTCGCGCAATGGCCAGCGTATGTAGGTCTCACGTAAATTCACAATTTCCAAGCAACTGAAGTGATTTCCACAGGTGAAAGAGACACGGGGGGTCAAGTGGTGCTGGGCACGGATAACTTTTGCTCGCTTATAATTTATTCACACCACAATGCCTGAGGTGTGTTTTACAATTTTTCAATTCCCCTACCGCGGTCCGACCCCGGAGGTTGTACCTGTTAACGTATTTGGGAATGTAAACGAATATTACGAGCGGGGAGGTCACGATGAAACACGGTTACTGACGAATATTAGAGTAAATTAAACAAACATAATAATATTTACCTTTAAAAAACCTGAACGTCGCTATGGCATAATTACACAAATACGTTTTAAATTTTAACCACCTGTTTTAAATAGTTTAACTCGAAGGCGAGTGATATTGACTTAACATTTGAACCGATTACCTCTTAATATTATTGGGCCGGCCTAAGTAAATACGTTATATCGGTACAGCCACAAATCTTGAAGCGTTGACCTTCATGAGCGCGGTAGATACATTTCTCACGTTTGTAGTTTGTTCCATGTGACCGCTGGACTTTGTTTGCTCGCACTTATTCTTTCACACAGACACAATATGTTTTTCACAATAAAACTTTAAACGTCACACAAGTAACGCAACTCGTCTTATTTCGTAAACAATGATCCATAGATAGACCACCCAAGAGACGGCCACGTATTCCCAATATGTGGTCGGTGTGATCTGGCATCTGGCGGATTTTATATCTATAATAAATCACAGTGGAATATCGAAAAACACTAACGAAGTGTCGAAGTAGGTCGGCTCGCTTATTCAGCACATCGCATTGGTTTTCACCTCAATTCTTTTACAGCTTTCTGGATTATTTTTCGGAAAACCGATGTGTAGGGGTTTAATGGTCACGATAGGCATGTTTACCACGAATGTTAAAATAATTTGCGTAACATTTCTAAAGAATAGAAAGAATTTATCGATTGTTAGATGATTTTGGAAACAAAGCATCATTGAACGTTACCTATCAAGGACAAAGGATAAAATGCTGAAGGATGAATCTATATATATATAGAAGCACATTAACAATGTAATCAACTTTCAACCGACAGTACTTCTGTCGACGTCGTTCCAAGGTGCTACAGAACTAATTGCAGTTTTGATTAAGCTGTCGGGAAACATGAATGTAATTATTTTGAGACATGCATGTTTGAAAAATTGACCAAACTGTGCATTTTCAGTGAAGGAGATAATGTATAAATTACTTTTGACCCTGGAGAGAGTGCGAGTTTATAAGCAATGACACTTTATTATCAAATAATACAATCTGTCGCAGGTAGCTAGGTAGGCTTTTTTACAAGAGGAGAAAGGAAAATGCAAAATAATTTTCGTTTATCTACCTCCTGTCGTTTATCATGGTTTAAAAAAAAACTATATATATTTTGTAACGGAAAACTTACATAATTGGTTCTTAATCAGCGACTACGGTCAACTTCAAACACACATTCGACAGAGAAGATAGTCAGATTTAGCATTTGAAAGTAAGTGTCACATTTGAAGTGCCAGATCAATCTTTAGATAGTCGTACAATAAAACCACCTACAAGAAATTCAATTGTGTAGTGTTTATTACTTATGAAAGTCGGCTAAAACGGTCTAGCTGTAAATTAAAGTGCCTACGTATATGTCCGTAAATCAAGGGAAGATTTACGTCCGCGTTGTGCGCGCTAACGATAAAGCTACGACTAGAGTTACCTTGTTGTTTGACTATTTTTAAATATCTACCAATAGAATATTGAGATTTTGTGTGATTCATTATTAGATCTAACGAAACTAAGTATAGAAGGCCGCAAACAACTTTCAAAGAGTTTAACAATTAAAGTGAAGCTATGAAGAATATTCTCGATTAACATCAAACAATTTCAAAATAACACATGACATTTCCATATTTTTTAGTGTAAGGTAGGTAAACAATGGTCCTAGTATGCTGCCTTGTAGTACGCCAACGCCTACGTCGGATCGGATTCATATCGATTTCTGCTGTTGATTTCTTTTAGATTTTTTACAGCATTTCAAGATCTATCTATCTTGCTAACTGGAATCAGGGAGTAAATCAGTTGATATTTCCTTACCATACGTTTTTTTAGTTTTGACACCAGTGACATGGATTTTTAAGAAAACAGTACCTACCTAATAACATGGAAAACAATAATGCCTAAGAACGGTTCCAAATTATTAATTTAAATATTAATATGAGAACGACTGTAAATAATGCTGACAAAATTGAATAACTAAATAATGAACGAGATGCCAATACTAATATCAAAATTAAATAATTCATGCATTGCATCATCAATGCTTTCATTAGGTACAGGTTAAATGCGAGCATATTATGAAAATAAACAGCAAAAGTTGTTTGCAACTCAGCAGGGGTGTTTTACATACATTTTGATTCGATTAAAAATCGATTAGTAGACTCGAAGTCATATAAAATTACTGAAATAAAAGAAAACGAATCCGATACTGAAATAACACGCAGCGTTAACGCTTGCCATAAGATAAACATTGCCCCTCCAGAAATAACGTTTGGTCAAGGTATTTAGAATGCATACACCTTGTCTACGATTTCTATTTAAGTTTTCTACAGTACAAATTGGAAATTGATATAACAGCATTTTGTTTAGGTAGATAATTTTCTTGGCTTGTTTTGTTTTTATTTTCAGGAATATAAACAGTCATTTATTATTTTCTAGCCAAGTAAAAGTAATAATAATCTTAAAATATATTAAACCCACACAGCAAAACACAAACAGAAATCTTTAACACTTACAACAACGTAAATATTAAAAAAATGGAGCTTCCGCTACTCGCTACTAGGTGGCGCTAGTAGCCAGTTCGGTAACAACATTGCTCCTCCCCCATTTCACAAGTTGCTACCAAGTTTTCACACTACATTCGTTTGGCAAGCTGCCCCCGACAAGTTTGGAAAGCTCGGATTTTCTGCGAAAGCTCTACACTTTCGACGTACTAATTGCTTAGTTTAGTGTTGAGGGTTTGTGTATTGGTCATTTTTGTTACTTTGAATAAATTAAAGGACTTTTATAATTGCGTAAGTTTTTATGTAATTGTTTGTCTAGATTTCATGTTGCTTGCATTTGCAAAAACGCATGTAGATTTTTTTCACGTAGTACAGCGGGCTGTTTACATAAGCATTAATTTTGATGAAGTTGACAAAAATCTAATTCCATTAAAACAATGCGGAAGTTATCTTTATTTTAAGTTGATTTGTACCTAATTTATATTAGGAAACTCACAATTATTACCTACTATTATCTTTAACAGGTTCAGTAAATAAAACAAAAACTAGGAGTTAACATTCAAACATTCGCAAATGGCGCGCTAAAGTTTCGTGAGAATCTCTGACGTCACAACTCAAACAAAATAATCTGAGTAGTCGTTGATATTATTGTATGTTCAATATTTTCCACTACTACATTTAACTCGGCGCTATAAAAATCCAATATAAACCTAAACGCTGCTGAGATCGCCCGCATTATCTTGTGATTATCGCGTGTCAAAACATCGCCACGCTCGCGATACTTCGCATGTAATCTGATAAACGATGTATTCTGCACGCTTCGCGCTTCTCACCCATCCCGTTCCCACCCACACATAATGTAGAGCGTTGTCTCTCTCGCGCGGTCATCCATTTCATTCATGCGCGATACACCTCGCCAGGCCGCTGTTTACAGACACAAACAAACAGTACAGCAAACCGCTTAGCTTTAAGTACGAGACCGTGAAAGTGATATTGTCAAGTACATCCGTCTCTTTCTAGGAGCCGAGTGTTTAGTTCCGAGAGCGTGGATAGATGTCGCTAGCAATTCCGTTCTGCAAGCAGTATGGTATAAATGTCACAATAATTTGGGCGCGACGTTGCCGGACTTCGCCACCCGGTGTGGTGGCGGGAGCAAGCAATAAACTAGCGAGTTTGAGGTATGGCGAGAGAGCACTTATGTAGTGAGTGTTTAGGTTTATTTTTGTTTGTGTTGTAGGCAGTTATAAGTTTGTCTTAGTGTGTGCGCGTCACGTAAACGTAACGAGCGTGGTATACACACGTACGCGGGCTGTCAGTAGCTAATGCGATGCGCCGTGATCGCTTATTGTGGAGCGCCGCGCGGTTTATAGCGTTTAATTCAATTTAGTAATTGATACGTTTGTCGGTTGACTTTATCACTTTTAATCAACGTTCACCTAATGCTTATTTTAATGTAATTAAAAATGTTTGTTTATTATTATCTGTGTTTCTTTTGATGGTGCCTTTATTATAACAATTTTTATAACATACCCAATCGAAAATCTTCAGCAGAAAATTAATTAAAAAAATGAGATAAGTACCTATATTTAAGCAATAATGTAACTTCTATAGATTTTTAATTAGCCCAGATTAGCCTCGTAATTATCTACAAACAAAGACAATTGAATTAGTAATAAAACGTATTAATCACCAAGCCGGTTTTAATATTTTATTAATGAACAAGCGGCGCGACTCCTTACAAGGGCAAATTGTCAAAGTGACAACTCCCTAAACATAGTAATTCACGCTCGGCATTCTTCGATACTCCGTTTGAGCCGTTGCGGTGCACACATACGCAAACATACACTTATTGCCTTAATACGTTACCTTCATCAAACAAAAACGGAACATAAAACTTCCCGACAGAGTCTAAATTCGCTTGCGCGGCACTTACGGCCTTCCTAACATCGATTGTGCTCACACATATGAAACATTTATGAGTACAGTAGTAGAAGTGTATACAGTATGACGTCTGCTATTGTACCTAATATTATAAATGAAATGTGTAGCTTTCACGAGGGCACACAAGCGAAGCGGGTTTCGTCAGAAATCATACAGCGGAATTTAAACTCTACATTCTTACGGCTATGGTTGGTTTTAAAGGTGGGATTGTCAGTAGGGTTATAATCTTTCTATTTGGCACAAAAACGGGTGTCGGTAGTAGCATGACCTGTAATTGTGTGTATTAGGTTGGTTTAATCACAATTTGGAGTGGGCCGCGGTATGGCTTTTTGGCTGACAACATAGCAACAATACTAAATTTAATTTTTCTTTTGATGGATTTGGGATTAGCTGGACAGTCATTTTAACTTAGTTTGAGTTCATTCATTAAATTATCCAGGCTTAATGACTTTCATGAAATGTCATCATCGACACATTGTCACCACCACTTGATCGATCCTTTCACTGCTGTACCTACATAGGTATTCCATTGACAGCTAATAAACGGTTTAAGCAAAAATCGCCACAATCACCACCTCTGGCAAACACATTGGTGATTACTAGTTGTTTCTAAAAATACTATGATTGGCAAAAAGGCCCCTGTTGACGAAGGGGCCATTATTGGCAAAATGCCACTTGTGCCAAAAAAAACACTGTTGCCAATTATAGTATTTATGTATACTTACGTCATTCATAATACTATTTCTCATCATTCATAATACTATTTCTCATCTCATTTATCATCCTTTTATTTATAATATTTTTACTTGTTAATTTTCATGTTGTTGTGACACTTCTGTCAAATGTCAAACTGTCAGTTCCTTTTATTTTTCTGTCTGTCTTAGTCTATGATAGGTACTACTTTTTGGTTTATATAACTAAAATCATTCTTATTGATTTCGCTATAAAATATTGTATTCATTTAATTTTTATATAATGATTGTACTGAATAACTTAATTCTAAATTTACGCACTCAAAGGAGGTCCGATATATTCGGATCCACTACATTTGAAGAAACCATTTGTTAGTGGAAAAGAAAAATGATTTTTAAAACTGGCTGATACTATTTAAAAATGGAAAAGAAGAATAATTATGAAGGCTAGCTGACGGGTATAAAAGCGTGGCCCGTCAGAAGAAGCGGCAGTTTTATCCTCGACTTTCAAGCAGCAGTTAATCCTCGACTCTTGTACAGCAGCAGTCTATCCTCGACCTTGGTACAGCAGCATTCTCTCGGATTCTACCTCCGTCTATCTGCGACTGCCTCCTGCTGAGGGACGTTGCGGAGGTTTCTCCCTGCGGAGGATTACTCCCTGCTGAGGGACGTTGCGAGGTTTCTCCCTGTGGAGGATTACTCCCTGCTGAGGGACGTTGCGAGGCTTCTCCCTGCGGAGGACCACTCTCTGCTGAGGGCCGCTGCGGAGGCTTCTACCTGCGGAGGTCACTACCAGCAGTGAGCCTCTTCCGCTGCGGACCGATTTCTGCTGGAGCTCCTGCCCGCTGAGGACCGCCTCCTACTGGAGCCTCTGCCCTCTGGGAACCGTTGCCTGCTGCAGCCGCTTCCTGCCAGAGGGTCACTACTGAGGCCTGGCATACTCCTCCTCCCTTGTTTTTTACTTTTCTTGTATTTTCTAATCATATACTAAATTGTATTTTATCTGACAAATAAACTCGTTACAGATTGGCGCCCTCCTCACGAACCCACCTCCCAAAATTCTAAATTAACACTTCCTCAAGTGAGTATAATTTGGCAAGCATATTGTATCATCTTTTCATCAACCTCAACCTCTAACTCACCTCTCACCTCATCTCATATCTACTTAACTCTTCACTTTTTAATTTTCTACTCTCTCTAAACAACTCCCCTCGTGCTCTCTACACTCCCTAGCTTTTATCGTGGATAGAATTATTTTTAAATGTTTTATTTTTATTATTAAAGATTTTACAATATACTTAATTTATATAATTCATTACTCATGACTCTTCCCTTTCTTCTTACTTCTCAAATAGAGTTCTTTTTCGGAATATTAACTCTATTTTATAATTCATTCATAGGTTCATTTTTCTAAACTTCTATACTATTGGTCTACCCCAATAGTCTCTACGGTATGATGGCCTACCCCATCATTACCGATATCTATGGCTCTAAACCATAGGTATCTTTTGGAGCGGCTTACAACTCCATAAAAATAAGCCCTTGTTAAACTTCTATACTATTGGTCTACCCCAATAGTCTCTACGGTATGATGGCCTACCCCATCATTACCGATATCTATGGCTCTAAACCATAGGTATCTTTTGGAGCGGATAACAACTCCTTAAACAAGCCTTCGTTAAAATCTCATCTCATTAGTGGTTTTAGACGTGAGCGGATTACAACTCCGAAAATAAGCCTTAAAGTTATTGTTTTATCAGGTTGAGTAGTGATCATTGAATGTGAATCCTACCTGACACTAACGTAAGATGTCGGTGTGTTTGAATGAGTTATGTAAGTTTTGTGAATGTTGTAATACTTTAACCTTAACAAAATTTTTGTCCTAGGCCAAAAATTTTCTCGGGGTCGTTGGGGAAATATAGTATTTATGTATACTTACGTCATTCATAATACTATTTCTCATCATTCATAATACTATTTCTCATCTCATTTATCATCCTTTTATTTATAATATTTTTACTTGTTAATTTTCATGTTGTTGTGACACTTCTGTCAAATGTCAAACTGTCAGTTCCTTTTATTTTTCTGTCTGTCTTAGTCTATGATAGGTACTACTTTTTGGTTTATATAACTAAAATCATTCTTATTGATTTCGCTATAAAATATTGTATTCATTTAATTTTTATATAATGATTGTACTGAATAACTTAATTCTAAATTTACGCACTCAAAGGAGGTCCGATATATTCGGATCCACTACATTTGAAGAAACCATTTGTTAGTGGAAAAGAAAAATGATTTTTAAAACTGGCTGATACTATTTAAAAATGGAAAAGAAGAATAATTATGAAGGCTAGCTGACGGGTATAAAAGCGTGGCCCGTCAGAAGAAGCGGCAGTTTTATCCTCGACTTTCAAGCAGCAGTTAATCCTCGACTCTTGTACAGCAGCAGTCTATCCTCGACCTTGGTACAGCAGCATTCTCTCGGATTCTACCTCCGTCTATCTGCGACTGCCTCCTGCTGAGGGACGTTGCGGAGGTTTCTCCCTGCGGAGGATTACTCCCTGCTGAGGGACGTTGCGAGGTTTCTCCCTGTGGAGGATTACTCCCTGCTGAGGGACGTTGCGAGGCTTCTCCCTGCGGAGGACCACTCTCTGCTGAGGGCCGCTGCGGAGGCTTCTACCTGCGGAGGTCACTACCAGCAGTGAGCCTCTTCCGCTGCGGACCGATTTCTGCTGGAGCTCCTGCCCGCTGAGGACCGCCTCCTACTGGAGCCTCTGCCCTCTGGGAACCGTTGCCTGCTGCAGCCGCTTCCTGCCAGAGGGTCACTACTGAGGCCTGGCATACTCCTCCTCCCTTGTTTTTTACTTTTCTTGTATTTTCTAATCATATACTAAATTGTATTTTATCTGACAAATAAACTCGTTACACAATAAGGCCACTGTTGCCAGAAAGGCCACAATTGCCAAAAAGGCCACTGTTGCCAATCACTTCTCATAATCCCGTCACTACTAGGTATCAATACCCAGGTGTAGAGCGAAGAGGATTTATTTAATACCCACACAACAAACAAGGAATATAGTGACACTGACATGCGGGGTGTTTATCGGTACTTTCGGCTGCATAAGGTCAAACAGGCATGTGTGGGACACAGGTAGTTAGACGCGGTTCCGGGTTATTGTGCAGGCATTGTTAGGGTTAATCTGATACGTCAGTTTAGCCGGGCAATTTATTCAGTGAGACTTTTATTGTGAATGCGTACATTTTTAAACTTTTCCTAAACAGAAATTAAAGATTCGGAAAATAGGTAGGTATAATGATATGATAACACTCTCTGAATTAATAAATTGCAAAAAGAAATCATATTTAGTTATTTATAATAATTATATACTTACTTTATTATTGGCCGTCATTCGTGGATCTTTGACAGTTGTTACGGGTAGTCAGAAGCCCGAAAGTCTGACAAACAGTCTTACCAAGTGGTATCGTGTAGCCCAGTAAGTTCTGGGTTGTGGAGGTCAGATAGGCAGTCGCTCCATGTAAAATACTGGTATTCAGCTGCATCCGGTAAGACTGAAAGCTGAGCCCAACATAGTTGGGAAAAGGCTAGGCAGATGATGATATACTTACTTTATTGTAAACCAGAAAATTCATAATAAAAAAAATACACTACAAAACATACAATAGGCGGCCTCACTCTTCATATTCATCTGGTAGTCCACTCCATAGAGTCCATATCTATTGGCCGTTCTGGCTTATCAGATCCTGGTTACTTGACTCTGCAAGTTTCATTACAAAATTCCAATAAAATTCCACCCAGGACCGTCTTTAAGTAGGTAGCACTCGGTATTTACTTTATTACTGAAAGGCTAAAAATAAATAAAACATCTTTCCCCTTATAACACGCACATTTGTCACAAATGAGCCCCATTACCCAACAATTGATCTTCAGATTGTTAACTTACGTAAACGTAATTGCGCTTTTAAAAAGCTTGCGCAAGCGCAATATGTTTAAAAAGTTCAGGCGATGCACATTGGTGCGTTACACTACTGTGACTGGAGAAAAATTACAAATATCAATGTTTTTTTATGAATTGAATCATAATTTTAGTATGAAGACTTGAAGAGTTACGTAGTATTGTTTATTAGGAGGAAGCAGTACTAGAAGAAGCCAAAATAATTAAACGGAACCTTTTCAGTACAATTTTAAATCGTTTGCTCCGTTTTACGTATTTGTAGCATTTTTTTTTAAACCAGCGCCAAATAATCTTCAATTTAAATGACGTTTCCGGATGACAGCGATACGGACCAGTACTTCGACGCCTAAGTGTCCTTTGTTTTTGTATTTATTTGTATAGTAAAATAGTTATTCATTTAATTTAGTATCTAGTGTAAATAGTTAGTATCTATACCTACATACAGTAAAAATTCTATAATATTTAAATGACTACTAATACATATTTTGCTAGAATAAGATTGGTACATCTGGCTTTTGAAAAGTTCGGAAAGACTTGAAATGGTGTACATTATTCTAACTTTGGTAGTTTTAGCTTAGGGACTACCTAGTTAGTTACTATTCGAAGTTGCAACGTTTGAATTATAAACACCAACCCTCTAGCCTACATTGATGTATTTAACGATTTTTCTTCTTAAACGAGGTCGTGTTTAGCCCACAGTGCGACGTTTAATACTTGGCGGTATTATTGTGGCATCGAGTCCACCGGCGGCCGGCAAGTAAATTAGAGAGCGACCGGACTATAACTAAGAGGAGTTCAACTGATGCGACTCCACGAAAGGCTAACGTGGATGCGACCGTGGGATCGGATGCAAGAGCTTTTGTAAACGGCTTTTATTTATTTCAACTTTTAACTATTTATTTTTCTTGTTTATTTATTTACTAGCTTTACATAATTGTCCTATAATGTTCCTACTGTTGGGACATAGGCCTTCTCTCGTTGAGAGGGGGTGGGCCGTAATCCACCACGCGGGCCCATTGCTGGTTGGTAGATGTCACGTCTTCGAATTTTTGGTTCTAGGACATGCCGGTTTCCTCACAATGTATTCCTTCACCGTTTTTCGTTTCGCTCGCGTGGCTGTTGGAAAATAACTCACGGAAACGTACTATTGGTAAGGTTAGGTTAGGATGTTTACGCGGCGCACGCCAGTAAAGCTCCCAGTCGGCAAGATGTTTTCCAACATCTCCAACATGTATCGTTATATTTCAGCCAATTTACACACAACCTTAATTAATTATATACCTAAACCTTCCTTATGAATCACTCCATCTGTGTATGAAAATCCGTTCGGTAGTTTTTGAGTTTATAGCATTCAGACTGACAGACAGACTTTGTTTTACAATATGTAGTGATACCTAATTAGAATAGATACAGTTAATCAGACAAGTCAGTCGTAGTGTATTAATTTCTCCCTGAGACTCTCCCAAGTTTCCTTCTTTCTCTGTGAGATAGTAGTTAGTATATTTTTCAGTGATTCTACCAATAGGAATTTTAGATAAAATATGTTTTCCACATTGAAATTGATTCGTACAAGCATTAACTTGAAATACATGTCCTAACAGACGCCCTGAAAGGGGCTTCTAATATTTATATCCAATGATGACTATAAGACGGTGCATACACTACAACGCGCCACGCGACGGGGCGCCAAAATCCTCGCGCGGAAACGCGTTTTTATTGAATTTGTATATAAAAATCACGCGTGGGGGTACGTTATCTGCGCCCTGTCGTGTGGCGCGTTGTAGTGTGATCCGTCTAATAATTAAAAACCACTTTTGAAAACAATTGAGTGTCAATTTTTGTAATTAACTACATATTTTTGGTTGACTACAAAAATTATACAATTACAATTCACACAGCATTTTGCCAGAAACCAGACTGAAAATGAAGCCTTCTAAATATATTTCTATCACCCATCCTGCACAGTATTAGACCCCACGTCGCATCCATTACACTCAATTCAGCTAAAAAGGTCAGTCAAAAGGAACGTCCACCCTAATCCCGCGTTCGCCAGCACCAGGAATGCAGCTCTGCGACTGCAGTGATGCATATCGTTGTACTTATGGTGGTGCATATGTGTCCCCCCTCCTGCCGCCGCACCGCGCACCCCCTCACCGCTACCTGCCGTCTTTGTCTTTGTTCATTATGCTTAGAGGGATATAAAAGTACGCAGACTACTGCCTAAAGTTACGTCTTAGTACTTTGGAATAATAGGGATGAAGACGGGGTAAAGTAAACGAAATTCTATTTAGTCCGTCAGTTAGATTATCAAAAAATAATGGACACATATTTTTTCTTGTGTCAATCAACCAAAAAATTACAAATATAAAGCGTGTCAAAGTTTGGGAGTGGGGGCTCGTGACGTCACTTGTAGGTAAAAATTGTACCAACACGTGACGTCATGCGACATTTCAAATCAATATATCTCTGTAATGTTTTGTTTATGAGAAAAAAGAAAAAATACGTGCCCAATACTTTTTAATAATCTACCTGATAGACGAAGAAAAAAAAGTTAGTCGTCACCCCTATTATGCTTTTTTAATACTTTATAGAATAGTGGTCCTTGGTAGCTCTGGACACAGAGGTGGTAACAGAGTAGGGAGGCATTTGCCCTGCAGTGGGACATTAATGGCTAGTAATAATAATTATAGAATATTAAACTTCTCTAAATACAGTTTACGTCATTTGTTTTTTAAAGTATTTATTTTTCAGTTCATGAACTTTTAATTAAATACTTATATGTCATATATTTATATGTGAATTTACAGTGAAGGAGGAGTGTTCATAGTTAAATTGACGATGACTTAGGGAAAACCTGTTTACGCTGTTAAGTTGCGACTGCTATTTCAGTGCATAACCTTGTATGACCTTGAAATTTAGTTAGTTTAAAATTTTAATGGACAAGAGGGTTCTATAATTAAATTCGCATTCTTACTCATTTGTAATTAATTAGTATTTCGGCAATATTTATGTGGAGGAACTGGGTTCCGAATGAAAGAGTTCAACGCGCGGCTGCTGTAGCTGTATTTAGTGGGTGTCATACCATAGGCTAGTTTAGGGTGTTGTAACATGTTCTTTGACCTTGATTGTGTTCCCCATGATTGTCAGATGGATTGGTGATCGCAGATTTGTGTTAAAGAAATCGAAGTGATTCAAAGAATACTTATTCAATCTTTTTGAGAGACGAATTAAGATCCTATCAATCCAAATCCTGTCGTAAATAGTAGCAACTAGCTGTTGCCTGCGACTTCGTCTGCAATCTAGGATAAAAAGTAGCCTTTGCCATTCTCCAGGTCATGGTCTACCCAGGTGCCAAATTTCATATAAATCCGTTATGCCGTTTTAGTGTTAAAGCGTAACAAACAAACCCAAAAAATCAAATCTTTTCTCTTTATAAGTAATATTAGTTTAGATAAATCCACTTGTCTAGGCATTGATGACAAAATCATTTAACCGATATGAATTATAATCTGTTAAGTAGGCGTGGCATTTTATTCCCCGCGATCCAATTAGCATAAGAACTATCTCACAATTCCTCTATAAATCTTTATTTACGCTCATTAGGCCTGTTTAATTGAAAATCAAGGCAATCCGCTTTTTAATCAATCAGAAACTCCGGTAATGCACAAACGCAATATAATTACTTAAAAACCCTGTCACATTCTCATTAAGAGGACTACATGACCTAAAGCGCGGTCTTTGTCGGTCTGCATAGAAAAGAAAGAGAAGCGCGATGCCACAACGCTGGTAATTTATTGCAAAATATGAAGCAATTATCGATTTACAAAAAATCTAGTCTTTGGACAAAAAAACTAAAACACTATAGTTTTAGTATGTTGCTTGTAGAATAATCTGACAAAAAATCATAATGATTGTATGTATATTAGTATGAATTTTGTTGTAAATAAAAAGTTTTTAGAGGTATCTTCATGATTTTTTTCTATCGTACCAAATAAGTTGTATTATGTTTTCAACACACTATCATCCTAGCATTTATCCTGAAGAATATCATATATTTTTTTGTTTTTTTTTTACTGTAGGCGATCATTTACTTTTATTGTTTCTAAAACTTGCGTTTTTTGCGTTTAGGTCCTGTAAGCCCCTTAAGTACCTTATTTTTAATTGATCAATTAACCACTCAACGTATTCAGTTAATACACCAATTACCGACGAACGATTAAAAACGTTCGATGTTTTGCAAACAGCTTTTCACTTTAAAAGACTATTCGTGTCCCTATAATCTGAAAAGAGAATAAAAGACACTATGGTTTGCATTGAATCTCTATAGCAATATCGCTTTTGTCTTTTACAGAAAATCATAAACGACAACCGCCTTTTATTCCAATGTAAACTTTACTATGTAAAAGATAAGTTCATAATTTCAATGCATATGTCTGGCGCTTGTGCTGTTGTGAGTTCAAGATGTGCTGTTGTGTGAGTAAAATTAAAGGGTGTTTTTCTATTCGGGGGAAAATATATCAGGTAATAATATAGCTTGGTTAGATGAGAATTTCAGGGGAGACGGGATTTATGTTTACTTCTCTTGTACATATTCGTATGATTTGCTAATGCATCTTTGCAAACAACGGAGTAGAGGGTAGTCAAGAATAATGTCTCAAATAGGCGAGGGGCTTTGTTTGCTTTTATTGTCAGGTGAGGCGTTAAAGTGTATCGTTTTACTGAATTTGCTTAAGAACTCGTTCATTATAACATACTTCCACTTGGTTATATTTCTAGAAATTATGTAACAACTTTACAGACCACAGAGCAATAAAAAAATATTCACCTATCTCATTATGCACCATCAACCTGTACCTTCACTCCGATCGCATCACCAACTAGTCCTCTTATCGACTTTCACAATAACCTGACAACGTTACATTCCTTTTCGTACTTCCAATTTTCCACATTAAAACTGAACACAACCCATTTACAAGCTAGCAACAAGTAAAAATTTTACAAGAACCGTATCTAATTTGCTATTTAAGGGCCCGATCACACGAAAGTACCACAACCACACCACAAT
Source organism: Hydraecia micacea (assembly GCA_914767645.1). Taxonomy (NCBI): domain Eukaryota; kingdom Metazoa; phylum Arthropoda; class Insecta; order Lepidoptera; family Noctuidae; genus Hydraecia; species Hydraecia micacea. Next base: position 13,624,989 of record OU611783.1, on the reverse strand, counting down.
CACCACCACACACGCCACGTGGACGGGCGCAAAATTTGTATGAAAATGCTGGCCATCGAAATCAACCATGTGGGCGATACCGACCACATCAAGGCTACGTCGCAGCCACGTTGCGTCGACGCGACGACACTGTCACAGCTGGTGTCGATCTGTCGGCAAACACAACGTAATCACATCGCAACTATTAACGATGACGCAACCACATCGAAATTTTGTAGTTACCAAATGTAACTGTAAGAAGTTGCAGCGACACTACTCACACGTAGCCACTGCTTGCCCAAATTTTGTCGCTGCGATGTGGTGTGGTCGTGGTACGTGTGTTCGGGCCCTTAAAAAGAAAATAATAAAGGATACATACACAAAGCAGTATGGAAAAATCTTACAAACCTCCTTGGTTGTTCCGCGGTGAAATTAAAAAGAACGAGTACATTGTTCAAAAGAGGCTTGATTACACGTCACTAGCTAAGAGCCCTTTGTTTCTTAGTTTTTCCTTTAAGATTTTCAAAACAGACATTTCATTGTTTTATTTGTTCTTGTATTTTGCGAAATTGCTTGAGAGCATTCTGGCTTAGAATGCGATAATGTTTTGTTGATAGGTGTATCAAAAATATGGTTGAATATGTTCCTATCAATCAAGCACAGTTCCACGTTTATTAAGAGTGGAACAGCGATTTTTTAAATCACTTATACACTCATAAGTAACTTAGTTTTCCCGGAGTCTGGATGTGTGCCCGCTTGATGGCAACAGGCCTGCCCCCTGGTACATGGGATTTAAACATAACTGGCGAAATGTGGTGCACCTCTGCCTTACCGTTCGCGGTAGGGATGCAAGAAGTGCCAAAAAATATCGATATATATCGTATCGATATTTAAAAAAATATCAATATCGATATCGAATAAAAAATATCGATATATTGGCGAAATTTTGAAATGAAAAAAAAAAAACTTTACGAGGTTCAATTGGGTTAGTTTTGTATACAATAAATAAATACATACATAAATACCATAAACAAATTAATACCATACAATGATTTAGGAACATGAAAAAATATATCGTTTTTGATACATTTTCGATACTTGATATTTTATATCGATATATATCGAATAATAAATTAATATCGCTAAAAATATCGATATATCGAACAAAAAATATCGATACATCGATATTTTTTCTGCAAGCCTACTTCGCGGAATATAGACGTGATGTTATGTGCTGTGTAAGTAACTAAGTTTGCTTGTGTTTTGAGGCATTATCAAAATTGCAAAATTTCAGGATGTGACATCTACTACTGTTAAATTCACACTACCTCGTAAATTCAAAGCGAGAATGAACAGGCATCTTCTGGGCACGCTCGTCCCATCTTAGACCTATTCCATCGCTTTAATCAGGCGTGATCGGAGGTCAAGAGCAGAACTTGCAACAATAAAAATAAAAAACTTGGCTACAAGAAAAATATATGAGCCTAAACCTCTTTGAAAACGATCAGATGTGATTGCAGCATATTAAAATAAGGTACGATACTGCTGCTCCCCTCTTTGCAATAATCAGAACCCACATATTGTTGAGAAAAATTGAATAATTTACTAAGTCACGTTGGTCCACTGGTTGCAAGCATTACTGTTGAGCATGAGGTCCTGGGTTTCGATTCCCAGGTCAGGCAAAGTGTTGTTGGGTTTTTCCATCAGCTATTTCTCAGTAGCAGTCCGAAGTCTGGATTTGTGCTCTGCCGATGGCATTTGGCTCGTCGCAGTTACGTAGGACTTAAGCATAACTGGCGAAAAGTGGGTGTACTGTAGGTACACGTCTACCTAACCCTTCGGGGTTTTCATGCGTGATGTTATGTTATGTCTTTACCAGGAAAAATAAACCTCTAATTTTAAAATCAAAACCAAAAGTAATTTATTCAAATTTGGCTGCGAATCAGCACTTTTCGAACGCCAAAATTACATGAGACAGTTCCCCAAAACGCCCGTCCTTCACCACTACCTGGTGCTTTCGCTGGGAAGAATTTGTAACTTAAATCAGCTTACCTAAACCACCTTAAATTGAAACACAAACATACCAACACATAGTTCACTATAGTAACTCCTCAACACGAGCAGTAACTCCCAAACCGCACTAGTTATTATATATTAATATCAATCTCGATGCTATATACCAGAGAATTCGAGGCTCGTGCTGAGCTTACAGAAGCCAGTTACGTTATCGTGTTACATTATAAAGCATGTGTTCATAAATACTCTGATTTTTCATACAAATATTGAGTAAACGGTAAGTGGATTTTTTCCGTCAGTGATGCCTATTTTTAGCAGCTTCTGATGCATATAATGTTTATTTTATATGTCACAAAAAACGTCAATTTATTTTTGAGCATGGATATCCTGAATAACTTGACCTTTATAGTGTCTTCTTTTAGATAACTGTGTCGAAAATCAACACCTCGGAGGAAGATTGTAGCATGTTGTTAGCATTTTTTTTTAATAATTTTCTTAGGTGAGCTTCGCTCCGCGAGTTCGCCTGCGTCAAATTCAACTATACCATAAAACATCCTATGGCAGTCGGCAATAGTGCAGCTTTCTATTAGTGAAATATTGTTTATAATCGAACCAGCACTTCCATAGATGACGTCTTACAAGCAGCTATTTATGATGTTAGTTTAGATTTCAGGAAACATGTAAGGTAACTGCATTTTTGAATTTGAGTAAAATAAACTTTGCAACAACAAAGCTTTAAAATAAACAAACAACTTTCCACTCCATCAAAAGCTACACAAAGCAAAGGTATCACAGGTGCAAATCTTTTCCTAGTACCGCGTAGAGGTTGCCATATTCGACAGTGCTACAATGTAGTCTGCTACGCCGCAACAGTCGCTACGAACGCTACGAGATTCGCACACCTAGAGGAGTGCTGAATAAAGTCCAATGGAGTCAACGTGTTGGTACAAAGCTCAAATTGTTTCTAACATTCGATAGGTTTGTGGAACCTACAGGTGGAACCGAATGTATGTACAGTCAAGGAAATTTGTTGTTATGCAAAATGACACCCTACCTCAATTTGCCAAATCATACAACTGTCAAAAAATTGTCCGTTATAATTTGAATAAACGGACGATTTAAGTTGGTAGTCACATTAGTTAACAATTAATTTTACAGACTTTACCTGATAGAATAATAAATAATTGAGTAGATAATCTATAGGTAGGAGACTGCAGGTGGTATTTTGTAAACTCTTCGTCTTGCTTTACTCTTTGAACAAAGGTTTTTGTCGTGGGGTTTTTAAAACAATTATTTGCTACGTGTTGGTGAGAAAAGGCTGAAGTAGACTTTTTTCAGATTTTTTGATTTTGACCTTTTGGTGTGTTTCAACCTTTCTTCTCAGAGTAGTCAGCTAGGAAACGCCGACCTCATTTAGTTTTTAAAATATGATTGACGTGTAAAAGTGTTAGTGCAAACCTACTTACGAATAAAATGATTATCTTTTATGATTTAGATTTACGGTCCTCGGGATTCATTATATTATTTAAGGGCAGGTATTTATTGGTAGTTATAAATATGCCTTATAAATCTGAATCCGAAGTCGTACATTACACAGACTACATTAGACTTAAGTAGTTCATTATTGCACGGCGCCGTGGATTAATAGGCTAATTAAGTCACATGTATCATAAACTATTTTATAGTTTGTGTGACCTAAACCCGCATTTACCTAAGTCACGCTTTTCTGTGAAGAAATAGTCTACTTAAGTCACAGAATAGAATGACTTAAGTGCGGGTTTAGGTCACACAGTGCTATAAACTTGTATTTTTTTAAACTAAAACGCCATTTGATACTAGCTTCACATAATGACAAATTCTGTGATCCAAAACAGAACTTTATCAATTAAAGTCCCCACACATACAGTATTTTACTACTCCCGTAAGAGCAATTGTTTAGTTTACCCCAAATCTTGCATTAGGACGCGGATAACGGTACTTACCCTAAAATAACTATGTAGCCATTGATCCGGCGTTTCCAAATATCGGACGCGCGGCAAACCTTCAGGGTAGATTTATTAGGGTGAGGGACTGTCGCAGGGCGGGCCTTTGTTACTTCGCGATGTAACAAAGTTTTTCCACCGATGTTATAAAGTGAATCTTGGATGTATCGGGTTTTGTTTTGTTTGTAATTGTTTAGACTGGTTGGACTATTTTTAAAGGGCACAAAACAATGTAATTTGTGCTAGAAGAATTCAATAACAATTTAATGTCTATCTCTATACCCGTTGACCTATTTTTCCAAACAAAGACAAGTTGAATGGGAAAACATTTTCTAACAGACATTTCGCACTACTGCTTTGGGCACGATTTAAGATGGTATTATCCTTATGTCATAGGTGTACTGCCTTACGCTCAGTCCCTCCACAGACGAGGTTATTTTCGGGTATCACAAGTCAGGATGGTGTTTTGATCCTTTGTCTTCGCTTGGCTTGTGTTTCTAATCACTCTTGATTTTTTGTTGTGATTGATAATTTTTTACTCGCGCAATTTTATCATCAAAAATTATTCCGTCCTCCAGCAATTTTTTTCTCTTCAAAGACCTCAACATTTCAGAACCAAAACACAGTATATAAAACATAATAATAAACAGCTCTACACACCCTAACATTACGTAAATAATACCATAATAACACAAGAAACTGGTAATAATAGAAATAATAGCAATAATCAGAACATGGGGTATCATGAACATGATGTAACAAGTCTTGCCTGAAAGACGGGAGGACATTTTTTCAGCAAATTACACGCGCGCCAAATCATTACACTCCCAAACAGAGTCAAAGAGGCAAACCGAACTCTCCTGAAACTTCCGAAGGCTTTCCGGCCGTTAGAGAGGGATGCAAGATGCTCGCCCCTACTATGGATGTGCGACGAGAGATTTATTTTCTTATGGGTTATTGGCGGGATTATAATGTTAGGTTTATTATAGTGAATTTGGTGTCTTATTTTTTAATGATGTGTGTTTTATGTTATGCTATTATATGTATACTTAATTCTTTCAGAACAGTAATGTATTTTTAGACTTATTGAAAGTTTTTTTTTACGAATGCTTACCATCAATACTAAGTAGTAAAAATAATAATACTGAAATATTTCTTTGTGAAGTATTTGTAGGTACTTATAATTTTATGTAAAACCACCAAAACTTAACCATGCAAAAATCAAAACCAGCAAATTAAAAGTATGGATTGGTTTATGTTTATTTCTGTCTTTCATAAAATAAGTAAGTACCTAAAAATACATTAAGTACCTACGTATTTCATAAAGCTTCGCGTTTTTTTAAACCAGTGTTAAAAGAGCATTTAGTACGGTAAACTGTGATGTAAGGGATATTTTATAATCGAGATGGATGCCGATAGTAGGGCCATGGGGTGAGGCCGGAGTTAGGGGTTGAGCGTCTGTGGGGGCCGAGAAAGTTATTAATTCTGGAGGCGAGGCGCCAGCCTACGTCCCTACTGCAACACTGGAGGCTTACCTTATACTCACTTAATGTTCTGCTCATATTATTACCGAGCCATGACCGAAAATATCTTCATTTTTCTATTGTTCATTTGTTTTTGTCAATGTTTACTATTATATCGCTTTCGGCGCGAATCATTTGAATATGTAAACGCTTCGTATTTGTTCGCAAATACTTGGCCAAATCATTTGGTGAACTGTTCGTCCGTACTCATAATGTAAAAAGTATTAGAGGAGTTAGGTTTAGTTGTTGTTTATTTTTTTATTCAAGATGAGCCTTGTGGCATTCCGGTAAAAATAGAGGCTGTGTGTTTTCCTTAAGAAGTACTTACGACTCATGGATAAATATAGGAGATTTTCTCTGTAAAAGAATTACGTAATGATACTAGAATAAGGTTAACAAAAAGATATGACATCATAATAGCACTTTAATTGCGTAATACACTATCAATCACAATCTGAATTTGAAGGATATTGCTAATCCATTGCTTCATATTTTCGAAAAATTTGTCTGCTCAACAACGGAAATAACGCAATGTATGTTGTTGAACTGTAAAAATTAAAGCCATTGTTACCCCAATTACCCCACAGGACGTTGAATTCTAGTGATGACCAAAGCTAAGCCTAGCCTTGTTAAAAATTCGGCAAACTTCGCAAAAAAATTGATGTTTGGAGCAGCTGTTATTAAATGAAGAGGTTACTGCCTATCCCCCATGATGTTGATGAAAGTAGGTATTGCTATCACACACAACAGTAACTAGTATAGATAGTTTCTTTAAACATAGGAACTTTTGGCCCAATGCCAACAAAACGCCAGACTAAAGTAGGAGACATTATTGTTACATGAGGTTTTCAGCAGTTCCAAGTGCTTTTAGCATAGGTAAGCTTAGAGACTTATATAGGTACTGGAATAAACAATTTAAAGCAAAGAAACAAAAATAAAATGTAAAAAATTCTTGGCCTATAATACTCAATTCTTTATTGCATTCCATAATTATGTATTACATAGAGGGTATTATAAGTAAAAGATCAATATGGACCCTGTCGGGCACAGAGAAATTAGGAGAGAGGAAGAGGGTAGTAACAAATCAATATTATTTTAAATTATAAATTATTATAAGTATGTGCTTAATGGGGTGTATAATTAAATTATATTAATAGGTTTGTGTACGAGTATATAGGTAGGTATAGTATATTAGTTATTTTATGCGTAAGAATAATGTAGATAATATGTAGACTGTTATTATGAAAATCTTAAAAATATTTTCATTATTATTAAATTATGTTATTATTTATAATATAATAATAATCATACAACATCACGCCTGTATTCACTGATGGGTTGGGCAGAGGTGTATTATACAGTAACACACACATTTCGCCAGTCATGTTTAAGATCTATGTAAAAGGCGAGGCTAATTGCCGCCAAACAGCCACAAATCCAGACTTCGGGCTGCTACTGGGAAAATTATAAAAAAACCTATAATAACATTTTGACTAACCTCGGAATCAAACCCAGGGCCTCACGCTCAGTAGTCGCGCTTGCGACCACTATACCAACGATGCCTAATATCATCAGAACGAGGCCAGTACCGGTTTTCCATATTTCTTCTCTCTGCCAGCGTGTGTGTTCCCTTCTACGAGTACGTACAACCCGTCAGCCTTCAAAGCAAAAGTGAACAGGCCTCTTCTGCGCTTGCTCGTTCCATCACAGACCACATCCATGGCTTTCCACAAGGCGAAACAGAAGATATGAGCTCGCCGAGTTTTCCAAAAAAAAGCAAAAGAAAAATCTCTCTTGGCTTGTCTGACACCGTCACCTACCGGGCTGAAATCCTTTGTTCAGTCTTCACTTGTAGACTGCTACAGGAAGAGAAAGAAGAAAGATATTAAAAAATATGGCTAGAGGTGAATAGAAAACCCACATTTCACTAATTATGTCTTAGGTCTCAAAGCGGCGAACCATACAGATACATGATTTTGCATTTTTTTTTGTTTAGCCTATACTGTCCCACTGCTGGGCAAAGGCCTCCCCCAAGTCCTTCCAGGAACTCCTTTCCCGTGCCACCTCAAACCAACCCTCGCGGTATGCGTCCAGGTCATCTCGCCACCGCTTTTTGGGCCGACCTCGGCGGCGCCGTCCATCTTCAGGCACCCATTGCGTGGAAATTTGCATTGAGAATGAATGTTATAAAAAAAAATGCTGTTTGTTACATTTTGACAGCATAGGTATTACGCTTTCCTACGAAACAGAGGAATTTCTACGCTAGAGGGTCTATAACCATGTTTACAGTTTGCGCGTTGATGTCCCTGTCACCCTATATTTCCTATGGCGGGCACAAATATGGACTCCGGGCTGATACAAAAAATATGCAAATAGGTACAGACGCCAGCACATCAAGCTACTACAATCTGTCAAATTTCTTTAATAGATTTTCAACTTTATCGCTGCAGCATAAGGTTCAAGTTTGATTGGGAAAATTTGACAGTTTCGGGTAGCTTGATGTGCTGGCGTCTGTACCTACAAAAGCCAATAAACCTCTAGATATAATAGAATCCATAACGCTCAACCTTCCTGATTGTGAAAACAAGATCAATGAGCAACTTTACTTTACTTTTGTTGGATTTCCAGTTCCGGTAGTCAATCTGTAATGTTATGTAGCAAGTAAAGCGGAGAAGTTGCTTCCTAACTAACTCCTGCTAAGTAGTTAATTATTTGTTAGTCGAGAGAAGCTAGTACCTATACTAACTTCTGTAGATACTTGTTGTCTCATGGATCTGACAAGTCTTACTGGTAGCTTAATCTCATAGACGTCAATTTTTTTATCGTCAGCATCCATTGACTTTTAGAGTTAACTTTCGGGTTCAGCATTTCATTTTGATGAAAGTTACTTACTAAATTAATCCTGTTCTGATATGAGATATATTATGAGGGTTTGTTGGAAAAATTATCATGCCTACTCGTAATTTTATTTAGGCACTGCCCAAAGTAGGATAATCAGCCTATAACTTTCCTACTGCTGGGACACCGGCCTTGTCTCTGTGAAAGGGAGTGGGCTGTAATCTACCACGCGGGCCCAGTGCGGGTTGGTAGATATCACATGTCTTCGAATTTTTTGGTTCTACGACATACCGCTTTCCACACCATGTTTTCCTTCACCGTTTTGTTAAAAGTGGTTATGAAATTATAGGGTGACTGGTAATTAGTGACCGATACTTAAACACGTGATTATACTCATGATAACAAACAACTTTTACTATGGGACCAAACCTGAAATTGCGAAAAAAAATCAGCTATTCCCTACATTTTGACGAGTTATACGAACATAAATGTAGGGAACAGCTGTTTTTTTTTCGCGATTTCCGGATTGGTCCCATAGTAAAAGTTGTTTGTTATCATGAGTACAATCACGTGTTTAGGTATCGGTCACTAATTACCAGTCACCCAATATACACAAAGTAAAGTGCCTGCCTAGGTTGTGGGGCCGACACCACTGGGCCACCACTGCCCAAAGTACTTTGGACTAAAGAAGTTCACTTGCCCAGCGATGGAACATGAAACAAAACCACCTCTAATTTTACGAAACCTATGTTCAGCATTACACTAGAAAAACCTTCTATTGGAATGTAAATGGTTTGAAGATTCACATAACATTTAAAACACTTTCAAATAACTTATAAACATGCAAGTTCAAACAATTTGTAGGCATTATAAGTATTAGCTATCGATTTCTCCCCACGAGTGGAAGCTTTCCTCGAAAACTCCCACTCGCTGGTCTCTTGAAATCAGTTGTTCAGGGTAAAGGACACGGTCATCCCAATGTCACGGAGCACCAGCAGCTTTTGAGCGTTCCATGTGGGAGGAGAATAACGACTCCTCGACCTTTTGTAGGGGTGTGGGAACGTGGAAGGTTATTTCATATTTTAATAGATAACTACGGCTTGTAGTGATAATTTGTGGGTGCAGTTTTATGATATTTTAGAATTCATTTGTAAAGCTATTTTGAGGAGTAATGTGCATTGTTAGTCTAAAATTGGTGTAAGGTGATATATTTAGACATTATTCCAGCAGAATATTATAAAATGTTAGACTTGTATTCCAATAACTTAATGATGTTGTGAAGTGGACACAATAGAGTGCACGAGGCGCATGCGCAACTTTTTTTCCGCTTCCAACACATCCTTGCTATGATTTATCTGACGCTCACCCTCTCAAGCACGATTGGTTCCCGATCATCAGAAATCAATATCTACCACCCTTTTAAAATGCAAGGCTATAAGGCACACATTCGCGAAACATTCACACACATCCAACACACAATGTCACTCAAACACTTGCATTTTGAAAGGATCAAATTCTTAAACATTACCTTTAACATTTGCGCCACCTAATATTGGCTCGCATACAATATTAGATCAAAATTACTTTTTGATTAGTGTAGTTCGACCTCGGGTCTCAAGCAGGCGCATAGTCGTACCTACTCATATCGATCTTAGTATGAATATTTGAAGCGGACCCGTCCTTGCAAGCGCGGTAGACTTGGAGATATATAGAGCTGCTATTGCAGTGTAACGAAATTGTCTGACTTTTGGGTAATACAAAAGTTGGACATCTCTTTTAATTTTAAACTCGTGTTTTGAACCCGCTAGAAGCATAGAACCGGTCGAAGTGGAGATGCTTGGAGGCCTATGGCCAGCAGTGGACGTCTTTCGGCTGAAATGATGATGATGATAAACATGTTTTGTAGCACGTGCTGCTACAAAAAGATTAACTTAAAATATTCAAATATTGAGTAAATTAGAAACGAATTCGTCGATTTAACATTTAACATCTTTTCTTGAGACCATCAATACAAACAAATCGAACTGAGGTGTAGAATATAATAAATTATTTATGTAAACGAGTCACCGTTTAACTTTGAAATATTGCCTTGATTTGTACATTTTAGCACTTAAATCAAATAATTTACACTAAAGCCAACGTACTTTGCAAATCAGCATTAATTTACTAAGATAAAGATCTCTATTTGATTTAAATTTATAATCCGAATAAAGTAATTAATTTTATAGCGCATTTTAACAAATTAAATCTATTCTGAAAGTTTGTGTTGTGAATGGAGGCGAGTTGGTTGATGTATTAACAATAGAGCGAGTAGAGTTACTGGCTAAGCCAGTGAAATAATAATAGTCTTCCAGACAAAATTTCGGCCATGGCAGCCAATCTCAACGAAGACTAGCCATCTACGTGGGAGACATTATAGTGCACAAGCGTGTGCCCAGATATAGGTTCACTCACTCTTCCCTCACTCTCATAATCCAATATGACGTCAATCCTACACGACCGCGGAGAGAGATCAGGCAGACCAACGGCTTAACGTGCTTTCCGAAGCACGGGTTTATCACTCCGCCGACTTCCTAACTCCGGACTGTTGCTGAGAAATTCACCAAATAACACTTTGCCTGACCTGGGAATCGAACCCAGAACCCCACGCTCAACTTTCGCGCTTACGACCACGAGACCAACGGAGCAAGCCAGTGAAATAGTAAGTGTATATTGAATGCCACTGCGCCGTGTCAAGGATTTTTTTTGTTTACCACGTCTTAGTTTTAGTTCGAAGGTTAGTTCTGTTCACTATGGTTTAATGTAGAAGCTTGAATAATTGTACGCCATTACATAAGCTGTAAAATACAGACACATATGCAGGTTTTTTTTTGTCAGTTATTTTTAAATAACTGACGAAAAAGAACATTTTGACCGCGTAGGTATATTGCACTTTTCTATGAAACAGCAGATTATTTTTTGATAACCGACTAGAAATTTCTAGAATCATGTTCTGAATTCACGGGTTCAGATTGCGCGTCGATGTGGGATGCCGCTCTGTATACAGCATTACACAAATTGTTATTTCGATGCGATATATTCTTGACTAAGATTCTTCCAATCCAGCGTTTTCAATGCTGATTTTTTAGTGTAAAATAGAATACTGTTAAATTATGTACACCATATGTACAGACGCCAGCACATCAACCTACCTCTAACTGTCAAATTTTCACAATCAACATTGAACCTTATGCTTTTGCGATAAAGTTGAAAATCTATTACAGATTGTAGTATCTGACAGATTGTAGTAGGTTGATGTGCTGGCGTCTGTACTTACCACATCATACAGTTCTAATTATACCTACATTCGATTGACTTTTCCATCAATGTTAATCAATAAACTGTCCAGGGCTATGTATGTCGTGTGGACAAGGGCACGAGTGACGACACTAAGGTTCAATAATATTGTTTCACAATATGGTGGGTTTTCAGTGTGACGTAGCGACTGACGTTCGATCAATATTTATTAGTTTTGTTATGTTTGCTGTCATTGCACATTCATATGTTGTGCATCTTTTAAGTCTTGTAAAAGTAAGTTAAATTGTGTCTTCATCAATTTTTTCATGGATCATAATCTCATTTTTTTTTTCTATTTAACTATTAGCCGTCGAAATGGAAGACTTCATTATTTTTCCTATGTTGAAACTTTCTATTTATATCCTTATTGATTTAGTACTTATGGCTGGATGAGTGAGGTGAAGGATCGAGCTTTTAAAGTTGTTTAAATACGGGGCGGTGAACTGCCATGGGCTGTTAACAATGCTCCATTTTGCGATTTTTAACGATATCATCTAATCAACTTCGGTCTTGGAGTAGTGGTGGCCCGGTGGTAATGGCCCCGAGTTAAGAGTTGTAGGTCATAAGTTCGAACTCAGGTGCCTGCCTGGGGTCGAACGCGACACGAGATTGCGATCGAGATTAATTTTATCACCACTGCTCTCAAAACGGTAAAGGAAAACATCGTGAGGAAACCGGCATGTCCTAGAACCAAAAATTCAAAGACGTATGACATCCACCAACACCACTCCCTTTCACAGAGAGGATGCCTGTGTCCCAGCAGTGGGAACGTTATAGGCAGATTATGTTACTCTTTCTTCTTAAATATATAGTCATCACTCTTTCATCTGCCTTTAAACTGCATTTTTCTATTTTGAGGAATAAAAATGAAGGCTACATCCATGTACTTATAGTCTATTTTAGTAAGTGAATATAAAACTTGTATTACGAGGACATGTCCCATATACGTTATGTATTACGGGTCTAGGAATAACTGTCTTCCACCTTTATATAGGTCATATAACCCTTCGATGTAATATGTTTTCGTATATTGAATATTACATCAACGGAAAAATATTTTTATTATATTTTTATTTAGTGAACTCTGGAAATATGATGGAAAATGCTGTTTTCTATTTATATTTTTCGGTGCTTAAGGCCGCGTCCTAACCAACGCGATCGTCGCGCGAGTATGCGGTCGTCGCGTTCAATTTGTTCGGCGAACTCGAACGCGTGGTCGCGTCGACAAAGGACACCTTTCGGTTCTGCAAACAAATGAGTGATATATGAACGCGACGATTGCGTATTCACGCGAACGATCGTTTTGTTTAGGACGTGGGGTTAAACTTTTTGGAAAACCTATTGAAAGATATTAATATTGGAACGTGCATGTTAAATATAGCGTAAGTATTTATATTTACGGACTTTAATAATATGTAAGATTTACAATCTGATAAATCGACTTGCTTCTCAAGCGTAATCCATAATACATACCATTCATCAAGTTTTCAATGGATTGAATCTATTTACTTGTTGGTTACCAAAATGGAGTTACGTTTATTACACTATTATACAATTCACCAGCAACCTAGACTGTCAGATTTATAAATTGAACCAGTATATTTATGATGTTGACGCAGTTTCACAATCCTTCAAAGAATGTATCTATCCCTTTTAGAAGATTGCTTAACTTTGATTGAAAAGTAGGTACAATATCACAAACGGACATTAAGCTCAAAATGGAAAAAAATATGTCATACCGTTCAACACCCTCATATGACTTTCAACGCAAACAGCTCACACCCTTTATTAGAATCTCAATCTTCGAATACATTAAAAAGAAAAATGGCGTCTTCGCTCTTTCTTAGCACGAAAGAAACCTATGTCACAGAATAAACCTACATAGAAGTGACACCCGTGCTCCGAACGGATTGTACCTAAACGCCTGCAGTTTCGGGCCCGTAGGACTGGCCGACGCGACGCAGTCAGGGAGAATTTCCCTTCGGCAAAAAATACGAGCTTCCATACAATCTTTCAATCCCTATTTAACCCCCTTTAGGGGGTGAATTTTCATTATCAAGCATCATTCCGTTGTGCTCACTTTCTCTTATGAAGGAACTCTTGTGCAAAACTTCATGCGTGTAGACCCAGCGGTTTAGGCTGTATGTTGTATGAAAGTCAAAGAATAAATAAATTTAAGATTTATATTAAGTAAGAAGATAATAAGTGAAGAATCATGCCATTTTTTATTTACCATGTTAACATGCACCAACGGGCTCCAAGTGGCACCAATAGTCAACTGTTTTTTTTTAAATCTTGAACCGTGTTTTTCTGAACCGAATAAAGTTTTTTTTATTTTAACTGTCACCTTAAACTGGCCTACAAAAGACTAGGGTAGTCCAAAGGTCAATAGGCAGTAGAAATGCGTTTGTTTACTCATTGAGAATACTGTCAGCTCTGGTTTCGACTTTGACGAGCGTGTGTCGTAATTGCCGGCTACGTAGGTATCTTAGTGTCGCTTCTATACAGTTTTCATATTCTATGTCTATACCTAAGTATATGCCACGTTCACATCGTAATAATTGGATTATAGTTGGAGTATTTAGGTCGTCGTTTGTTGACCCCCGTGTATTCCACCTCCAGACTTTGTTATTGAAGAGCAGCTAGAGTAACTGAACCCACTGTTTCCTATTATCGTATACGTGGCGTTATTCATGTACTTACCTACCTTGTGAATTAGGTTCTATTGAATTGATGTATGATATAATTGATTATAACGAAAATGTAGCAATTCTAGGTTATGTGATGGTTTTGTTGAGGTACAGTTTATCATTGGTTATATTATTAGTCATAAAACTGAGTATTTACTAAGAGGTAACCATCGCCGCCCTTAGGATGGTTGGAAAGCAGACATGAAGTAATTTTTTGTTCCGTTGGTGTAATTGCTGTATGGCGTTCTAGTGAGGGTCATAAATAAATAAGTGCCTAATTTCTATGTTCATATCAAAGCCTGAAGGCCAATTCTCGTAATTTAAAACGTTCAAAATCTAGTCGTAGTCTCATCTTGGCGACAAACATATGTCAAAAACTTGTCAAAAATGTAGGGAAACTAAGGGTATTTTTGACAGATTGAGACTGAGATCAGACTGTGAACGTTCTTAAAACTACGAGAATTGCCCCTCTGATATTCAATCAACAACATGAGAGGGTTGGTAACAGTCTTAAAGTTTTTTTAATGACGTGGACCCTGGGTCCGACCCTCTCGGTTGGCTCAATCAAAAGCTATCTGACTCGACCTAGGTCGAACTTGGCTGCTACAGTAAGTTTCGACCATCGTCTCCACTTAGGTAGTGTCCGACAAACAGTTTGTTTCAGGTTTCTTAATTATCTTAATTCATTGGTTTTAAGTAATAAATTAAAACGGGTATAAAAAGCAAAAGTATCGATAACACTAAAACGACAAAACGAACGAACGAAACGATTATTAAAACGTTTTATTTAAGGACGTTGCTTTCCGACCTTCTACTCAATCTTTGTTTCTGTAAAACCTGAAAGCTATCCGACTCGACCTAGGTCGAACGTCGCTGCTGTTAGTCTCGACCACTATCTCGACTTTAGTAGTGTCCAACAAGCAGTTTGTTCCAGGCTGCTTGATCTTAATCGAATTGATACATCAAGTGTTGCGAATCAAACTTATACATATCACCTTTTTTCGGAACATTAATATTTTATTCTAAATTCTAGTGATTTTTGCTGTCAGGTGAGACACATGTCACTTTTGATTTCGATTGAATGTGAAAACAAATATTACCGATCGTGATTAAAAGGCGCTGGTAGGTAGCCACAGTTTTATTTTCACATTCAATCGAAATCAAAAAGTGACATGTGTCTCACCTGACAGCAAAAATCACAAGAATTTAGAATACAATATTAATGTTCCGAAAAAAGGTGATATATATAAGTTTGATTCGTAACATCAAGTATCATAAAATAATAAATGAAAACATGTATAAAAACCAAAAGTATCATCACCATCATATTAAGACATAATTATTATTCAATATTAAATGCAGGCCTTTTAAATATCGTAGCGACTCAACGGGTAATAAATCAGTTTTGTAAATATATTATTGGTAAACGATTTTTAAATTACTTGTGTACTTAAATGACAGAATCAACGTCCGGTTGGAATCGTTTAAAAACCTTTCATCTGTGATTAATTATTTTTCACGGCGACGTGAAAGCCATTTAAAGGTGTATGCGTATTATGGTGGGAGCGGACTGCAATGCAAATATTTTGTTCAGGCGGGATAAGCGAATTATGAATTGAGCAACAGGTTTTGTGACTGAAGTATTTGGTCATGTGCCTGCTGTTTTGTTACATAATTTTCCCACTTTGTTCTGTTTTCTGGTAAAACAATAACAAATTAAAATCAATCAATCAATCAACTCAGCCTATCGTTGTCCACTGCTGGACATAGGCCTCTCCCAGACTGCGCCACAGCACCTTGTCCTCCGTCTTCCGCATCCAGTCTACCCCAGCCACCTTCTTTAGGTCGTCCGTCCATCTAGCAAATAAGAAATTAAAATGCGTTGCTGTTCCCAGTCTGCATACGAAAATTGGTGCATTGCTCAGCTACAGTGGTGGCCCAGTGGTAACGGCCACGACTTACGAGTTGTAGGTCGTAGGTTCGAACCCAGACAGGCGCTTTTTATTATTATTATTATCAGCCATTTCTGTCCCACTGCAGGGCAAAGGCCTCCCTTCCCTCCTTCCACTTGTCTCTATCCTGTGCTGTTATACGCCAATCCTTTTGGTAAGAGTCGAGTTCGTCCCGCCATCTCATTCTGGGCCTGCCGCGTTGCCGTTTGCTGCTGTTTGGGACCCATTCTGTGGTTGCTTTAGCCCATAGCTCCTCCAGCATGCGACAGATGTGACCAGCCCAGTTCCATTTTAGCTTGGCAGCCGTGTGACCTACATCGGCAATTTGAGTTTTTGAACGCAGTATCGAGTTCCTTATACGATCAGTAAGTTTAACTCCAAGGATACTGCGCTCCATTGCTCGCTGACAGACCCCGAGTGCGGACTTTTGACGATTAGTTAATGACCATGTCTGCGCTCCATAGGTGAGGGTAGGAAGAATGCACATGTCCATGAGTTTTCTCTTTAGTGAGAGAGGGAGAGTTCCCTTCATTATTTGTTTCATCGACCAATAGCTCTTCCAGGCGTTCTCGGTGCGTCGAGCAACTTCTTTTTCGTGTCTTGCCTGGAAGGAGACTATTTGGCCGAGGTATATGTACTCATGGACATATTCAATCCTCACACCCCCAATTCCTATGTTGCGCTTGGTGCTGTTGGTCATCACCTTGGTCTTCGTCATATTCATCGCGAGTCCAACCTCGAGGCTGGCACTGCACAGGCGCTTTACTTTGTGTAAATTATTCCATCCCCACTGTTCTCAAAATGGTGAAGGAAAACATCGTGAGGAAACCGGCATGTCCTAGAACCAAAAATTCGAATGTCGATAATTATCTGTAGATGGACATCTTTTAACGACGTAGCCGCCAAGCTGGTTCAGGTCGAGCTTCACCGGAGAATCTTTTGGTTTTAGTGCTTTCTCGGCTTTTTTGTAAGTCATTGCTCTGCTGTGTTGGATGTTGCTATTTTCAATATCATCGTCGGAGATCTACGAGTAGTATTTATTTGATAGTTCCAAAAAACTCTTATATGCAATTAAAATTGTCAGTGTCGTATTGTTGTCTACACATTGTATACTCAATTATGCTAGAAGGCTGGGTTATTTTTGACCAAGGAATCAGCATTGCCACGGTGTATGGCCAGCATTTTGGGCACAATAAGTGCCCTTTTGACAGCGTATCGGACGAATTTTTAGGTGCCTTATGAGTCTTCCCCTACTATTTTATATACTATACATATTATTATAAGATTGTTAGCGTATATTAATATTATGTAAATATTTTCTTTAAAAAAATGTGTGTGTGGGCGGTGGGATACCCCCGAGCCTCGTTCTGTGCCTGATCACTCTCCAGTCGTGTCGGGTTGCTATCCCATCGGACTACGAGAGTGAGGGAAGACTGAGTGCACCTGTGCCTCCGTACACACCTATGCACTATAATATCTCCCGCGTAGATGGCTAGTCTCCTTTGACATTGGTTGCCATGGCCGAAATTCGGTCTGTTATTATTATTAACCTTTGTGACTAAAACTTTAGAAAGTCCTTCAAGTTCTTAAAGGTCAACATGTTACAGTTTATTTCACCACAGCAGTGGTGAAATCATGAATGGATAATAATGAATCATGAATTTAGTTTAGCCTCTTAGCACAGAGGCTAAACTAAATTATTGAATTGGATTGGATTGAAATTGAGTCCTATCATTACAACTAGGGCCCCATTTACACGGTGCAAGTTTCTTGCATGTGTCCGCGCATCACATATGCGTGTGATGACCGAGGGGACGGCGTGGGGCGTCGGGGTACCGAACCCGGTACGCGACGGCCGCTGCGTGCCCTCCACTCCACTCAGCTTATAGTCGCGCTCCAATATGGGCATTTCATTGTTTTCTCTTTTGTATGTTGATTATGTAAATTATGGTTTTACACCTATTTTAATACAGTCCACTACTTCTTTTTTTTACGGACTTTGACCGCTCGCTGATGTTATACAAAAACAAATCAGTTCAGAAAGTTTATTGTTGCTTCAAATTATTACATGCAACTACAATACACAATACATTTTGCATCTCAGTAGATTACTCTAAAAAGGCTACGTATTTTTTTATACGCTTTTGCAAGGCTTTCCAAGAGAAAAACGCGCGCCCACAGCATTCCCGGCCGCCCAGCCACCCAGCCGCCCAGCCGGCCAGTATTGTGGTCGAACACTTACATGCATATAAACACGCACCTTATACCCATGTATGTTCGTAATTGGATTGAATTGAA
The DNA here is from genome assembly GCA_914767645.1 of Hydraecia micacea. Lineage (NCBI taxonomy): Eukaryota > Metazoa > Arthropoda > Insecta > Lepidoptera > Noctuidae > Hydraecia > Hydraecia micacea. The sequence goes on along the minus strand of OU611783.1, from coordinate 13,606,375 downwards.
TTGGTACGACGATGTTCGCAGTTTATTTAGGTCATAGTGGCTTGTTGTGACGTCTGACCTTTCCTATACGTTTATGGGCCCCGTGGCTCAATCGTTAAAATGGAATTCTAATGGTGATAGCTTGTGTAGGAATTGGTGTCGCATTTCCATTTAATCTGTAATTATTGGATAGGTTCAGGTGTTAAAGGGACACGTTAATTTACGTCGGTAGGTGGTACTAGACGAGGGGTGGTAGATGAGGATTTTATTAACGTAATAGCTGCGCCCCACGGTTTCACCAGCATAAGTCTCGATTCCGAATAAAAAGTATCCTATGGTCTACCCATGTGCCAAATTTCATTCAAATTCGTTCAGTCGTTTTAGCGTAACAAACAACAATACAAAAAATCAAATCTTTTCTTTTTATAATATTAGTTTACTTATGTAGTATTTTTACACAAAACCGATCAATGTGGCGATGCTTGTTGCGAGGGGACGCCTATATGCTGCAGTGAAATCCTTTCGGCTGATTGAGGATAAGTGAAAAAAAACAATAGGTATTCATACTATTCATGCATAATCAGCCAATAATGTTCCTACTTCTGGGACACAGGCTTCCTCTGTGAGAGGGAGTGAGCCGTAATCCACCACGCGGGCTCAGTGCGGGTTGTTAGATGCCACATGTCTTTAATTTTTTTATTCTAGGACATGCCGGTTTCCACGCAATGTTTTCCTTCACCGTTTTGAGAGCAGTGGTGATAAAATAATATACACAAAGTGAAGTACCTGCTTGGGTTCGAACCCACGACCTACTACAACACGTAAGTCGCGGTCGTCACCACTGGACCACCACCACTGCCTCCTGCGGTATTCATAGGTGATTCAAAAGACCTATGAATATTCTTGCAACACCACCTAAGCCTTTGTACCTACCTATTTCTCTATTCTGTTTTCTTTCTTGTCTGTTTGTGTGTACATAAATGGTAAAATAAACAAATACTTCGTTTTTTTTCTTAATTGTTGCTGGATGTCGCAAATATAAGTTATCATAGCTTTATGTACAGACGCCAGCACATCAAGGAACCCGAAATCGTAAAATTTTCCCAATCAACTTTGAACCTTATATTTTAGCGAAAATCTATTAAAGAAATTTGACAGATTGTAGTAATTTGATGTCCTGGCGTCTTTTAATAAGCAGTATTTTCGATTTGTTTTTCTTAGTTCATAATGTGTCATTGGTAAATGGCTTGGCATCGCGTCAGGTATTTAAGTTCAATGGCCTCCAACGTTGGAGTTCACACAGAACCTCATAGTACTCAATTACAAAGTGGACTTAAAAGGTAGTTCGACACAGTCATGAAGTCCTTCAAACTAGATACTTTCCCAACTACCCACATTTCCGTAAAAAATTGACCCCTTTATAGCTACATCTACTCGACCCTTTGCCAACTTATTTCAGTATATTTGTCCTTATTTATAAATAGCTCTATAATACCTAAAAAAAAGTCTTTGTACGTTATCAACCCTTGCTTGTATTACAGAGATGTTTTTATCTAAACTAATATTACAGTTTTCTCTTTTGATTTTTTGTATGTTTGTTTGTTATGCTTTCACGCTAAAAAGGCTAAACGAATTTGGATCAAATTTGGCACATGGTTAGGCCATAACCTGGATTACAGGCAAGCAAGCATAATCAGCCTATAATGTCTCGACTACTGGGACACAGGCCTCCTCTCTTCCAGAGGGACTGGGCTGTAATCTACTACGCGGGCCCAGCGCGGATTGGTATATTTTACATGTCTTCGAATTTTTGGTTGTAGGACATGAAGGTTTCCGTCACCGTTTTGACCTGGATTACATAGGATACCTTTTATCCCTATATTCCCCCTCGGGGTCAAGACTTATGCGGGTGAAACCGCGGGGCGCAATTAATAACAAAATAAATGGAAAAGATTATTCTCCATCACATGGTAGTCAAGTTTACGTTGCTTAGTTGCTAGTTGCTACCAATGTGTGTTTTTTCTTTGTTTTCCTGTTCGTAAGATAAGTTATTAGATTGCAGATCACGTATTTGGGCCGGGATGCTGTGCTGACGTTATTGTGGGCCGTGCTGTACTTAGCTCATAATTATCGACTGTAATTAGTTTCATTTTCCTGTTTCGTGTCGTTAGGTTATCATGTGCGGTGTTTGTATTGTTTATCTCGTGTTTTTTGGTACGTAGGTATGTATTGAGTGTTAAACAAACAATTATTAACTCTCAGTTTTGTTAGCATGTGTTGTTTTAGCACCCAGTATTCAAATTAGGGAAAAGAAAAGAAATAATGATAACGTATTTATTGTGTGTCGCTCAAGAAGATCACAAACTAAACTAAAGACAATCATAAAAATATAAAAACAAAATTATATAAAAAGAAAGTAAAAAACAGAAAGTCCTGTACGAGGCCAAAAGACTCCTATCTCAGCATGATGCTGCGACAAGTGCGACATTTTAAAACTGTCGCAGCGCCTGAAGATGAAAAACTTTGTTAATATATTTTTTTATTATTATTATAAATAATGTACTTATTAATTCATTCTCCAACTGTATCTTATTGTAAATAAATATTCTTCATCTTATAAATAAGATCTCATTAAACAAGAAAAGTATGCTCACTACGGGTGTCATCAAGCCCCATAAAGGCTGTTTTCCTAATCATCACGATGTAACAGCAATACCAATTTTTCATCAATAACTGCTTTTAATCAATTAAAAGCATGTCCACGGGTACCTAATAACCGGCGAACGTTATCGTTCCCGCTTATCATTCTGTTAACCAATAATAACGCTTTAACTGATTATTTTCCTTGCAACCGTAGACCTTGAAAGGCGTAGAAGCGGAAAAAATGTTTGCCAACACGATATTCAAATTATGTTTGTGCATACGACGTTTTGTTTTGAAATGTAACGTAATGTTTGCGTGGAGGCACGTTTGAAAATCGAACGGTGGAAGAGTACAGGCTGGTTTGATTGACAGGCCTTGGTTCGAAAAAAGAATAGGACTGGTTTAAAAAAAGAAAGGTGCATGAGGGTGCATGAAAAAAGTTTAGTTTTATAGAGGAAAATAATGTCGAAAATATAACATTGCGTTTATATTCTCCAAAAGGGTAAGAAGTTCTGTATGAAGTAGGTACACCAGCCAGCAGTGCAGTTTTCGCCAGTTAAGTTGTAATATGTCCATGTAATAGAAACAGATGTACAGACGCCAGCACATCAAATTACTAAAAACTGTAAAATTTCTTTAAACGATTTTCAACTTTATCGCTAAAGCATAAGGCTCAAAGTTGATTGGGAAAATTTGACAGTTTCGGGTAGCTTGATGTGCTGGCGTCTGTACCTAAGTATGTACTTACCAATAAGATGTAGCCAAAAAATAAAAATGTTATGATTACGAAGGCTGGCACACGGTCCAATTCAACCCTGTTGAGAGACCTCGTTCTGCTATAACCCTGATATGAAAGAGGTTTCATTTTCAGGGTTTCAGTCTGAAGGCAAATAAGTGAAGTAGGAAAATTATGAATACGATAAGGCTATATGAGTATGTAACATCGATTGTTTAAGACGTAAATGGTTATGTAAGCTCGTAAATATACAAATCAAATCAAAAATATTTATTTGCTAGAATATGGTACATAAGGTGTTACAGTAAATTGGTCAGCATAATAATATCCTACACAAGTACACTACATACATACTTCATCATCATCATCATCATCAGCTTTCAGCAATCCACTGCTGGACATTTCCAATTGCACGCCAATCAGCTCGATTCTCGGCAACTCTCATCCAGCGAATACCAGCCACCCTGCGAAGATCGTCGCTCCACCTAGCCTGAGGGCGTCCTGCTGAGCGACCTTGAATTTATGGACCAACCGTATCGTGAGTGTCCACGTTTCGGCTCCATAAATCATAACAGCCAAGACGCACTGATTGAAGACCTTAGTCTTTAGGCTCTGTGGAATACTTGACGAGGAGACTCAACGAAGCTTCCCAAACGCTGCCCAGCCCAGCTGAGTTCTTCTGTTAGCCTCCCTCTAAAAGTTACGTAAGCCCGTAAATATGGGTAGCGGGATCGTCCGAAAGGGTTACCGCTGCCGCGGAACATAAAGGGCTAAGGAAGGAACACAGGTGGGTTTTAGTCAGTAAGAGTCTGACACACCCTTCCGCTCCACCCAGAGCGGGAGGAGTCATTAGATGATTTCCCATCCAAAAAAAAAAAAGCCCGTAAATATATTCATCTAAAAAAAAAAAAATAAAAAAAAACATACAAACAGCCGAACATAGTACCTCCTCCTTTTTGTGAAGTCGGTAAAAACTATTTTATCAGCAGAAAATCCATCAAAAGCCTATGAAAAAAGTCTGTTATGTCTAGCCTAACATATTTTCGTTGATAAATCGAGTACATTGTTAGGTCTACATCAATATCCGAATACTTCAACGTCACAGGCACGCCTGAAATGTTATTTAATTTATTTGAAAGCTTTTAATACGACGATGGACAGAAGTGGGCTAATCTGCGTATGGGCCGAGCCCAGCCAATATACGCACATGTATTCACTAAATACAGGACATGCTTCTGATTTTTCGGACGAGAAATTCGGACTTTCATGTCAAGACAATTCGATTTTTCAGGAAGATGTTTGAATGGAAAAAAATACTTTTTCATTTCTCATACTCGGAAAGTAGTGTGTGTTTGTTTGATCCGAATAGCGGGTGGAAGACGCTGCTTCCCACCACAGGGCGGGAAAGACTCATAGTAATTACTTCCCTCTTTAGGGTGGGAATGAATTTTAAAAATAGAACTGTAGTCAGCTACGAAATGTTTTACATACATTAAGAAAAATAGAAAAATGCTGCAGTCTTGCGAGTGTATAAACAGCCAGTGTGAATAAAAAAAAAAACCTATCAAGCGGGACGGCCCGCGGCGGTGACACACCGCGTGTTCCATATTTAAAATAGTACACAAATTATTGTTCTAACATCTCAATTAATTTTACGTAGGTACCTACTATTCATGTTATTATTATCAGTTAATATTTTAGAAAAACCACTACTTTTGGGAACAAACCTTTCCTTATATTCGAAATGAAAAGTAGAGTGTTTAACACGGGTGAAAGTCATCAATTCCTACTCGGACTATAGCCGCCCTCGCTGCGCTTGGGCGTCTAAATACCTCGTATGGGAATAGATTCCTTTCGACCCTCGTATAACAATCTACTATTAATTTTGCCAATTTGTAGTTTATTTTTGAGTCGTGTTGTGGGTTGACTTATACAGGCTGGCGGGACATCGACGCGCAAAATGTAACCATGAATTCAGTCGTGATTCTAGACCTCCTAGCGTAAATTTTTCGTCGGTTATCAACAAATATATCTGCTGTTTCATAGAAAAGTGTTGAATAAAAGTGTTACTATTTTATAGAAAAGCAGTTTTTTTTTAATAAGTGACGAAAAATTTCGGCATATTGGGTATCGTTGAGTCTCCTCGTCAATCATGTACTGAATCCATGGTAATAGGATGCGCGTGGATGTCCCGCCACCCTGTGAATGTATTTTTAAATTTTATTATTTACTTATTTATATCAAAAGCTGAGGTAAAGTCAAACAGCATGAGGAAATCTACTCTTACAGCGAGATAATTGGCCCGTTTTTCAATTAAATAAAAACATGACTGTGTTTAAGGTAAGTCAGGTATATTATTTTCATAATAGAATTGCCTGAAAAAACAATTACCAGATATTGTTTTTCTATGAAATTCAGCAGACATAATAATATACTTAGGCGTTGTCAACCTTATGACCTACAACGACGATTTATTCAATGTAGAAAGAGATACAGGTATGACTATTATTATAAAAATAATATTAAGTAACCTATAGCCTTCTTCAAGAATTGGGCTATTAAATGCAAATATAATTTTTCAAATCCGACTGGTAGTTTCAGAGATTGCGATGGCCTTTCCTTATCAAAATTCTGTTCCTGAAATATTTCTTGGAAACGCAAATTACTAGAATTAATAAAGTTTTCAGTTTCAACAGAAAAGGTCAGGGTTAAAGGTCAGACTAACACTCGTAGGCGATAGGTTAAATGATTAATTATCATAGATAACGTCCATTTTTGGTGCATGTGGGTAGATGCCAATACCTACACACTTAATTGTGCAAATACAGGGTGGCAGGGTGGCAGGGACATCGACGTGCAAAATGTATACCGTATAGGTACCATAAATTCAGCACATGATTCTAGACCCCCTTGGGCAGAAACATCACGAAACATTTCGTCGGCTATCAAAATAAAATCTGCTGATTCATACAAAAGTGCAATACCTATGCATATGGGGTCAAAATGTATGGAACAGTTTCTTTTTTTTTGATAACCGATGAATAAATTCAACGCACGGGGGTTCAGAATCATTAACTGAATCCATTGTTACAGTTTGCGCGTCGATGTCCCTGGCACCGTGTATTTTTATGTACAGACTCCAGCACATCAAGCTACTACAATCTGTAAAATTTCATTAATAGATTTTCAACTTTATCGCTAAAGCATAAGATTCAAGATTGATTGGGGACATTTGAAAGTTTCGGGTAGCTTGATGTGCTGGCGTCTGTACTTAGTCATCATCTGCCCAGCCTTTTCCCAACTTTTTTGGGGTATGCTTCCAGTCTAACCGGATGCAGCTGAATACCAATATTTCTCGTAAATACAAACGTAATGTATTTATTTTATGTACTTTGAGTGTTTATCATTAAATTGTGTGTTGTGTTTTTCTTCTGTATTGCACGAGATAAATTATTTATTTGTCTATCTAACCCCTCTATGCAGATGTACCTTTGAAATATTGAGCCCTTGCTGAGCGGGGGGCTGGTTTCCATCCCCTGGTCGGAAAAAGTGTCATGTGGTTTTTCTTTTTTGGAATTTTTCAGTAGCATCACAGCTTCACAGCCATCATGAAGTCTGGATCAACGCCCGGCTAATGGCTCGCCCCCGATTCCATGGGACCTTAACTTTGCTTTTTTGTTAGACTATACTGTTAAAGTAAATTAAACTACTGGGCAAAGGCTCCCCCAAATCCTTCCAGGAATTCATTTACCGTGCGACCTCAAACTAGCCCTCGCGGTACGCGTCCAGGTCATCTCGCCATCTCTTTCTAGTCCGTCCTCGGCGGTGCCGTTTATCTTCAGGCACCCATTCTGTGGAGGCTATGGCCCAGCGGAAATCGTGCATGCGGCTGATATGACCTTTAACATACCTGGTGAAATATAGGTGACCTATAATCTCTGCCTGCCCCTACGGAGAATACAGGCATGCTGTAATTCTTTTAATTTTAAAATTTATTTTCCGGTAAACATCTGGTTACGATTTTGCCGAACATTGACGTGAAATTGAGTCTATTTATAACTTTCGAAGGATAAATATTATTACCTAGCTCTTTTAGCTAGGTCCTGCTTTCATACCAACAACTTCTATTCTAAAATTATTTTTGTAATTAACGTTCTTCCATTGAACAAGTAACCTGACTAATCACCAAGTGGGTGCCAATCAATGGATTTTAGGAGACATTGCGGTTTGAAATTCTAAGGAAAATCTCGAGACGACCTTTAACTTGGTATTAGAAATACATGAAAATCCACATGGATAAGCTGGAAGAAAAGTTTATTTTTCAGGGTGAAAGATAGATATTCATCTGCCTAGCCTTTTCCCAACTATGTTGGCGTCAGCAGTCTAACTAGATGCAGCTGAGTACCAGTACTTTACATGGAGTGATTGCCTATTTGACCTCTACGTAGGTGAAAGCTAGATAAAAATTAAATTAAATAGGTAATTGATGTGTCCATTTAAAGGATTTAAAAGTAAAAGTATTATTAAGTATTTAGGTTTAAACTAAAGCAATGCAATCTATAGGAAATCTGGTTCTGCGCGTGAATTAAAAAGCAGTTACTTTGCATTTAAATAATGTTCAATATATTTATTTTACTTTAATGTTTCACAGGAAAGGTTTTATGTCTGTCTCCTAGCACAGCAAAAAGAAAAAGGAACGAACTAAGGACAGTTGTTGGTTTTTACATTAATCATTTATTGACAGTGTTGCAATTATTAGAAAGTAAGAATCGTTACATTTTTGCACATTTAAATCGATTAAACTCCAACACAATCTAATTATATAACATTCCCCACGCACAGAGGGTCGCCTCAGTCGATAATCTGTATGACATTTCGTACTGAGAACGTCTGCAGGTCGAAAAAAGGGCACCCAGCTTATTGGCTGCAACAAAAATCTGTTAGTTTTCTATTGAAAACAAGACGAAAGCAATTATGTATTGAAAGCTTTTCATAGTACCGAGAGTTACATTGATAAATGTATCCCTGTACTAAGTAAACATTAGAAAATTTTATTGTGAATTTATCGAGATTGTTTAAATAATTAAATAGTTGACTTGATTGGCAGGTACGTAATAAATACGTAAATAAGATCCTACTAAGTATAATAAAACGCGAAAGTTTGTGAGGATGGATGGATGTTTGTTACTCTTTCACGCAAAAACTAACGGAACGGATTAGGATAAAATTTGGCAGGCAGATATTTTATAACCAGGATTAACACATAGGATACTTTTTATCCCGATGTTCCCACGGGATTGAAGTTTATGCGGGTGAAACAGCGGGGTGCTGCTAGTATCACACTAATATTATAAAGGCAAAAGTTTGTGTGTGTGTGTTTATATGTTTATTACATTTGCACGCTCAAACGGTCAATTTTGATAAAATTTTGTATGGAGGTAGCTGACACCCGGGTTAAAATATAGGCTACTTTTTATCCCGATATTCCCACGGGATCAAAACGTATGCGGGTGAAACCGCGGGGCGCAGCTAGTATTTATATAAAGTAGCTGGGGTAGTAGTGTACCCAGTGGTACCTATCAGTCCCGACTTACAAGTTGTAGGTCGTGAGTTCGATTAACCCAGCCGGGCACTTTCATCATCTGCCTAGCCTTTTCCCAACTATGTTGGGGTCGGCTTCCAGTCTAACCGGATGCAGCTGAATACCAGTACTTTACATGGAGCGACTGCCTATCTGACCTCCACAACCCAGTTACTGGGTAATACGATACCTCTTGGTAAAGAATGGTTGAAGCCGGGCACTTTACTTTGTGTATTTAATTTCATCACCACTGCTCTCATAACGGTGAAGGAAAACATCGTCAGGAAACCGGCATGTCCTCGAACCAAAAATGCGAAGACATGTGACATCCACCAACCCGCACTGGGCCCGTGTGGTGGATATTGGCTTACTGGTCTCACAGAGAGGAGGCCAGTGACCCAGCAGTGGGAACATTATAGGCTGATTATGCTATGCTAAATAAGATATTCAGATAAAATTGCTGGTTTACGTTCTGTTCAAAAACCATCACGTTATTAAAAAGAATAATAATACGTAAAGGTATTTAAAAAAAAATCACAAAACATTTTTTGCATTTGAAGTTTGTTGTATTTAATTTAACTAGTAATAAATAATAAAAAACAGGCAAAGAAGCCCAGCAGTGAATGAATTCAAGCTATAAATAATGATTATGATGATGAGACCAAAGAACCCACATAACTGTGATTTGACTTTTATCGCGAATCATAAAAATCAAAACATTCATGAAGTATTGGAATAGTTTGGCGCGCCTATGGCAGCCAAAGTTTAAAATTCCAATGAAAATGACCCGACCAACGCTTTCTGTTTTTCAGCGTTAACTTTTACAGCACAACTTTTCCACCTGCAGTGTCAAACTATGCGCGTAAAATGAACTGAAAGCAAACAGGTTTATTGACCTTCATAATTCATATTTGCAGTAGATACCTAAGCAGAGCGTGTTTTTTTTTGGAAATAAGTTTTTGAGCAGAAATGAGACGAATAATTGTTTGATGCCAACTAATTTCAAAATTGGGCTTTTATATATAAACTAACAGCGCCCCGCGGTTTCACCCGCATAAGTTTCGATCCCGTGGTAATATCGGGATAAAAACTATCCTACTTATATCCATTCCCGAGACTCAAACTATCTCTATACCAAATTTCATCTAAATCGGTTCATCGGTTTAAGCGTGAAGAAGTAACAGACAGTCAGACAGACACACTTTCGCATTTATAATATTATTAGTAGGTATGGATATATCATTTTTTTAAATTTACTTTTATTTTTTAAACATTAAAATGTAAATTTGCAATGAATATCGGCGTTATTTCTAATTACATCGTTGGCGTTGGTCTTAAATCGCAAGCGCCAGCTAAGGTCCTAGGTGCGATCCCCGGGTCTGGCAATGTTATAGGGTCTTTTCATTGGGAATGGCTCTTCCCATTTTATATCGGACTTAAACGTAACTGACCAAATGTGAGCCTACCTCTTCAAGAAAAACCATCTGGCGTGATGTTATGATAATCTTTTGATAAAGTATTCATGAAGCGTGGGCTCTGTGGACAGACGATGAGTAGGCGTTTTGAGTCCTCCACACCCTTGCGGCAAAGGGTGTGCTGCTCTAATTTCATAACTAGCTTCATATAAACTATAGGATAGGTATATTATTTTCGTTCCGTCAATAGAAAATTCCTCAGGGTTAGCAGACCAATGGAATATTTTTTTGAGAGGCATAAAGCAGGCGGTCCTCCTGAAAGTAAGAATATTATTTTATTAGATGATTTATTTTTTTATTTTATGTATTTTATTTTCTCTTTTACTCTTACACTCCTTGTCTACGTCTCTTTAGGTATCTACTTTCCTATCGCAGATATGCTGAAAGAGATTTCTTTAGATATAAGCATCACCTTTGTACCTATTTTTTTGTTCTTTTCTTCTTGTGTGTACATAAATGGTAAAATAAATAAATTCGTTTCCACCGCCAGCAGGGACATCTGCAACACAATTGTCGTCGTAGGCGGATTGTTACCTTAGAGCCTGGCTGTAACTACACCGACACTCATACTCTTCAAATATCGGAACATAGCATCGCTGTTTGACTAATATAGTAAACCGGCTCTCTGGCTGAAATTGATACCTATTTCTAAATTAAATAACGAATACGAAGCTCGCCATTTTAGGTCGTAAATTTTAATTCTTACTCAACTCAATTAAATAACTCATTTGTAAAATATATAGGAACCTTTGCAGCCATCTGTATTTATATCGGTATTTCAGTCGTCAACACGTTTAGCGAATTCAATTTACAAAAGCGTTTTATGACTGTTATTTGTATATGCCTAGTTACTCCCTTGCTGCGCACGCGCAGTTTCCGCAAAACATTCCTATCAGGACCAAACTAACCAGAAATGTACGGGTAAATGAGTGAAACCTGTACTTAGTTATTAACTTTCAAATTATCACCTAGCCATTTCCTAACTATATTGAGGTGTGCCTCCAGTCTAACCGAATGCAACTGAATACCAGGATTTTACGATGGAGCAACTGCCTAACTGACCATCAAAACATACTAGGTAATAAGATTGTTTGTCAAACTTGCATATACCTACGCCATAACATTTAAATGTATTCTAATCTAACTATCCTATATTATCCTACTGCAGGGCAGAGGCCTCCCTCCCCCTTTTCCACTCAATTCTGTCTTTGGCGAGCCCGTCAGCCCCTTCGGTAGGAGTCGAGCTCATTTAAACATAACATTTGAAGTATAAAAAAAATATATACTACATTTTGCCCACCTAGAAAACCAGGGTTTTACTTATTAATAGTTTATAGCCGCAAGCTTTTTGTTTTATATAATAATATGTTTACCTACCTCAGTGGCCGTCCTTGGTCTGCGAATGCCATCTCAATGACAAACAATTACTTATTTATTGTGCTATAAAAGTACGTGTAATGCGAAAGTATAATATTGGAGCCATAGTTTATGGCTAAGTGTGTCAACGAGCCAATCGTTCTTCAACATTTTAGAGGACAATATGAATTATCTTTCCAATGTCAGCCTCGCAGACTTATCGTGAAGTCGGACTGGGCAGGTCACACCTACAGGATGCATACAGACAGATGGCCCAGATTCGTCACAGTGTAGGGGCCTGAAGACGGGCGTCGTCACCGAGGCAGGCAGGCCTAGACGTGACGATTTGGACTCGTTCCTAACTGATAAGACGGAGAAGGCACAGCACAAAGAAAAGTGGAAAATATGGGGGAGACCTTTGCCCAGTAGTGGGACAACATAGGTTAACTGAAAAAAAAACTATATTGGGGCGCATTTTGAAGTATTAATTAAATAATTTACTGGTAGTCTGGTTAATGTTTATGTAAGCTAGTAAGTCTAGTCTAGTCGTGACTTTTGAGGTACTTAAACAGTATTTTTTACGAGTGCTTTTCGGGTATTCATGACTAGTTTCGGTCTTTACCGGTGACGCAATTTACATGAATGCCTCTAACCCAGCACCCTAATTGCGTAACACACACAATCTGAATAATTTTGAAGCATATTGCTAATCCATTGCTTTATAATGTTCGAAAAATTTGTCTGCTCTACAACGTAGTAACGCAATGAATGTTGTCGAACTGTCAAAATGTAAGCCATTGCTAATGTTAGTGTGTTACGCAATTAACTCGCAGGTCAAGAAAATTGTGATTAAGGTTTTTCATGACGTTTTTTTTTTTTAAATTTGCAGGTCAGTGTTAGGTTGCATTGCATACTTGCATGTTGACCAAAACATGATTCGCGCGCGTAATAAGTATGTAATTACAAAATTATAATCATTAAAATCATATGTGAATACTAACCTGCACCATTGCAAAAAACTTAAGAAATTTGAATAGGCCATAATTGTAGCGGTACCACACTAGTAGTACTAGTCATGCTCCTATTCAAAACCATATCAAATCAATCATTAATTAAACGTCTTTGCAGTATAGGTCACACCTTAGTATTCATGGTGCGTCATAATGTAAGTGAATGTACCTACAGCTTAGAAATGACGTCAAGTACTAGCCTTATGTCAAATTATCCCCTACCACACAGCCCTACTACAATTCATTCCATATTGTATGGCTTTACAATAACTTCGCAAGCATTCCGTAATTATTCAGAAGATTAAAAATAGAAACGATAATATTCGACCGACTGCCTCATTAGTCTAGTGGTTGCCAGCGCTACTGCTGGCAACCACTAGACAGTGAGGCAGACAGCATGAGGCCCTGAGTTCGATTTCCAGGTCAGGCAAAGTGTTATTGGGATTTTCTATTACGAATTTCTCTGTAGCAGCCCGGAGTCTGGTTGTGCCCGGTTGAAGGCAATAGGCTGGCCTATTACATGGGAATTAAGAATAACTGGCGAAATGTGGGTGTATGCTCAGCCTTCGGAGATTAAAGGCGTGATGATATGTTATGCCTGTAAAATTTGACAGCTTGGTTGAGACTGTCTGAAGCAACGAAAGTTTTAAATGAAAGCATAAAGAGTAAACCTCTGAAGTCAAGGTCAAATTACCATTAATATTAGTCATTAATGTCCCACTACTGGGCAAAGGCCTCCGCACTCTCTTTCCAAGGTCAAGTTAGATAATAATATTAAAATCCATGAGGTGGAACCAGTAACTATGATGGGACTAAATGCGATACAACAAAACTGAGAGGAACAAGGCATGAAAGGTTGGTGGAGAATTCAATCTGTAGTAGAAGCAAGTTGCCGTGAACACTTTATATATCGTGAGCCTGTAGATTAGTCATATTATAGCATCGTTGTCATCACATCAGGCCTAAGGCTTGCATTGGTGGCTATAGGTCTGCCTTGATCTGCTCCGAGCATTGCCAATTATTAATTATACGCTCATGGGACAACAGAATTCTCAGCATAGACTTTTAGAAACATTCTTAGACCCCTTTAATTATGTTATATGTTCTTACTCAGTAGGAGCAGGTGGCCCAGAGGTAACGGCCCCGACTTATGAGATGTTGGTCGTGGGTTCGGATCTATTTCATCACCGCTGCTCTCCAAACGGTGAAGGAAAACATCGTGAGGAAACCTATGTCCTAGAACCAAAAGTTCGAAGACATGTGGCATCTACCAACCCGCACTGGGCCCGCGTGGTAGATGACATCCCACTCCCTCTCGAAGAGATGAGGCCTCTGCAGGAACATTATAAGTTAATTATGCTCTTAGCTGTTTACTTTCGACATATTCATTTACATTAAATTATCGAACGAATAGACAGCTAACGGATCTTTAATATATAGTGGCATGAATAAAAGTTCCGCACTCCGCATCATAATTAATATCAATTTTGTGGTTACATTAACACATTGTCCATACATGTCAATGTTTTTTGACAATACGGATATTGACCAGTCAATCTCGTGGCACAAAAAATGCAGTTTTGTGTATGATTAATAGAGTTGTTAGACCTTTTCATAAAGTATGCCATTCTTTCCTGTCTCATGGATAGTTTATTTCCGGCAATTTTGCTTTGGGTTATTTTGTATGCTGTCAGCTTTCCATTTCAAAATTGTTTCTATTTAGAGGTATCATTATTCGTTCAACAAATATTAAGTAAGTATATTGTTTGATGGCATTCTAAATTATGTTTACAAAATTGGCTCTGGTAATGAACGAGTTTGTAGTAAGTATATAAATAAAAATAAACGCAAGAATATTAAAGAAAGGCTTAGGTGTAAAGGACCAGCTTTTCTTGTAACCCTAAGTTTACTTTTGACAATATTTTTTAAATTTTAGTACGGGTAGGTCAATGTGCTCTGCCCCTATTTAAAAAAAAAATGCTAGAATGGGGAAAGAATGAGCATTCGCTCGTTTGGTCTAAGCCGACCTTTAGATAAAAAATTGAAAACTGTTACAGTAAGTAATAAAACTGGACACGTGTAATAAATGAGATTACGAGTGATCAATAGTTAAGTCGGTGGAAAACTTAGTAACGTTAAGTTATTTTTACACCACAGACCGCAATCATGTAAATGGAGCCTAAGTAGCAACCTACTACAGATTTTTATAACACGATCGTACTAACAATAGAACAGCTTGGATGTATTTTTAAATGAACATAGAACTCGTAGTAGGGGTAGGTTATGTCGGCCCCGACACGAATATCGGGCCGGGGAGGGGTGACCACCCCCCACTCGTTTTACGTGATTGAATGAGGAATTGTTAAAAGATCACAATTTTTTAAGGGTTATTTTTTATAGACCAGTGTATGGACTCCAGGCTTTTGCACTATTGTTTTCGATTAAGGTTTTAGAAATCCTTGTAGCTTTTTGAAGATTTGTAGATATTGTTTCTTTTATTTGAAAATTGGGTTATCAGACATTCTGTAGCCGTTTTCAGGGGCCATTTAAAATAAACGTACCCGCTTATTCCACCCCTTTCTACCAGACAATACGGCAATTAAGCAACATTCTTCAAGTTGACAGTCTCCGCAAAAATGAAAAAAAAAGCTACAATTGACGGGGAGGGAAATCGCGGTTCGGATCGAGGGCGTTAGCGGACAGTACTTGTGTTTAATTAAAAATAATGTCTGAGGCAGTGTTTCCCCGACAATAACCGAGCCCGAACGAGATAGCTTGTTATATAAATTTCTGCAGACTCCTGGGGGACGTGCCGGGAGAATAAGGCGAGGAAGCGGCGGTAGTGTGAGTATATTATACCCATTTTCTGGGTCGTCCTTCCTACAAATACGTTTTATGCGGAAGCCAGTCAGACTCTACCGCTTCAACGTAATACAATCTCTAAAACAATACCTCAAGACTCAGTTTACAATGTCGCAAACACAGTCCCGGTAAAAGGTACTTATTTGATTAGGGTGTCAGGCGTATCACCGCGAGAGTGTGAGCGCGGATCCCGAGGTTTTGGATAAAATTTGCGTGTTTCGATTTTTTGCTTATACCGCCGCCCGCGACCCCGTAAATTGGCGTGTTATTGTTTATTTTGTTTAACAAACACATAATTTTCATTCTATTAAACTTTGCTTAAAATACGTTGCAAGAGTAAATAGGTCGGAACATAATAGTTGTTATCGCAAAGCCGTATTAGAATTCATATCGAGTCCCCTGAAAGCCCCTTCATCTCTTTCATGGGAGAGGACCTCTATAAATCATCGAAAAAGACGTTAATATCTGAACTCTGTACAAAAAGCGCGACCTTGTCGTTTGAGTCGAGAATGGCCGGCCAGGATCGTGCGGAGTCGTGCGGAGCCGCGCGGACGGTAGCGTTTTCGTACATTGTCATAGCCGAACGTTGTATGCAAACTAACTGGTCGTCTCGTCAATATGAAATGTGAAAAAGCAAAAAATATCGTCGAAATGAACGGTCCATCGATCTCCGGTGACTCGCTCCCGGATTTTCCATTGGGAAATGAATTAGCCGAGAGCTGAAGCGGCGAATTTACATTTTTATTGACAAGCAATCTATTTTCAAAGCAGATGGCAATGGAAGTAAGGAATCTTTTATGTAGCGGAAAACACGAAAGCATATTAAACTAAGAATGCTTTGTCATCCCACTTACTTCATGTCGGAGGGTACAATTTTATCACGCTAACTGTATTAAGTCTCATTAATAATTTTCTGTGAACTAGACATTTCCATTAATATTGTTTTTGAATAAAGAGCGATTTTAATACATTAGGATATGTTTACTGTACTGAAAATTAATAATCAATAACTAGAAGTTTTCATTAGCTTTTTTTTATGTAAACAAACCATTGAAAAAAAACTTAAATTAGCAAAATACACAGGCAAAAATAATAGACAAACCTCAAATATAATTTCCACAACAATATTAATACACGCTATAAAGTTACCAGTAAAATATGTGACGTCATCATATTCATACCGCACTGCAAAAGTAATGCGAATAAATGTCAGCAACACAGATACCCAAGCTCATCTACAAATTGAGGCGAAAACGCGAAGTAATTATTTAAACCGTCATATAAATTACTGCTCAACTTTTCACGCCAGTTTTGTGCGCATGTGTGCGTGAAACGCTGTGTAAATACGCTAGAGTGTGCGTATTTCACGGCGGACTGAAAATGGTTCCATCATTTCATTCCTCCATCCTTTTTCAGCATTGTGTTACTTTTATACGGGGTGCTACAGTAAATAGAGAAATTCGCAGATTCGAGTGAGTAAATGCTGCAATATTTTTTGTTATTTATAAATGAAATTTTTTTCCGATTTCAAAGTTTTCAGAATTTCCAGCAAACAGCCTTTTTTTAATAATTTCAGCAATATTTATTCAGTTGAAATTAGTTAGAGATTCTCCAAATAAATAGATACAGGAAACAATGAATCCCTACTACGCCTTTTCACCACATATGTCTACTTGAGAGCATCTTAAATCCCTATTCTGTAAATCAAGTATATACTGTGCAAGGGTAAGTATCAGCTTGAAACATATTTAGCTTTGTTCCCTTCACTACGGTTAATCTGTCCCGTTTCCTCCCGTGTCAAGTGCAGATAGACTTTTTGGGTCGGGCGTAAGGGGTGGGGGGAAAGGGATAGCCGGCCCGGGAGGGGGGGGCGGGCGCCACCCATCCTGATGATGAAATATTGTACACGTGGTCTGATTTTGAATGACAACGTTTCCTCGGCCGCGCGGGAGCACCCACTCTCAACGCGACGTTTTATAGCGAATTGAGGATTTGCTCTTTGTAACGATCAGCTTCTTTAATGTATTTTTTTTTACTAGCTTGCTTTCCCCCTTTTTCAGGAAGACTGTCGCTTGTCATTTGTTTTTTCTTTTCGATTTTATTCAGAATCATGTATGTAAAGTAAATAATCAGTACTTGGTAACAGGTAAAGAGGGCAAGGAGAGACCCAGAGGTCATGTGGCTCGTGCCCTTGGCCGGCTTGTTTATTAATTCGTGCCCGATGTCCACCCGCTCAGCGCCCGCCACCCTCCCTAAACCCTAATGGGCGGGAAACAACACGGCTTTTAAATTTCGGGCTTTCCTAAAATTTAATCAAGTGATTTTTTTCATTTTATGGCGTGTAAAATTAGCTTTATTATTTATTAAATCGGGGCACTGCGGAGTCCGCTCGCGTGCCGTGCTTACAGAAGTTGACCGTTACTTTCCGAGCCAAACAAACATCAACGTTTTCCTAATTTATATTACACCGCTGATCCCTAACCAGCAGAACACTTTAATCTCCTCAGAGTGTATCGGCGGAGGCCCTACTATTTATTCCCACTTCTTATTTTCACCTTGCTTGCGGTAAATAAAAATGGCTCGTACAAAGGAACATCAACCTATTCTATGACACAGTTCGGTTCACATTTGTGTGGAGGAAGGGATCCGTCGTTGGATCGGTCGCCGAACTAGTCAACTGATTAATTCGCCCCTTACCTCGAGAGGAGATTTATTGGTTCCGCCGTACGCAAAACTGCGGGTAGGTAAAAAATCTCTATCGAAAATTGAATAGAAAAGCTATTCCGGGGCCGCGAACGAATTCTGTTGATACGGCTCGCATTCGCTTTCGCGGCTATCTTCATTTTATTTACCTGAGTGAAGTTAAAACACCAGCTTAATATAGGTAGGTACCTAAAGTTGTTCATGTGGCTACCAAAGCTCCCATTTTTATTAAGCTCCCGCTTTTAAGATCGGTAGTGAAACAAAGTTGAATGGGTGCCTGCTTATATTGCATATTTATAAAAAGAGGGGAGGTTTAAAATGTTAGTATCAAGAGATTTTCTGTTTCTTTCACCATAATTATATTCATGATTTGTTTTTCCCGTTAACTATGAAAATTGACTATTCAATCCCTATTTGTTGACCCGCGTCCATTGATGGATTTCCCAGTACACATTCATTTTAGGCGAACAGCCCTCGTAACGTTATTGGTTACCTCTTTCTACGAAACTTTCAAACCCGTACGCTGTATGTAAAATTAGTTTGCGGGTGATGGAATCAATACTAAACAGGCTTTATTTTGAGTTACTGCACCAGACGGATAGCAAAAAATTAACAAAACTGGCTTATTAGTCGATTCGGACGAATTTATTCGCCCGAAACGGGCGAATCGACTCTTATAAATAATATTATTTTTTCTATAGGCGCCTCGCACGAAGTTAATTTATTTGTGGGCGAATCGACAACTCCAGCACAGGGGCAATTCTCGTAATTTTAAGAACGTTCACAGTCTGATCTCAGTCTCAATCTGTCAAAAAATACCTCTATTTTCCCTAAATTTTGACAAGTTTTTGACATTTGTTTGTCACTGAGATGAGACTGCGACTAGATTTTGAACGTTTTAAATTACGAGAATTGGCTTTGGAAATAATAGAAATATGGATATATGTAGGCAATTGGCACATTTTGAATTTTATGCAATAAAGTATAGAAAAAGGATTAGGATACTAGCGTACATGTGATAAGAGTTAAATAATAATATATATGTGCGTGTTCTTTTTTCTTAAATTCATTGAATCGACTAATAAGCCACAAAACTTCATGACAATATTTTTAAAGTGCCTAAGATAAACGCCCAGAACGACATCGATGATGATATTGAAAGCCTTTCAAGCGATTGCCTCCAAAATAACCATCATCAGAATAAGATTTTATAACACAATTCAAGTGGCCACATTTTGAGTTTTAGCTACAATTTGCAATAAGAAACGAGCCGTTGATTATCGCAAAAAAATCGGGATCTCCCGGAACCTCGGCCTACCAACATTCCCGTAATATGTTTGGGGATGAATCCCTCCTCGCGGGGGGAGTTTTTATTTTCGATCTCCTTCGTACCACCCCGCGTGGACATACGTGCTTCGGCTTAGGTGTGTCAGGGGTTTGTCAAAGAATAATAAAATGTAGCTAGAGGAGTCCTTATGATTTAGGAAACTGTAATAACTCTAAATAGGTAGAGTGTCCTGGGGCAATTACGATTGTGGGTATATTCCGGTGCACAGTGGATGATAATTTCTACCAAACGCAGCCGCATTTTTATATTGGTAATATATTGATTAGACGCCATTTTATCGCCGCCCATT
The DNA here is from genome assembly GCA_914767645.1 of Hydraecia micacea. Lineage (NCBI taxonomy): Eukaryota > Metazoa > Arthropoda > Insecta > Lepidoptera > Noctuidae > Hydraecia > Hydraecia micacea. The sequence continues at coordinate 13,586,393 of OU611783.1, read as the reverse complement.
CGCTTTTGCTATATAAAAATGCCACTGCATTTGGTAGTAATTATCATCCAACGGAATATAGATACCCTCTATCGTAATTGCCCCAGTAAAACTTACCTTCTTCAAGAACCTAATTAAGTTCTTGCTATAGCAAGTATTTATTATTTTGTTATAATAATTATCAATAATGATCACACTGAAGGAAACGTAAAAATTCCATTCGACAATATTTGTACCTATTCGCTATTTCTGCGGCACACCAGCCTACCCAGGACCAATTGAGACAGATTTCATAGAGTCTTAAGACCAATAATGTGTAAATGTCGCAGCCAACTAATTTAACTAGCCGTTTAGTTAACCGCCTAGCCTTTTAAGTAAACGTCGGCCGTTCAACTAACGGCCTGAATGATATTCAATATTTAGTTTAGGTTGGAACCAATCTCATGAGAGCCGAATTGGTCGCAGTAACAAAGCCAGGGCACCCTAACCAAATGGGTTAGGTTAGGTTAGAACTGTGATCAACTGCGTGCGAGCAAAGAGAGCGAAGCGAGGCGAGCACTACTTCTAAAGGTCAGGTGGTTAACTAAACGGCTAATTTAACCAGTTGGTTGCGATTCACCTTTTCATTGTCATTGCTAGCTAGTTCTGCTTAACTATAAAGATTTTATTTGTCAATGAACTACTCTTACTTTGCAAGCCGCGCGCAAAGTTCCTGGTCACCCGTTAAAACCAACCAAAAATATGGAAGACGCAGGCACAAAATTGGTATTTCTGGTCTAGATTTTGATAATGACACTATTAATAACTAAGAATTAACCGGTTGAATATCGTAATTACAGACACAATTAAAAAGCCATTGTGTCTCGCGTAGATCTACGTACGAAGGATTAACAATAAAATTAACAATAGATTCTTTAATCTATGAGATCGATGTGTCCAAATTGGGAACAAATAAATCTTGACTAAAATAGATTTGAGCAATAAAAATATTTTGCGTAGCTGTAAGGCCACGCGAGCAAAGCCGCAGGCAAAAGCGCGTCATTATGAGCATAACCAATTCTAGACTAATAACTTCTTTGTTACTAATGAGTGTATTGACATGCGTCTTAATATATTATGTGCTCACGTCAGTTTTTTATTAATTTGTCATAGTCGTTTGACGTATAAGGTATGTCGTAGCTCCCAGTATTAAAATCAAGTTCACCCAATCACTTTGGAAGTGTCTTTAAAGCAAGTAAGCAACTACGTACCCTAAAGCCCGGAATACACATATCTGTTACTTGCACAAAGGTATGCAAGTAGCTTGTATGCCATAATGGTATTTACCAATCAGAAGTTCGGCATGCAAACTACTTGTACTACTACATGATGTGTACTGTGTACTCCGGGCTTAAAGGTGCAACCATTCGACGATATCGACGTTCAGTGTTGTGCACGGCAGCCGGTTTTCATTTGGCGTTGTTCGTCATCATCATCAGCCTACAGTAGTTCACTGCTGGACACAGGCTTCTTCAATCGTACTCCATTCATCTCGATTCTCGGCAACTCTCATCCAGCTTCTACCAGCCACCCTGCAAAGAACCACCCACCACCACCTATATTTAGATACATTGGCCCATTCGTGGTCTCCATTCTTGAATGGTCTACATTCTTAAATGGAGACCGCAATGTGAGTTTATACCCCAGCCAGCGATCATCTGCGTTGTACGATAGTGTGGAATTCATTTGTAACTATCTTCTACCTATATCGATGCCCGACCTAGAATCCTCTATCAACTCAGCTTATTACAGTCCACGGCTGGACATAGGTTGCTAATTTATACTAAGCTGGTAATAAGTTGCGTCCCAACACCCGTTTCTCCACCTTCTGCATCCAGTATGTCCCAAACTACGTTCGACGATTGGTGAGCTCCACCGAAATACTCCTCTATTTCTGTGGCCATCGTCTTTCGACAAACATGGCAGGACCACTGTCATTTCAGCTTACTAATTCTGCAATCAATGTACAGCCCGATTCAAACTTGATGGCGGCTCGGAACATGAGGCGAGTCGCTGCAGTAACAAATTCATGTATAAGCGAATAGTGAGGATTGGGGTAAAGTCAAGTCCTCCAGACCGTATTTCGGCCACGGCGGCCAATCTCAACGGAGACTAGCCTTCGGCGCGGGAGATATTATAGTGCACAAGTATGCGCGCAGACACAGGTGCACTCCCTCTTCCCTCACTCTCATAGTCCGATAGGACGGCATTGCGACACGACCGGAGAGAGATCAGGCGCAAGACCAACGGCTTAACGTGCTATCCAAGGCACGGGGGTATCACACCGCCAGCTTCCAAACTCCGGACTGTTACTAAGTAATCCCTAATGGAAAAATTCAATAACACTGCCCGACCCGGGAATCGAACCCAGGACCCCACGCTCAGCAGTCGCGCTTGCGACCACGAGACCAACGGAACAGTCATCAGGGTACTGCGCAGTGAGTAACGCATTTCAGAGCCGCTATAAAGTCTGACGCGAACTATACTTACTGGTCGATGACTCCAGTATATTTTCCGGATATTAAATTTCATCTCCAATTTTATCTATCAAAGAAACTTTGATCCTAGCCTCCACAGCGCGCTGAGCAATGTTACCTACATAATGCATAATCGGCATTTAACGGGAGAGGGAATGAGTTGTAATTGTCTTTGAATTTTTGCTCCTAAGACATGCCAGTTTCCTCACGATGTTTTCCTGCGCCGTTTTGAGAGCAGTGGTGATGAAATAATTTGCACAAATTAATGTGTCTGCTTGGGTTCGAACCCACGACTTAGAACTCGTAGGTAAGTCGTGGCCGTTACCACAGGGTCACCACTGTTCTCAAGCGCTGAGCACTTACCTAATAGTAATTACAAAATCTTCACTTACGATTTAACAATACGTCTTACTGATAAAGATGTGTGTGCACGTGTAAATCATGTATAAGTATAGAAATCTACTTATGTACGTATATTGTTACGCTAAGGCATTAATACTTCTTAACGTGACAGATTACGCAACAATAGAGTCGAATGGAAAACAACCTTCATGGTCAGCTCATGAACTATTACACAACACTATAATTGTACCTACGATTTGCCTTATCGTTCTCTAACGTCATTTTCTTCCGAATTTTTAACAATCACAACGTAGGTTTTTATTTCGGTTTATTCGTGCTTTTATGTATTTAGTTTGCTGTAGAATTATTATAGACAGTATTTCAATATTTCCAGGTCATTAATCACAACACAATTTACCATCAGGTGGGAGTGTAGTCATAGACAAAAAAACGCTTTTTCACAAATAAATTTATCAGACAATGTCAAGGTGTTGCTAGCTATGAGGCTAGCATTACCTTTACCTAAGTAAAGGGTAAAGGTGTTGCAAAGTTCACCTAATAACGTATTGTACAGATAAGAGTGCCATCCACGAAGACGCGCCCCACTCTTCTTCCTAATCGCTTACAGTACAAGTGTGCAAGATTCCGTTGCACACTTGTACTGTCAAATTATTAAAGGGGAAGCGCCAGTGTAGCCCGCCAAATTCAAATTTTCTTACGTTGTATAAATGTATAATGACTAATTCATGAAATATCAATAAATAGAGTTACTTACATGAACTTAAAGGGTTGTATTGATGATTTTATTTAATTATAATTCTGTAAAATACATACTTGTTACGAGCGCGAATCATATTTTGTTAAACATACCTACATTAGCTGCAATTTGCAGAAAACGTAAGAAAATTTGAATTTCGCGAACTACGCGGGTCCTTCCCCCTTAAAAGGGTTATCGTTAGTCTTCCGGCACAAATTGTGCACGTATTGTGTTGAATCTGCTTAGGGCTTGGAACTTTAGTCTTCCAAAGAGGTAAGTTTCGATTAAAGTGCATTGACTCAAACGTGGTGTCTTGCATATTTTAATAATAAAGCTATGTCATTCTTTAATCGGTTTGTGTTTACGAATCGAATTCTCACCCATTGTAATATCAATGACTACTGAGACATCTAAAGTCACACACAAAACAAATGTGAAAAAAGTCCTAAAAATCCTTCAAAAGTGAACAATCGGTCCTCGAACTGTTTTGAAAAGGTCAAGTTAGTTCAGGTCACAATGAAATGTTAAATATAGGATCGCATGACTTCCAACAATGACGTGGAAATGCAAAGTTGGCTTCCGTTACCGAAAGCTTGCTTATTTGCGTTGACTAATGGCAATAAATTACTCTTTTCACAGCATGTGTACTGTCATTTGATGTCCTAGATCCAATTTTGGCTCCATTAGTGAAATACCAGAACTCTGTTACCAAAAGCGCTAGTAATTGGTTTTTTCTGTTAATATTTTCGGTTCCATGAATGGTCCTGTCTCCGATAAATTTTCGTATTTTGTAAATAAAATCAATGTTGACTTTTTGGTCAGTTTTTTCATTTAGATTTAGTGTGACTATTTGGTGAATTCTAGGTACTGTGTGCATTGTATTCCTGGTATTGCTTTTAGTCCAAATTCCTCCTATATTTTCGCATCAAGTCCATTTGAGTTTAGTTTTTGAAATTATGTTTTTCCTAGTATGAGTTACGTCAACGTTAGCGTTAATTGTTTTATTGGAGACCATCATACATTGTTTTTACCACGTAAATGTATGTGACAAATGAGGTCAACTCAATGTCGAATTATCCTAGCTTCGGCGTGTTTCTGTTTACGTTTATATGTTGTTGATTTAATATAGTAGTAAAATGCGAATTTTTAACCAAATCTCTCTAATAAATCATCTCAATAAAACATTCTCTTTACTCACGAAATGTAACAGAACGACCATAATGTTTTCCATTAAGAATTCCTTTCACCGTGTAATTAGTGAAAACCAAAAATTTCTATTGCATACGTAACGCTTATTAGTATAAAAGCTTAAAAAATTGTAACACAGTAATCTACAATCACTTTGCATGCAACAGTGAGAATAAAATATTTACTCAGATCGATCACTGGCCCAGATGACGGCAAAATATGGCATTGTTCGAATAGGCGTCGGTTTTCTCACGTATCCAGCCTTTCACTTAACTATTACCAAACGTCAAATACGACACAGCTTCTACCAGCCTGGAATTAATTTGCATTTTGATTTTGAACTTTAGGTTCTTCGTCGTAAGAGTCGGTTCTTCACATTCCAGCTGCAAAAGCAAGTTGGTGAAACATTCGAATTATTGTTGTTGTCCATGCGTGGAAGTCATTTGTATGTATGTAGATTAGAGGTCATCATACCGTTCTATAGAGAGTTCTTACATTATTTTTGGTAGACGGTTGACACATGGACATAGTTGCACTACTTTTGAGAGTTAGAAGCTGGTAGGTACTGATGAGTCAGTTTTGTTATGACGAAGAGTTTTATTCATAAAAAGCCTTAATTTTATATTTTTTGTTAAAAAGTAGTTAACAAAAATCGGTTATTAATCAAAATCATTAGATTTGAACATTATACTGAGGCCTGAAGGACTAAAGCAAATAGGTATGAAACTGTATGAAAAGGTTTAAAGAATAGAGCAACTATTAAGGTGTAGCCACAAATTACAATTGTCTGCAGAGCAACTCGCAGCATATTCACCCTTTTTTTTTTGTTTTCCTAGTGGAAAATCCTCATGGATGTCCTCCGCCCTGGGGCGGGCGGCGGGGTATGTTAGACTCTTACAGACTAAAAACCACCCCGGTGTTCCATCTCACACCTACGCCGGGGGTCGCGGGAACGTACTATCCTTCCGCAAAGCATATTCACCAACCCCAACCTGTTACCATTGGTTTGGCCTTTGCGTTGAAAGGAGACGGATACGCTTTCATACAATTTTGGGCCTGGATGTAAAAAGATGAAATTGGTGTCAATTGATAGCTACTACATTAAAAAACAATCACTGAAAATTTTGCAGATTTTGGCAATCTGAGAGCCGAGGTAAAAGAGATTTAGGAAAAGTGAGGTTACGTAATAATCTGTACTTAACAGCCGATTTTTGAAGTGCGATTGTCATTTTTTACCCGACTGCCGAAGGAGGGTAATGGGTTTATCAGTATACGTATTTATATTTGTATGTATTTATCTTTGTTCCTCTGTAGCGTTCTAGAGACCAAACGCGTAAGCCGATTTTGATGATTCGTCTTAACCATGTGAGTGTCGCTGGCTACATTAAAATTGAAAAAATGGCGGCTTTTGGTTGCCATAGGATTGTGGGGGGCCCATTTTTTTTTCAAACTGATCGTGTGTGGTGTTAAAATAAATGGTTTAAAAAAAATGGTTGCCACAATTTACACAACGATCCATGTGTCAATCAATATCCAATCGGTAGGTCGTTCGTAGAATCCAAAATAACAAGTCCAAGTTCAACGTTTATGCGGGATTCTCCGTGTCCGGTATAGTAGCAAGGCAAGGGTCGTACAAGAAGGAAGGTTAGAATTCCGTAGGAAAGCAGGGGTCGAGGAAAATATCAATAAAAGTATGCGAGGAAACACAGTCAAAACGCACACGCACTAGACGATTACTAAGGCTTTTTCAAAAGTCTCTCCGACCGCATTTCCTCCTGAAAGAACTCATCTATGAAAATATACTCTAGGGTACTTTTCTATTATTTCTCCAAGATTTATTTTTCTGTTTCATTGAGGAACGAGTGTCGATGTCATGTCATGCATGTCAAGTCCACAGAACATATATACCCTAAAAGTCAGAGTTAGCAGTCTATCAAAAAGTACTCTGTGGAGTTAGCATAGGTTAAAAATACAATAATCGATTAGTAATCGTGAATTGATTTATCTTAATTATGTAGATATTTAATTAGTTTAAACTCTTAATACTTTAATTGTAAGAGATTTAATTATTTTAATTGAATTAATCATCTGGTGAAAGCATTTTCCTAAATAGTATGAACTCTGTAACGGTAATCGATTATAATTGAATCGATATTCCAATTACTTCGTAACCCTAACTTAATTATTGGATATCTCATTTTCCAGATTGTAAATTGAGTTGATTTTTCACACTTTGAAATAGAAAAATGTAACCTTTTTTTTAAGCCATGCCTCAACTTATTACAATCAGGCCCAGAAATCCCCGTCTCCTTTTAGTCAATTAGGCTTTAAAAAAAAATTGCCGTGGATTTTGACTTTTCTGTGAAACAGCAATTTTATTTGGAATAACCGGAGAAAAATATCTACGCTATTCTAGAAACCTGTGCTGAATTCATGGTTACAGTTTTCGCGTCGATTCCCTGCCACCTTGTATGTTAGGTAGGTGTTTCTTTGCACGAGCGATTGTTGTATTCAAGAGGGATAAACAAATTTTTGAAATGTTTGATTTACATTTTGGACCTTAAAGAAAACGAAGCAACAATCCTTCTGTGAATGAGCATGATACTCACAAATATGTTTATGGCATAAGATGCGTGTATTACTTTTGTGCACGTATGACATTGACGGATTCAAACGTGCACACAGTCGACGCGGGTTACCTGGTGGCCCAATACTCCGACATTAACAAATGATCGTTTTTATTCTGCGCCCGCGCACCGGATACGCAGCGGTTCCTGTGAGAATGTTGAACTCAATTTTTTTTTTACCACCAAAAAGCGGATGTCCTTCGTTAGACCGGTTTATGAAAGGTGTTGAACATATGTCTGCTATTTTCAAAGTGTAACCGATTTGAATTGTTTATTGATTGGTTTTAGTTATGATTGTCAGTTGATTGATTGGGGGCAGTGGGGTCGATACACTGTGTTCCTACTTACGAGATGTCAGTTGTGATTGTGAAACTACTACTGATGTTTGGATAGCTATACTTTCTTTTTTAACATTGTGTAAAATTTCAATACGTAGAAAACACCTTTATATTTAGGAGGCCGGAGGTTCTGTGACAAATAAACCTATATATTTTTCTTTCTTAATTTTTCTATTCTGAAGGACTTCAACATCGAAGGGTTCGGTGGCAATAACTTTAACAACAGCATTCTCATCTACAAGAAGGCAGGATTCTTCAGCACATAACACTGTTATTAGCTAGCTAGCTTATTAAAAAAAAATTGCTGTTCCACTGACTGCACTTTTCTATGAAACAGCTGATTTTTTTTTATAACCGAAGAAAAATATTTACGCTAAGGGGTCTAGAGTCTAGAATCATGTGCTGAATTTATGGTTTCAGGTTTCGCGTCGATGTTCGTGCCACCTTGTCTTTAAGAGGTCGGAGGTTGCGGGTAGATCGGCACTCTCCTGATGGACTTCAACATTGAAGGGTTCTATGACAATAACTTTTACAACAGCATTCTCATTTGAGATAAAATCGCGTAATGCAGTCACTAATCTGTTTACGTCTGTGGCAATTATCTTTAAATGTTCAAAATCATAATTCATAACATTGTAGTGCATAGCGTATAGAGTTTCTGAATCATCTCCTTATGTGTTTGTTTTTAGAAACGTCATTTAATTGCAATCGGTTACTTTTAAGCCTCGGCTTAGACTATAACATTATTTGTATAAGTAGTAGGTATTTTAATAACGTTCTAATTAGGCACATCTATGTTGTATGGAAAAATTACAATCTTTGAAATACGGAGATACTGGGCGGTTTAATTAAAATAGCATAGTTTATTATCAATTTCAAACAAATTATACAAGATAGGGTTTGCAAAAAAACAATGATGATTGCGTTAAATATTACGATGCGTAGGTATAGCTGCAAGTTATCATTTTGCTTAGAGCACCTGTCATATAATCACCTGCCGACGGAACGCCGAGAAAAGGGCGCGTTTCCATTCGAAGACTTCATTTGGTTTAGACTATCGAACTGAACTATTCGTCTGGAAAGCTAACGATAATTTTGATATATAAACAAAAGAAATAAAAAATAAGCTTAATTGGGACATGTCATAAGTCTACAAAAAATTAAAGAATAAAAATTAATAAAAAAAACTAACGATATCAATCTAATAGATATTACTAATGACAAGCCTTTTTTTCAGAAGAAATAGATCCCTAAAGCGTTGTATTGACAAGTCATTAGGTCTTCCTAATGACTTGTATTCATTTGGGTATTTATTTTTAGATTTTCAATTATTTACGTTTGATTTTCTGTTACTATATATTATTTCCGCACCCTAATTGAGCAACACACTATCAATCACAATCTGAATCATTTTGAAGGATATTGCTAATCCCTTGCTTCATATGTTCGAAATATGTTTCTGCTCAACAACGTAAATAACGCAATGAATGTCAAAATGAAAGCTATTGCTACTGATAGTGTGTTACGCAATTGCCTCGCCGGTTTATACTATGTATTAGTAATTATCCAGTTACGTTGAAGCCAACATAGGTAGGTACTCATTTTTAGTTCATAAAACTGATTTACATCCGTAAGACGTCCCCATAGCATAGGGTCCAGTTGAAAACCAGCGTCAGGCATTAATTGTTTGACATTTATGCTGAACTGGGCCTATTTGGAGCAGCCGTGAGACATACAATACTATTTTAAGTTTTTTTTTGTGTGAATATTGTGTGCCTTACTTAAAATGGGTCAAATAAACTTATTTTCTTTCTTTCTAGTTTAAATCAAATTAATAAAACCGCAGTGCCCACTAATTATTTTTGTAATGTCGTAATTCAATCTCTCTTTTAACCCTTTGCTTCGCATAGCCTTTGTTTACGCTAGGACCAAAGGACCGCTTGTGAGTTTGTGACGGATGATGGACGCTAATGGAAACAAACATCACAGGGATAAATAAGCCAATAGTCAATATATTTTTATTATAAACAATTTGCAGCGTGCAGATGTTTATAAATTGTCACATTAAACATGTTGAAGGTCATCTCTAAGAAATAAATAATTAGTTCAAAACATAAAGATGTTGTTTTCGATAAAAGAGTGAAAAGTTTAGATTTTTATTGAAATTGTTCTATTAAACCTTATTCTTCTGCCTTGATAGAACGAATTTACCCACCCAATAATTTAAGTACCCACGTTTTGTTTAATTTATATTATTGTCAAAATCTTGCGTTCTGCACACTATAGGTACAGCATACAAGAAGTCGTTTTAACAATTTATTAGAAACCTAAATAGAGAGAACGTAGCACCAAATTACATTATTCCTCAGTACTACTTAAGTATGCAAAAAAGGCCATAAAATATTTTGGAAATTCACGCATTCTTTAAGCACATTAACACTTCACCATATAATTTATTGCCATTTTTGACTTAAGCTGTCCAGCCTGTGCATTATTTGTGGCTATTCAACTTTCCGCTCACGCACAGTCCACTATAAAATTGTAATTTTAGAACTGTGTCAGTTTAAAAATAGTTTCAATGGTAAAAAGGTGGGTGCATACGGTAGACAAAAGGTGTTCGAGCCACGTGCGCGCCTCTCCGGCAGATGTCGCGACTGTTGCATGTGTGCGCACACGCAAACACACGCAAGTAATCAATAGCTGCATGCTTACCACACGCTCAAATAATTTTATGGTGAAATACGATTTGTGGTTTGGCTTTTGTTTTTTTTTTCTTAGTTCGTCAAAGGGTTCTTAATTTTAGTGCTAATAAACTCATAGATATAATATTATGTTTTGCACAGTATATCAAAATGCGGGTGCAGTATTTTTCTGGATGGATTCATCGTAGGTATTTTTTTTTCAACTGAGACTGAGAAAGGCATCTCCTTTTTCCTTCCAAACCTCCCTATCTTGTGCGTTCTAAGGCCATGTTGGCCCTGCAAACCCCGTTAGATCGTTACACCACCTTCGCCGTGGTCTACCTCGACAACGATATGTCCTCCTTCAAGCGTCCAGTGAACGACGATCTTTGCCCATCCCTCCGGGTGCATTCGCGCGATGTGTCCGGCCTACTCCCACTTCAGCCTGGCTGTTTTTTCTCCAAAATCCGCTACTTGAGTTATGGAGCGCAGACTGCGCAGATAATAACGTCTTTGTTTAATTTAAAACCTTGTTAGAAGACTTCTACAGATATTCCTAAATGCACCACCACCTAAATATTCTTGATCAGGGGGTAAACATTTTAGGTAACCGTCAAGTTATTAGTTTCAAGTAAGATGGTGTTGTCTACCCCTGCATAATCCCTTATTACTTCTATGACACCCCTGGGAAACGATGGGGTGGCCCTATTCTTAACAGGGAACTGTGAAGCGCCTAACTTACATTACTTAAACATAATATTGTATACCTTCTTAACCCTTCACCTGCAATTAACCCTTGATCACATGAGATTGAGAGATTAATAAATAAATATGCGTTAACGTATTATGAATTATTAATAACGGGTGAGGCTCCATTTAGTGTCAAAGAATTACTTAAAAGTACTTAAAATCGCGTTCAGTATAAGTATGATGGGCTAAAAGTTGATAAAATCGTAGTGTAATGACAGGCTTGTACTGGATTGCCTAACTGCTACTGCTAGAGCAAAAAAACCTTTCCTCAGACGACTTTTACACTGTGCATAAGCAGCTGATACATTCCACGTTTTTCTTTTACACACAGCTGATCAACGAAGCAATATTAATGAAAATAAGAACAAACTAATAATGGCCTCAAAGAACATAAGTAGGGGAGACCGGGTACAAAAGTAACACTTTGTACTTTTACCTTGATTTGTGGATGGATGTTACTGTTGCCATTAAAATAATATAACTATATAAAAATTCAGTTCACGTTCTTTACTCTAGTAACTCGATTTATTACATTTTTGTATGTTTTATATGAATTACAGAAATTTAAAAAAAAATCGTTACTTGTTACTTTCGACCACGTAGGCAGGTCGAAAGTAACACGTTGTGGGTCGAAAGTAACAAGACAAAGGGGTTGGTAATTAATACAATGTTATACATGATAAATCAACAAATTATTCATTTAAAACTTTTATACTAATAACACAAATTAACTTCAGTATTTTACTATAAATTTTAAAATAATAACAATTCAATAAAATTCTTAGTTTAAGTAATGAGATCAATTTAGTTTTATAATCAGACTTTTATAATTCAGTCATTAATCTAAATCAGAATCGCAATGATGGCACACATAACCCTTGTCATCATCCACACATTCCAAATGGGACCACATTTTGCATTCGGTACATTGTATCCATTTTTCATTTGGTCGACTGTAATTTTCTAAACAGACAAGACAGAAGTAATCTTCATCGTCAGATTCATTTTCCTTTTCTTTTAGTGCCTTCTTTGTCTTTTTGCCTTTTCCCTTTCCTTTTGCAGACGATTTTTTCTCACTTTCTCTAGTATTTGCTTGCAGTACCTACTATTTTCTTGACTTTATTTCGTTGTTGGTGTTCTTGTTCAATTACGTTTTTTTCTGGAGTGTCCGTCAATATTGCACTCTTACGTTTTTTACGACCTCTATTTGTTTCAGTTCTCGGACCTGCTTGTGGTAAAGGTCTAAGATCTTTAGGCGAGAAATTAAACGGCTTTGTAAAATTTACTTGTCGCAGGCCGCTAGGACCTGGCACTGGTGATTTGGATATTTGATCAAAGATTGAGTTACCTAATATAGGATCAGTGTCTGTAGAGATTGAGTCTGGTATATTTTGAACGTCCGATGGTTGGTCATTGTTGTTTGATTTGTTTGACAAATCATTGCTATCTTTATGATGAACAGTTTGGTCAATTGATGTTGGAAAATCACCTACTGGAGTTCCTGGATCAACTTGAACGGATGATTAAAAATATTATAAATAATTAAATCACCACGAGGACAAAAGTAACACGTTACTTTTGTACCCATAGGGCTATGTTACTTTTGTACCCGACCACATTTTTGTCAAAACTTGCAATATAACCTTAAATCGGAACGCGCTACACAAAAAAGAATTTACGCAATGTACAATCACTTTAATACAGAATAGATATGCAAATATTTATATTACTATCATGCTTTTAAGACTATCAAAACATTGAATAAGAAAACGTCAAAAAACTTACTTTTGGTTTGTAAATTCACGTAGCGTCCTGTCACACAGCCTAACAGCGCGTGGCGTACGCGGCGACTAAATGCGATTGAGGGGGGCGCTCCCGGCTATCGCCTGACAGCGGCAAAGCGGTGTTCGCCCATTGGTTAAATCTAGAAAGCATTTGTTACTTTCGACCCGCCGTTACTTTTGTACCCGGTCTCCCCGGAGACCGGGTACAAAAGTAACACTTTGTACTTTTACCTTGATTTGTGGATGGATGTTACTGTTGCCATTAAAATAATATAACTATATAAAAATTCAGTTCACGTTCTTTACTCTAGTAACTCGATTTATTACATTTTTGTATGTTTTATATGAATTACAGAAATTTAAAAAAAAATCGTTACTTGTTACTTTCGACCACGTAGGCAGGTCGAAAGTAACACGTTGTGGGTCGAAAGTAACAAGACAAAGGGGTTGGTAATTAATACAATGTTATACATGATAAATCAACAAATTATTCATTTAAAACTTTTATACTAATAACACAAATTAACTTCAGTATTTTACTATAAATTTTAAAATAATAACAATTCAATAAAATTCTTAGTTTAAGTAATGAGATCAATTTAGTTTTATAATCAGACTTTTATAATTCAGTCATTAATCTAAATCAGAATCGCAATGATGGCACACATAACCCTTGTCATCATCCACACATTCCAAATGGGACCACATTTTGCATTCGGTACATTGTATCCATTTTTCATTTGGTCGACTGTAATTTTCTAAACAGACAAGACAGAAGTAATCTTCATCGTCAGATTCATTTTCCTTTTCTTTTAGTGCCTTCTTTGTCTTTTTGCCTTTTCCCTTTCCTTTTGCAGACGATTTTTTCTCACTTTCTCTAGTATTTGCTTGCAGTACCTACTATTTTCTTGACTTTATTTCGTTGTTGGTGTTCTTGTTCAATTACGTTTTTTTCTGGAGTGTCCGTCAATATTGCACTCTTACGTTTTTTACGACCTCTATTTGTTTCAGTTCTCGGACCTGCTTGTGGTAAAGGTCTAAGATCTTTAGGCGAGAAATTAAACGGCTTTGTAAAATTTACTTGTCGCAGGCCGCTAGGACCTGGCACTGGTGATTTGGATATTTGATCAAAGATTGAGTTACCTAATATAGGATCAGTGTCTGTAGAGATTGAGTCTGGTATATTTTGAACGTCCGATGGTTGGTCATTGTTGTTTGATTTGTTTGACAAATCATTGCTATCTTTATGATGAACAGTTTGGTCAATTGATGTTGGAAAATCACCTACTGGAGTTCCTGGATCAACTTGAACGGATGATTAAAAATATTATAAATAATTAAATCACCACGAGGACAAAAGTAACACGTTACTTTTGTACCCATAGGGCTATGTTACTTTTGTACCCGACCACATTTTTGTCAAAACTTGCAATATAACCTTAAATCGGAACGCGCTACACAAAAAAGAATTTACGCAATGTACAATCACTTTAATACAGAATAGATATGCAAATATTTATATTACTATCATGCTTTTAAGACTATCAAAACATTGAATAAGAAAACGTCAAAAAACTTACTTTTGGTTTGTAAATTCACGTAGCGTCCTGTCACACAGCCTAACAGCGCGTGGCGTACGCGGCGACTAAATGCGATTGAGGGGGGCGCTCCCGGCTATCGCCTGACAGCGGCAAAGCGGTGTTCGCCCATTGGTTAAATCTAGAAAGCATTTGTTACTTTCGACCCGCCGTTACTTTTGTACCCGGTCTCCCCTACTTAAAGAAAAGTATAAAACTTATAAAGTAAGTAACTACTTCAACGTTAAAAAATCTGCAATAAATTAACACGAACAGAAAGCGTGACAAAACAAGTTGACAATTAAAAAAAAAATCTTAATAATAAGTACAATATAATTTTCAGTAGGTAGTTGTTCAACACTAATCGTGATTATCCATGAATGTATAATTAACACTAAAAATACTCGTTGACAAGTGACTGTGTCGGCAGCGATACGAACGTGAGTCACGAAGAGTTTCGCGCCGAACGGCTACAAACTTTATCTCTACATTGTAATTTGAATCGTATTTCATAACAGTTGAGATAACTTTGCAATGAGCGTAAAAATGTGTGTGTCGAACAAATATCTGGCATGTAGGTGACGTTAGAGCGGCGTGGCAACATCGCGTCGCTGTGGCGTCGCGCGACCGCATCGCTTCGTCTCTGTCTGGCATATGAAATAAAGTAAGATGGAGGGAGCGCTGCGTGGCCGTGTGGCGCGTCAGTATACTACGAGTTGAGAGTAAGGTCACAGTGTTTTATCGTGTAAACAAATATTTTCTCTAAGAATAACTTTGGAACTGCAAACGTAAGTTTTATATTATCTTATTACTTTTATTTAGACAATACGCGCTGTTAGCCACATATTTAGCGCCCTAACCTCAATGTTGAACGAAAACAACGGTTCAGTGAACCAACTGTCACTGTCAAGTTTCGATTCGCCTGTTGTGAATGATATCTGTTGCTTGTGATTGGTTGACCAAAATATAAACAACCAATGAAATCATTGCTACCAAATGCTTTGATCTGCAATCAAAACTATAAAACGTTTTGATTGCAAATCAACTTGAACAGGTTTTAAGGTAACAGTTTGCGGCGTTATAACTATGTTGGTACCTACCCTCTATTGATTGTTTAATGAAATCATACGTTAAATTGAATGCGTATTTATTTCGTAATTTGTATTATGTATGACATTAGTACCTACCTACCTAATTTTATCTCGTCATTTAAAACATATTTGATAGGTACCAATTCACAGAGTAAATAATTACAAAAAAAGTATATAAGTAAGTACTTACCTATCGTTTTACGTAGGTACAAGTAAAGTGTCATTGTTAAGATTTAGGTAACTGAAACTACTACAAAATATACATATAAGTCAATGACTATAAAACTGAAACAAGAAGGGGCAAATAAAATTATGGTCTTATCGTTATCGCCAAATCTGTCTTTTACACCTACGGACTTGGCAATATGCGCATGCACATGGCCTAAGATGTTTTTTTAAATAAGCAGCGATTTGGACCGCTGCCCTCTGTGTTGCGGGTTCAAATCCTGAACGAAACAAACATTTGTCTGCTGATAGGTTGTTCTGAGTTTAATTTTTTGTTCATGTAAAATTAGATGTACCTACTTAATAATGTTTCTAAAACAGTGTACTGACTGGTTTCTAGCCCCATTATACCTAATCTTGTAGCAAAACAAAACTAAACAGGTAGGAACTTAGTTTAGAAGTAAATTAACAATGACTCAAAAACAAAATCACAAAAAAAAATCGTTAGGATAACGGTGACGTATTTACAACCCACGCTCTTTGATTTTTTTAAATTTAACCAATGATATTAGAATATCATTGTATTTAACTCTTTGGCATATAATTTTAAATTAAAAAATAAATGGAGTTCATTCTTTTAGTGACCTTTGATCACGTGTCAGTGTAGGCGTATCACGAGTATTGGCACAAATATAAGACGACTAGCAGCGCCCCACGTTTTCACCCGCATAAATCTCGATCCCGTGGGAATATCGGGATAAAAAGTTGTATGTCCTTACCCGGGACTCAAACTATCTCTATACCAAATTTCACCTAAATCAGTTCAGTGGTTTAAGCGTGAAGAAGTAACAGACAGTCAGACAGACACACTTTCGCATTTATAATATTAGTATGGATTGACTGTGTAGGCAACGTGCAAATACTCCTAACTACTAAAACAGTAGGTTGCACTTTTATACTTCGAAGAAATAC
This sequence comes from Hydraecia micacea, assembly GCA_914767645.1. NCBI lineage: Eukaryota > Metazoa > Arthropoda > Insecta > Lepidoptera > Noctuidae > Hydraecia > Hydraecia micacea. Next base: position 13,569,626 of record OU611783.1, on the reverse strand, counting down.
CAACAGTTTATAATAATAAGGAACAGCACCCTAATTGCGTAACACATTATCAATCGGAATCTGAATCATTTTGAAGCAAATTGCTAATCCATTGCTGCATAAGTACGAAAAATTTGACTGCTCAACATGTAAATAACGCAATGAATATTGTTGGACTGTCAAAATGAAACCGATTCCGATTGATAATGTGTTACGCAATTGCCCCGCAGGTTTTCACGAACCAAGAAAATTTCGGGTTCCTCTTACATTGCTAGAGTTCAGTCACCAAAAGAGATGAGTAACCAGGGTCATCGAATATAGTAGGTACCTACTTATAGTTGAACTTTAGTAAAAAACCCGATGGATGTTTTCGAATTAAATTTAATTTGATAAATTAAAAGTTTATTTTCTATTCATGAAATAAATTTTATTCGAATAAATCCATCGGTTTCTTACTATACTTCTGCTATATCCGAAGACCCGGTAGAGAGACTGGAGACGAGCAGGTAACTAATATCCAAAAAAACTACCCAGAAAATAGGTTAAATCTTCACCCGCTGGTGAAAATAGGCCTCTCTTTGTTAGTGCCAGCTTACCTCCAAAATGGTTATTTCCGGTTCTTTATTAATATTATCAATAATCTTTCACCAGAAAATCACGATGAGAGACAACCAAACCTTGATGATCGAGTTCGTGAAAATAATAGAACGCTACCCAGAAATCTACGATGCCAGTTTGGACACGTACAGAACCAGGTTTTCGGAAATGGCCTGGGGCAAAGTGGCGAACCAAGTGAGAAGCGAATTGAACGAAGAATGTACGCGTAAGTAATGTTTGGCCTGCTTATTTAAGTATAGACATTAAAATTAGCCTGTACGAGAGACAATAGTACGTCCCAGCGCAACTAGGGAGCGCCGACATGATCTAGAGCCAAAAACTCGAAGACATCTTACATTCACCTACACGCACTGAACCCGCATGGTGGATCACAGCCCACTCCCTCTCACTGAGAGGTGGCCTATACCCCAACAGTGGGAACGTTACAGGCTGGTTATATACCCTGGGTCTAGTGGATCTATGGTCTGGTGAGATTGATGACGCGCTAGTATATCTACTTCCTACTGCACGACTATTATCATAATAAAGATCGTGCCGATTCTATAGAAGAAGAACTAATGTTTTCGACTTCACTTGCATGTACGAGTATATGTTTTGAGAAAGTGAAACTACTTTCAAATTAGGTACTACACACTACTACAAAAGAAACTTTTACACATAACCTCTTCATTGGGCAAGTCGGGAATCGAATCCATGGGTCCTTCCAAAATAAGCTAAACACGGCAGAGCTTGATTTACCCTATAAAAATATTACCATTCACAGTTTATTAGACTTAGGGCTGATTTTTTAACTGAAGAGTAAGTATTGCCGTTTGACAGCTTTTGTATAGAAAATATGTCAAACTGTCTTATTTATTCTTCAGATAAAAGTTATCTAACTATTGAAAAATCAGCCCTTAGAGGTACAAAACAAAACATTATTTTTATTTATTTTTCTTCTAATTATTTTGTTCCAGTTGAAGAACTGAAAGTGAAGTGGAAAGGCATACGATCCTCCTACAACAGATACAGATCCAGAATAAATCTAATCCAAAATGATAGTGTCTGCAAGAAATATTACCTATATGACCACTTGAGATTTTTAGAACCTTTTTTAAAATGTAATCTTAAAGGGTAAGTGTAACATTTACTTAAACAACGTAGGTATCTAATTTATTATAATTTATCAAGATTGACATGACGATACCACAAATGCAGGCGCACCTAGGCATGCCTGCTATCGACCCTGTCTAGCCCATTTTTCTGAAACGGCATAACTTATAAAATTAAAAAAAATGTACATATACTTAATATATATAATATTGATTGATAATTATTACAACTGATAAATGTACAAAAGGGATAAATGTGAGGGCAACAAACTATAACACCATTTAAGCTTTGTAATGCAGGCACAGATTGGTGAATCGTACCATGAAATGTAACACACGTTGAACCAAATACGCAGAGTACTTATGGTACATTTCATGTTGCATTGCATTCATTGGAACGGCTCATTATGTGTTGGGAAAAATCATGTTTCACCAATCTGACGTTAATGAGATGACGAACATTGAGATGGGATGACGTAGGGATGACGTATGAGACGTTTGTAACAAATATAATTTGTTTACAGACTTACTAATAAAACATAATTCATTTACACTTTTAGATCGGCACAAGACCAAGACAAATCTGAAACATCAATCAATGAATCTTGTAACTACGTAAACATAGATGGTATTGAAGAACCAAGCGAATATTCTGTAGAGGAATGGAACCACATTGAAATAAAGCCAGAAATTTCTGGCAGACTAGATAAGCCACTTGATCCAGAGGCTGCTAGAAGCAGCAGTAGTGAACCATATGGTGAAAGAATTAAAAAGAGAAAATTCTCTTTCGAAGGAGAGGATGACAATGAAGACTTGACATTTTTCAAAAGTATCCTACCCGATATCAGGAATTTTACAATTAGAGAGAAAAGGAAACTTAAAATGGGGATATTGCAGTTAATTGATGAAATTGAAAAAGAAAAGGAGACGTGAGAGGAGTTCTATTGTTTTTAGGGTTCCGTACCTCAAAAGGAAAAAACGGAAGTCTTATAGGATCACTTCGTTGTCCGTCAAGACTCTTTTTCTCAGGAAATTGAAAGAACAGTTGAAATTAATATAAATTACGTGGGTCTGCAGTCCCTTGGAGCTCTAAAAAATCAAGCTTTTATGTCAACGCAATAAAAAATGGGGCAATAATTTATGCGACATATTTTGATAGTCGCAAACAAATGAAAACCTACTTCCAGTTGACATAGAATCATGACATTTGGCAAGGAGCAAGGTCTCACAGCACAAGTGAAGGAAAAAGACCGAAATTTGTTAATTTGTAGTTTTAGCACATAAAAAATAATATTTTTGTGATTACAAACTCACATTTGCAGTTGGAGAATTGACCGTATATTGTATGGGAGAACATGTTTTTCAACTACTATTGTCGAGTTTGTTTTTGGGATAATTCATCCTAACTACGGAACCCTTCATTGTGCGTGGCACGACACGCACTTGGCCTGTTTTTGTAGATAGGTAGGTTGCTATTTTAATAATTATAATTGCTTAAGTTTTGTGTACCTATTTCTAAGTTCATATTTTTTAATAAATGATTGGAATTGTAACTGTTCATGTCTTTCTGATTAATATATATAACTAAGTACCTATAGCAGTAGAACAGATAACCGTTGGGGTAGACGTGTTCTTGAGTGGACACCGCGAATCGGCAAACGTAAGGTAGGACGCCTTCGGGCTCGGTGGAGCGACGATCTTCACAGGATCGCTGGTAGCAGCTGGATGAGAGTTGCCGAGAATGAATGGTGTGCAATTGGAGAGGCTATCCAGAGAGATATCCAGCTGTGGACTGCTATAGGCTGATGATGACTAAGTACGGTCTACTACTGTTACAAACATCGATCTTTACGTCAATATCTATCAAAAAAAGGAAGTTTTAAAAAGCTAAGCAACCATGCTTTATATCAAAAACCAAGAGACTTGAAAAGAAAAACTTAGTTCCGACATTAGAGCGAAAAGTTGTAAACTCCAGCCCGAAGATTATACACCGTTTCGCTAATTAAGTTGGTTTGAATTTTATATAACTTTTTCATCGATTAGCGAGAAGGAGTTCGCAGTTGAAAAGCTCCAGCAAAGATTCGATTTTGAATGAGTTTCACTTGTTTTTCGTTAACAGCCGTATCCTCGTATCAAATCTAAATAGTGTGCGGCATGTCGAAGTCATTATCATAACGTATTACTTATCGATCAAGGTATAACCCGACCGAGTTGTACGTCGCCCCGACGCCCGGCAGTGCTGTTATCGCGTCTGCCTACCGTCATCTGATGTATAACAAGTCCTACCCTCATTTGCATGGAAATGAGATCCGAGAACATTCTCCTCGGCGCAGCCCCCCCGTCTTCTGACGCCTTCTTTGCTTAATTACAAAGACGACACACCGTGTGATTTTCCTCACACCATAACTCTTTAAAAATTTAAGTGCGAGTACCGAATCGTTGTAGGAAAAAGTAAAGAAAAGTAGTCCTTACCGGAACTTTGTTGATTGAGTTTAATTTAGGCCCAGTACGATGTATTTGTAGTTACAGGTGATCAGCGGCCGATGCTAATTTAGTTATCGAAAAGGTCAGATCCGACACGTGATAATTAATTACTTCTGTTGATACTTAAAGGTCCTTAAACATACTTCTACGTAAGTATTCTACGAAACATGTCCATAAAAAATCCATTTGGTTGATAAGTCCATCAAAAGCTCGTTGGAACCGTCTTATTTAATTAATTGCTATATAATTTTGCCTATTTCTAGTTAGCTAATGCGTGTAATGTGGACGAATATAGGCGTAAGAATAATAAAATTGTCTGCAGCAAAATGTCACAAAATTGTAAAATAACAAAAAAATCGTTACGTCATAGAATATTTTTAAGCGTTTTTTCAAGGTTATACAAAAAGGAACTTGACGGTTTTAATTACATTGCTATGGTGACACCTTAATCTTGAATTGTCCTTTGGGAAGTAAAATGGTGTTTCCATTTAAGGTATTAAGGACCATCATCAGCCTAGCCTTTTCCCAACTATGTTGGGGTCGGCTTCCAGTCTAACCGGATGCAGCTGAATACCAGTATTTTACATGGACTATCTCGACTATCGCGACTGCCTATCTGACCTCCACAACCCAGTTACTGGGTAATACGATACCCCTTGGTAAGACTGGTTGTCAGATTTTCGGGCTTCTGACGACCCGTAACGACTGTCAAAGATCCACGAATGACAGCCGGGACCAACGGCTTAACGTGCTTTCCGAGGCACGGAGGGGTCTTGGTATGTAAAGATGGTCACCCATCCACGGACCAACCGCGGCAAGCGTAGCTTAACCTGATCGATCGACCCGTGCGGCTGTTATTATTTAGCCACAAGCTAAGATATTAAGGACCAATTATGAAATTAATTCATAAAATAGTCAGACTGACTACCCACTTTCCCAATCGTAACAGATAAATATGCTTACTGAATTTTCATTATATTACTTTTTGTACCTATCAGTGGCGAAGGGTGAATTTATGACAGGTAGGCCGGAGCAAAAAAAAAAGCCAAAAGAAAATTTCAATGATGAATTGACTATAGAGTGTTATGTATATGAGTGGTTATGTTCTGAATTTTCGAAGGGAAGCCGGTGAGAATCGAGTTGTATGGTACCTTCGCCACTGGTACCTATATATTTTAAAATATCTCAGGATCCCATGGTCCAGGTCCCGGTCCTTTGGAAGGCGTACATGGGGCCGAAGCCAACTGGCAGAGGCCCGTTAGACGTTTTCAATTAAATGAGGCACCAACCAACGATTTATCCCTGTTCGCACTATGCAAGTGAACCCAAGGGCAACCCCCGGTTGGTGTAGGACTATATTGCAAGACATGGGAACAAGAATATTGGATTATGGGTTTTGGTGGCTAAAGTGAACTGGTTATCTAGTACCTAAGTATCGATTATTATTAAGAATTCACCAAAGTTATTAAAGACATTAGAATAATAATTTAACAAATCAATGTGTTTTTAAAAGCTTACATCATGTATAAATAATTGTATGCCAGTCCTTTGCGAAACATTTAAGCACATCATACTTAATTCCATTTATTAGACCTTAATGTACCATGTTTTAAAACAAATCAATGTATTCTATCAAAATCCATTTCCCAAAACCACAGAAAGCGATACAAAATAAGTATGCGATGTAATATGAAATGCGACGCATGATCAGCTAACTTCCTCATTAACAGCTGACGATAACATGATCTTACTAATTACCTCCACTACTAAGTCGCTTTGTTTCCGACATAATACCAAGTACCTACTTAGGTCTATACACACAATTATACGGAATTCACATCAGTGTTTCAAAGCACGTGAATGCCCCTCCGCTGACCGCCTCCCCTTTCAGGCTAATACATACCATTACAGTAATTAGGATATGCTTAAGCATAATTAATGTAGTCATAAACTACGCACCTAGTGTATTGTTGTGATGAGGAAGCCGAAATGTGTTTGCTTTGGTATTTGTCTCGGTTTAATTGATAAGAGTTTGACTTTAAATACTTTTTATTAAGAAACTAGCTGTACGCGACTTATTTCGCGTGTATGTCTGTTTCATGGTTTTTTTTTGCATTTAACCCTATTTTTTTTTCTAAAATAAAATTTGCCTAAGTTACTCCTTATAACATCAGCTATCTGCCAGTAAAAGTCCCCTTAAAATCGGTCTAGCCGTTTGGGAGAGATTAGCCGGGACAGACGAACAGAAAAAGAAAGTTTTTTTTTACTACTCCCAAAATTCAACGATAAGTGGCCACCAGAGGTTGGACATGTTTACGTGTACTCGAGAAAAAAAAAATTAAAAACAAATATCTAAATTTTTTTGGAAATTACATATAAAATATATTGAAATCCTTCGTAAATTGACACACCATAAGATATTTTTAACCGACGAAAAAAAGGAGGAGGTTATCAATTCGACCCGTATATATTTTTTTTTTTAACTAACACAATGTTTCAAATATTTCAGTTTTTTTTTTGTATCGGCAACCTAAGTAGCACTGCTATCCACCACAACCCTTAAAAATCTCAGCATGCCTGTAGTTTTTACACAAAAATTAATCAAAATTATTTCATACCCTAAAATTTTGAGTGTTTTACTTTCCGTCCACTTTGTGATTACCAAAACAATTGAGTGTTTTTTTTTCATTATTTTTTCTCGAGTAGTCATGATCAGGTGGTGCACCCTCTGGTGCCCGCTTATCGTTGAATTGGGACACGTTGTATATACCTTCATATGCATTTTGTAAAAAGCTGTTATTTGACACTAAAAACAGACACAATTAATAGAATTCAATTGTATAGTTTTCTACTATCTTTAATTTTCGGGACCTTTCAAGGGATGTTTCAAAAAAACTATTAGAAGATATCGGAAAGTTTCCGGAAATTCTATCAGATATACAGGGTCCCATTAAAATAGATGGACAAATGTTAACACAGCGCTCAGTACGTCTAACCAAAGATATCCAAGCAAAAAAAACACTGATTAAAGTTATTTTATTTTGACCTAAAATAATTATAATAAATTGCCACATTAGTGTATTTTCGTTAGCTGATTATTTTTCTTTTAAGTATCTAATGCGTTTTTCTTATAAAACATTTTTTTACCATAGTCCTTATTTTAGTGGTCTGAATGATTTCTAAAAGTTTGTCTATCTATTTTAATGGGACCTTAAATAATTGGATGGATAGATTTTTTCGAAAGTTTTTAAGGTAGTTTTTCTAGAAAGCTCTTAGTGATCTATAAAGTTTCCAATTCTAGTACAAAGTTAAGTAGAATAGATGTCTGTACCTATTCCGTCTGCCATCATCACTTCTAGGAAGGTTTCTCGGCAACGTGTAAAGTTACTACTACTTGTGTTGTTTTCAATATATATTTTTTATTCTTCGCTCTATTTCGTGTTAATAAATATGGTTCTAAAGTGGCAGTGGTAGCCCAGTGGTAACGGCCGCGACTTACGAGTCATATAGGTCGTGGGTTCGAACCATTGTGAAAATTGTGTTAATAATTTCATCACCACTGCTCTTAAAACGGTGAAGGAAAACATCGTGAGGAATCTAGCATGTCCTAGAACCAATAATTCGAAGACATGTGACATCAACCAACCTGCACTGGGCCCGCGTTACCACGCGAGAATCGGTGGATTATAGCCCACTCCCTCTTCCTCAGCAGTGGGAACATTATAGGCTGAATATGAAAATGGTTCTAGTGTGTGTGTGTATTGGTGTAGGTACTGGCCAAAAGCTGCTAAACGAGAGGTTCTAATTTCGATTTGATAGTCGGAGTCGGTAATACCCCATACTTCCCGTGGGTGTCGTAAAAGGCGACTAAGGGTCATCCGGAGAATGAGCAGCAGCGTTCTTCCTTCATGCATTTCACCACCATACTGCGATCGCCAACCCGCCTGCCAAGTGTGGCGATTATGGCAACCCCCCCAAGAATGTTGGGGGAGGCCTATGTCCAGCAGTGGACGTCTATCGGCTGAAATGATGATGAGTCGGTAAAAAATATGATGGGTTTTCTCTGTAAGGGAATTTTGCGCCATGAAATTTTAGTATTTGCCTCTTAAATGATAGCTATGTTTCTGTTTTTATGAAAGATAAACCACTGTATAATTTCACAAGTGAATACCTACCCCAGTAGAAGAACTGTCAGCGGGATATATTAATTAATCAAATTCCAAAGCCTTGATTGTAAAGGCAGGTGAAATGAAATAATCCTAATTGCATAGTTGTTAGTCGTTCTAATATGTCTGAACGGTACACTAGTTTACACTTAGTCACCAGTCCTCGTTATCTCCATAAAGAGTAATTTATAAGACGCAAAATAATTTATGAAAACTAAACGTTATAATGTATAGGGAGGCGGCTAGCGTAACAGCGGGAGGCTAAAACGTAAATCTTGTCCGCGAGCTTACTCGTACCACTTATCGTGTTGTACTCAAATATTTATGTACATACGTACATGTGTCATGATGGATGATTGTGCACTAGTTTTTTATAAGGGATACTTCGTTATTGATCTTACGAATGTGGTCGATTGAGGCGGGAGGACCACGGTGTAGAGGAACTACTCTTTATGCTCGAAATCCGTAATTTCGGTCGGGTGTTTCCTGCTCCGTATCACCTTCGGACATAAGACTACTTCGAGGCCCGAACTAAGAATGAATGACACGATGTAACAGCTGTCCCTTAACTTGAAGGCCAATTCTTGTAATTAAAAACGTTCAAAATCTTATCACAATTTCATCTCTGCAATTTAATGTCGGCTAGTATACTGGGGTACCTTAATTTACTTAAGGTAAACATAATCTGCTCCCCAATTGCTCTGAGACTAACAACCCTCAGTCTTCAGAAGCAACCAGATGCTCCTGCATAATTATCACAAAATTACTTAATCTTACCTTTTCCATCGTTACAAAAACAAACAAAAAAAAAAGAAAAGAAATAAACCCGTCTTAACAAAAAGCCTTTTCGTGGATTTTGTGATATCAATTTCCTTCAAGATTTTCCTCCACGTGTAAGTGAACAATTAAACATTTACACTACAAAATCAACCAAGATTATCAAGGGTTATACTAATTAACAATACCAGTTCCATCCGAGTCGGAGCGAAATAGGCACTGCTAATTCGATTATAGGTATGTGAGTGTGCCACTCTGTATATAATCATGTACATGGCCTGCACAATGGCGACGGAAGATCAATACTGGTTCATTAGTGAGCTGAATGCATTACTTAGTACTCAAATGTCAACGGGTAAATTGGTATTTCTTGCAACTTATGCCTGCTAATGTTTACGCGGAAACCGTTGAGGCTTTGTAATGCTATTTGTTGCTGAAAGTTTTGAAGGAAATTGGTTCGGTTCCAGTGGTAGTGTTAGAGTTAATGAAGTGTAGCTGATGATTGTAGTAATAATCTACTATGATGGCTTCACATTTCGAAGGTCCATGCCTTCCTGGTTTCAGTTTGTATGATTTCAGTTGATAAAGCTGGTCGATATGTGCAAGATTCTCAAGTACTCTGAGGTTTTTAATAAACTGCCTATACCAAAAACACACCCCACATTGGCATGGAACGTATCCTCAAACAAGTAGAGTTCCATGATGGAGTTGGCAACTACAGGTGCTCACATCGGAGACCCTGGATGCCCGCCATCATCCTGATTTATTCAGTCTAGTAAGTTGCCATGCTGAATAGTTTTACCACTCTCTGAAATCACAATCTTTTTAGAAAAATATATACCATTGGTCTTCAAGATCAAGAAAAACTTTCCATCACAATTACATTTCGAATTATCAGCTCAGAGGCATAATGATTAGAAAATATCACATCATTATGATATTCACCAGTTAGTTGAATGTGCAATACGGTAAGTTGGAGCGGTGAAGTGTGAAACCGGTCCGGGACGATGTTCTGAGTCCCGACATTCCTGGATGCGCGCACGCACTCAATTGCACTATTTCGCTTTGGACTTTTCGACGCGCGGGAGATTTGAATTTTGCAAATTAAACATTCCTTGTTTTTGCTTCGAGAATCGTTAACATTGCTTTTTTAAGGCAATGGTTTATTGCCAGGAGATATGCTGTCTCTGAATTGTAGATGCGCGGCCGATTCGTATTTAGTGGACCAAACTTTTGTTCTTGTTGCGTAGGGCCACATTTGTTTTGCTTTGGCGCAACCGTGGAGAAACGATAATTACAAAATATTTCGGGTACCTTTATTTTACGAGCAGTGGTGGTTCAGTGGTATCAGCCCCGAGTTACCAGTTCTAGGTCGTGAGTTCAAACCCAGACAGGTACTTTACTTTGTGTAAATTATTTGTATGCTCTCAAAATGGTGAGGAAAAATATCGTGAGGAAACCGGCATGTCCTAGAACCAAAAATTCGAAAACATGTAACATCTACGAACCCGAACTGGGTCCGTGTGGTGGATTAAGGCCCACTCCCTCTCACAAAGAGGAGGCCTGTGTCCCAGCAGTGGAAACACAGTGGGAACATTATAGTCTGATTAGGGTTACTTTACTAACGATAAATAAACAGGTGTCATGTCATGATCTCCGATTATGGATTTATCGTGGATTATGTAAACACATTTGAGGATGATTTTCTTTAAGTAATATTCGCTGTGATAGGAGTCAGTCTTCTCTCAGAGACTCTCGTCTTTTTGTCTCTTTAGTAACCTCGACATAATATGGTGTGGATGGTAAGGCCTTTTGTTAGTTGAGCAATAAGCGAAGTAAGCCATATAACCTTAACTTATCTACACAACGTATCAAGTATAGTTTAGTTCAATACATTCAGAAAGCACGTAGGTGGAGTAATAATCTTAGTTTTCCTCAATACGTTGTTACGACTTGTGTGGGATGATGAATACTGGTAGACGCACTACCTAAACTTTTCATTCACTTCATAAATACACGGCATCGTAAACTAGAAGATCCTCTTCTAAATTGTTTGATGTTATTTAATTCCAAAGTAAGTAATTGGTTGGGAACGCAATTTGCCGCTTAAATGCCAGAATTAATAAGTTTGCACATTTTCAAAAAGTCGCTGCTGAAGTAATCGCTTTACTTGGTCCAGATGATTTTAGATATGGCCCAGCCACAACGGGCAGGCAACAGGGACGGAGGATTTTAACTGCAACTGGTTCGAAAAAGACAACATTTTCCTCTCACAAATGTAAACTGCCTTAAAATGCTGCCCCAAGATACTTAAATAACTGCCTTAGAACAACTACAAACAAGGTTCAGTTTCAAACGCGTTGGGAAAATGGATATTGCAATTTCTATTTGAACATTGAGGTGGCTACACATTTTTATTTGTGGGAAGAACGAGACAGAGCGTGTCTGTATGAACTGGTGGAAAAGGGATGGTGCTTAGCATTTATATTCTGGGTACGTGTAAGTTTCAGGCAACGGTCGCCGTGAAACTCGTAAATGGGAAAAAAGCAACAACGGAGAACTCAACTGTCTATAGTGAGGGGATCGACTGAAACGTTACCATAATTTTGGAAGAAAATGAACGTACTTTTGTACCCTTCTTGTTCCATAGTCCATAACTTAATGTAGATCGGCATGTAATTGCAGCACTATGTATGCATAGTCTGGTTTAATTAAAGTGCAAAGTGGGTACAATTAATTTACATAGAGTTAAATGAGTGCCTTAAAAATATGGCTTCATTTAACGAAGCTTGGGAGTCATCTACCTTAGGTTGAACATTGGACAGGCTATAATTAGCTTAATGAAGTGTTCGAGTGCCACCGAAGGTGGATGGATCCGTGACGAAAATAATGATTAATAAATCGGATCACGTCTGCTCGGTCTCAAGAGTGAGGTAAGAATTATATCGGACACAATGACACGCTATTGTCAAGTGCGTCGGGTGTGAGAAATACAATAGCAATTATTTCGCTGTAGTCACCTTCATTGTCTCAAACGCTGGCAAACAAGTAAACTATAAATTATTTAAATTGAATCATCGTTTTACACTTCAAAATGTTTGCTGCTGTCGTTAAATAGTATCTTCTAGATGTTTTAGTAATCATGGGAGGGTAATGATAATGTTTTTTTTTTTTTTGTGGATTTTTATTGTTTTTGCTACTATTCTCGGGTCACGTGATAGAGTCGTTAAATAAAGTGTTAATTTATACTTGAGCTGTGAAATGAATATTGAATGTTAGAACTCGTGCTGATCATTGATTCTATCTAATAAAATGTTTTGTAATTTTATGTGACGATAGTAAAGACATTCTAGTTAGCCCATATATCTATCTGTTCTAATCTCTACGTATAATAAAGCTAAAGAGTTTGTTTGTTTGAACGCGCTTATCTCTGGAACTACCAGTCGGATTGAAAAAATATTTTAGCATTTGATAGCCCAATTCTTGAGGAAGGCTATAGGCATTTTAACATCACGCTTGGACCCATAGAAGTCGAGCATAAAGAAAAGGGAAAACGAACGCTAAGTGAAAACGAAGTAATAGCGCAGGCAGGCGATGCTTTTCACGCGCGCGGGCAGAAGCTAGTTGGACATACAGGCACAGAATTTGTAGTCTGACAAACTTCAATGACCTAAAAAGAACACAGTGTTTCAGGCAGGTATCTATTTGCTAGCACTACACGTGTTACGAGTACGACGACATAATATAGTATATTAAACGCTGCACTTAACTTTATTGAAGGGCAACCACAATGACATAATCCATGGCATGCATTGTTCATGGTCGCAGTAAAATGTTTCCAGAAAATCACACGACTGTTTTTTCACTGACCATCGACAACATTTTATCGACCCTCGAATTTCATTAACAATTGGGTTCCAAATACTTGTCGATGTTTTGGAAAGGCACGTACGTCCCATCACTAGCACTCGTCATCAGAGCAAGAGCCGCGTTGATATTTCCACGTAGATTTCGCTCCGTAAAACCTTTGCCGTTTATTTTTGTATACATTTTGGCGCATCTCTTTATATTTACAACCACAACTGAGTTGTTCAGTGTTTGTCAGTTGACCTTATGTGTTGTTCAAGCTATACCTACATATAATGGGGTTTGCATGTCATAACAATGGGCAAGGCAATACCTACGAGTGTGGTACCTATAGAAAATACGATTATGAATAATGATAATAATGGAGTACTGACTTATGGCCTATTATTCTAGGCCCATCCAAGGTGTTGAGTTGATGATCCATAGTTATCGTCAGTTAGGTCCGGTTCAATCCGCTTTTGCGTTACTTTATTGATTTCATCACTCTTTTCTCGTTTTTGTCCTGGTTTCAGTTTGAACCTTTTGTTTTATAGGCTTTTCCCGGAGTTTTAGTACTCACCCTTTCATTGAAATCGCGGAAAAGACTTTCATGGATGAGCTACTTATCTATTTTGAACATGCCCAAATTACAAATCATCTATGTAGAGTTAACCGGCACTGGGTGCGTGGTGGATTACGGCCCAATCCCTCTCACTTAGAGGAGGCCTGTGTCCCAGCAGTGGGAACATAATAAGCTAATTATGCTAGGTAGAGTAGGTAGGTTTGATTTCAACGACGTCAAAATAACATTTCATAATATGAAGTTTATTTTGTGTAGGTTCTACTTGTGTAGGTACATAAATGGCAACAAAGAGGATTATTACATCGCTTTCATAAGTAACTGTTTGTTGGTACTCTCCACGTATGCTTGCCAAAGTTGTTGCATAAGTGAAAGACTGCACTGCACTGATTTCGTCAACGAATGGATGCCAGCCGTCATTATGTAAAGAGAAAGCTTCTCTTTTTATTATAATCTATGGGCATGACCTGCATTCTAAACAAGTGAAGAACTGTTTTTTTATCTTTGAAGCAGATTTGTTCAAATCAAATCAAAAGTCATTTATTCAAATTAGGCTGAGAATCAGCACTATTCGAACGTCAAAATTACAAAAGACAGTCCCCCAAAACGCCCGCCCTTCACCACTTCATAGTGCTTTCGCTGGGAAGAAGCCCAGCAGACAGATGTTGACATTCATAATTAGTAAAAACGACTCAACCTGCTATTCAATTGTTTTTTTTCAAAAGGATCAGCATCGCCATACAACGTGGCAATGCTGCCAGCCTTTTGGGCACTTTTCCTGTTGACAGCGATGCGGACAAATTTTTCGATGCCCTATAAACGTTTTCTTCTTTTTTTATATACATGTACATATTATTAAAAGTGTTTAAGGATTGTTAGTTTATATATTATTATAATACAAAACAATAAAAAACATCAGTTATATTATATAATCTAAAAAAAAATACTCTATTTTACTCTACGTTAAATCAATACGGTTTCAAAGAGGTTACATTTGACCTAAGACGGGATTGTTGTGGATAGATCAACAAGTCATTCCTCATCAATATCCTAAGAGGCCACTACAGGACCAATTAGTGGATTACATTTTAGGAGGAGATGGGCTAGCATCTATTCCTGTTTGTGAACTGTTATTCAACAATGTAATTATACCTTAGTTTCCGAGTATTCATGACTGTGCAACTATCTGAAGGAAAGGGCAGTACATTAATTACAGTATTTGATGCTACTGGATTTGATACTTTTTTTCTGAGACCGATAAAAAAAATCATTAATCATTATTATCATCTCAGCCAAAAGACATCCACTGCTGGATAAAATACAGGGTGGCATCACATCACAAACTGAAACCATGAAGTCAGCACATGATTCTAGACACCTTAGCGTAGAAAAATTTCATCGGTCATAAAAAAAAAACATCTTTTTCAAAGAAAAAAGTAATACCTAAGCGGGGCACACACACAAACACAGTATGGATCAGCTAGTTTTTTTTAAAATAACCGACGAAAAATTTCAATGCAGGGGGTTCAGAATCATGTATTGAATCCATGGTAACAGGCTGCGCGTAGATGTCCCTGCCACCTTGTATGTTGTGTATCATTTCATTTTACGGTTTATCATCATTAAATTCAGAAAACGTTTTCACTTTGATAGGTTTTCTGAGATTCATCCCTCAGACGTCTTTATAAGAACTGTTTATTATATCAGTTCTAAGATATGGCAGTTCAACACTCTGTGTTTCTAAGTATTCAGCTAATCCTTCGAGGTTATCTTCGTAATATATAAACGTGTGTAAGGAGCAGCGCGTATGAGACGGGCGGTCGAATCGCATCGGCTATCGACGCAGACTCCGCGCCTCACTGTGCGCCTATTAAATAATATCTAATACAGAGTAAACTAAGCCTTAAGTTTATTTATTCTAATAGTAACTCACGATCTAAAAATTTGTATGATATCTATAAATAAGCTTCTTCTAAGTATTTACATAATATAGGCTATACAAATATAATATCTATGTATATCTAATACTAAAAATAACAAAATTAAATCCTAACTTAACTAAAACTATACAGAAACTAAAATATAGCGTCGAAAAATTCATCCGCATCGCTGTCGACTGGTAATGTTCTCAAGAGACTGGCGGCATTGCCACGTTGTATGGCAATGCTTAGCCTTTGGCCAAGCTAAAAGCCAGCCTTTGGGTCACGGGAAGTGTCAACCAGCCGTTTTGAAATTTCTTTAAAAAGACCATGAGCACTCGGACCCCACGGCCCGAGGGTTTCAATCCCAAACGGCTCGAAAATATAATTTCCGATAAGGTTATTATATTTTCGCCGCTTGAAGTTTTCCGCAGCCGCAGCAGCAGCGCCAGCACAGCATGCCGAGCCAGGAAGATGGGATGGCGCAAGAGTATCGACACACGTTGCGTCTTCTTAGCGTGTGTACCTAAATGAAATCAGCGCAGAATTACGGCTACGTCTTTGGCGCCATCACTAGCGTCCATCAGTTTCTGTAACGTGCGGACGATAGGACACGCAAGACAAGATATTGAGTGTCCCATCGTTTGTGGAACAGAACCACATTTTACACTCCAAGGCCGAGTCGTCTACGAATCTCCACCTGTACAGGTTTTTCTTGCTTCGGCCAACCTGGGTCAAGAATCTGTTTAAAGATTTCCAGGTTATCCAAGGCAACTTATGATATCAATTTGTTTCATGACAGCCCTGATGGTGACTGTCCATGGAATTTCTTGCTCGTTCTTCTCCATACTTACTGGGTAACTGGCTTCATCTTTCTGACTGACCGACTCCTTGACAGTTCAAAAGTGCCTGTAATTGTTTTAATATTGAATTAATTGCTTTGGTTTTAAGTTTTAAGGGGA
Source organism: Hydraecia micacea (assembly GCA_914767645.1). Lineage (NCBI taxonomy): Eukaryota > Metazoa > Arthropoda > Insecta > Lepidoptera > Noctuidae > Hydraecia > Hydraecia micacea. Next base: position 13,553,204 of record OU611783.1, on the reverse strand, counting down.
CTGTAATTGCTGGAAATACTTTTCCCCCTCATCATGATAATAACATGATAGTGACAATTTGGGTTTTCATCCATTTAAAAGCAAAATAATCACATTGCATACGATTTTTTTTTAATTTGCGCAACCTATTAAAAACATGATCTGACCTACTAAGTACCTAAATAGATACCCTGAATAGCAGAAGGCTGAGCGGTTTTTTTTAGCTAATTGAATTAAAAAGTGTTCTCGATATTCCGGCAAACTTTTCCTATGTATTTTAATACCTATATGAGTATGTACACACTACTCAAACGTGATTCATTGTCAACCACATCGCCACTTATCATCAGGTCAGACAGCGGTCACACGCAAAAACCTAACACAATAATATGTAGTTAGATAGGTACAGACGCCAGCACATCAACCTACTACAATCTGTCAGATTTCTGTAATAGATTTTCAACTTTATCGCTAAAGCATAAGGTTCAATGTTGATTGTGAAAATTTGACAGTTAGGAGTAGGTTGATGTGCTGGCGTCTGTACCTATTCTTTGTACCTAAAGGAAAAATTTGTAAAATAGGTACCTAAGTAAATTGATCAAGTTCATCTATAAATATAAAATTCAAAGTCCTAACTGACTGATATATCAACGCACAGCCTAAACCGCTGCCTGGTCCTAGAGACATGAAATTTGGAGGGTGTGTTCTTTGTGAAGAGTAGGTATCCACTAAGAACGGATTTTTCGAAGTTCCACCCCTGAGAGGGTGAATGGGGGGAGGGTGAAATTTCACGCGGACGAAGTCGCGGGCAGAATCTAGTAGTTCATATTAAACAATTCGTCTGCTTGCAAATACAAAGACAAAGTTTAAAAAAAATGTAAGTAACAATGTCAGATTTCCAATTATCTAATGAAATTCAGTAAATATTTCGCGCACACTTTTGTCACATTAAAACGGTACTTGTCACACTAGCAACAGCTTCACAAATACTCATGTGGACAGATCTCGGAGCGATAGCGGGCGAGATGTCGGCTGCACTGTCGCAGCCTCTAACCCCCTCCAGCCCTGCCCCCCTCCCCCCCCCTCACCGAGTGTCATTGAACGTCTTGGCGTGGACCGGCTTATTGCAATCTTAACGAATGCAAAATACAATGTGAGACTAAGGGCACCCTATAATGACTTTCATGTCACTCCATTCGGCAGATTAAACGATAAATTTTACTGTAGTTATTGGTGCTAGATGCTAGGTGTTAATATGCTATGCTGCATGTAGTAGGTAGCTATACCATGTATAGCTACCTACTAGATCTAAACAAGGTCAAATGATGTGTATTGACCAAGAATGAGAAAATTAAGATATTTTTTTTTTACTCTGTAAAACAAAAATGCAACTCTAACTTAACGTAACGTAACTTAATTCACTCCACAAACTTTCTACACATCACAAAGTCCTTCCAATCTCGATTTTTAACCCATTAACATTAAAAAATGTGCTACCAGCTATATTCTTTCTGGAACTTTCCAAAGCTTGCCTCAACTTAAAGCGAGTTGTCACCAAATTCTCGGGCATCAGAAGCGAGATAAAGCTGTATCCGACTATTGTGAGTCACACGTCGCGTAAGACGCACCGTACGAGATAATTTCACCTGACCTCTGCCAGTTCATTGACTGTGTCCTGCATAGACATACGCATGTCTAGCATAGAGACGGGTCTAATTTGTGAGCGAGCAGCGGGCGTGTTTGTAGTTTCTTGCCCGTTCATCTACATAGGTATCTAATACGCTTTGGACTGGGCATCTAGCTTCAGCTTTCTTACTGACCGACCCCTTGACGATATTTGAAGTAAATGCTTTGAGTTTGAGAAGCTTTAAAGCTCGGTAAGTTTGTAAGTTTGAAGTATTTAGGCCGATGCTTTATTGAGGTATAAAAGTGAGATTTTCTAGATATTCGATATGATTTGTAATGTAAATCGACATATTTTAATCGGTTAAACTCACTATTAGATAATGGATTTGTAATGGGGTTGAATGACGGCCTTACCACGTCCAGCTATCATTGTGCGCTAATTTCTTCAAATTGATCATTATAGTAGAAGACTAACTACTTCACTTAAAAACCTCATTATTCATTAGATTAATGTAGGTATAGTAAAAAAAGTGAAACGACCTCTTAATGAAAATTACATCAATGTAAGTTAAATGGGTGCTTACTTGCTGAATCCTGTTTCCCTGAAAATATCCTGATATTTTACGTAACTACTACGTACGTATATTTATTTATTTAAAAGTAGCTGTTGCCCGCGACTTCGTCCGCGATCCAGGATGAAAAGTAGCCTATGTCCTTCTCCAGGCAATGGTTTATCCCTTTGCCAAATTTTATCCAAATCCGATTAGCCGTTTTAGCATGAAAGCGTAACAAACAAACATACAAAAAATCAAATATTTTCTCTTTTTAATATTAATTTAGATAGAACGGCCAAGTTCATTTACATTAGTTAAAGAATGTAGGTATCTATTAAATGCTATCGCTGGTCCGTAAAGCACAAAAAGGTCAACCGATAAAAAGGCATGGTGTACCTATTATAAAATGATCGCTTATCACTTGCACCACACCCCATCTAACCGAGAGCCTACTGCGTATAAAGTGCTTCAATGTAAAAAGGAGACACAGAAACAAGAAGGAAATTTATCTCCCAGCCTGTGGGCGTGGTACCCTGGGCTTTATTGTTTCCACCGGCCAATGATTCCGTAATGATGAAACTGTTATAGCCATTTATCTAATGTCGACTCCGTTAAATAAATTAACCAGTAGTGACGAAGACCTGTGTTTGAAAGCTGTAGTTGAGCTTTGAAAGGAGTTGTAGTAGGTAGTTTAGATTATGGCCGCAGTAATTGATGGTTTGATGATGGTGGATGATGATTATCATGATAATAAGAAAGGCACTCGCCTTGTTTATTATTAAGGGCCTAGAATGATAGAATTTTACTTTCTTTTTTTGACAAATATATATTTGTTACGTAGGTTATCGAATACAACAGTTCATCAACAGTAACATACGTAGTTGTTATAAAATTATCATCTGTTTTTCTTAATTTTGTTCGCAACTTATTAATTAGTATGTGCCTTGCAGAACATATTCTGCATCAACGTGGTTTGGCAAGGTACCACACATAAGTAAGACGAGGTAAGTGGGCGCTAAAAGTATTAAAACGTTGGCGGCATGCGCAGTCTTACTTTGCTGTGATTGGTGGAAACGGGAACTTACCTACTCAAGCGCAAAGCTCGTATCCCGAGAAAACTACGCAACTAGAAAAAAGTAAATTCTCGTGTCAAAAGCTTTAATGATAAAATATTTTTAATAAACAAAATACCTACTTATCACACATTAACCCCTTTATTCATAAACGTTGCTTAAAGTAGTGATTAGCGACTGTTTAACCATACATTTGCAACGTTACTTAACTTTAATCATCGTTTGTAAATAAACCCCATAATGTCACGAAGTTATTCCAAAATAGAACACTGTAAATGACAATTAAAACGTTCCTGAATTCATTCCATAAATTAAAATATTAAATAATAAAAGCTTATTCACAGCGAATTACTCGTACCGTGGTTAAACAATAATGTAGTCAAATATACAATAGGTACTACATATTGTAGTGGACCGGTGACCGATATTTGGGTTTGATCCCGCATGCCGAAACAATGGCGAATCAAAACGATCGATTGTTGATCGGCCTTTCACACTTTTAGGGCTTGCACAGACTATCGACTAACTGAATAACCCTTTTTGATGTTAGACTCTACTGCCATTTGTGTACTGTTGAAAGTTGAGTCGATAATGTGAGGGTTATACTGAAGCCTGATATCAACTTAGTTGAGTATACGTGTGTATGGAGCTTATAAAATTCAAATTTCTAATTGTTTAAAACGCTTTCGTACTATTAGTCTAGTACGTCCCAATATGGTTAGTTGACATAAATAATTCATGTTTACTTCAGTCATAAAAACGAATGCTTAAGGTTTCGGATAAGTATTCGGTTTCCGACTACCCTAAAAATAAAAAAAAATAAAAACAGGTTTGCATTTTAAATGAGTAGGTAAGTTAACTACGGGCTGATTTTTCACTGATCAGAAAACGTTTAGAATAATCATGGTGGTTTGAGGTTAATTATTTTCTATACAAAAACTATCAAACCGCCATTTTTCCTTATATTATAAAAATAAAGTACAGTGCAGCCGGCGAGAGGATGCGTTCTTGACACATCGCTCATTTGGAAAAACATCGACGTAAATGTATTTTTTCCCAAAAATTAGTTAAATATGCCAAAGCACTTAGAAAGCGTATTTACGTTAGGAAAGCATGGACGTAAAAAAAAAGTAGCAGTTACGTCCATGTGTCTCCAAACGAGCGATATGTCGTTTACATACAAACGAATACACGTTTTGCGAATTTGATCTTTATTAGCTACTAGAATTGTCGCTCCGACAGGTGTCAGGTACGCATTCTCTCGACGCCCGGACTAACTAAACGGAATAACTAAACAGACCTAAAGTAGGTATAGGTAGGTACTGGAACGCGAGTAAGTAAGACAATTTTCTCCGAAAGTAACCCCAATACACCGAGCAACGAACTACGGTATTCCACAATCATTTGACAGAAGTAAGTACCTGTTGATTAAGTTTAACTCCGTCTAGAAACCGGGCCCTAGTACACATTAGATTCAGGCAGAAAGCCTTTCTATATATATTTAGTGCAACAACTGAGAACCGGCCAGAGCCTACCTCTAGGTGACCAAAGCGTGCTACAATATACCATAGAACTATGAAGGTTTTGTGTTAAATATCTTAGGAATATTGTAATCAGGTCGCCGGTCGGCAAAGGTCTGATTTAAAAAACAATAATATAATCTTATAAAAAAGGAGTTCCTGGAAGGACTTGGACGAGGCCTTTGCCCAGCAGTGCGACAGTGTAGGCTAAATAAATAAAAAAATAATAATCTTAGATCTTAATTTCTAGAGTTTCTAGAGTGTAAAAGTATTCCAAGGTATTTCGCAGTTGGTACCTACTTGGTCAACAAAAACTTCTAAACCAAAACTTTAAATTTTCATAACTTTTCAGTGATTTTCTTAGCTTCTGATTTGTTTTATTATTTCTTTGTCCCATCATCCCATGTTACTATTTATTCCCAGGGTAAGGGTTCTGGCCTGTGAAAAGACTCCGAGACAGCATTCTACCAAACAGCAAAGACAATAGACTCATATACTTACTTAATTTGTTACACATCAAAACAAATTTTAAGTAACATCTGTTCTATGTAAATAAATCAGATGCATCTAACACCTCCTTAACTATTTAAGTACCAGAAGCTAGCTTACTAAACGCGCCGACTTCTCTACTAGATTCGAAGTCCTTCGAAGTCATTTGTGTTTGTGTCTCCGTTGTGAGTTTACGAGCGATGTCCTATCGTGCTCTCCGCAGCCAACGAAGATTCTAGATTCAAAACACTGGGATATTTCCTACCAAGTCTACCGGCTACTTTATATCTCGCCCGTGGAGTTCCGTACTAATAAAATAGTGTCCATGTATCTCATGCACGTTTAAATATTATACATTAGCTGCTTTGTTTATTGGTGGTGTTGGTTTATATGAATGTTGTGCTTAATTAAAATTTTTATGTAGATTAAAAGAAAAAAGAAAATAAAGAACGCTTATTTGCGGTAAACATAACGCAGAGAAAAATCACAAAAAATAACAAGTTGGGGGAAAATATGCGTCACATCAACGCAAAACTGCCATCACTCAGCATAATGCTACGACCCTATGCGATAATGCGAGACAGAGCCAGTGGTTTCTTCTTCTTTATTCGAGTTTTAATAAGCGGGTTGCACTATAGGTACGTTCATGTCTAATTTAAATCAATAAGTCTTGGAAGTTTTCAGGTCATCAATCGTTTTCTATAGATAGATGTCGCTAGTTTAACTTAGAAAGCGACCTCTAGAGGCGTCCTGGGAAACGTTGCATGAGCTACACTTCAGAATGTCACTTTTTATGTTTAAATTCTCAGTACCTATGTAATTATTATGTAAAATGACATTGCTCCACCATTTTGGTTGTATAATGCGCTTGCGATTTTATGGTAATCATCCCAACCAGACAACGCTCCAAGCGGAGAGTAGCCTAAACTTTCGGTGTAATAGGTAATCCTTGTGCTTTCTTGTAGCTTACCTCTGAAGATATTAAAATTAAGGAAAATAGACACGCTATTTTAGCCATATTATATATAATTCTTCAAAGAGATAATAAATATAAAGGTAAAAAATAAATAATCTATCAATAAGATAAAACGATTTTTCAAATTCGCGTTTCAGTAAATTCTAAGTCAATGTAACTTTAGTACCTACTACGTCACACCACTTGGTCATATACCTAATCAAGGCGAAAACGTGAAATTTACTGAAAAATGTGCTATTTATACAACTAGGTAGACTGAGAGTTAAATTATTCGATTGAACGATTGTTGTTATGTATTGTAAGGAATATAGTACCAACCTACCTCGCACTCGGTAGGTAGATATGTACAGATGTACTTAGACAGGTAGGTACTCTTAGCTGTTTCCTGGTAGAATACGGATATGAAAGTTTTTTTTTTGTTGCCTATTTTGTGTCCCACTGCTGGGCAAAGGCCTCCACTTTTTTCTTCCAAACCTCCCTGTCTTGTGCGATCTCTGGCCATGTTGGCCCTGCGAATGATATTAGATCGTCACGCCACCTTCGCCATGGTCTACCTCATAGATATCCGGTGGTCTACCTCGACGGCGATGTCCTGCCTCAGGCGTCCAGTGAGTGACGATCTTTGCCCATCTCTCCGAGTGCATTCGTGAGACGTGTCCGGCCCATTCCCACTTCAGCCTGGCTGTTTTTTCTCCAACATCCGCTACTTGAGTTATGGACTTATGGAGCGCAGCGTGGTGTTTCTAACTCGATCCTGCGCTCCATTGCATTGCTGGATGGATATGAAATGGATGAAATGGATATGAAAGTTATATGACAAAAATATATAAGTAATATAGAGAAATACCGTTAAAGAAATAATTATTAACAAGAAAAAAAATATCAATAATTTTGTTTTATTGCAATAGTTTTATTCTTCCTATAGGTACCTAAATAAATATTGAGGAAAATCATATCCCATAATAGATAAATTAAACAAATTCTCAGAAAAAACATTGGGTAAAAAGCACTTTTCAGCAAAATTTTACTTTTCTGAAAACGTATACAGTGGAAGAAACGCGTCATAGTTTTCATATCGGTCTCAATAGATGGCGCTAGTAGTCGCTGACGTTCTACTTAGGGCTGATTTTGCCAACGCCAGATAAATTGTCAGAGGAATAATTTTGAATTTTTGACAGTTCTTCATACATAAACTGTCAGACGTAAATTTTATTCCACGAATAAAAATTATTATCTGTCGATTGAAAAATCAGCCCTAAATAATTTTTCTTTTTTAAATGATCTAAGTATAAAAAGTCAACAGATTACATTTTATTTATACATAAATTACTTCCTGGTTCTTATTAAATTCTGTTCTGGCAGAACGATATCAACGACATGCTATAAAAATGGCGCGAAAATATTTAATTCAACGTAAACAGCTTTTGTGCATATCAAATTATATAAACTCATAAATTATTTAAAAAGATTGTGTTGTTACGAAACTAAGCCGTTGCTGATCACTTCTTGTTAACGTCAAAGTAATTAATGTGTTATATTTGCAACTATTTGAATAAAGTGTTATTTATAGTGGATAATAAAGTCATCGATTATTCAGCGAATAATTTATTACTCTCAACATTTTGTTGCTTTAGCAAATGTTTCACTTTAATGTTCTCAAGATTTCTTTGTGATTATTGTCTGTGTAATGTGCTTGTATTTTTACCCGACTGCGGCGAAGCCCAATAGGAGGGTTATTTATTTGACCTGTATGTATGTCCGTTTCTTTGTTCCCTCGTAACTCCTAAACGAATGAACGGATTTGGATAAATTATACGTCTTTGGATTTGTCTTGGTAGCGCGAGTGTCACTGGCTTTAAAATAAAAATACAAAGTAAAATGGCGGATTTGGGGTGGCATAATTATGGTGGAATACGATTTTTTTTTTCTTCTTATACCATCGAGTGGGATATCAAAATGAAGGCGATTACAAAAACATACAAAGTGACAAATCGTAAAGAAACACGTAGAACTAAATACTCTGCGGAATCTTTTACATTTGTAAACTAATAAGCTGGAAATAAAAAAAAAGTAATTAAAAATTATTTTAAGCTTTTCAGTTTTTTACAGCAGTCGGGTTTTTTAGTTTTTTTAATTACTTTTTTTAATTATGCATATTGTCTGTTGAATAAATACTATATTGTTTTTGTGTATTCAGATAATGTGTGCAACTAAACGATTACAACATGAAAGGCATATGGGTTATCTGAAAATAATAATTAAGTAGGTATGACTTTCAATAAATAAATGTGTTTAACTTTATAAATTGTTCATCCAAGTGAACTGTAATCTATTAATTGTTTATTTATTAAACTGATCACGATGATTGCAATAATTTTATTTATTTTATAAATCTACTAAGTATATTATTTATTTTAGTCTTAGGTACTTATTTGCGTTTACGTATATTTACTTAAATATTTTTTAACAAACTATTTTGGATTGCAAGTAAAAAAAAAAATAAGCATCGGTCAAACGTTAGACGCCAAAGTTCAAAACTCGTCATCCTTGAAGCCACATAATTATGTCTTTGGCAACAAAGCAGTTTCTAAATAGCACACTTAAAAACACTGATAATTATATGCATACCTCGTATTGATTGACCTAACTCGTTATTTTTATACCAACGATATTCGTAACAATGTTATCAAAGGCGAGCTAGCGCCAAGAGTTGCCATCATTCGTATATATTATAGGAATTAATGTCTCCTGCCTTATAGGGTAATTTTATTTCGTTCAATTTGTCTACTTTTGTCAGTAGGTATCCGGTTTTTTCTCTATTTATTATTATGATAACTCCAGTGGCCATTGGGGGCCGTCTAGTAGGTGTTGCTACGGCCAATATGCATAATTTTATGTTTCTATTAACCGATAGACCCGTTCGTCAGAATCCAAACCACAGCAAGTTTTTCTACGTTTATCTTAAATCAACTAAATTATTTTATTCATTAATATTAATACGACATGATTATGAGTTTGATTAGATATTGTTGATTTAATGTCCGTTAATCGTGCTATTAAGTTGTATTATTCAAACAGTAAGATGACAGCTTACGATGCTGTCCGAATTTGGACTATTAAACAACATTTTTGAGGTTATAACAACGCTTGTTTATTTTCCCGCGCAAATGTCCGAGTACCACAGACACGAGGATACAATACTTTATGAATGTGTAGGCGCTAGGCGATGACTCGATGAGACATATAATCTGTCATTGCTCCGTCATAACATCTTTGACTTTTATTTGGCAGGACAGGACAAAACTGCTACTCAGAAGAACTCTTTCCCTCCTAAAGGATAAACGGAACGAATGAATCAACGTTGTAATTAAAAATCAAAATCAAAATATCAAGAAGTCTAATTACGGAGCATACGACGTTTTAACATTAAGCCGGTGTTGTTAACAGAATAATAATTCATAAGTTGACAGCACGTGAATAATTCGCGACGCGAGTTGTTATCAGGCGCACTTGCGCAGTATGATCGCTCTCTTGTTCGCGCGTGCCGACTCCAACGTGCGCCTACCACACTCACAAACAAACCACTCACACTCACAAACCTTTCGATGAACGTGATTTACATTGACGCTTAACGTTTTCATCAACGTTTTACGCATACAAATCACGCATTAATTCTAAACTAACATTAGTTATGTCACATTGTTAATAGGACTAAGGCTGTTAGACAATAATAAATGCGTATTTGTTTATTTTTATTGTTGTTTTTTTATAGTGTCATACGTTACTAGTTTCATATACATAACACTACACAATCATTAGTGTTATAAAATTGTTGAAGTTAAGTTTTGGAGACAGTAGTCAATGTATAGCGAATAAGATTCCGCGTCGTTGTTATATTTGACGTGAGCCACGACTAATTGCCCGATAAGTCGTCGATTCGCGTCTCGTTTTAATAAGGTACGCTGTCTACGTGTATGTGTGGATACCGATGGAATGCCACGGTCACGTCCCGAAGTGTGCGTGACTTGTGCATGTGTGAGAGTGACGTCTGCCGCACGCCTCATCGACCAGTTTCCCAAGAACTCCGCCCCTCCCGCAAACGTACGTTTTTCATGCCATCTCGGAGAAAATATATGATTCTAGAAAGATCTGCATCGTCTGGCCAGGTTACACTGTAACTATGTGTTCGTTGTTGCCACGTGAAGGCATACTGTGGTCTGACGCTTGTTGTGTGTAACCTCGATTCGGACACACTACGATAGGAGGCATTATGGTTATAAACACAGAGTAATTCGAAGAATATCATTATCCAAATGAATATCCAAGTCGAGACGAACGGTCAATATGCGTGATTTGATTTGATTTTATGAAATAAGTTGTATTATAAACCAATTAAGTAGTGGTTTCAATTTATTTTGTTTACATTTTTACAAAGAAATAAGCAAAAGTGATGATAGTTACATTAAGGGTGTTTGAATATGTTGATAATTAACACACGTGGTTCTGGAAAAAAGTGCGAAAGAATTCGCATCAAAATAACAAATGAATGCTTTATGTTATACAGTTCACACCGTATACGCAGACTTTTCCCACGGTTAGTTGAGTGTGTGCTACCCCCTCCCGCCCCGTCACATCGCCTGCCCCCTTATTGGCCTGTGTTTGTAGTTCAGTACGGGTTTAGCATTCAAAGCGGTATCATGCTCCCCCGACATTATACTTTCATATTTATTGCTAAAACGCCTCGTTCTACATAATACCTAGATGCAGATTCGGCTATTGTAAAAGAATAATCGCAATAGAGTTAAACTTCGCTGCTGAATACTTTCTTTTTACACACTGAAGTTATTTCTAATCTAATAAACTGCGATGATAGGTAATAATAATAATAACTTTCGATAATCAATAACTTTCCAAAACAGATCTTAAGTTATTGTTCATTGCGGTACTAGATTTCTTAATAAGTACAAAAATAATGTCTAGAGGAATATCGATACATTTGATGGTATAATTATTAATCACATACTACCTAATATAAATTGGACATATTATACAAATTAGTTACCTGCCTACTCATTTTATAAAAGAAATACTTAGCCACCTTACCAAAACTGCAAAGCTCATACGAAAGAGTTATCTTGGGCTAGATCCAAATGAAATCAAATATAAATCTTATGTAGAACCGAGGAATTCTAAGACACCAAACAAATAAGCCAATTCATCAATATATAAATAAAATTAATTTGTAAGAAAGCGCGGGGGAACGACACTGTTCGTCTCACACGTTATTTTCGTCGCCACCTTACGAGTCGACAATTATTCGGGAATTTCAAAAGATCACCCTGGAGCAACGGGTCGTTGGCATCTACTGACTCATTCTTTTGTTTTACTTGCTCACCAAACATTTAAACCGAGCATAGAATCAAATTCGGATTAGGTTACATCATTACTAATACAATCGGTTTCGTCTTCTTCCATCATAACCTCTCGCTTTAATTATCTATACTAAACAGATAAAGTCGTTGCCCTTTCTGTGTGTGATTAATCTAATACAATAAATTAGACGCCTCTAGCTACTTCAACAAAAAAAAAATGGGAAATATTCCAAGAAGACAATGTTACCAGCACCAGATAATAACTAACGCCAACACCCTGCTTGTTTATGTTGTTATAGTTTATTTGAAGTCAAGATGTTAATACAGTTGATTTCCACGATTAGTTAGTCACAACCTAATTTATATAAATCTTCGGATTAACTTTGTTAGCCATATTATTATATGGCTAACAAAGGATAGAGGATCGATCCAGCAAACAAAACGATAGGTCCGAATCGAGTAGCCACACGTAACATCGATCTGGCGCAACACGTACACGCCGAGAGTAATTTGGATGTTGCTAATTATAGGTGCTATTGCGGTTATAATAAGATCCTCCCAACTTCCCAGAAACGAGGCCGGCGCGCTTTATTAATATTTATCCGATACATGCCGAATGCTTCGGTCCCAACCTAACTGACGCAGTCAAAGAAAACATGCTCGCCAGAAATAAAGTCGTAAAGTACCGGAACGATTTCAATCGATGTTCTGGGTGTATATCGGGTTATAAATGCGCAGAAAGTATCGATGGAGTACCGATTGAGAAAAACGTTTCGCCTTTATCGGCGATAGTGGTCGCGTGTAAGATTTTTTTCTGAGCCGCGCACGTGGCTTGTGACGTAACGACTCATAGGGAATTATTGAAGAGGTTTGAAAAATACGGGCGGATATATATTATTTGGGGCAGCAGGTAATAAAAGATGACTAAACATCATCGAGGTTGGGTTCTTATTAAACATTTATTATGCGCTTGGATAAGGATAATAATGTAGGTACCTAAGTAGCCAATGTTTAGCATAGCATTCGGAAGCCCTATGTGTCATCAATCGAAAATGAGTCATTATGATGCTCACAGATAGCAACTGATAAAACATTTAAGTAGGCACTTGGATACACCTGTTATTTACATTGTTGCTAGGTACACTTTACATAGTTGTTAAAAATTGTACCTATTTATATAAATTACTTAATTAAAATCTTCGGGATTGTGATATGGTTTTTCAATATTGGCAAGCAGCACTTAGTAACCAAAATCGAAAAGAAAAAAAATCTACTATTGTTTTTCTTAAAGCTAGTGGTTTAAAAATACGAATGCTAGTTCAAAACAAAAGTACATACTTACTAATGAATAAAACAATTACAAATCATTTGAAACTCTAAATTTAATAACTTGAGGTTAAGAAATATCAACACTAAGTAAGTATTAAAATGAAAACTGAAACGAAAAAAGAAAACTAAGACATGACCAATCAGTCGATTGAACACGTATTTTAACATAAGTAACATTTACAGAGCATTGCCTGTCTGAGAGAAAAACTGCTTGTTTTCATCCGTCTATTCCCGTTGTCCCCATTCTATCTTAAGAGCTATTTATAGATTAAAGGACCTTTTTATACTTAAAATATCTCTATATCTTACGTCACTGGCAGATCTACTACACGCATATCTTATCTATCGTGAGATTAAACACAAATAATTACAAAAGAGTCCCTAATTTTTCTCAACTTGGGCTCAACCATCGAGTCAAAAGTAGACACTGCAGCCAAAAAGCTGGGATATCCTAAATAAGTTGAGGCGGACTTCACTTTTAGACAGTTTCTGGGTTTGTACAAAGCTCAGGTTCGTTCCTGTATGAAGTATTGCAGCCACTTATGGGATGGCTCAGCAAAATATCAGCTTTTTGCTCTTGACTCGGTCATAGGCGACTAAGCGCTGGAGCGAGATGAGCCAGAGTGAAGCCTAGCTTTCACAGTCTGGCTCATGGTCGTGATGTTGCTTGCATGTCGGTCTTCAGAGAGTGTGCGTCTTTTACTACCGGACTACCAGACGTACTGCAGGGTACCCATCCGCACTTGGTCGATATACCAACTAGTCGTACTCAGCGCTTCTCCTCCACATTTATTATCTATATATAGTTCTCGGGATGTACTCGGTTTTAATGTATATCCGATATGTCAGTGAGTGATGGTAAAGTATTCTGTTTGTGTTTTGTTTTCACTTCTGTCGGCACTCCCGGAGTGCCACTGTTTTTTTTAAGGCAGCGTACAATATGATTCTATTTTCAGGGTACTGTAACCATGAGGTTACAGTTTACGCGTCGATGTTCCTACCACCCTGTATAATGCTTAGGTACCTACTTACTTCCTAGGGCGAGCCCACAGACTTATGGCGAACCCTTTCACAAAGAATTCGTAATAAAGTACTACACAAGATAAATTCAGTCAATAGCAGCACGAGTAAGATTTTTTTATTTATTTATGCAGGAGAAAATATACTTCTATTATATTATTTTCATAATGGTAATTTCATTTGAAGCAGAAAGATATACCTGTGGTACGAGAGCCCTTGACTAAAACTTTTGCCCCGTCGTTTTACGAACAAAACCGTATTAAATCGATCGAAATTTTCCACGTCACATCTGACTTGACCACATTATCAAAAATGTCCAAAAAAAACATACCGAACTGTTTTATAGCAAACTTTCTGATTTTCATGATGTATTTTAATAAAACAATGAGTTTAATTGTTTGCCTCTGACCAATGTTCCCTTGAAAACAAAATTTTCAAACCGTCATTAATCGTGAGTTTTATTTTTGCCTCATCATTAATTTTCTCAAGTCGTCTCCATAATCCGTCTCCGAATGCAACCCGAGAAACGCTACATGGTGTCCGAAACTTGTGTTTTCGGTATCTAAAATATATCGTTCAACTACATTCTGAAAATCTGATAGATTGCTATAAACAGTTCAGTAATTTTTTTTGACATAGCATAAATGGGCCCCCATAAAACTGCGACGTTTCTGACCAATACTGCCCAACGAGTTGGGTTCAGAATCACCTAAACTAACGATTTTATACAGTTTTGGCCGTAAAGCGATGTGACATGGTTTTGGTCGTGGGCTCTCTTACTATTGTGAATACACGCGTTAGCTTTCCTAACTTACAAGGAAAAGTAAACGCAAGTCTCTTTTTCTTTTAATTATTATTCATAAATATGCGTAGCCTAAAAATGTTTCACAGGAAATGAATCGAGATTTTTTGCTTTTATTGAAACACGTTCTTCACATTTTTAAAATGGCTATAATTTTTTCCCACATTTCGAATTCGCAAAATAATTTAAAGATCATTACGTTTACCATAAAATTGATCATTGCATATTCTTTCATTTTAGTTAATCTTCGCCCATGGCTTCCGAAGAAGCAGATTCATGCACGTATATCTCACAAACACGAATATTCTGAATTTACTTAAGAATGACAGACATGCCTTATGGGAATGTAAATTCTTTAGCCTTCATTCAATTTGCTTCATTTTTATTCCGTTTATTGTATAATGTTTTATCGAATTCCACCCTATGAGTCTTCGAGGAATTATTGGAAATATTTTTGTTTATCAGTTTAACTGTTTTTCTATATTATTTATTGAAAACTCTGAAAGTAAAACGAATCCATTGAAACTATACCTCCCGGTAAATTGCATGCTTTTGTTTGTACAATACTCTACTACTAATGAAAATTTATGAATTTCAGGAAACACTTTCGATAAAATTATAAATAATCCACATATTTCAATGCCTGAATAAACGAAACAAAATAAAGTTAACGTGGCAATAATGTCAAACAAGATACAATAAAGAAAATAATAGAAAGAAACAGTATAAATCATTTACTTAGAATTTCATAAAAAAAAAAACTAAAAGAACTAAACAGAAGAGTGAGGCCTCAAGGCACAAAGCCGTAACAGAGCAAAACTTGAAAAACAGTTGGATCTTGAATCTTTAGGTACTACTAATAAATTCAATAAAACTTACACAAATCAATGCAATTTATCATGTGTAGAATATAGAATATAAGTAGGTAACAAACAGAAAAAGAGTCCTACGAGAGTTATTAGCAGCAGGGAAAGGAACCTACGAAAAGTGATTACGGTAAAGCGAGACATAATAGAGAAAATGCCAATCTTTCACTTGATTTAGGCGAAGACGAAAATTATTCTCAGATCAAGGAAGATTATAAGAAGTTAGCAAGTAACATACTTTTGAAAAGTTAAAAATATAGAAAGAACTGACAAAAATAACAATAACTAAAAAGAAGAAGATGGGTACAGTTTTCTCAATTTTGAACGTTTCGTTTCCTATTCATATTCATCTTTCTGTATATCAAGTCCTTTGTCGTCAGATTTTTACACCGAGTACGTCAACATAGAAACTAAGCGAAAACGTACTGAGGTAAGATGACATAATGTCAGCAGACAATTTAAAATTTTAGTTTTTTTTAACATTCTATATTTATTTTTTAGTCCTTTGTTGAAACAGAAAACATTTAACTTAAGGTCAAGACGAGCTGTAATGATTTTAAGATGACACACGTCATGATCTATGTATTTTATTAAGATTGCAAAACAATAAAGAGGCTTTACATTTAATAAAATCAAACGACAATAGTGTCAAGATCATGTTATAATTATATCATAAACATGCTTATTGACTTGTAACTGAATAGATTCCTCATTATTGTAAGAATTACTATTAGCTGCATTATATTAAACATTATTATATAATTTTATATCAATTTTAGATCAGCTACTTGCGTTACCTTCAGATTTTGGCCTAGAAACCTGCGATTGCTTGTGTTTGCAAATGTCTTTATATAATCAGTTATAGATGTAATTAGCTACATCAATGTTGTTAATTGTGCGACAACTTTAATTATTTATGACAAAAGTTTTAATCTTAACTCTGTATCTTCCACGTTTTTAACGCATTTGCATACGTCTTAGGTATACTTGTTGAGTTTCTCCAAAATGACACTATTTAGTCACGGCTAATAATATATCGAGTTTCACTCCATTTTGTAAGTAGAGAGAGACTAACATGGTTTATTAATGTTTATTGTGTGCGAGGAGGAAGTCTGTCTTGCGTTATTAATTACTAGCTTTTGTTTGCAACTTCGTTCGCGTAGACCACATTAGTAAGCTGACAGTTTTTCTTTATTTGAGCTTCCTTGCTAGTGGCTCAATGTCGTGATTCACCGATAACTTTCCCACATTCTAAAAAAATAAATTAAGGTGGTGCAGCGTACTAAATACTGTTTGATGCTGTTTCTTGTAACATATAAAACTATTCTTTTTCTAAACCGTTGATCCTTTTACGGTTGAATTTGTTATTCTAGTTAGTAAAAAATGTACTGTGGATTTTGAAACAAATGATCTTGTAGGAGAAGTAACAAAGTGAAGATCATTATGATTGTTTCTTTCCAACTTATATGTTATAGATTTTCCGATCTATTTGCTCAAACCAACAAAGAGAGATAACACATTCACTCGCGCTTTTCCGCGCAACCGCAACACATAAGGACTCTATAAACGATTCACCTGTATAAATCAAAATAGATGCACTCTAAACGTTTCGTGATTGATGTACGTAGTGTAGGTATTACGTATAATATGCAGGTTTGCGGTTGTCGGACAGCGGACGCCGCCTGGCCACTCGCCAATACTCCGGCCTCAAATTGATTTTGCCGCTGCTGTACCAAAACTCTTTGCTCCCGTTGCATGCATTAGGAGTGTTAATTAATTTTCGGTCAGTAGTTGCAAGGCAATTATTGAATAATGTCGAGGTGTTTGCATAGATACACGATCCGGATCATTGATCTTAATGAACACCAATATGGAAGTTATAACAAGGTACACTGTTCCGCTCAGTCTGATACTCGTAATAAATAAACTGTTCGTAGACTCTTTTGTGAATTGTAGGAAACGTACTGAATTGGGAGTGGTTTTGGCAAAGGATTTTGAAATAAAAGCAATAACGGACACAAGGAAACAAAACTCGAAGGAAGATGCAGATACTACTTGCGGTTGAATTGGAATTGTTAACGCATGTTTCATAGAAAACTTGTTTCAAGCATAAACCGCAAACTCTGACTAACAAAAAGACGAATATCATCAAAGATCAAAGTGAAACGGATGTTTAAGGGGCTTACAGGACCTAAACACAAAAAACGCAAGTTTTAGAAACAATAAAAGTATATGATAAACTACAGTAAAAAAACTCAAAAAAATATATGATATTCTTCAGGATAAATGCTAGGAAGATAGTGTGTTGAAAACATAATACAACTTATTTGGTACGATAGAAAAAAATCATGAAGATACCTCTAAAAACTTTTTTTTTACAACAAAATTCATACTAATATACATAGAATCATTATGATTTTTTGTCAGATTATTCTACAAGCAACATACTAAAACTATAGTGTTTTAGTTTTTTTGTCCAAACACTAGATTTTTCGTAAATCGATAATTGCTTCATATTTTGCAATAAATTACCAGCGTTGTGGCATCGCGCTTCTCTTTCTTTTCTATGCAGTCCGACAAAGACCGCGCTTTAGGTCATGTAGTCCTCTTAAGTAAGAGATGATATAGTAGGAACACTTATCAGCGATGCCTAGCATTGTCGTAACCTAAGACCCGTTGGACGGCTGGCTTTTCGCCAGGTTACTTTGGTTTAAATTGCTTCCACCCCTCTCCCTCACATGCTTTTGGGGAATAACGTCACAAATTTTTTAGGTGCATAGATATGAACTTAAGGCAAATAGTGTGTGTTATTTGTATTCAGTTTTATCAACAAAAAATCACACAGAGCGCTTGTCCACCAACCCGCATTGGCCCCGAGTGCTGGATTATGCCACACTCACAGCGAGGAGGCCTGTGTCCCAGCAGTAGGAACGATATAGGCTGATTATGCTATACAGAGCTACCTAAATTTTTATAAAACCGCTGTATGTTAAGTATGTCTCTCATTTTAAGTACTTACTAAAACCTAAGTTTGCCTAAGGTGACTAAAGACTAGGAATTTAGATAACATTCCTAGTACCAGGTGCCAAAGAATGCGCGTACGCATTAGCAACACTGAATAAAAATGATCGTTAATAGTATCTACTAATAAAACACCTGTGATTTGTCATTATTCACTTAGAAACCTTAAACCAAACAACCAAGAAATAGATGAAGAGACACGCTTTTATAAAGCGGAGAATACGAATATAGAATTTGATAGAAGGTAAATAAAAGAAGGTAAGTAACTAAAGTGTTACCAACGAAATCATATAGGTATAAATATAAATTAAGTTGGTTAGATCACAGGCTGCATGTAGTGGTGCTCTCCGGGTGTCGTAGCAAGCTTATTTCTACTGGCCAGTTGCCAATAGTCTCCGCTCGAAATTGCTTTTGCCGTACACCGTACCAATGATACCGTTGCACTGCATATAATACTTGGGCGTGATACGCGCATGGATACCCATATGTAAGGCGTAAATACCAACATATTCAATACGTTTTGGCTTGTCCGGATCTGTAAACGTTTCTGCCATTGTTGTTCGGACACATTTGGACAAAATTGGGAAAGATAATCGTGTTATATGCATTTGCATCTATACTTCAGTTAGATAAATATATATTCTGCAATCTACATCAATCAAATCATCATCCAGGTATTATTGTTGCCAATTTCTTGCTTCAAGCATGAATACTGCTTCGCATGATGTCTTGTCACCATAGACCTTGATCACTACTACCCCATTATTATACAACTATATAATTTCAGCCTGTTTTAAGTAAACTACCGGCAGCTTACATCATAAGTGGAACCCTTAGTCAACAACATTTCGTAATGCACTTCCATAACAATGTCCTAGAAGGTAATAGAAACATCTCTTTCCTTCTCTAGCACATTACTGAGAAAGTTCCAAACTGTTACGAGTATCAAAATAATAACAGTTCCGCATGCTTATGTAAAATATTTGCTGTATTTTACAATTTTGACGTAAGCTGCGCGGGCGCTGTACGATACGTAACTACTTGTAGCGACGATTCAATAATCGTGATTGTTGTATAAGCGTTTAATAACGAGGTAATTGGTTAATTTTGTTAGTGATCAATCTGGGACTGGTAGGAAGCAATGAATTTTTCACGTAATGTTTCTTTGACCTCATCTTTTGGTCGTTACTTGTATGAAAGCAAGTCCTAGAACCAAAAATTCGAAGACATGGGATATCTACTGCACTGGGCCCGCGTGGTAGATTTCGGCTCCCTCTCACCGAGAGGAAGCCTGTGTACCAGCAGTGGGAACATTATAGGCTGAATATGCTTAAGCTTGTATGAAAGCTGAAACAAAAGAAGATCGCGCTATCTGAGAGGATTTGGGCGTTTATAAAACGTGGTAGTGCTAAAACGATGACCACGTCCTCCAGCACTTAATAAAATACCTGAGCGTTTTAAGAACGCTAATATAACAAACAAAACTGGCGGTGCACGTCCGATCATTACGGACCCGAATTCTAATGACCCATTTGAATCAACTCCTTTTCTTTTTCGACTCGAATTTAATCAAATTATAGGTTGAAGCGTATTATAATATTTCAATACATCTCGTCCTATACCGTTTGTGGAATTTTAGCTTTTTATTGTTCGAATCGGTTTCGTCTCGGCGTAATTTAGAGGGTCTAGACGGGTTAAAAAGCGGTTTCCAAAAAAAAATCGAAACCAAATTAATCGCTATCGTTGGGAGCTTGAGTCTTTGTTTTAATTTCTCATGAAGAGGTAAATCAAACCTGAATACTGGCTTGTGTGAAAGACTTTCTTCTTGTTTCTCATTTTTCCTATAAATATAGCAGTGATTCAGAGGGGCAAGTCTCGTAATTTTAAGAACATTCACAGTCTGATCTCAGTCTCAATCTGTCAAAAATACCTCTAATTTCCCTACATTTTTAACATTGATTGTCGCTGAGATGAAATTGCGACTAGATTTTGAACGTTTTTAATTACGGGAATTGGCCTGCAGATGTTTTGTATTGTATTCCGTAGTCTACTACATGTTGAAGAAATCTTCAAAATAACTTCATGCACTTACAGGTTACACATCTCTTGTGGGTGAACCCTAAGAACATTACAGTTGGTTGATGGGTAACCTATTAGGTAACTCAATACACGATACAATGATCGTGCGCTTAAAATGAGCGTATTAGGCAAATCAGCCTGTAGCAACAGTGGCAACCTACCCTAGGTAACAGAGATGATTTAATAAGAGCAACGTTATCGAAATTGTAATCTTAGATACAAAGTGCGATTGTGTATCTCGTGTAATGCGAAAATAAGTTTCAAAGTCGTTACAATTGCAGGGACAATCGTCTGGACTCTTGAAGGTGAACAAAAAATTACTTAGATTCTTACGAAAATTCTAGTGCTAAGACCTTCTCAGTAAACAAAGTAAATTGTAGCAATACGTACACTCCACAGTGACTTAATGTAATGTCGTTCCCTCTCTATTCAATCTGATAAGTAAAAGAGGGACAGAATTTTCATGGCATTTTCATCTCTCAGCACAGACGTGATGGAACAAATAAATGAATATAATACTAAAAATCTAGAATTTATTCGTGCGTATCGAAAAACCGACTCAATTGTACATACTACAGGGTGCAGATTGTTTTGATAGAATAAATCTTTTTTGAATTCCGAAGGTAAAAATTTCAAGGTACATTCCAATAAGGACCTTAGTTTGTTAGTGAATAGGAGTCAAGCGAGGCGGAGAGTTTGTTGGTCTAAAGCCTTTTGGCTGTGGATGTTGGCGTTTTGTCTCTTTCTGTTTGGGTGTGGGGTGAGCGAGAGGGAGCGAGGGGTGATCCTCCACCTCCAGCCGATGCGGGAGGCAAAAGATTAACCCAGTTTTGTTATTTGTCCACTGTCAGTTGAGTACCTATTCACAATGCGGCCGGAGTCTCCTCCACTGGATCCTTGGGCCGTTTAACGTAATTGTAAATGATTAATGTGTCTGTACCTCCATGTAATAGCAACAAGAGATTGGGAACCGATGCTCTTGTTTTGATTTATGACCCCAACTTTGGTAATCAAAGATGTTCAACGGAATGTTTAAAATAGTTTTAGAGGAAAAATATTTGTTAAGCATTATAAATTAACTTTTTAGCTAGGAGGATAATCAATGGAGTCTCTAACACGGGTTCAGTTATTATAGGAATTCCGAACTAGGTATTGCAGTTATCAGGCACCAATAAAATTGTTATTTTGTCTAGTAAAAAATACTGTATTTAGATAAATAAGCTGGTCTGCCAGGACAAGTACCTCAAACGCTCTAGCTACAGGAAAACGCTCTTAGGAGACTGTCCTTAACTTTTTGAGAAATTTCGATCTACATTCACAGATTTTGTAAAAATATGAATAGCAAGAAAATAGGCCATTGTCACAACAACATTTTATGATGCCAATCGATCCAGTTGTAAATGACGGATATAAAATAAGTCAAGGTCTAGGTTTCTATCCACAATCGGATATTCACTAGCAGTATAAATGCATATTGATTAAATTCTAAATAATTTTCAGATAAGACGCCTTGATGATAATATAAAAAGTTATGAGCACCATAATATAAAAGGAAAAACCTCATTTCAATTGTTTATACCTACAGATTAAAAAACCTTAGGAAGGGTAACTACAATTTTTTCCCTTATTTAAAATAAGCTTATTAAGAGAAGGAAAATTTTCAAACGACCCAGTGTAGGTATTTTAAAATATTTTCCTTTCTGATGAATTGAGGAAGAGGTAGCTACAGAGAGCAGTATAATAAGTCAACATTACACGATCCGCGATCGCTGAGCTACCGTCGCTTGCGCATTTGTTGGGGTAACTGACAAAACTGATAAATAATCCCAAAAGCAAAATCTGTGCAATGCCCAAGAATCGATTGCAGAAATCAAAAATTTTGCAGGTAGATCCCTACCTGCAAAATTTTTGATCTTCATGTGGAAATTCTCATGGATACCACGGGCCACGTCTGAAAAAAAAACATGAAGAAATATTTTGCATGAGAATAGCCCTAAACATTAAATTTATGACTGTGACACCACATGGTGACATAGAAAATAAATCTGATTAACTTAACCTGACATAGAACAAGAACATCGATTAATAATTCAAGTCCAGTTGTATCATGAATCGATTTATGCTAGGTAAGTATTCTAGCTCTTTTGTCAAGGTCGTTTAATATTGATGGGTGCTACTTATACTAATGTCAGTGAATCGAGCTTTTTCCACATAATTTTTATAAATAAATCAGTAGTTGCCAGTATCATGACCGCCTATTGTGGTAGCGGTCATTGCTAGGCCGATAGCATGGAAATAATATACTTTATTGTACATCGTACATAAATAACATTGTACTGGAAGACATTGTATAGGTGCAACTGTAGTTGCGCTGCCAAAAAAATGTATGCAGCAGCCATAGCAACATAGGGTTGCTATAGTTGGTTGCGCAACCAATACAACGTCAAATAAGATACTATTGGTAGCGCAACCATGTTTGCGGTACCATGGTGTTCCAGTGTAATATAGCTCTAAGCAACGCTATATGGAGGTCTGCCCCGCTTGGGCGGAGCACCGCCGTGTCCTCGTAGAGGCGATCGGCAACGGCGGCGACCTCTCGCGTCCGGCCCTGGTTCAAGCCATGGTCCGGGGCGAGAGGGAGTGGGAGGCGGTCACCTCCTTCTGCGAAGCAGTCATGCTAGCGAAGGAGGTGGCGGGACGGCTCAGGGAGAGAGCCGCACGCCTCAGCCGCCGCGGGAGACGCTACGGGCGTCGGGAGCCGCGTGACGACTCCCGGCCACCGTAGGCGCGGGCCTGCGGACGGAGAGTAATGGGTAGCTCTCTGTCCGATCAGGACCAGGCCCGTGCCGGACGGCGCGTATGTGTTCCACGCGCGCCTCAAAGAGATGTCAGCATTAAGGAAGGGGCCCGCCAGGGCCGAAGCCTGCCGGGGTAGCGGGATCGTCCGAAAGGGTTACCGCTGCCCCGGAACATAAAGGGCTAAGGAAGGAACACGGGTGGGTTTTAGTCAGTAAGAGTCTGACACTCCCTTCCGCTCCACCCAGAGCGGGAGGAGTCATTAGATGATTTCCCATCCAAAAAAAAAAAAAAAAAAAAAAAGCAACGCTATATACTCGTATGTTATAGCTATAAGAAACGTCAGCTGATGAAAGGGACAGAGAGAACGATGTGAAGAGCTATCAATTTCTTCTATCAGGTTACTGTTACTGTTAGCCTGTTTCATCTCACTGACAACCATAGACCTATACCCATGACTTCCAGCTCTTTCGATCCAGGGCTAAAGTGGACCACTGGTCGTTTGTTTTCTCCAGGTCGTCCCGCCACCTTCTACGGGGTCTGCCGCGATGCCTGCTGGCTCAGGGCTCCACATAGTTGATATTTCAGATATTAATTGACAATTCTTAGGAGACGATAGAGTGATGAGATGGGTTTTTTCAATCGTTTTATTTTTGAGTTGAATGTTATTGGACCAGAGCCACCGAACTAATGACAGATTCGTATGTAATCTGAGGTTAAACCAGTTCACATACTCTTGCAGGCCTCTTACGCAGCTATTGGCATGACAGCCGGCGCCAGATCAATTGAAATTCCTGACGACATCTTATCAGTTTCAAAGAGAAATAGCGACTGATAATCATCAAGATAAAAAGAAAGAGTGCTGTTATAACACATCGTAATTTAGCAAGTCGTAAAGTCTACTGAACAAAACCTGCAAACAGTAAAACTCACGCTCAAAGGACTTTTATGTGGTAGCGTGTGGCGCAACTCGTAAACATAATTATAACGACCACTAAAAAATATTTTACTGATTTTGATGACAACAAAAAAGTTGCGAACAATCGGTTAGCAGTTAAACACATTCCACACATAATTTTACGGGCAGTTTTTCAAATGTAAATGTTGCTATAGGAGATTAAAAAAGACACCTAGAAAGCTTTTAAGCTGAATGAAAGGATGTCCACCCACAACGGTTTGATTTCGTTCCAAACAAAAGACTGCACAAGAACACCGTATTCGGCGTTCGAGGAAAAATCATCAGGAAAAATCTGCCGTCCCTACATTTCGTCGAAATGTGTGCTGATATCAATTGTTGTGCACAAGAATAGTATGTAAATTGGACGGCACACCCAAAAGGGGAGACAATATTGGGTGTTTTGGCGTTTTAAAAACAGAGGGTCGATGGTAAAAGTTTACATTTCGATTTTGAGTAGGTTATATTAGTTTGTTTTATCACCCTTATTTTTTATCGATAAACTGATAGTGGATAAACTTATCTATTAACAAAAAAAAGCGATCATTACCATAGTCAAATTCAATCAGACCAATTGAAAATACCTATATTGAGACTCTTTAACTAATTAACCACATTTTTCGTTTAAAAACGTGCTCAAGCATTGAAAAATAAGTACGAACAATTATAGGGAGAGACAGAGGAAAATATGATACGCACAGTCAACGGTTACCAAGCGGGGACGGGGGGCAGCTTTTATACGCCGTGCTCCCGCGACTTAACCCGTCTGCGATTTTAAAAATCAGAAGGAGAGGGCCGTTGCGACCGGGCCGCCCCCTGTCTCGACGGAGAGTGGGCAGGGGACAACCCCGAAGAAAACTGTTATTAAAAAACACGAGAGATTAGTTACAAGACTTCAGTTTTATAAATTTAGAAGTTTTAAAAATAATGAGTCTAATTTGAATGAATGAATTAGTAGGGTATCAGTCAATGTTTTTTTAGTGGAAAATCAAATCTTATGAAGATATGGCTACTTAGATATTTTCAAGTGTAGAAAGAAGGACCCTCACTCTGATTGCGTTACACACTATCAATCTCAATCTGAATCATTTTGAAGGATATTGCTAATCCATTGGTTCATATGTTCGAAAAATGTGTCTCCTCAACAACGTAAATAACGCAATGAATGTTGTTGAACTGTCAAATTGAATCCCATTGCTACTGATAGTGTGTTATGAAAAACCCCGCAGTTTTTTCCCAAGTTGTATTTCCCAATATAGGTAACTAATGAACATGTAATAGTAAAATGTTTCGTATTTAACGATACTTAAACGACCCATCGGATAAACAAATCGTAAATACGACAATAATTACCATTTTCCTGTAAACAGTACACAAGAAAACTGTTTTCTTTAATATCTCTTACGGCATATTTATGTCTAACGTGACTTGCATATTACCTGCTACTTAAATTATTCATACTCAGCCTACATCCTGTAGTAAATGCTTGCATGAATAGGTACCGCAATTTTCACATAATCAGATAAATATAATAATTTATCGCCTTAAACACGGGTCACCTTTAAACACCCAAATAATGGATCAATTACTTCACTTAATCCTCGGAATCCGTAAGCTAAAATCACAGATGAAGTGACCATTCAAATCAGTTGAAACCGAAGCACCGAAACAAATAGAAGTGCTAATATTCAGCCCGGCCAATACGGCAGGCGTAATTTAATCCTGGCGCGGCGGGGCATCCAGGGAAAATCTATAAATCTACCGCCATTAGAGCGGAGAACTCCCCGGGACTCTTATTTACTTCGGGCACAAATTCAGATGACAATGTTTTAGGGGAAGGCGTTGTAACTGCCCTAGCAGCGCAGGGTTAGCGCGACGAGACAGCGTAAATCATTTCACGCGATATGTAAATTATTTTTATTACTCGAATTTGCACTTTGTTGCTTTGGAAAATAATGGGTGTAAACAAGAAAAAGTAATTTTAATAACTCTCCATCATCTGAATGAGTACCTAGCAGAAAAGGAAATAATTTAATGGTTTTTATACAGCAATAGCGGTGCTAGCGCACTTCTATTAATAAGTCCACGCAAATTTTATTTTTGTAAGACGTACAACCACAAAATGCCCTGTAGAGACCTCAGTATTATCATGATTTTTGTGTTTCCAAATCGTCCTTCACAAACAAAACCGTCTCAATTATTCGCTCTGCCAGCCCTACGTAGGTCCACCCACCCCCGTCAATTACTAACCCTGACCGATCCGAGGCGAGACTTATTGACGAACTGTTCCCTTTAAATCGTTGTCTCTGCATCTAGACGAACGCTTAGCCACACCTAACACTTTGGCTCTTTTGATACTAATAAAACTTAGGTTGAACTTAAATAAAGTAGTGGTTTTATCGAGAATATTGGTAAAGTTTTGTACGAGTTAATAGATTGGAATGTTGATGTTTTAGAAAAGTTGCGCAAGGTCAGACAAACTAAAAGGCACGTGTTTCAAACTTTCAGTAACCATAAAGAGGTTAAGGAAACTGAATAAAATCTGGACACGTGCACATAAAGAGATCCTCACTAGTATGTACCTTTGTGGAAACAAACAGTAAACAAAGAAAATTAAAACACCGAATAGTCAACTAATACTATATATTATGGAAGCTAATAACATCATACTGCAGCCACAAATATGTCTGCCAAGAGTGGTAATTAAAAGATCGCAGTCGTATGACCTTTCGACGAGGTGACTCACAGAAGGCCAATGTTTTTCAGTGGAAAATTTCAGATTCTTGATGAATTAATTTTGATGCTTTCAGATGCCTTTCATACTAGTGAGGGTTATAACAGAACCAATGAAGAGTAATTCTATACCACAGCTAGGGGTAATAATAGAAAACCTAATGATTACGTTAAAGGTTGGGAACTTTGTTTTGTTATCGCCATTGTGATTAAATCCAATAACTCTTATGCAGCCAGAAGCAAAACTATATTTACCAGTAGATATGAATGAAAGAATACTACAAACCATTAGGTACATGAATAAATAAATCCAAAACGTATAGAATTCATTTTCTAGTTTTCTATTTTCGTGGCATGTGCATAGAATTCGCGAATGCACGTGCATCGGATTCACACGTTATGTGTTATTGTGCACGTGTTAAATAACAATCACAGAGTTTCAAGAACTCCTGCGCTGTTTGATTCAAGTTTTCAATGAGATCGATAAATTTTGTACAAGCTTTTCCAGTCTGGTGGTTTGGTTTTCATAAACTACGTGTATTGTTGATTGATGAAGCTGTTGCGGAAATATTTTTAACAAACAGAACAAAGAATGCATTTTATTGTGAAAACATTTCCATAGATTCCGAAACCTTTGTAAAAGGTGTACCAAACTGTCTGAAACAAAAACATAGTAGAAACTATTGAAGAATATTTTTTAGAATTGTAACCAAAGGCGTGTGATCTATATTTGCTATTTTCTTTTCAAAAATACTTTAACACCCGTCTTAACTACTTTTCATCCACTCTATTGAACCTTATTACCCCTAATATACGTCAGTGAATAGCCACAAAAGAGCCAAAGATGCGTATGTCACTCGCGGCGAGGGGGGATCTGCGAATCATTTCCAAGTTGGAATACCGAATGATACACCAAAACTCAATCGAAACGATATATTACGCCGATACGCGCGGCGGACGCTAATCCAGTTATGGATGCCAAAGATTATATTATTGGTGCATTGTAGGTTTACGTAGACAGTACGTTTAAAATAGGTTTAATTATATACACGTTGTTTACCAACGTAGTACCGCAGCACGTGCTTCTTTGATTTTGGCATTCGATATTTTCTAAATGTCAAATATTTATGTCGAAATCTGATGACCGATGATGATGAAGTAAACCCCTGAGCTCGTCGGGACCTAAACGCAAATGACGCAAGTTTTAGAAGCAATAAAAGTATATGATCGACTACAGTAAACAAAATCAGAAAAATATATGATATTCTTTAGGATATATGCTACGTAGATAGTGTGCTAAATTACAGAAAGTCACCTATTCGTAATAACGGTGAAGGAAAACATCGTGAGGAAACCGGCATGTGCTAGAACCAAAAATTTGAAGACATGGGACATCTGCCAACCCCACAGGGCCCACGTGGTGAATTATGGCCCACTCCCTCTCATAGAGAGGTGGCCCATGTCCCAGCAATGGCAACATTATAGGCTGATTATGCACCTATTCGTTTTACAAAATAAGCTGCTCGATACCTCATCACAAAACAACGACAAAGTTTTAATTACCAATTCTTGCACGCGTATGTTGAAAATATGGTTTGCCGCTTCTACGACGCTCGAATCTTTGCGAGCATTGCTTCTATATTTCATTCAGGCAGAGCAGTATTGGCATTTGAAACCTGTATCGCCCCAGCCACTTCGCATGAAACATGTATTCGCACCAAACACGCTAACTTGTTTAGGGTACTAACTCATTTTGAATAATAACACAATATAACTTATATAAATGAAGCTTGTTAGTTTGTTGTTAAAAATACATTAGTTATAGAAGCAGTAAGCATGGGTAGTAAATAATCTTGAGTTCTTTATGATAGTGGTCTATTATAGGTATGTATATATAACGAAAAAATGAAGGAATATGATTAAAGACAAAAGACAATCTGAAAATACAGTGTGGTTTGTAAAAAACTAGCAACGCCCCGCGGTTTCACCCGCATAAGTGTCGATCCTGTAAGAATATCGGGATAAAACTACCCTATATCCTTTCTCGGGACTCAAACTATCTCTATACCAAATTTCATCTAAATCGGTTTAGCGGTTTAAGCGTGAAGAGGTAACAGACAGACGGGTACGTATCAAAATCCCGAATTTTAAATGACCGAATTTTAAAATACCGATTGACGAAATTCCGAAAATTGAAACGCCGAATGGTTGTTTGGTCGAAAGTTTAAAATCCCGAAAGTTCATTTGCCCGAAAGTTTAAAATCCCGAAGTTCAAAATCCCGAAATTGTCACCGTTTCCGAGAAAAACTATTTTTTGTAAACCTAACCTCAAAACACTTAAAAGTTGCCTAATTTTTTTAAAATAATTAACCTATTCTAACTAGTTCGGTTCCAGGTAGCCTACTAAAAATAATCTCTTTTTTTCTATTAGCGCAAGTCGTTTCTGGCGCCTATATTTTGTGTAAAAGTATTTTTTTTTTCTATATAATCCTGTCGTTTCTGGCACTCGCCGGCCGCTGCCGCGGCACCGCTCGCTTCGCTCGCTCGGCTCGTGCGTAGGGGTCACAGTTTTAACCTAACCTAACCTAACAATTTTTTAAAAAATAATTAGCCTAATCTTTCGTCCATTCGGGATTTCGTCCATTCGGTATTTCGTCCTTTCGAGCATTTGAACATCGGTATTTTGTGTTTCGATATAACGACTATCGGTATTTAAAACTTTCGGTATTTTGAATTTCGGTGTTTTGGACGTCGGTATTTCAATCATAGGTATTATGAACTTTCGGAATTTTGATACGTACCCAGACAGACATACAGACCGACACACTTTCGCATTCATAATATTATATAGTATGGATAACGGATACTCTATCACATGAAAAAAATGATGCTACCGCTCATTCTTTTGACGATTTATTCCGTAGTTCGTCTTCTGTTTTAAACTCTGGCTTATCCTCTGGCTCCTAGAACCAAGACTGACCAATCCGATTTGAAGATACCACAGAACACAATTTCAGACATATCAAAACCTTCTTACTAAAATTGAAAATTATCTACCAAACTAAACAAACGAACTATCCAATCACGACTCTGAATGGAGACATAAAAATAAATCCCGACCAGTACGTTAGTTCACATGATAATGGTGTACCTTGGTTGTGAAACCATCAATATTTCATAGGACCAATATCGGCGGTTTAAACTGGCCGACTCGTTATTGCACATGTGAACTTTATGGGGCCTCACCCTCGGCACATAAATTTGGGAAAGTGCACCCCGTTTATAGGTACTTTGATACAACGTATTGATTTTGCAGATTGTCGGATTAACAGGTTTGATTACATGTTCATTTGTGTTTTTGTCGTTTATTTGTAGTGATGAGATTGTGTGGATAATACAAGTACTTCCATGATTATTAATTTAATTAAGCTTATTGAACTGTTTGTTCTTGTTTGTATAAATGTCTTCTACTGTCACCTTACAGAACCTATATCTTATTTTGGAGGATATATACTTTGCAAAGGTACCTAAGTAGGTAAGTAAATAAAA
The DNA here is from genome assembly GCA_914767645.1 of Hydraecia micacea. Classification (NCBI taxonomy): domain Eukaryota; kingdom Metazoa; phylum Arthropoda; class Insecta; order Lepidoptera; family Noctuidae; genus Hydraecia; species Hydraecia micacea. The sequence goes on along the minus strand of OU611783.1, from coordinate 13,522,465 downwards.
TTCGAGGAAAATTCACGAGTGGGCCGGAGTCACAAGTGCTGCTGAGATGTTCCACCTTATAAGGACTAGGAGGAATATTCGGAGTGGATGACAAACCTTCAGTGCTTGCAGAGGCACCCGAGGAGAAGAGCGCTAAAATGGCCGCTACATCAAGCCTTCATACATATCACTGACAAACACTGGAGACAAATTCTCAGTTACCTCAAAGTGTCCTTTCTCCCTTTTTTAACCGCGTCTAAACTTTCGCACTTCTTGATTTCATTAATTCATCACAGTTAGATAAGTACAAGCCAAAACAACAACATGCTACATGAGTCACCCGGTCTGATCCACCCCAAATCAAATAATCCAAAAAGCGATTCAATCATAAAGTAATTCATCTCCAAACAGATCAAAGCGTATAACTTCCACTAACGAAGTGACCGCAGCGGTATTAAAATATTAGCACGTATTGCACGCATCGCATGCATCGCACGCGTCGTACGTATATTTATGTACAGTCAAAAAAAGAGATAAGTATGCAGGATTGTCGGATATAGTTGAAGTTTAGTAAGAAACCGATAGCTGTTTTCGACTGAAATTTTATTTGATAAATGAGCTGTTTGTATTCTATTAATAAAATTACATTTTATTCGAGTACATTTATCGGTTTCTTACTAAACTTCAATTATACCCGACAATCCTGCATACTTATCTCTTTTGTTGACTGTACCTATCTGCCAATATAAGAAGCTAGCTTTGGTCCGCGACTTTCTCCAGGTGGATGAAGTAAACTGACCACTTGATTTGGTCAAACAAACTTCAATTTTTGAAGGGTTTGTTACAGAAATCCTAGTATATTTACTTTTTCTTTGTTTTGTTTTAAATATTTAGTAGGTATTTAGACCAAAGGAGCAATCCTCGCAATTTTAAGAACGTTCACAGTCTAATCTCAGTCTCAATCTGTCAAAAATGCCTCTAATTTCACTAAATTTTTGACACGTTTCTGACATTTATTGTCACAGACGAGATTGCGACTAGATTTTGAACTACTTTTTTTTTTAATTACGGGCCTTCAGTTTTCAAGTTGATGCACTCAGCAACAGCCCATTTTACTTCTCAGGGGGTTGATTTTTACAAACTCATGTCTTCCCCTCTAAGAAGCTCTTCATAATCTTTGTACATTTCAAGTTTCTGTCTTCAGTGCTTTAAGCTTTCCGTCGTTACTCAGTCATATAACTATTTTATCCTACATGTAGGTACCTACAAATATTTTTCAACCCATTCGGCACGCATGCAACGTTGTAGGGCCGTCACAATGATCTCGCAGTCCCCTTTCAATCTGCGTTGCAATAAATAAAAGGGGCAGTAAAAAATGCGCGGAGGACCGCTGGCGCCCTCGCGTTTGCCATAATCAACGTCATTGAGGGTATTTATGTGTTGGACTTGCTAAATTTCAACATTCTCATATTAATGTTATGGGTTTCATAAATATTACTGCATATGACCGGACGGGTGGTTGAATTGCGTTGGAGAGGGAAGTTTCTGCTAGGGATCGTATGATGGCGGGAAAACTGTGCAAGAAGGAAAGTTTTTCGAAACGTTTAAGAAATATTTAACTTGGCCAGGCAATAGCGGGTTACCTAGCAATAAATCATCATCGCCAAATTAATCAATTTAATGATTGTTGGATCAAAACGGCACACATCAAAATCGTAACTTGACTTAACGAATTTTTGTTTCATGTTGTTGTTTTTTGTGATGTATCGAAAAATCTGTTACAAAATTACCCTTATACATATTTGAAAGGATATCACTACTAAATAAATGATATGTATTCCCTTCCAACCGGAAAAACAAACTGAGTTCAAAATACCCATAAAATGACACAAAATCGCAAATAGAAAGTGTAGCTCACATCCATGTACTGCCACCCCCTATACAAGATAGATATTATGTAAAAACCTAACGGGAGTCTCTTCAATCAATACACGTTACTAGATGATGTAAAAGCTTTCTTCTCAACCCACAGCGCGAATTTAAACCCTAACTACCTAGGTATAAGGTTAAATGTCTGATCCGGAAAAAATATATGATTTTTTCCTGACATCGTGAACAACAAAAATATCCTGTTGGACAATATTCGCTCTTAATACAAAGTAAAACAACATAAAATAAGTACGCCATGAACGAGTAAGAGGGTGCCCGCGGAAGAGTTAGTTTTTTTGTGAATATCAAAATATGAGCCCCCTTTTACAATCCCATTGTATCCGATATTGATCCCCATAATAGTTTGAGTCGGCTGGTCCACTGTCTTAATAAAAGGGACGAAATGATGAATGAGTCACTTTGGCCCACGATTTATGCTCAGATCATTTACGTTTAAAAACAAACAAATAAACGCTACTAGTGTTTTTAAAAGCAAATTAATAACAAATTATACATTGAATTAATTCACACCGGTTATTTTATAAATCATAGTACGTACATTAATTTAAATTGAAGTTTCGCACATCAACACTTGCCAAACCGGAATGACGAATGGTTAATTCGTACTACATATTATTCGAATTAAAAAAAATTCTTTGGTGTAATAAATCAAGATTTTTACTGTTGTTTCTGATGGTGATGCTACACAATCTTTTAGAATCTTTCGATGATACATTAAAGGCCTATTCAATGTCAAAACAAGGTAATATAAAGTTGTCAAAATATTACCTAAACTAACGGGTGTAAAACGCAAGCGTGAAAACGTTACAAACTCGATAACAGTTACACGGCTCAGTTATGTAGAACAGGGTTTAAATCTAACAAAACTACAGTAGTTATATAGATTAACACGATAAAACAATCAGTTAAAACAACAGTTTCATAATTTATGCTTAACATTCGTTTAGTGCAATATTAACGTACACACAAACAGAAAGAGATTAGATTCGTATCGTGTTTACATTAATTAGTTGTTAATGAAGTCAACGGCTTTCAGTAACAGTTCACAAAGAATGAATGTAATAACTCATAGTAATTAACGCAAAAACATCTTTCATCCGCACTCAGTGTGTGAATTGTGAAATTAATTAAATTAAATAGATGTAGGAAGACGTGATTGTAGGGCAGCGAAACAAGCGGTGATTATGTTTACATTCGAGAGATTGTTTTTTTAAGTTTTATTGTTCTTGTTATTTACATTGTATCTTCTAATTACTTCCATCTGTAGGGTTGACAAAAATACATACAGGATTCGATAGTGTATTGTTTTATGAAATAACTTTTTCCGATAATAAAGCCACTTCGTTTTTTTTTTTAAACATCTTTACGGAGACACAGAGAATATCGAGTACTGTAGTATGTCTTATGCATCTTAGGCAGTCTGCCGAGGGGCGGCATTGTCCAAGATGGTGAAGTTTGATACCGGGACCAAACTGATTGGCCGGCTGTATCTATTCCTGAATTTGTACCTAATGTTATTCTGTAGATCTTATTGTCTTTGGGAATGAAGGTTGTGTGCATATTTCCGGATTACAATTATTGCCCATTCCGATTTCCTCGTTATGACGAGGAAATCGGATTGGGCAATAACACACACACAGTATGCTGTGTGACGTAAAAGCTACATCCTCCTCCATGTTAGCTATAAGTTTTAACCACCTAACCATGATCAACAATCAGTAACCTGAACATGGACATCGCCACTCTAATTACGTAACACACAACCACAATCTGAATCATTTTGAAGGATATTGCTAATCCATTGCTTCCTATGTTCGTAAAATTTGTCGCTAAACAACGTAAAGAACAAAATGAATGTTGTTGAACTGTCAAAATTAAAAGCCATTCCTACTGTTAGTGTGCTACGCCATGGTTAAAAAATAATTAAGGCTGAACCAGTCTAGCTTTATCAAAAACCACCGAACATCAAGTATTTCCGATTCCCAATTTGTATCATAAATCGCTATTTCCGGGGCCTCGTTACATATTAAGTACAAACAATAAATTAACATTAATTTGAAACAACAAAAATAACTAAGAACCGGTAAAAGTAACCATTATATCATAACAAGCGCTGTGGAGTAATTAGCATCGCGTCTTTTGTTAATTTTTACTCATACATACAAAATGTTGTACGTATAGTGACCGATAGATGGCGGGGCATGTCCAACTTAGAGGTGATCCGAGAAGCCGTGAGATTTCGGTATCGAATCGCTGACCCGACCAAATCGATAGCGCACGATAACATTGACATTCTTAACCTCTATACCTGCAGGGTTATTGCGTAATACTCTCACAATGCCTTTCAATTTGACAATTCGAAAACATTTGTTGCGTCATTTACGTTTTCCAGCAGATGAATTTTTCAAACAGATGAAGTAATGAATTAGCAATTTCCTTAAAAATCATTCGAATTATTGTGAAAAGTGTTTAACGCAATTGGAGCACTGTTTTTTTATTTTTTTGCTTGCTCTATATGGTGGAGAAAAAGGTTTATCAAGAAAGGAAAAAGAAGTTGCTGTAGATGATACCTACTCGGATTTAATGGTAAGTAGGTACTTTTCTCTTCTTGTTATAGGTATGCCTTTTTGCTAAGAGTCGTCGCACTGATTTATTTTCCTTAAAACGAAATAATAAAAATCTTTGTTTCAAATATTAAAATATTAGTACGTAGGTACTTAGGTCCAGCTGCACCACAAATCACTAAACATGTTTAGCGCTAATCGAATTTAAAACATTGTTCTATTTCTGAATTTACTGACATCGTTTGAAGATCATTATGGAATTCTAGTAAAATGGTCTGACCATAAGATCCATCACTATTAACTAAAAATAAATCAAACTGTTAAAACAAAAGTGTTCCGGAAACTCGTTACATTAATATGGTTTCATTAACAAAAATAAAGCACTCACTAATTACTTCGGAATTTCCGTGTTTGTAACTAATTATTGAAAAAAAAATACACTGATTTAAATAACCGGTTAATTTGTTACAGTTACGATTAAGAATAAGAACCTACCTAAAATATTTTTTATGAATTCCAAAATAAAAGAAAACGTTATTCCGAAAAAGTCCTAAGTAAAAAAAATCACTAGCAATTAAAAAAATAAATAATTAACTACGATTATTACAGCGCAGCGTTCGCGATTAGTTGCTAAACGCTGTGCTACGGGGTTGTCGTGAACGCGTAGCCGTAAGCTACGTTGTTACGTAACCGCGTAACGGGCCGGTCAATGACCCCGCGGCGACCTGCGCGCGCGCCTGTCGTCGCCCTACTCGACAGACTTGTTCGGTAGAATAGGTAGCTACGTAGATGTGTGTGTAGGTAGAAATGGTTCGGGGGTAAGTACCTACTATTTGTTTGATGAGTACGTCGTGACAGCTAATTGAGAGAGTACTTGAGAGTGCACCTGTGTCTCTCACTCTCTTGAGAACTATAATATCTCTTGCACCGAAAGCTGGTCTCCGATGAGACTGGTCGCCATGGCCGGAATTAGGTCTGGAGGACTGTTATTATGAAAGCTAATTATTATGTCTGTTTGTTAATAAAATTTTATGCTTTCTGATGGTTTCCACTGTAAACAATAGTTTACAGAGCTGCTGTGGCACTGTAACGTATTTTGAGACGGATGCTTGGTGGCTAAGATCTACTTAGCATTAGGTCTTACCGAACGATCTCAGAAATAACGGAAACGAGAATAAGAATTTCCCTAACATACGCATATGCCACAAGACCTCTTCCTTTTTGTGTTAATAAGTGTTTTGAACATTATTTCCTAACAACCATGTCCAGCTATAGTCGCAATAAGCAACATGACATTATGATTAAATTCTTTTTTTTTAATATTAATCTTCACCGGGAAGAGCTGGATAGGTTCCGTCAAAACTGGAAGGAGGACGCGCGGGCTCGCGAAAGATGGAAGGAAGACTTTGCACGGCGGGGCAATTGCGGAACACATTATCAATTGGAATCAGTTTCATTTTGACAGTTCAACAACATACATTGCGTTATTTACGCTGTTGAGCAGACAAATTTTTCGAACTTATGAAGCAATGGATTAGCAAGTTGCTTCAAAATGATTCAGATTCCGATCGATAATGTGTTACGCAATTTGGGTGCAGGAATGGGACAGAGTAGGTTAGTAAAAGAAAAAATCTTCATTACCTATCCCCCCCCCCACTTCTCACACACGGATGTACTACGCCCTTAGCGTAGTCCCCTCTACAGCTTACTCTATGGCAGTAGCACTAGGACGTGTTTGGTTCTCGTTAACAGATCAGCCCGTGCACCATAGGACGCCAAACATCGTGACGTTTATGGCTCTTATTGCGCCCATTGTTGGCCCAAAGCGGTGCCTTACGAGTAATTGCCTATTAATTTATTTGTTCTAAGTGCCGTGTTAAAATAACTGACATACGATTTAGTCGGCGACTCTTAGGACATAAATGTAGGAAATACAGGATGCTGGGTTAAGGATGCGCGGATTAAAATTAACAGGCTTGGTCAGGAATCGGCCAAAATATTTTTTGGAAGGTGACATGGAAACTTCATGGTGGATTGGATGCGGAAGGCAGAGGACAGGGTGTTGTGGAGCAGCCTGGGATAGGCCTATGCCCAGCAGTGGACCAAGTTGATTGATTGATGGAAAGTTCTTGCACGGCACAAAGTAGACTTGGAAAATGAAAACTAAAATTATTCAATGATTCTCTTCTGGTAATGTATGCTAATAGCAAGTGACGAAGTCTAAGGTCAAAAGTAACAACTGAAAAGTGCGGGGTTGTTAGCCTGTCACCGAGCATCACATTAACCCGGTTTCTTCATTTGTACTGTTTAGGACACAAGTACCTAAGTATATTCTATTCAAATCCTTGTTTCCAATTGATGTTATATCAACTTTAACGAATACCTACCCATCATATTTAAATTAAAATTAAATTGATTTTAGAATGATTAAGCACCTACTATAAAAAATGTCAAGTTACAGCGAACACTGAACGTTATTTGTATTACAGTTATTTTTCCAAATACACATATTTGTTTACATATTTGGGAACTAAATTGCGAACTCACAATAACCCATTGGTTAAAAAACAAATAGACTGAGTAAACAGTACTTTTTAATCTAGAAGTAGAGTTTCCTTTGTTTTCCATCAAATGGTCAATCCTTCTCTGCAAGAGAAGAGGCCTTTGATCTGCAATAAAAAAAAATAGGCCAGTAGTTATCTTTTTGTCTTGCCATATTTTTCAACAAAGAAAACTAAAGGCAGAGGACTTGGACCCATAACCTATCAAAGTTGTGTAACTAAAGCGTGATGCCCACGGGTTCGAAATCCATAAATGATAAAGGGAACTCCAATTGATTTCCGCGTTGCGCCAGCGCAGCACCATCTGATTGAGCTAACCGTAAACTTACGGCTGCGTTCCGTTTGTCCATTTAACGCGAAACTCTAGATAAATCGACAGAAATAAATATATTGACGATTTCATTCAAGTATTGGGATACTTACCTACTTTTGATTTTGACAGTCGGCTTTCTATTTTTATTTGTAATTAATAATGTTTTTGTCACCAGTACCTAACACCGGTGTTTATAATTAGTGTGTCATTAATTTCATTAATCGGTATAATTAAATTTTGTATTTCTAAGAAGACCCCATTTTTAAACACGAACACGTAAAAAGCGAATAAATATAATTATACCAACTAGATAATACCAACATTGAGGTTAAGTTAGTTACATAATTTGTATCTATTGAATAACAATTTATGCTGCAATTTAGCTTTAAATTAACCTTAAACAATAGACATAAAGATTTCATGGGCAAACTGCGCGAGCGCTCAGGGGGAAACACGACGGTATCCTTGCAGTAACATTGATCATACTGTCAGTACATAACTTATTAACAACTACATTTAATTCTTTCAAGTAAAAAATAAATTACGCAGTAAAAATACACAAAATCTTACAGACCTTGCATGTTTTCTTATTAATCTTAACACACGGTCAAAATTTAAATTTCAAATGCATTTTTTAACACCTTGTTTTTTTTGCTACTCGACGATTTTTTAAGCAGCATTAATTAAAATCAAACAGGAAATTTTGTATCTTTTGTCAGTATTGTTTCGAAAGAATAACATTCACATTAATTTTACTTGTCGAAGTGTCGTTAAACCTTATTTACTAAAATATTTTATTTTAAAATAACTACTTTTGAGATAGAACTGTCACACGGCCATACCATAAAGGCCCTAATAGACGGTATTGGGTGGACAACCAAGTTGGTAAGACCATTCCAAAGCCTTTAACAGAAACACGTGACAAGCTGCCAATAAGAGGAAATAAATGACTCAAAGAAAGGCATTAGCTCAACAATAGGACAGAGTGGGCCAAATAACAACAAACCATTTAATACAGTCCAACGCAAAAATATACGACAGTATAAGATTTTAACGGTAAACACAAAAACGAAAAAGCCTCAATATAAATAATTTCCTCAAACTTGGCCTCAAAACTTATAAATAGCCAGAACCAACTTATCTAATGATTACAAGGTAAATTATGAATAGAACGAGGTGCTAATTTTATCCGCAACTAATCTTTATGATCCACATCAAAAGGGGATAGATATAAGAATGGCTGCCACGCTTTCACCGATTTAATTTACCGAAGTATTACTTTTGAACTCGTACAAAGTGATTTTATTTCATCTCACCGCATTATTTTAAATGTCCGAATGAGTTCGGGGCAACAGTCTGTTCCTACTTAACGGTAACACATAATTGACGGCGTCTGAAAAAGTTTGGGTTCGAGAACTAATGGTTACAATACCGCAGTTACAAAATTTGATTAGCGGAATAGTCACGTCGGAATTCGTCTATGAACGTTAATAGTGAAAACTGGGAGGTGTGTTGAATATCGTGGTTGGTAGATGCGGCATTTCTTACTTTAATTTTAAGCCCTTTGTACACGGCACTGTTTCATTACGGTTTCGGCGTATAAACCGCGCTGTAGAAAAAAACGTGACTGCCAACAAGCTTCCTTATACCCTGATTACACCTACCGAGTAGAGCGGCGAGAGAGTAAAATGTATGAACGCTCGGCCGAGGCGAGGGCACTCTCTCGCCACTGTACTCGGCAGGTGTAATCAGGGTAATAGTGATCCATAAAAAACTAACGACCGTGCCGACACACAGCGAATAAACCATAGTTTTTCACGGCAAGAGAACATGTGCGTACAAAGGGCCCGAGTTGGATAACTTCACCAATACTACCAGTTGATTTTATTATTAACTACCAATGTGAGTGTGTTTTTAATGATTTAATAATAGGTACCAATATTTACATCAGTTTGTAGAAAGTTACAGCTGAACTGTTCTGTAAACACCACTAGGTATTTACACCTACTAAGGTGAAGTGATTGTTAAGTGATCTGTCAATAATGTCAATACCTAGAATCAAGTAAATTGACAGCTCACTTCACCCTCACTTCACCTAAGTTTTCATGGTGAGATTTTTACTGAGTAGATCGGCAGTTTTCATTGCCATCATTATCATTATAACACTTATAATGATAATTGTTAGTTTCATACAAAAATATTAATACCTGGATTGGAAAATGACGTAGGCTAGCTACGTCGACGTCGCCGGTTGCAAGTTAAAAAAGGTTCTTGATTCTTGGTACCATTGTAATCGACCGGCTCAAACTCGCAGCTTTCAACAATACCACATCCGCGGCTGCCCCTGAGCCTCCTGCCTCCTGGTCGTTAGTTTCGTCGTCCAGGGGCAAGTGGAACGGTACTGCGGCCGACGACCCGAGATTGCCGCCGATAACTCATCGCCGTGTTTATTCACTATTATCGAATCGTGGACGCGGCGAGACGACACCATTGTCATTTGTGTCTCTTTACATTTGTCATTGTTGTCTCCATGTTGACGAACTCCAAGACCATGTTTTTTCCGCGCATGCTGGTGCCAAGAATAGTCTTCATAATTTCCTTGATAGGTCAAAATCGATGAGTCTCAACTACATGCAATAGTCCAACAATGGAACCAAAATCTCAACAGCAGTAGGTACAACGGTATTACTTGAGTAAAAAATCGAAGCAGACATACGTGCCAGAATTAAAAAGAGTAGGTAGATAGACCAAATTTTACAATTCAAAAGTCTGTTGAACCTTATTAGTCTTGAGAAATAAATGTTGAAATTCAAAATAACTGTTCCCAGGTTTATAATGATGTAAACAAATAGATCAAAATAATAGGAACATGAGAATATTTGTAGAGTAACGGTGCAAACCACAAACGGTCAGCTTATGGTCATAGAGGTCGCAAGTACCGAGGTTCGAATATCAGACGCAAACAAAATTTACATACCAGATAAACGTTTCTAAGATCTATCGTAAAACAACGAAGGCGTCACATTTTATATGAACAATAAAAACTGGTTTGGAAATGACCAGCCTTTAATAACATCAACATTCTTTGAACTATTAGAGAGAGCTGTTAGGGTCTACAAACATTCACTGAGTAATCATTGTGTTGGTACTAGTAATTAATTAGTGGTCGATCGTTTCGAGCACTTATTGGATCGCGAATGGTTACGAGAAAATTAGCGGTTATTAATGCATCCCGTCCGGTTGGGCTCTCATTTTAGTTGAAGCGGTAGCAGAGAGCGCTGATTTTACATGATACAATCTCTACGCAATAGCTAATTGACATTAGTGGTGTATGATCCTCGACTTCGAACTTCATCATTCTGAGGATGTCAAAAAAATTCTTCGTTAATTCCTGCGGGATGATTGCATAACACACTGACAGTAGCAACGGCTTTCATTTTGACAGTTCAATAACATTCATTACGTTATTGAGCAGACATATTGTTCCGAACCTTTGAAGCAATGGCTTAGCTGGATATCTTTCAAAATAGCTGGATTGTCGAAGCAATTCAAAATGTGCATTTTTTTTATCACTATTGCTGAAAAACTAATAATCTTATCTGGAAACCAGCTAGGCAGCTACAGTACCTAGGTCCACAAAACTCCACTTATGAAACAAAAACAAAAAATAGTAATGTAATAGTATATAGTAACACACTAGGGACCCATTTTCTTCGTAGTAAGAAAGAAGAAATATATATTTCCACTTTAAAGAAAATAAATCTGCATTTATCTGTTGTCCCATATCAGTTTTACTGTTCTCGGTACACTAGGTCCTAAGATATAAGAGAAGCTTTAAGCTTAGAGCTTTGCTTCATATTTTGATATTTTATATGACTGAATTTAATACAGACAGTAATACCTACTACAAACGGCATGATATTTTATATGGGTAACGGCATTAGACATGGCTTAAACAACCGTCTATATTTATGTACACGTAGTATTTAGAACACCAGAGTACTGTTAAAAAAGGACAACTCAACCTACCTAATGAAAATCATCATCATTCTCCTGCTCGTATCCCACCAAAAGGGAAAATCATTAGAAAATTACACCGAAAAAAATTCGTTTTTATTAAATATATTAATTTACCAAAGGTATCATCACAACGTCCAAAAGCTCAATCAGAAAGCCCTCAAATTCATCTCCGAAAAACATAAAGAGGTGTGACAAATAAATTGTAAACTTTATTGTGTACACTTTATTGCAGGTTGGGTGTGATATTGAAATGTTTAAAACTGGTTTGCCTCCCGGGCTAGCCAGCTCGCTGACCCCGGACTCCCAGGGAATACGGAATCGCGATTCAGGATCAAACGCGCCTAGAGCATAGGAAATTAGAAGTGGCGCCGAGCGCGCTATTTATTGTTTTGCACGTTCACCGTTGTGGATTATGTGCTATCGGTGTTGTCTTGCACGCGCTAATCTACATGCACTTGCCTATAATAAATAGTTGCTGTTGTTTATGTATCGAGGGTTTGAATAACTTGGTGTTAAAGTTGAATGGCCAAGCGTTATGTCCGTGCTGCTCAGTTTACAGAATTTTCCTGTTTTAGTCCTATTTCTATTCTGTCGTATATCGGTATCGTATTACCCAGTAACTGGTTGTGGAGGTCAGATAGGCAGTCGCTCCATGTAAAATACTGGTATTCAGCTGCATCTGGTTAGACTGGAAGCTGACCCCAACATAGTTGGGAAAAGGTAAGGCAGATGATGAGTCCTATTTCTATTCTGTGTACCTACTTAATAGTACTGCACTTCATCTATCTATGTATATATCTTTAGAAATCAGCCCTCATTCAAACTCGAAAGTGTCGCCTCCACATTACGTAGTCCACTAGCGACCTTAATATGTACAGTTAACAAAAGTGATAAGTATGCAGGATTGTCGGATATAGTTGAAGTTTAGTAAGAAACCGATGCATGTTGTCAACTGAAATTTAACTTGATATATGAGCTGTTTGTTGTCTATTAATAAAATAAAATTTTATTCGAGAACATCCATCGGTTTCTTACTAAACTTCAACTATATCCGACGATCCTGCATACTTAACTCTTTTGTTGACTGTACATGTGTGCCAAACCATTATCATTTGTCCTTGCTACCTCTCTATCAAGGTCAGGTCAGAACAAAAAGACACCTATCCACCACAAGTCCCCACTCACAGGTAAAAAATGAATGACAAGAGGACCTTAACTTTGATGTTGTTAAATGGCAATGTGTGTCCTCAAAAACAGATAAAAAAGTAAATCTGCAAGGTTGGCGACGTGAGTTACTAAACTGCATCTTTAAAAACGTAAAAACAAAAGAAATTGTTTTTCTTTTGCATTGCAGGTTGTGTTCGGGGTTGCATAAAGGAGTACTATATCACGCAAGCAATGGATGTTGCTCAAGACGTTCTTATCGCATATGTTACCTGAGCTTTTCTTGCATTAAACGTTTGCCATATGCCACACAAGAAATTTTAAACTGCGATCGTGTCATCTGCGTGTATTTTAATTATATTTTATGAGCCAAAATTTTTCTTTAATTAGTTCATAAATTACTTAAGAATAAGGTATGTTTAATTTGTTTTAAAATTGTTTGCAATATTGGTTACATTTGCCAAAAACAATTGCTTTCTTGTTATAATCCATTTTACACGATTATTTTCAGGGTTGACATCAAAGAAGCTTTGGCTGCCAAAGACTTATATTATTGTATTCGGTTTCTTCCCTTTTTCACCTGAAATTTAAGAAATAAATAAAACAAAAAGGTTCTATCTATTTCAGTGACTAGCAGTCGAAGCTATAAATATTTCAATGCTGGTGATATAGCAATGACATGAGTTGAGGAAAATCTTGCGACAATATGAGACAAGGGCATATTGTACATCACAAAGTTCTAGTAAACAATTATCTAGGACGTCCTTACGTCAGCGTACTGTTTACCTAATCTTAACAGATTTCTTAAAATAGTAATGATGACATCTCGTACTCACTGACCAGATATCGCACAAAATGAAGAGATTTTGAAGGAGACAATGTCGTGCCCTTTTCTTAATTGGACACATACTAGTCCAGTCACATAATAGTGTTTTGACTTGGTGGAACGCAGAGCAAAAAGGCTTATAGGTGACGAGACGTTGGTGTACTGTACTTCGGAGAGTATGCGCAGGAGCTCCGTGACCTGATCCCACCATCGTCCTTTTACTACCAGACTAGCAGACGTACTGCACGGTACCAACCATCCGCACTTGGTTGATATCCTGACCAGTCGTACTCAGCGCTTCTCCTCCATATTTATTATGCGCACAGCCAAAGCGTGGATGGATGTGGTGGATTACGGCCCACGACGTGAGACGAGAGACGTGTTCTTGAGTGGAGACCGCAAATCGGCAAACGTAAGGTAGGACGCCTTCAGGTTATGAGGGGCGAAGATCTTTGCAGGGTGGCTGGTAGCAGCTGGATGAGAGTTGCCGAGAATCGAGCTGAATGGCGTGAAATTCGAGAGGCCTGTGTCCAAGCAGTGGGAACATTATAGGCTGATTATGTTATATTTACGTTAAAGGCTCGATTATTTTTGAACTTCACCTATGATGTAGTGGATGTGTTAGGATAGTGTTTCGGCAAAATTAGCTTTTATTTTGATCCACCGATGCCGCGATGGCTCGAATGAGAAGCAGTACATTCGATTTTCTCTTGCGCTAATAACCAAGTATCCATTGTAGTAGCTTTCAGGTGCATATCCAGCAGAGACGGGTACGGACTGAAATAATCTGCCGATGAAGTATTCATAGCCATCCTTAAATAAAACATCATCAGCCAATAGCACTCCACTGCTGGACATAGGCCTTTCGAATTTCACGCCATTCAGCTCGATTCTCGGCAACTCTCATCCAGCTGCTCCCAGCCACCCTGCAAAGATCTTCGCCCCTCCTAACCTGAGGGCGTCCTACCTTACGTTTGCCGATTTGCGGTCTCCACTCAAGAACACGTCTACGCCATAAATAAAACTTATACAGCCTAAACATCAAAAATATAAACCTGATTTACAGATAAATCACCACTATCTTCCACCACTAAATTACTTATACTCACAAAATATTAATTTCGCAAAATTATGTTCAACCCTAGCGGAATTGCGAATGTGTGCGTTAAAGCTTGCGTATACACACGGACATTGTTGGATGTGTTGTTGTGTTGGTAGCGTGTGTGCGTGGGTCGGACAACAAGCTATGCGTCGGTATTTATCCCACATTAGCATGCATCCGTACCATTGATCCGACCTCTTTGTTCACCCAAGCCCTTTATTTGGTGGATATCCCAAAAATGGTAACTAAAACAACATTATCTTGTACTTAAGTTGTGGACACGGATTGACACATAATTATGATATGGCTTTATTTTCTCACACGGGTGTGCTTAGCCGCCAATCATGTGGTGAAATTTCTTGTGCTTATTGTGTACAGCGACAGCCGGTCAGCCTACCGAGTTTCCCGATTATATTGCAATCTTGTTCACTTTAAAAGGCGCATAATTGGTCACTTTCTAAAAGAGTTTTACGAGCAAGAAAATGCTTCCATTGTCACATAATTACATGCCTGTTATAATCTGAAGTTTGTCACTTCATTTGTCTATTAAAGATATCTCGAAAACTGCTGAACAGAATCGGGTACAATTTTCATTACCAATTCTTCAAGGAAGCGTTTTGCTGATTAATTCTGGGCGCGCACCCAGGCGGCCGCTATCCAGGATAAAGGGAAACATTTTAATTGGCTAGTAAAATAATAAGTAAAATGCAGTCATAACGCTGGAATAGGAACGAAATGAAAGCAGCTACGGGTTGTAAATATCTTGTGTGTCGTCTAATGGTGCCGACTTGGCGAATACCCGCCACCGCCGCGATATGAACCCTCATGCATAAGCGAATCGAAATTATAGTTTTGTTTTGTGATTTTAATCATTGCACCATGACCACTACATGTACTTCCTGAAAGTTTTTCTATCAGTGGGTCCTGCAGAACACTAGCGCGAAAATGTATAAGATTGCGATTGTGCGTAGGTAGGTCGCTATAAAATGGTTGTATAAAGCATATAATCAAGTTTCAGCGAAGTCTGCCATATTAGAGACTTACTTTATGATTATATCTGTGACATCAAAGCCAATTTACAACTTATACAAATGTAAAAGAACCCACATGACCAGGATCCGAGAAGTAGGCAAGAAGAAAATTGTGACCCAAAACCTTTTCATTAACATTTGAAAGTCGAAAGCTCAAAATAAGCAAAGGTACAAACGAAACGAAGATCACTAGACACGTTTAGTTTTCTCAGTACATATCATTATTGGTAACCCGACTAAGTTATGTGGTACTTGGTGTAGCAGTGATTCAGTGCGGTTTCCTCATGATTGTATTTGGTCGTGCTACGCCGAGCGGGCATCCGAGTCGAGTGTGGGTTTATGACAATAATGTAACCTGTGCCCGGCCGTCGGCATCGGGCAATAAGTTACTTTTGTTTGTTGGTAAGCGTTTAAAACTATAGAACACTTGAAAATGTGACATACATTTGATATAATTTTAAGTAACGGTTTTTCCTTTGAACTCTTTCAGAATCTACTATGCTATCCTAAATGGATGCAAAAAAGAGGTTGCTATTAAAGTGCTTATTCTTTTAATGGTTATGGTATAAGCACAACTTTAAGCCCCGGAAAGCCAAGAATAAATGTAACGATTTTTAGTGGTATGTAGCTATGAATCGCTAGGGCGTCGACGACCAACATTGTACCCCATTTTTTCAGCCTCAAGCGTTAAATATATCTCGTCGGGCTTCAGTTATGTGTAAGAACGTAGGGAATTGTTATTTATTTTATATACATAGGTAAAGCTTTACACATGCAAATGTTACTTAGAATCTATTTAATTATGTAATCAAAACAAGCTGAAGAAAACATTGTTATAGGTACCTACCTAAGTTAGACGGAAAACGAATTTGTATTTCTTTTTTATAAAAATCCAGAGCTAAGTTTCTTAAGCATCCAAAGAGAGAAAACACAAAATGAGGGAGAAATAATCAAAGCACTTAGTAAGTTTGAATTAACTAAAACAGCGGCAGACTATTAGGTTAATAAATGTAGTTGCTCTTACAGAAGGCAAGCTACTTAATTAGCCTAGTTTACAAGCTTCACTTTAATGTATGCTTATTTGATTTAGTTAGCCATTTCATGTAAACTATGTATTCGATGTTTTCAATGTCACTCCGAGAGACGTTCACTGTGACATTTTATGAAACGTCGAATAGGTGTCAGCGTATTTGCATATTCGCGTTAAATCTTGCTTGTAAAAACTTTACGGTTATTTCTTAACTGTTTGAGTAAATAGAGGTATGCAGCATTCTGTTCCATCTTAAATGGACTGATTGAACCCTGGACAGACGATGTAGCGATAACAGTAATGTTCTAACACACACCCACACGCATAATACCAACGTATCTAAAGCATCGCAAATTTTCCTTTATCCTACAAAACGAAGCGCGTACCGATTAAATGAGGTGCTCGCGTTTCTCCAGATAGCCAAGCGTGCTTCTGTCTCACTCCCACTTACGAGGACACTGCAATCCGTCCCTTTCCCACCAGCTTGCGCAGCCTCATCTCGACGGCACCTCGCCGTCGCCTTCAAGTCACATATTTTATTTGTGAAGCCTTCCTGCATCCAGAGGGGACTAAAGCCTCCCATGCACAAAACGATCTCTACTACTGTTCAAAAACGAACCTTCGGTACGGTAGATTTAAATAAGCAAATGGGGTTCAGAAATCAGTCGGCTAGTGAATGGTAGGTTTACGTTAGTCGTGTCGGAGACCTGCCAATAATATTCACCCACACATTCACCAGGATGCAATAATCGTAGCCGATTTTATGCTTATGGGTGTGGGACACACGCGAATAGGTGACGATACGACGAAGGCTGTAAATTGTGATGCAATGAAACCCTGGAATGTTGTCACGTCTCAAATACATTCAAATGCATATTGCTAAAGATTTTATTGTTATTACATTGTGAAAATGACATTTATTAATGTTGGAAACTAAAGGTGTAATGAATGCACTCAAAATCATATTCATTGCGGTGGCGCTTGCGATCTTGCATTAGATACTTGAAGATAATTTAAAAGATTAAAAGTCTGGGTTAATAATTGTAACTGCCAAACAAAAACCTCAAGACAAATTACTCTATAATTAAAAGAAAGAAGGAAATAAAGATGAAATGCTACTCAAAACAAAATGACAAACATCTCATTAAGAAAATTTAATTAGCCATAAAATCATTCAGAACTTTTAACGTACACAGCATTACACTTAACACTTAAACAGATATTAAGAGGCTTTAAAAATAAGCTGTAAAATATAAGGAATATGTTACAGAGGTTAATAACAAAGACAGCTAAACGATTGTGGGTATATGACCCGGAGACGAAATGCCCGCTCTGAATCATGTCGCGAAAAAAACATATAAAAAGTCTGCGCTAACAATGTCGAGGAGTAATTTAGTTTAGTCCCGCTATTAAGTTATTAGCGGTATACAAATATAGGTATAACAAGTTAATATATTGTAGATACGAGTATATCAAAATCAAATAGCTATAACAAATTATGATGGGGCGGATTGGTGAACACAGTAAAAAAATCTGAAGATACCGCGCATGTAAGTGCTGTGCTCAGTTTCAACAGGGTCAAATTGAATTAGCTAGCGAAACTCCGCGGACGGGATGAGTATCGATATCTTAACACGATAAAATAAAAAAGAAATGAATTTGTTGTTTTTTTTGTGGGATCACCGACCGTAAATAGTGTCGTCATTTGAAATATCAGTTTGAAAATCAGCATTTTACTATGTTAACTTCACAGACGATCACGTCTGTTACACGTGTGTGATCACGTGTGATATCGATAGCCATCAAGCTATCGATATCACAAACCTACAATACTAAAGAAAACAGATTTTCTCAACTCATACTTCGAGTATTAAAACATCCAGCGGTCATTGAACCTCAAAAAAAAAGACAAATCTTTTTGTTTCGTTTTATAGTGTTTACACATCGATACTCATTCGTATTACCCAGTGATTGGGTTGTGGAGGTCAGATAGGCAGTCTTTCCATGTAAAATACTGGTACTCAGCTGCATCTGGTTAGACTGTAAGCTGACCCCAACATAGTTCGGAAAAGGCTAGGCAGATGATGACACATCGATACTCATTACGTATGTAGAGTTTCGCTAGCTCATTTAATTTGACCCTGTATATCTAAACAACGCGGCAACGTCGCGAAGCGGACTATCGGTATTCGGAAATGCCAAACTCTTCGTAAGTAGGTACGGTAGTTACGCGAGACTAAGGTAGTTTTGAACGTGTTCGGTAAAATATAGACCAAACCAAAAATATAACACACTGCGGTTTTCACATGCAAAAATAATGCTTTATGTAAATTATTATCAAATATTTAACTTTAATATGATAATTAATATCTAAAGCGGATATCACCACAGTAATCCATGAAAGTAGTAATTAAATCGGGAATGGTTTATTAAAATTAGGTCGCTTTTGTCACGTCAATATGGGATGCATTTATTTTAAAATCCAACCGCCTGATGATAAAATTCATTGAAACTGATATGACGTCACCATCCAGCGAAATTTTAAAACACATATAAAATTAAGAGGTATAAAACCGGGGTTGCTTAGTTGAAAAAAGATAAATAAAACATACCTTCCTTCCATAAGCCGAACCATGATTGTCACGGCCGATTTTACGAGCGAACCACGATGAGTTACCGCAACCATTGGATCATTTGCGCAACTTACAAAGCTCTGTATTCATTAATTTACGTGACGGTTCCGAAGAAACCCTTTAAACGCATATCTCTGACGTGAGTATTGCTGAGAAAGTACGCAAAATGCAAAGGCAAGTGTTCCGTTTCGAAAATTCCCGCCTAACAAATTTCTGGTCCTGATATCCGAATTTTAGTCTTATGGTGTTGTTATTAGGGCCAGGTAAAACAAAAGCCAACTCGCAAATCTAAGTTGGCTCATTTGTTTCGTGTTCATAATATTGGTCCTTCGAGCGTCTTATTTTATTTTCGGTATGCAAAGCATTTTATGGTTCAACTGTGTGGCTTGCGTGTCTCTCTTGGTTATGTATTTGGAATCATTCTTTGAATGCCACATTACGAAATCGGCATTTTAACTTATCGATTTACATAAATACTTACTTAATTAGGGCGTAAAACGCACTATTGTATAGATCCCGCCCGAATTTGGTCAAGTATTTCTCCTAAATCAAATAATGAGACGCCGAAAATGGGAGCAAAGTGGAAAATATGTAATTTGGACGTGTCTTCTCGTAGTGTCTCGCTCTATTTGGTAAATCGCGACAAAAAAATATTATTACTTCGTTATAGCTGGCATTTTCTTATTAAAAAAATGTTGTAGGCAGCCTCGAAGCAAAATAACGACAAAGCTACCGAGATGAGCAGGAAGCCGGCTATATTAGTACCAAGGTACCAAGACAAAGAGCACTGGCAAGCGCAGTTCACGCATATTTAAATAAATAAACCCAGATAGAACGTCGTGAGGCGTACGCGCAGCTACGCGGGAAATACACTCACTTGCAAATGTTATGGATGCGGTGAATATGTATAACAAGGAAGATTTTTTGATAGCTACCTATAACAAAACTTGTGTTATTTACCAGGGTAGATTGCAGGTGTCGAAAATGTTCCATTTTAATTTCTCTACTTCCGGCCTGACTGAACGCAACGATTATTGTTATATATTTCAAGAAAACTCTAGAATAAGGTTAAGACTGATCGGAAATGAGACGTTAAGTATAATAAAATTACGTATATAGATTATATATAAAAATATATAGAAATAATAGTTGCCATTGAGTCGCACGGTCTCTTGACATCACAATCCCCAAGGCTTTCCTGAACTATGTTTAGGTAAGCTTCCAGTCTGAACATTATCTACTGCTCCTTGATTGTTCTTCTTTTTGCGTCGATGACTTATATTTTGTTCTGTCATTTAAGTACCGGTTCCCTTATTTCGCCAACTTTACATGTAATAAACATAAAAATCTCATCTTTTTTTCATCCTTCTCCATTTTACAACCTATATCAGAGTCTCGGCCGCGAATACGTATCAGCTTCGACCGTGAGAATCCGATATTTCGTTAAGAGAGCTGTGACGGTGACATCTGTTTATTTGACGCGCATGCATTAATGTCTGTTAATTCATTGTGTGTAAGTGAGCCTTGGTCAGCTGTACCTGCGTTAACATGTACAAGGCCTTACTGTTGTACCTACTTCTTTATTGGTAAATTATCCGGTTGGCAGCGGATTTTTCCAGGCATATATTTTAGATGACAGATGAAATATGACATTTATTAACAGCACTGAAGATTTTATATGTTTCAGGGTTGTTGAAAAATGTCGTCTTTAAGGATGTATTGTGCAATCATAAGACACAGCTAAATTCTATATCTCCGTCGACTTTAAGGAAACATTTCATGATTACATTAAGCGCTAATTGTTCGGTAAGTTAACTAAGATGCATTCAACTAATGCTCGGTTTCTATAAACAATCCTTTTGATTACCAATGGTAGCATTTTTTATTGCCAAACTGGGCATATAAATAGATTCGTAAGCTAATTTTATCTGTGATAGCTACTTCCATATGAGAGGGTCTATTATGCAAAACTATGAGGTCTTTGCTTCATTATTGGTAAAGATATAAGACTCTTAATTTTTACCAATAACGTCCGTAAATTTCGACCATAAGTAAGTAGCCACACATTTAAGTAAATTCGCTAAAGAAAAACTCAATGATATATTATTTAGTTTGCAGTTTAAAAACCTTTTCATCTCGAAACATTCAAATCTTCGTTCACACGCCCTTAAACATCAAAGAGCTACTTTAGCTCCCAGTTCATCATGAGATAGACGGCTTTATCTAAGTATAAAACAACTTTTTTAATATCTACGTTATGACCCGCTAGTTTAAGTAAAAAATATTACGGTAGTCGTCACGCTTGAAAGAGTTGGTCCGTCGACTGTGATTACAATCACCTTTCATAAACTGTAAATATAAATAAATGTTGGTTCACTAGTTGGTAGGTTGTACTTGCAACTTACATAAGGATAAGATAGTGATATTTTAAGATTTGTCTGTTTAACTTCTGGCCGCGGCTTCACCCGCATACTCATACCAAATTTCATCTAAATCAGCCAGCCGTTTCGGAGATTAGCCGGGACAGACAGACAGACAAAAATGTGGACAATTATTTTTTTGCTTTAAGTACAGTATATCTTTCATATGCATTTAGTAAAAAGCTGATTATGACATTACGATCATGATTTGTTTATATGTATGTACAGACTAGCAAGGCAGTTGTTGATTGAAAGTTGAATCTTACCGGATCTTCACTGATGTCTAGTTAAAAAAACTTTTACAACAACTAACTAAGCTGAAATATCTTGTTAGTTATTTAACTTTAAAAATATCGTATCATTTCAAGAATAAAACAATCCTAGCCGTAACGAATTAGCTACTAAAAATGGAACTCTTTTAAAAACGACTGAAGGGTTGTATATGTACCTACTGTAGGGTTAGGATCACTTAGAACCCTAGCTCACTAGGACACTGGTGGTGACGCAACCAGTCGAGCTACCAACAAAATTAATACAGCCCTATGGAGGCTACCTCACCTGGTAGCCGCTTGGTTGCTCAACGAACCATACATTTTTGGCAGCGTGAACATGGTAACGCCACCATGTTGTCCTAGTGAGATATAAGCCTTTGTTTATATGGACACCAAAAACCGCTTGATATCCTGATCACATCATACTACGATCGATCATCATTACCGTATGTCATGCATTGTGTGTATTAATATGATCATGTTCTTTAATACCTCCTTGATTTGGAACCTCCCAAATGTAATATCTCAATTCAAGGTCATGTCAGCGACCGAATTTAAAAAACAAAAATGTTATGCTCCGACAAATACGGTAATTTTCAAAGCTGTTTTTTCAACAACTTCTTATTAACTTAACATCAAACATTTTAACATGCATTGTTATTTAAATAAAATATTGTTTACGGCTTTAAACACTTAAAGATTCTTAATGTTCATCGAGGCTGTATAAATTAACGAGACTATTGCGCATGTCGTTTTCAGAGGTCGGAAAATTACTACATATTTTTGCGTTATATTTGATATTTTCTGAATAAGTATTAAAAGAGCAATTGCAAGCGCACGAGTGTCACAATGTCAAAGTCCTTTTACACTACAATATCTGCAGGTATTATATGTAAAAGAACGTTGATAACCCTAATTGCATACATACTTTCAATCACAATCTGAATCATTTTGAACGATATTACTAATCCATTGCTTCATAGGTTCGATGAAAATTGTCTGGTCGACAACGTAAATAACGCAATGAATGTTGTTGAACTGTCAAAATAAAAGCCATTGCTACTGCTAGTATGTTACGCAAATTCCCCGCTACCCTGTGGCATTATTTTAACCATACTGTTTCCGTCTCAGTGGGTCGTTTTTAGAATCGAAGGAGGAAGGTGCTGGTCCTTCGATTTCTAGAACTTCAAATTAAAATTAAATTCATATGACAGTAGCTCAGCAATCATTTACCATTGTAATTTTAGAATTATCATGTCTGTGCATACAAAACCAGACACAGTGTTGATTGCTAAACACTATATGACGGTATACCTAATAATTCAAGTGTCAACACTATCACCATAATATGTCAAAGAAAAATTCATTAATGTACGAGGTCAAACACAGACTTCCAGATAGAATTGCTCAGTAAATAATGCTATAAATAAAATAGCCAACATGTAGATGATATTACGAAATGTCATATGGCATCTGCGCTTGCGACTGCTTATATGTGCAAGCGCATTGCTACGTAAGTATTCAATTTAAGGTAATGAGGCCTGTACGTTCACACACGGCTCGTATTAAATGTAGGTCTTAGACAACCTGTCTAATTAATATTATGAGACATAGGTATATTTGTGGCGGAGACACTGCTGCGACTATTACGACCAGTTTTCTTGGGATTTAGAACCTGTACGCTGTAAATCCTGTAGCCTTGTTTGCCAATTAGATAAATTTAATTTCTAGTTAAAGGTCAAGTTATTTTCGAAATTAGGTTTCTGCAACTCCTGTTAGATACTTTATCATGTGTAGGTATGATTCTTTCTCAAAAGGGATTATGTTTTACAGAATGTGTACCGTAAGAGGTTAACAAGATTATTACTACGACTTTTGTGCATAAACTACAAGCAGTTCAGAGAAACCAGTCTCGCCTAACCTATGATATCTTGCCAAACAGTTACAGACCATTGATTATTACCACAACTAATTTAATGATAACTACTATCCGATAGCTTGGCAAATACTGTACAAATACCACCAAAGTGTTGGTAATTAATACGACAGAACATATAATTAGGTAGCATTTAGATATCAGAGTGCCCATTTGCATAGCTTTTAGATTTTAGTAATTAGACAGAAATGCAAGCGAGTTAAGAATTTCAATTGCAAGAAAATACTGGCACTTAGGAAGTTTTGTTTGTGTCTAGGGCAGAAATGCTTACTTGACTTTAAAAGGATTTTAGTAGAAAGTAAAACCCTTTCGTCACAGTCTTTTGTACCAACATGAAGGTTTAGTAGAACCTTTTAATGTCAAGTCCCACTTGTCACAGAAACGCACTAAGCCTTTTGCAACTTCGAAACTTCATTACCTAAATGGTCTAAAAATAGCAGAAGGCATAATCAAGTGGGTGAAAGAGGTTGCCAGCCAAATAAAGTGTATTGTGTAGTGTGCATCGCGATGACCAGTGTCACAGCAAGGCTGCCGCTTATGGCAACACTGAGAATCAGTTTTCCTCCTTCCTACCCAGAGCGGAGCGGAACAACCTTGCTCATCGCTCAGAGGTCGCCACCCAAATAAATGTAAACACTTTTTGTCGTTCTTTGTCATGTCACGAAAAATAATATAATTATACCTAAGTATAGGTTATTATACATTGATTCGGCAATAATATTTATTTATTTAAGAGGATAACAATATATTATGCACTGGATAAATTTCACAAACTATTAAAATAAAAAATATAATAAACTAACCTAAGTAAAACTATTAACAAACCAAAATATGGGGTCGAAAAATTACCCCGCTTCGCTGTCATCTGGTAATGTACCCAAGAAACTGGTGGTATTGCCACGTTGTATGGCAATGCTTAGCCTCTGACTAAGGCAAAAGCCACGTAAAAGCCCTTGGGTCACAGGAAGTGATAACCAGCCGTTTTGTGATTTCATTGAACCATGAGTCGAGGGTTTCAATCCCAAATGGCTGTTTTCGAAAGTCATAATTATTACATAAGACAGTCCCCCAAAACGCCCCGCCCTTCACCACTTCCTAGTACTCTCGCTGGGAAGAAGAAGTGGCGCAACAAACTCCCCAGCACACAGCTGTCTGTTCAGTAAGAAAAACTTACTTCTAATCAATGGTAGGTATGCATAGTTCAGGCTAGTTCTGAGGCTACATATATATACACCACCTACCAGTGGCGAAGGGTGAATTTATGACAGAGGTAAGCCGGAGCAAAAAAAATTCCAAAAGAAAATTTCAATGATGATTTTACTATAGAGTGGTTATGTTCTGAACTTTCGAAGGGAAGCCGGTGGGAATCGAGTTGTATGGTACCTTCGCCACTGCCACCTACCTCACTTACCAAACTGTTGGGTATTAGGCAGTTTTTTGTTAACTGCGTATATTTCATCTTTTTTATTACTTCAACAAGATTATTTCTTTGTTAATGACAGTTTTTTTCGTGTTTAATTCCAAGACGTTCATAAATTAATCAAATACTTCTTTACTTCTTTTAAACTCTTCACCTTGACGTCATTCTGTCGTAGACTCAATTATTTACTGTCAATTATTTTCTTCAGACCACCCGTATTAGTTAGTTACTACCGGAATACTCCCACACTGTTTTGATCGCAGCATTTATACGAAGATACGTCTAATTTAAACGCTGCATTTGAATACAGATCTGGAGTGTGATACTAATAACATATTATTGGGAACATGTCTCTAGTGAAATAACTTTTCCTTCATAGATCTGCAACTTTCATCTGTCTGGTGTTCCAAATCAAATTTTTTCTGATATCCTGTAGGTGTTTTAATACATTAATAAGACTTCATTCACCGAAGAATATAGCAGTATTTTTAGACCGAAATCAACGATTGATTATAGTTTTTGATACATAATCAGCCTATAATGTTCCCACTGCTGGGACACATGCCTTCTGTCAGTGAGAAGGAGCGGGCCGTTATCCACCACGCGAGCCCAGTATGGTGAACTTTCATTGGTAGGTGTCACAAGTCTTCGAATTTTTGGTTCTAGGACATGCCGGTTTCCTCACGATATATTCCTTCACCGTTTTGAGAGCAGTGGTGATGAAATTATTTACACAAAGTAAAGCGCTTGTCTGGATTCGAACCTATGACTTACAACTCGTAAGTCGCGTCCGTTACCACTGGGCCACAACTGCTAGTTTTTATACAATATTGTTTACTGAAGACAACAGGACTATTCTGGAATATTGAAGAAAATTCAGATAAAAGAGAGAAGATCAACTTTTGTCATGAAACTAGTCGAATTTGCATCACAATCAATATGTACATGGATCAATTTATAAAACTTTTATTGTAGTGGCAATAGACGTTTTAGCTGATTGATTGAAAGTTTACCATACTGTTTAGAAGGCCGACATTTGCATACAAATACTCAATTTGATTATACAAATAAACAGTTTTCATTGCATGTTTAGTTGGTGAAATCAGCGTTTACGTCCTATACAGACGAGGACACATTATACACTTTCTTATTTTCCCGACTTCACAAGGTAATCTAGTAATAGGCAATCTCAGGGACTCTCTCCTCGCTTAAACGCATGGTGAAAGTGGATTGCGTAAGCGCCCTGCCGTGTATACCGCAAATCACAGAATTGACGGATAGTGTTGCAAGATTAAGTGCATTTCCATTAAGATTGAAAGCTTTTGAGTGATTTGGGACAGTTGTGATTGTATTAGGGAGCAGTGTACGTGGGTTTGCCTTCCTAACGTGGTGACTGCGTAGAAACCCTTTTAGCTTAAGCACAGCACAGCTGGGTGGCTGTGTCAAGTTCCCAAAATCAGGCGTTTTAAATCTGTTAGAAAGTTTAAGGATAAGTTGATACCTACGTTGAAGCGAGTTATTCCGGTCTGATCCCCTGAACCCCTCCCTCCACCCCCGAGATCCCCTGCTAGTTCACCAGCACAATCTAAGCATAGTACTCAAAAGAAACAAAACAGAACAAGTTAGTCCAAAATATAGTTTTTGTTTTAAAATGTTCATACAGGGACTTTTAAATCCATACTCTGGCCACTTTACATTTGCCCTCTGTAGTGTTGCCATGATTGCGAGAAATTAACACCACGCGTAGCGGCCGTGTGAGGAAATAATAAGTAATCGCGATAAAGATGGCTGCCCTAAGAAATTGAGTGTTAGGCAATAACTCTGGGCATAGATGAATAGGCAGGCATCGTAATACATGTTCTGAGTCTTGTAGGTATTTGGTATGATTCAATTTGTTTGCCAGTTCCACTAAACGTAGTAAAAAAAATGTTTTTCTACCATAATCAGCCTATAATCTTCTTCTTCTTATTCCCACTGCTGGGACACAGGCCTCCTCTCAGTAAGAGAGATGGGCCGTAAACCACCACGCAGCCTAGTGTGGTTTGGTAGACATCTTCGAATTTACGGTACTAGGACATGCCGGTTTCCTCACGATGATTTTCTTCACCGTTTTGAGATCAGTGGTGATGAAATAATTTACGCAAAGTAAAGCGCCTGTCTGGAGTCGAACCTGCGACCTACAACTCGTAAGTCGCGGCTGATAGCAATGGGCCACCACTGCGTCTTGTCTTTCCATTGAACTTTGACTAATTGTACCTGTTTCAAGAAGAAATGCTTTATCTACATTATTTTAATTACAAGGATGGTTCTTTAATAATTTTCTTGTAAAAGCTTCTCAGATGCTCTGCGGTGAGTTTTCTTCCCGGAAAACCTAAAAGTCCTTCCTAGATTTCTACTCCTGTTTTGTTAAACAATATTAATACAGGCAGAATATTAACAAAACCGAGGGCATCATTATGGAACAATTTAAAAGGTAATTCTTATTTATTACACATAATTTAATTTTAAAAAAAGCCGACAGAAGTGAAACCTTAAACAATTACGTGTGTATTTTTTGAATCGTCATATAAACAAAACACAAACAGAATACTTTGCCATCACTCACTGACATATCAGAAATACATTAAAACCGAGTACATCCCGAGGACAGCCGAACACATCCGATTGTATCTCGGTGTCGGTAACAGTGTCGCGAGTTCAATGGTTTTTTCCCATATCAAAAATGTCCAACGCGCCTGAAGAAGTTTTCAGTTCAATAATTAACACCTTTTTGCCCCTGTACTTTCCCATAAAAGAAAAAATACCTCTTATCTACTTTACTTCGTAACAGGTGATACCAAGATTGGTTATAGCAAGATTATGACCATCAGTGTCCGTCTGTATGATTGGATAACGACACAGTCATTATTGTCCATATTCATTCTAACAATGGTGGTTCTACAATGAACCAGTGGTGAAGGAAAACATCGTTAGGAAACCGGCACGTCCGAAAAACCAAAAATTCGAAGACATGTGACATCCACCAACCCACACTTTGCCCGCGTGGTGGAATATGGCCCACTCCCTTCCACCGAGAGGAGCCCTGTATCCCAGCAGTGGGAACATTATAGGCTGATTATGCAAATCTAACTATGGTGATCAATATCCCAAAACAGACACCTACGGTTTGTTGACGCACAAATCGGAAGGGACACCTGAATCGATCTTCACAAAACCGATTTAAAAAAAGACATTGTATCATTTTACATCGTGACAATGTTAAGAGGCAAATAAAGATTTGAGAACCGAAACCTTTTAGTATTTTATACGTAGGACTGAGCAATCTTTTGCTGCCTATTGTTAAGTCAAGGAGTCTGATGTAAGCGAGGGATAAAATGAGATGGATAGGATTTGTGAATTGTGAAGTACTCATTTTTGTTTCATATTGCTGTATGTATAATGCCTTTGCTGAAAGGTTTTTTTACAGTTCGATGCTGTTTCATAAGCCTCGAGTATCTTATTTAATTATTTATTTACAAAGGTAAACCTACAGTTTCTGTATATAAGTAACTACCAGTATCTTAAGTACCTACTACAGGTCCGAGACGAAGTAGGTAGGATCTTATAGTTGTCCGAAATAAAATGATTTTATTTATTTATTTTATGTAACAATAGCCTCGGATCTACAGAATCGCTAATAACAGGTTAACCAGCATTCTCAGCAGTGGCAGAGCAGTGGTGGCTCAGTGGTAACGGCGCCGACTTACGAGTTGAAGGTCGTGGGTTCGAACGAGGCAGGCGCTTTACTTTCTGTAAATGATTTCATCCCTGCTGCTCTCAAAACGATTCCATTTCTTGGAAGTAAAACAATTATAAAGTACTTAGTTTAATTAAGTTCTCTAGTTAAAATATAAAAGTTAAGTAATTCGCAGAATCGATAAATAACTTTATAACTAAAAACGCCAATTAGAAATCTAGCTAGATTATAAAAGGTCTTAACGTAACCATTACATATCGTATTCAAGATTTTTAACTTCGTTACCAATCCACGTTTGGGCAACATTTTTGCGTTGCAACATCCTACAGAGCGTGACAATAGTTAGCCGACCGAAATGACTGTTAAAGGAAGCGGGGTTATTATTAACAAACACGTAAGTATGAGTCAATGGGACGGACAAGTCGGGACGGGTGTTTCTTGGAACCCTTTTGTAGCTGCATATCATTCTTATTGCCCTATAAGACAAATTCGGCGTTTGTACACTTGCGTGCGTTTGACGCGCGACAACCGCGGCCGGAACGTGTCTGGATGATTTATGTATTTTGATACGTTAGCAGGAATTTTTTGAAACTTAAGTGGTTTGATTTTTTTTTTAATCTTTATTGGTCACCTAACCCATCGAGTAAGTGAATATTCCTACAGTGTACCTACAGTGATAATAATTTTTAGGTAACGTAAAAATGAACACATCTGCCTAATTGTGATGATGCTCTGCATCTTTAAAAGCGCAGTATAAAAAAAAATATAAGTAGGTACCGACTTGTTAGTTTATATTTTAATTTAACACCTTTTTTTCTGCGGGGAATTTCTCATGAATAGTTTATATTTAATTAATACTTACCTAGATAATATAGTTTTAATTAATTAAGTGTTTTATGATTAATTATGTACATAATCAGCCTATACTGTTCCCACTGCTGGGACACAGGCCTCGTCTCTGTGTGTCACTCAAATTAGAAAAATTAATGCTATTTCTGTATTAACATAAATTAAATGTCGATCTAAAAAAGCAACAAACGTACAATTATTATCTATTGGTCTCTCTCTCTTGAGATCTCGACCGTAGTGGTGGATATCTCGACCAGTACGGTCGAGATCTCGAACATGATTTCGAGACTGACCGCGCGCGGCTTAACACACTATGCTTCTGTAGAAGCTGTTTTCAATATACTTAATAGTTAATGGATTTATAGTGTGCTTGATGTGTCTGTGCTAATTTGTTGCGTTATGTATCCGTAGTACAGATGATTATTACTTTAATAAACGTTTATTTCCTTTGTTTCGAGGTTATTTACAAAATATAACATGATTACCGTAAGCAGGCTTAGTTTAAGTTTATGATATTTTAAACAAAAAAGCCATTATTTTAAAAAGTAGGCGAATTCTCGATCTCGATTTATTGCCGGGAGAGATCTTGAATGGCCAATCTCGACACTAGACTTAGCACGCGAGATCTCGAGTTGTCATCTCGACTCGAGATTGCATTCCCTAGGTACTTGGCACCACATTAAGTTATTAACAGAATTTTTTATCAAAATTCTAACATTAGGATAGAATACCAAAGTCCTAAAAAATATTAAAACACTTCATAATCTAAATTCACTTGCGAGTTACAAGTGCACAAATAGAGCCTTAAGTTTTGCATTACCAACCTTGCTCTTATTCGCAAAACAATTATAATAAATAAAACATGCTAATTCGTGAACCGTTTAAAAACGCACGTATGAAAGGCGGGGCGCGTCGGTGGCGGTCGCCGGGTCTCGTGAGGCAGGTAATGACACAAAACGATGCGCGTGACCATCACATAACTCACACAAGGATCATAACAAAGATACACTGCATACCACTGATGATAGATAGATCATCGTGTCGCCATGTTGTGGGTAGATCCTGTGCTTGCGCTAGTTTAAAGCGGAGGTGTCTGGTTCGACTGGATCATTGTGGAGTTTGTTACTGGATCGTCATCAAATGAGGAAAACTACATAAAAATGCGGGGGCGATTTATTACATTCAATTGTAATGTAGTAATGAACTAAGTGCTAGAGGAAGGCTAATGTCTAGCTGTGAACGTCTTTCGGCTGTATGATGAAGATGAACTTTAAAAGTTAGCTCCCCACTTACTACTTCTTTTGGTAAACTTTAAGTACTGAAGAACATTTTGACTACAACAAGAATTCGAAAATCGAGGCAGTAGCAAATAAATTAACAGAAACGCACATTCATCCTTAGTTAAGTACCTACTCAATTCTTACCCACTAAAGATACATATATTAATTAACCAATTCCATAATACGAAATTCATACCCTATTTGTGCCTCTGAATCCGCATGACGACCCAGTCTCCTAGATTTATGTGGATTGCTCTTATGCTAGACACCGCACAGATTACTATCTGCTCATATTGTCGATGATCGGCCGATGACTGTTAATTAAGAGCCAATTTAAAAAAGAAATAGTCGTGCTACTATGCCGTGGTAGACACATTAAAGTATACTTAATACTTATATGTTTAATTTTTGAGGTTTTTGCTGAAGAATTATATAATAGGCAGTCTTCTCTTGGTCACACTGGCATAGAAAAATGTGATGACATTAGGTTTTGTGGACGTGACTATTAAGTTCAAGTGAGATGATTCAGGACCATAAATGATCTCAAGTAAGATTTAAGTATCAGAGAAGGCAGGACCTTTATAGGTAATTAATTACCCACAACTATAAATTGCCCATAAGCAGAAGCTTAGTCACACGAAGCTCCACAGATTACGCACACACATTTTTGGTCTCGTCCGTCCTACTTGCACAACTTACTTTGTTAAAACAACACGGTTAAGTACGTAATATAATTATGGCACCTTGTTGAACAAAGATGTCAAAACAGAATTATTCATTCGGTACATATTTGTAACTGGTTTTTGCGCAATAACCACGCTTCGCTGAATGATTAGATGCGCTGAACGACCTTTAGAGCGGGCTGCGTTGCCTAACTGTGACGTCACATAGGCTCAGGTAATCGATCACAGTTACAATGGGTTCTATGTAAATATCAGGCTGTCTCCTTTTATCTGCGTAGTGTTTACCTGCCTGTGTCAATATGTTGCAGTAATACATTTGTTTTGGTTTATTGGATGTAACAGTGTTCTTCTGAATCCTCTTGCATACAGCTAAGTACATAAAATAAATAGCTTTTTGAGAAGATAATTATGTATTTTTCAGTCGTCGGAAAGAGGAAGATAATTAAAATCGGAACCCAAGAAGGGCAACATGTTGCATGCACCGTATCGAGACCGTACTATCGCGGCATTTTCCGCCTGATCATTTAAAATTTTTTTCGCTTAAATCTTTCGCTTATTAGGAAAGCAATAACGTAATTAGTTGCAACCAGCAATGCGCAGCTTAGTGGCGCATCACGTGTACTCCTTTTGTGAATTTTAAGGACGAACTATTTCACCTTGGCGCGGGGCTAAAGAGCGCTTCTATAAGCAAAGGGCATCAAAAAACTTGTCCGCATCGCTGTCAACAGGAAACGTGCCCAAAAGGCTGGCAGCATTGCCACATTGTATGGCAATGTCAGCATTTTTGACAATTTTGTATGGATTGTGTTAGCAGGCCAGCCCTCTGGTCACGTGAAGAGTCGACCAACCGGTTTCTGCTTTCTTTCTTTTTTTCTTCTTTCTGCTGAGCGTGCCCGCCTACTAGCTGTGGGTGAGTGGGAGTCAGGCCTCTGGCTTCAGGCGCTACCGTCATCGTTGGATGACGGTAGCGCCCAGACGCAGACAAGTACGGAACCCAGCAAAGTACCTATGTTGATAGGCACTTTGCTGGGTCCCTACTTGTCTGCGTCTGGGCGCCCGGCGCGTGGCACCGCATCGCTGCCAATGCGGTGAAGGTGTCGACTGCCTCGGACACCATGGCTTATCCTGCAGTAAAAGTGCAGGCCGGATAGCACGGCATGCCAGCATCAATTACATCATCCGTCGTGTTCTTGTCACCGCCGGTGTGCCAGCTGTTTTAGAACCCAATGGCTTGGCACGCGACGATGGGAAGAGACCAGACGGAATGACCATAATGCCTTGGAAGGTAGGTAGGCCTTTGGTGTGGGATGCAACGTATGACGACACCCTTGCGTCATCCCATCTTCCAAGCACGGTGAGCTGTGCTGGGGCGGCTGCTGCAGGTGCGGAAAACCTCAAACGGCGCAAATAAACTCCAATCTCTTTGGAACTTATATGTTTGAGCCGTTTGGGGTTGAAACACTAGGGCCATAGGGCCCGCGTGCCCACTTACACAGTAGTTCGAGACATCGCCAAACTGAAAAAAGGTAAAAATAAAAAAGTCTTCATTAAAACTTTACAGCTTATTTGACACTTGTAACAACTTAAACACTGTGTTAATTATAAATTATTGTATAATTTCAATTAAACTTTATGACGTGCTGTACAGCCTATTTAATGGCTAATAAATGTTGAAATAATAAACACTTTAAAGTACCTACATTAATATGGGGTTCAAATTAAGAAATAAAAATGTTAACGCCTGATAAGAAGGCTCGTTACATGATTAGTTTACTGCTTTTTATGCCCAAATGTAGAGTAAAAAGGGGGCTGTTGACGAGACGAAAAGAATGTCCTAAAAAGGTATTCGCAGCACAAACTGTTGCAACTTCGTCAGTTTTGGAAATGTCCTTTTATCTACTACGGTGTCTATAAACATCGTGAGAAAACCGGCATGTCCTAGAACCAAAAAATCGAAGACATGTAACATCTACCAACCCGCATTGGGCTCGCGTGGTGGATTACGGACCACTCCCTCTCACGAAGAGGAGGCCCGTGTTGCAGCAGTGGGAATTTTATAGGATGATTATGCCGCCGCTGCTAGTGTCTCTAGAGAGCGAAAACCACTTTCCACCAGGTTGGCAGCCGGTCTGATTGTCAACGTATTATCATATCCCGATGCATTTAAGTATACAGAAGAACATACTACTTACATTATCTTAGCGAAACAATAATGGCCAATTGATTATGCGCTCAACATCATTGTTAAATAAACTGTTTACAGATGATTCAGTTTCAAACAATTACCTACCAGTCATCAGTGCAATGGAACTTGCAATATTATCTCTGCAAGGCCATCTGTGTTAAGCAGTTCCTACACTTCCATTCGCGTCTCTTAAGAATATCAATAAAAAGTAAAAACACAATTAGCTGGACTGTCAAACGTGGGAGGAACAGACTTGGGTCTTAATATGACCGCAATTACATACATTAAACGATCCAATACCAATTCGTGTGGGCACCAAGGTCCCGGACCATATTGGGCAAAATTGTCTCACTGGCATATCAACTACATAACCCCTTTGTGAAGCCGACCAATAAATCTGTTGACATTGTTTAAACATGTGTTGTTCACGGATTTATTTTAAGTTGTGTTTGTTTAAGGTAAATTCAATTAAGTAAAGGCACTAAAAGGGGTTTTATCTACTATTTTTTGTAAAGATCAGGACCCAGAATGCTTCCTTGAGAAAACCTATAAGTAAAGATTACACATTGATAACAAATGAAATAATTAGACTAGTTCCATAAACGATGGGACACATAATTTATGATGTGTTGCGTATCCTGTTGTCTACACATTACAGGAACTGATGGACGCTACTGATGGCGCCAAATACTTAGCCGAATTCTGGGTCCAATTCGACTCCATCGACACGCTATGAAGAAGAAGAAGAAGAATAGACTAATGTTTGACATGGAATCATCGTGAAGCTAAATTATTTTTTTATAGGTGGATACCCAAAACCATGTTTATGGTGGAAGCAATACACAGGCAAATAAACAACATAAGGACTTCAGTGATAGGTATCGTTGACTTCATTATTGCAGAACAAAAGATAATTCTAAAGACAATCAAGCTGCAATAAGACTTTATCCTCAAGGCTATAGTATGAAGAGGTGTAAATGAATAAGTACCATCTTTTGATCTCGTAGATAGACAAGACACGTGTAAACATAAACTTATCCGCAGACACAACAGTGTAATTATATGTAAGTAGTCATAATTAAAATGATTTTAATCGTTTCCATTAAAACAATGATAAATAACTTACAGCTCATAAAAGTGGCGAGAACAACAATAAATGCTAACTGAACCAAGTAACTATTCAGTAATCTGTGACTGAACTGTCTTTTTTAGGAATCGACAAGAGGTTACAAAATGCTGGGAAACGTGGAATAAACATGAAGAAAATAAAAGCTGATGAAGAATCAATAAACGTTGTAAGTACCTACTTAATGATTGTTTGATGTTTGTAATGTCTCGTTAATTTTTATAGATGTTCCAGCAAATTAGTGATATGCATGACTTGGTGAAGATTGTAGGAATCAGCTCGATGAATCAAAGGACCTCTCTAATGGTTCAATAAAGAATTTAGGAGGAAAAGCAGTTCTTTCCAAAGATCATGTCTTACCGTGGAGGGGCTGCCATCGGCTGGACTCACGCACCCAAGAAAAAAGTCTCTGTGGCACTGGATTAAAGTTGTGCATTTACTGGCGTGGGTAATCCTGTAGCTCCGCCCTCTCGATGCGGCCTACAGTGTTGCGAATTTTTGGAGGCGCGATGCCAGTATAAGTAGATACAACATTCGCAGCCGATGTGATGACAATTAGTGAGCGGCCTACGTCCATCTGTGGACGTCTTTCAGCTGAAATGATAATTGTGGTGGTGGTGGTGGCAAGGAGTCTTTTGCCGTAATCTGTGAAGAGGCTATATCCAGTAATGTTTGGACAGTGACATGGCAGTCGGCAACCAAAAACTTCTAAGAAACTGGAGAGAGAGTTCTCCTTACAAGGCATTCTTACCAACCAGTGATACATCAACCATTCCCAAATCTAAAAAAGTACAATAAAATACAAAATTCGCTACCTACGTATAAGATAGCGGATACGACCCGCCCACAGTGTTATTTACATGTGTCCAAAGTACAGACGGAAAAAAAAACTCGCACAGCCATTTAAAGTAATAAGACAATGCGGTTCATTAAGTTAGCTACCTCCGCCCACTCTATGGCACCTTCGTCTCTCGATTTAACGAGTCTACGTAAAACGTAACATTTACATATGGTACACAGAGTATAAAAAGTTGACGTGTGTGGTGTAGGTACTTGTAATTTTAACATTTTTGGTAATTTTGTTCGGGTCTCTTAAAGAAAAGAAAGACAGAAAGAAAATACTCTTATTTGCGGTAAACATGACACAGAGAAAGAAACACAAAGTTGGGGAAAGTATGCGTCAAATCCATGCGTAACGGCCATCGCTCAGCTATAATGCTACGACCCTATGCAAAACAGAGCCCCAGCGCTGGTTTTCATCGCAGTCGGCGTTTATGAGATGCAGTACCTACACGACGAGATATAAATTATAAAAAGAAAGAAAGGAAAGAAAAAAGCATAAAAAATACAAACAAAAAACAATTTGGGAGAAAACATGCGTCACATATACGCAAAACGGCCATCGCTGAGAATAATGCTAAGACCCTATACGAGACAGATCCCTAGCGCTGGTTCTCAACGACAGCCGATAAAAGATCAAAGAAATAAAATCATTAATGATAAATAAATGATCTGTGATTATTAAATGTGTGTGGTGCTAATTAAATAAATATATTTGTAGAAACATGTTCAAAAGATTCATTTTCCACTGACAAAATTCAATACTCAGATCTCCATTTCTCATTTGGATTTGAACATCTTTGTGGAGTTTTAGACACGCCTTCTAGTTTTATATTTGGCAATCCGAACCTTTTAGACTTAGACCAGTATTTCAGAACCTCACTCCAGCTTCAAGCGTTACTTAAAACTAGTTTCAACCAATCAAATGGCTTTAAATTATTTTCAACTAATGCTTGAGTCTTGAGTGAGGTTCTGTAATATGGGCCTTAGTATCTTATTGTAATGTACTGCCTTATTTTCCTTCGATGCAAACCCGCTTTGTATTACCATCAATAATACTCGTATGTGGCCCCTATGGTCTAGTCATCTAATAGGCGCAAGCGCGATTCCTGAGTCCATCACGTTCATCATTTTATCCATCAGAAATTTCAGTAGGACTTCAAAGTCGGGACTGGAAGACTCGCATGCCACTTAGACATAACTGGCGAAATGTGGGTGAGGTGTATCTATGTATTATAAATAAATATATCAATTTACTTTTAGGCGATACAGGCCCATAGAAAAATACCTTAACCTAACCTATGTTAGTAGTACTTTGTTTTGCTTATATTATGCTAACGCTAACGGTGTCATCTTTCATGTGCAGATGGTGGCTGATGGTGTTTTTAGTGAGGAAAAATCCCGAATGAAATCCCGATGGAATCTCTCCTGTTTTATCCTCAAATCCCAGGTTCTTTTTGAAGGTTTCCCCCCGAGAACAATAAAAAGATACCTATTATGCACTCTGCCTAAGTCTTCGTAGAATGCAGCAGATGTTATGTTATATTCTACAAAATAATGTTACAGGGACTATTCAACCAATCACTGAACTAAAGGCACAACAAAGTTACAAGCTAGATTACACAAGCAACAGCTACTAACAGTTTGAGTTCAATAGACTTCTCTATTCCAATTAACTGCTAACGAGTAAACATATCGACTGGTCACCATTACTCATTCGTGTAGGTTTTGTTCATCGGCAATACTGTCATCGATATTTATTATTATTTCTTTAATTTTGGGTCATTTAGATTATTTATTTTGTTTGTTTTATGGATAAGTAAGGGTCTTGTGATGATGAATATGCGCATTATTTTCTGGGAAATTTGAACTCGAAACTGCAGTGCAGTTTTCTGCTCAATTCCTGGAAGTAAAGAAAAACTTTATGGACAATTGGTGTCATTCATTAATACCTGCATTCCCAGTTGTAATTTTAGCCTAGCAAATAAAAAATCAGAATAAAGGTTACACTTTTTTTTTGGGTATTATTTTTAAAACTTCTATGTTACTTATTTGTGTATCATGATTTGATCATTTGGGCACATACGACATTCTTTTCTGAACTGTTAGCCACCTCTTCATAAGGTCTAATGGCATTGCCCGGATCAGGCGACCACCATTATATTGAGTAATTTAGTTTTGAAAGTAACATCAGATATTATGCGTTCTTACAATATTTTATCATCATAGCATTAGCCAATGTTTTGATATGTCACGTCTCCGTCAGTTCTATTACCGATTGCAATAGGTTGGTGTGACTTGGTTTAATTGGTATTTACCTTTGACATAATAGCAGACATATTTGAATATTAAATGCCGTGCCTAGGAAAGCACGTTAAGCCGTTGGTCCCGGCTGTCATTCGTGGCTCTTTGACAGCCGTTACGTGTCGTCAGAGGCCCGAAAGTCTGACAGCCAGTCTTACCAAGGGGTATCGTATTACCCAGTAACTGGGTTGTGGAGGTCAGATAGGCAGTGGCTCCATGTAAAATACTGGTATTCAGCTGCATCCGGTTAGACTGGAAGCTGACCCCAACATAGTTGGGAAAAGGCTTGGCAGATGATGACTTGAGTATTAAATGCGACTGCGACCCCCGGATTGGCTAACATAAAGCGAAACATTCAAGACACTTCCAAGTTGTTTTTTAATGTAATAATTGCTTATCCAAAACGATGGATGGACTGTGTGAATGATGATATGGTTAGAAAGGGAGTGACTACCAAGATGACGACTAATAGAAAAGTATGGAAGAAAAAGACATGTCAAACAAAAGACAAATAATTTGGGATAATGGCAGGAGAATGATGATGTTGATGAAAGAATGAATAACATTTATACAGGACTTTGAAAAGCAGAAAGCGAGAAAAGTAAAGTTCTTAATGGAAAATTGACAACTTAGACTCGAGTTTAACTTCAGTTTTTGTAATAAGAACTTCACATTTGTCGGATTATATTTCGAAATTTAAAAATGCCGTAAGGCCGTTGGAGTTTTTTAGTGCACACTTATTTAGTGCTATGACAAGCCCAAAGATCAAAACTGAGTTAAAGTTTATGAATAAAAAATAATAAAAAAAAATAAAAAATAGTTTATTGTCACAAATCAGCAAATAGTTACAATTTTGTGTTCGAAGCCTCCTTTTAGGCAGATAATGCCTGTGTTAGAAGGCTCCGCTCTTCCATAACAATGGTATAGTTATCTAAATTATGCGTGACGTGTAGCATGATGTGAGGTGTGTGTTGTGACGTGAAGTGGTGTGTGTGAAGTTAAAGTATTGTGTGTTGTGATATGATTGTGATGTATGTTGTGATGTTAATGTGGTGTTTGTGATTTGATGTGAATA
Source organism: Hydraecia micacea (assembly GCA_914767645.1). Classification (NCBI taxonomy): domain Eukaryota; kingdom Metazoa; phylum Arthropoda; class Insecta; order Lepidoptera; family Noctuidae; genus Hydraecia; species Hydraecia micacea. The sequence goes on along the minus strand of OU611783.1, from coordinate 13,483,166 downwards.
TGATATTATATAAAATGAGGTGTATGAATAATGTGTGATTTGTCTGATTACTCAATCTGTTGTAACAGAGCCTCCGTTTTATCATAGGAAAGTGTTTTAATCCAATTTACTAAGCTTGTTTTACAATTGTACCTATTTTTATTATGAACATACACGTATTTGTTTATTTTGTTGTATAATTGAGCTGAACGTTTGTGTAGTTGTCTGCTAGAGAATTTCAATTTAGTTCGGGGAATATCTGCGATTATATCTTTTCTTCTTTTTGATTGGGTACTATTATTATATGGTAGAGACTTATGTTTCCTGAGAACGACTTGAACAATGTACAATTTCCTTACAGAGAGTAAATTACTAATTTGATACAAGCTTTCCGTAGAGAATCTTCTTTTTTTAAAATACATAATTTTGATTAAACTTCGCTGAGCTCGTTCCAGGGTTAAAAATTTAGTTTTAGCCGCTCCTCCCCACACTGGGATACAATAAGTGAGGACCGATTGCACAAGAGCAGTATATACTTCATTAAGAAGATTCCTGGTACGAATGGATCATTCGAAAGATCACGCCAATCTTCATCATGATGGACATCGGAATGATATACTTGCACAGCCTTGTACAAGTTTATCATTTGTCACTATTTAAAACAACCTTTCATATAGACAGAATAATAAACTATATTTCAGTACCTACCTACTTTTCTATGTGGTTACTGTATGTTACTCAATGTTGATCAATCAATGTTGATCAATTTAACCAAGTTAATTTTACTTTTGTGGACAGTGGTGGTAGTGTTGTAGATGGGTACGATCATGACTGGTCAAGCTCCGTGCGTACCCTATGTAGTTCGATACAATAGAAAATCAATTGTGTCTAACGAGACACAATTGATTTTCAAATTTAAAGTTCTTATTACAAATACTGAAGTTAAACCCGAGTCTAAGTTATCAATTTTCCATTAAGAAATTTACTTTTCTCGCTTTCTGCTTTTCAAAGTCCTGTATAAATGTTATTCTTTCTTTCTTTATCTGAATTGTCTACTAAAATCGTTTTGGATAAGCAATTCATCAACATCATCATTCTCCTTCCCTTATCCCAATTTATTTGGCTCGGCGCAACATGTCTTTTTCTTCCATACTTTTCTATTAGTCATTATCTTGGTTGTCACTCTCTTTCTAACCATATCATCATTGCTTGAGAGCTTGAGAGGTCATGCAATTTTCAAATAAAATCTTTTCCTACATATTGGGCGCATGCCACCTTTTCGAACTGCAATTTTCATTCAAAATGTTGGCAATGAAGTAGTCGAAAAAATAATAAGGTGCGACAAAAAAAAACATGTTTTGTTTTGTTTACCTATTAAAAAAGGTCGTTCGCAGCTGTCATTTTAACGTAGCAAATTAAAAATCAGAGTTTAGGTACTTAACAAATTCCTGGAATGTTCATTCACGAACTATCGCTCGTCATGAAATTTTTAAGTAAATAGAGTAACAATATCCAAAAAGGATATAATTCGGTGTGTGGTGAGCTGGTTGGAATAACCACTGACGGCCACCATGGGCCACGCACAACGGTCCACCTGAAGAACTAAGTGCGGAAACCAAATCTAATAACATAGGATAAAATTCGATAACAATTTTGCGTTAGAATAATTGAAACTAGCAGATTTCCAGGAAAATCTAGGACATCCTATCCTGATATTATTCTATTTGACAGGTGGCTCTCCGGGCAATTGGATTTCTCTGAAAAAAATAACATGGAGGTATACGAATCAAAACTGGGGCATATGAATAGCAAAAAGCCAGAGAGCTGGGAATTAATCTGAGCCCAAACAAATATATTCTATCATTGATAACCAACGTTAGGTTCATATTATATTATTACATGCTGTTTAATCATAATTTTAAGGATCATCATCATCATCTGCCTAGCCTTTCCCCAACTACGTTGAGGTCAGAATTTTCAAGGATAAAGGACAATAAGGATGTTTATAAATCTTCAATAAGGACGTCATTGTATCATATACTAGCCGACCCTACAGAAGTTGTCCTGTCTAAATTTCAATAATTCATATGTAATTCCCATAGAAAATGCACTTTCAGTGTCCAAATTTCCCAATTTCTGGCAGACATTTTATTTTTTTCTTTTCTATAGAACCAGCACACTAGTTACGTCTATAAATCTTAATCTGAATTATTTTGAAAGATAAGGCTAACCCATTGCTTATGTTTAAAAAAAATTTATGCTCAACAACGTAAATAACGGAATGAATTTTGTAGAAAATATAAGGCAGTGAATCAGTTTATTGTAGAACTGTCAAAATGAAAGCCATTGCTACAATCATCGATATATTATATGAACTCTATGGCTACAATAGCTTTCATTTTGACAGTTCAACCCCGCTGATTCGGACTAAAATTTGGCAAATCGGTCCACCGATCTGAAGTGATGCGCTTACCAACGAACAGCGTTTGATTTTTATTATATAGCTTTCTTATTTGTTGTTTATTACTTTCCCATTTTCAACAGCGGTATGTGGGTGGTATAGCTTACTTCGAATGTAGTAGGCTAATTATGCTAGCTTACTAGCCGAACGTTACACGTTCGTATGCAAAGCATCAGAAGCAATTCTCGTAATTTTAAGAACGTTCACAGTCTGATCTCAATCGCAATCTGTCAAAAATACTAAGTTTTTGATATTTGTTGGTCGCCGAGATGAGATTGAGACTAGACTTTGAACGTTTTAAATTACGAGAATTGGCCTTTGGTTTTTGCGAACAGCGGGAGGATAAAACACACTCCACGTGCTGACCCTTTCCAGATTACGGCCGTACTATTGTTATTAATAAGTATCTTTATAATTACCATAAGAATATTCCAGATCTAATCGATTGTCAAGATAGCTGAAGAAATACCTATACCTACATTGATTGATTCATATTCTGTCAACCTTAAAATGTTATGTTTCGCAAAAAATATTAACTTTGATCTATGTTTCTTTATTTAAAACAAGAGTTTAAAAAATATTTTAATAGAACTGTGTAACTCACCAGTAGGTTAGTTAAGCATCACAATTAATAAACAATAAATGACGAAACAATTACTAAAACAAACACACGAATATTAAAAACGAGTCGATTACCGATTAGTATACCTACCGAGTGTCCGGTAATCGATTTAACTGCAGTTACGAAATGCATAATCAAGTGTTTGATGATCAGACCGTCAATGCAGTCAGGTAGTTTGAGTGGGTACTTGCACAGGCCAAATAAGCTACAGTTACATACACCACGAACTTCAGGCAATGTTTCATGATTTTGGAAAGCAGGCACTGTAGAGTTTATAGCCTATTTGGTTCTTAAATGCAACCTTTATGAATACCTACTTTGAAAAGTAGATGGCAAAAATACGAGACAAACATTGATTTATAAAAATAACAAGAAAAAATACAGTAGGAAACAGATTTCGCTGACAACCCAGGACACAAGGATAACAATGTAAAAAACGTACAATCTTCTTCTAGGAATAATTATTGAAGTAATATGACAAACTGGTTTTATTTACTCGTCCCGGTACTGAGAACTCGTATAGCTCTTGATGCTAGTTTGTTGATTTGCAAAGATGTTGCTGGAGGTGTTGGACGCAGTGGCCAAAATTACTAAGTTGTCGAAGGACTTGGTCTATTGACGCGAAAAGAAGACGAGCAAATTATTGATGTCGATTAGCAGCTATGAACCCACCTATAGGTGATCGCTTTGTCGTTAGCTCACATTAAGATGCTGAATGCTGTTAACCAGCTCGAAGATATAACCCCTAACCCGCCTTTAATTTAACGCATGAGTGCAAACTAGTAACGTTTGAAAAACTTTTTTTTTGTCTTCAACATCTTTGGTTTCTCTGTACTGTTTTTTTTATTTTTAAATTACTTACTTCTTAATTTTAATTGTAAATGAACAAAATATGAACAATCGCGGAAGGCTTTTGTTCTTTAAAATAAATCATACATAAATCAACATCATATTATAATAAATCATTGACGCGTCGAGGAAACTACATACAGAAGAAACACGTGTAAAAAAGACATAGGTACATATAGCTCTTAACATATTTGGAAATAGGACTCATGAGCCATGACTACATTTCAAGTATTAAGTGTTAAGTCTAAACTAATAGAAGTTTTATAGTAAATACGTAATGAGCTGGGAACGTAGCGGTGATCGCCGAGCGGCCATTGTCCGGACTCCAGGCGCCTTCCGCTTCCAAATAACCATTCACCGTAGACCCCCAACTTTACACTACTCCTCTCTTCATTACTATCCATACTAGGTGCATGGGAGGGGCAGGACAGGTCAAGCTAACCTGGTTTAGTGCATGTATTAGTATAGGAAAGTATCGAAAGGCGGAACGGCGCGATTGAAAAATAGAAAACGTGTGGGTGTACAATGTTCTATATGTAAATAACTAGACTGTCACCGTTTATGCTATGGAGGAAGTATCTGACGTGTGATTCGATTAAGCTGTCCTGCGATTTATATAAAAAAAGGACTGAGACATATCCCTCTTGGACGTTTTTTATTGAAAATGAAATGTACGGTGACTGGTCTGTCTGCAATGCTTGTCTATGTCAAAGATTGATGCTGTTTTTATTTTGCAACGTTCATTGTGAGAGTGATTGCCTAGAGAAATGGAGTTTGCATAAGTTAACATAGGTTTAGGAAAATAATAATAATACAATATATAATTACATCTTGCAGAGGAGACTATTTTGATAGTCCGACGAGCACCTTTGGAGGTATTTTACAGTATGTGTCTCATTATGTGCGATTGGATGTGCTCCAGCTTGTAGAATTTCCCTACATAACACGTCAGTATAATAAATGATGGTCAGATTAAAACATATTCAAGATCGCCTGCTATTAAATGGGATGAAACATAACTGGTGAAATGTGGGTGTATAGACTAAGCTACTACAACCTGTCAAATTTATTTAATAGATTTTCAACTTTACCCCTAAGGGTATAAGGTTCAAAGTTGATTGGGAAAATTTGACAGTTTCGGGTAGCTTGATGTGCTGGCGTCTGTACCTACTATGGGTACACCTCTGCCTATAACCCTTCGGGGCAATAAGGCGTGATGTTATGTAAACCCTATTTCACTACGATATTTTTCCAGTAGACTTATATGAAGTAGGTGTAATCCAGCAACTGTGGCTGAAAATAAGTACCTAAAGCGCGCTAATGTAACGTGAAGATTGTCTTTAATCAATATCATCGCAATCTGCCTAGCCTTTTCCTAAAGAACTATGTTGTCTAACACTACTAGTCTAACAGAATGCAGCTTTTACATAAAGTACACCAGTATTTTACATAAAGTGACTGCCTATCTGACCTCTACAACCCAGTTACTTGGTAACACAATACCTACCCCATAGCAAGACTGGTTGTCAGACTTTCAGGCTTCTGACTACCCGTAACGACTGTCAAAGATCTACATGTCACAGCCGGGACCAACGGGTTTACGTGCTTTCCGAGGCACGGTGGGGTCTCGGTATGTTATGGATGGTCACCCATCCACGGACCAACTTCGGCATGAGTTGCTTAACCTTGAAGATCGACCCGTGCGACTGTTACTATTTAGTCACGAGTCCCTTCATATTTTAATCAATATCATCATCATCAGCCTGAAAACATCCACTACTGAAGTTGGTCCTCTAATTGAACCACTTTCAGCTCATAAAACGCCTGAAAACCGAGACGGTGTTCATTATTTTATAATAAAAACAATATCTACAATGACTAATCTATATAATGTTAGAAACTGCGTGGCGTGAGAGTATGAGGAGACATCGGCCGCCCTCCCGCTATGCGCCATGCACTATATAGCCGCTTACGTTTGTGAGAGCGAATCGGCCGATCCCACTCTGAATACTGCTGAAACTGTGGACATCGGAACATTACTGTTTATTTGTTTTACTAATGATATTTTTAAAGGTTGTACCTACCGACTACTTACTTGTATCTACCGTTCAACTGCCATAGGTACAGCCCTGCCTAGATCAAATGTGCCGTGGAAACTGTTTCTGGATTGTGTTCAACTAATTGTATAAGTACTTATGTTTGTTATTGCATCTGTTTGTTTCCCAAATAAAATAAAATAAATTAAGAGACTTCGTTTGACAGCTGAGGAGTTTGTTGCGCCACTTCTTTTTTCCAGCTAAAGCACTAGGAAGTGGTGAAGGGCGAGCGGTTTGGGGGACTGTCTTATGTTTTTCATGTAATGTGTAATTTTGACGTTCGAAAAGTGCTGATTCTCAGCCTAGTTTGAATAAATGATTTTTGTCTTATAAAAGAACTTGACATGCACTTGATTTTGAAAAAATGGATAATTATACTAATCTAGGTATGGATTAAGGCATGCTACATTGACTTGAGTACATTCCTTTTGCCCATAGTTGTTATTATCAGTTTTTGAGTCGTGTTTACTCTATGTTCACAAGAGGAAGAAGATCTTTTGTAGATTGTTGCTATATCGTTATTCATTGACAGTTTTATTGCAGTAAAATTAATCGAAACGCTGAAAGAGTAAGGACGACAAAGTCCAAGCCAATTAATAAAATGAGCAATACCAATACAAGAATTTTCTTCTTTTTCACACATTCAAAGTTACATATATGTTTAAACGTATAAAGGGCTTTGATGGTCCGTGGCATATCTACTTTCACACCATTTTGATTTTTTTTTATGACGGCCTCGCATGTAACCTATTTAAATCGATAGCTGACATCAATGCAAACAGAAAACATAAAATCAAAGTTGATAGATTACATGCGTGGCCGCCATTTTGAAAAAATATCAAAATGACGCAAGAATAGCCAGGCTCCATATAAAAAACTTCAATCCCTTTGTACAAGGCTACCATTTTTTAGCAGACAGAGTGAAGCTGGTGTTATACATGGTCGTAATGTAAAAGTTATCCAACTTTGTATTTCTTTACGCTCACTACCTTGATACAAATAAAGGTACAATAGCGGAGAGGCATAAATAGGAAATCGTCGCTCCACTGGCTCGAATAATTCACTAAGAACCAGAGTTTCACATGAAAATCGTAATTTTGTATGCAAATTGAATTCACCGCGGTTACTTGACGAGATTAACCTTTTATTTACACTCTGACATTATATTCGTACGTTCAAGAATGTTGTTACGTACCTAACAATGACCTTTTTGTCTCAATGTATAAAAAAGGAGGAGGAATTCGATTCGCACATATGTTTTTCGAACGTTTAAATGTGCTAAATATTTGGAGGTCTCGTTTGAATACAGAGAGTAAATTATTAATTACCTAGTAGATTTTTTTACTAAACCAATAGTTTAATTTAACTTTAGTGCCAACTTGAAGACAATGGAGATACCTACTCACCTCTTTCGTCTTCAAGTTGGCACTTCACTTCAGGTGTACGGTCTCATCGTCGTACACTTATGGAAATTCTGCACACTGCTCAAGAAGCGACTTCCTAGGAACATAAATGGAAAGCAACCGCATGAAGACATCGGACCAGCAGGCGCCCACGGACGACTGCCACGTTCAACCTCAAGGACACCGAGACAATATTTTCTTTAGTTTTGATTAATTGTTTACCTATCTACTTTTACTTTAATATTTAACTTTGTGCAGGCGTTTCTTTCTCTCCTTCTACTCATGTTAGCCTCTTTAGGCGCTTGCCAATATAATATACTGTCTCATCGCTGTACATTTTTCTGCTTACTCTGTAACCTACTTTAGACCAACAATGCGCGTCATAATTTAGCATAATAAAATGACATGACTAACGAATTAAAATATAGTGAACTTATAAGTCCTATTAACAACTTAGAGAAGTAATCGCCTTCCACTCTAGTACTGTTACTTACTCTTAGCGTACGGTGAGATGACGAATGGAGGAATTGAATTTAAAAGCCCGTAGACCAGTACGCGGTCCAGAACTCCTCAGACATCACCGAGTAGGTCGACTTCAATTCGCACGTGAACACGCCAGCTGATAAATTTAACTACTGAGTGCATCTCAGTGGAAAGTGTTTCTCTATACTAACTGAACTTACCAACCTTCTCGACAAATCGGTGTACGGATTTAACTACTAGATACAACCCGTGCATCAGGTATATATTAGATATAATGCGGTTTATAGTCTTTGAATAATTTGTAAATGAAATGTAATGCAATGCTACGCTTCCAGTCCACTCTTGCGCCTCCTAGTTACTTTTTTGTAAACTGAAGCATAAATTAGAACTTTATTACTTTCTTCAAATCTAGTGCACTTTGCTACTTACTATTAGCTGATGGTTTTCTCAACTTGCCAGATCGATTCAAGAGTGATTCGATACATTAGTCTGTTAACAGGCAATGGTAGAGTCAGTCCAGACCAGAGTCTTTTCAGATTTCTTTTCAGCCGATACTTTCGAGTTGTTTTAGTGAATCAAGCACACACAAATACATATTACATTTCCTTAACAAAAACGTCAAATACAACTCTATCATTAAACAACCTTAAATAAACACTCAACGTCAATGAAAAAACACGCACGAAACCAACAGAATTTTACAAAAAAAAAAGGAATCCAATCACAATAATATTATGTTTATTGTATGACAACATTATAACGAGACAGTTAATTACACGGAAGATACGGTGGAGCGCGACAATATCATTGAGTCTTACGTTTCATACAAAGGTTACTTTATAAATATTCCAGTCATGTACAGTGCGTACACATCGTGATTGTACATAAAGCTGTACAGTAATTGGTCAGGCGATTAGCTCAGTTTCAACGACGCAATTATTGTTTTTAGTTACTATTTCAATGTTGTTATGTGTTTTGTTACGCATGCCATTTTGTACCTCGTCTCTTTGATCTCCCATCCTTGATAAGCCAGATTAATATTCGTTGTGGAAATAAAGTAAAGATGATCGGGGAAACTCTGTCTTATTACAAAACGAAATCTAACTTTAGTTCTAGCCTAAGCCTTTGAGCCAGTATTTGTTTTTTGAACTTTATTTCGATTTAGGGCTGATTTTTTCAACGCTAGATAATTTTATCTGAAGAATAATTTTGAAATTTTGACAGTTCTTAAATACAAAAACTGTCAGACGTAAATTTTATTTCTCGAATAAAATTTTTCTGTCGATTGAAAAATCAGCCCTTAGGCAAAGTTCTTAAGACTAAAATGACAACTTAGCACGTACTAAGAACCTATTAACCTATCGTTTTTGTAGAAACACCTGCATTTCTAAAACAGTTCGGTTCTAAATTCAGTAACTAGATCGGTGGTTTATACCTGAGGGCAATTAATTGTCGTAATTTTAAGAACGTTCTCAGTCTGATCTCAGTCTCAATCTGTCAAAAATACCTCTAATTTCCCTACATTTTTGACATTTGTTTTTCGCTGAGATGAGATGGCAACTACATTTTGAACATTTTTAATTACGAGAATTGGCCTTCTGATCTTAATAAAAGCCTTGTTTTGTAATAAGGGGGTTTTTGTATTAAGAAAGACTTTGAAATCACGATATATAAGACTATAATAGAATTTATAACAGAAATCTTGAACTAGATACTGCTCAGAAAAATAAAATATTCTAAAAAATATCATAATCAAACCATTTAAAATCAACACATCGTAAACATTGGGTGGTCTACAACATGTTGTGATTTGTGATCAATTTGGACTAGGTACTCTAACAACCCGTTATAAATACGTTAAGTTATGAATAAATAAATCTAAAGCAAGTTTTATATGACAAAATAACATAATAACTGTCAATAAAACGTCCAACAGTCGCAATAATGATAATACTAACAAGTTGTTGGACATCTGATACCTGAGTTAGGTAGTAGTTCAATTTATAAGAATGAAGCGGTTTGTGATTTCTTGATTTTTTCTTAGGAGTTCATTTTGAGATTTTATGGGATGACAGTAGTGTTTAACAAATGAGTTGATTGACTGTTTCGTTGGTGTTAATAGTGCAAGTGCGACTGATGAGGAAGGGGACCAGGGTTTAATTATAGAATTAATATTGCGATGGTGGAAACAAACAAGTAGAGACTTTTTACTAACCTACATCGCTAAAAGCGGCGAAAAAATTAGGTATTTTTCTCAATCTACAAAGAAGTAAGATCCAGTTTGTATAATTATTATTAAATAATAAATCAAATTAAGTTTCCCTGATTCCACTGTTCCTCCGATTAAAAACTCAAATCTTCTCTTAATTTCTTCGTTTCGTTCAATCGTTACTGACGTTTCTATGAAATTCAGAGAAATGCATGAGTTTTTTATGAATACTGCACTCTATGCAACTGAACTATTACACTGTGTGGTCAATCAACGATATTTAGATATCGTTAATATCAGTAGGCAAAATACGCGCATTGACGTAGAGTTGCGGACACCAGCTCGTACTACTTCCCTATCGCTAATAGGTCTTATTGTTTTTTTTTTTTGGGTGGGAAATTATCAAATAACTTCTCCCGCTCTGGGCGGAACGGGAGGACGTGTCAGTCTTTTACTGACTAAAACCCACCCGTGTTCCTTTAGTTGCCTGTGCCAGGGGCTACGGTATCTCTTTCGAACAACCCGCGACCCTGGCAGATCGCTAATAGGTCTCAAATTAAAAACTCGACTCTCCTTCCCCCTTATAACTGTATAAAACAATTTTATTTTTCCCGCTTACGCTTGTGCGCTTGGGTCCCGCACCACGGCTGAGCAGCGGTTAGAAGTCGGCCGTCAAATCGCGGCGCGCGAGCGTCCTTCACGGTTGAACGGGCGAGACGCGAAACGCGCCGCATGCACATAGCAACGTACATACATACGTAAAATAACAGCAATGTTTTAATCACCTGTTTTCTATTTCTCATTACAACTAAACTCCTGACGTCAACGGCTAAGCATTTAAACATCTACTTATTTCCTTAATTACATAAGTCCGTATCGGTTTACATGCGCATGAGAATGATCGTTGAGATCGTAACAAATAACCTCACTCTTGCTTCCCTTTGTAATGGAAATCTTCTTATTATATAAAATTCAAAGTCCTGACTGATATATCAACGCACAGCCTAAACCGCTGGTCCAAACACCTGAAATTTGGAGGGTGTGTTCTTTGTAAAGAATTTCGAAAAACCCTTTCTGAGTGGATGGATACCTACCCACTAAGAATGGGTTTTTCGAAATTCTACCCTTAAGAGGGTGAAATTTCACACGGACGAAGTCGCGGGCAGAAACTAGTAATACAGTAGAACAGTTGTTCATCATCCACAACCCGGTTTCACTTACTTCTTGTGCCAATCCCCACGCCCCTGTGAGAGCATCATCCAGGTTTTGCCCGCTTTGGCAACAATGTCGTCTGCCCATCTCGCCGACGGACGACCGACATCTCTTCTTCCAGTCCTTGGCAACAATGTCGTCTGCCCATCTCGCCGACGGACGACCGACATCTCTTCTTCCAGTCCTTGGCAACAATGTCGTCTGCCCATCTCGCCGACGGACGACCGACATCTCTTCTTCCAGTCCTTGGGACGCCACTCTGTCACAACCAAGTACACCTGTCATCATTGCGCCTTGCCTGGTGTCCTGCCCAACTCCATTTGTTTTAAGGCTAAACCTTCTTTTCATGAATAGCATCAATAAACCACGAAACAATTGTTAATAAATAGTAATCATTTGATTGTGTTAATAATAAAATTACCTACCACCTATTACCTATTATTAATAACCTACCTATAATGTATTGACGATCCATGGTTCTTTGGAATATCCGCGAATCCGTATCCGGATATGCTGACTTCATTATCAGCGTCATCATCTTGTGGTGTAAAGCAAAAATTACCTATCCTATTCCATAAAGATCATGCCACCATAATTATGAAAAATTCCAATGACGATAGATCTCAATTAATTGGACTCCTTGCAACGGAAACCTGCACCCTAATTGCATAACACACATCAATCACAATGTGAATAATTTTGAAGGATAATTATTGCTAATCCATTGCTTCATATGTTTGAAAAATGTGTCATCTCAACAAAATAAATAATGCAATGAATGTTGTTGAACTGTCAAAATGAAAGCCGTTGCTACTGTTAGTGTGTGACGGAATTAGCCCGTTGTAAATGTGCTCTTTAATAGCTGAAAGATGTTAGGTGAAAACTCCTGGAATGTTTTTTTTTTTATTTAACTACCTTTGACGGGTGTATTCATATTTCATAGTCATCGTATTGTTTTTCAATACCCGGAAAGATGCTGCAGAACATAATTGCCTTTTACAACTTTAACGGCTTACGGTTGACCTCTACAACCAAGGTACACATAACACGTGTAAAATGCATTAAGTAACGCATCCAACAAAATCTAAAGCAGCCATCATTTCCCAATATCGTTGTAACACCGTGCGCATGATTACCACAGGTGTCCCCAGTCCCACATAAAGTTCAAACAGGCCACATTAAAACAATCCAGTTTTAGAGATCGGTAAAATTGATCTACTATTCATTTGTGTGCCATCCAGGAAGCGAGAGGTCTTTGGCTCCCACTGGAATGCGCCCCGCGTGGGTGGACGAACCGATCCCATACACCGCCATACACTTCCATGCACACGGCTTTCTATTGATTTAATGAACACTATCTTATCACTTTACGCGTTTCGTGGTTGATTCATCCAATTAATGGTCGAAACAACGGAGCTTGGGGCGATATCGAACGGATCGGGTAATTAATCTACAGTAAAATAGAACATTAAAATTATACTTTCATGGGTTTTCGTAATAATTGCGATATAAATCGTGCATTAAAGCGATAACAGATGGCGCCACGCGTGTGCTCGGTCTGTATGTGTATACTTCATTTGAGGCGGATCGAGTACTAAATAATTATAACAGACTATTTATAATTAGATGAAGATGGACATCAATGTGTTTAACATTTTTATCAATATTGAGGTACTTGAATGATTCTCATGCATTTTTGTGAATGAATTTTATAGGACTTTTTTTTTAAATTTTGGAATCGAATGCAATGCAGATCGATCAGTTTAATAAGTAATTTTTGCTCGTATCATATCTTAGGTGGCTTCTATGATAGGTACCCTATTTTCTTTCCAATTTCGGTGGGTAGGTACCTAAGTGATAGATAGCTAAGTGGGTTAAGTGTGGCAATTCAATCTGAACAGGACCAGCAATTGTTTTAGATACATGCTGAAAAGTCAACTGCAGCCGCTACACAAAAAAAGAGAAAATTTATTAAACTTAAACCCAAGTACAGACGCCAGCACATCAAGTTACTATAATCTGTCCAATTTCTTTAATAGATTTTCAACTTTATCGCTAAAGAATAAGGTTCAAAATTGATTGGGAAAATTTGACAGTTTCGGGTAGCTTGATGTGCTGGCGTCTGTACAACCATCGGGGTAATTGCGTAACACACTAACAGTATCAATGGCTTTTTTCATTTTGACAATTCAACAACATTCATTGCCTTATTTACGTTGTTGAGCAGACACATTTTTCGAACATAATGAAACAATGAATTAGCAATATCTTTCAAACTGATTAAGATTATAATTGAGAGCGTGTTACGTGATTAGGGTGCTGGTTAACTGGCACAAACATAAGACACCGATTTTATCAACCAACTTGCAGGTGCAACAATAACATTAAAAAATTTCTTGCAAAAGAAAACCCAAATGCAACAACACCTATATCGGAATTCCACACAAAAATAGCAGATATGAATATGAGCCGTGTAGTAACGAGTATGTTGCCTCTAAACGATATTGTAAAGTTATGCTCAATGAAGCTCATTACCGAGCAATTTCCGATGGTTTAATGTGTCCATAAATTTGCTGAGTCCGGGACAACGGTTTGATTGCCGATAAAACCTCGGCCGCAACGGCAGTTCTGTATTAAAAAGCTGTTAATATAATTTGCACCTCGTTATGATCGAGAGCTCGTCCTGAGAATAACATGAAATTAACGCGTCCTGGTGTCAGGTCATATGGGTTTCGTTACTTTGTGGTTGATGGGATTAAGGCTGTCTGATATTTAGAAAGCAAGAAAAAGTATTTATTGGGACTCTCACAAGAATATCACAAACTAAACTAAACACACTCATAGAATAAAAAAAAAATCAAAATGAAAAGTTAATTAAAATTAAGTTAATATTACTTGGGATTGCTATTTAAAATTCCAAGTGCCTAAAACCTGATGAACATAATACAGGACATCTATATCTTCCAATGCGTGTTTTGTAAGGAAAGATGTACTTATAAATAAAATATGTGGTATGGGTATTATCGAAGCCAATGCTAAGCAGTAAGACTAATTTTAACAAACATCACATCTTTTTCTTTAATCCCAAAATATAAATATGGAAAAGTTACTGTCGTGACGTCAATATCCTATCTCTATTATGTTACAGGAAAATATTTTTTCAGATATTGATAATTTAAAGGATCTTGTGTAACCTTCTGTGAATATATTAAAGTTAAAAATTTACAAACTGATGTAAGTAATAATAAACAAAATAGGTAGTTATGAAATAATAAACAACTTTTAGGGAAAACCGAATAATACAATACAAAACAAATTCGTGCGTTTATCGTTTTATTAATGAAGGATAAAGCTCCTGATAACAAATGGGGAATGCCCGACTCTGTTCCGCTGGAAATAAGTCACTTGAATTCTAATGCTGCTAATATTAAATGATAGGTTGAGGAAAGGAACCATCCGTTAGTGAGTTTCCTTTTACTTGGGAGGCAGAAATACCAAAAGACAATAAAAGCAGGAAATTTTGATGACACAGAAAATGTGCACAAAGCACCATTTCCAAACAGAATTCCCATATTTAAGTGGGTAAGATAAATAATTTGGTTTATCCAAAGATAAGAAACACTTGATCTTGACTATATGAGATAAAATATTTTATATCTGGCCATCTCGTACATCTATATCATCATTTAGTTCATACTTTTGTTTGCTAAAATGCAGTTGTCAGTTGGAATTATATTCCTTTTAGGTAAGTGAGCATCGTTTAGAATCCTTGTTTGTGGTTAATAATAGTTATAATTGTTTGTGATTATTTATCATCAATTGTTTTGTATTTACTCTTTTAAATAATGAATTACTCTGTGTGCTATTCATTATTTTTTGAAACCCGAAAGATTATCCAACTTATGTCTGCTCCTGCCACACAACTGTTAAACTAACCAAACTCCTTCTTTTCCAGCTTGCTTCAGCTATGTGATATCGATCCCCTTACCTGATATCGCAGATTCTGCGAGGATAGTAAATGGAGTAGCGGTGGATATCACTCAGGTGCCATACCAAGCTAGTATAAGGAGGAGGGTCCTATCAGGATGGGCTCACATGTGTGGTGCAGTTGTAATCAGCGATAGAGGAATTTTAACTGCTGCCCATTGTGCTGATTCGTAAGTAATAAATAATGATTTTCTAATGATCGACTAACATTAGATACCATTAAATGTTCGCATCTTAGCATTTCGCATTTCTAGAAATTTGATAACTATAGAAGGCTAGATTATCGTCGTGACTGTTTTATATTGATAAATCTTGGATATCCAAGATTTATCAAAAAAAAAAAAAAAGAACACGGCAATCCAAATAATATTATTTGGATTGCCGTGTTCTTTTATTTTTTTCATCTCCTATGGCACCTGCATTAGTTCATCATCATCATTAGACAACCGCAGTTCACTGCTGGACATAGGCCTCTCCAATTGTACGCTATTTAGCTCAATTCTCGGCAACTCTCATCCAGCTGCTGCGAAGATAATAGCTCTACCTAGCTAGAGGGCATCCTACCTTACGTTTGCCGATTCGCGGTCTCTTTCATAAGTTTTTCATTCGTTATTATTCTTAATTACTGGCCTGTTAGTTTTTATTGTTTTCAATGAACAGATAATAATTTCCTCAATGTTCATAACTTTCAGATACGTATCGCAGCCATCTACCATACGAGTCACGGTCGGTACTTCATCTAGAATATCTGGAGGCACGAGTTACGATGTTTCCGTTGTCTACGTCCACGAAGGATTTTCTACAACGACCTTGGAGCACGACATTGCATTACTTGGGACTGCAAAAGCTATTAAGTTTAGTCAGTATGTTGCTCCGATAGCAATTGCTTCCGAATATTTTGTTCTACCAGCTGGAACTGGAGCGGTAGTTTCTGGGTTCGGAACAACGTCGGTAAGATATATTTCATTATTTTTTACCACCCTAACCTAATCAGCCTATTATGTTCCCACTGCTGGGACACAGGCCTCCTCTCGGTGAGTGGGAGTGGACAGTGATCCGCGCCGTTACCACTAGACGATAAGACACACCACTTCACATATTATGATAGTTCGGATGCGTCTCGAAACTTACAAAGAAACCTCTTTCAATATTTCAGTACGAAGGCTCGTCATCCGAGGTTCTGAAGGCAGCAAACGTCAGCATCGTCTCCCAAGCGACATGTGCACGGGCATACCTACGCATTGCCACCATCAGCACTGGGATGGTGTGTGCTAATGGCAGTAATCCACCACGAGACGCATGCCAAGGCGACTCTGGTGGACCACTGGTGGTAGGAAGCCATCTTATCGGTATAGTATCCTGGGGCGAAGGCTGCGCAAATACCAATTACCCCGGAGTGTACACTAGAGTCTCTGCATACAATTCCTGGATAACGCAAAGGTTACAAGCACTACAACTATAGGCGGATAATAGATATGATCTGAATATACAAAGGAAATGTGAGGTTTGAGAAATAATGTCACATCACGATGATTATTATTTTAAGAATGGACTTACTATGATATCGAATCAATGAACGAATCAAAGATAACTAATCAGAAACTCATAACAGTTAAAACCAAATAAAAATACAAGATATTAACAAAACTTGCCATAGAAGACGATTCGAAACCTGTTCAAAAATAATACTGTTTTGTAATCATTGTTGTTTAAAATCCAATTGAAACGAGTGGAAATTTTGTGAGTGTTTAGAATTTTGAATGTATTTGTAAATAAAAATAATATACTTATGCAAAATTTTGTAAATAAAATTTATTTTATTTTATTTCGAGAAGTTATCATTGAACTTGCAGTGCATTGTACGGACGGTGACTTATTTAAATACAAACAACTTTCTACAATAACAATGGTTCTTACGGTATTTTCTAAGTACGTGTCAATGACATTTTACTTACCTACTGATAGTACTTATTTTGTCACTTGCAATACCGTTAATGCTCAATATGATTGTACTGAAAAAATGTAAATACAAACACCAAAATATAAATGGATTTGGCGTTTTTTTTCACGTCAAGAAGTTGCCTATTTGATATGATAATTCTTACACCGATAAAAAATTTATGAAAGTCATTCGCCGTTTCTTATCGCTGACATAAAGAAACGAACTGCTTACATATAGGTACCTACCCGTGAGTTCTGCACATGATTGAACACGTAGGGTATTTTGAAAAAGAAAATCTGTTGTATCACAGAAAAGTGCAATACCTTCAATCAAAATGTATGGAACAGATAATTTTATAGGGTCCAGAATTATGTGCTGAATCCATGGTAATAGGCGCGTCGATGTCCCTGCCTCCCTGTTTATGCAATGTTAAGGAATAGATAAATACATATTAATGCTGAAAAAACACAACATTAAACCAGAAATTAGGCGATAAAAGTAAAGTAAGTCATATCTGTAAAGTGCAGTCATTGTAAATAACAACAGGTGATTTACCATAGAAGAATAAAACAGGTAACCTAATCATTTAACATATTTGTCGCTGCAGCGTAATTATAACACAAGGCATGCTTATAAAAGAAACAAAAGCAAAATAGTTTTCACCTCGATTGAAGCTTAAATAGATTCATTATACCTTTTATAGCGATGATTATAGCGCTTTATAAGCTGTCTGGCTAATTGAGATGACGCCCGGAGTAATGCGGAAATGCAATGAAAATAGTTAGCATTGCTTGCACTTAGCATTGTTCTTCTTTAATGGTTTGAGTACAGTTCTTTGGATTTGAACAAATAATTTTTTAACGTTTCTTGTTGTTTTAAACAAAATGTGTTTCTCAAATGTTATTGGTATGTGGGACCTTTTTAACGCCTCTAACTTCGGAATCATGATAGAAGAGGCCAGCGTGAGTCAAGTCACGTCCACCTTTTCATATTGCCATTGCGTAATTTCTTCTTGTTGGTAATTTTTACTATAACGATTTCCATGTACTATACCTATTGGTTATTGTTCAGCCGATGGCATTACCAAGTTCAGCAGTAGGCGTTTTCAGGCTGTCATTTTTTTCATGAGTTAGATCTAGAACAAAGAAACTGCATTGTTCTAAGTATTTTATTAAAATACGTTGTAAAGTCTGACAACCAGTCTTACCAAAGGGTATCGTATTACCCAGTAACTGGGTTGTGGAGGTCAGATAGGCAGTCGCTCCATTTAAAATACTGGTATTCCGCTGCATCCGGTTAGACTAGAAGCCGACCTCAACATAGTTGGGAAAAGGCTAGGCAGATGATGACGTTGTAAAACATTAACAATATTTATTTATTTATTAAAACTTTATGCACAAGTAAAAACTGTACAAAGGCGGACTTAATGCCAAGGGCATTTTCTACCAGTCTACCTTAATATTACGTCACAGCTAAACATGATAGGTATAAGAGGAAATATGCATAATCTCTTAAGATCATATCTCAGCAACCGAAAACAGCAGACAGAAATTTCCAAAATATGTTTAAAAACTAAGCGTGAGAAAAAATACTTATCGGAGCACAGAATTATTAAGTATGGCGTACCACAGGGCACTGTGGTGGGGCCTTTATTATTTTAAATTTATATTAACGACTTGCCACGACGCATAAAACATCCTATGGTCTTATTTGCTGACGATAGTACTGCCTTGATTAAATGTACAGACCTAAAAACGTATGAGCATGACATAAATAATACTTTAACGGACAGTATACACTGGCTTGATCAAAATAATTTAATGATTAATATATCTAAGACTAATATTATGCATTTTTATCAACGTATACCACCGCAAACTTTAAATTAAATTACAATGGACAAAAAATAGACCAAGTGCAAGTTGCAAAATTTTTAGGTTTAATGATAGATAGCCAACTAACCTGGAAGCCACACGCAGAAGAAGTATGCAAAAGACTAAGTACAGCAGCGTATGTGCTTTTTAACCTATCCAAGAAAGTTAATATGCCTACCAGATTAGTTGCTTACCATGGTTTAGTGGCGTCAATTCTGAGATTCGGAACAATATTTTGGGGAAATTGTAGTCTGAGAGAACAGGTATTCAAGGCTCAAAAACGATGCATAAGGGCAATGTGTAATATGAAAGTAACAGATAGTTGCGTGCCTGTATTCAAGTCCCTAAAATTGCTAACATTCCCATCACTTTACATTTTCGAAATAGCTGTTTTTGTGAAATTAAATATGCATCTTTTTAATAAATCGTCTGACAATAGAACACGACCAATTAGAAGGCAGTATACAAACATGCTACGTGTTAGTGGTCATAACACTGCATTATTTAGGAAAAGTGTTTTAGGTATGTGCCCGATTATCTTTAACAAAATACCCGATGGAATAAAAACGAGTCCATTCCACTGTTTAAAAAGAAATTGTCAGTCTTATTAATTGATAAATGTTATTACTCCATTTGTGAATTTTTAAATGATAAAACTTTATAGTTAAGTACCTAATTAATCCTGACATCTTCTTTATTTTATTTAATTGACCATATTATAAGAATTTTCATGTTGACAGTATTTTAGACTAGCACTTGTGCTAAATGTTTGCATGCCTAACATAAGGTAGAATGTATAAGGATCCCTAATTATAAAAACATCTGCATTTTTTTTTGTACCTACTTTCTATGCAAATAAATAATTATTCTATTCTATTCTATTCTATTCAGGTCAGTTTTGTTCCTTTGAGTGCTTTGGTGTAATGTAATAGAGGAGTTTGTTGTTGTCGTCTAGGTCGTTGTAAGTTTTCCCTTCCAAGATTCATTGGAGTATCAAAAGTAGGTCTTCCAGTCACGTACAGTAATTTTTCAACCTTTATTAATAAAATATTTTGAAGTGAGCTGTATTAGTTACCAAATGAAATTATTTGACTGTAAGTATTAGGTAGAAGCGATTTAATGTTTTAGTGAAACTATAGTGTTTTTGAAAATTTGTAAGATTCGTTTCTTTCTAGATACTTTACTGTTTTAGAACCCAATGGCTTGGCACGTGACGATGGGAAGAGGCCAGATGGAATGACAATAATGCCTTGGAAGTTGGGTAGGCCTTTGGTGTGGGATGCAACTTGTGTCGACACCCTCGCGCCATCCCATCTTCCTAGCACGGCGGGCTGTGCTGGGACGGCTGCTGCAGGAGCAGAAAACCTCAAACGCCGCAAATATAACAACCTTTTTGGGAGTTATATGTTTGAGCCGTTTGGGGTTGAAACTCTAGGGCCTTGGGGCCCGAGTGCTCATCGAATGTTTCGAGACATCGCCAAGCGGTTGGTTGACTCTACACGTGACCAGAGGGCTGGCCTATTTTTAGCCCAAAGAATAAGCATTGCCATCCAACGTGGTAATGCTGCCAGCCTTTTGGGCACTTATCCCATTGACAGCGATGCGGACGAATTTTTTGATGCACTATGAGCTCTTGTCTTTTTTTTTTTCCCCCTTTTTTTTATACACTTGTATATAATATATATTTTAGATTGTAAAATACTTCTTGTAATTAATATTTCAAAAACAAAACTCAAACTCAAACTCAAAGCATTTATTTCAATTAAACCATTTACAGGCACTTTTGAATTGTCAAGAAGTCGGTCAGTCAGAAAATATGAAGCTAGTTGAAAATGCTTTACTGTTATATTTTATGAATTTTGATTGGCCCCATTTTAACAGTTTTTTTTTTTTATTCCAAGAAATAATTTTATGTTTACTCATGCATAAACATTCGCCAAATCTGTTCAATAATAAGGTATTTAACACATCACCCCTCTAAAAAACTTGGTTAGGACAAAAGACGGTTTTTTGCCGCCATGTCACCGCGCGCTGTGCTCTGATTGATCGCTTCATTTGAATCCAGTCGAGATTCGATTTGTGATTAGCACCTATCGGATTTGAGAATCGTCCCTTGTGAGCGTTCGACAATGAGGGGTTCTAAGTTCAAATTGTTAGCTTGTTAAATCGGTTTGAATTTGTTTCTTTAGTTGTGACGGTTTTTCCTGTACCTAAGTAATTAGATTACTGGCCTACTGAGTAAGTTTAATGAGCTATAATTCTTATTTTTATGAATGCCATACTTAAGTTATTTTAATTTTAATTAAATTTTAAAGTAATACCTACAACACATGACAGATAAGTTTATCTCAAAATTAAGAACCCAAAACGTCTTTACTTAAAACATTCTTCTACTTTGGAGCACAGTATGCGTGTGTAGTTTAATTGCTAATAAATAAAAAATCTGTCGAATAAGGCAACTTGAGCCCATTAAAGCCGGTTTTATGGGTGTTTTTATTACAGCGCATAAACCAGTAATTAACAAATTAATCAACAAAACAATCAACACTTATGTAAACATAATATCGAAAAAGTATTGTAATCTACGTTAAATACGGTGAAAGCTTCCGACACTCGCTCGTAATCCGTTTCCTCTTTCTAGACTACCACATTGTTCTTTAGCTTTTGTTAAACAAATGATTCTGAACTCTACCACAATCAAAACAAAGTTGGATTTACCACAACACAGCCCTTGATTAAAGATCTTTGAAACGTAAGCGCAAAAATTTATTTACGACACCCCCTCATTTAACCGTCTTCTGTCTCCCTCATTAGTGCGTGTCGATGGTATGTTTTGTCTCGCTTCGTCGACCCATAATAAATTTCGGGACGATTCTGAATTAACAATACCATAGTCATAATTCGCGAGCCTGTTGCGACGCGTTCATCGGGATGTTAACGATTGTTTTAATACTTTGTCATTTTAACCATTAGGTGGGTAGTTTACAATTAATTTACTTCAAACGTATTAATTATAATATACTTTTATAAATGATTTGTTTAGTGGCAACATATTATTACAATAAGAGCGGCCACATCGATGTCAATTGTCAATACAATTTATTAAAAAAACTCAGACTATTAAGTACTTTAATCCTATTTAAACTTTAACTATCACCAATATTTGTTAACATTGACATTAAACTAATTAAAACCATCATGAAATGTCAAAAATTAAACCAAAACAAAAACTATCGATAAAACCGGTCCTTGTAACCGTACATCACTATCCGAATGACGGAGCGTACGCCACTTAATTCAGGGGTGGCATTGCTCAGACGGCAATAACGTATACAAGAATAGGTGTCGAGTTGGGCTCCACTGGCGTCTTACTCGGATCAATTCTAATCTCTGTCGTCACGCCCGGAGCGACGCGCCGTGACACTTCGACCAAACATCCACTGTATCAATATTTACGTCACCTAATCATAACTGAGCTTCTTTCTTCTCAAATTACGGATGTTTTCGGAGTTTTTTTGTTGTTTATAGATCAAATTGATGCTCTTCTATTTTTTTTTCCGGTTTATAATTCGATTTTCAATTAGGTAATAACTTTAAAATGTACTTGAACGTGCATTGCTTTTGCGCGTGTTTTATTTTTAATTAACTATTCGTGTAGATACAGTAGATAGGTGTTTTTTTTTAATAAGTACTTAGTGTAACGAAAAAAAATGTGCCAAAAGAAAGTTATAAATAAAGCCATGGTAAATCAATTCAAGTTGAAACAACCAGGCCTCAACCACAATCCTTTAAACATTCAAAAAGTCAATACGTCGCCAATATTCAATTCGATTAGGCCGTTGAGCGTCTAAACCCACCGATAAGTAAGTGTAATGCTATAGTCCCTCGGCCTATTACCTGGCAATTTCACAGAACGATCTACGTCGGATCGCGTCGACAGCACACAATGATGTGACACACACGGGCTTTGTAACCGAGAGGGACGGCACTCGCTCCCGCGATTTGTTTACACAGTGTAGCTTTCCCTTTCGCGGCGCGCCTGTGTGCGTGACCATCTGGCGGGCGGCAAGCGGCAGCCCTGCGCCTGTGCTAGTGTTGTGCCCCCACACCGGAGCGCACCCCGCTTCGGGGTAGCCTGCGTACGCTTGTATGCGTGACCCAGTCGAATAAATCTAATATTACACACAAACATATTGGTGGCACGGCGTGTCATTTTTACGCTTGTGTTGTCGCTACTTGGGGTTCTTTATGCGGCACGATGATATTATTATTCTGACGATTACGACATCCTTTATGCTTACAATAAAATAATTAATAAGGGATGAAGTGTATTGTTGAGCAGGAGCTTGTGATCGGTATCGGGCCACTCGGCTCGGTCGAGATTTAAAAAGGTAACGATAAAGTTTATTACCATCTTCACGGTTAATGGCGGCGGCATTGTTTAATTAAAATATTAGCAGTTAGGTATTTCGTTTATTGTTTAACATCTATTGTGCCGATGAGAATTGTTTAGTTTATTGCAAGGCTCACGAATTGCGTGTGGGTGAATAATGAAAATTATTCGTACTAACATCGTAAATTGTAACAATAAAATTTTGTATAATTATACTTAATTGCTTACAACACATAATAAATAATGGTTTTAATTTTAACGCAATATAATTTGATTGAAACTATAAATAAACACGTAAATAATACATAAGTAGTAGCAAAACCAACAAAAACTAATATTTTTATTCACGCGATCATAATTTTACGTCAGTTCTATTTGCTAACTAAACCGGCTCCATGAATGAACCGGCACACTGATGTGGCTATTAGTGATGTCAAAGATCACGTATCGATAACATCGACAACACTTATTTCTCGGCTACCAATATTTTTCATGGCGAATTCTTCACTCATAAACGTCATATTATTCAAATTAATATAACGAAGCTACTGATGGCCTAAATATCAAATTTCAAACAGTAAGTAACCTACAAAAGCGTGTTAATTAACCAGGTTGTAGGCACAAAATCTCCAAACATTCTCAATTACTTATTCTGTGACGGAACAGTTGACAGGGCGCTCAACCCCCGTTCAGTTTAACAATTACGCGGCAGGGCTCATTGTGGCGCGACCCTACCACTCCATCCATTGTGGACACCACTATAACGTGTCCAAAATACCCTGAACCCCGCCGAAACACAATCATCCCCCTCTGTGATCCCCTCTAAAGTTTACGCGGGAAGGTAATCGGCTCAATTTACACTGGGAAGTAATATACAAATATTATTATCCAGCCTTTTTACAAATATCAATAACGTATTACCAGCTTCGGGACAGATTTAAAAGTTAACCAACGTGATTTTTAAACGTTTAAATGACTTTATTTGGTGTTAATTTGAATAGGCTTCCGTTATATGACATGTCAGTTTTGATTTTTGGATATGGTATTTGGATATGGTCGTAGCATGTCATTGTTGATAATCGTGTTACATTTTGATAATAACATGATCAGGTATTGTTGATGACTATTATTAATTAAGTTATCAAATATCAGACCGATGATAGACAACCGTTCTAGCTACTAAACGTAATCTTAACACTTCAAACGATTCAATGATTAGTAAAGATTAAAATTAGCCGAACTGTTCCAATGAGCCGAGAAATAAACTTGTTGAAGTTTTAGAAACATTTCACTTTGAGACGCGCCTCAACTTAATTATAAATTGGGTAATTTAATTAAATTTGTAAGAGTTTTACTTGTTCTCGGCTTTCTGATCCTACCGTCAGCATCCTAAAAACCATGATTGTAAAAGCTTTTCTTCAAATTTTCAAGTATATATTGCGCATATAATTGTGCAACAGATCTGGGATACCGTCGTGTGGTCCCTGACTGAGAATAAACCACGACTTCCCGTGGGAACCGAACGAACTTTCTGTGGGACCTTATTTTGAACCCTAGCAGGCTTGGGTTAGGTGACTGTGAATTATAGAACAATAAAAAGGACACATTCTTCTTTATAACATCGTGGTTCGTGACCTACCCTATAGATTGATGCACACCCTAAATACTGATCGATCTACAATATTAAGAAAAGTTACTATCTAAGTAGGTATCTAATTTTGGATGGGTGGCCAACTTTAACACAGTGAAACGCCTAAAAGAGTTTAAGTCTATACCAGTCATCTCTGCAGATAGAAGTTAAAAAAACCAAAAACTTTCATCTTCCGTCACTATTAGCTACCTTCTCCCGCTAGATTGGCGGCAGGGGTCAAATTAATGTCAAGTACTCTCTCCTACTTCAGGTAACATACGTTAAGTAAGTTATTTTGGGAGTCAAACTAGGCCAAGATGACCTCAATCGATCTTCAGAACGATCCCGATTCCTTTGCAAAGATATTCAAGGTTAAAGGGCGTGCAGGAGTTGCAGTCATGTTATAAAAGTAACTTATGCGTCTCCTCTGTAGACGCTCCTCCCACTACTAGAGCGCAACCTTTTTCTGACGGGTATAAAGTCATGAACTTTGAGGTCAATAAAATTCGACCAGACTCGTCCTTTGTGAAGGCTGACTACACATTGTGCTTACAGATTTGTAACTTTTTACGCGAAAATTTTTTGACAAGTAAATTATGATTTACGTTAATTCTACGGTGTTTTCGTGCAACCGCCGTTGACTGGACAATGTTGACTCTCGCGGATATTTCCCTTCAGAAAGCCTGAAATCAGCGCAGAACGAAAAAGAAGGAAATAAAATGCTAAGAAGTCAATTTAAAAAACACAGGTATGGCTCATGCATGACGAAATAGAACGTGACAGTACAAAAGCCACAGAAAGTGAGCGCAAAGCAAAGCCAGGGACATTCCAGTGAAGTTCTGAGCTATTTCCAGCGATGTTCTGTGACATGTCAAAAAAGTGATAATAGATAGTCGTCACAAAGTTAAGCTTAATGGATGGTTGTTTATGTTTATTTATTAGGCTTTTGGCCACTGTCTCACGTGATGGTTAGTGATGATGCGGTCAACAATATGGTGTGCGGGTGTCCGGGTTTCCCCGGAATTGTCCTAGTTTGAAAGGCGTCCGGCGAATGTCCGGGCGAGGTTTTTAAATACTATCGGGTGAAACCTTCCGCACTTTCTGTGTTACGGGAAATCCGATTTTGAAAGATTTGCATTATATTAAAACATAAATCATAGTTAAAAATTCGCCGCTCGGCAAATAAACCCGTGCACTCGTGACAATTCATAATTTGCTTTTGATTTACAATTAATATTTTTTTAAAGTTTTAATTGATAGCAAAAAGAAGAGCGTTCCTAATTATTTTATTACCAGAATACCTCTCACATAGAGAGGAGTGTATAAAAACAAAATAAGCGTTTCATTTGTATTGTTGAGGTATAAATAAGAAAACATAATATGATACTTAACGATGTTTTTATTTGATGTGATGTGATGTGATGGCAGCACTACCTAAAAGTAACCTCTTCGCTCGAGACGTGAAAACTCCAAGGTTGTACAAGTTGTCCGTCCGTGTGTACCATATGACTTTCTATTATTGCTGTTTTGAATTCATGAGTCGTGGCGCTACAGGTTCATAACCAGTTAATATTGTTTTATATCATAGGTTAATTTAACCCTTCAGTTTAAAGGTTAAACACGCGTTTAACACACTTAAGTATTAGAGCAAATCAACGACTGTATGATTGGATTTTAATTAATAAAATTGCTTCTCAGATTAAAATCTACAATGGAAAGGAAATTCGAAAAATAAAATCCACTTTATTTAGTGGATCCATAACCTGGGGTTGACCGAGTTTAGTACAGTTTAAAGAACAGCTCATACCCATATAAAAACTTGGTGATAGGTTTTAATTAGGTACTTTAAATTTCTTTTTAAACATTTTCGAAAGCAGGCAGCAGGTTCTGAAAGTTAAAAAATCCAATATAATAAAGTTTCTCTGTGCCCCTTGCCAACAATAATAAATAAAGATAAACATCAGATAAAACTACACAAATAATTCAGTGTTAACACCAAGTAAGTATATGTAACCAATATTATCATATTCACCACATTTACATTCCTTAGCGTGGTACATACCTCACATGTAACATTACACACGCGATTTTCTCTGCGAATCTTGCTTGTACTGTAGTAAATACAGATCTAACTAAAGAGACAATATCTCCGACGTTAAAAGGCCAGCCCGAGTAGATGGGAGGAGGAGGTAAGGGGTGGGCCACCCTCTGTGAAATTACTACATTTTGAAGGGAACAACTTTTTATGAGAATAAGCCGCGCCGCTATGAATCTCGAATTATAAGCGATTTGAGTGGTGTGGGTGCAAAACTGTTCGTGATAGAATCTATCAATTTTTGTAATTATTTGTTTTTAATTATTAGGTCACAGTCTCATAAAATATCAGTATCATCATCTTACAGTATTACACCACTTTTACGCAACACCTCAACAATCTGTCTTCAATCAACCAATTAATCTGAGTTATCTAACTATTCAAGTTAATTAGTAATTCGAAGGGCGCAGGGACAACACAACAAAGTTTTCAAATAACTTTAAACTCTTGTAGTGACAACCTTATCGTCGTAAATGGTCGGGATGAGTCGGGAGAGGTCGGCTGCGGTCGGTCTCAGTCAATAAGGTGCATTGGCCGCCCCAAGTTGCCTACTCGACGTAACACTGGACCAAGGAGGACGGGGAGAAAATCTCCCGCGAAATGGGGTAAAGCGATGACAATTTGGTTTTACTTTACCAGATTGTTGTAACGGAAGATATTTATTATTAATGAGATTTTACTTAAAATATTTATTTAATAAAATATTTATTTAACCGCGAAAGTTCACTCCAAAAGAGTGTGGCAGAAGGTTCTCGTTGCGAATTTTCATGTTTTTTTTTATTTGCAATTGCAACCCAGTTACTGGAATCTTTACATTAGATCCAATTTTTTAATAATCGTAATAAAATTATTAAGACACGAACTTTAATTGACATTCGATGGCCTTTATTAAAAAGATTTCTATACAAAACACGTCTGCGGGCTCGGCATGCCATATGGCCACACCGTCGCTGCGAGGAGATGAGATTCTCCACGGGTCGAAGGGTGTGAACAGGCGCACCGACTCAAATACCGTTAGGGATAATTGTGTCTCTTTTATTTACACCAGCAGCGCTTTAACAGCACACAGGAGCAATCTAATACACTTCTAAATTCAATAGTCTTTTGTTTCTACATCACGACGTTTTTTATTTGGTCCAAAGTTTACTCGTCTGTCAGTTGTTTATCTAGAAGTCAGTTTTTATACGACCTTGACAAACTCGTCTCCGTATGACCTGCGAATTTATAGCTCATAAAAAAATTGCCATCTATATTTGTATTCCGGTATACTTAAAAAAATACAGGTGCTTTCCGCATTACAATACCTAAAGTGCCCGTAGAACCACTATTTAGTAGGTATATCAATTGTAACCGAATCTTGGTGAGGTGTTACATAACATGAGCGTGAGATATCCCTGTGGGCGGCGGGAACGGAATGCCGGAGGAAAGCCGACGGCCTTGACACGACAATATTTGGTGCGCCTACCTAAATATACACAGACAACAAAAGTACACTTGGAATCAAAGTCAGAGCGACAGAGGCTCAATATCTTTGGATAGAACTTTCCCACTCTATGATCGTTGATATAAGGGTGACGTATACAGTTATTGAGCTTTCACGCTCAATGCGCCGGCGCTACTTATCGCTGCACGGTAATTAAGACCCTACGGTTGCACATGTTATACTAACTTTTGTCCAGTTGATATCGTATTGGCTTTTCAACAGCCAGAAAATATCCCTTAAAGTACAGAGTATATATTTAAACAATGCTGAACCATATCGCAGTTAACAAAAAAATGGAAACGCTGAAATGTGTCATTTTTGCCGTGTATCGTTTTTTGTTTTGCGCAACGGACGAAAAAGAAAAAGCAAAGAGACGATTAAAAATGATCCACGTGAATGTATTCGCGCGGACAATATTTTAAAACAAAATGTCACACGCTTTCCACGGGTGTCTGCTCCCACCCCAGGCGGGGGGGCGACGGGGGCGTGGAGGGGCGCCCACCCCCGCTCAACCAGTGGGGTGTCATTGTGGACTGTGGTGTCGTAACTCCGCGAACTTTTTAATTTACAATTAGGTAGCTTCCCATTTCTCTGCCCTATTTAGCTCTCGTTTTTCCGGTAGACACCGCCACGGTCGCAGTTCGTAATTAAAATTTATTTATCAAATTACTGCGCCCTAAATCTTTGAGATTTTTTTTTAAGGAAGGTGCTACGTCTTAAATTAACCCTTAAAGCAATCTGCGTGCTCCACATTTTCAATGAGACCATTTCACAAAATCCTTTGTTGTGGAGCCCATTACTTTGCTGAAACAAATGAAAATCGCCATATCACCATTCAATTTCAGTTGACGAAAGTGAATGCTCATAAAAATAACAAATGCTACTCAATGGAACAGTGAAATCGCTACTAAACAGAACGTCCGGCAAAACAACGAAGCTGGCATGAAAGAGCAATTGTTTCGGAACAACGTAAATGACAGCGACCCTTGACTACGGGGTGTCTGTCACTGATCGCTTATTTTGACAATATCGGCCTACTAATTAACTTGTTTTAAAACAGTGGATGTTCGACTTTTTCACCTATTATTCGCCAGGTTTAAGTGATAAGTGGTTGAATGTTTGTCATATTGCTTTGGAATAATATATACTGTCTTATTTAAAAAACAAATTTACCAAAAAAACGGGACGTAAAGATTTTTTTTTCCTTTCTTAAAAAGCAAAAGAGAGTAGTGAAAAACAGAAAATCAAGTATGACGACTTAATTTTTGTTCTTTCTCCTGAAAAATTTAGAGAATTACACTTACATTACTCGTTTTTCGTGAATAGAGATATTTTTTACAATTAAAAATGAGATACCTACCTACAATCCAAACCAAACCATAGTAACTTAGCCTAGGTGATGGAAAAATATATTCCGCCTTGCGACAGACATGTGACTACACCAGCAATACGTTTAGCAACCAGCGGGGTAATTGCGTAACGCACTATCAGTAGCAATGGCTTTCATTTTGACAGTTCAACAACATTCATTACGGTATTTACGTTGTTGAGCGGACAAAATGATCGAACATATGAAGCAATGGATGGATAATATCCTTCAAAATGATTCAGATTGAGATTGATAGAGTGTTACGCAATTAGAGTGCAGCAGTTGGGCGGTTACAGTAACAGAATTCATATAAAAGCGAAAACAAGAAAACAACAACACGTCGTCGCTTATAACTTGCACCACACGTCGTCGCAAGCATCCACTGAATTTGTCGCAACACCCGTGGCGTCTGTTTTTGTACCGCTTATTCACGCGGATGCCTTTACTCCGTATACTTCTTTTATAACCGTCCTTTTCTCTATATGTTGAGACAATTATACTTCATAATGCTATTGCCAATACAAAGAACTTGGTAAAACAACTAGTTTTTCAGAAAAAAGGCTCGTTTATACGTCGCCACTCTTTTGTAAACTGCGTGACTTGGTCAACGTTGGACTATTTTGTACGACAGCTGCATTAATTGGGTGCCCCTCACGCATTAAAATTATTTAAAAAGGGGTCCGTATATACCACCTTGTATTAACATTCTTTTACCTTACAAAATCCATTTTGTTAAAAGTTTATTTAATACTTGCACATTACTTACAATCTCTGTTTGTTAACCCCAAAGAGCAGTGGTGGCCCAGTGGTAACGACCACGACTTACGAGTTATAGGTCCTAGGTTCGAACCCAGACAGGCGCTTTACTTTGTGTAATTTATTCCATCACCACTGCTCTGAAATCGGTGAAGAAAAACATCGTGAGGAAACCGGCATGGCGTAGAACCAAAAATTCTAAGACATGTGACATCTACCAGCCCGCACTGGGCCCGCGTGGTGGATTACGGCCCACTCCCACTCACCGAGAGGAGGCCTGTGTCCCAGCAGTGGGAACATTATGATTATGCTTATGCTTGTTAACCTCGCTTTAAGCTTACATAGCTAAATTATATAGGTATGCTTGTAAATAATATTATTAGAATTTAGTCCAAATTGTCCCAAGAGAAAAATACAAGAAACATTGTAACAATTTGTGAATGAACATCTAAAAGGTCTATAATTAAAATCTTTACTCCCGCATTA
This sequence comes from Hydraecia micacea, assembly GCA_914767645.1. Classification (NCBI taxonomy): domain Eukaryota; kingdom Metazoa; phylum Arthropoda; class Insecta; order Lepidoptera; family Noctuidae; genus Hydraecia; species Hydraecia micacea. The sequence goes on along the minus strand of OU611783.1, from coordinate 13,451,837 downwards.
CTACTTCTTACAATGACCGGTCGTCGTACAAACAGTAACCGGGTACTTTACAGTTTTGTCTACGTTTAACAGTGCGTAGTTATTTTAGTGTTAAACTGAAAATAGTAATAAGAGGGCGATCACTCCGGCTCTATTTGTGTACTAATAAAGTTATTTCAGTCCTTCCCATATACCGGGTGGCGGGAGAAACCACAGAGAAAGCCGATGATTTTCAATACACCATGCATCCGATAACATTCTAGCGAAGATTTTATCTCGTAAGGCTCTTCTTTCAGTGATCATATAAAACTCTATTAGGTACACTGAAGGGGAGATTTTCATTTTAAATCAATGATTTTTACGTGCATTTATAACGGTATGATTTTTATGCTTTTCTTATTTAAGTAGGTATTTATTTTTGTTAACGTTCGTGAGTTATGTCCTTGTATTAATTATAACATTTATATTTCCTTGGGATATAAATATATACACTGACTGGATAAACTTCTAATAGTAAATAAACTATTAAAATAAAAATGCTTTTTAAACTTTTTTGCTACTAATTATGTAGTTACTTTAGGTTTAAGAAAATAAAATATCATTAATTATTAAGTGATAAGCTACCTACCCTTCAAGACACCTACGCATTTAGACACAAAGAAAATAGCAGTAAAAGAATGAATGTATATTATACTAGCAGCACCCCGCGATTTCACCCATATAAGTGTCGATCCCGTGGGAATATCGGGATAAAAACTAAACCTATGTGTTAATCCTGGTTATAAACTATCTTTGTGCCAAATTTCATCCAAATCCGTTCAGCCGTTTGTGCGTGAAGAAGTAAAAACATACAAACACACTCACAAACTTTCGCCTTTATAATATTAGTGTGATTATTGTAGGATTCAATAAAATGAATCGCAGCACAGCCCTGAGTCGAGCCCAGGTTGAGTAAAACATGTAGGTGGCATGAAGTCAGTCCTGAAAATCAAACATCTCTACGTCTAGACTCGATTGAATTCCTTCGGGAACGCTTCCGAACCGATCCGATTTCCCCACGGTAAACAAATTAATCTGAACTCGGTTTATTTTTATACATCGCTAAATAATGAAGTCCATTTTTATTTTTATATAGATATACAATTTAACCTTTGACCTTAGAGGTAAAATATTTCATACAAACCAAATAAAGGTATTGCCATTGTGAGAACGCCCACGATTTTTGTCGTGGATATTTTTAGAACGAAATCATTGACTTGTATTATCTAAAAGATATTTGTTTACACGGAAAGTTAGTTATCTTATTTTGAAACAATAATAACTCGAATGGCATTGTTAACAAGTTACAGGTATTTGTAAATTACAATGTTAGCTCAGGCTCATTGCAGTAAAATAACTTGATTTATTTCTGTTTGCACAGTGCAACCATTCTAATATTTGTAACAGCCTTGCTGACGGACTATCGACAGAATATTGCTCAGGCGCAGGCAACTGAGGCAACATACCGTTAGGGCGGCCTTTTGTCGACACGAGCAAAAAAGCCTTTTGGAGCCACACCGCCACCCTTGCCGGAAAAAAACATAAAACAGAAAGAAAGGACCTCAAATTAGGGAATCGGCATCGGAATGTTGCACCCGTAAGTTGAAGATGGGCATTTATTATAAATCGTTGAAATTATAGCCTCGAAGCATGGCGCATCCCTTTTGTCCTTGCCTCGAGTTAGATTGATGGAACTTTATCATTCAAAAAACATCGGAAACTATCCTGTTACGGTTATTTACACCGTGGCGATGGCGCCTTGTTTTCCTAATTGATGTTCAAGTATGACTGGTTTATTATGTGTTGACGTTGCTGTTTGATAAGCAACGTGTTTTTGAGTGTTCGAATATATTGGGAGAAGTAGCAAAAAATGTGTCTTTTTACGTTACTACAAATAAGATCTCAAGTTATCTGTAGCACCTTGCATTTCAAGGAAGTTAAAAGGATCAAAAGGATGGCAAAGTAAACTCCTCTTCAAAACTTTAAGAGCAAACTATGAAGGTGATCTTCATCGTGTGGGAAAGAAGCTTGCGCGACACAAAACCACCTCCTCAATGTAACAAGCCGATTCAAATTCTCTCAAATTGTGGGAATCCGTTACACTTGAATGGGAATCCACAACTCGATCAATACCGTCTGGAATATTCCCAAAATTGTAATTTGGCTGTAAAAAATGTTTACCTGTTAAAGAGCGGAAAGGCCCAATGCCACGTGCGCCTGCAGCTTGTACTCCGGTGTTTTTAACAACGCACCTCCTTGGCATTATCCTCGACATTCTCTTGTTTTTTGTATTGACATAACAATTAGAACCATGTCTTTGTAGTACTCTTAAATAAAGACGAGTGTTTTTGTCGCAGGGTAAAACTGTTTGACTATTTGAAGGTCAGAAGAGTTAGGTAGGTACTTAATTTTGGTCAATATTATTATCTCCATATTTATATAATTATCTGTCATCATCATCTGCCTAGCCTTTTCGGTCGGCTTTCAGTCTAACCGGATGCAGCTTAATATTTTACATGGAGCGACTGCCTATCTGAACTCCACAACCCAGTTACTGGGTAATATTACCCCTTGGCTTACCAAGGGGTAGTATTACCTAGTAACTGGGTTCAAAATCTGACAACCAACCTTCAGTTGTCAGATTTTCGGGCTTCTGACGACCCGTAACGACTGTCAAAGATCCACGAATGACAGCCGGGACCAACAGCTTAATGTGCTTTCCGAGGCACGGAGGGGTCTTGGTATGTAAAGATGGTCACCCATCCACGGACCAACCGCGGCAAGCGTAGCTTAACGTGATCGATCGACCCGTGCGGCTGTTATTACTTAGCCACAAGCAAGAAAGCAATTAGGTAAGCAAGAAAGTATCTGTAATTAGCAAATATTATTAAATTCATTTAACTTAGCAAGACACAAAGTAATCGTAAAGGACGAGGTTCATGAGAATCGTCGTCAATTTCTTTCAACAATAGCATTACAAAGAAAAATATCTTGGGGCGCAGATAGCACCGAACTGAGCGGCGAGATGAGTTGCCCTTAGTTGGAGAGGGTGTGAGGCAGACGAGATCGGGCTGTGATACAGGTGATAAGCGGAGAGCGATGTGATGTTGATAGCGATTCGTGCTATGTGGCTCTAACCACACTACGTGTAGAAGAATAAGGAAAAGAAAATAACTTGAGATAATACAGAGTGGCAGATATCGACCAACCTATTACCACCTAACCATGGATTCATTACACGATTCTGGATCCCCGTACGCTGAATTTTTTCGTCAGTTATTTAAAAAAAAAATTGCTGTTCCATACATTTTCACCGTCATTCTCCGATGGTCACTTCGTGTGGGTTATACGTTTTTTGGACTGTAATATAACTATTTTTTGTAAATGCTGTAATGTATAACTGTTTTTTGTCCCAAAAATAGGTAAATAAAATAAAATTTTGACCGCGTATTTTGCACTTTTCTATGAAACAGCAGATTTTTTTTTCTGATAACCGCCAAAAAATTTCTACGCTAAGGAGTCTAAAATCATGTGCTGAATTCATGGTTTCAGTTTGCGCGTCGCCCTGCCAACCTGTAAGTATGTGATTGTGCCGTCTTAATTTGAACAGTTTAAGTCCGAAAAATTAAGAGGGTAAAGCAAGAAGACTATAGAATGGAGAGTGTTACGAAAAAGTATCAATATGAAACTCTTTAAACAAGAAAACGCACAAGTATCGAAGTTACACAATATCGTTCGTATAAATTATCAGTAGCTACTAAAGGAAAAAAAAATAAAAGGTCTCCGTAGCCTACGTGATCTTTTAGTATCTACTTCACCCACCGCTCCCTCCTGCGAATGTAACTTGTGGCCCACACTCGAAGATCCCTGTTGGATGGGACTCACCCGCTCTGCCATAAATCTTGGGACCCTCGACCGCCACCCGGATTCTCGCCGAAAATATCTATAAATACCCTCTCCTACCTACATATTTCAAATATTAACAGAGAGACTAGCCAAGTGACAAAGTCAGACATTTTCAGACATGTTCGAGCGAGCTAATCAACCAATGCTACTGTTCTTTCTACTGAGTTTTTCTATGTAATCTTCTTATTTTGAACTTCATAAAAAGGACATCTTTTCAAGAACGCTAATGCTTTCTATGTCTGAAATCTGTATGTTTTTTGTAAGGATATCATTCAAGAAATACTCTGAAATTATAATACAGTTGCAACGTATTTTAGTACCTAATACCTATTGTTTGTGAGGTTAACTTCCGTTTAATATTTTCTGCACATAATCAGCCTATAATGTCCCCACTGCCTGGCACAGGCGTTCTCTATGTGAGAGGGAGTGGGCTGTAATCCACCACGCGGGCCCAGATTTGGTTGGTAGATCTCACATGTCTGCGAATTTTTGGTTCTAGGACATGCCGGTTTCCTCATGATGACCGTTTTTGAGAGCAGTGGTGATGAAATAATTTACATAAAGTAAAGCACCTGTCAGGGTTCGAAACTACGACCTTACAACTCGCCACTCCCGTGACTTATGAGTGGTCGTAGGTTCGTAAGTCGCGGTAGTTACCACTGGGCCACTATTGCTCTCACTAATATTTTCTGTTAATTGATAATTTAACTCCTTTTTCATTTTGATTGATTCTGTGGTAGTTTCGAGTGTATCCTTGATTGAATCGAGGTCGAGGTCTGAGGTCGCGCGGTGATTGTCCCGGGTGGGGCGAAGGATCTTTGTATTCGGTTAGATTTGCATGCTCACTGATAATGTAGCCGTAAAGCTAGCTGCATTTGGAAGATGTGCTCCTAAATGCATTTATTACAATCTAATTAATCTTTATCCTAAAAAGTTTTAATAGCAGTGTAAACATAAACTAGGTTGGTATTAATGAAAAAAAAAACAACGAGGAAGTGTTCACCAATACGAAAAGAAGAAGACCCCTTTGCAAATTTTAATGCAGAACAACTAACACTTTATTCGATTTTATTTATAGGTATATTTTTTTCCCTATTAAGATTTGTTATGTTAAAATCATGACAGGGAATTTTATATTTTGTCAATCATAATATAGAGTATTGCAACTTACGCTGTAAGCCGTCTTATGTAACCCTTATCAAAACAAGATTATCGCAATACATTGTTATCAATGAACAGTTGGTTGCACTAATGGGAAACACAACTAATTAGGAGAAAACACCCACAGGATATATACACGCCCCCAGGAAAGGAACAAAGTAAATACTTCATTTCAAATAACAATAGAAAAATATCAAGAACTTTTTTTTTTCCCACAACACTCACAAACAGTGTTATTGTAAGTTACACACAATAGTTAAATACAATAGTTTTAAACCCTAAAATAATCCTGTGTTTTGGGTAGCATTGTTATTATCGTCATTAACATCTTTAGACGGTGAAAGACAAAGATGGGTCAATAAACAGACATCTGTCAATCGTAAAAAAAATATGACAAAATAATGAATAAATCTTAACATTTTGCGGCCCTCAAAAAACCTTGTTTTGTTTTCTTCTAGAAAACAACAACATCAGCCCTGTGTGCGATGTTTTGATTTGTTTCCTGTCAATGGGAATAGCAGTAGAATCGTCAACTGGCGAAATGTGGGTGTATTTTTACAACTCTGCCTATCCTCAGGGAATAGAACGGTGATGTAAAGTCATGTCAAAAACCCCCAAAAAATTATCCAAGATGGCGTACACAGGTGTTATACGGCGTATACCGATCCATATCGTGCAGCCTTGATTCTATTCCGCGACGGCCGCGCTGACACAGTTAAAGCGAACTCGACAAGCAATGACTCAATCGACCGACGCGTGACGAAAGCACGATCCTTGATATGCTCACTAATAATGCACACGATTCATTAATGTTATTATAGTATTTTTTTTCCAATATAATGTACTTGCGTAACACACTATCAGTAGCAATGGGTTTCATTTTGACAGTTCAACAACATTTATTGCGTTATTTACGTTGTTGAGCAGACACATTTTGCGAACATATGAAGCAATGGATTAGCAATATCCTTCAAAATGATTCAGATTGAGATCAATAGTGTGTTACGCAATTAGGGTGCTGGGTAACTACTTTCTGTGGTAAGAGCAGTGGTGGCCCAGTGGTAATAGACTTACGAGTTGTAGGTCGTGGGTTCGAACTCAGGCAGGCGTTTCACTTTATGTAAATAATTTCATCACCACTGCTCTCAAAGCGGTGAAGGAAAACATCGTGAGGAAACGGCAATCCCAGAACTAAAAATTCAAAGATATGTGACATGTACCAATCCGCACTGGGCTCGCGTGGTAGATTACTGCCCACTCCCTCTGGAAGGGAGGTGGCCTGTGTCCCAGCAGTGGGAACGTTAGGTTGCTTGTGCTTATTATTATGCAACTACTTTCCAACATTATTCCAGCTAGGGTGTCTGAAACAAAGGAAAATGGAAGTGTTTTCCTGAAAAAACTCTCAATATTTATAAGTATATCGTTTCCTTAAAGATCAGTTCGTAGTGAGCCTGGGGATAATTCCTGACTAGAAAATTTACGTTCCGTATAAACCAAGGAAAACTGTTGTTTTTTTACAGGTCACCATTAAGTCTTGTTAAGGACCAACTACAAGTAATCAACTATTTACCTACATTAATAAAAAATAACCCAAAAAAAACGTTCATGATTTTCCAGGATCATAATCAATTCTTGCCTCTTTTTTTAATCATAAAACTATACAAAATAATGTTAATACACATAATAATCCCTATCAGATAAAATCTATGAGTGGTCTACTTAACTAAAACTTTATTTAACTACTAGCTTCAGCGCGCGAGTTCGTCCGCGGGAAATTTCTTGTTTTAACATAAAATATAGGTATCTTACCTTTCGTAAACGTAAATTATTACTATTTTAAAAATGTCTTTGACCCATCTCGAGACCTTCGACCCCCGGACCTTCGGAAGGCGTACGAGGGGCCAAAGCCGAGGCCCCTTAGACAATATATGATGAGAAGGCACTAAACGACGATTATATCTGTTTGCACTATGCAAGAGCACCCAAGGACAACCTTCGGTTGGTGTAGGACTATTGCAGAATATTATTTATATCCTATGGAAGGCAATACTGTAGCTTCGCATTGGTGAAAGAATTTTCGGAATCGGATCAGTAGTTGCGAAGATTACCCCCTAAATAAAAAACTCACAAATTTTACCTCTTTATAATATTAGTATAGATAGATCATAGTACCTACCTTAGAACCTTATTTTGCCCCCCGCCAATCTTTGGAAATATTTTTTTTCTAGAGCCCTCAAGATTTTTACTTACCCTACCATCTCTCGCGAATCTAAAATAGCTATTGTCATTATATTTAAATGTGTAATATTACATAGTCGTAAGATTGGACTCTGGACTCTGGGTTTTCTACTGCCCATTGAGAGTCTCAAACACCCAACGCGCATCAAAAAGGAGGCGTTACCGCCCACGTTGAGAACGTATGGTATAGATAGATAAACAACAGTATTGCCGACCGTATCATTCAATATTTATAGCACACAAAACTTACCTCCTACCCATAACATAGTACACACGTATGTCAAGGATAACCAACTCATAAAATACTTATGCAAATAAGTTATTATCCATAACTTAACAATCTTGTTACTGACAAAAATCGCTCGAGGAAAATCGATTTTCATTTAGGTAGCGACGTTTCGGAGAACACAACCCCTTATTAAGAATGACGACTGTTCGACGTAAGATCCTTTACGTAACGAGAATGACGCCCACGGTTTTTACCTGTTTTACTTGCGAACTTATGACGTACCAAGAATAGAATGAAGTCAATTTGTTTCGTTACATGACAATGACGTAGACGGTACAAAAATAAATGTTGGTTACAAAAGGCTGTACCTACCTAAGTTGGTAGGGGTACGTCCCGATGTCACGGGTGTATACTACCTAAGTTGGTAGGGGTACGTCCCGATGTCACGCGTGTATACTAAGTTGGTAGGGGTACGTCCCGATGTCACGCGTGTATACTAAGTTGGTAGGGGTACGTCCCGATGTCACGGGTGTATACTAAGTTGGTAGGGGTACGTCCCGATGTCACGGGTGTACCTACCTAAGTTGGTAGGGGTACGTCCCGATGTCACGGGTGTATACTCGTGAACGTTGTAGACGAACCTCTGCGTATTTGCGGACGGTTCCTATTGGATGATTACCTATATCATAATAATATTCTGTCAGTTACAGTCATCATCAACCATCGACAGTTTGATTTCAAGTGAAATGAAAGATTGATAAAGCTTGCTGCATACCTAATTTAAAGAAAGAAAAAGTATTTATTAGGACTCGCACAGGACTATCACAAACTAAACTAAACACACTCATAGAAACATACAAATAAATAAAAAAACGAAAGATTACCTATCCCCATCATTTACCCATCTTGGGTAAACTTTTCGAAACCAGCACGGCAGCGTATCAATTTTATCATTACTATGAACTTAACTATGGATTAAGTATGAAGGCTATATACCTTATTTAACCTTTTTATCAAACAGATAATATTATCTAACTAGTCAGAAACTGTGGAAATTTACTAACACCAAGTAAACAATATTTCAATACCTAGTTAGCAAAGTTATTTGAATTAGCATGCATCTGCTTTTCATAAGATAAGCCGGATGTGCGCATGTAAATGTCGTTATCTTTTTGTAATTTTGTCAATACCTGCGTCATACACCTTTGTACATAGACTCGCTTATAATACAGTTTGTCGTAAACACTTAACTGTAATAGGTATTTTACTTAAATCATTCCATTTTAGATGTCAGAAAAATAGGTTTTCCCAGTATTATTTTCCAAAAGATTTATTCCGGTCTGATACCCTGGACTGAAAAGAAACAGCGCAGACTTTTACACTAAGAATTACTTCAATCAACTCAGCCTATCGCAGTCCACTGCTGGACATAGGCCTCTCGCAGGCTGCGCCACAACACCCTGTCCTCCGTCTTCCGCATCCAGTCTGTCCCAACCACTATCTTAAGATCTTCGGTCCATCTAGCTGGGGGGCGTCTCACGCTACGCTTGCCGATACGCTGTCTCTTCTCCAGGACTCGTCTGCTCCACCAGCCAGCTGTGTTTTGACAAACATGGCCAGCTCAATGCCACTTCAGTTTGCTTACTTTGCAAGGTATGTTGGTAACTCCGAGAATGAATGAAGATCCATGTCACAAGAACTCAAGCTGTTGAAATAGAACCTTGACAGATGTACAGATAAGCTTCCTTGCTTAAGTAGAAGGTTGCTTTAACTACGGTAGATATACCAAAAACCTGTGACACGATAGTGACGTGATCTTGTGATCCCGGAAAATGTTGTGACGGCTTCCACACTGAACTACTTCAAGAATCGATTGGACAGATTCAATATCTCCAAGCTATTTGAAACATACGCATTATCTAAATTACTCCTAGTGTGTCTACCAAATAGCTACCAAACAGCTAGGGAAATAAATTATTTATCAAGTTGAAACACTACGACAATTTGCCGTGCTATAAGCCATTTCATACTACTATCAAGGAATAAAAATTGTGATTCTAATAGCCGGTAAATGTAGTCAAATTGATAAACAAGTAATTTCCATGACTACTATTTAGCTACTTGGCTTCCAGATCTGTCCTACACTAAACTAAGTGCCCTCTCTATACTTTTCATGAATACAATAGTACTTTATATACTTCAATTATAATGGAGATCTGAACTAACTGAATAGTTTAGGTGTGGTCTAGGCTAGTCGAAAGTCTTTGAAAATGTCTAGACAACTTTGTTAGGCCTACTCCACACGACGAAAACCGCAGCCTAGCGATAATTGACAGCAGGATAGATGGGTAAATTCACCTTCGTGGTCGACTGCGTATACAAATTATTTAAAAGAACTGACCTGCGGAGTAATTGCGTAAGACACTATGAATGGCTTTCTTTTTGACAATTCATGGATTAGAAATATCCTTCAAAATTATTCAGATTTTGATTGTAAGTATGTTACGCAATTAGGATGCCGGCAAAAGTTATGGATGTCCGCTGGATACGAGATGCGCAGGACCGGATCATGTGGCGACGCTTGGGGGATGATTTCCAGCAGGATGTCTTACCGCTGAAATGACAGTGATGATTTAAACTATCCAGAATAATTTTAAATATTTACCCAAACTTATCGAAGTCGCACATTAGCAAGTTGGTAAGATCGTTTACTTTCTCAAGTAGCATGTTCGCTTCTTTGGCCGCGAAATCGAGATTTATGTGACTAGAAAAATTGCGATATTTAATTATATTTTATAGAGCTACCTTCACTTCATCTTCGGAATAATAACTGCAATAATAATTATTTCTTTATCATGTCATCATCTTTATTATTTTATTACCTATAAATCTTATTTTTCCTACTGCCGAGTCAAATCTGGAACCATAATATGTTTTTTCCTCATTTTGAAATAAAAATAAATAAATTCTTTATTGGCATAAAAATGTGTAAGTACAAAGAAAGTGAAGCCCTGACTCCTGCGCTATGTAAAAACACTTATGTTTACTAATTGCATCCTCTGCCTGGAGGTCCTAAAACACCCTTTTCCTTTCCTAGGATAGATAAGTTTTGAAATAGCTGTTATACCTAGCATATTTTTTAATTACCGACATCATTATTTCCACAAGTTTTTCCTCGTACGCCAATTATATGGACGACTTGTTCTTTAATTTGTTTTAACATACTTATGTGGACCCATGATACGGGAAGTTAAACATTTTAAGATAACAACGCTTGACATATTACACGGAAAATCAAACAATGAGGGGAAGACCCGGAAAATATTAATTATCTATTATTTTTGGTTGACTTATGTTTCACCAAAACTCCATTGACAACCAACAACCAACGTTTCGTATAGGTACTATTTATTTCACAAACAACTCATTCCGCAAATGTTTTATTTTATAAACACTCTCTTTACAAACATTTATTTGGAAAATGCTTCTCTTTACAAATGTTTCGGATGATATTTAATTATTTATACATTTTTCATTTAATATTTAGATTCTTTTGGAAAATCACGTTTATACAAAATATTATTTTATAATACACTAGGACTGCATTAAAATCCGTTGTGTACCTACTTAGTTTAAAAGCTGCTTTCAGACAGCGGGAGCGACTTTGTTTTATACTATGTAAAAAAATTCTAAACCAGTTACAAAGTGATCATGACGGTATTTTCCATTTGGGTCAAATAATTTACAGGCAAGTATTTTTTCTATATAATCTAGTAGTTTCTGGCACTCGCCGGCCGCTGCCGCGGCACCGCTCGCTTCGCTCGCATCGCTCGCTCGGCTCGTGCGTAGGGGTCACAGTTTTACCCTAATCTAACTAGTTCGGTTCCGGGTAGCCCACTAAAAATAGGCTCTTTTTTTATTAGCGCAAGTCGATGAAAGAATGAGTTTCATTTTTAAGAAATTGCGGAACTAATAATAAGTCAATATGTAAAACGTTTCTAGGTATCCCAAACGTTTTTTTATGAGATAAAATACGAATTGTTTGTCAAATAACACGTTATTAAACAAACGTTTATCAGGTAATTATTTTGTAAAGTGAATTATTTGGCAAACTTGTTGTTGTATAATGATGACATGAAAAATCATGTTTTTCCCAATCGTTGCTTGTCAAGTAAAAATTTGTAAATACATTTTTGGTGAACTGACAGGGCACCATTATTTTTATGTGACTAATTAGTAGGACTAATAATATCTGACATTGGAGTGGTAAAATATGGATGACTAGTTCTGATATGTGTGGGTATAGCCTGCAGAATAACCAGGCCATAATCACCACGCTTGGTGGTAGACATGTTGGTATTGTAGTTCCAATTGTAGTCTTAAAGTCACTTCAACGACACTAACGGCCTTATTACAAAACAAGGTTCATCTTTAGACCCAGGTGTAAACCATCGAGCCTTTTTGAATTTCGTTATTCGTTCTTTTTACAAAAATTGATGTTAAACACGAATAGACTACGTTTTCAATTTTGCATTAAGAACTTTGCGATTGTCGGAATAAAGTTTAAAATACACTGTCTCGCAGGTTTGAGCTAGGTCTAAAGTTACAACTCGTTTTGTATTAAGACGGTAACAGTTTTTTCGTGGAAGCAAACAGTAATTTGACACCTAGGAAATACCAAAAAATGTACTTTCATTCTACAATGTTGCAAAAAGGAAATAAATACAAAAATCTGTAACACAGACTGGGTACCTACATGACCCAAAATGTGAGTTACTCACCGTAGTCACCGATGCTCCTCAGTCATCATTAGTCATTACCGTAAGGCTCGCTTCCCAATGACTCATGCCTTTAGCATGAACGCAATGATTCCAGGATGTTGTCGATAATCACGAGTTTTGAGCCGTCATCGTCATGCAGAAGATACCTGCGCAAGTAATACGTAGAAGTCATAATGTTTTGAATTAAATAGAAACGAAAAAAGTGAACTCTGGAGGTACCCATGACCCCTAACCGAAAAAGGTGATACGAAATTTATGTTTGCCATTTTGTGCGTCATTGGGAGATGGAGATAAGTATAATTAATTTTACCAGGAGTAGATTGACGTATCTAATCAATGCAGACAAGCAAATAATTCAGCTCTTCTGCAAAAATAAAATGAACAAGTGTAAACTAAAATAAAACATCCGACAGTCGCTAGGTGCCAACACGTCTTCGCATGTTGCAAAAAAAATACAAACACCAATAAATGAACAGGTAACACCACTCACTCGTAGGTGCCCCAGTTTCTTATCATTATCAGTGGCGCGCGCGCAAGTGGCGGGCCGGAAGTGATCTCGACGGCGCACAGTGGGCCCATACTGAAAATTAGTGGACTTAGGCAACAAAGTTCCAATATCGATGCGATTTTTTTTTATATGACGTGTTATGATATTCCTGACAACTTTTATTCTTATAACATTTCTTCTAAAGTTGATAGTTTGTCTTGAAAAAAATTAATTAGATTATTTTGTATGGAGCGAATCACGTTTAATTTTTTTTCTTCAATTGTACTAATATGTTGGGTGTGTGGCGTGAGTATATGATAGCTAGGGTCATTCTCTATCCACGAAAAAAAAAACAGCGCCGGCCATCTGCGGCAGCGCGAGTAATCATTCGGTAAAAAAAAATGTTTTGTAAGATTTTTTTTTGCCATTTAAAATAAATTCAAAGTAAATTTTTTGTGTCATTAGGCTAATTCACCTTTTCTTTATTAAATATATAGTTTTAACAGCGCATAGGTACTTATAACTAATTATTCTGGTAGAAATTTAGTAATTATTGCTATGTTATCGGTAGCACCTGCATTGTGATTGATGACTCATTTGTTATTGCGCTCGTCTAAGCGTATAACTAATGAGTCGTCGAAAAATGCTTGTCTCTGATTGGCTGTGTTATTTTTTTAACTGCACGTTATCTATTGTTGAATAAATATCGTAATAAGTTTCAGGTTATACTAATTTTGTTAATGATAGGTGAAATAATTTAAATTTGTACGGGCAAGTCGTTGATAATTATCTACATAATCAAGCGTATGAAACTGTGAAGTAATTGTAGCCCTGAAAAGGGCTGTTTGTCATATACCTAGCCCTGATGGGCTTTTGTGAGGATAATCTAGAGCCGGATCACATTATTTCTTGTTCCAGAAGTGCTAGTGGGTCCGGCAAATTTTCGGACTCTGCTATGAGGCATTCTTCTTCCTCCATAATCTCACTGTCACAGGGAGGCTCAGTAGTCTGTAACAACTGAATTGCTTCAGGCAACAACTCATTATGACCCTGTTTCAATATTTTAGGCCTTATGTAGGATATGTGGGGATCAGAGCTTATTAGAAGTCCATGGAGGATGTCTTCGTTTGTTGCTATTCTCCCCGTTTTCCGAGTGTGCCACTCCCTGACGTTTCTGAAGTCCTTATTACGGGCTTCCGAAGCTTCTTCAGATAAGATACCTAAAACGAATAAGTACATACATTTTAATTTCAAAACGCAATTGAGTCAAATAATACATCAAACTATATTTATTTTTTACTTACCGATTGGCAAAACACCAAAGTGGTTACAGATGTCTGCACCGTGCATTAGAAGTTTATGTACACTAACTGGCATGTAGTACCACGAATAGTGTTGCACGTACACATCAGCTGTTTCTCTGCAGTATCTTCTAAATTTTTCACAGTCAATGTTTTTGCCTGATGATATGGCTTGTAGAATAACGGAAAATCTGAAAATCAGATTTTCGTCAATTCCCGTTATTCTGGATGATCTTTTGTAATCTTGGAAAAAGCGCCTCGCAGTATTCCCGTCATTTGTAGTTCCAAAACCCTAAAATGGGAAAACAATACTGTAATATACAATACATAGAGATATAATACACAAACAACATAAAAAGAGCCAAAATTAAATACATACCTGTTTGACTATATCAATCAGCATTCCAGTTTGCTCACGAAACTCTTGTTGCGTGGTATTTTTTTTAGCTTGTTTCAAAGCCTTATGTTCGCCTCGAGCAGTCCATCGTTGAAAATCCAGATTATAAGATATATGGAGAAGACATTCCATACACCGAATCTTCATATGCAGTGAAGAAATTCCTTGTTTGTAAATTTCTTCACGAAGTGGTTTGGAAGTCAAAGCGTCTAAATTATTCATCTCGCTCGGTTTTGCCAAGCAAATAGGACACGTTGCATATGATGGTACTTCAGCAATAATATTGGCCACTTTTCCATCAATCATGGTCATATGCAATTCATGTGATACAATAATATTTCCACACTGTGTAGATATTCGTTCATCAATTTGTTTTTTCATCTCAGACTCTTCAGACATTATAAAATCAGCTGTCTCCGAAGTGAAAGTGAACTTCACCGGTCGACAGTACAGAGTTGAGCAAGGTGTGGGGTTCTCCCAAACTATATTTTCATTCCCAGAAGATGGGCTAGTAGACACTAGCCGAAGAGGGACGATGCTTATCATGACTACTGATGAATCATCGAACTCTGTAGACGTTTTCTGTTTATAATTGCTCTGCGACGAAGAACCATCAAGTCCCCATTTCCAGGTCAACTTGAGTTCTTTATTTTGAGACCTATCAACAGAATTACTAATACCTAGTAAAATCCTTTCCACAGTGTGGTCCAATAGCGCTTGCAATTTAATTTGAGCTCCTTTTTCGGTAATCTCCATACTCTCTTGTGGTGGGTAACATCTTTTCTTGGCATTTACAAGCTTTGGATAAGATGGAAAGGCAGCACAGTTTTCTTCTTTCAGAAATTGTCGAAGAGCTAAGTACTTCCATTTCGAGAGCGCAAGTGATGTATAAAGAGCTAAACAGTTATCTTCAGAGACAGTACTTAAGCTCTGCTTTTTGAATAGTCGCTCGTCTACTTCGGATAGGGCATCTGGATTACTGGAAAGGTATTCGATCACTTTTGCCAGATTCGTTTTGCCGTTGTCTTTCAATTTTGTTATGTACCAGGTCTGCAACTCTTCTTCGGAATTTTCTTCTACTATGGAAGTAGAACGTCTTTTTTTTTGCTTCTTACTTAACTCTTCGAATGGTTTTCTGTGCTCCTTTTCTGTAGATGTTCCCGCTTCCGCAGTACATACTGCAAGAGTAGGAACATGGGAATCTATATCCACAGGTTCAGATAAGACTGCGTCCGAAAAGCCCATCTCACTTCTCAGGTCAACACTGTCACAAACAGGCCAGTTGATGTTTTTTTCCAACCACTTGCGATTACTTACACGATTCATAAAAGTTTTTTGGTTTCTACTTGACTCTATCCACTTTTTATTTAGATTTACACAAAAAAGTCGACAGAACTCCTTGATTCGGTTCTTGTCTTCTTCAGAAACTTCGGTAGTCAAGACAGAAATGATACTTTCATATAGAAACATATGATTTTTCAGATCACCGCCACTTCTTAATTTCACAAAAAAATCTAGGTTGGTACAAAATCCAGCCATAGTTCTAATGTAAATATAAAAATAAAAGTATTTCACTGTGTTCACAAATAAGCGACAAGAGCGAAACTAGATGGACTTAATGAATGTCTTTATATTTATAGACAGTGTTAATTACTCAAGTAGTGGACACTGTTATCAGTGAGTGAAAATTATTCAGCCAATCAGAGACGAGCATTTTTCGATGACTCATTAGTTATGCGCTTAGCCGAGCGCAATAACAAATGAGTCATCAATCACAATGCAGGTGCTACCGATAACATAGCAATAATTACTAAATTTCTACCAGAATAATTAGTTATAAGTACCTATGCGCTGTTAAAACTATATATTTAATAAAGAGAAGGTGAATTAGCCTAATGACACAAAAAATTTACTTTGAATTTATTTTAAATGGCAAAAAAAAATCTTACATAACATTTTTTTTTACCGAATGATTACTCGCGCTGCCGCAGATGGCCGGCGCTGTTTTTTTTTTCATGGATAGAGAATGACCCTAGCTATCATATACTCACGCCACACACCCAACATATTAGTACAATTGAAGAAAAAAAATTAAACGTGATTCGCTCCATACAAAATAATCTAATTAATTTTTTTCAAGACAAACTATCAACTTTAGAAGAAATGTTATAAGAATAAAAGTTGTCAGGAATATCATAACACGTCATATAAAAAAAAATCGCATCGATATTGGAACTTTGTTGCCTAAGTCCACTAATTTTCAGTATGGGCCCACTGTGCGGCGCGGCGCGGCGCACGCGCCTCGTCGCCGGAAGTGGGGTTCCACACATGCAGGTCATGGAACCCAATTTGTGATTACGAAGATGTCATTTGCAAGCAGCTTGCAATACACCAAGAATGACAATGGCCGGTGACGCCTAGTTTTGAATAAGCAAATAGTTATACGATTGTCTTTTGTCCCATATTTCGATGTTATGTAAGCTATTATTTAATTTATCGGAATTTATTTTTAACAATTTCTATTGCGTGAGTCAGGAAGTTGTATTTATTTATTTTTATGGTCAAAAAATTGCAAACTATATAACATTCTCAAACTTTTACACTGTTGCATAAGAATGGAATGCAAAATAAACTGCGTTAATTATTTTTATAGATGAAACATGACTTTCGATTCCAGATTAATCATTCCGATAGTTATAAAGACTTGTAATTATTAAGACAAATATATAACGAGCGTGTAACATATGAAAGCTACTGTTCTCTAGTTGGCTGGCCGTACATCAGTCGGCAAATGATTGTAAGATTATTTCTCACCTCTAATCGACGGAAGACGGGTTATTTTAATATGATTATTTATGTCCCGTCGGTCAGACTAGGTCGTTGAGAGACGTTTTAATCAGAGCATGAGAAAAAATAGACGTATCGTTGGCGAAATTTTCCTCCCAGAGCATGCGTGTCGGTGCATCTGTTGACATTTGCTACAAAGCTTAGATACAAGACTATTTACAAGGTCAGTCGCATGTTTTAGCTTTCGTACAAAACGAAAGTTTACGAAAAGCTCGATTTTTCGAAGCTTTATTGCACAAACGAAATGTTCTAGACCTCAATGTGACCCAAACGCGTTTACTGAATTTATAAGCTGACTTCAAAACGAACAGCGCATAGAAACAAGTCCAGGACAGCCCAGGACTTATTATATGACCTGTATTAACATTCTACAACCATACAATCATGATCAAAATAATAAATATGTAAAGATTACAATATAATTCACTTAGTAGGAGGGGGCGTCGACCCGCGGCGCCACGCAGCCGCGTCCGCGACCTTATTACAACGCGTCTTCAACAGTTGATACATGCACAGTAATTCAACTTTATACTTATATAAACGTGACTAACCCACACAGACACTTTGCAAATTCTCAACGATAGATGATCGAATACTGAACTACGAGGAACACTGAACACTTCCGTCCGATCTCTTTAAATCTGTAAGTAGCACGATGGATTTGGAACATATAAATAACGTTCTAAAAGACAGGGTTTCGGAGTTTACTCTATTTTTAATTTTAGATGATCTTATTACAGTTTTCTCTTTGTGAAAATAAATAAATATGAGACGGTTTATTTCCGATATTAATCATATTCAATTAGTTTATTATCCATTTCACAGTATCTTATATTTATAAGAACTAACCCAAGTTGTTTCTCTCAACGAGTTCGCACACAGTGACGCATGAGCTATTCGGGCCCACGGCTCAGTCATAACCTCATTGTCCATCGATTCCTTCTATAATCCTTCACGTCCATCCTTCGGTTCTATTTACAAGCTATCACCGAGAAAGCCGGATAATGGGAAACGATCTTTCGATGAGAAAACAAATGAAAAACATTTTTTTTTTTCAAACGTCCTTGTAGTTAGAATGGGGTCAAACATCAATCCCAAACCCCAGATTTATCTGTAAAAATAAACGTAAGCAAAGAACAGTTTCAGAAAGAGGTGAAAATTTGAATTATGTCAAACTACAATTTTCCACTTGTGTAGAGTATGTAAAGTCCCACTGCATGTTCATAATGTCAAATCTAAACCAAACGCTGAAAGTAAAACGACGTCCGATGATAGGGAAGACATACAAAGGTGAAAAATTAATAGCCTGGCAACCTGTCCACGATTTGTAAACATTCTCGACTCCCGCCAACGTGACGAATTCAATGAAATGTATGCCAAACACCAGCACTCTAATTATAAACAGCTATCAGAAAAAAAGTACTGCTCGCATTAACACCCGTCTAAATAAAGAAGCAACGAGTCAGTAAGCGATCGAATGAGGCGTGGTGATCACGTAATTCAGCTGACTCACACCGAATATGTGCAGACAGGTAAATATTTAGTACATCGACGTACGTACTTGAATCCATGCCAATGATTGTTGGACTTCAATCGACTGAGAGACCTCAGTTTTGTTAATTTATTGTTTGTGAATTTACCAGATCGATACTATTTTCGGCAATGACATCTCTTTTGCGTTGATGGGTATTGTGGCCGAATAATTTACCAATCAAGTACTCCGCACTGTATTATTTCGATCAATCTGTCATTTAAATTATCCAGTGTTGTTTTATATTCCTTTTGTATTGAAAAAAACGGCTGTTACGTCTGTATCACCTGCAAACATTGCCAAGCAATTTAAATGACTTAAATAAACGTATCAAAAACATGAAAGTTTTCTCCAACTAATTAAAACACCGGTCATACAAGTGAAACATAGCAATTACGCCGGACTAGAATTGGTTTAACATTTTCTAAAACCAATACGTAGGAGATTTAAATTAGTGGGTGAAGTCTTACAATTAGAGATGCGTGGACGCAGGTAAGAAAGCGACAATACATTAACCTACAGAGTACAGTGTCGTAGGGAAAACCGTCACACGAGTTTTGCTCAATTATAGTGAACAACACGGGGTTAAAACGGCTAGATGTTGTATTTATTTCTAATTAACTGGGGAAGCATTAAAATAAAGGAATAAAATGGGACACATTGCTTTCATGGACAATGATTATGAGGAGACATGTTTCATTAATGAAAATGTTATTAAGGAAGAAAGTCAAGATCTTTGGCTGCGATTCGACAGCTTAGATACAATTTTCAATCGTCACTTCATACTCAAATTGCATGCAGTTGGATGAAGTTCGAGTAGATTCTTAGCTCAAACAAAATTTCCCAAAGATCCCAACAAAAACTCAACCGACGCACTTAACAATTGGTCACAATATCTAAACGTCTATTCCAGCAGAAGTAAGTTCGTTTATCATCGGCAACTGAGACAAGGCGGCAAGAAAGTGGACTTTCACTCAGTCAGTCGATGCTCGCTCCTTACTATATCACACCTCATTTGATTCTAAGGGCCTAGTTTTATTACTTGTAAACAACTCACAATTATTGAGAGAAATTGTTTATAAATATTAATATTTAGAATGTATATAGGTAAACTAGGTGATTGTTGGGAGTTAGGTTAACTGTGGAAAGCTTATGGAAACAGCTTCTATTACAAGATTTCTGGTTTCTTTTTAAAGGAGAAGATGATACAGCTAATGATGCTACTTATTTATCGTTTCACTTCCAAAACCAAATTTTCTGATCTATTCTATAAAAATATCACCGAGAAAACTTAAGTGAAGTGAGCTGTCAATAGTGTCCATCCCTAGCATCTGGTGGACCGACAGATCACTTTAAGCTCACTTCGCCTATGTTTTGACGACGAGATTTTGATAAGCTGGTACTCAACAACTAAATTTTCTCCAAGAAAAGCTAATAAACCCGTAACTCATCATGCAAATACACTTGAAGCTCATCAACAAAACCCAGTAATAATAGAGACGCATTGCACAACGAATTAACCAGCGATTAGTAGCAATAGCCAATAAACCAACGTTTTGTAGGTCATCAGACGCTTTAGTGTCCTAATATCTTCGATTAAACTTGCGACATTCATTAATAACTATGAAAACGTAATTAGTTTCGACCAACATATGCTCTTTATTGATTGACGTCACCCTAAATTCAACGACATTAAAATCTAATAAAATTAAAACTGCGTATAAATTGGAAAATTTTGCTATAAGATCACCCGACGTTGCTGCGGAGTTTTGCTACTAAGCGAGGAGTAATCACATAAATAAACACATCTATAAAGTTTATTTTTGCTTCTATTACGCACTGTAGTCTATCAAACAGTCTGGTAATATATAATAAAATATTTAACTCCAGTAAAAATGTATCTATGTATGACTGATGAATAGGACGCAATCAGAAATGAAAAATATCTTTTAATGTATCAATGTCCACCTATCTTATGTCGACATTTTTAAAGTGCTACATATTGTTCTATTTAGAGTATCCTGTCTTCGATCTAATCAGGTTATGTCCTCTAAAAGAAGCCTCATATGTGAAGAGAAGGGCATTGTAGCGAGTAATCCCGTTGCATAAGATTAATATCCAACTACATCTGATTAAAATTCAATTTCAATATGGCATTTATAAAGTTTCAGAAGATAGGCTAGATGACGTAGTGGCATAGTCCTGCAAGGTCACAGGTAAGATTTTCAGGAAAAGATATTTGTATAGTCTTCAGATGATTGTTCGTAAACATCCTCATAATGTTTGTCTGAATGATTTGTGTGTGTAATAGCCATGATACAATGTGTTCTAATGTGGAGCTGTCGGTGAGAAGCTTCGGACCTGTTGTTGTTTTTTATTGGTATTATATGTACTTGTCTCTACACGCCATAAAAGTAATGTTTTAACGACCATCGGGCCATCTGCTTTCTATTTTTGTTTTTTCTTCTAACTGGCAGTGTTTTTCATTTCATCCCGATCTAGCTCTATACGTAGTCTTTCCGAATGCATCTTCGTCACTTTGTTCATTTATTTGTTTCACTTTAATTGTATATTATTTTTAAACCCTTTCATTAACCTGAGTAAGTTATAACCTCACGTTCGAGTGCTTCGACCTTGTCAATTGAATTTCCACGCGTCGGATCTGCCTACGCGAATTTCCAACAAATCGTGTCATATTCTAACAATGAGTTACATCGAGACCGACGTCAAAGTCAAACATCAGGTTATAATTAGACGATGTACTTCTAACGTACATACGAGTATGGATTCTATGAACGTATTTACGGAAGCGCCTGCGCAGCGCTAAAAACATACTATAAATAATTGTTTAGTACTTGGCTTTAAGTTTTCTTATTGTCTCTGTCAGCCTATTGATATTCTTAGTTATTGCTCAGTCTGCTCGGAGTTTATTTCCTCTATTTAATAGTACTTGCATGTTCCTATATTACATTATTGCTTTTGTAAATAGGTAGGTATCTAGTTACATTCCTCTGAACAATTCGGTATTCTTGTGTTTAAACTTCCTGATCATCATTAACCAAAAGCTTCGCCTTCCAGATAATTCGGCACCCTAATCGATAGAAACTTATATGAAATATAACATTCGATCACATGATATTAGGTTAAACGGTTTTATAGCATATGAAAATTATATCATATGAACGTTATTTCAAGTGATATTATACTATCTGTTATTATGGCATATATTACACACCCTTGCATAACACACATCAATAATAATCTGAAATATTTTGAAGGATATTGCTAATCCATTGCTTTCTAAGCTCTAAAAATTTGTCTGCTCAAAAACGTAAATAACACAATGGATGTTGTTGAATTTTGACAATGAATTCCATTGCTACTGATAGTGTATTACGCAATTACCTCACTGTTCACAAATTATTAATTAATTCAATATTAAAGCGTACTTGGCAGTCTCTAATGCTATCAGTATCAACTAATGACTCACCTAGCCCAAAAACTGTTCCTACTTCCAAGAAATCATCTGCATTGTTATACTTAATAACGTTACGTATATAAGTTCCGTTGTAGCTCAGTCCAGTTATTGCTTCTTACGTTGGTCGGCCCACGCTTCCTGCATCAGATTTATTAGCGCTTTACGCTCCATCGCTATATATTATTAGAACACTTTAAATATTCCATTGCTAATATTGTTCATCTTATATTGATGGTTGGCTGGCAGCTGTTTCGAATTCGGGGCTGAAAATCTTCCGGGATTGGCAATGTAAACAGAAGAAAGAAAAGGTGGATAAAACTGCATTGTAGCGGATCGATGCAAAAAAAGAAAGGCAGAACCGACAGACAAAAACATGAAGCCTTAAATAGCATGATAAGGAATATTTGGCATCTAGTACATAAAAATACTGAATTGTGTTGAAATCGCTCGATTTGTCGCCTGCAACGAAGAAAATTTTGCCATTAGAATGGAAAATCGCGAATGTGTAGCAAATATATGACCAGCAAAGACCGCTACCCAGATCAAAGTGTTCAAACAAAACATTTTTTTGATATGAAAGTGAAAGTCAAACAATGCATCACACTCTTATTATTCAGCATAAGTTGCAAGCAGAGCAATAGTGTGGGAAACCCTGATTGAATAAGTTGATAACAGTTTTAATTGATTCCGAATTAGCCCCAATTCTACAGAGGAGAGTCACTAGAGTCACTAGTTGTAGGTATATACAGTCATGGGCGAAAAATGAGTGTCGCGCCATTTGTTTCCATTCACAACCAAATGACTATAGGTATCTGGTTCAGTTCTTAGTTATCGAGCGGATCCATTCCTAGATTAGAACTTACATATAGTCAGTCAAAAAATTCCTTAAAACCATTTATGCCAATCAACCTTAAATAATAACACATCGAGATCTTACAAAACCAAAATTTTTGACATCCCTTCTTATACTCGTCTACTACTACCGTTGCTAAACATTCAATCCTCTTAATCGACGGAAACACTTAGGTATTGGAGGTAAATAATTATCAAATCAAAAATCTTCTGTCATTATCATCATTGACTGCCTTGACACACCCACTGATGATTATACGTCTCCTCTTTGTGCCATGCTTCTCTATTCTGTACGAGTCTCATCCAGGTCTTACCCGCTGTTCTTTCTAGGTCATCCACTCATCTGACTGTTTACATGATCCATAATACCTATAATTTTCCCACTCCTGGGGAACATTATAGGTCGAGGCGGACACAGGCCTCCTCTCTGTGAGAGGGCGTGTGCTGTACTGTAATCCACCACGCGAGTCCAGTGCGGATTGGTAGGTGTCACATGACTTCGAATTTTTGGTTATAGCATATGCTAGTTTACTCACGATAATTTCCCTCACCGCTTTGAGAGCAGCTGACTGTTTAGCATAATCAGCCTATAATGTTCCCACTCCTCGACGCAGGCCTCCTCTCTTCGAGAGGGACTGTTTAATGAAACATAATTATGTTAATTATCTCTCTCCCAAACCCTGATCCCGTCGCCAACGCATCGCTTCACCGCACGTAAGTATTCAGTTCGAGTCATAACGCACGCGGTCGGAAGGTGAAAGGCGTATCGCTTTCGAATTAGATCGCGTTATGCCGACAACGGTGAAACGCCGACACTCTCCAATGTTTATGTACTTAAGCGATGTCGGATTTACTACGTTTGTGATTGTATTCATCAGTGTAATGTAATGAATCGGTTGTATAAGGCTGAGTTAATTAATTTTGCATTTTTCCATTTGATGTCTTGTTTAATACGCCAATAATTTCCCTCCAAATAATGTTTGAATTTGCTCTACCAGCAGTCAGATCAAACCAGGAAAGGCTTCTGAAAAGCTACAACAGACACTTTATCTAACAGACTGTGAAACTCATGTTGACTACTGTAATCGGCTGACCAAAATAACAATAGCCAAAGAAATCTTGCTCAAACCTGGAGGAGGTTGCGCAAGCCTTGATCTTGTTCTAGCTTCATAAAGTAGGAAAACGTGAAAGGTTCTATGCAATACTACACAATTATTTTGAAAAGGTAATTGAAAAACGGGTCACATCAGCCGCATACATGATAACCGCTGGGTAAAATTCTCCACACAGTGGATGCCTGAAGATTGACATCGCCGCCGAGGCCGGCCCAGAAAGAGATGGCGAGACGACCTGGGCGTGTACCGCGAGGGTTGGTTCTAGGTAGCGCGGGAAAAGATTTTCTGGAAGGATTTGGGTGAGGCCTTGTCCCAGCGAAAACAAATAAAAAACTGGCACTCCTTGAAACAGAAAATTAATCAAAAGTTTTAGTCAACGTAGATGCTAAAACAGGCAACACCTATTGAACAATAGGTACAATTTTCAACAACTCTTTGTAATAACGATCATCAATCAACAAACTCAACCTATAGCACTCTTCTATTCAACATACACCTCCAAATAAGGACATAATGACGGTAATCACTTCGCTCGGCATATGGGTTTATGACCGCAGAGTCTGACCTTTCGCCCTGGTGGCTGTTTCTCGTCATTGACCTGGAGCATTTGGAGTGTACTTTTAATAGTTACCTAATCCCACCAATAGGATGCTTGGATTTTATTGCTTGTTTGAAAGTCACGTAACCTGTCATCTACATACATGCCCCTCCTTCTTTGTTGTCATTCGTCAAGTGTGATTTTACTGGCCCACTTCAGTAACGTTTACGTCATAAAGATTGAACTAGAATTCAGAATTAAGCAGTCTTCCGTTTGCTATGGATAATTCGTACTAACTAATCTCGATTATCTCTGGTCCTTATTACCCTTGTTGGGGCAAAAGGTGAACTCTTCAAATTTTAACTTTCATTCCACGGTTAAAATCGGGGTTCTTCATTCAAAATAACTGCATTCATCTGCATGCAATTGCTGGATAACGCTGAAAAATCCAAAATAAATATTATCGGCTTACGCATAACTTCTCACACAAAAGTCGCCTTAACTACTGAAGTTAAGGTAAAACTCATGTCAATTCTAACAGCATAGTTAATTGTTACACACGTTACTGATAACGGCGCAGGCGCAACTCAATTATCGATATCACCGCAACTGAAAATTTTTTCGCTGTTTTGTTCGCGGTTTTATGTTCCCAGAAATTTGTGGTTTGTTTTGCATTTGTTTACGCTTGTTGACGTTCATTATTTTGTTGTGTAGTTTGGGAATTAGCCACCATCTTTCCTTCTGCGGGTACCTACTTATTATTAATGTATTATGTAGTTACGTTAAATAAAGAAGAGAAGCATTTGACAGCCAGTGCTAATAATATCAACGCGTCAACTAAATATAAAAAAGAAAGAAAAATAATAAAACATCAAAACGAACCTGCTTATAATATGCTTATAAAAGTCGAATGACTTTATAATTCCTAATACCTAGCAAATAGAATGCAGACGAAGTACCTATTGGTAGACTAGCAGCTAAATAGACAGACCACTTACAAAGGGAAGATCACAAATGAGTCGGATTGAATAAGCGCGAGGAAGCATGGTGAAAGGGAATGAGGTCTATACTTAAATATGTCGAGCAAGGCTGTCATTATGATGGGATTAACACACGTTGCAAGACTGGTTGCTAGGAAGTACTGCCACCATACCATTCTTCCGCCATAGAGCGTTCTATGTTCCGGTTAAAATGGTACTAGGGTGCCGGATATAATCCACAGGAACTTATGAGTTGATCTATATTCGTAAGATTAGCAATTCATTGGCCACTTAGCATTATACCACCCTCTGATATTTCAAATGAATAGGCTGTGATGTCATTCGTGGATCTTTGACAGTCGTTACGGGTCGTCAGAAGCCCGAAAGTCTGACAACCAGTATTACGAAAGGGTATCGAATTACCCTGTCTGTAAGTGGGTTGTGGAGGTCATATAGGCAGACGCTCCATTACATGGAGCGACTACTTATCTGACCTCCAAAAGAAATAGATACTGATATTTTAGCTGCATCCGGTTTGACTGGAAGCCGACCCCAACATAGTTGGGAAAAGTCTAGGCAGATGATGAGGCGGTTATAACCACCTTCCATCTGTTAATATTATGTCGGCATGTACTTACGTTTACTAATAACATGAAAAGAACTCAGTACACTATTTTCCATAAAACACACGCTATAATTGATATAACGTTTAATATGTGGCATAATAACTACATGCATCGCTTGTAAGGCAAGGCAGACTTATAATAAGTAGGCGAAGGCTTACCGCTTAGCACATGAATTTGATCAATAAACATTAACGAGAAAATACTTTTAATTGAAAGAAGATGTAGTGACAAAAATTTAAAAGGGTATGCTTAGACGGTTTGGTCATTTTGAGAGGATGTATGAAAGGCGACTAACAAAAGGTATTTACAAGGCAGATGTGAGTGGAAATGCCGGGATGGGACGCCCAAGGAGGACCTTATTGGTGATGTCCTTCAGAAAGATCGACGTATGAACGTAAACGAGGCAAAAGGAGTATGTAAGGATCGTTGCAGGTGGCGTTCTGTAGTTTCTGCCTACCCCCGTGGAAAGAAGGCGTAATTTATGTATGTACTTTTATTTTAGTAAAAAGCAAAGGTTCGTACATCTGGCGAACATATTAAGATAACAATGGCAATTAGATTAGAAATCATTACTTTCTATACGATGTAAAATTTCCTATTGCGTAAGCATTCAAACATAGTCACGTAGTATGCGATAAGCACATGCAATGATGTTTTATACCTATACTTATTTACTAAGAATGTTTGATTTGTTACTGACAGATAAATTTGCGAAGAAAAACGTGATAACGTCGCCGTGATATAGCGTACGAGCCGTGATTCACTGCATAATCAGCCTATAATGTTCCCACTGACACAGCCCTCCTCTCTTCGAGAGGGACTGGGCTATTATCTGAGCATTTCTCAAAATTTTTGACCATAGTTTTCACTCATTTCCAAGTAACAAAATAAGAACTTTTATTTCGACCTTAACTAATATTTTACAGGTTTTTTGTATAAAAACTCTACTAAAACAAAAATCCAATCAGAAATTCAGAATCTGTCTAGATTTAGCTAGCTGTATTTAACATAATATGTCCTAAATATACATATAAGAAAACCTGTAAAATATTAGTTAAGGTCGAAATAAAAGTTCTTATTTTGTTACTTGGAAATGAGTGAAAACTATGGTCAAAAATTTTGAGAAATGCTCATCTACCACGCGTGCCCAGTGCGGGTTGGTTGATGTCACATGACTTCGAATTTTTCGATCTAGGACATGCCGGTTTCCTCACGATGTTTTCCTTCAACTTGTGTGATTCAATGAATGTAAAGTTGTTCACCGATAACAGAGTCTGTCGTTTTCATAAGCGGTTTATTACCATTCAAAGGGGATTAAATTATTTACAATTTCATCAGTAACAAACAAGTAAAAGTAACAAATTCCAGCAATGCAATTTGTTTTATGCGACTAACTCTTTCAAATTACTCTTTTGATAAACAGCTGATAAGGTCGCATATTTTTATAGGTAGGTACTCAGATTAGCTAGAAACTACAACGTATGTAACTTGGTAAATATTATGTAACATTTTATTGCCTACTTATGTGAGTTTTTTTACGTTTTTAACAATATTCTATGTGGGCTATCAGAGGGGCAATTCCCGTAATTTCCCCTCCACCGCGCACCGCGCGTATCTCATGTGATACGATACATATAAAATCAATTATGTCTCTCTCTATGAGAGGTTAAGAACGTTCAACAGTCTGACCTCAGTCACAGTCTGTCAAAAATAACTCTAATATCCCTACATTTTTGATATTTTTTTTTACATTGAAATGAGATGAGAAATATTATTATATATAGGTAATAAAATTAGTTACTTAATACAAAATATTTTTTTGCTAATAAACATCGCTACTTTGGTCATTAGAATCAGGTGTTAGTTTAATTTCTGTGATTAGTAACATTTATGATCCACGAAACAATTTGTAAGATCAAGTCATCATCTGCTAAGAACTTTGGTTTTCCCAAATTGCATTGTTTATTGTAACATAATAATTTCTTAAAAAATTACTAGTCCTAACATCTTCACTGTATTCACATTCGCACACATTTATTTTATTTACTGTAAACAGATTAAATACTTATTTATCAGTATGTTTAATGATAAGACGAATGCAGACAGTCTAGCGTTGCAAACGTTAGCACGTAGGTACGAGTATGTATCGTATTTTTTTTTATGCTAAAAGTAATTTACTTTACATGTTAATGACGAAGCCGTTTTCACTTACAATAGGCGACTCCTAAATGAATGCCTAAATACAAGCATGCTGTTGGATTTTCAACGCGCTCTAGATCCACAAAGGGATAACGACTAGAATTTTTGATGCCCTTCCATTAATATACTTAATCATCAAATGAAAATTCAATGTTTCACAACAAAATTTCACCATCATGAGTATTTGAGCGTATTCCATGCGCATCCGGCGGTGATCTCCTTATGCGCAAAATGTCAGCTTCGTCGTTAAACTATAACAGAATTGCGCACCGTCAATACTGCGCACCTTTCATGTGTGACGAACATGGTGGAAATGGAGAAGGCATCTTTCATGGTGATATTTCTTAACGTGATACGATTTTGTTTGTTTTTCATCGTTTAATGTCCGTGATTGATTGTCTATGTTTCTACAAACAAATACTACAAATATGCTAAGTAATTCGTACTTACTACTAAGTATGAATTACTTAGCAATCGTGAAAAACTATGACTGAAAACAGAAATTAAAATTCCTTAAAACTACAAATTGTGAGCAGTCTTATTTACAAATTTGGTTTTACGTACTTCCAGCACAAGCTCGCCTATTAGTGAGAAAACACAAAATAGTTCAAACAATATACATTATCAGCCAACAGCGTTCCCACTGCTGGGACACAGGCCTCCTCCCTGTGAGAGGGAGTGGGCCGTAACCCACCACGCGGGCCCAGTGCGGGTTGGCTGATCTCACATGACTTCGAATTTTTGGTTCTAGGACATGCCAGTTTCTTCACGATGTTTTCGTTCACCGTTTTGAGAGCAGTGG
The DNA here is from genome assembly GCA_914767645.1 of Hydraecia micacea. Lineage (NCBI taxonomy): Eukaryota > Metazoa > Arthropoda > Insecta > Lepidoptera > Noctuidae > Hydraecia > Hydraecia micacea. The sequence goes on along the minus strand of OU611783.1, from coordinate 13,422,351 downwards.
TGATGAAATAATTTACACAAAGTAAAGCGCCTGACTGGGTTCGAACATACGACCTACAACTCCTAAGTAGCAGCTGTGACCACTGGGCCACCACTGCTCTCTAATGCTCTCAAACAATATAATCGCAGAAAATGAATTGAAAGTTTTCTCTATCAATACATTTTCCGACTTCAAAAGAAAACAAACAGTGTCATAAAACGAGATTTGGCAACACACAAGACATTGTTTGGCATGTAAGATTATGTGACGATTATCATATCCAAGCGATTAGAGCTTTTATCTTACATTGTGGTCCTCCATCCTTCTTTGAACGACGCGTTGGCACGGCGCTTCAAAATAATCATAAATTTATTTCAAGTGGCCAGCCGGCAACTAGTTGCACGAATCGCCAATGACGCTCATTTACACACATGCACAATACTAATATTAGTGTTCTGATCATATACACAATTATTTCTTGCATTCGATTTTGTTGTAATTATCGAAGGTCACAAAACTGCGCCTCTTTCTACAAACATGCATGTTTGCTGGGGTCAATATAAGATAATCAATCTATACTAATATTATAAAGTAGAATTTGTTTGTAAGAATAGAATAGAATGAAGACGACGATGATAAATTCGGACTTGAAGAAATATTTTTGCATTTGATAGCCCAATTCTTGAGGAAGGTTATAGGTTATTTAACATCACGCTATGACCCTTAGGAGCAGAGCAAAACAAAAAAAGGCAGAAAGAACGCTGAGCTAAAATTAAGTGATAGCGCGGGTAGGTGATGCGATGCGATGGGGTGGGTCGGGGAACAAGAAATTTCAAGCGGACGAAGTCGCGGGCAGAAGCGGGATGAAGTCATAATATAGCTTCCAGAGTATTAACACGCTCCAGTATAATTGTTATTGATTAAATACAAAAAGTTACCAAAAATGGACTTGTCACAATCACCCTACTTATTACTGCAGTAATTGGTCGTATCAATATAACTAAGTATACAATAGACTAAGTACACAATCTATCTAGTCCTCCTCATGAATCACACTGTGTATCGATCGAATTAACACCCATGATTACAAGTTAGAGTCTTCAAATAATACTGTAAAAAACACGGATATTTTTCAAGAAACATCAATTTTGAAAGAATAGCAAGCGTTGGGTAAATAAATGATAAAGTTAGCGCCAAATCATAGTGATGCGCCACAACAAATAGTACAAAATTGGCTGCATCAATATAAATAGCTTCAGTTTTCTGTGAACGACTGGCTGAACTTAAACATACCTCAATATACAGATTACAAAACCGACTTCACTACAAGTATTTGTTATACTACTGCGTAAACTGTGGACTTGAGTGATGTTGGTGTGTTAATCGTTTTCATGACACTTAAAAGAAAAGCTTCTATGCTAACTGTGCGGTGTCAAACTGCAGTTTTGATGAAAGACCCCTCTCGAACTTTAAAAAAAATACGGTTTGAAAAACAGCCTCTCTCTGACTCTAACTATTCCTTTGTTAATCAGTGAAAAGAAATGGTAACTTGAGTAACTTATGTACATAATTTTTTTCGTATCGGTACCTTGATTTTTGGATGGATACAGCGGAAGGCAGAAGTAAGATCAAGATCGCTGCTAGTGAGATTTACAAAAAACCAGAAACGGATAGTAGCGAAACTTCCGATGATGACATTTAAAATAGCAACATCTAACACAGCAGAGCAATAACATACAAAAGAACCGCGAAAGCAGTAGAACTCCGCCAAAAGACTCACCGATGAAGCTCTACCTGAACCACCCTGGCGGCATGGTCGTTGAAAGATGCCCATCCATAGCTAATAATTACCCATCTTTCCACTAGTCCAATGCTTACTCTAGGATACATATCCGGTAGGCTCTTAAATCTTTCCCTTTCCTACAGGCACTTCCTCCCTACCATTACCGCGCCCCCCGGTCTATTCCTTGATTTGCAATGGTCGCTGTAGCACCATGAACATGAGGCTACAAGAGCTAGTGAAAATCTTGGAGTTCATTCGATTAATCGAATCTGGTTTAACCACTCTGGGATCGGTGCGATTCATTAATTCATCCATTTATATTCGGTACCTTGAATAACCACGATTCAATCATAGTCGGATCAAATACTAGACAAACAGTAACCCCTTATATTTATTCATTGACGTTTAAACGTCACTTAACTTTGTCGTTTACAAATACGAGTAAACACCTCAAAGTCAAAGTTTTTTTGTGCACAATGAAGGTATACAAAAATATGTGGTATATTCGAATAGGTACCTAGGGGCCGTTCAAGTATTACGTAAGCAGATTTCTTGCAATTATTAACCCCCCACTCCCCCTCGTCAGCAAAAGTAAGCAAAGCGCTGACCCCCCACTCCGATGCTTTTTTTTTTTATGGATGGGAAATCATCTAATGACCCTTTCGGACAATCCCGCTACCCCCTCCCATGCTTACGTAAACATTGTTACATGCATTTTTCAACGTGTTCTGGTTTCTTTACTGATTCATGAGCAGCAGTTATAAGTCCCAGTAGAATCCCTCAATATGCATTTCGTTTTGAAGCATAGACAAGTAGGGTTGCCATATTATGTGTTCAAACCAAAATCGACTAAATTTTGGAGAAAATCCGAAAAAGTAAAAAAATGAATACTGCTGACGTAATCACCATCCAGACCCCATTTCATCGAAAACAAACAAAGCAAAGACCCCCCGCCCCCTGTAGCGCTTACGTAACACTTGAATGGCCCCCTATACATATACAAAAACACAGTTATCAATACCAATCCCTGCCAAAACCGCTGAAATTCTCGCTCGTCCAAAGTCACCGGAGCATCAGTGTTCGTATCCCGATCGCGCCCAGACGCTGCGTCATCGTCATACAGACTCAATACATACGTATACAAAGGAGCTGTTCTTGGTTATTTTCCACATGACCACCTACATCTATCGACTTTAATATCTTTGTTATTACCGTCTGTTTCCCACTTTTTTATTCGGAGTTCGTTTTCATTATTACAGGATTGTTGGGCTTAGGGGTCGATGATTCATTATTGCGGAGCCATTTTCAAAATGGCTCCACAATAATGTTCATGACCATGGTCTGTGATAGACAGCATTGTCAACTTATCATGCAACACCCTAATTGTATAACACACTTTCAATTACAATTGGAATGATTTTAAAGGATAAAATCTAATCCATCCATGTTCGAAAAATGTGTCTGCCCAACAACGTGAATAATGCAATGAATGTTGTTGAGCTGACAAAATGAAAGCCATTGCTACTGTAAGTGTGTTGGACATGGATTTTTATGTAGATCTTGTTCTTTGGACTTTTCTCCATGTCCAACACACTAACACTAATAATTTTATTGTCTTTTGACAATAACATTATTACACAAACCTAAAAAAAAAAAAAAAAAAAAATACAAACATTCGAATTGAGAACCTCCTCCTTTTTTAGAAGTCGGTTAAAAAACCACAAACTAAAGCATCATCTCAATTGATTAATTGTTTTGTAATCTATATTTCACGTTTTTAGAAAAAACCCTAACCCAAAAATATAACTTTTCATGTATGTACTTACAGTCACCACCAAAAGTTAGTTGAAATTTTTCCCCTTCAGCTATGATGTCATATGATGATTTTTAAAGTAAAAAAAATAATCAGGTACTCCTAAGGGATTACTTGATTATTTTTTATGATAATTCATAGGCAGTTGAATTAGTCAATAAAAACGTTATAGCAGTTCAAACATTACTAGAATTTTAAATCATTATGTGGAGTGTCACAGCTGAAGTGGAACAATGTCAACTAACTTTTGGAGGCCACTGTACGTGAAAAACCTGTAGGCATACCTCCTCTGCGACAGGGTTACATAGAGAATTGTTTCACTGGTAGTGTGTGCGTGTTGTGCAGCCGGTCGATTCTGTAAACATCTTACGGTGAAAACTTAATTGATGTGAGTTTGTTTTTGCTAGGAATTGACACTATTAACAGCTCACTCCACACTCACTTCACCTAAGTTTTCATGGGGAGATTTTTACAGAACAGCACCGCTGATCCACCACTTTCCATCAACTGCTTTGAATGGCTCTTTCTGGAAACAAAAAGAACAAGTCATCTAATTGTTATCGGAACATGTATTTCGTTTCCATATTACGAGGTAGGTACTTTTACGTGGAAATGAAACGTGCGGAAATGATTTTAATCACACTAATTGGATCCTAATACTTAATCACTAATCAGATAACGTAATTCATCCGAAACGTATCGTTCGATTATATATTGTTTTTTAAAAGGTTTTCTTTACCTTTAATTTCGTATATTTGTTTATTGGTTCAAATATTTTTGCAGGATTTTGCAAGTATTTTATGTCCTTAGGGTAACGGAAAAAATCTAAAATAAAATGTTTCATTTATAATTCTTAATTTGCATTAATGTCCTCTTCTGTATAAGTACGTCGACCCTAATAATTAGTTTTACAAGTATGAAGGGTACAACCGGGCCGCATTTAGTTAGAACTAGCATCCGCCCGCGGCTTCGGTCGCGTGGTATGTCGATACAAAATAGCCAACGTCCTTTCCCAGGGTTCAAATTATCCCATACCAAATTTCATCAAATCGATCCAACCGTTACGGAAATAAGCTGGAACAAACAGACACACTGATAGACAGAAAAGAATAAAATTGTTTCTTATTTATAAGTATCGTATATATGTATATGTCTACGTACTTACTTTCATATGAATTTAGTAAAATATTGTTATTTTGACATTACAAACAAACTTTAATTTTATTTATATGTATGAATGTATTATAGATGAAAGACTAACTAAATGCAGTTAAATGACAAATATTTCACAGCACAGATACCTATGTGATTATTGGGGCAACTTTCAATTGTACCTGCATTAAGTAGTTCAAATTGTTTCAATATGACTTAGGCAAAGTACCCACTAGTTACTGGTTATTGTGACAGCGGTTGTGTTCCGACTCGAAATAGCAAGTAGGTATACAACACAAGCCTATAAAGTTACTGACACAAATTAACTAACTATGTATGTACTTACGGCTAAACAAAAGAAAATAACTAGCCAGTGACAGGTCAACAACCTGACGCAGTGCCTACTAAAAACTTAGAATGTAGTTGAGTAATTAAATTGTTTATTTTCGTTTTATTGTTTCTTTCGATTTATTAAGAAATTGTTTACTTTGAACGCAAGAATGATGACGTCTTTTTCTGTATTTTTGGAAAGGTAAGAATATTAGTTATTACGATTTGTTTGGTAATCTTGAAACTGTTTCACAGCATTTCGATTTACCGTACGTCCAGAGGGGCAATTCTTGTAATTTTAAGAACGTTTACAGTCTGATCTCAGTCTCAATCTGTCTAAAATACCTCTAATTTCCCTACATTTTCGACACGTTTTTGACATTGATTGTCGCTGAGATGAGATTGCGACTAGATTTTGAACTTTTTAATTACGGGAATTGGCCTTCTGATGATAAATAAATGAATACTTAGGTGTTTCGTTAGTCAAAAGCCTGAATTTCATTGCAAATTCAGTAATCCGTATACCTACTGGTTGGTTCTGTGTTTGAAAATAAGTATGCCTTTATTCAGCATGGGCAATTATGTATTATCCTAAGTACATACAAACCTTCTTTTTTATTGCAATATATAGGACAAAATTTTAAACAGTGCGCAAACTGTAGGAACCATGAATTTAGCACAAATTATGCTAGAGTTAGCGTAGCGTAGAAATTAATTAAGTAAGAATATGTAAATAAGTAGTTGGTTAACAAAAAAAATAAGTAAGCTGTTTCATAGAAAAATGCAATAGCTTCGCAAACAAAATGTATGGAACAACATTTTTTTTATAACCGTAAAAAAAGTTCTATGCTCTCCCCTAGAATTGCAATTTTTGTAGGTAATAAAAATATCACAATTTTTAGTCTAGAATCTTATGCTGTATTCATGGTTACAGTTTGCGCACTGTTTTTTTTTTTGTACAGACGCCAGCACATCAAGCTACCCGAAACTGTCAAATTTTCCCAATCAACTTTGAACCTTATGCTTTAGCGAAAAAGTTGAAAATCTATTAAAGAAATTTGACAGATTGTAGTAGATTGATGTGCTGGCGTCTGTACTTATAATAAAAATTAATTTACGTAACACAAGGCTGAACTCACTTAACCCGGTTCTAAGCTTCAAAGTTTTCATAGCAGATGTAAACTTAGCAGTTACGTTTAAAAATAGTAGAATAGGCATCCACATAAGTGATAAACTTCCAAGACGTGCACTTCGTCAACTGAAGTAACTGTAAGTAGGTACTGGAGGAGTTTTAATTTCAGCGACACTGAGGAACTTTGCAAACATTTTATGCACATTGTGGCAAGTTTTTTTTTTTAACTATTGATATTACCTACCTAAGCTTTTACTAAAACACTAGCTGTGCCCGCGACTTTGTTCGCGTGCATGCATGCATGAAAACAAATTGAATTTCATGGGTTTTTTTTTATCAGAATCCAAATTATTTTTCTATAAAAGTAGCCTAACGACTAACTCCTTATACTATCTGCCAGTAAAAGCCCCGTCAAAATCGGTCCAGCCGTTTCGGAGATTAGCCGGAACAAACAGACAGATAAACACGCAATTTTTTTTTTGTTATAGGTTACCTTAGTTACTTTCATATACATTTAGTAAAAAGCTGTTATTTTGACATAAAAAAATACACTTAAATTTTATTTATTTGTATAGATTTAGGTAAACTTGTTTATCAGTTAAATTCAGCTTTTTAGTAGGCATATGATATTATTAGGTATGTAGGCACGTAACGATAGATACCCTTGTTTCTAAAATATTGATAACAAGTTAGTTAGGTATGACAGATGGTACCTATACGATACATGCTGTAACCAAACAGGACGAGTGCGGTGTGCTATCGACGTCCTTGTTCGACTTACAGCATCGATAACAACAGCTCTGTGCTGATAACGAATTGCTATAAGCGTGCCTGTTTACCAAAATACCAATACAGTTTTTGTTTAATATTATCATACTATTTCATTTGATTACCGATAATCGCCGCCAAAGCTCCGCGTTTTATTTAATAACGAACTTAGTTCCGACTGTTACATCTACGCTTTTGAACATTTCATGCATTTTATACGGATACCCATAAAAAGCAAGTTACATTTTATCCGTAATAAAATAATATTTTATTGTTCTAAATTCAAATATAAACGGGCGCGAGTCGCGAGATGAACAGCGCGCGCAGGCGCGTGGCGCGAAGACAGCCGGACACTCCGCACGCCAATTAACGCGGCGCGTTCACACGACCGCCCGGTCGAGCGATACCCTTCCCGCACACCATCCGCGTAACGAGCGTTAACCTGTCCCAGTGCAAGTAACACGCGCGGCGCGTAAAACGCAAACGCGCGCGTTACCTCCGTTTCCGCATAGGGACTCGCAGTCGCCCGATTTGAAAATAGAGAAACTCAAACATTCGCCCGATTATCGGGATCGCTGTCGATGGTCGGTCAGTGCGCCGCGCTCGACTCGCCTCGCCTCGCACTATTTATATCGGAAAGAGAGAACTGCGTTTCGACACTTCACGTGTATGTGTGTACCTTTATTTTATTACCATTTGTAGCCGGTTTTAACCTGCAACGATTAGTAAGCGTGGTTTATTTTATTGTGGCTTATGATGATGATGCGGCTCACTGTGGAATTTAGACATTATTCATCGGGTTCAATGTTCAATATATTCTGTTACCAAATAGTTAGTTGGTTTTAGAATTCATTTGAAGAGTTCTTATCTACTAACTTGTTATTTTCCCATACAAGCTACAAAAAGGAGTGCAGCAACAAAGTCTTCGGATTGTAACAGGTGTCAAATGCGAAATCCCTAATCCCGTGTGAAGCAGAAAATTCTCAATGTGATCTCAAGTAGGTAAAGATGCATTATGTATATAGTTCTATTGTAAATTATATGTACCTACAAGTACATCGATTACATACCAGAGCGAGTCCATCGAATTTTATTATAACAAGCGGCGCAAAAAACAAATAAATACTAGTCACATACGAGGAGCAACAAAAAGAGTTGTAAAACCTTTAAAAATCTCTTGATATTTTATAAATAGTGTCGTGGGAGTATCTTGTACTTTGATCGGCGCCGACACCGGTGCGGTGTCTGTAAGAATTTTTTTTACTACCTGCTCCCTTTAAAATTAAAACTTTATAGATCTGTGTCTGTCTGTATGTGATTCGTCAGAGGTACCGCTAGTAGGTACGTCTTTAAACATTTTTTGTATGTTCTTTAGTTGTCGCGGTTAAGAATTATTGGAAGGATTTGGCAAAATACTGGTTATTCCCATGGCGTCATGTTTGAAGAATTACCTACTTTATGACTAAACTCCACCAAATAATAGGGTGAGGTAAACAAAAATACAACTAAGTATCTACTTACAATTCAGTCTACAACATCACGAACAAACATAATTAATCGATACAATTAATTAATCGGAACGATCGATTGAAATCGGAAGGCTGTTCCCAGCGGCTATAAAGGGCGATCGGTAAGGCGCGGGTACCTGCGCCCGCGCATCTTGTGTGGTCCAATGACGTGACGCGGAACCTGCCGCCAATCAAATACGAGACGACTTCTTACGACCCATTAACACATACACAAGGACATTTGCGTGTGAACCGTACCAAACAGCGGGTCAGAGTCAATAGTTTATATTTATGTTGGCAGATAAGTAAGCGGCAAATAGAGTTTAACATAATAACTTCCTTTAAAACAAACTACTAACATCGTTTTTGATAACGTTTTAGCTCATGTTATGAATTAGGTACCTACATTAAGAAACAAATGAACGTTTCGGATTTTAAAAATGCAAAAGCTGAAAACTCAAAAGAAAAACCTTGTTATACAATTCAACCAATGAAACCCCTGAGCAAAACAATTGCCCATAAAATTAATACATATCTGAAAAAGAACTCGAAACAACACAGAACATTCACAACCATAGTGTAAAGATAACAATAACTAACATTGAGGTGTCGTAATCGGATTACTTTCTAGCGTCAAGAAATACAATAACAGAAACCTACTTACACACTGAACAATATTACTGACTTCAATCGCGTCTGTACTCGTTTATGATTTAATGTGCAATACACTTCGTAATGCTTCTTATAAATGTCATAGACATAAAGAGGAGTTTTACTTTGTTGTTAGACATATTTACTATGGAAAATTTGCTTATTACCAATCGTATCAATGAGTCACTTGTGTGACTGTCTACATCAACGGCTGTTTGGTCGTTGGTCTACATAGACCATTGTATTGAATTCCAAAGGTTTTTGCTGGATTTCAAAAAACAATAGCGCATTTTTTTTAATTTAAAAGGATTAAAAAAAAATGCGTTGTTTGATCTTTTTAAAAATCTACTTACTTGGGGAAAGCCTCAAGTAAGTAGATTTTTCTGTATAGTCATTAATCGAAAAGACATTAACGATGGAACAAGAGAAATGCTATCTGATTAAATGATGACACAAGAATAAAACATAATAAACTTAGTCTCAAACTATCTACAGGAAAATGAATAAACTAAACATACGAAACCAACAGAAGCAGATGTCATTGTAGCATCCAAAACAGAAGGCAATGTGATCACACACCGAAACCGTAGTAATATAGGCGACGACATTAATTAAATAACAATTGAGATGTGGAACGAGACACGACGGTATCAACGATTATGTCGCCGACTATATTTAGCAGCTAACTCCACTCTGAATGCCATGCACGAGGCAGGATGTTGATAAGATATTTGCATACACCTAACTATGAATTGTGACATAAAGTTTAACAAAAACGTATTAGGAAACCGCTAGCATTTTTGAGGCCCGAAGTTGGCCAAAATTGATTACGAAATATTAATTTTGATCTTTCCAAATCTATTGATCAAGACAAGGTTCTTAAGATCAAACTTTATAAGCTTCTAATATTTGGAAAATTAGAAAACAAACAGCTTTTTAATAAATCCGCCGCTGTGCCCATGTCTAGACATAACATTATAAAGAAATCGTCTGAGAAAGATCAGTGTTGAGTTCCATTTCACAATAACATTTAAGCAGATACATATGCCACGCCGCGTAACTAAAATATGCTCACAATGATACCACGCAAAAATAACTGAACCGATTGGTTTGCTAAACGATGTTGTAACAGCAGATACAAATAAAATGAATGATAATATTTTGGATATCGACATAAGTTGAGTTGCAATGAGGCAAGTGCCCCAAGTGAGCGATCAGCCTTGCTGCGTTTGAAATCTCGTTGCGGGCGTGACCACGATGTTCAACAAATGATATCATACCAACGCCAGAAGATTACGTAGTAATCAAACCAGTTACTACGGCAACAGATCATATATTACCCACTAGAACAGTTCGCACAGCTGTATGTCCATTACGCTGTTTGTAGTACGTTTCAAAACATTTTCCGATATCAAGGAAGCGTTGGAAAATGTTCAAGTGAGATAGGTTCGCGCTGAATCAAGAGGTAGCAACTGTTATTAGAGGATCACGCTTTACTGATAATTGTTGTCTAAATATTTACCGTTCTGAGCACATTGAATCTCATTCCAGTCTCTGTATCTAATTTTCTATCTGATGACAATAGTAATGTTAATAATCTCTTGGCGATTATTCAAATCCTGTTGTAGAGTAGTTCACATGCGCATTTGTAATTAGTCAGCCAGTTTTTTATGAAAATACTCAAGTTGTACTAGTATAATATTCTTAATACACTATTAGTAGTCAAAGTGTGTGTACGATATTATAGTGAATAGCTTTAACATCAACATGACAACATAATAATGGTTATGTTGAAAAAGAAAAATAATTATGTTTAGAATATTTTCTGTTTTTATTCGTTCTATCTGTTTTCGTATGTCACTGCTTTTCTTTGTTGTTCGAGAACTTATTGTTATTGCTCATTCTGTTTCCACATGATCTGATAAAATAATTTTAATAAGTTTTATTTGAACATTACTTTTGCCTTCATCTAAATAGAAATCTTCTATTTTTTACGTTCACGTTTAGGTACGATACACACAATAGGGAATACAATATAACACACACACACAATAGGGATCCAACTTCTGACTCACATTTATCAATGCTTTGTATACTTATTAATGTAAGATTTTCCGCCTGTAAACAAAAGCTAAAAGTGGTTTTCCTACTGAATGGCCCATAAAAATATATCAGAATTAGCACTACAGATATTTTTAGTATAGAGGAGGAAGACGGAATTCTTGATAATTATAACAATCAGAAACCCTACATGTCTTTGGTGACGAAACAGGAAAATAATGAATTTTCCTTACAGCTGGGACTTAGTAGAAAACCACGCGGGAATTTTCAACACACAATTTGGTATCTGATGTATGTGCTACTACAGAGTAGCAGAATAACAAGGTGCAATAAAACAAACTGCGAATTCATGAGATCCATAACAAAATCGGAACGGATGCTTTGCGGTGGAATCAAATAATCAATGATATTATATGCTGCATCCGGAAATTGGTACAGGAATCCTGAGCCGGAATTTCTGATGAGATACCAAATGTTTGCGGCCAGGCCTATGCACTATGGAACAGGTCAATGCTGTATTGACTACTCGTGTTACTTCGTAATCTTTATAAATGTTTTCATCATGCCTCACACCTTTATTCCCCGAAGGGTTAGGCAGCTGTCTAAAGTACGCACACCCACATTGTTTAAGACCAACGTAGGGCAAGCCATTATTACCATTTAAGGGGACCTCAAATCTCTGGATTTCTGTCTGCTCTGGGTTGCTAAAATGTTGCCAATCACATGTCCCAATACCACAACCTTATCAATTTTGATAACAGCATTGGTGATCAGGATCACAGTGATGACAGCTCTAATTGAGGTTTGTAATTTTGGCGTCTACTGCGTCCGTATACAAGTCAGTTATCAAAGTTCTCAGTACCTAATCGATCAATAGATACCGCATCTGCACCCTGAAGTGCCAGAGCTATCTCATACCTCCTGCGCGTCTATAAAGTTATGATATTTCTATCCTATATTATAAAGTGTATGCCACCTACGTAACTGCTATTATTTAAACTTCACCTTCTCAATAACTTCGCTATGGAATCGAACTTTCAAAATGAAAGTTTTATCGATCTCGAATTAAATCAATGAGTATTAAAGTGCATGAAATCGAATGAGATGTATTAAAATTTACTGTCTGATTTATCACTTCATCGCAATTCATCTGAATACATCCTGTCGATTACTGCCCTGAAATACCCAAGGTATGTTTCAGAAATACAAAATATTTGATGTAAAGTCAGGGAAATTGTTTGTTTATCAAAATGTGTACATGAACATAATCAGCCTCTATTTAACACTCTGGGACACAGGCCTCCTCTCGCTGAGACTGGGTGTATTCCACCGCGCGGGCCCAGTGCTTGTTGGTGGATGTCACATGTCTTCGAATTTTTGGTTATGCCGATTTCCTCAGATGTTTTGCTTCATCGATTTGAGAACACTGGTGATGAAATAATTAACACAAAGTAAAACGCCTGTCTATGTTCGAACCTACGACCTACAACTCCTAAGTCGCGGCAGTTACCACTGGGCCACCACTGCTCTCTGTTTTATAACATAGTTTTTTTAATATAGTAAATTAACATAGTGTGACAATTTTATACATAGTTCATTTTCCTTATCACAGGCACCTACAGCTCTTAGATTTCAAAATTTATAAAATTTTTGTTAGTCTTCTTAAATCATGGCGGGAAAACCCCTTGGTAATCGCCATCGAGCGATGCGCTAGAGTGTGAGTACGTCAAAAGGCCAGCGGTATTCACTGTGTAACAGTCATTACACTTGAACTTTAACTCTTCACATGGGATTAGTTAGATTAGTCGGCCTAATGAAAGAACCACTTGATGCCTCTACAAACTATGAGTTGAGAGGGTGCTGAGGGCCTCGTCTGCTTCTAACTTTTTGTAACTGAGATCTGTACTGAGATGAAACGATTGCAAAGGAGATCGTTTATAGATGACTAGCAGCGCCCCGCAGTTTCACCCGCGTAAGTTTCGATCCCGTGGGAATATCGGGATAAAAAGTATCCTATATGTTAATCCTTGTTCTAACCGATCTGTGTGCCAACTTTCATCTAAATCTGTTCAACGGTTTATGCGTGATTGAGTAACAAACATCCAAACATTCTCACAAACGTTCACATATAGTTAATATATAGGATTACTATTCTTACTAATATTGGAAATTGAATCGCATATTTTAAAATCATAAGTCATTGAAACTACAGTTCGGCCATCGAGGGAATGCGTTTTTGACACCTGTCAGGTACGTACAAACGAATACGTGTTTTGCGAATTTGATATTTATTAGTTACTAGAATTGTCGCACTGATCTGGCAGGAACGCATTCTCTCGACGCCGGACTGTACGCTGACAATCAGCACTTCGAACGTCAAATTCAATTTGAGTAGTTAGGCTTACCAATTTTGAATTACGCGGCCTACCTTTCCTACACCTAAATATTTATTTAAATCTAATGTATATTTTCCTGTTCCGATGCGCCAATTTTTATTTAAATGCAACTTGATATAAAATTGATTGATTTAATTTTAATGTATTGACTACCGCCTTGCCTATCAGTTATATCACGCTTTTGTAACAACACCATAGAAAAACAAAAAATACCAGCCTTGATATCCAAAACCAGACAAAAACCGCAGTCCAGCCTGTTCAGTATCGCTGAGAACTTCAAAAATATCACACGGTAAGGTCATTTAAGCTTATTACTTTTTTGTTAGCATCGTATCAACAATGACCGGTCGTCATTGTAAAAACATTGTAACATTCGCGAATCGGGAGTAACAAGGCCGTCGTCAAACCAAGTAGGAAGTAAAAACTAAATGATTCTGAATCCGGCGATATCATCAAAAAAGTACAGACTTCAATTTGATGTGTCTAGTTTTAAGTGCTGTCACTGTGAAGCGTTTCTTGAATTAATTAAGTAGGTATGTAGTAAAAAAATATGGTAAGTATGCTGAGAATACAATGCGTTGGGTGCCACTGGACATTACTTGCTATTCTAGTGCAAAAAAAGGTATGGTTTCAGGGAAGTAATAGAGGAACATAATGTTTCATGGCTAAGTAATAACAGCCGCACGGGTCGATCGATCAGGTTAAAGTACGCTTGCCGCGGTTGGTCCTTAGATGGGTGACGATCTTTACCATACCAAGACTCCTCCGTGCCTCGGAAACGGCACGTCGGCACGTTTATCTGTTGGTGCCGCCTTTCATTCGTCGATCTTTGACAGTCGTTTCGGGTCGTCAGAAGCCCGAAAGTCTGATAACCAGTCCTATCAAGGGGTAAGGTATTACCCAGTAACTGGGTTGTGGAGGTCAGATAGTCGCTCCATGTAAAATGCTGGTATTCAGCTGCATCTGGTTAGTCTAGACGCCGACCTCAACATAGTTAGGAAAAGGCTAGGCAGATGATGATGAATGTTTTATCAAAATAGGTTCTGCTGGGGTGGAATACGCTGCAACAAAGAATAGGTTCTAAGTTAAAATCAGCGTGGTTGGAACTGCTGCAATATACTTTTTCCAATAAATTGTCGGAAATTAGCACGATAAGGATCAAACATGGGTTGATCCTGACTGATTATCTAGTTACACATTTATATGATCTGATTTTTCTAACGATCAGCATGACGATAAAGTTGTCCAGTACGTGTACACTGTAAAGCATAGGTTCTCAACCTTGCCCACCGCTCACTTCGAGAATATTTTATTTTCTTTAGCCCCCAATATTTTTTACTTACCGTCTGTCGCGAATCTGAAACAGTTATTGCCACGATTATATTTAAACGTGTAATCCTACTAATATTATAAACGCGAAAGTTTGTGAGGATGGATGGATGTATCGATGGATGGATGTTTGTTACTCTTTCAAGCAAAAACTACTGCACGGATTTGGATTAAATATGGCACGCAGATAGTTTATAGCCAGAAGGGGCCCGTGGCTAAATAATAACAGCCGCACAGGTCGATCGATCGGGTTAAGCTAGCCTTGCCGCGGTTGGTCTGTGGATGGCTGACCATCTTCACATACCACGGAAAGCACGTTAAGCCGTTGATCCCGGCTGTCATTAGTGGATCTTTGACAGTCGTTACGGGTAGTCAGAAGTCCGAAAGTCTGGCAACCAGTCTTACCGAGGGGTATCGTATTACCCAGTAACTGGGTTGTGGAGGTCAGATAGGCAGTCGCTCCATGTAAAATACTGGTATTCAGCTGCATTCGGTTAGACTGGAAACCGACCCCAACATAGTTGGGAAAAGCCTAGGCAGATGATGACACAGATAGTTTATAACCAGGATTAACACTAAGGGCACTTTTCATCCCGATATTCCCATGGACGGGATCGAAACTTATGCGGGTGAAACCGCGGGGCGCTGCTAGTATTATATAGTCATAAGATAGAATATATAATTTTCTCTGTGTCTTCAAACCAAACCCATGGTGGTGTGGTTCTCAAACCTATGGTGTACGATATCATCTATTCAGGCATTTAATGATCGCTGCTTCCGATTTTTTTTTACAAAATAAGTACTTTGTAAAAACAATCAAACTTTATACACCAACTGAAAACCGGTAACCTGTTCGATAAAGACATCATTACGGTTACCATAGTGGTTTGACTCGATCGTTTAACGAAACAATTAAATTATAATAGTTTAGATAACTGTTTTAGTGCTTGCGGTGTAGACCGCCACTACCCTACATGTCTGAATACATTGTATGTAAACTGTTGGTATACCTAATTAAATACGTAGTTAGTTAATGTTTAAAGAAGAAAAAAATAGAGGCGATGTTTAATCTACCCGTTTGCTTAATCCGCGTAGGTACAGAAATCATCATCAACCTGCCCTTATCACAATTTATTTGGGACTAGCTGTGCCCGCGGCTTCGCACGAGTGATATGTCGATAAAAAGTAGCCTTTCTCCGGACCCCAGGGTTCAAAGTATGAAACCTGGGGACCGGAGAAAGGCTACTAAATTTGATTAAAATCAGTCGAACCAATTCGGAGATTAGCCGGAAGAAACAAATCGATAGACACAGACAAAAATTTTAAAAGTTATTGTTTTGCTGTAAGTACCATAGATACTCTCATAGGCAGTATAAAGCTGTTATTTTGACATTACTAACGGACATTTCAATTTTATTTATTATGTATAGGTAAGATTGCGTATGTCCCTCCATAGGTCATCATTTCAGTTTTCAGTAGGTATTCACCCTCTTTGTACCCCTTTCTGACATTCCAGGGTAAGTAATAGATGATATAACAACAAAATCTCTAATATTAACAACATATAACAACGGAACCTATAATTTTATTTAATATAGCGATTAGTTAATATAATGAACGATTGATATAATTTTATAATAACTAATTTTTATAAGCATAACATACATTCAATATAAAATCGTTTGACATACCACTCAAAAGATATAAAACTTATTTAGACTAATATGATGAATTATTATTTATTTAATAAATATTTAAAAGTATTTTTTCTTTGTTTTATTCTTTGTAAGTTCTATCGTAGTTATAGGTAATAGTAACCTAAGTAGATATTAAACATAACTAGTAACTGATTACCACCTGCGCTAAGATAGGTCGACGGAGCCCCGCTTCGCGGGGCTCCTATTTCTGGGTGGTTTAAAAAAAAATAACCACGAAGGCTAAGGCGGGAGCTCCGCTCCGCTGCGCTCCCGCCTTAGCCTTCTAACCTAACCTATCCGAGTCGGGGTACTCTGAGTCGGGGTACCATAATGACGTTTTTTATATACTTATATTAAACGTTAGACCTAATGATTTTCGATTAAATAAATAATATACATATTAAACGTTAGACCAAATGATTTTCGATTACATAAACGTTATATCAAACAACGTTATACTACTTAAGTTTTAGAATAAATAAATGTTATATGTAAAGAAATTATATCTACAGTTGGTATATCTCACGTTGATTATATCTTATGAACGATAATAAAATGAAATTAGACCAAATGAGTTTATACGTTATGAGACGCACCCGACATTCCATCCATGTCTAAGCCATCCACATTTTGTACTTAAAACTTTCCTCACCGCATTACCCCATTTTTCCACATCTCAATCCATTCTTATGCCATGACATTTTTTGATGACAGTTTTCCAAAATAGCAATATTGCGATATCTAGTCCAGTCTGTTATATTATATTGACTCTACGTAATAATAAGAATAGGAGAATTTTCAGATGACCGCATTGTCTGTGTCTCTGTTTACATAAGTAGTTTTATGTGTTTTGCGATAAAATATAATTAAAAAATGCAAATATTTTTCCTTATAGTATTATTACTTATCTATTATAAAAAAAAATGTATTTGACTAAATCTAAGGAGCAATTCTCGTAATTTTAAGAATTTCTGATCTCAGTCTCAATCTGTTAAAAATACCTTTAATTTCATTAAATTTTTGACATTGACTGTCGCTGAGATGAGATAGAGATACCAGATTTAGTATACTAGATTTTGAAGGTTTTTAATTACGGGATATTGTTCTTCGGATTTAGAACATTCATAGTGGACTTAGGGCACTCTATTCAAACTTTTTTTAATAGTAATATATCATTGAAGTTAACAAACCCGCCTACCTTCGAAATCTTTAGGAGAGTCGAGAAATTCCTGGAACTATTATATTAAAGGTGATATCGACGAAATATCGCTTAACATAGTTGTATGTTCTATATATAACTTTTCCAGGAACTGTACTGAATAACACCTCGAGAAACTACCAAGAACTATGACATACTGTGGATCACGTCGCAATTATTGCATCTCGCATATTAGTTTTCAAAGACATCAAAGCGGTATTATTAATAACATTAGGCTCGCTGCATACCGTCAATATATTTGCACATTTCATGACAGGTGTATTAACTTACATTGTCATGTTACTATGACTCAAGAAGAAAATACATTCCCCTTTATTCATAAGCGTTGCTTAAAGTTAAGTAGTGATTAGCGACTGTTTAACCATACATTGTTGACGTTTGAACGTCATTTAACTTTAATCATCGTTTATAAATAAGCCCCATTATGTCCGGAGCATTTAATAAACTTAAATGTATTAAGAATTCAGTCCTTTAAAAAAAACGTCATCTTGAAGCGCAGGAAATATCGCCTATTTACGACACTATACAGGGTGGGAGAGAAAGGAAAGTTATAAGTACAGGAAAAAAAATTTAACCATTGCGCACACTGTAACCATGAATTATTCAGCACATAATTCTAGACGTAGCGTAGAAAATATTAGTCGATTATCAAAAAAAATCTGCAAGTGATAACACTTCTATCTACCTCTACAAGAACCTGGGATAATTGTTATCAAAAATACGTAAATTATTCACGTTATAAATGAAATACCTAACAGCATAATCCTAACAAACCCAATTATTTCCATAAAAATAAGTTGACAGCGCGCAGAACGCCTAACCTTAGTTATAGCTCTCAGGTAATGGCCGAGAATCGACAGATTTGTGCAGCACGTGCGATAGTCGTCACGTGGCTTCGGCACATGTCACCGCGGTCCGCCATGTTTCTAGTACCGTCGACAAAAGAGTTAGGTGTTACACAACCTGCCTGCCTGTATACAGGCAAAAATAAACATTTTTCTACACATTACGCCTGTGTACCCTGAAAGGATAGACAGAGGTAAGTAAATAGTAAACCTTCATTTCGACTGTTATTTCTAAGTCCCTTGTAATAGGATGCGACAGGCTAACTGCCCCGTTGGTCTCGTGGTCGGGTTCGATTCCCAGGTCGGGCAAGTATTGGGTTTTTCCATCAGGAATTTCTAAGTAGCAGCCCGGAGTTTGGAAGTAGGCGGTGTGATACCCCCGTGCCTCAGATAGCACGTAAAGCCGCTGGTCCTACGCCTGATCTCTCCCCAGTCGTGTCGAATTACCGTCCCACCGGACTATAAGAGTAAAAGAACAGAGTGCACCTGTGTGTGCGCACACATTTGTGCGCTATATCTCCTGCGAACCTGGCTAATGTCCGTTGAGATTGGCCACCGTTACTGAAATCGATCAGGGGGATTATTAATATTAATAGGAGGCGAACCTATTGCTAATAGTGCCCAAATCTAGGCTTCGCCTATGTTTGAGATAGCATAATTTTAAAACCCAATAACTTATTATGCGCACGGCCAAAGTGTGGAACTCTCTGAAAGTGTCTGTGTTCTCTTCCACGTATAACCCATCAGCCTTCAAAACAAGAGTGAACAGGCATCTTCTGGGCTTACTCGTTCCATCATAGACCTCATTCATCCCTTTCCACCAGGCGAGGTCGTGGTCAAGAGCTAGCCCATCTTGCAATCAAAAAATAATAAGAAATAAAACTTTGCCCGATCTGGCGGACGAAGACCAGCTAATGTAGAGCTTGCTATGTGCGTTAGACTGAAAATAGGCTTTATCCCATCGCCTCAACGACCAATTCTGCGTTGCCCGCTTCCAGTGTATTCCCCCAGCCTTCACACAAGCACAACATGGATTAAAAGTAGATAGTTTATCAAGTTAGATCAAGCTTGTAAACATATCGCTCATTTGGAGAAACATCGACGTGACTGCTACTTTTTTTATGTTTTTGCTTTCCTAACGTATGTACCTAAATACGCTTTCTAAGTGCTGTGGCATATTTAACTCATTTTTGGGAAAAAATACATTTACGTCGATGTTTCTCCAAATGAGCGATATATCTCTTTTGTTGTCAGTACTTAATTGAAGACTTGAAAAAATGAGCTACGTTTTACGCCGTACGCCTGTGTACTGGGGCCGTAGTGTAATAACGACCTTTAGAGCCGCGCATGTGTTATCGTTGTTCAATCAACATAACATTGCTATTGTGTATAAGTGCGCAGGGTTAAGGAGAGGTGTTAATAGAAAGAAAGAAAGAAAGGGTTATCGAAAGAAAGTGATCACATTCCTATTTTGTTTTTGAAAGAGCTTTAAGAGAGAGAGTATGAGATCCTGGGTTCGATTCCCAGGTCGTAAAGTGTTATTTGGAATTTCTATCTGAAATTTCTCAGTAACAGCTCGGAGTCTAATTGTGCCCGGTTGGTGGCAATATAGGCTCGCCCTCTATTACATGGGACTTAAACATAACTGGCGAAATGTGGGTGTACTAAACGTACAACTCTGCCTAACCGTTCGTGGAAACAAGGTGTGATGTTATGATGATAGACGCACCCTGGACAGTTTAACCCGCTTTAATCTTTTCACATCTAATTGGTCTAGTATGTTGGTACGTCATACATCATATTATTATCATTCTTCGTCTTCACGTGTCGATAGCAATCTAAATGGAGTCGGCCCAGAATTCGGCTACTTCTTTGGCGCCATCACCAGTGTCCACCAGTTCCTGTAATGTGCAGCTGTCAGGACACACAGGACACGATATTAAGTGCCCCATCGTTTGTGGAACAGCACCACATTTACACTCCAAGGCGCAGTCGTCTATGAATCTCCACCCGAACAGGTTTTACCTCCTTCGGCCAATCTGGGTCCGGAGTCTGTTTAAAGACTTCCAGGTTACCCAAGGTAACTCTTGTCCAGGTGGGATTATCATTTGCCGACACTGAAGAAGAATCACGCCAATACCTATAGGTTAGACAGGGTGGGAACCTATTAAACTGAAAGATGAAGAATGTTAGTACCATAACATCACGCAGTATAAACTCACAGGAGGTTAGCAGAGGTGAAAAGGTAGTACTCGCATACCCGCATTTGGCCAATTAAGTTTATGTCCCATGTAAAGATGTTATTGTTTACAAAATAATTGTAATTAATTTACTAAGTATTATTATATATACCTATGTTATATTCCGCTTGATTATCGTCAAAGACTTTGTAATAAGAACTTTATTTTCAAGCCAGTGATGATTGAAAAACTAAATTAAATTCGTTCTCCTTTATATGGGGTTTCTATATCTCTTCGCCGACACATCATCGTGTGGAAACGGTTTTAATGACTAATAAACCTTTTTAGAGTGCTTTTTTACTCTTTATTTATTTATTAATTTTATTAACAAGTCATTTGGAGTGTTTATTTATTTGCTTGTTAAGAACTTCAGAATAGTTCAGAAACTTCAGACTTCACGTGCACAATTCATATAAAAAATATTGTAAGAGGGGTCCGTGGCTAAATAATAACAGCCGCACAGGTCGATCGATCAGGTTAAGCTACGCTTGCCGCGGTTGGTCTGTGGATGGGTGACCATCTTTACATACTGAGACCCCTCCGTGCCTCGGAAAGCACGTTAAGCCGTTGGTCCCGGCTGTCATTCGTGGATCTTTGACAGTCGTTACGGGTAGTCAGAAGCCCGAAAGTCTGACAACCAGTCTTACCAAGGGGTATCGTATTACCCAGTAACTGGGTTGTGGAGGTCAGATAGGCAGTCGCTCCATGTAAAATACTGGTATTCAGCTGCATCCGGTTAGACTGGAAGCCGACCCCAACATAGTTGGAAAAAGGCTAGGCAGATGATGATGTATAGGTAAGCAAATCAAAATCACGTAACTACCTAATTAAACATCACGCTAATTGCGTAACACACTATCAATCACAATCTAAATCATTTTGAAGAATATTGCTAATCCATTGCTTCATATGTTCGAAAAATTTGTCTGCTCAACAACGTAAATAACGCAATGAATGTTATTGAACTGTCAAAATGAAAGCCATTCCTACTGTTAGTGTGTTACGTAATTATCCCGCTGGTCTTTTAAATTGACATGCTATCAAATACTCATGCGTCACATTTGAGGGTACTTTATTTCCAGATTCCAGAATCGTATTAACTAGCCTAGTCTAAGAACTGACGCTACAGTCACCTGATATCTCAGATGACTGTATAAATATATTTGGCGGGATGTCAATGTATAAAGACTGAAATTTCGAAGGTTCGCTCGAGAGGTCACCTACATACTTCGAGGCACAATTGCTGGTCATGGCCGCGCGGAGACCTCAAATCTGACGCTTCGCACAAGTTATGACCTTCAAGCGATTTATTAAAGATTAAGTAGTAAGTAAATATAAACAGAAAAACACGAATAAATAGAACACAATACTGGTGAATTCTGTTAGGTACTTGAGAGTTTTATGTAACAAAATGTTGAAGATCATTTTACACTGTTTTACCACAAAATATGGAATTAAAATAATATAATTTTTTCCACAGTCCGGCGTAAAAATAGCTATAAGCGTATAACTTTCAACGCATCCTATATGCGCTACACGAATGCGCAAGACTATCTGCAAATAACCATACAAGTAAACAGACGTAAACAGTACGTCATTACAAAATTATGCCCAATAATGACACAAGTCACACATGTTGACAAAATCCTTTAAGTAGATGACTTTGCAGCCTCGTAATCATGGTGAACAAAAGTTGTAATACCTTGTTGCACAACATGTTTGTAGCAGCACAAAACATGTTGTGCAACAATGATTTACAACTTACTACTATTACTTTTATTAGGTACTATTACATGTAGTACCCATGTATATGTAGCATGTTTTCGGCAACACAAAAACATGTTGCTGCAACAATGTTGTGCAACTTTTGTTTGTTTACTAAGCAAAAGTACTTTAATCAACACAGAAACATTCTATTGTAAGTCGCGTCCAACAAAATGACCATGAAGAGTCTACCGACGAAAGTATGTGTCATAGACAATCTAAATTATTGTTCAAACATCAGTTGGGTGTCAAAGACCGATAGGTTTAATTAGTAAGCAAAAAGGCGCCATAGTAACATTTACGGCGTAGGCGATAAGAGTTGAGCAGCCAGTGTAAGTTGGTCTGTCTGGTTACTTTTACCTGGTAATCTTTGAGTGGTCACGTGGGGTCTTGGTGATTGGTCGACGCGCGACGTTTCGCGTAGGCGACTTCAGTAGCGGGAGTAGACGCGGCCGTCGATGGAACTGACCACTGACTGTCATACTAGTACACTAAAATGTTGCTGTCATATCACTTGACTTATCAGTCTCATTTTGTATGTTTTCTTTTTTCTAGCTTGTGGCCGCCCGCGCCGGCTGTGAAACGCCCGTGTGGATGCCGGAAATTCGTAGGTTTAATTTTTTTTTGCGCGGAATCCTAATTCTTTTTCTAAAATAAAAGTAGCCTAAGTTACTCCACATAACATGAGCTATCTACCAGTGAGCGTCCAGTTATAATAGGTCTAGCCGTTTCGGAGATTAGCCGGTACAAATAGACGGACAGACAAAAATGTTATACTTAATGGATTTTTTGTTATAAGTACCGTAGGTATATACTGTCAAAAGCATTTTGTAAAAACTGTTATTTTGACATTACAAACAGACACTTTAATTTTATTTATTTTTATAGATGTATAGATTATCACTGTTTATGTTTTAGCTACTGTACCTACGGCATCGATGATTCTACTTCGTTTACTATGTCAGACTATGTTAGTAGTTTTTATCGAACTAACGCTTGATTAGTGTCGACACTTAAAATGGAAGTACATACAGACATATTTATTTTATATTGCTACGCTAATTATTTTAATCCTGCCATAGTTACTAAGCAACAAGTGCATCGTATATAAAACACTCGTTATATATTAAATATTGGCCTTTACATTTATCTACACAACCCTGACCTATGTACCTACATAATATTGATTTATACCCTCCGATCTACCACGAAATTCTTACCCTAGAGATGGAAAATTGATCTTTTTCGTCATCCTCCTGTCCTTATCTGAATTTATTTGGGTTCAGCGCAGTATGTATTCTATTTGTCGTCCCAGGGTGTTCCTTTTTTTCTACCCTTAATATCTTGCACACTATCCTGTTTCTGCGTATTTTTTTCCTTCTGTCTCTTTTCTTATATCCATACCTACAAATTTCATAGTGTAACATACACCTTATGTTTGCAAAATATCAAAAAGCGTCATTTTAGCCCCCATACATCGGAGTCTCATGAACAGTAAGGCCTCGTCCAAATGAGGAGCCCCGGCGCCTAAACCAGTTGCTTAGTAATAATGAGAGCAATTAACACGTAAATGTTGAAGACCTCGACAGATGACAAACTTCCGCGAACGATCACGGCTATGCACAAGCTTAGAACTGGACGAATCGCTTTTGACAAATGGATTGGATATTTTTAGGATTGATTAATTAGTCTGGCGGTGGCGATTGTGATCGCTAAGTGTAAGATTGTAACTAATTCTATCAATCTATCTATAAAAAAAATATTACACGGATAAAATGGCAGGGGGAATATATATAGGCAGGATATTATATTATTATGACCAGTTTATTTATTTATTTAAACTTTTCGCACAAAAAAGGTACAAAGGCGGACTTAATGCCTTAGGCATTCTCTACCAGTCAACCAAGGGTGATGAAGAGATCTAATCTCTTCATCACCCTTGGTTGACTGGCCATCCACCACCCGACCAGTTGACCAAAGAAAAATACAGAAAATCAATGATTGGTCAACTGGATCCGCGGGTCTAGTTCGAGTGGGTCCAGTTGACCAAAGACTCTATATTCAAGTGTCTGTTTGTAATTTCAAAATAACAGCTTTTTACTAAATGCATATGAAAGTATATGCGGTACTTATAACTTTTTTCTCTTGTGTTTCTGTCTTTCTATTTGTTCCGGCTAATCTCCGAAACAGCTGGACCTATTTTGACGAAATTTGAGCTGGGGATACTTTGAACCCTGGGGAAGGACATAGGCTACTTTCATCGACATACCACACGGGCGAAGCCGTGGGCGGAAGTTGACTGAGATAAAATAAAAGAGCCTCATGAGTGTTGAGTAGGTACTAAACATTTTACTGGCATACCCTGGGCAATCAAATAGCGCTACCAATCTACCAACTGGCTAATCATGAGAGAAGGATAGGATTCATGAAGGGTCTTGGTTTTTCTCCATAGATATTCCCAGGGCCCGAAGTTTAGATTGTGCTCAATAAACGGCAATAGGCTGTCCCCCTAGGCCCCTATCATTATGGGATTGATAACTGCCATATCTATTATGTGAGAGAACGCTAGTGTAGGTACGCTTTTGTTCAGTGTCTACACTAATACATGCGTCATTGGATTTTAAAGACTATAATTTTATAGTCAGGTCATTATTTAAAGCAATACATTGTAAAAATCTACCTACTTAACTTAACAAGTTGCTAAGCGAGTTAGGGTCAATATCAGTATTTTACAACATGAAACCTTCGCTACCGCTATTATTAACCTCTGCAACCTAACTAGTGGCATTATCACATGACCGATAGTAGGTAGGAAGTAGTACCTAACAAAGGTTAGCAATGTTGTATCTACATAGTAAACTACAAATTATCTAGCCTAGCTGGTATAACCAACAATATACTTAGCTTCTTCTTCTTCTTTTTAGATCAAAATACACTGAAAACTGTACTTAATTAAAAAATCGTCGATGATGGCACGATAACGGTGACAAGGCATTTTGCTATATGTTTATGATATGGGTACTGTTATCAGTAATAATAAGTACTACTAAAGGTGACAGCATTTTTGCTAGATTTTCGTGCTGTCAAAATCATAATATTTTATTTCACATAGACCTACATGGGCACTTATGAAACGTCAGAAGCTAGGTGCCCGGTTCCAATTGGACGTTTCCTATGGAGAAGAGCCGGGAAAAACACCACGGCTACTCTTTTATAAATAGTTGACATTTACAATGTTTTTAAATTACCTACAGTGTTATATTTTGCCAATCAACAAAACCTATAAAAAAATTCATTAAAATAATACATCCCGAAGAATGGCGGCATAAACGTAGGTATGTGGTGATTTGGTGGCGTGTGTTGGATGATTTTAAGTTCCCTCCAAAATGGTTGAGCTGAATGGTCAAAGCTGAATCCATACGTCAAGTTCGTGAACGGGCGCCGCCACCGTCAGTCTCAGTAGGGACTGGTCATCTTAGCTGCCACGGCTTATTTTAATTTACTTGTCTTTTTGTAATTGTTTTTATATTTTAAGAGGACTATATTACCTAAAACGCGGTCATTGTCGGACTGCATTGAAAAGAAAGAGAAGTGCGATGACACAACGCTGGTAATTTAATGCAAAATATGAAGCAATTATCTATTTACGAAAAATCTATTGTTTGGACTAAAAAATTGAAACACTATGTTGCTTGTAGAATAATCTGACAAAAATCATAATTATTGTATGTATATTAGTATGTTTTTTATTCCAAAAAGAAAGTTTTTAGAGGTATCTTCATGATTTTTTCTATCGTACCAAATAAGGTGTATTATGTTTTCAACACACTATCTACCTAGCATATATCCTGAAGAATATCATATATTTTTTTTGATTTTGTTTACTGTAGTCGATCATATACTTTTATTATTTCTAAAACTTGCGTTTTTTGCGTTTAGGTCCTGTAAGTCCCTTAATTACGGACGCTTTTAACGTGCACATTTTTTTACATCGTTCTCACACGTATAATTTCAAAATGAATGATTTTACTGTTACTGTTAGCCTGTATCATCCCACTGCTGGGCAAAGGCCTCTCCCCATGACTTCCAGTTCTTTCGATCCAGGGCTAAAGTGGACCACTGGTCATTTGTTTTGTCCAGCTCGTCCCGCCATCTTCTACGGGGTCTGCCGCGGCGCCTTCTACCTGTTTCAGGGCTCCACGTGGTGGTTATTTTGGCCCACAGCTTATTGGGCATACGGCAGACGTGGCCAGCCCAGTCCCACTTCAGTTTAGCGGCTTTTTGAGCAACGTCAGTAATTTGTGTTTTGGAACGCAGTGTGGTGTTGCGAATATGGTCTGTCAATTTGACGCCTAGAATGCTGCGCTCCATTGCACGTTGGCAAACCTTGAGTTTGGACTTTTGAATGTTTGTCAAAGACCAAGTCTGGGATCCATAGGTCAGAATGGGAAGGATGCACATGTCCATAATTTTTCGCTTTAGTGTCAAAGGCAGATTTCCTTTCATAAGCTCTTTCATGGACCAGTAGCTCCTCCAGGCATTTTCAGTTCGTCTTAAGATTTCCTTGTCTTGTCTTGACTGGAAAGAGACTAACCAGAATGATTTTACCAATATTTTAATTTAAAAGAGTGTCCGTGGAGTTTCTTGCCCGTCCTTCTCCATAGGAACCTACTAGGTACGCTTTGGAATTGGCCACTGGCTTTTTCTGACTCACCCCTTGACAATACAAACCTGCCTGTATATAATTGGTTTATTTGACATAAATGCTTTGAGTTTGTCCAATGCGCCTCGGACAGTCCCACTGATTGCCAATTTTACCTCGAGCTATTCGTATATTCATACCGACACGAAAGAAGTAACCGATTTGAAATATTGGTTTCCTCCAAAACAAATACAAACCTAAATTAAAATCGTCCGATAGAGCCATTGTAATCGAATTAACCCACACATTTACCCTCGAAACGGCGGCTCAAGTAGTGAAGTCAGAATGAGCTCATGTGCGGGCGCAACTAGAAACAATGCTCCGGCGCAGTTCTCACGGGTCATCTGCGCTCCCACACTGTTTAGTATATACCAACCACTGATTGATCGTAACGGGCCTACGGTTATTACTAATTTTATTCTTCAATACACTATGTATGGTCTTGTCTTTTGCATTGTATGTAGGTTTATTGATTTTAGGTTTATTGATTTTAGTTTATTGATTTAATAATGTAATGGTTTGTTTGACCTCCGGATGTAGGGACCTAATTCCTGTTAACTTATCTTGCAGATGATTTCATGCAGATTCTATTGCAATATTTTATTTGACTGGTAGAGAACTTAATAGGACGATGTGAAACAATCCCTAAGTATTTTATACGAACAATAATCAGCCTGTATTGTCCCACTGCAGGCTAAAGGCCTGCCTTTCCTTTTTCCACTCAACTCGATCCTGAGCCAATATAGAGCAATCCCTCATACAGGCGTCAAGTTCGTCCCGACATCTACGCCTGGGTCTTCCGCGATGCCGCTGGACGTTTTCAGGCACCCATGGTGCGGTGGTCTTAGCCCACAATGCATCCGCTATGCGGCAAACGTGTCCTAAGTATTACAATAATTAAAATTAAATATATTAAAACCATTATAAAATCCTTTGTCTGTATCACAATAATTAATGTTATCATGATCCTGGGTCACTGAGGTCTCCCTTGATCACCCGCTATCTTATTCTATAATAAAATAAAGATGAATCACATTACACTATGATATCATATTTTGACGTGTGGTCCTATAAACAAATAAAGTCCACCAGACCGGCCACGGCGGAAAATCTCAACGGAGACTAGCCTTCGGCTCGGGAGATATTATAGTGCACTCCCTCTTCCCTCACTCTCATAGTCCGACGAGACGGCAATCCGACTCGACTGGAGAGAGATCAGTCGCAGGACCAACGACTTAACGTGCTTTCTGAGGCACAGGGGTATCACACTACCAACTTCCAAACTCCGGGCTGTTATTAAGAAATTTCTAATGGAAAAACTCAATAACACTTTGTCTGACCCGGGAATCGAACCCAGGACGCCACGCTCTGCAGTCGCGCTTGCGACCACGAGACCAACAACGGGGCGTAGTCCTATAGGATGATTATAAAAAGAATTTACCCACGAGATTTTTAAGGTCTGTTTTGAGAAATTAACCGATAAATGTACCTATTGTTGCTGATCTAATGAGGATAGGTGACCGATTGCTTTTTGTTACTAATAGCAACATGCTTTCATAATTAACGGTTCAAAGAACACGATCATGCATTGCAGCATGGGCTTTGCGCAACACTGTACGTTACAGACTGGTACGATTGAAGAGTACGTACCTGAAGCAGCTGACTTTCAGAAGAAGCAACTTAATTACACTCCTATGTAAGCGAATAACAATATAGAAAAACCTTTTCCAAGTCTTAACTCTCAAGCAAAGCAATAACAACATAAAACTGCACCTAATGCAAGCAAACTAATACCAATTTGACTTTCATATTACGAATCGGACTGTTCCCAACAAAAAATTGCCCCCAAGAGTGAATGATGCGGAACAAACAAACGGACCGCTTGCCCAGCCACCAACATATGACCCATTTCTTTCAATTAACTCTTACGACTTGCGTGGGTGGTTTAGCGGCGGATACATATTAGTTTTATTCCTCATCTACTTCAAATCAATTGACACGAGTGTGGAAAAACTGTATTCATAGTAGGTTAAACCACCAAGTCAGTTTTAATTGTTGGGTTAATTGTTGAACATGTTTCTGGCTATCAATGAACTATATATTGTACAATATACGGTTACTTCTTTACTTCTTTTACTGGCTCTAAAATAGGTAAAACAAACGAGAGAACAGAGGGGCAATTCTCGTAATTTTAAGAAAGTTTACAGTGGGATCTCAGTCTTAATCTGTCAAAAATACCTCTATCTGTTTGTCGCCAAGATGAGACTGCGACTAGATTTTGAACGTTTTAGATTGATTGCGCCTTCTAGTTATTTTAATAAATATTATTTGATTTAAGTAGCCTTCACTCTTGACAGTTTTGTCGTTCTGCCGGTGAAGTCGTATTGGGTGAATGGTCAATAAAGGTTATCAAAATGGTCAGTAACAAGCAGCAAGCTTCTATGCAACAACAACATACCACGCTCTCGGACATGCCCTCGAATAAATATCAAGGTAGTTCAAATGTCCATATTGATCCCAATTAATCTATAATCAGCTAAAAATATCAGCTCTCAATTAACTGACCTCGTAACTATTTGAAAATACGCGTGAACTTGACTTTTGTCAATTGATTTTGTCTCTTTTAATAGTAGGAGCTGCATGACGATGCTTGGTGCGGCGGACATCTAGGGCTTGCCAAAACGCTGGCAAAATTCAGAGACTTCGTCAAGGATGCAGGGAAAGAAGTAGATCGGTATGTGAGGAGCTGCATTTTATACCAGTAGTAGAAGAAGTCCAGCAGGTGGCTCAGCTGCAATCATTAGCTGGAACCCATCTGATGGAGAAAGTAAGAATTGATTTATTAGGTCCTTTTAGAAGATCAGTGAATGGTAATGGTATGTGGTCGTATGTGTAGAATATGCTACAAGATATGCAATCTGCAAGGCGATTCCCAGAGCGACAGCAGACAGAAGCAGCGAGTTCCTGATGGAAGATGTTTTCTGTCGGTTTGGTGGTTTTAAGGAAGTAGGTACCTGGTGTTAGAAATGAACTTAACAGGAATTACTTATGCAAAACGTAAGTTCATTGAATTGATATGAACTGTTGATGATGAAATAGTTACAAGACTAAAAGGAAATATAAAGAAAATAAAAATAATCTGACCTCTGAAAAATGGTCGATCAGTAGCGGTCAAAGTTAGCCTTTTCAGAAGAAGCAGCGATCGCGAGATCGTGTTAATTACTTTATCAGTCAACGCGAGGCACTCCACGTCCAGCTTCTGAAACAAAAACATTGTTATAATTGAAGAGCTTAGTATGTAATAACAGCCGCATGGGTCGATCGATCAGGTTAAGCTACGCTAGCCGCGGTTGGTCCGTGGATGGGTGACCATCTTTACATACCAAGACCCCTCCGTGCCTCGGAAATCACGTTAAGCCGTTGGTCCCGGCTGTCATTCGTGGATCTTTGACAGTCGTTACCTACGGGTCGTCAGAAGTCCGAAAGTCTGACAACCAGTCTTACCAAGGGGTATCGTATTACCCAGTAACTGGGTTGTGGAGGTCAGATAGGTAGTCGCTCCATGTAAAATATTAATATTCAGATGCATGGCTAGGCAGATGATGATGATGGTACTTATGTTTCGGATTAGTCACAACCGGGTCGCAAATATAGCTGTCAAACACGGGTCGATAGGTTCGGTTCCCAGATTATCCGCAACCCGAAGTTCGGTACCTAGTACTGTGTGTGATAAACTGTTTGATAATTTAAAGCGTGCACCTATTCATCATCTTTTCAACACTACAGAATCAGATGCATCATTCAATCTCCTACCGTCCAATTACTGTAACACCTTGTATATAATTACGTCCGTACCTACATATTAAACGCTGTTGTCATCCATTCGTCATAACAATGATATGAACATGATTGCAAGTTCCTATTTGGTACAGTCAACCTCGTGTTAATAATAACAATACGATTTACAGCACCTTTAATTCGTAGCAGTACGGGCGGTTTCCGTAGTTCAAGTGTTACTGATGTACGGTTGACTGTAGACTCGTACTAATTCGCAAGGTTGCAATGCGCACGCGCCACCTTGGTTGCTAATAATTCCGATGATCTTCACGCGTTAAAACGCTGTTTCCCACGTAGTTACAACTCACTTTTGTACTATGTTTTTAGTTGCTACTGTGTTACATGTGTATGTCTTCGTGGTAATGTAGCATATACTCGTACTTGTGTGTTGCGTCTCTGTCCAGTCTTAGTTGATTGTCGTGTTTTTAAATTAATTCAAATTCTGTAACTGATTTATTTTGTAGGTAATACTTACACTCTCCACAACAGTCTCTACGCGGTGGGTGCCTGAGGATAGACGGCGCCTCCTAGGCTAGCCCAGGAGGTGTCGAGACCACCTAGACGCGTACCGTAAGGGTTAAATCGAGGTGGATATAGAAAAGGATGTCTGGAAGGATTTGGGGGAGGCCTATGCTCAGCAGTGGGACAGTGTAGGCTAACTTAAAAAAATACACTTATACTCCTAGAGGATCAACAGCAAAACCTAGGACAGTAGATATGGGGAAAATTCTAAACCATAGGAGATAAAGGACAATTATTATCTTTAGAGATTATTTTCGTATATATATTTAGGAACCAATTTTTGCAGGTTTAAGACAATTGGTCAAACAATCGGTCAATTGGCGTGAACTTTCGCAAAGTGAAGTTCAACAGTCAACTTGATTTCATGATAGCTGCAATTTATTTTAAGTATCAAAGTTGCATACCGGCCAGAAGTAATTAATCTAACCAATTGATAATTATTAATTTATAACTTTTGCATTCAGATTGTTCGACAGTCATTTGTTTACAGTTTATTAAAGTATACACAAGGCTGAGAGGAGTCGACTCATGCATCCGTCGTCACTCCTGCGTCGACAACTGTAGTGTACAATCTATAGGTACTATTCTATGTTAGATTTATTAATTTGTGCCGTTTAAAACGTTTGAGTGGCCGAGTTTCTACTTCCTTATTAGTCTGTACGGAAATAGATTGATAACGATGTACGGAATTGATTAATTAGGTAATGTACCTACCTATATCAAGCGTCGTAAAATATCGTCCGTTTGAAAATATACTTTCTTCCTTATTCCGTTCATACTTAATACGTTTAGATCTAAATGAATGATTGCATTTTTATCAAGCGGTAGATAAGATATTTTGGAACTAAAGCACTAATTAGATTATTGATTACTTTGTTTTGGAACAATACCAATAGTAGCCATGCCATCGCGGTATTGATGAGCAGGAGATCTTGGGTTCGATTACTGTTACTGCTATATGAAATTTGCCGCCGATTGCACTAGAACAGGCTCATATCAACTTAAAATCCAGTTTTCTGACGAAATGCGGCCACCTTGTTGTTATTATTATTAAAAGGCTGTGTTGTCCCGTGCAGGGCAAATGCTTCCCTACTCTCTTTCCACTTCTCGCTGTTTAAAGCTGCTAAGGAGCAGTTCTTGTTAAAGGAGTCCAGCTCATCCCGCCATCTCCTTCTGAGCCCGCCGCGATGTCGCTTGCCATTAAGAGGGACTCATTGGGTCGTAAGTTTGGCCCATTGATCGTGTGACATGCGGCAGAAGTGTCCAGCCCAATCCCATTTTAGCGTGGCAGCTTTCCGAGTGACATCAGTTATCTTTGTGATGGTTGTATTCCCAACCTGGTCTGTTAGTTTGATACACAGAATTCTCCATCCCATAGCCCTCTGGCAAAACTCGAAACCTCTTCTGATTTGTTTGACTACCATATGTGAGGATGGGAAATATGCACACCTCAATGGGACAAAGGAAGCTCACCCTTCATTAGATCTTTCATAGCCCAATCGCTCTTGCAGGCATTTTCGGTGCGTCTTGCAACTTCTTAGTACGTGTATTTATTTATAGGTACTTTACCATACTCGCAATATGTTTTTAGTAATAAAAAATTGCACAAATGCAAAATAAAGCGCACAGAAAATCAATAAGTGATAACTTATAATGGTATCCATTTCAAAGTATTCACATTCAATAAAATTCGACTGCCAGCACTTGAGATAATGGTATGCGGTGATACTATAATAGGATGACCACGGCTGCATGAGATAACCAAAGGACTAAAAATTAAAAATGTATTTATTTATGTAAGACTTTAAGCACACATATGTATAGAGGCGGACTTAATGCCATATGCATTTTCAAAACTTGAGTGATGCAGAGAAACAGTAAAATAAAAAAAAATTGCCTTTGAAAACTTTTGTTATGGTGAATTACGACTGTCTGATTTCCCTACCACCACATTTCACCACGACCGCTGTTCGCAATTTCTACAGTGAAGATATAAATTATTTTAGATGGACTCCCTAGGACTCCCGAGGGATACGACCAAATTCAGTATTGATGCTTACTGGCTTAAGGCCTACGATTTATATTTATTTCCTACCCTCTTTGATCTTATCTTTGATTTTAGAGGCGAATGTTTTCGCGAAACCTACTTTTACCTACTTATCTACACGAGTCCCGGTTTCTAGAAATCTTCGTTTAACGACTTTTCTCATCTTAAGGAAGTTCCGTGTCCAGCAGTGAATATCAAAATCAACAATGATTTGCATGTTGAGATGGGTAAAACATAGGGGTTAAAACAAGTATTGTGGTTATGTGTACAGCATTGATTCACTCAAATCCGGTAGGTACCTATAGCATATGCATAATCAGCCTATAACGTTCCCACAGCAGGGACACGGGCCTCCTCTCAGTGAGAGGTAGTGAGCCGTAATCCACCACGCAGGCCCCATGCGGGTTGGTAGCTGTCACATGTCTTCGATTTTTTTATTCTAGGACATGCCGGTTTCCTCATGATGTTTTCCGCCACCGTTTGAGAGCAGTGGTGATGAAATAATTTACACAAAGTAAAGCGCCTGTCTGGGTTCGAACCTACGACCTGTAAATTGCAAAAAACCTAAGAAAATTTGAATTTCGCGGGCTACCCTCGCGCTTCCCCGTTAACAACAATAGTGTGAACCCCTACGAAACCCACATAAACATGCAAAATCATTGTCCCACAAACACATCCCGTATGGTCACCAGAGCGATAACGTGTGATATGAGTGATAGGCTTAAGTTCACGCGTGCACGTGCTCCGACCGCTATTATGTGCCGATAACAATACGATTTATCAAATAATCGATGCAGTTTTAGGCTGTGTTCACTTGATACGAGGATGCGATTTTACGTGTTGCTAGAGGTTGCGATTTTGTGTGGGCGTAAAATTTATATTAGCATATTAATATTATTCTTTCTAGCTAACTAGCTACGCCCGCGACTACGTTCGCGTGCATATTGGATTTCATGGGTTTTAATTTTTTTGCGCTGAACCCTAGTTTTTTTGCTAAAATAAAAGTAGCCTAAGTTATTTCTTATAATATTTCAGTGAAAGTCCCGTCAAAATCGGTTCAGCCGTTTCAGAGATTAGCCGGAACAAACAGACAGACAGGCATAAATTTGAAATAGTTTTTTTGTTATAAGTACCGTATACAAAATAACAGTCAACAATTTAGTTAAAAGCTGTTATTTTGACATTACAGACACTTAAATTGTATTTATTTGTATATACTTACTTATAGTTTTGGTGGTGAATCAAAAAGCATGTACCTTTGGACTTGAGTCTTGACTGCCCGAAAATAGAACTTTAATTTCCTACTTGCTTCTTCACTTTGCCAGAATCAGACATTTGTGTTTTTTTCCAGCAGCATTTTCAGTAGGTACCATTTATACATTCCAGTATAAACTAACTTCAAGCTGTCTTCTCTTTTACTTTTCTATCATTGTAAGAAAAGCCAATGCGAGGTCAGCTAAAACTAGAAATGTATAGCTTTATGTGTCGTCGTGTGTACCTATAGCAATAAAATCTCTATAACTCTATGCTAATCTAATGTAATCCAGTGCCGCCTAAATTTAAGTTCCGCTACGAGAGGATAAAAATAATTCGCATGGCATGACTTGACAACCTTGAATGAGAGCTACAATATGAATAACTTATCTAATATTTAGCAACAAAACCAATCTTACTTTCGCTTATAAAGTCGGCCTCTTAGCAGAAATTCAAATTTTCTAGCTCTCAATTATCTAGTTTGACTTAGTCTCACTATCGAGGCACCTTGACGGCTTGTAAGTAATGCATAATTCAGCTACATTAACTGGAACAGAAATCTAGATATTCACAGACGAAATTAAATCCTTTGAGCCTATCAACGTTTTAATGTTTAAGTCTAATCTGGCTGTTTATCACTCACAATGGGCCTTATTAGAAGGTTAAAGGTAACCCAAAGGGCAATGGAGAGGGCTATGCTTCGAATTCCCTTACGTGATCAAATCAGAAATGAAGAGATCCGCAGGAGAACCAAGGTAACCGAAAGAGCCCGAAGAATTGCCAAACTTAAGTGGCAGTAAGCAGTTGCTCGCAGAACGGGAAAGGTTCTAGAGTGGCGACCGCTTACCAGAAGACATAGCGTTGAAAGGCCTCCCACAAAGTAGACCGATGACGATGGTGGCCGCAAGAATCCGCTGGATGCGCGAAGCACAGGGTGCCCTTTGTCCAGCAGTAGACGTCTTTCGACTGAAATGATGATAATAAATCTGTCTGTGTGTTTCTGACTTAACGAATTATTGATCCTTTTTTTTCAGTGGGAGGTAACTAAGGTTATTTTCAACTCACGGTAAATTAATTACTAACTGATAATTAAAAAGTTTAATAACTAGGTTTTTAGTGAAATGTTAATGGCAATCAGGACATCGTGTGAAACTCGCCTAATCTATCGATATCACTGTTGTGGCGATAATGTTCTTTGATATCAGCTAATATAATACTGTACGGAATAATTCCTGAGGTTCGTATCACCATATTTGTACCGTCATTTCCGTTTTAGAAAACAATATGCTATTTATATATATTTTTTAATTTATTATTATTTAGTGAGTCTCCTTTTCTAGTTACAAGTTCTGAAGGCCAATTCCCGTAAGTAATTAAAAACGTTCAAAATCTACGTCAAAAACTTGTCAAAAATGTAGGGAAATTTGTATTTTTTACAGATTGAGACTGAGATTAGACTCGACTGTGATCGTTCCTAAAATCACGAGAATTGCCCCTCTATTCATAAAACAAATGCGTCCTCCTGTATGGAATACATTACACAATATACTGCAATCACCAATATTTTGGCAAGCATGGTGGTTTTGGTAACACCCCCCAGATAGGCAGTATCATTCAATGTACCTAACGGTCATAGAAGGCATTGTTCAAGCTTTCAGATCATTTTTTAAACCATCAATAATAACATATATAGATAATTTCTTTACTTCTGTCATGGTATGGGTAAGACATGGCCTATGTCATGTCATAGAACCAAAAAATAGACATGTGGCATCCAGCAACCCGCACTGGACCCGCGTGTTGGTTTATGACCCACTCCCTCTCACAGAGAGGGCCTCATGTGTCCCAGCAGTGGGAACATTATAGACTGGTTATGCTATGGTAAGACTATTTTATGTTATTGGGTGACTAACAGCCTGATATGTAATCTGGTGGTAAGTAAGGCAAATGGTGGTTTCTGCAAATTGTGGTATGAATTTTCTGTAAAAATTTGAAAATGCTACAAATCGTTTTGTTTCGTCGGCATTAGTCGGGATTGGATAATTCTGAACTACTTTAATTTTTTCCGGATCTGGTTTTATACCTTCTGATGAAACAACATGGCCCAAAAATTGTATTTCCTTTCTTAAGAAATCGCATTTCTTTGGGTTTAACTTTAAATTAACTTTTCGAAGGCGCATTAAAATATCTATTAGATTTTTATTGTGGACTTCTAAACTTCGACCAAAACAGATAAGATTATCTAAGTAGACAAATAATTTTTCATACGTCAACCCTGACATCGCTACGGTCATTAGCCGGGAAAAAGAGCTTGGGCTGATTTTCAAGCCCATGGGTAACCTCGTCATTTGGTATTGGCCTGTTGGAGTAGTAAAAGCTGTATATTTTCTACAATCGGGCGCTAAATTAGCCTGATAATACGCTTGGGATAAATCCAATTGAGAAAAATACATTGCTCCCGAAAGGGAGTCTAAAATATCTGTTATATTAGGCAGTGGGAACTTATCATCCAATATTCTATCATTTAATTTTCGAAAATCAATGACCAATCGCCACTTCTTCGAACCATCTTCCGACTTTTTAGGGACAAGTAAAATAGGACTAGACCATTCGCTTTTTGATGGTTCAATAATATTTTCGGAGAGCATTTTATTAACTTGCTTTTCAACCTCCGTACGTTGTGCAAAAGGTAACCTATATTGTTTAACATAGACTGGATCTGCATTCGGTTTCAATTGTATTGTTTGGCTGTAAAGATTGGTAGTAGTAAGTTTGTCATTAGGCAAATAAAATACGTCTGAAAACTTTGCGCATATTTTTTGGATTGATAACCTTTCTTCATCATTTAAATGGTCTAGATTAATCTCAGAAAACATTTTACGTACTCTATCCCCATCTACATTTTCATCTTTTTTAAATTCGCAAATATTATAATCTGATAAGGTATGTATTTCTGGCTTAAAATAGTTAAGATTGACTGTGGTTTCTCGAGTATTCAATATTTGAATACCAATTTGGCCGTTTTTAGGTTTGCAAATACTTCCAGCCATGAACACGCCCTCACATAATTCTTCCGGTAAGACTACACATTCTTCGTTTATGTTACTGTCTATCATAAATATTTTTTCGCATCTCGGAGGTATGCTTAGGAACCTGGTTTTATTATGGGAGGCATTACTCATAGATATAGTTATAGTATTAGTATTATTTGTTAAAGACAGTGAATTATTTTCAAAGTTTAAAATAGCTTTGTATTTTTTCAAAAAATCTCTTCCGATAATTCCATGTTGAACACAAGGTAACGATTCAATAACATAAAATTTGTTATTAAATTCCTGCCCTTTAATATGCAGTTTAACTAACACATATCCCATAGTGCGCATTGTGCCTCCAATACCATTTATGTTCACACATTCTTTATGCAGTGGAATATTCCAATGTTCTACAGTTTCACATTTCAGAATTGATAATGATGCTCCGGAATCTATTAGCAGACCATATTTGGCACCTTGTACTGAGAATTCTACCGAACTATCAGACTGGCAGACTAATATAAAATTATTAACGAAAAAACTGGATCGGCTCTGTATTTTGTGAATCCTGTGAATTTTGCGGTCCAGAGTTCTGATCGGTCGGATTTTCGATCGATTCGGAGTTGTTTTGATTCGTATTCTCTACAAAGTTTATATTTCCGCTACGGGTAAAATAACGATTCTGTCTACCACGATACTGTCCCCGAATATTAGCACGACTATCACGATCGTTGCGTGGTTGTTGATGGCCGTTGGATGTATTTTGCTGGCCACCACCGCGAAACGAATCGGTATATGCGCGACGATAACGTCCTCTATTATTATTGCTTCTTGAATATCTATAGTTACCTGTCCTTCCTCGATTGGCTAAGTACATCGAGGCATCCGTTTCCTGACGATTACAGGACGATTCTTCATCCTTGGCCGCTCTTATTGTGTCCTTCAAAGCAGTGTAGTTACGCGCCGATAAGATGGTGCTGAGTTGACGATTTTGCAAGCCGTCAGTGAAACTTTTAATGGCGATTTTTTCATTAATAGGGAGTAATATTTTATACGCATCCTGGTTCCCGTCAGCTTGGGAAATCGTTAAATCGACAAAAAGTTGTTCAATTTGATTACCGTACTCATTAATAGAAAGAGCATTCTGTCGAATTTGCATTAACTCGTTATGTATCGCGGTACTTGATTTTTTAGTAAGGAGATGATGACGCATATCGTTAATAAGTAATTCACATGTGTCATATGAGCTCCCTAATCTCAATTTTGCATTTTGAGTGAGTCGAGTTTTCAATACAAATTTAATTAACATGACCTTACCCTGCTCAGTGAGCGTAGAGCTGTAGAACTCTATGGCATCTATAAGGGTTTTGGTGACGTTCTCGTCACCATTCATTAGAGGCAGCAGTGAGACAGCCGTTTTAAAGTTAAAACTTTCCATGTTGGTAGTTTTGCTTTCAATTTCTTTTACAGCTTTAGAAGAAGAAGCTATAACAGAGCCGTAGTCTTTTGAACAAAATGTTTCAATTTGAATATATAATTCTTTTATTAAATCGCCATATGACTGAATTTCTTCCAAGACTGTACTAGACACTTGTTTTTTCTCAATTTGTTTTGATAAAATATGAATACATTCATCAAATTGACCGCGCAATTTATCTGCCTCTGTTAACTTTTGTTGTAAAATAGTTTGGGTCCTTTTAGAGTAACTTAATTTTACTAAATTATCCTTAATCTGTTTAAGTTTATCATATATGTCTTTGATTTCGGTTGCCATAACCCAGTAAATAGTGCAATAATTAATTTCTAGCCTTTATGAACAATTTGAATGTCTCTAATATCAATTAGTATATAGATTTGACATGTATTAAGTAAACTTAAATTTGGTTCATAATTGTACTCACAGTGTCACACGTGTTTATTATACTTCACTTTTATTATGTACGCATAGATTTGCACTCATCACTAGCCTTTTTTTTTTTTTTATCACACTTCACTGGGTTTCACTGTTGATTGACCTTGACGCTGTGTATCTTGGTGGTGATGGCACTGGTAGCAGACGCGAGCCTCAGGATTCGGTCGCCGAAATGAGCGCATCAAGCTTTGGCTCATAAACTCATTCCGCATCCAAGACTGATGGCAGTTTTTATAGAGTCTGAAGAGCATGTATAATCCGGCAACACCAAGCAATGTGCAAATTATAAACATAACTATACTGATGTTTGACAAATGATATTCTTGCATTGACGACGAATTGGATCCTCCAGACGAACGTTGGTTTAGAAATACTTCATCTTTCTCTATTTTAGACTGACACATTTTTCGGAGAGAAGAGAGGATCGAAAAGGAAAATGTCTCGTACCAAAAACTCAAAAGTTCGTCACATATTACCGTGTGTCACTGAAATTCGACTACTGCGTGACGATACCTTAACTGGCAGGGTCGCCATGTAAGGTTCGGAGATATAAACGAAACAAGCGTATCGATTAGAACATGATTTATTACTGATCTCAATTAGCATAGGATCTCCATATATATTGGTTATACTCTTATATATTGGTTATAGATAATATATCTACTACAAGTCCGTCTAAAGACGTCTGCAATATCCAGGGCAACGAAGGTGTGTTGCCATCCCAGTCAAAGCTGTAATGTCTCTTGTTCTGGCAATAGTTACACTGGTACCCATACCATCTATGATAACCTTCATGTAACACGGAAACACAGAAGGATTCAGCGATATACCTAGACCCTGAAATGGATACTATATTCCTTATTTACATTTTTATCAGTGTTAATTTCTTCAATCAATAATCGATCGATAATAGTCCACTTCGTTCGTATCTGTAAGATAATAGCACTTTTGGAACAAAAGTATTTGTTCTTGCGCTATGGGGAAAGCCCATGGCCTGACGTGAACTTGTGTTTTGGTTTTTATGGTCGAATATGTATGAAGATATTATTTTAACAAATTGCTATCATTACTCCTTCGGTTTTTTTTAATTATTTCTGCTGATTGCGAATTTTTAGATTTCTGTTCTATAATCAAAGGCTACTTAGGTCACCGCGTGTTGAGCGAGTTCTGGTTTTCATGCTCAAATCAAACAAAACATAGGCAAGTAACTCATTGTTGGCTTGTTAAGGAATGGTTAACAATTTCAGTACTTTGTTGTTTGGTGTCCAAGACCTTCGTTAAGTTCACCTATTTCTCCTCATATGAACCTTTTAACGATACAGGGTGATGAATGATGATATACTATTTAGATTTTTTTTTTATCTACTTAGATATTGTGTAAGAGTATTCTTACATACCGACTTCATGTCACAGAATGATATTCTCTAGCAACAAATAGGGAATTAGGTCAGGGAGTCGGCTCAGGCAGGTAATCACAGCGTGTGCCAGTTCGATCCAAGGTTGAAGCGTGGTCCATATGATAACGCGACGCATACAATCGTTGACATTGTTGTAAATTGTTTAATTATAGGTAAGCGTCGTTTTATTATGTAGCTCGTTCATACGTGCTTCATATGCTATAAGTGGGCTCAGGCGATATAGCTGATAGTTGTTTATTTTGTTCTAGAATTATCAGTTTAGCTAAAGATCAAGCAATGCCTAATTGGAATAAGACATCGTCGACTACGCTTTTTATACTGGAGGCCAATTCCCGTAATTGAAAACGTTCAAAATCTAGTCGCAATCTCATCTCAGCGACAATCAATGTATCTAAAACTTGTCAAAAATGTAGGGAAACTAGAAGTATTTTTGACAGATTGAAACCAAGACCAGATGTGAGCGTTCTTAAAATTACGACAGCTGCCCCTCTGGTATGCATATAAACTACAAGGACAATGCTGGCCATGATCTTGACACCATAACCACTTGAGTCCCTAGCCTTTGATCAATGCTAGTATTCTTAAAGGTGTGTCACTTAGCGAGTAATTCAATATTGGCTGGGGCAATCTTAGAATATACCATTAAAAAGACATACCTACCTAGTAGCCTATTAAAACATACTTACTTTTAAATAAGAAGACTACAAATAGGACACAGGGAACACAAACAGTTTTCTATGTGCTAGGTACTCGTCGAGCACAATCCTGCCAAAGTTTGAAAGGAACCACTAGCACTTTTGCAAAGAGTTGGCCTAGCGATAACAACACTATTTACGGTTAACTGAGCTATGTTTTCCTCAAGAAAAAATGACCAAGTCATGAAAAGGCACAGTTGCGAAAATTAAGTAAGTAAATTACACTAGTATAGTAAGTGGATAAACGCGTGACATACCGTTCGCAGATTTTTCTATGCAGACACAGAAGGGTCACCTCATTCTAACGATATTTTCACTGAAACTACACGTAGATTGCGCGCCAACAACGCATGGACAAGAAAGAGTATAGTCTCGGCCGCGTAATAGAATGTACACAAATAAAAAGCGTATAGAAAAACTGCATTGTATATTACGGAATGGCGTCTTGGCGATCATTTCGTAACCGTACGATGCTCGATTAATTGCATGCTCCATTTTCATAGCAGCTAGCTTTAAGTGAGCCTTTAGAGTTGAGAAAACAAACATTGTGTCATTCATTACAAGCACTAGAGGTGAGGTGAGACACTGTGAAGAAACAGCCAGTTTTTAAACAGCGGCTTGGGAATGCAGTTTATGTAGTTTTTGTGTATAAAGATCATGCTGGCGTATGTCATGTAATGAACTATATGTAATATTCAATGTAAGATGGACGGACCTGTTTTTGGAGTTCTGCGAAAAAGTGAAGATGGTGTTACCGACCTACTTTTGCGATTATTGGAGCTTAAAAGTAATATGCGATAAATTATCTTACTAGGTAGATTAGGATTATAAAATAAATAGCGGTGGGCATCGACATTATTTTTGTATCACTAATCCGTGACTTTCTATTGCTCTATTAATACTTAACAATGTTTATTAGAAACTTAGAAAGGTATCCCTTGTTATTTCTAAGAAGAAAGTTCCAGCGTCGGTTTATTTTTTTGAAAGTTAAATTGTTGTCACATGAGACCTTATTATGACATAGCCTAGGTAGGTACTTCCGGTGTCCTCAAATTGTAGCTCTTCATAAGCAGATTTTGAGTAGGTATACCCTGCCTCTTGAACAAAGGCGTAAAATGTAAACAGAACCAATTCGACAACAAAATACCACCGTGGGTTCTGTGAAAAGCATCAAAAATTTTGATCAGATAACTGTTTCTGCATTCAATGGAGAGTTCCATAAGAAAATATGTTGTTGGCTGTCCATAAACAATGAGACATAATAACAGGTATATTATTTGATTCCCTAAAGCACGAAAATCCGTCTGCTTGACCGAGTGCAGCTGATTTCATAAAGGGCGTTCCCCTCCGCAGCGCGCGGCGATGTAGGCGACAAGAGGAAAGCGGGTTTTCTGCTGATAACTAACTAATAAAGTCATTTGTGATGTTCGGTGGCGATTAAGTGTTAGCGCATTAATAGAATCGACAACACTCGACATGGAACTAGTGGTGACAATACTGACATTATTGTTACAGCTGTGCGCGGAGTTTTCGGGGTACTTATAACCTAATAATTACGGAGATTCAAACAATCGAAATATGTTTCCTTTGTAAGAATACAGGGAAATATAACTGCTCATCTCTAACCTAATTACTTACTAAGTTAAAGACTAGTTGCGCTATTTTAAAATTAAAAAATGCATTCGTTCTCAAAAAGTTCAAATGATCAAACAAGATTCCATTAGGTCCAAAACAGGTACCTATACAACAGTCAACAATACCTTCAACTCAAATACCAGCTACAGACATGCTTGTGTGCAGATTTCACGCCACTCGCTACTACCTTACGCCCGGCGTACATCACGACGTAACAATTACATAAAAATGGCGTTCACATCGGGCCGTCGTCGACCGCGTTTCCTCGTCGATCGTGTAAACTTTCACGAAATCAAACAAAGAAATAGCGAAGCGGCTCATTTGCATCATTCCCACGCGGACAAAAGAATGACCCAATCTGTTTGGCAACTACAAATGATGTGTTACCCGAAATCCTATGGTCACGGTCTGCCTCCTCGCATGCGACAGACAACGAATTGAGATTTAAATTCTATGTTAGACGATGACCTTTTTTATTCTCGAAACCGTCTCTCTCATGACCCTGATCGACTCAGCTCCCGAACAATGTGATCGGGCAATTCATTCGTCGA
Organism: Hydraecia micacea; assembly: GCA_914767645.1. Classification (NCBI taxonomy): domain Eukaryota; kingdom Metazoa; phylum Arthropoda; class Insecta; order Lepidoptera; family Noctuidae; genus Hydraecia; species Hydraecia micacea. The sequence goes on along the minus strand of OU611783.1, from coordinate 13,378,079 downwards.
TTTTATTTTCGTAATTAACGTTTCGTTTTACGCAACCGTGTCTTCACTTTAATGAAGCGCTTATGTAGCTTCTACTTACCTATTATAAAACTTTAGTTTATACGTTACTTGGTACGGCTTCCTTTTATTATGTAGCTAGTAGCTATATATTAATAGTGTTATGAGATTAGTGCCGGCTGTGTAATGAACTATCTATGACTTTATCAAATACGGATTATTTATTTTTGAATACTTAGTCTGAGAGTTCGATATTATTATAAGAATACCAGTAGATTTCAGTAGTCAAATTCATATAATAATCCATGCATAGTTCCATAACGAAGGGTTCTGGACGAGTTGCGTCCAACGGCTCCCCGCGACCTTCCCAGGTCGTCAGTCCAGCTAGTGGAGCACCGTCCCACGCTTCGCCTTCCGGTCCGTGGTCGCCCTTCGAGAACGCTCCGTATCTTGTGAGTGCAACATACTTGAAACAATTATTATTTATTATAATATGCTTCATCAATATTAATACTTACAATTTACAGTTTATGTTGTAACGCTTTCACGCTTAAGAAGATTAATGAATGCTCGAGCGTGTAAACTAATTAAATTACCTATTCAATTTCAGATAAGATTGGGTCCTTTATTTGGAACAACCATATTGGCAAATTTCTAGAAAGCCGTATACGTAAGCAGTAAAACAAAACGTTAATTTACCTAACTACTTCAATAAGGTCGAAGATCTCCGACTTTAATCAAGCCCGGCTCAAATTAATTTGCATATAAAATGCAATAAGCAAACGTGGAGTGACGACTGATAAATGTCGTAATGAAGAAAACAATGAGTTAAGGACTTTCTATTCGCGCGTGCGTCTGCTCCCCTCCCTCTCTTGTCCCCCTGTGGTACCTAACTGCCCACGGAGAAAGCCTTTGACCTGTACCTCCACAGGGCTTGTTTACTACGATGCAGTATTTGTGGCACTGTTGCGTGCCCATGGCACGGTCGTCCATAAATTGCGCTTCTATTTATAAATTGACATTTCAACAGCACCCCCAATAGCTGTAATTGAAAAAAAACGAAATAAACACAATTTTCGGTTGTTGTGACTTTCTCTTGAACTACCCACATTGAAAGTGTGAAGCTTTTCAATAAAAATTTTCACACACTTTCAAAGCAGGACCCAAATCACAATCTACCTTCAAGAAATCCATAAAAACTTACCTCAATTCTCATTCAAAACAGCAACATTAAAGTATGTTTCTATGATTGTAAAGTGTAGTAAACACACTAAAGGCAGCTAGCGCACCGACGAGGTCGGGCAGTCCCGTTGTGCGCGGGAGTTGGGTCGGGCTAACGGGCGCCGGCTAATGAGAACGGAGCGACTCAGTTATGCAGATGCCGGCTGTGCACGTTCAACGTTTATCTACAGCTTGTTGGCTTGAATCGCACTGTGATTTACCTAGACCTGTTGTTTGTAGTGTTAGGTAATGCTTTTGATTCTGCTAATAAAGTGACTAAACGGGTAGTGTGGCTTGACAATTGTCTTAGTCAAGAAAAGAAATTGAGGGAATTCAGAAAATCATTATAGAGGATATACAGGGTTAGTTTTCAAAGGCCAGCCAAAAAGGATGTGGTACAGACCATCATACTGAACAATTTTTTCCATGGGACCGACATCGTAATCGCGAATAAAGATCCAGCCATCCCATACGTTTAGGTGGAGTAGATATTAAAGTTTTCTATGGGACAGTAGATAAATTTTTCGCGATGACGATATTGGTCCCATGGAGAAAGTTGTTCAGTTTGATAGTCTGTACCACACCCTTAAATTTGGCTGATCTTTGAAAACTAACTCTTTATAATGAAACAAATTCTATGCAATCCTCCTAAAGATACACAATTACACACATCATATTTTCGTTCAATGCACATAAGAAACCAATGAAATGAAAATAACAAGCATCCGCCCTTCTAAAGGAATAAGCTCTTACTTGTTACCCTTAGTTGACAAAATCACCAAACCCATGCACCATATTCAAAAATCATTTCCAAATAATAATTTAATGATTAAAACTAGCATTCCCATTGGTTCTATAAATAATCGGGGACGGGCGGTATGCGCCAGCGCAGCGCACCGCGATTCGCGCCGTTGACGTTGAGTAACCGCCACAGTGTGTCACCACCTTCACGGGCCGCTGCTTCCTGACACCTTTCGTCAGATAAACATTAGAAGCAATTGCTTTGTTTGGCTTATTAAGTTAGTGCGATACTTATTATAGTAGCAGACGAGTTGAAAAGAAATGCAGACTAAATTGTGGACTGGAAAGGTGGGTGGGATGAGTGATTCTCCCCATGGAATGCGTGATTGAAGCGTATTTCTAAAAAAAGCAATAAACAACCAGCGAAGCTAAATAGCCAATAGCAAATCTTAATAAAAATAGAAACAGGCTTAAAGATATTATTTAAATTACAGCCTGTGCAAATAAATATAAGGGTTTTAGTATGAATTAAAAAAACACAATTAAAATAGCCTTTTCTAAACCCAAAATAATCAAACATCATCTACTGCAAGCACTAAACATTAACACGAACATAAACAAATCAACACAGCACATTTGCGGAAAATACAGCGCTGCTGGTAAAGCGAACAAAGAGCTGCATTTCTTTGGCCGTTCCCCTCGATTCTCAGTTCGTCCCTCCGGCAAAACCGATCGGGCCAGACCATCGGCTCGCAAGGAATGCTTTCAGTGACTAATAGCCCAACCATTCACAGGCTAACGCTTACTTGTAGCACAGTAATCTGTAAACAGTAGCGCAACTACGTTGAGTTCATGAAACAACTGCTGAAGACTCTCCATTGGAAATTAGCCCCCGGTTTTTAAAGCAAAAGTTAGTGAATTTGCTGGGAAATTTTGTGTTATCTAACTGCTGATTAGCCAAGCAATTGAAGAGGGTATCAATCGCCTATAAACTTGCTGATAAACAGGGATAGAGACAGAGCCTGTGATCTCTGCGCAAGTAAAATGACGCCACAATTTCTTAGTGAAACTAGCTTAGAATCCGCGGTGACCTAAGTGCGTGCGCCGATATCAGTTACTTATACGCAGTGTGTCCTGTGGCGAGCCAAATAGCTGATGCCGCCTTAATTCTTATCGTCCAGCGGGTGGATCAGGCCGCCCGCATTGCATAGTTTTGTGTGAGACGGTCACGTCCCTACATCGGTAAAGGACTTGGCAGCCCGTCACTGCCCGAGGGGTCACCAGAGTCGTACCTCGTTCGAGCTCCCATAACTCTATCGTTGTTTCCTCGGGTGGTGTTGTTTGCGCATAGACATTTTCACCACCACAAAAAAGAACTGTGTGACTATAGCGGTGCAGTGTGTGCGATCCTTGAGGTTATTTGTCTGCATACATCGTATTTTTGTAGCCATTTAGGAGTTACCTCGGTAGTTAAGGCCCATTTTCTTGACACCAGTTTATCAATGTGCACTGCTATGCTATTACTGTTATCTCAATTTACTGTGCTTGTTGCCAGTTGTAGCCCACTTTAGAAGGGAAATACTGCCATCGAACTTCCTTGCAACCTAAGGTCGCAGTGTGAGAGTTGACAAAAAAACACATTGCGAATGCGTACTCTTATTACATAAGACGGCCTTTGTCATTTTATTTTACATAATAGCCGTTTTGTCACACGTAATCTTTAGCAAGTAGGTATTGGTGGAACTTTACTCATCATAAAAATGTTTTTGCCCAAAATTCTCTAACATATTTTTAACGAACTTGTGGTGAAACGAGTTGTTACGTGTGTAAAGAAAATTATATAAAATCTACATAAGTAAGTAGTAATATTAGTTTCCATTTTTTACGCATTACATATCAACCCAGCAATAGTGCCGTCTCTGTCTAACAAAAAACAGAACTACCGATTAATGTTCACTATACTGAAATGTTCACCAAATTTTCCTACAATTATTTAGATAATTGCACGTCATAAGAATATAGAAACGCGTAAATCCAATGATTTATTTGTAACTGGCCTTGAAGAAAGCCGTTAACACAAATATATGTAAGTCGGTATTGGCAACCGTGACGAATGACTGACGAATGTATAAACAATAATTGAGCTGTAGGCAGGTACACATACCTAGTCGATATGTGGCTGACAGATATGGACTTGCCCCTACCATTATGCCGAGGTATGGTCCGAAACCGATAAATATGTACAATATTATCTATATTCCGTGCCAGTTATCGAGATCATTGTACAGTTATTGACAACGCAAACTGAAGTAGTGTTAACTGCATGGTTGCTGCACTTTTGCAGGTGCAGTGCTATCCTACCCACGTTGAATGAATGAATGAATGAATGAATGAATGAATGAATGAATGAATGAATGAATGAATGCTTTATTTGTAAACATAGGTCAAATTACAATAGTGTGCGAGACGTTACAGGTAGGTAGATCCTCTATGTTTTGCCCAGAGGCGTACAAATATATTAAATTAACATTGTCGACATTTTACTTTTAATAACAAATTTAACTTTGAGATAATCATGCAGTAGTATTTTGTAAACTTTCACATTAGTAATAAAATCAATATTAATTGTACATGCATATCAATACAAATTGAAAATAGAATTAATGTCAATAAATGTCATAAGTTATGTGTCATAATAATGCCAATGTCAAATAAAATTCTAAATCGTCAAAATAAGTGAGGTGATGTACAATTTTCTGAAGCAGTAATTATAGAATTATCGTCCAAATACTCCTGTAGCGAGTAATAGCATTTATTTATCAATATTCTTAATAGTTCTGTTTTGAAATTGTCCAGGTTTAACGTTTTTATTTTTTCAGGTAGTTTGTTAAATATTTTTTTGGCCATACAGAAGGTACTTTTATTCATTAGTGCAGTTTTGCCATGAGTCACTTCGAGTTCTGACTCATTTTTATCGCGTAATTTTCGGTAGTAACTTTTAGTAGCTATTTTGTATAATGAAATGTTAGATTTGACGAACATATTTGTTTCGTATATGTACAGCGATGGCAAGGTAAGAATTTTTAGACGTATAAAGAACGGTTGACAACTGTCTGTACTTTTAAGGCCACACATAGCTCTGACACATCTTTTTTGGGCTCTAAATACGAGTTCTCTATCAACTGAATTGCCCCAGTATATTACGCCATATCTGAGTGTTGATGCAACATAGGCGTGATAGGCTGTTAGTACGGATTCTAGGCTTACTATTTTTGATAGTTTATAGAGAGCATAGGTAAATTTATTAAGTTTTTTACATATTTCGTCTGTCTGGGGTCTCCAAGTCAAATTGTTGTCTATATTAATACCAAGAAATTTAGTAGCAGTAGTTGATTCTATTTTTGTCCCTAAATAGCTAATGTCAAGGATTGTATTTGGTATTCTCTGATAAAAATGCATAATTTTAGTCTTTTCTAAGTTTATAATTAGATTATTGTTGTCAAACCATGTTATAATTCTATTTAATGTCATATTTATTTCATTTTCATAAGTATTGGGATCATCACATTTAATAATTACGGTGCTATCATCGGCAAATAGTACCATGGGGTGCTTTATTTGCCTCGGAAGGTCATTTATGTAGAGCAAAAAAAGGGGGGGTCCTAGCACGCTACCCTGAGGAACGCCGTATTTAATTATCTCGCTTTCGGAACGATATTTTTTTTCGTAACCAGTAATTGAGGATATTTGTGTGATTTCTACAAATTGCTTTCTGTCCGTTAAGTAAGATCGAATGAGGTCAAGTATATTTCCCCTGATACCATATTTTTCAAGTTTATGTACTAGTATAGGATAATCCACATAATCAAAAGCCTTAGTTAGATCCATGTAGATAGCACATACGGGATTTCTGTTATCCATATTTGACAAAACAGGGAGAAGCAGGTCATGTATAGCCATATTGATTGTCTTCTGCTTACGAAATCCCTTTTGTTCATTTACTAATATGTTTGATTTCTCAAGATAGTTGTACAAGGACTTAGAAATGACTTTCTCAAATATTTTTGAAAATACGGGTATCAACGCAATAGGCCTATAATTTGACATAATTTGTCTATCATTTTTTTTGTGCAATGGTACAATTATTGACGTTTTTAATTTATCAGGGAAGATTCCGCTAGAAATGCTCATATTAATTATGTGGCTGAGATGCGGAGCTATATAATGAGACACTTCTTTGATAACTTTAGTGCATACTCCGTCATAACCAACACTATTTGTATTTCGAAGTGAGGTAATATGATTATTTACGTCTTGAGGTACGGTCGGCTCCATAAATAAAGAGTTTGAAGTATTTAAGCGTACGTTCATTTCTGGTATAGTTTTATTTTTAGGTTCGGTAACTTGATTAATATAAAACTTATTAAAAGCCTGAGCTATATTTAATGGGTTTGTGATTTTCTGTGTCTCTGTTTGAATTTGTGTTATTGGTTCTTTAGGGAAGCAGGTATTACAATTGTTAATTATGGTCCACGCCGCTTTAGATTTATTTTTGGACGTTTTAATGAAGTAGTTATTTCGTGATGCTTGTGTTAACGTTATAACTCTTTTAAACCTTGCAGAATATGTCTTAAACGATTGTTTATTCTTTGGGGAAGGATTTGTCCTATATTGCCATAGCAAGTGCCGTTTCGTTTTACTACATTTCCTTATCCCGTTCGTGATCCATTTTGTTTTCTTAGTAATTGATTTTGTTATTATTTCGTAGGGAAAGCAAAGATCGTAAAAACATTTGAATTGGTCAAGAAAATAGTCGTAGGCCTTATTGACGTCACTAGTTGTATATATGTCCGAAAAAGTGAGACTTTTAATGCAATTTTTAAATTTCTCTACATTATCTTGACAGCAATTCCGTCTTTTTATTTTCCAACGCTTTAAGACGCATGTCTTCTTAACAGGACATTTCAAAAGTTGCGCGGTGTGATCTGACAGGCCCAATTCTATAATTTCTCCTTTACAGCCTTTTACATTATGTGCTATATTGTCCAAGCAGGTCCCACTGCTTAACCTAGTGGGTTGAGAAAATTGTAATTTTAAATTATAATTTAACAGTGTATATTCGAAGTCTAAGGTTTGTTTACTTCTTTTCAATAAGTTGATATTAAAGTCCCCACATAAGACAACCTTTTTGTTATTCAATTTTAAACACAGCAAATGCAAAATATTATTTAAATTGTCGAAAAATTTATCCAAATTAGATTGGGGCACCCTATATATACATACAATAATAATGTTGTGTTCTGTCAATTCTATCGCGCAGCATTCAATTACATTGATTACAGAATATTGCCCTAAATTTAACACTTTATACTTGTGACCGGCCCTGGTCAAAATGCATGCGCCACCTCTTCTATTATCTCTGGAGAAACTTGTTGCTAGGATGTAGTTTGGTATATTTAGAAGTCCTTCCTGTTCAGGTGTCATAAAATGTTCGGTAATGCATATAGTATCGATCTGTTTTTTACTATTTTGTAGTTCTTCCAAATATACAGTAAGCGTATCGCTTTTATTCAGGAGTCCTGCAATATTCTGATGAAGGATATGTATACTGTTATAAACGAAAAAAGTCGGGGGTTTCTTTCAGGTTTGAATTGTGTTCGTCATATTCTTGTCCGTTGTTATTATTCATCTGTCTGCTTGTCTGACAATATAAGTCTAAATCAATCCGAATGTTACTCATAATATTCTCATATATATTTTTGATTCCGTATTTATTGATTCTGCCCGTAGTGTAAGAAAACATCTTATATGTTAGATCACGATTGCTGTCGAAAATGTATGCATACTTATGGTTTTGGTTGTCTAGGTGAAGGAGGTTGTTAAACATCTCAACTTTGAAATTATACCAACGTTGGCATTCGTTTTATAGGAATGTCCTATGCTCGATGAAAATATATAAAATTAAGAAGAAAAACACTTGAATACGAAGAGTTGATCTTGACTCCTGAAGAAAAATTAAATCAAACAACTAGGTAACGCAAATGAGAAAAAGGAACCAGACAATTTTGGTTATACGATTTTTTTTGTTCATGCCTGAAAACCTTAAAATAATTAGAAATCTTTCGAGGAAGACCATCTTAAGGTCAACAAATCGTAAATATCACAACCGAGTTATCCGTGACTTGTATCCTTGGTTTAAGTCAGAATTTACAATTGCACCTCAATAACAAAATTTGTGCAAACCAGTCGTCGTCATAATTTGCTTATTTGCACGTTATAGATAAAGATCAGCTTATGTTCAAATTATTGTCAGATATCAACCATTATTTACATTACAAAACTTGCAATTACAGGGTAAACTTACAAATTATATCAAATCAAATCAAATCATTTATTTCAATTAAACCATGTACAGGCACTTTTGAATTGTCAAAATTAAATAGTCAGTCAGTTAGTCAGAAAGTTGAAGCTAGTTGCCCATTCCAAAACGTAGATCTCTATGGAGAAGAACGGGCAAGAACCTCCATGTATATATCTCTCCATATATATATAACTTTACAGTTAAGAAATAAATACATAGGTTTTTTGTCCTTCTATGGCAACTGAGCCGATGTCAATACATGATAGGTTAAACACCATATTTAAGATACATTTTTACTCGCGCCTTGTTCTTACTACGTCATTGCATTGAATGAAAATGACAGTTCGAAAAGGTGACATGCCCCGCTATGATGAAAAAGAATTCGTTTGAAAATTCCTTAACATTATCACTCCTTTTGACCGTACCTGCGTAAGTACCTATATCTAGGTACTTACTTAATAAATAAAACTGAAATAGAACCATCGATACCTACTACAATATAGTGGTAAATGACTACTGCACCGGCAAGTGAAATGAAAGTAACAATCGTTTTATGAAACGTCTCGCTGGAAGGTAATCTAATCGCGCCAACATTACACAATGTTGTTCCGAAACTAAACAACTAATAACCTGTGCCAGTTGTTTGCATATTTTTAACCGACTTCAAAAAAAGGAGGAGGAGGATTTACTGAAAAAGTTATAATCACTCATGCACTCTCTTGATGCTAGATTGTTTTTTTTTCTCATTAGATAGATCTAGCCAATATTAAGACACATAGTTTTAGATACTTTCTCTAATTTCACCGTAGGCAACATCTATCTCACAAATTAATAATATATTTATTTTTTAGACTTCTCAATTATTATTTCTTAGTCTAAGTCAAGTCGAGCAACAAGGAAGAGCAGTTATAATGTGCATCAAACATTCGTAAGTGAAAACATCGTGTAATTTTTACACTGCGTGTTAGAATTGTGTAGTTTGAACATCTATTGTTAATTTTCTATTCTCTATTACAATTATTTGCTTCATGGGGAAGTAGGAAATAGTGCGAAGCGCACGTATAAATAATATAGCGTGACTTTCTCCGTTTGTTTTGATGCGAGCAGTGCAGGCGCGGGCGCACGCAGTGGCGGGCGGCGCCGCGCTTGCACACTAGTGACACAACTACACAAGTAGGTACTCGTAACAGGAACACGAACATTGCATAAATAACCACGTACAGAAATATTAACTAATGTTCACATGAATTTTAAACAAGTTTTGTTTCAATAAGTAATTCCAGCGCTCATTAGGTAATAACCAGAAACAATAAATGAGTGCCTAGCATGCATCGGTTCATCATAAAATATTGTAAATTACTCATTAATAGTAATATAAAATAGACTTAACTAACTCTTCATGATATTGTCATGGTAATTAGGATTTTAGATAGTTGTCCGTAGGTACCTGCACACATTCGCGTAACACTCAATAATATGTAAAGTAGTTGCATGCATATTAAAGGACTGCAAAAATTCAAAATAATAAAATGAATGTCTTAGAAAAGCACCAATCAATCTATAAGTAGGTAGGTAACTATTAATTTTGGCATGAAAAAATACCACTTAATAACATGTTTTCTTAAGTCCATGAAACCCACCCCGGAATCAATCTAAATCCAAACATTATAGTAAAGAAGTAACGCGACAGTCGCAGTACCTACCGTTACGTAAAGGCGGATTGTCAAAATGTCGCAAGCGCAGCTCGCGTAGGCCGCACTCCTTGGAACCGACGCAACCGACAAATCTCTGGGAAAGCACCATAATTCCGCCAATCACCCGGGAATCTCAACTATGCCAAGCTTCTGATGTCCAATTCGCCGCGTTGTAAATATAGTTTCAATCTCTGGATCCAAATGCTGTCACAATGCCATTAAATCCATTTAAAATAATCGAAAAGAAAGACTTGTTTACGTCTTTTAAGTATGTAGTACAACTTTGAAACTCGATGCTAATGATCATTCAAATGAGCGAATTTTGTTTCAATATTTTAATGACATGCGCGTTCAAAGCGGATACAAAAATGTACACAGACCTTCACTCTGACATTCGAATCCATCAGAGGTTCTCGTTTCGACCGTGTACAATATGAGGTCTACGTTATAATATAGTAATTCCCCAATATGAACGGTAAATGACCTTGTTACAGTTATAAAATGTCATGCTCGTGTTTGAGCAACCCGAACTGGTTAGTGCTATCGTAAACAAAAAATGTGAGACAAAGTTGTGTGTACATGATTGTATCAACTTGATGATTAAATACTTACGTTACTTTTAAATTTCAAATCTAATATTTTTGTGTTCTCCTCGAATTCGTTACGGAAGGAAAATGTTTGACGTCAACAATTTTGGAGATTACTTTCTAGACGAATTCCGTGTCACCAAATAGTACATTGGCGCTCCAAAATCGGAGTCACAAATTGAACAATGAACGGCGGCGACGCGGGACCGAAAAGAAAATTAATTTAGGTATTGGTGTCGGTCGGCGAACCCGCGATTGTGAAACGCTGAGCGATTGCGCTCAGTACCTACTGTTTGTGTAATACACCGGCACAATGCTCCACCAAATCAGCTGGCCCTCGAAAATGTTCACCTGTGTTGCAACAAGCCTTCAATAACAGCTATGCGTCAATCAGCAACCTTCTGCTAAGGTTCTCAATCTTAACGAAGTGACATCGAGTTTTAGTTACCAATTCCCAGGGAATCATTAAAATATCAAAACAACATTTAAAACATTAAAAAGTATCAATTAAATACGGCAAAATAAAAGTGGACATCGCGAATCCGCAAAAATATGGAACATTCAATTGAGCAAAAATGTCAAAAATCGTGGAACAGAACACTCGAGCAAAGTTGGTAATTGGGAGATGAGATCTCATGGATCGTGGCCCGAGGCGGCATGAATGAAAGCCGCTCACTGACAGCACACTATGATCGTCCCGGCCCAGCCACACACCAAATAAACACCGACCTCCTCGATATGCCGTCCATACAATGCGCGTTATACTCTTCTGTTCCCACACGTACCTTCTATCTAGCCCGCCATGTATGTAATAAAAAGCTCGTCCATGTATGAATCAACGGTTGATTTGTGCGGGTTAAGGATATCGACATCCGCCGAACGAGTTTTTCCAGTCCGTATCATCGCAATATCACGGTTATTATTGAAACGCGCGCTGCGGTCGCGACAGGTAAGTAAAGCATTTATCACGGGAAATATTTACCTACCTAGTGCAGCGTTATCTTATACCACACACAATTTAGGGGAGATTGGACGCGCTTTATCGTTTTAACTACAAGTCGACCGCTTTTTGATAAAACTTTCGAAATTAATTGTAGCATGCTTTCAATAAAACAATACTTATGCATCTTTGTAAGTAAAAAAAACACGTAAGTAGTACTTAAAATAAAGTTGACGAAGTGTTTTGCTGGTACAAAATATGGTTTAGAAAGTTCATTGTAGTAAGCATAAGTCCATTTGATTGTATCTCGGTGAACCATACCACTTACGGTACATACGGCTCGTTCGTGGGCAGAGAAATTTGGTAACACAAATATTAAGCCACAACCAGTTCACAACAATTGAAACGGCGATTTGAAAGACACGGCGACCAATCCGTCACGGTTCTTGTGAGCGCCGCATTTTGTGCCTCCTTCTTAACAAACAACATCTGATATTTCGACAGTGCACGCTGTTATTTTTATGCACAATGTATGTAATAAGAGTAGTACACTACTAAGATATCATGACGAATAATGGCAAGTTAAACCTACTCCTAGTTGATTCCAAAAAAAAAACAAGTAAATAAAACATGTTACGTTTTTAAATATGTTTTTTATTTACATAATTTCCATTACCTGTCATCAAGATGTCCGCTTTTAGGCAAAGGTAACGTTTTATGCCCTTACTTACAAATTAACGAGTAAAAATCTGCGAAGTTCAAAGTATTGACATTAAATCAACAGTCAGTTCCTAAATATGTTTCCTCAGAGGAACTAAGGAAGAATAGCTTAAGGGTTCGTGCACGATAAAAAATCCCAATACAACTCTCTAAGTTCAAAATACCCTATTGAATGACTATTACATAACATCATGACATTTGAGGTCATTGTAAAATAACACTGTTCCATTGAAATACAGGTATAGAACAGAACAATAATATTTAAATTATATTTTTAAGGGCCTTTGGCCCACGACTGTTCAGGTGCTCACAACTACTGAGCATAACTGGCGAAATGCTGGTGTTTTTATTATCGACCACTGCCTACCCTTCTGTGATTTCTGGCCTGATAATATGATAAGTTTGCCACAAGACAACAACCAAACAGACCGACATGTTTTTCGTTAAAATACACATGCACATATTAATATTTATAAGTATTAAAAAAAAAACTTAAGTATGTTTAAAATAAAAAATCACAGTATCAATTTTTATGTTCCCTCCAATATTTCACTTACTATTAAATCAACTTGGCTTAAAAAATACTTCCGTTTGCCAGGTACCAATCGCTTGCACAAAACTTCTGCCAAATCGCACATATATTCTTTTAAGTTGGAATCTTTGTCCTTTTCTCTATCTTCTGTCGTATTTGCGTATTTTACTAAAAATCGGGCTAAACAAGTATTTTCTGAACTTGGTTTAGTAGATTTTGTCCCTTGATTTTTAGTTGACATTAAAATATCTTGCAAGATGCTGTTATTAGTAACGTTCGTTACTACATTATCACCTATTGGATCTGCCTGTTCTATTTGTATGTTTGGTAACATATCAGGTGCCACGAACTGTTCGTCATTTAAATCGTCATGGATTCGATAACCCTCCTTTATTGCCTGGTCCATCTCTAAATTCACAAATTCTTCTTTAACACTCGTACTTATTTGTGTGTCAGGTAAAATAGCTGGTTCCACGAACACTACCTCATTTAAATCGTCATCGATTTGATAAACCTCGTTTGCATCGTCCAATCCCAAATTCACAAATGTTTCCTTAAAATGCGTAATGCTACTGCCACTTTCATAATTATCGATATTTGGCAGAATACTCATAGGCTCTGTTCCTATTTCCTGTTTGTAGTCCTTAATTACTTCTATAACACTATTTTCTTTTACTTTTATTAATTTTTCAACGCTTGAACCACTTTGTGTGTATAAAGGTATTTCAAACACTGATTCAAAGAAAGTATGAGCAGAAGAACATAATTTATCTTCAGGTATTTTAAACATATATCGGTCAAGAAAATCAAGTCTGCCATCAAAATATTTCGATGTTTTGATATGCTTACGGACCATATCCTCTGTCACTTTTCCCACATGGATCATATACTTTAATATCAAATAGTTATGTTTAATACCAGTCCACTTTCTTCTACAATAATTCGCTGAAAATAAAACGCAAACGTAAGTACAATTTGCTGATAAATCAAAACTCATAAAATTTTGGTGCTCAGATTAGATTGTAAAGATTCAACTAATATTTGCGTCAAGCGTACAGTCGACCGCACGTCAAATTTATGGCGGCTCTGAAGTGCGCTACTAGCTGCGCAGTACCTCACCCCTAACCCCCGCTGTCACGTGAATTTGTTACTGCGCAGCGACTCGCCTCATGTTCTGAGCCGCCATAAAGTTTGAATCGAGCTACAACAATACCAGTTATAAGCTCGCCTCTTTGCTCACGTTCGCATGGACGTATAAATATCACGGCGCGATTTTATCGCGCGCTAGATTTTTAACCAACATAACGCATCCCAGTGCGTCAAAAAAGACACTGTTGGATTTTCAACCCTCGGCGCTGAGCAGTGCGTTGAAAATCCAGTGTGCGAAAAAAACGCACTCTTGCGAACCTGGCCTGGCTGTGTATTAAAACTCCGTGCTATGCTAGGCCAGCACAAGTTGAAAGTGTTTCTACCGACAAGCAGCCAGTTGTAACACTTGAACCTGAGCCGGCCCAAGTTCTACCGTAGAACTGTTCAGTAGAACTAGTGGGAACAAACCCTACAATCTGTCAAATTTCTTTAATAGATTTCATGAGCCGGCCCAGTGTTGTTACCACTGACGTGCGGCCTACTGTACAAACGCCAGCACATCTAGCTACTACAATCTGTCAAATTTCTTTAATATATTTTCAACTTTATCGCTAACGTATAAGGTTCAAAGTTGATTGGGAAAATTTGAGTTTCGGGTAGCTTGATGTGCTGGCGTCTATACATTTCAACTTGTTATCATAAACTCCTTTCTTGAAGTTGGTACAAAAATAAATTGCGTTTTAACGTTTAGTTAGTACCTACTTAAATTAGTTTAAAAAAAATACGTGCTTTGTAATTTAGATTTATGAAATCGTTAATTTCATTAAAAATTTAAATACTTAAGTTATTTACATTTTGCGGACTTTGAGGATGATAATAATTATGGTATTTTATTTAATTTACGACACTATGTGCTAGCGACCGTTTCCGGGGGCCCATTATTAAGTGTGCAAGTCACCCCCTGCCATTTTATCCGTGTATGGTATTTTAAATAACATATTATGATCCTAAAAAGTTCGCAACGAAAACTATCGAAAAATGATTTTCGATAGTTTTCGTTGCCAAGAAGCCACATCAAGTCGTAGGTATGCGCGAACTGTGCGTAAGCGAATTTGACGTGAGAGCACTTGCGGGCAGGGCGCGGGGCGGTCGTCTCCGTCGCGCCGTCGCGCGTCGCCATAATAAACAGTATAAGCACGACTGCACGATGAACGCACGTGCATGATATCGTTCGTAGAATTAACAATCATCATGACCTACCCGTAAAAACGCGTAGTGAGTTAGACAGATTAATGGCGAATTTCACCAATGAAACCAATTTTAACTGAACGTGATCACCACATCAAAATCGCGTTCGCTCGTTTGCGCTATCAGTATCAATATTCACAATAATGATGACAGTATCAGCTCTTACACGCAGTTTAGATGTGATGATTGCGTTCAGTTTAATTGGTGAAAATCGTCCTAAATGAAAATTTTATTGAATCGTAAATATTCGTAAAGTAGGTACAAAAAGTTTAAAAGCCAATTTTAGCCGTTAAAAAAGCCATACAATCACACAGAAGCGAACAATTATTATTAATCTATAATATAATTAATAAATATTATATTATTATCATACCTGGCATTCCAACTCTCATAGATATCTCCTGCCAAACTTCCTTTTTTGTTGCGCGATTCGCATTGAAAACGTCATTATTTTCATATTGTTTCATCATTTCGATGAATTCTTTATCTTTTTTTATCCATGACCATACCATTTTTGGTTTGCGAGGCATATTTAGATGTTAAAAGTTAAAATAGGCGAGCGTTTAATAGGAGTACGTCCTACGCTCATGACAATGTGCGGGGGACTGAATGGATGGCGGCCGCGGCCCGCGGGGAGGCACGCTAGCGTCCCCCGCTACCCCTCTTTTCCTCGGCACGACGACAGTGTGGCGCGGAGAAGTACGCGTGCGAGCCGCGACTGGCAACGGGTGTCGGAGGGGAGGAGGGCGGCGCGCAGCGCTTGTTTCTTGATACCGCACTCACTGCGCGGTGTCGTTGTAATTCATAAACACAAACTTATTGTTATTATTTGTATAAATAAGTAGTAAGAACGTTATCAATCAATTATTAATTTTATGAAATACTTAAATATTATTTGAAGTCGGATTTATTTATGTTTGAATCTTTTTTTTATGTAAGTAGTTATTTCACTAATAAGACCTAGTTTTATGTCAAATAATGTCGTGATGTTCAATTGTTACAAATGCTTATGGTAAGGTACACGTTGTAAAAAAGTTTTTACTTATTGGGTAGGTATATTATACTATTACCTACTTACTATCGTAGGTATGTTTCTAATGTTAAATAATGAAAATTTCTTCTAACACAGCTTTATGCCATAGCAATATAGTGATAAATTAATTCAGGACCTCAGTGTAATAGGTACGTGCGGGTATGGAACCCGAGACCCGAAGCCCAGCAGTCCAATCCCTCAGCCATTGCGGCAATCATCCACATTCATAATTTCGAAATACTCTACGACTTTTGTTTTGTCTGTACTTACCTAAGTTGGTACGTAAATATAATTGTAAAAGATCGCTTTTAGCGATAAGACCACCTATTGTGTCACCCCATAGGTAATATGTAAAATTTCTATATAATTTATATCTGTATTTTTTATGGTGTACATAATAAAGAGTATCTACCTATTTGCCTATGTTTACAGACAAATCCTAAATGCAACAACACCTAGACCCATTATCTTTAGGTCATGCAACTTCGGTGCGGGAATTGAGCCCGGGGATCCGTAGGTAGTTAGTCATCAATGTCGTAGAATCCAACCACTGTGCCACTGTGCCACTCAAACCGTCAACATTACAGGCGGTGTCCCATGTCATAGGCGGAACGCTTGGTCTAGCTAGTGGTCGCAAGTGCGACTGCTAACCGGGGTCCCTGAGTTTGATTTGGGCTGTTCTATTAGGAAATTCTCAGTAGCAGCCTGTGGTTTGGATTAAGGTATGATTCCGATCCCGGCAGCACGCAGCAGTGCTGCGCCAGCACTGCTGCGTGCTGCCCCCATATATTCTCTATAGGTTTATATGAGATTACATTCCGAGCACGGCAGCAATGCTGCGCGACATTGCTGCGTCACATTGCTGCTGTGCTCGGAATGTAATCTCATATAAACCTATAGAAAATGTATGGCGACCAGTAGTGACGCGGCAGCACTGCCGCGTGCAGCGTTGTTCGGAATCATACCTTTAGTGTCCGATAAATGGCAATAGACATAAAAATACCTACTGATTTAATATTGGTGTAGGTAGGTTCTTACTAACTAAGTAAGTATATACCCTCTTCCTACCTTTCAGTTAGGGGAATACATACAATGATGTTATGAAAATTATGTTCAGAATTATCTATTTGCGTTTTGTTTCAACTGGAAACAAAACTTAGGACCATATGCAGGGAGCTTTGCTTTACTAAGAGATAGTGTTCGATACTGCGTTACAGACTTAAGATTTCAGTAATGAATACTTACTCTTAGTCCGCATACAGGCTTACTGGACAGCATATCGTTTTATAACATAAAATAAAAATAATCACTTATAGTTAGGCTTAGGAATAATCCTCAGTTCCCTAACCGCGCAAGTTACGGGGTCGGCTTCACTTAATAATAACCTGGACTGGAAGTCATCCAGTGAATGGGTCACTTCTAGGCAAGCTTGCACCACGCGAAGGAAAGAAGGTGGAGTATTTCTTAGGACCATCTAGTTTTAAAAATAACTTTAATTAAATGGGTGGTACGAATATTACCACATTTACCACCATTAACACTTTTATTAAATGTGTAGGTAGAAACAGAGGGTGTGTTGCGTGTCACCGCGTGGGCCGCGTAGCTCTCGTAGCAGCTCGTAGGGCAGTGACGTCAGAGTGACACGCGCGCCTACGACCGCTACGATTCTGCGTAGGCATGCTCCTCGGCAACAGGAAGGCGATAACTATTCAATTTGACTTCCGCAAGTTTCATTTGTTTTCCCGCTTTCATGTTCTCCGAGTAATTTGGACTCAATATAAAATATTCCGTGTAAGGTTACACGTAAATACAACACTGGAAGTAATGTCCCTTATATATAATGTGAATCTCGTTAAATTTTTATAAAGACTACAGTTAAGCAGCCCATACAGAATGATTAAATATTTCTTAACTGAATATTCAATTAATTAGGGACACTCGTAATGCTTTACTCCATATAAATATCCAACGTTCCGGGCACCGAAATTGACAGACTCGATAATGTATAAATTGTTCATTTCTCGAAAGCGTTTTTATTTATGACCACAAAAAGCAATAAAGTAGCGAGCAAGTGCGCGCTTTATTAACCTCTGGTGTACGGCACGGCGCGCATTCCGGCCTCAAACCTGTCCCAACGGGTGAAATCAAACACTCGCGAGTTAAGGAGCACCCGCGCTCGGTACATTGTCTCATATTCTATTAACACAACAACTCGGCCGTGTAATAGTTGTTTGTATCTCAGTAAAAATCGCGGTGGATGAAGCCGAGTGGGCGCGATCTATGTAAATGCCTACACGCTCGGTACGCTTTCGAGATGATATCAAAGATGACGCGGGCGCAGAATTGACATTCATTGCTTTTATAATAAAGCGCTCAATGAAATAAAAGAATTAACCAAACGAGTGTTTTGTTGATTTTGTTATTTGGAATTCAAATTGGATTCATTTGCATTTTGCTCTAGTATGATGGACTGAGTGATTAACCTAACCCTATAAACTTCAAATTAGTAGAATTCAGCATAATTATGTAGGTAAATATAAATTTAAAAGTTTTTAACTAAACGGATTTACATTGATTTGGAGAAATTGTGGTATATCTACCTAGCTTGACTTAGTCCTAGATCTTGATAGTCTACTGCTAGACATAACCCTTTCCCAAGTAGGTACTGATGTTGCATTTACATTAGAAACTCTCGTAAATAGGCTTAAAGTTAGTAATGTATAAAATATACGAGGGACAAAAGTGTCACATCTATAAGATTTGCCTCGGCTATGCGTTTCGATGTCAGTGACTAACGATTACAGTCTACTTTACAAACACGCTTCCACCGCAGACTATTGTATATATACACATATACCTAAACGTTACGTACGTATGTGTACCTATGTGTGAAAGATACGTGGATTCACTCACCCGAGCTCCAATCATTTGTGTTATGTGCCATACAATTAAGTATTTATAACTTTTATAGCGATTTCTTGTTATTATCATTCCAATCTAACGTTTTTGGTAAATCTACTACTAAATATGAATTGAAAATCGCTCAGCAGATTTTTGGCCTCACGAATATTTCGAATGAGTAGGTAACCAATTATAAATATGTAGGAATCATTAATATTTGGAAAACTTATTATCTACCCACACATTTTTAAGGAATGTTCATAATATGTCTGGCCAAATAACATTCATGGCAACATTTTACTTAAACTCAACATCACAATCACATAATTTGCTCCCGAAAAGCCTTTGATATTAAAATTTGTATCATGTCAACAGACCACGCTACTAAGAATCACAGCTTTAACTTTCCAAGAATTCCGCTTAGAAAAGAGCATTAACCGTGAAAAGATATAAGTAATATACGTTCCCAGTTTTTGTGTCCTACATAAACTTTTATATTCTAAGTAATCGGAAAATAAACGATTCGGATACCAGTTTCTTTTAATAATAGTGTATCAATCGCATTCGTAGTAACTGAAACTATTTCCTCGGGCACGCGAAGGTCGTTGACCTACACTACGGCTGGCGTATTTGCGTGGTACTCCTACTTAGACCATAAATCAATGTGAAAGTATTTTTATTTACCTCATGTGTAAAATCACATGCTAATTGATATTCAAGAGGGGGATTCATTATGTCTTTATTTACTCAGCAAAAGTTTATTCAACTTGTATTTTTTTTTTTTTTGTTCAGGTAGTACTTAAAGATTATCCTTTTAGTATCCTCTTGTTGGGGTCGACTTCTTGTTTACCAGATGCGGTTAAATATCAGGATTTTACACGGAACGGGTGCCGTTTGACCTTCACAAGCAGTGTAGTTAACCTAAGATACTGGTATGGAAGACATCGTGATATATTGGTTGGTGTAACCTCTATTAAAGGGGCGGATATTAACAGGACGCTAGTCGGCAGCCGGTCATTATAATCTGTCGATCTACATCCTCTGAGGCTACCAGCCTTTACGCTACTGATAGACTAAAATATGAATGTCCCAACGTAGTAGGTAATGAGATATCAGAAAATGTCAGCAGCCAGCATTAGATTAAATTTCAAAACGTTTTCGTGGGTAAATGTCATAAAACCATAAATGGTAATCCATAATGTACGATGTTATTCGGCCATTGATGTTCATATTGTCATTATTATCCACTATTTGATTACTTTTACGAATACTCATCGGCTATTGTGTACAGAAGCTATTAAATGTCAGCTTAATCAACTGATTGAATCGGGTGTAAATCATCCTTGAAATATGTATTTGCAATATGTTAACGGCGCCATTCATTTACAGTTTAAGGCGAAAGCGTCAGGTTAGCCCGCGAAATTCAAATTTTCTTACGTTTTTTTGCAATTTGCAGGTCAGTGTCAGGTTGTATATTGATTAAAATATGATTCGCGACCGTAACAAACGTGGCTTTACTGAATTATAATCATTAGAATCAGTAATACAACTTCTTAAGTTAGAATTGGCCTCAATGTCATCATGATATGAAAACTCTTGTTATAAAAATATGATTTTTGGCATTTTCAATCTCAAATAGCAGCCGGGGGGTTAATTGTAGGCTTCCGCAGTAATAGTAAAAAATGCTCAATATGTTATTTCCCATAAGTAAATATTAAGTACTTCTTTTTTTCTGGCCGGCACTATAATTTTTGGGTACTTAATAAAATGTTCGACACTTGAATGATGTCCTTTGAATTTCGCGGGCTACCTCAGCGCATCCCCCTTAATCAAAGTAAATAATTATCTATTTATATGAACGGGGTTCTGTGATAGCTCAAATGCATTTCCCATACAAGTTGAGGTCGCAATCCAGTCTAACCAGATGGTAAGCAATAAGCACACTTAGCACACTCCTAGTCATCTAAACAACGCATGATACGGATGACCTAACAATTTTTATTTATCCATAACACCCGAGTTGTATTCAAGTGCTAAGCCAAGCACACTTTGCGGTTAGCAGAGTTCACCAAAACATGCTCAGATATACAAAATGATGACTCGTATACTATGAACTTCGAAACAATAGTTTCGGAAAATAGATAAGTAGGGTCTTTACTACACACTGGATAAATTTTTGCTATTTAGGTAGTATGATCAGTTCGTTATTTCAGCCCAGAATCACAACTACTGGATATACGTCTCCCCTTTCTTCTGCCATACTTCCCGGTTCCGTGCATCCCTCATCCAGGTGTTTCCCGCGACTTTGACGATATCTGGACTTTTTGATTACACCTTTGGACTGCCTTGGTTTCTTTGGCCTAACCTAGGCCACCATTCGGTCACAGCTTTACTCCATCGGCCATCTTCTCGTCTAACTAAATGTCCTGCCCAACTTCACTTGAGGCGTATCGCGCCGAACAATAACGTTACGTCAATGAATTATTAATTATATTTCACACGCCGGAAACGTGAACGGTTGAACTGAAAAACAACTTTTTGTGAGGTAACACTTTACGCGTTCGTCACAGGTAGACCGCACGCCGATGCTGTTGCTGATGAAAGCAGCTTAGCGATTTAAGCAGCGATTAGTCAGCATTTAGCAAGTGCGATTGTGAAGCGACAAAACCATTTACGCTATTAGATTTATTGCTAATAAAAAACTTAATGAGTGCGCTTCGACTAAAGTCTTTAGAATTAATACAGTTGGGGGCGGACCATACATAAAATTAACATAAAACATCTTAATACAAGTACCTACCTATATATATTGTACGCGAATTAATTTATTAACAGCTTGTGTTTACCGCCCAGGTGAGTTATGGTCTGCGCTAAGTACACTGAATTTTGGAACTAGTAATCTGCTTCGAATAGTTCATCGAGTCATAATTGTGGTTCGAAATTATTAATACTGAGTATTCCGGCGTCCGAGACAAGTAAGTCCGAGAATCAAAGCGATGCCGAAGTAACTGTGAAGCGCCTGCGTTTGTCGAGCTTGCCGTGTCAATAAACTTGATTCGAAAGTGGAAGACGTTCCGACTTACATAAGCAGGCAACAATGTGCCCGCGCCGAACGCTACGCATAGATTATAATGATTTGTCAACGCAGACGGGTGACACCACATTCGAAACTTAACACGCAGGTTAGTTAAATACCTACCTACCTACAGAAAATACGGTAACTGAAGAACCTTATTTTTGAAACTACAAATATACATATTTACTAAAAACTAAAAAAAAGTAAGGTGATTCGTTACTAAATATCTATCTTAAAACAATTAAAACACCGGGTGAAGAACCGTATTAATAAAATCACTTCAAATAATCCAAACATTCTAAACGGTGAGAATTATTATGCCTAAACTCGCATCTGCGGACAAATCTATGGGAATTATACAGAATACACGTCTCGACACGGCCATGGTTCTCCGCGTCAGTCCAGTTATTTGCAAAACTGCTATTTATAGCAATCCCATAAGCAAGATATTCGACACACTCGTAGATCAATCTCATTTCATTCTGATATTAAAGATCTAAAAATAAATGCGAGGAAAAAGTCTTCAAAGATGTCAAGGAAGTGAAGATAAACAAAATTTGTTTATAATCTAATCTGCAAAAATTTCAAAGTCAAATTAATTTCTGTAAGTAAATATACCTACTAAAATAAAAACATTCTTATCAAGGCAATAAAATATATCACTACAACTGATATAATTTTAAGTATTCCTAATGAATGACGCATTTCATATTGATAACAAAATTACATTATTCTATTGGTACTTATTTGTCTCTTAGTACCTAAGTTAGTAACAACACTTAGTACCTATTTATATGTAATAAAATATCTAAGAGCAGTACCTAACACACAAGGCCTCGTTCCCATTATGACGCCCCACTGTTTCACCGTCCCTTCCATACAACCGGAAGTGCTATTGCCAATACAATTAAAATAGTAACTAACAAATCTAAAACTTTACATGAAAATACGTAACTCACAATAAAAACTTGGTGATTGAAATTGGCACATTTAAGCAATTTTGTTTATTCAGGAGCTTAGTTTTCATGGTATTATGTCCGGCTCTAATTGCGTAACATACTTTCAATGACAATCTGAAACATTTTGAAGAATATTGCTAATCCATTGCTTCCTATGTTCGAAAAATGTATCTGCTCAAAAACGCAATGAATGTTGTTGAGCTGTCAAAATGAAAGCCATTGCTACTGTTAGTGCACCCCGCAGATTTCTTGCTTTTGGATGTACGACGCCGTACGTTTCCACGCTATGTTCCTGTGATGTGCCGCCAAAATTTTGGGGGCCAAAGCCTCCTTTCGATTCATACAAACCGAAACCGGTTGCTTAGCAAGTACCGGAACATATATACAGGATGTGTCGTAAATAGTGGTCCACCGTTAAGGATTCGATATTCCAGATAATTTACTATAACATATTACAATTTTAACCATTTTTACCCAAGGGTTCCGAAAAAATTTTTTTTTTGTGTTTTATTTACGAAATTTCTACCTTTTGTTACAAATTTGGTTGTAGTTTCAACAAATACCATTATTTTTTCATTTTGATTTCTGTTAAATACTTCTGAATACTAGAGGTATTGTATAAAATTATGTTTTTTTATGTAAACTTAGAGCTTTTGAAGAAAAACTTAATTCTTCTCTATTTTAACCCTAATTTTTAACATAATCATGCAAATTCAAGCTCGATTTTTGTAAAAAAAAAATGTAATACTAAAATGGTTAAAATTGTAATATGTTATAGTAAATTAGCTGGTATATCGAATCCTTAACGGTGGACCACTATTTACGACACACCCTGTATATTTGAGCAGTCTTAAATCCAGCTCTATTTAAATTTTCCAGGCATAAATCGCATTATGCCACATGTCGCCAAGTTTGCCGGTAAGCGTAATGGAATCGAGGCCTAATAGCTACAACGTCGGCACCTTTCAAAGCCATGTGCATTTGTGCAATAAGTTGAACCCATGCGTCACAATAGTGTATAAATAAAGACTTGCCGACAGAGTTGTAGGAAAGCACAACAAAACTATTTCCTTCACTTGGTGCTGTGCTTGTCTACTTACAAACCAGCGTCAGCATATGAAGTTTTTTTTTTCATTACCTACTTTACTTGACAGTCCAAGAGAATTTGAACCATTCAAAAACATACAAATAAGTGGTACCAAACAAAAACTTGTAAAACCAGGTTTTGTGTCGTAGGTTTTCCCATAGTTTAAACGGTTTTGGACTTCGGCATCATAAAACCTATTCTTGATAGGCAATTAGGTGATGTCAAAAAAACAAAAGCTTTGCATTGCATAGTGTGCTGAACACCTGTAGTAGCGATAGCTTTATCTTGAAGGTAGGTAGTAGATATCTAATAGCGAAAAGGAGTGTGATATAAATAATCTGCCTGAATTATAAATTTCAAATACATAATGTATGTCAACTAAGGATGCTGCGTTCTTTCTATGTATGAGAAGAGGCACCACGAGCTTGTGCGATGGTTACAAGCTGATTATTTTATGTGAGATATTATACGCCGCGCCGTGTAACCGTGTTACATTACTGTTTTAATGCGACTCCATGAGTTAAATTAGTAGCGGTTTTGTTAGGCATAAAACCGTTTTTATTATACTCAAAATTACGAATCATATCATCTTAGTTTTAAATTCAAACGTAAAATAAAAAAGATGGCTACTTCCCATCGCGTGACGTTTAATAAATACATGTAAGTGATAGTAACGTTCGTAGCCAGTTAATAAATATTTCGTTGCGACAGAGCAATGCATTAAAGATTTAATCAGACACGGATGTGACGAAACGTCTTAATTCACTACCGCAGGGGTAAGTAAAAAAACTTTCATTTTTTTATTTCACCGTTAACAATTTCACTGGGAACTCTATGCGATATACAATTTACATAGATTGTGCATTGTTATGACTATTTAATACCTTTTATAATCGACAAGCACGTTTATTAAAGTGATATCGTTCACTTTAATCTCACAATAAAACAAAATAATGTGTGTACTTTCATTACACAATAAGAAAACAGACTGCACGAGTTAAACTCAAATAACCAGCATGTATAAACACTAATGTTTGAATAAAATATTTAATTAGCTTTAGCGTTTATTTTTACTCCTACAATACATAGAATAGAGCAATAAAAAGCCTTCATCGTTCGACGCGTACGGGTCAATAACTAGACAAAGGTTCGAGTAAGATTGTAGACGCTTCTCCGATCGACCTCAAATACTTTACGGTGAGTTTATTAATTAAGGCGGCCGACCTTGCAGGCCGCACATCCAAGGAGGTCGCTGGAGCGAGCGATAGAGACGCCGCTATGCCGCCGCGACACGCTCCTCCCTCGCGACGCAACATCAAACCAACTGCCGAAGCGCGCCATTTCAGTCGCCTGAGGTATCCCTCATTGACCTTCCGTTATCTGCACTAGTATTGTCTTCGACTTATCAACCGCGTTTTGTTGTCTTCTCAACTAAAACCTCACCTTTTCACATCAAATAACAACGCGTAGGTATAAGGCATAAACTTAACTCGTTGTAACGTTTTCGATAATTACGGATAAATAAAAACTGAATTCAAACCGCGAATAAAAACCAATCAACGACAAGCTTTAAAAGCCGCTCGGTCGCCAAGCAATTATGAATGCTAAGAGGCGAATCTACAGTAAGCCGGTATACATGACGTATAATACAAACACAAACACAGTCTCGCACCGAGTAGCCGAGAACAATCACAAGAGAGCGCGAGCCAGGAGATCACTCGAAACCGCACCTTAAGCTCATTGTCAAACCGATTACAATAAACAAACAGGACAGACGCGGTTGGAATCTTGTCAAACAGGCGAGTTCGAGCGTTGACTTATTGCCGGTAGGGCATTTCTGTGTCTGTTCCGCACGACAGAATTGAGACTCTATCGCGATATGAATATGGTTGAAATTAATTTTGATTTTTATCATACAGGTAAAACACGGGCACGGTCGCTTACGGCCCACTCACACAGGCGCAATTCCACGCTGCCATAAATAAAAGATTCCTACAGAAACAATTGTTGCGTAGAGGTGATCCGAGGCCTCGGTGAATGTAGTCGACTAATCGCCTCGAGTCGATCGCGAAAGTAGGTGACCGCCCGTGATTGACGCTCTTGCGAAACCCCGTTCGATGACATTTAGACTGGACGGACAATGCTCTAAACCCTCGGTAATTATGAAACGTACTTAATTATTTGTGTAGCAGGTATATGGTGTGATGTAACTTTTTCAAATCAAGTGCAATCATCACGTTTATTTGAAGAATGTTAGAGTAGATAGGGACCTAAATTTTAGTATCAGCCTATAATTAAATCGTTTACAAACTATTTTTATTAGCTTTGCCACTTAGCTGATTTACTGCGCTAGTGTTTACTATCTATTTTAGCTTTCGTCGTAAGTGTTTAATAAAAGGTTTTAAACATAAATGATTAAGCGTAGGTACGCAATTATAACCAAATACTTATTGTTATATTGTTAATCCAGACTCCACGGAATCTCTGTTCTAAGATAACGCCGCTCTACTTAACCTCGCCACACAGAGACGCGTAAACGTGAAACAATACGGTACAGTAACACAACCTTATTCATGTACCTGTTAAATTAAACACACACTAAAATGAACTCTACTACATTGATATAAAGTCCAAAGAATGTTAGGTAAGTCAATCAAGGGAGGTGTATTTACGCTACGTGCACTCACACAGACGCATAGGACATCTGCGTAGGTACGCGGCCGGGTGACGTTAGTGTGTGGGAATGCCAGCGAAATTTATACACTCTTCATCGCGCTCCATTGTAATTTACAGTTTTGTAGCGTTTTAAAAAGCAAACACTTCTGTATGAGATTATCATTAATTTATTTTATCTTTAGTAAATGTTACCACCGCTTAAGATTAAGGAAGTGCTCTGGCATCTTGTCTGTAAACACAACAGTTTCTGATATCACATACAGACCTAAGTAGTTTTGGTTATTCGGGCGCGTGCAGCACCTATTTCCATACGGAAAAGATCAGCATGTTACATGAAGCAATGCGGGCAAAAAAACAAGTTTTTTAAAAGCTATTATCCTGTTGAATTTTCCGTCTGTTTGATTTTAACATCAATATTCCATTTGAGCGAACGCCAAATCGATTAAGTATTTAATGTATGTAAATATACACCTACACAACAAGACACAATTATATATAAACAAACAAACAAACATGGAAACTAACACGTGTAGCAACAGTACCTGCTAATCACTGTTCCAATAAATATTACCTACTTTATCAAGAATCAAGATAGGTAACCATACGCAACCACTTTTTAAAATTAATTAATCTTGTAAATGCTGGTTGATAGAGTAAATCGTAAAACTAAGAAAGTATCGAGAGAAAAGAGAGACACGTTCATAAATTCATATCAAATTGAAAGTTTAAGCAAATGAACACGAGTCAGTTGGTGCTTTCTAGAAATTATAATGTACATTGCATTGGTAGAGGAGCGAGAGATCATTCGGTGGTGTATCTACACGAGTTGACCGAGGCGGCCAGCTATTTGTACTTAGTAGACCGAGCACGCCCACCAACAACAAGTTCCCACTGTAGTTTGCTTACTACTCACTTTTGGATACGGCATTTGACATTAGCTGTAGACTTCAGAGCTTCTATAAGCTCAAAACTTCATTTACCGAAAAATTTAGATTGCAAAGATGCGCAACAATATTTTTCGTGGACGCAACATGAACCAAGGCAGAAGGTTCCTAAAAAAGTGGGAGCTTAAATTTTAGTACCTAAGTCCTACTTCTGTATTCAAACTTCCAATGGGTTACCTGCTTTAGACAGTCTCTTTTAAGAAAGTACTGTTTACAATTTTTAACAAAAGCCACTTGGCAGCTTATCAATAAATATTTTAGTAACTCTGTGACATTTCACTTGATGCAACACCGAGCGGGATGTTAATAGTAACATCAAATGGACGCCATTTTTATTACAGAATACCGACACCCACATACCGAAGTCTGTGATATACTTGAATTAATTACTAATCATGTCCATAACACCCACGCGACCATTAAACTATAAGTAGGAACAAGTCAGTGATAAATAGAAAACTGGGCATACAAAGTAAGAGTTCAGGCACTCACGAGTTGTTATAAAAACAGTACAATAACACTGAGATATCGCAATTCTATAAAGACATTAAC
This sequence comes from Hydraecia micacea, assembly GCA_914767645.1. Lineage (NCBI taxonomy): Eukaryota > Metazoa > Arthropoda > Insecta > Lepidoptera > Noctuidae > Hydraecia > Hydraecia micacea. The sequence continues at coordinate 13,349,721 of OU611783.1, read as the reverse complement.
GCAGATAGCAAAACAATTAACAAAATAACAAGTTTCCAGACAAAACAGACACATTACGGGCATAATTGCTCAGTTATTATTGCTGACTCGGATCATATACCCTCGGATTAATTTAAATGGTTGTGTACGAGAGGTCAGGACTGCTTCAGAAGCTACCCGAGATGTGCTACATGATCACACAAGTGTTTTAGAGGCGTTGGCGGGAAACGCCCTACAATACAACGAATTAACTCGAGAAGTTGTAACGTAGTTATGTTTACAACTAAGCGAGATTGTGCCCCAGGAGGCGGGTTTTGAGCTTAAATGCAAGAAACCTTAGTTGGAACTAGAAATAAGAATATTTCATTAAATCAATTTAGCGATGATATAGGTAGGTACGGTAGTCTTATGATATAAGGAAGTACACCAAGGTGGAAAACAGGCAATGCCAAAAAGCGAAGCCTACGCTGAGACCGATAACGCAAGAAGCAAGTATGCTAGTCATGATAAGAAGACATTGAAGGAACTGTAACCATGATTTTGATATAATTAATCATTCCTAAGCGTCATCATTTAACGTAGATATATTAAGTAGTGAACGAAAATCAAGCTCAAGCTTTCAATATTTCTTATCCTCCATTCTTCAGCTTAGGTACCTTCCGCTCAAGCGCATGCCCTAATGAACTTACTGCACGTAAAAAATCACCAATATCCTAACCACCAACGATTGAACAAACTGGGATGCAGCGAATTTTAAAAAGGTTCACTTTATATAATTACACTTATAAATAAAGTTGAGAGAATAACAATAATTTTCTGAAAAACTCCCGAAAAAGCTAAGTCGCTCTATCAGGCTACACCAGTAGGAAACAGCAAAAAAAAAACTGTATTTTTTATAAGCTATAAGACACAGGGAAGCCTCTGTTCATCATTGAGTATTTTGGGTTAACACTATAGACAACGAAATGGCAGCTTAAAATCTAAACAAAAAAAAAATTGGTTCACTGGACCAGGGACAGTCCCCACGCTTAACAAAGCTATTAAAACGCTAGACAAAACAAATGAAGATGTTGCATTTAGTATAATTCCAGAAATGAGGTGCCCGTAGGTGACCTAACTACTAATTTTGTCCTAGGTACACTATACTTAGGCAACATTGTAGTCAATTATGAGCTCCTACCGCGGTCAAATTCAGGGATATCATAGTGACATTGCACTATAATGTCATATTAGCGACATAACACTTATTTTGCCTTATAATTGTAAATATTGATAACCTTCGCTGTTTTGGAATTTTTCTACTTTACTAGGTAGGCTGGACTCTGGATAACTTTAACATGGTGATCGTAGGAAAATTCCCTGCAACCACTCATTATTTGAAGCGTTCTTTAAGGCCTATGTTCAGTAATGTACGATTTATGGGGTTATATAAATGATAAGCTTGTTAAATTATCATACATTTAGAGTATGCGTGGCCCAAAAAACTGTATTCGTCATAATTTATAAAGTTACTTACCTAGTTTATGAATTAAGATTTAAATGTTTTGGACTCATCGCTTTGCCATGCATGATAAATTACTATAATATTAATATGCACAATAAACCTGTTAAAAAGACAAGCTTGACAACACCGCATGAATAAAATAAGTGGATCAAGAAATTATGTCTCTATATAATAAAACTTATTGATGCATCTTTCAATGATGTATGACAAAGAATAGTAGGTAGAGTGCGAGGAGCATACGTATTTAACTTGCTACATTATGCTCAAAACTAGTCAAAACTGCTAGGCAAAAAATCACCAACCACTTTCTCTTGAGATAATATGAAAACGCTGAAACTTTTCGTTTATATTCGCGGATCGCTTTTCAGAAGTTTCCAAATCGCTAACTTATAGGGGGCTGGCCGTCAAACAATTTGACATAAACGCGTAACAAACCAAAATGAGAACACAAAAAATACAACCAGTCGTTATATAATAACGAGCCATGATTATGACATCAGGTTGGCAGCCACCTCTCAATACGTAGAGATCCGCTTAAAAATTAAACACAAATTGCCTTGAGCACACAAACTTCTAAATTAAGTTGTTACACTCAATATGGCCAGAATGTGTGGATGTACTGAAAGTCGAGTCTGATGGCGTCAAACTGGTATGCTAATGCTGTTATTTATATTAATATAATAATATGTCATATCGATAGAGCTGACAGTCGTGCAACTGATCAACGTAAATCATAATATTTCTCACGATGTTGCTACATAAGAAAATCGTTTGTATCGAAGAAAATTTTTGTCCGTTATATGAATCTAAGTTAAATTTCAATTTTAATAAAATCAAAACACTACTTTGTTACCGGATATTTCAAGTTCCAAAAAAGTGTGGGAAAATGGATCAAATTCGACAAGACGCTTTTTCAAATGATAACGAAACAGAGGACTACGTAGGTAGTAAGTGCGTCCTGTGGAGGACGCGACATAAAAAAAGTGCAAATTTTAACAAAAAAAAAACGAAAATGCAACACCAATGTTATAAACAGAAACATATAAATACATCACATTATAAATTCATGTCTACCTGTGTAGCTCAAACTAAGGAGGCAGTCTCGAGGCCTTGTCGCTGCGCGCAGGCAAGTGACATCATGCTCGCGACAGCCGAGATCACAATCAAGACGATTTACATTATCGTCCTATTGATTTACAAGCACTATAATATACTCCTATTTTAACGTGCTAACAAATAATTGGCCGCATACGTCTATTCCTCGGATGGATTCAAATCGGAAACTCGACTGTTTGCTTCGTAAATCAATAGTGTTTATCGGATTACAATTATAATCAGTTTTGCGGTTATTTTTCCGTTACACGTGGAAATTGCGTTGAAAAAGAACACGCTGATTAGTTTGTATTGCATTTGCATACATGGCATTACGTTTCTTGACAATAAACTTCAACGAAGGATCTTAAGATAATGTTATAAACACTTGACAGTGAGTTTGTTAATCTCAATACCCAGTAGGTACAATATTATGTGGACGATACAGCCCTACCAAAATGCCCTATGAATTATTCTATAAAATTGAATGTAATTGAAATCCGAAGAGGTTTATCACGCCTATAACATGGAGATAATTTGAAAATGTAACATTGTGGCTATGAACTAATCCAGCAGACGTTCCACCGACCACAAGCATTGTGTTCAGCAAATTGCAAAACAAATGGCGTAATAGTCAGTAACAGTTGTATTGAAACATACGAGTAAGTATCTACCTAACTATAATATTTGATATTTTCATCTGGCCACTCGTATGTTTGAATACTAATTCGTCCTTTCTTATAAATGACATTGCCAAATTTTACAATGAAAAACCCATGAAATTCGCATAGAAATGAGACTTTGGCACCAAACGATTCGGCCGTTTATGTTATAATAATTTGTTGATTTTGGATTGAATGTATTATTTGGCCTAGACGTCGTACTTAAATTAAGTTGTTCGACGCATCGTTTGACCTCTTTCTAGTCTATGTTACGATGAACCTTTATCATTGAAATTGAAACATTTGGACTGAAATCTTTATGAAAGCTGGAGTATTATATGTAACATAAGGATTCTATACGTTCATGCAATGAACTTTTCGAAGGTTTCGATTTTTTCATTTAAGTATCCCGTTTTCAAAAAAACTTTGAGGGTGAAGTGTAGGTTAGATTAATAAAATTAGAAAGCGAATTAAAGAAATAAATGAAATACAGAGAAAATACATAAGTTATCAGCAACAGATACGCGAGTTATCACAAGATTCTTCAGGGTTTACCTACATTTGGAAACCAAGTTTAACAATCACTTGGAAACTTCTTATTAATAGAAAAGTGGATGCTTGGGTATTTATAGTTTAATTTAAAAATATAAAGTCATGTACATTTATGCTTTATTTCAGCTGCTTACCGCTTACGCACTACGCAATATCTCAAATTAATTTATTGGTGCTCCCAATTACAATAATTCAACTTACTCCTATCAATAAACATCTTATCTTTCTTGCCCTTTGTTTGTATTTTATTCTTCACCTTTCAAAAAACTATTACAAGCAATGTAAAAATAACTTGGCATCTTGCTGCACACTGAGTGACCGACAATGAGCCCATCAGAAATGGTCCGAGCGCAACCGGTGCCGCAGGTTCTAGTCGGTCGCGTGCGACTCACCCTTTACACCTCAATACTGGACAATATATAAGTATACTTAGATCGCTATCTTAACAGTCATGTGCCGTTAATTGAACTAGAAGCACTACAACTGCTTAATAGCTAACTTGTATCTACTTCTCTATCTAACGTTCAAACTATAACCTTGCCTACTTTGAGGGAAAGTCAAATAAATTCGCACTGTTTTGTAGTTATTTCAATCTTGCTTCCGCCTTATATAGATCCAGTATAACTAGGTAACTAAAGCAAGATGCCTTACATAAACTTTACATTTTAACTGCTGATTTTAGTAAGCATTGGCGTAAGACATTTTTATATTGTTAAGAAATTCAATAAGTGACGATATCAATATTTAAAGGTAATTCATCGTCTCAATTACATTGGAATAGTTCTATGAAGAACCAATGATTAATTACAGCTGTAATTAGGTGTGAGAATGATGGAACAATAAATCTTGAGAGTAGGACAGTGGACAGTGTGGACATTGGCGACACGACCTCGCGAATCGTCTGCTTATGCTTAATCGGGTCGAGCGTTCAATGTCACCCCACGTCAGAGCTATGTAATGCAAGAGATGTCGCGAGCGCGACTGACAGCTTTGAGTTTTCCAACTAGGGTTTATATGGTATTGCCCAGCTCTAGTCTCTGTAGATTCCATGGATGACCGATTAGGAGCTTTGAGGCCTTCATCAAAAGTCGTTTGAGTCAGCGTGCACTTGGTTTTAATATCAACAGCTCGCCAACCTAGTCGTACCTACCTAAATTCTAAGTTTACTACCAGTTCCATTACCAAGTGCGGTCTTTATCCCAAAAGCTCAGAGTCCGATAATATTCTCGCGGATAAGAAAATAAATAGTAGTCACGCGATAGTATATTTAAATAATTTACTCCATGTCTTGTGTAGGTAACATCTTCGTTTTAAGACCAGTGTTTTGTTTCGGATATCATGCATAGGAATGTTGTTATTCTTGTATTTTACATATAGATAGGTGCTACTGGTAGATATCATATTATAAGTTAAAAATAATTAAGTATCGGCTATTAGGGTTACGAACAATGTTAAAGATGTAGATAAAGGCTATGCTAGTGTTAGATGCATGCTATAAAAACAAAGAAATCGATATTAGATAGATATACCAGACATTTAAACTTAGGTAGGTACTTCCATTTCGTAACGGATTTGCTCTACAAATCGCTTCAGCTTATAACTAACGCCACAGGAACGCGGCAAAGCGTTTACAAGGTACTGCCTCAAAGAGGACAAAGATCGCTTCCTCCGATACAATCTGTTTACAGTAAATAGTCACTTAGGCTGATAACAATACTGATGCCTCGTCGATATCACACAACCTTGAGTTTAAACGTCTAAGATTTTGTTGTTTTGACGTAAAACAAACAATTATAGAAAGGTATCTACTACCTACTACACAAAAATCTGTAGGTAGGTATATGAATGGATCACACCATTGATATCTAACTTACTACAAGCCTGTTAGGTTAGCTTTGTTTCACAGAATTTCTATTAGACGTTTAAAATTCGCAGTAACAGGTAGCTTGGTACTAAGAATCTCTTGTAGGTAATTAATTTTTTTTTTTAATCTGTCCAATTATTAGATTTTATTTGTAAAATAAATACCTTATACATAGGTACGAAACTTAATGGGTAGGTACTTAGCTAAGAAACTAAACAGTGTTCCTAACTTTGCGTCCATGCTGCGTAATTTCATTAAGTTATTAAACAGGTAACAACACATTACTAATGAGTAGAAATAATTTCGTAGCCACTTAATTGTTGTGCTCGAATTCCACAAAACTCGTCTGTTAAAAAATGTGCTAATTAGCCATACTTCATTTGTTGTACCTTATCACACATCTTTGTTGAGCTAAAAATTACTTAAATATTGTCCAGGGTCTTTTATATACAACCTTGGACATATTTTTGAACAATACGAGTATGTACATGCAACGTGGGCGAACTGGCAATGTTACAGAACGAAAATATCCAAATTAGGGCAAAATGAAAAGTTTTAGTACCTAACGAATTGGCACCTAAAACCAGAATCGGATACTTATAACAGATAGGAAATACACTATATTTATTGTAGAACATTTGGGAACTTTCATAAAAAAAAACAAGCAGCCTGCGTGTGAGAAATCGACCAGGCTGGACCAGATTCTAATATATAAGTAGAAGTAATTTATCTGTAAATAGCCTTGTAAAATTAGTCATAATACATATAAAAGTATTTACTTGCAACCGGTTTGTACCAGAGAATATTTACCAATCGACATATCAGGCCAACGGGGCTAATGTTGACGCCACACGGGGACTAGAATGTAAACATACCTTGGATTGGGCGCATATTGCACAAAATTTGTCTCTAAATTGAGCCGGCATACCGTGCATCGTAATAAATCAACGCTTCTAGCCTGTATTGAGGACAAGTCCGACCTAAGAAAGGTAAATGCCTCAATGCTAGTAGTTGTAAGGAGAACGCGGGCCGCGGAGGCGAGAGGTCGCCCGTTCTAACACGGCGGCCCCCAAACAAACGCGCACTTATTTGCCAATACGCGTCCATCTTAATACTGTGTCTCTGTATCTACTCGATGAATTAACCTAATGCATTATACTAATGTGTTGCAACACGCCTAATCTGATTTGTTGGAACATTTCACTGTTGGACCTTTATCACCAGCTACATTTAAGGTTAACTACCGAAATGCTGTTAGACAAAACTGCATTACGTCATTATCGCTAGAATTTACGATAGCGCACAAAATGTATGCGAAGTTATTTCGGTTAAGAACTAGATCTGGATGCAAGTTAGTTCGTAACTAGTTTGAATGTTAGGTATGTAGAACTAGTGTTTAATAATGAAACGAATCTATTTTTCATGGAAGTGGGGGTGTCCTCGAAGGCGCACGTGACCGCGTGGACAAATTATAACAATAACGACCAGCAGAGCACATGCACAAACTAACATGTGCATCACCCTGTTCAACACTAATTAAATCTGTTGACACGAGTCTAACATACATTCACACCTGAATATTGAGAATACTTTATATAAATGACAAAATGGACTTCAGCATTAAGGTCAAGGTGGGTTTGAGTAGAAGAAAATTAGACAACATAAGTAGATACCTACTGACGTAAAAATTTCCTTTACATGTAAGTCTTTAAACTAAACGCGACCTGAATATACGTCACGTAAATAATAAGGAAGCCCTGAATTTTTTTTTGAACAAAAGTGTAATGATGTTCATAGAAGTTGTGTGACCCATTATCGGCGTTATCTACACTTTATCTGAATATCTATTTTGCATTGGCATTACGTACATCTATTCAACTGAAAAAGTACTCGACTAATCCATACTAACTTAATTTAGTATTAGTATTTATTTAGTTCTACTAACTTAATTTCAAAGGGAAATTAATAACGGGTGGTGCTCATGAATGTGTGGTCGGTCGTGTAGCACCGGGCTGTGGCAACACGACAACTGACATATTGATTATGGAAAAAGAAGCAAAAACCGTCTCAAGGTAAGTGGTGCAGCTCTGTGCGTATAAAGTTACGACTCGCCAGGATTCAGGCCGACACGTCACTTTGAACCACGCCACAATTATTGTATAATATTCATAAATATTACTAGTAGGTACCTATACTTATACCGGAACAAAAACTACCTGATCGTATCAGGCGTGTCTCTGCGCGTAATTACTGAAGTCACGGAAAAATATGTCACCCGGTACTCTCAAGCGATGAGGTAAACCTTTCAGTATTTATTTTACTATTGTAATTGCAAAACTGCGCTTGTTTATCTAAATACAAGCTCGTAAAGACTGTTATTTACGATTGTTAGGGAAATCTGACTGAGAGAAACCAACCGTGTGTACTGTAGAAATATTATTATTTATTTATTTATTTTAACTTTTCGTACAAAAAGGTACAAAGGCGGACTTGATGCCTTAGACATTCTCTACCAGTCAACCAAGGGTGGTGAAGAGATTAGATATAGGGAGGTGGGGCGGGATTAGATAAGGGTGGTGAATATTCATATTATAACTTTTTATCACACTGCACTGCCCTGAAATTGTTTTGGTCTTTTAGGTTTTAGGTACTTATTTTGGGTCAGTTTCTAATCTCACTAGACGTGACAAGTTAAAGGCATATAATGTAGTAGGTAGGTAGGAAGATCTTTGTAAGGTTTTGAATGTTTCTCGATTCTAAGGTGATGTTAAAGGACCCAGCTGTCTAGCATGAGCTTTCGCATCAGAATGAACTGCGCACATAACCTGATTAACCATTTCGTCACACCTGATTTTAACAGTTCACGCATGAATGTTTGACCCTTAAAATAGGCGTAAGAAATTGCTTTATTTGTTTTGACCCTCACAATGTTTGCTACCGGTCTTTTAAAAGACCCTGAATCCCTGCTTAGCCTCGCACGATGTACAACCGGTAGCTACGCACTACGCGATGCGTCGCGCGCGCCGCCTATATGGCAAGGTCGGCGGGTGCGCCTGCGCCGTCGCACGCGACATCCGCGCAATCACTTTCACTGAGCGTCTTACCAAATGCACCAAGAATTATGTCTACTAGAAATGACGGCGAGCAAGCAGCGTTCATCTGTTGGTTACTTAGCCTCATTAACCAATATTCATGTAGGATTCTAATGAAGGCAGGCCTACTAGGCATTGGTTCATTATAAATAGATAACCTACATTTGTTTTCAAGTTTTTAATTCCATTCAGGTTCATATTTTATTACGAGATAAATGAGCCAACACAACTACAAGATTGTCTCAGGTTTTCAAACTTCACAAGTTGCATAGAATTTATTCTTATCCTGGCATTGGCCACTCAAAAGCTGGTGGTAATCGGAAATTGTCCAATTAATTAAATAAGTAGGTTATTTTCTAGATCCCGATATATCCGACCCATTTTAACAAAACAAAGATTAAAGTACCTACTCGTATGTGACAAGTGTGACAACACATAGAAGATAAAGCCGACAGGATCCATAGTTGACACACTATGTACACATTATGGAATGGAATAAAGTATTGAGTAAAAGGAAACTGTATATGTAATTATTTTGTACGAGATCAAGCCGCATCTAGTAGAACATAACTCCGTAATAGTACCGCGCATTTGGCTTCCTGTTCGACTCGCGCTAAATTCGTTTCAGTGCGAACTGTGCTTTCGCAACTTGACTAAGCTCACGTAACCACTGTTACAAAGCACCAACAAGACATTCATATGTGACTATTGTGACAACCAGATAGAATTTAATGCACGCAATGAGATTACTTAACGTTCTATGTACAAAGTTAATCTACGATGAGTAATTCTTCCTTTCATATCAAGACTTATAAAGCATTGGAAAGCACGAAGCTGTTGGCAGGAGTTGTCAGAAGCCCGAAAGTCTGAAAACAAGTCTAACCAGTAGCATCAGTGTCCTCCACTAATTAATTGGGTTGAAGAGGTCACATGGCCACCAAACCGTGAAAAATCCTGATTTTCATCTGCATCGGGTTATACTGGATATAGCCGTAACAAAAGTTGAAAAAAGACTAGACTTGTGATTGTTTGGCTTGTAAATTAGATTAGGTACCTACTACCTACCTACAGGAAGTTTCAGTCAGATAAAAAACACTCATATCTTATTGCAGATATTGCGATAAGGAGGTCCTGTCGGTAGGTTTGATTCACCGTTGATCGGATGAAGTCCTCTTCAAGTATCAATGATGTCTATTGTTTAGCGTAAATGAATAGGGCGATAATTGGATAGTAGGTTTACCTAAGTATAATCAGCCTATAATGTTCCCAGTGTTGGGACACCGGTCTCCTCTGTGTGAGTGGACCGTAATCTACCACGCGGGCCCAGTGCGCGTAAGTGGATGTCACATGTCCTCGATTTTTTTATTTCTAGGACATACCGGTTTTCTCACTATGGTTTCCTTCATCATTTTGAGAGCAATGGTGATGAAACAATTTTCAAGTGCCTCGCTGGGTTCAAACCTATAAGTCGCGACTGTTTCCACTGGGCCACCACTACTCTGCGAAACGACGAAATTGAATAGGAGTTGCATTAATTAATTCACTTACGATTAATTTGTTGCTATGAATGTGGACGGATTGTAACGTTAATATTGATGGTTTAATTAGTTTTAGTAACGTGGTCGTATACGTTGAATCATAATTTAACTTGTTTGTACTAACTTTTCAAGGTATTTAGTTTATTGTAGCAACCGATCAAGCTAACAAGCAAGCTTGACTTAGTTTGGAAGTTGGTAGGTAGATCATCTATTATTACGTATTGCTGTAAGTAAGTAAGTACCTACTTAAAACCATGAAAGATCTTAACCAATTGTACGAGAACTTCATAGATTAAGTTTTAGTTGTACTTTGAGAGCGAACTAGATTTACTTATTATTATTTAGATAACTGAAGTATTAACAACGTACTGGTGCTAAAAACACGATCTTATACGATTCTTCCAGTTTTTTAGGGTTCCGTAGTTCTGACAAGGAACCCTTATAGTTTCGTCATGCCCGTCTGTCTGTCTGTCCGAGGTTTTGCTAAGAGATCGTTAGTAGTAGAAAGCTGTAACTTTGTAAGAGTAAGTATGTATATAAATTACGCCGACAAAGTAGTAAAATATTTTTTTTTAGGGTAGCTCCCCTACATGTGAAGTGGGGATGAATATTTTTTTCGTCGTCTACCCCATCGTGGGGTATCGTTTAATATGTCTTCTAAAATAACTTGGGGGTTGCTAACTTTATTTTTCGATTTAATGCTCCATTTACAAAATATTAAACTTTAAAGTGCAATTTTTTGTTCCAGTAGGGCATCCCCCCCCCCCCTTTAAATGCTAAACTGCTGACTTGAAAAATCTGGAAAAATTTACGATGATAGTGCATTTCATGAACTTTAAAGGCAAATTACAGCGGTTAAGATAACTTTATGAGTTTAGCAGTAATAGTCGTTGAACTTGGGTGTTGGATAATTTTTTGTTTTGTTATTATAACCATTAACTCCTAATATCTTTACTGTTACTGTTAGCCTGCATCATCCCACTCCTGGGCAAAGGCCTCTCCCCATGAATTCCAGTTCTTTCGATACAGGGCTACTTTACCAATACTTATAAGTATATAAAGAACAACAGAATAATATAGTATATTATTGTGATAACGGGCTACTACGGAACCCTACATTGTGCGTGGCCCGACACGCACTCGGCCGGTTATTTTTTAACACAGTCTTTAACAACGTTTTGCATATTCTGACTTTTATAGTGCATATTTTAATATTAAAGAGCGCATTTAGATACTTGTTTTGTCATTTTTATAGGAAATCATTAAGTATAATAAACTACTTAACGTTTTTGTTTTCACACATAAATAGTCGTAAATTATAAAGTAAACAAACATTTTGATTCGATTTATGTAAATTATGATAAATGCGATAGGTAATAGGTAGGTAGGTATATTCCAGTTTGGTGGGTCAGTAAGTAGGTACGTACTACTATATCACCAGGCCTGTTGCTCCAGTTTAAAATAGATACCCACTTAGGAACGCAAGTCGGTACTTACTCAATGTTTTACAGTAAATATAATAAGTCCTACATAAACAGGGTAAGTAATTAAAATTCATGTTCGTTAATTCAATGAACTCTTGATTGACCTCTCTTTGTCATAGTAGCGGATATGGCGCCGGCCGGCCCGTCGAAAGATATAATTTCTAAGACGGTGAAAATAAATGCATCAGGAATTATAATCAGCTTCCATAGCTTTGTAAATAAGAACCTAGTTGTACCTATTTATTTTAACTAAGGTACTTATAAAAACCAAGAAAAATCACCAAATATCTGTAGGTAGGTACTTAGGTAAATAACAATAATAATAAGTTTATTTAAATACCTAATTGTTTACAATGACAAATGTTTCATTGGCTATATTTTCTTTTTACAAATAAAATAGGTAAGACACCTGTAGCCGAAACAGGCAGCCGCCTGTATTTCATTTATTAGCGCTAAACTAAACCTTTAGGAGTGGGTAACTTCAACTTTTAATCCATTCACACATCTCAATAATCTTGCTTGTACCTCACTGAGTAACACTCCTATTGATTGATATTTAATTTTTATGATCATGGTCATTCAATAGAGTATCATGAATTAGTCAGTCATTCAACCTGACACCGACCTGCAAATTGCAAAAAAACATAAGAAAATTTGAATTTCGCGGGGTACCCTGGCGCTGCCACCTTAAGGCTCCTTCTTAAGATGGTATTTCCAGTATTAGCTGATCTCGCATTGTATAAGTTTTTCGTACAAACAGCAGTCAGCATATACTGTTATGTACAGCTTGATGACCATCTTTACATACCGAGATGAGACCCCTACGTGCCTCGGAATGCATTTTAAGGCATTGGTTCCGGCTGTCGTTCGTGGGTCTTTGACAGTCGTTACGGGTAGTCAGAAGCCCGAAAGTCTGACAACCAGTCTTACCAAGGGGTATCGTATTACCCAGTAACTGTGCTGTGGAGGTCAGATAGGCAGTCGCTCCATGTAAAATACTAGTATTCAGCTGCATCCGGTTAGAATGGAAGCCGACCCCAACATAGTTGGGAAAAAAGGCTCGGCAGATGATGATGATGATGTATCTACCTATAGCTTGATGTGTAGCAGTGCGTACCTAGCTACATAAGTAAACTGGAAAGTTGAAAGGATATCCCGCTATCTATCTACTAATAACTTTTCGTTTAGTAATAGGATGCAACGCGTACAATCTAGGTGACATCTGTAGGAAGCAGGATATTGCGAGTTTCTTCTCCATACTACAATCAATTTGTGAAATTCTTAACGTAATGCAAGCTAATACCTATTAATTTATTCAACTCAATACTGTTGTATTTTTCTGTAGCTACACGTGCCTTGTAGTTTCAACATTAGGTTATTTAAATTACAGAATTTACTAATTCTTTCGTGTTTTTAAATCCTATTTCTTATTTGTGTTTTCTTCGCTTTCTCGCCTTATCAAAAGAGTAAGTACATACCTACCTACCTTACCTACTGCTAATGTAGGAAGTAGGTAAGTATATTATTTTTAAATATTTCAATAAAGCCAAAGATTTTATTTAGTTTTTGGATAAAATCGTAAGTAACTAGATAACACTGGATATTCCGTTCCTCATCCTAATTTCGTAACACACTATCAATCTCAATTTGAATCATTTTCGAACATATGAAGCTATGGATTAGCAATATCCTTTATATTGTTAATCCATTGCTTCATATGTTCGAAGCATTTGTCTGCTCAACAACGTAAATAACGCAATTAATGTTGTTGAACTGTCAACATGAAAGCCATTGCTACTGATAGTATGTTACGTAATTACCCCGCCGATATAGGTAGGAATTGAGTCATTTCAGTATCAAAACATTTCATCATTAGGTATTTCACGATGAGCAGATGTCGGCGAAAAATAAAAGTAAAGAGAATAAGTTATTAAAGTTAATATTTTCTTTTTTTCCCGACATTAAACAAAAACTAGTCATATATTATAGCCACATATCATAGGTGCGAGAACTTACATTGCGCTAGCGCACATAATTATACCTACCTACTAACAACAAACGTTGAAAAATAAGCCAATTGGCGAGCACATAAATAAAATTAACTGATAACACACACGTTAAAACTCTCGTACTGTGCGTACTCTACAAATGACACAGTTTATAACTGTTTTTAGCGTATTCTTAGATAGATTATTTACGTACCTACAAACAACTAACGCATTGGTGTCTGCGCTTGTTGTGAGTTCTTATTAGTAAACCTTGTTAGTTACCTACCCACCAAAAGGCTAACACCCATTTTATTTCTAAAAGTCAACACAAAACCTAGCTTAATAATAATAATAATAATAAGGGCTTGATTCAGAAAGCAGTACTTCTGGACACGGCTCGCATTGTCAGGAGGTTCCTCTCTCTGGAGCCCTGACCACCGGTAGCTTGGACCCTGTTCCCGATACCGGTGGGCTACTATTTTTTATATTTTTAAATGTTTTTATATATTTTTTTTATATTCTAATATTTAAAAATATAATTTATATGTATATAGAATAATAATAATAAAAATCATTTTATTATCAGGCAGCTAAGGCCCATAAATAAAATACACAACATAATCTTATACTATAATAAACTAATACATATTAAAAACCTTAAAGCTATGACTATAATACACGTAACGTGGTCGGCGTCGTGTTTCGCTGCGTGGTGAGACTAGTTTTTCAAGCTAGGATATCAAGATTGTGCTAGTAAGCTAGCAAGCTAGTCACTCTGGCCCCATGTATACAGAACTAGCCTCAGTTTAGATTAGTAAGCTAGTGGGATAGTTTAACAGAATGCGGTATATTTTTATTTTAGCCATATCCATTTTTGAGCTAGTAGCCCCCACCACAAATTTTACTATCCTGGCTATTGTACTAGCCTCGCATGACCGGCAATAAGCAAGTGTCCAATCGGATCATTTTACTCTACGAACTAAGTCACTTCAATGCTACTGTCTTAAGTTTTGCTAGCATCGTGTAAACAGCTCTAGCATGTGCTAAGCCAGGATATTACTTGCTTGCTATCCTAGCCTCAAAAACTAGCCGCGTGTAACTCGGGCATAACACTCGGTCAAATTCCATACTATATTTAACAATAGATGAACAAGAACTTCTTCTAAGTTGATTTTTAAAAAAGCATACAAAACGACCAGGTAGTTCAGATCCTAAAGGTATACCTACAGAGTCCATGACAGACGTTACGACCTCGGGTTTTCCTGGTTAAACCCGGCACGAGATATTCCCAGTTAAACCCGGCACGAGGCCCAATATTATAGCAACAGACGTTTCTTATCGCCGCGGCCGACGACGTTCTAAGTAGACATTGACCAGGAACAGTTATTAGGTTTTTCCATTTATTCTTTATTTTTACAAGTTTATCTCTGGCCAATCCAGATGCAGTGCAGTGCAGTCAAGCGCCCATTTTAACGATTATTGTCAAAATGTATCCTTAGAAACTTACGAGATGACGACTACAGGCCGACTGAGGTAGCTCCGCAGTGCGGGAGGGGTGATAGTTGTCACAAGTTGACGAATCTCTGAGCTCTCTGCATCACGTCACCACACCCCTCCCGCACCGCGCTGCTACCTCAGGCAACGGCTCAGTTAAGCGGTCGGCCTATAATAGAGAAGTATGGAAGAAGAAGACATGTTGCGCCGACCCCAAATAAATTGAGAGAACGATAATAGAGAATAAGGATGATACCTAGAAACTTAGACATTGACTTTAAGGGCCTTTAGTGGATACAGGGCAGCAGAATCGAAAAGTTTCTAGCACTGAATTTGAGTTGGTAAATGAAAATTTACGAAATCCTACAGATCAGTGGAATGATTAATTACGCTCAACTAGATAGAGCTCATCCGTTCAGATAGGTGGAAACAATTTTTTTCTTATGTTAGCTTACTATGGAAGAGAAAAAGTAGATGCTTACTTACAAGAAAATAAAGCAATAGGAACATAAACCGATAACACACTGACGATAATTCACTTGTAAGTTGTGAACACAACGGCTAATGACTCATTTTCCGACGGTTTTGCAGTGAAGTTATTAAACTGTTAAGTTAACAATACAACTTCGGGATTGTTATAAACAAGTAATAGAGGACACGTTGCGGCTTGCTCTTGTGTGCAATACATATTACGATGGTTAAAAAGTGAACTGAATTTAAGACATGCGTGAAGGCTCCCCAGCAGGCAGGCGCGACGCGGCTCTAGTAGACTGTAGAACAAATTCTATGAAAACTTCAAGGAAATTGTTCTGTCTGTGCAAGCCTTTATGCGTAGTACCAACTGCAACTGTATCTACCAAGCATGTCAGATAAATTCAGTAGAAAAAAGTGGAAGTTTTGTTTACACGTTGGTATCTGGTATATTACGTATACATTCAAAGATATGCATGGGATTGGGATGAATAAAATAAAATATGAAACTATGTAAATAAATGGTTTTACATTACTATTAAATAACCTTGACAAACGGAAGAAAAACGCAATAAGTTTTAGCGGGTATCGTCTCCTGAAACAAAAGAACAAAACATGATTCACCTCCGTACACAATTTTGATAATGTTTCATGAAAACTTACTGAGTAGGTACAGACGCCAGCACATCAAGCTACCCCAAACTGTCAAATTTTCCCAATCAACTTTGAATGTTAAAGAAATTTGACAGATTATAGTAGGTTCATGTGCTGGCGTCTGTACATGAGTTATTTAATATTAATTCCCCGCTATTAAATATATAAATAATTATTTAACAGGAAAAAGAAGGAAAACCACACTGGAGACTCCAATGAGAAACCAGTCGAAGATTATGTGTAAATTCAGCTTAGGTATTGGTGAGGTTTCATATTTTACTAGATGCACGTCTTACTAAAACAAAGAAGCATTTGTTGCCATTGACAATATGAACTCAAAAAGGTAAATGTCGGGTGTCGCAACGTATTGGTTACATGACAGTGAGTAGGTACAGAAATACTAATTCCTTAAATCATTACTCGTGGTTACAAAACGTAGTCTTTTGTCTTTGTGGTTTCGGGGCGACTCATTTTTAAGATGCTGGGTCTATGTCTATGTCTATGTTATGGGTTTGGTTTCCGCACTTAGTCTCTCAAATGGACCATTGTGCGTGGGCCACAGTTTGCGCGATCCCTGCCATACCTACTGTAAGTATACAAACAAAACACAAAGTGTAAATTATTTTGATTTGCACTAAAAAACCCAGGACCTGCCTTTAGAAAAGCTGCTTGCTCTTTTTAAAACCGAGTTAAGAGGGAACCAATGGAATTCACCCTCTGAGTACACTGACTTCAGATTTGAATTTTATCAATATTCAGATACATGGTAAACATATTGTTTTTCCTATACTCTTCTAAGCAAATCAAGTATAAAAATGTATTAACTTTGTCACTAAGCAGTTATTATCTAAATTCGTAGATCTCCGCTGACAAAGCGACCACATAGGCATGCATAATTAAACAGGTAAATCAATAATACAATTCTAATTATGTGTTTGCTGCCGGTGTGTGTCGAAGCCAGTGCACGGTTATGCTTTGATCTCCCCGTACCTTGAATTTGGTGAGTCATGATAACCAGTATGTTTCCAAACAACCATATGACCGCATACGGTTACAGCCGCTTTGAGAATAAAGATATTGCTATGCAAACACCCAAAGTTGCCAAATATTTGTTTTTTCTGGGTCTTCATAATCGGCTCTTTCTACTTTATTCATTAATTTATGTTTTAATACTTTACTGAGCATATTGAGTTTTTGTTATGCTATCGTTACCTAATTCTTACAAACGTTCGTTTTATACCGTATCGATTACCGCCCTATAAACCGATGCCTACACTTCTTAGGTATGTACCTACTTTTACCTACAATACTAAGGTTTTTGGTTAACGTCACTCATCTATATAAACAAAAAAATTTTCGGAAGTTTCTATTTTCTCGTTTCGAATTAAATTGTCTTGACTTCGAATTATTGTCACTATTTCTCAAATAATCTCCTTGATAAAGCTTCGTTATTGACAAAATTAGGTTATATCTTTCAACGTAAATTAACGTAACACTCAAAAATGTTTAGATACGATTGTAATTTGATTTATAACGTAACGTGGATAACGCGTCGCTGTCACATCGGCGCATGATTCGGTTTTGTTTACACATACTTGACAATAACAATCGGCGCGGGCGTCGCAACTCACACATGCATACTGGCCAGTGTGACAAGGACGCCAATAGTGTGACGAACAAACACATATGTACTCAGCGGACATTTTCAAGGCACATAGTATTGACACAATGTGAACCTGACCCGATTAAGAACTAATTAAAAACATTAATACTTCAGTCATAATGGAAAAGGCTATGCGCGTGAAAATGAAATGAAAACTTGTATACCGGCTAAGGTTAACAGTTATATTGCATTGACAGACCACTGTCATTTTATAAAGTAGGTAAGTGCGTAAATTAACAAACTTTCATTTATAAAAATAAAGATGTAGGCTGAAGCATAAACCAGACATTTTATGTAAAGTAACGCCATATGAAGATTTTTGATGCATCCAGTATTGATTTATTTGTAGGTATTTCATACGCATCAGCAACGCCGATCTAACCCCTTCCCTTGCACACCTACCTTGAAAACCTCCCCATAATCAAATTCAAACTACGCCAATGACATTTACTTACCTGTTCGGTATGGAAAGGCTCATGAAAATAAAGTGAATATTGTTTTCAGTTTCTACTCCCTACTTCTGTTGACAGTGGACGTAAGGAACAATAATATTCCAAAAAGATGGGCAAGCAGGCTACCTATGATTTCGCTCAAACAAATGATCATAAGATCTTTTCTCGTAATTCGTGCGTTCAAAGTCGCAATCTCATCTCAGCGAAAATCAATGTCAAAACTTGTCAAAATGTAGGTAAATTAGAAGCATTTTTGACGTGAGAGACTGAGATCTGACTGTGAACGTTCTTAAAATTACGGGAATTGCCCCTCAGGTTTTCGACTTTACAGAAGTTTACCGTCAGGAGTTGACATTATAGTGATATGATTATGAGTGAAACTTCTTCGATTTATTCACAAAAACCACATCCCATGATGACTAATAGCAATCAATCTCGCTTAATTTGAAAATTTTCGGACCCACTTAAAGAACAACATCTGTTCGTTTATCTAAGATAAAGCAGGTTACATTTTTTATACAACAGGGAAGTTAGAATAATCAAAGCCAAATATTTAGGGTCAAAAACAGAACCAGAATGATGAAATAATGTCTATCTTTAAAATTAAATAAGTATGTATTTCCTCGATAGTACGAAGTCTCTTCAGACCACACATAAGACTTCATACAGCTACCAGCTCGGCTCCTAGTCATCACCAGCGTCTCGTTTTGAGAAATGAAAAACTGGATAAATGGAATACAACTACAAAATAAGACAAAGCTACCTTGAACTCTAGTTCATTTCACTGAAGTAGATGGGCACCTACATACAGATGTACTTAATTTATTAAAATCCGTTCTGTTGTTTGAAACAACCCCGACGCGACAAGGATAATTATAGCAGTTACGACGAATGACGTCATTCACGGTTCCCTTTATATTTTTACCAGAATTATTAATACCGCTATAACAAGCTCTATACTCTGTCTAGTTATGTAAGGGCGGATAAATATAGGAGATTCAACGAACTTTATACTAAAATGCACGTGACTTTTAGACTTTGTAGCAAGGTCCAAATGTTAATCGTTCTTTACTGTGACACTTTGGTCGCTTAAATACGATAATATAATCTGTTAGGTAAAGCAATCAATTCAAAATGCGTGACTCCATTTTATTGGAATTGCAAGATTGGCGGAGATTTAGGTTCACAGTGCTCTGAGTGGAATACCTCCAATTTACAATTCAAGCTAAAAGTTTTCTTTGTGGAAGAATACAGATTTGAAATATTGTTTGAACAGTGTTATAGGATTAGAGAATCACATTGAAAGTACGTAATGCCGTCATAAATTAGATGTAATTGTAGAGCAATTTTTGCGAGTTAATTAGCGTGATATTAATGCACATAAACATCAAATTATTCTAGTTATGACATTTGGTCTTTCGTATTTTACGCAACGATTTTTCACATTGTGAAAGAAAAACATATCTACATGATATAATTGCATGTGAAGCTGTCATCGTGATAAAGGAGTGACTGGGTTGATGAGTCACTATTTCAGTTAATATAAGTACCTAGGTATATAACACATGAAATTACACATCTATCTAATATTATGACGTGCAATTAAAATGACTAGGTACGCACGCCAGCACATCAAGCTACTACAATCTGTCAAATTTCTTTAATAGATTTTCAACTTTATTGCTAAAGCATAAAGCTCAAAGTTGATTGGGAAAATTTTAAAGTTTCGGGTAGCTTGATGTGCTGGCGTCTGTACATTTAGCGTCATTTACTAAAAAATAGAATATATTTATACAGGGTTGAATTTTCAAAGCCTATCTGCAGGGAAAGTACTCTAAATACCGAAGACAGCAAATTTTACTCAAAGGAAACATTCCTTTATTTTTAAAAAGATGTAAAACTATATTTAAAGATTTTTGAAAATAAGCTTGCCACACCCGGGACTCGAACCGACTAAAATCCGAATAAATAGCATCCTATACTTTTACGGCATCAATCGATAGGGTCAATCATAAGGATCAAATGTCCCTAGCAAACATTAAAGGAGAATCATAAAATTCAAACTTATAAATTCAATGGGACAAAATGAAGCACTTTTACACATCTTGAAATACTGGGCCTCTTAAGAAATGAGTTAAATGTTTTACCCGAGGAAGAGCAAAACCGTATAATTCTCCAGCAAGATGGTGCTACGGCCCATAACAGCAGAATCACCACTGCCTACACTCATTTTAATACCTGGATTGGTACAAACTGCACAATCAGATGGCCTGCAAGGTCTCCAGATCTCATCCCTTTAGATGTTTTTAATTTAATTATATAAAAAATAAAATTTACCAAAAATCCTATAAACGAGCTAAAAACTGAGGTTCACAATACAATTTTCAATATTTGCATCCAAGAAAATGGAGCTCATTTCGAGCAACTAATTAGTTAATTTACTCGATTTTTTCGTTCCAATAAAATAAGTTTAGAATTCATGGTTTTTGTTTAATTTAATTTACCATGTTTGCTAGAGAGATTTGATCCTTATGTTTGACCCTATCGCTTGGTGCCATAAAAGTACAGAATGCTATTTTTTTCGGATTTTAGTCGGTTCGATTCCCAGGTGTGGCAAGCGTATTTTCACAAATCTTCAAATGCAGTTTGGTTTTTTTTTTTTTAAATAAAGATATTTTTCCTTTGAGTAATTGCTGTCTTCAGTATTTAGAGTACTTTCCCTCCAGGTACGCTTCGAAAATTCCACCCTGTATATATTGAGAAACTGTATCTGTAGGGGATAATAATTGGTATTTCCTGTAATTTTTAATAATTCTATGATATAGAAGGAACAGTTAATAGCATACGGACTAACTTTAACATAATAACATTAATTAGAAAAGTCTTATGACATATTAACAACCACCTGCACAAAACCACATCTAGTTAATCTTTAGTCAAAGATGTTGTTTTTAATGCAACGAGTCAAGAGCAAAAATATATCTCGACAGTATTTACGGCAATGATCCTAGATGACGGAAGGCAAAAGCAAATAACATCGTTATCCGGGTACGTATTCATAACCATTGTGATCGCGTGTTTTGTTCAATGTCGCTGCTTTATAAGTGCTACAGATACTATTATCTTCTTTACGCTGTGGAAATTATATTTGATTTATTTATGTATAAACTGGAATTTTCAAGTGAAATTAGGCTGACGAAAGAAGGACAACGAGAAAGAGATTAAAAAATATTACGTGCTTAAAATAACCGCCACGAAAGCGAAAGAAAACTGTAGAACAAACCAGGGACTAAAACGAAATACGAAAAAAAAAACTAAAATCGAATCTAATCTACTCATCATTCGACCAAGAGGCTGTCTCAAGACCGCATTCGGTAACCATTTTTCATTTTGTTTGGGTCAGAAGCGAATTTAAACAAATCCATTGGCATAGCTGGCATGAAGGGTGTAATTAAGAGTGTTGCGAGTGATGATACATTCTGCGTATTCTATATACAGTTGAAGGCAACAGCATTAATAGGCGGCAGTGGCCCGTAAGTCGACACCGCTACTTGTCCGCGCTATGCAAATGGAGATAATATGCGTACTAGCTAAGTGACCGGGTTGCGCTACCTACTCGCACAATGAGGTTAATATCCAACCAAGTTGTAAATAAAAACTTGGTAAACGTCTCACTACGGTTACTGGCACGCTTCTCGATTCGGCCGGGTTACAACAGAAATCGCTGCGAACATGGCGCATGTGCACAAACCGAATGGGGTTACCTCACCCACATTCCTGCCTTCCGGAATTTCACTCACGTTGACAGTCGCAATGTACTGATACAATGACTGTGTTTATCGATGTCCATCAGATTAATTCTGCGCCGTTGTTAAATGGAAATTAGCAATGCAGCCAAACAGCTAAGGCGATTAGAGTAAATTTACTTGAAATACGTTCGCAGGTCGTTTTATTTATCACTGAACATTTATTATTGTGACGCTATTATTTTAGTACTACCAATATGCAATTCATTTTTTATTACTCTGATTCCTTTTTATAATCTGACTGTAACTAAAGTATCAGTTAACTGTTTCAAATAATTATTAAACTTCGAAATTCTCGCGTATATCTTAGACAGATCTTAAGCTGGCTACCTCGCGAACCATTACTGATGCTTAATCTGGTGCGCATCTGAGTTCCAGTTTCACGATCTGTCAAAACGTACCGTTGCTACGGTTACCGACGTCGCCAGTACCCTAGAAATTGTCTACATCGATCTCACCAGCACTGTCAATTTATAGATCTTTAGTCGTTTTAATTATTGGAATTTACTACCTTTCATTTACGCTTCCTGGACCCACTAAATTAGTTTGCGTACAGGAAGGAATAATGAATGCATATAGACATAACTGTCATGTCGGTAAGATGCACTCTACATATACCTTGCTACTCATCGACGATTTCTTGATGCGTATGAAAAACTTGACTATTTTCAGCTTGCACATGTATCGTAACAATGTACGTAGATCTTGTTATTCCAAAATGATGTCGCTCTACATCTACACGAATCATCTTGGATAAACTTTCTTTATCTACTTATATCTTTCAACACAATGGCAAACAAGAACTTGACAGACGATCATGCTACCGTATTTACTTAATGGGTAATTCTTGACTTTATCTAATCGTCATATGCCGAATGCGTAAGTTTTTTTTCAAAAATAAGACATCGGCTTGAGACATTTAAGTGGGTTTTCGTAGCTGGTGTATGGGTTGAGACAAAGAATTGCCAATTATTCCACCTGCCCTTGCGGCACCTGGACCGGCTGCTCTTTTTATTTATTTCAACGTCGGTGATATTTTTATTGTTCGCCTTCGCAAGCGATGGCGGTCACAAATGAAATGCAGTGCGAGTGTGTGCACCTTTTTATGTTCACTCGTCAACTGAATTGTTTACATACGATCACATTCTATGATGCTGTGATGATTAAAAAATACCCGACTTGAAGATGAATAAAATATGAATAAGTATTGATCCTAAAACGTTCTGTAAGCTTCTGCACAACACAGAAGTTCAATAGAAAGCTACAGATATGCAATTGCAATCAACGGCTCGTGCTAATAGAATGTTAAGTAGGCTGGGTAGCCTTTTCTCGATATTTATGCTGTTCTAAGAATAGCATGCATTCAACTTGGAATTGTTTACAAAATAAACTGCACGAAATAAAATTTGTGTTGCGGTTCATGCAATAAAACAAAGTCCAGGGGCATTTAGATAAAGTGTTTATATAGTAGAGACACATTCACAGTGTTTACTCTCTAAAGTAGTTTCAACAAGATGAAAAACAAAAATTGCGAAATGGCATAAATCATAGACTTCATAGACTGAACTTGATACCGAATTCGAGAACTCGTAACCGAATAATATGCATAGCTAATTTATATGCGAGTTTAAAAGAACAAAGCGATCTGCGAATTGGTAATATATTTTCGACGAGTACGGGTCTCATCCCGCGTAAGCTACTGAGAATCGATCACGGCTCACTCCGAGACGCGCGCAAAAAATACATATCTCCGAGTTAAAACCGGCCAGATCGAAAAGATCCGGCCTAATATTTGGTGTACGTTTAACCCTTCAAAGGCTGCCGGTCGATACCTGCACAATTAGTAACGTTTTTGTTTCCAAATAGATGACTCTGAATCACGAGCGTCTGCGCACTTTAGCAAAAAGTAAGATTGTTAGACTACTTATAAAAGATAATAATTATGACTGTTGAAGGCGTAAGATTTTATTTTGCAGATGTATAATAATATGTAATCACACACGTGTACAGACCACAGTAGGTTGACAGTATCTACATAGAGTTAAAACTTAGCGCCACTAGTTGAAAAATCAGAGATTCATTATTCATAGAACTTGTGTTTCCGATTGCTCATTTAAAAGAGGTAAAGCACGTTAATAAGACTTCATCCTAAATTGTCCGTATAATACCAAAATGTAAAAAAATCAAGTGAGGAGACGCGGCCACGATGCGTCGACATGGTTCGTTGACCCCGTCGATATTTCTCGAAATTCGCCTCGGAATCCGCGCTCTTTTCGCTTTTTAATTGTAGGTAAGTAACCGGCTATCCGACGACAAGGTGATACGTTTCCAGAGAAAAAAATGTACGTCCATGCCCTCACGCTGGAATTACTGTAACGGAACATACGAATTAAGATTTACAAGGAAACGCGCGACAGATTAAAAAATCGCGCTCATTCGGTGCTGGATAATCTTTACCGGCCGTCTAAACGTCGCGCCGCCCGTGCGCCCGCGTCGATTTGACCAAACCGGCATAATTATTTTAGTGTGCTTTAGCTTTGACGTCATTTATTAGAAGCGGCGATTGTGCTTTAGATTTATCACGTGCCTTGTATTTTTGGCGAAACAGTGTAGGTGGCATACCTGTCTACATCAATAACAATCACGAATGAAACACTAAAAATACTCTAGCAACTAACGTAGTACTACCTATCTGTTGAAAATCGCACAGACTACAATAGATATTTACAAATGTTTGTAATATCTTTAATAGCAGTACGGAAGTTTGATTTTCACGCTACGGACTGAACAATGGACTCGCGAGTCTCAGCAACGGAGTCATTCGAATACATGCAATTTGCCACGAATTTGATTACCTTTCTATTTCATGTGAATTTCTTCGTTATTGTTATAGACAAATTTTAACGCGACCACGTATGGTATTTAGAATAGCTGGCATCAACCCAAGATAATTTTAAATAGAGCACGAGTAGGCAGATTAATTATTATGACACGTGACTTTGTTTAATATTCACGCATTTAAATAACAGGATCTTTATCATGTTGTCAACGTGGAGCAATTAGTAAAAGTTTAGCGCGTGCTGATTGAAGCAGCAGACGTAACATAATCATAACTTGATGTGGAACGCGAGGGTGTATAAATCAATAAATAAATAATGCTAATGCCGTTGCTAATACGCCACGCCACGCATCGTGCAGTCTTCAACAAGGTGCGATGTGGTGAACGGGTCGCACGCACCGCCCGCCGCGCCGCAGCGCGCTGCATGCCCGCCTCCGTACACCGGTTTAGGGCTGTTCAAACATAGGTATACCTTTGTTAATAAATATAGTACATATGTAAGTTAATATCAACTTATTTATAAATATTAAGCTCGCGTACCAATAGCGTTTTCAGCGCGCTATACTGGCAGGAGCAGATCGCATTAATTTCCTCCTTTAATTTTATCTTCTAAATCAGTGCATACGTTACGGAAGTAAGACTAGACAAATGTATTTAAAAATACATACACGAGGTGCGACCCTAAGTTACAAGCACTCGATGATGTTTAGTAGATTATAATTAGCCGCGCTGCCAACCCACAGCGAGTGGTATATTTCATCAGCGAAAGCGATTTCTAAACAAGTCATCTATTAAAGTATTAGGTAATTATGTCTGGTTCGTTATTTATTCTGTAACATTCGCGAGACTAGTTAAATAAAATAATTCACAGCTACGTGCAAGATTAAATAGTAAACACATCAGTCACACCATCATCATAATAAGTGGCGGAAAATAGATGAATTATGATACGTGGGTGTTAATGATAAATGTACGATGTAGCAGTTGTTTACACACAGTTTTATGGAGAGGACACTATGTATGCAAGTGATCTATCATTTTATTGTGTTGGAAAAAACACACACGTTCAAAAGTACACATACATAAAAAATAACCGGATTTAAGCTTTCTTGGTCTCTAAGATGGCAACAGCACGTTTAAGATTTTATTTAACTACGGTTCGTACCGAATTTCACTGTTTAAATGGGCAGTCAAAATATTGGTGTATCGGATTAATTGCTGTACCTACACAATAAAATATAATCGTATCGACACGATTGTGTCGGTATGTCGCTCGTGGCTTACGTGCCGGCAGGACGGGTGCTAGGCGCGGCCGGCACGCGCCTCGTCGCGCCACTCGCGCGCTCCGGCAGATGTGCGCAAACGCAGCCGACGACGACGCGCCGCTGCTGCCTCTACCTGCATCGGCGCCTCTCCATATGCGCTTATTTGCTATTTACATAGACCCACCGACCTTGAAACTACAACTCTATGCGTTAAGTCTAAGTTAAATACATAAGTTGATACCTACTTAATGAATTTTAATATACTTAAATTCTGTATTGTCCCAAGCTTTGTCATGGGAATTTCATAGAAAACACTGGTTTTATTATTTTATATTGCAAATTCTCCATTTTACATACAGTTACTATTTGTGACCTAATTAACAGATTCGAACGCTGAGTAGGTAGGGTAGAGTCCCGGGTTATTTGTATTGCGCAATAAGGAAAATTCAATAAAGCTCCGCGTGTTAATTTAAACCCATTTTTGAAAGCGGGACAACTCACATACTGAATCAGTCGCGAGTCGAGAAATAATAGGGAATCGCTACTAAATATAGTACATTAGTACTATGAATAGACGCACCCACGATATGTAGCCGTGTAAATCAACGCCCGACTAATGTATTACAAACCCGATACATGGCGTCTGAGGCGTGAAACTAAAAACAACTAAAACTTTATACATATTTTATTATTTCTTAACGCGTTTTGTTATTCGGTTAACGCCAAAGTGCTCAAAATCATTATGTGGAACAAAACTACCTGACCCGGAAACGAGTTCTCGATAAGCACTTCTTTACTATTCAGTTGATAATGAGCCGACTCCGTTGTTATTTTGATATGCAATAAATTTTCGTTTTACTAAAATATTTGACACATAGGATAGCATCGTGTTTTGTACATTATTTTGTAACCTTTATACTTTACAAATATACGAAAAACTGGCCTTATTGCTGGTTAAATAATAGTAGATTGTTATACGACGGGCTAAAATGACCCAATATACGAGGTAGTTTTACTCCCGAGCATTAGCGAGGGAGTATATAGAAACCGAGTTATAATGGGTTTTTAGCGCCGTGTGTTAAACACTGAACTTTTCACTACGATTGCGAGAAAATAAAATAATGCAATACCTACAATATTAAATAGTGTCTTTTTTTATTAAAAATTAAATGTACAATTTATACAATTCTGGATACTTAATGAGATATTTTTTCCTGGCAACTTAACCCTCTGTGAAGATGAATGTTGAATTGTCTGTGGGGTAAACGTGGGAGATACACGTAGTTCCAGATTCGAGGGTCCCTCGTTCGAATGTTCTGAATAGAGAATCAACTGAGTTGACTCATTCCTTGATGTCGATGGTCGTGGGCTAGTTGGGAGAATATTGATGCGTTCCGTGATACGCTGGGTGATATCTTTGTTTCATTTCCTTTCTCTTCCATTTGCAAATTAGGGTCTCCATTCTCACTAGATGATGACATTTTCACTGTTGTAAAATAAATTACGGTCACCAACTCAATTTCAATAATTATAGAAACATTCTAAAGATTTCGCTCTAATGTCTTCTTTAATTTCTTCTGTAGCCGCAACGCAATGCACGCATTCTATCGAAGAGATCGCCGCTTTTAGCTCCATTTTCAAAATTAAAATGTTCTTCTTTTTTTATGAAACAGTAATAAGTCGAGTCTTTATTCATGATTATTTTACTTATGAATAATAACTACTTTTTCGTTTTTGTAGGCTCGTCGTTGTTGTAACAGACAAAAATAAAAAAATAAAAACTTTTTCCCCTAGAGGATGAAATGCTATTTTTTCCTCGCTCTGGTATGCTACAATGACGGTATTTTTAAGCAAGAGGAGTGAAAAACTAATTTATTTCATAAATATGCACAGCACACATCAAACAATGATCAAACATGGTCAAACAGATTGTGACTAAAGAAAAAGTTAGTAATCTCGCGCGGTCCGATCTAAAAGGTATTTGAGTATGGCACACTCCAGTAAAGGGCAGAAGTGATATGTCGACATATGGGCGGCTCACCGCAATGCGGCAATGTTGCTCCTATGTACACATACGTTATTATGAACCACTCCGTCGGCTAATACTCGCACCGTATTTATAAAAATGTAACGTTTATACGAACGTAAAAATATTAGATGTAAATAAACGATCACAATAACAACGGATAATGTGCATATGACGACTTATTCTAAACGAATAGCTTCCAAACAGACGAGGAATCGCTTAAAAAAATCGACGATTCATGCTCTCGATTAGACTATTTGAACGACATAAATTGTTAATATAACCTTGTCAGATATAAATAAATAGGTGAAGGTCTACATTAAATCGCGAATCACTTGAGTATGTTTAGACCGTTATAATCGCGGATGGCAAGGCGCTAATAACGTTGTACTCGCCACTAATGTAGTAAGTCAACAATATTGTGGAGCTATTATAAGAATTAACAAGATATCAATAGCGTGTTTATTCTCCGAGCTTATTAAAGCGAGTGCGGCGCGGCACGGTGCGGCTCCCTCGCAGTGTTGCCGACGCTTGAACTTTACGTGACGTGTATTACGAAAATAATTATTAAACGTTCATTGCACACAATCCACAGAGATGAGTGCGTCCAGGAGCACGGTGCGGTTTAGTCGGAACGTTAGCGACCGATTGAGGTGCTGGACGGATGCGTGCGATTATAATTAGGATTGTATTTCTGATTCCGACGAAGCTCAGTATGGCGGGCAAAGCTGAATTCCATCTGAGTCATTGTGCCCGTTCTGTTGCCTTTATTTTCGTAAAACACTCCATCTCACGCGCATCATTGTTTCATTACCTCCGCTCTTGTTAATTATTGTAGTGCTTAATTAAAATTACAACGGCGTATGAATTCGTTTCGTCACCGCGTTGTCTTTAAGTTAGAGCCATTTTGTGTCCAGTAGGTACATGTCTCACAGTGTAGCCGTTGTAGGTACAATAAACACAATTGACGCACATAACAAGACAATTAATAAACTGATGTTTACGACGTTGACATAAGCAGGTACGTCAAGGGCAAATTCTAAGAGACGAATAATATCTTGTTACTTTTGTAAGAACAAAAAAATACTAAATAAGCATGATAATGATGAAAAAGGATTATGAGTGGCAAAAGCATGGGTCAAACAAAACGGTGTAGATAATAATAAACAATGTGTTGTTTTAGAACGTACTTATTTGTAGAGCGAAGAATGTGATATTTTCATGTTGTGTGGCTTTCTCGTCTCGTAGCCGCGACATCAAGCGCGAAGAATGGAAATCATCGCTCGCCTGTAAATAATAAATATAGACGCGCATTATGCCTAACTCGACACTTTGTGCGGCACAAATGAAGAGAGAGAGCGAGGGCAAGAGCCAGACAAGAATACCAAGTGTTAATAACATTAATATCGATAGTATAAAGTTTTGTATCAAAACAATATAAGAATATTCTAGTTTTTTAACTTCTTCTTTCCTACAGCAGCGATGTAAACACAGAAGTGTGAGCAAACTCACGAAGAAAAACTTTAACATATTAGCGCTGAAAAAGAGTGAAATTAATTCGACATGCTCAACTTTCCTTACGCGTCTCAAGCGCCAACGAAAAACCGCCACAAACAATCGAAGGCTACTAAACCAATGCAAAATCTTGATCCTTATTATCATTTAGATAATAGTTTGCTGAATAAGTGTAAGCTTACTATACATAAATATCGCGAAAAAAATGCATATTAGTGTAACGAAGAGCGAACAAGCCGGTGGGCACGCGTGATCGGCGACATATTTCCCGAAGTGCGGAACAGGTTTGCGTCGAGGCAAATGTAGGGTCACCACACGTATAGATTCTGACTTTCATGTCAGATATCGTGGCATTATAACAACAATAAGGATTTTAATAACTGCTTATTGAAATATGGTGCAGTAGAACACTTCAATATTTCTCTCATCATAATGAGAAAATCTGATACGTGGCTTGCATTTGGTACGTTAGATATCTTATAAAAAAGTGGAGTGAAATAAAAACAAGACATTCTTATTAAATCAAAAGGCTGAAAGCGTGTTTTTTCGCTAAATGTTATCAATAGATTTCTGCTCCAACTTCCACTCAGCAAGATTGTTTCGTCGAGAAGACAAGAAAGTTTTGTTTTTCTTTACTAACCATTCATCCACTGTCCACTGCTAGACCTAGGCTAACTAGGCTAGGCTAGGCTTTAATAGAATAGAATAGAATAGAATAGAATAGAATACTCTTTATAAAACCGACAGGCGACAATTCTAGAAGATTAGATAATATAAAATATGTAAGACAAATATTTACAAGATTCTTTCGTATTCCTATTTATTATGTTCTGTTTTATTAAACAGTACTTGTCATGAAAATGTGTCAATTTTGTCATTTTTTGACAAATATTTTACATAGTCAGTTTTATTAAATAGGGTCCAGATCTTTCTGATGTTCAGTGGTTGTCATGGTAACCCTAAATGCATGTAACTCGCAGCCGATACGCCTGCTTGCTACACCGCGTTATGTGCCACTTGCGAACGTTCTAACTATTCGACTATGTTATTATGTTGTACATTTTCCTACTTGAAATACCCTTTACCAGTACCATTACATTATCCATTACCACCATTAACCATTATATTATCTTCAAAGTAAAACAATTTTTCAAAATAAAATATAAGCCAACGTATGGAAACAAATATCAGTTCGTTCGTTTAATGCACTAGTAGTAAATAGTAACACAATTCCAATTACAATAGGTAGGTACATAATGAAGTTGCGATTTCTTACTATTCATACATTCCAGTCAGATAATGAGGTAATACCCAATTAATCATTTACTCTCCTTTGCACTTAATCATACCTACTTCTGATAATTAAAACCAGGGTTCGTAAAAAACCCGTATTTATAATAAATATCAAAATATCCGAACGATATATCGGATAAATATCATGTATAAAAATGGTTGTTCGTGTTTTATTATTTAACTTTTTCCTTAAAAAAGTAACAAGAAATTGGTATAAATTGATGAATAATAATCAGTAGGTACTACAAAAACATTAATGTGTTTTTCTAACGAAGTCCAAAACGACATTGAATGAACAGTTGTAATAGCGTTCTTCGAACGGTATGCGTGAAGCGAATTCCCAAAAAAAATAAAGTTGCTATCTACAGGGGAATACCTTATGTTAACGTAACCTTCTATAAACCCTATGTCCCTATGTAAGGCTGGCCGCATACGTACGGTTTCCTGATCAGGAATTCAGACCCTGAATGCACGCATTTCATACAAAATCGTCTTTTGTATAAAATACGTGCATTTAGGGTCTGAATTTCTGATCATGTGTGTCATAACTTCCCAGAATTTGATCCTTATTAGGGACACTATCGAATGGTGTAATAATACAGTGTGTTTTTTAATCAAAATCAACGGGTTCGATTCCTGGCTAGAAATATTGATTTTTCAAAAATCCAATGATGCAGTTTTAGTTTTCATCAAAATCGAGCACGAGACTCCTTTGAGTACTTTTCGCTATTCCCCATAGTTTCGAATTTGGCCATCCACGCCCACTTGAAAAATTCACCCTGTATATCCACATAAATATCAATTGTTATATACTTATCGTGATATATATCATGATACATATCCATCGTTATATACCAACGAACCCTTATTGACAAAAAAAAAACAAAAAAAAATAGTGTAGCTACCAACAGAAAATCGAATCGTTCAATATAGATAATTCAAAATATTTTAAATTATATTAATATATTATTTACCTATAATTAATCATATTTATTCACAGATAAAGTGCATTGCAAACTAGACATGCTTACATGAAGCCAAACTGCGTCTGAAGCCTAGTGATAAGTAAACCGAGCGCAAGTTCCGTTATGAATTTGTCCGCGAACTATAACTTCCACAAGTTCTAACTGAAACACATAATCATCTACGTTGGCTATTGCTATGCGTAACTATTTTAATGTGTATGAATAAACTTGCAAATTCATGTATCTGCGCGGAATATTCAAAGTGATATTGGTTGGTATTTGATAGGACGATTTTATCCAAAAACCTTTCTATTACTAACTTCTTTCATAAAATATATCTATGGTTACTAATAGATTGCCACTTCAGTATCATATTATTCCAATTCCAATTATGATTAAGCAGCACTTTTTGCGCCCGCCTCCATTAATATTCAGTTATCTATTACAACCCATTTCATAACATCTACTAAAAGGACGTAACATAATACATTTTATTTTACTCCAGAACAAAAGAAACGAGTAGGTAAACTAAAAAACAATAAATTATAAACTAAAGCAAATATTAATAAAAGAGATAACAAGAAAAGGGTAGGTATGGAATAGACGCCAAGACATTCAAAGAAAGATGGACGTAAATATCTTGAAACCAAAGAAGATAAAATTAATTAGAATTATTCTAAAAACAAAAATAGGGATCGGTTTAATTTGAAATATAAAAGCTCATCAATAAAAAACCACTCAAAAACTAGTTACGACTATCAAGAAAAGACCCGAAAGGATCAAAGTAATTTTTCTGTCCAAAAATAGAATACCTTTAGGAGTTTCATTCCAATCTATTTACAAATGATTAGAGATTTGCTACCAAAATGCTCGACAATAGAAAAACTTAAAATGAAATTAAATAGGTATAGGAATCACTTTTACACGTCATATTAAAAAATAAACTAGATGTAGTCGATATTTCCTATCTGAACCCAGAGCAGAAATGGCGAAACAAAGTCAGGGGCCAAAGTTTATTTTAAAGTCCAGAGATAATATTGGTCAGATCATGTTAGGACCATGTAGATCCGTGTCTAAAATGGTATTTTGAGGAAAGAACCACACAAACTTGAGAGGACCTGTCCAGTAAGTAGAAGCATTTGTCAGTAATCGTGTATCTCAACTCAGGACTTGAGGAGCTCAAATACTCGAAGAACAATACCAATGAAAGGACATTTGGGGAGGCCGCATGAAGTACTCAAAATGCCAGACCATCATCAAAACTCGAAAGAAAATAAAAAAAAATACCCACATAGGTGCTCACACGCACAATAATTAAAGTAATATAATAGTTTTCAAAGTGTTCTGAACGTCATTTTGTATATAGTTTTCATCAATGTCAATGTGTATATAAAATGGTATACGTATAATGATGAATTTGCCTAATAATTGAAATATCAAGTTTTACTGTTTTACCACAATGCTTAGCAGAGCGGCGAGCTTCTAAATAATCAGAAATTTTATAGTAACCTTTTTACAAAGTTCGATTTTATTACAGCTTTTAAGTTGTTTAATGAGTATGAGCAAGTTGTCTTTATTCCTGGTATTTAAACTATGAATATCAGACATTAAAAATGTAATACATTTTTGTGATACAGAGTAACTACCACTCTTTCCATACAAGCATTCTAAAACTCTAAGAAAAAGTTGAAAACAGGATTAGTAGAATACTGCTGCTATTATGACAATATTGCCAATGTTATTCGTTTTATGTTCAATAGTAATGTTTGAAATATTTGATGTTTCAAAGATTTTGGAATACTTAACAAATCATTTATTTTAGAATTAGATACAATCATTAATAAATCCTAATGGAGGATTTGGTTATGTTCAATGGGTATAATAATTAAAAAGTTTGGTGGCTATTATAGTTATGGCGCAAAACTTGTATCAAATATCCGAAAATGTGTCATACTACTAGCAATGCCTTCTCTAGCTGGTAATCCTACACATAGAGCCAGAATTAATGGTTTATATGGAGATATTTGAGAGGGTTCAACAAGGTTTCATGCTTTGCCCGTTATTGTTCAGTGAGGAAATTGTTTTAAGTAAGCATTAACTATGAACTTTATGATCCGAATAAAGTCTAAAATAATGCATCGTTAATGTATCGCAGTAAAATCAGACATAAACAAAACAATTGCAACATATCATGACATTACTAATAATGCGTGTAATCATTATCATTGTCACTGTCCTCACTTGCGATAAGGTACACAGTTCCTGTCCGAAATCATGCATACTAATAATTCGTTTTCTAACGTTAGGTATTATTGGCAAAGGTAGGCAGCATTTTAATGAAAGATCTGTAGTCTCCACAGTTTTTTTGTGATTGTGAATAAAAACCAAAGTAGGTAAGTATTTTTGGTAATAAATAAACAAAGGTTACGTTACCTACCGATAACCAAATCTATATTGTTAGGTCTTTCTTTCGTTATGAGTAAGACTAACATTGCTGCACAAAATTAAATACTGTAAAATGTGGCTGCGAAACACCACAGGAATGGAAGTACAGAGCGATACAGAAATAGCTGATGCATATACAAATATAATATATCTGTTTTTTACGACTTCTACGAACGTAGGGATGGCATAGATTTACGTGTAAAGCTGATTTAAAATAAACTTGGAGACAGGGATGGCCAAAGAAAATAAAAAACGATGAAAAACAAACACGTTTGCTACTTTTAAAGAAGATGAGCATTATCATCATTATTTTTCGGCATGAATGAAACAGCGGATGTGTTGGTAATTCGACAACCCTACACCCGCGTTTCAGCTCCGAGGCGCAGCGGCCACGTTGCAAAACCGCCGAGTTGACGATAATAGCTGGATCATAAAATAAACACGGCGACTGTGATTTATAACTGTTGTCAACATATGAGGAAAAACTGATTTTTTAATTCTCCGCTTTCAACGCTTTGATGATGAGCTATTGTTGTATTACCGAGTGGAATTGCATGCTCGCACGTGACCTCTTCTACACTAAACTGTATCTTAGATAGTATATACATATGTAATTTAAAGTACCTACCTACCTACGCTTAGCGGCAATTAATTTCCACTAAATTATCTACTCGATGATGAGTTGGCGACACTAGTACTCATTATAAATATTCAAATAAACTTGTTTTTATTTTATTTTTTGTGTTCTTTGGAGGTACATTTTTTTTATTGCGACAAATCTAGAATTCTAGATCTAAGATTTACGACCGTTCTGAGAACAATTCCTTTATTTTACTAGTTTTCTGATACGCTACATATTCATTGTTTATAAATACTAAGTATGTATCTACTTAAAGCGATACTTGTACGTGCGTGATTTTTATGTACTTGCGAAATATATAAATTAGAGAGCGAAAACGTCTGAATTAATCCTCCAGCCAATTAAACATAAACAATAATCAGTATGTTGTAAATAAACAACACGCGTAGCATGTAAATGCCACATTATCTTAGTCGTTCTCTTTCTATGTCGTTTAGTTTCAGAAGTAATGGCCGCGATACAAACGATGCCACGATGATAATATTTTTGGAAAACCCGAATAATAAATTAGAGTTGCTGATACAATGATTAAAATAATTAAGTAATTACTTAATCTTATTTTTATTTTAGTACAGAAATAACCGCACATAGTTACAGACATAATGTGCCTATTTAAATATTTGCACGAATTAAA
This sequence comes from Hydraecia micacea, assembly GCA_914767645.1. Lineage (NCBI taxonomy): Eukaryota > Metazoa > Arthropoda > Insecta > Lepidoptera > Noctuidae > Hydraecia > Hydraecia micacea. The sequence goes on along the minus strand of OU611783.1, from coordinate 13,313,804 downwards.
TCTTAATTATACTCAAGACTCATTAATAGATTTTATTAACATGAATCTACATTTCAACATTTTCATTCTCGCACATAAATAATTACGCTTTACAATTAAATGGTTTCCCGCCTTCGTGTTGCCCTTTTGCGTCTGTATACACCCCCGAATCGTCCCTCGAAAGTAACTTCGAGTTCTCATTCACCGCCCACGGGGCGATATCACCCGCCTAAAGAATCAATAATCACAGACAAAATTAATAAAATCTGCTTTTACTAACCTTTTAAGTTTATTACATTAAGTTACGTAAACCGATTGAAGAATAGGCGAATATATAGGCTAGCAAGGAATTTCGGCCGCCCGCCCAAAGTTGAAAGAGAAGTTAATAAATAGGTAACGAAACCTTTCTTGCTAATGTTATTTTTTCACAATCAAAATACCTTCGTAATAATTTATATATGTGTATTAAGTTACAAATTGTATAGATCTACACTGATTAGATTCCTCCAATACTTCATATTGACCTTCGCGTTTGTTAAGTCACGTAGCACCGAAAAATGTGAATACCTATACCAATAATTGGATGCTACGTGTGTAAAAGTACACATATTTATGGAATATGTTTCTTATCAGTTTTGTCCTACGTCACGAACTTTATCTGTATTGATAACGTTCTGCGGAAGAAAGGTAACTAAACACGTACTAATCGTCACTGTAAGGTTTAAATTTTCCGATTTCAGGAATTTTGAATGATTGTTGGGTTAGTTTGGCTCGAATATATCCCTCGGGGTAATTGCGTAACACACTATCATTAACAATAGCTTTCATTTGTACAGTTCAACAAAATTCAATGCGTTATTTACGTTACGTTGCTGAGCAGCAAATTTTTATAACATATAAAGTAATGTATTAGCAATATACTTAAAAACTATTCAAATTGAGATTGATAGTATGTTCGCAATGGGAAATAATAATGGTTCCGAGCGATCTGTGGCCGACTAAAAAAAATTAATCTTCGAATAACAAAACTAAACTTCCGAATAAAATACTGAACCTCAGACAAAATTACTATATATGTATACGCGGGGTTACATCGACTTAGGATGCAAGAGTGAGCGAAGGGCACCCCGAGGTTCGGGTTGTTTAGGTTACTTTAAACCCTTTACACAGAAATAGGAGCCCCGCTCCGTCGACATAGGATGCAAGAGCGAGCGAATGAGAAAACAAATACCTTTACCTAGGTATATATTAAACCTTAATTTAAGCTAGTAGAAAAGTATTTTAGCAATAAACAATCATGTTTATTTTTCGAAGATTTCCGTATCTCATTCGGTCATTTCGTCATTTTTAGTCGGACAAAAGTAGTCTGAAAGTTAGTATTTTAGGCAGTAGATATAATATTTTGAGTAAGGACAATTCTTATTTTTTTGTCGGACCTTTTTTGCTATCCGTTCGCAATTAGGGTGCCGAACTGCCGATCCCGTCACAAAATTTTAAGGCAAGTTCATAATTGTTAAAATATAGGTCTTCATAACTGGAGTAACTAACTAACATAAGTACATTCAATAAAATCTGATAAGACAATTGTTATGTCTAATGTAACTATTATTACAACAGCAAAACTATCCCAAACGTGTGTGATTCTCAAACAGGTAAGTAGTAAAAATAAATGAAGAGAGACTCTCCTATTCGGTAAGTTCAAGTAATCTATAGTCAACAAGCCACGCTAGTACATATTTGAAACTAATTTGTAATTTAAACTTTGTAATTGTCTCCTGCAAAGTGCCATAGGGAGAGACGAGGCGAGTAACTTCGGAGCCCCCGTAAAAGATAGTGCGCTAGTGTTCTCAGGATTGATGTCAGTAAACAGAGCCTATGTTACAATCATTCTCTGTTTTAAATTATTTTATATATATACATGGAATAAATTGGGTTACTTTACTGACGATAAATTAATAGCTGCTTACTACTGTCTACGTAGCTATATGCGTAAGACATAATTATATCAACATGCATTAGGTACGTGGATATCTAGCTTTTTAACTTAAAACCATAGGACAAGATTTTTTTACGAAAACAACTACTTAAAGAAAATGGGTTTTATTTCTCAGTGTTGTCTTAACTACGCAATAAATGTAAAATGCCTATATTTACACAACATTTATATTTAGAGCCCGTTGAGCGGATAGGTAGTTAATTATTTTTATGAATGGAGTAGAGGGCGGCGCGGGCGCATCGGAACGCGGACGAGACGCGTCGCGCGCGCTGCTCTACGTTCGCTTTCCCGACTTTCCAGTCGGCGCAGGCGATGTGCGTGCCGCACAAAACTGATGTAGACCATTTTACAAGTGTTGATTTTACCTTACCGTTTTTCACACTGTCATTCAAATCATGATAAAATATTTTAGTATGAGGAAAACGACTTATTTGTCAGACACGGAAGCTGTAGTCTCATGGAAAATTATAATTTACGGGTACAAAAACAATTTAAATTAATTATTTTTGTGTGTAACTTATTTATTGTAACCTAAGTTAGCTAGGTACTTAACATTGATTATATTTGTTTTTTTATATTTTCAGGTTTGTTTTTTATCATCACACAAATACCTATTAGGTAAAATAAATAACAATGAACAATGTTCATTTTCACAAGACGTGTCAATATTTTTGTTTCTAGTATTTAACGATGAAACATAGAAGGGGTATTTAGGTACTTCACTAATGATTTAAAGGGCATCATTCAAATACTTTTGCGAGATTTAATTTTCTCTAAAATGTGCAATGTGATGATGATGACTGATGAAGTGATGACCTAGGTATGTCAAAATAAATAAATCAGCAATTAGAGTAATCATCAATTAAGATGTGTGCAAAATGCGTGCAGCACCAAGTCGGCACACCGCAAGGACACCTCAGGACAAGTCACTCGTCCTCTATCGTCATGCGCAGGTAGCGGCCAGAGGACGACAAGCCCATTGTTTATCGTTGCTAATTATTATGCCCCAACGCAGACGCTTGTCGACCGCCGCAGCGCGTCGAGCCGCTGCGCAAAAACTGAGATACATAATATCTACCTGAGAATAAGGCGAAATGATTTATTTAAATCCAATCATCAAACATTTTCGAAAAAGGTTAATTTTATAAGACAATTTTACTAAACATTCATAATGATTTTTATCGAAGGCGCTCTACTTGAAATCGCAATGATGGCAGAACATTGCAACTATCGCAGTGGCAGTATCGCGCTCGATTGAGGACCGTTACGTGAAAACGTCGAGTGCGCGGGGTGGGGCAGAGAGCCGATACGGTGACGATGGCGCCCGAACACGGCCGATCGCCGAGTGCCGAGACGACGACTTACGAGCGGGGGACGCGGGGGTGCGCCACTTATCGCGGCGAGCTGGCAACGTCGCGCGGGGTGGGAGCGCCCCGCGCCGCAACCTCTCACTCACCGTCGCCGGCTCGCCATCGCCATCATCCAGTGTTACCTTTGACGGTCGAATGCGCGGTCGTTCGCCGTCGTAGCCAGTGACGTCGGTGTCGACACTCGTGCAACACGTCTATGATGTTTCGGTGACTTCAAAGTCGGACTCGTGAGTGAACGATAACTTATTGGCTATCGAATGCTGGAACACAGTGACAAGTTTTGGTCTCATTACTCCCTGGATTTGGATTTTGATGAGTTGTGATAAGTGACTATTTGGATTTTTGAACAAACAGTGAAGTGGATCACCAAAAAAGGATTTCTTCTAAGTGTCAACATTGGATTATGAATTAAATATTTCTGCAGTGAATTCAAGAACTGTGTTACGTGAAAGTGGCATTCAAGTAAATACAAGTGTTTTGCTAAATTCTCTGTACTGGTTTTAATACTTTTTACAAGTTTAGAAAATATTTTTTTGGAAATAATCGTAGTAAAACAGAAAAAAAATGTTGTTTAATGACATCGAATAAAAATATAAACTTGTGGAAGGTTTAAAGCTAGGATACACCACCTGTCGTAAAACGTACACGCTGGATTTTGCCTCAGCTGATTCGAAGACTGAATAAATTCGCGAAGCGTTCATCGTTGACAGCTTAGAAAATGTGCAAGAAAACTTGTGAACCATGAAAAATTTATACGTGATTATAACAGTTATGATTATTAAGTGTTCATTTACATAATGTGTTAACTTATTGAATTTGGGCGTAAAATTAAAATAACCTAAGACGACCCACTGACAATAATCAGACTTGAGCAATTATGGAAAAGAAGTGATTCAGAATAGACTGATGACGGCGATGAAATTTTCACAAAGGTAAACGATGAACGTTTCGTCAATTGTTGACGTTTGACGAACGGCTGGAGCGAAATTTACGCGCGATACGCGATAACAGAAAATACGACCGTACGTTCGCGACTGACACGAGTACAATATTGGAGAAAAAAGTAGAATTTGCCATGATGCAAATATTGTGGTGTTATTGCCGAGCGAAGATGTCAGTTACGAGCTGACGTCGAAGTTTTTGGGTCGCAACAAACCAGGTGCATCGTGTTTCAGGGGGTGCCTTGGAACGGCAGGACGGCGCACTCCAATAGTACGGCCGGGTACGCGGGCTCTATCATCACCTACGGGGGAGCACAAGCTCCCGATAGTGGAAAACACAACCCATTGCAAGGGACCATTGGATACAGAGTCAACGCCCCTAGGTGAGTCCGAAAATATTTTTTTAATCCATAAATATTTATTTCTGGGGAAATCTCAATCGTAACAATGGAAAACTATGCCCAAAGTGAAATTTTAAGTCAGTGAAGTTCAGAAATATATAAGTAATAATAGAAACTTTAAAACATACACATAGTGACAGTATTCGAAATAATTTTTAAGATAACTCCATGTACTTAATTGTAATTTTCGGTTGCAAAAAAAAAAATTATGTCTACGTAGTATTTTTGATATAATTTGAAGATTCGAATTGTGTATTTAGCAAATTAATTATGAATCGAAAATGATGAGAAGACAGGTTTCGAATTTGTTATCACTATCAGTATCAGTTACCAAAACTTGACGCTTTGTGTAGGTACTACTTCGTTGCCTTTACTGTTTTTATCTTATCCGGAACAAGTTTGTTTACATTTCAACAAAACGCTAAAACGTGACTCGGCTTACCTGTGCCACCTTATCGTAGTTAACAAGCAATAAAATCAAAAATATACCATTTACGTATCTTAAAGCTACCTTACGATTTATATATTAAATTAACTGAGAAATACTGTCACAAAACCAATCTGATATCTATAGACAAAGCATTAAAATATAAACCAACGTTTTTTAATCAACGAGCATTAAGTTTCCCCTAATAAACCAAACATAACATTAAAAGTACACACAAGTGTGACATTGTCGACCGCGCATCGCTGCAATTATAAATGAAATGTGCTCCTTCATTCACACGCACAAACGCTTTAGGGCACCCAGCACTCACACAGGCGCACGTCATTGCACTCACACTAGTGCAGACGCACGCACACATTCACGAAACACTCACACAGGCGCATAATGGGAATGCACGCGGTGACTGCACTTTAGCGCTTACAATAAACACAAATAAACAAAACATTTAAACTAGCAACACCGAGAGCTACTGCATCGAACAGTTAAAAATCATTCCAATAGTATTTTTTTACGTTTCTACTTTCTAATTTGATATTTTCAACAGTTATTGTTCTAAATAACAAATAATAGAAGATTGTTTAAATAACCGTTTTTGATCCAAGATTATGAGCTAAATTACAATGTTTAAAAAATTCTGAGCAGGTGTTAAGTCGAAACGCTCAACGGCTTTGTTTAGTAGTCACCTTTACAAACGACATATTGTTGATGGCAGCCCGCCTTTATACAAAACCAATAAGTAAATAATAATAAAAGTGGGGACCGGCAGCGAGATTGTGTGAACATAACACAGGAAGTCTACTTAACTTCAAGGGTAGGGAAGTTAAACTAAAGTTACTCATTAAATTAAATATCAAATCATGAAGTGTTAAGAATGTTAAAAGCGAGCTGTAACATAAAGAGATTTGTAACCGTTAGTAAGTGATCGTGGGAAAAAACGTCAGTTTGAATCGAGCGAGACGTCTGGGGGCGGATGCACTGACACAACATACATTACACCACGTGCGGCATGCCCGAACGGATTCTCAATGGAAACCTTAAATGTTTCTATAATACTTCAGTCACGAAGTAACTATAACTTACTCACCGAGTTCTAAAACGTATTCGTGTGAATACACGTGTTAATCTATTCTATGCTGTTAAATCAGCGATTCCTTTCGGTTCAATATCATCGCAGCCAAACAAATTATTATCAGGAGCGTCGTCGTAATAAAGCCCCATATTGACGTGACCGGCCCCACTTACCCTAGGCGACGTAGCCGACCCTTCCCCGCTCATTGTACCGTATTTACCCCGGAACGCTCGGCTCCATTTGTAAACCCCCGGAATCCGCTCCTTGAAGCATGATTCATTCTCCGGACCCCGCGTCAATTGATGAGAATGAGATAGTGCTGTAGGTTATTAAAATAATAGGATATTTAAAAAAAATCGATACTATTTTGCCACAAAAACAGTTTCGAGATTTTTCGTATCCTCCTAATATTTTATTGATTGTGTTAATTCCTTTAAAAAAATGATTTTGTATAAAATGATAACAGGTCATTTTAATCAATACACGAAAAGGTAGTAGCTATTTAAGACACCCAAACTTCATCGATCCCATAATATTAATGTTAGTTAACGCTTTTTATTATGTCAGTGTGCGCACAAGCCACAATGTGAAGTGGCATTTAAATGGGGGTGACCAACTGTCGTCGAAACACAGGGGTGGAACACGCCACGGCTTCACGCTACCGCGATAGTAATCTATACGAGACTCACGATTAATGCCTTATTTAACACTTCACTTCAAATAAAATTAAACATCCAGTTATACACGCTTACAAAAATTTATGACAAACAAAATTTTTGAAGTGTATTTTGGTACTGCTACAATAACAAAATAAAATGCTAATGCCTGTTTATAACTAGAGTTGCAAATTTTAAAGTAGAAGCATGATTCTTAAGCAGTTGGATTCAATACACGATTATCTCGACTGCCAATTAACCAGGAATCCGACACGTCTGCGCACTAATCTAAAATTAACTGCAGCCTATGTATCAAAATACCTACGCGTTACTCGCACATCTCTCAATACTATGCCAAACACCTTCCAGCGTCTCAAAATAGCGGCTTGCCTACTCATTCATATTGATTTATTTAGAAGTTTCGTATATTGAAGAACGGGTGTAACGCGCCCACTTATAGAGCGTGTCATATCCTCTGCACAAATCACTAGTCGTACGATCCTTAGTACCATTTCGAAAATAGTCGTTAAGTCTGTGCAGGCGCATTTGCCGAAACATAAGTCTTTAACAAAGGTGTTCCGAGAATTGTCCCAAAAGAATGCCTGAGACCAACGTTCGCATTCAACAACCCAAATATTTTGAACAGACCGTAAGTGATTATTCGGATGTGGTACCACTTTTACAAAAAGTGTACCAGGATACAGAATACAGATTTTTTGTGGACTACACATTTCGGTCGGCAAAAAGAAAAAGGTCCAGACAAAACTATAAAAAGAAGTGCAGGCCGGGCCGAGTTTACCTAAGGAAGGACCCTTGTAAATCATCTGCAGTGACGATGAATAGAGATGATGTCGAGATGAGCGTTGTTGACTCGTGTGTTTATTGGTTGTCGACGCTACTAAGTGTCTGTTAAGCTATTTACGAGAATACTTAAAAGTATTTCGGAGTTGCCGCTTAGGCAAGATTTATTAAGTGTATACAACCAATTTAGGTGACACTTAATTGACATAACAATGTAATCTTAGCTTACAAACTAATTTTAAAGACTTTTTGAATAAAATTGTTATATAAAGGCAGATTTTACCATTCAATTTATTTCGTAAGTAATCAGTTACTGTTTGTGAACTACACGCACACACGTAAATGTATGTATATTCATTAAAATAATTTCATACACGTTCACAAAGGGCCAATATTGTTGCTCCACTACAGATGCTCGCAACAATGGGTAGCCCGTGCGAGTGTTTGTCGTGCATTTGTCGAATGGGAATTATTAGAAAGGGCTCCGGGAAGGCTCGGGAATTCGCCCCAAAAGCAGTTCACATGAATCGTTCTCCCACTCCGGCGCCGTACAAAAAATCAAACACATCCCGAGAGAAACACAGGGGTTACAACGCGTCACTATACGTCCATATTGATTTTTTCTCTCATTGTTAGTAAAATAATAAAATCACGGCGCGTATTAAAAAAAGATCTTGCGTCGATAGAATTTGGGTTGAATATTGAGTCTGAGTTTATTAATAATCGAAGCGTTAACGTGTGGAATGTTCGATTCTGCAAGGCCGCTTGCAATAGAAACTGCTCGTATCGTGAGTGAAATAATATTAACTGGACCGATTTCACATTTAATATGTACACGTGTATCTACTTCATCAATTCCACAAGAAGTAATTATTTCTGTTAAAAAGTGGTTACGAACTTCAATATTTGTAATCTTTTAGCGAAAATTGTATTCAAATCCTTTCAGAATTATCTGTCCTAATAATTATGTAGTGCAAATCAACATTTGTTGTTAAGTAGTTAACGTGATTGTGTTGATATTGTTATAGCGGCTATGGGTGCGCCGGCGGTTCGGGCGCGATGAGCGGCGGGGGCGAGAACGCGCAGTTCGGCGCCACCGCCGCAATGGTCGCCGCGGCCACCACGGCCGCGATGCAGGACTCGCAGCCTTTCTCGCAGGTAAAACACCACTCATAATCCCTACTAAAGTCACATACATACAAATTGCAATGAGTATTGTCCAAAAATGCCATCTTTCACTCAGCTTACGAAGAATTTATTACATTTTGAATAAATTCATATGAAATCATAACCTTCAATTAAGCCGCACTCAAAGCAAATACCACTGAATATTAATCAATTAATCAAAAGGACTTGGGAAGGTATTACAAATGAAACGTGAATTCAGTCACGTATACAATTCTACAGACGTCGTTATTTTCATTTTGCAGATGCAAAACAACATGACTATGGGAAATCCCCAATATGGCGCGATGAACGGCTACGGTCAACAACGCAGCCATAATCCGGCTATGACCGGGATGGGGATGGGAGGCAACGGCGGGATGAACGGTATGACCAGCATGGGGCAGATGGGAAATGCCGCCATGAACGGTATGAACCCCATGGCGCAGATGGCCAACATGGGTATGCATGCCAACATGATGCCGTCGCAGATGGGGCCTGGACAAATGAGCAGCTCAGCGAAGATGGGCCCGGGATACCAAAGGCGACATACGCCGTATCCGTCCGGCACGATGCTTATGGGTCAGAGGAAAACACAGTACATGAGTGGGCAGCCCGGCTTTGGGCCGACTCAGTACCCGGCGGGATACGGCGGCAGACCGGGCTTCCAGGGGCAATACCCACCGCAGCAACCATTAGGGCCTAGCGGTAACTTCGGTGCGGCAATGAGAGGAACCATGAGGCAAACAACGCCGCCTTACTCAAACCAGGGGCAGTACTTCAATGGTGGCGTGCCAAGCCAGTTCCCTCAGCACCAGAATAGCAACGCACAGTATGGTGGGCAATACGGCGGACAGTTCGCGCAGGAGGTCGCCATGCGCACTAACATGAGCTATCAGCACAGTCCAGTTCCTGGCAATCCGACGCCGCCGCTAACGCCCGCCAGCAGTATGCCCCCTTACATCAGCCCTAATGGTGATGTGAAACCCCACTTCAACGAGCTCAAACCACCAATGGGCATGCAAAGTAAGGATGCTTCAAAAATATTTATCAAACAACAAATCTATACGTATGAAACCAGGACAGTCCACTAATAGTGCTTATTATTTTCAGATGACGAGCTCCGGTTAACATTCCCCGTAAGAGATGGTATTATATTACCACCATTTAGATTAGAACATAATTTAGCAGTTAGCAATCATGTATTTCAATTAAAACCCACGGTCCATTCGACGTTAATATGGAGGTAAATATTGTAGTAAAGTAATGCATAATTAAAGTTAAAGTGCAACGTATCGGACAAGGATTTTAACATGTTTATTTCTTCACAGATCGGACCTTGAGTTGCAATTAAAATGCTTCCATCACGAGGATAGGCAGATGAACACAAACTGGCCAGCGAGTGTTCAAGTGTCGGTCAACGCAACTCCATTACAAATAGATAGAGGAGAGAACAAAACATCACACAAACCATTGTACCTGAAAGAAGTGTGCCAGCCAGGCCGAAATACGATACAAATCACTGTCTCAGCCTGCTGCTGTGTAAGTATTTCCTAATGTCTTCTATATTAAACAGGATTAAATCCAAATATCAAGCAGCCAGCATTCTAGACCATTACATTCTAAAAACGTGGTCATCAAAACTAATGTCCCTCCTTTTTTTTCAGTCACACCTGTTTGTTTTACAATTAGTTCACCGACCGAGCGTACGAAGTGTGCTGCAAGGTCTATTAAGAAAGCGCCTATTAACTGCAGACCACTGCATCGCGAAGATCAAGATGAACTTCAACCAGACGCCGACGAATGGTAGCAATGGATCCAACACAGCTAACGACAGGGACAGCGTTGAACAAACAGCTTTAAAAGTATCGTTAAAATGTCCAATCACGTTTAAGAAGATCACGCTACCGGCACGTGGCCACGAGTGCAAACACATACAATGCTTCGATTTAGAGTCGTATTTACAACTGAACTGTGAACGAGGGTCATGGCGGTGTCCAGTTTGCAAGTAAGTGTTGCTCCCGACATTCCAATCGTAGTCATACTTTTGTTTTATAGAACAAATGTCTAACAAGATGATTTCTTTATAGTAAACCAGCACAGTTAGAAGGTTTAGAAGTGGACCAATACATGTGGGGTATCCTTAACACGTTGAATAGTTCAGATGTAGACGAAGTCACGATTGACAGTGGTGCTAACTGGAAGGCAACTAAAATCGCCAACAATACTGGCATAAAGGTGAGTATTTGTCACACGACTAATGCATTTTTATTATTTACTAGCTTACCCGACAAAGAATGTCCTTTCCAAACAATAAATAGTTCATACAAAAATCCCATTAAAAAAAGGAGTTTTAGTTTTCCCATTTTTCAATTTCCCTAAAATTCTTATTCGGTCTATTATGAACATATACCCAAATCGGTACAGCCGTTCTCAAGTGATGCGCTTACCAACGAACAGCATTTAATTTTTATAAAATGATTACCTATATTAAACTTTGACGTAATTGAAAATGTTTCTAAGACGTGTTCTTACTTTTTGCAGCAAGAAGAAGATAGCAGTGATGGCAGCGTAGGAAAGCGCAGTAAAGCAGTATCACCGGGCTCGATGAACATGCCTACAATGAATAACTGGGACATGAACCAAGCACTATCGCCATACCTTCCTCCTGACATGAACACTATCGCCAGCGGCTCAATGATCTCTTCGTACAACCAAAACGGCCAGAACAGAAATTCAAGTTCGAACAATCAGAATTACGACTTCGGGATGAACAATGGGCCTGGCAGTAACGAGTACGCTGGAAATGGACCTCTTTCGCATCTGAATGACAGCGTCAACTCATTAGATCCTCTCAACGCGATGGAGAAGAGCCTTAACGATCAGGTAAACTTTAACGACTAGAGATTTGGGTCCAACCTGTGCTTATTTAGAGAATAAAATCTACCCTTTTATTAATATTTGCTGTGTTAAGTTATGACAAGCTAAAACATTTAGAAGTGTAACCATACCTGCCAATGCACCAGAATTTGTAGCTTAACGTCCACGTATTGTCCAGATGCCGCACACACCGCATACGCCGCACACGCCGGGCTCGGCGCATACACCGGGCGGCGGCGGCGCGCACACGCCGGGCTCGTCGCACACGCCGGGCCCGCCCTCCGTGGACCACCACTCGCTTACCGATGTCGACATACCCGCCGACCTCAACTTTGATCCCGCCGCCGTCATAGATGGAGAAGGGACAGATAATCTCAATGTGAGTATTTTATCTTATTTGATACCGATACCCTAAGTTCGGGGTTCCAAACCTAGAGACATTACATTAACCCTTTTTTAACTGGTATCGATGGGCCTACATCGGCATGAATACATACCGGGATGAAGGCAATATAGAGATAAGCAATACGACATTGAATTAATAATAATTATACAGGCTTGAATTTAGTAGAATGTCATTTTTAGCACATTGTTGCCGAGTCATGGGATCTACATAAACAGGGTGTATCAGAATGGTGTGTTCAAATTTAAGGGTGTGGCACAGACCATCAATCTGAACAACTTTCTCGGTTCTCCATGAGATCAACATCGTAATCGCAAAACAATTATCAGCCCATACATTTGGGCCGAGCAGGTATTGAAGTTTAGAATGGGTAAAATTATACTAGGTACCTTGCTGGACGAATTCGCATGCGCTTTACTTCAAACTACAGCAAATAAACAAATATTTAATTGGGATGAAATACTTTCAAGCAAACGTTACTGTGAAGCATCCAACACCAGTAAAAGCGAGCCAAGCCTGACTGTCATTTTCTTATTCCAGCTATTGCCGGAGACAAGTGTGGACCCGATGGAGCTGCTATCGTACTTAGACGCACCTGCGCTTGGTGAGCTATTAGCGACGCCGCCGTCGTCGTCGTCATCGGCGGGCAGCCACCCACCGCGTGCGCCTTCCTCCGACGACCTCCTGGCACTGTTCGAGTGAACACACGGTGACCTGCCGAGAAGTACGTAGACGGGTTTACGAACAGGATTGTCAATTAAAATCACCACTAGGAAACTGAACATCTCGAATTGTACTTAAAACAAGATACTCTATTTCGCTCGTTTCATGGTTTATCCCGTTCATTATCATAAGACCGGAGAAAATACTTGCTAACTCCTATAACCGTCTACGTAACTAACTCGCTTGTTACATTGAGAAATTTATTCATATGAGAGTCAAACTAGGCGTTTGTTCAACTCGCAATGAAGCCAGAAGCCCGATATTGTGATATTAGATTTTAGTTCCTTCTCCACGTGTCGCTGGGTTGAATATCGCAGAGCGTTCGAACACTAGATGTTTTCAGAATCTCTGTCACCTTGTAAAGGTGTAATCGTCTAGTAGAAGTTCCGATCACGCTGTCGTGTTGGACACAGCGACACACCGAGGCATCGATTGTCGAAACAATGGTGTTGGAGAACATTTATTAGGTATATAAGTAAAGTATTGGAGGCAAACGGCCATAGACACTGCGGTGTTGTGCATGTATAGTTCCTCGCACCGCCGCACACACGGTGGCGCTACTGAGCTCCTTTAATATTCTAAACTCTAGCATAAACTGTAACACAAATTTTCATTAATAATTCAACTTCTTATTCGATATAACTGTAATCGATTAGAGTTTTTGATTTGTGTCCATAATTTGTGAATAGTTCACCGGGTGTAAATAATAAAGAGGAGTTATTTTTATTTGTGCTAGTTGTTTTGTGTACTGTGGGCGGGGCCGGGCGGCTCCTTGTACGTATAGGCTAGCCGAGCGCGGCCGGCCCGTCCGGAGGCATTGTGAATCTTATAGTTCCTATTGGATGCGAGCGAACTATAATGTTCAATTGCCATTTACTGTAAACATATTCCTTCAAGTTTTCGCATATTCTGCATTTTTAAATGGTAAGATATGATAGGATTCGTGAGTATAACGCTGCTCGCTTTTGGGTGATATATTCTAAATGAGTTGTTTGAAATCAACAAATAAATGGTAACAAATTAGTTACAAAAGTATATTGTAAATGTGAGTGCAAAAATGAACTCTGTTAAATTATTTTGCGTTATGTGAATCGAAGAATGATAGAAATATATTTTAATTTCTATATAAATAGTAATGAACTGTATTATTTGTAAATATGAATCTAGATAAGAATATTATATTACCTAGTTATATATAGGAGAAGAACATGGCAGATACTTATATGACGGCCAGTTTAGTATAGTATTACTAAATTAAAGAAAAAATCTACACATGGTTTTACATGTACATACAAAATTACCATACCTATTATACAAGTCTATGCGTTTGGAGCCCAGTACAGTAAGCTAACAACTTCCTTTCAACTGTTGAGTCTCATCATACTTCACATATTATGTAAATGCCTCTGAAAAACTGCAACTTTTAGAACTACTTCATTACTTTTTGAATTTATTTCAACATTTAATATCATATCATTGAACTAGTCCCTTCGTATTGCATTGATTTTGTACGAAAAAAAGTTCCTCTTACTTGAGTTTTATTGAAATTAGGTATAATTATTTTTTCAACAAATTAGTGTATTTAGCACAAGACATCTTGAATTTCATTCAATATTTAAATATATTCACATTATAACATAAGTTTTAAGTTGATAGTAGGTACTGTATTTGTGCTCTAAAACGATTCTCTATTTACAAGTTCAAACCGCCAATATAAACATTAATAGAAAAATGTGTTACATCCGTGCTCATCTTAATTTTGTTTCGTTTTGCCCACCTCAGATAAACATAGAAGCAATAATAATGAAGTGCTGATAAAATAAATTTTATTTAAAATAGTTGAATATTTTAAAGTATATAAGTATACACTAAATAGAAATTAAAATTGCGATGAGCATCGAATTGACAAAATCTTATTTCACGTATTTTCAAATGTTTGGTTCCAATTTTGATGTTTCGAGTAATGTTGCGCAAGCAAAATCAATTATATTTGTTGTAACTTATTTAATTGTTTTTAAATCTATATATTTAGAGTAACGCGCAGCGCAAATTGTCAACATTTTGTTTCTAAATGGAATTAAGTTCCCATAAAATATGACAATCATGACACCATAATTCATTTTAGATGTTGTAAATTTTTCAAACATAACTTACGGTTAATAACATTTTTAATAACAGATTAGAAAAATATCTCTTACTTAGAGTTGTATGTAAAACTGACGATTGTTTCACTATCTTATGTAAATTGATGATTTGCGCATCTTTACTTCATGCTATGAATATGGACGCCTCTTTAGAGTTAGTCAAACTATTACGAAAACACAATAAAATTAGTATTATATAAAGCCGTGGTCAATTATTCAAACAAGTTACAAATAATTTACGAATTGTTGTCAAGTTTTTGTTGTCGTCCGTTCGTGGTTGATTGATTGTGTGTCTAGTTGATCACAGCTTTAGCATAAATTACATAATTTTAAGGGACCTTCAATTCCAGTTAGCTAGATCTATTTATTGTAGTGAATATTGCTGTTGGATGGATCATCGCAACGATTTTTGTGTGACCAAATAGTAATTTTTTACATGTTTACCTATTTTAGGTAATTTAAAAGTAATGAATTTGTTTATATAAAAATTAAAAATATCACAAAAAATTTATAGCATATCACATTATAAAAATAGCAAAAATCGAATCGAATGATTCATCCAAGTGAGTAAATGATTACAATATTATATATTTTGTTGAATATTATAATGAACTGCTGTGAAGTAGATTTTGTGCTCGTACAAATATAAGCAGCATTTGGAAATAAGTGAAAAAGAATTCTAAATAAGGTAACATGCGACCCATGACTCTGAAGTTAATAATGCAAAGCCAAACTGTACTGTAGCGTATTTAACATTTGAACATTATGACTGTGAAAAGTTTAGCAATCAGGTTGGTACCCACTAAATTCATTTCGAAATGTGTAAAATGAAAAAACATAACATTTTTATGTTATTGAAAATAAAATAAATCTAAAAATTATAATATGTGACTTTCATTTAATTCTTCCTAACAATTAACTTCACAAATATAGATCGATCGTCATATACGAGTATAACACATAACTTTTGTTGACAAAGTTCAAAGCACCGATCATCATCTGCCTAGCCTTTTCCCAACTATGTTGGGGTCGGCTTCCAGTCTAACCGGATGCAGGTGAATACCAGTATTTTACATGGAGCGACTGCCTATCGGACCTCCACAACCCAGTTACTGGGTAATACGATACCCCTTGGTAAGACTGGTTGTCAGACTTTCGGGCTTCTGACGACCCGTAACGACTGTCAAAGATCCACGAATGACAGCCGGGACCAACGGCTTAACGTGCTTTCCGAGGCACGGAAGTTCAAAGCACCGATATGACTAAATATAACGTAAGATAATTACTTATACCTTTTAAAAGTTTTGAGAAGGAATGGTACATTGCAGTTTACTTCCTTTTATTTTTTTTTACATTATAAGAAATAGTGAAAACAATCAGCATAAGGTAATGGGAAGGCTAAGAAAACGTCACTCCTCTAGTCATGCCAATGTCACTCCTTCTTAGAGAATTTTCTTCCCAGAGTTCCCAGTAACAGCAAGCAGACAGGAAAGGCATGTTCACCAGTCCATACACACGCATATAATGTTATAGCTGACTAATCAATTTAGAACAACGAACGGGCATCAGAAACGACCAGATAAACCTGTTTAGTGTTCAAAAATTATGCTTAATTATAAAATTTTACAATGTGGAATGTTTTGAGAAATCCAACCATTACACTGTTGTGTTCGCAAGAAGTCAAACCAGTATGTGGGCTATTTATAAACGAAAATAAAACTAAACCTGAAGGATACCTCACAGTGCTTTATTAAAGCTCCTCCAGTTTTGTATACGTAGCTGCCTAAGTTATCTATGTTGCCATACGCGGAAACCAAGAGTGCTCGAAGACTTTATAAAAAAACTTAAGATTTAAAAATAAAATTGTAGTACACATTATAAATAGTTCCCGAACATTTTAAATTATTTTTCTAATTTAATTTTAACTCCGACTATATCCTGTGTGCAACACTTTCGTGGATACCCTAAACAAGAAATGCTACTGGACCTTTACTAGCCTACCTACAGACACTCGGTACAGGTTACAAGAACTGAGGTGAACTCAAGGTAAATCTCGCGATAAATCGGTCAGTCTAAAACTAAAATAATGACCTAATGCAACGGAAGGATCCAAGTAGATGGGCAGGAGATATATTATAATGATGAGTAGGTAAGTACCATCTACTGAAGGTTGAGTTTCTTTTGAAAGCAGGCAGAACAAAGAAGTCATTTGCCCAATCGACGTCTGGAGAAGGTATTGGATGGATAAAAATCGAATAAAAGATTATCTACCTATTTTTTTTTTAATTAAAATAAAAACCTATCGACAACTTGTGTAAAATTTCTGCCGTGGTGTTTGCTGCAGTGTAACAAGGCGCTCAAGCATTGCGTCATCGCATAGCTTCATGGGCCCTTCTAGGCCTGAAGATGAAGAGGCAAAATACAGCACACCAAGCTACGCCCCAAGTCTCCACTACTGGATGCCTGAAGCTAGCCTGCAAAGAAATTATGACTTAGACGGAGTCCAAACCCAAGCAAGCCGCGCAACTAAAACCTTCGACCAGTAGAGGGACAGTATGAACAAATAAAGAGTAAAGTGTGTGTACAGATTTCAATAAATTACAAAATATCGTTAGGTATACTACTAAGAGGACCTTACTGGTATGTCAAAACTAAGAACCTGTAAATGAGCGGTCCCCAACACTTAGTAGATACTACTAGCAACTCGATTGATGGTAGTGTTATTAAGCTGGCAACACCGCACACTCGCACGCGCAGCGCAGCCTTCTCGCACGCACACACGCCAATGGATCTCATGTAAACACGTGCCCTACAGCCTACAGCGCAGACAGTCGATTAGTCGACGGGTCCGCGGCAGGTATCGCGCCCCGTCCTACCGGTTCAACGATAAAACGATCGAACGAACGCCACCGTCAAACGAACTATATTGTATTCTAAGCACAACGAACAACAAGACAGTTTTTAAACATTAGCAGTGCGGTAGAGTGCGCGCGGTTTTGAAACAGCCGAGGTATGCGTTCGTAAACTTCTCCTAAGTGCATAGCGGTATCGCGGAACCAGATTTTAAGTCCTCAATGTATTGAAAGTAGCTTTTATGTTGTTTGTTTAGTCAACCTATTCCTGTATTTTGTATTGAATATCAAGACTGCAAAGAGTGCCTGACTTATAGACTAAAGGTAAGGCTAACTTATTAATTGTAATATAAATAAATAACACGTTAATTATATTTGCATTCATGTTGACTAACACTGGTTGTAATATTAGCCATAAGACGTGATACAAAGACGCTGATGTAAAGAACCATTTACATTTTCATATAAGATAAATATTTTCCTCATACAGTACAAGAGTTTTTAACAACGCTTACTACTTCGTTCTTTGTGCTCACCAACAGTTTCATGAAGACAACTGCGACGTACATTACTCGGAGCATCTTATCTTGCTTTGAAGTCTTTTTGGATTTTTTTTGGTAGCGCAAGGGTCGGGTTAGTTTATCAGCAGGTACTCGTAGATGTCTTAAGACTCATTTTCGGCGAACCTGGATTATAAAACGACAACATTGCAAACAAGTCTGCCCCTTTAATATTTTAACACAAATACTGATTTGTTTATAGCAATTCATGTATTACTTTAAGTAAGTATAGCAATATAAATACCAAATCTAAATTTTCTTTTCCTTAGTAGATAGTGTTTATAGTTGATAAATTTTTACATTCTTGTTGCCGAATACCAGTTACCTATAAGCTATTTAACATTAGCAAAATTATGACTCAAAGACATTTATTGCTAATTATTATGAATGAAATTAAAAACGTCGACACATCATTATCACACGTAGAACTGTTCATGCATTTTCAAATGTGAACTGGCCTAGTTCGGCTGAACAAGTTATTATCATGAAAATAACTTTAAAAAAAATTACTGCAGCAAATTTCAAGATGTTATGCAATCAAATGTATACTTTACATGAATTCTACTGAGTAACCTACGTCACAGGCCGGGTATAGTAGGTCCCTACGTTTCTTATTTTATAAACAACGTTATCATTAGTGTAAGTAGCCCCCAGGTGTATCATGTTCAACAAATCAATAACCTTCATCTTCAAGAATAAAGCAAAGCAGACAAAGACTTGCACTTAGCGAACAATGGCGAAATTACACATGTAGGTACTGTACTGTATGTACTTATTTAGACGCCAACCGTCTACTTACGGTATATGATTTATGAGTATCTGGATTCACACAAGATGCCTATAAGTATTACCGTTAGATACATTGCTATTTACTATATGATTGGATTTCCTTGAGTTTGGAAGTCTTTGAAGAAGTTGTTAAATGTTCAAAATCACATGCAGCTATTAAGTAGTGACCTCAAACTGATGCCCATAATAATAATCTATTTGTACCGATCTAAAAGTATAGTCGTAAAGAAATGTTTGGCAAATATACCCAGCACCATGATCGCATGAACTCATGACCTGTAAAACTATTGCCTTCTACTCTTTAATGGTCTTCTTCGTGCTTGGGAACGATTAATATTAATTTAATTACTTATAGCCAATATATCTAAGTATACAAACTTGTGCTCAACGTTCTAGGTCAATATTACCAAATCGTATTTTAAATGGATTTTATGCACCAAGATATATTCGTGCATCTTTAATTTTGAGGTAAATTAGTCATTGTCAGAACTCAGAACTAACCAAATATTTTGAACAAAATAAATATTAAACTGAATAAGATCTAAATACAGAAATAAACAGGTGACTTCCTGTTTTTTTTTTCCATTTCATTAAAGGCAACGTAATCCCAACCTGCCGAACAGGTGCCCACAGAAACCACCAATAACAATCAAGCAGTTAACTTTTTGAAATCCTTTTTTCGCCTTCTAATCACTTGGATTCTCCAACAAATACGTTCGATGAGTTGGCATCGCAGTTGGAACTTGAAGGATAATGAGCAATCAACACGCAAACAACACGATGCTACGAGTATATGGATATCGATATATCTGCGATGACCACAGACATCGTAGGTATATTAGTCATGGAAGACCATTTACTGGACTTTGGAATCGATGCATTTTAATAATGGAAGTGAAAAAGGTGGTAGATTCCGTGTATAGATATGGTTAGGCGTCGTCGCACTGCTAAAGCTCACATACACTTGAGTTTATGCTGGTTAAACTTTGTATATGATAGACCACAAAAAAGCCTAATTGCCTGAACCGACAACCCAAGACAGAATAACTTGGCGCAGAAAAGTGAGGAGACCCGACCCCAAATAAAGGAACCAGAGACGGCAGAAGAAGATTATGATAGAAAAAAATATGAATCGGGCCGTGAATCTCGAAACGGCTAGTTGACACTTCCTGTGACCCAAGGGCTGGCTTTTACCTTGGCCAGAGGTTAAGCATTACCATACAACGTGGCAATGCCGCCTGTCTCTTGGGTACATTACCAGTCGACAACAATGCGCATGAATTTTGCGGATAATTTTGTTATTTTCATTAATTAATTAGGTAGATAATGTTATGTTGTTATTTACGTACATATTATTTTAATTATGTTTGTATAAGATTCATTCAAAACTATGCTGAGTCCGTTATATTTTTACCCGACTGCGCGCCAGCAAAGACAATTATGTTTTTGCCCCGTATACACAGGTACACCGACAAAGTACTTATTGCAACATTGAACTGAACTGCATATCTGCAATGATAAAGAGTTCGTAACTACACTGGGCCGCTCTTAAGCTGCCTCAACCATTGCAATTTTAAAACAACAACCATTTAAAATTATACGAATCGTGAAGATCGTGCGTTACGTTTACATCGCTACGCCTTGCGAAAGTCTTCTCTCCCATCGACAGGTATAGGGTTGACTATTAGCAATGGTTATATAAATGCAACAAAGGTTACAGGTGCTTGCGTAAGTATAAGTATCTGGAAAGCCAATCGGGGATAATAACATGATGGTAATGACTTCTGGAACTACAATGAACTGTGTGTCGTGCATTGTCCTACTTGTTGCAAATCAATCGATGTTCAATGACCCAAACCAGATCGTTATTCTTACTTAAGGTTAAACTAACATGAAGTATTTAATGTTTCAACAAGCAGTGAACTCTTCAATTTGACCTCGCAACCCTAATGGAATGGAGAAGACTTGTAAACACAACAGTACATGTTTATGAACTTTACTGCACCAACATAACTGTCGCAAACTGTTTTTTCATAGAATAAAACAATTGGTACAAATTCCTTTAAAAATATAATCACCATCTTAAATTTTAATTGACCTTACAATTACTTAACATACCTGCAAAATTCTGCCACTGAATGGGAGAGCCGAAACTTATCACTTACACTTTACACTACACTACACTGAATAACTTTATGTGATATATCCATAGAACACTAAAGGCAATTAGAAACTGTCGATGGCGATCTGACCTCTATGGCTCTAGCCTCATCGCTCATATTCATTTGTGGTTTACTATCCAATCATGCATCGCCACACCGTATTTTCGCGCAGTCGCAATAACTTACTCTGCTTAGTCTCTTTTGTTTTGTTTCCAATCTTACCACAACTAAAGCACAAACAATAAATGTCAAAAAGATACTGTTTTATGTGAAGATAACACAGCAAGTTTTTGACATATATTTATTGTTCATCTTTAACAAAAAAAAAACTATTAATACAGATACAGTACAAACACCAAGTTAGTAGTTACGGTCGCGGTACAGAGCAGCTATGGTCATCATTATAATAATAATATATTTTATTATATCTAGGTATTTACAGTGATTAAGTATAACCGGAATGAGAATAACACGACCGGAAACTAAGCTTGAAATAATGTGGTAAGAATTATAGGTATGAACATGTGTTCTTAAAAATAATAAAAAAATATCGGTTCTCCTTCTTTGCACTTCACATAAGGAATACACACACCTACTTACTAATTTAAAAACACGACGACTGTCAATGATTCAGACGAGGCTTAAGTATTGGTGACGCATGGACCTCTGCGGAAAATACCAATAACTACTTTCATATAAAAGTATTAAAAACATATTCCAGCTGAAATTCCTCTAGTACTTAGTCTATTTTTAAATTCCGTAAAAATATATTTCCTTAGGCTCAATTTACGCTGCCGCGGAACAGACGAAAAGCGAATTTTTTTAACCAACTGTTACTAAAGCATAATGAACTTTATGTCAATGGTGTAACGTACAAATTAGATACGATAACATTAATTGGTGATTTGCATCTCGTCCGTATTCCGTTATTTTTTTTTTTTAATTAATTAAAATTACACGCATGTATGGAGCATTTCCCTTAGTTAATGCATACAATATGTCTGAGTTGTAACCAGATTTTTTTATCTGGTTACAACTATTTTACGATTAATGTAATGTTACGATTAATACATTGAACATCACTAATCTACTGGCTAGGTTTCAACATACTTAATAGTTATTGCAAGACTGATTTAGATACAATCGTAAATTAGTATTAACGTGGTTTTTATATACATCAGCACCCTAATTGCATAACGCACTATCAATCTCAATCTGAATAATTTTGAAGGATATTGCTAATCCATTTCTTCATAAGTTCGAAAAATTTGTCTGCTCAATAACGTAAATACCGTAATGAATGCTGTTAAACTGTCAAAATGAAACCCATTGCTACTGATAGTGTGTTATGCAATTACCCCGCTGTTTCCTATCAACGGCTAACTGAAATCCATTTGTGACCAATAAACTAAACTGATGAGTTCGACTTCGAATACGCGTACGAGACACTGTGCAGCGGGCATTACGTTACGTCATCTGTCGCCTTCGTCGCCTGCCACGGCCACCGCTGCGCGCCGCAGTCGCGCCGGCCCGCTACCCCGCCCCTTACTTCCCACCCGCTTATCCGCACTCCGCAGTTGGTCGCAGTGCTCTCGTCTAAACGGTTGATTATTTTGTTTTTTCACTTACTTGTGTGACTACGAATTGATAATAATGCCGAGATACAAACATTGTATTGTGCCTAAATGTAACAATACAACGGCTGTTACACCAAACAAAATGTTTTTTCAAGTTCCGCGAAATGCAGAAATTAGAATGAAATGGAGTAAAGCAATGAAGAGAAATAATAAACCTCCTCTTTCAAACAAAAGTGCTTTATACTGCTGTGAAGATCATTTTGACGTAAGTATTGGTTTGATTTCGAAAATGCAATTATTATTTATAGTGGATACTTACTATGCACGTATAAATTCAATGAGATAACCAGCTTTTTAAGCCCGGACGTATAAAGAGGAGTGTGTTACAAGTTTGACAACCATTTCGTCCGTGTGTGTGTGTGTATCTGTGTGTCTGTTTGTGGCATCGTAGCTCCCAAACGGGTGACCCGATTTCAATGCGATTTTTTTTATTAGATGGCTGGTTTGATCGGGGTGGTTCTTAGGTATGTTTCATGCTAATCTGTATAACAGTGCATTTGTTAGTAACTGATGTAACGAACGGGTCGCAGTACCTACCTACTATTACGATTACTGAAATGTTTTTGAAATTAATTTATGTTTTTTTTTCGCACAGCTTGCGACGGATATGGAGAACTACCAAGAATTCAAATCATTGGGTGGACCAACTAGACTTAAAAAAGGTGTTCTTCCGCACAAGTTTGCTTGCCAAAAGAAAGAAGAGATTACAATTCTACTAGAACTGTCTGCATACCAAAAACGAAAACAAGTCGCTTGTTTTGAAAGAGCTCTTAATTCCAATATTTCTCACGAAAATGTAGAAGTCCCGGTTGAATTCGTAAAATGTGAACCTGATATTTTATCAGATACGACTGAGGGAGATCCAATTGAAGAAGATAAAGTACCTGAGAACGAGTCCAATGGTTCTCCTAGTCATAGATCAATTGGAATTCAAGTAGATCTAAAGAAAACAGTACAAAGCCAAGCCACCAATACCGACAGTTCTCCAAAGAAAAAAAAGGTCAAAAGATCTTACAACCAGAAGTCATAGGTAGCCTGTACACGTAAATACGTAATGCAAAACGAACAAAATCACTGTCGAATATTGCTGTGAAGTGAAAATATGTTTAAACTGGATTTCATTATGCAGTCACATCGAGGATACTCCTATTAATTTAGACGAAAAATCAATTGATTACCAAATCATGTTCAACACTTTGCGATAAAAGGACTCCACTATCAATAAGAACTCTGAAAACCTATCCTCAGTAGTCACGGCTGAGAGGCATTGGATTACTAAATGGTTAGAACGCCAAACGCTCACAGTAGGTATGTAGTTATCAAAGTAGAGTGCTACAAGGATATTTTGGCACCCGTATGACATAGACAGGGGGGCGTTGTTAGTATTTGTGAAATTGTGTCACAAAAATTGTATTGCCAAAACACAAAACAAGCGACGTTAGTTCCGATTTGGGCTACGCGCCAAAATAACCATGCAGCGTTGTAAGCTCAGATTCAAGACGGTCCCACGAAAAACATTGAAACAAGTTGACAAGGAAGAGTCCGAAGGATTCACCATTTTGTGTATACCATAAGTCATAGTACATACCTCTGTACATTTGTGCTTAAAGTATTAAATAAATAAATAAATAGTCATACACATATGAAGACACCGTGAATATCTCGACAACATAAGGGGTTATGCATTTTAAACCAAAATTGTAATTAGAAGTTTTAAGAAAAATAAAATTACTTACTTAAAAAACTAACAGTCTTATTTTTTGTTTCATTAGGATTATAACTTGTGTTTACATGTATTTAGACGACGTACCTACTATACCATTTATGGAAATCATAAGTAAACAAAAATATGGATATGTATGGAACTGCGGCCTAATTACGTAACACAAAATGGCAATGCCTTTCAATTTGACAATTCAACAACATTCGTTGCGTTATTTACGTTGCCAAGCAGACGAATTTTTCAAACATACGAAGCAATGGATTAGAAATGTCTTTTAAAATCCTTCGGATTGTACTACTTCGGATGTATGTTACGCAATTGGGGTGCTGAACATACTTCAAATCACATATTTTCAAAGGAACCACAATACAACAGCTACAGTAACTACGAATAAGGTCTATACATACAAGTGACCAATCATGTATCACGGTTGACTCGTCAACCACTCGTCAGTGGATGCCTGAAAACGGGCGTCATCACCGACACAGGCTTAAGAAACTGGCGTGAGGAGAAGACAAAATACAAAGAAAAGTATGGGCAAGACCCTTGCCCAGCAGTGTGAGAAAAATAAAAAACTCGTATATAATAACGTATTTTGCTATGTGCACGATCCTCATTGAGTCGTTATTCTACCATTTAGAACATGGCATGAAATGACATACATCTTTTGTCAATATCGGTTCAATAGCCACCACGCAAATGATGAAGCGAACGTGTGAACCTTTTTGCATCATACTAGAGTAGGTATTTATACTTACTGGAAATATTTCGATATTTTCTGAAGTACTCATTTGTAGGTAGGTACCTACCCTACGCAGTGTGAATTGTGAGAAGTGTCGGAAGTTTGTTTAGGTTTAGGAATTATTATGAACGTTTATACCGCTAAGCGATTTGACGATTTCGAACCCGACGTTTCGTAATAAACGTTAGAATTATATTAAGAGGTCAATCAACTTCAGCGATTTTTATTAGCTTTTTATATTTTAGAACCTTTTACATCAACAGTTAGCTCTGCCAATCGCAGTCATTGGCCCCAAACAAAAAGGGAGGTCTCTAATTTTATCACCGCCTTCTAGCAACACCAATTATATAAAACAAAATTAACCTTTTCACCGCCAAGCACTTCTATAGAAGTTCGGGATTTTCGTGCCACCAGCGCCACAACTTCTATAGAAGTTGTTAATTTTAACTATCTTATTAAAATAAATTTACTGTGATTAAAAGCTTTGTTCCATTTTATTATTTAAGATAGCACTGTCTACTACCCTGTTTTTTATTTTTCTACACAAAATAAGCCCTAGTTTGTCCTAAAATCGGCAAAAACAGAAAATCCGAATTTTGTTACTTTCCTCAGAACGCCAATCACTTCATATCAAGTTGGCCAGTGATGTGCCGTGAAAGGTTGATTTCACCATTGAAATATTTATAAATACAGAAAGTTACGAATATCGAAAACAATTTGAGGTCAATAAAATATGAACTTAGTTATCTACTTCATTACAAAGGATAGTAGATGAATTTCGACCTTCAGGTAGATGCCGATACGTAATTATAAAGTTGTTATCAATTCTTGTCGATAGTTATTTTCCCATCTCTACAAAACAATTGGTCGTCTATGCCCCTGTGCGCCACCGAGTGCCACGAACTACTATAGAAGTTGGTCAGTGACGTCATAGGCGTGCGGCTGTCAAGGTCACTTTGGCATAGTGCAGCACAAAATCGGATTCGCGCGCACGCATCTTTCTTTCTTTCACTTGATAACAAATAGAAAAATAAGTGAAGAACTTGATTCGGACGAACTTCTTAAAATTTTGCAAGGTGTGGAATCGGACTCGGACATTGAACCAGAAGATAATTCTGAGGTAGGTATGTCTAACTGGATGATAATAATAATGTTTATTCATCAAAGAGTAGGAATTCAATAAGTATGTAAAATGTTCGGTGAGCCCAGTATCTCCAGATGCACTGTAATTACAGTAGATTTAGGTACTGTTTTTGTACTCCATACACTATTATGGTAAATACAATACATGAGTTAAGAAAAGAACAGAAACAACACTTAAAAAACAATGCTTTGATAAGTACACGGCTACAAGCGTGATAGAATTTAAATATATAGTTACTTTCCATTTCAAAAAACACTTTAAAAACAATTAAAAATTCTGCCACTTAGATACCTACGGTAAAAAACGTTAACTGCAGTTATTAAAAAAACACAGGAATAAACAAAAATAGAAGAAAGAAAGACCATAGACCCCATCCCTGATCAGAATCGAATTCAACGTGCCCTCAGTGCCAATAACTTGATATGAAGTTAAAGAATGAGATCATGAAACAAATAGAGATGTACCCCATTCCTTATAGTTTTAATTGATTTATGTATTAGCTTCTTTGATACTCATAATTTATACTGTTTTTTCTTATTAAGGATACTGTGAAACAAAACAAATCTGGAAATATTTAATCAGTTTTTATTTATATTCGTAAAATCAACTTTAAATCTTAACTTTACGCGTACAAATCTTATTCATCGATATGACGATATCCCCATCACTACTGTTTACTATATATTTAGTTATACATTTATAGCTTGGCGCTCGGCGAGGCATTGCGTTTTGTGTACGTTGGCGGCGAAAAGCATAAACAGACAACTGCTGTACACACACTAGGTGAGAGAGTTGGCGACTTCGAAACCAACCTTACTACGTTCGACGATTATAAAATTAATTTATGGCTTGTTCGATCTTTTAAGAACATTTTAATTAAGTAAAGCCATCCCGAAACGCATCAGTCTACGAAAAACCAATAAATTTAAAGAACTAACGATAAAAGTAAAACTATCCGTTTTATCGTGTAAGTGGCACAGACCCTTAGTAGTGGGCGCATTACGTATGCCAGTCAGCGGCGACTTGCGCGCAGGACGTTGCACCCGCCTCGCCTCTCACGCTGCCTTCCACACGTCTATGACCATTCGACCGTAAGAGGCAGATACCTACATGAGCACCTATATTAATTTATTGACATATAATATAAGAACAAGCTGGATACAGACATAGGACAGCTCAAAAAAAGTTCTAATTATTGCTGTGGATGAGTTGTTTGACTCAACATCTAAAACCTGCGCGTGCGTTGGAATTCTTTACAAAATATTGGCTTGTCACGCACCCCACGTGTGCTATATGACCGTAAAGAAACGTGTACCTAAGTGAGATGCGTATTGGATGAAGATTTAGTGATAAAACAGACGCTCACATCTTCATGTTTTATACATCAACGAGTACTTACCTACTGAAAAAATGTGCATTCTTCAAAATAAGTTAGTGATCATGGTCAGTGCATGAAAGATAAAATTTTAATATGGGCTACGTGTGATAAGACTGAGACCTGCACCATAATTGGGTAACACACTATCAATCGGAATCTGAATAATTTTGAAGCAAATTGCTAATCCATTGCTTCATAAGTTCGAACAATTTGTCTGCTCAACACGTAAATAACGCAATGAATGTTGTTGAACTGTCAAATTAAAAGCCATTGCTACTGATAGTGTGTTACGCAATTACCCCGCTGTCGCAAAAACCCTTTCTAGATGAAAAGGCGGCAAAACTACAGTGACATTTAATTACAGACGATTAGAATGTTTTATTGGCGTCTATAACATTCTAGTTTAACTCAAGGAAATTAGATTTCCTGTCCTTCTTTATTGGGAATACAGACACAAATCGTGTCTGAACACTGAGGATGCGCAAGACTTAAATAAAACAATGTAAAGGAGGTTCAGTTAGGGAGCGTTGCCCTGTCTAGGCTGGAGACAGAGATTCTTTTACTATCCATGCGATGGTAAGGTTTATCTCGACAAAAATTTCACGTTTAAACTGCTTTGACACAGCAATGGAATACCCATATAAGCAAAACGATAGTTTGATCACGAAATTAATTCTTAGTTCAGTGGTTCCGATCATGTGCGTGCATGAAGCAAACAATTCTCGATAGACATACTATATAGTATCTAAATATGAAATCAAGATGGTTTGAATTTTTAAGCAAATAGGTATGTTACAAAAAAATATACGCGTCGACTTGATAACCTCCTCCGTTTTTTTTTCGTCGGTTAAAAACAATTAGTTATAATTGACATACAATACTCTCAATTCCAGTAGGTATGTTAAATGAGAAATCCCATATTCCGTGTCATTGTTACTTAGTCGACTGTAAATTTTATGCTTTATGTGAAAGTGCCTAACACTTTCTATTAAATTTTATAATAGGTCTACCTGGATAAAAGCTATCTCTTCGCTATAGGAAGGTATCGTATATCGTAGCATGCACGCAAGAGGTTTTGGACTATTGCTATCGAATGCATAATAGGTAGTTCAATTTACTGCAGCCTAATTGGGTAACAGACTATCAATCTGAATAATTTTGAAGTATATTGCTAATCCATTGCTTCATATGTTCGAAAAATTTGTCTGCTCAGCAACGTAAATAACGCAATGAATGTTGTTGAACTGTAAATTTGAAAGCCATTGCTACTGATAGTGGGTTAAGTACGCAATTAACCCGCAAGTTCATAAAAAATTGTACAAAATCTTTAAAATTGTCATCTTTTGTTGAGATATGGATACTAGCTTCGGTCTTGTTTCCCTTTTTATTGCTACCTACTACCTACTGATAATATTAGTACTAAAGAGTGTTTAGGAGTTTTTAGGATTTGGAGGTATTTAGGTGGATTTTTTTGTTTACAATTTATGGCTTACAAAACTTAATTCGCGTTAGTGCCCATTTTCGCCTTCAATCGGAACCAACTCGCTGTCAAATTTCTGCAATAGATTAAGCCTGATAACGCATTTTATATGAATACGGAATACCCATCTAAGTACCTACCAAGTTAGCAAACACGGAATATTTTTGAAACTCTTGGTAGTACACCAACCCAGTAGGTTAGATAGACCAAAACGTAAAGCAAAACTAAGTATTTAGCGCTTAAAAGACGGAAAAGTAAAAAAATAACCGGTTTCTAACCTATCGCATTCGATTAATTAATTCATACGATAACGAAACCGATAAACATGATCTGTCAGTAAACTAAACATTCTGCAAAGTAAACTAGCACAGTTTTTTTAGGAACCAGTCTACTTATTTTGACATAGGGACAAATACAGTGAATGCAAACTTGTTTGAATTAGTTACAAGGAAGAATAAATTATGTATATGTTGATATTTGTTATTTACCTATTGGAGAATATAGGTTCTATAACTGTAAATAATCGATTTAAATGCCTATCTACTTAATTGTAATTTTCAAAGCAGTTTAAATTGGAGAATTTGCTATATTTTACAATATCTCCACATTCTAGATTGCAATAAAACAAAACCACATAATATTGTAAACTAGGCTGTATGTGGCTTGTGGCTCTATGGACAGGACACCAGAATAACCCGTTTTCCACGATTGACACACACGAGTTACAACCTGCGCGGGAAGATAAGCAAAACGAAATATATCTGCACCTACCTATCTCCCGCTTGACCGGTTTCTTGTTTTGAAAACTAGTTGCAATACGTTTCTATGGAAAAACAATAAAAATATCATCTTTCTATTAACAATTCCGAGCCCTTTCTAGGAGAAACAAGACGGCAAAATAAGGATTTGTGATTTTGAATAAGTATCTTCTTACAAAAAAGGACACGACTAAAATGTTAGTTTTTTTTTACCTGAAGGCCAATTCCCGTAATTAAAAACGTTCAAAATCTAGTCGCAGTCTCATCTCAGCGACAACCAAAGTAAAAAAAACTTGTCAAAAATGTAGAGAAATTAGAGGTAAGTAATTACCTTTGCTTCTAATTATAATCAAAGGTAATTACCTATTTTTGACAGATTCAGACAGATCAAGCTGTGAACGTTCTTAAAATTACGAGAATTCTCTCTGGTCTCACGTACCTACTCATGTCTTAGCCATATTTATACCCTGAAAAATCCGGTAAAATCTATATAGGTATTACTTACGTACAGCAAACAGCGAAAAGCAATACTATATTCAAAATTCGGAACAGACCATAAATAATCAAACATTTACCGGCATACAAGCAATATTTACCGGCATTTACAAGCGAAGCTGTGCAGCGGAAAACACTGACACTAAAATATGAATTTCATCTTTAATTATTTTTATGTCATTCAAACATTCAATTTACATTGGCGCGAACCCTCGACCTGAATCAAGTATGAGGCCGACACAATACCCGTCCATCACGTACAAGACACGCTTACATTAAATAAATATTATAATTATTTGACACACTTGCGTCGATAACCGCAGCTCTGAAACTATAACCGTAATTGTGGTGACGGTAGCAAATAGTACCTATCGGTTTTGTTTGCAGCCAGCGATCATCAGCTTACTGAACGGTCCGATATTTTTTAAATAGTAGATTGGATTACTTATCCTTATTATAGAGACGCGAGTAGCGCGCGAAATTCAAATGTTCTTCAGTGTGTGTCAGGTACAGGTTGCATTTTGTTGATCAAAACACATTCACAACCATAACAAATATGTATTTCCGCCTTAAGGCGACAGTGTGAAGTTATCCCAAGATTAAAAACTCGCTGTCGCAATTGAGCTTTTACGATGTAACTTAATCTAAAACTATAAAAAAGAATCTTAAGTCCAAGGAAGTCATGAACTCTGTTTTAGATTAACACCTCCATCACAGATTACTCTTCCGTGATTAAGACCAATATGAAGCAGTTCTGAGATTAACAAGTCATTCATAGGGTGTGAGGGTGAGCTTTAACAACTCAACTTCAGGATTAAATCCAAAACTCTGATAATTAGACAAAAGTCCAAAGAAGTCATGAGCTCTGTTTTGGGGATAATCAAAGCAAACGCAGGATAATTATAAAAAAATAACCAACTTGTATTATTTCCCCAGGCATTATGTAGAATTAAATAAGAATTAAAAATAATTTTGAAACAAAAACAAAACTGGAGTAAGTTGTGGTGTTAGTTAGAATAATGAGTAAATGGTACAAATTATATTTAATATAAAATTATTTTTTAAATAAATATACAATTCCTTAAAATATAAACCAAACTACCGTTTGCTGTGGATTCAGCTGAGTAACCAGAAACAGTTAAAAGAAAAGTGTCAGGAATGTAGGTAACTCCTAAATGAATAATTTAATATAGCAATCTACCAGTACTAGACAGATTTGGGACCTATTCTAGCTTTAAACAATATGATGATTTTAATAAAATAAGGTTGAAAATTTTATCACTTAGGTACTTACATGAATTATTCAATTGCCCGAACTTAGCCTATGTGAATAGCAATTAAAAAAAAAGCAAAATATTACCTACCAGAAGCTCGGGCAGCTCATGCAGTGCAGTCTCAGTTTGAAGCAGGCCATACAGCATGCAAGCTTAATTCATAGCGATGATAAAATTCAAGCAACTCTCTTTTCAAGCGGTCATCATGCTTTTCAGCATCTAAAATTAGAATAATACAAACCTGAAATATAAAGAAAAAAAATGGTCAGTGGATAAAAAAAAGTTTACTATCAAAAGTTATCAAACATTATGATAATTATATATAATGTTCCTATATATATTTATGGAGTAAATCACACTAATATTATAAAGGAGAAAGTTTGTGTGTGTGTTTATATGTTTGCTACTTCTTACGCTCAAACGGCTGGACCAACTTTGATAAAATTTTGTATGGAGGTAGCTGACACTCTGGATTAACATTTAGGCCACTTTTTATCACGATATTCTCACGGGATCGATATTTACGCGGTTGAAACCGCGGGGCGCAGCTAGTATTAAATAAAGCACACTTATTTACTTACGTGATACTTATTTTCCCCATTCTATCCAAACTCCAATGATTTATAAACAAAGTACATAACACTGCTTAATTTAAAGAATATGCATGCCACTGAAACATGCTCGGTTTCTTTTGTTTTAATTTTATGGAGAAAGAAAACAAAACACTCGGGAAATATTTGAATTTTTTGAATTTGAAGGCTCGTAAAAAGTGTTGCCAGGTGGTCGCCGTTTAAAATAGTACAAAAAGTATAGGACGAATACAAAGCTATAAACAAACAAAAAAAAAATGAACGAGAAGTTCAGATTCGGAGACCTAAATAGAAACCCGCCTAACTATGGTCTGATGGCATTTTCTTTATTAAACTATTTTTTGGTATTTTAAATTATGATTCATCAAATTACATATTCATATTTTTCATGTTATTTCGTAGAATAGAATGTGTTCTTCTCAATTGCTTTTTCGATACTTAGTTAAATATTAGACCGAGATAAATTAGACTGATATGCTACAAAACATATATCTACAACATTAAAAGGTGTTTTGAGTACATTTTTGATTGGTGAAAACATACTTTTTCTGATTTCTAATGAATTCGTGCCACGCCAGCGCAAGTCCCGTACCTACTCAAGTTTTAAGTATAGTAAAATACCAAGAGTCCGCGTATCACTGGTCAGTTTCTCTCACCCGTCAGTTAAATCCAGTTAATCAAACATTAAGTTGTATTTTTTAAGCACAAGTAGGTAATAAAAAAAATGAAATTTTAATGTAGATGCCCATCCATAGATAAATATCACCCAGCTCTCCACTAGTCCAATGCCTACTCTAGGATGCATAGCTGGTACGGCTCTTAAATCCTACCCTATCCTAAGGTCAGGTCTTCACTACCATTACGACGCCCCCCGGTCTACTCCTACTCCTACTCCTTGATATGCAATGGTCTCTGTAGCACAATGAAACATAAGGCTACAGAGGCTAGTGCGAATCTTGGGATTCAATCAATTAATCGAGTCTGGTCAAACAAAGCTGGGATCGGCGCATTTCATTCATTTAAAAAAATGTACATGTAACCGAAATCTAATGATAACATTATGGTTAAAAGCCATCAATATCCCTTCATAAATTCATATTTGTTGAAGTGAAAACTTCTTTAGGCGCGTTGGGCATTTTTTGAGATGGGAAAAAACCATTAAATTCACGTACCACTGTTACCGTAACCGTAACGACACCGCTTCGGGTGTGTTCGGCTGTTAGTATTGTATTTCTGATATGTCAGTGAGTGATGGCAATGTATTCTGTTTGTGTTTTGTTTATATGATGATTAAAAAAATACACAAGTAATTGTTCAGGTTTTCACTTCTGTCGGCACTCCCGGAGTGCCTTTGTTTTATTTTGGCCTTGTTGATCTAGTGGTCACAAGTCCTAATGCACTGCTGTGAGCATGAGGTTCTCAGGTCGAAAAAAGTGGTATTGGATTATTTCTTTAGGATTTTTTCTGCAGTGTGGGCTTTTGTCTAGATTTGGGGTTGGGTTCGCCTCCTATGACATGGGACTTAAACATAACTGACGCAATATGGGTGGACTCTAAGCACACCTCTGCCTATATCATTGAGGAAACAGGCGTGAGTTATTCTATGTTATACATAATTAAATTAATAGACGTGTGTGCAGTTTTCTATCGACTGTACTTTAGCTGATGAACTGTCGGATCAAGGAAACTGCCAAACTTTTTTTGTTGGCTTTTTAAAATAATACAAAAACTTTTCGTATTATTTTAATAGCCAACAACTGGCAAAGTGGCAACACTTTCTGACTGAAACCTTTCAATTCAACTGTTTCAAGTTGCAAACATGCAAAAAGTTATTCATTGATTTTTTTCATTCTATTCTACTTACTACCTGCAGAAAAGTTCGACACTTGCTTTTGATTTTCCGCTTTCCTGATTTCCTCAACACAAAAGAATCCAAATTATAGGTGTTCACTGTCTGCTGCTCTTTAAATGCAGGTAGGTTTTCCAGGTTTTCATTATTGTTACTTTGTAATAAAGAACGGCAAAACTAGGTAACAATCATTTCATTAAAATTTATCAGTGAACTATTTTCGAGGAAATACTTTTTCGAAGCCTATCCTGAGAAGGGACGGAACCAACTAATTATTGATGTGGATAGATATAAGGAATGTTCGTTCTTGAGTTTCAAAATACTTCTTTCAAACTCGAACTCAAATATTTTATTGTACTCTTATGGTATGTAGATATTACATTCAAGGGCCCCAGTATACCTAACAAGAACCCAAGGACAGCAATCACAAAGAAATAAAATTTTCTTGCTAATATGATTATTTTCTTTATATTTCAGGTTTGTTTATATTAATTTGAGATGAATGGAATTGCTTATTGCTGCTTATTTGAATGAAAGTCTAAATTGATATCATCCGCATGAAATAAACTAACATGCTGAATGATCTGGTTTGGTTTGAGCGGTCTCAGCTCTACACATGAGTTTCAGGTGGGATATCTATATGGTATTTTTTTTATTTGTATGTTATTGGTTACTGTATGAATTCTGAATGATAATTATATTTTAATGTTGATATAATTACTAAGCGTTGGAAGGCCTCCAAAAAGATGAACCAATAATCCGGTGATGGCCGCTGGAAGCTGGATGCGAAAAGCACAAAACTAGTTGAAGTGGAGGTGATTGGGGAAGTCCTATGTCCAGCAGTGGACGTCTTTCGGCTGAAATGATGATGATGATGAAAAGCTATATTTTGCGTTTAGTTGCAGAAAGTAGGTACTCTGCTCTATTTCCTTAGTTCGTACTCATGTGAAACACACAATAATAATTGATAATAGCTCAAGGTTGTCGGTCCACCTTGTGGGAGGCCTTCCAACACTACCATCTTTGGGTATGCGGTCACCAGTCCAGGACCGTCTGTTCTGTGAGCAATGTGCCCTGCCCATTGCCGCTTAAGTTTTTCAATTCTTCGGGCTATGTTGGTTACCTTGGTTCTCCTGCGAAAATACACCAACACTTGGGCTGACATGAAAGCATACTCTGGATTTAATTTGCACTCCTTGGTTTAGTAGTCCCAATCAGTGGTGCCTCTACTCTACTAGACCATGTTCCCCAGTTCTGAGGCAGCGGTTGCTGAATTGAACAACTCAACTAAAATTCAGCCATTTTATGCTTGAAATTCCCACCCTATGTAACTGTTCAAGAACAATGATGAACCTATTAATGAATTCCTCCATTGACCAGTTAATCTGGTTAGGTATATTACCTATACATAAAGTTCTTGTGCTTGGGCCTTAGCAAATATTCCTGTTCTCAGAAACTGGAAAAAAGATGATAAAATGTGGTGTCTCATGCAATACCTTTTGAGGAATTAGCTATACAGGGACACACTGAATACTGGTTGTATGTAAGGTCGAGAAGCCTATCTTAGACAAGTTCTCAAATTGAAATAAGTATTAGTAGGTATGGTATGACCTAAAAAAATTATACTGATTTGAAAGCCTGTAACATCTTAAAGACATAAGGCGTTTGACCTAATTTTAAAATTTAGTTAACCTTTTAACCGCTTACGTCGGATTAATCCGACAAATATTTTCGTGTCCATTCCGCCAGGGTCGTATATATACGACAAAATAACACAGCTCGTTTAATCTGAATTATTATTACATCATCACAGCTCGTTTCATCGGCGTTTATTTTTCGTTTTTTTTTTTTTTTTGTTCGGGCGCTGGGGGCACGCCAACTCATATAAAGTCGGGCGGTTAAAAGGTTAAAGTGTTATAATGTAAATCTTTTAAGTGCCTCGATTATAGAATAATTAATTTAAAATTAATATTGATTCAAACAAGTTCTTAGAAACTTATAGATAGCGAACTTTAGACAGTCGCCAACCAACTGGTCGTTCCGTTATTTCCTACAAATCGGTGCGCATACTAACACATCCTTCCTTTCCGTTGCATTCATATGAATATCGTCCTTTGACTAGTATACATACAGGCTGTATTCCCCTGAAAGTAATTGTTTACATGCATCCTTGTGTAGTCATTTTTTACGCCTACCATTTTGTCTGTCGATAACCGATACTAATAAAGGCTTGATGGGTCATAGAAGATTCGTCATGTTCTACAGCGAATGTAGGCGTTAATAAATTGATCGGTTTCGTTAAATATCTTTTTTGAAAGTAAAAAGGGCTAAAAAAGCAATTCAAATCAAATTCTAGAAGTTATAGGTGAGATTGTTACGTATTTTGGTGTGTTGCCTATGAATTCTCGGTACCACGCGTGTTGGTAGAAACCTAGATTTTGTTCAATTCAATCTTGAATAAAGCCGTAGATAGGTAGTAATCCAAAATTGAAATCGGATACTCACCGGTCGGATATACACATACACATCGGTTTACACAAAAAAATGTATCTTGCGATTGATTGAGACACCCGTGACCCGCCACTAAATGCGATCAGCAACATAGGTCGCTACACCTATTATCAAAAATACAAGACATACGAAAAAAAACTCGTAAGACCACTCCAATTTTTAACCTGTCTCAAGCCAAGCTTTATCCTGTGCTACAAGTTTCAATACTTCATTAAGTAGGTATTCGCTTGTGACATGTTGCGAACTATACGGTCTAGAATCTAGATCACTTTATTAATATGAGCTAGGTCGTACGTTCAAAGTGATCACCGTCAGTTCAGTCAGTCTATAATCATTAGCTGTAATTACGGCTACAATTATCACCCGCTTCATTTGGTATGTATGCTAAATATCTTAGCAAATAATGCTGCTGTGTATGTTAATTAGTGACGTCAAAATAAGCTTGCAATTAGAGCTCTGTCAGGTAAGAATGTAACCACATTCTTGCTTGACAGAGGTCTACTTACTTCATAGAGGCAGATGTAAGATTACATACGTGATCTTACTAAGAGTAATCGATTGAAGGTACTTTGATTTGTGCTTGGTATTATGTTATTGCTCAGTTTATTTAATCATAATAATAACGTTTATTTGGGCTCAATAAAATATAGTCTAATCTTACTTCCTACTATCCTACTAATATTATAAATGCGAAAGTTTGTGAGGATGTTTGTTACTCTTTCACGCAAAAACTAATGAATGGATTTTGATGAAACTTTACAGTAATATAGCTTATACATCAGAATAACACATAGGATACTTTTTATCCTGATATTCTCACGGTATCGACATTTACGCGGGGCGCAGCTAGTAAAGTTATATTCCTAAGAATTAGGATACCATTAATGTAGGTGAGTAGACTAAAACTATATGAAGTTCTCAATTCCAAACTAGGTATGTAAATACCTGTATCTTGTAAATCAGTGCTCTTCCGTGGTAGATTAGGTGTAAAAACTTACAAATCACACACATGACAATTCCAAATTTAATTGACTTAGGAGGTGCTTAAGTCTAAAACTTGACGGGTGAGTTATGTATGTCAGTGAGTGTGTGTGTGTTTATAATCAAACTAGTCAGCTAGCTGGGGCGGATGAGGGGATAATGAGTTAAAAAATTGGTGTTGGCGCTCAGGCCAGGATTTCGAAAAACTGGGAAGAATAATATGAAATCTAATACAAGTACCTAAGTGCAAGTATAAAATTGCACTAGGAAACGCGGAATACACGTACAACTACAAACTATGTGTATTCCGAGCTCCGTTATACAATTTAGGTCAGACCCAGTTGCATATGCAACACTTTTACATCCATTAAAGACTTTGAGTACTGTGCCAATTCGAGACTAATAACATCTGTGTGAAAGGAACAGGGAAATAAATATTTATTGTGTAACTTGCCCGAGTGTCACGACAGTACACAGTCATCCTCATTATCCTCTTCATGCTAACTAAGGTTAAAATAAACCACATTTTCAGTACATTGACGGTTAATTTCACACGTTCGACATACGTGGGACCGTAATCTATATAAAATCGCCTGCACTCTGAACCTGTTTTGCATAACTGCTCAATCAATCATGGTAAGACCCGAAAGCGATCATTAGACATGCAGATTTCGAGTTACGCAAGTGAACTGGTAGACAGACCTTTGTCTCAGGCTTTCTACGTGACAAGTACGGCAAGGCGAACCGCCTACGTGTACGATTAACCTGGTAAGTATTTATAACGTGTTGATCGTCACGATTTTGATTTAATGTTTAAGGGATATATAGACGTTCAATCAATCAACCATTAGCATAGATAATGACTATACGCCTTAGTCTAATGCTTGTGATTATTTTAAGGCAATAAGAATGATTTGACATAATGGACCATTAATTTAATGTTGACCACGATACAAGACCACCCACAGGCTCAGGGAATTTGAGAATCCTTATTAGTTTTTTGGTTGTGACCGAATGTCTATAGATCTATAGATATAAAGTCGTCATTATGTTTTGTAACATCATTAATTGGTTGTCAAAAATGTAAGAGTCCTCTCCATGAAGTCACACTAAAATTGCATTGGATGTATCCTAGGGTTTAGCTAGATTATTCAACACCTCTGCTACCCTATAATAACTTCCGCATACTATGATTAATATGTCAAACGATTGCTCAATGTCTAATAACCTACGAACGTTCAAAAGATCAACTGGCCACGAACTGGCGCATTTGAGACCCCAAAACAGGATTGTTATTATTTGGGTCCATTCTCACCGCGCTAAATAACCTTGGGGACAAGTTAGACAAGTATAATTGCAATATTATAATAATACCTATTTCTATATCAAGTGAACATTAGCAAGTGAGCTAATG
Source organism: Hydraecia micacea (assembly GCA_914767645.1). NCBI lineage: Eukaryota > Metazoa > Arthropoda > Insecta > Lepidoptera > Noctuidae > Hydraecia > Hydraecia micacea. The sequence goes on along the minus strand of OU611783.1, from coordinate 13,274,490 downwards.
TTGTTGAAACACGATACTCATGGCAATCGCGGTTCGGTGTTGAATGTTGGCGCCACTATTTCGACTGTTGACTGGACAGGTCAACGAGTTTTTGAATACTTTTTGCAATCAATACGTCTATCATAGAAGCGACAATATCAAATGTCAAATGGACAGAGATTATTAGGTTCACGTAAAGTAGGTCGAAACCCGCGGGGTACTTCCGTAACACACCATCAGTAGCAATGGCTTTCATTTTCACAGTTCAACAACATTCATTGCGTTAGGGGAGACCGGGGATGGTTGACTAACTTTTGACTTAAGCTCGTATATCTCTGATGTTTAAATTAATATAGCAAAAACAACAGTTATACAGATAGAGGAACTATTCAGGTACCTAAAATACTAATCAATAACCTATATATTTATCATTATAATACTTATTTAGTCGATTTTGTAAACCCCTGACGCTTGGTCAACCTACCCCATATCCGGGGTAAGTTGGCTATAAGCATGGGGTAGGTTGACCTAGGCAGTAATTAGTGTAAATAAAGAGGATTAGTTTAAAATAAAACATTAAAATTTACTTATGATAGAAACTTTTTATTTAATTATTAACAAACTTAAATTTGAGATCCATTCTCGGTTAATAAAGAACTTTAATAAAGGTAACAGTCTCTTTTTTAACTATTTAAAAAAAACTTAAAAATAAGTAAGATTAATTTTTGTACTTTCTGTTTCAACCTTAATATTGTAACTTGAATTATTCTAATAAATCGCTAATTAAAGATCAAATTGCTTTTATCAAAATATTCACCAACATAAATAAACTTGTGAGTATCTAATATTATAATTTATAAACTATTAAAACAGAAAACTTCTTTTCTAAAAAATTAACTTATTTATGAAAATAGAACAATCAGTCTCATAATAGAGTTTTTAAGTATATCTCCTAACAACATATTATCATCTTTGAAATAGTAATTATCATAAACCACTTTAATCTTTTATCAAAACAAATTTTTTCTTTCCTAAAACTAAACCTAACTATGAATATCTGTATATGAAAAGATTTCTCATGTTATCTAGTTTTAGTAAAGATCTATCTAAAATCAGACCGTCATATCAGTCTTCTAAATCAGAATTACAATTATTACATTCGTAAAATAGCAAATTGCCTTTTGCACATTTAGAATGAGCCCATAACTTACACGTAATGCACTGAATCCACTCTTCACCAGGATGACTGACTGAATAGGATTCGGTGCATTCCAGACAAACTGCGTCATCGTCGTCGCTATCTGAAAGATCATCGTTATTCTTAGTTTTCTTTCCCTTCCCCTTTCCTTTACCTTTGCCCTTGCCTGTTCCCTTGTTTTTTCCTTTTGTTTTTGGGGTAGCTGTTTCTTTTTTCATCTTTTTTAAAGTATTCTTCCGTATTTGCTTCATTTTGTTTTCAAGAAGATTTTCTTTCTCAGGAGTATCTGTATATATGGCGCTTTTACGTTTTCGTATGTTTATTCTACTTCCTAATCGTGGTGCTGCTTTCGGAAAAGGTCTAATCTCTTCAGGTAAAAAAAAACTTTGATTAGATCCAGATGGAGGTGGTGTTACAAATGGGCGCGGTTCATTATGTGGAAGTATATCTTTATTAGATTCAGGAGGAAGTGGTGTTTCATATGAGCGTGATTCATTATGTGGAAGTATATCTTGATGGGAATCTGGTGGAGGTGGTGTTACACATGGGTGTGGTTCCATATGTGGAAGTATATCTTGATTAAATCCAGGTGGAGGTGGCGATTCAAATGGACGTGCATCAATACCTGACTGATGTATATTTTCTATTTCTGCTTCTTCTTGTACGTGTTCTTCATCAAGAATAGAAGGTGATTCGCAAACGGTACTAGATGACTTTGATCTTTCGGGCAATACAGGAGCCATCAGATTAGCAGAACCTCCGCCTGAATTTGATGGAAGTTCTACAACTTGAGGTAAAGTAACCGATGAATTTGTTTGTGAGGTTGGTGGAACAGCAACCGTACTTCCAATTTCTGCATTATTTTGCGAATTTGATGGACCTGCTACCGCACTACCAACGGTTGAGGATCTAGCGTCATCATGTGCGTCTGGGATTGGCCTATCAGTCACAAAGGCTCCACTAAATTCAGACTCAGGAAATATATTTTCATTAAGCGGCGAAATTCCGGTGACTCTGAATCCAGACTGTATATTGTCGATTGTAGCCGCCATTGGCAGAGATGTTTTTAACAATTCCGGAATATCGTAAATTGTGATTGTTTTTCCAGGGTGACTAGCTAGCCAGTTGTCACTGGCTTTATTGAAATATTTCTTGAGAGGGCCGTAAACGCTTCTGTCAAGTGGTTGTAGTTTGTGGCTACAATGAGGGGGGAATGACAAAACTGTAACCCCATTGTTTTTGAAATAATCAAGCACTTCGATAGACAAATGTGAGTCGTGGTTGTCTAAGAGCAGAAGAATAGGCTTTTCTTTACTGGGTTTAACATGTTTCACAAAATGCTTTGCGTATTTTATGAAATTTTCTTCTTTCATCCATCCAGATGGGTTAGCGTCACCTTCTGAACCTACAGGACCCGCATTAAGAAAATGGTCCTTGAAATGAACTCTTGGAAATACAAAAAACGGGGGAACCATATTGCCGAGAGCTGAAATTGCTACTGCAATTGTCACTAAAGTGCCTCTTTCAGCCGAAGTCATTTTTCCCAAGTTTTTAATACCCCGGCGAGCTATGACTCTATTGGGCACATGAACTGTTGTAAGTCCCGTCTCATCAACGTTCCAAATATCACCTGGGCTTAGATTTAATCGTTCGTAAACTGTTTTCAAGTTAACAAAGAATTCACTTACATTTTTTTTGTTGAAAGACGTAGCTCTGGACAGGCTTGTAGCTTGAGGTGATCTTATTGATAACGAGGGATGACGTTTTAAAAAATTACCAAGCCAATCTTCGCCAGCCATTAATTTTGTATTCCAAGATTCAGGCATAGTTTTATTATTCTTTTTTGCGTATTCGAATGCAAACTTGCGTGTCTCATACGGTGTTAATCCATAATAAATGTCAGCAGCCGTCTTCAAATAAGCTTCCAGTTTATTTTCATCGTCATCGCTAAATATCTGCCTATTTTTTATGTACCCTGCCGTGTCCAGGGTCAATTCAGCTCTCCTGAGGTTCGGATTACTTTCTAGCTTTTGTTTGAGTTTAGTTACATAACGATGCAACGTTTTGTACGGAATTTGGTATTTCTTTGATGTGGCGTTTATGCTATTATTATCGAAGATTACTTCGTGGCAAGCTCTTTCTATGATATCTTTTGGTACATCACCCCTTTCAGATGTTCTTTTGTACGTCCTCATTTTCTGTAAAAATACAACTGTAATTTAGTATGTGAGAGAAGACCATACATAATAGTGTTTACATTGATGATGCACATTAACCATTAGCCCACACAATTTTTTATAATAAGTATAAATGTTATACTTATTTTAAAGGGGTAGGTTGACTAATTAGTCTACCTACCCCGAACAAAATTTGTCAACCAACCCCTGACGCCATTTTGAAATTTACCTGCGTATCATATGCAAACTCTGGCACTAACATGGAAGCAATACTGTGTAATATAGAATAAAACTATCATATTTACATTTGGCATAACAACAACATTGTTTCTAACAGATCCATAGGCACAATAACAAAAAAAGTACGAACGAAAAAAACTACTTACCGAGACCAAAAATACAACATGTGATGCCACTCACGAACGCCGCGCGACTGCGGCGGCTCACTTCGCACAAGTTAGCGGGTCGCAGGGAGGCATCGTCGCTCGTGATTGGTTGATGAAAAACACGCGATGGTGGCGAGTTATTGTTGCTTAGTCTACCTGCCCCTATAGTCAACCATCCCCGGTCTCCCCTATTTACGTTCTCGGGCAGACAAATTTTCCGAACATCAATGGATAGCAATATCCTTAAAATGATTCAGATTGAGATTGATCGTGTGTTACGGCAATTAGGGAAATTAAGCATAATAAGACGGACATGGCATGAAATAGTTTAAGTTTCGTATAGTTTTATCAACTTTTAGTTTCTATACCTTAAGAGGATAAAGGTGATTATAATTTCACCCTGTATAGCAATGATATTTTTGCCCAGCAGGTTGGTGGTTGTTATCCCCAATAGGGGCAATTTTTTTCAAACTTCAATCGGATTCGGTACTTGCGTTGTTTAAAAAACAACAATGAAAACCACGGATCGAATAGTTTAACCTTTATAGTTCCGCAGGTTTCGTGAGGAATGGGTAAGTAAGTGGGTCATAATTTATTTCTTATTATCTTGACATTTCTTCTTTGCAATAGTATACAATCACAAGGTAAGCTTAATAGCTTAGCTTAGGTAGATGAAAGTAGCAAGCACTGGTAGTTCTATGTATTACCTATAAGCAATTTCAATTTGCATATTACGATAAAACAGATACTACTTATAATATCCATTCATGAGGTTCTTGCTCCAGGGAAAGCGCTCCTACTTTCTCGAGGTAATGTAAACGCAATTAATTAAATGTCAGGAAAATATTTATTAATGTAAGTAATGCGATGTTGTTTAAGTAGAATTCCGAACATCCAATTAGCGTTAAAGATATTGTGATTTGTTGGAATAACATCAACTAAATATATCTCTAGCCGGATTATCTTCATCGGTATTGTAATTATTCTTGCATCAACCTAAGTACCTCTATTTTTCTACTTCTTCGCTGTTTAATTTGAACTGCCTTTTATTGGCAAATTCTTAAGGCTCCCGCAGACAGACGACAGGCGCAGCGACTCTAGTAGAACAATTTTTATGAATATCATTATATTGCTAATTAATATTATTAATATCAATTTAGTTAATTATTATTAATATCAACGGAGACTAGCCTTCGGCGCGGGAGATATTATAGTGCACAAGTGTGTGCGCAGACACAGGTGCATTCCCTCTTCCCTGACTCGCATAGTCCGATGGGACGGCACGCAATCCGACACGACCGGAGAGAGATCAGGCGCAGGACCAACGGCTTTTAGAGGCACGGGGGTATCACACAGCCAACTTCCAAACTCCGGGCTGTCACTAAGAAATTCCTAATAATAACACTTTGCCCGACCTGGGAATCGAACCTCATTCGCGACCACGACAAATGCGACCATGAGACCAACTGAGCTGGTAAACCGGATAGTACTATGACGAGGGGTAACATTTAGCCCTATGCCTTTACTTCTATTCAGTATTAAGTACCTACAATTTTACAAATATAAAACTGCTGTATAGGCACTATATATATTGTTTTCTAGCTTGTCACTTCCTGTTAAAATGTTTATATTAGGTACCTTTAAATATTAATTATAAGTGACTCCATCAAGTTTGCCAATCATGTAAGTAAGTAGTTATTAATAATTTTTAATGAGGCTGCAACCTTGCGCCTTGTATTTAGAGAGGCGATTGATCAAGGTGACATTGATGGAACAATGCTAGTGTGGGTTTACACCCATCTGTTGTATGTGACCTGCAGAGGAATACCGGCCACTTATTTTTTTTTTAGATACCGCGACCCTGAAGTCACCTTTGCTAATATTTTTGTTAGGTGTTAGGTAGTATATACTTCTGTTCATCAGCATCTTTGAATTTATGAAGATCGAGTGATCAAACACTTTCAATGAACTAAAATTATGTATTTTCAACGTGAATATTACATTACTATATAGCAGATTTATGTAAATTTTATTAACTCATTATTGCGCAAACTGTTTCAACAAAAAGTTATGTTCGTACATTTACATGACCTGTACAAAAACGTATTTTCATCAATAGCAGTCTGGTAACTAAGTACCTTTTTGTAACTTTTGGTTTTGTTTTTAACAGACTCTTGTGAATGAATACACAAAATAAAAAACTTATTTACTCTATTACAAATATAATCCTAAGATAACAGAACCATCTAATAATTCCTTACAAAATTAGCGTTAGGAAAAGTTAGGATTAATATATTATATCTACCTTTGCGACATAACATTGTAAGTACGAGAATGTAACAAGAAATACCTACACCACATTAAGATCGTTTCCTTCCGACTTCTTTTCCTGATCTTGAAAATGTCGTACAAGTAATTACTGCACGAGTAAAATGAACAATTACCTTACTTAATGGACTACCTGTTATATTAATAGCTAGTAAACCCACGTAAATTTAACCTAATATCTCAACAACATAAGGCAATCTAAATCGTATTATTTCGTCTGAAATGACACTTTGGCACAATCTGCGGGTTTAATATTATCTGTTTTGTTTAATAGGCCGTTGGATATGTCCTGCTCGAAGTTCCATTTACCTAAATGCAAATCAGATAGTATTTGAATTTCTGTTCCTGACTGAGACTAGTTTTACATAAGTTTCCAATTGTGTAATATCACCACTTTCGTAATCACTGAAGGGTGATTAGGTGTAGGTTTATACGCATTAATCTACTAATCGACAATATACAATGAAAACACTGGCAATACTGTTTTTTTTTTTAATAGACGTAGGTATATAATAGTAGTCATTACCTGACTATGGGTTTTGCCAATATTTGACGATCTATAGTGACTAAACTATTAGATATATTTTATTGAATTTTCGAATGCAGACTGGGAACAAACAGCATTGTATATACGCAGTATAATTTATTGTCGTCTTCACCTTGTATTTTAAGATTACTGTGGTAATTGGTTTCTATCACAATTTTCCATAGCCTGCCTGAACTCCAAAATTTTGCATTAACTTAAAACATATTACAAGTTCTTCTCAACCTTTGAAGAAACTACGTACATACCCCATACCCAATTCGCTTAATATTAATTTTATACCGGTCATCAGGTTATTAGCGGTCATTACTCAAGATATAGAAAGGTGCGCCTGCGCCGGTGACATACGTTAGCTAACGTTCAGGTATTTTTGAGCGCAGGAAATCGTTAATTGTCATTTATCTGTTACCGGCACAAGGCTGACTGACTACTGTGTGCTACGATGAACAGTGTAAAAAAAACTTAAATATTATTCTAGACTTCATCAAAGATAGGTACCTAAACTATCACAACAATTTTAAGACCTAAAGAAAATCTTTTAATAACATGGTTTTCAAATATAGATTTAAATGAAGATAATGTTCCCAAGAGACTGGCGGCATTGCCACGTTGTATGGCAATGCTTAGCCTTTGGCCAAGGTAAAAGCCAGCCCTTGGGTCACGGGAAGTGTCAACCAGCCGTTTTGAAATTTCTTTAAAAAGACCATGAGCACTCGGACCCCACAGCCCGAGGGTTTCAACCCCAAACGGCTCGAAAATATAATTTCCGATAAGGTTATTATATTATATTATTGCCGCCAGTCTCTTGGGAACATTACCAGTCGACAGCGATGCGGATGAATTTTTCGACGCTATATTTTAGTTTCTGTATAGTTTTAGTTAAGTTAGGATTTAATTTTGTAATTTTTAGTATTAGATATACATAGATATTATAAAAGTTTTGTATTTAATTAAATAAAGGAAATGAAGATTGAGTTTCCAATTATACATGAATTACCGTTAAAATACTGTTTATGGTTGCTATAAATACTAGTAAAACACGATTGTTTTAAAAGTTAAAGATCAATTAAAAAGGGAAAAAGCCTAAATGATTATCATGACGAAAAGTGGCTCTATCAACAGTAGCTGTAACATTCTAACACTAATCGATTCCTACTGAACAATTACTTGCACAATGTGATAATTACCAATTTAAGATATTCTTGGATTGCTTCCGAAAAATTAATTCACAGACTGGGTGTAACGGAGAGGGGCTTGTGGCTAAGTAATCACAGCCACACGGGTCGATCGATCAGGTTAAGCTACGCGGTTGGTCCGTGGATAGGTGAGATACCAAGACCTCTCCGTGCCTCGGAAAGCACGTTAAGCCGTTGGTCCCGGCTGTCATTCGTGGATCTGATAGTCGTTACGGGTCGTCAGAAGCCCGAAAGTCTGACAACAAGTCTTACCAAGGGGTATCGTATTACCCAGTAACTGCGTTGTGGAAGTCTGATAGGCAGTCGCTCCATGTAAAATACTGGTATTCAGCTTCATCCGATTAGACTGGAAGCTGACCCCAACATTGTTGAGAAAAGACTAGGCAGATGATGATGACTGGGTGTAACGGTTCTCTTACCTTATACGAAGTGCATTCATTTTGCATGTGAAAATACTAGTTTGCTTAGAAACGTTCATTTCATGATAAAACGCAAACTAATACTCTGCCCATTGCTCCTTCACTTTGTGAACCATTCAACTACGAGAGAGCGAGTTGGTAGTGGATTTAAATTTCTAGAGGTTATCTCGTATTGGCCAACCGACGACGTACGAGTATGCAGGGGTAATAACCGGCCAACATGATGCCGTTTTCTTTAGCATACCACGGGAAAGTTGTTTTAACAAGTCAGCCTTTGTGCAAGTGCGGCGAGTAAAATTAATACTTATCGTAAGTAAGAAAACGTGACGTCCTCCAGTAGGAAGTGAATTTCCCCAACAAAGCCGTGACGTGCGAGCGACAAACAAAAACTGTTTATAAGTAAAACAGCTGTAATTGTATCTGATGCTACGATCTTCACACTTCGTTACCGCCTCAAAGTCGATGTCGGTAGAATCAATAGATTATATAGGAGAATATTCGTGTAACTGTTTCTTCTTTGATTTGTTGTAATCCTTGCGGTTTTGGTGCCAGGGTCTCTTTCTCTCGTGGGAACAGCACGTCAAGCTGTATTTGTATTTATATCGAGTAGTTTCTAATCTTAACCCTACGATTAATTGGTAGTAGAGTAGCCAGTAATCCATTTCCTTAATTGACTTCTACGAAACGATTTGTTCTAATTGAAATTGTGAACTCTTGTTCTTTGTTGTTCTCAGGCAACTTTGTAATGCAATTAAATAGGATGCATTTTCCAGTCTGCGTGGTGTGTTCAACCCTGAAATCTTTAGAAATGGTTTCAGCCAAAAAAGGAAATCCGAGAGCTCATCAGATATTGAACGAGGTCATTGTTAAATTTATTGGTTGGGTATTTTTAGGCTCGGGTCACCATAGTATCTTTAGATGGTGATGAGATCTGTTGGTGTGTTGATTTAATGATCATCATATCAGCCAAAATACGTCTACTGCTTGGCATGGCGACAACGTACGTTCAACAAAGATTTTTTACCATCCCAATTTGTTGATAGCTTTAGCCGTGCGCTATAGGTAGTACACACAGTTAAAGCATACATAAACGATATAAGTGAGAGCATAAGTAACAAAGAGCACGCTCGTGACTACAAAAGACAGTTTCATTTTTAAGATCATTTTGTACTTTGTTCCACTTTCCTACAACCACAAAAAGATCTATATCAATAAACATAGATCAATTTTATTCTGTGGAATAGTAATTGAGATGAAATTGTTTATTAGACTTAACAATGAGATTGAAGAGAGAATCGTGAATTTGCACGCTCCGTTAGATTATAGACTGAACAGTTAGGTGTCTAGTTGGATCTTATGACTCATTTTTACCTTGACTGACGTTAATTCTTTCATGTCCATTAATATTTTTTGCAAATCCTAAATTTAGAGAATTTCTAGTTATATCAGTAATATTTATGGTGTACATAACGCGGTGTAAGAGTCAGATGAACGTATCTACATTTTCTCAATTTTACAGGAAAGCAAAGATACTGTGAAAATTCGGCTCTTTAAACTTTACCAGTTTTTTAATACAGATAAAATACTAGTATGGAATTTTTTTATTTTTTCTATGTATCGTTTTGGCAATTCATAAAGGACTATATTGTGAACCGTTTTATGAAAAAAAACTTTTTTTGATTTTTTTGTAGATACGTTCATCTGGTTCTTATACCGCGATAATAAAGAGTAATCTATATGTCTTGTTTTCGTAATATCGATCGAGAACATTAAAATTATATATGTACGGTATAGCTTTCAGCATCGAAGCGGTACGGCAAGCAATACTTTTAATTAACCACTAAATGCATGTGTTATTTCTTAATAAGTATTTTCATAACAGTCTGTTTTCTTGCACCCGAGTAGTCGGCGAGTCCGTTCGCCTGTCCCACATAGCTCGAAGTCGTCCAAGTGAGTGCCGATCTTACGTTTTGTAAGAAGTGGGACACGCTGCGTACTTCAGTTACATCGACCAAAACTTTACCGGTACGAGAGCTGTTTGAACGGAGCGGAGTTCAAAAGAAAAGGTTATTAGTTCGTGATTGTTCAATCGTTTGTATGACTGCTTCAATTTTGAGACCAAAATAAGACCGTTTAATTACATGGTTTTTCAAATATAGATTTAATTGAAGATAAAGTTTCCAATTAAACCTGAATTACCGTTAAAAGACTGTCTAAGCTACGGTTGCTATTAAAACTATCTACTAAATGACGATTGTTTTAAAAGTTGAAGATAATTCTTATGCATGCTCATTCTTTTAAATTAATTTATGTTACATAACTGGTGTTATTCTGGAACAATGAACAGGTATCTGAATCCTACCTACTCATTGTTTACAAATTCCGCTAGTGTAAGTGCAAGTACAGTGTTATTGAATTCAGTAAGTCACTTTTTGATTTTAAGATAAAATATAGGTAAAGTGGAAAGTAGCTTTGAAATATCGATTAACCTAATGTGGTGAAACTACCTATGCTCCGATAGTTATGAATGAAATAGGCAGCTAACCCGATAATAAGCTGGTTGGAAATAAAGCACGATAAACTGATGTGAAGGGAGCTTTGTTTGAGATAAGATTTATGATCGAACGGCTTTGTAATTATCCTGTGTAAACGATCGATTGGTTCGCCAATAGTAATTAGCCGCTTATTTGGCCTAGTCAATGTCTTGCTCGAAAGTCGTGCGCAAAGTCTTGATTTCGAAGTCAGAAATTAGGTAGGTACCTAAAGGTTACAAGTTGGTATAGTTTTTAGTACAGTACCTACCTAAACGTTGCCGAAGGGGTCTGAAACTAGGTAGAGCTAGGTATCTATTGTTAGATTACAGTTTGATGAACATGATGTAAACAATAGACTTGAGAATGTTCCCGCCACAATATTTGCAATGGTATTCACAGACACCTGTCGGTCGATCATTATTGTTCATGTTGCAAACGGCTTGCGTGATTGATTCATTAGGATCCTGATTTGATCACTGAATCCTCAAGTGAGAACTGAATTGTATATGTACGCTAGTGATAGTAACTAGTGGTCAGTTAGTTTTTTTGATGTTGAACCGAAAATTCGCAATATTGTCATACGAACACCGAGAAACTCTTTAATCCTATGAAGGTTAAGATTTGTAATGCACGTTCTTTAGCCTAAAAACACAATAACCTTTTTGACTGTAGCCAAACCTCTAACTCGGCACGTTCCATCTGTAAATAATCAATTTTGATGAATTCGTCAACTTTAAACATTTCTTAGAGGATTTACAATAAGTAGCCTGCCCATAGTGTGTCGGTGTCAAACAAATATTTAACATAAATACCTACTATGCCACAATACATGTAAAATCACCAACAGCTCTCGTCTCGAAAGGAGACATTTTTTGCATTCTTGTGCTTGATAAGCTCGTGTACCTACTAATACCTGGGTAGTCTAGTCTTCATGTTTTACTTTCCATCAAGAATCAAGATGACGTTTATGAATAAAAAATAGATTATTATCAAATTCAGAAGCGACCGAATCAGAAACGTTACAGTATTTCTAATATGGAACATCAACCAACATTTCAAACAACATTTTCCAACATTTTTGCCAATCATAATTTTGCATATTTAATTAAAGTTTTCTTTTCTTATAATACTAACCAGTCTGTGATATTATTAAGTAGATGTATCTGGTATTCACTCAATAATAAAACCTGCTCCTACCGCATTACTATTAATTGGAAACAAGAATCGAAACGATTCCATAGTAAGAGTTCTTGCTGTGTCTCCTACATGGATAAATAGCCCTTGTGCACATTTTTCTAGCAAATGAACCTGAATTTCCTGCCGTCCATGGCATGCCTGAGGTTCGCTAACCCTGATGTGTACTTACGTATGTTTATATTACTTCGCGCCCTAACTAACGATAGCAACTATAGCAAGTACAGATAACGCGATAACGTTACATTACCATTGTCTCTGGGGCCATGGGAACGCCACACCTAGCTATGGGAAGTTGAACTTGTCGTGCATTCCCCATCATTATCGACATAACTGTTTAATGAACTTGTTTTATGAAGTTTTATTGCGTAATGCGGTACCGTATAACATGTCACGTTACGCATGCGAGACAAGCTCGTAATACGGAGGTCTCAATAGAACTTTGCCGGTTGCACTTGCAATGTCTGAGGGGCTTCTAAAGAGCTATCCTCTTCTCTCTTTCCTCACATGACTTGAACAACCTAACAGTCACCAGCCGCGCTTTGCATAAGGGTGCATTTAACTGCCAGGATCGGCGAGTGCGCAACGAATTTTAGTAAGGAAAAGTGTGAGTAATTCCTACTCGCTGCACGCTCCGTGGTCGCGCAAACGCAGCCTTATGCGGCATACGGTATATTGATAGCTATGGATGATAGATGAGGTAAGCTGAAGCCTCGTCCGTTAGCTAACATGATTCTATAAATTGTGTGTATGTCCGTTATTCTATCCGCCCTGCGGATTAGATGGAAGTAAAGCGGCTTAGTCGTCTCAAGTTCCTTGATGATACCTGGAATTCTGGGGTGTTAAGCCGTGATTGTTTGTTGTAATTAAGTTACCATGCTTGTGAAACCCATCCTGGTGAATAAGAGCTATATTGCTGTATAATAAAACACTTCTGTACCTGCTTCTCCTTTGTTCTTCCCATATGTTTGTCAACCCACTCCGCGGGTCTCCGCGTTGGATTTCTAAAAAGTCCTTCCCCATGAAAAGTTCCTGTACTGAAAGCTAGCTGTGAAAAACAGATCAGTTCATCAAGAAAAGTTTACAACAGACCTGACTATAACGTAAGAGGAAAATAGGAAAATGTGTTTAGTAACCAAAGGAAAAACGGCATAGGCATGCAATACAAATCTCACTTTTTAGAATAAGGTACTCGTTTAAGGACGCTATCACATTTTTCCACGAATAACAGAACTTTTCAGGTACCATTTTAGTGAACTTGGAGTCGCAACTGCAAGGATATCTTGGTTTCAAATTAAAGATAATATATTCATCTCCAGAATGGCTCCATAATAATTAAATAGCCCCATACAAAATTTTCACACAAATACGTTTTTACCATCACAGTAATCGCAAGAAATTTAATAAAAAGGGGTTTGAATAAGGACCTATATAGCTAAATCCACTGCATATTTTAACTTAAAAATAAGAAGATATTGTTGCTTATATAGTCCTCTATACGATAAGCTAAATATTTTGTAGATAAATAAATAACTTTTTCATTTATGAGACAAATAAGAAACGCTCTCAAATTTCTCCATACATTTTCTACCCGCGGACACTTGCGGTTCGTCATTCCGCGCTCAGAAGCGCTCGTGGAAGCACGTCTGTGTCGCTTTCTCGCAAAAAATAATTACGTAAAAAAGGGAGTTCCGAGTTGTGTACTGAGGTCGGACGAAGTTGATACTTTTTCGGACCGAAATAAAATTAAGTACGATTATTGGTATTTGTTTCAGAAACAAATACTTAGTTGTAATTTTTACAAGCTTTTATTTAACTTGCAATGTATGTATGTATGTATGTAACTATGTTTGTTCGGGTGGACTCTTGCAACTAAATTTTGAAGCAGATATCTTCAACCGATTGAGCTGAAATTTTGTATGCACGTTTAGTTTGGATGACAATGCATGGTTAGCTGTGTGACGTTATTCTAAATCCAAAATGGCGGAACGCCCAAGATGGCGGACTACTTATTTTTAAGGCACTCCTACAATATGGATATCAAATGAAAGGGATTGCTGAGAATAACTCGAAAAATAAAATGACGTCACTCTAAATCCAATATGGCGGACTTCTAAAGATGGTGGACTAGTTATTTTTAATGCACTCCTACAATATGGGTATCAAATGAAAGGGATTGCTGAGAATAACTCGAAAAATAAAGTGACGTCACTATAAATCTAATATGGCGGTCATCTAAAGATGGTGGACTAGTTACTTTTAATGCACTGCAACAATATGGGTATCAAATGAAAGGGCTTGCTGAGAATAACTCAAAAAACAATGTGACGTTACTCTAAATGCAATATGGCGGACTTCTAAACATAGCGGACTAAGTTTTTTATGCTTTCCTACAACATGGGTATCAAATGAAAGGTCTTGCTCAGAATACGTATGCGAGTTAAACTCCACAAAAAAACCTGTCAAGCGATAACTAAAAAGTAAAAACAAATTAAAAGTAAAAACTTTTTTTTAAAACAAGCTTTTAGTTAAATGCGCTAAAAAGAATAAAATAATTTTTTCCTTTAAAACTTTTACTATCAACTTATAACGTCAATAAGTACACAAGTTATATGATATAAAAGCTTGTTGCGAGATTTACCTGTGTAGATAAACAAGTAAATAAGATGATCTGATTGATTTTAATTTTTTCAATTTTCAAACTAAGTAAATATGAGTTCTTAAATCTGAAAAAAACTTTTTTACTTTTAATTTATTTATTTAGTGGATATAGATGACGGATAAAGATTGTATAAATATTTATTTTATAATCAAATTAAAATGATGGAAATATTTTTTTTAGACATTCGATATTAATAGTCGATTTTGGGGTTTTTCGGGGTGATGATTACGAATATAACATCCATTTTTTATTCAAGGTGGCGGATTTTTGTTTGTGACAAATCGACTTACGGCCAATTTCTTCATAATACCAGTATATCCAGTTGTCATGCTACGTCACAGTTTTACTCTTCAATTCAGTAATTTTTTTAGTGAATAATAATGTTGCTATATTGAAGAATACAATTGTGACGTAGCATGACAACTGAATAGACTGGTATTACGTTTAGTCGGTTAAGAAAGTCGCGTGGTTTTTTTGTTTACCTTTATTTAGCTACCTAAACCTATGGAGTATAGTAGTAGTACAGACGCCAGCACATCAACCTACACCTAACTGTCAAATTTTCCCAATGAACATTGAACCTTATGCTTTAGTAATAAAGTTGAAAATCTATTACAGAAATCTGACAGATTGTAATAGGTTGATGTGCTGGCGTCTGTACAATGAAATATTTTCTATGTGAAAAGACAGCTGTGCTGCTGGGGAGTTTGTTGCGCCACTTCTTCCCAGCGAAAGCACTAAGAAGTGAAGGGCGGGCGTTTTGGGGGACTGTCTTTTGTAATTTTGACATTCGAAAAGTGCTGATTCTCAGCCTAATTTGAATAAATTACTTTTGATTTACTTTGTTTTAATTTTTAAGTAAATAAAATACTTACTGTTTTCATAAGGGAATGATTATTTTTAAATATCACAACGAAACTCTACGATAAACTCCCAGGCTAGTATTTGATTATGAAATACTCCAACAATTGACATCAAAAATAATATTTAAAAGTACTTAGGTACATATTTTCAAACTAACAGCAGACTGTGGTATAAATGTGGATGTTCCGTGTAATACTAAAATGTTAAGGTCGTTTTTGGGTACCTAGTAATGAACGTATTGACTGATGAACTTCAACAATACTAAAAACATGATTATCACGCAGATAGTAAGTACTAATAACACTTACCAAATTCGATTGCGAACTTACAACTAACTTTACTAAATAAATACCAGCAAAATTAAAAAAAAATATCTTCAAGTACCAAGATTAGTTAAGTTACGTATAAAAATCGAGCGAACAATGGTTTCAATGTGTGCGTGCGCGTAATGTTGCTGTGTTGCGATTCAGATACCTAAACTTGAGCGAGTTCAAAATGTGATAGCGTCCTTAAATCCGTTTTCTCTTTCATTAAACATTTAAATTTTATGACTGGACTAGCATTTAACGACGCCTTCTGTGTCGCTTAATGTAATCAATTTCAAATAGAACCCGTGGTATGTTTGTAAACGATTAAATATTCTCTCACTGCGTAATCCTAACTACAAGTAGTTGGGTTTCCCCAAGATGCCAAAGTATCTAAAATATGTTATAGTTTCATTTACTAGGTGTCATTAACGTTTTTATATCTTCCTGTCTTGACTCCAGGACAAAAAAAAGGTTTTATAAGTGGTATAAATATCCAGAAAGGTTGTAAATCAGTTTTTTAAGACTTATATCTAGCCTCTAACCACCTACAAAAGCTTCTTAAAATCTTCGTTATGCACTTTTATAGCCTAGCTTTATGCACATATCAATCAATGAATAGTTTGCCTTGGAAGCCTTCAACGTAATCGTCGTTGTTAAATACAAGGTTTTGGTTCCGTCGAACATTCTCCTTTACTTTTGTACTCGCACAAGTGTTTTCTGTGCACTACAAAATGCGTATCTTTCGCAATATCTCCAGAATCGGGTCAATAGTCGATTGTATTAAATGAATTTTAATAACTTTATCATTCTTTTTATTGATTGGGGAATTTTGAAATTTATCTGTCGTTGAAGAAATTAGCTGGTATAATATATATATGGTTATTATCGTGTTTGCCGATAATTAAATGCACCTTGGCGTCAAGGAGATCCACAATAATATCTATACAAAAAAAGTCCACTTCAAATAATAGCTCGCAAAAAGATGATTCACAATTATTCAAATCAGATCACTCACTTTCGCCTAAAAAATACACACAAAGCTGCCACATACAGGCTAGGTATGAACTCTTGGGAAAATAGTTATCAGCCTTGTCGATTTTATCAATATTACCAACAACACAGTGCATGTTTCGCAATATCACGTAATTCGGGTCAACAGTCGACTCTCGATGAAATGCGTATTAAATGGGAAGCGGTGTAACTGGACAGAGTTCTCTGTTATCGTAGCCTTCCTTGCCGTAACGACCGTATCGTATCACATCGCATTGCTATGAAGAATTCTTCAACAGATCTCCACGGTCCGGCAATACTGCGAAATACTGCGAATACTCTGATTATTACAGACTTATCAGTTTTATGTTATTACTTACTAGTATGGGAACATTAGAGTACGGTTTCAAGCTTCTTGCGTCTAAACAAAAGAGTAACCTATATTTTTATATCTTTATGGACAACCTAGATCATTTAGAGCTGTTTGTTGATATACTAAAGATGGTTTTACCACTACCAAAGAAATCAGCCATAATTTGGGTCACCGTTAGTAGATATATTTCCCTAAATTCTTAGCTGCCCCAGCCTGAAATTGGGACTATGCCCGATAATATATCGATAGGCTTGCCCCTTATCTCCAGCTACAAAAGAGGTCTATACTTATGTACATGGATAAATAAAAACTGTATCAATAGGTAGGTGTACACAGTTGTTCTTGTGACGTGCCAAAAATAAAAAATAAAATTCTTTCTTCTTCTATGCTAGGAATATTTCATTTTGTAGTCTACAAATGAAATTATGTAAGTCACAGTGGTGTAGGTACACCACTGTGACCCCCTCGGTAATCTCAAGCGTGACGAGATGTTTAGACACCCTAGGCTAAATATTACTTATAGCTGATGTAATAAAAACTGCACTGAAGGCGTAAGGTCAGATTTCACGCACCGTTTGCTGCGGGTTTTAAAATCTAAAATATTATTTAACAACTGTAAATCATTGTACATAAGAAATACTGCAGTCCACACTGTATTGTCTAGAATAGGTACCTAGTAAAATATCTACTCTTTTCTTGTAAATCAGCACATAGACTTGTTAGAAAATCAACATAATTTATTGGATTTTCGCGTGCAACAAGACAAACCACTGGTTTTGCTAAGACTGCTGGTTCCGTTTCTTTAAGCACTTTATTTTAGTGTGGCCATTAATACTGATAAATGAATGGACTAGTATTATTTTGGCTATATTATGTCGTATTGCTCAACTTTGCTTCAAGTACTTACTATGAAATTATAATGTTTATTTTTTACTAGGCTACACTGTCCTGAAGGCCAATTCCCGTAATTAAAAACGTTCAAAATCTAGTCGCAATCTGATCTCAGCGACAATCAATGTAAAACTGTAGGGAAATTAGAGGTATTTTTGACAGATTGAGTCTGAGATCAGATTGTAAACGTTCTTAAAATTACGAGAAGTGCCCCTCTGGTATTCGCTAATCTGTCATTTTGCATTTCTGACGTTCTTCGCCCACACCATAATATATCATACTACATAATTAATAATAAAGAATTTAATTTTGATTTATATCATACAAATATACAAAAGCATAAGTATAATGCAACAAATAAATGACTTGTTCACACTTGGCTTTCTTTTATTTAAGTAAAGATTATATCTATAATTCTGTTGGCACTGTATTATTGGTTACCCAACATTTTAGCAATATAGGTTCTAATTACTTAGTGATCTACAAGCACATGTTAATTTAGCCACTTCTCACTTGTGGGAATTTTTATATTGGAAAGATTTTTCACGCTCAATTTTAATCTGAGTGTTGTGTGCTTGGGCCTGCAAGCAGCAAGCTATGGCAGTTCGGTTTGCAGAACCGTCTGAAACAGACGCCTTTGCCGCGAGTCGACTGTGGAACGAGACGTTCAAAAACCGCTGGGTTGAATACGCAGCAGTGCCTTCGCTCGGTTTAAAACAATATGTGTATTCGCGCCAAAACAACGTCAACAATAAAGTTCTTATCTGTGTCGTAAATTCGTGATTGTTTTTTTAAATTTTCGCATTAGATAATTTTGTGCGGTCGTGTGTTTGTTTAGTGAAATACGAAATTGTGATACCAACTATGCAGTGTAGATAACGTTTCCTCGGTTTGCGGTTGCGTCCGTCGCGTCGGAGGTATATATTTATTTCAACGCTAATTTATTATTCATTTATATTTTTTTTATTAAAATTACAGAGTAGGCACTTTATTTTTAATCTTTAAATTAACTTTTATCATATTTGCGTGCTTTTTTTGTGAGATTAGTATTCAAATATAAATGTAATTTCCGGAACGGCTTATTTAAGCATACCTAAGTACCTACCTTAATTTATTTTTGGATGTACCTATTACCAGGACCCGATTCTCAAATGATACTGGACACAATCTTTAGCAAGAGTTTGTATTTTGATTCGTTTCTGCAACTATATGTTTATTTTCCTTGACTACGATTACCTATCGTGAAATTAATTACTTAAGTATCTACATGTCATTACAATAATTACTAGTTGATATTTAAATATGGACCATTCAACAATCCTCTTAAATAAAGGTTAAACGCATCTATAAGCATCTAAGCCCAGCGATCCGACTAACTTTTTCTTTAACTCAATTACCTCTTAGATAATTATTACGTACTCCAACCTAAATATTATTAGGTAACACCTAAATATTCACCTTAATATTTATACTATGCAGAACTGAAACTCATCTTATGCTATACCTACCTATATGTTTGTTTAAGCTCATGACATGGGAAAATACTGCCGGAAAATCCGTGTTCAAAAATGATTGTTTATTCATCTTTAATTCTTTAAGCAGCAAAATTATGTTTTTTACTCCAAATGTCAGAAAACCTCTACAAGAAAAAATTCAATGAATAAATGCTTCAGGTTTTTCATTTTATGGCCAGAAAAAACGCGATTCTACGCTTGAGATAACAGTCACTAGTCGAGGGCACCTTGCTTGAATTATGTAGTCTGACGTTATGAATTATTATAGTTTCACTCAAGTGAGTGCATTATCTACGATGGCCGATAGTGTGGAATTTGAGTCAAGAAGTTTTATGGCGCATGCACTTGAGATTTCACTAAAACAACATAGCTGTCTGGCAATAATTGCAGCTTCTCGTAATGAGCGCCATGGAAATGGTTGAAACTTAATTTTGTGTGGTGGCCCCAGAGATTAACTTTACATAGGTACTTGCCTTACCTACATAGGTACCCTCACAGAATATCACTCTGCTGATCTTCGAGTCTGGGTAGTGGGTAGATAAAGCAATCAAAAATTCTGAAGCAACAAAATCATTGGAACCACTGTACCTCCACACCCGGCGCATTTTGATACTAGGTATTTTTTTTTGGATAGAATAGACCATTTTTAGTGTAATTTGAAAACCGCAAATTCTGAAAAACCATAGGGGCCGAGAAAAAAATTCCCAAAGTTTTTTTTTTTTTTGAAAACCTGCGATTTTTATAGTAGCTATTTTTTTTTTGATAGAATAGACCCTTTTTAGTGTAAATTTGAAAACCGCAAATTTTGAAAAACCATAGGGGCTGAGAAAAAAATTCCCAAAGTTTTATTTTTTCGTTTGCGGAGCCCCTATTTCTGTGTAACCTAACCTCAAAAAACATAAAAGTTGCTTAAAAGGCGTAGTAGGAGCCCCGCTTCGCGGGGCTCTAGGGTCTAAAAAAAAATAACCACGAAGGGGATGGCGGGGTCTGTTCGCTCGCTTCGCTCGCTCACTAGACCCCGCCATCCCCTTCTAACCTAACCTGTCCGAGTCGGGGTGCCCCAAGTCCTGAGCTCGCTTCGCTCGCTCTTGCATCGTAAGTTGTCATTACTAATGTGTTATTTTGTATATTATGTTGGTTTAGTGTGTAGTGGCTGTGGTTTTCAAAAAAAAAAAAAAAAAACTGAATTTTTTTCTCGGCCCCTATGGTTTTTCAGAATTTGCGGTTTTCAAATTACACTAAAAAGGGTCTATTCTATCAAAAAAAAAATACCTACTATCAAAATGCGTCGGGTGTGGAGGTACAGTGGAGCCAAATCATTTTGCCACTTTATATGAATAGGTTACAGATTACACTTTCACATGATGCTTATCTACCAGTAGATATGGGATGACTGTACTCTTTCCCTCTGTTTACTAGTACGATAAACGTCGAGGGGGTGATAAGCAACCAAACCATAGGTTACAGGTCCTACTTACCTACTAACATAACGTTTGGTCTTTTCCGTAAATCTGCAGTACCTACCTTTGCAAATCCTTGCTTACTTCATTAAATGCAAATGGCGCTAAGTCTGAAAACCGGTACTGTACCTATTGGCAGTAATTTTCACAATTCCATCAAGTTTTTGCTGACCCATGAGATTTCAGTCCCAAATTCTGTAATATTTGCCATTTGAAAATAACGGTTTTTTGTTTTATCACCTTTGATGAACTCAATATTGCAAACTAGTAAAGAAGAAAAAAATGTGAAGAAGTAGACCATTACGCAGTTCCTATTTAGATGCGTCTTTACTTGGAATAGTTTAATTTGAAACTGAAATAAAAAAAAGACGTCCTTTTACAAGATATATTAACAAACTCTTGGTGTAGAAATATATACTTACTTTAATCTACACAGCGTAATGTTTTCTTCTTTTTTTGTTACAGCAATCATCAATGCAACCACCATGCAGACAACAAGAGAATCAAGCAGACAAAAAAGATGTAACAAAAGGCGAAACTCTAGAAAGAAATCCCTATCGCCGTCTGACTTAAAATGCACAAGGGGAGACGCAAAAACGGATAGCAACGGAAAGCGCTCGCTATCCGAGGGGTCAGTGAAAGTGAAGCATAGGAAAAGTAACATACGACGAACTTTGACCCACCCGTTTACGTGTTCGGACGATATTCGCGATGTTAGCATGAACGATGTGTTCAATAGAAGTGTTAAAGTGGATCCTCCTCCGGAGAGTGACGAGTCTAATCTGCCGCCTACCAGTAGTGATAGGGATACGGAGGATGATGGACGTCTGTCACGGCCAGCGCCACAGAGGTCGCGGTGGGATTCCGGAAGTGAGATGGACTCTCTCGTGTCGACAGTGGTCAAAAGAGCGTCTGCGAGGCGACGCAGGACGCCAGCAAACCCAGGTTAGTACTACAATTTCTTATGACTTGTGTACTCAAGGTTTTTGCATAACGTAACGAACTTATTTGATAACAAGTTTAATTACCTACTGCTCATAACGTAACTAAGATAAGATCAATGCAGCCTTACGTGCGTGTTTGTGCAACGATGCGTCGCTGTGTAAAATTTTACAATTATTTGAAAGAAATAGCTGTGGACTGTGGATACAATCTTTTTACACGAAACTGGTTAAATACGAAATTAAGTTAGTCATGACAGGCACAATGTGCTATTTTCTGTCAGTCCGCTCGTAACGGTAAATTTTCCGACGTTACCAGCTCTTTGCTCATGAAACTGGCGTCGGTTCCTGCCAAATTTTGTGATTTTGAATCCTCCTGTCGACTGACTATTGCATTCTCGTGATTTCAATATTGTTTCATGATCACAGCTTCATGACCTACATGCTAACAAATAATAGTCAGTCATTTGCATCCGACACGTGAAATTATTATGTATAAACAACATTATTATACTAGAACATGTAAATTGTTTACATAGAATGGCATGTAATTACTATAGCCAAGGTTGGAGTAAGAAAATGTGCTGCTTATTGTCATTGACATTATTTGTTACATTATACTTGGCGCAGGAAATGAATATCATTATGGAATCACTTATGCATATTGCTGTGTTCATGTGATTGCGTCTATTTACTGTTTTATTTTATTTTTATAAAAGCCACCAGATAAGATGACAAAAAGTCAAGTCATTCAGTGAAGAGAGAACATACAAGAATAGTTTAAGACTAGTTCAAATTGTTTCTCTGGGTGCTTTTGAAATGGCCAATTGGCCAAATAGTGAAGTAATTTCGGCTCAACGAGAAAGTGGAGGATCTCGCAATTTATTGTTAAATATCGCATTCGAATCATCATCCCACGCAATTGGCGTACTTGCCCCAAAAGCCGGCCAACAATTTAGGTCCAACACTCCATTACGAGCAGAACAATGGACGTATCTACTCAACTTTGCAAATGTTGACACAATTATTTTTCCAATGAAAAGAGAGTCCATGATTCACTTCAAGGAAGTTAAATGGAACAAATCAACAAATGTTGCTAACATTTGTTCTACGCCGCGCTAATATTTAAGTATGCAAAATAGTAATCTTTAAGGTAGCACGTTAGTTCTACACGTGACTAAGCGTAGTGTAAATTAGTACTTAGTTATAATATAATTTGAAGCTTTATACTTCGTAAACAAAAACTGAGATAAAAAATCAGTTGCAATGTCACGCTAAGCAGTCTTCCGTGTACGCGGAACCAGTACAGCTACCTATATCAAGCTTGCGGTAAAAATCTTCCTTCCTACGGTCTCAGTCCGTTGCAGTCTACTACCGGAGATGTCTGAGGGGCAATTCTCGTAATTTTAAGAACGTTCACAGTCTGATCTCAGTCTCAATCTGTCAAAAATACCTCTAATTTCCCTATATTTTGACATTATTTGTTTGTCGCCGAGATGAGACTGCGGCTAGATTTTGAACGTTTTAAATTACGAGAATTGGGCTCTCTGATTCCTCTAGTGGTTGCAAGCGCTTCTGCGGAGGTCTTAGGTTCAATTCCCAGGTCGGGCAAAGTGTCATTAGGTTTTCCGTCAGGAATTTCTCAGTAGCAGCCCGGAGTTTGGAATTCCGCCCGGTTGATGGTAATAGGCTCGGGAAATATGGGTGTTACTAAAGACCCAACTCTGCCTAACTCTTCGCGGTTTTCAAGCGTGATATATTATGTTATGTAAGCCAGGAACAACAAATAATTTCTTCATTTCGTCCTAAGAACTAATTAATACAAAGAAAAATCTATAGACCAAAAGCTAGAGGGTAGAGATAGAGCCCATTGATCCAAGCGGGAATACAAATTAGTATTCCTTGAAGGTACAATTCGGTTTAGTTTCTACACAATATTCATATCACCCTTTTCCTTGGCTTTCTGATTTCTCGAAAATAAAATAATTTAATATAAGAAAATATAAAACCGCAGCTCGCTCGTATAGACTGTTTAAATAAAAATCTATCAGATACGAAAACATAAAAAAATCTCATTCAAATTAAATCAAATGTTAATAGTAGTTAGAAGTTACATAAAGATTATTAAAATGCGATTACCAGCTATTGCGTTACTTACATAATTATAACTTCGAGCTATAATGAATAGTTGTGTGCAATATATTTTTGCATAGTTGCATTACGATCTAACAATGACATAGTACGTGCATTGCTTGCATGCAACATTGATTAGGTACATTGCAAATAAAACACGGTACCTATGTTTTTGTAATAAATGAGAAAAAACCACTCAATCAACTACTACTATTTACCTATCAAAGTGTTTAAATGAAAGTCACTAAGAAAACAAAAAGATCAAGAATAGAATAATAACATCATTCATATAACGAAATGGAAAATTAAGTCTGAAGTACAAAAGGCTTTATTTAAAAAAGTCGCTTTAAACGTCATAAAATTATGGTTAAGCAAACTTTAATCTATACATCTATTCTATACATAATATAATAACATTGTAGAAAAGTGGTGTCTGTACAATGGAAATATATAAAAAAAAAGTAGCAGGGGTTGTTATTATATCGATGCCGAACCCGAAAGAGTAATTAATTTTTTTTTTCTGTTTGTCTGTTTGTTTGTGTGTTTGTGCACGCTAATATCAGAAACGGCTTATTCGATTTAGATGCGGTTTTCACTAATATATTGTAGTAAGCTTCACTTAACATTTAGTGTTTATTTCATGTCAATAGGTTCATAAATAAAAAAGTTATGTCAATTTAAAGAATCACGGCGAACATTTGTTAAGGTAATACAGAGAAACATTACTGTAAAGTAAATTTTTAGCTACCCAAACGACGCGGCGACGGTATGTGTAATTTAAAATGTGCTGCCCGAAAAGTCACTATTCCACGCGGACGAAGTCGCGGGCACAGCTAGTCATTATTAAACTTATGAAACTTGCTTAAAGTTAGGATACGTTTAAACGTTGTTACAGCATCTGAAAGTGAAAGATATCCATACCCTTGTGAGTAGTGACAACCACAAAACATGTTAGAACATTAACAGATAGTCGTATATAGTGTGTAAGACGAGAACCTAGCGGCATCTATATGGGCGTGCTTTCATTATTTACTGGGTTTCACAGATGGCGCAAAATAACAGTGCGGAAAAACTTGCTGTACTCATAATCCTTTTCTGAATGTAATCTTTTTAAGCAGCTCATACCAACACTCTATTTCCATTCAATTTAGAAAAAAATGCTGATTGATTTAAAGTCGTGAGCACTGCCATCTATCTTCGCACAGTGAAAGTTAACAACCCAGTTACCTTCGTGTTTAGTTTAACAGTGTACGACCGTAATCACAGATGGCGCTTGGTTCAGGTGCAGTTGAAAACCAGCGTCAGGCACTAGATGTCCGGCATTATTGATGAACTGGGGCGTTTTGGCGCAGCCGTGAGGCACACTTTTCTGCTAATTTACTTACATCGGACTTTACACTTTTTATTTGTTCTTTATTGTTTTTTTTTTTAATCTGATGTATCTGGTGAATTGTCTTTTAGTCTGTGCTAAATAAATGTACCTATTTTCTTCTTCTTTTCTTTCTTGGAGTCGTTCATAATGTTAATGGTTTGTGCTACAGTTTTTGTTGCATTATATAACTTGCAGCTGAAAGGCTATTGGCACAGTAACTGGATAAATCGAAAATTATCTGATCTAAGTAATTTCGAAATATTTAAATGGTGCGCAGTCTGAGTCCTTCGGATTTTCGCAACGATTTTGGACGTCATGACGACGGTCAACTTGGTGTCCCATACCACCTGTTACTTCCTTCTCGTTCATTGCAGTCTGGTATTTGATTTGTGAAACCACTAAATAACTAAATACGTTTAGCGCTAAAAGTTCCTATTTAGAACATCCACGTCGTTCTGTTTATTTCAATCGTTTAAAGAAGACACTACAGACACAGGACGATGCTTTAAATACGTTTAGCGCTTAACACATTTAGTGATTGGTAGTGCATGCGCAAAAAAATTATTGCTTTTCATACATACAGAATGTAAAAATACACATCACATAGCCGTCAACTAAGCAAAATAAAGATCACACTAACGGGAAGAACAAGTGACACTCGGCTTTGTACACCCGTTACACATACTCGACTTTTGCCGAAAAAGTCATTATCTCGTTATTAGTTCGCTCACGACTAAACACCCACTCGTAACCAAACACATGGAAATCTTGACATTCTTATATATCTTTGCTCTTTTATCCGTCGTAAATCGTAATAGAATAGAATAGACATTTATTTTGCAAATACGGGTAATACTTAATAGGTGCCATATTTCATTATTCAGCATGCAGACATTTACGTTATGATTCACTTAAGTTTAACCACAAGCTAGATCCATCAATTCAGCCAATTCTTTTCTCTGATAAAAACTCAGTCACACCGTAGTAGGTACGTTTTATCCATAAAAAAAATACGTAGAGCAGTTGTCAAGTCTTTCCAACCACTTCTTAATTTATTGTAAATAATTGGGGCCATACAGTAAACACTTCTGCGCACCAAAGTAGTTTGTAATCATTTGAAACAAACTAAAGTCACAAGCCCCTAACAAGTTACCCACCGGTATCGGTACACTTCCCCTCATGGGGCAGGATGCCCCGCCGTTGCGCCGCCGCGGGCAAACAATACGAACGGAAGTACAGCCTTCGGTTACCATCTGTGGGTAGCGTGTAGGACGTAATGATAGTAATGAAAGAGCAGCTAATGTCAATGCCGCGTGTATCACTATCGGTGACGAGGCGTTTATTGACAGCGAAGGTTTTTGTGCATCTGCTCTGGTGACCTTTTTATTTTTGGAATTGTATTTCGTAGGTCAACCTAGGAGGTAGTCGTCTGCTTAAACGGACTTGCCAGTGGGTGCCTCAATAAATTAAGGCATGTAGACTGGAGTCAGGGTTTAAGAGACTTAAAAACCAAGGAACTACACGCTAAGTGCACTGGGGTATGGATCTCGGCTTAGGGCGTCGCTGGGGGAGAGCAGCACGGGGTAGGCTGGATCGGAATTAATCTGATAATTTATAAGAGGCCAAACAAAAACTTTATAACACACTAGGTTTTGCCCGCGTAAAAGTCGAAAAATATCTTACAGGAACGTAGGTACGAGTACTACCGTGATCCAAAGTAGGTATCCTATGTCCTAAAGCAAGTCATGGCCGTTCCTTATACCTTTCATTAAATCTTGAAAGAGTAAGCAACAGGCAGCCAGATAATAAATTCAAATAATCTTTTTTAGGGTTCGTACCTCAAAACGAAATATTGGTACCGACGCGGCCGGCGCGCAGTTTTCAAGATAGCAATACAATTATTAGACCTTATCTACTACATACACAATTCAGTGAGGTAGGCCGCGCGGCGTAGCTCGACCTAGTAGACACCACCTCACTGAATTGTGTTGAGTGAGGTGGTGTCTACTACGTCGACCGTCGTCGTCGTCGTCGTCGTCGCCTACGAGCTACGCCGCATGTGTAGTAGATAAGGTCTATAATTGTATTGCTATCTTGAAAACTGCGCGCCGCGTCGCGTCGCGGTGTGAACTGACCCTATGATGATGATGATGATGGGGCTCCCTTTTCCGCACTAAGACTCCCATTTGGTCCGTTGTGCGTAGGGATTCTGGCTAAGAAAGCCAGCCTAGCTCCGCCCAAAAGCACAGAAGCTTCCTGGGAGCTTCGCAGGCTTCACGGAGCGACCTCACTGTTCCGAGGATTTCTTTACGTTGAGAAGCCACGGCCTCGCATTCCAGGATGACGTGGGCGGCTGATTCCTCGGCGTCAAGGCAGCCCCTGCAGAGGGAGCTGTCCGTGGCGCCTATGTTAAAAAGATGTTTGTTGAGGTGGTTATGGCCCGTAATTGTACCTATTATTATTCTGAGGTTATTTCTACTTAAGCTAAGAAGTTTTTTGGTTAGTCGCGGGTGTACCATTGGTAAACCCAATTTCGACTGTCTACAGTCTGTTACCCGTGACCATCTGTTGTTATGGAGTTCAGTCGATCTTTGGCGAATCCACGCACGAATTTGTGAGAAAGGCAGAGGGAGAAGTGGGTACGGGCCTAGCACCTCCAAATCAGAGCCTCTCTTCGCAAGTTCATCTGCAGCATCATTGCCCAAGGATCCACTGTGCCCTTTGATCCACTGGAGTGTGATTCGATTGCACGTCGATAAACTCTCCAGAGCTAAATGGCACTCAAAGATTAGTTTGTTGTTAGTTTGTTTGTTCTCTAAAGCTTTGAGCACAGATAGACTGTCGGATAAGAATTTAATGCCGTAATACCGGATGCCTAAGCGCTTTACTGCTATTGCGGCTTGTCGACGGCGTAGCTCGACCTAGTAGACACCACCTCACTGAATTGTGTTGAGTGAGGTGGTGTCTACTACGTCGACCGTCGTCGTCGTCGTCGTCGTCGCCTACGAGCTACGCCGCATGTGTAGTAGATAAGGTCTATAATTGTATTGCTATCTTGAAAACTGCGCGCCGCGTCGCGTCACGGTGTGAACTGACCCTAACTAGGGGGGATCCAAAACCACAACGAGATTATGATAACAATATCAAATTCAATGTTATTGAAAGATAAGCAAAAAATTATCATTATCGATATTTTCGTAGCAGTCAAGATTAATAATAGTGTTGTAATCGTGAATTTTCATGATAAAGATGAATTTACATTAGGTATTAATTTCTTGTATTGGTTTTGCCCAGTCATAAAACTTACGTTCAAAAATCGCGTCTGGCATGTTTGCTGTAGCGCGAACCGATGACTTCTATGCCATTCTGAGGAAAAAGACCGCGTCCTTAATAAGCAGAATGAGAGTTAGCACCAACAGCATTTTGAAAACCCTAGCCGATAAACACGATGCACCAATATTTAGGCATGCTGTCCGGTTGCTCGTGCGGCAGGGATGAATAATGTTTTTAATTAAATAATATTACTAACCCTTAGTTGATAAGTTATTGTTGTATACTAACCATTGGACCTATGTTGTCAAGTTAAATAAATAAATTATTATTATTATTAAAAATGTAGCTGCATTTTGTTCTAGATCGTTGAAGTCTTTTGTATGGAATTAAGATGTTCTCATCGAAGTTATGTTCATTAATATGTTGCAAAAAAAAGTATATTAAAAACAGAATTACAGATAATATCGCTAATTAAAATTAGTAATGTGGACGTAATAACTCATTATTTTGTAATTAATCACTGCATCTGCTTCTGGTTTTAAATAAACACGCAATTATTTTGCTTATTTGGAAGTACACGGATGATACTTACTTCATAGTTAGTTTTAATGGCATTTAATAGTACGTTTTTGCAACTTCGCGTCGTTCACTATTAATTTGATTTCATGACCTCCAAACTCCACAAGGTTCCTCTCTACACACGACAAAAAAGGTTTACAAAAACTTATATTCTTGAATCATAAGTCTTTTTTGGACTGAAAAACATTGAAGCGTTCACGCTTTGTTGAATGGTTGGAAACTGTGACATCGTAACGTTAGTACAGTTAAAGTTTTTGTTTTAGTTTTGGGTACTCGGTTAACTGTTACGCGTGTGTGCGGGGACATAGAGTCTCCTACGTACCTGTACATACAAACAAGTATTCTTTTTAAAACCAACTTGTTCTATATACAAGTGGTGGTCGCGGTGTTTGGTCTAGTTCGCCAGTGCAAGTTCATTGTTCGTACGATCCTAATTTACATTGGTCGTAAACGCCAGGCGCTTTCCGACTGTTTTTTGTATTGAAGTCTGGCCCTCGGCAGAGGTAAAGCGTTTTTGCCGACTCGTTACCGGTCACTTACGTCACTTTGGTTCTGGTAAACGTTTTGTTGTTGGCGTTGAGACGCGAGGTGAGTCACGTTGTTAGTACGCGTAAAAGTCGATATTTACTATCGATAAACATTAAACATTCATAAGTATTTTATCAAAACTAATCCTGGTATCGCAGTGAAGTTTATTTAACAGGACTAGTAATTAAATATTTTACAGCTTAAAATTGTTTTTAGGTAAGTAAATACCTACCTAAATGTTACAAATAACTACTTATTACTTTTAAACTATTCAAGCCTATTAAACAACAAATTATATATTAGGTATTGTTTCGGTTTCAAACTATAACATCACCGATATTGTAAATGCATCAAAATGTCTAGTAAAAAAAGGTTAACACCAAACTATCCATATTTCACTATTTCCATTCAACTTAACACCCTTTACCAAAATAAACACTCCACCTTTTACAACAAGCTCGACAAAAACTCGACAGTACAAATAATCGAGTAGGGGGCAACACTGTGTCGGCCGAGCGCAGCAGTCGGCCGGCCGGCTCCGCACATCCGCTTGCGCGTTCAGCCCCGCGCCCGCACTCCGGAGCCCTAACCAGCCTGACAAAAAAAAAACAGAAACCCGAAAAAAAACGACCGAAAAGTGTTTTATCTGTGACAATGTGTTCGAATTTTCAAAAAACGAATCAACAAGTGCCGCCAATTCATAATTTCATGATAGTTTGCTAAAACAATAAAGTTTCAAGTTTCCGGCCAGTTTAATGAACGGTTGGAACTGTGTTTTTGAAAACAGTCCGTGTTGTGAACTTTAAGCGAAACCTTGCGAGGAAGCCGTAACAATTCACTGACGAAAATAGGTAAGTAACTAAGGGTATGGAAGTAATTGGATATCGAAAAGCGGTTTAATGGATTAGACGTACTATCAAAATTGCGCAACGTCGTTACTAATCTTGTAATGGCAAGTGTATTACTTACTTTTAAACATGGTATTTCATCACGTCCTAACCGAATGCTTTGTTAACATACCGTATTCTGTTTATAAGAAATCTAAACATAGTACAAAATGTAGTGAGTGAGAACTCACTACATTTTGCATTTGGCATACAAGCTACATTAACAGTTCTATTTCATGCTAAGTCAAACAAGTAAAATTAAGAATCAATTCGACATGGGCTGAAGATGACGTAAGGTTTGGAACTGGCCTAGCATCAGACGGGTTATTGTTTCTAACTTTATATCAAGACTGTCACGATGACTTAATAAAAAGTCTAGCCATTCAACATTAGTTTTTATCCCTCTAGTCTTCAATTTATTGAGGCTCTTGAAATAAAACATAACGAATGATTTTTAAAGTCAAGGCTTTAAAATTCAGCCTATTCGTAGCCTCCTTTAAATGTGATGTGTACAAAAAATACAACGATAATAATCATTATCTTGGCCGCTGAGTTGGATTGTTTGATTCCGTCATTATAAATTAAATTTGAGAACCATCTATGTAGACTAGATATTATATTCACAATTTATTGCGTTTATTTACAAAATAATGGTCTTTCTCCTAATAGGATTAAGAAATTATTAACCTGAATTGGGCTGCTTGCCACAGTTAGGCTGCTTTTCCATCAGAGATGTGCTATGCTACGTTGCTATGGATGCGATTGATATCCACCAATCGTATTAATTGATCCACATAGCATAACACTGGTGGAAACGGGTTAAGGCTAAGCTATGGTTTTTGTATGAAAGGATACGTGCCATGGATGGGAGCTATGGATGCGCGAGTAGTGTAAGTAGCTATGTGCGGAGCAGAGTACTCCCCGTGTCTTCACTACTATCGATGCATCGCATAGCTCGAGCTGCGCAACTTCCTCGCACAGCTACCCCACGGGCGGCGGCGCATCTTCGTAGCACATCTTATTCGCTCTGCTACACAGCATTAGTGGAAACGGTCGCATAGTTTCGTAGCTTAGCTTTCACATCTTCGCAGCATAGCTGCATAGCACCTCTCTGGTGTAAAACCAGCCTTAAGAGTTAAGAACCTGCCTTCTTCCTTCTCTATTCTCTTGTTTGGCTTCAACTTGCTTGTTATTTTATTCCTTAACGAGTTGTCTATTTCAATTATGAAGCTCTGTCAAAAACTTATCGTGATAAGATTAGACAACCGATTTACTATTTCAATCAAAAACGTGAGACAACGTTATTAAGTCATAAAGTTAACCAAAATAATCAAACGTAATCTGCAGAAAGACATTTAGAAAAGCAGAAACCGTAACATTGATTGATCAATCAATTATTAAAAGCAAATAATTGGTCAATCATAGTTACTTTTAACCAATTCTAATCTCTGAAACGTGCGTATTTTTGTGTAACGCTCCATTTCATAAGAGGAGAATGAGAATGTGGGTACACCTCTGCTTTAACCCTTCGAGAAATACAGGCGTGATGTTATGTTAAAAACTGAATAGTTTTTAGGGATCTCCTTATTCTCCTTTGAAATACGATTAAAGCATTCCCCGAATAAGAACAATTAAGCAGTTCAGTGTAATATGGCTGGGACAGGTACAAATAGTAATAAAAGTGCGATCCCCAAAGTGTCTGCCAAGGGTGGTGTTTACGACAATATCCCCCGTGGCCGTCAATTATAACGGTCTGTTGGGAAGCCTTGTGGACGGTCACATATTTTCATACTATCGAACTGCTGGGGCTTTGATAGTGTCGTAGAATATTAGTAAACTAGCTTCTGCCCGCTACTTCGTCCGCGTAAAGTTTCTAGCTTCCCCGACCCACTCCGTCGCATCGCATCGCCTGCCCGAGCTATTACTTTTCGCTTAGCGTTCTTCCTGACTTCTTAAAGCTCGGCTCCTAAGGGTCCTATTGTGATCTTAAGTAAACTATAAGCTTCCTCAAAAATTGGGCTATAGGATTTTTTATTTCCGTCCGGTAGTTTCAGAGATTAGCGCGTTTAAACAAACAAACTCTTCTTATTAGTATAGATAAGTACTATTAGTTATT
Source organism: Hydraecia micacea (assembly GCA_914767645.1). Lineage (NCBI taxonomy): Eukaryota > Metazoa > Arthropoda > Insecta > Lepidoptera > Noctuidae > Hydraecia > Hydraecia micacea. The sequence continues at coordinate 13,241,644 of OU611783.1, read as the reverse complement.
CTGTGGTAGGTATAGATAGATAATCATCATTCATCACTCAAAACATCTGTTGGTTGTTGCCAACTCTAACATAAAGTTGTTTCTTGAAAAAATGGGATATCTCCATTCCATTGCTTATTCATGATGTTTCTAGTATGGACAAAAGAAATTCGTTTCTTGCTCGATAAATGGTCTGCATCAGACGACCATTAACCACAGATTAGTTGGAATTAAGTGTTTTATAATTTATGGCAGTCTGAATCAGCAAAAGTTGTATAATTAATTATTAATCATAATACGTAATGATCAAGTAAGTCATAAATAGGTCCTTGACCGAATTGAAAATACGAATGCTTATGCATTAGTCAACTTTGCACATTTTAGCTACAGTTGAAGGTAAACGAACGTGTGTGTGTGGAGTTCAAGAGAACTTTTTACTAAATGTTTGACAGACCCGGCCATTATTATTATCAGTAATTTACTATAGAATACGGGTGTCCTTACAAGCACCCCATATCTATCTGCAACTTTACAAACAACGACGACGTTTCGCAGTGTTGAACACACTAACTAGTAAGTGTTCTGATGCCCTCCTCCTCCCGTTGTTGTGAAGGTTGTGCGTGAGTCCTAAGGATTACTAGCATTGTGATGTTCTAAATATCTATTCTTAAAAACTTTTCAGTGTACGCCATGTATTACGTAGTCTAATGGTATTTTTCCTAATAGGATTATGAAATAATTAACCTGAATTTGGCTATTTGCCACAAATTAGAGCCCTACATTTTTCCTTCTCTATTCTCTTGTTTGGCTATAACTTGCTGGTCATTCTATTCCTTATCAAGTCGTCTATTTTCTTCAAAATCCTTAGTTCCTCCAATTAGCAATAACGAAAACCAATTCTCCAGCACGTGTTAATTTAAATGCAATCTAAATACAACCTCAAACATTTCTAGTGCGTTGCAGTGTTGAAATATGGCGCACCATAAAACCCCACCGGTTCAGAACTATCTGAAGCATCGGAGCGTTTATTGCCAGATAAGTTCTGTTCACGAACACTAGAAAGTCTATCGATAACATCTGATCCACATATATTGTGTTTAGCGTTATGTGAAACAATAGGATATTCAAAGGTAGGCTAGGTTATCTAAGCGAACAGTTTCGTAATAGTGAACTGGTCTGAAACTAAACTATTTATACTTGTTCGGGTGTTTATAGAATGTTACTGAAGGAAGCGAGTTTGAAGTACTTATAACACCATTATAAATCTATATATATAAAAGAAAGTCGTGTTAGTTACACCACTTATAACTCAAGAACGGCAGAACAGATTTGGGTGAAAATTGGTAGGGAGGTAGCTTAGAGCCAGGAGACGGACATAAGATACTAAAAAAAATCAGAAAAAAAAAAAAGAAAGAATCAGACTTGGAATAACAAAACGCAAATGACAGGGCTAGGAGTAGGCTCGGGGTAGGGCAGGAGTAGGGTAGGAGTAGGGGTAGAGTAGGAGTAGGGGTAGGGTAGGAGTAGGGTAGGGGTACGGTAGGAGTAGGGTAGGGGTAGGGGTACAGTAGGAGTAGGGAAGGGTTAGGGTAGGAGTAGGGTAGGGGTACGGTAGGAGTAGGGAAGGGGTAGGGTAGGAGTAGGGTAGGGGTACGGTAGGAGTAGGGTAGGGGTAGGGGTACAGTAGGAGTAGGGAAGGGTTAGGGTAGGAGTAGGGTAGGGGTACGGTAGGAGTAGGGAAGGGGTAGGGTAGGAGTAGGGTAGGGGTACAGTAGGAGTAGGTTAGGAGTAGGGTAGGAGTAGGGTAGGAGTAAGGGGTAGGGAAGGGGTAGGAGTAAGGTAGGAGAAGGGCAGGGGTAGGATTGGTAGGAGTAGGGTAGGGGGTATTAGTAGGACACCACGCGAACGAAGTCGCGCCGGGCAGCTAGTATGACTTATAAAAATGATACCTTTGAAACCATAAAAGGTATTTTTTGAGTTAAGATAAGTTGGTAGGTATATGTTTAAACTATCCAAGACCTGCATAATACATTTAAGGAACTTAGGATTCTCAACATGTTTGTCTGCCTCAAATAAAAAAATAATCGGTGAAGGGAAATTTACAAAAAGTATGATTCATTCTGGTGTAACATAAAATTCTGAACACGTGATTTGTTTATTGAACTTTTTCCTTATAAGATTTCAAACCTAACCAATTCCTCAAACTGCTAATTCGAGTTCCAATTTATCATATTTAAGAAAAATACCCTTTAGTCCTTCTACAGCCAAAGTGCAAAGAGGACTGTGGATAAATCGCCTTTATTCTACCAGTAAGAAAGCAAGCAGGATTATTGGGAAGATTTAAAGTACACGTGGTATAATTGCTAGGACACCGGAACCTTTTGTTCTATTCTAAGAAGATAAAACAATGGTTTTATTGCCAATATTACCTCAGGTCCAGTCCCCCTGATTACCTGCTACATAATAAATAATAATGATACGTTCGGCAAAACAACTGCGTTAAACTTATGTTTCCACTCAAAATAACACTCAAAGCGTTCACGATTGCAAGAATCGAGAGTGGTGGCAAATTAGGGCGTTGCCGCGTTGCACGTTGGTCTGAAGTACCTATGATATCATATAGGGTATCTACAACACTTGGAAGTAGTGCTGCGCTCGAATTAAGTAACACACGGTAATGTTAAGGACATGTACGAACTGTATCTGGTACGGCCTCGCTACCTCCTAGCATCCCACGTGCGCCGAGTTAGGCAACCGAGCCTTGAGCCGGCGCCAACGTATGCCCAGCTCTTACTTTCATTGTCCGTTTGAATGCTGATTTGATTACAATGAGGCCATCCGATTGATGGTGTTTATTCCCTAAATGTCGGCATGTGGAGCAACCTCCATTTTTATTTAGGCAAACAAAAATATTGTTTTTGGCAAGTGCCTTGGCGAGCAGTGGTGGTGGCCCAGAGGTAACGGCCCCGACTTACGAATTACTGTCGTGGGTTCGAACCCAGGCAGGCGTTTTACTTTGTGTAAATAATGTCATCACCACTGCTCTCAAAACAGTGAAAGAAAACAGCATGAGGAAACCGGCATGTCCTAGAACCAAAAAAATAAATATTCGCAGATATGTGACATGTACCAACCTGCACTGGGCCCGCGTGGTAAATTATATTCCACGCCCTCTCGAAGAGAGGAGGCGCATATGTCTCAGCAGTGGAAACATTATAGGCCGATTATGCTATGCTTCTGCTAAGCGCCTTGGCTTGTCTCGTTTTATTACCATCAAGCGTGATTGCGGATTGACGAAAGCCTAAAGAATATAACAAAAGTACCTATGCCACGTGGCTAGCATGCATTTTTTATGTTCAATTTTAAGTATTATATTCAACGGTATCTATAAATACACGATTATTTTTCTGCTATGTAAAAATTATACGACTAACTCAACTATGTATGGTATTTAATAATATCTATAAGCTTCAGCACAAATAGTGTAAATTGGCTAGAGCTGATTTGCTATTATTTAATTGGACAAATAAATCTTTTACATTGTAAGTGCAACAAGATGCAAAAAGTGGTAAAAAGTAGGCCTTTAGTAGCAATTCGGTAGGTATTATCGTCTGATCCAAGGTTAGGCTAGCCCAATGACCGAATTGCATGACTGTTTTGCACTGACAATGATTTCCCTGCCTGAGTTACACAAATATAACAGGGAAATTGATGTTTGTTATTTTTACCTTACCACAATAACTTAAAGGAGGGTAATATGTCTAATGCGTACCATCACCTTATTTACTTACGTAATAAGAGCGAAGATATATATCTTCACGGTCTCATTCCGCATTGAGGTCAGCAGAGTCGTAAGCTGCAGTTTACGGCCCTTGGAAACTGATAGAAAAATCTGTTGTGCTTATCTATGAAGCAATATAATATTAATAAAGTATAATTGATGTTGGGCAATGTACCTGCATGAACCATAACATTCAATAAGCTGACTGTTTGTAATTAATTTAATTAACGTCATCAGGAACGGGGTGGGTAAAGGTATAACTTCAGTCACCCTGTTCGCAACTTAAGTTGAAATCTAAACAAAATGGCTGACATTGCAGAAACTAACGTTCTCTCATTGAACGTAGATCTACGCGAGACACAATGACAGCTGATCGCTTTCTGCTCAGGATTGGATCTCGAAATATCCTTGTTTTACCATCTGACAGATCAATAAAATCGTATAATAGAACCAAGTTGATACAAGTTTCACTGCTGTAATGTGAATTAAAATCAATTAAAAGTCTCATCTGCAGTGATACAAAAACCATAGCGTGTGTACATGCTTACATTAATAGTAATTAGATTCACATCATGTGCATGACGTTCTCTAAAAGGCAGTAGCGTGTTGTGTATTCGTAAACAATTATATAGTAGGTAGTGTAGGTACATGAAGATTAGCTACTTAGATATAACACACGTGAGGCGCCTACATACACTTTGTATTATTATCTGACGACTAACAGGCACTTGAATGTCTAACTAAACTACAAAACGAATCCATTGAGTAGAACATTATCCGAAAATACCTTTTTGGAACGCTTTTCTTTGGCTACCTAATACCTCCTCCTCCGAAACAGTGGGTTCCTTTCAACGACTAAAGAATAACTGCAATTTTGGCATAAACACTGTCCCAGTCTTGCTAGTTTTTAAAGTTTGCGGCCCATAGAAATAAATAATCAAGCGACACCATGCTTATCCCCAATTTTGTTTATTACGAAACGTAAGTTTGTTTTGATCCCTAAATTAATTCAAATAGTGCATGTTATCTTCCAAGAAATTAAAAAGAAATTCAATGGATTTTATTAGATCGCAGAGTTTAATGCCATAGCCGCGACAATAGTGAAGCATGCGCATTATAGCTTATTTATAGCCAAGTCAAGTAATTGTTTAGTTAGATGTACGAATAACATAAAATTAGGTACTAAAAAAGAAATGAACAACATTTTATCTGATTTCATCCTAGAAAGTTAATTTACGCATTGTTTTTATCGGCAATAAAAATGAATTATGAACCATTAATTAAGTCAAAGTTATTATAATATTTATAATTATAATAACTTTGACGAAATCTAGAAAACTGTACCTGTGCTGAATGCAAATATTTTCCAGTCAGTCCGATATAATAAAATAACGATATATTTTAGCCTTGTTCATTCTCATGATTGCATATTTGCAGCGACTGTTCTCTTCAGTCTGATATTTTTTTCTGGCTCGTATTAAATGTTCAAAATATGCCTAATAGGTTTCTAAAAGATCACAAAATTAGATCGAGTAATTAAGCGTCTCCAATGCAAGCTTATCTGTCAAATATATCGCTGGAAATTATGTTGACTTCTTATTCTAGATTCTCGCCTTGTTTACTTCCAAAGCTTAGCGTGACAAGATAATCAAAATCATAGTTTTCTTTATACGTTTATCCAGGAAAAACATGATCTATTGTTATCCTAAATATACTTAAATGGACAAATAAAACACCCCGCTTTGCTGAGATAGGTTCGTGTAACACGTCGCTTTCGACTCACGACACGCGCTGCGCTGCGCCGCGCTGGCGTGGCTCGGGCCAACCATCCGTTGTGCTTTCTACAGATCCAATATTAGCATGATTGCAATCTCAAACATGACATTCCGGACTCTTGGACTTGCTGTTCTATTTCTATTGTTGTTACCAGCAGGCAATCGATGTCTTTGCATACGAGTTCGTTACGACAGGCAGGCAGATATCGGCTTAATTATCGGCTTGTGTGTCGAATAACTATCAAATGGTTGTCTGTATACTTTATAAGCTCTGGTTTACCTGTGTCTTCGTGTTTAATGTTCTTTACATTAAACATTTTTAAACGTGGACGATCCCAAACGCCTTATGCTTTGCACATAACGTATAACTAGACGTCCACTCGTTGCTCAGAAAAAACGGGAGGCGTTTGTTATTGTTTCACTTCACAATATCTTGTACAAATAAAACATGCATAGGTAATAAAATAAATAAATACATATGTACATACACACTTGAATAACAGGTTAGTGTACCTATGTATTCTATACAAGTTTTAGAACTGGTTTGAACTTACCTGTATAACGTGTTTTATTACGACTAGCAATCTTTTCTGGACAAGCAAAATGAGAGTTTATGTTACATTTATTTACCCTTTATGAAGTTATGTCTACTTAATTCCTATCTACAGATGTGTGTATAACAGATATATAATAATTACATGTGTATTGCCACAAATTAATTACTTAACTTATTGTTTTCATTTTCAGAGTGGGGCGTCAACAGTGAACCGGGCGAGGCAAGCGAACCGGAGGCCGGTCGCATGCGTCCCGAGGACTACCGCCTCGTGTTCCTGAGCTCAGACTCATCGTGTCGCGAGGACACGGAAGACTCGTCATCCACGGCCTCCTCCGCCGCGCCGCCCGCGCCCGACGATTGCGACTGGGACTATTTCGAGCCGGGCGCGTCGGCGGCGCACCCTATCCCACTACCTGCCAAGCACGCGCCACAGGCTTGCCCGCGACCTTGCTCCTGCGGCGCCGAACCCCGAATAGTCGCGGTCCCTGTGCCTGTGCCCGTACCCGTACCCGCCGCCCTCTGGCCTGCTCTACTCGCCTTCCCCACGCAAACACCACCCACGCCACACTGGAACACATACCCCGGCCTAGCGCCTCTCGATGCCGCAACCCTCGCTCGGTTCACCACGGCCGCAGCCGTCGCCGTCACCGCCGCCGCCACCGCCACCGCCTCCGCTGCTGCACCACAAACAGTTAAACTCGAGATGACCACCGTCGAAAGAACTGATAAAGCGATACAGTCCGAGGCGTCACAAGCGCCGGAGCCCCGCGATAACGATAACGACGATAAGGATATCGAACGCCCAGTTGAAAATGAACCGTCAGTCGAAATCAAGGTGATTGCCGAGGAGGACTCTTTATCGTTGTTATCTGATCCAGCAAATGCTATGCCGGATCACTTGGAAGCGGAGAAAGCTTTTCCTTCTTCTAACGAGTCAGCTGATTCAAGCGATTCAGAGCAGGGTGTGGCTCGAAGAAGTTACGACCTCACAAGCGGCGCCCCTGAGGAACCAGCGACTTCAGACGAGGACTCCGATGACTCAGGAGGTGGCGGCGGCAGATTTTCACGAGTGTTTGTTGTTAACCCGGCTGACTCATCTTCAGATCTCGAGGATAACGCTGACAGTAGTGGCATAGATTGTGATGATTCCTATGACAAGAAATCCGATAGTTTAGAAATAATCGCGATTGAGGTAGCTGGGCAAAATGAAGGAAATGTTAGTGGCGAATCAAATGAAAGTTTTTCACCAAGATCTGAAAACTCGAACATTGTGCTTTTGGACTCTGTTAATTTTACAGAAGAGTATTCTGTTATTCCCTACGAAAATAATAGTGATGAAGATAGCAGCCAGGAAGGATCCAGAAAACCTAACTTCTTCAAGTTTTGTGACAAAAATATGCTACAAAGTGAAACGTGTGAAAGATTTAACAGTTTTAATGCAAGTTGTAGCTCGAGTTCGAGTAATGATCTAGATAAGAAAAATAACACAGATAGTGACGTTAATCGATATCAAAGTATATCATCTGAAAACACCGACTACGATTCACTGGCGGACGTGAAAGTAAAATTCTCGGTAGAATTAGCTAAAGAAAAACATAATAATAATAACGAATTAAATTCTGCAGAAATTCAACCGGATTCATTAACTAAATTAGCACCTTCACCGGAGCCCAGTCACGATAACACAAGTTCATCGTCCGCGGAAAAAATAGACCTGTTTAAAGGTATTGAACGCACTCTCAGTGAACTATTGAAGAAAGAATTAATGGAGGAACAAGAGGAGGAGAAAATGCACAGCGGCAGGCCGGTTTGCGCCGAAGCGGAGGGGAGCGCGTGCGCACCTGCCGCGACAACAGTTTGCCGCTCGCGTACGGCTTGTGCGGACGGTTCCGCGCGCTTCACTAGCCGCGTTATGATAACGCACGACCGCGTCTCCGTTGTCACGTCAGACACGACGCGGCTCATGCGGGAAGTTATAGTGCACCACACCAATTCACAAAGTGAATCGGACCCTAGCCCGGACGTGCACCAAGACGAAACAGACGAACGAATATCCGACGACGAAACGCCACAGCCTTCGGGCGGAGTGACTGTTGTTAGCAATGCCGACACTCTCTCGGCGGTCGTGTGCCTCGAGGAGGGGCTCGCAGACGATGACTCGTGGGTCGAGGACGTCAGCCACAACGAGGACGAGGCCACCTCGCCTTCTGACACCGATTCCGGGGATGAAGCCTCACTTCCCATGCGGGGAGAGGATTTCGCCTACTGTAGGCGTTCCATAGACTTCACTTTACACACCATCGTCGAAGAAAGTTGCGAAGAAAGCGAAACGGAACAAACAACAAAAAAACCACGACCTATATCCGCAACGGAGTTAGAGAAATACTTTTTCTTCGGTTTGGGTGACGGCAGAAATGTTCGCGATGATGAGGAAGCAGTGTCGGAAACATCAAGTGTGTGTAGTGAAGGTGGTGAATCTATTGTTGATAACGAGCAACCGAAAAGAAGTGGTGATAGTGATGATCTAGTGTCGTCACGGTTAGAAAAATATTTTCTCTCTGGCTTCATGGGATTTAATCAAGAAAGGCGTGATTCAGACGGTTCTGGAAGTGTTGGTAGTGATAGTGAAGGCAGACAAAGTCCTGAACAGCGCAGAAAAAGGCTAGTTCGTGCCCGTGGAACTCCACGGTCACATTCAAATTCACTCGATAATTTATTAACGGGGGACGAACCTTCGCAGGATAATCAGGAAGTCTCCGACGCCTCAAGTACAGAGACGGAGGACAGGCATGACTCCTCTGAAAGGCTTGACATGCAAGGCGAATCGAAAAGAAAAAAACAAAACAAAAAGCCACGTGGATCACCCGCCGACGAACGACGACAATCAGCTGAGTTTACCGAAGAAACACGCGATGATACTAGATCTGTTTCGGAGGGTGAAGACGGTAGACTATCACCCCGACCTGAATTCCCACCGCTTGGATCTGAACTCTCTGAATCTAAAAAACAAACTAGTAGGGATAGTGGTTTCGTCGGTAGCTGTGATGACCTACTAAGAAATGGAGATTCTAGTTCTGATTTTACACGATCTCATGAACCTAAAATAGAATTAGAAGAAATTATCGAAGAAATCCGACCTGATATTGAAGAACGTGTGGAAGTTCCACCGTCATCCCGCCCGCCTCAAAGTCCATTAGTACGTAAAGATAGTTTTAACAATTGGTCCTCTGATGAGGAAACCAATCTTATGATGACAAAAATGCGACAATTTTTCAAAACAATGATACACACGACCAATGTCCGGACATCTACTCCGGCATCGTCTAATTCAAACTCCACAGAGAGTTCTCGTCCCCCGAAGCCACCTCAACTTCTATACTTTGAAAGTGAATTAACGAGGTTAATGAAAACAGTGCCGGGTATACGGGACGAAGAAGTGCGTGAAATAGTGGAGTATTTGTCGAGTGAGGACACGTGGAGTGATTCATACGACTCGTCCGATTACGCCGGTTCTGACCTAGAGGGTAACACAGCTGGTACTCGATCTGCGCTGAGGAAACAGATATCTGATAGTTGCCGCGAAATAATTGATGAATTTGATCGAGGAAATAACGATGCGGGTTCGTTGGAGCGCGATGCAGTCGGAGCGTATCGGAGGCTGGCGGCGACGCTGGGCCGGGCTGGGGAAGGTTCACCACCGATGTTCGGGAAAGTGATGAGGCATATCGGTGGCAGGCTAGTGGCATTAATGCATGAAGTGTCGGGTGGTGCATCGCCAAGCACAGATGACGATAGTGCGTCCGAGCCGGGGGCGTTAGCGCGGAGTCGATCTCATGACATACTGGAGCCAACAGCGAGTAGGGGTAGTGTCGCGAGTGATTGTGAGAGGTTTTCGTGGCGTGGTAGTTTTGAATCGGCTCTTCTGGCGGCCGATTCTCGTGGTACGTTGGGTGGTGGTGGAGAATCCCGGCGTTCGCCAGCGGGAGCTGACTTGGTAGCACAGAAATCCCATTCGAGGAGTTGTGGAGCGATTGGAGGCAGTGAGGACAGGCTGTGGCGAGGACGACGTCGCGCCTCTGCACCAGATGCTGAGGTAAGACAACAAAATCTCATGTTCAAAATAAACATCCATAATACACAATAAAAGTAATATCCACAACACAAGATGCAATCAAAACTAATGTTTGTTTTGATTGCATCTTGTGTTGTGGATATTATTGCATACATGCACACAAAAACACAAAGTAGACACTTACTCATCTGTGTGTTTACACTTTCCTGTCACGTATGTTAAAGTAAGTTTTTACAAAACATCGATAACTTTTCAATTCAAGGCTTCATAACATTTTATTTGGGACGCAAGTATTTCGAAAATGTCAATGTCATGTAGATGCTACCACTGCGTTCAAGAAAGCACGTTAGAGATAAAAGATTCCCTAAGACAGCTGTTTGTGATCACATAAGAGATACCGTAGGCTTGTAAATAAATAAATATTTGACTGATAGTGTCTAGCAGAGCGTGTAGTTTCCTTGAGTCCTCTGACACGTTTAGTTTGGTGTAAAAACTTGTTTACATTTACTATAATTTGCTTTTTAAAGTAACCTTAAGTTAAAACATCTACCCCCTTACTAATAAACGTTGTATAGCGTCAGTATAGTTACACAACGCTTTGTTTTCTTCTTTCGAAAGGCAAATTACTGACGACTGAAAGAGAGAAATCGGTGTGTAACTATTCATCTGTTATAATACGTTTATTAGTAAGGGGGATAATAAACGTAAGAAAATGTTACTTAAGAGCTTTCCAAAGTTCCTGCAGTAGAGAACCTATTTTAAAATTAGAAATTCCAAAAATATATTTTAATCAAGAATTTTAGATAATTTTCAAGTTATGGAACAACAAACTGAATGTCATACTTAACAAAGTTCAAATTCCATTACAACCAAACACTTATTAGGACCTTTTTGTTACAAACAGTCACTCAAAAATCTTCATTAAAGTAGATAACTTGGGAATCGAATCCAGGATCCTATGTTCAGCTGTCTACAGCAAACTGCTAAACCAGGAAGACAGTTCTTTCAGATTTCAGTTAACTTCAGTTGAAGTTGAACTGGCGATGGAATGTAAATTATCTGAGATTATGAACACTGCTTTACACCAAAGCGGTTACTTATTAAAAATCTTCAAAGCAAGGGCCTACTCCTGTGCCAGACTACAGCTTTCCGAGACCTTCCCGGTACTCAAAAGATAAGATAGTAACTTCTATGTGGAATTCCAAGTTCAGTTAAAAGACACATAATCGTCTGACTTTTACCATTTAACCAATAATTTAATAGATTGACACTTGATAGAAACTAATACAATTTCACGCACGTATTATTCCTTTTTAATTATGACATAAAATCTCATTTACTTAGCACACGAAAAGTAACTGCTAAGGAAAAGTAATCGGTACTGAAATTACTTCTAATATAGTTCTATACTACTATAGAATTGAACCTAGACTACAATTGCTTTACGTATGCATTGTGATAGTAAATATTGAAAGTAATTACAATACATAGTGTGTATGCGCGTACTATATTATTATTGTTGATAAGCACGTACGACTTTCTAGGTATACCTAGAAAATGGTAGGGCAATAGGTAACTAATTACAATAATATTACTTACTTTATTAAGACATTATTTACTTTGACAATTATCGCCCCTGCCAATTGCCATATTGAAATTGACTTATGCCTGAACTATCTTCCTCAAAAATTTTTCACAAATACAGGGTGGCAGGGACATCGACGAGACTGTAACCACGGATTTAGCACTTCTAGAATCTAGACCCTTGACTTAGAAATTTTTCGTTGGTTATCAAATAAAAAATCTGCCGTTTTATAGAAAAGTGCAATTTATTTATTTATTTCAGGCAACGCAGGCCCATATATAAATAATTAAATACCTTAACATACATATTTTTATTGTAAAATAGTACTTTATTAGCTTGTTCTTGTGCTGTTCTGTGGTACTTGTCCGCGGAAGCGACGGAACACAACGTCCTGCGACTTCTGGTCGCAGGACGTTGTTGTCCTCCGCCTTAGTAGTGTAATGTACCTACGCGGTCAAAATGTATGGAACAGCTACTTAATTTTTTTTTAATAACCGACGAAAATTTCAACGCAGGGGCGGGCGTTCAGAATCATGTACCGAATCCATGGAAACATATTGCGCGTCGCCACCCTGTATAACATCATCTCAGATAATAATAATATTAAAATTTAAAAACAGTGTTCAGAGAGTCGCTTAACTAAGCTATCGACCTAATAACTTAGTAAATAGTTACTGCACTGACAGGTGGATTAAGTGGCACCTGCACAAACTTCTAATTGTAGATAAGTAGCACTTGACTTTTAACAGATAAGGGTTTTTAATCTTATCATCATTAGTAATAACATAATTAATTTGAAATGACTCAACTAACAACAATCACCCCTTAAAATACACTTAACCTAATTACTTAGGTAAGTGTTCCGACCGTCCGTCGTCGAAGCTAGCCTTCTTCATCTTTATTACTTGTATTATGATATTTGACCACCGACCACTGTATTTATGTGCCCCAATAGTTCTAGCCAGTTTGTGAAGGTGGACTGGCAGCTCGTTTTTTTTTAAATAAAGTAATGACTTCGGAAGCTCTGTACCTCTATACTAAAGATAGGTGGACGTGTTGTTTAATTAGGTAATAAAACGGCTTATTCCCAGGAGCTCCAAATCTATTGTTCTTCAAACAATTTCACTCCATACATTGATTCCCAAGAGCTCCATATTTTTATTAAAATAATAAAATACCTACTAAAATTGTTCCCAATGCTTTTTTTAAATTTGGAGCCGCCGGGAATAAAATTATGGAGCGCCTGGGAATAAGCCAATAAAACGTTTTACTAAAACCTCGCAAGGTTAAATTAGCTATAAAGAGTATCTTATGCACAACTGCTTAAAGCAGCCTTTCAGACCATAGGTAGTATCTATCAAGGTATTGATATTATCTTCTTTCCCAACTACCTCACATTGTATCTGTAGGTAGCAATTGACAGTGAGCGCCGCATCCACCTTACTGACTGGCTAATACATATTTTTACCAAAGCACTCATGTAGTAAGAGCCGAAGAAGAACCTATCCATAAACTAACACAACCATATCTTCCAGTCGGAGGAAGAACAACGCGCCGGTTCCCTACCCCGGCTGCCGTCCATCACGGGTACGAACACCGTACCGGCTGGTCCGGTGAAGTCGGCCCGGTACCGTGCGCCCGGGTTCCGTACGGCAACTCGGGCAGCGTCAGCGCCGGGGTTGCATGTGCCTAGGAGGCGCAGGCCGCCTCCCACGCCGTTGCAGCCACCACCTGCTGCGCCCGCGTCTGCACCTAGCCTACAGGGTGAGTTATCTTTTGTTTAAGCTTGTGTATCAGTCTCAGAAAACAGAACAAACCAGAAAACGCAAACGCAAATATAACTGTCCATCATACTCAGCCTATAATGTTCCCACTGCTGAGACACAGGCCTCCTCTAGGTGAGAGGGAGTGGGCCGTAATCCACCACGCGGGCCCAGTGCGGGTTGGCGGATCCGCCTGTCCACCTAACTATAATCCGTGGGTGAAAAGTGGAGCAGGCTCCCCGGTGATTTTCGGATTGTAAGCGGCTTCTGTTTTTTTTATATTCTGAGGTATCAGTTTAAAGAAAAAAGGTTTTTGCAATAACGCAACGTTGTCCAATCAATAGATCTGATTTTAATTAACGTTCGAATCCAGAAGAAGCTTATTTGTAATTATGTAAGCCCTTAACGATAAAAACACCCTATTTTAAACTTTTGATTCTAAGGTAATAAACGCTATTCTGATGGAGGTAACTCATCAGTTTTACAGCATAGTAACTGACTTTGTTTAAAATAATCCTTTAGGTATCACAGACACGTCCGTGAAACACAACATTCGTTTCCACAGAAAAAGCTTTCCTCGACTTACTATAGTTTATATTTCAAGTACTTAATAAAAACGGACAAACTAGCAGTGGTTTATTACGTTATGTGCTCACTTCGCTAGCATGGAAGGTCATGAGAAACAGCTTTAGACGGAAAATATTAGGTACTAAATTTTATTTATTCTTGAGACTCGCGCAAAACGAGCTTCTTAATGTGCTGGAAATTTTATTTGTCATGACAATTTAACATGTTGTAGACTCCACGAAAAGACAATGGAGCTGCAAATGAATTGTCACGATTGTTCTTAACAGTAACTAACAGCTAAAAGTTAATTAAAATACGCCTTGTTACGTAAAGAGGTAGTTAATTATAAACCTCGTTAATGGAATGATGAATTGTGCTCTATACTTTCTAAACAATTTGAAAAGTTATTTTCACTTACACTCCATGACATGAATGAGACATTCTGACAATCAACTCATTAACTCTGAACTATATCATCTCGTTTTGGAATAAACGACGACATTTTGAATTTAAATGTTAAAGTAGATGTGTACACATTTTAACAGGTTGTGTAACCAAACTGTCTAAGAATTTATTTTATTTCATCCAATGCACTTGTATGAATTGTTATGAAAAATATACACTTGCAATGTTTTGCTTGCGCACGAGACAATGGCAAGTACCTACCTACCTACATATTGGTAGTAACAGTTATTTTAAAACAACTGGTTCTGTATTTAATATTTAAGCATCGTATACTTCAATGTCATCAGGTTACCTTTCTTTAAGTCAGGAAGCGACTGAAATTGCTCGAATAAACATGAGCCTCTGTTTGTGCCTTTCTTCAATTTCCCATGGCTCGCCAGTGTCCATGACCGGAGCAAATCACTCGCGTTTACAAAGTATCATTGTTGCATTCGTATTTCTTTAACCCACTTTAAGTATTGCGTGACTGTTTTCCCATCAACTCCAAACAACTATTGAATACAACGCTTTGTTCTCGAACGTATTCGAAGTCTTTCGTTTTTGTCCCTCAGATACAAATGGTCCTTAAGATATTAAATAATTCATTTCGTAAGAGAACTTACACCCTAATTGCGTAACTATCAATCACAATCTGAATCATTTTGAAGGATATTTCCAATCCATTGCTTCAGATGCTCGAAAAATTTGTCTGTTCAGCAACGTAAATAACGCAATGAATGTTGTCGAACTGTCAGAATGAAAGCCATTGCTACTGTTAGTGTGTTACGCAATAACCCCGCTGGCAACACCTACATCAACTAACCTACAACTGCGATTAAGCTTATCTAAAACTACAAACTTCCGTAGATCACAGAAGATTGGCACAGTTAACATCAGAATACCTACAGTGACGTAATGGGTGAGCAATTTCATCGAAATGTGCTACTCATTGGTTTTAATGTCACGTTCAATGCACCGCATACCTTTCGCTGTACTTACGAAAAAATGCACAGTATCTAAAACGTGCGCATATGGTGTAAATACAAATTGAGAATAATGGTTATGTTATGAGCAATCTTTATAATAGCAAGACTAACAAAAATCGAAATAAATTCTTGAAATATTTCATGGTAGGTACGTGATGTAACTTTATCTATTCAATTCCGGATTGTAATCATTAACTTTGGTGTTCCAAAGGTTGATTAAACCGTCGAACAAAAGGCCTTACTAGGTCGTCATTTTAAATTGTTTCTATTTTGACACTGTAGTTGCAGTGTCAACTACTTAAGTGTTTTTCAACTAGGTACCACGCTAATTGTGTAAAACACTTTCAATCACAATCTGAATAATTTTGAAGGATATTGCTATTCCATTGCTTCATAATTATGTTCGAAAAATTTGTCTGGTCAACAACGTAAATAACGCAATGAATGTTGTTGAACTGTCAAAATGAAAGCCATTGCTACTGATAATGTGTTACGTACCTAATTACCGAGCAGAGTCAATCATAAACAAGTGGTCAGTTGCCAGTGTTGGTATGTTATATACAAAACAAGTGACAAGTTAGAATTCCTCAGCGAAATCAGGAGACGAGACGTTTAAAAACAAAGTCGCTGAAATCACATTTTATTTCGTTCTTATTCATTAATTAATTCGCTACTTACATCATTACTGCACACACCAATTTTCTGTAATAGCAACCAACTATTAAACTATATTTCGATTACGTATGAATCGATTATAGAAAACAACTGTGCTGTGAGTGAATGTTTGCTATAGGAAGGAAGTAATTCACTTCCTTATGATGACATAATCAATTATCCTATGGTCTTGATGATCAGTTTTAATTAACTTTTCTAGAAGTACCTACCTACGGGTTAATGGGCTGAAGAAAGTGTAGACAAACCGTGCACATAGGCCGAGCGCTTGACGGACAACAGAATGCTTTTACGGAATTTATATGGATTCCAGGAATACTAAAGGTTTCTAAGAACTTCATTGTGTAGATGTATTAGTACTACGCATATAATATTGTGCAGTTTGTTTTATGGTCACTTGTATTTACAAAGTTATTTTTTGCTTCTTTGTTCTTCTGCTTCGTGTCGCTGGCACGGCTTTTCTCAAATCTTGTTGGCTGTAAACTTTGCCACTTCCACGGCGTCGTCAGTGGCAGCGTAGACCTGCTATCCTGACTTCTGTGTCCCAAAACCTGCAGCCAAAGTGACCTCTGCGCTGCCACCGACGTCACTTCTTTGTTAATATTATCGCTCCATTATGTCCGATTCTTAATTTATCACTGTCTTCGATTTATTCACTCATTCGTCTTTAAGTTAGGTAGGTACCTATAAACCTACATCTACCTTCATTCTTAGTTTATGTATTTTCTTCTCTAAAACAATACCTATTGTCAACCCTAATATAAAAAAAAACATTTCTATAAAAACTCCTCAGTTTCTAGAACTTGATGAATTGAACGCGTCATTAGGTAAACCGCCTTTGTTTCTGTAGCGTCACGGTCGGTACCGAATGCTTTGCTAAAAAGTAGGCCTAACTGTTTAGACAGAGTATTTCTCCGTTCTTGACTACATTCCTCGGTAAACAGCTGACCTTAATGCTTCCTCATCGGCACAGCAATGAGACATTTCGAGTGGGACATTGGCATAAGTTGCATGAGTTCTGTGATGTCTTTCTTGCTTTCGTGTTTACCTACTTACATTTTATATTGGCTATGGAAAAGATGCTCACGATTCTCTGTAGGAAAAAAATCCTACATAAGTAAATACTATAATAATTGCTGTAGGGTTTTGTATTTTGTTTGTGTTTTGTTAGGGCTCTAGTTGTAATATAATTTATAGTTTGTTTGGGAGCTTTTCTTTAATAATACGTGCCAGTGGCGAAGGGTGAATTTATGACAGAGGTAGGCTAGAGCAAAAACAAAACCAAAAGAAAATTTCAATGATGAATTGACTATAGCGTGGTTATGTTCTGAATTTTCGAAGGGAAGCCGGTGGGAATCGAGTTGTATGGTACTTCGCCACTGATAGGTGCACCTATTAGAATGCATAAGAAATATAAAGCTTACTTTATTTGAAACTAGCTGCAGCCCGCGACTTCGTTTTCTAACATAAAAGTAAACTAAGTTACTCCTTATAACATCGGCTACCTGTCAGTGAAAGTCCCGTCAAAATCGGTCCAGCTGGTTGGAGATAGCCGGAACAGACAGAAACACAGAACAAAAATTTCTATATTATATTTTTTTTTTGTTATAAATAATACATTTCAAACAAGCATTTCAATTTTATTTATTTGTATAGATGATTTGTTGCGTTTTAACCTTGCCCAGCGTCTATGTAGGTTTATAGTTATTGAAACCTACGTGATTTGCGCATAAATAGATAAACAAAGCCGAATGCATGTTCACAATCAGCAGCCGTGATTGATAATTTGTGATAAACGATATAATACTTATCACGGAACTAAAATATCACTCCAATTAGCATTTGGTCTTATTTACATAGATTTCATAATAAACTTTGATACTTGACTTCATACGTAACCCAAGTAACACCTTTCAAAACTTCGGAAACCTGTTCACTACAATGTTTCCGGCTTATCGGACGTAATCATTTTGCGGCAAGCGAATGCAAAGTTCTATACCGCTGCCATTCACTCATTGGTCGATGCATTTAAGCACTAAGTACTATTTAAGCAACGAAAAGTGCTGGCCTTGTCCTAATTTTACAGCAAATGTATTACCTATGTGTCCAATTCTCGCGTGATTCGGTACGCGGTAGGCTATTGATTAAAGGTTGACGTAACATTTAGCTGACTACGTTTGAGATTTAGGTATCCTGTTCATTTTACTATCGTTTGCGGCCTTTACAACGACCTTTGATTGCGCATGAAAGCAAAACACAGAAATCTGCTGGAAGGCCTTTCAGTTTGTTACTGTTACGGAAGAATCAAATAAGTAAATGCATATTATGAAAGTATATACGGTTCTTATAACAAAAAAAAGTATAAAACTGTTTATGTGTCTGTCTGTCTGTTTGACCGCTTTTGAAGCGACTTTCACTGGCAGATAGATAGATATAAGGAGTAACATAATAGACTTTTATCCCGGTAGCACTTTCCCGTGGAATGTTTTCCGATATCCACGCGGGAGCCGCAGGCAGCAGCAGCTAGTTGTTAATAAAAAGTACTGCCATAGACAAGAGAGATTGTAAATAAAATCATTTCCATATTAAATTAAAAATATATATTTAGAAAACCTGATAACTGACACGTGATATATCCATCGCCTTTAAAATTAGATTACCTAATGGTAATTGCTAATGGCAATAATATAAAGCTTGATAGCACTTCAAAGAAATCATTAATTTCAACATTAGAGTCGATAAAAATGCAATGGTTTATAGTTAACGCGAGTAATAAAAACATATTGGAAATACCAACCTAATCATCTTGATAAAGAATCGATTTGATCTCTAACCGTCTGTGGCGATCACACTGCGCATATATTTTGTCAGTTTCTTTTTTTTTTGTTTGCGTCTTACAAAACTAATCAAGCCAGTGTCGTTTTAAACGGAATTGAATTGAATTATTATTAATTACCTTTTTAATTATATTGATATTTTGGTAAATGATATAAAAGTTGTTTGGTTAAGAATATGTAACTGATAAAATTTAGTATTTTTCTGTGCAAAAATATAAGTAGATAGATGTGTGATGTGGGTTGTTAGAAACAGAAAATTAAATATAATAGAAAATACGTTTCATAAGTTCTATTAAGTCTTAAAGACTACGAAATAAATCCGCCCTTAGTAGTCTGTATGTAAATGGTAGTCGTAATCTCAACGTTCTCTCTCATAAGTTGTAAATCAGTCAACAATGGCCCAAATTTTTTTATATAGTCTTGAGCCTTCGGCCATGGTACGCCCAAAAGTAAATATAATTTAACAGGAACTTTGACGTGTTGTTACTGGGTATGTAAAGTTTATCGTGAATAGAATATTAAAATGCCACATGTTGATGAATAGCTAACCTTGAGGCTCCACTTGCAATGACATTTAATGGTAAACTCAATTATCATAGCGAGAAATATTATAAACCATTAGAGATAAACTACAGACATAAGAGAACCATTTCATAGAGAAAATGACAAGGAAAACACAAAGTTTACCTTGAAACATTTTCAAAGTAGGTACCCAAAATCCATCAATGATTTAATAGTAATTAATATTTTGAACGCTAAGTAATACACTTATATTATAAAGGCGAAGGTTTGTGAGTGTGTGTGTGTGTGTGTGTTTATATGTTTGTTGCTTCTTCACGCTCAAACGGCTGGCCCAATTTTGATAAAATTTTGTATGGAGGTAGCTGACACCCTGGATTGACATATAGGCTACTTTTTATCCCGATATTCCCACGGGATCGACATTTACGCGGGTGAAACCGCGGGGCGCAGCTGGTGTAAACTATTTTTAAATATAACCGAGCCTGATTACCAACGCCTATAATATTAAAATCCTTATTTAGATTAGTTTACTTATTGAAAACGCTGGGACCATAATAGCATCATTTTATAAAAATAATAATCCAATTATTATTACAATAAATTACGACACAAGAAATCGATTGTGTCCAGTGTCATGAGCCAACTTACCGACTAGAGCAGCAAGTACGCATGGCGTATCTTGGCCGCTTACTCAATGGTGGTTTCACGCTGGCTGGCCGCTATTTGACTTCATCCGGTTACATAGGGCACAGGCGACACTTTATTCATTGATACCTTTGGCTTTTGAAACAATGTATCGGTTTCCCTTGTTTGTACATGGCAGGTTTTTCTGTGCAAGTTTTTAGTTATTGCATAGACTGTTGGTTATCTGTGTCTTGCCTAGCTATAGTACCTTGTTGGTTATGTAATAAATAACGTTACTTTGCATAAGCGGCTAGTTATAACTGCATGTAAAGTAAATTTTAAGTTCTGGTTTTTGTGTCGCATCTTCTAAGGTCAAGTAAAATCACAGAGTGTAATATGACTAAACATAATCCATATTACCGAATGAAGACCTTCAAATACAACATTGTTCGTGTATGTAACGGAAATACAGATTTGAACAATAATAACAAACTTGTCATTGTAGGTTGTCCTAGAACACATTGTAAAGTTTACTGGTCACTTGTTTGTACAATTGTTCGTGTAGAGTACTGTTAAAGACACGGTCAAAACCTGCGAAGCTATGTTATAAAAGGTAATTACAAAATCGAAGTACACACATAGCGTAATTAATTAAAAATACAAGAAAGGTATGCAAGGACAATGTTAAATAGTGTTCCATTCTCTATTAACCATAAAAGACACGGATTTCGAAATAAATAATATGCATAGGTATGTTGGTACAATTTAAGCCGATTCCTGACATAATTACGTCTCATGCATGATGCTAATTAATGACGCTCAATAAAATCTGATAATGGAGATAGACATCAGTGAATTTTATGTATTAAGATTTGCCGACAAATGAATATATTATGTTTAAAAATGAGTTGCATATACGTATCTATATTATAATTTTTGAAGAAATCTTTAGATTACATCAAGGTACAGAGACATGTTATGGCTCGTATCAAATTAATAACAGTTGATTTAGTTTTGTAAGAAGCGTCTTATTGGGAAATAAAGAAGCATGGATTTCGCACTATTATATTTATTTCTATCCATGTCACACAAATGTACACACATTTCATGTCGCAGAGAAATGAAACTCGGAAACCATTGAGCACGGCCGCATTATTTTTTTATCGACTTCATGTGACCAATTGTTGTCGATGACTTTATCGACGCCGTATGCTTTCACTTTGTCTATTTCTTGTCGATGTGTCGAAGTATGCGGATAAAAAAGTCGGTAATTACGGTTAAATATTAATAAGCTGATCGTAGTTGGTGATGAGTGTGTTACAGAAAGTTACAAAATTGTTTACTTCGGCTAGATTGGCTACCATAGTCTCCATGCATGTTTTCTCTGAAGTTTTCTAATATATCTCTATAAGATACAGATACACACATTTATATCTGTGTTTTTATAGTGTACATGATAAAGAGTATTCTATACTTTACTTATGTTCTGTATCATTACAACTGTATGGTTTTACGATATGCCGATATCCACAACTTCATTTTGTATAACAAACATCTCACATACCTAAACATTTACGCAACATCCCACGACACTAAGTAAACATGCACAAGTAATGTCAACAACTATCATGACGAACGAAGAATAACCCGTCTGGATAGTACTATCGAGAGACGAGTTCTTCTAAAATTGATCAAGGCGCGATTTGTCACGATCCGAGTTTCAAAATAGCCGAAATGCCACTCAACCAATGAAAGGTCGAGTAATATAACTCTATTGTAATATTGTAAAGAGGCATACCAGTATTGTCGTGAGCACGGCACCAAGACGAGGAATGAGTATTACACACGATGAAGTAACGCGACGCACCAGCGTGCGCCAACGTTTAGCACAAAGCGGGTTTGCTTACTTAAAGGTTTCATGCATACTAATACAACAGGAAGGAATTGTTCTTAAAGAAAATTGTCGGGAAATTACAGAGGGGTGGTCATGGACCGTGCTCCACTGTTTACAGTAATTACACCGTTAGCAATTGCTTGTTTGCTAGTTGCTTCACCAACTTCGTTTTTGTTTTTGTAAACACTGGTCTATCCACGCATTCTAGTCCATCTTTAATTCATATTTCACCAAGATCTGGAGTATTTACTAGAACTTTAGTTGAGAATTGAGATTCATACAACGTTGTTCTGTAAGGAAAAAATCTAAAAGTGCAGATCGACGCGAGGCCAACCGGTTTGCAAGTCCAAATGACGCAAGACTCCCCCGGATGAGTTCATTCTAAGACAATAATATAGACCTTCTTTCAATGTACTAAATGAGGTTCTACGAATAAATCTCAAGATGTATTGAACTAGCTTCTACAAAATCAATAAAAGAAAACATCATTTGAAATCTGACTCACAGTATTCGCTTCTGAATATAATGTTCCGATATTTTTGTGACAGCTCCTTAGTTGATTCTCGGGTCACCTAATCGCGATTAGTTCAAGTTTACTTGTTGTTGAAACCAATTGGTTTTTAATTTACAGGTATTCTCAAAACTATTGTACGGCCTTATTCAAATAACAATTTTCGAAACATAGCAAGCCGTAACATAAATATTGATTGACAACGAATATCTACAAGTTTACCTAATAGCCCACAAATCCGCTGATTCGAAGTCGTATACCAGTTTAGATTATGGAAATAACTTTCGAAACGTGCAATTTTAAATTACTGCTTGATTTGAATTTACAAATTCTTGATAGTAGAAAATCAATTTGAATGTTACACCGTATGTGTTACAAGAAATCGACACGTTTTATTTTGTGCACTAGCAGCGCCCCGCGGTTTCACCCGCATAAATTTCGATCCCGTGGGAATATCGGGATAAAAACCATCCTGTTCTTTCCCGGGTCTCAAACTATCTCTATACCACATTTCATCTAAATCGGTTCAGCGGTTTAAGCGTGAAGAGGTAACAGACAGACACACTTGCGATATTAGTATGGATTTCGTTACTAAAACTGGATGTGTATTATTAATCATTACATTACCTATTGCAAATAAGTAGACTTCGTTCATAGATAACTATGCAGTTGTTACAGCTATACATAGTATGATTACGTCGCAACATAATAATGTGTATAACTATGCATGGTTAAACAAATGTCGAGTGTATGTTAATTGTTGAAAAAAGCCGCTGTCTGTTGACATGCAAGCTACGAAACATGTTTACACCACCCACGCGTTATCTGAGAGCAATCAGAGATAGTGTCTGTCGCAACTTTCTGTTCAACTTGATATATCTTAGGGGCTTCTGCTTAACAAGATCTGGAAAATTAAAAGTCTTCTGTTTTACATTGTTGCTAATGTTTTGGACAGGTCATATGATGAGAGCTAAGACGGAAAAATGGAACAAAAAGGTCACAGAATGGTACCCAATGAATGGAAAAAGACGTAGAGGAAGACAGATGAAAAGGTGTGAGGATGATCAGCCAAAAGGTTGACGAAGAACAGTTTGAATAAGTGGAGGGAAATAGAGGAGGCCTATGTTGACAGCCTGACCTGGTGGCTGATAATAGCTAATTTGTTAAATAGGGATAACAAGCAGAAATTATAATATGATTAAATGTTACTAGTTTATGCAAACTTGTTTATGTACAGACGCCAGCACATCAACCTACTACAATCTGTCAAATTTCTTTAATAAATTTTCAACTTTATGGCTGACGTATAAGGTTCAAAATTGATTGGGAAAATTTGACAGTTTCGGGTAGGTTGATGTGCTGGCGTCTGTACAAGTGTACAAAGGGTCAGAGGAAATAAAGAATACTTTAAAAAAATGTTTTGTAATTATTGCTGAGGCCAAAACATGGTGGTTTACTGGTAATGATAATGCGACTGAACGGGGTACAGCTAATGCTAGAAACAGAAACCTGTTGAGATTCTGGATGTTTCAAATAATGAGTTCCGACTGCTTCAAGTACAATTAGTAGAAATAGCTAACAGTTAGCTCATTAGCAGTAATGAGCTTTGAGTCACTCACATCTGGCTACGGCTGCTAGTTCTAACTGTAGGTTACCTTAGCTGCTATACATACATTAATCTACCTCCATACATGTCTAAAAGTATAGTTTGTATATAAGTATTTTTAATTGAGGATGTATTCTATACATTTTTCCACCAAATGGTTATTTCTACGCACGTCTATAAAACGTACATAATCAATTAACAAACAGCTATTAAAATAATTCCATACATAATTACTTGATTAGCTTTCTATCGCCGCCGATCGAAAATTAATGTTAGAAAACATGCAATTTTATTTCACAAATGAAAAGAATAGGTCACAGTACAGAAAGACAATGTAATAATAAAAATTACACGTTACTTGAAGATGATTTCATCGCGAAAATTGAGAGAGGTATCATCAATAAGATTACGTGAATCATAACAGTAGACTGTTACTTTCTTAGCACTAAACTATGAATAATAATGAGTCTGTGTAACTACATAATTTTTGTAACAGTCGACGTTGATGGATGTCGGCAAAGGTTTGTTGTGAGACCACTTTCTCGCCATGGGAAAACTACATTCATCCATGTTTACGTCTCTGTTACTTTCTATCTGATGCTGAGGTACTTACTATTCAATGTCGTTAAAGCGTAGGCACCTTTAAATTAGAGGTGTTAACTTGTGTTATGGGAGCCGGAGTAATAATGGGCGGTTACGTTTTTGCTTAAGGTTACGTGCAACTTCTATTGACCTATCGTTGTATTGTAAGTTTTCAGTTTGTCTTGATTTACATTTTAATGCTAATAATTATTTGAGCTCGTGGCTAAATAATAACAGCCGCACCGGTCGATCTTCAAGGTTAAGCAGCGCTTGCCGAGGTCGTTCCGTGGATGGGTGACCAATACATACCGAGAGCCATCCGTACCTTGGAAAGGGTCCCGGCTGCCAGTCGTCAAGGGGTATCATGTTTCCTAGTTACAGAGTTGTGGAGGTCAGATAGGCAGTCGCTCCATGTAAAATACTGGTATTCTGCTTGTACTGGGCTCACTGTGAGCTGCATGAGGTTAGACCGGAAGCCGACCCCAACATAAGATAGGAAAAAGCTATGCAGATGATGATGAAAAAATAATCATTTATTATAAGTAACACTTTCAAAAGAGTAGGTAATTAATCATATGTAAAAGATTTACTAGAAAAGTTTCTCACACTAGAAAACCGAAAACTTTAACGAAGAACTTCAAAACTCCATCTTCTAACAAAAGACTTCAACGAGATACAATAGTTGACATTTTGTGTTATAAAAATATATCGCCGATTTGTTTCAGTATCTGAATTTATTGATCCAATTAATTGTGCTATTTGAAAACATGCACTAAAATGATCTAATTATGTAAATTTTTGAAACAGTACATTTTTTTATTCAAGGAATACTGCTATTGTGTCTATTTATTTCGAATTTAGATGTGGTTTCAAAGGCGCAATGAAAGGCATTGGTAGTGGTAGGGTTTGGTTTTTTTTTAGTCGTAACACGACTTTCAGCCCATTCTATTGTAATATAAAAGGGCTTTTGCTTTATTTTTTTTAACTCGTCAACAATTTAGTTTTGTCTTCGCCATGCTCCGTGGATTTACAAACTGTACTCTGATTCAGTTCGCTAACTGTACATGTGCGAACAATTCGTACGGCTCATTTCGAGTTCATTCCCTTCCTCGTGTTATATTCATGAATAAATTATAATTAGCAAATATAGTGTAGGTTCATAAAAAGTAGGAAGAAGTAGTTCTGGTAACAAAGAACTGAGAGTATGCGTGAAGTATAAAAACTGAAAGGAAAAAATTATATTTGCATATTACTAAGAATTTAAAAACAATGAACTAACATTAAAAGGATTATTCTTATCTTAATTATACCAGGTAATGCATCATTTTCCAAGAAAAACTGACCTTATCTGCGAGCTATGGGCCAACAATCAGCCTGATGTCAGCTTTGTATGTACTCGTACCAAAATACAACGCCAGCGTCATATTATGATATAGCTTAAGAACATTTTATATAAGGATATCACTCGACAAAGACACAATAAATTCATATAAAAACGGCCTTAGTTTAACGTTAGGAACCAGGTGGGCTTTTATCTGACGATATCCATTTCCTGTTGTTAGACACGACATTTCTAAAAGAAAAACTAATCTGATTATTAGATTGCAGAACTACCAGAAAAACAGTAGATATCTAAGAATATCCTAAACGAAATTATCGATCGTTCATTTAGTTCTACACTAACCGCACGACCTAAGCCTTAAACGAAATCATAGCATGACAGTAATCTAGAAAACGCTAAAGAAAAATGCAATTCAATGCGTTGCTAAATGTATCCGAGCCAGATTTTAAATGATTTCGTTAACGGTAATTCGTGGGTAACCTGACCACTATAAAAATAAAAAGCATTGCAGATACTGTGCAATAAACGCATGTAACCCTCTACTTGGCACGAATATATTTATTTGTATTGGATCATAAATGCACTCATGAACGAATTGGCCCATAAAAAATAATTGATATTTTTACAACAGCAATTAAAGTAAAAAATAAATAAATTACTGATATTGTTATAATTAAAAATGTTTGATTATTATTATTATTTTCTTAAATTTATTTTATTTTCAATATTAAAGAATAATTAATATTAAATCATAACTACGATACGAGTAACCTAATCGCCATTATAACCGTTTGGAGGTTTCCTTCTTCTCCACTATAGCATTTAGAGGAAAAAAATAAATATACAATTTACCTTTCATGATTTGACATTCTGGTTAATTGACTTATCGATTGGTCTTGGGATAAACCACATAAAATTCCACCCAGTAGATTTCCAGATTACACACCCAGTAGATTTCCAGAGTACACTGCCTAACCCTTCGGGAATTACAGGCGTAATTTTATGATGTTATGTAGATTTCCAGATTATTTATTGCTTCAGAAATCTATGAACTGAAAGATGCAACATCGTTTATCTTTATCTATACCTGATTCCAGTTCATTTAAATGCACAGATCGATGCGTCCCACGTAAGTTGTTGTAAGCCACAAAATTGCTAATGTAAGTGACAAAAACAACAATTTGCAATGGGCATACTTATACCCCAGTAAAGTGTTGTAACAGCAAAATCTCTGAAACCCTTGATATTTTTAAATAATATCCCAGCAATAAACGCTAAAGTATTACTAACTATATTTACTGAATTTTATGAAAAAATAATTGAAAAGTGCAGTTTTTATTGCCAATAGTATCTTTGAAACGCTCTCCTGTAAAATTGCAGTTTATGGGTTACAACAACTTACGTGGGAGGCATCGAGATGATTCATTCATATTTTGATATCCACTGCTCAAAACGATTATAAGCAGTTTGTCAACCATTTATCTAACAGAAGTTTCGTAGCGCCATTGTTCTGTTGCATTGTAAGAGAGTATTTACAAACACTAGCGCTAAGAAAAGAGAAGCTACGATTGCTCGCCCTCTCCATCTAGCATACGTCATATAATCGTATCTAACGTAGAAATAGATGCATGTGGCAGGCGTTCCGGTCGCCTGCCGGGGTAGCGGGATCGTCCGAAAGGGTTACCGCTGCCCCGGAACATAAAGGGCTAAGGAAAGAACACGGGTGGGTTTTAGTCAGTAAGAGTCTGACACTCCCTTCCGCTCCACCCAGAGCGGGAGGAGTCATTAGATGATTTCCCATCCAAAAAAAAAAAAAAAAGGCGTTCCGGTCTCTCATTTCAAAACATATGCTTCTATTTTCAGTTCTATCATAAAATTTACGTATTTGTTTAATTTCTTTATTTAATTAGTTCTGCGTCTCTTCAGCTACATTTTTCGTAAAATATAATTTCTTCTGAATGGGTCCTATTCTTCCTTTATCAAAAACAGCATTTCCGTGTTTATTTGACGCTTTATGTATACGCATAATGTGGTACTTATATCTTACTGAAATCTTGTTTCTACGGCACGTATCCACAGAACAGATAAAAGAGGTTAGAAAGGAAATAGTTCCCGATTTGTATTAGAACGCGTGTCGCCGCATGTCTCCCACTCTTTCACTCCACTACAAGCAAGAGATCAATACGTACGCGCATTACGCACACAAATAAACCACATGCACTTAGATCGCGTGTTTGCTATTGGTTGTCACACTAACGCAAACACTGCGTTTGACGTACACGCACACAGCAATTTATTTCTCATGTATGTTACGGCGACCAAAAGGTCGATCAATGATATCGATAAACTTACTGTAGTTTTGTTAATTAAAGTTTTGCGATCTTTTAAGTTGCGGGTACGGTACGAATAATGTGGACTTCCTAAATAAATAATAAATATTAATGTCAAAAATTAAGGGGGAGCATCCGATACTGCCGCGAAATTTAAATATTTTAATATTGAACAATTATTTGGGTTAAAGTAAGTGAGCTCCTGATTTTAAGTATCTTTTCCCTGAATGTTTTATTACATAATCGTTTTCTGTAAAATGTTGCGAACAAATTGTGCTACATTTAGTAGGTATCCATTCAATTCTACCAGTTGCCTCAATCCACAGTTTTCTTGTAGCTGGATCTGTTGGAAACCTAAAAAAAAATTAATGTTTGCATCATAAATTGCTAACCTCAATTCAAATTTTAGACGAAAAACCCATTAAGTTAGGTAAGTACTAAATTAATAATCCACAATAAACAATAATTAATGTTAATAAACAAAGTTATTTTAATTATAATATTACTGAAAATAATCATTCGTACACACATACTTAATATCGACATTGTTTACAATTTGGTACAACACTATCGATACGCATAGATTTCGCAGAATTCAAGCTTTGGCTCGACGCACGCGACGATCGCTGGGAACGCAATACATTGCGCAATCGCTCACGTCGTGCAAGATCGTACCCATGTATTGCAAGCAATGTATAATTTTGCACCTAAATGCGATTTTATCGTTTTTGTCTACAAACTACATAATACTTTTTTAATAATTACAAATATCACTCGTATTTTAATGTTTTTGGACTTACCGGTGAAAAGAAATCCCTCCTCGGGCTACATTACACTCCTGGCTTCTTTTTCGACACGTTATAATAGCGCAAGACGGCATAATTGTTTTTTTCCGCGGAACTTCGGACGCTGTCACAACAAGAAAGCGATTGTGAGCGGGTGAATCAAATTTCGGTCGACATTTGAGTGTCTGCTCAAACGTGCGGCGCGCCTGCCCCGCCCACAAGGCCCTTCTAACCTCTTTATCTGTTCTGTGCACGTATCATTTACGATTAGCTACACTACCACATTAGTCATATGTATACGCAACTTGCTCTACAATCTATGCAATTCATAATATTCCTGTTCGTATATTTAATTTTCCATCGATTTGATTTCTTCCATGACCTTAAGCAACCCATGTCCAAAAGCCTTTTGACTCCTTCAGAAGCTAATCGTGACGGTTAAATTGACTGCTTCCTTTCGCAATGTGAAGAATATACAATTCTTCATGCCATCTCAGGCAGCTGCCTAACGTGACTACCTGGGCTGACGTCACTCACGAGTTGGACGTCGTATATGCGTTCAAGGCACGCTCTACGCATTTCGATAACGTCAGTGATAGCAGATTAGAACATAACAACTTCATATATAGTGTCATACGTAATAGCATGGTAATAAGTTTTGTTTGATAGAACAAAGGTGTGATGTGAATCGATAGGACAATACATGTTTTAATAGAGGTGAATAAGTGAATGTTATCAATGAACTATTGATAAAATAATAATAGCTAAGACGCAAGGGTATCGTAGCAAAGGAATAAAACTGATAACTTATCGGCATGCTCTTCCTATCAATAAAATTATCCTTAAGATATCTTAATACGTTTTTGATTTAATCTAATATCACACAGTCTGTGTTAAAACCTTACATTAAAACATCGTTAGTTACATTGTGTATAAAATGAATACATTAACAGTAAACTCGTTTTGGTAAGTAAGCGTAAATCACTTTAGGCGAGTTTTTACGCCTCGTTCCAATCTGGTAAACATTCGCCATCTTTACTTTGATTTTTTTTTTCTGGAATTTTAGACAATGCTTACTGTAGTTTAACTGCTTCTTGTAATACGATTACCTACGCTTTAATAATATGGCATTATCATCATCATCTGCCTAGCCTTTTCCCAACTATGTTGGGGTCGGCTTCCAGTCCAATTGGATGCAGCTGTTTACCAGTATTTTACATGAAGAGACTGCCTATCTGACCTCCACAACCCAGTTACTGGGTAATACGATACCCCTTGATAAGACTGATTGTCAGACTTCCGGGCTTCTAACGACCCGTAACGACTGTCAAATATCCACGTATGACAGCCGGGACCAATTCCGAGGCACGGAGGGGTCTTTGTATGTAAAAATGGTCGCCCGGACTATCCGTGGCAAGCGTAGCTTTGATCGATCGAACCGTGCGGCTGTTATTACTTAGCTACAAACCCCAATATGGCATATAACCTGCCTGTATATTATTATTATTTGTTATCTAAAGGCTAAGCAACTGATGACGTAATTTTTTGATACATAAAATAAACCGATCTTCAAAACTCATCATCACATACTCAACCCTTGGAACTAATAGACAATAGTCGATTCACACTTGGGGCTTATCCAAACCACCAAGGAACAATAAAAATGTCTTCTTAAAATGCTTAAGAAGTCGCTTGAGTGATCCTCCCAAAGACAAACAGGCTTTTAAATGATGTCATATACCAAGTTTAGAACCCCATCAAGATTTATATTGCCTAGAAACGCGAGTATTGTATAATAAAATTCAATGTTATTCTAACTTATGACCACCTTATGTGACATACCATGGCGTGGCATAGCCTATAACGTTCCCAATGCTGGGACACAGGCCTCCTGTCTTCGAGAAGGTGTGGGCTGTAATCCACCACGCGGGCCCAGTGCGGGTTGGTATATGTCACATTTCTTCGAATTTTCGGTTGTAGGACATGCCGGATTCTTCACGGTGTTTTCCTTCGCCGTTTTGAGAGCAGTGGTGGTGAAATTATTTACACAAAGTAAAGCGCCTGGTTGGGTTCGAAGTTCGAACCCACGACCTACAACTCGTAAGTGGGGGCCTTTACCAATGGGCCACCACTGCTCCCCACACCTCTCACCATGGTGTAATTTCGCCATAATGTGTATAAAATTATGTTTATCTTCTATTCATAAGCAGCTTAAGGTGCTACGATTGTGTTTGAAGTAATTACGTCTACTTAAGGTCAATAACGATTTCAGGCCATGGTCACAGAGCAGTAACAGTTGTTTAAACAACACATTAGCATTTCGCGTGGTGTGATAACTGATGAAATTATTTTCGTTTGCTGTTACTTGCTAAAACGTTTACTAATAATATCTTTGTAAGTGTTTGTTTGTTAGCTAAGACTTGACTAATGTTTTACATTGTGAAATCTTAGTTTTAAGTATTCACTGTAGCATTTA
Organism: Hydraecia micacea; assembly: GCA_914767645.1. NCBI lineage: Eukaryota > Metazoa > Arthropoda > Insecta > Lepidoptera > Noctuidae > Hydraecia > Hydraecia micacea. The sequence continues at coordinate 13,209,955 of OU611783.1, read as the reverse complement.
CTCAGACAATTATAATAATATGTCATCGTCGCTCAATTATATGTCGCCGTGAGCAAGAGAAAATGTATTTATTGTTGTCGTTATATTTCACATAATATATTGGACACTAACTGGCAACCCGTCATAATAATATCCATTGAATTGAAAGCATAGCTTTTGTGCGCACAGTAGTAGTAAGTCTCTAAGCTTTGAAAGTGATTCGCTGTACACACTGACGGGTAACTAAACCGGATCTAGATCTTAACATTAATATTTGAACAAAAGAAGTTGCCCAAACACTTTCTTATTTTATAAAGATTGCTTATACAGGGTTCAAAGTAAATAAGCTAGCGAAACTTCGCGGACTTCATGGATATCTAAACATGATAAAACAAAAAAAAACGATTCAATGATATTTTTTTGGTGTCTACGACCGCTGGTCGTATTTACTTGAAATGTGAGTTGAGAAGAACAGTTTTTTTTTATCATGTTAAAATTACTGTACTCATCATGTCTGTGAAGTTAAAACAAAAATAAACTGAATTTTAAACGTAACTACGGTCGTTTACCCCAAAAAATAATATCATCAAGTTTATATTTTTTAATGTTGTATTATGTTTAGATGTCGATACCCAACACGTCTGTGGTTAATTTGACCCTGTATATTATTTTTAATATTTTTGTTTGGTCATGGTGTTTTGTAATGGAAAATAATCAACTTCGTAACTCTTATCGCCGGAGTCTCGACTCTCGGTAATGCACCAGGTTGCACAAATACCATGATTTTGCATATCGCCACAATAATCGCACGGTTTATTTCTCGCTTACTACTGTTGTAATCGAATAATGGAAAGTGAATATACTTGGTTACCTTCTCATGAATAACAAACATATTGTGGCAACGACTACGTAGATAACGTTTAGATTTCACACGTTTTGCAAATTTTTCTACTTCGTTAGTGATGCTTGGTTTTGTTGCCATTTTCTTAAAAGATGAAGTTAGTCATTTTATTATTGTCTATGTCAATGCATTTTTAGGCCTATTGTGTATTAATAGCAACCTTAATTGGTTTTGTAGTTAACATTGGTTAAACAACTAAGAAGCTATTAAATGTTTGCCATTTTATCTATGTCTGACGTTTTTGGTTGATACAATCATACTGATGAACATAGTCGCTGAATACTGGTATCCAAAGTATAATTGATGTGCTAACTTCAAAGAATAAACCTACATTAGAACTAATTGAAGGTCCAACAGGCAATATGTCAATTTAACGCTCTATGTGTGATGATGTCTCATGATGACAGTACATGAAAATAGGGACACGATCTATCATTCAAATCACCGTAACATTTTTTCTATCCTACATAGATTAAGTTACGAAACTAACAAGTTGTCTTGTTGAATACTTATGCCGTAATGAGATCTTGATTGATGATTTGGTATGAGTAACAAACATGATTAGAAAGGTAACATGTCTGTCAGAGAGAGCAACATACTGCGGAGTGACAATGACATCGTTTTGGACCTGCTGCACGCCACAGCGGACATTATGCGAACAATAGCTATGTCCACACACATTTGTGACATAGTTTTTTGTTTTGATCTCCTTTGTACATCATTTTTAAACACACTAAACTCACTCTAACATTAAAAAACGTACAGTTGTAGATAAAAAGAATGTAATGATTAAAACGGGAACTTGAATGAAAGCGAAGATCGCACATGCGTTTTCTATCGTAAGAGAGTATCAAATATCAATAAGGCAGAGTTAAATAAAATTCCCTTATCTATATTTAACAGAGAATTAAAACAAATTATATTTTGAACCTAATAAATAGCCTCTCATAGTAATTAACACTATTTTTTTTACATATACCTTCATCGTCATCTTCATTTCAGCCAAAAGACGTCCACTACTGGACATAGGCCTCCCCAAACACCGCCACTTCGACCGGTTCTGTGCTTCCCGCATTCAGCGGAAAGAAAGAATTGCCAGTGGACACATTGATCGCAGAACACATGACCGATGTTAAACCTTATTTAAATTAAAAACCAATAAATGAATAAATACAAAAAACAAATTCCTATTGATTCTTAATCAGAAAACCAAACAGAAATTCTGCTTTACATTTGATATAAATTAACATATTATGTACATAACTATATAATGAACGATTTACTTATGTCGTACAATAATTTTAAAGTTTAACTACTAAATTTAAATTGTAACTTTTATTTTTTTAATAAGTATGAAGACGACCGTAAACACATTCCTATAACTAAGGACTTACTTACGAATGTTTTAGTCGGGAATCTAACACAATCTATTTATAGTTTTATTATAAAAACATAAATAACACGATCATTCCGTCTATGCTAATTTATAATTATGCAAATAAAACCGATTAATCGAACTAATTTGGTTAAATAAAAATATTTGTTGAAATCTTTTATGTAGCTACAATAATCGCTAGTTTAGCCCTGGCACAGATTCATGTTAGTTTCAAGAAAATTTAAATTAAATAAAACCCAAACGGGCCCTATATTCACTGGGTGGAACGAGGCTGCCAATAAAGATGATGATGAAAGCCCAAACAATTTTCTGCCATTATAGTAGGTACTCATATTAAAAATACTTACCCACATTTATTCAGTAAAAAAATAACACTAATACGTTGTACAAATCAAGCTTGGGACTAATTTGTATGAACTTGTGACCTCGCGTCAACAACAATTAGCTGGCTGTCGGGTGTGCATCAAACCTGTATAACCACTTTTATGTTTTGCTTTAGATTTTGTAGGCACTTGTTATTTAACGATATTAAATAGTTGTTTTAAATCTAAATATCACGTATATCTTATTTCCTCGTTATCAGTGTGAATACATTATTTTAAAGTTGTCGTTTGTTACATTATTACATAACATTTCAAAACTGGACGGAATATTCTTCGAGGCTGCTGTTCTAAATAAAGTTGCGCAATAATTTTGTTAAATGAATAGTTAAAAATAATTAATATACATTATGGAACTACCTAACGATCTGGTTATTTAAGCATTCGACACCTTTGACAATATTTAGTCAAGTTTATGTTCCCCGAGGGTTCATACCTGCTCTAATTTGTTTACATTGTGTTATTCCAGTTTATATAAAATGACTGAGAACAGTATCAGTAAACAAATTGTAAAGAAAAATAATATGGAAATGTCGTGCTGGAATTGTTTTAATGTGGAAAATGAAGATAAAGATGAACAACAGGAAGACAGTGAACTAGAACTTCCGTTATCAAAAATTCGGAAAGAAAATAGGGGAAAGTTTAAGTTATATTCTATTTTGGCTTCGGAAGTGTCGGTGCCTAAAACAGTTCCATTAAAACAGAAAGTGCGCGAAAATTATGTTGTTGGCAAGAAAATTGAAAAGAAACTAGTCAAAGAATCTAAAAAAAAGAAAAGTGTATGTGTTCAAGTAGACGAGGCGCAAATTATGGCTATTGTAGCTGCAAATACTGCCCTGCCTGATGACGAGGATGATTTAGAAAACTTTAAAATTGAATCTACTCAAACAGATACAGAAGAAAACACCTCGCATTTTGACGGACAAGACTCTCAAAACTCAAACAGTAAATGTAACAAAATAAATAAGGAATCGAATGTCTCCTATGAATCATCAAATATTTCTTCAAAAACTAAATGTTCTCCAATAGTAAAACAACAAAACGTGTCTTGTGAATCTCCAAAAATTACATTGCCGGAACATCGAGAGGAGGTCTCGGGCACCTCAGAATCAATAAGGAATAACAAATTCATTAAGAAATCAAATGCATCTTTCAAATGTTTAAATATTTTTTCAAAACCTAAATATGCTCCGGTAATAAAACAACATAATATGTCTTGTCTGTCTGAATCTAAGACATTGCCTGAACAAGGTAAGGAGGACTCTGAAAACTCAACATGTGAATCTACTTTAACTGACAAAAAAGACCGTGTGCCTTTAGAATGTTTAAATGATCCCTTACTTGAGGACGATCAGGAAGACTCTCAAACCGCATGTAATACTCAAAAAGAAAAGGCACAAAACACATCTTTAGAATCTCCAAGTACTCCTTCACAAGACCGTACTGACAGCAGAGATGTCTCCGAAATAAAATACAATGTTCAAATTGAAACTTCAACACCTAAAACATATATTGACATTAAAGATATTAAGATCTGTGAGCATACTTCTTCAACAAGTATGCCAGAAGAACAAAAAAATAAAGAATATGATATTAGAAGAATTCAAGATATGCCAATTTCTGAAAGGGAAGAAAGCGTGACTGAGAGCGAGAAAACTGATGTCACCAGTTCCAATAATTCAGAATCAGGGTATGAGGGATCATCTATTCGAGATTTAAATGACGTCGATTCTTTAAATAAAAACATGGTGTATGCAACAAAAAATTCAGCAAGCAGTAAATCTTTAGTTCCGACCCCTTTTGCTCAAGAACAAAGTTCGCGAGAAGATTTCAAATCTTCCTTGCCGGTGCTTAACTTGCCACAGAAAAGAAACATTTTAAAGTCCTCCAAGTCTTTATGTGGAGATATCAGTGACACAGAACATAAACCTGTGAAATCTTTACGTTGGAGTACAATTGAACTACCGCATAGGTCCTCATGTCTCGATGGTATGTAATCTATCAGTTTTTTGGACATTCAACTATTCGTAAGCTTAAATCAACGTCTTCCTAAGTTGATCGATAATTAGACCGTTTTGTTTATCAAACAAGATTTTTTTTCCTTATTCCTAAAATAAAAATAAGTATGAATATTTAGGGTGACGTTTATTGTTATTAATACTCCCATACAATGATTCAATAATGGCATTAAGAGGAAAATAATAAGATAAATAGTCCGTCCCGTTAGTATGATGTAAGTGAGTCTGACAATTACACGGTGTCCGTCCAGCTTTATGGACACAACCAGCACATTATTGAGAGTTCTCCCCGGTTTGATTCAATCCTACGCATTGTGAACAACGTGGATATTTTACAACAGTTTTTTTGCAACGCGGTCTATCTCTGCTGGTATCGGTATGCCAGCATACATACACAATTTATGTGTACTAAAACAACAGGAAACGACCATGACATGTAGGATACGATAAAATACGGATTTTATGTGGAATTAAAATAAAGTGATTTAGTTCAGTGCCATGCAGTCGTGTTGCGCGTTCGCATAAACTGTGAAATAATGGTTTATTCAATTAGTTATAAATCGGAACCAACCTATTCGTCTATAGAACATAAAAGTGGTAACCCTGACGAAATAAATGCGAGCACATATCATCACGTGGACATTTACCGGAGGACTGTTGTTAGTGATAAAAAAATGACGATCGGTGCGTTTTTGAGTCAGTGTTTGTGTTGTAAAGGAACTTCTGATGAAGAACTTGACTCGCCCGTAGATAATCCATCATCAGCCCTCGTAGGACCTACTGGAAGGAGCTACACTCTCAATGATGAAGCAAAAAAATCTAGTGTAGTACAAGAAACAAGTGTCCCTTCATTGATTGTCACTAGGCCGCTTGATGATGAGTTTTCTACTTCTACTACGACGCTTTTGCTAACCTCTGAAAGAAATGCAAGTGAAATAAATCAAGGCGCACAGAACTATTCCTTCAAAAAAATGGTAGCGGCTCCATGTGAGTCCTCTCAGGATTCAGATGGCAACAGTCGCTGCAGTACCTTAAAATCTGGTGAGAAAATCTCATTCATTCGAGAGATTTTATCGTGTCGAGACACTTTTTTAAAGTCTTTGGAGTGGTGTGATAATTCTTTGACGAGGAGCAAAAGGTGTCGATTTGTCAAACCCGACGAATGGCTAGAACTGAAGAACGATGGTACCGAAACTAGATTCGACTACTTGAGGCACGCCTTGTTTCTCTGACACAAATAATTATTGCACTACTAACTCCACATCGTTGATTTCAGCACGTGAAAAACCACAGACTAACAGTGTTATGCTGTGTTTTATTTAATAACTTGATTTAAAATATTTTTTTCTGAAAAGCAAAATTAACTCACGATCTCTTTTAACATCAGGCTCTTGTCCTCAAGTTCATCTATAAGTACTTCTGTTTTAATTAACATTATTTTTATAGCATTAATAATATCTGAACTTTCTTTATTTGAATCAAAATCACCGTTGCCATTGCGATGATTGCGTATATTTCTGTACTTTTATCAACATGAACCATAATATTATACCTATTATTAAATCCATAACAATTAATTATTCGCGTACGTTTGACATCTGTTTTCATTTTACAATATTCAACCATGTTTATTTTCGTACTATGTTGCAACAATGATGATAACGGTTGTTTTGTATTGTTTCCAGATGAGGTGTACATGTCCGACTCGGTGTCGCCGAACCATGCAACGTTGCCGAGGCGCTCGAACTCACCGCTGCACCACGAAAGAGATATGCTCGACAGGGATAGATTCTCTCTCAACAGGAGTGGGCTACAGGTAAATATCATTAAATATTTTGATCATATCACTCCTTCCTTAGCCTCACGGATTGTCGACGACATGACTAAGCTGCTGCGCACCACAAACAACGAACTATATGTGCGCTGCGTCACGAAATCCATTAGTATTCTTGTGAGGTGGTACGTTAATTCAATCAAGTTGTTTAATGTAATCTGTGACGTTTTATCAAACTATATATATAGAAGTCTTCTACGTCTTAAAATTGTATCTACGTGATTCGTTTTAGTTGCTGTATTGCCACTGTTCTTATATTTATCAAACGATCAATTAAATACCACAATAGATCAATAAAATCAATATTTTGGTCCAACAGTAACCGTGAATCACCTACTTTTACAACAACCGTGTCGCATAAATGTTTCCACGTCTCTGTGGTTCTAGAAACGCTATTGCAAGCAAAAAGCGACCTTTCGAAACAAGCTTTAGGGCCTTTATGTATTGTAGGTGCAGTAAGTGTAGGAGTATTGTCTCGATGACCGCGTTGGCCATTGTATTATATTACTTCGTCTTGCAACACGGCCCGCGAACAACGAGGCTTTGCAAAACGTTTACTTGAACGAATACCTGAATGTACACTCGGCAGGGTGAGCTAGACAAAGAGTTTAGAAGTGCCTAATATTTCAAGTTCTTTAACATGTCTCCATAGCTCATGTTTTAATTAGGTTAGTGTGCCATTTCATGTGATGAATAGTGATAGTGCGTGCGCCCCTTCTCGGACTTGGTAAACTTGACGCTTGAGTTGATCAGCCGGATGTGTACAGTATACTTATAAGTGTGTCTTATTATGGCTTCAAATGTAATTCGAGCACAGTTTAGGATATCAAGCAGAAAAAGACAAAAGACGAAGTCGAAGACATATGACGTCTACCTACCCGCATTGTGCCCGCGTGTTAGATTATAGCCCACTACCTTGCGAAGAGAGGAGGCCTGTCTCCCAGTAGTGAAAACATTATAGGCTGATTATGAAGCAGACGGAGATGGGATTCTTAAATCATAGAAATAAGTCAAGGACACGTCATAGAGAAGTTGAAAACGATTAGAGCAGGAAGTCATGGGGAAGTTGATAATCCTGTAAAGCCATTGATTGCATAGGTACTTGATCAATCTGGCACAAAAATCCTTGCTATAACAGATTATAATGGAAAGCGATTAAAGCGACAAACAGTTATATGTTTTAAAACATAATTAATTCGCACTGGGCTTGGCCTATCGTGTTTTACACTCCAAATGTTGTAATATTAATCCCTTATAAAGTGCCGTAGTGTGGGTAGATACGATAAAACGTTATTACTCAATGCCGTATGCGGCCGTTTGGCCCGTTTCACATGTCTGTGCGCTCACACTACGTACCTACTTCATTTACTTTGTAGACTGTAGATCTATACCTAGGTATAAAAACAAAATATATAAGTAGAATCGTGTGTATTTGCCTAGTTATATTCAAAGTAATCCCCTTAATTTTCAAGTGTTCTTTTCATTCTACTTTGTTTTGGAAAAACAACAGGTAAACGCTTAAAAGTACAACAAACAAGCCACCTACATTGTATACCTGCAAAATAACGAACGTGTACAGCTAGTAAATAAGTTGTTTACGTGCTTTGATAGTACTTCTACCGTTATTTTTGCGTTTACTCCACACGCAATGCTTTAGAAAATCAGACATGAAGACTAAACAAATTACATGTTCTACTAACTTGCGGTGCCGACACAGTTAATCAGTAAAAGATTACAGATAGATCATTTTCACTCAAGTTTATTCTGTATCCGTTTCTTTTCATTTATTTGTACGAGACACAATTTAGAACGAGCTTTATCTTAATTAGATCAGTGACTTTCAAATGCTTTGCTATCTATGCAGGATATTAAAATACAAAAGCACCAGAACTTGACATTTGCAATTAAATATCAACCAATCAAACGGTTGAAAAATGGAAAACAGGAAATAAATCAAAATTAAGTAATAATAAAAAAACTTGTCCTCAAGAACGTATTTTGGCTGTGGCGGCCAATATCAACGGAGACTAGCCTTCGGCGCGGGAGATATTATATAGTGCACAAGTGTGTGCGCAGACACAGGTGCACTCCCTCTTTCCTCACTCTCATAGTCCAATGGGATGGGACGGCAATCCGACACGACCTGAGAGAGATCAGGCGCAAATGAAAATTAAGGTCTTTTCAAATTCTTATTTCCTATTGATGTTATTTTAAGTTAAAATAATATCAAATTTATTTTACTAGAATTTAGGTTGATTTCACAATGACTAGTGCAATTAAAAAAGTGATAAAAATGTTTGAAGTTGCAGCGTAAGCTGAATTTTATTGTGTAGGAACTAAATGTAACTAAGTGAACGCAGATTAAGTAATACTGTATTTAACCGTACTCTTCAACTGTTAGGTTTTATAGACTTCCTTCTATTGCTTTACTTAGAACTCTAACAATAATCACATCACCACGACCTATTTAACTTATAGCTACGTTTTCCTCATAAAACATACCATATAAGAAGACTCCTCTCCATATAAATTTTCTTAATAACAAGCTCAGTTAAGTCATTCAATAAATAACAATAATCCAACATAAATTACATGACAACATAATATATCGATGCAGATTAAATGATCTGTTATGCAATAAATGGATTTCCTGATCTTATTAAGGTAACTTGACATAAATGCTTGTTGCTGTATAGGGCATAAAAATGAGCCTGCGCCTACGCAAGACAAGTTTCCAAGACTTGCGTGGGCCCCAGCCCCAAGTGGACTACATTTTTTTGCCTATTGTTTCGAATAAGGGAATTGCAAAACTTAATTGTGATAAAACAAAGGAGATTGGGAAGGAGATAGGATCAATATTTATAATGATACGTTCCTTTTGTTTGTATGTTTTTATTGCCTGATGCTTTTATTGATAAAGCTACAAAGGCATGAGAGGTTTTGTACTGCCTGTTGCTTCGTTGTGATCAAGTAGACTTTTGTGTAGGTAGTATGTGTTCTTTAACTTGGCTAGTAGATAAATTCATAGCTTTCCCTGTACACACGACGACACATCAAGCTACACATTTCCAGTTTTAGCTGACCTCGCTTTGTATAGGCTTGTCGTACAATGAGAAGTCAGCTTATACTGGAAATATTTATAGCCTGATATGTCTTCATGCGTATCTCTATGACCTTAATTACAAATAAAATTGGAAACAAAAGAAAAACAATGATTTAAACATAATAAACATAAAACACACACAAGTACTCACGCACGAATGACAGTATCGAGTGACAGAATGACAATGCAAGCAAACAAAAACATGCCGTTTGGTTGTTTCACCGTAATTGTAGCTCAGTAGTGATCACGGTATCATAGCAAAATGTGCAATGTGTTCTCTCACTACTTTATTTATAGATAGTATTAGACCTAATTCCGTGAGAGCAGCCGCGTTAGCTTTTTACTCCCGGAATAGAATTTATTTCGTAATTATTAATTCTTAATATTTGGAGATGTCTACGCGAATTAATAATGTTCGTGACTGCAAAATTTTGGTAAGAATCTAGATATATATTTTGCTATCATGTTACTACTTCCTGATTATCGTAATTTCACTCATTCATGTTAATTTTAACACTTAACTGACTATACACTTTTGTCTACCACTTTGTGGAATACAGGCTTGCTGCTATGTTGTGTTGACAAAAATTCAAGACTGAATGGTGATATTAACATCCTATTAATCGTTCCCATTTTTTTTAATACTTAAACTAATATCCCAATTTCTCTCTTTCCAGGTCCGCTCAGAATCTATGGCATCGGTATACTCTGGTGCTGGCGAGGGCACCCGAGCTAACGTGACGATCAGAGGCGAGGTGCAGATCTCGTTGTTGTACAACTACAGGCTGGGAGCCCTAGAGGTCGGCGTGAAGCGGTGCCGCGACCTCGCGTCCGTCGACGTCAAGCGAAACAGATCCGATCCTTACGTTAAGGTGGGTAACATTAAAAAACCTGCTGATCTATTCTGTAAAAATCTCACCATGAAAACTTAGGTGAAGTGAGCTGTCAATATGACGATCGTGGTGTCAGGTAGAATGTCAGCTCACGTCACCTATGTTTGCACGATGAAATTTCTACAGGATAGACCGGCTGAAACTTGTGCCCTGATTGGTTCTCACACAGAAACCGTGCAGTTTTCTATAAAAATACCCTATGCGAATTGGGAATAGTATTATTCCCAATTCGCATAGGGTATTTTTACCTTTTAAATTACAAAAAATATTTAACTAATACATAGGTATTAGTGAAATATTTTTTAAATTACAAAAAATATTTAACTAATACATAGGTATTAGTGAAATATTTTTTGTAATTTAAAAGGTTCAGGTTAAAAGGTAAATTATATGTAGAGATTACAGTTGACAAACATACTTACATACAACAGTCCATTTTAGGGCCGAGATGTAAGTAGCTGTCTATCAATCTAACTGGACATTTTCGCTTACAAAGTTACTTCCAATTTTCTAGCTCGGAGATAACCTTATAGGCTTTCATGTGCCATAAATACCAGCATATAAAATAACCTTCACTTTTGAATGCAAAATAAAATTTACCGCAAGTTTGTTAAAACGGTTACAGGTGCTTAACAGCTCATTTAAAGCTATTACTTTACGGCTTGTTCTCTCCATCTACTTTAACTCTACCATGGAATATTACCACAAACGGTATTTCCTGAACAGGTGAATTTTTAATACCTGCCAATTTGGTTGTCAAAGATACGAAATTATTGAAGCAGGTGACTCACTAGATATTAAGTCAAAGAATAATTTTACAATTCAATAAACACAAAACCCAGGTGCTGAATATTAATGGCTTACTATAAACCTGTCTAAAAATAATCGAGTTTACCTATCCCATGGCCACGGCCGGCTAAACGACAGAGTTGATTAACATCACAACGAGAACATTAATACGAATTATAATATAGCACGAGTGTGTAACCCGCACCAGTTGTTATTGTTACGTCACAATTAAACATGATATATGTGTATGTATGCTGTGGTCTCCATAACAATGATGGTGGAAATCTAAGGGTCTTTATGAGTTTTAGAAAAACGTTTTGACCGAAGATTTAGGAATTCCCAATTTCCTCTTTCACTTTAGAAGGTCACTGTTCAACTTCAACATGAGAATGTGAATAGGATTTTAATCACAAAGATCTTTAAATTAACTACAGTCAAATTAATTCAATTAAAGAATCTGTGGAAGAAATATTTCTTTCGTAAAATCATTTAATCTAAATAAATAAATCCTTTTCTTGTTGTTTTTTTAGCTGTAAGTCTTCCATGCTGTATTAAATAAATAAACTAAATAACTGCGCAAGTGTCGGTCACAAACTAGTGCTCACTTTGAGATCGCCTCTAGCGCAATTATTTGGCATAGTGGACAAACTACTAGCACGTGTTTCAGACATCGACGGATATTCATATAAAAATAACATATTATTCTCTTAATTCCAGGTGTACTTGTTACCGGACAAGTCCAAAGCTGGCAAGAGGAAGACAAAGGTCAAGAAGAACACCCTAAGCCCCGTGTTCGAAGAGACTTTGAGCTTCGTTCAGCCGCTGGCCTCGCTGTCCGCGCGGACACTGTGGCTCAGCGTGTGGCATGCGGACATGTTCGGGCGGAACGACTTCCTCGGAGAGGTCACGCTGCCACTGGCCGACGTCGTGTTCGACGACCCCGCGCCCATGTGGTACAAGTTGCATGAGAGAGTGAGTATTTTATTATTGACAGATATTTAAAAAATGAAATACATCCCATGCCGATTTCACATACGGCGACTATTTCTGTTTCTGACGACTGTTCGAGTATATGAATGGAGGAAGACATGAGAATAAATCAGACGCGATCGAAAGGGGTGATGGGGTGTATGGGGAAGAAACATGCTGCTCCGACTTCCAATACATTGGGATAAGTGCAGGAAGATTTCATTATCCTAATCCCTACATCTGCAGTCTGCAGAAACTCATAGCATCGTAAAGTTTGTGCAGTCTTTTGACTAAACATATATGTCAGAACTTCGCGGACGGAGTTCAACCACACAACTGGCAAATTCAACCAAGCCAAAAATAAGTATTACCATTTCAGGGGACTAATTTGGTTTGATTTGTCACCTTGCGTTAGCTAGTACCTACCCATTTCCATTCCTCTTTTAGAAGACACCTAAAGTCCAGAATGTTTTTCCTTCGCAATTGTTACGCATATTTAACCAAAAACCCGTCATTTCCAGACGGAACAATTCGATGAGCAGCAAGGCAGTCGCGGCGACCTGATCATAGGCCTCAAGTTAGAGCTGTCGGAGGGCGCGCGCGGGAAGGGAACCTTACATGTACTCGTCAAGGAAGCTAAGAACCTCGTCGCTACCAAGCCTAACGGACTCGCTGATGTATTTTGCAAGAGGTGAGATCAACTCATAATTTTTATTCTGATACGCCTTAGTAATTTGAGAGAGGCGTATGTCCATTTGTGAACTATGAAATACCACTTGAACTTTTTCACCGGCTATTGAATTTCATATTAGGAAAAAGGTTGCAGGCCTTTTTGGGCGCCGTCCGAAGACTTAAAAAAAATTGTTTGTAACTTATTTCCACCTTAAACGCACACCATGCCCGGACCTAATCAACATGTTGCAGAAATCAATTTCAATGGTCGATAAGCAGATTAAACTTGGCCCCACATTGCAATCCTTTCACGACACCTATTGTATTATGTCCCTATTCAGATTAGATAGAAATTTAAAATTAAAAATTTCCATGCACTTTCATCTTCCTTTTAATCCCTAACGTTTAAAAAATCCTTGCTTAGTGTGTGAGCACTAAAGAAGGATTTTTCTACACTATCATGTGATAAAGTTTATTATATAGTTCCTTGACCCAGCGTAGGCTTTACGTTCTCTGTCGGTGAATTAATGAATGAATTTAATTACTTAATAGAAGACACGTAGATAACAACTAACCCAACTTTCTTCCTTCCAGCTACCTGCTCCCTGAACGAGGCCGCCTCGCCAAACAGAAGACCGGCGTATCCCGCCGAACCTTAGCCCCGCGCTGGGAACATACTTTCACGTACCGCGGCCTGTCGCTCAACGAGCTGGGCGCGCGGGCGCTGGAGCTCAGTCTGTGGGACCGCGACCGACTCGCCTCCAACGACTTCATGGGCGGCGTGCGACTGTCACTTGGCACTGGTAAATACATATTATATTACTTTACATCTAACACATTCGGTCACGTACCGCGGTCTATACAGCGGGTATCAGAAATGTGTGAGGGTGTGGTACAGACAGTGAAACTGAATAACTTTTTCCATGGAACCAACATATTAATCGCGAAAAAATTATCAGCTGTCCCGTACAAAACTCCAATACCTTCTCGATCCAAATGTATAGAACAAACAAAATATGACAATTTCGTAACAGCAGTGGTCATGAAACGTGGGAGTGAGACGATACGAGACTCGGTATACAGTTTAACGACTACTTGCGCGCGAAGCATCACGTACCCGGACTGAAATAAATCTGTATTTTAAATATTCTTGTATTCCTAAATTACTAATCATCGAACTTTTGTCCACACAGGAACCTACATGGGTGCCAATGTCAACTGGATGGACAGCGTGGGTAAAGAGGTGACTCTGTGGCAGACCATGATGCAGCGACCCAACTTCTGGGTCGAAGGCTCCTTACCGCTCCGGCCCAACCTCAGCAACTGAACTAATACGTCATCGCAGGGCAGTTCTATAGAAAACAATCAACACTAGAAAGCGCCACTAATACGTAAGATACTACGTAATGTTAAATATACGTGAAATATGATATCGTGCCAATTTTGTGTAAGCATTTCTTTACTTGTAAAGCAGTGATAATCGATTATCTTAATTTTCGACAGTTATCTTACGTAAAAGTGACGCCATCTAAATGAAAATATTTATCATGGTAACCCCAACTACCGTACATTGGTGTTTGTTTTTGTATTTTTTTGTTTTATCCATTGTCAGTGACTTATTTTGGGGTGCCACAATCATAATTCGAGATTCGAATATCTGTATTATCATATTGAGGTGACGGTAACGAATAGTTTAATTATTTCTTAGAATTGCCCACCTGTTTTCGTCTTGTTGTGTCTTAACTTTAAATAATAAATGATAGGAAAAATAAATTAATACATAATTACGTATGTATGATTACATGACATCGAAATCTATACAAAGTATTGTGTCGGCGTTTGTATACCTACTATATTCTTTACTTTAAGTATTTTATAAAAACTATTTTCTTATACTTTGATACTCTTTAATACTTATATACTGTACCTACTTCTGTACCCAATACTTTTCTGTGGTTATAAGTGCCAATAAGTTACTCAAGAAATCTATATAAATACCTACCTATACTATACTTAATTATATCATAAGAATTATTCCATCAAACAAAATATTTTCTTGTTCGATATTTAGATGCCTAATTTTGATATGATTGTAACACATTCCACAATGAATATAATATTAAAATAATAGCTTTAAGTATCTAATGACAATAATATTTTCAACTTTCAAACTGCCTATATAGTTAGATATAATCTAAGTTATGCATTTAAAATAGAATTATAATGTACAAATTAAGTCTACATGAGTTTAAGGTACAGCTCATGCATATTGTGATTATTACGTCTAGGTGTTTTTTAATAAAAAAATTGAGGAATGAATGTTTATAAAAGATGTCTGTGTAAAATAATTGGAATGCAAGTTAATGTTTATATATTATAACGACTCTAAGACGTCTGTAGTTTGTATAATATTATATTAGACGTATCTTAACAGGAATGTGAACGATTCATAGGTATTCGTTTATTATTATATAAACTTAAATATTTTTTATATAAACTTATTGTGAATTTAAAACAATCTGGAAATAAATATTCTGAATAAGTCTTATGTGATTTTATTTTATTCTTTTGCTATCATATTTACTATTCCATTTATTACTTAGACACAAACCTTAGGAGATTTTAGTAAAATGAAGAAACTTATATAAAAAACCAACTTGAAAATACTACCAGTTTCACCCTCCCAAATACCATGGTCCTGTAATCCTGTTATTATGTTAATTTGCATCCCCCCTTGTAACATGTTCGCCAATAAAACATCCAACATGTAAAATACGAGTAGCGTAATGTGATGTCACACTCACACAGCTATCCGTTTCTAACTCTCATCGAAAAGTGCTAGGTTAAAAATAATGATCATCACCTCCACAACTTACCTACATAACGCGCTGCCGATATACAATGTGATCTTTAGTAATTCTGTTAATTTATTGTGGATGGTAATAGACATAACCCGTAGAATTGCCAAACTAAAGTAGCAATGAGCAGGGCACATTCAAAAAAGTTCTGGAGTGGCAACCGTGTTTGTAGATGTACCGAAAGGCACAGCGAGTAATATCAGAAAAAAAATCGTCTCATTTACGCTCTGCTTACGCCGATCTAGTGTACGGTTCCATACTGGACAATACAGGCATTTTTAGTCGTTGAGCTCCTCAAGTTCTGAGTTAAGCTACACGAATATTGACAAATGCTTGCACTGACTGGACTGGTCCACTTTAATCGGTGTGGTACGTTTCTCAAAAGACCAAGATTATGTCTGGACTTCAAAAGAAACTGACCTCTGACTTTGTTTTGGCCTTTTTTCTCAGAGTAGGTTAGTTAGATAGAAAACGCCGACTTCATCTAGCTTAAGTACTTATTTTTATAATAATATGACGTATAAAAATGATTCCGATAACCTATTTACAGAATAATTAATTTCATTTCACCAGCGGAAAAACAGAGCGCCATTCCAGTTGTTCGCAGGACTCGGGGAGAATTATAGTGTACTCTGTGAGATGAGATGCCCCCCCTATCTGGGTGGATGTTAGGCGGCGTAGCAAGTTATTTCTGGCTTGAACTTTCAGTTTTACATTTTGGCAGTTATTTTTGTAGGTAAGTGACAGGTCCAGAGTAATGCCGAGATATTTCGGGTGAACACTGAGTAATTGGTACCCCTGCGATGATGTGTTCAGTCTACGACGGTACGACCCGCCTGTCTTTAGGGATTTGGCCGTACGGTTTCAATGCGTAATCAGCATAACGCGTCACTCACACGGCTGAGATCAGTGAGAGCTGTGGAAAGATTGAGTTCAATATACTCAAAGTTAGTAGCTTGACAAGTAAGTGCCAGGTCTTCAGTGCTTATAAGCGGAAAGCGGGTCGTATTAGGGCTCACGGGTTGTTCCGTTGGTCGTTACCTAGTGTATATATTCAAAAGTGTCGGGGCCAGGGCCAGGACGCTACCTTGAGGTAGGTAGTCCATTTTTCGGGCTTGCCATCTACTTCCATCTTCAAGAAGGTCCACCTGAAATCGTCGGTTACTGAGCAGTTCTCTATGAACCGTCACCGTCTCGTGTGATTAGATCCTCTGTCAGGTTTTATCCTTCTACAGCAAGCGCATATTTTTGTACTATTTTTAATTGCTTTCTTATTATTTTGCGTTTTTGACATTTTTGAGACCATGGAGTCCCGGACCTATGGAAGGTGTACATACCGTTAGACTACGGGTTTGGCTAGCTAAAGTGGATTGGTTACATAGAACTATGGAAAGACTATGGCCACTACTTCAGATAAATGTTATATGGCTATTGAAAAAACCCAAGTTAAACTTGCTGCTGGAAAATATCATAATATTTTTTGTGAGCAAACACAACCTTCGTCTGCTTTGTTTAACTTTATTCGAGCTAGCAACATACTATTTATTCAACCAAGGAAGGCGTTCCAGTTACGGAGATTCTCCGTCTTTGTCTAGCGCGTTATGATAGTCTGACAAACTTTTTTTTAATGCTTAATAAATGAACATTGAAGTGGTCCATAGAAAAAACTTTTTTGTAATGTTTGACAGTTCCAGTTGGCATTTTGGCAAATCGTCGTTACAAAGTTACAACAATAGTGTGTTGTTTGTTGGCTTGGGTTTTTATTGATTTTTATTGTTTTCTAAATAAGTACATACAAATAAATGAATAAAAAGCTTTCATAACAATGATGAGTCTTCAAGAAAAAGTATTCCTCTACCTTTGCGTATCATTCGCTACATTTAAATCAGGTAAGAGTTTTAGGGCGTTGTTTCTTGTTAAGTATTAATTTTGTTTGTTATTTTGATTTCTATCTTAATTTTTTATTTTTAGTTTATTCCATAAATTGCTACCAGTGTTCAGGGACGGATTCGAATGATCCATTTCAGTGTAATGAGTTTTTAGAGAATGATGTTGATTTGTTACCTATTGACTGTGCGACGATACATAATGCTCAGTACTGTATCAAGCACGTCGGGAGATACGAAGGTGAGAGTTCACAGATAAAAGGCATGAGCCTCACTAATGGGTACATTATAAATGTTTGACAATGCTATACATAAATGGACTTAACAATGCTTGTTGGAATTATGTTACTGGGAAGTGGGATGAAACAAGCCAATAGTTCTTACTAATACTTAACCACTTGATACATAGTAGGTGAAGGTGATAGACTATTACTAACTCTTAATCTTTTAGTAATTAGGCCTTAAAATGATTATTATAGGACAAAAAAAAGCTTACACTTCAGGTTATGTATGAGTTACTTTTAGTTCATAATTTTTTCACTCCTATGATTCTTATTATAACAATCCTATTAACAATGCACCTAGGTGTAGCGCTAGAGTGCTATCAGTGCAACTCTTCATCAACTATGGAGTGTGGTGACGGGCTGATGAACTTAGATGGTGGGATACTGAAGCCGTCATCTTGTGAGCATGTGTTCAACGCTCAGTACTGCATTAAACTGACAGGTCTTTACTAACAATATGGTGCTTTGCTTGTTAATTAACTAATGTACATATTGGTGCCAAAGTTTGCTTTATATAACAATAATGTTTGCCTATGAAGCAAGTAATGGCAAGCATCTATAAAGACCATGGAGTCTCTAAATCATAAATTCGATTCTGTGTTTCACTTTTTTGCAAGAGGATTATTTGTATTTTGTAACACTTAATCCTTATTTATTATGTAGGTTTTGTTTTATTAAATTTGTTTATGATACAGTATTAATAAATTACACCTATTTATGCACTGGGTGATTCTTTGAGTTTTGCAGCACTGGGCACTAAATAAATGGTTCACTAACTTGGTGTGAAAATTTTGGTGAGTTTTGCACTTCTTTTCACTTTTTCATGATTTGCTATGGGCTGTGTATCTTATTCTTAGTTGCTTTCAAATGTTTTATGAAAACTCTTTATAACGCAATACAATACCTGGTGGTCAGTGGGTCGTCTTAGGGGCAGATTCCCTTCAATTTCGCTATATAGAGTTTACGCTGTATTTCCAAAAGTATGTTAATGCAGTTTGTTATTATTATAATTGGTAATCTGGAAGCTATTACAGCTTATTCACTTTTTATTTATGCAGATAATGCCATCAATATATTATTGAGGTAGAGTAAGTAAAATAAATTATAGTTCACAAAAAAACTGACTTTCTTAAGGCCTATGTTCAGCAGTGGACTTCTAAAGACTGATGATGATTCTGAATGCTCAATAAGCGTAGGCTTATTCAATTATGGAAGCCAATAACATCAAATGATGCAACCAATTCATGTTTCAGGGGGCATCAGCACAAAGAGATACTGTTCATCATTAGACTTAGGGAATTACTGCAACTATGTGCAGCAGCCTGGAGACAAACTGGAGTACAGGACTTGTATTTTCACATGTAATTCAGATGGATGTAATGCCGCCACAAGCCTAAAGACGTCAGTCTTGTCTTTAATATTACTCTTCATCCTTAAATGTTTTGTGTTATAAGACCTAAAGTTTAGATAGATACTAAACATAATACAAATGATCTAATAATAGCACAATCAAATTGTACCTATAGCTATTTCTGTCTTTGAGATGTGGCTTTACTTTATGTACATTTCAAGTGAACTTTACAGTTCAATAGTCTAAATGCAGTAAATATTATAGAGATGTAGCCGTCAAAGTATATAGTGCATAAAATGAATTAATTACTGCAGTATTAAAGAATATTATGTAAGTACATAATTTTATACAATCTTGACAGCTATTTAATTATATAAAATCTACGAATATAATATTATATTAAAATTTAGTGCAATGTAACTAAATGTAAACATTTACAATTTGTCCGTCCAACATCACATTCCATTATGTTTAAGAATAAGTGTGAAAATCAAATTAATATTTACTTTTATTATGAAGAATATAATATACCTCTTTTTACCTGGAAATATGAATCTCAATATATTTCAGATTCTGTTATACATTGACTGACTAGAACATTATAAATGTCTTTGTAATTTGTACATATTTTTTGTACAATAAACTTTTAAATAACTGTAATGGTTTTATTTACCTATTCTGCCTCACCTGAAGAACGAACTTATGTAATACATAGTATGTACGTGTACCTCTAGCTAACCCAATGTTAATGTTTCAGGGAAATGGTTTGTCCTTATCAAATAAAACCCAAAATACTATCCAAACATTTATTGAAAATTTGTGCTACACAAGCATGATATAAAAATACATAATAATAAATATTAACACCGACTTAGCCAAGTAAATAATCCAGCTAATGCACAATAATACTTTCATTTTCACTTACCACACTAACATTATGCGTTTTATACTGAACATGGAATGTAACGATTAAAAAGATTCAATATATTGAATTTTAGATTTGTCACCAAGTATATAAGTTTTTAGGCTTTATGTGGCATCATTCCAATTCATACACAAGTTGCATACATGTTTAAAGCCATTATACTATAATGAATATTAGTTTTGTTCTTAATGAGAATAATCCAAGCATAAAATTGTGCAAATCAAAATAGCCCGATAGTCTTTTGAGAACACCTAGCACCTATGTATAATACTTCCATGATGCTAGCTCGGAAATCTAGTCTAACTATAATTATGTACAGAAAAAGTTCAGGTAACTTTTTTGTACAATTTCATTTGCAACATAGGAATCACGATACATGAATACACCTAGCGTTTTATAAGTAATGAAAGTAAATGCTTGATCGTCGTAAAATGGTATAAAACAATAATGCAGTCAAAATGTATAATAATACATAGGAAATACAAAACACAATATTAAAATAACAGGTAACACTATTACATAAATCAGACTATTAACACAATCACTAACAAACAAGATGTCAACTTAACTATTAAACTGGGAATAACATTTATGATGTGCTACATAAAAAAGTGCTTTTCACGAGATCAGCAGCCTAATATTAATTTGTAACAAGATTTCTTTACAATAGAAATTTCATCTAGATTTAAATCGCCAAATGCAGATGATTCAATTAATATTATGATTGAATAGATTAGGCAAGTTGATCATTCATCACATCAAAAATTTTGAAATCATAAACCCTGATTTTGATTGCTTATACATGATTGTATAGAAAATAAGAAAATCACATACTCAAAGTAATAATTAGAATAAAAACAATCGTTTGTGACATGAACATTATGTAGAATGTCATGGTTTTATCACATTTAAATTCCTAAAACAAAGCAATACACGACTTTTGTTCATAAGAAAATTCATAGGCCTTAAAAATTAGATGCCTAGAATGTAATATTTCACATACATCACAAATACTCAAGCTTAGCTGCCGAATTAGCCCAAAGCAATTTTTGGAATGATTAATTTTGATCCCATAATATGAAACATATTATCTAGCGAATGTCATGATCCGCGAACAAAAGCAGTTCTGCAAAACAATTTCTAATATAAAAAAGAACTGCAAAAAATGCGTATAAAAGAACAATACATAAATAGACTGCTATAAGGCGTAGCTGTACATAATCACTGATCGGTGAATGTCTGAAGAATACCGGCACAACAGCCTTAGTATTCAATACCACGAAGAAAAAATCCTGCTTTCTCTTCCACTCTTAAATATTTTAACCTTACATCACTTGCGTATTAACGCATTCCTTATATATTCTTCTATCTTATCTTCAACATTAGTATTTTAATTTGTGACAACATTAAAACGTGGTTTAGACTAGGGAATGACAACTAAACCTTAAAATAATAGAATAAAAGGCTAAGAGAACAGATCAAGTGCTTAAAGCTTGATCGACGTTTTACAAGCATTATAACGAACATTCGATTACCTCGCGCTATGTAAGCTAAGACCACGACCACTGGTCGCATCTAAGTCTGGGTTTCATAGACCCGAAGTTCTGTGAAACTCGATTTCCCATTGCGCTTTTTCCAGTCCCCAGTCGCTTATATTATTAGTGTGGCACAAAATATACTAAAGGCCAAGCCTCAAGCATCTCTGTCAAGCGACCAGTGGTCTTGAACCTTTAGTATTGCGCGAGGTTCCATATTCCTTGTCCGCCATTTTGAAGCGTATGTTCGCTCGATAAGACAAAAGGCTTTTAGGCAAGGTGGCTTATGAGCCGTCGCGTTGCAGCCTCGCTTGAAGCGCGGCGACTAATTGTTCGAGCTCACGAACCCGCTGTTGGCTGTTCTGTAGCTGCCTCTTCACGATCCGTAACTCCTCGCCTTGGCGGTTGAATGCAAGGCGTAACTGGAAACGAAAATGGAAATAAGTTAAGAGGTCTCAAAATACGTACTAATATCATTACTTGCGCAAGAAAGACATTTATTGCAATAGAAATGATATAGGTCAGCATAAGCATTATAATCATCCTATAATGTTCCCACTGCTGGGACACAGACCACCTCTCGGTGAGAGGGAGTGGGCCATAATCCATTACGCGGGCACGGTGCGGGTTGGTAATGTCACTTGCTTCGAATTTTTAGTTCTAGAACATTCGGTTTCCTCACGATGTTTTCCTCACCGTTTTGAGAACAGTGGTGATCCAGTAGTAACGCCCGTGACTGACGAGTTGTAGGTCGTAGGTTCGCACCCAGACAGGCGCTTTACTTTCTGTTTGATGTAGATATTTTTGGATAATTATGCTGCTTCTAATTGGTATTTCCTCTTCTAAACCCGGGGTCTACCAAAAGTTTTTATATATTCGCGGGATAGGCAGCCTGACTTCGATCATGTGTTTGAGGGTCATACAACCATTAGAATAGTATACACATACGCTGCAGCTGTGGAACTTATGTGACAGTGTACATACCTCATGTTCAGTACTGAACACATCTCCCTGGTTGATTTGCTTGTACAGCGGCACGGGCTCGGCGTCACCGGTCTGCTTGCCGAACATACGCTGCAACTGGTGGAACTTGGTATTCTGATTGGCGCTTGTCTTCTGAGATTTTTCGTTGACTTGAACCTGTCAGAAAGTTAAATTTTTAATTTTGGTGTGGGAAAGTTATTTAGTACAGACTCCAAAATAAACATTTTGTTCTATTCCGAAAACATCGCAAAATACGAGCGTAAAGCAACGGGCGCGACTATTCGCTCTCGCGGCTGTTTCTATTGACATTTGTGTAGATCTCAAGCGCCTTTAGAAGGAATAAATTAAATTTAGTTTAGTATTCGTCGTTACCGCTAGCTGGTTTAGAATCGTACTGAATCCAACAAAGGTAACAGTTTGTATTCAAGAAATCTCGAGATGTTTTTTCTAGTCGTAAAAATCGTATGAAGCGGGGGCGAGTCGCTAGTGAAAAAATGAATAATGACCGATATGAACATACATCTACCTGCTCGTTCTCATTATTATGATTCTCGTTGGGTTGCCAGGTGCCTAGCGGCCGGTAGTCGGGCGTGGTCTCCCGCGACAGGAACGCGAACTTCTTCCTGTTGTTGGCGTCTTGAGGCTGCATCGCCGGCGCGTTGTTGCTTGTACGTGGCTTATGCGTTGTTATTGTTACTCCTGAAAGTAAGGTAAGCATTTATGGAAGACGATAGGGTGGCTGCTTACCAAAAAACATTTTGTTTCCAAAGATTCAACACAAATGCATGAGGTTCTTCATAAAAATTCTATACCCTTTGCAGACAGATAATTAGCAGCATCGCCGCCGCCCAGAAAATTTGATATATCTTGCTCACCAAGCAATCTTAACACAGCACATCATGGCAAAGCGCATGTCGACTATGAGGTTTACATATTCCAGCAATAAATGCAGTTATTAATATCCTACTAATATTATAAACGCGAAAGTTTGTGAGGATGGATGGATGGATGTTTGTTACTCTTTGACGCAAAAACTACTGAACAGATTTGGATGAAATTAAAAAAAGAACTATCTGTGTGCCACACAGTTTATAACCAGGATTAACACATGGAATACTTTTCATCCCGATATTCCAACGGGATCGAAACTTATGCGGATGAAACCACGGGGCGCTCCTAGTAAAATAATAATTTCATATTACTTAATTATTATATTTCTTCCAGCTGAGTAATACTTATGCGTGTAATAAAATACATTCGTGCCAGCGACACGAAGAAGATGCGTGCAATGCCACTATTAGCATTAGGTTGAAACACTAATGATGGAAATCGTACCTGTCTTCATACTGATGAGCAGCGGTGGCGAGTTCATGCCGCTGAGCCAGTCTTTTGCGGTGAGCGCGGGGAGCTGCGCTGCAGTGTCGGGGTACAAGTCCTCCTGGAAAACAAATCAATATTAAAATTATGCTACAGTATACTGTTTTATGTCCCAAGTCGTGTATAACGAAAACGGGAGAATTCTAAAACCTTGGCTCAAGATTTTTCATAATTTCTCTTTGGATAGTGATATGTGGAAGTGAGGATTTTATTTAACTGTCTTGAATACTTGTGTGTCTAAAAGCATCTACGTGTGATGATTCTATGGCTCAAAACTTTTAACGGCCTCTGTGTTGAAATTTTTCGTTTTCCTGTTCAGAATCATGTACTGAATCCATGATTACAGGTTGCGCGTCGATGTCCCTGCCAGCCTGTACATTATTTACCTGGAAGCAGTCGGACTTGCGTGGCACAATCATGGAGATGGGCTCGCACAGCCCTCGCGACGTGTGCAGCTTGTAGAAGCGGAACACTTCGCACGACGCAGTACTCACGCCGCGTTTAGGCATGAAGCCTAGCCCTCGCTGTAAATTAAATACATAATTGTTGAGTATACGGTTTAGCTGTTGTAGTTATTACCCGACTGCCGCGGCAGCAAAGACAGGGTTAGTTTTTCATGCGTACCTATGTAACTTTCTATGTGAGATTCTTTATACCCTCGAACGGCTGGATGGATAAATGAGTAAAATATCGACAGGTCGCGCGATGGTTATAGTCTAGGTTTTGTTTTTATAAAATCAAAATGGCGGGTTTTAGACCGCAACAAGAAGTAGTCTAGTAAAATAAAATTTTATCATAATCATAACCATGTTTATGGTACCTATATCAAAATAAAGGGTTTGAGGTTCGTTCGACTCGACTTCAGCTAAAAAGTGTAAATCAAGCTCACTTTAATTGTCAGTTTGTTTTTATTTGTTAAATTTTTTATACTTGGTGTTGATGAATTTAACGAATGATCATTGGTTAGAACTTCAGAAGTAACAAATTGTCAGCCACTGAAACAGAGCTGAATACTGAGAATTGCAATAACCGCCTTCTCACTAACCCATAAAAATATAATTTAGGTTTAATAACTTCAGTCACACATTGATAATATTATGGCAGCTTGATTTGTATGCACAGTGCATTTTGGTATCGAAGTAATAATGCTTGCTTACATCAATCACCCAGTGTGTATATGCTACCGGAATAAATATATTGTTGTCAGTGTTTCAAGGACAGTTTTCACATAACCATTTTAACTTTGTAATAATTATTTTTAGTTAGAGGGTGTATAGAACCTTTTGTAACAGCATAACATCGCGCCTGTATTCCGCGAAGGGTTAGGTAGAGGTGCCTATAGAATATCCACATTTCATCGTTTATTAAAGAAATTAATAGTATACGATGAGAAGATAGGTTATGATGAGAAAATATAATATAATAAAGAGAATGGATTTGATTTTTTGTATGTTTGTTTGTGATGGATAAACTAAAAAATTGCTTTTACCGATTTCAACAATTCTTTCAACTATGAAAAGCTACACAGCGAGTAACATAAATACTGTATTTTTTTTTTATAATATTGTGAGGTCTTACGACTTGCACGCGAACGATGTCGCGGGCATAAGCTAGTGAGAAAATAAAACGAATCTCTACCACCATTCATTGTTGAAATATTCCGCAGTCTTCGTGGAGGTGTTTCGTGGGTCCGTGCAAAATGTGACTTACTTGTGGGTTACCCGACAGGAACTGATTGAGGAAATGCACGTACGGCGCCTCGTCAACCACTTCATAGTATCGGATATTCCCGTCACCCTTGCCAGCCAGGTACACCTAAATGAAAAATAGAAAACGATTAGTTTAATATCATCATCATTGACCATCTTTACATACCAAGACCCCTCCGTGCCTCGGAAAGCGTGATAAGCCGTTGGTCCCGGCTGTCATTCGTGGATATTTGACAGTTGTTACAGGTCTTCAGAAGCCCGATAATCTGACAACCAGTCTAACCAAGGGGCATCGAATTACCCAGTAACTGGAGTTGTGGAGGTCAGATAAGCAGTCACTCCATGTAAAATACTGGTACTCAGCTGCATCAGGTTAGACTGGAAGCCGACCCCAGCATAGTTGGGAAAAGGTTAGGCAGATGATGATGATGATCATCATCATTCTCCTGCCCTTATCCCAATTAATTTGGGGTAAGCCCAACATGTGTTTTTCTTCCATACTTCTCTATTAGTCGTCATCCCGGTAGTCACCCCCTTTCTAGCCACATCATCTTTCACACAGTCCATCCATTGTTTCTTTGGTCTTCCCCCACTCTTATAGCCACCCACATTCATTCTCAAAACTTTCCTCACGACATTTTAGTTTAATAGTAAACGATAAAAACGTGGTCCTGTTCCATTACAGGCCGCACCTTGTCCCAAGGGTAACGTTTAGCGACGATAAATGGTTCTTATCAGGTAGATGGCATCTATCTAATCCTAACTAATATTATAAATGCGAAAGTAACTCTGTCTGTCTGTCTTTTCTTCACGCCTAAACTACTGAACCGATGTGTGTGAAATTTGGTACAGGGTAAGTGTGAACCCCAACAAAGGACATAGGCTACTTTTTATTCGACTTCGACTTCGTCTGCGTCCGCGATAACCGACATATACGCGGACGAAGTCGCGGGCAAAAGCTAGTGGTTTTATATAACGGACAACTAGTTACAGGTTTTATTGCAAAGTGAGGGTCAAACAGCAGTTACGGACAGGAGATAACTGTACTATTTCGATTCACAAAGAGTGTGGCCTAGCTTAATAATTTCAACAACACAGTGAGCAAAAATGTATAAATCTTACGTAAACTGATCGTAACGTCTTTACGAAACGAACGACCGACCGAAAAGAATGTCGATACGAAAGGAGCTGTTCAATTGTTATGTTTCTCTTATTATTTGTCACGGTGATATGATATTGGTCATTACGTATAAAGGTTTTGTTCAAAGTCAAATCATTTATTTCAATTAGGCACACTAAAGGCACTTTTGAACGTCAAAAATTATAGTAAAACAATTGATTCTAGTCGTTCTCTCTTTACTCCACATGGTTAACGATCCCAGCTACCGACGACTCCGACTATTAATTTGATAGTATTTACTTTAATAAAAATCCTAAAATTCATTCACTGGCTCACTCACAGACAAAGCATAGCCTAAACCGCGGGTCTAGAAGCATACAATATGTACAAGAGTTCCTTTTATAACGAAGGTGAGCTTTTTAAAAATTCATCCCGCCGCGTCCTAACCGAAAGCGAATGTCACGCGAGTACGCGACCGTCGCGATCAATCAAGTCGCTTGTGTACGTCATTATTCATGTAAACGATCGCGTAATCGCTTTCGGTTAGGACGGGACAGGGTACATAGGTAACAGGGTTTAAATAGGAGATGAAAGTTTGAATGGAAGTTTTTCAGTTTTGCCGGTGGGAAATCACATCGGACACACGGCTCATCATAATTATGGAATTATGATGAGCCGTGTGTCCGATGTGATTTTTACATGGGTAAATGAACGAATTAAAATATGATGCAGACTTACCATATTAGTATCATAATCATAATAAGGGAACACGACGCCGGACGAGCTATCAATGGTTTCGCAGACAAGCGGCTTGTCCAAATCATGTTGGTCCCAAACGGCGTATTGACGGTCGCTGTATCGAGAGAACCCGGTTGTCAGCACCTTGCCTTGGCTGCCCAGGAATGTACACTTGGAGGCTTTGGTGCCCAGGTGGCAGGGACCTTCCTGTAATGAGAGGAGAAAGGGTATAATAAAATGGCAGAACATATAGAGATAGAGGTGTTAGGTTTCTAGTGTAAGCATCATATTTATTGTAGACAAAAGTTGCGCAACGTCGTTTTTGCAATGTTTTTGTTGTGCGGGAAATATGTTACTGGCAACATAGTGTTGCGACAATATTCTGTTTGGAAACAATTTTATTGTTTACGTGTGATAGGTAGGTACGATTTTTTCTGTGCAAAATCTTAACACAGACTGGCAGTGTGGGCAGGAAAGGTAAACACTATTTCTAGCAGCATTGATAGAAATCAACACTTGGTTATATAATTTTTGTGGTCTTCATACCGCGCATTTTAAACCCTTCATAAAGTACGCAATGAATCGAATGATCGATTTTCCCACCCGCCCGCAAAATACGCACTTTGACACCGGACAACAGGCCGTCTTACTAGTACTAAAGTACTCAAAGTTACACTTACAGAGAGCACGATGCCTCTCCGCGGCTCGATGACGCGCAGCTTCTTGTCCTTGCTGGTGGTGGCGAGCAGAGAGCCGTCGCGGTTGAATGACATGCAGTAGATCACGTCCGTGTGGCAGTCTATTACCTTCACTGCTTCGCCTTTGCCCACATCCCATACGAAGATCTGCAGGACAATACATATTTTATTGTTATTGAGTGGCAAGTAGATGTCTCGACGAGCCAGAACATAGTCTGGCGAAGTAAGACGAGGAGAGCTGACCCCAAATGAATTGGGATAACGCTAGGCAGAGAAAGAAAGTGGACCTCTGGTAAGCGGGGGCTTGTGGACATCAACGTGAAAGAGGCATCGGAGGTGCGTTGCCTATGCATAAATGTATGTATGCGTCTGTAAAAACATCGGTAGCCATACCCTTCAATTTGAAGGGAAGGTGTTGAAGGCTTTAAAACTAAATACTACAATGCTGCTTGGCGGCTGATATACAAGGTGGAGACGACAATGCGACAATAAATGAAACTGCGTATATCTAATGACATTCCCAGTCTGCATTCGAAAATTCAATCAAATATATCCAATATTTTAGCTTTAGTCATTATAGTTAGTCAAAGACAGGCACAACCCATAGTGGGCCATTACTACTATTTAGTTTGTTTGAAAAAAAAAAAAAAAACGCTTTTTTGATTTCGATGTTAAGATGCATTTGATAATTCCAAAATACTCTTATGTATTAGTATTGCCAGTGTCATGTATTTTCGAATTGTTGTCTCCACATTGTATGTAATATGGGCAAGCAGTCAGCATTGTTGAAAGCGTACTTTAGTATCGTTCGTTACTAGTGGAAGTTTATCTTTCAACCAATAATTTATTATCGGTCACATTATCGAAGACAAAAATAATTATTTTACTTATCGAAAAATGTTTCTTTCGATAAGTAACGACGAGATAATTAAAAGAAGTAACACAATACATAGATAAAAATAAAGTAAATGAATTACTCTTAGGTGCTAGACTATAATAATTAAGTTAATCTACGGCCAATTCCCATAATTTACGGTCTGTTATTGGTTAAAATTAAGACTCTTGTATCTTTACCAATAATTTAGACCTCATAGCTTTCCATAGTAGACCATCACAGGTAGAAGTAGCAATCACAGGTAAAATTAGCTTACGAATCTATTTATGCCCAGTTTGGCAATAAAAAATGCTACCATTGGTAAGCAAACCGATTCGTTTTTGTTTGTAGGAACCGAGAAATAATTATCGAACCAGAATGTCTGCCAAGAATACCAGTAACCAATTACAGTATTTAAAACCTTTTTTACAAAATAAAAAAAAACAACCGACTTCCAATAAAGACACTATAAAGTGAAAGATAACTTTAATTTCGGAAGTCGGAGTCGTTGCGTTCGCATTTTCGTTGTTTGCCACCGACTTCCGAAATTAGTTATTTTTCACTTAACATACAGTCGAATTGAGAACCTCCTCTTTTGAAGTCGGTTAAAAAGTAATTAAGTCTGTCAGCCAATCACGCAATGAATCATTTAGCTACCTTGAGTTAGAGCGGGCCGTGTTCACAGTCATAACAGAAGTATACAAGATCAAGGTGACGATAAGAATAAAAACAAGGTTTTAACGAGATTGCACGCGGCATAATGATTCTGTTAAATTAGAAGATTGTATGACCTTTTTGTATTGATGTTAACGGGTTTGAAAGTCAAATAGAATATTTAGTTTTTCATTAAAAACTTTGGGGTGCAGTAAAACACCAGTCTAGGGCAGTCTTCTTGACTGGCTAATATTTTTGCCACGACACGGCATGCATGAGCTATTCCTATATAGTTTACTAGCTAACCACCTCCCCTGCTTCGCACGGTTTATGATTTGACGAATAATCGTGATTTCCTTATTACATGTAAGTTTAAGTTTTATACACTTTAAACCTTTCGGAATAAATTATCTAAATTATGGTGACCGCATCAAAATCCGTTGCGTAGTTTAGACTACAGACAGACACTAAAAGCGAATTTAATTTATAATGTGTACAGTCAACAAAAGAGATAAGCATGTAGGATCGTCGGATATAGTTGAAGTTTAGTAAGAAACCGATGGATGTTGTCGACTGAAATTTAATTTGATAAATGTGCTGTTTGTTTTCTATTGATTAAATTAAATTTTATTCGAGAACATCATCGGTTTCTTACTAAACTTCAACTAGGTATATCCGACGATGCTGCATACTTATCTCTTCTACTACATACATTATTTAGATAGAGAAAAGATACTTAAACTATGTATGTAATTGTACCAAAAAATATGTATTTATAAAATACTAGCTGTGCCCGCGACTTCGTTCATCAAATATCTGCCAGTGAAAGGCCCGTCCGAATCGGTCCAACTGTTTCGGAGATAGGTAAGCCGAAACAAACAGACTGACAGTCGAAATATTTAAAAATTGTTTTTTTGTTACAAGTACCGTATATACTTTCATAATTATGCATTTAGAAAAAGCTGTTAATTTAACATTACAAAAAGACACTTCAATTTTATTTACATAGGTATTTCTATAGATTTATAAACAGTTCTAAAACCCGTACATCAAAGAAAAATAACAGCAACCACCAGCAGTTATCAATTTTAAGACATCGCTTCACTTCAGTCATATAAATAACTGTTCTGCAAACGGTCCCCCAACATTTATTATTTTGATAGCAACGCAGCACGCAAAACTAAAGAGTCGTAACGGCCGTATACTGAGGCTCGCGTGACGATCGGAAATAATATCAAGTTCTGTATGTATCGGCAATCGTGAGTATGAAAGTGTTCATAAATCAGAACAAAATACGGTGTGAAGAATTGAAGAGCATTCATGTTCACTTGGGATTCAATTTGTAGAAAAACGTGTTTATGGTTGATGCATACTTCACAGTTCAGTTATGTCATAAATAACAATAAACAATTACTT
Organism: Hydraecia micacea; assembly: GCA_914767645.1. NCBI lineage: Eukaryota > Metazoa > Arthropoda > Insecta > Lepidoptera > Noctuidae > Hydraecia > Hydraecia micacea. The sequence continues at coordinate 13,178,612 of OU611783.1, read as the reverse complement.
GAATAAGTGAATAGTGAATGAATTTGTTTATGATAATGAATGAATTACTTAGCGTTCTATAATTAATAAAAATATTTAAATGACCATGATTGTTTTATGCTAAGGACAGCGAGCAGGTCCCGCGATTTTTTGTTCAAACCGCTGCAAAATTACGTTTCACACCCATAAAAAATATATGGTAGCTAAGGCCACCAAGGCTAGGGATCTGAACTGTAATTATTTCGACATGTAGGAATAGATATAGTCCGGCGTTTCTAAATTTGCCAAAATTGTAAACAATAATGGCCGCTCGAAATTGAATAAAATCGATATACTTACAAGAACATTTATTTTAAGTAATGTTTGTTTTCGTCTAAATCTCCGAGCTAACTAGATTTATCTTAAACTAGCCTTTGCCCGTGGCTTCGCTCGTGTGGAGGTCGGAAAGTATTCCACGAGAATGTGTTATCGGGATAAAAAGTATCCTATGCCCTAACCCAGGTCATGGTATATCGATGTACCAAAGACCGAAGACACGACAGATTTACTCTTGCATTTATAATATTAGTATGGATGGATAGACTTTTGTAGGGTCACAAACTACGTTCAGTTCGCGTCAAATAACTTTGCCGCTCTGAAGCTAGGCATGCATGCGCGCTGCTGTTTTATTCCTGCGATTAACTACTGCGCAGTGATTTGTTGCAATTGAAGCGAACTGGAGACTGCATTCCTATCTTTAAAAAAATTCTTCGTTCTTATTAGAATCTAAACAAGATACTGACCAAATAATCGAAGCCAGCGCTGAGCAGTATGTTCTCAGCCGTAGGATGCCACTCGATGTAGGCGACACGTCGCTTGTGACCATGAAGTTCCACCAGCCAGTCCGTCAGGTGCATCGACAGCCCACCGTCCGGAATGTGCCATAGTTTTACCTGTGGAACGAAAAAATGTGTATGATTGGATGAATGAGGTCTTAAAACAATTGAAGGGGATAAAATAGGAAAAGTGGCTATTAGCTGAAAATAATTAATAAAATGGGTTAATTGGCTAAAAATCAGCTTTGCTTACAACTTACCTGATATTAATTTGGCAAATTATACACTCTGTACTTCATAAAAATAGATGAAAAATGTTTTTTTCTACACTATTTTTAATTTGGATTATTAACATTATTGTTCTACATTTCATAATGTTTTTTTTTTTTGTTTTTTGATCAACCTGTGCATTTTTCGATGAAACGGAAGCAACCTATCAGATAAGAATTAGTGGAACAGCCAATTAGGCAGTCAATTAGTGTCAAATTCTTAAAAAACAAATCAATAATAATATTGTTTTCATGTCGGTCTGTTATAAGGCTAGCTATTGTTTCAAGGATTTCAAATGGAATGCGAAACGATCGAATCAAATACACACATTATGATAATAAATACAGAACGCCGCAGTAATTTAAATTATATCACCTATTTACACGACACCAGACAAATGATGACAATAAACTATACAATCGAGACAACAGAGCTACTTCTGCTTGATAAGATAATAGAATCAATGCTCGTAACTCGTAATAATATAGCAACATATAATAATATATTGACAACCAGGCTACACGCTTTCATACCAACAAAAAGCGAGAAATTGTTCAAACGGAACATCCCCGAGTAATAGGCATCTATTACCATGAACAAATTGCGGATATAAAAAAAGAAAAAAAATCGGCACAAACGAAATTACCGTGCAGTCATCGGAACACGACGCTATGATGTTATCGTTGAAAGGATTCCATTTTATGTCGAGCACGGGGCCTTTGTGGCCCGTCACTCGACTTGCGTTGAAGTCCAACCGGCCAGTCTGGAAAAGAGCACAAAATACATTTTTAATTTAGAATGTTCCTAAATACCAACGCCCTGACTTGGCCCATATTCTGTCTGCTATTTGCCCAGTCATGAATCTCGATTTAAACTGTCAGATTTGATATTAATCTCAATTGTCTAGTTTTAAATCGAGATTCATGACTGTACTTTGTTTCAAAATTAGCAAGCCTTAAGGGGAAACCGCTAAAGTAGCCCGCGAAATTAAAATTTTCTTACGTTTTTAGCAATTTGCTGGTCAGTATTAAGTCGTACGTTGATTAAAATATGATTTGCGACCGTAACATATAATGTATATACAGAATTATAAGCATTAGAATCAGTAATACAACTTGTTAAGTTAGTATAATCCTAAAATGTGAAGATTTCATGAAATAGTCATTCAGTAGGATTATCTACTTGGTCTTAGGGAGTTGTGTTGATGACTTTAATGATTCTTATTCTGTAAATATATATTTGTTACGGTCGCGAATCATATTTTAATCAACGTACAACTTAATACTGGCCAGCAAATTGCAAAAAACTTAAAAAAATTGGATTTCCCGGGCTACCTTGGCGCTTTCGCCTTAAGAGATTTAATGATAAATGTTTAAGAAATATAATAGGTTCCGCTTTATAAACATATCATTTTACATCAGACAAAGTGACCGCTTTAGCAAACAATTACTTTTGCAAGCCTTGCGCCAGACGTGCGAAACTGAAGGAAATGTTGCAACGTTGCAGTTTTGTTGCAAATGCATCAAAAATGATACACATTTCTCACACTATTATACACAATCACAGCTCATTTTCAGTAGGATTGCCACAATTTGGTTACGTAGCGGATGTTTCAATAACGCATGTACTTTTGAACGCAATGAGGTGGAGCATGGGCAGATAGTAGTAAATTATTCAAGTGTCAAGGTAAAGAACATTATTTATACAGGTGTTTTAAAAGGTGAGTGACCTAATATGACTCAATAATTTGAGTGCATGCTATACATAAGCATAATCAGCCTATACTGTTCCCACAGCTGGGACACAGGCCTCTTCTTTGTGAGGAGGAGTGGGCCATAATCCACCACGCGGGCCCAGTGCGGGTTGGTGGATGTCACATGTCTATGAATTTTTGGTTCTAGGAATTGCCGGTTTCCTCACGATGTTTTCGTTCACAGTTTTGAGAGCAGTGGTGATGAAATTAAATACACAAAGTAAACTGACTGCCTGGGTTCGAACTGACGACCTACAACTCATTAGTCGGGGCATTTGAGCGCACTATAAAAAAGAAAGATGCCGTATTTAAGGCTGAACTTCAAGAAACAGGAAGACATAAAAAAAAATAAGGGATTGGTGTGGTTACACGGTGCATTGGCAGGTAGAAACCAAAAGTGATAAAAAAACAATTTGAAAATCCAAAAGTGCACGACTCAATGCTCATTTGATCGAACAAAAAACCATAGATATACAAAGATATTATATTAGTTACTTTTTTAATAATTAAGTATAATTAAATTACTTTGATTAAAAGACCCATTTTCAATAGGGTTTAGGGGTTAGGGTTTTCCTTTGGGTGAAACGAATCTATGTATTATAAAAAAAAATTACTCAATTAATTGATTTTTTTCGCAAGCTACAATGTTTTGTTTTCAGGTTTCACACTTGATTGACGGGAATTTTATTTTAGAAACATTTTGAGGTTTTTTTGTTTCTACTGCATTAAATCAATTTTTGAAAAGTACAGAATTAATCTCCATTAAATTATCTGGTATATAAATTAAGTAGGTTCTATGTACTAGCACGAGTATAACAATAGAAACAGTTGCAGAAGGGAGGCAAAAAAAGCATCGATCATATAGCACTCTCTAATTATGAGTAATGAGCATTATGACTCGTGCAAAACTTTTACCGACTTAATTTTACACATTTTTATTGTTTTGGGATCTGCCTATCTGAGTTAGATAAGCAATCAAATTGATTGATCTGGCTTGGGTATACACCTTGTATAAACATAGTCTGTGTTCACAAACTAGGGTGGTTCAGGCACAATGTCAGTAAAAGAAAGAAAAGACAAATATTTGGTGTTTGGCGAACCGATGACGTATACCAAGGGTAGCATAGCAACGTACTTTTCCTAAAGGCTTTGCTTGATCTTTTAAGGTGAAAAGATCGGTCGGTGGATCGGTTTCGATTCCGATATTTATGTGGTCTGGTAGGAGCTACTGAATAAATGATTTAATTTAGTTAATTTTATTTTAAAGTCAATAAAATCGATTCTATGATTTGGAAAATATGAGATTTACTTAAGTCTGCTTCTACTGCCGACAATGCTAGATTTTGCATTGATAACATCGGTATTAAATAAACTTTAGAAAGTTAGGATATTTTAATGCTTTCTGAGTATTTAACTAGTAACAGACGGATTGAATAACAGAAACAATAACAACAAGTCTTGTAATAATGTGACAATAGAAGAAAACACAAAACAAATGGCTATTCTATTCAATGATAAGGAGGAGCATTCATCGAATTCTCGTGCTTCGCTTTCATAATACTATTTTATTTATCTATTTTTTTTTAATAAAAATAAAGTTGATTCGGCAACGAGTGAATAAAACTGCCATCACTGAATGCAATTTATCTTCGAATGTTTTTGATAATAATGATAAAGGTTAATGGCCATTTATTAGGTAATGTCTGGATGGATAAGGAAAATAAAATAATGATTAAAAATGCACCTTGCACTTGGTTAAAAAAATCTAAAAGGGCAGGCAAGGTGCAAAAAATATTTTCACACATTTTTAAATACTTACATTATCCAATGGCAGAACAAGGAAGGCTCCACCGCCAGCCACCTCCGTTACTATGGCAACGAACTTAGGGTTGACAGCGCAGAAATTAGAATCGTGCGCATTCCTAGTGATCTTTATGTTGTCATAGCAACGCTCCCTTTTGAAAGGAACGCCGTACACATGGCGGAATTTGGAGCTTCTCACGCCACGGAACCATACCTGAAAAACGTTTTCCAGTGTGAGCTGTTGGGAAACAAAAAAGCAAGAATCATTGCAAACCAAAGCATAGAATATAGTACATGTATTTCTACTACATATTATAATACATAATATACTATACATATAGCGCGAAAGTTAAATTACCTAATAACTTCACTAGCTGCCACCTAAGTTGGCGTTAGTGTATTTCGCGTGACGGATTATGAAATCGCCAGTAGATTTGATTTGAAAAAAAAAAACAAGAGTGTTGGTTATTTAATTTTGACAAAATACAGATTGAGATTGGTTTCATAGCAAAAGTAAGGTATTTTCAACCGACTGCGGCCCAAAAGGAGGATAATGTTTTGGATTTGTTTTTGTAATTGCTATATTTATATCTGTAATTTATATGGTGTACATTACACAATAAAGAGTATTTTATTCCAATGTTTTTAACAAAAATATTTTTTCGCTTTCGGCTAAAGTTTAAACATTTTTGCCATGTAACAAAATGAAGATATCTGAAGAATGCAATGACAACACTAGTGAGCTCATCAATGATTTCGTCATTCAGTGAGAGTAACAACGACATCATTAACTGCTTGTTATTTTACGCCTCTCATGACTATCCGTTTATGAACGGTCATCATTACTTACGAATAGCATTCATTACGTTAGAATATTTTTTTATTATCATCATAATTTACGAATGTACCTATTGAGACACAGGAATTTATAAAGTATGAAAAAAAAAAGAAAACGCCGAATGCACAACCTCCTTCGGTTTTTTAAATTCTGTTAAAAAAGAATATTACATGGCCAGTTGGCCACTTATAATTAAAAAGTTCTAATTTAGATGCCAGAACTCATTTGACAAAAATTACAGATGAAACAGTTAACATGAGTTAAAAGTAATTAACTTTTTTTAACAAAACACTTAAGTTGAACAAAGGAAAGTGACAGTATTTTTTATTAAGTTTGGCACTTACATTTGAGCACTTACTAATTGTTACCATTACAGACAGACAGAATCGCACGCAATAAGAGAAAATATGAGATAATATCTGAACTTATGAATTATTCAAATTACAGTGGTACTTATAATCTTTGTGATAAAAATGCAAATTCGTGTAGAGTACAGATTTTTTTTTTTTTGTAAAAAAAAAAAAGAACGAGGGATTAGTATTAGACTTAGGGTAGGTTTGTATTTGAAAAGAGAAGGAATATCGCAATATTTTTACAGCTTCAGACCTTCCTGAAGCTGTGAAAAATACTTCAAGTTTTCTTCGTCAAGCCCAGTGGCTTGATTAAGCAGAGGGGAATATTACATCTTGCTCATCAATTTTACACAATTTTTTTTTTAAGTGTACATAAATGACTAAATAAGTTACCCCTCTTTGAGGAGACAGCCATAGTCTACCTAGCAGACCCAGTACGGTTTGGCTCACAATATTTGCAAAAATAAAAATATTAATTACCTATAAGTTAACTTTCTCTCAGACAGATATTATCAAAGTAGGTATGTTTTAAAAACCTATTAACGACTTATCATGCATCAATTTCTCTCATTATACTTCGACTTTTATAGCCGATTGTTATATTAAAAATATGCACAGGCTTTGCGAGAAACAAGAAATAAAATAGAAAATTGATAATCTTAGCGAAATAAGTGCCTTTTAAACCTGTTTTCATCAAGTAATATTATTATTATAGTCAAATTGAAACAACGCCGAGTGAAAACGGTTTTATTAAAATTGTCTATGAACCGACTTGTTTATGCCGCGGGAATTAAGAGCAATAACCATAATTGCGTAACGGATTAATTATTAATATCAAGTGTCTTATACACACGCTCCACATTTATAAGTGGAGCAATGAGCTTAAACGTTACTAACTCATCCATGATTTATCGTTAAGCGATTGCGTCGCGATCAATTACAGGACGCAGCATATTTACTAAAAAATATTTGATATAGGTACAGGGTGTTTTGTAAAAAGAAGAAATCTCTTTGACAGTTGGGAGTCTAGCTCTACACCTATCAAAATAAAACTTATACTATATTTAAAAAAAAATCTTTAGTTCGATAATAAAATAAAAGAAAATTAAGAAACATTCTGTTACAGGAGGCATATATTTATTTGATATTTTATGGTTTGTGACACATAAAAAATATTAACATAAGTATTTAGTTACACATGGAAAACCCATTACCTATTTAGCATTTACTTGTCATGTACCAGTCGCGAAGGTACCATACAACTCGATTCCCACCGGCTTCCCTTCGAAAATTCAGAACATAACCACTCTATAGTCAATTCATCATTGAAATTTTCGTTTAGAATTTTTTTTTTGCTCCGGCCTACCTCTGTCATAAATTCACCCTTCGCCACTGTCATGTACTATTATTAGATGGATACGTATCAGATACGTGTAAAGGCTGGCGATTTAATAATTATCCATTGTGTCATATATCTGCATAATTAGGTACATGAACGTGATATATTGCGCACAAGGCCATGTAAGTAAGTCTTTTTTGTTGGCTTACTCATTCACAAACATCAACCCGCGAAGTATTGGGGTAGCAAGGAGATAAAAGGTCTATCTAGTTAGGTTCTTGGAGGTAGGAAAAGGGGATTACAGGGTGGACAGGTTGTTCCAATATTGTCGAGCCAATAACGGACAGCTGCCAACCTTATCACTATCAGAAGCGATACGCTAGGGTAGATAAAGAACTACCAAATTGCAGTCGTTCCCATAGTCGAGTCTCCCGACGCTCACTACTTTTTTTTTACTACAAAAAAAAAACATGAAAAAGCATTCCATGTATGATGTATACATACATGGTCTAACATACAAATAAAAATGTGCAATGAAAAAAACAATACCTGTGAATTAGTCATGATGTCTCCACGCTACTGGTGCAATATCAACACATGCACTACATAGAGGCACACTCCGAAAACTATACAGTTCTGTGCATTTTACATACAATAATCGTATACACAAATAACATAAAAATCAGCTGCCCACAACATGATGCACTGTACCTTAACACTGAAAGTTCCAAAGAAACAAAAAGGATGCATTAAAAAAACATAATACAAAATAAACAAAATGTGCAATAGAATAAATACTGAGATGGTCTGTTCTGTATAGTCGTGCAGACCTGCGCTAGGTCGCTACCAAATGTCCAAATGATACTCCCGAGTACGAAGTTAACGGCAGAAGCGCGTGTCTCGAATGGCGCGGGAAAAAAAAGTGAAAAGACACTCGTTACAAAGTCGTTGTCGTCGTCGATTCTCAGAGAAATTCAAATTCATTATAGTCGATAGAACATCAATTATTAAATAATACGACCGATGATGCAACTTTGTTATACAATGTGGATGTATCTAAATTAGAAAAGTTACAATATAATTATGTATTTAACTCAGCATCATCGCTAATCAAAATGTTATATCATCAATAGGTATATATTTTTATGTGGTTATTTTACTCGCACATAATATTTTACTGTATTTATATAAAATTCAAATGTCATGCCGCATTTGTGTAGAATTATATAGAACATGATTAAACGATTAAATTGATAATAAAGCTTTACGAAGCAAAACACACTAAGTGGTACAATTAAGCAGTAGGTATGACTCGAAACAAAATATTTAGCAATAATGTAACACTTTCGACTGGGTACATTCGAAAGATAAGGATGTTACATGATAGTCAGCCAAGCGTAACGTAAAGAATGACTACAGTAAACTAACCACCGCAATAGTGGCTTACCATGACATAAGTGGTAAGGCCAATTATGTCATGGTTTGAATTGAAGTGTGATTTTCTGACGTCACTCCTAAGGGCGTTTGTGCACTACAAAGAATTTTACTGTCCGGGCAGTTCAATTTTTTACGGTCCCTTAAGGCACGCCACAATAAAAAAATAAAATCGGCTTGCCGGACAATAAAATTCCTTGTAGTGCACAAACGCCCTTACAGGGAATTTCAGCAAAGAACGCGATCAGCACACCTAAACCGCGTTCAAGAGCTGTCATAGTCAATATTCCAAAGCAACGATGACACTGAAAGCTCTTGAACGCGGTTTAGTTGTACTGATCGCGGTCGGTTTCATTTTTCATTGGTGAAATTCGCTAAGTAAACATAAATATTGTAAGGATGTTTTCTTTGTACTGCTTCCTTACGTGATTAGATTATAAATAAAGTTTGGTAGTCTGTTGTCTGTATTTTAGATTTTAATACTGCATCATTGTATCCATGGAAAGCTAATAAAACTGGTAGAGCCCCAGGCAGTAGACTGAGAGGATTGATTGACATTATGTAGATATAAAAAAAAAAAAAATTGTATTGCAACCAAAAAAGTTATGTGTTGCCATACTCATCATACATGAATAGCAAAAAAAAAATACCTATTCGTCGACTTTAGAACCTCCTCCTTTTTACCCGACTGCGCGACGCAAAGGAGTGGTAATGTGTTTATTTTTCGGTTATAAAGCAAAATCAATGTTGTTGTGTTGTTTACTTTAGTTATTTTGTTGGCAAGACTTAAGGACGCTATCACATTTTTCCACGAATAACAGTGCTTTTCAGGTACCATTTTAATGAACTTGGAGTCGCAACTGCAAGGATATCTTGGTTTCAAATTAAAGATAATATATTCATCTCCAGAATGGCTCCATAACAATTAAATAGCCCTATACAAAATTTTCACATAAATACGTTTTTACCATCACAGTAATCGCAAAAAATTTAATAAAAAGGGGTTTGAATAAGTACCTATATAGCTAAATCCACTGCATATTTTAATTTAAAAATAAGAAGATATTGTTGCTTATATAGTCCTGATACGACAAGCTAAATATTTTGTAGATAAATAAATAACTTTTTCATTTATGAGACAAATAAGAAACGCTCTCAAATTTCTCCATACATTTTCTACCCGCGGACACTTGCGGTTCGTCATTCCGCGCTCAGAGGCGCTCGTGGAAGCACGTCTGTGTCGCTTTCTCGCAAAAAATAATTACGTAAAAAAGTGAGTTCCGAGTTGTGTACTGAGGTCTGACGAAGTTGATACTTTTTCGGATCGAAATAAAATTAAGTACGATTATTGGTATTTTTTTCAGAAACAAATACTTAGTTGTAATTTTTACAAGCTTTTATTAACTTGCAATGTATGTATGTACGAGTATGTATGTATGTAACTATGTTTGTTCGGGTGGACTCTTGCAACTAAATTTTGAACCAGATATCTTCAACCGATTGAGCTGAAATTTTGTATGCACTTTTAGTTTGGATGACAATGCATGGTTAGCTGTGTGACGTTATTCTAAATCCAAAATGGCGGAACGCCCAAGATGGCGGACTACTTATTTTTAAGGCACTCCTACAATATGGATATCAAATGAAAGCGATTGCTGAGAATAACTCGAAAAATAAAATGACGTCACTCTAAATCCAATATGGCGGACTTCTAAAGATGGTGGACTAGTTATTTTTAATGCACTCCTACAATATGGGTATCAAATGAAAGGGATTGCTGAGAATAACTCGAAAAATAAAGTGACGTCACTATAAATCTAATATGGCGGTCATCTAAAGATGGTGGACTAGTTATTTTTAATGCACTGCAACAATATGGGTATCAAATTAAATTACTTGCTGAGGATGACTTGAAAAATAAAGTGACGGCATTCTAAATCCAATATGGCGGAACACCAAAAATGGCGGACTAGTTATTTTTAATGCACTTCTACAATATGGGTATCAAATGAAAGGGCTTGCTGAGAATAACTCAAAAAACAATGTGACGTTACTCTAAATGCAATATGGCGGACTTCTAAAGATAGCGGACTAAGCTTTTTATGCTTTCCTACAACATGGGTATCAAATGAAAGGTCTTGCTCAGAATACGTATGCGAGTTAAACTCCACAAAAAAACCTGTCCAGCAATAACTAAAAAGTAAAAAACAAATTAAAAGTAATTTTTTTTTTTAAAAACAAGCTTTTACTTAAATGCGCTAAAAAGAATAAAATAAAATTGTCCTTTAAAACTTTTACTATCAACTTATAACGTCATTAAGTACACAAGTTATATATGATATAAAAGCTTGTTGCGAGATTTACCTGTGTAGATAAACAAGTAAATAACATGATCTGATTGATTTTCATTTTTTTTAATTTTCAAACTAAGTAAATACGAGTACTTAAATCTGAAAAAAACTTTTTTACTTTTAATTTATTTATTTAGTGGATGTAGATGACGGATAAAGATTGTACCTATAAATATTTATTTTATTATTTTATAATCAAATTAAAATGATGGAAATGTTTTTTTTTGACATTCGATATTAATAGTCGATTTTGGGGTTTTTCGGGGTGATGATTACGAATATAACATCCATTTTTTATTCAAGGTGGCGGATTTTTGTTTGTGACAAATCGACTTACGGCCAATTTCTTCATAATACCAGTATATCCAGTTGTCATGCTACGTCACAGTTTTACTCTTCAATTCAGTAATTTTTTTTAGTGAATTATAATGTTGCTATATTGAAGAATACAATTGTGACGTAGCATGACAACTGAATAGACTGGTATTACGTTTAGTCGGTTAACAAAGTCGCGTGGTTTTTATTGTTTACCTTTATTTAGCTACCTAAACCTATGGAGTATAGTAGTAGTACAATGAAATATTTTCTATGTGAAAAGACAGCTGTGCTGCTGGGGAGTTTGTTGCGCCACTTCTTCCCAGCGAAAGCACTAAGAAGTGAAGGGCGGGCGTTTTGGGGACTGTCTTTTGTAATTTTGACATTCGAAAAGTGCTGATTCTCAGCCTAATTTGAATAAATTACTTTTGATTTACTTTTTTTTAATTTTTAAGTAAATAAAATACTTACTGTTTTCATAAGGGAATGATTATTATTAAATATCACAACGAAACTCTACGATAAACTCCCAGGCTAGTATTTGATTATGTAATACTCCAACAATTGACATCAAAAATAATATTTAAAAGTACTTAGGTACATCTTTTCAAACTAACAGCAGACTGTGGTATAAATGTGGATGTTCCTTGTAATACTAAAATGTTAAGGTCGTTTTTGGGTACCTAGTAATGAACATATTGACTGATGAACTTCAACAATACTAAAAACATGATTATCACGCAGATAGTAAGTACTAATAACACTTACCAAATTCGATTGCGAACTTACAACTAATTTTACTCAATAAATACCAGCAAAATTAAAAAAAAAAATCTTCAAGTACCAAGATTAGTTAAGTTACGTATAAAAATCGAGCGAACAATGGTTTCAATGTGTGCGTGCGCGTAATGTTGCTGTGTTGCGATTCAGATACCTAAACTTGAGCGAGTTCAAAATGTGATAGCGTCCTTAAGAGTTTTTAATAATTATGTAGTATTACATAATATAGCACCTTGTACTTGTGCTCCATGTTAAACAGAGTAATTAGCACCAACATTTTAATTAAAATGATTGGATAACTACTTAGTAGTTAAAGTTTATACCGGTTGAGTTTCTGTAATGGCTATGCTGTGCCAATCATTATAATTACGTAGACTGAAAATTTGATGGTAGTTTTTTTAAACCTGTAATGTGCCACTGCTGGACAAATGTTTCCCTGTAGCTTTCCACTCTTTTGATGATAGTAAGTCATTTTAGTATTCAAGTGTATTAAAAATGGTTTAACAATTTTTTTTCACATGCCTTAACAACTCAAGATGGATGACTTACATCTCATCTTTGTCTTTAATGGTTTGCATAGCTGTGATTTACTGATCCATGTTGAAAAGAACTCACCCTGTATGTAATGAAGGTACAGTTAATATTGACTTTGTCTGTATAATTATTGTCAGTATACAGGGTGGCAGGGACATCGACCCGCAACCTGTTATCACAGGTAACATTACTGAAGTTCATAAATAATGAAAGCACTGACTATTGCTCGAAAGAAAAGATAAACTGGATTGAGGGACAATTGTCCCCATATATCAATATAGGTCGCGGTTAGTTTACCAACTGCAAAAATTTAAAATAAGTTTGTGACCACCAACTTGATAACTCCATGCATTCCTGAGAAAAAGGGTCTTGACTTACGGACAGACAGACGGACAACGAAGTGATCTTAGAAGTGTTCCGTATTTCCTTTTGAGGTACGGATCCCTAAAAATACATGTATTACACACTAGTTTTGGACTAGTTCTCACCAAATTATGCTAGTCCCTTGAAAAAACTTTCACTTTAAATGAACATAGAAAGTTAATTACTTTCTGTTATAATTATGTTTAACCAAATGCTTGATGGCTGCCTGGGAATGGTGCTACATAATTTGGACCAAATCTATTGTTAAAAATAATTTTATTATTATCTCAAAAGTTGTAGCCTATCCTACCTTTACATGTGAAAGTTATGTTGCCTTGTCAGGGATTAACATAATGTTCAGTGTGTTATCTGATTGATATAAAACCACTATTAGATAAACAGTTGAGTCAGCTTTTATTATTGAATTCACAACATTTTTAAATTACATGTACCAATATAAATAAATACAGACCTAAATAAAAAAAATGAGATATCCACAGTAGAGACAAAAACTTACTACCCCTTAGAAGGTAGTATTTGATAATATTTTTAACTGTAATATAGCTTATATTCAAAATCAAGGCATTTATTTCAAACAGGCACATATAAAGCATTTTTGAACATCAAAATTTACAAATAAATTGAATTGATTTGGTTGAATTCTAATTGCCCCTTTATTAAACTGGATTGCTAGATTCGGCTGCCATCTACGTATATCGACCGATCAAGGCAGGCAGTTTGAATCGTCGGTGTTCAACGCGATAACGGAGCTTGGAAACCGCTAGCATTCTTTTCTATAGAGTATGAGTGAACTTTACACCCTGTTCCTCATCCCTCTATAACTTTTTAATCTCCTTTGAATATGTACTTTGGCTCTATGTGTGTTTGTGTACCCTTCGCATATTATCTAATGTGGATCCAGGCATGACACAATAGCTTTTTAATTGTTTCTGTAATTATGATATTCAACCAGTGAAACAAACCTGTATAATAATGTGTCTACAAAAATGTGTCAATGCATGATAAGTATGTAGCTTGATGTTTTCTTGATAATAATTGAGACCACATAATCTGATAGCAATATACAACAAATGTTCCTCTTCATAAATTGCAAACTCACATTGTTGACGATCAATCATAAAATTATAAGGAGAAAGCTGTGGTGAAAATGTGTATCAAGTTTATACTTAGACAATATAGATTTATTCTATGTTGAGATGAAATATTATTCATACTCTTAAAAGGTGGAGGGCATCGAAAATTGTGCCCAAATATAACTTGAAACGTTTGAAACTATTTTCTAACTTATTATTTTGCAGAGCTAGGATTAAATATTTGAAATGCTGTAGTTCTTATGATTTTATACAGGAATTATTGAAATAGATCTCCATAACTCCCTCTCTCCATGCTGCCTATAATGTTCCCACTAACATTTATGCTTATGCTAACTCCATAAGACTTGTCTCAGCAGCTCACCCTAGTTCTTCTAGTTAGCTACAAAAGACGATACTTACTTATGTAAAAGTAAATAACAGGAATCATGACTTTCCCATGGTCTTGGCAAATTTATAGATTTCCTAAAGGCAAAGTTAAGAACAGTCAAATATGGACAATGGTTATTACTAAAATGTTTTTGTTTGTTTAATCTATTAAATGCTGTCCAGCTGTAGCTTTGATTAAACAACACATGGTTCCGGTCAATCAATCAATCAATTCAGTCTATTCTGTCCGGAGGCACGGGATTCCCTTGGAAATATAAGTTTGTTTTATTAAATAATATTATTTTCTGGTTGTAGGTGTATATTGATGATAAATAAATTTGTGCAAAACTCTGTGAAACAATGTAAGACCGTTTTTTAAAGGGTTTTTCTTTACAAAGGAAAACTTAGTGCAAGTTTATTAGTTTATTGGCTGTAAAGTTACAATGTAAATTGAAGGCAAACCGTAAATAAGTGATGAGAAAGTGTTGTAAAAACTAAATAACATGCTGATAATAATTCTGTAGTGTTGCTTGTTTTTTATTCGTGCATGTAGTACTAATTACGACAAGTATAAAGTGTAAGAATAATTAAGATTTGAAATAATTGTAATATTATTTTAGTACTTATTTAAAACAAAGGAACTATTAAAGGGACCAAATCGAATTAGAACGGAAAATACCATATAAGCGTTCGTAAAGAAAACCCAACGGACGGAGAATCTAAATCGATACTTTCAATAATGGAAATGTCTTTCATAAAATAACAACGATAAATTACATATTTAGGTTATTTCTTACCTTAGCGGCAGGTTTGTTGCAAGCCCTCACATCAACCAGAGTACTCTTGCCAGGACTCTTCTCAACAATGTTTATAATTTCTAAACAGTTGGTTTCTCTTATCGACTCATCTTTTACTGGAGGCATATCCTTTGCACAATTTAACAGCACAGTTTATAATTAACTTTTTATTGTAACAAATACGTTTCCGTAACAGTAACTTAAAAACAAAATACTATAGTGCCCTATTCTCTCTTCAAGTGAAAATCGAAGACAAGCGACCGAATGAATAGAATATGTATCGAATGAATTCAATGAATGAATGAAACAAAGAAATGGTGTAGTGTTACCATTACCATCGTTACCACTTATTTGTGCCAAAACTCACGCTGTGAAAATAACTGAATTTGTTGCCAAAATCTTTAATTTTATCAAAAGTGAATCTTATTGCATAATACTAAACTTGATGAATACTACCGGCCACCGATGTCGCCTCGCCTTTGATAAAATGTCAATTGATAGTAAAATTGATTGGTGAAAAGGTTTTTTGTATCCATAGATGATCGATCGAAAATGCGGAACCAACGACACCGACTTCCGAAATTAAAGTTAACCGCTTATCACTTTGTAGTTTTTTTTATTGAAGTCGGTTTTTTTTTTGTATAAAAGTTTTATTATGGCAATACAAGTTGAGACCGAATCAATGAACTGAATATGCTCATAATGTTCCCGCTTTTATTCAAATCTGCAATGGGAAGGCTTTATTTTAGGCGGAAAAATTTAATAGTAAAAAACTTTTTTAAAAACAAGCTTTTATAAATGCGCTAAAAATAATAAAATAAACTTTTCCTTTAAAACGTTTACTGTCAACTTATAACGTCATTAAGTACACAATTTATATGATATAAAAGCTTGTCGCGAGGTAGGTACTCGTATTTACTTAGTTTAAGGACGCTATCACATTTTTCCACGAATAACAGTACTTTTCAGGTACCATTTTAGTGAACTTGGAGTCGCAACTGCAAGGATATCTTGGTTTCAAATTAAAGATAATATATTCATCTCCAGAATGGCTCCATAATAATTAAATAGCCCCATACAAAATTTTCACACAAATACGTTTTTACCATCACAGTAATCGCAAGAAATTTAATAAAAAGGGGTTTGAATAAGGACCTATATAGCTAAATCCACTGCATATTTTAACTTAAAAATAAGAAGATATTGTTGCTTATATAGTCCTCTATACGATAAGCTAAATATTTTGTAGATAAATAAATAACTTTTTCATTTATGAGACAAATAAGAAACGCTCTCAAATTTCTCCATACATTTTCTACCCGCGGACACTTGCGGTTCGTCATTCCGCGCTCAGAAGCGCTCGTGGAAGCACGTCTGTGTCGCTTTCTCGCAAAAAATAATTACGTAAAAAAGTGAGTTCCGAGTTGTGTACTGAGGTCGGACGAAGTTGATACTTTTTCGGACCGAAATAAAATTAAGTACGATTATTGGTATTTGTTTCAGAAACAAATACTTAGTTGTAATTTTTACAAGCTTTTATTTAACTTGCAATGTATGTATGTATGTATGTAACTATGTTTGTTCGGGTGGACTCTTGCAACTAAATTTTGAAGCAGATATCTTCAACCGATTGAGCTGAAATTTTGTATGCACGTTTAGTTTGGATGACAATGCATGGTTAGCTGTGTGACGTTATTCTAAATCCAAAATGGCGGAACGCCCAAGATGGCGGACTACTTATTTTTAAGGCACTCCTACAATATGGATATCAAATGAAAGGGATTGCTGAGAATAACTCGAAAAATAAAATGACGTCACTCTAAATCCAATATGGCGGACTTCTAAAGATGGTGGACTAGTTATTTTTAATGCACTCCTACAATATGGGTATCAAATGAAAGGGATTGCTGAGAATAACTCGAAAAATAAAGTGACGTCACTATAAATCTAATATGGCGGTCATCTAAAGATGGTGGACTAGTTACTTTTAATGCACTGCAACAATATGGGTATCAAATGAAAGGGCTTGCTGAGAATAACTCAAAAAACAATGTGACGTTACTCTAAATGCAATATGGCGGACTTCTAAACATAGCGGACTAAGTTTTTTATGCTTTCCTACAACATGGGTATCAAATGAAAGGTCTTGCTCAGAATACGTATGCGAGTTAAACTCCACAAAAAAACCTGTCAAGCGATAACTAAAAAGTAAAAACAAATTAAAAGTAAAAACTTTTTTTTAAAACAAGCTTTTAGTTAAATGCGCTAAAAAGAATAAAATAAAATTTTTCTTTAAAACTTTTACTATCAACTTATAACGTCAATAAGTACACAAGTTATATGATATAAAAGCTTGTTGCGAGATTTACCTGTGTAGATAAACAAGTAAATAAGATGATCTGATTGATTTTAATTTTTTCAATTTTCAAACTAAGTAAATATGAGTTCTTAAATCTGAAAAAAACTTTTTTACTTTTAATTTATTTATTTAGTGGATATAGATGACGGATAAAGATTGTATAAATATTTATTTTATAATCAAATTAAAATGATGGAAATATTTTTTTTAGACATTCGATATTAATAGTCGATTTTGGGGTTTTTCGGGGTGATGATTACGAATATAACATCCATTTTTTATTCAAGGTGGCGGATTTTTGTTTGTGACAAATCGACTTACGGCCAATTTCTTCATAATACCAGTATATCCAGTTGTCATGCTACGTCACAGTTTTACTCTTCAATTCAGTAATTTTTTTAGTGAATAATAATGTTGCTATATTGAAGAATACAATTGTGACGTAGCATGACAACTGAATAGACTGGTATTACGTTTAGTCGGTTAAGAAAGTCGCGTGGTTTTTTTGTTTACCTTTATTTAGCTACCTAAACCTATGGAGTATAGTAGTAGTACAGACGCCAGCACATCAACCTACACCTAACTGTCAAATTTTCCCAATGAACATTGAACCTTATGCTTTAGTAATAAAGTTGAAAATCTATTACAGAAATCTGACAGATTGTAATAGGTTGATGTGCTGGCGTCTGTACAATGAAATATTTTCTATGTGAAAAGACAGCTGTGCTGCTGGGGAGTTTGTTGCGCCACTTCTTCCCAGCGAAAGCACTAAGAAGTGAAGGGCGGGCGTTTTGGGGGACTGTCTTTTGTAATTTTGACATTCGAAAAGTGCTGATTCTCAGCCTAATTTGAATAAATTACTTTTGATTTACTTTGTTTTAATTTTTAAGTAAATAAAATACTTACTGTTTTCATAAGGGAATGATTATTTTTAAATATCACAACGAAACTCTACGATAAACTCCCAGGCTAGTATTTGAATATGAAATACTCCAACAATTGACATCAAAAATAATATTTAAAAGTACTTAGGTACATATTTTCAAACTAACAGCAGACTGTGGTATAAATGTGGATGTTCCGTGTAATACTAAAATGTTAAGGTCGTTTTTGGGTACCTAGTAATGAACGTATTGACTGATGAACTTCAACAATACTAAAAACATGATTATCACGCAGATAGTAAGTACTAATAACACTTACCAAATTCGATTGCGAACTTACAACTAACTTTACTAAATAAATACCAGCAAAATTAAAAAAAAATATCTTCAAGTACCAAGATTAGTTAAGTTACGTATAAAAATCGAGCGAACAATGGTTTCAATGTGTGCGTGCGCGTAATGTTGCTGTGTTGCGATTCAGATACCTAAACTTGAGCGAGTTCAAAATGTGATAGCGTCCTTAATTTTATTCTTTTTAGCGCATTTAACTCAAAAAAAAACTAAAATCTTCAAAGACTCAAAGCTTGTTTTTAAAAAAGATTTTTACTTTTAATTTATTTTTTACTTTTTAGTTATCACTGGACAGGTTTTGTTTTTTTAGTTTAACTCGCATTCGTATTCTCAGCAATACCTTTCATTTGATAACCATATTGTAGGAAAGCATAAAAAACTTAGTCCGCCATATTGGATTTAGAGTGACGTCACTTTATTTTTCGAGTTATACTCAGCAAGCCCTTTCATTTCATAACCATATTGTAGAAGTGCATTAAAAATAACTAGTCCGCCATCTTGGGTGTTCCACCACCATGTTGGATTTAGAATGACGTCACATAGCTAACCATGCATTGTCATTTGTCATATTTGTCATCCAAACTAAACGTGTATAAAAAATTTCAGCTCAATCGGTTGAAGATATCTGCTTCAAAATTGAGTTGCAAGAGTCCACCCGAAAAAACATAGTTACATACATACATACATTTCAAGTTAAATAAAAGCTACATGCTATGCTGCATGCTAGCTATGTGTGTACAGGAATTAATACTTGAAATATTAAATAAAGAATTATACTTAGTTAAATAAAAGCTTGTAAAAACATAGTTACACACATACATACATGCCCACATTGCAAGTTAAATAAAAGGTTGTAAAAACCACAGAACCGCACAGCAAGGAAGAATATTTTGGTGACAATTAAGTTGATACAAAGTCAAAACCTATTTCGGGTTAAACAGAGAACACCAAAAAAGGAACATTATGGACTTATTCATAGCTAGTCTGTTACCTACTCGAACAAACTCGGGGCCAATGCTTTTTTTTCGATTGGGACTGATTTACGGTTACAAAATGATGTAGCGTCCACGCTGATAACCAAAGAGTAAAGTAACTATAGAGGGACTGATAACCTATCCACGTTAGGTGAGTAAGTACCTACTAAGAAGTGCTGTCAGGTTATTTCCCTAATCTTTCCATTTTGCATAAACTCGCGTTTGACCATGACATCGGTGATCAGGCAGGCGGACGTTTATTATTCGTGGTCGTGTGTCTATTCTTTGTCGCTTTTTCAAACTTCCATGTCACAGATAATGAGACGTTTCTCTAGCTGTTTTGTTAGCTCCAATTAGGTACTTACCCTGCAAAAAAAAGATATTCAGGCATCAATATTCTCTCATACCTTTTTTTTATCGTGTGGAAATCCTCATGGAAGTCCATCACCCTGGGGGTGGGTGGAGGGGTCTGTCAGACTCTTACTGACTAAAATCACACCGTGTTCCGCTGCTACCTTCAGCCGGGGTGCTGGAGTGCTTGCGCATTTCGTCACGCTCCCCCGGCCAGGTGTTGGCCCGCATGAATCCATGCAGACCCCGTCACCCTCAGCGGCCGCAAACGGCCGCCATTCCTCTAGAGAGAGGCGCACGCACAGAACACTATTACCCTAACGGGGCGCACGCGGAACACGGCGCGCCGCCCGCCGTCTCAGGCCTTTCACTGTTCAGGCAACAAACTCCCCAAGTCTGTTGCCTGCAGGCCTCACCCTAAGGCGGCCGGAGATCTCGGTGCGTCTGCTACGGATTGGAAGGGAGGTTGTATCCTCCCTCTCCCTTTCCACCGCCTCCTTCGCGACCATCACTTCCTCGCAGAAAGAGGCGACGCGACGGCGTCCCACGCGCTCTCACTTCCGACCATAGACTGGACCACGTCCGGAAGCGAGAGAGTATCCGCAGCACCAACCACCGCGACAAGGTCACGGTGCTGCACTGCCCAAGCAGGGCATTCCTAAAGGGTGTGCTGCGTCGTATCGTCGAGGCAGTTGCAATGGTGGCAACCGAGTGCACCCGTGTGTGTTCCCGGTCTATGCGGCACAGGTACTTTCCGAAGCACCCATGTCCGGATAATACCTGTGTCAGCCGGAAAGTAAGGGCGCCATGCCGTCCTTCAGTCACTGCCTCACAACGGGTCTTAACGCCGCTATAGTGACGTGCCCTGCGCTGGATTGCGCAAGTCATTGCTCCCACTCCACCACTAGGGTCTGGCGGCACTCGGCCTTGTACACCTCGACATGACGAGGCATCAGATGCTCGCCCCGCTCCAGCGCGTCCCGGGGCCACCGATATAGTAACGCTAGGATTTTGGCATCAAGATCCCAGGGTGGTGATCCGGCTAAGAGGCTCGCCACGTTGAAGGAGACCGTACGGTATCCTCTTATCACCCTGACGGCCATTGCTCTCTCAACTCTCTGTGGTCTTCTTAGTACTTATTGCAATGTTGCGGGCCGTCAGGTTGTCCGCCCATACAGGCGCTCCATAGAGCGCCATGGACCGTACGATCCCGACATGGAGCCTCCGACAGGAGGTATTTGCCCCCCAGATTAGGCAGCAATCGCGAGACTGCATTCACGGTGCCCATAAATCGGGGAGCCAACCGCTGGAATTCTCTCTCATACCTACCGACTTTGTGTCCAGGGATCGCAGATATAATAAGTACTGTGGGTAGTTGAAGGTACTTATTATTTTTATAATAGATAATGATCAGTCAAGCAAGTCAGGTTGTGGCAATGAAGATAAGAAACGTGAACAGAAAATAATAACTAGCTGTGCAGGTATTAGCTGATGGAAAAATCCTTCAGCTAACCTTGAATCAATTCAACTAATCCCGAGGTGTTGATTGGCGAGTAGGATCAAAAAGTCATTAATTGAAAGATAGGATTCGTTTAATTAAATGTGGGTGTATGTATTTTTATTGATAGCACGTGATCTGATGGATGCACAGAACATAATTATATACCCTAAAGGGGATGGATGGTTGGCTGGACAACGTCTTATCAAAAGGTGAATTATTTGGGAGTGGTACTCGTACTAGTTTAACAGTCACATACATTTATGTGCATTAATTATCTACTGAACATTACCGAAAGGTCTTACAAATGTTACATCTGAAAAAAGAAGTTTGTTTAGTTGAAAAAAAAAAAGCGATTATGTATAATAGTGCCAAAAATATTCAACAACATTGGGTGCACACTAGTGCACACGTAATTTCAGCAAAAATTGGTGCCGATCTGTGTTTTGCACACGAATGAATGTCATTCATGTGCTCAGTAAACCGGTCGTCGCGCACATAATAAAGGCAGGGCGATAACCCAGCGATTCAGTTTGAGTTTTGAGTAGACGCACAGCGCGAGCCCTGTGAGTCAGTGTGGTTTGATAAGTCGGAAAAATTATTCGTGTACTTAGTAATTTATTTCATTAAAAACATGCCGAAAATTCACAACTTTGGTGCCGGCCCGGCAAAAATGCCTGAAGAAGTAAGTCATTCAACAGTTTTTAACTTGTAACTTTATTTATGAAATCTGAATGCCTCATTAGCATCGGTACGCATGGGTATTTTATAATATTGTTTGCTTCGTCAGGTATATGATATCATAAGGAATGAACTAACAAACTTCGACAACTCCGGTATAAGTTTACTTGAGACAAGCCACCGAACTAAAGGATACATGCAGTTTAATACAGAAGTACAAAATGTAGTGAGAAGATTATTGTGAGTATTTCATATTTATGTAATATCAAAAATAACTTTAACGTTCTTAGTACCTAATGTATTAGTTAAATCGTAGTTAAATACCTAACTGATTCATTTATTGGTCAGTGGGTATTAATTCAGGCATATTTTTGAAAACCGCGCGTAACCTGTTTCGATTTCTCGTGCACACCAAAACTTATTGAAAAATGAATTAATTTATCTGTACCATAGCTGGTAGAACATCATCAATCATTATCTGACTGGTAGGCACCAGTCAGATAAGACGAAGAACTGTGCCCAGGCCCACTCACTACTGCTGTGCTCATAATTTTGCACCACATGGCCCTCAACAATGTCCCACCAGCCAGTTATGTCCTTGGCTCCTTGAAGTCCTTGATGTCCTTGTCAATTGTCATGTCCTTGTGAATGATTTGATTGAATCGAGTACGAGTTATCGAGCAGAAAGAATGAACTGAAAGAGTTTTCTGTGGAATTTTCAAATTTTGACATAATTATTTTTATTTGAGACGCCTCTGACAATTATTCTACTTTGATGTTTTCAAAAATGAAAGTAAACAATATACAAACAACACGACAAATGTCATTATTTCATCATCATCATCATCAATCTTATTTTCACAGAGTACATACAATGAGTACATTTTAGTATTCATTTTATGACAATTACAACTGATTTCACTTTTAATTCAAGTATCACTTTGATCAGGATAATGTTAATTTCAGAAATGTGCCGGCAAACTACAAAATTATCTTTATGGCTGGTGGTGGGACAGGGGAATTTGCTGCAGTTCCTCTTAACTTGATCTCCAGAACCGGAACGGCGGACTATGTCGTAACTGGTAAATATTTATTTATTGTGTTTCGTAACAATTTTAATGTGTTTTTCGTAAATATAGCGTCCCATGTGTCCAATAAAGCGAATAAAAATGTATGTCGAAGAGTTAAGAAAAACTGAGATTAATTACTGAGAGTTAAACTAGTTCAATCTTGTCATGTTTTAATCGGTTACGGCTACTAGGTAATCTGTTGACACAACTGTTCATTATCATTCCATTAAAAACACAGTTCTACCATAAACTGAACCTGCTATTGATTAAAGATTAAACTAGGATTTAAGGCTTTAAGCACAAGTTTTCCTAGGTACTAAATATTTTCTTTTTTTTAGGTGACTGGTCAGCAAAGGCAGCAAAAGAAGCTAAGAAATATGGCAAAGTGAACCTGGTCCTGCCTCCCGTTGATCGCTATGTGGACATCCCTGATCAATCCAAGTGGAATCTTGACCCTAACGCATCATATGTACACATTTGTACTAATGAAACTATTCACGGTAACTATCAGCTGATAAAATGCTTATAATTATTATCTCTTACTTTTATCTATTTTAAAATCATGCTATATCTGTTTAATTTTTCTTTTGATATAGTTGTGCGTGATAGATTTTATGTTTAAGAAATTGGAAGAATGTAACCTTAATGCTTCATCAGTAAATAGCATATCAAATGCAACATTATAATTACTGATAAGAGGCATAGTAACAACAAAACATTATTGGCTCTTAACAAATTAAACTTTATGCTTTACCTGTACTGCTATTTTTATAATGTCATGGTTTCATAACCATTATTCGTGCATCCTTGTGAAAGTGGTGTACATTTTGTGCTGAAATTACCCTGATTATGCAATAGCGAACAGTGAGAGTAGGTTCTTTATTAACTTCAATGATATAATTTATCTTAATTAGCACAAGGCCTGAATGATTCAATATATCACTGCTTTTGCACATCTCTATACATATAATTAAAACAAAGTCTGTTAGTTACACCTTTTATAACTCAAGAACGGCTAGACCGATTTTTAATTATGATCTTTAATTTGTTGGATTTGTCTCCGCCCTGAATAGCAAAATAACTATTAATATTTGGGAAAAAATCATGTAAAAAAAGATAATACACATTCTGTTTTTTTTTGATAGAACATTTTTTTAAATGGTAAAATAAATAAATACAGTTTGTATTCAAAGGCTTCTTCTAATACAAGCATTGACCATGTTTTTAATGTTTCAGGCGTGGAGTTTGATTTTATTCCTGACACTAAGGGAGTGCCTCTAGTTGCTGATATGTCCTCAAATATTATGTCAAAGAAAGTTGATGTTTCTAAGGTAAGAATCTATACAAATAAATAAATTTGAAGTTTGTAATGTAAAAATAACAGATTAAAAAAAGAAATCGGTTGGAACGACTTTGACGGGACTTTCACTGGTAGATAGCTGATGTTATAAGGGGGAATTTAGGTTACTTTTATTTTAGAAAAAGAACTAAGGCTCCGCGCAAAAAAATAAAACTTAAGTATTTTTACTTTATATGTTTTTTTTTTTGCGATTACTTAGTCCTCTTCTATACAAGAGTGGTATCTACACCTTCTCTAAACGACACATAACTGATACTGATACCCGATGTCCACGCGAACGAAGTCGGCACAGCTAGTTTTTACTAAAAATATTATACTTGTAATGCAATTTCAATATTAGCCAAATACCCAGAAATACATAACGGCATATCTATCATTAGTGTGAACTAGGCTAGATGACTTAGAACTTTTGTGAACAAAAATAATTGTTATTGGCTTTAATAAACCCAATAGGTACTTCTATGTTTAAAAATATTCCGTTCATATGAGTGTTGTGTATAGTAAAGCATCACCTGATATTGATACGAAACATTTTTGTGAATGACTCAATCGGTTACTATATGAAACAAACCAGTTCACACTGATAGCTATTAATTCTAATTGCTGCAGATAACCTCAACCAACGTGGTCTCAATTATTATTGAGAAATTGATAACAAAAATTTTATAATGTTATTACATTATGAAATTTTTGTTATCAATTTCTTAGCTTGATGAAATGTTTGTTGCTACTGAACGTAGGGTTTTTCCCGAATTTGACCCCTGTTTTAGTCCCCCTTTCTGTTATCATTTATCCAGACTTTTTTTGAGAAGTTAAAAAAAAAATAAGTGGTTTATTTCTAAATGTTGCTTAAAGCTAAAAGACGTTTAACCGACAAGAATGTATGGTTAAACAGTCGCTAATCATTACTTAACTTTAAGCAACGTTTATAAATAAACTCCAAACAGTTTAGTACCTACTAAAAAACCGGCCAAGTGCGTGTCGGATCACGCACAATGAGGGGTTCCGGAGTTGGAATGAATTTATCCCAAGAAAAAACTTAACAATGTAGTTGAAAATCATGTTCTCCCATACATTGCAAACTGTAAATTTAAGTTGGTCGACTATTAGGGGAGAGGGGGGCAGTTTAGAACAGGGGCAGTTTTGAATTGTTTGTTTTATGAACGCATCCTTTATCTTTCCTAACATCCGAAACCTTTTTAATACTGGTAGCACCGAACTAAACATCTGTCAGTTCCCAACTAAGGTCAATGTCAGTGTCATTTTGAAAATCATTGGACGGTTGGTTTACAAAGCCGGGAGTAAAAAATTACTGTTTTATTTGTAAGCGAATTACTGACAACGTAAGTATTATTTTCAAGTTGTTATTATTTAATAGTGTTGTATATATTATTGCCTGAGTATTACAGATGGAAATTAATTTGATCTCAAGTAAGTTTTTCTTCTAGAGTTGTTAATTTTTGCAAGATAGTGTTGGGGCAGATTTGAACAAAATTACTGGGGCACTTTTGAATAAAATGTTCAAAAGTGCCCCTACGGGTACGGAGTCAAGTAAATACGCATCCATCATGAGTTTTAATTTTTTTTTGTTACAGTCATTATGGTAAGAAATTACAAAAAGAAAAAAGAGAACTCTGTGAATGAAGACGATGCCGAAAAAGCTGTATTGTGTGTTGTGAATGATGGCATGAAGCTGAGAACTGCTGCTGCTATATTATGACATAAAACCAACTACTTTATACTATAGAGTAAAAAAAATTTATTCCCTGATAAAGAAGATGAATCTTTTATCCCTATTACGGATGTTGTGAAGAAACTTCCTAAGCCATGTCCTACTGCAGGAACTTCACGTACAGCTGCTCTTATGACTTTCAAATTTGATTTTAGTAAATTTAAGCTAGGCTAAGTTCTAACTACCAGTTTTTGAAATTGTTTCTTTTTATTATTATTTTTCTAATAACCCTTTTTATTTTGCAAGTTAAAACTTTAAAAGTACGTTCCTAAGACTGTTATGTTATGTTTTTTTATGATAGGTATCATAAAGATTCTTTTATATGATTGTTTTGCAATGTTCATTTTGATCTCTATTATAACTTCTAAGTTAGTTTAATATTGTTCAAGACTGCCCCAGACTGTAGACTGTTTTATTCAAATTATTTAAGTAATAGTTAGTGTAGGAATAAATGGCAATGCTCAATGATAACTTATCATACAACTAATTTAAATACAGCGTTAATGATATTCTAAGTTACTTGGTTTTTATTTTATTCTTGTTTTTCAATACTGCCCCTAGAGGTTTCGAATGTGCCCCGCGAAGGGGGCACAATTGAACAAAAAAGGGTTTTAAAAAAATGGAAATTGTTTGAGTTTTATGGGTCAAAATAAGTAAATATCATTTTCATTATTAAGTAAAAACCCCATACCTATCTATAAAATACAATACATCTTGATTTATAATACCACATGACAAATATAATTTAAAACCTAAAAAGTGTTCAAAGGTGCCCCCCTCTCCCTACTCATAACTGTAAAACCTACTTAGCTGTGATAGTTTTCCTTTTAATTTCGTTATATATACTACTGCCGTGAATTTTTTCACATATCTAAATGCAACCATTTAGCTGGCGGGGGGGGGGGGGGGGGGGGGCCTCTTGACTAACAAAGCACTTTAAAGCTTTCACAAACGGATCCCTGAATCGAAAAATGGCTTTCACAAACCCGCAATATTTTTGAAAGACCTATCCAACGATACCCCACACTATGGGGTACACGAGAAAAAAAACATCTCCACTTTAGGTGTACCAGGAGGTACCCTAAAAAAATGTATTTTATCAACCACTTTGTCGGCGTGATTAATATTATGTTATGTATATCCATGCCAAATTATAGCTTTCTAGTAGGTACTAAGTGTCTCTGAGCTAAGCTGCGGAGACGGACGTATAGACGGGCATGGTGAAATTATAAGGGTTCCTTGTTGACTACGGAACTCTAAAAAAAAAAGATCAAAGTAAAATGCTCGAATTTTTTGAATTTTCAAATTTGTAACTGCACGATTCTATTTAACCCGCGCTTTGATTAGTATTTAGTATTTGAAACATAATTATGCGTCTAGTATGGCTTACTACTTAGTCTGTGTGGCCTCGACGCAAGTCACGACAGTACATATGATGCGAGCGCACCACAGATTGTGGGGCGCACATAGCGCATGCGTCTTATGCAAGTACCTATAAGTTTCACGTTTGCGTGACCTATTATACACGTGCATAGGATTCCAACTAATTAGATGGATTGCGGTGGTCCGTGGTACGCTCCGTAATAGAGATTGTTCTTGGTGGCAAATTACATAGCAACAAGAAAGGCGATTTAGTGATAAATCTCATTCTCTAGTCGATAAGGAGCATAAGATAACATCACGCCGTCGTCAGTACAGGCATATCTTGTCTTTAATTGTGCTATACCCATTTAATATGGAGCTACCTTCTTGCCACATGGCAGTTATAAATTCAGACTAGTCTGCTACTAATAATTTCCTGACGAAACACCCCTAATCACCGAGTAGGTGATTTTGAATTCGAACCCAGGACCCCACATTGAGTAATGAGTAGTTGCGCAAAATGACACGTTAATATGACAAAAGATATGTTCCACATGTCTTTTACGTAATGAATGAATGTGAGGCTTCACTCATACTCTATAGAAAAGGGAGGATCCTCCGACCAGACAGGCTGGTGTTGTGTCTGGCGGGCAACTGCCCGATGATTCATGTCGGGCCGTTGTAGGTATCTATGCTAGTTGCGCGGTAAACTCTGCTTGCGAGATGCAGGATTTTGCGTGATGTCAGTATGACGCGTTGTTCGCATGTGGCGTTGTAGATACCGCTACACTTCCGACTCAATTTTTTATCACTCGAACGATAGTTGAAGGCTTAAGAAATGATAAGATAGCAAACTGATGTCCGATAAGGAGTAGTAGCGGCGTACGATAAATAAATGTTGACCTTATCATTTGGGGGTCATAAGCGTTATCTTGTTGAAAGGTTCAAAATACTGGCAGGCGATAGATAGATGCACTAGATAGAGGCACTGCTGACCATGTGTCTCTTTATAGACCTCCATAAATTCATGCCGAACTATTCAGCCGTTACAGAGAAAATTTACAATTTAGGTTGAAAAAATACTTAATTATTACTACGTATTCTTTTCTAAAATTTGGGTCTGTTTATTAAAATTTCAAACAATACCATGCATTTATGATGACCTTAAGTATAACACATATTTTGTATATGAAAAACGCACAAAAGGATTAATTAAGCATACCGTATTTTCGGGATTTGAGCGTTCGAGAGCGAATGTTGCCAGGCATCAAATTAGCGATTATCGGATGCGGGAGGCGACTGCGAGCACTGCGAGCGTCTATTTTTTTTAATGATTAGGAAGTCACGCGCCTTTTTGAACACCACTATACAAGCAAATTGACACAATTGGCGAGAACGAATTAGCGTAGGGTCGCACGAGCGTATTTTCATCGTGGCTTATTAATAATTTTGTGCCTGTAAGCAGACATTGGTACTTTAAACGATGTTTCTTTTTTCCAGTTCGGAGTAATTTACGCCGGAGCACAGAAGAACATCGGTACTGCTGGTGTTGCTTTAGTCATCGTTAGAGAAGATCTACTGAACCAGGCGCTGCCGATATGCCCTTCGCTATTCGACTGGACGGCCAATGCCAAGGCAGATTCTATTCTCAATACTCCTCCTATGTTTGCGTAAGTATCTTTTGTATTATAGGATTAAAGGTGAACAGGCGCATGAGACATTTCAGATTTGTCTCTGGGATGGCAACGCACCTGTAATGTCTGTCTTGATCATTGGTAGCAGTGTCCACTAACAATCAGGTTGACTGTATCCTTGATTGACCCCCGCGTGTCTGCCGCAGGGGGTTACAGGGGAGAGGGAACTGGTGATCGCTAAACAAACGAGATCTGTGGCGACTCCAAGGTCACGCGCATTGCGTTGAATATAGACGTTGGCATTTTGGCTTAAAATAAGCCTAATTTAATGTCATAATCGTTATTAAATGTTATTTTTTATATATTTAAAAAACCGGAGAGATCCAACGTTACAACTTATTACTTATACAATTTTTAATAAAACACACAAATCTGGTATAGGTAGAGATTATTATCTGCGTGAATAAGTACAAATAACAAAGAATCTAGATAGATAAATATCATGTTTTTGCTAATAATATCTTAAACATTGGATATCGATTTCTATAGCAACCAGTTTTATCACTAAAATAATTACCAGAACTATGTTTTTCTAATTTACCCCTAAACATGTTATAAAGATTAAAATATACTTTGTTTCTGATAAAATAGTAGGAAAAATACCTGTTATCTTATTTGTTTTTCGGCTAAAATAGATATCACTATAACGTGTTTTTATGAGGCTTTTAGTGAGGCAGATACCAACAAACCTATTAGCATGTGGATGAACTATAAATAAATGTTCATAATCTCAGATTATTACATTCCATCGCCACTTAATCAGTTATCTACTTTAGAAAAATGTATTCTAAGTTGATTTTTGAGTGACCATATTTTGTAACAAAAAGGTTTGGTTGTAATGGAATTTGAACTTTGTTAAGTATGACATTCAGTTTGTTGTTCCATAACTTGAGAATTAACTCAAATTCCTGGCTCTAATATAGAAACTGTATATTATGTGTTTTTATAAATAGTCACA
This sequence comes from Hydraecia micacea, assembly GCA_914767645.1. Lineage (NCBI taxonomy): Eukaryota > Metazoa > Arthropoda > Insecta > Lepidoptera > Noctuidae > Hydraecia > Hydraecia micacea. Next base: position 13,148,133 of record OU611783.1, on the reverse strand, counting down.
TTGGGGTAGGTCATGTTCAGTAATGAGCAGTTTACAAGTTGATATGAGGAGGTACATTATTGAAAAATATGATAAAATGCTATATAAAGTGCTTTGTGATAACAGCTCGATGGAATAATAATACATAATCACGCCTGCATTCCCTGAAGGGTTAGGCAGAGGCGTACCTGTAGTTATTAAAGTCAGTTCGATAATAATGAGCTAATAATATAAAAATATAAAATTATGGACGTTTAGACGGCTATAATAAACAACAATATCTCTTTATTCCAGTATCTACGTCATGGGAAGAGTTCTAGAGTGGGTAGAAAGAAACGGAGGTGTGGAAGGCATGGCCCTATTAGCCTCAAAGAAGTCCTCACTCATTTACGACACTGTGGAACAATCAAACGGATTCTACTCCATTCCCGTAGCGAAGAACGCTAGAAGCAAAATGAATGTGCCATTCAGGATTGGGTCACCACCCAATGATGATTTGGAAAAGGAGTTCCTGAAAGGCGCTGAGGCGTTGGGACTTATTCAGCTTAAAGGACACAGGTAAATAATATGGAACGTCATGCTCGATATTGTGAGCTAAAACTACACAACTAGAATAAGTACAAGTCGACATACGAATTCTGCATTGTAGGTGTGTCGTAGCATGAAATTTTTCCCAATCAGCAAGTTAGTGGCAGACTGACTGCCCAAGCCATCTGTATATTTCAGAATAACCATCTTTGGAGACTATTTGAAAGTACATAGACGAGCAACGAATAACTTTCTTGGTCTTACGATTCTCTTGTGGTATACTCGAATGCGCGCCCACCGTCCTGCTTACTTACGAAAATTCAGATTTCCTTCATATTTGACTTGAAACGGGTAGCTCGACTAATTTTGTTGGACATAGGTCTTCCCAAGAACTGCATCCACTTGTTGAATGATTAAGCTGATTTCATGATGTTTAATTTCCAGAAATGTCGGTGGTATTCGGGCATCGATCTACAATGCCGTGTCGGTGGAGGAAGTGGCAACTCTATCGAAATACATGAAAGAGTTCCAGAAGAAACATGCCAAGTAATTTTAGTTTAGTATAAGTATTCTTTGTTCTACGGCGAATAGCGCGTGTTTGGCTATTAAATTAAGTTGAATGTATTGGCTGTGCTGAAATTCTTTTTGAAGAATAAATTATAGTTTTTTAAGTGATATATTTTTTTTCTTCCATAGTCCCAATACTGAATGATGAATAGGGTTGCACTAACATAAGATTTTTTATAAATACCTTTCAATATCGAACATTCTTATTCTAAGGAAATATCATAATATACAGGGTAGCAGGGACATCGACGCGCAATCTGTAACCATGGATTCAGTGCATGATTCTGACGCAATTCAGTAAGTATATAATTCTGATTTCAACGCAGGGGTTGACGTTTTTCGTAGGTTATTAAAAAAAATATCAGCTGCTCCTTATGGTATGTTGGGGTAAGACCGTAGGGATAAACATTTTTGCCTGCAAAATAAAAATTTGCTCTGATCTTCGTCGTAGCAGAATAAAAATAATAATGGAGAACACAATGTTTATTACTGTATTAAAAACATTGCCACATTAGGTGGGAATTTAATTCCTACGGTCTTACCCCAACATACTTTATATTTTGAGTTTTGACCACAAAGATACCTATTGCACTTTTTAGGGGTCAAGAGTCATGTGTTGGATTCATGGTTACAGTTTGCGCGTCGAGCTCCGTCACCCTGTATATAGTTTTCCTACCGTGAGATAAATATCAGAATCGGTTTGGTTGTTTGTGAGATTACTTATCAAACCAACTAAACAAGACTTACTCTATATAAAAATAATAATTATAATGCGTCATAAAGACAAGTGACGCTTTTTGCCCCTAACAACAAAAACATCGAACATGTGATTCTTGTGTGATAATTTGGCTTCTAAAGATTACATTACATACTACTTTATTTCGATAGTTGACACTGATGACATTAATTGAAAGTAGTCTCGGGTCGAAGTACGTTATCAGTGGTTTTATTGACACAATAAAGTTGATTGTTGTTATGTAGATTTTTTGTTGAATGTTATTTATGTTTCGGCGAGTCTTCGATGGATAGATTTGACCCCGAGCGGAGTAGCTGGTTAGTAACTGGCTGGTTCTTCTAACCCAGGAAAGTTTCTTTCAACAAAAGGAGTCAGTTTTAATCAAAATGATATGGAACAGGTTTTTTTTGCAATTAGGTATACAGGGTGGCAAGGATATCAACGCGCAAACTGTAACAAGAAATTCAGCACATGATTGTAGATCCCTTAGCGTAGACAATTTTCGCCGGTTACCAAAACAAAATCTGCTCTTTCATAGAAAAGTGTGAATACAATACCTACGCGGTCAAAATACAGGTGATTTTTTTTACCGGTTCCAAATTTTTACAGGGTGTTCTACCCATGAATATGAACAACTTTCTCTATGGGACCAACTCTGAAATCACGAAAAAAATCAGCCGTTTAATACAAAAGTTCAATACCTAAAACATTCTGTATAATAAACAACAAACAATTTCGATTTCATCTTTCTCCAAAATTCATGGTTATAGTTTATGCGTCGATGTCCCTGCCACCCTGTATATTTTTTGGATGAGAGGAGGGTAGTTTGTAAATAAAATAAAATTCTTAATAAATATACGTATAAAAATTTATTTCAATAAAATTTTTGTAAAAAAATATCTTTATAATGTAATCACTAATGTGGTAATAGATTGTGATGGAATATTTGACCACCCGATGGAGATTCTTTGAGTATTTCAATATAAAAATTCTTTAGGTACGTACATAATGGATACATGTCGTCTAGAACTAGTCCAAAACTCTCTTATATATTTTGTTACGGTCGATCCTAGTACGATCCCAATATTCAGTGTTAGGAAGATTATGTATTTACTATAAATTATATCAGCTTAAAAATACTTTAATACAAAACGTATATATAATACATGTCCCATATATTCACGTGATAATTATAAAAATATCATTCTATACATTTCACTGTCACATTAACACTCACTCTCATTCATACACAGAATTATAATAATACAGTCCAGTTTATAATACAAACATAAACCGTTAAGTTATATTACCTAGCCATCCCTAATGTTAGTAATAATCAATCGTTACGCTAATTGCAGCCCGATTCAAACTTTATGGCGCCTCGAAACATGAGGCGAGTCGCTGCGCAGTAACAAATTCACCTGTCATTGTCAGCGCGAGTGAGGGGTGGGGTACTGCGCGCGCAGCGAGCAGCGCACTTCACAGCCGCCATAAAGTTTGAATCGGGCTATTATGTTCTACAGATGTAATTATTACTAACATTACAAGAACAGTGTTCTAAAAAAATATACAAAATATTTTATAACATTATATTTACACGATTATAAATCGGAATGTTGTTGGAATGTAATTTTTACAATATTCGTTGAGAAATTGTGAGTACTCCCTGCTTCGGATATGGCATTGTTCGCCTTAAAGTACTTGAGCATTTTGTTCGTTGATGATTATTTAAGAACATCAACACATTCACTGTTTGCGATAATAATGTAACGCCTTTAATAAACTTTGACTTTTGTGACGATTCTTTTGTTAAATAAAGTATATTTGGTGGGGGCTGTAATTTAAACAGTGAGTGTGTTAATACACATAACGTTACGACTATAATTCTTAATAAAGCTAATAGAAATACGACATTCTATAATAACATACTGAACTCTCGGCTTGTAGTCGCGAGCGCTACATATTTTCCACGCCGTCTATTTAGTATGCAATAATATGAACTATTACTGCCGGGTACACCGAGAATTGAAACTAGTACGAAGTATTATGTAAGATTGACCAGAATACGACAAAACGCAGTCCCTTGTTACACCTACTGACCTTCACTGTCGCTGTCACTCTTATCTGGAACGAAAATATACTTATTAGTATTTCATCATTGTTATTTACAGTTTTGCATGTGTGCCCCAGAGACCGATAATGTTGTTTGTGCTTGTGGAATTTTTGTATGTGCGTAAGACAAACAATTATTACGATATAATATTTCTCTGTTTATTTACATCAGTCTTTGATCTTTGTAATGCTTTGTTTTAAACAAAGGGAATGACGTTATTTTGCAGGCATTTATTGTGATTATTGTCTATTATAAATGGCACATTCACCTTCATAATTCAAACAAAGGCCTAACGGCTTTGTTACCACCTTTAGTATTAAAAATAATCAAGGGTCTCATTGTTATATGACATAGAATATGTAAAAGCAAACTATCATATTGTTCTATTATTTAATAAGAAATGGAACATGCAGTGCCCTCTAAAATTTAGTTGACATTTTTCCACTTCAGCTATGAGGCCACATTATAATTTCAAATATGGATTACCTGACTTTTTTATATGTCATAGGGTCAATAAAAACGTTATACTATACAGTTCAAATATGTATTAGTATAATGTGACATCACAGCTGAAATTAAAAAAATGTCAACAAACTTTTGGAAGGCACTGTAGGTGGAGATAAAAAGACTAGAACAGCTTTCCAGGCGGGTGAAATATAAAAATAGACACCAAAGACAATCAAGTAATAAAGATCTAAGATGATTTTCAATGGTATAATGGGTGGAGCTCGAAAAAGAATGGACAAGTATATATTAAAATATATATGTTATACTACGGTCTACGGTAAATCAGCAAAGCGTTATCGCAACTACCAAGCAAAACGTGCAAAAGCTGCATTCTCAATAACGAAAGTGCGCACTAACTAAGTGCTAACATACTGACCTTTCTTACCCGGGTACGCATGCCTCTTTAGTCTATCGTAGAGATCCTCCTTGGTCCCGTATATGCTGGCATTTGATCGCGCTAAGCTGTTCATCTTTCCATTCATGCCATTGTGGAGACTCTCCTTCATATATGTCTCGTTGTAGAAGTTGGGCATCTCCCAGCCGTCTTCCTCGTCATCATAGTAGTGTGCGTACGTGGAATGATGCGATGGCGCTATTGATTCCGCGTACGGCGTATGCGCTCCGTAGTAGAAGTTCACTTGGGAGCCGTTTTGGTCGATAGCTGGTGTTAATGTCTTCTTTGGTTCCTTCTTCTTTGTTGATCTGGTGGAAAAAAGGAAATTAGAGACTGTTTCAGATTAACTGCAGATTTTATTTAAGGTCAAATTAAATTAGCTGGTACAACTTCACAGACGTGATTAGTATATTTCTAAACTCGATAAAACAAACTTGTCAGCTTGACATAATGTATTGTATAAGAGAACAAACCAATAAAAAGAAATTAGAATGATATTAAAAAAAAAACGTACCTCGCACAAATCATCCATACAAGCAGCACTAAGAATATAATAAAGATGACTCCTCCCGCAACTCCACTCGCTATGTACGCGAACTCGCTCTTCTCTCTGCAATGGCGGCCAGTGAACGAGCCAGTGCAGCGGCATGAAGGTTCCCCTCGAGCGTCCTTCACGCACTCGCCTCCGTTGTCACAGAAGTCCTGACATACGTCTGGAGATAAATGGTAAAGTGGTTAAGGTACCGTACAACGCAGGAATAAAATGGGGCCATAAAATTCCCGCATTACGCATTTTTTCCGCAGAAAATTACATCTCTTCTCCTTGTGGTATTGTCGCAAGTACCAAAATCTCAATGTTCTATTCTAAATTAACATTGTTCTAATTTTCGCAGACGTACCTAGATTTAGAAAGCTAGTTTTTCTACTAAAACGAGAAGTCTGCGTCAAAATGCAAGCCAGCAAGAAAGCGAGAAATCATGCAAGCAAACAAAGCATACAAGCAGGGATGCAATCTTCACATGCTCCACTGGATAGGAAGTAGGTATATCGAGAATTTATAGGTAAGCTTTGTGGCTTAGGCAAAATTAATGCCAAAACGAAATATATATAAACTAAGCTATAACGATAAACGAAAGAAGTCATGTTACACGAAAACTGAATGAATATCGAAAACATGTATGAATGAATGTCAAGAAACGCTAAGGGGAAACATTAAAATTGGACGCAAGAAGAATTAAATAATATTGGTTGTAAAATCGGCTTTGTGGCTAAAGGTATACTTTGTCCAAGCAAAGCTAGGTTGTGTTGAGGGAAAAGTTTATAACAATTTTTAGGGTCAAAACGAATAACAGACCTTTGTACTCGTATAACGACATTTCGACCCTTACAATAAGCAATTTTCAGGAATAATTCGAGGTACAAAACTCAAGAGGCTGCCAATATTCTTTCCGAATTGATTTCGAAATCAATTCCGAGTTTTGAGAGTTAGGTATAAGAAAATTTGGGCAATTCAGCTGAATACTTCCCACGATGAATACAAAATTAGCTGTCGTACAAAAATTCAGTCCATTATACAGACATCAAGTTTCGAATGAGGTTTTTCCAATAGAAGCTTAATTTTCAGGTCAAAGTTCTTTGAAGAATCTTGTGAAGCCTTGATTTAAATATTGCTTTCCTTGAATAAAAATGTCATGCTCACCTAAACAAACTTTCCCGGTGCCGTTGAAGCCCGGTTTGCATTGGCATTTGAACTCGCTTGTCTCTGGTATCAAAAGGCAATAAGCATTGACATCGCAATGCATCTCCGGGCCACTCATCTCACATGGGTTCGTGCAATCTGATTCCGATGTCTGTAAGAGTAATATTATTATGTAGGTTATTTTCGAATACGTACTAAAAGAGTATAAAATACATGAAAGAGTAAATCTAGCAGGAAGTAATGGTTAAATACCGTACAAGGAAAACAAAAAATAGAACGCCGAAAATCTTCTATTTCCTCGAAGATTAATTATTTCACAAGGGCATAAAACCATAACAACCTTCTAGCAATTTTACCCCTAAGTTGAGCAATTTGGCATGTGCTTTGATCTCGAATAAATATCGCAGAAGAGAGCTCTTATTTTTTATAGTCATCCCAAATGTTTCTACGATGATAAAAAGCCACTCAAGATATATTGTGGGACGTTATTAAGGCTAAGTATGTTTTACTTACAGCACCAGGGCCTCTCGTACTTGTGTTGATTGGACAGGGAACGCAGACTGTCTGTTGCGCCTCTGATTGATAGGTTCCTTTCCTGCATTGGACACATGTGTTCAAGGTGACGTTGAGATATGAGCCTGGAAATTACAAGAACATCCTTAACATTTCTATCATAGAATATTTCAAATTACAATAAATATCTAGAATTTTCATCTCCAAAATTCAACAATAGGAATCAGATTAGACCGGATTCCTCGAGTTCAGAGGATCAGAATTCCGTTGTCGAAGTATTTAACATTTCAGAGGATTGTTTCAAAGTCAATTTGTAATTTTCTTAAAGTTTCTATGCGAAGTTTGAGGGCGAGAATTATTTGTATCGGAAGGGTGGTTACCAGGTCGGCAGACGGGGAGGGAGCATTGATCGGCTGACGAGGCTCCGGACTTTGGCGTCGTGGTACCGGGCGGGCACGGCGCACATGCTGCTCCTGATCCATTGGCGCGCCATGTTCCACGAGGGCAAGGCTCACAGCCACCATCACCGCCTAGTTGTTCTCCTAAAGAGAAAAAGCATTATTTTAATTAAGTACATGTAAATTTTAAGAACACCTTAGCAAATCTGTCAAAGGTTTTCACATATATAATGAAAAATTATCGGTAGTTAATTGTCCTTACCTGAAGGACAATCATCTCTGCATTCAGCAGCCGATACGGCTTCTGTAGCTCGAGTAGTTTGTCCCCTAGGACAGGCCATGCAAGAGAAGGCTCCTTCACGTGGTTGGTATGAGCCGTGACCGCAGGGACGGCAGAGATCAGCTTCGGCATCGTAGTATTTTCCAGCGGCGCACCTCTCTATAAACGAAATACAGGTATTAGAACCAGAATAAATTCTATTGTATAAAATATGAAGAGGATCTCGACTGCCTCGTCGATATAGTGTTCGCAAGACTGACATCTCTGAGAATGGGGTCCCGGATTAGATTAAATTCAAGTAAAGAAGGCAAATAAAGTTATTTGCACCTAATATGACATGACGGAACAATTAAAATACCCAAAGGACAAAAGAAAAAACTTAGGTCAAAATGTTCTGTTCGGAATTTCGCAGTAGCGGTAGGGGTCTAGGATGTTATGTTATGTACGTAAAATAAAAGGTTCCAAGGCTTCTGAAATCTTTACCTTTGCAGTCAGCAGCACTACGGGCTCCAGTAGATTGTGTGACACCAGATTGTCCGGCGATAGCAGGACACGCAGTACACTGCACCTGTCCTGCTTCAGATTGATATGTGCCTTGTGGACAAGGCTTACAGGTGTCGCTGGCAGCATCCAGGAATGTACCGACCGCACAAGCCACTAAAAAGAAAAAGAAATGGGTTAATAACCAATATTCTTTTTTGAATTGAAATATTTCCACGGTGGTACGGTCAGCAAAGAAAGTCTGTTTAACTTAAAGATCTAAAACGATCTAAATTGACAGAGAAGTACCGTACTCTAGTTTTCAGTATTGCTTGTATCAAGAACTTGTGTTATTCAAATATTAAGTTACATCTTAACCATTTTTTAGCTTTTTGGTGTAAAAAAAACCGAAAACGACTTGCTTTACTGTCGGTACAAGTAAGAATTTGTAGTTACCACAATCAGGAGCCATAACAACTTGTCCGGTAGGGCAGGCATAGTCCGAAATTAAGTCCAAACTGGCTGGATCAGGTACGGTATTGGGAAGAATATTCCTCACATCGAATTGTTCGTCTTCGAGAATCAGTTTCTCCAATAATCTTTGCACAGTGGAACGTTCATTGTTACCATTGTGGATGACTGGGTCGCTGCGAGTTTAAAACATTAATTAGTTTACCTTATTAAGATTAGATACATAGTATTGATATTAATAATGTCAATCAGCAATATACCCACTTACAGTATTTGACTATAAATATGTCACATCGATTTTTAGAAAAAGATCGGTTTTGAATAGCGTCGTCTCTGTCACTCATACCTGTGTGACAGTCTCTTTCTAAAGCTCGATATGTCATATTAATGCCCGGGTAGTGTAACTATTTTATTCAAGCAAATCAACCTTTATTTTATGTTACAACAAGTGATTAAGTGCCACTCCAAACCATGCAACCAACTTACTTGACAGACGGGAAAGAGATCTCAACGTTGTACGTATCGCCAGCCTGACGACCCTCCCTACTGCTTCGAGTCCTAAGTGCCACAAAAACACATGCAATTGTGATAGAAGAACGTCATGCTTTATTTGTATGAAGCCTAAGTGCAGTTTTGGAATGGAAACGTCAAAATTTTGCTACAAAACCAAAGTGCTTCCTGTACTGTGTTATATAAACACATGCTTTTATGTGCACTACATAGATGAGATTTTTTACATTACAAGTTTTGCGTAATATTTTGTGTAACTACGCCGTCACCTTTAATCGACTCCTACTTTGTAAAACCTGTGCCATTAAAGAAGCGAATTGAAATTGGCGGCCAAACAACCCTTTCACTCACACAGTATAATGTGCAAGTGAGAGAAAATGATTAGCGCCGCCATTTTGAATTCGTTTAATTAATGGCTTGGGTTATAAGGGGTTTTTTCTAAATAATGATGGAATTGAACTTACTCTTCGACGGGGATAATGGCGTCCAGTACGTAGGTATCTTCAGCAGGTACGGCGGGAGGGGTGGATACTTGTCTCGTCTGTCTGTTGTTCGCGCGGTGGTCGCACTTCACATTGATGTCCAGTTCCTTGCACTCGCGGGTTCCTGTGTTCAACATTCTTATTAGAAGACTAACTGCAACTTATAATGATGCGCAAGAGATTGGGGAAAGCGTTGGGTCGATGAACATTCACGAATGACTCGGAGTATCGAGTGTTACTGAAATGTACCACCTTGCAGAGGAGAAGGAATTGAAGGCTCACCTTCAGTAGTTTGGAGAGTCGCCAGAAGATTGAAAAAAACAATCATAGTTTTGTTTTCTGAGTACGTACCGTCAACAGCGTAAGAACAGAAGTTCCAGTCTCTGTTAAGTTGATTGATGGCGCTGCGAACCTTTTGGCGAAGTACACCTTGACCAGCATCATTGCAAAGTACTGAACTTGGGAACAACATCGATATCTTGAAGACGCGCTGAGCTGGTGAGGCCGCTGTACAAAGAAGAAATATGTTTAAAAACCATAATTAAAAGTAATAGAAAAAAAATAATAATTTATGAAGTTTCTTACGTGAGCAAGCAGGATAAACCAATGGTAGGGTAGGATCAGCAGTTGGTCGCCAGAATCCTTCAGCGCCACATGTGTAGAATGGTGGTACAGGTTGCGAGAACCTAAGACCGTCACGACAGGCAATCTCGCACACCTTGAACTGACCACCTGCACCCCAGTCGCGACAGGATTGGTAACCACCAAGCGGATCAGGTAGTGGTGGACAGAATTCAGCTGAAAAATAAATTTATTGTGTGTACGTATCCTTCAAAAAAGAAAAAAAAATAACTTGAAGATTAAGGAAATCTTGAAACTTACCAAGAACAGTAACCTTGAAAGTGCAAGTAGCTGCGTTGCCAGCAGCATCATACGCGATATAAGCAATATCATAAGCACCCCAAGCAAGGTTCTGTCCAGGCCTATGACCAGATTTCTCGACTACTTTAGCAACTCCAACGTTGTCACTGAACACGGGGACATCCCAGCTGACGACAGAAGATCCGTTCTTTGCAATTACCCAGAGATCACCAGGGCAACGATCTACCCGCGGTGGTTCCTTGTCTACTTGCAATTGCTGGCATTTTGAACCGGAATAACCGTTAGGACACACTCTTTGGCCGCAATGAGATGGCACCATTCTCTCGACGCCTCCAACTAAGTCGTCATATCCAGCCCAAGTGAGACCCAAGCCGCTGTACAGAACAGGTTCAGTTCTGCAGTCACGCACTTGTTTCTGGATTTCATTTGAAAAATCGAGAGCACGGTTCCATATTTGTACTTTAGTCAGGTGACCCTGGAACCCAGCTTCCGTGTAAGCCTTTGGATTGTCAGATTGAGGCTTGCCAAGTGTTACCCAAACACTGAAAACAAAAGATAAAGATAATTAAGTAATTGAACTTTAAAATGTTTTAGTTAAAACTTTTGAAGTTTTCATAAAGAAATCTTACTATTGTGGTAGTGTTCGTCCGCTACCGTAACCTTCAATCTTGCTAGCGATCAAACCTTCCGTGATAAGTGTCAATTCCCCGCCGTTGTTACCATCCCAGACTAAAGCAACATGGTGCCACTGTCCGTCATTTACCGTTGCGAATTCACCGAAGCTGAGGTAAACATCTTGAAGTTCCGGGAAAAGAGAAACTTGCACGCCGTTTGAGTGGGCTTGAATTATTTGCTTTCTATTTAGAGCAATGTGGGAGTTACTGAAAATGCAAAATTAGTCAATAAATATACAAGAAAAGTAGATATAAGATCGATTTCTATCGTGTGTCAGTATGTTACGTACCTAACGCTGTATGCAGTAAAGAACACTCCTCCTTCGTCTTGTTGCGTGTATTGGACCCACATGGCTATAGTCAGACTATCTGCCGATGCTGTATCGAATGGCACGACTTGAGCCGCACTTGAACGCATGGGGTCACTGAAGTAGAGGTCGTAATCTACACTGATGGCTGGAATAAAAATGATTTGATATTTAGTATATCGTAAAGTAATGTTGGTATTTGTATCGTCATGAAATGGCAAATGAATAATTCTTACTTTTTCTGCAATCGTCGCCGGTAAGATTGAATGGGCATTGGCAGTAGAAGCGGCCTGGTAAATCAATGCATGTAGCGGAAGGTGGGCAAGAATTCTCCTTGCAATCGACAATGTCTTCATCACAGTTCTTTCCTTGGAAGCCTGGAGCGCAAATACAGTTGTAACCTTCGCCCTCATCTACGCAAGTAGCTCCGTTCTGGCAGAGACCAGCGTCACATGCGTCGAACTCGTATTGGCAACCGATTCCAGTGTAGTCCAGAGAACATGTGCAGTTGAGGCCAGAACCGAAGTCTTGACATTTTCCACCGTGCATGCATGGGCTGCCAATGCATCTTTCTGGAGCAGTTTCACATTGTTTGCCATCGGTACCACTTGGGCATCTGGAATATTTTGGAATAGTTATTTTACAATTCAAATTGTGAAGTAAGTACTTACAGGTTTTTATTCTTGTAATATAAGAAGTTTGATTCTTTAAAAAAATAATATGACTAAATACTTACACGCAGAAGAAATCTTGGAAGAGATCGATGCATTTAGCATGGTTTTGACAAGGCATGTTCATGCAGTTGCCAATGTCATGCTCGCAACGTTTGCCGGTCCATCCAGGTTGACAGGCGCACTTGTAGTCACCGATGTCATCTTTGCACGATCCGCCGTTGAAGCAGGGGTCCGAAGCACAGTCATCGATGTTAGTTTCACACGTCTCTCCCATGAAGCCTTCACGACAGACGCACTCGTATTTGTTATCAAGATCAATACACCGCTCTGTACCCACGGCGTTGCAAGGTTCATTCAGACATTCATCTATAGCTGTCTCACATTGTAGTCCTATGTATCCTGGACGGCATTTGCAGATAAATCCGTCTATTTGATCAACGCATGATGCACCGTTCTGGCACGGGTTAGAAGCACAGTCATCGATGGTATGCTGACATGTCTTGCCTGTGTAACCAGCTTCGCAAATACAGTTGAAATCGTCAATGCCATCAATACATTGCCCACCATTTTCACAAGGAGATTTTACACATTCGTTTATGTTGATATCACAAGAAGGACCACTCCATCCAGGATCGCAGATGCATTGATGAATAAAGAGTTTATCAACACATATTCCATGTTTGCAAGGTTCATTTGAGCAGAGGTCTATCTTCTCATGGCAACGTTTTCCTGTAAAGCCTGGTGGACATCCACAACTAAAGTCGTTAACTAAATCTGTACAAGGTGCGCCGAGGAGACAAGGCTTTTCGATACAGTCGTCAGTGTTGATCTCGCAAAGTTGTCCTTCCCAGCCTGGCAAGCATTCGCATTTGTATCGGCCTTGTTGGAGTGCAATACAACTTGCGCCATTCGTACAAGGGTTTCCGTTAGCCGAGCAAGGATCAATCTGAAAAAAGACGAGAGTCATTAATAACGTTTCTGGGATATCGATTTTGCAGATGTGCTTTACATAAGAAAGAAGTTAATACATGATAAAAAATAATTTGAAATACGTACCGTGATGTCACAATCAATGCCCGTGTATCCAGATCTACATAGACAAGTGTAATTATCAAATCCTGGTTCATCTTTGCACATAGCTCTTTCAGGGCAGGTGTCATTTCTACAATCAGATCTTTCTTCTTGACAGTTGATGCCTCCATAACCTGTAGGGCAAGAGCAGCGGTATCCTTGTGGAAGATCAGTACAAGTACCGCCGTTGTAACATGGCTGACTTGCGCACTCGTCAATGTCTACTTCACATCTGCGTCCAGAGAAACCAGCGGGACAGTAGCATTGAACTCCATGTCCTTTAGGTACACATAGACCGCCATGTTGGCAAGCGCTGTTGGAGCATTCTACCGGTAGACATTCTTCTAAGCCTGTTGCTCCAGTTCCTACAGTTTTCATGTTGGTAGGGCATTCCATACACAAAGTTTGTCCGACAAGGTTTTGGTAGAAGTTTCTTGGACATTGAGAGCACGGAGCCAAGCCGGTTGGGGAATAAGTTCCAGCTGCGCATTTAGCTCTGCACTTATCTCTTCCGGGTGCAGCTGGTTGGTATGTGTATGTATTTACTGGACAGGCTTGACAATCCTTAAATCCTCCTAGTGGTGGTTCGCTTGTGTAGCTATTTCTGGGACATTCCAAGCAAGGAACTAATCCAGTTGGCGAGTATGTTCCATATCCACAAACAGGTATACAATCATTTATATCCTTGGAGCCTTCTTCTCTAGTGAATGTTCCTTGAGGACACTTGAGGCATGAACCTTGACGAGCTTGGTTTTGGAAGAAACCTCGTGGGCACATTGTACAGGTCTTTTGTTTCTCTTCAGCAAAGGTTCCAGCAGGACAATGTACTGAAATTGAGATAAAAAATGAGTATTTTTCCATTAAGTATAAGACAAAGGAAACAAAAAACAAATTGCACCAAATTGTATAAAAATGCAAGTCATCATCTGCCTAGCCTTTTCCCAACTATGTTGGGGTCAGCTTCCAGTCTAACCGGATGCAGCTGAATACCAGTATTTTACGTGGAGCGACTGCCTGCCTGACCGCCACAACCCAGTTGCTGGGTAATACGATACCCCTTGGTAAGACTGGTTGTCAGACTTTGGGGCTTCTGACTACCCGTAACGACTGTCAAAGATCCGCGAATGACAGCCGGGTCCAACGGCTTAACGTATAAAAATGCAAGTAAAAGTATCAATACTTACAGCATCTTGGAACATCATTCGTATCCATATTCAATACCTCGCCGACGCTGCAAGTGAATCCTTTAGTAATGGAACTTCTAATCGCTCTCAAAGGTGGACATTGATTGCCAATAGACGATACATTTAGTACCGGTTCAATTAAGGCACTAGCGTATGGTACAGACAAATCAAATATAAGGTTCAATGTCGATCCGCACAGGTCGTACAACTGCGTTTGCCGAATGGCAGGTGTGATAGCTAACACGAAGTCCATTTTGACTACATTTTCATCAAGAAGTGTCGGTATAACATTCACAAATGTTACGTTAATGTTGACGTTAACCGCTGAACAACGTTGGGTAAGTCTGTCATTGAGTACGTTGTCGTATTGAGCGACCAAGTCTTTGTATTGCGGCAAGCAAGCGTTGGAAACTGCTCCTAGAGCACGGTATTGAACAGTAGAAACAACGTGGTAGGCGGCTTGCTGGGTATCTGTAATAAAGATATAACATAGTTATTACAAGGTTATTCTGTATTCAAGAAACTATTTTAGGTAATTATCTAATGGTTACGTACTTTCTGAAACGCAATCAGGCACAACAGATGTGGGTGACCATTGACGCTTAGTTTCGCAAACAAAAGTTTTGACTGGTTCTCCATCAGTGAATCTGAAGCCAGGGCTACATGTGGCAATACATTGGATTCCTCTATCTCCGGGTAGGCAGTTCATAGCACCATGAGCTGGCGGCATAAGTTCCCAGTCAACACAAGGGGTGGCTTGCACAGATACCTAGAGTATAAGTAAAATATTAAACACTGTCTATTTACGTACCAACATTTTTATTTAAAAAATCAGTAGAAAAATATCCTTACTTGGAAGTTGCATTGAGCCCTGTTTCCATATTTGTCAGAAGCGATAACAGTAACATTTTCATAGCCGCGTATGGGAATGACGGCTCTTTCCGGAATGAATTTCAGAAAGACTTCGCCCGAGGCATCTGTTGCGTTTATTCTTCTCCTGGTGTCATTGAAATTGACGGAGTAGCTGTCCTGTTTATCTACTAGTTCAATTACGTAACTTTGTGGGCAACTGAGTTTTGGAGGAGTGTAATCTGGTACTGTGATGTTGACTTCGCAAATAGCAACGTTTCCATCAAAATCAAAAGCGACGTATCGCACTACCATGTTGTGGAATACTTGAAGGGGCGTTCTGAAGTGCTGTGGGGTGACTTCTAGTCTAGCAATAGCGCCAGAGTTGTCAGTCGCTGTAGGCTCAGTGAAGTTGACTGGTAAAAGGCCACCGTTGACGTCAGTTTGCACTACAATTGGTTGTTGAGGACAGTTTTGGAATACTGGTGGCTCGTTATCTGAAAATTATACATGTTGTTTAGTTGTACTCATTTTATTTGTGCTGAAAGACGCAGATAATTTAAAAATAACAATTTTACTCACCAACACAAGGAGAGTATCCATAGTCGTAACCTAACAAAGGATCGGCGGCTGGCTCATCACAACCCATCAGCTCGAATTTGAGACAAGCGTTGTCCATGAAGCTCACAATACCCAAAATAACGAATCTAGCTTGTACGAACTTAGGCAACGTGATCATCGCCAATTCACCATAGTTTCCAGGATCTCTCATTGTTAGGTTGAAATTAGGGAAGTAAACCACGTAGTTCTCATTTTCAGCTTGCTTGTAGAAGAATCTTATTTCTGTCGGCCTGCCCACAATGTCAGATGTAACGACACCCTTTACGAGTATAGCTTTAACTCTATATACTTTGCCTAAGTCAACGCTTACGTAGGTGAAGGCTTCTTGTTTACCACACCAGCCTGTTACCGAATTGAGCCTGATGTTTCTTGCTTCATAGTTAGGCCTTTCTGATGTTGCATTAATAGCCGAGTCAGGTATTCTTCCAGATGCCAGTCCAAGAGGTCTGATCACTTTGCATTCAGGTTCACGTATACAAGTAATTGGTCTGGGGTTGATTAAAATGTATCCCGGTCTGGAGCAGCCAAACAGAACTTCGGATCCTTGCTCGTAGCTTCTTGCGATTTGATAACCATCTGCTGGTCTGCCTGGGTCTTCACACACTGGTCCTTCGCATCTCAAGTCTCCGAAGTCCCAAATGCCGTTAGCTTGACATCTGACCACGTTATCGTGTTTGTTTGTTTGTCCAGCGAGCTTGAAAGTGTTTTGACATCCAAAGAAGAAAGAGCTTTGGTATTTGGTGTCAACGTATTGACCATATTCAGCGCCAGGTGTAGGCATTGGAACACCACAGTCCTTTCTGGGGCATTGAGGTTGAGCTCCGGAAAACCAGTAATCGGGTAGACCCTAAAAAATTGCATTAGATTAATGTTATGTTAAAATTATTAAATAATAGAAAAAACTATATAAGAAAGTAATTGTAGTAAATCATGAGGCTCACCGGTTTAGGGTCATAGACGCACTGTCTGAAGGAAGAGGATACAGTGTTCCTCAACTGTCTTCCGGGTGACGTGCAAGTAATCGTAACGTTGTCCCTGTATGGAACCAGCACGCTTTCAGGGTCATCTCTGATCACCTTTAGGCCATCGTTTTTATCGTCAGATAATGTAACACAACGGGCATCTGTAAATATTAATGTTTTCTTTAAATTATCGTATGTGTAACATCTGTTAAAATCTCGTAATGATCCGCCTTGAAACGAACGAACCAAAGAACTTTATCATATTTGGTACTTACATTGACATAAAGGTGCAGTACCATTCCAGGTTCCACTAGAAGTACAAAGAAGTGACGAGAATCCAGACATTACAAATCCGAAATCACATTGGAACTGAACAATATCTCCAAAGTGGTAAGCATCCTTCGTGGACAGCAGTTTTCCGTTTTCTGGGGGTCCAAGTGGTGGGCACATGACTGGAACGCAAGACTTGTTCCTTTGGTATGTGTCTCCATCTCTTTCACCGGATTCTGACTTTTCGATCGCAAATCCAGCTGTACCATTGGTAGAATAAAGCTCGTAGCCGATGTTACAGGCGCAGGAGAAGTTTCCGGGTCTGGAAAGAAAAAAAATAACGTTAAATACCTATCTGGTATTTTACGTCAAAAATAAACTTGCTTAATCAGACTGTCAAAGAAATACTTACGTGTTTAGACATTTCTGTTCACATCCTCCATTATTTTCACTGCACTCGTTAATGTCTGTACAGTCTAATCTAGCACATCCCATAATTTCAACCTTCAGACAAGGTGCGCCAACGTAATCTTGGATCTTGAATTTGACATATTGCGCTTCAATTGGCATAGGCAAGTTAAGGACAGATAGAGTAGGCTCCAATATACGGAACTCTACAGCAGTGCCATCAGGGTTGGTGTAGTCCTTGAAGACGTCAGTCAAGTCGTTGGTATACTGAATTCTGATAGCGGAAGTGAAGGCGATATTGCCGTCAGCGCGCATGACGCTCATAGTTCTGAATCCTCTGATGATTGTTGGTGCTCTCAGGTCTATGAGGATCCAGTTGGCTCCAGCCTCTAAGTTGTTACCACACCAGCCGCCTCCATTGTTTAAACGTACCATCTGTAGCGAAAAATAGAAATTACAATTAAAAACAATTAATTATTATTACGACTATTATTGATATTTGATGACAAAAAAAAATTAGGTTAGGTTAAAAAAAAATCTTACTCCTTTGGCATATCCAGGTTCTGGAGCAGAAGTTACGATGGACTCATCAGGAATAGCTCCATTGATCAGTCCCAAATCGCCAACAGGTCTGCAGTCTAAGCTTGGAGCGAAGCCAGTTTTGCAAGGGCAGAAGAAACCACCCTGAGTGTTCTTACATTCAGTCGAGGCCGTGTCACATTGGCTGTTGGCACACTCATTGATATCTTCGCAAGTCGGTGGGTTGTCAAATTCTTGGTTAGGTCCACATTTGAGCACACTAGGTCCATTAAGTTTGTATCCTAAAATTTTATAACAATTAGTTAAGATCGATAGTGCACATAAATACCCAAAGAAACACAGGACCAACTGTTTTGATATTTACCCTTGAAACATTGGACACGAGCTTCATCACCGAACATGTAAATCCTAGTCTGGTCAACGATGAACCCATTCTTGATCTCTGGGAATTTCGGGCACAGAGCCTTGGAGCATGTAGGCACATCTCCTGACCAAGTTCCGTTACTCATACACAGTAGTACTGGCTGTCCAGATCTTACGTAGCCAGGTTCACATTCGTAACGGACAATAGTACCGTAGCTTCGGCCGCCACCGTTCAAGATTGTGACATTGGCGTGAGGGGAGTCCGGAAGAGCAACGCATTGTGACGCTGTAGAAAAAGAAAACCAAAATTGAATTACATACAATTTTATTATTTTTGTTCTAAAAATCTCATCTTTATATTCCACCTACTGAAAAGTTTGCTCCAGTCGTAACCGGTGTGAAATATCAGTGAAAAAGTATGTCAATTTTGTGAACTTACCAAGACAAGTAGGTGTTCTCTCCCACCGTCCATCAGCTAAGCACGAGATTCTTTCGATAGGCTGTCCAGTTGGGAAAGCAAATCCAGCATAACATTGATAAGTTGCAACACCTCGATAAGTCACGTTTGTAGAGCCAATTGAAAATCCATTATCGATTTGTGGCACCGGACCGCAATACACCTCTGTAAAGTAACAATAAAATCACATAAGTACCCCTATATAACCTAAAGTAATACTGCATTGTGCAATGCCACCATTCCTCGTTTGTTACTTGCCTTGACAGCTAGGAATGTAAGTAGTTGACCATTTTCCTCCGTCTAAACATTTTGTTGTGATACGAGATTTCCCTGTGGCGAATTCTTGTCCAATCGGACATGAGAATGTTATAACTGTCCCAAAGGCGGTATCTCTGTTTGACGCTAAAGCACCAATACCGGATGTCAGAGTGGGGCAATCTGAAAAATAAAATGTAAGATAAAAAGAATTGAATACACGTCTATTTGTTCCACGTTTGTTCTCGTCGTCGTAGCGGGAATAGCTTACCTGCCGAGAACGTCGCCTTCCAACCTATTCCATTATGCAAAGCATCAGACATAAATCGTATCAACATTTCTCCACTGGATGCAGTCAGTGTTATTCTTGGTTTTACAGTAAATCCATTGTCAGAATGCAATCTTAAACCACTTGTGCTGGCTCCGTCAAAAACTTGCACTACGTCGGATGGGTGAATGCTAAATTCGTCGAATTTCAACGACAGTGGACCACCGTTAGGGTTCTTTATTCTATATAAACATTCTTGGTTATTCGGGTAATTTGCAAGACCGTAAGCAGGTGATGTAACGGTACCATTTGCTGCAATGATTGTTGCTTTGCAGCCTTGAGAATATCTCATGTTGAATCCTTTCTTGGAATCGCCAAGACTCGTTCGGAAGTACATGTACAGATGGTTCGTCGTCGACACCACAACCTTTTGATTTTCTTCGCCTGGTCCAGTCAACCTTGCCAATACAGGACTAGATGGAGTATTACCATCCTTGATAACAATATAATCCCGGTTCATTCCTAATTCGAGATCCTCGACCTCTAATGAGACTATTCTACCTGGTTGAGCTTCGATAACGTAAACGCATTCTAAGCCACCAGGATAACCATTTGGATAACCAGGCGAGGTTAGTACTTGACCTTGTGGCGTAGCTCTAAGCATGCCTCCGCAGTTAGATGACTCGGTTTTCCAAGCCGCACGGAAACCTTTCCTTTCTACCGAACCGTCAGTACTGAATTTGATGATCATGAAGTTCGAAGCGGAAACGTAAATTTTGTTAGATAAATCTTGTTTTCCAGAAAGTGTCGCTAAATTCACAGATTTATCTTCGGTCCTGCCGCCAACCAGAATTTGAACAGTGTCGAAAGACTTTTCAGTTTCAAAATCTTGGAACTGTAAGACGATATTTTGACCTTGTGGCCCCTCGAGAGTCCATTTGCAGTCGCTGAAAGGAGGGTATTTGTGAGGATAGTTTGGACTCTCGACAACATCTCCGCTGCTGGCCATGTAGAAGTGACAGTCGGAAGCACAGTCCATTTCGTCGGAAGCATCACCACAATCGTCTTGCTTGTCGCATTTGAAGGCTGCGTTGATGCATTTTCCATTAGAACAATGGAAGGTTCCTAAAACAAATTTAAATTGTGTGAGTATTGTTTTCTGTAACCTTAACATTGTATGACTACTCTTGTAATTGAGCATGCAAAGTTGATTGATAAACAATTGCCCGTTGATGTTGCTTACCGGCAGGGCAGGCGGTAGCTCGGCACATGAATGGCAGAAGGGTTTCACAGGTTGTTAGCTCCCACGACTGGCTATCGGATGTGACGTGGACATCGACACATTCTCCTGCCTTGGGGTTTGGCTGTCGCAGGTCCCAGAAACCGGCATACTGCGAGACTAGAGCACCGGCAGCTGATTCGAGTGTGTTCGTTCTTAGGTCGTCGACCGTCGCGAGTCCGAGCCAGTAGTGGTTGTTACTGGGACTGGCTGGCACCATGTTAGCAGTCATGTTGTTTTCCGAATAGCTATCTACAACCATGAGCTCGCTGCCATACCTGAAACATATTTTTTTGTTAGAACTTGAAACTTGAACTGCAGAAAGCTTGCAAACAATCTTGCGTTTGATAAATTAATTAATTACCTTCGACATAGTTCTGCCGCTTTCTCCCATGAATGCCTGATGTTGAAGAATTTGTAACAGTGTAAGCCTTTCAACTCCCATCCTGAAAACAAAGAAAAAGCATTATTTTAATAACATAAGTTTGAAGCCAAGGAGAAATTCGAAGTTTATTTACAAAGAAACATGTTGGCTCTACAGATTACTTAGCGTATATTTATGCAAAGAATACAAAATGTAATAAGATTAGAAATTGTGTGTAAACGTGGACAGGTATTAAGCGAAGGCTTTCTCCTTTCAAAGGGCTTTCGGTGAAAGCTATTCAGTTCGCCATAAAGACATACAATATTGTGTTTATACTGTATGCCTTTGTTTGCTGAAACTATTTGAGTACCTCCCGGAAAACAATTTGACGAAAAATTTACTTTAGGTAATAAAGTAACCGCGCTGTTGTTTGACGGGCTATGGATCGTGAACGCCGAATTACTCAGGAACTCGCTTGGGGATCGAATTGTTTTCTCAAGCAGAAGTTGAGTGCGTCCTGATTGTGAAGTTGAACCAGCCTAAAGTGATTACTAATTCGGAATTAGTGATTCCACAGGTGTGCTTAACTAGCCTATAAAACTCGTCGAGAGGGAGATTGAATTGAGATTGTAGAATTTACGGAACAATTCGTAGCGAAGTATTTAATTGTGTTTGAAGAAACTGGAAAGCAGTATTTAATTTGGTTAGAAATTCAGTGTTCATAACATTATTTACTCGGTCTATGTTTGCGTTTCCTAAATTTAATGGAAATTAAGTTCAGAATTCTGTTAAAAGCATTAGCAAGAAGCTCCTTGTAATATCATTATCTGCCTAGCCTTTTCCTAACTGTGTATGTTGGGGTCGGCTTCCAGTCTAACGGGATGCAGCAGCTGAATATCAGTATTTTACATGGAGTGACTGCCTATCTGACCTCCACAACCCAGTTACTGGGTAATACGATACCCCTTGGTAAGACTGGTTGTCAGACTTTTGGGCTACTGACGACCCGTAACGACTGTCATAGATCCACGAATGACAGCAATGACACAACCTGATCGATCGACCTTTGTGACTATTATTACTTAACCACAAGCTCCTTGTAATAATGTACGTATATTTGGACTGTTTTCGAATGTGTCCTTTCTTAAGCTGGAGCTCAAGATAATGGACGTTAAGAGAAGCACTGCTTTGTACAAGGATTTACACATAAAGCCACAACTAGTCCACATACATAATTTAAAACCAACTTAGTTACTATGCTAAGATGAAATTGTAAGATATTTCAAAACATTTACGATAACTAAAGTTGTGTCGTTAATGTTATGATTATAAAATGGGAATCTATAGAAAACAGCATGGTTGCAAAATTATTACGATTTTTCTTGATAAAGTTCCAATGTCGGTGATTATAACCCAGTTAGTTAACGTTTCGATTTGAAGTAGGTAGTTAATGAAGTTAGCAATAAAAATGTGTTGTTGCAGACATCTTAAGTCTTCAACTTCTGTAACTATCCACAACTAAACTATTTTTAATGAATGGACGCAATGTGACACTCTTCCGCGTGTAACTTCTGTAATTGCATGATTTCTCTTAATGCGAGTCGTAGTAGCTCAACTGTGGCTAATGAGCCACAATTGAATTTCTGTTGTTATACATCAAATTTTGATTTTTCAACAGTTGATGAAGATTTTGCTTCATAGTAAAATATGTCGCACATTTAGACCGACTTCCAGAGTGCGCCAGGCTAAAAGTTCAAAGACATTACAAATAAAACTAAGAGAAAAACCTATATAATTTTCATTCAATTTCCGCGCATTAACGTATAAGATAAAAAAGTAAATAGGCATAAATAGAGCGTGCGAGTTTGACGAGGTATCGCGAAGACCGCGGCGTGGCCACGCTTCACCGCGTCGCGCCCGCAACACGATGCAATGTGTTTGACCCACTTAGCTAGTTATGTTACTGCAGCAAAATGCAATCACTCTGTATACGAGTATATTGTACGCTTTTGCCTAAAACTGTAAACATAAACTCCGCGTGTTATAGCCTGCCTTTTTCGCAAATCGTATCCGGAAATACGACTACGCAATTTAGCAATTTAGTCGAGAGAGGAAGCAGTTTTCGGCGAGCCAATGGCACAAATATTTAAGCTTTAAAGCTGAATGAATTTGCATAGAAGTGTGTAATTGGTGGCTTTGAAATTTTTACTGATTCCGGATACGAAATTACAGTAGTTTGCTATAGGAATATTAGAATAATGACGGGTCCACGATTGCTTTATAGAATGGCGATACGATACGTCACAATATTGTTCGTATCGCATGAAACTATTCGCGAGAGAACATCGACATACGCAGGTAACACATAGATACGCGCGTTGGACGTAATTATTCCGCATAGTGACAAGTCACTGGGTTTTACTGAATACCCTAACGCGCAAAGGATCGATCAAAGCGAATGACTCCATTGATTTTGTAGCTTATTAGTAGCGGCTACGAAATTTCTCTATAGACCAATATCCGCCACCATAATGAGAGCAATATCACTGGAATTATTAAGTGAAACGTTATTAGATCTACATAAATCTCTATGGATATTGAATGTAATTTGAAACGCTATATTGGAAACGCGAGTGGTCGACTTTATTAATGGAAAAATAGATTAAAGATGATAACAGATCTGGTAACTCCCAATAAGATATTTCAATCTTGGCCACACATCTTGGAAACATTAGGGCCATGGGGTCCGAGTGTCCACTTGGGTTTTTCGAGACATCGCCAAGCGGTTGGTCGACTCTTCATGTGACCAGAGGGTTGGCCTATTTTTTGGCCAAAGCTGGCCAAAGAATCAAAATCGCCATACAACGTAGCAATGCTGCTAGCCTCTTGGACACTTTTGCTGTTAACATAGATGCGGACGAATTTTTGACGCTCAACATTCTTTTCCCTTTTTTATATACAAGTACATATTATTAATATTATTTTAAGTCTGTTAGATTATATATTATGTAAATATTATAGTCTTTAATAAACTATGATTAAAGATAACAAAACTAAAGGTAAGCAGGAATATCTAAGAAACTATTTTCATTAGTAAATAAAAAAGCCAATGAGTTTGTTTATGTGGTAAGGTCGGGTTGATTCCTGAGACTTGCTCTTGTATACTAGCCTGTACTAGTATACTAGTATTACAGTTATTCCTCCTTATACGTATTTTCCCACATATTACATCAAGAATATCATAGGTAATGGGTTGCATCGGGGATCTCATTCATTTCCCATGTCTACAGCCTCGGATGACTGAGCTTTGTAACCGTTGAATATCGAGATACGAGGCTTTCAATCAACGCGGATCATACCAATTTGCTACTTTTCTCATTGGAGAAAGCTGCGTTAATCGATTACGCACATATTATTGATTAGTTAGATATTCGTATGTGTAATGTAATGGATGGAGTTACGACATCATTGACATTTAATGTTGCAAAACAATGTACGAATAATTAAGAGAAAATATCACAGTTTGATGATGGAACTTCGTATTCGCAAATATTAAACCTTACAACATAGTTACTTAATTTGTTTATAATTTTAATAATCGTCTTGATATGAAGAAATGTAGGATATTTAACATATTGGTAGATGAAATCAATGAACTTAAAGAAGTTACTTGGCGTGGACTAATTGGTTTAAATTTGCTCGTAGACGAACGCAAAAATCTTGGATTGGTTCAGAAATGATTTAGGTTTCTATAAAGGACATCCGTTCCACATTACTCATAACTTGAACCAACAAACAATAGCTAAAGCCCACGTTACAAAATGCATGCATATTAAACAGTTATGCGTCAATAAAGCTTGCACCAAACGGGACGAGAGCAATGTCGACCGGTCGCCGACACGGTGGCTGCCGATCAATTGTGTCGAGTGCCTCTTAGCGAGGCGAACCTGAAACCTTTGAAGGATATACGGATATGCCTCTGCACCGGAGATTGACTTACTGCTCTATTTAGATCCCAAGTATATGAGACGCGCCTACTCTGTGGCTTACCATGATTTTATCATGTACCGTAACTGCATTTTCCGTCCCATCATAATAAGATTAGAAGATAGAAGGTTTGTTTGAAATAAATAACGCTGCAATAAAGTGCAACGTTAATTTTAATAGTGTTATCGGTAAATCTAATCAGAGTGTTCGTGGGAAAAATGCAATCGTACGCAATGAAGTTTCAAAGTTTGTTTTAATGGGATTGTTACTCCTAATTATTGTTAGTTCTTCTAGCGAGTTGTATTGTTCTCTGATTTGAAATTGCTCTACCTACCTTGGTAAATAAAATGTAAAGATCTTAGAAGACAAATAATATGTCTGTATTTTATTTTACTCATCTGCTCACTATTCCGTATCAGCGTCCATAGTGAACTACGTGACCTTATTTTCCGCCGTTGCTTTTCTGTACGTCTTTGCATGGAGACTTCCTTCGTGACGGGAAAAGAGAGATCTGAAGGCAAATTCACATAATTAAAAACGTCCAAAATCTAGTCGCAATCTCATCTCAGTGATAATCAATGTCAAAAACATGTCAAAAATGTAGAGAAATCAGAGATATTTTTGACAGATTGAGACTAAAGATCAGACTGTGAACGTTCTTAAAATTACGAGAATTACCCCTCAGAAGTGTGATCAACAAATTCAAGTAACCAGAGTCTTAAGCATGGCTATAAGTTGAAGGTGCAGAGGTTGATCGTGAATAAAACGTCATCCATGAGTCACGTTCCGGCTATGTATGATCGAGGCGCTGCCTTTCACTCATTACAAATGTGAACCTCCAAGGCTAACAGTTTGCCGCTCAATTGACTATAACAGCACAAAGCCTACATTGTCTCGTTAGATAAAAAAAGATCAATCAATGATATTCGTGTTTCGTTACGACATACGTTTATAGCATGTGAATTAGAAAACCAATCACGAAATTAAATGCCGAATTAACTGGACCAAAATTAGAGAAAAATAAATAATGAAGGCCAGAGACTCAAGGAACTTAAAGCTGTCAGTCCTATTTGTCTCTAGAAAAATGATTATGATCTGGTCAAATTTCGAGAAAGTCAAAAAAATTAATTAACCATACAAAGATGACTCTTGCTCTGTGCAAAATTTTGATTATGTAGCTGGAAACACAACTCGACAAAGCCGAGAAAATATTAAATACTTACATTGGATTATGATTTATTGGGATTCATAATTTAATTAATGCGTAGTTAAGTAATCCTGTAGGTCGTAATTGAACGATCAAACGTATTGTTAGTGGCAGCGAATCCAGGCGAGCAGCTAGCGCGCCTTACTAAGCAACTGACCCAGATTGTGATGCTCCAAATGTCGTGCAGATGCGTGCCAAGTTTAGAATACACTTGATAGTTTTATGGATCATGCTTGACGCAACTGACGTGCGTGTGACAGTAGTTGACAGATAAGTAATCAAAGTAACGTCAGAGAAACAGCTGTAATTTTGATTGAATGGAATTTCGAGTTTTTCTCTGAATAGACCGTACATTACCATTGATGGTCTGTTATATTATGTAGAAATTAGTGAAATTGTACCTCGTGAATTTTCCACACAATTATATCTTTTGCTAGTGCCAGCCAGTATATACCGGTAGGAGTCAAGCTATAACTTGGGGTTACAAGTGACTGTTTCAGCTGTTTCTCATTCATTTCCTGAATTTCAAATTTCTTTGTCTTAACGAAAAAACTTACTAAAAGTTTAACACTAGAAGTTTTAACTTATCTTCTTTCGTCTTTCTGGTAGAATAGGTCATCTTCAGTACTTAACAATTTTGATTTAAGTTTTTATTAGTCTTATATTTTCCCGTAGGTAAGCTAAGATTATCTGACAGAGTTGGAACAGTCTATATAACTATTAAGCCAATGAAAAATATCTGACAAAGTTTGAAGAATCTACAATTAAGTACAAAACCAATGAAAAGCCATGAAGTTCTTAACATTGGTGAACCAAGACAACCGTTAAATTAAAATTTACCAATGACGTTCGTTTGAATATAGAAATCGGCTATTATTGAACAAATTAGTGTTCCAAGTTCACGTCAACGTTTTTTCTCAGACACGACTATTTTTATAAATTGTTCACGGAAGAAACTTAAGGTCACTTCGCTTAAGTCATCATTCTCTGATGTAACCAAAACAAACTATACTTAACTTACATTTTGTCGAATACACAATAGAATTGACAACGATTAACTTGTGTGAGAAATATTTTATCTATCTATATTGTAGGTACAGACGCCAGCACATCAACCTACCCCAAACTGTCAAATTTTCCCAATCAATCTTGAACCTTATGCTTTAGCAATAAAGTTGAAAATACATTAAAGAAATCTGACAGATTGTAGTAGGTTGATGTGCTGGCGTCTGTACCTAAATAAAAATGAATCGCCGAAATGTATGTACGGGCATAACTTTCGAATGACTGCACCAAATTGGATAATTCTTTTTTTTGTTGTGTTCTGTATTGCCAGGACAAGGTTTGTATGAAAGAAAATTTCGGAAATTCGATAAAAAAATTGCACCCGTGCGGAGCTGGGGCGGGTCGCTAGTTTTATATATATTTGTCTTCAGTGTATTCTTGATATTAATGTCCTTTCAAGTTGAAGATCTGTTTAGATGCGCTTTTGTTTAGTTTGCTTATAAAACAAATTTTAGAATTTTCATCACGTTTTGCTGCTATACATTGCAATCTTGTTCTCGACTTTATCATACTTTATTTTGGCATGAATAAAGTTTATTTACATACAAATATTATACCCAAACAGTCTCAAAGACTTAGACCAACTCAGGCCATTGTTCACTTGTTAAACTTCCAACGAACATAATAAACCTGTCAAAAAGATGAACATATTACAAGAATGGCCCCGGGATACATACTAAGCCCACATTAAGCCACATGCAGAAGCTGTCCCTATTAAAGAAGGTCAACTATTAATGTACTGAGTACGTAGCTGCTGTGATTATGATTAGCCCAGTTGTAGGCCAGGATCTAACGGTACGCCTAGATACAGGCAGCATAGAAAACTGGGGGCTGCAATTACTAAAGATCGATATCACAACATTCATTCGCGATATGGGGTTACTTTTATGCTTGACGACTTGTATTTTATAGTCGATGAGTGACTTAGGAAGTAATGTAAACGAAAATATTCAATTAAATATCTTTTGAAGATATTTGTGAATGAATCAATAGAAGTTAGAAGGCTTTGACGTGATCAAAACCTTGATTACGGTAACATTTATTTCAGGAAAAAAAAGCGTTGTTTTCCTGTTGTTTAATGTTCTTTATATAAAAAATAGAACAAAAGTTTTAAAAATAAAACGGTCCAAGTTGGGAGGTAACACGTTTTTAAGTATTTGTGACAGAACCAAAAGACGGTTTTATTTTCATTTGCATTTCTAGCTGGCCAGAGACAGTAGTACTTATTTACTTCAAAAAAGCATAAAGCGCAAAGTACCTACTCTATGAGCAAATCGTAAACACGTCGTGTTGTATAAAATGTGTAAGAGTGCGCAGCGCTGTCGGTTGCATTTAACTTGGGGCTTCATAACTCGGGCGCAGCGGTGAAAGCGCTGGAATTCAGCCCTATCTCTCATTGAACAATAGCCACGACTGTTTGTTCAACATTTTGAGTTAATTTTCTTCGGTTATGACGTCTAACGTATTTGCTTTGTCATCGCAATAACGTCACGGCTATTGCTTGAAGAAATTGTGATGGGAATTTAATTGAAAACTCTTTAGTGGACGTCAAACAATACGTAGTCGTTTA
Organism: Hydraecia micacea; assembly: GCA_914767645.1. Lineage (NCBI taxonomy): Eukaryota > Metazoa > Arthropoda > Insecta > Lepidoptera > Noctuidae > Hydraecia > Hydraecia micacea. The sequence goes on along the minus strand of OU611783.1, from coordinate 13,119,218 downwards.
TTTGGTTAAGTACCTATATTTGATTGCAGAGCAACCTTATGCTCAAGACTTCCAAAGACTGATATGATAATCATGAATCTAACTATGACATACATATATTTATATCTATACATATTGCAAATTAAAGTAGCTTTTTGTGTAGTGTCTGTATGACCGCGTTGTTGTTTTAAACTTCGCTTCGGATTTGATGCAGTTTTCATTTCGGAAGGTTTGTGTGTATAATAAATGACTATTAAAGTTATATTTAATAAAAAAAAAAAGAAATCACGATGTTTTTCCAAGTCGTAAAAACCATTCGAAGCAGGGACGGATCGCCAGTCTAAACTAATAAAGAAAAAATATTAAATTTTTTGTATGTTTGTTTGTTACCCTTTCACGCTAAAAGGGCCTAACGGATTTGGATGATTAGGATCATCATCATCTGCCTAGCTTTTTCGCAACTATGTTGAGGTCGGCTTCCTGGATTAGGATATAGGATACATTTTCTCCCTATATTCCCACGGGGTTGAGACTTATGCGGGTGAAAATAATAATGTAATTAAGAATTTAACTTTAGTAACTCCACCCATACAACCACATCGTTGAATATAAAATATCACCTTGCACATCATAATAAAGCTTATGTTTAATCACAGAATTCAAATGCAGCCATGATTTACAAGGCAGCGCAGCAAGATGTAGGATGTCGGCGTAGCTTAGGCGTGAATGTTGCTCAATCATAAACCAACGTAAATTACAATGCTGACATGTATTGCACATCGTGTTTTATAACATGGTATTGTTAACAACATTTAGGCACTAAACAAATGAAACTGTGTAAGTATATGTCGCAGCCAACTGGTTTAATTCGCCGTTTAGTTAACCGCCTAGCCTTTTAACTAAACGGCGGCCGTTCAACTAACGGCCTGAATGATATTCAATCATAGTTTAGGTTGTGGAACTGTAACCAATCACGCGCGAGCCGAATTGGTCGCTGTAACTAAGCCAGGGCACTCCGACCAAATGGGTCAGGTTAGGTTAGTCAAAGTCAAAGTCAAATCATTTATTTCAAATAGGCACATTAAAGGCACCATTGAACGTCAAAAATTACAATAAAACGAAATTGATTAGAATTGGTTAGAACTGTGATCAACTGCGTGCGAGCCGAGAGAGCGAAGCGAGGCGAACACTACTTCCAAAGGCCAGGTGGTTAACTAAACGGCTAGCGACATATACAATAAGACTCTTTTTAAATGTGCTCATATCACAGGTCAGTTTACAGGGTGGCAGGGACATCGGCGCGCATCTGTTATGTTACCGTGGATGCAGTACATGATTCTGGACCCCATGCGCCGAAATTCTTTTAGGTTATCAAAAAAAAATTGCTGTTCCATACAATTTGACCGCGTAGGTATTGCATTTTTTTTTCTATGAAAGAGCAGATTTGTTTTTGATAACCGAGGAAACATTTCTACGCCAGGGGGTTTAGAATTATGTGCTGAATCCATGGTTATAGTTGGCGCGTCGATGTCCCTGCCACCCTGTATATCAATGGATCAGTAGGTTCGTCTAACATTCTGAAGAAAAGTTGGTAGGTATCATCATCATTCCTCTAGCTTACCTATTTCCAACTAGGTATGGTCTAATCAAATATGACTGAGTATCAGTAAAACACGCGAAGCGAATGCCATCTGATATCGCTACCCAATTACTGGGTAAAACTTGAGAATTTGGATACTACGGATAGGTCAGTCGTTAGACTTTAGGGTTTCTGAGTACCAACAGCTGTCATGGAAAATCGTGTAATAGCTGGGAGCTGGGAACTGTACTAATTAATTACCAGTCACTACGTCATTCTAAATACTAGGCTACTGTAATGAATTTCTCTCTTCCCAGAATATATCATTGCTTGATCGGAAGGTAAATTAAATTCAGGACATCATTTGGTTGTCTTGCAAGGTAATTAAATTGATTTCCCAATCACTGCATTCACCGATTTAGTTTCAGTAACAATTCGTTACTAGATTTGCTCATAGTGTCAGGTCTAGCTTACCATACTGAACTGTCAATAGAATCGACATACACTCAAGTTGCTATTAGTATGCAGTGCAATGGCAAGCACCTTTCTAGTGTTCGCAGTCTCAGTGGAATATAGCATTAATTTGTCTCTGTAGACGCCTAGACGGCCGTCAGTAGTAGTCAATCTTTTGGGCCGGATTTGTATTCCTACCAAGTGCCGCAGACCATTAAGAAAGGAAAGAAATCGTCGTAACTCTAGGCAGCCGGGTAGGTAATTGCGTAACACACTAACAGTAGCAATGGCTTTCGTTTTAACAGTTCAACAACATTCATTGCGTTATTTACGTTGTTAAGCCAAATTTTTCGAACATATAAATCAACTAGCTGCGCCCCGCATTTTCACCCACATAAGTGTCGATGCCGTAGGAATATCATAAAAAGTAGCCTACATGTTAATCCAGGGTGTCAGCTACCTCCATACAAAATGTTATCAAAATTGGTCCAGCCGTTTGAGCGTGAAGAAGTAACAACACACACACACATTCACAAACTTTCGCCTTTATAATATTAGTGTGATTGATTAGCAATATCCTTCAAAATGATTCGGATTGTGATTGAACATATGTTACGCAATTAGGGTGCTGATAGGTTTCTGTGTAACGACGATTTCTTTCAATTATATTGCTAAAGCATTTGGGATGCATGAAGAAGCCTCCTGGTGTAGCGCAGTTTGTTCCGCCAGTTACTCAACTGAACCGAGCGCAGTCACACCCAACACCTTATTTGACTGGCCAATTCTTGCCTTCCGGTGGTAGAGCTAACGCCCGCCTGGTTTGCGACCACCCTCCCACCGGAGTCCGGCGTCAAGCAGCCTGCTGTGTTTCGTCGATGCGTGGGAGTTCCAGTGCCTTAGGCATCTTCTGGGCATGTTCGTTCCCATCCATCGCTTTCCATCAGGCGTGATCGAGGTTAAGAGAGGGACCATTCAGCAATAAAAAAAAACAATAATTTGTATGTTTAACAATATTAGATGTGTAAACATTATCCGTGCGCTGTCCGTATTTATCTTTAATATTTACCTATACAAAATTATAAATATGTAAATGTATGTTCATGCAATGTTCTTCGTAGAATTAGGCACATACATTTCTAGCTAATACTTAACTGAGATTTTGCTAAAAACGCCTTTGTGAGTAGATCTAACCATACGTCGATCTAATCAGTGATCGTACGATACTTTTGTGAACGCTTCACAGAGAACCTCACTGACACAATCCGATTTTGTTGTTAGGCCCTACAGTTCGGCCGTGTTCTTGACACTTGACACATTTGATCAACAGGCCTCATACTAAGGGTGAAGTTTGAGCATCACTGCCCAGTCTATAAGCCAGAGAGATAGTGTTTCCATTGACAGAAGCTATTCAAACAAGGTTATTGACTAATTGAGATTGCATTTACGTCCCACCCTGCAGTATAAGCATATACAATCCACTTAATTACAATTTTTATACGGTTTCAAGAAATTAAAAGTTTCATAACACAAGCATATACAATCCACTTAATTACAATTTTTATACGGTTTCAAGAAATTACAAGTTTCATAAAACTTGTAATTTCTAAAGAGCAATTCCGCGAATTGTTAAAAGTTAGTTTGTAGGTAAATTGAAAAATATCCGCGCAGTTATTAAAAACTCAAAGGATTTTTTATATCTCTTCTTCTATTTATTGGAAGTGAAAATGTAACAAAATAAATACTATGATTAATGTACTAATTCAACTCGTACACAGTTATTTAAAAATAAAAGACATGTATCAAAGTACTCCATTGTAACCAAATGGATTCAATAAAAGCTTTTTAAATATGATTTCAAATACTAATTAAATTAAAAAATTCTACTACGTCAGGTAGGATCCAAAGAGACTCACAATTAATTTAGATATTTTCAATGAAAAGTTATTTGCTAAAATTATTTGATGTCACAAATTGACCTTTGATATTAATTGCCCTCGGAAAACAAACAAAAGGGAGAGCTGTCGGTAATTTATGCAGATATGTTGGCGACCTCCGTAATTACGTGTGGGTGTACCGCATTTTTAAACCGCGTTCGAAACAACCCGAGCAGAGATTGGCTGATTTTCATAATAGAAGTTTTGTGTGCTCTATGGTAATCTTATTTAATTAACATAGCAAAGAGGTTATGCCATTTTTTTTTTAAATTGTCCGGTTGCCAGGCAGTGTTTCAAATAAAAAAGGTCTGACAGTTTTCAAATATTATGATAATTTATAACTATCTAAAGAAATCGGTTTTGATAGCATAGTTCTTCAAGCGACTATTAAGTAATCTCAAGTTAACCGGAGCGAGATAGGTCGAAGCATGAGATATTTCAAATTTGAGAGAGATTCATATTATTTTCATGAATAATATAATTCACTTTTATCTCAGAGAGTGTAAATAATAAGGATTATCATATATCTAAAGCATCTCACGTTTATTGGCTTAAGAACTTGAGAAGCTGAGTTTTAAATTATCTTTCCAGATTTATTTGAGTTGTATATTACTTTTTTATGCAAATTAAGTATACTTTGTAGAAGTTTTTCTTGGGAACTTTTTTGGTTATATAGTTATTAGAAACATGACAGAAGATACTATTAGTATGTTTTGAGTACTGTTTTAATGATTGCAGGTGCACTTAAATTCATTTTATCGAAGGATCAACGGTTCGAGATTATACTTATTCAATGACGCTTGTATTCTCAGAGACCATCAAGTTTCCAGCTAGTAATAGGCGTCAATAACGTAATTAACGCCCATTATGATTACTATTACATAACTCCACTAAATCCTCCTTAGGTTCTAATTAGCTCTTACTTTCGCGAAACACAAATAAATAGACTTGTAACCCGGCCACTAAAATTAACGTATTCACAGCCTCGATCGATAAAGTGACGTCAGCCATTGTTGCGTTCGCTTTTTCAAACCTAATTCTTTATTCAAAGATAATTTGCTTTTGTTTGTTTATTGGTATGCTTGTGACTTCACCTATTATTATTTTATTTTATTAAATTCTGTGATAATACCGTGTGTTTTTTTCAAAATCAACAGGTTCGATTCCTGGCTAGAAATATTGATTTTTTCAAAAATCCAATGATTTCGTTTTAGTTTTCATCAAAATCGAGCCCGGGACTCCTTTGAGTACGTTTCGCTATTACTCATAGTTTCGGATTTGGCCATCCACGACCACTTCAATAATTGTATAATTTGTGTAATTTTCTTCTGTAGGTAATTATCACAATCAAAACAGACTGTTGTTGATTACAAGTTTTTATAATCAAATAAGATATTTTGATTATTAATTTGTTTCCTTAAGTAATTAACAAGGCGTAATTTTGTGTCAAAACACGCTTCAAAAGCATCTTCGCGAAAACTTTGTTCTCTAATGTTGTTTCAGTAACGAAGGCTTTATATATATTTATGTACTTGTAGAACTCTAAACAACAGCTTCAGAGATTAACTCCACGAATTACGTGTACTCAAGTCAGTCGCGTTAATTCCGGCTTGGGGCGAATTTCGATTGAATCTGTCTGCAGGAACATTATGATTTGCGATTCTTGCTTCAATATCCTTCGTAATTTAATTACAGGAATAGAAGTAACAGGTTGTGGCGACGCCCTAGTGTAATTTTTAGATCTAAAATGTGGAAACATGTTACTAAGTACCTACCTCCTTAGATTCTGTGCAATGTTGTGTAAGAGTAGTGTTGGATTCTTTGTGAATTCTGTTGAATAATCCAGATGCTAAACTATGTAGGTGTTACGTTGTAAGGAAATAGGTGAAGTGAGATAATGCAATGGAGTCAATGACCTTTTAATGATACTCGAGCATTTAATAAAAAACGTATTTCCTAATGATCAATCCCATAATAATATGTTACGTATATCGGGGTTAATATTTTTCATTATTAGTTAAGAGTTTTTAAATTAACTATTAACGTAGAAATCTTAATTTACTTAATTGCTTCATTATTATTTTTTAAGGTTGCAGAATTTACTTTTAAAGAGTCATATGCAGGTAACTGAAGCAATGCTTCATATTTTCTGAGATTTCAGAAAAAAAGAAAAGAACTTTTTTTTTCATCTCAATTCGTAATTGTTAACCCTTTCCATATCAACATCTCTCTCCAACTCAATACCACATTTTTTCGCCTCCATTTCCCTTCCTACCATTTTAAATTGCTGCCAGGCAGCCAATTAGAGGTAATATTTTAACACCCTGACGATGACGTAGGGAAGTAGGGACACCGTTTGATTACACAAGCTTGTCAACGTTCACGTGAGTCGGGACTGGAGGCAATTTCCTAGGCTAATTATGTGGCGAATGAAAACCGACGACGGAGTGACAAACTCAATTCATTTCGCCCTACGTTTCGGCTCTTGATTGGAAATAGAATCCTTTAGTAGGCCAAATAGCTTGAAAGGGTTGATTTAAAATTACGGCTATGAAAGGACCTCATTTCTCTCTCATAATTACCTAATTGCAAAAATAATTTTATGATATTCTCTGAGAATTGATGAAACTGTCTGGACCATAGATATTTGAAGGTTCTATGGTCTGGACAGAGCGTGATGGAAACCGTTGTGGGGGAGTTACATCCCGTTTCCGTTTCACAAAGGCTGATCAACACAGTATGTCACTATCACAAATATGGAAACTCGGTAACTAGAAATAACAGTCAATCAAATCAAGTGATATGAGATTTGACAACAGAGGGGCAATTTCCGTAATCTTAAGAACGTTTACATTCGAATCTCAGTCTCAATCTGTCCTAAAAAATAAGTTTAAAAACTAAAACCCACTACCGAAAAGGATGAAACAAGAAAGTAGGTACCTTCCCGTGGTCGCATGCCGCTGTCTGTACTAACATACTTATAAGCTGTGGTATGTAAAGTATGTATGTACAGTCAACTAAAGAGATAAGTATGCAGGATCGTCGGATATAGTTGAAGTTTAGTAAGAAACCGATGGATGTTGTCGACTGAAATATAATTTGATAAATGAGCTGTTTATTTTCTATTAATAAAATTACGTTTTAGTCGGGTAAAAATATCTCTAATTTCCCTACATTTTTGACATTACTAACCCAGTAATGTCAAAAATTTAGGGAAATTAGAGATATTTTTAATTCAAGTTTTTTTTTTTAATTTATTTGTATTTTTTTTTTTTTTTATTCAAGTCGCCTTCACATCTCAGTAACTACTGAGATGTGAAGGTGACTTGAATTTGAATGTTTTTAGGTAGGTAAGACTTTAAGATAAAATTAAGCTTTTAGAAAACCGAGTGTAAGACTTTGTCTAGCTGTATACTGCGTTAATTTACCCTATATGTAAAAACATCGTTATTCAATGCTAACATACCTAAGTTCGTTATGGTAGAAAATTGTACTTGATATGCAATAGGTGCACTTAGAAAACTCATTGCGAATAAGAAAAGCGCTTTCTTTTCTCTTTGCATACACGGAAAATACGTTAAATTTATCTAAACTTAACACGTACGAGAACAACTAAACATAATATGTTACGGATACCGCATCATTAATCTAGCAGTCGTGTGCTGGGTTCGATTCTCCATGTTACCTACTCAATAAAGAGAACATTCTTAGGGGTCTCCACCACATTGTTAATACGTACTTACTTAAAACGAAAATTCTTGGGTGCCTCCAACATGTTTCTTTGTAGTCTATATTTTGTCCCATTGCAGGGCAAAGGCCTCCCCTGTCAAACCTCCGTGTCTTGTGCGATCTCAAAATGTTAAGGCAAGAATAAATTAAGGGTTCTTGAAATAGGTACTTTCTACAAGCATTCCAATGACGACAATGTCATGTCTTAATTCTATTAGGTAATCGTGTATAAATTGTATAATACACCTATTAAGAATCATTATTATATTTATTTATTTATGTAGGTACACACGGTAAAATACATAGGGATATGACATACCTACTCGTAATTATAATTTGAATACAAAGGTACTGCTTATTTCTTAAGAAATTTCTTCCAGCAGACCTGCGAAAGGAGAAGTAAAAAAGAAATGTAGACAATAGTGTGTGAGAACAAGAAGAGAAAAATATGAATGTGTGAAGTCTAAAACTAAAATATTAGATTAAAAAAATTATAGCTTTTGATAATTTGGTAAATTAGGCAAATTCCCGTAAAATATTTCTACTATGCTATCTTTGGCTTAATAAATGCAATGCATACCTAAGCATTGCGTAATCAGCCTATAATGATCCCACCGTTCCCTCTCGCAGAGAGGAGGCCTTCTCTTTGTGAGAGGGACCGAGCTGTGCCCGTAATCCACCACGCGAGCCCAGTGCTAATTGGTGGATGTCACATGTCTTCGAATTTTTGGTTCTACGACATACCGGTTTCCTCCATTCAAATGCAATGGGTATAATAATATTAAAGTAAGATTTATGCCTTCTATTGTGGAATCTTTCACCATAGTACAACAAGGGTCGGACGCAACTTCCCGATTGGGTCCGGTATCATAGCCGTTGAGAAAATTATTGCTTCGGCAGATAATAACTAACTACAGGACAGCGTTTACCTGTTTCATTACAACACAACTAAGAACATACATTATATGTAATACAGTGTACAAACATAGTGGTTAGGTTAGTTTTTCAAGTCGTTACTCAAAGCGACGCGAAATTCCACAAGATGTAGTCACCGCCTATTTAGCTTAGACAAGCGGATGCGCGGGCGCAAGGTCGTTAGAAACCGCTATGAAATCGAACTGCATGAACATCATAATATATTGTAGAATATCTTGGTATATTAGCTTGCATTTTGCCCGCGGATCTGTTCACTACTTACATACAAGATGAAAAGTAGTTATTGTGTACTCATGCAATAGATACCTGCCAAGACATGAATAGGTAGTGTGGGCAGCAATACACAATAATTTATGTAATAAATAATGTGTTATTTTTATGTCTTTTTTATTTGTAATGTGCGTTTTGTTTGTGCAGAATAAACAATTTTTCTTTCTTTTCTTTTATTTATTTATACTGCAGAGTGATGACTAATACTAGACACATCCATGTGGATTTCATTATTTTTGCTTACATGGCAGCTGATTTTATTTTATTTCTTGTAAAGTAATAAACGATAGACATTGTGTACTATTTGGATGATTCTGTAAAGGTGTTATAATTGTGGTTTAAATAAATAAAGTATACACAGTAACTTGGAGACAGCCAATTTTTTTGCTGTAAATATGATGTCTCACTTAAAGGGAAGACGATGATCTGCCCTTTTTCCAAACGACCTGCCTTAATAACTTATTTCAATGCGGTTGGAGAAATCCAATTTTTTGCTGCCATTCCTAAATAACCTGCCCGTCTAACTTATATCAAAACAATTTATTTCACATTGCATTGCAATTAATAATGGAACCAGTTGATAAAAGATTGCTTTGAAAGCTCACGAGAAGCCTTGCGTCACGAATTTCGTAACACATTGTTCTAAGCGACGATGTAGGCTGCTTTAACAATTACGCACTCACTGTACGTACTTGATAAGGTCGTACTTTTAGTGATAAGAAGAGCGGGCGCGGCGTCGTCGTGTCGCAGGAAAATAAGATTTGCGCCTCTAGCTTATAATAGTCTTTTTAACATAAATACTCTATTGTTTTAGTGATTAGGTTATAGATATCTATATATAGTAATAATAAAGATGAAGAGTTTGTTTGTTTTTTTTGAACGCGCTAATCTCTGTAACTATCAGTCGGATTTGAAAAATCTTTTTGCATTTGATAGCCCAATCCATGAGAAAGGTTATAGGCTATTTAACATCACGCAATGACCCTTAGGAGCCGAGCAAAAAGAAATAAAGTCAGAAATAATGAAACAAAACCGAAGTGATAGCGCGGGCAGGTGATGAGATGCGATGGGGTGGGTCGGGGGAAGAAATTTCATGCGGACGAAGTCGCGGGCAGAAGCTAGTGTAGTTATACGCTTGCAAACGGGGAGTAACATGCAAAAAACTAAAAGTAGAAAATGGCTAAAAGACGCATGACCTTGAATTCCTAAAGAATAAAAACTGCAGTTTAAGTTCATCAGTCAAAACTCATTCTGTATGGAACTGTTTAAGAAAACATTTAACACAGCAATTGTTTATGTTTACAAAGTTGCAGTAATTTAGTTTAAATAACCAAAGACTGCAACAGAATTGTTACGTGGAACAAAAACTAAATAAAATGCTTTGAGGTTATGTTATACAGAGAACAAAATTTAAACAGCATACAAACATATCACAACTCCATGAATGCCTTTGCATTGCATTCATAAATTAATCACCAATTTTCTATCACTTGAATGGCTGCTTTCCCTCGATTTCCCGCTTCAGCTTATCACTCAACAGAAACCCTAATTACAGCTAGTGTCTAAATACTATACCGTTGTGCGTTAATAGACGTGATTAATTGTCACACTGTTTACGTACTTGAGCCATTTACTTCATTATATTAAAGTATGAATATTAATTGGTAGTTTACATAGGATTTGGGATTACTGCTGCTATAGTTCAGTGTTATTGTGCCGTGCAACAATGACAACAAATGGTGTTTGAAGGAATCACATAACATTCACTAAAAATAGACGTAATAAATTACAATATGCAGACCTATTTTGATAAAACCGGCTAAGATTTATATATATTTCCCTGAATGGATATCGACATTTTTAAATTATTTGTTTATATTTTTGGATAACACTCAAAAACCAACTATACCTACAAAGCACACGGGTGGTGTGCTTTGAATAAAGCACACCACCCTATATGCAGTTGATTTTACAGTTAAAGTGTAGGTATTTGTATAAAGGAGGTGGTACTTCATTAGTGTTCGGTATAATCCAGTATAATGAGACCCCTTCTGTCCACCTCCCTCTATAATATAAGGAAGTTACTGAGTATCCCTGGCGCCTACTAATTTCTTCTCAGATTAATTAAGTTTCATGTAATCAGGACAGGCTTTTTATTAAGGACAAAGACGAGGATATTATTCAGAACTAAGAAGAAACTTTACTACTTTGGCTAAATAGATATTAAGATATCACCGTAACGAAATGCTAAATCAGATTAGTCTCTCATTTTGAATTTTAATAAATTCGAAGTTAACCTCAACCTACTTCGTAAAATATAGAGTGGTAACACTGGTAACTAATCTAAACAACAAGTCGTATGTATAAAACAACTCTAAAATAAAACAATGAAAGTTCATGTACATGTTGTTCATTAAACCGCTAAAACAACAATGTTAGCAAGTTTTATATTTCCCAAAGGTAAACCGAGGCACTGGCTTCGATTTTAATTAAATAGAAAGTCGGATCCCCACCCAAGTTATTTGAAGTATTGGCAAAAGTTATGTGAAGTAAATAAGTAGATATTATACAATAAAGAGATTTCACTCACCATTCGGACACGTGAAGAGGTTGCCCTGTGAACAAAAACAAAATTATTAGATATTTAACAAAAAGTTTTCATGAAACAATTCAGGCATTTGGCGTTACTTTGTTCTCGGGAAGTTTCGAAGTATTTGTGAATCGGTAAGTACTGGTACCGATCGTGGGGGATAAATTCACAATAAATAACTAATTTGGAAAGAGGATCAAAGCTGTTCAAGTGTACATCTACCTGATAATCCCATCCGACACCCGCGAGCGTAGAGATGAATGGCTTATTTTTAGACGAACCGATGAATGAAGTAGATATTCAGTTACAGTACATACAGAACACACACAGTACACACATGTTTTTTTTTTTGTACAGTTCAGTACATAATTAATGTTTCCATACTGTGTGTTGGGATGGCATTTAAAAAAAAAAAGAAAATTGCTGAATGGGCCCGCTCTTGACTTCGATCACGCCTGATGGAAAGCGATGGATGAGGTCTATGGTGGAACGAGCGTGCCCAGAAGATGCCTAAGGCTTTCAGTCTAACTAGACTAGATGCGGCTGATTTTCAGTATTTTATACATTTTCAAAACTCAGTTACCCTCAGCACGCGTAGCATGACCACCATAGAAACGGGTTTGTGGACGGAAAAATAGACAAAATTACAGATTGTAGAAAGATTTCTAAAGAAATCTGTCATTTTGCCTATTCTTCCGTCGACAAAACCATGGTCAATTGGTCATGCTAAGCGTGCAGGTCGTCAGGAACCCTAAAGTCAACCTCTGGATGATTTTACTTTTGGACTGTCGCAGTTTCGTATGTTAACCGGACTGATAGCCAAACATGCTTATCGATGCAAAGAGTGGTAATCATTGTGCAAAGAGTGGCCGGTCGACACCACTTTTCGCAGCAAGTCAATCGATCCGCTCGGCTTTTGTTTAGCCACGAGAAGTTCGTCTACTTATTCAAAAAATCACGTAATTTTACTCATTTTAAAAAACGACAGAGACTCACAAAAAGTTCTCGATGGCTTTTTCTATAACAACCGGCTGCTGACTAATTAAATTCTTGTTCTCATTCTGAAGTTATTTATTGTACAAGATTAGAGATTAACGTAATCTATTAAGTACGAGTATAGGGCCACCGTTCTTGACTTAAGTCGGCTATGTAACGTGCTTTCCAATGCAGGCAGCGTAACTTGTTATAATACAGTAAGTTAGCTTTGTATATAGGAACCGCTTCGTTTATCTAGGCAAGTTAGGTACTTGTATCTTAATATATGGGCTAGTAGTAAGTCTGTAAAGCTTTGGTGCCCCCTTTATATTGAAGTAAACTTTGTGTAGGCCGCCCGTCATATTACTGAGCCCATATTTGGGAATCTCGTTACACGGCCACTCAATTTAGCTTGTATGTGACAATATTACGGCAATGAATCTCTGTTATGGGCAACTGTGTACCCATACAGTTTGAGGTTGGACGATAAATTAATTTTGATAGGAAAGTTCCGAAATAAATGCGGTAAATAAAATAGTTTTTCTACTTTTATGTACTGTATTTAAAAGGGTTTTGAATTTCGGAAACATTTTAATAAACGTGTAGGTACTGCGCGTATTATTAAATATTTCAATTTGTGATGAATAAATGCCTGATAGACTGTTACTGAATTAAATAAAATCTATTAGGTAGTTGTTAACTGACACGTTTCGCTCGACCGCCCGCAGCGCCGGCGAAATTATCAAAATTACCAGAAAACTAATGGATTGATATTCCTAAACCGCACACATCGAAACAAATCCGAAATGTGGTCAGTTTCACAGTTTTCCATTCGGAAATTGATATAACGGGCGGTCGTGACAGAATGAAACATTTCGAGTGGCTTGCCAAACTGGGGAAAGTGGGTTTGCGAGGACACTCGCCACCCGTGACCGAATAAAACAGTTTTAAACGAAACAATAAGTTCTATAGGATAAAACAATTAATAAAACGACGAAGCATTCCACTTAATTGTTACGTAAGGCTCCCTGCTGATTGATGGTGAGAGCCGAGATTCAAATACCGACCCGTAGAAAGTAAATTCAATGGAGTAACGCCAGTTCGTAAACAGAAGTGCGAATTTCAATCAACATTGTTCCCCAACACTGAAAACTGAAGTAGTAGTTTTACTTAGTATGTTTGCCGGGAACTTTTACGTACGATAAGGAAAGAAAATAACTGAATTTATGACTCAAGTTTTATTCTAGAGAATTTTGCTGATTCGATCCTGCGGTTTTGTCGCAACGTTGTGGCAAACCATAACGTCATTAAATTCTAGTTGAAAAGCTGAATTTTAAATTAATTAAGTCAATATCACATAACAGCGATGCGTTCAAATATATACGGGAATTATACGTCACTGCTTTTACCAAATCAAACAGACTGTGTCGAAAGCGCAAACTCGCATTCGCAATGTTTGTCTAACTACTTACAAAATCACAGAGCCGCCAATCAGTACTAAAATAATGTCACTCGGTGATATGAAAGTTAATGTATTCTGACGGTCTATGGTTTCTGGGTGTAATGGATGTAATCAACTTGTAATCGATCTCGCGAAGCTGCACAGAGTCGGCTGACAAAGTTACGCAACTCGATATTATTATTTTGTTATGAGACGGCCTACAGTCTACAGTGCCTACCAGCCAATATTATGGGAATTTAAAAAGTTCATGGGTAATTTATATCGATGTAGCTCATAAAATCGGTTGCTGTATCGAATTTCGAACAATAATCGAATCTCTATGATTTACCTAAATCATTGATAGTAAATTAGAATGCAAGTCTGCGGCATTGACATGTTATGGTTATTAATTATCCCAATCAGAGGTGTTACCTATTGTAATGATACCGTTATTAGCGGTCCTGCAAAACTAACAGGCTACACTATAGTGATCTATCTATGGGTAGTATACACTCAGTGATTATGACTAATGACTGTGGTTTAAACAGATATTATTATGGACTGATTAGTACCTATATACTTAGTAACAATGTTTATTAAAACATTATCAACATGCCGCTCTATGTTGAAATATGGGTTCAAAACATTCGGTAACGTATTGATGATGACTTCTTCAGTCACACGAGCTGCAGGTCAACATGAATGGCAATCCCACGTTATAACTATGTATAGTCGAAGTAGTGTTTTGGTCTTATACAGGATTATTTTCAATTGGCTAGCTAGTAACTCTGCAGACGCGATGAGTATTGATATGTAAAACACGATTTAAAAAAAGTTTTTTTTAGAGGTTAATGACCGCTGTTATTGTTGTTACTTGAAGTATGAGCTGAGAAAAACTGTCAAGCTCATCAAGTCTGTGAAGTTTACACAAACAAAAACCAGATTTTCTAAACTAATATCGCAAGTGACTACAATGATGCGGTCGATGACCCACAAAAATCAAATTAATATATTTTTTGTTTTATATCATGTTTAGGTATCGATATTACCCAAAGCGTCTGCGGAGTTTAGCTAGCTAAGTTAAAATAACCCTGTATAAGGATGGTCATTTGTAATTAATTCTATGTTGTTATACAAGACAATGTGCCGCACTATAAATATGAAAGAACAATAAGTATTTTCTTTGCAGATTCGGTAAAAGTAATCAATGTTGCAATAGTGTTGCGAAGTTGCATTGTGTAAATAAACTGTTTGTTTAACATACAATGAGATGTTCCGCTAATATGATTTGAGAAGGCTGTATGCACATCCGCCTGTGTCAAATAATTCCATTTTAATCGTTGATCAGTTTTTAATTAAATCTTTATTGTTCTTTTTCTAGGCCACCTGGCAGCGTTGCAAACGATTTGGTTTAATTGAGTCAATCTGATTTAATGGCATTTCGACTTCAGTGGACTGATCTGTCTAATTGCCCAGATTTTATTGTGTCGTAGTAAAAAAAAATCGTAACTTTGAACGGAATAATCCAAATTGCTTTTGTAAAAGTATGAGTTAAAATGGATTAAGAATGTATATTTCCAATTTACCGGGTGGTACTTTTAAAAATAAAGTCTAGGCGTAAAATGTTGTATCAGAAAATACGCGAGCTTTATGACCGACTACAATATCCTACATTGTAGTCCGCTGAGACGCAAGAGAGAACATTTTTGCAATTAAAAGAGATATTGACATAAGCGTTTAGTTATATCTGACATACAGGGATAAATTAAATTAACTAGCGAAACTTCACAGACTTGTTTGGTATCGATATCTAAACTCGATGAAACAAAAGAAAACAGATTTTCTCTACTCATTCTTCAAGTAACAACACCATCCAGCGGTCGTTGACCCCCCAAAAAAATATCAAATCTTTTTATTTGAATTTTATCATAATATTAAGATATCGATACCCATAACGTCTGTGAAGTTTCGTCAGCTAATTTAATTCGACCCTGTATACATTAATAAGCCATTCCATCTCTTTCTGTGGGTGTCGATGTCGTAGTTAATCCCATAACATCTGCTATGCCTCTTAAAGAAACTTCAAGACTTCCAGAAACTTACAAGAAAGATAGAACATACTTTATTGTGCAAGAAGCAAATGCCAACTGTAGGTACCTACTCAGCTCCATACGAAGCACAAAGACGCTGAGCTAAGTAAAATAAAAGAAGTAATATAAGCTTACCTCTGAGCCGGCTTGCACAGCAGCCAGCAGGAACACGACGACACATAGTGTCGCCGGACACCTTATCAACATCGTAAATCTGTGAACAAAACATAATAATGCTTAGCTTTTCTTTACAACAATGTTACAGAGCTTTGTATCAAATAGTAGGTACAGTAGGTAAAAGAGAAAAGTGAGCGGGCAGCTTATTTCAGGGAAAGGAAATAAGGCTGGTGCTGTATGCTGTAACAATATCACGTCGACCGACCGGTCGACGTGATATTGTTACACTTGTGTCTTGGTCCCTTAGGACTCTTTGATACATTCATAATACATAGATAGAGAGTACACCATGTCTATTTGATTTATTTTATTTTTATGTATTTGGAAATTCAACAGCTTATAATTAAGTTACATGAGTTATGAGTGTTCACCCCACTATCAATGAACAGCTCAATGCAGTTGCGTCAAAGTTAAAGTTACAGCATCTTTCAGTCTGCATACACTGCTCAGTGATAGCGAGATGATGACAATTATCACTTAAGCCAATAATAGAGTTTCACGGCATTGATAAAGCCAGGTTAACTAGAAAGTAGCGAGAGAAAACAAAAGAAAAAACTTAAACAAGTATAGCTATCAATAGGTAAACTGCGATTTTTGACACATTACTCACATTAAATTCAAGTACTATGACTATATATATATTTTTTTTTTATGGTCTTCAACCATCGTTTTATCTTCGTTCGACCATTCAACCATCGTTTTATCATCGTTTAAATAAAAAAAAACGTTTTTTACTTTAATTTTTACATTTACAAAGGAGATACCATCCTTATATACCGTCCATACACATCCAATTACAAATTATAGTTTCTACCTGACAACCATGAGATTTCTTATATGATACGAGTATAAACTTTAATTTTACAGCGTCTGATCTAGACTTTTAAAATATAAAAGAGTTGTTTGTTCAGTGCATATAAGTTCCTGTATCTGCATGTTTAACTGTTTTACCGTGTATAACTTCGTCATTCATGCCCAGACATAATATATAGTAGCTATGAGAGTTGAAGAGATAAATTGTGTTTTATTTATTACACTTGCAACTTGCAATGTGAATGCTAAGTTTACAGGGCAAAGTAATTGTGAAAAGTTAATCACACTTTGTTAGATATACGAGTATGTACCTTGTTCTTGAAATTGCTTGGCCTTTCTAAACTAATATTACACAGAGCAAACATTTGATTTTTTGTATGTTTCTTACGCTTTCACGCTAAAACGGCTAAACGCATTTGGATTAAATTTGGCACATGGGTAGACTATGACCTGGATTAGGACATATAATACTTTTTATCCCGATATTCCCACGGGATCGAGACTTATACGGGTGAAAACGAGGGACGCGGCTTGTACAGAATAAATTATAACGTGCATGCTGTTATGTTACATAACCACGGTATATGCCGCAGTATCTCATTTATACCAGTACACTCCGCGAGACTCGTAAACTTCGAATAGATAATGGTTAGTTTGCAGCCTGAGTTGCCTGTATGAGGTCCTGGGTTCGATTCCCAGGTCGGGCAAAGTGTTATTGGGATTTTCTATCTAGAACAGTTGTTTTAGATAGAAAATCCCAATAACACTTTGCCCACTTTGCACAAATCCAGGCTGCTACTGAGTTCAGTAGCAGCCTGGATTTGTGCCCGGTTTATGGAAGTCTATTGCCATAAACCGGGCCTCTTAAACATGGGACTTAAACATATCTGGCGAAATGTGGGTGTACTATACGTACAGCTTTGCCTAACCCTTTGGAGAAACGAGGCGTGATTATGAATGTGTGTAGTTTATAAAAAGTTCGAATATGGTTACGCTGTCCTCCCATACCTACTGTAACTCGAAAACATTGTAAAAGCCAATTATTTTTAAAAGAGTAACCATGGAGTTTCTTGCCGGTTCTTCTCCATAGGAAACGACCAATTGGAACCGTGCACCTAGCTTCTGACGTTTCATAAGTGCCCATGTTGGTTTATGTGAAATAAAAATATTTTGATTTGATTTGATTTGGTTTAAGAGGAAATGCGGGTGGTCGTTTCTCCAAAGAAACGCTCTCGCCTGTTTTCTTTCTGGCTTAATGACCATAAAGCAATGATTTTTCACAGAATAATAATATTAACTTCTTGTATGTCCCTATGCTTTCTTTTTTAATGATACATTATTTTTATAAGCCCTCAAAAAATGCTCAAAATTGCCGATTTAAACCGCTGTCAACAGAGGCCTAGTGTACAAATTTGACAACTATAAATGAAAAAAGAAAAACATAGGGACACAGTATTTATATCCTTCTTATTCAGTTTATGAAATGTCTTTTAAGTTGGGACCAATATTGTAGAAGGAAATAGGCGAGAGGCTAACCTCGAAATATGACTTTTTACCTAGGCTTTTGCAAAAGTCTCTCCGACCGCATTTACTCATAAGGTGGAATTCAGGTGTAAAATCACAACCAAAATGCAATCTCCGTAGCGACAGAAAATATCCTGCTGATTATAACGAATGCACGAAGTCATGTGCTTTTCAGCAATTCACTCGTTAAATAATATCAATAAGCCGACGAGACTCCGTGCACTGGTTAATATTTATGAAGTAAAATTACAAAAATCCATTCTCAACCCGTTTATGTATTAATTGAAATTAACGTCAGCATATTTGTACAGAGATTCAGAAATTGAATCGGGATTCGTGAAATACTGGAATGAAAAGTTTTCATTTCACGTTTACCATTTCATCGAATATAGGTAGGTACCTTGTTGTGTCGGTATGAAATCATCACAAATTGGTTATTGGTATTTTTTGGTAAATTTTCGGTTTAAATTAATCGGCCTTTTTGAAATCAGTCTGCGTACTCAAACGAGTAGGTCATTAGATTGAATCCTTGTTTATTTAATTTTTGTTGGTAACCTTTATTTATTTATTTTTGTTAGTACTTAACAGGTGTGTTTAAACTTGTAACTTTTCTCGCAAGGTTTCCAGATGAAATAGTCATTACGTGCTGTGTATAATTATTCCAAGATAAGGCGACTACATGACCTATAGCGCGGTCTTTGTCTTGAAGCGGGATGACACAACGCTGGTAATTTATAGCAAAATATGAAGCAATTATCTATTTACAAAAAAACAATTGTTTGGACAAAAAATTAAAACACCAGTGCTTTAGTATGTTGCTTGTAGAATAATCTGACAAAAAATCATATGATTGTATGTAGTTATATTAGTACGGGTTTTAAAGTTTTTAGAGGTATCTTCATGATTTTTTTCTATCGTATCAAATTATTTGTATTATGTTTTCAACACACTATCTACCTAGCATTTAAATATTCTGAAGAATATCATATATTTTTCTGATTTTGTTTACTGTAGTCGATCATAATATACTTTTATTGTTTCTAAAACTTGCGTTTTTTGCGTTTAGGTCCTGTAAGCCCCATATGTTATTTTGTTGCTAAGTTGCTCTCGGAATATGAGGTAGCCAATCCCATAAATAAATAACAACAAGTTCGTATTAAGTTGTACTGTTTATGCAATACCGGGATGGTTTTGGACTTGCAAATGCAATTGCATTCTATTTTGCAAACATCAACACTAGCAAAACAATGTAGATATGCATCTATATAGAAACATTGAAATCTATACAGTTTTGTTCGCTGGCTGGTCGCTATGTAATTTAGATTCTGTCAGCGAGTCCCGAAATCGATCATAATCCAATCTTTTTTTTTGCAAATTCTCGTCGGTTGCTACCTATGCTATGTCAGTTATTTGAAACTTGCGACACAATGATTGACCGCGTGGACAAAAGCGGGTAGACATATATAAAATTAGGTTAGGCATAAATCAGTAAATAACACTATATGTATTGTTATCATACCCGTGAGCTACCGTGCCGTAAAATTTCTACATTTATATTCTGTAATGTTTATGGTGTACATAAGAAAGAACATTCTATTATATTCTAATCTAATTGCAACCCAACAAAATAGGATATTTATTAAGGTACCTCAACAGCTTCTATGTATAATACATTATCTTAAGTAATCACAAAAGTCTCGGTCTTACACAGTCGCCGAAGGATAGACGGTAAATGATGATAGTTACTAGACAAACACTTCATCAAGGTTCATAACAACTAATAGAGAATAATATTGATTACATTAGGTCTGATTAGTGTTTCAAGCAAGAACGCTTTTAAGGTGGAAGCGCCAGGGTAGTCCGCGAATTCCCAATTTTCTTACGTTTATTCAAACTCAAACTCAAAGCATTTATTTCAATTAAACCATTTACAGGCACTTTTGAATTGTCAAGAAGTCGGTCAGTCAGAAAATATGAAGCTAGTTGCCCATTCCAAAGCGTAGGTACCTATGGAGAAGAACGGGCAAGAAAATAAATATTCAATCATCAAAACAACTCTCTAAGTTCATAAAACCCTATTGCTTGATATTTCATCAAATAGACATGATATGATGTTAATGATTATAATTCTGTAAATACATATCAACTTGTTACGGTCGCGAATCATATATAGTTCAACATAAAACCTGACACTGATCTGCAAATTGTAAAAAAAACGTAAGAAAATTTGAATTTCGCGAGCTGCCCTGGTGCTTCCCCATAAAGCAAACATAATCAAAATTGCTACGGCAGACAAAATTATTCCTAAACGAGTATTCGAGTCACGCTACTATTTTGGTTCCACGACTCAACTGTGGGACTGAAGCAACATTTTTTCTTAAGTAAAAATTATGAGAATAGTACACTACAATTAAAAGATAAGATAACAAAGGTTTGTCAAAGCACAATGAAGTGATTGTGTAAACCCGTTTAATTATGATGGTGCAACGAATACCGGCGCGCGTCGTGTGAGTGGCTAACTTAAGAGACTAAATACATGCGGACGGTTGATTAGTCGTTAGTGGTAAGTAGAGCAAGGGCAGTGTTAGACGGTCTTGGTTTTGATTGGACGGGAAATCAATTATTTTCTGTTGCAATGAATATAGAAATTACTCGTGCAGGAAATACATTTTACTATAGGTACAAGAGATGGAATACGCTGGATGTAAGAAGCACAGGACCGGTGAATATTGCGATACTAGGAGGAGGCCTATGTACGGGGGAGGAAATAATTCGGCAAAATGGTGATGATGACACCACTTAATGAAGACATAATAGAACTATCAAACCTCGAGGATGTTAATAAAATAGAAACTATAGTTTTAGATATTTTGTAACTCAATCTAAACGCATTGTTCTAAGTCGATAGAGACACTAAACCTCAAATTCAAATATACCTATCAGAAATTGAATAGATAAAGTTGTGCGCACACACGTTTTGATGTCATTACGGGTAGTAATAAAAAGTGTAATGGAACTGCCCGGTTCCTTGTAACGGTGAGCAGAAATGATTGGTGCTTACATATGTGGCGTAATGTACACGATTATTACATAATAACATACTAGTCTACGCTCTCTCATATAATGGACCACCGGGATACTGGAATAAGGATTTTGTGGTTATTCTACAATTTTGATTGAACTTTTGATTGAATTAGTATTAAAAATGTTAAAGTATTTAAAAATTCTGCTGACGAGTGGGTTGATGAAAGCAACATTATAGACGTAGAAGACACAAAAAGTGCTGCTGATAAAACCCCATATACCATACGGGACTTAACGGACTAAAAGCAATGAAGAGGTAATTTCATAGCAGATATAAATATGAAATCGATAAAATGTGACATTAAAGTTTATGCACTTGACACAGAAGAATCGATACGGTATCTAAACTTAGGAATTTGCAGCGACTGAATCGGTGTACATTTCAGATACAATTTTAATGTAATAAGTTATGAAAGTTAGCTTCCATATACCAACTTGCGAGTTGATATTACGAACTTAACGTTTTAAGGACTAGTTTTATAAGGAAGTTATATTAAAGTTTATTATGACACAATTTTGTCGAAGGAAGTTTAATGAGAATGTTCCGGACTTTCAAGGTTTCTTTTCATCGAAGTCATAAAATGGGGCTTTAGAAGTAAAATACGTTCATTCTGCTTTGGTAACATAAAATATATACTGAAAATATCTAAACGACGGATGGCGGTGACGTTTGAGTACTACACTTATACTTATTAATAATAAAGCAGAAAAGTTTGTTTGTTTGAACGCGCTCTCTGGAACTACCAGTCGAATTTGAAAAAATATTTTTGCATTAGTTAGCCCAATTTCTGAGGAAGGCTATAGGCCATTTAACATCACGCCAGGACTCTTAGGATCCGCGCCAAAAGAAAAAAAAAGTAATAAAGAACGGTAAACGAAAACAAGTAATATCGCGGGTAGGCGATGCGATGCGATGGGATGGGTCGCGGAAGCAAGGTTAGTATTTAAGTAATGAAATCAACAGACAAGGTATGTACCTCCAAAAATAATGTTGCTCAGTAACTTTGCAGTAACCTTCTGTCTGTCGATGATGTCATAGTTCGTGTCCGGATTCGATTGTACAATTTTGAAGCTAACAATCGATTAATTAACATAAAGTCGAATTTTAAACAATAATATACTATTTGTACTACGGGTTTTGATCATGCTCATGGAATTTCAAAGTAAGAATATACAAATTAGATAATGTTAATAAGAAATAGCTCACGATTTACTTTTAGGATGTTAAGTTATATGTTGTAATTGACAAATTACTTCAAATCACAACTCAAAACTCAACTCTCAAAACGATGAAGGAAAACATCGTGAGGAAACCATGTGTCATCTACAAACCCTCATTGGGCCCGCGTGGTTACGGTACACTCCGTCTTACAAAGAAGAGGCCTGTGTTCCAGCAGTGGGAACATTATAGGCTGATTATGCTTCAAGTCACAAAGTTATAACTCCAAAAAATTACGTCAGTAGGGAAGTATTAGATCCATCCAATATTATCTTTGCCATCGTCTATTAGCTTTGTCCATATATTCACACGAATCTAGAAAATCTTCACTATAATTAAGTAGGTTCAACATTAAGTAGGTAAGTAAAGAAACGAAGCTTCGACCTGTATATTAATAATTTAATACCTGAATATCAGGTTCTGTTAGAATTGAAGAGGTCAGATAATCGCCTGGTTTAAAACCTGAATATCGCTATGTCACGGATGAATAACCCAGTGGTGGCTTACTTAATCGAGCCCACGAAGAATTCATTTAGTCAGGGTTCGATTGAAATGAAGTAGAGGTAAGTATAGATGAAGAACTTAATTTATAAAGCTCTAAGCAAGACCCTACAAACAAAAGAGGGATGGAAGGAAAATAGATTTTCACCAATAACATGGTTTTATAATTAAAACATGGAGGATTTTTTTGAATTAATTGAGATGAAAGAAGAGTTGGACGTAGAATGTGAAATCAATATAGTTAGCATTCAAAAAAGTCTATTAGAACAGCTTTTGCAAATAGTTATATCTTACTAATTCAACGATTCTGGTAATTTTAGAATTACTAATAAACAAAAAAAAACTGTTGATTTTGTTAAAAATTTGTAAGTATTAGATAATATTTTTGTGATCATACATACATACATAATCAGCCTATAATGTTCCCACTGCTGGGACACAGGCCTTCTCTCAGTGAGAGGGAGTGGGCCGTAATGCACCACGGGGGCCCAGTGCGGGTTGACAGATGTCACATCGAATTTTTGGTTCTAGGACATGCCGGTTACCTCACGATGTTTTCCTTCACCGTTTTGAGAGCAGTGGTGATGAAATAATTTATACAAAGTAAAGCGCCTGTCTGGATTCGAACCTACGACCTACAACTCGTAAGACGCGGCCGTTACCACTTGGCCACCACTGATCTCTGTTTTGTGATCACCAGATCACAATTTTGAAACATTTATGAGACAACTTTTTAGTAATAAAATAACATGTTTGGCTATACTCAAGAATGTTTGAAGTGGATATTGTAGTGTTGCAAGAAAGGAAATCGGTATTACAGGAGGTAGTATTACTGTAGGGATATTGCAACAGTCATACGCCAGTTAATAAGAAACTCGTTATAATTTAACCAATTACGTTGTAGGAAAAGGTAAAAAATAGAGAGCAGGTAGCATTTGATATGAAACTTAGTTCACGTGCAATTAGCAAGTCAGAAGTTGATATAACTACAATTTTACAAGCAAAAATGATGAAGGTAGCATGAAATGAGACCTATGCTTCACGAGGATCAAGTCACCTAAACGAATAAAAAGGTAAAATTACAAATTATGATGTATACATAACATACATAATCAGCCTATAATGTTCCCACTGCTGGGACACAGGCCTCCTCTCTGTGAGAGGGAGTGGGCCGTAATCCACCACGCGGGCCCAGTGCGGGTTGGTAGATGGCACATGTCTTCGAATTTTTGGTTCTAGGACATGCCGGTTTCCTCACGATGTTTTCCTTCACCGTTTTGAGAGCAGTGGTGATGAAATCATTTACACAAAGTAAAGCGCCTGTCTGGGTTCGAACCTACGACCTACAACTCGTAAGTCGCGGCCTTTACCACTGGGCCACCACTGCTCTAATATAATAATATAAT
This sequence comes from Hydraecia micacea, assembly GCA_914767645.1. Classification (NCBI taxonomy): domain Eukaryota; kingdom Metazoa; phylum Arthropoda; class Insecta; order Lepidoptera; family Noctuidae; genus Hydraecia; species Hydraecia micacea. Next base: position 13,094,518 of record OU611783.1, on the reverse strand, counting down.
TATGATGTATCTTGTATTACACTTTTTGATTTTAGACACTACGCGTTGCCACCAGAACAAGTTCAAGCCATTTACCGTGACTGCCAATTCCGGACCATAACAGTATTCCCCACAGAAAAACTAAATTGCGTTGCTGTAGGCATTAAGTGCGGGAGAGTTAGCGGTCCGAGGCAAATGAGACTTTTAAGCTGAGTCTATTACCGAGTCTGCTGGGGTTGGCTACTTATCCAAAGAGATTGAGCTATACATAATATTTAAGACTAGCTTCTGCTCGCGACTTCGTCCACACGAAATTTCATGTTCCTCCAACCCATCCCGTCGCATCGCATCACCATCCCTCGCTGTCACTTCGTTTTCGCGCGCGCTTTCCGATCTTTCTGACGTTTTATTTTTGATCGGCTCTTAAGAGTTGTAGGGTGATGTTAAATAGCCTATAGCCTTCCTCAAGAATTGGACTATCAAATGCAAAAATATTTTTTTAAATCCGACTGGTAGTTCCAGAGATTAGTGCGTTCATACAAACATACAAGCAAACAAACTTAGCTTTATTATTAGTAATAGATAGATAGAACTGTCTTGCGGATTAAACTCAGAAAAGGAATCTAGAAAAACAACTCCACAAAGTTCCGTAAATTTCTCAGTCAAGTAAAACGAATGTGTCTGTTTTATCTACTGCAAGTGCATTATATGACATGTTGCCAGTTCATTGCGTACAAGCATCAAATAACCTTTCCCAGAGAAAGCTAGTAGGGCGGAAAGATTATCCAAGCATACATCCTATTTTCCTTCACTCACGGAAAAACTACCTCCCATGAATATTTTCGGATTGTACGTAATCGTATTTGCTGTATCGATTGCCCACTAACTGTGGATTGGATGCCGATCCCTTGTTTTGGGAAACACGGATACCTTTTCCTGCATAGTAACTATTGGTGTGGATGGTTTGGGCCAAACTCGTTGATCGTTTAGGCACTGGGTAGTTGACGAGGGTTAATTTGCTACAAAGAAATCATGTACTGCCACTTTTATTTTCTGTTTTCTTCTCCTATTCTAATGAAAGCAAGCTAAAAAGCAAATTTTAATTAAATAATGTTTCTAATGATATTGATGATGATACTTTTAATTTCTAATGTAAGCAAATGTGAGTATGCAAGCTGAAGCGGGCTGGCCGTATTTGTCGAAGTACCGATGGCTGGTGAAGCAAACAAGTCCTGGAGTGGAGATTGCTTATTGGCAAGCGTAGCGTGGGACGCCACCCCGCTAGATTGACGGACGACCTTAAGAAGGTGGCTGGGATGGTTGCGGAAGGCGGAGGACAGCGTATTGTGGCGCAGCCTGGGAGAGGCCTATGTCCAGCAGTGGACTGCGATAGGCTGAGTTAAGTTTAATGTAGGTTAGTAGTGTCCTGTTGTTTGTCCTTTCTGTTTACATTAAAGTATATTGTCAATCTTTCTATCCACATGGTCTTCAAGTGTATTTCCATTCTCAGCTCTCTTTTGAATCCCGTTTAGTTTAAAGGAACAAGTCGTGTACCTATTATAACCTGCGTGCTGATTACTGAGTATAGCCGAGTATGCGGGCTGAGAATCACTTGCGTTTACTATCAGTTAAATGACTAATTAAAACACACCTGCGAATAACTTAGATGCTGATTGTACGGCTAAAAAACAAGTCTGCTGAATAGTCATTAATTTGAGAGTTGTGTTAAGCAATTTCCGTCTCTGTTAGGTAACAAATTAAGTTCTTAATACTATCTAGAATTACTAATCTACAACCACCAACATTAAAGTGCTGCCGACGTCCAGCATCGCACGTCTTCCGGCTGCAATAATGATGATGACGGTACAAAAAACCTCGAATGAAGGAATCGAGACCAATAGGAACAACTTCCTCATAATTCGTGATGTATCGTATGCCCCCGTGGCCTGTTCTCACGCGCCGACACCTCCCCTCCCCCATTGTCTTAGAAGTTGCGTCTGCGCCGGTACCAACCGTGAGATTGCTTTGACGCTTTGATGCTTGATGCCACTATCTCTGAACAGATAAGACAATTTTGTTCCGTTCTAATTAATTTTATTATTTAAGCGAAAGTGGGTTAGTCTGTTGTATCATTAGGGATTTTTTGTGTTGCAGGTAACTTTACTGTTAACATAATCAGCGTTGATTGTACCGTCCAAAATTAATGGCTTTTGTTAAAGTACCCAATTTGTGTCTGGTTATTTATGATGACAATATGTATTTTATTCTTTTTAATATATTCAAGTATTATACTGTATAATATAACTAGATGTGGCTGCTATAACAATAAATATTTATCGCTATAACTTATTGATTATATTACTCACACAATATTTACAATTTCTGTTTGAATATCTCTGGTTGTAAGTTTACGATTCAGTTGAATTATGTTCAGTAAGTCTAAACATGTTTATTTAGGCCGCGGTCTCATTGTAAACTAGGGGAGCTACGAAAGTGGGCATGAAAGTCTGGTACTGTTACATTCCTAGGTTGTTATTCATTGTTATATCGATAGAAATCCATACATAGGCCCAAAACATAGAACATTAATACAAAGTAAGATTAAGAACTATTATTAATATCCTTCTATACAGGGTTATTGGAAAAACACCAAAAACCTCTTAAGAGGTCATTGTACTCATCATTATGAACAACTTTTACTATGGGACCAAACCTGAAATCGCGAAAAAAAAATCTGCTTTTCCCTACATTTTGACGTATTATACGAACATAAATGTAGGGAACAGCTGATTTTATTTTTGCGATTTCAGGTTTGGTCCCATAGTAAAAGTTGTTCATAATGATGAGTACAATGACCTCTTAAGAGGTTTTTGGTGTTTTTCCAATAACCCTGTATAAGCCGTAAGCTTATACTTACGTATTAGATACTTCATACGTAATTATTCTCCTCGGAACCCGATTATTTAGGTACGTGCAAGACCCAGATAAGGGCGAATTAGACTGACACCTCCATTGTATTCGGCTGAGCACCTCTGCGGTAATTTAGCCGATAAAGCAGTATGTAAAATAATGTGGGCCGCTATTGTTTTGTCAAATGATTGCTGATTTTATTATGATTTCGATGTATTGGTATCATACAAAAAAAAAGGAAAGGGTATGAGAGCGTGAGGTTACAGTTTGATTTGCTCATGTTTATTACGATAGATGAATAGATTTGTAGGCTGGTTTGTGACGAAACCCTAATAACCAATGTTATTAGAAATGTTATAATTTTAACAAACTAATGTGTTAAATTTGTTACATTTAACATGTTTACATATTTGTATGTCAGTCCATGGCGAAACATGTAAGGTCATAACTTTATTTATAAGACCTTAATGTACCATGTTTTAAAAGCAAATAAATATTATAGTCTATTCTATTGTTGTTTTTGCTTTCTTCTACGAATTGCGGTCTGACTTTTTAAAAGTATTCTTGAACTATATAATTAAAACGCTAACAGATTTAGTATATATGTAGTACAAAATATGAATGGGTGTCATTTTTCTATGAGTCATTTTCGCTTCATAAGTCCTTCTAACTAATATTATAAATGCGAAAATAAGTATGTTTGTTACGCTTTCACGCTAAAACAGCGGAACGGATTTGGATGAAATTTAGCACACAGATAGACCACGACCTGGATAAGGACATAGGGTAATTTTCATCCTAGATCGCAGATGAAGTCGCGGGTAACAGCTAGTCTTCTATAACAGTATACTTTTTTTAGATGGGAAATCATCTAATGACTCCTCCCGCTCTGGGTGGTGGTATAACAGTATACTGCCATCACCAATCAAAACGTCGAACACTCATAATAGTAATCTATTAGGAGGCCTCTATTAGTAACGGACGTCTAAGGCCCGAGGCCTATGTATGTTTAGCAGTACAACTTGTATGTATCACAACCAGTAAGTATAATACATGTAACTATGTCATCTGTCCACACATAAAAAAATAAACTATGAGTAAGACAATGCTTGTTAGTGTGAAAAAGATTACGATCTTTTATTATAAAAATGGAATTTGGAGTTCTCCCACGTCAGGCCGATGGTCTAGTTAATTGACCATTGTCATAATGGGAAACTTGCGTTGAACTGACCTGCTTATTGGCTTGGTAATCACAGGTGTTTTTCGAAATAGCGTCTCACGCTTCTATGTTGTGCACAGTGTTATGCAAACAATGATCAATAAAATATGAGTAAGGAATAGTAATTAGACTTTCGTTTACAATATGAAATAAAATAAAATATGACTAATTTGAAATTGAAAAGTGAGTGTTAAAAGCTTTTTGTGTGAAGGAAAATATATGCCAAAAAATCATGATCTTGGTATTAAATAATGTAATAAGGTTTAAAGTGGTTTTTCATATATCAAATGTGAGATCTGCACCAGTGCTGAAGAAGAGAAGAATCCGGGAGAAGGCCATATGTATATCATATATGCATCGAAAGGCTGTCTGTAAAAGATCGCTTTTAGCTATAAGATCGCCCATTGTGTCACTCTATGTAAAAATTGTACATTTATATCTATGTATAATTTTTATGGTATACATAACAAACAGTAGGTATATCTATCCATCTAAAATTAATATTAGACAAAACACTGTGTTCAACTTTTTCTGTATAGTTTCTTTTTCGTTTTATCTCTTGTCTTTTTTTGGATTAAACTTAATTAACAAGACACCTTATGCGATGTTCTTCACCTTCGAGAGCTTTTTTGGAAACTGTGTCAAGGTTATTAAGATGGCTTTCTCGCAGTGCGGATGCGCAAAACAGTTGAGCATAATAAAAGTAAGCACGATTCTCTTTTCAAAATCCCTTAACTAATTTAACTTGTCAGTGTCAGCTGATTTTTTATTACATATAACTTAGCTATAGGTGTATTCGGTCTACTTTATCACGAAATCTGTTAAACAGATTCTTATAAAAGTTATTAAAACTCTCATATAATTTTAAAAGTATGCGTTTTATTTATGCTAATTGTTTATGTAAATAAATCCATAACTAATTTAGTATGAATCGAATCCATTGGTTTTTATACTCGTAAAAAAGCTATCTAATTTGTGAAGACAGTATACGTAATCTTGAACTTTGTAGACTCATTCTAATTAAAAAAAAAACTATTACTTTAACAATTCTAAGAAATCTGAATGAAAAAAGGTCACATTCCTTAACAAGGACTTATTTTAACACTAAATAGTGCTAACTCTATTAGAACCAAGCATGTAATTTGACAAAGTAGTGCTAAAGAATTCTAGTTCTTAACATACATACAAATTAAGGCCAATATAGCGATTAGTGCCCGTTATGTGTAAAGGACGATGTAAAAGGGAAGTCGTTAGTTATGTCCTGAATATTAATTTTGTTTGTTAAATATTATCGTCGATAGCACTGATATTTTACCGCTGTAATATGATTCATAGGACACAGCACGTTACTTTATTTATTTCTGAAAGGGGTAGGCAGACTCTCTTGTCAAAGTAAGAGGTTTATTATTTTATAAACGTTGCTTAAAGTAAAGAGACGTTTAAATGTCAAAAATGTATGGTTAAACAATTGCTAATCACAACTTAACAAAGCGGGTAATACTGTAGGTTTACTTTAATTTCAGAAAAAAAATCTAATTTAAAGCAAAGCTTGTAGAGACTTGAAACTGACTGAATATAGACTGAAAGAAACTTGAAAAGAAAATCGATTTTTACAATTCAATCTCGATATTTAGTTTTAAATAAAAAGGGGGAAACTATTTATTGATGTGATGCTATTCCTAATTTCAGGTTAAAATTAAAGAAGCAAAAGCCGTTTGGGGTTGAAACGCTGCTCATCATTTCAGGACGCCAAGCGTTTGGTCGACTCTTCAGGTGATCAAAGGGCTGGCCAATTTTTAGGTCAAACTTTTGACCACTTTTGCGGGACGAATTTTTGTTCTTCCCATTTTTTTCTTTCCCTTTATTTACTTGTACATAATATATACTATTTATAGTTTAGTGTTACGTTGTATATTGTCAGTATTTAAGATTTTCCAATGAAAATAAAAAGTACTATCTATTAAAAAGCAAAATAAAACAATTAACACTTAACCACATAGTAATCGATCACAGGCCTCCAGCAGCAACAATGATACATTTAAGCGTAAATACAAATTCCAATTAATTATTTCAATTTACCACTCAGCATGCAATTTATATTAACAGGTGAAGTTTATTTGGTTTGTTAAATCCGTTTATTTTGCCCTCGATGATGCGACCTGTATGTGTGAAGTAGTGAAGTGATTGAATGAAATAGATTTATGTTATGTTCGTTCACTAAATTTGACAGACCAAGCGTGGCACCATGTTACGTAGGTACCATTTGGAAATGTGAGAATAATGAATTTTATGAAACAATATTATACCTATTTGATGATCAGTTAAATCAAATTAATTCCAATGTGCCACGATAAAGCGTAATATTGTTTTTGTTGTGTTGTTTTGATGTCACACAAACACGCATGAACGGTTGTTTTTTTGTTAGCCTGTATTGTGTCCCATTGCTGGGCAAAAGCCTTCCCTTTTTCCTTCCATATATCTCTTTTTTGTGCGATCTCTGACCATGTTGGCCCCGTAAACTAGAATTATTTGGAGAAAATTTTGTATACACTACATTATTAGTACGTAACATTTTAGCTAAGCAAAATATAGTTAGGGATTTGGCTTCTACGCGGTCGGTGGAACTTGAATTGCAATTACAAATAATTCTGTCTGCATTCAGATCACAAATTCAAAATAATTTTGCAGCTAATAATAATATTGGCGCGGTTCAATTAATTATTTGTTTTACTAATTAGTCATTGGTTTCGTGATAAATTAATAGTTGTTTGAATGATGCCAACAACAGATTATAAATAGTATTATTAAAATCTTGTATTGGGATATAAATATTGAATCTAGTTAATAAAGCACTGTGTATTTACCTACTTGTTATTTTATTACACAAGCTACGCGACCAAAAGGAATTACCTACCTTCTGATCTTTAGAGGATATAATGTCAGTTTGCAACAAATAAATCAGAAAACAATGCAGATTAAAAAAAACATCGTTTAAAACATAAAACACAGCATGTTCTCAAAAAAGTGCAGTTATAACCACGTGATATGCAGTACTGCTACATTATTTTGACTATAAAATTACCCTGCTAGCTGTTTTAAATGAAAAATGCTGCAACCAAATTTGCATTCTACCCGAAATCCACAAGAATGGAGTAGATTCGTTGGTATTTTATAAGCTCAAGATATGTTGAGTTATTTATATCTCAAAACTTTTTCAATAAGGCGGTTTGTGAACTAAGAAGAAAAGCGAATTCTAACATGCAAATATCAACTATTTACTTAACAGCTAAAGCTTCTCAAACAAATCAGGTGTTCGGTAGATTTAAGTACATAGAAGCATCATAGAAGTAGAAAATCGCAAGACAAATTAGTTTTACATGATCAGATTGTTTAAATTCCAATGTTAATGGGAAAGTCGTTTGTGCCGGACAATCAATGGCAGTAACTGGCAGGCAATAAATGAAATGAATGATAGTTGAGAAGTTGTGAGTAGTGTTTGCCGGCGAATATTCACTTTCTCACCGTACACGTGGGCCTGTATTTGAGATATGTTTCGAAGAAAGTGAGAGGCGTGACTTTTTCTTTACTCAAACGATTTGCTAACCGGCTGATAGTGTACATTTCTAGATGTCCGGGAAAAATCATGAATGGAATTCTTTATTTGTTTTCTTGGTGTCAAGTATTTTTAAAAGCTGAATTTAAATTCAGTGCTATTTGTCCTAAGCTTTTAGACCAACAAGGATTTCTTTTTTTGTATTGATGATGAAACAAGTTTTAAACTTGAATCAAGCATCCTATTGTTACCGGTTCTTCTTTCAACTCTCTCGATTAATTCCACGTTGGTGCGATAGAGACAGCAATTACCTGCAAAGAGAACATAACGATTAAAAATTAAGTACGATTTCAAACTATGCTGTAGAAATCTGTACTAAGAATACTTTTACTTCTATCTTGCTAGTACATACTTATATATATTTGACTCAAATTGAGGTCGGCAAAGTACTACAGTAAATTTATTAAGTAGGGTAAGTTACTATTTTAACTTTATTTAGAAGTTATTGTTCACAGGATCACTTTATCTTAATTAAACTTAAATACACTTATTTTTGTTAAGAGGAGTTGTGGCCGAGTGGTATCGGCCCCGACATTCGAGTTAAAGGTTGTGGGTTCGAACCCAGGTAAGCGCTTTACGTTGTGTAATTTATTTCATCGCCACTGCTCTCAAAACAGTGAAAGAAAACATCGTGAGGAAAACGTTTTTGAACTTTCGGTTCTAGGACATCCTAGAACCGAAAATTTGAAGACGCGTGACATCCACCATCCCGCACTGGGCCCGCGTGGTGGATTAATGCCCACTCCCTGTCACAGAGATGAGGCATGCGCCCCAGCAGTAGGAACATTTTAGGCTGGTTATGCTACATTTAGCTTCTAAATTTGTACTGTATTACTTCATTCTATAATTTTAACTTTCAAACAAATTGTGGTACGACTTTAGACCGTATCTTCAAGAATGAAAACACATTTTTAGAGTAAACTAATTGAAGAGCTTGTATGTTGAACAACTAACATATGTTCACGAGACGAGAATAACACATACAATCAACATTGAGCCAGTATCTTTTCCCAAACATACGTCCTACATACAAAGTTAGATCGAACGGAGCCAAAGCGATAAAAGCCTCTCTTTGACAGAACCTTTCATACAAACATGCGGGCAAATAAAACGGGCTGAAGCTGCTGAACAAACACGCCTAATAAAAAAACTTGGTATCTTGCTGAACTAAGCGTAGTGCAGTAGTGGTGGAACGTGGAACACAGAGCAAGGAGCCAATGGAATCCAAAGCGAACAGCGCAAAATACTGGCTGGTCTAAGCTGACCAATAAACTTCTATAATGGAAAAAAAGACAAGGTACTTCTTGACAAGAGGTTTTAGTATAAACAATCAAGAAAGAGTATCCTGTGTGTACAGCAAAGTGCGATTGAAAAGCAAGCAGTATTGTGGCTGTACAGACGCCAGCACATCAAGTTACTACAATCTGTCAAATTTCTTTAATAGATTTTCAACTTTATCGCTGAAGTATAAGGTTCAATGTTGATTGGGAAAATTTGACAGATTGGGGTAGGTTGATTTGCTGGTGTCTGTACAAATTACTTTGCTTTCTCAACAATTAGCTTTGGTAGCATAGTTTAGACGTCAAATGTTCAGAAACAGCTGTGTCACACTGCAATGTCGCTACTTGGGATTCTCCGATGCCAGGTATATTAAGAACATTAACCTGTCGAACGAGCTCTCTTAAATATCATACATAGTGTCAGAATTGGAATAGCACTAGCTGTTGCCCGCGACTTCGTCTACGATCCAGGATGAAAAGTAGCCTATGTCCTTACCTAGGTCATGGTCTAGCTTTTCTTGCACTCTCAGCATTTTTGGTAAGTTGGAATCTGTAAAAAACCCACGGGTTTTCGCGACGTAGCATTCCATCTGCTTCTTATTCCGTCTAGTTGCAACGATAAAGCGCATAGCAGCATTATTGTGCGAAGATGTTATCGTTTTACGGTACGAAACTGTCTGCGACCCAGTTCGCGTAACAGTACCTAACTGCAATGTTTTAGAAATAGCTAACGATGTAATGTGGTCATTGATTAACTGATTCTGTTAGGTTTTATGTGATAGATGTGAGGACAGCTGAAGTTATAAAATCTAGTGACATCTTTTAAAGACTGCATTAAAAAAAAATTAAGTCGACGAATCAAGGTTCTTGCAGACAGGAACGACGCGACTGTTGTAGAGCAATTTCTATGAAAATTTCATGGAAATTATTCTACTAGAGTCACGTCAAGCTGTCATGTTGCGCCTGTCTGCGAGAACCTTCACGCCTCTTGTTCGGGAGGGTTACAAGAAATGCTATGAAATATTACGCTTTTTTTTAAATTAAACTACACATAACTGGCGACATGTGGGTCTACTATAAGTACACCTTTGTCTAAGTCTTTGGAGATTACAGTCACGCCTGTAATCTCCAAAGAGTTTTGTGTTTATTTTCTCTATAGGTAAAACTTAAATCGGAAGAAAAATGGGCGATTGGCAGAGAGTTTGATCCAACTTGATTACAACATCGGTTAAAAAAGGAAACTCCGTCAAGATAAATCCATAAGACGAAGATCGAATTACACGGCACAATTATATTAAAAAGTATTTTGAACGAAGCATCGTTTACTCGATCGACCCCGTGGAATCGAGCAAGCAATCAACGCGGCATTGAAACTCCAAACATCGCGATATGTTGATCCGACGAAAAAAAAAAGACTGCTTATGAAAAGCTTCAATAGCTAGCCGGCGATGTTCGATTGGGTTTAGTCACGCAAACTTTTTGTTTCGTCTCTTCGCTTTGGTTGCTAATAGGAGTAAAAAAGATGGGTACCTGGTACAAATAAAGGTATAGTTAAGTCGAAATATCAACGTTGCACAAAGCAATAAGTCGGTTCTCTTGTAACGATGTTCGTTTAGTGAGATATAATACAATTTATTGATGCTGTGGGTCTAACCAAATAATAAATGATGATTTGTGACGTCATCGAAATCTTACTCTTCTTTTTCTTTGAAGTTTGTATCTTGTTGTTGGGATAGCTACGTCACGTCTTCTTAATACACTATCAATAGCAATCTGAATAATTTTAAACGATATTTCTAATCCATAGCTTCTTAAGTTCGAAAAAAAAAATCTGCTCAACAACGTAAATATGTAAATAACGCAATGAATGTTGTTGAACTGTCAAAATGAAAGTCATTACTACTGTTAGTGTATTACGCAATTACCTCGCGGGTTTGTTCCTTTTTACTTGACTTGTAAACAATTCAAAGTTATCGCCACTTGTCGCTTCGTTAATCAAGCTGGAGAACTAAGTAGGGGCTAGCGCATAACGGAATGCGATCGCCATGGAGCGAACCACAGCTTGGCGGAAGTTAGTTACGATATCATTACATTGCATCTACATTTAAATATGGAGGAAAGGCATTAAAAATAATCGCGTTATCAAGTTTAACTGCATATAACTACAATTAATTATCTAATCATAAATCTTGTCTGGACTAGATTAATGAAGAACTAGGAGGATTCCTGGAAGGGTTGGGCTGAATGTACAGTCAACAAAAGAGATAAGTATGCAGGATCGTCGGATATAGTTGGAGATTAGTTAGAAACCGATGGATGTTGTCGACTGAAATTTAATTTGATAAATGGGCGTTTTTCAAATTTGTTGACCGTTACTAACCGGAACGCTATTTTTTTTTAATAATTTTGTATTTAATTTTTTAATTTTTGGATAGCTTATTAAATGGCTTTTTGAAAATACCAATTGTTTTGTAATTGAACAAGTAGTTGGGCCAAAAAATGAGTTTGTATAGAGCACTGTAGTTCCAGTTAGTAACACTTTTATTATATAATTTTATTATTTTGATATAACAACCAGTTAAAAGACATAAAAAACATAATTTCATATTGTTTTACCACGAGCCTAGTGATTTTAATTATATATTTGGGGATTATACACTTCAAAGTTAGGAAAGTATGCATGGGACATCGTGAAATTGGGGTAACTAATGCTACATATTAATTTTTTTTTTAAATTGAGTGTATATTTTAAATTATTTTTCTGTTTTAATTTAATTTTCTTGACATGTGCTATCGATTGCCATTTTAAACATGATATTTTGACTAATAATTATTTAATAAGTTAATTGATAAGTCAGTGGACATTATGTTTTGGCAATGGTCAACAAATTTGAAAAACGCCCAAATGAGCTGTTTGTTTTCTATTAATAAAATTGAATTTTATTCGAGAACATCCATCGGTTTCTTACAAAACTTCAACTATATCTGACGATCCTGCATACTTATCTCTTTTGTTGACAGTTCACAGTAATGATTACGATGACGTATCTCTATTTGCTATAGGCTCTTGCCTGTTTTCAATTACCGTACTTAAAATTATCGGGACTACATGTAAATATAATTTTCATTGATCAACGTTTTAGGGTGAATTTCGCCAATGAAACTGAACGCGATCAACCCCTCTAATGCCCGGTTTCTGAAGAATTCTTTAACGGAGTTTAAACTTTCAATAGCTATTGATTCGACATAATTATTTATTTAAGCGAATTCCTTCCTTATGCTCGGTTTTTAAGGTTCTCAGATAAACCCTCGATAATAATTCACTCGACTTTTAAGCTAAATTCTTCCTTAATGACGTGTTCAGAAACACGATATCGAACCAATAATCACTATCGAATGGATAAACTCCGTTTAAAACCTCATAAACCGTGCATAAACCGCGTTCAAGAGCCACTGTCATCATTGTTGTGGAATATTGACACTGACAGCTCTTGAACGCAGTTTAGATGTGCTGATCGCGCTCAGTTTCGTTTATGAAAATGGTACTTAGAGTTAAAGTAGATTTTCTTGTTAAAGAAACTCGGCTAGAGGTTAATTTTGATCCTCTACTTAGCGAATCGTTAGTTATATTACGTTACAGTCAATTCACCTGCATATTGATGATATCATAATGTAGTCATCAATTTGCCTATCAACTGTAATTGTGGTATTGTTTTCTCAAAAATGTTTGTTACTGCGGTTTATGGGAAACGCCCGATCAGCTGTGAAACTACAGGCTTTTGTAGAATTGCCAAAAATACACAATACAGAAAACAACAAAAGGAGCCTATTGAATCTTTAAAACAGAATAAAACTTTTTCATGATTCTTTTGTGTGTGAGGCGGTGGAAAGTCGTAGGTAAGCCGGTCGGGTCGGTCGCAAACGATACACGTACGTAGATACGTGTCGCATACGTGATGCTTGCCTAAAACGGAACGCGGCTCCTCATTGCCAGTGTCACTCGTCCATTGACTGTTTAACAGTTACAACCTTTTATACCTCCCCTCCCTAAATGGTGATGTACGCGACTTCAATATTTATGCGCCAAAGTGAAAGAGCTACCGAGAACGGTCACTGAAAGTTGACACCACTAGACTTTTCAATGTTATTATAGCATTTATATTAAACGACATTGACATTTATGCATTTCTATTGCCGTACTAGCTTCTGCCCGCGGCCTAACCCGAGTGGATGTCGGAAATTTCATGGGTTTTAATTCAAAGTCAAAGCATTTATTTCAAATAGGCACATAAAAGGCACTTTTGAACGTCAATTTTTTTGCGCGGTACCCTAATTCTCTTTCTAAAATAAAAGTAGCCTAAGTTACTCTTTCGAATATTATCTATCTGCAAGTGAAAATCGCTCCAGCCGTTTCGGTGATTACCCGGAACAAATAGACAGATCAGCAGACAGGCAAACAAAATTAAAAAAAATAAATACTTTCATATGCATTTAGTAAAAAGTTATTATTTTGACATTACAAACAGACACTCCAATTTTATTTATTTGTACATTAATGTAATATTTGTATATGTATATAGATTAGCCCCCTTACTTATAAGAGTTTTATAGCGTCAGTATAGTTACACAATGCTTTGTCTTCTTCTTTCGAAAGTCAAATTACTGACGACTGAAAGAGAGAAATCGGTATGTAACTATTCATGTAATATAATACGTTTATTACACACATAACATAATCAGCTTATAATGTTCCCACTGCTGGGACACAGGCCTCCTCTCTGTGAGAGGGAGTGGGCCGTAACCCACCACGCGGGGTGTTTTCCGTTTTCGTTCTACGTTTATTAGTAAGGGGGTATATCAGCAGTTAAGAAAAAATACACGTCGTTGGCCCGGATCCAAGCTATGATTCATTTAGACGATTATCCTCATGACACCGCATACCTGTGTCATAATACCTGAAGTAAAGGTAAGGTGTTTTCCGTCCGTAGCGAGTAATCAACTTCGAGAAAGCAAACATGACACTAAGTTGGAATTTCTGCATAGAAGAGACTAGGGACTGAAAGGACTTAGTCGGTTAGTATGTCATGTTAGCATGTACCAGCTTCCTGTGATTGGCTGAGTGGCTTTGCGGCAATTATCTCGTCTTTCTTATTGGGTACTTGAAATGTGGACTCAAGTGCTGCGACAGTGTAATTAGTGAACCGCGGGAAAGTTATTGACGCTAAAGAATTGCGATTGTTCTTCTATTCTGTTCTAATGGTTTCTGGTGAAATCTCTTGATTGATACATTCGGTTTTTGACCTGAACTTTGGAGTGACATTTCGCTGTTCTTTTGAATAATCGAGCTCAACTGTGACTAATGAGACACAATTACTTTTCTATTGTTACCGAGCTTAATAAGCTTGCCTAATAGACTAGGGGTTAAGGAATAAACAGAAGAAAGTAAAGCATTATCTACCTTTCGATCTTATGATTTGTTGAAATGTTATAAATATGCAACTTTTTAACAGTCTTCTGCAACCGTGATTACAAACGCGGCAAACAATGCCGTTATCTTTCACCCTGACTATTAAACTTCTGCAAAAACTAGTACATACATCAGAGTACTGGATAAAAATGAACACTGGTCAGGAACTTAAGTTGTTGGAGCGTAATGTTAGTGGCTTTTTCCACTCGCTGCAGTGTGCAGTGGTGCGGAAGAAGCCCAACTCTTGAACGACTTGCGCGCTTCTATCGAGAGAAAAAATCTCGTTAGAAAATGGGAAGCTAACAGTTGGAAACTAGTTGTACAAGTATGATCTCAGTAAGAGTATTTTTAGTTTACTTAACTCAGTTATTTGAAGACGGATCTAGGAAGTTTTATTGTCATATGAGTCACGCCATCCGTGATCCAAAAAAGTAAAAGTTGTGTTTAAATATTTGTAAGTGGAGAAATAAACGAAAGTACACAACATAATGAGAGTTCAAGGAAATTGTGTCGTGCAGAACGTGCCTTTTGGACTAGCAAGTGGTCGCCGAAACAAAAACCCAGTTCCGAGCACGAAGCGAAATTCGCGGTCAGATGGGAGACATAATGCACATTAACGCTACCCCACCAGATTTTACTTTTATTACTTTACTCTGAAAGTCATTGTTCACGCTGTAAAGTTGCATAAGGATTAACGACGCGTTGTTGTTTTACAAAGAGTTTTGAATAGGCTATTAGGTACAGATCATTTAGATAATTGGACTTTAGATAAAAAAAAATGTATAATTACCATATTCGTTTTTGGAAATTATATTCCTTCCGAATAAAACGTTAGCGGTGTTACTAGTAAGCTTACCAAATATGTGGTAAAGGCAAGAACGACCTTAGATTAATCGGAGTAGCGCCATATTGGTAGCGACATTCCCCCCCTCCTCCCCGCTGAACTTCCTCGTTCACAAGGATAGGCTGAATATGGCGAGCACATCGCTCGAACTTCCCTTACAGAGCAGGTGATGATTATTATTAGTAGTACCACTTTCCGTTCATTGAACCGACACCGTTACTCCGTTTACGCATTTAGCTCTCGCGGCTGCTATACGACATGACACAAATAACAATTGGCCAATTGGTTACTGCTTCTCATAGGAGACATTAACGGTTGTGCGATGTGTGTCCGAACTGTTCTCAATAACAGTGACAGGTGTCGTGTAAAAGTATTACGAGATAAAATCGTACTTAATAAACCTGTTACATGAAGAATATAGCAATTGGAGGTACAAGCCAGATAATGCTACAAACTACAACATTGTTATTCAAACGAGACAGTTATGAACGCATCCGCGCTTGCGGTTTCGCGCTTTTTTTGCGCCGCCATTTTGTATTCCTGCGGGGAGGCGTTGGCGTCGCGGCGCGGAATTGTTTTGTTTTATGGCAAAAGTGAAACTGAGATTACGTGGTGCCCCGAGATGGTTGATTGACACTTAAAGTTAACTGCAAGGTATCTCAGCTTCCTTTGCCCTGCCCATCGTGATTGATGCGGTTAACTGACAATGTGTTTAACAAAAGGAACTTTCACCATTTCACAAAATTATCATCAAAAAACAATATAGAGAAACTATTATCGTTTCTGCTTTGTCATCGAGTATTCTTATCGAAAACGTTAATGTTTCTACCTGTCTGTAGTACGAATGTCCTATTCCACTTATCGGGTTATATTATGAAAACGTTTCTAATTGCTCACAACCGGTGTCTAATGTTAATAACACTGGCCGTTAAACATCACGGTATCT
The DNA here is from genome assembly GCA_914767645.1 of Hydraecia micacea. Lineage (NCBI taxonomy): Eukaryota > Metazoa > Arthropoda > Insecta > Lepidoptera > Noctuidae > Hydraecia > Hydraecia micacea. Next base: position 13,078,260 of record OU611783.1, on the reverse strand, counting down.
GCCGATCTTGCTAAAACTAGAAACGAAGAATTTCTTCACGCGTTTCGACAAGAACGGGTTTGACTGGATCCACGAATGTCGTGTCGTTTAGTTTTCGTAAGCACATTTGGAGATGCTTTTTCTCGACGTGTAGGTACGTAAATTTTCCAACTGGATTGTTATCTTTGATCATGCAAACCTTGCGATGTTAAAAACCACGAGACGTGTTCCAGGTTATGAGTTCCAACCCCTCTTTCCGCGTCGGTTGTTCTACTAACGGACGGTTGATTCGCTCAAACCAGCGGACAGATTGATACCGACTTCAACGAACAAGTTACCATAACATGAACAAACCACCTGAAAAACTGTGGAGCAAATATTTTATCATCTAATTTCGGGAGGGTACGTGTCAATAGGCCTTTTGTTCGGAAAAAGGGACCTACATAAAATGCGACGTAACGTTTGCAGTGACATTCTGAAAGAGGTCTTTTTATCCCGAATCTAAGAAGAAGGTATGTTTAAGTAATACTTATTTCAGGTTTTTTGTTGACTGTTGTCGCCGAGTTGAACCAATAAATGTTGGATGGACCGGGTGGCCTGTATGTAAGAACATTAACCGACACCAGGTGGACATGCAAAGCAAAACTTTTTATACGAATAACTGTGAGACTGGTTTATGTAATGATTTTATATACTTCGCGTTTATATCCAGCTAATATTATAACTGCACATAAATATCATGCCACCACGTAGTTACATTAGTGGAGGAATGGATTTTAGAATGAAATGTATTCAAGCATTATGCCAAAGGGACAAAAAACTAAAAAGCAAGAAAATGTCCGAGTGAGTCAGACAACGAACCGGTTTTTATCACAAGTGTGGTATGTCGCTGAATATAAAACAGGTTTATAGTTTACGTCTAAACAGGTAATTTATGGAATAGCTAACAAATGCTCCAAAATTTCACCGAAAACTATAATGCCGCACTATTCTTGCTATAATTACCGTGTATTACTTTCCGGCCCTTTGAAAAAAACTTCTACCTGAGATGTTGACTCACCGAGAAAGCTTTTGTCCTAATCCTTATATTCGGGCGGCGTACCCGGCTATTTGAGACGTGGGATTTCTGATGTTTTGACCTCTAACGCAGGTAACTCGTGATACATTTTTATGAAAGCGATTCCTGTGTAATTTATTGTTGTTTCTTTGTATTTCTTCGGGACCTGTTCGTACGTGTATAGGCGATACGTGTTCAACGAGGATTTACGTGGTAGGACTAGGGTTTAGTAAAAAAAAGTTGGTAGTTTCGTTTTTGGTAGACTTCATTTTGCCTTCGCGTATCCGGCTTATTGTGATATTCCACCATGGAGAAGTTACGCTTATTGAAAGAAGCTCTTTTCCCGAAAATTCGATTTACAATACGAGTGAGTGAGTGAGTTTTTTGTACAACGAAGGCAAACAAGTTTAACCAAAACGTTAAAGAGAAATCGTTAAACTGTAAATCCTGTTCAGTCAGCAACAGTTCCGCAAAATTTTAAACGTTTCGAGATCTCCTTCAAGTCTACGTAAACGAAAAACAACAGAAGCTTTGCTTGGAATGACAGATTACTGATAATGAGGCTGTGGTTTTATACGGACAAGGCCAACCGGTCCCAGTATACATACTTAAGGTATCCCTCCAAAAAGATTTTTATTATCCTCGGCTATCTTTACATTAACGATCACATTTTAAAATACCGACTTTGGTTGGAGTCATCAAAAATATACCGCTTTTAGTCGTTGGGATTTTCCTTGGCACATTTTCCTTTACATATCAAGTTTTATTTACTTTGAATGAACTAATCTGTTCGCTTGTCGTGCAGAGTACTTTATGGATGCGTCAGACGATGCATTAACCAGGTACCTATGCCTACATTTTAAATTATAACAATGATACCGGCAGAACCTTCTTTGTCCTCAAAGATTCACGAGATAATGGTCCAAACGTGAACATCCAAAATCCAGTAGGACATCCAAAAATAAAAAGCCAACAGTTGAATGAGCAACACAAAGTCTCGTAGCTCGTAGAGTCCGTAGAACTATGGAGTGTTTGAATGGGGCTAACGAGAAGGTCGTCGAATGATGCCCGCTGTTTTGTGAGGCGCACCAGAAAAGATCTTTTACATTTAGCACACCTTTTGTGTTAAATTCCATAATGCTTCCTCTAGATGTGCACTGCGTTTTTAAGCGCATTAGCGGTGAAATGAGTATGGCGGAGACGAGAAACGTGGAGATGGAACTAAATGCTTCTAATGCATTTCAGTTTTGTTTACTACGAGTATAACGTCGGAAAATTTAAATAGTGGAATAATAATAAAACACAAATTTGCTACCATCTTTTGTGCAATCTTCTGCACGTGACTGCACTTAATCCAACTGATAATCATTTGGCTTAGGCCCGTGTTATCAGCTCTTTCCGGCTAGCCGAGAATATAAAATAAATGAAAAAAAAAAAAAAATCTCCCAAAAAGTACAATTGCAGTATAGAGGTGTTACAAATGAATGTGTTGTTTGTATTTGTTCGGGACCTGTTCGTAAGTGTATAGGGTAGGCGATACGTGTTCAGTGAGGATTTAAGAAAATTTAAATAGCGAAATGTGTTGTACCGAAATTCATTCATACAACTTAATATCATTTAGCAGACTGTGTCAACATAATGAGATTCTTAGGAGTTTCTTTGTAAGACATTGGACAAAGAATTTAATTATACACTTATTAACGCTGGTAAATTTTTGAAAGGTATTTTAATTTGACTGAACCTGTGTAATTCATTATTCTCTATTTTGCTGGAGCCCCCATAGTCAAAATTTTAGAAGAAAATGAAGGTAGCTGCGAAAGACTGAATGCGGAATGCGAAGGACCAAGTGTTGTGGTGCAAACAAAGTATGTTTAGAAATACTTACCCACATATATAAAAAATTAAATTACGAATGATATGACTAAGAGCTTGAGGATATGCTTATTAATATTTATGATTAACTTTATACTTTATATAAAGTTATTCAAGATTCTGGATGAGTCACGTCGTCAGAATCTTAGTAAGTCAAGATTTCAAATATTTTTGTATCGAGCTCATATCTCGGATTTGTTGTGTTACCTCACGGACCTTAGTATGTAGCTTCGTCATTATTTTTTACGCTTTTAGATAAAGCAGGTCTCAATGAGTAATAGAGAAACATAAATTTATATCCTTTTTAAATAATATAAAGACAACAAATTTTATAGAGATGAGTAACAAAATATATATTTGGATAATATATTTGGATGGACTTTCAAACACAATTCCGGAATTATTCAACTTTCACAAGAATGCTAAGATTAGTTGATCACAAAGTCAGTCAACACGAAATAAAATATGAAAGTTAAAGTAATTACCACGGTAGATATGCATAGATAACAATACCGGTAACATCATAATAATATATACGCTACGTGTAATAATCACTATCCAGACTTTGCCTTCATGATTATAGAACCATACCATAAAACAGCAAAAGTACCACAGCAATAAACTTATAATATTCCACGATCGTGCAACAAAAATATGCAGTGAATTATTCACTACTTGGTTTCGAAATGACCTAACCGGTGCAGAGCTCTCGTGAGGCGAAAAGTTCAAGGTATGATGCACACCAAACGTATTGCAATATGTACTTACATCATACATTAACGAGCCATTGAATAAACATTAGACAATCGCTGAAACTTGATACCCATCAATAAGGTGAAGAAATCGATGAAGAATTTGTGTTTTGTAAATCAGATGAGATTTTGCGTTTGTTGTGGTTACGTTTACGTTGAGGAGTAAACATTTTGATAGTACTTGTATTGTGAATTGAAAGATTCACGGTCGTCCTTTCTTTATTACGATTCCAAGAATCTACTCAATTTACAAAATTTTAACACTCTGTTTAACAAATTGAACAAGACGAAGATGTAGGGACGAGCTTAACTCCTACCGATAGGGCTAGCTGAAAAAATCAGAAGTATGTGGAAAAGGGAGATGCAGGGCTTTGCCCAGTAGTGGGATAATATATACTAGATCGATAGATATAGTCACAATTATTACCAGTGGAGTCACAGCCTTGATTAATAGTCGAATTTCTAGTTTCAGAAATTTACTTCACAATAGTCAATTTGATAATATTCTGTAACCATTCACATTCAAATAAATAATTTATCACAACAAAGGCCAACTTCATTATGGGAGAGGGAATCTAGTATAATGAGGAAAAGAGGTTAAAGTAGCCTCTCTTATTCTGATTCAAGCAAAAGTGAGTTAAATTAATAATGACGACGCTTCGTTCGTGAACCTCCACATTAAATTAAACGTGCAATTAAATAAAATGTCTGGGAGCAAGGAGTATTTTTACTCAACATAATTTGAAAGAAGTTTTGATACTGCTTGAAATAAACTTTGCTCGTGAATTTTGCAGTTCATTGCGCACCTCTAACAAGTATAGGTGAACGCCCGTAGCCAATTTGATTTGTAGGCAAATTGTGATTGGATAATTTAGAACTGAAAAACATTACTTTAGTCTTTATCCGATCACTACATAAATATCCAGCTAAGGTAGAGTTTCTTGGACAGTTCCTTAACTAACACAGGAAACTCCCAGATTCTTCCAGCAGTTTTAATGTCAACTTTACACAAACAAACAAAACTTTTGTCTTCACGAGATTAAATGATTAAAGTATTAGTTTGTCTTAGTTTTCTACTAAAGCAGAATTGTGTGCAAAGTTGCTGACGCGGACGGACGCGGGTCGGACTCGATGCGTGACCTTGCGTATGCAACCCTTCCGCTGACGCACGCGCATTTCTTATAAACAAATACAATAAGTGTTTTGTTTTCGCGCAAAGAACATTTGACACGTTTTGCATGTGCGCTCTTAAATGTTACCGTGGAAATATGAAAATTTTATCATTTTACCTTTTTAGTTGCTGATGGCTGAATTTGGGAAAAATATTAGGTACCTAAGTACAAAATTAAATTGATTATACTCAGCGTTTTTATTGCGCTTTACAAGCTGTTAAAAGGTTGGAAGATGAGGCCAAACATTGACATTTAACTCGACTATGTAACTAAGACCAATATATATTTGTGTACCTTGTCCACAAAAGAACTAACCCGTATATTGGGCAAGTAAACTAAATACATTTTTAATGTGCATTTACATCGTTTGTGTACACTTAGGTCTTCGACCTGTGTGTGCCTTAAGAAGGTTCTTAATGATATTCCCCAGACCACCCATAAGCACATAATTGCTTCTGGACTGTAAGCAAGAGCGAAAGAATCGTGATGCAACATTTCCTTAACGCTAACAAAGTCTGGAAGACTGATTACCCGTTAACTACATCAGTTACAAGAAAAATCTCTGGCTTTAGTAAAAAATACAGCTGGGACCAGAAATAAGAAAAGTTTGCGAGAGTTTCCTATTGTCAAAGCTATGTTCTTTGATGGGAGTGGAAGAGTTTAAAGATGTCACCGGAGAGGCATTCACGTCGCATAGCAGAGGTGCGGCCGCCACCACCCACTGTTGCCAATTACTCTAGGGCTGCGTTTGTATTGTCAACCAAAAATTATTTACACATGGTGGTCAAGGTGAGTCAAATGACGATGTGAGCCCATGAGGGGCAAGGATACTGAGTAGGTACAATATTTTCCTTCAGTTCAATAGGTACTGTGCGTGTTTTTATCACATACTAGAACGCAAGCGTCATTCTAATGAATGATATAAGTGTATGGGGTAACAACGGATTTTATATATGACCATATTATGGTTATTATAGCCAGAAAAATATCAGTTCTTGCCGATTACTTAAATACCGTTTCATAATGCCGCTGCACAGTAAAGTATAAAATCTTACTGTTATTGCATGTAGTTAATTACCGATGAAAAACATTGACAATAATAGTTATTTTTTACGAGTGGTGAGAAACTGTGTGCCTGTGACAACCTTGCTAGGTCCGCGCGACTTGATAAACTTCTGCAATCTGACTGCGGTTGTGAAGACAAATTGGATTGAAACAGTTCCACCGGTTTTTTCTAATCTTTGAAGTTCACAGAGTAATTATGATTGGCTAACTTTTTATTTGTAACACATGGCCAGTGCAGATATTTGCGGTGAGACATGCAACTGGTAATTACGAACACGCAAACACAAAGTTAAGGCCCGTTAAGTGTTTATGTAAAATGAAAACAGATTAATGTCGTTTACGTTTGGCTCTATTGCTTGCCAGTTTGATACCCTGTCAGACTGTCAAACTAGTAATCGATACAAAAACTAGCATGAAAACTGCTATATTTACTAATGATATTACAATAGAAATAGCTAATACAATTGACACAACACAATAGGTGGCAGGCAGGAAAATAAATCTAGCCACAGAACAGCCAAACATGATGAAATATCGAATATCAATAACCATAACGTCCAATCGTTTTGCAAATCTAAATGGGCGTCATATCGAGGTCACCCACGATATAAATTTGGTTCAATTATCTAGCTTTTAAGGTTTAGATATAACTGTTACCTGCGCTAGGTTCATGTTGTTTGATATTCCGATGGTGTTCAAAAGTGCTGCGGTGATATCGTCAGTTTCTTTGGCGAATGACAGTGTAGTGTTAACATTTATTATTCTGGAAGTGGCCGCAAGACGGCTATAGAATAATAAGCATCTTGACTTCAATCTCAGATTTGAACGGGCTTAGGAAATATTTGGCTCTAGTGTGTTAGTTTTGCGTAAGTCCTTTCGATTTGCAAGAATTTCAGTACAATGGTTATTTGTAATGTAATTCTTCCAGTCTACTTGACATAATATGAGCAAGTTACTCGTAAGCCCCATCCATAAACGTATGAAGATACATTTTGTTATCAACGCTTATTTTAATTTCTAAATTAATTTTTAGACCAAATAATATTTCTTCTAACGCTTCTAACTGACATGTCTTCACCATGACAGACGTTCAGTAAGAAATTGTCAATTACGACTTTATAGATATTTGTTTAAAAATAATATATTTCTCGGGAATAACACGTATCTGAGCTGACAGTCACGTAATCTACACGAATGGTTATTGACTGGTATACGTGAGAATATTTGTATGTGGCTAAGTAATAACAACCGCACGGGTCGATCGAAGATTAAGCTACGCTTGCCGCGTTTAGTTCGCGGATGGGTGACCATCTTTACATACCAAAATCCCTCCATGCCTCGGAAAGCACGTTACGCTATTGGTCCTGGTTGTCATTCGTGGATCTTTGACAGTAGTTACGGGTCGCCAGAAGCCCGAAAGTCTTATCGAGGGGTATCGTATTACCCAGTAACTGGATTGTGGAGGTCAGATAGGCAGTCGCTTCATGTAAAATACTGGTATTCAGCTACATCCGTTTAGGCTGGAAGCCGACCCCAACATAGTCGAGAAAAGGCTAGGCAGATGATGACGCTACCTTGCAAATAAGTACCAATATTTGCAAGTGATTGAAACACTGGGTGGGTGTAAGTGCGTGCAGCGAGTCTTTTAACTTTTCCTAAATATGAAATCAGTAGCATGAAACGTTACGTGATTTAACGTAATAGCTTTATTCCAATATATTGGTCACACGCCGTTATAAGTAACTATGCAATTATTAACGCTGACCCAAATTCTTGACAGCTCAACTATGCATTTTGATAAGTAGCGACTGTGGTCTATGATAGAGTTTTGATTAAATAATTCTAAAGAATGCTACCCACAGTTACGTGAACACTTGAATGAAATAAAATGGAACGATTTTTCTCGTTTACAGCTTCAATTTTATTTTTCTGGCGTTCTGAGTCCATTGCAGTGCTTGCGGTTGCGGCCAGACTATATGAAGGTTTTATTTGAATGAGACCGAGTCAGTAATTAGTCAGTGCAGTAAGAATGCACTTTTAGTACTGTACGAGGTTGAACGATTTTTTATTTTGCATTATAAAATGGATGGGACTTATGTAATTTATTTCCTTACGATATTTGGTTCATCGCACTGATAACGGTAACAGTCAATTGGATTTCGCCACTAGGACCAGTGGTATACTTTAACAGATAGTTGTCTGTCGACTAGCTAAGTAAGTAGGTTCACAAATTAGATTTCACGATACCCATTTCGTAACAAGCGTTCAAACCTGTTCACGGAATACAGTTTTTGTATATTTATTTCTACGGTAATATTCACGGCCGACGGATTCTGAGTAAGCGGGACTTTACGGTCAGTTTTTTCTCCTTTCTTCTTTATAAAAACAAACCCGCGAAACATTGCAAACGGAATTTGAGAAAACGAAATTTAATATCTTGGGAAGTGGATAAAATAATTCCTTAACAAAAATATTCTTTTCTCTGATGGGGTAAAGGGGCAAACAGGTCTAATAGAATGTATCTATCCATATAATCAGAAATGGCCAACTTATCATTGATATCTTCGCCACGATGCTATTAAATCGACAACTAATATCATAAAACAGTATAACATAGTTCGGTGAGAGTTGCCAAAAGCGTCCTACAACAATACATTATGGTTAATATCGGCTCAGACGCTGTAAATCCCATCCCAAGTTGATTGAAGTGCGGACATGCTTTAGAATATCTTTAGCCAATATCACCTTGAATTCGCGATTTCATACCTACTGTGTTCTGGAACACAATGCCAACCCGTTTCGTCGTATAATAAGTTGTTCAACATTGTATAAAGCCTTTGTGATCTCATTGGAGGCGTCGAAAGCGTTTACCGACGTAATTTTATTCATGAGCTGAATTGTCTTCGAGACAAGAATCTTCTTTAAAATGCTTGTACTTCTGTAATAGTTAGTTTGACTTTGGTATTAGTTTATAAACGATGTTTATGTTTTTTGGCTTTTTAAAGTAATGCTTGGGTAATAATTGATATTTTGCTGTATTAAATTGAGACGTAAACATTCCTAGGCTAGACAGACTTCGTTCAATTATCTATTTAAGTTTTATCACGTATTGAATGGATGCCAACACACGCTTTGTCAAATGCTTTGTTATTACTACATTCAACAATAAGTTTCTAAAATGCTAAATTGGCTGTAGCCACAATATTATCGAAATCAGTGGTATTCTGAACGTGGATTGCGCCAATTGCAGTTTGGTTCACAAATTATTAGCAGCAAGCTTTATTTCGACTCCTACAAAGACCGGTTCTTTAGCAACGTTCGAAATTACCGATGGAGGTCGACTGAGATAATAAATTCATTAGTTTATTATTTAGTTACCTTTACATAAGGGATTACTTTCGATATCCGTTATGATGGCAGTCACTGTAAAAAAATGTAGTTCAAATTGCTGAATCATAAAATTCGGTTAATTTTGTATTACTCACATGGGTCAGTCCAATTTCGTTTGAAACTAGTTTTAAAACTTGACCTATGTTGTGAGACTAGTCTATGGATATAACGACTTAGTATTTATATACGATTCTGCTTTAAATTCTAAAGTTCAAGACTGAATGACACACCGATATAATAACAATAACGTACACAACGGATTGAAAGGTCACATCGGTATACGATTTCATTTTGACAAGCTCTGAGAAAATGACGTTTCGCAATAGCATCTTCTTACAATGACTTGTTTTATAGGGTGCTGTTCCGCAAACGATGGGACACGTGGCACTTTACATCACGTCAATCACTTTACAAACGTTATGCCTTGATACTTTCGAGAACTTATGGAGAGTTGTCATTCATGGAAAAAATCGTAGTTAATTTATGACTAGCGGGGTAATCGCTTAACACGCTATCAGTAGCAATGCTTTCATTCTGACAGTTCAACATAATTCATTGCGTTATTTACGTTGTTGAGCAGACAAATTTTTCGAACATATGAAGCAATGGATTAGCAATATCCTTCAAAATTATTCAAATTGTAATTAATGTGTGTTACGCAATTAGGGTGCTGATATCATTTAGGTTACTATCAAGAAGGCATATATTAAATTAATAATCTATTTTATCGTCACTTGTCACTGATATCTGTAAATAATCCTACAAACAACGGTAACTCATTCCATAAATGTTGAAGTGGTAGTTTATTTTAAGCTCGTCATTAAGAAGGCTATACATAGACTACCCAATAACCTTTCACAGCTAGTAGGGCAAATGTATTCTATGAAGGAATTTATCTTAAGGTTCGTCAACGTGGTGGCATTATGTTCGCATTCCTACGAGGCGAACGACAGCAGGCCTTGCGACCACACAAGGTCATTTGTGAAGGGAGACCTGAAATAGGGTCGACGCTCTATTTAGAATTACGACTGTAGATAATTAACTAATGTTTATTACTGGTTTTCTAGTCCATTCAAGTTGTATCATTTTTCTGCTGAGAAGGTGAAGAGGTACCGCCTTAACCTTTGGAAAGTCAGCAATGTAAAAGATTAAGACGTGTTAAATTTTATTATTATATTTTACATTTCCATTAGATCATATTGGTCAGTAGCATAACTATGATACAGATAAATATATATATTTCAAGAGACTCGTATCAACCCTGACTTAAGCCTACGTGTCTACGAGCCTATTCTAGAACCAATATTAACGCCTTCTCAGCTATTTGAACCTACTTCCTTATATTTGTATGCAGCTGCCTCGAAACTGGTTTTCAACAACAAGAATACGAGATGTGCTGCTAACAAGAAATAAAAGGAGGTGAATAAAACGTAAAACCCAATTATACTTTTTGCTCGACCTGGGTATTCATCGACCCTCGAAGTTATAAACAGCCAAGGAAACTACCACTGCAATTTCATATAGAAATAAATGAATAATTACTAAACGAATCTACGTATAGTATTTTATCAGTCATGCTTTTATCTGTAAACCAGGGTCTGAGTGGTGGTCAGGTTATCATTAACGCCCACGTGCATTGAACGTATACAAATGTTTTTTTTTGTACCAGTACTGGTTCATTAAGCGAGCCTTGTCTAGATAATATTGTATGTCGTTGCATGACGTTAAGCTTGGAATATAAATCTCGTTATGGTTGAAGATAATTTCTGAAGACCAAAAGCAATGAGATGATACATTTTGAGTTATAGAGAAATAAGATAAACAGTCCGGAAAATAAGATCGTCTGTGACTAAGTTCGTAGAAAATATTCAAGCGACATCCGATGCTCACGATCGTTCTATATTTACACCATTACGATAAGCTTTCTTTACAAGTGTAGCTACAAATTCAATATAAATGTTAACTGCTACTAAATCAGACTTTTCTATTGACTATAAATATAGATAACACAGAATACAGAACCATTGTACCTACTACTTTGACGATATTTTGCGGACTCAATTTGTTGTCAATGGTATGAAAAAAATCTGAGAAACTTCTGATCAAGGTAACACGTAGAACCAAGTTACGATATTATTAGACAAAGTATACGAAAAACTTGAGTTCGGAGGTTTGTACGAAATTTATTAAAAAAAACACCAGTAAAACACCAAAAGGTTACCAGCACTAGTTAAAAAGAAACGAAACACAATTTTGATAAAGTACACGATGTAATGAATAATTTACTTAAAGCTTCCTAAGCCAAAACCATCGTTAGTGATCAAAATGGAATTCAAAGCGATCAAAATGAATCAGTAGCTGTCCAAGTATCGCACGACCACTCGCCACCACGACAGGTCGGCTAACCGTTACACAGAGATTCCTCCGCGTTTCCTAAATAATGCCACTTGAATGCGAGATGGCACGAATGCAAATTAACAAGTTTTGTATGTGGATTAGCGATCGTGGAATCCAACTCGTATTAGCTAAGCTAGTGTAGATTTTGTGGGATATAAAAATACGTTGAAGAATTCTTTAACATTTCTTTAGCTAATCCCACTCTCGCGTTGATTTTGCTTAGTTTCGTACATTGTGTTAGAGAATTACGGCCCTAGATTAGTCTCGAAATTTTTATCTATCAATTAGATAGGTATAATTTCAAAATTAAAATAATTCTATATGAAAATGTGTAAATGAAACTGTAGCTGAATTAAGCAACAAACTGCTTTAATAAACACTCCATTGATCAGTTAACAAAATATTAACATTTACAGGAGATGTCTCTCGGAATGTTTTTGAGAATTACAGTCCGTCAAATCTAAGAAGTACCGTTTGACAGTTCTGACAATTGAATGATAGGGATGGGATGAAAAAATCGATTACTATAATATCCGAACTTTAAGAGATCGATTACTATAATATCCGAATTTTAAGAAATCAATTGTTATAATTAAATAAAAGAAATGTTTAGGATATTTTTTTATTCACTACTAGTGTAGTTGGCAGTGTTGCCAGAAAAAAAAAATTGTAGAGACTTGGACACCTGCGATTTTGCCTATTGACCTAAAAATAATTAAATTAATTTATTTTAGGGTATCTGTGTATTCAGTGCATTATGCGGTCGCGCAGTAACGTCGTTAATTTATAACATCAGGCAACAACATTTTTGTGAATGGGTTCTACATACCTTATTTTTATTAGTTTTAGACGTAGAAATAAGACTTAGAAGAAAAAATTGTAATTGTAAAATCAATGGATGTGCTTGTTAAAAATTTGTTTATTTCTCTGTAATATGCAAACCCATACTATCATACACAAAAATAAATGTAAAAAACACTATCCCTGACTCCATTTACTATTTCGACAGCGTTAGCGCGAGAAACCCCGACTTATTTGGGCGCGAAAATCAAAAATCGACAAATCGCTTTCGACAACTTTTTAAAGAAGCAAATATATTTGATTTATAAATACGTATTTTTGGTGAATGGGTTTTATCTCATATTTTACGATTACATAACTATTTAGTTATGTAATCGTAATATGTGAGATAAATCCCATTCACATGAAAAAATATTTGTTTGGTTGTCAAGTGTAATTTGTAAATAATACATTCGATTTTTCGTATATGTAAACGATTTTTTTGCATACAAGTGTATCCGAAGAGTCGCAACACTACGTGCAGTGACCTAACTACGTAACTTTGTAATGAGGTCAAGAATATAACTATTAGAAATTATTTACTGTGTAAATATGTGTTATTTTGCTTTGTTTGAAAGTTTTCAATTACATTTAGATATTAAGAATTGTACATTTTTAGATACAATAATGAAATCTTTCTAAATTCATGGTTTTATGAAAAAGGTTATCGAAACTGAATAATGTACGTATGAACAAAGTTGTTTCGGTTTGAAAAATATGAAACGTCAAACGGTACTTCTTAGATTTGACGGACTGTAAGTTCGTTAGAATGGCCCGTTGCACTTAGGCTCTCTAGGAAATTAATTTTAGTTACAGCATTCGAAAAGGAAGGTGCTGTGCAACTGGTTTACTCTAAAAGTTAGTGTCTGTGATAAACTTCGCTATTTGTCCACAGTTCATACTTTCTGTGACGTAATAATAATGTTAGTTATATTCTTAGAGACTGTATTGACCATAGTGATATCTTCACCTAGTTTCCGTTTATGAGTTTATGAGGAGCTGGTCGTTAATAATAATATAGTTTTCATCGGTTAAATCTTTTCTTGTATTATTTCGAAAATCTGCAGTTGTCTACCTAGCTTTTTCCCAACTATGTTGGGGTCGGTTTCCAGTCTAACCGGATGCAGCTGCATTTTTTTTGGTGGATTATCTGAACTCCATCTGGGTAATACGATACCTCTTGGTTGTCAGACTTTCGACTTTTTGACTTCTGACTACCCGTAACGACTTTAAAAGATTCACGAATGACAGCCGGGACGCACGTTAAGCCGTCGTCGGTATGTAAAGATGGTCACCCATCCACAGACCAATCGCGGCAAGCGTAGCTTAACCTGATCGATCGACCTGTGTGGCTGTTATCATTTAGTCACGGGCCCCTTTACGTCACTACCTGATGGTAAGTATAAATAAATATAGGATCTCTTCGGTCCAAAATTGGAAACTGGAGTTTTTGTTGTTTAATGTTTTTGTTACTGTTGCATCGCCAGTTTGACCTTATGCTGGCATTTCAATAATGACGCCAGTTTCTCGAAAGCCATTAAAAGAATATTATCCATTTACTCGTTTAATACTTGGTTTTTGATTAGTTATTTACTTACAGCAGATGTTATAATTTTTGTTGTATTTGTGAGATTTTCGGTACAGGCCTAGTGTTTTATCCTTTTGATCTTAAGTATTTTAATTTAAATTAACTTGACTACTTATCTAAAAGTACTTATATGTTAATATGTTTGGTAATTTTTAAATTAAAGATCGAGTTTAAAAAGCTTTCATAATAAGTATATTGTTAAGAAAGGCTAATTGCACCGACATCTTTGATAATATTTTGAAAACAAGATTAGAATGTTATGGTAACGTAGGCTTAAACACGATCTAAAAATAACTAGCCTAACGTACCAGCTTGAATATCTACGTCCTAGCTCACTGAACTAATTCACTAGGTGCTCTGTAAACTCCGTACGAAAACGCCATAAGTTACATCGTCCGTTTAGTTCTACTGTGTATAAATTGTCACAATTTGTTCATTTGATTTTCAGCCTTATACCCTTGCAATAAGGCAGGTTTACAAGTTTGTTAATTGAAGGGAAACTTTACTGTACTTTCAGTCTAGATGTTACATCGAATGGTCGGAAGCGTATGCGGAAGAGAATTCTGTCTGGATAATCGAATTCATTAGTCGTCTTTGAGCCATCATAAATAACGGAAGGTCTAATTTGTTCACAAAGTGAAAAAGAACTCGATAAATTAAAAACAATGAAACAAAGGTTTAACAAACTAATTAAACAATAAAATTAACTGCAAAATGCAGTAAAATATTTAAAAAATTATAAAAAGTTGCGATCCTGCCAGGATTCGAACCTGGAATCTTCTGATCCGTAGTCAGACGCGTTATCCGTTGCGCCACAGGACCTTATATCACAATCATCCAAAATTTAGCTCACATTAGACTCGTTTTGACGTGGCAAAAACAATTTTATCTCGAGACACTAATTTCGATTTAGAATTAATCTATTTCGTCATGGTTATTTTTCTTCATATTTCGGTCACGCACGACATTTCTTAAACTGTTTCAGTGTGTGCATGCTTCGCTTTTTCACACTTCAGTATTTTTAGGCAAAATGTGACTGAATTCGAATAACTCGTTTTTTTACTGTTATGCGTTTTTAACCTTAGTTTAAATAACTTCGTTTAATGATTCTGATAAACTAAATTCTATAGCAACATGTTTTTGTGATAAAATCGTTTTCCTAAATGTTAACCAAAGAAAAATCGAAGCAAAGCTTCTGGAGCTTCCTCAAGAATAATAAAACCGTTTTATTGAAAAAGTAAAAAGAAAATATCCCGAGCTAAAAGCAATTTATAGTACACGGCCTTATTTCAATATTGATAATTTTTTCACAAAGCAGCCATAGAGATGAGAACTTATATTAGGATAAAACTTTAACAAGATGAAACGTAAGTAATTAAATTTCTTTGACTTGTAATAAGTATATTGAAGTAGATAAAATATCGCCATTTACAGTATTTCGTACCTTCTTAGTTTTTGTCACTGCCTGTAAATATAAATTCTTGGAAAGCTCTATCTTTTAACTGAGAATTTCAAATACGAGAGCACCATTTTCTAGTTATTGCTTTTCCACGAAGAATTCCTTCAGAAGGTTTTTCTCTTCTTGTACCGGTTTATCTTTTATGTGTTATTCTTTACTACGTAATAATATATTTACTAATAATATTTACGTAATATTTAAATCCCTTTAAATAAATTAAGTACTTCCATAACCGAGTTATGGCGGCCATCTATTCTGCATAATGCCATTTTCGAACTTTCACTTCCACTGAAAACTTTCAAAAAATGCGTCCCCCGAATATCATCTTACATACTTGACGTTTTTATTACTTAATTGTCGTAATATGGTAAGTTGTAACATGTACTTATGTGTATATTAAAATTAGACTGATTTCTCTATATTCCGCCAAATTACTGCAAAAAATTCAAGTAAAAGTTACTGTCGAATCGATTTCGTTACAATTGCAAGTGCACGTTTCCTATTATAAGAAAATATTCGCGTATTCCAGGTCGAATAGTAAGTAATGTCGGGTGTGTTGAAAGCAGCGCACGCGACTCGAGCGCGCATGACCCCCTTAGCACTAACGGACTGGTAACCGTTGGCTCGGCTCACGTCTTCGGAGCCAGACGTATCGTTTGCGGTATTAGCCGCTCGGGTTATATAACTATTGAGTAATTTGAGGGCCAAACGTGGGAGTCACGAGACCTTAGAAAATTTCGAGAGTGGTAAATCAATGTTTGCTAATTAGCAAGAATTTCTGTTGAGTTAAGAGGTGTGTGCAAATAATGAAGTACTGAATACTGATGATAAGACTGATACTGGAGAATAGTAAAAGCATTTGTTGCTATACCTATTTTTGCGTACTTGGCAGTGAAATACCTATATATTATAATAGTACTTAGTCCAAACGAAGGAGAACCGATAAACATTGTCGCTGAATGTCATGTTATTATTCGATAAAGATTTAGACATTCTTGAATAAAAATAAAACTTAATTTGCAGTCCCCAATTCTACCATATTTAGAAGTGACGTCAAGAACTAACCGGTAACCGGTTATTAGGTATAAATATTTAAGAATTCCGGTATCTACTAAGTTTGGATTCAAACCAAGAAACAATAAAAAATAAATTTTGAAAAAAATCTAAAGAGCATCTCAACGAATTTTTTTGTAACAATTAGACACAGTTTTACTTTGTGCAGTTTTTGCAACAATTCTAGTTTTGTTTGGTGCAAATGCAGGTACTCTACTTTCCATGCGGGTCGATTTGTAGCGTGAATAGTGAAAATTTTAGAATCTTTGGGCGTATGTAACACTTTCTCCTTAAACACGAATCTGGTAGCATAATTACAGGTATGGTGTTTAGTCAATTAGAGCATCATAATCGTATATGAATCGAGTAATTGGCTTAATATCTTCAAAGCATTGGGCTATGGGTATGTCCGCATATACGACAATGGGTTTTTAGCCGGTATTGAAATAGTTTTCGATGGATATCGCTGGCAGATAATATTTATAGGTGAGAGCGTGGAAAAATCGTGAGAAATTAAGTGCAGAACTCATGTACTAGTAAGCACTAAAACACTTTCAATCGTAGAGTTATTCATGTTTTGGCTGCTCTTATGGGTTTTCTTCACTCTTCTTAGATAGTCCACTAAATCTTTATGATATGTACTACAATTTACAGTACTGTACTTTCAAAATATATGTAATATCTGTAGTTCAATACCAACACTAATTAATTATCTTGCAAAAGATAAAAAACCAATCCAAAATTTCATATCTGCTCCATTCAATTTTTAAATGTCAACTATACGAGTATGTATGAGCTTGTAATCGTATCAACTGGATATCTCAAATTCAACGCTCACGATCTTGAACCTCTTTTTTGGATTCTTAAGCGATGATCAAATAAAGCTTTATTTTGCCCTCTATGATCTGTCTGCCTCTTTTTTGCCAGACGTTGCTTATAATGCTCTCTTTGTTCATAATTATAGCACAACATAAAATATGTGCAGGTTTTTTACTAACGTGGGATTTTAGTTCATCTTGTAATGCGTTATTATGAAGCGTTTCTGGTTTCGACTAGTTCCTGCTTATTGTCATTGTTCTTGCTGCTTCTAGGAAGGTTTGACATGTTTCTTGCTTGATCAGATTTATTTCTGAATGAGCTTTAGTTGAATTAGCAGCCTCATTGTTGGAGTGACATGTCGAATTAGCATGCTTTGGACATACAGGGTGATAGGGGACATCGACGCGTATACTGAAACCATTAATTTAGCACATGATTCCAGACACAGCTGATTATCGTAGGTTATAAAAAAAAACTACTGTTTTATAGAAAAGTACCTACGCGGTCAAAATGTATAGCAGAACAATTTTTTTTTTAATATGTCCTACAAGAAATTTCAACGCTCAGGGTTCAGAATATATTATACTGAATCCATGGTACATCAGTTTCAATAATCTTTATCAGAATATTATTCACTAGCTTTTGCCTGCGACTTCGTCCGCGTGGAATAATGACTTCCGGAAAAAAACAATTTATCCCCCTTTTCTCCCCGTTGGGAGGGAATTTCCAAAAATCCTCTCTTAGTGGTAGCCTAATCCTCCCAACAAACACACATGCCAAATTTCAGCTCTCTACTGCCAGTAGTTTCGGCTGTGAGTTGTCTGTCAGTCACTCAGTAACGGAAGGGTTTTATATATATAGATAGCTGTGCCCGCAACTCCGTCAGTGTGTAATTCCTTGTGTGTTATTAAGTTAATGTATTGGTAATATTGTTTAGATCACGTTCACATGAGGCTTAAGTACCTATACAACGAAATTACTACTTCACCTAAAAATAAATAAAATGTAAACTATTAATAATTTGTAATTTGAACGAATATAATACACTACCAAAATAAGTAATACCTATTTTATAAAATAACAACAAAAGAAAACTAAATAAACTAAATTATTGTATGAAGTTCGCGTTTTTTTTTTGGGAATGGCATCTCGCAGTTCAACCTATGAGGTTGTCGTCTGCTTAACCGGGCTGGCCTGTGGATGCCTCAAAATTAAGGCCTCCAGCCAGGGCTTAAAAAAAACTTAAAAACTAAGCGACTACACGCTAAGGGCACCCCCTGTGGGGTACGGACCTCGGCTTAGGGCGTCGCTGGGGGGGGGGGGGGGGGGGCAGCAAGGGACAGGCTGGATCGGAATTATTTAGGGGCGAATTTAATACTACAGGCTCAGCGGCGCGGGCTGGCTCGAGCAAGGGTCGGGGAGGAGAATTTACGGGACGTCGCGACGGGCGTCCTCGACGGCGAGGACGGAAGGACGGTTGTCGGGTCGTGTTTTTGTGTCTCTTAATGGTGCTGGTGGCTTTCCTGCTCTCCTGTAAGAGGGTAGTGGCGTCGTCGGGGATGGTGAGGGTATGCCTTGGTCGGCGAATCCTACTTATGCGGGAGGGAGTATATCGGGAGGCCGCCGCAATCAGGGCAATTGTGGTGCTTTATAGCAGAGTCGAAGAAACGCTTGGCGAGGCGCTTCATGAACTGCTGGACGGTGTGAAGTTCGCGTTTGAATCCCCCGCCCTTTTATACCTCCCGCCGCGAGCCGCGTCGAGCGTGGCGACCGTTACACAAAAATAATCCTTATAGCATGATTCAGTATTCACGCGCGATGGCTTATTAGCGTATTTCATGTATAACTTTGGTGTTTCTGTCCCGATTTCTATGATTATTTTTTTATTAAATAGGTAATAATGTTATTTTTTTTTAATTAGGGATGAGTGGGAGTGTTATAAACGTAAGAGTAGACAAATATAATCAGAAAGCTCCGAACTGCTAAGCTATCGGGAGTTACACGTATTATTGTGAGTCAACCATAAAAGATAGACATTTGCTGTCGTGGAATATTTTTTATATAATTTTAAGGAGAACATTTCCGTCATACATGATTTCTGTGTAGCTTTAACCATTAAGGCTGCACACGCGACGGAAGCTTCAAAAATGGAGTAAGTTCTCCTGTTTTCCCAACATTTCCCTTCACTGCTCTGCTCCTATTGATCGTAGCGTGATGAAAAGTATACTATAACCTGCCCAGGAGTACGAAGAACAATTGTACCAAGTTTCGTTGAAATCCGTCCAGTGGTTTTTGTTTCTATAAAGAACATACAGACAGACAAAAATTTTACTGATTGCATTTTTGGCGTCAGTATCGATCACTAATCACCCGCTGATAGTTATTTTGGAAATATATTTCATGTACAGAATTGACCTCTCTACAGATTTATTATAAGTATAGATTACATGTTTGCCGGTATTCATCGAGAATTCTCGATTCATATCATATAGAATAACAATTTCTATGCACAAGAGGATATTTATGAACAACCTTCGGGTCGAGTCATACGAATTTCTCCCAGAAAATGATTTATTCATCAGAGCGCGCAACACCCTATCGGTACCACAAACCTAATTTAGTAGTATGATTGATATGGAATTGAATATTTTTATTATAATTAATTCCATTTCTTATAATAAAAGTCTCCGAGGAATGAGAATGAAAGAGCTCCTAGGATGTGAAAAGGTGACAAACAATTTTCTACCTGACGAAGGCGTTACGTGTAATTGAGAGGTAGTGATTTCAAATATGAAGAAACTTCACCAGTTAGATAGAATATAATCCTTCTAGTTTCATGGAAGAACGCTCAGCAGTAATTCTGAAGAGATTAGAGCAGTTGTATTAAAGATATAGACTGTACAAGGGTTAACCGCTTATATTTAAATAACTTGCAAATGTGCTAAGATTTATTTAATTTTTTAAGTCTTCCAGGAAAGTGCACCTCAATAGATAAGTTTATTTGAATTGTCAGGTTACTAGATAGAGATTCATTTGAACAGGTTTGTATTGGGCTGTGCCAAATGTAAACCACTTTTGGCACTGTTTGGTGCTTTGGCACTAAGTGTAGGGATCATAAGCGTGGTTTATTTATGTTTGTATAGCTGTCTTCTTTGATTAAGTTATAATCGGTACCAATTGAGGTTATGAACGGTATTGTTTAAACAATGAATTTTGTTTTACCAAGGAGTATAAGATCCCTCCTCTATTTCCTTTTTGGTTACAGAACTAGGTAGGCACCCCAAATCTTCATTTGTTTTTTCTTTTGTTTCTAACTCTACAGAGCTTTGGACTGAATGAAAACCAAATAAAGGCTCTCGTTTCGTTTCTTCCGTTCATAGCAAGAGTTTGTTTTCGGTCACTAACAGAGAATATGTAAGAGGTTTATCATAATTTATGAAAATAGAGATGCGAGGGATGCACTCAAGCGCATCGCGAGTTACCGAGGCGACGAGTGAGGAGGTGCGGAGGGAACCGCGGTGTAGCGGGGGCGGGGGAGACCGGTTTAACCTCGTCACTAGTATACTCGGCTCTGTCCCCATTTACTTCCACTTCATGTTTATAGTGTAATAATTTTGATTTTCCATTAAATACTTCATTTGTTTTTTCTTAATTAGTACCGTAAACAGTGGGTTATTTTGAGGTCGCTGAAATGTTTAATGTTTGCTAGATTTGTATTTATTTGTCGTGGGGTTTTGGTTTTTATGTTTATTTTTTTAACGTGGTTACTGCATGGTCTGCTGCATTTTCGCACTGATATGAAATCGAATGAATAGATTAGAAATGAAATTTTTTAAGATATATAATATGGAACTAATTTAATAATATGTTTCAGAATTGATACATTTTTTATTTGCTTCCTAGACGTTAAAAATCAAATTAATCTAATAACTAAAATAGATATCATTAGGTTAAGATCAAGATAAAGCTGAATCTCACGATTATCCTATTCTAGATAATAGTGGAGATACCAAAGTGCTATAACAATGTAAAACACTTGAAATGCGAGACAGCGGAGCGCGTTGATGTCTTCCGTTTGATGGCATAATCCCGAGCTTTTATTATCACGAGCAATTCGGCTGTTACCTCAGATCTTTGTCAACATTCGTATTCATTGACTACGATATAATAGCCCCATAGAACGCTACAGTCAAAAACCTCGGCCGGAAGAAAGTTGTTCAGCCGAAAGCGGCCTCTCGAGATCGGAATTTTGGTCGGACACGTATTACTGACACACAGCCGGCGCGCCCACCTGCTAGCAACCACACCTGAACCAAAAGTGTGTCAACATCGCTGACTCCTCGAACTCGGCGATCGATCGTCACAACTTTCACATTACCTTAAATTAACACTCGACTGAGCTAGCACTGATACGTCTAGATAATATTAAAGACCCACCTTTTGCACGCCGCGGGGCGTTCCAACTAAAAATCCGGTTAAGCACTATCAGGGGTTGGGGTTAACGCACGGCCACTGTGCTTGTACACAATTCACAACACTTGAGTCACAAGGTTTGCCACATGTCGGCAGGCCGGTGCGGTCGCGACGGCCGCCAGTTCAGCACTGAGGCTTTCTTTGAGAAGACTGGCGCGCGTGCGCAGCTAAGAATGAGACTACGGTTACCTACACACCGCTACGAGTGCTACGTCAGTGTGCGTAGACTTCGCCCATCGACGTGTTTCAGGCGTAGAAGATAATGTAGATGCATGAGTATTTACTTTTCATGTTACACTTATTTAAAGTGTCCATATTTTCATTGGAGCTAATTAGTTTGGGAACCTGTTTATAACGGTTTTATTGTGACAATGGGAATGCCGTTCATGACTTCTTTTTTAGTTGCGTTTAATAATATAGTCATACTGCACCGGAAACCGCTCCGGTGTGCGTTGCTGCGTTTTTTAACTTTGATTGTAGACCGCACGGAGATGCGGTGTCAGTGTGTCATACCCTGCGAATTTTGCACACCGCATACCGGAACGGTGTCCGGTGCAGTGTGATAAACGCCACACTTTCTTGTTTTAATTTCTCCATAGCTCTACTGAATTAAAAAATATCATAAAAGTTAAAATCCTTAGTTAATTAAATTAATATAAGTTTCCCATCTAGACATAACGACACTTTTATATTATTTATCATGTTATAAATTTTAATTTTATGTTTCAACTCACCTTAAAACTACTCTTAATCAGCACTCAGCACTTTATCGATAACCTGAACAGCAACGCTGCCCCGATCCACTATAACACTCTTGCGCCTCTACTATCCGTACACACACACACAAGCAAGCAGTACTGGGTTACATATTTAATATTCAACTTAACGCGAAAGACAACGGCATACTCACACACACTAAGAACCAAAGACTAGAATATTGTAAAATAATAGAATATTAATTTTATTTTATATTAATTGACTTCGTAATTCTAATATCTTGAAGCAGAATAGAATAGAATAGAATACTCTTGAAGAACACACACACTACTCCCCCCTCCCTCCCTCTCCTGTACTCTTGAGCAGAATTTGATTTTCGTTGCAAAATGTTGTAATTAAAAGTAGTATCCAGAATTTAACTGTAATCTGTGCTAGACATTACATAAACCTAATATGACTCAACTATTTTATATTACAAAAAATTGTTTCTTAAATAAACATAGTCTTTTTACATTAAATGTTAAAAGGTCAATGCCAAAACGTATGAACAATATCCAAACATACACGGAACCTCTGAATACAATTTTGTTTCATTAAAAAAACCAACATTGTTCGTTGAAGTATAAACAAATAAGCTTCTATGTGGTTGTTTGTTGTTTATTGTCGTACGAAAGCCTTTCATAATAAACCAATAAAATTTGAAAAATCCAAAAGTGCACAACTCATACTCATAATGGTCATTTGATCGTATAAAAAACCATATATATTATATTAGTTAGATTTTTATTAATTATAATTAAACTACTTTGAATAAAAGAGCCATTTTCAATAGAGTTTTCAATAAAATTCCGATGGGTGAAACGAATCTATAAAAAAAAATTGAACCAATTAATTGATTTTTTCGCAAGCTACAATGTTTTCTGGTTTCACATTTGATTGACGGGATTTTTTTTAAACATTTTGATGTTTTTTTCGTTTCTACTGCATTAAACAAATTTTTGAAAAGTACAGAATTAATCTCTATTAAATTATCTATTTTACAATGATATATAAATTAAGTAGGTTCTGTGTACTAGCACAGGAGTATAACAATAGAAACAGTTGCAGAAAGGAAGCAAAAAATGTTTTTCGATCGCTTCGCATTATGAGTCATGCAATTATATATTGTACGAGTCAGTGTATAAACGTTTAAAACCCTTATATATTACTCAATCCGAAAGTGTAGATATCATGCATATTTTCATTAATATCTTTTATAACTAAGCCAGTATGACTAAGTTTACATGAATGAGCGTTTACCCGAGCCATCCTAAGTGGCACATAAGTGACAATAGGTTAAGAATGTGGTACTTTCCCCGGCCGTGACGTCACTATTCAGGCCGACGACTCATGCTACAAGGATACCATAAACACGAAACCGTTAAGTGTAGAGGATGTACACCAACCGTGTAGGGCATACATGTGCTTATAACAACTGGCGACCACCAACGGTCGGCGCGCGGCGTGGTGATTATGGGCTAAAGATAAAAAAGTACGAATCGATTTCGAATTTTCATAGGAAATTGAACATGAATACACAAAAACAAACAAGAAAGAAGTGACTAATTTTATCATCATCTGCCTAGCCTATTCCCAACTACGTTGAGGTCGGTTTCCAGTCTAACCAGATGCAGCTGAGTAACAGTATTCTATATAAAACGATTGCGTATCTGACCTTCACAACCCAGTTACTGGGTAATACGATACGCCTTGGTAAGACTGGTTGTCAGACTTTCGGGCTTCTGACTGTCCAATAAAATAATGAAACGACTGTCAAGTATCCACGAATGACAGCCGGCACAGACGGCTTAACGTGCTTTCCGAGACACGGAGGGGTCTCGGTACGAGTATGTAAAGATGGTCACTCATCCACAGACCAATCGCGGCAAGCGTAGCTTAACCTGATCGATCGACCTGTGCGGCTGTTATTATTTAGCTACAGGTCCCCTAAATAAATGACTAATCTGAAAAGAAAAAAAAAATTAAACCACCATGTAATCACTTTTACGCTTAAGACGTAGGGTTTGTAATAGTCCTTCCTAAAATCACTGCAATCTTAACAGTTTACGAAGTTTATTTAAAACATTACGACACAGTTTTAAAAACAAAATAATGATGACTCAGGTTGTTCGACCAAAACATAAAAGTTATGATTCGGTCGAGCAAACTGAGTCATAATTATTTTGTTTTTAAAACTTTCATGTCAATAGCAATAAATTAAAATAAAACCCATGTTATTAAATAATAAAATAAATGAAAATAAAGTTCCAAATTAAACACAACAGGTGTTATTCATAAATGCTAAGAAGTAGGCGTTCATTAGTCTCAAATATAATTAAATTCCTATATTCGAAAAGGACACAAATTCTACGTAGACTCGAGTATCAAATTTTATCAGTAAGTTAAATATTTCAAGTGATGGTAGAGCAGTATTCCCAATTTAATTTTCAGGCAACTTTCGTGCAACTTCTTTTACTCGTGTAAACACGAACATATTATCCTTTCAGGGTATAAAAATGAACCTTCATTCTGTCCTCCACGCCTCGTTTGCTTCAAAAAATATCTTGAAACACAAAACCTTATCAGACCACAACGAAAGGACATTTTGCACCAAATCTCTGGGCTGTGGTCATGAATCAAAAGGGAAACTTTATATCTTCATAATATGTGATGTGTGACGTCAGATTTTTTCCAACTCACTCATTTCCTTGAATATGGGATGCGGAAGTACGATGACCTACATTCTGGACCTCGATCCCGATTAGGGGGCCCGGATGGGTCCAAATAACAAACCAAACGTAGTTCGATGCTTTTTTATGGTGCAACCATGAATGTTGATCCAACTTGCGTGGACCCGATACTGATCTGACACTGTGGAATGGGCAAACTTTAAAAGGTGACGTCTTTTGTACGAAACTGCTGGGAAAGGGAAAAATTGCATTATAAAGATAAAGATTTTTGTGGGGGTTCATAAAGTATATATTTAATGCTGTGTTGGTGGCAGCTAAATATAAAGTGTGTAATATGTGGACTGCAATTCGATGTGTTTTCTTCGTTACGAGTAAAACTAGTCAGTGTTACCAAAAATAAGGAAACTAATACAATGTCGTGCTCACGAACAAACTTTTTGTTCATTTATAGAATTCAATTTTACAATACAATTTGTTTATTCAGTAATAATTCACATTTCGTTCGAATATAATCTAGCATAAAACATTAACAACAGTATTAGATGTAGGCACAAATATAAAAGAATACGTATGATTAAATCTTAATTAAAAAATATTATTAAGATTAAAAAAAAATACCATACAAACATGAAATAAAATCCGTCAATAAGTCAATAGCAATTTGAACGAAAACAATAACCAAAAAATAAAAGTCATACAAAAAAATCCTGAAACTGTCGCCGACAATACAATTTTTAGAGCAAACCATTTCTCTACACTAAAACTGTTTTTATTCCTGCCACCATATTGCAGCGTAAGTCAATAACTAATCCAGAAAAAAACATTTACACGCGAACCTGCAAGCGGTCGATAGTGGCTAAAAAGCCTATAGAATCCCGGGATCACGTCGACCGGTAACCGATCACCATAATTCACGTGAATGTCACATCCTTATATATAAATTGGACCCGTCCACTTAGTCGGGATAATACTGGCCAAGGAAAAATGCCCATGCGGGTTTGCTTACAACTTTAGCTTTGTGCTTGTTTCATTACTCATTCAAGGGTACAAAAGGGTAGATATTTATTTGGAGTTTGACCTTGCTTGTGATAGGTTAAAGCAATTTCTGATGTCCATTTAGGTCCTACAATAATTAATTAACGCTAGCACTAGTTTATAAAAAAAACCGAAGGACCGCATTTCAAATTCTTCTATGAGACATGAAGAAATATAATTAGTAACATTACATATTCATTGTACATTACATTACAATAGTTACATATTACAATACAATTACATAATGAGACTTTAAGTGGCCTGAAAAAACCTTGTGATTGAATTACTTGTAGGTCCTTTAATTGGAGTGAACTACGTTCTTCTACTAGCCCACAATACGGAAAACAATGTGTAATGTAAACAACATGTAGCTGAAGATTTAATTAAATAAGCCGCCAGCATTTGCCACAGTTTCAAACATTAAAGGCTAGTGTACAATTTTAGATCTTATGCCTTCAGGGATTTCCAGCACTCAAAACGTCGAGGCCGACCCAACATAAGGATGCAAAATGTCTGTTTCATAAGCATCACAAGTGTGAAAGGGAAGTTTAGTAATCTAGCAATTTGTTAATTACGAAGTTTGGCTACATTGTCCAAAAACAACTTTTACCTTCTGATTAGCTTGCTAATCATGTCACGGTAGTTTTGTTTGGAACTACCAAATTAGTTAATTTTGTATCGCGATTATGTAAGTTTCATGCACTAACTTTAGTAATTACGCGTCTCCGGAATATTTTCTGGTAAATTAGCGCTGTTTGTTGTGTAATAATCGGTTCATTAATCACTTCAAGTGTTGTTGGAGTTTTTGCTATAGTAGCGAACAGTTTTTATTTAGTCCTTTGGTGTTGGTAGTTACTTTAGTAAGTTCGTGCCTTTGTTATTGTCATTCAACAATTAATTACTTCGTTTCAAAACAAAAGGTATCTACTCGTATATATAGGTATTATTGTTCAGTCCCGTAGATACTTACAAAGATTTCCGTTCCGCTACTCATCGTTAGATGTTTCCAAAATACAGTCCGTCTTAGAGACGGTAGTCTCTACAAATAAGATTCCAAGAACTCCCTCAAATTTCTCGGACTGAGTAAGTTTCTTAGAAGCCGGGACATTGGACTTTAAATAAAGGTCTAGATTCAGGCTTCCATCCCAAAATTATAAAGCATTCTTATTGCTGCTATGTTATAAAAAATTGTGCATTATTTATTTGCAGTTTAGAAACGTTTCGTACGTAGAGTGGCGAATCATGAATATGTAAACAGTTGGCCATTCTGATATTCGCAAGTTTATCCAACTTGCGGTAGTTTGGCACCCATTGCTAGTAAGTTCCACTACAGTCCAGTGAAAACTTAAGTTATGCTGTACCTTAAGTTACTCCCTTAGGACAAATGGCTATTTCAGGCTTTATATGTCTTCAACATTACATTTCCCACATACATCAAAAAGATTAATTTTCACGTCGGTACCATTTTCGCAGAAATTCATTCTCTTATAATTTTCACCACTGTCAGCACCATCACTCAGATTTTAGATAATAAATTCAGGTTTTATTTTTAGTACCTGAACTTCTTTCTCATCTTTTTCAGACTTATTATGATGTTAGTTACTATGATTTATTATTCGTGTGTTGCTCCAAGTAAAAGAATCGGATAAAATAATTGTATTAAAAGACCGCCAAGAATTTATTACAGTTCTTTATCCTTACAAATCCGAGACATTGTTCAAGGTCTTTCGTAAGCCTGTCTTTATTTAGTCCAATTTGTCTTGTAAGAATGGCAATTCACTAGCTTATATAAATACCTCTATGTAAACCATAATAAAGTTCATTTTAGCTCTTAACTCTGATTAAACCTGCCGTAACATGTCAATATAACTTTTCATCACTCTCCTTCGAATATCTGCATACCAATTAATCTTTACTTTCA
Organism: Hydraecia micacea; assembly: GCA_914767645.1. Classification (NCBI taxonomy): domain Eukaryota; kingdom Metazoa; phylum Arthropoda; class Insecta; order Lepidoptera; family Noctuidae; genus Hydraecia; species Hydraecia micacea. Next base: position 13,049,942 of record OU611783.1, on the reverse strand, counting down.
TCTGATTAAGTGTCAATAAAGTCCACTAATCTTTTTTTTATGCGAATTAGCTTTGATATATAACTATAGATTCATCAAATGGTATATTCAAATTATAAATAGTGACCGATGTATGCGAGGAGATTTTAGAAAGTGTATAATTTTAGCTTAATTTGAAGTAGTTACGATGTATTATTACGACGTGTGCGTGTAATTCCGTATTTTTTTAAAGTTATTATAGCTGGTGGCACTTGCAAAACCCATAACAATTGTTTGTTAATTTCGTGGGAGAGTGCGAACGGGTGCTTTGAGCTGTGGCGCGAATGCTAGCGACGAATTTTGATTAGGACTAATTAAGTTTACATATTTGTGATGAAAGAGATATTGGTGTGAGAACTGTAAATCAAAACTACTACATGAATATATATCTGACCTTTGATAAAGATCATGAGAAAAATTAGGATGAGCGGACGTTCACAACACAAATGATTTGATGTTTTAATGACTGATCATGGGAAAAATTTGTCATTATTATAACTGGAAGTGTTGACTATTGTTTTATTTTGTTATGGACACTTTACCGCCCATCCTGTTATTACAACAATACAATGGTTTGACTCCCACGTAGGACTAGAGAGGTAAAACTAAAGTCAGGGAGGGTAAGACTAGAGTCAAGGTATGAAGGTAGGTGGAGCAACGACCTTCGCAAGGTACATGATAGTGGTCGAGGATCGAGTTAAATACCATGCTATTTTATTCTAGATTATTTTGTGGAAAAATCTATAACAATATTATTTTTAAACAGCTACTGTGTTCTACCTATATGTGAGTACCACGGATATGGTGAGTACATTAAATACAAGACTTTCCTGCCCCCCACAACCGGTTTCACCCCCCCCTCAAAAGTGTCCCGTTTTACATGTTTCCTCTATTTTTAGGAAAACGATACAACTTACAAGCCAGGACAAAATGGTCAAAGGCTAAATTACTTATATATAAATTACCTACAAATAAGTACTTAAATCAATTTTGATACGAGTTATACGATACGAGTTTCCAAGCCAAAGTAGACAGAATAATAAGCAAATAATCACAATCGCAACAATTTTCTTCTCTAATAGATTTTGCCTCAAAGCAATTGACTTGGTCATCTGCGACTGTTCCATTTGATAATAATGGAAGATTCTGGGTTTGTTTGAATGGAGAATGAATTTTAAACTCTTTGGGATGCATGAAGAAGCCTCTTCGTGTAGCGTAGTTTGTTCGGCCAGTTACTCAACTGAACCGAGCGCTCGGCGCATTCTGGACAATCACACCCAATACCTTATTTGCTTGGCCAATTCTTCCCTTGCGGTGGTAGGGCTAACGCCCTCCTGGTTTGCGACCGCCCTCCCACCGGAGTCCGGCGTCAAGCAGCCTGCTGAGTTTCGACGATGCGTGGGAGTTCCAGTGCCTTAGACATCTTCAGGGCACGCTCCTTCCACCATAGACCTCATCCATCGCTTTCCATCAGGCGTGATCGAGGTCAAGAGCGGGCCCATTCAGCTTTAAAAATACCTACTATAGTACATATAATAATAATATTCATGGGAAAAGAGAAACGGGTTTCTTCAGCAGCTGTCAGTAGCAACCCGTATACCACAGTAATAGGAAACGTTACGTGGACGAGTCCTCCATTGTTTCACCACGTTTTGTGTTTCCTTGTTTGGCTGTGTTGATCACACATTTTTGTGAACTACTATATTGTATGATCGACCTAGTTATTTGAAATGATGCGAATTTTTGGCACTAGTACGAATAGACATTTTTTTTGAAGGTCTTAAATTGTGTTTTTTCCCGGATATCACAAAAAATCTGAAAAATATATAGTACTAGCTGTGCCCGCGACTTTGCTCGCGTGGATGTCGGAAAACAATAATGTGTCTCTTAATTCATTATTTTTCTTATTTTAGATTAAAACCTTCGTTTAGTACTCCTTATAGCATCAGCTATCTGCCAGTGGAATTCTCGTCAAAATCAGTCCAGGCGTTTCGGAGATATTTTCACAAACAGATATTTCAATTTCATTTATTTGTATATATGTATGGCTAAAAGATAGGGTACCATAATCAGAAATTAAAAATAATACTACGCAAATAACGAATGAAGCCGATTTCTGTTTTTCATACAGAGATGGAATCGAGAGATTTGCATGGTTACAGATTTATTTTGTACTAGCAGCGCCCCGCGGTTTCACAGCATAAGTATCCCGTGCCCGTGGGAATTTCGGGACAAAAACTATCCTATGTCCTTACATAGGATAGTTTTTGTCCCTAAATTCCCACGGGCAGGGTGGGCGGGAAATTTGGTATAGAGATAGTTTGAGTCCCGGGAAAGATCCTGGGACTCAAACTATCTCTATACCGATCTAAATCGGCTCAGCGGTTTAAGCGTGAAGAAGTAACAGACACACACACTTTCGCATTTATAATATTTACTTTACTTGACTTTTTATTTTTCATAACACCCAGTTAGTACGTTATTAAAGCCAAAAACACGAGACGCGCGCTAATACCATTTTATTCATGAGGCGTCGGTTTGGTCTCTCGGGAGAGATCTTAATTACGCCTTTTTAGGGTCACAGGGCAAACGAGTCAGTAGATTAGAGAGTTTTTCCCTTTAGACCTATGTATTACACATGTTGTACTACGTAGAAACCGACTTAATTTAAGTTTCCAAACTTGGGGAGCTTTCAAGAATGGGAATAGTTTTGAAGAAGACTTGGCGGTTGTTGGGAACTGCTTCATTCAGTTGCAAATCGTGACTGCTAGTACGGGGTTAGATTTTGTGCTCGGGCAGTGTGTGTGGGTGAATACCAGTTACCACTCAATTATAGGTTTTGGTTGTAGCTTGAAATTTTTGAAGATGGTGTAAACATTCAATTTAAACTTTAACGAGTTGGTTATTCTGAAAAAGTTTTAGGAGGAACACTGTTATCATGGTGCGTGGTTTAAGGCTTGTGTGTAGTTATTGCAATTGTTTAACGTTTAATACTCTCCTTTTTGGCTTCCGCGCAGTCTGACAAGAAATATGGCAACACCATTAAAGTCACAGTTTACTCATTGTTGAAAAGCCTAATAGTACATTAAAAGACGCCGTCTATGTCTAGAAAATAACTGAGATTGGTAGATGTGCCGAGATATTCAATAAACAACAATTTTACAAATCCTTTCTCAAAGAATATACCTAAACGTGACATATGTCAAAGGAGTGTCGTCTCTTATAACTTTTATACATACATTCCCGTATCTTTATTCTGTTTAGCATCTGGTTCAGAATTACAACAAGGATATGATAGTCCGTTGACTTTTCCCCCTGACGCGATCTGTATGTTGGAGGCCAATCCGACAGTACGTGAACTTACTCACAAATATGAAGCTCTGTGGCCAGTATAGGATGGTTTATGTGAAAGTATGTGTCTTGTAATCATTTGTAAATATTTGTATGTGAGAATGTCGTATTTGTAATGCGTTGGTGTTTGTTTTCCTAAAGATGCACTAACATGATAATATTAAGTAACTTTTTATAACTTTTAGGGCTGACTTTCCCATCGCCAGATAAGTTTTATTCGAGGAATAAAATTGACGTTTGACAGTTTTTGTATGAAACAACTGTCAAAATTTCAAAAACATTCCTCGAATAAAGTTGTCAGATGAATGAAAAATCAACCCTAATAACATCTCGCCTGTATACCCCGAAGGGTTAGGCAGAGATGGGCATATAGTACACCTACATTTCCGCCATTTATGCTTTAAGCCGCATGTAGCTGGGTTAGCCTATTGCCTTCAACCGGGCACAAATCCAGACTGCGGGCTGCTACTAAGAAGTTCCAGATGATAAAATTCATTAACACTTTGCACGACCCAGGAATCGAAGCCAGGACTTCATGCTCAGTAGTAGCACTACAACCACTAAGCCAACGAAGCAGTACTTTGGTACTTGTAGTATTAGAACTTTTAATAAGTTTACTACTTAAATAACTTTTTGTAATGCGTTGTTGCCCACTAACATTTGCAAACGTCCCTCTACAAAAAATAACTTCGGTGTGGATGGAGGACTTAAGAGAGAAAGAGAAACAGCATCATCTGCCTAGCTATGTTGCCTATATATGTAACTATGTTGGGGTCGGCTTCCAATCTGGCCGGATGCAGCTAAATACCCGTATTTTACGTGAAGCGACTGCCTGTCTGACCCCCACAACCCAATTACTGGGTAATAAAACAGACCGCCTGAAAAAAAATGGGATAAAAACAGATGATGATTTTATTCTTGTGAGTCTGCTACAACATGCTCATCTTCTATGAGTTAATCTCACGCACTGGCTTCGTCTACAAACGGTTTTGTGTTTATCTTCCAAATATATTACGTATTGTGTCTGTAACTACCAGATTAATGCGGTAAAAGGTCACAGGCACTGCTCATTGTTTAAAAGCCAGACATATGGGAGTTGAAGATATACTTTTTATCTCGATTTATTTGGGAGCTGCACCTACCTTTTAGGTTACAACGGTGAAGGAAAACATCATGAGGAAACTGGCATATCTTTGAACCAAAACTTCCAAGACATGTGATTTCCGCCTGCCTGCACTGGGTCCGCGTGGTGGATTGCCTACTTCCTCTCATTGAGAGGAGGCCTGTGATCCAGCAATGAGAACTATATAGGCTGATTATAAAAAAAAAACCTTTTAGTTTTTAGTTTATGTCAGTCTCAATGAAGATATTTACTGATACTGCTAGCTGTGCAAATAAAGACCTCTCCAAATATATTTAAATGTCTTTGCCTTCAGATTCTCCCCACATTACCGTGAATTTTTCATACACTTTTTCTCTATCTACGAGTAACTATCAATAAAAGTCGCCCTGCCATCCACCTCGTTTAAAAACAGTTTAACTGTCATATTTTCAATGTTCAAAAATATTTTGTAGTCAAGTTTAACGCAAGCAAATTGAAAAAGTTTTTTCTTTATTTTTCCAAATTCCAATATGTGTGCAAACCTATGGCACAAACCCACCATGGTCCTACATATAGGCGTTATCCGGATTAAAAAGTTTACGCCTGTGTGGGCAATACAGAACTTTATTGCTTTTACAGATCGTTCGTGGTAAATACCTTTTAGTAATACTAGGTATTTGAATGAACGTTATTACTGTTTTTTTAATCCTCCAACATTTTTTTTACTAGTTGTAAGTGGACTGCTGCAATGCGTATTTTTTGTGTATTGGATGTTCAGACCAGCATAGCTATTCACTACCGTTCGATGCCCTTCCGTGCCGAATCCAACGTCAATCAATGTTGCCAAAGAGTCCTCTAAAGACTGTTTCCAAAACCAAAACTTGAAAATTTAGTCAGATATAGACGACCGTCATTCTTCCGACTGCTATTTGCTAGGACACCAAATTACTAATTGAAAATGTGTCATTGTCGATTCGTCAGCCTTTCAAATATTTGTGAATAGCTTTGCAGGTCTGGTATTTCGTTGTCGGAACAGGTTATTAAATACGAGAGCAGATTATGCTGTGGTGAAAATAGTCGGTCGGATAGGTTGACTGTCCCAGAGGCAGTCACAATAGTTAAAAGAAAGGGCTGGGACCAAGTATCGTTCTTCTAATACCAAGTCGGTTGTATTTATTGAACAACTTTGAAGTTTTTATTTATTTAATTATGGCAGCATCTACTTTGCCACATGCGAACTACGCATTCAACTTACGTCATGCAGAAATCCTGCATCGCGCAATCAGAGTTTACCGCGCAACTAGCATAATTATTATAAAACGTCCCGACATAAATCGTCGGTCAGTTGCCCACAAGACGCAACGCCCGCCTGGTTGCTGGATCCGCCCTTTTTCTTTGGAGGATGAGTGGACTTTACACCCTGTTTCTCATACATCTATATGTATAACCATTTATTTACATGCATAAATATATAAAAAGACAAGAAGAATAGAACAAAAAATTGGTATCAAGGTGATGCTTATTTCTAAAGAAATCTCTTCCAGCATACCTGCGATAGGAAAGTAGATAAACTGTATGTTTATAACTGTGGTACTGTTATGTGCACGGATATCGAGTGCAATCTGTGAACTTAAATTCTATTTAAATTGTGTATCACAATTGAACCATATTCGTCGTTGGTCTAGTGGTCGCAAGCGCTTTTGCAGAGCCTGAGGTCCTGGGTTCCATTCCCGGGCAGTGTTATTGGGGTTTTCCAACTGGAATTTCTCAGTAGCAGCCCTTGAGGAAGTCTATAGGCTATTTAACATCATGCTAGGACCCTGAGGTGCCGAGCAAATATATATAAAGTCAGTAAGGACGCTAAGCGAAAACTAAGTGCGCGGGCGGGGTGGGACTGGGAAACTAGAAATTCGACACGAAAACCTACCAATTTATCACGTACATGAGAAAATGTGCGACATGACAACGTTAATTCCATCTCAAGAAAGGTCTAGGCTTCTCGTCACGCAAAGTGTCGGCCCGCAGACTTAATACCAGTGATTAAGACGTGCCCTTCGCCCTAAACAAGGCCTACGCAGTCCTGGGTACAAATTACTTGATTTATTTCTGATAAGGTTACAGTGTTTTGTTACTGGAATTTCAGGCCATGGCTAAATAAGCGGATGATGGAAAAATACCTTTATTTCTATATAGATCTATAATAAAGTATCGTGTTTTAGTTAGTATCCCGACCAGTCGTATTCAGCGCTTCTCCTTCACATTTATTATGCGCACAGCCAAAGTCTGGAACTCTCTGCCAGAGTCTGTGTTCCTTTCCACCTTTAACCCGTCTACCTTCAAAGCCAGAGTGGACAGGCATCTTCTGGGCACGCTCGTTCAATCATAGACTTTATTCATTGCTTTCCATCAGGCGTGATCGAGGTCAAGAGCAGACCCATTCGGCAATTTAAAAAAAATCTAATTTAAAAAGCTAACAGTCTGTAAAGTATATGGATATAGAAGTTTTTAGTAGATACCTAATAGTTAATTTAATTTATTGTATAAAAAAAAAAACTAAAAACCTCATTATAATAACTTTGTCACTAATGAGTGCAATGCTTTCTGGAATTGCCTGTTTAATGGCATTAGGCTACATTAAACCAGTTATTATGTTCTATATCTATAAACTAATAATAAAGCTGAAGAGTTTGTTTGTTTGTTTGTTTGCACACGCTAAGCTCTGGAACCAGTCAGATTTGAAAATTTATTTTTACATTTGATAGCGCAATTCTTGAGGAATGGCTACTTAACACCACCCTAGGACCCTTAGGAGCCGACCAAAAACAAAAAAAGCCAGAAAGAAGGCCGAGCGAAAACGAAGTAATAGCGCGGGGAAGCGATGCTTTGCTACAGGGTGGGTTGCGGGAACAAGAAATTTCATGCGGCTGAAGTCGCGGATGAAAGCTAGTATGGAGATAATTATATGGAAAATTATAACTGGCGGAATGTGAGTTTAACTAACCTATGTCCATCTTTAACTAACCATTGCAAAATGCATGCATGTTTTTATTCTAGGGGTTCACAAGACTGTTCACCTCTGTATATCCTCTTGCAAAACCAAACGTGACAATACATTTTAAACATACATTTTGGCGAAATTGCATTGATAAAATTAGTTTTGCAATATAGTTTATTGTTTAAACTAGGTACGTAAGAGAGCCTCTCATTGCATTTAGACGCTTTGTTCTAGAGTCAGCGTGTGCATGAATAGTAATATGAATTACACGTCTGTTAGTGGTTGCCGGTGAGACTTCAAACTAGGTACAATATGCTGTAAAGGACTGCTGTTTTCCAATAACTCACTATCTTGGAACCAAGTTGAGCTAACCAGATGCAGCTGAGTACCAGTATTTTATATGGAGCGATTGCTTTTCTGACCTCCACAACCCAGTTACTGGGTAATAAAGAGTGGAACTCTCTACCTGCGTCTGTTTTTCCGAGGGGCATACAACCCAAATCTCCTCAAAGTGACAGTGAACAGGCTTCTTCTGGATAAGCTCGCTCCATCGTCGACTTTGTCTCTGTCACCTTTGACCTAGACTAGAGTCAAGAGCAAGTACATATCAAATAAAAAAAATACGATACCCCTTGGCAAGACTGGTTGTCAGACTTTCGGGCATCTGACGACCCGTAAAGACTGTCAAAGATCCACGAATGACAGCCGGGACCAACGGCTTTACGTGCTTTCTGAGGCACCGCCCCTCCGTGCCTCGGTTTGTAAAGATGGTCACCCAACCACAGACTAACCGCGGCAAGAGTAGCTTAACCTGATCGATTGACCTGTGCGGCTGTTATTATTTATCCACGCCCACGGGCCTCTCCGAACCCAGAAACCAGACATGATAAAAGAAAATCTTCACAATAACTTTCGAACAACACAAGAAATCTAAGAGCCTATTAAAACAGTATCTCTCGCAAATAAATAATGTGAATGCTCAGTTACCCTAGAATATTTATCACACGTATCATTAAAAAATGCGCTTTCCAAGCGCTTACGCAACAAAATGGGCTCATAAATGTAATGCGAAGAACCCCACCAGCTATTAAGGATTTATTTGCATGGTGCGGGTAGGGCTACAGAAGACTACAGAAGGTTGACTCCATCACTGAGCGTAAACGCACACACACACACGATTCACGTACATCGAGTGCAAGCACACTCGCGACCGGCATTCGGCTGGGATAGGTGGAGATCGCCGCATGTAGGTACGTACAAATCTATATGTGCGTGCTCCAGCCTTCGCTCGTTATTAGATTCGACCTTCTGTGCTATTCTGTGGCAGTAGTGGTGCGGGATGTTATTACTTCTAAACACGTCACGGCTTCAGCCCAATGAAAAGGGATAATTGCATATACTGCGCCATTATTTTTTCTCATTTCACTTTGCGAGCCGTTTACTACGGTAAATTGTGTTCTGAAAACTCGCTCTTTTATTTGAGTTGGTTTTGTTGTTTAGTTTGATTTAGTGAGGCTTGAAACTGAAGCGTTCTTTTTATTTGCACTCTGGGATTCTAAGAGTTTCAGTGTTGTTATTTTGTTTATATGACTCGTTGAGTTTGGAAGGTGGACCGAGGAGCTTGTGATGGTTGCGGGACTCCGCTTGATGTGGGAAGCACAGAACCCATCGAAGTGGCGGTGCTTGATGGAGGCCTTTGGTGGATACATTTGTTCAGCAGTGTCTTTCGACTGAAATGGTGAGGACTCATTGAATGTTAGAGCGGTTTCGCACTACGTCCGATCCGAATCCGATAAATGCCGATCCGAAGTGACCATAGTCCTATTTGTATGAGGGGTTGCGCACTAGATCCGAACTCTATCCATCAGAGATTAGAACATTCACAATTCTTCTTAATCTTTAATTCAGATTCGGATCGGATGTAGTGCGAAACTGCTCTTACTCGTACTTTTGGACGACTTTATGCCATCAAATACCTATTACACATACTGAATCATTTTCGTCATTACGAGGGATATTGCCATTATAAGATGCTAGGAAAATGGATAGATGATGATCGCAGGACGAGGATCCTTTACTCTTCCTTAACGATATCCATGGAAAGATACAACTTACCTGCTACCAGCCCAGATATAGCATAGCCTTTTCTTGAGTCCACATTGTGCTGTAGGTACTGATGTAGACTAACTAATCGTTTTCAAGTAGGCGCTCTAAATATATGTGTATTATCTTCATACAATGTTACATATGTATCGTTCTCGTTCTCGGTCGGTTTTAGTCCAACGATTTTGAAGGTCCCTGTGGAAATCAGACTCGATGAAATCAATACACGGTTGACTACTGATTTTGTAGCCCATAATTTCTTACCTCATATAATTCCAGCCGCAATTGATTCGATCTAACCTCACAGAAGATTGATAGCCTGGAAATATTTATGTAAATTGGGGTAAACCACGCAAATAGGATTACATTTAAAGTTACCAATTCGTATAGTGAAACACATTAGGGTTTAAATGGTTTAAACCTACGTGTCTAAACATGGCAATTAAATACTATATGACTTGTACCTTCAAAGTATCTACGTAATCGTATATGTGGAGATGACAATACGACAATATATGAAAACACTGACAATACTAACGCATAGGATTATTTTAAGTCTAAGTATCAAATAAACAGGCAAAGGGTCTGGTGCACCCCGTGCACCTAGCTTCTGACTTAAGTGCCCAAGGTTTATTTATTTATTTATATATACTTTATTGTACACCAGAAAAAACATAACAAAAAAAAACGATTATTAACATAAAACATACAATGGGCGACCTTATCGCTTTCTGCGATTTCTTTGTTTATGTGAAATAAAATATTTTGATTTTGATAATTTTTCATTTTTAGAGGGAGTGGGCCGTAATCCACCACTCTGGCCCAGTGCGGGTTGGTAGATGTCACATGTCTTCGAATTCTTTGTTCTAGGACATGTTGGTTTCTTCACGATATTTTCCTTCACCGTTTTGAGAGCAGTGGTGATGAGATAATTTACACAAAGTAAAGCGCCTGTCTAGGTTACCACTTGGCCACCACTACTCTAATAAATCCTAACATCGAATTTGCGATTGTTTCAAACAAACTTGTGAACAAGTTGTGAATAGTGATGGACGGCTTTGACTACGTCTCTGACTAGTAGAAAGTCGTAAAGTGACTGAACTATTGGATATATTTGGTTGAATTGTTGTTTGTAGACTGGGAACATTATAAGATAGTTATACGAAGGTTCATTTATTAAGGCGAATATATGGAGTTTTAGAAAAATTTTAGCTTTGTAGAGTATCGTTTCTGCCTCTCATACCTGTGTCACAGCTGCGGCGTCTATTCTGTAAAGATATAGATAGACCTAGATAACGCCAGTATCACGATCTGTATGGAAATCAAGCGTGCCATTTTTTGACTACCTACTATGACGTCACAAGGACTATTTAGTGATGGGAAAAACAAATCGATTCGAAGACGCCGCCGCGTGCGGTACCCGTCTCGCTCCACCCCGGGGCGTAGCGCCAACGCTCACGCTCACCCAGCCATCAGTACTCAGGACTGAGCGCGAAAGTGGCGGCTTACGATTTTTGTATACGGTAAGCTGGGCACGCGAAGTAGTTGCTCTTGCGTTATCTAGGTGTATCTATACCTGTGTGCTAGGGATTGACACTATTGACAACTCACTATTAGCTCACCTCACTCAAATTTTTGTCACGGTGACATTGCTACAGAATAGATTGGAGGTCTTTCTAAGGGTCGATGTGCCATATCTACTTACGTCCGAGTAGGCACCCACTGTACCTTTTGTCGTATTACAACCAGGATTATTTTAAACTAATACATTTCGGTCCTGTATAAGAAAGGTATTAAGCATTCATCAGGGAGACAGAGGGACACTTGAAACTCAACATCCCGGTGACACTTATATTAGATATCTCCACAACAGAGAATAGAATAAGAATAATTTTTATCCATATATCCGTGGTTACACACATACATATAAACTACATAGAAGTTACATCATTACAAAGTTACATATTAATATTATGAAGAAAATATATCACTATACCTAAAATAAATCTAGTGTATAACTTATATATATTGGTTAAAGGCCTAATGAATACAATAGCGACCTGCCTGATGTAGGTTTATTCAAACGTGTGTTTCAGGCCAACAGAGGCCAACTCCTCGAATATAAATCCGTATTTTATATGGAAGTCCATGTTATAAAACGTTCATGACAGCTTAACCTCAAACTGGGTTGGCTTAGAGCCGTTTAGATAAAGTAAGATGGTTTAGCTCCCTTGAGCCAATTGTTAGTCACACAGAAACATACGTTTTTGGTCGTAGTTTTCAGGATATGTTGTGATTGTGACTTTGCAGTCGAGTGTTTCTGTTTGCTGTGAGGTGCAATACTGAGGGCGTTGCCTCCAATGTAGGAGATTAGATGGGGAGTGCAGTGCTTGAGAGCTGTCGGTGTGAGTTTTGTCTTATAACTTTCGGTGTTTATAGGAACGAGTTTTGTTATTTTGACCTGAAATAATACATAAGCACATACTACAAAGACAGTGGTTCAGAGTTAGCGATAAAACTCTAATGAAATGATCGGTAACCGAAACAGTGAGTTATATCAAAGATAATGAGAAGAACACATGCCAGAAGCGCAAAGACCCGCGTGAAGTCAGTCAGACAAAATTAAAAGAAAAAAAACTGAACATAAAGAAAAACAAAAGACTGAAGCGCCCCGGGTATAATTAACATCATGTTTACGAAAACATTGCCCAAAATGATAATCCTTTTGTGTTTATGGAGACAGTGTTAGTACCAGATTTACGTCTTAGATTTACGTATCACTCAAGATTTTTCATGAAATTTGAAAGTTTCCCGGAGAGACTTGACAGACAACGGGACCAAATTACACGCCGACCTAATTACGCCCGGGAACTTAACTGCTACAACGACCGGCGACATCTTTAATTTTATTTGCGTTTTATGTTATCCTTGCAAATATTGTAATGTTTTATTACGCTTTATTACCGTGTAGCTTCATAATTAAGCAAGTTCAAGAAATATAATTTATATGTGTATTAAGTAGATACTGTTCGTGCACTTTAATCTTTGTATTTACGTCGCGTAGTACTGTAGAGATTATAGCCTATTTGGTTCATACAACCTCCGCGAGTCCGTTAAAAGTATTGGCAAGAAATACGAGACAAACATTAATTTAGTTTAAGATTAGAAGACAGTAAGCGTCAATGAACGAAGAATGTAAAAATGTTATACTTAATTTAAAGATATACCTAATTACGCTATATAAAAGCAAATAGTCTTTTATTTATTAATCCCGGTACAGTTGTTTCCAGATGAAAAGTATGAATTGCCCTCACTTTTTATTCGAACGGATTTACCCTGAAAGTAGCCTGAATTGACCCCCCTCGATGAAGCTTCGTAATTTCAACCGCAAAAGCCAAAGAAGCGTAAATTAACTTATAATAACCAGAAGAGACAGCTTAAGGTGATATGTTGAAAAAAATGTGTTTTTTCTATTTCGTGTAACTTGTTAAGTACCTATGTGGAATAGGGATTTAACATTTTGGTATATGTTTTTTGACTCTTTGGTCTAGTATCGTGTAAAAGGAATACACGATTCAATGAATTTTTCTCAATACAAAAAAATTGCAAAGTGATATCAATTTTTTTACTTTTTTCGACATCACGGCGCACAGTGGGCCCATACTGAAAATTAGTGGACTTAGGCAACAAAGTTCCAATATCGATGCGATTTTTTTTTATATGACGTGTTATGATATTCCTGACAACTTTTATTCTTATAACATTTCTTCTAAAGTTGATAGTTTGTCTTGAAAAAAATTAATTAGATTATTTTGTATGGAGCGAATCACGTTTAATTTTTTTTCTTCAATTGTACTAATATGTTGGGTGTGTGGCGTGAGTATATGATAGCTAGGGTCATTCTCTATCCACGAAAAAAAAAACAGCGCCGGCCATCTGCGGCAGCGCGAGTAATCATTCGGTAAAAAAAAAATGTTATGTAAGATTTTTTTTTGCCATTTAAAATAAATTCAAAGTAATTTTTTTGTGTCATTAGGCTAATTCACCTTCTCTTTATTAAATATATAGTTTTAACAGCGCATAGGTACTTATAACTAATTATTCTGGTAGAAATTTAGTAATTATTGCTATGTTATCGGTAGCACCTGCATTGTGATTGATGACTCATTTGTTATTGCGCTCGGCTAAGCGCATAACTAATGAGTCATCGAAAAATGCTCGTCTCTGATTGGCTGAATAATTTTCACTCACTGATAACAGTGTCCACTACTTGAGTAATTAACACTGTCTATAAATATAAAGACATTCATTAAGTCCATCTAGTTTCGCTCTTGTCGCTTATTTGTGAACACAGTGAAATACTTTTATTTTTATATTTACATTAGAACTATGGCTGGATTTTGTACCAACCTAGATTTTTTTGTGAAATTAAGAAGTGGCGGTGATCTGAAAAATCATATGTTTCTATATGAAAGTATCATTTCTGTCTTGACTACCGAAGTTTCTGAAGAAGACAAGAACCGAATCAAGGAGTTCTGTCGACTTTTTTGTGTAAATCTAAATAAAAAGTGGATAGAGTCAAGTAGAAACCAAAAAACTTTTATGAATCGTGTAAGTAATCGCAAGTGGTTGGAAAAAACCATCAACTGGCCTGTTTGTGACAGTGTTGACCTGAGAAGTGAGATGGGCTTTTCGGACGCAGTCTTATCTGAACCTGTGGATATAGATTCCCATGTTCCTACTCTTGCAGTATGTACTGCGGAAGCGGGAACATCTACAGAAAAGGAGCACAGAAAACCATTCGAAGAGTTAAGTAAGAAGCAAAAAAAAAGACGTTCTACTTCCATAGTAGAAGAAAATTCCGAAGAAGAGTTGCAGACCTGGTACATAACAAAATTGAAAGACAACGGCAAAACGAATCTGGCAAAAGTGATCGAATACCTTTCCGAAGTAGACGAGCGACTATTCAAAAAGCAGAGCTTAAGTACTGTCTCTGAAGATAACTGTTTAGCTCTTTATACATCACTTGCGCTCTCGAAATGGAAGTACTTAGCTCTTCGACAATTTCTGAAAGAAGAAAACTGTGCTGCCTTTCCATCTTATCCAAAGCTTGTAAATGCCAAGAAAAGATGTTACCCACCACAAGAGAGTATGGAGATTACCGAAAAAGGAGCTCAAATTAAATTGCAAGCGCTATTGGACCACACTGTGGAAAGGATTTTACTAGGTATTAGTAATTCTGTTGATAGGTCTCAAAATAAAGAACTCAAGTTGACCTGGAAATGGGGACTTGATGGTTCTTCGTCGCAGAGCAATTATAAACAGAAAACGTCTACAGAGTTCGATGATTCATCAGTAGTCATGATAAGCATCGTCCCTCTTCGGCTAGTGTCTACTAGCCCATCTTCTGGGAATGAAAATATAGTTTGGGAGAACCCCACACCTTGCTCAACTCTGTACTGTCGACCGGTGAAGTTCACTTTCACTTCGGAGACAGCTGATTTTATAATGTCTGAAGAGTCTGAGATGAAAAAACAAATTGATGAACGAATATCTACACAGTGTGGAAATATTATTGTATCACATGAATTGCATATGACCATGATTGATGGAAAAGTGGCCAATATTATTGCTGAAGTACCATCATATGCAACGTGTCCTATTTGCTTGGCAAAACCGAGCGAGATGAATAATTTAGACGCTTTGACTTCCAAACCACTTCGTGAAGAAATTTACAAACAAGGAATTTCTTCGCTGCATATGAAGATTCGGTGTATGGAATGTCTTCTCCATATATCTTATAATCTGGATTTTCAACGATGGACTGCTCGAGGCGAACATAAGGCTTTGAAACAAGCTAAAAAAAATACCACGCCACAAGAGTTTCGTGAGCAAACTGGAATGCTGATTGATATAGTCAAACAGGTATGTATTTAATTTTGGCTCTTTTTATGTTGTTTGTGTATTATATCTCTATGTATTGTATATTACAGTATTGTTTTCCCATTTTAGGGTTTTGGAACTACAAATGACGGGAATACTGCGAGGCGCTTTTTCCAAGATTACAAAAGATCATCCAGAATAACGGGAATTGACGAAAATCTGATTTTCAGATTTTCCGTTATTCTACAAGCCATATCATCAGGCAAAAACATTGACTGTGAAAAATTTAGAAGATACTGCAGAGAAACAGCTGATGTGTACGTGCAACACTATTCGTGGTACTACATGCCAGTTAGTGTACATAAACTTCTAATGCACGGTGCAGACATCTGTAACCACTTTGGTGTTTTGCCAATCGGTAAGTAAAAAATAAATATAGTTTGATGTATTATTTGACTCAATTGCGTTTTGAAATTAAAATGTATGTACTTATTCGTTTTAGGTATCTTATCTGAAGAAGCTTCGGAAGCCCGTAATAAGGACTTCAGAAACGTCAGGGAGTGGCACACTCGGAAAACGGGGAGAATAGCAACAAACGAAGACATCCTCCATGGACTTCTAATAAGCTCTGATCCCCACATATCCTACATAAGGCCTAAAATATTGAAACAGGGTCATAATGAGTTGTTGCCTGAAGCAATTCAGTTGTTACAGACTACTGAGCCTCCCTGTGACAGTGAGATTATGGAGGAAGAAGAATGCCTCATAGCAGAGTCCGAAAATTTGCCGGACCCACTAGCACTTCTGGAACAAGAAATAATGTGATCCGGCTCTAGATTATCCTCACAAAAGCCCATCAGGGCTAGGTATATGACAAACAGCCCTTTTCAGGGCTACAATTACTTCACAGTTTCATACGCTTGATTATGTAGATAATTATCAACGACTTGCCCGTACAAATTTAAATTATTTCACCTATCATTAACAAAATTAGTATAACCTGAAACTTATTACGATATTTATTCAACAATAGATAACGTGCAGTTAAAAAAATAACACAGCCAATCAGAGACAAGCATTTTTCGACGACTCATTAGTTATACGCTTAGACGAGCGCAATAACAAATGAGTCATCAATCACAATGCAGGTGCTACCGATAACATAGCAATAATTACTAAATTTCTACCAGAATAATTAGTTATAAGTACCTATGCGCTGTTAAAACTATATATTTAATAAAGAAAAGGTGAATTAGCCTAATGACACAAAAAAATTACTTTGAATTTATTTTAAATGGCAAAAAAAAATCTTACAAAACATTTTTTTTTACCGAATGATTACTCGCGCTGCCGCAGATGGCCGGCGCTGTTTTTTTTTTCGTGGATAGAGAATGACCCTAGCTATCATATACTCACGCCACACACCCAACATATTAGTACAATTGAAGAAAAAAAATTAAACGTGATTCGCTCCATACAAAATAATCTAATTGATTTTTTTCAAGACAAACTATCAACTTTAGAAGAAATGTTATAAGAATAAAAGTTGTCAGGAATATCATAACACGTCATATAAAAAAAAATCGCATCGATATTGGAACTTTGTTGCCTAAGTCCACTAATTTTCAGTATGGGCCCACTGTGCGGCGTAACGCTTAAGAGTTATTCAATGTAATTTACTTTAAACATAGAGAATTATCATATCAACGTTTACTCAAAGTAGTTTTAAATTTAATTATTAAAAAAAAGGAGTAAATTCGTTTTGGCACATACGTCGTTTTATTCCGTGGGCACGCACACTATAGCCATCACTCTTCTTTTGCGTTTCAAAAGTAATTGCATCACTTTCGATCGCTTAGTAGGTTTTTGAGGATTTTAAATTTTCGAGGTAGCGCCTTAACTTTACGGTTAGTGTTTGGCTAGACTGGCAGCGCGGACACGGAGCGGACGCCGGGAACGCGCGGGCTACTCACGCCATAGCCCGCTTATACAAGTGGCCGCAGTGAGTGCGCGGGCGGTCTGCGCGGGGACCGGGGTTCTCAAACTAGTTCGAGCTTTTTTCTAGTACAAATAAGTCTTCTTCATCCGTATTATATATTGACAAACACTGGACACAACAACACGCAGAACGCAGCCGCGCTGCACTGCGGACAGGCAGACCGCGCACATTCCCGCAACCGCGCCGCTCTCCGCCCCGCGCTGCCAGTCTGGCCAAGCAGTCACTATCGTAAAAAGAAAAAGTCGCAGTTTATTGCTTTATCTCCACTATTTTCATAGTCTGCCTGTGTGTGATAAGCTTAACTGCTCAACGAATTTATTTGGGCCCGTGTTTATACGAGTACAAGTTACGCCTGTGGCGTCTACCGTTAGGCTGATAACACACTTAGCGACCGAACTGCGGCGTCAAATGCATTAGCCATTATAAAGGGTGCTATTCGTCTGTGTGAAGCTTTAGATTTTCTCGATAAAACAATGTTATAACGAATTGTGAAGTTATTTATCGTCAACACAAAAAGTTGACTAGGGGCCTTGGACATTTGGCAATAGCTTTAAAAGCGTTTACAACGACTTTCAACAGGATTGACATTTTCGGTACAGCCCGATGCAAACTTTATGGCGGCTCGAACATGACGATACCACAAAATACAACAGTGTAGAGTATTAGTTTGTATAAAATTATAACAATTGGTTTTGGCGAACATCATGACTATACAATGTGTGACTGAATTAATGCTCATTATGAAAGTAGTTAGTTTAGAATCGTTTACTGAATCGATTTCTGACATTTTTAATACAGGAAATTTTTTAGTAAACATAAAAAAAAAAAAAAAAAATTTAAACGTAAATTACGGTCACATATTCGCTGTACGGTAAAAAAAAAACAAAATGGACGAAGTGCCTACTACGCTAGATAGACCCTTACACGAATGCGACTGCGTGCGTGCGTAGATTTGTAATGTGACCACAATTTTCTCCCACAATCAGTATAACTAATTTAATAAATAAACAATGTTTTATACATAATAGTAAAAATTCCGTTTATGTATGTATTATGATTTTAACATAATATTCTAATTGGCGTGCCTGGTGGTGTTCGTTAATTCCGGGACATGTATTGTGCTAACATGAAGCCTGATAGACACTGTGCGACTTAATTGCCAATGAATGGCATATCATATGTTGCAGCAACAATAAAAGTTGCACCGTCTAAACGATGCGTCATTTGCTGCTTCAATTGCCACAGGCAAGAAACATGCATCGTGTAAATGGGTATAAGGCTACCAATTGCGCGCTACCTACAATTGCTGAAACACTTTGAAATTAGTTTTATTCGCATATACACTACGTATGCACATGCTTTACATAAGTTGTGTCCAGTCATGTTTACTCACAACAGTATACAACTCGCGATGTTTGTTGCTAACTGTCTAACATACACCATTTTGCCAGATTACGAGCACGCTTTCATAGTACGAGTAAGTATGACAGTCCAGTTAGATGCAACTATCTATATTTAAATAATTTCCCTGACTTTACTCAGGTAACTTACCCTATCTAGGACTTTACTCAATCTATGCTGCTATATGAATCCATTAGAATATTACACAGAGGTACTCATATAAAACTTGTATGGCATACTTCGTTTATAACTTTTAACAAGTAATAAATGCAAGACTTTGAGACTACCCAATGTTTTGTCAAATTAATTTCTAGGGTTCCGTACCCAAGGGTGCCACCGGAACCCTGGTATTAAGGGTCCGCTGTTCGTGCATCTGCCAGTGAGCGGGCTGTATCTCATGAACCGTAATAGGTAGACATTTGAATTTTGGCAGTGTGTGTAGTATGTATTTTTATTGCAGCTGTAACTAATAACACGACACAAGAAAAGTGTTTTTCTTTAATATGGACTCAAACTCAAAGCATTTATTTCAATTAAACCAATTACAGGCACTTTTGAATTGTCAAGGGGTCGGTCAGTTAGAAAGATGAAGTTACTTGCCCATTCCAAAGCGTGGGTACCTATGGAGAAGAACGGGCAAGAAACTCCATGGACACTCTTTTTGTAGTGTTAAACATTGTGCGGTTGCGGTGGTACGGAACCTTTCGTGTACGAATCCAGCTCATACTTGGCGTCTTCTTTGACAGGGTGAATGAAAGTAATGACTTTGTCCAAACTGTTTAGGCACTGCTTATAAATAAATACTTATCTTTATACTAATAAACACATGCAAAAACAACCTGTAATCTTTTCGGTTTCGGTTTTTCATTTTGGTTGAAATCCGTCGAAAGGAATAGGGATCGAATGAGAATTGACATATACATCCGTATGCATCAGATTTTTATTATGCCGATTGTTATCAGTGTGTTTCACTGCATAATAAAAATCTATCCTAAACGGCTGGATCTAGAAGCGTGACATTTTGCACAAGAGTTCTCTATTGTATAAGAAACTCATTTAACACACCCCATCGTTTTTGCGTCGGAGGTCAATAAATATGTAAAATAAAAAAATACGTGTGTCACTCGGGGACTGCCGCGGTAAAGCTATTGCATAGCAACGCACACAAACACCGTGCCGAAGTCTGCCGAACTGATACGACGTTAGACGATGCTTAGGTTTATTTTCGTTACGGAATTTCTTCATTCGGTCGCCGCGCTCAAAGCCCAAGATAAAAGCTATGCAATAGCTTAATATTTGTTAAATCAACATTCCATAATATCGAACACGATATACAAAATGGGGTTTCAGGTCCAACCTAAACGAGAAGTCATTTGTTTCAACGAATCTCTTTCTATGCATGAACTCAAGCATAATCAGCCTATAATGTTTCCATTGCTGGGGCACAGGCCTCTCGATGAAAGGGAGTGGGCCGTAATCCATCACGCAGGCCCAGTGCGGGTTGATAGATGTCACATGTCTTTAAATTTTTGGTTCTAGGACATGCCGGTTTCCTCACGATGTTTTCCTTCACCGTTTTGAGAGCAGAGGTGATAAAATAATTTACACAAAGTAAAACGCCTGTCTGGGTTCGAGCCTACAACTCATAAAGTCACGGCCGTTACCACAATATTTAATTACCATCTAGACTTCAGAGAGTTCGTAAAGCGCTTTCATTCCTAATATCATTTGAATTCACATCAATCACTTTTAAAGCTTGTTCGCTCGAATAACAGTATTACCTACATAATATTATATTTGATTTATTCATAATTTTCCGAATTCACTAATTTATCAAGCTTGTTACCGTTGAGGATTCAGTCTATCATTTATCAATTACAATTTTGATTTATTGATACCGTCGCTGCGTCAAAAATCATTGGAATCGCTTATAGAAAAAGGGATCGACAGACCTATTTCAATATTTTAATCATGGCCTGACCTCTCTCCGGTCGTGTCGGATTGCTGCCCCAGCGGACTATGGGAGTGAGGGAAGAGAGAGTGCACCTGTGTCTGCGCACACACTTGTGGACAATAATATCTCTCGCGCCGAAGGCTAGTCTCTGTTGAGATTGGCCACTATGGCCGAAATATGGTCTGGAGGACTATACATATATAGGTAGGCAGAAACTACAGGACGCCAGCTCTTACGATCCTTACATACTCTTTTGTCACCGTGCATCCTAATATTCCAACTAGCAAAAGATTATTTGCATAAAGTAGGTAAAGCACTTGCAAAAGACAGCTATGCACTTCTATTATAAAACAATTTAACATAAGTACATAGAACGGCAAATATATTGTGTACTCACCACAATCCAATCCCATTTGATATTCCAACTTGGAACGTGAGGTGAGCACTGTGAGCAGTCCAGAATTCAAGACTATGAATATTTATACAGGAGCAGGTAAAGTATATTCAGACGTACGGGAGTATCTACGATGCAGATTACATTGTTCATAAAGTTTTGATAGTGCAATTCTGAGCTGTAACATACTATCACACCTGTGTGCTCTTGGGAGTTGGGCAGAAAAGTTCCTAGAGAAAACTTGGACTTGTGTGATCCCATAGGCTCTTCTTCGTCGTTCCTGCTCTTGTTATCAGGGTTCCACGCTATTTACGCCTCTCCCCTAAGAGACGAACGGTTTTATTTTCAAGGGGTATCAGCCCGACACCCTTGGGGAATATATTTTACCAAGGAGTGTAGGTCCAAACTTACCAAAGGTTCTTATCTCACTAAAATCAACCCGGAGACTACACGGTTGATTTTAGTGAGATAAGAACCTTTGGTAAGTAACCACCAATTGGAAGAGGGCATCGTGTCCTTATCAAAGACCCCTAAACCAACCTTGCTATCGGGACTGGGGAGAAAACAAATGACGACCTATTACGCGAACCATACGACACGCTGCAATGGTATGACAAAATCCATTCTCATCAATGCAATGTAAAACAGACTGTAGGTACCTCCCCACTATATTACACCTTACAACTTTACTCCATCACGTCTACATTTACCCGAATTTATAGTTGTCTAAATAAATTCCTTTTGTGCGCCATAACAGGTGATTTGTCGGGGTTATGCTGTATTAGCGTGTGAAAATTATGAGACAGCTTAATGAGGGTGCCACGAACGCGTTCAACTTTGCCCCCTAATACTTTAATTTTATGTGTGAAGAAGATTCCATTCCACGTTTTATGTAAAAGGGTTTTAGTGTCTAAACGAAAGTTGAAATGTGTCTGCGTACTTAAAATTAACTTATAGCAAGGACGTCCTCTAGTTTATTGCTCAACGTTATTTTACAGGCGTTTTAATATTAAATGTATTTTGTAGACTACTTCCCGGCGTAATTTCCCCTTTGACTCCGTCCCTGCCTGTGTAGAACGAAGTTTAATACGGTTTTCATGTAGGCTGCGATTATTTTGTTGTTTTTCTTTTTGCACAACATTCGCTTTTTATTCCTTTTTGACTTGATTTTAATTTTCGCTGAAATAATAACATACAGGTGTCATAATCAGTCTATAATGATAGATCTCCGGATGCCTTGTCCTGCTGGAAGCTCTTCCGGAAGGACGGGTTTGTGTCCTGTCGGAAGACGGCCGCGAGACCTGCTAGCAGTACGTATTTTGTATGAATTTTTTTCTGGTCCTGCCAGCAGTAGTGACCTTGATTTTGAACTTGCGCTCGTCAGAAGCTTAAACATTGGGTTAGTACGTATTAAAATAAAACGTATTTTCATAATTTTCTTATTATTAATAGATGTATACGGGCCCAGTGCTGGTTGGTAGATATCACTCGTCTTAGAATTTTGACGTAAGTTCAGACATCATCTTGGTCAGATCGTGTGAGGACCATGTAGATACGCTGACCCATGAACAAGTTGCCTCTATGGAGGCGAGTGTGATGTACAGCAAGATTGTGTTTATTATTTTCTTAAAATTTTATAAATTTTTGTGTTCATACAGGTTTCCAAATATATAGGGTGATTGATAATTAGTGACCGATACCTAAACACGTGATTGTACTCATGATAACAAACAACTTTTACTATGGGACCAAACCTGAAATCGCGAAAAAAAAATCAGCTGTTCCCTGAACATAAAAATGTAGGGAACAGCTGATTTTTTTTTGATAATAATATCTAGGTTGGCAATTTTTTACGAATGCTTTCAAAAATATTCGTTGTAAAAGCATTGAATTCTATAGAAAAGTCCGTAACATGAAGGATTTGAAGTAGTTTATATAGTATGTTTGAATCACGGACTATGTTTGAAGCACCCAGACATAAAATATCTATTTCGAGTATTTTTTTTTGAGTTAGCGATTCTGACTGTTTATTTTTCCTACAATTTGGCTTTAGCTTATTTATACTTTATTAAAGCTTAAAAAAAAGTCATTTAACAACAACAACAACATATCATCACGCCTTTATTTCCAAAATTGTTAGGCAGAGGTCAATCTGCCTAGCCTTTTCCCAACTATGTTGGGGTCGACTTCCAGTCTAACCGGATGCAGCTGAATAATCAACACATACATAGGTACATAAGTTTTTTAGAAACTTAACGAAGCGATAAAAGAGTACCAATTTGACGCATTTAAAACCGACTTCCAAATCCAACTTCAAATAAACGTATTCAGCCGCTGAAAAGTCCGCATAAAATTGATCGCTAATAACTGGGATTCGCACTTTCCGACCGTGTGTGTCTTTCATCACATAAGAGATAAGTACCTACAGAAGGTCAGCTCCGTACAACGACCGCACAAACAGTGAGCAAACAGACGCACGCATATACGTACGGAGATCAGAAACTATCTCAATGTGGGTTATTTTAATCTAAATGTGATTCGCGGTCGTAACAAATATTTATTTATACAATTATAATCATAAAAATCATTAATACAACTCTCTAAGTTCATATTATCCCACTGAATTACTATTTCATGAAATCATTTGAGGCCAAAACTCAAGGTGACACTTGAGGCCAATTCTAACTCAACGAGTAGTATTGCTGATTTTAATGATTATAATTTGTTATGGTCGCGAATCATATTTTAGTCAACATACAACTTAACACTGACCTGCAAATTGAAAAAACGTAAGAAAATTTGAATTTCGGGGGCTACCTTAGCGCGTCCCCCTTTATCGAATGCGAGTCGCGAGTCGCTGTGGGTAGGTGAAGCGTGTCTATGTTTTCGCTCCTAGTATGGAGCTGGCCTTCTGTACCTACCTTATGTTGTGGTTTCGTGTTCAGTTTGTAATTAGCGCCCTCCAGACTGGAGGTGATTACTCCAATTACCTCTTATTGAATTGACCGATGACACGTAGCAGTAATTAGCGACTTTTACGCTGTTGATTGTAAATTTTGTTTGCTTAGGTCGTGATTTTGAGTTTTATTAGAGACTGAGGACAGAAGCGGCGATTTTTTTATTCGGTTAGGTAGGTTCTTTTTTAAATACACCAGCGTTGTGGTTGGTTTCTGATTATTTTCACAGTAGGTATTAATTTTGGGTTTTTTTCTAGGTCTAATGTGTTGCTATCGTCATCAGCCAATGGTAAATGGCATAACAGCTGTCTGGCTGTTTTGAGTTTTTTGTATTTGGCCATGACCTCTAAGTTTGTTTAGGGATTTCTTCTCAGAGGTCAGCCAGCTTGAAATGCCGGCGTTATCTAGTTTAAAAAAATATGATTGACGTGTAAGAGTGTTTGTGCAAACCTACTTACACAAATAAAATCATTTATTTATCATTTAAAATATTGAGGTGTAGACTGTCTTAAAAGAATCAACATATTTACAAATAAATATTTCATTTCGTACGTCATTAAACTTTATCCTTGA
Organism: Hydraecia micacea; assembly: GCA_914767645.1. Lineage (NCBI taxonomy): Eukaryota > Metazoa > Arthropoda > Insecta > Lepidoptera > Noctuidae > Hydraecia > Hydraecia micacea. The sequence goes on along the minus strand of OU611783.1, from coordinate 13,025,212 downwards.
CCACACTACAGGTTAAATACAAAAAGTTATTATTTTCGAGTCTGAACGAGAGGGTTGTATCTGTAACTCCTACTTATAACTACTTAACTACAGATGATGTGTGTATGTACATAAATGAAACGTTGGCTGGAGGTTTATTACGAAAACAATATTGTGTGTCTATTCAAAATAAATGAGGTAAGTAAGTAAATATTCATAGGTAGGCACGGAAAATAAAGAGCAGTCAATTTCATCATCTGCCTAGTCTTTTCCCAATTATGTTGGGGTCAGCTTCCAGTCTCACCAGATGCAGCTGAATACCAGTAATTTACATAGAGCGACTGCCTATCTGACCTCCACAACCCAGTTACTGGGTAATACGATACCCCTTGATAAGACTGGTTGTCAAACTTTCGGGCTTCTGACGACCCATAACAACTGCCAAAGATCTCCGAATGACAGCCGGGACCAACGGCTTAATGTGCTTTCCGAGGCACGGAGGGGTTTTGGTATGCAAAGATGGTCACCCATCCACGGACCATCCACGGCAAGCGTAGCTTAACCTGATCGATCGACCCGTGTGGCTGTTATAACTTAGCCACAAGTCCCTCAAAGGGCAGCCAGTCTATTCTGTAAGAATCTCACTGTGAAAATTTAGGTGAAGTGAGATGTCAATAGTTATTATTGCACCTAATGCACCTAATGGCATTAGACTGCGCGCGGCCGAAATCAAAAATAGGCGTTTGCCGCCATCTGGACATTTATTTCAGGTGTGAAGTAAGTGTGTTGTGTTGCGTGTTTTCTAAAGTAAATAATTGCCATAATTATGCTGAAAGTGATTAAAAGTGCTAGCAGGGATATTATCTTGAAGTAAAACGTCGCGCGCAAGATAGGTCATCCTGCACGCACTCTAGGTGCAATGCCAGCTCACTGACAGAACACTATAGCTCACTTCACTTCAGCTTACACGGTGAGATTGTTACAGAATAGACCTGCAGCACTTACCATAACTTGAAGCTAGAAAACATGTAATTTTCAGGTGTTATCCTATAAACATTTACAGACTTTTCTTCTATAAAACTTCAGTAAACATTCTAAAACTGTTCCGAAACAAGTTCTCGTTTTGTATCGAGGTTCCCTCAACACTGGTCGCCGCGGGAACTTTTAAAAGGAAAGTATTGTAACCTATTTATTTTCTAATCTGCAACAAATTAGAGTGATGTTCTTTAGAAACTTCGTTGTGTCCATGAAATGAAATGTTTATTTGCAAGAATTTGTAGTAGGTACATTACAGATGGTCCGTTTTTTAACAGTTTCTAAAAGAATTCGTTACAACTAGCATGCAAAAATAATGGTTACATAAATTAAATAAATGAAGCTAATACAATTGGTACATAAATCATAGTTATTAAATTTAAAATGTCAAGTATTTGTCAAGTTATAATAGTTTAATAACGCTCATCAAAAAAAAAAAAAAAAACACGCAAAAAAAAAAAAACAAAAACAAATCATTTGATTGACAGTTTCTTATACGATTTTGGTATTTTGTTCAATTTGCTCATAACCATTGGAAAGCAACTTCTGTGATATAAATGCTTTTTCATTCGAGGAATAACTAATCTATCAGGACGTAAGAGTGACATGTTCAACCTACAATAAATACGGGCGTTAAAACGTTCACACTTTAAAGAGGAATCCTGGCACCACCGTGCCTCGGAAAGCACGTTAAGCTGTTGTCATTCGTGGATCTTTGACAGTCGTTACGGGTTGTCAGAAGCCCAAAAGTTTGACAACCATTCTTACTAAAGGGTATCGTATTACCCAGTGACTGGGTTGTAGAGGTCAGATAGGCAGTCGCTCCATGTAAAATACTGATATTCAGCTGCATCCGGTTAGATTGGAAGCCGACCCCAACATAAGTGGGAAAAGGCTGGGTAGATTGATTGATTGACTTTAAAGAGGAAACCTAAACAAGCACAAGCGTTTGATTTAGTTAGAATAATAAACAAGAGCTACTTACGGCCAGTTTCTCGAACGAAAATTATCGCAAAATGAATGTGACAAATTGTCAAATGCGCGTAAATTGCTGCGATTGGTTGAATGATTTATTAACAGCCAATCGCAGCGGTTTTATTTTGCATTATTTTCCCCTAATTTGCATCATTGTCAATTTGGCGCAGGATGGAAGGTGGGCTATTGTCTGCGCCGCGCACCTGTGATTGATGATCTTATGACTGCGTCAGTGAGCGGAGTTCGCGCTGCTGAATTTTGGGCCAAAAATATTAAAACTTTTGGCCATCTATATGCTAAGAAAAAGATCACTGTCATAGTGATCTTTAATCTCTTGAAAATAAGGTAGCTGTTGGGTTGCTGCAACTGTCAAGTCTGTCAAAATCACAGTGATCTTTATTGTAGTTGTAATAAGGTTCCTGTTGGGCTGCAGCTGTCAGAGATAGGTAAAATAACTGTGAAAGGACTGACTTTCGCTAATGCTAATAGGAACTTATGAATGGTCATAGAGTATTATATTATCTGTGGTAGGGGTTACGAACCCGTGTTGATCAAGTTTTCTAAGTATAAGGCGAATTTAATAAAATAAATGTATATACTAGGTTATACGTATATTTCCGTTTATTTGAGGCTCTTGCTTTTCATACAGGCATAATATCCATTTACCCACGTAAAGTTTTTGTGCAATCCTATATGTTTCCAAACCTTTCCGGGAATCTCGCGATATCTAATATGGAACCAAGGTTCTCTCTTACACGGCTTCTGATGTTTACCAGAAGCCGTATAGGATTGATGTCTGCGGCTTCTATGGATTTCCAGAAGGTGGTTTTACTGAAATGCTTTGACGCCTACTAACTGTGTACCTTGTGGGCGTCAGAGCGTGGTGAGCTCAATACGTTACTAAAGCAAAAGTTACATTATATCACACCTTTTTTACCCGAAAAAGGCTCAGGCAAAGAGTATAATAATAATACGGGAGGGCTCAGGCGAGGAGTATGTATTGTACATCCACATTCCGCCAAGTTCCATATTAATAAGCAGGGGACGAGTGTACTGTTATAGTATGCTGCACCGCTGCACCGGTTGACGTCATCACGTCTACGCCGGCTGTCGCTGAAAACCAGCACTGGGGCTCTGTCTTGCATAGGGTCTTAGCATTATGCTGAGCGATGGCCTTTTGGCGTGGATGTGGCGCATGTTGTCCTCCAACTTATTTTTTGTTTGTTTTTTTACGTGTCATCTTTACCGAAAATAAACGTATTTTCTTTCTTTCTAACTGGGCTCAAATACAGACTTCTAGCTGGTACTGAGAAATTCCTAGTAAAAATACTGCGGAGCAAAGCCAAGACTACAAACATGTTGTCTTAACTACTCTTAAGTAGAACGGAACAAGAAGGGAACTTCAATATTATAATTATTTGTAGTTCTATGTACTGTAGAGCTACCATTTACCGGGTAATATGTCTTTCATTGACTTGAATATGCCCTGGCAGCTGATAGTATGCCATGCTCACAAAATTGTCTCGCTGACGGTGGCGTGTGGGTTGGATCATTTAGCTCCCTTCAAAATGGTTGAGCTGAATGGTGCTGATCTATGCACCATGTTCGTGAACGGGCGCCGTCAGTTGGGGCTGGTCATCACTTAGCTGCCTCGGCTTATTTTTATTTTTAATTATTTTATTTTAGGATTGTTGTTTTTTTTATTTACTATTTGCTGTACTCTGGACGCTTTTAACGCATACGTCTTTTTTTTACATCGTTCACACATATTATTATAAATTCAACATTAATGATGTAACTAATATGTTTTAAAAAAAATAATTTAAAAGAGTGTCCATGGAGTTTCTTGCCCGTTCTTGTCCATAGGTACCTACGCTTCGGAATGGGCAACTAGCTTCATTTTATTTTTGACTGACCGACTTCTTGACAATTCAAAAGTGCCTGTAAATGGTTTAATTGAAATCAATGTTTTGAGTTTGAGTTTATGATTTTAACGAATTTTAAGTTCATCCATTTCAATACTCCTTGTTTGTATACACCAAACAGAACAGAAGTTCGCCCAACTAAATTGTATTTGTAACTAATCGGTCACAAGTTCAGCCCTCTCAGCTCTCTCTTCGAATATGTTGGTTCTTTCATTACGTCATTTCGTTGTTAGGGTCTCGTGTACCGTCGGGACTATTTGACTCTGCTCAACGACGTGTGGGCCCACTGTATCGTAGTAATCTTCTGTATGTCTCAACAATGGCGTTTGTAAGAACGAAAGGGTAAGGAATGTACACTCCTATAGCGCTACAAGGATCTTTGAGCGCGTGGCCAAAATCGGAACTAACGACGCAGCCATTTCTTTTTTTAATTACATTTTACGAAAAAATTTACCAATAGCGCCCCCTGACGGCGCCATTCGAACGCCAAAAGATGGTTGTAGCAATGTAGGTTTAGAACTCCTATGGTAGATTGTACAACTAGTGCATAAAAGAAGCCATTTTTCCTCGAGACGTTTATACCTATCCACCAGAGCCGCAGGCGAGGGTGGATAGTTAAGTCGAGGGGTAAAATGGCTCGTTTATGCCCGAGTTATACACTCTGCTTTTCACTTCGATTGCGAGAAAATGAAACAGGCATAAAGTATATAACAGTATTTTCATTGTTCGAAAATGTTGCAAAATTCAAGGAGAGAATAGCTAATTTCCGCCACGAAACTTTTTTTTTTTATAAATTTTAACATGTGTCTTTCGACTTGGGTAATTCATACTGCCAAGTCATAAAATCGTTTCTTGGCTTTTTAAAATAATAAATGACAACGGCTTTATCTGGTTTTATTAAATTAACGAAAGAAAACACAGAAGTGATATAAATTAAAGTGCGTGTGGCTGTTGGGCCTGATTATCTTAGTCTTAGAAAAACAATTACTTTATGCACTAAAGCATAAAAAACAGTTAAAAAAACAGACTTAAAAAAATCCTTGAAAAATGGCTAATATTGCAGCCTTTTTTTTTCGTTTGCCGTTTAGTTTTGCATGGGTTGCAGAATTGTCCTTATTCAAAGTAAACAAATTTATTTAATTCGCAAACAATTGTGAACATTATTAACATTTCAGTTTTGTAGCGAAACAATAACTTTATGTTTTCTCGGCAGTTTCACTTCATCTGTAAGCTATTTTAAATACCTAGAAACGAAGCGTATTGCCAGCAGTTGAGGTATTGTAATTAACTAAATAGTTAATCAAACATTCAACTTCTATTTATTTAAGTGTTTGATATTTTATCAGTTGATTGACAGACCAGAGGGGCAATTCTCTTAATTTTATAAACGTTGACAGTCTGATCTCAGTCTCAATCTGTCAAAAAATACTTCTAATTTTCCTACATTTTGACAAGTTTTTGAAATTTTTTTGTCGCCGAGATGAGACTGCGACTAGATTTTGAACGTTTTAAATTACGAGAATTGGCCTTCTGTTGTTCGCTGGTATTGACAACAGCTGTAATTGTTTTGCTTATTAATTTCAAGGGTAAATATATTTTCTGTTCGCATAATGAACTAAATAAAATTATTAATCAACATGAAATCCAGAGTGAAATCAATCGGTAATGCTCTTCTGTTAAGATCACTTCGAACCACACCCGAGTGCCAACGCCTACACAATTCGAAAGCAAACTCATTTGTTTTTGAAGTAAATAATCTTAGATTTAGGTTCATCAACCTACTACAATCCGTCAATTTTTAAAAAATAAATTTTCAACTTTATTGCTAAAGCATAAGGTTCAAAATGGATTGGGGAAATTTGACAGTTTCGGGTAGGTTGATGTTCTGGCGTCTGTACTTACACCACAACACCGTTATTTTATGGCTGTGTGATCTGAGGGACCACACGGAGAATTAGCAAAATAAAAAATCCTAGGATTTAGTATTAGACTTAAAACAATTGTAGAACATATCTGGGAATTTGTAAATAAATGTATAACTTACAGCCCTCAGAATTGTAGTTCTCACAGACCATTAGCAAGATCTCTGAAAGCACCTATCTTCAAAATGAAGGTTTTGTAATTACAGACATTTAATAAAGAATTGCATTTAAAATACAAAGGCTGTAGTTTTTTATATTTTTTTTATACAAATTTCCAGATTCGTTCTATAATTATTTTAAGTCTACTACTAAATCTTAGGAATTTTATTTTGCGAATCCCCAGTATGGTCCCTCAGTTCACACGCATACCTATATTCTTTCTTGGTTATCTTTAGAGAATAATATATATCATAACAGCATTCAAAGGTAAAAAATAATTAGTCAAGCCCATAGGTAGGTAAATTATAATATTAGCAGTTTTTAACCATAATTTGGTCCCCTAAACACAATCTTATCCGACATGAAGATGAATTTAACCCAAGTTAAAATTAGATTCTGAATGTTTGCAACATAATTATTTTGGTAATTCACTACCTGCTAACCAGAGACATACGAGAGGGTCTTCTAAAGAGGGTGGTTGTCCCAGGGCTCGTGGCTACCCGTACAAGTGTCGCCCTGCTCCGAGCGGGTAGCCACAAGCCGCAGACCGCTACGTCTGCCTCACTATCTTAACGTTTATTGGTCATTTATTAGGTCGTATCACGTGAATAATTTAACTAGAACGTTAATTATGTTTTATTGTGTTTATGTGAGTACATCTAGGGAGATTAAAACGTTGGTTTGGGAGGTTACACCGCGCAAAAATTAAACAACTGCTAGAGGGACTAAGAAGTGTTTTGGTTTGGGAGAGCAAAAGTAACTTATAATATAATCTTAGATACTCCGTCTTCCAACCTACCCGGTCCGAGTGACAGTTTATAAAAAAAAATGGCATTGCGCGCTTGAGGTAGGCACCTATTGTGCTTGAGATTAACGGGCGCTTTGTCTGCTTGCTGCTTGGTTTTCGGATGCAACGGACATATTCTAGGGACGTTATAGTGTTGATTGGAGTCGTGTTATATAATTATTATGCACTCATTATTTACCTATGTACTTTCTGCTAATTAAAAATAATTTGTAAGAAATATAGCTTTGTAGGTTATTTAGTAATTTGTTTTTTAATATATTCCGCTTCTGGTCTTTAAGAATAACGTAATTCATACATACCGATTGATAATCGATATAAAAAAAAATATAGAGAGAGCCCTGGCACCAATAACACCAGTTTTATCTTATAAGACAGTCAGTGATTTATGCTATTTAAAAATAATAGATAGTGTCATAGTATAAACCTATCGCCTTTATGATAATTGTAAAATTGGAAATAAAGTTATTATTTATTTAATAATCGTCTTTTTGTAGTTTGGAAAAAGATCGGTGTAATGTTCTTCAGAGCGTCCCATTCCATCATAAGCTCGTAATCTTTGACACCACTATTTCTCGGAAAAAAGAGAACGGGCGTTCTAGCCTAAGAACCAATAAAAACATGCGATATATCATTGGAAAGGCTTTTTTATGTACTTTAACTATTGTTATGGTGGGAAGTCCCAAATCGCTGTGTGGAAAAAGTTCTTGCACAATAAAGCCAGACTTCTGCAAAAATGTTATTTTTCGAAACCGATAGCTCATCGTATGTAAGTTCCCTAAAAGCGAACGTGTAAAGCAATTTTCAAACTTTACCGACCAGAGAGGAGGATCGGTACAATCAGAATGGCGGCGTGTTACAAATGTGTCCCGTCAACTGCGCGAGTGCTGCGAACAACTCTGCAAGACTTGCTGCAAGTTATTGTGGGATGCCCGACATTTATTAAACATTTGTTGCAACTTGTGCAAGTGGATTTCTTGTGTCTGCAACTATTTGGGGGTTAACTTCATGAAAGTTAGCTTGAATTGTTTGATTAAAGTAGTGATGTTCAGTTGTTGTACTTCGTTTTGTATTGTTTATCATCATCTGCCTAGCCTTTTCCCAACTATGTTGGGGTCGGCTTCCAGTCTAACCGGATGCAGCTGAATACCAGTATTTTACATGGAGCGACTGCCTATCTGACCTCCACAACCCAGTTACTGGGTAATACGATACCCCTTGGTAAGACTGGTTGTCAGACTTTCGGGCTTCTGACTACCCGTAACGACTGTCAAAGATCCACGAATGACAGCCGGGACCAACGGCTTAACGTGCTTTCCGAGGCACGGAGGGGTCTCAGTATGTAAAGATGGTCACCCATCCACAGACCAACCGCGGCAAGCGTAGCTTAACCTGATCGATCGACCTGTGCGGCTGTTATTATTTAGCCACGGACCCCTCGTTTTGTATTGTTTATACACTATACTTATTGAGACTTGAGCATTGCTTTATTGTTTTATGGATTTCCTCACCTACAAGGGACAAACCAATAAAAGACGCACCCAGTAAATGGTAACTTAATAGTACCTAGGTTCATTCAATAGTACTCTCACATGTGCTATACAATTAATTATACAACATGTCCTGGAAGTAACGCACACGACCAAACACCCCAATTACGATATTATGTTATAATCATAAGACATACACTGACATTTTATTATTATAATAAAACATTGTTTTTTTAGTTTTGTTGTACTGATTGTAGGATAAAATTGTGGTCACATTACAAATCTACGCATGCGCACAGTCGTACACGTATAATGGTCTAGGGTAGTAGGTACTTTATCCATTTTGGTTTGTTTTGACTGGACAGCGGAAGTGTGAGTGTGACAGTAATTTTAGTAATTTAAATTATTTAATTATTTTTGGTATAAAAAATTACACATACAAGTTGAAAATTACAGAAATCGATTCACTTTGTCATTTGTTCATTATGTGCATGTGAATTAATATTCAGTTACACATTGTATAGTGCTAAGAGATTGTAGATTGAATCTATACAATGCCCAATACCTATAGGTATATAATTATTGCCTCTGTGAAAGCAACGCACCTGTGATGCATATGGTTTTGAACATATCCGTTGGGGCGGTAACCACATTCTATCAGATGGGCTGCCTCCTTATTTTCCACTCAAAAAAGAAAACAGTGGCACTCCGGGAGTGCCGACAGAAGTGAAAACAAAACACAAACAGAATACTTTGACATCATTCACTGACATATCGGATATACATTGAAACCGAGTACATCTCGAGGACAGCCGAACACATCCGAAGCGGTGTCGGTTATACATTTTCGCCGCGCCGTAGAAAGAGAGGGGGATACTCCTACGCCGCGCCGGCTGTCTAAACTCTCCATCCGTCTTACGAATTTTCGACCGGGTCACGTGTCCTGGCGCGAGTTTAACATTTTTTACCCATTACAAAAAAAGTGTACAACGCCGCTAAAGAAGTTTTCACTTCAAAAAAATACATACATAAACTCACGTTTTCTTCCCATAGGGGTAAGCAGAAACTACAGAACGTCAAATGAAAAATAATACAATGTAAAGTAAATGAAGCAGTCTATTTGTTTCACATCCACAGCCATTCTTAGTCTAAGTCCTAACTGACCATCTACATTTTACACCTTCACCATTACAAATAATACTAAATTGTAAAGATTATCCTGTATTGTCATTATTTGGCCAAGTTATTTTAATTCTTTTCATTAAGTATCACTTTTATAGGATGTTGTTCTTAAAAATACCTAGTCTTAATTGTTAAGTAAAATCTTACATAATTATAAGCATATGTTTTGCGATTAAGTACTTGATTTTCAATATTAAACATAGGTACCTACTTATAGTTGATTTCACGATGATGTTGATTTTTTGTTTTTTTCATATTCAGTCAATAAATAATTTTCGTATAACATTTTGTCAGCCTTAAACTATGGTAAAAATAGTAGGTTTTTGCCAAATAAATTGTTATCTATTATTTTTTAAATTATTCAAAATTTTGCCATCTTTAAAATTATTTGGACGTTTCCGTATTAATTGTTTACTGGCACTTATTAAAGCTTCATAGAAAGTATTCGTTTTTAATTGCGATTCGAACTTTTCACAATGCTCGAAAAGTGTGGGGTATAAGTACTTCAGTTCTGCGTGATCTAACGTGGGGAACAAGTGATGTAGGGCATGGTCCCCAAACCGAGTAATCGATTTAAAATGGTTGCCCGCGTAATCGACTCTCTCCACTATCGTATCCAGCTGGTGCAGACCCCAATCAATATCTTCGTCTCTGAAAAAGAACAAAATGGCGTTAAAACATCAATTTATATTTGTAATAAATAAAAATTCTGACGCATGGAAGGTCAAAGTCAACCGCAAGGTGCAGACGTTTTTTTAAAATATAATTCTGAAAATTGTTTCGTTCATTTTTTGTACTAATTTATAAATTATTTTCATGTCAATGCCTTCAGTACCTAGACTTTGACATGAAAAAAAAATGATTTAGAAAATTTATTTTCGTACGAAGACTTATTGAAGAACTTAAGATTTTTGTTACATTGCTATCTCTATTGTCTGGAGTAGCCATCTATCAATTTGATGAATTCGAAATACGTTTTGTATATTATTTTTCGCATCGCTTTACTCCGCGATGGAATGGGATTTACGTGTGATTTGCGCCTAACGAAATATTTCGAGTAAATTTTGCTATTGAACTTAAATGTTACGTACAATCACTGTTGAACGATTCCGCTACCATTCTCTTAAGACCGATTCGCCATTGGACTGTTCGTCGACAGGATCATTCATTTATTTCCGTTTTCCCAACAGAGTATAACTGCATTTTACAAGGAGCGGATTCAGAGGTCAGCCTCCACAACCCAGAGACTGTGTAATTCAATACCCGTTAGTAAGACTGGTTGTCAGACTTTCTACTGTCAAAGATCCACGAATGACAGCCGGGACTAACGGCTTAACATGCTTTCCGAGGCACAAGTAGGTATGTAAAGAATGTCACCCATCCACGGACCGACCGCGTCAAGCGTAGATTTACCTGATCAATCGACCCGTGCGCTGTTATAACTAAGCCACGAGCCCCGACGCTGCCAGATGTACATAGTTTATTATATTAAGGGGACTGCATGACCTAAACTGCGGTCACTTTCGGATTGCATAGAAAAGAAAGAGAAGCGCAATGACACAACGCTGGTAATTTATTGCAAAATATGAATCAATAAAAATCTATTACTAAAAGATCAAAACACTAGTGCTTTAGTATGTTGCTTGTAGAATATAATATGAAAAAAAAAATCTGAATGATTGTATGTATGTTTTTATTGTGAAAAGAAGGTTTTTAGAGGTATCTTCAGGATTTTTTTCTATCGTATCAAATTAGTTGTATTATGTTTTCAACACACTATCTAACTAGCATAATTATGTCCTGAAGAATATCATATATTTTTCTGATTTTGTTTACTGTAGTTAATCATATACTTTTAGGCATTATAAAACATGCATTTTTTGGGTTTAGGTCCTGTAGTCCCCTTAATGACAAGTTTCCCGATTGAAAATCGCCGAATAGTGTTTGAAACAAACAGTTTCGTAGTAAAAGTAAATCGTAGTTGCATGAAAGGTGCAGTTTGAGACCGGTCAAAAGTTGTCTCGGTATAACCGGAAGGTTCCGGCAATAAAACTTGGCTAAATTGTACTAATTGGTGTAAAGTTCAATTTGCCGCCTTTTGAGAACAGAACTGAAGTTTCGAGTTCATTCTTTGAAAGTTGACGTAGGTATTTTGAGGAAATGCAGATGGGCAAGTCAATTTTCATTTTGCGAGCTTGCATTGCCAAGCGCTTGGTCGACTCTTCACGTGACCAGAGAATTATTTTTGGCAAAAGAATCAGCATTGCCATACAACGTGGCAATGTACGTTACGTTACGTTTACGTAATACGTTATGGCAAACAAATTACATGACAAGATGCCAATTTATATTGTGTATAGATAGTGCCATCCAAGAAGATGCGCCCCACTCTTCTTATTAATTGCTAGTGGTTATCGCTAGTTAATTCCGCTAGTGTTTTAGTTTTTTGATACAACCTAACTAATTACCCACTAATAAGTAATTACTGTGTATCGAAAAAACTAAAACACTAACGGAATGTTGCACACTTGTACTGTAAGCGATCAGGAAAACGAGTGGAGAGCGTCTTCGTGGATGGCGCTATCTGTACCTACTTATGAAACTTTAAAAGAAATAACTTCCTTTGTTTTGCGGCATCGCGTTTTGATAGGTACTGGATTCGATCCTTGTCAGAATAGGATAAGAGCTCATGACTTACTAGTCATGAGCCTTAGTGACCACATACAGGATTAAATTGAAATTTGCGCTAACTCGAAATAGGAGGTGAAGTAACTGTTACATAATCATCATAAATTGTCATTTCCCAAATCTAAATTCTTGATTTCTTATCAAAACAAATATGAAAATTAAAGCATCAATGTTAGCGCGCGCCTGATAAGAAATCCATTAATCGCAGAGTTCACAACATGAAGCAAGTTGGCAATGCGTTGAACTAGCGGATATTTCCCTTATTTTGACCGTACCTACGAATAAACACATTTTTACAAAAAAAAAAAACCGGCAATGTCGGTTGTTTTTTTGGGTTTTTTTTTATTTTTCACTTTTTAGTTGTACCTATCGCACAAAAATTCAGTTAAAACTACTTGCTATGTAAATATAAGGAAGTTATTAAAACATCATCAATATAAACTAAGTGGAAAAACATCGTATTATTGAAGCTAACTAAAAAACTATCCAAGCAAAGTTAATCAAATTTATATGGGACCATCCCTGAGGCATGCTTTATCCATTAAAAAACAATAGGCAGTTGCGGCCAAGCGGTGCCAAGCTAAGGTGCATTGAAGAATTGAAGACACCGACTAGAAGAATCATCAAAATTCGCATAGAAATGCCGGAGATGCAGTGCATTTATGCATATAACTTCGTAAATAAGAATAATTACCTAATATATTATATACTTAAACTTTCCTGAAAGTATGTAGACCACGTTAATGAAAGAAACATCACAATTGGTTCATGAGTTTTTGAGAAAATCGCGGACATACAAACATACATACATACGGGTCGAATACAGAACCTCCTTTTTTGAAGTCGGTTAAAAAAAGAGCGCGCGACGACGTTGACAAATCGCTTGTCTACGCGCACGTACGTGCATCGTTTTCCTTAATGACATGCTTTAAATTTTGTTTATAACACGTTGAATTCGATATTTTAATTTAGCGCACCCATCAATTTCATATTTTTGTTTCGTTCTGCGTTCCTAATTCAAAAACTCGTTCAGATAACTTGTAGATTCTTAGTAATAATTGCCAGTTACAAATTTTACCTCGGCACATCTCCTTCAAAAAAGTTCCTATGACTATGGTGGCCTGCAGTCAATCCATACAGCACGAAAAACACGCTGGCTGGAATCATAGTCAGCAGCCATACAGCGATGGTCCAGTGCAGGGGTAGACCTCCCATCATGTACATCCAAGCTGGTACCGTAAATGGTATCAAGTTCTTCCAACTTAAAGACTTGCCTTCATGGTTAGTTGCGCAGAGAACTAGCCTGGAATTTGGATAATGATTCTTTTAGACATTGTTCAAAAGTTGTCCTAGATTTATTTTAGATTCAGTTAGAAAGAAACTGCTTGTTTTTTCTAAAACAGATTACTAATTTTTAGACGTTGTGAAGGCTGGTTTAAAAATTTGTAATTGCTTTAGTTGAACAGAAAGTTATGATTATACAGCTATAATTAATTGATACTTTGTAATTACGAAATTCTTTATGAGAAACTCAAACCAAGATTATTTCCCTGTTTGTAATGAAATTCGTATATAATTACAAACAAGGTAGGAGAGTCGATTTCATCAAACAAAGTATTTAATTACTTGAATCTGTAACCAATGTAATCCTTGTATTGTGCCCGGAGTTCAGATTTAATTAAAACCAAAAACTTATCTTGTTTCCAAATAATATTGGACCCAATTAAACTATCTGTACAATGCGATCAAATAACGTGCTAACAGCTTAATCCAGTCGCAGTTCTCCCAATATCTACGCTTTTGTTAAAATTTTCCACTTTGTGACGGTAATCTCGTTCGCCATTTGAGTGAAGTGTTTCGGAAATCGGTATTTGTAAACAAGTTGTTTGTTTGGGAACACATGCGGTTTCTATATATAAATTCCGTTTGATACATAACCACGTGTAGCGCTGCTTAGTTTAGAAATCATAATGGTTAGTTGCAAAGAGCAATCGTTCAGTTAATTTTGACTGAAATCAAAGCAATTGATCGTGTTTATTAAAGGTAATAAACGATGCATTGTTTTAATATCTATTTATGAGTCGATGAACCGCGCTTAACATTTATATGAACCTACTTTTGATAACGCTGTACCTTGTACCATATTAATATCAAGTAACAACGTACTAGTAAAATATGATTTCATCGTTAGCTACCAGCTGGAAAAATATATCAGGGCAGGCCTAAATACTTGAAAGAAGACAAATGGCCGTTTTCACGAACTCTATGTGACACTTACTTGAAGGAATGCCTAAATAAAAGCGCGCTGTTCAATTTTAAACTTTCGTCGTTGAGCCGAGCGTTGAAAATCCATCTGCGCGTTTGTTTAGGCTTTTATTTTTGTCGCCTATTGTTAGTGAAAACGGACAAAAGAAGGCAAAGCTATTACTTACTCTGTAACTAATAATGTCAATAGAGACGCTCCATAAATAATGAGGTAGTAGAAGGCGCCCATTTGAGCCCATATGGGTTTGTCCTGGTACGGCAGGAACTGTAGGAACGGCTCTATCATGGATAGTTCAACATCTTGAGCTGTGTTTGTATGCAAGTGATGGGACATCGCATGGGAGACTCGCCAGTCACTGAAATAGGAGAATACAAACAAATTGTATAAAAAATAAAAATGACATGCAGTTATTTGTCACAATTTTCGGGTGTTGTGTAGGTACTTTAACATCCTCTTATTTTAATCTTTCCACGCGAGACACTGTGGTTTTTTAATTGTTTCTGTAATTACGGCATTCAAGCGGTTAATATTTATAAAATAATTTGTTTTCCCCGGCATTTATTAGTTAACCAATCGTCCTAAAACGCACATAATATAATTATATTTTTTTAAGATGCAGGCTCCTCTTTATCTCAGCGCGAGCAAGAATCCTAGTAAAATAGTATGATGAGACTAATAGACTTCTGTCATCCATCAAAGGTAAACTTAATCTCCCTATGTTGTTCAATATTGTCTATTTTAAACCAAAGACAATAAAACAAATAACACTTAATTGATCAATTAAAACCAGTTACAACGCAAGCAAGTCACGATTATTAAGTGCTTTGACTTGAGTTTGAATAGGATGAAAGCGATAACGAGAGCTTAAGCCATGAACAGTACTTAACTACAGTTACACATAATCTGAGGGGCAATTCTCATAATTTTAAGAACGTTCAAAGTCTGATCTCAGTATCAATCTGTCAAAAATACCTCTAATTTCCTTACATTTTCTAAATGTTTTTGACATTTATTTTCGCTGAGATGAGATTGCGACTAGATTTTGAATGTTTTTGATTACGGGAATTGGCCTTCAGATGTCAATGCTATCCAACGTTCAAGAAGTTTGGATCTTGCAAGTGGCCATGTTTAGCATCTTGCAAGTGGCCATGTTTAGCATCAAAGGCGTTCCCTAGTGGCCGATTCTTATAATTTACGGACCGTTGTTGGTTAAAATATAGACTTGTATCTTTACCAATAATGAAGCAAAGACCGCATAGCTTTGCAAAGTAGAACCTCCCATATGGAAGTAGCTATCACAGGTAAAATTAGCTTACGAATCTATATACATATATATACGAGTATATGCTTAGTTTGGCAATAAAAATGCTACCATTTTGGTAAGAAAAAAGATTCGTTTTTGTTTATAGAAACCGAGTATTAATCGTATAAAGTACAGTATATCTATGGGCACTCTAGCACGCATGTGGGGGGACACTGTGTGTTCAGAAACGATACAATTGCACAGGGTATGCAAATGGGCCTGGATAGCCCATTTTGCCAAATTTCACTGTTAGCAGCGGCCTACCCGGGAACCAACCTGCGCGTGAGTCGTTACCCGGAATGTTACCACATCATATATTTTTATGTTTATACCATCTTTTTGTAATGTATATTCATTTTATTTCTTTTTTCATTGTTGTTTTTATTTATCGTATGATACACTGGTTGACGTCATCACGTCTCGTACAGGGCCATTTTGCGTGAATGTGACGCATGTTTTCCCCCCAACTTGTTATTTTTTTTTTGTGTTTGTGTTCTGTTTAAGCGTCATGTTTGCCGCAAATAAACGTATTTTCTTTCTTTCTTTTACTTAATTGCTTTCAAATAAAACCACTGCAGTGTATGCCCAAACTGCAGATGTTCCTGGGGTTTTACGAAGCTGTGACCATCGGGGTAATTGCGTAACGCACTATCAGCGGTGCTATTCTGTAAAAAGATCACCGTGATAACTAGGTGAAGTGAGCTTAAAGTAAGCTGTCATTGCACCTGATGCTAGGGATTGACAATATTGACAGCTCACTTTAAGCTCACTTCACCTAAATTTCACGGTGAGATTTTTACAGAATAGCATTACAGTACCGTGTGAATGGCTTTCATTTTGACAGTTTAACTACATTCATTGTTAATTAAATTTTGACAAATTAAGAAACATAATTTCAAGTAGATTTATATATTTTATTGAAGGTAAGTAGGTAAAATTATAAGTAGCACGAATAAGAAAATAAAATATCTGTGGTAAGTATTCAAGAAAGCTTTGAGAATATTCTCGCTTTCCATCAGGCGTGATCGAGGTTCAGAAAAAAAAAAATTGTCCACGTCTTTTGATCAACACTTTGGATGGATATCTAATGATAACCACGGACAATATAGTGGATCGCATCCACGTCACACGTTTGTTTTTATAACTTTTTACCGTTAGTGAAACTTTCTTGTATCTACAGTTACTATTTTATTGACATCAAATAAAAGAAACAAAAGAAACTTTTACGTTACTTGTAAGCAATAGCGAAATTATCTTGTATAGTTTTTATAAGTCGCAAGCAATATTAATTTATGGCGTGCAATATCCGTACTCTTGCTTTGTAGAACAAAATACGTTGCTATTTTAGCATTTTGAGTAAAAATCATACGGAGTTATATTACGCAGACTCTTCAGAAAAACTAACATGAAAAGAACAGACAGCTGAGCTGTTAGGTATAGGTACTCGGAAATTATCCCATGGGAACGTACTACCAGCTTAAAAAGTATTCTATCTCCTAAGCCGTCTGCAAACCAAATTCATTCAACCGTTAAGGCATATAGGTAACAGTCAGACAGATACAGTTACATTCGCATTTAAATATTATGTATGAATAATCTAGATTTAATGGTACCAGCACAATAAACTATGAATCAAACAGATGAAGAAAAAAAAATTCTTATAATAACAATGCATTAAAATTATAATAGACACAGCCAGTAGGTACGCACGGCTACACATCAAGCTACACATAACCAGTAAAAGCTGACTTATAATTTTACGTAAAACCTATACAATGCGAGGTCAGCTAAAATTGGAAACAAATAGCTTGATGTGCACGATACACAGCAATTCGTTGATCATTCTATGTTACACTGTGAATTCAAGTTGGAGGTCAAGTCCAAGGTGGACGTATTATTTTATAATCGTTTTATTTCTTGAATTAGATTATTTTCCTGTTTAGTTAGTACCTATTGCTTTACTTTGGCTTAGCTTATTGGAACCGGCCTTTAAAACTTGTCAGAAGAAAATGTTCAGATGTAGGTAAATTATTCAAATTCTAATTGAACTTTATGATTTTTTAAATATATTTTACTTGAGAAGTGGATAAGACAAAGTGTAAAACAGAAGACGAACTAGCAGGGGATCGAGGAGGGGGGGGGGGAGGGTGGAGGGGGGCTCAGGGGATCAGACCGGAATAAATCGTTAGGAAAACGCGAGACTAGAATGATTCAGTAGTCGTAGGACGTAGTCTTAAATATGTAATTGCACTTATGCAGTCCAGGAATAAAAATGTTAAGCACCTTTACTTGCACCTTATCATTTTTCCGCATACGTAATTGCCAAAATTTTCAAAGAAATACACACAGTCACAGTTCACAAAGGTGACATGTGTCCGCTATGTAGGAAAGGAATCTGTTTGTATATTTCATAACATTATCGCTCCTTGATCGTCTAACTGAAGTAAAAATTGTATCGTCAAATGAGTAATTAAGTCTAATTAAGCATGATCACCCTATAATGTTCCCACTGCTGGGACACTGGCCTCCTCTGTTCGAGAGGGAGTGAGCTGTAATCTACTACGCGGGCTCAGTCCGGATTGGTAGATGTCACATGTCTTTAAATTTTTGGTTCTATGCCGGTTTCCTACCCATGTTTTCCTTCACCGTTTTGAGAGCAGTTGTGATGAACTTATTTACATAAAGTAATGTACCTGCTTGGGCTCGAACCCACGACCTACAACTTGTAAGTCGCAGGTGTTACCACTGGGCCACCGCTGCTCTAAAATGAGTAATTAAGTTTAATTAATTATATTATAAATAAAAACTCACCTATACGACATCCCGCTTAAGTTAAATAAGTACATCCGCCAACTGTCACTGCGGTGAAAATAATTATGTGCACAAGTGACGAGGGAACTAAGGACCAATCCGTTCAAGAGAGTCAAAGAGGCTCCTAAAATGAAGCTTTGAGTCCAGCCCCAACAGCTCATGGGACTTAGAACAAGCAAAGCAAATAGTAAGGAGTCTGACACGAAATCACTCTTGTTCCTAATGTCCTTAGGTATTTCAGGCAGTTGCACCATGACTTTCAACTTCAAGGTCTTGTAAAACCCATCTTCTTTGAATGTGAAAGGTTGGTTCCTGGGTTTTGTTGCTTTTCTTCTGTAATAATTTGGTAGAAGAGTCTCTGCGACGCCTTTGAGGTGATGTGTCTCGAAGGCCTCGGTTATGTCGGTGCCCTGAGGAACACCAAAAAATATATTTTATAGTTTCGCAATCAATCTGTCTAACATAAGCTAACCGGGTGCAGCCGATAGCCGAATATCAATATTTTTCATGAAGCGACTGATCTCCACAACCCAATTACTGGGTAATTCAATACCAGTTAGAAATTCTGTCAGACTTTCAGCCTTCTGACGACCCGTAACTACTGTCAAAGATCCACGAACCCGGGACTAAAGCGGTGATCAACACTCAACGTGCTTTCCGAGGCACGGAGGGGTCTTTCTCTAGGGGTATGTAAAGATGGTCACCCATCCACGAACCAACTGCGGCAAGCGTAGCTTAATCTGATCGGTCGACCAGTATGGCTGTTATTTCTGGCCACAAGAGCCTCTATCTCTGTTACCTATAGTAATCCCATTTACATCATTGACGTAAAATAACATAACATAATCAGCCTATAATGTTCCCACTGCTGGGACACAGGCCTCCTCTCAGTGAGAGAGAATGGGCCGTAATCCACCACGCGGGCCCAGTGCGGGTTGGCAGTTGTCACATGTCTTCGAATGTTTGGTTCTAGGACATGCCGGTTTCCTCACGATGTTTTCCTTCACCGTTTTGAGAGCAGTGGTGATGAAATAATTTACACAAAGTAAAGCGCCTGTCTGGATTCGAACCTACGACCTACAACTCGTAAGTCGCGGCCGTTACCACTTGGCCACCACTGCTGACGTAAAATAACCTATTTAAATTTAATGCGTTCTGTTTCTATAATGTGCTCATATACAAGCGTTCAGTTCCTTTTCAATATTCTCGACCTCATATAGAATTTCATCAACATACATTATCACAGTGTAATCTTTATACAGTTATTGCTTTCATAATTAGGTAGGTAGTATTCCACACATTCTCTCTCACTTTCTCATTGTCTCTCAAGGTGATATGTTGAAAAAAAATGTGGTTTTTCTATTTCGTGTACGTGGAACAGGTATTTAACATTTTGGTATGTTTTTTTTGACACTTTGGTCTAGTATCATGTAAAAGGAATACACGATTCAATTAATTTTTCTCGATACAAAAAAATTGCAAAGTTATATCTATTTTTTAACTTTTTTCGACATCACGGCGTAACGCTTAAGAGTTATTCAATGGAATTTACTTTAAAACATAGAGAATTATTATATAAAAGTTTACTCGAAGTAGTTTTAAATTTAATTTATTTATTTTGTTAAAAAAGGAGTAAATTCGTTTTGGCACATACGTCTTTTTATTCCGAGCGCACGCACACTATAGCCATGACTCTTCTTTTGCGTTTCAAAAGTAATTGCATCACTTTCGCTCGCTTAGTAGGTTTTCGATGATTTTAAGCCTTAAGATACAGGTCACCCTAGGTTAAGAGGCAGGGCTCACCCAATTCATGTAGGTAGGTACAGACCCGCTGAGGTACAGCGGGTCGAGGCCTGTCGGGGGAGCGGTGAATGCTTATGCGAATCCCGCACCCCCAGCCATAGGTAGAGGTGGAACACCGCGGTGGTTTTAGCCGGAAAGAGTCCGGCATGCCCCTATGTCCCCCCTACGATGGAGGAAGTCCATGAGGATTTCCACCGCGCAACAAGAAAAAAAAGTACAGACCTTGTGGTTACAGTATAATAATGTACAGACGCCAGCACATCAAGCTACTATAATCTGTCAAATTTCTTTAATGGATTTTCAACTTTATCGCTAAAGCATAAGGTTCAAAGTTGATTGGGAAAATTTTACAGTATCGGGTAGCTTGATTTGCTGGCGTCTGTACCTGTTTTTACTCTTATGCCAACCAGTTGTAATCCATCTTTTACCTAATTTTAACTATAACAACTACACAATTATGTATTCTCGTCTGTAACTTATTTGAAATACCTACTTAAATAAATTTTATTATTATTCCGATGTCATGAATTCTCATTAATTTTCATTCTTCTCTTTGACATTGTCTTACTGAATACTATCCTGAAAGTTTTATTTTTCATTAATTTGTAGGTTTAATGTAAAAACTTTCGGAAAAATGTGCCTCGATACACTAACCGAAAAACGATTAAATACGTAAAGAGAGACCTAAGCTCTCCCATACCTATAGGAACTTTGCCGGGTAACTCTATTGCATTAGTTGTGACCGGGTATTTAAAACAAAATTCGGTATGGCCACTTGGCCACTTATAACTATAGGGCACACGCTAGGAAATAAATAATAATAATTAATGCCTTTGCATTAACGGCGACCCTTTGGTCGCCGTTATCGAAATCGATAAGGACTATATCTATAATTATTGTAGGTTTACGTACAATTTATTACTTCCAAGATACATACTAACCAATCAACCTAATTTTAAGGCCATATTCCTCAAATATTGAACAAATCATTAGTTAATTGTTTACGTTAAGCAAATGACAAGTTTGAACACAAATGGAATTCACAATTAATTAACATAAGCAACTGTTAAATTCATAAATAATTAAAGGAATAAGGTAAGGCTTGTTGTCAAATACAGAATTGTTATTAGATGTATTGTAAGTAAGACAGGTTTCACTCCAAGCAGACAAGTTCATTATTTATGTAACAGCATAACTGAATGAGCCGTTTATGTAACCAAGTTCGGTAATTCAGAAATGTTTCAAAGAAACGGGATCGTACTTGGTAGGTAGTAAATTAATTTGCAGCATTTACCATCGTCTCAAGTGCTCGAGAGAGTAATTGAGAACCTCTTGTTACAATTGATTCAATAACTGAAGCATTGCTTTGCATTGATTTAAACGGTCACCAACCTGCCCGAGGCACTAATAAAATAATATTATACATGGAATATATTTATTTTTGCTGAATAAGCACTACTATTCTAACTGATATCTACTAGCCCTTTGGATATCTGGTTTTGCCCGAGGAGCTTTTATTAGCCACTATTTAGGACGAATAAATAAGTCTGAGAGCCCTTTCAAAACAGAATATTACATTATTGTAATATTGTACAGAAAATAAATTGAATAAATAACAGTTGAAGTCTATTGGATACCATGTCCGTAGACCGTAACAGAGCTAGTTGTATTATTTATTGTGCATTTGCAGTTCGCAAATGACAGTATCAGGTCTCAATGTGATAGAAATGGAGCTTGTCGCCATTTATCGCGATCGGATCCCAGCCCGGGCAGTCGTGGTCATTTTTTATCGTCCAATGAAAGAGGAAAATCATTTACGGGTTTGTCCTACTTCAATAGAAGAGAAGGAAAACATTTTGAGATTTGTTTGAACTTCAAAAGCTTAATTGTGCGATACCTTGGTCCAAAGTTTAGATGGTTTAGGTGAGTATTTCGGAGCCTTTGATATCATAAAAAAACTAGTATTTGTTGACTCAATTTAAATGTGGAAAATACTCGTCAAGCTGCAGTTTGACACACAGTACAATTAATTTAATTATGTGGGTAAAAAAACGTAGGTAGAAAAATGGCCACGCAAACGAACTTTGATCTAATAAATATGTCACCAAGCGTACCTTAGTAACAGAAATCCAATGGGATCCTCCAGGGTGTGCAGTCACAAAGTCCGTTAAATCATACAGGCTGTCATGTATCCGCCACAAATCCTCGGCGCCATCTTGTAGTCGCTTTCCCTTCAGCCAGTTCTGTGCAGATTTTGGCATCGCTTCCCTAAGGATCGGGTACTCCAATCGGGGGAAGCTTATTTGACGTTTTTCAGTATTGGGCGCCATTTTGTTTTGACACTGAAAATTAATAAGAAACAAATTGGAAATGTACTTAATTAAGAAAATTGGGAAATATTTAGCTGATTCATTATTAATCTTCTAATGATGTACGCTTTTTAAAATTATTTAACCTCTTTTTAGCTTCATGGCCTTTTCTCACAGTTGGTCGCAGTTACTAAGCAGGTACCCCCGACCAAACGGGTTTGGTTAGTTTAGAACTGTGACCAACAACGCACGAACCCGCGAACTAAGCGAACGGTGCCGCGGTAGCGACCGTTGTGTTTGGTCCCTGGGGTGGTCATGGCGTTCTATGTGTTATGGTGCTCCGGTGATGGGGAATACTCCCCAGAGGAGGGTCCGGTGACGGACATCCGCAGCGGGTTCACGGGTGAGTGCTAACGCGAGCCCGTGTTCCCGCCGTAAGTGGCAGAGGAGGACACCATGGAGTTTTAGTGGGTTAGAGTACCTCCCCGTGGTAGTGCAGAATGCATGAGCATTTCTACACGATAAAAAAAAATAGAAAAAAAGGGGGTTAGTTAATATTATTTTTCTAACGTCCATCAAAGTTACTGTAAAAATCTCATCGTGAAAACTTTGATGAAGTGAGCTGTCAATACTGTCGATCCTTACCATCAGGTGGAATGACAGCTCCCTTCAAGCTTGCTTCACCCTCAGGTGAAGCGAGCGAGCGAGAAAAACACACTGTGAAATGAGTTTCACTGTGTGTTTTTTAGAAAATAGACCGGCTTAAATTTAACCGATTGAAGCTCGTGTGTATCTAATTAAGGCTATCAATGTTGAATTGTTTATTACCTATATGCTTAATACTAAACAGTGGTTTTGCATTCAAAGTAATACAAATTACCTGTATGAAAATAATACCGCAATTAACATTTCAATTGTGTAATTTAATTTTGAATAAATAGCATGGATATAATTAAGTAAAGTACCGTGAGCAGAAAAACCGGGGCATTGGGAAAAAAACCTCAAAACTGGTTAGGAAAAGGCAAAAAGCCCAAATTGGCTATTCTTTGTGCATTTTATCTTGTTCCATGTTTTAAAATGGTGACGATTAACTTTCATAAACACCACGCCTGCATTCACCGTAGGGTAGACAGAGTTGCACATATAATACAACTACATTTCGCCAGTTATGTTTTAGTCCCATGTAACATGAGGCGAGCCTATTGCTATCAACCGGGCACAAATCGAGACTCCGGGGTGCTACTGAGAAATTCCAGATGGAAAACCCCAATAACACATTGCCCGACCCAGGAATCAAACCCAGGACCTCATGCTCAAACCACTAGATTAACTTTTGTTTATCTTCATCTTTCTTTTCTCTTTATCTTTAACAGTTTTATTTTTGACGTTTAAACGTCTCTAAACTTTAATTAACGTTTATAAATAAACCCCTTTTTTGTATTCACGACATGATCAATAAAATCTTCTTTAATTAATACGATTATGTCAAGGGCTGAAAACCTTTCTTGCAGCTACAGCAATTCGATGCGATAGTGAGGAAATGCGAGCAAATAAACTAGTACAAAAACGAAGGCTCCACTGTACCTTCACACCCGCTGATCCGAAGCTTCACAATTTTAATAGCTATACATGTCGTTATGTCAAACACTTTCACAAAATCCCGCATTTTGAAAACGTATACTTTTTGAGTAAAATAATCTTAAAGTTACGGAAAATGTAACATATTTACATTATAAAATTGACATTTTACCATAGATAATGTATGAATTTCACTTCTAGGTCGTTCCGTTTTACGTTCAGACAAAGTGACAGCGGATTTTAGTGATTTTTATTATGAATAATGTAAGTTTTTTTATCTTTAATTCATTTTTAACTGGGTAACGAAACGTAATCGAATGTGAGGGACGTTGACGTTTGATGTGGAGGTACAGTGGTTCCTAATATTATTTGCAGGAGAGGTGCAAATTGTTTCCTGATGCTTTCATATTCTGTAATGTACGTAGTTAGCGTACTCGTAATGAGGTGTCTTCTTCATTCGCATGTTAATTACGCGTGCGTATTTGATATATAAATGACTATAAAGGTATAATTTGTTTACCAAATGAGTTGGACAAAAAAAAAGATAACAATTATTTATCGTAAATCCAAAGTACATACCAATATGATTATACAAACAACTTATTACTGCTTAAAAATAAAAATAAACAAACCTTCCAAATTCCCGGTGCGTCTGTCAAAGTTGTTGTTCACAATCACAAGTCACACTAAGGTTATTATTATACAGTTATTTTTTAAATTCGAACACAAAAGTGAGTGCGTCCGCCAATCGGCGCTGGTTGGCCCTGACTGCGCGCGCGCATGCGATCGAGTTCCGTTGATCGTCACGCTCACCAAACGTAATTACTTATATCAGTGGTTTTGCGTCGATAAATACTTTGTTTTTTTTTTTATATAGGCTGTCCCTGGAAGTATGGATCAAATTATAAAAAAAAACTATCAGGAATATCTAAAAAAAAAAATGCCCTGATAGTTTTTTTATTTTATTTTTTCTTTGCAGCACTATGCGAAGTGAATAAAAAAAAAACAAAAATTGGTCATAACCTTTGAACCGTAAAAAAATTCACCGACATTCTCAGGGTTAAATTGTTTGGAAATGACCTTGCCCACGCCCCTATTCGATTTGATCCATACTTCTAGGGACATCCTGTATATATATTATATGGCATCTCGCAGTTCAACCTATGAGGTTGACGTCTGAATAAATTACGGTCTCCAGCCAGGGATTAAAAAACTTTAAAAACTAAGCGAGTACACGCTAAGGGTACCCCCTCGGCTTAGGGAGTCGCTGGGAGAGGGCAGCAAGGGACAGGCTGGATCGGAATTAATTTGTCTTATTGAAGCGATTTAAAAGTATTTAAAAGTAGTAGCTTCCTACAGCTAGTTTGTTGATAACAAAAATGCAAGTGGCATGGTTGTTGATAAATATACTGCAGTTGAGTCAACTGCTCTGCAACTGCCAACCACAAGAGAAGTTAGGAGTAGTTGGGAACTCTTAGTTCTCTACACATTATAATTAATTAATGAATATAAGTTATGGAAGATGAAATAAATGGATTTGTGCCAAAGGCATACAGATCTAAATAGAACCTGTCCTGGATACCTAGGATGCTCTCGGGCCCCCGACTTATGGGTGTGGTAGGGACCGCGGGGTTTTGGTAACTTTAGGGGTGGATTTTTCAATCTTCAGATAACTTTCAACTGAGGAATGAAAAATTGCGATTTGACAGGTTTTGTATGCAAACTGCCGTTTTTATTTTTTAGATAAAATTTATCTGCCGGATTTTTGGTTTCGACATAACCCTCCGTTTGCCCCAGACGGAGGGTGTCATTTGCATTATTTATTGGACTTTATTTGTATTGCGGGTACATGAAGCTACTTAGTTTTGTAATATAAACAAGTTACATGCAGCGAGATGCACCAGTGCATTGAAAATATCTAGGATGGACTGCCGGAAGATGTAGTAACCGGTCATCATGATGCAAGTTAGGGAAGGCCTATGGCTGATTTGATTAATGATTAGAAAACAGTTGTAATTACAACAGGTTAGGTAACGAAAGATGGCTACACTATATATTATCTTCCTGATTAAACATAATTCTCAATCTAAGTTTGCAGACATGTTTTCAAATAATCTAGTTAAAAAAAAACAACTTGGTCGGTAACATTTTTTTTTTGTTTCCTGAGGTACTACGCAATGTAAAATGTTATATTTCTCTATTATTGTATGACTGATTGAAGCTTTAGTTTTAGAAATTTTATTTATATTAAATTCTTAAAATGCAATATTCAATCTGAATTGATCAGTAGATACTTAATCATACATGTTGCAAGTAAAAAAAATAAAACCTGTTCGTGATTGGATGATTTAAAATTGCCCTACATATGGTTATCAATTGCACTGTAATTGATATTATTATGAATTCTCCTACTACGCCATGAATTCTGAATACTGTGTTATGTATTATTTAGCAACATCTTAGTTTGTTTTAAATTGTTACTTTATAATGTAGTTTCCCACTGTATAAAATTGCATTCATGTTTATTATATTGTTGGAGAAAGAACGACCCAAAAGCGCTACAATGGCATCGTTACCCACTTTAGTGTACTTAATTCAAGTGTAGATGGAGTTTAAATCTGTATAATCATAATTTAGAGAGAAGAAAAATGGCTTTTTAGGTTACTTCTATTTTGTAAGTAAAATATTCATAGTTTACTGATTTTAACTGGTTTTTTTACTGTTACTTATCTTGAATTTTTTAAATTGTAGGTATGGTTGGAATTCGAAGTCCTTTTCCTTTTTAGCCTTTTCATTTTTAGTGTTTCCTTATTCAGTTTTGATACCTTTTATACATTTAAATTAAATTGGTTCTGACTTTCATCTATCAGAGGGACAATTCTCTTAATTTTAAGAACGTTTGCAGTCTGATCTCAGTCTCTATCTGTCAAAATACCTCTAATTTCCCTTAATTTTTGACAAGTTTTTGAAATTGATTGTCGCTGAGATGAGATTGCGACTAGATTTTGAACGTTTTTAATTACGAGAATTGGCATTTAATTGGTCTTTAAAATATCGCTTTTAGCGATAAGACCGCCCATTGTGTCACCCATTGTAAAATTTCTATATTTATGTCTGTAATTTATATGGTGTACATAATAAAGAGTATTCTATTCTATTCTATTCCATTCTGCTAATTTTAGATAAACTAGCTACATAAAATATATTATAAAACGTATATTTTTAAAATTACAAAACTGGATTTTATAATATAGGTAAACCTAATTTGTAATGATTGAATAGGATTAGAGAAAACTTTATAAAATGATTAAAAATAGTATTATTGATTTTTATGAGCTCTTTTATATAATTCATTTCAATTAATTCAAACACACAACTTCCCTATGTATTTATTATTCGAGTGTATGGGACGTGTGGGCTGGATCTTCTTCTTCATCGTTGGATCGAAGATTCCCTTATAACTATCTATAAGAAATTAAAGTAATAAAAATTCCGTGCCTCGGAAGGCACGTTAAGCCGTTGCGTTGGCCCGGCTGATGTCACTCGTGGATCTTTGACAGTCGTTACGGGACGTCAGAAGCCCGAAAGTATGACAACCAGTCTTACCAGGTATCGTATTACCCAGTAACTGGGTTGTGGAGGTCAGATAGGCAGTCGCTCCATGTAAAATACTGGTATTCAGCAGCATCCAGTTAGACTGGAAGCCGACCCCAACATAGTTGGGAAAAGTCTAGGCAGATGTGATGATCTATACTAATAATAAAGCTTAAGAGTTTGTTTGTTTGAACGCGCTAATCTCTGGTAAAATCTGATAGCCCAATTCTTGGAGAAGGCTATAAGCTATTTAACATCACACTAGGTCTCTTAGGAGCCGAGAAAAAGGAAAAAATCAGAAAGAACGCTAAGCGAAAATGAAGTAACGGCGCAGACATGCGATGCGATGCGACGAGGTTGGTCGGGTCTAGTTGCTAATCTATATACCTATATGAAATTCAAAGTCCTGACTGACTGATATATCAACGCACAACCTCAACCGCTGGTCCTAGAGACATGAAATTCGAAGGGTGTGATGAGTAGATATCCACTAAAAAAGGGTTTCTCGAAATTCCACCCCTAAAAGGGTGAATGGGGGGAGAGAGAAATTACACGCAGACGAAGTCGCGGGCAGAAAGCTAGTAAAATCCACAAAGGGATCAGTAGGTAAATTATGTAATTCTCATTTCACAAAAACATATATTATTAACCTAAATTAAAGACCCTGTATTTGATGGCTGCAGTTGCGAAATTATAAGACATATCAGTGAGGTTAACGCATCCTCCACTTAAATGATAAAAGCAGGTAAACCAGGTTTCATATCTTTTACGTAAAACGCATTGAACTTTAATGAAACGGAAAAAATTTGTTACTAATGGGTATTATACAGCATGTATCAGAAATGCATGGTCATATAGATGTACCTACAGACATCAAACTGAACAACTTTATATATTATAGGAATCGCGGAAACTAATCAGCTGTCCCAAACAAAACCTCAATACCTCATCATCTGCCTGGCTTTTTCCCAACTATGTTGGGGTCGGCTTCCAGTCTAACCGGATGCAGCTGAATACCAGTATTTTACATGGAGCGGACTGCCTAACCTTCACAACCCAGTTACTGGGTAATACGATATCCCTTGGTAAACTTCAATACCTACTTGACTCAAATATGACCTCACATTTCTGGTACACGCTGTCTACACCACATACAACTATTAAGACACTAGCCTAACTTGAGTTTTTTTTTTATATATTTAGGTATTTGCCAGTTACCTGTTTGGTTTTTTTTCCAAGTTAATAATGACGTAAATATTGTTGCAAGAATAAAATAGGTACTTTTCTTTAGCTTTTCTCACAAGTTGAAACGAAATCTAAGTCTCTACATCCAGTATGCTTTCAGATAGTCGGTCCATCTGAATTAGTCTTGAAACATGCTCTGCATGAAGCTAAGGGGGTCATTTATAAGAGGGGCAGCTCAGCTGTCTGCATATAAAGCTTAGCGGTCCACACGTATGACTCGGGCGAAGAGCATATTATAATATATCGGTTGACCTGAATGTTAGAGCTTAGTCAGTTACGGATGGTATCTGATTTAAGCTGGGCGAGTGTGTTATGAGTGAGTATAAACGCTGTCTAAAGTTATGTCATGAATATCATCAGTGTAACTATATAGGGGGTTTGCAGTCAGCGTTTTTGAACGCGCCGTCAACGCGTGTTCTGTGTTAAACGCGTCGACATCGCGTTTTCTGCCGCTACTTGAAAACAACTTGAAAGAATTTGCAATAAGAACTATAAAAATCTGCACTTCTTGCGCGTAATATGCGCGTTGGTGGCGCGTTTATAGACACAGATTATTGGTAAAGGCGCGAGGAGACACTGGGAAAAGAGATTAAACATATTTTAGTAAATATGTCGAACAAATAAATGGTTTTGTTCAGGGCTGTGAAAAATAAAATCAACTTACGTAAATCAGATTTATTCCGGTCTGATCCCCTGAGCCCCCCCCCCTCCACCCCCCCTCGAACCCCTGATAGTTCGTCTTCTGTTTTAAACTTTGTCTTATCGACTAAAGCTTTAATAAAGGCACGAAAAGCAGTCAAAGATGAAAGTTTCAGTCGATATCGATATTATAGGATATTATAAATAAAGATACTACAAACGAAAATGAAGTAATAGCGTGGGCAGGCGATGCGATACGACTGGGTGGATCAGAGGAAAGGGAATTTCACGCGGACGAATTCGCGGGCAGAAGTTAGTTCCTTACAAAATTCTGAAGATAAAAGTGCTTACAGACCATTCCATAACCTCAACGGCTATGAATAGAGTTTATATTTATTCTTAGGTCAATCCAAAAACCACTCAGAAAACCATGTCTCCCAAGTTGATATATTTATACCCTTTTTATGCAATCGACTGTAGATAGGTAGGCACCTATCTACAGTCGATTGCATAAAAAGGTTACTGTAAATCTAGTGAAGACGCAATTTCAGTTTTGCTTCCAGGAACGTCATCGGCCTAGCGACTATTTTTGGGGCAGCTTCCAGTCTAACTGGAAGCAGCTGAATACCAGTATAAAGATAGATAATAATAATAATAGACTGCCTATCTGACCTCCATAACCTACCGGGTAATACTATACGCCTTGGTAAGACTGGTTGTCAGACTTTCGGGCTTATGACGACCCATAACTGTCAAAGATCTACGAATGTCAGCCGGCACCAACCGCTTAGCGTGCTTTCAGAGGCACAAAGGGGTTTCGGTAAGTAAAGATGGTCAACCATCCACGGATCGACCGCGGCAAGCGTTGCTTAACCCGATTGATCGACCCGTGCGGCTGTTACTATAAATTAGCCACGAGCATCTTAGGAACGGGAACACTAATTAATTTCATTACATTGAATATTGCTTTTAACTAAAGTATATTCATATAAGGATATTCCACCAACGGTCTACTTTCAATTGAGTAAGAGCCTTTTAGCTAGAGACGCCTACCTACTTCTTAGTAAATAATATTTCCATCAGCATAAAAGATGAGTAGATCTATATTTGGAAGGTAGGTAGGGCGGAGAAATTTCTAGGCGGAATATCAGTCCATTCAATTCAAATAAGGTCACTTCTAAAGTCAGTATTTTAACAAGATTACCCGAACTTCGTCAAAGATGTAAAATGAATTCGGGTTTGTGGCCATCAACGTTGAAGTTTCGTCCTTTTGTGAATTATGAATTGTAAGTTAAACTTGGCCCAATCCTTTGGTATTCGTGAAATAGGTATTCGTGAATTGCAATCTCAGTGTTGGCTGTGGAGTCTTGTGTTCTCCAACGAGTGATCATAAAATATTTAGTGATTATCCTCAGGTTTGAAAATCATGGAAATAAAGTAATCATTCGGGAATTATTATTTAAATATTATATTGAAAGTTTTTTGACGGAAGCTATCCAGCTCGTCCCGCCTCACTGTCTCAGGGCACCAATTCTGCGCTATTTGGGCCCACAGTTTGTCCGGCATGCGGCAGACATGGATGGAGATGGAAGGAATGGAGGGAGGTCTTTGCCCAGGAGTGGGACAGGCTAGAAATAATAATAAATAATAATAATACCTATATTGAAAGAAAGAAAATGCATTTATTTAGCACAGACTAAAAGACACACAATACACCAGATACATACTCGTACTTACATCAGATAAAAACAAAAATAAAAATAAAAAGTGTTAAGTCTGATATTGGAAGTAAGTCGCTATATTATTCGCTATTTATCGCCATGTTATTGCCTCACACTATAATAGAGCAATTGATTCCAATATCAATGGGCCAAACATACGACCCAGTGGGTCCCGCTTAATGGAAAACGACATCGCGGCAGGCCCAGACGGAGATTGCGGGATGAGCTGGACTCCTTTAATAAAGATTGGTCCCCGGCAGCTCTGGACAGTCAGAGGTGGAAGGAGAGTCGGGAGGCCTTGGTCCAGCAGTGGGACATTAATGACTAATAAAAAAAAAACAATTTATTTTTTTTATTTATATATACTTTATTGTACACCAGAAAAAACATTACAATAAAAACGATGGTTCACATAAAACATACAATGGGCGGCCTTATCGCTTTCTGCGATCTCTTCCAGGCAACCTTGGAATGGACAGTGATTGCGTGGATATAAAAAAATGGGGTTGTCAGTGGTGCAAAATAATATACTATAATAGATACATAGATACATATATATAATGCTGTATAATAGATACATAAATAAATACATATTATATATACATATAAACAACGAAAATAAATGATGACTACAGATTATTGCAGCTACGAAAATAAAATTACAACAACAAGTAATGCTCCTTCACGAGTCTCTTAAATACAGCTAACGATTGCGCGCGTTTTATTTGAACTGGCAATGCATTCCATAAACGAGCGGCCTGAACAGAAAAGGATTTGTCAAAAAAAATTGTGGAATGCATTGGCATTTTAAGCTTTAAATTATCCGATGATCTCAAAAACTTCGTGTGGGAGTCGCAAAGATACTGAAAACGTTTTTTAAGATAGAGAGGGGTGGAAGGGGAAAAGAGCACCTTATACAATACAACAATGTTATATTTAAGGGGCTTAGAAGACCTAAACGCAAAAAACGCAAGTTTTAGAAACAATAAAAGTATATGATAAACTACAGTAAAAAAACTCAAAAAAATATATGATATTCTTCAGGATAAATGCGAGGAAGATAGTGTGTTGAAAACATAATACAACTTATTTGGTACGATAGAAAAAAATCATGAAGATACCTCTAAAAACTTTTTTTTTACAACAAAATTCTTACTAATATACATACAATCATTATGATTTTTTGTCAGATTATTCTACAAGCAACATACTAAAACTATAGTGTTTTAGTTTTTTTGTCCAAACTCTAGATTTTTCGTAAATCGATAATTGCTTCATATTTTGCAATAAATTACCAGCGTTGTGGCATCGCGCTTCTCTTTCTTTTCTATGCAGTCCGACAAAGACCGCGCTTTAGGTCATGTAGTCCTCTTAAATAACAATTCCAGAATTATTACTTTATATTCAGAATTATTTTTTGCCCCGCACTATAATAGCGATTCAGTATTTAAACTTGAATTCTTATTCCTGCAATGTCAAACCCCCAGACGAAATTCCAGTAATATCGAAATGAAAATACCCAATTTAATAAAGTTACCAATAAACTCAGTACACTACATATATTCTGCTAAACTGAACTAACGCTTTTACATTTCGTGGTACATTGAGTGTGAATATGGGAACACACACAAAAAGTAAAACCTAGTATACGATACTAACGGAGTCCATTTTCTAAATCACCAGCGTTATTTGAGTCCATAAATTGGATACCTAGTTGTGAGAACACTTTGGATTTATTTCATTTGATCCTCGGTAGTCGGTAGACTGGTGCATTCAATAAAGAGTTGTCATTGCCACTGGCTAGAATATTTTGTTTAAAAAATTGAACTGAAATCCGGGCAACAATTTGAAGCACCGAAATAATCATGCTTCTATTAACTTTGTGGCCGATCCCATAATTTACGGACTGTCATTGGTTAAAATTAAGACTATTGTATCTTTACCAATTATGATGCAAATACCTCATAGCTTTGCATAGTAGACCCTCCCATATGGAAGTAACTATCACAAGTAAAATTAGCTTACGAATCTATTTATATGCCCCGTTTGGCAATAAAAATGCTACATTGGTAGGCAAATCGATTCGTTTTTGTTTATGGGAAGCGAGTATGAGTTTCCTTTATTCCCAGTAGTTCCATGCTTCGTTCTGAAAATGTTGGAACTAGGAAAGATATTTCTCTAATTGATAAAGTATAAATAATTTGATTTTTATTTACTATTGTTGTTGTCACAGACATGTCATCCCTAAAATTGCTGAGAAACTTTGGGTGCCATCAAGGAGGCCTAATCGAGTGGCAATAATAGGCAAGGCAAAACTGTTGGCACATTATTATGTGCCAACAGTTTTGTCCTTTGTCCTTCTAAAAACTTAGAAATATAAACCCAGTATCTGTATTATAAATAAGATTCTCATATGATATTAAAGATAAGCAAGAACCATGTTCGAGTCGTTGACATAAGCTCTACGGATTACATTTGACCTACGGCTGAAAGTTTACAATGGCCAGCGATGTGTTTAGGTTTCTGTCTTCTATTTACTTTCTTTCTCGTAATGTTGTGCCTGAAATTCGAGCCTTGAAAACCTTTTTTTATAACGTTTCGCGAAGTTTGTAAAAGCGTTGCGACGCCGGACATAGCTATTGAAAAATGTTTTGCGGTCGCTAGGTGCTGTTGAGTCTTTAATGTAAAGAAAGTTGAGACTAGGAAGGGTTTTAAGTATGTTGATTTATTAGGAGCGAGTATTAGTAACTTGTAGTAAAGCTTACTATTCTGTGAAATAATAAGTGTGGTTTTTGATGAAAGCAATCGATGAGCTTTGCTATTACGTCTGGACAACAGACTCCATTAATTCGTCTACCAAACGTGATAATACCATTTAACTTTGATCGTTTGGTAGCAGTCATTGGAATCCCCGTGAAAAAAACGTTTACAGGTATTTATTTATATTACCCTATTAAAGGTAAACTACGATATGTCAAGAATGCACAAATTCTTCAGATACTGTCTCCTACTTCACTTACCTATGTACTTGTCTACCAATAAGAGTTTATTGGTAAGAGCTTTTAACTGTCCCCTTTTCTTTTTAAAAGTACTTCGCCGAGAAAATACGTTCTTTACTCAAACACGAATTAGAACCTTCTTTGTCAACAAACACAGCTTGCATTCAGTACATTTGTAGCAATTTACGAGATCCGTGTCCACTATCTTGATAAAGTCGGGTGCACAATTGAGATTTACACCGCTCACCTTATTGAATTTGTTCAGTGTACCCTTTAGTGAATGCCGGGGCTACGCGATTCATTCGTGCGACCCTCTTTGAAGCGGCGACGGTCCTGTTTACGACAGTCATGACTAAAAGCGAATGTGTTGGATGTGTTTTGCTTATTGGAATAGATGATTGGATCGCTGTAGGTGTTAAATAACACGGATTTCAGTGGAACTACATAAACTCGATCATATTAACTCAAGATGGTGGATCTGTTCTCTGACAAGCTGAACAAAATTATATCCGTGACAAATGTCCACCACGTACATTGTCATACTAGTACAAATTATGGCGACGATACCAGACTTTTAAGGATTTTAAACTGAAGATCACATCTAAACGAAAATATATGTAATTATATTAAATTAGAGCATTACGTAAATAACATAACATGTGAATGTTTTAGATTATGTTTATATTGCCATGATGTCTATCACTTGCCATTCACATCTGCCTTGCAACAACATTATTAGCATAATTATATCATTTCTATTACTGAAACTGAGACTTGGACCTCTCTTGGTGAGAAAAACCGGACAATATAGGGTGGGCTATTGTCCAGTTTTTCGAGGCAGTCACAAGCACGAGCTCAGTTTAGTTTCGTGAAAAACCGTTAAAGCGCGGTATCGAAGACTACAACATAATAATTATTCATATTTTTTTTAACTCTAGAACTAGTTGACCCGATAGACGGAGTACTGCCAAAATGTCAATAGTTCAAACAAAAATCCTATATAAAAAAGGGCGTTCAGTTAAAAATGAATTTGAAAACTTTTCGGGAAACTTTCAATGTGCCTTACCATAAAAACCTAATTCAGACTATTACCTACATTAAAAAAAAAAAAGCTAAATCGGTCCAACCATTCTCAAGTGATGTGCTTACCAACGAAAAGCGTTTCAATTGTATTTATGTAGATTACACTGTAAGTAGACGGCAGCTTACTAGATACTGCATAAAAGTACAAAAAAAAATAACAGCAAAAAGAAATGAAGTGAAGTAGCTTCATAACATCACCATGTGTAGTAGAAAACAAAGCGTTCCGAACGTCCGTGGATAGCACAGAAAATATAATAAAAGAAAGCAATTTTTCACTTAAGCGCTTTCCTCGTAAATCCGCTAGACTTGTTGAGAATTAAGTGCACTTTTGTTTTTCTCATCACCGCCTCCGGGATTACGGGAATTGGCCTTCTGATGTATGAACGGTAGCGAAGCAAAATGATTATGTAAGGATATAATTATATAAGCAGGTGGCGTTCTGTAATTTCAGCCTACCCACATGGGAAAGAAGGCGTGAGTTCATGTATGTGTAATATTATGTACAGACGCCAGCACATCAAGCTACTACAATCTGTCAAATTTCTTTAATAGATTTTCAACTTTATCGCTAAAGCATAAGGTTCAAAGTTGATTGGGAAAAATTGACAGTTTCGGGTAGCTTGATATGCTGGCGTCTGTACTTCACGTAAATAGTATTACGAGTATAAACACTTGTTGGTGGTCAAAAACTTTAATATTTTTAAAATCACGAACATGTTGAACCCAGGGAAAATTAAAGCACCAAAAAAATTGATTAATGAGTAACGGAAAGAAGTTTGTAAGCACATGACTCCAGCAGTCGGGTCAGAGCGAGTGATTTATTGTTCCCTTATTAGAAATTGTACTACAATTGTTTCGTTGGCAGCAAAACAAGGATCTGTTCTTAGGCCCGTCGTCCACGATACTACTCAAAAGTTACGTGTTACAAACACAAATCAACAACGACAAACTAGTCAATGATGCGTTAGTAGCTCGCGTGGTGTACGGATCGCCATTCAAATACTAGTTCTGTGACATTACGTACGTAGGCCTCGCCCAGGCTTCGCCACAATACACTGTCCTCCTGCTTCGCCATCCAGGCTGTACTAGCCGCCTTTTTCAGGTCGTCGGTCCATCTAGCTGGGGGCATCCCACACTACGCTTGCCGACATGCGGTCCTACTCCAGGTCTAGTCTGTTCCATCGGCCATCGGTATCGGACATTCTAGGTACTCATTGGTGATTTGAGTTTGTAACTGGTTCGGTTAGGTTACTTTTGAGTTGCGTCGTAGACGATGGGTTTTACTAGAACTTTCGAATTGATTAGTGTTTCACATATTGTTATCATCGTAATTTGTCTGGCTGGACAATATTGGGGTCGGATTGTCGCAATTTAATATCAGAATTTTACTTACTAGCCTTTTATTGTCCGTTGGCTTAGATTAACAAAGGAATTAGGTTTGTAATAAGATATTGCTAAGCTCACAATAGTCCCAATGTAACAAGAATAATCCAAGATTTTTGTAGGCTTGATTGGATTTCAATCTACACAAATAAATTAAATTGATGTGTCTGTGGGTAATGTCAAAATAACAGGTTTTTACTAAATGCATATGAGAGTATAATTATACGGTACTTATAACAAAAACACAATTTTTTAAACTGTTGTCTGTCTGTTTGTTCCAGCTAGTCTCTGAAACAGTTAGACCGAGTATGATAAAATTTTTAATGGGGATACTTTGAACCCTGGGGAAGGACACAGGCTATCCAGCCTAGTAGGGTTAAAAGAGTAGGGTAGGTTAGTATAGTAGGATTAAAAGGATTTTTAACGACACACCACGCAGGCGAAGACACGAGCAGAATCTAGTTCACTAATAATATTCAGTGAAACAAATATGTAATGACAAAAAAAAAAACGAATAGAGTGAAAAGCGGCGAGATTTTGATTCGAAGGGATTTTAAAACGTAAAAACATGTAACTCTTATATGTAGGTACTTATTATCAAGCTGCTTTTGTAAATTGTTGCATAAATTACCAAAACAAAACTGCCAGCTGAAACTCAAGATCGAATATGGCAGCTAGATGGCACACTTGAAAAGGTAAACATTAGCTGGGAGATTAAGCATGCCATTATTATCCCACACGAGGATACTCATGCCGCCTTGCCTATTCAACAGGCGCATGAGTGCACATTAAATGGAGACGTGCATTAACCTTAGCCAGGAGTGGACTCTCAGTAGGGAGAGCGTTCGAAACTGAAATTATTGATGAGGCACTTATGAGCCGTTTGAATTCCGAATGACTGCAGTGCTATTCTGTAAAAATCTCACAGTGAAAACTTAGGTGAGAGCGTGGAATGAGCTGTCAATATTGAAAATATTTGGCTGGTTTCTATTTTCGGAAACGAATCGTTATTTTTTTATTGCGGAATGGACCTGCTCTTGACCTCAAGGTGATCAATCACGCCTGATGGAAAGCGATGGTTAAGGTCAATGATGGAATGAGCGTGCCTAGAAGATGCCTGTTCATTCTTGCTTTGAAGGCAGACGGTTCAAATGTGTAAGGGAATACAGACGTAGGCAGAGAGTTCCACACTTTGGCTGTGCGCATAATGAATGTGGAGAAGAAGCGCTGAATACAACTGCGGGGCAATTGCGTAACACATTATCACTCGGAATCAGTTTCATTTTGACAGTTCGACAACATTCATTGCGTTATTTACGTGTTGAGCAGACAAATTTTTCGAACTTATTAAGCAATGGATTAGCAACTTGCTTCAAAATGATTCAGATTCCGATTGATAGTGTGTTACGCAATTAACCCTAATTGCGTAACACACTATCAATCGGAATCTGAAACCACCAGCCACCCCACCAGATTTCCCTTACTTGACCAGCGGGTGCTGGTCGGGATATGAACCAAGTAAGGAAAATCTACTTTGGCAAAATTACATTGAAAAAAATATTGACGTACTAAGTACAGGGTACCTAGTATATCAATATTTTTTTCAATGTAATTTTGCCAAAGTAGGTTAGGTTTGTTTCTTACCGAAATAGGGATTGAATATGTTCGTTGATTTAACTTGTGAAAGCTTCTCACGTATTCTAGGGCCAATCGTGCGAAGGTTTAGTAAAACCCTAAGCCTTTAATCAGAGTTGTTCGTTTTATTTGTGAGGAAAAAAGTATTTGAAGTTATTTATATGTCTATGAGTTAGTCAATTTATTAATCTATTATTTATTCATTCAACATACAATCTTACACTAAAGTTATATATATTACGTACAAGTGAACAAAGGAAAAAAAAAGGAAGAGCTCATTGGGCATCAAAAAATTCGTCCGTATCGCTGTCAGCGGGAAAAGTACCTAAAAGGCTAGCATTAAATGAAAATAACGTTATAGTAGCGCAGAACAAAAACCTTACAACTAAACCACCAACATTAAAACTAAAGAAAACAAATTGCGCGTGCTACACCGCCACCATACAAGTTAATCTTTTTACGAAAAAAAAGAATAAGAGAGTTTTAGCGTGAGAGACAGAGAGAGAGTCATATCTTTCTTCTCTATCATATAACAAAATGTCAGTAAACGTGACGCGTCCTTGAAATTTTACTCTCAATTCTCGTCAAATTATTGTATCGCTGCCTAAGAAGTTTTCTCTTCAAAAAACCCTTTCTACGAAGTCGCTTAAAAAGGTAACATTTTCGTTATACGAATCTTACATTTTTATACATTCTAGTACATTTATTTACATGTTCTAAAAGAAATTCACGAAAAAATATGTGTAAAAGGGAAGAGCCTGATAGGACATCAAAAAAAAAAACATCCGCATCGACGTCAGTGGGAACAGTGTCCAAAAGGCTGGCAAAGTTGCGACGTTAGATGGCAATTCTGATTCTTGGGCCCCTTTTGTAAAAAAATATGGGTTTTTTTATTTTTTTTTTATTGATGGGAAATCATCTAATGACTCCTCCCGCTCATGGATCAGTCCTTAATAATCTCACATAATATATCATATCAATTTTATTGTTGGGTATATATTACCTTATATCATTGTTCATACCAGCAGTGAATGAAAATGAATGAATGATGTGAATGAGAATCTACGTGTATTCAGTGGAGTCAATTTTCATAATTCTTGAGACTATTCCGTGTAAATACCGAGTGTTTGGTACAGAACTTGGTAGTTCGTAATTAAACTGCACTGCTTATTATATTCATGAACTGGGAGAGCTTGTTCCCATCTCTTAGAAATTCTTGGAAATAATTTATCGTACTAGTCACGACTTCTCTGCATTTATATTTATACATATAATAAAATCGTAGCGAAGTTAAAACAGCATCCTAATTGCGTAACACACTATCAATCTCAATCTGAATCATTTTGAAGGATATTGTTAATCCATTGCTTCATATGTTCGAAAAATGTGTCTGCTCAACAATGTAAATAACGCAATGAATGTTGTAGAATTGTCAAAATGAAACACATTGCTACTGATAGTGTGTTACGCAATTACCCCGCTGTACATTTAATTTTTTGAAAAAAGCAAATGCTACGAGGTGTGGGAACGAGTCTCATCATCATCTGCCTAGCCTTTTCCCAACTGTGTTGGGGTCGGTTTCCAGTCTAACCGGATGCAGCTATAATACCAGTATTTTACATGCAGCAACTGCCTATCTGACCTCCACAACCCAGTTACGGGGTAATACGATACCCCTTGGTAAGACTGGTTGTCAGACTTTCGGGCTTCTGACGACCCGTAACGAACGGGAACGAATGGGTACGAGTCTGATGCCGAAAATATTGTATTAGAATTTTTATGCGTTTGTCTTTTTACCCGACTACGGTAAAGCCAATAGGGAGGGTTATGATTTTAGCAGTCTATTTACGTGTGTTCCACCATAGCGCCTAAACGACTGAACCGATTTTGATGAAAGAGGTATCAATAGATTTGTAATAATGGTCTGGGTGATATATGCTATATAAATTTTCCCTAAATTTAATATGGTGGACTTTACACTTAAATTTCTGACCTCAAAAGAAATTACATTCAGATAATCGTAACAATATGCTTGGTATCAAAAGAAAGGTCTTCACAAGAAAATTACAAATATGTATGTATATCATATATAATAATTGTCTAAGTATCTATATATATTGTTAAAATTAAAAACAAGCAAAAGTGAGACCGCTACGTACGGCACGGCTGTACAATTAATAGGTACTTATTATAAAATAAAAAGCATGTTTAAAATTATACTTACGCGTTGTTAACCCAATCTAAATAAATAGTAACGATTTGAAGAAAAAACGGAAAAGTATAAAATAAAAATAACATTTTTAAAAACTGTAACCCGACTACGGAAAAAATAAAAGTGATCTAAAAAGTACGAAACAAGAAAATATTTCAGACAGAAATCAAGACATATAGGTACAAAAAAGTCAAGGTATGGTCCGTCGTCGCATGCCTGGATGCCATTTGGGTGCCAGGAACACCTACAAAATTATAATGGGATGCGACCACGGTTTTACCTTGACGATTTCCGTCTGAAATATTTTCTTGTTTCGTACAGGTCACTTTGATTTTTCCGTAGTTGGGTTACAGTTTTTTAAACTTATTTTTTTTTGTCTGGATGTATGTTCCGAATTGGCGCAAAAACGGCTTAACGAATTTGGTGCAGACATATTGTTTTCAACCTAGATTAACACAAAGAGTACTTTTAATCCCGGTGGTACGTTCCCGTGGGATATTTTCCGATATCCACACGGGCGAAGCCGCGTGCAAAATCTATAATTGATAATATGGTTGAATAGTTGACAATATCTAGTGCCTGAAGAATTAATTCTACAGGTAGACACACACACACACACACACATTTAACTTTATGCAACAACTGGTTCCAGGGAACCAGTTGTTGCATAAAGTTAAATGTCAACGGTAGGATAAATAGGCTTTCAAAAGTTTTTGACGACTTTGAAACCGTCGTCAGTATATATCAGGTACAGTCAGGTAAATTAATTGTTATGCAGGTTGACACCCTGCGTAAAGGGTTGTTAATGTCATGTCATACAACTGTCAAAGAACGACAGTTGTGAGTTGAATATATAATTATTATTTTCCCTGACTTTACTTTGAAAATGAACTGACTTTTGTTTCAGGATCTTTCAATATAGATGGCAAATACACGCGAGTACACTTGAAAACAAAAAGTCTCGAGTGTTTCAACTTCAGTCGATACTGACGCTGAGAATATCGTTTGAGTAAAAGTCCAATCAAG
Source organism: Hydraecia micacea (assembly GCA_914767645.1). Classification (NCBI taxonomy): domain Eukaryota; kingdom Metazoa; phylum Arthropoda; class Insecta; order Lepidoptera; family Noctuidae; genus Hydraecia; species Hydraecia micacea. Next base: position 12,983,445 of record OU611783.1, on the reverse strand, counting down.
TAAAAAGGCTTGCTTCGCTTTACGTTTGGTCTGACGCAATGCCAATACAGATGGTTATACGACTGTAGTGCAAGTGCTGACCATTACAAAGAACACATGAATCAAGTGTCTTCCCCTTAACATAAATCAAAAGTCATTTATTCAAATTAGGCTGAGAATCAGCACTTTTCGAATGTCAAAATTAAATAAGACAGTCTCCCAAAATGCCCGCCCTACACCACTTCCTAGTGATTTCGCTGCCGAAAAAAGACTTTCTTTTTTTGTTAGCCTATATTGTGTCCCACTGCTGGGCACCTGGACCTAAGTCATTTTGAGTCGGCGACAAACAAGCAAATTAATTAATTACGTAAAGCGTGATGCGCGGCGCAACACGCCCCTTTGCCGGAAAATGCCGAGCGTTCACGAAGTTAACGTCAGCGAGACAGCAACCCGAACGGGCACACACGTGAGGGCACACGTAGTTGCGAGTGATCGTGCGGAGAGCGCATTTTTTGGAATGTTAATGTTTATCGCTGGAGATTTAGTAATCTTTGTTCGTTGATTGTTTGGCGCCGACTCAACATTACTGAGGTATACTTATATTAGCTTAAGAACTTAGTTATTAAGGTTAAATAAAAAAGGTTATTTTTTGCTTTTCAGTTTTTTCGGCGGTTTAATTTTTTTGTTAAAATGTTTTTATGCAAGAAGAAAGCCGTTATTAGCCTTTAATAAAACAAATACATACAGCAGCAACAAGTACATAGCTTTTATCCTCACCTACACTGAACTAATGGACACAAAAACATAAAACACAGCACTGGAATTTACGACTGAATCTGATGGTTTCATTTTTATATTTCATTCTACGCTCCATAGGCCACGTTAATTGAACTTTAACGGTCCAAGAAATGGGGCATTTATTGACTTTCAGAATAGTATAGGTTATAAATCGCAAGGGTTGAAACCGACAACGTCCGAAGTTAAGGGACCGTGTGATGTGAGGGTTATTTGTCTTTATCTTAATGTAAGGGTTGGTGCACATTGTTAGGGAATGATGAATTGTTGTGTATATTGTTCTATGAATTATTGTTATCTGCTACAGTGTGTTCGGTGGCTATTGTTGGAATATTTTCGTTGTTATGTTAGTTATCAGTCGTTTTCATTGTAGTTGTGGTACTAAGAGGCATACTGTGTTGTATTATGTTCTTGTCCAGAAGAGGATATTTTGGTCCTTAGTTAGGAGTATCTCATATCATGTCATATGAGAATGAGTGTAAATGGGACAAATTTTTAACCAGTGCGCAAACTGTAATCATGAATTTAGCACATGATTCTGGCGTAGAAAATCTTCGCGGGTTATCAAAAAAAAAAAATCTGCCGTTTCGTAGACAAGTGCATTACCAACGCGGTCTTTATGGCAGAGCGATTTTTTTTTTAATAACCGACGACGAATTTCAACGCCCCCTGTGTTGAGACGAAGATTTTCTACACTACAATCATGTACTGAATTCATGGTTATATTTTTCGCACTGGTTATTTTTTTTTCATGTATTAGGCATGATTTGTTATGAAAAGAATGAAGCATCACATTTTTTGTAACAGAATACCAAACTCTTTTTATTTTCACCCCTAAACTGAACAATGGCCATTCAGCTTCCCACACAGCCATTAAATTGACAATTTTCTTGATATTTTCTAATTTAAACTTTTTCAATCTCTTTGCTGAATTAAATATCTTGGTAGTCTTTTGGAGCAACAGCGTATAATGTTAACTACGGAACATTTTACGTGGAAAATGTTTATAGGTGTTCTCTGAACGGTATTTATGTAGCACCATCAAAATTATAGGACGCTTTGAGAGCGATGCTTTGTACTTAAACGTGTATCGTGTATATTAAAAGGCCGAAATGTTGTTATTTTAGTTATTAAGTAGGTTGATAGTCTATGTTTGTAGCGATCTAATCAAAATTTAAATCCTTTGTGAGTACCGATCTTGATGTTTTTGTAATTTTGAAGCTGGTAGATGATCGTTTTCTTCCTCCTTTTTTTAGATATCACAATCAGCCTATAATGTTCCCACTACCGGGATACAGGTCTCCTCTATGTGGGAAGGAGTGGGCCATAATCCATCACACGGGCCCAGTGCGGGTTGGTGGATGTCACGTGTCTTCGAATTTTTGGTTCTAGGGTTTTCCTTCACCGTTTTGAGAGTAGTGGTGATGAAATTATATACACAAAGTAAAGTGCCTGGCTGAGTTCGAACTCACGATTAACTCGTAAGTCGGGACCCATACCACTGCGCTATCACTGCTCTTTCTTTTTTTTGGATATAGGTTTCTTCAATCGCATCGCTCTTTTATTATTTCGCGAGAGAAATATGTTTCGATGTACTCGTAGTTTTCTAAAGACGAGACATATCAAAGGGATCTCTCAATATGACGTCTAAACTGAAGCTAAAACAAAACACACATTGCATCTGCAAAACGACACATACATTGATGTGCACATACCTTTACAGCATATTCATGATGTTTCTATGATTAAAGCTGCAGATACACACTCGGAAAGTGCTCGGTGCTCATTGAAATGCTCACGTTTCGTACGAGTGACTGCTACTCTAGTGTTCTTTCACATCTCGTTATTTGACACTCATGTATGTCATTGCAAAACTACCCCCGCATTCGCGCGATTTCAAATTATAGTGCTCGCGCCATTTTGTGAACCAACTGAGCGTGGACAGCGCGTATTGGTTTTTGTGTTAATTGGTTGCGAATAACTAATAGCTAGGAGAATTTATTTTGATAATTACAAAAATAATAAATTGGAAAATGACCTCTATACAAGGTCAAATTAAATTTACTAGCTAAACTCGACAGACATGACGGGTCTTTATATCTAAACCCATGAAACCTTTTACCTTTTAGTCGAACAAACAAAGTGTTATAGTCGTCAGTCTCGTATTTTGCGTTTGATTATGTTTTTGCCAGTCGGCAAAGGCCTCCTCCAACCTTCTCAATTCCTGTCCTTGTTGGTCACTCTGCCCCTGCAGAGGAAACGACACATGAGCAAAATAGTTACTCATTGGTACCTAAAAAACGGCCAAAGAAAGAGAGGTAGACCACAGACAAGGTTAGATGATGAATGATATCTTACCAATCACGAAAAAATAAGAGCAAATTAAATAATTATATCGCATCTTACTAATTAAGCCTATGTCGTATATCGGGTCTTGGTCTCCTTAAGATGTAATAGTTCTCCAGATCGTATTTTAGCCATGGCGGCCAATCTTAACGGGGACTAGCCTTCGGTGCTGGAGATTTTATAGTGCACAAGCGTGGGCGCAGACACAGATGCAGTCTCTCTTCCCTCACTCTCATAGTCGTGTTGGATTAAGATACCGTAATAATAGGTCTAGAGAGAAAAGTGAATGTAGCAGGAGTGCCTCATCTAAGCCCAGCCATTTTCCCAATATGTTGCTGTCGGCTTCCAGTCTAAACGGACGCAGCTGAATACCAGTATTTTACATGGAGCGACTGCCTATCTGACCTCGACCACCCAGTTACTGGTAACACGATACCCGTTGGTTAGACCTTGTCAGACTTTCGGGCTTCTAACGACCCGTAAAGACTGTAAAAGATCCACGAATGACAGCCGGGACCAGCGGCTTAGCTTGCTTTCCGAGACATGGAGGGGTTGGTATGTAAAGATGGTCACTCATGGTACTCCAGCAGGAGTACCTATTGAATTGAAAGTGGCATACATCTATTCGTTATGTTCATAACGCAGCGGCCAGTAGGTACCTTGGATTTTGTGAGTTATTCCGGTCTGATCCTGGAGGAGAGGGGAAGGGGGGGGAGTGGAGGGGGCTCCACCCCCCGCCCCTCGATCCCCTGCTAGTTCTTCTTCTGTTTTAATCTCTGTCTTATCCACTATAAACTTTCTCATTCTTTGATGCTGTTCTGAAATCAACTAAGATTTATGCGGACTCTAAATTAATGGCGTTAGGTAATACGTCACATCATAAGGTAATAATAATCTGTCAACACCTTATCAGACCGTCTAATTAATGATCTAATTAGGTGTGGTATATAATTAGTAGGCTTTACAAATTTTATATACTTAAGCTAGTAGTTAGTCTAGTAATCTGGTCTAATAAAAGAGTTATCAAAAGTTCATTCGGTTTTTGCTAAATGTTGAATTTATTATGATAAAATATAAACCTTTGAAAAAATATAACCATGATGAATGATGACAAAATTTGATTTTTATGCATTTAGATCGGCCATGTCCAATGCACAACAATTTAAACACAATAGTTATCCCTATGCACAAAAAAAATCCACTTGAAAAAGTTGATCCACATAGTGTTTCCATGTTTTTGTTTTAAACATACTGAATATTGCACTAGCTTCCAGCAGTATAGCCATAAGTTTAAAAACCATAAGACGATGCGCATACTAAAGTCAAAAATAGGTTTACTTAGCGAAAGGGGACTTCAGGACCTAGTGCCTAAACACAAAAAACTATAGTTTTTTACCTAAAAATATATGATCGACTACAGTAAATAAAATCAGAAAAATATATGTCATTCTTAAGGATATATGCTAGGACAGAAAAAAATCATGAAGATACCTCTAAAAACTTTATTTTTACAATAAAAACCATACTAGTATAAATAAAGTCATTCTGATTTTTTGTCAGATTATTCTACAAGCAACATACTAAAGCACTAGTGTTAAATTTTTTGTCGAAACATTAGATGTTTTGTAAATAGATAATTGCTTCATATTTTGCAAAAAAATACCAGCGTTGTGTCATCGCGCTTCTCTTTCTTTTCTATGCAGTCCGACAGTGACCGCGCTTTAGTTCATGTAGTCCCCTAAAAGAAAAATCTTAAACAAAGTTTTAGTCACACTGTGTACACTACGATATAGTCAGGTACCTACACATCTGCTTAAACCCTTCGAGGATTAGAGGCGTGATGTAAAGTTATCTAAAGTCATCCTATTCGCTACCATCACGATATATTAAAATATACCTATACTAGCTAGCTTCATCTTAAAAAAGAGACCGGAATAAATATAGGAAATTATGCACCCCTTTGGGTTCTTTAATACTCAAGTTGCGAAGTGTATTATTTCACAAAGGCGCATAATATAACCATCACGAAATGTAAGGGTTTAAAAAACAAGAAACGAAAAATGAAAATAAACATTTATTGCACAAAGGGTGGCTTGTACGGGCCAACTTTGAGTTAAAAGTAAAGTTTTTTTTGTTTGTTCCCAGTTAATTAGGTACAGTAGGTTAATTAATTATGTAGGTAAATATGTAAATTACTTTTTTATGCTTATGTTAATTTTCATAATATAATAATTCCAGTTAATTACTGACAATGTTTTAAATAGCGAAGACTAGACACGCAAAAAGTGACCTGCACTCTAATTGCGTAATACATTATCAATCTCAATCTGAATCATTTTGAAGGATACTGCTAATCCATTGTTTCATATTATGTTCGAAAAACTTGTCTGCTCAACAACGTAAACGACGCAATGAATGTAGTTGAACTGTCAAAATGAAAGCCATTGCTACTGATAGTGTGTTACGCCGCAGTTTCAAATCACAATCATTATACTACAATAAATCATAATAATTTACTCACTCGTTTATATTTAGTGTCCTAACAAGCGAAAACTTTGTGACTACGAACCTTCCACATGACACAACTCCAACATTGTATGTCACAAACAATTTAAATTATTAATTATTTACAACATGTTCCATTCCACGTTCTTTCACAGAGTATGCAGAGTTACAAGCTGTACCAAATAAATTTATAAACACAGTTTCGCTCACGGAGATATAAAATATGTCTTTTATTTTTCTCGTAGCACTTTTCGGCTACGCTAAGCGTCTTTGGGGCTACGAGCTACGCCGCTACAGAGTTAACTTTGTCATTTGCTACGTAACGCTACGGCCTACGTTTTCTGAGTAACCATAACATAACTTCACACCTGTATTCCTCGTAGGATGAGGCAGAAGTGTACCATCATTTTGCCAGTTATGTTTAAGTCCCATGGGCGAGTTTATTGCCATAAACAGGGCCCAAATCCAGACACTGTGCTGCTACTGAAATTTCAGATGGAAAAACCCAATAACACTTGTCCGACTTGGGAATCAAAACCCAAGACCTCGTGCTGAGCAGTAGAGCTTGCGGCCACTCGACCAATCTGAGACAGATAAGTTCGCCATGTCTACCTAACGAGCCTACGTTTTTCTCAAAACGAATGTAAGTACAACTGTTTCCTTCCCCATTTATTGAAGGTTGAATTTATAAAAAAAATTTATTGAAATCAAGGGGATATTTGGATGAACACTTTTACATGCCACACATTTTATTTGTTTTTATTTGATGTACTCGTATGTATCCGGTGTATTATGTATCTATTTTATTTCTTTTATTAACATCACAATTATTATAATACACCACGATTTTCTCTCCATAATGGAACAGTTTGAAGTGACTGATTCTAATCATTTTTACTCGAATCCTAATCTGTCATTTATCTGTTATTTTCATGATTGCACCTACTGTTTGTTTCTGCATCACCCAAAGGTTGACTGGAAGATGCCTACGGTATTAAGTCCGCCTCTGTGCATTTATGTGCTTGAAGTATTAAATAAATAAATAAATGAATTAGGTATAAAATCTCCATCTAAAATACTAGCATAAACATTATTTATTACATCCATACTAATATTATAAATGCGAAAGTGTGTCTGTCTGTCTGTTTGTCTGTTACTTCTTCACGCTTAGACCGTAGAACCGATTTAAATGAAATTTGGTATAGAGATAGTTTGAGTCCCGGGAAAGGACATGGGATAGTTTTTATCCCGATATTCCCACGGGAAACTTATGCGGGTGAAACCGCGGGGCGCTGCTAGTTTATTAATATACAGTGTTAAAAATACAATAACGCATAAAACTTTTGTTTTTAAAGCTATAGAGCTCTTAGTCGGGCTATCCTTTTAACTATCATTTTATTGAGCTCTTAAAACTGCTCTTTGCAGTTAATTAAGTTGAAAGGGCATGGCTTCTATGACCGGCTTCAATAAATTCGTTTATTATGCGATTAATTTAATGATATAGTAGTTGAGTTAATGGATAACAGATAAATGGGAATAAAGACTGCGATGTTTCTTCTAATTATTTGTTTTAGATGAGGTACAAAGCGCATCAAATTTAAATGTATAGAAAACTAGCTTTTCTAAATTTATTTTTACTAACGTACTGGCAAGTTAAAAGTATACTATATATCCTAACCTAGGTCTATCCGTGTGCTGATCTAAATCTGTCCAGCCATTAAGGGGCGAAAATGTTACAGACAGACAGATAGACAGACAGACAAACAGAGAAGTATGGATTTTTATGCCTTTCGTGTTGTTCTTGGAAAGTTCCGATGCAATTAGAGCGAGGGAACTAATTAGAATTAAACGCTCTTCAGTCAAAGGCCTACAGTAGGATTAAGTGCTTTGTGGCCAATGATGAAGCCAAATGCCAAACACATGACCATTTCTGATCAAGGGGCTTTGCGATTGGGCTACGTATACTCAGGTAATTATGCTGCAGGTATGCTTGCCTTCAGTAGTTCATCATCTTTAATTTAAGATGGCGCCGACCATACGCCGACCGCACATTGGCGATCTCATCGTTTTTTGGTTATTTCTTTTATTTAAGAACAAAAATGCAGAAAATAAGCACGTTAAGTTGTGCTCCACAAGATTATGCGTTAATATTATTACAAAATGTAGTAAAACTAAAAAATATAAAATATTTTTTAGTTTTATTATAATCACTAAAACGGATAATAGTGGCCACTTTTATCCGTTTTAGTGATTATGATAAAACTAAACAATGATGAGTTTTTTTGGTTCTAGGATATAATGTCGGTTTCCTTAAGATGTTTTACATCACCGTTTTGAGAGCAGTGGAGTGGTGACTAAAATAAATACAGAAAGTCTAGTGCCTGCCATTGTTCGACCTCACGACCTACAACTCGTATGTCGGGGCCGATACCACGTTGCTACCACTGCTCCTGGTAAATTGGGATGAGGGCAGGAGAGGGATGATGACTCAAAATAAGTTGTTCGGAATTACTGTAACCACAGATATACTATACACTCGCAGTGCAACCTCGTTTAAAAAACAGTAAACAAAAGAGCGTTTCAAAAACAGCTGTTTGTTCATACACAACGTCCACTATTAATCTCTGTGGCTGGACACTGCATGCGTGCGACTTATTCATGGAAAATTGCATGAGGAGATGTACCCGAAAATTTATATATAGAATGCTGTTGACCAAATTTTCGTTGTCAGTGACCAAACTGGACTCTGCCACTACCGTGGATTAGCCAAGCGACGTTGACGAACGACCGAAGCTACCCACCTTTGTTGAATTATTACTGTGGCATTTACCCTTAGAAACTTAAAAGGGTTCACGAATCCAAATTTGCAAGTCCGCTTGAAGATTTTCTTTTGATCTCAACTTTGATTTATGCACCGAGATAGCCTTTACATAAAACACGAACCTGTTTATTAATATACAACCTCATCAGATCTAAGCCTTTAGTAGGAACATGAAATGTAATGTTTTTACAATTTCATTCGTTAAGAATAGTCGGGATTGTGGATCAGCGAGACTTTAAGCCGCTTACAAGCGTCCTTCGTCGGGAAATATCTTTGCTGCCTGAAAATTGACAATTTTCATACCTGTTGGTCGTAAACCGCTTACAAAATATGTTGTTGTGACATTGTACATACTTCTGAAATAATAATGCTGTCTATAGGATATTTAATGTAATTAAATACTTATAGGTATTCGAATAGTTTTAAGTTTTAAGCCTTATGAAAGTCAAACATCATTCTTCTGAACACTTCGTCATAATCAGCCTATAAGGTTCTCACTGCTGGGACACAGGCCTCCTCTTTGTGAGAGGGAGTGGGCCAACACTTCGTCATTTATTACAAATCATTCAAAAATATTACCACCTAATCTCTTACTAGCTCCTGCCTGCGACTTCTTTCGCGTGAAATTTCGGCTCCCGATCCACCGCATCGAATCCTATCGAACTCGCCCGCGCTATTTCTTCGATTTATACCTTTCTTTGTTTTGCTCGACCCCTAAATGTCATAGTGTGATGTTGTATAGCCTATAGCCTTCCTCAAAAATTGGACTTTCAATTGCAAAGATAATTTTTCAAATGCGACTGGCAGTTCCAGAGATTAGCGCGTTCAAAGAAATAAACAGAAATACATACTCTTCAACTTTATTAATAGTATATTATATAGATTTAAGAACCATCAATGCCCTATCATTATTTACAATTTGTCGAGATGTTTGTCAAAAATCGGAATTGCTTTTATCGTTCGAACCTTTTTATTTTTACTGAGGGAGGCTCGTTTTTCATCAGTAACGGAAATCGGACAAGGCATCATTTTCGCTTTAAAAATCACTCCGATAAGATCTCGAGAGATGGCCATTTTGCACTCCAAATAAACAAACTGGAGCATTAAGTATTCGGGAAGGAAGTAGGTACTGCTTGATTTAATGTTGATATTCTGAATTTTGAATGGGGAAAGTTTTATTATATTTCACGGAATGTTATTTCAAGTATAACTTGACAAAAGGTGTCGGCTTTCGAGGATATTCGAGTTTGTTTCGACTCTGAGTAAGCGATACCTATTATACATTTGGATGTGTAACAGTGAGTTCTATTTCTTTTTTATTACGTCCTTCGTAACGTAATTTTTGTTAGTTTCTGTAAATAGTTGTACCTGCTAAAGGCTCTAAAATTCGTTTCACTGCTATAGTTTTAAGGTTTAAGAGTAGTCGTGACCCAGTGGTAACGGTTGCGTCTTACAATTTATAGGTCGTAGGTTCGAACCCAGACAGGCGCAAATTATTGCTTCACCACTGTTCTCAAAACGGTGAAGGAATACATCGTGAGGAAACCGGCATGTCCTAAACATTCGAAGATATGTGATATCTACCAACCCGCACTGGGCTGCGTGGTAGATTACAGTCCACTCCCTCTTGAAGAGAGGAGGCCTGTCCCAGCAGTGGGAACAGTATAGGCTGATTAAGCTATAGTATTTTTATCCATGGTATGAAAAAACCAATTTACCTCTGGTTAATACGAATCCATATCTTACGTGAACGTTTTAACTTTGGTAATTAATTCTATTACCAATAACAGTTAAGATCGTGATGTTTAAAGAACTGGGGGCCAATTAGGACGGGGCAATAAAGATTATAATAAAACCCAATGCGTCTGCTGACTGGATTTATTTTGTTACGGTCCTGAATAAAATGAGCGTTATATAAGAATAAACGTTATGGTTTTGGTGAAGAGTAAAAACGATTTTCGTCCCTAATGTAAGCACTAGGACCAAACAATCTGTACTAACATTATTATCGTTTCCATTTCAGTGACGGACAGCCGCAGCTGCTATACAGGGTAAAATTAAATTAGTTAGCGAAACTCAGCAGACGTGATGGGTATCGAAATCTAAACATGATAAAACAAAACATAAAATAATTTGATGTTTATTTTTGTGGGGTCATCAACCGCTGCTAGTGTATTACTTGAAATAATATCAGTTTAAAAAAACAGTTTTTTTTTGTGTAAACTTCACAGACGTGATTGGTATCGATATTGATTGATATTGATGGTATCGACACAATAAAACATATTTTTTCAAGTCATACTTCAAGTAACAAAACTACCAGCGGTCGTAAACCCCTAAAAATTACATCAAATCTTTTTAATTTTTATTTTATCGTGGTTAGATACTTAAAAGTTTCGCGAAAATTACCTAATGTAAATTTTCAATTATTTTTCTCCCTTACGCCATCCCATCTTCCAAGCTCGGTGAGCTGTGCTGGGGCGGCTGCTGCAGGTGCGGAAAACCTCAAACGGCGCAAATACTCCAATCTCTTTGGAACGTATATGTTTGGGCCGTTTGGGGTTGAAACACTAGGGCCATGGGGCCCGAGTGTAGTAGAGTATTTCGAGACAGTATTTAGAATCAGCATTACCATACAACGTGGCAATGCTGCCAGCCTTTTGGGCACGTTTCCTATTGACAGCAATGCGGACGAGTTTTTTGATGCCATTTGTATTATTATTTCCCCTCTTTTTTATATACTTGTACATATTCTTGTTATTATTTTAAGACTTTTAGCTTTTTAAATCATGTAAATATAATGTAGTTTACGTTCTGAATTTAAATTTTTACTAAAAACATAATGCTCTATGACTTGCGATTATATTCAGGCGTCAGACTAATAATCACCATTTAAGTCTAAATGAATGAATTAAAACCTTTTAACTCATACATAACACTCGTGAAAACAAAGAAGTGGCGTGTCAATGTCAATTAGTAGTTCTAGGCCAGCTGACTCTCGACCCCAGACTAATACTATTATGTAAATGCTTGAGACGTGGCAATTCATACGGCCGATTCACGACGAAACTGCAAAACTTACTTCGAATACAATTCATAACGTGCTGGGACACAAAGTCTCCACTCTGTGAGAGGAAGTGGGCCACAATCCACCACGCGGGCCCAGTGCGAGCTGGTGAATGTCGGGCCTTTGGATTTATTGGTTCTAGGACATGCCAGTTTCCTCACGATGTTTTCCTTCACCGTTTTGAGATCAGTGGTGATGATATTAAAATTCACAAAGTAATGTGCCTGCCTGGGTTCATTAATTTAATATGCTTGTAATTAAAGTGTATTCACTAAGCATTTTCACGTTTGTTTGGACTTGTAAGTAAAAGCGAAAGGAAACTGTATAGACGTATTGTTGTCCGTCTAAGTAGAACATTATAAAAGTTCGTGATTTGACCTTTCTTTTTGCTAGGATTTAACAAAAGGAGCTCTTACACAAAAAGAACAAGGAAGCCTATCAAGAATGGCCGCCCAATATTATTCGGATCACAGCATACATTCACAGCTGTTTAATCTAAGAGTACAAACAGAAATATAGAAAAAAAAATGCGCTTATTAGCATTACAGCAAAATAAATACACCTTAAAACTATAAAAACAGAAAACAAAGATTATAATGCCAAAAGGGTTATTAAATATTATAAGCTACATTGCTATAGGTCTACCAGAATCTCAAGGCATAAAAAAAATTGTGGTTTTCATATGGCAATGTCAATCCATATGAAAATATTTTTTTTTATGCCATGAGATTCTGGTAGACCTATACACGGTTTTTTTGGCGCTCGAATGCCCTTGATATAGGGGTGCCATTGGTAAACATTTGTGCAATTGTTTTGTGAAATATCACAAATATTGAAATGTATTAAAAAAAAAAGACTAACGCCGTCAAGTTCCAATTTTGGCCATATATCAAAATACACACACCACATATTATCTTGTAGCGCTATAAACACAGGGTGCCGTTTTAATGGCGACATTAATTTAACACACATATTATACGGTTTCCCGTTTTCGTTTTATGAACATATATTTTAATTTCATTAAACGTTATTATTTATTTACAATTTTCTAAAATAGTATCTTGAAGCAATCTGTCCTTGAAGAACTGTAGTGCAGGGGTCCTTTGCCGGGGACTCTGATCATAACATTACATCAATGTAATTAAAACGAATAACGTGCAAAGAGTAGGCGCATTGAATAAGAGCCCTATGTCGTCGAGCGGCGCATGCGGTAGTTTTCAAACGACGAATTATTTTATGTTGTTATAATTTTCATGATATTACTGCCACTAACCCTACCCGTGTGTTAAATTAATGTTGTCACTGTAACGACACGTTGTATATTTTCCTAAGTTTGTTTACACTATGATAGCTTTTCGTCCAGCTAAATAGTTTGGAATTCGATCGAACAACTCTGGCAATTCCGATAAAAATACACGAGAGTGTAGCCATAAATACTCCTGAATAGGTATAAACTTTAAAGTCTTTTTACTACTTCTATCATTCCGCTTCGCATAAAATGGTAGCGTGAAAATGAAAATACTGGCCAATAAATTAACAATAAACACAGCTAATGTGTATTTATTTAACATTCTCTTATTTTCATGTACTATAAAGCAGCTTTGTGTCTTGTAAAAAACGATAACGAAAACCGGCCTGCTGAAAAAGTAAAAGTTATCCCCACGTTACGTTAAAACTGCATCGTTCATTGCCACCAAATCAAATCAAAATCAAAAGTCATTTATTCAAACTAATCTGAGAATCAGCACTTTTCGGACGTCAAAATTACAAAAGACAGTCCCCCAAAACGCCCGCCCTTCACCACTTTTTAGTGCTTTCGCTGGGGAGAAAAGTGGCGGAACAAACTTCCCAGCAGCACAGCTGTCTGTTCAGTTAGAAAATAACTGATTTTATACAATACTAGGTATGCAAAGTACTTAATTAAAATTACAGGACACAGAACATTACATTAAATTATTTGCCATAGGTTAGCTAGCCACGCCAATATACCAACAAACACTATACGTACTCAAGCAAAAAAAAAAAAAAAACAAAATTAAAAATGTAAACAAAAAACTTACTACCTAAATAAAACTCTCCAGGTATGAAGGTCGTGGCAGCTTACATATTTATGCGATGCTGGGTTCTGTTTACAGCACCTTTGCCTCTTGTGGTAACCGGACGATACTAAACGAGCGGCAAAGCGATAAACTAGTTGAGTATTCTGTCCTTTCAAAGCCCACATTGTTGCTTCGTCCACAGTAAACATTTGTTATTGACGTACGCGCTGCGTCCTTCCCACCTAGGACACGGCTTTGCAGGAGACACTAGTGACCATTAGTGATTCAGGTCCGCTTGCACTGCACCAAATGTCACTAAATGCATTTAACGCCACTCGCATTCAAAACGTAATTCTGTCTCTATCATCTTCAAACGATAGATAGAAATAGAACGATGTTCTAAAATATACGATCATCGCAAAATGTATTTAATGATTTTTGGTGTAAGCGGGCCCTATAGTCCACCATTTAGATTGTAAATAAAAAGGTCACTCGATAATTGCAACGCCTATCACTTACAGGGTGAGATTTATTCTCATAATTTCAAGTGAATAACAACTGATTACAGAGTCAATGACCGCCAAGCCAAGCAAGTAAACACTGCCTTATATGAACTTCTCATTCAGGTCGTATAATATCGGGCTGCTTAAAACCGACTCCACTAAATAAGCTCTACCCGCTTGCAGGAATCGCACCTGCGTACGAAGTAATTTTAAGTAATTTTTTTCCTGCTAGCAACAACGGTCTTAGGAGAGTTCCCTAAAAGAAAAACACAATTACCCATCATAAGGCTCCTTTGACCTTGCCTATAGAGTGGACGTTTTTTTGGGGAACGTAACATCGTTTGTCCAGTTCCTATGTCAGATAACGAGCGGTTTTTTATGCCAATAAAATTATTATCTCATATATAGAAACCTCGTGTCACAGTGTTTGTTATCGAACTCCTCCAAAACGGCTTGACCGATTTTTATGAAATTTTTTGTGTATTTTTGGTAGGTCTGAGAATAGGTCGTGGGCTATTTTTTATACCCCTAGGTGGTAAAGGTGATTGGAATGGAAACTTACGCAGGTGACGTTTATATTTATTGATCGTTAACAAGTGACAGAAAAGGTCGCTAAAATCGAGGAAATCTGATAGAAGCTGACAGATCTTATTGATCAGCAAAACACAGCATACCAAGCGACAATACCGGCCGCCATAAATCGATCAAATCAGTCGGTCTATTCTGCAAAAATCTCACTAACTCGTAAAACTTTGGTGAAGTGAGCTGTGATTTCACCAGATTTTTGTCTATACGCTCATTTCACCATAGTTTTCACGGTGAGATTTTTACAGAATAGCGAGGCACCTTTAAAAGATAAGCTGAAAAAGCATGTAAAATCTATGCATGTAAAGGCCATTAAGTTCTATGTTCTCGTGAGGTAATCGATGTACACGTCTCGTACTAGGGTAAGCTTGCAATATATTCGCTATGTAATAAGATCGTGTTGGCCATAGTTTTCAAGTGCTTGTTCTATATTCTAGCAAGTTTAGCAGTTTAACTTCTTGAACATCGCTTTCAGGGGTGCAATCTTGCTGTATTAATTAACAATATTATGCTGATTCAGATGTCAGAAGGCCAATTCTCGTAATTTAAAACGTTCAAAATCTAGTCGCAGTCTAATCTCGGCGACTAACAAATGTCAGAAACTGGTCAAAATGTAGGGAAATTAGAGGTATTTTTGACAGATTGATACTGAGATCACACTGTGAACGTTCTTAAAATTACGAGAATTGCCTCTCAGAAATGGTTGTATGGGGTTGCTACGAATTAATTGGTGTTTAGCTTTTTTGTTGTAAGTGCCTACTGTATATTCTATTATATGCATGTAGTCAAAAGCTGTTACTTTGTCATTACAAACGGACCCTGTTTCATTAAATTTTGTAGTATGTATAGATAAAAAGAACACCGACAAATCGATTATTTTTTTATAATCCAGCATGGAGTAAGTGTCATCCAGAATCAATAAGAAAGTAAGAGCATTTTGCATTTAATGACTAGCATGATAAGGGTTAACTTAACTACTCTCGTAATAGTAACCATAAATTGTAAGTTGACTCCAACTGTAGTAAACGTCTTTATCTACGTAAGCAGCATAAGTTTTACTTATTATCTACGTGTTTGGCAATGTATGTATACACTACTTTATAGCACAGAAAATACGTTAGTAGTGTTAGCCCAGTGGAGAGGGCCGTGACTTACGAGTTGGAGGTCGTAGGTTCGAGCCCAGGCAGGCACTTGAGTTTGTGTAAACTATTTCACCACTACTCTCAAAACGGTGAAGGAAAACATAATGAGGAAACCGGCATGTCCTACAACCAGAAATTCGAAGACATGCGATATTGTTCTAAAGAAACTTTTTTCACCAGACACGCGGTCGAGCGCGAGAAAGGATTCAAATTACATTTAATTATTTAATTTTCAAGTCTGATAACACATGAAGGATGCTTACCTCCGCAAATATGCCTCAAAAACGCGTAGGTACATTATTTTTATTAGACCCAATTTCCTCCAAAAATACGCGATCCACAGAAATTCATGGAAAATAAAAGCATTATAACACAGCAACAACAATAAGCCGACGTGGGTCGAATATTTATTAACTGGAGGCTCTAATTGCAAGGTTATCTTTGTGTTGTAGGGTAATATTGTGGAGTTTACGTCATTTTTCGCGTCGAGTCGGCGGCGTCTGTAATTCTAAGCAATTTGCTCCGCACTCCTCGGCGCGGACTGATTTCGTTTGCGGACGACTTAATTATCTGGTTCGAGTTTGTATTTAATGAGTTGTGACGTCATCGTTCTTAATGCAGTGGAAGTAATGTTTGAAATTATGTTTATTTCTTTAAGGGTGCGGAAGTAGAATGGCTGTCATAAACTTCGGAGTTTAAAATACCGGTGTCCTGTGTACTTACTCCCTTACTAATAAACGTATTATAGCGTCTGTATACGTTCACAACGCTTAGTCTTCTTTCAAAAGTCAAATTACTGACGATTAAAAGAGAGAAATCGGCGTGTAACTATTCATCTGATTATTATTACTTTTAGTTTTAGTAAGGGGGGTAGAGTTTAAAAGTACGAATTATGTGAGTTAGAAGGTAAGCTATAACGGCTTATTTAGTTGAGAATGTTCATAATTGCGATGTACTGACCTCGTTCAAAAGTTTATTATGACGAAGTACATAATTGAGAATGTTATAAATATTGTTGATAACTCTATGATTGAAAGAAAGAGCCAAGTTTCCCCAAAGGCAATTCTTAGGTAAATCCTGGCAGCTTCTGAAAATTTCACAGCAGACATTCAGAACACCTTATTGGTGAACTAGTGGAAGTTACTCCGCGCAGAATGAGGGCGTCTAAAACCCATAAAATATTCAAAACAAATACCTAAAAACCTATTTCATAATTAATTCTAGCACCCAAAAGCTGCATACAAGTGCACAAACAGTATTTCCCCTGCAAGTAACAGTTATATTAACACGAAAACATTGCATATTCATTCATCAAAATAAAACAGACGAGCATGTCAACAACAAACACGAATCCTAAATGTACTAATTCACGAACAATGACAGTCGTTGCTCAATCAGAAAATAATACATCAGGCTCAAACCGCCACACGGAGTTTAATGAGCCCTATTAAAAGCTGTCATTTATTAAATTTACGTCCGTGGCAAATTTCACTGGCCAGTGATAAATTTGGTAGGCTCTGGTAATAGACATAGAGTTTGTAAGTAGTTAAAGGATGCGGTAAAATGATGTTGACAGTTCTTTAGAAAGGGCGCACTCTGGTTCTGTATAAACTGCCGTGTTTGTCCCGTGGTCGCAAGCGCGATAGCCTGGGTTCGATTCCCTGGTCGGGCAAAGTGTTTCCTAGTAACAGCCCGGAGTTTAGAAATTGGTGATGTGATACCCCCGTGCCTCGGGAAGCACGTTAAGCCGTTGGTCCTGCGCCTGATCTTCCTCCGGTCGTGTCGGATTGCCGTCCCATCGGACAATGAGAGTGAGGGAAGAGAGAGTGCACCTGTGTCTGCGCGTACACTTGTGAACTATAATATCTCCCGCGCCGAAGGCTAGTCTCCGTTCAAATTGGCTGCCATGACCGAAATTCGGTCTGGACGACTATTATTAGAAAGGGCGCAAAGTAGGTATATCAACTCTATTCCAAAACAATTTGATGAAAATGTAAGCAAATTTGTGCGCTTTTATAATTTCTTACGTGACGATATTATCGTGGACGTCCACGGCATCACGATTACAGAAGAAGTACAAAAGCCAGCACATCAAGCTACTCGAAACTGTAAAATTTTCCCAAGCAACTTTGAACCTTACGCTCTAGCAATAAAGTTGAAAATCTATTAAAGACATTTGACATATTGTAGTAGCTTGATGTGCTGGCATCTGTACAATGTGGTATGTTGCGTCAGAAATGTACCTGTGGATGGTGTAGTACCACTCACACATTGGGTAGGCAATTTAACTTGATTATTTGAATGCTTATACCCTAAACCCTAATTTTTAAAACAACCTCAATTTTCGTCCATTATTTTTCAATTACAGTGTAATAAAGTTATTCAAGCAATAATTAACGCTTGGCAATAGTTGTGCGATTTAAAAACCTTCGAAATACAGGTAGGTAAATATGTTCCCTTTAATGCGTGTTATAGTAAGTGTTGAGACAGACGGCGAGTGGAGACCGCGTGTTGGCAGTGTAGTGTGGGACGCCCCCCAGCTTAAGACGACCGACGACCTTAAGAAACTGGCTGGGACAGACTGGATGCGGAATGCGGCGGACTGGGTGTTGTGGCGCAGCCTGGGAGAGGTGTATGTCCAGCAGTCAGTCTGTGGACTGCGATAGCTGAGTTGATTGATAGTAAGTGTTTAACTTGAATAGATTAGTTAACACTTTCATCAAATATTTTTAGAATAGGGTGCATGTCTCGGTATGCGGCGTCAGTAGGTAGTCAGACTTTTGAACATAGTTACTCATTTAACACCTTGTTTGCGGATCGCGTTCCAGGAGCGGGACGACAAAAACCGCGCATCAGCTGTCAAGTCCATTACTACTGACTAAAATTGTCATCGACTTACAAAAAAAGAAATGTAGGTACTGAAACAAAACAAGATCGACGCGACGTAAACAATAAACTAAACTTTTAACAATCACTTTGTTATCACCAGCAAGTTGTGGGAATAAATATCACAAACTTTTTTGACGTATGCTCTGTCTACAAGTTTTATAGTTACGATAACATAACGCTGTACTGTAACAAAACCGAATAATAACTACTTATTTCATGTTAGTTTCAGGCTGTGTTTTTACAAAATACATAAACTTTTGACAAGATCTCTCATTAAATTATAAATGTTGAACGTAAAACTTGTTTAATTTTTCAGCTGATACGTTTTCCGGGCATCCGTTAACCGGATAGGCGGGGCCAACAAATACGATTACAGGCCGTACTCCTCATTAATGTGGCGTGCTAATTAAACATGTATGTTTACAACAGCCTCATGTTTTGCTCATATTTACAAGTAGGACAGGAAGATAATTTAAACTATGGTGTGAGGCTTTGCAATTTTAATTTTGGCCACAGAAATTACTTGAGAATTCTTTTGCCAAAAGTTAATTTTCAGAATGGGTGATGATGATTTTTATTATAGTTATTTTAACCATTGTGTAGCACTATCAAAACGGTGAAGGAAAACATCGTGAGGAAACCGGCATCAAAAATCGAAGACATGTGACATCTACCAATCCGCACTGGGCCCGCGTGGTGGATTACGGCCCGTTCCCTCTCACAGAGAGGCCTGTGTCCCAGCAGTGGGGGAACATTATAGGCTGATTAATATTATTTATTTATCAGTGTAGATGGAAACGTTATGCTGCGGAAGGAGGCCGGGAAACTATCGAAATTCACACGTACGAAATGGAAACATTGGCTGTTCGTGAAGGACGAACAACTAACGAGAATAGTGCATTTTGCAACGAATGTATCTTACAGATTACAGAGGCTTGGAGAGGGAGAGAGTCCGATTGACCTCACAGACTTTATATCGTTTGTATCATTGTGATCGTCCACTGCTGGACTTAATCGTCAATCTATAATATCATGAGGTCATTGCTAAGATCACTGAACCAGGCAAATTAATTAGTAGTTGCAGTAAGTCGTTCATAAAGTAATAAGGAGATGTCTATTCTCTTGAAATCATACCTACTCTATTCATTTTTACGAGATTATGTGTAAAGATCGTTGGCCAATTTTTTTGAAGACTACTCTTTTTTTATATCGACTGACCTAATTCACATCCACCCTAAAGCTTTTGAACATCCCGAGTTATGTTTCCCTATGTACAGACGCCAGCACATCTACCTACCCAAAACTGTAAAATTTTCGCAATCGACTTTGAACCTTATGCTTTGGCGATAAAGTTGAAAATCTATTAAAGAAATTTGACAGATTGTAGTAGCTTGATGTGCTGGCGTCTGTACTTCCAAAGTAAAAAGGTAAGTAAGTATTAAAGTCCCTGATAATGCCTCTATTCGCCTTCATAAATAAAGATCAGACAAAAGAAAAAAAAAAAACAATGTAAAGCCCTTTGTACACACACGTTCATCTTGCCGCGAAAAACTATGGTTTATTCACCGTGTAGGGTCGGTCGTCAGTGTTGTATGGATCGCTTGGAAGCTTGTACCTACACGCACACGTTACGGCGCGGTTTATAAGCCGTGTGTAGGCACGGTTCATCAGTGAAATTAAATTATTTATTCTGTAAATAGGATATCAGAATCACTTTTACACGTAATATTATAAAAAATAAAAAGCTAGATAAGGTCGGCGTTTTCTATCTGACTATTCTGAGAAGAAAGGCCGAAATAAACTAAGAGGTCACAGTCTTTTTTAAAGTCCAGACATAATCTTGGTCAGATCATGTGAAGACCATGTTGTGTATTGATGTCTGCAATGGTCTTTTGAGGAAAGTACCACACAGATTTGAGTGGACCAGTCCAGTCCGCGCAAGTATTTGTCAGTAATCTTGTAGCTCAACTTAGAACTTGAGATGTTGTATGTGTAGCGGTATCTACAACGCCACATGCGAACAACGCGTCATACTGACGTCACGCACAATCCTGCATCTCGCAAGCAAAGATTACCGCGCAACTAGCATAGTACAACGGCCTGACATGAATCATCGGGCAGTTGCCCGCCAGACACAACACCGTCTGGTCGGAGGACCCTCCCTTTTCTATGGAGGTTGAGTGAACTTTACACCCTTTTCCTCAAACCTCTATATAGGGTGACTGGTAATAAATAAAAAAAAAGTAGAAAAAGAAAATCTGCTGTTCAGTACATTTTGACCAGTTAGGCGAACATAAACGACTAAACAGCAAATTTTTTTTTCGCAATTTCAGGTTTGGTCCCATAGTAAAAGTTGTTTGTTAACATGAGTACAATCACGTGTTTATGTATCGGTCACTAATTACCAGTCACCCTATATATGGATCACTATGGAAGCTTGTTGACACACGTTTTTTTCTTCGGCACGCAATATAAGTCTGTGGTTAATACGTACTTTGTACCGTACCCTGTGCAAAGGGCCTTAGAGTTTAAGCCGATTTACAGAGAATCAATGAAGATATAACGTGACAAGTCATTGTGGTGAAGGAAATCCTTTTATCCCAATTATGTATGGGACCTAAGTGTACGATGGTTTCCATTAGGGAGGCTCCACTGCTGTAATCTAATATTCGATTTGCTTTTACATTGAAACTGACAGTAACCTTATTATCCTTTTATAGGGAAGGACCGGTCCAATTGAAATCGAGACTTCAGAATTCAGAATTGAGAGTTCTTGATTAGGAGACGAAATGGAATTTTACAGAGGAGGACGTTTTATGTCTACTTCTTTTGCAAGACACGATTCATGAACATAAATAGTTCGAAGCTTTGTTAAGTAATTTCCATAGTTACGTCTTTTATACACTGGTGAAAAGTGAATTGTGGCATTTGTAAAAAACAATTTAGCATACTTTATATACAGGGTATAGGGATATTGACGTGCAACTTGTTACCATGGAATCTGTAGGTATAGACGCGAGCACATCAAGCTACCCGACACTGTCAAATTTCCCAATCAACCTTGAACCTTATGCTGTAGCGATAAAGTTGAAAATCTATTAAAGTTTGACATATTGTAGTAGCTTGATGTGCTGGCGTCTGTACATGTTCCTGAATCAAAAAAAAATATTTGTTGTTTCATACATTTTGGCCACATACGTACTTTTCTATGAAAGAGCTGATATTTTTTTTGGTAACCGACGAAAAATTTCTACGCTAGGGGGTCTAGAATCATGTGCTGACTTCATGGTTTAGGTTGCGCGTCGATGTCTGCCACCCTCTGTATATTTTAAATCGTAGGTAAATAAACAGGAAATCATACCTACCTCTGATAAAACTGCTATTACTAGATCACCATTTTCTGTAAGTTTTATTGTCATGCCATTTTGGAGCATAATACGTAATATTAACCACGATTAAGTAATTATAATCAAACCAATAATCATAATTCACATCACGCTATTTCATAATCTAAATGCGAGTTGTAATTTCACTAATTGCACATCAAGCACTATGATAGAATGTCTCATCTCATACTACTAATTCAAATAGCTGAAACGGCTCTGCGGCGTCAGGAGTCTGCTCATTAAGAAAAGTAGGAGATCTTGGGGCTTATTCTGAGTAACGGCCGGGTGGTCTGCCTTCCTTGATTGCTCATTAAGATTATTTTTAAAGCATTTTGGATTCATTCACTTTACTGCTTTACACAGCGATTATGTTCTATTATTCGTTGGGCTAATATGTGAAGGAAAAGGTATGTGTGTCTCGTTATTATCAACTATATTTTAATGACTGTGGGCGTAATATGGGTAGTGTTGATTTTTGAGCAATAGAAAAACCGTTTGCAGTTCAAATTAGATTATAATTTCACGAACAAATTAATAACAATTGCGAATTACACACTGTAGGTACACGACACAACTAGACACGGAATGCGGGACAGTTTCTGAGCACATGTTGTCCGTTCGATGTCCAATGTTCAAGAGAGCCGCTGCAACTCGCTGATCGCTCTCCTCGGCTCCCCACGAACTCAGGATAGACTCTGTCCAGCGCCACCAGATGGCGCTGGCGTCCCGTTCAGTCAAACGAATTACGTATTTCCGACATATACAATATGGAGACAACAAAGACAATACATGAAAACACTGACAATATAATGCATAAGAGTATTTTGGAACTATCAAATAAATCCAAGCATCGAAAATAAAAGTGATTTTTTCAAACGAACTAAATGGCTGTGATAGGTCGACTATGGGTTTTGTCAATCTTTCACTAGCTATAGTGACTAAACCATTGGATATATTTGATTGAATTTTCGTATGCAAACTAGGAACGGCATTAGATATACGCAGTTTCATTTCTCGTATTGTCGTCTCCACCTTGTACTCGTATAATAAAAATTTGAGATAATTAGGTCCAGTATCAGGTTGAAAAGTCTTGGCTTTCTTGTCGTCTCTGTCACTCGTAACTGTGTGACAGACTCTTTCTGAACGTCAATGCGTCTTATTTTTAAGTGCTCATAATACACGAGCGCACGCGTCAACTTCAGGGGAAACTGCACTCGTCGACGGCAGATGTAACGACAGAGGCACTCGTGTATTTGAACTCTAAGGCAGTTTTCTATTGTGCAAAAATTACATTGTTTGGTGTCATTGGTAGGTACACGGTACTGTAGAGGCTGCCTATGAAGCCTCACCTCTTTTATAATGCAGGCCGGTCATAATTGATGGCATCTGCTGTTCGAACATTAAAGCAGACGTCAAAGATTAGATTAGGTTTAATTGTCAGATAGGAAGTGCTAGTTATTAAATTAATTTTATAGGAGTTTAATTTAATAAAAGTGCTCCCATTTCAGTTAGGTCCCTGTAGTACATTCCTCTAATAGGTTTTTCACTAATTATAATCATCCTAAAAACGCACAGATGTTAGAGATAAATACATGTCATCACATAAAGTAGGCAAAATATGAGGTCCAACGTATATGCGGTAATTTGTAAAATGAATAAAATTAGGCTTTCTAGAGAGCCTGTGATACGACCCATATCCATTACGGGGATAAAGACCTCTTTACAAAATAATGAGGTATGAACTGTGGGGTCTAGACAAATAAAAAAGGTTCTCGTTATCTTTATTTTTAATAGAATTTTTATGGATGTATAATAAAACCCTGTCATAATACCTTTTAAAATAAAAGGTTTTTCATAAACTAAACATTATTTCTATTTGATTACAAATATAACTGATTCGTTGGTCTAGTGGACGCAAACGCTACGTCTGAGCACGAGGATCCTGGATCATCATGGAGAATCCTGGGATCGATTCCCGGGTCGTGTAAAGTGTTATTGGGTTTTTCCGTCTGGAATTCCTCAGTAGCAGCCCGGATTCTGGATTTGTGCCCAGTTGACAGCAATAGGTTGACCCTATTTGACGGGACTTGAACATAACTGGCGAAATGTTGATAGGTAGGTAGGTACCCCTCTGCCCAAATTTCGGGGATTACAGGCGTGATGTTATGTAAGAAGTATAATAAAAGTCTGTCAAAAGGTTCCTTTAAAAATAAGAGGATTTCATCACGTCAAATTATTTCTTTGATAAAAATTGAACTCAAAAAAAGTTTAATTTCGCTAACGTAGTAATAATTTTGGACAAGGTTATAAAACCAAAAAAAATATAAATAAAAATAAAAAAAAATAAAATAAAAATAAAATATCAGGGTCAGCAATAGCTGACCCTGATATTTGAAGGTAAGTATATTAAACTCAAACTCAAAGCATTTATTTCAATTAAGCCATTTACAGGCACTTTTGAATTGTCAAGAAGTCGGTCAGTCAGAATATATGAAGCTAGTTGCCCATTCCAAAGCGTAGGTACCTATGGAGAAGAACGCGCAAGAAACTCCATGGACACTCTTTTAAATTATATTTTTATAAAAATATTAGATAGGTACATCATTAATGTTGAATTTATAATTATATTAAGTAATACTCTTATTACCGACTGTGAATATGACACACCGGTATTCAGCTGCATCCGGTTAGACTGGAAGCCGACCCCAACATAGTTGGGAAAAGGTTGGACAGATGATGACTGACTGTGAATGTGACCATGCAGGCTAGATACAATTCATGAGCTATGCTTATACGAGTAACTGTCTGGCGGTTTCGAGTAATTTGTTCATGCCCTACGTAAATGTCCTGTAGATCTGAAGGCCAATTCCAGTAATTAAAAATGTTCAAAGTCTAGTTGCAATCTCTCAGCGACAATCAATGTCAAAAACTTGTCAAAAATGTAGGGAAATTAGAGGTATTTTTGACATATTGAGACTGAGATCTGAGGGCCAATTCTCGTAATTTTAAGAACGTTCACAGTCTGATTTGTCTCAATCTGTCAAAAATACTTCTAATTTCCCTACATTTTGACAAGTTTTTGACATTTGTTCGTTGCCGAGATGAGACTGCGACTAGATTTAGAACGTTTTAAGTTTAGACTTTTCCCAACCATGTTCGGGTTGGCTTCCAGTCTAACCAGATCAAAGAGCGACTGCCTCTCTTACCTCCACAACCCAGTTACTGGGTAACACGAAATTCGTGGCGAGGCTGGTTGTCAGACTTTCGGACTTTCTGACTACCCGTAACGACTGCCAAAGATCTACGAAAGACAGCCGCGGCTGTCATTCAAACTTCTTAGCATGTCGAATCTATACAGTCAGCCCAGAATTCGGCTACGAGCTTGGCACCTTTAGTAGCGTCCATCAACTTCTATAGCGTGCAGACAACAGGACACGTAGGACACGATATATACGTGCCCCATTGTTTGTGGCACAGCACCACATTTACACTGCATGGCGGAGTCATTGCTTTGACCTACCGGGGCATGGAGGGGTACCTATCGGAATATAATGGATGGTCATCCATCCACGAACCGACCTCAGTAAGCGTTGCTGTTCCTCGTAAATCAACTCATGTGGGTGTTATAATTTAGCCACGAGCCTCTCCCCTCAGTTAAACTCTTCAGGTAATTAACAGAAAATTGGTTGCAGCAGATCGATAAAGTCTCTCCATCTAAACCCACAGCTGATTAAATTGGAAGCTGGTCCTAACGAGGTTGGGTTAAAATGACTAAAGCTGCAACGTGTTTAAAATAAATTCATATTAATATTTTTGGTCGAGAAATATTATCAAACGTAATTAATATCTCGGTTTTGCGTGAAAATTACTTAACTGTATTACGGTGACAAAGTATATTATTAAAAGCAAATGTTATTAATAAATTATGCTGTGCAATTTGGAAGGTTGTCATATAATTGAATTTGTGTGCATACATGAAGGAAAAAAAGCAAGGTTTGTAAAGTAGGATAGGGTAATCTGAAGTCGACACTCGTATTTCATAAGTTATTTAAATCTATGATATAAGAGGTAGCTTTATTACAAAGAGGTAAATTGTTTGTTTTTTTGTAAGACGTAATCTCTGCAAGTTCTAACCCGATTACGTGAAATTCTATAGAAAGCTACACAATTCAGTCGTCAGTAATTTGACTTTTGAAAGAAGAAGACAAAGCGTTGTGTAACTATACATGCGCTATACAGCGTTTATTAGTAAGGGGGTAAGTATACAAGAAGAACAGAGTCGAGTGACCGATTACATCTTTTAAACATCGCAATGGATTTTGATACGGTTTTCGCCATCATTAAGAGAATTTTATGTGTGTAGGTATGTAAAACTCGATATTTTGATATGTCGCCATTACGCTCGAGAGAAGCAGAAGTGGGTTGCTAGGAACCACATAATAAGTATAAATGCATGATGAAGATGTCTACCATAAAATTAAATGATTTATATTTCTATAATTAGGTTTTGGACAAACATTTTTACATGCCACAGATAAGTTATGTTTTAAAACTAGATGAGTTCGGTATTTCCTATCCGACTACTCTGAGAAGAAATACCGAAAAACACTCGGAACACGGTCTCTATTAATCCTTCAAGCGTCCTCTGTACACCAAGTGTACATAAGAGAAAGTGCTCGAAACGTCAACGGTACACCAAGTGTACACAACTATTGTCATTTTTCTATTGTCATTGTGAAAACAATGACTTCACTGCGTCCATTTAACTACTTCGACACGTGGGGTGTCTCGACAGGTACGCGGGCAAACGTGTGAGAGGTTAAAGTCCAGACATAATCTTGGTCAGATCATGCGAGGACTATGTAGATTAGTGTTTGAAATGGTCTTTTGAAGAAAGAACCAGACAGAATTTACTGGACCTGTCCATAAAACGAGCAGCCCTAATAAGTAACACACGCACAGACCATCTCATTTAGCTGTTCACTACATCGTATGCTACAAACGTCAGTCTTGCTAACAACTGGATAAACGCAATGAATAATGTTGTACATTCAAAATAGAAGCTAATGCCATTGCAAGGGTGTTACGCATTTAGGATGCTGATTGGTCTCCATTTGCAGTAGTAGATTGCAACGGATGAGTTGTAGTAGTCGAATCTAGGGTATATTACAGAGAGCATTTGGTTTACCGTGTAGGGAAGTATTATTAGAACAATGTACAGTGCCCTTCAAAAGTTAGTTGACATTTTTCCACTTCAGCTGTTAACTCTTACAATAAAATTCTAGTTTAAATGGTTGAACTGTACACTATAAAGGTTTTACTGACTAACTCAACTACCTATGACAAGGGATTATTGGTATTATATACAACATGTCCCAGAATTAACGCACAACCTCTTAAGGGGTCATTGTACTCATCATTATGAACAACTTTAACTATGGTAACAAATCTGAAGGCCAATTCTCGTAATTTCAAACGTTCAAAATCTAGTCGCAGGCTCATCTCGGCGACAAACAAATGTCAAAAAATTTTCAAAATGTTGGGAAATTAGAGGTATTTTTGACAGATTGAGACTGAGATCAGACTGTGAACGTTCTTAAAATTACGAGAATTGCCCCTCTGAAATCACGAAAAAAAAATCACCTGTTCCCTACATTTTGACGAGTTATGCGAACATAAATGTAGGGATCAGCTGATTTTTTTTGTGTGCACGTGTTTCTGTGACAAATAAACATATTTTTCTTTCTTTCTTTCGTGCCTATTGTGTAGATATTAGACGTAAAGCATTCAAAAGATAAACTTTCTTTGCCGGAATGAAATCCCGTTTGTCACTTACAGGTACGGCTATAATTTCGAGGTAGAAGAAAATAATTCGTATATTTTACAAAAAAAAAAAAAAAAAATATTATCGTTTTTGTGGTTCAAGACTTTTGGCGTGAAAGGAAGTTTTATATTGTGAGGCGAACAATAAAGAGCAGTCGGCAGTCGCCCTTTGTGTTCTTTGTACAGGGGCTTCACTTGCACCGTTTATTTTTTATGAGTCGAAAAACACAAGCTTTGTCGCTTAGTGTTGTCAGTTGCCTTTTGCTGTTTCGTTATGGTTTATTTTTTTTTCGTGAATTCTATTTCTTTGGTCATGACTGCTTAACCGGGCCTTATCCGGCCGGAGCGCCTTACACAACAACAAAAAATACAAAATTATTAAGGCGACTACATGACCTGAAGCGTGGTCTTTGTCGGACTGCATAGAAAAGAAAGAGAAGCGCGATGACACAACGCTGGTAATTTATTGCATAATAATATGAATCAATTATCGTGCCTCGGAAAGCACGTTAAGCCGTTGGTCCCGGCTGTCATTCGTGGATCTTTGACAGTCGTTACGGGTAGTCAGAAGCCCGAAAGTCTGACAACCAGTCTTACCAAGGGGTATCGTATTACCCAGTAACTGGGTTGTGGAGGTCAGATAGGCAGTCACTCCATGTAAAATACTGGTATTCAGCTGCATCCGGTTAGACTGGAAGCCGACCCCAACATAGTTGGGAAAAGGCTAGGCAGATGATGATAATGGATCAATTATCTATTTACAAAAAATCTATTGCTTGGACTATTAAATTAAAACACTAGTACTTTATGTTGCTTTTAGAATAATCTGACAAAAAATCATAATGATTGTATGTATATCAGTATGGTTTGTATTGTAAATAGAAAGTTATCTTAATTTTTTTCTATCGTATCAAATTAGTTGTATTATGTTTCAAACACACTATCTACCTAGCATATATCCTGAAGAATATCATATATTTTTTTGATTTTGTTTACTGTAGTCGATCATATACTTTTATTGTTTCTAAAAGTTGCGGTTTTTGCGTCTAGGTCCTGTAAGCCCCTTAAAATATGTTTTTAAACTAAACTTAAAAAACTTTCAAACTACACGCTAAGGGAACCCCCTGTGAAGTACGTTCGGACCTCGGTTTAGGGCGTCGTGCGTCGCTGCGGCAGCAAGGGACAGGCTGGATCGGATCTAGCAGATAGTGGTCTGGCAGTAGGACTCGTTTTGATTTAAATGGAGATAGGATTACAGAATATTGCGGTTTTCCATCTCGTTGCTTTGACGCTTATGCATTGAAGGACTAGTTGTCATCCAACATAAGATTCGATTTTGGTGTTTTTGAGTGTCTAGTTGGTAGTGTAAAGCCCTTTCAGTATGCAGATCAACGCCAACCATTTTAGTTTGAAATTTCCCATGACATATTTACTACATTTAAAATACATATAAACATCAAAATCATTTTTCGCAAAAATATATCAAAGAATTAAAAAGTTTTTAAATGAAAACATCAGGTACTCGCTAGTAAAATTTGTAATAAATAAATATTCACTTTTAGTAAATTAACGGCTTACAAAATGACTAAACTGTATACTTTAGATGTTTTACGAACAGAACTTAGATATAATTTTAATTTTGTTTTGATCTTGATTAAAATCCTTCATAACAATAAGTTTAGACGTAAAATAATTAGTTAGAATAGAAGCTTTCAGTTTTTAGTAGCAGGTGCAATACAATAATCTGAAACAAATATGGCTGCTAAGCTTCATATTTTATGAATCTACTAAAATAATAATATGTTTTCAGAGAATATAATATTTTCGCCTTCGTTGTTGCATTTTACATTCATTTTGAATGAATCGAATTTTATTAAACATTCTACACCTTCAAAACATGTACGGTTGCAAAGAAGCAGGTGACCATTAAAATGAAACAGTTTTCTTCCTAATGGGGGATGACACTAGGCCGGTTTTCGTCGTGCGGCTGATCGAATTGCCACCCCATTTACACAGGTCGATAAATCTCAGGTCAGTAGTTATAATAATATAATATAGATAATGTCATAACCGTTATTTCTAAGTAAGTGAAAATACAGTTAGAAGTTTGTTACAATGTTAATAATTTGTACTTTGACAGTGTTGACACAGTCGATATTATTATTCGGTGTCAAAGTAATATAAAAAAAAAATTAAATCAAAGAAATCACGATGCCTTGATGGAAAGCCAGTCATAAAAAAAAAAACCTAAGGTAACTACGCTTTCCACAGTCTTCAAACCAATTAGATTAGAACAACGGTGTTTGGCGACTTTTATTAATACTTAGATCCTAGTCCCTGTTGACTAAAATTCAGTTACATAATTACAAAATCAAATAATCTACCTACTGATCAATAGAATTCCTTCTATTCTTAGTACCAAATCCTCTAAGATTACCAAATAAAGATGTTTACACAGGACATACGAATTACGGTCCACAATAACTCACGCTTATGTCAGGATAAATAGCCAATTTGCGTGGAATGGATTGCCAGATCTGAAGATAACTTCGACCTGCACATTCAAAATAAGAGGGGATTTGCAGGTTACGGAAATTACGTAATAAACTAACAAACATGTAGATTTTATGGGAGTTCCATAGGCAATAGGAATTTATTTCTGCTCTATATTAAGTTAGGATTCCGAAAGAGTAAATAACTCCTCGCAGATTTTATTATTTGTGGAATTAAATTCTTTTTTGCGTATTCTTTCGTCTAAATACCTTTTGTTAGGGTTCCGTACCTCAAAAGGAAAAACGGAACCCTTATAAGATCACTACGTATACCTACCGTCTGTCTGTCCGTCAGTCATGACCATAGATATATGAAATTTCTATGGTCAAGCCCTTTTTTTCAGGAAGGCGTGGAATTATCAAGTTGAAATTAATATCAAATACTCAAGGCTGCAAACCCTTGTAGCAGTGAAAAATCAAACTTCTAAGTCAACGCAATCAATAGATACGGGCGTTTATGTTCCGGAATTAAAACCTATAGGATATTTTCCGTTGACCTAGAATCATGAAATTTGGTAAGAAGCAATGTCATGTAGCACAAGTAAAGGAACAAATCTGAAAACCGTAAATTACATTACATTGTTTTTTTTCGACGTGATAAACTACTTACATAACTACCTACAAATTTGTACGGAACTCTTGGTGCGCGAGTCCGACTCGCACTTGACCGGTTTTTTGTTTTGGGGGGGGAAATCTTCAAAAGGCGCGGGCGGTCTTTAGAGATAAAATGAGACAGTTTTACCTCACTACAATCACCTCGACGGTCACTATCTGCACATGGAAGGGGCGCCATTACCTCTCAAAATACGGATCCGGAGCCCCCTCTGTGCAACGCTTGTTAGTGCACATCTCTAGGGTGTAAGGGAGACCCCCCGAAGCCTAATTGTGTAAGAGTGCAAAGCGGCAAGTGACCACTGTACGCCGTCTTTCCTGAGGTCACTCATTGGGCCGACAGAGTCCCTACTCTAATCGCCCGTGACCCCAAATTCCCGCCTGCCTTAGATGATGCAGGCGGAGGTTTCGGCGTGGTAAGGCGCCAAGGCGGTTGCCTCCCCGGCGCCTTCTTCTCCGAGCGGGATCAGCTCTCTCACGATCCCGCTCGTTTCTCAAAATACCTATCCAATTTGGTCACATGAGTAAGTAATTCAGCCAAAATTATCATTTTGAAGCTACTAATATAATATCACCCTAGAACCAAATACGTATTAATTTTCCACAACCAGCAATTTTTTTCTCATCTACCTTCCTGTTTTGATGGGTTCAAGTTTCAGCCATCATATTCTATTAGGTACTGTTACGTGAAAATTACAAGTAAACACATACACGTGTACTTAAACGTGTGATCATATTTGTCATACACGAGGAACTCTTTATATTACTCGCGAGAAGCGTCTAATTTGCATGACGGAGTAACGAGTCTCTTAGAGAATGTACTCCGTGCTAATAGGTTAGATTTTATGCTAATTCCAATTTTGTTGTGACTGCAATCAGCGAGTGAGTGTATGAACGGATGAAGTGAATGCTACAGGTCGAGTTGATTTTATATTGTCATGTAAAGTAACAAGTTGTGCATCAGAAAACTAGTTGGTGACTTGGCAATGTTATTGTCCATCACAGCAAGCAGTAGTCACCTGTCCATAACGACTCATTTCTGCGAAAAGCATATCATAAAAGCAACGGTGTGTTACGCTGGGGATATCATCCAAATTTGATGAAGGCCATCTTCGCTACACGGAGCTTCACTATTTCAGCCGAAAGACGTTCACTGCTGGACATAGACCACCCCCAAGCGTCGCCACATCGACCGGTCTTGTGCTTCTCTGACTTTGCGGATTCCTGCGGCCTTCATAAGATCATCGGGTCACCTTATGGGCGGCCTCCCAAAGCAACGCCTTCTAAACGAGCTTATCTAAGACGAATAAAAGCTAGCCACACTCACCCGTTTTATTTTTCTCAGTAATTAATCTATAATATTATAGAACTATTATAGTAGGTAACTATAAATATCAATAATTTCGTCCACACACCAAAATATGCATGCATCTCTTAATCCAGTTTACAATTTATAGCCCCTGTAATATAGGTACGTTTGCGTGGTATCGACATCTTGTCTGATCCCATTTTAAATTAGGGTTCGAACCCTTAGCTCGGCTCGGGTTTTTACATTCCTGTCGAGGTTAATTCAAATTAAAGTGCAGTACCATCGTACCATCCGAAAGCTCTCGCAATTGTTGTACGAATTTAAATTAGGGGTTAAAAGGTCGCGTAAAGAGAATTAAGGGCTAAATTGTCATTATATTTCCTTAATAGGGTCGGCAGTAGTACCTTTAATGGTGAGGCGCAATGGACAGATTAGGAGATAGTGACTCTGATTCGGGAGGAGATTCCTAAAGAAAGGTATGCATGGGATGGAATTTTATTCTTTAAGTTTAATGCTGGATAATTCGCGGTCTGTTATTGTAACTGTCTTATTATCTGCCTGATAACTAGGGGTAAAATAAACAAAGATACATTCACAACTTTTGAATATAATTATGTATATTATAGATTATGAACTGGATTAAGGCGATTCGCACATTGCACCGCATCACGCAGCGGGACGCAGATAACGCACACACGCGCGTGGTTTTTTTCATACAAATTCAATAAAACCGCACTCACGCGCGTGGAATATGGCTCCGTTTCCCGCACACCGCTGCGTGATGCGTGGCAGTGTTATAATCGCCTTTTTTTTTTGGATGGGAAATCATCTAATGACTCCTCCCGCTCTGGGTGGAGCGGAAGGGAGTGTCAGACTCTTACTGACTAAAACCTTACCATGTTCCTTCCTTAGCCTATAATCGCCTTACTGGATAAATTAGGTAGGTATATTTGCAAAGATAGGGGACAGTAAAAACAACAGCAACGTTTATTAGATGGAAAGTTACGTTAGCGAATAGATAGAAAAGATACCAGACATTGTGTTAAAAGAATACCATGAAGACTCAGAATCGAGTATCATAATCTTTGTAAAAACAAAAGGATAAATCCAGAAGCGAGTTTATTATGAAAATAAATGCCTATAACGTTCCACGAATGATATCTCAGGAGGCTCATCTAAACATTACATTAACTGAGAATGTTATGATAAGCTTGTTTATGGCTCGTTAATTTTATTTTATATTACAAGTATTACAACCTAATTTTTCAGCGAAATTACGTGCGAATTTATTTCTTGATTTTGAAATCCGTGCGCATTGTTTCCTTAATTTGCCCGAGGACCATTTTGAACTGTGTGGAGACTCTGTAGTTTGCTTGGTACTTCTCGCAGAGGTCGATGAAGATCGGGTGCATGTACTTGAGTAGGCTGTGGTCTAGAGTCGGGAACATGTGGTGGAGGGCGTGGTCTCCGAACAATGTCATGACGGCAAAGACATTGCCGTTTATATCCTTGCGGTCGAGAAGGGCTTCTACTTGGTGCATTCCCCAGTCTGGTGTCTCGCTCCTGAAATTTTTAGTTTGACATTATAGAGGATGATTTGTTATTTGACATGATTTATGATTAAGGGCTGATTTTACCAAAGTCATTTAAGTAGATATCTTTTATCCGTGGAATAAAATTGACTTCTGACAGTTCTAGTATGGAAAAACTGTCAAAAAATTATAATTTATTCTTAGGATAAGACTTCATCTATGTATAAAAATTTGGTGAAATTGGCCCTTAGCCAAAAAATTATAAATTTAACGAAAAGGAGGCTTTAATAGCATTAAAATTAATGTTTTCTACGGGTTTAATGTTGGATTTGCACAGATACGCGATACAATTTTAATTCGACTGGCCATTCGTTTAATTTTATAAATTCACTGAGTGACTACTGATAACTAGCTTCGAAAACAATACTTTAGTTTTTGCTATCGAACTAGAAACATTCAGTTATATTCAGTTTTAGATAACTGCGCGAACTGCAAAATTACAACACATACTTCTTATTTACATTTAAAACCGATTTATTTAATAAATGATAAATACAACGTGGTAAAGCCGCCAGTCTCTTGGGTACATTACCAGTCGACAGCGATACGGATGAATTTTTCGACGCTAAATTATAGTTTGTGAATAGTTTTAGATAAGTTAGGATATCATTTTGTTATTTTTATTAATTAATTAGGTATTAATTGTTATTTACTTACAGTTAAATATTAATGTATAAGACATATAAACCTTCCCTATAAATGATAATAGATTAAAGATGTGGGTATGTATATTATAACCACGAGTAATGATACCTGAGTATATTTATGCCAACTGCATAATCTTTTCACAACGATAGTACGATACTCGTTTACATGCCAACACAAGAAAAAAACTATAAGTAGATCTAATCAAATGAGAAATCACTTACGCAGGTTGATCTCCATCTTTGATTGCATCAGGATGATGATGAGCTGCATTCACGCCGATGGAGTAGAAAAGTAAGCTGCCAGTGCAATTGATCCATAGCCAAGTTGAGATGACGTCGAGTATGGGGGCGCCACTAGTGAACCCCATCCACACGGGAAGGAGTAAGCCAATGGCATCGTGCCAACGGTAATGACTCTTGAAAAACCCTTGACGAAGGAATATTGAAAGGAATCTGGAATAAGCAAAAGATTGTTTTATTAATAGCTTATAATAATTTTATTGGCTGATTCAGATTCTGCTTTGCAGAGCACGTTGCGGGGGCTTAGGGGTATTTTAGCTCAAGTACTATTTTCAACCGACTTGCGGAGGTTCTCAATTCGTCTATATTTTTTTATGCAAGTCAGTCGTTACGGGTAGTCAGAAGCCCGAAAGTCTGACACCAGTCTTACCAAGTGGTATCGTATTACCCAGTAACTGGGTTATGGAGGTCAGATAGGCAGTTGCTCCATGTAAAATACTGGTATTCAGGTGCATCCGGTTAGACTGGAAGCCGACTCTTATAGCTGGGAAAAGGCTAGGCAGATTCATGAGTATTTAAAGTTAAATGATTTGATATTTAAAACACGAAGAGTTGTTTCTGGCTTCCCGTTGATTATGTTTTATTTGTTCAGCTATTTTGAGCTGTAAATCTTCCATGCCCTAATAAATTAATATATAAAGATCTTTCTCTGTCCTTTTCAAACGGTTGCCAGAAACGGCAAAATGTAATGCTATCTATTATTTAGTTTTTATGTGACGTTTGGTACAAGCGGCCTAAAACTGCTTGATTACATTAGTTTATAATGTTTAACTGAATTAATTCACATTATGAAAGTACATATTAGTTTGTTCAGAATCGTTTACTGAAATTAAATTCTATCATTTTTAATTTAGCAATTTTTTTCATCCCAAAAATAATTAAAACTACGTAAATTACAGTCACGGTTCCGCTGTGCAGTCAACACGAACCAAAATGCACGAAGTGCCTACAACGCTAATGTGACTATGTGCGAGAGTAGATTTGTAATATCACCACAATTTTGTCCCACAATCAGTATAACTAATTCAATAAACAAACAATGTTTTATATGTAATAAAAAAAAATCTTTTAATGTATTATAATTATAGCATCAAATTCTAATACGTGTTTGGTGGTGTGCTTATTCCGGGACATGTTGTAGATAGAAAATAAGATGAATTGACGTCAATCCCAATTGACCTAAAGTCTATTCAAGTCATTCTTTTTAATTGATGTTAATTCCGCTATGTTAAAATTAAGTTGCTTTCAGAATGACAAACAAAATATAACTTGTTTACATGTTTGGAAAGTAAATCATGTTTGCAGTATACGCCGATTGATAGCATTGATCGACGTCAGTTATAAACTAGACAATCGTTTAAATGAAAGATAATATTATCTTACCTCTTAATAAAGCTTAACAAGAAGACGAATGGAAAGAAAAAGATCTCAGTAATGAATCCCAACTTTGCGTGCAATGGTTTGTCTTTCCTAGGATTGTAGAACAGGAATGGCTCCAGGGAACTGATTTCCAAGTCCATTAGGGTATTTGTATAAAGATGATGAGACAGCACGTGGGATACTCGGAAGTCTCTGAAACAAAAAAAAGGCCATAAGGATCGATATTCAAAATTCAGGCCCAAACGGCCTTACTGGCTTGGCTGGGTTATCGGGGATCAATGGCTTGTCAAGGATACGAAAAGATTTCTTCCATACAGTTCATGAATAAATTTATCCAGGATCTGCGTCATCGGGGTTGTCAGTATTTCGGAGCATGCTCTGATGTAAAAAACATCTGGATGATCCAGAGTCAGAAATGGCAAGACCAATATAGATATGGATAGAGATTAGTTATCGCTCGCTTTTAGTTAAACGGCGCGCTTGCAAAACCAATCACTAAATCGTTCTACTTCTTCCTTTTCGAGTCTATGGTATTTAAAGTTAAATAGAGGGGCTTGTGGTTAAGTAATAACAGCTGCACGAGCTGATTGATCAGGTTAAGCTATGCTTGCCGCAGTTATCCGTGGATTGGTGACCATCTTTACATACCAAGACCCTTCCGTGCTTCGGAAAGTACGTTAAGCCGTTAGACCCGGCTGTCATTCGTTGATCTTTGACTGTCGTTACGGGTCGTCAGAAGCCCGAAAGTCTGACAACCAGTTTTACCAAGGGGTATCGTATTACCAAGTAACTGGGTTGTGGACGTCAGATAGGCAGTCGCTCCATGTAAAATACTGGTATTCAGCTGCATCTGGTTAGTATGGAAGCCGACTCTTATAGTTGGGAAAAGGCTAGGCTGATTGATTGGTATTTAAAGTTAAATGCGAGCCGAGAAAACCGGCCAAGTGCGAGTCCGACTCGCACTTGGCCGGTTTTTTTTTATATCAGCACCTTATTTTTATATTATGTTCACGTGGGTAATTGGTTATCATCTAATGTTGTACTTTTGTGTGTTGTGCTGTCTTTTGTGTGCGCCAAATAAATGGTTTATCTATCTATCTATCTAATTTACGAAATGAAATAGACATTGAAGCGCGAGGTTGGCAAACTTTGCTGTTTACAACACCATTATTGCATGAATGAATGCACATAAAATAACACAACGTTTATTGGAAGGTTTTGACTAAGGTAAGACTCATTTATGGGCATCCAAATGGAAGTTAATGGCCTATAAGAATTGCTCTTTGGCCTTGTTCCAATTCATAATGCTTGTTTGTGGAGTATGATCAAAAAGTCTGCGAAACTAAAAACCTACTATAAAACCGTGCAGCATAAAAAATGCCTTACTATTTGTGACCAGGGGCTCATTTAATAAAACCTGCAGCTGAGAGAGATGACAGGAGACAATCCGAAAAAAAAAGAAGTTTTTTTCATAGTTTATTAAAATGCATAATAAACAGCACTTGACTTATGAATATGAAAATTATACGACAAATATGTCGCATTGTCAGTTATATTAAATAGGCCACTGTATTGTTAATTTATCTAGTAGATAGAACCTAACCTGACCTCGTCTAACTTTCACCCAGGATATAATAACATTGCTAATAAACAAAAAAAAAACCCAGTACTTATACAAGTTTTATAACATGACGTCAAACAGTCCTTTGGAAGGCGTACGAGGGGCCACAGCCGACTCGCAGAGGCCCCTTAGGAAATTTTAATAAAATGTGACCCAACCGACGATTATCCCTGTATGCACTATGCAAGTGCACCCAAGGATAACCCCGGTTCGTGTAGGAATATTGTGGGATATGGAAAAATAAAAGTTGGACTATGGGTTTGAGTGGCTACAGTGGACTGTTTACCAAGAACTATGGAAAAACTATGACCCCTGCCTGATTAATGTTTTATATATACACGGATAAAATGGAGCGCGCAAGCCCCACCACGATTATTATAACTTGTAACACGTCAAAGGGCTAAAAGACATCCTAAGAAACTTTGAAAGTTTTTAAGTCCTTAATTTCTTGGCGAGACGTCTTGCCTTGATTAAAAACTCTACAATTTTCTCATCAGCATAATTAAACTACGTAGTTTGAAGTTCGCTCAAGAAATCATGCTGGTTAATAGATTTTGTTCGGTGGGGAAAAGGGTTAAATGGCAGCTTACGAGACTTCACGCTTGGACAAACGAAAAAAAGAGGGTCCATGGAGTTCTTCTCCGTTCTTCTCCATAGGAACCTAATACTACACTTTGGAATGGACAGTACCTTCATCTTTTTACTGGCCGACTCATTGACTATTCAAAAGTGCCTGTGATTGGTTTAAATTAAATAAATGCTTTTGAGTTTGATACTTACAATATTATAAAGAGCAGCTATTGCACGTGACACATAATGTTCCCAATGCTGGGACACAGGCCTCGGTGACAGGGCGGAATTTTCCACGCGAACCCAATGAGGGTTGGTAGATGTCACATGTCTTAAAATTGTAGGTTCTAGATTTCCTCACGATGTTTGCTTTCATCGTTTTGAGAGCAGTGGTGATGAAATAATTTACACAAAGTAAAGCGCCTGTCTGGTCTCTCTGGGTTCGAACGCACAACCTACAACTCGTAAGTCGCGGCCGTTACCGCTGGGCCAATACTGTATTACTTGTATATAATTCACAAACAATGCTAATAACATTACAGCAGTCTGCTGTTTGCCTGCACAGTTTACTCTTTTACAAAAGAAACTTTACTGCTAAAATTATTAAAAAAAAAAAAACTCACCTGTAAGACCACATGCTCATATTAAACAAGTACATCCTCCAATTCGTTTTTCTGTGTATGAAATTATGGCACGCTACGGTTAAAAAGGTCAAGTTAACCGACGCATAGGCGTACCAAAATTTTACTGCAAAACTATTCGTAACCCAGCAGGAAAAAGCAGAACTTATGAGCAGCGATAAAAACAAGCCATCTGTTATTTTATCTGCAGTTTTAGATGCATCCTTAGGGATTTTCTTGAGTTGCTCAAAAGCAGCTCTCTTTAGCGTTTTATAAAAACCATCTTCTTTGAACGTGAACGGCGAATTACGAGGAGCCTTTGCATCCCTTATATAATATTGTGTAAGAATTTTCTCTGTGGACGGGTTCAAGTGATGAGATTCAAAAGCTTCAGTGATGTCGGTGCCCTGAAAACATACATTTTAAATTGTATTGGTTTAGAAATAAAAGTTTTATGATTGAGTAGTTAGTTAGTTTTACAATTCAAGTTACTTTATAACGATTTTAAACACTGATGAATATGATTTTAAAATGATATAACTGCAGATACCATAAAATTGTTCATTACCTAGATAGAGGAATTATGTATCAAAAATGGTCTTCGAAATCAATTGCAACTAAGGAGTAACGTGCTTAAGACATATTTGCCACATAAAATGGAGATTCTGATTCTCTGCCCGGAGAAACGTCCTTCAAGTGAAATGTCTACTAAACATTTGGCGACGTCTCAAAAATGGAGAAGAGCACTCCAAATAAAACTAGGAGGATATGGCAGTATGGTACCTAAGTATCCATTTTAATGACTTTAAAAATAAAAATTTAAGTATCACTTACTTGGGTAAGTTCCAGCCATTCTTCACCACCCGGGTGTCTCTTTATGAACCTCGTCAAGTCGTATAGTTTGTCGTGAATACGCCATAATCCTTCAGCCCCGTCGTCCATGGCTTTTCCAGTGAGCCATTGCACGGGGTCCCTGATATAATCATCTCGTAAAGATGGATATTTTAACTGTGGAAAACTCACATGAGTATTTTTATCTATCGCTCTTTGCTGAGCTCCCTCTTCCCATTCCGAATTAGGGGGCATATTTTAAGAATCACTTTTAAAATTCTCACACCCGGGCAATATGCGACTGGCCAGTAATATTTATTGCACTCAACTCAACATCAATGCCAGATTTATTAATTTAATGACTAGCTCATTAGTACAAATAATAGATAGTTGATTTAAAGTACACACACATTAGGTTTGTGATACATTTTGATTTTATTCGACGGTAAACGTTTAGTTATTAATGGGGGCAAGGGACGATCCAAACGTCCAAAATTGGCAGTTTAACACGATAACGCTTGAATAACACTCGTTTCGTCCGTGCACTTTTCGCGTGACAACCAGCACTGCCAAGCGATACTTACTTGATATCTTCAGCAGCATTGGCGTAACTACTAAGCTAAGGGCTAAGCCAACATTGCACCGGCCTAGAGCCTCAGTCGGCGAGAGGATTTCAGGATAACATAAAGCTAAAAAGATAGCGTGGTCCGAGGGGCCTCGCGCATCCTAATTTTAGGCAGCTTGTCTCAACTCATCAAAAATATTTGTTTGTGGTACTACAATTATTGACCTAACTTCACTCGCACTTGCAGCCCAGGTTTTTTTAATTCTTAAAATTTACTACCTATGTCGACAAAGTAACTCTTATTTCTGTAGATATCTATGGGCAAAAGAAAATCTATCGTATCCGAGGCGGGACGCTAAAATTTTATTATTTTTAATAGTTATTTCTGTCATTAAAAATAATGAATCCGAAAAACTGCATAGTCCATATCTAGTAAGATATGGGGTTACACTACATACCTTTCTGGCCCATGTGCCCCTTCCAGAAATAAATCCTGAATCTGACCTTGAATGGGGGTTTAATTTTAAGCAGGATTTTCGGGCACCCTTACTTAGGTTTTTTGGTTACTGTTCTATAAAGAAAGTACAGAGACACACGAACTAGCTTGAAACATTAGTTAAGTTTTAATACCTACCGATTTGATTATTCTTTTAACGATTTATAATTCTTCTTAGAGTGTCGTTAGCAATCTAAATGGACTCAGCCCAGGATTCAGCTAATTGTTTGGCGCCATCACCAGCGTACATCAGTTCCTGTAACGTGCAGCTGACAGGACACGCAGGACACGATATTAAGTGTCCCATCGTTTGTGGAACAGCACCACATTTAC
This sequence comes from Hydraecia micacea, assembly GCA_914767645.1. Classification (NCBI taxonomy): domain Eukaryota; kingdom Metazoa; phylum Arthropoda; class Insecta; order Lepidoptera; family Noctuidae; genus Hydraecia; species Hydraecia micacea. The sequence continues at coordinate 12,942,137 of OU611783.1, read as the reverse complement.
ACTCCAAGGCAGATTTATCATTGAGGTGGCGGTAGAACTGTTGTCAATGTGGTGGATTCGACATTAAAAATTGCTACACGGCAATCTTTACTGTTTGTTAAGATTGCCCATAATATATAATAAAGAGAATAAGATTAATCATAATATTTTACGGTCAGTATATAAAGGCCTTAAGAATCATGTTACTCCAAGTCATGCATCATGATAACCTATGAGATACCGATTTGTTTATTACAATTGTGATTTGTTTGTTACATATTGACGAGTAACCTGTTCACATGGATTCAATACGTGATACTGGACACCTCTACGTTGAAATAGTTCGTCGGTTATTTAAAAAAAAATCAGCCTGCCACCCTGTATTGTTTGAACCCAGTAGGAGGCCATGGGATAGTGGTATCAGTGGCATTCTTTAGGTCACTCAACCGGTGTGGATCACAAAAAAAACATCAATTAATATTGTATGCTTATCTATGTATTTAATTTAACTCGTCATCATTATCATCATTTCAGCTGAAAGACGTTCACTGTTGGACATAGGCCTCCCCCAAGCACCTCCACTTCGACCGGTTTTATGCTTCTCGTATCCAACGAGTTCCTGCGGCCTTTATAAGGTCGTCGGTCCACCTTGTGGGAGGCCTTCCAACGCTACGTGTTCCGGTACGCGGTCGCCACACATTATTATTTGGATTGTGTGAAGATCCATGCCGATAAGCCATGATATTTACAGACTTACATATTATTATTATGTAACGATGGTAACAATAAATGACTAGCTTCTGCCCGCGCAAATTCGTCTGCGTGAAATTTGTTGTCCCCCCCGACCCACCCCGTCGCATCGCATCGCCTGCCTGCGCTAGTACTTCGTTTTCGCTTAGCGTTCTTTCTGACTTTTTTCTTTTTGCTCGGCTCCTAGCGTGTAAGTTATATAGCCTTCCTCAAGAATTGGGCAATCAAATGCAAAAATTATTTTTCAAATCCGACTGGCAATTCCGGAGAGTAATCTCCGGAATTAGGGGGTTTAGGGGGTAACCCCTACATACAAAAAGTTATACCTCTTTATAATATCAAGTAGTATAGATATCACGACCATATTGACATAATATTATCTGGGTTACAGTTTTAAACCTACCTGAAACAACCTACATGTTTATTGAAAAATACAAATAATTTAAGTGCATAATTTTGGCACCTAGTTTTAGGTACGATAAAATATTATGTTTCAGTCGTAGAATATGTAATAGGACGTTTGCCAGCTGACTCGCTTTCAGTTTGCGGCTATAGTTCTTCTAAAAAGGCCAAGAATCGTAAAAAACACATTTCAGGGCTCTATTTTATATGTATGTGTTGCTGTAAACTTTCGTACTGGGAGGTATGTTTTAAGATTCTGGAGAACTAAGAGTCAATATTTATGACCGAACTTGGTGCTGGTATGTACAGTCAACAAAAGAGATAAGTATGCAGGATCGTCGGATATAGTTGAAGTTTAGTAAGAAAACGATGGATGTTGTCGACTGAAATCTTAAATTTCAGTTTCAGTTAAAATTCAGGTTTCTTACTAAACTTCAACTATATCCGGCGTTCCTGAATACTTATCTCTTTTGTTGACTGTACATTTAGCCGTACGGCCTTTTTTTTTTTTTTTTTTTGTGGATGGGAAATCATCTAATGACTCCTCCCGCTCTGGGTGGAGCGGAAGGGAGTGTCAGACTCTTACTGACTAAAACCCACCCGTGTTCCTTCCTTAGCCCTTTATGTTCCGGGGCAGCGGTAACCCTTTCGGACGATCCCGCTACCCCGGCAGGCTTCGGCCCTGGCGGGCCCCTTCCTTTATGCTGACATCTCTTTGAGGCGCGCGTGGAACACATACGCGCCGTCCGGCACGGGCCTGGTCCTGATCGGACGGAGAGCTACCCATTACTCTCCGTCCGCAGGCCCGCGCCTACGGTGGCCGGGAGTCGTCACGCGGCTCCCGACGCCCGTAGCGTCTCCCGCGGCGGCTGAGGCGTGCGGCTCTCTCCCTGAGCCGTCCCGCCACCTCCTTCGCTAGCATGACTGCTTCGCAGAAGGAGGTGACCGCCTCAGCCGTACGGCCTCAAAACTGGTTTATAGGGAACTTACACTTTACTTTTCCTTCCGAGTTTAGGTGACTTAGGCACTGAGTAACTGGGGAGATCCATAAGGACAATACTGACATTAAAACTAGGTTCTAGTCACCATCCAACCGAGCGGTGAGGACATCTGATAAGAACTGATATGAACAGACACAAAAATATGAATAATTATTTACACTTTACAAGCAAATATTATTAATCTAATCTAAAATGTGAAATGAGTGTGTGTGTGTGTTATTACATTGTGATATAAAACTGTAGATTACGGACATTCCTTTAAATTGTTTTTAACTTTTGGGCAGTGAGCATCAGTGTGAAGTGTGACAAACAAATCGTTATTATAATTGTGTGAATTTTTACACAGTTAATAAAAATATGGCTCCTAAAGATAAAAACTATATAGAGTGGGCCCATCAAACAGCAGCCGAAAAAAAGACTCACGTCAGTTTTCCTCAATTGAAGTACCCTTCGCTGAGAGATGAAGGGTTCAAGGATCCCATACAATGGTTGGAAGGAAAAGCACTGGATGATGGAGCAGAAGGCTTATGGAGAATACGTGATGGGATTTACGATTTCGACGACTTTCAAGATAAACATCCCGGCGGAGCCGAGTGGTTGGAGCTCTCTAAGGTAACCTAATTACCGTTGAAATATATTTTTTTTTGTGAGCAAAGTAGGGTTAGACCCGCGGCAATAAAATATGGAAGTCGATATGTCCTGCGAAAGCAACATTTGTGATTTCTTATTCTATTTACGGAAAAGTAAGGACTAAATTATTGTGTATGAATCATTATTCTATCACTACTATTCTATTCTATTGTTAACAAGCTCAACATTTGCAGGGTACTGACATAACAGAAGCCTTTGAATGTCATCACTTAAATCCCGTTGTAGAAACAATTATAGAAAAGTACTACATAAAAGATGCTAAAACACCCAGAAATTCTCCATTTACTTTTGAGGAAAATGGTTTTTATAAAACGTTAAAACGAGACGTTCGAGAGGTGATAAAGAAAGTACCGAAGAGTGAGCGCAAACAAGCGGATTATATTATTGATTGTCTTTTTGCAACGGTTTTGTTATCGACAGCCATATCTTGCTGGGCTACCAACTACTGGGTTGTGTTGACGTCATACTTGGTAGCTTCTCTCACCTTAGCATGGACCACAGTCGCATCACACAGCTATTTACACATGAAAACTAACTGGAGGATGTACCTTTTCAATTTAACTTTAATGTCGTACAGGTACGTTAAGCGAAGGTACGCACGGGCGAATTTATATCGCGCACTGGATTTTAAGAATTAGAAATAGAATCTAACTGAGTGCATCCCAGCGCGTCAGAGAAAACCACTGTTGAATTTTCAATTATCGGCAGCAGCGCGTAGAAAATTCAGTGCGCGATTAAAAATCGCCCGCGGGTATGAGGGCTAAAAGTGTGAAAGATTTTTAAAGGATCTTTAAATGAAAACGGTGAAGACAGCATATTGATGTAACACTAACTTTTTGCTCGAAGGAGACTCCTAAAAACAAAACGTTTGTAAAATAATGTAACGTCTATGAAGCGCACGACAATTAAAATATCAAACATAGATTTTACTAGGGATGTAAATAATGATATTGTTAATTGGTTGTCATGGGTATGGGCATGTGTTACGGAGGAATAAGGAAAATGTCGTGAGGAAAGTTTGAGTATCAATGTTAATGGCTATAAGAGTAGGGGAAGAAAAAAGAAACGATATATGGACTGTGTGAATGATGTTATGGTTAGGAAGGGAGTGACTACCGAGATGACAACTAATAGAGAAGTATGAAATAAAAGGACATGTTGGGATAAGAGCAGGAGAATAATTATATTATTGTTTTTTACAGAGACTTCAGAATATCCCACGTACTCTCGCATCATCAATATCCAAACACACTAATGGATTTAGAAGTCAGTGCTTTTGAGCCAATAGTGTTCTGGAATCCTAGAAAGAAGTCTTTTCATGCTTACTTTTCTTTTCTAATTGAACTTGTGTTGTACCCATTCATGGCTTTCATAAGTTTTTTGAAGAGGTAAGATGGCTTTTATGATATTTGTAATTTGCATGATACTAAACTGAACTAAACGTAGTTGGTAATTATTGCATTTTTGTTGTTCGCATTTTACCCTATTCCTATGAATTGGATCTTGGGATTCCTCGTTTATATTTATATGACTTATACTACGGCATAAGCTATTTCCATTACTAAAGCCCCGTTTACATGATGCACGTTTCTTACCTGCGGCATACAATAAAATTGAAGCAACAAATGATTTGCATTGTCAAAACACTGTTTGGACGACGACAACTTTCACTGTTGCTCCAACTTATATAGTAGTAAGCTTCAGACAATTAAATCGCATCGTGTAAATCAAGCTTTAGTCGATCCAACACGAAAGGAATTTCTGAAAAAAAATTACTTGCTATGTTTTCAGGCACGTCAGCCTCTTCATTCGCAAGGACTTCTTCACCCGCCACTATAGATGGCATGATGGTATTGGCTTCCTTCTTCCACTCTGGATGTACTTTGCCAGTGGCTCTACTTTCTTCCATGCTGTTTCGACGTGGCTGTGGATAATTTGCACTACCAGTTTCATAGTATTCGCTATTGGCACAAATGCTGCTCATCATCACCCCGATATCTTTAAAGATGGGGATCAACTCAAGTAAGTATATTATATTTAATAAACACACGCCTTTTCCCCTGAGGGCAGGCCGAAACTTCAGAAGGCCACCTGCTACGATCCCTGGCTTGCATACTCCTATTGCTTCATTTACGTTTATACATTTGCTCATACACACACGCCGGTTTCGAGTTTGACCTTACTGGAGAAGATCACCAATAAGGTCACTAAGTATATGTCCTTTTAGGTAGGTCGCGGTCGGTCTTTACATACCAAGACCCCTCCGTGCCTCGGAAAGCACGTTAAGCCGTTGGTCCCGGCTGTCATTCGTGGATCTTTGACAGTCGTTACGGGTAGTCAGAAGCCCGAAAGTCTGACAACCAGTCTTACCAAGGGGTATCGTATTACCCAGTAACTGGGTTGTGGAGGTCAGATAGGCAGTTGCTCCATGTAAAATACTGGTATTCAGCTGCATCCGGTTAGACTGGAAGCCGACCCCAACATAGTTGGGAAAAGGCAAGGCAGATGATGATGAGGTAGGTCTCGGCGTTTCCACTCACATCTGTCTTGTATATTCCTTTTGTTAGTTGCCTTTCATTCACATTATTTTTAATGTTTACAAATTACATTATATTGTTTTGGCTTTAGATTCTCCTAGGTATGGGTATAATTAATAACTGAAAGATCATCATGTTCAAAAGTGTATTCATCTTGCTGACAGTGAAAATTTTGCCGACTATCAGTATAATAATAAAAAATAAAAAATTTCAGGCGACGCAGGCCCATAGATATAATACCTTACATACATATTATAAACATATAATAACATACATATTTTAATTATAAAAACAAACTATTGTGCAAGAATGAGACTGTATCTAAAAATAGCCTGTGGCAACACTACAGCTAACATCTGTTTCAAATTTGTTCTTGTAATTTTATTCTTAAATATTAAATTTCGTTGTTTTTTAGACCTATTTCCAATTACTCTTCAAGTAAATAGGATAATAATGTGTATTTTGTGTTAGATTCACATAGCTAGTGCAAATTGAGTGTAAATTTTTCAATGTAAATCGGTGACAGTTACCGGCACAAGGGAATTTGCATTGTCATCTTGATATCAGGTACAATACGTTATATTTTACTTGCTATTAGTTTGTTTACGTACTACAATTAGTACAATTTCACCAGCAATTACCTGCTTTGTTCATTTTTAGTAAGGCTACTTGATGCCAATGACCTCTGAACGTAAACATAACCTTACTTAGGTTTGGTGACAGAACTCCTTTTATTTACATCTAAATTTCATTTTCCTTTTAAACTAATCATCTTTTCAACTACTGCCACAACATCCTTCTCTCTTCTATCTTCTTGTCGCTTCCTTACTAGCTTTAATCATGATTATGACTCGCAGCGCCCGTGCTCGCCTCGGAGAGTCCAAACTCAATGAGGCTTTGAGCGCGTTAAAGGCGTCAAAGGAGTCCTGTGACCAACTAATTAAGGAATTAGATGACAATGAAAGGGTGCTCTTTGATGCCCATGAAAAGAATAGGAAGTTGAAAATTGAAATGGCTCAGATATATACTCAATACACTGATGCCGTAGGTGAACGGGATAGACTTCAGCTTATTGTGGACGGGTTCAGCCAGTGTAGCGTAGAGTATGAACAAGCTCTTAGCCAGAAACACTTATTACAACAACAGCTACATGAGGCTCAAAGTCAGATTACACAACTTGAGACTACAAATCTTAACATCACTGCCTCGCTGAATCAAAGTCTGTTCAATGAGTTGGTGTCTATTGCACCGTCAATGGTTTCTGCCACAAACCCCACTTGCACTATTGATTTGACAGGTGATGATGAATCAAAATCATGTAATTCTGTGAGGGTAGTCACTAGTAAAAATAAACTTAAAAAATACATTAAAATTAATAAATACATTGTTAAAACTCAAAAAATGGTAAAAAGACAAAAGTTCTTTATCAAAAATGTTAAACTTAATAGGGAAAGGTTAAATTTACTTAAACAGTTAGATATGTATTCTTTTAATTTGGAGCAAACTACTAGGAGATATGACATTGACACACAGGACTTGCAAACTCAACTTGACCATCTACAGGAGAAACTAACATCAATGACCAACAAATATAATACCTCTGAAGATCTAATGAGGGAATATGTGTTGGCAATGAATGAGCTGGTGAACTCACAAACAAACAGCTGTGAGCACTGTCAAACACCATCCAATGTACCTACACCGGACCATTCATTATCAGCATGCAATACCACATTACCGCATCCTTGTGTTGATTTGACAATTCCCTCTATAAATAGTACCATTATACCGCATAATCAAATTGTAAATCATGATATTGTGTTATTTTGTGATGAGATTGGAAAGGACTTAGGTCACTTGTTGACAGATGAATATCCGGGACACTCAATAATAAATTACTGTATGCCTGGTTGTTCTTTATTTGATATTATGAAAGAAATTATTAAATGTAACTTTACCCAGGATACAACTTTACTAATTTTTATGGGTAATAGGGGAAATGTAAACAAAGGAGAACTGCTCCAGTATCATAGAACATTATGCAACCTTAGTTTAAGAAAAGTTGTGTTGTTTACATTCCCTTATAGTAACAGTTTGCCACAGGAAGAAAATAGCTTAAGGTTTGATTTGAATATGACATTGCATAACTTGACATTTAATAATAGCATGTTCCATTTAGTTGATATTAACAATTATGTTAGTAATAATTTATATTTGACAAAAGATAGATATAACTTTGTTATGTACTATCTTTCTAACTACTATAAAAGACAGATAGCTTTGTCGCTATCTTATTTTTTTTCTATTACAGCCAAAAATTTGGCTAAACAACTTGCTTCTTTTGAGCAATGCATTATAAGTAATCCTATTAATAATTTGGTCACAATTGATGACATTGATAATAATTTAAATTAGAAATTAAGACAATAGAGGCAACCTCTAGCTATAATGTACAGACTCGCAAAAATAACCCAATAAAATTTTTAAAATCAGTAAATAGTATCAACCTGGTGCATCAAAATATTCAAGGATTTATGAACAAAGATTTAGAAGTAGAATTATTTATGAATTTTAATAGTATTGATATTCTTTGTATAACAGAACATTGGCTGAAAAGCCACCAGTTCATGTTCAATTTTAATAATCACCAGGTTGGTAGTTCGTTCAGCAGAATAAATGCTATACATGGTGGCTCTTTAATTTTAGTAAGCAACCAGCTCAAATTTAAAGATCGTAACGATATTGTGAGCCTATCTGTTGAGCGTACAGTTGAAATTGCCTGTATAGAATTGGAGCACTATATTGTATTAAGTGTGTACAGACCCCCTTCAGGATTGTATGACTGCTTTGAAAAGGTAATGGATGAAGTGTTACACAGGATTTGTAACTCAAACAAGTCCATTATCATTTGCGGTGATTTTAATGTCAATTTATTAGAAAACTCAGGTACTTGTAGTAAAATTTTAAGTCTGTTTCAGTCCTACAATCTTGTAAACCTATTTTTAGAGCCCACAAGAATAACCCCTACTAGTGCCACATGCCTAGATAATATTTATACAGATATTATACCAAGCCACAAAGAAATTATAAATTTACTAGATTCTGATCATTGCGGGCAAAGGATTACTATTCAAATCCAAAACGAAAAATTGACTAAAAAGGATATCACTGTTAACCCTAAAACTGCAAGCCGCTTGGAGGCTTTTAAGGTTAAGCTCATTAGTATATTACCAGTATTGTCTATTCATGCTGATCCTAATCATTTATATGATAACTTTTTTAATCAATATTGTAAACATTTTGATTCCACCTTCATTCCCAAGACTATCTCGGTTAATAGTAATGCATCGTTCAGTGATTGGGCTACCATTGGTATTCATAAAAGTAGAACACGTCTTTATGAATTGTATAATGAAAGGTCTTACGTTAACACTGAAGAATTTAATTTGTATGTTAGAAATTATTCAAAATTATTTAAAAAAGTTTGTTATATGGCCAAGTCACGTTATTTGGGTTCAAAGATTAAAAATAGCAGTAATGTAATTAAAACGACTTGGAATATTATTAATAGTGAAGCGGGAAGGTCTAGTAACCGAAATACTGACTACAGCCTGTCTGTTAATGACATCATAATAAAATCAGACTCACAAGTTGCCGAGGCATTTGAAAATTTCTTTTCAGATATTCCCGTTTCAACAACTAAATTCCTAAACTCATCACCTTCTGTCGCTGAGTCTTTGCTTAAGGAGAATGTTAAAGGTTGCGAGTCAGAATTTCATTTTGAATATATTACCTGTAGAGATATAATTAAAACCTTTCACACTTTAAATGTAAAAAAGACTGCAGATCTGTGGGGTAATTCTGTAGAAGTTGCTAAGTCTATTATTGACATTGTAGCACCTACTCTGGCTCTTATCTTCAATAGTTGCATTGACAGTGGGGAGTTTCCTGACCTTATGAAGTATAGTAAAATAATACCTTTGTTTAAATCAGGTAGTACATCAGACCCCACAAATTATAGACCTATTTCTGTACTACCTACCTTTAGTAAAATTTTTGAGAAATTAATTTTAGACCAAATGCAGAGGTTTTTTAATAAACATAAATTATTACATAGCAAACAGTTCGGCTTTACAAGGGGTCGTTCAACTACTGATGCCGGTGTTGAACTTTTAGGACATATTTATAATGCTTGGGAAGATAAATGCGATGCCTTGGGCATCTTTTGTGATTTGTCCAAGGCATTCGATTGCGTTTTTCACGAAACTTTAATCAGGAAACTCCGCCACTACGGGATCCGGAATAGTGCTCTGGATCTTCTTACTTCATATTTGAGTAAAAGGATTCAAAGCGTTGACGTTAATGGAAAAAGATCACCCGGATCTATAGTAACAATGGGAGTCCCACAGGGCTCAATTCTTGGTCCTTTCTTGTTTCTTATTTATATTAATGACTTGCCGTACCTCATAAAGGATAATCATGATATAGTGTTGTTTGCAGATGACACTTCACTTTTGTTTAAACTTAAACGTCAGCAGTTGGTTACTGACGATGTAAATAGCGCGATCTCGAAAGTAGTCCACTGGTTCAATGTTAATAATTTACTTCTAAACGAGAAAAAAACCAAATGCATTAAGTTTACGCTACCTCACGTCAGGCAGGTGAAAACTAATGTGTTGATAAAGGGCGAAGAATTGAATCCTGAAGACAGCACAGTATTCTTGGGCATAACTTTGGATGCTAAGCTTCAGTGGGGTCCACATATAGACAAATTGTCAAAAAAGCTAAGTTCCGCAGCATACGCTGTTAGAAAAATTCGTAATTTAACTGATATAGAGACTGCCCGTTTAGTGTACTTTAGCTATTTTCATAGTGTAATGTCGTACGGTATTCTATTGTGGGGAAATGCCGCCGATATTCAGACTATCTTTGTTTTGCAGAAGCGAGCTGTTCGTTCAATTTATAAATTAAGTCCGAGACACTCTCTCAGAGACAAATTTAAAGAGATTAATATAATGACTGTGCCTTCTCAGTATATTTATGAAAATCTTTTATATGCCCATAAAAATATAAAATTGTTTAAAAAATACAGTGATATCCATAATATAAATACTAGGAACAAACACAAATTTGTTGTACCTACAACAAGGCTCAAGAAAATAGGTGGCTCATTCAGATGCCAATGTATACGCTTTTACAATAAACTACCAAGCCAAGTTCAAGATCTAAGCCTTAATAAATTCAAATCATTCATTAAACGTAAGTTGTGCCAGAAAGCCTTTTATACTGTTAAAGATTACATTGAGGACAAAAAAGCTTGGGATTGATCTGCTTCCAATTCTGTATTTTGAACATTTTTTTTTTTTTTTTTTTATATACACATTGACATTAATGAATTTTATATAAACAATGACATGTGCTTACTTTGTAAAGTATTACATTCTTTTAATTATTGTGAGTGTGAAGACAATGTGGGTCATTTTATTTTTTACTTATTATTTTATTTTGATTATTTTCTTTCTTCTGTTTAGTTTTGTCATGGTCTGGCAGTTTGAGTAATTTATGTGGCCTACCCAAATGTCCTTTCTTTGGTATTGTTCGTCGAATCGTTGAGCTCCTTAAGTTTTGAGTTGAGCTGCACGAATTCTGACAAATGCGTGCACTGACTGGACAGGTCCACTCAATCTGTGTGGTTCTTTCTTCAAAAGACCATCTCGGACTTCGATCTACATGGTCTTCATATAACCTGACCAAGATTATGTCTGGACTTTAAAAGAGACTGTGACCTCTGAGTTTGTTTCGGCCTTTCTTCTCAGAGTAGTCAGATAGGAAACGCCGACCTCATCTAGTTTTTAAAATATGATTGACGTGTAAAAGTGTTTGTGCAAACCTACTTACAGAAATAAAATCATTTATCATTTATCATTTATAGACTCAAGGAAAATCATTTCATTGCAGTTGCATCTACGCAATTTACTGATATCATATCAGGAACAATAATTGTAAAATATAATTGAGGTTAATTTATTTCTAACTACTACAATTACAAGTTTCTTCTTCATTATAAGATCGGATATTCAGAAAGTTATTATTATTGTCTTCATAATACTTTATTTATTTGTTTCATTTAAAACAACAATGTTTTCACTAAGACCATTCAACTGTATAGAAACAATTTTCATGACCACTTTATAGCTTCGCTATAAAACTTTGAACTTCTTATTATCTTTCTCCAGAGACACCACTGTCGACTGGGGCATGCACGAGCTCGAAGCTGTGATGGACAGGACTGACATCAACAGTAGCCTCTTCACATCAATGACTTTCTTCGGAGATCATGCACTACATCATCTGTTCCCCACGTTAGATCACGTTACTTTGAAACAATTGTATCCAGTATTCCTAAAGCGTTGCGAGCAGTTCAGGGCTAACTTCAGATTGACATCATCCTTTGACCTTTTTATTGGGCAGTTGAGAATGGCTGTCAAAGAAGACCCTAATGTTTTGGATAAATCGAAATAATTTTGTTATAGAATAGTTTATAAGAATGAAAAGTTAGTAGTTAGTATCGCTATTGATGGATTGTATAAGTACCAAAATTGAAAACTAATTGATTATTTTAAGGCAATTGCATGTAGCTGAGATGAGAATGCTAAGAGGGATGTGTGGTGTTACACAAATAGATATAATAAGAAATGAGTACAGAGGAAGTCTGAAAGTGGCACCGGTAACTGAAAAGTTGTGTGGAAATCGACTGTCACGGTATAAGCATGTGACACGGAGGAATGAGGAGAATATCGTGAAGAAATTTTTGAGTATGAAACGATGGCGGACTAGGTGAATGATGATATGGTTGGAAAGGGGGTGACTACCTAGTTGACGCCTAATAGAGAAGTATGGAAGAAAAAGAAATGTTGCTCCGACCACAAATAAATTGGGATAAGGGCAGGAGTTATGATGAATTGATTATTTTCGAAACACCATTTATTAAGAAGAAGGATCAAAATTAACCCACGTCACGACACAAGAACACACACAGCAAATATGTACTAAAAAAATTTTTTTTTTTTTTTTTTTCGTTGGTCCTGGCTGTCATTCGTGGATCTTTGACAGTCGTTACGGGTAGTCAGAAGCCCGAAAGTCTGACAACCAGTCTTACCAAGGGGTATCGTATTACCCAGTAACTGGGTTGTGGAGGTCAGATAGGCAGTCGCTCCATGTAAAATACTGGTATTCAGCTGCATCCGGTTGTCCATAGTTGGGAAAAGGCTAGGCAGATGATGATGATGATAATATTTTACTCCTTTGAGTTTGTAAGAGTTTGAACAGCAAGTAAATATATACTAAAATGTGGAACGCTGCACGATTTTGCGTGTCATCCTTGCGCAGGGGCCATGCTAATCTTCTCTGTATCGTTCCAATTTTAGTATATGTACTGCCGATTGTTAGTATAATCCGGTCTTATTTTTAATACACGCTGATATTTTAGAAAAAGATTCACATTTTGTTTATTTTCCGTGTAAAACTTCTTGTTAGGGCTGATTTTTCAATCGCCAGATAACTTGTATTCGAGGAATAAAATTGACGTTTGGCAGTTTTTGTATGAAATAACTGTCAACATTTCAAAATTATTCCTCGAATAAAGTTATCAGATGAAAAATCAGCCCTTAATCGCAATTAACCCTTTGCATCATGCAATAAGGACCTCTGATAACAACAATATGTCCTAACCTATAACTTATTCTTTGATTCTTACGAAATTAAATAAATGTCTATAATCCCACTAATATATTATAATAGTTATTGACCCATATTGGATAGACCATAGATATCCGGAGATATGCCTTCATTGCGAAATAGTAAGGAGTCCTAGTGCCACCGCTTATCTCCCACCCAAATAATTACAACATTAACAAACAGTGTACTTACGACACACACTTAAAATTTGAACACGCACACTAAGAAGAAAGCAGCTACACTAAATCAATTTCTAATAGCACACATACATAGAATGGGCGGGGCATTCACTTGTAAACATTTGCTATTTGCGAGCATTCAATGCACACGCATGCAATTAGGGAGTCGAAAGCGATGGTCGATAATTTTTATCGATATTTAATTTTAGCACATTCTTGTATTATAATAACTTTGTTTAATTTTCTTTAAATATATTTTTTTAATATAAGTATCTATCCGAAAATATAGTTTATATTTTCGGATAGGTACTTATATTAAATGATGATGAGAAATAAAATGGGAATATTTTTTAAATATTGTATTACCGGTTAAAGGGAACGCCCTCAGTTAAATATCATGTTGTATATTTATATAATATATAACGTAGTCTTAAAAAAATAAGGAAATAGAAAATAAAAATCAAATAAAATTAGAATTATTTATTGTCCAGTAATGCAATAATACGCATATCGATAAAATCAGCTGCACGCACTCGTTTGCACCTCTCTAAATTCAAAACGCTCGTTGCGTTCGGGAAGATTCGGGCTAGTTCGGGCTAGTTCGTGTCGCTCCGGACGTAAGTTATTAAAACATTTAAAAATTGATTTAAAATATAAAACAGTGACTTAATTGTTTAGTTACCGGTGGTAGGACACGCCATTTGTCTTCAGGTTGATGGTATTTGAACTATTTTTACATATTCTTACTGCACAACTCGGCATTTTGGGTTTTTACGCATCAATACTACACTGTACGCAGTTTCATAGCGAATGAACGAAGCGTACAGCCGCCGCTCGAACATATACCAAATTTTATAATATCGAGGCGCCACGTGCCACGCCCCCAAGGCATATCCCTCGATAAGACAGAGTTTACAAATCTATTATTGAAATAAATACATATTTATTCTACTTATCTCTTAATGTGGGATTTAAAGGTCAGTGTCATTGTCCTAAGACAATTATTAGATATTACTATCTCAGCTAAGTAGTAACTACGTCATACAAAAATAAACTGATTGGTCGATAATAAGAGGTAATAATATCTTCGGCGTTATATTTTATGTATAACGGGTGTCAAAAATCCAACTTTTACTCACTTTTTGTACGCAAACAAGTTTTTAATGTTATAACACAACTTTAAATACCCCCGCGACCCCTATACCGTTGCATGCAACTCAACCAACCATGCACAATGTTTTGCGCACTACCGCAAACAGCAAATTTTCACACAAAAACTAAAACTTGTCCGTACTAGAAATCGTTCCCAGAAATTATTTTTATGCAATGTTAGTTAGTTTTATGTACAAAATGCGTAGGTAGCTGACGACTAGGGTGATGTGTCTTTTTACACTCTGTATAGATATTAATTTGTTAAGTCATGTCTATAGTTGTTATTATCAATATTGCAATGTTTTGTTTCTCAAATGTGTGTAGGCATGTGAGATAAGCTCGCCCTTTGGTTTACGATGCGACTTCGCTTATCAAGAGTCAGTGTATAAATAATTTATCGCAATCAAGTTTTCCTAACAATAACACTTTATGAGTCTTTGGTCAACTGGACCCACACGAACTGAACTCGCGGGTCCAGTTGACTAAATCAAATTTTGAATAGGTCGACTGAGGGTCAAACGTAAGAGAATTTGTCACTTAAACAAAACAGTTTAAAAGTAATTACATCCAGAAATGTTATAATACCACGGTTTTTCGATTTTGACCGCTATGTCATGAGACTAAGAACGGATGGATGTCTTTCATTTATAACTATTGATAAAATCTTTTCTTTTTCAAAAGCTTTATAGGCTTGAAGACTATGAAAGTTACATAATCAATTATATATTTTTAGATGTCATAAAGGAGGTGGCACATCTGATTGTAGTTTTTAGTTGTTCACCGACGCATGACAAAGACATCTGCAATACCAGAGGCAACGCTGGTGCGTTGCCGTTCTAGATAGAAAGCTGGAATGTCTCATGTGCTTGTAGGTGAGGCGATCACTCCCCTCCGGGGGCTGGAGGTCGGTAGTGGGCTGAGAGTCGTGTATCATATCATCATATTATTATGATATTTGCCAGGGCCAGTTGGGGTTCCAGTGAGTCGGAA
Organism: Hydraecia micacea; assembly: GCA_914767645.1. Taxonomy (NCBI): domain Eukaryota; kingdom Metazoa; phylum Arthropoda; class Insecta; order Lepidoptera; family Noctuidae; genus Hydraecia; species Hydraecia micacea. The sequence goes on along the minus strand of OU611783.1, from coordinate 12,926,759 downwards.
CCGGGTGGCACATAGTTCACGGTGAGTTGGAGCTGTCTGCTGTGATTCCCCAGAGAGTCTGGGTGGGCAACAGCCCAACGATTGATATCGGGAAGTTGTATATGCTAGTTGCACGGTAAACTCTGCTTGCGCGACGCAGGATTTTGTGTGACGACAGTAATCGTATGTGGCGATGTAGGTGCCGCCACATCGGTAATTACACCGGTAGTCAGCCCTTCAAACCAAAACACAGTGACGCTGCTTGGCTGTAGGAATAGTAATTGATTTATTTATGCATTTATCTCAGGCATCAAGGCCCATATAAATCACATACAATACAATATTAATATATTAACTTAAAAATACTATAAATACATACAACATTATAATTACATTAAAAACTAACTAAACACGAATGGTGTTAGTACTTACTTCTACGGACGAGTTGCTTAAAAAAAAAGGTTCTACTACTGCTTGATATTCCAAAAGAGCTGGTAGACCTGGAAAACAAAATCCTTTAAATTGCAAACGCTAAGCAACTACAACGTTGCAAACGTGACGGGCCATTAAACCCAGTGGAACATCTTCATCACTGGCCGGACTCCAAGATATACCTCAGCTATAAAATGAAATAAACCTCTTTCCAGAAACTATTTCTGTGATTTTAATTAAGAAGCAGATAGTTCTCATAAGCAGGTACTTTCAACGATATTTGGTATATTATAAAATAAGAGTAAATTTAATATGTAAAAGTAATAGTATGTATTAAAAGTATTTCGAGTAAAAATAATAAACATGTTTAATATACAACATTTTCAATAGATAGTAGGGAATATTACATACATTCTGTACCTCATCTCTTCCTACACACTCAAATAATATTATATAAATTAATTTCCGTTTGAAAAAGAAGAAAATACTTTGGTACTAATTTCACGAAATCACAGGATTAAATCTGTGGTTTTTTATAAATACGTACGGTTCAGGGCGCATTCCTCCAAACTTTTATACATAGAATAAGTCTTATCCTGAGATTAAATTTCAACGATTTGTTTCCACGAATAAAAGATCTGGCTTTGGTAAAACCAGCCCTCAGTAAGATCACGCCTATTGAGTTTCCGCGAAACCTATTTTAATTTCCCGGGAATGTGACTGAATAAACTGATCTTTTCCGTAGGATTTATAAACCGTAAACGAAACATTGCATTTTTTTTAATACTGTAATCTTTATGGAAAAGTATGTATGTTATTTCGTGCTCGAATTTGTGTTCGGAAAACTTAATTAAAAAACGGGCAATTCTCGGCAATGTTATTTTTATTCCTGCTAAATGGGCCATCTCTTGACCTCGATCTCATTAAAAGGATCACCTGGTGAAATGCGGTGGATGCTGTCTATAAGGGAACGAGCAAGCCCAGAACATGCCTATTCACTCTTGCTTTGAAGGCTGACGGGTTATACGTTTGGCCGTGCGTATAATTAACAGACATACCAGTTATTCTGGTCACCGGTGCGTATTTGGCATGACAAAATTCTAGTGCTAATTTTAAATATTGCTTTTAATTTGTCAAGGCATAAGAATAAAGAGAAATTCTTACGTGAACCGACCTTAATGATGCAATAACTGATACGACGGAACAAGATTGCGAAAAAACGACTTACACTTGGCCATTTTTATTCGAAGTCGTTAAGAGGAAATGCGGTCGGAGAGACTTTTGACAAAGCCTAAGTAAAAGTCACAATTTGAGGTTTGGCTCTCGCCTATTTCCTCCTCCAATATTGGACCAATTTAAAAGATATTTCATAAACTGAATAAGAAGGATATAATTATACTGTGTCCCTATGTTTTTCTTTTTTCATTAATAGTTGTCAAATTTGTACACTAGGCCTCTGGTAACAGCGGTTTAAATCGGCATTTTTTGAGGGTTCTAGTGCTTATAAAAACAATGTATCATCAAAAAGGAAAACGTAGGGACATACAAGTAGTTAATATTTATTATTCTGTAAAAATCATTGCTTTATGGTCATTAACCAGAAAGAAAACAGGTGAGAGCGTTTCTATGGAGAAACGACCACCCGCATTTCCTCTTAAGTAAATATGTATTTAATTTTATTGTTTTGTAAGGAAAGTTATCAAAAGCATTTAATATAAACAGGCGAGGTTGGGTCACCGATTTCATCAATTTCCACAGTTTGGACAGTACACATCTCAGTGCAGTTAAGTGTGATAAATATAATAGTGGTAATTGTGTTTCATTATTCAAAATGGCTCCCAAAGATACGGGATATATTGAATGGGCACATAAAACAGCTGAGGAGAAGAAGACTCATGTGAGTTTCCCTCAGTTGAAGTACCCTTCATTGAGAGATGGAGGGTTTAGGGACCCCGTACAATGGCTGGAAGGAAAAGCTATGGACGATGGAGCTGAAGGATTATGGAGGATACGGAATGGACTTTACGATTTCACAGATTTTTTGCAGAAGCATCCTGGCGGCGAGGAGTGGTTGGAGATTTCCAAGGTATGATTAACAGTGAAATTATTTGTTATTTAAGTGATTACAACAAAGATTAATAAAATTTTGTCGAATGCATGGCATAATCTAAGTGATCGAAATTGCTTTCATTTGGACAATTAAAAAAAGAAATAATGTTATCCATTTCTCAATACAGGCATGCATTTAATTGAACCTCAAATAATTCCCATTTTTCGTTCCAAAAAATTTTATTGAACACTCTAATATAATGATAGCGGCTCTTTTTTTGAACCTCAAATAATTCCTGTTTCGAGGTCCTAAACATACTACTTATATACATATAGCCTTCGCTCGTTCAGCTCACTCGCGGTTGGTCACCGTTCTAACCTAAACTGACCCATTTGATCGGGGTGCCCTAGCTTAGTTACTGGGACCAAATATGAGAAAAGGCCAGAAAGTTAAAAAGAAGCTCCATTATTAATAAGAGTGTGCATCATTAGAAGCGCAAAAAAATTTTAAACGTTCATTAATTAAAAAAAAAGTGTCCTTCATTAGAAGTATTTAGAGGATCGGTTTAATATTTCCACTGAATATAATATAAAATAGATCAATAGGTTGATTATTGTTGATTTCTCGTCATGTTGTATTCGATCTGGAGATTAGTGAGGGTTACTTGGTAGCGTCTCTCGCTTGAGCATGGAACACCGTCGCCGCACACAACTATATCCATAGGAAAACTAACTGGAGGATGTACCTCTTTAATTTCACTTTATGGTCCTACAGGTAAATAAAATTAATCATAAACATTTTACTTTATGATGACACAAGAGAAATACTGCCAAACGCGATTTTGAAAATGGAAGGGCCTATGCACAGCACGTTTTTTTAAACGCGCCGTTGAATCGCGTTTGTAGCGATACAGACGCAATACACACGCAAGTACGCCTGTGGACCTTTGCACACCACACGTTTTTTAAACGCGCCGTTGAATCGCGTTTGTAGCGATACAAACGAGCGTTAGCATCGCGTTTGTATCGATACAAACGCGCGTTAGCATCGCGTTTGTATCGATACAAACGTCAACAAACTGCTCTGTAGGATAATAGAGCGCCGTCGACGCGCGTTTCTAAAACGCACGTCGACGGCGCGTTTAAAAAACGTGGTGTAATACCAAAACTTGACATAATACCACCGAAGTAGCACGAACTTGTAAAGATTTCTTAAATTTAATTCTTATAAAAAATGTTTGACATCGCCTCGGTTATCAAATGCGAATGGTTTTAATATTAATTATAAAATTGTTTTTTACAGGGACTTCAGAGTATCACACGCTCTTTCACACCATATTTATCCCAACACTCTCATAGATTTGGAGGTCAGTGGATTTGAACCTCTAGTGTTTTGGAATCCTAGGAAGAAGCCGTCGTACGCATACTTGACTCTCTTGATTGAGTTGGTGGTGTTCCCATTCTTATTTATACTCAACTTCACAAAGAGGTAAGATTTATTTAAGTTTCTTGCTTAGGCATAGAGAGCCTTACTTCACCGATTGTAACACTCGTATGTACGTTTTCAGGTTTATCAGTAATTTCGTTCGCAAGGGCTTCTTCACCCGCCACTATAGATGGCACGATGGCATCGGTCTGCTCCATATGTTTATAGATACATTTCACAGATTTTATGAAATGTACACGTCCTAGCCAAAGTTCCATACAAAAACGAAACGTCTCCTTTAAAGTCGCTTTTCGTATCTGTCTGTGTGACCGGTTTTCCAAACTTCCCAACGGATTTTAATAAAATATCTAAATAAAAAAATAAAAATAATTTATTTGCACCTTGATCACATGGCAACGCTAGTAATAACATTTTGATGCGACTTTCACTATTATTTAGAGAATTTATTCCTGAAGGTTTGTTTTAAATTCATCAATATTGAACTTGCATATAATAAAGAAGTCTCGTTCTTTATAGTCAACTCGTAAAAACTATGCGAAACAGGGGTGGGTCGCTACTTAGCTTATTATAAAATAGAGCCACACATATTACTTAAATACTCGTATCATGTGCATAGGCAGGACGTCTTCGTAAGAATAGTTTTTCAATTAACCCCTCAAGCGTCAAGTGTACACCAAGTGTACATAAGAAAAAGTGCTCGAAACTTCAACGGTACACCAAGTGTACACAACAGAGTCATTGTTCTATTGTCATTCTTAAAACAATTACTGCACCCATTCAACTACTCCGACGCGCGGGGTGTTTCGACAGGTAGGCGGGCAAACGTTAACGGGCGTGTAAGAGATTACTATTGATAAACGTTCCACTTCATTGACCCAGTGAAAATGTGTATCAACCATAGATATAGAATTCCGTAGATTGGGCATGAGAGTGAATGAGAGCTCCCGCTTTAACGGAACTTTGCTGTGTTAGAAAGAGAGAGAAAGTGACGCTGTTAACAGGGCCAAACACGTATTTGCTACCGGCCCATACCGGCCCCTGTGACTGTTTACGTGAGCGTTTCGGCAATTATTTAAGCGAACTAGAATGATAACCTGTGATTAAATAACCATAATACGATGGTTTCTTGTGCAGTACCAGGATGTGAATCTTCCAAAAAGAAAAACCCCCAGGATTACTCGTTTCACCAGTAAGTTTACAATGTGTTTTAATCGTTATTTCTGCATTAACAATGCACTAATAAGCTGGCTATAAGCAAAATATGATGAGAACATTATTATACTTACGATTTAGATGAATTAGCATGCCTAAAACCACCGTATTTAAGAAATAACAAATAGAGAAATACGAAGGAGTTATAACCTCATTTTTTAGTGATGCGATAGCCTAATTTTTGTTGATATCGACAGCTAAGATAGGTAGCTTCATACAAATGCATAATCTTAGAAAAATAGATTATATTTAAGTACTTATTGTAACAAACAAAATATACTTAGATCAATGGTTTTTGGTCTCGTTTGATTGTTGACATTACCAATCTACGGAATTCTATATCTATGGTATCAACAGTTTTATTTCCAGCTGTTCCGTAAATTCGATTCTTATAGGTAGTTTGTATACATAATGCCATAGTGACAACATCCTTGTGGTATATCGGATGTCATATTATAATATACAAACAGTGGCTGTTTAGTCGCATCGCGGGCGCAACAGCAGCGGTGGTCTACAGAGCGCGGTGTTCTCACGCAGGCGCAGTGCACGCAGATACCGGGCCGCATTCACACGTGCGACAACCACCTTGCCGCCGTCGTCGACACACACGTTGCTGTAACATAGTGCTACAAGTGTTCTTCAAGAGCCGGCAAGATGCGCCCAGTGAGTACCGGTGTTCACTTATTATGTGTTTTGCCGTTTACGGTGTACAAATATCAAGTAAGCATACGAAATTACAATTCAGTAACTATGGCTTCTTAAATCAATATGTCTATATCAATACATAATTACATATTATTATAAAGGACATGTTTCATTTTTGGCTAGCACTTGTACAATATATCAAAAACGGGGAAAAATACCCTGAATTTAGGAAAAATATTAATCTGTGAATTTGAGAACAACCCTTTGTGTACAAAGAAATTAAAGTTTTTCAATTATTGCCATTATTTACTGTTATGACCAATATGGCGGCGTCCTGAGAACAAACGTGCGTTCTGAAACGAGAATGGATCTGAAATGAGTGTGAAACCGTAAATACAAAAATAATAAATATAATTTAAAAAAGGTATGACTGTATTATTAATTCATCTATTACACCTATTTCTAAGTGTAAATCAAATCAAATCAAATCATTTATTTCAATTAAACCATGTACAGGCACTTTTGAATTGTCAAAATTAAATAGTCAGTCAGTTAGTCAGAAAGTTGAAGCTAGTTGCCCATTCCAAAACGTAGATCTCTATGGAGAAGAACGGGCAAGAAACTCCATGGACACTCTTTTAAATCAAGATATTACAAAATCCTGTGTACATTATTCTTGATGCTTCTATATGTGAGAACAATGTAAAAAAAAAAAACAAGTGAAGAAACAATTCAAAATATAAGATTAAAAATAAGCCTTGGCAGTTAAGAGATGACCAGTCTCAACCGACGGCGCCCGTTCACGAACATGACACGTGGATCAGCACCGTCCAGCTCAACCATTTTGTAGGGAACCGAACGATCCAACACACGCGCCACCATCAGTGAGACATTTAAGTGAGCATGACACATTCTCAACTGCCCTGCTCTTTCAAGTCAACATCAAAAAATCATAATAAACGGATCCATGGTTCTTACATTTACAAAATTGAAAAAAATGCTTCTAAATTATACAAAACTATAGATTGCAATTTATTTAAAAGATGATTAGTTATTAATGAGAATATGTAAAAAATAATAATATCAATACTTTGTTGATCGAAGTATCAATATAATATTTTTATAATAATATCCTAGTTCGATTATATTCTACTTGGCCAGTGTACTTCCGAACGTTTTATTTCGTGTCTGTCAATGTCTTGGGACTGTCAATCAATCTCGTCTCGTGCGTTGCTGTTGAATGTTCGTTTCGTGGCTTTCAGTGTTATTTTACGATTTTCTCTACGAGTTCACCATTGTATAAACGGTTTTTGTAATATCTGCTAATACTTGACATAGACCTCGGCTTACATAACGGTACTTTAGTTTATCTTATGCAATTTCGATTTGGACCGCTTCGGAAATCTACTTTTCACTCACGCTAAAGGTAAATATAACACGTGCGCGATAAGTTGAGACGTGAGCTTGGCATAAATATAAAGAATTGGATATTATTACCTAATTATTGTTTCAAAGTCAGTGTGGGCACCCTGTGCAAATTAACCTTGTCTTGAAAAATGCATCATCCTTGGGATACCTACCTCCTATAGTCGGCCCATAAGATATATACCATATTATTACGTAGTTGTTGTAGCACAGGTTATAGTTAGTAGAGCTTTAAAATGAAGCAAAAACATAAAAATAAAATATCTCGTTTTAGGTCATGACAAACGTCATTGTCGTCTGTTATTGATTCATTATTTATGTCTCCATTTTTCTCACAACAAATGTCAAACATTTTCAATTTTAATTTTGTACTAAATAAATACAAATTAATTCTATAAATCATTGCCGCCTGGATGTACCTTGCCAGTGGTTCTACCTTCTACCACGCTTTTACTATGTGGCTGTGGGTTAACTGCACTGCCAGTCTTATCTTCTTCACAATTGGATCCAATGCTGCTCATCATCATCCTAAAATCTTCAAAGATGGTGATCAAGTCAAGTAAGTTAATTCAGTTAGTGTACGTAGCTCACTAAGTGAATATATATAGTGGGTATATCTAAAAATAGATCAAAGAAATTACAGTAGAATCAATTTTTAAGCAACGAACCTATCTGCAACGGGCTTAGACTTTTCACGGGTTGATAAATTACTTTTTTACCCAATATTTGACAATAATTGATATTTTATAATTTTTCAGGGCATCAACTGTTGACTGGGGCATGCACGAGCTGGAAGCTGTGATGGATCGCAATGACATCAACGACAATTTCTTCAAGGTGATGACTTTCTTCGGTGACCACGCACTACATCATCTCTTCCCAACCTTGGACCATGCTGTTTTGAGGCATTTGTACCCGGTGTTCTTAAAACACTGTGAAGAATTCAGGGCTAACTATAGATTGACGTCACAATTTGACTTTTTCATTGCTCAGCTCAAAATGGCGGTGAAGGTAGACCCCACGCTATTAGAGGAATCACAATAAGTTGATTGTTGTACTGGTTTTAATAATTGTAAGATACAATAATAACGTTGTATTATTAAATGCGACAGACCATCTTCGTTTTTTGTTATGTTGGTCTCATGTGGATATTTTTTCTTTTATAAATGATTAAAAGCAAAAAATGGATTTGTAAAGTAAGGAAATAACTATGAAATAAATAAATATGACACATAAACTAACATATTTTTATGTGTCTTTTAGTGACAAGCACGAGAGAGAGCTGTAACGAATTTACATATTAATTATAATTTAACGATGTTTATGAGCTGCATATAGCCAGGTTTGTAACTACGAGACTGTAGTTATACTAAAACGAGAAAAATAAAGTAAAAGATTATTATGCTTCAATTAACGCCGTTCCGTGCCTGCTTGATTTGGCAGACTCACAGTTTCCTAGAATCTTATATGTTTTTCTGAAAGAGTCGGCGGAAGGAAATAAATTTTCATTTTTAAACGTAGGATCAACATTCCCATATCCTGTGTTTTCATGCTCAGATCATACTTATAATATTAACAATAACATGGACTAAGGAAGAGGAAATTTTATATGAAAATCATTTAACAAGAACATTTTAAGAAAATATATTTATTACAAGAAATGCGACTAGAAAGCTCAGTGAACATTCAGAATGTAGAAATCTTTTCTAATCTTTAGGGGTATATTTCTTATTTAGCTTCAAACACAGTAAAATGGTAAATTCTTTAGACATTACTTTTGCAGGTAGATTTACGAGCAATCTTTTTCTTTTAAGTTTGTTGTGTTACCTTACCTACTTAATTAGTCTGAGAAGTTTTGTCTACAAACATTGTTTAAGTGTTAATGTTTATTTATGAATGAATGACTTAACAGGTAAAGTTTGTTTCAACTTTCAACTGAACTGTACTGCGACTAGGGTCACCATATCTCAGGATTTTTAAACTTTTTTCAGAATTTTCAATAAAATAGAGTAGAATTTTTAGATATTTTTATTAAAAAAAGTACAAAACGGAATAGAAATTTCTTTATAGTGACTAATTAAAAAATCAACTTGGGTCATGTTAATTGTACAAATAAAATCAACACTGTAACAAACATAAAGCGCCATCTAGTGTAAATTATCCAAAGCACTATGATGAGCAGCCTCATAAACTAGAAGACAGCAACTACAAACGATTTCTATAGACAAGTGACGCCATCTACAATCTTCGTGTGCAACAATCTGCGCAAGCGCCACCCCGCGAGTAATCTGCATCACAACTACAGATGACTACGTGCAGTGATTACGCACACATATGTCGACTATCCGCCTTTATAAGCAGAGCTGTCTTCAAACAAATCATCATTCACTAGCTAGAGGTTTCTGAGCGCGGCAGCCACGCAGCCAGCTCTGATCCTTAGTACGACTAGTTCCCTGTTCGGTAGCCACGCAGTCTTCAGGAAACTAGCCAGCTAGGGGAGGTCTGAATGGAGATAGCCACGCAGTCCCTTTCATCCCTCCACATAGGGTTGCCTCATGATATATAAATATTGTAACATGTAACGTAAATAAGTTAAGTTGCCAATAAAATATCATCAAGTTCAACGGGGCTTTAATTTCACAACAAGCAACCCTACATTGGCGCCCAACGTAAATAATCGCCCAAAGTAAATAATCTACGGATACCCACATAGTTGGACGGCCTACCCACAACTTCGGCACGGCCTACCTTCAAATTGTGTGAAGTACCTACGAGAACCCTACATTGACGCCCAACGTAAATAATCTACGGATACCCACATATTTGGACGGTCTACCCACAAGTTCGGCACGGCCTACATTCAAATTGTGTGAAGTACCTACGAGAACCCTACATTGACGCCCAACGTAAATAATCTACGGATACCCACATAGTTGGACGGCCTACCCACAACTTCGGCACGGCCTACATTCAAATTGTGTGGAGTACCTACGAGAATCCTACATTGGCGTCCAACGTAAATAATCTACGGATACCCACATATTTGGACGGTCTACCCACAAGTTCGGCACGGCCCACCTTCAAATTGTGTGGAGTACCCACATACTTACTAAAAGTTACCCACATCATTTTGGAAAATGTCAAACACTATGACACAAGAACAGCGGTAACTACAGCCGCAGCACTGAAACAAGCAGAATGTCATACTCGTGTTACAATAAAAACATTTGCTAGTCAATATGCGATTGGAACAGCTTTAGTGCAGGGGGAGAACGAAAACGAACACCCAGTTGAGTATGCAAGCAGACTTCTTACACCAGCGGAATGCAATTATACTGTGACTGAAAAAGAAGCCTTAGCAACTGTTTGGGCTGTTTCAAGATTTCGCGGTTACATTGTTGAGACAAATCCAATAAGCAATAATGAAAAACAGTTCACAGCATGGCAAAATTTGCTCCACGCAGAGATGGTCCTTATGTTGTTATAGAAAACATGGAGCATCCACATATCAGGTAGCAAATTCAAAGTCACCAGAACAATCCATGGGAAAATATCATACTTCAGCAATATGTAAATTTGAACAAAGAGATGACAATGTGCCCAAACCATTGAATCCCATAAAAAAAAGAGGGAGACCAATGAAGATAGATGCAGATCCTGGTACTCTGTCGGGACGACTATAGAGTACCAGAGGGGGAGAATGTAACAAACATAAAGCGCCATCTAGTGTAAATTATCCAAAGCACTATGATGAGCAGCCTCATAAACTAGAAGACAGCAACTACAAACGATTTCTATAGACAAGTGACGCCATCTACAATCTTCGTGTGCAACAATCTGCGCAAGCGCCACCCCGCGAGTAATCTGCATCACAACTACAGATGACTACGTGCAGTGATTACGCACACATATGTCGACTATCCGCCTTTATTAGCAGAGCTGTCTTCAAACAAATCATCATTCACTAGCTAGAGGTTTCTGAGCGCGGCAGCCACGCAGCCAGCTCTGATCCTTAGTACGACTAGTTCCCTGTTCGGTAGCCACGCAGTCTTCAGGAAACTAGCCAGCTAGGGGAGGTCTGAATGGAGATAGCCACGCAGTCCCTTTCATCCCTCCACATAGGGTTGCCTCATGATATATAAATATTGTAACATGTAACGTAAATAAGTTAAGTTGCCAATAAAATATCATCAAGTTCAACGGGGCTTTAATTTCACAACAAGCAACCCTACAACACTTATTTATCTATGAAACTTTCAACGATTTATTCCGGTCTGATCCCCTGAGCCCCCCTCCACCCCCTCCCCTCCTCGATCTCCTGCTAGTTCTTCTTCTGTTTTAAACTCTACTTACTAATGTTAGTTACTATTAATTACAAGAAGTATTTTACAATCTAAAATATATATATATATTATATACAAGTGTATAAAAAAAAAAAGACAAGAGCTCATAGGGCATCAAAAAATTCGTCCGCATCGCTGTCAATGCGACAAGTGCCCAAAAGGCTGGCAGCATTACCACGTTGGATGGCAATGCTTATTCTTTGGGCTAAAAATAGGCCAGCCCTCTGGTCACGTGTAGAGTCAACCAACCGCTTGGCGATGTCTCGAAACATTCGATGAGCACTCGGGCCCCAAGGCCCTAGAGTTTCAACCCCAAACGGCTCAAACATATAACTCCCAAAAAGGTTGTTATATTTGCGTCGTTTGAGGTTTTCTGCTCCTGCAGCAGCCGCCCCAGCACAGCCCGCCGTGCTAGGAAGATGGGATGGCGCGAGGGTTTCGACACAAGTTGCATCCCACACCAAAGGCCTACCCAACTTCCAAGGCATTATTGTCATTCCATCTGGCCTCTTCCCATCGTCACGTGCCAAGCCATTGGGTTCTAAAACAGCTGGCACCCCGGCGGTGACAAGAGCCCGACGGATGATGTCGTTAATGCTGGCGTGCCGTGCCATCCGACCAGCGCTCTTGCTGCAGGATAGGCCATGGTGTCCGAGGCAGTCGACTGCTTCACCGCATTGACAGCGATGTGGAGCTCCGCAAGGAGCGCCCAGACGCAAACATGTAGCGAGCCGGAATGTGGTGTCACCCAGCATAGTGCCTATGTTAGGTGACGGTAGCGCCTGAAGCCAAAGGCCCGACTCCCATTCACCCACAGCCAGCAGGCGGGCACGCTCAGCAGTATTGGTGGACGTATTAATAAGTTTATTCCGTACCAACCTGCAAAGCGGCTCATCCCACTGTCTCTGGGAAGACGGGTTTTCGGGCTGTACCGTGTCCGGGCAAGCCACCTTCCAGGCGTTCACCGCATCAGTCAAACACGGCACTTCAGAGTCAACCTGAGCAGGAATCAAGATTCGTGTGGTTAACTTTTCTGTGCTGTGGACCGAGGATATGAACGCCGGTAGGCTTACACTAGAAATTTTGCGGACGCCGAGCCCGCCAAAACGAATGGGTAGTGTGGCTTGCAGCCACGCGCGGTCGTCCAAAGCCACATTTAAAATGGATGTAAGAGTACTGCGAATAATGTGATCGATTTTGTCCAAAAGGTGTGGCTGCTTCCATAAAGATGAAGAGCGGAGAAAATACATAAAATTTGGACCGAAACAACAATATCTGATAAGGGTGAAAGCCGAATGTAAATTAATTTTAGAAAGTCTATCCGAAATATCGTTAAAGTGTTTAATTTTTTCGTCGACGAATGGTGAAAAACTGTCTTCTAAAATTGGGGAACCTAGGAGGTGCAATGAACTTTTTTCCAAAACTTTGATGTCTGGGGTTATTGTGTTAAATTTCTGTATAGTCGATTGTCTGTCAGTATTGTCACAAATGTAAATCACATTTTGAGTTGTTGAGGTCAAGGCCGATAGATTGGAACTGCTGCTTTAGGAATTGAAGATCTTGTAGAACGGTGGCTACGTCACCTCCTAGTGTTCCATCATCTAAATACCACACATTGAATTTTGAATTTAGTTGTTGTATTATGGGATGGATAGCCAAACTGAAAATGACTGGCCCGAGAGGATCACCTTGTTGGCATCCGACTGCAGATTCCAAAACGTTGTCTTTATATAATAATTTTGAAGGGTGCCTGTAGCACTGCCACATGAAGCCGTAAATTTCTGGTAATTCTTTTTTAACTTCAGCCAACAAAGTGTCCCTGTTGACAGAGTTGAAGGCGTTCTTAACGTCAACCTTGAGGATGACCTCACCTTTATTGGCTTTTAAAAAACTAGATAGGGCATGTATGGCAGCCTCGCAGCCCCCTTTGGAACCAAAGCCAAGCTGTAGGGGCTGGAATTTGTTTGACAGAATGTCGCCGTACAATTTGCAGCATATTTTGGCTGCCGTACGCCTGTAGGTGCACCCAACGGCAATGGGACGGATGCCGCCGTCCCTCTTGCGCAGGGCGCATAAATTGGCCCCGTACAAGACATCGACGACGGCATCATTCACACCGCCGTTGAGCATCAGATTAATTAGAGCCGCAAGCTCCTTCAAAAGCGACTCACCAGCTTCCCCGGCGCCTGAACTCAATAAATCTTTTAAATGCTGAGGAGTCAGGCCGTCGAGGCCGCCGGCGGAACCAGTTCGGAAGGAGCTCACGGCTGCAATCAGCTGGGGGGCAGTAACATTAAAACAGAGGGAGGGGGGGTTGGGAAAGGTGAGACCATCCGCAGGCGCTGGATGTTTACTCTCCAGGGCTGAAAGGGTTTCTGGAGAGTAGGGCGCCACCACATCGCTACTGAAAAGTAACCTGGCCGCTCCCCTGATATCACCTTCGCTTAATTTGGATTCTACATGTGAACATAACCCTCTTCCTGAAAAGTTATTGAAGACAGGTAATTTTGAATCCAAAATAAGTGTCGAATTATTGCAATTGTCTTTAATTTGGGTTGTCAATGTTTTTTTAGTCGCCAAATTTTTTTGGACATGCAAAATCCTATAAGGGCAGGTGAGTAATTGCTTCCAGGCACTTTCTGAGTTCTCCTGGGTCGCAAGACGGAGACATCGTGCCAAACTCAATGCAACAGACCGTCTCGCGCCCCGTGGAACTCTCTTTAATATTGGTGTCGAATTTTTGAATTTTGCCAACGTTTTCCACAAACTTTGATCTGGAGATGTTGATGTTGGGGATGTGGATGGGGGGCACAAAGGTACACTATGAGGTTTGTGAACCTTGCCATAGTGTATCCGTAGCCCCCGTTCGCCTTTAAAGAAACGTGGCTGGGAGCAATGGGGACATCTCACCTGGACATCGAGCGATGTGGCAGGTTGACTGGCACTATTTCCGGCATCGCTACAGCCGGCATTTAACATACGTACCTACACTTACTTAAAAGTAAAATATTTAAAAACACTACACACACTTAAATTACTATTTACAACTACAGAAAAACAAAGATAAAAAACCATAATAAATTAAATTGTCTGTCACACAGAGCACTTTTTGATAGACTAAAAGTCTGTCACGTCACTTGGTGACATCCGAGCTTGACGGCTGCGGCGCACTGGCGCAGACAGGAGCAGACAGACGCAGACGCGCGGGCCTAGGGCGCCACGGCGCGCGGCGCCGCGCTTTCAGTATGATACGCAGGAAAGGCTTTCTTTCTTAAGAGGAAATGCGGACGGAGAGACTTGAAAAGCTTCAGAGTTTATAATGATTGTAGAAATACTTTCGCCTTTTCTAGGACGTATTTTCCCGGAATCACTCGAATTGGCAAGCTTTGTTTAATAAATTGAGTTAATAAAGGTTTTAAAAAGGCACAATTTATTTTTAAAATAACAGACGTTAGTTGTAAAATTGTGTGCTTTAATTTGAGGCCATTTCTAACTCAAGGTGTTTTATTGGTGATTCTATTGAATATTATTCTATAAAACCATATTTGTTACGGTCGCTAATCATGTTTTAATCAACATTTAACCTGACACTGACCTGTAAATTGCAAAAACGTAAGACAATTTAATTTCGCGGGCTATCCTGACGCTTTCGCCTTAAGTACTACTACAATATCCACTTACTTGTTAGATATTTCGTGGGTCACCAGCACCCTAATTGCGTAACACACTATCAATCTCAATCATTTTGAAGGATATTGCTAATCCATTGCTTCATATGTTCGAAAAATCTGTCTGCTCAACAACATAAATAACGCATTGAATGTTGTAGAACTGCCAAAATGAAACCCATTGCTACTGATAGTGTGTTACGCAATTACCCCGCGGGTGTGTACATAGATGGGTCATTACAGAAAATTATTTTTTGTACTTTGAGTATAGGTGTAACTTGATTCCTTAGGTTCAATGGATCGTAACTTTTAGTTTAGGTACAGTCAGGGAAGTTAATTGCTTATCAAATTGGTTATGAACTTAAATTGTTCGTACATATCGATACCTCTGGGCTCAAAGGTCGTAAAGGACAAAATGCGACTTTTCAGGAGAAGCAAAAAACGAAAAAAATAAAATTATTTTTACTCTAACATTTTTGTTTCTTGAGCTATTTAAATGAAACCTAGGAAAAAAGTGCTTAGAATTTATAGTATTCTCTAGGGCAGTGTTAAAAAATTAACCTAGTGCTGTATTTACCGAGATAGATTTCCTTTACGACCATAAATTTAAAAATAAAAGTCCTTTACACCCTACAAATTTTCATCCTATGATTTTACCTAAGGGCGTAAATGTACTTTACTGCACAAAACTAAACAAAATAAGGAAATAATCGACAAGGTGTAATAATTTTTAGGGTCTTAAGGATCACCCGCTAAGGTATTCTGAAAGGATAAATTAATTATTAAACTTAAGTATTAAATGGATTATGTAATTTTGTATGTATTTATGTGTATACTACTGTATTTTCTTTACAAATATTCATGAAATATCATAATTATACAAATAAAACGTACATTTGTGTTATCAAATTGAGATCGTTTATTTGTAATTGAACACAAAGCTCTAAATCTTTAAATTATAAATTAATATTTTTAATACGTCCACCAATACTACTGAGTGTGCCCGCCTGCTGGCTGTAGGTGAATGGGAGTCGGGCCTCTGGCTTCAGGCGCTACCGTCACCCAACATAGGCACTATGCTGGGTGACACCACATTCTGGCTCGCTACATGTTTGCGTCTGGGCGCTCCTTGCGGACCTCCACATCGCTGTCAATGCGGTGAAGCAGTCGACTGCCTCAGACACCATAGCCTATCTTGCAGCAAGAGCGCTGGTCAGATGGTACGGCACGCCAGCATTAACATCATCCGTCGGGCAGCTGTTTTAGAACCCAATAGCTTGGCACGCTACGATGGGAAGAGGCCAGATGGAATGACCATAATGTCTTGGAAGTTGGGTAGGCCTTTGGTGTGGGATGCAACCTGTGTCGACACCCTCGCGCCATCCTATCTTCCTAGCACGGCGGGCTGTGCTAAGGCGGCTGCTGCAGGAACAGAAAATCTCATACAGCGCAAATATAACAACCTTATTGGGAGCTATATGTTTGAGCCGTTTGGGGTTGAAACTCTAAGGCCTTGGGGTCCAAGTGCTCATCAAATATTTCGAGACATCGCCAAGCGGTTGGTTAACTCCTCG
Organism: Hydraecia micacea; assembly: GCA_914767645.1. Taxonomy (NCBI): domain Eukaryota; kingdom Metazoa; phylum Arthropoda; class Insecta; order Lepidoptera; family Noctuidae; genus Hydraecia; species Hydraecia micacea. The sequence goes on along the minus strand of OU611783.1, from coordinate 12,909,985 downwards.
TGGTTAACTCTTCGCGTGACCAGACCTGGCCTATTTTTAGCCCAAAGAATAAGCATGGCCATCCAACATGGTAATGCTGCCAGCCTTTTGGGCACTTATCCCATTGACAGCGGCAGCGATGCGGCCGAATTTTTTTAAATGAGCTCCTGTCTTTTTCTTTTTAATCCTTTCTTTTTATTATACACATAATATCTACAAATATTTTAGTGTTTAATTGTAAAATAGGTTATGTGTATTAGAAATAAATAAAAATGTGTCCGACTAGTAAAAAAAAATTAAAGAAATGAAAATATAATTCTTGTTTTATCAACTTTATAAACAGAATCTGTTTGATGAGATGCTGAGTAAAAACCTCTCTGACCAGTTGGATGGGGTGGTTTTTTGATCCTGGATCTGAACAGTCATCGTGGCAGCGTCGTACAAACATCTCAATGACCGCACGCGAGCGCGCGTTCTCTCAATCTTTCTCTCACTCTTGTCTCTCTTCGATGTAGCGCCAGTTAATTCGACATCCTTGCAGAAAGGCCAGAACTGCCCATATTTTGATGGAGTCGAAGGCTTTCTCGTAGTCCGCAAATGCACAGTGACTGCTTGTACTCCGCGATATTCTGTACAATATGCCGAACATGGATGTGGTATATGGTACTGAAGCCTTTTCGAAAACCGCCTCGATCTGGCGGCTGGAACTCGACAAATCTCTTGGCGAGACAGCTCGTGACGACCCTCGAGAGCAGCTTGCATACGTGGTTCAGAAATGAGATGGGTCTATAGTTCTTCAGCGAGGATTTTTTGTCACTTTCTATTAAAAAGTGAAGATTGACAATTTGAGGGTTAACGGCTTTCTAGTTAAAAGACGGCAGCACTATGCAGAAAAAATAAGAAACGGTCGTAAAGAATTATTATTACAGCTCAAGTGTATCAAGTTGTATATTTAAGTCAAACGTATTGTAAATTAATATCATTTTGTAGGGAGTAGAGCTCATATTGATTTACAAATGTAAGATGTAAAGGATGTAAAGGACCTACTTACAACACATTTTCTTAGATTATTTTGGTAGTAAAGGACAAGTTTGTTTTTTTTATTTTAAATTGTAGGGGTGTACAGGACAATTTGCAAAGACGATGTCCTTTACATCCAAATTTTTGAGGTGACTTATATTAACCATCTAAGGTGGTATAAGACAATTGATATTTTTTATGTATTTTACACCCAAAAGTTGTTTTATACTTTGCTTTACTACCAAAATGAGTTCACACTGGTAACTAAGTGTTATTTACATCCATATTTTCACGGTAAACTTTGCTTAACGTCTCAAATTATGTGGGTCGTAAAGGCATTTTTTTTGCGAATTTCGTCGAACGGAATATACAGATCGATAGAAAATTAAAAACTGAGTATAGCAGTATCAAAAAGTCATTTTCGCCCAAATGTCCTTTACGACCTTTGAGCCCAGAGGTATCGATATTATATTTAGATCACAACTGTCATTCTTTGACTGTTGTATGAAATGGCTATAGCACGGCAAATTGACGTAGAATATAAATTTGACAAACAATAAACGCCAATCGAATCGCTACCTACCTTAGCACATTTCAAAAATAAGGATTGGTACGGTTTAATGCCAATCGCAACATAATACCTATATTATGTTGCAATTGAATAATTCAATCAAACAAGTTTCCTAAGCGCCTGACAGATGTTCGTAGTAAACTAACACATTGTAACAATCGTATAAAATATGTAGGGTGACCGAGTTTGAGCCGTCTGGCCCGATTCGGTAGACTTTGGCAAATGGATGCGGGTCAGCTAACAAAACGGTCCTGTCCTTATGTAGGAACTAGCTGCGCCCCGCTGTTTCACCTGCATAAGTTTCGATCCCGTGGAAATATCGAAATAATATCATGTGTCCTAATCTGGGCCATCGTCTACCCATGTGACAAATTTTATCCAAATCCGTTCAGCAGTTCAGAGTGAAAGCGTAACAAACGACCATCCAAAAAATTAAATTATCTTTATAGTATTTGTTAAGACTAGCCGATATCAAAAGTCTTTTCTACCCCCATCCGTTTATTCTATTAAAAAAAAAACGTTTATTTGCGGTAAAATATGATGCAAAGCAAAAATGATCAAGTTAAGGGAAAATATGCGGCGCATCCACGCAAAACGGCCATCGCTCAGAATAACGCTGTGACTCTAAGTGAGAAAGAGCCACAGCTGCGCTGGTGGTCACGGAGCGGACACGGTTAAGACATGTGCCAAATGAAATGGTATTAAGGGGTCACCAATAATGCAGAAGGGCATCAAAATTTATCCGAGAGATTTTGAGTAATAGTCGAATGATGATTTTATAATATTTTATGTAGATAGATCGATAAATCGTTTATTTGGTGCACACAAAAGACATTGCACACAAAAGCACGATTAAAATAATAATATGTAATTACATGTGCTGTCATAAATGGTTTCCTTGAATTTCTGTATGTTTTAATCTTCTGCAGAATATAAAGATGATACAGTACCTTAACTAGGCCCTATTTTTGTGCAATCGGACACCACGCTCCATCGGAGGCCGCTCCATCGTGGACGCTTTTAAACCACATTTGCCCAATGTCTTAGCTGACCAAAACTGTCTTATTTATTGGTAGTGTACAGGCTACCTATGTAGCCTTACCTTTTAAAGTGCAGGCTGGTTAGAATTGAGGGCGTGTTCCATTCGAACGTTCAAACAGGTTTCAAATATTTCTATTAAGTATTTTTGTTTAATAGAGTGAGCGCTAGTATTAACGTGGTAATGTAAAGTCTTTTTATAATATATACAAGTGAAGTTCTATCGCTGTTTAATTACATAAAGGGGCTCTCTTCTAGAGTTCCTATAGTAGCCTGTACGTAGTTGATGCCTCAGTTCGTTCTTATTTTTTTTGTTAAGGTATTTCCATTTTTTTTAATATACTATTGTTTGTTTTCCCTTACAAATAAATAAAATAAAGCGACTTAAAAAACCTAAAGAGGTTATACATTAAGCGGGTTTGTTTTATGGTTTGTACACCGATTTATCCATAATTACTGGGCCGATTTATGCAATTCTTTTTTTTATTTGGTAGAAGAAGATCACGTGTTTGTCCCATATAAATGTTGTTCTTAATTTAAAGTAACTTCGCTTGGGTAATTTTAGAGTTAGCTTCAATAGTAGCTACCTAATTAATCAAGTTGATGATGTTATAAATCTTCCTTTCGCTATTGTTTACATAGCGATCCCACAATAAATTAATGGTAGCAATAAAAAAGTGAAAAGAAAAACTTTTAGGCAGCAGTTTAAACCGATTACTTAACGATAGGGTTTCCAACAAAATAACAATTATAACATAAGTTATTAATGTAAGCTTCAATAAAAATTGGCTCCAATGACCAATAAATATTGGTAAGTACCTATTTAGAAACCTATTTAGTTCAAAAGCAATATTTTTTATACAACTTCAATACAATATTTTCATGATGGAAAATGCCAATACTGAAAAAAAAATTGCTTTGAGACGTAACATTTTTAATATTTTCTACCTGTTATTTTTTTCAGTTTTCAGCTTTATTCTACAAGAAAAATTTTCACACTTATATTAATTGGTTTTAGCCTGTAAATTGTCGTGCTTTTGCCCAAGGCTTCGCCCACGTGAAGGAAATTATCGTGAGGAAACCGGCATGTCCACGAGCCAAAAATTCCAGGACATGTGACGTCTACCAATCCACATTGCGCCTGCGTGGTAGATATAGCCCACTTCCTCTCGAAGAGTGGAGGCCTGTATCCCAAGCAGTGGGAACATTATAGGCTGATTATGGATTAGTATGGATGTTATCGGAATTTTAAAGACGCGTTAGACGTTGTACTGCATGTGTCGCAAATAGCTCACTTTGCATGCTTTGCTCTATGTGGACGCAAATGCTCACTGTGAGCATTCACGGACACGCGCGTGTTGAGGCTGCAAACGCCTTTGCTTGCAAGCTAAGCGTTCCCTCTGGGTGGTTTGTTGTTGCACGTGACGTCATGTCAGTGCTATAACTTCCAGTAAGCATACTGTTTTAGTACGTGATGGCTCGCCAGCTAACTCCAAGTGTGCTGAATATGTCGAATTTGTTTGCCATGGTGCGAGACATTCGCGACACTTTGCAACGTCTGGCCTTCCAATTCGCCGGACCAATTTTTAGGTTTGCAAAAATGGCATGTAAGGATAAGTGCAGTGCAGCTTCTTTAAACAGTAATGTGGACCAGTTGGCAAAACAACGGACAGTACGTGAAGTTTAGTTATGAAGCTTTAATATTTTTCAAGAATTAAGGAGACGATGCTCTTTATTGTGTTTTTAAGGTGGGTTTAAATTGCCATTTAATTAATGTTCGGCAAAACAATGATTTGATTCCAAAATTAAACAGTCCCAAGAAGCTAATAAAAAAGTATTAATCTACCAAAAAAACATATTCTAATATTATATCCTCGATTATCGGATAGTGATTGAATCGACAGAAAATCCATCGACAAAAAGAAATAAGAAATCACGCGAAGCAGCTTCGCAATAAATAATCCTAAAATAAACAAGTACTGGTAAAGAATATTGGAGAAAAACGTAATTTCCGCTGGGATCCGAATCACATTTTAAGCGTAACGCTTCTGTCAGTTAACCGTTCGTTCTACCCTCACTTAATTATTGGAAACGTTTTTCACATCGATTTGCCGCGAACCATGAATGTCCAGTATCATGTGAGCGTATTTTTTTAAACTGTCTGTATACTTTTATTTATGTGCCAATGTTTTTATTTGTTTTTTGAACCTAATACATTTAGTAAAAGTTGTTCGGAATGAAATCAATAGTTATAAAAATTGGTTCAAAAAAACTTTATCAATTCCTAAAAGTTTGGATAACTGGTCCAAACTATTGACTAACTACTTTTAACTATTTTTTCCTGAAACTATTTTTTTTCATTGTCTAAAATGTTGTCTAAATAATAATAATTATTATTTATTTATATATTTAAAGGCAATAGATCATCTTTATCACAAGAGGTCATGTTGCGTGGGTTTGCGGGCGAGGAGTTGAAAGTATATGAAAGCATTTATGAACAATCACAAGATGTCTAATTTTTTTTTTTTTAACCAGATATTGTGATATTTATTTTTCATTCAATTATGCTCTAAAGTTATTTTAAAATATTTACACATTCAAATATTTACAAATATTTAACATTTACAAACAAAGGGCATAAAAAAATTCGTCCGCATCGCTGTCAACAGGAAACGTGCCCAAAAGGCTGGCAGCATTGCCACGTTGTATGGCAATACTGATTCTTTGGCCAAAAAATAGGCCAGCCCTCTGGTCACGTGAAGAGTCGACCAACCGCTTGGCGATGTCTCGAAATACTAAGTGGGCACTCGGGCCCCATGGCCCTAGTGTTTCAACCCCAAACGGCTCAAATATATAAGTTCCAAAGAGATTGGAGTATTTGCGCCGTTTGAGGTTTTCCGCACCTGCAGCAGCCGCCCCGATGTCTAATCCAATTATTTTATTAACTATAATGCGTGAAGGACGTTCCACCAAGTACGTGGGGCGCGAGCGCAATCAATTTACACACAATTGGATATCATAGCACAATTCCTCCAATCAATATCGTCTTTTACGATCAATCTATGTGAATGTATCCCTCACTTCTTTTTGTTATTCCATAATGGCGAGCCGCCTCCCCAGTACATGGTGTTACGTCAAATAGACAGTTGACATATCTTCTAAAAAACAATATTAAACAAAGAGGTTAGCATCACCGAACCAATTCTCTAGACGCGACGACATATTTTATCACTAATTGCCAGTTTTATGATATTGAACTGTCTCGAATTACCGAACACATTCCCTTAATGAAAGAGGCATTTAAGCCGGTTTTAAGGATTATAAACATATTGACCTCTCGGGGGCAATTCATACAAATTCTGTGAGGGCTATAAAAGTGTTTAAGGGCTATTTATGTTATAATGAAGACCGTGGCTATTATTACAAAATAAGGTTGTAAATCTGTTGGAAGCGCACACGTGGGAGGTATCGTTCACTCTCACGGAGGAACTCCTAATTGCATCTACGCCTGATTTATTCCTGGACTCTATTTACTTCTCGCTGCGAGTTACTAAGGACCAGCGCTTGACTCTGCACTCAGAAGTGTTTGTTCTAGAAAAGTACTTATTATCCAGTTTTAAATTGAGAACTTATATCCCTCTTACAGTTAGCAGTGGTAGCAGTGGTGGGGCCCAGTGATAATGGCCGCGACTTACGAGTCCGCCGGTCGTAAATTCAAAACTAGGCATGCGCTTTAGTTTGTGTAAATTATTTCATCACTACTGCTCTCAAAACGGTGAAGGAACGTTTTCCTTCACCGTTTTGAGGATACTGGTATGTCTTAGAACCAAAAATTAGAAGACTTATGACATCTACCAAACCGCGCTGGGCCCAGCTCGAAGTCTGGATTTCTGCCCGATTTTTGGGCTAACTAGGTGACCCGGCGAACTTCGTACCGCCATCTATTGAAATCAGATAATCCGTTCTCAAGATATTATCAAAAAAGCCGTTCCATACAAAATATATGAGAAAATGAATTATCTTTTTTTTTTCGTGAATTTTCCCACGTTTTAATAGTTATTCTGCTATTCGGGGCGAAGACAAATCCAACAAAGCAAAGATCATAAAAATCCAGCCGTTCTTGAGTTATACCTAAATGGTGTAACTAACCCGACTTTGTTTTATATCATAAATTTCACGTGGGAATATCGGGATAAAAACTGTCCTATGTCCTTTCCCGGGACTCAAACTACACAAAATTTCATCTAAATCGGTTTAGCGGTTTAAGCGTGAAGAGGTAACAGACAGATCCAGTTTCGCATTTATAATTATTATATAGTATGGATAAATGCTTTGAGTTGTTGATTACACTGGCGAAATGTGGGTATAGGTAGGTACTTACTATAAGTACACCTCTGGCTAACCCTTCGGAGAATACATGCATGATGTTATGTAGGTAGGTATGTGTAAATCAAAATGTTGTGTATTGACGCAACTTTTCAACATTAAAATGTCAATAGAAATGAAAATTAATCCACACAGGAAGACACTAAGTCTAAAAAGTCAAAGTAGGACTTACCAACTGAATTTCGACAAACTGCAAGCCTTGAATGTAGACACGAGTTCAATAAATATTCTATCTGCCATCGAACTTTGCAAGTATTTATTGAAAACTTCCCTGCTATGCATGTAAATACTCGTAATGTGGAGACTCGATAGTGGAATTCTGCGCCTGCTATTTGAATTTATTGGCGCAAAGCCGTTACCTTCGAAAGTGTAAGTTCATATGAAAACATTCTTAGAATATGCTATCGATAAGTACTTCGCATGTTTACAGCATAAGGTGACAAATTCACTTCGAAAGCTAACCGACTTCAGGAAATGGTACACATTTGATCTAACGCGTGATTTACGACGCGTAAAACACTTGAAGCAAACAAACTCCGCTCAAAGTGCGGTATCACAGCATGTTATTCAACTTTGTGTAAACAAGGAGTCGTTTCCAAGCATTTGCTAGAGACGAGTGTTGAATGGAAGTAAAAACAGTTACGACTGTACAGAAAAGGAAATTGTCATCATTTCCCACAATCCTTGTCGCAGCGTTACCTCGACTACAAAAAGAAAACCTCTCCGAGGAATAGTTCTTTATGCAGCCGAGTTCACAGAACTCCCTTCAATTGAGTGCTACTCAAATCTTATGAAGTGTAGGAACGTTACACACTATAGAAAAGTACCTACGAAGTTCTTCTTAATTTTTCAATTTAATTTATACATCAAAGGGAGCATTGAGTGTGTTGAATGTGTAAGATTTTGCTTTGAACAATTTCATCAGAACTTTGCGCTAGACGTGAAGTTTAAATGCACTGAAAAGACGGTTAGGTACATTCGTGTTTAAACACGTGTAAAAAGCTTGATACCGTTGAGGTAGTCTTCTGTGCACCACATAAACATTTGAATACCGCCGGCAGACAAATAAATATTTCAATGCGGAGTGGAGGCAAAGTGTAAGTCATTCATCGCCTGAGAGTGTCATTTAAATGTGATTCATGAAAATGTACTCGGTCGTCGCGTATTCACAGCTAGAGAAGTTACACACGTTACTGTCAAAACTCGTATTCAGTCTGCAGTTATTGCTAGAAAATGTTTTACACTTTTGTAGTCCTTTTGTGTCTGTATCTTGTGGAGGTATTACAAAGTTTTTTGAGATTTTTTTGGTGAAATTATAAAACATAGAAAATATTCATGAAAATAATATCTCCTTAAAACTAAACTATAATTAACAAAAGCTATTCAGGTCACAGGCTAATTTAAAAATTCAGCTCATCAGAAAAGTTGGATCGTAAATTAAATTAGGTATCCTAAAAGTTCAGAGTCGGTAGCGAGAAAGCGTCCATATTTTTTGTCCTTTTAAACCGTTTTGAATTGTATGGTACCGGAACACGGAGCACGTATTTATATAAAGTTCGTCGGTAACCCGATGCCATCGGCAGTATGTCAGGCCCCTAACTCCACAAATATGTATGCGACGCAGCAGCTCACTAAAAGCTTTTGTCCAACACGCACGGTTATTTTCTTGAGATGTTCATATTCGCTTACAATGCATATTTTATTTGGGTAAACATGTAGCTACTTGAAAATTTACTGCGACCAGTAACACTAGTTTACTTAAAAACGACGTATATTTGCTTCGAAACGAGTAGAGTTTCGTATAGAACTAACTGACAGTTATTATCTAGGAGTTTGAGAGTCAATATAGTCCTGAAATTATTCCATAGGTTGACCTTTTGCTGCCAGGTTTGGTAAATTTATTTGAAAGTACATAATATAGCCTATAATGTTCCCACTGCTGGGACACAGGCCTCCTCTCGGTGAGAGGGAGTGGGCCGTAAACCACCACGCGGTTCCAGTGCGGGTTGGCAGATGTCACATGTATTTGAATTTTTGGTTCTAGGACATGCCGGTTTCGTCATGATGTTTTCCTTCACCGTTTTGAGAGCAGTGATGATTAAATAATTTACACAAAGTAAAGCGCATGTCTGGGTTCGAACCTACGACTAACAACTCGTAAGTCGCGGCCGTTACCACTTGACCACAACTGCTCAAGAACCTACCACATAAACACACACATCATTACGTATACTCAGCGCCGAATTTATATGACTTCTACCCATCAAAAAAATCAAGAGAAGCCTCGAAAACGAAAAGGCAAAAAGTAAGTAAAGAACTTTGAAATTAAATATATACGAGCATATTAAATTTTCTAATCAATTTCCCAAAGTTAGATAAACTGGAACGGAGCTAAAGATAGCAGGATTTTAATTTAGATGAAAGATTTTAATCAGGAGGCGTTGAGAAAACGAACGGGGCTTTGCTTACCCGTAGGATATAATATTATGAGCTAGAGTTTAGTCACGGATAACTTGAAGTGATGTTATCCTCTATTTTAATTAAAAACAGATTTTTATTAAATTTTTCGTCGGTAATCTTCAAGATATTGAATTTTATTAGCTGTAGCCAAATTTATTCTAAGTAATTTTACATTCGCTTTTTTAACCAAGTTATTTCTTATGCCGGCCAAACACCATGCTTCCCATCATCAGCACCATCATGCTTCAGTTAGAACTGACCGTGTGTGGGCGTGGATTGGCATCTGTCATGCCAATCTGGTGTTTAGTGTCTGTGATAATAATTATTTAGATTTTAATCAAGGAATGTAAAAGTCTAAAGAGTGAAAGCATTGAAAACCAAATGTGAAGAAATAACTTAAAAATTTTTGGAGAAATAAATAATGGAAACAAGTTCGCTAGGAACAGGCTTAAAGAGTGTTATTGACAGATTTAATGGGTTCTTATTTGTTACTTATTTGCAATGCTCTGTATCAATTCCTATAGACACGTCGATTCAAAAAAATATTACCAAGCCAAGTTTGGCGACAGGATTACGTTTAGATTATTACGATATTACTGATCGCGGCATATTCTTGCACAGGTGTTTTCCGCTATCCTTTCTGTTGATTTAATTTCTAATTCACCGCTTCCTTATCCCATGGGAAACTATGTTGTTGAGGCAATATATTTTCAAGCAACCGCAAGGGACTTCATTCATCACTACTCATATAATATGCATAAGAGGTAGCTATGTAGCTAGCAGAGCCATGTATGTACCTATAAGCTAAAACTTCGGTAAATAATAAAATTAATAGGAAGGTACAGACGCCAGCACATCAAGCTACCCGAAACTGTCAAATTTTCCCAATCAACTTTGAACCTTATGCTTTAGCAATATGGTTGAAAATCTATTAAAGAAATTTGATAGATTGTAGTAGCTTGATGTGCTGGCGTCTGTACTTCTCGTTCAACACTAAGGCCCGCTTGCACACAAATCACAAAACACGTTTAGCGCTATAGACCGGCCGACGGTTCTTGACACCTATCAGTTTCCTAAAAACGAATGCGTGTTTGGCGAATTTATTCTTTTTTAACCGACTTCAAAAAAAGGAGGTTCTGTATTCGACCCGTATGTATATATGTAACTATGTTTGTATGTCCGCGATTTTCTCAAAAACTAATGAACCAATTCTGATAATTCTTTTATTAATGTGATCTACATACTTTCAGGTAGGTTTTTGTATAATACATTAGGTAATTATTCTTATGTATGAATTTATACGCATAAATGTACTGCATCTCCGGCATTTCTATGCGAATTTTGATGATTCTTCTAGTCGGTGTCTTCAATTCTTCAATGCACTAGTGTTAACTAAATTTGTGTGGGGTAGATACAACTAAAAACTGAAAAATAAAAACTTTTTGTCAAAAAAAACAATCGACTTAAAAAAAAACTACAAAGTGAAGAAAAATAACTTTAATTTCGGAAGTCAGTGTCAAAAAATGAAAATGTGGAACCAACGACAACCGACTTCCGAAATTAAAGTTATTTTTTTCACTTTCTAGTTTTTTTTGCTACTATAATTGTCACACTGACAGAGGGGCTTGTGGCTAAGTAATAACAGCCACACGGGTCGATCGAACTGGTTAAGCCACACTTGCCGCGGTTGGTCCATGGATGGGTGACCATCATTACATTCCAAGACCCTTCCGTGCCTTGGAAAGCACGTTAAGCCGTTGATCCCGGCTGTCATTCGTGGAACTTTGACAGTCGTTACGGGTCACCAGAAGCCCGAAAATTGACTACCAGTCTTACCAAGGGGTTTCGTATTACCCAGTGATTGGGTTGTAGAGGTCAGATAGGCAGTCGCTCCATGTAAAATACTGGTATTCAGCTGCATCCGGTTAGACTGGAAACCAACCCCAACATACTTGGGAAAAGGCTAGGTAGATGAATTGTCACAGTGACAGGGTGTCAGGAACACATTCTCTCGACGGCCGGGAGTGTAAACGAGTATAAAAGATCGTTCTGTTTCTGTCAATCGTTTGAAGATGACAGAGACAGAATGTTGATTTAAATGTGTTTAGCACTAAACGTATTCAGTGATGTGTGTGCAGCGGGCCTTAACCCTTCGTATGCTTAAACGTGGATCCACGCGAGACACAATGGCTTTTTAATTGTGTCTGTAATTACGGCATTCAATCGGTTAAACCTAATAAATACCCAACTAAACCTAAAGCGAATAATTTCACACCAGAACTTTATAATTTGTGTATGATGGAAGCAATTACCACATGCTGTCAATTCGGTAATCAAAAACGACGTACATTTGGTTTCAGACCGTTTAATTGGAGGTGCTGTTAGAATAGACAAAGGGGAATGTTCGTTGATTTATGAGCGTATGAAAATGCTTTTAACGTTTTTCAATATAGATGGCTGATAGATAACTGTGTTTATCTGCTAATAGAAAATCAGTAATTTGTTTTTACAGGTTGGCAAGGACATAGACTCGCAATCTGTTACCATGGATTGAGTACATGATTCTGGATCTCCCTGCGTTGAAAATTTTCGTCGGTAATAAAAAAAAATTCGTTGTTCCATGCATTTTGATAGTTCGAGGGCTGTGGTGGCCAAGTGGTAACGGCCGCGACTTGCCGAGTTGTAGGTCGTAGGTTCGAACCCAGACAGACGCTTTACTTTGTGTAAATTATTTCATCACCGCTGCTCTCAAAACGGTGAAAGAAAACATCGTGAGGAAACCGGCATGTCCTAGAACCAAAAATCCGAAGACATGTGACATCTGCCAACCCGCACTGGGCCCGCGTGGTAGGTTACGGCCCACTTCCTCTCACCGAGAGGAGGCCTATGTCCCAACAGTGGGAACATTATAGGCTGATTATGATGCATTTTGACCGCGTAGGTATTGCAATTTTCTATGAAACAGCAGTTTTTTTTTTTAGTAACCGACTGAAAATTTCTACGCGTTTTTTTTTTGTTGTTTCAGCAGTCCAGCTGAGAGATTAAATGAAATTCGATTCCCTTCAGCTAGAAAGTTAGATGCGTAAATGAAGTTCGTTCAAATCTGTCTAGCCTTTTCCCAAATAAGTTGGGATCGGCTTCCAGTCTAACCGGACTTAGCTGGATACCAGTATTTTACATGGAGCGACTGCCTACCTGACCTCCATAACCCAGGTACTGGGCAATACTTACTATACCCCTTGGTAAGACTGGTTGTCAGACTTACGGGCTTCTGACGTCCTGCAACGACTGTTAATGATCCAGGAATGACAGCCGAGACCAACGGTTTGACGTGCTTTCCGACACACGGAGGGGTCTTGGTATGTAAAGATGGTCACCCATCGACGGACCAACCGCAGCAAGCGTAGCTTAACCTGATTAATCGACCCGTGCGGCTGTTTCAATGAAATAAATTTACATTTTAAATAATGTAAATTTATTTACTGTGAAATATATCTAATTAAAAACATTATACAAGCTGATACAGTATCGGTAGGTATCGTATCCATTGCGTACTCTATCGTGTTTCTGACACCTGATAATATTAATATTGCAAGCATACCTACTTTACGGCACGTCAATGACCTGGTTCTTTTCGTAGGAAAAGGGTAATATCTATTTTATTGCAACATGTAAGCCACTCATTCATTCTCTCTCTAGTATTAGTAACGTTACGTGAATTATTTAAACAATGTGATTTATGAATCACATTGTTTAAAGAATTGAATTGTTTGAAGAATGAGGGTTCCCAGACTAGCTCTGCAAACATTCGGTACTTAGGTGGTAGTTTTTGTGCGACTCCAGTCCAGTGAAGGTGAAGTCATTCTGTGCTGTGTCCATTATTCTTTCAAGGTAAATTATAATTATTTTTCGTTTGTTTATCCTTATACCTTTCACCCAGGATTCACCACATAGCACTGTATTTTGAGAGATAAGTGTGTATTTTTTTTTGCCATGTAGACGTGCCCTAAAACCCCACTTTATACGAGTAGTATTGTTGTGCCTCTAGATGTTGTGTTTGGGTCTGAGCTTGAATCGTGCGAAAACTAATACACACATAAACATAACATCACGCCTGTAATCCTCGAAAGGTTAGGCAGAGGAGTAACTATAGTACCTACTCCCATATTTCGCCAGTTATGTTTAAGTCCCACGTAATAGGGAGCGAGCCTATTGCCACCAACCGGGCACAAATCCAGACTGCTATGATACTGAAAAATTCCTTATGAATAAAAACCCAATAACACTTTTCCCTGGGAATCGAACCCTCATCAGTAGAAACTAAACAGGCATAATAATTAATTATAGTGATTGATTTTAGTTTTCCCTTGATTAGTTAGTTTTATAATAAGTTTATTCATAAAAAGAAGAATACAATGTCACGGATTCGGTGAGCCACAAACTAAGCATCGCTTTTATCTTGTGGCTCTGGAGTGCAATTTTACAATGTTAATGATTACATTTAATTGTAAAATTGCACTCCGTTTAGTTCTGTAGTCTCGATCAGGCTATCTAGCGTAACTGTAGCCCATTGTAACTTTAATTTTATTTAAAAAATATCAAAATGCCCTATGAAAAAACCTATTTAATAGTGCCCAAGATACAGGCCGTGTCTAATTTGGGACCAACGATACCTCCATATTGTAACTGAATTTTAAAATATACGATTTTTACTTTACTTTAAAAAAAAACTGCTGAGACTTACCTAGTCGTATCTCAATTCACAAAATAAGTCTCCGAAGCTGCGATCATTCCCATCTGCGTTTCATTTGTCCTCGTTATAATAATAATGAGTCTTTTTGCGTTTCAAGACAATTAAGATAAGTTGAAATTAATTGAATAATTGTGTTGCCGTTAGACGATTTGGGGAGCCACGCTTTCTCTCATTAGTGTCGCCGCTAATTATTGAAGAGTATTCACCGCACGTAATAATTATTCGAACCGCCTCTGAATGCGAAGTAATGAAAAGGTTCTTAAGTTATAAAGAAAAAGTTGGCGGGACACCGCGTCACGTTAGAGCTTTTTTAATGTAGGTACCTTTTACTTACATTTTCTTGGCGACCTAATTTTTTATTCATAAAGTCATCAGGAGTTTGAATTAGCATCACAAACGGACAATGGTGAGCCTGATTATCGCTTTGTGTGTTAACTTGGATTATTTCCTATTGTCTGACATATTCCTTGTTATCTTCGTCTTCTGTTTACTAGGTAATTCCGTCTTGCGTGAAAAAATTTGCGTTTTTGAAGCGAAACGCAAAACAGGCATTTGTTAGGGCTGTTTTTTCAGTCAGATAACTTATATTTGAAGAATACATATGACAGTCTGATATAATTTAAATACAAAATCTGTCAAGCCACCATATTTATTCTTAAGATTTCAGATCAGGCAAGGAAGAATTCCTATAATTAAAAACATTCAAAATCAATATCGCAATCTCATTTCAGCGGCTATCAATTTCAAAACTGTAGTTGACAGTTCAAGACTGAAATAAGACTGTGAACGTTCTTAAATTACAAAAATTGTCCCTCGATTATCTGACAATTGAAAAATCAGTCTTAAATCAAATTAAGGACAGACGTATATTTTGTTATCGACTAAAACTATTATAACAGTGATGGAATATTTACACATAATGGGAAAATTATATAGAAATGAATTCAAAGCATCATTATCTATCGGTCTCTTGCGTAGAAAAAAAAACGCACTTTCCCTCTATAATATTTCAAGACATTGTTAATAAGAAGGATCGCTGGCTAGACCTAGTTTTTTCATTTAATACGCCGCGTCTGTTTAGTGATATACCACCTATTAAATAGATTTATGTGTGTTGTAATTTGATCTAGGATTCTAGACTCCTCCCTCGGGTGTCGTAAGAAGTGACTGTGTACTAATAACATTGTGGAATTACCAATCTAGCGTGAATTGCAATATTCCTAGGGTTGGTCAGGGATAATGATAACTAAATAAATTGACTATCAACTTAAACTGTTCGGAAATTAAAATTGCAACTGTCATTGTTTTTTAGTTTTATGAAATGGCGAAACACACATTTGCCAATTTGCCATGTGAAAATTGAGGTGATGTTATGTCATCATCATAATCATAATCAGCCTATATTGTTCCCATTGCTGGGACACAGGTCTCTCTTCGAGAGGGAGTGGGCTATAATCTACCACGCGGGCCCAGTGCGGGTTGGTAGATGTCACATGTCTTCGAATTTTTGGTTCTAGGACATGCCGGTTTCCTCACGATGTTTTCCTTCACCGTTTTGAGAGCAGTGTCGATGAAATAATTTTCACAAAGTAAAGCGCCTGCCTGGGTTTGTACCTACAACCTACAATTCGTAAGTCGTGGCCATTACCACTAGGCCATACTGCTCTCTAGACTCTCTTGTGACGTTGTGTGCACATCTCTAAACAGTTTGATTTCCCTGACAGTATTCGTGGATAATCTGAGGTTTTAATAAACATATGTAAGTGGCTTCAATGAATATAATTCATTTTATTCCTGCAAATTAAACTTTAATAGGCTTTAGTAAATTGGAGTTGAAATAACACAATACCCAGTTGAACGAGAGGGATTTATTTCGCAGCATTGAATAATTCTAATATTTCGTTGTACATTTTGATAATTTATACCGTTGTTTCTTGTAATTTTCCTAATTATTATTTACCGCTTATTTAATCGACCCTAGAGCCCCTTATTTCTTGGTTAATACCTGTGTGGTTGTACTGCCATCTGACCTCTGCAACCCGTAGGGAAATCTGGTCGTATGATGTTCTTCGTGTTTCATGTTAAATTTACATACCTTGTCGTCCAATCATTTGCAGTGCAAAGCCTTGAACATGTAACGAAAGGAACTGAAGCACAAAGGCATTTCTAAAGGGGAAAAAAGAAAGATTATACCGGAAATATTCAAGAGGGAACGAACAAATTGTCTGATACGTGTGATCTATGAGTGCGCAAGGAAACACGTAAAGTTTAAATATCCTCACATTATTCGCAGATCCGAATGAAAAATAGCGCGTCATGTTTGCACAATCGAAAACCGATTCACAGAAAATAAAAGCGAAGTTCCCTCTAAGATTTTCAAACTTGAATCCATGTTTAAATTCTAGATAGCGGGCTGGCTGCTATTTCTAGGTAAATCGACACAGTCAATGTATCCCCGATTTGCTGGAAACATCGATTTTCATCGCGCTCCAGTTTGTCTATTGTATAAACATATTTCTGACGTGTGAGGGTCGTGATAGTGTGTATGGATTCGTTCTGTGTCGCTGTCTCTATTTCTAGTTGTTCATTTTTCATTTTGTTTGTTGTTTGTAGCAATGTTTCATGGTTTTGTTTAAACTTGTAATATCGTAAAAGTTTTTATCTCACAGTGGTTTTAGTGCATCTCTTTTTGCTATTTTATAACCCTAAAGTCGACATGGTGGATGAACTATTAAACCCGCCTATAAGTTTAGTGCAGAATAAAGAAAAACATATCGTTTAATAATGAAATTTGTTCTCTCTTGACTCGTAATCTGGTCTGTGGAAGATCACTTTAAGCGATAAGACTGCATATTGTAACCTCCTATGTAACATCAGCTTTCCATTTGTGATAAGAAGAAGAGGTCGATCGATTCAATATTTCTGTAGCACCACTTTTGCCACCCAAGCAGGCGTTTTACTTTGTGTAATTTATTTCATTATCACTGCAGGCTCTTAAACGGTGAAGGAAAACGTCACGAGGAAACGGGCATGTCCTATAATAATTTAATAATAATAGAACCTAGAACCGAAAATTCGAAGACACGTGATATTTACCAACCCGCGCTCGACCCGCGTGGTATTCACCACGCCGGACCCACTATGGCTCACTTTCTTTCACAGAGAGGAGGCCTGTGTCCCAGTAGTGGCAACATAATAGTCTGATTATGCTATTTTTGCCATCTGAACTTCTTCAGCGATACAAAGTAAACTCAAAGCTATTTCAATTAAACTATTAAAGGCACTTTTGAATTGTCAAGGAGTCGGTCAGAAAATATGAAGCTAGTTGCCCATTCCCAAAGCGTAGAATAAATACGAACGCTATTGGAGAAGAACGTGCAAGAAACTCCATGGACACTCCTTTAAACTATATTGTTACAAAAATATTATTTACATCATTACTCCAACGAAAATACAAAAATTCAATGAATTCAGTTAACTGAATATTTTTATCACCATCAAGTAATCGATGTGACGCAAACAGACTCCCTCGAAGGCACGCCATGAATTTAGAGTAGCCGACTGACTATTAATTTTATTCCAAGATATTACTTTACCAACCTTAAAT
The DNA here is from genome assembly GCA_914767645.1 of Hydraecia micacea. Taxonomy (NCBI): domain Eukaryota; kingdom Metazoa; phylum Arthropoda; class Insecta; order Lepidoptera; family Noctuidae; genus Hydraecia; species Hydraecia micacea. Next base: position 12,892,171 of record OU611783.1, on the reverse strand, counting down.
TGAATGTAATACTTATCTTACTTCGCAGATTTATGATGTTCTTCAATTCATTATTTAATGTAATAAGAATTTGAATATTATTAGCAATTAGGTCTCGTATTTTTTATTAGAAAACTTGAGGTTCCAAAGTACAATATAACCACGGTTTAATGGAATTCATTGAGATATTTTAAAAGACAACTTCTTCGTCCACAGAACATAAGAAATGTTACGTCCTCCAGATCCACCTGGTCGCATCGCATCGCCTGCCTGCGCTAATACTACTGACTTTTTTTCTTTTTGCTCGACTACTTGGGTTCCTAGCGTGATATTATTATAACCTTCCTGAAAAAATGCGCTATCAAACGCAAATTTTTGCGGAATTTTTCAAATCCGACTGGTAGTTCCAGAGATTAGCGCATTCAAACAAACAAACTCTTCAGATTTATTAATAGTATACATATAATTATATTAGTATAGATTGTATGGCGGTTTATGAGAAGATTAATAAAATAAGATTTACAGACATGTTAATTTAAAAAAATAACATTTTTCAAAACTGAGGCATTGTGCTAGACCACCCCGGTGGGTTCCCGCATTGTCGAGGCGGGGGGGCTCAGTAGCCATGGCTTGTTCACCCACGGTGAAGCGAAGAGGAACCCAAGGAGGGGCCGCTCGTCAGGGCTTTTGCCGGTAAGCCGACGACGTAGCGGCCAACAAGTAGGTTACGGTGCCGCTTGAGCGACATCGCAACTGTGGCGGGCCGCGATGTCGTATGGGAGGCATCGCGGCAGAGGGGTGGAGGCCGCGGCGGGAGAGGAGTGCCGGTATTGCGGTGCGCCGCTCTCCCTACCTTACGCGGCTTTGACGGGGTCACCACCGTCTGATGGCGGACGCGGTGGGGCCGCAGGGGAGGAGGAGTGTTGGTCGCTCTCCCTATCCTCTGCGACCGAAAATTGGTAGGCGGTGGGGCCAATGACCTGACCCGTCGCAGGGGGACCAAGGGTGCCCAGACACGGGGTAGTCTGGCACCCATGTGCTGGTTTGGTCCCTGGGGTGATCACGGCGTGCTATGTGTTCTGGTGCGCAGGTGATGGGGAATACTCCCCAGAGGAGGGTCCGGTGACGGACAGCCACGGCGGGTTCACGGATGAGTGCTAACGCGTGTTCCCGCCGCAAGCGGCAGAGGAGGACACTGTGCAGTTTTAGTGGGTTAGAGTCCCACATAACTGCACTATGTCCCCATGGTATTGCAGAATGCATGAGCATATCTCCACGATCAAAAAAGAACTTGTGCTAGAGATCGTTAGCTGCGCTTGGGCAAGGGTGCAAATAAAACATAGTATCAGTCTTTTATGTTCCTACTTTTGGAATAATAATTATGTAGACCTCCTCTCAACTGTGAGAGGGAGTGGGCCATAATCCACCACACGGGCCCAGGGCCCCAATTCTGTATGATAATTATTATTATTATTCCCAGCGTAATCTTACCAAGTGCTACCACGTATGGTTTTTAACTCTTCAATTGTGGTATTTGACAGTTCTAACCACGCGCCGTTCTTGAACAACTTCCCATTCCCGTTCATTTCGCCCGGTTTCGTTCATTGTGTCATAGAGAATACGTTTTTAGCAGATGTCGTGATTAGCTAAGGAATTGACGTGGTTTTGAATTATTAAGTGGTCATAGTGAAATAGGGCCCAGTGCGGGTTGGTGGATCAGTAGTCACATTTCTTCGATTTGTTTTCTCCTCAATATAAATCCCTCAAAATATCGTAACATTTCCTGAACATTCTCTTGAACTTAAGTTGTCTTACACCTGGCGGTTAATTAATTAAACGAAAATATCTGGACTTGAATAAAAATACCAATCATTTACATTTAGACAGAATGCTGTATTCCATCAGTATTTTTGCTACGTTTAGTAAAATAATAAAGTTAATTGGATGAGGAGATTCTTTGTCTATGCATTGTTGAATTTGATTGGGTTCTCTAATTGCAACTACACTGTTGAATTTGCATTTCGACTGCACTGCGCAATTCGAACTTGTTTCCAGACTGAATTTAAGGCCAAAAATAACCAATAAGCCTTTTAGTCATTGGTTAGCAAGGCTGCTCATTTGTTTACCTATTTGTATTTTACAAGTACGTCGTAGTTTATGTGATATACGTTCCTATAGTCTGTTCCAAAAGGATCTGATGAAAATGTAAACAAACCCTGTTTTCGTTAAATCTTAGGCAATCAAATCAAGGCAATTACTAGACTTTGGCCAACGAAAGCTGTTCAAGAAAAAAGGCGGCAATTCAAAAAATCAAGAGCTGTTAACCCTGGGTATACACTATACACTGCGTAAACGGAGTTGATACTATTTATTATTCAAGAAATATTATGTGTCAGTATTTCACATTTATACATGGATGATGATGATGTGATGGGTATCTAAACACGATAAAATAAAAATATAAAATATTTTTGATGGTCTTTTTTGGCGGTCAACGACCGCTGGGAGTGTTGTTACTCGAAGTGTGAGTTGAGAAAATCAGTTTTCTTTTGTTTTATGGTGTTTAGATATCGATATCCATCACGTATGTAGAGTTTCGCTAGCTAATTATCTTGAATAATAATTACCCTAGTATAATAACTAGCTAATCCCACCATGCGTTGCAATACCTTTTTCAAATTTTTTCTTTTTCAAAATGCACTTAGACATGAAAACAGATTAAACATACCCACTTCAAGATTAAAAATGCACTCTTCTAGTACATTTGTTATGTCCATTAAAATATATAATAAGTTACCGGAATACATCAAAAATATAAATAATAATAATATCTTTATCAATAAATTAAAACAATTTCTGATAATCAAAAGCTACTACACTATTGACGAATATTTTAGCGATAAATTTCAACAACAATAAAAACGATTTTTTACATAATAAAATTAACATTTCATTTTAAATTTGATTTTGAATATAAATTCATTACAAACCACTAAAATACTGTTAATTTAAAAAATAATATGCTAAACAATACACAATTAATAATAATAACTTTCTACAAGAAAATAAAGTTGTACTTAAATATTTAGTTTATTATAATTTATAGTGTTATTAATATAAATCGTGCAATATATAATATAAAAATATAACTTAAAACCAAATATATAAATACTTATTTAAATAATATAAAAGCAAATTATACTACGAGTATTTTCTTAACAAAAAGCGCCTTCATCCTCTCTCCTATTAAAAATTAACTTTGCTGTGCCCGACAGGGTCCATAATTGATTCAATGTTTTAACATACCAACTATGTACACATTATGGAATGCAATAAAGTATTGAGTATTTCTTTTCAGTGTTGGGGCTTGTTTTTTCACACCATAAAATTAAATTATTTTAGGTATTTCTTAATACCGAAATATCAAAATTATCCAAATTGGAAACTGACAATTTTGACAGTCGTAAAATGTTTCCATGTTACAATTTTAGAAAAAAATTCGTGGCCACCTTTCGTTGGTCAAACTCTAATACGCTCATTGTATTTAGAAGATTTCAACTTTATACCTCTTTTTCCAACAATTATTGTTTGAATAGCAATATTGAAACTAGGCGCCGCTGGGGCTGGCCCAGAAAGAGCTGGCGAGATGACTTGCGGGGTAATTGCGTAACACACTATCAGTAGCAATGGGTTTTATTTTGACAGTTCAACAACATTCATTGCGTTATTTATTTTTTTGAGCAGACTAATTTTTCGAACATATTTTATGAAGCAATGGATTAGCAATATCCTTCAAAATGATTTAGATTAAGATTGATGGTGTGTTACGCAATTATGGTGCTGGACGCGTACCGCGAGGGCTGGTTTTAAAGGGAACGACATTTGCCCAGCAGTGGAACAGTATACAGGCTTAAATAAAATATTATTGAATTGTAATTGAAAAATCTTCAAAATTGAGGTTATAAAATGAGCCTCAATTGTGAAATGAAAAATATTTGAAATGAGAATTTCGAGTTTAGGTATTTAAATAACTATTTTACTAACTATAACAATTTGTAAGCGGTTGGTACTACAAATTGGCATTCACAGGTAATTTTTCTAATTCATCTATTCATTTGTTTACATTTCCATCACATACTTTTGAAACAGATCATACATATCATAAAGAAGGATAATAGTTTCCAATAAAAACATACTATTTTTCTTCTAAGTGTATTTCTACTGGATGAATAGGTACCTACTCAGCTTTGTTTTTCTAAACATCTTTAAATAAGACAGCGATAGTCATAATTATATTGTGTATCATGTATTACGATGTAAGATTGAGAATACCATTCATTGCGAAAGTACGACAACTAACATTGCTAAGGGCTCCCTGGAGAAATCGAAATAAAATGTTCGCTTTCTTTTCTTTCGTCAAGTTTGTTACCGTAAAGTTATAACGGTAGTTACTTGTTTTAGGGCCTAAATTGTTCAGCAAATTACTTACAAAAAGTCTAGTTGATTTCTATCAATGAACCAGCTAATTGTCTTTTTTCTTAGGATACCTAGATACATCTTTAGTTTAATTAAGGACTACGCTACCGCATTAGGAATTGTCTGTAATGATAGCTGTGTTTGTGATAAATAAATACTCCCCGTGGCTGTCGCTCACTCTAACAACTTGTTCTACATAAATACAGGGTGGCAGGGAAATCGAAGCGCAACCTGTTACTATGCATTAAGAGGACTACATGACCTAAAGCGCGGTCTTTGTCGGACTGCATAGAAAAGAAAGAGAAGCGCGATGCCACAACGCTGGTAATTTATTGCAAAATATGAAGCAATTATCGATTTACGAAAAATCTAGTGTTTGGACAAAAAAACTAAAACACTATAGTTTTAGTATGTTGCTTGTAGAATAATCTGACAAAAATCATAATGATTGTATGTATATTAGCATGAATTTTGTTGCAAAAAAAAAGTTTTTAGAGGTATCTTCATGATTTTTTTCTATCGTACCAAATAAGTTGTATTATGTTTTCAACACACTATCTTCCTAGCATTTATCCTGAAGAATATCATATATTTTTTTGAGTTTTTTTACTGTAGTTTATCATATACTTTTATTGTTTCTAAAACTTGCGTTTTTTGTGTTTAGGTCCTGTAAGCCCTTTAAGTACATGATTCTAAATCTGAACCCCAAGGGTCGAAAACAAAATTGCAGTTCCACAGATTTATACCGCGTAGGTATTGCACTTTTGATGAAACAGCAGATTTTTTTTTGATAACCGACGAAAAATTTCAACGCAGAGGGGTTCAGTACTAATAAATCCATGGTTACAGTTTGCCCGGCATCATCCGTGCCACCCTATAGGTATAATAAAATATTGTTCTTGCAAATATTGTGCGAAGTAGAATGTCTTATCAGGCGAATATTGGTGCTTCCCCTACATAAATCACTACAACGTTCGATAACCTATTTTCCTCTACCCAGATAAATAAACATATACATACGTACCTACATTTGTCAAGAAAACAGTGATCGAATCTAGAACAACGAATGATTTTGTAGACGATATGTTGTGTTGACTACTCAAGTGGGAACACCACGGCCAGTTGTCAAGATATGATGGATGAGACAATGCGAAACCCGTATTTGTCGGTGAAGAAATGTGTGAGAGATTTGTGTTGCGTGAAACAATCCATCTTATTCATGAGATTTGATAGGAACGATTTTACAGCAAATTGCTTGGGAATCAAAATGTTGTCGTGATTTTTCTTGTGATTTCAGATTTTCTGTCTAACCGTTTGTATTGTGGGTTTAATGGGCGGTGTGGAAGGGCCTTGTCTTTAGGATTCCCCTTTATTTATAGAGACGTTTAAACGTCAAAAATGTGTGGTTAAACAGTCGCTAATCATTACTTAAGCAACGATTATAAATTAATCCCTTTGATGCAATTCAATGAGTTTTGGTCTTGTATCTGTAAATTGTGTAAGTGACGCAATGCTTTCAGTGATTGTAATAAAACCTGCACTCCGTGGGCGTGGGGTTTAGTCAAGCTAATCCTTTGTGACATAATGTCTCATAAAGGAATAGCTTGAATAGCTTGCATATACTATGTTATAAAAATGTGCGTGCAACATGGACACATAGCACAATAAATTGGTCATAACATCATTAATCAAAAATAAAATAAAACGTTTCATTCCTTTAAAATAAGCCATTTAGTCAGGCAAGCTCTGAAAGACAGTCCTCTATGCAGGGCTTGCATGGAGGCTGAGGAAACTGTTGCGCATGTACTGTTTGAATGCAATGGCGTCACCCAGATTAGGACAGAAACCATCGAGACACCCAGATCTTACACAGATGTTTTTAACAGACCAGGAGATGTAATCAACTTTTGAGAGGAGGTGTGCTGGTTGGAATAGCCAACGACGGCTGCCGTGGCCTACGCACAATTACCACTTGAAGGACTAAGCGCGGAAACCAAACCCTCTAACATAGAAAGAACATAGACCATTTCAACGAACTTTGATTTGGCTTATGATAGAAATATAACTTTAAAGTCCTCCAGACCGTATTTCGGCTATAGCGCCCAATCTCAACGGAGACTAGCCTTCGGCGCGGGCCTATAGTGCACAAGTGTGTGCGTAGACACAGCTGCACCCCCTCTTCTCTCACTGTCATAGTCCGATGGGATGGTAATCCGCCACGACCGGAGAAATCAGGCGCAGGACCAACGAACGGGATTATCATACCGCCAACTTCCAAACTCCGGGCTGTTACTGAGATATTCCTAATGGATAAACCCAAAAACACTTAGTAAACACTCACTCACTCTCACATAACTTGCGGGGAAATATACATAACAGGTACATTGACGAAAAAAGTATTTATAGTTGTCCCAAAATCAGGCAAGCTGAACATAAACAACGTATTACCCAACATTACACGTAATATCTTCAGCGCATTTCAGATTCGCAGCACAGCGGTCGTCACAAGGGTCCCGCCGGACCACGCTGGGTGAAATATGGTGCAATAAATTACTATATTATCGCGCGCAGTCGATTTTGTGCCCCCTGCTTTCTAGACACTTCGTTATGTCCGGACAGTGGGTATTGAGTTAGAAACTGTATGGTATAATATTTCTTGTGTCTTCTACAGAGTTCTTGTTGGTCTATACTCCGTTTGAAATAAGATTAGACATTTAAATAAACCTTTTTTACAGTCCGTTCAACAGATTTTGACTTCGATTGCATTGGTGGCATGACAAATGGCAGCTGCAGTAACAGTTGGTGTTGTAACCACTTTTTTGCTTTTAATAGAATATAATAGTATACTCTTTATTATGAACACCATTATGTCATTTTAATAATTATCATTTTAATGCCATTTTTATGCCTTTTGTAGGCATAAAAATTTATCGAAAATACTGATTTCGAATTAGAGCGATTTTCACTTCTATTTCGTAGGCATAAAAATGCCATTAGAAATATGTACATAGAAACCCTGTGTCGTGGCGACAGGTCACCTGGTGGGTACCGTCGTCTGCAGTCGGCTACGGACTCGTACTTTTAGGTAGTTTAATTTAGTGTATTGCTTATTTATCCAAATTGTTAGTGACTTACCAAATTGTTAGTAGAGATACTCGTATATCTGCTAAACGCAAAGTTGCTTAAACCATGTTCATGATGTGTATAGTTCATGGTATGTGGGACCATAATTATAAGAGATTGTATTATGGTTTAACAATGCCACAATTTTTCTTCAAAGTTGCGGTATACAATGAGCCTGGCATAATTAGGTAGGTAGATAATATATGCGGGTAAGGACTATGAAACAAACAAAAAATATTCAGGGATAATTATGGTTCTCAAAGTGTCATTTCGCAAAGAAAAAACAAAATGGCGACTACACCAGCTTCTACAGAAAAATGTTCATGTCCCTTTTGCTGCGAGTTGTAAATAAAGTCAGGGAAATTCATTGTTAAGCGAATTGTCTACCAAGTTAAATTGTCCGTATATTCAAATCACAATTTTATTATCATTCTTTGACATTTGCATCAAATAGTAATGACACGGCAAATTGACGGGTGTCAATTTCCTTAACTATTAATTTCTCTGACTGTATGTACAAATTAGAACGCCACAAAAATCAGATTTGCAAGTAATTTTATGAGCTGTTTACTAGTAAGGACTTTAATGTCATGTCAGTAGTGCTATTCTGTAAAAATCTCACCGTGATAATTTGGGTGAAGTGAGCTTAAAGTGAGCTGTCATAGTGTCAATCCCTAGCATCAGATGGAATGATTTCTCACGGTATGAGCTCACTTCACCTAAGTTCTCACAGTGAGAATCTACCAGAATCGACCGGCTGGTAATTTCCGACGATCAACACTCAAGGAAAATAAAAATTAGGTACCTACCTACACAGTGAATGAGTTTTTTGTACGTTTATTCAAAACAGTTTTCACTCGAAGTTTTGTTATTATTTAGTTATTGAGTTTTTCCAACTAAAATTTCTCAGTAGCAGCCCGGAGTCTGGATTTGTGCCTGTTTGATGGCAATAGGCTCGCTCTCTATTGGGACATAAACAACATGGATGCCATGACTTACATGGAACTTAAATATATCGGGCGAAATATGGGTTTATTATAGGTGCACTTCTGCCTAACCCATGTTATATTATGTGTTGAATCTATAAATATGTAATTTTTTTGTGTCATTTTGGACTTTATTTCAATTTCCAAGATAATATTCACATAATTTAAAAAGCGGTATCTATGATTATTATTACGTGGTTTAGGTAATAAATAGTTCTTCCTTAAAATGTCAAAATACAATAAAATCTATTCGACTCGGTTCAGGCTTGGAACGGATTACGTTTTTGGCGGATACATTCATGCTAAGACGGTTCTATTTTGCTGAAACTGCGGGATAATTGCGTAACACACTAACAATAGCAATGGCTTTCAGTTTGACAGTTCAACAACATTCATTGCGTTATTTACGTTCTTGAGCAGACAATTTTTTTGAACATATGAAGCAATGGATTAGTAATATCATTCAAAATGATTCAGATTGAGATTGAAACTTTGTTTCGCAATTATGGTACTGGCCTTTAATTTTATAATCAATAACAATTTAACTATTATGAGTTTAAGGGGCTGATTTTTTGAACGCCAAATAACTTTATCGGAGGAATAATTTTGAATTTTTGGCAGTTCTTCCATACAAAAACTGTTAGACGTCAATTTTTGCCACGAACGAAAATATCCGTCGATTGATTGATAAGTCAGCCTTGATTAGTATGGATGAAGTGAGAATAGCAGTAAATGGAATGAAGTATGGTAAAGCAATAGGCCGGATGGAATACCAGTTGAAGTATGGAAGTTATTACGGTTAGATGGATGGACGTGGTTAGCTTTATTCTTCAATAAGTTGTTGCTAGAAGAAGCCATACCTGACGAATGGTGTAACAGTTCACTAGTGCCCATCTTTAAAAACAAAGGTGATGTGCTAGAGTGCAACAACTATAGAGGAATAAAGCTAATGTCACATAGTATGAAGGCTTGGGAGAAAGTTATTGAAAGGCGACTAAGAGAAGAGAGTGAAATTTCGCAAAACCAATTCGGTTTTATGCCTGGTCGAGGTACACCAGATGCCTTTGCTACCCGCCAGCTGTGCGAGAAATACAGAGGTGCGCATAAAAACTTTCACATGGTATTTGTTGACCTCGAAAAGGCATACGACAGAGTGCCTCGTGAAGTTTTGTGGTGGGCGCTGAAGGAGAAAGGTGTGCCAGGGAAGTATGTGCAGTTGATTAGAGCGATGTACAGTCGATGCAGTACCCAAGTCCGGTCTACAGTGGGCACTACTGGCAGCTTCGATGTGGCTGTCGGCTTGCACCAGGGTTCAGCACTCAGTCCGTACCTCTTCGTACTGATAATGGATGCTCTTACATCGGATATCCAAGAAGAGGTTCCCTGGTGTATGCTGTTCGCCGATGACATTGTGCTGGTTGCCGAGAACGGCTTAGAGGTCCAGGTCCAATCTTGGAGGTGTGGTAGGAAAGACTCGAGACCGTTGGCCTGAGAGTAAGTCGGACCAAAACAGAATACCTATTTTGTGATTTTGGCGGTCTCTTCAGTCCTGTGCCCATATCTTTCGCCGGAACGTCCCTATCGATCTGCTCCGACTTTCGGTATCTCGGGTCGCTTGTCCAAGGAGATGGCGATGTAGACCGAGACGTAATGCACCGCATCAACTCAGGATGGATGAAATGGCGACAGGTCACAGGAACAACTTGCGACCCACGGATGCCCCTCAAGTTAAAGGGGAAAATTTATAAGTCCGTGATAAGGCCTGTCGTACTTTATGGGTCTGAGTGCTGAGCCGTGAAGAAGACGGATGGAAAAAGATTGCATGCAGCGGAGATGAGAATGTTGAGATGGATGTGTGGAGTGACGAGAATGGATAAAATAAGAAATGAGTATATAAGAGGAAGTTTGAAAGTGGCGCCAATGACAGAAAAGTTGAAAGGAAATCGTTTGGCTTGGTATGGGCATGTGATGAGAAGAGACGAAACGCATGTGACTAAAAGAGTGATGAATATACATGTTGATGGATGGAGAGGGAGAGGAAGGCCGAAGAAAAGATGGATGGATTGTGTGAGGAATGATATGAAAGAGAAGGGAGTAAATGATAGCGTGACGGTTGACAGGGGGAGAATAGAAGAAGAAAACGTGTTGCGCCGACCCCAAGTAACATGGGATAAGGGCAGGAAGATGATGATTGATAAATCAGCCCTAAATTAATAATAAATTGTTACACTTATTGAAACAAAGCAACTGCCTTTACAATGTCGTATTGTTTTTAAACAAGGACGAACCCTCATTTGTTAAAATATCAATGGGGTTTTACAGACCTATTCAGCGTGTATTAGAAATTGTGGTCATATTTAACGGTGTGGTACAGACCACCAAACTGAACAACTTTCTCCATGGGACCAACATCGTAATCGCGAATAAATAATCGAACGTTTCATATAAAACTTTAATACGAGATCTGTAACTCAGGAACCTCTTATCTCAGACACCTCTCTCTATTTAAGATTGTGCATTATGTTAATCAGTACATAAGATGTTGAGATACATAAAGATCTATGATTATGAAAAAATATATATTATAATATACCTACTCGACCCAAATGTATGGGACAGCTGCTGATAATTTTTTCGTGATTACGATGTTGGTCCCATGGAGAAAGTTGTTCAGTTTGATGGTCTGTACGACATCCTTAAATATGACCTCACCTAATATACGCTGTATGTTATAATATCTGTGCCATTCATAATTGACAGCAGGAAGCGAACTGCTTTATTAGGCAGACAGTCTTAGATATTGAAACAATCGCAATAGTCTTACTCTCTATATTGCTTTTAATGTACAATATACTAGTAGACATTATCGTACTGACAATTATTTTATCTTTTCAGATGCAGTTCTTCACTGTGGCAATCTTATTTGCCTTTGCAATTGGTGGTGAAACAAAGTGTATTACTATTCGGCACTTAAGTTATGAAACGGAAGTCCTTAAAACCGATATTGACAGTCCATACCAGCTAGCTATCGACCATGAGACGAATACTCTCTTCTTCAGCTACACCGCACGAGCGGAAGAAATGTTTAAGTCCGCCTATCTCAATTTGAAAACTGGTGAATACGGCTTAGTTACTGGCATTCGATCAGGTTTTTCCAACGCTGTAAACAGTCAGGATAACACTGTTTATATGGGTGGTGAAGATGGCATATACACATTTGATTATAAAACGCAGGAGGCAACTAATTTACACATCAAGGAAACACATATATGGCAAATGTTCTACAAAGATGGATTATATTTTACTACTTATCCAGAGAGGAAAGTGTATTTCTATAAAAACGATCGAGTCGTGGAAGTGCCTACATTACAGAACATCAAAGTCATGCTAATTGCTGTTACTAATGACAAAGATCTTGTGTATTGTAATACTTCTGGTGTGTTTTTATATAACAGAGAGGAAAAAAAAACCACTTTTCTATATACTGTTGTGGCCAATGGAATGACATCTGATATTGAAGGTAACATATACTTCTCAAGTCGAAAAGGAATTTATTATGTTAATGAAGAAACAATGGAAGTTGAGTGCTTGGTTAGTTTAGAAAATACTTATGGCATAGCCATAGATAACAAAGACCATTTAATTTATTCAGAAGGATCCAGTATAATTCGACTAATACCTACGAAAAAAGCGTGCAGCGGTAATGGCAATTTAACGAAACTAGTCACCATTGATATACGTAAATGATGAATAATAATAGACAGTTATATTATACTTGAAATTTCAAGCAATATGTTTTTTCTTTAGAGATTTCTGTTACCATTATTTGCGCTTTATTCTCAAATTGTATAATGACAATATTGAAAAAAAAAATCAACAGCCTAAGCTTGTATTAAATGTTAATTAAAATAAAAATTAAAAAACTGTAACTGTGATAAATGATTTTATTTTTGTAAGTTGGTTTGCACAAACACTTTTACACGTCAATCATATTTTTTTTTAAATCTCACTACTCTGGGAAGAGAGGCCAAAACAAACTAAGAGGTCACAGTCTCTTTTAAAGTCCAGACATAATCTTGCCAGGCTGTACGAAGACCATGTAGATCGATGTCTGAGATGGTCTTTTGAGGAAAGAACCAAACAGATTGAGTGGACCTGTCCAGTCAGTGCACACATTTGTCAAAAATCGTGCAGCTCAACTCAAAATTTAAGGAAATCAACCATTCGACGAACAATACCAAAGAAAGGGCATTTGGGTAGGCCACATAAATTACTCAAACTGCCAGACCATGATAAAAAGTAACAGAACAAAGAGAATAACAAAAATAAAAAATTAAATGACACACATTGTCTTCAAATTCACAATAGTTAAAATAATATAATACTTTAATATAATTCATTAATGTCAATGTGTACCTATAAAAAAAAAACATTCAAAATGCAAACATTGGAAGCAACTCAATACCAAGCTTTTTTGTCCTCAATATAATCTTTAACGGTATAAAAGGCTTTCTGGCACAACTTACGTTTAATGAAAGATTTGAATTTATTAAGGCTTAAATCTTAAACGTGGCTTCGTAGTTTATTATAAAAGCGTATACATTGGCATCTGAACGAGCCACCTATTTTCTTGAGCCTTGTTGTAGGTACAGACGCCAGCACATCAAGCTATTACAATTTGTCAATTTTTTAAAGTAGATTTTCATTTTTATCGCTAAAGCATAAGGTTCAAAGTTGATTGGGAAAATTTGACAGTTCCGGGTAGCTTGATGAGCTGGCGTCTTTACAACAAATTTGTGTTTATTCCTAGTATTTATATTATGGATATCACTGTATTTTTAAAGAATTTTGTATTTTTATGGGCATATAAAAGAACTTCATAAATATACTGAGAAGGCACAGTCATTACATTAATCTCTTTGAGAGAGCGTCTCGGACTTCATTTATAAATTGATCGAACAGCTCGCTTCTGCAAAACAAAGATAGTCTGAATATCGGCGGCATTTCCCCACAATAGAATACCGTTCGACATTACACTATGAAAATAGCAAAAGTACACTAAACGGGCAGTCTCTATATCAGTTAAATTACGAATTTTTCTAACAGCGTGTGCTGCGGAACTTATGTTTTTTGGCAATTTGTCTATATGTGGACCCCACTGAAGCTTAGCATCCAAAGTTATACCCAAGAATACTGTGCTGTGTGTACCTACCTGTTAAAAATAAAAATTGTGCTGTTGTTAAATTTCGTTGTTTCGTTGCATCTATACAGGGTAAAATTATATTAGCTAGAGATATGTACTCTGCAGCCTTGATGGGTATCGATATCTAAATACGATAAAATAGAAATGACTGGTTTTGGGGGTCAACGACCGCTGGTTGTTTAGTTACTTACTTGAAGTTTGAGTTGAGAAAATTATATTATATTTTATCGTGTTTAGATATCGAAACCCATCACATCTGTGAAGTTTACACAAAAAACAGTTTTTTAAACTGATGTTTCAAGTGACTACACTAACGGCGGTCGATGATCCTTAAAAAAAACCATCATATTCAATTATTTTTGGTTTTATCATCTTTAGATATCGGTACCTACCCATCACTTCTGCGGAGTTTCGCTAGCTAATTAAATTTGACACTGTATAACAAGAGAGAAGAGAAGAGTTAGCTAGTGAAATACTGTTTTGTAATAAAAATATGTACGAGTATGTTTAGGTTAAGGTATTTATGTATGGGCCTGCGTCGCCTGAAATAAATAAATAAATATAACTAAATATTTCGTTTTAAAAAAAAAAGGGGAACCAAAACGTCATGTTTAACTACTTTTCCTATCCTACAATGATTTTAACTTTCAACTAATTATTGACTTTTTTCTACTTTGATCCTCTGTCAAGCAACTTCTGGGTCCGCATGTCACATATACATATAATTAAATTAGTTTAGGACCTAATTTTGGGGCTTACCTTTGACCTTTTTACTTGACAAAGGTAACGCTACAAGGAAGGTTTTATAGGTCACACGAGTTATGTTTGTTTCAAAGTTTTTTACGTTCTACAACCTAAAAATATAGGTTTATAATGTGTATATTTGCCCTGATGGAGTGTAGTTTAAGTCGAGGAAGTTCAATATGGTTGGTGGAATCAACATGGTATTATGTTCTCAACCGTCTCGACTTCAGTCGGGCTTTAGTTTATTTTCCTTAAAAAACCATCTATACCAACCTATACACCTGTATAGGTTGGTATAGATGAGGTATAGGTGAGGTACCTACCTCACCTCTCTTCTTGGAGTCGCACTTGATTCTCGACAGTTAATCCATTACTAATATTACATATGCGAAGGCAAATTGAAGGTGCGGTGGTTCTGTTCTTCATAAAAGGTGACAAATCCTTGCTGAAGAACTATAGACCCATCTCACTTCTGAGCTACGTATACAAGCTGTTCTCGAGGGTCGTCACGAACCATCTCGCCAGGAGACTTGACGAGTTCCAACCGCCAGAACAAGCCGGTTTTCGGAAAGGCTTCAGTACCGTGGACCACATCCATACTGTTCAACAAATTGTACAGAAGACCGAGGAGTACAATCAGCCGCTGTGTATGGCATTTGTGGACTACGAGAAAGCTTTCGACTCCATCGAAATATGGGCAGTTCTGGCCTCTCTGCAACGAACTCGAATTGACTGGCGCTACATCGAAGTGTGGAGATATTTGTATGACGCTGCAACGATGACTGACCATCTAGATCCAGTATTAGAAAACTAGTCCCTTCCAACTGCTCAGGGGGGTGAGACAGGGGGATGTAATATCCCGTAACTTGTTTACCAATGCGTTGGAAGACGTATTCAAGACGCTGGACTGGGCTGGACAGGGTATCAACATGAACGGCGAGTACATCTCACATCTTCGATTTGCCTATGACATCATCATCATGGCATAGACGCTGGAACAGCTAGACCAAATGCTGCACAGCCTAAATGGAGCCTACCGGCGGGTTATAGAATAGAATATTTTTTATTAATAAGTTCACATATAAATTACATAGAAGTTACAACATTACAAAGTTACATATTAATATTATGAAGAAAATATTAAACTATGCCTAAAATAAAATAAATCTAGTGTATAACTTATACATATTGGTTAAAGGCCTAATGAATACAGCCTGGTGGTTGGCCTCAGCATGAATTTGGACAAGACAAAAGTCATGTACAATTCACACGTCTTGCCGAGTCCAATACACATCGACGTGTCGCTTCTCGAAGTTGTGAAGGATTATGTCTACCTAGGGCAAGTCATCCATCTCGGTAGACACAACTTTGAGAAAGAGCCCGACAGAAGGATCCAGTTGGGTTGGGCAGCATTTGGAAAACTCCGTCAAGTCTTCTCGTCGCTTATTCCGCAGTGTTTGAAGACTAAGGTCTTCAACCAGTGCGTCCTGCCCGTCATGACATACGGTGCTGAAACGTGGACACTGACGGTCGGACTGGTTCAGAAATTCAAGGTGGCTCAGTGCGCTATGGAGCGAGCTATGCTCGGAGTCTCTTTGAAGGATAAAATCAGGAATGAAATTATCCGGAATAGAACCGGAGTTACCGACATAGCTTGCAAAGTAAGCAAACTGAAGTGGCAGTGGGCTAGCCATGTCTGTCAAAGGACCGATGACCGGTGGAGCAGACGAGTCCAGGAGTGGAGACCGCGTATCGGCAAGCGTAGTATGGGACGTCCCACAGCTAGATGGACGGACGACCTAAAGAAGGTGGCTGGGGTAGACTGGATGCGGAGGCGGAGGATAGGAGGCTGTAACGCAGTCTGGGAGAGGCCTATGTCCAGCAGTGGACTGCGATAGGCTAAATTGATTGATTGATTGAAGGTAACTTTGGCTGTCTATTTGTCTGTATCTGGATTTCGATGGAATTTGGCGCCAAGGTAGACCATGATTTTATGGTTAGGACATATACGCTTCTTGTTTCTCGGAAGTACGTTCCCGTGGGATAATTTCCGACCTCCACGCGGACAAAGCCGCGGGCAAACGCTAGTCGTTTATGGATGTAAAATTCTGTCTGTATGTTTGCCGTAGAAAAAATATAATTTTCACACACTTTAAAACTAAACACGTAGGCAGGGACTTGAGAGGCAAAGGTGAAGTTTTTATGTCTGGCCATAAAGAAACTTACAGGTAGTTGACCACTGACCTCGCGTACTTGTATGATAGAGGTCAGTGTAGTTGATCTTTAATCAGTTATTACAGGCCGCAGCAACAATATTACGAAAAAGATAATAAAATAGAATCTGTATTAGTCTTGCTCTTGCTTTGTTCACTTTTAATCTTGCGTTGGCAGTTACTGTTTTATGTAATTAAAGCGTCGAGACTGCTAGAATGTCAAAGTCAAATGTCAAAGCATTTATTTTAAATAAGCACAAAAAGGCACTTTTGAACGTCAAAAATTACAATAAAATAGAATTGATTCTAGTCGCCCCTTCCAAAAGGTAGTTTTCGTATGGAGAAGAATGATTTATTCGTATTTACTTGTTTCTCCAAACTATTGGTATAATTATCTAAACTACCTACATATTTGTAGACAAACTAGGATTAAGTAGATTCCAGTATTTCGTATATTCGACAGGACCTGAAAAATCTAAAAATATCGAAATATTATAGAACAATAGACCTAATTATATTCTGAACTGCATTGTAGGAGTGCCCCGTCCCCTCCGCATGATTGCTGTGCGACAGCGCTCCCGTTGAATCAACTGTACAATATACTGTGGTATTACTATAGAAAAGTAGGCACATACATTAAAAAAAACACCCAATTCTTATACTATTTGAGAGTAACAAGTCTCACGGAATTATTAGACGCTGTTTCCACCATAAATCTTTCCTTGCCAGGCATACTTTTATATTTTTACAAGCCTCTCTAGTGTCTTAATAAACAGGCTCGGCTCGTAAGGAGCCGTAAGGAGGGCAGGTAAGATATTGCGCCATATTTCAACTACCACGCCACATGGTATTCATGGCTTTGGGTCTATAGCAGAAGTGCCTCTATTCTGATGAATTTGCAGTATAAACATGTGGATAGATTACGGATATGAATTGTTTTATTAGCTATGGGTTTTCTTACCTGTAGCTCGGATGTTGTTGTTTAGAATTATGCCTTACTGGAAATGGCAAATCATTGTTGGAGTTATCTAAACATATTATAAATTGAAGTCTTTCCTGCCTATCTGTGTGATCAAGTTGTTCTTCTAAATTACGCAATGAATTAAGATGCGATTTCACCATCATTTAGAAAATATATTCCGGAAGATTTATGAATATAATCCGTTAATATTACACTACTTAACACATAATAAAGACATCTTGATGTTTTTCAAGTTGTAAAAACCATACGAAGCAGGACGGGTCGCTAGTTTTCTATAACTAATTAGATCAAATATTGATAATGATCGTAGAGTAGGAGACCCATAGGTTAATTGGAGCGATGATTTCCAAAGTATCATGATGAAAGTTGCCGAAGGCAGAGCTAACTGGCAGGTAATAATTAGAGAGGCGTATCTCCAGCAGAGAACGGCTGATAATAGTGATTATGGCAGTGTGATAGTAGTAGCAGGAGTCATAGTGGCAGAGAAAGTCTTGTGACATTAAGTCAACCTCATCTCAAGTCTAATCAAACTTACGTTTCAAATGAATAAATATTTCAAGTTAAACAAATATCAAAATTATTTTAATGGCATTTAAGTTGATTTCAGAGTGACTAGCACTATTGAAAAAGTTATAAAAATGCATGAAGTTGTAGTGCAAATTGAACTTTACTGTGTAGGATTTAAAGTTATTTTTCCATAAACTCATATTTGTTTACATTTTGTGCTAATAAACCGCAAATGCAGATTAGGTATTATTATTGTAATTATACTAAGCATTAGCATAATCAGTCTATAATGTTCCTACTTCTGGGACACAGGCCTACTCTCGGTGGGAGGGAGTGGCCCGCAATCCACCATGCGGGCCCAGTGCGGGTTGGTAGATGTCTCGTCTTCGAATTATTGGTTCTAGGGCATGCCGGTTACCTCACGTTTCTGAAATCCATTATGCAAAATATTTAAAAAAAATACAACACCACACTATTGAATTAGGAAATTCCTGTAATGATAGTGATGTTGAGTTAATAAATAAATAAATAATAAATAAATAAACACCAAGTAAGTTATAATACCAACAAAAATCCACACGACTTCGAAATTAACTCGGAAGGGCATAAAATATGCATAAATTCGATCCTGTGTGATTTGAACATGAAGCTTCGTTACTTTAAATATGAATTTGAGAGTTAATACCTACATTATGGGGCAGAGGCACGTTTGCTTTGTAATTCATTTGGCGGTTCGTTAACATGTTAACAGACTTAAAAAGAAGCCTTGGCAAAAGACATGTAGCTTTGCTCTTTAATTGAAAACATAAAAGCAAAAAAGCATGTTTTAATATGTTTGATTTCGCTTTTGACGTGAAATGAAGCGTGAGAAAACAAGGCCTGCTCTTTTGACTTTTAAAATATAGGTTGAATTTCTTTGATTTTTTACAGATGCTATCGTAAATGCTGGATTACACAAACGTGTTCCGGATCAAACGCAGCAAATGTTGATCATCACGTTTCGCGCAGGTGTGGACACATTGTAAGCGTGCTGTGTCGAATTTTGCTCACGCCGCCGCCGGATATAGTGTGCTGGCACTACTCTGCTGGCTGGCTAATAGGTATTTTCACCATGGATGAGTTGGGCGGATGTATGAAGTGTAGTAAAACTCAGGTCACTATGTTTTACATTTTTTTTTTATTTATAAACAACCAATGTTACACCGCCAAATTAATACAGTTCTCCCCCGCCGTACGGCCGTCCAGATTAAAAATTCCCGCGCTCGCAGAGTGTTGTCAACTCATCATATCGATTCCTCAAATCGATTATACTTAGGTACCGTTAATCCGTTTAGGTATTTAATTTGATATTTAATTAAAAAGTTGTATTAATTGCTATTAGAAAATCATAAACCTTATAGAAGTTCGAAATTACATAGGTTTTTAAAACATTTTTTACTTATAAATAATCATATTTTCAAAATAGATTATAACTGGCCAGTCTCTCATACATAAAAACTTTTTTTCGCAATACTTTTTGAGTGGCCTGGTATTTACCCAACATTACACGTAATATCTTCAGCGCATTTCAGATTCGCAGCACAGCGGTCGTCACAAGGGTCCCGCCGGACCACGCTGAGTGAAATATGGTGCAATAAATTACTATATTATCGCGCGCAGTCGATTTTGTGCCCCCTGCTTTCTAGACACTTCGTTATGTCCGGACAGTGGGTATTGAGAGTTAGAAACTCTATGGTATAATGTTTCTTGTGTCTTCTACAGATTAGTTCTCGTTGACTAGCACGTTAGTCTAGTGGTCGTGAGAGTGGCTACTAGGCTTCAGGTTCTTAGTTCGATTGCTAGGTCGGGCAAAGTGTTTTTGGATTTTTCCTTTAAGATTCGTGCCCGGTTGAAGGCAATAGCTATTACATGGGACTTCATCGTAACTGGCAAAATGTGGGTGTACTAGGTACAGGTACACCTCTGCTTAAGTCTTCGGGGTTTAAAGGCATGTAGTTCTCTTTGTGGTTTATTCAAGATGTGATAAAAATAACTGAAAACTTGAAAAGGGATTATTGTTCTCATCATTATGAACTACTTTTATTATAGGACCAACTCAAGTATGAAGAGAAATCAGCTATTTCCTAAATTTTGTGTATGACGGCGGTACGTTGTCGTACTATTGTAAACGGCACGTGCACCGGACCGATCAGACGATGTCGCCATCCCCACCTCCCCCACTATACTCGACTTGTTTGTGCTCGGGTATAAAACGAGGCCGGGCATAGCGATCGAGGCATTCCATTCCTGACTTCTGTACGGTGCACATGGTTGTCATAGCGCCTAGAGTTGCTGGTTATTGTGATAAAATCTTATAATTAACAAATTATTATAATTAATTAAGTCACAGTTATAATAAATTGATTAAGTGAATCAACCGAATAAAAGTTGATTAATAAGTAAAACTACCTGCTTTTTTACTTTAAAATATTAGATCCTGACATCCTGCCTACATGTACATAAGCGAACATAAAATAAATGTATGGAGCAGCTGTTTTCTTTTCATAATTCACAGTTGGCCCCATAGTAATAGTTGTTCAAAAAGATGATGATATTTCAATTACACCTTGTGGATATCTCTTTCTTTTGATGTTCCTTTGGTCTTGAATATGATTTTGAAATCTACATAAGGTTCGAAATTTTATGACCATTTTTTTATGCAATTTAATCGAAATAACACATTAATGTTCAATTAATAACCTGTTTATGTTAAAAGTTCAAACATTGTGATGATTAATGTACCTATCTCCGAAATATATACATCCCAATGTATTGTTGTTGTTCTCATAAGGTCGTAGGTTCAATGGTCGGAATGAGCTGAGCAATCTGTAGTGATGAGACACGTGACTTATATTTTGCAACTAGCTTCTGGCCGCGACTTCGTCCGCGTGAAATTTCACCCTCCCCCCATTCACCCTCTTAGGGTGGAATTTCGAAAAACCCTTTCTTAGTGGATACCTGCTCTTCACAAAGAACACACCCTCCAAATTTTATGTCTCTAGGACCAGCGGTTTAGGCTGTGCGTTGATATATCAGTCAGTCAGGACTTTGAAAGATAGATTAGTCTATTCGGTAAATCTTAATTACTATACTGAAAAAGTAATTTCGGTACCTAATTACTATTGTAACAAACTAATCTGTATTATAACAAGGCATCTTTTACATCTACGTTTTGTAGGCGTTTGTCGGACACTTACGTTGTGCTAGTTTCGATTTAACCATAATAAGTACTATTAATTATTCTGTGCCATAATTCCAAGTTCTTCTTATTCAAGTGACAGCTGTACCTACTGTGTGGGAGTTTGTTGCGCCTTTTCTTCTTCCCAGATAAAGCACTAGAAAATGTTGAAGAGCGGGTGTTTTGGGGGATTAATTTTGATGTTTAATAAAAAGCGCTGATTGTCAGCCTAGTTTCATTAAATGACTTTTGATTTGATTGTCCTCGCCTCTGCCAAATCCAGCATGGTCGCTTTCAATGAGCATTATCAATCTTTGACTCCACAAATTTAACGTAGGTACCTATGGGAGGACAGCGTAGGCCTGCCAACAAGTACCAGGTACTTGATAAAATAAAAAATGGTCTACAGATCTAAAGTCTACAAGGCTTACAAAGTCCTCACATTTACAAAATAAGAATCTATCGAAAGGATAAATAAAATATAAAAATCTACTAAAACCAAGAGATATGATTGCCATTACAACCACTAATAAAGAAGTGAAAAATTAAAATTGTCTGTATATAATGTCAAATAATAAAAAGATTATGTCAAAGAAGTATGTAAAAAGAAATAAAAAAAACATACTAATATTGCGCTATTTTAGGGCAACTCAAACATTAAACAACATGATTTATCTACTTAATCCCAATTTGTCTACAAATATATAGGTAGTTTAGATAATTATACCAATAGTTTGGAGGAAGAAGTAAATACGAATAAATCATTCTTCTTCTACCTATGAAAACTACCTTTTGGAACGGGCGACTAGAATCAATTCTATTTTTTATTGTAATTTTTGACGTTCAAAAGTGCCTTTTTTGTGCCTATTTCAAATAAATGCTTTGACTTTTGACTTTGACATTGACATTCAAGCAGTATCGAAGCTTTAATTACATAACACAGTAACTGCCAACGCAAGATTAACAGTGAACAAAGCGAGAGCAAGACACACAGATTCTATTTTATTATCTTTTTCGTAATATTGTTGCTGCGGCCTGTAGCAACGGATTAAAGGTCAACTACCTATGTTTCTTTGTGGCCAGATATAAAAACTTCAACTTTGCCTCTCAAGTCCCTGTCTACGTGTTTAGTTTTGAAGTGTGTGAAAATTATATATTTTCTACGGCAAACATACAGACAGACTTTTACATCTATAAACGACTAACTTTTGCCCGCGGCTTTGTCCGCGTGGAGGTCGGAAATTATCCCAGGGAACGTACTACCGAGAAAAAAGTAGCGGACCTATGTCCTAACCAAGAGCATGGTCTATCTTGGCGGCACATTTCATCGAAATCCTATAACAGACACGCAAAGTTACTTTCGCATACGTAATATTAGTATGGATTAACAACTGTTGAGAATCAACTGCGACTCCAAGAAGAGAGGTGAGGTGCCTGTGTAGGTTGGTATAGGTATGATTAGAGTTTTTTAAGGATAAACCTATAGCCCGACTAACTGAATCAAAAGTCGAGATGGTTGAGAACATAATACCATGTTGATTCCACCAATCATATTGAACTTCCCTCAACTTAAACTACACTCCATCAGGGCAAACCTATATTTTTAGGTTGTAGGAAGTAAAAAACTTTGAAACAAACATACCTACTTACATAACTCGTGTGACCTATAAAACCTTCCTTGTAGCGTTACCTTTGTCAAGTAAAAAGGTCAAAGGTAAGCCCCAAAATTAGGTCCTAAACTAATTTAATTATATGTATATGTGACATGCGGACCCAGAAGTTGCTTGACAGAGGATCAAAGTAGAAAAAAGTCAATAATTAGTTGAAAGATAAAATCATTGTAGGATAGGAAAAGTAGGTAAACATGACGTTTTGGTTTCCCCTCTTTTAAAAACGTAATATTTAGTTATAGTGTCATATTAAATTGGCTAGCGAAACTTCACAGACGTGATGGGTTTCAATATCTAAATACGATAAAATATAATATATTTTCTCAACTCAAACTCTAAGTAAGTAACAAAACAACCAGCGGTCGTTGACCCCCAAAACCAGTCATTTTTATTTTATTTATTTTATCGTATTTATATATCGATACCCATCAAGGCTGCAGAGTACCTATCTCTAGCTAATATAATTTGACCCTGTATAGATGCAACGAAACAACAAAATTTTACAACAGCACAATTTTTATTTTTAACAGGTACACACAGTTACAGTTATGTTTTTAATTTTTTATTTTAATTAACATTTTCAAACACAAGCTTAGGCTGTTGATTTTTTTTCAACATTGTCATTATATAATTTAAGAATAAAGCGAAATTAATGGTAACAAAAATCTTTAATGAAAAAAACATATTGCTTAAAATTTCAAGTATAATATAACTGTCTATTATTATTCATCATTTACCTACGTCAATCTTGACTAGTTTCGGAAGCTGGCTTTTGTCGCTGCA
Source organism: Hydraecia micacea (assembly GCA_914767645.1). Classification (NCBI taxonomy): domain Eukaryota; kingdom Metazoa; phylum Arthropoda; class Insecta; order Lepidoptera; family Noctuidae; genus Hydraecia; species Hydraecia micacea. Next base: position 12,868,288 of record OU611783.1, on the reverse strand, counting down.
CGCTTTTTTAGTAGATTTTAGTCTAATTATACTTGATCCTTCTGAATAAATGAAATTGCCATTGCTTTCTATGGCTACGCCATAAGTATTGTCTAAACTAGCCAAGAACTCAACTTCCTTTGTTTCTTCATTAACATAATAAATTCCGTTTGGACTTGAGAAGTATATGTTACCTTCAATATCAGATGTCATTCCATTGGCCACAACATTACTTAGAAACATGGTTTTATGTTCCTTTCTGTTATATAAAAACACACCAGAAGAATTACAATACACAAGATCTTTGTCGCTAGTAACAGCAAGTAGCATGACTTTGACGTTCTGTAATGTAGGCACTTCCACGACTTGATCGTTTTTATAGAAATACGCTTTCTCATCTGGGTAAGTAGTAAAATATAATCCATCTTTGTAGAACATTTGCCATATATTTGCTTCCTTGGTGTGTAAATTAGTTGCGTTCTTCGTTTTATAATCAAATGTGTATACGCCATCTTCACCACCCATATAAACAGTGTTATCCTGACTGTTTACAGCGTTGGCAAAACCTGCTCGAATGCCAGTAACTAAGCCGTATTCACCAGTTTTCAAACTGAGATAGGCTGACTTAAACAATTCTTCAGCTCGTGCGGTGTAGCTGAAGAAGAGAGTATTCGTGTCATGGTCGATAGCTAGCTGGTATGGACTGTCAATATCGGTTTTAAGGACTTCCGTTTCATAACTTAAGTGCCGAATAGTAATACACTTTGTGTCACCACCAATTGCAAAGGCAAATAAGATTGCCACAGTGAAGAACTGCATCTGAAAAGATAAAATAATTGTCAGTACGATAATATCTTCTCGTCCCACATACCGCAGTGTCTCAAGAAGAAAGTCTTTGACCAGTGCGTATTACCAGTGATGACATGGCACTGAAACGTGGTCGCTCACAATGGGCTTTATTAGAAGGCTAAAAGTCACCCAAAGGGCAATGGAGAGGGCTAATGCTTGGAGTTTCCCTGCGTGATTGAATCAGAAATGAGGAGATCCGCTGCTATCAATTATGAATGGCATAGATATCCTGCCGCAATTATCCCGCAATTTCAGCAAAACAGAACCATCTTAGCATGAAAGTATCCGCCAAAAACGTATTCCGTTCCAAGCCTGAACCAAGTTGAATAGATTTTATTGTATTTTGACATTTTAAGGAAGAACTATTACCCAAACTACCTAATCATAGATACCGCTTTTTAAATTATGTTAATATTATCTTGGAAATTTTAAGTTAATATTTCTCCATATTATTTATTTACTTACATAATATAGGCTATACAAATATAATATTCTTGGAAATTGAAATAAATCCAAAATGACACAACAAAAAATGGGTTAGGCAAAAGTGCACCCACATTTCGCCAGCTATCTTTAAGTTCCATGACAATGAATTTCCCTGACTTTATTTACGACTCTCAGCAAAAGTGACATGAACATTTTTCTGTGGAAGCTGGCGTAGTCGCCATTTTGTTTTTTTCTGCGAAATGACACTTTGGGGACCATAATTATTCCTGAATATTTTTTGTTTGTTTCATAGTCCCTTGCCCACATAAATTATCTACCTACCTAATTATACCAGTCTCATCGTACACCGCAACTTTGAAGAAAAATGGTGGCATTGTTAAACCATAATACAATGTCTTATAATTATGGTCCCACATACCATGAACCATATACATCATGAACATGGTTTAAGCAACTTTGCGTTTAGCAGATATATCTCTACTAACAATTTGGTAAGTCAATAACAATTTGGATAAATAAGCAAGACACTAAATTAAACACCTAAAAGTAAGAGTCCGTAGCAATCTGCAGACGACGGTACCCATCAGGTGACATATCGGCACGACACTACTGGTTTCTATGCTACGGAAGGTATTTCATAGTTCGTTTTCGAGGTAATATAAAAATACGTACCATAAACATTATGAGAACCTCGAATTTACACTGAATATTTTTATTTGTAACAAACACCTTTATTCAATTGACTTCGAAGCTACACTAGTGTTTTTATTGATGCATTGATTCATATGTATAATAATTATTATTGTAAATTTATTGCAATTACTCGTATAGAGGTTATAACAAGTTATCAGAAATGACTGTCCTCTTGACATTATAAACAATGTGAAGTACTTACGCGCTGATAAAAATATTGTTTTCAAGAGGGAATATGAAAACTATATTATACTGAAGTAAGTTAGGTAAATATCAAGCTATTGACAACCCACATCTATCGTTCCTTTTCCCAACTTTATTGGGGTCGGTCTGTCTGCCAGTTTAATCGAATGCAGCTGAATACAATTATTTTATGTGGGACGACTGCCTATCTGACCTCCACAATCCAGTGAATGGTTAGTAGGTACGATACCCCTTGGTAAAACTGGTTGTCTACCCATAACGACTATCAGAGACGTAATGACAGCCAGGACCAACGGCATAACGTGCTTTTTGAGGTATGGAGAGTTCTCGGTATGGAAAGGATGTTCATTCATCCACGGACCGACTGTAGCAAGCGTAACGTAAACCCTTTCATTACCGCAAGAAATGTCAAAGCCTATACCAAAAAATCTGCTTTTTTACAAGAAAAACTAAATCCCATCACCATTTTCATGTTTAACTATTAGGTACCTACTGTAATTTGTAAACATTGTAAAAGCCAATTATTTTTAAAAGAGTAACCGTGGAGTTTCTTGCCGGTTCTTCTCCATAGGAAACGACCAATTGGAACCGTGCACCTAGCTTCTGACGTTTCACAAGTGCCCATGTCGGTTTGTGTGAAATAAAATATTTTGATTATGAATATTTTTGAAATGTGCTGATTAAGCCCTTTCATTTGATACACGGCATCACAATTTTTTTTTTAAGTTGTGGCTTTATTTCTACTAGAGGGCGCCATATTCAATTTATTGTGATGTCACATAGCCTATAACCAGCGGACGATCAAGACGCTTCCAACGATACCACATTTGTCAAATTATGACAAGTAGTTTAGAAGTTATGAGGGAACAGATGAACATACATATACATACCAGTCAAAATCATAACTCTTCTCCTTTTTGCTTCGACGTCGTAGTCGGGTAAAAAAAACAACCCATTCTTATACTATTTGAGAGTAACAAGTCTCACGTAATTATTAAACGCTGTTTCCACCATAAATCTTTCCTTGCCAGGCATATTTTTATATTTTTACAAGCCTCTCTAGTGTCTTAATAAACAGGCTCGGCTCGTAAGGAGCCGTAAGGAGGGCAGGTAAGATATTGCGCCATATTTCAACTACCACGCCACATGGTATTCATGGCTTTGGGTCTATAACAGAAGTGCCTCTATTCTGATGAATTTGCAGTATAAACCTGTGGATAGATTATGGATATGAATTGTTTTATTAGCTATGGGTTTTCTTACCTGTAGCTCGGATGTTGTTGTTTAGAATTATGCCTTACTGAAAATGGCAAATCATTGTTGGAGTTATCTAAACATATTATAAATTGAAGTCTTTCCTGCCTGTCTGTGTGATCACGTTGTTCCTCTAAACAACGCAATGGATATATATAGTTATACAAATGCATGAAGTTGTAGCGTAAATGGAACTTTATTGTGTAGGATTTAAAGTAATTTTTCCATAAACTCATATTTGTTTACATTTTGTGCTAATGAATCGCAAATGCAGACTAGGTCTATTATTGTAATTATACTAAGCATTAGCATAATCAGTCGATGGGAGGGAGTGGCCCGCAATCCACCATACGGGCCCATTGGTTCTAGGGCATGCCGGTTTCCTCACGATGTAGTACATCAGAGGGACAATTCTAGTAATTTTAAGAACGTTCACAGTCTAATCTCAGTCTTAATCTGTCAAAAATACCTCTAATTTCCCTACATTTTGACAAGTTTTTGACATTTGTTTCCACACTACTTCGAAATTAACTCGGAAGGGCATAAAAAATATGCATAAATTCGATCCTGTGTGATTTTAACATGAAGCTTCGTTACTTATACGAACTTGGGAGTGAATACATTATGCGGCAGAGGCACGTTTGCTTTATAATTCATTTGGCGGTTCGTTAACCATTTTAACAGACTTAAAAAGAAGCCTTGCCAAAAGACATGTAGCTTTGCTCTTGAATTGAAAACATAAAAGCAAAAAAAGCATGTTTTAATATGTTTGATTTCGCTTTTGACGTGAAATGAAGCGTGAGAAGACAAGGCCTGCTCTTTTGACTTTCAAAATATAGGTTGAATTTCTTTGATTTTTTACAGATGCTATCGTAAAGGCTGGATTACACAAACGTGTTCCGGATCAAACGCAGCAAATGTTGATCAACGCGCTTCGCGCAGGTGTGTACACATTATAAGCGTGCTATGTCGAATTTTGCTCACGCCGCCCGGATTTAGTGTGCCCGCCGCATCTACTGCTCTGCTGGCTGGCTAATCCAGCCCTTTCTCAACTATGTTGGGGTCGGCTTCCAGCCTAACCGGATGCAGCTGAATACCAGTGTTTTACTGCCTATCTGACCTTTACAATCTAGTTACTGGGTAATACGATACCCCTTGGTAAGACTGGTTGTCAGACTTTCGGGCTTCTGACTACCCGTAACGACTGTCAAAAATCTACGAATAACAAGCGGTTTGAGTTCAAGTAAATTCCAAAAAAAAAAAAAAATGTATAAAATACAAGAGGGAATGGATTCCGAATATCAAATTAAATATTAAATATAATTTTTTTATGAGACTCGAAGAGGCAAAATAACCCAGTATACCGAATTCACGCAAGATTCACAACTCGTAGCAAAACAAAAACTTCACAAATATTCAGAATCAAAGAAAACTGCTATCTAAGAAAAAATAAATACTCCCGTCTAAATAATTTCTCGCTAAAACCCTGTAAACATAACATTCATTGTACGTTTTATGAACTTGAACTAACAAAAGGAACTAAGTCATCCATTTCTGGGGAAATCGTTTACCCCGCCAATGTCGATAACTGATAATTGAATTCATGAAAGAAGATAGAAAAAAAACTAAACTTTCTACGTGATACGAAAACGGGATTCGGGCTATCAACACTCGTTTTGTAAGTCAATGAGAAAGAACCAATACTGTTGTATGCCTGCCATATCAGATTTAAAGAATAAATTCCTTTTCGCAATAACGAGTAATTGTTTATGTTTATTTATGAACTCCATTCAGGCTGTACGATCTCATTACTTAGGACTATTTATGTCCTTTCGATAATAATGTTCAAATGTAATAAATGTTCAATATATTTTACTTATTTGTTTGGATTTTTTGTCTAAACTAATATTATAAGGAGAAAAGATTTGATTTTTTGTATGTCTGCTTGTTCACGCTAAAACGGCTGAATGGATTCGGATGAAATTTGGCACATGGGTAAACTATGACCTGGATTAAGACATAAGATACACTATTACACGTCAATCACATTTTTTTTTAAGCTAGATGAGGTCGGCGTTTCCTATCTGACTACTCTGAGAAGAAAGGCCGAAACAAACTCAGAGGTCACAGTCTCTTTTAAAGTCCAGACAAAATCTTGGTCAGATCATGTGAAGACCATGTAGATTGGTGTCTGAAATGGTCTTTTGAGGAAAGAACCACACAGATTGAGCGAACCTTTCCAGTCAGTGCACGCATTTGTCAAAAGTCGTGCAGCTCAACTCAGAACTTGAGGAGCTCATTGATTCGACGAACAATGCCAAAGAAAGGACATTTGGGTAGGCCGCGTAAATTACTCAAACTGCCAGATCATGATTAAAACTAACTAAGAAGGAAAACAGAAAAAAGAAATGACCCACATAGTCCTCACATTCACAATAATTAAATAAAATTACCGAGGTATGTATGTACATTACAGAGTATCACTACTGAACAACTTTGGGAAGGTGCTTGAGAAAATTATACACGGACATATTTACGCTGCAATTAAGCTTTGTATACCCGCTTCCCAACACTGTTTCGTTAAATCACGTTCAGTCAACACCAACCTTCCCGAGCTTACAAACTTTTTTGTTACTGTTATGAATGACGGTGCCCAAGTGGACGTAATATATTTCGGAAAAGCGTTTGACCGGGTAGATTTCTGCATTCTGATCGAAAAACTAAACGGCGTAGGTATTAAGGAGAACTTGGTAAGGTGAATAAATTAATAAATACACAACTTTGGACCCGTTTAATACCACGCGAACAGACTTAAAAAGGAGATTATCCAAATGCTCCATCAAACGCCGGATACTTAGCGTACTAAGTAGAGCCAGTTTAGTAAGTAATAATTAATAAGTATGTCACTCTCAATATTTCAATTTTTTTCTGTGTACGTTGTAATTGGTGTAATGTTTAGATTAATAATTATGTTATACTTACTGTCAGCTGTGAAGCTACATTATAAAGCTACTAAGCTACTTAAAAAAAATCAGTTGTTCCCTACATTTTGACGAGTTATACGAACATAAATGTAGGGAACAGCAAATTGTTTATCGCGATTTCAGGTTTGGTTCCATAGTAAAAGTTGTTCATAATGATGAGTACAATGACCTCTTTAGAGGTTGTTGGTGTTTTTCCAATAACCCTGTATACAACAAATACATTTTCTATGAATGAAAAACACAATTGGTTTTACCAAGTCCAAGATCAACTTCATATTGCGAATAGGAATAGCTGCTTATTTGCAGTGTGGACTGGTCGGGACTATGCAATGAAAGTAGTGAGGATTCACAGAGACGATGATTTTAGAAAAATTAAATGCTGTAAAAGCAATTGATTTTTGAGATACCTACCAAGTCCCTCCCTGATTACTCCGTGACCATCATTATTAACAATATTTCAATTAATACAAGTAGGTATCTAAAGTAAAAAAAAAAAGAAAAAATTAACAAATAACTCAAAAATATCAAAGTCGTTTAGTCGTAGCTACAGTACAGTGTCGTGAACTCGTGGGTTGTCGCCGTACTAAAATATACCTAATCGGACAGAACGCAATTTTGTGATAGGCCAAGCTGGCCTAGGTGTAGTACGGAGTTTCAATAGAATAAGAGGCCCGCTTACACTGACGTGCGGTTGATTGTACCTAGTGTGTTTGTCCACCGCAGCCGTCACCGGCACGTTACCCAGAACAAGATGACGGTACCGAAGTAGCAATACAAACATTTACTACGGCTGCGTATCAACTGCAAGTCCGTCACGCGAGAGCCGTCATCACGGCCGCCGAAGGTTCGAATAGTTTGAACTCGGCCCGAGATTGTGACGGGTCGATATGCCGTCAATACAAAGCAAGTTTGATCTTGTCCGCACGCTGCCGTGGCATCGGCACCGGTGCCGTTCGCTCGGCTTTTGTTTTGTCTATCATAACATAGGTACTGAAATGAGTTCGGTCGCAGTGGAGAAACGATCGCCGTCACCGGGACGTTCGAATAATCTCGTTTCTCGGTGACGGCTGCGGTGGACAAACGCCCTTACTCTATTTGAAATCCTCAATCGTTTCTCGGCCTACTGCCAGAATTGTTAGTCATGCGCAAAGCATTCTCAATGATTGGACTGGACAATCCTACCAAGGCTTTACATTTGAAGCTGAACGACTAACATCTTTTCTTTTTAAAAGTTAGTTGATCGTAAAGGTAGTCTTTTATAGAAAGAAAAGTATACATTTATATAGCACAGATTAAAAGGCACACAATATAATATACATCAGACTAAAAAAAAAACAAAAAGTGAAAGTGCGATGAAAGAAATTTGCAGAAAATGTGCCTCGCGGCTGCGCCAAAGGCCCATTTAAGCAAAATTGCCGGACAACTAGTGCTTGACACTGGTTTTCAACTGGACCCGACCTGCACCTGGACCTGGATTAAAAAAAACAAGAATCGCATTGATTTAATAACATAAACATTTATGAATGTTATCGAAATTAAACGAAAAGTTGAAATCCAACAAAAGATTTTGCCGATGAAGTTATTTTATGATGCAGCATCCATTTAGTTCGAAAATCACATCACACTAATATTATAAAGGCGAAAGTTTGTGTGTTTGTATATTTGTTACTTCTTCACGCAAAAACCACTGAACGGATTTAGATGAAATTTGGCACACATATAGTTTTTATCCAGGATTAACACATAAAATACCATTCATCCCAATATTCCCACGGGATCGAAACGTATGCGGGTGAAACCGTGGGGCGCTGCTAGTCAATTAATAAAGTCAGTAATTCTTAAAGGACGTCTGCGGGGTAATTGCGCAACACGCTCACAATTCAACTACCTACAGTCCGTACGTCGAGAGAATGCGTTTACCTGTCAGTGCTTCAATTCTGGTTACTAATAAAGATTAAGATTTGGTTTTTTGAGCCATCCTATGTCCTTTCCCGGGGCTCTAACTATCTCTACACCTAATTTCAACTAAATCGGTTTAGCGGTTTAAGCGTGAAGAGGTAACAGACAGATAGACACACTTACGCATTTATAATATTAATATGGATTAAATTCAATTACTTATTTATTTATTTTAATTATTGATCAGATAGACTTAAGTGTCTATGTACTTTTAAGGCTTCGGTGGCTATTTCGTGTGGACCACGAAGCCACCCCAACTACGGATGTTGTTGACCAAATTAGTCGAGTCCCCTTGCTTGTAAATAAAGCACTTGAGTATGACGGATATCTTGTAGTGTTTACCAAGAGTGTTTACAGATGGCCCTTGCCCCTGTCATATTGGGGCGCTTGTCGAACTCAGGTTCGGGATGGGGAACAGTTTGAAAAATAAAATAGGCATTGATTTAAAGCGGCAATTGTTTATTTAATTGTAGTTATGGTAAATTAAAAATTACAAAATGAATGTTTATAACAAGTTTGGTAGCAAAAACAGCAGTAAACTAAAAAAAACATCCGGCGAAGTGCGTGTCCGACCACGTACAATGAAGGGTTCCGGTATCCGGATTGTAGAATGGAATAACCAACCAATTTCCTTTTTATTACTGTTCACGTTTTACTGTAAAAATAATTTACAAACCGCTGCCCGTTAATTTTTTCTCCAACAGATTAAGAGGACATTAGTTGAAAGTATTTGAAGGTTATCACGTTAGTGCCACCAGTTAAAAGAAACGAGGTGTGATCATTATTTCTAAAATAGTAACCGTGGAGTTTTTTGCCGATTCTTCTTTATATGAAACGACCCGTTGGAACCGTGTACCTAGTTTAGTAGGTTTTATGTGAAATAATATACATTCGAATTTTGAATTCTGTTGAAAACGGAATAATCTAGACTGGTAACACTGTACAGGTTGGGCTAAAAGTACCTAATGTCGTAATGTGAATTGGCTGTAAGTTTTTGGATATGAAGAAAATTGGGCTCTGTGTCACGGAAGTATATTAAAAGCTATAAAGTTTATGAAATGAAGTTGAAAAAATTATATTGGTTATAATGATCACCTCCTGAGTGACATTTGTGCTCGTTTGACGGCATTTTGAATTATTGCTCGCAAAACATCTGGCTCCAAATTGGTGAGTTATGTATGACATTACTTTTGTCCTATTTGGGGGGCAATTCTCGTAATTTTAAGAATGTTTACAGTCTGATCTCAGTCTCAATCTGTCAAAAATACTTGTAATTTCCCTACATTTTTAACAAGTTATTGATATTGATTGTCGCTGAGATGAAATTGTGACTAGATTTTGAACGTTTTTAATTACTGTAATTGGTCTTCCGTTATTATGTTTGCGTAACCTAGATACAGTAGCTGACCTTAAAGATGACACATTGAGTGTTAGAAAAGTTCTGCTAAGCAGATCGTTGTGCCTGACACTCCTACCTGTGTGACAGTTTTTTTCTAAAGCTTAATTTACGATCGCGACGTCAAAAACATGTCTAAAGTAGCAAACATGTTTCTGACAAGCTTTTTGTCAAATCTTAATTTCGTCCTACGACATACATAATTAAAGCGAGCGTAGGTGAAATTAATTTGCTTTTAGCAAAATCTTTGAGAGATCCGATGATATCAAATTTGTAAAACATATACGATCATAAATAGGCAATATAATATTATAAGATATGAAGATTTACAATAAAATATAAATATAGAACGCTGAGACGGTACGTAAAGGTTTATAGCTAAGTTTACTTGTACATTATGAAGAAAAATGAAAATAAGCTCGATAAGAAACTAACTGAAATGGTGCAGAAAACTGTTATTGTATGGGTATTAAAACTACGGTTAACGGCTGCAAAGAATGCCACCTGTCATGGTTGCCATCAAAGACGATTATGAGAGAAATGACATCAAAAGTATGTGTATAATTTAAAGTTAAAAATTTCAACGCAATATTTGATTCATTGGTGCTTACATTACATATATAGGTTTTTATATAAAATTCAAAGTCCTGATTGACTGATATATCAAAGCACAGCCTAAATCTCTGGTTCTAGAGACATGGAATTTGGAGGGTGTGTTCTTTGTGAAGAGTAAGTATCCACTAAGAAAGGGTTCCTGAAGATAGAAATTCTAACCCTAAGAGGGTGAATGGGGGGAGGGTGACATATCACGCGGACGAAGTCGCGGGCAGAAGCTAATTTTACTATACAGGTACATGAAAATAAACTCAAAATACCTTCCCGATTAAACGGTTAACACGAGAGCTTTTAACCAAAGCCACGAGGAAGGTAATCGTGGCATTTTTGTTTAACGAGAGGACCCTTGTACCCGAATAAATCATTCATCGGAACGTGGACGTAAATATTTGGATCACGGAGGGTGTCCTCGGAAATGTCGCTACAGGCAAAGAATTAAATCGTTAGATCCGCCATACAGCATCCAGCCATGCTGCATCCAGTTAGACTGGAAGTAACCCCAACATAGTTGGGAAAAGGCTAGGCAGATGCTGATGAACCGCCATACACACATACATAAACTCACGCCTTCTTCCCGTGGGAGTAGGCAGACCCTACAGAACGTCATCTACTACGATCCTTACTGATACTCCTATTGTTTCGTTTACAATTGTTTAATTAATAAAAAAAATATTTTTCGTTCATACATCTAGGCAAAATTTGATCCGCCCAACCGCTGCCGTGTCAAAAATGATCATGTTTCTGTTCCGCAATTTCGTTCGAAACGGGTTGTGCGAGCTCACTCTTCTCAGTGTAAACACTTTTTCGCACGACCTTAGTACGGTGAGGGCACATCTAACCATTTAAATCTTTGGCTACGGGCCTGTTAAAATAAAGGTAGACGGTAGTAGGTGGTCTATGTAAAGGATATTTTGTAATATTAGTTTTTATCTATTTTCTCTTTTGTGTTTGTTTACTAAAATTGTGCAAAACAAGAGGAAGTATGGTGATTTATTAAAAAAACACTGAATTATATTTTCTCTTTTTTCGTTATGCTAATTGTGCTTAAAAAAATGAGAGGTTATTTATTACGAAAATAAATAAATAGGTAAGCGAAGTTTGTTTCTTTTTTCGGCACAGGCGATAACCATGGTAAAAAGTTTCATAGTTTCATTTAACCCCTCAAGCGTCAAGTGTACCTACACCAAATGTACTTAAGAGAAAGCGCTCGAAACGTCAACGGTACACCAAGTGTACACAAAAGTGTTCATAGCGAGGCTGATTGCCCACTATGAAGTATTGAAGCTGATTAAGCCGACTTTATTGCAATTCTGAACCGATTCTAATTCCACTTCTCTCCTCATAAACAAAATCTAAAAGCCATTTGAGCCGAGATAGAAAAGGACGCAAATCGTATCGTATGCCATTCCTTTGTCTGAATTTAGAAGATACTTCAATGATTCTATCCGCAAAATTGCATTCCAATACTGCTTTTGCATTGCAGTTTTATTCTGAAACAAAAATATCCTGAGACCCATCCAGATTGTAATATACAATCTATCGCATTTCACCACTCCATCACACCGGCTTTAATATTGGCAAATTGAAGAATTGCAGCTCCCGAGATAAGCGAGGTATAAAATAAGGAAGAAGCATGCAAGGCCGGCGCCTCTTGCCAGCATCTACTTGTCGGAAGCTTTATGAATAATTCTTTTATATCTTCCCTCCCGCCTTTTTCGTGAACATTACATAAAATTTTCATATTCTCGTTGTAGTTACCAATTTGCATTTGAACCACTCATCTGAGGCTATTATCGTTCATGTCAGTACAATGGAAGGTGAGCAAATAATATGTGTAATAAAAACCAGGCACGAGAGACGTGAAATGAGCGAACATTCTTAGAAAAACAGAGAGAACATTTTGGAGAACGGTAAAAATCACACACGTTCACGGGCTTTTTTTCTATTTGCCACGTTTATTTTAATTCCAAATTCGTCAGGCTGTGTTTTTCCATTACGCTTTTGCCTGCAATAATTTAATTACACCAATTTAATTATATCAAATGGCAGTAATATTACTGATTTTGGTAACTATTAACATTTACAAACACCTGTTAATAAGCTAATTGATACATTAAAATAAGCAATTAATTGACTAAACTAATAATGTTAACAGTTTAGGGTGAAATCATTTTAGAATTAGTGTAATTTTCATGTGACTATGCTCTGATTGGGGGTGACAAGAGCAGTGGTAGTCCAGTGGTAACGGACACGACTTACGAGTTGTAGGTCTTAGGTTCGAACCCAGACAGGCGCTTTACTTTGTGTAAATTATTTCATCACCTCTGCTTTCAAAACGGTGAAGGAAAACGTCGTGAGGAAACCGGCATATCCTAGAACCAAACATTCGAAGACATGTGACATCTACCAACCCGCAATGGGCCCGCGTGGTGGATTACGGCCCATTCTCTCTCACTGAGAGGAGGCCTGTGTCCCAGTGTGTCTCTGAGAGGAGGCACGATGATGATGATGGGGTGACAAATTTTTTATTCACTTTACCCATAAAATCACATAAAAAATGGATATCCATTAAAATGGAGTACATACTGTAACGTATTATATCTACAGATTTCAGCTGCACAATGTAGAACGTAAGTTTCCGAGCACAATTTATAGTCCAGCGCATAAATCACTGAAACAAATTATGTGACTAGAATAACAATTTCGCATATCACTTACTCTTTACTTCATTTATTAACGAATGGGGTTTTACGGCACATAAACTCTGCATTGAGGCTATAATATCTTCTAGTGATAACAAGACTTGCCGTTTTACAGTGCGCTGACCAGTCAACTTGACCTCCCTACTCCTTCCTCGTCCTACTAATAAGCTTTACAAAATGGGTAAATTAACTAAAGATCGGAGGTCTGAAGTGACTGGCTGCGTTATAAAGACTATTGGAATGCTCTCTCCATGCAAGAGCAGCTTTAGTGTCGGAAACTTGAGTATTAACAAATCTTTTATTTTCTTTTGTCGCTTAATGTCGTGTACGACAATATTTCATCTTGTTTAGACGAAAAAAAAAGGGAAAAAACGTTTTTTACCCGACCCTCTGTATTTATATGAGAGAGTAGGTATTTTTCTATGTTGTGTGATTTTGAACGTGTTTTATCACCTCCGGCTCGTGAGTGGAACATGGAGGTAATTTGGGTGAATATTTCAGGGGCATTACAATGGCATAGAAGTCGTTGGCATTCATTATTCGAGGTGGCACGACCAGGCACTGTGTCCCGCCCATGTTTGTAACCGTCACTGACGGACGTGTTACACTTGCGGTGCAATAAAAGCAGTTACCAACAATTTCACAAAAAAATTTTTTTAGGGTGCAATCTTAGGAGCTTGATTTATATCTAGCAAATGAAAGCAAGAGCACTGACCGTGATAAGCTGAAATTCATTCGCTCATCCAAAAGATTTCTTCATCTTGGGTTTTGCCTGATATCCAACAAAACGTTTTATTGCATATAAATTAAGATTTTTTGTAAACTGCGGCTGTGTATTACAGCCATATTACTTATTTTTCAAGAAGGCGAAATATTATAATAATACCAAACCCTATTATATTATATTTTCATAAAATATAAAGCATAATAACGCATAATAGTCCACCAGGTAAAGGGAGGGCTTTTTTTACATTACATTGTGAACAGCTCTCTGAACCCGTCTAGGTTAATTAGTGTGCTTTTCCCGGTCCCACCTCTTACGGAAATACTGTCCCTACTAAATGCACACTGACAAAAAGAGCGTGAAAAACTGCGCTGGAAATTACAATAGGTGTGCAACCTCCGAGCTTTTTCATTACATAAATGAGTTTCCTCGTTGTCAAAAACCAATTGTTGGTCTTGTTTGAAGAACGTTATTTTGTGTCGCGTTTTACTTTTAGTTTTGTGAGCTTCAAACAGTGTTTCATTGACTGAACTATTTTGTTTTCAGAGTTTATGCAGAAAACTTTGCAATTTGCAACAAATGCCAAGTTGATTTTGAGGTATAAATTTTCATTGATCACTGTTAGAAAAAGAATTTAAATTACACAGAAAAAATAGCATTTATTTTCTAAACTAGACAATTTCCTTGAACGCTAGTGTAAACGTTGGACATTTTCACACAATGGTAAACGGCAGCGTATACATACATACATATCTACACACGCCACAGTTCCGCCCCACAAAACCTTTATACACCACGTGGCTTCAAAGTCGTTCAGAAACTGCACGAAAAACTGAATGCACGTTGATCAATGAAAAGTGAAGGTGTGAAAGAGAGGGATATATTCAATTCAAAGGAAGGCAATCATTTAAGGTAGTTGAACTACATAGTTTATTTTCCTCAGCGGTTCTGTGGCACAATTAAAAGTTAGCACTAGAAGCTGTTGTGATGTGTGAATTAACATCATGACGGTTCCTTGTCAATATATATATGAAAACATTATGTACGTTCGAAAAAATCTACATCTTTTTAATAAGATAAGTGACAGGCATAATTTTAACACTAGAAATAGGAACAAATTAGATCAACCGCGTTTCAGATTGTCTAAAGTAAAAACTTCTTTTATGGGTTACTGTGTAAAATGTTATAATAAAATACCACTCGATATTCTTCAACTAAATGAGAAGAAATTTAAAACATGCATTAAACGCACACTATGTAGACAAGCATATTATAAGTTGGATGATTATATTGTAGATAAAAATGCATGGCTAAATGCTGGTCCTGCTCCACAGGCACCTGGGCTCACTAGTTATAATTTTCAATATTTGGAGGAGGTGCTTCCCTTTTTCTCTTTTTTTTTGTGTTTCTGACATACGATCTCAATGTTAATTTTTATTTTTTATTCAATCAAGTTTAATTCGTTTAATACATCAATACTAAACACCTTTTGCTGTTTGGTAGTAAACAATTTTAATCATCTTTTAAATAAATTGCAATCTATAGTTTTGTATAATTTAGATGCATTTTTTTCAATTTTGTAAATGTAAGAACCATGGATCCGTTTATTATGATTTTTTGATGTTGACTTGAAAGAGCAGGGCAGTTGAGAATGTGTCATGCTCACTTAAATGTCTCACTGATGGTGGCGCGTGTGTTGGATCGTTCGGTTCCCTACAAAATGGTTGAGCTGGACGGTGCTGATCCACGCGTCATGTTCGTGAACGGGCGCCGTCGGTTGAGACTGGTCATCTCTTAACTGCCAAGGCTTATTTTTAATCTTATATTTTGAATTGTTTCTTTACTTGTGTTTTTTTTTTTTTACATTGTTCTCACATATAGAAGCATCAAGAATAATGTACACAGGATTTTGTAATATCTTGATTTAAAAGAGTGTCCATGGAGTTTCTTGCCCGTTCTTCTCCATAGAGATCTACGTTTTGGAATGGGCAACTAGCTTCAACTTTCTGACTAACTGACTGACTATTTAATTTTGACAATTCAAAAGTGCCTGTACATGGTTTAGTTGAAATAAATGATTTGATTTGATTTGTCCTACAAATATTTTTACTCGTAAAGCAGTTTTGCTTCTGTAGAAGTAAATCAATCAATATGTTCATTTGTGAAACATAGGTGTTTACATAAATAGGGGGGTGCGCTATATTTGCCATAATTGAGACATACAAAGTTATAAGTGACATACTAGGTGTCATTAGATTACATGACTTGGAGAAAAGAAAAAATAACATTTTAAATTAATTAAATACATGAACAGAAAAAACATCAAATACAATAAAATCAATAAATAGTAATAGTAATTATTATCAAAAGGTAAAAATGCATCATTATAATAACTGGTCGTTGAAAAATTCGTCTTAACAGTATAATAACATTTGTCAATTAATAAATTTAGTAAAGGCTTTTTTAAACTTATATAATGTCATGTTTTTTATGTCATTAGGAAGTCGTGAGAGGTATTGTATTAATAAAGTAGGTATTTAATTAGGTATACATATCTTTAGGTGGTTTTTACGACTGGCTTAGGATAGGGATATGGACATTTCTGAGGCAGGTATACAAATTGATTGGAGTTTTAAAATCACGCCTTTTTGCTGACAGAGTGAAGAAATATTACGAAATAACTTTCACAAAGTGTGAGTTAATTTACCTAATTAAAACCCCGTCCACCTACCGTCTACAATACTAAAAGATTAAAATCCTTGTATTCTATACCTGCTCGGAAAATTACCAAGACTTTGTAGGCAATACATGCTGGCTAAAACTACCGATATAGATATCAGCCAATCTCTCGATAAATATAAGAATGTCTTAAAAATTTATTGTAATGTAATTTTTTTTTATTATGTTTTTCATCTTAATGTTAGGTATTTTATTAAAACAAATTAGCCTTAAAGATAATTATGCCAACATAAACTGTGGGCCAAAAAAAATATGGCAAAGTATTTTTATGCCAAAATAGTTATACCAAAGTATATTAGGAAAAAGACCATTATGCGAAAAGAAGGGATCCCTTTTGCCAAATAAAATTCTGCCATCTTAAAAGTATGCCAAAAGTATGTAAATTCGGACATTCGGCCAAACAATAATTATGATAAATAATTTTTATGCCTTAAAAATATTCGTTTAAAGCAGATTATGCCAAGTGTATTAAGCCAAATAAATTTCTGCCAAAAAAAAATCTGCCAGATAGAGGGAACCCAGAAGTATTACATTGAGTTTTAATAACTGTTACAATTTTAATACAAACTTTACTTTAAAAAAAAGGTCTTTTATTTTCCTCGTAGGTATAAAGCACTATGTATCACTCGGAAGAACGTGCGATTCCCAAGTCATGTACCTAATATGAAGGCCCTCGGCTGAGCCTCGGGCCTCAAACTACACCCTCGTTAGTAATCAGTCACTTTTTGCCTTCGGTGAACAATATACTATATCCGCTTAAGAATCAATATTTTTTGTGAGATGGAGTGTTGATAAAGTTGTTTTTTTTTGCAAGGCTATTTCGTCCCATCAAAGCAAAAGCCTTGCAAATCGCCTTTCGGCCGGCTATAGAGCTATCTAATGAAAACGCCCATTTATTCCGATGTTCGAGTTAATGGAAGGATATCGGCCAATCCTGATTGACGATTTAAACATTACCTAAATCGGTCTTCAAAGTTGAATCAATGGGAAGACATTCGACGCTTAAAGCAGTAGTAGATATGTTCATTCAAACCGTTATTTTAACAGGGCTGGAGTCTTTGGTCGTCTGGACCCGCACGAACTGGACCCGCGGGTGCAGTCGACTAAATCAAATTTTGAATAGGTCGACTGGACCCACTGCCAACATATTAGTACAGTCAAGGGTACCGCTAGAAAAACAATGGTCGATTCTTTAAATTCCTTTTGAAAGAAGGAAAAAGTTATTTTTACAGTAATAAAAAATTAGATTTTAATATCTCCAGAATCAGGTACCTACCTACTTAAATATATCAACATAAGACTTGAGTATCCTGGCATCCTCTACCACCTCTACTTAGAATGTGAACTAGAATGAACCAGAGTAGGTTCATAGGTTGAGCGATTTTCAAACAAAATCCTTTCCCACATAGCCGGCGCATGTCACTTATTCGAACAGTCATTTTCAATCAAAATGTTGAACTTGACGTAGTCGAAAAAATGGTAAGGTGAAGAATTTACCTTAAAGTGCTAAACATATATTTATTCCTTGACTGAAAATTAGAATGGATTATTATATTAAGAAGAATAAAAGCCAAAAAGCAAGACAAAAAGTAGCAAAATTATATTCTTTGTACGAAAATTATTTCAACAGAGAACTACGAAATCTAATTTATTATTCAGGAAAGCTACATCCAAGTTTCAGCTCCAAAATTATATTATAATGTACCTAATTGCTTAACAACACTCTGTAAACGCTTTAAGTCGAAGTTTGTACAAAGCCTTAGCGCTAGGTCAAAGCATCGGCCGACAGTTAAGTTTGTTATTTCATCGTTGTTCAAGTAGGTTAAGTTTACCTGAAACTTAATTAAATTATAATATCAGTGTAAACTGAAAGGCTTAATGATTTAAGGAATCCTACTTTTATATAGGGTTATTGGAAAAACATTAACAACCTCTTAAGAGGTCATGGCACTCATCATTATGAACAACTTTTACTATGGGACCAAACCTGAAATCACGAAAAAAAAATCAGCTGTTCCCTACATTTATGTTCATAGGTATAACTCGTCAAAACGTTAATTCATCTGGAGACGTATATAAGATTGAACTAATTTCTCCTGTGTCACTAAAAATTGTTTTTTATATATATTTTAATAATATTCAGCTAGTAATAGTTCAGAGAGAAATTAAAGAATCAGTGCATTCACATGTTAGCCACCACTTCTGAAAACCATCTAAGAGAATATCGAGGGAAATGAAATTCCCGCCGCTCGCAATTCCTGCCCAACAGTCCATAACCGACCTCCTCCCGTGACTGACCTTTACCAGAAACTTTATTTCATTATATTTAGACATAACGTTCCCCCATTTCTATATTTTTATCCTCAAACTTTTAGAACAGAACACAGCTTGCAAAACAAACCGGTCGACCACAAGTTTTCAATATTCAAAAAACAGTTTCTTTTTCAATAAGACCCCGAATCACGTCTGTCCCGATTCATAAAATACGTGAATGAAATGTTAAAATACCAAGTGCTGGAAACGTTAAGTTGTTTCTTTAAAACCTAACAGAATTCCTTGAGGAACGAAAAATCGGCCTCCCTTGTTATACAATTAATGGACTGGAAACGTTTCTAGTCTCTTTTATATTCCTGATAATGAAGATTTATAATCGTGCGACAACAATGAATAGCCTTAGTACAGTAACTATAGAACTTTTGTTTTTCCATTATAAAGATAAGTTTATGTCTGTGCTGTAAATTTTATTGGTATTCTGAAATATGACTAACGGTTTGAACATTTATTTTCGTAAATGTCATAATGTCGTACATTTTTGGGCTTTTAAAATATTTGCTTGTGCCTTCATCTGGCGCGTACATATTGACGTATGTGTACACGAGCGTGACCTTTTTGCGTAAGCCTTCATAAAAACATTGGCCTAATTAACGCCAGAATTCTATAAAGCTCCACACTACTTAATACGCATTATTACCTATCACGTAAATTCTGCTGGTATGTTCTCAACTTCATGGTTAATTTTTTTTTAGATACTTACAGTAAAATGTGACTTAAAGAAGAATACCTACAGTAAGTTGGTATGGTTTGAGTGAGTTATTTTTAAATTCATTCATGAGTTTTCCGCTCATGTTGGTAGCTCTAGATGGAGGGTCTCTTAGAATTTAACTGCTTTCAATTTGTTTTAGTTGAGAAGAATGCCTTGAAACGTACTGAATAACTAAGTGAGGTTTTCAAACACAAAACGAAGGTTCTCTTACTAAGAGACTGTTTTGTGAGTGAAAGTATTAAGTACGTCGCTATGCTATGAACACATTTTTCTTTGTTTTAGAAAAAACTTTTGAAATTTAAGTCCTAATTTTGTGACAATTTTTTATTTACCGCACTGGTCTCGCGTGGTACATTACAGCCCACTCCCTCTCGAAGGGAGGAAGACTTTGTCCCAGCAGTGGGAACATTATAGGCTGATTATGTTTGTCTAAGTACAAAATTAAAAATCATAATTACCACGGAAAACTACGAATATCATTTTCTTAAATTAAATATGTACAATAAACTGCTGGATGGCCTACATCCTTCTCACAAAATGTACTAAATTTACCATGTCATACGATCAGCAATTATGCATTTAGATAATAATTATGTATTTGATTAGAGCCCTAGAATACTCACCTTAATACAGACACTATTCTATCCATGACATACCGACGTCATTATATCCATTACCCAATCAGAATACAAGATTCCTATCCAATAGTAATCCAATGTTGACGTTGAGGTATAGCTTTCATCGATCACAGCGTTCCAAATTCGAAACCATTACCTCTAACATGACACCGGCTGTCACGCTGGCTGACTGTAGATAGGTAATAATAATAATAATAATAATAATAATATTCCACAACTATCACACAACGCCATCTAGTCCCAAGCTAAGCAGAGCTTGTGTTGAGCTTGTGTTGTGTTGTGTGGTACTCTCACTAGTTGATCATTGTATTCCTGTATTATAATGCAGTTTAGAACATTACAGTTGGGTTTATTAGGGGAGGAATTGTATACATTATAGCTGATTTCAATGTGGAAGAGCTGAATACTGTCATGATATTTTCATTATTTTATGATAGCCATTGTTGGAATCTTTGATATCGTGGTTGGAGAAGGTTGTAAATAAAATGCCAATGTCCAGTATAGTCTATTGACTATTAATTATCACAGTGACGTTTCTTAAATAATCTATTCAGTAAGTACACAAGTTGTTGCTACAACGCTGGGAAGGCAACTGCCGGCTACACTGTATGCGCGGGAACATTGCATTTAGCATTGTTATCATTATTGCTACCTTGGGGCTTGTGGATAAGTAATAACAGCCGCACGGGTCGATCGATCAGGTTAAGCTACGCTTGCCGTGGTTGGTCCGTGGATGTTACCCATCCATCTTCACATACCAAGACCCGTCCGTGTCTCGGAAAGCACGTTAAGCCATTGGTCCCGGCTGTCATTCGTGGATATTTGACAGTTCGTCGTCAGAAGTCCGAAAGTGACAGCCAGTCTTAACAAGGGGTATCGCATTGCCCAGTAACTGGGTTGTGGAGATCAGATAGGCAGTCGCTCCATGTAAAATACTGGTATTCAGCCGCTTCCGGTTAGAGTGGAAGCCGACCCTAACATGGTTGGGAAAAGGCTAGGCAGATAGATGATGAGCATTATTGCTACCTGTAGTTCCTACAACCATGTGAACGGGCACTGGAATTGAGGAACAGATAGATAGATAGAGAACTCTTTATTATTTCCACCATAAAAATTACAGATACTTATAAATTTTACATAGGTTGACACAATGGGCGGTCTGAGCGGTGGGAATATCACGCTAAAAAAAAAAAACAGGTATTCTGTAAATCGTTTAACATTTTTTTTTCGTTCTGCATTATTCCTGAATATAAAATTACTCTGATAAGTACTTCAAAGAAAAAGTTTTTCTTCCATAACTGCGATATAAGTACCTACCTGACACGAAGATTCGTTCATGTCGAGGAAGGTGTCAAAACAAATTCCTTCCATAAACTTGTTAAAGATTAAGCGCCAACTAACTTTAAGAATCGAGGAACCACAAAAAGTTAAATTGCTCAAGTTTTAATTTACTGAACTCCATAACTCCTTTTACAGCGTTTCTTGCTATGGTATTCATAGAAAACGTGAAATAAACATCATTTTTACAACATCGGCAGGTGTTGTAAAAATGATATTTATTTTTTATTTTAACTTCTCACGGTGAGAAGCTAACAGAAGCAATCTTCTGTTAGCTTCTCACCGTGAGAAGTTAGGTGAAGTGAGCGGTCAATCCATCTGATGGATTGACACTAATGACAGCTCACTTTAAGCTCACTTCATCCAAATTATCACGGTGAGATTTTTACAGAATAGCACTACTTACTGGTTGCTAATGTGGAATTATATACATAATAATATGTCATGCAAACCTTACCTAAAGCAAGAATATTGAATTTCAATATAACCTGATGGTGCATAATTTGAATTTGGAGCCTCAACTAAAAATTTGTATGAAAACTTTTTAAATAAAAAAATCATTTTGTTCTATTAACGTACAGCTCAACCAAGTTCTTTCTTCATTCTTTTTCTTTCTACTTCTATCTCACTTCATAGGTTTTATTTGCCTTTGACGAGCAAAATAATTTAATTACGCAACTTAATAGAGATATTATAGTGGAATAATAAGTAACAATAATGTAAATTTACCCCCTTACTAATAAACGTATTATATCAGATGAATAGTTAGTTACCTACACACCGATTTCTCTCTTTCAGTCATCAGTAATTTGACTTTTGTAAGAAGAAGACAAAGCAATACAGACGCTATACAAGGCTTATTAGTAAGGGGGTAACTAAATAGATTAAACAAAAATAATTGATACCAATCTAGTTGTCCCACTGCAGCAGTGGGACAACTAGATTGGTATCAATTTTGTTAACGCTGCTGCTGTTGTGATTTTCTTTGCCCTGGCAAAGGCCTGTTGTCACACAGAGAAGGCATGAGCATTGATTGTACCAAGGTTGACTATTATAAGTCCAGCCGGCCTAATCTGCAAAAATCTCAACGTGCAAACTTAAGTGAAGTGAGCTTGAAGTGAGCTGTCAAAAGTGGCAATCCCTAACATCAGGTAGAATAACACCTCCCTTTAAGGCTCGCCTCACCTAAGCTCTCATGGTGGGATTTTTACTTTGTAAAGGTGGGCTTGTCTAGCAAGGGAGCTCATGCCGTGGTAGTAGCCAGTCTGCAAGGTGGTAAGGTGTGCCAGGCTAACATAAAGTAAAGTTATGGTAATGTTACATTTGGGTGTCATATTTACGAAATGATTTATTGTGTATTTGATAAAATTGCAATAATTATGATAAAATCGTGTATGAAACTGCACATAACTAGGTATTCCTCAGTTCATTTACTACTAACTCGAGAATGGAATTATTACCTTGCAGTAGGTGCAAAAAGCAACGTCAATTCTCCTTGTGGATAAAGGAAGTCTTCATCTTTGGCGAGCTTTGATTCTTAAATCACAGCTCCATGCCTGCACTCGGAACTCCTGGAATCCTTCGTTAAGTTCGGGATTCAAAACAGGTAGTGCCCGTGACATTCAAGACACTGCTTTATCCCCTTAGTAAATAACCTACTATTTACGCATAAATATAAACTAATAGATGTATTAAAATTGATTCAGTATAATAAAAAATACCCGACTTCTATCTATCTATTTAGATCTTAATGTCCTACTGCTGTGCAAATGTCTCCCATTCCCTGTTCCACACACGTGTGTCCACTGCCATTGCGGGCTAGTCCTTACGTGTAAAGTCAAGTTCGTCCTTCCATTCTGGTCTACCACGATGTCGTCTAGCATTTAATATGACCCAAAAACTGGTTCTAGGACTTGGTGGATTTCTAGATTAAAAATAATGAAATCCCTTGCTGCTGAAAAACATATATCAAAAAAACATTGTACCTATCTAGTTCATTAGTAAGTATTTTATTGATTTATTCCGGTCTGATCCCCTGAACTCCCTCCACCCCCCCTCCTCGATCCCCTGCTGCTTATTTCATTCAGCTCACTTTGGAAACACGCAACTAAATATCCCTATTTTACCGTGAAAACGAGTACGTGGAAAAGAGTCAACATTTTTAGGTAACAAAATAACGACGGTAACCGGCTTTTCAGGCGAAATATGGGCGGCACTCCAATTACGAGTAGTAGAGGTATTAATAGTGAGTTCGTACTGACGTGATAATGGCCATAGGTAACTGGATTACACGTATATAATCTGCAAAACTCGCCACATGGAAAAATATGCTAATCAAACGAGTAGATTACGTTGCGTACAGTTGGTCTATGAAAACCTTGACCATACTTACAATCATGGCATTTTATACCATGTAAATGGAGACGTCATCGTAATGACGTAACTTGCAAGTTATGACAATCATTACCAACTAATCGGCATCTGCCTAGCCTTTCCCCAACTATGTTGAGTTCGGCTTCCAGTCAAACCGGATGCACCTAAATACCAGTATTTTACATGGGGCGACTGCCTACCTGACCTCCACAACCCAGTCGCTGGGTAATACGATACCCCTTGGTAAGACTGGTTGTCAGACTTTCGAGCTTCTGACCCGTAACGACTGTCAAAGATTCAGGAATGACAGCCGGAACCAACGGCTTAACGTGCTTTCCGAGGCACTGAGGGATCTTAATATTACGGGCCAACTGCGGCAAGCTAACCGATCCGCGTGGCTGTTATTACTTAGTCATAAGCCCCTCATTTCTAATTATTACCAATTCAACTACTTAAGTTCAAAACTTATCAACGTTGTTGCGTAGTTTAGAGATTGTATTAAGTGCTATGCACATTTGGAGAAGCATTTATCCCGCAGTGAAAAGCGATTTATAGATAATTAGCTAACGTAGAATAAATGAAAATGAAACCATAATATCAGCTGAGCGTGAACAAAAGTTTCTTATGCCGCAATCGTGAACGCTGAGGCAGTAAATAAAAGTTCGCCAGAATAATAATTTATCAAGATGATAACCTCTAATTATTTCTCATAATTTTCTACCTGTTTGTAGGCAGTTGAACTTTATTAATCAGTGCTCTAAACAAATGTATTTTATTCTGCTTCAAAATTATAATAATGGCTGTTTATCACCCCATTTTATTTGATCAAGCCTTTATTAAGTACAATTGTTCGTGACCCGTTAATTCTCTAAAGTATCATAAACCCAACTTTCAGGCTCATTAGAAATGTATAACAATAGATGATACTGACAATTTCAACTCCAGGCTGTTAATTTGAGTTTTTCCTCTGTCAAATAAACGTAAAATTACGCGTTTTAACGTAACATTTTGCGTTAAGTAGAAGGTCGCTTGTCATAGAGAAATGGATAGTTTGAGGCAGGAAACGGACCCAGTAACGGATATTAGCTTTATTGGTATTAAATCCCAAACTATAGTAATAATATCAAAGGTCGCTATTCTGTTTTGCGTTGCTAACAAGAGAGGTTTGTTTTCAAGCAAGGTTTTGCCACTTCGAGGTATGGTTTCATTGGCAAAGATGGAGTTGAGTGGAAAATGGTTATTCTTTTTTAGATCCTAATGGGTTTTCTGCTGTCTGTTATCAAAATATCTCATTTCCCACAGTTTTGTAATTTATGATTTTCTACCCGGCTACCAGAAACCTCGGAGAGGTCTGCGTAACACACTAACAATAGGAATGGCTTTCATTTTGACAGTTCAACAACATTCATTGCATTGTTTACGTTGTTGAGCAGATAAATTCGAACATAATATGAAGCAATGGATTAGCAATATTCTTCAAAATTATTCAGATTATGATTGATAGTAGGTTACGAAATTAGGCTGCAGAAACTGCTTCCCAGCTTCTAATAGCCGGTCTTCAGCGTCACTTACTGCTATTGTACTACTTAGGTACCAGTCGATAAACAATTGACAACAGCCACTTGATCTACTTGGTGAGGCACATTATACAGAATTATTTTTGTTACCGGGTACAAATTTTTATAGGATGTTAGTAAAATCAGCTGTTTCATACATTTTGGTCAAGTAGGTATTGAACTTTTGTATTAAACAGCTGATTTTTTTTTCGTGATTTCAGACTTGGTCCCATAGTGAAAGTTGTTAATTTTCACGGGTAGAACCACCTGTAAAAATTTGGAACCGGTAGAAAATCATCCGGTATTGTATCTATTTTATTTATAATTCATTTCGATATACTGTATTTTTAATACCTAGTTTTTTTGTCATTGTTCCACTCCACCAAATCATCATATCCAATCTCTTCACCACCCTTGGTTGACTGGTAAAGGTATTATTAAGTCCGCCTTTGTACATTTTTTGTGCGCGAAAAGTTTAAATATGTTAATAAATATTGCCGGGCAAGTTTATAAGAGCAATATTCATTTGTTTTCATTTTACAAAGCAATCAACAAGTGATGATTCGCAGGGATCAATATTGAGCAAGATTGATCACGAGATCTAATAGCTTCCCGCGAACAATATCGATGCCTTTCCGCACTGTCATCGAATGATCATTTGTTTCCGATTCGATATCATTTTCTGATCATACCGTTGTCAAATTTTTGAATAATTATTAATATTATTCATTTTGTACTCGTTGAGATCCATTTTTCATCGAGGCTTTTTATAAAAAACAGTAAGTATAAATTACTAGATGTACGTGGTTTTGTAAAAGGAAATTCAATTTCACAGGTAAACAACATTATACATGATTTCAGTAAAATATTCGCAAAGTGGAAACATGAATAGATAACTCATTTTGGGTATGGTTGTGTGATAAAACATAATATAAAACAATGAAGATGGTAATGAATAAATTAACTTCTTTTTAATTATTCTTGCTGTAACCTCGTTAAGTTTTCATATTATGCTGCTTATTCCTATTGTCAATGTTTTGCTTTGAAACACATTTTCAGAGAAATTATTTTCAAGAAGAACTTTTGAGTAAAATTATTGTTTTACTCTCTAAGAAATATAAAGTCAGTGTTAATTAATGTCTTGAAAGGCGTAAAATGTCCCAAGACGAGAAACAGTTTAATGAACTTTCTTTAATAATATATTTTGATAACGAAAATAGACGTGTAAAAATTATATTATTCGAGAATATAGTAATGTGGCGAATATTGCAAATGCAAATATCTGAGTTAGAAAATAGATAAAGTAGTCAAATAACATTGAAACGTGGCCAAAGCAAATACAGGTATAATCTGAATATATAAATGTATGCTCTTAGATTCTTATTACAGTATAGTTTCTTATGGAAATAGCATACCTTTGATAACTATTACATATCTGAATATTAAAGTGAATTGGATTTCTGATTTGCAGACCTATAGCGAATAATGTTTATTCCTTTTTAAATCTCATTGCCTTAGGCTGGACGCTTTCATCAGAGTTTTTCACGTAAAAGCGAACCAGCTTTAAAACTTATACTTATTTTGTTGAATAAAAAGATTGGACGCGTGGAATTGTAAAAAGTATGGGTCAGTCGCGCCGCAGTCTCGCAGTTTGTTTGTCTTTGAAATGAAGTGAGACTAATACTAGAACAAGAATTGGAAGTACCAGAATCGAAGCACAAAGAAAACACAAAAGTAATTCAAGAGTACACTACAGTTTAAGGTGCTACCCAAACGTAGAACATCGTAAAACGCTCAGTTTTTTGTTACACAGTTACGCGTATTGGTACATACTAAGTACAAGCCGGAAAAAAAATGTGTATTGTCAAATGTTCAAAGAAAAGACTTATTTAAAAATCCTATTAATATCCTATTAATATTATAAACGCGAAAGTTTGTGAGGATGGATGGATGGATGTTTGTTACTCTTTCACGCAAAAACTACAGAACGGATTTCCATGAAACTTTACAGTCATGTAGCTTTTACATCAGAATAACACATAGGATACTTTTTATCCCGATATTCCCACGGGAGCAACACTTATGCGGGTGAAACCGCGGGGCGCAGCTAGTATTTTATAAACATAAAATAGTATCATGATAAAACAATCATAAAACAGAGCTCAAATAATATTTATTGTCGCATTATTCTCAAAATTATGACCGTTAGCTATCATATTTTATGTGATGAATAAAGGGAATTCTATCAACGAAAGAAATACCTAAAATTGATTCCACTGCCGTGTATTTATTTTTTAATTTAATTAAAACTGCAAAATTGACTTCATTTTGGTGGTTATTCGATTCAACTAACATCAAATGCATCGCTGTTTTGAAACTTATTTGTTGTCGCGATGCGCTATTGCATCCCATGTGTATTAAGGCGCGGTTTACGTATGTTCTTTGTTCGTTATCATTGTTTATGTACTGACACAAACAATGATTACAAAGAACATACGTTACGAAGGCAAACTTTGGTATTCAGGGGCTAATGTCGAAGTTTCTGCTGAGAAACGAATATCTAATTTCTGAGTAAGGAAGCAAAGCTGCCGTAGCACTAGACATGAATATTAAACGTTGAATATCTGCCAGAGTGCAGACATTGTGAAAATTCACTCCGATCGAGAAATCCAAATTCTACGCTCCACTTGCATTTTGTCATTAATATGATTTGAACTCGACATTCAAATAAGGCGAATTTTATGGAAGGAAATGCATGTACCTATCTGACAGGATATGATGTGTTGCTCCCGATATTGAGTTTTGATCGCCATTTTATTATGTTGATTTGAAATCGATTTTCATCTTTCTGTTCGATTAAACATTTTGGGACATTGAATGTTGGACAAATATGTACAAGATTTCAGTTCAAACATTTCATTAACCTTTTACTTCTATTACTTCACCTTTAACATTATGTCTTATAAAACCAAATTGGCTTTTTAGAAGCCTTTGACTACCCTTTCTTTACCTGTCGGCGGCACACTTTTTACTCATTTGCATATACATCCCTCCTAAAACGTGGAAGTAAAAATAAAACCAAAAAGCATCTTAAGTACGTTGTGAATGTGTGAGTGTTTTCTAGCGTAAATTCGCCAGAGTGAGTTCCATAACATTAGGCGTGGAATCAGGAAAATGCACTCGCTCCCGCCGCTAACAAGCAAAAAGTTTTATAAAACAAAATCCCACTCTGGAGGCTATGACAATAATAGGTACCTCGCGAGGGTACTCTGTGAACTTTAGTGACTTCGCTGCTTTTATAGTTAGTTGTAGGCAAATGTTTTACGTAAAGGAACGTGGCCCAAATAACACGCACGTCGTATCGTCACACGTGTCTCATTTCGCACTTCTTTGGTTATCTGCCAACTTGTGAGGTGTTGAAGACATCATTGAGTTTTCCTTTTACTTTTTAATTAAAATATTCGCGTTTCTTCATCAAAGTAAAGGACATGGATTTTGTGTGGGTTTTGAAACACTATTATAAATTGCTTCATAATACAATTTTACCGACTTCAAAAAAAGGAGCTTATGTTTTATTTGTGTCCATTTCTGGGCCAAGCTTTTAAGGGACCGGTATCCATCTCCTTTGAGATGTACTCAGATGTTTTACGACGTGTTGAACAAATTTGTAGAACATTTTATCTTCACAGAATTCTTTGTCATCGTTTGTTACAAACAAATTCACGTCTTTCTATGGATACCTTGTATTTGTTTATCCATAATTACATGTAAAGTCTTTTTAATCGACACGCACATTAAAATGATTGAAAATCTTAGACGCAACTCATCATAATAAGATTTCATTACAGCTTAGGAGTGCGCGCTCACGTTTCAGTAATTTCAATTTCATATGTATGTCGAACCGGATGAATTGAAATTCAGTATTCATCGATAATTCCAAGAACATTCTTATATCTTCGAGTTGACATAAGATCTTATTTGCAAATCATTTTGTTTACTTCGACAGATTCAAAGGTTAATTTCAAATATAGGGAATAACATGACCTTAATATAAATAGTATTAGGTAGTCTGTGAATATTTATGTGTTTGTTAACCGTAGCGTTCACAAATAAATTACGCTATTTTGGAGCTGATGTAGGTACAGTGGCCTCAAAGTTAGTTGACATTTTTACCGACTTAAAAAAAAGGAGATATTTGGAACTGCAATATATTCACATATGACAATCTATTAGGGCTTCCAAACAAAGATACAAAATTTTATAGATGTATGTATGTTTGTCCACGCATTTCTCCGCAACTATTAATCGGATCGTGACCATTTTTTTTTGGGATTACATATTCTTCAACTTAGGGAATAGTGCAAGTTTCATCAAAATCGAAGCTTGAACTTGTGGACCATCCCGACAGTCAGAGCCCACGTTTCGGTACCATTATGTCATAACGTGCTCGACCCGTGTGCTCGACGCACTGGTTAAAGATCTTAGTCTTCAAGCATTGCGGCATAAGCATCGAGAAGGCTTGACGAAGTTTTCCAAAAGTTTTGCTGCCTCTGCTTCTATCTCAAAGTTACCGTTCACCTAGGAGGTAATTACTATTTTGGTGGAACTATATCCTACGCACAGAAACAATAATTAGAGCCACAGTTGATGGTTGCAGATAGAGAGAGAAATGATCAAATATTTCAATGAATTTCAGACTAATCGGCGAGAAATTATGAATTAAAATTAATGTCAACGATATTTCAAATAGTTAATAACTCCATTTAGTTTTAATTAAAAATTCACCTTGGCAGATAACAATTAGATACTTTTAAAACGTTGGTCACAAAACATGTCAGTCAGAGCGAACCATTGGACGCATCGACATCGGATGGACTCGCAATTTCCACGAGGGCTGCCCGGAAATGAAACACGGGTATCGGTAGCCATCTCGATGTACTACCAGACGCATTATTCACAACTTTTGGAACTGATCAGGGCTTGAAACGGTGAAAATTGTGCTTTAGGTAATAATTGAGATCAGTTTTGGTAGATGAATGGAAAGAACCAAACGAGACTGCAATCAATGTAAGCGTCAATGATAAAATTAATTATGTTACATTATTAAGACAAAATAAAAACAACAATAAAAATTTTAGTAAACAATTGCAGCATACCTAATCAATACTAATAATTCAGCTGAATTTGTTTGTTTGTTTGAACGCATTAATCTCTGAAACCACAAGGCGGAATTCAAAAACATTTGAATTTGATAGCCCAATTCTTGAGGAAGGCTATAAGCTATTTAACATCATGGTAGGACTGAGTAGCAAAGCAAAATAAAAAAAAAATCGTAAACTAAGCGATAACGGAGTAAAAGAGCAGGTAGGCTGGATGGCATGGAATACGACGCGGTGGCTCGGGGGCCGAAATGTCACGCGGACTTAGAAGCTAGTTTTAAAATAAAACACAAAAGACCATCTCGGACATCGATCTACATGGTCTTCATATTATTATAACCTGACCAAGATTATGTCTGGACTTTAAAACAGACTGTGACCTCTGAGTTTGTTTCGGCCTTTCTTCTCAGAGTAGTCAGATAGGAAACGCCGACCTCATCTAGTTTTTAAAATATGATTGACGTGTAAAAGTGTTTGTGCAAACCTACTTACAGAAATAAAATCATTTATCATTTAAAAGGGACGGTCAGCAATAGTAGTCGCTAAAAATACTACTTTTACACATCATCTAATTCTTCTTCGTTGTTCCCTTAATGCTGAGGATTGCGACCACATACGAAGCGTCTCAAAGTTATGCGGTTTTCTGCTCGGTAGATGCTGCCTTCAACGGCCTTCTTGATATCGCGTGTGACCACCTTGCCGGTGCTCTGCCCTGAGCGCGTTTTCCTTCCACCCGGCCAAGTGTCACCAGACCATGTTTAGCATAATAATATGTCCGAAAAAGCTAAGGGCACGCCCCTGGCATGTTGTAGATAGCCGCTTAGTATGCCAACGGATGCTGTACATCACATTAATCGAACTACCCTACATATTATCCGAATAAACGAACATCTATAACCCAGATTGTCTCCTCGGCATAACAATAATTAAACCAATAGGTAAGTTCATAGAACTTGCGTCATAAATAACGAAACATGGATGATTCCATATAGTAACAAAATAACATTAAATCAAAGATTGTGTGAAGTACCTTCACTTATTCATTCTCAGTTTGTTATCTGGATAAAGTTATACTAAGTAAATATATAAATCTAAACATGGTTCATCGGGATAATAGTTTTCTGACCTAAAACAATAAACGTTCAGTTTGTCTGATCGTAAGAAGCCCGAAAGTCTGACAACCAGTCTTACCAAGGGGTATCGTATTACCCAGTATCTAACTGGATTGTCAAGCATTCATCCACCTTCCATTCCTAGGTACCTAGCCTTTAGTTTTAGTGAAAGAGCTAGAAGCCGATCATATTTACTTAGCGAGCAGCCGACATGGCTAACTACTAATGACAAGTTCTAAGCTCGTGTGAATACATAGTTTAGCTTCGAGTTTCCAAAATCCCTCTCACGAGCCAAAGCAGAAACGTGCTTCCTTCCTCATAAGAGTGCTCATAGGAAATTTCCAGAAACCCAATATCCTTACAATATTGATTGGGCAATTCTATTAAACACCAGAAATTTAATTTAGCCCGTCGAGACAGATTTCGTGCCTCAGTTTGTGCGTCAGTCGGGTATACTCGGGCAGTTTGCCGCATATCTAGAACTTGCCGAGCTGGGAAGTAATCTAGATATTGCACACTATGGGATAATAGTTGCAGGATTTCCCGGTCTTAGTTCATGTAACGAGATCTTAGTGGTTTGATTTAGGTGGTTTTAATAGAGGAAATTAGATTTTGGTTTTATTGAAGATCAGTTATCTTTTAATAGTGTTTTCATTCCATTTTACAACGAACAGATAATATTTGGATCCGCATTTCATGTCAATCAAAATTACATCTTAATGATTTATACACTTATCTTCATAATCTATTTACTAATAATAAAGCTAAAGAGTTTGTTCTTCTTCTTCTTAGCGTGTCGATAGCAATCTAAATGTACTCGGCCCAGAATTCGGCTACTTGTTTGGCGCCATCACTAGCGTCCATCAATTCCTGTAACGTGCAGCTGAGAGTTTGTTTAAACGCGCTTATCTGTGGAACTACAGGTTGGTAAGCTAAAGGGTTTGTTCTTCTTCTTCTTAGCGTGTCGATAGCAATCTAAATGTACTCGGCCCAGAATTCGGCTACTTGTTTGGCGCCATCACTAGCGTCCATCAATTCCTGTAACGTGCAGCTGAGAGTTTGTTTAAACGCGCTTATCTGTGGAACTACAGGTTGGTAAGCTAAAGAGTTTGTTCTTCTTCTTCTTAGCGTGTCGATAGCAATCTAAATGTACTCGGCCCAGAATTCGGCTACTTGTTTGGCGCCATCACTAGCGTCCATCAATTCCTGTAACGTGCAGCTGAGAGTTTGTTTAAGCGCGCTTATCTGTGGAACTACAGGTTGGATCAAAAAAAATATTTTTGCATTTGATACCTCTATACTTGAGGAAGGCTAGGCTTTTTAACATGCTCACATGCTAACATGCTACCCATAAGGGCCGAGCAAAAAGAAAATAAGTCAGAAAGAAAACGAAGTGATAGCGCAGGCGGGCAGGTGATGCGATGCGACGGGGTGGGTCAGGGGAGCAAGATATTTCACGCGGACGAAGTCACGGCCAGAAGATAGTACTGCTGCAGAAGCTTACTGTGAAGCTCTCTACGAGCATCACGGTACCGGGTACTTGGTGTATGCTTACGCCGGGAACAGCAAACACTGCGTTACCGTGCGTACGTGGAGATTCCGTTCAATCTCAGAAGATCCATTGGTCAGATCCATGATGGATCTAGTGACGATTGTTTTCTCATTGGATATAATCAATATCAGTCAGTCAGTTACAATCAGTTAGTAGTTCGAATATTTCTACTTGGCACATAAACATTACAACCTCTATAATTAGCATGTCGGCAATGTTGGAAAACGTATTAAAAGTCCCTAAGCATTTCTTCCTCGCTTTTCAATCATACTCGAACTAATTAAAATTTCCATGGAAAGCTGCAAAAATGCTAAAAGAAAAAACAACAAAATACATTACTCGATTTCTCATTGATTGCTTATATATTCATTGATAGGCGGATAGGATAACCAAGCAATGAAAAATCTCATTTGAATTTTAATTGATTTACCATGGAAATGAATGCATCAATCGTGTGGGTGTAGATCGCGGGTGCATTCAGCGTGGAAAATAAAAACAAGGAAATAATGTTTTTTAAAACACATTCCGTTTGTCGTTTTTTGTACAGTTTTTGTTTTTATTGTTATTGGGTGGTGTACACTCGCACCCTAATTGCGTAACACACTTTCAATCTTAATCTGAATCTTAAAATTCGATGTGGGGCTACTAGGGCATGTGTGCAATATATTTTATTTTACCCACTGCTGGGAAAAGGCCTCCCCCAAATCCTTCTAGGAACACTTTTCTCGCGCCACCTCGAACCAGCCCTCGCGGTACGCGTCCAGATTTTCTCACATTCACTTTTTGGGCCGGCTTCGGCGGCGTCGTCCATTTTTAGGCACATTGTGTGGAGACTTTTGCCCATCGGTCGTCATGCATGTGGTGATGAACTTGATAAAATAAAACCTTTATTGTTGTAGTATGAAGGCTAGATCTATTTGAATTTACAGAGCCGTAGAGACTAGTCTTCTTCGTTATACGATACTTTTTGTATTTGCTGTATTTGTATATCCACCCACTGTTGTTGAAAGTGTTATTTCTGCACTGTTATTGAAAAAAATATTTTTTTTCTCTTGATGTTATAATTTAGTTTTTTTTTGCATGCTGTGTCTATCGCATCATATTGTACACTATGCTTGTATATTGCTTGTACTATTGGGTTTAACAGTGTAACAATTGTAGATAGGCCAATAAATAAATAAAAATAAAATAAAAAATACTTAGTAGGTAAGAAAACTATGTATTTGCGTCGGTGATTCAAAAAAAGGTGAAAACAAAAACAAACAAAAAAAAGCCGCTGTTGCTATCTGGGAGGTCCGCGTGTCTATTAAGAAGAAACAGCAGAAAATATGGAGCTTAGCCGCGCCCACGTTTTTGCTGAGCCACGCGCGAATACTTATGTAAATACCCTGGTCTCTGGCTTTGTATGAAATACGGGGTTGCTGGCAAAACAAAATACTTTATCGTCTCCCAATGTAGGTCTTTACCTTAAGTTTTAGTGAAGGAAATTGTAAATCTTCTGGTTATCCTGAAGGGTTGTTTTTCTTCCTTTGAGAAAATAATATTTATTTAAGAAATATATATCTGCCCTCTACACAAGTTCACTCAGAAAAATAAAGAAAATATAGGATTAACATGCTCACTGGCACAGTATCTGTGTCACTACTGTTTACAATATAATAGTCCTAGTAATTTCCAAGTTTGCCTAACGGCAAACGTGTTTTTCACGTGTTTATAATTGTACTAGCTGCGCCCCGCGGTTTCACCCGCATATGTTTCGATCTCGTGGGAATATCGGACAAAAAGTAGTCTATATGTTAATCCAGGCCGTCAGATACCTCCATACAAAATTTTATCAAAATTGGTCTAGCCGTTTGAGCGTTAAGAAGTAACAAACATATAAACATACACACACTCAAAAACTTTCGCCTTTATAATATTAGTGTGATTATTACTGCTGCTAAGTCCCCTGTACGCTCTTTGCATGGCTGAAAACGACCTATAAATGGTCACGTAATGCAACCTGTAAGATCATCATCTCATCTGCCTAGCCTTTTCCCAGCTATGTTGGGGTCGGCTTTCAGTCCAACTGGATGCAGTTAAATTCCAGTATTTTACATGGAGCAACTGCCTATCTGACCTCCACAACCCAGTTACTGGGTAATACGATACCCCCAACCCAACCCCAACCCCAACCACAACCTGTAAGATAATCAATAACTAATTTTATGATGCTTATGTCATCTAAACTCATAATACAGCTGAAGAGTTTGTAATCTTTGGAACTACCAGTTGGATTTGAAAAAAAAGTATATTTCCATTTGATTGCCTATTTTTTTTAGGAAGGCTAAAATCTACTACACGTTACCTTTGGAGCTGAGCAAGAACAAAACAAGTCCGAATGAACGCTAATTCGACGGGGAGGATCGGGGAAACAAGAAATTTCACGCGAACGCTTGGCGGGCATAAGCTAGTATATCATAATCAAACAGACACTTTTAAATTTTTAGAGTGTTACGATTTTACTCTCTGGCACAATATTTAGACGAATACACAAAATAATGATAAACTCAGTATTCTAAGGCCCTGGGAGCATTCGCCTCAATGTAACAGTTCAAGTTGCACTGTAACGGGTAGGGCTTTGCAAGTAGACTGCGCAGGCTGTCACCTGCTAGGTAGTGGAGGGAGATAATTGAAACCAGCAGGATAGTTTAATATCGTATGAAAAATACTGAAATAATCATTCAATAGGATTATATGAACTTAGAGGGTTGTATCGATGATTTTAATGATTATAATTCTATAAATTAATACATACTTGTTACGGTCGCGAATCATATTTTGTTCAACATACTCGTACAACCTGAAAATAGCAAAAAACGTAAGAAAATTTGAATTTCACGGGCTACCTTAGTGCATCCCCCATAAGCTCTTCATTTATAGATTAGTTTTTTTGTTGCAAACAGGTGCATGTGGCGCTAAAGCGCTCAAAAGCGCTAGATGACGTTATTACTAGCTAGTAACACTAGCTTGACAGTTTATGCCAGTGATGGACACCGACTGTGACGAATGACATTTTGTTTGACAAAATCGCTCGCTTATGTACATTTTTGTTCGAGATGTTACATTTTAAAAAAAATGCGGTCTTGTAGAACGAGAACGTGGTCTTGGGAATGAGACGATTATTATCTATTAAGATTACCAGGTGTCGCTTAATAGATAATTTGCATAGAAGTCTCGTGTGACTCAGTGCGTTAAATCTATTCTTATGACTTGAAAAATCAGAAATTTTTTTGGATATTTAAGAAACCTAAATGCAGATACAGACATTGTGAGGCATGCGCAGCAGACGGCGCTCATCGCATGCTTCGTAATGTGTGGACGTTCATATTCGTGGTGAGGCTACTCGTTACTCGAGGAAAATTAATATCGAGGCGTATGTTGCGAGGCCTCGCAATGTCTGTATCCGCCTTTAGGTGTGACCGTTTCTTTAATTTAAGTCGAATGTAGTAAATTTAAAACACATTAAGTCATTTTACTCGGCTGTATGCCTTAGGATGACAATGTACGGCGGCAGAACAAAATTCTTTGATAACACTCGAACCCGATTACTTCTTGAATCAAAGAGTATTGACGGAGTATCACAATTTATTAAAACAAACAAGCTTTCCCTAAAATTTTCGTGGAATGATAAACACTTGATACTAAGTGGGAAGTTGATTCCAATTACGTAAATTGAAAACTTAGCACTTCTTGTGAACGTCTGCTAAAGTTCGTATCCAAGGTCTAACTTTCAGGAAGTTGAGAGATTAAGCTGATAATAAGTTTTACAGATCCGAATCCGTAGATACAAAGGGGAACAAAACTTGGTTTTAGTACTTTTATCTTTTATTTGACTATCTTTTAAGCTGACCAGTAGCTCACAGGTCTGTTGTATTAATTTATCCTCATAAAAGTCTTTCATCATTCTCTAACCCTTATTCCAGCTTATTTGGGGTCAACGTAACATGTCTTCTTCTGGCATACTTCTCTATAAGTCGTAATTTCCGTAGTCCTCCCTTTTCTAGCTATATCATCTTTCACACAGTGGACCGATGACAATGGGCCGTGTGACTGTTTACTCTTCTCGGTATCCACATTAAAATTTTCCCCCATGTCGTTTTTCTTCTCTCATTTATTTTTTTGCAATAATGGTTACCTTTTTTCCTATGTCTTTGAACCTATGATTTGCCTTTTGGTCAAACGTAAAGTTCTTTGTATTGGTCCATGTCTTTTCGGATACATCCCACTCTATTCTATTCCAGCTTAGGTTTTGATATTCTGGCATGAATAAAACTGATCCTTCAAACAAAGAATTTCTCTGAAACCGTGTAACTGAAATCCCCCACATTTTCTGCGTCGGAAGTCTCTACTACGGAGAGCCGAATAACAGTGCCAATCAGCTGTCAAAAGTCAAAGCAAAAAATAAATATTTTGTACCATAGAGCACTATAAATACAAACCACGTTACATCATACTCTCTTGACGCTGCGCTAGCCGTCACATAACACGCTGAATAGCGACACTTTAAAGATGTGAAGCTATTGTATTGCTTGCAGTTGTTTCACGGCGGAGGCCGCATTGTGTAGTCAGGCAAACGTCACTAGCACGTCCTGTTTCCTGTAGGCTGCGCTTCAAAACTGCGCTATTCTCACCGTGTAGGGCTGTAGACTGGAGAGCATTTTTTCTTTGAAAATGTAGTGGTAAGTGATTTGAATGGGAGATTTTGATTGAGACTGTTTCAATTAACAGCAGTAATATTTAGATGGATAGTTTTTCCTACATTACATAACATAACATCACTCTTTGTTTCGTTGGGCAGAGGCGTACATCCACATTTCGCCATTTATGGTTTAGCCCCATGTATTTATTTATTTATTTAATACTTCAAGCACATACATGTATAGAGGCGAACTTAATACCATAGGCATTTTCTACCAGTCAACCTTTGGGTGATGCAGAGACAAACAGTGGTAGGTGCAATCATGAAAATTGAGGAATAAATATTTTAAATATAAAGTTACGCATAAATCTATTGAAACTATAAATATACTAAGTATATACCTAATTACCTACATATAAATATAAGCACAAATAAATATCCATACTAATATTACAAATTCGAAAGTAACTCTGTTTGTCTACCTTTTCACGCCTAAACCGCTGAACCGATTTAGATGAAATTTGGTATAGAGCTAGTTTGAGTCCCGGGATAGGACATAGGATACTTTTTATCCCGATATTCCCACGGGATCGAGACTTATGCGGGTGAAACCGCGGGGCGCAGCTAGTACTTATATAAATGAATATACTAAAAAGAACTAAGACAAACAATGAGAAAATATTAGCGTTGTGATAATACTGCCAGCTTCTTGCGAATAATACGGAGCGAGCCTATTGCCATTAATCGGATACAAATCCAAATTCGGGACTGCAGCTGAGAAATTCCAAATTCTTGCTTTTGCTATTTCGTAATGAGCCTTATTTAGAAGGGAAACCTACATGGACTTCTTCTGCCCTGGCGAAGGTTACGATTCTGACCAGCTTCAACTAGGTCATACCTATTGTATTATTTTTGCAAGATTAGATTCTCTGCACTTCAAAATTTTTATTTTTTTTTCTTAAGGGGAGTACAGGAACTAAACGCAAAAAACGCGATCGACTAAAATATAATATCGATCGATAAAAACCAAACTAATATAAATATATATATATATATATATATTCTGATTTTTTGTCAGGTTATTCTACAAACAACATACTAAATCACTAGTGTTTTAATTTTTTAGTCCAAACAATAGATTTTTTGTAAATAGATATCTTCTTATTTTGCAATAAATTACGCTACGTATGTTACGTTACGAACGTTACGTTAGCTACGCTTGCCGCGGTTGGTCCGTGGATAGGTGACCATCTTTACATACCAAGACCCCTCCATGCCTCGGAAAGCACGTTAAGCCGTTGGTCCCGGCTGTCATTCGTGGATCTTTGACAGTCGTTACGGGTCGTCAGAAGTCCGAAAATCTGATAACCAGTCTTACCAAGGGGTATCGTATTACCCAGTAACTGGGTTGTGGAGGTCAGATAGGCAGTAGCTCCATGTAAAATACTGGTATTCAGCTGCATCCGGATAGACTGGAAGCCGACCCCAACATAGTTGGGAAAACGCTAGGCAGATGATGATTTTGCAATAAATTACCAGCGTTGTGTTATCGCGCTTCTCTTTCTTTTCTATGCAGTCCGACAGTGACTGCGCTTTAGGTCATGTGATCCCCTTAAACAGTTCTTGAATCCAAAGCAGGCATAGATACTTATTTAAATTACCAAAAACGTGATACAATTAGGATATTATGGGATTCGCAGACCCAAAAGGATCATCGACTAATTAAATGAAAGAAAAGTTAAATTGTTAAGAGACTAGGTTGCGAAACTAGTTTTTCCCTATTGGATGAAACGTGCCAAAACTTCTACTAAGCGACCCAACTAGATTGCTCAAATGTCTGAAAAAGGAACAAAAGCTACTTTTTGGGGTTCCGTACCCAAAGGGTGCCAACGGAACCCTATTACTAAGCCTTCGGTGTCCCTCCGTCTGTCTGTCAGCGGGCTGTTTCTCATGAACCGTAATAAGTAGACAGTTGAAATTTTCACAGAGTGTGTATTTCTTTTGATGCTATAACAACAAATAATAAAAATAAAATAAAGTTAAAAATTAAATGGGATTTCCATACAAGAAACGTATGTGTGTGAAGCGGGCTGTATCTCATGAACCGTAGGTATTAGGTAGACAATCTAAAGAACATGGCCAGTTTTTATAAGGACGTCGGCATAGTTATCAACTTTAAAGTACACCAATGATTTTTGGTGTTTTATATTCGTGAATATTGCCCTATTAAATTGCTATAAATAAAAAACTCTGAGAACTTGTCATCACAACATACTAGACAAAAAACAATTTCATTAAAAAATCTTTTAATCAAAACGCTAGCAATAAGGTATATACTTATATAGATTATAATTTCGCTATTAAAAAACTTAAAGACGCTTTAAAGTAGCGAACAGTTGTGAATTATTACGTATAACTGATATGGTATGGTTGGTGATTATTAAGCATTTAAACAAAGTAATGGCCACGTAAATGAAGGATTTTAAACTGTGTATTGATTTACATTTATTAAACTGGGTAATAGTCTCAAAAAATGTGACAATAATAACAAACATAACATCGCGCCTGTATTCCCCGAAGGCATGGGCAGAGGTGTACCTATAGTACACCCACATTTCACCAGTTATGTTTAAGTCCCATGTATTAGGGGGCGAGTCTATTGCCATCAACCGGGCACAAATCCAGACTCCGGGCTCCTACTGAGAAATTCCTGATGAATAACCCCAATATCACTTTGCTCGACCTGGGAATCGAACTCAGGACAGTAAACCAACGAGGCAGTCATAATAACAATATTAACAAAGCATATTCAAAACTAATATTTTTCTTTAAAGTACATTTTTACAGGGTGCCCTTATATTTTTTTAAATAGTTCAATTAACAATAAACAAGGGAAGCACAAAATAAAACAAAAGAGTTAAAAAAAATATTTATTTATTAAATAAAAATATTTTGCTATATTATAATTATTATATCTTAAATGCCTACCTAGGTAACATACATTACAGCAATGCAGCAATAGTGTTAATAAAGAGACCGAGGGAGGTCAATCAACCAGCTTTGATAAAACAGAGCATTTTTATTTCACAAATACACTAACCTGGATAAAGTGTAAGTATAGGGCTTTTTTTTGGATGGGAAATCATCTAATGACTCCTCCCGCTCTAGGTGGAGCGGAAGGGAGTGTCAGACTCTTACTGACTAAAACCCACCCGTATTCCTTCCTTAGCCCTTTATGTTCCGGGGCAGCGGTAACCCTTTCGGACGATCCCGCTATAAGTATAGGGCTTCAGTAATTACATAAATAACAAATGTAACAATCTGTTTCTGCATTGTTGAAATATACAGTGAACAGATGTGATTGAAGCTGGCTTATAATTAGGTAATGATATCGTATTACTATCCCATTGAAGTGGCCCTCTTTGAACAGGCGGCAATGGTGATGGCTCTGGTGGGCTAACAACTTGAACATTAGGGGCTGCTGCATCATTGTTCAAAGCCAATTCCTGCATGTCTCGTGATGAGTCATGCACTGCCTGTCTATTTGCTCGCATCCAACACACATGGCAAACATAGTTGTTTCTTGAGGGCTGAAAGTAAACCAGTTAGAATAAACACGGATAAATGCTTATGTTTATATAATTTTTAGTAACAAGAGTATCTTTTGTATACATCTTTTTATGTTTTCAAGTATTATGTTATTGTTACACATGCCTTCTTTAGGCAAGTATATGTTAAAGATGGAAAATATATAAAACGCAGATATTACAATCACAGAAACATAGTATGAAAACTCCTTTTTTTATAGATTAATACAACTAGGTATTTATAATAATGAAAAACAAAATGCTTATCACATAATTAGTATTTTGTGATAAGGACAGCCAGCAATGGACACTCCATACTGACAGTATGGTGTCTTATTTTCCTCACAGATTTGCCACAACCAAGGCAAACCATGTTATTCCCCAGTAGTCTCTCGTGTTCACCAGCTTCGGTATTTAATAATAATAAGCATGGATGCCAAATAAATGTATCCATAGGCAACTGAAAATAAGATACACTGTAAGTTAATTTCGCATACCAGAATTATATAAAAACATTGAGGTCATAATATGTACTTACATAAATTACCTCAATGTATAAAAATAAATCAGAAGTTTTTTCTAGTCCAACTTCTTACCTGGGTTTGAGCATTGGTTATCCAACGCGAAAGTCTTGTTTGATGGTGTGCAGAAAGCGAGGTTATGAGATGCCTCTGCAACCTTTGCATGGCTATTCCCACAGAGTACACTATAATATACTGAAAGCTATTCCGCAGTTGATGCACCTCATATTGATCCACAAAACAAATCCAAAACGCAATGCAAATCAGAGTCCAGTGTTAATAGCAAGGTAATCGAGTGGTAGACGGTATCATAAATAAGCAGGGGTAAAAAATATTAGAAAATAATCGCAGAAACAAACACAATAAATACGCAATGAAGAATCTGCAATAACATTACATTGACATAGACAATGAGACATTGTCAAACAAGTAAACGCGTTCCGTTTTAAGTTTTTTTTTGTGTGAAATATAAAAAAAACTATCTTACGCATCAACATTATGGAAAGATAAGTTTATTAAATGCGACAAATACCGATGAAGCCAGTTTTGTATGAATAAAATGTTCCTAATAAAAACATTTTGTCGTCCATATCACATATCTACAAGTAGTATGCATGGTGTGGAACGCCCATTATTATATTTATCTTTCTCTATGGTCCATTATGGCAGACGTTGACAAATGATACTTTGAATTCATCTTTCATTACTAATTATTTTGAAATAAAAACTGACGAGTCCAGAGAGGTTAAAAACTACGAATCAATTCATTTTTCTATTTTTAATATCCAATATTATTTACTATGTATGTGTAAATGGAATGTACTTTTTTGTCCATATCATTTTCACAGAGTGTGAGTTTATATTACCGCTACAACAAAAAATAATAAAAATAACATAAAGTTAATAAAAATTAAAGAAGCCATACTTACAATAAATGTGTTTTTTCCTTATGGTACGGAACGGTCTGGGCTGGTTTTTTCTTTCTAATCAAAAACGAATTGAAATTCTTCTACAAGGACTGTTAATTCAGTATTCTTTTAATGGGACAAAAGTGAAAGATTATAATTATTACTTGACTTAATGTGTTTTTATTTCACTGCTAAATTAAATGACTAGACTACCTTAGCCATCCAAAGAAAAATTTATTTTCTAATCATCATCTTCCGCTGCTCGATCATTCTCATTGGTGAAACCAAGGCCACAGGGTCCGAGTGCTCATCGAGTATTTCAGGACATCGCCAAGCGGTTGATAGACTCTGCACGAGACTGACCTATTTTTAGGCCAAAGAATCAGCATTGACGTTCAATGTGGCAATGCTTCCAGCTGTTCGGGCACTTTTCTCACTGACAGCTATGCGGACGAATTTTTTGATGTCTAAAGAGTTCTTCGCCTTGTATATTTACTTTTACACAA
Organism: Hydraecia micacea; assembly: GCA_914767645.1. Classification (NCBI taxonomy): domain Eukaryota; kingdom Metazoa; phylum Arthropoda; class Insecta; order Lepidoptera; family Noctuidae; genus Hydraecia; species Hydraecia micacea. The sequence goes on along the minus strand of OU611783.1, from coordinate 12,824,769 downwards.
TCCTAACTTAATATTATTATAAATGCAAAAGTAAGTTTATTTGTTTGTTACGCTCTCACGCTAAAACGCCTGAACGGATTTGGATGAAAATTGGCACACAGATAGACCATGACCTGGGCAAGGACATATGATACTTTTCATTCTAGATCGCATACAAAGTCGCGGGCAACAGCTAGTATAATATATTTTAGTGTTAGCTTGAATTATATCTAAGTATATTTCACTGTGAAATTAACTCCATAATTATTATTCAGACGAGTGAACATATTTTTTCATAATGAATCCATAATTTTGTAATTTTCACTGGCATTCATTATTTGTAATGTCGGCTCTCAGCTAACTTTTAGGGAGGGAGAAGAGTTGTTATTTTTTTAACAGGGCTTGCAAACAGATTTTTTTTCAATGTATTTCAATAGCACTGCCTGTTTTGTTTACTTTCTCGCATTTTCTTGTTTAGATAGGATACAACTGTTTTTTACATTTCTATGGATACACATTTTCAAAGGCATTTGATTGCTTTATTTACCGCTCAAGCTAAATATAAAAATTAATTTACGCAATATTTGAATTTACTTGATTGGAAATTATGAGTTTAAACCTATTTTACCTATATTAAAAATAAAACTTAACAAAATTATTAATTACAGTAGGTATGATCATCTCAAGTTTAACAGTAAGTTACTTACTGTTAACAGTTACTTACTGTCTTAACAGTTGACCGTTTTAAGAGTTGACCGTTGTAAGACATTCGAAGAATGTTTTATTCTAGGACATGCCGGTTTCCTTACGATGTTTTCCTTCACCGATTTGTGAGCAGTGCTGATAAAATAAACTACACAAAGTAAAGCGCCTACTTTGGCTCGAACTCACGACCTACACACTCGTAAGTCGTGGCTTCTTATTTAGCCGCGAGCCCCTCTAGCTTGCAGCTAGGTATATTATATAATGAACATATCCATACCCACTATTAATTTTCCTCTCCCTATTAAAAACATCGTCATATCTAATCACAATCCCATACAAAGTATGAAAAGGGAGGTTTATATAATTTAAAAGTGTCCACAGATACGTATGCGGTCCACGTAGACGGGTGTTGTGCAACGTTCCACATACAGTTTTTATTTCCGGACCAATTCCAGTAGCAAACAAACTTCGCTGCGCCCATTCTAACGTATATTACAAATACGTGCTACATTGTTTTAATATTGTTTTTATAAAGGTATAAATTGTTTTAATAAAGGTCTTTCTATTAAGTTTGCAGTATTTATTGAAAAGAAAAATGTGCTAACTATGTTTATGGTCTTCGTATAAACGTGTAGTCATAAGCATATTGTTCAAAAGTTTAATTTATGCTCTTGTCCTTATCCAAATTTAATTGGAGTCGGCATACCAATTCTTCTTCCATTGTTTCATTCTTCTTTATTGTTAAATTAATTGTTGTCCAAACTATCAATTTGCCTGCCAAAACATGAACAGAATAAAATAGAATAGTTTGTTATGTACACCATATAAATTACTGACATAAATAAAGAAACTTTACAATGGGTGACACAATGGGCGGTCTTATCGCTTAGAGCGATCTTTTAAAGACAACCTTTGGATGGATTAAAAAGGGGAAGGACAGACAAATACTGTAGGTAGTCTGTGGTGTACCATTTACACAATACAATAAATACATACATAAAGTATATTATACTAATCTAAATAAATATATACACACATATATATATATATATATATAATAGTAAACATGAAACAGGAGCAAAGAAAATATAATGATGATGAAAATTGTGATTTGAATAATACAGAAGCATAACAATTAATTCCACTGACTTTACATCATGTTTTCTTCTATCTCAGTTTTCACCTTCTTCTAGCTAATTTAGTTTTCACACAGCAAACAAAATATAGCTAGCAATTTAGTCAATTTACAATTTCGATTTAGCAATTAAATTCTGACAATTACAGCATTTGATTAGTTAGCTACTACAACTGCTATAGAGTGAGCTAGTGAAGTAATTACTCTTTATTTTCAAAACCTAGAAGCGCAAGTGGAACAACTGGAAATGGTAGCAGAAACTTTGAACCAAAGAAGCAATATTGTATTGTATCGTGTTAGACTTCGAATCTTAACTGAACTCTCGTAAGCAACACTCAAAGCACAGTCGCAAACTCTCAAGAAACAAACTTTAAACTTCGTACATTCTTTAAAACCAAATACTTTTGAATCACTGAAGCTGTTTAGTTTCTTTGAATGAAAGGACTTCTGCGGTTCCTTTTAAATTGGTTAAAAGAGAGAAAATAACTCCCCATAAGCTTAAAATACTTAGCAACAATACAACAATACTTGACTACATACAACACACTGACTATTTTTAACATTAAACTCAAACTCAAAGCATTTATTTCAATTAAACCATGTACAGGCACTTTTGAATTGTCAAAATTAAATAGTCGGTCACTTAGTCAGAAAGTTGAAGCTAGTTGCCCATTCCAAAACGTAAATCTCTATGGAGAAGAACGGGCAAGAAACTCCATGGACACTCTTTTAAATCAAGATATTACAAAATCCTGGGAACAATGTAAAAAAAACACACAAATGTAGAAACATTTCAAAATATAAGATTAAAAATAAGCCTTGGCAGTTAAGAGATGACTAGTCTCAACCGACGGCGCCCGTTTACGAACATGACAAACTTAATTAAAATCATTTGTGCTTGATTAGTCAAAGCGTGCCCATCAACTGCAGACGTAAAAAATTCTCATTCTTAATCTATAAAGTCGAGTAAAGGATTAGCAAAAAGTTCAAAGCGAAGGTTACGTGAATAACATTGAAAGTTCAAACTCAAAAAACACTTAATTATTACTGGAGAAAATCGTATGAATTATTTTTATCAAAGCATATCAATGATCAGAAAGTGACGTGGCCAGATAATACTTGCACATAGGGATGTCAAAACATGTGTAGAAGTATATTAAAGACATGTGAAATCTACCAACCCGCTCTGTGCTAGCTAGTGGATCGTGGCCCACTCCCTCTCACAGAGAGAATGCCTGTGTCCCAGAAACCAGTGGGAACTTTATAGGCTGATTATGCTATGGTTTCGTTTACAGTGGTCCCATAAGTATTACATAAAGGACACTATTAACACTCTCACCGTCAAAACAGGTGAAGCGCTCTTCCTCTCTCTACTTATTGAAAAATTTGCTGTGCCCGACAGGGTCCATAATTGTTTCTATTATTTTTTATTTACCACCTGTAATTGTACATTATGGATTGCAATAAACGATTTGAGATTTGAGGTAAAGTGAGTTTCATTACCAGTTTTGCGCGTCAGATCACATGAGAAATGGGTGTTCGACTTATATTCATTTAATAATTATGTACTATGGAGTATTAGGTGTAAGGTTAGTTTTGAAAACTGAACATCAATTAATAGTACACCTAGGCATGACTTGGTATACTATTGACATGTAGAACCAATATTCATCGATTGTTGGTTATGTGGGAATCAGATTGATTTATTATTATTCTCCTTTATTTCAATAAATACATATCAATTATATTTTAAATATTAGAATAAAAAAATATAAAAAATATTAGCCCACCAGTATCGGGAACAGGGGTCCAAGCTATCGGTGCGGCGGTCAGGGCTCCAGAGAGAGGAACCTCCTGACAATGCGAAGAAGTACTGCTTTTGAGTCAAGCCAGCTGCTCAACGAGAGCCTCCTCAGGTGTTGGTCGAGGCTCTTGGCTATTAATTCATTGGCTGTGACGACTATCATTGCTGAGTTCACATCCCACATGTCGACAATCTCGCGAGCCAAGTCAAGATACTTGATTTGTTTATCTTTCTCGGCTTTCACGAGGTTCTCATCATGTGGGACGGTTATGTCAACAATCATTGCGCGCCGCTCTAATCGATCCATCACCACTATATCAGGCTTATTGGCAACAGTCAGCTTATTGTCAGAGATGATGTATCGATTATTGTTATTATTTTTAGCCTGTGTTGTCTCGCTGCAGGACGAAGGCTCCCTTTCATCTTTGCACTACTCTCGATCTCGAGCTAATGTGGACCAATCCTGTCTGTTGGCGTCAAGCTCGTCTCGAAATCTTCTCTAGAGTCTGCCTCGATATCTCCGGACGTTTTCTGGGTCCCACATTGTGGTAGATTTGGCATCATATTGATGCCTACATGAACTTAAAACGAAGATCATTTTCAATGCCTAAAAGATTCTTGTGCGTTCTGAATAGCAAAAAAAATGCGAAATAGAAGGTTATTACACCCTGATGGAAGCAGAAAACTTATTTCAGTTGTCTAAGTCAAAGAATTTATTTCAAGTTGGCAAATAAAAGGCACTTTAGAACGTCAAAAATAATAATAAAATATAATTAATTCTAGTCGTCCCTTCCAAAAGGTAGTTTTCGTATGGAATAGAATGGGCAAGAAACTCCACCGTTGCTTTTTTTAAAAATGTTGTATGATGTACAATATTTTGCATAAATTAATTATACATATAATAATATGTGAAGACAATGCACCTAAAATAAAATTACTAACGTTGAAACTACCAATAACGCACACTTGTTGGACACAAGTGTGCGTTATTGGTAGTTTCAACGTTAGTAATTTTATTTAATAAACAAAAAATAACCAATACTCCCTATCTTGTACCCACCATTTTTCGAGCCGTTAATTACAAAACGATATTTACGAAGTGTTAATACAATCTTGAAAAATATATAATTTAAGTGAGAGATATTTCGCTCGTTACGCGAAACACTGCATTCATAAACAGTTGGCTTTGTTCCAATGCTCTGCACAATTTGTAGAGTCTTCAGCGCTCTATGACGAAGCAAAAACGTGACTAAGAGAAGACTCTTGCGTCAGCAAACTGTTGTTAGAGACCCTTAAGCAGCTTAATTATAGCCAATAGCTTTATATGATAAGATGCCTTTGAGGATCTTGAGGAGGAATTTTGATACTGTTTAGATTTTGCTTACGTTGTTGGTGGGATCGATTCTTGCGTTCGCAGCCTTTGTAGTAACACTAACAATATCATATGTATTTTTATTAATGGGGTAGAAAGTTAGTATGTTAATATTGTACGTAGTTAGTAAAGCTAAGGCTCTTTATTTTTTCAAAGAGTTTGATAGGAGAATGATATCGGAGTTTTCTTTATTATGAAGCCTTACAGCATAATACCCAGTGCTTGTATTTTTTTTTTGTTAAATGTTAAAAGCTTGTAGTGGATGATATGTATTACTTTTGAGACGTGCTTAAAACTCTTTTTTAATAAACATAGAGAAAGATTTCTTTGACAATAATAAAATGTGTGGGTATTTTTTTCAAATTAAAGTTAATAGAGACATGGAATAGGAAAAAAAAAATCAAACTAGGCTGAGAATCAGCACTTTTTAAACGACAAAAGAAGATAGACCCCCAAAACGCCCACCTCAACCACTTATGGAGGGAATAAATACACAATAAAATACATCATCAGCATCCAGCCCGCATGATGATGATGTACTTTCTTACATAAGTAATTTAAGTCACATCAGCCGCATGCACGATGACCGCTGGGCAAAAGCTTCCACACAATGGGCGCCTGAAGATGGATGGCACTGCCGAGGCCGGCCCAGAAAGAGATGGTGAGACGATCTGGACGCGTACTGCGAGGGCTGGTTCGACGTGACGCGGAAAAAAAAGTTCCTGGAAGGATTTGGGGGAGGCCTTGGCCCAGCAGTGGGACAGTATAGGTTAACAAAAAAAATATATATATGAAAACGTTGCTACAACACAATCAAAATCCTGTTCCATTTTTTCCCCTTTACAGTGAAAATGACGTAGATAGAAAAATGTGAAACAAACATTGTTACGCTTTTTGATTTCCTAGTGTTTACACTCAACCGTGACCGTGGTCCGAATTCAATTCTACGTTCGGGCGGATATGTATCTCCTGTAAACTGCGAATAAGTGTCATTCGTCCCTTATAACGTTTTATAAGTTATTTTTCCACCGCAGCTCTGGCCAGATTTGCTTGACTTTTTAGTTTTTCTTTTCTTTTTTTTATATTAATGTTAGGTATTTTAATATTCTATGTTTTAATATTTTACCGAATTTATTGTTTTTATGTTCCACTGTTATTTTTTTTTCCTTTATTATGTATTAGGTATTTAATTTGTTAGCTTAGTCGTTAATTTTATTGTGCATGCTGTGGTCTCCAGTAATTGAAAGAGTACACCTACCAAATACTTTGTCGTCCATCAACTATAATGTTTAGTGTATATCTTTAGTTGGAGATCCTAAAATAAATAAATATTTAGATACTAATTGTGTTTTTATTTTCCAGGTATACCTGCGTATAATATAGATAATCTATGAAAATCTATTTTGTAGCAATAAGGTAGTATTTTTTCGAAAATATCTAGAAGAGTAACATAATAATGTACTTTCGAATTTATGAAAGTGTAGAATGAATCGACTGGAGGTCCTTGTTTCAGACTTCTTTTTCCTTGTTTTTAATCTGTGTGTTTATCATTGATTCTTATGTTATGCCCTATATCCCTTCACATTTACTAAATAACTAATTATGTTCACATAGCGCGTGGTGGGGCCCTGGTGATCTGCTATACAGGTATTCCTAGTGCAGACACGTCCAGTCTCGCAAACTAGTGTCAATAGTTTCTAAGCTTGTCTAAATTAATATGATTGCCATTGTTTGTGAAGAGAATTTGAGTCATGGCCAATTAAGGGTCAATGAAAAACGGTTTCTTTAGAAGCAGTCAGATTCTTGCTTTCGATAAATAGTATACAAAATAATAATATGTATTATATATGCTATCTCGTCCTGTAACATGAGCCGAAATTCCCGAAAATGTCGAAATAAGGATAAATATTCTGCGATGTTTAGTTATAAATGCGTTGAGCGCCCCTGGTATCATTACTTTAATAATAGATTTTTCGGTAACGTAGTCAAATATCAGGAAATATGCATAGGTACTTAAATGTTTTAAGGAAACTCGTAGGTACGAATCTGAAAGGTTTTTATAAAAGCTTTGCATGAGTTTGAAAGTGGGATATCGTAATAACATATAATTATGTATTTGCAATATAAGGATTCTTGGACAAACTTTATCGACAAAACTAATAAGACTCCTAATTTTGCTGTGCCCGACAGGGTCCATATTGATATTTTACTTTGTAATACCATCTATAACATAATACACATGGAATGCAATAAAGAATTAAGTATTGAGAAAGTGAAAAAAGTCAAAATAAATAGAAATGATGGTATATAAAGTCTAAATTCTATGTTATGAACAAACATTTGTCAATATTATTTCCCATACCATCCAGATGTTTCCACACAAAAGTTTTATTTCTGAATTTTATATCTACACGCTGAAAAATACTGCAGTCGTTACTCGTTAGTTGTACCTAAAACCCCTAGATAAAATATAAGAGCCTAGTTACGTAGAAAATACACGAAACTATTTCGAATAAATTGTAACTGTCTGTTGGCCATTTCCCGAGCTTTCGAGGCGCCTAATAAGCCGTTTAAGCTAACAAAAAAAAAAAAATACTCAGCACAATTTCTCGTCAGGAGAACGTTGGAGCTCATTTCATTTCTCATTACTCGAAATCCGACGCAGGTAGTGTGGAGATAAAAAATACATGCTGCAATAAATTTTAAAAAATGTGAGTACGGAATACACTTGAGAGACATAACGTTAACAAATTACGGCAATTTCCAATATGTAACGTATTTTGATGGCAATTTTCTCGGTAAGCATGCGAAGTGTGTTACGATGTGTCATCAGCTATGTACATACCTATTTATAGCTAAAATCACTCATGTGTTGGTGTGAAACGTGCCTTTACTTTTCTCGAGGGAAAGCGGGAAAATTTAGTACGCTTTAAAGATGAAGCTTGTTTACTTTGATAAGCATAATCAGCCTATAATGTTCCCACTACTGGGACACAGACCTCCTCTCTTCGAAACGGAGTGGTCGATAATCTATCACACAGGCCCAGTGCGGATTGGTAAATGTGACATGTCTTTGAATTTTTGGTTCTAGGACATGCCGATTTCCTCACGGTGTTTTTCTTCGCCGTTTTGAGAGCAGTGGTTATGAAATTATTTACACAAAGTAAAGCGCCTGTCTGGGTCCGAATCTAGTACTCGTAAGTAGCGGCAGTTACCGCTGGGTCACCACTGCTCAATTATTAATTTGCTCAATTATTATTAATTATTTATTAGTACGTATTAGTAAAGTTTAAAGGCTACAAAAACAAGGTAGACTACAAGAAACTGCTTGAATATGAAAGTGTGCTTGGAACTTAACGACGTCGTAACTTTACTGCTGTAAAGATTTGGCTGCACTACAAAGGATTAGCATATGTAAGTATACACATAGTTTTGTAGTTTTTTTCTCGAAAAAGTAGGAATTTTTCACATGAATGGAAACGCGACTAAACAAGATTCTATATACATACGACGTGTCGCGGATTTGAGCAGAACTTGTGAATCGTCTCACGTCACTCATGTCGAACAAACCAATGCCTCTCGTTGCTTGACAAGTCTCACATGTTTTCGTATTACTGTAAATCTATATACTTATACATAGAAGTGTAAAAAATCTATGTATACATATAAAATTCAAAGTCCTGTTGAATGATATATATCAACGCACAGCCTAAACCGCTGGTCTTAGAGACATGAAATTTGGAGGGTGTGTTCTTTGTGAAGAGTAGGTATCTACTGAGAAAGGGTTTTTAGAAATTCCACCCCTAAGAGGGTGAATGGGGAGAGGGTGAAATTTCACGCGGACGAAGTCGCGGGCAGAAGTTAGTATGCTTATGTAGGGTGTTTGGAGAACGGCTATTGATACTTTAAAGTAAAGTAAAGTTTCTTTAAAGTTTAAAGAAATCTACTATCACGAAAATGAACAACTTTTGACATGACACTCTTGCGGCACGTTTTCCCAGCTAAAGCACTAGGAAGTGGTGTAAAGCGGGCGTTTTGGGGGACTGTTTTATGTTAATTTGACATTCAAAAGTGCCGATTCTCAGCCTTATTTTATTAATACATGACTTTTGATTTGATTATAACATCAATTCTGAAATCGTGAAAAAACACAGTTGGCACATACATTTTTTCGCATAACCAGACGAGATGATGGGAGAACCTGTTTTTTTTCATAATCAAAGTTCTCCCATACCACACTCAACTCCCTTTAAGTATCGCTAACCGTTCTCCATGCCACTGTAGATGTAAAATTACCTAGTTTAAACAGAACCCTTATCTAGTTTGCGATTTCTTTTTGTAACACAAGAAAGTAAAGTCAAACCATTTACTCATATGTACAGCCCAAAGCATTGTCATATTTGCACGAACACCTTGGAAAATAATTCAGCTCAAGCCAGCGGTTTAGCACTAGGTAAATCTGGCACGGTCTTACGTCATTCTAAACCAGTGGTAAGCCAGTTACAGCCACAGGTGACGTTGTAAAACACTGACTTCTACTTAGTAAGTTTATGCCGTTAGCACACGAGCGCAGCGGGTAGACGAAAATCTTGCGATATGAGAACAAAATGTATAAAAAAGTCATTCGTCAAGACATTTCGCCGGGAAATCGTCGTGGTTAGCGTAAGGCGTAAGGCGTAGCTGGGCGGTGAAATCGAATATAATTATGATGTATGTTCGTGAAAAAATCTGCTCGGCTTCGCCGCCCATACACAGCTTGCGGCTAAGCCGAGCCTAGCGATAAAAATCAACTGCAGCATACTAATTCAGCGAAAGTAGATGCCGAAAAGTGTTTGCGGATCGACATGAGCAGAATAAAAGCGGAATATACAGAAAAAAAAAACATTAACCAGTGCGCAAACTTTAGCCATGAATTCGGCATATAATTCTAGACCCAGGGCAGAAATTTTTCGTCGGTTATCAAAAAAGAAACGAGCTCTTTCATACCAAAGTGCGTTTCATACCTACGCGGTCAAAATGTATGGAACAACTTATTTTTTTTTTTTAGAACCGACGAAACATTTCTACACTAGGTCTAGAATCATATTATTATGCTGAATTCATGGTTACAGTTAATTTTTTTTCCTGTTTGTAGTGCTTTAGATCGGCTTTTTTTGTTCAAAAAATTAAGACTGCTGAATCGAATGTCTCGACCTGAACAAGTGTACAGCAGGCCTCACTGTTCTAATAGCTTTAGAGCGATGGTTTAGTCATGAATAGGTACACACGAGTGACACGCATCCATAGCAGAGGCAACTGTGGCCGTCGACAACGTGTCGCTCGTGTATTTGAGTACGGTGCTCATATACAGGAGATATGATTTGATTTGATTTGAGCAGCATGTTGTCGACGGCTGTAATAAGTGTTTTTAACACTGTTTTTTTTTAACTTTTTTAAAAGAAAAACACTTCTAAATGTACCAGATACAATAGTCACAGAATCAAAGTGTAACCTTTTATATGTGTTATTATATTCGACGTAGCTTTTAGCCCCTGAAGTGCTAACATGTACGTAGGTCGGGATAATAAGCTTCTTTATGTTAAAAGCTTAGTAGGTGGGAAATGGTACTTACGTGAGGATATATGCTGTGTGAAATGGAGTATGTAAGACTGTAATTCTCCAATGAGAGCTTAAGTAAATTGAACTCGTAGATTGAACTCATTTTTTTGTATTGTTAGATTCTTGATTATGTAGATATTGAATGTTTTGCATCCTATTATTATTTTAATGAGAGACTTACCTATAGTCTGTTCCAAAATTACCTGATGAAAGTGTAAACAAACCCTGTTTAGGTTAAATTCTAACGTAATCACTAAATATTTCACTAAAAGGATGTGTTCACGCATTCACCCGCATTTAGAAGGTTTCAACTTACTACTGTTTCCAACAATTTTTGTTAGAATAACAACATTAAATGATAATTTCAGTTGTCAAATGAAAAATTAAAATTTAATGTGTGATTTAAAATTAGAATTTCGGATTTAAGGATTCAAATAATCAAATCTAAGCTCTCAATTCGTAAGTGACATCCACAGGTACGTTGTCTGATGTATTTATTTAGATTTTAACGAGACACTCTTGGAGCACACTAAACTTATCAGGATTTTATAAAAAAGAAATAACAGTGTACGCCTCAAGATATACACGGCATAAAATTTTCTCAATTCAAAACAAACCATTATAGAACTAAAACCCAAAATACACTGCCAACTCGAGGCCACAACAAATCAAAGAGATAGCACTTTTATACGTCTTTGTTTTTATGATATGGAACCTTTTGCCCTTTATTGTTTTAGTAATATCACGCTAAGATAAATGCGGGTTCCCTACCCGAAGTTCCGCGAAACGTCTTTTTGTTCCTTTGTGTATAATATCTGGATTTTATTTCAAAAGAGATTATTATTTTCTACTACATTTTCTACTTTTTTTTTATTTCTTACTTTGTACAATATAGTTTTATATTCTATAAATAGTGGAAAGTAGATCTTACTCCTTATTCTTTGTTATGAATATTAAGTCTAAACGTAGACAAGTCAAAGGCTAGACTTCTTTATGCATAATATTACACATGTTGTAATATTGTAATTCATAGTAGGTACATACGCCAGCACATCAAGCTACTCGAAACTGTCAAATTTTCCCAATCAACCTTGAACCTTATGCTGTAGCGATAAAGTTGAAAATCTATTAATGAAATTTGACAGATTGTAGTAGCTTGATGTGCTGGCGTCTGTAAATAGCTTAATTATTTATTTATTATAGCACTGTAAACGAATTAACACATACCTACATACATAATATCTACATTTTCTTTATTTCAAAGACAACAAAAAAAAAAAAGTCTACAACAAGAATAACGACAACTACACAACCTACACCTATACTATAGAAATCCATTATTAAAAAAAGTATATATGAATTTGAAAATAAAAAATCTTAAAATGTAACCATCACTTCTATTCTATTTTCTCTATGGCAATGGTGACGAAATGTCACTTTTATGGAAATCGTGCAGGAAAAAAAAAACAAAAAGTAATAAAGAACCAAAACTTTTGAAGTAGTTAAACGAGACGTCAAAAGTGGGTAAAGTCTACGTTGCAAATGTGCAGCAAACCGCAAAGTTCCATAACAACTAGAACGAGGCACCAAATTACTGGCGCATTTAACTTGCCGTGATTAATGAAACATCGCCAAGTTCCCTCTCAAAGGTAATGGGTACGACGGACCTTCTGACTCTGGTATTACCGTATTGCTCTGCATGTATTAGGGAAAGTAATTCTTGGAACTGGGAAATGTAAACAGTAATGCAAGAATTGTTTGAAATTTTAACACCTAACAGCATTAAATTCTATATGGAGAGGTCGACATGAAATTCTGAACAGGCGTAACTGGCCAAAGCCGATCGATTTAAAACTGAAAATACTCGTTTCCCACATAATATTTTTTAAGACTTTATTCATATCTATGGCTGATACGATTTGTGCTTGTAGCAAACATTTTGAAAAACAAAAAAAAAATGTAGGAAATATAATAGGAAAATATCGCGAGGAAACAGGTATTTGAACTCGCGTTGGGCCCACGTGGTGGATTAGGGCCCACTCCCTCTCACAGAGAGACTCCGGGGGTGGTCCTGTATACCAGCAGTGGGGACATTATAGGCTGATTATGTTTATGCTATATATAGGAAAGTTGTATTTTTAATTTCGAATTTACGTTAAGTTTACTCCGCGTGTTTTTGCTCGAATCACGCACACCTATACCCAAAAAAATACGGTACCTTCGGATTTATAAGAGGTTGTACTGAACATGTACGGTAGCATTAAGGGGATTATAGACAGACAGTTTGTCTGCAGCTGGCAGCATTCGTTGTAATCTTCGATTGCGCTAAGCACTCCCTACGTCAGTTTCCTTTTACGAATATTATTTTCTATGCAGTTCGCAAAGCGCCTTCTGAATCTAAGTAGGTACTTAGTAGGTAAACTGAGCCATCATTAGCTATGAGGTTTTGGCCATTTACTGCAAACCTCTTCTTTTGACTAGGTACTGTTTTATTGAACTTAGTAACATAAGGCACGGTAAGAAGCAAATTTTTAGGTAAACGACAATAGCGCATATATATAAGGTCCCATTCAAATAGATGGACAAACTTATAGAAATCATTCAGACCACCAAATTAAGGACGATGGTAAAAAAATATATAAGAAAAACGCGTTAGATACCTACAATTACAAGAAAAATAATCAGCTAACGAAAATACACTAATGTGCCGCCACTTTATTATTGTAGGTCAAAATAAAATCACTTTAGCCAGTGTTTTTTTTTTGCTTGGATATCTTTGGTTAGATGTACTGAGCGCTGTGTTAAAATTTGTACATCTACTTTAATGGGACCCTGTATAGACAACAAATAAAGTTCGAAACAGTGATGATTTTGATGTTAGTTGAATCGAATGACCACCAAAATAAAAGTAATTTTGCAGTTTTAATTAGATTGAGTGGACTCATTTTTAGGTATTTCCGTAGTTGACTGAATTTACGCCCAACATTTTCAGAATCATGCGATGAAAAATGGTGTTTTGAGCTATGTTTTACGTATTATCATGATACTATTTTATATTTATGAAATATTTTTGAATATTCACAAATACCTACTGTATTTGTGAAAACCACCCATCCACAAACCAACCAGGGCAAGCGTAGCTTTACTTGATTGATCGACCTATGCGGCTGTTATTATTTAGCCACCCACGGGCCCCATAAGCTACTATCATGTATTGTTTAGAAAACCCCGAAGACCGGACGATTTCTACGAATCTCTCTCTCCGTTTATTTTAATTAAGGTACGATCAAATATCCGATACTCTTTGAATGAAGATTCCGGCTGAACGCGCCTAAATACGCGCTAAATACGAACGCGCCCGGAGCAAGAGGGGCGCCCGGGGAGCGACGCGGCCGCCGCCGGCGCCAGAGCGCGGCCACCCGACATTCGGCCAAAAGGAGCGTTTGCGCATACGCGATGTTTAATGTCGCGAGTGTCCGCCATTACCAATAATGTAAAAGTGCAGTCTCATTTATTTTCAATATAAATTAACAAAAGTTGAGAAGTTATTATTTGAACCCTCAACACCGGCTATCTTATTATTATAGGGTCAAATTAAATTAACTAGCGAAACTCTGCAGACGTGATGGATATCTAAACACTATAAAATAAAAAAGATTAGATTTTTTTTTAGGTTAAAGACTTCTTGTAGTGATGTTACTTGAAGTATGAATTGAGAAAATCTGTTTTTTTTGTTTATCGTGATAAGATATCGAAACCCATCACGTCTGTGAAATTAACACAAAAACATCTTTAATATATTTCAAGTAACTAAACTATCTGCGGTTGATAGGTACCCAAAAAAAAAAACCATCAAAGTAATGTCTTTTTTTATTTTATCAAGTTTAGGTATCGCTACACAAATAATTCTTTGGCTCTATTTTTAAAACGGATACCTTATTTTAAACGTTTCGTGTTATAAAAGCATGCAATTTCAGATACTTCCTTTAAGTGACGGCGTCGGCACTAATCTCCGACCATGTTTGTGTTGTCACTTTACCTGTCCATTAGAAAGGTCGTAAATCTTCGAGGATTTACTGCATACGATCCTAGACGCTAGCGTCTACCCGGCAGTTGATGATCTTAGTGTCCATAAAGCCACTGTTAGATGGGATAGAAAAGATTTTATAAGAATAGGAATAATAGGGACATTAACAATGGTGTGAAGTTTCTTGTTTTTGCGGATGAATTTAGACTACGGCTGCAATTTTTTTTTAAATATTGAATACTACGTTGAAGGGTCTAGAATCATGTGCTAATTCATGGTTAGATTTTTCGGAATACATTGCTTCATATTTTCGAAAAATTTGTCTGCTCAACTTGAGCGTAAATAACGCAATTAAGTAATGTTGTTGAACTGTCAAAATGAAAGCCATTGCTGACAGTGTGTTAAGTACGCAATTACACCGGCGATAATTGAATAGGCTGTATATTATCACGCTATAGGCTATGGAGGATTGGCAGTACACAGTCACGTGAGCGAAGCCGCGAGTACAGCTAGTTTGAAAATATAACATAACGTCATCACGCCTTATTTACGCGATGGGTTGGGTGAAAGTGTAGATACCAGCTACAGAACACCAACATTTCGCCAGTTATGTTAAAATAAATTTTAAAATTAACTAAATAAAAATAAAATAAATTTAATAAAGGCACATGTATTACGGAGCGACCCATCAACCGTGCACAAAACCTGACTCCGGGCTGCGACATAACTTCCAGCTAGAAAAACCCAATAACATTTTGCCTGACCCGGGAATTGGCCTCGGGCCTCATGCTCAGTACTACAGATCATTAGGCCCGGGACTACTAGACAGTCATTTGTATTTGCAGCTTCAATTATTCATTAATGCAACGATAGTGTGAATACAATTTTAATAAATGTAAATTATTCCAACAAGTAAGATTTAAAACCGTTTTCAGCTGCAATCATTATTATTTTAAGAATAATCGTCGATGACATGTATTTAAATGTTATTTAATTCAGCAGCAGATGTATTTTTGATGGTGATTACGTGCATATTTGTGATGGTTGAAAATTGTCAGATGGATAACTTGAATTAAGAAATGGATAATTTGAACAACCTTTGTTGCTATTAAATTATTTACTAGGGGGCCCGAGTCTAAATAATAACAGCCGCACATGTCGATCGATCAGGTTAAGCTACGCTTACCGCGGTTGGTCTATGGATGGGTGACCATCTTTACGTACCAAGGCCGCTCCGTGCCTCGGAATGCACGTTAACCGGTTGGTCCCGGCTGTCATTCGTGGATCTTTGACAGTCGTTAGGGGTCGTCAGAAGCCCGAAAGTCTGACAACCAGTCTTAGTATAGGGTGGCAGTGATATCGACACACAACCTGTTACCATGGAGTCAGTACATAATTCTGAACCCCTCTGCGTTGAAATTTTGCGTCGGTTATTAAAAAATAAATAGCTCTGCCATACATTTGGACCGCGTACTGTGTTTGCTTGTTTTGTGTTCTTGGTTTCTATGAAACAGTAGTTTTTTTTTAATGACCTACGAAGAATCACGCTGAGGTAGAAATTACGAAAAAAAACTTACGAAGAATTTATAGTCTAGAATCATGTGTATGAATTCATGGTTTCAGTTTTCGCGTCGTTGTTCCTGCCCTGTATTTGAACGGAGAAAAGGGAGCGACCGTTGAGATAAAAAAACGGTTCAAGATCAAAACAGGACAATCTCAAACCATTTTCAATAAATGCGAATAATTCATCATCATCATTGGCAGTCTTGTACAGACGCCAGCACATCAAGCTACCCGAAACTGTCAATTTTTCCCAATCAAGTTTGAGCCTTATGCTTTAGCGATAGAGTTGAATATCTAATAAACAAATTTGACAGTCACGCTTCCCTGGTTTATTCGAGTCTCATCCAGATCCTCCCTGCGATGTTCTAAAGAATACGAATGAATAATAGTAGAAAATTATTAATAGAAAAATCTCGGCGATATAAATTTTGAATTTAATCAGTTATGCGGCTAATGCTAAAAGAAGAAAAATATCGAATGGTATTGAGAGGAAAAGGTTCGCTATAAATCAGTATTTTCCGGTTAATAAATCAGACAGAAATTCGTGGATTTATTCCTTAAAACGGAGGTATTACGCTAGCTTAGAAGTGGCAGGGGTATTCAACGATGGTATTATTTTTACACTTTATTTCTTTCTATAAAATGAGGAGCTCGTAGCTAAATAATAATAGGTCAGCTATGGTTGCCGCAGTCGTGGATGGAAAGAAAGAAAAGAAAGAAAGAAAGAAAAAAAGTTTATTTGGTTTGGTTTGGTTTGGTGGATGGGTGACCATCCTTTACATATCGAGACTTCTAGCCCCTGAAAACGCGTTACGCTTGGTCCCGGTCCCGGCTGTCATACTTAGATCTTTGACAGTCCAGGAAGTTGGAAGCCCAAAAGTCTGACAACCAGTCATACCGAGGGGTAGCGTGTTACTGAGTAACTGGTTTGTGGAGGTCAGATAGGTAGTCGCTCTTTATAAAGTACTGGTATTCAGCTGTATCCTGTTAGACTAAAAGCCGACGCCAACAAGGTTGGGAAAGGGCTAGACAGATTGATTTGACTTCTTTTGATAAAATATTTGAATTAGCTTTCGCCAACGACTTCAATCGCGTGATTCGGGGTAACAAACTGTTTCTAAGGCATCCATTAGCATGAATTCCCTAATTTACTAATTAATGAATAATAAAAGGTTTCTCGAATTGAAATTTAAAAAGAGTCTGTTGAAAACTTAAATTTTATTTCAATTTCTATTCATCCAAGCGATGAAAAACAACTAAAATGCCTAAAGATGTAAACTTTATTTGAATACGAACCTACGCATACATTTTGTTGTAAATGAAATAACGAATTATATTCTGTCGTTTTCGAATACTCACGTAATACAATGATAATAAAACTCTGGAATATTACATCTTATTTTCATTCAACTGGTTAATAATAATGCTATTTATACCACTCCTAATGTTTATGTTTAATTTTTTAAATATATCAACGTATACTGTGTCGTTCACAATTGTACGAGATCCAAAAATAAAATAGGACTGTCCTTATATGGGGTTACTCTCATAAGCACATTCTATACCTAAATTAGCATAGCATAGCTGGTGAAATGTGTTGCTTCGTAATGTTAACTACTTACCGACTATTGTACATTGGCGTTCATTGGTTTTCAGAATAGGTAGGCACTAGGCCGGGTCTAGTCTAAGCAAACGCAGTCACATACAAACAATACTGCAACATGCTCAATCCGTCTTATGGTCGCATTAGTTGTTACTTGTGGATGTTATTGTTATTGACATCTTCGTTAATGATCATAAAATTGCAATAATTAAATCTATATCTAAGTAGGTAGGTACAGTCAGAGTAATTAATTGTTAACAAAATTGACTACCAGCTAAAGTTGTTCGTACATAATTATTCATATCACAACTGTCATTCTTTGATAGTTTATAGTGATTATTATATATAGGTAGGTTTTTTACGGTGGGTGGGTTTCTACGTAGATAAATGTACAAGAAACTCAAGTCCTTGTATCGTAGTTTTCCATTTGAGAGATATTTCAGGAAACGTATTTTGTATTCCCTTTTATAAATAGGTACTACAACATTTTACATGATATTATATTACTTGGCTCGAAACATAACTCTTTATATCCTCAGGGCAAAGACGAGGCTTTAGAATAATAATACATATTATATTATAGTACTTATCTTAGAGTACTTGAGTATTTATAGTCAAAGTTTAATGGATACATTTAGCGTTCGTCGTGTTAATTAAGTTCTGTTTGCTAACAGTGATCGATGGTGTTGTCTTGTCACTGTGTCTATATTCAGTGTACACACACGTATAACGATGAAGATTATTTTCGTGTAATACACTAAAAGCGGTAAAATACTAAAAGCAGTACTTAAACCCTAAAAAAAGTAAACATTAAAAGCAGTAAAAGTGTAAAATACTGGTATTCAGCTGCATCCGGTTCGACTGGAAGCCGACCCCAATATAGCTGGGAAAAAGGCTAGGCAGATGATGACACTAAAAGCAGTAGTTGCATTACATGGTATAGTTATACAAGTAGTTATAAACAGATAGATGAATTCAAGAAAATTATAAATTTTATTTCTGTAAGTAGGTTTGTACCTTTTATACGTTAATCGTATTTCAAAAACTAGATGAGGTCGGTGTTTCCTACTCCGAGAAGATAGGCCGAAACAAACTCGGAGGTCACAGTTTCTTTTAAAGTCTAGACGTAATCTTGGTCAGGCCATGTGAAGACCATGTAGATTTATATCTGAAATGGGCTTTTGAGGAAAGAACCACACAGATTTCGTGGACCTGTTTATTAATATTGGCTGTATATGCAAATTACAACAGTTATTCTTTCACAGTTGTATGAAATGGTTGTAACACGGCAAATTGACATAGGGTGTCAAATTGGTTAACAATTAATTTCCCTGGCAGTAATGGCTTAGTTACTAAGCTAGCTTCATCCCACAGCTGGGCAAAGTCCTTTCTCCACGATTAAGGTATTTCAATCCAGGGCAAATGTTGACCATTGCCTGTTAGTTTCATCCTGCTGTCCGCTTAGCTGGGGCAGGGCTCAACCTATTGATAAATGGTTCAAAGTTCATTCCACGTAGCATACGTAGTCAAGTTTTTGAGCTGCGACCGTGATTTGCGCATCTTTCCTTAGTTAGTTCGGTACAGAGATACGTTTATATTAAAAGGATCCGTCCCAATAATGTCAGTGTTCTTGCACCCAAATTATAAAGCCATCACTTA
The DNA here is from genome assembly GCA_914767645.1 of Hydraecia micacea. Taxonomy (NCBI): domain Eukaryota; kingdom Metazoa; phylum Arthropoda; class Insecta; order Lepidoptera; family Noctuidae; genus Hydraecia; species Hydraecia micacea. The sequence continues at coordinate 12,805,324 of OU611783.1, read as the reverse complement.
GGTACTATTTTTGATCTATTTTCCATGTCTTCAATACTGGCACACATACATCTATGACGGAATTATAAGCTATCAGCTATGAGGAATTCTTTCTACCTATTTGGGGGTAGCCGTTTGATTGATGGTTTTACCGATAAAAAGCCTCGCATGGCTATACTTAGCTTTTGAAACATGTATCGAAAGGTTTTAATACATTTTATTTTGTACTAGCTGCGCCCCGCGGTTTCACCCGCATAAGTGTCGATCCCGTGGGAATATTGGGATAAAAAGTAGCTTATATGTTAATCCAGAGTGTCAGCTATATCCATACCAAATTTTATCAAAATTGGCCCAGCCGTTTGGGCGTGAAGAAGTAACAAACGTATAAACACACACTCACAAACTTTCGTCTTTATAACATTAGTGTGAAAAGCACATTTAAAACATGATAACTGGGTTAGTTTTTGTCACTATACTTATTACTAGCTGCGCTCCACGGTTTCACTCCTGTAGCGGTATCTACAACGCCACATGCGAACAACGCGTCATACTGACGTCACGCAAATCCTGCATCTCGCAAGCAGAGTTTACCGCGCAACTAGCATAGATACAACGGCCCGAAATGAATCAATGGGCAGTTGCCCGCCAGACACAACACCCGTCTGGTCGGAGGATCCTCCCTTTTCTATAGAGTATGAGTGAACTTTACACCCTGTTCCTCATCCCTCTATACTGGTGACCCCGAACATGAACGTCAGCGCAGCCTTCGTGCATATACTTCAGCGTGACGTCATCATCATCACTCCCGCAAGCTTTAGAGCGGCGAGTCACCCAGCCAGCCCAGCACCCACGGCTTCAACGGGTATCCTGACCACCAGCATGCAGCGACCGCGCATACCTGGTCATCACCCTCAGCCTCATCAGCAACCTTGGCACAGCACACTGAACCTTCGGCCGGTCTACAAGCAGAGCCCTTAATAAGCCTCTCCTGGTCGACGCCAGCAGTCAGCCTCAACCCGGCGCTATACCTCATCCGACGCACTGGAGCATAACGCAGCGCCACCCCGACTCACTGGGGACATCTTCGCAGACAGTTCCGACTCACCGTGAACTATGCGGCAACCGGTTCCGACTCACTGGAACCTCAGCTGGCCTGGCAAGCATCGCAAGATACAAGACTCAGCCCACTATCGACCTCCGGTCTCCGGGGGGGAGTGATGTAGCGGTATCTACAACGCCACATGCGAACAACGCGTCATACTGACGTCACGCAAATCCTGCATCTCGCAAGCAGAGTTTACCGCGCAACTAGCATAGATACAACGCCCCGACATGAATCATCGGGCAGTTGCCCGCCAGACACAACACCCGTCTGGTAGGAGGATCCTCCCTTTTCTATAGAGTATGAGTGAACTTTACACCCTGTTCCTCATCACTCTATACTGATGTAGCGGTATCTACAACGCCACATGCGAACAACGCGTCATACTGACGTCACGCAAATCCTGCATCTCGCAAGCAGAGTTTACCGCGCAACTAGCATAGATACAACGCCCCGACATGAATCATCGGGCAGTTGCCCGCCAGACACAACACCCGTCTGGTAGGAGGATCCTCCCTTTTCTATAGAGTATGAGTGAACTTTACACCCTGTTCCTCATCACTCTATACTGGTGACCCCAAACATGAACGTCAGCGCAGCCTTCGTGCAAATACTTCAGCGTGACGTCATCATCATCACTCCCGCAAGCTTTAGAGCGGCGAGTCACCCAACCAGCCAGCACCCACGGCTTCAACGGGTATCCTGACCACCAGCATGCAGCGACTGCGCATACCTGGTCATCACCCTCAGCCTCATCAGCAACCTTGGCACAGCACACTGCACCTTCGGCCGGTCTACAAGCAGAGCCCTTAATAAGCCTCTCCTGGTCGACGCCAGCAGTCAGCCTCAACCCGGCGCTGTACCACATCCGACGCACTGGAGCATAACGCAGCGCCGCCCCGACTCACTGGGGACATCTTCGCAGACAGTTCCGACTCACCGTGAACTATGCGGCAACCGGTTCCGACTCACTGGAACCTCAGCTGGCCTGGCAAGCATCGCAAGATACAAGACTCAGCCCACTATCGACCTCCGGTCTCCGGGGGGGAGTGATGTAGCGGTATCTACAACGCCACATGCGAACAACGCGTCATACTGACGTCACGCAAATCCTGCATCTCGCAAGCAGAGTTTACCGCGCAACTAGCATAGATACAACGGCCCGAAATGAATCATTGGGCAGTTGCCCGCCAGACACAACACCCGTCTGGTCGGAGGATCCTCCCTTTTCTATAGAGTATGAGTGAACTTTACACCCTGTTCCTCATACTTCTATACTCCTATAAGTCTCGATCCCGTAGGAAAACCGGGATGAAAAGTATAAAGTGTAAAGTATCCTAATCTAGGTCATGATCCTCTGTGCCAAATCCGAAAAACAAGCAAACATACAATTTTAGCTTTTCTCTTTATAATCCTTTAATACATTTACATACATATTAATTACATTTATAAATATCATTATAAAAAACACTAAAAAATATGAAAAATTGTGGCCCAACGGCATCACGAGCAGAGTCCAAGCTACCGGTAGTCAGGACTCTAGAGATAGGAACCTTATCACTATGTGTGCCGTATCCAGCAGTACTCCATGACGCGGCTTGCCCCAGCCGCGCATGAGAGCCTCCTGAGATGTTTGTCGAGGCTCTCTGCTATAGGCCATTTACTGTAATGATTATCGGTACAATGATTGCAGAGTCCACGTCCCGTTCAACCAATCAATCAACTCAGCCTATTGCAGTTTACTGCTGGACATAGGCCTCTCCCAGGCTGCGCCACAACACCCTGGCCTCCGCCTTCCGCAACCACTCCGTCCCAGCCACCTTCTTTAGGTCGTCCGTCCATCTAGCTGGGGAGCGTCCCACACTACGCTTGCCGATACGCGGTCTCCACTCCAGGACTCGTCTGCTCCACCGGCCACCGGTCTTTCGACAAACATGGCCAGCCCACTGCCACTTCAGTTTGCTTACTCTACAAGCTATGCTGCTCACCTATGTTGTCACGTCACGTTATTCATTATATATTATCATGTCTGGGTTTTAAACTTATGGAAATCCTATAAGGTCATTAATTTTTAATAATTATTGCATAAATTATGTTTTAATAGCCACGTTCAATAGTGTTGTTATGATACCTATTTCGAATAAAATATTTACGACCAATTATTATTTTATTATTAAAATGGAATGAGCAATAAGATATCATAATCTTATAATAGATTTGTTTAGATTATACAAAGATTAATAACGAAGCATACACTTGCAATCAAAAGGCTATGTTTGCTTAGACTACATTGTTGGCTTTAAATCTTCTTAATCGCTTGTTAGGGGAATTAGTGTAGTGACACGTGGATGCAAGTCAATAACACTTGTGTCTGTTCTGGGAAAATAATTATGTAGGTACCTACCTGGTACAGACGCCAGCACATCAAGCTACTACAATCTGTCAAATTTATTTGAAAGATTTTCAACTTTATCGCTAAAGCATAAGGTTCAAAGTTGATTGGGAAAATTTGACAGTTTCGGGTAGCTTGATGTGCTGGAGTCTGTACATGCCGGTTCCCTTACAATGTTTTCCTTCACTGTTTTGAGAGTAGTGGTGAAAAAATAATTTACACAAAGTAAAGTGTCTGTCTGGGTTCGAACCTACGGCTACGACTCGTAATTCGCATCCGTTACCACTGGGCCACCATGACTGCTCCATTCAGTTGTACGTACTTAGAGACTGTGACGTATTGCCAGTTAAAAGTTAAAGTTGAGTTTGCCTTGTATGCACTCAAACCATTAAAATTTCATAGAATTAGATTATACATATTTCGTCGATAGGTACAGTCAACAAAAGAGATAAGTATGCAGGACCGTCGGATATAGTTGAAGTTTAGTAAGAAACCGACGGATGTTGTCGGCTGAAATTTAATTTTATAAATGAGCTGTTTGTTTTCTATTAATAAAATCATGTTTTATCTATAATTACCTATACAAGTTCCATATAAAACAAGGTATATACTATGTACATAAATAAACATCGGAACCCGGAATCAGAAACGGTAGTTATGAGGCAAGTTCAGATCCGGTCGCGAGTGCCAGTTTACACGGATGGTTCCGCATTATTATGAGTGGATCGCGGTATTATATAAAGTTTTTATATAAAGAAAACTTTTAGTTTTGTTGAGAAGTTTCTATTTTTATTCAATGAATAACCCATCATTTCTATAGCAGCATTAAAAACAGCAAGTTTTGTGATGTTTTGTTTTGTTGTTGGTGTTGTTTTTGCAATGTATTGGGTTGCTCTTGTTATACCTTTTTTACTAGCCATTAATTTCCACAACTGGGCAAAGGCCTCTCTACTCCCCTTCCACCTTTCTCTGTCCAGAGCTGCCAAGGACCAATCTTTATTAAAGGAGTCCAGCTTATCCCGCCATCTCCGTCTGGGCCTGCCGCGATGTCGTTTGCCATTAAGCGGGACTGGGTCGTAAACCACTGGGACCCACTTGTTATACCTATCTAACATAAAATCGTACGCAAACCAGAAAACTTATTACTTCGATGTACGTGTTTCGTAATTACTACGATTTATCTTATCTTGTACGGTTGCGGACCTTAATTTTCTATTAGCCTCGCGTATAGTTAATTTAATTATCTTTTAATTAAATACTTACAGGAAAATTTGTCACAGTGAAGTGCTCTTAAAAGCATAATTATGGAGAGTCCATTCCTTGTTTGAAGTATGTCCATTTAATTATATCAAGTCAAAAGGTTCTTATTTACGTTTTAACGGAACTCTAGCCAATAAAAATGTAACGGAATGTAATTTATTCCACGCAGACGGAGCCCTGTTTGTTAGGTTATGAAGTCATTCGTGACCATGATTGTGGGCCGGTCAGATAAGTCATGTTCAAATACAAACAACGAAGGGAAGGTCGGTTGGGTTGACACACTGATCTAATAAAGCTTTGCGCTATCAATTCGGTTTGTTTTGAAAAATATTGAAGAACTTGTGTTTTGACTGTCGCACGAGGCACGTGTACAGGTGACAGATGCGGCGCAAAATGAAAGGTGGTCTATGAATGGTCTGCGGGGAGACGCCGCATATACACTGAAGATTCCAAGTAGGCCATAGCAACAAGCTCCCAGCTGAAAGGCTCTCTCACGGCTTGATGACAGAGACAGGAGTTTTGAGCGTCTCCCACCGAAGATCTTATCTTTCCAAGGTGATGTTGCCATCTGATGATCTCACGCACTTAAGGAAACTTTTCCGGCTTTTACCCCAAATTATGTGATTGGTTGATGTCATTGCCATGTAGACGTAGTGATGGAAGGCTCCACAAGATGGACCGATGACCTTGTGAAGGCCGCAGCGACCCGGTTGTATGCGGGAAGCACAGAACCGGTCGAAGTGCTGCTTGGGGGAGGCCTATGTCCAGTAGTATACTCCTTTCAGCTGAAATGATAATGATGATAATTGCCACCAATCTCAATAATATGCTTACGTAGATGTTCGTTTCTATAAGGAAATGTCCTTATAGAAACGAACATCTGCAACACGAAGGCAATGGCCTTCGTAGTTATAAGTAATGTCAGAAAATTAAGGGAATGCGGTCGTTAATATTGTAAGAGGCAAGAAAATGCACATCAAAAGAGCTCAAAACAGATCTGCAAAATATATCTATATTCTGACAATCGGATGCAGTGTGGTAAATAATGTATATTAATAATACAGTGAATAAGTAATGCTGTTATTCATAAGAAGAATCGAATGAAACTTTCATGACAACGTCGCTTGTTAAAGTTTAAATCTCATTATGTAAATAAATATTGTGTGAAGGATAAATTAAGCTATAAAATCGAATGGACGTTTCAGAAAATAATTTTAAGCAGGTATTAATTTAAGGTTACCTACATTAAAATAGCCTTCATGTGGGGCAATAGTTGTGCTGTTTCTGCCAATAAACTCAAACTCAAAGCATTTATTTCAATTAAAACCATTTACAGGCACTTTTGAACTGTCAAGAAGTCGGTCCACCTACCTATTCCTGTCGGGTGACCTTCCAAAGAAATACAGTCTGGACAAAGAAAGAAGAGTGAATAAAACCAGAGCGGTGAGAAGGACATCGTAGAAGTCGATTGGTGGTGGAACGAAAATGTTTTGTATGGACAGAGTATACGTGAACGTGGAAAGTCAGGTAAGAAGGAGAAGTGGGATTGTCAAGTATAGAATATACCTAACATAGGTAGAGCCCTCAACTCTCTGCGCAAGATTATCTATCTGTCGCACAGTGATTAAGACCAACAAAGTCAAACACAACGAATCCTTTTTTGTTCTTATGACGTTTTGCAAAACAATATCAACTAATTCGGCCGCAAAGGTCCACCCATCCAATAATAAACGACTTACGGCCTTCCACAGAAGCTTTCGTTTTAATCGTGACTATTACACGCTTAGTTTAATTAGCGCACCCGGCCACTAATACCCACTAATTAAGAGAGGAATGAGAAGTAAAACATTTTCTCTCTAAGAAACGCAAACAGTTTAAATCTTGAAGGCAAGCACGATTCTTAAGTCCGGTCCAGACTAGATCTTTGTATAAAATTACCCTAGGATTCATTTAAAATTGTTATTAATTAATGCTTGCGGCGCTTGTTAGGGTGTTCCATCATTTTACGTTTAATTATAATTATCATTTAGTTTTTATCAGAGATGCATTCTAGTAAACTGACCGTCGTAACTAACTAACTGTCGTAAAATTCTAATTATAATTAATATTATAAACATTCTAGACTATCATACATACATAATCAGCCTATAATGTTCCCACTGCTGGGACACAGGCCTCCTCTCAGTGAGAGGGAGTGGGCCGTAATCCACCACGCGGGCCCAGTGCGGGTTGGCAGATGTCACATGTCTTCGAATTTTTGGTTCTAGGACATGCCGGTTTCCTCACGATGTTTTCCTTCACCGTTTTGAGAGTAGTGGTGATGAAATAATTTACAAAATAAAGCGCTGTCTGGATTCGAACCTACGACTCGTAAGTCGTGGCCGTTACCACTTGGCCAACACTGCTCTCTAGACTATCAATACATACTTTTACAAAACAGAGTCACATTTCGTGTCTGTCTGTGTAACCGCTTAGATCTTCTAAATTATTATGCAAAGGATTTTGAAGCGGTTTTCAATATCATTTAGGGGATTTATATATTCCGAAAGGTCTATAATACATTAACATTTGACTTAGGGCTGATTTTTCAATAGTCAGATAACTTTTATCTGAGGAATGAATATTGCGGTTTGACAGTTTTTGTATAGAAAATATTTCAACCTCTCATAATTATTCTTCAGATAAAACTTATCTGACTATTGAAAAATCAGTCCTGAGAATTATAACACAAAAATCCCGATGTTTCGACATGTTGCCACATCGGTAAATTGTACCTGTGGCCTTATAATAAAAAAAAACAGTGGCACTCCGGGAGTGCCGACAGAAGTCAAAACAAAACACAAACAGAATACTTTGCCATCACTCACTGACATATCGAATATACATTAAAACCGAGTACATCCCGAGGACAGCCGAACACATTAGAAGCGGTGTCGTTACGGTAACAGTGGCGCGAATGCAATGGTTTTTTCCCATCTCAAACAATGCCCAGCGCTCCTAAAGTTTTCACTTCAAAAACTGGAAGAAAGTTCGATTTTCATTTGCAAAAATTGCTACGTAAAAACAAATGCCTATCAACAGAGTTTGAATCGAGAACAATAAGCAAATTCTATCCGACTTTGGAACACTTCAAACCATTGACTGGGCAGCGGGCACTGAAACTAACGAAGAAATTTCGATTCCGTTTGTGTGCGTCCATACTGAACGCGCGTTTGGGTTAATGGCGAAAGGATAGGTACCCACACAAGTGACCCTACTCCCTTGACGGTTACAACTTTCGTGAGAAGTTTCTCGTTAAGCCCGAGATGAGTGCGAAAAGCGTTTAGATAAGTTTCCTTGAGAAAAAAGGTTATAAGACGTACATTTATGTATTACTTACTCTCATTTGAACAGCTGGTAAATAAAGGTCTATGTTGTGTAAAATAATTGATTGTTAATTTATTTAAGGACCAACACCGCACTGGGCCCGCGTATTAGATTATGAACCACTCCCTCTCACAGAAAAAGGAGGCCTATGACCCAGAAGTGGGAACATTATAAGCTGATTATGCTTTATTCTTATTTAAGTATTATTTACACACAGAAAATACGGATCAATAAAAAGTATCTACGGTATCTGAAGTACCTAGATAAGTTAAAAAAGAAACGTCTTTATGGGTGTAAAGCTGATATTTACCCCACCTTTTCACGCAAAAAGCGTTTTAATTAATTACTAGTAAGTAGGTAATTCCTTAGAAAATAGTAGTCGTATAACGTCTTTTAAATACAAAGAAAACAAAACAACCGCGTTTTCCTTCGAATTTCGGTTTTGGAAGTATGTAAAATCATCGGCAGCCAGTATATATGTCACGGCTAATGGCCGAAGTGCGGCTATACCTAGTTTTAGCCGGCCGAAGTGCGGCTACACCTAGGTTTAGCCGGGTACAACTAGGTAGGTGTAGCCGGCCACATGCGGTTCGTGTGTACTTCTGGTGAAATCGGTTGCATGGTTGCGGTCGATCGATAGGCGACGTAGGATGCAAGACCGAGCGAAGGGCACCCCGAGGTTAGGTTTGGTTAGGTTACTTTAAAACCTTTACACAGAAATGCGGGGCTTCGTCGATGTAGGATGTTAGCCGGCTAATCTTAAGTTTATGTTCACACCCACCTTTAGCCGTAACATATATATATATAAATTCTTTGTTACATCGGCAGGCAGTACCTAAATTCCTGTAATAATAAACTCCAAAGCTTTTCAATTCGACTGCACAATTCCCGAAGTGCCATACTGTCATTATAAATTCAAAAAGTGCTCTAAAATAAAAATTACAATGGGCGCTTCTTCCGCCTAAAATAATTTTCTCGGTCAGTGATTAAATTTTCATTAAAAGGGTAAAGTGGTTATCAAGATGATTCTAAGGACCGTTGAGTGGTTAATTGAATGAATGAAAAATGAGGAAGTTTGAGAGTTTTAATCTCATACTTTCGATGATTAATGTCCCTGATGATACCTTTTTGTAATGTCTTTTGAAAGTGCCATTATGTAAGTAGATGTGGCTTTATTAAGGCTATGTTCCCCTTAAAGATTTCAATTAGCTGCGTTTCTGGTCAATATTGCTTATCGTCGCAAGGGCAACCCATAGAGCGAATTTCACCCACACCCATTGTCGATACCCGCATGCGGTCATCATCTGCGGGTGAAAATATTGGGGCTTGCAGGCGGCCACTGCGAAAAGGTTTTCTATTTCAAATCAGATGAAATTGGAATCTTCTTCAGATGAATTAGCTAAGGTAAGTTGGAAACCGTTTTATTGCATTGTTTTTAAATAGGATGGTTCTATAGAGGAATGAAGAACAGGGTATAAATTTCCCTGTTCATTATCTATAGAAAAGGAAGGATCCTTCGACCAGACGGGTGTTGTGTCTGGTAGGCAAGTGCCCGACAATTGATATCGGTGCTTTGTCTACTCGTATATGCTATAGTGGCGCGGTAAACTTTGCTTGCGCGATGCAGGATTTTGCGTGACGTCAGTGTTTTCGACCTCTTCCTCACCTCGACCTCAGATATTTAAAAAAATCGATCGCCATACGTGTCCAAGGACAACGACCTAACAACGTTTATTATGGAATCGATAAAACAAAACGATCTACCTAACCTAGAAAATTTTCGGCAAATAAACAGCAATTAATTCAGTCCGATTTATTAATGTGTGCTACAATCTAAACGCAAAACCTGTTATGTGTAACATATTCGTGTAATACGATTGATTTCCTATGGGTTATTTGCTTTGAGCTCGCAGTAAAACGAATAAACATTAATTCTGTATGATTTTTTAACGTATCCAAACAAAATCATGTCGGTTGTTCCAGTTGAAGATGTTTGAGTATTTGAACACGTAATCGGTTGATTACTAAATAAATCCATAACATTAAACCACGCTTGTGCTGCTGCAGAGGTGTACCTACCCACGCATGGCACACCCACATTTCTAACTACCGCCGTGAAAACTAAAAAAAATTCAATAAGGTTTGTTAGCTAAAAAAGATACTCTGCCAAACAAAAGACAGCCTGCCAATACTAATACTACCTTTATGATCAGGCCAAGGGTATGGCCAAGGGCCATTTATATACAACACACATTTTATTAAAAGTCGTGAGTCTCGAAAACGGCGAGAAACTCATGAATATACTTATAGGCGGACCGCTTAACTGAGACGTTGCCTGAGGTAGCTGCGCGGTGCGGGATGGCTGATGATAGTTGTCACAAGTTGACGAAACACTGAGCTCTCACATCACGTCACCACACCCCTCCCGCACCGCGCTGCTACCTCAGGCAACGTCTCAGTTAAGCGGTCGGCCTACAGCAATTTATAATTATTTTGTTTTGAAGCGGTGGTCTGTTTGAAGTTACAATACACGTTAACATTACGCTACATTTGGTACCTAGTATTTCAAAAATATTTTTGAAAACTACATAATTATATCAAAATTATTTACGTACTAGGTTTTTCTTGCGGCTTCGCCCGCGTCTTCCCACGGGAACGTACAATTTCCGCAATAAAAAGTATTCTGTGTTATAGAGTCTGTCTATGTTATGGAGTCAGGTCATATCTTTGTGCCTTTCAAATCCGTTCATCTATTTTTACGTGATTGAGGAGCAATAATCCAAACATACAAACTTTCACATTTATAATATTAATAAAGTAGGATTAAAATTGTGTGATCATTCATTATTATGTTCATTCGGAAGTTTATTAGGTAGGTAACTACCTATCACTTAATTCAATACATTATACGACCTTGTATTATTTTATGCAATGCAGCAGAAGCTTTAATAGTGCAGTGCTAGAATTTTAGGAGCCATACCATTTGCATTTTTTACTAAAGTTTCTTATTATAAAGTTTTAGTATTGTATCCTTTTGTAACTTTATACATTGTGCACTTTGATGCCCTTTAGCTGGGTGCGCCAAAGTTCACCTAAATTTTCAACTCCGATAATTGGAAATCCGAAAATGTTCTTCGTAACATTTTTCATCCTAACAATCACAATTCCTAACTACTCTGTCTCTAATGTTCATAATTCCGAAGCATTCAACTTCATAATGTCAGTAGCAATAAACATCTATTATACTTTTATTTGTTTTCCTACATTTTCTCAACATAATCATCTTTTACACTATTATACAAAGTCATATCTTTTTTGTTTAGATTTCTTTTTATTCATAATAATCAGTATTTTATATTTAGGAATATATTTTTAAACAATAACACTTTACCCTTATATCACGGTACTATTTATAGTCATTGGTTTAAGTTAAGTTAGAACTGCGACCATAACGCACGAGCCGAGCGAGCGAAGCCAGAGTCCCGCTCCAGTCACTCAGTCAAGTTCCAGAAACGAATCTGTCCTATTCATAATTATTGGTTTAGGTTAGGTTAGAACTGTGACCACAACGCACGAGCCGAGCGAGCGAAGCGAGCGTGCCGCGGCAGCGGCCGGCGAAGTGCCAGAACCGAATCAGTCCTATAGTTATTGGTTTAGGTACGGTTAAAACTGCGGTATAAACTCCCAGGCCATAAACATAACCGTAAATGAGTCGTGTTTTATGAATTTCATTCATTTAAGACAAAAATCAGTGAAACGACCTTTCATCATTCTAAACAGTTGGTTTTTAGACATAATTATCTCAGGTATAGTTATAGTAATAAGTATGTAACAACAATAACCAAAAAGAAAATGGCCTTTCTATCCACATATATTTTTAATTACACTTGGTAAATGTTTCTTTCTGAGTATGAGTGAAAACATTATGGTAATTATGTTTAGGGATAAAAGAGTTATGATAAAAAACAGTAGGAGTTTAAATATATTTACATTAATGATATTATTAATTACAATTTTCGGAAACATGAGTGTTATGAACATCGCCGGTAGCACTACAAATAGTATGAATGAAAACTTTAGGATGAAACATTTTAGGAAGAGTGATCATTCGGATTACAAATCATTAGGAAGAACAATTTCGGGTAAAGAACTTTAGGTGAGCCAATATGGACCCCCTTTAGCTTTGATGTTGTAAACCAGAAAGCGTCGCTAGATGATAATGGAATAATGTTTTGTAACCCAAATGATGGCCAGTGGTCACCACCGCTTATGGATCTCTGTTACTTTCCATACCCTTCTGGACCACATCAACGCTGTTTGGCAGAAATATATTAAACAAAAATATTATACACGGTGGTCAAAGAGTCGTAGATCAAAAGAAATAGGGAGATAAAGGAGGTAATTTCCAACGCTTTTAAAGTGAGAAATTTTTTTTGGTAACGCTTCAAAATTTTTGTAAAAAAATTAATTGCTCTCGAAATTTGGTTCCCAGAGCCGCAATAGAACTTTTGAAGTACTGATACATTATCTAGTAATAATACAACACCGTTCGTTTTATTTTTTTATTTCACATTTTTTTAATTAGTCTAATTGTAAAAGAACTCGGAATACAAAAATATTCATAACTTTTAGGGCAATTGAATTATGGCCGTGCTGTAGAAAGATTTTTTGTTGGAAATTACCTCCTTTATCTCCATATTTCGTTTGATCCACGACTTTTTGACCAACCTGTATGGGCATAGGGTATTTACAGTGTGTATACCAGAAACGTGTGGTCATAATTAAGGGTGTGGTATAGACCATCAAGCTGAACAACTTCTTCATGGGACCAACAACATAATCATAAAAAAATAATCAGTTGTCCCATACAAAACTTCAATACCTACTCGACCGTAAACCGTAATCACATCACACATAATATCTATTATAAAGGCGAAAGTTTGTGAATGTGTTTGTATGTTTGTTACTTCTTCACGCACAAACGGCAAGACCAATTTTGATAAAATTTGATATGGAGGTAGCTGACATCCTGGATTAACAAATAGGCTACTTTTTATCCCGATATCCCTACGGGAACGACACTTATGCGGGTGAAACCGCGGGGCGCAGCTAGTGTATATAATACTGTTATCAGCTACTATGACTTGCACTCAATTCTCTTTTCAATAATCACATAATACAGAGAACACCAACCCTTTCAACGCCTTTGATTTTATCATGACCCTATTGTTGTTGTTCCAATTCTACACCAATCGTTTCCTGTGTTTATTAAATTGAGAAACAGGCCTTTCCCTAAGGGTAGTAGGTTAAGGAAAAATAAATTAATAAGAAAGTAAAACACGACGCTTGGGGAGTCCGGAAGCGTTCAATCTCCTTTTTGGCCGATTGCGTATAATTTATCATTTTTAGGACTTTTTTTTATAAATGGCAAGCAAAGCCGATGTCGACTATTCTGCCAATGTCTAAAGTGAACTGGAAAAACCAGTGTGCATAAGAGAGAGAAAAATTAAAAGAGAAAAAGGTTATTTCACCAATGAAACTTAACGTGATCAGCACATCTAAACCACGTTCAGGAGCTGTCAGTACAATATTCCATAACGATAATGACATGCCTTCTACCAAACCACACTGGGCCTGTGTATTTATTTAAAGGAGAACCAACAGCTATATAACAGAAGGATAACAATTATTGTATATGAGACATAGAGCCAATTGCAGGTTCTCAAGGATAAACATAGAACAAATAGTACAAATCTTAGGATCACTAACAAGCACAATAGAAAAGATTATAGATGATTAAATCCGCCCCTAAAACGACTCACTGTCCTAAGGTACAATAAGCACTATGCACTTTTTAAAAAGTCAGTGATCATCCGTATGCGTGCAGAATAGGTTTTGGTGGTAAATGGGTCAAATGAGAACTCTTTACAAAGAATATTAAAGTCCTTGCTCGCTCGCACTATGTATGAATTTTGCCTGTAGTTAGAAGAGGAAAATCGAACGGAGATAGGCCCCCTCACAAAGAGGAGGCCTGTGTCCCAGCAGTGGGGACATTATAGGCTGATTATGTTGTAATGACAGTGACAGCTCTTGAACGCGGTTTATAATATGTGTGATCGCGTTCAGTTTTATTGGTGAAATTGCCCTTAGTCCCATTTGAAAGAAAGGTACTAGTTGACCTCAATATAAATATTCTCACAATTAATCAATGATCAACATACCACAATGTAAGAATGTAGGTATGTAAATATTATTAAAAGGGATTTTGTTTAATAATCATTCAATAGATTATGTATGACCAGCTGGTTATTAATAGTAGGTATCAACAATGTTGCAACAATCGTTATGTCAGTGATCTTGAATGACAACTAATGAACAGTTATTATAGGATTAGCATTTTAATTATATTCTGTATCATTGATTGTTATGTTACATCGATATTTACCTAATCCTAATCGCTTACAGTACAAGTGTGCAACATTCCGCTAGTGTTTTAGTTTTGTCGATACACAGTAATTACTTAATAGCGGTTAATTAGTGTGTATCAAAAAACTAAAACACTAGCGGAATTAACTAGCAATAACCACTAGCGACTAGTAAGAAGAGTGGGGCGCGTCTCGTGCATGGCACTATCTATACCTTTGTTTAATCAGGATAATGTGTTGTTTGTCTATACACTCAGACAAAATGGTTTTATACCCGTGTAACCGTGGGTTAACAGTAGGTACCTACCACAGATTTAACTTTCCATTAAGTGACTTTACCTATATTACAAACATTGTTAACATTACCCATTAAATTATGACTTGCCAGAATGGGCTTTTAAATAAAAGGTATATTAATAAGACTGGTATATTTACATAAGGTTCGACCGCGGCAGATTTGAAAAAAATGTAAACAACAATGGCCGCTGAATAAAATCGATAAACAAGAGTTTTTATTTTAAGTACCCAATGTTACTTTCGTCTAAATCTCCGAACTAACTAGATGAAAACAAACGAAAACAAACGGACTTTACATCACAACATTAACGAAACTTTTAACATTGATATTGAAGGAATATCGAATTTGTTAATCATAATTGTCGATTCAATGTTAAACTACACACGGAAAAAGATGCGACCTTGCTGTGTGAGCTAGATTGCGCAAGGGCTTTTTTAGCTCCGGAACCAATCAACGGCATAATTTCGAACAGTACCTACGCAGACACAAAATGTTGAATGGAAAAAATGGCGTTTACCACAATCTACAAAAGCTATTTAGTAACTTAGCCTTATCGTAGCGTGTACCTACTTCACTACACTACCAATTAAATCTGTGGTACATACTATAAAGAAATTAACCTGAAAGAAACCGTGGCGTGTACAAAAGGCCTTATAATACGAGTAAGTTCCCTATAAGGCCCTTTAATGGCACACGCCACGGCTTCTTTACGGTATGGCGTATAAACCGTGCCGTAGAAAAAACGTGCCCGTCAACAAGTTTTCACAGTGATCCATATAACACTGACGACCGTGCCTACACATGGCGAATAAACCATCGTTTTTCACGGCAAGAAAAGCGTGTGTGTACAAAGGGCCTAAAGGGCTCCGCGCCCTTATTTTCCCGGGTCGAATAATAAGGTATTTGTAATAATACCTATATTAATGATTCCTAAAAACGATACTTCTCATTTTGCATCATGACGCGCTCTGTCAGATCTCCAAGCTGAGTCACAATTCTTTTATAATATTTTTAATATGAAATAGTGAGAGTATTGCCACCACTTAGAAACACGTCAACTTAGAACTTCGCGGAGGTCGGTCGTTAAAGCCAACCGGAAAAAACCCCTACAGTACCTACTATGTTCACAAACAAGTTAGAAGATAAAAACCCCTTTCCCACTGTGAAAAAACTCCAAGCAACATAGTACCTACCTGCTTAATATCCTTAATTAGTTGTTTTTGGATGACGTCTTTGACCTTTGAGTGATTCATACAAAACACGTTAGAAGATAAAACCCAGTAAAGTCCCTTGTGAAAAAATTCAAAACCACGTAAGTAACAACTAAACTTGTCTTTTGGATGACCGCGTCTACGACCTCTTCGTCACCACCTCTAGAACGAAATTGATTGGTTTTGTTTTAGCAAGGAATCTTATATTTTAAAGACTGCCAAGAAACACCTTATAAAAGAATAACGAGGGTAGAGATGCAAATGACTTCATTAATAATGATAATGATTCAGTAAAACAAGTCTAAATACAAGGCCCCAGCACGAACGCGTGACGTCAATGTAACATAAATTCGAGAGATTTTTTAATCGAAAATATAACTAGGTATAGGCTAGCAGCAGCTCAGCTCAGCTTCCCACACGCACAACTGTACGTCACTTGCACCTGCGTCACCAGTCCTGACTCTCTTCATATTTTGGCAGCTGAGACCAAAATGACAATACAAACGTAGTATACAGGAAAGTTTTATAAAAAGTTGGCTGTTATTTTAGTAAAATTGTGGTGTCTTACGACTTCCACGCAAACGAAGTTGTGGGCAGAAGCTCGTATGAAACGAGTACAGACTTGTACTTTTTTATTTTTCTTTTTTCATACGAGGAAATACTTTATATTGGAGCAATCGGGAATTGGACCAATCGCGAATTAGACCAATCGCGAATTGGACCAATCGCGAATTGGACCAACTGCGAATTAGACCACCCCCGAATTGGACCAACCTCGAATTAGACCAACCGCGAATTAGACCAACCGCGAATTCGACCAACCGCGAATTGGACCAACCGCGAATTGGACCAATCACGAATTGGACCAATCGCGCCTAAAGGGTATTTTCAATTTAAAAATCGTTCTAATTTACGTTACGTTCATTCCGCGCGGTCCCACTGAATAAAAATCAAAATCTTAGGTACTTAACACGTTCAAAAACAAATCCTTGCCCACTAATCTTACTTAGCAAATCTCAAAATACTTCTTCATCGAAACCAGGTCGTGATCTCAAAAATACTCATGTCAGACAGAATACAGTCGCCTCAATACTTTAATATGGACCCCAATTCCCGAACCAGAACACCTCGGTCTATTTCAATTCACAAAGCGATCCCTGTCTGGTTGAGAGAATAGAAAATGTGAAGTTTAGAAATAGCTGACCTAACTAAAACTAACTTCAGTAGTTTTGTGTATAGACTGAAACAACAATATCTTCGGCTTCGGAAAGTTTAAGTTTAGCTTTGTTCCATGTTTCGCGATGTCAGAATGTCCTGTATTATGTGGCTTGTTATAATTTTATTTCTGAAAAGCTGTTTTGTTTCAGGAGTTGAGCCAAGGAGTTTTATGTCGACAGTTGAAACGAAACACATATTATGACACCATTTCCTCTTCTGTGATGAGTATCTGCAAGGTAGCGCAGATGTCATTTGCAGTCACATCATTTGCGCAATTTAGGGAATCGTGATAAGTACGGAGTGAACCAATCGCCATTTGCCGGAAATAACTCCAGTCGTGTCATCCAATCTTTGACAGAGTGTTTTTCTGCTGCATTTGTAAAGCTAACCTCATGTATAAAATATTATTTTTATCTTCGAATGTAGATTTAGTTTCTCGGTTTTCTATCCAAATAGATGGACTAAAAACGTTCGATTTCTATTTCATGGGAAGCGCCAAATACAAACTTTCTCCTATTTTTTGCAATTTACTGTTTATACAACCCTATTGAATCATTATTTCATAGTGATTCAAGATAGTTATATTACATGAACTTAGAGGGGTGTATTGATGATTTTAATTATTATAATTATGTAAATATATACTTACTTGTTACGGTCGCGAATCATATTTTGTTCAATATACAACCTGACACTGACCTGCAAATTGCAAAAAAACGTAAGAAAACTTGTATTTCGCGGGATACCCTGGTGCTTCACCCTTAATTAACTACTGATTCAGTAGCAAACACTCTGTAACGAAAGGAAACCTCAACGTTGACTTAAAAACGAAAGATAAAGGCTTGCAAGAAGACCGCAGTGCCATTTAAAAGCGATAATGAGCTAACAATAGCCGCGAACTTGTTGCAAGTCTATTACCCGACTAAATAGAGAAGCAATTACTAGTATAACGATCGTATTTAGGTACCGACCGACCATGTTTGGTCGAGTAAACAGGTTTCTATTAATGTGCCCACAAGCTGTGTTAAGCTATCCGTTGTGCAACCGCCGAACAATTATGAGTGCCTACGATCGAAGCTGTTTGAAACTAAATGGTTGGAATAGGTAATCATTCTTTACTGCTTTAGATGTATTGTTACCAGTGGCGAAAGGTCTTAATCATAGATATATGGCTGTTTTTTACATTTCTATGGTCTGAATAGAGTATTACATCAGTAGGGAGAGGTGGCATTAATAATTCATTGGGTTTACATAATATGTCGGCCATTGTTGATCCTTATTGTAATAACTTACCGTAAAACTCACTGTACTAAGAGAGCAATAAGATTGTTTATACTGTGTCGATTAGCCTTAATATTATGTTAGTTAGTTTCGTAATTTAGAGACGGATGACGGAATTACATGGTAAAAAACCAAACTAATAAGCATCACCAGTAAAACATTATATGACTGCATACTGCTCACAACCAAAAACACACAGATTTTAAGCTCCCAGCTGACCAGTTTCACGAACTCGCATCGCTTTCACATAAAACTACACTTTGCTTGTTAAACCCAGTGGCTAACTATGTCCGGAATCCCCTGTAGACTATAGAGGAACGTTTTAGTGAAAATATATTGTCCGCACAATTGGAGGAGCGCAATGAAAACTGTTTTCCCCGAATTTTCAACACTGTCTGAAGCAATCTGAGTGCCAATTCTCGTAATTTTAAGAACGTTCATAGTCTGATCTCAGTCTCAATCTGTGAAAAATACCTTTAATTTTCCAACATTTTGACAA
Organism: Hydraecia micacea; assembly: GCA_914767645.1. NCBI lineage: Eukaryota > Metazoa > Arthropoda > Insecta > Lepidoptera > Noctuidae > Hydraecia > Hydraecia micacea. The sequence continues at coordinate 12,786,293 of OU611783.1, read as the reverse complement.
GTTTTTGACATTTATTTGTCGCCGAGATGAGAGTGCGACTAGATTTTGAACGTTTTTAATTATGAGAATTGGCCTCCTGATGGTGTTTCCTTCTAGATTGGTTGTTGCGATGGTTTGATTGTGGATAGGAAGCTTGTTAATTGCTCTTAATAGGAACCAAATACAGGGTCAAATTAAATAAGCGAGACATCGATACGATACCCGTCACGTCTGCAGAGTTTCGCTATCTAATTTAATTTGACCCTGTATTTGGAGATGTAAAAGAGCTAGGAGTTTATTACTGGACATAGTCCAAACTAACTGCATGTCATTTCATGCAATCTTTTGTCACTTTCACTCAGTTACTATGTAGATAAATGTAAGTGAAAAAGGACGAAAAACACTTCAGTTTTTTAATCCTTATAATTCAGCTAGTTGCTGAATAATAAAGATTTAAAAAACATTTTTAATTGAAATCGGAACAGTACTAAAATTAAAAAAAATATTTACCTACTCTTAGCGAAATGCTGATATACATTACCTTTAATTATGTATGCAATAATTTTGTGTCAATATAGTTAAAACACGGACATGTCTCACGAATGCACCCGGTTAGATGGGAAAATATAGTCACTCACTGGACCAGGAGGTAGACCACGGCAAAAGCAGTGTGGCAATCTGATAACGTTTGTAGGGCTATCGTGGCCAGAAATCGCACAAGGTTTGGAAGGAAAAAGGAGAGGCCTTTGCCCAGCGTTGGGACACAAAAAGGCTAACAAGAAAAATAGATAAAAAAAAATAATACAGATGAAAAAGATGACGTATTTTAAAAGTAGGATTGTTAGTCAACTTGTGCCGCTATCTGTACCTGCCACCGCACGAAGGTCGTCAATCCGCTCTACGCTAGGTATAAAGGCAATAGTAGAACTAATGATGAAACAAGTATCTAAAGTTGCTAGTACAAACACGGCAACAAATAAAGAATTTACTATTACTTTCTAGTACCTACGAGTATCTAGATTTCTTGTACGCATGGCTACACATAAATCTATAAATAACCAGTATACGCTGACTTCTGATTGTACGAAAAACCTATACAATGCGAGGTCAGCTGAAACTGGAAATGTGTAGCCGTGTGTACAGTCAACAAAAAGAGATAAGTATGCAGGATCGTCCGATTTAGTTGAAGTTTAGTAAGAAACCGATAGATGTTGTCGACTGGAATTTAATTTGATAAATGAGCTGTTGGTTTTCTATTAATAAAATTAAATTTTATTCGAGAACATCCATCGGTTTCTTACTAAACTTCAACTACATCCGACGATCCTGCATACTTATCTCTTTTGTTGACTATACCTACCTAAATACTTCCATAAATAACCTATTACTGAAACAATCCAGTTTCCTAGAATCCTGCCTGGACTGAGGTCGACTAGACATGACGAAACGCCACGCCTCCAATATTGAGATATTATTTCGCTTAGTTAATTTAATGTTCTGAATATACGTGACCTACCGCAATATCTGCTGCGATAGTTTGCATAATAATTTGATCACGAAGAGATAGGTCAACCATACCTTCCTGTGGGGTCTCGTAAGCGATTATGTGAGGCAACGGTAACAGCATATTGTGTAAATTAATAAAACATACACACAATACACATACATATAAATACGTATATACATAATATACAGGTAAATTAAACTTAAGTATGTTTGTAATGTGAAAATAACAGCTTTTTACTCAATGCATATGAGGGTACTTATCTATTGGGCAGGTCACACCGGCCGCATGCACAGTGACAGCTGGGCATCAGTATCCACATGGTGGGTGCCTGAGGATGGACGGCGCCACCGAGGCCGGCTTCGGCGGCACCGTCCATCCTCCCATCCATCATTTCTGGGCCGGCCCAGGAAGAGGTGGCGAGACGACCTAGACTCATACCGCCAGGGTTAAATCGAGGTGGCTCTAGAAAGGCCTGAAAGGATTTGGGGGGGGCCTTTGCTCAGAAGTGGGACAGTACAGGCAAAATATTTTTTTCTTATAGTATCATTGATCAACTACTTAAAACTATATAACAGAGCAAAACAGGAGCTCTATATAATATAAAAGGTAATATAAAGTAGGGTTTTTAAAGTTTTACAGCAAATCCAGGAATCGATGATGATCCGTAGGTGATTTGAGATAGTTGAAATCAACCGTACGTGTTTGAATAAATGTTATTGAAATTCTTCGCAGACAGTTTCGGCATTCTAGTCCGGTTTGGATTACTGAAGTCTATTTGATAAAGACCAAACTTTTCTCTGAAAGAATCAAAAGAATTAAATCAATAAAACGTGATATTTGATGATTAGGTTAAAAAACCTGCATCCTAATAAAAAATACATAACAAACTCGTAATGGCAATCGCTGTAATTATGACCTTACTCGTACAATCAAATCCATTGCTTTAAAAAATGTTATTTTCGACAGCTAATACAATATAGATAAGTCATCACAATAGGTAACTACACACATCAAAAGTGTCTAGGGATCAAGCATTTTTATGCGGATTTCTTGAGATTGAGATGTGGCTTTGTAATAAATTTATGATTTTATAAATTTATATGGATCCTTTTTGGTGCATTTCATAATTTGAATCAGGAACTGTGAATCAAATTCGAGTAAAAGATGAAAATCAGCTGTCAATATTTTCCCTATAAAAACATACAACGCATTGAAGTCATTATTAGTGCTACTGTTTCCCTACTACTGATTAAAACCAACGTTATTATGGAGCGGCGACGTCATTTAAGCAGGGAAGAAATGCTCAGAGCCGTGGGAATGATAGAAGCTGGTTCCCGGCAACGTACTGTGGCTTTAGCTCTGAATACAAGTCAGAGTGTTATCAGTCGACTTTGGACACGTTACCGAAGCACTGGTACCGTGGCTGAGCGCCATGGAGGACGGTATCGCTGCACCACACGGAGACAAGACCGATACATTCAAATCTTAACTCGAAGAGCTCCAACAATAACCGCCATGATGTTAGCCGTGAGGCTTCATCACTCTTCAGGGAACTTAATTAGCGACCAAACAGTCAGAAACCGCTTGCATGAAGTGAACCTTCATTCCCGAAGACCGCTACGGGTACCACCTATAGCAATGCACAATCGTAGGATTCGATATCAATGGGCTCTTGAACACAGAAATTGGGCAGAAGAACAATGGCGTTTCGTGTGCTTTTCTGATGAGTCTCGTTTTGGTATGAGACCGGATACAAGACGTATACGACACTGGAGAACCCCTGGACGCCAACAGCGATTAAAATCCTGCCAGGAAGTCCATCCTTATAGTGGTGGAACCATCATGGTATGGGCGGGTATTTGGATCGGCGGAAGAACTGAGTTAATTTGGATCAGAGGCAACCTCAACGCTCAAATTTATGCTGAGACGATTGTATCAGACGTCATCGTTCCTCTACAAGTGCAAATCGGTCCCTTATTTCAGTTAATGCATGATAATGCACGACCGCACACCGCAAGAGTTGTAAGACAGACTCTCGCCGCAGCTAACATCAATGTCCTGCCCTGGCCTGCTCAGTCGCCAGACTTGAACCCGATTGAGCATGCATGGGATATGCTACAGAGAAGAGCTCTGCCGAATATGGAGGGTATCCAGTCGCAAGAAGACCTTTTTTTGTTGTTGCAACGAACATGGGCTGCCATTCCACAGCGTGATTTGGATGAACTCATTTTGAGTATGCCAAACCGATGTTCTTGTGTTGTTAGTGTTCGCGGTAGAAACACGGATTATTAATTGTTTAAGTTACCCAATAAAATTTTAAAGAAAACTGTTATTTCAGTCTTTTTTTCGAACTTTTGTGTTAGTGGTTCAAATGTCAAAAATCCCTTTATTAGGAAAATGGCAAATTTCTTTATTAATGCAAAGGTGACTTGGTTTATCGTTACTGTGACAAACGAAAACACTTTATTTGATGAATCCTTAAAGAAAATTTTAATTAATATCAATCAGGAGAAAAGTTATTGCAAAAATATATGTTGATCCCTAGACACTTTTGATGTGTGTATTTCGATAAATTGTAAAAATGATTGCGATTGCCACTACGAGTGTGTAACGCATTAAGGTTGCTGAAGTTTAAAGGCTTTCCCCCACAGGCACGTTATTATAGGTCGATAATATCGGATGCGTTATTGCAATAATGCATCCCGATTTATCGTCCGATATTTCTAACGTGTGCGTGTAACCTACACTACAAGCTCCCCGCCCGCACTACACGGTTCTACGTTATTAACGCAGGTGTGTGTAAGATCGTATGCGTCCTAATACAAAATATTCTAAGAACTCATATCGGAATATCGTAGGACGGAGGAAAGCAAGCGTCCTACTTCTATTGCGTCATTATTATCGCAGCAGTGTGTAACCTCGTGGCCGTCCATTTAATTTTTGTTAGTCCATTTTGTTACTACAAAATGTACTGAAAACAAAACAGATATCGCAATAACGCATCCGATATTATCGACCGATAATAACGCGCCTGTGGTGTAGAGCCTTAATAGTTCCAAATCTGAGTGGTCAATCTCGCACACATATTGGTAGCCGTGCCATGTACCTAAATGTACAATATTGTATGCAGCTAAGTCTCTGATTGATATCTAGTCATATATCACAATATGCGTTTTGGATTACCAAAACACGCATGGAAGCTGTGATTACAGCAATGCATTCTGAATTGATCTGTGATCAGCATAATTATAATCGTTCTAATAACGTTCAAATATTGCACCGTTTCCCAGAATCGAGAGCAAGCTGGTCGAATTAATAATCCTTGCAGTATAGGAAGGCAATACTCCTCGATCCATACCCATAATTATATACCTACCTAAAGAAAGAAGTTAAAGGGAAGCCAAAACGCTGACTTGCGCAATAGATTAATGTAGTGAATGGGTTTAGTAGTGTCTTTGACATCGCATTTCAGTGTCCTTAGTTAAAAAAGTTATCACGCATACAAAAAACCGGTCAACTGCGACTTGGACTCGCGCACCGACGGTTCCGTACAAATTTGTAGGTATGTAAATAGTTTATCACGGGAAAATAATATTTTTTTGAGATGTAGGTAACTAAAAATTTACGGTTTTAGGATTTTTTCCTTTACTTGTGCTATATGACGTTGGTTCTTGCCAAATTTTATGATTCTAGGTCAACGGGAAGTACCCTATAGGTTTGATTCCGGAATATATACTAACCTATATAATAATATATCCATCTTCCCATTCAAAGTTATCCATGAGACTCCAAGCAAAATATTTCTTGACGTTGCTGCCATCTTCGTGTATGGACAGTAGCAACTCATGCAGGTACTCGTTGAAGTAACAGATTCGATTGTAGTCATCCAACTGTCCTCGGTCTTCCACACTATTTTCAGTGACAATGACCGGTACGGTTAAATCGTATTTCTTTGTTAACCAGCTGATCATTTTCCTTAAACCTGGTGCGTAAACCTGCAGATTACAATTTTAATTTAGGGTATTCGCATAGAAGACACCGACCCTATCAGGTTAAAAAAAAAAAAATTAACGTGTAAGTCTTAAGTCACACGTATCGTAATTTTATTTTATTTTATTTGGGAAACAAACAGATGCAATAACAAACATAAGTATAAAAATTAGTTTAACACAATCCAGAAACAATACTACAGTAATATACAATTTTTTAACCAATATATCAATATTGGTGGTATCAATATTGCAGTGGTGGCCCAGTGGTAACGGCTGCGACTTACGAGTTAGGTCGTAGGTTCGAACCCTGACAGGCGCTTTACTGTGTATAAATTATTTCATCACCATTGCTCTCAAAACGGTGAAGCAAAACATCGTGAGGAAACCGGCATGTCCTAGAACCAAAAATTAAAAAACGTGTGACATCTAACAATCCGCACTTGGCCCGCGTGGTAGATTATAGCACACTCCCTCTCGAAGAGAGGAGGCCTGTGTCCCAGCAGTGGGAACATTATAGGCTGATTATGTATATACTTACTGATAACCACGAAACTCCAGGTACAGCCAATGAAGAGTCTTGTTCCACTTTGACACCTGTGTTTCGGTCGTATGAAGGAATTTGCCATTTATCCTCAGCCGATGGTGTAGTTATCAAGTAGTCAAAACTGGAAGGAGGACACGCGGGCTCGCGAAAGATGGATGGAGTGGAGGGAGGCCTTTGCCCAAGAGTGGGACAATGCAGGCTAGAAATAATAATAATATTATAAAGGCGAAAGTTTGTGAGTGTGTGTGCGTGTTTATATGTTTGTTACTTCTTCACGCTCAAACAGCTAGAACAATTTCGATAAAATTTGTATGGAGGTAGCTGACACCCTGGATTAACATATAGGCTACTTTTTATCCCAATATTCCAACGGGATCGACAGTTACGCGGGTGAAACCGCGGGGCGCAGCTAGTAGATAATAAGATGAACATGAATCGAACAATGGACTAAAAGTAGACTAAAGTAAAAATGGATGAACATATCAATTTTTTCGCAATAATATATTACCTACCTAATAGTCTTCAGCAACGGCATGATCCGAAACAAATAAGAAATACTAAAACACATAAAACTTTCTTGGCTTAAACAGTTTCTTAAAAGCAGTTATAGGTTGTTCTACATCGTTTGAAACAAAGAGACCTGTTTCGGCTAAGAGCGAAACTGCGTGCTTAAGTGTTAACTGGTTATAAATTGTTATAAATGTTGGATAAGTCACTGCAGCCTGACCTTGGCCTCATTGGCTACTACCATAGATTATAAGAAACTCGTGCCGATAATAGAAAATGGGAGTGTTTGATTGTATCCGATAACTTTAAGTATCCACTTGAAAGTTGTTTTGTAATTCCTACTTCGTGTTTCGAAATTAACATATCGGGAGTAGATAAAGTCAATGTCAGTTATGATGAAATGGTATAGATAAACAAAGAAGATTATGGATTCAATAATATGTTAGAAAATCTATCGTTGCCAGCCAGCCATTTGTGATCAATTTGGCGGTAAGAACAATAAGTAGTCGAACTACAAAGCTTGATCTGGTATCCCCATCAGCCAAGAAATCACTATGCCTCTCCTCAAGTAATTCACGATGTCTACATCTCTCTATCTATTGTCCTACCGCAGGTGTGCTGGAAGAGATTTCTTATGAAATAAGCATCACCGTTGTACCTATTTTTCTGTTCTGTTTTTTCTTGTCTGTTTATACATGTGTGTACATAAATGGTGAAATAAGTAAATTACGGTAAATAATAATTTTGCTAGTTTTAAATGTTCCCTTTTTTACTGATTGTATTTCCTGTGCGTGTCCCAAATAAATTATTTTTCTTTCTATGCCTCCAATGCTTCTTTAAAGATTCCTTGAAAGAAGAACATAAAATACAAACCTCGTTCTTTGTAAAATTTGGTAAACGGACCTCAAGAAGCCTTTTTGTTACCAGCATTCTCAACTCGCTCTCGGACTAATGCTGGATAGTCGCCTGCCTTGGAGTATATTGGATGAGCGAACATTCCCACCTGATGACACATTAATATTTTGTTTCAGCTGATTTTTTTTTTAAGTTTTAGTGGTACTTCCTTCATGAAAATAAACACCACCAAAGAGAATAAAATTATTTTCGACATCAACTGATTCGGTTTAACCAAATACTTATTCCAAAAGAGGAATTTATAGGAAAATGAAGATTGACAATGCATTTATACAAAATTACTCAAGTGCATTTCAAGATGTCGCTCTGCAGCTTCCTGGTCTTCTGGATTATTGTGAGTTTTAGGCATACTCCAGTTACAATCTAAAGATATGGCCGCTTTACCTATTGAAATATAAAAATAGTTTTATGTTTTAAAACCAGAAAAAATTGTACAAATAAATAAAAGGTTTAAGGGAATTACAACCTTAAAACCAAGTTTCTTCATCAATTCAATATCTTCCATGTACTTGTGGTAGGAATCAGTTGCAATGTCAGCATTTGAACCATCCTTCGTATAATGCGGATTCTCATGGAGGTATTTATCCCATACACTTTCATCTTTACCTTAAATAACAAAGGTTTTATTAGATTTCTTCATTTCAAGACTGAAGATGAAACAACAGTCTCATTGTCAACTTTCCTAAGCTTGATCAGATTCGATCAGCAAGCTGATGAAGTAATTATTATTAATGTTATCTTAAATTTATTGACGACTTATCACGTGTAAAAAATTAAACAATAGTTTTGAGCTGTTTAAATAAAATGTTTCAATATTACAATAATTTGTGACGCTTATTTGCAAACAAAATAGTTAAAGCAAGGTCATGACAGTCGTGTTTTAAGTAAAAAATGATTTGAGTGATTGAATACCTATTGTGATGACTAGTTTTTGTCAAACTTTAATTTCGCATGTAGATTTTTATAACAGTAGGTTGGCACATACGTCATATCATGTAGAGATTCTGGTCCTTCTACCTGTTTTATGATTCCGCTAGATCTGTAATTGCATTTCAACGTTCTTAGTGTTGACAATGTTATAGCAAATTATCTTTATGGCTAAACAAACTGTAACAATGTTCTACACATTGTTACAGTTTGTTTATTAATTGTTCAACACTAAACTAGGGGCCGTAAAATGAAAATCCCTAGAAATACATTATCTTTAGAATGAAATTATGTAACTGGATATACAAATAGAGTAATAACTTCTTGATGTTGTAATTCTAAAGCTAATGTTTATTTCAGCAATAATTTATAAGTAATTCACTGATAGATTCACTTTTTATTTTATTTTTAATCTATGTTTTAACCTTTTAGTCTGTGCTAAATAAATGTATTTTCTTTCTTTTACACGCGTAAGTCTTGTACGGAAATTCGTGTTTAGTCACAAGTACACCGACATACTGGGAGCAAATGAAATCTATACAAATAAATAATAATGAAGTGCCTGTTTGTAATGTCAAAATAACAGCTTTTTTACTAAATGCATATTATGAAATTGTATACGCTACTTATAACAAAAAAAAAAACTTTTTTAAAGGGGATTGTTGATTTTTATATGAAGCCAGGCCCCATGCCTACTGTCGCGCCATTTTGATTTTGTCCCAAACTGGCGACCATGCTTGAAACCTCTATAAATCGATAGCTGACGTCAATGCAAACGGAATATAGGACAAAACCCCGTAAAGCGTCACGTTTCCGAGATATTAACGTTCAAAGTTGATCACGTGGCATCCATGTAATTTCACATTCACGTTTACTCATGTAATTTTGCCCCACGCCAGCCCGGTGCCCGTCTTGTTGCAAAAGCAACTACATTACCTACCCATTTGTTAAAATGGCACAAGATTTTCTAGAGCATCTTTTCTGTCTCTCATTCATGACTGTGTGATTGACGGCTTCAAAACCTTCACGTACCTATTTTATCAATGACCACGTACCGTACAGTTTTTAAATGATTTTATTTAGCTTGCCCTGTTTGTTATTTATTTATTTGGGTCAAATTTAGTACTTGAAATTTTACCCCCTTCCTGTTGGCAGATTCATCTGATATTTGGTACACACCTTTAGTTTTGATGACAATACCATTTAATTAAATCAGTATCATTGTAAATCCAAGATGGCCGCCCCTACAAAATGGCGGATTAAAGAATAAAATCGTGGGACGTAGCGTAACCTAAGTAAATATGCAAATAGCATTTATAATGATATGAGCTGTTGACTGTAGGTAGAAATTTTACGCGCCCCTCGATTTTATTTTTTGTCTGATCAATGCCCTAGATTGATGAAGAAAGTGGTGTGATGACTGATATCTAGGACCTACCGAATTATTTTTTAGCTTTTAGTAGACTTTTTACATCATTATTTTCATTAAAACCGTTTACCTTAAAAATATTTTTTTACTTATTTTATTTTATCTCACGAAGCGACACGAGCTTTACGTGTGGTAACTAAGTGTACAAATACGATATGAATGTGTGTGTGAAGATGAGTAGCGTCAGCACTCCTGCGCTCCTTTGCTAGCTACAAGTAAACCGCGCGTCGCTTCATGACAAAAAAAATACTGTACCGTATCTGGATAATTATTTATTTATTTTTGGGCGTATACTTACTAACTTGGATGCCTGTTGACACAATATTATCTCGACTATTCTAATAATAGTCCCGTTTCTAAATCTTTTAAATTTGATGCTTTCCAGCCGCAATACCCCAGTCATTTAAATAAAAAAAAAAGTAATAGCATTCAAAATAGTTGTTACGTCCTTCATTCCAGGCTCCTTTAATTTGATAAGTAGCCGTTGATACCCCAAACATGAAACCATCGGGAAAATAATAAGTTTTCTTTTTGTCAGACAGCAAAGACGAATTTTTTCTTTCAGCTTCATAATATCTTCCTCTTGTTAACTGTAAGCTGGATTAAATTAAACAAACACACTGACTTCAAATCACATTGGATTTATTTCATTATTTATCATTAAGGAAATTAAATAGAACATTTTTTGTACTGAAGTTAATGCTAAATGTTATTATTTAAAATTGACCGATTTTCTCACCGTAAACTTGCCAAAATCGTTCCATTTAAGATAACTACACTTGCCCGCATTGTGCAAATTAAAATCAGAGGTCTGTTTAATTTCTAACTTAAATATGTAAAATGTAAAAAATACTAAAACAATGTACCTTTGACATCTTTGGCAACATTTTAACTACTTACATAATTATTATATTTTTTCCCTGTTATCTTGTATAAAAAATATAATGTGAAATTCTATGACTGAAATAATAAGTACCTGCTTCTTTTATTATATTAGGAGGTCCTGTTTTTTTTAAAGAAAACTTAAAATGAAAACTTCTAAAATTAGCGCCTGGTTTCCGAAAGGCAAACTATGACAAAAATTGCCGAAAATTGAATTGTCAATACACATAGACATGACACATGTATGACACATGTGTGTGTGATTTACATGTCACAATGTTAGTGTTTTAGTGCGTACACTAAAACACTAACTTTGTGACTTTTTTTTTAGTATAGGCGGAGACTTTGGAGATGTTTATTCACTTGAGGATAGCTTGCTACTACTTGGTTATGTCAAGAGACGGTCCTTTTACACTTCCAAACTATTACATAATGATTTAGAGTGTAAAAATCCCATGTGCGTCATAGCCGCACCATAATACATAACCCATAATCAGTGTATAATGTTCTTACTGCTGGGACACAGGCCTCCTCTCTTCGAAAGGGAGTGGGCAGTAATCCACCACGCGGGCCCAGTGCGGGTTGGTAGATGTGACATGTCTTCGAATATTTTGGTTCTAGGACATGCCGGTTTCCTCACGATGTTTTCCTTCACCATTTTGAGAGCAGTGGTGATGAAATAATTTACACAAAGTAAAGCGCCTGTCTGGGTTCGAACGTACGACCAACAACTCGTAAGTCGTGGCCGTTTCCACTGCGCCACCACTGCTTTTCTAGCTATAGCCTTACAAAAATGCAAATACTTTTTCAACTGCAACTGCGAGTGTGAGAAACAAATGCGACATTCGATCAAGTTGGAACTTGCTATTTGACAGGTTAGTTTCTAGAACACGCGAGTGTTTTTGGGGTATTTAGTTTCAATAAAATAAAATAGAGCTCGTACTAATGTGCTTCGCCTGCACTATCAGTAGCAATGGCTGTCATTTTGATAAAAACTATGTATTTTTGTTGTTGAGCAAACAAAATTTTCGAACAAATGAAGCAATGTATTAGCAATATCCTTCAAATTGATTCAGATTGAGATTGATAGTGTGTTACGCAATAAGGGTGCAGTTTTGTTACTAAAGTAATAACATTTCGTAAATTGTTCTTAATTTTAAGCAAATACTGATAAGATTGAATTCAAGTCTAGAAAGTTAAGTTATATTTCGAAGATACAGTTCCTCCAAAGTTTGCTGCTTTGCATCAACTATACTGAATTATTGATGCGTAAGTTGTAGAAACTTTGCAACACAAAGTACTCAAGTTCAGGTGAAACACATTTTAGTTATCCATTGAAAATGTTTGTTCTTCGTCTTATAAATCGATGAACGCTGGCTGCACGCACGAAAATGCATGACTCATTGTCACGTTCCGCCTGAGCCGAGTGTGCAAGCGAGAGCGCGGAACAAGCGATAGAGAGGCACGATCGGATGTTTTCTTATGACGTTATCACGTAAAATTATCGTCCGTAAACCGACTTTACAGACAACCAATTTTTTATTTTTTATTTTACTACACTGACCCACTGCCGATCAAAGGCCTCCGCCAAATCCTTCCAGGCATTCCTTTCTAGAGCCACCTTGATTTAACCCTGGCGGTACGCGTCTAGGTTGTCTCACCACCTCTTCCTGGGCCGGCCTCGGCGGCGCCATCCCTCCATGTAGAGACTATTGCACAGCGGTCACTGTGCACGTGGCCGATGTGACCCGCCCAATCCTATCTCTCTTTTTTATGTCAGGTTTTTGCCAATTATGGTTTTTCGGTTTTTGTCTATATTGTGACGTCACCACGTCAAAATGTGCCTCGGAAAGCGCGTTAAGGCGTTGGTCCCGGCTGTCATTCGTGGATCTTTGACAGTCGTTACGGGTAGTCAGAAGCCCGAAAGTCTGACAACCAGTCTTACCAAGGGGTATCGTATTACCCAGTAACTGGGTTGTGGAGGTCAGATAGGCAGTCGCTCCATGTAAAATACTGGTATTCAGCTGCATCCTGTTAGACTGGAAGCCGACCCCAACATAGTTGGGAAAAGGCTAGGCAGATAATGATGATGATGACCACGTCAAAATATGTCTAATACCGTAAATTTTCATCAATTTATTAAATTATACTATACTCTTTGTTATGTACACCGTAAAATTACAGATATAAATGTAGATGTTATTTATTACTAATCAGACAGGGATTTCGCGGAGCAAGTGTTAATACTTACGGTCGGATTGTCACGCTAGATAACCTTAGGATAAGCCCGTGGTTTTAGTCAATAGAAGTCCGACATAACCTTCCATTTGTTTAAGATGAAGTTAATCCATTAGTCTTTCCCCTCGAGGAAAAAACCCAATTATGCTTCGATCAATAAGTTGTAAATTATAATTTAGAAACGAATTTAAAATATCAGTGATTCACACTGTAACCGTAATATTTCTGCTATAAGGATAATTTGAAAGTAGTTGTAATCTTGGCATTAAACTGGTAAGTAGGTACCTACCACTCATAATAGGTACTTTGTTTAAATTCATGGATTTCTGAATTCATATCACAACACGAAGCTTCACACATATTATTGAAATAAAAAAAATACGTGTGACACTCGGTGACTGCCGCGGTAAAGCTATTGCATAGCATTTTTATCAACTTATGCAATTATAATATTTATGCAATATTTTTTTTTCTTTGATATTAATTCAAGTTACACTTTTTTAGCGTGGTGACCGATAAGAAAACAAAACACGCATACGTCTAGTCGCACGCACACAAACACCGTGCCGAAGTCTGCCGAACTGATACGACGTTAGATGATGCACGGCTTTCAACGCTGCACCGCTGTGCCGGTCGGAGTGGGGGGTGTTAGGTTTATTTTCGTTACGGAATTTCTTCATTCGGTCGCCGCGCTCAAAGCCCAAGACAAAAGCTATGCAATAGCTTAAAAAACTTGAGAACTAACAGCAATTATTTACAATGATTTAGGGCTGGTACGCTTTTTTTTACGTATATGAGTGCTTCAACGCATATACGTAAAAAAAGCGTTGTTTCAAATTAAATTTACAAAATTATGGCCTTGGCGTAGGTCAAATAATTACGATTTCGTACTCATTATATTATGACGTACGTATGTTACGTTAACCAACGGTTTGGAACAACCGGCTCTTAGTTGTAATAACAGCCCTTAACATAATTTATTTATATGTCAATCGGATTACCCAATTAGACATTAAACGAGGATAGTAATCGCAGAAAAACATTAATAATTGTCCGTAGTTATAACATTTTTGATGTAGCCTGTTTAGTTTCATGAATGTTTTATGACATACTAAAAGATAATAGTAAAATGCTTTTGTCAACATTGATTTGTCGGTATACGTTATGTAAGGGGTGTTATACAAATGTTCGGGTCGGCATGATTCGGCACAACCGGGCGGCATAATCGAATATAAGTAGATAATAAGTTCGGGAAAAAGCCACTTGGCTTAGCTCGACTTGCGCCGAACCAACCCGAACGTGACTAAGCGTGGATCAATGCCGAATATTGTTTGCCGCATGATCCGAATAAAAGTAGAATAAATATGTAGTAATCCTAAAGAACTACAGACCCATTTCGCTCCTTAGCCGCGTATATAAGTTGTTTTCAAGAGTAGCGAAGACTCGACGAGTTTCAGCCAGCGGAGCACGCCAGTTTTTAGGAGGATTTAGCATCACTGTGCGACAAATTATACAGAAGTCCGAAGAGTATAATATTGCGAATATGAGAAACCTTTTGACTCTGTCGAGACCTGGTCTGTTTTGGAGTCTTTGCAGCGACGCCAAGTCGACTGGCGATCCAAGTGCTGAGATTTCTTTATGAAAACGCGACAATCATGACCGTCCAAACTGAACCAGCGAACTAAACATATCCCCCTGCGTCGAGGGGTGAGACAAGGGGACGTAATTTCTACGAAATTGATTTGCGGCAGATGCTGGACGGCCTAGTTGATTCTTCTGTACGCATTGGTCTGCGGATGAACCTGGGCAAAACCTAGGTTATATTCAACGAACACGTTACCTCGGGACTGATTGCTGTCAATGGCGGTGCTCTCAAGGTTGTTCAAGAATACGTTTACCTCGGGCAAACTCTGCAGTTTGGTAAGAACAACTTTGAGATGGAGGCTAACAGAAGCATTCAGCTGGCGTCCTGCCAGTTATGACTTATGGACCCGAAACGTGGACACTCACGGTACGCCTGGTCCATAAATTCAAGATCGCTCAGCATGCTACGGAACGGACTATGCTTGGAGTCTCTCTGAGGGACCGAATCCGCAACGAGGTGGTCCGGCAGAGAACCAAAGATGTCGACATAGCCCACAGAATAAGCAATTTAAGCTGAAGTCGCAATGGGCCGGCCATATTATCCGTAGAACCGATGACTGTTGGAGTAGACGTGTTCTTGAGTGGAGATAGCGAATCGGTAAATGTAAGGCAGGATGCCCTCAGGGTAGGTGGAGCGACGATCTTCGCAGGATTGCTGGTAATGAGTTGCCAAAAATCGAGTTGAATGGCGTGTAATAGGAGAGGCCTATGTCCAGCCGTGGACTTTACGATGAAGAATTGTTTTTTGATCTACTATGTTGTTCAACAATTACCTACTGCCGAATCAAATGTGCCAACTAGAACAAGTGAGTATATAGCACCCATAGCACCCCTCATTTCCTTGTGTTTTTCATCTGCTCTAGTGGCACTAGCTAAATTAGCACAGTCTTTGGTAAAAGGTTCATCCAATTAACAGATTGACTGAACGGTAGACGAACTCTTAGAGCGACGCTACTCAAAATTACCCACGTACGTCTTAAATGCGGCATCGGCATTAGACAAGCTTCGATATGTTTAAATTGTAGGTTGCTAAACATCCAATTTAATTATCTCAGAAAACAAAATTTACCAACAACTTTGTGAAAAAGTTAGGAAAATATATAAATGAAACAAATAAATAAAATGTTAAGTACTTAATTTTTACTACATAAATTACACTATTACAATATTTATATTCTCAGGCTTATAATAACCTACTCAAGTAGTAATTTATTTAACTCCGAAGGCGGTTTGATGTAGTCAAAATCAATACGATGCGTGCGCGCAATGTTGCCATAGCTATGCGCAGACAGCTTCGGCGTACGCGTTTTTTCTGGACTGTCGAAATCCACTTTGAATAAGCCGAATTTTGTCCTGAAAATAAAAATAAAACATTTCAATACACAATCATTGTTCTTATTTTACAAATCCCTAAGACCTTCTTTTAGGTCTAACAATGAAAGGGGTGATACCTACCTACTCATCGAAGAATAAAAATTTGAACTGACTGAAGTAGTAGACTTTGATTATATTTTATTATTATAGTTTATTAGTTTTTATAGCCACTTCACGTACTAAACAGTTATTGTAGGTATTTCCAATGAACTGGTAATTGCTATAGCATAATCAGCCTATAATGTTCCCAGTGCGGGACACAGGCCTCCTCTCAGTGACAGGGAGTGGACCGTTACCCCCACGGGGGCGCGTGCTGGTTGGTAGATGTCAAATGTCTTTGAATGTCTGGTTTTAGGGCATGCCGGTTTCCTCACGATGTTTTCCTTCACCGTTTCGACAGCAGTGGCGATGAAAATTGTAAAAACACCAAGTAAAGCATCTGTCTGGGTTCGAACTTACGAGCTACAAATTGTAAGTCACCACCTCTAATTACACACCAATGCATCTATTTGTTTTGAATACAATCTTTAAAAACAATCATTTTACATAATGTTGCAAACTAAACCATAATTTATACTAATTACAAAATCCCAGTCCAAACGCTTTGCAAATAGATTAATTGCAGTGCAGTTTGTAAACATAAATATTTAGAGTACTGGAATTTTCAAATTAATTTGCATTCCAAAACCACTATCTAGAACCGGTATTCAATGCATATTGTTTGCTTGTTTAGTAATATTATTCATACCAAAACGGTACGGACAGACTGTAAATGGACTGCTCTGCTTTTTTTTCTGCAATATTTTATGCTCAGTTAAGGAACATTACAAATGGTTACAATGTGAAGTATTTCTCAACCTCCCTTTGAAGTATTTCTCTAAAATAAGAGTATTTTTAAAGCATGTTATACCCTACTTTCTACTATATAATATTATAAACGCGAAAGTTTATGAGGATGGATAGATGGATGGATGTTTGTTATGGCGCATCCACATATGCCCGGCGGCACGGCCGGCGGCCAACCCGGCGGCCAGGCCGCCGGCCATGCCGCCGGCACATGCACTCTTTTACTGCGAAAATTGCAACCGCATCTGCAGGCCGCCGGTAAAGCCGGCGGCATAAGCCGGCGGCATGTGTGGATACGCCATTACTCTTTTACGCAGAAACTACTTAGCAGACTGGTTGTCAAAACTCATGTGGTTGATAGACTAATTCACACAGTCAAATCTTTGACATATTTTTTTTTTAATTTTGATAGTCTTTCAGAAACTGTGGTTTAACCAAAAGACAAAACGGTACAGTATGTCAAGGTCTTCAATAGCGTTCGATCTACTCACAACGAGGTAATTGCGTAACACACTATCAGTAGTAATGGCTTTCATTTTGACAGTTCAATAACAATCGTTGCGTTATTTACATTGCTGATTAAACAAATTTTTCGAACATAATTGTAATAATGAATTAGCAATATCCTTCAAATTGAGATGAATACTGTATTATGCATTTAGGGTGCTGGTCTATATCTTTATCTGATAACAATGCCGTGCACATTGACAGTCGATACGGGTAGTCAAAAGCTCGAAAGTCTGACAACCAGTCTTATTAGGGGGTATCGTATTACCCGGTAACTGGGTTGTAGAAACCAGATAGGCACTCGCTCTATGTGAATTCAGCTGCATCCGGTTAGACTGGAAGCCGACCCCAACATAATTGGGAAAAGGCTAGAGAGTTGATGAAGAATGCAGTGCACACTTATATGTATTTATTTATTTTACCACTTATCTACCTACACACATATATAAAAAGACAAGAAAACAAAACAGAACAGAAAAATAAAATAAAAACTCATCATGGCACACGCACTCTGCACAAAAAAACACTCCCACCTCACTTCCACAAAGACACGTGCTATAACAACCACTCCTACACAAAAAAACAAATTATAAGCGACATATTACATGCTAAGCTAATCCTAACTATAGAGGCCCTACCTCTGAGTCACCTCACGTTATTACTACACTCTCCCAATGGCTAACATAAATAGTATATGCAGCGAGCTTGACTCGCTGACAGTGGGTAACTCATTTAACTGTCCCCCAGAAAATTGTATTGAGTATGTTAACACCACCAATACCAACATAAAAATACTACACTTAAACATCCGAAGCTTAAATAAGAACTTTGACCAACTTCAGGTACTAATGCACTCAACAAAACTTGATTTGGACGTGATAATCCTTACAGAATGTTGGCTCAGTAAAGTCAGTAATATGCCTGTTTTAGTTGGATATGACTCATACTGTACCGGAATAAACAGTAACCAAAATGATGGAATTGTTATCTTTACAAAAAAAGCTCTCCGAACCTCAGACTGGGAACCTAAATTTGTGGGTGGTAATTGTTTGGTATGTCGTATTGTTAACCAAAATATTGCTATTGTAGCTGTGTACCGATCCCCGTCATACAGTTCAAAGGAAAGCAGCGAAAATTTTTTGGATAGTTTAAATAGTGTCTACGTAAGCCTCTCCTCCTATAAAAATATAATTCTTATAGGTGATATTAATATAGACCTCAAACCCAATAGTACAGATGACCGCTGTTTCAACTATCTCATTCTGAATGCCTCACACGGTCTTCTTCCAACCCACCGGTATAACACTCGGTTGGATAGATGTCTAGATCATACACTTGTTAAAACGACCCTTCCTGTTACCACCCTTGTACTAGACTCACACATCACGGACCACAAACCGGTGCTACTTACTATTGCTAACACAAACCCAGATAATAAACCACTTCACATAGCTACCCGTATAGACTTCGATGCAGTTAAGTTAGATTTAGAAAACTCAGACTTTACCCCCTTATACAAAATTATTGACCCCAATATATCTATGAATATGTTTATAACTATTATCTCCTCAGTAATTACCAAACACACAAAACAAATTAAAATCCCAAGAAAAAAAAGAATAATAAAACCATGGATGACCACCGGCCTCCTAAAGTGTATACAAAACCGTGACCGGTTACACAACACAGCAAGAAAAGATCCCAAAAATCTTATCCTGAAAATTTCCTACACGCGGTACCGGAATTTTTGTAATGACCTGCTCCGGAAATTAAGAATAGCCCATGAAAAAAGCGAACTCGAAAAATCTTCTAACAATCCCAAAGCCCCTTGGAAAACTATAAAACAAATCACCAATACCACAAAAAAGAAAACTAGCCCGGTTGAACTGTTGGATATCTGTGATAGCGCTATGTCATCCGTAAACGAAGTGTGTAGATATTTCAGTAATATAGGCACCAACTTGGCAGAAAAAATCATGTCCCAATCTCACCAGCCTGTAAACCCACCTAAGAGATCATGCCAAACTATGTCATCCAGCCCCGCCAACTCTCTTGTGATACTAGAGGTTGATGAATCGGAAGTGGAGTCTCTTATTCTGCAACTGCGAAATGATTGTGCAATAGGATGGGATGGCATATCCCCTCTAGTGCTGAAGAGTTGCCGCCAGACCTTGACGCCACCATTGACGTATATCTTAAATTGCTGCCTTCAAAAAGGTATCTTTCCTGATGCGCTAAAAAAAGCTATCGTCCATCCGATTCATAAGGGAGGGAACAGAAACTGTGTCAACAATTACAGACCCATATCGGTCCTATCAGCACTCTCTAAGATTCTAGAAAGGATCCTGAATAATGCTTTAAAAGGATTCCTCAGCAGACATCAGCTCATAGCTGATAATCAGTATGGTTTTCGCACAGGAATCTCAACTGAGGATGCGGTTCTTGAGCTGACGCAATTCGCTGCTAGGAATCTTGACAATAGAGTTAAAAGTCTAGGGATCTTCCTAGACCTTTCTAAAGCATTTGACACAGTATCTGTTCCCAAACTTATATCTAAATTGGAACTCCTAGGGGTACGAGGAAACACCCTCGAAATGTTCAAAAACTATCTTAACAACCGGACCCAACGAGTAAAAATTGGAGAACATATAAGTGAAGAAGTAACTACCACTTACGGTGTACCCCAGGGAAGCATATTAGGCCCCACACTCTTCCAAATATACGTCAATGAGTTGTGCAAAATGACCATCCCCAACTCTAAGATCATTGCGTATGCAGACGACACCGCAGTCATAGTTTACGGACCAACTTGGGATAGCGTTAAGTGCTACGCAGAAGCAGCATTAACAAGTGTAATGGAATGGCTCAACCTAAACTTACTTACCCTAAACTGCGACAAAACATCGTATATTCCTTTCGCTATTCGGCGTAACAACTTGCCCGACAAATCTTTTAACATAATAGCGCACACCTGCAATGCTACACCACAATGCTTATGTCCGACACTTACTAGAACTGATAATGTGAAATATCTGGGTGTCCAAATAGACGGAGGTTTACGATGGGACAAACAGGTTGACGCTATTACCACTAGATCTATGAAACTTTTGCATATTTTCAAATCCCTTAGAGACTCGGCTGCGCCTGAAACCCTGAAGATGGTTTACTGCGCATTATGTCAATCCGTCATTGGATATTGCATCACAGTATGGGGTGGTGCAAATAAAACCAGTCTTCTGAGGATTGAAAGAGCGCAGAGAGCCGTACTAAAGGTGATGTTGCGCAAACCTTACCGCTATCCCACTACGCAACTATACGCTGATTGCAAAGTACTTTCAGTGCGCCAGCTTTTTGTACTGCAGTCAACGGTTAGAAAACATGCTAGCGTTCCTCCAACTGACCCTAAAAAAAGGAAGAAACTACCCTTAAGTACCCCTCACAAAACCTCCTTCGCTCAACACCAATACTGCACATTAAGTACATACATCTACAAACAAATTCACAAGAAATTAAACATTGTCGATCTAAATAAATATGAAATAAAATCAAAACTAACGGAATGGCTACTAGAACAGGACTATTTTCAAACAGAATCCTTACTTAAGTACGTCGTCTAACTACCTACATATCCCCAATCACACACACACACACCCTCTCACACACCCTCACACACACAAACGCACCCTCACACACACAAACGCACCCTCACACACACAAACGCACCGTCACACACATCTCGCATAAAATATATACTTAAATTAGCTTTATTTATATCTTCAATCGCTCAGGTAGATCGACACAGTCTACTATTATTCTAAGCACCACATTTTAAGCTGAATCACTGTCTCTCAAGATACAGGTTTGCCTAGTTTGAGAGGCAGGGTTTTTCATATTGTGTACAGATTATAGTTCATTGATTGTATTACATTGTGTTACTACCAAAGCTCATCTAAAACTGTCTTTATATAAAACATGTTAAATCTGTATTTTCTGTGAAATAAAGTTATTATATTATTATATTATATAGGTACCTACAAAGGTGAGTGTAGCAAATGAAAATATCGCTTGCGCATACTTACGAATAGCCATCTATCCATTCGAAGTCATCCATTAGAGTCCAACTGAAATATCCTTTGACATTGCACCCATCTTCATGTATAGCTAGCAGCACTTGGTAGAGGTAGTCGTTGTAATAAGAAACTCTTTCGTAGTCTTCTGTTTGACCATTGTCAGACAATCCGTTTTCAGTAATAATTATTGGGATTTCCTTTATAATTCTATAGTTATTTTGGATCCAGTTGATAAGTTTGCGGAAGCCAGGGGGGTTTACCTGAGACAGATAACCAATATAGGTATTTTAAAATTTTATAAACATGTTATCAGGCGCTTCACGAATGAACGTTTTTTTTTTTTTTTTTCACAAATAGACATGGTATCAATAAAGAAACCAGAAGTATTCATTGTATATCAATAGCTGTGTTCGTAGCACTTCGATCACGAAACAATAAAATTAAACGAGTTTTTATCCTGGTCACAATAATCTGCATATGAATTACTTATTACCCAGAATACCTAGTAAAACTTATACCTACTTATTTGCAAATCACAGTAATAACTTTTATTTGTACTAATAAATAGTTGTTTGTAAGTTGTCGTCAAAACTGTTAAAGATTTAAGTACAGACGCCAGCACATCAACCTACTACAATCTGTCAAATTTCTTTAATAGATTTTCAACTTTATCGCTAAAGAATAAGGTTCAAAGTTGATTGGGAAAATTTGACAGTTTCGGGTAGCTTGATGTGCTGGCGTCTGTACTTAATTTTAAGATTTTATGCTATCTGTGATATGTTATACTGCTTAGCTGCGCGCGAGACATAAATATCGGATATTTTTTTAATGTTTTGTGGGGTTTTTTGATCCAACCAGTAGGTACCTCTATATCATATTCTGGGGAGTTTGTTACGCCAATTCTGCTTCCCAAATAAAGCACTAGGAAGCGGTAAAGGGACGCAGTTTTGGGGGACTGTCTTATGTAATTTTGACGTTCAAAATTGCTGAATCTCAGCCTAATTTGAATAAATGGCTTTTGATTTTATTCAGACGAATTTATTATGAGCAACTAATGTCTGTCAGTGATAATAAAAAGATCTTAGGTAGGTATTACCATTTTGTGACGTAAGTGTGCAAGACGGATATGAAACGTACTAAGGGATATAAAAATAACCTTTATTTAAACGGTTATGATTCACATTTGTACCTACTCGGATAAGTGTTTTGTTTGACTGTCTGACGCATTTACTGTATAAAGAATAATAATTCCTATTGCTGTTCAAACATAATGGACATAAGTTATTTTAAAGCACAATTATTGTAATTTCGATTCTTTTTTCCAAAAACTTCTATAGACTATAATTATTTTAAATTCGCAATTTTTTCCGACATATGCAACGGGCTTACTTAGCCTAGCTAACGTAGTTGTGCTCATGTTACATATATATTTTTGATATTCTCTAGTCTCCACACTGGAATTCGTGCCACGAGCCCAAAGATACAACCTAACTGTCTAGTTTGGGGATTACTGGCTAATAATATGTTGTAACCTAGCTGTAGATAATATACTATACTATAAATACTATACTAGCTACTTATGTCATCTCAACTTGTTGTTAAACTGTGAACCTGCTTCCAGTATTACCTGGACATTAAATATTTTCTATTTCTATTTAGTCAACTCGGTCCTGTTGAACTTAGCTTAGCTTTTGGACGACAATAGGACATAAAAAGCGAGTCACTATTAAGTTTGGAAATCAAAAGACGACGCAAAGGCATGTTGCATTATAATGCGAACCATTGAGTACATTGGACCCTCTCATTACTCAAAATAAATTTAATCAAACTTCATCATCATCATTTCAGCCCGGAATACTACTGGGTATAGGTCTCCTCTTTCTTCTGCCATACTTCCTGGTTTCGTACATCCCTCAAACAAGCGTTTCCCACGACTTTGACGATACCGTCAATACGCTTTTGAACGGCCCTGGTATCTTAAATCAAACCTACTGTTAGCCATTCAGCTCCAGGTCTGGGCCAACTTAGATTCTGCTCCATCCTGACGCCTGTATCGTGGTCCCACGATGGGACCTGCCAATCTGGCTCCATTGAAGATGGAGTCATCAAAAATGTTGTGTAATGGTTGAGAGCGAAGAAGTCTGCGCTGCCTTGAAGTGCTTTAAGCTGAAATAAAAACAAAATGCGAACTTATTCCTTCACTCATTAAAGTATAGAATCGACAGCTTTGCTGTCCTTTGGGTCCAATGTAGTAGTTGTATGCACGTTACAAATATTTTTGGGGAATTTTTCTGGTAGATTTACCATCATAAGGAAAAATATTGTTGGCACTCTGAAATTTCCCCAATGAAGCAAGATTGACATCTTATTAAGTTAAAGGGTTTGTCGTAATATACAAAGTATACAAACCTCTTCATCGGAAAAATATGGGAGACGTGACCGCGAGAATCCCTGTTGAAGACTCATATTGTTAATCCGTTCACGAACAAAACTAGGATAGTCGCCGACATCAGAGAATATTGGATGTGCATATATTGCCAACTGGAAAAAACAAAACATAATCATTCCGAAGCCCTACCTGATCGGAAATATCGGTGCATCATTTTGTGTGTCATCAAGTTGAAAAACCCCATTAACTTATGTAGAATCATTAGAAATAATTTATTATGTGGTTAAATCGTCTTTAAGCGAAAAAGGTGTTTTGGACACAAAATAAAAGTGTATTTCCCCTCGCCCACTGTCCACTAACAACTTAATTATTATTATAATATGCATGTGGGTGTATGTGTACTAAAATCATGGTCCTTATAATTATTAAAGGAACTCACATGCATCTGAAGATAATCCTCTGCAGCCTGAATATCCTCTGGACTATTTGGGTCTTTAGGATCAGCCCAAAATGCATCTAGCGTTATAGAAATTTTTCCTGAAAAATTTTAAATTATGTCAGCATTGTTTCATGAAAACCCATAACGGGCTCAAGGTGTTAAGTGAAAGCGATTATAAACATTATCTCAGACAGTCAATTAAAAACAACAATATTATCCAATTAATGCAATTTATAATACTATGAGATGATATTGTAAGCAATAAAGGATCAGACAGTGTTATAAAACATAAGATAACAGATCCTAATAGATTATTACGAAACAATGCAGTAATGATAAAGAAAGTGAAGTATATTATTTAAAGCATTCAAAGTAATAGAAATCGGAATACCTTTCTGATAGGGTTTAAATTCCTTTTCATACATGCGGTAAACGCGAGCATGAGATAGCAAAGTGTAGTGAGTGCATAAATGGTCAGCAACTCCACCTGACATTAGAGCTGGTACAAAATGATTACGACCATAACCCTGGGGCAGAGATAAATCAAAGTAATATAAATTCCAGTACCTTTTTGATAAGGTTTAAATTCCTTTTCATACATTCGGTAAACACGAGCATGAGAGAGCAAAGTGTAGTGAGTACATAAATGGTCACCAATTCCACCTGACATTAATGCTGGTACAAAGTAATTACGGCCATAACCCTAGGGCAGAGATAAAGATTAAGGAAATAATAAAAGGCATAGCCAAAGGCTATGATTATAATTTGTTCTTAAGCCAACATTCATGACTGATAAATTCTTCTGAGAATGATCTATTTAGAAACCTACTTAAAGTAAGTAACTAGTCAAAGTACAAACACTGACATAAACTACTTTTACATGCTAATTGTAACATATAAATATTTTCCTGCCGTTATTAATCAACATACCTATATTTATTAGTGTTCCGTACGTACGAACGTAAAATGGAACCCTTCCGGGATCACTCGTGTGTCTGTCTGTCTGTCCGTCTGTCACAGCCTATTTGCTGCTAATCTAATGGACTGATTAGATTGAAATGTAGTACACATATGAGTTTTTGTGGGCCAAACGCGGACTTGAAACGTAAACAAATTAATTTTGAATAAGTTACGTAAACATTTTTTTTTTTTTAATTTAACCTGAAGAAGTCTAGTCTTAATAATAACTTGGTAACTCTCAATATTATGTGCACAAACTGACATTTGCAGTTGGAATGTATGGGAGAACATGTTTTCAATACAATGTTAAATTTGTTCTTGGGATAAATTCATCCCGACTACGGAAGCCTTCATTGTACGTGGCCTGAAATGTATTGGGCCGTTTTTTTTAATATTAAATAATAAAAACAATGATAAAAAACTCTCATTTCCAAAAAGCGTCCTAATTAAGAACTTTTCTAATAAGAGTAATCATACAAAAAATTACTTACCGTCGCATAATTATATTCGTAATTCTCACGGCATTAGATCAATGCTTTTGATGAAACATCTAAGTTCTCACAGCCTCTTGGCTATTCTAAAGGTAATCACATGCCGAAGATGCCTCACTGCAATAGCTTGCGGTCACGGTTTAGCTCACTACCTCGTGTCACCTCCATGTAAAACAAATGCATGCTAAGACACGCTAATAGACATGTTCGGCATATAATTATCTTTATTGAATAAACCTGCGTACTTACATTATAACACTGTTGATGAGGTTCGTTTATTGTTGTCCACATTTTGATTATATCACCATACAGATTGAAAGCGACCCGCGCATAGTCCTCAAAATAGTCCACGATTTTTGGGTTGGCCCAGCCACCGAGGTTCATTAGTGGGGTGGGCATATCCCAGTGGAATAATGTAACTACAGGAGTGATGTTGGCTTTTAGGAGTTCCTCAAACAATGTACGGTAGTACTTCATGCCTTCTTGACTTATGTTGTTGTCCATACCGTTTGGAAGTAACCTGTGAGAAACATACATTTGTTTTTATATTTTTGTTATTCATTTCTTTTGCATAAGTTTATTCTATAAGGAGTTATGGCTTCATGAAAATATAGTGGAGAAATTAAATACCTATTAGGTTCAGAAAAGGTTTTTATTAAATTCGAAACACTAGGTGAAATTAAATTAACTGGCGAAACCTCACAGACTTATAAAGGGTTATTGGAAAAACATCAACAACCTCTTAATGATTGTGCTCATCATTATGAACAACTTTTACTATGGGACTAAACCTGAAATCGCGAAAAAAAAATCAGCTGTTCCCTACATTTTGACGAGTTATACGAACATAAATGTAGGGTACAGCTGATTTTTTTCGCGATTTCAGGTTCGCTCCTATAGTAAAAGTTGTTCATAATGATGAGTGTAATGACCTCTTAAGAGGTTGTTAATGTTTTTCCAATAACCCTCTATAATTTTGTCTTTTTTTAAGTATGTTACTATAAATGTGGAGGGTCACAGCAAGCATAATCAGTCTATAATGTTCCCACTGCTGGGACACAAGCCTTCTCTCTTCGAGAGGAAGTGGGCTGTAATCCACTCGGGCCCAGTGCGGGTCGGTAGATGTCACATGATTTGGAGTTTTTGATACCGGTTTCGTCAGTATGTTTTCCTTCACCGTTTTGAGAGACAAGTCCGCTCTCCCACACGTCAACTATCAACGCAAAAACTGTTGTAAATACTAAGTTTTATTTTTTAATGTAAAAAAAACGGTCAAGTGCAAGTCGCACTCGCGAACCGAGAGTAGGTATGTAACTATAAATCTACTATTTTCGGATTTTTTTCTTTACTTGTGCTACATGACATTGTTTCTTGTCAATTTTCATGATTCTAGGTCAACGACAGGTACCCTATACCCTATACCCTACCCCTACCCTACCCTATAGGTTTTGATTCCGGAACATAAACGCCCGTATCTTTTCATTGCGTTGACTTAGAAATTTGATTTTTTCACTGTATCAAGGGATTAAAGCCTTGAGTATTTGATATGAATTTCTACTTGATAACTCTACGTGTTCCTGAGAAAAAGGGTCTTGACAGACGGACAGCGAAGTGATCTTATAAGGGTTCTTTTTTTCCTTTTGAGGTACAGAACCTACCCTAAAAATTAAGGTAATTAATGCAAATACCAATATATCATTGACGTCAACACAAAAAATCTAAATTTATTCATTGAAGAATATCGCAAGGCTGCATATGGACAAACAAACTAATTGGCAATTTAAAATAATGAAAATGGATCAAAGTGCAAAGTCGCTAGCATTATTGAACATCCAAACATAGCTATCTAAATGCAAATTTCTTATATAATATTTTGCGATACAAAATACGTATCTGCTAGCTTTAAGACATAATTTTATTAATCAAGAGACCTTGGATTGTGGATGCGAAGGAATTTTCGGTAAAGATCAAGAATCAAGCGACAATCTATCTATATCTATCTCATCATCATCTGCCTAGCCTTTTCCCAACTATGTTGGGGTCGGCTTCCAGTCTAACCGGATGCAGCTGAATACCAGTATTTATAATCTATATCTATCTATATATTAATAATAAAACAAAAGAGTTTGTTTGTCTGAACGCGCTAATCTGTAGGATCATCAGGCGGATTTGAAAAAATCCTTACGCATTTGGTAACCTAACTCTTGAGGAAGGTTATTTAAAATAGACTATTTAATATCACGCTACGGCCCTTAGGAACAAAAAGAAAAAAAAAAAATAGGAAGAACGCTAAGTGAAAACGAAGTAACCAACTGACAAATTTTATAAGCATAGTCCTGGAAAACGGCATGTACACCATAGGGATACTTTTAGACCTTGCTAAGGCTTTTGACACAATTTCGTCTACTTTGCTTTTGAACAAGCTGGAAATGCTGGGAATACGGGGACTACAATTGCAACTATAATCTGATTACCTTACCGACCGCCATCAGTGTGTAAAAATAGGTTAGTGCATGAGTTCTGAACTTAAGAATAGCTGTTATGGAATCCCACAAGGCAGTATTTTGGGTCCTACTTTGTTCTTAATCTATATAAATGACTTGTGCAATTTGACACTCCAAAAAGGTGTAATTATCTCATATGCGGATGATCGCAGCTTAATCAAAGGCCAAAGTCTATGAGGTATCACAGAATGGTTTTAATACTGTGTCTTAATTGGCTTCATAAAAATCTCTTAACATTAAATACAGATAAAACCAAGTACCTATTATTTACAATGAGAAACACTAATCCCACGCTTACTAACCTAATCATTCAAGCGCATAACAATTGCAATTTACGTTATGCTGACATTGCGTGCACTTGTCCTACTTTAGCTAAAACCGACCATATTAAATATCTAGGCGTCACGATTGACACAAACCTGAACTTCCGCAAACACATCGATTTATTATGCACCAGAGTGCGCAAACTAATATACATTTTTAAAAATGTACGTAACATTGCCGACTTTAAATTAATTAAACAGGTTTATTTGGCTTTGTGTCAATCTATTATTACCTACTGTATAACGTCCTGGGGTGGTGCCGCTAAATCAATTTTACTGCACCTAGAACGCGCCCAAAGAGCAGTTTTAAAGGTTGCTACTTTAAGCCTACTTTTCGTCCATTTAGATTTCCTACACACCAGCTTTATATGGCATGTAAGGTGCTAACAGTACGTCAATTATTTATTTTGAATGTAGTTTTATTCCAACACACTGAACTTTATTTTAACCCAGTACCTTCAGATAGGAGAAGAAAAGATTTAGTTTGTGCTAACTCTCAGACTAAACATGCTTTTGCTAATCGATTTTATTTATTTGTAGGACCCTGCTTGTATAGCCAGTTAACGGAGTGCTAAAGATTTATAATAGGTGTAATTTATTAGTACAGGAATATTTGGCAAAACTCAAATATGCAGACACGGAAAAACTACTAGAAATTTTAAAATAAAATCTATCTACCTACTCTAATATAAGTCTCTTCCTTTACCTAATTAATAATAGTCTCCACTTTCTCTAAATTAGTATTATTCGTTAATTTATTTAAACATATAATCTAGTTTTAAAATAATATACCCAAATAGTAACTCTTTAAATCATTGAAAATATTATACCTTCTTTTCGATTTAGCTTCTAATACATTTATTGTTGTCTTCCTTTTAAATGTTTGATGTAAATTGATGGCCTGAAACACAGGTTTTTTATAAACCTAGATCAGGCAGGTCTACATTACAGTTAGAATTTAACTTTCCTCTATTGTAATTAATGTAAATCATAATTTTACTTTATACTTGAATAAAAATTGTATTATTGTTATTAAAAAATATATATATTATTCCTTCTTTAACCCTGCATTTTAGAAAGTTTATTCCTGAATTTAATCAAATTCTTACCTGGGCCACGAAATAGACAATCTATAGTAGTTAACGCCTATACTTTTGATCATTTCAATGTCGTCCATGAAGCGATGGTAAGAGTCGGCTGCAACATCTCCATTTGACCTATCCACGGTATAATTTGGATTATTGTGGATGTATGTATCCCACATACTTTCGCCTTTGCCTGCGGAAAAATAATTATATTAAAGGCGGAAACAGACTTATAACACACCACGTTACGCGACATCAATGAAGCTTAGTCATTGGCTACATTTTTCATCTCGTTGAGCTATTTTCGTCATTTGGATAATAAGTAAGCGTGGGATGGCGTCAGGTGTTACAAGCATGCTGCGGTCTTAACTCTTAGCACAATCATCAGCTTATAATGTTCCCGCTGCAGTACTGTTAGTTATTCTGTGCCGCTGCTAGAACATAAGCCTCTTCCCTGTGAGCCATCCACCACACCGGTTCAGTGTGGGTTGGTGGATGTAACATTTCTATTCCTCGTTTCTAGGACATGCCGGTTTCCAGTGAGCTACCACAGCTGTCTACCACCACTGTTCTTGATTTACCCTTACTGAGTCTTATGTCTAGCAACTCTTTACTAACTTTACTGAGTTCATTTGGTTGCCATGGCCTGGCATGAAAAGTCTATTTCCTGAAACATCGGTTTTCAGTTGGCAAACACATCCTGCTGTGGTTCTTCACACCATGGGTCTCTCAGTCAAAGTTATTTTTTTATTAATCTAAGGCCTGCAACCTAATTGCGTAACACTATCAACGTCGATTCGATTCATTTTGAAGGATATTGCTAATCCATTGCTTCTTATGTTCGAAAAATGTGTCTGCTCAACAACGTAAACAATGCAATGAATATTGTTGAACTGTCAAAATGAAACCCATTGCTACTGATAGTGTGTTACGCAATTACGCCGCTGATTTAGTTAGGACTGGCTTCTTCATCATCCACAGCCCGACTGCACCCACTACTGATCATAAGCCTCTCTTTTCAGCCTCATCCAAGTTCTTCCCGCAATGGTAACAATGTCGTGCGCCCATCTCGCCGCTGGACGACCGACAGTTCGTGTTCCAGTCCTAAGGTCTAATACAACTGGCTTAGTATCAGTTATTAGGGGATATTTTAATTTCGCCGCGCCAATTATTATTTGATAGGAGACAATGAGGCGGGGGCGGGGTCGCGGCAGACCACGTAGGAGATGGCGAACTGTATGCAGCTATAATACGATACCCCTTGGTAAGACTGGTTGTCAGACTTTCGGGCTTCTGATTATACCCGTAACGACTGTCAAAGATCCACGAATGGCAGCCGGGACCAACCGCTTAACGTGCTTTCCAAGGCACGGAGGGGTTTCTGTATGTAAAGATGGTCATCCATCCACGGCCCAACCGCGGCAAGCGTAGCTTAACCTGATCGATCGACCTGTGCGGCTGTTATCACTTAGCCATAAACCCCTCTCCCTCATCCTTCATATAAGAATGCTATGCTATTTCCCAATCAGCTGTATTGTGTAGTTTTTAGAAGCAGTGTAGTGGTCGCAAGCGGCACTGCTGAGCATGAGGTCCTGGCTTTAATTCCGAGGTCGGACAAAGTGTTATTGGGTTTTTCCTTCAGGAGTTTCTTAGTAGCAGCCCGAATTCTGGATTTGTGCCTGGTTGGTGGCAATAGCCTTGCCCCCTATTACATGGCGCGAAATGTGAGTGTATTATTTATACGTAGGTACCGCCTTGCTTTTTTTTTTTTGGTGTGGAAAATCTCATGGATGTTCACCACCCTGGGGTGGGTTGGAGGGGTCTGTCAGACTCTTACTGACTAAAACCACACGGTGTCCTGCTGCTACCTTTAGCCAGGGTGCTGGCTGGCGTGCTTGCGTACAGGTGTTGGCCCACATGAATCCATGCGGACCCCGTCACCCTCAGCGGCCGCAAACGGCCACCATTCCTCTAGAGAGAGGCGCGCGCGGAACACGGCGCGCCGCCGTCTCGGGCCTTTCACTGTTCAGGCAACAAACTCCCCAAGTCTGTTGCCTGCAGGCCTCACCTTAAGGCGGCCGGAGATCGTTCCGCGTCCTCTTTCCCTAGCGCCCTAGTAACAGCGCTAGACGCGTGTCCCGCGGGCGCAGGTACCGCTCTGCCTAACCCTTCCGTGATTAAAGGCGTGATGTTATGTTATGTGATAAACTGAGCCGCAATATTTAGTAGTAAAAGAATTAAATACTAATTAATGAAAACATAATCTTACCTCCTTCGTTCCATCCTCCTTCAATTTGAAATGCAGCCGACGCGACCCCGAATATAAAATCATCCGGGAAAGAGTAATTGCTCACCCCAGAGTTCACTTCTAGGCTCCCACTTGCATATTGCAGCAAGCTAAACAATACAAAATAATTCAATGAAATATAAATAAACTGGGTCAAAGTAAATTAGCTAGCAAAACTCCGCTAACGTGATGTGTTTTTTTTATCTTAACATGATAAAAAATGTTGTAATGATTTTTTTGGGGGTCAAGGAATGGCAGGTAGTATTTTTACAAGTAAGTTTAAAAATCTGTTCTATTCTTTGTTTTATCGATCGATCCATTATTTGTGTGAAGTTTACACAAAAAAACAGGATAATTTTTATTTCCTTTTATCTCATTTAAATATCGATATGTCTGCGGAGTTTTGAAAGCTAATTTAATTTGACCTTATGACTGTGAAACCTAGTTAAAAAAAATTAAACTAATTAAGTACATAATCAGCCTATAATGTTCCCACTACTAGGACACAGGCCTCCTCTCAGCAAGTAGGTGTGGGCCGTAATCCACCACACGGGCCCAGTGCGTTTTGGTACCTACCTAGATGTCACATGTCTTCGAATTTTTGGTTCTAGGACATGCCAGTTTCCTCACGATGTTTTCCTTCACCGTTTATTTGAGAGCAACTAATAAAGTGCGGTGTCCTTTTTTTATGGTTTCTTTTTCTGAAAACGATCAGTCATTGTCTATTTTTTATAAACAATAAATATCTAAGTTTGAAAGAGCCATTGTTTTTCCGTTAGGCTGTTTACACATTATGCCGCAGCTGCAGCGGCACCGCCGCGCCGCCGCCGCCGCGGCGCCGCTGCATCAGTCACCCTTGGATTTGTATGAACCCCCACACACGCGCGGCGCCGCCGCCGCCGCCGTTTGCAAGGGTTCATACAAATTCAAGGGTAATTAATACAGCGACACCGCGGCGGCTACGGCATAATGTGTAAACGGCCTTACGGAAGAATGATGCAACCTATACATTTTTATAAAATCATAGTTCTAATTCATTTGAGGTTCAAGGTTTTTTAGTAAGAAAGACAAAAACGCGTTGAGAGCTCCAATACAGTTAATATACCAAAACTGGGAGCCCCTTAATTATTATTTTATTTTAATTTAATTATTTATTTAGTGAATATACAACTAAGTAGGTACCTAGTCTGTAAATATTTCAAGCGTCTACCTGTTGACGTTATTAATATCGAGGAAAAACGGCAAAAAATCACGTCTGTTGTATGGGAGCCCCCCATTAAATATTTATTTTATTTTAATTTAATTAGGTATATATTTTTAAAGTGAATATACAACTAAATATTCTGTGACTATTTCAAGTGTCTACCTGTTGCCATTATTTTAATATCGAGTAAATAACGGCAAAAAAATCACGTTTGTTGTTTTTAGTATTTGTTGTTATAGCGGCAAAAGAAATACATCATCTGTGAAAATTTCGACTGTCTAGCTATTACGGTTCATGAGATCAGCCTGGTGGCAGACAGAGAGACGGACAGTGGAGTCTTAGTAATAGGGTCCCGTTTTTACCCTTTGGGTACGGAACCCTAAAAAGATAAATTGTTTATTCTCCGTCTCTGTTGCTTTATGTGATTAAGGGTGCGGGACAGCAATTCATAAGCGGATTGTAATAGCAAATTTTTTATTATTGGATTGGAAAATGCATTATCAAGTAATGACTGAGTATTTATATTGTTGAGGAGCCCGAGCCTTTATAAGCTTTCATTTTCCATGACAACCTTGAAAAAAAAATCCTTGAATCCCAATTTACCCACTGTCAAAATTCGCCTTTTCATTGCTGTTTTCAAATTACTAGGTCAATTAATAGTTTAATAAATTCGTGTGTAACAGACGGACACCGAAGTAATTCCATAAGTTTCCCGTTTTGCTATTTTTGGCACGAAACACGAAAATTGATAAACACAAACACGTCCAAGGTTCCGATTTACATAACAAAACACCAAAACAACTTCAGTACAAAAATAACTAATCTGTTAAGTACCTACACTTAATTTCACAAATCTTCGCACTCATTACCATAACGATGCACTTAAAAAAACACCGCACATAATATAAAAAAAAAGAACACTATTCACTTCGTTCTCACCTTAGAGTCACCAAAAGTGCTCTGATCAGGGCGACTCCACTCGAGCTCTGCATTGTGCTAACTAAAACAAGGCACAGGTGCGACCACCTACTGAATGCGACAATCTTAATTATAACCTTTTAACTACGGAATAACCTTCTCGGGGCTTCCTGCCAAAGGAACTACCTGCAGCTATCATCAAATCGATATTTTTTAAAGTTATGTATGTGACCGCGAAATAGGTATAATGGTTGTTTCCGACAACATTTATTGCAGATTGGATATGTTTTTCTGTGGTTTGTGCGTCAATTTAGAATACGTTTACGTCAGGCGCATAAAAGTTCAAAGTGACTTATCATATCCGGATTGCATCAGCCACCAAGGTCCATAACCAGTGTCCAGTGTGTGTAGTAGTCCAGTGTTACAGAGTAATACAGGGTTATTGAAAAAACACCAACAACCTCTTATGAGGTCATTGTACTCATCATTATGAACAACTTTTATTATGGGACCAAACCTGAAATCACGAAAAAAAATCAGCTGTTCCCTACATTTATGTTCGTATAACTCGTCAAAATGTAGGGAACCGCTGTTTTTTTTCGCGATTTCAGGTTTGGTCCTATAGTAAAAGTTGTTCACAATGATTAGTACAATGACCTCTTAAGAGGTTGTTGGTGTTTTACCAATAACCCTGTATAGAATAATTGTAAAAAAAACCTTCGATAGGTACATTGCTCCTTCCCTATTTATGTCGTTATCAGTTCCATTTGGCAGAATACTTACTTTAGTTAAATTCAACTTGGCCTATTGCAATCCACGGCTGGACATAGCCCTCTCCCTGGCTGCGGCACATCACCCTGTCCTCCGCCTTCCGCATCCATTCCATTAAATTAGTTTTAGAGTAGGTATTAGTACTGCTCGTTTGTGGAATGCATTGCCAATTGAGATAAAACGCGCGCAGTCGATATTTGTATTTAAAAGACTTGTAAAGGAACATTACTTGTCATTGTGATCTTGTTCTCGAAACTGTAATTATCTATAGTCTTTATTTATTTTTGTTGCGTATATTTTTAGTATATACCTATGTATTTATGTATCTATTATTTTAGGATATGTATATATCTGTGTATCTATTTTAGTATATTATTACACCAACGACAACCCCATTTTATGTCCAGGCAAATCACTGTCCATTCCAAGGTTGCCTGGAAGAGATCGCAGAAAGCGATAAGGCCGCCCATTGTATATTTTTAGTTATCGATAATTCTTTTTGTTGTGTATTTTTGTGGTGTACAATAAAGTATATATAAATAAATAAATAAATAAATAGTATTAGTCTAACTACAAAAAATAGGTCTAGTTTTCCCGTTTCCCGTTTCACGGATATCAGTTATGTCCAAGATAAACTTAGAAAGTAGGTTGCAAGTACTTACCGATATTTATTTTCAAACTCATAAATTGAAAAAAAAGTATTGGTAAGTACTTGCCCGGATTTAAACCCACAACGTTGTGCATGAGAGGCCCTTTTGGCGTAATTTTATTGATTTTAGCACATTTTTTTTTAATATAGGTACTACTTACTAATATGCAGTGGTGGCCAAGTGGTAACAGCCGCGACTTACGAGTTGTAGGTCGTAGGTTCGAACCCAGACAGGCGCTATACTTTGTGTAAATTATTTCATCACCACTGCTCTCAAAACGGTGAAGGAAAACATCGTGAGGAAACCGGCATGTCCTAGAACCAAAAATTCGAAGACATGTGACATCTGCCAACCCGTACTGGGTCCGCGTGGTGGATTACGGCCCACTCCCTCTCTCTGAGAGGAGGCTTGTGTCTCAGCAGTGGGAACATTATAGGCTGATTATGTTATGTATACTACTTACATTAGCTAAACGTTATAATATCGAGGAGAAAACAGAGGAATACGTTAGTATGGAACGAACGCCAAATACACGCATACGACCACGATTTAATTCACCATGAAAGGACGCATTGTATTTATTTTCAATAGGAGCTTGAATATTGATATGAATTTATTCCATGAAATTGTATTTACATGTATGTACCCCCTAGTATGTAGCACGTGTAATTGTTTTTGTAGATTTAAAAATAATTTCATCATCATCATCACTTCAGCCGAAAGGCGTTCACTGCTGGACATAGGCCCCCAACCACCGCCAAACCAGTAGCAGCATTCAGCGGACTCCTGCGGCGTTCACAAGGTCATCGGGCGACCTTGACTGGGAAGCCTTCCAACGCTATGTTTTCTGGTACGCGGTCGCCACTCCAGAACATTTCTGCGTTCTTTGAGCAATGTGCCCAGAACAGATGTGTGTGTGTGTCCACATGTGTGCGTGTACATTATTCATTCAAGTATCCCAATTTCATCGTTTCCTACGTGTAATTAAAATAAGTAATAATTTAGGAAATATCCAGAACAGATATCTCCCTTTTAGTATAAAAATATTTATTGCGCACACAACCAAAATAACAGATGATTGAGCAATGATAGTAGTTCTAGCATCGTGACCGACAGGCTCTCTCTACTATTGAAAACGGTCGTCAGGCTCTAGTTGTCTGGTTGGTGCAGCCGTGAGGCACATTTTCCTGCTAATTTCTTACATCGCACTTTACATTTTTTTTTTATTTTTTTTTTCTTTATCTGATGTATACTACATTTATATCGTGTGCCTTTTAGTCTGTGCTAAATAAATACATTTTTTTTCTTTTTCTTGATTGATACTATTAGCTTTGACTATGGAACAGGGGAAACCCTAACTATTCGTTTTCCGAATTTAATTTCGCGACTTAATCCACCTTTTGTTTTTAACGCACTACACAGTAAGAACGTGCTTTGCCATGACTATCAACAAGGCACTTTTTACGCAGACTTATCACGTGGACCCACGAATTATCTCATTCATAGAACACCTACCTAGGTAATCTAGGTACTTGTGTTGTATTATTATTTTTCATTAGATGGTCTGTTCTACTTACAAGCTACAGGATCCATCTGCTCAAATATTTTTGTAAAAGTCACAATCAATCCTACTGTCTCACTAACTTTGCGTGGCATCACGATGAATGTGATTCTATTTTAATTTGAATCGTTTTAATTAGTACAGCATCATTATCCTCCTGCTCCCTCTTAATTTATTCCGGGTCAGTGTAGTATATTATATTCGTCATTAATGCACCTTGATCAACCCAAATGAATCCCATTTCTAGCCATATCTCCATACCCAAAATAACCATGTACATTTTTCTACATAAAATAGTATTATAATGGTGGCGGTTGAATGAAACCAACGATGACAGTTAGGAATTTATTCACTATAGACAATACTTAAGTTCTAGTGTACAAAAGTTGTCTAGACAAAACCTATGGGTGGTTCCAGGGATGGACTGCGGGGCTATCCTATCCCTTAACCTCCTAGCTATGCTATTCCTGAGGGCGACGGGGCCTCCGCTCAGTTCAAGCTTATGACAACAGTGGTGACTGCGGGGCTATCGTCCACTGTGCCTTCTAAGCTGCGACTCTGCGAGTGAGTGTTCTTCAACGGTTGACCGTTTATATAGTCGGTGGCAGCCATCAATGTGTGTGTCTTCACTATCTCATGCTTGTATGTAGCGGTGACCTTCGTTGACGTCATGGACAGTTCACACGTCGAGTGTTAGATGTCGCTAGTAGTCGTCTTATTGATGATTGATCTTGTTTGTGTTGCGATCTACTCGGGTGGCGTAGTGTTGTGCACACAATCCGGTAGATGGCGTAAGGCATCGTGTTATATTCTCCCCCTCTGGTACTCTATGGTCGTCCCGACTGAGTACCAGGACCAGTAAGTTTCCGCGGCCTTCCTCTTCGGCGTATCGGATACGTTGGTTTGGATGTCACGTTGTCTCTCTTTTCAAACTTCGTTATTGCTGATGTATGATACTTTCCAATAGACTTGTCTGGAGTTTGTGAGTGCGCAATTTCATAAGTGGAGGTTCCATCTTTCTTCAGTATAACAGACAATACTTCAAATCGTTGTGAATTCGGAGTAGACTGGTATAAGCCTGCTGGTTTCTTGTTTGAAGGCTTATATTTTAGGCATTCTACACATGTTTTCACATATTTTGTAACATCTTTTCGTAGTCCCGTCCAATAAAAATTGTTTGTTATGCGTTGTACTGTTCTTTCTACTCCCATATGACCAGCAGTAGGTGAGTCATGGTAAGCGTTCAGTACGTTTTGTATTTCATGTCGTGGAACTACTAACTTTGCATTTTCAGTTTCTTGCTCGGGCATGTAAAGATACAGAACACCTTTATGAAGTAGGTACCCTTTCTTTATGTGTTCTACATAACTTGGTATTTCTTTTCCTTCTTCTAGACTTGTAATGATTGCTTCAAGAGTTTCATCTTTCATTTGTTCTTCCCTTAAATGTTTTTCATTATATCTAGGTAGATCTAACGCTGTGCTGCATATGATGCATTCTTCATCATGCTGCTCACACGGTGGTCGGGACAATGTATCAGCTACTACATTAGTTCGTCCTGGAGTATATTGGATTTTGAACTCGTATGGTTGCAGCTGTAGTGCCCATCGTGCTAAGCGACCAGTAGGTGTTTTAAGATTCATTAACCATTTCAACGGTTGATGATCTGTGATAGTTATGGACTTTGTTCCTTCTATATATCCACGAAATTTTGAAATAGCCCACACTATGGCTAGTGCTTCCTTCTCTGTGACGCTGTAATTGCGTTCAGCTTGAGTTAAGAGTCTACTTGCGTATTCAACAGGGTGCTCATTTTCTCCCTCCCCCTGCACTAAAGCTGCGCCAATGGCATACTGGCTGGCATCAGTCTTGATAGTAAAGGGTAAATCGTCACTTGCCTGTTTTAATACTGGAGAAGTAGTCAAGGCATTTTTTAATTTTATAAATGCTTCTTGTTGCTCTTGTTCCCATTTCCAACTTATTTTCTTCTTTGTTAGATTGGTTAGTGGCCTTGCAATTTCCGCAAAGTTATGAATAAATCTTCGATACCATGATGTGGTTTGCAAAAATGATATCAGTTGCTTAAGGTTTTTAGGCGCCTGTCGATCTGCAATAGCAGATATTTTCTCTGCGTCTGTTTTGATACCTTCTGAAACGATTAGGTGCCCCAGATACTTAATTTCTGAGCACATAAATTTACATTTCTTTCTGTTGGCTCGTAGCTTGTATTCTCTCAGTTTAATAAATACTTCTCTTAAGTCTTTTATATGTTGACTGAAAGTTATTGATCTAATAATCAGATCATCTAAATAACTAAGGACACACTTCGCTTGTAGTCCTTGTATGAATTTGTCCATTAATCTTTGGAACGTAGCAGGCGCGTTTCGAAGACCGAATGGCATTCGCTTGAAACGGAACGTTCCGAATGGTGATACAAAACTTGTTTTATCGTAATCATCTGGATGTACCATAATCTGCCAGTAACTTGACTGTAAATCAATTGTTGACATGTATGGCATCGCTTTTGCCTGGTGTAATAAGTCATCAATACGAGGCAACGGATATCTGTCAGGTTTAGTTATCTCGTTGAGTCGTCGATAATCTACGCAAACTCGAACATCGCTTTCTCCTTTTGGAACTAGAATTACAGGTGCTGACCATGGGGAATCGCATTCCTCGATAACGTCATCATTTATCATATCATCCAGCTTTTCTCTTAGTTGTTTTTGCCTTGTAGGTGACAGTCTATAGGGCTTAACACTGATAGGAGGATGATTGCCTGTGTCTATTCTATGTTGTGTAAATGGAGTTGGTTCTGTGTTTTTCTCAAAGATGTCGCTGTGCTCAATTAACAATTCATTGAACATCTTTTGCTCATTGTTTGTAAGTATGGTTCCTTCATCGGGATTTAAATGAAGATCAACAGAATACATCGGTGTTATGGGTAACGGCGACAACATGTCCAGCTCGTTAGCCCAACGGATGAACTTCGACACTGTCTTCATTTCCACTGGCTCCTTTTTTACTTCAACTTTCATTCGCTTCACTGCCTTTATTGGTATGGCATCATTGTTGAGTTGAATGAAGTTGTATATTGTTTGTGGTTCGTCAATAAAATTCCAACTGCGTTGCGGTGCATTAAGTATGATTCCTGCCTGTTCTAGGAATTCGATACCTAACAACGTACGGTTGTCAACAGCTTCTGGTATGACTGACAATGTTATTGGTAGTGTGCGTTCTCCAATACGTATGTCAGTTGTCGTTGTCAACAAGTTTGACGTTTTCACCGTTCCATCTGCTAATTTGATGTCAGTTACTCGCTGGTCAAACTGTGTTCCTTTACGTAGCAACGTCTTATATAGTTGCATACTGGCAATACTGCGACAAGCAGCAGTATCTATGTATGCATAGCCTTCTTCCCCTTTTATATTTACCTTTATCGTCGGTATTTTAGC
This sequence comes from Hydraecia micacea, assembly GCA_914767645.1. Classification (NCBI taxonomy): domain Eukaryota; kingdom Metazoa; phylum Arthropoda; class Insecta; order Lepidoptera; family Noctuidae; genus Hydraecia; species Hydraecia micacea. The sequence continues at coordinate 12,745,895 of OU611783.1, read as the reverse complement.
TTGTATCTTTAAGCTATTTTGTACTGTATGAAGTGCAACAGGCTTTGGTGGCGTTTCCTTGGTTTTACAGGTACTGCAGTTGCTTCTATAAACACCAGGTGTTCCACATCCATAGCACGTGATGACTGGCTTCTTTTCAGTTTGATATACTGACGTTTCTTTTTGTTCTGTCAACCTTTTTCGACATACGTCAAAAATATGTCCCTTCTTGCCACAAAAAGAACATGTTTTGAGCGGTTTGCGTTCTGATTGTGTTGATGTCGTTACCTCACCAGCTTCCTTGAGCAGATTTTCAATATGTCTTCCACGTTCCAGAAGTTCAGCAAACGTCTTCACTTCCGTGCGAGCAATCTCCTTTTTGTAGGTTATATTGAGAAGTCCGTAAACAAAGTCCAAATGTTCCTCTTCCTTATGTCTTTTTGCAGGTAACTGAGCGAGTAAGGCACGTTTTTCACACACAAACGTGTCAATTGTTTCAGTAGTTTGCTTCTTCGAACATACTTCCAAATAAATTTCGTGTGGCTGCATTTTCGGCGCAAAAGCAGACTTAATGGCGTCGAGAGCTTGGGTCCACTTTTTAATGTCGCCTTTAATACCGTTCCACCACGTAGCAGCAGCACCAGACAATAACAAAGTCAAACCTTCCAAGGCATCTTCGTCACTGATTTTCTCAATTTTTTTGTAAACTGAGATACCGGTCACAAATTCTTCAACTTTATCAAAATTTCGTTCACCGTCGTAATGCTTTGTGCACGCAGCAAAACTTTTAAAATGTCTATTTCCACTTTCGCTTGCTTCTGACACTTTTTTTATGAGTGCCGTGAATTGTTCCTGAGTCATCATCACCATATCTTGTTTTTTCTCCATCATGTCAAAATAATATTATTTCTCTTGAGGGTATATTGTTATCCGATCCACCAAGTTCAGTACTCCGTCAATATATGAGGGTACTTAGTAAAAACTGTTGCGGGTAGATAAATATTTACGTTGGGCGCCAATATAATGGTGGCGGTTGAATGAAACCAACGATGACAGTTAGGAATTTATTCACTATAGACAATACTTAAGTTCTAGTGTACAAAAGTTGTCTAGACAAAACCTATGGGTGGTTCCAGGGATGGACTGCGGGGCTATCCTATCCCTTAACCTCCTAGCTATGCTATTCCTGAGGGCGACGGGGCCTCCGCTCAGTTCAAGCTTATGACAACAGTGGTGACTGCGGGGCTATCGTCCACTGTGCCTTCTAAGCTGCGACTCTGCGAGTGAGTGTTCTTCAACGGTTGACCGTTTATATAGTCGGTGGCAGCCATCAATGTGTGTGTCTTCACTATCTCATGCTTGTATGTAGCGGTGACCTTCGTTGACGTCATGGACAGTTCACACGTCGAGTGTTAGATGTCGCTAGTAGTCGTCTTATTGATGATTGATCTTGTTTGTGTTGCGATCTACTCGGGTGGCGTAGTGTTGTGCACACAATCCGGTAGATGGCGTAAGGCATCGTGTTATAGTATCGTTTAAATTTACTTTATTGTCCATAATGTGCCCTATAAGCTATTTATTGGGACAATTGACTCCTAGTAAACGTTTTATCAAAGGACAATCCATCCATTTCTCTCGCTATCTTAGTTCATAGATCTTAGCAGCAGTCGGATGTAAGCTGGGCCATATAAATTATAGAGCGACGTGATCGACTGTCCCACCAAGATGTTTATTGCTCCGAGGATGGACAATAAATAGTTCACTGGATATTGCATTATTGCGTGTGTTCCTTTTAGCCTTACTCAGGGCAATATTCTGAAGTACCTAGTGCATTCGGTTTCCATTAGGCTGAGTTTTGTGATGCTTACCGTAACATTGAAGCGTCACACGCCATACCACATGAGTTGATAAAGCCATACTAGATACCTACATTTATATTCAACCTGCGTAGTAAAAATTTGACATTGACAGCGTCTTTAGTTTTTTACTACAATAGTATGGGGTAAAATTAAATGAAAAAATATTTTATTAAAGTCGAACTTCTGCTGTAATTTTTTTTTTCCGATACCTTGAATTGACATTAAAAACAGTATTTCTTAATAGGCTCACGTTTGCTTTCATGAAGTACTTGTTAGGGTTAAAGGTATACCAAAGGAAAGGCCGTTCTAAGGATTTCTCAAGTCCCTTGCAAGAGGCGGCTTAGGACAGGCGATTTGAGAGTCAGTCCGGACGACTCGCGGTAGCCTAATGCCAGATTTTTTCTTCCTATACAATGAAATGATCCTTACATGAATGAAACAGATGCAAATCACGTCATTATAAACAGGTAAATTTTAGTCAACTCGCACCAATTGTAATGTGTAAATTAAGTATGCCACTTTTTTGCTCATGAAAAAACAGCTAATGTTTCTTACGTGAGTTACCGCGTATCTTTTATGGATTCGGATTTCCCCCTACTGTTCCCCTTAAAAAAACACTATATTATAATAAGGTCTGAACTTGTACCCAAATGACATTGTGTAACAACGTATTTCAAAACCCGCTTAACTGCTTTTAGTTCGAAGACTCGTTAATAGATGTCGCTGTGCGCTTGCGCAGCATTTGTGAATCGCGGTGTTAAGGGGCCGGCGGAGCATGCGTATTTTATACAATCTTAACACCAAAATAATTTGTAAATCAAAAATTTATTCTTAATGTAGTGTGTATTTATTCAGATTGGTTTACAGAATATCTAGGTTCCCAAATATAGGTATATTATTTTGAATGGATACCTACTGATATAAACACGAGTTATGAGAAAAATAACTTTTCTATAGAAATTCATCATATCTCGTCTTTATTGTACTGTTATACTCATTCGTGTGTAGTATCGGATAAAAAGTATTGTAATCATAAAAATATCGATACTTCTCTCCCACATAAATATTTCCCACACAAACAATTTTGAAATAATCATCGTATTTAATTAATGTATTTTAATTCAGTACAAATTATACTTCTAATAAAATTATACAGATAGTAATGGTGGCTAAGTGGTAACGGCCGCGACTTACGAGATGTAGGTCGTAGGTTCGAACCCCGTCAGGCGCTTTACTTTGTGTAAATTATTTCATCACCACTGCTCTCAAAACGGTGAAGGAAAACATCGTGAGGAAACCGGCATGTCCTAGGACCAAAAATTCGTAGACATGTGACATCTGCCAACCCGCACTGGGCCCGCGTGGTGGATTACGGTCCACTCCCTCTCACCAAGAGGAGGCCTGTGTCCCAGCAGTGGGAACATTATAGGCTGATTATGTATGTTATGTAAAATTCTACAGTACAAAATTACGCTAATAATTCTAACTTTTATTTTGTGCCGTCGGTGTGTCAATGTCAGTCTTTTCTTAATCTTCATTATGAAAGAGAAAAGCCTTTGCCCTGCAGTGGGACATCACAGGCTAATTATATTATATAATTATGAAAGAGGCAAAGGGTACCATAGACTGTTGGCTGGGTGCGCATCAACGACCATACAGCCATACTGCGCATACATCTAGTATTTTAATAATAAGTGTCTATTGCGTTTATGTATATGAGCATGAAAAAGTTCCAAGCATTATTTTATTTTTGTATAATAAAATTATGTATGTTTATGTTAAGGTATTTATATATGGGCCTGCGTCGCCTGAAATAAATTAATAAATCACACCGCCAACCAACTTCCAAACTCCGGGTTGTGACTAAGAAATACCTAATGAAAAACCCAATAACACTTTGCGCGACCTTGAAATCGAACCCAGGACCCACGCTCAGTAGTAGTACTTGCGAACACACAAACACACCAACAACGACACCAACGGGGCAATTGGTTTCGTAAAAAGCACGACCAACTCTAAAAGAAAAAGACTCCACAGAAACGATATCCGAATAACAGAAGAAATGCGACATGGGAGTCATTTGCTACACGGACATTAAAAAAAAATCTTAGTTTAATTTTGTAAAACATGAAACGATTATTTTCTCTTGACTGTACTTACCTGTCAAAAAGAGTAATCTAGCATAAAGTGGAGAAGACAAAGTTTAAAACAGAAGACAAACTAGCAGGGGATCGAGTAGGGGGGGGTGAGGGGGGGGGGCTCAGGGGATCAGACCGGAATAAATCACTGAAACTACAAGTAGGAAGTAATTTATTGAAATCAAAAGGAATGATTCTGCACATTGTAGGACATATTATTATAGTGTGCAGTGTACCATTATTAAGATAACCAAAGACCGAACCGATATTCATACATAATCAGCCTATAATGTTCCCACTGCTGGGACACAGGCCTCCCCTCAGTGAGAGGGAGTGGGCCGTAATCCACCACGCGATATTCATGATTTATCACAATTTTGCTGCTAAGCATGACATGTGTTGCTATGAATAATGTGTTAAACCATATCTTAGAATCATAAGTAGTTGTGCTCGAAGTGCACTATAAATCGAACTATAATTTCAGTGCCAGTTTGCTTTGTTGTCGATAACTCATAATATTACATTATTTATATTACGAGTACTAACTACCACATTATTTGATATTGCGACGTACGATTGACAGAAAATAGAGTTTATGTTTATTTTTTAAATTTATTTTCTTCCTATGCATTGTTATGTACGTAACTTGTATTTTTCCGTAGTCGATATGATTGATTAAGTCTTTATCATTAAATAGGTAAAATTAACTAAGCCTTGTTTTAGTTAGAACAATGCGGAGCTCGAGAGGAGTCGCCCTGAACAGAGGACTTCTGGTAACACTAAGGTAAGGCAGAAGTGACTACTGTGTTTTTTATGTATGTAAAAACACGGTTTTGCCGTTCGCAAAAGGTTTTTTTTAGCCAAAAGTCTTGTAATTGTTTTCTGAGCTTATTAGTCATTTATTTTTCAAATTCCGGGTTGTCATTGGGTTTTTAATGTTCCATGTCAAACTTCACAAATCGAAATGATATCGTCATACAGATTTTCCTTAAAATTATAAATATGGAAAATTGGTAATCAAACGGAATACGTTTGATGTTAGAATTCTTTTTTTTTTTCATAAATTTTGTTGATTTGATATATTTTGTTAAAAATTCAATAAAATTAAATGTACAGATAGATTGTGATGGACAAAGTAGGTGTAAAGTTCAATTTTGATTTAAGGCCTATACACTTTGCTTTATATTGTTTATAGCTTGCTGCAGTTAGCAAGAGGAAATCCAGTTGTGAACTCTGGGGTGAGCAATTACTCCTTCCCGGATGATTTTATATTCGGAGTTTCGTCGGCCGCATTTCAAATTGAAGGAGGATGGAACGAAGGAGGTAGGAATACGTTATGCCAGTGTTTTGAGGTAATCAGAGTTTATCTATCTACGTACGCACTGACAGGAAACACGAAACATGCTAGACGACTAGCGAAGGTGCCAAGCGTGCAGTGCGACTGATTGCGAAAATTCTAGAGCGTTCGGGTGCTTACTTAAAGAAGCGGGTTTTCGGTCCCGACTCCCGGTAAAGGTCTCAGCAGGTTGATCTTCGGAAGGAAACGGTTACATGTTTAACATTTCTTTATAAGTGAGCGCATAAGATAACACGAGAATATTATACCTGCACCGATCGGTACCGACCCACACAGACTCGCCTGCACCGAAAACCTGTTTCTTTATGTAAGCACCCTTCGTTTCACTTCGCCACTCGTAAGGTGACACGCTAGGCTCTAAACAAGCCACCTGTCTGTGCATACGTAGCGTTAGATTTTTCAATTGGTTCGGTATAGACATCTTAAACACTAACCCCCTTACTAATAAACGTTGTATATAGTGTCTGTATAGTTACACAACGCTTTGTCTACTTCTTTCGAAAGTCAAATTACTGACGACTGAAAGAGAGAAATCGGTGTGTAACTATGCATCTGATATAATACGTTTATTAGTTAGGGGGTTATTTATGAAATAAAAACACATACTGCACACACTTCGAGGAATATTATAGCTATTGACAGATTTCAGAAATCCATTTACCGTCTGATTGATTGTCTAAAGTGGTGATGTTTTTTAACCTTGTAGTATCGAAACGCTGTGAAATCGTATAAAACAGGATTTTGAATGCGTTTAGAAATATAGCTTTGCTTCTAAGTTATCATCATCATCACTTATTTAATCGGTTAAAGGACACTGAACGAGAACTAATAGAGGTTTTATTTTTTATTGAGTCCGGGGGCGTTAAGTGTCCCGCAAAGTGTTATAGAAGGTAATGAGACTTATTAGCTTTATCAGCTTATAATTTTCCCACTGCCGGAACACAGACCACCTCTCTGTGAGACATTGGAGAGGGCTGTAAGCTGCCCAGTGCGGGTTGGTAGGTGTCACATATTTTCGAATTTTTGCTTCTAGGACATGCCGGTTTCCTCACGATGTTTTCCTTCACCGTTTTGAGAGCAATAGTGATGAAATATTTGCTCAAAGAAGCGCCTGTCAGGGTTCGAACCTACGACCCTTACAATTCGTAAGTCGCGGCCGTTACCACTGGGTCACCACAGCTCTGAATGAGACTCATTCGATTTAGTATTCTTACGACTCCTAATAGTGTATAGACTATAGAGTATTATATTAGACTCGGCGTGTGTGTATGTCCAGATGTATGAACGTGAACGAAGAAAAAAGAGTATGTAAGGATCTTAGCTGCAGTTGGCGTTCTGTTGTTCTTGACAACCCCCATGGGATAAATGCGTGAGTTTATCTATGTGTATGTAAAGTATTAGTTTCAATTTTATAGGCAAGGGTGAAAGTATATGGGACAAATACCTCCACGATCACCCCACGTTCACAACAGACCATAAGAATGGGAATGTAGCAGCTGACTCTTACCACCGCTACATGGAAGACATTGAATTGATTAAAAGTATGGGCGTTAGTGCCTATAGAATGTCTATTTCGTGGGCCAGGTAAGATGTTTATTAAATCTGCTTTTTCAGTGGGGAATAGAGGAGGGGGGGGTGGAGGGGGGGTTCAGGGGATCAGACTGATTTATCTCTAGACCACTAGTTCTTTTTTTGTTTTGTAGAAACTTATACATGAGAATAGCTATGCCTAATATATTATCAAGTCAGTATGATGGTGTTAAAAGCTGGCTGCACCTACATAAATATCTTTCATTATTGACTTTTATCATAATTATTTCATACTAGCAATTGTTCGCGGCTTCATCCGCGCAAATATCCCACGAGAGCGTACTATCGGGATTAAAAGTACCGTGTTACAGATAGTACAATCCACGAAGACGCGCCCCACTCTTCTTCCTAATCTCTTACAGTACAAGTGTGCAACATTCCGATAGTGGTTTAGTTTTTTCGATACACACTAATTACTTATTACTTAGTGGGTAATTAGCGTGTATCGAAAAAAAACAAAACAATAGCGGAATTAACTGGTGATATTACGATTAGGAAAAAGAATGGGGCGCGTCTTCGTGGATTGCACTATCTGTAATCCAGGTAAACAATATTATATTAATTCCGTAATACATTGTTTTCATGTAACTCTATAGGTTTACGCTGCGCACGCTAGAAAAGCTCCCAGTCGGATTTTTTCGACATCTTCAGTACATTCACACAAAACCTTAATGAATTATACACGGAAACCTCCCTCATGAATCAGTCCGTCCATTGCTGAAAACCGTATGAAAGTCTGTTCGGTAGGTCGTACATATTTATATTACAGTCCAGAGACAATTTCATATGGATCTTTTTTTTTCTCGCAGGATTCTCCCAAACGGGACTGACAACAACATAAGCCAGGAAGGCGTAAAGTACTATCGTACACTCTTAGAGGAACTCTTAAAAGCGAACATCACTCCTGTAGTTACGTTGTTCCACTGGGACATGCCCACACCGTTTATGGACCTCGGTGGCTGGGCCAACGCAAAAGTTGTTGACTTTTTCGTGGACTATGCGCGAGTAGCATTTAATTTGTTCGGCGATTTAGTCAAAACCTGGCTAACGATAAACGAACCTCATGAACATTGCTCAAGCGTAAGTACGTTGTTTCAATTTTATTGAATGCCACAGGCAATTAAACCGCACTTTGTGAATCAGACGCTTTTGTAATTGGGTTTATGTTACAAAATTAAATGATATTTACGTTTCCTCAGGGTTACGGGCTTGATATACTGGCACCAGCTATGCAATCGCATGGAATTGGCGTATATTTATGTACTCACTACAGCTTGCTAGCCCATGCTCGGGCTTACCGCTTGTATGAAAAGGAATTTAAACCAGTTCAAAAAGGTAATGTGTGACCTTTACCTATTTCTAACAATATCGTCTCCATGTTTTATAAATTGCAGTCATATAAAAAAAAATAATGACGGCACATAATAAATTCAATCACTTTTATTCTTCAGGTAAAGTATCTTTAGTAATAGACGCTAGTTGGGGTGATCCAAAAGACTCCAACAATCCTAAGGATGTCAAGGCGGTTAAGGAATATCTTCAAATGCATGTAAGTTCCTTTAATAACACTCAACTCTAGATATACATTCCATGTTCATAATAATTGTGTATATCTAATCGTACTAGGCGACAACGCGGCAAAAGCGACGCGTGGTATATATGTTCAGTGTCCTAAACCACAAATCCCAAAATCCAATGTTTCTGATTTGGAAAGCATTGTTTTTAAACTTTTGTTTTTTTTTTAAATTTTCAGGTGGGATTGATAGCTCATCCAATATTCTCTGATGTCGGTGACTATCCCAGTTTTGTTCGTGAACGGATTAACAACATGAGTAGCCAACAAGGGTACTCGCGGTCACGTCTCCCATATTTTACTGATGAAGAGGTATCTTACGACAAAACTCCTAAATAAAATGATAGTAATTTCCGCTAATTTGAAAGTTACAACAATTATATAGCTGGTGTCGAAGTGTTTGTTTGCCTCATATTCTTCTTAGCATATTGATGGCAAATATCGTTCGAGGTTAAATTTTTTGTTTGGCCCAGAACTCAACAACGCTAACACCATTCGCTGACGCAGAGATTATGTACTCACATGTGCAGACAGGACATACGGCGTAAGATGAAAGGTGGGCCAAGGTCTGCGGGGAGGCGCCCAATATACATTTAGCATCAACCATCCGAGAAAGTCCACCTGGAGATCGTTTTTGCTGCCACCGACCTGAGTACGGACTCTGTTTAAAGTTTTCCATGTCGGCCACGGCATCTCGTATCCGGATGAAAGGCTCTGCGTACACGGAAAGCCAAATGCTTTGCACTTTAAGTACTTTTATTTCGTTATCACGCACGCCTGTATCGAAGTAATATGCAGAGGCGCATTGTATAGTATACCTAAACTTGCTAGTTATGTATGAGTTACCTACCTTTTGCTGTGCCCTACAGGGTCCATAATGATCTAAATTATATAGTTACCACCTAAGTATGGTAAAGCAATAAAGATATTGAGTTAGATAATAATAGGGAGGCGAGTATAATAGTCATTGCAAAGTCTTTATGTCGCTACAATACAACTCAAACTGAAAGAAACAAGATGAGAGACAGTTTGAGTATTCAACCATTCAGAAATGAAGTTCGCACTTTATTATATTTCCAGGTGGTAGCAATTCGAGGAAGCGCAGACTTCTTTGCTCTCAATCACTACCTAACATATTTAATATCACCATCGTCAATGGAACCTGGATGGAAGGTGCCTTCTTTGTTCCATGACACTGGCGTCAAGATGGAGTACGATCCATCTTGGCCTACACCTGGTCCTCTGGCGGTAAATAATTTTATATTTAAAAATATAGTAATAGATAGTCACTTGTAGTCTCTGACTATGATGGCTCAGTACTTATAAACTACACAATGGATGTTGTTGCGTTTTTACTACCATGTAGTGAATTTATGCCGGAAGGTTTATATGTATACAGTCATTTAGATTACATATTAACTAAGGTTAGTTATAATCATTTATCAAATACAAATCGTTGTGATGTTAACTATTCGGTAATAAAATAAAATTGAATTTATTAATATGTATTCATTTAATAAAATTATTTTTATTAATTGAAATAACAATAAGAGCATTATTCCTTAGTATGCAGCATTGGCATCACAAATTTAGTCAACCAGTTTTGCAATGTGAATACAAATCTTTTCAATAGAGATAAAATAATATTATGTTTTTAACCGGGATTTTTTATCAGGATGAGGCTACGCATTCAGCGAGATATAAGTTTTACTCATCTTGCTCAGTACAAAGATATACACAAATAGCGTAGCCTGGATTATATAAGCCTGGATATTCATCAGCAACTTTGTCTAAAACGCAAGCTCAAAAAACTGACTTAGAGAGTACATTAGCTCGTAACCAACCCAATTACAACGCCAAGTTAATTATAAATAAGAAATAAAGTTTATTAAAAATATATTACAGGTTTATCCACCAGGCTTCCGCAAACTCCTCAACTGGCTCCAGAACACCTATAAAATATTGAAGAAAATCCCAATCCTTATAACCGAAAACGGATTAAGTGATTTTGGTCTTAGTGGAACAGAAGACTACGAGAGAGTTTCTTATTACAACGACTACCTCTACCAAGTTCTGCTAGCTATACATGAAGATGGGTGCAATGTCAAAGGATATTTCTGTTGGAGTCTTTTGGATGACTTTGAATGGACAGATGGCTATACGTAAGTTTTGATTGTCTTTTCTGCATTACCGATGTACAGTGATCATAGCAAAAATACGTTGGTCTCGTCGTTTAGGGCTATTTTTGTCTGCTCATATACCAGTGGTATTAGATATTTGATATTAGATCGGAATAAATCATTGCACGATAGAATCTACTTTACCGGCTCAGTATTATACATATATTGCATCGTGATATGAATCTTCTTCTTTACATCTCAGACTGTATAAAAAGGTGACTGTGACAGATAAAATAAAAAAATATCAGGCGAAGCCATTAAAAATGTTTTAGGTTGTTGTGAACTCGTCATTGGCCAAAGGTGTATGCTGTTATAGAATAGAATAGAATTTATTTTTTCTTTATTAAAGTAACCAAAACTCAAAACAAGATTGTTAGTAAAACTTACCACTATGTAAGTAAGTACAGATAAAAACAAAAAACACAAGAAATAAAACGGTTGGTCACCGTTGCGACATCCCATGAGAGACGGCACAACAGTGATCCACGTAAACACAGTCCAGGCGACTCGCAACCATGCTTAAGACACTGTTGGAGCTGCCCCATACCCTGCGCACCAGGGAAGCGCACCTTATGATCTTTGTTATCTAGCAATTAAATATATTATTTTATACACGAGCGATTATCACATTTTCTAACAAAAAATCTATATTATATCAAACTGAAATGCTGTTCGTTGGTAAGCATAACACTTGAGAACGGCTGAACCATTTAGGCTATGTTTTGTTTGAACATTTTCATATTATTCCGAATTAGGTTTTTATGGAAAGAATAATTTCGGGAAAAATGTCCAGGAAATTGGACGGGAATACTGAAGTTGCTTTTTCTATGGAATTTTTGTATGAACTCAAAACCGTATTTAAACTTTGACAGGACAACGGGTCAGAGAGTATCATTAAAAATTTACTGTCATGAATGTGTATGTTTTGTTGTTTGTATAATTTGTTTATTGAATTAAATATTCATTATCTACTACTACTTGATTTTTGTTTGAAATTATTAATTTATTTTGTTTTATTTAGTCAATTGAATTGTTACTGAGAACACCCTTTTATTATTTTTTATTTCATGCAATACTCTGCGCTGTGCGGTAGCTTCAAAAGGTGATAATTATGTCACCTCACTTGATAAAAGAGATAAAAAACTGACGAAGGTGTTAAGGACTTGACTGTATCTAATGTATCCAATGATTGAAAGTTGCTCAATGAAATCTTTTTTTTTATCATTTCAGAATAAAATTCGGCTTGTTCTTCGTCGATTTTGACAGCCCAAATAGAACGCGGATACCGAAGCTGTCAGCGAAAAACTATGCCAACATTGTGCGCACACGCCGAATTGACTTTGACTACATCAAGCAACCCGCGGTCCAGAATGCGAGTAGATTAGATAAAACTGTTCGAGTCTCAGCACTCTATTCACTCCACACAACGTAAATAAAGCTAGCTTCAAAGAGTTATATCGCTAGATTTGCCCTCATCGTACTTATTCGCTATATCCATACGGAGAAGAATGAGCTGACACAATTATAATGGCGTTTTCATTTTAATATAGTCAAGTCACTGCGTCATTGTGTGTCAGTGGTGTCAAAACGAAATAGACACGCGAACATTCTTTGACGGGGTAGGACGAATCTAAAGATTTAAATCTTTGGTAAGCTTACTTAATTTTTTACAAGGCCGTTTGTTTTATTTATCGTCTTAATAAAAGAAGTAAGCTCGAAATGGTTACGGCTTAGAGTTTGACTACCGTAATTATTTTTGAATGTAGATATAGTACATTTAAAAATAACTACAGCAGCACATCAGTAGTATAACAACCAAACCAATTTCTTACTGTTAACTAGGGACGCAGAAAAAATATTTATATTTTTTGGTATCGAGTAGTTTTCGTTCCTTTTATACATACTTACGCCAAAATACAAAATATAGGGACATGGCAGTGGTAGATATACATTATATCGTAAAAATATGTGGACTAGTATCATTGACCGGGGAGAAAACATCATGGCCGCGTTTCCTCTTAACTTCTGAGCCATCACGGTCATACGAACACGACGTAATTGTAAATTAAACCATTTAATTTATCATGAAAGAACGCATTGTATTTATTTTCAATAGAGCTTGATGATTCATATGCATTGTTCCAAGAAATTGTAATCACGTGTATGTATGTGCGTACGTTTAGTTGTTTTAGAAGATTTAAAAATAATACTTAGTGGAGTTTGATGAAATAAATAGCCCTATTTCCTAATCAAGCCGATAAATTGACTAGTCTGGTTCTTGCATTGCTTGCTCTGACTCAGTAAACTCTAATAACTTGCTCTGACTAAGTAAAGTCTAAAGAGTATTCTATTCCATTAAATACTACTGTCACACTTGCTAACTTCACATGACATCATAATGATTGCGACTCTGTTTTAATTTGAATCGTTCTAATTAGTACAACAGACACATCATCATTATCCTTATGCTCTCTCCCAATTTATTTAGGGTCAGTGTAATATATTATTTTGGTCTTTAATGCATCTTTATCAACCCCGATTAAGCCCATTTCTAGCCATATCTCCGTACCCATTTTAGCCATGTACATTTTACTACATAAATTATCGTTTAAAGTTACTTTATTGTCCATAATGTGTCCTATAGGCTATTTATTGGGACAATTGACCCCTAGTAAACGTTTTATCAAAGGACAATCCATCCATTTCTCTCGCTATCTTAGTTCATAGATCTTAGCAGCAGTCGGATGTAAGCTGGGCCATATAAATTATGGAGCGACGTGATCGACTGTCCCACCAAGATGTTTATTGCTCCGAGGATGGACAATAAATAGTTCACTGGATATTGCATTATTGCGTGTGTTCCTTTTAGCCTTACTCAGGGCAATATTCTGAAGTAGTGCATTCAGTTTCCATTAGGCTGAGTTTTTTTATGCGCACCGTAACATTGTAGCGTCACACGTTATTCCTACATACAGTCAACCCTAGTAGTATTTTTCCTCCTCCCTCCCTCACATAGTCCCTTACTGGAACACTACGGGGAAAAATGTATGAAAAAATATAAGTATTTATTAAATTTGTCCGACTTCTGCTGTTCATTTGAAAACGGGTGAAATCACGTCATTAATAAAAATAAACGGTTAAGGAGAAAAATAATTTTGGGCTAAATTATGAAAGTGCCGAATAATGAAAAAAAAGTTATATTCCATTAGAATTTGTTATTCTAGTCACTTTTTATTGTAGAACCAAATCTGTAGAGTCATTCCCTGCGCTGTTATACGAGTTAGAAAAATACCATTTTCAGTATGTTTTAATTAACAGAATAATAGTAATCTAATTTGCATTGTGCATACAGAGATAACTCTGTGAGTTGGCTTCGGCACCTCGTACCCTACGCCTTCAAAGGTCCGGGACCCCACGGCCCCGAGATAATGTAAAGATATAAAAATAATAATAATAAATCATTCATTTGAAAACATGGTACCTATACAATGGTGTTAAATATAGGTAATTATGCCAGTAAACATTTATATTTTTTTCTGCGAAAAAAATATAAATGGTTATTATTATACGTGGTGGTTATGATACGGCTCTAGGGTTATTCTCTACATAGCTATCAGAAAGTATCGTCGTAAGTAATAATAGCCGCATGGGTCGGTCCGTGGACGGGTGACCAACTTTACATACCGAGACCCCTCCATGCTTCGTTAAGCACGTTAAGCCGTTGGTCTTGGCTGTCATTCTTGGATCTTTGACAGTCGTTACGAGTCGTTAGAAGCTAAAAAGTCTGACAACCAGTCTTAAGTAGGGGTATCGTATTATCCAGTAACTGGGTTGTAGGGGTAAGGTGGCAGTCGCTCCGTGTAAACTATTAGTATTCAGCTGCATCTGGTAAGACTGGTAGCCGACCTCAAGAAAGTTGGGAAAAGCCTAGAGAGATTGATTAGTCTTAACAGATTTAAGTACGTAAATAAGCAGAATGTTTAATTTTATTTTTTATATTTAGTTGAGATTTGGGTTTGTGGTTTTTTTTTACATTCTGTATAGGTACTGAAAAATACAAAAAAAAAATAAAAGAAATACAGCTGTTGTTTTAAGCCGGTGCATAAATTCATTATATCACTCTTAAACCCGTATCAAATAAGTATGAAAAAGTGATTTTTGTATTCTTATAACTTAATGGAGCAAGCTATGCCAGGGCGCTATGGAGCGAGCTATGCTCGGAGTCTCTTTGAAGGATAAAATCAAGAATGAAATTATCCGGAAAATGACCGGAGTTACCGCCATAGCTTGCAGGGTAAGCAAACTGAAGTGGCAGTGAGCTGGCCGTGTTTGTCGAAGGACCAATGGCCGGTGGAGCAGACGAGTCCTGGAGTGGAGACCGCGTATCGGCAAGTGTAGTGTGGGACGCCCCCCAGCTAGATGCGGACGAGCTAAAGAAGGTGGCTGGGGTAGACTGGATGCGGAAGGCGGAAGAACGGGTGTTGTAGCGTAGCCTGGGAGAGCCCTATCTCCAGCAGTGGACTGCAATAGGCTGAGTTGGTGAACTGGACGGAGAGTGACCCTATAGGTTTGGTTCCATAGCAAAAAAATAAGAGAAAAACGTATTCTTTTGGAATATAGCATTTTTTTTGGACTGTGATTTTTTTCCTTTTAGTTAACTCGCACTTGACCAATTGTAATGTGTAAATTAAGTAAGTATGCTATTTTTCTTCTCATGAAAAAAAGCTAATATTTCCTAAGTGAGTTACTCCATTTCTTTTATGGATTCGGGTTTCCCCCTACAGATCCCGTTAAAAAAAACACTGCCTATCTTAAAATAAAGTCTGAACTTGTACCCAAATGATATTGTGTAACAATGTAGTTTAAAACTCGTATAGCTGCTTTTAATTCTAACTCTCGTTAATAGATGTCGCTGTGCGCTTGCGCAGCATTTCTGAATCGCGGTGTTAAGATTCGCCGCCGTTTGGTTGGGTCTCTTTTATCGAGCGTGTCAGGTATCTCTGGTTTCCCTTCAAAACGCATAAATCTTTCGCCTTTTACTAAAGATTTCCGTGGAGGGGAACACTCAAATGAGTCTAATAATATTTTTGAAGTACTCTGCTTCGGCAGAGTTTATTAGTACAGTGAAAACTGGTTAACACTTAACAGTAGGGACATGAATACATGGTATCGATTCGATACTCGAAGGTATGGTAGGTATACCTTTTCTCCTACATAAATATTTAGACAGAATAAAACACTTTTGAAATAATCAACGTATGTAATTAATTTATTTTAATTGAGTATAGTACAAAAATGATACTTATAATAAAATTATATAGTTCAAAATTATGTCAATGATTATATTTTTTTATTAAAAAAAAAATAAAATAAAATAGTTTATTGATAACCTTAAACGTACAACAAATTTGAGATTGGAGCCTCCTTTTAAGCAAAAGATGCCTGTATTAGGAGACTCCGCTCTTTCAAAAACAAGAAGTGTAAACTATACAATACGAGTACATATATACAGATATACAGTATTTGTGCTGTCGATGTGTCAATTCAAGGGTTTTTATTTTATTTTCAATTAATAAAAGAGGCAGGATTATTCGAAACAATACGATATGATAAAAAGTACTAATACCAGAAAAGTATCGAATAAAAAGTATCGGTATCCGAAGGAAAAGTTCTCGATACCAAAAAGTATCAAAACTTTTTCCGCGTCCCTAGTTAATAGTGACAAATAGGTCTGGTTGTTACTTGTTGTTGGTTTCGTTAATAAACCGTACATATTCAAAATAATTATGGCCGTATCCATTTCGAGCTCCTTCTTTCTGGAAGACGATAAATAAAACAATAGGCCTTGTAAAAAAAATGAAGTTAGCTTATCAAAGATTTCAATCGTTAGAATCGCCCTTCCAAGGATTTTCGCGTTTCTGTTTCGTTTAAGCACGACTGACACTTTATGACTTGACTTTATTGAAATGGAAACGCCATTATTATTTTGTAAGCTCATTCTTCTCCGTATATTTTACGACTAAGTACGGTGTGGGCAAATCTAACGATAAACTCTTTTGAAACTAGCTAGCTTTATTTACATAGTGTTGAGTGAATAGACTCGAGGTTTTTATCTAATCAACTCGCATTCTGGACCGCGGGTTGCTTGATGTAGTCGAAGTTAATTTGGCGTGTGCGCACAATGTTGGCGAAGTTTTTCGCTGATAGCTTCGGTGTCCGTGTTCTATTTGGGCTGTCAAAATCCACGGAGAATAAGCCGAATTTTATTCTGAAATTATAAAAATAAGATTTGTTGAGCACCTTTCAATTATTGGATACATTAGATACAGTCAGTTTTTATTTCTTTTATCAAGTCAGGTGACATACTCGTATCACCTTTTGAAGCTACCGCACTGAGCAGATTATTGCATGAACGTATGAATAAAAAATTAATAAAAGGATGTTCTCAGTAACAATAATTCAGTTGACTGTCTCTGTTTTGCCAGGGGTGTACAAATTTCATCGTTGCAGTATAATAAAATAATTTTATCTAATAATTAAAGCATTTAAAAAATAACTTAAGTAGTTTAGATAAGTAATATTCAATTCAATAATCAAATTATAAAACAAAACACACACATTCATATGTGTGTTTTGTTTTATAATTTGTTAAAAATCAACTAAGTCATGAGACTTAGTAAAGGACATGGATATTTTGTGGCCCTGCACGGACAAAGACTTAAGAATGTTAAAAAAAAAACTTATAATACTTGAATTTCTATCATGACTTTCATTTCTCCGCAGAGGTGTGTGGGAAAATATCAATTTAAAAGAGTAATAATTTGTTTGTTTTATTTTGATTAGCATCCGTGAGTTTCAAATGTTGCAATTATTTGAAATAAAATGGTAATTAGTACATGTTCATCGTTCGAAACGACATGTTTTTACCTGTATTTTTGATAATAGAGTAAGAAAAATATATATCTTTATGCGCGTTTAGTGATAACGGAACTAAAAGTAAAAAAGAAACATTTTATTTTATCTCTTTAATTAAAAATCAATAGATTATTTGGTTCTTCAAAGTAATGGAAACACTATCTTCTTCTGTTAAGGCAGTTACAGACGAAGCAATAAAATATGTTTTCAAACTAAATCTTAATCGACATAGTGTTTGAACAAATATTCACATAACATCACGCCTGTAATCCTCGAAGGGTTAGGTAGGTAGAGGTATACCTATAGTACACCGCCATTTCACCAGTTATGTTCAAGTCCCATGAAACAGAGGGCCAGCCTATTGCCATCAACCGGGCAAAAATCCAGACTCCGGGCTGCTAGGTACTGAGAAATTCAATACAACATAACATAAGTAAGTAACAGATCGTTTCTAACAGATATTTAGTGCAGGACATATTACTTATTGTATTATTATAGGTAGTAAGGTGATTTAAAATATATTTTGACATATTTTTGTGACGTTTACGATATTATACTTTCTGTTATTATAAACACATACACAGCTATACCTATGACTGCACCTTATGTATACAACACAATATATCCGTTCTATTATAGTGACGCGCCTAAATGACTAGATGTATGAACGTGGACAAAGCAAAAGAAGTAAGTAGGTAAGGGTCGTAATAGTAGAGGGCGTTTTATAGTTTCTGCCTTCCTGCATGGCAAAAGCAGTGCAGCAGTTTATGTATGTTTGTATACATAGGTATTATAGCTAGGTACGTGTGTTAAGGGTTTTATGTCGATTGTCATGACAAAGTCAAGATATTTGTCTTTCATTAATGATTTGACAATTTAAGTCATTCCTGTCACAGATTACTTAATACGTATGTGTAGGTTCTTGTGGCTCGCATATTGAATATTTTTTTGTGGTGTTTTACGACGACCTTTGGCTTTGTTTCTGTTACTGCTCTCTCGACCAACCCCGGCTTTCACAGACACAGACAACTGATTTTGCCCTATTTCTGATGGAGAACCAGCGCTGCACTAACTGTGGTATAGCAATGTTTTCGCATAACGAGGCATTTTTGGGATTCGGATGAAATTCAATCTATTATAAGACAGTGGATTACTCCGCGATGGGTGAGTTTTCAGTAACGGCTTCAGCACGTCTTTTAAGGGTGTAGCTATTTGTTTATACTTATGTAGGTTGTCTTTTTAGGTCACTGCGTCTGATAATGTGTGCCATTCTTGCTGGTTACTGGCTAGGCAAACATTATCACAGTCTGATACAAGTGGAATACCAAACCCTAGTGTTGGCCATCGTAATGTGTGTGTAAACTGTGAAAGATCCCTGATACGTGTTCGTTTTCACACACTGACACGTAACTCTGAAAGCAATAGACACATTCATGATGTTATATCTGAATGGATTTGTCCTCAACAAGTTGGTATGAAAAATGTTTGTGCTTAAATATTTTTATACAATTATTATGTTATGAAATGATAAATTATGAACTTTTTCGTATACTTAGGTGAGACCGACAACCTCTATTTGCCACCCATGCTGGCAACGAGCTTACAGAGCGCAATCTCCAGTACCTAGGCGGCCCAACAGCGTCACTGACGGCGGTCAACAACAAGAAAATATAAATGTTCCACCAGTCCCCGAGGTTCTACCGTTCCCTGAAGTTCCACCAGTCCCTGAAGTTCCACGTGTTGAAATATTTCGTAAAGTGCTGATTCTCAGCCTAATTTGAATAAGTAAATGACTTTTGATTTGATTTTCTCATACAGAGAAAGAACGAGCATTGATCACCACGATTATTCATATATAACATTCTAACAAACGAAAGAGTTTTCTTTAAAATAATAGTCATCATCATCATTCATCTAAAGAATTCCACTGCTACTCATAGGTACCTAAGCCTCAGATGCTGAACATATATGACCTGGTAGAAGTCGCTGGAATTAATTTTATGCGGTCTAAGTGACACACGTAATTAAATATGATTCAAAGTAAATAATAATAATACCAGCCTATTATTGTCTCATCTCGTACAAAAGAGACACGAGCATTGCACGTTTGCTCACGACAGGGTTGGCGATGTCAGAATTATTTTAACTAGAAGTCCAGGTTTCCTCACGATGTTTTTTCTTCACCGATGTCAGTAATGTCCAAGATAATCTCAGAAACTACATATGAATTGAAAAAAGTCACACTGGTACTCCCGGAATTGAACCCACAACCTCGTGCATGAGAAGCGAAGCATTAACCACTGGACCATCACGACAATGATGTACATGCCTACTGTATTTAAACGTCAAAAAATCATACCAGAATTTTCACCTAAAATGTTTTATATCTCGTCACCACCGACTTCTGGAGTAATAAAATATAAACAGGACTATTAAATACAAATATTCCTTCATGATATATATTGTTTCATTTATGTCCATGCTGGACCAGACTTGTATGGGAGCGTTATCCATCTCCTTTTTATTATTACTCGCTGACCCGATAGACGTTGTCTTGTCAAAAGGGCTTTGAACATCCGTGGCATGGGTACCTACAGCCGCGCCATTTTTAAAATGGCGGCCACGCATGAGACCTATACAAATCGATAGCTGATATCAATTGAAACAGAAAACATATTAAGACCAAACCCCGTAAAGTGTAACGTTTCCGATATATGAACGTTCAAAGTTGATGATTGAGTCACGTGATCAACTTTGGACGATAATATCTAGAAAACGTGACACTATCGGGTTTAGTGTTATTATGTTTTCTTTTCTGTTTGCATTGCAGGCTCCAGGCTCCATATAAAAATCTTCAAACCCCTTTCAATATGGTCTTGAATTTATACAAAAATCCCAAAGAAAAAGCAATTTTAGTATTCCCGTCCAATTTTCTGGGCAACTTTTATTTTTCTTTACGCAAAAACCTACTTCGTACTAATATGAACATTTTAAAATAAAATATAGCATAAATGGTCCAGCCGTTCTCAAGTAATGTACGTATTTACAAACGAACAGCATTTCAATTTGATTTATAAAATATGTAGATTATCGTCTACATTAAAATGAGAATCGCATTTATGCATCAGAAATGGCAATAATCGCTCGTGCATAAATTAATAATATTTAATTGCTAGATAAGAAAGATCAATATAGCATACACCTTTGACCAATGTCGAGTTCACAACAACCTAAAACATTTTTAAAGGCTTTGCCCATTTTTTTTTCCTTTTAATTTTCAGAATCTGTCACAGTCACCTTTTTATTCGGTCTGACATGTAAAGAAGAATGCTAAATGTCATTATGTGGTTTAACGACATCACGATGCAATTTAAAATACTGAGTCGGTAAAGCAGATTGACTGGTCGTCTTGCTGACCATGGTTTTATTGTTGTTATTAGTAATAACTTGTTTATTTATTTTGCTTAGATTTCCGCCATTTCTTCTCCCCAGCGAGAGCACTAGGAAGTGGCGAGGGCGGGCGTTTTGGGGACTGTCTTTTGTAATTTTGACGTTATTTATTTTGAAACGACATGACGAACGTATTTTTGCTATGACTGTAACATCGGTAATGCAGCAAAGATTATCAAAACTTACGTGTAGCCATCTGTCCATTCGAAGTTATCCGTAAGACTCCAACTAAAATATCCTTTGACATTGCACCCATCTTCATGTATAGCTAGCAGCACTTGGTAGAGGTAGTCGTTGTAATAAGAAACTCTCTCGTAGTCTTCTGTTCCACTAAGACCAAAATCACCGAATCCATTTTCGGTTATAAGAATTGGGATTTTCTTCAATATTTTGTAGGTGTTCTGGAGCCAGTTGAGAAGTCTGCGGAAGCCTGGTGGATAAACCTGTAATATTTTTTAATAAATTTTATTTTAATATTAAAAAAGTTGGGGTCGTAAGTGGTTTGGTTATGAGATATTGTACGCTTTAAGCCAGTTTTTTGAGCTTGCGTTTTAGAAACAGTTGCTGGTCAAATAATCCAGGCTTGTGTATGTCTTTGTATAGAGCTGTACTGGCCCAGTGGTAAAGGCTGCGACGTACGAGTTGTAAGTCACAGGTTTGAACCCAAGTAGGCACTTTAGTTCGTGTTAAATTATTTCATCACCACTGCTCTCATGACGGTGAAAAAGCGGCATTTCCCAGAACTAAAAATTCGCAGACATGTGAAATCTGCCAACCCGCATTAGGCCCGCGTGGATTACGGCCCACCCCCTCTTACAGAAAGGAGGCCTGTCCCTGCTGGGAAGCAGTGGGAACATTATAGGCTAATTATACTTTGTGAGTCTAACTCATACCTCGCTCCATGTATGCACTGAGCGAGGTATGCGTTAGACTCATTTTGCCTCATCCTGATAAAAAAATATATTTTATCTCTATTGTAAACACACATTATATTGTAAATTCACATTACATAATGGTTGACTAATTTGTGACGGTAATGCTGCGTACCGAAGGAATAATGCTCTTATTTTTATTTCGATTTCGACTAAAAATATAATGAATGAATACCTTTTAATACAATCCGGTTTAGTTTTATATTACCATCACAAAAATATTTTTATTTGCTAAATGATGATAACTAAATAGTTATGTAAATTAAATGATTAAATACACACAAACCTTCCGGGACAAATTCACTACATGACGTAAAAAATGCAACAAAATCCATTGTGTAGTTTATAAGAACTAATCGTCATAGACAAAGACTAAAAGCGACTTTGGCTGAGGCTACAGTAGGCAGCGATTTGCAATGCGACTGGAAGAGTGAAACGAGATAAACATGGCATGGCTATATTCGGCGATGACGTGGCTACAGTACACATGCTATCAAATCATCCATCCCGGTTTACTATACGCATAATGTAGCCACACGCATATTTAGTAGCACTATTGAACTAGTCGTGCAAGTGAGAAATTTTCTAATAAATTCGCTTCAATTTCGCTGCTATGATGATGTAGCCGATGCCATGATTACAGTAATGTTGTTTCTATCGCATAAAGAAATCAAATATCGCTAGTAATATTTGATGTACGATGTAGCCATATCCGTGAGCATTAATTTATTTGTTTTAATCGCTCATGTGTCGCAGGTCGCGTCGCGGCCTAATGTAGTCTTAGCCTTCATCTAATACTATTTCTAATTATAGATTTATTACCGCCAGAGGACCAGGCATGGGCCAAGACGGATCGTACTCCATTTTGACGCCAGTGTCATGTAACAAAGAAGGCACCTTCCATCCAGGTTCCATTGATGATGGTGAAATTAAAAATGTTATATAGTGGTTGACAGCGAAGAAGTCTGCGCTTCCTCGAAGTGCTATCACCTGGAAATAAAATGCGAATTTTTTTCTGATTTGTTAAATATTCAAATTCTCTCTCGCTATGTTTCTTTCACTTTGAGGTGTATTGTAGCGATATAAAGACTTTTCAGTGGCTATTATACTCGCCCCCTATTACCATCGAACTTAAATATAACTAGCCAGCTTAGGTATACTATACAATGCACCTCTGCATATTACTTCAATATACAAGTATATAGGCGTGAATAACGAAATAAAAGTTCTTGAAGTGCAAAGCGTTTGGTTTTCCGTATGCGCAGAGCCTGGGTACGCGTCGCCGTGGCCGACATGAAAAACTTTAAACAGACTCCATGCTCAGGTGGGCTTTCTCGGATGGTTGCGATGTTCAATCTATATTCGGCGCCTCCCCGCAGACCTTGGCCCAACGTTGGTCTTACGCCACATGTCCTGCCTGCACAAGTGAGTAGTGCGTCAGCGAATGGTGATAGCGTTGTTGAGTTCTGGGCCAAACAAAAAATTTAACCTCGAACGATATTTGCCATCGATATGCTAACAAGAAGAAGAGGCAAACAAAAACACTTGGACACCAGCTATATATTTTTGTAACTCTCAAATTCGCAGAAATTACTATCATTTTATTTAGGAGTTTTGTCGCAAGATATCGCGTATACAAACCTCTTCATCAGTGAAATATGGGAGACGTGACCGCGAGTACCCTTGTTGGCTACTCATGTTGTTAATCCGTTCACGAACAAAACTAGGATAGTCACCGACTTCAGAGAATATTGGATGAGCTATCATTCCCACCTGAAAAAAAAAAAAACTTAAGTTTAAAAACAATACTTTCCTAATCAGGAAACATTGGATTTTGGGATTTGTGGTTTGGGACACTTAGCATAATTATGTGATGCCACGCGTCGCTTTTATCGCCTCATCGCCTAGTACAATTATTATGAACATGGAAATTATATCTAAAGTAGAGTGGTGTTAAAGGAACTTACATGCATTTGAATATATTCCTCTGCCACCTTGACATCTTTAGGATTGTTGGAGTCTTTTGGATCACCCCAAGTGGCGTCTAATACTAAAGATACTTTTCCTGAAAAACATTTTTTTTACTAGGCTAAGGTGCTTTACGTCTGCAGTTTATAAAACAAGGAGACGATATTGTGAGAAATAGGTAAAGATCACACATTACCTTTTTGAACTGGTTTAAATTCTTTTTCATACAAGCGGTAAGCCCGAGCATGGGCTAGCAAGCTGTAGTGAGTACATAAATATACGCCAATTCCATGCGATTGCATAGCTGGTGCCAGTATATCAAGCCCGTAACCCTGAGGAAACGTAAATGTCATTTAATTTTGTTATATAAACCCAATTACTAAAGCTAAAGTCTGAGTCACAAAGTGCGGTTTAATTGCCTGTGGTATTCAATAAAATTGAAACAACTTACGCTTGAGCAATGTTCATGAGGTTCGTTTATCGTTAGCCAGGTTTTGACTAAATCGCCAAACAAATTAAATGCTACTCGCGCATAGTCCACGAAAAAGTCAACAACTTTTGCGTTGGTCCAGCCACCGAGGTTCATAAATGGTGTGGGCATGTCCCAGTGGAACAACGTAACTACAGGAGTGATGTTGGCTTTTAAGAGTTCCTCTAAGAGTGTTCGATAGTACTTTACGCCTTCCTGGCTTATGTTGTTGTCAGTCCCGTTTGGGAGAATCCTGCGAGAAAAAAAAAAGGTTTTCACCAATGGACTTAGTCATTCATGAGGAAGATTTATGTATAATTCATTAAGGTTTTGTGTGAATTACCTGAAATATGACGATAATTTTTGAACATTTCGTCATCATGCTGCCTGGGAGCTTTAGTCGCGTACGCCACGTAAACTAATAGAGTTACATGAAAACAACGTATTACGGAAATAATATATTTTTTACCTGGATCAACATATAGGGTACTTTTAATCCCGGTAGTTCGTTCCCGTGAGATATTTTCCACGTGGGTGAAGTTGCGGGCAAATGCTAGCATGTAATAATTATGATAGAAGTCAATAATGGAAGATGTGTAAGTAGATGCAGCCAGCTTTAGCACCATTTTACTGACTTGATAATATTTTAGGCATGAGCATAATAATCTCATATAATTTGCGCCGATATGAGAAAAAATAGTAGAAGAATATTTAAATCAGTTTTCACAAAAAAAAACAAAAAAAGAACTGGCGGTATGCAAAATCGTAGATACTAACCTAAACATTAAAGAACAAGATTTAATAAACATCTTACCTGACCCACGAAATAGACAATCTATAGGTACTAACGCCTAAAATTTTAATCAATTCAATGTCTTCCATGTAGCGGTGGTAAGAGTCAGCTGCCACATCCCCATTCTTATGGTCTGTTGAGTACGTAGGGTGATCGTGGAGGTATGTGTCCCATATACTTTCGCCCTTTCCTGTAAATTTGAAACGTATACATGGATGTAGGCGAATACAACAGAACGCCACTACTTCTATTGCTTCGTTTAAGTTCATCATCACCGATCAACTAATATAATACTCTTTACACTAGAATAAGGTGTAAGTATGAAAATTGAGTTGAATTTAATTCAAAAAGCGTGGAGCGATTTTTGAATTAATTATAAGTTCTCTCCACGGTTTTTGAATTCAGTATTTTTTTTTTAAAGTTCCTATTTTGTTTTGAGCTGTTGCGTCAGTATATTCTTGAGTATGTTAATAGGTATTAATTAAACGAAGTTATGACGATTAGGGGTAATACAAGACATGCAATCTATTGGATTTGTCAAAACAAATCATATGAGCCCAAACTCAAAGGGTTTTCTAGTAGCCACTGAAGAGTTCCATTATTCACTTCCTGGCTCCATCATTAGGTCAGCTCCAAGATACTAAATTATAGTCCAAACTACATATACATACAAAGTTTCATTTTGATACGACATTTAGAAGTAGGTTAAAATTGACTTTTAGTCTCACTGAGAGGAGGCCTGTGTCCCAGCAGTGGGAACATTATAGGCTGATTATGTATGTATGTTATTTAGTTACAAGTGAAGCTCTATTATAATCGTGTTAATAAAGGGCTGATTTTTCAATACTCAATAACTTTTAACTGAAGAATAAATATGGCTGTTTGACAGCTTTTGTATATGAAATCTGTCAAGCTGTCATAATTAATTATTCTTCGCATAAAAGTTATCTGACTGTTGAAAAATCTAATCTAATTTGTCTCGTTAAGACTTTGCGGGACACTAAACACTCCTAGACATAATAACAATAAAACCTCTATTATGTATCGATCATTGTCCTTCAACCGATTGAATAAATGATGATGAATCATATCTTTTGCCTTTAATACTACTTTTCACAGCAGACTCATAGGCTGGTGTCTGTAACTACGCACAAAAAGGTTTCGATACGATCCTGGCCTGGTTAGGAAATAATGTCCTTAACCTTACGTCGATAAAACCAATTAAGCTTTCTCCCTCACGAACAAACGTAATGAATTGATATCCCATTTTAACATTAAAGCACACTCTTGCATTGACATCAATTCTGACTCCTACTACTGTCCCATTCTCCAAAAGACTACCTACCTCATTTTTTGTGAAGAGAAATGGAATTATTTGAATTTGATGATGACAACTAAAAAATAATCTGTAAACGCATTCAAAATCGCGTTTATGATTTCACAGCGTTTCGATACCGCAAGGTTAAAAAACATAATCACTTTAGTCAACCAATCAGATGGTAAATGGATTTCTGAGGTTTTCTGAAAACTGTCAATAGCTATGGATTCCACTAAGTCATCTGTGCTTTTATTTCATAAATGAGTGTTTATAAACTCTATACCAAACCAATTGAAAAATCGAACGCTACGTACGTTCTGACAAGTACCTTGTTTAGCATCTAGAGCCTAGCGAGTCACCTTACGAGAAACGAAGTGAAAGGAACGCGTAGCATTTTCGCAACCAGCCGCACAGCGCGCCCGGCGCCTTCGCTAGTCGCCTAGCGTGTTTCGTGTTTCCAGTCAGTGCGTACGTAGCTCCGATTACCTCAAAACCCGGGCATAAAAAGTTCAGGAATGAAAACGTATTCCTACCTCCTTCGTTCCATCCTCCTTCAATTTGGAATGCGGCCGACGACACTCCGAATATAAAATCATCCGGGAAGGAGTAATTGCGCACTCCAGAGTTCACAACTGGATTTCCTCTTGCTAATTGCAGCAAACTATAAACAATATAAAGCAAAGTGTATATATCCTAAATCAAAATTGAACTGTACACCTACATTGTCCATCACAATCTATCTCTATAGTAATTTTTTTTAACAAAATTTAAGTACCAAAATTAAAAAAAAACTAAGAAAAATCAGGCATTTTAACATCAAACGTACCTATTCCGTTTGATTACCGATTTTCCATAGAATTTATAATTATATGGAAAATCTGTATGACGATATCATTTCGATTTGTCAGGTTTGACATGGAATATTAAAAACCCAATGTCAATCCGGAGTTTGAATGAAAAATAAATGACTAAGGGCTGATTTTTCAATTGACAGATATTTTTTTATTCGTTGAATAAAATTGACGTCTGACAGTTTTTTTATGGAAGAACTGTTAAAAGTGCAAAATTATTCCTCGGATAAAATTAACTGGCGTTGGAAAAATCAGCCCTTATAATATAAACTCAAAAAACAAACAAAAAACTTTTGTGAACGGCAATATACCAAAATGATAATTATCTATAAGCACATAAAAAACACAGAAGTCACTTCTGCCTTACCTTAGTGTTACCAGAAGTGCTCTGTACAGGGCGACTCCTCTCGAGCTCCGCATTGTTCTAACTAAAACAAAGCTTAGGTAATTTTAACTAATTAATGCTAAAGACTTAATCAATCATATCGACTCCGGAAAAATAAAACTTACGTACAATGCATAGGAACAAAATAAATTAAACATAAATTCTATTTTCTTTCTAATGCCGCTCAATACCAAATAATGTGCTAGAAAGAAATAAATTATATTAATTTTTTAAGTGAAAACTTCTTTAGCGGCGTTGTACACTTTTTTTGTAATGGGTAAAAAATGTTAAACTCGCGTCAGGACACGTGACCCTGATCGAAAATTCGTAAGACGGATGGAGAGTAGACAGCCGGCGCGGCGTAGGAGTATCCCCCTCTCTTTCTACGGCGCGGTGAAAATGTATAACAGACACCGCTTCGGATGTGTTCGGCTGTCCTCGAGATGTACTCGGTTTTAATGTATATCCGATATGTCAGTGAATGATGGCAAAGTATTCTGTTTGTGTTTTGTTTTCACTTCCTGCTGTCGGCACTCCCGGAGTGCCACTGTTTTTTTTTTAAATGAAAACTGGACATTTTTTGAGATGGGAAAAAACTATTGATCTCGCGACACTGTTACCGTAACCGACATCTGATGATTCAAAAAATACACACGTAATTGTTAAAGTTTTCACTTCTGTCGGCACTCCCAGAGTGCCACTGTTTTTTTTAACCAAAGGTAAAATACAAAACATAGGGACATGGCAGCGGCAACGACAACGTCATAATGTCAGAGGCTCTGGAACAGACATCTTCGTTCGTTGAGATCTTAGAAGTACATTACGATACGTGTGACTTATGTAGTCCATAATTGCACAACGTGAAATTTGCGCCCGAGCCTAGCGAGGGTGCTAGATGCCATGAATTAATACTACTTGAGTCACTATCGTATACTATTTTATAACACATATGACCTAAATGCGCACTAAAGTCACGCTTTTCTGTATAACAAAAATAGACTACTTAAGTCATAGATAAGCGTGACTTAAGTGCTATAAAAAGCTTTATCTACACCCGTGCTATAAATCCTCTATAAAAGTTTCTGAAACAGTTAGCTTATTGCCAACATTAAAACAACCAGTGTCATAGTAACCATAATAATATATCATCCAAACGAGTGTTATAATCTTGTAATGAATTTCATTATGCAACTCCTTTTCAAAAAAAGAACATTGTCATGGCACGCGCGTTTCACTACCTCAGCGCCGTAATTAAAAAAAAGAACTTATAGGTTATTCGAATTCACGTCGTATCCCGCCGACCGCCATTTTTGTTCGATATTAGTATTGCAAAAACTATTTCAGAACCTTTTATAGAGGATTCATAAAGTAAGATAAAGTCTTGTATGCAGTACATACTGTATGTACTGTGCTCATGTAATACTATTATCATATTCGTGTTTTAACACCCCTTATTATACAACAGTTGCATAAATAACTATTTTTAAACTGTAGCAACGCTATATGATGTTTCTAAGATTAACACATAATAATATTGCTAGAAAAGTTTGATTTTTTGTTTGAATGCTCTAATCCCTGGAACGATCAGTCAGGTTTGAAAAAAAAAATTGCTTTTGATAGCCCAATTCTTTTATTTCATCACCACTGCTCTCAAAACGGTGAATGAAAACATCGTGAGGAAACCGGCGTGTCCTAGAATAAAAAAAATCGAAGACATGCGACTTCTACCAACCCGCACTGGGCCCGCGTGGTGGGTTATGGCCCACTCCCTCTCACAGAGAGGAGGCCTGTGTCCCAGCTGTGGGAACGTTATACGCTGATTATACTAGCCCAATTCTTGAGGAAGTTTGTAGATTTTTTATTTTATTTAACATCACGCTACGATCCTCAGGAACCAAGCAAAAAATAAAAAAAGTCAGAACACTAAGCGAATAGTAAGTAATAGCTCGATGCGATGCGACGCGGTGGGTCGGGGGCCGAGGGACTTTTACGACTTCCACGCGAACGAAGTCGCGGGCGGATGCTAGTTTTTCATTGTATTCTGTAACTTAGTCAATAAGCCATTCAGTTGAGGTGTCACGTTCTGCGTTTTATTAGCAGAAGGAATTCTTGGGGGTACCATTCATATTGTGTGATATGTCGCCGTAAGCGTAGGTACACTATGCCGTTTCAATCGCGAATGTGTGACATTTCCTGTGTCTACTAGTTTTGATGCCAGTTCATTGACGTGGGTTGATATTCTTGTCTAGCAATATCTAGCTTTCACTATGTCTAGCAATCTCTTGTATTGTGGTGTTGTATTTGTTGCCCTCGTAGTAGGGTACATCTAACATGGCTGTCAATGTTTTGCTCTGAAATATTTCGAGAATCTGTATGTTGCTATAAACAGTACCTTAAAGCAGGATTCCGTAAGTCCAGATTGGTTTGAGGATGTCTCATAAATATAATAGCTATCTTGTTTTCTGGCAAAGTTGAGATAGCATTTTGAAATTATTATTATTATATGAAAACCTTTCAATATTAATTGAGGTTGTAATAAGGGCGGGGTTAGAAAGTCGGTGTTAGGTGCCCTCAGAAAGGCTATTTTTGTGTTTTGGCTTTAAGAAGGGCCGTTGGTCATGGCTCTGAAGAGAGCCGGTTGGATGTACCATCGTGATGAGAGGATTAGTCAGCTAGACACTGCTTTACCTAATACTAGCTAGTCCAAGCCACGCGAGACATTTCGAATCGCAGTTCGATTTAGGTTCACGCCGTGGGGAGGCTTCTTTCATGGACCCCAATGTAAATGTCAATCATGTAAAATATTTCTGTTAAGATAACATATGTACTTCTTGAGGTTAAGTTTAAAGGAATGAATGGTGGCAAGGAAATATTGCTCAATATTTATTAGGAATACCATGTTCAGCAGGAGACTTTAGTCCATACTAATACTTTACTAATATTATAATTGCGAAAGTGTGTCTGTATGTGTATCTGTTACCTCTTCACGATTAAACCGCTGAAACAATTTAGATGAAATTTGGTATAGAGATAGGGAAAGGATATAGGATAGTTTTTATCCCGATATTCCCACGGGATCGATCATCACTTATGCGGATGAAACCGTGGGGCGCTGCTAGTATAGTTACATAAAGCCAGGTAGAACTGAATCCATATAATAAAATATATTGTTTAATATGATGAATTCTTACATTAAATGTGCAAATATAGGAATTTACACAAATAAAAAATTATAGAACTTAATCTTATATAGTAATTTGACTTGAGTCATAAATATTTATTACATAATTACGATACAATTACAACTTATTAAATCTCTACGACCACAAGTCAGTGACAAGCGATCTATTGGACTCCGAGGGCGGCTTGATGTAATCGAAGTCAATTCGGCGTGTGCGCACAATATTGGCATAGTTGCGCGCAGACAGCTTCGGTGTCCGCGTTTTATTCGGGCTGTCGAAGTCCACTTTGAATAAGCCGAATTTAGTTCTGAGAATAACAAAACAAATTGGATTAAGAACCTTTTTATCACTGTCGTAGATCTCCTTTTTGGTTTCTATTTCACTAGATGTATTAAAAACCAGGGTATAAGATTATAGGTTGAGACTATAGGGTTGAAACAGACCATAAATGTGCAGTATAACATTCCGTTCACAGTTATTTTACCTCTGACAGCAGCAAACCATCATCAACCTTATTGTAACGGGAATAAAGACCACTATGACATTGACAGACTTTTCAGTGGCAGCAACCCAAAAACAGTCTTATTATAACGAGAATTAGGATCAATGTGATTTTGACCGTAATGCAAAATCAGAGCTAAAATAACTTTGAAAGGACTGTACCGCAAGTTTTTGTAGTTTTAAATAAAAAGGATATAGTCGAGTGTCAAGGTTGACGCTTGAATAACGTTGGTATCTCATTGGTCCACTTTTTCAAACTAAATGTCACTTGAAAGAATGTTTAGACTCACACATATCCATCATTCCATTCCATGTCGTCTAATAAGGCCCAACTAAAATATCCTTTGACATTGCACCCATCTTCATGTATAGCTAGCAGCAGTTGGTAGAGGTAGTCGTTGTAATAAGAAACTCTCTCGTAGTCTTCTGTTTGACCCTTATCAGTCAATCCATTTTCAGTTATAATTATTGGGATTTTCTTTATCATTTTATAGTTATCTTGAATCCAGTTCATGAGTTTGCGTATTCCAGGAGGATTGACCTGCGACAGATTACACAATATGTATTTAATAATACATCCTACATTAGGAACTCTATTCTTCTATCTTCAATCCAGAACATAAATAGCGAAAGCTGGCCGCACAGGCTGGACTGGCCACATCTCATGTCGAATGTCGGAGCAGCAATGCGCAAAAGCCACCACGCAGTGGATCCCAAATGGCAGGAAACGACTGCGCAACAGACCCAAAAAGAGACGGCGGGATGAGCTGGATTCCTTTTTAATTGATTGGCCCAAAATCACAGTAGACCGGGAAAAGTGGAAAGAGGGGAGGGATGCCTTTGCCCTGCAGTGGGGCTTTTAATAATAATAAAAGGGGGTTATGCTGGATAATTTGAATATGATATTTTAGGTTATGAAATGATAAAAAGCCCCTCCAAGAAGGTACTAGTCGGGCTTACAAGAAACACGTGAATAAATACCGCAAAATATGAATTATAAGAAAACTATAAATAAAAATCTCCACAATTTTGATTCACATTATTCCCCTCATTTGAAACGCTAAATGCTGCTTTAAGATTCCTATTGTTATTTAAACATAATGGACTTAAATAGCCTTTACATATAACTATTAGGTATATTAATCATTTGTATTGCATATACGACATTATTCTACATAGACCTTTCCCCCGACTTCGTTTGCATTAAAACTTCATTTCTTTTCTAACAGAAAATTAAACTTACTGTTAACCAGTTCGTACCAGGCATGGCCCAAGTAGGGTTCTGCTCCTGTTTGACACCAGTGTCATGGTCCAAAGAAGGGATCGGCCAGTCCGGTTCCATTGATGACGGAGTCATTAAATATGTGGTGTAATGGTTGATACCGAAGAAATCTGAGCTTCCTTGAAGTGCTTTTATCTGAAAAAAAAATTGAATGCGAACTTAAATCCCTTAAGCGAAACGGCATTCAGCCAGTTAATCCAATATTATTTTTCCACATTCACGCGAACGGTGCGGAGGGACTCGTGGCTAAGTAATAACTGCCGCACGGGTTGATCAATCAGGTTAAGCTACGCTTGCCACGGTCGGTCCGTGGATGCGATCTTTACAAACCGATACCCCTCCGTGATAAATGATAAATGATAAATGATTTTATTTCTGTAAGTAGGTTTGCACAAACACTTTTACACGTCAATCATATTTTAAAAACTAGATGAGGTCGGCGTTTCCTATCTGACTACTCTGAGAAGAAAGGCCGAAACAAACTCAGAGGTCACAGTCTCTTTTAAAGTCCAGACATAATCTTGGTCAGGTTATATGAAGACCATGTAGATCGAAGTCCGAGATGGTCTTTTGAAGAAAGAACCACACAGATTGAGTGGACCTGTCCAGTCAGTGCACGCATTTGTCAGAATTCGTGCAGCTCAACTCAGAACTTAAGGAGCTCAACGATTCGACGAACAATACCAAAGAAAGGACATTTGGGTAGGCCACATAAAATACTCAAACTGCCAGACCATGACAAAACTAAACAGAACAAAGAAAATAATCAAAATAAAAAAAAATAAAAAAAGTAAAAAATAAAATAAAATGACCCACATTGTCTTCACACTCACAGTAATTAAAATAATATAATACTTTACAAAGTAAGCAGATGTCATTGTTTATATAAAATACATTAATGTCAATGTGTATATAAAAAAAAACAATATGTTCAAAATACAAAATTGGAAGCAGATCAATCCCAAGCTTTTTTGTCCTCAATGTAATCTTTAACAGTATAAAAGGCTTTCTGGCACAACTTACGTTTAATGAATGATTTGAATTTATTAAGGCTTAGATCTTGAACTTGGCTTGGTAGTTTATTGTAAAAGCGTATACATTGGCATCTGAATGAGCCACCTATTTTCTTGAGCCTTGTTGTAGGTACAACAAATTTGTGTTTGTTCCTAGTATTTATATTATGGATATCACTGTATTTTTTAAACAATTTTATATTTTTATGGGCATATAAGAGATTTTCATAAATATACTGAGAAGGCACAGTCATTACATTAATCTCTTTAAATTTGTCTCTGAGAGAGTGTCTCGGGCTTAATTTATAAATTGAACGAACAGCTCGCTTCTGTAAGACAAAGATAGTCTGAATATGCGTGCATCGGAAAGCACGTTCAGCCGTTGGTCCCGGCTATCATTCTTGGATCTTTGACAGTCATTACGCGTCATCAGAAGCCCGAAAGTCTGACAACCAATCTTACCAATGGGTATCGTATTTCCCAGTAACTGGGTTGTGGAGGTCAGATAGTTAGTCGCTACATTTAAATACTGGTATTAAGCTGCATCCGGTTAGACTAGAAGCAGACCCCAACATAGTTGGGAAAAGGCTAGGCTGATGATCCACGCGAACGGTGTCACGATTCGCGGGCACAGTGAGTTAATGCATGTGGAAGAATAATTATATGATGACGTGAATTTTATTGTAACAAACGAAGTAGGTATACAAACCTCTTCATCAGTGAAATATGGGAGTCGTGACCGCGAGAATCCCTGTTGGCGACTCATATTGTTGATCCGTTCACGAACAAAACTAGGATAGTCGCCGACATCAGAGAATATGGGATGGGCATACATTGCCAGCTAATAAAGAAAACAAAACATTTATTTAGGAGGATGAAAATATATACCTACACTGGATAAGCTTCTAATACTAAATAAACTAACATACTATTAAAATTAAAATATAATATCCCAACTTAGCTAAAACTATTACCAACTGGCGTCGAAAAATTGCCCCGTATCGCTGTCGACTAGTAATGTACCCAAGAGACTGGCGGCATTGCCACGTTGTATGGCAATATGTAGTTAACCTCAGGCCAGTAAAAGCCGAAAGGGAAGTGTCAAGCAGCCTTTTAAAAGAAAACTTGATATCAAATACTTGCAAATAAATGAAATTATGTTTTTGTGTGTTATCATAAGTTTAAACAACCAAATAAGCGTACAAGAATTTTGGGATACGAAGGTGACGAACATACGTGTTTGCGGGTGTCTGTTTACTAAAGTATTGTATTATTATATGAACTGACATGCATTTGGAGATAATCATCTGCCGCTTTGACATCTCTGGGATCGTTAGGGTCTTTTGGATCAGCCCAGAACGCATCTAGCGTTATACCAATTTGTCCTGAAAACAAACGTAATCGAAAATTATGACAGCATTGCCTTTAAAAAATTCAAAGCTATTAACAAAAGTAGTGACATTTCTTAAATAGTTAATAACAACCAAACTGTTATAGTCATCATCATCATTCTCCTTTACAAGATAAAGAGGTTGCTCGACGCACCGAAAACGCCTAGAAGTGTTATTGGTCGATGAAACACCTAATGAAAGGATCACTTCAACTTTCCCTAAAAAGGAAACTCATGGACATTTGCATCCTTCCCACCCTCACCTACAAACGTCAAAAGTCCGCACTCGGGGTCTGCCAGCAAGCAATGGAACGAAGTATTCTTGGAGTCAAAGTGACAGACCGCATTTGGAACATTATACTTCTTTCCAAAACACAAATCGCAGACATGGGCAACACAGCCGCCAAACTAAAGTGGAATTGGGCAGGCCACATCTGCCGCAAGGCGCATCAGAATTGGGCAAAAGTAGCCACTGACTGGATTCCGAATAACAGGAATCGATGACGCGGTAGGCCCAGAAAGAGATGACGTGACGAATTGGACGCCTATCTAAAGAATTGGCCAGACATAGCAAGAGATAGGAAAAAATGGAAAGACGGAAGGGAGGCCATTGCCCTGCAGTGGGACATAACAGGCTCTTAATAATAACAATCATTCTCCTGCACTTATCCCAATGTATTTGTGGTCGGCGCAACATGTCTTTTTCTTCCATACTCGGTAGCTCACCCCCTTTCTAACCATATCATCATTCACACATTCTTTCCACCGTTTGTCAAATATCCTACTAGTCCTATTAATATTATAAACGCGAACGATTGTGAGGATGGATAGATGGATGTTTGTTACTCTTTCACGCAAAAACTTCTAAACAGATTTGAACGAAATTTAGAACATGGACAGTTTATAACTAGGATTAACACATAAGATACTTTTTATCCCAATATTCCCACGGGATCGAAACTTATGCGGGTGAAACCGCGGGGCGCTGCTAATATATATGTCACGGCTAATAGCCGAAGTGCGGCTACACCTAGTTTTAGCCGGGTATAACTAGTTGCAGCCGGTCACATGCGGTTTGTGTGTACTTCGGGAGGCGACGTAGGATGCAAGAGCGAGCGAAGGGCACCCCGAGGTTAGGTTTGGTTAGATTACTTTAAACCCCTTACACAGAAAAAGAGCCCCGCAAAGCGGGGCTCCGTCGACGTAGGATGCAAGAGCGAGCGAAGGGCATCCCGACGTTAGGTTTGGTTAAAACAAGGTGTAGCCGCGCTTCGGCTAAAAGCCGTAACGAGTCCGCGTATCACTGGTCAGTTTCCCTCAGTCGTCAGTTTATTTAATTCGCCAGTTTCGTTGATTAGCCAGTTTCACTGATTCGTCAGTTTTCCCGATTAGACAGTTGTGTTTATTCGACAGTTTCCAGTGTTTGCCAGTTTTCGTCGATTCGTCAGTTTTATTCAATTCGTCAGTCAAAGTACAGTCGGTAGAAAACTGCACATACGACTGCTAATTTATATATAACAAGCAGTGCTCCGCGGTTTCACCCGCATCAGTGTCGATCCCGTGGGAATATCGGGAAAAAAAAGTATCCTATGTGTTATTTAAGCTATATTACTGTAAAGATTCATCCCAATCCGTTTGGTAGTTTTTGCGTGAAAGAGTAACAAACATCCATCCATCCTCACAAACTTTCGCCTTTATAATATTAGTGTGATAGTAGGATTAAGATCTATTTGATAACTTTTAGCCAGACTTATGGAATATTATACAAACTCATTGTTTATTCAACATTTAAAAACCTTTTCCCTTGAGTGTATCAAACTGACGAATCGACGAAAACTGGCAAACACTGGAAACTGTCGAGTAAACACAACTGTCTAATCGGGAAAACTGACGAATCAGTGAAACTGGCTAATCAACGAAACTGGCGAATTAAATAAACTGACGACTGAGGGAAACTGACCAGTGATACGCAGACTCCAAATCCGAAGATGGACGAACAGACACACGAGTGATCCTATGAGGGTTCCGTTATTTCCTTTTGAGTTGCGGAACCCTAATCTATCTATATATATAAAAGGAGAACTGACTGACTGACATATCAACGCACAGCCCAAACCGCTGGGTCTAGAGATTCCAAACTTGGCATGTAGGTTCCTTATGAGGTCTAGGGGTGCACTAAGAAAGGGTTTTTCGAAATTCCACCCCTAAGAGGGTGAATGGGGGGGAGGGTGAAATTTCACGAGGACGAAGTCGCGGGCAGAAGCTAGTTAACTATAATACTAATAACAAAATACTGTATACCTTTCTGATAAGGTTTGAATTTCTTTTCATACAGGCGGTAAGCTCGAGCATGGGCTAACAGGTAGTAGTGAGCACACAAGTATTCCCCAACTCCATGTGAAAACAGTGCGGGTGCGAAGAGTTCAAGGCCATAACTCTGGGAAAGGATAAATATCAAGAAAATTATGGAAGATACATCAAAAGGCAACAATTCATTTGTGATTGTAATTAAATAATTCTAATTATGGTGGTGTAAAAATGTCACCCTATAGCTTTATTATTACTTTACATATTCAGTCATCATTACGTTGTGTTGGTGATCGAAAAACGGATTAAAAAAAAAAATACGGTGCCCTGCACTATAATATTGCAATCGGAAAAGCTAATCTTATAAAGTATACTTACATTAGAACAATGTTGATGAGGTTCATTTATCGTTATCCACATTTTGACTAAGTCCCCGTACAGCTTGAATACGACCCTCACATAATCCTCAAAATAGTCTACGACTATCGGATTGGTCCAGCCACCGAGGTCCATAAATGGTGTGGGCATATCCCAGTGGAACAACGTAACTACAGGAGTGATATTGGCTTTTAAGAGTTCCTCTAAGAGTGTACGATAGTACTTTACGCCTTCCTGGCTTATGTTGTTGTCAGTCCCGTTTGGGAGTATCCTGCAGGAACAAAAAAAGTCTATTTAGGTAACTACATAATTATATATGCATGTAATAAGGCTCTTATACAGCACACTTGTCCGAACTAAGCTAGAAACTAGTTCTTCTGTATGGAATCCGCACGAGGCAAAGTATGCACTTCTTCTTGAAAAAGTGCAGAAAGCATTTCTTTCTTTACAAAAGAACTCTCGGTTGCTATCCCTACCTCTATCCTACCAAGTTTCTCTTAGGATGTCTGGGATATCATATGCTGGAGACCAAAAGGGCATGTGACCAGCTAGGCGTTATGCTCAAAATATTCAAGGGTATGACAGATGCTCCTGACATCCATAATGAGCTGATTCGACTTTATACACCGAATAATTATCTCTGTGGCAGAAAACATCGAATGCTAGCCGTGCCTTCGTGTCAGACGGGTGGCCCGTGCTGCGTCCCCCGTACCGCGCGTATTGACCGCACTTAATAAACTCGAGGAGGCCAACCCGGACTGCGATCTGTTCGATAGTAAATTCGCCAATTTAATGGTAATGTGCCTAAATTTTTGTGAAAATAATAGAATTTAATTGTTGTTATTAGTTTGTTTTATATTAGTACTTATTATCTCATCATCATCATCTGCCTAGCCTTTTCCCATCTATGTTGGGGTCGGCTTCCAGTCTAACCGGATGCAGCTGAATACCAGTATTTTACATGGAGCATGGACTTATTATCTATACTTTGATTTATGTAATTGGTTTCTTAAGCCGTGTAAATCAAATAAATATGTTGTCTATGCACTGAGGAAATTACAGCTGTGAAATTAATTTATTATGACACATCATCATCAAAAACAATTGACGACTTTCATGTCAATCTACAGATTGACATGAAAGTCGTCAGTTGTTTTTTGTTGCGTTCCTTATCGAAGCAAAGCCCCTTGCTTACCATCTTGCTGACAGGCTATTGTTTTTGCCACGGCATTAGCAATTCTCATTGTTCGTGCCGATTTATGAGAAGATGAGATTTACAAAAATGAAAAAAGAACTGGTGATCTAGTGGATAAACAACCTAAACATTGTAGACGGCGATTTAATGAACATCTTACCTGGTCCAGGCAATAGACATTCTATAGGCACTAACGCCTAAACTTTTAATCAATGCAATGTCTTCCATGTAGCGGTGGTAAGAGTCAGCTGCCACATCCCCATTCTTATGGTCATCGGTAAAATTGGGGTGATTGTGGAGGTATGTGTCCCATATACTTTCACCTTTGCCTTGAAAAAGATAAAAAAAATAATTAACTATATACTTATAGCAGACTAAGCCCTGCATGGTAACAACGCATTCAAAATCTCTCTCATGATTTCGCAGCGTATCGACAGTTTAAGTTGAAACCATACACAGTGTTTTAGTCAACCAAAGAAAGGGATGCAGATTACAGCCCGGTTTCTGATTTCCTCAGATAATATAATCGACTTAGTTATCCATTTAAACGAATTTCTACCTTAACTGAGTGTACACAAACGCTATATCGATTAGATTACCTCCGGTAAAACTATCTCGGTAACTGGCCATATTTACGAATGAAATCATAATCTTACCTCCTTCGTTCCATCCTCCTTCAATTTGAAACGCGGACGTCGACACTCCGAATATGAAATCATCTGGAAAGGAGTAATTGCTCACCCCAGAGTTCACAACTGGGCTTCCTCTTGCTAATTGCAGTAAGCTATACACAATAGTATAAGGATTAGTGTCTCATCAGAATTGAACCGTACATAAATCTAATACTAGAATTTAGCTATCACAATCTCTAGACGATTTGAGAGTGTCCAGTCTGGAGACAAGCTCGACAGAGCCGTAGGGGGTGGGGTGCACTTTCCCACAAGATAGAACACTAATATTTACTAAATTAAGAAAAACAATTAGTACGCCATACGTGTATTTTAAGCAAAATCGGTAAACCGTTTTGTCATGTTTGGCAAAGATCACCAAAAACCTAATTACAATCAACAACCAGTTTGAAAATAACTACCTAGCACTAAAACATGTTTTTTCAGTGGCAATATATCTAGAAAATTGGACTAGGTACATTTGAAAAATCACTTGTCACTTACCTTAGTGTTATCAAAAGTTTTCTATTCAGGGCGACGCTTCTCGAGCTCCGCATGGTAGTTACTAACTAAAACAGCGCTGACGTGATTTCATCTATTTAATGCGGAAAACATAATCAATCATAATGATCGATTACGGAATAATATTTATTCTTCTCTCATATCGTAAAGTTCTAATTATAAAACCAAAAATCGTGCTTCAATACGCAGTTTATCCACGTTCAACTCTAATAAAACTTAAATAGTATCAAACTGTTAATTTGTTTCATACGAGTGCTTTAATATCCAGTTTCATACAATTTCATAGACTACTTTATCTAAAGTCATGAAATTTCATCAAAAACACAATAAATTATATCGTAAAAATGGCGCCTAAATCTAACTTTCCATCGCAAGGTACGTGCCACAGCAGCCTCCACCATAAATAATATCTATTCAAATCATAGAAAACTGTACTTAGTTTATTAGAAAAAAAAAATGTTTTTTCGCCTTTGTTTAGCTTGAACAATGAGTTCTCAATTTTTTATTTTATTTACTGTCGACGAATAATTTTAATTATGCAATTAATTATTAGTGATATTATTGTTCAATAATGGATAATAATAATGTATAATAATGAATTAAAAAGATAAAACAAAAATAAAATATTTTTTTCCGCTTACCTATGTATATTATGGTCAAGTCCAAAATTTCAAAATAATGTGCATAATTATTAGACTCGCGGTGGATCGTTGGATTGGGGTGCCATATTTAAAAAGTATTATTTATTGTGTTTTTGATGAAATTGCATGAGTTTACATAAAGTGTATGACTCTGCACATAAAACAAAAAACATTCCTGTGATACTGTTATAAAATTCGGATACGACTCGGTTCAACATCACCCTTGATCATCATCATCGGTGGTTAAACTCACCCTTGTATTTTAATAACCCTTGATTATGTAAAAGTTTCAACTAATATGGCGACAGAATCAAGTTACAGCCGCATCTATACATCATCATCTGCCTAGCCTTTTCCCAACTATGTTGGGGTCGGCTTCCAGTCTTACCGGATGCAGCTGAATACCAGTATTTTACATGGAGCGACTGCCTATCTGACCTCCACAACCCAGTTACTGGGTAATACGATACCCCTTGGTAAGACTGGTTGTCAGACTTTCGGGCTTCTGACTACCCGTAACGACTGTCAAAGATCCACGAATGACAGCCGGGACCAACGGCTTAACGTGCTTTCCGAGGCACGGAGGGGTCTCGGTATGTAAAGATGGTCAC
Organism: Hydraecia micacea; assembly: GCA_914767645.1. Taxonomy (NCBI): domain Eukaryota; kingdom Metazoa; phylum Arthropoda; class Insecta; order Lepidoptera; family Noctuidae; genus Hydraecia; species Hydraecia micacea. The sequence goes on along the minus strand of OU611783.1, from coordinate 12,704,448 downwards.
CCATCCACAGACCAACCGCGGCAAGCGTAGCTTAACCTGATCGATCGACCTGTGCGGCTGTTATTATTTAGCCACGGGCCCCTCAGCTGCATCTATACATATGTAGTATAAAAGAGTCGCTTTTTGTGTATTTCTGTGTGACCACTTAGTTTTCTAAACTAGTCCCGTCTTAATGATGTATAATATAATACATTTATATTTAACTTAGAAAGAAAAACAGTTTATTTGGGATACGCTCAGGCATTACAAACAATGAAATAATAGATGCACACAAATCTAGGCTCGAACATAAAAAAAATATTTAGTGTGAAATGCCTCACGTCCAAAATATAAATATTTCTTTGTTCTTTTTTTCCTTTATCTGTTGTGCGTACATAATTAATTATTAAATTAATACATGAACAGCTTTCCAAAGAAAAGTATGCGCTTCGGTGATTTTAGTGTTTCCGAATTAATTAATTTTTGTGTGATTTCATAAAAACACAATAAATAATATATTAATGAATTAATATGCGACGCGATTTTGGGAGAGTTTTCATAGAAATTGTTCTACTAGAACCTTTACACAGAGGCAATGCTTCTAAGTTTTATGCCACCGCGCTTTGTACTAACAACGCGAACTGTCGGGTCCCAAATTGTCATATTTTGTTATTCAACGGTATTGAAAAGTTTTTTGGAATTGTATAGAGTTGTTAATCCCTATAAACATGGTAATATGTATAAATAAAATAGGCAAATACAAGTTTTCATGGTTGCAACAGCTCTATTTATGATGTCATCATCACGCGCATCGTATTTCCGAAGATAGCAGATAGATTAGCAGTAACGTGCAAAACAGACACTCAAATCATTCGATTTATAGTGTAATTATTATTATAGTACCTAGTTAAAAATCTAAAATATAGTTTTCCTCATTATTTAATCATAGCAAATGTTTAACAGTAACATTATTATTGTGATTTGTGAGACATCATGAATGGTCTTTGTTTGTCGAAAATGGATAATGATTAACAGTACGGCTAGTATGATGACATGTTAGTTTGAAGGCTATGAGTAAAGGCTACAACCACACATGGCTACCGTACATGCTCATTTCATTTCTACCGATAGATTGGACTGATCTGACCAATAACAGCCTCTCGACCGATTTCAGTCACCGTGGCCAATCTGAACGGAGATTAGCCATTAACGGAGATATTATCCCTCTGTTCCTTTACTCTCATAGTCCGATGGGACGGCAATCCGACACGACCGAGGAGAGATCAGGCGCAGGAGCAACGGCTTTACGTGCTTTCCGAGTCACGGGGGTATTAAACCGCCAACTTCCAAACTCCGGACTGTTACTAAGAAAACCCATTTGTCCGACCCGGGAATCGAACCTAGGACCCCGCGCTCAGCAGTCGCGCTTGCAACCACGAGACCAACGGGGCAGTCTGACTAATACCCCAACAATAACGGTCTCAAGGTAGATCGCCTACGACGGCTGGAACTATGTCTTGTCTGTTCCAAAAGTATCTGATGTAGAGTACATTCACAGTTATTTTACCTCTGATTTTGCATTACTATCCAAATCACAGTGATATTTATTTTCATTCTAATAAAGTTGCTATTGGGTTGTTGCCATTGACACTTCTGTCAAAATAATTGTGATCTTTATTCTCGTCACAATAAGGTTGCTGTTAGGTTGCTGCTGTTACAGGTAAAATATATACCTATACAAACCCTGTTCAAGTTTAATTCTTACACAATCACTCACTAAAGGGACTTAGCAACACAAAAATACAAAATGAAAATACTTCTATTCAGACGACGAGAAGGAGGACATAAAATATGGTAAATGGAACTAGTAATTCTTCACCCTAAAGTTTTCTCAGTTCATTCATGCTAATTGCAGCACATCATAATACAATACACAAGAATTCAGTTAAATATAATTAATTATTGCTGGTTTTTAATCGATAAATATTTACAGACTAGTTGCGCCCCGCGGATTCACCCGCATAAGTGTCGATCCCGTGGGAATATCGAGATAAAAAGTAGCCTATATGTTAATCCAGGGTGTCAGCTACCTCCATACAAAATTTTATCAAAATTGGACCAGCCGTTTGAGCACACATGCTTACAAACTTTCGCCTTTATAATATTAGTGTGATTCATTTTAAGATTTAAATATAGCTTAAGTTACAGACAGGATAATTTATGACTAACTGGGTAGTGGCTATTATCCATTACCTATGTATCATCCAAGTGTCCCTTATGCCTTGGCAGTGTAATAAGCGTGGTCATATTTTTACCCTTTTTTGGTGACAGAAGTCGTGTTAGTAGCAAAGGTTCTCCTTGCAAAACTCTTTCCATTGATGTATATCTTATGGCTATTGGGCAGAAAGAATTCCTTAACTTTGATGTCCAAGTTGTCACCTATTTAGGTCATTAACTCCGAACTGACTAACAATTGGCAAAAGTCCTGTTAGAAGCAAAAGTTCAGAACCTAAGGTTCTACTGGAAAAGCTCTTTCTATTGGTATGATATCTTATGGCTATTGGGTATCAGGTCAGAAACCCATAGTATGGTCCCCATTCTTCTTTAAATCACCAATCAACTCTGATCACCCAGGATTCACGACATAGCATTGTATTTTGAGAGATAAGAGTGTAATTATTATTATTTTTTTGCCATGTAGACGTGCCCTAAAACTCCACTTGACATTCTTACCTGAGACTTACAACAAAGTGCTCTGTTCAGGACTCCTCTACTCGAGTTCGGCATTGCACTAACTAAAACTACGCTCAGGTGTGTTCACCTATTCAAAACGGTAATTTTAATCACAGCCTTTTAACTAGGGAATTCAAAGAAGTAGTTGCAGCTGCTGGTCTGCAGTCCAATCGAGATCGTAGAGTAGTAGGCAAGGTATTGTATAAAAGGCAAGTAAGTACCTACCAATCCAATACACTATATTTTTCTTCCAACAAAGTATATTGCAGGTTATAATCTGTTTCTTATCAAATACCTACGTCATTAAGCGTCATATTTTTTTATATTGAACTTTGGTTCCGCACCTTAAGATAAGTCTATCATTATACAGGGTGTCCCTGAAAGTATGGAACAAATCAAATAGGGGCGTGGACAAGGTCATTTCCAAACTTTTTAACCCTGAGAATGGCGCCAAAAGATTCTTGTACAGACGCCAGCGCATCAAGCTACTGCAATCTGTCAAATTTCTTAAATACATATTGAGCTTTATCGCTGAAGCATAAGGTTCAAAGTTGATTGGGAAAATTTTACAGTTTCGGGTAGCTTGATGTGCTGGCGTCTGTAACATTATTAAATTTATTTGTTACAAAGGTTGAAAAATACCGGAGGTATAACTTGAGGTACAATGTTATACAGTATTGTTGAGTGCACATACGCGGTTTTAATCGAAGCTCAGGTAACTAACTTTACAAATCCTATTCAAGCTCTGCTGTATTAGTCATGCGCTTCACATGCATTCTGTTAAACTTTTTCAATCAACACCACTTTAACCATTCTTACCTTTGCATCGATAAAATACGTGATTAGTAACTTAGACAGTTACTTCTATTCGATTCCGTATTTAAGGCATGTGATAATATGAAACAAAGGTAGGTAGAAGGCTTCCTTTAAAAAATATGTTACCTGTATTGAATAAGACAATGGTCATGGTGTTTGAAAGGTAAGAGGATGTATTGGTATGTGATGTAGAAATAAATGATAACAGTGTGGAACAAGCAAATGGGTTTGTACAGACGCCAGCACATCAAGCTACCCGAAACTGTAAAATTTTCCCAATCAACCTTGAATCTTTAGCGATAAAGTTGAAAATCTATTAAAGTTTGACAGATTGTAGTAGCTTGATGTGCTAGCGTCTGTACATTTGGGGAGTCAGTTTACAAGAGATAAAAAGATTGATGAAGATTTGTAAAAGAGAGTTAATGGGTCTTTACATGCGATTGCGACCAACCAGTCGGTGTCCAAAAAGGCTCGACTGCCTACGCTTATTATGTGTGAAAGTGAATGTTGGGTGAGGGAAATGAAGTATGAAAGTAGAACAAATGCTGCGGAAATGCGTTCCTTGCGAAGCATGTGTGGTGTGACTATAAATAACACACTGAGGAATGATCTGTTAAGGCAACGCTGCGGTTTAAAAGAAGACTGACAAAAATTGAAAAGAGTATGTTTAGATGGTTTGGTCATGTTGAGAGATCGAATGAAAGGCGACTATCAAAAGGTATTAACAAGGCAGTTGTGAGTGAAAACGCCGGAACAGGGACGTCCTAGGAGGACGTAAATAGTGACCTTAATGGTGATGTGCTTCAGAAAGGCGTATGCATAGTACTCGCAACCAGCGAGCGTGATCGTAAACGAAGCAAAAGTAGTATAAAAGGATCGTAGCTGGTAGCGTTCTGTAGTTTTTGGCTACATGGTTAGAAGGCATGCGTTTATATATCTATGTATGTGTTATCTATATTTTGCTGGAAGTGAAAATTCTGAATGAATCTTTTCGCCAAAATATGTTTTCTTAAGGTTCTCAAAAATAAAAACTGCCCGTGTTCTAGAAGAGCTCTGTCAGACGACTGGAACAATTTTTCTTTATTTTACATAAGCATGAAAAGGTATTTTTTATTTAAATAAAAAAACTCCGGGACTAAGGCTTGTCTAGAATGTTTTACTTTGATGGTACAGACACCGCAAACTCAGTGTTTACATTTATCCAGGAGTTTTAAAATAAATGTCGTGGTTATTTTTTTATTATAATGTAAGTAGATATTATTTTAAAAATATAATGTTATCAGCGTTTATTATTAAGTTACCCACAGTTACATTTGATGATAAGAAATATTTAAAGGCAAATAAAATATAAAAATATTTCAATAAGGAAAGTAACAATTACTCGTATTATTTTGCAGCCATACTTTTTATTTTAAATTTTAAAACCAATTCCATTATTTTGTACAGACGCCAGCACATCAAGCTACCCCAATCTGTTAAAATTTCCAAATCAACTTTGAACCTTATGAGTCAGCGATAAAGCTGAAAATCTATTAAAGAAATTTGACAGATTGTAGTAACTTGATGTGCTGGCGTCTGTACCTACTTGATGTTCTACCAATATTAAGCTTTTTCAACGGTTACATTAGTTGTTTCACAACTTTTGATAATAACATAATATTATCACGCCCGTCATCCTCAAAGGGCTAGGCAGAGGTGTACCTATAGTACATCCACATTTTCGCCAGATATGTTTAAGTCCCATGTAATAGGGGGCGAGCCTATTGCCAGCAACCAGGCACAAGTCCAGACTCCTGGCTACTACTGAGAAATTCCTAATAGAAAAACCTAGTAAAACTTAGACCGACCTAGGAATTTAACCCAGGACCTCATGCTCGTCAGTAGCGCTTGCAAACACTAGACCAACGCGATCAATTTTTGTTATATTGCCCACATAAGCTCCTTGAAACAAATTTGGGACTAAAACGCCAGCAGATTCAGTTAGGATACCATAGAAAAGCCATCTGTTTTATCTGGGAGAAACTTATGGTTCCCGTGGGTTAAGTTACAACATAATTTCAGGTGGGCAAAGCCATGGGCAAAATAATGCAAGAGATAGCGGCTGTAAAGTACGATCTCTATGGCGGTTTGGGAACGATAAAAATAACATAAAACTGGTGTCACCTGTTCCCTGGGCAGGGATATTAAACGATCTACTTATCATTATATTTTTTAGAGAGTTTCTGTCAAACTATAATATCCGTCCACAAAAGATTCATAAGAAGATTACTTCTGAATTTGTCAGATTTGTGTGCCTTACCGGTCCTAACCAAAATGATCGTTCGCGCGATTACGCGATAGTGGCGTTCATAATTATGTCACTTTTTTGTTCAGAAAACTGAATGGCGCGGGCTTTGGCGACGCGACCACGCTCGAGTTACGTGTTGATTTTGGTAAGGACGCGGTCTTAGGTGTTGGTGCATTTTAAACGGAATTGAAACTACACAGGGTCTACATAGCGTCTACGCATGGTCAAATTGACGTCAATCCCTACGGTAGACGTATGCGAAGTGCGAATCGCAGACTACTGGGTATAGGCCTTTGAAACTGTACAGTGACTTATTTTCCCTGGAAAAAATCTCAAGGCACTCGCTAAAAAAAGAATGATCTACCTAAACTGAATATAATATAAAAAAAACAATAAGAGTTTCGTTACTGCAAAATTTTTAGGAAAACTAACATTTGAAGATCAGTGCAACAGATAATTATGTGATGTTTTGTTTATGGATTTTACGGAGTTTGCATAAGCAACGTTTATAAAATAAACTCCGATGTTTCATACATCTTGATAGTTGACTCCTATACTCCATTACTCCTCGCCGTTCACTGTCAGTCCCTGTCCGGGCGAAAGGACATGTAAACAAACACTTTATAAATATTTTAGTGTAAGCTAAGTTAAAAAGCTTGTAAAACATTTGTAAACAAAATGGATTCAGGAATAAACTTTTATTTTATTTTCGGGTAATTAGTAAATTACGATAGTTAACAAAAGACGGTGATATAAAAGTCGCGAGGTCATCGTAAGGATAAGAAAAAATGTCGGCTCGTGTATAGGCGCGTGCCGCTAATGGTGCCGATTCTGTTGTTCACAAACTAAACTAAATTTAATTTCAGTGCATCTTTTTCTTTCTATTTCATTAAGAAAAGGACAGAAGATAAATTTTAGTTTAGTCTTGTCATATTAATCAGCGCCTGACGTAAATTGACGTTATTTTAGTAGGCATGTTTTTAATCACGTCTTAACTTGTATGGAGTAGTGTTAGGCGCTGATTAATTTGATAGGACTCATGTGTCCTCCATGCTGCGCCGACAAGTTTAATGTTTACTAACAATTTATGGATTTTCCAAAATAAAATGATTATCTATTATTGGTATTATAAGTGTGCCCAGACAACTATGTACAGACGCCAGCACATCAAGCTACCCGAAACTGTAAAATTTTCCCAATCAACCGTGAACCTAATTAGCAATAAAGTTGAAAATCTATTAAAGTTTTACAGATTGTAGTAGCTTGATCTGCTGGCGTTTGTACCTATCGTGACTGAACATGATAAATATGAAATAATTATTTGCGCCTGTGGAAAAATATCAGGCAATGTCTGTGATTATTGAATGTGAAAACAGTATTTTCATTATTTTAAAACTATTAAGTGTTTATTTCGTGCTAGTTCGACGCGCCTCGGGAAAGGAGTTCCTGGAAGGACTCGGGGAGGCCTTTGCCCAGCAGTGGGACAGTACAGGCTGAACAAAAAAAAAAAATCATACATACAAACACTCACGCCGTCTTCCCATGGGGGTAGGCAGAAACTATTTTTTTTTTCCATATTGAATTCTAAAAACTGCTTTAAAAAAAATACTGTACTACTTCTTAAGATTTAAATCTAAATCTTAATGGTGTTTAATAGGTAAACGGAAGATGAAAGTATTTATTTATGTAACCAGCAATCCCAATCCTTACAAATTGTGTGACAATAGTATTTTATCTGACCATAAAATATTTTCCGACATCCAAGCGAAATTGTAAACCTAGATGAATATCCAATAGTAAAACTACGAGGTGCCAAGAAAGCTAAATAAAAGACCATTCGTCGAAAAAAATCCAAAGCTAGTCGACGTTTTTACTCGAATAAAAGCCTTTCATGATCAGGAAAGTCTCATAAGAGCTTCTGCCTTCAACTACTTCAAACGTCTTGGAAGTCATCCAAAACTATTTATGGCAAATTTTCGGTGACTTGCATCCTAGACGTCTTGTAGCACAGTTCGGCGCATCTCTGGAGGGTTAGCAGAAAAACTTTTTGAAAATTTAAAAGCAAAGTTTTTTATAACAGTCTCCTTCAAAAACTTATGCAAAAACCACTGGAACTTGACTTTCGCTACGGTAGCGTATCTTACTTCGTTTCGGAGGCAGAAATAAAAAAGAGGATTTAATCAGCAGCTTAATGTACAGACGCCAGCACATCAAGCTACCCGAAACTGTCAAATTTTCCCAATCAACTTTGAACCTTATGCTTTAGTAATAAAGTTGAAAATCTATTAAATAAATATGAAAGATTGTAGTAGGTTGATGTGCTGGCGTCTGTACACTTGAAAAGTAGACAAGACTGGGTGTCCTGTGTCTATGGAATCGTAGTTGATTAATCTTTTGATACCAAATCCATTCACGATAAAAGTATCATTTCAAAATCAAAAACCTAGCCACGTCCGTCTTCAATAAAACATAACCCAAATCAAAATCAAAGAAATGTCCGTCGAATAAAATCAAAGATATGAAATTGTAAAGTAAGATTCAAATTGAAACGGAAATAAATTTTCACAAATATTTTCCAAGATGAGAACATTTCAAATTCCAATCTTGCACTTTAGTCCGATGGTAGACATGCAGATGGGCCGAGAATTTTCAACGATTTGCATCGGTTGCAAAACTAAGTTATGGTAATCTGGCTATAAGTTACAAGCTTGAGCTGGTAAGCTTTTCAATTTTATTGGGAGATTGGATATTTTGAGCCTTAACTCTTTAGGGAAATGAAATCTCCCCGCTTTTAGTAAAGCGAATGAATTAATTTGCATAGCGTTCGTTGAATCATATCCTTTGGTTTTGTACTTGTTGGTCAAAGGAATTATTCAACTGGTATCCTTTGAAGCCTCCTTTGTTAATAAACCTTACTCCTGATTTTTATAATTAGATGGGTACCTACCTAGTTGCATGTTTTAATCTTCATTTCGAGTTCGAGCAGTGGTAGCCCAGTGGCAACAGTTGCGACTTAAAAGTCAGTAGGTCATGGGTTGAAACCCAAACAGGCACTTTGTGTAAATTATTTAATCACCACTGCTCTCAAAACTGTGAAGGAAAACACCGTGAGGAAACCGGAATGTCCGTTTAGACACGTGACATCTACTATCCCGCCCTGGGCTGGCGTAGTGGATTACAGCTGACTTCCTCTCACCGAGAGGAGGCCTGTGTCCCAGCAGTGAGAATATTATGCTACTTGCATATATTTTTTTAAATTTGAAATGGACTTGCTCTTGGCTCTAGTTTAGGTCAAAGGTGACAAAGTCGACGATGGAGCGAGCTTATCCAGAAGAAGCCTGTTCACTCTCACTTTGAAGAGATTTGGGTTGTATGCGCTCGGAAAAGCAGACGCAGGTAGAGAGTTCCACTCTTTTGCTGTGCGCATTATAAAGGACATTTGCAAACGCTTATTGCGAATTGGTGGAATAGCAACCAGGTATATTTGAATCCTAATTTCAAGTTCTATGAAATATATCTCATATCGGGGTCACAAACATTTTTTCGCAACGAACTGAAACATGTGATTGGAATACCGAATACAATAGAAAATATGTAGCAATATTCCATACAGTTACAGATCTGTATCGGGACCAACACATCACTCTTATCCCGGAAATAAACTTGCCAGGACAACACAGCTCTGTGTCAACGAAAACTCAGCCAAGATTTATTGAAGCTTACGACCAACAATATTGATATTCAAAAGCTTTGATAAACATTTTGTTGCTATTGAAGTTTTATGAAAAATAATATTTGGTTTGTATTTTGATTCTACAAAAATGTCTTTCTGTAAGTTTTGTATGGATTTTTGCATAATTATTTTCATACATTTTCTTTCTCTTTCAAGAGGGGCTCGTGACTATGTAATAAAAGCCGTATTAAGGGTCGAACAAAGGTTAAGTTACGCTTGCTGCGGTCGGTCCGTGGATGGGTGATCATCTTTACATACCGAGACCCCGTGCCTCGGAAAGCACTTTAAGCAGTTGGCCCCGGCTGTCATACTTGGATCTTTGACAGTCGTTACGGGTCGTTCGAAATCCGACAACCAAACCGAAAGTCTGACAACCAGTGTTACCAAGGGGTATCGTATTACCCAGTTACTGGGTTGTGGAGGTCTGATAGGCACCATGTAAAATATTGGTATTCAGCTACATCCGATTGGACTAGAAGCCAACCCTAACATAGTTGGGGAAAGGCTAGGCAGATGATGATATATTATTATATTTAGATAATAATTTGGGTGCAGCAGTATCCTTTGATAATTCTAAAAGTACAAGAAATAACCTCAATTATAGTCCCTATGCAAATAAAATTTAAAAATACTGCTAGCACAATTCCCTCTACCTACGCGTTCGGCAAATACAGGTGTTATGTTACATCATAAGAGCATAGACGACACTTCTGTCTTGGCAATAAAATGCATTTATTCCAAAAACCAGAGGCGGTGCGGTCAGTTCTTTCCATCAGTTTGGCCAACCGATAACATGAGTATTAAAAACCAATAAAGAAGCTTTTTGAAGTATTTATGAGTATCCCATGATGCTTACAACTATCTACTCAAAAGCTATTAAATAAAGTGTTACATACACTACATTTTATTACCCCTCAAATTATATATTTTTTTAAACTTCCTAACGGGAACATTTAAGTAGAAAAACCGTACCGTCCGTCAGAGGAAAAATAACGAAAATTCTTACATAAAAAAAAAAATACTTTCACTCTTCAGTTTTTTCCTGCACATACAAAGAACTTTTCATACAGCTAACGTCAGCATAGTTAAAGTAGTCAGCTAATAGCAGGTGCCTGTCGAACGAAGCAAGTTTGCATCTCTTAATTCGTTTAACAGTTGGGTTTCATTATCAGGCACTCGACGAAGCTCGCTCGTCAGGGTTATTATTCGCATGCGTAAACCTTGCTACCGTATCAGAGCGAGTCAGTGCCAGTCAGACACCGGGGCGGGAACACGTCCCGTCCCTGGGCTAGCCAACCTTACATATTACGCGATCGCGAACCACGCCAGACTTGAACTGTTTGTGATAACTCAAATCTTAAAAGTGAACGTGAAATTAACAATAAAACTTGACAGTGATTTTAAAATATTTAATTACGTACTTATATTTAAAGAATAGTAGTTAAAAAACATTTTGTGAGGAATTGTGGTGTAAATTTATTACACAATTTACACATAAAATTGTGAATAGAAAAATTAATGGTAAAAGTGCATTCGACTGAACCAAGACATATTTTCGTATGGATTTTGTCACTAGAAAATTTAAGTGCTACGATAAAATCTGTAGTAATATAACGAAAAAGCTATTTTCCATTTTTACGTAACTTTATGGTCCATCCATCGCATCGCAAGCCGTTTGCACAGCGCTGATCCCCTACTTGTCATTCCCTTCACTCACTACTTTATCACCGCCTTAATCTATCTATTGTCATTCCGATCTAGTAATCCCGACAAATAACCTCTTTTGACAACCTTTTATTCAGAATTTTCTATGCGACAGAAAATCCGACAAAATGTCCTTTCTCCCCAAGGAAATATCAAGCATGCCAGTTGCTCAAAACATTTTAGCAAAATTGTCCCGAACAATCGTATTTTCAGAACAGAAGAGTAACTTATCTTCCGTTTATGAAAATGCTTTTGAAATGCTTACGGGAAATACCTTCACAGTTACATTCAATATTATAAGCCCTTTGAAAGGGTCGCGGAAGGGATTTGGCAAAATAACGCAGGTATAATATGAAAATAGCATTTTAATGCTTTAAATATTTGGTGCTTCGGTGCGAGGGAGGTTGTTATTTTTTTTTTTTTTTTTTGTTTGCGTTGTAGAATGTGTACTACAATTCATGGGTACGAGAGTTTACGCATCAAATTTTCATTATGCAGATTTAAAGAGCGTAGACAAATCGTGTTATCTTCATGACACCCATAATTCAACGTTTTGGGTGAGCGAGCTCCCAAAGCGAAATACTGTTATGAGTTTTGACGTGCCGATTAGCGAACTTTACACAAACAGCCAACTCCAAAACTTTGCAATACCCCTATTTGAGTAACGTTCTAAATTGTACAGAAATAATGTTCACTTATTCTACTTACCAGCATTTTCTCGGCTCTTTGCCAAAACTTGTGCGGGCGTTCGTATTTTTTTTCACTTTTCTCAGCTTTGGTGCATTCAGTAAATTAATTGGTTTGCATGTGGTCAAGTAGATTACAAGGCCTTGAATGCGTCAAATTCATGAATAAGGGCTTTAGAAAATCTAATATACATCTTTTTACAAATTGAACAGAAAGATGGAAGCGGAAAGTCTTTAAGAATTTGATAAGAACTGGAATCGATCTATCACGGCTGATAATACTGGTAAGGAAAATAAACTTTGGGAACAAGATAATCGGTTTGGTAAACATAATTCGTTTCCCATTCTGTCTATTTAGGCTGAGAAAATAACAAATAGCCCTTGGGAATCGATTTATCTTATGACGGCTAAGGACAGCAGCATTGACCAAATCAGAATTTGGGACGAAGATTTTTCTGTGATTTTTAGACAGGTTGCACTGTGGTTATGTCATAACAGTTATTAATGCAGGTGTGTAAATCGTATAAGCCTGTACGGCTTATTACTACACTACATTTTGGAAATTTTCGACCATTAGATGTACGTTACTATGCGTTTTTTTTTTTGCCTTTACCGTCATTAGTGTTTTATATTTTGTGCCTTAATAATAAATAAATATTAAAAAAAAATACTATTTTTTATAGTTTTAAATATTTTTATATATTTTATATGCTAATATTTAAAAATATAATTTATATGTAAATAATGAAATAAAGGATATAATAAATATTAACTTGGAGAGTACATTCTTTTTCACATTCACGAGAAGTGGGTTTTCATACGTGGGTGGTGTTATTTTTATAAATGGGAGTATTATTTTGGTTTTAATAAAAGAAAAAACTTTAACACCATTTCCAGTTCTAGAAGTTTAACACCAAACATCTGCCATGTAGGTAGAAAAGCAAAATCCCACAAACGAAAGACATATAGGAATTCTTTTATATAAATTGTTGACAATGCAGAAATAATAACATAATTTATGATCTACGGTCAAGAATCATGCGTAATAAACTTTAATAATAAACGACATAAACTCTCCAGACATCAACAAAAGAAAACACTTGAAACCTTACAAGGTTTAATAGAATTTTAAATTTTGCTGAAACATATTACATATTTTACTCAAGCGAACAAAATGAAAGCAGTACAGAGCAAATAAATAGATCCTTCTCTCGGCCACAGATACCTAAATCCAGTCAACAGACCGACGATAATTTAATACAATGGACTCGACGATACTCCTAGTTTCAATTGTGCAGGTTTTATAAAAATCTGAACGAATTTTTCGTCTATGTGTACATGTAAAACGAAAAGGCGTGACATCAAAATGTATTATTTCACTCTTAATTCAGCACAAATCTGTTGTGGGTGAGATACTCTCCGAGAATGAAGGATTACTTTGCTACTGTACTCTGACGGTAGAATTTTTAATGAGTCGTCTTGTTGTACAAAATAATTGGATGAAGAGATTTTAAAGATCTTTTTATGGCAACTTGACCTTGAGCAGAAATGTATAATGGTTTTGTCAGTAGTAACTAACGTGTGGCATACTTTACCTAATATATAATAATATGTATATCCGTGACCGACAACTTGACTTACTGACAGACAACACAGCCTAAAACCATTTGGAAGACAAACCCTAAGTAGGTTTATCTACACTCATGCTATAAACCCTCTATAAAAGTTTCTGAAACAGTTAGCTTATTGCCAACATTAAAAGAACCAGTGTCATAGTAACCATAATATCATCCAAACGAGTGTTATAATATTGTACCAAATTTCATTATCTTTATTTTTAATTACCACAGCGTTGTAATTAAAAAAAAAGAACTTATAGGTTATTCGAATTAACGTCGAATCCCGCCGGCCGCCATTTTTGTTCGATATTAGTATTGCAAAAAACTATTTCAAAACCTTTTATAGAGGATTCATATCATGGGTGTAGATAAAGTCTTGTATGCAACTGTCACATAATTAGGTTTTAATACATTTATGTGATAAACCCATATTCGTGTTTTAATACCCTTTATTATACAACAGTTGCATAAATAACTATTAGACGCTCTAAGGATTTTTTAAACTCAACTCCTATTGAGGTTCTAACAATAAGTTAAAGTTTTAATAATAATACATACTTATTTATTTATTTAATACTTCAAGCACATAAATATAGAGGCAGACTTAATGCCATAAGCATTTTGTACCAGTCACCCAGTGTACTTAAATCGGGGTTATCTCTAGAAGTACTAATGCAATAACAGAAATTGATTTACTGAAAGAAAGCTACACTATTTCCATTTCCATTTTTTGTTTTTCTATTTCCCATGGGATATATTTTATTGTATAGATGAATAAACTTCGTCTGTTTGAAAAGTCGTGGGCAGAAGCTGGCAGTATGTTTCCAAGTAGGTAGATTGCCAGAGAAATCGTAAGCATAATCATTTTTTAAAAGCATCATCATCTGTCTAGCCTTTTCCCAATTGTGTTGGGGTCGGTTTCCAGTCTAACCGGATGCAGTTGAATACCAGTATTTTACATGGAGTGGCTGCCTATCTGACTTCTATAATCCAGTTACTGGGTAGTACGATACCCCTTGGTAAGACTGACTGACTTTTTGGCTTCTGACGACACTTAACGACGGTCAAGATCCACGAATGACAGCCGAGATCAACGGCTTAACGTGCTTTCCAGGCAAGGCAAGGCAGAAAGATGGTTACCCATCTGCGGCAAGCCTAACAGACTTACATAAATAAATTGTTATATTAACAATTATAATATTTCGTTACATCATAGAAATGTTCATATCTCTTCGCTGACTTCATGGTATTCAACGGAAGCGGCTTCCGTTGAAGCTGTGAAGCGAGCGCACAATGTGGTTACAACAATAGCATTGTCAACACCTAGTCCGTCTGTCTGACTTAAACTTTGGGCTGTTAGTAAAAGTAATAGGAACTTTTACTGAGAGCCCAAAGTTTAAGTCAGACAGACGACGGACAAGGAAAGCTGAACAAATTGTCTAGAAAAGAAGAGGACTTCTTTTTTAGACAATTTATTCAGCTTTGCCCATTCCAATGTGTAGTATGTTCCTATGGAGAAAGACGGGTAAGAAACTCCATGAACACCCTTTGAAATCAAAATATGGTTACAAAATATTGGTCACATCATTCCTGCAGTTGAAATACACACCTATATTTGAGAACGATGTAGAAAGACATATCGAAAGCGTCCAAAGTAAAAATATTTGAAAAATTTACAATAATTCGCATAAAAGCGAAACTGGTCGTATCATATGTTCAAAACGAAGTGCTTATACAGTCACAGAAAAAGATATAATGTCTTTTTTGTGACTTGTTACCTGACGAGCCTCTTTTTTCAAACTCCCTAGGTACCTACTCAACTTTCTTTTTACTAACTCTTCGATATATTTCATACCCGCACGTCATAGAATGTGCCTCGCATCGCAATAATCCTTTCAACCCTCAAACAGAGCTAAATATATACTGCCGAGTTATAAGTGGCTCTCAACAATAGTTAAATGGGATAGCATTTGAACTGGTGACCTTTTGATAGCCATTCTGCTCCGTGGTCGTTATGAATATTATTGTCTAGATGCTGTATTAATGTTTGTTGACCCATAACCATAAGTACAAAGGAGTAAAACTGAGCTGAGTGTATTGATCGATTGATTGATGTTTCTCGATGCTATTTTTTTTTTTATTTTTTAGATATGTCTCATTTTTCACAAAATTCCTATAATTTTTTCGAAAACACATAAATTCTGTATGGTAATTATTATTCCCTGCCAAATCTTACCACGTGAAAACCACGTCAATATTGTGTCTTGTAGAAACGGTGGAGTTTCTTCCCCATTCTTCTCCATACGAAAACTACCATTTGGAATGGGCGACTAGAATCAATTCGTTTTATTATAATTTTTGACGTTCAAAAGTGCCTTTAATGTGCCTATTTGAAATAAATGATTTGTCTTTGACTTTGAAAACCTATAACGGCAAGGAATCGAAATGTCAACCTTACGGACAATATGTATTTTGACAGTTCAAACCACGCCAACTTCGCGTTCACTTCGCGCGGTTTCATGCATTGTCTCATAGAGAATACGTTAATAGCCGATGTCAGTGAGTGGTGATGAAAGAAATCGCTGCATGGCACGACACACAATTTGTAAGGCGTACCACTGCCATGGTTTCAAAGTAAGGAGTCATTAAGTGATCATAGTGAATTAGGGCCCTGAATGATGTGTTTTCGGGACATTTTTAATCACACTTAAGCTAGGTACCTACTTAACCGTGATTAAAAATGTGTTCGAAAGAGATTTAGATTTTTCAAGTGAAAACTTCTTTAAGCGCGTTGACCCAGTTTTGGTGGGGGACAATCTTATGGGTTCGTCACCAACATGCTATTGTTTTATACAATAATATTTTTTTTTCTTTTAGTTTTCGCTTCTACCGACAGTCCCAATGATTGCCTATGTTTTTTTGTTCAGATAATATTTAGCCACGTAGTACTATTGTTAAAAAACTGTGCTGAAAGAACTTCAGGAGCTCTTTAACTCTGTCCTGTTCTCTGGGAGAACTCCAGAAGCGTGGCGAAGGAGCGTGGTCGTTCTTTTCTTTAAGAAGGGTGATAAGACCCTTCTAAAGAACTACAGACCCATTTCGCTCCTTAGCCACGTATATAAGTTGTTTTCAAGAGTCGTCACGAATCGTCTAGCGCGAAGACTCGACGAGTTTCAGCCACCGGAGCAGGCCGGGTTTCGAGGAGGATTTAGCACCATAGACCACATCCACACTGTGCGACAAATTATACAGAAGTCCGAAGAGTATAATCGACCCCTATGTCTTGCCTTTGTGGACTATGAGAAAGCTTTTGACTCTATCGAGACCTGGTCTGTTTTGGAGTCTCTGCAGCGATGCCAAGTCGACTGGCGATACATCCAAGTGCTGAGATGTCTTTATGAAAACGCGACAATGACCGTCCAAACTCAGGACCAGCGAACTGAACATATCCCCCTGCGTCGAGGGGTAAGACAAGGGGACGTAATATCCCCGAAATTGTTCTCTAACGCATTGGAGGATATGTTTAGGACGCTGGACTGGGATGGGCGCGGCATTAACATCAACGGCGAGTACATCTCACACTTGAGATTTGCGGATGACATCGTTATACTGGCTGAATCGGTGCAGGACCTGCAGCAAATGCTGGACGGCCTAGTTGATTCTTCTGCACGCATTGGTCTCCGGATGAACTTGGACAAAACCCAGGTTATGTTCAACGAACACGTAACCCCGGGACCGATTGCTGTCAATGGCGGTGCTCTCAAGGTTGTTCAAGAATACATTTACCTCGGGCAAACTCTGAAGTTTGGTAAAAACAACTTTGAGAGGGAGGCTAGCAGAAGGATTCAGCTGGGCTGGGCAGCGTTTGGAAAGCTTCGTCGAGTCTTCTCGTCGCGTATTCCACAGAGCCTAAAGACTAAGGTCTTCAATCAGTGCGTCCTGCCAGTTATGACTTACGGAGCCGAAACGTGGACACTCACGGTACGGCTGGTCCATAAATTCAAGGTCGCTCAGCGAGCTATGGAACGGGCTATGCTTGGGGTCTCTCTGAGGGATCGAATCCGCAACGAGGTGATCCGGCAGAGAACCAAAGCTGTCGACATAGCTCACAGAATAAGCAAGCTGAAGTGGCAATGGGCCGGCCATATTAGCCGTAGAACCGATGACCGCTGGGGTAGACGTGTTCTTGAGTGGAGACCGCGAATCGGTAAACGTAGCGTGGGACGCCCTCAGGCTAGGTGGAGCGACGATCTTCGCAGGCTGGCTGGTAGCAGCTGGATGAGAGTTGCCGAAAATCGAGTTGAATGGCGTGCAATAGGAGAGGCCTATGTCCAGCAGTGGACTGCTATAGGCTGATGATGATGATGACTATTGTTAAAAATAGGTAATTAAATTGTCGCGTTTTTTGCCTTTTTCTTTTAAGTCTATCACAAAAAACATTCCAATTCAGCCAGGTAGCTTTTCACATATTTCTCGGTCAAATTTAGCTACTGCAGTTCGGTTCAAAGACTAAGTTTTTCATAGTTTATGTCAGGTCAATAAGAAGTATTTTAATACCTACAAACTTTTTCCATATCTTGTGATTACTGTAAAAATTATGGAAAAATTTGACTCGTGTTTGAAGCAGAATACTGTGTAACGCTATACGAAAACTGTGGCAAATAATATAGTCACTGCAGCTTAAAACTTAAACTTTGGGTGATTAATTTCCCTACTGATAAAAGCCATTGTGTCTCGCGTGGATCCACGTTTAAGCATACGAAGGGTTAACTATTAAAACCTGTTGAGATTTGCTAGCTAATTTAATTTGACCCTGTATAATAAACACCACAGATTCCTACTACACCTAGAATGCAATAAATAATTGAGTTAGAATTTGGTTTGAATATTTTCGTTACCAAAACAACATTTACATTGATTAATTTTTCATTCATTCATAGATATTTATTCTGCGAGGCATAAAACCATTGACTATCCGGCTTTCCAAAGTAAACAAATGAAAGCCAACCGAGATAAAAATACACACTAAATGGAGTTAGTTTTGTCCTCTTTTCCGCTGATATTGTTTTCATTAAATATTTCAATGTTCCAGTTATTCGGTCCATGAATAGGTATGTTTTATTTTATTCTATTATATGACAAAGACAATGCCCCATCTTACAACAATAGTTATAAAAGACAAGTCAAAGGTTACAAAAATATCGCTATAAATTTTCTTCTTTACTTAAAAGTAATTGTTGGCGTGTAAATGATTTTTATTCTGTATTAATTGATTGTGTAATTTTTATTTCCTAATTTATGTTAAGTATAGGTATTTCATGCCGATTGTTTTTTTCGTTTTCGTTTATAGTGTTTATATTGTGTTCTGTCGTTCGTGGATCTTTGACAGTCGTTACGGGTAGTCAGAAGCCCGAAAGTCTGACAACCAGTCTTACCAATGAGTATCGTATTACCCAGTAACTGGGTTGTGGAGGTCAGACAGGCAATCGCTCCATGTAAAATACTGGTAATCAGCTGCATCCGGTTAGACTGGAAGCCGACCCCAAAATACTTGGGACTAGGCTAGGCAGATGATGATGATGATATTGTATTCTTAGAATTGCTTATTTTATGAAGTGTTCGGTCATTTCATGAAATGGTTGTGTTCTTTGTTGTTATAGCAGCAATAGAAATACACACTGTGAAACTTTTAACTGTCAACTTATTCACCGGTTTATGAGATACAGCCCGCTGTCCGCCAGACGGACGCGGAACGGAGGCTTAGTAATAGGGTTCCGTTGGCACGCTTTGCATACGGAACCCTAAAAAGGTTGGGAAAGAATGCCAAGGGCCCAAAAGGCTGTCAGCAATGCCACATTCTATGGCAATACAAACTCTATGGCCAAAAATAATACATAAAACCATGCTAACGTCACATCTCCACAAGGCATCATACTGACCGTGCCGCTAATGTAGTATAGATAAGAAAGCTCATATTTAGCGGAGACTATGGACAAGTATTAAAATAAAATTACGGGGACGCCTAATCAAACATTTTCTTTTCATTAACTTCTGAAGAGAGATAGTGTTACATCGTAAACCGTATACTTCATAGTTATTAACAAAACAAATGAAGTGTACGTGTAACAACAAAGAGGCTTATAAAAAGGAGGTTTTATTTCAGCTCGAGTTACAAGAGAATTTATCTGTAATACCAAGCCGTATTCATACCTTTCCGGCTTTTCGTTACCAACCCGTGCGGGCAAAACGAAACAAAGTTACAATGACACAATATTAGGTGGGACGTTTAAATTATGCATAATAATTTAATAGGAGCCGCGTCAGGTTTAAAAAGGCTGTGATTTCAACTTTATTGTATGCTGTTCCTGTATTATATTTAATTAGTTACAGATGTAACCAATTAAATAATACAATACTGGAACAGCATACCATAAAGTAGATCTCTTCATCATCATCTGCAAAGCAGATGGGTATGGGTGGTATGGGTCGGCTTCCAGTTTAACCGAATGCAGCTGTATATCAGTATTTTAGATGGAGTGACTGCCTATCTGACCTCCACAACTCAGTTACTGGGTAATACGATATCCCTTGGTAAGACTGGTTGTCAGATTTTCGGGCTTCTTACGACCCGTAACGATTGTCAAAGATCCACGAATGACAGCCGAGACCAACGGCTTAACGTGCTTTCCGAGCCACGGAGGGGTCTTGGTATGTAAAGATGGTCACCCATCCACGGACCAACTAACTAAATAAATACATAATATAACTCATATGTTAGATTTATTTTCATTTAGTCTAGCAATTGCAAGTATGACTGACGGGAATGTATGGCTGGTTTCTGTCTGGAATTCCAATAATAGGCACGTTATTAGATTTGCCTGTTAATCAAAGCTTGAAATTCCAATTAGTTATTGCGCTCAATCAGAAGCTACAGCTATAAGGTATCTTCTATAAGGGTACAGTATGCCGTAATTGGTAACGAAACCAGTATAAACTGGCCTCGCATTCTATTGAAACTTCGTACCAAGGTCAAGTCAAGGTCAAAGTGTTACCATAAATTATGTACGTTCTACTGTTCCTATTGAAATCATAGGTTTACTCGTAGCCCTGTTAAATCCATACCGATTAATAGGTGCTGCTAATTAGCACTTATAAGTAAATGGTAGTAAGACCTACCTAATCCTTCAGAATCATAGAGAATAAAATGAACGGTATACATCGAGATATTATGTATATATATATAAATTATATAATAATAATTTATATATTTATAATAATTTTGGCGTTTGACATTTGTAATGTTTTTACCGAGTCTTACACCATGACGTGTGCATCTAAATATTTACAAGACAATGTGAGGAGAAGGCTTGGCGGCTATGTAACGTATGAATAATTATAGTTGTTTTTTTTCATATTCAGAGTGGCAGGGACAGCGTCGTGGCTTTTTCATAAAAAATGAGCAACACCTACGCGGTCAAAATCAAAATGTATGGAACAGCAATTTTTTTTTAACCCCTCAAGCGTCAAGTGTACACCAAGTGTACATAAGAGAAAGTGCTCGAAACGTCAACGGTACACCAAGTGTACAGTGTCATTGTTCTATTTGCCATTGTCATTTTTAAAACAATGACTTTACTTACTGCGCCCCTTCAAATACTCCGACGCGTTGGGTGTCTCGACAGATAGGCGGGCAAACGAGTGACAGGTTAATAACCATCGAAAAATTACAACTCGTGTGAATTAAATTCAGAAATATGCACTGAATCCATAGTAACAGGTTGCGGGTCGATGTACCTGCCATCCTGTATAGAACAATAATTTACTAAAACTAATCAATTTCCCACTTTTGACCACAATTCCCAGTAAATTAAATCTGCACTAAATATTGAAAATATCTGTCATATAGATTAATAGATTTTGTCGTTTTATGACATGCAAATTGCATTGTCCTATACTAGTATACATGAAACAATTATTGAAGGCAATACTACGCCATAATTTCTTCCCACTTTTTACCCACTTTTTTGCAGAAGTGCGCACAAACAGAAATAAAACTAACACGATTCGCTAATCGTGTTAGTGAAAAAAAATTTTTTGTGTGAAAGTATTATCATCACCCGCTGGTGATGATAATACTTTCACACAAAAAATTTTTT
This sequence comes from Hydraecia micacea, assembly GCA_914767645.1. NCBI lineage: Eukaryota > Metazoa > Arthropoda > Insecta > Lepidoptera > Noctuidae > Hydraecia > Hydraecia micacea. The sequence goes on along the minus strand of OU611783.1, from coordinate 12,682,735 downwards.
TAGACAAGCCCTTTTAATAAAAAGGTTTCCATGTTCTTATATATATTCTAACACTGTTTACCAACTTTACTTTTTCAAGCTATTGCGGCTCTTTCTCATTTTGTGCCGCGACAGCAAAAAACTGACGGCTGTAAATGAGATTCCCTAGCATTTGTTTGGGACCGAAATATTTGTAAGACGTAAAAAACGGACTTTTAGGGCGCGTTTAGTTTTTTTTTTGTAGTTTGGAGGACAATGTCTACACTTACATTAAACTGTATTTAAATACATAGGTACATAACTTTCAGACTATAATTTTACACATGCGAATATCAAATTGAATGGTTGACCTTTGGCAAGGGGACAATCTGTTGTACGATGGGTACTTATTAGTCAAAGGTTGGGCTTCTAGTATAATATTTTACCTATAGATTTAAAATCTTATTGCACGTACCTACATACTTTCTTTTATACTAGACATTTAATGTTTTATACGCTCCTAAAGTATTTTTATCTTCAAAGTACACATGATATTTCTCGAATAATTCCTCCTCATTCTCCATAATCTTCCTAACGATGATATCATTGTTAAAAAAATATCACTAAGCTTTAAGTATTGTCAAAATATCGACAAATGCTTTATTGTTACCTCCGATATTTTTCTCTAGTGTCAAATAATTTCCAGTGACGAGGAGAAAACTCGTCGTGAATATTGATTTCGGAGGGCTAAGTATGTAACCGAGCCCTCGGGAACTTCAAAACCCGATAGCCAAAAAAATATTCTATCCCAGTAAAGTGTTCCATCATTAATTTATTTGGAAAGAGAATTTCGACGATTGGTTGTGACGAATTGATATTTTTCATGAGTCCTCCACGGTAAGGAGGGCCCATTTATATCATGGGTTCTGCAATTTATTACTCTCATTTATCATTTCATCGAGTGAGAGCGCCCTAACATATCGCAGCGAAGAGCCGTCTATTGTGCGTTGCCCTTTTATTTATCCTCCCTTATATCGCCCTAATTAATGCTCTGTATAATATCTGATAAGTCCTTTCAACTCGTTTGGGATTATTTGCTGTTTTGTGATAAACAAAATTTGGTACAGTGTAGAACTCGGTTAACATTAAAACCGAAAGCATTTTGTGAATTTTCGATCGTCATTCATAACTTTGTGCTGGTGAATGTTACCGCGATAATGAACTGTCGATCATTATTATCGTTTCGTAGTCTAATATTTAAATCATCATTATTTACCTGTCAGTAGGTAGGTCCCATTTTCCATAGGTTTATTCAATACGCACTTTGAACTCAACTCATTTCAGCAGAGCATCAGTGTCTGAATTCACACGAAAAACTATAAAATAATACCATTAACAATTGAATAACAATAAATATTGAATTATCAGTAATACTTATTTCAAATATCTGTGTGTCACTGGCAGCGTAGTGAAAATCAAACCAAAAATCCATGTGAAAGTGAAGTTTCAAACTAGAAAGCAAAAACTATGTTCGTGAACTGCTAAAACAACAATAAAAAATACAAAAAGAATTGACGTCATAAAGGTAAAGGATAATTTTCGATGAAGGGTAGCGTGTTATGGTGGCAGTAGTAGTCGCAGCATGACCACGTGGATGGCGCTATTCGGGCTAGTGTGGCTGCTCCGCGTGCGTGGTTCGCTCTGCGGCTGCGCGGCGTGCAGGCGCGCGCGCCACGATGCGCAGGAGTCGCAGAGCGTACCGAGCCCGCGTGCGCCCAGCCCGGAGGAACAGGCCCCGTTTGACGTCATCACTCTCGAACATTACACACGTGACGTCACCGTTCAGACCGACTTCGATGATGAAGATGTTGAAGACCTTGATAAAATCGAGATGCAGATTTCTGAAGAATGTAAGTGGTTTTTTTTTCGTATAAAATAAGGCTTTTCTATATCAACGCAATAATGCCAAACGGTAGTTAGGCATATTTCCTCATCTAGTTCCAGCTGGATGTACGCTCTAGCAATCCTGTTGCCTAGTCATGGTTAGTTTGCATACAAACGAGCGACACGCGTCATCGTCATGGGCAACTGCTGCCGTCGACGCGTGGGCAGCAGACGTCGACAACGTGCCGCTCGTGTATGTATTTGAGTACCTACGGTGCTCAAATACACGAAGGGCATGTTGTCGACGGCTGCCGCCAACACGCGTTGACGGCTGCAGTTGCCTCTGCCGTTGACGCGTGTCACACAGACTTATCACCAGTCGAAGACTTTATAATTTACCGAAAGGGTTCATCGTTTTTGTTTTGGTCTACTAATTAGTAACATTTCTTTATACAAAACAAAAATATTGTTTATTAGGTAATTTTACCTCGTGATGCATGTAACACAAAAAAAAAGATTGGAAATGTATCAAAGAATAAACACTAGACTCTCTTCTCTCTCTCTCTATCGTAAACGATCTAGACTTCAATCACCTTAAGTGTACCGACAAGGCTTCTAAAATAATTGGATATGTTTTTTTCTTTTTGTACTATTGCCATTTGATTTCTGTCATGTTTCATAAAGGATATAACTATTGTACGAGTACTTTTGGAATAGAAAACTATATTAAAAGTATATTTTTTGGCTTTAGAAGTTGGTATCTTTGAGACTTTTAACAGGGTTCGCTGATATAATTATCAGTGGATATAAATCATGACATACATCACGATATTTGTTGTTAAAACTAGAAATTTTGCAGATTTAAAGTTTACCCTAGCAACACTTGACTAACAACTGCAATTTGGTTTACCTTTCCCGAAGTGGCGATCTAATCAGAAGTTTCAGGGCCTCACCAAATGGCGTGGAAGATTGTATATCAAATATCGGATATTTTTATATTAATTTATTACAAATATCGGATTTTTATGAACCCTGTTGTAAACAGTCGGACAGTTACCTACATACATGCCATCATTATATATATATATTTGCTACGTTTTTTATACTGAAAACTGTATGTTCAGTCCTTTTTCGGGGATCAACATTGGATCATACGTACCTATTTTCCGTCTTGATAGCAAAGAAGTTTACAAAGTGGTGGAGTCATCCAGTAAAGACAGTATTCTATGACTAGTAGCTCTAACATTTTCGCTTGAATGCAGCCGAATATTTCCCTACTCCAGCAAAGGGGACACTTTCCTTGAGCCTGCCCACTTGCACTGGTTAAGTAGCACTTGGCAGTGACAAAACGACGGTCCAAACATTTGGAGCTGAATTTTTCTAGGGTTCCGTCCAAATTCAAATACTCATAGATCCATACAAATAGTGTTTGCTACTCCACTTGCACCCGCCTGGACGAGTGTATAAAATTGGTGAGGGGATAAACAGTTGTTTCTTTCATTCCTTTGTGAGTATAGAGAACCTACAGAATGTGACTACCATTTATTATCTAGGTAATTAGTTTGCTGTTTTCTTAATCTACCACCAAATACTAAGATAACCAACTATCTTCATTTCATGACTGTCAACATCCAGACTTGTGTTTTTATATTAGTGCAATCTTTTTGTCATTAAAACTATTCTATGAACTTTCATATTGCATAATGAATTGTAATAACATAGGAAATACGTAGTGCATGTTATTAAATTTAAATAACTAGCTGTAATAATTAGTTACAATCCAATGAACACTAATTTGCCTCGAATAAACACAATTTAAATACTAAACTAAAACATATTTACATTTGGATTATCAAACCCGGATTTGAAATGCTGAAACAAAACGTATAACAGATGATAATATGATGAATTATAATGAAGACAGACTAGAGCTCATATGAAAATATCACTTGAATTCGTAATATCTCACATATTCTGGTGCTGGCACCAGGTTGAACATGCAAGTATTATAAGGTGCATAATTAATGAAACAAGATATTGTGTTAGCGCTGACCTACGAAGGCAAGCGTTGATATATCTGCAATGTAGAGTAATCATCTGTATATTATTATTATAAATTAAAGCCGCTTTTCGCATTAGTCTGTGTGACAGCGTTGATCTTCTAAGGATTTATTTCGGTTGGTTTTTGTGTTAAACACACACAAATGTTACACAATATATTATATTTACACATAATAAAGAAATATCGATGTTTTGTTACGTCGTAAAAACCCTGCGAAGCTGGGGCGGGTCGGTAAATGTTGAAAAATCAGTACCTAAAAAAAATATTTACACTGAAATCCATAAAAGTAACAGAGTACTCAGAAATCAGAATTGATTCAATTGATGAATTCTACTACCTGAACATTTTATTTTTATTTGTTCGATAAATCTAGTGAAGATTACGCTTATTGTTTTAGTACAATTTTGAGATAACTGGTGTCAAAGTTCATGTAGGTACGTAGATGATTTTTGAAAATGCTTAGTAAACTTCATCCTTTGTTTTGACTGTTTGATGTTTAAGAAAATTTGGATACATCGAATGATTTATTAAAGTATTAGGTATCCAATATAACAGCAATAAAGGCCATTCAAATTGAGAATTTAAAGAAAAGTGATGTTTAGTTACGAATTCTGGCAAATTTAAAAAAATATATAAAAATCGGGGTTTCTTGAAACCCATGAATTTTCGCCTAGGCTTTATGGGGTGTTTAATTGTTGAAAAAGGGTCACACTATCACGTCTTGGAAGGAATACATCAAATTACAAGTTACCCTGTATAATGTAGGCGCAAAAATCATCTGAACAAATATTTCGATTTTTAAATGATAACCCTACAAAATATCGTGACATGTCACAGTATTATGCACACAGCTTCAACATATCACCGATCACACGGTTCACTTCAGTTTCGATCACGCAAATAAATTGAACAATTCAATGTCGAACCATAGCTATGTAACTTTATCTAAATTTTGCCATTAGTTTTGACTGCCACTTTGAACATGCAAGGATTATGAAGGGCCTACTGAATGAAACAAGAAATAGGTGCTAGTGCTTTCTCTCTCCCTCTGATTCTATACAGGTACATACTTCTAGCCCCGGCTATTTTCCATTTCCCTCGCTTATCCGCATATATACTGTGTAATACGGCATAAATCTCACCTTATATCGTGAAAGTGGAACAGTTTTTTGTACCTTTTTATCAAGTATTACGAGTCCGGGATCCTGCTGAACAGGAGTAACTAGCTTCTGTAAAAGTAAATTTTCTATCCATGAACAAGTGGGCTAGAAAAAGACATAATTATTTTTTCTGGATTTGGTATGTATTTTGACACTGTTTATTGACAAAAAGTCTTGATAAGAGTGCATAAGTTTCATCGACTTCTCGCTTACAATTTTGTCCTGCCTTCCCACTGCTATTAATAAATTAGTAAGTAGGTAATTGTAATTAAAAAAAAACATGCAGCCGTCTACCGTATGAAACTTTTTGAACCCTTTGTTGATTGAAAGTTATTTGTAAATATACTAATAAGCCAAAAAATCTAAGATCTGAAATAGATAAAAAGGTAGAATAAATAAATTAATAATATTCTGTAAACGTTTGTAGTACACACAGATACAGATTTCTAAAAGTGATGGCGACTAAACCTAAATATCAGTATCAATCTATTAAACGAGCCTAATTTAAGCGCTGTTAGGTAATACCTAGTATCGAATAAATTAGCACGGTATAAAGTTCGGTTTAATTTAATAATTACAACGAGCTTTAATACAAAGCTTATTTATAATAAAGGAGCTTTCGATATTAATTTTCTAAGACTTTACTACTAGACTATAAAGGGATGGGATGGCAGGTGAAGTAAACATCTGACAGTGTTTATGCAGATAGGAGCAAAATGGTACGTCGCGTCGTGCGAGCAGCAAATACATAGATCGACATGAATGGTAGGACAATAATGGAGAATTTCGCTAGATAATGAGACTGAACGCGATCAGTATACATATCATCGCGTTCAAGAACTGTCAGTGTCAATATTCCACAACAATGGCATGAGAGTACTACGCACCTGACTTCTCTGAAGAACATCACCGATGAGGTCACTATACATATTTTCCCCTTTTTGGGCGTACCCTCCCAGCGTTGTCAGTTGTAATCCTTGATAGAATAATTACTAAGCATGTAAAATCACAGCAATACTCTTATGTATACAGGAAGAAATTGAAAACATGCGACAAATCGAAATGAGAGATTGTACTCATCATTATGAACAACTTATACTATGGGACCAACCCTGAAATCGCGAAAACAAAATTAGCTGTTCCCTACATTTTGTGTTCGCATAACTCGTTAAAATGTAGGGAACAGCTGATTTTTTTTCACGATTTCAATTTTGGGCCCATAGTAAAAGCTATTCATAATGATGAGTACAATCTCCAATTTCGGTTTGTCGCATGTTTTAAATTTCAACCTGTGTGTGTGTGTGTGTGACTGTTCATGTTCTCAATGTTGACCTTTCTCGTACTAAGCTGACATAAGACCTTTAGTACAAAGTACTAACAATAAATAAAAGAACAAAATACTTTCTATTATTCGTCGCTGCTCGATATAACAAGCATATTATTTTAATGAAGCTATAAAGCAAAGACCCCGTCAAGGGCAATTGCGACTAACTAAAATAAAAAATACTTAGTTGTTGCTAAAAAAACTATTGAATGACGTTTTTTAAAAAAATAATTTAGGTATATTTTTAAGTGTGTCATTAAATCGTATAGTTCATGCATTGGTTGCGTCGTATTAATTTAAATTATTATTTTGGATTATATTTTAAGCATTTAAAGAAAAGAGCACCGATATAAAAAAAAGAAATCCATTTTAATGTGACACTTGTTCTGTTGCGCCATCACGGATGACGTTACTTTCAATATTGATTATCTGAACTATTTAAATATGATTAAAATCCTTATTAATAAAAACGTTCAGGTGCTTTTCCATAACGTAGTCTTTGTGTGATAATCCCTAGCGATGCCTCCATCTTTCATCATCATCGTTCATTCGTCATATTCTCGAACGTAACCTCAACATATTAAGTAGGTAAATGGCAAATAAATACGAATTGCGGGAATCCATGTAAAAAATAGTTAGCAATATAAGAAGGGCATTAAATTATCCTCCAAATATATTAGGTTTGGTTGTGACAGCGGACTTTTCGTTTGGGACAGGGCGCCCTATATTTGATGGCATTCTCCTTTATTAAATTTATTATTAGTTATAAATATAACTTTAAAAGGAGGGGCTTGTGGCTAAGAAATAATAGTCGTACGGTTCGATCGATCAGGTTAAGCTACGCTTGGCGCGGTTGGTCCGTGGATGTGTGACCATCTTTACATACCAAGACCCCTCCGTGACTCGGAAAGCACGTTAAGCTGTTGGTCCCGGCTGTCATTCGAAGATCTTTGACAGAAGTCACGGCTCTTCAGAAGCCCGAAAGTCTAACAACCAGTCTTACCAAGGGATATCGTATTACCCAATAGGTGGGTTGTGGAGGTCAGATAGGCAGTCGCTTCATGTATAATACTGGTATTCGACTTCATCCGGTCAGACTGGAAGCCGACCCCAACATAGTTGGGGAAAGGCTAGGCAGATGATGATATATACCTAACTTTAAAACAAAATATATTGAGTAATCAAATTTTTATTAGAGAAATCATTTATCTTAATTTTTTTTTGTTTTTGTGGTAAGGCTGTTTTATTCAACTACAATAGTTTCCAAGAGGTTCCCAAAAATAAACGAGAGACTCCAAAAAAACATTAAACCACATTTTTCTTAAAAAGTTTAAAGTGAAAAAGTTTCAGTAAAAATAAAAAATATCGCCTCCAGTAATAAAATATCTTGAAATCCATTTTATTCTGTGGCTAATAGTAGGTACTTATAATGAAACCACTTAAAATGAAACTCAGGCGACGACGACTCCCGTTAAATAACAATTTTGAATTCTCAAATTATGAAATTCTTTGAATAAGGAGTAAATTGATACGAAAGGTTAACTAAGGACTCGTATTTGTGTAGTTAAATAACTGGTGATATTTAACAGCTAAACCCCTACTCGAAATCGAACTGAGAATGGGGTCAAATTTGGAAAAAAAAATGCATGTTGTGTTTTCCAAATCAACACTACTTCATCATTTCGGCCGAAAGACGTCCACTGCTGGACATAGGCCTCCCCCAAACACCTCCACTTCGACCTGTTTTATGGCGTTCCTGCGGCCTTCACAAGGTCGTCGGTCCACCTTGTGAGAGGCCTTCCAACGCTATGCGGTCACCACTCCAGAACCTTTCGGCCCCATCAGCCATCTGTTCTGCGAGCAATGTGCCCTGCTGCCCACTGCCACTTAAGTTTGGCAATTCATCGGGCTATGTCGGTTACCTTGGTATCGACAAAAAGTTGTTCAATAAAAGTGGCAAGATGATTTTGGCGCCCCTCTGGCAAAGGCGCCGAGGGGCGGTCGCCCTCTTCGCCCACCCCCAGGTCCCAGGCTGCATTTATCTCTCAAATTTCATAACGATCGGTTCAGTGTTTTAAGCGAAGAAAGGTAACAGACTGACAGATCGACAGAGTTATTATGGATGTGCAGTTTCGTGGTTTGTGGTATGACGTCATATATTTTACGTAGGAACGTGCCATACCGTAATATAACTAGTATCTGTTATATCCATTGTCACGAGTCAAAATGTTTTTCTTTACTTCATGCACCTTGATACGAGTATATCTTTTCCGCTTCAACGTTTTCAGAAAAGCGATTACGTTTATCACAGATGATATAAATACACGTCTATATCGATAAGCTATTCGTGTTTTGACAAGCACCAAAACAGGGGTGTTCAATAGTTATTGGGCTATATTTTCTTTTTATCTCCGTAAGAAAGTCTTAAAACTTCAAGGCTTGTCATTTTAGCTGAGTATTATGTATACCTATAACATTTCCTATTTCGAACTACTTTTTATCATAAACATTCTATCTTTGAGTATGAAATTGCGAGCATGAAGGTACACACGGCTACACATCAAGCTATAGTATAAGCTGACTTCTGAATGTACGAAAATCATAGACAATGCAAGGTCAGCTATAACTGGAAATGTATAGGTTGATTTGTAGCCGTGTGTACCAAACTGCATACATCCGAAAGAAGATGACAACTCTTTATGTGTTATCATCATCTTTCTGTTATAGCTTTTTAGTTTAGACCCAGTAAGTTGTCAAATTTTCGCATAACAATTTTTATATATCAAAATCGTCACCATCATGTTCGTATGGCAATCGGGACTTACGATTTTCCTAACACACGATGGAGTATCTTTGATTACCATGTATACCCATCCATCCACGTGCTGAATGTGCATTTGTAGTTCAACGTCGCAGATTGGTAGATACAATTTAATTATGTTAATCTTTAAATTCATCGTCGCCGTCGCTTGATAAATTACGCTAAAAATAACTATCATACAACTTAAATTTTCTTCAAAGTTTCTACTGATAATCCGAGTCTTCGTCGTCTAATTGGCACTATACAGGGTCAAATTAAATGAACTAGCGAAACTCTGCAGACATGATGGGTTTCGATATCTAAACATGATAAAACAGTAAAAAAAAACTTGAAATGAATTTTTTTTTTTGGTCAACTAAGTACTTGCCTCAAAAAATACCCAACTAGATTGATTGACTAGAGTTATTGGGGTCATGCGCTTGGTAAATTAAAAAAATCGTTTCTTCGGGAAAGTTGTTTAATATGATGAGTACAATCATGTGTATCGGTCACTAATTACCAGTCGCCCTATATATCTCAAGAACTTCTTCATTTGTTTTACCGAGCCAAACTACTCAGGCTTACCTACATTTAAAGCAGAATCTGTGTCATATGGGATAAACGTTGAAATAGTAACAACCTAGTTCAGAAACTAGATCAAACAACTTAGTTTTGCATTTACAATGTTAGCGGTTATGTTGTCCGCCACGTACTTAGCAATTGTCGGTGTAGCAATGTCCCTGGGTCGTGCTTATCTGGCGTGGAAGACGAGTAGTTTTCATTTTTAATTATGCTCAATGAAAACTTTGATCGTCTTTTTTCGGGAGGGTGCCCTCGAGCAACTTAGTTGCCCAGCAATATTTTTGTCTCTGTTGCTGTCTCCTCGCCGAGATTTGGCATACGGGTATTCGACCCAAAAACTGGCCAAAAATAAAAAAGAAAAATACAAAATTCCTAGAAACACATGTGAATCTCGTTAGCTAATGACCTCACGCACACTACCCAGATAGTTTTTTTACGGTAAGCTTATCAGGTAATAACCAGTTAGTCGTCATTTGTGCGCTATACAGAATGTGCATGCATTACGAAAGAGTTATATATATATAAATATCATTTTCGTAAGCGTTATTAAAAATGAAAGCAAGTATTATTCAGTGATGGCTGCAAAGGATAATAGTCAACCAGTTATGTGCAATTATTTTCTTTAATTCAATTCGATTTCTAATGTTAGGTACTCTCAAACTGTTTAGTTTTATCAACTACCTTAAAAATGCAGATTTATTTTTATTTTTATTACAGATACTGGTAAAAAAGTTATAGTTCCGAACCTTTCCCGGTTGTTTTTTCTACTTTATCTGATAAAACGTTTTGTAATGTTTTTAATAATATCAAAATTAGGTACTAAAAACCGCCGAACGTATTTTTTATTGATTTTTCATTTAATTATGGATTGTACCAAACAAACTTTGTATTGCAGCCATGGTACTAAACTTTGCATTTTGTTGCCAACAGGTACTTCTGGCGTGAAAGTTTTAAGTCGAAAAGCCATATTTCTCATGACTGAGGACATCAAAAGGTTCGCCACAGTATTTGAGGTCATATCAAGCGGACAAAAAGCTAATTGAATAAGTTTGAAACTTATTGCGATGAAACAGCAAGGCTGTACGGAGGCCTACCACAAGCTCTTAACGCGATCCATTTTAGGAACTAAACTGAACTGTTCTTCTAATTCGTACCATGACGTCAGTTTAACGATTCAGTTTAGGCCGTGCCATCTGCTGACAGCGATTGTCCCAAACTGAGTCGCAAGTTTTGGTTTCATTCATACTTGTTTGGTACCATGACGTCCATAGAGCAGCTCAAGCGATGCAGTTTAGGAACCTAAACTGGAAATGTCTTGTTTTTGAATCGTTTTTAATTAGATCATGGTAGGCCACCTGTTTCCCAATGACCCCCGCTGTGTAAAAAATATTGACTCACCGCCCCATTGTAATAAAGCATGTATGTTCGTCAGAAGAGGCATCAGAGGCCCGAAACAAACATTTCCGACAATATAGACAACTTCTCCAGGAAATGTTCTAAGGAACAATGCAATTTGGACATTTTAAGTCAATTGCTCCTAACTTCTGACTTATACATTAGTAGTATCAGACCCAGACCACGCAAAGCAGCCAAGAATTTCAGTCAAGAAGCTAGAGAACTAATGATTCCGCCTGAAGTAGCCTTTCACAGTGTTGACGAAAATGCTAACGAAGAAACTTCTGATACAAAAGATGATTCTTCAGAGGAAGAAGAGTAGGAGTTGTTATCAGAGTGATTTTTGTACATATTTTTTGTAAATATAATTTTTTAGTTAATAATTACATTATTTAAAAAAAAAAATGTCATGGAATGGCCCAAATTGTATCTAAAATTCCCCAAAATAACGTATTTTGCTCAAATCGATACATCCAAGTGACAATAATACCAAAAATGAAAAAAAAATAGTTTTGGCCAGCTTTTTGGGTCAAATACCCCTTAGTGCGACGCGCACATGGGAGCGACCGCAACACTACTTTTTGTTAAATTTTTAGTTGAGCGGCAACTGGCTAGCTGGCAACTTTTTTGTCGCAGTGCGCGCACTTGCATTGTAACCCTTAGACGGGCGACAGTCGCGTTCAAATCCGCGGACAAAAAAGTCTCCCAGCTGTCGGGTCGCTACATGCGCGCACTTTCATACAAACTCGTGAGTTGATGTTAGAGACAAATTAGTTGCAAAAACAAAATCAGCATATAAGGCACTGCTCTTTGAGAGGGAGGGGGCCGTAATCTTGCACGCAAGCCCAGTGCTGATGTCACATGTCTTCGATTTTTTAGTTCTAGGTCATGCCGGTTTCCTCACGTAATTTTTCATCACCATTTTGAGAGCAGTGGTGGTAAAATTATTTACACAAAGTACTCTTTACCGGGCCACCACTGTTCCGCTGCTTTCTATACATAAATTATAAATGAAAGTTGCTTTTCGTGTAAGTCTGTGTGACCACGTTGTTCTAAACTGCTATACTGCTGCTAAACTGCTGATTTTGATGCGGTCAAATTTACAGTTTTTATTAAACAATAATAATGAAATCTTGAGGTTTTATTAGGTTGTAAAAACCATACGAGCAAGGGGCGAGTTGCTAGTAGATATATGTATACACAGAAATTTTGGAAAAAAATCAATTGCTCCTGAGGTACCCAGAGCCGCAATAGCTCTTTTGTAGTGCTGATACTTATCTAGTAATAATACTAATCTAGTAATAATACAACACCGTTTGTTTTAATGTTTTTTATCACTTTTTTTTATTAGTCTAATTGTAAAAGAACTCGGTATACAAAAATATACATAACTATTAGGAAAATGAATTATGGCCATGGTGTAGAAAGATTTTTTGTTGGAAATTACCTCCTTTATCTCCCTATTTCGGTTGATGCACGAATTTTGACCATCCTGTATAAGCCGTTCCGGGAACAGGTGGGCCCATAATGGGCAATGGATTGTGAATATTACAAACTGGTAATCTCGACCGCGAGAAAATAATGACGAACCAGGGTATCGTTATTGTGTGATATCGGTAAACAGTTGGTGTTTCACGTAGAAGCGAAAGGCTTTTGAAGTCGAAACATATGTAGATATAAGGAAGAAATTTCTATGCGTTGAATCGTCTCACTTCACAGACATTTTTGCAATAATTGCCCTGTCTACCATCGGATGTTGCGGTATAACTAAAATAATTACGACCCACATTATGGCAACGAATACAACACTGCAATATATAAGCTTTTTTTCCCAAAATGATTTAACCCCCATTTATTTTTATTAATATGTACTTACAATACTATGCCTAATATTGCAGGTTGCAAAACATTTTCAAAAGCGATCTTTACTAACAATCGGTTTTGTCCACAGCAAACGTCGGGAACTACGAGTGCGGGCGAGAGCAGTCGACTAACAGCCCAGGAAGCGGTCGGCAAGCGGCTAGCTACCAGGTTCGACCCATAGCATTAACACGACAAAACATTATCCTGCTTTGTTTTGTCGCACTAGCCTTTTAACGTTTTTCGATTTCCTCTAGCTACGGGTAGTAATAATGGTTCTGTTAACGTTTCGTTATTGGTTACTTTTTGACAGTATTGCTGTAGCTGTGTCCTTGCTTTGAATTGGTGTTATAGGATTTTAGTGATTGTTGTGATTTATTCTACTGTGTTGTTCTATTAGGGTTAAATTACTGTGATTTGAATTATTATATTAAAACCTTTTTGGATAATATTATAACATTTTTGGCTGCATTTAAGCTACTGCGGTCATTATCTGAAAATGCTAAAAATAGGTTTTGTCATATACATTACCAATTTTTTTTTTAGCCAATACTGTCCCATTGCTGGGCAAAGGTCTCCCCAAATTAAAAAATCAAAAGCAGTAGACATACAATGTTCCAAATACATACAATGTTCGGATAAAATTATGATGTAGGTTATAAATTTTCATTCAAAGACCATCTTTTAATGAAAATTTATCAACAAACGTAGTCAATACCATGAAACTCACGTAACGTGCTTAAAATAGCTGGATCGATGATTGTGTCTCCGAGATTGTTAATCTGACCTACATAAAACAACAATTTTTGCCGAAGCCTGAGCATATTGACGTTTATACCAACTGAAACACTGTCTTTACTTGTCATTTTTAATGACAAGCAATTTTCAGAAAATTGTGAGTTTATTCTATCCATGTCAGCTGGGTACTTGCGTAACATATTAACAGTAACAATGGCTTTTGTTTTGACAGTTCAGCAACATTCATTGCGTTATCTACGTTGTTGCGTAGACAATTTTTTCGAACATAATTATGAAGCAATGTATTCGCAATATCATTTAAAATGATTCAGATTGCGAATAAAAGTGTGTTACGCAATAAAGGTGCTGGAAAACATTATGTGCCGGTTCTTATTCAGAAGATAAATAAATTGTGATGATACTACTGTACCGGGGTACTACCTAAGTTCACATTGTGGAATGCAAATAAATATTGATTATTGAGGACTAAACTATAAGCCTAATAGACAGAGAAGTGTTGCTAGGGAGTTTGTTGCCTTCTTCTTTTTTTGGGAGGAACCTGTTCATGCTAATTATAACAAATGGGAAGACCCATTAGTTCTCTCTCTCTAGGCTCTTTATATTAAACCAATAAAAATAAAATATTGACTGGCTCAATATAAAGAACCGGTTAGTAACACATAAACCTGCTGACTTTTTTGGTGGTTGATATTGAGACCATTACCCATACTATTATTATTTTCGCCATTGATATCCCATTGCTGGACAAAGGGGGCCCTACTCTTTTTCTCATGTAAAATAATAAACCTTTTGCTGTGCTGTAATACTAAAGCTTACTTCACAGTACTTATAACAAACAGACTACATTAGCTGTGTGCATTTATACTCATCTACATATAATTAAACAGGAATGCGACATGTTGTAACCACAGCTCAAGTTGCCAATATGTTTGTGTTGGTGTCTGTCACTGATATGTATTATTTTGCTATGCAAATTGCCATGTTTATGCTTGTGGAGGCAATGCAACAACATTTTGCTTTGCAAAACAACATTTCGGGCACTATGACTGCATAATAGGTGATATTAACTGTGCAGCGTGCACGGAGTTGATAAAAATATGGAACATGTCTTGTAAGATAATTGACCGTTACGCGAGGCTTACATCTAATCCGTCATCGGCCGAACTGTGCTCCTACGTAGTCGGTCTATCTCGGCCGATCGAACCAAATATTTATGTAAATGAAAGTGAGTGCGTACCTACACCATAGAATTAATATTAAAACTCCTTCACGTACGCCTAGTTATCGGACGTCACTGGGCGTCGACGGTTGAAGATAGGGCTGCAGGGAAACAGGCGCAATTAGGCACTCATGATTCTTCATTTCATTCATTTCTATAACATAATCAGCCTATAATGTTCCCACTGCTGGGACACAGGCCTTCTCTCGATAAGAGGGAGTGGCCCGTAATCCACCACGCGGGCCCAGTGCGGGTTGGTAGACGTCACATGTCTTCGAATTTTTGGTTCTAGGATATGCCGGTTTCCTCACGATATTTTCCTTCACTGTTTTGAGAGCAGTGGTGATGAAATAATTTACACAAAGTAAAGCGCCTGTCTGGGTTCGAACCTACGACCTACACCTCGTAAGTCGCGGCCGTTAGCACTTGGCCACCACTGCTCTTCTTTCTATACATCACTTTAATTATTGTCATCTTCTGTATAAAATTAGATACAATTCTGCGTCAATATTCAACAACAATTATGGCACAAACAGCACCCTAATTGCGTAACGTACTATCAATCGGAATCTGCATCATTTTGAAGCAAATTGCTAATCCATTGCTTCATAAGTTCGAAAAATGTGTCTGCTCAACACGTAAATAACACAATGAATGTTGTTGAACTCTCAAAATGAAACCGATTCCGATTGATAATGTGTTACGCAATTGCCCCGCTGGTCTAAAACACTGATCACAAAATTCGCCTTAAGATCTGTCTGTTCGTACTTTATGGTCAGACATTGGGTACCTAGAACAGTAATTGTCGCACTATGATTAAGACTGCATGAATAATAAAGCCGCTATTTTAATACAACATTGTATTGAACGGATAATAAACCCAGATCATCTTTATGTCTTCAGTAACAGAAAGCTCAGTATATATCCAAATTAAATCTTGTTTCTCTCAATTTGTTTGTGAAAATGTACACAGTAAAATAGCATTTTTCTAGAAATTTCTGGCACGTGGAAAATTCTCAGTAACCTTTTTTGAATCGCCGCAGGTGTGGTTGTGATACTATATTTTCTGAAGCTCAGAATTGAATGGTAGTCGATAAATAAATTGAGAGTGTTTCGTTTCGTGTGCTATTTATTGGAATGATTACTACTGGCTGACGAAATTATTATCTTTTTCCTGTGGAAATACACATGGGTACACTCCGTGTCCGGAAGGCAGAGGGTCGGACTTATACCGACTTAATCACATAAGAAGGGCACCCGGATCTCCGGTGGAACGCTTCTGTGCCGCTTTCGACACGTCCTTGGGGAAACAAACTTGTTTTCCCCGTCATGAACATAATTGTAATTTACCTTTGTTCGTTCGTCAAACCCACGTTGTAATTGAATATTTGTTCAATCAATCAAATTAGCTTGGTACACAAGTACAACCCAAGTTTCTCTACGAAATTCGGTTTTCCATTATTTACATTTACAGGACAAATAATATTGGCTGGTTGTTTTGTGAGAATTTCTAGCTAGTAATTGCTACGCGAAATTTTGTGCTTGATTTTCTCCGCCCTGCCAATCGGCTCTATGGTTCGAGATAGCCTATAAAGGCTTGCATCGGTTACTACGGCGTATTGTCTGTAGCCGTATAGAAAGCCGAGTCAGCCAACGTTATGAAGTTAAATGTAGGTACCTCTATATTTTGTATGTAGGTACTGAGTAGGTCTCAATACAGAATGGAAGGTAATCCATTCAGTTCATATTTTAGATGAATAGAATAGAATTTTTAGTTTTATTTTAGATTTTTTTAAATATTTTTTTCTTTCTTTATTATTAGATGGTTCTAGGTATACAGAGCGTGGCATGGACATCGACGCGCAAACTGTAACAATGAACTTAGTACATGATTGATTTTAGACTCCCAAGAGTAGACATTTGTCGCCGGTTGCCAAAAATAAAAAAGAATACTGTTTCATAGAAAAATGCAATACCTACGTGGTCAATATGTACGTAACCTACGGAAAATTTCAGTTTCGCTTCAGAATCATGTTCTGAACCCATGGTAACAGGTTGCGCGTCAATATCCCAACCACCCTGTATAGAAAGAATGCAAAGAAAAGGCAAGGCACACAATATTAACACAAAAACAAAAACCCAAAAATTAATTATGTGCCTGAGATATAAATTATATATTATATATTTTTTTTTTTATATATATGTTTTATATCAGTATTGTTATCATCATCATCGCTGTTTATGTTGAAGAACTCAAGCTTATGAGAAGTTATTATTTATTAAACCAACCAAACATTTATTTTTCTTGTGCTTTGTAAAACGTAAAACAGCCAGACTTAAAAATAAAACGTGCGTTATTTTAAGTTATACATTTACCAACCTGTTACTTGAAAAATATTTCTAAAGTGTTAGCTACTGAGTTCGTACTAGCGTTGCCAACGTGTCTAGCGACTCGTAGCATTTGCTTGTCTTCAAATTTTGCTTATTTTAATATTCTCTTTAGTTTTCTTGGCTCAGAAACTAGAAACTTGGAAGTTAATGATGTGTCACACCTGAACTTTATTTTAAGATGTTTCTGGAAAGATAGTTTTATTTTGTAACTAAATATTAGTCTGTTAATTTCAACATCATCATCATTTAAGCCGAAAGACGTCCACTGATGGACGTAGCCACATAGGCCTCGCCCACGCATCATGGAGGTGCTTGGGGGAGGCGTTCGACCGGTTCAATAAACGGACCGGACCGGTCGAGCCGGTGGTTAATTTCATCAAATAATAAGTTAATCCACTTCAGCCACCCATACCCATAGTCCAGCTTTTTATTTTTCCATATCCTACAATAGTCCTACACCAACCGGGGGTTATTCTTGGGTACACTTGCATAGTGCATACAGGGATAATCGTCGGTTGGTGCCGCATTACATTAAAATTTCCTAAGGACCTCTGCGAGTTGGCTTTGGCCCCTCGTACGCCTTCCAAAGGACCGGGACCCCATGGTCCCGAGATGTAGAAATTCAAAATAAATAATAAATTAAATTAAATAATAACATCATCCATCCAAAAAAATTACTGTACTTAGGCACCTACCTACCGGTGTATCAACATCCTTTCCAGTCCATCCATATTAACTGAATTGTAAAAAAGAAATACCAACAATAATTTTCTAATTGAGTTTTATTCGATAGGAAGCCAAAATTCCGAGAAATCTTTTCCTTGTTTTCGAAGTTTTTTAAATTATAAGAAAAAACAAGAGAAAGCAGCAAATGCTTAATTTAAGTACATAATTTGCATCTTATTACATTTTACCGTGCGAAAATCGTTACCGTTTTCTATAGCCCGTTTCCTTTTGAAAAACTTCAGAGGGGAAGCAATATTTTTCATTGTTTAAATATTTTCACCTCCGAATAGCAAAAGGCGACCCAGGTTTTTGCCAAAAGCACTTCCTTTATCACTTTTTCGCTGCCTGCAAAATATTTTGGCACAACAGATTCAACCAGATATTTTGTTCTATCGTACGTTCATTCTATAAAGGTACATCTATTTGGCGAACGAATATAGCATTTCTATTCACTCGTTCCAAAATGAATATTTCATAAAGGAATTCCTTGACACTTGCCGGTGAGGTTAGCATTTGGGTATGACTTCTTTTCTACTTTAAATACCGCCACGGAATAATTACGGATGTGATTTGATACACAAATCAAAATTGGTGGGTGTAATTCATAGTGAAAAAAATAATTAGGACAAAGATGAATACTCTATTACTCGTCCAAATGGTGAACCTACAAAGCTTTGACCAAAAATTTTAATCGCTAGATTTGCCCTCACCGTCCTTAGTTACGCGATAAAGTTACCATACCTAGTCGTTACTGGTCTTCAGAAGCCCGAAAGTCTAACAACCGTGTCGTCCCACTCACTGGCGAACCACTACAAGAAAGACTTAAGCTGTGGCCAGACAGTGCTTCGTTACCCAAACCGTTCGTTCCACCCGCTGAAGACCTCCCACCTGGACATGAGTTACCTTGGGTAACCTGGAAGTCTTTAAACAGACTCCGGACCCAGGTTGGCCGAAGCAAAGAAAACCTGTTCAGGTGGAGATTTGGAGACAACTCCGCCTTGGAGTGTAAATGTGGTGCTGTTCTACAAACAATGGGACACTTAATATCGTGCCCTGCGTGTCCTGTCAGCTGCACGTTACAAGAAATGATGGACGCTAGTGATGGCGCCAAATAAGTAGCCGAATTCTGGGCCGAGTACATTTAGATTGCTATCGACACGCTAAGAAGAAGAAGAAGGGTTTGGTATTTCTCAGTAACTAGGTTGTGGAGGTCAGATAGGCAGTCGCTCCATGTAAAATACTGGTATTCAGCTGCATCCGGTTAGACTGGAAGCTGACCCCAACATAGTTGGGACAAGGCTAGGCATATTATGATGATGATAATGACTGAGAAAAGTAAGCCCACATATTATTAAATAACATTTCCATGACATTCAAGTTAAGTCACTGCGTCATTGTGTGTCAGAGATGTCAAAACAAAACGGAAACACGACTATCTTTTGACACGGTAGGGCAAATCTAACGATTTCAATCTTTGGCTTTAACTAAAAAAAGGGTGCAAGTTTATTAAAGCATATTATTATAATGAGCCAGACCCACTTCGTATATTATACCGCTGAGAGTCGGTCATTATATTTTATTACGTAAATATGATGGCGTGATAAAGGCTTTTACGAAATAACGCGAAGAACTGGATAAATTTTGTGAGCGTATAAAAGAGGAAAGTGTAATGAAATTGCTTGTACCAATTCGTTTGATTCAGCTTTTCTCTTTTGCTTTTAGTTCTTGATGTTTTTAATCAGGGGAATGCTGTGTTTCGTGTTTTTTGTTTTGTAAGCAAGGCCTAGCCAAGAACGCTTGGAATTAGGGAGTAGAACGGGTTATGTCGACGTGATCAAAATCGTACCGCTTTAATCTCTTGGTATTTTCTATCTTATACGTATATTTTCATAGCTATCTACACTCTATTACTGTTTATCTATACTTTAGATAATACATAATGGAGTTTTTTTTTTTTTGTTTGAACGTGCGTAAGCATCTCGGGAACTACCTGAAGGCCAATTCTCGTAATTTAAAACGTTCAAAATCCATTCGCAGTTTCATCTCGGCGACAAACAAATGTCAAAAACTTGTCAAAATGTAGGGAAATTAGAGGTATTTTCGACAGATTGAGACTGAGATCAGACTGTGAAAGTTCTTAAAATTACGAGAATTGCCCCTCAGTTGGATTTGAAAAAGCTGGAGATTATGATTTTTATGGTTTTTATCTCTGGAACTTTCAGTTGGATTTGAAAAATATTTTTGCATATGATAGCAAGGAAGGTTTTAGGCCATCTCACATAAGGCTATGACCCTCGGGAGCCGGGAAAAAGAATAAAAACCAGAAATTACGCTAAGCGAAAACAAAGGATGCGATGCGGTGGGTTAGGGTCCGAATTTCACGGGGACGAAGTCGCGGGCAGAAGCTAATTCATGATAATAATAAATTCTTTTTATTGGGAACTAAGTATACCTACTTTTATAATCATTGAAAAAACTTCGAACGCAGTTTGGCACAAAATCCTATCACTGCAGCTAGTTGAAAAAAAAATCCAAAAGTGCACGACTCATAATGCTCATTTGATCGATTTATTTATTTTTTCGCAAGCTACAATGTTTTCAGGTTTCACACTTGATTGACGGGTTTTTTTTTTTTAATATTTAGATATTTTTTTCGTTTTTAAAAAGTACAGAATTAATATCCATTAAATTATCTATACAATGGTTAATAAATTAAGTAGTTCTGTGTGCAAGAGTATGAAAATAGAAACAGTCGCAAAATTGATGCAAAAAAAAATTTGATCGTAAAGCACTCTCTAATGCTTCGCATTATGAGTCGTGCAATATGTATTTGCTGATTTAACCATTTATGTACACACAGATGTGTAAACAGGTAAAAAGAAAAGAAAAAAAAATACATACAAAGGTGACGCTTATTTGTAAATCTCTTCCGTCATACCTGCGATAGGAAAGTGGATAAAAAAGGATGTACAGATGTTTGTTATATAATTACCGAGTTTACTAAGCTTAAGAAGTATTTAGCCATAATTTCTAAATTGTAGGGCCTTTAGTTTTATTATTATAACGTGTTATCACTAGGTTTACGTATATTTCGCAAATAAAAAATCAATATTTTGCACAAATATAAACTTGAAATGCAAAATGTATATTTCTAAGGAAATATATAAGTATTATGTTAGGGATAAGTAAGATATATATATTATGTTAGAATAGCCTGTAATTGGCGACTGTGTAAGTCCGAAATTATCGTTATCGGTATTTATTGTACACAGAAGCTGTTGGTGTACCGTACCTATAAGTAAAAGCCGCTTATTTTTTTAAACTCGATGATTTATAAACGCTCTGAACTTGTCCACAGGTCCTCGTCTTAGTTATCTCAATGAAGTAACAGGGTCTGATCTAAAACATGAGTTTAGTAGTAATCTGTTTATGGACAAGGAGTTAGTCTCTACACTACAAGTACCTCCTCATGATAACGATTTAAACTTAGCTAAATCAAGCAAACATCAAGTTAAGTTTACACTCAGTTCTAAGCGAAGCTTTGTTAGTTAGGGAGTTGACGAGGCGCGTGTATTTGAGGCCCAGCCTTAATATGTGATTATGGAGTGACGTTTAGCTTCATCGAAATAGTACTTAAGGGTTGTATGTACCTGCCGGGGTAGCGGGATTGTCCGAAGGGGTTACCACTACCCCGGAACATAAAGGGCTAAAGAAGGAACACGGGTGGGTTTTAGTCAGTAAGAGTCTGACACTCCCTTCCGCTACACCCAGAGCGGGAGGGGTCATTTGATGATTTCCCATCCACAAAAAAGGGGGTTCAGAATCATGTACTGAATCCATGGTAATAGAAGGCCAATTTCCGTAATTAAAAACGTTCAAAATCTAGTCGCAATCACAGCTCAGCGTCAATCATAGTCTTAACTTGTCAAAAATATAGGGAAATTAGAGGTATTTTTTATTTATTCTGTGAAAGTTCTTAAAATTATGAGAATTGCCCCTCTGATCGCGCGTCAATGTCCCTGCCACCTTGTATATGGCACTAAATGTTATCATAATTATCTTAGTAACAGTATTTCATAAAGCATATTATGATTGTAGTGTTGTAACTTATATCAAGGTAAATCATCCTGCCTTCAAATATTTATAAGCGTTTACTACGTAACCCTCACACCCACAAGATAAGGAAGGAAATCTTACAAAGCGCTACAAGCGGTTTCCTCCAAGGAACATTTGTAAACCTCTACATACAGAACACTCGGAAGCTGAGAATGTGCCCGCAATACGCCGTGATTCAATTCACTCAGATCTTGGTAAACATTTCCGTCTTTTTCTTGGAAAACGGATGCATCCACAGTGTCGGTTTGTTCACTTCTTATTGCTACATCTGTTAGGGCCCAATTGAGCTGTTTTGTACATCGCCTTATTTAAAATTGTTAATGTTTTTTTTTGTAGCAAAAATAATTATTTTTAATAAATATCGTGTCAGCTCTAAACTTTCCACAGACCCATTTTTGTGTCACCATATCCATCTACCCAATTATAAAGTTTACCAGTTAGTTTCTGCTAGTACGTTTGACAACAAATATGCACGCTCGGTGGTTTTAAAAACTGATGAAAGTTGCACGTCCATTTTCGGCACTCCGCAGTTCAGTATGAAAATTCGTCCAGCCATATTGAATTTTGTCGGTGGCGGTCACGCGTATTGGGTTTTAATCCTTCCCGATCACTCACGGATTTCACTATTTAAAAGTTATTATTGGGGCCAGGCTGCAAATGCTTTGCGCTGAATATTTTAAAGCTATTCCAACACTGCAATGTGTATGTATATTCGAGAGTTGATTAATTATATGGTTCTGAACCATCAGTGGTTCAGAACCGTGTAATTACTCAGAGCTTATTATATGTGATGATGATGATGCGATCCGACCGATTTCGGCTAGGGCGATTCCTTCAACTTCGCAGTAATTGTCGTTCGTGAGCTCGCATGTGGCTTATGTAGCCAATCTTATTATATGTATTGTATGTTCAGACACACAATACATATTACATACGCAGTAATTTACTTTGCTTTTATTTATTAAAAGACCATTATAAAGAGCCTCACAGCAGTTTTTCGGGTAATTCCACTCATATTCACGTTTTACCCTTGCATTACCACAAACAGAACCCGTACTTAGGCATGACATTTGAAGGTTCGACCTATAGAGGCATGAGGAACAGGTTGAGGAAAAAGTTCACTCATACTCCATAGAAAAGGGAGCATCCTCCGACCAGACGGGTGTTGTGTCTGGCGGGCAACTGCCCGATGATTAATGTCGGGCCGTTGTATATATCCTCTCGTCTGTGGCGTCCATTTTTCGCGAATCCCCACATCCGTGGCGGCCATATTGCGCGAATCACCCTGTATGTGGTGGACTTCAGGGTGGTCGGGCGCGATATCGGCGCAGGCAAGTTTAAAAACGTCTAGTAACCGTTGTTCGGTCGTTTGAGAGGCATGACAAGTGATGGTATGCCATCCTTGTTCTTTCCCGTATACTTTGTGCAAATTAGGGCAGCGTAGATACAGTACAGGATAAAATATCGTTAATTATTTACGTCATAGGCCGCGGTATCAACCCGTGACTCAGTCACAGATGCGACGTTTTTGACATGAATCAATCCGTGATTCAAGTCGCAGATGCGAGCTTTTTTTTTTAGGTTATGTTAGTTGCGCTGTAAACTCTGCTTGCGAGATGCAGGATTTTGTGTGACGTCATGATGACGCGTAGTTCGCATGTGGCATTTGTAGATACCGCTACAGACCTACTCAATATGCTACTAGTGCTGCGGCAGTCCTATGCATTGCGGTTAGGACATATGAAGTAAGAGGACTCTACTTCGCTTTTGCCGTCATGCTATTTGTAGTTATGTGAAACACAAAAACTGGAGAATGTTTTGCTGAAATTCTGCGGTCGTTACGAGCCTTCGATCAATGTTGGTCTGTTAAGGTACCTAGATGTCCTATATTTTTACCTAAAATGGCCTAAATCATACGGTCAAATTGAACATAAATTACCTTTTGGAGTGCGGAAACTTTTGGTCTCGCCAGATTGTTCGATTGAACTTCGGGCGCTTAAATCTGTCGGAGCCTACGCCGTTCAAACTTGAAGGGACAGCGATGTCGATTGGAGGGTCAATGACTTTGTATTTTGTTTCAGTTGTTCAAGCCACTCACTGTCTATTAAATGTTCCCAGATAAAAACATAGTAAAGAAAAAAAATACGGTGTATTTTTCTTAACATCAACCCTAAAGGAAGGTTTAAAATGAAATGGGTAATCCAAAATAACTTTGTAATGATATCGTACCTACTCTACGAACTCCAAAAATGTTTGACGGAAAAATATGGAAATGTTAACACATTTATCACAACCCATCCCGATCTCGGTCTATAATTGACAATTTATCTAACAGGAAAATGTCGCAGTTTCCCGTAATCTACCCCACCCCGGGCCGTCGAGGTGTTGATATTCCAAGGCTCTTCGTAAACTGATTAAAAATATGTATCGATTGACGTTACACAATGTGGCAACAATAAATGAAAACCCTGGCTATACTAATGCAGTATGCTGTAATATTTAGGAAATATCAAATAAATCTTATCCTTGAAAAGTGTTTTTCTAACAAACTTCTTCTTCTTCATGTATCTGGCACCGGGAGTGATATGAGGATTCGAATGACGCACCACTGTATTTTAAATCTTATTTTCTCAAAACTTTGCCACTTCCACAGCGTTGTCGATGGCAGTGCAGTGGTCACTTCTAACAAACCAAATCAAATCAAATCCATTTTTTTGCCAGAATGTAGGTTTACAGTGTATGATCTTAACATTGTAATGGCCGCTTCACATTCTACCATTGGATATGGTGTGCAAATTTTTTATTTTAACCTGCAAAATGTTATTATTTTAATTATTATTCAAACTAAATACTAGTGATGGGGTGACTATGGACTTTGCCAATCTTTGACGAAACTATTGGATACTAGCGGCGCCCCGCGGTTTCAACTGCATAAGTGTCGATCCCGTGGGAATGTCGGGATAAAAACTATCCTATGTCCTTTCCCGGGACTCAAACTACCTCTATTTCATTTAAATCGGTTCACCGGTTTAAGCGTGAAGAGGCAGAAGATAGACAGACAGACAGCCACACTTTCGCATTTATAATATTAGTATGGATATTTGAATAGAAACATCGAAGTTTTAGTTTTTGCATGATTATGCGACAAAAAACTATTTTTTTTATAACGCAGAACTCCTATTGAAAACACCTAAGCTACCACGACGTATTATTCGAAATGTTCTTATTTTGGTACATAAAATTAATTTATTCCATAACATGTGCCTAAACAAGAAAACATTATGTACCTAGACCTAGTAAAATTAGATACCTAATTGATTAAAGTACCTATTACAATTTGGAACACAAACTAGTTCATGCTATAACTATCGTTCAACGTACAACCTGCAGCTTTATAAACCAATAACTAACTAAAAGTTCCCAAACTGTTATATTTAGCGTGTTTTAGTTAAGTTTCAGAGGTTATTTTGTTTGTTTGGTTTCCTTATTCGGTTATTTAGGATTGGGGGAAACTGTGAAAGTCCTTAAGAGTTCCACAGGTCCTCTGTTTTGTTTGCCCTTTATTGGTTTAGATTCTTATTTGTTTTGTTTTGTTTCGATTTTCATAATTCAAATCGATATATTAGGAGGATTCTATAAAATATAGGGTGTTAACATCGACGCGCGAACTGTTACTATGATTTCAGTACATGATTCTAGACCTATCAGCGTTTAAAGTTTAGTCGAATTTTTTTTATCAGCCGTTCCATACATTTTAACCGTATAAGTATTGGATTGTTTTAAGGAACAGCAGGTTTTTTTTAACGAATACCATTTCAATGCTGATGTGTCTAGAATCATGCAATGAGTTCATGGTACCTGTTTGCACGTCAATGTCCCTGACACCCCGTATTTTATAAAACTCTCCTGATACATCGATTCGGATGAGTAAAATGTATAGTGTGTGTAGTCTGTGTTTTTCAATATGTCAAAATTAAAAGGAAATAATCCATAGACAGATAGATATAACTGTAGTTAAGTGTAAGTAGTGTAAGTCAAACAATAACAATGTTCTTTAGATATGGAGTTACGTATTTCTAACACAATGACATACATCATCAATAATCATCATACTACGAACAATTCACAAACGCACTATTTCACACCAACACAATACATTTCTCACTCATCTCACAATACGTCATTGTTGGCAGTGTCCTTCGGATACAGACAGCGAAGCCGTGTGGGAGACAGCTGATGTGACGTTGGAACGGGGTGCGAGCGGGCTCGGCTTGAGCATAGCCGGCGGGGAGACTGGCAGCGATGTCAGCATAACGCGACTAGCAGTGGGAGGAGCGGCGTTAAAAGATGGGAGACTGCAAATAGGAGATATTTTATTACAAGTGAGTATCGTGTGCGACCAATAATTCATGAAAGTGGGCAATAAATCGAGAAGCGAGTGTCTCTAGAAACAATCATACCTATGAACCTATTTCATGTTGCCAGATTCTTCTTAATAATTTCGACTGTTGCGATGCCCAAAATGAGGGTAATGTTTTTATGTCATTGTATTTATAGAAGACAAAATATATTTTTTTCTCTACGCAAAAAACACTTTTATACACATTTTACTTTTAACTGGTATCGCTTCTTGGCATAAGTGAATAATTAACAAAGAAATACATATCGTTTCAGGGCTGAAAAAGGTCCTAAATGTCAGTCGTCGACCTATAAAATTCAATCCTAAAATATATATCATATCAATAATTCAAGAATCTTCGTAAAAGCCTGTGGTTCACAGCTAAAAATAGACCATACCTTCGTTGTGTATGTAAATTTGTAGAGGCAACGAACAACCTTAATAAATATGTTAAACATAGGTAGGTAGACGAATCAGTAACCTTAGCGTAAACTTGTAGCAAATTAGTGTGAGTAGTCACCCTTATCTCGTCCATGTGCCACAAATTTGGAACTTAACAAATAGTTTCGAATCATGGTCGAGTAAACTTGATAAAATTATGTCTGAATTTTGTAGAAGCACCTATTTTGAAACTTTTATTAAGTTTCAGTTTCTCTGATAAATTTCACTTCAATCCTGTCGTTTGATACCGGTTGAGGTCGGTTGAGGTTTAAAAGCAAAACGAAATAGATTTAAATTAATACAATTATTTTGTTTCCTCTCCGTCATATTGATGTTTTCCACTGTTTAGCCACTGTTGCCTGTAGTTTTTGCATTACTTTGCTAATTTAAGGTATCAGTAACAAAAATGTCATGTAATATATCTAATGAAATGAATTGAAATTGTTTATTCTGTAAATAGAATATCAGAATTACTTTTACAAGAAATGTCATGTTTAAAAAATAATAAGCTAGAAGGAGTCGACATTTCACACTAACTACCCTTGAGAAGAAATGGCGATAAAATCTCACTTCACATTATTTTCACGCAACTAGGGTCCCTTAACACACTATATAAATCACAATCTGAATCATTTTGAATGATATTTCTAATCCATTGCTTCAT
This sequence comes from Hydraecia micacea, assembly GCA_914767645.1. Classification (NCBI taxonomy): domain Eukaryota; kingdom Metazoa; phylum Arthropoda; class Insecta; order Lepidoptera; family Noctuidae; genus Hydraecia; species Hydraecia micacea. Next base: position 12,654,995 of record OU611783.1, on the reverse strand, counting down.
ATGTTCGAAAAATTTGTCTGATCAACAACGTAAATAACGCAATGGATATTGTTAGACTGTCAAAATGAAAGCCATTGGTACTATTACTGTGTTACGCAATTACCCCAGGTGTACCTACATACAATATTATCTGTGACCTCGCTCCGCACAATACCAGAAACGTTCCTCCATAAAAATGAAATACCTAAGCTATTGAAAGAATTGGATTCAAACTAACAATGGTCTACAATTGGTCGAGAAACACGTTCAGAATTGTAATAAGGCTTTTTAGGAACAAAGGAAAGATTTCTTTGAACTATATTAAGAATACAGGGTACAGCATTTTGATGATTGGTCTTTACATTACAGCTTTAGGTTTAAGAATACCCTATTTCTGGATTGTATTGTAAATTGAATTGTTGCTGTTTCTTAATAACAAATGCACAAAATGATTTACTATTCATTCCATCAATTACCGTTGATGGAATGAATAGTAAATCATTATCATTATAATAATTATAATATTATTATAATAATCATAAGCATTATTCTCCAGTTTCGCAAGGAGCTTATTCATTTAAACTTCTCTTACGCCGAGTTTGTAATAAATAATCTTATTGTCAGGATCAATATCCCGGGAATATACTCGGTACCGCTTATTTCCGCAAAGAACAAAGGAACAGAACGGGAAAAACTTAACGGAAAAATGATAAGGTTCCAATAAATTATGTCATCCCGTGTATCCCATTTTATAAGATGTCATGTAAACATTTTCTGGCGGAAAAAAGAATTTCCTGGCGGAAAATATGCGCCTATAAACTTTTTTTTCACCTTGCTAAGCTATTTAAAATACTCTTCATGTAACTTACTTAAATTACATTCCCAAAACTTTTCTTGTTTAATGAAATTCTGCGTAAGGTCGAATATTTAATATGACAGGTTCATTTTAATATTTTCATGAACCTCCAAATACCTGAAGAGTAATTGCGTAATACACTAAGAGTAGCAATGGCTTTCATTTTGACAGTTCAACAACATTCATTGCGTTATTTACGTTGTTGAGTAGACAAACTTTTTGAACATGAAGCAATGGATTAGCGATATTCTTCAAAATGATTCAGATTGTGATTTATAGTTGCGTGAACATAAATATGTGAAATGAGATTTTCTCGCCATTTCTTCTCAAGGTTAGTCAGTGTGTAATGTCGACTCCATCTAGCTTATTATTTTTTAGACATGACATTTCTTGTAAAAGTAATTCTGATATTCTATTTACAGAATAAACAATGTCAATTCAATTAGGGTGCTCTTGTATATATAAATATATATATATGTGTATAATATTTATTTAGATTAGTATAATATACTGTATGTATGTATTTATTGTATTGTGTAAATGGTACACCACAGACTACCTACAGTATTTGTCTGCCCTTCCCCTTTTTAATCCATCCAAAGGTTGTCTTTAAAAGATCGCTCTTAGCGATAAGACCGCCCATTGTGTCACCCATTGTAAAGTGTCCATATTGATGTCTGTAATTTATATGGTGGGTGTACATGATAAAGAGTACTCTATTCTATTCTCCTTCTGTATGAAACAGCAGATTTTTTTTGTGAATTCAGAGTTGGTCCCATAGTGAAAGTTGTTCATATTCATGGGTAGAACACCCTGTAAAAATTTAGAAACCGGTAAAATAAATCATCTGACGGAGTTATGCCCGAACATACATAAAAAAATAAACATCCGAATTGAGAACCTCCTCCCTTTTTGAAGTCTCTTAAAAATAATCTATTAAGACAAAATTCAAAGTCCTGACTGACTGATATATCAACGCACAACCTAAACCGCTGGTCCCTAGAAACATGAAATTTGGAGGATGTGTTTTTTGTGAAGAGTAGATATCCACTAAGAAAGGGTTTTTCAAAATTCTACTCTTAAGAGGGTGAATGGGGTGAAATTTTCCGTGGACGAAGTCGCGGGCAGAAGCTAGTTAATGATAAAACTGTCCCGGTGTTTCGAAGTGAATTATGATGGAACTAGAAGCAATAAAGGGGCAGATTAACAGCAACAGATTAAAGTGAATAGCTGTACTTTACGTTACTGTAGCTAAGCTCCGTCATGCTATTATGCGTCGAACTAACTTCGTAAAGGTTAATTTTCAGAGCAGTTTCAATGTAAATCTGATCTAAACTGTTGATATATCTATATATAAAATTCAAAGTCCTGACTGACTGATATATCAACGCACCCTAAAGCGCTGGTCCTAGAGACATGAAATTTGGAGGGTGTTACTTTTATGAATAGTAAGTATCCACTAAGAAGGTGTTTTTCGAAATTCCACCCCTAAGAGGGTGAATGGGGGAGAACGAAATTTCACGCGGACGAAGACGCGGGCAGAAGCTAGTTTTAATGTAATATAAAACGTTTATTTACTCTACACAAGCTATGAACTTAATGCTAGACTTTGACAGTAGTGCACAAACAAGGGGCTAACTTTGTGAGAGGCTGGAGCCTGAGATATGTTTATTTAAAAACCTGTATTACAGGATAATAAAATATAAAATATTATGAAAGGATTTAATTGTGAAATCAGTCCCTCTCATTGAGAGGAGGCCTGTATCCCAGCAGTGGGAACAGACTGATTATTGTTTTAATTGAACAAGGACAAAGTCTGGTCAAGTGCACGTTTGACTTTACAAAGGATACATTGAACTTTACTGAGACGTAGTTAAAATCTTAATTAAACTGAGGAGTACTAAAATTCGTAGAACACAAAATTAGATTCTTAATGGTAAGTTATAGCATAAATCTGGGATTGTTACTATTACTCAGTTAAGAAATATATTTTGTGTATTTTCATAAGTGTTACAAGATTTTGCAGATTTAAAATACGCAGATTTCTATATTCTATTATTTTCATATAGAGTATGCGAATTTAACTTATTGGGCGAATTTCACCAAACTTTTATACCTAGAATAAGGGCTGATTTATATTCGTAGAATAAAATTATCGTCTGACAGTTTTTGTTTGGAAGAACTGTCAAAAATTCACGAATAAAATCTATCTGTCGGTTGAAAAATCATCCGTAAGTCTTATAGTGTGAATAAATGTTGAATCGTCAGACGTCGCGTCGGTTTAATTGAACGGATAAAAGATATCTTTGACTTTGAAAAAAGCAGCTTTTTAGCTGAGTAGATACGTTAGTGATGTACAGACATATCAATGAACTGATAAAATTCTGTCATCCCCATGGAATCAAAATTATAAACGGTTCATAAAACACACAATAAATATTAATAGTATAACTTTTTAATTAAACTTACTATGCATTAACTTTTCATTCGTCTAATCAGATTGTAATATCTGTATTGTACAGGCTTAATTAACTATTATTATTCTATCAATAAATATAAATTGTTACTGGCAAGAATTACTACCTATCCATTGGAATAAATCTCAATTATTGTTATTTCCACAGTAAATAACAATTAATTGTTTTAACACTGAGCTCAATTTTACAATGACGTCACTGGCAGTAATTCCCTACTGAGTGAGGTAGCTAATAAATTGTACTGGTAGATAAGATCCTGCCCCAATATTGTTATTATAGTGTTTAAACTATTGCAGATTAAACTTTAATGATGTACAAGTATACTAAATAGTTTATAACGTAGATTGTAGCGACGTGTTTGTTGCAGGTCTATATAGTAATAGCACAGTGTAACTACCTACTAACAGTGGTTTAACTACGCCCATACATTTGACAGGAGAAATGTCAAAGTGACATTTCTCCGACCGTCTGTAAGTTGCTAAAGCTACGGTTTCATGGAAAAGAGGTGGCCGCTATATAACGGCCGCAGTGACGGCTGTCGTGAAATGATGGCACCGCGGATTGACTTTTCAGCGTCAAAAAACGCTCTCTAGGAAAACACACCAATTTACTTTCATAGGTAACGTTTTAGTGACATCATTCGCCGGTAAATTGCAGACGCTATGTGGCGGCCACCGCTCTTCCAGTAAACCGTAGCTTTACAGTGATTCAACGCCATACATTTGGCAGGAGAAATGTCAAAGTGACATTTCTCCTGTCAAATCTATAGACGCCCTGCGGCACTGCTGTCGTTAACAGACTGCAAGTTAGTAGTAGACTGTGATAATTGTAGGTACTAAAATGTACCCTTCAGCTATCTTCGTTTAGTTGGGTCAAAATAAATGCGTATACACTAACGACTCATTCAATGAATGACCCAACTAATGGGTAAGAGTAAGGGCCGGTTGTTTCAAACGGTTGGTTAACGTAACGTACGTCACATATTAACGATGAAGTAACATTCGTTAAATACAAGGCGTTGTTTCACTGCTTAAAAAACCGATTGTCAAAGTTATTCGGGCTGCCATTAAAAAACAATACTGTTTCCCAAATAAAAATGGTTCGGAGATTTTTATAATATTATGAGATTATGACAGCATTTCACCGTTCGCGTCAAATTTTCAAGTGACAACTAACAAGCTTGTCAAATGATAACAAACCACCGCCGACGATTATTTGAATCTTTGATTAAACTTTTAAGGGCTGATTTTTCCAACGCCATGTAATTTTAACCGAGGAATAATTTTGAATTTTTGACAGTTCTCCCATACAAAACCTATCAGACATCAATTCTATTCCACGAATAAAAATTATCTGTCGATTGAAAAATCAGCCCTAAGTTAAAGAAAAATGGATACCTTTACACCAAAGTCACTAACTAATATGATAAGCACAATACGTTTACGTTTGGACTTCACGTGGATTTTGAACATCTGCTTGCTATCCGCGCTGCACGCATACTGTTTCTCATTACGTTTACACTTCACTTGGTATTTTTTTACAGTGAACGCGCTTTAAATTTCTTAAAACTTGTGAACGACCGGTTTCTGTCTCTGATTGAGAGAGAATTTAAAATATCACGCTTTATTTATTTATTACATGGGATTTAAATATAACTGGCGAAATAAGGGTGTTCTAGACCTCTGCTGCTGAAAAATAGGCACAAAGGTAGGTTTGCGCAAATATTTGAGAATAAAATTACGTTAACCAGTGGGTATGGCACCGGTTACAGTAATCGTTATTTTTTAACGTACGTCAAGGCCATAATTTTGTGAAACAACGCTTTTTTTGGTTTGACGATAGTTAGCACCATTTTTGACGGTTACGCGTGCGTCATGTGGATGTGAAACAACCCGCCCTAAAGCCCTAATAATGGTCATCGAATCTTATGAATATACTTCGTTCTTTCGTAGGTAGATGTGAGATGGATTTGTGAATTTATATTAGTTTATTTACTATAAGGAGGTGCCTACGAACTAATAACATTCAACACACGTCCAACATCTTCAGCCTATAATGTTCCCACTGTTGGGACACAGGTCTCCTCTTTGTGAGAGGGAGTGGGCCGTAATCCACCACGCGGGCCTAGTGCGGGTTGGTAAATCCACCACGCGTTGGTACATTAACACATACAAAAACTGAATCAAGTCTACAATCATACAATGTTGTGATCGTGAGTATTTGTTGCTGTTTGAGACACAATTAAAGGTTATTTTCAGTACCTAGAAAATGACATAAAAAGACACACTAGATCCTGTACCTAAACATAAGCATGATCAGCCTATAATGTTCCCACTGCTGGGACACAGGCCTCCTCTCGTTGAGAGGGAGTGGCCCGAAATACGGGCCCAGTGTGGGTTGGTGGATGTCACATGTTTTCGAATTAATCCTGTACCTAAAATCATAAAATTGTCACTCTTTTGTTGATTTGTTAAATTGACTGGTTTGATTTGCCACGTTTTGCATACTGAATCAATGTTATGTTTAGCGAATACATCGACAAATATTCATTGCATACAACTCCACACAAAAATATATCTGACTGTGTTATATATTCAATGGGATTCGCTATTTGAATGTAAATTAGGTGGATGAATGCAATGAATGTATGAAACGCGTGAAAAACATGGCTATATATAACATGGTAATCAAACTCAAAGCATTTATTTCAATGACACCATATACAGGCAATTTTGAATTGTCAAGGAGTCAGTCAATTAGGAATAGTAGTTGTAAGCAACAATATAGTTGTTTTGTTATATTATAGTTGTAAGGAATATTGTATTAGTTTTTGATTACGTATTGTAATCAACGTACGGCCCACGTGGTCGTGGTTTTAAACTTTTTTGTAACCACGAACACATGGTTTAATACGGTTTATTTACAATTATAGTCAGGAATATGAAGCTAGTTGTCAATGTATAGCCAGATATTTTTAGGCATAGAAATTAAAATAAAGTCAGCTATAATAGGTAGGTACTATTAAAAGGTACAATTTGTCACAAAGAACATTGTTGGGTAAATTTAATTCATTTTGGTGCCATTTGTTTCATTTTGGTGCCATTTGTTTCGCTCGTTCCGATTTCAATCACACTCCAATAAATACCTACCGAAATAATTGTGATTTAATTACATTCAAGAACAAAATACCTACATCATAACGATAAATAATATTGTGTTCGACGAATTGCACAAGTATTTGAATCAAAATGCTGTGTCTGACAAATTTTATGTATGCCAAGTATCCTCAAACCCATATTTTGTGCAGGTAAACGACATTTCCGTGGAAGGGGCGCCGCATTCAGTCGCAGTAGACGCTCTTCAAAAAGCCGGGAGCGTCGTTAGATTAGTAAGTTCAGCATCGCTTGCTCTCTCTTTAAAATGCTCTTGTTTAATTGGTTGCTTTATACTTCGCTTCACTAGCACTTTTGTCGCTCACTAATGGTGTGACTGCGAGGTTGGCGCGCGCTCTTGTTTACGAGATCCCTGTGAAATTCTACGATGACGTAGTTTGCTTTCGGCTTGTATTTGTGTTAATGGTGTAAAGTTTATGTATTTTTAAAAGGATTTTTGTTGGCATTATAGATGTATAACCAGTTCAGATTGAGACGTTAATTATGGCTGATTGGCTTATAATATGTTTTCGTATTAACTCGTGCCAACACGAGTTTTGCGCATAAAAGGGTCAGTATTGTTCACGAGGATCAGTTATCTGTACGTTAAATAAATAACAATAAGGTACGCAAACCATATCAAATTAAAATTAATGGAACGCAAAAAAATTGATATGCTGCTGTTAAATATCCTCATGTAGGTATTTTATTATGTTTTAATTACACTTTTGGCTATTCTAAAAAGTATCTCTAACAAGAAAACTGATAATACTTAAACTATTGTTACAAATCAATGCTGGATTGAAATAAATTAAAACTTATGAATAATAAAACAATGAACTACTATAAAACAGCGTCTACTTTATAGGAATGAATTACAAAACAATACTGAATATACAAAAGATACAGTATCTGCAACACCAGTTGTAATACCTGAGATGCTAGACAGCTGACGAAGGAAGGTTGGCATCGCGCCAGTTGAAAAATCGCTGAAGCAAACATTACGAGCAGCACTGAATTTAATTTTTATAAAAAACCAATAGCAAAAAAGTTAAGAATCAAGCCATAATTTCTTATCAAATTATAATAATAGGTATCCAAAATGATAAATGAGCTAGTTACTAAAATAAATAACGACTTTGAATCCACCCTGAAGCTAGAAAATATAACTAAGCGTGTTTTCTTAAAATAACGAGATTAGGCACGCAATCTAGTCAAGAGAAAGTAGTTCTACGAAAATTAGAATTGTTGAGCAAAGTAAATTTCTAAAAAAAACAATTTACTTAAATGTAAAGATATTGTCGCCATTTATTCCGATAGAACCGTGGATATTATTATGATAATATATAAGTTTTAGGTTTTGGATAAAATAGTTGCTCATGCAGCCACTTGGTTTTCTAAACAGGCATAGCTTATAATTACGAGACACAACTATCAATTTAATCCTTTTATTTGTTCTGTACGTTTCGATTTGACAAAAAATTCCGTCGGTCCAATGTGTAGCCATCTGGACACCTCCATCATTTGCTTTGTTTAGGCTGCATAAATTAACAGGAATATAAAGTAAATAATATTATACCTATAATTTTCCAAGTGATCAATATTTTTTTTATCTATCAGCGTGTACGTCGAGCTCGCCGGCCTAGAGTGGTGACACTGTGGCGAGGTGTTCGTGGACTTGGCCTTGGCATAGCTGGTGGAGCGGACGATGCAGCGGGTGGTGGAGGGATCTTTGTATCCCATATTGCTGTTGGTGGCGCAGCCCACCATGATGGCAGATTAAGATTAGGCGATAAAATTTTGGCTGTTAGAGATAAAGATGTAAGTATTGAATAAAATAAAAATGATACGTATGGCTATAACAATACACGATGACCGAAGAAATGATGGATGGATTGTGTGAAGGATGATATGGCTTAACAAGAAATCAATATTCAGTTGACGGTTGATTGAGATGTGTATGGGCATGAGGATGAAGATAATATTATTAAGGGAAGCGTTCCTATTGAATGACTATTTTATGAAATATCATTAGGTTTATAGACCTTAGAGGGTTGCATTGATGTTTTTAATGATTTTAATTCTATAAAGTCATATTTGTAACGGTCGTAAATCATATTTTAATCAACATACAACCTGAAATTTACCTGCAAATTGCAAAAAACGTAAGAAATTTGAATTTCGCGAGCTACCTAGCGCATGCCCCTTAAGTAGAATGGACACTCATAAAAACTGTAGGTACCCAAAAAAATTTTTTTCTAATCAAATAATAAAAAAAAACTACATTCTATAAATGTATTTTCTATTTGTAGGGTATAGAAACGTCACTAATTGGTTCAACGCATGCCCATGCTGTGTCTGCGTTAAGAAGTACAGGGGATCAAGTCACGCTAATTGTCCTATCCGCTGGCAGCTCCGTTCCACCAGTCGCTAAGACCGCTCCACTATATTCAAGTATGTACAGCAAAATATTTTCAAAGTTCCATTATTTTAATCTTTAGTTAGTTATGTCAATTATATGACTCTAGTCTTCAATACCCAAAATTGGTATAAGAGATGGATATTCTCTAAAATGCAAACGTAAATTAATTTGCGCAGATTTGATACTGCTGAAAGTCAATTACGACTTTTGTGACACAAAGAAGACCTACGTTGAAATCCACAATTATTGTTATTAAATTCTTTATTGCGAGTACTCGTAACCATGAGTGTTTATTTTATTGTTAAAATAAACATACAACTATATTAGTGAAACAATTACAACAAAAAAAAAAACACAATGACAAGGTTTAAAATATTATAATATATTATGTGAATATGGTTTAGAAATGATTAAAGATTATAAAAAGAGAAACTAACAAAGTAAAAGAGAAATTAGATGTAAATAAACAAGTAAACACAACCACGAATCAATACGTTCTTTGTGCAGCTAAAACACAAGCCACGTCGTGTTCAACACTTCACGAGCTATTAGAAGAGGAGCCAAGTGAAATACCGAGGTAACGTTGACCCTTACTACATTCGCTTTCAAGGTAACCTACATTTTGTGCGGAAGATTTATTACATGAATTTCTCAACCCAAATATTTCGTTATCATAAAGCATCTTTTTGAGACAGATTTCGTATTATGCAGATGATATTTTTATCCTTAATTCAGGTTTAGAATAAATGGTTGTAACACCGCTGCTATGATATGCTTTATATTTACATTTAGATGCTTTGACAAATTGTTTCGCAATTACTTATCCTTAACTATAAATCGCTTTTACCTCTCATTCCCCATAATATTAAGTGATACGGATTACACCGTCTAACTTGTTCCTTTCGAAGCTACCTTATATTCAGCTAAGTGTATTTTTTATCTTAACATTTTTCAGTTATCACTTTAACGAGTCAATTTTTGGCACTAATCCTGAAACTACAAGACGTTAAATCTTTTATCCAGACTTGTTTTGGCAGCAGAATTGCCTTGTGTTATTTTACTTTATTTAATCAATGTTTTTCTTAGAAAACTGAGCTCTTTTTCGCGCTTTGTCTATTTTAGATTTGCCATCGCTTCCAGCGATTATAAATATTTATGAATTTATGGTTTTAGCTTCATTGAATTGGTAATAAATTAATACATTGTGTACAGTGGTGGCCCGCGACTTACAAGTTGTAGGTCGTGGGTTTGTAACCCAGGCATTCGCTTTACTATGTGTATTTCATCACCACTGCTCTTAAAACGGTGACAGAAAACATCGTGAGAAAGCCGGCATATCTTAGAACCAAAAATTCATTGACATGTAACATCTACCGACCCGCACTGAGCCCGCGTGATGGATTACGGCCCACTCCCTCTCGCTGAGAGGTCTGTGTCCCGGCAGTGGGAACATTATAGGCTGATTATGGTAATATATTGATAGTTGGAATTTAAAACGCTATTTTCAAAACTCCATTCCAAAGCAAATATTTTAACAAATAATATTTTCACCAAAGGGCTTACCACAAATGCTGGTAAGAATTATTACATTAATCATGCCGCCAACTACGGAACAAAGACAATAAGTTTCGGACATTGAAACTTTCGCTTCCTTTGCAAATGAACTCGTAATTCCCCAACTTTTGCAAATCTTTAGTCAAAAAGTAATTTCAGTTTTTTTTTACACAAACCAGACTCCTGTTTCAGCATTTTGTAGATTTTGCATTTCAGAGATCGTATTTTCCACCAGTAATTCATCCAAACTCCTTCTCACCAAGAGGAGACCTGTGTCCCAGCAGTGGATTATTCATCCAAGCATGTAACCTGTCCTCTACCAGAATATTTTAATCCTACTTGTGTTTCGATAATACACTATTCTTTGCTTCCAATTTACTTCAAATCTACCCAAAATTATTCCTGCTTCAAAATGTTGTCCCCAATAAACGTCAAATAACTTCAAATTTCAACCGCACAGATGTGTCCGCATGGTCCGTCTCGTCCGCTCGGGTTCACGTCTCGGCATGGACATCGTCGGTGGACTGGGGGGAGAAGTGGAGGGGAATACGGACGAGGACGCTTGCGGAGTGTTCGTATCGGGTGTTTCCGTGGGTGGCGCTGCCTATGGCATGCTACATAGAGGCGACAGGATACTGAGTGTCGATGGAAGGGACCTTACAAGGGCTACGCATGAACAAGCCGCTGCTGCGTTGAAGGTATCTATTCGATATTTTGGTCATAATTCAACAGTAAATAGCTTGAACCAGATAGATTTTATAGGTTTGGAGAATTTGTCATAAATTTTGTGTTATTTAATATCTTGATTTTTTATTGAACTTGAATGAACTACAGTTGTTACGTACATATAATTATTATAATAACATTTTTGTTCTTGATAATTTGTGTTATTTTAGTTTTCTGATTTTACCTGCAATTGCCGTGCCTAGTGCTAAAATATGGTGATACCAAATTATAAACTGTTTAATATAATAATAATTACGTACGTACTCGTACATTGACGATTTTTTTTTAATGTAACTTATTCTGCTAATTTAATGTTTTTTATAGTAAGTACGACATAATGAAATTATTTTTCTTCTGTAAACCCAAGCAATACTCAGGGGCCACGGTGACAATAGCAGCGCAGTATCAACCCGAGCAGTACGAGAGACTGCGCGCACGCATACGAATGATCAACGCCGCCGCCATGTCACCTCGATCTAGACACGTTCCTGTGCATCCTGATCTACATGCTGTGTATCCAAGGTAACAATAAAAAAGGTTGTTTTACTTTTTTAAGTTTGAATTTTGTGAAAAAACGTATAACTTGTAAATTGAGATCATTTAATTTAGGTCTCGGTATACGAGTATGTCTCGGTCTGTAGACGTTTCACCTTTTTTTAATGTAATTATTCATTGACAATTGATTTTGTTGAATCTAAGTCGAAAACGATAAGAAAATCTACGTTAAGAATATTGGTGTAATTGTTTTTTTGACGTACTACTTTCTATAGAATAATTACTATTTTAGAAACAATTATGATTTGATTCATCATGAATATAAATAAAATTACAATGATAAATAAAATTCAAAAGACTATGGAGGATATAAAGAGTTTATAAGCTGAATGTTCGAATGCCGGGGAGCATCGTCTTTGAAAGGCTGACCTTATTATAATTGGTATACCCTTAAAAAAGGGCAAGTGCGTAGTACTCGCATGGAGCACGTGTACGGTGAAGATGTATGAACGAATATGTAAGAACGTTGAATGAAACACGTGTTGTTCAGACGTTTCATCCCGTCTCCACAGAAAAAGGGTTGAATTTATGATTGTTCAAGTCTATGCAATTACCACTCCTTTGCGTCGCGCAGTCGGGTAAAAATAAAGTAGCTTTCATTTTTGGTAATTGGTTTATTTTTAAACTTAAAGTAAAAATCAATTAGTTCTTTTGATAATGCCTAATTCATATCCTTTGAAAAGGTAAATAGTTACCAAAAACGATGTTGAAAATACGAAATTAATTAATAATAGCCTCCCGACCGACTTCGGTCACAGACAGACAGCTCAACGAAGATTAGCCAGATATGCAGGAGATATTATAGTGCACACGTGTGTGCGTAATCAGTGTACTCTCTGTTCCTTTACTCTCATATTCCGATGGGACGGCAATGCGACACGACCGGGGAGAGATCAGGCGCAGGACCAAAGGCTTAACGTGCTTTCCGAGGCACAGGGGTATTAAATCTCCAACTTCCAAATTCCGGACTGTTACTAAGAAATTCCTAATGGAAAATCCAATAACACTTTGTCCGACCTGGGTATCGAACCATCCCACGCTCAGCAGTCGCGCTTGCAACCACGAGACCAACTAGGCAGTTAACCAAATGAATTATTTTCATATTGAATAATACTCTATTAAATGTGTTTGCGAAGTAGTCAGCTAATACCAATAGGCACTAGCTACTAAGTACGAGTACATCACCAAAAGAGATAAGTAAGTAAGTATCGTCGGATATAGCTAAAGTTTAACAAGAAACCGATGGATGTTCTCGAATGAAATTTAATTTGATAAATGTCTGTTTTCTATTAATTAAATTATATTTTATTCGAAAATATCCATCGGCTTCTTACTAAAGTTTAACTTTATCCGACGACGCTGGTTACTTATCTCCTTTGGTGACCGTACCTTGTTTTATGTAAATCGAGCCTCGGGGGACAAACTTCGTAATAACATCAATTCGGGGAACATTCTCAAAACATAATTACAATATAGACGCCGATTATGAATTGTTTACTGGAATAAAGTCGTAGTTATTGGTCATTTTGTATTTTCAGAATTGTGTATGATCTAAATTAAATGTTTATTTATGTAAGTAAATCGTTTAAGACACTTTTACGTCAACATTTTAAAAACAAGATGGCGTCTTCATTTCCTAGCTGACGGATGCCTGAGAAGAAATTCCGAAACAAACTCAGAGGTTTATTTTAAAGTCCAAATATTATATTATTAGGATTTTATGTGAGTCTAAAGATGCAGGGCTATGTCTGGAAGGGCCTTTTGAAGAAAGAGCCATTGTAGCTTTGACTTGACCTGTTCCATCAGACGGTATGCATGCATCAGTCATCATGTATCTCAATCCTATTTTAGGGAGCTCAACGACCCAACGTCGACCGATGCTTGACCTGGGTTTGTTAATCGGGTTATCCACTACAAAAAATTGTAGCAGCCAGAGGGTCTGGACAAGTGGCAATCGCTGTCAAAGCATTCTGTATTTTTACAACAACTTTCAACTTGATTGATATAAGCTTTTGATAGCTGGTGTCAATCCAATACATTTTTGTGACTTTTCTATCATCGGTAAATATTATATTATATTATATTGGTGACATTTACTAATAGGGTAAGGGTTTGTTCTCAGTTAATTGAAATACACTCGCTGCTCACAGGAGACTAATAAAATAACTAGCGCAATGTGGATGTAATACATCTGCTTTCCCCTTCAAAAAATAATGGTGTGATATTATGTCTTTCGTTTTCAATATTTAAACACCTAATTACCTAATTGTTTATTCAGACCCTTTTTAACCTTAGGATATAATATGAAACAGACGTTACGTTTCACGGATACAATATTATTTATACAAGGTGTTTTTTTTTATATCCCATAACTCTAGGATATGAATGAGACCATATCAAAGAATTAACTGGCATTCTAGCTAATATTATTAATGCGAAACTAAGTTTGTTTGTTTCTTTGTTACCTTTTCGCGCCTAAACAACTGAACCGATCATCCTGAAATTTTGCATATACATTGTCAGGTGTACAGAAACGGACATAGGGTAGGTACCGTTCATCCCGAAAAAAGTGCTGTTTCCGAGGAAAACAACAATAACGTTATTATAATAATAGATGGCGCCACGTGTCTTTCGAATCATGATTGAATTATATTAGAAACTCGAAACTTACATGGGTGAAACCGCGGGATGCAGCTAGTATGAATTATTTTTCAATTATATACTTATTTGTTTTGTTTTAATTTTTCATACAAAATAAATTGACAAATTCACGATTATTAATGTAAAACACCCTTACGTGGCCGACGACCTTGTGAAGGCCGCAGGAACTTGTTGGATGCGAGAAGCACAGAACCGGTCGAAGTGGAGGTGGATGCCTATGTCCAGCAGTGGACGTCTTTCGGCTGAAATGATGATGATGATGACCCTTACGTGAAATATGACAATGTCACATTTTCTTAGCTTTATATGAATGATTGGTTTAAATGAAAATTAATTACTTCCTCGTATTTAACAATGAAACTTAAGATACATGCTCGTAGCTTCAAAACTATGCATTTTTGGGCCACATATTCTAGGACTTTTTGTATTATTTTTACATAGAATACAACCCTAGAGTTATGGGATACGAAAAAAACACGTTGTATAAGTCAAATCCCGAGAGAGTTTTACTTAGGGATAATAATTAATGTTTGTGTGTAATTAGGATTGCAGGTCATGAGACCCTGTTAGAAATGATTATCATGCAAATTAACTGCTTTGTGATGTTACAACGGAGGCAGGATATTAGGTATTGATGTCGCAGATGGATTGTAAAATCCGCTGTTTTACAAAACGGCTTCATTATGTAAAATAACCGAACAAAATTCAGCTGGATTGTCTTTGCGCTAGATTTTACAAAACTGCTACCGACGTTTAGACTTAATGCAGAATGGCTTATCTGCAGTCACAATAAGCGTCTTTCATAAAACTCTGATTAATTTTAATTAATATTGTCCTTAAATTCAACGCTTTCACTTGAGCTAAGGTAATTCGTTTTATTTATTTCAGTTTCGAACGCCACTATTGTTACTACGACACACAGAGCTACGCACGAGCGACAAAATTTAGAACTAAAATCTACAATCTAACGTTTCATTTCATTCTGTTTTACAAAACCGCTAATCATTAATCCGCTGCATTGATAAATGCAAAACGTTTATGCAATTCTGCCTGTTCAAGTTCATTACACACCTACTTACAGAAACAAATAATTTATCATTTATTTATTTATCATTAATTATGGAAAACCGCTGAATGTTATTCAGTTGTTTTTACATAACGGATCTGTTTTTTAAAACAGCGGATTCTACAATCCATCTGCGACATTGAATCAAAGGAGTAGTTAAGGTAATACCTGACTAACAATAGATTGTATTATGGTTAATGAGTCTAGGTACTAACCGTCCAATATAATTATCATGTCCATATTACACGGGACTTAAAGATGACTGGCGAGATGTGGGTGTACACCTCTATCTTACCCTTCCAGGGTTACGGGCGTGATATTATGTTATGTGTCCGTAAGATGTGTTATAGATATGACACCTATTTTCCTGAACACGATGTTCAGTCAAGGAAATAAAAAAATTGTATATCAAATTGACACGCCACGTCAATAATTTGTCGTGTTATAGCCATTTCATAAAACTGTCAAGTTTTGAATATACAGACAGTTTAAGTTGGTCGACATTTTGACAAATAATTAATTTCCCTGAATTTACCTAAATTATCAAGTATGAAAATCATGTATGTCAAGCAGATTCATAAAACAAGCCTTAATTCGCTAAAATACTGATTAACCAGCATTCAATTAGTCTTAGCTCTTAGCTTATATTTTCCTCTAAAACTACTTACTAAGGCTTTTACATAAAATATGTACTAGATAACCAAGTCAAATTTTAAGGAGCGCATTCACGATATTTTTTCGATAAGGCGGGCGTGGTCGGTGGCGGGCCTAAGAATCGCTGGCGTGACGATTTGGACTCGTTCCTGACCGATTGGACTGTGAAGGCACAGCTCAGACAAAAGTGGAAAAATATGGGTTAGACCTTTGCCCAGCAGTGGAACAACAGGATAACTGAAAAAAAAGATGTATAAAGCTCACGACATCATTTTAATTTATAATTTAGTTACATTACAATGACTTACTAATTAATGCTTTTATGTAAAGTAAAAATCTCCTTTAGTTTCACGAAATATAAAGGCATGAAAATGGAACACAAAGAAAAAAGGGTCTGGTCCTTTTTCAGTGATTTGTGACTGAAATAAAAGCGGTATCTTTTTATGACACGGCTTAAATATGGTTCTTCGGCATACCAGCTGAGTCGGTCGTATGTTTAATCATTTTTATAAAATAAAGGTACCTATAGTAATTTTTTCTACGTGTGGATTCGCCTGGACACTTGCAGATTTATGACTTTCACTGCAAACATTTCGTATTCGTTCAGGACTAGCTACGGCATTGATTCTCATGAATTTGAATTGGAATGTCTCACAAACAAAAATTATTAAACACGTCTTTCATTAACTACGACAGTTTCAGGTCCAAGAGCTGCGTAGTGTAAGAATATAATGCCCCTTTTTCACTAACACTAGGCGATACTTAAAATGGAATCCTGACTAAAGTGTGCTGTTGAATTTTTAACTTTTGGCGTTACGCCGAGCGTTGAAAATCCAACATTATTTATTATAATCTTAAGCCTCGTTCAAACTAGAGCACAGGAAGTCACAAAAGACATAACTAATTATGTTGTGCGGCATGTACCCGACACATGACTGTGCCTAAAATGGTAGTTTGAGCCACAAGGACTCGACAAAAAATGTAATTAATTATGTAAATTTTAACAGGCTACATTAACCTCTTTTTCTCTTATTTATACAAAGTGCCCAAAATTATAAAGTTGCTAAGGAAACTTCGTTACTTTACGCCACAAAACTCGCTTAAGTTTTTCTCATCACAGTTTTTTTAATGGTCTTAAATAAATAATTAACTGACAGTCTGCCAACTTTCCCTGAACTGGAACCTAATGTCCGCAAAATAATTAAACCACGTACGAAACCCTGACCGTTTCAGACTCCTAGGTTCTACAAAAGGTTTAAAATATCTCCCTTGGGATACAGAATTTGCGATTTTATTGAAGGTCGTAGAGAAGAATAAGAAATAGATTCCAATTCTAAAATGTCTGCTCCTGTATTTATAGAAACGGTATAAACTGCGGGCGAGACACTATCGGTGGGAAATAAACACGTATCCCACTCCCCGGGAGAACAAAAATGTAGAATACATTTTCTTAAACTTATTTCTTAAATGGAAATAGGCGTGTTTGCTTTCTATTTCACGAATGAAAACGAATAGTGGATAAATAGAGAATGAAAACGCTTCATGTTATTCCAATTAGGTAAACGGACGTGATAACCAAATTAGGTATCTTTGTTAACATTTGACCATGCTCGGATTTACTTGCATGAAACAGACTTCTAGCTTCAAAAGTCAAAACCATTGTGGTAGGTATTCCGACTTTCAAGCAAAGGCTGTAGATATTATAATAGTTACTATACTGGAAAACTATCCGCAGAAATACAAATCGTATTTCTTCATTATTTTACGTTTTGCTGTATTTGAAAATAATTCTCATGAATAAATGAGCAGGAATAAAGCACACATTTTGAATTTTCACTCCAGTCAGTATTGACATTAGAAATTGTTGGCTTCACTCCAGATTTTCCGGAAAATCTCATTCGGTCTTCATTAGCAACTCCAATATAGTATGGAGCATGCTACATGAGAACATTTTACACTATGTTATAATTTCTGTCGCCATTCCCCCAGGGCACTTTGTTTGAAATATGTTATTCATTCTTTAGTAAAATGAAACTGACAACAGCTTTCTCGACAACTTGGTATACAATGTGTTGAATTGCATTGTTAAGATTTTCACACGAGAGTTAAAGGAACAAAGTTACTTGAAGCTACTAGAATTGTTGTGATATTCTTTTCTGAAAAGGTTAGTATATTATATCACTAGAGGTACGAAAAAATTATATCTTAGGAATCCTCTACTCATATTTTATATTCTATCAAAGTTACGGAAATTGGAGTGTTCTAGCGTAGGGCTAACATTTTTAAAGGCAAAATCTACCCCAATACTGGTTACTACTAATCTACCCCAATACTACCCCGGAACATAAAGGGCTAAGGAAGGAACATGGGTCGACCCAGAGCGTGAGGAGTCATTTGATGATTTGCCACCCTCAAATAAGAAAAAAAAAGGGCTACACCTTCCATTCTTTACGACTTTTAGAAAGTATTGCTATATTGAAATAACCTTTATGGTTCAAAAGGACGCACTATTAGTTTTTCATATACTTTTTAACTGTTTCAATAGCAACTATTACAAGGAACGTCGTTATTATCGTTATTATTTTAAGCCAGTGCTGTCCCACTGCAGAGCAAAGGCCTCCCTTCCCACTTTCCACTTTTACCGGTCTCCTGCAATTTTGGGCTAGTCTTTTAAGAAGGAGTCTAACTCATCCCGACGTCTCTTTCTGGCGTTGCCACGTTGTCGTTCCCTAACGTTTGTAATCCACTGAGCGTTATTTTTTTCTCCTCCGACATGGGAACGAAAAGAAAGAAAAATAACTTAAATTAATCATATTTCACAGGTTATGAAAATATTTGTAATTTTGGGTAAATTAAATGAACATGAGATATGACCTTGAATTCAGGTTGGGTTCATCTATCTTGTAGCCCAGAGCACGGTATAATCTTTCACCATGTCGATTTATTCATCCGTCGGCTCTTGGTCAAATATTGAGCGAGGTAAAGAATATTTTTGTTCTTAGGAAATTCAGGCTGGGTAGGGTCTTAGCTATTGTTATGGTAAACTTTTTGTATTATTGATTTTTTCTGCTCGAATCATTTGTAGCAAATATTCTAGTGATTTATTTTTTATATTTAGTAAAACCAAAAAGAATGAGTTATCTTTCCAAAATAAAAGTAAACACAATTTGTAATCTAGTTATAGCTTTCAGCTCACAAAAGTTATAAAGTAGGTATGTTATGGAATCTAAACTTAGAATCACGAGCAAGAACTACTATCTACGTCCTCTGACTAAATGTAACAAGCAAGTTATCCAAACCGGCTTAACTTTAACTCCCAAGTTGAACCTCTGTTAGCTGAAATTAATCGGAAAATGGAAACCCTTAGGAGATTATTGTTTGCGGCCGCGTCCATCCATCCGTCTGTCGCTCGGTCATAACTCACGTACCGTTTAGCCAAGCTACAGGGACCATTAATTACTGAAACCCGGAACGAAATCACGTTTGACACTTGACATACTCAACCGTTGCGTAAGATGTTGTTAAAACATATTTATTTATCGGGCTTGTTACGATGTTAACAAGTTTTTCTTTTTTTCTGTTTCGGTATACCTAAGTATTCGAATAGCTTATTTTATGTAAAATAAAAACGACTTTTGCCACTCTCTTTTAGCGAGTTCTTGTTGGCATTAACTCTAGTCTAAGCCCCGGGATCCTATGTATTGAATCGTCAAGTAATTCGATTAAGTAGCGAAAGCACTAGGAAGTGATGATGACGGGTGTTTTAGGGGACTGTCTTTTGTAATTTTGATGTTCGAAAAGTGCTGATTCTCAGCCTAATTTGAATAAATGACTTTTGAATTTTAGCAATTTTTATTTTGTCAACCAATCCAGTGCAAAAGCACTCCCTTTACATTAGATTTCATAATACAATGTATTTGAAACGATAACTAGTGGAGTTGTTGTTTATTCCTAGTTACAGAAACAGATCAAACTAGTCAACACTCTGTTTGGAAATCTAATCACGTCGCGCTCTCGTAGGTAATCCCAATTCCCAGCTGGTGAAACCATTTCCTACTGAGTGCTAACTTTATATTTCTAACATTTTACTGGCTAAAATAGTTCGTGTACATGTGATGCGGAGTAATGAGGAGCATGTGACAAGAAAAGTGCTGAATATTAATGTAGATGGCTAGAAGAAAACACGGACCAAAGAAAAGATGAATGGTTTGTGTGAAAGATAATGTTATGCTTAAGGTCCGGCCGCGCTAAATTTGCCAAAGATGTAAACAACAATGGCCGCTCACAATTGAATAAAATCGATATTATTCAATTTCGAGCGGCCATTGTTGTTTACATCTTTGGCAAAATTAGCGCGGCCGAACCTTAGGTAGAAAGTGCACTGACATTGACGACTCGTAGAAATGAGATGCGATGATAAAGAAACGTATTAGAAGTCTTCGCCAGTCACAAATTAAAACAGTTAAGGACAGAAGTATGATGATATTGCCAAAAATAGTTAAAGGGGGAAGCGCCAGGGTAGCCCCCGAAATTAGATTCTCTTCTCTTCCATTTTTTACAATTTGCAGGTCAGTGTCAGGTTGCATGTTAATTAAAATATGATTCGCGACCGTAACAAATATAACTTTACAGAATTAAAATCAATAAAACCCTCTAAGTTCATTTAATCATATTTATTGATATTTTATGAAATACTCATTAGTAAGTAAATTTTAATTTCGCGGGCTACCTAGTGCATCGTATTTTCTAATCAGTTTAATTCAAAATCAAAATCAGCATATTTTTATTTCACATAAACCAACATGGGCACTTATGAAACTTCAGAAGCTAGGTGCACGGTTCCAAATTGGTCGTTTCCTATAGAGAAGAACCGGCAAGAAACTCCATGGTTACTCTTTTAAAAATAATTGGCTTTTACAATGTTTTCAAATTACAGTAGGTATGGGAGGACAGCGTAGGCCTGTCAACAAGTACCAGGTACTTCATAAAATAAAAAATGGTCTACAGATCTAAAGTCTACAAGGCTTACAAAGTCCTCACATTTACAAAATAAGAATGTAACAAAAGGATAAATAAAATATAAAAATCTACTAAAACCAAGAGACATGATTGCCATTTCAACCACTAATAAAGAGGTGAAAAATTAAAATTGTCTGTATATAATGTCAAATCATTTTTTAAAAGATTATGTCAAAGAAGTATGTACAAAAAAAAAAATTACCCATACTAATATCAAAACTTGCCCTGAATGTATTGATACACAGGAAGTCATTATGATCAAATCAGCGAAGGATTATTCCAGTAACAGTAAAAGGTTGATTAACTGATTAATTGATTCGATTATGACAGTGGTCAGATGCTCAAACAGTGGCCGGATAGCTACTTGTGGTCGAAACAATCTCATTGGTTGAGTTCAGAATGCGTTATTGGCATGTACGTTGTAGTGGCAGGCAATAGGTAGCTGATAACACATTGTGAGCAGCTTATTAGCTGAGCATGTTAACCGAAATTGAAGTGCTGATTTGAACTAAGCACAGAGCTGACGATATACAGACGTTTAACATTATATTACGAAGCTCAGTTTGGTAGGACCTTATTACAATAAGGTCGCTCTAAGAATGAGAACAAAATTTCGAACAATTATTCTAAAGGAATGCAAATTCCTTGTATTGATAATAGTTTCGGATTGATTGATACCAACGATTGAAGAGCCACATTTCCAATACGAATTTTTGAAAAACGGTTTTTTATGTACGAATATATTACGATATTGTAAGAATTAAATTACTGTTTTACAGAATAGAATAGGTACTCTCTCTCTCTCTCTCTTATGTACACCTTATACTATTCATACATAATCAGCCTATAATGTTCCCACTGCTGGGACACAGCCGTCCTCTCAGTGAGAGGGAGTGGGCCGTAATCCACCACACGGGCCCAGTGTGGGTTAGCAGACGTCACATGTCTTCGAATTTTTTGGTTCTAGGGCATGCCGGTTTCCTCACGATGGTTTCCTTCTCCATTTTGAGAGCAGTGGTAATGAAATAATTTACACAAAGTAAAGCGCCTGTCTGGATTCGAGCCTACGACCTACAACTCGTCAGTCGCGGCCGTTACCACTTGGCCACCACTGCTCCCCATATAAATTACAGTTATAAATGTGGAAATTTTACATAAGGTGACAAAATAACAGTCTTATCGCTAAGAGCGATCTTTTAAAGACAACCTTAACACGTTGTTGTTGTTTAAATGTTGTTTTATTTATATCATCTTTTACATATAGTTTGTATTTCGCCGTCTCTTGTCCTTAAGTTTATCTTCAATTTATATTTCAACCTTTTATTTTTGTTCCACAGGTAGCAGTGAGCTGGCTGTGAAGATGACCATTTCATGAGAACTGAATACTAGTTAGTGAAAATTTATAACTATGTATGTTAAACAATAAAAAATATCAATTTCATAAATGTGGCCATGTGGCTTCCCTCTTTATCAACCCGTTTATTGATAAAATCTTTGTAGTTGGTGACTCTCATACTAACAATTAAATCTGGATATTGTTTTCATTAGTCTTTTCCAAAGTATGAAGTTCCTATTTAGATATTTATGACATTGTTTGTTATTATTTACTTACAGCTATCATTTTTTAAATAATTTTATAGCCAAAGGATTAAAAAAATCGTCATAATGGTCTCGATACGACGACTGTAACTCAACTTAACTAGCTTCACTAGAATTTTAATGTTATTCACTTACCAAAAAATAATTTTATTCAGCGATAGATAATCAAAACTCAGCGTCCATAAATAATCATCATCATCATTTCATCATCATTTATTTATTTGGTCAGACAAAGAATATCCATTAACTCAATTTCAACACAACATAAAAATATTACATAAAATCTATACAAAGTCAAAGAAAATAATATAATTTAAAACATAATAATTTAAAATAAAATAAAAAAAACATAACTGATTACATTTTTACATACTATAAAAAACAGATGAGAAAAATCCTAGTTGTGCTCTAAGATTTCATCGCAATACATATTGAGGCTTCTATGAAATGAAGATATAAATACCTACGCAAGCTAAAACCATTCGTGCGACTGCGTGCCGACCCTACCCCATCTTTCCCGAGTCCCCGAGACATCCAACAGACGTGTCCCAGTGAATCCCACTTGAGCCTGACTGACTTATTACCCACATCGCCGATACCTGAATAAAGTCCTAAGCTTCGGTTATGTAAATATTTCTTGGCGACGAGTATTGGGAAACGCAGTATAACTTAGACATGTTGCTTTATCCTTTGTTTCGAATGTGTAAATAACATACGATATTTTTAGTATAATAAATATTTTGTTGGTTGATACTCAAATTATTTCTCGTGTTGTATGAGGGTCATCAGCAGAAACTGTAAATACTGTTCGGAAGATTTTTTAATCTTCATGTATTGTAATCACTGTAAATTCTTAGCTAAGATTATTTCCAATGTAAGTTGTTACACGTAATCTTTTTGGACTGTGATATTAAATTAACGTTCGTATTGTCATTGTACGGTAAATTTGAAACTGAATATACGACATTGGAAAAATGTTTGTGTTATTATTTTCTTGAGAATTTTAATCACTCGTAACTGTAGTATTCTGGAGGGATATAGGAGGCTGATCGCCAGGAATTTAAAGCTAATTCTGACTTGGAGTGAATATGCATTAAAATGCGAAATGCGTTTGAGCTGTCCGAGGACCTACGAGAAGTATTTCAGACAAAACATTGCTGAGTAACTTGTTATTATAATAATAAATTAAAATTGAAAAATCATTGTATCAAAAATTAACTAGAGAAAACTTAACGACGATTGGTCAGCATTTTCTTGATGGCTTACCCAAAATATTCTGACCAGTCATAAATAATCATCTAGGTAGTCATATTTCGTCGATATGATTAATGGACTGGCTTTAACCGATGACATCCCAAAAGTAGGTCCGTGTACCTGTGTGAACAAAAAGAACAATCAACCGGTTTTGAAAGCGAACCTTTAACACAATTCAGTTCAAAAACTTTTGATGAATTTAAGGGTTTGAGTGAATAGTAAAAAGAAAAGATGAATAGTAAGGTAAAGAAGGCAATCTTATAGCAAGATTACGAATTAATAATATATTCTCGACAAACTCGTACCCTCTTACAGTAAGTCTGACGTCACTCTGTCAAAATTCTTCCAAACTCCCGTTCATTTGCGATGTCTTCGTTCTACAAACGTGTTTAAAATTTCAAAGAGAGAGCCATATGTTTGGAATTGTATGACACATTTTGGAGCTGTTTCCGTGAACATTCGTCAAGTGAGTTAATAAAAACGTCAGCTTTCAGATGGTACTTTCTGAATGATTTGATTTAAGTTACGGTTTCCTATAAGAGCGTTTCCGTCATACTTATAACGGACGTCATGAAAACCTGTAATTTTTACCAGTATTTGACATGACGGTGTCAAAAACCGTATTTGGACAATACGGACTCCTGTGACGATCACCGCTCTTCCTGGAAACCGTAGCTTTAGGTATTTACAACGCCTCTTTGTTGTATTGTCAACATCTTTACATTAATTTGTGATTAATTCTAAGGTTTGAAAGAGATTGTTTAACAATGGAGTCTCAAATACACATAATGCTGACGCTGTCACACTCGATATAAAAATTCCAGCGTCCTTAAAATGTACGATTTACGATTTGTATCTCCACGTAAAATCTAGAACTGGTTGAAACGAGTATAGCAGCAGTTATCCGGAACATTTTGTAGCTGCAAAGCAGAGTAGCTTTAATGGTACCTGACATTCGATAAGCGTCCATACTTGAAGTAAAATGCTACTATTCCCCACAGTTTTCAGGTGCAGAAAATTCGCGGAATGGCGCTTAAACAAGTAAGTTTATTGCAGCTTTGTGATATGGAAGCAGATGAAACAAATCCGTATTACAATTTACGTCATCTAACAATTCAGATGACGCAAATTGTAATACGGATTTGTTGTGATATTATTTATATATTTATTTAATACTTCAAGCACATAAATGAACAGAGGTGGACTTAATGCCATAGGCATTTTCTATCAGTCAAGATTTGGGCGATGCAGAGACAAACAGTGGTAGGTGCAATCATGAACATTTAGGAATAAATATTTTAAATATAAAGATACGCATAAACCTATCATCACATCAACTATTAAATTGATGTCTTATTTACAATGATACGACTGGTGCAAATGTCTATGTATACATCCATACTAATATTATAAATTCGAAAGTAACTCTGTCTGTCTGTGTGTTACCTTATCACGCCTAAACCACTGAACGGATTTCGATAAAATTTGGTAGAGAGATGGATTGCATCCCGGGAAAGGACATAGGATGGTTTTTATCCCGATATTCCCACGGGATCGACACATATGCGGGTGAAACCGCGGGGCGCAGCTAGCACGTTACAAAGTAAAGTCGCCTTTCGTGTCTATTTGTATGACCGCGTTGTTCTTCTAAACTACGCAACGGATTTTGATTCGGTTTTAACCATCAGTTTGATAATTTATTCAGGATATGTATAAAACATTAATATTAAACTTAGAGATATTTTTAATTTTAGAAACAAGACCATATCACCCCTTTACCTTATATTCCTAAACCGGTCTCGCCGACCGATTACCGACTCATTTATATCCTTCCATACCTCTCTAACAATACCAATACTGTGTCGCTAAGACAGCTGCACTAATGCGCAAAAGTGTTTACTGCATGGCTCCGCGGGGTGATTGCGTAACACTATCGGTAGAAATGGCTTAAATTTTGACAGTTCAACAACATTCCTTGGGTTATTTATGTTGTTGAGCAGACAAATATTTCCAACATATAAAGCAATGGATTAGCAATATCCTTCAAAATGATTCAGATTGTGATTGATGCAATTAGGGTGCTGGACATATGTGATAAAATACGTAAAAGTCACAAAAAATTGCCGCTATCTTTATTTAAAAAGTGGCTGCGAAACTTTTTGTCAGTCAAAACATTATATTTATAGCGTAACAGAACACTAGATTTATAAAAAAAAAAAATTTGGCTGTTTATACAACAATGTTTTTTAAAATAAGAATTGTTTGGTTTTGTGTTGTTTCTTGGTCTGTTTATTAAAAGTATTTAGTTATTGTCTAGTGGATTTGTTTTTGTTTTTGTATCTTTTGCATGCCTACTGTAAGTTCTTGAGCACATTGTTCATCAGCCACTTTCTGCCTTTCTATCTTCTAATGGTCTTCTTAGTCATTTTCAATCTTGTTTTCGACCTGGTCATAGCACAGTAACGGCTTTTGAAGGTTACTGATGACATCCGGTGGGCTATGGACCACAAATCTCTCACCTTACTTGTACTTTAGGACTTTAGCAGTGCCATTAATCCTAACGATTTCGATATCCTTCTATGAATCTTTATATCTTTTAATATCTCTTCTTCTACTACTGGTTGGTTCGACTTCTATCTTAAAGGCTGCTCGCAGCGGGTTCGCCTTGAAGAGTCTTCTTCTGACAGGTGCTCTCTTACCGCAGCTGTGTGCCTCAGAGTGGCGTTCTCTATCCTCTTCTCTTTTCTATTTCTATTACCAGAGTCTTCTTTTTCAATTTCCATCCATCATCATCATCTATGCCGACCATCTGCATCTTTACAATCACTTCATAACGCAAAAAGCACATGCCGCCGTGTCTGCTATGAACAGCGACCTGGATTTGGTAAGCGAATGGCCGTAGTCTTTTGCACTGCAGATCAACCTTAAGAAATCTCAGGCCGTAATTATCGGCAGCAGGTATATGCGGAATATGCTGGATGTTGCGTCGCTGTCTCCACTCTCTCTAAATACAGTTCAGATAGAATACGCGAATCCGGTGAAAATCGTAGACTGCCCATTATGCTCGAGTCAGTCGCAAAATGCACTCGTTCCATTCGTTGAAATGCCTCCTGAGTTTCTTGTCCTTGAACACGAAAGTTTCCCTTGCTCAAACTCTCATTTAGCCCATCATAGACTACGCTGATGACTCTTATTAGAATGCCATCGAGGAGCTGTAAAACAAACTTGAGCAGTTACCAAATATCTGTATTCGTTTTGTTTTCAACATTAAAAAGTATGATCGCGTTTTAAACTTTCACAAGATACTCAAGTGGCTCGCCCTGTTTGACTTTGTAGGAACTCTTGGATAATGTGTACCTGCTATTTCAGTTTCCTTCTCCGTGATCTGACACGTATTCATGGCGATCGCAAAAGCGTTTATCTTTTAACCATTGCCTTTTTTTTAAACACCTAAGTTCTAAGGTAAATCTTTTAAAGCTTCCAGTAATTTGTTATATACCTTTACAGCATTTATGTACGAGTTCCTTTTATAAAATTCGAGCCTGCATTGCGGTAAACAGAGCTCATGTTTAAATTTATTTTTATTTCTAGGAGCTCTATTTCGTTTGGTTACATTTTTGTGTTTAATAAAATATTAGGGGTGTTGGATGGACTGGTGTACAAATAGGCATAATTCTCTAATATATATACACGTTAATGGCAGAATATTGTACTTTTTAAACCAGGGCTTATAGCTATCCGTATAACAGGCTCCACAGATTGCACGCACACATATTTTTGTACTCTAAACACTTTTAAAATATCCACAGAATTACCCCACAATAAGAGACCATACGCGATTACGGACGAAACGTATCCGTGATAGACCAATGGAAGCCCAGGGGTGATGGCCGCGACTTACGTGTGCTTCACCGTTTTGAGTGCACTGCTCTCAAAACGGTGAAGGAAAAAAGGAAACCGGCATGTCCTAGAACCAAAAATTCGAAGACATGTGGCATCAACCAACTCGCACTGGGCCCGCGTGGTGGATTACGGCCCGCTCCCTTTCACAGAGAGGAGGCCTGTGTTCCAACAGTGGGAACATTTATAGGCTGATTATGCTGTATTCGTGATATGCACAGCTTCTGTTGATACCGTGACTCTTAATCTTTTTATTGCGTTGACAAATCTGTCCAGTTTATCACAAACGTAATCGACGTGTGTTTTCCAGTCGCGATTCTGAACAAACTTTATACCCAGTTTAGTACTTGCAATTTGTTCGATTATAGTATCATTATATTCAACACTAGCTTATGCCCGCGACTTCGTCCGCGTGATATTTTGGCCACTGACCCACCACATCGCATCCCTCCCGCTCGCGCTAGTAGGTACTTCGTTTTCTCTTATCGTTATTTCTGACTTTTCATCATTTTGCTCGGCTCCTCAGGGTTGTAGCCTAAAAGTTTCCTCGAGAATTGGGCTATCAAATGAAAAATATATTTTTTCAAATCGATTGGAAGCTCCAGATATTGGATAAATAAATAAATAAATAAATTAGCGCGTTCAAAGAAAAAAAAAACAGCTTTATTATTAGTATAGATTGCTTCTGACGGCTGCGGCTTTCCTCCCCTGTAAAAATTGACTACCCCTTTTCACCTCGTTAGGGGTAAATTTTCGAATAACCCTGAAACAAGTTGTTATTTAATTTTGGTCTCAGGTATAAATACTAAGTCTTGAGTTAATCGGACCGTGCGTTAAAATTCTTCAATACAAACTTTGAAAAACCCCCATCATCCTTGAAGGGGGCTGTTTAGAAAAACTGAAAATGACAAACTTTATAATTTACTTAGATAAGTATTCGTGACAAGTTTCAATTATATTGAGTCAAGAATTAAGTTTTTTCATACAAAAGAAATCCCCCTTTTCGCCCCATTAAGGGTTGAATTTCGAAAAACCCCTTCTTAGTGCTGCCCTATATTATCAAAGAAAGCCGTGTGCAAAGTGTTATGTTTCTAGTCCCAGAAGTTTCGGCTGTGCGTTAATATCAGTCAGTTTCTCCTTTTATAACTGGAAGGTCGTCATAAATAAGTCAAATTAGTCCACCTCTGTATACATTTATTTTGTGCATAAAGCAAAACGATACAAAATAGACAGATTATTTATACAACCACTTTTAAATCGAATTGATTCCGTGTTCATAGTGTTTAATCCGTATAAAATTTCTCAGACAATATTTCTGAACTCAATTATTAAAGATCGTGATAGAAAACATAATTGCATCCGCTTCTGTTGGATAGCAAATAATAGCACTATTGCTTCCGTTGACGATGAGCCGGCTTGTGGTTGAAATATATTGCGACGCCGACGGCAATACTGGATTGGCAACCAGACGAGTTTGCTAATGGTTTCATACTTTATTATTTACAACACCAACAAACCACTTTCTAACTGAATGAACGAATCGTGGACAGGTGAAAAGTTAATTTAATTAAGTGAATATAGTTTGGCGTAAAATGTGTAATAAATTAGCAATAACAATAACCCCAGTATAAACGTAAACGAGGCAAAAGGAGTATTATAAGGATCGTTGCAGGTAGCGTTCTGTAGTTTCTGCCTACCCCCATGGGACGTAGGCGTGATCATGTATGTGTGTATGTAAAAACATTTTCCACTTTTGAAATGATTAACTGTATTTGGGTGGCCCTAACACTTTTACAACCAACGACAGATAAAGAACTCGTTGTGAAACTCGAATGTTTCTTGACGTGTCTTTTATTCTCCAAGTCCTAAATTAAATTACAGTTCGTCATGTCGGAGGTAAAGATGACCGTTACTCGGAAGTAAAGTAAGTTTATTATTATGTCAAAATTAACAATTAGAACAGAGGTAGGAGTGGGTATCACATTTCTATATCATTTATCTGCCGCATTAAATCTATCACTAACACTAATCACCACGTTCGAACAGAGCATAATTACCGCAAAGCGTTACCCTGGGGGCTTGAATTCAAATAACCCATGGATGCTTAAATAACTTGTCAATACAATTTTATGGACGTTAATGTCAGCTGCAGATTTATTCCGCTTTTATCGTACGGGAGATATGGAATAAATTCGCAAAATTAAACACAGGTAAACACACCTATTCATGTTTACACTGTTTTTTTGGCCCAAGGTTGTTTAAATATTTATTTAAACAAAAAGTTGGCCGACCGAGGGAATTTCGACTACAAGCGGTCAAATGAAAATTATTCGATGTATCAATGTCAAACCATAAAGTACCAATTTTATCATTATTGTATGATGATAATTATATCGGGTGCACAAAAAGACGACCTATGCTTCCAACGCGTCTATAAAACAAAAAGGTCAACGAACCGTTATGTTTATAATCACATCTGTTTGAGACTCAAATATTAAAAAAAAGGCGCTAAAAAGAGATCATTAAACCCGTTAGGCTCATAACCTTTTATCATTAAAGCGTCGTCGTCCTTCGAGCCGGATTCGTTTCCGACCCCCAAGTTTTTGGCCCTTCAAGCGCTTTGACCTCTCTTGTGGTTAGATATAGGAAGATTTTTGTCTGATCTAGATGAGTTAACGTAGTATAATTTTTGAATGTCGTTATCTGAAGATACTTACATTTATTACAATTGTCAATGCTGATTGCTGAGGCTGTTAACTAGGTACTTTCTATTATTGTATTTTGTCATTTTTGTTTTGTATTGTGCGTCTTGTTTGCTCAGAATAAACAAATTTTCTTTGTTTGATTAGCAACAGAAGACAGTCTGGAAGTAAATTAAAAATAATGGATGGCGGTTTGTGGTTACTCATTACGGTACGGTCTTTCATTGTATTCTTACAATCTAATTGTATAAGAAAGTAGATGAAGGCGGCGGCGGTGGTTCGTATCTACTCGTAGTGTAGTTGTGAGCCATTTTATGAGACGGAATTTGTGGTCTGCGAAATGTCGTGAGAAGATATAAAATTGTTCTAAGTAATAAAACCAAACTACCGATATTATTGGCACGCAGCATGCACTACCTGGAATTATTGTTGCAAAACCAATCCGAAAACTTATTATTCAGACTTACACAAATAAATACAAAAAAAATGTCGATTTCATTAGCCTTTAATTAGCCTCAAATAATCATTGATAGAAAGTCGAAATTGTTTTCATCTTTCGTTTACATAATATTGTTTTTTAAAAAATCGAAATAGAATATTAAAGGTTACAATAAAACACTAACGTGTTCTTATCGTTACGCTACGCATAGCGCTACGGCGTAGCACTGTGCTACGAATCGTAGTCTTATCACGGTTAGCGACACTTTTTGGAAAAGTCAACCCTTTCATTTATTTTCTTTGGAAATAGCAATAGATTGCTTTTAATATGTAAATAAAATGGTTGTAAGGGCCTAGAGCTATTTTAATTCAAAATACGGCATCTGTACAGTATGTATGTGTACTGTGTAGTATCGGTACAGTTCTTCAAGAAAATAAATTTCTATAATTTTCAGGGAAATATCTAAAACCATAAAAATAAAAGAAATTTATTTTCTAGAAAAACTGTAAAGGTACCGTTATATTTTGAAGGATCGAGTTACCACAAAGTTCATGGAATTAGATGTGTAGTCAACATACCAATGTAATTCAAGTGTGAGCAGTTGTCAAGAACTTCACAGTTGAAGACAAAGTCAAAATGTGCAACTCAAAAGCACGTCTTTCATCTATTAGTTAGTAGTCAATATAGTTCGAACAATTTCGTAACTTGATGAGAACTTCGTGCATGATCGTTTGTTGTTAGTTAAATAACATAGAGGGAGTTTAAATAATATAGTCTCTGCAATGCACATATTATAATTTTTTTGACGTGATAACGTCTCATAAATCTATGAACGCCGGTTGCACGCACTTAAAAGCATGACTCGTGGTCACGTTCCGCCTGAGCCGAGTGTGCAAGCGAGAGCGCGGAACAAGCGATAGAGAGGCACGATCGGATGTTTTCTTATGACGTTATCACGTAAAATTATCGCCCGTAAACAGACTTTGCAGACAACCAATGATTTTTTTATTTCTAAATGGGCCCAGTCTTGACCCCGATCACGCCTGATGGAAGGCAATAGATGAGATCTATGATGGAACGAGCGTGCCTAGAAGATGCCTGTTCACTCTTTTTTTTTTAATATTTCATGAGTTAGAGAAAGTTGCCTTTTTGGGGCCGTATATGTACATATATTATATTCTGGATAAGCTCGCTCCATCGTCGACTTTGTCTCTGTCACCTTTGACCTAGACTAGAGTCAAGAGCAAGTCCATTTCAAATAAAAAAAAAACATATATATATTTGGATACAAAAAATATAAAGGCCTAGAAGAGTAAGTTATTTTCCAAAGATTATGTCCAAAAACCATCCCAGGATAATTTTCATATTATTATTTTATTACAGCGCAGTGGTTGCCCAGTTGTAATGGCCCCGACTTGAGAGTTGTAGGTCGTGGGTTCGAACCCAGACAGGCGCTTTACTTTGTGTAATTATTTTGATCACTACTGCTCTATAAAATGGTAAAGGAGAAAACCGGCAGGTCCTAGAACTAAAAATTCGAAGACATGTGATATCTACCAATCACATTATTATCATCTATGTTTGTATTTCTTATTTATCTAAAGGATTGTGAATTAGCTGATACTGTGAAATAGGCCGTTAATCTCTTTGCACTTAATAGTATGAATTATTTATACTTTTTTTTTTGTTTGAGAGTTTCATTGGAAAAGTTTACACAAAAGATGTACTACATACGAGCGAAGTGAACAGTCTAGATAAGGAACGTCACGCATTGAAACATTAAGCTGCGTGCACATTGAAGTATGTACGTGCCTCGAATAAATTATCTTTATCTTTGTAATTATCTTGAATTGATAACGATATTAGTTAGAATATATGTCTTTTAAAACGGTATTACTGCAGTATAATAATAGGCACCTTTACTTCATGCACGTGTAATTCCATTTAGATAAAATATGTTTTAAGTCATCTTTCTCCTGCCCTTATCCTAATTTACTTTGGGTCGGCGCAACATTAGTCGTCATCTCGGTAGTCACCCCCTTTCTAACCATATCATCATTCACACAGTCTATCCATAGTTTTTTTGTCTTCCCCTAGCCCTACTCTTATAGCCCAGTGGCTAAAATTTCGTGAGGAAAGTTTTGAGTATGTCAGTTCCTCATGAAATTTTTCTCATTCTTCCGGATCACAGGCCCATACCATGACAATCGATTTCCACACAACTTTTCAGTTACCGGTGACACTTTCAGACTTCCTCTTATGTACCGACGTCAGCACATCAAGCCACCCTAAACTGTCAAATTTCCCAATCAACTTTGAACCTTATGATTTAGCAATAAAATTGAAAATCTATTAAAGAAATTTGACAGATTGTAGTAGCTTGATGTGCTGGCGTCTGTACTTATTTCTTATTTTATCCATTCGTGTACCACACATCCCTCTTAGCATTCTCATCTCAGCTGAATGCAGTTGCCTTTCATTCATCCCTTTTATGTCCCAAAAATTTTCAAGTAAATTGCATAAAACAAGTTCAAAGCTAAGTATGGAGCAGTCTTTCACAGAATCTTAATAACTGGTAAGACCAAACTTATGACATACATAGTTTACGCTTTTGTGCATACAACATGTTGCAAGACTGTTTCTGTTTTATATAAGACCAGACTTACGTTTTAGAATAGAATAAAATAAAATACTCTTTATTAAGTACTCCTTAAAAATTACTGATATAAATGTAGAAATTTTATATAGGGTGACACAATGAGCTAATTTATCGCTAATTAGCTGCGCCCCGCAG
Source organism: Hydraecia micacea (assembly GCA_914767645.1). Classification (NCBI taxonomy): domain Eukaryota; kingdom Metazoa; phylum Arthropoda; class Insecta; order Lepidoptera; family Noctuidae; genus Hydraecia; species Hydraecia micacea. The sequence continues at coordinate 12,621,186 of OU611783.1, read as the reverse complement.
TTTCACCCGCATAAGTGTCGATCCCGTGGGAATATCGAGAAAAAAAGTCGCCTATGTGTTAATCCAGGGTGTCAGCTACCTCCATGCAAAATATTATTAAAATTGCTCTAGCCGTTTGAGCGTGAAGAAGTAACAAACATATAAACACACACACACTCACAAACTTTCGTCTTTATAATTTTAGTGTGATACATAAAGCATATACGCATCTATATAAATATACTACCTTCTGCCCGCGGCTTCGTCCGTGTGATTTTTTTTGGTTGCAACGCGTAACCCGCCTGCGCTATTACTTCGTTTTCGCTAAGCGTTCTTTATGACTTTTTTTCTTGTTGCTCGGCCCTTGAAGGTCGTAGCGTGATGTTAGTAATACATTATAATAATGTTAACCTTCCTCAAGAATTGGGCTATCAACTGCAAAAAGATTTTTGTAAATCCAACTGGTAGTTCTAGATATTAGCGCATTTAAACAAAGAAACTCTACAGTTTTATCATATAAGTATATACAATAATAATCGCGAAGAAAGACCAAACAACATAAATTATGTTTAAGAAGATAGTGTTTTGCTTCACTTCAAATTCATAGTGAAACCCCAGTTTTATTACACCTTTTAACAAAAAAGGTCACTAGACCAATATCACACAACATTTGGGTCTCTGCTTGACCGGATTTAATTGGATCTTGGCCCGAATTCAAGGTGATGTATTGCAGTCATTAGTTTCGGCCATTTGAAGCGGACATAGTTCAACTGTGGACTTAGATCAGATAGGTGTCTCATTTCTTTACCGAGGTTAATATGAAGCTAGGTTCGACTAAAATTCTGCCGTCATGCGGTGAATAGCCGTAATTACTTCAAAATGTCTTTTGAATGACAGTTGTAGAGAATTTTATGAGCTTCCATTTGAAATGAGAATTTTACCCCTACGACGCACCGTTTTTGAGATATATGCGAAAAACCTAAAACTGGGAACTTTGTGTCCCACACTCCGGCTCACCTCCTAGACGTCAGGACTTTTAGTATGTCCACTTCCTAAGCACCCCGAACAAGTTTCTGAAGGAATTGCTTAAGTCCCTGTTCACGCACTTTACAACTCCTTTATTGACTGGGCTAATATACAAAACATACTCGTACGTCTCGTACGTATATAAAGCTTAAAGTCATGAAGTTAGGTTCGAATAAAGTTGCTTAGTGTAATATTTTCCTGTTAATTATCCACACGTGCGTACGATAATAATAACATCTTGCTATTATGTATGTATGTTCGTGGAAACGTTTGAGATAAGGTGGCCCAGTAATAACGGACCTGACTTACGAGTTGTAGGTCGTGGGTTCGGACCTAGACAGGCGCTTTACTTTGTAAAATTTATTTCATCACAATTGCTGTCAAAAACGGTGAGGAAATACATCGCGAGGAAACCGGCATGTCCTAGAACCAAAAATTTGAAGACATGTGACATCTACCAACCCGCACTGGGCCCGCGTAGTGGATTACGGCCCGTTCCCTCTCACAGAGAGGCCTGTGTCCCAGCAGTGTGGGAACAGTATAGGCGGATTATGTATGGAAACGTTTTAGTTTTCTCTCACCTCTATTTGGCTCTTTATTTTGTGTGGGCGTCGCAAGTCATGAAATCAAAGCCACGGAAAAACTCCTAATTTTTCTGGCTCTTTAGGTCGAAAAATGAATCCGCAGAAAAAAAGGATATTATTTGTATCTATGTATTAGTATTTATTTTTGTATTTTATAGTAATTTCAAAGCTTTAACCTGCCATGTTTTGTCTCTGCATCAGCCTAAGGTTGACTGGTAGAAAATGCCGTACTTACAGTATTTTTTTTACTTGTGCATATAATTTTAGGTAATAAATATTTACACCAAAATAATAACGATTATAGTAAAGAACAAAATCCTTTTCTGGTAAAACATCTAAAGCACGAAGTTTGACCGAGTTTTCTTCCCGTTATCGTGGAAGCGTCCTTATGAAAGCACATCGCGGACAATACAGCGCTGCAGCGCTGCACTGACGTTATCGCTGCCACTTCCCTTTCCTGTGTGTTTCTAAATAAAGGCACAAACAAAGCGACAACTGCTGAAAGAGAAAAAGGACCGTTTTCATATAAAAATCCGAGTATATTAATTTAATTTTCAAAATCCGAGTACCTTACCTAATGCACCAAAACCCGCGGATAGGAGGTCTAGTAAAATATTCAAAACGACTTAGGAATGTACAGCAAATTATAAAAATGTATAATTTTTCAGTTTTTATGCGTGTAGTACTTATCTTAAAAAAAATATTATGAAACCAATACTAAATAACGCATTTTACATACCTACTCAACTCCTTCCCAGTGGCGATCATACCAAAATAAAATTGTCTATTTTAAATTATGCAGAAAATCTTGCTTTATAAATGTAACATGAATGTTTCATTATGTTATTAAAGTTTCCCTTTCTCTATGTCGGTCAACCCACTTTTAGAGCACCGCCCCTCTAAAAATAACTTAACCTAACCCATGGCTCTACAAATATTTGGGTACGCGTCGAAGTTTATTCAAATACACTATGCATAATACTAATTAAATTGTTCTTGTAAACAGCATCCGTTTTTATAACAAGTTACCAAAGCCGGTTACAGTACTTAGCGATGGAAAGTTCAAAACCCTTATCAAACGTATCATTATCAAAAAAGCATATTATAAGATTAAAGAATACGTTTTTTTTTTATTATTTTAGGTAGATTTATTTAGTTGTATAATAGAAATATTGTTATCGTTGTGTTTTTATTTGATATTGTATATTAGAGTATAAAATTAATGTCCATAGTATTTTGTATTGTTTATTAGAGTTTAAGTTAGGTTTTATACCTACCCACGTGTACATTAGGTTCAAATTGTAAATATTCGTATGCCGCTATTAGCGGCGGATGTGTTGAACTTACCCATTTATACCAACCAACTTTGTACCTACCGACCTACCGTATCCGTAACCCAACCCACCCCGTCGCATCGCATCGTCTACCGGCGCTATTACTTCGTTCTGACTTTTCATCTTTTTGCTCAGCTACTAAAGGTCTTAGCGTGATTTTATATAGCCTTATAGCCTTATGGCGTGCAATAGGATAGGCCTAGGCCTTCAGCTTTATGATTAGTATAGGTAGATAAGTAGGATTGACGCGTTAACTAAATGACGTGAATTTGCGTGCATAATGTATGTACGTGCATACGTATTTATTTGTAAAATGTCTAACGTAGTGAAACCGTAACATGTTCAAATATGTACAGAAAAAAAAAACGGTCAAGTGCGAGTCGGACTCACGCACCGAGGATTTCGTAAAAAATTGTTGGTATGTAAATAGTTTATCACGGGTTTTTTTTTTGTTATGTAACTACAAATTTACGGTTTTTGGATTTTTCCTTTACTTGTGCTACATGACATTGCTTCTTGCCAAATTTCATGATTCTAGGTCATCGGGAAGTACTTTATAGGTGTTGTTATAGGTGCACATAAACGCCCGTATCTTTTGATTGCGTTGACTTACAAGTTTGATTTTTTCACTGCTTCAAGGGATTGCAGATTGTATTTGATATTGATTTCAACTTGATACCTTCACACGTTCCTGAGAAAAACGGTCTTGACCGACGGACAGACAGACGGACAACGAAGTGATCTTATAAGGGTTCTGTTTTTCCTGTTGAGGTACGGAACCCTAAAAAAGTAACGTCAGTATAAGTAATGTAAATCTAGATATACTCTAGTCAAACTCACCACGGTCATCTAATTATACTCGCCACGGTCATATTTATACCACCCAGCTTAAACTTCCATAGCGAATAATTTACGACATCCGGATTATTTTATCAAAGGGTTTTACAAAGGGTTCATTAAATTCACACTAACAAAATCGCAAGGGTAAAAATTCCCTGTATTTACAAACATAGCTTCGAAGGAAGAAACCCTTTAATTCGACAAGGTCACGATTATTAATGTAAAACACCCTTACGTGAAATATGACAACGTCGCATTTTCTTAGCTTTAAATGTAAATGATTGGTTTGAATGAAAATGAACTATGTACTCGAATTTATCAATGAAACTTAGATACATGATATCTTCGAAACTATGCATTTTCAGACCACATATTGTAGGAATTTTTGTATTATTTTTACTATAATATAACCCTAGAGTAATGGGATATAAAAAAACACGATGTATACAAGTTGGTCAAAAAGTCGTGGATCAAACGAAATAGGGAGATAGATGAGGTCATTTCCAACGCTTTTAAAGTGAGAAATAATTTTTGGTAAAGCTTCAAAATTTTTTGAAAAAAAAATTGCTCTATAAAACTTTTTTAGTGCTGATACATTATCTAGTAATAATACAACATCGTTTGTTTTATTGTTTTATATCACATTGTTTTTAAATTTAGTCTAATTGTAAAAGAACTAGGTAAACAAAAATATTCATAACTTTTAGGGCAATTGAATTATGGCCATGCTGTAGAAAGATTTTTTGTTGGTAATGACCTCATTTATCTCCTCATTTCGTTTGATCCACGACTTTTTGACCACTCTGTATATACCCACTCAATTGTTATTATGGGAAAAGAAAATGTACAAACAAAATAAGTTACAATATATCAACCTATCCAAAAATAAATACAGCTTCTAACATTGCAGTAAATAATAACAAGAATAATATTTGTGCCCGGATGATGGGAATAGACTCGCCCCCTATTACATGGAACTTAGACAAAACTGGCAAAATATGGGTGTTACTATAGGTACATTGCTATTTTACTCTTCGGGAATCCCTGGCGTGATGTTATGTCAGATTTAATAGCAAGATTACAGCTGCTCTGATATGGACAATAAAACATCCAGCACAATTTTTGTTTTGTATTTAAATACTTGATCTCAGTTTAACTTGTTTTTAGTTTCATATTTTGTGATACATCAGCTTAGAACTTTGTAGTTATACTCAAAAGTTAAATATAGAAGAATGCTCTGATACAAGAGCTTGTTATTGATCGCCCCATTAATATCTCAGCAGATGGAATATTTATTAATATTGAGTAAAAGGTCAAATGTCCAAATGAGACGAGAAACATAAAATCTGTCATACCCAACCCGAAGCCGAAATAACAAGAACAAATTAAATGGTATATCGTAGAACTGGCGTTACCGTAATAAAATATCAGTTATGAAATAATACTGGGTGTAAGATCCTCTTGAAAGACGATACGGGGGTCCTGTAAAAGCTGCTAGTAAAAAAATATTTATTGGCAATAAATGGCGGCCGCTGTATCGTTACGACGATCTGGTGGGCTTGCGGCAGTAAATTTAATTTGGCCATTGATCGACCGCGGTGATACAGTGTACCTACCGGCTCTATGTGTGTGGAGCTCAAAGTAAATGTCATCGGGTATTGCGTGACTTGACGAAAAAACACACTGAGAATAGATATAGTAGACCTACAAAACTCACGCACTCAACTCATGTTTTATAAAAAGCTTCACGGTAGTTTGTATCGTGTCTGGTTACAGAAACGTGTGCAGTAATACGAGTAGATAAACTCAACTATGAGATAAATATTGAAACAGTAAAAGTTCACTAAATTCAGACACGGTTTAACCTATAAAAATAACAACATAAACATCACAAAAAGAGAAGCTCCTATAAGAACTAGGATATTAGTAATCATAGACTCGCTATACTCCCACTCACATTCTATTTGTAGTATACAATAGATTTCCCCGGAGAACTCTTAGGAATATATTATTTTTTGAGAAGTGAAGGGGTCGTAATTCAAACAAGTTTGTGAACCGCTGGATTTAAGCGTATTTCCCGCGGGTGACTTGATTACCGTACCGGATGTACCTACAGTAATGTACTAGTACTTGATGGTCATGTGTTGCTGGTGAATTCTACGGTACCTATGTGTATGTGACTACCTAGTTTATTTTTTTCTTCATTACTGCATGCTGGTCTGAAACAAAAATGTAAAAAAACTGTGACATCCATACTAATATTATAAATGCGAAAGTGTGTCTATCTGTTACCTCTTCACTCTGAAACCGCTGAACCGATTTATATGAAATTTGGTGTAGATATAGTTTGAGTCCCGGGAAAGGACATAGGATAGTTTTTATCCCGATATTATCACGGGATCGAAACTTATGCGGGTGAAACCGCGGGGCGCTGCTAGTAAATAATCAAATAAGCAAAATCAAATAAGCTTCTTTCACATAGGTGCCCACTTAGAATGTTTATATTGCCATTATTGTTTGGTTCTCAAAAGGTTGTTTTGATTTTCATTGCTGCATGCATTACTATTATAATATACCTATTCCCCAAATATTGACTGAAACACAACAATGCAATTAACTCCAAGAACGTGTTTATTTTAAGATTTTAGTTGATCACGATTAGACACTTTAAACCTAGTCACAGAATTACACGTGTAAGCATTATCTAGCTTATTGTTATTCTGTTTTAGTCCAACGACCTATCATTACTAGGGAAAAGGGTCTTAAGGGAATCCCATTCTGTTTGTAATTGTAATAAATCTTCGCTTTTGACCTGTATGTACGAGTAACTTACTCAATTATTTCCTACATAGTGCAAAGAAAGCATCAAACTAATAAAGTCGAGTCCCATTTCAGAAGTTCTTATTCGCACTTCACATGTTTATTTTACCCTCAATAAATTACAACGCAGCCTTCAATGTGACACTTTTATTGTGACCTTAAAGTTAGGAAAAGTTTGCTAGTGTACTCCTAAAGTGTCATTTATAAATTTACGACACTATTATTTTTTTCCCCACCCTACTTAAGTGGGTAGGAAAGAGAGAATATATAGTTTACTTTAACATATGCCGTTAATGTGGCCATTTTATATAGAGATAAAAGTTTTGATTGCGTTTATAAAGTAGTTTTGTCATTGACGGCGTATGTTAAAAAAGCAGGAAGTGAAATATTCGGACGTGGGAAGTGGTAATAAAACTGCAATATAAGTGAACAGGGGCGATGATCGCTTGCCAATTTTATGCAACGTGGCGCAGGCATTCTCCGTGATAAATGTAGGTTCACTACCAGGCGGGCTTACAGAAGGACAACAAACTGGTTATTGATGATGACAAAGAATTGGCACAGTAAAAACACGTACATACAGACCTACACATTCATAAAAGGCCTACTATTCCGTCAGTCTATCAAAATTATTTATATATTTTTTTATTTATTATTATTTCATTTGGGTCTCTGCTTGACCGGATTTAATTGGATCTTGTCCTGAATTCAAGGTGGTTATAACGACAACAGCACTTGGTAATGTTGTCCATATAATCAAATAACTCCGACCTTAAGTCAAATAATGGTCAGTATCCTATAAACAAGTCCATGTTAACTCCACGTAAATAGTGTCAACCAGCCGTAACAAAGTATTAGGCCCTACCTAAAAGGTAACTGCTCTAGGCTAAACGGTGGCAAAATTGCAAATCTTGCTATAAACTTGTAACAAATTCTATCATCCTCCGACCCTATTGCCCTTATTTGGCTCGTTTTATGTATTTTAACCGTCGTAAATGAGATGTAAATCCGAGGTAGCATCAACGTGTATAAACTTCTGTTATTAGGGGATTAAGCCTCTCCAATTAGGTATAACAACCTGTTTTATTAACACTGCTAATCATTACAATTTTTTTGTAGTCATACGTATCAATTACCGTCGAATGAAAGCATTACTACTTTAGCTTTAAGCATTATTACTTAAAACATACCAAATAATAATGAGACCAAGTTGCAAGCATAGGACATTATCTTAAAAAAATAATAAACCTCGTAATGCAGGCTCGTAATTGCTTTTTTTATTGTTTTGCCCCGTAGTTGGTTAAATGTCACCTGCTCGTCATAAAACGTTAAGGCCTATTTTTGCTTTAATACCAATGAGAGAGCTAGTCAGCTTCAGCCTAAATCTTCTAGGCTTCTAGGCAGGCGAAGCTTTTAGGAAAGCGGTTCCATCATGTTATAAGGGCCGTCGTAAAAATCCGTAATTTTCACCAGTATATGACATTTACTGCGAATACCTATCTAATGACCCGATACATCATCATCATCTGCCTAGCCTTTTCCCAACTATGTTGGGGTCGGCTTCCAGTCTAACCGGATGCAGCTGAATACCAGTATTTTACATGGAGCGACTGCTTATCGGACCTCCACAACCCAGTTACTGGGTAATACAATACCCCTTGGTAAGACTGGTTGTCAGACTTTCGGGCTTCTGACGACCCGTAACGACTGTCAAAGATCCACGAATGACAGCCGGGACCAACGGCTTAACGTGCTTTCCGAGGCACGGAGGGGTCTCGGTATGTAAAGATGGTCACCCATCCACAGACCAACCGCGGCAAGCGTAGCTTAACCTGATCGATCGACCTGTGCGGCTGTTATTATTTAGCCACGGGCCCCTACGACCCGATACGTTTCAATCAAATATAACCATTCGTTTCGTCACTTACGTCTAAATGTATAACAATGTCTTCAATTATTTTCTTTTTAGTATGTCGAAGTCAGTGTATAAAGGGACACTTACCTACACTAAAGAGAGTACCTAGTCGAATTCGAGAAAGAGGGTAAAAGTTTTATATGTATTTAAAAATACATTAATTCCGTTTTTCTGATCAAAAACTTGGACACAATTCATGAAACACAAAATGAAAATAAAAAAATACAAAAGTGAAAATAATGTGTTAACAACATAGCGTATGCCTCAGGGCTGCGCCAAAAAGGTTAATTTCAGCATTAATACCAGACGGGTGCTGTCTGACGCTGGTTTTCTTATGAACCTTTAGGGACAAGTGAAGGGGACTACAAACAGTTTTAACATACCTTATACATATTTTTATACTTATAAATGAACTAGCTTCTGCCCGCGACATCGTCCGCGTGCTTGTTGCTGCGACATATACCTACACGTCCATACGTATAGCCTTCCTCAAGAATTGGGCTATCAAATGTAAAACATTTTTTTTCAAATCCGACCTGTAGTTACAGAGATTAGCGTGTTTAAACAAACAAACAAACTCTTCGGCTTGATTATTAGTTTAAATAAATATGTAGTGATGTTTCAATTAACCAGGAGTTCTTGTCAAAAGTGGTAGAGCAACAAGGTCGACTATACTGGGTATGATGTAAACGTAATATTATCGGATAATGTGTATCACCTGTTCACAACGCGGAAACGCCGCGTGACGACATTTCCTTTGATTAGAACATAGTCATAATAATTAATATGTAATAACATTCCAATATACCTCTTAACCTTAGGTAATACGGGCTGGTATCCGCAACTCCACGTCAATGCGCGTATTTTGCGTACGGTACCTCTTAACCTTAGACTATATCTCAGGAATGTTTTAGTACTAAATTTTAATAATTAATTTTAAGCTTTGGTATTTTTTTTTTTTGTGGATGGGAAGTCATCAAATGACCCCTCCCGCTCTGGGTGGAGCGGAAGGGAGTGTCAGACTCTTACTGACTAAAACCCACCCGTGTTCCTTCCTTAGCCCTTTACTTTCCGGGGCAGCTTTAACCCTTTCGGACAATACCGCTACCCCAGCAGGCTTCGGCCCTAACGGGCCCTTTCCCTTATGCTGACATCTCTTTGAGGCGCGCGTGGAACACATACGCGCCGTCCGGCACGGGCCTGGTCCTGATCGAACGGTGAGCTACCCATTACTGTCCGTCCGCAGGCCCGCGCCTATGGTGGCCGGGAGTCGTCACGCGGCTCCGGACGCCCAGAGCGTCTCCCGCGGCGGCTGGGACGTAAGGCTCTCTCCCTCAGCCATCCCGCCACTTCCTTAGCTAGCATGACTGCTTCGCAGAAGGAGGTGACTGCCTCCCACTCCTTCTCGCCCCAGACCAGGGCTTGAACCAGGGCCGGACGCGAGAGGTCGCCGCCACTGTCGATCGCCTCTACGAGGAGACGGCGGTGCTCCACCCAAGCGGGGCAGACCTCCACCGTATACTCTTCGACCGTACTTTGGTATGAGCTATGATTTTGTACTTTTTCCTACGATATAATTAAAACATACGATTGTAGCCCTCACTTGTTCTCTTTTTCTCTAGTTACAGTTTCTCGTATATTTTTGAGGCATTCCACTTTCAGCACCATTTTCAACCGTTTGTGGACGAACGGTACCTAATTTATTTCATTAACGGCACCATTTTTTTGGGTTCCGTACGCAAAGGGTAAAAACGGGACCCTATTACTAAGACGCCACTGTCCGTCTGTCTGTCTGTCTGTAACCAGGCTGTATCTCATGAACCGTGATAGCTAGACAGTTGAAATGTTCACAGATAATGTATTTCTGTATCCGCTATAACAAGAAATACTAAAAACAGAATAAAATAAATATTTAAGGGGGTTCCCATACAACAGACGTGATTTTTTTGTCGTTTTTTCTCAATATTAATAACGGCAACAAGTAGACGCTTGAAATATTTACAGAATAGGTACTTAGTTGTATATTCACTTTAAAAATAAATAATTAAATTAAAACAAAATAAATTAAGGGGGGGCTCCCATACAACAAACGTGATTTTTTTTATATATGTAGTGTTAAATATTGTACGATGGTACGGAACCCTTCCTGTGCGAGTCCGACTCGCACTTGGCCGGTTTTTCACTATGAAATGTTTAAACAAAAAAGTAATGAACAAACTAATTTTAAACTACCCTTCTCTGTAAACATATTCTGTGACAAAGTCCTAATCTGTGGCGGAGGTAATGTTAGTCGTCCCTCGAAACCGGCTGGGGTGTTAATACGATCTAAATGAACCGTAAAACTTTAAGGCTCATGGCTAGTAATTTAAACTCGCTGGATATTACCGCTATGCTCACGGTAAATTTTCGATACAATTTTCGACATGAAACATTTTAATTAGGTACGTTGGTGTGGCAAGTTATCGTCCCTTGTGATTGTGGGCGGTGTTAATAGTGTCTGTAATCCGGCTTTAGGCAAATACTGATGTCGCGGACGTGTGAATCGGGCATCAGAGGACAATGGCGGCTGTCAGATGTAAAAGTGCGTGCGCGCCGGTCGGTCGTATTTTTCATCTCACCACAAAAAACCGCATTTTAATCTTAATCCATTACAAAATGCACATAGTACTATCCCGTAATTTTTGGGGATCTGCAATTTTATACTTCAAGATTAATATATCAACCCGCATCTACTCGTAATTAAATATAATACCACTACCACGTTCAAGTGATAATTATACGAGTCCGTTTGTTGGGCACCTGTGGAGAAGAATCCTCAAGCCTGAACCAAGAGCTCATGAAGGTACCGGCCATCTGACCGTCACTAATCAATCATAATTTGTCACACAAACAGGCATTATGAATCGGCGTGAATTCTACTCGCAGATTTTTCTCTTGTTCTCCATCAGCAAGGAAACACGGCTATTTACATGCCTGTCCCTTCATACGTTGTACTTAAATTGTTACTGAATAAATGAGAGGTTCACATAATAATATTATTTTGTTTAAACAGGTTTTCTTCAAAATTATCAAAGAAATGGTACTTAAAAAAAATTATTATAGCGATGAATGACTTATTCATTACATATATTTTTTTTGTTTTAATTCAAATTTTACAATTAAAAAAATTCGTTTCGATTTTACCTAATTATAAAATTAGGTAAAAGAACATCTTTACAGTAGCTTCTTAACCCCGTAAAGTAATTGGACCAATCACCTCTTCAAGATCACGTAACAGATTCTGATATTGATCCAATTAGGAAACCTTTAAAATTGCCTTGGACCTCTGGGACATCGTATACCTCTTATTTTACCTGTTCTGGTAAGTCGCGAAGTACGAAAATCTGTGATTGAAGCTTCTCCTTAAGAAGTATCAAAATCATCATCTGCCTAGCCTTTTCCCAACAATGTTGGGGTCGGCTTCCAGTCTAACCGGATGCAGCTGAATACCAGTATCCCAGTATTTTACATGGAGCGACAGCCTATCTGACCTCCACAACCCAGTTACTGGGTAATACGATACCCCTTGGTAAGACTGGTTGTCAGACTTTCGGGCTTCTGACTACCCGTAACGACTGTCAAAGATCGACGAATGACAGCCGGGACCAACGGCTTAACGTGCTTTCCGAGGCACGGAAAGAAAAAAGATGAAGAATCAAAAGAAGAAGTATCAAAATAACGATCAAAAAACAGCATAAAGTTTTCCTAATTCGAATTTACGCGAGTCACTAATTCCCTGTTAAATTACTTTTAATTAGATAGTTAATGTTTATGCTAGGTTCCAGCCTATTATTTTTAAGTGTCTATATCGCCAATTTAACTATTGGTGTAGATACGATTGCCCAAGGTCCATTTGTTTCATAACTTTTATTGTACCTATCTGCAGTTTAAAAATTAGAGGATATTCTAATCTAACTGTAAGTACCTACCTTACTGTACGTTTCAACGACGTGTATGGATATTTGATTTCTTTTAGCTCAATAAAATCTTCGGGTTGACAGCTTTTGTGTAGAAACTATGTCAAACTGGCATATTTATTATTCAGATAAAAGTTATCTGACGCTTGAAAAATCTACCGCAAGTACAACATTTCATCAACCGCCAACAAAACCGATGATTGATTAGCACAATTAGATAAAACCTTAAAGCATCAACTCATGAATACAGCCGTAATATCAACAAAGTAAATTCACTAAAAGAATAATGGAAGAGATTATCGTGCCTCTTGAAAAACATCGCCGACTCGAGCTCCGAAGAGTTATTCACATAGAGTAATCTTTTATTTCCCGGGAGTGAACGGGAGTCTTACCGTGGCGGAGATTTGCAGATTCCTTCAAGAGGGAAGCGAATCAACGTTAGCTTTGTTTAGGTGGAATTACCTCCCGGAGAGGGAAATGTTGTGTTGAAAGGTAAATGCGGTTGTCTTACCCAGCAGTTGATTATACAATATTTTATCATCGTCCGCTGGGGTAGTTAAAGTGTTGTCGGACGCAGCGATAACGCTTACTATTGTATTCATAATTGTGTCGCCAGCACCTGTAGCTATCAGTATTTCCACTAATTAATTCATGTAATTTATAACGCTCGGTGAAATATTCTAGCTAATGATACTGGTAACTGGATAACTTGAATATTCATTGATGGGGATATTTTATACTCGTCTCTTAAGGCAGGCCTCGTTTCGAAGTAAACATCGTTCAGCCGATAACATATTATTATTAATGTTAAAAATCAATATTGGTATTGCCAAGACTACAGCAACAGATACAATGAAAACAAACGAGAAGATCGTAAAACTAAATAGAAAAGCATTTTTATTGCTAATTTCGAAGTAGAATTTATGATTGAGAACATCTATATTTTTCGCTGGCGTTAAGCGAATAAATAAGCTGTTAACTTAACATTGTAAACATAATCAAGATTACAAAGCGCTTAATGGTATTAAATTTAATCAACATGACAATGAATCAATAAATCTGCCTAGCCTTTTCCCAACTATATTGGGCTCGGCTTCCAGTCTTTCCGGATGCAGCTGAAAACTAGTATTTAACATGTAACGATTGCCTATCTAACCTCTACATCTACTACCCAGTTACTAGGTAATACGATATCCCTTGATAAGACTGGTTGTCAGACTTTCGGTCTTCTAACTGGCCGTAACGACTGTCAAAGATCCACAAATGACAGCCGGGACCAAGGTTTCGGTATGCAAAGATGGTCATCCATCCACGGACCGCGGCAAGCGTAGCTTATCCTGATAGATCGACCCGTGTGGCTACTATTACTTAGCCACGAGCCCCTATCGCATTCACAACATGATAGTAAATGCGTTTACAAATTCACGGCTTAAATACGAAGGTAGGGAAAAAAATATTTAAAACATTCAAATAAAGCCACATCTGACCGAGTGCAACGGTTCGGACTTAATAGCCTCGTTACTTTAATGTTTCTGGTTCATAAGCCATGCTCCCTTAGCATAGCTCTGAAAACGGGGCATATCCACAGATGCCTGAAGACTGTTCAGATCCAATCCAAATGGATATTGATGTCTATTCTAAAACCTTTGAGAATTACTTGTGTGCATTTTGCAGTTTGTTTTCGTTTTAAGAGTGGGGTTTTAAGAGACATTATGTGTTTTAATGCTGAGATAGGAGCCTTTTGGCCTCGTATAGGACATTCTGTTTCTATTTATTTTTGTTACTTTTCTATTTTTGAATAATTTAGTTTTGTTTATTATTGACTGTGTTTAGTTTAGTTTGTGATCTTCCTGTACGAGTCGCAATATATGATTTTTCTTTTTTCCTGTAATTCAGTATTAATCAAAGAAGCTGAAAACTATACATTCTATACAGTAGAATGTATGATAAGATAATACTTTAATTCGATTGTATTTTCTGCGTTTACATGCAGCGTTATAAATTAGATACTCTATTTATTCTCACCTCTTATAAAATATAATAATTATAATTATAGAATATAATCTAAAATTGGAAAAGTTTCCTGCACCAACATCAAGAGAAAAATAAAGGCTGCTCAATTGTAGGTAGTTTAATTTCATGACAATACGCACTGACGGCGGTAAATACAAAGCTTCCTAAGTCGGTAGATTTTATACAGGGTCGACCAGAATTACAATAATTAATGGTGGTGACGCCCTACAAAAATCTGTGGCATAAGCAACCTGTGCTATGCCAACAATGCATGAATGCAGGTGGGTTTGATGTTATATGTCTTTCATTGGCATGAATGAGCCCTGGCAGCTGAGAGTATTTATTTATTTTTATTCCTCACACAAAGTACAATTACAGTATAAAGGTGTTACAAAAATTGGAGGTACAGACGCCAGCAAATCAAGCTACTACAATCTGTCAAATTTCTTTAATAGATTTTCAACTTTATCACTAAAGCATAAGGTTCAAAGTTGATTGGGAAAATTTGACAGTTTCGGGTAGCTTGATGTGCTGGTGTCTGTACTAGGACTTATGTAGTATGTCATGCTCACACAAATGTCTCGCTAGCGGTGGCGATTGTGTTGGATCATTTAGCTCCCTTCAAAATGGTTGAGCTGAATGATACTGATCCATACGTCATGTTTGTGAACAGGCGCCGTCAGTAGGGACTGGTCATCTCTTAGCTGCCACGGCTTATTTTAACTATTAATTATTTTCTTGTGTATGTTTTTAATTGCTGTAATCTGGACGCTTTTCACGTGTACAATTTCAACATAACTGATATTTTTGTAACTGCCCGTTCTTTTCCATGGGTGCCTACGCCTACTACGCTTTGGAATGGGCATCTAGTTTCATATTTCTGACTGACCGACACCTGGACAATTCAAAAATGAATGTAAATGGAAATAAATGCGTTGAGTTTCTGGAGAAACAATAACGGTGTCATGAACAATGCTGCAGCTTATAGCTAGGTAATAAATGTATGTTTTACGAGTAACTCAGTTGGAAAGAAAGGCCTTCTTAACCGTTTCTCGGTAAGAAGAAGAGTTGAATTTCTAACGTGACAGTATTGTCATGGACGTCAATGGCATCACAATAACACAGGTAAGTAAGTAAAATGTATGGAAATTTCCTCGCACATTTAATCCGTCTGCCTTCAATTCAAGAGTGAACAGGCATCTTCTGGGCACGGTCGTTCCATCATAGACCTCATGTATCGCTTTCCATCAGGCGTGATCGGGATCAAGAGCGCGAATGATATGAAGACGCTTTTAAATTTCCGTCCACTATTATACCTACGTATTTCCATACATTTTACGGACGTGGACGTCCACGATAATTATAGTCTAGTCAGAAATTATAAAACGCACTTTAATATTCGAATTACTCCCACAGTTAGGTGATAATAATTATGAATTAATTTCATGCTACCGTCAAATTATATGGCATAAATATTATAAGGCATAAAAGCGAAATACTGCCATGTAACAAACACAGCTTTCAAAGAGATTTTCAGCTATTCAATGAAATCATAATTATTTAACTGTTGAAATTGTAATATTGGATAATATTACAATTTCAAGAGGTAAATATGATTTCATTAATTTAATATCCTGTGTAGCGTTCCAAATTTCCAATTCAACGAACTAACACGAAGTTCCAATTTACGTAGCTTATTCCACTAACAGGTGTTGATTCTGGAATTCCGACAATGAATCTACGAGTACGTAGGTGTGTTTGAGATCTTAAATTAAGGAAATCTTATTACGAAATTCCAACATGTGTCGCCAGCTAAAAGCCGGGGCGGATCCATGTGGCCTTAATGAACGTGCTCAAAATTTATAACACACTTAACCTTTTAGTTACTTTGCAAGTAAATTGGACCTCAAACGCGCTTACCTTAATGGGTGATAACTTTTGCATATATTGTACATATCACCCGTGGAATGTTCGCGGAGTTGCTTACTCGCGAGATGCCTGTACTGTGTAGGATTATTTTCATTGGCATTTTATTTTTCCCGTAACAGACATCGATGAATTTTTGATGATATATTTGTTAATCCTATTGTTTCATTCATAAATGTCCAATTTATAAATAGCAGGAAAGTGTTATTTCATTTATTTCGCAACAAGTAATCTGTGGTAACTGAATATTCAAATGTTTACAAGCGTGTCGTCAAGCATGATATTGCTATCAAAGCCGCCATTATTACTGTAATAGACATTAATTTACATAGGTACACGACCAATCTAAGCTTACAGGGAATTAAACACAAAATCTAAATAATATAAGAAGTATTTAATCTGACACTAGGAAATAGCCACTGACTACACCTATATTGTCAGTGTCAACTGGTTCAAACAAATAATAGAGGATGGGTAAAATAAAAAACTTTTGCAACACACTTGCTCGTAAATAATAATAATTTTATTTCAGACATAATTCTAGTCCATAGTTTCAACTCATGCAATTAAAATTACTTATAAAATAAAGTAAAGTGGCTCTTAATTAACCGCTTTTAGGTCCATAATACAGTGTATTAAACTTGCGTGCTTTTTAATTTGTGTAACAGATAACTATTTACTAGTCGGAGATGTGCGCTTTTTTTAATCTCATCAAAGAGACTTCATGCCAAAAGGAATCCGCGGGCCATATTTCACTTTTTTTTTATTGGCTGAATTGTCCTTGGTCCCAAAATGAACTAAAATTTATTTACCTTAAATTGTCCGTGGTCCCTCCCGGAACCAAATGGAAAAAACCCTGACTGGCGTTCTATTATTGCGGATTATCACTGAACTAATGCTTATTTCTCTATGCCAATAGTACTTTCTAATTCCATACTAACTAAACTACAATTTGACATACGACAACACTACGGTCAGTCTAAACATTAGTTTTGTGTTTATTATATTTTTATATACCTAGACTGTGTAGCGGTTTTACATAATACACAACATGTATCATAATGTATACTATTATGAACATGTTTTTCATAAAATAATCGCAAATAAAAATAGCTCGGTGACAATAGTACTTAACTGTTTTATTTATTATTTATATTAGGTAAGTATATGTTTCCATTATTTTTGTTCGCAATAACAAGTATAATGGAAAAAAATTAAAACATATTTGTGTAGAAGCAACTTAAATCCTCAGCTAATGATCTTAGCTGTTATAAGTTGGACTACAGCGAACATAACCAGTACAGCAAGTCCTGGTTGGAAGGTAGAGGCTCCTCCAGTGACGTTCCTTATCCACGTGGTGTAGTTGGAGACCCGGGTATAGACTTCGGGGTACGAACTAGCCTCGCAGTTGTTACTCATTGACAGAATACCCGCCAGTCCTCCGTTGCAGACCAATCCGTTGCCCAAGTCACCCTGGTAAAAACAGAATATTTTTTAATAACAATTACTTAATATGACTACAACCCAGGAAATTCGTAATTACTGGATTTGTAGCTCCGTGTTAAATTATTATCTATATTGGTTAAAAGTTAAAAATGATTAGATGGGATGAACTCAGAAGACAACCTGTTTACAATTTTATCACGTGTGATTTATATTCAAAAATATTTCACAAATCTAAGTACAAACAATGAAAGAGGTGAATCAGAAAAAATCATCCATTCCACTTTACATCGTTTTAAAAACAACCCTTTAAACTATAGGAACAATTAGGATACCTATACAGTTTAGGGATTAGGTTATCACATTAATTGAAACCACGTATTCTACATTACGTATTTTAAACATAAACAATTAATAATAATTAACATTCTAGCCGTGGGACCTTCTTTTTTGTTTTAGTAGTTGTGATTATTTGGTAACATTACCATAAAGTTTGCGTTGAATTGTTGATACCATCGCCCCGCGCGTGTGTCCTTACTAGCATGGGTTAATATTTCGTACCAATTTTAACGCTATTTATATTGTTTGAAAAATTCAGTTTTCTATTTTTAGTAAAACTGTTTTTTTATTATTTTAACAGACTGATAACAACATGTAATAACCGCTGTACTATTTAATGTGATAACTGAGTAGCCGCTCTATTTAAAGTAGTAGGTGGCAGTACTAAATATGAACAAAACGAATGCATGAAACGGGCTTTGTAAAACATTAGAAAACGTAACTTTTTTTCTCCAACCACACACACGTCACATTTTTGGAGGAAAGTGCTGATTCCCAAATAATTGGCATGAAATAAGGCCGAAAGACAAAATCCGTGGGATTTCCTCTTCACAGCAGGCAAAATTATAACAATGCCTATTTACTTAGATGTTAATAATTATTATAAAAATCACGAAAGCACTGAACCGATTTCAATGAAATTTTGTGAATTGGTTAGGTTGGTTCCACCTTGAAGGAAAGCTTCGGACCCGTTATTGTTTTGAAATCTTTTGAACTACAATACAGGTAAGTCAGCACATCAACCTAGCCTTTTCCAAACTGTGTTTGGGTCGGCTTTCAGTCTAACCAGATGCAGCTGAATATATGTATAATTATCAGTGTTTTGTATAGAGCGACTTACTATCTGACCTCCATAACCCATTTACCGAGTAACACAATACCCCTTGGTAAGAATGGTTATCAAACTCGGCGGCTTTTGAATATCCGTAATGATAAAGATCTATAAAATTGTGGTAAAAAATTTGTATTTTAATGTTAGTACTTACAGTGCATCCAGTAGATACAATGTCGTAGGACAACGCACAAATCATAGACGGTAAAATATTAGGGCCTCCTGGGATTGTATTGTATTGGAGAGCGCAAATGTCTTGATTGGAGATGTACTTGCTTGCATACCTCTGATATACGCTCGCCTGAGGAAATAATAAATAAACAAATTATTAGCATCCGTCTTATTGTGGTTGAGGGCCTGTCTCACAGCGTTTGAGCGGACATTGGACTCTATCTACCTGATGAATTCGAAAACTAAACGTAATTTACAAGAAATTATCAGCCGGAATATTGGATTGCCACTGGATTGTGTTACATGGGACTTAAATACATAACTGGCATACATAACCCTTCGCGGATTATAGGCGTGTTATGTATTGTTTATCCGCCGGATAACTTAATAGTATCTTATTAGAAAAGTGGTAAACAAGACCTGGGAATTTGCCTCAGAGCATAATTTTAAAGTCCTGAAGTATCATAATAATAGATACATCTTTGTTTATTTAGGGCTGATTTTTCAATCAGCAGATAATTTTTATTCGTTTAGTAAAATTGACGTCTGACAGATTTTGTGTTGAAGAACTGTCAAAAATTCAAAATTTTTCCTCGGATAAATTAAAAAATCAGCCCTAACATAAATAAAAAATAATTCATTCAACATAATATCATTAGGTATTAGGTATTTACTGTACTATGTGTACCTATATAAACAAAAAGTGTCTGTTTGTAATGTCAAAACCACAGGTTTTTACTAAATGCATATGATTTTTTTTTTACTGTCTCTCTGGCTGTTCGTTCCGGCTAATCTCCGAAACGGTTGTACCGATTTTGACGGGACTTTCACTGGCAGATAGCTGATGTTGTAAGGCGTAAGTAACTAAGTTTTATTTTCGAAAAATAATTAGGTTTCCGCGCAAAAAAAAAAAACCCGTGAAATCCAATTTCCAACATGCACACAAACGAAATCGCGGGCAAATAAATTATAGGTATTGATTAGGGTAAAAAAACTTACAGTGGAGGACGAATTTTGACTTCCCCATCCAACGACAACACACTGAGCGTTTTCGGCAGGCTGGAAGCTTTCGGGTGGCACTGTCAGAGGAGTTACTACCGTGTTGTTGAACGGGTTGTTGAGCTGAAATGAACATTCAGATTATACGAGTACACTAATCTTTTTTTACAATTTTAACATACCAAAAGTGACTGGCAGCTTGAGATGCCACAATCAGTGGCGACAATTCCTACATTTTTAAAAGCGTTCGCATTAAGTCTCAATCTGTCAGAAATACCTCAAATTTTCCGCTTGTAGTAGAGACAAGATTGCGACTAGAACACAGAGTACTTTTTGATAGACTGAAAGACTAGAATATAAACGTTTTTAATTACGGGAATTGGCCTTCTGACGTGTTGAAAATATCGGTGCTATTATTCTTCGTCTTAGCGTGTCGATAGCAATCTAAATGGACTCAGCCCAGAATTCGGCTACTTGTTTGGCGCCATAACGAGCGTCCACCAGTTCCTGTAACGTGCAGCTGACAGGACACGATATTAAGTGTCCCATCGTTTGTGGAACAGCATACGGTGCATGAAAGGAGCCTCCCCGAGTGACGTATATACAGAACCACTATACGTCTGGCGCATCCTGGGCAACAGCGAGTTATCCACGCTGATTGGCTAATCCTTCCACCACGATGGTAATCCAAAGTCCACAATATTATTGTCGTTGGCACATCACTGCTGTAAAACAAAAGTTTGCTACCACAACATTCACGATGGCGCGGGCGCCCGCATCATGTACAGTCAACTGCACGTCCGTTGCGCTGGCCTAGCGTAGTACGAAGTTTCAATAGACTAGGAGGCTTGCTTATACTGGTTGTTACCAATTAAATGTGCAGCCCAATGTACAACCGCCAGCACATCAAGCTACCCGAAACTCTAAAATTTTCCCAATCAACTTTGAACTTTACTATTTAGCGATAAAGTTGAAAATCTATTAAAGAAATTTGACAGATTGTAGTAGCTTGATGTGCTGGCGTCTGTACCTACATAAAAACCGGAAAAAATCGATTACATTAAATACTTTCACTGTATTTTTTTATTCCATTCCGTACCACACCGTAGAACCATATTTGTCCGAGGGAGCGAGGGAGCATAATTTTCTAGAGAAAATTATGTGACGCGATGTTACGGATGAGCGGCGACGTAACGTTAATGTGTATTGGCGTTAAATAGACGAAGTTTTTTTTTTAATATAATATTGAGTGACGATCTTTGCCCATCTCTCCTGGTGCATTCGCGTGTCCGGCCTACAACTCCCACTTCAGCCTGACTGTGCTTACTCTGGCCTGAGGGACATCACCGTCGAGGTAGACCTGACCACGGCAAAGTGTGACGATCTGATAAGGTTTGCAGGGTCAACAAGGCCAGACATCGCACAAGACAGGGAGGTTGGGAAGGAAAAAGGGGAGGCTTTTGCCCAGCAGTGGGACACAAAACAGGCTAACAAAAAAATAATAATGAATACTTACAGTCAGAATAGCAAGGTCGTTGGCAAACGCAGGACGATCAGTGTAACTAGGGTGTACATCGACTCTTACTACGATGCGAAAACGTTCAGGAGTAGTGTCGTTGGTAAGAACGGTTGAACCAGCAAACACTCTGTACTCACTCGGAACGATTGGCGTTGGGGGCAACCTGAAAAATGTGAGATTGTTAATAAAATTATCGTAGGAAACTAAGTTACAATCGTAGGCACAGACGCCAGCACATCAAGCTACCCGAAACTGTCCAATTTTCCCAATCAACTTTGAACCTTATGCTTTAGCGTTAAAGTTGAAAATCGGTTAAAGAAATTTGACAGATTGTAGTAACTTGATGTGCTGGCGTCTGTACATTTCTTCTAGACTGGCTGACTTGGGAACACAAACAACATAACAGTTGTTAAATAATACGAAAGAAATAAAAAGCTCTTCCGAAAGGTCAGGTCAGGTCAAGTGGTTTAGCGGCGCGCGTCATCATTTGCCTGGCCTTTTTCCGACTATGTTGAGGTCGGATTCCAGTCTAACCGGATGCAGCTGAATACCAGTATTTTACAAGGAGCGACTGCCTATCTGAGCTCCACAACCCTGTTACATAATAATACTACATATTCAATATGATATCCCTTGGTAAGACTGGTTGTCAGATTTTCGGGCTTCTGACGACCCCTAACGACTGTCGAAAATCCACGATTGACAGCCGCGACCAACGGCTTAACGTGCTTTCCAAGGCACGGAGGGGTCTTGGTAGGTAAAGATGGTCACCCGTCCACAGACCAACCGCGGCAATCGTAGCTTAACGTGATCAATCGACCCGCGCGGCTGTTATAACTTAGCCACAAGCCCCTCTAAATCAACCCCCCCCCCGGCCCACCTCCTCAATCAGCGCGCGTGTACCTATGACCAGAAAATGATATCAACGTAAACGAAGCAAGGTCGTCGATCCACCTTGTGGGAGGCCTTCCATCGCTAAGTCTTCCGGTACGCGGTCGCCACCTTTCGGCCCCATCGCCCGCAGGAACCCGTTGGATGCGAGAAGCACAGAACCGGTCGACGTGGAGGCGCATAGAGGAGGCCTATGTCCAGCAGTGGACATCTTTTGGCTGAATGGATGAAACGAAGCAAAAGAAGTATGTAAAGATCATAGCAGGTGCCGTTCTATAGTTTCTGCTCAACCCCATGGGACGAAGGTATGCTTTTATGTGTGTAATAAAAAAGTTCTATAACTCGAAAGGCAGAAAGAAAGAACAACAAAAACAGGAAATCTAAGTGTAGGTACTTACATAACAGTTTGATTTCTTATCAGTTAATGTATCATTCGAGTACAACGTACTAATCTAATGTATAAGATAAGTAGAAACAGATATCAGTAAGTTAATCAGATAAGTTCTGGGAATCATCGCTAAGTTTATTAGAGACGCTACAAGATTTATTACTTCGAACTCAGTTTTGTCATCGACGTAGCTTAGTTGTAAGGTAATTGAGAATAGGGAAGTCAGTTGTATTAGTAGGTATTAGTGAATAATGGCTAGTGGCATATGCCTATAATGATCCCACTGCTGGGATACAGGCCTCCCCTCTTCGAGAGGGAGTTAGCTATAATCCACCACGCGGGCCCAGTGCGGGTTGATAGATGTCATATGTCTTCGAATTATTAGTTTTAGGACATGACGGTTTCCTCACGAGGTTTTCCTTCATCATTTTAAGAGCAGTGGTGATGAAATTATTTACTTACACAAAGTAAAGTGGCTACTGGACACAAAACAGGCTAACAAAAAAAAAAAAGAAGTGTCTGCCCGAGTTCGTACCCACGACCTTCGGGGCCGTTACCACTGGGCCACTACTACTCCTATGGCCAGTAGCTTACAGCTTATTAGAAAATTTGGAAACAAAAGACGCTGTTTCGATTAATTTATCAACATTACTAAATGAAATTATGACATAATTATACGTCTATATAGCACGCATCAGATTATGAATTGTAATAATATCACTGAATTAGATGTGGCAACAGTTTTAGATATAAAAATAGTATTTGGACGGTTTCCAAGTGCGTTTTTACTCCTAAAACTATATTCAGTGTCACGCTATTGCCAAATTTCATAAAAAAATTTAAAACACAACAATTTCAATTTTACAAGAATGAAACGTTTTCCACAAGAGTAATATGAGAATTATGCACTATTACTCAAGTCAATAAGATTCAAATTCAACTGCTCATAATTATTGAAAAAATAATTATTACGTACCCAGTGGCGTATGTGAAAGCGCAAGTAGCTGTTGTCAATACATGCTGTAATGTTATCAGAACTCCTCCACATCGATGACCCCTTGTAAATTGATGAAATTGATTAATTTGCTGTATGGAAACCTGCAAGATAAAGTTGTTATCTGTAATTATTGTGTCAGATATAGCGACCTTTGCGATGCTCTTCTTCAGATGGGTCACCGGTTGCAAATACTACACTAGGAGGCCTACCACAAGCTCTTAACGCAATCCATTTTAGGACCTAAACTGAACTGTTCTTCTAATTCGTAGCATGACGGCAGTTTAACGATTCAGTTTAGGCCGTGCCATCTGCTGACAGCGATTGTCCCAATCTGAGTCGCAAGTTTTGGTTTCATTCACACTTATTTGGTACTATGACGTCCATAGAGCAGCTCAAGCGATGCAGTTTAGGAACCTAAACTGAAATGTTTTGTTTTTGAATCGTTTTTAATTCGATCATGGTAGGCCACCAGTACTCGCAACGGGTAACTAACAAAGGTTTCCAGGGTAGATTTGAATAGAAACGCCGGGAGAGGACCTCATCGGTGATGTTCTAAAGAAATTAAAAAAAAAATATATATATGTCATGATTTCGTTTTTAATTCTTTTACCTATTGTGGTTTAGTATTTTTTATTAGGTACATCGTCTTCACATAATATTATTATATAAATACTGTATGCAATATATTGTAAAACATTTTAAAGAGTAACGGTGGAGTTTCTTGCACATTCTTCTCCATACGAAAACTACCTTTTGGAAGGGGCGACTAGAATCAATTCTTTTTTATTGTTATTTTTGACGTACAAAAGTGCCTTTTATGTGCCTATTTGAAATAAATGCTTTGACTTTGACTTGGAAAGGTCAGGTGCGTAGTACCTACTCGCAAATGGCCGGTGTGCGTGTATGACCAGACGTATGAACGTAAGCAAAAGTAGTATGTATGTAAAGATCGTAGTCGGTGGCGTTTTGTGATTTCTGCTCACCCTTTCCTGTCGGAAGAAGGCGTGCCTTTATGTGTGCTTGTAAGTATGTTGTGTTACCGACGCGACGAAGTGGGTATCTTCGAACCTCTTTGATTTCTAAATAGCGACGAGATAGAGTTCAAATTCAAATTCATTTATTGGTGTAATTTTTGGTACATTTTACATGAGATCTTAATAATAAATAATTTTAGTTCGTCAAAAATCTACCTTGAAGGTGTACACTCGTTCACATAATTAGTCATTATTATAAAAACTTATAACACCCCGTCGTTTTTGCGTCGGGGGTTAAAAAAAAAGAATCAACATATTAAAATAATAATAATTAAAAAAAAACAATTACCTATACTTAAAAATAATGAATGGGATTATAGATAATAATACAATGTCAAAATTAAATAAATATCAATGTCAAATAACTTACAATTTATCATTAAGGAATTCGTCAATTGTATAATAATATTTTTTCCAATAATAATATATGAAGTATATTCATTTATGGTATGAAGATAGTACAGACGTCAGCACATCAACCTATCCGAAACTGTCAAATTTTCCCAATCAACTTTGAACCTTATGCTTTAGCAATAAAGTTGATAATCTATGAAAGAAATTTGACAGATTGTAGTAGCTTGATGTGCTGGCGTCTGTATGTTTGGCCTTCGGAATGTTCCCTATAAATAACATGCTCGGATAATAAGGTGGTCTACGACTTAGTGTGTTGACTTTTAAATAAATTTATATTTTTCACTTCAGCTTTCATGCCACATTATGATTTAAAATAATCAGGTAATCCTAAGGAATTATCTCATATTTTTTTATGATAAATCATAGGTAGATGAATTAGTTATTTTTTTTTAATGTATTTATTAAAAATCTGTATTAATAATAGCATACACACATAATATAATTATATATACATATATTTGAAACTAGAGTTTTAAATCATTATGTGGTATCACAGCTGAAAAATGTCAACTAGCATTTGAAGGGCACTGTTTATGCAAGCACCACAGAGCAGCACAAGAACAAGCTAGTGAAGTGCTATTTTATACTTAGTAAAAAATATATATGTATGTTTAGGTTAAGGTATTTATATACGGGCCCGCCTGAAATAAATAAATAAGCGATGGTAAAATGTTTTGCCTTCTCGTTCATTAGTAGTAGTATATTGCAATTCTTTATTATTAATAAGAAACCGATTGATGTTTTCGAATGAAATTTAATTTGACAAATTAACTCTTTGTTTTCTATTAATTAAATGAAATTTTATTCGGAAACTTCGATCAGTTTCTTATTAATTTGAAAGATATATTTTTTTTTGTTTTTTGAAAATTTTAGAGTTTATCTAGCATTTAACGCGTAATTTACAAAGAGTCCCGTTCTGTTAATTATCAACACGTGACTGTATGATAACTGATTGTGTTTTTAAATTAGCATAATAATCTAGCATTTATTTTCATGTATTTAATCAGAATACACAAAAATTCAATTATCTTATCTGGTGATAACAATCTAAACTTTTGTCGCTTAATCGAGCGTTGAAAATCCTACAGCGCGTTTTGCTTTAGGTATCGCCTACTGGTAGTGAAAACATGCAATAGACTGTTGTATTTAAGCCAATACTTTGCATTTTAGACCCTCCCATAAATTAACAGCTTTCACAGGTAAAATAAGTTTAGCCTAGCTTAGCAATAAATGCGTAGTAAAACACCATCGATAAGCCAAATGATTTGTTGCTGTAACAGTAACCAAGCAATTAAAATATGGTGGCAGGCAGTTGGCCCATCGCCACACATACTACTGCTACAACCCATTAGCTCTCACGATTTTCGATAGATGATAAACTGTTAATGTTCTGTATCTGTTCTAATGTTTTGTACCGAATATTGTCGAATTTCCTCATAGTAATCACAGACAGGCTTATTTTACCCACTGCTGGGGACCATCTCTCTGAGTCCACCAACGAAGATCCGGGCCCGTCCGAAAGTTGATCGATATTTTGGAGTGAACACAAGTCCAAATTAGTATACTTTTTCGGACAGGCAAAAACATATCGGGAGTGAGGACAACTGTCAAATCAAGTTTTCATTCATACTTAGGTCGGGCTTCAAACTAATCTTACTTCCGTAGGTTATAAGGAGTAGTTGTCTCCCGTAACATCGGCTGAAACTACGGACTTCGTACTTAGTGAGTAGCTTCTTCCTTTTAGTGCCATGCTACTCTAGTACATACTGGGTACCGTAGCACTATGGGGAGGACAAGTCCTTTGGAGTGTGATAAATGTAAAAGTGACAGGGAATCATTGGTGCGTGAATTTAATTGAATGTGATGGATGTTGGTTTTGTTTTAATAATATTAGCAAATCCCCGTTCATCTGCTGCTATCAACCTATTTAAGGTGTTCGCGCATCAATGAAATCTTGTCACTTATACCCTAGAATAGTATAGATTAATATTGATTGTGTAGTTGTTTTGCTTACTTATGACTCAACAGGGCTGGCATGTTCTTAGAATAAAAGCCCCTAAAATAAAAGATAAAAAAAAGGGAGACTTATCCAGAAGATAAGATAAGATTGATTGTTTGATTGATTGAAGGTTTATACAAGTGGCAATCGTTTTCAAAGCGTTTCGAATTTTACGACTTTGAACAAAGGGGTAGTTCTCGTAATTTTAAGAACGTTCACAGTTTGATCTCAGTCTCAATCTGACAAAAATACCTCTAATTTCCCTACATTTTAACAAGTTTTTGACATTTGTTTGTCGCCGAGATGAGACTGCGACTAGATTTTGAACGTTTTAAATTACGAGAATTGGCTTTCTGGATTTACTAGCTTTAATGGGGGATTTACACTAGGACGATTTTCGCCGTGTGGTTGGTCGCTTACCAAATCGCCTCACAAGCCGAATCGCCACCCCATTTACACCGTTCGATGAGAATCGCAGGTGACTGATTTTGCATCATAATGTCGACCTTCATACGGCAGGCGATCGCCTGCGACCAAAGAGAATTAAGTAATTGCCTGCGACTGAGCATTTTCACGGTCGATTTTGGCTACCCGCCGCATGCGACCTGTCGCCGCACGACAAAAGTCGAAAGCTATTCTACTTTGGAACTTGCAGCTATAGTCTCCTGTGTTAAAGCCCACGTAACAATGATGACGTTACGTTTCATTAAATCCTGAATGTGTAATTCATCATCATCCTTGTTTTTTCAAATATGTGCTAGTTTATGTCAGCTACAAATCGCACCCCACTTGGACATCGTCCGAACTTCTACAATAGTTGGGGAAATGCAATGTCCATATGTCATTGCAATCTTAAAAAGTTTCGTGAGGCCTTCAGCAGCTACATAAATAGGTAATTAATCATAAGATTATCATCATTACCTGCATAATCTTTAGACAAAGTGAATATTATCTTCTTATCATTTAATTCTATACGTGCGTCGTGTACATTTGTTAGAATTTATTTATTCTAACAATGACATTGAAACACTTGATATTGTGAAAGAAGACCAGTGCAGGTTTTTGCCAAAGATGTAAACAACAATGGATTTAGTAATGAAGTACCTATTATGAATTTTAAGTTCTGTTGATGTTACAAATAATTTTCGAGCATAGAATAGTTTGAATCATTTGAATTTCGATATTTTCCATCTGTATTTTATTATTTAAAAGTACCGAACTTTACTTCAAATGAGTAGTTTTATTGAGAGATTAATGTATAAATTGAAATAAAATAATGAAAAATTCTACGGCAAAGCTTTTACTCTCCACTTGTTAAATAGGTATCCATTTTTTTCCAGACGGCAGCAAGTCATCCGGTTATATACTTATGACATATATTTTCAATAAATGTGTAAGTGTGTATGAAATGCTCTTTATCAATATATTTCAATAACAAAAATTCTTAATGAGACAAAAAGTATGACTTTTCCTTTGACTTTTTGTATGAACTCAAAAATCGTCCCAGATTTTTGCTATTATTGATTATTTAATAGTTTTGTGATGATCCATAGGATAAAAAAGTGAATAAATAAAATAAATAAATAATTTATTTTGTACCAAAAACTTGTTCTCATTTCATAAACCTGCCAAACTGCGTGACAGATTGTCGGCAGGAAATGAAACTGTGTGTGCTATTAGGTGCGTTCTTACACGACACGCAGATATCGTGTTCAATTCCCAGAAGTTCAATTTTATTGCTTCTGGACCGGTTTCAAAACCTCCGGTATAGATGTTTTGTCTCACGAAGCCGGGACGGACTAATTGTGCGTGTTGATTTGTAGATGCACGTGCGCATTGTTGCTTTGAGCGTAAATGCTACCCAGCTAATACTGAGCACTCACGAGCTTGCGCAAAATCAAAATCAAAAGTCCTTTATTCAAACTAGGCTGAGAATCAGCACTTTTCGAACGTCAAAATTTGAAAAGACAATCCCCCCAAAACGCCCGCCCTTGATCACTTTCTAGTGCTTAGAAACAATGAGCACGTGCACTTCTACACACACAATCAAGACCACCCACCTTCGTGAGATAAAACATCCACTTAGGTACTCATATCAGTAGGTACAATATATCTACATATATCAATGAATCTGTTATTGTTTTTTTTTATCCAATCTGCTATGACGCTACCGCAAGCCTTGAAGCTTAGTCATGGATATAAATAAGCATACTGGTACCTGATAGAGTTTACGAAATATTGAATTATGCGATTGTGGTTACAATGCCAAAAGAAAACAATAACAAAACATAAAGTACCTAGTGTTTCTCAATATTCTACTCTTAGTAGTTTCTTTTTTACTAAATATTATATATAGTGTTTCTCAGTATTCTAATCTTAGTAGTTTTTTTTTTTACTAAAAATTATATACCAACTCGATTTCTACTTAATAAAATATTTTTTTAAAAAGCTTTGTTTTGTTTTTTTTTTTTGGGAATAGTATATAGATAACCGATCCTGATGCGGTTTTTTATCGATAATGTCCTTGATAATCGTTATTTATCACTTACCTACGTGGTAGGTGAGTGTGGGCAAAGATAAAATTCAATCAAAACACCTCCTGAAATAACTATAACTACGAGGTCATTCAACACCCTAGTATTTTGTTTTCATTAAGACTAACATAAGTATTAATTCAGGTACGTAGTAGAATATAATAAGTTTTTACAAGTACTGACAATACATAACACACTTGGCAAGATAAAAGGGATTTTCATTCCGAGTTGTCCAAGGGGACTTAAAAACACTTTAGTTCTTTAGTTAAAGTGAATAGTTAAAATACTAGATGATCTATAAAAAATATAGTAATTAAATAATAAACTGTAATGGATGTTATGAGATAAGGCCTTTGCCCTACAGAGGGACAACACAGGCTCATAATAAATATATGGATGTTACTGAGATCGTAAAACTACTTACAGCATATGGAAACTGATTTTCCCTCGCAGCGGTTCCGCCTGTGATTCGGCTGTCCAGCTGGTGGGGTAACGAGCTTGCACCTGTTGAAATAAATAAAAGTAAATCATTACTTTGTTGAACTCGAAAACATTGTAAAAGCCAATTATTTTTAAAAGAGTAACCATGGAGTTTCTTGCCGGTTCTTCTCCATAGGAAACGACCAATTGGAACCGTGCACCTAGCTTCTGACGTTTCATAAGTGCCCATGTTGGTTTATGTGAAATAAAAATATTTTGATTTTGATTGATTTTTGATTTTGATCAGTTAATTAGAAAATTATATTTTTTCCAGCTTCTAAATTAATTTACATAGGTTAAATACGATTTAACAAGAAGTAACCTGAAATTACTTATTCCCTACAAAAAGTTCACACAAATATTTTGTAAGTGAGCCCTTAACTATGAAAATTAGACTATATCTTGAGGCTCAATGCGAACAAGAAAAAAATATTATTAACTAGCAGTGCCCCGCGGTTTCACCCGCATAAGTTTCCCGTGGGAATATCGGGATAAAAACTATCCTTTATCCTTTCCCAGGATTCAAACTATCTCTATACCAAATTTCATCTAAATCGGTTCAGCAGTTTAAGCATGAAGAGATAAGAGACAGACAGACAGACACATTTTCGCATTGTATTGATAACATGATTACCTATGTATGATTACCTATTATGTATGTAGGTACTATAAATAAAAATATATTCACAATGTAAGGTAAGTCGTATTAAGGTCATTGTTATCTTACTGAATTCCAAAAAAAAAAAACTAACAAAATTAGAACAAATCACTTACCGCAAACAGCGAGTACAAAAAAGCACAAAATCTTTTCCATAATTTTAAATCAAAACAGAATGTAAGAACAAAACCCTGATGACACACAGCTGTAATAGAAGTGAGTCAATCAGGACATTATATCGAAAACACGAACAACACTATCTTATCTAAAAGCAGAGCATTCACTATCAAATATTATCGAAAATATTGTACCATCGACCAAAAATATTTGGCGCATTTTTCCTGTTCCGATAAGAACCAGTGACTCACGTTGTCTCATAAAATACTTTTCCGCTCATGATCACACTTGCAGTCATCATCAGGATTACGATGACGATTATCTTAATTTTTTTACAAACGGACAGCTCATAGGTTCTATGAAGCATTGCATAATAATTGCCAATTCAAAATTGGCATAGAAAATAAATATATTATAGGTACCAGACTTTGCGTTACCTACCTACAATTAATTTCTAGCATTGTCCTACTGCAAGACAAAGAACCTAACCTACCTTAAACTAACCAACTGACGTCAGTAGGTAAACTTAGAGTCAATTTCACTCATAATTTTTTTACCTCACTACCTTTTCTTGTCAGAAACTGGTATCCCTCCATCTGTCAACTTATTGAATCCGATAGATCACACTCAATATAAACGCACCGCTCCAGCGCAGTAAAAGAGTCTGTGCACACCACGTTTTTTAAACGCGCCGTCGACGCGCGTTTTAGAAACGCGCGTCGACGGCGCGCTTTTA
The DNA here is from genome assembly GCA_914767645.1 of Hydraecia micacea. Classification (NCBI taxonomy): domain Eukaryota; kingdom Metazoa; phylum Arthropoda; class Insecta; order Lepidoptera; family Noctuidae; genus Hydraecia; species Hydraecia micacea. Next base: position 12,589,242 of record OU611783.1, on the reverse strand, counting down.
TCCTACAGAGCAGTTTGTTGTCGTTTGTATCGGTACAAACGCGTATTTGAATGTATACAGGTGTGCAAAGGTCTAAAGGCTGCGTCTGACTTGCGTGCGTATCGCGTCTGTATCGCTACAAACGCGCATCAACGGCGCGATTAAAAAACGTGGTGTGCACGGGCCCTAACCGCACGTCACCGCCTCGAAAAATTCCACCCTCTTGTCGCCAACGCGCCGTCAGCAAGACGACAATTCGCTGCTGGCACGCCACCGCTTGGTGATGTGACAGCTTGTTGTTCAGGCACCGCTTACTGGTTCGTAGGCTAGCACAAATCAGAGAGTGTGAAAAATTGTGAACAACGGAGTGACAGACGCGAGAGTGGTGCGAGGACCACGCCGGGGAGCGGGCTGCGCTAGAAACGCGCGGTCAGCTTGACCACTATTAGGTATTCGTAAAATTTACTTTAATGCACTTGATTTAAAATCCTAACTTGAATGACAAGTTATTTGCTGTGTCGGATCGGTGCTTTTATAATGAGTGCTGACCTTAAAAGCCCAAGACAGTATAGGTATCTCTACATAGGAATGTATGCTTTAGAACGGGCTAACTTTTCGATACTTTAATAGTAGGTACCTGGACATGGATACCTCTCCTCTATACGCTCTCCCAATACTCATATTTCTATTCAATGCGGTCCGGTCTTTTGAGTTGTTTCAGTCATCTTCACCTTATATAATCAATGTAATGTCGCCTAACTTTGTATATGTATATTAATGTACATTACATCCCGCTATAATGTACATATACATTATAGCTGTCGTGTGTGGTCGCCTGACGATTTCTGTGGAAAGATGTAATGAGATATATCGTGCTATAATATACATCTTTACATTATACCTGCCGTGTGTGAAGTGCTTAAGAATCTTAAATTCACTGACAGACAACGCACATCTTAAACCGCATATTTTGCGCGTATTTTGTGCAGAATTTTCAGCATCTAGATGCTGAAAATTCTGCACAAAATTCCCTTTATAACCAAGGTGAGTATTAAGAAAGGGTTTTTTAAAATGTGTCCCCTAAATGGGTTAAAAAGCGAATGAAAGTCTGTTTATATGGAAACTCATAATTTTTGCCGGTAGGAAATTCCATCGCGTACGACTTCTAATTGCTCATTTGATTCATAGGAGATTATCTATGTTCTTATCCAAAATTGCCTTAATGTTCAAGCAATAATAATCTAATGCATAAAATATTTAATTAAATAATCATTGGCAATTCCTTTAGATTAAGATTTTATCGCAATGTGCAGCGATACGTGTAATGTTCGAGCAAGTTATCTATTTAAACGCTAGACTAAAAACGTTACGGAAATATGCATCTTATTTTGTGCAAGTTCAGTTCTATGTTCATGAAGTCTCGTCTCGGCACCAGTGCTCCAAGCTCCAACGTATATACAATGCTAGGCTGCTCGCATCACTGTTGTGGAAACGTGGGTTTAGTTTTGCATAAAAAGCATTCTCGAAGCTGCAGTACTTAGCAAGAGCGTCAGCTAAATACTTTAAACTTACGTATGCACTCACCGCGTTCTCGGAGCGACTTCCCGACAGATGATGTTGAGAACGCGTTATACATGTGGTGTACATTATATACATGTTCGTATATGTACCAAACGCCGCACGATCTTAGCATACGCGATGCGGTTAATGTTGTCATATAATGCATATGAATAACCTGCAATTATAGCTACGAGATGAATCCGTGAGGAGCAGTGGTGGCCTAGTGGTCACGGCCGCGAACTTACGAGTTGTAGCTCGTAGGTTCGAACCCAGTTAGGGGTTTTTTTTTTTTTTTTTTGGATGGGAAATCATCTAATGACTCCTCCCGCTCTGGGTGGAGCGGAAGGGAGTGTCAGACTCTTACTGACTAAAACCCACCCGTGTTCCTTCCTTAGCCCTTTATGTTCCGGGGCAGCGGTAACCCTTTCAGACGATCCCGCTACCCCTACTTTGTGTAAATTATATCATCACCACTGCTCTCAAAACGGTGAAGGAAAACATCGTGAGGAAACCGGCATGTCCTAGAACCAAACATTCGAAGACATGTGACATCTACCAACCCGCACTGGGCCCGCGTGGTAGATTACGGCCCACTCCCTGTCGCAGAGAGGAGGCCTGTCTCAGCAGTGGGCACATTATAGGCTGAGTATGTATGTATGTAGGTATGCTGAATCTCTCGGGTTGAACAGTTTGGGTATTCGAAGGATATTTTATTAGACCTTTATACTATTTTCAGGATATCTGATTGGTATTGTTGTAGGTATACATGATACAAAATTCGTTGAACGAATTTGAATATGTGATTTATTTGACTCATCATTTATGTGAATCATATCTTAGTTAACGCTGTTTTTATAAGCCGAGATAATAAGTCCTGATGACACTACAATTTCACAGCAATCATGCTCACTGATAAAGAAAGGACAAATGTTTATGTATTTCCCCTATCAATTTATCTCGCCTGCGATAGCAAATTTAATATAGGTTAGTTTAACGAGTATCTTTGTAATTTTCGAATTCTATACACCCTCGAAGCATCCAGGACGTCTGGATGGATTTTAATACACGAGGTGTCTATGGACCCACCGAGGTCGTGCGATGGTTATAGGTTATAAGTCTAGGTTTTTTTTCTATAAAATCAATTTTACGGATTTAAGAAGTCAATAAGTATAGTAGGTATTGAAAAAAAAAATTGGTACCATGGCCTTGAGGGGTATCAAAATAAGGATAACAGTTTAACAAAAAACAAAACGGTGATCTTTGTGTACTTTTTAATTGCAATCGGTTTTTTTAATATTTTAAATTGTCTTATCTTCAGTATCATCCATATGTTTTTTATTATTACATTAATCATACGGTCAAACATACATATGAGCCATTTGCACAGCAAGTTGCCGTTATAGCCATATGAATTAGGAATATCGGCCATTCAACCGAGTGATTAGCATTGCACCTGATTAACATTGTCTAATCACTGTGTAGACCGCATGGCAAAATTCGTGGTAAGCAAAAGGTACGTAAAATGATTTTGGGAACCGATTATTACATAAAAACTTGATAGCAACATATTATCAAATGATCAGGGATATTCCGTTGGCCTATGACATATTAAGTACTTTATCCGAACTTAATACTATAAATAGGAGAGTAATATTGCAGTGGATACCTTCCCATATTGATCTTATTGGTAATGAAACTGTGGATAAATTGGCCAGAGAAGCTGCGGATGATGGTATTAATTTCAATTGCTTGCCTTACTACACAGATTTAATCGGTACTGTTAAAGAGTTTTCTACCAAATTGTGGTCTGAATATTTTGACAAAAGATCACTTAGGGAATTTGGCACAGAACTTTGCAACCAGCTTTGCCCCGAGCCCTTTGGTTTGAAAAATACAATATGGGAAGGCATGACATTGTGACGAGTTTTAGACTTCGCTCAGGACACATTCCATTAAATAAGTTTGGATTCCTGATGGGAAAAGTCAACTCTGCAAATTGCACTGAATGTGATGTTATAGAGGACGTATATCACATCTTGATGGAGTGTGTTCGTATCGAAGCATTTAGATATGTGGTACTTCAAAACTTGGAGTCTCCTTTCAATGTTGGGTGGTGTAATAGCATTTTGTCCTTTCCTCTTTCGGAGGAGGCCAAATTGCTTTATATGCTTACACGTATAGGTATTAAGAATAGATCACTTTAAGTTTATCCACTGTATGATTTTTATGTAGTTAATTTTAGTATTGTGCTATGTAGGTATATTTTCATGCTTATTCTTACGGGGGCGACATATTCAAATATTAACAAACCTCCACTAATAAATAAAGATTAAAAAAAAAACTTTTGCTTACCATAAAAATGATTTATGGTCTTGCTAAGTGGTATGGTCTGCGAGAGAATAAAGAACCTAGAGCTTATCATAATTTAAGGTTTGCCCATATGTTGAATTTATACTACGTCTGCGTGAAATTTCACCCTCCCCCCATTCACCCTCTTACGAGTGAAATTTCGAAACACCCTTTCTTAGTGGATACCTACTCTTCACAAAAAACACCCCCTCCGAATTTCATGTCTCTAGGACCAGCGGTTTAGGCTGTGCGTTGATATATCAGTCAGTCAGCACTTTGAATTATACAGGGTTATTGGAAAAACACTAACAACCTCTTAAGAGGTCATTGTACTCACTATTGTAAAAAACTTTTACTATAGGACCAAACCTGAAATTGCGAAAAAAAAAATCAGCTGTTCCCTATATTTTGACGAGTTATACGAACATAAATGTAGGGAACAGCTGATTTTTTTTTCGCGATTTCAGGTTTGGTACTATAGTAAAAGTTGTACTTTGTTTTAATGGAAATTAAGTTGATTTTAGAGTGACAAGGACTATTGAAAAAGTTATAAAAATGTTTGAAGTATTTGTTTACATTTTTTGCAAATAATTCGCGAATACAGATTATATACAAAACAAAGTCGCTTTTCGTGTAGCATTGTGTGACCGCTTAGTTCTTCTAAACTTCAAAAATACATTTTGAAGTGGTTTGCACCATCATTTAAAGAATTATTCTGGAAGGTGAACATGTATGTATAATACAAAAATATTAAACAATTTTAAACAGTGTTATTAGACATGTTATAATAACAATTTTAATAAATGAATAAGTTCAAAGAAAAAAGAAAACAGAAAGAAAAATTATGTTAGAAGGTGGCTGGGACGGACTGGATGTGGAAGGCGGAGGACAGGGTTTCATGGCGCAGCCTGGGAGAGGCCTATGTCCAGCAGTGGACTGCGGTAGGCTAAATTGATATTGAATGAGTCCAAGTTTTACACGAAACATGATGACAAATCATAATTCTATAAATTAGACTATAATGTACCATGTGTTAAAGCAAATAAATATATTTTATTCTACATTAGCATTAGTTTGGTCCGAAGGATGTACCTACTTTAAAGTAACTTGAATTTGTTAAGTTACTGTGACTTTGTTCATGACCATTGTCCGTAGTAAAGTTTAGACTACTGCATACAATAATAATAATTATTCTATGACAGTGTACGGTCAAATATTTAGGACGGCGTTAATGTACCTACATTAGTCATAACGATTCATCATCATCTGCCTAGCCTTTTCCCAACTATGTTGGGGTCGGCTTCCAGTCTAACCGGATGCAGCTGAATACCAGTATTTTACATGGAGCGACTGCCTATCGGACCTCCACAACCCAGTTATTAGTCATAACGATTACATATTATAAAAAAATACCTTTAATCTTATCTAACTTCGGGACTTATCAAATGGTTATTAGCAATATAAACCGAGGAAAAAACCGCTGTTATCTATAAATATCCCCTTATCTTTAATATTTCGTGCTTCAAATGAAAGATGGAATCCTAATAGAATCACTTTCAGGGCCCTGAGGGTTTTTGAGCAAGCATATGCGGGATGCAGGGCGAAAAGTTGATAACTGAAGTAGGTGCGGAATGAATCGGCATGATGAGAGAACACCGAAAAGATATTTGAAAAGTTTTTCATAGGAGCCCCGTGGTTAGGAGTCCACTTTCAGATTTTGAAAATGGGCCAAAAATAAAGTGATCTTCAGAGCCAGTGATTTTGGTATGATCGTGTCCGACTTAATTCATAATGACTTATAAAAGGTGTTAAAAAATTAACCTTACAAAATATAAGAGATGCTTTAGACCATCGAACTGAACAACTTTTACTATGGGACCAACTCTTATATCACGAAAAAAAAATCTGCTGTTTCAAACATTTTGGTCAAGTAGGTAGGTAAGTATTGAACTTTTGTATGAAACAGCAGATTTTTTTTTCGTGATTTGAGAGTTGGTCCCATAGTGAAAGTTGTTCAGTTCGATGGTCTAAAGCACCTCTTAAAGTTTGTAAGGTTAATTTTTTAACACTTTGTATAGGCAAATCTGATGAAGACATTGTGGTCTTTCCCTAAATCTGACGACTTTGAAAACTCAGACTTGGATTTATTTTGGATATTCAGGATGAATAAAAGGTATTCTGTGCAATTTTGTTACATATCCTGTAGTGAATATATACCTAAATATCTGACGAATTGATGGCAAAAAAAATTGCCATTCAGCAAATATATTGTTTCAATGATTCAATTATAAGAACGCAAATGTGGTTATAATTTCGCATTTATCTCTAAATCATCAAACCGAGTAGCTTTGATTGCCATTTGAATTTGAAGGTGACCTTTTTGTGAATATTTGCGCGATTCAGAAATCGAATCAAATACCAAACATAAAAGTAATGATTAAAAGTTAAGTAACATTTACAAAGCCATAAACAAAGTTGATTATTTCAAATATTTGAAAAACATTCTCATCTTATAGGCTATCCAACGAGCTATCAACATTTAAAATATGCCAGTAAGTTTTTTCATAAAGATAAATGGTAAGCCATACTTACTACATTAAACTAACGACTTGTTTACGTCGCGTCGTCTCGTAACACTTTTCAATTCAAGGTTTTATTGTAACTACGAACCTCGGCGCTCTATATCGCTACTGATATCGCCCCCAAATGTTCTTGATAGTTCGTTTTTGTGAGTTTTGTTATCTGAAACTATTCAAATATATTTTCGGTGTTCTCTCATCATGCCGCACCTATTCAGCTATCAACTATAATTTGCCTTGGATATGCTTGCTCAAAAACCCTCTGGGCTTTCCTACCATTACTTTTTGATCTATTTGTCTCTCTAACTTTTTATCCAATATTTTTTATCAAGGCAAGATATACCCAATGTACCCATTAAATGTAAAATATGACTGCCTCGTTGGTGAAGTGGTCGCTAGCATGACTGCTGGACATTCTGCATGGTTTCGCAGCCTATATTATTTTGCAAATTTTAATTTATACTTAATATTACAATGCGAAATTCTATCTGTATCATCTACCACTTAACCAATCGTTATGAAACAGATAGGTAGTTTGGGATATAAAGCAAACAATGGGCTCCTTTTCATTCTGTATATTAGGTTCTGAAAAGACCCACAAATTAAGTCGCGGACAACAGCTAAATAGTTTATAATATTTTCTTTTCGTTGTCTTGTTTTCTACTAGGCAGGTTTTACTGCCGGATACCAGTCAGGGCGACAAAATTTGTTAAAATCTATCTTTGACTAGTCATATCAATTATTTTTAGGTAAATGACACCATTTATATTAATATTATTATGACAATCAATGATTAAGTCCTCGTTATCGTTTGATTTTATCAATTTGGAAATCACGTCGTGTGACGTTACTGCTTTCCATCCGTTTCGGCCAGTTCCGCGCCCCATTTCAACAACATTATAACATAACATCATGCTTGTCATCCCGAAGGGTTAGGCAGAAGTGCACCTATGTACAAATATACTCACATTTCGCCAGTTACGTAATCATAACTGGCGAAATGTCATGGCACGTGAGACACCGGGTGGCTACTGAGAAATTCCTGATGGAAAAACCCAATAACACTTCGAAAAACCCAGTAGCGCTTGAGACCACTGGACCAACGAGGAAGTAATTGCAATAACATATCATAAAAATCAGTAAACCGCAATAACCTAGGGGTTCAATTTAAAGATACTTTCCGAATTTCATTTAAAGTAGTACCTACAGAGTACGAATAATCTGAATGCATTCAATATAACTTAGGCATGGCACAGCCTCTGTATACGACCACGCTCGTTCGTTCGTATCGTACGTTAACGGGAGCGACCGCAGTTTTCTGTAACAATCCTCGAAATAGGTTCAGTAGCGAGATTTTAAGGTTTACGCGTGCATATCTGTTTCCTTGCTGCGATTCTCTTCGGAAAAAGCAATTTCAGTGAGGTTATTTCTAGATAAAAGATCAGTATTATTGTTCTAATATTTTTGTCACAAAGATAATTACTAGTAAAGTTCTTAACGTTATAGGTACATTAATACATTATGTCCAACATTTATATATTTAATCGAATCTCTATACCTACTTGTGTAACGTCAATGGACGAAAGATTCGATCGACGAATATTCTTTACAACACGAGATACAAACTCCTGCAAGCTCAATAAAATAAACAGTAGCATTCCAACGTTGCAAAGAGTTCTAAAAAGAAACCCAACGGAACGTTTCATCGATTGTAGAATGGTTTATGTTTGTGGAAAGATCTATTTGGTTCACTTGAATTTGTATCCTAATATTTAGATCAGCCGAGATCCCATTTATTTTTATTACGGGTCTGATATCAGCATACGAATGTGTAACAAAAAACGCAATAAGATGTTTCTCTCGCTCCGATGATACTATTTTATTTTTATTTGAGATATAAGGTTTTATTTTCAATTAGAAAATTACCTCTACTTGTTTTTGGATCTCTTTTATGTAAAAAATGTTTTGCAGAATGAACAATGTTTTTTACAGTAGAAATCAACGTAAATATGCATCGAAATCTTTATTTTATGCAGAAATGCAGTATTCAATGACCGGAAGGACTGGAAGACGACCCAACATACACATAGATCCAACATAACTAATCCCAACATGGTTGGCCGGATCCCCGCCCTGGGAACTCGAGGCGAAAGTACTCGCCTTATTGCATCGGTGGCGCGAGGAGGCGAGGGCGCGGGGCGAGCGACCGATGCAGCGACACATGGAGCTGCGTCAGTCTCAGCTTCACGGGTTCCTGGTGGCAGAATGGCGGTACAGGCTTTCACGCCCTACCGCACGCTGGCCGCGTCACCATTGAAGCGGTCCGGCTGGTACTCAAGCGCTGGCTCGAGAGGAGGCACGGCTCCCTGTCGTTTCGGGTGAAGCAGGTGCTCTCGGGGCATGGTTGCCGAGGGAAGTATCTGTGTTGTATAAACATGGAGCCAGACGCCCGATGTCTCCACTACGTCGACTGCCGGGAGGACACAGCGCGGCATACGCTGGCATAGTGTGCCGCTTGGAAGCAGACACGCCATGCCCTCATCTCAGGAGTAGGCGGAAACCTGTCGCTGCCGGCCATAGTCGACTCGGCGGTCGATAACGATGAATCCTTGGACGCGGTGGTTTCCTTCTGCAAGACTACTGTTTCGCAGGGCTGAGGCTGCGGAAAGGAAGAGGGAGATCTCGTCCACTCACCCGGCACGCAGCAGGCGCACCGGGCGTCGGGGAAGGGCGGACAGCGCCAGCCCCCCTAAATTGGTCCAGAGGCGACGGACTACGGGACGTCTGTCGACCCCATACATCAGGACCCGAGGCTGCAGCGCGTAGTGTTCCACGCGCGCCCCTCTTCGGGGGGAGTCAAACACCTCCCTCCCCCTGACCCGAGGAGGCCCGCAGTGGCGGGCCGGCACCAGTCGGGGGTTGCGGAAGGATTGTACGTTCCCGCGATCCCCTGCGTAGTACATACAGTAATTTCATTGACATCGTTATGACAATCAATGATAAAGTCGCTAGTCGTCATTGTCATTCGAGTTAATCAGTTTGGAAATCACGTCGTGTGACGTTACGTCTTTTCATTCTTTTCACCACCAGTTTTGTGCCCCATTTCAACAACATCAAAACATAATCATGCCTGTGATCCCTGACTAATGTGCGGGTTTTATCCGTTTACACACGGTATTCTAAAATCATAGTAAATCCCTGATAAAAATATTGATTCATATGTCCCTTAATTAGATAAGATTGTAGACCCCTATATAATGCAGCCCAAGATTAGCAATATATATCAGTCATATAGTTTAGTAGTGTGCTCCATAGTGTTGTACGACAGTCATCTGATCTTGTTTTTTAAACCTATATTAGTCTCCGCACCTAAAAAATGAGAAACTTTGTGATTTTATTTGTGATTGCTCTATGCGGTAAGGATTTAATACAAGTGTTATTATTTTTCCAAAATACATAATTTAATTTATACTACAATTACTTTTAAGGGATTTTTGTCATTTTTCTTCATTGGTACATTTCACATTGGCACAAGACGGATCTCATCCTAATAAGTTTGACTTATCGCACAATATATTGTATTTATATTATACTATTATCCATTTAATGAACAGGCACATCAAGCTCATTAAATGTTGAAAGGACCAACAGAATAATAGGAGGAGCGGCTGCAACCCAAAACCAGTTCCCATATATGGTAATTATATTTTTATATTTTTTTTATTACCAGGAAAAGCCAAAAACAGATAGCTGCGTACCTGTATTTAAGTCCTTAAAATTACTAACGTTCCCATCTCTTTATATTTTTGAGGTAGCTGTTTTTGTTAAATCAAATATGCATCTTTTTAATAAAGTGTCCGAAAATAGAAACCGGCCAACCAGGAGACAGTACAAAAATTTGCTAATTGTCAGTGGTTCCGATACCGCCCTATTAAAGAAAAGTATTATATGTATGGGTCCTATCATATTTAATAAAATACCCGATTTAATAAAAAATGAGACATTTCCACTTTTCAAAAATAAATTGACAGATCTATTAATAAATAAATGTTATTACTCAATTGGCGAATTTCTGAACGATAAGAATTTAAATTGATAAAATGACATCTTTGTATTCCTGACTTGTACTAAATAATTTATATTTTAATTTAACTGCATTGACCTGTATTGAACTTGAAGAATTTATAATCCCATTTTATTAAACTCGACATTTTTTTTTATATTATTTATTAATGATATTGTAATACAGAGGTGTTTCTTACTTCTAAAACTCGCCAAACTTTTACGTTTGATGGCGAGAGATTTTATGTATTGTATTGTATTGCCTATTTCAAATAATGTACCGAGTCTCATCTTGACATGGTAATCATAAATTGATTTGATTGAATGTGTAATAGGAATAATAATATTAACGAGTCTAGTAGCTAAAACTGTTTGCATGCCTTAGTTAAGGTAGTTAGTATAGGATCTTTTTAAACTTAACATCTGTAACTTGTACCTACTTTCTGTGCAAATAAAGAACTATTCTATTCTATTCTATTTAGTTCATTGAAAAGGGGACCCGCTTCAATTTGAACTTGTATTTATCGTTACGAACAACTTAGGTATAGGTAGTGTGGGATCAATCCTGAAATCTACGAACTATCTACTAATAGGTTCCAGTTTACAGTCTTTGGGTGCGGAACCCTAAAAATGGAACAAAATAACCCATATTATGTTTTTATATTCTTTTAGATATCTTTGCAACAATTAAGTCAATTATCCACTTACACAAGAGGACACAGATGCGGGGGAGCATTAGTTACGCTAAGGCATGCAGTGACATCAGCATCTTGCCTTTACAACAACTTAAATGGGTCAGTATCTAGTATTAATTTTGAAAGACCATGCCAAAGAAGGATTCCGTAGTTAAGATGAATTTATTCCAAAAACAAACTTGACATTGAAGTTAAAAAAAATATTCTCCTATACATTGCAACTGCAAATGTTAGTTGCTCGAATATTACTCTTTAACTTGTGAAGCTTACTTAGCTGTGATATTTTACCTTTTAACTTAGTTTATTTATTACTGCCATGATTTTTTCACATACCCAGAAACAACCGTTTAGCCGGCAGGGGTTGACATATTAATTCTAACAAAAATTTGCACTTTACTAAAGCTTAATATTTTGCAAACGGAAAGCTAAATAGAAAATTACGAAACATGCAGTGACTTATGTAGTCGAGAAATTAATATGTAGACTACTTAGTTCACACATATTGTATACTATTTTATAGCTCGTGTGACAATAACTCGCACTCAAGTCATGCTTTTCTGTGTAAATATGGCCTACTTAAGGGGCTTACAGGACCTAAACGCAAAAAACGCAAGTTTTAGAAACAGTAAAAGTAAATGATCGCCTACAGTAAAAAAAACCAAAAAAATATATGATATTCTTCAGGATAAATGCTAGGATGATAGTGTGTTGAAAACATAATACAACTTATTTGGTACGATAGAAAAAAATCATGAAGATACCTCTAAAAACTTTTTATTTACAACAAAATTCATACTAATATACATACAATCATTATGATTTTTTGTCAGATTATTCTACAAGCAACATACTAAAACTATAGTGTTTTAGTTTTTTTGTCCAAAGACTGGATTTTTCGTAAATCGATAATTGCTTCATATTTTGCAATAAATTACCAGCGTTGTGGCATCGCGCTTCTCTTTCTTTTCTATGCAGACCGACAAAGACCGCGCTTTAGGTCATGTAGTCCTCTTAAGTCACAGAAAAGTGTGACATAAGAATGGGTTTAGGTCACACAGCGCTATAAAATAGCTTTTCCACGCCCGCAATATTATGTTTGAACAGCCGAAACTATGCGATAGACAAGAAAAAAATCATCCCCACTCACTGTACGTGTACGATAGATACCCATTTTTTTTAAATCATGTTATGATAGGTACCACTTTGACAGCGTGATTATACAGGAAGATTTTTTTATCACCATGTGAAAGTTGAATGAAATGAAAGTTGTTCATATTCATGGGTAGAACACCATGTAAAAATTCGGATGGTGATAAAAAAATCTTCCTGTGTACCCATGCCAAATTACAGCTTTCTAGTACTAAGTAAGAATCTCTGAGTCAAGCCGTGGACTGACAGACAGACAGGCGAACGGACTTGGTGAAACTATAAAGGTTCCTTTTTGACTACGGAGACCAAAAACCAAGGCATACACTTATCTTATTCGAAAATAAGCTGAAAAAGTGGTAGCTGGGTGAAAATTTCCGAACAGTTTTCAAACAAAATCTAATTCATTGTACAGAACCAAAAACGTTAACATAACCACTGTTTTTCAGGGTACACACACTTATTGCTCCAAATGAATACCGGGTGTTCGCTGGTGGAGTGGTTCTTACCGACGACTCTTCTGCTGATCGCCATCGTACTGTAGAAAGCTTTACCGTACACCCTAACTACACCCCGGGCACCCCATTTGTCAATGATATTGCAATAATTACCGTAAGTAAAATTTTAGCCGCATTAATTTTTTTTAAGAAGAAAATAGCTGTCCAAGCTGAGTGGTCAGTTCTTTTTAAAACCACTATGAAATCTCATAATACATGCCATCAACTTAAGCATCACAATGTTCGCGGAGGTCGGTTGTTAAAGCCAACCGGACAAAACCACAGCAGTACCTACGGTATATGATAATAAGCTAAATCTCTTGCCTATTTCAGCTGACAACAGCATTCCCAAGTGACGCAGTATCAACGGTGCCACTGTCGACTAACGACGCCACCATAATTCAAGGACCGGTTTGCACGTCGTCTGGCTGGGGATCTCAAAATAACACAAATGCTGTAAGTTTCTTTACACATGGTAAAAACCTGATAATGACCTAATTAATATACTCTGGGCCCGGCAATTTGCATGTTTACCTACTGATGCTGCCCGTGCACGATAGCATGTGACAAGCACGATGACGTCACAGTCGCGATGCGAAACCAAATGTACCCAAATAATAGTTGTGTATTATTTTGTTTCACTCCGCGAATGCTAGCGACAAAACTGACACCTATGTAACTATAATTTATTACGCGGTTGATTTTTATTAAAAGCCAACCCTATTTATCTGCTTCCTTTTGTTTTTAGCCCAGTACGCAGTTGATGCACTTACAGAAGACTGTGTTAGATCAGGCCCCGTGTCAAGTTTTTTACACCGGGCCGGCCGCCACAACTACACTCACGTTACAAGATACCATGATCTGCGCAACGACATTAACCCCTTCTTCTTCATGCTCGGTAATAACTTATTTGTTTTACTATTAATGCTCCTCCAAATAGAACGTGGTTGTCACCTAATTGCAGCACTAATGTGTAAAAGATACAATTCGACAAAGTATTACTTATAACTTTGAGACGTTTCATGTCCCAATATTTATTATTCCTTAAATGAAATATCCATGTCAATAATACTTTCCAAAAATAGTCTTTTAGGTACAAAATTCTCAAAAAAGTTTAAAAAAGGAAGAGAGAATTACATTATCATTATAATTTACGTTATTTTCAGGGCGACTTAGGCAACCCGTTAGTATGCAACGGTAACCTCAACGGTGTTCTCATTGTCAACGGCCACGACTGCTCAAATTCGCTCGATCTGCGACCTGAAGTGTATACCCGGGTTTCCCAGTTTGCCACATGGATAAATACCACGGCAGGAGCATCTACTTTCCAACCTGGGATGGCAGTATTAGCAGTGATCGCTATTGTTCAAATGATAACTACCAATGTTTTTAATTAAGATATTTTAGAGAAATTATAAGTAATTATTTTTATTCAGAATTTGTTTTTTATTTTAAGGTCTGTTACGTTATTCTACTTTACTAGAGAGCTTCAAATTGAATGTATAGACATAGCAGTCGCCGATTTTGTTTCTGGCACTAGTTTATTAACATTATCAACTCAGCTTAAAACGTTTATTTATTACTAACACACTGAACCTATTTTACAATTTAAAACTAATATATATATATATATATATATATATATATACAAGTATATAATAAAAAAAGAAAAAATCAGGAGCTCATTGGGGATCAAAAAATTCGTCCGCATCGCTGTCAATTGGATAGGTGCCCAAAAGGCTGGCAGCATTACCACGTTAGATGGCAATGCTTATTCTTTGGGGTAAAAATAGGCCAGCCCTCTGGTCACGCGTAGAGTAAACCAACCGCTTGCCGATGTCCCGAAATATTCGATGAGCCCTCTGACTACAAGGCCCTAGTGTTTCAACTCAGCCAATTTCAACCCACTAGTGATATAGGTTTATCTCAAGCTGCTCCACAATACCCTGTACTCCGCCTTCCGCATCTTGTATGTACCAGCTACTTTTTAAGGTCTTCGGTCCATCTAGCCGAACGTTCCACACTACGCTTCCCGATACGATACACAGTCTCCACTCCAGGACTCGTTCACTTCACCGGTCCAATGGCCGTGAAGCTGCGGCTAATGGCGACTGAAGCAGCAACGGACTGGCCATGTTTGTTGAAGACCTACACTGTCGTTTGACCAACATGGCCGACCCACCGCCACTTCAGCTTTCTTACTCTGAAGGCTATAACAGTAACTCCAATTCTTTTACATAGCTAACTCGTTACATAGCTAATTAAATGAAGATGTCTTCTCCGTAATTGGTACGTTTAATCCCGTAGTAAAGTTTTGAGATACGTGTGTCAAAGTTCATGTGTAGATATATACATTTCTATGGTGTAGAAGATTTATGAAAATGGTTAATAAAGTTCTTTCAATAACTTTTAACTGTTTGATGTTTTAGAGAAATGGGTTACATTGAAAGGTTTGTTAAAGTAATAGGTACGCAACGGAATAGCAATAAAGGCCATTCAATGTGACAGTTTAGAGAAAAGTGCTACATAGTGACAAATTCTGGGTTCAGAAATACGTAAAATTAGGTTTTTCGAATCCCATAAATTTTCGCATAGGCATTATGGGGTGCTTATGTGTTGCAAATGGGTTACACTTCGACGCCCTGGTAGGAATACGGTAATTAGACGTATACAAACTCAAATAAACTCTTCTGTTTTATTCAAAACTGAAGAGATTGCTTGTTGGTTTGAACGCGCTTATATCTAGAACTATTAAGTCAGATTTGAAAAAAATCTATTTGCATTTGATAGTTCAAATTCTTCAGGAAAGCTTTAGGCTATTTAGCTTCACGTTAGGACTTTTAGGAGCCGAGCTAAAAGAAATAAAGTAAGAAAGAGCGTGAAAATTAATGGAACAACTAATTTTACGCGGACGAAGTCGCGGGCAGAACCCATGCTAATAATAAAACTGAAGAGTTTGTTTGAACGCGCTAATCTCCGGAACTACCTGTCAGTACCAATTAAAAAAATATTTTTGCATTTGAAAGCCCAATTCTTGAGGATGGCTATAGGCTATTTAACATCACGCTACGACTCTTCGGAACCGAGCAGAAAGAAAGAACGCTGAGCGAAAATCAAGAAATAGCGCGGGTAGGTGTTGGTCGGGTCAGGGGAACGAAAAATTCCACGCGGACAAAGAATCTAGTTATTATATATTATGACAGTGTATGGACAAAATACTTTGGACAAAACACACAATACAACATAAAATTCCATTATCAGTTATTTTTGCAGAAAAAATTACCTTTAATCTTATCTTACACCGGAATCATCGATCACTTAGTGATCGATGTCCGGGACTTAGCTCGTAAGCCTTAATAAATTTAAATCATTCATTAAACGCAAGTTGTGCCAGAAAGCCTTTTATACTGTTAAAGATTATACTGAGGACAAAAAAGCTTGGGATTGAGCTGCTTCCAATTTTTGCATTTTTAATATTTTTTATTTTTCTATATACACATTGACATTAATGAATTTTATATAAACAATGACATTTGCTTACTTTGTAAAGTATTATATTATTTTAATTATTTTCTTTGTTCTGTTAGTTTTTGTCATGGTCTGGCAGTTTGAGTAATTTATGTGGCCTACCCAAATGTCCTTTCTTTGGTATTGTTCGTCGAATCGTTGAGCTCCTTAAGTTTTGAGTTGAGCTGCACGAATTCTGACAAATGCGTGCACTGACTGGACAGGTCCACTCAATCTGTATGGTTCTTTCCTCAAAAGACCATCTCAGACATCGATCTACATGGTCTTCATATACCCTGACCAAGATTATGTCTGGACTTTAAAAGAGACTGTGACCTCTGAGTTTGTTTCGGCCTTTCTTCTCAGAGTAGTCGGATAGCACACGCCGACCTCATCTAGTTTTAAAAAAAATATGATTGACATGTAAAAGTGTTTGTGCAAACCTACTTACAGAAATAAAATCATTTATCATTTAACGAAGTACATGTCAGTATAGCCGTGTTAGATAATTCATTTTCATCTAATTATAATATTAGAATATCGTTTGTTGGCTAATGTTTATATATCCGCTGGTAGCTTTACCTAATAACGTGATTTTTTTATTAAAAAAAGAGACAAAGAAAAACAAAAGTACCTAAATTTGATTCCGCTTGTCGGTCATTTGCTTGGTGCAAGTCTATCCCACTAGCAGCGGGTGGACGGGACTTCACACGTCTAGGCAATTGGCAAAACAAAAGTAATTACAATTGTAGAAAAAGGGTAGGTATCTAATGTACTTCGGAAGCGAAGTACTGTCAGTATAGCCGTAATAGATTATCCTAGTTATAGGTATTGTTATTGTTATCATTTTCCTGTTAAAACTTGATAAAATTGATAAAACTTGATAAATTTCATAAAATCGTTTCCTTACATACCATATTCATAGTTACTTTTACACATATTAAATAACTAGTAACCATTCTGATATTCAAAGCTTTATATTTGGGTAATATATATATACTTATAAATAGATTCTACCCCATTTTCTAACATAAGAAGTGGGATAGTTCTCTGGCCTTATGAGACGTTCCTTTATGACGGTATATTGACGATCGGCAGACGGATTGCACAACAGGTCACATATTTGCTCGATGTCTTCCTTTTGTAGCTGGGCGATGACCATCCAGCCTTCTGTGCTTCACTTTTCTTCAGATCTCGCGTAACTGCTTCGAAGCTTATAAACCATAATCGTGGTTTGTCGCGCCAGAAAAGTGGTACTCGAAAGGAAAGTGAGATACCGGTGATATGTTGGAGTGATAACGAAACGTCTGAGCTTGCTCCTGCTGACTCCATGTCTGATGGTTTGCTTGCGATTGCTTCGTTCGGGGTCACCACTTTGGCGTTTAGGCAGTAGAGGAATTGAAACCAGATTGATATGTAATGATGATTGTTTATGAAATACTAAACCTAACGTGCGTGATCCTAAAATCATAGTAAATCCCTGATAAAAACATTGTTTCATGCATCCCTTAATTAGATAAGATTGTAGACACCTATATAATGCAGCCCAAGATTAGCAATATATATCAGTCAGTAGTGTGCTCCATAGTGTTGTACGACAGTCATTTAATCTTGTTTTTTAAACCTATATTAGTCTCCGCACCTAAAAATGAAAAACTTTGTGATTTTATTTGTGATAGCTCTATTCGGTAATAATTTGATACAAGTGTTGATTTTTCCAAGATACATAATTTAATTTTCTCAAACATGCTTGGAAATTTGAGCATTATTTTAACGACTTTCTTCGAGATAAATCGAAATTGCTGTACTGGCGAAATACATGCGAGCAGCGGCCGGCAAAAGTTGTATGAAAATCCATTTTGTAGTGGTTTAGCGGCCAAATAAATTACATAGTAAACACATATCTGCCGTGTAATTTAAAAATGGAACGATCTTTTACTCCGAAACATGGCAACTAAGGAAGTAACTTATCAAAGGTTTTATTTAAATTTCGAACTGGCTTGCAAATAGAAAGCTGTACTGAAAAAAAAAACAAATGAACACTGCAACGCGGGAAAAATGATTGTTGTTCGTTATTCGTCATTGATTTTAAAAAGTAATTGTATTTGACAAAAAGTTCTGCCTAGGTACTACTTACTTTTACTTTCCGCGCATTATTTGAGAAAAGTACTAGCCTTGGCCACAACTACGCATTGATGGACTTAAGTAACGTGGGCCGAGGCGATCAATGCCTCTTTTGCTGGCCGTTGCAGAAATGTAATATTATACTACACAACTTTTAAGGTATTTTTGTCACTCTTCTTCATTGGTACATGTCACATTGGCACAAAACGGATCTCATTATAATTAGTTTATTGTAGTGTAGTTTTTCAGTACATTGTATTTATAATAAATATTATTATTTAATTAACAGGCACATCAAGCTCATTAAATGTTGAAAGGACCAACAGAATAATAGGAGGATCGCCTGCAAATGAAAACCAGTTCCCATATATGGTAATTATATATTTTTTCTATGGCCAGGAGGAGCCAAAACAATACAACTATAGTGGTTTTAGTTCATTGAAAAGGCGACCCTTTTCAACTTATAGTATGGGATCCATTTTGAAATCTGCAATCACTATTAATAAGTTCCCGTTTACATCCTTTGGGTGCGAAACCCTAAAAATGAAAAGAAATAACCCATATTTTCATATCCTTTTAGATATCTTTGCAACAATTAAGTCAAATCACCAATTACAGAAGAGGACACAGATGCGGGGGAGCATTAGTTACGCTAAGGCATGCATTGACATCTGCATCTTGCCTTTACAACAACTTTAATGGGTCAGTATCTAGTGTTAATTTTGACAGATCATGCCAAAAAAGGGTTCCGTAGTTGAGATGAATTTATGCCAAAAATAAACTTAACATTGAAGTCAAAAAAAATATTCTCCTATACATTGCAACTGCAAATGTAAGTTGGTCGAATATTACTCGTTAACTTGTGAAGCTTACTTAGCTGTGATGGGTTTCCTTTTAACTTTGTTTATTGTATACTACTGCCGTATTTTGTTTCCAGAAACAACCATTTAAAGCACCTGAATACAGATAAACAAAACCTTTTGCATGATTTTACTATTTACTTTAACCTATTTATCTTTACTTCTCTTCCATAGAAGTTACAAAATGTTTGTTAATTGTCCTAAAACTTGCACAATGTAAAATACAGCACCTAAGCACTGTGGTGGGAGGCTGGAGATCCGTAACACAGGGTTTCCCTAGCACGGATTCCAGTCTCTCGCAAAGGAGAGTTTGTCTTGTACGTATGGTTTAGTCCTAAGGTATTATTTACGAGTATAAGCTAACCTTTGTGGAGAGATAAATAAATTTATTATTATTATAATAATTCTAACAAAAATTAGCGCCTTAAAGCTTAATATTTTGCAAACTGAAATCTGAATAAAAATAGTACATTACGAAACGTGTGACTTTAGTATGTAGACTACTTAGGTCACACATATTATATACTATTTTATAGCTCGTGAGGCATTAACCCGCACTTAAGTCACGCTTTTTTGTGTAAAAATGGCCTACTTAAGTCACAGAAAAGTGTGATATAAGTGCGGGTTTCGGTCACACAGTGCTATAAAATAGCTTTACCATTCCCGCAATATGTTTGAACAACCGAAACCCCATACCATGCGATAGACAAGAAAAAATCATCCCCACTGTACGTGTAGGATAGATACCCAATTTTTTTTTAAATCAGCTTATGATAAGACAAGCGTGATTATACAGGAAGATTTTTTTATCACTATCCAAATTTTACAGGGAACACCCTGCTACTGCTGATTTTTTTTCGTAATTTCAAAATTGGTCCCATAGTGAAAGCTATTCATATTCATGGGTAGAACACCCTGTAAAAATTCGGATGGTGTTAAAATAATCTTCCTGTATACCTATGCCAAATTACAGCTTTCTAGTACTAAGTAAGAATCTCTGAGCCAAGCCGAACCGACATGGAGGAACTGTAAAGGTCCTTATTGACTACAGAATCCTAAAAACCAAAGCATACATTTATCTTATGCGAAAATAAGCGGAAAAAGTGGTAGCCGGGTTTTACTTTATGCCGGGTGCAGCATTGAAGAGATTTTCTTTGTTTCCGAACGGTTTTCAAACAAAATTTAATTTATTGTACAGAGCCAAAAACGTTAACATAACCACTGTTTTTCAGAGTACACACGCTAATTGCTCCAACTGACTATCGGGTGTTCGCTGGTGCAGTGGTTCTTACCAACGACTCTTCTGCTGATCGCCATCGTACTGTAGAACGCTTTACCGTACACCCTAACTACAGCCCGGGCACCCCATATGTCAATGATATTGCAGTTATTACCGTGAGTAAAATTTTTGCCGCATAAATTTTTTTAAAGAAGAAAAAGATGTCCTTATTTCAGACAGTCCTCATTACAGAGTATAATAATGATAGGTAAACTGTGTTTTCTTCTAAGTCTGTACATTCTGAAAGTTAGCAACGTTACAAATTGCTGTTCAAGCTGAGTTTTCAGCTCTTTTCTCACTACTATGAAATCTTAACTAAATAATGAAATCTCATGATACATGCCAACAACTTAAGCGTCACAATATTCGCGAAGGTCGGTTGTTAAAGCCAACCGGACAAAACCACAGCAGTACCTACGGTATATGATAATAAGCTAAATCTCTTGCCTATTTCAGCTGACAACAGCATTTCCAAGTAACGCAGTATCAACGGTGCCACTGTCTACTAACGATGCCACCGTAATTAATGGACTGGTTTGCACTTCGTCTGGCTGGGGATCTCAAAATAACACAAATTTTGTAAGTTTCTTTACACATGGTAAAAACCTGATAATGACCTAATATACTCTGGGCCCGGCAATTTGCATGTTTACCTACTGATGCTGCCCGTGCACGATAGCATGTGACAAACACGATGACGTCACAGTCGCGATGCGAAACCAAATGTACCCAAATAATAGTTGTGTATTATTTTGTTTCACCCCGCGAATGCTAGCGACAAAACTGACACCTATGTAACTATAATTTATTACGCGGTTGATTTTTGTTAAAAGTCAACCCTATTTATCCGCTTCCTTTTGTTTTTAGCCCAGTACGCAGTTGATGTACTTACAGAAGACTGTGTTAGATCATCCCGTGTGCCAAGTTTTTTACACCGGGCCGGACGCCATAGCTACACTCACTTTACAAGATACCATGATCTGCGCAACGACATATACCCCTACTTCTTCATGCTCGGTAATAACTTATTTGTATTACTATTAATGCTCCTCCAAACAGAACGTGGTTGTCACCTAATAGCAGCACCAATGTGTAAAAGACACAATTCGACAAATTATTACTTATAATTTTGAGACGTTTCATGTCCAAATATTTATTATTCCTTAAATCAAATATCCATGTCAGTAATACTCTCAAAAAATAGTCGTTTAGACATAAAATTCTCAAAAAAGCTTAAAAAGAGGAAGAGAGAATTACACTATCATTATAATTTACGTTATTTTCAGGGCGACTCAGGCAACCCGTTAGTATGCAACGGTAATCTCAACGGTATTCTCTTTGTCTACGGCCGCGACTGCTCAAATTCGCTCGATCTGCAACCTGAAGTGTATACCCGGGTCTCCAGGTTCGCCACATGGATAAATAGTACAACCGATCAGACTCCACCGACGACGTCAACGACAATGACGCCTACAACTACACCCGCAACTACACCGGCCACTACACCCGTTCCAGGCGGAGCATGCACTTTCCAACCTGTAGCGGCAGTGTTAGCATTGATCGCTATTGTTCAAGTTATAACTTCTAATGTTTTTAATTAAGATATTTTAAATTTTTACAGAAATTTTATTATTTTTATTCAGAAGTTGGTTTTATTTTAATGTCTGTTATGTTAAAGTCTACTTTACTAGAGAGTTTCAAATTGAAGGTATAGACATGGCTATCGTCGATTTGGTCGCTGGCATTAGTTTATTAACATTATCAACTCAGCTAATTTCAACCCACTGCTGATATAGGTTTATCTCAACCTGTGTCACAACATTTTGTCCTCCGCCTTCCGCATCTAGTACGTTCGTGATACTTT
Source organism: Hydraecia micacea (assembly GCA_914767645.1). Lineage (NCBI taxonomy): Eukaryota > Metazoa > Arthropoda > Insecta > Lepidoptera > Noctuidae > Hydraecia > Hydraecia micacea. The sequence goes on along the minus strand of OU611783.1, from coordinate 12,566,741 downwards.
TTTGAGGTCTTCGGTCCATCTGGCCGAATGTCCCACAGTACGCTTACCGATACACGGTCTCCACTCCAGGCCTCGTTCAATTCACCGGTCCAATGGCCGTGAAGCTGCGGCTGAAGTGGCAGTGGCCTGGCCGTGTTTGTCTACGAACCACACTGTCCTTCGATAACTATGGTCGACCCACTGCCACTTCAGCTTACTTTCTCTGCAAGGTTTTTCGATAAGTCCAGTTCGTTTCCGGATAATTTTATTTCTGATCTTATCTTGCGGCACTGGTTGCCATTATAAAACTTTTATTAAGAGAAGATACCTGATTAATTTATAGATATAGTTGTTGCTAGCTTGTTTCTCTAGAAATCGACCTATTCAGTTATCAGTATAGTATCAATTATAATAGGGTAACGATCGTTACCTAATATCATTGTTAAATATTGATCGCGAAAGATTAAAATTCTAACACATTTAAACAAATAAATCTCCCACGTTAATTTTTCACCGTCATAAGTGTCGCAAAAGGTTCATATCCGCTATGTAACTGCGGACGCGATAGAGCTGAAACAAGGACATATGCCATATGCCAAGGGTTTGCCGGAAGCGGTCCTAAGATTTACCAAATGTGTATGCACATTAATTAGTCGGTTTACCTCCACAGAGACACAATACATAAACTATGCCCTTTGACCCGTATGGGACATAGGATTTATGATGGGGCTTTATAGGGATTTCCACAAAACAGGTAACCGATGTGTTTTAAGAGAAAAATGTTGCTTACTCCGGAGTATTTTTTTCTACAAACATATTTTATTTTTGTAAAGCCTTCTCTTAACCTCTTTTATATTATTTATACCATTATCTTTTCCCGAATGATTATAATATTTTTAATCTACTCATAAAGGGATTAAATTTTCAAACCGAAATGAAACCCCGGAATCCGGCATGGGGATTTAGGATAATTATGTTTTATATTTACAACATTTCCATTAAGTCTTCCAATAATGTGAAAGGCTGACTGTAATAGCCTGCGTGAATATTTGTCTCATTGAAGCGTCTTTGCAAAACATTTTTAGGGTGATTCTCAAATATTTGCACGGAAATTATTTTCTGTAAATATTAGCTGTCTTTACATCGAGTTTATGTACACAAACTGGTAGATATTTTCAAACACCTCAAAGACTTGACTGTGCGATGAGGCGGAGTGTGACATGATTAAGTAATTGCCTGCACTTTATGTGCTAAGTTCTGGTGGATTGATCAAAGTGAGGGCGAATTAACTCGCTCGTGTGACACGGTGTCAAATAAACACATATACACTGTATAGCTAGTGTTTACTGTCGCAGTTTTATTTACACCTCCTAAACGCTTGCTAGATAAAGTAAGGTAGGTATCATTTTCTATTTAACGCGCTTTTAACTGCAGTGAAAATGATTGTTTCAGTGAGTTGAATATTAATTCAATCTTTGTGGATCTTTTTTCAAAATACCATTCTACATGGTCTTCACATGATCTGACCAAGATTATATTGTCTGGACTTTTAAAGAGTCTGTGACCTCTGAGTTTGTTTCGGCCTTTGTTCTCAGCGTAGTCAGATAGGAAACGCCGACCTCATGTAGTTTTTAAAATAATATGATTGACGTGTAAAAGTGTTTGTATAAACCTACTTATAGAAATAAATAATTGAAACATTCAATTTAAAAATAAAATAATAGTATCTAATAAGGAGAGTGGCACGTCGAGTTAAAAACTTATTGCATCGTTATTTATTGTTCTAACCCCGAGGGATATCACTGCTCTTACACTAATACATAAAACAGAAAATATGAAAGCTTTTAAGCAGAAACCTAGGCACTAAGTTAGACATGGAGCTGACTTCGCACTTAGCTCTGAATAATTAACTTTAATATAAACAAAGTAGACTTTTAATTAATGTGTCGCGAACAATACTAGAAATTTACTCAGCCTGGAATTAGGTGGATTTTAAGGCGGGTACACTGTTGTCGGCGGAGTCACGTCGCACGGGGCTCATAAATGGGGGACTGTACACCCATTTACCGTAAGAACTTGCTCCGTGGTTTTGTTATTTAACAGAATAGTTGAGTACTGTAAGTGCACCAAATGGATGGTAATGGCATAGCTGTGTGCTTTGTGGCGTTATAAATTTGTAAAAATGCTTCGGTGTCGCTGTGAGTTAAATATATACGTAAATGTAGGTATTTTAATCTTGTAGGCTATTAGCAGAGTGATTAAGATTTATGCAATGATTAATTTGCTTGCATATAAATAATAGCCGCTCCGATGTCGTGAAATCTCCTGAAGATCGGTCACAATACAAAAAGTAATTGTGTCTCATTAAAAATAACTTTAAAGTTTCTAGCTGAGCAGGTGTGCAAATATCAATTATACTTAAAACATATCTTACATTAATAATTCAAAACGTTAATCGGGAAACTCCGCCACTACGGGATCCGGAATACTCTGGATCTTCTTACTTCATGCTGAGTAAAAGGATTCAGAGCGTTGACGTTAATGGAAAAAGATCATCCGGATCTATAGTAATAATGGGAGTCCCACAGGGCTCAATTCTTGGTCATTCCTTGTTTCCTATTTATATTAATGACTTGCCGTACCTACCTCATAAAGGATAATCATGATTTGTTTGCAGATGACACTTCATTTTTGTTTAAACTTAAACGTCAGCAGCTGGTTACTGACGATGTAAATAGCGCGATCTTGAAAGTAGTCCACTGGTTCAATGTTAATAATTTACTTCTTAACGAGAAAAACACCAAATGCATTAAGTTTACGCTACTTCACGTTAGGCAGGAGAAAACTAATGTGTTCATAAAGGGTGAAGAATTGAATCCTGAAGACAGCACAGTATTTTTGGGCATAACTTTGGATGCTAAGTTTCAGTGGGGTCCACATATAGATAAATTGTCAAAAAAGCTAAGTTCCGCAGCATACGCTGTTAGAAAAATTCGTAATTTAACTGATATAGAGACAGCCTGTTTAGTGTACTTTAGCTATTTACATAGTGTAATGTCATTACACATTATGTGTAATAACAACAATATACTACAATCTACCATGTATTAGTATACTGTCGTCTCTTTATACAGGACAGCCAGATTGTGTGAAAAGCCACGACCACTATGCCAGGCCTAAAAGCTTCAGGCACCGGCTTTTAGGCTCGAAACTATAACATTTATTAAAAATACCGCACGCCCTTAGCATTTTATACTATCAGTTTCAAAGACACATCCACAATGATAGGCGTGTGACAGTAGTAGTGGAGACTCAATTACTTCTCTCTCAGACCGTTCGTTCTCAAAAGGATTCAATTACGATGCACTTTACAGTGAAATGTGGAATACGTGCATGTGAAACCTCAACAGATATAATAGATGTACGAGTAAATACGTTTTAGAGAGAGTTCTCTTTGTTTTCTAGAGAAAGTTCTCTGAGTTTGTTTCGGCCTTTCTTCCATCTTCCGTGGGTACTTACTGCGCTGACCCTCTCCTTGACAATTCAAAAGTGCCTGTAAATGGTTTAATTGAAATAAATGCTTCAGTTTGACTTCTTCTCAGAGTAGTCAGATACGAAACGTTTTTATTATTAAGATATGACTGACGTTTAAAAGTGTTTGAACAAACCTACTTACAGCAATAAAATCATTATTGTTTAGACGAATGTGAAGACCGGGAGATTAAGAAAACAAAAAAACAAAAAAATTGCTGAATGGGACTGCTCTTGACCTCGATCTCGCCTGATGGAAAGCAATGAATGAGTTCTATAACGAACTTGAAATAATTTTTGTATATAGAAGGATAGATGTCTCTATGTACATACGAAACTACTTTATAACACTGAACCGAAAAACCCACCCCCACTAGACCGCCCATTGTGTCACCCTTTGTAATATTCTATTCTATTCTGAAATCAGTAATCGATGAATCGAAGAGTTTGGAGCCTGAATTGAATTTAAATATTTAATTTAAAAAACAAAATCTTTTTATTGTCATTTTAAAAAAGAAGTAATCCTTTTTAGATTGCCCAATGTCCAGTACGAGTTATTCAACAAAACCTTAAACTCAAAATCTAATAACAAAAAACCGGCAAACAAAATACTAAGTGCCTTTTAGGTATCCTTTTTGTTTTTAATTCATTCGATTTACCCCGTCATTTAGGCCAGTGATTTGTTTGGCCCATTTTCATTTCATTATTTACGGCTAACGACCTTTATTAACAACGTTATGAAGGTTTACGATCGCCAAACTCAATCGCCAATGTATTAATAAATCATTAATCGGATGTAAACTGTGTAACTGAATCGGTTCCTTGTTGTACTCGTAAGTACTCGGTCGCTGTGGAATTTAGTTGTAGTTCGGTTTCGATTATTTCCTTGTTCCATGCTTGGGGATTGCGTTAATTGAGGTCAGCCACTATTTATCTACCATGTGGTTTATGAAACAATTATTGTGTAGCCATTTAGGATCTTGTTGATTATTACGCTTTCTTTTAAAATATTCACTGACATCTTTTATCATCTGCCTAGCCTTTTCCCAACTACAGACATCAAAAGTGTCTAGGGATCAAGCATTTTTATGCGGATTTCTTGAGATTGAGATGTGGCTTTGTAATAAATTTATGATTTTATAAATTTATATGGATCCTTTTTGGTGCATTTCATAATTTGAATCAGGAACTGTGAATCAAATTCGAGTAAAAGATGAAAATCAGCTGTCAATATTTTCCCTATAAAAACATACAACGCATTGAAGACATTATTAGTGCTACTGTTTCCCTACTATTGATTAAAACCAACGTTATTATGGAGCGGCGACGTCATTTAAGCAGGGAAGAAATGCTCAGAGCCGTGGGAATGATAGAAGCTGGTTCCCGGCAACGTACTGTGGCTTTAGCTCTGAATACAAGTCAGAGTGTTATCAGTCGACTTTGGACACGTTACCGAAGCACTGGTACCGTGGCTGAGCGCCATGGAGGACGGTATCGCTGCACCACACGGAGAAAAGACCGATACATTCAAATCTTAACTCGAAGAGCTCCAACAATAACCGCCATGATGTTAGCCGTGAGGCTTCATCACTCTTCAGGGAACTTAATTAGCGACCAAACAGTCAGAAACCGCTTGCATGAAGTGAACCTTCATTCCCGAAGACCGCTACGGGTACCACCTATAGCAATGCACAATCGTAGGATTCGATATCAATGGGCTCTTGAACACAGAAATTGGGCAGAAGAACAATGGCGTTTCGTGTGCTTTTCTGATGAGTCTCGTTTTGGTATGAGACCGGATACAAGACGTATACGACACTGGAGAACCCCTGGACGCCAACAGCGATTAAAATCCTGCCAGGAAGTCCATCCTTATAGTGGTGGAACCATCATGGTATGGGCGGGTATTTGGATCGGCGGAAGAACTGAGTTGATTTGGATCAGAGGCAACCTCAACGCTCAAATTTATGCTGAGACGATTGTATCAGACGTCATCGTTCCTCTACAAGTGCAAATCGGTCCCTTATTTCAGTTAATGCATGATAATGCACGACCGCACACCGCAAGAGTTGTAAGACAGACTCTCGCCGCAGCTAACATCAATGTCCTGCCCTGGCCTGCTCAGTCGCCAGACTTGAACCCGATTGAGCATGCATGGGATATGCTACAGAGAAGAGCTCTGCCGAATATGGAGGGTATCCAGTCGCAAGAAGACCTTTTTTTGTTGTTGCAACAAACATGGGCTGCCATTCCACAGCGTGATTTGGATGAACTCATTTTGAGTATGCCAAACCGATGTTCTTGTGTTGTTAGTGTTCGCGGTAGAAACACGGATTATTAATTGTTTAAGTTACCCAATAAAATTTTAAAGAAAACTGTTATTTCAGTCTTTTTTTCGAACTTTTGTGTTAGTGGTTCAAATGTCAAAAATCCCTTTATTAGGAAAATGGCAAATTTCTTTATTAATGCAAAGGTGACTTGGTTTATCGTTACTGTGACAAACGAAAACACTTTATTTGATGAATCCTTAAAGAAAATTTTAATTAATATCAATCAGGAGAAAAGTTATTGCAAAAATATATGTTGATCCCTAGACACTTTTGATGTGTGTATGTTGGGGTTGGCTTCCAGTCTAACCGGATGCAGCTGAATACCAGTATTTTACATGGAGTGACTGCCTATCTGACCTCCACAACCCAGTTACTGGGTAATACGATACCCCTTGGTAAGACTGGTTATGAGAATTTCGGGTTTCTGACTACCCGTAGCGACTGACAAAGATCCACGAATTACAGCCGGGACCAACGGCTGAACGTGCTTTCCGAGGCACGGAGGGGTCTTGGTATGTAAAGATGGTCACCCATCCACGGACCAACCGCGGCAAGCGTAGCTTAACCTGATCGATCGACCCGTGCTGCTGATATTACTTAGCCACAAGCCCCCCACTGACATCTTTTATGAAGTTTAGATAGATTAGATACTGGAAAAATAAATTACAGTGCGCAAACTGTTACCACGAATTCAGCGTAGATATTTGCCATTGGATTTCAATACCTACAGTGAGCATAATGTCAATTATTATAAATGAATATAAAAACACATTTTTTAAAATTTGATTTTATTTCAGTCTTAAAACATGCACCTAAAAATAATTAATTTCTTTCTTTTTATTTAATCTAATCTATTAATTTGGTATTCATTAATTTTTATCACGACCTTATTCACTGCGAACTTGCCCATTTTAAAGTGTGTTTATTTGAAACATAGACGTGGTGAATATAAAAGAAATGTCTAAAGACAAATAAGAGGTAAGGAGGAAGGAAGAAGTTCTGTGTACTACGCAGAGACCGTTTCAGTTACCCCAGAAGGTAAGACCGTTTTCGATAAGGTTTGTGCTAAGAGTTATAAAAAACTTTAAGATATGTGTTACGCTTATATATATATATATGTAAATTATGTGTGTTACAATCTCACATTGTGAACGGGTTTGAGACACCTTATACCATAACCGAGTTAGTATACTACCTTATGAAAAACGCTTTAAAACCCTTCCTTTTGAAAGGGTTTTAAGGGTTTTGAAAATTTGAATGGGTTAGCCGTTATATTTACCAAATTAAAAAGGTCAATCCTTGCGAATTTTTTCTATTATAATAGGGATTCCACCTTCATGTATGGGATTCAAAAAGCTTAGGAGGAAATGTGGTCGTATCGCCATATAAACGCTCTCGCCTATTTTCTTTCTGGTTAATGACCACAAAGTTTAATGTCCTGTGTTAACGTTAATTACTTTTCATACATAGTGTTGTATAAAATCAAATTATTTTCTAACTGAACAGACAGCTGTGCTGCTGGGGAGTTTGTTCCGCCATTTCTTCTTCCCAGCGAAAGCACTAGGAAGTGGCGAAGGGCGGGCGTTTTGGGGGACTGTCTTATGTAATTTTGACGTTCGAAAAGTGCTGATTCTCAGCCTAGTTTGAATAAATGACTTTTGATTTTGAAAGCAATGATTTTATACAGAATAATAAATATTAACTACTTGTATGTCCCTATGTTTTCCTTTTTGATGATACATTATTTTTATAAGCACTAGAACCTTCAAAAATGCCGATTTAAACCGCTGTCAACAGAGGCCTAGTGTACAAATTAGACAACTATTGATGAAAAATGAAAAACGTAGGGACACAGTATATGTTCTTCTTATTCAGTTTATGAAATAATATGTTTTAAATGGTACAATATTGGAGGAGGAAATAGGCGAGAGCAAAACCTCGAATTACGACTTTTTAATTAGGCTTTTTCAAAAGTCTCTCCGACCCCATTTCCTCTTAAGCTATTCAAAATGTCAATGTAATTTTTGCCCAAGGTTGTCCCATCAGACCCACAGCTACTAATAAAAATAAAAAACAGGTTCCGTATTAATGCTATCTAATGACTCTTAGTTTCAAAAAACTTTAATTTATTATAACTATATAATTTGAGCAATAGCCATCACTGCTAGCACTGCCATTCCAGCTTGGAAAGTGGGAGCTCCGCCTGGGGCGGGCGTTGTAGGTGTAGTCGCAGGTGACGTCACTGGTAACATCGTCGGTGAAGCCTCTGTTGACGGCTCAGGCCCAAGATCAGGTATAGGTTGGGCGATGACATTATCTAACCATGTAGTGTAGTTGGAGACACGAGTATACAATTGAGGTCTTCTAGGGACGTCTGAGCAGTCACTGGATTGGATAAGAATACCTGCTAGGTTGCCGTGGCAGACTAACGGACTTCCTTCGTCACCCTGAAAATAAATATTAAACAATATAATATATTATAATCACTCCTCGATAAAACAAAGTCGCGTTTCGTGTGTGTGTGACCGTTTAGCAAACCTTCTAAACTACACAATGGATTTTGAATACATTTTTACCACCATTTAGAACATAGAAAGTTTACAATTCATCATCATCATCTGCCTAGCCTTTTTCCCAACTATGTTGGGGTCGGCTTCCAGTCTAACCGGATGCAGCTGAATACCAGTATTTTACAATTATAGTACAATAATATTTTACTTGGCTATAGCACAGGAATCCCGATGCTTTGACATGTGTCTATTGTATCCGTAGGATGCTGGGACATCTCTTATTGTCCAACTTAACATAGCATAATTTCACGCCAGTGTCCCCTGAAGAGTTAGGCTCGAAGGTACAGCGGGAGCGAGCCTATTACAAATTGAGCACAAATCCAGCCTCAGATCAGGGCTATTACTGAGAAATTCCTATGGGAAACAAACAAATTTCATTTCATCCGACTCCTATTGCTTCTGGGTTCGATCCTCAACCCAAGTCCCCACGCTCAGCAGTTCCCCAGTACCACATACCAAAGAGGCATTCCCGGACCTGCTGGTCTATTCTATAAAATGTCTGCGTGAAAACTTAGGTGAAGTGAGCTGCCATACCAGGCTAGGGATTGACACTAGTGACAGCTCACTTCACTTGTGCGTTCACGGTGAAATCTGCTGTTAACAATAAGTTCTTACCGAGCATCCGGCAGCTCCTTCTATTATACCGGCGCCAGGAGCCCAAGCGCACAGCATGCTTGGTAATAATGATGAACTGACCATTAAAGCGCACACGTTTTGATACATCGTCAACATTTGTGAGTACATCAACTGCGTACTCGTCTATAACAATAAATATATTTTTTAATATAATTAAATTGTCGGGTCTAACACCCGAAAAGGGTTAAGTATTACACTTATTGTTATGGATATTTACTATGGGACCAAACCTGAAATCGCGGGAAAAAAGTAAGTTGTTCCATACATTTTAGTCGAGTTAATAGGCAAGAATACAAAAACTAATACCTAATAGGTACATGATTTAATAGTATTTATTGTGACCTTATTGGTGGAAGTTCTTAAGAAAGTTCAGGCGAGCAGTAGTCGCAACAGGCGTGCGTGTATGAACGTAAACGAGGCCAAAAGAGTATGTGAGGATCGTAACAAGTGACGTTCTGTAGTTTCTGCCTACCCCCATGGAAAAAAGGCGTGAGTTTACGTATGTATGTATTATAAAATAACACATTAATGACACAGACAAATTAATTTATATATATATATAATATATATTCAGCCTATAATGTTCCCACTACTGGGACACAGGCCTCCTCTCAGTGAGAGGGAGTGGGCCGTAATCCACCACGCGGGCCCAGTGCGGGTTGGTAGATGTCACATGTCTTCGAATTTTTGGTTCTAGGACATGGCGGTTTCCTCACGATGTTTTCCTTCACCGTTTGGAGAGCAGTGGTGATTAAATAATTTACACAAAGTAAGCGCCTGTCTGGGTTCGAACCTACGACCTACAACTCGTAAGTCACGGCCTTTACCACTGGGCCACCACTGCTCTCAATTAATTTATGGCCAGACTTTTTTCTTTGCAATTCCAGGGTTTGTCCCGAAGTAAAAGTTGTGTGCACTTCAAGATAATGAAGACAATTACCCCTTTTCGGGTTATCAGTTATTTCAAAATTACAACTTGTTTATTATTCGGAAAAAGGTAAAGAAAAACTTACAGTAGGTGATGAACCCAGCGACCCCCACCCGGAAAGAGTACATGATACTGGTTCTGCGTACGAGCTCAGGTCTGTAACCGACAATTGTGCCACTGTGTTGCTTAAGAACGGTGTGCCAAGCTGAAATATATTGATTGAAAGAAGTTATTATAGACAATCAATGCCTTTAGCCTTAACAGCAATTCAATAAAGCAAACACATTACGTACAATAATAACAGCAATATCGTTAGGAAACCGGTTATTGGGAACAGGAAAGCTCATATTATACTCCGGATGTATGGCGATGTTAGCAATATGCCGAATGCGATCAGCCGAAGTGTCGGTAAGAACCACTGAACCAGCGAACACTCTGTATTCAGCTGGGTTGATTGGCGAGTAGGTCCTGAAAAACAGTCATAGTGTTAACGATTTGGGATCTGTAAATAATTTATTGTTTTGTAGCTTCAACACAATCTCTTCAGTTCTCAATCTATCTGAGGCAATACCAAAGCCCTGTCGTTTTTTCGGTAGCATTTACAGGGGAACCATATTATTCTCATTTTCTTATGTCACCACAAGAATAACCATGGCTAGTATAGCTATACATCTTCGAGAAATACGCAAGGAAAGTTTGCCGAGCTTTTCAAATTACCAGCGACATCATAATCATCATCAACCTACAGTAGTCCACTGCTGGACATAGGCCTCTCCAAGTATCGTTCATCTCGATTCTCTGCAACCAGCATCATACTGGGCCGAAATTTTGTCGCGCTTTGACGTAAGCGTAAAGTTCTGACGGGCAGCCCTGCGACTATGCAACGTCTTCTTTGCATTTTGTTTAGGTATGCCATAGCAGCCGGCTACGTCGCGTCGAAGCGTTTCATCTAAATTGGTTCAGCGGTTTAAACCGCTGAAGCGTGAAGAGCTAACAGACAGACAGACACACTTTCGCATTTATAATATTAGTATGGCTTGGTAGTGTAGCTGATTGATCAGACTGCGTCAGACGTCAAGTATCTACTCATTCATTTGCAGAAGCTCTTAGAACTCCTCATTCTTTATAAAACTATTATAATATTTAAGAATATAATTACCACTTGACGTCATTCGTTTTTCGGCCGACGAACTCGACAGTGCAAGATGCAGCTGTCACTGCATGCTGTGTCGTAACCAATGCTCCCCCGCATCTGTGTCCTCTAGTGACACTATGTATTTGACTCAATCGTTGCAACGAAATCTGAAAGAACACAGAACATAGCATATTGTTTGGCTACTTTTCAGTATATATGTAGCTAACATTTTTATGTTCTCTTTTTGTTTATTCACTCACTCCTTTTTGCTTAACCGAACTTTAGAATTAGGCATCTCTTACTAAACCTGGTATACAAAATAATAATAATTACCATATATGGGAACTGGTTTTCCTTAGCAGGTGATCCATTAAGTATTCTGTTTGGCCCTTCAGCATATAAAGAGCTTGTGCATGTGGCTGGTAATTAAAATAAAAGTTATGCAAGAAAAATAAGACGGTACTGTGTCGGGGCGGTCTTTGTTTGTATATGCGTAATAGTTTACTATACATATCTATGTATTTTGTAGGTAAAAAATAATATTTTATAAGCCTGCCGTGCAAGGGATGGAGAGTGCTCATTATTAGATTACTCAATAAATTACAAAGTGAACCACATAGGTACACTTAAACTACACGGAACTTTAACCCTGCATCTTAACCGAAAGCGACTGTCGCGCGAATATGCGAGATTTTACCTGAATAACGACGTGCACACGCGACTTGACTGGTCACGTGATTATGTCATATTATTCATTTATTTATAAAATCGTGCTCTATCGCGTACTGTGCGACATTCGCGTACTTGCGCGACAGTCGTTTTCGAGACCGCGTTCTAAGCAACGCGATCGTCGCGTTTTTTTGTTCGGCGAACTAGAATGCGTGTTCGCGTCGACAGAGCCCTCTGTTGACGCGAACATGTGTTTGGGTTCTCCTCATTTGTTTGGAAAGCCTTCCGGTTTTCCGATCAAATGAGTGACATAAATGAGCGTGACGATCTTTTTGATTAGGACTCGGGGTCTGGCGGCGGCGGTGGTTAGGCTTTCAAGCAAATGTCACTATTATGATGATTCGACAGATATATGGAAAATTATAGCCGGTCCGGTCAGTAAAATTTCGTGTAGTGTACAAACGGCCTCGAGGGAATTGATAGACAAAATTGATAATAATATTAGGTAGAAATAAAATACTATCTAAAATCCTTACCAGAAAAAACAATCGCAGAGAGATAAAAAAACTTGTCCATTTTTTTTGAGTATTCTCAAAGATTTATAAAACGAGCTCAAATAACTTTATTATCAAACAAATACCTGCTTCTACACATATTGTTGATTGAGCTATGTTGCAAATTTCGGCTTTATCATTTAGATAGGTATACATAGATAACTAAAACTATCTATAGTTTTATCTTATTACGTATACGAAATAATGAGATAAAATATAGATAACATACATATATATATTTCATGTAGTTATATGATCACTTTTTGAGGGATTCCACTCAGAGCACTTTTTTACCTACTACAATTTTGGAAATTTTCGAAAAAAAAAACAAAAATTAAGTAAAAAAATTGGTAAGACTTCATTTAAGACAACCATGGCTTAAATGGTGTTAAATTGTCTGTACTATCTTCGTCTTAAAGCTTTGCACTCATCTTCCAATCATTCTGTATATAACTTCTGGCGGACCCATCCCGTCGCATCGCAACCTCATACCTCGTATTCGCTTAACGTTCTTTCTGACTTTTTATCTATTTGCTCGGCTCCTAGGGGTCCTAGCCTGATGATAAATAGCCTATAGCCTTCCTCAAGAATTGGGCTATCAAATGCAAAAACGCATACGCACGCAACGCACACAACGCAGAGATTAGCGCGTTCATACAAACAAACAAAGTCTTCAGCTTCATTATTAGTATAGATAGATAATGTTGTTTCCATCCAGTTTTAAAGTATTATCGTTATCGCCTCAGCAGATTAACGATAAATAATTATTAGGAAGTATTGTAAGACGTTACGTTTGTAAATGTGCCCTACCTTAGGAAGGGTGTTGCTCTACCTTAGGAATCTACTTAGCGGCACTCTGTGTGCAACTCCTATCGCAATTTATATTTAGGAGATAAATGTGACATAACATCAAGCGTATAATCCCCGAAGGGTTAGGTTTTTAAGTCCTATGTAACAGGGGGCCACCTTATGGACATCAGCCGGGCATAAATCCAGACTCAGGGCAGTTACTGAGATACTCCTGATGAAAAAACCAAATAATATTTTGCCCGAACTTTCCCGATTTTGCCGAAATTACGCTCAGCAGTAGCGCTAGCGACTACAAGACAAATGAGGCATAATATGTAGAATTTATACTTTATTAAACAGACAAGTTCTGGGTAGTGCTTTATAATAACTCTTAGTTTTAAAATCTTTAATTTATGACATTATCTGTTATAATTTGAGCTATAGCGATCACTGCCAGCACTGCCGATCTATGTTAGAAAATGGGTGCACCACCTGGAGCGGGTGTTGGTGATGTTGTCGATGTCGTCGGTGGTACAGGCTCAGGTCCAAGCTCCGGGATAGGTTGAGCGACGACATTGTTCATCCATATGGTGTAGTTGGAGACACGGGTGTACCCTTAACGTCGAATAGGAGTCGATTCATAATCGATAAAAATACCCACAAGACTGCCGCGGCAGACTAACGGGCCGCCCTGATCACCCTGGAAATAGACTAAAATTAATAAATACAATCACAATAAAAAAACCTTGTGACTAAAAATTGGTACAACCATTTTCCAAACAAAATCTACAAAGTGCAAATAACTGGTCTTTTTTGTTCATTGCGAATTTTTATTTCATTTCTTGTCATCGACTTCCGATTGGTTTTTTGCGATTGACTGTTGTCAAATCGTTCAACCAATCAGAGCAGTATACACGTTTGACAAATTGTGACATTTTTGCGACTATAATTTTTATTTATTGATATTTATTATTAATCTTTAATTTATGTGTTTTTCAGGAATTCGTCGAACACTTTGCCTCAAAGATAACATTGGGGCGTATCAGTGTATTAACAAATCCATGCAAGATTAAAAAATACAAAATGTTTCTTGCGAATCCTGATAAAAAATATCAAGATCGCTTTATGATAAAATATTGGGAATCAGTTAACGGTATATGGAAAGAATACAAAATGGAAGAGGAATTGCTAAATCAATGAGCATTGTTTACCGAATAAGAAGGATACTGAAGGAGAGGTATCAGTGTGTCGAAATTTATTTTTGAGAGGTTTAAATGGTAAAAAGTTTAGAGTAAGATACAGGCATAAAGATCTTTGGGCTTGTTGACTATGGAAAGGCGTGGTGGTGATAGAAAGTCTTTTAAAGGAAAAAAAAATATTTTAGGTATCAAGAAATTTATTGGTTGGTTGGTGGGTGAGGCACCTATATGCCTACTGAGTTATCCGTTGCATCAATGTTCAGAATGTTTATTGAAGAACACACGTTTTCTTGTTGTTGTAAAGAGTCATTTTTCTGAAGAAACATCAGATTTAATCATTCAAGAACAAGACAAGACAAGACAGATACGGAGACGGAGATGTGCTCGACATGTCTAGAATTAAAATGAAAGAATAAGATGAAAATGAAGATTCAAAAAGAACGAAAGTTGGAAACAATTCGTGAAACACAAAATACAAATGATAAAATAAAATAGTGAAAATAATGTTTTCTACTAAATATAATAATGTGTGCCTCACGGCAGCTATATGTATGTATATTTATAACTATGCAATAAATTTTCACTCGAAACTGACAAAGGGCAATGTAATTTTTTATGTATGGACCGATGATGTTCATGCAAAGGGTCTCATGAACTATCAAGTGCCCGCTTGCAAAATAATATTGATTTCACTAATGTTGAGATTCTCAGACTATAGGCCGACCGCTTAACTGAGACGTTGCCTGAGGTAGCTGCGCGGTGTGGGAGGGGTGATAGTTGTCACAAGTTGACCAATCACCGAGCTCTCGCATCACGTCACCACACCCGTCCCGCACCGCGCTGCTACCTCAGGCAACGTCTGAGTTAAGCGGTCGGCCTTTAATGACTGATGTTTTTTCTAAAAAGAATAAAAAATCCACAACAATAGGAATTATTTACAAATGGTTGAGCAGCAATACTCCTCAGTCAGTATAAAGATTGAGCTCATTTTCCCAGTGATAGGACATTCGTTTATAACCCCGGACAGAGTATTTGGTGTTGCAGAAATGGAAATAAAGAAGAGAAATCCTACTTCCTACTAATATTATAAATGCGAAAGTTTGTGAGGATGTTTGTTACTCTTTCATGCAAAAACGAATGAACGGAGCTTATACATCAGAATAACACATAGGATACTTTTTATCCCGATATTCTCACGGGATCGACATTTACGCTGGTGAAACCGCGGGGCGCAGCTAGTAACATAATACAACCACAAGGGTATGTTGATATAATCAAAAAGCATGACACTGTTTTTCTTTTGAATGAAGTTGAAGTAAGTGGCTGGAAGACTATTAAAGAAGTGCAAAAAGGATCACAGGCTCTGCATTTTTAAATAATGACTTGCAAGAGGTTCATTTTTACAAGACTGAAATGAGATAGCCGAGGAGTGATATTAAGAGGCGAGCGATTTTACCACAGTGATACCAGCAGTCGTCGTTCCATCACCAAACCAAGGAAAGGACATCATTTTCAGGTGTCGAACATTTTATACCCGAAAATTAAACAATTAATCCCCTGTCTGCTACTTAATTTTGAAGCTGAAAATTACAATTAAGTATTTTTATTTCCAATGTTTAAAGCATAAAATTTAAAAATACAGCGACATTTAATTGAATAAAACCTCCTAAAAATGTTTGAACTATTATAACATAGGTCTATAATTAACCCCCTGGCTGCCATTTGAGTTTAAAAGTACCAAAAATCATATTTTTGCAATTGTTTGGACATTCGTTTCAAGACGCAAACAGTTATTGATCCGCTGGTGTTCAGTTCTAAGCCTATTTATTGCCCCTAGTAAAAATGGACATGAGTGTTAGGTATTAAAATAATTGTATTGAGGGTTTTTTTTTTTTGTTTGGTCTTATATAGATTTATGTCTTGCATAACTCATATAGGTACAACACCAAACGTATTGCATGAGAGCTACAACGGACGGGTTGCTTGAGGTACGAGTGCAATCATCTACAATAATAGTGTGCTATGGCTTCCCGATCACTTAAGGCGAATACATGACCTAAAGCGCGGTCACTGTCGGACTGCATAGAAAAGAAAAAGAAGCGCGATGACACAACGGTGGTAATTTATTGCAAATATGAAGCAATTATCTATTTACAAAAACTATTTAATAATAAATAATCCATTACTGAATGCAGTTTGGCATTAGACATTTAATGGTATATTTTTAATTGTAATTAAAATTGTTAATGAAGGGATAAACTGCTTTTAAAGAAAATTAAGAGGTGTATTTAAACATTATTTTGATGCATTAATGTATATTTATTTATGATTTCAGTTCCATCACTGTATTAAAGTAAGACTTGAAAATATCATAATTTTTTCTTTGGTCAAAAGTATTTACGGTTTAAGAGATACACCGCTTTAAAAAACCAACTTTTTGACCGTTTTCGGAAACCTCCGCCTTAAACTTCTGTTCCATCCGAAGTAGTCTTATCCATCGGTTTCTCACTAAACTGCAACTATATCCGACGATCCTGCATACTTATTTCTTTTGTTAACTGTGCATAAAAGTCATCATATCAAAATGCCTCGTACGTAATTGGTAACTACATACTGGGTACCAGACATTTTTTAAAAGGGTTCATAAGAAGAACGTAAACAACAATTTCTACGCTGTCCTGTATCTAGTTCGTAAAATAGCGGTAAAATGATAACGTTTTGTTCGTTCCTATATAAGATTAGATTATTTATATTGGTAAATATATTATAATGATAAAGCCTAAGATAAGTAACAGAACTCGGCTAACTATTTTGCAGTGTGTTACATTATTTTGTGCTACAATATTCATATTTTTTTGTTTTTCGTTTTTTGCATTTTGAAAAAATGGACAAGTTTTTGTTTTTATTTGTGATCGCCTTGTGTGGTAAGGATTTCAAATATTATGTATATATATATATTTATTGTGTCATAACTGACATTCATAAGTGCGGGCACTATGTGTTGTTTTCGGACAAAAAGTTCTCGACTCCGAGAGAGAGAGAGAGTTTTATTTTTATAAAAGCATCTTCCCGTGACTTCGTGTAAAATTTCTTTGTTTTAACATTTACAACATACATTATCTATCCTATAGCATCGCATCGCCCACCCAATATTACCTCGTTATCGTTTAACGTTATTTCTGACCTCTTAGGGTCGTAGCGTGATTTTAAACAGCCTATAACCTTCCTTATGAATGGGCTATCAAATGCAAAAGGAATTTTTCAAATCCGACTGGTAGTTCCAGAGATTAGCGCGTTAAAACAAACATACTTTTCAGCTTTATTATAGAGTACTAGCTTCTGCCCGCGACTTCGTCCGCGTCAAATTTTATCCTCCCCCATTCCTTCTTAGGGGTGAAATTTCGAAAAACCCTTTCTTAGTGGATACGTTTTTTTTTTTTTTTTGGATGGGAAATCATCTAATGACTCCTCCCGCTCTGGGTGGAGCGGAAGGGAGTGTCAGACTCTTACTGACTAAAACCCACCCGTGTTCCTTCCTTAGCCCTTTATGTTCCGGGGCAGCGGTAACCCTTTCGGACGATCCCGCTACCCCGGTTCTTAGTGGATACTTACCTACTCTTCACAAAGAACACGCCCTCCAAATTTCATGTCTCTAAAACCAGCGGTTTAGTCTGTTCGTTGATATATTATCAGTCAGGCAGGACTTTGAATTTTATATCTACAGATAGATAGATGAGATATCGTTACATCATTACCGGTACAAAAATTTTAACCGTATGGAAAGTATAACAAACATTGAATTATTTTCTTCAATTTGGAATATCGGCACTAAGGTCCGTATGACAGAACTTCACTCAAGACTCACGCATAACATAAAACTAGTTTAAAGCTATTTGATTGGTTGAGTCTTGAGTGAGGGTCTGTATGATGGGCCTTAGTCTGCGATAGCTGGAATAAACTTAGATTATATTAGGCTAAAGTAGACATACTTTAGCGTTTTATAATCTAAGTTTACTGCACAGTGACCATTTATAATAGAACATGTGTCTTGATCATTATATAAGAGATTGAATTAGAAGAAAGAAAAAATATGTTTATTTTCGGTAAACATGACGTAGAGGAAGAAAACTAATACAAAAATGCTGAGCTGGACTCCCATTTGGTGCAACCTTGAGACTTTATTACATAGCCTTGTATATTCGTTATTTGATTTGTATTATGTCATATCACGGCAATGTTATCTAACAGTATTGCGACTTGGCCCTGTTATTGAAATAATTGCTCTTTGCCATATTAAGTTCACCGTGCGTTCGTCACTGCGGCGCATTCGCAACTGTTTACCGAGTGTATACCGAACTCGAGACTCGTAGGTATGACTCGCGTTCCGACCGTTTGTATGAAGCTGGAATACTGTAGATAACATTACCGTGGTCATAGTGTCATTATATTCCTATTGAAGTAGGTTTTTCTTTTTGTATATTGGCACCTTGTTTTTATTGTAGTCATGTAGTTTGTTATCTTTATAATTGTGCTTTTGTGGGTTGTGCTATGCCTTTTGTGGGCACAGAAGAAATGTTTTATCTATCTAATAATGAACAAGTTGGAGGGAAATATGCGTAGACACGCAAAACGGCCATCACGTCGAATCATCGAATTCAAGTATCTAATGTTTCACATATTATACATTATTGCAAGGTGCGACTTGGCCTCAAACTGGGTTTAGACCAAACGAACATAAAACTAGAGCATGGAGCATGGAGCATTCAGGATATTCTATTTAATTGATACGCTTTAATTCAGAATTAAAATAATATGTACGCAAATAACAACTAACTTAACCAAAACTATTCACAAACTAAAATAAAGCGTCGAAAAATTCATCCGCATCTCTGTCGACTGGTAATGCACGCAAGAAACTGGCGGCATTACCACGTGGTATCGAAATGCTTAGCCTCTGGCCAAGTTCAAAACCAGCCCTTGGGACACGGGAAGTATCAACCAGCCGTTTCGAGAAAAGAAGAGAATTGAGGAGACTGGGAATAGAATGTGCATTTGCTCGTTTGCTCTAAATCGATCTTTATTTTTATCTTGCATTTTTTATATACTTATTGTTGTTGTTTTGATGAACAGGTACACGTGCAAGCTCTTTAAAAGCTGAAGGGGCAAACAGAATATTAGCAGGAACGCCTGCCAGTGTAAACCAGTTCCCATATATGGTAAATATATATGTTTAGTACAGCCGGGGAAAATCCATACCAACTTATAAACGTTGGCCAAAGTTTAGTGTCTTAGGGTTATTTTATTTACAAACGTTGCTTAAAGTTTCGTAGGTAAAGACGAACGAGTGTTTAACCATACATTTTATAAAAGTCTCTTAACTTTAGGCAATGATTATAAATAAACCCTCTAATGATAAACATAACCTTAAAACAAAAGAAGAAAGTAATACTTGTCTTAAT
Source organism: Hydraecia micacea (assembly GCA_914767645.1). NCBI lineage: Eukaryota > Metazoa > Arthropoda > Insecta > Lepidoptera > Noctuidae > Hydraecia > Hydraecia micacea. The sequence continues at coordinate 12,546,962 of OU611783.1, read as the reverse complement.
TAGGACTGATTTTTCAATCGTCATTATGATTTATAGGTAGGTACAGACGCCAGCACATCAAAATTCTTCGGGCAAGCTACCCGAAACTGTAAAATTTTCCCAATCAACTTTGAACCTTATGCTTTAGCGATAAAGTTGAAAATCTATTAACGAAATTTGACAGATTGTAGTAGCTTGATGTGCTGGCGTCTGTACCTACTAACTAATAAAATAAATGTGACTGTTTGCCATACTTTCTATACAAAAGGTGCCAAACTCTCTTATTTAATCCTAGATAAAAAAACTGCAATTAAGTAAACGCAAAAGATGTTACAGATCTAAATGAACTGTGATCACTGCGCACACACCAGTGAAACAAAATAAACGTGTTGATATTGTTTTAGGTATCTTTGCAAGACACAAGTGAACTACAAAGTTACACAAGAGGACACCGATGTGGGGGAGCGTTGGTTACCTTACAGCATGCAGTGACAGCTGCATCTTGCAATTTCTTCGAAATCAATGGGTCGGTGGTCAAACCTACCTAATGTTAATTTATTAACCTTTTGCAACAAAGATGTACTTATGTGAATGACGGTGAAGCTTGAAGAGTGTTTTTTTATTTATTTAAATTATCTGTGGTCACAAAGTAGTCATGAAAATTACAACAAGAAAATTTTAATAATATTTCTATGGAATAACTGGAATTTTCCTTTATTCCCAGTAGTTCCATGTAGCTAGTTCCACATGGAACTACTGCAACTCACGAGTTCTGTGTATGAAACTAGTGGGAAGTATTCAGCAGTTCCACTCCTTTATTCCCAGTAGTTCCATGGGGATGTAAATGAAATTCGATATTAATGCACCTTTTACTATAGGGTAAATGGGACGTCCTCATCGTTTCTGTTGACGGTTTCAAGTGTGACTTTGCCTTGACTACGCGATTGCGTCGAAATCTCCATTCAGGTGGAAAAGAAATGAAGGCCTTCTGTAAAATCACACCTCAATTTATTTTACAGAGCACAATGCGTTAACATTAAAACTGTTCCGCAGGGTCACCTTGCCAATCAACCCGGCACAATTCAGGGTGTTTTCTGGTGCAGTTATTCTTACCGGCGACGTCTCTACCTATCACTCTCGGTCTATAGACAGAATCACCCCACACCCCCGGTATTTCACTAGTACCCCGTTTGTGAATAATATCGCTGTTATCTTCGTGAGTAATATTTGTTTATAATTTATCGTCACACCAAGAAGACAGTACAACGTGACTTTCCATAATGCACACTTTGAGTATTATGATTAACATAATATTTGTGTTTAATATTTACTTTGTTATTTGGGGAAAAATCCAGTAGCCTATTTATCGCGTCGATTTAGTTCGGCGAAACCGAATGCGTCATCGCGGCGACAGAGGGCGCGTTCGGGTTTTCCGAACAAATAAGTGACAAATGAATGTGTCGATCGCGTATTTGCGCTTATATTAGGACACGGAGTAAGAAGAAGACATGTGTTATGCAACGACCAAGTCCTATTTATACAATTTACCGTATCTGGTTGCAAGTAATTGCATTATTTCGTCTTGGTAGTTTAAATATGTACGCACTTTTACCTGATGTGACGATACTACTAAGTGTTCATCTTTTTCAGCTAACTTCTGCATTCTCATCGACCACAAGTACACCAGTGCCACTGTCGATCACGGACGCTGGCGTTACCGACTTAACTCCTTGTTATGTTTCTGGCTGGGGGGCCCAAAATTCTACTGCTACTGTAAGTTATTAAAATATACAAAACGTAAACGTCTAAAGTTGAAAATAGAAAATCGAAAAATATTTTTCCTCTTAAGCTCCGTGAGTCTGACTAGCACATTTTATATCTTTGTATAGTCGACCTGTAGTGCTTCACCATTTTTGACAATAAAAATTGTAAGGTGAAACTTCACGAAGGCTGAAACTTCTTACTGACACATAGGCAAATAGACCGGAGGGCCTTGACAAGTGGCAATCGCTTTTGTAGCGTTTCGTATTTCTACAACGATTTTTAATAGGATTGGTGTAAGCTTTTCCAATACATTTTCTTTACAAATAATAATAATAAAGGTTTATTCACAAAAACTATTATTTACTTGTCCATCATTGTTATCGCTTAAAGAATGTCACTATTTCCGGGACCTCTTGTCGTTTTATGACGTGCAACAATGTGACATTCAACCTTATGGCGATAAAGAAATTGCGGGTCGACTGTAAAAACGTGCCTTATCACTCATTTGTTTTTTTTTGTTACAGGCCAGTGTGCAATTGATGCATATACTACAACGGGTGCCAGAACAGGGCGCTTGCCGTGCACATTACAACGGTCAACTTGATATAATAGATAGCATGATTTGCTCGTCGGGTGTTCAACAGACGCCGTTTTCAGGATGCACGGTAATAACTGTATTGTATTAATGTAATTTCTCAGTAGCTATCCGGAGTTTGGAAGTTGGTGGTGGGACACCCCATGCCCCAAAAAGCATATAAAGCCTTTTGATCTTGCACCTGATCTCGCCTCGATCGTGCGTCCCATCAGACTATGAGAGTGAGGGAAGAAGTACGTGCGTTAACACAGGAGCAGAGTGCGCTACTAAACTGTGTATTCAGGGTATACCATAATATCTTGAAACTCGGTTGGCTGTCACCTATTCAGCACTAAGTGGTGCGACGTTGCAACGCTTTTAAATGTATGTAGGCTCTCAGTACGATGCCTTGGTTATTGACATAAGAACCAAGTATACACCCCAAAAGTTGTTCTTTACGTACCTACGATAATTTTACCTACCTAACATTTTATAAATATTTTCAATTTTTTTTTTCACTATTATTGCACCTGCTGTGAATTGTCTCTGCATCACCCTAAGGTAGACTGGTAGAAAATGCCCAAGGCATTAAGTCCGCCTTTGTACAGTTTTTACTTGTGCATAAAGTTTTAATAAATAAATAAATTTATACAGACGAAACATGACTAGCAAAAATATAATATTATTTACTTCATTTCCAGGGCGACTTAGGCAACCCGTTAGTATGCAACGGTAATTTAAACGGTATTCTAATTCGACACAAAAACTGCATAGTCTCTGCTGACCCAGAAGTGTATACCCGGATCTCCAGCTTCAGAGCGTGGATAAATAGTACAACTAGTGCCATCACTCCAAACGCAGCATCCACATTCCAACCAGGAATAGCAGTGCTAGCAGTGATCGCTATAACTCAAATTTTAATTGCCAATGTCATAAATTAAGATTTTTTATCTAAGAGATATTAAATCATATTGATAGAAATTTACAGGTTGTTTTTTTTTTTTTTTTGTTTTCAAAGTATTTAATTATTCACGATCACGATAAAATTTTATCACTAGTATATTTTCCTTCCTGATCGTAAGTACGTAATCGTGAGCAACAAGTAGATACCGACCACGTGCAAGCCTTATTAGGATAAGCTTTATCTAATCATAAGCTTACTAAAATAAAACTAGTTAATCTAATCTGTTTTATTTTTGTCAGCCAGAACATCAAAAACAATAGTAAGATAGGTAAGGTAAACTGTGGGTAACTAGGTACCTATATTGTGGAATGAAACAAACAAATAGAAATCCAGTCCGGTATTTATAATTATTAAAAAAAAAAAAAAATTTGGTTGGTTTTGTGTTATTGTTGAAATGTTTGTGCAAATTAAAATAAACGTTTCGAGTTGATAGCCATAGCCATCTTACCAGGAATCATCATCTGCCTAGCCTTTTCCCAACTATGTTGGGGTCGGCTTCCAGTATAACCGGATGCAGCTGAATACCAGTATTTTACATGGAGCGACTGCCTATCTAACCTCCACAACCCAGTTACTGGGTAATACGATACCCCTTGGTAAGACTGGTTGTCAGATTTTCGGGCTTCTGACGACCCGTAACGACTGTCAAAGATCCACGAATGACAGCCGGGACCAACGGCTTAACGTGCTTTCCGAGGCACGGAGCGGAGGGGTCTTGGTATGTAAAGATGGTCACCCATCCACGGACCAACCGCGGCAAGTGTAGCTTAACCTGATCGATCGACCCGTGCGGCTGTTATTATTTAGCCACAAGCCCCTCTTACCAGGAATCTTGCCCAATTAAGATTACTAAACCTTTAAAGCGGGGCCTTTAAAGGTTTAGTAATCTTAATTGGGCGAGTTTGGTATTTGAAAAGTCTTAAAAATGTGTAATCTTTGCTGCAGCACACAGACATAGCTACGGCAGTCAGATGAACGGATAATGGAGCATCGAGAAACATTACAGAACAACGTGCTAATTATAAAAAAAAAACATGTGGGGTCGGGCCTCGGAGGACCCCCGGCAGGAACGAAGTTCAAAATAAAAATCTAAGATTGCGTCTGCGAAAATTTCAAAATGACGGATAATTTAAGAATTTTTGCAGCCGGTATCTTGGATTTTCATTGTGCCCTCACTATCGATTTCAGCACCCTCGAAAACCACGAAAACTACACCCATGACGAAAAATTTGAAATTTTTTGCAGCCGCCATCTTGGATGATGGAACATAACCTAGAAATTAACTATAGCAAAACAAAAATAATGACATTTCACCCACGACAAAAAAAACCTATACAAATAAACTATAGTTTTAAAAATTACAAGTTAGAAATAGTAAATAAATTCACCCTATTAGGACTAGACATAGACACACACATAAATTGGAAGTCGCATATCCAAAAATTAAAAGCAAAATTATCAAAATTTTCGTACGCCCTTCGGGAAATCAAAAAAACTACAGACATGAATACTGCATTAGTAACTTATTACGCATATGCCTATGCATGGCTTAAATACGGTGTCATATTATGGGGTAATAGCACAGACGCAACCACACTATTCACTCTACAAAAAAAATTTATTAGAATTCTAGTCAATATTGAACAAACGGATAGCTGTAAGCCCCACTTCCAGGAACAAAAAATTTTAACCCTACCGTGTCTCTACATTTTTGAACTCTGTAAATTTGTACGAAGATGTGAAACTTTTTAGTTGACAGCCTTTTTCGAACATGTGTGTTGTTTTTTGATAATGACTTATGTCTTGTGAAAAACACTTGAGTACAAATAAAAATCTCTGTACAAACAACGGTTTTACCTCGATATCCTATAGTTATCTAGTTTATTTCATCAAAAGGTTATGGGCCCAGGAACTAAATATTCCATCAAGAACCTCAGCGGTCTAGATGACTACTCTACGTGGAAATTTGCAATGAAAATGATTCTCATACGAGAAAAATTATTCACATATACTTCAAAGTACCCGGATTCCAAAGACTCCACCGCCATTGAGAAGGACCAAGATGCACTAGCTTTGATTTGTCTTCTTGTGGAACCTACACTTTATGCGTATGTACAAGATTCAAAGCATGCCAAAGATGCTTGGGATAGCTTAGCGAAAGCATTTGAGGACAAAGGCGTAAATCGCAGGATTACCCTCATCAACGCATTGATGGATGAAAAGCTAGAGAGACTCGTCGATGCATGAATATGTTGCTGCAGTTATGTCCCTTTCTCAAAAGTTGAAGGATATTGCCACCGGATTTGACGATGATCTTGTAGCTGTCGTGTTACTGAGAGGACTACCTGAAGAGTACAGGCCTATGCGAATGGCACTGGAACACTCTGGGATGAAGTTGACGTCAGATAACGTACGGCAGAAGTTACTACAGGAGGATTCACGTCAAGGTTGTAGTACATTTTCTTCAGCGGACTCGGCATTGGCTGTGAGTAAGAGTAAGAAGCGGAATGGGAACAAAGATTTGAATATAACCAAAGTTAAATGCTTTAAATGTGGAAAAAGTGGACATAAGAAGCCGGACTGTCCTGAAGGAAAGAAAGCGGGTTCGTTCTCAAAACTGAGTGACGTTGCGGTCATGAGCCTGTCTTCATTCAACACCGGGAACTCCTTCAATCCGACGGAGTGGTACATCGACAGCGGGGCATCTTCACATATGTCTTTCCAGAAACATTGGTTTAAAGATTTGGTTATGAATATTGGTATGAGTAATGTGACATGTGCGAACAATGATAAGATTGAATGCAAAGGTAAAGGTGATATCATGGTGAGTTTGAAAGGCCGAATACTTGCTGTGAGGGATGTCATGTATGTACCTGGATTGCGTGTTAATCTGTTATCAGTGTCTAAATTAGTAGAGAATGGATGGAAGGTGAGTTTTGATAGAGATGGTTGTAAGTTAATTCACCATTTGGTTCCAGGCCATTTCAAGGGAAAGCTTCTGGTTACCGCAAGTGAAGTCTCAGGGATCTACAAGCTTGAAGGTTGTCAGGCGGTTGTAGATGGGACTGCGTTGGCATCAGTGAAGGCAGGTAATCCTTTGATGTTATGGCACCGGCGGCTTGGACACGTAAATGAGAGAGATTTACGTAAGCTTCCGGTTATGGAATTTGGAAAGAGCGTAATGGAGCCTTGTGTCGCCTGTATTAAGGGTAAGGCACATCGTTTACCTTTTCCAGTTGGTGAGGCTGAGAGGGCAGTCGAGAGACTACAACTGATTCACATAGATATCTGTGGTCCAATGTCTGAACCCACGTATGGTGGATCTCGGTATATGCTAGTTATTTTAGATGATTTTACACGAAAATCCTTTGTATTTTTTCTTAAATCAAAAGATCAGGTTTTAGATCATTTTAAACCTTTTCTAGCTAGTGTAGAGGTTGAAACCGGACTGAAGGTAAAGTGCATACGCACGGACAATGGAACAGAATTTGTGAACAGGAAGTTTGATGGGTTTCTACGCCAAAAGGGTATAAAACATCAGTTGACTGTTCCCTACACTCCAGAACAGAACGGCGTAGTGGAGCGAGCAAACCGCACCATTGTAGAGATGGCTCGTGCTATGTTGGCCGAAAAGGGTCTGAGTGTGAAGCTGTGGGCAGAGGCATGTAATACGGCTGTTTATACGAAAAATAGGCTGCCCCACAGTGGCAATAATGGTAAGATTCCTGAGGAATTGTGGACAGGGAAGGCTCAGTCGTTCGATCATTTCAGAGTTTTTGGAACTAAGGCGTTTGTGCATGTGCCCAAGGAAACTCGGAAGAAATGGAGCGCTAAAGCGGTAGAACATATCTTTGTTGGTTACTGTGAAGAAACCAAGGGATATCGTTTCATAAATCCCAGTAATCCTCGCGTCATAGTTAGAGCAAGGGATGTAGTTTTCTTGGAGGACTCTACAGCAGCAGTTTCAGAGGATCCTAGTCAGCTTGTATGTAGCGGTGACAAAGGTGCTGAAGTAATCTGGGAACTTGCAAATGAAGAAGGCCAGTCAGGTTCGTCACCTGGTAGTGCAGAAGCTTCTCAAGGGCCGAGTTCCTCAGATGAGGCTGAAGTATATGAAGACGCGGAAGTGGAGGTGGGAGGAACGGGTGATAGCGGAGAAGAAAATGTAGTGGTGGAAAACGTTGAACAGACTATTAATAGAGGACAGTCAAACGAAGGTGAATGTCGTTATCCTCTACGTAGTAGAATCCGAGAAGGAAATCATCATGGACTTGCATGCTGTACAGAAGAGCAGGAGCCTTTGACAGTTAAGGAAGCCTTAAGTCGGGACGATAAGGATAACTGGAAGGAAGCCATGATGAAAGAGATGGATTCTATGTACGAGAACAAAGTCTGGAAGCTCATCGATAAGCCACGTGGAGCTAAAGTCGTGGGAAACAAGTGGATCTTCAAGTACAAGTTTGATGCAGATGGTAACAAGACCTATAAAGCTCGACTTGTGGCGAAGGGTTTCACTCAATCCTACGGGGTCGACTACTTCGAAACTTATTCACCGGTCGTGAGAAGATCGACAATTAGACTGCTGCTATCGTTAGCTGTTGAAAAGGATTTGTTCATCAGTCACTTCGATGTGAACACCGCCTTTTTGAACGGTGATTTGCAAGAAAGAGTTTATATGCGACAACCGGAGGGTTGCATAGACGAAAACTCGAAGGAAAAAGTTTGCTTACTAGAAAAAGCGATATACGGACTCAAACAAGCTTCACGGTCTTGGAATGATAAAGTAAATGAAGTATTATTGTCTTTGAACTTCAAACGCTGTGACTTTGATAGCTGTCTTTACAAAAATAATAATTTTTATATCGCTTTATATGTTGACGATTTCTTGTTATTTTACAAAGACAAACAGCAGAAAGAAGTTTTATTAGACAATCTTTGTAAACATTTCAAGATAAAGGATTTAGGGGAAGCGAGACAAGTTTTAGGTATATCTTTGCTTAAGACGGATACCGGAATATATTTGAATCAAGAGAGACTTATTTCGAAGATCTTGGATGAATATGGTATGTCCGACTGTAAACCAGTGAAAACTCCGACGGAAATGAATTTCCATAAAGCCTTGGCGGAAGGGGAAGGAGGTAAGCTATCCTGCCAAGACTCTCGTAGTTATCAAGCGCTCATAGGATCGTTGAACTATTTGGCCTGTAACACACGCCCGGATATTGCGGCTACGGTAAATTTTTTGGCACAATATAACTCATGTTGTGAGGAACGTCATTGGAAAGCTGCTAAACATATCTTGAGATACCTTAAGGGTACAAGGGATCTATGTTTGATATTTCCCAAGTCGCTGGTGCAGGACATCACGGGATTCGTAGATGCTGACTGGGGAGGGAACGTCAAAGATAGAAAATCTTATTCTGGATTTATTTTTAGATGCGGAAACTCGTTGATTAACTGGGAATGCCGGAAACAAGCTTGTGTGGCACTGTCGTCAACGGAAGCCGAATATATTGCACTTTCGGAGGCAACCAAGGAGGCAGTTCATTTGCGACAGCTGAATGCATTTATAAGAGGTGAAGCTCTTGGGTATATTTGCATTTCAGTAGATAATCAGAGTGCTATTAAACTTGCATATAATCCTGTAGCTCATAGAAGGACGAAACATATAGACATAAGGGCGCACTATGTCAGAGATTGCATTGCTAAGAATGTTGTACGTCTGGACTATGTGTGTACGGAAGATAACCCAGCAGATGTGCTGACAAAACCATTAGGTCGTGTGGCATTTAATAAATGTGTGCGCGATTTGAGTTTGGGTGTGTCTGGTGTGGTGTGATGTGAGGATATCTGATGATGGATGTTGTTTGAGGGGAAGTGTGAAACTTTTTAGTTGACAGCCTTTTTCGAACATGTGTGTTGTTTTTTGATAATGACTTATGTCTTGTGAAAAACACTTGAGTACAAATAAAAATCTCTGTACAAACAACGGTTTTACCTCGATATCCTATAGTTATCTAGTTTATTTCATCAAAAGAAGATACCCGGAATTCTACACAAAAAGAGAAGATATACAAACTAAATTTACTTTAAGACATAAAAATAGATTAAACATACCTACATCCCGATTAAAAATGCACTCCTCAAGTACCTATGTCATGTCGATAAAAATATATAACAAGTTACCAGAAGAAATAAGAAATATAAATAAATACAATATTTTTGTTAAAAAAATAAAACTATTTCTATTAAACAAAAGCTATTATAATATAAAAGAATACTTAAATGAAAGATTATAATTGCAATAAATACATTTTAAATATATACACGCGTATATTTATCAAGAAGATTATTTAACTAAATATAACATAACTACTAAATACACAATAAGTAAATTATAAAATGTTACCTACCTACTGTATCTATAAATTGTCTCTAATAGTGATACTCGTAAACCTGATCTCTTTACTAATAATTGTAATCTTAAAATATGATCTCTTATAAATAAGTGTTTGTGATAATATTACCTAAGTAAATACATATAACTTTATCTAAATGTAATAATAGTATTTTAAGAAAATAGCTACCTACTTATATATACTTCTACTTATATATTCATTTTTCATTTGTATAATTTTATTTTAACTTTAGTTGCTATGATTTAGATTTTTAACTATACTATGTATCAAATATAAATGTTTGCTGTGCCCTAACAGGGTCTACAACGGCTCTTAGCTCTAAGCCTTTTGTAAACATCTTTTGTACCTTGTAGAATGCAAAATAAATGAATATGAATATGAATATGGATTCTCATTTTGATCACACTATCGGCTTCAGCATCCTTGAAAACCATAAAAACGACACCCATGATAAAAAAACCGGTCAAGTGCGAGTCGGACTCGCACACCGAGGATGGTATGTAACTACAAAACGGTTTTCAGATTTTTTCCTTTACTTGTGCTACATAATATTGCTTTTTGCCAAAGTTCATGATTATAGGTCAACGGGAAGTACCCAGGTATTGATTCCCTTGCGAGTGTCAAAATATGCGGCATAAACGGAACATAAACGCCCATAATATATTTAGATTGCGTTGACTTAGAAGTTTGTGTTTTTTCACTGATTCAAGGGATTGCAGCCCTGAGTATTTGATATTAATTTCAAATTGATAACTCAAACAAACAATGACGTGATCGTATAAGGGTTCCGTTTTTCTTTTTGAGGTACGACCCCTAAAAATAGACATTTTTTGTAGCCGCCATCTTGGATTTTAATTTTGACCTTATTATCGGTTTCAGCTTTGTAACGAGGTACAAAATTTTAATAAATATTTAGAGGTGCCGATGAAACAATCGATAATGCTGGCAAAGGTCGAATTTGCAAAGTATTGAAGTACTAGCTGTTGCACGCAACTTAGTTTGCGATGCAGGATAAAAAATATCCTATGTCATTTGCACCACACCGCAGGATAAGATCAGAAATGAAATAATACGGAAAAGAACTGGAGCTACCGAGATAACCTTCAGAGTAAGACAGTGAGTCACAAAGTGATCATGACGGTATTTTAAGTTATTATGGTAAGGGTCAGTGGGTCGTCTTAGAGGCGGAGTAAAAACAAGTTGGTTTACAAGCAATAATAATAAGACGTAGTCGACGGAGCCCCGCTACGCGGGGCCTCTATTTCTGTCTACCGGGTATAAAGGAACTTAACACGAAGGGGATGACGGGGGCTCAAGTGAGCGAGCAAAGCGAGCGAACGAGCCCCCGTCATCCCCTTCGAACCTAAACTGTCCGAGTCGGGGTGCTCCAAGTCCCGAGCTCACTTCGCTCGCTCTTGCGTAATAATAAGTTAATATGTAAATGTTTTTATTCCAAACGTGGTTTTATGAGATAAAATTTAAAAAAAAAATAATTGTTTGTCAAATGATACCTTATTAAAAAAAAAAGTTTATCGGATAATTATACTTTTAAGTGAATATTATTTGGCAAACTTGTTATTGTATAGGTACTGATGAAATGACAAATCATGTTTCTGCCAATCGTTGCTTGTCAAGTAAAAATTTGTAAATTAATTTTTGGTAAGGATAGGATCAATCAAATAATTTTATTCGTTTAAAACGTTTTTTTTTCTCATGCACACTTGTTTTTCCAGCTCATTTTAGACATTGGCAGAATAGTTGACATCGGCTTTGCTTGCCATTAATTAAAAATAGAATAGAATAATTTTTGGTGAACTGACAGGACACCAAAATGAAGCGATATGAAATGGAACGTAATCATCGAGGTTAACGTCGGGTGACTAAATATATCAAATTGCAGCTAAAGTACCAACCACTGATATTTTATTGCTATCACGTACGTCTATTCGCGTTTAGCGTCCCGCAAATAAAAACATTTTAAACATAATTTAAGTACGGTGATATTTTTGTAACCCATTCGTTGTATGCCGAGAATTTGCATACAATTTCGCGGGCCCAGTGCGGGTTTTGGTGGATGTCACATGTCTTCCAATTTTTGGTTCTAGGACATGCCGATTTCCTCATGATGTTTTTCTTCACATTTTTAAGAGCAGTGGAGATTACTTTGTGTAGGTATTTAGTTTTTATCCGTTCCGCACCGTTTTGAGAGCAGTGGAGATGAAATTAAATACACAAACTAAAGCCTGGGTTCGAACTCACGACCTACAACTAGTAAGTCGGGGCTGTTACCACTGGGCTACCACTGCTCTGCTATCAGAGCTCAGTTTTGTTGTACAAAATATTCAACATTACCCAACCTTTAAAGAAAACATCACAAACCAAATCACGAACACGACCGTTTTAATCTAAAAAGTAATCAGCATTTTCCCAAAGTACAGACATTTATTACAGAACATTTCACACGATTCGACTCCTTATCTTTCAGGAAGAGATCTTTTCCCTAACACGTCTTTTGGCTTCACGAATTACCAATTAGGGACGCTTAGCGTGTAAAGGAGAAAGGTAAAAGCATAATATTCAACATTTACAAGACATTTGACGCGGTTCCACTCAACTCCTGGCCCTTAGCAAGGTATGCTCGTTAATGTTCGCGTTCTTGTTGCTGGGAATGCTAGAAAGCGGGATATGCCTAAAAAACGAGGAATTTAATCTGAAAATCTCAGAATATTTGACGTTTTCTAGTTTAACTCTGGCTAATCCACCTGGTTAATTTTGATAGATAGTCCATTCCAATACATACAATTTTGAGGGCACGAAAATATACCTTGCCACACCCGGACAGGGGCCGTATTACAATGTATTAATGACATCATATTTCCAGTGCGAAAAGGGATGGTGCTATCAGTTATGTATAGCTCTGTTTCTCTCTTACACTGGAATCATGATGGCATTAAACCGCACCAGGGCGTTCAATATAGTTGAATTTACTAACCAAAGCCATTATTGACAAATGATAACACAGATGATCACTAGGAATCTTATAATTCAAAAGAAAATATGAAATTAATTGTATTTATCTCATGGTACACTAAGTATATATTTGGTCTGAAACACCTTGAATCAGACCTTACTTTTATAAATCAATTTTTATTTCAAGAAAATTTAATCTTAGACCTTAAGGTCAATTCTCGTAATTAAAAACGTTCAAAATCTCTTAGCAATCTTATCTCAGCGACAATCAATGTCAAAACCTTGTCAAAAATGTAGGGACTATACAGGTATTTTTGAAAGATTGAGATAGAGATCAGAGTGTGAACGTTCTTAAAATTACGAGAATTGTTTTCATGGTACAGTAATAATATATTTGGTCTGAAACACCTTGATATTAAACCTTACTTTTATAATTCAATTTTTATCTCTAGAGCATCTTACAAAGGTGTAAGATGCTAAGTAAACTTAACACGTTATGAATGTTGCCATGGAACATAAGTAAAGATAAGGATCTTTACTTATGTTCCATGGCAACATTCATAACGTGTTAAGTTTACTTTTACGCCCGGCGTCAGGTGTGTGAGATGCAATACTTCTCAGGGCTATAATGTTCACGGGTACGAGTTAAGGAGCTCGTCCCGTGTAATCTGTACCTACCTTCATTTTGTAAGGCGCCTTTAGCGAGTGTTAGTACAGATTAAAACTGTTCCGTTTGTAATTAATTTTGGTTGTTAACAGGTTGTTGGAAAAGTAATATTTTACTCTTTCATAAAATCTTGACATTTATGAACTTATAGAGGTATGAGGAACAGGGTGTAAAGTTCACTCATACTCTATAGAAAAGGGAAGATCCTCCGAGCAGACGGGTATTGTGTCTGGCAGGCAACTGCCTGATGATTCATGTCGGGCCGTTGTATCTATGCTAGTTGCGCGGTAAACTCCTTGCGAGATGCAGGATTTGCGTGACGTCAGTATGACGCATTGTTCGCATGTAGCTATATTTTCACGTCACGTGTCCCATCCCAAAATGCGACTTATAGTAAGATAGTCTTTTTTATTAAAAATTCAAAATAATTATTTTTATTCAGAGTTAAATATACATAAATAACAACTTATACCTATATTTTATTATATCCTAAGACCCATTGTAAACGACACGGTTTCAGTACGGCATCTGATATAACAAGCTCCCATAGTGTTCCATACAACACTGACGATTGTGCCTCCACACGGCGTATAGACCATAGTTTTTCACGGCAAAAAAAACGTGTGTGTACAAAGGGCCTAACAAAACTATCAACAAACTAAAACATGTCGTCGAAAAAGTTATGATTTTATTAACTTTAGTCGCACACAGTGTGTCGCGTACTAAAGTTGAAGCAATTACCTCCAAACATACTCACATATGTGCCTATAATATGCTTAGAGAAATGTATGTTTTTAAATAACGTTTGTGTATTTCAGTTTTAAAGATATCGGTTATGAGAGCATACGCATTTGTACCAGTAGCTACGTTACGACAGCTCGTCATCGCCTACCCCACTGTAATACAGTATGGCCCCGGGTATTGTGATTGTTACTGGCGGTCATCCATACTAATAGGTATTATAAATGCGAAACTGTGTCTGTCTGTCTATCTGTTACATCTTTACGCTTAAACCGCTGAAACGATTTACCTAGATGAAACTTAGTATAGAGATAGTTTGAGTCCCGTGAAAGGACATAGAATAGTTTTATCCCGATATTCCCACGGGAAACTTATGCGGGTGAAACCGCGGGGCGCTGCTAGTTATATAGTATACAGGGTGTGTCGTAAATAGTGGTCCACCGTTAAGGATTAGTTAAATCAGATAATTTACTATAAAATATTACATTTTTAACCATTTTAGTAGGTACATTTATTTTTACAAAAATCGCTCTTGAATTTGCATGATTATGTTAAAAATTAAGGTTAAAATAGAGAAGAACTAACTTTTTCTTCAAAAGCTCTAAATTTACATACAAAACCATAATTTTAAACGAAAGCTCTAGTATTCAGCAGTAATTAACAGAAATCAAAATGAAAAATGTATGGTTTTTGTTGAAACTACAACCAAATTTGTAACAAAAGGTAGAAATGTTGTAAATAAAAAACAAAAAAAAAATATATTTTCGGAACCCTTGGGTAAAAATGGTTAAAATTGTAATATGTTAAAATTATCTGGCATATCGACTCCTTAACGGTGGACTACTATTTACGACACAGCCTGTATATTATAATGTCAACATTATACTTAAGGTAATAAATTGTGCACTAATAAATAAATAAATTACTTTCAGAGTTGCAAACGTGATCAAGTCCACAATCAATAAATAAATATAGCAGTAACCTTTTTAATCAACTTTACATAAAGAACGCGTATAAAAATAAAAAAGTTGCCCACTTGGGGTTGGTAAATACGTACCAACAAGTCCGCCATCCACAACCGAACAATATATACCCTACGACTCGTTCAACGCTTGTTCGAAGTTTTCAGCTAAAGTAGATTACCCCTTGTAATACCCTGCACTCGGATCGAAATACGACACGTGTATATGTAAAATGGATAATGTTGAACATGGCCAGTTTGTGCGGATACAGCATACTGTATAAGGTATTCTCAAAGTAATAGGTTCAATTTCATAGGAAGTTACAACCAAATAACGTCTAAATGTGCACACTGGGCGTTCAGCTGTGTTAGAGCTTTGCAAAAAAATAAAACATTATTTAAAAAAAAAAAACGATGTTTGAAAACATTTGGTGATAGGAAATAAATATTTCCATTTAAAATTACATGATAATTTTGTGCCAAATAGCACACTCTTCTACTTCGCATGCTCTTCCAAAGCACTTCAAATTGCATAAAAAAAAACCTAACGATCGCGTTGGTGTTATCTATTTTTAACTGCTATAGCAATAAATTTAATTATAACCGCCTTCTACGTTCAACGTATGCTACGAAGCTACGGCGTAGCTGTCGTGACGTAGCCACTGCTACAAAGGCGTAGACTCTCGTAGCCGATATCTTTAGAACAGATTAGAAATACACAACGTTATTCAAGAGTATACATTTTCTTTTCATTATGTGTGTGTATTTTCCGGGCTTTTATGTATTTTAAAAGTGTATTCCGCTTCTTACCGTTTAATTAAAATTATATCCGCAGTTCTAAGAATTGGAGACATCGTTCCTTATTGCAATTATTAACTACGTTATAAGGATCTGTCTTAGGGGGGGTTTGTGTTTGCAAATTTATGTTTTGGCTTCCAACAACACGCTTCGCTTGCTTACTTGCTTGGCTTGGTTTTGTAGACGCAAACCTACCTTGTCTCCTCCTTCAGAGGCGGCGAGGTGGCGGGGTCTTGAGAGAGAGCGCAACGGTCGTGTAGATCCTCAAGGCAAGTCTGGTGATGTTCCTTCTCGAGGTTGCTCCCCGTTATTGGTCTAATTCCTTATGAATTAGACGTAACAGAAATCACCGGGCGATTATCTCAGGGGTGGCGAGGTCATGCCCCTGGGTGTCCACCATAGAACAAGAGCAGATGATGGACAGCAATGACCTCCCGCGTGTTTGTGCCGTGCGCGGGGACCCGTACGGAGGGATGAAGGAATCCTGGTGGTTGAGTGGAGCAGGTTGCACACAACACACCACTTTGGCCCGGATTTCCTCTTACACGGGAGGTAATGGAGTAGCTACCCATTATCAACCGGCTGAGGCATCCCATAAGCGGGATGTCAAGCGAGGATCGGCTTAGTGGGGGGGGACAGCCGGCGTGGCGTGGGGTCTTGGGATGAGTTGCGGCATAGTCTCGTGTCGTTTACAGTTCCTTGATCTTCCGTTACGTGCGGGCTCGTCAATTTCCTACTAGGTTGATCCTATACCGAAGGAGTAGCTCTGGCGTTCGCTCGTTGAACGGGCGACGTCCCCGACTGAGGGCTCCGTGGCGGGTGGAGAGCTCCAACGGTGAATCAAAACATCCTAACATATGGATAAAGAGACCAAAGAATTAAAATCACAAGCTGCGTCCCGCTCGTCGGATGCGCTTACAAAAACCAACCCACCAAAGGCTGCGTCTTCAGATGCGCCATCCACATCCAACACAAAGGCTGCGTCTCAAGATGCGCCTAAGAGGCAACTGCCCAAGACTGTGTCCAATAAACACAAACGTTCGGCGGCGTCCAAGGATGCGATGAGGAAGGCAACCGCAAAGGATGCGCCACAACAGGCTGCGTCCAGAGCAATCCCAACCTCATCTGCGTCCACGGATGCGCCACCTAACATAACTCCGACCGAAAGGCCTAGGACAGCACTCGCTCATGGCGACTCGAGGAGTACTGCAAATGTAGATGCGCCCAAAACACGGGCTGCGTCAACGGCTGCGGTCTCTGAGAGGGACCTGACGGGTCTGAACGAAGCCCCATTGGAAGGAGTATCAAACGCCAATAGATGGCAAACAGCCACAAACAAAAAGAAGTCCCTCAAGGCGGTACCGGCTACGGCTGAGATGCCAAAAGGCGAGGCTGCCACCAGCGTTAAGCGCAAACGCAGCGAGAGACCAAGAGGGAAGAAAAACCCAAATAAGACCAACACCGAACCAATAGCAAGGGCGCAGAAGCGTTCGCGTCCCGAAGATTCCGTCACACCAACAGGGATCAGCAAGAAGAGCAAGCCTGCTCGCTCCCGTATGGTGGATGGAACTTTGGTGAGCTACGCTGAAGCGGCTGCGTCATTCAGGAGCAACGAGCTGTGTGTTGCCGTCATGACAGAGCCTTTTCTGGAAATGACGCAGGAGCAAGCGGAGGGGATCCGTCAGGTGATAGAGGACCAGCTCCGGGCTCTGTTAAAGGCTCCTGAACCTGAACCAACAGAAACAAACTATAGTACCGCGATCCATTTTAGAGGCCGGGCTCACTTTGCTGAGGGCGTCCTTAAGACATGGTGTGAGGACGACTTCACAATGGCCTGGCTCAAAGGGGTCGTAAATAACATACCGTCTCCGTTACCGGGGACCAAGCTCACCGTTCGGCCTCAAGCTGACATACCCAAGAAGGTAGTGTGCATGCTGTTTGTCCCCGAGAACAGCGAGGACACAACAGAACTGCTCAGGATGTTGGCGAGGCAGAACCAGAACCTGAAAATGAACACCTGGACACTGACACACGAAAGGGCTAGGCAGGAGCCCCCGGGTACTTGTCTCTTCTTTCGTGTGCCGGAACCCATGGTCAAAATAATAAAAGACCAACAACGGCGAGTATACTACCTTATGGGCAGTATATACATCCGCTTCCTGGAGGAGGGTGGTACCAAGGAGGATGCCGCCGCGCTAACAACAGAAGCAGCCTCGAGTGCGCCAGAAAGGGAACCTGGTCTGCCGCTTCCTGAGCGTTCACCGTCGCCTCTAGCGATGGAGACTGTTGGGGAGGCGGTAGAGTTGGCGACCTCCATGGCAGCGCTGGAGGTTCTATCAACAACGGGCTCAATGAGGGATCCACCCTCGTCCGGTCTGACTTCGGACGAGGATTGCTTTCCGCCAGAGGAGAGAAGTGAGGGCGAGGACAGCAGCCTCTGCTCCTCTCCTGTGCGGGACTAGGATCCTACAGACCAACCTCCAGCACAGTCAATCTGCGTCGGCCACCTTGCGCAGAGTGCTGGAGAACCAACAAGAAAAGACCATCGCCCTTATCCAAGAGCCGTGGATTAGGGGTGGCAGTATATGCGGTCTTGGTAACATAGGAGGTAAGTTGCTACTAGACACCTCCGCTAGTAACCCACGCACCTGCATTCTTGTTCCCAAACTTGTACCTAACCTTTTAATTAACGAATTCTGTTCAAGGGACCTGACAGCAGTCAGGCTTTTCAGAACCGAACAGGAACTCCCGGACATTGTACTAGCCTCGGCTTACCTGCCGGGCGATGAGGACGTGCCTCTGCCAGAGCTCGCCTCACTGGTTGAGTACTGTGAAAAGGAGAAACTGGAACTAATCATCGCGACTGACTCCAACGCGCATCACACGCTCTGGGGTAATGTCAAAACCAACAACCGAGGTGAGGAAATGCTTGATTTTATTCTTAGTAATAACCTTGTTCTACTTAACAAGGGCTCCGAACCTACCTTCATAAACGCAAGATCGCAAACAATAATAGACCTTACTTTAGCAACCATAGGTATATCCAACTCCATACAGGACTGGCATGTGTCCACCGAGATATCATGCTCAGACCACAGATGGATCCGCTATACCATCAACTTCAACTTAACCAAACCACAACCAAGAAGGATTCCTCGCAACACAGACCAAGTCAAGTTCACTAAACTCGTTAAAGCTGAACTAGCCAAAATACCCGCCCTTCCGGCTGAAATACCAGTAACCAACTTAGACGAACATGTCAACAAGATCACATCCATCCTGATATCTAGCTTTGAACAGTCTTGTCCCCTCACGGTACCCAGGCAGGGAGGTCGCCGTTCCTGGTGGAGTCCTGAACTGGAAAGACACCGACGCAGGCTGAGAAGACTGTTCAACAGAGCTAGGAACACAAGGTCGCCAGTTGACTGGGACCGCTATACAACAGCTCGTAAAATATATAAAAAACTGATACGACTCAGAGGGAAGAATAGCTGGAGGCGTTTCTGTACTAACATTGAAAATAACAACCAGGCAATGAGAGTCAAAACCTGTCTTGCTAAAGAGACAGACCACTCAATAGGATGCCTAAAAAAACCAGACAACACCTACACAACAAACGACGCTGAGACAAGCGAACTACTCCTGACCACCCACTTCCCAGGATGCCAGATTGCCACCCAGCAAAGCTGGGAACCGCACAGGGAGAGGCCCACGAGCATCCTAGATTGGGAAGTGGCGTCAGAGGTAATCGATAAAGACAAAATAACGTGGGCAATCAACACCTTCCTACCCTTCAAGGCAGCAGGACTAGACGGTATCTTCCCGGCTCTGCTCAGGTGGAGCCGAGACTTACTGGCTAGTTACCTCGCTGAGGTGTTTCGGGCATGCCTGGCACACCGCTACATTCCCTTGAAATGGCGGGAAGTAAAAATAATCTTTATACCGAAACCTGGTAGGGGCGACTATACCCAGCCCAAAGCTTTTAGACCTATAAGCCTCTCCTCGTTCTTCTTGAAAACACTGGAGAGGCTGGGAGATAGGAAGATAAGATCCCAAATTTCGGTACAAAGACCTCTACACCCTAATCAACACGCCTACTGTGCAGGCAAATCAACTGAATCAGCACTCCACAGCGTAGTGTCACGCATAGGAAATGCTCTTAATGCCAAAAACCCAACATTAGGCGCCTTCATTGACATAGAAGGTGCTTTCGACAAAACTAACTTCGCCAGCATCGAACGGGCACTTGCCACGCACGGTGTTGCGCGAACACTCATAGAATGGATAAATAACATGTTAAAACACCGTGCTATTCAATTTACCGTGAATACCACCACACGAGGTATCGTGAGTAGGGGCTGCCCACAGGGTGGGGTGCTGTCACCACTGCTGTGGAACTTAGTCGTAAATGAGCTCATTGCAGAGCTCAACGCCAGCAGTCTTTACTCGGTGGGATATGCGGATGACATAGCAATTCTGATTTCGGGGAAGTTTGAGGGTATCCTATGCGATCTCATGCGTAGGGCCTTCAAAATAATCGAGGGTTGGTGCTCGAAGCACGAACTATCGGTTAACCCCTTGAAGACAGAATTAATAATGTTCACCAACAAAAGAACCATTGGACCCCATAGGCTTCCAAAACTTTTCAACACAGAACTAACACTTAAAGATGAAGTCAAGTACTTGGGGGTGATCCTGGATAGCAAACTGCTCTGGAACAAGCATCTTGACTACAAACTTAACAAAAGCACAATTGTATTCTATCAATGTAAAAGAATGTTAGGAAAAACATGGGGGCTCTCTCCGAAGATCACTCTGTGGTTATACAAAGCGCTGGTCAGGCCAATGTTGGCTTATGGCGCTCTGGTTTGGTGGACGAGGACCGAACTCTCGACCACTATTACCAGACTACAACGCTTCCAACGACTGGCCTGTTCAGCTGCCACTGGCTGCATGAGAACCACCCCAACAGCAGCCATGGAGATAGCCCTTCAATTAACTCCCCTTGACCTGTACATACAGCAGGAGGCGGCGCTAGCTGCCATCAGGCTAATGCACCTGGGCATATGGGGCAATAACCTTAACAGTCCACACGCTAAAATCCTGAACCGGGCGATTGTGTACCAGCCTCTCATCGCTGCCCCGTGTGATAGAACACCAAACCAACCGATGTTTAACAAAAACTACGTTATACAAACAGCTCAGGAAGATAGGGATCAGTCAGGAGCCAATGAAGTGCGCATCTACACAGACGGCTCAAAGACACAAAACGGTTCAGGTGCTGGCGTACACTCCCTTGACCTTAATATTAACTTCTACATACCACTAGGCATACACAGTTCGATCTTTCAATGTGAATGTGTTGCCTTAACACAAGCCGCAATAGCAGTAAAGCGCTTAGGCATCCGGTATTACGGCATTAAATTCTTATCCGACAGTTTATCTGTGCTCAAAGCTTTAGAGAACAAACAAACTAACAACAAACTAATCTTTGAGTGCCATTTAGCTTTGGAGAGTTTATCGACGTGCAATCGAATCACACTCCAGTGGATCAAGGGGCACAGTGGATCCTTGGGCAATGATGCTGCAGATGAACTTGCGAAGAGAGGCTCTGACTTGGAGGTGCTAGGCCCGTACCCACTTCTCCCTCTGCCTTTCTCACAAATTCGTGCGTGGATTCGCCAAAGATCGACTGAACTCCATAACAACAGATGGTCACGGGTAACAGACTGTAGACAGTCGAAATTGGCTTTACCAATGGTACATCCGCGACTAACAAAAAAACTTCTAAGCTTAAGTAGAAATAACCTTAGAATAATAATAGGTATAATTACGGGCCATAACCACCTCAACAAACATCTTTTTAACATAGGCGCCACGGACAGCTCCCTCTGCAGGGGCTGCCTTGACGCCGAGGAATCAGCCGCCCACGTCATCCTGGAATGCGAGGCCGTGGCTTCTCAACGTAAAGAAATCCTCGGAACAGTGAGGTCGCTCCGTGAAGCCTGCGAAGCTCCCAGGAAGCTTCTGTGCTTTTGGGCGGAGCTAGGCTGGCTTTCTTAGCCAGAATCCCTACGTACAACGGACCAAATGAGAGTCTAAGTGCGGAAAAGGGAGCCCCATCATCATCATCATCATCATCATCAAGGATCTGTCTTCTAGCAGAGCATGTATACACCCAGTGCTGAATTTAATAAACCAATTATGAATATAAAGTTAATGCTAATTCTTGGAAACCGAAATCATATAAATGAATATCCTTATTTCACCCTTTCCGAACGGTATCTGTCGGCTAGTCACGTTCGAAAAAACAACAAAAGCAAATTATTTATTCCACAAAATCCTTGTTTCTGACAGATTTTATTTTCACTTGAACAAGCATCAACTCTATTTCAGTGTAAATTAAGTGGATTCCAGAATGACTAGCACTAATGAAAAATTCATAAAAATGTATAAAGTTGTAGCGCAAAACTGAACTTTATGTGTTTGATCATAATACGAAGAATAAATTTTTAAATAAATATGAAGCATCCAATAAATAACTTGCCTTAGGGATAATAAATATTAAATACATAATAAATAAAAACAATAATAAGTAAATAAAACAATAATGAATACTTCATTAAAAAGATTTTTTTTTTTTACAAAGTTACTACTTATATAAATAAATGGGTATAATTTATAAAACGATATTATAATTCGGAAATTCAATTCTGTATTCATAAAACAATGTAACTTACTAAATACTTAACTAATATTAAAATTTATCACAATAAACACCCAGTGTTCTTCCTCCTCTCTCCTACTATCTATGCTGTGACCGATATGGTCCATAATTGTGACTAATATAAGTATTTCCCTACCAACCTAAAACAAAAACGGTTTTCACGGAGACAATTTTCAAAATGAAAAAGATAAAAACAGTGGCATAAAGTTTTAATGGATAAGAAAAATCCTCTTTAGTTAGATGCGGTCCGAGTTAATTAGTCTCTGGGGCATCATAACTTGCCAAATGAGTGCCATTTGCCACGTGCAATATAAAATAGTTTAATGAAGCCATATTTTAAAGGTTTTGTTACCAAAATGTTGCTGAAGTTTTGAGATATATAAGGTAGAAAGTACATTAAAAATAGGGCAACAAAAACCTTGAATTTCACCATTCCCTAAAATCCTGTCGTCCATTATATACTTGCACATAATATATATATTTTAGTGTTAGATTATAATAATATATTGTATTTAAGATTGTTTGATATGCATGTAAATAATATCATCATAAGCCTATAATGTTCCCACTGCTGGGACACAGGCCTCCTCTCGGTGAGAGGGAGTGGGCTGTAATCCACCACGGGGGCCCACTGCGGGTTGGCAGACGTCACATGTCTTCGAATTTTTGGTTCTAGGACATGCCGGTTTCCTCAACCAAAGTTAAAAAAAAAAACATTCTTAATTGATATGGAAAAAAGTACAGACACAATTGCCGAGGATGATTTAGCTGTCATCCATTAGAAAATAACACCAAAATAACCTCCTTTTTTTTGAAGTCGGTAATAAGAGTGTTTCTTCTGACAAAAGTATGCAATTTACGTATGCATTGCAATCTATACTAATAATAAAGCTGTAGAGTTTGTATGTAACTTGTTTTAACGCATCAGATATGAAAAATTATTTTTGTATTTGATAGCCCAATTCTTGAGGAATGCTATAGCCTATTTAACATCACGCTAAGCGATAACGAACTGACAGAATGCAGGTGATGCGATGCGACGGGTTGGGTGGGGGGACTAAGAAAATTCACGCGGACGAAGTTGCTGGCAGAAGCTAGTTTAAATATATAGAGCAAAAGTGAATCATTCATTTATGTTTGTTGCCGAGTATACAACCTAGCTCGGAAACTGCTATAAAATAAAGTGAAACATTACTACTTACTCCTACGTAAATAATGGTGAGTGCCTGCAACAACAGAGTTACGAGGTTTATTTTATTAATTGAAAGGAAATGTTAGCTGTCTATTAAAAGAGAAGTATCTGGATATTAATGGAAGTCAATTAGCAGTGATTTTACGAAAGTTGCTGTTGAAGTAGATATCCTGCGTTCGCATTTTGGTTTCCAAAAATGTAAACAATTCAATTCAATTCTCAATTATTGCGTACCATAATGTATATAATATGTGTATAATTTATTGCATATGTGTTTTCCATAGTAGATTATTGCCGCGGGACTTCTTCATGAGATGGAGTCTACTGGGCACCTTAACTTACCATTTTTAATTCTACTCTATTCTTTGCCTTTTGCCTTTGAACACCAGTCGTATATTTTTTTTTATACAGAAATGATAGCCGCAATATATTCAAACAAAAAACAGCCAATTTAATTTTTGGTGCTGAATGAAAATATTCGTTTTTATTAATGTCACAAACGAAATCATCATGATAATATTGCACTTTGATTTATTATTTCTGTGTCTGTTTTGTTCATTTCTTTTTTTTTTTTTTTTAATATGGTTTAAATTTATAGAACGTAAATATTTTATACTATCTGATATAATAAACCATTAAAGGAGTGATCCTTTGGCGCCTGTATGACATTGACAGGAGGAGTTGTGGGTAAAAAATTGTGAAATGGTTACCGAAATTGAAATGGCGCTGTTAGTTCTAATTTTGGCCACGCGCCAAAATATCTATGTAAAATTTCTTGTTCCCTTGACCCATCGGGATGGGTGCATCACAACACCTGCCCGCGTTATCATTTCATTTTCGCTTAGCGTCCTTTCTGATTGTTTTTCTTTTTGCTGGACTCCTAAGGATCATTGCGTGATCTTAAACATTCTATAGCCTTCCTCGAGAGTTGGGCTATCAAATGCAAAAAGAATTTTTCAAATCCGACTGGCAGTTCAAGAGATTACCTCCAACATACATACAAACAAATAAATAAATCTTACCTCTACATAATATTAGTATAGAGTAGACACTATAGATAGACGAAATGTTTAAACGCTTATAAACAATTATTATAAAACACTATTACACTAGGTACGAAATGAAATAATTATGTACTATTATGTACCTAGGTACTGTAATAAACTAGATCCAATAATTCTCACGAGTAAACGACGAAGGGCAGCACGGTCGCCGATGGAACAACTTCCGTCTAATGAAAACATCTTCAATATTAATCTGAATTCAGGTTATTGGTTCAAACTTGAAGATGGTTCAACAAGAAGTACCCCATAAACTTGGCTCACAGGCATCATTATGAGGATTTATTGCTGAAACTGGGTCAATGACTCTAGCCCCGACAGAATAGAGAGATTTGATGAACGTATTCGATGCATACTTACTGTTAAAAATGGTTATGACTATTTAACTGGCCTCTTCTTCTTAGTTTGTCGATAGCAATCTAAATGGACTCGGCCCAGAATTTGGCTACGTGTTTGGCGCCATCACCAGCGTCCACCAGTTCCTGTAACGTACAGCTGACAGGACACGCAGGACACGATATTAAGTGTCCCATCGTTTGTGGAACAGCGCCACGTGAAACATTAATACTAGCTCAGTTTCATATTATAGGTATCTTTCTTTTTGAACTCTATGATTGAAACACATATATACACCTAATAACCATCTTTTCATTTCAGCAAAATCGATGATATAGTATAGTTAATTATCGAATCGACAAAGTATGAAACGGATAAACAAACAATTGAACATTGAATTCTTTGACCATAAATTACATACATAGCTCCGCTTAGGTATCATCCTTTTTGTTCTTCAACATTTATGTACTATTTTATTACTCGTACTTATCTATTCTTCCATACGCAAAATACGCACTTTGATTAGGAGTTACGGACAACAGCACGTCTTACCAATACTAATGATGTATGCTTACATTACCCCGACTGAGAGCAGTGGTGGCCCAAAGGTAACGGTCCCGACTTACCAGTTGTAGGTCGTGGGTTCGAACCCAGACAGGCGCTCTACTTTGTATAATTTATTTCATCGCCATTGCTCTTAAAAAACGGTGGAGCAAAACATCGTGAGGAAACCGGCATGTCCTAGGACCAAAAATTCGAAGACATATGACATCTCCCACGTGGTGGATTACGGCCCATTCCCTCTCACAGAGAAGAGGTCTGAGTCCCGGCAGTGGGAACGTTATAGGCTGATTATGATGCTTACAGTACTTACCATAGAAAAAAATAGTAGGTACCTATGTATGTTTAAACTAACGTAACATAATGTTACGTATAATAACATTAATGTCTTAAGTTATCTACCACTATCTCAACTGTGTTGGGGTCAGCTTCCAGTCTAACCGTATGCAAGTGAATACCGGTATTTTACATGAAGCGACAGCCTGTAGTGCCTATCTGATATCCACAACCAAGTTAATTGGTAACACGATACCCTTTACGTCTACGACTATCTATCTAGTAGTTTTCACAGAAACAAACAACTGAATCTATCTATCAATCAATGCTAAAGCCATCGCAATTTTGGCGTCCATTGTTCCGTTTGTATTCAAGACGTCAATCAATTGTACAATTCAAGCTGATCCGTTAATGTATGTACTTCAAAGGAACATTATTGGCTATTGTTTTTAGCTGCCAGCTTTGACGAAGATTTCTTTGAGAATAAAACAAATGAAATGAAGTAAAACATAAAATAAACAACGTCTCAAATCAATGCGCCTAGACCTTTCTCAAAAATTCTGGCTGAGATTAGATACGTACTAGTGCCTATTACGACAGTACAAAATTAAATTGGATATAAAACATATACAGCATTAAGAATGTTAAAAAACCAATCTGATATTATGCTTGTACTACTCTTTGAAAATGCAAACAAATAATGTTTTTTTGGTGACAACTGGGAGCCCAATTTTGTCTCAGCTTATTGTATTTATATGTTATTACATATTACGCTGTTTTACTGGATATAACTACCAAAAAAGATGAGACTTATTACTGTGATAATAACATACATAATATGTATCTGATACTGTAAAAGCCCGAACTGCGATAAATCTTAGGATTTACCGATAAATCCTAAGATTTAGCAAGTCTCACGGGTAAAAGTCCGAATTGTTCTATAATAATCTTTAATTTCAAACTTTTAACGGTAAATCCTAGGTTTTATCGGAGACACTGGTAAATGTCCGAAATCAAAGATAGATAGAGACACTCGAGAGCAATGCTGAGCTGATAGATATTATGCAGTTGAATACAAGTATTTTACAAGAAGCGACTGCCTATCTGACCTCCACAGCCCAGTTACAATAAACAACGTAAGTATGTCATTTCTTAATATTTTGCGTTGCTTCTTAATTGACTTCGACTTGAGATTACAGCAAGTGTGGTTGTTGTTTTGACAAATTGATTTACCGTTCGTTACAGCCGTTCCAAATACGTTTTTCTTCTGACTGCCAACCCTGAATGTGATGAGTTTGCGAATGAATGGAATAAAACTACGACGAATATGTCTGGTGTTCTGTGAGAGTAAATATGTAAGGTACTTCACTGTTTCATGTTACTTTTAAGTTAAATTATATTATACAACATTATTTCATTTTTTTTTTAATATTTAATTTTTATAATTTATTTGACAATTTTTTTTTCTAATGAGTTTAAGAATATTTTAAATTTAATACATTACAATTTTATTTTGGATTTTCATCTGTTTTGAATTTAATATATGTTTTGTAGGTAATTTTAATTTTATGATCTGAAACTATGGACTAGAATTATGTCTGAAATATATGAATTATTATTATTATTTTAAACGTAATAATCGTCTCTATGTTAATTAATGTAATTAGTTTAGTACCGTTTTAATTAACTATAAATAAATAAATAAATCGATGCGTATGGCAGCTAGCAAGTAGGTCATAAGGTAAACTTTTTCAGACAAATGCTATAGAATAGATTACTAACTTACATAATCGTATTTTGCAAGTAAGAATAATATTCAAATCTTCGTTTTTCATTTAACTTATTAATGTATTTATTACAACCCAAAAAACCTCTTCTTAATATTAACTTTACATTAATCAAGTACGGCATTAATGTCAACACAGGTTGTATCTTTCTTGACATCCTAAAATGTAACGGTAAATTTACTTTAATCTGACCCACATACGTCGTTTTGGGCATATGCGTCTTTTATAACCCGACCTTCAGCGTTATATTCTGAAACATAATGCCTTCTAAGGTTTTATATACAATTTTACACACATGTACAACCAACATAAACTGTAAATTATTTATTGCCTAGAAGATTTACAGACAAATCCCGCGCCGATTAAAAATCTTCACAAATAAATTATAGAAGTAAATTAACAACGAGCAAAAAGAAAAAAACATCATAAAATATCAGAGTGATATTATTAACTAAAATGCTTATTCTAGGCTCGATTTTTAATTAATTCTCAACCTAAATCAAACACGGACAATAAATTCTATCAAAGAAACAACTACAAAAATAGTATGAGAAACCAAAGCAGATCAAATTATTTCACACAAAGATGACTAATCTTTGTTCGCAAATTGGCCGAAACAAGACATACAAAGCACTTTCTTTATCTTCACTTAAATTTGTTAAGTCAATCGCACAGCAAAACTTAAATTGAAAACATAACGAGAGATGATTTACGACAAATAGACCCTTTCCTTTCAGCTAAATAAAGGGTCGCCTTTCAGACCGGAGCATTTGAGACGAGCCTGTATTCTTCTCACGAGTTTCGTATTACCGACCAAAAGTGTATATAAGTAGAGACGTCAGACGACCGATCTGCAGGCTTTGTAACTTTTGCTTTGATGCCAACGGGAATCTTTTAAAAGTTTTAGCGTCAAACCTTCAAACAAATAAACTTATAAAGTTCTGGTCTCGAAGCATTGATCGATTACCTTTATTCGGAATTAGTTTAGTTGCAAAAATTGTGATATTATTCACACAGTTCTAAAGGAAGAGCTATCACGGGAAGATTGATATGTAAAAGGTTTAAGGCGGATAGTCTGTGAACTTTTGGTTAGGTAAATGTATTCAAAAGTTACAAATACAGGACTCCCTAACTGCAAGACGCTTTCACACTAAAGATGTAAACAACAACTTTTGAGACACTGTCTAGACTGAAGTTAGAAAAGCTGCAATACTTAAAAAAGTAGTTAGAAAAGCTGCATTGAATATAAAGTCTGATAAGATAGAACAAACTGCATTATCAAGATTTATTTTAAAGTTAAAAATAAAGTAAAAATAATCAGCCTGTATTGTCTCACTGCAGGGCAAAGGCCTCCCAAAATCCAAAGTTAAATACCAGTAAATAATACTATAAAACTGGCTTTTGCGAAGAACCCCACTACTTATTCTCCGAATAATTATTTTTGATAGATTTTCCAATTTTGTTTATAAGCTTTGATGACAATTGCAGTGGTCCTATGGTTGCATCAAATCTTATGAATGTATTTAATTCATTCTTTTGGTAGATTTTTTTAGCTTTGTGCAGATACTTTGACGATCACACGCAGATTTTGCTTTCAAAACTGTATAGATTTATAAAAAAAAAAAAAAAAAATAATCATTTTGCATGAAAACAGTATTCTAAGGCAGTTATTACGGCACCGCAAACTTTTTTAGTTACTTTTTATACAAAACTTATCGCGGGAACGTTTTGTGGTGTAATGAATGAAAATAATGGATCATCTCCCAACTTCCCGAGGGTTTAATGCTCCGTTAGAGATGTAGATAAAAATAAATCGTGTAAACTCAAACTTTAAAGCATCAGTGGACAGCAATAGGCACAAATTGATCTAAATTCTTCTTCTAATAGCAGATTTTAGGAACACATTAACGCCCAATTTTGAGTGTCTCGTGGCTAAGTAATAACAGCCGCACGGCTACTCTTGCCGCGGTCGATCCGTGGATGGGTGACCATCGTTACATACTGAAATCCCTCCGTGCCTCGGAAAGCACGTTAAGCCGTTGGTTTCTGCAATTCGTGGATCTTAGACACTCGTAACGGATAGTTAGAAGCTTGAAAGTCTGACAACCAGTCTTACCAAGGGATATCGTATTGCCCAGTAACTGGGTTGTGGAGGTCAGATAAGCAATGGCTCCATGTAAAATAATGATATTCAGCTGCATCCAGTTAGACTGGTAGTCGACCCCAATATAGTTGGGAAAAAGCTAGGCAGATTGGTTTAACGCCCAATTTTGTCACCGTTGTGTACGTTTATTTTTGTTTTGTGAATTCTCCTTACAATTGGAACTGGTTCAGTATTAATAAAGTATTTTTTGGCTTGTCACCAACAGATATTGAGTATTGACAGCCATGTCACGTATAATAATTATAACGTGAAATTGGAATGTACGATATCAAAGTCTGTCAGTTGCGTCAAGTTGTCAAGGATCAACGTCCTCGAGTCACCAATTCATATTTGTATAAATTATTTTCGCAAGCTGGTTCAAAAATGTATGCAAATAATACATAACGTTGCTATTACTAGATCAGAAGCTGAAAAAAAATTTGGCTATCAAATTATAAATTAATTAATAATTAAAATAAATTGTAGAAGATTCTAAATCCAAATTAACCATGTATTCAAACCAGACTGAGAATTAGTACTTTTTGACCGTTAAAATTACATATCGTATAGTCAAAATCGCTTTAGGACTGCTATTCTTTAGGTACCTATTGATTTTTTTTTTATAGAATTTGACTAATGCTAAATTAAGGTTTGAATCACACAACGAACTGTGTTCCAAGTTCGAACCCACCACAAACTTGCGTTGTTTCCGGTAATTGGTATTCATGAACAAGACTAAGTGATGAACAACAAAATTAAGACTTTTTTTGCGTAAGAAATTCTTCGTCTTTGCCCAAAATGAAGTCTTTCGGTAACTGACAGTTTGATGAGGCCTCTTCCGGAAAACAAAAATAAAACTTTTGATTTCATTCCCGAGTGACTTTTAGTGAGTTTTTTGGCCTCTTATTTTATCTTTTCCGATCCATATATTGTACTTGTGTTTGTTTACGTCTCATTAATATATACAAATACATAAAATTCAGCTGCATCCGGTTAGACTGGAAGCCGACCCCAACATAGTTGGGAAAAGCCTAGGCAGATGATGACATAAAATACATTTTCCGAGCGGACTTTCTACTGCGTATTCCCACACCCGATGTAGTGCAATCCGGACTGTTCTCGGGGTGCAGTCTAATTCTTCTGCAAACAGACTGGTGCCATAAATGATTGTTCTTCAATCTGCTGAATCAGTCTTTCCTCACGCTGGGGATTGGTAATAGTTGTAATATGTGGTGTGTGAAGGCGGGCTTCGCAAATGTCCTTCGTTGTTGTACCGCCTGATCCACAGACGGACATTATTTATCTGTAAAAAGTAAATTAACTTTACTTAGCATTAAAAAAAATGTTTTACACCTATTAGTTTACATAAAATGGACACAAAATAAGTCTTTCGCTTTTTGCACAAATAGTTGAAGTAATTTCTACATAAGACTACAGTCTTATGTAGAAATTAATCAATCAATTATGTCTAAATATTACAATATTGAAGCAAGCTTAGAAAAGAATATTGTGTGCGGAACTGGAGGTAAATAATTGTTGTTGCCATTTTGTATATACCTATACCATATACAATATGTATACTATCTAAACAAATTCAATAAAATATTGTAATAAGTTTAAGGTGAAAACAGTCACTTTGGATTCGCGCTACATATTAACACGTTCCGGCGGTTGGGGTAAGTTCGGCGCTAGGATAAGACCGTACGAATCAAATTGCCGGCTAATTTGGCAATATATTATAATGCGAATAACATTGTATTCTACGCCATTTCATTCTGCCAGAAAATGGCACAGAATTTGATTCATACGGTCTTATCCCAGCGCCGAACTTACCCCAACATACATACTTAATACCTACGGCTACAGCCGTCATAAGAATAAAACTTCAATATTGTGTCTGAAAAAAATACTTACTGTCGTATGCAGCTCCTCGGCAATTTGACTAATGTTTAGTCCTTCTTCCCGCAGAAACAAGATTTCATGCCTCTATGGTGTGGTGAGATGGTACGAAGACATGGTTCACAAATGCTAAGTAAATACGTTAGTTGTTACCAAAAGCTCTGTGAATGTGCAACTGAACCCGAGAAATTTGTTGAAACAAAATGTAAAAGAATAAAAATATTAAAAATTGCGCTAACTTGGTTCTTAAATATGGTCAGACATCTGTGATCATTGTAACAGAGCCTGAGAAATTTATTTACTATGTATTTTTGTTTGGTCGACGCAAAAAGTGGCAAAAAACAGATGTGGTTCATGGTGGGCACGGGATTTTGTTTTCAAACTGGTAACATGTAAGTTTCCTCGACTGTACATCATAAATTCCGTATTCGATTGTCGGTGGCATGTAGGTCGTAAAATGCGCGTCTCATCTCTCCGCTCGCAACGCAAAAATGACGTCGAAGCTGGTGTATATTTTTCGTACCGACGAAACAATATTCAAATGGACATATTATATTTATACCTACTTTAGAAAGTACACCATCGCTTCAAAACATTCAAAAATGTATCAAGGTCTTCATTTACGAATCTGGCTTTTCTGAAAATGTAGGTAGGTACTTACATTTGCATGAACATAAAGCAGAAAGGGCCGGTAGTTCGGAAAATAACAACGTAGCTGTTGTTTATTTAGTATCATGTGGATCTAGTGTTTAGCATGGTCGTTTGAAAAGAGCTAAAAGTACTGTTCTTACACTAAAAGGTTCATGAATTGTTGTTACTTTCTATCATTATTATTCATAAAGAATATTGTGTAGTGGTCACCATTTTTTTGGTCTTTATTTTTGTATTCAAAGAAAGATCCTACTTTACTGTAATATTAAAAAATAATCACTTTTACAAAATGTATTAAGACTATTTTGAACATTTATGAATTAGGAAAAACTAAAATTATGTAAGTACCTATCAAAATCAGCCTAAAAGGTTCCATTTGCAGGCACTCAGGCCTCCTCTCTTTTAATCGGAGTGCCTAATCTTCCACGGGGCTCAGTGCGGGTTGGTAGATGTCACATGTTTTCGAATGTTAGGTTCTAGGACATGCTGTAATTATAACACAGCCTCGTTTTTTAATTTTCTAATAATTAAATATTATTATTAATAGGTATTTCGTAACACAGTGCTTCTATAACATATTATATTGAGTGAGTCATTACAAAAGGAAACCACCAGTAACTTTATAAAATAATAACAAAGAAGATTTAAGCGCATTTATGGAAAAATAGACTGATACGTTGTGTTTTATTTATAAATATCTTCCTTACTACCACGAAACAGTGTTTATCAGTTTTTTAGGCTAAACACCTTTTAAACGTGACATAATTATATGGACTTTGACGTAACACTGATATAGACACACGTTGAACAACTCTTTAAGTTTTTGTGGTTATTATTCGATATCTATTTGATAAGCTATCAGAATTAGTGGACTGTTTTTGGATATTATCTTGATTTCGTGTTTGATAAATAATGGAACGGATGTTCAATCACGGATTATGACTAATAGATAGGTACCTATGTAGACTGTATGGTAACCTGAATTCCCTGAATTTTCCAAGTGATATGTTATCTATTTTTAACCTTGAATTAGGTCTCTATCTACATAAAACTAATATAATAAAGCTGAAGAGTAGTTTTTTTTCATGTTTTTATTGAACGCGTTAATTAATTAATCTCTAGAACCTCCAGTCGGATTTGAAAAATATTTTTGCATTTGATAGCCCAATTATTGATGAAGCTTATAGGCCATTTAACATTATGCTAAGTCACAAAGAATGCTAAGCGAAAACGAAGTGATATCGCGGAGGGGCGATGCGATGCGACGCGTTGGGCCAATAAAGTTTTATAAATATGTATCTTGGTGTTATTTCAGTAGGTACTGTAGTGCTCCAGATGGGAGCACTTTTATTAAATCAAACTTCAATATGATTTCGTCAGATATATATATGTATATATATCAGGAGAAGACTTTACAATATCGTGTTAAAGCTAGCAATGACTCAACCAAAGAAAAATACATAAATAAAAACACTTGATGCTTGCTTGAATGTTCGAACATTAGATGACGTCAATTATGACCGGCCTGTACTAATAATACTCGTACATAGCCACTAGATACAGTACATCTTACGACTTCCACGCGAATGAAGTCGTGGGCAGAATATTATTATTAAAACAGGCTTTTAATAATTTATATTTTGACCTTTGACTGATCGCGAAGAAAGACCATGATATTTTTTTTTTTTTTTTTTTTGTTAGCCGTTAATGTTCCACTGCAGGGCAACGCCCCCTCTACTCTCTTTCCACTTCTCTCTGTTTAACACTACTAAGCACCAGTTCTTGTTAAAGGAGTCCAGCTCATCCCGCCATCTCCGTCTGGGCCTGCCGCGATGTCGAAAGCTAGTAGGTAATAAGTGCTATGTCAAGTTTTTGTTGTTTTTTTGTAGTTATGTCCCTTTCTCACTGCATACGATTACGCGCTTATCGCCGCTACTTTAACACCCTGCGTCATGTTTAAGTACCTCAGTGCACCGTCCAGGCGATTACATTTTCCGGCCTGATCTATCCGGCCACTCAGCTATACCGAACGTGATAGCGCTTAAATGCAGAGCCGTGCGATCGTTCGCGTAGTCGAATAACTACGCAGAATGCCACCGCGTAACCAGTGCAAACGCTCGAGCGTATGTACAGTAGTGCAGAACGGCGCTTGATCGCCGCTTCTACGCGTTTAGTCGTGCAACAAAACTGATAGGTTCGCACCGACCAGTTGAAATCTGAAATTGCGTGTCAGAAACTGCTCCAGGTGACAAAAACCTGTTTATCGCAGCAGAAGTCTTAACCGGCGATTAAGGAAAATCAGTTTGCACTATAATGATATTTGTGGGCGAAGGGCGACTACACAATGCTATTTAGCGGATGATTGGAATCTGTAATACCCATTACCCAACACATTCCTAAACGTGGCTCGGGTTGCTTGGGGCGTGTATTCGCACCTTTATCTTTAATACCGTTGCTGATTTCCTCATTACAGATAATCTTGATTATGAAAAGTTATTAAAGGGAGGTCGGAGTTGCAAATGTGGCTTGATACATGTATCAGCATTTTAACAATATTTACCAAGAATTTGTTCCGTGTGGTCAGGGCAAGTAGGTAAAAGGTCGACTGTATTTGATTACTTGGGGATAACGACATGAATTTAGGCAGTAGTGAACTCTTGTGTCAGCCAAGAGGTGCTGAAAACAAACGTAAATTAAGGCATTTCGCTATAATACCATTAATCTTATAATGGTCGTTGGAAGGCACTCAGTATAGTAGTAAGTAGAAATTTTAGACCTGATAGGATCGAGTCAGGTTGCAGGTGTAAAATTATCGATTAGTGCGTCCATTATAGTGCTACAAACTTCTTTTAACGCGTGGCCAAAATTGGAACTAACGTCGCCATCTTGTTGAAATAAAAAATTCTTTAGGCGCGTTGGGCATATATTGAGATGGAAAAAAACCATTGAATTCGCGCCACTGTTACCGTAACCGACATTGCTTCGGATGTGTTCGGCTATCCTCGGGATGTACCTACTCGATTTTAATGTATATCCGATATGTCAGTGAGTGATGGCAAAGTATTCTGTTTGTATTTTGTTTTCACTTCTGTCGGCACTCCCGGAATGCCACTGTTTTTTTTTTCAATAAATTTCACAAAACGTTTGCACAAATGTTAACCAAGAGCTTGTCAACGTCATTCAAGGGCCAAGATATCCTAGTAGCAGTGTAGGTATGCAAAATAATAATTATGTTTGAGAGTTGACTAAATGTTCCTATCCAAATAATTTGTTATGTTCAGCGACCAAATAGAAACAAACAGGAAGGGCCAACAATGATTGAATCCCTTATAATGTGTTGTGCGAAGGGCGCTCGACGGCTCGACGGCTCGCGTCACAGGAATCGATAAGCGTCCCTTTTCTAAATGATTGATGTTCTAAATTGGGCCGGTAGTTACCGCACACCTTGCGTCGTATAATCAGCCACGAAAATACTTGTTTATAAACTACATCTAAGTTATACAGCGTTCCTGAATTTTGGGCCAAACAATCGTGCTATTTTTGCCATCGACACGCTACGCACACGCAAGATGTTATAAAGAAGTTGTCAAATAATAAACCGATTTACTGGGCGAATACGTAATATACAATTTGATGTAATCAAAAAATATAAAATAATAAATAAATGAAAATAAAATTGGTTAATAAATAATTATTATCATTTGAATAATATTTATCTACAAATAAATCACCCAAAAGCAAACATACGTAAACATTACCTACATGTTTAAGTTTTTTTTTTTTGGGTGATTCAAAACAAAACGGAATTTACTATACAGGAAATATTGAAAATACCTGCAAAAACACATGCGATTTATGCAAATTTCAATTAAAATCAGTAAAATCCAATCAAATCTGCATTATGTAAACAATCTCCTCGCATCTGACTAGCTAATTATACAAACATAGGTAGGTACGTACTCAGAAATAATTACCAGTCCTTTATTACAGATGGAGTTAGGTTAGTTCTATCTAAATAATCAATTCAGCGAACAATAACAAATGACATAACACGGTGGTAATAATGCCCGTTATTAATAACTGGCCACTGGCAGCGGTAGATAAGGTACTGTCATAATAAGGGACCGAGGAACATACTCATTTCATTACGTCATCATCGTTAGGCGTAATCGCTCGCGATCAACCCTAAAACTTCGCGCTAAGTAGGTACAAACAAAAGAGCTATATAATTAGTATTTCTTGATGCCGCTGAAGGTTTTACGACATGAAAATAACCTAAAAAAGAAACGGTTACCTTTATTAGGGGTAAGGGCGTAAAATATAATGTTACGTTCAAAGTTGGCCGTGTAATATTGTTATTGCCCGAGTGATGGCGATAAGAAATAGATAAAATGTAAAGTTCTCTTTTGGGGTCGAAATGTCCAATTAAGTTTAGGGAGGATTTAGGGGTTGACCTTGTGACGATGGATATGATCGAGGTTAGTTTGACGCATGACTTGTAGGTACACATTATCCATACTAGTATTATAAATGCGAAAGTGTGTCTGTCTGTCTGTTGACTCTTCACGCTTAAACCGCTGAACCGATTTGGATGAAATTTGGTAGGTATAGAGATAGTTTTTATCCCGATACTGCCACGGGAAACTTATGCGGGTGAAAAAGCGGGGCTCAGCAAGTTCGTTTTAAAGTTGTGTATTAAATAGATGCTAGCGATATTTTGAAAGGGTTGTTTCTTAGTACATTACGATACGTGTGACCTAAAGCCGCACTTAAGTCACGCTTTTCTGTCTAAAAATTACTACTTAAGGCGCTACCTTGAAAATCTAAAGTCCTCGAAAACCGACTAAGCGAGCGAAAGTGATGCAATTACTTTTGAAACGCAAAAGAAGAGTGATGGCTATAATGTGCGTGCGCTCGGAATAAAACGACGTATGTGCCAAAGCACATTTACTCCCTTTTAAAAAATATATATGAATTAAATTTCAAACTACTATGAGTAAAGTTTGATATGATAATTCTCTGTTTTAAAGTAAATTCCATTGAATAACTCTTAAGCGTTACGCCGTGATGTCGAAAAAAGTAAAAAAAAATATATAACTGCAATTTTTTTGTATCGAGAAAAATTTATTGAATCGTGTATTCCAATTTACATGATACTAGACCAAAGAGTCAAAAAACATATCCAAAATACACAATTGTAACTGATGTACTATTAAACATACTTATGCTTAAGAGTAAATCAGTTAAAAGAATAAACAAGTTACACAATTTGTCGATTTATTCCGGTCAGATCCCCTGACCCCCCCTCCACCCCCCCCCCCCCCTCCTCGATCCCCTGCTAGTTCTTCTTCAAGAACATTGGGGTTAGCACCACTAATCCTGTTTGTTTATTTAATTTTCTTTAGAGCTGTCGAAACAATTGTTTTGTTGTTAAAGCGTGTTGCGGTTGGAGCTTTTTGAATGGATTACTGGACTTTTAGAGGTAAGTTTTTGTCTTTGCTACTTAGCTAAGACAAATTGTGTAACTTGTTTATTATTTTGGGTCTAATTTTATTATTATCTTAATTTCACTAAATACATATACATTATATTTTTAAATATTAGAATATTAAAATACTTAAAAATATAAAAAATAGTAGCCCACCGCTATTGGGAACAGGGTCCAAGCTACCGGCGGTCAGGGCTCCAGAGAGAGGAACCTCCTAACAATGCGAGCCGTGTCCAGAAGTACCGCTTTCTGAATCAAGCCCTTGGGATCAAGGGCTTGATTCAGAAAGCGGTACTTCTGGACACGGCTCGACCAACACCTGAGAATGCTCTCATTGGGCAGCTGGATAGCTGCCCAATGAGAGCATTCTCAGGTGTTGGTCGAGGCTCTTGGCTATTAACCCATTGGCTGTCACGACTATCGGCACAATGATCGCTGAGTCCCATATGTCGACAATAATATATATTATATTATTATACTGAAGTAGTTTTGGAGGCATTTTTACCTGTAAACGGGGGTTCCGTTTACAGGTAAAAATGCCTCCAAAAACGAACTACCTCTAAAAGTCCAGTAATCCATTAAAAAAGTTCCAACCGCAACACGCTTTAACAACAAAACAATTGTTTCGACAGTTCTAAAGAAAATTGAATAAACAAACAGGATTAGAGGCGCTAACCCCAATGTTCTTAAGGCTCATAATCAATCAACACGCACGCACGGTCGTAATTAGCGAGTTCTTTGATAGATCACCGGAAGGCGCGCCAATGGAAACAATAGGACAGTCCTGAAGCTTGATTTATTTGCACTACGAGCCATTAACATTTCAGAATGTTTGTTTTGAAGGCCTTTAAGGTTTGTTTTCCTTAATAATACACCGACTTCAATCTATAGAGAGGTGAGAATTGTATCTATGTTAGGTACTTACTTGTCTAAATTATTAATTCCTGGGTACCTTCAAGTTTGTATCACAGAACAGTCTCAGTGGCCGTGGCCCCTGGCACAGGCAACTGAAGGAACACGGGTGGGTTTTAGTCAGTAAGAGTCTGACACACCCTCTCGCTCCGCCCGAAGCGGAAGAAGTTATTTGATAATTTCCCACCCAAAAAAAAAAAAGAACACCTTCAGTTCCCAATTCTTCTTTTGGAAAACATGTACCTACCTAATCTAGATAAAGTATAAAATTTAAAGTCCTAACGCACAGCCTAGACCGCTGGTCCTATGGACATGAAATTCGGAGGGTGTGTTCTTTGTGAAGAGTAGGTATCCACTAAGAAAGGTTTTTTCGAAATTCCACCCCTAAGAGGGTGAATGGGGGGAGGGTAAGAAATTTCACGCGGACGAAGTCGCGGGCAGAAGCTAGTATAATATATAAATCCAAAAATCGTGCTGCCAATCAAGATGCCAACTTGGAGCATCATTTGATTTAAGCCGGCAAGCCACCGCCGCTCACAAATGAGGTCCCTTACTTTTTTACACTAGAAGAGAATGAAGAAACTTGAATAGTTTATCCCTAATATATCGTTCAATCTTATAATTCAAGTTGACGTTTGAATCTTTTTCTCCATTTCAGATTTCTTTTACCTAACGTTGACGTGTCACAAAAAATAGAATTCTTCAGCGCTCCAGACATTTATTAAACCTCAGGCATTTTACTTCACATAAATAATAGTTGTCTAAATTCCTTTCCATAGCTTTCTAAAAAAGAGTTACTCTCATAATAGAGTTAGTCTAATCCATACTACTGCGAAAGTGTGTCTTTTTGTCTGTCTGTCTGTTACCACTTCACGCTTAAGCCGCTGAACCGATTTAGATGAAATTTGATATTGAGATAGTTTTAGTCCCGGGAAAGGACATAGAAAAGTTTTTATCCCGATATTCCCACGGGATCGAAACATATGCGGGTGAAACCGCGGGGCGCTTGTCATATTATATAAATAACACGGTAAGTACTTACTAAGCCAGTAGATTCTATAAAAATCATTTCTGCTGTGCGTGATCTGCGACAAACTAATATTACATTTTGAAGTGGCTTAACACATCAAAATTCTTAATTTCAAACTTGTACTACTATACTCTATTGCTAACTGTGGAGGCTTGTGAATGGCTTGTTGTGAATTACCTCACTATTACTTTTGTATAGTTAGCTGTAAATCCACAAATTAAAAAAAAAACTTATCTATGTGGGAATACTGACTACTTGACTGATTATATACATATAGACATGCTAAAGTACAGACGCCAGCTCATTAAGCTACCCGAAACTGTCAAATTTTCCCAATGAACCTTGAACCTAATGCTTTAGTGATAAAGTTGAAAATCTATTACAGAAATTTGACAAATTTTAGTGGCTTGATGTGCTGGCGTCTGTACACCTCTGCCTAACCTTTCGGGATATTACAGGTGTGATGATATGATATGTTAGTACATGCTTATTAAACTAACCGAAATGTTGTAATATAACTTTACAAAATTTTTTCGTGGTTAGGTTATCATTGGCGATAGGAACTCTAAATGTAGATATATAAAGAATTAACCTAAACAAAATATCTTCAGACTCGATTCGTTTAAGACGTATTTTCAACGACATTGACTGATGACCTAACCCATATGCAGTTTGCAAAGCTAAAGAACCCATACTACTGAGCTATAGTAAAATCGATCACTGAGTAATTTACTCTGAACCAATTAGCAACATCAAGAGCTCTGTTTATTCTATTTTAAAGAATCACAAATGATCGATAAATACAGTTAATTTACTAACTAAACTGAAAATAGCGCTTAAGATCAAATTCACCCAAATAAGGTATGAATGCCAATCCATTTATAATACCTATAAGTACCAATATCAAGACACGGCTGTTAACAATCATATACCTATTCAACGATGGCATGGCACTGACAAAGCGAAATCTCGAGTGCGAAATTTCCACAACGATCCGACAATTTAATATGAAAGGTTCTCAATAAATAACAGTCAAAGGTGACCTCGTTTTTAGCTTGGAGGCAGCCCTCGCGTCAACTACTCACTTAACATTCAAGTTGTTAGTTAGTCATCAATTTTCCATCCCTAACGAAGTCTCTTTAATTAAGTTATTGTGACCCTCATTCCGACCCCTTTATACGTGTCGGGCGACGCCATTGAACTTAAATAATATGTAATATATGAGGCACTAATTTTCGAGAACATAATTTTCCATTAAGATACTACTTAGTCATATAACTAAGCGAGTAAAATTCAATCTCTGTCTAAATGAAAAACCACATCAATTTGGAGTTCAAAGGAGCAAAGTAACGTTAGAAATTTCGAGATAGACTATGCTAATTAAAATAGTCTGTTTATAGCCATCATTATACCTACTGGATTGAAAGATATTCATTTATTTGATGGAAACTGCTCAAACATTACAGCCCTCGTATTCGGTAAAAATCTCACCATGAAAACTTGAAGTGAACTTGAAGTGAGCTTGAAGTGAGTTGTCAATAGTTTCAATCCCTAGCATCAAGTGGAATGATATCTCACTCCAAGCTCACTTCACCTAAGTCGTCACGGTGAGATTTTTACAGAATAGACTGGCAGTTTAAGGTCAGTGGTCGGGTGGTCGCACATGTGACGAAATATGCGTCGCGTATCGTCGGTCACGTAACGCCACAACGGACAAGTAGATAATAAAACATTCAACCTACCGATGATGCTATAGTACGAGTACGTCTAGCGTAACGAAGTTACGTCCGACGCATCTTCCGTCAGATGTGCCACCATCCTAATAAAAATCTCTCGGTTCTTAAGACGTTCGTTAAAGACTTGGACGACATAATACAAAATTCCGGAATACTTTCACAGCAGAGTGACGGGTCCCAGGAGGAGTTTGAAAACATTCCACCACAGTTTTGACATAAAAATTTAAGTTGGAACTACAGAACAAAATAGTTGGCACAAATAAAGATGGGATCTTGGTTACCTGAATGTATACGATGAGTGCTGTATGCTGTAAGTACAAGATATTTATTTAAACTGGAGAAAATTTGTGCTAAACTGGAGGAGGTGCGTTAAACTAGACACGGCGTGTTTAATTGGACGAAAGTGTCTAAGCTGAACTAAAATTATGTGTCTAGACAGTATTCTGCGAATAATTATCTCGTAGTCATAACTTATATATCTAGTAATAATAATTAATAGTGAGTACCTACAACAAATATTTGAAGATTGTGAATTTTGCGCCTTCGTGAAATTTAGAGACAGGCGTCCTGAATCAAGACATTTTAGACATAATGTACATTGCTGAAAATATTTTGCTTTATCTTCAATTAAGGCTAACAATCCTTATATCATATTCGAATTTTGCCTTTGTGAAATTTAGGGACAGGCGTCCTGAATTAATACATTTCAGAAATGCATTACTGAACAACAAATTTTGCTTTAACTTCAATTTAGGTTAACAAATATTCATTTATCTTTAACAAAATAATATTTTAAAGCCATCCGCGCGCTAAATAAATCCAAACGGGTTGTTGTAAACTCGCCATAATGAAAATTTGCCACAAGTAAAAATTATAGTAAATTCGCCACAGTCTTATCTGTCTCATGAAAACTTGCCACAGCTTTAAAAGTACCGATAGCAAACGAAGTAGTAGTGTTTAATAATACATACTAGTGTAGTGAGTAATAGCGTTTATATAGGGTGACTGGTAATTAGTGACCGATACTTAAACACGTGATTGTACTCATGATAACAAACAACTTTTACTATGGGACCAAACCTGAAATTGCCAAAAAAAAATCAGCTGTTCCCTACATTTTGACGAGTTATACGAATATAAATGTAGGGAACAGCTGAATTCTGCAGAAGCATGGCATAAACGCCTTAATAATAACATGGGGAAAAGAGAAACCTAATTTACTTAATTTTCTTGACGTCCTAAAAAAAGAAGCCGAGTATATTATGGATTGGAAATTAAAAAGAATAAGTTTTAAAATACCGCTTAATATGAGAACGTGTCGGTCAATTGCATACGATAAAAAATTAAAAGCCATCGCTGACAATTATGATAATATGCCTCTAGCAGAAGTAATAGCAAAAATAGCTGCATTGCAACAATTGTAATAATATGCCAATTGATTACATAATACTGATGTACAATTTTATCAATACTGTGATCTTAAACTAAATAGTGTGTTTTCTTCTTATTGTAATAGTAAGTTTGACTGTGATTTTTAATTAAGCCAAAGTTAAATATTTTAAACTTATATGTCGGACCTGTTAAATAATACTGTGATTTTTTTTTTATATATATAATGATTTTTTAACTGTGTTTAAAGATAAATGTCTCTACATTTTATATTATGTACCAATGTAGTTGTAAGTTTGATTGTGTAATACAAAATGCTGTGATTTGTAATTAAGTCAAAGTTAGTTATTTTCGTTACTAATTCCTATTTTAAAACATAGTTAAACCTTTTTAAATCTATGATTTATCCAATTAAACTGATCTATCTATCTATCTATATAATCACGCCTTTTAGTTTCAATTAAACTGATTGTTACATAAAATCGTTTTCTTCTTTTTCTTTATTCTGAAACTACATTACTTTTACTAAACACTAATGTAGTTGCTGTCGGTACATTCAAAACAAGTTTGACGTACCTGTGACGAGTTTACTATACCTATTGTGAATTATTTTGTCACTGTGGCAAGTTAACCAATATTTTTAAATGTGGCGAATTTTCGTTGTGGCGAGTTTACAATAACCCATCCAAACCACATCCAAACAAACAAAACCGAACACATTTGACTTTAACCCTAAACGAATAAATAATACGAAACATTATAAAGAACAAATATTACGCTACGAAATATATTTCGAACAACATCCCGTGGAACATTCGAGAACGATACGGCGGTAACTGCATCGGTTTTGATAAACTTTTAACGATTTATGATAGAAGCGGTGACGCGACGGCGATTCAGTTCAACCGCTCTCCATTGAATGGGAACCGATAGTTCCGCAATGCAATTTAAGTTCGTTTACTATTTAGAAGTTAGGCGGATAACAGCTTGGAGCGAATTTTATTCGGTTAAATACTTTATCAGTGGATGTGTCTTGTTTACTGTAAGGCAAAGGTCGCTAAAGTATCATAAAAAGAAGGACCGGGCTTTATTCACGCACTTCACACACACAGGAAAATCACCCTAATCACTTGTCTAAGGGCTGACTTTTATTCATTAGTCAGACAAATTTTATACATACATAAACTCACGCCTCCCTCCCATGAAGGTAGGCAGAAACGAATAATAGAACGCCACCTGCTACGATCCTTACAACATCCGGCTCGAAGGACAATGAAAGGATAGCGGACTGTATAAAAAGTATAATGAATTAAAGAAAAGAAAAGTAATTACAACGGTCGGTTAAAAGATAAAAAGAAGAGTTACCCTTTTGCCTCGTTTATGTTTATACATCTGATCATACACGCAAGCCGGTTGTGAGTACTGCGCACCTGACTTTTCTTAAGAACATCACCAATAATTTCAGTATAATATTATGTCCTCCCGTCGTTTCCACTCACACCTGTCTTGTTAATCGCCTTTCACTCATCCTCTCAACA
This sequence comes from Hydraecia micacea, assembly GCA_914767645.1. NCBI lineage: Eukaryota > Metazoa > Arthropoda > Insecta > Lepidoptera > Noctuidae > Hydraecia > Hydraecia micacea. The sequence goes on along the minus strand of OU611783.1, from coordinate 12,502,399 downwards.
TGACCAAACCATCTAGGCACACTTTTATCTAAAGAATAAATTACAGTTTGACATGTTCTCTGTAAAGAAGCTGTAAAACCGCAATACGTATTGATTTCTCAAATACCTAAAAGTCCAGAGGGGCAATTCTCGTAATTTTAAGAACGTTCACAGTCTGATCTCAGTCTCAATCTGTCAAAAAATACTTCTAATTTCCCTACATTTTGACAAGTTTTTGACATTTGTTTGTCACCGAGATGAGACTGCGACTAGTTTTTGAACGTTTTAAATTACGAGAATAGGCCTTCTGATTAGCCCTAAAGCTAAGGTTTCTTAATGCTGCGGTGGCTGCTACACAGCGTCCGCAATGTACCGTCGAATGACGTCACTGAATTGACCTAGCGAGCATTTTTTGACACCGTAAAGTCAAACCTCGCTGCCATTTTCATGACAGCGGTCACTTCGGCCATTATGTGACGGCGACGCTGTCGTAAGAAACTGTAGCTTAGGCTGAATTATGTTTGGTAGCAGTTTCGTTCAATAATTATACTGGATTTACCATGAACGCATCGAAAACGGCCGGAACAAACAAAACAACAACAACAAGATAGTTTTTTTAACCTTACCTATTGCTTAGAAATTATGTTTTATTTTTCCATAAATATTTTTGTTTTTACTTTAAAAGTACATTTACTTTTTAATTAAAGTAGTAAATATCTTGCAAACGATAATAAACTTTTCACTCCTCTTGCTCAAAAGACCGGCATTGTAGCATACCAGAGCGAGGAAAAAATTGCATTTCTACCTCTAGGGGAAAAATAATGTTTTTCTTTCTGTTACAACAACGACGAGCCTACAAAAACGAAAAAGTCTTTATTCATAAGTGGAATAATTATGAATAAAGACTCGACTTATTAGTGTTTCATAAAAAAAGAACATTTAATTTTTGAAAATGGGACTAAAAGCTGCGATCTCTTCGGTAGAATGCGTGCAATGCGTTGCGGCTACAGAAGAAATTAAGAAAAGACATTGGAGCGAAATGTTTAGAATGTTTCTCTAATTGCAAATTGAATTGGTGACCGTAATTTATTTTACAACAGTGAAAATGTCATCATCTAGTGAGAATGGAGACCCTAATTTGCAAATGGAAGAGAAAGGAAAAGAAACAAATTTGATAACCCAGCGTATCACGGAACGCATCAATATTCTCCCAACTAGCCCACGACCATCGACATCAAGGGATGAGTCAACTCAGCCGATTCTCTATTCAGAGCGTAGATAGAGAATCTACGATTCAGAACATTCGAATGAGGGACCCTCAAACCTGGAACTACATGTATCTCCCACGTTTACCTCAACATTAATATTCACAGAGGATTAAGTTACCAGGAAAAAACATCTCGCTAAATATCCAGAATTGTACATTTAATTTTTAATAAAATAAACTATTTAATATCGTATTGGATTATTTTATTTTCTCGCAATCGTAGTGAAAAGTGGAGTGTAACACACGGCGCTAAAAGCCCATTATAACTCGGTTTCTATTTACTCCCGAGCCTTAGCGAGGGAGTAAATAGAAACTGAGTTAAACTACTCCTCTTATGGGTCATTTTAGCTCCTTGTATAACAATCTACTATTATCATGTTTGAAAGTTACGGTTTATAATCAAGTTATATGCAATAGCGGACACCTTGAGCGATGTGTTTTTGTTCCTAATCGAAGGGTAGTAGGTACATTATTTAGTGACCGATATCCATGATCGATGCAGCCTTGAAGATAATATTTAGTTGATAAAATACAGATACGCTAAAATGCGGCGCAAAAAGTGACAGTGATTGGTCATTCTCCCTCCCGCTATCTTCTTAATGAGTAGCTTTTAGCTGTTACTTAATTAAGTTCTTTTTGTGATAATATCCCCAAACTTTAGGAGTAAGTATGAAAAATCTTTTGTCGAAGAACGTTTTGTGTCGTATAAGGACTTTCTATATATAAAATATCAATAGGATATCTCAGGTCATTATTCAGCAAACCACATTATTTATAATTTATCAGAAAAAAAAAATATATACACACTCCTTGTAAAACATAAACAAACTTAGGCCCCTCGTCCACAACGCTATCTAAAAGTAGTTACAAACTCAAATCACCAATGGTACCCGGATGTCACAGCACTAGTATTTTAACGGCTGTCTGAACACGACGCCACCATATCGCTCATTTGGAGAAACATCGACGTAGGTTAACTGTCCGTTGTCCACGTTGCCCGTTGTACATAAGGGGGACAACGGTAAGGAAATTTTATGACGTTCTATTGTCCCCGTGACGGGGACACAGATTACGGGGACAACACGGTATTTTTTCTCAAAATGAGTTAAATATGACAAAGCACTTAGAAAGCGTATTCACGTTAGGAAAGCAGACTTAAAAAAAAAGTAGCAGTTACGTCGATGTTTCTCCAAATGAGCGATCTATACATAATAATGCGTTAGTAAGTCGCGGGTGAGGGGCTCGTGGCTAAATAATAACAGCTAGCCGCACGATTCGATCGAAGGTAAAGCGACGCTTGCCGAGGTCGGTTCGTGGATGGGTGACGATCCATTACATATCGAGACCCCTCCGTGCCTCGGAGAGCACGTTAAGCAGTTGGCCCCGGCTGTCAATTGTATATCTTTGTCAGTCGTTACGGGTAGTCAGAAGCCTGACAGTCTGACAACTAGTCTCACCAAGGGGTATCGTATTACCCAACAAATGAGTTGTGGAGTTCAGATAAGCTGTAGCTCTATGTAAAATACTGGTATTCAGCTGCATCCGGTTAGACTGAAAGCTGAATCCAACATAGTTGGGAAAAGCTGGGCAGATGATGAAGTCGCGTAGTATACGGGCCGCTATTAAAATACTAGTGCTGAAACTCATCGGTGACTTAAGACTGTAAAACGTTGCTTTTGAGTGGGTAGCATCGTGGACGCTGGGCCTTACTGTTTAGTTAGCGCAAACTGGAGTAGATACATATTATGTAATTAGGTACGAGCATGTTATTATCAAGTAATAAGAATCATATTTTTTGGTAACTACCAAAAAATGAGTCTTATATCCGGTATAACAGCGTAATATGTAAAAGATTTGCATATAAATAGAATAAGCTAAGACAAAATTGGGCTCCCAGTTGTCACCAAAAAATTTTTATTCGTTTTCATTCTAAAAGAGTAATAAAAGCTTGTATTATCAGATTTGTTTTGTAACGTTTTTAATGCTGAAGAATTATGTTTTATATTCATTTTTATTTTCCTACTGTATCGTATAAGGCGAACGAATGTAATCTCAGCCAGTACCTTTTATTATGCCAATGAAATGCAATTTTTTTTATTATTTAAAAAAATAATAACCAAATATGAAATAGATCATGAGGTATGTAACAGTACATAGCGTTTTTAGGAAAGCGATATGTAAAACACAGTGGCCTCGGAACATGATTTTCTTAACTTTCAATGCTATTAAATTATTATCAATGGTGAAATGTTATAAAGAGAAGCCCTGACTATAACCTTTAAATACAATCTTTATCTACCATATCTTTCACCCTTGAACATCCGAAAACTTCAATTCGTCTCAGTGATTTGACATATACCTACGTTGGTAATTATATTGTCTCATATCATTACGCCCATCAATCACAGGGTTCCGATCGACATATCGTGTACCTAAATACACCCCTGAGATCCCCTTTCAGTTGATTCGAATAGGATTACATATTCGATCATCATCTGCCTAGCCTTTTCCCAACTATGTTGGGGTCGGCTTCCAGTCTAACCGGATGCAGCTTAATACCAGTATTTTACATGGAGCGACTGCCTATCTGACCTCCACAACCCAGTTACTGGGTAATACGATACCTCTTGGTAAGACTGGTTGTCAGACTTTCGGGCTTCTGACTACCCGTAACGACTGTGAAAGATCCACGAATGACAGCCGGGACCAACGGCTTAACGTGCTTTCCGAGGCACGGAAGGATTACATATTCGATCAATCTTTGGTAAACCGCAAAGTTTGTGTTTTTTCTTGTTTTTGGCGTTACTAATGGGGACTTGTGGTACACACACTCATAGACATACCCTCACACACACACTATACACAAACACGGCACACTTTAAACAGCTGTTCCAACTTTCAATCTTATGTTACCGGACAAACCCAATTTTCGGGTAAACTAGATTGTCCTCGGCCAAATTAGTTCGTCTAAAGCGGGTCGGGACAAACCACAATAGCTTATAGGGGACAACGAATGTGCTTCCATCATTATTCCAAATTCTACTATGTAGCTTTCTCGTGTTCCACCTCATTTTAACCCGTAGACACACGATACACATATATTTCTTTTAATTTGCACCGAATTATTTGTATTGCATAATGCATTTACCTCGTTAGTTTAGTGGTCGCCAGAGCTACTGCTGAGGTCCTTGGTTCGATTCCCGAGCTGAGAAAAGTGTTATTGGGCTTTTCCATCTGGAATTTTTCAATAGCAGCCCGGAGTCTGGATTTGTGCCCGGTTGATGAATAGACTCGCCCCCTATTACATGGGACTTAATTGGCGAAATGTGGGTGTAAAATTTGCATCTTTGCCTGACCCTTCAGGAAATAAAGGCGACATGAAATTTTGCTCTAAAAGGCCTATATTTCATTACATTGCCGTGTCAAAACTTAATAGGTAGTCTACTCGCTGAAACTAGTATAAATTTCATAAGCTGTTCACGTTGTTCGTTATCGGTTCACGAGTCATTTCGTGCCCATCGCGACACTCTGGCGCACAGTGCAAGCCTTTATAGTGTAAGCAGGGAGCTCGCTTTATAATTACAAATATCATCAAATTTTTATTAGTTTGTGTGTTTTTACATAATAGATAATTATGTAAGCTTCATTCACTGCCAGGCAACGCAAAGCCTAAACCGCTGTCTGGAAGCATTAGTACTCAAAAAAGCTAAATAGTGGATGAAAGTTTGCATGGAAGTTCGTTATTTTGTCGATGGGAAATACCATCGGGCACACGGCTTGTTTATAAAGAAAATATTTAGAACTTATTATTTTCGTAATTTCACTGTTTATCGTTTGATTTAAACGCATTATGATGTTTCGAATCACATCTTTTACCTACGAAATCAATTTGATATTGTTATTACCGTAACGATCGACACGGCGTGGGCTGTTAGAGGTTGTTGTTAATTGTAATAATCAGCACCAAAACCAGTAATCTAAAAGAAACGTTCTTCATACTTCGATCAGAGGATTGTCATTTTTTAAACCGCTGAAAAGAGTATTAAAATATCTTGATTCTTTCTTTATGAAACAGAACGCAAGCTCTTGGTCTATACCTCCACTTTATCGAACCACGCGCGAATGCTCTATTTAACTTGACACTTGCGTTTTAATAAGTTGTTGTTTACTACATAATGTTAAACAACAATTTTATCTAATAACAATGTTGCTTATACAACTTTTACACAACACCACAACCATTTACTACGACTGTTGGCGAAATGTACACTTTTTGTTAACGGTTTTAGGTCTGTAAAACGTTAAAGCGGAATCTTCATTATTTATTAAGTTAATTACAATAAGTATAATACCTATTTGTAAGTAAAGCTCAATTACCATTGCCGCGGAACGGAATGGAAACGATTTTTTGTAAATAAAATACAAAGCATAATGAACTGTTTGTCAATTGTATAACGTAAATACGAGTTAATAACCGGTTGACGGTCGCGCGTCCTCAGAAGAATTCCCGTAACTATATAGCAGTTTATTTCTACTTTGTACGTTACACAATTGACATAAAGTTCATTATGCTTTGTTCAATTTTGTACAGTTATATTATGTATAATCGTTCTGAGGCAATGTAAGTAAATAATTGTGCCATTTACTTTCCAGGAAATAGAAATCTTACGAAACTTTTCTGTCTGTAAAGCTACTGGAGTAACACAGTAATATTTCATACAAATAACGACTTGTACAGTCATAAATATTACCCAAGAAAATATACTTTTCTTTCCCAAGATTGTAGTAGGCGAATGAATAGAGTTTACTCATCCAAATAATGAACGTGCGTATCTAAGATGATATTAGCCTCTCTGAAAGACTACGTATTAGCTGAAATGAGCAAAGTACGGCTCCCTTTATGCTGTCTATAAAGACATATTGAGGTCCAGGTATAATAAATAAGAGAATAAAATTTTGGTAGCATATTATATTTGAGCGTTTTGATCGTGATGGCCAAAGCATTTTGTAAAAGACGTTAATATTGATTCCTATATTGAAAGGAATCAATATTAACCTCCATAATGATGTATCGAATTATGATTTTTAATCTGTACAAAAATCTGGAGATTTTTTTTTCTTGTTTGTTTGAACGCTCTAATCTCCGAAACTACCAGTTGAATTTGAAATATTCTTTTGCATTTATTAGCCCAATTCGAGGAAGGTAATTGGCTATTTAGCATCACGCTACGACCCTCAACGCTAAGCGAAAACGAGGTAAAAGCGCGGGCGGCGATGGGATGCGACGCGGTGTACCCGGGGGCCCACGCGGACGAATTAGCGGGCAGAAGATATGCGTTCCCTCTCGCTGAGATCTTTAGATGAACTTTCACTATCATTTTAATTCGATAAAGTTATCCTAAAATCTAATTTTGTCTTTAACTAATCAAGGAAAACATCTTCAAAATTGATACCTACCTAATCTGACATTTCCGAATAATGATTGTGTCAAAAAATCAAATTAAGAATAGCATTGTCGAACAGATAAATTCCGATTGATAATAATTCGAGAATAAATGATCCGTCATACTCGATAGTACGCACGGCGACATATCAAGCTATACATTTCCAGTTTAGCTGACCTCGTATTTTATAGGCTTTTCGTACAATGAGAAGTCAGCTTATACTGGAAATCTAGGTATAGCTTGTGTGTACTATCGTTATGTGATCTTAAAGGGTGCGTCATCAACGTCATTCAAAGAATTTCACGGATTTGTCAAATTCTTTGGGTGTAATCGTAATCTCGTAATCTCTGACGTCGTCGTATTTTGTAAGATAAACCAAGTTGTTTGTAATGGATGAGTGTTCGTATTTATTAGGAGAATAATAATGTGAATCATAAACATGATATTTTACATACCTACTACCAAGGCTTTGTCTACCTCACGGTCTGACATTATCCGATGTATATCCGGCATGACGAATGCGTGTTTATTTTGGCATGATACTATTACTACTTTTTGCCGTATCAGTGATTTAATGACGATTTTTTATTTTTCGTGGTTGAGTGAATACGGTTGTAGAAGTAAAACTAGAGTTTCCTGAGACTGCGGTGGCCACTACATAACGCCCACAATAAACCGTCGAATGACGTCATTGAAACGTTATAACGTTTAATTTTTTTAAGTGAAAACTTCTTTAGGCGCGTTGGGCATTTTTTTAGATGGGAAAAAAACCATTGAATTCGCGCCACTGTTACCGTAACGCCACCGCTTCGGATGTGTTCGGCTGTCTTCGGGATGTACTTGGTTTTAATGTATATCCGATATGTCAGTGAATGATGGCAAAGTATTCTGTTTGTGTTTTGTTTTCACTTCTGTCGGCACTCCCGGGATGCCACTTTTTTTTTCAAGACCGCCGTCACTGCGGCCTTTATGTGGCGGTTACCAATGTCTAGGGAACTCAATCTTAAGGTCACTAAACTAACAAATAACGAATAGACAATTTATTACGAAATAAGTTATATTTATCCACGTATGAAAGCGCTGTTAAGGTGATGTGGAATATGTACTATTAATAGACCACTCGCTAAACATTCCCAAGCCCGAATAATATTGTAAAGCAGCTTGTGGTGAGCTGCTGGTGAGAATAGACGACAGGTATCTGAATGCCCCAGAGACTCGGTCGAAACCTTTCAGCTTCTCCCGTCTGAGCTAGCCTTTCAACGGTGAACCCAACTAAGCTGGCGTGTGTGACGTCGTATTTTGTGGTAGTCTGGATATTTCGATATTTTTATAAGCACCATCTGCTTTACTGTAATAATTCCAAAAGCAAAGTTGATATTTCTGACTACTGTCAATAATTATGTTTTTTTTTGGGGGGGGGGGGGTCGCAATTTAGTAAATTTTTATTAGGTTGGCTAAGTCAGGAAAATTAACTGTTTAGCCTTTTGACTACCAACTTAAATTGCCCGTGTATTCAAATCAATGACTAAGAGTATCTTTTTAACATTTAATTTCCCTGGCTGTACTTCATGGTACACTTCTCCTACCTTCCTACTGCATAGAAGCATTACGAGTGGCGACGTCCAGTATTGACAATTCGAGATCCTGCTGATCCCTTTTATTGCTAACGTGACCCTTGGGATTATAGAGCCAATCCCCTATTGCTTGCTACTATATTGACTGACTACGGGACTAGTAATTTGCAGAGGATGCAAGCTCAGTCCATAATCCCTATTCCCTATTATATTATTATATTATATCCCTATTTGAGGGGCTTGTGGCTAAGTAATAATAGCCGCACGGGTCGATCGATCGGGTTAAGCTACGCTTTCCGCGGTCGGTCCGTAGATGGGTGACCATCTTTACATATCAAGACCCCTCTGTGCCTCGGAAAGCACGTTAAGCTGTTGGTCCCGGCTGTCATTCGTGGATCTTTGACAGTCGTTACGGGTCGTCAGAAGCCCGAAAGTCTGACAACTAGCCTTACCAAGGGGTTTTGTATTACCCAGTTACTGGGTTGTGGAGGTCAGATAGGCAGTCGCTCCATGTAAAATACTGGTATTCAGCTGCATCCGGTTAGACTGGAAGCCGACCCTAACATGTTGGGAAAAGGCTAGGCAGATGGATTATATCCCTATTTAAAACTTCTAAATACAGTATCGTGCGAGTAACAATTTTTTCTTCTCGCTTCATTGACAAAAAACTCAAAGAATTTATTTCAAATAAACCAGGTACAGGCACTTTTGAATTGTCCAGGGGTCGGTTAGTCAGAGAGATGAAGCTAGTCTGTTGCCCAATCCAAAGCGTATTAGGCACCTATGGAGAAAAACGGGAAAGAAACTCCACGGACTCTCTTTATATCAAAATAATATGATTACACAATATTGGTTACATCATTCATGTTGAAGTTATGTATGTGAGAACGATGCAGAACGTTAAAAGCGTTTGATATGACAATAAAGTGGACGCTTGCAAAACTGGTGCAAGTTTTACGAATATGTAGGTTACATTTGTAACTTGGTTCTACCTCTGGTAGAAATGACAGGAAAACAAGTGCGTGTCGGACCACGCACAATGAAGGGTTCCGTAGTTGGAATAAATTTATCCCAACAACAAACACACACATACACATTACAGTTGAAAATCATGTTCTCCCATACATTACAACTGCAAATTTAAGTTGGTCGACTATTACTCGTAAACTTGTAAAGCTTACTCAGCTGTGATAGTCTTCCCTTTAAATTTCGTAATAAATATATACTAGTGCCAAAAAATGGTTTTCACAAACCCACAATATTTTTGAAAGACCTATCCAACGATACTCCACACCATGGGGAAGACGAGAAAAAAATAACCTCCCCACATTACATGTAGAGGAGTTACACGATTTTATTTTATTTTACCACTTTCTCGGCGTGATTAATATGTATATCCATGCCAAATTATAGCTTTCTATTACTAAGAGTCTCTGAGCTAAGCTGCAAACGGACGGACGGACAGACGAACATAGCGAAACTATAGGTAAGGGCTCCTTGTTGACTACGGAACCCTAAAAAAGAACAACTAGGTAGCAAAAACTCAATAGTAGGAGAGTCATGGTTCATACCCAGATTTCGCAACGGTGCACGAAAACTGATTGAATGACGTACAATCGCTGATATGAACTACTGCGACCGGTTTTCAGTTTTATCTGTCCGCAAAATGTAGGTATCTTGTAGGTACTGAGATTTTCTAAAATGTTGACGTAAATAATGACAAAAGTGAAGTTGGAAATGACAGCTCCGACACAAGTACTTTTGTAACAACTTAAACATTGTGAATTGAGACAGCCCCAGTAAGCCTCAATTCACAATGTTTAAGTTGAAATAAATACTTTTGTTTTGTATTTGTATTAAATGTTGTCTGAAAAAATCTCTCTGGATGTATTGATCCGATTACAAAAATTATTTCACTGGTTGAAAACTACACTATTGCCCAGTGCTTTAGAATTATATCATTATTATTGGTCGTCCACGTGGACGAAGTTGCAGGCAGAAGCTAGTATATTGCCTAAAGTAAAGTTCAGGTTGTATAGCTTTTATGTAGCTGTAGATTTTACAACACTGTATAGTAATTTACATTGCTAAATATGTTTATCCTAACCCCTTTACTAATAAACGTAGTATAGCGTCTGTATAGTTACACAACGCATTATCTTCTTCTTTCGAAAGTCAAATTACTGACGACTGAAACAGAGAAATCGGTGTGTAACTATTCATCTGATATAATACATTTATTATTAAAAATTCATCCTACAATATCCAGTACAAACCGTAGCACGAATATAAACCTAACTATTCACCACCCCTGTACAAAAGCGTGATATTACTATATATAATTCAGAAGACCGTCTAAAACAGGGATACTCAACCTGCGGTAAGCCTTTCTATGCGGCCCGCCGAGCTTTTATGTGCCACGAAACATAAAGTTAATTAAATATACAACTAAAGTTATCCGGGGCGAACATGGATCGAGTAGGAAGGTATGGTATCGTTTTAACCCAGAATTTGGTACGTGTGACGAAGATATTGCTTTTCAAAATCGTGCTACGTGGATAAACAGACATATATTTTATATATTTAACCATTTACGCACACACATTTATATAAACAGACAAGAAAAAAAAAACAGAAAAATGGATACACAGGTGATGCTTTTCTGAAAATAAAAACGACTGAACGTATTTTACAGCAGATTAATAAACAAACATTACAATCGGTCACAACAATGCTCCAGAGCATTTATTTTAGAAAAAAATATTCAGGGCCAGCCCTGAATATTTTTTCCTAAAATACATAATGAATGAATTGTGAAAGGCGTTAAAGTCAACCAATAACACATACATTTTTCCCATATAATAAAACCTGTTATTTCCTTGGATAAAAAGATATTACATTTCAGAGCAGCTTTGAAGACCGTCTAACAAATATTTCTAAGACGCCAAAGAATTTCTGACGGGAGAGAAAACATTTACGGGTAGACACATCCTGGAATTTGCCAATTATTTTCCTTTTGAAGGATCTTGTGAACACTCCCAGGAAAAATGTTGGACTTAAATTAAAAAGCCTGGAGACTTACTACCTATTTTACTGGAATTAAAAGTAATTTCAAAGTTAATAAATCCACCGCCCTACGAGTAAGTCTTGCCACGTCTTTACTTTTCTTACTACATGAGTACATACATATACAAGGTATAACAGAATTAACGCAAGTCCTGAAAGTAGTTTGTTCATAATTGACTACTGAATCGATTTCAGTAACTTTTGATATAGGTTTTTTTTTTTTCAAATTATGTATTTTGCCATACCTACTGACCGCCGATTGAGCCAAAGAAAATTAAATCTTATATCAAGGCAATAAGACTCAATTTTAAATGCATTAAGCAATACTGGGATCAACACGATTTTCTTTATAATAATAGTTAGCTTTAAAAAAAATTAGTTTTGGTCATTGTATTATGCTTTTAACTCAATACTCTAATTGGGGTTGTATGATGTCTTGCGTTAATTATATTATTATTACATATTGTATACTAGACATGAGTTTTCATTACCTAGATATTTCTGTTTCTTGAGATAAGCTTTTGTCATGATTTAATAGAAAATTAATTATTGTTGTGTGTGTACCAGGAGACAACATAGTGGTGAATGGCCGAATGTCATGATTTCCAAATAATAATAAGATTTGTTGATTTTAAATGCTAAAAATAAAATTTAAAGTATGTGATTTGCCTTAAATATTTTTTATCACTGTATTAATTTATGAAGTTTAAAAATATCTTATGTGACAATAATCAAAAAGTACTTACTTGTTTTTTTTCTAACGGAACGGAATGGAAACATGTTGCTTGGAGTGTCGTCTAGTTTCTAAGTCAGTTCTCATTGAGCCTCGGAACCAAAAGCTTATCTACAAGAAGTCCTTATTAATATTGAGTTATTAAATTAGTTTGTTTAAAATTGCTATTGCCATAGTTACCAAGTTTGTATGTGTTCAAGAATAATCTTACTGATACTCTCTCTCTTCCCCCTCTCCCTCTCTCTCTCTTTCCCTTTCTCTTTTTCTTCTTACTGATATGTCCAAATATTTCTGTATTTTATAAAAAAATACAGAAATATTCGGACATATCAGTTTACGTTAAGCTTAATAATTTCAGATGGATTAAAATATCGACTCTAGATACTCTACTACTACTAGAAATGAGGATAGAGACCATAGACAAACACACTTTAAACTGGAACTGCGTACGTGTGCAGAAACGAGAACCGACACAGTTTACTTAACTAATTAGTGTTTCCAAGTAAACGACTGCAGCTCTTTTACTGCTATCGATACGTGATGTTCTTTACCATTGTCTGATCGAGTCACGAACGGAAAAAGAAAAGCATCCACATTTACTGATCACATAAGGAAACCTTATTCAGCAACCTTTTATACACAAGACTTTTCTCCAAACCCCTCCAGAATACAACGAGATATAATAATGCAGAACAGTTTAATACTCCAGCAGACATATTAATATGCAGGGAGTCGAAAAACTTTTTTTCTTTTTTCGTTAAACATGGCTGAACACCATAAAGTTTGGGAACACCCCAACCCAGATCGCCTTTTACAATTCATGCAACGTTGCCAAACGATAATACGATGCGATGTTATGATTAATTAAGTTGCAGACAGTACCGTTTATAAATTACTTATTATATTCGTTTAGATTTGTGCGTAGCGTTCGCTTGTTACGTTTCATTGTTCCGAAGAAAATTTTCAATTTAATCACATTTCGTTGGCAGTTTACGACGCTCACGCATTCAAATGAAGTACCACACGGTCTTAAATGGGCTCGAGGCAGCTAATAAAATAAGGATCGGGTGCGGGAGCTCGCAACGTCTTCGCTAAACACCTGTTTGCTATTCCGTATTTATTTTGCCGAGTTTCCGACTTTTTATTTGGAATTTGTTCTTTCAATCTTCGGAAAGTTCCCCGTTGTTTGTTATTTTTTTCGCTGTCTCCGCTACTTCTAAGATACTTAAGGGCAATTGCTTTTATTAATACAAACACCGTTTAAATATCCTGGTACGTAATAAAAAAGGGGAGCTCATCTCGCGGTATATTATACGTTATATTATATTTTTTAAATAGAAACATACCTTATTGCAGGCATGCCTAGTTATATATAAGTTATAACCATATTAACGCGAGAACATAGATAAATAGATTAACGAGAGAATTGAAATTGAATGCACTAACATTATCTGTTTTGGAATTTTTTTACACCATCATGCCAAAATTAAACTCAGTTTGAATATGTTTTTGTTTTCACTTTCCACTTTAAAATAGGTTGTATAAAGAAATCATGAATATTTTAAAAGTAAATTATGAAAAAGGATCTTATATAAATCTTTTGAATAAAGAAAGAGAGCTGAAGGGAAAAAGTTAAATTGGCTGCGTCATAATCTGGAGTAGCAGCAACTGTCGGGTAAAATAACAGAGCAATCCAATTTTAAAATTTAAATGCCGCAAAATACTTCACCCAATTCAATAACATGTTTACCTACTAAGGGCTGATTTCGCCAAAGTCAGTTTACTTTTATTCGTGGAATAAAATTGACGTCTGACAATTCTAGTATGGAAAAACTGTCAAAAAATCAAAATGTATTCTCAGGATAAGACTTATTCTAGGTAGAAAAGTTTGGTGAAATTCGGTCTAAGAGTAATAAAATAAACGTTTATTGGATATTATGAAAACAAGTAACAGACGATCAATCTGAAAGTCATGTTCTATCATACCTATGTATTACGAAAACCTGATGCTAATTCCCAAACTAGGCCTGGGTATGTATTTTGAAGGCCAAGAAGAAGATTCAGCCATGATTATGTATTTAACATTACTAGAATCATCATCTGCCTAGCCTTTTCCCAACTATGTTGGGGTCGGCTTCCAGTCTAACCGGATGCAGCTGAATACCAGTATTTAACATGGAGCGACTGCCTATCTGACCTCCACAACCCAGTTACTGGGTAATACGATACCCCTTGGTAAGACTGGTTGTCAGGCTTTCGGGCTTCTGACTACCCGTAACGACTGTCAAAGATCCATTAAATTAATTAATCCATTTAACATTACTAGAATGTTGGACATAAAACGTAAATAAAGATTCTTAACTTTTGTTTGGTTTCCAATCGAACAAATAATCATATATTATAACCACTTTGCAACTGCATAGACACTAGTAACTTCTCAAGCACTTATAGGTAAGGTTTTCTTCAATCAATGAACATCAATGCCTCACGTCAACGGAAAAGGTTACTGAATAAGATTTCTATCTACACGCCCCAAAAATGTCTCGAAAATATGGCGCAGACGTTAAGAGGGATGGAGTGGGCACATCTTAACTCGTAAAGGGTGTAACCTCTCTAAAACTTTCAATGGATGGTTTTAACGTTAATGTCCACTTGCGGGGTATATTTCAATCCTTAATTTTGTTTGTGAGATTGTTTTTCTTTGGTTTTTTATGAGAGTGAAACAGTTTTGCCGCCTCAATTTTTGTGAAATAGACTTTCAGTTTTTTCGAAACCTTGAAATATTTTAGCTAGGAATAAAACACTTAATCGCTCTTGATTTTAATTTAAAAAAAAATGTGTTTGTGTAAATATCTTTCTGAAAAAGTGCGAATAGAAAGTTAAGCAAACGTACGCGGTAAATAGTCCACCTAAATCCTAGTGTCTGAACACAAAATAAACTCAATGGCATAGGCACTATGCGTTCAGATTTTTGTTGAAGTTAAAATAGCGTGAAAATCCGCCCTTTCACGAATTATCATGTGTCACACCTATATTTTTTTAATGAAACTGACGTACCGTGTGCGTTTTGGGATAACGTTATAAGGGTTTCAAAATTTCAAAACTTGACGTTGAGTTGAATATTACATGAAAAGCCAAGAGAGATAGTTGTGGAGGCATTTCTTCTTTAATATTTTGAATTGATGTTACTGGCTTGAATTAAAATGTAGGCTATATTTGCCTCCATGTGTGCGATGTGCCAAATACTAAGCGTTTTAGGGGACTGTCTTATGTTAATTTGACGTTCAAAAAGTGCTTATTATCAGCCTAATTTGAATAAATGACTTTTGATTTTCTTACGATCGCTTCAGACGATAATAATAATTTCAAAATCAGGCGTTTTGATTAAAACTTTTATAGATATTATGAAAGAAACGTAAAATTTACGTTTAAAGTAACATACCAGGTTTCTTCACTATCGCCTTCAAAGTTTAAGGCAAAACTAACGAAGTGGTCTAACATAATCATCATATACCATAATATATATTTTTCATACAAAGTCAACGTTACGCAACTCCAGAAGTTACACAAAGTTTGTTGTTTAACTAAACCCGAGACTACACGCCGCAGTATTCAAAAAGGTATGTGTACCGACCACGTCAAAGAGAAAGTTCGTATGTAATTTGTATACGAGTGCACACTGACGGACATCGTTTGTCCTGACCAAGCTTCGCTATTACCAAATTGTTATGCAGCTACCAACAGAAGGTATTCATTACTGTCTTGTAGTGTTCAGTTTATTGGCAGTTGACGTAGCTTTAGTTTAACATGACATTAGATGATGACTGTATTCCCCGAATGAGTTAGACAGAGATGCATGGGCGCCGGCAAGTTGATTTTCAGCGGGTAGCATCTTCAGTTCCACGAAGCGAGCTCGATCATTTTTGTACTTCACCTCGAATAGGATAGGTTTTATTTTGTCCATGCATACAGAAAGAGTGTCTATATAACTATGTCGATTTATATAAATAAGCTTAAGAATTAAGATAGAGTAGGATGCAAGAGCGAGCGAAGAAGTCGGTCGATTAGATTTTCGGAAATAAGAATTCGTTACTTTGTTGACTAATGCAAAAAAGATTTAGAATCGAGAGATTGCATAATACAGGAGCGAGCGAAGCAATCTTTTTTGAAGTTTTCGAATATATTTTTTTAGTTCTGAATTTTTTTACACCTATATTTTATTTTGAAGCCAGGGAGGTGCAAGTGTACCCTCTTGCACTCTGCTCCCGGCGCCCATGCAGAGGAAAGACAGAGATGTACACTATGTACAGCCGACGGCACGTTGGTTGTACACTATGTACAGCCGACGGCACGTTGGTTGTACACTGTGACTTTAAGCTGGCCTAGCATAGTAAGGAGTTCAACGGAATAAGATGTCAGCTTATAGTGGTTTTGTACAGACGCCAGCACATCAAGCTACCTGTAACTGTCAAGTTTTCCCAATCAATTTTGAACCTTATGGTTTAGCGATAAAGTTGAAAATCTATTAAAGAAATTTGACAGATTGTAGTAGCTTGATGTGCTGGCGTCTAGCGTCTGTACCATTGACATGCGGCCTACTGTAAACCCGCATATCACCTGTTATGTATATATATAAGTCTCATGTGGTTAGGTGGACCGACGAATTTAAGAAGGCTGCTGGGACAGACTGGATGCAGAAGGTGGAGGACAGGGTGTTTTGGCGCAGCCTGGGAGAGGCCTATGTCCAGCAGTGGACCGCGATAGGCTGAGTTCATGAAGTCCCATGTACTGAAGAGCCTGACAGCCAAATCCAGATTAAAAAAAAAACACAACATAAATGTACATAAAGATCAGCAGACACACTACAAATACATATGTCACAAAAACAGACCGCAAACTCGCAGTCAAGCATTGTTGAATTCTCCTACTCAACACTCACGTTTTGGATTTAAAAAATCTCTGTCCGTCCAGTGAAAAATATTGTAAAAAGTTTAGTCTAGTGTCGCATTGCACAGAAGGCTTTTTGGCTAAAATTATGATGTTAGCGAAGTATGCCCGCTTACGTATCCTGCAACCGTTACGTATGGCACTTTAAAACAATTTTTGCATACAAGTTTTGTACTTTTTTTCCCAATTAGCATAACTTCTGTTAGCAACACTGGGAATAAAATTATACTTAAGTTGACTATTTATTTTACAAACGAACCATTGTTTGTATCTAAGTTTTAGAACAATGAAATTATATTTTTGAATAATCAGCACTTACGGCTTTGTTAAATTGGTGTAGACCCGTATAATATTAGTTTAAGTACTTTAATTACAATTTAGGATTTTAGGAATGAGTGAGCTCTCATTATACAGGTAATTTAAAAAAATAAACCATGCTGTTTAACATAATCTGTTAGAATAAATATACAGAAGGTACTTACGTAAATAATATGTACAGTCAAGCTCAATCTGTGTGGTTCTTTCCTCAAAAAACCATTTCAGACACCGATCTACATGGTCTTCACATGATTTGACCAAGATTTTGTCTGGACTTTAAAAGAGACTGTGACCTCTGAGTTTGTTTCGCCCTTTCTTCTCAGAATAGTCAGATAGGAAACGCCGACCTCAAAAAGATATGATTGACGTGTAAAAGTGTTTGTACAAACCTACTTACAGCAAATAAATAATTTATCATTTATCACAGGTAATATTTACTTTGATTAAAAAATCTGGTTCTTCGGGCAATATTGAGATATTTTAGGAGTTAGATTTAAATAGCTAATTGAACTATCTTTGTGAAATTAATATAAATTAGATTACTCAGTGTAGTAAAATACCACTTCTAATTCCAAGAATGAACGAGTATTGAGCAGTACACGTCTTGTTCACGCTAGTATGGGAGATTCAGATTTAACAAATTAAATCCTTATGCACTGTTCCTGTAAATATTTCATAGTATCCGCTAGGTAATCCCCTAGATACCACACTAACCAAAATGAAAAACAATAAATCATAATTATTTATGCACACTTTAATAATTCATTGATCCCAAAAACAATTACTTACGATAAGAATAAATAAAATATCCCGCGCTAATATTTATTTTATTTATATTATAACGATACATAAGGACGTTTATTGAACGATTTCTGTTGAAAAAATAGGCTTTTTATCATGTGTGTGTATACATATAGATCAAGACATTGTTGCCTCAACAGGGCATTCAGACAATTCTATTTCCAATGTATCTCGATGGCCGATATGTTTCACCCTGGGGACTCGGACGCTAGTACTGATCCTGATCAAATTACATATTTTATGAATCCACTGAGAATTTTATTGGATCGCCTAACAAGACATTGGCTCGCTTACAGTACTTCTTTGCGAGGAATCAAATGACTCATCCATAAACACCTGGGATTTTGTTACCGAAATAAATTCGGGTTTGTTATTTTGGTTTTTTTTTTTTGGGACAGAATATTTTTTTTATGGAGTGGCATCCCGCAGGTCATCCTAGGAGGTTGTCGTCTGCTTAACCGGTCTTGCCTGTGGGTGCCTCAATAAATTAAGGCCTCCAGCCAGGGCTTAAATAACTTAAAAACTAAGCGACTTCACGCCAAAGACCTAACCCCTGTGCGGTACAGACCTCGGCTTAGGGCGTCAAGCAGCAAGGCAAGCAGCAGGGCAGCAAGGGACAGGCTATAATTCTAATGATTATAATTCTGTAAATTCGTACCTGTTATAGTCGCGAATCATATTATGATCAAGATACAACCTGACACTGACCTGAAAATTGCAAAAATCTTAAGAAAAATTTAATTTCGCGGGCTACAACTACGCATTCACGTTAAGGTAAACACATTTTAGTTCATTTTGGGACCAAGGATAATTCAGACTATTAAAAACAAAGTGAAATAGGTATGGCCCGCTGGTTCCTTTTGGCATGAAGTCTCTTTGATGAGATTAAAAAAAGCGCACATCTCCGACTAGTAAATAGTTATCTGTGGCGTTATTGCACTAGTGTAGTAACATAAAGTAAAAAGCACGCGTTTTTAATACACTACATTATGGCCCTAAAAGCGGTTCATTAAGAGCCACTTTACGAGCAAGTGTGTTGAAAAATATGTTATCTTACTGCAAAAGAGTATCAAGCAACAGCTGTTAAACTGTTAGATATCAAATGAACTACGGCCATCGATACGTAGTAAATAGGTATTGAAATATGACAGACTTTCCTGCAAATGTCAACATAAAATCTAATCTTAAATGTAGCGTTTTTATTCTAATACAAACGAGGTTTCAAGTAAAATGAAACGTTTATTTTCTCTTGAATGTACTTACCTGTCAAAAAGAGTCTCCAAGCATAAAGTGGATAAGCCAGAGATTAAAACAGAAGACAAACTAGCAGAGGATCTTGGGGGTGGAGGGTTCCGATCAGACCGGAATAAATCATTACTTTAGCCTTGACTTTTATCAATGAAGGAGGTAAAAAATTCTATCCAAATGAATTCTCGAAGTAATGCAGAAAGGACTATTTAGTCTAAAGAACGTTAGTTAAAAAAAAAATCATAATGTATGGAATATGGATATTTAATACTAAGCCCACGTTCGCACGGACATAAAAATATATCGCGTCGGGATTTTCAACTCTCAGTGTTAAGGCGAGCATTGAGAATCCAACAAAGCATCTCAATAACCTCATAGATTGAACTGCGAGATGCCAATTATAAAAAAAAAATGATGCGCGCTCAGTACCGAAATGTAAGGGGGCTCTTAATAATACGTAACCCTTTTGTTGCCGATTGTACAAAAAAGTATATTTGGCATGTACAAAAAAAAATATGGGCGGTAGAAGGAATATAAAATAGGACGAAGCGGGAATAAAATAATTAAAATTATATTTTGGGACGAATTGAAGGAAGAATATTGTTAGCGACGACCCAGGATTTTTGGAATGTGGGACAAAACTTCAGGACGAACGAAGAATAAATCCCTCTCTCATCTCGCATCCCAGTAAAAAAACACTTTTGGATTTTCAACTCACGGCAATAAACAGTGCGTTGAAAATCCAGTGCGCGAAAAAAACACCCGCCGCCGCAAAAACTCGCCCGTGTGTACCTAGTCTGGGTTTGGCCTTTAAAGCTACTGATTTGCTCGATTTTTGACGATCAATAAGATCTGTCAGCATCTTACAGATTTGCCTGATTTTATCGATACTTTCTGTCGCCTGTTAACGATCGATAAATATCGAGGTTAAAATCGAGCATCACACTTCGTGATTTATCGATCGACAAAAACAATACACAGTGTCAATCAACAAAAAACACGATGGCGATTGTTTACATTTACTTGTTTTTGTTTAATCTTTAGGCACCTTAATATACACAAAATCATAACATGTAGGAGTTTTCCAGAAACCAACGCTAATGAAGTTGTGGCCTCTCGCAAAACAAAATGAGTTGCTGAAAGCAAAAGAAGTCGGTTAAAAATGGAACCCTCAGAAACCGCAACAGTTAATATCGAGAACTCTGCAACCAACACCAACACCACTTACAAAGAGACTACATTAAGAAAAGACAGGGGAATGAAACCGCGAGCCTGGGGATGCCACACCGAGTAAAATAACCTAGGAATAAAATTGCGTTTAACTTTTAAAATGTCTTCTTCATAATATTAGTTATTGTCACAACTTCATTTTTTTCATTAGCTTATTTTAATTTTTTAAATGTATCCTAATGAAAGATTAAATAACTCTGACAGGTAAACATCAGTATATTTTGCTATAAAAGTTTCTTCGATATTTTTTTTCAATATGTCAATCTTTGTGTTAAGTATTTTTTTGAGTTAATAGCAATTTTTTTATAAAAACCTAATATTTTTACTCCATGATGGCTTGGTCTACTGACCCACTTTTCAAGCATGGGTTGGAAAATTTTGCGGAAAAGCCTGAACGTGATACAATCTCTCGCGATTTCACAGTTTCCTAAGGGAACTTCGTCTTCATAAAACTGGAAGTACCTAAATTTAAATTATCTTTATATCCAGGACATTGTTCATCTGTGTGCTGTTCACAGATTTAAGAACGATAAAGTTCTCTTCGCAAACAACACTACTAAGTATTATTATTTATTCAAAAGGTCCCAATATCACACAGCTATCGTAACATTGAACTGAAGTAACTTCCCAATGTTTTTTGGGGTCGGTTATGAACTTTGGCTACTGCCAACTGACGCAGTTTCAAGTGAAACTTGTGTTATTGAGCGGAGCGGTCTAGCGGAAGGGGCTTTCACTCGGTTTGAGCGAAACATGCTACATTGCTTACACAAATTCATCAAAACTTTAAGTCAATCGGTTACAACAAATTGCTCTTTATGTGTTCCAGGAATCGTTATTTAAACATTTGGACGGAGTTTTGAAATAGTTGTGAGTTGGTATCCCAATATTTCTTCTTTTCCTCAGCCTTTTCCCAACTGTATTGGGGTCAGCTTCCTGTCTCAAAGCAAGCAGCTGAAAGGTATGTAGAAAGGCTAGGTATCCCTATATTACGAGATGAATTTGCCAAGCAATTTTGAAACTATGGGTCTGTAAGAAATAGCGAAAAATACTCAAAGAAGTCTCGGGGCCGATTCTGATCACAACCAAAACTGCATCAATACATTTTAGATAAGTCACAAATAATATGATTTATCTCATGTTAAAGTGAGTCTTCGAGTTCTATCAATAACAATCAAAATTATTAAAAAAAAAGCACGGATAAACTGTAAAGAGACACTTTACCTAACTCTCAACGTCATTTAATTCACGTTTTCAACGAAAAGATAGACACGGCTTTCCAGACGCACAATAATAGACCTGAGAATTCAAAATAATTGTTAAATGCATACTTAATATTATAATGTGTCTGTCTGTCTGTTACCTGCTCTTCACGCTTAAACCGCTGAACCGATTTAGATGAAATTTGGTGTAGAGATAGTTTGAGTCCCAGGAAAGAATAAAGGATAGTTTTTCTCCCGAAATTTCCACGGGAAAGTTATGTAGGTGAAACCGCGGGGCGCTGCTAGTTAAATATAAAATTTCTCAAAATAATTTATTTCGTGGTTGCCTGGAAGAGATCGCTGCAGAAAGCGATAAGGCCACCCATTGTATGTTTTGTATTAATTGTATTTTTTGTTATGTATTTTCTGGTGTACAATAAAGTATATATAAATAAATAATATTAGGTACAGTCAACAAAAGAGATAAGTATGCAGGATCGTCGGATATAGTTGAAGCTTAGTAAGAAACCGATGGATGTTGTCGACTGAAATTTAATTTGATAAATGAGCTGTTTGTTTTCTATCAACGAACGAACGTACCTATGTATGTACGTGTGTACGTTCTAACACATGTTAAGGTCGATTATGAGTTAATTAAATCTTAATACGTGAGCAATGTTCATTCATCATTGTATTTCTGTTAGCCCTTGTTGTATCTCAGCTTGTAATATGAACGTCTTTGTAATATGTCACTTGTTATATGTCGTGAAAAGCCGCCTACACGTCATGACCTAGTTAGCAATGCTGTTACAACATGTTTTATGGCCGAATCCTATAATTTACGGGCCGTTATTGGTTAAACTTTAAGACTCTTGTATCTTTATCAATAATGAAGCAAAGACCTTATAGTTTTTCATATTATAGACCAGTCTAACCAGATACAGTGAATAAAATTGTCAAACTATAAAATACATTTTATAGTTTGTCAATGGGATCAGTTGCCCAATTCAAAACATTTATTAGGTCAACTCATCCCGCGGGATAAGTTCAAGAGGCCTCAGTTGACTAAAGAGCCCTTCTGACGACCCGTAACGACTGCCAAAGTTCCAGGAATGACAGCCGGGACAAACGGCTTAACGTGCTTTCCGAGGCACAGAGCGGTCTTGGTTTGTAAAGGTGGTCACCCATTCATATAAGAACCGCGGCAAGCGTAGCTTCACCTGATCGATCGACCAGCGCGGCTGTTATTACTTAACCACAAGCCCCTAACATGTAATTTCAAAATTAAGTTTTATTTCCGCCAAAAACTAGATCCAGACTTAGATGAAAATTGCAGAAGGTAAAAATATGGACATGCAGTAGAATATGCCCTGACTTAAACATGACCAATGAAGTCAGGCAAAATAATGAACCATTTATTTTAATTTCTGCTTGGCTTCATCTACGAATGTGATTATGTCGGAACTTTAAAAGAGACTGTGCCCTCTGAGTTTGTTTCGGTCTTTCTTCTCAGAGTAGTTGGAGAGGAAACCTATTACAAAAAAAAGTTTTTATAAATACGATAGACATGTAAAAGTGTTTGCACTTGACCTTGCTTACAGAAATAAAATCAAATAGATAATCTAGGCATGGGTTGCTGTCCTTTAAAGCAAAATCGGACCCAAATAAAACAGAAATACCAAGCCGCTTTATATTATATTACACTAGCAGCGCCCCGCGGTTTCACCCGCATAAGTCTCCATCCCATGGGAATATCGGGATAAAAGTATCCTATATGTTAAGCCTAGTTATAATCTCTCTGTGTGCCAAATTTCATTCAAATCCGTTCAGGAGTTTTTGCATGAAGAAGTAACAAACACACAAACACACTCACAAACTTTCGCCTTTATAATATTAAGTGTGATTAATACTGAATTAGACAGAAAACGTTGTCCTTCTTAATCATTATAATTAGAGTAAAAACCTTTTGTGTCAGTCTCCGAGTTGATTTAGGACCGTTTCGTTTCAAGGCTTTGCTTTCAGAAGGCTCGAGTTAGCGATTAACTCCTACTCTCTTATTTGGGTGCCTTTACAAATTCTTATCAGGCCGTTTAGGATGCGGCAGACGTTGCTTAATAAAGACTTTGTAAGTAGAGGCGCGATTTACATTATGCTAAGTTCCGTATCTGCGCTTAGGCCAGTTTTTGCTGTTCAGAACGGAGTCGCTTACCAAATCAGATACGGGTAAATGACATAATTAGTTTCCTGAAATTCTGTTCATTAGAAAGCTTCATATTCTACTGCAGTTGCAACATCCCAGGTATACCAGACAGGGAGGAAGAACCACGACGTATTGACCATAGTGAGATAATATAATGCCATTATCTACTGTCTTACTTACCTATATGAACTATCTGGATCGTCTGACTAGTTTGGAACTAGAACGGAAACTCAACTCAATAAAATTACGTTTTGTTTCGCGAGTCGACCTTGTCAGTCTGAGTACCTATTTAGAGACAAAATAATCTATGCTGCCGTTTATACAAAAACTAGCTTCTGCCTGCAAGTCCGTCCGCGTGAAATTTGTTGTTTGCCCGATCCACCCCGTCGCACCGCATTATCTGCCCGCGCTATTAATTCGTTTTCGCTTAGCGTTCTTTCTGACTTTTTTTCTTTTTGATCGGCTTCTAAGGGCCTTAACGTGTTGTTGTTAAATAAGCCTATTATAGCCTTCCTCAAAAATAGGGTTATAAAATACAGAAAGAATTGTTCAAATCCGACTGGCAGATCCAGAGATTTGCACGTTCAAACAAATAAACTATTCAGCTTTATTATTTGTATAGATAAACGTTAAAATAATAATTCAATCGTTCACTCAAATATAATGTAAAAGGGTTCAGAGATCTGCTACCTTTAAGTCAATTTGTTAAGCTTGTTGTTTTCACAGGATGGCAAACAAAAACAGCTCGATAGCTGTATTTTA
The DNA here is from genome assembly GCA_914767645.1 of Hydraecia micacea. Taxonomy (NCBI): domain Eukaryota; kingdom Metazoa; phylum Arthropoda; class Insecta; order Lepidoptera; family Noctuidae; genus Hydraecia; species Hydraecia micacea. The sequence continues at coordinate 12,477,631 of OU611783.1, read as the reverse complement.
ACTTCGTTTTAATTAACATGATCCGTTAATGAAGTGTAATGTTTACCAACAATGCTCGAGAATTAGTTAGTAAGCCGAATATCGAAGTTATTGCCCACTGAAGTTGATATTGGCATCTTTATTCATATATTTATTTGCATTACATAATGTTGTAGAGGAACTTATTGTTCCATAGAAAACTTTAGCTTAGGAGTTTTCTATAGAAAATAGAATAGAAATAGAAAATATTTATTGTCCAGGTAATACAGTAAGCAGGTTTGCTGGTTAACAGCAAGTTACTCGTAAGACGACATGAGTAACTTAATCTATTACCTACAGTTAGGTTACAATAATTATAGTATTAACTAGTCAGCCCCAAACTAGACAGTTAGTACAGTCACGCGTTTATTAATAAAGGGGTGAATATTAACTTTTTAAGATACAGCTCTTAAAAAGTTAATTTTCACCCCTTTATTAATAAACGCGTGACGTTACTTTAGTTACCATACATTTATAGAGGTTTTTTTTTGGGCCTTTATTACGCATTTATACTAATAATAAAGCTGAAGAAGAGTTTCTTTGTTTGAACCCATTAATCTCTGGAACCACCAGTGGGCTTTGAAAAAATCTTGCATTTAATAGCCCAATACTTGAGGACGGTTATAGGCTATTTACCATCACGCTAGGACTTTTAGTAGCCGAGCAAAAAGAACGAAGAAGAAAAAAGAAAGCTAAGCGAAAACGAAGTAACAGCGCGGGCAGGCACTGCAATGCAACGGGGTCGGCAGGACAAGAAATTTCACGCGGATGAAGTCGAGGGCTAAAGCTAGGTTTATTAATAAAGGGGACAGCAAAAGTCGAATATTGAGCACAAAAAAAGTAAAAAGAAAACCCAACTTTACCCAACCTAGTATCCAGTTATACACTTCACTTTAAAAAAATATTCATTAATATGTTGGCAGTGACAATGTTTCAAAATATTATAAGCGTTAAAATGATCATAATATAATATGATATACTACTATACAAACTTAGATATCAATAGAATGTTTTCATATAAACTATTCATAAGTATGTTACGGTAGTGCAGTCTAAAATATCTGACTACTCTTCGGAACATAAATATCTAAGCACTCTAGATTTCAATATATTTGGTGCAACCTAGGATTCGTAAATATCTATATAGCTTTGAATATTCAACTAAATGGCCTTTACCATTAAATTAATTTTTGCTTGCCGGAGCAGAAGTCCGAGTAATAATGCAATGTTGCCGTTGAAGGATGTCATAACTGACAACTTCAAATTGATTTTGTTTCAAAGAAAAAGATTACTTGCAATAGAATATACTTCTGTAAAAAAATTGTTCAAAGAATTTAAGACAAAAATGCGAGACATGTCAAATTGTCAACATATTTTTCATAAAAAAATAATTGCATAGATATTTGTGAACCTAACTTTGCGCTAAATAATATGAACAAGGGATTGCGTACAATTTTTAGAGACTTTGTCTGTAGCAATATTATTGATAAAATGTAGTCACATATTTATGATGTCACAGATTGTTTACAATTTATAAGGCAAGGTAAGGCAAAGCTGTTTAGAGATTTATGAAACTTACCATTGCCTATATTTTTTTATTCATGAATATGCTCAGATATTAAAGAACGCAACTGTACCTACATAACTGTCATTATATCAAAGTCTCAGAAGCCTCCTATTACAAACCAAGATCTCTGCAATTATTTAGACAAAACATAAATATTCATTTACATGTCATGGGTACATACATGTTTCCAATTCAGTAGAAACACAATAAATTATGACGCGGGTGCGGTTCGGGACAAAATTATGAGCAAAAAGGGTAAACAAACTAATCACAAGTAAGTCCTCAGTAACGATGTTTTAATTATGTGAATTTCTGATCACATATATTTGCTTTATACCGCATTATTTAATGTGACCGCTTGACCGCTGTCATTTTCTCTAAAGCTTTGGGTTCCTAAGAAAGCGTGAACGTTCACATAATAACGGCTGTCCAAATCGTCCAGAGCGTTTTTTGACAACTTGCAGTGCAGACGACGAGAGATTGCGGTCTTGAGACCTTTCAACTTCTTACGAACGAATCGTGTTTTGCGAATTTGATCTTTATTAGATACTAGAATTGTCGCAATGACAAGTGTCAGGAACGCATTCTCTCGACGGCCGGTCTGTAATATCAAATACTGGTGAAAATTAGGTACAGATTTCCATGACGACCGTTATGATAATTAGTACGGAACCGCTCTTCTTTGAAACTAGCTTAACCAATCACAACTTAAAAATAATGACATGAAACAGTGCAAAATCGATCAGAAACGGTATTACTAGACCCGTATTCAAAACTAGATTTGAGTCGAGATTAACATAAAATCTGACCGATTTGAATCCAGAATCAACCTTAAATAGATGGCTTTACAATAGGAGTCTTCATCGTAGAACTAATTTTATTTATACTTCAGTTAGATCTTAGCTCTTTGCCTGTATCAAGTTTCTTAGAAAAAGGTAATTTTTTCCCAAATTTGTTGACGTTAAATTGTTACTTGAATTGCTTACTATTTGTTTTATCCTGGATAACTTACAGAAATTAATTAAAAAGTTTCAAAGAATAACGAAAACATTGCTTGTCGAAAACTCATCACAAAAGAAACGGTTTATTTATGAACTTAATACAGACTTACTTCGTAACTACACACAATATCAAAGAAAGTAACTGCAAACATTTTTCTAATCAAAATAATTGAATAGAGCAAATGGAAAGTAGGCTTTGTCATTTTAGTTCTTTTTACTTATGATTGTATTATACAATACACAAAAGGAAAAACGTTTGCTTTTGTTTAACTTGGCGTTTTTTCCTCATGGCCTGAGCGGAATGCTAAGCATTGCCAATTACCTACTTGTTCATTTGGTTCAGTTTGAAGCCAATAGCCCTAACGACTGATTGTTCAGTTGCGATAGAAAACATAGAACATAGTTCGTTCACAGGTGCGTCGGTCAATGTTGACGCTATGATAACGAACAATGAAAACAAGGCTAAAGCTTGAATTAAATTATTGAATGGCATTAGGTGCTTATGGTATTATTTTAAAACAAAGGCATATCAAATTCAAATAATTTCTCGTTGGCTGCAGCTGACAATCCGCGTCAGGTGGAACACCTTGTGTTGTCATCTGATATTATGCTGAGCTGAGGCCCTTTTGGCATTATAATATTTGTTTTCTGCTTTTATAGTTTTATAAGGTGTTTTTTAGGGTTCCGTACCTCGTTGTCCGCCTATCTGTCCATCTGTTAAGACCCTTTTTCTCAGAAACATGTGGAGTTATCAAGTTAAAATTAATATCAAATACTCCGGGCTACAATCCCTTGAAGCAGTGAAAAAATCAAACTTCTAAATCAACGCAATCAAATTAAAGATACAAGCGTTTATGTTCCGGAATCAAAAGCTACAGGGTACTTCCCGTTGACCTAGAATCATGAAATTTGGCAAGAAGCAATGTCATGTAGCACAAAGGAAAAACCCGTACATTTTTGTTTGCACACCTACAAATGTGTACGGAACCCTCGATGCGCGAGTCCGACTCGCACTTGACCGTTTTTTTGTTTTTAATGCCAATAAACGAATTTTTCTTTCATTTATTTTCTCTTCACCAACAATGGCATCAAAAGCTTAGAATCTATTGACACTAGTTTGTGAGAGACTGGTGTCTGCACTAAGAATACCTGCATAGATCACCAGAAAATCGCCGTATAATTTGTATTTAAATAGATATCTACCTGCAAACCTGCGGAGTAATAAATTTGTACGTATTTGGCCAAGGAAAAGAATCGGAGTTACCGACATAGCTTGCAGAGTAAACAAACTAATGTGGCAGTGGGCTGGCCATGTTTGTCGAAGGACCAATAGCCGGTGGAGCAGACGAGTCCTGGAGTGGGGACTGCGTATCGCTGGCATAGCGTGAGACACCCCCCCGCTAGCTGGACCGACGACCTAAAGAAGGTGGCTGGGACAGACTGGATGCAGAAGACGGAGGACAGGGTGTTGTGGCGCAGCCTAGGAGAGGCCTATGTCCACCACCGAACTGCTATAGGCTGACTTGTTGGCCAAGGAAAGTTGCCACCTAAATCACACTACTTACATAATATGTAGGTACACACACTAAATTCAATATGGCGCCCTCTAGAGGATATAAAGTAATGAATTTAATAATTTCTTTATGTCCTCTAGAGGGCGTCATATTGAATTTAGTGTGACGTCACATAGCCTATAACTAGCGGAGGTCAAGACGCTTCTAACGAAACTTCATTTTTCAAATTATTATAAGCACTTTTGAAGTAATGAGGGAACAGATGAACATACATACATGCATACCGGTTAAAATCATAACCCTCCGTAGTCGGGTAAAAAATTAAAGCATTTATCTCACTGCGCCAAAAACTAATAGTTCCATTGCATTCCCAAACAACATTTGGTCTTATACATTTTAAAAAGAATTAATATAAATGGGAATTTTCGTTTTGTAGCAAGAGACAAACAAAGCATAAGAAAAGAAAGAATGAACGGAATGAAATGTGAATTTAATTTTACAGTTGGCTGGACCTTGAATGACAAGGGTGTGTGTGGATGTGTCGCGGAAATATTGCAGATTCGGGCTTTTCTTAATGTTATTGTTGTATTGTGTCGTATGAGATTACGAGTATGTTTGCTTGTCCCGCGGGATAACACATTTTAATATTAACAAAATCTTTTCTCTCTCGCTCTTACATTTCCTCGGTACGGTTAATCAAATGTCAATCACTGTGTTGGATAACGTGAACGCGATATATCCACGTCGTGTTGGCTTTCTTGTGAACGTAAGGAAAGCATTACATTCTATTATAACATGACACGTTGGGTTATTCATGATGTTTTCTTTCGCGTTTTAAGTTGGTGATAAATTGAGAGTGGGACGCGTGTGCAGTCAAGCGAGGTGGTTGGAGATCATTGTGAGTAGGTAGCTACATAACGTGCCACGTATTAAATTGACCAGTCGTATTTGTAAGCCTTTTTATAGTATAATAGCCTCCCGAACACTTTCGGTCACGGTGGCCAATCTCAACAGATATTAGCCAGGTACGCAGGAGATATTATATATAGTGCACAAGTGTGTGCATAAACACAGATGCACTCTCGGTTCCTTCTCTCATAGTCCGATGGGACGGCAATCCGACATGATCGGGGAGAGATCAGGCGCTGGACCAACGGCTTTACGAACTCCGGATTGTTACTAAGAAAGAGTATAATACAGAAAGGCAATCTTTCCATCTCTAATGAGTTCTTATTATAATATACAGTATTTTGCCCGCTACGAGACATAAAGTAGCCTATGTCCTTTTCTATGATGCCATCTATCTCCGTACCAGTTTTATCGAATTCCATGCAGTGGTGTAGGCGTGAAAAGGTAACCTATAGACAGAGTTACTTTCGAATTTACAATCTTCATCATCATTCCGGCCAAAAGGCATCCACTGCTGAATATAGGCCTCCCCCAAGCACCTCCACTTTTACAGGTTTTTGCTTCTCACTTCCAACGGGTTCCTGCGGCTTTCACAAGGTCATCGGACCACCTCGTCTTCCGGTACGCGGTCGCCACTCCAGAACCTTTCGGCCCCATCTGCCATCGGCCTTTTTTTTATGTTCAAAAACTACAGATTTTTGCAGACCCTTAGGTATATCTTTAAAGATCTGAGTAAAATGCAGCTCGTAATATTTTCTTCTTGTAAAATTATTATAAATTCAAAGTCGCAGGTAAGAAATAAAGAGAGATTAATACAAATATTCTACTTTTAAGTCAGTGTGCAACGGACTGTAGCTTTTTAAAATTTCCTAGACATTTATAATATTGTCTGTTGGACATTATTACTGCGACTCACGTAACTCTTTAGTATATCCTTTGAGATGCTTTCTTTCTCTTTGCTGATTCCTTTTAGAGACAATAAATACATTATATTACTTACGGACATTATTTATTTTCTTTGTGTCTTATCTTAGAAATATCTAACTAAATAATGCATAACATTAATGTAAATCTATTTGAGCAATCAGACATTTGGCTATCGGTAGTCGATTCTATTTATTGTAAACATTATTATTGTAGAAATATATCAGAGGGGCAATTTTCGTAATTTTAAAAACGTTTACATTCTGATCTCAGTCCCAATCTGTCAAAAATACCTCTAAGTTCCTACATTTTTGGCAAGGTTTTGACATTGATTGTCGCTGAGACGATATTGCGACTAGATTTTGAACGTTTTTAATTACGGAAATTGGCCTTCTGATCATCTATTCTATGTAATACCTACTATGTTATAGTGTAAAGAACAGCTTACGCGCTCTCGTATATCTTCGTAGCACGATTGGCCTACGCCGAGGCCATTTGCTACGCCGGCTACGAGCCACACATACCATGACTAAAGCTTGAGTTCCCTGAAAAAGCGATCCCGTCCCATGACGGCCGTCCATATAATTAGCTGTGATAGGCGTCATTTCACAGTCGTTATAATATGACGGCGCCGCTTTTTAGGAAATGCAAGCTTTATACGTGTTATACAGTATATAAGTATCAGAAAGGTGTGGTCAAAAAGAGTGTGGTACAGACCATCATATTGAACAACTTTCTAAATAATGAGATGTCTCATATATTTGGGTCAAGTAGTGAAGTTTTGTATGGGACAATTGATAAGTTTTTCGCGATTACGATGTTAGTCCCATAGAGAAAATTGTTTAGTTTGATGTTCTGTACCACAACCTTAAATTATACCACACCGTTGTGATACATACATGCTGTATACTCAAACAACACCATAAAATGTCAAACAGTTGTTGGTAAATAAACTGGCAGTACCGGTAAGACGGGGTGAATAGGGATGCAGGGGTGAATCGGGACGAAACTTTAAAATGGCTTTTAACGTTGATGTAATAAAGTTTATTGCCAACAAGGACACTTAATCGTTAATTATAATGTACTAAACACATTAGAGTCCTTTTTGGCAAAAAAAAACAATTATTTCAATGTTAAAATCCATTTTAAAGTTTCGTCCCGATTCACCTCTGCATCCCTGTTCACCCCGTTTTACGGTATTCAGTGTCGAGCCGAAACGTTGAAGTTTGTTATGTACTGAACATGGCTCCCTGTCCCCTTTCGAAGGCAGGTAACAACTTCTCAATTCAAGACGTGAATTCGTCGGAAACCAATGCACTTACTCGCGGGTATGAAGGTGGGACTAAACTTGAATGTCGTGTTTCACTTCTTTACAGGTTTTTAGAGAAAAGTTTTATGTTTTATACTTTTCTTCGCACGTCACAATAGGAAGCCGTCGCGCTAAATGTGTATTCCGTGAATGTAGAATGAATGTGCATGGTTTGTTGTGAGAAACTAAACTTAAAGTAAACTTGGCGTGTAATATACTAAATAACAAAGAGTTAGCATTGCCATTCAACGTGGCATTGCTGGCAGTCTTCTGGGCACGTTTCTGGATGACAGCGCCTTTGTCGTTTGTGTCTTTTTGTTTTTGTATTTATTTGTATAGTTAGTTAGAACTAAAATAAATGACTAACTAGTCAATAAATTTAGTTCCTAGACTAATAGTAATAAAAAAAAAAGTTGCGTGTAATTTTATTTCAATATTTTCTTCAAATGATTATAATAATTTCAATCCCCAATCGGCCTACTAAAATTGGTGACTAATGTAGCCACAAATATTTAAGTGACTAATTTCGAACCACTGTGCTACCATATTATTTTAATACAATAACAAAATGAAACAAAAAATAAGAACTTAGATACATAAATTGATAAAAAAACCAATCCCCATATTTCTTTTAGCACATTGCTATCTCAGTTTCGGCACCAAGAGGGTTATAAACGAAGACGTGATGTCATCGCTCCGTATCCGAAACGTGCTCAACACCTCATTCGGCCACACTTGATGCGAACGAAAAAATTACCTCTCATATCGTATAGAAGATACGCACGTTTTGTTGACTTTCCACATTATAAGATTTATCCGATGGTACTTAACTCCTGCCACCCAGTTTAGGAAGGCAATACTTCTTTTGTAGATAAATCTTTATGGATGTTCTTCATCCGCGAAGAGCGTAGTGTTTAAGGCTGAAATACTACGATCTACTCACTACGTTCATCTATTGGTGGTGTGGGTGGGCCCAAGGTGTTTCTCTAACACCCATGAGACGGGAGTGCTGGGTAAACGCAGCGCTTTACGTACCTACAACACAAATATAATTATATCAAATAAGCTTTAAACATATTCAAAAATACTATGATTCCTCACTGCTCTTTAACGCTGCTGCCGTGCTAAGCTCAAAAGCGGTATCTCAAAAAAAAATCGTAAAGTTGATTTTTATGACATCGGAAAGCTTAAAGAAATACGCGTCCAATGAGCTAAGCCAAATAGCGATATCTTAATAAAAAAAAAACCTTAAAAAAGTTTTCCCTATATCAGTTTTACCTCAAATCACTAACCCCATTAGGTACTAATAAATGTATTATATCGGATGAATAGTTACACACCGATTTCTCTCTTTCAGTCGTCAGTAATTTGACTTTCGAAAGAAGAAGACAAAGCGTTGTGTAACTATACAGACGCTATACAACGTTTATTAGTAAAGTGGGAGAATAAAAGCAAAAATTAAATTTTCTCGAAACTAGCTTTTCTTGAGATGCCGCTTTTGCGTTTAGTGTTTTTTTTGTAAACTGGTTTTAGCAAACACTTTTACACGTCAAAATATTTTAAAAAGATAGATGTGGTCGGTGTTTTCTATCCGACTACACCACAGAGTAGGTACTTTTTGATAGCTGAGAAAAAATACTGAAACACTCACAGGTCATAATCTCTTTTATGTTTGGAATTACTTTATGCATGCCATAAGAACAAAAGTAACAAGAGTATTGAAGAAAATTCTCTGAAAGTTTCAAAGCAATGCCTCATATATCGTCGCCGCCGGTTGGGTAAGAAGCGATAGCGATCAAAGCTAGTATGCGAGTTCAATGTACTTACAAGATCATGATATTTACCCGATGGTATGTAGGTATACAGATACTTGAAGAAGCAAAGTAGTTTGTTCAAAAAGCTTCCATGGAGATTCCATTATGCTCTTATTGCTCAGAAGTGGAATTTAAGTCCATGTAGATGATTTTTTGTCGAATCATGCGCAGCAGGCTGGATCGAATGCGAAAACGATTCACGGACCGTTACCATTGAGTTCATTAAACTGTATGTATTTCAGAAATAACCACATATATTCATAGACTACATCAATTATACTGTGAACTCTTCGTTAAATTTTATTTTGTCTACTTAAATTCTGATACTTACTGAATCGAATTATTTTTAAGAACCTTTAAAGCCTTATAAAAACCTTTAAATAGAATTAAAGTGTCCTAAAAAGTAATAGACTAGACAAAAGCCTTTAAAAATAATAAGATGCTAACAATAAACAGCTGAAAGTAAAAAACGTAAATAGAAATGAAAAAGGAACACCGCACTCGAGGCAGCAGTAGAAATATAAACTGAATCTTAAGTAGACAGATAAGAAGGAGAGTTGCTTTATAAGAGTGACTTTCTGTTCAGGTCCAATGATAAGGACTCGGTTAAATGGCTAATTAGGATTATGAAAGGCAAGTGAACAAACGAGATCCTAATCTCTTTCTCAGTAGGGAATAGCTTTTTGAGGGAAATTCTGCTTATTTCATTCAAACATAATTGTCTTAATAATCCGAGACTGTTTCGGCTAGAAAGAAATGTTGTCGAGTCGGCGTTGTCATTCACTTTGTACTAATAAATAAAATTACGTTTCATTTTAGTCCCTGTTTGTTAATTTAAAAATTTGAAGATAATTGTTTGAAGTTAAATAATAGGCGTTTGTGTAGTATTTACATTTTTATTTTATATATAGTATAGTGTACATAGAAAGCTTATTATTTTAATTCAGTTCAACATGAAATTTCTGTTAGAAGTGACGTTAAGGTCAGGTCACCCTTCTCAAGTTTTATGAACTTGAACTGTCCTTTATCTAGTTAAAACCAACGAACCAAGAAGATTTTGATTATGTTATTATGTCAGATTTTTGTCCATGACTATTATTTTATGCCCGTAAATTCTGAACAGTTTTACATTACTGCTACAATGAACGTCCAAAGAGCCAAAACCACTTGACATTGGTGATCGTTTAGGATTGCAATACACGTCATCGCTGCCTATGTTCTTTATGACACCCACGTACTTAACTCTTTCATAAAAAATAATGTTAGATAAAAAGTTTTTAACAAAAAAAACGAATTCCAAAAAAAAAGGCTACAAAGTGAAAAATAGCTTTAATTTCGGAAGTCTGTGTCTTGGGGTCTGTGTTTTAGTTTTTTGCCACCGACTTCCGAAATTAAAGCTATTTTTCACATTGTAGCCTTTTTTTTGGAATTCGTTTTTTTTTTTGTTAAAAAGTTTTTATTTCTCGTTTTTTAGTGGGTATGTTTATAATGTATCTTAGTTACAATAGCCTAATGTCAACTTGCTCATCGGCTTTTACAAAATATTGCTTTTCCCGATGCAGGGACGTTAATTGTTGAGGAGTTCTGGTATTCCACCATCAGCTCCATTTCACCATTCGCATTGTGACGAGCATACATTGCTTAGCATCCATATTAAAGTAATCGAATCGCAACCCGTGAAATACAAATTAATGAGTAGTTCCGGTGGCCATCTGTGGTCTTAATCATCAGTTCCGCTTCACTAAATGGTGCTTTCCCAGAGCAAATGCACTAGTTACTATAAAAAATACCCAAATCGCTTAGGTGTGCCTATAATATTTGAAGAGTTCCTTCGATTTCTCCAGGATCCACATCATCTCATCCTGACCTGATGACAATAGGATCACCAGGAAAGTAACCTTTCAAACAAAAAAAATATTTTTCAAATCGATCTAGCCGTCTCCGAGTAATCGGGGAACATACATAAAAAAAAACAAAAAAGAAGATTCCGACTAACTGAGAACCTCCTCCTTTTTTTGAAGTCGGCTAAAAACTCAAAAGCAATCTATTTAAATAGTACGTATACTTAGTAGTTATAAGTACGAATAGCGTCTCCTATCCGCGAGTATAAAAAGATTTCTCCGCAACGTTCCTTCCCGAGACGGAAGAACTTCTTTAACTATTTATGAGCCTTAAAATGTCTCGATAACGATGAAATCCGAGCAAATTACCTCTTATCTAGTTCCCCCTTTGTCGCGTGTCGTTTTTACGTTGTGAGCATAATACTATTATGACTGGCGAAATGGGAAGATAAACTTACTCGGTCTATATGTCGCCCCAAATGTGGCGAGTTGAGACAATTATCACAACCGAATCACAGTTTTACACGATAAAATTTGCAGCTGCAGCTGATAAGATCACACATATTGTGCGGATTTGAAACTCTGTCTGACGCTTAAGTTCCAAACTTTGAATCCAGTTTTCTAACTGTGTTTCGGTTTTCAGGATCTCAACTTTTCTCATTAACTAATACGTTATTAAGACTGCTAAGTCTGGCAATTTTAATCACACAGTTTACCAGTAACTGCTAAGTCGTATGTCAAATATTTTCTCTTTACTTGAATGTGCTCCGTTTCCAAGAGGTTTTCTTTTTACCACATTTTAACGTTATAAAATCTTTTTACCGCAGAATTCTAAACATAAAAGACTGAAGCTAGAAACTGTAGTTCACACCAGCGAACTATAAATTTAAAATTAAGTTGAAGTTGAGATACTTCACGAAGAAATTGCTATTTCGAGAGTGCAGTTTAATATTTAGAATGTTACAAGCTGTCGACCTCGAAAGCACTGTGGTGGATTCCGGAGACTTGGACAAGAAGATTAAACTAATATTACCGAGACAAAAACAACGGGACAACAGTGCTAAAGAAATTGATACTTATTATTTAAGCAGTAAAAAGTGGCTGATGGTATTTTTTTTGCGTTTTGACTTTTACAAGAAAATGCCAAGTGCTATCATCATTTAACTTTGCTTGATCAACGATCACAATTGTCACAAAATGAAACAATAAAATATTAAATCCAACCTAATTTGATGTATTGATTTATCCATAATTTCTACCTTTTCTGTTTCAGAGTAATCAATACATTTTCAGTTAGAAAATCATTACGGGTATTTCTATAAAAGTTAACTCTTCAATAAATCAGAATCTATGACCAACTCTAATCCGCCCGACGACGTGAACCACATTTTCTCAGCCCAAAAGCTACCTCCTAGCAAAAATATAGCCGAGTTCAGATTACCAAGGCGGTCTAAATATCGTTGTTTACATCTTGGTCGATAAATTCATAAGGGGAAGGCTTAGGTAAAACAGTAAGTACCTAAATTCTTGTTTTTCTTTTGTACAAAAACTGTAGCTGAATAACTTGGTACTTTCAAGTCGTGGCTTTTATAAATGAAGGGTATATAAACCTAACAAGTCATATTTTTATGGATGTTGCCATAGAGTGCGTGGCGTCAACCTGGCTTTTCTCGTGATAAGGGTCCGATCCACCTGTGTAAATTCATAACAAAGAAAATATTTCGGATATCTATTACACGGTTCAAATACTTGCGAGTGATTTTTTCGACTGACACTATTAATAATGCTTTGCGTATCAATTTTCGTTACTCTCGAAGATAAAATCATGTAAATATGGTTTTCCTCAGAGGTCTAAAGTGACATCTAGTTACGTTATTGATATAAGGGTTTATTATGAAGGCAATTCGAAGAGAATATTGAGATTACTATATGGTACATTAGATTGGATACCTAATGTACCTTTTATTCGTTTATGAAATAGGATTAAGATTATTTCAGTTCGTGATATTTTGACCTATAGTAAAATTATATTATCAGCAGTTGCTTTACCAAATTTCGTTTTTAATCAATAAATCTCTTTGCATTTAATGTATTATTTTTATGGACTCTTATAACTTAAATACAACACGATATTCTCCTCAAATTCTTGGAACTCTAGTTACTAATTATGTACGATTACCTTCAAGGAAAAATATAACACACCGTGAATCCAGGTTCTCCTGAAAAAACACAGAGGACGTGCACTTTAATTAAATGTTTAATTGCAGCTTACCCCAGCAACACAGAATAGATCGGTACAGAAGGACTATACAACGAGCGCAGACGCACGCACACATAGGGATGCTTCACGTTCAAAGAGTGCAAGCAGCAAGCACACTGGCGATTAAAGTTACCAGCCGTTCAGATTTCCAGATATCTCCAGATTTTGGCCATCAGGACTACCTATGTTCAGGAATGCCATTTGTCCGGACTTTTATTTTTAAAACAATAACTTGTACTCGTGTAACAGTACTAAAACAAATAGAATATAAATATTTTATCGTCCAGGTAATATAATCTACATGAGTGGCTTAAAATATTACCTACAAATAAATATATGATATGCCACTGAGCCCCAAACTAGACAGTTAGTTTATATATTATGTATAGATAATGTTAGGATAATGCCTGGGCTTTTGGTGAGGAATTCTCAACTTTCTTAATGGTGTAAACCTACTTGCGACTGGCATTCGTTTGAGGAGAAAAAGAGAGTTTGGGGAGAGATCTACCTATGAAGGTACGGTTCCATGTTGCATGTGCTCTTCTTTTCACTCGTTGTAAGGAGCTAGCCTTCTGTTACCAACTATTTAGTGCCACAGCGAGTAGAATAACGTGAATATAAAGATAATTACCGAGCGACGGTTCGTAAAGCCGGTGAGTTTAATCTGAGGAGCCTGGATTGTGCTATGATTGGCTCACTAAGTACAATTTATTAATTCGAAACCCGACTAGTTATTTCTATACTTAATCAAAGCGAAGTTGTATTTACTTTTAATTTAGTAGCTTCAAAACGATTCACTGGAATTAAAATTCGATGTAATTTTCTTTAATGATAGCCTTCTGTTGTTTTAACATTGGTCAATCAATTGGGGTTGTGAAGGTCAGAAAAGCATTAGCTTCATGTAAAATACTGGTATTCAGCTGCATCCGACACCAACATAATTGGGAAAAGGCTAGGCAAGTGAAGAATCAATGTAAAATCTGCCTAGCCTTTTCCCAACTATGGTGGGGTCGGCTTCCAGTCTAATCGGATGCAGCTGAATATCAGTATTTTAGAAAGAAAGAAAGAAAGAAAAAGTATTTATTGCGACTCGTATAGGATGATCACAAACTAAACTAAACACAGTAAAAAAATAAATAAAAAATCCAAGTTATATATTAAAAAAAACAAAGTAATAAACAGAAAAATGAAACAGAAAGTCCTATACGAGGCCAAAAGAACATTTAAAAAATAAATGTCACAGCGCTGGTATTCTGATAGGGCCCGCTGTGGTGTCACGGGCAGTTACAGAAATAAATAAATGATAAAATAGGTATAATAAATATGTTAAATATTAGCAAATACGATAAAATACACATTTACATGGAGCGACTGCCTTTCTGACTTCCACAACCCAAGTAATGGGTAATACGATACGTCCCTTAGTTCTTACTAAGGAGTAGTTCTGAGATTTTCGGGCTTCGTACGACCCGTAACGACTGCCAAAGATCCACGAATGACAGCCGGGACCAACAGCTTAACGTGCTTCCCGAGGGATGGAGGGGTCTTGGTATGTAAAGATGGTAACTCACATACCAACCGCGGCAAGCGAAGCTTAACCTGATCGATCGACCCGTGGGGCTGTTATTACTTAAGCCACAAACCCTTAACCAATGTAGTGATGAATCGATATAGTGGAATGCAAATTGATACTTATCGCGGCCCGTTCTTGATGGTTTACCGATCATTATTGGTAGACTCTCGTGTTCAGGCTTATAACGAGGCGCCGTTTTCAAAGCTTAGCAAAGTCATCAGGTTTCATGTCTTACAAGCACACAGGAAAACTACCTCCAGATTATTTTTAAAGAATGTTTTTAGATCTTTCATTTAGAGGATTTTATTTTCAACTTTTAAATCTCTAGAACTGAACATTGCAAAATTTATTTAAAAAATAATTGTAGATACCTAGATTCATAAATGTCTTTATTTTTTTGAGAAGGTAAAACTATTTTACAAAAAAAAACAACCGACTTCCAAAAAAAAACTACAAAGTGAAAAATAACTTTAATTTCAGAAGTCGGTGTCATAAACAAAAATGCGAACTCAACGACACCGACTTCCGAAATTAAGGTTATTTTTCACTTTGTAGTGTTTTTTTTTTTGGAATTCAGTTGTTTTTTTTATTATAAAAAAGTTTTTATTAAAGGTCGATATTATAGGCATGTATGTCAAAAAGGGCTCGTCAATCAATTTCCATACATTTGACACGTTTACATAACTTTGACGTCGATATATTTTTTCTATTCAAAATAGTTAACGAAGAATTATTTTAAAGAGATGTTCGCACAGTTCGCGGTTACCAGCCTCTCTCAAACTTACGTCCATTTTACCGAAATATCCGTACATAAGCTAAAAGATGGCACAAAAGTGAATAGAATCAGTACATCTACAAGTATAATACCTATTTGAGCGACCCACTTTGACTTTAAACGCGAAACTTAAAGCGCAAACAGTCGAAGCAAGTTCAAAACGTTTCAAACACTGGATACGGCTGAAATTCAGCACGTAGACGGTAGAATCTTTGAAACCACGGCAGGCATATGACTCCTAAGGGAAAAAAGAAAATTTAAGTTTCATACGACTGAATTGGATTCCCATCGTTTTCCCAGAGGGAAAAGCAGGACTTCAAGCGATGCTAGAACGCATACGTACGATTGTACACTCGGGGAAAAATAAAAAGGTAATGGAACTGCAACGTAGAGAGCATTATTGATTAATAGTTGGAAGAAATACTGTTCATTGGTTCTGGATTTAGATAGATAAGATAGATAAACCATTTATTTGGCGCATACAAAAAGACAGCACAACACACAAAAGTACAATATTAGATGATATCCAATTACCCACATGAACCTAATATAAAAGAAGGTGCCGATATAAAAACAAAAAGAAAAAAAACATACATAGGATTTGATGCTGACGTGAGGCCAAGGGGGTGTCGTTGCAGCATAACGCTGTAGCATTTTCGGTTACTTCAAGTCCAAAGGTGTTTGATATATAGAATAGTTAAACATATACCAGGCAGTTAAAATATTTAAAAAATTACCATTTGATTTAAAAGCATACTGTACACAGGCTCATTCAATGCAAGGCTCAAGGCATTCTGGTTGGGAAGATGTCTCCACTTGATAGATGATTTTTAATAGTATTATCGCTCTGGTGTTTTATTGTGTTATTATGATATTTTGGTATTATTTTCGTATTCATTGCTATTAATTTATTGACAATTGGACTTATAAGCGATGTTTGTTTTATTTTATATGGTTTCTTTAATTATAATATTTTCTAATTACAATTGAATTTAATGTATTCTTATATCTACTACTTACTTATGTTTCATGCTGGGTTATATTCGAACGCAATGTGAATTTATACTGAATAAATAATAAGAAAAGGATATAAGTTTTTGTAGTGTTGGTCAAGCAGCATCCAAAAATGGCTGAAGCATTGCCAAAACCAAACAAAACGTAATAAATGGTAATAGTAACTGACTGATCGTCTATGAGATCCTTGTCATCTTTCTCTTTACTTTACTCCATTTCATCACGTAAGCAACTTGAAGACAATAACCGGATTGACATACTTAGTCTAATTAAATAATCGTGTCTGTGAGTTCAGTAAGCCATCACTATGTGAATAGTGAATAGGTATACCGTACACTCGCCTTATGCAAACAGGATTGTATTCAGCTCAGCAACCGCTCCACTAATACCGCTTACTTGTAGCGGAATAAGCATAACATGCAATATTGGACACATCATGTAGTTACAGAATTTGGGTAGCGTCTGCGTGACCTACTTGGGGTTTATGCAGACGTGACACACTTACACTCATATGTCTAGCCTTTTACCAACTATGTGAATAACTGAATACCAGTATTTTATATGGAGTGATGGCCTGTTAGACCCCCTCAACCCAGTTACTGCGGGTAATACGATACTCTTTGATAAGATTGGTTGTCAGGCTTCTGACTGTCAAATATTTACAAATGACAGCCGGGACCAACGGATTAACGTGCTTTCCTAGGTACACAGGGGTCTTGATATGTAATGGATGGTCACCCATCCACAGACCGACCACGGCAAGCGTAGCTTAACCTTTGATCGACTCGTGCGGCTGTTATTATTTAGCCACGATCCCTCCTTACACAGCTACACTACAGAGGTGAAAATGTCATCTGACAGTGACTGGTTTAATTGGTCTCCGGTCATTTCAGCCACTTGAATTTACGGTAGCCTCAAAAGACTTAATAATCAATCCTTTATTGGCTCAGTGATCGTCGGTCGCTTGCATATGTAGTCCCAATGTCGTCTACGACTACAAACTATACTACATAATTATGTGTGAATGGAACTCGTCCGTTGTTACAAAATGTGGCGGCCACTTTTTTGTGGTGTGGTTGTGGCACGTCTAAAAAGACCCTTAGAACAGTCGAGCGCTTATTTCGATGGCAACATGACACCGTATTCTTATTTAAAGAGATGTGACAGCAATAAGAAAACGTTTTGTTTAGATGACAGACGAAAACTGGGGCATCATTTTATGATTTATTCTTCGTTCGTCTCGAAGTTTTGTCCCACATTCCAAAAAATTCTTAGTGTGTCCCATTGTTAAGATGCCTTCGTGTGTAATAAAGAGTAAGTTTTATAATTGATGCTTGTATTTTTGAGGCTTTATCATTGTTGAAAAAGCCTTTGACCCCAGTAGTCATAATTTCAGCCAAAAGACGTCCAATACTGAACATAGGCCTCTCCCAAGCACCGCCACCTCGACCGGTTCTGTGCTTCTCGCATCCAGCGAATTCCTCCATCCTTCACAAGATCATCGGTCCGCCTTGTGGGAGGCCTTCCAACACTACGTCTTCCGGTACGTACGTGGTCGCCACTCCAGAACCTTTCAGCCCCATCGGCCATCTGTTCTGCGAGCAATGTGCTCTACCCAGTGCTCCTTAAGTTTGGCAATTGATCAGGCTATTGATTATCTGCGAATCTCTTCATTTCTGATTCGATCGTGTAGAGAAACTCCAAGCATTGCCCTTTGGGTGTCTTTTGGCCTTCTAATTAGGCCCATTGTTCCCTATTTTTAGACCCCAGTAGCAGTAATTATTTTTATTGAAAAAAAAACTCAAAGGGTGCCCTTTGAGCTTTTGTTGTATTTTTTTGGTTTCGTGGACATTTCGATAAGTTTCTTGTTTTCATTGTGACAGGACACGTTAATTAATACGATAACAATAGTTGTACCTTAGTGAAGTGGTATGACGGTTCGTGGGCGTTCCGTTTATCTTTTCTCCAAGTTTGTTTTAATTAATTGAATTGAATTAATTGAGTGGTGATTATTAATAATTGATAATTACTAATAATAATTATTGAAAATAAATTGAGTATGTGTTAAATTGTTGATACCTACCATTGTCCCACGCGTCACTCACTATGCAGCCTACACACCGTTGTTGCTTTTACAGATCATTGAACTAATATTATCAAGGATTTATTTTGTGACAATTTCTACGCTATTTCATTTATTTGAATAATGTTTTTAAGTATAATTTATTGATCATTTTATTATTTTAACAGAAATATAATGATGTGAACATGTATGTACTATTTATCTCTCTCACAGCGACTCTGTATTATTAGTTACCGTGATTAGGTATTTTTTCACCTTTTTATTTCAGTAAATTGCTTCGAAAGTTTTGATTTCACTTTAATTTTCACTTTGTTTAGTCGATAGTCTAGTCTAGTTTGTCTAGTCGGTAGTAGTCTAGTTCGAATTAAAACTCTGTATTTTAGCCATTTCAGAAATAAAAATACGGTTCGATATGTCTGATCTACGCTACAATAACACAAAGCGGAATCAATTACGGAGTCCAGTCGTAAAACTTCCTTAGGCTCCTTTATGGGCACAGGGTCAAAGCATCTGCTTCTAATGGCCCACTTTTATTGCTATCTGTAATATCGACTTATGGCCGACATATTAATTTCACACCAATTTCGTAATGAAAGTACCGACATCACCTCTTATAATACATATATATCTATGTACTTATATTCTGTTTAAGCATCAGTTTTTTTTTTTATTGTTGAATAGGCCCGCTCTTGACCTCGATCACGCCTGATGGAAAGCGATGGATGAGGTCTATGATTGAACGAGCGTGCCCAGAAGATGCCTATGGCACTGGAACTCCCACGCATCGACAAACCGCAGCAGGCTTCTTGACGCCGGACTCCGGTGGGAGGGTGGTTGCAAACAAGACGGGCGTTAGCCCTACCACCGCAAGGAAAGAATTGGCCAGTCAAATAAGATGTACAGTGTGACTGTTCAGGATGCGCCGAGCGCTCGGTTTAGTTGAGTAACTGGCGGAACAAACTGCGCTACACGAGGAGGCTTCTTCATGCATACCAGTTTAAATATCATTTATAATACCTATGTTAGCGCGGGGAGCAATGAAAGAGTGGACTGTATAAATAGGCAATGGTTTATTGCCGTTCTTATTAACAAAATAAACTTCCGGACAAACAATAAATTAAGATAGGGGTCCGTGGAAGCGAGTGGTCATCGGCCCGAGCCGTGTCGTCGCCGCGCCGCTGCGCCTCCGCTTGCCAATGTCGTGCTGATCACGCTGCCTACGCGTGCAGGCCGCGCACAAGGTGTTGTGTTGGCTTTGATTCAAAACAACCTATGTATATTCTTTTTAGGCTTGGAAACATGCTGGTCCCGCTCCATACGACAATCTAGGTCTAGACAAAATGAAACTAGTGAGAAATTCGTGATAGAAAAGGGTTTTCTATCAGGAATTTCAATTAATGGAAATAACAATGCCCGACCTAGGCATCGAACCCAAGACCTAATCCTCAACAGTAGCACTTGCGACCACTAGACCAACGAAGTATTCAAATTTTTATCTCTAAAATAAAATTCTGGTTTATTTTGAGAGTTTAAATAGTTTTGTTTAATTTAAATGGAATCGCTAATTATAATTGCTAAAGCGAAAAATTAAAACGCTCTTTGTTTTCATTTTTGTAAAATGGTCTGACATAAAATACCTTCAGGCGATATGAAGGTCCTTGCCTTAGCCTTTGAACGCAAAACCTTTTCAACTTTGATTGAAACTTATGTATAGTTGAAAGCGCTTACTTAAACAAAATGACACCCACAGACTTATTACTTACTGTATGTATAATCCATTGGTTTAGGTAATTAACTAAAGGTAAACAAATCGTAAAAAGGGTATTTATAGATGACACTTTCTTGTTTAAAAATACGTTATTATTTTCGATTTTAACGATAGTTTCCTCTTTTATTAGTATGTTAAACTTTATCATTTATTCTTAAACTACTTGAGCACATTTTTTTAGTTTGATTTATAATTAAAATATATTATTTTGTAATATGTCTATTGTAAAGAGCCCAAAAAGACAGGTTCTCTAAACCTTTAATAAAAAACGAATTAGATAGCGATGCTAAATTAAAGAGTACAACTGTGACGTAACATGAGCAAGTGACAGATACATAGGTATTATTACGTTTAGTCGGTTTCTTTTGTTTAGTATAAGTTTACTCAAAACATTGCTTGTTATCATGCGAAACTTTTGACGTTTTCATTGAAATTGCCTAATTATATCATAAAATAACTTCAATAAAGGTGCGTGGGAATAGACATTGTTGAAATTTTAGTATGCTTGTAACCCTGTTTCAATAAATAAAATGATTTTAAAATTTATAACGAAAGGTTTAGCACACATGAACCACAAGTTTTTTTTTGTTACTACCTAAACCATAATCACATTGGCAAGGAAACAATTTCACTGACACAAAATGTCCAATATACATCTATTGAAAAGACGTAGGTATTTTCATAATTATATTGAAAACGGACCTTTGTCTGACTAAATTCGATCGCCAATTCTAAAGGAAACTCCAAGCTTTGTAGAAGAAAGTTCTAGAACTAACCACTTGTTTCATCTAAATTCACGTAATCGCTATTGGACAAACAAATAATTGGTTCACTCTGTGAAGATAGCACTTTGATAAATAAATAAATATAGAAGAGGGAAGGTGAACAAACAGATAAGTATACAGGCACCTTATTTGAAGATACTTTTAAACAACATTGTACGTGTGCAGAGTAGTCAAATCTTTTATATTAAACTTATAATCACACTTATAAGAGAATCTTAAATCTAAAAGTTATTAACCACTCAATTTCAATGAAACATCACTCTTAAAAGTGAATATTAAGCCTAAAATGTTATTAACCACACAATAATTTAGTATTTAGTTTAGTGGATTAGTTTTTATTTTTGTAACTTTTAAATGTTTACTGATAAAATATGGCTGAACCTATTTCCCTATATCTCCATGTACCCGCCAATTTTTGCAAATTTAAATATCTTGCGATTGTAGAGGAAAAGTCATTATTTTTGCCATTAGGTACACCAAACTCTGTGTTTGAATGTACTAGGTACAAGGTGTAAGTACTTAATATCGTTCTTGGAATTTCAGTTGCTATTGAATTGAATGGCAATGAAGCGGACTAATTGCGTAACGTACTAACAATAGCAATGCCTTTCGTTTCGACAGTTCAACTTTATTCATTGCGTTATTTACGTTGTCGAGCAGACAAATGTTTCGAAAATGTGAAGCAATATCCTTCAAAATTATTCAGATAGCACCCAAATTGCGTAACTCACTATCAGTCGGAATCTGAATCATTTTGAAGCAAATTTCTAATCCATTGCTGTATAAGTTCGAAAAATGTATCAGCTCAACACGTAAATAACGCAATGAATGTTGTGGAACTGTCAAAATGAAACCGATTCCGATTGATAATGTGTTACGCAATTGCCCCGCTGATTGTGATTAACTTTCAATCACAATCTGTGTATTACGCAATTAGGGTGAGTTTGAGTCAGAGAGCTTATAATTGACTTTCGAACCGAACTTAATGTCTCCAAGAAGTGAAATCATGATCTTATTATCAAAGAGGCGATATGAATTGGCTTCGGAGAAATCTGCAACTGTGCTCTGATTTTATGCTAACTTAACTTAACTTTTATGATTTGCTTGCTTCTTTTTTTTTTTTTTTTTTGCCTACCTATTTAAATCAAAATACGTAGGTAGGGTATTTTTTGAGCTTATTTCTATTGTATGTTCGAGCAGTGGTAGCCCAGTAGTATCAGCCACAACTTGTGGATCAAGTTACTAGGTCGTGAGTTCGAAGGCACGTCGCTTTACTTTGTGTATTTAATTTCATCACCACTGCTTTCAAAACGGTGAAGGAAAACATCGTGAGGAAATTAGCATGCCTTAGAACCAAAAATTCGAAGACTTGAGACATCCACCAACCCGCACTGGGCCCGCGTGGCGGATTACGGCCCAATTCCTCTCATAGAGAGTAGACCCTAGTATTAGTTAGGAGTTCTATTGTATATTGTGTTTTTTAGGTCACGCTATGCGGATTACGGTGCGGATTGTGGTGGATTACGGCCCACTCCCTCTCACAGAGAGGAGGCCTGTGTCCCAGCAGTGGGAACATTATAGGCTGATTATGATATGATGATTATGATGCTATAGGTATGCGTGATGCCTTCTGGATAACTTCAAGTTCCGTGACTGTTTTAGTATAAAGTACATACCTAGAGGTACCCAGTTTATTACCTAATATGTTCCTTTCTAGACCGAGTTCCAAACGTCTATATACGAAGTACGAAGGTCTTCGATATCGGAAAGCGTATTATGGAACTCAAATAAAGTTTGGCAGGACAACCTGAATGCCAATTCCCGTAATTAAAAACGTTCAAAATCTGGTCGCAATCTCATCTCAGCGACAATCAACGTCAAAACCATAACAAAATAAAAAATGTTGGGAAACTAGAGGTATTTTTGACAGATCGATACTGAAATCAGACTGTGAACGTTCTTAAAATCACGAAAATTGCCCCTCTGGTAAGGCGCAGTGATGACAGGTGGAATAAGGCTGTAACAGAGTGGCGTCGAAGGACTGGAAGACGAGATATCAGTTGTCCGGCGTCGAGATGGGCCGACGACTTTGCCATCACGGGTAAAGCTGGGTGAGGCTGGCACGGGAGCGTGGGGATTGGCAATAGAAAAGAGAGGTCTATGCCCAACAGTGGGTGAAGTCGGGCTGTGGATGATGATGATGATGTTTCTTTCTTTGACACCAAAATAAATAAATAAAAAGTCCTCCAGACCGTATTTCGGCCACGGCGGCCAATCTCAACGGAGACTACCCTTCGGCGCACAAGTGTTGTGTATTATAATGCACAAGTGTGCGCGCAGACTCAAATGCACTCCCTCTTCCCTCACTCTCAAAGTCCGATGTGGCGGCAAACCGACACGACTGGAGAGACATCAAGCGCAGGACCAACGGCTTAACGTGCTTTTTGAGGCACTGGGGTTACACACCGTCAACTTCCAAACTCCGGGCTGCTACTAAGAAATTCCTAATGGAAAAACTCAATAACACTTCGCCCGACCCGGGAATCGATCCCAAGACACTCACGCTCAGCAGTCGCGCTTGCGACCACGAGACCAACGGGGCAGTTAGCAAAAAAGTTGCAAAATAAATACATAGAACGTAAAATAAACTAGCTTTCTCACTCAGTACATAATTTTTTACCTTCCATTTCTCACAAAAAAAAAACTGCAATAAAAAGTCTACCTAAATGCATTTTTTTCAGCGTGCTCATTACAGCTCAGTCTGATTTTCATTGTAAGAATATTTCACAGTTATTTTATGCGCAGAAATGAATGCGGCAAGCTTTTGAAATTTGATTTGAAAAAAAAAAGAAAAGACTTGTTCTTTTTGTGGACACGTACACTAACTTTAACACAGTCGTCATGAACTATATCACTGTATACTCGACCACCATTATTCGCGTTGCTGAATTTTGGGCCAAATATACAAGGTCGATTTAAATTAGTTAGCGCAACTTCATAGACTTGTTGGGTATCGACATCTAGGTATCTAACATGAAAAACCAAAAAATATATGATTTAATGATTTTTCGACGTCAGCCCTCGGGTAGAAATCTTACTTCGGTTTAAAGACCTTTATTTCTCATTAAGACAATCGTCACTTACATGAGAACAATAAATCTTATTAGTAATTATATTATATCAGTGCGGGTAGAAGAAAACAAATAAAAAGAAGTATCATTGACAACAAAATTGGAAGCGAGTTTACTGCATTCCTAAGATAAGGCGGTGGCACAAGTTACAAGATGTTGCTGTTTTAGACAAAAATGAACCCAACACAATCAATATAGTGTTTCATCGTTGTAAATAAAAGTAAATAATTTATTTTTAAATATGTTGAGTGAAGTCGCTTCTTTTACATCCTTTGGAAGAGTATTATAGAGCTGTGCTCCACCATAGGTTAAGTTATTTTTGCCGTAGTAAGTTTTGCAGTATTAGTTAGTTTTGTATTTGCTTCTCTCACCTTCTGTTGTGAATGTAATGCGTGAATGAATCTGTTTGTGAATAATTTTATAGATAAGTATGCATGTGTTATACAGAGTGTAATTTTAATCACCGTTTTCCTCTTAAGGGGTCATTGTACTCATCATTATGAACAACTTTTACTATGGGACAAAACCTGAAATTGTAAAAAAAAAAATCAGCTGTTCCCTACATTTTGACGAGTTATGCGAACATAAATGTAGGGAACAGCTGATTTTTTTTTACGATTTCAGGTTTATCGTCCAAAATAGTTTATCATTAAACCATACATAGTAATGTACCTAAGATAACCTCGTGAACATCGATCGGTTTTTCATAATTTCCGTTTTTCTCAAACTATCCTAGTACTGCGGAGAACAAACCCAAAAAAAAACATTAAAATGGTCGAGCCAATTCAGAGTTTTTGTGAGACTAACGCACGCAGGGCAATTGATTTTTATATAATATAAGCCCCTCGTCGCGCGTCGTCAAGGTGTTTGCTATGAAATCCAATAAATCCTCGAACACGCTTCTTTAGCATAGGTATGTAAGGTTAATATATGATCTCACAATCTAATAACTTAGCTACCTACTCTTATTAATAAAATATGCTAAAGTTTGGAACCAAGCTTTCAGCATACAAAATAACTTGAAAAATTGCGTCAGGCGCACATAACGTCATCATTCTACTTTTTCAGCAATTTTCTAACATCATAGGAGCACATGGAATCCGATCTAGCATTCAGACAATTGCTTTCCTAGTTTTGATCAACTGGATCAGTGGAGTAAGCCGTTCAAATCGATGCTCGCTGTTCGCCACAGAGATACGAATCTGTAGGTATAATAGTCGAGTTTCATGCACGGAGACCGGAAGGGTCTCGATATGTAAACAAACCTGGCCTATGCAAGGTTTGATCGCAGCAACGTTGCTTAAGCATCCTCCAATTCCATTGACACGAACCGAGATGTAGCGCACAATACGCGTGGCAACGCTTCAAATTCAAGTAAAATACAAAATAGTATCACAGGCATCTTTGCGTAGTACAGCTACTCATGTAAAAATGAGACTATGTGGTACACCCAGAACATACAGGATGGGATGGTTGCATCGACGCAAACTATAACTCAGCACATGATTCTAGACCCCTTTTTTTTTTTTGGATGGGAAATCATCTAATGACTCCTCCCCGCTTTGGGTGGAGCGGAAGGGAGTGTCAGACTCTTACTGACTAAAACCCACCCGTGTTCCTTCCTTAGCCGTTTATGTTCCGGGGCAGCGGTAACCCTTTCGGACGATCCCCCTACCCCGGATTCTAGACCCCTTAGCGTGGAAATGTTGGTTATCAAAAAATAAGTCGGCTGTTTCGTAGAAAAGTGCAATACGTATAGATGCAGTCAAAATGTATGGAACAGCAATTTTTTTTCAACTCATGGGTTCAGTTCAGAACATAGACCGTGGTTCAGAATCATTAATGAATTCATGGTTACAGTTTGCGCGTCGATGTCCCTTATATGTAAAAATTACAGTTTACCTAATAAACCAGATTTTAAACCTTTTGATTTTGATACATTTTATGAAAGTTATCGTGGTGGTAAATGTATAGTGGAGGGGCTTGTGGCTAAGTAAGGTCGATCGTTAAGTTAAGCTACGCTTGCCGTGGCTGGTCCGTGGATGGGTGACCATATTCACATACCAAGACCCCTCCGTGCCTCGGAAAGCACGTTAAGTCGTTGGTCCCGGCTATCATTCGTGGATCTTTGACAGTCGTTACGGTTCGTCAGAAGCCCGAAAGCCTGACAACCAGTCTTACCAAGGGGTATCGTATTACCCAGTAACTGGATTGTGAAGGTCAGATAGGCAGTCGCTCCATGTTAAACACTGGTATTCAGCTGCATACGGTTAGACTGGAAGCCAACCCCAACATAGTTGGGAAAAGGCTCGGCAGATGATGACATATTATGAAAGTTCATCATGCCTTTGGAAGGTTCTCTTTTTACTAATTAAAGATTTTTTGTACTAAATGCTTTTTCTTACTATTTGTACTTACTATCTTATTACTTACATATGTACGTCATCCGCGGCCCTTCTGCAGAGTAAGTTTTCTTCCAAGAAACTAATAAAAGGCAACTTACCTTCTATCGGATCTTTCCGTTACTTACCGTTTCTCGTAAATTATCTCACTATCTTCACTTTCAAATTTCATCAGGCGAAAGCACTCAACTCGGTCTTCTCTGTACCCTCGTTACAAGTGCCTTACTAAAGGGCTACGTCTACACTTCGTTTTGTGACGTCACTGGTTACTTAACATGGATGTTTAACTTCCTACATTGGTGGATGGAGGTCATCCCAACTAGATATACCTAGTTGGCCCCGTTGAAAGTACTCTCCGTATATTGATGCGAGCGACAATATTAATTCGCAGTTTTTTTGCAGAATTTATAATAATATAGATAAGATAAAATAAGAAAAGATAATATAAGAAAAGATAATAATAAAAAGTATTTATTTGTTATTTGCTCAAACATGTGTACACACACAAGAATAAAATGCATGCAGGATAACATAAAAAATAAAGCATCAAATATGTTTGCCATATAGTACGGCGTGCAAATATTATGAATAATAACGATTTTCAATTAGGTACTAATTTCAAGTCAAAATAATTAATGTTATGTGAATGAGCAAACAATTTATAAATTATAATTGTCAATAGTAAGAAACTTTATCTAATAGTTGTTGAAGTCGTATCTTTTTAGTATTTTATGCCAAAGTACGCAGCTCATTTTCTTTCTACTTAACTTGTACTCTATAAATTAGGTAGGTATACCTACGTATGATTCTCGAAAGAATAAGTATTTTTATTCCAAAAGAAAGGTACTCAATGTTTGAATAATAGACAAAGGGGCATCTAAAGAAGTCGCCATGCGAGAGTATTAGGGAAGGTCGTATTATTTTAGTATAACATTAGAGAATAAAGTATTGTTTTTGTTGGCCAGTCAAGCACAACTTTGAGTGAAATAAGAATTATTTCTACTCGTTATAGATATAAAGCGGAAAAAATATTAAAGGTTTTCATAAAAAGTTGATATTTTGGTCATTGATTAAACAATCACTTATTTAAACAAGAACTTATTCGAAAACAAAATTCGGTTAAAAGAAATCGGCAATTCCCTTTAAGATTTGTTGATATTGAGGATTGACAAAAATATACCTAATCCACGCTAATAATTTAAACGCAAAAGCGAATTTCCTTTCCGTGTAACTTTTTTCTTTAAAATCGTCATCGTATCTCATTTTTATTATCAAATTGACAGTGGAATGTCACTGACTTAGGGCCGGTTGTTTCAAACGGTTGGTTAACGTAACATACGTACGTCAAATATTAACGATTACGTAGGTACTCATTATTATTTGACGTAAGTCAAGGCCATAATTTTGTAACTGTAACTTGAAACAACGTTTTTTGGAGATGGGAAATCCTGGGCCCAGCAGTTAACTAGTTGAAATGGGTATTAAAAAAACCGTTATATTTTTCTAAAGGAAATCACAAAATACAGTACCATGTTTCTATCTAGGAAGCGAGAAAAGTTAAATTAAGTTATGAAACTAAATAATCGATTAAATACACACATCAAAAGTGTCTAGGGATCAAGCATTTTTATGCGGATTTCTTGAGATTGAGATGTGGCTTTGTAATAAATTTATGATTTTATAAATTTATATGGATCCTTTTTGGTGCATTTCATAATTTGAATCAGGAACTGTGAATCAAATTCGAGTAAAAGATGAAAATCAGCTGTCAATATTTTCCCTATAAAAACATACAACGCATTGAAGACATTATTAGTGCTACTGTTTCCCTACTACTGATTAAAACCAACGTTATTATGGAGCGGCGACGTCATTTAAGCAGGGAAGAAATGCTCAGAGCCGTGGGTGGGAATGATAGAAGCTGGTTCCCGGCAACGTACTGTGGCTTTAGCTCTGAATACAAGTCAGAGTGTTATCAGTCGACTTTGGACACGTTACCGAAGCACTGGTACCGTGGCTGAGCGCCATGGAGGACGGTATCGCTGCACCACACGGAGACAAGACCGATACATTCAAATCTTAACTCGAAGAGCTCCAACAATAACCGCCATGATGTTAGCCGTGAGGCTTCATCACTCTTCAGGGAACTTAATTAGCGACCAAACAGTCAGAAACCGCTTGCATGAAGTGAACCTTCATTCCCGAAGACCGCTACGGGTACCACCTATAGCAATGCACAATCGTAGGATTCGATATCAATGGGCTCTTGAACACAGAAATTGGGCAGAAGAACAATGGCGTTTCGTGTGCTTTTCTGATGAGTCTCGTTTTGGTATGAGACCGGATACAAGACGTATACGACACTGGAGAACCCCTGGACGCCAACAGCGATTAAAATCCTGCCAGGAAGTCCATCCTTATAGTGGTGGAACCATCATGGTATGGGCGGGTATTTGGATCGGCGGAAGAACTGAGTTGATTTGGATCAGAGGCAACCTCAACGCTCAAATTTATGCTGAGACGATTGTATCAGACGTCATCGTTCCTCTACAAGTGCAAATCGGTCCCTTATTTCAGTTAATGCATGATAATGCACGACCGCACACCGCAAGAGTTGTAAGACAGACTCTCGCCGCAGCTAACATCAATGTCCTGCCCTGGCCTGCTCAGTCGCCAGACTTGAACCCGATTGAGCATGCATGGGATATGCTACAGAGAAGAGCTCTGCCGAATATGGAGGGTATCCAGTCGCAAGAAGACCTTTTTTTGTTGTTGCAACGAACATGGGCTGCCATTCCACAGCGTGATTTGGATGAACTCATTTTGAGTATGCCAAACCGATGTTCTTGTGTTGTTAGTGTTCGCGGTAGAAACACGGATTATTAATTGTTTAAGTTACCCAATAAAATTTTAAAGAAAACTGTTATTTCAGTCTTTTTTTCGAACTTTTGTGTTAGTGGTTCAAATGTCAAAAATCCCTTTATTAGGAAAATGGCAAATTTCTTTATTAATGCTAAGGTGACTTGGTTTATCGTTACTGTGACAAACGAAAACACTTTATTTGATGAATCCTTAAAGAAAATTTTAATTAATATCAATCAGGAGAAAAGTTATTGCAAAAATATATGTTGATCCCTAGACACTTTTGATGTGTGTACATACCTGAATTCTTAGTAATCGATAATGAATAAATCGGTAAAATCTCAGAATAATGTATGAAAACCGAATGACAAATGCTTATCAATCGTTTCGTGGAATCGATTCATAGCTTATGGAGTTCCTTTAAGTTTTCTTCATTTAGCAACACTGGTCACCAGTATAGTCTAAAATACTCTGTGCAGGTCACCAACTGACAGATGACAGGCAGAAAAAATCCGGCACTCGTTCGTTTTCTTTCGTTGTGAGTACGCGCGTATTTTGCATGTTATATTGAATAGCCCCACGACCTCGGCTTTGCATATTATAAAAGACTATTCGACGAATCTTGCTACTTTGAATTACCTGGCTCTCTATTTTGGACCACTGATTACGCCTATCGATCGGATATTGACGACATGGATCGCTGTGTGAATTGTACCATTGCAACTTCATATAACTATATTCATAACTTAATTCCTGAATAGCCAAATTTCACCAAATTTTCAATGAGGCCTTGTTATTATATCCTCTTACAAATAAGTCTAGGTTGATTGAGTTAACACCTGGGCCCAGGACACTATGGAGTCTTCCCCTTCTCCTTTGTAACTGTAACTTGAAACAACGTTTTTTTTTGGTTTGACGACAGTTAGCGCCATTTTTAACGTATACGCGTAAGTCAAGTGGACGTGAAACAACCCGCCCTTAAACGCTAATGTACCAATATTGAACAGTTGCTGTATTTTGGATCTTGCTATGATTTCTTTCTGTAAGTTTATTTTGTGTGCGTTTCAAACTTACGAAGCAGCTCACGGCTTTCACACTCAACTGATTTACATGAAAGGCAGAGAAGTACGTAAACATCTGAAATAGTAAAAGACTGTAATTTCATCCTACAAAATTAAAAAAGTTCACACGCTTGTGAAAGCCCTGGCAGTATTTCTATAAAATAAACATTACACGCGCAATTTTAACGACAGCTTTAAAAAACTGCAAACGAGGTACTTAAATTAAAATACTTCAATTTTAAAGCTCATGGGCAGCCAACTCATTTGAAAGTTTTTTCATTACTAGCACAGTGTAGATGAGGGCTGTGGTTCTGTGAGTGTTCAGTGTAACCAAAACCACTCCGAGTTTAGGCGGTCCAAATAAAATTAGCATTTTTCTCCCATTAGCTAAAGGGTCGACCACTTTTAGGGGCTGATATAGACTTCAGAGCAATGAGAATGCACATGGAAAATATAAGGTGTTTCAAAATTAACCCAACAAACTTTAAGAGGTGTTTAGACCATCGAACTGAACAACTTTCACTATGGGTCAAACTCTGAAATCACGAAAAAAATCAGCTGTTTAATAATACAAAAGTTCAATACCTACTTGACCAAAATGTATGAAACAGCTGTTTTTTTTCGTGATTTTACAATTGGTCCCATAGTGAAAGTTGTTCAGCTCGATGGTCTAAAGCATCTCTTAAAGTTTGTTGGGTTAATTTTGAAACACCTTATATATTTATCTTTTTGCGATCGTATTTTAATTAAATGCAAGTGAAACATAGTACATACATTCAATTAACTACGTAAACTCATAAATTTAGAGCAGTGGTGGCCCGGTGGTATTGGCCCAGACTTACGAGTTGTAGATCGTGAGTTCGAGCCTAGGCAGGTACTTTAGTCAGTGTATTTAATTTCATCACCACTGCTCTCAAAACGGTGAAGGAACACATCGTGAGGAAACCAGCATGTCTCAAAGCCAAAAATTCGAAGACATGTGACATCTACTAACTCGCACTGGGTCCGCGTGGTACAGACGCCAGCACATCAAGTTACTACAATCTGTCAAATTTCTTTAATAGATTGTCAACTTTATCGCTGAAGTATAAGGTTCAAAGTTGTTTGGGAAAATTTGACAGATTGGGGTAGGTTGATGTGCTGGCGTCTGTACATCCACTTCCTCTCGAAGAGAGGAGGCCGGTGTCCCTGCAGTGAGAACATTATGTTCTATTTTTTTTTTTGCAAGAAAAGCTTAGTACATAAACTCAATTAACTAAATAAATAAACGCCTTTTTCTCAAAAGATTACCTTACACGTTTTTGCTGTTTATTTGACTCAACGACAAACGATTCCAAATAAATATTGTCACCATTTTAATTAATCTTTTGAGCATTCTGTCTCTTAAAGAACTCATTCTCCCTCCACGTCAAGCAAGTTGATATAGTGAAATTGATCGGCTACTTAGCAAAGTACCTATAGGGTGGAGTAAAACAACAATATCTCAAACAAGTGGGAGACAAACAAGTAACACAGACAGAGTTACAGAAGTCCTACAATTTCGTCTAAAGTCTAAGTGTATGCTCGCCTAAATTAATTGAAGCCGAAGCCCCTTGTGTATAGGAAAGTTAATTTATAAGTAGCAAAGTTCTTGTCTGTAGTTGGAGAGTGTGAAGTAAGACAAACATACCCTGAAGTGTTCTTCATCTTTTATCTTTGAAACAGGCGCGAGTTACATCTACTTTAGCTTTTACTACCAATTTCAAATAACAATACAAATATCAATTAGCAGTTTTAGCAATTTATTTACCACAAATAATGAAGCAATTGTTTTGTGACTAGGTCGGTACAACTCTCAAACTCAAACTCAAAGCATTTATTTCTATTAAACCATTTACAGGCACTTTTGAATTGTCAAAATTAAATAGTCGGTCAGTTAGTCAGAAAGTTGAAGCTAGTTGCTATACTTTAATAGCAAAAAGCACTTTATTATAGGTTCGGTACTTAGAAATCATTTGTTTGACTTGTTTAGTATATTCCATTGCTGAACACAGTGCAGCTGATACATTAAAAAAAAAATTACTAACGTACAGATATCCTATTCAAAAGCATACTAACAGTACTGCTAATAGAACTAACAAGATTACACATTTTTCAGTCCCATAAATACGTACGGAAGTATCATCTCTTGCTCTGCCGGTCCCCCGTCCGTATTTAGGGGCGAGGGCAAAGAGGTGATCATAGCCGTCGGAAATCCAATGCTGAACATCGAACCGGTAAATATACCGAACCGATAGGCGAAAGGGTGCACGCGAATAGCTTTACAAAATGGCCGACTTATATCAATGACAGAAAAGGGATATTGATGTTTTAATTTCGGGCACGTTCGTACAAATTGAAATGAAGTTGTTAAAAAGAAATAGGTGTTTCAGTGTGTTAATTAAAACGTAACAAAGTCAGCATTTTTAAACTAACAGCGACAGCGATGCGGATGAGTACTTCGACGCCTAAGTGTCCTTTGGTTTTTATTTTTTATTTATTTGTATAGTAGGTTAGTTAGGCTTTTATTTTAGTATCTAGTGTATATAGTTATATAGTACCAACACAAGAAAAATGAATCTTTTTTAAGGAAATAATGAAAGACAAATTATAATTTAAAGAACTATGAAATTAATTGAAACAAGGCTGAGTGGAGTAACTCTACCGACACTGAGATTTCATGAAGGGGTTAATTTAGTAGGTAAAGTTTTTTAAAAGAAAGGTAGTTTTGTTTCATTTCCATCACTACAGTTTTTTTGGATTGCTGATACAGAAGAAACTCCAGTCTTTCATCGTTTTTCGACTCTCACGAATCTGTATTATCCCGGAGATTATAAATTGTTAAATCTTCAAACTTTTTGGGATTGTCAGATTTAATGCTACTTATAAGCATCACAGAATGAAATTATTAGTACTACTCATCTGCTTATTGCGAATAATTCCATGTACAGACATCTTGTAGAATCTGCAACGCTCGTAAAAGATCAAGCCTTCTTCTTATAAGAGTCGTTAAGGAAACTCATTACTCATTCAATTATGCTAATTTTGTGTCTGATGTATTTTTTTTTTCTGTGCTGACTCGAAACATAAAGTGAATTGGTGGTTTTAGTGGCTTGTTGTATTACTAATTTTTGTTTTAGAGAAATGTTTGCATTTCTCTAAACTCTTTGTTTTTAATACGATACACGTATGTATACGCTATTGCTGCTGTCTGTATTAGGTTCGATTCACAGGTCGTGCAAAGTGTTACTGGGTTTTTTCATCAGAAATTTCTCAGTTAAGTAGCAGCTCGGAATCTGAATTTGTGCCCGATTGATGACAATAGGCTCGGCCCCATTTATATGGGACTTAAACATAACTGGCGAAATGTGGGTTTACTACAGGTATACACATCAACTAACCTTTTGAGGATGACAGACGTGTTATGTTACGTATACTTCTTGTTTCGTATTAAGATCAAAAGAAAGAAAAAAAAGAGGAAATAAAAAGAAAAATATGTTTATTTGTCACAGAAACACGTGCATACAAAAAGATAATTAACTCGAGTAGGTAAACAGATAAATCAAAACAAAATAGATCTCCATATACCTAGGTAATGACGTACACAAAATAGAAATAGTCGGCGGCTGCACGTCATGATGGTGACAAGAAGGCTTCCACTCAGCATGATGCTGTGCTATAGAGGACCCACAGCACGTCATGCTTACGGAAAAGTCATGTAGAAATATATAAAAACCTTGTATTAAAAATCCCATCAATTTATTAATCGACCTCTTTTGGTTCGGTTTAATTTCAGTCCAGTGTAACCAATATTCTTCTTTTCACACAAATACAAAATGATAAAATTTCAAATTGGTTGACTGTTTATGAAATTCATTCATGAAACATACCTCGCAATATTGCCGGTGTGATACAAACCATTCCTTGATTAATTTACTGCCGCAGAAAATATTGAATAAGAGACGCAAAAATGCAAATATTTGAACTGTCGACGCGGCAAGGATCAACTTCTCTTCATATTTCATTATAATGTATTTGTAAAGTTTCATCTTTCGTTTGTCGCTAGGGCTCAGAAGCTTTTCTCTTCAAGTTTCTTCTCTGAAATAACAATATTACTGTCACGCAATTTGTCGCCCAGTCATTTTGATAAATGGGCAAATAAAATACAAGTTACAAAACCTACTTTTCCAGTCACACTTGGCAACTGACAGCGTTATAACTCAATCACTGGGGAATAAATCAAACAAACGGATAAATTTCTTGTTTTATTTTATACAAGGTTCTAACCGTGACGTCGTTCGGGGGAAATGTTGTTTCTCTTCTTGCTGTATTGCAGTTATACAAACAAAGTTATGTTATTTATCTGCCAAATAAACTCCATCAGCTGTAAATAATGTCGCTGGGAAATAATGCAGGAGTCTACGGTTATTTGTCTCTACGGTTTGAACTGGATTGGGTACTATCATTCTTTTCTTCTACAAAAGTTAACAAAGCAGATAAAAACAATAAAGTACGTCATTCAGACAGTAAAATTTTGATTCAAAATAAACGTTCAGAAGGCCAATTTCCGTAATTAAAAACGTTCAAGATCTAGTCGCAATCTCATCTCAGCGACAATCAATGTCAAAAACTTATCCAAAAATGTAGGGAAATTAGAGGTATATTTAAAAGAATGAGACTCAGACTAGAACTATGAACGTTCTTAAAATTACGAGATACTAATATAATACTATACTGATCTTAATCCACAATGCTAAGAAACATACCTTTCACTTGTAAGATAAAATAAGTGGCAAAAGTGTTTTAAAATCATAGAAAACTCAATTGCAAGGTTGTTAACCGAAGAAATACAGAATCAGGCTAGTCTCTCAATCACTGTCCATCGCCACCGGCTTATCACAGGCTTGAGAAAAAGGTTACCAGAGTGGTGTGCAGACGTGAAGACAGTTTGTTTCAAATTTAACGAACAGACCTATGAGACCTTTGAGATATACATCTCAAAGATAGTGGCGCTCACGGCTATCCAAGCTAAGGTTACGAGCAAATTATTGCCGTTGGCCATTTTACCGCCCCATGTGGTTGATTTAAATGGGATTTGACCCCCGTCGCTTTACCTTACCCTCGGTTTATGAAAGCCCTAAGCCCGGCCAGTAAATCTGTTGCTAAATCTCATATACAAGCTGTTATATTCGGTAGATAAAAATATCAACAACAATCAAATGAATTTACTTTAAATTCGAACACAAATAAGAAAAAAAATTAAAAAACTTAAAAAATATATATATATATATAATTTAAAAAATAATGGCTAAATATGTAATAATATATGAAATATGGAATATGTATAAATTGGCTGCCCTTGTCATCTTATTGTAATAAGATAAAAATGCAAAACACATAATAAAGAATTATTATACACATAACACAACTGTTATGTGTAAAAACATTAATTCATATTATTGATTTTTTATTGTTCTTCTAATACGCTTAAAGGTAAAGAAAGCTTACCTAGAATCTTAATAATGCCATAGCAGATTTTCAAGAGATGTCGTCTATTGTGGCCTTGTGGCAGAATCCGTTCTTAAAAAAAAACCGGTCAAGTGCGTGTCGGACCTCGCACAATGAAGGGTTCCGTAGTTGGAATGAATTTATCCCAAGAACAAACTTAACATTGTAGTTGAAAAGCATTTTCTCCCATACATTGCAACTGCAAATTTAAGTTGGTCGACTATTACTCGTAAACTTGTAAAGCCCACTTAAGTGTGATAGTTTTCCTTTAAACTTCGTTATATATAGGTACTACTGCCGTGACATTTGAATTTCTAACTACAACAGTTTAGTTGGTAGAGGGGGGGACACTTGACTCTAACGAAAATTTGTACTTTAAAGCTTGATAAGTCACGAACGGTTTACTTAATCAAAAAACATTCTTCACAAACACCTAATATTTTTGAAAGACCTATCCAACGACATCCCACAATATAGGAAAGACGAAAATAAAAATTATCATCCCCACTTTACATGTAGGGGAGGTACCCTAAAACATTTTTTTTTCAAAATTTTATTTTACCACTTTTTCCGCATCATTAACGTGTATACTCATGCCAAATTACAACTTTCTAGTAACAATAGTTTTTGAGCTAAACCGCGGACAGACAGACAGACAGACGGACATGGCGAAACTATAAGGGTTCCTTGTTGACTACGGAACCCTAAAAACTCGTTATTTACTCTAGCGTAGCAAGTTTCAATCATTTTGTTTTACTTGAATTTTGTACATACATTACTCGTAATAAAGTCTCGGTGTGGCCAGGGGCGACTCTTTTACGTCATAACTATACTACTATACTTGCTGAAAGGTCGTTTCGCCCCAGGATATAGGTAAAACGGGAATAAGGAAACTTATTATTGCATTCATAACACAATAAAGTTATTTTCTTTGTGAAACAAAGTCATTTCAATAGTGTTTTATGTTAATAACACTATGTAGAATGTTAAAGTTAGTGATTTACGAGGTTTTCTCCGTACTGTTATTTTTTCTTTTCTTGTAAGTGACAAAAAGGAATTGTGTTTCTCTGCGCACATTGTGTTTGATTAGACAGAGAGATAAATCTCGTGGGAGACAGTGTTTCGGGATTAAGTATTGGCTTACCAAGCTGTCCACTACAGATAAGGGATTAACGGTATGACGTAACAAATACTGGAATATACAAAGTATCTGACCTAACTAAGAACAGCATATAATGAATGCTTACTTTTACTCACTGCCATGAAACTTTTGTTAGTCGCCTAGTAAAAAAAACTGTAAATAAAATAAAATTATGGAAATAATATCGTGGAAAATAAATCCCGAAAAAAAAACAAGTGAATATTGTGGTGTAGGTGGTGTCTATGATGAAAACTATCCTAAGCTACTGATTTAAATTCTAATTGATATAAAGGTGCGTGAAGGGAAAATCAATTATCGTTCTCCTGCCCTTGTCGGAATTTATTTGGGGTCACAAGATGACAAAGAAAACAAAATCAATAGCATAGAATACTTTTTATTATTTACATCATATACATTACGGACATAAATATAGAAATTAACAATATTACCTTTTTGAAAATTTGTCATTAAAAATATTTAGAAAGACATGTCATAATACTCTTCATTATACCCGTTTTGGAACGCAGCATGGTGTTCCGAATTTTGTCCTGTCTTTTTACACAGGTTTGAGGTGGCGCGGGAAAGGAGTTCCTGGAAGGACTTGGGGGAGGCCTTTGCCCAGCAGTGGACAGTATAGGCTAAATAAAAAAATATGCGTCTTGTTTGTGCAGAATAAACCATTTTTCTTTCTTTTTCGTTTTTTTTTCTCAACAATTTCACAGCCTTACAATTTCTGCAATAGGACTTTAATATTTAACTGCCAGTCTACCTAGTGCATGTGATAAATGCATGTAATACGAGTAGAACACCTAGGTTTCAAGAATCTACTGTGCAGCTATAAGTTCTCAACACTTGCTCATAAGTTATTTGCATAAGTATAGCCACTATATATGTGTGTGTCGCATGCTTACAATACAGCGAAATATCACTCTTGGTTGTTTCTAAAATTAACCTCAGTGGTCAAATGAAAAAAATATTTAAGGTGTTTCTAATCTACTAAAACACTTCATTTGTAAGTGGCATAAACAGATACGTTTTCTGGTCCATTTGTTTTCATTTTCAACAGATACCTTTGGAACAGCCGAGGACTAATTCGTTACACAAAGAGGATGAGCAGCTCATGCTGTCTGATAAACTCTGTTACTCTCTGTCACTGACCACCAGATGAACAGCATCAACATTCAGCTTATGGTATGTGACAGAGAGAAAAACTCTATATTAAAAAAAAAAACGACACACTAAAGAGGTTTCACAATTTTTTCTAAAAGTCTAAAGACGACGAGATGTAAAATGGCTTACAAGCTTAAGAAATTGCCTTGTTTTTTGTAACGCAATTCTCTGCTAAGTAGCTATGGCAGGTGAATTCATTATGCGACTCTGTTCTCGATATCTTATAAACTTTGTACTTACTGCATCTCGGCAAAGCCTTAAAGGATAAGGTTTTATTCATCTTGCTTATACGCTCATTAGCAAGCACTCCTGTATAGAGTTTCTTGTTTTATTACTGAACATCTTCCTTGGTCGAGGTATGATATAAAGCTGCTTTGAAAGGCTTATCTGCGATCGGGATAAGTAAATACTCAAGTTGGCAACGTTTTAGAGTTCAATATAGAGAGCAACGGAAAATAGCTCTTAGTTTACTTTATTTAAAAAAAAGTAGAAGAGGTACTTGAATGAAACTGTCTGACTGTAAAAGACTGTTTATAATTTATATCGCGTAGTTCTTAGGATATTTAAATTAATTAATACATTATACATTTATATATTAGATGGGCAAAGATCGTTACTCTCGGGACGCCTGAAGAAGGACATCGCCGTCGAGGTAGACCACGGAGAAGGGGGTGTGACGATATGATAAGTATTGCAGGGCTTACATAGCCAGAAATCGCACAAGACAGAACGTTTGGAAGGAAAAAGGGAAGGCAAAGGCTATTTTTTTATATATTATGACCCATGCTTCTCAGCTAAACTGGCTCCTATTTTATTTCTGCCTTCTAAATTCGTTTTGGCGTTTATCTCATAATTTATGCGATTATCTTAATAGAAAAGGTTGCAGGCCACAAACTATGCATGCCATAGTCTCTACAATACTATAGTCAAGGACTGACTTAACTAAATTAGAAACACTCAAAATAAAAATGGTTGATAGAAATTGGGTCAATGATCAATTGACATTCGGTTCGGAATGATGTCTTGAAAATTCTGTTAGATAATCTTACACAATAAGGGCTGATAAAACAAGGTACGAGTATTCCACTCAGAGCACTGATTTCAATCGCACCTGGACGAACCGACGCCACTTGTAAACAATTCTGTTTATGGTTACCAAAAAACTCGTTCAAAGGTTCCCACAAAATATTCCCCTATCCATCCGATTTGATTACACGAATGAAATCACCGTATTTTTACCCTACGCCATCCGCAATTCACAACGATGACAACTGACTCTATGAGAAATATATATTTAGACATAAAAACTGTCGTAAAAGATATGTCTACAGCAATGAGATACACTGTTTATTTATCGTGCGTCATATTTTGCGGTAGTTGGGTTATGCCCAGAAACATGCCCTATTTGTTCGGGAAATTTCTCGTAAACGAAAAACACCGCCGGTTTTTTATTGGAACCATAGAAACTGAAATACTGGACTATGGCCAAAAGTGAATTGGATAATGATATTGACGTGTTAAAGCTACAGAACACAGTCAGAAAAAATTTTAATGAAGAGTAAAGAAATGTTGAATACTCTGACAAAACACTGAGTTCTTCAGATTTCGAATATTATTTAGAAGTCGGGGAAACAGCTCTGTGTACCTTATGGCAAAATGCCAATCGTGGTATCTATTAGCACAACTGTTACCCTTTCCTTTCCCGACTTTTACGACCTGTACCGGATGGTAAGCAGCTAAAATTGATTTATTTATTGGCACACAAAGCAAAACAGACTCCAACAGCACTGGTCTAAACCTAGCAAGTTGCTTAATTCTTGTAAATTCAAAACAACTTTGACTGGTTTTAAATATTCATTGGTTTAGGTAGAGTGGTTCCAAGCTCATTCAAAACAAGTCCCTATGAAAGCATAAAAGCGCTGCTACCTTTCAAAACTTGATTTACCAACAAAAACTAATTAAAAGTTCTTTCTTTACATCACACAAATCCTCAGGGTGACGAAAGGGACAGGCAGATGTCCGGGGAACACGTTTGTGGGAAATCACTGTCGCCAAAGTTTCCCCATTAGCTAAGTATCGAAAGGCAATAAAATTCGTATTAAGTGTGCCTGTCAACAAATTGGCTGTAGTTACGCAACGCTACCTGATTCTCGATAGTTTCCATTGATTAATCACCTGCAAATCGGAGAACATAAGTTTCAAGATCAGATTTAACTGAGTTTTGGTATTTAAATTGACGGTAATTGACTTAAAAATAAACCCTTATTATTATCATAGAATACAGTGTGGCGATTAGGGTATAATATTATTAATTTAATCCACGTATTATAAATTACGTATTTTAAACATACATAATTAAAATAATTCATACCAATGAATATTCATGCCGTGTGACCTTTTTTTCGTTTTAGTATTTAACAACATTAAAATTAAATCTAGCTGACCCAGCAAACTTAGTACCGTCTCAGAATCAATAAGAACAAATGTATGAGAAAATGAATTATCTTTATTATTTTATTCGTAGATTTTTCCATGTTTTAATAGTTATTCTGCTATTCGGGGCGGACACAAATACAACAAATCAAAGATCCAATAAATTGGTCCAGATGTTATGTAGTTATAAAATAGTTTAAGGTGTAACTAACCCGACTTTGTTTTATGTATATAGAAGATAGATTGTAATAACCGTTATACGATTTAATTTAATAACCTAATCGCCACTCTGTATATCTCTTTTTCACTCTGGGATACAAAACAGAGCCAATGTTAAAATCCCAGTAGGTACCTATTCAGAGTACGTCTCAGTATTTACCTTGACGACTATTTT
Source organism: Hydraecia micacea (assembly GCA_914767645.1). Lineage (NCBI taxonomy): Eukaryota > Metazoa > Arthropoda > Insecta > Lepidoptera > Noctuidae > Hydraecia > Hydraecia micacea. The sequence continues at coordinate 12,436,356 of OU611783.1, read as the reverse complement.
GCGGGTTCTAATTGGTCTAAACTAAGGTCTAAACCTCCTTTCACTGTTTGCCCGAGGCTTTTAGTAAATCAAAGATTTGGAAATACCTGTTTCCTTTTAAGCCTGATTTACAAGTTTCCAGTCTTGTAAACTGTTTTTGACCTATAATGTGTTGGCTAAAGTGGGTAACTCCTTTCAGTTTCAGTCGGTCGTCCTAGTCGTTTTTTTTTTCTACTGTTTATCAGTGGAAAATGAAATGCATATGCAGTTGAAGGCCAAGTACGCCAAGTAGTACAGCTAATATAAACAATGTTCTTAAACAATATTCTTTAAGAACACTTATAAATAAATATTGAACGTTTATATTAGCTATACTACTTTCACTAATAATTTGTGAGACCATGGCACTACTCTAAACCATAGTTCACTTATAATGGCAAATACTAAGGTAGGAATAATCATAACCATTTATTTATGCTCACCTCGTGTTGCTTGTAAATAATCATAAAATAAAATAAGTAAATGTTCAAATGTTGCTTATTTGCATCCCTTATAGAGGCACATGGGAACGTAGCGATTAATTATAATGCCGCAATATAATGTTGGGGCTGGCCCGCACCCGGCGCACCAGGGAGGCGCATCTTTTTCGCATCGTAGCGTAGAAGCAATCGACACGAGCTTCAGCAAACATCCCTGAAGCAAGATTATGAAATATAAAATATTGCTTTAATTTAATAACCTAGAAATAGTCATGAGTTCTAGGTAGGTAATAGGTAACACGGGCTGGTGTCCGCAACTCCACGTCAATTGCGCTTATTTTGAGTTCTAGGTAATTAAAATAAATCAATTTTGGCCACAATTTTGGCTGAAACACATTATAAGTCCAAGAGCTGTGTACAATATTTCGAGCTAAGGCACTGCCAGAGAGTAGCCCTGGCCACGGACCCACACATACTAACTTACACGTGTATACTTCACCGCACACTATCAGAGAATTGCCCTGACCTAATGTGCGGTGCCCACACTAGTGTCCCTAAATCACATACTTTCAATTCTATATTTAGAAGTCACGTTTATAATTACTACAAATCTTATTATTATTTGGAAATCATGACACATTTCCTAAATAAAACAAACAGGATATCGAGTTACTTAGTTGCGGGAAAAACCACGGGTTCTTGAGCGCAAAAATAGGCCGAATTATTCTATCGTTCTCTAGAACCTTCTATGTTGTAATTCGATTCTTAGAACTGTTTTGGAAGAAAATAGATATTTCCTGTTAACTAATAAGAAGTGATTTTATATTAGCTCAACTATGGCTAATGAGGCACAATTGAATGTCTATTGTTATATTGTTGATATTGTCGAAGAAAAAATATGAACATCATGAGACGCGGACTTCCACGTCGTCTTTCATTGCACCTACGCAACAGAAATAAAGAAATGCCATATAAAAGTTCTGAGAATCTAGTTGCGAAGAGGTATACCCACAGTTTATCATGAAACGTAAGGGCCTGTGCACACCACGTTTTTTAAACACGCCGTTGACGCGCGTTTGTAGCGATACAGACGGGATACGCACGCGAATCAGACGCAGCCTGTAGACCTTCTGTAGGATAAAAGCACGCCGTCGACGCACGTTTCTAAAACGCGCGTCAACGGCGCGTTTAAAATAAGTGGTGTGCACAGGCCCTTAGACTTAATTTGGAGCGTTTCCTGAAATGTCATAACAACTTCATGAAACTATCTCGGAAATCCTACCCAAGATCTTTGCGACCATAGATCAATACATTCTCAAATGAATTGAATTCGTAATCAGTCAATCATACTTAAATATGAGCATTAGGTATATTTTTATAGAGCAGTGGTGGCCCAGTGGTAACGGACGCGACTTACGAGTTGTAGGTCGTGGGTACGAACCCAGACAGGCGCTTTCACATAACACACATAATCAGCCCATAATGTTTCCACTGCTGGGACACAGGCCTCCTCTCTATGATAGGCGCTTTACTTTGTGTAAATTATTTCTTCACCACTGCTCTCAAAACGGTGAAGGAATACATGGTGAGGAAACCGGCATGTCCTAGAACCAAAAATTCGCAGACATGTGACGCCTACCAACCCGCACTGGGGCCGCGTGGTGGATTATGGCCTACTCCCTCTCGCCGAGAGGAGGCTTGTGTCCCAGCAGTGGGAACATTATAGGCTGATTATGAGGTATGTGTTTTATACGATCACAAATTCGCTTAATAATATCACCTTAAGTTCCCCACGTAAACGAGCTTTCTAGCTCAATTCTGTAGCGCTATTCCCTAATTCGGCAGTATACACATAGGATACGTTAATGTAGATATAAGGACTATTACGAAGCGTGCCAAACCGGAAAACCGAAATTACGTAAACGCTACATTGAATTTTCCTATAATAGGCAGAGAGGCTTCCCCCAGATAGACGTTTGATGGCACACGTCATTTGCAATTTATATACGGTATAACACGTCTTAAATTTAATGAAGGTGCTATTGTAGATTGAGAAATATATTTGAACTGGTAGTTGAGAATGGGACTGGTATTGAAATTGTAATAAACTTTGATCATTAGGCGACTGAGCGTCTTCGTTGAAAATTATACAAAACTTGCTGTGTTACTAACGGAACCAGTAGGCAACTTACAATAGGCAAATATGTATGAGAATGATTGTAGGTATGTGCTACCTTCAAGTAGAAAGGTACCCATTTCATATTCTCATGTAAATATACTTTCACACAAAGCCTGTGCGCTTGTTCGGTTAAACAAGTTTTTAATATATTATTTCTGTGTAGCTTCAGCAGTTATTATTTCCTATTCTACACAAATAAATAAAATTGTCTTTGAAATTGTCGTTGTCTTTTTATAATGTTTAAATTACAGCTTTTTACTAAACACATATGAAAATACACACGGTACGTATAACAAGAAAACAATGTTTTTTTAATTGTCCTTCTGTTTGTTCCGAGTAATCTCCGAAACGGCAGCACCGATTTTCACTGGTGATACCTATGATGTTATAAGGAGTACCTAACTTATGCAAAAAAAATAAAACCCATGAAATCCAATTTTTATTTTAGAAAAATAATTAATGTTTAGCGCTACAACAATTTAAAAATGAGAAAAAGCTATGGCGGAGTGGTACCTTCTCTAAGCGACACATTATTGGCATCCACTCTAATGAAGTCACGGCTATTCATAGTATCATTCCCCAAATTTAATAAGAAACATGATGAAAATGTAATGTACAGACGCCAGCACATCAAGCTACCCGAAACTGTCAAAATTTCCCAATAAATTTTGAACCTTTAGCGATAAAGTTGAAAATCTATCAAAGAAATTTGACAGATTGTAGTAGCTTGATGTGCTATTGTCTGTACTTAATTAAGTAAAAGTGACCAATCCAAAAGTGAATTCACTTTGCTGTAGTAGCTCAACTGTGGCTAATGAATTTGTGTTTTCTGTGGCAATTGAATTTCTATTGATAACAAAACAAATTCAAATTAAATTAAATAGAAATTGAATTTCTATTGATAACAATAGAAATTCAATTGCCACAGAAAAATAATTAATAATTGATTTATAAAAATCAAATTTTGATTTTTCAACAATAACAGACTGAAATATGTAATATTCTTCTAAAAAATAAGGAGTAGGTACCTTACCTTAGTACATTTCGTCCATATCACTAAAAACATACTAGTAGAAGTAGTAGATATAGATCGGTATATCAAGGCAGGGTCTGCCTAATTGCCGTCAGTCGGGTCACTTTATATCATTAATGGTGCCATGCCGGTGACACGAATTACACCCGCCGTCTATGAAATTTCCATGTAATTGGAGATCCTTCCATATTTTGGGAAGCTGAGTGTTTAAATTGCTTAAATAAATACAACTTTGACATTGCGAAACCGTGAACTGATACAATATCAATTATATCAGTGAATATTTAGAATAGAATTGTATTTATTAGGTATGTACACCATATAAATTACAGACATAAATATAGAAACTTTACAATGGGTGACACAATAGGCGGTCTTATAGATGGTAACACGGTAATATTTAGTTTTTCGTAATACTGAATTCCAAGCTCAGTAAGGCAGTATCATCACATCAGATAAGAAGACATTGGCAATAATAATAATGTCACCTATACAATCTTTTAATTATGTTGTTTTGTATAATTGTATGTGATCACAGATACTGTATCTATTTTTATTATATATTTTCTATACATTTCTTAATATTATGTAAGTGAACCTTAATGTTTTTTTTTTTGAGAAATAAATGTCTGTAAACCGAATAATAGCAATCAAGCCTCTTACGTTTAAAATGTGATACGAGAGTGTAGGAAAATAATAAAGAAGTTAACAATACCACCCAAAACAAAAACAAAGGAAATGTCCCGGCCACAATTAAACCAATCCGTTGCAGTCTTATATCTATACAAATAAACAAAATGGAATCCGTAAGGTTTTTTATGCGTCCGTCATGGCAAGCGTGTAAAATATATTGCTGTAACTGGAACAACAATGGCTTGTTTTCGTAAAATATGTGACGATTTATTCGCCATGGACGGTACAAATATTTACCGACGGATTACAAAACACCGTAACGAGCAAATGTACATAAATCATGATCCAAAGTTCTGCGGAATATTTGTCACGGTGAGCAGAAAATATTTGGGAAGTGGTTAAAAGTTTTGTCACATTAAAATAAAATTGTTTATTTTTAGTAAATTGGTCTTTCAGAGTTATTTCCGTGCTAACTGAAGAGTTAGAAGTAGCTTGAGGCGTTTCTAAACTTTCTGTAATAAGAAACATGGAAACAAGAAGACGATAAAAGGCAGAGCCGTAACGGCTATGGCAGTACCTTTTCAGGCAATCGAAATAACTTGAACGATGAACTTATATACATATATCTACTATGGAAAGTCTTTGAAATGGCTTTCAAATTAAATTCCAATCATATTTGGTATGATTATAATATTCTTATATGATTATGATGCCAAATTATATAGATTACCTATAGATAATTGAATAATATTATTATGTATATTATAAATGATCCAATTACTCTGATTATAATCAGAATAACCTAATTTCCTTGTACAATCAACCTTAATAATCTTCGTAAGGCACTTTAGTAGGTTGAAAGCAGAAAATAGCGTTGTATCCAACAATAAGAATCCTGGCTTTTGGGATGGTCGGATTTGATGGCCCTTTTACGTTGTTATACAATGAAAGCCTCGTTGTAGGAATATCGGGTAGAAACGCGATGAATGATGGATGATGAACTATCGGCGCGAAATATGTTTGTACATTGAGTGCTAAGGATAATTTGTGGATAGCTACTAATCTGATAAAAAGTAGGCCTGCCTATAGGATACCAGCCTGTGATATCGTTAGTGGTGACAATTGTGATATGACCCCGAATCCTAACCAAGGAGTCGCGCGAATACTAGATTCGCGTTCATAATTTCACTCATTTGTTCGGAAAACGGAAACGATTGCTTTTGGTAGGACTTGGCCTAAGAAACCCATTACGAAGACGTGTGTATGGACCATTCAATGTTTCTTTTGAAGTAGGTTGCTTGGGGAAATACTAGGTTAGGAAAATGTTTTGTCGTATTTTTACAAATTCACGACATTTTTTTCATAGTTTAATTACATTGGATTATATGTACCATTTTGTTCGATAACTTATTGCCATATTGTAGGTATAGTGCCTTAACCCCATTGCTGTAGAAATTTGGGGACTACTGATCAAAAAACTGCGACAAGTAGTTTTGACAGTCCTCTCTTGACGTTAACCTAACACTACCTAAAGAATTCTGAAGAGACCGAAACAGGTGGAAATCTGAGGTTGCAAGGTCAGGACTATAAGTTGGATGCATTATCACTTCCCAACCAAGCTCTCTCAATTTTTGCTGAGTGGCTAAAGATGTGTGTGGTCTGGCGTTATCATGATGAAAGCCCACACACTTTCTGTTGATCAATTCCGGCCGTTTTATCTCAATTTCTTGCTTGAGTCTCATCAGGTGTTGGCAGTAGAGATCCGAATCGATGGTTTTGCCTGGCGGTAAAAGCTTATAATGAACGATGGCCTTCCAATCCTACCACACACTCAGCATCACCTTATTGAGAGTTAATCCGGGTTTCGCTATAGTCTGTGGAGCTTGACAGCCCTTTGACCATGATCTTTTTCATCAACAGTGATCAATCTTTTCAAAAATGGTTCGGTTTCTTTACATTTCAATAGAAAATCGCAAATGAGTACACGACTCATTTCAGGTTTCTTTCAGTGAGCTCGTGTGGCACCCAAATATCGAGCTTTTTTTTACACCCTGACCTTTTCAAATGGGTCAAAACTGTTTTGTGGTCAGCCCTTAACTCTTCAGCTATATTGTAACTACTAATATGCCGTTTTTTTTTTTCACTTTTCTAAAAATGGCATCGACTTTTTCCGTAACAGGGCGACCAGAGCGAGCTGCATCTCTGACATCTAAAATCCCGGATTGAAAACGCTTGAACCAACTTTTTCCTACTCTTACTGACACTGCGTTAAGTACATACGCCAGCACATTAAGCTACCACAATCTGTCAAATTTCTTTGATAGATTTTCAACTTTACCACAAAGGAATAAGGTTCATATTCAATTGGAAAATTTTGACAGATTGGGGTAGCTTGATGTGCTGGCCTCTGTACATATTTTTTTCGCAGCTTGTTTCGCATTTTTGCCTTTTTTGTAATAAAACTTCAAAATGTATCGAATTTCTTCGTTCAATTCGCTCATTTTGGCGGAAAGAAAAAAGTGAAAAGTGGCGCGAAATCGTTTTTACTTTTCTTTTTTAAAATGTCATCTATTTAATGGTAGGTATCACAACCAGTCAGATACAAACGTGACAGCCACAGAGATTTTAATACAACTTTATACCTATAAAATACGAAAAAACTTGTTCCCCGACCTAATATTATGATCTTTTGGATTGCTTCAAAGTGAAACAAAAATTTGTTGCGACAAACCCAGTGACCGCCAGATTTTTTTAAAGCGGAATAAGGGAGGATTATCCCTTTTTTGCCACTTTTAGCTATGAAATTGGTATACAAAAATAAATTGTCATCCTATTTATTTCGTACATCTACGGTTGCGTGTACAAATGGTAATCCATTCGCGCATACATCACGCGCTGTTTTATGTCGTACGGTTCTGTTTTGTGGTCATTTGTCACACGACATGTTTCATCATTCTTGTACACTGTAATGTACATTATAGGTACCGGATTACGTCCGTAGATACAAAATTTTGGAACTTAAATCATTTTTGTGTAGAAATTACTTTATTGCGTGAAAATATGTGTAGAAGATTAGGTTATGTTTTTGTACAGTTTTGTGCTGATTTTTTTCTTTTATAAGAATAATAATATAATCTAGCAGTTGAAGATGTTGCCTTGGAGCAGACATCATTATGACACAAAATCATATTAAAAACCCCAGAAAGTTAACAGTATCGGTAAATCTTGCCTAAATTCGCCACGGCGGCGTTATGCGTGGCGTTTCGTGACGTAAGGGTTAGTGGCGGTTTCGCGTTCTCAGCCACAAAACAACGGAACTAAATATACAAAAAGAAATAAATATCTGGAAAATAGATACAAAAAGTAACATTTCCTTAGCTGTAAAGCCACGGTTTCGAATAAAGGCGACATAAAAGGTATACAGAAAAAGTTCCCACTCTAAGCCTAAAATAATGCTGTGATAGCAGAAACTTTCCCTCGGGAAGGGAATCCAACCCTGTTTATACACAAGAAACGAACTCACATTTGTTGCGACCGTATCTCCTTTCAAACGTAACCAAAATATATCCGAGATGGGTGCACCCTAAGCACCCAATATTTTTTTCTAAGTGGTAATTACCTAGTTTAATTTTTAATCTGAATGGTGCTGATCCATGCGTCATGTTCGTGAACGGGCGCCGTCAGATGGAACTGGTCATCACTTAGCTGCCTCGGGTTATTTTTAATTATTTTATTTTCAGATTGTTCGTTTTGTTACTATTTGCTGTACTCTGGACGCAATTAACATGTACGTCTTATTTTACATCGTTCTCACATATATAATTATAAATTTGATGTAACTAATATTTTTGTAACAATATAATTTCCAAGAGTGTCCATGGAGTTTCTTGTTCGTTCTTCTCCATAGACACCTACTACGCTTTAAAATGGGCAACTAGCTTCATATTTTCTGATTGATCGACTCCTTGATAATTCAAAAGTGCCTGTAAATGGTTTTATTGAAATAAATGCTTTGAGTTTGAGGAAAACCACTACTAAGGTACAGTCTCCAAAGAGGACCAAGGAAGTCACCCATATAGCATAGCTCTGTTCCATCTTAAGAGTTATGAGAAATCTTTTTTTTTACGTTTTCTTTAAAGTCTGCTAATAATCCAGGTGTCTTTAACATCCATAATCCAGGCAGCTTGTTTGCCAGCAAACCAACAATAAAGTCTTCTGTTAAAAATAAACTTAAAATGGCCATTACAAAGATCTAGCAAAAGACATAATTGTGTGGAAAAGGGAGAGGGAGGCCTTTGTCTTGCAGTGGGCCAATACAGGCCAGTTAGATTAGATAAGCCATTACAACAAGATTCCTAACAAAACAATTTCACAAATTCAGTAAAGATACCGAATTTGCAAAAATTATTTAATTTAAAAATGTTGTAAGGAACGATTTAAATGTTCATCCACCATGTCAGCAACTGTCAGGTCAGGCTGGTCATAATAACTCCATTATTTTATTACATAAGTACGTTAATTAACTCGGGCACATTTTTTAATAGATGGTACGTGATTGATATTTCCGGCAACGTGTTGTCAGTGCACTCCTTATCTCCCACGTGCCAACAACGCCAACCCTTATCAAAATAAAAAGCGACTCGTTTAATTTCCCCGCATGTTTTAAAACCCTTAAAAAAAACATCATGTCTAATGAGCCTTTGTTTGTATGGTCCTTCCATCCCTCTGAAAAAATTAAAAATTACTTAATTTAAGTAATTTTTAATTGTAACAAAAGTCTCGGAATTTGCTCTTTAGGTTTCAGGACACTCGTAAAATAAAAACAACATGGTTTTATTAAAAATTCAGCTTTTTACCCGACTACGGTGAAGCAAAAAGGAGGGTTATGATTTTTGACCGGTATGTATCTATGTATGTTCATCTGTTCCCTCATAACTTATAAACTACTTTTCATAATTTGACAAATGAGGGATCGTTGGAAGCGTCTTAACCGTCCGCTAGTTATAGGCTATGTGAAGTCACATTAAATGGCGCCATCTAGCGGAAATAAAGTAATGACGTAAAAAAAAAATTTTTTTTATATCATGCCGTGTTGGGTATCAAATGAAAGGGCTTAATTAGCACATTTCAAAAATATAAGTATTACTGATAGCCCCAAAAAAATAAATATTAAATAATTTTAAAAACTAAAACCCGGCTACTGAAAAGGATTAAACAAGAAAGTACCTTCCCGTAGTCGCATGCTCCATAGCTTATAATTATGTTCAGTAATTTTGCTGCTTAATTATTTATTTAATTATCCATTTAAATATTTATTATGACTCAGTTTTATTTAGATTACTGCTCAGTTCTTACTGCCGAACTTGTTAATATACATGCATTTTATAACTTTTAATTTACCATAACTACAATAAACAACAGCCGCTTTAAATCAATGCCTCACATTAATATTAACTTTAGACCAAATTGATATCGGTTACCGAACAATTATTAATGTTTTTATTTTAATGATACCCGGGAAATCACCAAATTATGATTTACCTACAAATTGAGGTAAAATACGAAGAGATATAAATAAATGAAATTATAACCTGATTGAAAATGGCATTGTAATTTCATCTTAGAAATATATTTTTTATATTTACAAATGAGCTCGATAACACATTGGTAAAGTTTTGTACCTACTTCTTTCGACCACTCAAAATACCTAGTTTTCAGGAACAATACTACTTAGAAACTATTCTCGAAATGTAGGTATACCTACTTCCATACTTACTAATTATTATTATAAATGTGAAAGTTTACTCTATCTATCACCTCTCATCGGCGAAAGCACAGGCCGAAGCTGGGAACGAAGCTAAGTACGTTTAGGTAGCTATAGCTATCTCGTGTTTGTATACTTCGGTTCACACCGGGAAGTATGACCCGAAGTTTGAAAAGACGCGGTAGTTACAGCCCGATTGAAATTATGGCGGCTCTGAAGTGCGCTAATCACTGCGCAGTGCCTCACCCCTCACCCCCGCTGACAGGTAAATTTTTTACTGCGCAGTGACTCACCTCATGTTCTGAGGCGTCATAAAGTTTGCATCGGGCTGTACATGAGCGAAGCTAAACGAACTTAGCTTCGTTCCCAGTTTGACCTGCGCTTTAACCACTAAACCGATCGTTATGAGATTTGACAGACAGTTAGCCTATGACTAGCAGAAAGCCATAAGATACTTCTTATCCTGGATATTTTATTAAAAATGATGAAATATAAAAAAAAAACGGAGACAAACGTATACTAGACATCAAATTCGAAGAAGGAAACGTATTAAGTAAAAGTGGAAGAAACTAAAGTGATTGATTTGTAAAAGTTGTGTGAGCGATCGCAATAACCAGCTGTCGGGAAACAGTGAAACACAACACTGAAGCTTTATTGGATCGCTGGCCAGCAGGAAAATAATCTCGACTAACTTAGAAGGACACTTATTCAGTTAATACAAAATGGCCGAAGTTTTTATGGCACTTATGTCCTAACAAATGATCAGGCATTTTACTCTGTATTATTATTATTTTATTCCTATTTTTTGGGTATTGCCATACAAAGTAGCAATTATGTCGATTATGTTCTTTGGCCACTTTTCCCATTGACAGCAATGTGGACGAATTTATTGATGGCCAATGAGTTTTTCGTTTTGATACTTTTTTTAAATATAAATTGTTTTTTTTATTTTTGACTGTGTTTAGTTTAGTTTGGTTTGATCTTCCTGTACGAGTCGCAATAAATAATTTTTCTTTCTTTTCCCCTTTTTTATATACTCGTATATAATATTTTAGTTTTAGCTTCTACGTTATATAGTATCCCTATATATTACATTGTATGTAAAATATTGAAGCTTTTATTCTATAGTTTTGAAGGTGTTTTGTTTGATTTTTAACTCGTATACCTACCTAATTATTAAGGTACATGATCGCTCAAACTTTTGCTCTACGTACAAATATCTTTATATCATAAACGAGCAGCAATGATTACCTGTACTACCTACTTACCTGACGGCTGACCTTTTCTAAAGCGACGTTTCCCTCCCGGCGTTTCCACTGACATCCACGTTATGAATTCCTTTTGTAGTTACCTTTCATTTACTGACTCCATGACCAAACCATGATTTCATTCCTTTATAACAATTTGCACTTAATCATTTCCATTAAACGAACTAAGTGCAAGATAAACTGGAAGTTACTAGAGTCTGCAAACCCTGCTCGGAGTTCATAAATAGTATAATACTTGTCGGAAATTAGATCGACTAAAACTGCTGTAAAACAAAGTGAAGTTGCTTAAGTGGCGCCAAGATCTACACTTCTAGTAGGTTAAACAGAATATTAAGTATACAGAATGCTCCTGTTAAAGCTAGTTGGATTTTTAAACGAGACCATATTTTGTTTCATGAAAAAGGAGATCGCCCATTTTGTTCGGCGACCTGGGATAAAAAATCGGCGGCCAAATGAATTACATTTTATTTGAATGGTCGCAGTAGTAGCAATTTATTTGTATGGCGACAACGCTGTATAGAATTTTAGAACAAAGATATACAACGATATTATCTTTCAATCCGCCTTCAAATATATATAATATATCTCCGAATCCAAATTGTTCTCGAATTTGACGCCTTAGTAAAAAATAATGAATATTTGTACTTTAAAAATATGTAATTATTATTGATGGCCGCCAAAAAAAGTATCTCATAATGGGTGATGTTCTTTCCTAAGAAAATAGGTAGAGTTTACGGGGGCAATTACGATCGTGGGTATATTCCGTTGGATGATAATTTCTACCAAACGCAGCGGCATTTTTATATTGGGAACATATTGATTAGACGCCATTTTATCGCCCGCCGTCCCTTTCGCTTTTGATATATAAAAATGCCACTGCCTTTGGTAGACATTATCATCCAACGGAATATGTCCACTATCGTAATTGCCCTAGTAAACTATACCTACTTACTACTGACTGGGATGATATAATTTTCTACGTTTTTAAAATCTACGCGGACGACTTGCGGGCGAAAACGAAGTATCCGCTCGCAAATTTTGAACATGTCTATTTAATGTTGTTTTAATTATAACCTCGCTAAACGTAAGTTTAGTGCCTACCATATATAACTACTTATCCTAATATTTCCACGATCTCGAAGCGTGTTAGTTTATCTTTTAAAACTGAACTGAAAATTTCTATTTACCATGAAAAAAGATGAGAAAATAATAATTAGGTTGAAGTATTTTTTACGGTTACTTTCAACCCAATTATTTTGGTACCTTATTTGGTTCAGAGTTTAGAGTTTGTAAATGACTGTTTGAAGTTCCGCCCGCGACTTCTTCCGCGTCAAATTTCAGCCCCCGAGCCACCGCGTCGAAAAGCATCGCCCGCCCGCGCTACTACTTCGTTTTCGCTTAGCGTTCTTTGTGATTTTTCTTTTTGCTCGGCTCCTAAGAGCCCTAGTGTGATGTTAAGTAGCCTAGATCCTTCCTCAGAAATTGGGCTATCAAATGCAAAAAGGTTTTTTCAAAGCTGGCTGGTAGTGCCATGGATTAACGCATTCATACAAACAAACTCTTCAGCTTTAATATTAGCATAGATAGATAGCATTTAAGTGACACTTCATGGACCTTTTCTTGTAACGTTACAAGAGACCAATAAATTACTCTCATCCCGCCTCAGTCGCGATTGGACTGCCAAAACCTTGTATTTATTTAGTGACAATCTCTCTCCGTTCTCGCTCAATTCATTTTATTGACAATTTCAATGTTCCGGATAAAACCGCCGAGTATGACAGGGTTGGCACTTTCAAAAGGATTGGTAGGTATTATTCACCCCTACTGGATAGTCTCCACAAAGTGGGACTTTAGCGTTGCGTAGAATTTAAACAGCAATTCAGCAATAAGTGAACCAGAAAGTAATAAAAGTTTAAAGTGACAATTATTCACAGTCATCAAGTCTTCGTCAAAAATTCTTGAAACCTTTACATTGTAGGAATCAAAGTCGAACAAAAGACGACTTCCTCGTAGACTAAACGAAATCCAATTCTCACAGGTGCAACGTAAAAAAAACACTTACTTACTAAAGTTTAAGAGAGTAATCAGGAGAACCTTACCTACTTCTCTTAAATCTGAATCCGGCTGCAAGTTGACTTACTTACGTAGTACCTACTTATGGGTTGAGTCGTCCTTGAGTACCCAAACCGATTTTTTTCACCCCGATTCCATTTAAAACAAATTGACAGAAAAGTCGATCACATTAAAAAACATTGGTAATGAGCTAGCTTATCTTGAGTCTTGGAGCTATAAAAATTGATGAAGCCTCCACAAGCGTCCCTCTGACTTCCTTTAATGGGAAAGATAATTGAAAACTTCAGTTTAATCTGAGACTTGCGTAAATTGAAACTTGGTGAAGTAGAAGACAGATAATTATATGGAATTATGAAAAACCACTGATTTGGTAACTTCTTTCGGGTGAAACGAATTCTTTATACTGAAGCAAAAAGAGCTGGAGTAGTTACTTAATGATTCAGATTGTGATGGAAAGTGTGTTACGTAATTACGGGTGATGGATATAAATATCTTAGGAACGATTATGAAAAGTGAACGAAGTAGATTTTTTAGATTATTGTGCCCATTTAGATTGTTTTTTTTTTTTTTTAACACCGGATCTTAGTCCGGTTTTCAATAGTGGAAACCGGTTTTCAACTAAATTTAAATTGAGGATCTTGGGTTCGACATTCTACGTTTATCCAGAAATATATTTTACACCTTCGTCGGCTCTAGGATCCGGGACTCTTATAGTCCCTGGCGCCCATTTATTAATTGATATTATATACATATATATAGATAACGTTGATAATAATTGGAAGGTTTTACCTTAATTTTGGCATTTATAATATTTAATTTTAAAACTATAAAAAAATAAGTTTAAAACACACCCGGTAGACCATAGGGGTCTACCGCAAATAAAATGTGGTCCAAATGGAACCGTAAGAACTAATTTACCTTTTAAATTATAAATTATGTAGGTGATTACAGGATTCCTACACAGGAGGTTTACACGGCATGTGAGGTTTTAACCGTGCGTCAACTATTTACTCGTATATTGAATATAGTACTACACCAGCATAGCAAACTTCCTTATATCCCAAAAGCATTTGCATAAAGCCTCAAACTAGACATACTTTTTTAAATAAATTTTATGTATTTTTAGGTCCGTTCTTATATAATAAAATCAATAAGTCTCTAAGTATAATAGTGTAAATTATAAAAAATGATGTACAGTAACAAAAATAGTCCAAAAAAGCACTCAGCGTTATTAAGTAATGGCTTGAATCACAGGTTTGAATAAAGGCTCTTACATACTGGCGCGACTTGTCGCGCGACGTGTCGCCTGGCGATTCTGCGATACTATCGCGACGCAACACCTTTCACACTAGCGCGACGCGAATCGCGGCCGCCACCGCGATATCGCCGCGACGCCATACAAAATGAACATTTAGTATGGTGTCGCGGCGATATCGCGGTGGCGGCCGCGACGCGACACGGAGAGTATAAAAGGCAGAGCAATTCAAACTGAGCTCAGTAGTAGACGATCTTCGTCAGAGGACGAAGGCAGGTCTGTGCGTGTTTGCCTAGCGTGGGACTATAGGTTCGATTCCCGGGTCGGTCGACATAACCCAACCCAACCTAACCTAAGTAGGTACAGTTGTTCTATCCCACGACGGTGGGTTTGACTTAGTTTGATAAAATTAATTTCAACCCAAACTACCGACCATTTCAAACTAAAAAAGTCCTTGCAAATGTCAATCATTAGGTATCTACGCGGATTTTGACTCAAAATTCGAATCTTTTATTTCAATTTCACATCAAAAGTCTATATTTTCACAAACAAGCTGTTCATGTAAGCGCTAATTTTCCGGTCCGTGGAATGCGCGATTAACCGGCCTGCTACTAGCTACCTATAATAGGTACCTATTAGGTACATTCGATGAGGTACATTCTTCAGTTTTCTCACCATCACATCACATCGTCGATTTACGAATGACAGCCGGGACTAACTGCCTAACATGCTTTCCGAGGCACAGAGGGGCCTCGGTATGTTATGGATGGTTCCATCCACGGATCGATCTCGGCAAACGTTGCTTAACCGTGAGGGTGGCTGTTATTACTTAGCCACAAGCTCCTTTATGGTTATTTCATCATCAGCCTACAACAGTCCACTGCCGGACACAGGCCTCTCCAATTACACTTTGGTTCTGTGCCGGATCACCTTATTAATGATTCATTCTAATAAGATCATATGGTTATTTAATTTACTTACTTTAATTTACGATTATATACATAACCTACATACATAGGTAATTATAACGTAAAATTTGCAGCGTCCTTTTGCTACATTTTTTTATTTCTTTCAAATAAATTGCAACGTATCTAGGTAATCTGCGTTCGCGATTTAGTTTCCAAACATGTAGGTAAGCAAGTATTATTATGAATTATTGGAAAAATTCAGTTTACGCTACAATTTCAAACATTTTATAACTTTTTCAATAGCACTAGTCACTCTGAAATCAACTTAATTTTAACTAAAATAAAGTTGATATTTGTGGAAACATGAATTTTATTTCTAAAACAGAATACTTCCAATTATTAATATTCCACGAATATCACAGAATACATAATAGTACAGGTGCAGAAGATTCACTCCGCAAAATCATTTAAATAAATAGCGACTTGCAACTGCACAATAAAGTGCAATTCAGGTCGCACAGCACTAATTGCCTATAGTTATATTTACCTAGAAATTGCCTCTATTTCTATCGCGTAACTCTTATCTCTTCTGGGGCCATATTCTCTATGACACAATGAACGGAACCGTGCGAAATGAACGCGAGGTTGGCGTGATTAGCTAAGGAATTGATGTGGCTCCGAAGTAAGGAATTATTGAGTGGTCATAGTGAATTAGGGCCGTTAGGACCCTACGTCACGGTTGTCTTCTTTTAAAGAATAATTAATCCGAATTCTGAATAGTTATTTAACTACCAGTTATGTGCCTATTCTCTACTTTCGTTAACAAATAGAAAGGATCACATTTGGCTACCGGGAGGGTGAACAGTCAATGGTGAGAGAACAATTATTTTTGCGGGAGTACAACAATATAATAATATAAACTACCTAAAGTGGTAATGAATGCGAACATGTTTAATATTTTCAAAACTAAATTACAAAATAACATTCTAAACGATCAAACATTACTACCATAAATAGACTTGCCCTACTGTTGCGTTGCTTTATTGTGGCACCGGGTTCGCATTCCTTATCTATTATGAATATTTGCGACCACGATAATTATTATTTGCGGGTGAATTGAAAAGTTTTAAGTTTTGTGATGTTGTTTGCGTACCTGCGAAGTGAAATGTTATTAACTTATTACGAGTACGTAGATGATTTTTTTGTAAAGAAAAACAATAGCTGCTTAGTTTGTGTGTCAAAGTTCATATCCTACTAATATTATAAATGCGAAAGTTTGTGTGGATGTTTGTTACTCTTTCACTCAAAAACTACTGAACGGATTTCGATGAAACTTCACAGTAATATAGCTTATATATATCAGAATAACACATAGGATACTTTTTATCCCGATATTCTCACGGGATCGACATTTACGCGGGTGAAACCGCGGGGCGCAGCTAGTAAGTAATATTTTAAAAAATGTTCTCAAATAAGTGAAATCTTTGTAATTTCTTATTGAGAAATAAATTTCTTTAACCATAAATGACGTTTCAAATAAACCTAGGCTAGGTAGGTAAGTACATAATTGGTTAGTTGGGACTGTCCCGTTGGTCTCGTGGTCACAAGCGCGACTGCTAAGCGTGGGGGTCCTGGGTTCGATTCCCGGGTCGGGTAAAGTGTTATTGGGGTTTCCACTAGAAAAGGAGACGGGCGAAATTGGGCCTACCGTTACACAAATGAAATATTTATCAATATTTCTTTTCAGTTTTTTTGTGGTTAATTATAAAATATTAAGCAGTTTTATCATGGCATAAGAAATTAAATATTTAATCAAAATAATACTGACTTTCCTTATTTTCACTTTGAAACAATGTTGCCAGATGAAAAAGGTTACTTAATCGATATTATTACAAAAATAGAATATAAAAAGTGATTCAGTTTTATTCTTTACATAAGTTTAAATAAAAAACATATTATATTGTTTAAATAATAGTGTCCTCGTGACACTTCAACGTTTAAAATCGTAAAAGATAAATAAATCGATTTCACAATCGATTGTCAATGTTTTAATATACAGGCAACAAAGCGGAACTCATGTCAATGTAGTCAAAAACTCAAACGTCAATCAAATCATTTGCTTCGTTGTTGGCTTTGAGTTTGCGGCAGTACGTTAGTGGATATTTTCTGTTGTATTTTCGTGCGCTTTTATAATTATTATTCATTAACGACTTTGGCTACGTATAAAGGATTCTGACGATTATTGCTAATGACGAACGACCCACGGACTCAGTTATCTTGCCTACTCGACTTACCTCAGTTTCATTACCGGATTTCGAAGTTTCTTTCTGCCATGGAGTAGTCGTAAATAATTTAGTTTTTTTTAAATAGTATTTGTATAATAAATAAAATAATGAAGTAATCGTTACTGTAACATCAGGCCCAACTTTCTATGAACTTTCGCCCGTCTCCTTTCTTAATAACAGCCTGGAGTTTGGAAGTTGGCGGTATGATACTCCCGTGCCTCGGAAAGCACGTTAAACCGTTGGCCCTGCAGGTGCAGGGCCAACAGGTGATCGCGCACACACTTGTGCACTATAATATCACTCGCGCCGAAGGCTGGTCTCCGCTGAGATTGGTCGCCATGGCCGAGTTTTAAAAAGATAATTAAGTACCTACCTACTTATAAAAAGTCAATAAAAGGTGTTGTATTTTAAGTAACTGAAAGTACACTTTACATGTAGAAATCACATAAATTGGAAATTGAGAAGTCCGTAAAAATTAAAACATAGCTAGGTACTAAGTAATAAATAATCTTGTTTTTTTTATTAATCTGTGTATTTCCTTGTTCGTGCTTGTGTGGTCAAGCTTAGGTACAGTTGTTCTATCACTACTCACGAGAGAGGATGAGCAATACTTGTAGTTGTGTTGTGTGTACGTATAGTATATACACACGCTCTTGTGTGCGTAACTGCATGTAGCGTTCATTGTTATTGAACAAAATAATATAAGTAGGTACAGACGCCAGCACATCAACCTACCCGAAACTGTCAGATTTCCACAATCAATTATGAACCTTAGCCTTCAGTAATAAAGTTGAAAATTTATTAAAGAAATTTGACAGATTGTAGTAGGTTGATGTGCTGGCGTCTGTTTATAGTTAGATTTGTGTTTCGTTCAGTGATGAAATAAAAATATTTTGCGTGATCTATATTTATTTACATATCAGTATTTACAAATAAAATTAAGATATATTCAAATTCGGTACCTATCACAGTAGGTATTTAATTTATTCAGCTTCTTTATTAATCACACTAATTGCATGTAGGTATTACGCCAGGTTCCGCTAGTTGTGTTTTCAAAACTTTCTGGAATAAGTAAGCTTTTCTGCATTTGTCATATTTCGTTGGTTTCTTAAAACAACTCTTTATAGCATTTGACGACTCTAAAACAAACAATGCATCATTAGAATAGAATCACATAGGTATTAAATGTTACAATTAAATATTTAAACATTGTTTACTGACCTCACTGTGAACAGCTTCTTCTCTGTTTACTTTCTATGTTGATGGTACGCGACGAAAAATTTTGGCGTGAAACAGAGCACTAGTAGCCCGAGGCAGTTTGGGCGATACTGACACAACTAGGATCAACCCGCCTTCGTGAGATACATAGAACAACTGTACCTACTTAGGTTAGGTTGGGTTGGGTTATGTCGACCGACCCGGGAATCGAACCTATAGTCCCACGCTAGGCAAACACGCACAGACCTGCCTTCGTCCTCTGACGAAGATCGTCTACTACTGAGCTCAGTTTGGATTGCTCTGCCTTTTATACTCTCCGTGTCGCGTCGCGGCCGCCACCGCGATATCGCCGCGATATCGCCGCGACACCATACTAAATGTTCATTTTGTATGGCGTCGCGGCGATATCGCGGCGATATCGCGGTGGCGGCCGCGATATCGCCGCGACGCCATACAAAATGTTCCTCTTGGTGTCGCGCTACTCGACGCGCCGCGACGGCGCACAGTGGGCCCATACTGAAAATTAGTGGACTTAGGCAACAAAGTTCCAATATCGATGCGATTTTTTTTTATATGACGTGTTATGATATTCCTAACAACTTTTATTCTTATAACATTTCTTCTAAAGTTGATAGTTTGTCTTGAAAAAAATCAATTAGATTATTTTGTATGGAGCGAATCACGTTTAATTTTTTTTCTTCAATTGTACTAATATGTTGGGTGTGTGGCGTGAGTATATGATAGCTAGGGTCATTCTCTATCCACGAAAAAAAAAACAGCGCCGGCCATCTGCGGCAGCGCGAGTAATCATTCGGTAAAAAAAAATGTTTTGTAAGATTTTTTTTTGCCATTTAAAATAAATTCAAAGTAATTTTTTTGTGTCATTAGGCTAATTCACCTTTTCTTTATTAAATATATAGTTTTAACAGCGCATAGGTACTTATAACTAATTATTCTGGTAGAAATTTAGTAATTATTGCTATGTTATCGGTAGCACCTGCATTGTGATTGATGACTCATTTGTTATTGCGCTCGTCTAAGCGTATAACTAATGAGTCGTCGAAAAATGCTTGTCTCTGATTGGCTGTGTTATTTTTTTAACTGCACGTTATCTATTGTTGAATAAATATCGTAATAAGTTTCAGGTTATACTAATTTTGTTAATGATAGGTGAAATAATTTAAATTTGTACGGGCAAGTCGTTGATAATTATCTACATAATCAAGCGTATGAAACTGTGAAGTAATTGTAGCCCTGAAAAGGGCTGTTTGTCATATACCTAGCCCTGATGGGCTTTTGTGAGGATAATCTAGAGCCGGATCACATTATTTCTTGTTCCAGAAGTGCTAGTGGGTCCGGCAAATTTTCGGACTCTGCTATGAGGCATTCTTCTTCCTCCATAATCTCACTGTCACAGGGAGGCTCAGTAGTCTGTAACAACTGAATTGCTTCAGGCAACAACTCATTATGACCCTGTTTCAATATTTTAGGCCTTATGTAGGATATGTGGGGATCAGAGCTTATTAGAAGTCCATGGAGGATGTCTTCGTTTGTTGCTATTCTCCCCGTTTTCCGAGTGTGCCACTCCCTGACGTTTCTGAAGTCCTTATTACGGGCTTCCGAAGCTTCTTCAGATAAGATACCTAAAACGAATAAGTACATACATTTTAATTTCAAAACGCAATTGAGTCAAATAATACATCAAACTATATTTATTTTTTACTTACCGATTGGCAAAACACCAAAGTGGTTACAGATGTCTGCACCGTGCATTAGAAGTTTATGTACACTAACTGGCATGTAGTACCACGAATAGTGTTGCACGTACACATCAGCTGTTTCTCTGCAGTATCTTCTAAATTTTTCACAGTCAATGTTTTTGCCTGATGATATGGCTTGTAGAATAACGGAAAATCTGAAAATCAGATTTTCGTCAATTCCCGTTATTCTGGATGATCTTTTGTAATCTTGGAAAAAGCGCCTCGCAGTATTCCCGTCATTTGTAGTTCCAAAACCCTAAAATGGGAAAACAATACTGTAATATACAATACATAGAGATATAATACACAAACAACATAAAAAGAGCCAAAATTAAATACATACCTGTTTGACTATATCAATCAGCATTCCAGTTTGCTCACGAAACTCTTGTTGCGTGGTATTTTTTTTAGCTTGTTTCAAAGCCTTATGTTCGCCTCGAGCAGTCCATCGTTGAAAATCCAGATTATAAGATATATGGAGAAGACATTCCATACACCGAATCTTCAAATGCAGCGAAGAAATTCCTTGTTTGTAAATTTCTTCACGAAGTGGTTTGGAAGTCAAAGCGTCTAAATTATTCATCTCGCTCGGTTTTGCCAAGCAAATAGGACACGTTGCATATGATGGTACTTCAGCAATAATATTGGCCACTTTTCCATCAATCATGGTCATATGCAATTCATGTGATACAATAATATTTCCACACTGTGTAGATATTCGTTCATCAATTTGTTTTTTCATCTCAGACTCTTCAGACATTATAAAATCTGCTGTCTCCGAAGTGAAAGTGAACTTCACCGGTCGACAGTACAGAGTTGAGCAAGGTGTGGGGTTCTCCCAAACTATATTTTCATTCCCAGAAGATGGGCTAGTAGACACTAGCCGAAGAGGGACGATGCTTATCATGACTACTGATGAATCATCGAACTCTGTAGACGTTTTCTGTTTATAATTGCTCTGCGACGAAGAACCATCAAGTCCCCATTTCCAGGTCAACTTGAGTTCTTTATTTTGAGACCTATCAACAGAATTACTAATACCTAGTAAAATCCTTTCCACAGTGTGGTCCAATAGCGCTTGCAATTTAATTTGAGCTCCTTTTTCGGTAATCTCCATACTCTCTTGTGGTGGGTAACATCTTTTCTTGGCATTTACAAGCTTTGGATAAGATGGAAAGGCAGCACAGTTTTCTTCTTTCAGAAATTGTCGAAGAGCTAAGTACTTCCATTTCGAGAGCGCAAGTGATGTATAAAGAGCTAAACAGTTATCTTCAGAGACAGTACTTAAGCTCTGCTTTTTGAATAGTCGCTCGTCTACTTCGGATAGGGCATCTGGATTACTGGAAAGGTATTCGATCACTTTTGCCAGATTCGTTTTGCCGTTGTCTTTCAATTTTGTTATGTACCAGGTCTGCAACTCTTCTTCGGAATTTTCTTCTACTATGGAAGTAGAACGTCTTTTTTTTTGCTTCTTACTTAACTCTTCGAATGGTTTTCTGTGCTCCTTTTCTGTAGATGTTCCCGCTTCCGCAGTACATACTGCAAGAGTAGGAACATGGGAATCTATATCCACAGGTTCAGATAAGACTGCGTCCGAAAAGCCCATCTCACTTCTCAGGTCAACACTGTCACAAACAGGCCAGTTGATGTTTTTTTCCAACCACTTGCGATTACTTACACGATTCATAAAAGTTTTTTGGTTTCTACTTGACTCTATCCACTTTTTATTTAAATTTACACAAAAAAGTCGACAGAACTCCTTGATTCGGTTCTTGTCTTCTTCAGAAACTTCGGTAGTCAAGACAGAAATGATACTTTCATATAGAAACATATGATTTTTCAGATCACCGCCACTTCTTAATTTCACAAAAAAATCTAGGTTGGTACAAAATCCAGCCATAGTTCTAATGTAAATATAAAAATAAAAGTATTTCACTGTGTTCACAAATAAGCGACAAGAGCGAAACTAGATGGACTTAATGAATGTCTTTATATTTATAGACAGTGTTAATTACTCAAGTAGTGGACACTGTTATCAGTGAGTGAAAATTATTCAGCCAATCAGAGACGAGCATTTTTCGATGACTCATTAGTTATGCGCTTAGCCGAGCGCAATAACAAATGAGTCATCAATCACAATGCAGGTGCTACCGATAACATAGCAATAATTACTAAATTTCTACCAGAATAATTAGTTATAAGTACCTATGCGCTGTTAAAACTATATATTTAATAAAGAGAAGGTGAATTAGCCTAATGACACAAAAAAATTACTTTGAATTTATTTTAAATGGCAAAAAAAAATCTTACATAACATTTTTTTTTTACCGAATGATTACTCGCGCTGCCGCAGATGGCCGGCGCTGTTTTTTTTTTCGTGGATAGAGAATGACCCTAGCTATCATATACTCACGCCACACACCCAACATATTAGTACAATTGAAGAAAAAAAATTAAACGTGATTCGCTCCATACAAAATAATCTAATTAATTTTTTTCAAGACAAACTATCAACTTTAGAAGAAATGTTATAAGAATAAAAGTTGTCAGGAATATCATAACACGTCATATAAAAAAAAATCGCATCGATATTGGAACTTTGTTGCCTAAGTCCACTAATTTTCAGTATGGGCCCACTGTGCGGCGTCGCGGCGCGACATGTCGCTCCTGTGTGAAGTGTCGCGCGCGTTTCCATACAAATTGTTCTACGGATATATATCGCAGAATCGCGTCGCACTGTCGCGTCGCGCCTGTGTGTACGAGCCTTAAACCTACATCAGGCAGGTCGCTATTGTATTCATTAGGCCTTTAACCAATATACAAGTTATACACTAGATTTATTTTAGGCATAGTTTAATATTTTCTTCATAATATTAATATGTAACTTTGTAATGATGTAACTTCTATGTAATTTATTTGTGAACTTATGAATAAAAAAATATTCTATTCTATTTGAGTCCTAATTCGAAGTTTTGAAGAAGGGTTCATATAATCTCGCCATCAGTTTTGCATACATTTTATATTTAGAATTTATCTTAAATTTTCAGTTACTTGCAAGAATGGTTGACTAAAAAAGTTTAATGAGATATTATTTTCAAGAAAACGTAATAAAGTATCTCATTGTGATGATACGCTTAAATGAAACAAATAACCATAAATAATATCTCGCCGGTATTTAATAACTGAAAGCTATAAAATCAGAAGTATCCCTTAAAATTTATTAAGTCGAAAATCCTTCCTTGGATTTTGTTGGTTTTCCTGAGGTAGCTATTACTTACTGAAAAACTTTTTCCATTATTCGAACAGAAAACGATGTTAAACGGAACGATTGTGGTCATTTGGACAAAACTCCGCCTTTAATTTAAGATCCTGAATAATTTGATTAAGGTTCCAAGCCTTGGAAACCAGAATATCTTATGAGTTCGTTCGTCTATCCGTCAGTTTTACGACCGGGATTCTCGAAAATAAAACACCTTAGGTAGATTGTTAGGATTTTCATCACAAGTTTGATGTAATATTATTATAATAAGTTTCTCTGTCCCAACAAAGTTATACCTTTATTAAAATAGCGTCTTTGAAATTGGTAACAAAACCTTGAAGTGAGTGACTTTATAAAGCTGTGGTTGAACGTTGACTACGTTTTTCTTTAAAAAAAATGCGTTTAAAAACTAAAATCCGACTACTGAAAAGGATGAAACAAGAAAGTACCTTCAAGTGGAGCATGCGACCACGGGAAGGTTCTTGTGTCATCCTTTTCAATAGTCTGGTTTTAGTTTTTAAACTTATTTTTTATTTTGGGGCTTATTTCAGTAATATTTATATTTTTGAAATGTGCTAATTAAGCCCTATCATTCGATACCTAACACGGCATGATTAAAAATATTTTTTTTTAGGTCGTGAATTCATGTCCGCTACATGGCGCCATATTCAATTTAATGTGACTTCACACAACCTATAACCAGCCGACGATCAAGACGCTTCAAACGATACCTCATTTGTCCAATCACGACAAGTAGTTTATAAATTATGAGGGAATAGATGAACAGACATAAGTATATACATACCTACTTAAATACCGGTTAAAATCATAACCCTTTTTGCTTCGCCGTAGTCGGGTAAAATATGACATAATGGGCCATAAATTTTCTTTACAGGTACATGGCAGCAGCTCTAAAACAGTCCTTGATTAATGTTCTGAAAGAGTAATGAATTCTTCAACGAAAGCTCGTGCTCGGAATAAAAAGAATTTGCAATCTATTGAATACGTATAATATTCTGGGAACTAGCCGCTTGCTTGAAATGCGCTGCTTTGTCATAATAATATTCTTTTTTATAATCTTATCAGTTCTGATAAGCAATTAAGTTTTTCCGTGACACGCGTCAACAACAACTGCATGCGTCGACGCCCGCCGACGACGCATCGGTGGCTGCCGTCGACTGTTGCAATAGCCTATGTCGTCGACGCGTGTCGCTCGTCTGTATGAGTACTAAGCGTTGGGGTCAAAACACAGTGTTTGAGGCGCAGCGTAAATGAATAAAATAAACACGTGCCTTCTCTATAAGGTTTTTCCCTAATATAATCACTCGATGAGCTATCACCAATACTTAGAACCTAAAGCAGAATCGTTTGTGAAACCACAAAACTGTGGTTACCGTCCCATCGTAAAATAACGCAAGAGAAACAAAGGAAAACACTCCAGTAATCTAATAAAATTATCTTACATTAACCCAAACTCCTTGTCCACTGAGAATTCATAATTATTTGAATTAAGCTTCAACCCAGGAACAATATTTTGTTTGGCCACACCATCAATATTAAATCTTGTTGGGATAGTTCAAAACTTTGTACCGCAAAAGTGGCTGAAGACGACGATTATTTAATACTGTTTATTTTTCGCCTCAAACAATTTGAAATGTTTTTTTAGATAAATATTTAAATAACAGCCCGGAGTCTGGATTTTTGTGCACGGCTGGTGGCTATAGTCTCGCCCCCTATTAGGTACATGGGACCTAAACCTAACTACGGGCAGTGGTGGCTCAGTGGTAACGACCGCGACTTACCGGACAGTCGCTTTACTTTGTGTTAATTATTTCATAACCACTGGTTTCAAAACGGTGAGGGAAAACATCGTGAGGAAACCGGCATGTTCTAGAAACAAAAAGTCATGAAGACATGTGAGTAACATCTACCAACCCGCACTGGGCCCACGTGGTGAATTACGGCCCACTCCCTCTTACCGAGAGGCCTGTTTGACGACACGACGGTTGCAGTTATTGTGAAAAGTTTGCACGGTGTTTTCCAGATCGATCAATTACAATATAATTGTGATATAACAACTATCATTTCAATATCTTGCGGACCCTGGAATATTTATTCGCTAATAATTAATAATATATATATATATGTTGGAGCCCTGACCACCGGTAGCTTGGACCCTGTTCCCGATACCGGTGGGCTACAATTTTTTATATTTTTAAATGTTTTTATATATTTTTTTTATATTCTAATATTTAAAAATATAATTTATATGTATTTAGACGAATAAAAAAAAAATAATATAAAATAACTTGAAATTGTAAGTACCTAATGAATTTCAGGAAATTTTTTGAACGTGCGTTAAAATTACAGAGGAGTGTTTGTACGTTGAAACGTTAGGTTTCGTTAAAATAAATAATCTAGTACCTAGAATACTGTTGCAAAAAATCCCATAAATAGCTGCGGGGGCGGTTTTTGAAACTTTATTTGCCTTTAATTTCTAAACCATTCGATTACGTAAGAATCTAATGAAAATTAGGACGTTAACCAAAAAAATGGTCAAAGACGGTTTGTAAAATCTTAGCTCGAATTTTCGCAGATTGTTATTATAACCTGATATTTTACGGCTATAAATATTTTATACCTACGAATTTTAGGTAAGATCAAGTGAAGGGTATTGTTAAGGAAAACGCAAACATAGCATTTAATATAACGAAGTAAAAAATATTCTTATACGATCACGGATTACCGAAGGTTGCCGTCTTGAATACTTTGCTTTGTAGTGGTAATCAGTTAATACTCATGATAATCATACATCATATAAATGTAATCAGTTAATACTCATTTATCAATAAACCATGGTCCAGAAATTATACAAGTAAGTAGATATAGAAAAACTGGAAAACCACTCATACACTAGTCATTTCTATAGGGGAAGCCGGGGCAATGCGGGCCCCGGGGTAAGACGAACACCCCCTCTGCTTCACAGAATATATAAACTGAGATGTTCACTACTTGGCCGCGTGCATTTTCCGATCACTATCTATGTGCGTTTTGCTGACAAGCCTGCATGCACCTTTACGGAACGCGTGGATTCCAAGTTTCGTAGGTGATACCTACAAACGTAGTCAGTTACATGTCTTTCTCTGCCTTTTTATGGCTTCGCCGTCGTAAACTCTGATCTTTTCTAGCCTAATTAAATAAGTCTAATACTCATGATAACCATGCATCATATTTATCAATAAACCATGGTCCAGAAATTATACAAGTAGATATAGGAAAACTGGAAAACCACTCATACACTAGTCATTTTTATATGGGAAGCCGGGGCAATGCGGGCCTCGGGGTAAGACGAACACCCCCTCTGCTTCGCAGAATAATAAACTGAGATGTTCAATACTTGGCTGCGTGCACTTCCCAATCACTGTCTATGTGCGTTTTGCTGCCAAGCCTGTATGCACCTTTACGGAACACGTGCCATGTATTCGAAGTTTCGTAAGAGATACCTACAAGTCAATTACATGTTTTTCTCTGCCTTTTTATGGCTTCGCCGCGCGCCGTCGTAAACTCGGATCTTTTCTAGCCTAATTAAAAAAGTTTGTTTATCGTTTCCTAAAGGATTGGATGCCATTCTTTATGGAACTGTTTTCAGTGCATTTTAATTAGCACAAAATTCTATTCTGTTTGATTTCCTTTAGGAACTTTACTCCATTAATTTATTTTTTTGAAATTCTATGACTAAAGTAAATGTACTCTATAGATAGATACGTCCATATTAATATAAAATATATTTTCTTGTACAATCTCACTCAAAACTCCCGAACACGTGATCAAATTAATAAAATAATAATTTTTAACAAAGTGAGTGTAACCGTAGACTGTTGCATCAAACAGAGAGCACAATGCCTTGTCCACAACAATAAAAAAATACTTAGACGGAGCTTCTAAAGTGGGGCAGAAAAAAGGTACAGCGAGACAGGTCAAGCGCGGGGCAAGACTTTTATCGGATATCGGGTCAATTATTGTCGATAAGCATAATTTCCTCCTTGCATCGTTTTTTTATATGAGAGTTGTATTTTTCAAATACATTTTTGCTCCTTTATCTTTTCCCTGTGAGCAGTGTTTCCGTGTGAGCAGTGGTGGCCCAGTGGTAACGGCCGCGACTTACGAGTTGCAGTTCGTAGGTTCGAACCCAGTCAGGCGCTTTATTTTATGTAAATTATTCCATCACCACTGCTCTCAAAACGGTGAAGGAAAACATCGTGAAGAAACCGGCATGTCCTAGAACCAAAAATTCGAAGACATGTGACATCTACCAACCCGCACTGGGCCCGCGTTCGGCCTACTCCCTTTCACTGAGAGGAGGCCTGTGTCCAAGCAGTGAGAACGTCATAAGGCTGATTATGTGTCTTTTCCCTTCCATATTCGAAGACGTCTTTTGCGGAACGAATATGAAAGGTCTAACGTACGAGATACCCAATTTCGTTCCAACCCACCTTTTTCCTTGTTTATTATTCTTGCAAGTAGCATTAGCTGTGGAGAGAAAAATAATATTACGTAATAATGTCAGTCACATTAATAATACCAGCCTGTTATTATTCCACTACAGGGAAAAGGCCTCAAGACGGGTTGGCGATTTGAGACTCGCTCGGCTGCCCGAATTTCCAATTCTGGATTGAAGGGCAAACTAAACTTTTCAGTTGAAAAAAAACTTTTAATAGAGTATTGGACCGATTTAGATTAAATACAGACATGCTCCAAGATAGATTGAAGAACAAACTAAACTTTGAAGTTGATAATAACTATAAATCACAAAGTTTCGGATTTTACTCTTTACTTGAACTGTAAGACCTTGCTTCTCAGCAAACATCATGCTGCTAGGTCAACGGGAAGTACCATATAGATAGGCTTAGGTTTATTTGCGAGTGTCAACTACGCAGCATTTTTTTATTGCGTTTATTTGGAAGTCTGATTTTCTTTACAGCTCCAAGTGACCGTAGATTTAAGTTTTTGATTATCTATTTAAACTTGATGCCTCCACGCGTTCCTAAAAGAGGGTCAACAGATAACGAAGTCATCATATAAGGGTTCCAATTTTTCATTTTGAGGTACGGAACCCTCAAAAAGATTATTTGAATTTACCATCTACCTGTCTGTCCGTCTGTTACCTTTTCATGCCATAACGGCTGAACAGATTTAGATGAAAGGCATACGGATGAATCCCGGTAATACGCGCGGTTCTAAACGCGAAGACTTGTAATTCCATGCTGTAATAAATAAATAAACACTTTCCTGTGGAATACTTTCAGACCTTTACGCGAGCGAGGCCGCGGGCAAAAGCTAGTAAACTATAAGTCCAGGTTTCCTCACGATGATTCAGATTTTTCTTCACTGATCTCAGTAATGTCTAAGATAAACTCAGAAAGTACATATGAATTAATAAAATCAATAATTGGTATTTGCCCGGATTTGAACCGACAACCTCGTGCATAAGAGGTGAAGCCTTATCCATTGGACCATCACAGTCAGTCACATTGCTTTCTTAAAAGAAAAAAAAAATAGTTTTTAATATTTTTATACATAGGTGCATCTGGGTATCAGTCAATAGTGTTATTGACTGATTGTTTGATTGGTGATTGCCCAGCAGCCGGATGTTGACATATTTAAAGAAAGAAAGAAAGAAAAGTGTTTGTTGCGACTCGTACAGGAAGATCACAAACTAAACAGAGTAAAAAATAAAAACAAGCTATATATAAAAAAGTAACAAAAAGAAAAATGAAACAGAAAATCATATACGAGGCCAAAAGACTAGGCTCCTATCTCAGCATGATGCTGCGACACATAAAAAATAAATGTCGCAGCGCTGGTATTCTGAAAGGGCCCGCCGCTGTGATGTCACGGGCAGCTACAGAAATAAATATTAAAATAGATTTAATATCATGTAAAATATTAGCAAATAAAATAAAATATGAATTTTTAATCTGCGCCAGACGTAACCTCATTACTTGTCTATGCCTTGATTGTCAGAGGCACTCTGGTATGTCTGCGGCATTGCTGTGACAAGTAAAAGGTCGCAGGCGCCGACCTTCCAGCGTAAATAAATAAATACATTTATAAAAATACAATTTAAAAATACATTACGGCTGTCTAGTGGAACATCATTACAGTGAGTATACAATAACAGTGGAATATGGTAGTCAATGAACGGCTAATTTATGTAGGTATGTTTAATGTTTGCATGAAGTGTCTTAGTTAAATGTTATGTTGTTGACTTGCTGCGCGTTTTGGTGTTTACTGTAAGTGCAGCAAGCAATTGTTATATAAATAAATATGAGTCATTGATAATAATGCTCGTAGCCACCGTGACTTAGTCTTGGGATTTCCAGCACCTAATGTTTCAAAGCTTTCTATCTGATGTATGTTATACAAATAGTCCTTAAGATGCTAAGTAGAGTATAGTCAGATAGAATTCGCCCAGGACAACTAAAACAACTTCGATTTCAATAATTTATTTCTCGAAAAGAATTTTACAATATTCACTTACAAGAGAAACAAAACAAAAAATCTTATTAGTTAATAAAGGTACCTACAACATAGGGAAGAATGACTATTTAAATTAGTTATATCCAATAACACTTACAATTATAAGGTTACAGGCTTTACAAAACTACTTAGGTGCAACAATCACTAATCATTTCACCAAATTATGTTGCTGTCTGCCATAGATAATACGCCTGCCTGCTTGGCTTAACGAGGTTGATAGGAATTAATGTCTTGTCTAAACAAAGCAACGTTGCCCAATCGAGACTATGATAACAATCTGTGGCAAGATGTCTGTCTTCCATCCTACCAGTACTAAATACTCGTCTACATGCAACTAAGCAGTGGTGGCCAAGTGGTATCAGCCGCGATTTACGAGTTGTATGTCGTAGGTTCGAACCCAGACGGGCGCTTTACTTTGTGTAAATTATTTCATCACCACTGCTCTCAAAATGGTGAAGGAAAACATCATGAGGAAACCGGCATGTCCTAGAACCAAAAATTCGAAGGCATGTGACATCTGCCAAGCCACACTGGGCCCGCGTGGTGGATTACGGCCCACTCCCTCTCACTGAGAGGAGGCCTGTGTCCCAGCAGTGGGAAAATTATAGGCTGATTATGATGAACGTTCAAAGTTGATGATTGAGTCACGTGATCAATTTTGGACGATAATATCTCGAAAACGTAATACTTATTTTCAAAATGGCGCGGCAGTAGGTCTAATATCTTCAAATCCTTTTCAACTCAGAATCATGTAATGAATCTATTGTTTCAGGTTGCGCATTCATGTCCCTGCCACGCTGTATATTGTAAGGTCGAAACGATGCAACGTATCCTCACTTAATCAATGAGATAAGGCGGTTACAATTCCAGTTAGTAGAAGGTTCACGAAACAAAGGGGTTGGTTGTGGATTGAAACACTGTAATTTGGGGTTTATAATTACATTTTCGTGCGACTTGAATGTGGCTGTGCTGTGCAGGTAAATCTATTGTTATTTAAGATAATGTAAGTATGGTTTTTGGTCGGTTTTATACTTACCTAGGAGCTAGCGTCTTTTAGCTGATAAGTAATAAGATGCGATCTTATTATTTGACATTATATACCTTCAAATCTAATTTCAACTCTTTATTAGTGGTTGTAATGGCAATCATGTCATTTGGTTTCAATAGGTTTTTCTTTATTGTTTTATTTATTTATTTATTTATTTATTTATATATACTTTATTGTACACCAGAAAAAACATTACAATAAAAACGATGATTCACATAAAACATACAATGGGCGGCCTTATCGCTTATATCGCTTTTTATATTTTCTATAGATTCTTTTATATTTTGTAAATGTGAGGACGTTCTAGGCCTTGTAGGTAGACTGTAGATCTCTAGACCATTTTTATATTTTATTAAGTACCTGGTACTTGTTGACAGGCCAATACTGTCCTCCCATACCTACCTATTGACAATGTAATTTGGAAACATTGTAAAGCCAATTATTTTTAAAAGAGTAACCGTGGAGTTCCTTGCCAGCTCTTCTCCATAGGAAGCAACCAATTGGAATCGTACACCTAACTTCATAGGTGCCCATGAAGGTTTATCTGAAATAAAATATTTTTATTTTGATAATATTAATGCACACGTTACAATCAAGCATTTATTTTGTAGTTTTTGTAACTTTCTTTATTATTTAAGCCCGCGTATTTGTTGCGATAATAAAAGAACTATCCAAGTAATAACATCCAATTAGGTAGGTTATACACCAAAATACAGATGACGCACAAAAATCCTGCAATGCTGTTATATCATCCAGCCAATCGCCAAAAATCTCGACACGCTGTCAAGAATTCCGCATTCGCGCAAACAATAAACACAAGACAGTTTTTAGGGTTCGATCTGCTTTGAGATAACCTCAACAATTCGAGCCGTACCTTCGTCAAACTAAGGACGCCGCAATAACGCCGACATTGGAATTTATGTCGGCCTCAGGCCCCCCTTATCCTGCTGAAATGGTCACTTTGACTAAAGTATCTGTCATTCGGAATAATACTAAGGACTTGAGACACGACTAAGGCATACTAATTTCGTAGATGGGTACAGCATGTCATACACATAATCCGTTTAGTGTACTGGAAATGACAGGGGTTTATTCAATCTATTCAGAAGACGCGCTTGAGTCGTCATCTTAAGTGGGAGTACCAATAGATGTGTTTAAAGCACAATAGGCATTTTGCCGGCATCGCTTGGGTCGTGATCTTAACGTCAGAATCCGTCAATCTGTATGTTTGGTTGAATAGCTTTTCTTCTTACTCATAGTTATAACCTCTACAACTAAGTATGATACGAGGCAAAGGTCACAGGTAATTTGAATAAACTGCTAATGAAGTTGTGTACCACGACCACGTAATATAAAAAATTTGGAAATAAAAATATGAAAAAAAAAAACAAATTATTAATATTTTTATATGTTCCAAAACGTTTTAAAGTAAATATAATTTTAACCTCAATCATTATATTTTTTTTTTCATGACCCAAAGCGAATGAGAAAAGCCGTGGACTTAACCGCATTTTTCCTCACCTTGGAACACTGCACGAAGGGTCCGTCAGTCAGGCTTATAAGGCTTTTCCGGGTATTTCGCCTATAATCACTTATTCGTCTCATCACTCTCATCTGTCTATTAGTACGACCTTGATCCTGAAAGAAGGTTCACATAGAAACAGGAAAAAATTAACCAAATAAATGACTAAGATAACTAGATTACTCGGATGTTAATTATCTAAGTACATAAGCTCCTTATTTAGGTAAGAGATAAAAGTAAATAAAATGGTTTGGCTTTTACTTTCAAAGAAGGCAGACAAAACATTACTATTTCCGTTTCCTAAATACGTTTAGTAAGACAATTCGATTATTGTTTTTGGACTAACAAACAAGAGTAGTTAAGCGCGCAGGAAATTGTATTCAATTTCGAAATGTCATTTGGCATTAGACCAAATTGAGACTTACAGAGTCTGTTCGTTTCGTAAAGACTATAACAGCTCTCAAACATACCGAGGATACCAATAAGGTGTACGTAGAGCCAATAGTGTAACATTGTTAGGTCATCATCATCATCTGCCTAGCCTTTTCCCAACTAAGTTAGGGTCAGCTTCCAGTCTAACCAGATGCAGCTGAATACCAGTATTTTACATGGAGCGACTGCCTATCTGACCTCCACAACCCAGTTACTGGGTGATACGATACCCCTTGGTTAGACTGGTTGTCAGACTTTCGGGCTTCTGACGTCCCGTAACGACTGTCAAAGATCCACGAATGACAGCCGGGACCAACGGCTTAACGTGCTTTCCGAGACACGGAGGGGTCTTGGTATGTAAAGATGGTCACCCATCCACGGCCCAACCGCGGCAAGCGTAGCTTAACCTGATCAATCGACCCGTGCGGCTGTTATTACTTAGCCACAAGCCCCTACTAACATTGTTAGGTGTTTTAGTAAATTTGATTTACCTACACCTTTACTAATTGAATATTATATAGCTTCTTACATTTAAAGCAAAAAGAATTATATACAATGTTATTTAAAAATATTGAGAAATCAACAAATTGGCAATGTGAATATCAATAATACCACTGCATGAAACACTCCCCGATAGACTGCAAATTGATTCAACCCTAATATTATTACCACAATCAATCCTCACTACCCATAGGTAAGGTGTATGACACAAGCTTTAACAAAAAACCATAATATATTTTTCCATATAACATATTTCAGTAAATATGAATACTATGAAAGAAATTACATTACTATGACGTCAACTAACCGTCCTGAATATATTCACACCTAATAATATTCTACCCACAGACGCCGGCTTCGAGTGTCCAGTCTGATACAACGAGTCTCGCATTAACGGCGGCACTGTGTGGTTTTCCAATTGCGTCCAACTGCCTGTTCAGTAAACTAGGGCTAAGCTAGCCGCCGACCTACGAGTTTTGTTTCATAAAAGCCTGCATTGTTTGCCCGGCCGAGTGTGACTGTGAATCTATTCTAAACTGTGTTCACGCCTGGTCAATTAATCGAGTTTGGTCACTTTCGATGTCAATCTTTGTCTTTTAACTTTGTTATTATTTTATATATCCGTACATAATATTATAAATGCAAAAGTGTGTCTGTCTGTCTGTTACCTCTTCACGCTTAAAATGCTGAACCGATTTACATGAAGTTTGGTATAGAGATAGTTTGAGTCCCGGGAAAGGACATAGGATAGTTTTTATCCCAATATTCCCACGGGATCGAAACTTATGCGGGTGAAACCGCGGGGCCTTGCTAGTAATAAATAAATCTCGATGTTTTAACAAGTCTTAGAAACCGTCTAACCCAGGAGCGGTAGCTTTATAAAGCTCACCTACAACTTAGTACATAAAACATCGATTCTTTCACTTAAGTTTGCAGCCTACTTTTGAAACCGCACGGTAAGTAGGTACGTTCCGCTATTAGTGATCATGAATTGGTAATGAACCGCTTAGCGCTATTAAGCAGTAAGCGTTTAATTATAGGAGTTTAAACATCTAACGTGTAGTAGTTAATCCATGTGTCAAACTGTAACTTCTCATGATTGATTTATTAGTTAATAATTAATCCTCTTGCGAGAGATAATCGTTGGTAAAAATTTAATAAAAATTGGTTGATATTCATTTAGAATATAAAACCCCGAACACATCATCAACCAGATACCATAAAGATATAAAAACGTTATTTATATTTCTCATATCAACAAAATGATGGTATTAAAATTCTCTTACCGTCCAAAAGTAAGCACTTCGCATTCGCACGCTGTAATAAACCAGATATTTTTGCGATAACATTCGAATAATACATTGAAAAGCTTCATAACGTCGACGCGATTTAGTCACGAACTTTTCGCCGGAATTCGAAATATATCGCCAGAGGCGAACCGCGGTGTCAACACGACGACGGAAACAGAACAAACTCCCAAAATGGAGAGAGAAACAATTGTATTGTGTAAACGTACATCTGCGCCCGAACCTTTTTCAAGTGATATTCTTACAAGGCGCACGCTACTCGGAACAGTTTCGGTATTAGTGGAAACACATTACGGATACAGCGGGCCCGGCAGCCGGCTGCGTCGCGTCACTAACCTTCAATATAAACTAGCAGACTTGCTCATACATACGAGTCTGCGAGATAAAATGTCTAGAATAGCTGAGTGGATAACTTCTCAGTTGTTTCAAGATACTTTATCATATTACCATTGGCACTAACATGCTTTTGTATTTGTTTTGTGTACTCATACATATTCAGTCCTTAATTTTATTCTCATGCTCAATAATGTTTTCCCTGTGCTGTATGAGATGATTCAATTTATTTTCCGGATTGTCTTGTGTTTTCATTATTCGTCTATTTACGTAATAAATGTGTACTCTTTCACTTCCTGTGAGAGACAAAGGGCAGTCCACAGGGAGTAAACAAATGTCTTTACTGTGTGTACGCTGACTTTCACGAATGTGTTGTCTTAAGGTTTTCTAAAAAAGGTCATTGGTACGTCGAATGTATA
Source organism: Hydraecia micacea (assembly GCA_914767645.1). Classification (NCBI taxonomy): domain Eukaryota; kingdom Metazoa; phylum Arthropoda; class Insecta; order Lepidoptera; family Noctuidae; genus Hydraecia; species Hydraecia micacea. Next base: position 12,400,161 of record OU611783.1, on the reverse strand, counting down.
TAGAGGACTGAGGAAGGTATGACGTAAAAGATATAAACATTTACAGATTTTCTACTAATGATATTTCTACATTTTATGCTTTTTATATTTTGTTACCTACAAACCAAAATTTACCTATTGAAAATTTTGTTTTTTTTCATTTGCAATTTTTTATAAAGCTATAGTAAAATTATTAAACTCTTTGCAATGCATAATCCAGCTTACAGGTACAAAACCACAAAACAAGTTCCGCGTCATGGACATACGGACACGCCACAATATGTGGTTGCTTTTTACGGGATGGGCTTTGTAAAACACACACATACCTATATAAAAATACCGTACAATATCCGTATATCTAATGGTGTCAAAACAATAATCTGTATGAATATAACTACGGTGAAGGAAAACGGAATGAACTGAACGTATTGAACTTGTGAAATTCAGCGAGTAAACGTGGATACCAATAATTGGCAATCGTTTCCCATTCCACGGGAAGAGGCTTTTTGCTTTTCAAGGACTTCCTATAAAAATAATTGCTTATAATTTTATTATTTTTGCTTCAAAGGACCAAAAAGTTCGGTAAGATTTGTTTTCGCCCCAACTGTTTATTTGACCTACAAAATTGTCCCACATTTCTGGGAGACTTAATGTAGAACTAATTTGGGGCATATTAAGATTGAGTACACCATTTCAACTTGGGTGATTACTGTGTCTGTGTAACCTTCATCATATATTTATTTGACATAGTTACATTAAATACCACTGATTTGACGTATGTTATAACATAATTATGTAACGTAACATGACATCACGCTGCTATTCCCCGACGGGTTAGCCAGAGATGTACCTGTAGTTTTTTATTTTGTTTTTTTTTTTGTTTGCCGCAAATAAATGTATTTTCTTTCTTTCTTTTTTTTTCTTTTCTGTAGTACATCAACATTTCACCAGTTATGTTTAAGTTCCATGTAATAGGTAGGGGGCGAGCCTATTGCCATCAACCGGGCACAAATCCAGACTCCGGGCTGCTACTGAGAAATTCTAGATGGAAAAACTCTATAACACTTTGATTTATGTACCTACCTAAGTATCACACGAAGATCAAAAAGTTTTTAACAGTTAGGTGCTAGTACATTAACTTTAAAGTTTACAATGATGGGTAAAACGACTGATGGGAGAGAGAACGCAAATAATATAAAGCCATTTTTTGGTAAAAGTCACTCTTATAAGTAAGTAATATATTAATGTCAGCTGTATAACTTTTAGTGAGAGTACCCGCTCTTGAGTCATACAATTGTATGTTTCCACATTCGCCTCTTGATTTTCCTCTATAGGTATGTCATATTTTTCGCCTCCAATGAGCTAAAATAAGTACGCCAATCTCATAAGTAATACGTTATATCGGGATGTTCGGAAGCTCTTATGTTGATATTAAGTACCCCTTTTCCTTATTTTGAACTTGGGGGAGCTAATGCACGTTTGTATTTAAGGGATCGCTTTGTACACAAACCTTTCGACATTTGTTTGTTTCTCCATCGGTGTGTTTGACTGTCGGCTCATGTTGACTGTTTTGTGGGTCGTTGAACCTATTTGCACATGGTTTCTTACGTTACTGGGTTATTCCGCAAATAATTGACACGGTTCTTGAGTGGCTGGCGTAAAATTGATTGTGCCAAGAGAGAGATACTGTGTTCATCCATGCTCATTGATTGACACAAGACGATTTAGAAATAAACCATTATGTTCTATATATATCATGTCCAGTTAGAAGAACTTTATGCATAAACATAAGTAGTCTTACGTTGGGAACGCTGCTGGAATGTTGGCAGATGTCACATGTCTTCGAATGTTTGGTTCTAGGTCATGCCGGTTTCCTCACGATGTTTTCCTCCACCGTTTTGAGAGAAGTGATGATAAAATAATTTACACAAAGTAGAGCGCTTGTCTGGGTTCGAATCCACGACCTACAACTCGTAAGTCGCGGCCGTTACCACTCGCCCACCACTGCTCACTCGAACATTATGAGCTGTTAGAAATCACCAGCTTCGCTGACAAGCAGTGTTTTAATTCCCTTTTTCACCATTATTTCACACCTTCCTACTCGTAGTGCCATTTCAAACACAATTTCAAAATAACCACCGACCTATTCTTTCAATAAAAGTCAGTTCCAATAAAGTTCCGAACTTCGAGCTAACCTATTTGCACCGATAAACCACTGGCAACTAACACTCGAGTTTAAATAAAGAATGTAACAGACTCATATGGCGCTCCCAGTTCCTGTACATCAATAACAATTGGCATCGGGCCTCTATATTGTTTCCGGAGAGAGGTTGGGCCAACCATGAATATGGAACTCGACACGGTTCTCGCATAAACTACTATTTCGCAACCCTTTCGCTTCTATGTAAAATGTAGGCAGCGCTTAGGTGGATTTCGGAATTCCATTTTGTTGAAAGAATATTGAAAGGATAGAGGTAAGCGTTTAGCAAATGGTTTGGATTCGTGGTCTCATTTGGGCATCAAGTAGGTTAAAATATGGCTGTTATCTTATCTTACCGCCGTTATTACGATAGGCAGAATTTGAGTCTTAACTCTTAATTAATTAGGCACATTTCTAATACTGAGCTATTAACATAATAAGCCAGTTGACATACGTTGCTGAGCATAGGCCCTTACATAAGACATAACTGATTTCATATATATGTATTTACATTGGACTGCCAATAGAAAAAAATGCAAATGAGTATGTATATATGTTTACCGAGCTATAGTCAGTGTCCTACAGCTTTCAAATCCTAGTGATGGAAATATATGGAAATCATGATTGTACCTTATTGAGGTCCACTTTTCTATACGGAAAAATATGCCTATATATGTAAAACATGGAGATGTCAGATATACTCATATTAGTAAACAGTAGGTTCTCTTTCTGTCTTTATTTCTATGTACGTATTTCATTTTATCATAACATTGTGACGGGGAAAATAATAAATAAAGTATCTAATTCTCGTTTCTCAGTTAAGCTTGTAAGTATTAACTTATTCAAAGCTTTCCGGCCCAAACCGGGAAAGTCAATGCTGCCTTTATGGTTCAAACGGATGTTGTTCATTCTAAAAACTAAAGACTCTGACCTGACACCAAATCAAATGAAGCACAATGGAACAAACACGCACACTTACACACACACCAGACGCACCACACAAACATCACATATACACACGTAACCATACCATACCTGAAATCACCTATCTAGTCTCCACTCTGGAATTCGTACTCCGAGCCCCAAGATACAGACTAACTGTCTAGTTTGGGGCTCACTAGTTAATACTATATTGTAACCTAGCTGTAGGTAATATTTTCAGCTACTCATATCGTCTTAACTTGCTGTTAACCAGTGAACCTGCTTACTGTATTACCTGGACAATAAATGTTTTCTATTTCTATTGTGTCAGAGTCGTCGCCCGTCTTGTACAATGTCAGTTTTCTGGACAGAATAATTTAAAAAAAGTATAAAAAAAGAAATTAAAAAAAACCCGACTGCAACCTTAAACTAAAACTAACTGAAAAGCTGAAAACAAACCCATTTTAAGTTAAATAAAAGTTGGAAGCTGGCGGGACCCATACCAATATTATATTTTAAAAATTTAAATGGGTCCCGCCTGCTTCCAAATTTATTTAATTTAAAATGGGCTTGTTTTTAGCTTGTCATTTAGTTTTAGTTTAAGGTTGTAGTCGGGTTTTTTTTTTTATTACTTTTTTTTGTAAAGGTATGTATGTAATTTTTTTTTAATTCCTGCTTTCGTGCAACCTGCTCCACATTCTTGAACTAATATACAACACTAACTAATGAACATGGTCCATAGAAATGTAATAAGTAACAAAACATGTGAATTTGGTAATAGTTATAGAGTTATGAGCGCACTAACGGACAGCACATAGAGACGTTGCGTTTTACGATAGGTAGGGACTAGGGATTATATCGAGCTATTAAATCTTGAACGTCTGGTAGTGGATACGTTACATAGTTGGGTAGTCGGCGTCGCGTCGTCTATCGACTATTTATAGTTAAGGCTGCACCAGTATCGGTTATATACGTATCTACTACATTTGTGCGTGCTGCAGGGTTGTGCGGGAGATTAAACGTGGTACGAGACTATTTTACTATGATTGGTTATGTTAGAAATCTATTTTGTTTATGTTACTGTATGTAGTTAGAAGCTGCAGTGTAGCAGCTCTTTGGAAGCCGTTTTGCTAGTCAACTACAATAGCCATATGTATGTATTTCACCACACAATTTTAGAAGACTCATTAGTAGCTAGCTAATAGTCTGATTTGGATATCTGATGTAGTGTGACCACCATTATTTGATATATCAATTTCATTTTAGTCTCGATGTACCATGACATCATAAAGAGCTTCAATTCAAGCAAACTTATTACTCGTTATTACGTAATAAGTTTGCTTGAATTGAAGCTTTACAAGCATTACCGAGCCACATAAATCTGAAACCATTTATAACATAAAATGCCAAAATTATATCGTTCGCTTAAAAGAAACCAACCTCAGGTGGACTATTAGGCGAATTGAAAGGGACTAGGGACGTAATTCTTTAGGGCTCTGAATGAAATATAGGCCACACGCTACCGAGGGAAGTAAAGGCAGGTAACAACGGCAATTTCAAAAAGCCAAACTCTCAGACTTGAGCCTAGGATGAAACAAAAGATATTAACATGACGTAGTAAATATAGGAATTCGTTCTGAATAACGGGCCTTTGAATGTGTTATTGTGTTTCAAAACTTAATAATACTGTCGATGATTTGTGTTTTTTGAAGATTTTCCTTTACGTCTAAATCTTTAACAAATTGTTTATTTTTTACTCAATTATATATTATTAGCTACATAAAGAATACATTCTATGTCTGTCTGTGATTTTATTGCGTGTCAAGTTGTAAAACGTGTAAAATAAATACAACCCATTTTCAAAGTATTTCAGACGCACTGCAATAGAACATCCATTTACAAGAATTATTGACTATAAGAATTATTCTGTATGTTTTATTGAATTTCTGTAACGATATTCTGGAGACTCGTCTAATATAAATTCAGTGGGCACATTCGTCGTATCGTTTGAGCAATATGTTTCCCTTTCTCCGACTTGGAGCGCCAAAATCAAGGGTATCAAGAACGATCCATATAAAACATTTGGACCCCAGACTGCTTGCACCAACGTAAAATAAATCAAAGTTGTTTTCCTAACACGACTCTTGTTAAATTTTCTTAAAGATTTACATAATTTATTATCCACTTATTTGAATCACAAAATCTTAAGACAATTGGGTACAAAGTAATGTTCATGAATTGTTTATTTCAAAGTAATGTTCATGGAATGTTTATGTGCCCTTTCTCTGGCCCCGCTACATTATGTTTATTCGACGAATCATTTTTGTTTTGGTTTCATAATCAAATGTAAATACTCGTTTTTTGGATTCAGGCGATTTACATAACTCGTCCAGTTTTCTAAACCAATAAAAGAAAACTTTGAAGTCTGATTAAAAAAAAAAACTTTTAATGGGCAAAAGAAAATTTCTAATTTTGTTACAATGTAGGCAATCAGAATGTCCAATGAATTAAAGAAGTTTTGAAAAAGTCTGAAAAACATCTAAACGTTTTAATTAAACTATCAAGTTACCGTGATGAAATAGCTCGTTAGAAAGAAGCGCGAATAACTAATTAGGTATAAAGATGACGCCTAATCAGCTTAATAACTGCACCGGTGTCACATACGACACCTTGTTAAAATTATGGTAGACGAGACATCAACCCGGAACCACAAACCTTTAAATTTTCACAATTTGCTGCCTCACCCATAAAGTAACAAAGTTAAAACATGTGAAGCATCTACCACGTGGATAGATACACATTACTATAACGTTTTGTTTCACTTTAAAATCACTTGAAACCTAATACCGAAGAACGACAGCACAGGTTCAAACTCATGGAGGTTAGTTAATCAAATACTAGTTTAGAACAATAGAATATTCACTGGCCGCTTTTCACTCATAAATCTTGGAGGCTAGACACCTACACCTGGCGGGTTACCAGAATAAATATTTAAGGCCTTGTCTACAAATTTACCTTCACTGGAATTTTATCATTAAGTTTTGAGATTGAGTTGAACAATATTATAATTCAGCCAGCTTAACCCCGTAGCCTAATCACGTTACACAGTCACAATAATAAGCGATCTAATCCGCAGGATTTTGAAGAACATTCATAATCCATTGCTTCAGAATGTTTGAAAAATTCGTCTACTGAATAACGTAAATAACGCGATGAATATTGTTTAATAGTCAAATTGAAAGGTATTGTCATTGTAAGTGGGTTACGCAATAATTAGGCTGCTCTTTTTGTAAGACTGATTAGTTTATTAGATTCGTATAAATATCTGAGGGGCAATTCCCAAAAACGTTGAAAATCTAGTCGCATTCTAATCAAATCTCAACCTGTAAAAAAATCGACAAATTTTCATACATTTGTGACATTGATTGTCGCTGATTTAAGATTGCGACTAGATTTTAAACGTTTTTAAGTACGGGAATTAGCCTTTAGTTTTTGTGAGACTCATAATAATCTCTAATCAGCCGTGAAATCTCATGTTAGCTATCGTGATATCAAAAGCCGGGGTGACATTCCATATCAACATTGACTTGAACAACATTAACGTGGAGCTTGCTTAGACTTCACCGTTATCTAGGTACCTTGGTATAGAAGACTGAGCTCAGCAGATAAACATGTTAAAGAATAATCTGTGCTTGTTATAAGCTCCTGATTAGTATATCTCATTCATATCAAAACATAGGCACGAGAATGTCTGGCTGCCGCTGATGTATTTTGTTTGTATTAGGAGAGACTTCTAAAATTCTACTTGGAAAGGGGATTAAACAAAGAAATGCAAGTATATATGCATGTACGTTATTAAACACGTAAAAAGCGCGACAACATAAAAAGGTGCATTTTTTTGCTTACAACTTGTATATCTGTAGAAACGTGTGCTTTAAACGCAAAAGTCACAAACAAATACTCCAAACGCAATTTCAAATAAACAAAAAAAATATATAGGTACATCGCAAAGGCTCGACTGATGTCAACACAAAGAATATCTTATTCAAATACCATTTACTACCTATGTATTTTCCAAAAGTAAAGCAGCTGTTCTCATCTAAACAACCATTTTACGAATGCACGCTCTTAAGTTGTTTTCTGTAAATTATTTGTCTCAAATAAAACAAAATGGAAGCTGTTGACCTTTCAGACCTTCTTACGTTCAGAGGTCGTGTGTTTTCAATAAAGGTACGTCTTTTCTTAACTGTGGTTTACGAGTTACAAATTGAGTTTTATACAATCGGAGAGATATATGACCTTTTGCCACAGGATCCTGGAAACATGTTTACGTCCATGGGTGGATTAGAAAAAGTTACATAGTTGTTAGTTGTATTGTATTGAAGTTAGTCGCAATTCACTATTTAGGAGTGTCCTGTCTTTTATTTATTTATCGAATTACCATTTTTTAACTGATGCATTTCGAGAGTTTTTTGGAGGGCATTAAATCATATTTACATCCGCATAAGCAGCGATACCCTAGGAATATCGGAATAAAAAGTATCATAAGTTCTAATCCAAGTCATGTCCTACCCATGTGCCAAATATCATTCAAATCCGTTTCAGCTTGAAAGTGTAATAAAACAAACATACAAAACATCATCTTTTTATTATTAGAAAAAAATTAGAAGGTAACTTAAAACGTTCAAAATCTAGTCGCAGTCTATCTCGTCGACAAAAAAATGTCAAAATGTCCCTACATTTTGACATTTTTTCCCAATCATTAAAATTTTTTGACAGATTGGGATTGAGATCAGACTGTGAACGTTCTTTAAATTACGAGAATTGCCCCTCAGGACGACGTTGTGTTCTGTAGCGTATAAATAAAGTACTGGAATAAACTTATCGGTTGCGAGAAAAACCGTCATCATTTTCATTGAAAACTAGCAGAACTCAACAACGATTAGAATTCATACATTCTATACGATATAATTTAATGCGTTTAAAGGCTTGTGTACCAATACTGATGCCAATAAAGTGCAATGGAACCAACGTAATATCGATAAAAGAATTCGCGCGGTGAGCTAAATGTGTTTCTCTTTCACAAAACATTTTCCGTGTTGCAGTGTTCTGAAACAAATGTTCTACTTCGAAACAAGCTGCGACGTTGTACTGATTCATTATTGAATTTAGTGGTAATAAAACAATAGCGGTGCCTTACAATGTCGTACCGAGAAACGTTCTTTAATTTGAATGGTACCGACTATGAATCCTAAATATATAAATAATATATGTGTGTGTTTTCATATAATAAGTTCTTTATATCGTTAAATTATACCTATCGTATTATATACACTTTTAAATACTTGAGTAATTTAAAACTAGATGAATCTTAATTTTTAGAGCAGTGGTGGCCTAGTGGTAACAGCCGACCTATGAATTGTAGGTCGTACGTTTGATCCTAGACAGGCGCTTGACTTTGTGTAAATTATTTCGTCACCACTGCTCTCAAAAACGGTGAAGGAAAACGTCGTGAGGAGACCGCATATCCTAGATCCAAAAATTCTTAGACGTGTGACATCTACCAACCCGCCCTGAACGCGCATGGTGGATTAAGGCCCACTCCCTGTCGCCGAGAGGAGGCCTCTGTCCCAGGAGTGGAAACAGTATAGGCTAATTATGCATATTTTTTTGTACAACTTCTTTATGTATGCGAATATCACCTTTAGCATAAAACTTGCGTAAACAATCGTTGTTGAACGAATAAAATAAATAAAATTAAATATAAAGACAATAGATCATCTTTATCAGAAGAGGTAATGTTGCGTGAGTTTGCGGGCGAGAAGTTGAAAGTATATGAACGCCTTTATGAACAATCACAAGATGTCTAATCCAATTATTTTATTAACTATAATGCGTGAACTACGCTCCACCAAGTACGTGGGGCGCGAGCGCAATCAATTTACACACAATTGGATATCATAGCACAATTCCTCCAATCAATATCGTCTTTTACGGTCAATCTATGTGAATGTATCCCTCACTTCTTTTTGTTCTTCCATAATGGCGGGCCGCCTCCGCGTGTTCCGTCAAATAGACAGTTGACATATTATCTTCTAAAAAAAACAATATTAATCAAAGAGGTTGGCATCGCCGAACCAATTCTCTAGACGCGCCGACAAATAAATCTTATTTTGTTTTTACTGCCAAATCTCATATAAGTTGTGTCTGAAATTCTGAGTAATTTTAATCAAATCATGTCATGTCGACTGACATGACATGATTTGATTTAAATTATTGGTATTTCTATTTATTAGTAAGTCATTATTTCGTAATTCAAGCATTGTTTAGCTATTATAACAAATTGTTTATTATTACAAAATATTGAAACATCAGCATTTCTTAGATCGCTATTGCTAAGAAGCGTGCAGAGTAAGCAAACTGAAATGACAGAGGGTTGGCCATGTTTATGGAGGCACCGCTGGCCGGTGGAGCATTCAAGTCTTGGAGTGAATACCGCGCGTATCGGTAAGCGTAGTGTGGGACCGTGTGTGGGACCTTAAGGTCGTCCGCCCAGCTAGATGGACCGACAACCTTAAGGGACTGGGACAGAAATCGTAAAAAAAAATCAGCTGTTCCCTACATTTATGTTCGCATAACTCGTCAAAATGTAGGGAACAGCTGATTTTTTTTTTACGATTTCAGATTTTGTCCCAGAGTAAAAGTTGTTCATAATGATGAGTACAAGGACCCCTTAAGAGGAAAACGGTGATTAAAATTACACCCTGTATAATTAATCAATTGAGTAATTGATGGTTATGAACAATTACCTATTTTTGATTGTCCTACTTGGTCCAAGCTTAGGCATAAGTAGGTATGTAATGTATGTATCTAGGTAATACATAATGTAGGTACGTACGTACGCCTATTGCCTACGGTCTACCAATTGTTATGAAAAATGATAATCGAACTCTATCATTTATGTCAGACGTCTGTTTTTAGAACGAAAAATCAACAAACAGATATTTTTATATGAACCTGATATCAAACTTGCTTTGTTTAGAGCCACCGTACCAATATACAGAAAACCATTTATATTTTTATTCACATTTGGTTTTTTCCTGGCCGCCGCACACTGTTGCGTGCTTTCCATTGATTTTTTTTTGTGTGCTATTCATAACATACATAACAAACATCACGCCAGTAATCCTTGAAGGGTTAAGCAGAGGTGTACCTACCTATAGTACCCACATCCACATTTCGTTTAAGTCCCGTGTAATAGGGGGCGAGCCTATTGCCATCAGCCGGACATAAATCCAGACTTCGGGCTGCTACTGAGAAATTTCTGATGGAAAAGCCCACTAACACTTTGCCCGACCTCAGAATTGAACCCAGGACCTCATGGTCAATCTGTAGCGCTTGCGACACCTAGACTCTTTCTAAAAACTACACAATACATTTGACTGGGAAATGATATAAAACGGAAAATAACGTTACTCCAGGAACCTATGTTTTATGTAATTGGAATCTATAGTGACATGTTACCTACTTTTAGGAAAAATAACGCTTTAAGGGCCCGATCACACGTAACGCAACCACAATGTAACCACAACTTGTGGACGGGCGCTAATTTGTATGAAAATTAATAGAATTGTGTCGTGTTGGGATTATTTTATTTATAATACGGGTCCTATGCCATTTGTACCCTATAAACAATGGTCACATCATAAATTAATTAATCAATCTGTATTAAGGGAGGGTTATGTATAGACTATGTAATAGAATGTGTAGCCAACCGCTAACGTGCGGTTGGCTACACATTCGCGTCTTCGGAGTTTAGCTAGCCAGTTTAACATAATCCTGTATGTATCTCTGTTGGTTCCCTAAATAAATATAATAAAACTTAAATAATAGTTATTTATGCAACTGTTATATAATAAGGGGTATTAAAACACGACGCCGAGTGTGATAATAGTATCACATGAGTGTTTTAATACCTAATTATGTACAGTTGCATACAAGACTATCTACTCCCATGATATGAATCCTCTGTAAAGGTTCTGAAACAGTTTTTTGCAATACTAATATCAAACAAAAATGGCGGCCGGTGGGATACGACGTGAATTTGAATAACCTATAAGTTCTTTTTTTTAATTACGGCGCTGTGGTAGTGAAACGCAAGTGCATGACAATGTTCTTTTTTTGAAAACGAGTTGCATAACGGAATTTAGTACAACATTATAACACTCGTTTGGATGATATTATGGTTACTATGACACTGCTTGTTTTAATGTTGGCAATAAGCTAACTTTTTCAGAAACTTTTATAGAGGATTTATAGCATGGGTGTAGATAAACAAAAGACTTTCAAACAAATATTCTCACTATAAAAATATGTTCCACAAACAAAATGGAAGCTTGTGCAACAACGTCAGTTTTAAATGCATGAAATTCAGTGAGTTGACCTTTACTTTAGGCGTTTGTCCCACAAAGCGGTAGTGGTCCGGGACTATTTTCGTTACATTTTCTATCGGATTGGATTCACAGAGATTTCCACAGAATATTACCATAATGGACAGGTGTCCTAAGTGTTCAATAGAATATTGAACGAAGGAACCTTCTGACTGCCTTTTATCTTTAATAAAATGTAAAGTGTAAGAAACCCAGCCATTGTAAGCTATAACGTGTTATTTTTTTTAATTTGTTTTATTAATCAACTTCTAGAGCGGGCCCATTCAGCAATATTTTTTTAAATATAATTTTCTAATATGCTAATGGATAGTGACGTGCATTCTATAATTTAGATACATGCGAGATCATCTATATTATGACAAAGACTTTGGGTTAATGCAGTGTATGTGTTTAGTTCGTAAGCTATTATATATAAATGAATTAAACTTTTAAATGTTCTGGATAAAAAGTAATCTGCTCCAAGTATCAAGGTACTCCCATATCCTTTCTCTTGCCTTACTTATCATAAAACGCATGGCTAAGTCTCTCTGTCTGTCTGTTTGTTAGCGCACTTATAACTTGAGAATTACTTAACCGATTTAAGTGTGTACATGCAAACCCATACATGTCAATTGTATCGATTTCATGCCGACATCAATGTTTGCTCGTCCACACTTAAATCGGTTAAGTGGTTCTCAAGTAATAAACACATATTTGAGTTATCGATCAGTAGTTGCATAGCATTCGCCGCGTCTCGATCATTTATCAGTTTTGGGTGTTGTGCTTTCTTCTTAACTTTCAATACACAAGTTGAACTCAAATCAGTTTATCATTTTAATGTAGCTGACCCCGTACAAAGCGTCTTGTCTGATTTAATTAATGTTTGCCGGCGGCACGGCGGAGCAGTGGGAATGAAATAGTTTACACAAAATAAAGCGGCTGTCTAGGTACGAATCTACGACCTGCAACTCGTAAGTCACGGCCGTTATTACTGGGTACTGGGCCACCACTGCTTCCATCAACAAGCATACAACGTCATATTGTGCTAAACTGATTTTGTCCTACTACTGGGCAAAAGCTTCTTTTTACACAGAGTAGAAATCAGGAGCAGTATCAATCATCACGCTGTCACAATACTGGTGATTATAGACTATTCAGTCTAGGTTTTTGCACTTGAGCCCTACACCTACAATAACATTGTGCAATACCTAATATTGAATCACCCCTTGCTCTCAAACGATCAATTATATTGACGCAATAAAATTGACTGCTCATAAGCGTCAATATTTTCACGTAAGCAAGACCTGCCCAGTGTTCCAAGGCATCCAGCCAGGCTTAAAAATATTGCGCAATACACACGTGATTACATGTTTTTTTTTATTATTTTATTTTATTAAAACTTTATGCACAAGTAAAAACTGTACAAAGGCGGACTTAATGCCTTGGGCATTTTCTACCAGTCTACCTTAGGGTGATGCAGAGACAATTCACAGCAGGTGCAATAACAGTGAAAGAAAAAAAAATTTGAAAATATTTATAAAAGATATAAGAATAAATACATATATACATACATACAACAAAATATATATATATATATAAAAAAAAGTTATCTATATATATAAAAGGAGAACTGACTGACTGACATATCAACGTACAGCCGAAACTACTGGGGCTAGGAATGTGAAATTTTGCACACGACTTCCTATTATAATGTAGGCGAGCACTAAGAAGGGGTTTTTGGAAATTTAACCTTTAAGGGGGTGAAAAGGGGGAGGGTGAAATTTCACGCGGACGAAGTCGCGGGTATAAGCTAGTGAGACATAAACAAGAAACCCTACGACAACTCAATTCTGAGACGAATCTGCCAGCTTCTTGTGTATGTGTTCTCGAGCTTTCACTTTAAGGCGCAGATATACGACTTCTAATGATTTTAAAATCAACATCACGTCTAAACGACCAGACTTATTACTTTGAAAAAAAAATATGTTATACTGGACAATTTTCTTCGTAATTTGATATGTGAAGATTTGAAATTATATTTTTTTAACTTAGTGTAATTAATTTGCAAAATAACGTCTAACGCGGACATAAAAACGATAATCACTCAAACACTATCGGGTGTATTGTCATAAAACTTTCACCATCTAAAAGACAATTTAATTTCCCAAATTTTAGTATACGTTTTTTATTTGTTTTGTGTTTGATAAATCAAAGTGGGATCCTTTTTCGAATAAACTTGGTGCGCGTTGAAGCAGGGGCTCAAGCGGGCGACGGGCGGCAGTGCATCGCTGACCACTGTCACGGGTAGACGCTAACGCTCGGAGCAATCACAAAATATTTTATTAGTTTTTGAGTTTCGTGCTGAAAATGGCTGGTAAATCCAAATTACTAAAAAAGAAACGCCTCATACTGGCAAAAAATAGATTATTGAGGTAAGTAACGTATTTTAATTGAAATAAAATTATCATTATTCTCTATCAAAAGTTTAAATTAGTGTATCTAAATAAAAAAAATATTTATAATAATCAATTGTAGTAAACAGTTTTATTTTATTTATAATAATTGTGTTATTTCTGTTTTAGAAGAATACCAAATAACGAAGATTCTCAAGTCGTAAATGCAGATACGAGGTAAAAATTATTGTACTTTAGTATAACCATACTACATCCTTGTGGGGACAGTCCGGATCAGAGTTAAAAAAAATACCTGAATGATATTATTGACATAGTTGTGGGGTATTATTTTTGGTACGTAAATGAGTACGACCTCGACTGCGGAGATGTAATTTTTTGCGTCTGTTGTAAACTTACAGTATGTCGTGCACAACTATCTTCCTACTTTCGCCCATGCTTTTACACCCATGCCGATGCCTATAATAACCTAAATTCAAAAACATTTATGTTGTAGCTCTGGCTGTATAGAACAGGAGAAAAAAGCAACTCCGCATATTGAAAATGAGGACATTATTGCTGACAAGTAAATGCATTTATCTAATTTATTATTCTGATTTTCACAGTAGCTCACATACAGGTTATCTGGTATATTTGTGCGAAAGACACTTAGGGCCGGTTTTTTGATCCGTAGTTAACTTAACCAATTGTTAAAAATAGTAACTAATGGTTAAATATTGGAAAATGTGTTTTTTTATCAATTGTTAATTTATCCAATGCTCAAATAATTAACTATTAATTAAATAATTTAACCATTAGTTGACCAGTTTACTATAGTTAATCTGACAAATTGTTATACTGTGTTTGACTACGGATCAAAAAACCGGCCCTTAGCGAGTTTTGCGCGGCTGACATTTGCGCGACTACACTTACGCGAAAGGATGTTTCCGTAAAGGATATTGGGCAAAATCTGAAACATGAGATCCCACACAGACGTAACATCACGCCTGTATTCTCCGAAGGGTATGGCAGAGGTATTAAGTATGTGTAGTACATACATTTATTACTTTATCTAGTTATCATACGTAATAGCTAGTTTAAATTGTTGAAAGTTATATTACGCGGTCCCACACTTTTCTTCTCCCGAGGGCGGGGGAAATCAAAATCCAAGATGGCGGCTGCGAAATTTTACAAAATATGCGTCATGGGGTGTCATTTCAATGGTTTTCGGAGGAGCTAATGACGAAAATGAGGTCAAAGTCAAAAGCCAAGATGGCGGCTGCCAAATTTTACAAAATATGCATCACGGGTGTCGTGTCCATAGTTTTCGGGGGTGCTGATGCCGAAAATCAGATCAAAGTTAAAATCCAAGATGGATGATGCTTATTTTGTAAAATTTTGCAGCTGCCTTCTTGAATTTTGATTTCGAGCTCCCCGCTCTCGGGAGGAGGAACGTATGGGACCGCTTAATATAACTTTCTACAATTTAAACGAGCTATTATGAATATTATCTACATAAAGTAATAAATGGGTGTACTATATAAACTTAGTATACACCTCTGCCCTACCCTTCAGAGAATACAGGCGTAATGCTACGTCTGTATGGAATCTAATTTCTCTGATATTGCCCAATATCCTTTACGAAAATAAATATCACAAATTCCGTTCGCGGAAATGTCTTTCGCGCATGTGTAGGTACGTACAGACGCCAGCATATCAAGCTACTACAATCTGACAAATTTCTTTAATAGATTTTCAACTTTATTGTTAAAGCATAAGGTTCAAAGTTGATTGCCAAAATTTGACAGTTTCGGGTAGGTTGATGTGCTGGCGTCTGTACACTTCTTAACGTAATAACGTAAATTTGGTCTAGGGCAAAATTTCCTGTGAAAATAGAAATAATTTTCAAGGATGACATGTTTTGGGACACTAAAATGAAAAATAAATTGATTAAATTTTACACTGATTGCATTCTTCCTGAACTGGTCGATCCAAGACATACAAGGAGCATGGTGATAAGGGACCCCTCTTACATAGTTAGTGCTATAGAGGGACGCAAAAGAAAAATTATAGTATTGAATGAAATATTTAGTGATCAATCTAATAAACAAAATCTGAACTTAGTATTCGACAACAAATGAGGGCGATATTATTTCAATGTATTCTGAAATAATGAATTATAAAATAATAGGTATAAACATACCCATCACAGAATACATTGTATTATTTTCAAAAATAATTGTTGTGTTTTTGCAGTCCTACTACTGAAAAGCCATCGTCACTCGAATTCGATGTAAATATACATGAAGAACTAGATCAAACGACATATGAAGCAGAAAGGTAATTTTCGACATTGTGGATTTTGTTTGATCAAAACCTGCCTCTTTGAATATTATTTTTAAATCCGTCAGTATTTCAACTGAATTTTATATTTTGCTTTGTTTTAGGGAAACTGAAAAATTTTCGATTGGTAGACGTATAGTAAACATCAGTCATTTTTTTAAATCACTCCAAGAAATATCAAGCCACGGACCTTTGGACTGCGGTTTAAAGTCAATTGAAATCGTATCTGAACGTTTGACAAGTTTGATGACTAAATTAAAACTAAAATGTCGTTTATGCAACATGAGTTTTATAATAGAGGGAGACAACACCCCAGAAGAAATGAATCTAAATACATGTGCCATAGCTGGTACAATAGCCGCAGAATGTGGACATACTCAACTTCTGGAAATTACGTCAACTCTAGGACTTCCTGAGATTTCACAAAAGTTATTCACTTTTCATATGGATATAATAAACTTTACCCGAATTAGTTGACCCTCGACACCCACGAAAAATGCCAATAAGAGATCCCGAATATATAAATCATGCAGTCGAAATAAAAAGAAAACGAAGGGAAAACAAAGAAAATCTAGCTAACAGGTGTACACAAAATAATGTGGAAGAAATAAAGGATGCTACAGATGATACAGAAATTCAAGAAGAAATTATTTCAATGTCTTCGGAAAAAAAACAAAAACATGAAAGTGACGACGATGAAGTAAAAGAGGACACTGATGATTATGACTATAATGTAGAAAAACCAAATGCAAAAAGAATGTGTTGTAGACAATTAACCTTCTCAGAATTTTGAAAGCAAAAATGGTATAACTTATATTATGTGTTTTTATTTTGCTTTTGTCAATGTTCGCTTACCTGAACAAAATTAATCTGACATTCAATACACTTTCTCCCTCACTCTCTATCTTTCTCTTTTTCTTTCATTCACACAAAACAATTGGACTTTGCAAATGGACCAATCTTTATAGTATAAAGTCTTGATTAGGCCGGCAAAATCGGAATTCCGTTTCGAAATATCGATTCGGAATTTCGGAGGCAGCAAATCCATACAAAATAAATTCGAAGGCAGAAAATTTCGAACGGAGAACTACTGTACGTGTGCGATAGATCCTTGATTTTGTATGGATTTGTTGCCTTCGAAAATGCCGAATCGATATTTTGAAACGGAATTCCGCAACGGAATTTCGTCCGTATGTGGCCGGCCTTATTGAACTAAAAAGTTCCGAGACCACGACCGCTTGTGGCTTCTAGATAAACTACTGGATAATAAATTGAACTGGGGGTCCACGGGTCATACGGGGCCCACAAACCATAATTCTATACCTCGGGACTCAAAGGGTGTATTTTATACTCATTTTGGCCAATTAGAGTTATTCCATCATCTTGTTCTCAAAGCTTTAGAGAACAAACAAACTAACAACAAACTAATCTTTGAGTGCCATTTAGCTCTGGAGAGTTTATCGACGTGCAATCGAATCACACTCCAGTGGATCAAAGGGCACAGTGGATCCTTGGGCAATGATGCTGCAGATGAACTTGCGAAGAGAGGCTCTGATTTGGAGGTGCTAGGCCCGTACCCACTTCTCCCTCTGCCTTTCTCACAAATTCGTGCGTGGATTCGCCAAAGATCGACTGAACTCCATAACAACAGATGGTCACGGGTAACAGACTGTAGACAGTCGAAATTGGCTTTACCAATGGTACACCCGCGACTAACCAAAAAACTTCTTAGCTTAAGTAGAAATAACCTCAGAATAATAATAGGTACAATTACGGGCCATAACCACCTCAACAAACATCTTTTTAACATAGGCGCCACGGACAGCTCCCTCTGCAGGGGCTGCCTTGACGCCGAGGAATCAGCCGCCCACGTCATCCTGGAATGCGAGGCCGTGGCTTCTCAACGTAAAGAAATCCTCGGAACAGTGAGGTCGCTCCGTGAAGCCTGCGAAGCTCCCAGGAAGCTTCTGTGCTTTTGGGCGGAGCTAGGCTGGCTTTCTTAGCCAGAATCCCTACGCACAACGGACCAAATGGGAGTCTAAGTGCGGAAAAGGGAGCCCCATCATCATCATCATCATCATCATCATCCATCATCTTGTTCAGTTTTTCATTATCTATCGATTTTTTGGATTTCCTGAAAAGTCGTGCTCATCTTTTGAACCCCGAGGTATCGATATGGGGCGCATTGTGGTTCATGGGGTTCATGGACTCCATGAACCCCATATGGCATTAGCTTCGTGCAAACGGTACAGATATGGCCGGCAGATTAGTATATTGGTCAGATTTTCCACTCGATTTATTTTGCGTTAAAAAAAATAAGTAAGTAGGTACTAACTTATTCACTTTTATTTGTGAGAGAAATCGCGGGGAAAAGCTAATAATAACTGTCTACATTCCGCCACCCGGTTACATTGATAATATTTTCTATTTTATTAATATTACAACGAGTTCTTAGTTTGTAAAAAAAGATATTTTATACACTACTGCTCTGAAATATGCTACTGGCTACCTACATATATATGCGAGCGTCGCGCGTCATGACACTGGCAGCCAGCCTACAAAATAGAAACTTCGTGAGCGCTTCGCGCGTAAGTATGGTGAGGGGCGCGCGGGGCATTCTCAGCGGTACCGCCCATTTGAGCAAGGTCAACGGCATAATACTGGGCCTTAAACGTGAACCGATTGGTTACCGTCCTGATATTCTGAGGGAGCGCATTCCAAAGGAAAACCGCCTGGACAAAGAAAGAAGACTTTATAAAACCAGAGCGATGAGAAGGACAACGAAGCAGACGATTATTCTCGGACCGAAGATTCTTGCTGTGTGCAGAGCATAAATATTGACAAAGAGAAGTCAGATAAGAAGGAGAAGTGGGTTTGTGAAGAATAGAAAACAGGGTTGTCAAAGCCCTCAACGCTCTGCGCTGCCGGATAGGTAACCACTTTAAAAGTGATCGATGTGCGGACACATGATCATACTTGCGAAGATTGAAAACGAATCGAATGCAGTTATTAAGAAGTCGGTCAAGTTTATTGAGGAGATCTGCATTCAGGTCATAGTAGCACACATCACCATAGTCAATTATGGGGAAGATAAGGGACTGTACAAGCAATGCCTTAATGTGTGATGGGAGAATATTTTTCAAGCGATAGAGCGACCGCAACGTTCCAGTGACCTTCTTGCTCACAATCGCAACCTGCTTACGCCAGTCAAGGCAAGTGTCAACATGCAAACCCAGATCCTTGACGTCAGAGCTAAACGGAATCACTGTGCCATCAAAGATAACCGGTGGCACCGTTAAACCATTCAGCCTCCTCAAGCTATGGGGGCTCCCTACAATGATAGCCTGACACTTGGTTGGGTTAACATGTTGATCCTACACGGTGCAAAAAAATTAAACTCGCTCAAACTTTTGTTCCATCATTGTGCAATCTTAAAAATATTGCGCAACTCGTTATATTGTTCAATATAATTGATCGTCTAGAGCCCGCCGAGTGAAACGCACGTCATTCATAATATATATTCTATATTCTAGTTGCAAACAAAACATTTACAGTCCTTCACAAAATTTAGTAGGTACTGGTACGTATGCAAACAATTTAGTTTAATTACTGTCTAAAGCCTAACGACCTAACTAATTATAATGAGGTAGGAATTTACATTAATTTACTAGTAAACACTGACGATTTCAGCAAGAGGTATTATTTCAGAGATTTCAATGTAGAATAAAGAATTTATTTCACACGCTTACATTATTTTTTTATGAAGCAAAAGCGTTATAACAATAAATTAACAGGCAACATGAACCTACTGAACTTTAACGTTTAACGCTGATGGCCCGGGGCTGTATCATAAAAATTTCCTCGTATAGGCGCCGGCGGCTCGACGGGCTATTAACTATAATGTGGTAAAGCCGATACACGCCCTCTATAATATCTGCTCGGTTACCGTGTCTGCTAGATATAGCAAATAAGTAATACTTACTTAGTGATAAGTTAATAACAGACAATTTGTTTGGTTCATAAACCTATGAGTAAACATTGAGAAGGATACACGGCACGGTTTCTTTACGGTGATATAAACCGCGCTGTAGAAAAAAAATTGTCTGTCAACAACCTTCCATAGTGATCCATACCAACACTGACAAACCGTGCCTACACACGGCGAATAAACCATACTTTTTCACAGCAAGAAAAAAGTGTGTTCGAAGGGCCTTAGGAAGAGTGCACCAATTTCGCCAACTTATGACAACTATCACCCCTCCCGCACCGCACAGCTACCTCAGGCAATGTCTCAGTTAAGCATTCGGCCTATAGTAATAAGGAAATATAAAGGAAAATGCAGCAATAATTTTAAATCTAGATTTAAATCCCTGCTTTGTTACAAAAAACAAGTAGCCGAATTCTACTAAGACAACAAAAATGCACTTAGTAGCCAAAAGGAAAAATCAGATTAACAAAGCAGTAGAAATATACTAGAACCTACAAAAATATACCAAATACAGCCCACTATTTGCGTAACGAAGGATTTGTCTAGTTGCTAATGCGCCTGAGTGTATGAAATATTCATGCAGGACCGGAAAAACACTGAACTCGAAAAGCGAATACGTTTGGTTGACTTTACGAGTGGCTTTAGACGGCACACTATTGGTAGGTTAAGTGCACGGTTATAGTAATAAAAATAAATAGATTGTGTTTGCAAAAAAATTGTCCTCTGGTTACCTCTAAACACTGTTTATAATTTTGTCAGTTTAAATCAAATACACGATATGTAGCTATTTTCTAACTGGGGACATGACAGCTTTTCGAATGGTTGTGAATAGGCTACCTGCGGTGGCATCCTGTAATTGTCACACTAACAGTACTTTCATTTTGACAGTTCAACAACATTAATTGCGTTATTTAAAGAAAGAAAAATATTTTATTTGGTACACACACAGGAAATACAAATACCTGGTAAAAAAAGAGCATTTAAAACTAACAAAGTTAGATTAAAAACAACCAAGAATAAGTAAATACCCCAAAAAAAAAGACCTGTTCGAGGCCAAAAAGGCTCCTATCCCAGCATAATGCTACGATATTTATAAAATAAATACCGTTCCGCTGATATTTTGATAGGGCCCGCTGGTTTGCTTTTTCGAACCTATGAAGCAATGGATTATTATCAATCTCCTTCAAAATGTTTCAGATTGTGATTAATAGTGTGTTACGCAATTAGGGTGCAGGTATAGCTTGGAGGAGTATGAGATCAGATGAATAAATCTGACAAATCAAGATTTTCTTCTCGTTTTCTGGTTGATAATTTAAAAAAGATCATAAAACGCTTCAGCAATGACTACCTCTTTGAAACACGCTGACCTAAAAAAGGGGTTAATAGGCCCTTAGATTTTAGTACACAGACCTTTTTACTAACACCTATTTAGGTGTTTTTTCGATCGTATGCTTGTTGAAAGGTTTCCTTTTGGAATAACTCTAAGACCCCACATAACGAGCTTTCACTGGAAGCACATAATAAACATTATTCAGTACGTTATATTGATATCCACATGCATGTAATATTTACCAAGCCTGAGTTTCAACGTACACTGTAATTATAATCTTCGTAACACATCCGCTATCCATTAATTCCCCTTTCGTAGTGTAAGCAGAATACCGTGTTGTATCTGTATTAAAATTTGCTCATTATTATCATCTAGAACAAGGCCATCGTTGTATAATAAACTTGACAGGGATACAGTCTTGTCTCTAGATAAGTGCTTATTTCAAGGATATGAATAACGCAACCAAGTGAACTTTGTTGCTTTAATTTATAAGTAGAAAAACTCTTCAGGATTTTATTTGTCTGATTCTATGTCACGAATTTAAATTTTATTTACCGGTTTTCACTTTACTGTTAGTTTTTTTTTCTCTTCTTTGACAAGTGAATCGTCGTTGACTATTCTACCAGCGTCATGTGGTAATGATAAAGCAGGAAGGTGACCCGTTAAACTTTGCACTTTGTGGTAGTTATCTAGATACATACACAGGGAGTCCTGTACGTCGACTTCAAGCCAGAATCGGGTAATAGGCCAAGTCATAATAGTTATTAGAAAAATATAAAAAAAAATCTAAGTTGTGTATTTTTTAAATTATTGGCATTTAAATGTCACTTTTTGCCCAACCAAATATCCAAAATTAATACTTTGCCAAACTTTGACTGACTGTACTGAAAAAAAATGTACTATGCGAGTTTGGCAAGTAACATTAAAAGTTGGTTCCAAAATTATGTTTTTTCAAGTTCAAAGTTCCAAAATTATGTTTTTTTTTTATCCCTACGATTATTTTTATATTTTTCTGATAACCATTATGAGTTGGCCTATTACCCGATTCCGGCTTGACGTCGACTTACAAGACACCCTGTATGTTAGTAGCTTACTATTAATACTTACTCAAGAACTTTTACTTTTATGGAGCAGTTGACAGCTCAGCTGAGTTGATTGAATCATAAACCCTACTGAGCCTTAAAACATCGTACCTTAAAAAAGGTAAATAAAAAGACTTTGTTAACGTAATATCTGTCTTCCAAAACACCTTATCCAACCAAACAAAAAACAAGGAATTGCTCATTTAAAAAGTTCTAAAACGTAATTTTGTTTTCTCTTTCAAAAGTTAAATGGCTTTTACCGGCCTTAGTGGAATGATTCGAATTCGCGCGAACTCGCGCTCGAACGCCCCTAGTTAAGAACTTTGATATTTGTTTAAACACATTGCCTGTGTGTGTTTGAGTTTATCCAAATTAAATGACGCTCGCATAAATTACCAGGTGAGAAGCTTTTGATGGCAACTTAAGCAACTTTATAATATACGTCTATCGATACCTACTTAAATAGACTAATTTTTATTATTATTTATTCTTAGCCTATAATATGGTTCCACTGTAATGGAGCGCAGCATCCGTTAGGAACACAGACGTCACCCAAAACGCTGCCAAGCTTAAATGGGACTGGGCCAGACACGTTTGCCGCATGTCATAAGATTCATGGACCAAATCTACCACCGCGTGGGTTCCAGAAAACGTCCGGCGACATCGGGGCAAACCCAGGAGAAGATGGCGGGACGAGCTTGACGCCTACAGACAGGATTGGACCAAACTAGTTGAAGACAGAAAGGAGTGGAAATGAGAAAGGGAGGTAATTGCCCTGCAGTGGGATAACTTAGGCTAAATAGACTTTGGGTCAAAATATTGGTAAGATGAGCATTATTTGTGAATGCATTTAGTGCACTATTGGGCGACGTCACAACTGACAATATTTACGGATTACAAATTCCAATAAATTGTTACAGTGAGGTAACAATCTCACTGTAACAATTGTAAATTATATATATATATATTTTATATTATTGTAAATTTTATTTTATTTTGATGTCACACTGTGCCAAGAAAAATACATGTTGCGCCGACCCCAAATAAATTGGGATAAGGGCAGGAGAATGATGACTGCCAGCCAAATTCTGAGAGAAACCTAAATGACAATCTTAGATAACATGCATAAGTACCTACAGTTCCTATAAAAAATTACCACTTGAAATGAACCCAAAACTAGGTCCCACATCAATTCCACCCTTTTCAATTGTAAACCAGAATTACATCTTGTTTCATGTCACAACGATAAATGGTTTCAATACATTCCAAATATGTGGGTAACAGATGACGTCATTCCAACATTGTCCACAAACGATCGTTTACAGCTAACATTATGGGGCAATATCATCGGAGTGTTACGCCGATGGTTGTACGTCACGCTTACACGATCACTGATAGCCAGTTGCCCGATGTAAAGGGCTACATAACGTTTTGTTGAAAAAACATATTTGTTGAAGGCTTATCGGTATAAAGTTCATTTGTTTTCCGCGTTCTCTTTTGTTTTTCAATTTGTATAAAATAAGAGTTATTCCGGTCTGATCCCCTGAACCCCCCCTCCACGCCCCCCACCTCGATCCCCTGCTAGTTCTTCTTCTGTTTTAATCTCTGTATACGATGCAAGTTTAGGTGTAGATCAGGTTAAAGGGTAGCGATAACAGCTTTGCGGGGTAAAACTAGTTGCAATTGGTACAGTACATGTATTTTCTTAGCTTAAGCCCAGGTTCGACGCGCGCCGAAAGTTGATAATCTACAGTGTTTTCTGTTGGATTCTCAATCCTCAGCTCAGCACCGAGAGTTGAAAATCCCGCCGCGATATTTTTACGTCCGTGCGCGTGGGTTACACTGTTAAAATTCTAATTGACACCCTGTTTTAGAAATTAGGTCTAAATAACACAAATGCAATATTATGCAATTTAAATAGGTGTCAACTACCACAATGGATTCAAATGTAGAGCTATCTTAAGAGATTTTTATTCCCTTGATTTGATGTTTATATGTAGTTTAATTTTTATGCTTCTTTATGAAGTTCCAAACCTTTACCGTAGTTCGATAATGACAAATTATTCAGAGTGAACGAGATTCAGGCCTAAAGCGAATCGATTATGTACTATAATCGATTCGCTTAAGGTCTGAATCTCGTTCGGAAGAAAAACCGTTTTTTTTTGTTTGTCAACATTTTTCCAAGTCCCATAATTACGTATGTGTTGTCAATGACAGGTTAGTTATTTATTCAGTAACTTTCCTAAAGAATAAGGTAAACGCCTTTAGTTCTAAAATGACAGAATAAGATTAAACGGAAGGTGGGTCCCACACAAATCGATTTGTTTGACTATACAAGTGCCAAACGTTTACCACAGCGCCGGGGCCGCGGGGGCCAGGGACTGGCACTCGATTAAGTTTTTGTTTGTTTACCTTACTTTGGCTGTTTATCCATGAAAATGTACTGCGTCGAATCTTCAAGAAACACGAAGAAGAAGTAGGACTGTAAAGTAACTCACGGGGTCTTCAGGTAGGTACAGAGACAAATATTGTTGTTGAAAACAGAACTCAGGCCTAAAGCTAGCGGAGGCTGCAAACTGTTTTGTTGCTTCACTCATTATACAGGGTCGCTTCACTCATTATACAGGGTCGCAGGAACATCGACGCGCAAACTGTTACCATGGATTCAGTACATGATTCTGAACCCCAAGGCGATGAAATTTTTCAATTGTTATTTTAAAAAAATGCTATTCTGTTCTGTTGTATTGCACTTTTTCACCGACTTCAAAATATGTTTTTTTGATTTGTTACCTCAGAACTCCGTTAATTATAAGCCGATTGGCAAAATTCTTTTTTTTTTGTTTTTTAATTTTTTGTAACATCACAATCGGTTCAGTAGTTTGGTTTTTAAACCAAACATACTGGTTTACATTCAAGTACGATTGATTGCATAAGAGATAGACTATCCACGATCTGTTACCAAAGGTTTCTCGGTTACTTCGGTCAAATTACCCGTCGGAAACCAGATAATCTAGAAAAGTTGATGGTGATGGGCAAAGAAAAGACCTGGCGGACGGTCACCTAACCGCTGGTCAGACCAAGTAACCGCCACTGGACTCTCAGTTACGACCGCCCTGAGAGAAGCTGAAAACCGAACGAAGTGGAAGAACATCGTGCAGAAAGCCACGAAGGCCTTTCAGGGACATGACCTTCAGTAATGAAGTACGCGACCAAGAAGAGAGAAATTCTAGTACCTAAACGAAATTGTTTTTGTATGTATGTTACACGATATCTCCGGCTATTGTAAATAGATTTCAAAAAATATTAAATCACTATGGGAGGAACTCTGAAATCACGAAAAAAATATCCGCTGTTTCATACAAAAGTTCAATACCTACTTGACTAAAATGTATGAAACAGCTGATTTCTTTTTTTCGTGACTTCAGTGTTGAATCCATAGTGAAAATTGTTCATATTATTATTCATGAGTAGAACATCTTGTGAAAATTTACGCAATGCTTGAAAAATATCCTGTATAGCCCAGCGGCTTAGCCTGTGCGTTGTCTGTCATTGAATGAATTTAATATTTTTGGTGATACCTATACATGTAAAAAATTTTTTAAGACTGTCTAACAGAAGCATGAAATGTCGCACAAGAGTTCCTAATAATAAAGAAAGTGAAAATTGAAGGATGAAAGTTTTATGCAAGTGCGCAATTTTTGCCTACTGAAAATACCATCGGACACATGTGTGTTGTTTGAGTACTTCGTGTCGATGGCACGACAGGATTTCTTTTTTTTTAGTCAGTTCTTGACTTCGGCAGCGTCAATGGCACGAGCGAGGCCTCACTCGGCAGCATAGAGGTCACTTTGATTGCAGGCCTTTAGGGCAGAGAATAGGATAGGAAGTGAGACATAGTTTGCAACACTGCTTCACGTAACAACGCAATTATTAATTTTTATTTCTTCTTTAGCTGTGCCCGCGACTTCATTCTCGTGTATGTCGGAAAACAAATTGAATTTGACAATTGGACGCGGAAACCTCATTCTTTTTCTAAATTAATGTCTATATGATATAGTATAGTATATACACACATCAAAAGTGTCTAGGGATCAAGCATTTTTATGCGGATTTCTTGAGATTGAGATGTGGCTTTGTAATAAATTTATGATTTTATAAATTTATATGGATCCTTTTTGGTGCATTTCATAATTTGAATCAGGAACTGTGAATCAAATTCGAGTAAAAGATGAAAATCAGCTGTCAATATTTTCCCTATAAAAACATACAACGCATTGAAGACATTATTAGTGCTACTGTTTCCCTACTACTGATTAAAACCAACGTTATTATGGAGCGGCGACGTCATTTAAGCAGGGAAGAAATGCTCAGAGCCGTGGGAATGATAGAAGCTGGTTCCCGGCAACGTACTGTGGCTTTAGCTCTGAATACAAGTCAGAGTGTTATCAGTCGACTTTGGACACGTTACCGAAGCACTGGTACCGTGGCTGAGCGCCATGGAGGACGGTGTCGCTGCACCACACGGAGACAAGACCGATACATTCAAATCTTAACTCGAAGAGCTCCAACAATAACCGCCATGATGTTAGCCGTGAGGCTTCATCACTCTTCAGGGAACTTAATTAGCGACCAAACAGTCAGAAACCGCTTGCATGAAGTGAACCTTCATTCCCGAAGACCGCTACGGGTACCACCTATAGCAATGCACAATCGTAGGATTCGATATCAATGGGCTCTTGAACACAGAAATTGGGCAGAAGAACAATGGCGTTTCGTGTGCTTTTCTGATGAGTCTCGTTTTGGTATGAGACCGGATACAAGACGTATACGACACTGGAGAACCCCTGGACGTCAACAGCGATTAAAATCCTGCCAGGAAGTCCATCCTTATAGTGGTGGAACCATCATGGTATGGGCGGGTATTTGGATCGGCGGAAGAACTGAGTTGATTTGGATCAGAGGCAACCTCAACGCTCAAATTTATGCTGAGACGATTGTATCAGACGTCATCGTTCCTCTACAAGTGCAAATCGGTCCCTTATTTCAGTTAATGCATGATAATGCACGACCGCACACCGCAAGAGTTGTAAGACAGACTCTCGCCGCAGCTAACATCAATGTCCTGCCCTGGCCTGCTCAGTCGCCAGACTTGAACCCGATTGAGCATGCATGGGATATGCTACAGAGAAGAGCTCTGCCGAATATGGAGGGTATCCAGTCGCAAGAAGACCTTTTTTTGTTGTTGCAACGAACATGGGCTGCCATTCCACAGCGTGATTTGGATGAACTCATTTTGAGTATGCCAAACCGATGTTCTTGTGTTGTTAGTGTTCGCGGTAGAAACACGGATTATTAATTGTTTAAGTTACCCAATAAAATTTTAAAGAAAACTGTTATTTCAGTCTTTTTTTCGAACTTTTGTGTTAGTGGTTCAAATGTCAAAAATCCCTTTATTAGGAAAATGGCAAATTTCTTTATTAATGCAAAGGTGACTTGGTTTATCGTTACTGTGACAAACGAAAACACTTTATTTGATGAATCCTTAAAGAAAATTTTAATTAATATCAATCAGGAGAAAAGTTATTGCAAAAATATATGTTGATCCCTAGACACTTTTGATGTGTGTATATAGTATATGCTATCTGCCATTGAAAGTCCCATTAAAATCGGTACAGCCGTTTCGGAGATTTGCCGGCACAAACTGACAGACATACAACATTTTTTTTAATGATTTTTGTCTTATAGATACCGTATATACTTACATATGCATTGAGTAAAAAGCTGTTATTTTGACATTACAAACAGACACTTAAATTGTATTTATTCTTATAGAGCTGCAACAAACGCTGCAACAACGTTGCATCTAAAGTTTGAATCAAATCTGTCTCAAAAGTTCCAAACCATATACAGTGCAGTGTCTCGTCTGCTATTCTATTTGGCAGCAATCCTGCACATTATCGATTTGAGCAACTATGTTTAGAATCCGAATACGTACTGTTCAAACAGACGTGGATCATCCACCGAGCAGTAATACTAACATCCAAGACATTGAACCGATCTACAACAATGCCTCGAGACCGATACACTTTAATCAACTATACAGAGAAATTATGTTTTAGTTGCCATGCAGGATACGTTTTCAGTTTCAGAATAGTGGCTATCTTCGTTAATATTATGACGATAAAGCAGTATTTACTTTATTATTTAGTATTAGCTTCTGCCCGCGACTTCGTCCGCGTGAATTTTTTTGTTCCCACGACCCACCCTGTCACATCGCATCTCGCGTTCTTTGCGACGTTTTTGTTTTTGCTCGGCTCTTTAGGGCCCTAGCGTATTGAAGTAGCCTATAGCCTTCCTCAAGAGTCGGGCTATCAAATGCAAAAATATTTTTTCAAATCCAACCGGTAGTTTCAGAGAATAGCACGTTCAAACAAACAAACAAGAATATTATAAACGCGAAAGTTTGTGAGGATGAATGGATGTTTATTACTCTTTCACGCAAAAACTACTGAACGGATTTTGATGAAACTTTACAGTTATATAGCTTATACAATAGAATAACACATAGGATACTTTTTATTCCGATATTACTACGGGATCCACACCTATCCATTTTGGAAAGCTTAAACTTTTGGAGTTATCGTAACTTATTTTAAACTTCTTATTAAACTTTGGTTTGCCCATACAACACCTACCCAATTGAATAATAATAGTTACTTTACAAAGTCAATTTCAAAGGCTGCATTTGCGACTCTTCCTTTTCATGATATAACATTAACGTATTCACCAATAAATACTAGATTTAATTTGCTTCAACATAGAATAGCACCAGCTCTAAATCCATTTCATTTATATAATGTTTTGTTTATGCCCAGCAGATTGCAGCCGCTGCATCGTTTGAATCAGCGAGCGCGTTAGCTGACATCGCTGACAACTGCTGAATAATGTCATTTTAATGACAATGCATCATGTTTTGTTAACGCAAATTAGTTTTTGGATGTACTGATTAAGCGAATGTGCTTTTAGCGGAATGGAAATATGGTTTGCTTGTGACATAACATGGGAATTGCAGGAATGTTTGTTGTTTAAAGGAAATTAGCATCACCAACTTCGCTGAGTGCGTGGTTTCGATACTGAAGTTGAGTACGTACTTGGGTTTCCTGAAAGCTTGAAATTGTGCCTAATAATTGGCAAATAGATTGCTTCTATATGACACTGAATGAAACTAGGTAACTAACTTATTTAGAACTAGGTATTATCTATTTATTTTGTTTTTATTTCTTATTGTGCTATTTATGTCTCATCGTATACTGCACCGGTTGACGTCATCACGTCAACGCCGGCTGTCGCTGAAAACCAGCGCTGGGGCCAGTCTCAAATAGGATCGTAGCATTATGCTGAGCGATGATCGTTTTGCGTGGATGTAATGCATGTTTTCCCCCATCTTGTTCTTTTTTCTGTTCTTTCTCTGCGACATGTTTACCGCAAATAGATGTCTTTTCATTCTAAATGTCGGCATTGGCTAATTGTTTCTAACAATTAAGATTTAAATATTTTGTCAGCAAGTCCAGGAGAAAGAAAAAACGCATCAACTTCACAACACAGCACTAGAGAGATAACCACTTTAACGATAAGTCTCTGAGCAAGATCAATCTATAAGTACCAATAAACTTGTGATTGCAGATATTTGGTTAGCAAAAATAATAGTCGGTTACGCGTCCATTCAAGACAAACACACCCCATGACGTAGATTGAGCCAAAAAGAAATCGTAAACCGTTAAACTGTTACCATAAAGTGTATTACATAGATAAATAAAGTTGTAAAACTTTTATAGAAAACAAATCTGTAAAAGTAAATGTACCTTACTTTCTTTCGCTTCATTCATGAAATTTTGCTGAAGGTTTCAATTTTACGGTCGGTAACCAGACTCTCCAATTTGGTTGGTTAAAAACATTTGCACACGTTTTAGTTACCTACCTAAATAGCCTACACCATACAAATTTTTCGGAAAGTTTTAAGTTTTCTGCTTAGAACTTTCCCAAATTACCTAAAGTCCGACCGCGCCAAATTTGCCATAGATGTAAACAACAATGGCCGCTCGAAATTGAATAAAATCGATAAACAAGAGTATTTATTTTAAGTAATGTTTGTGTTCGTCTAAATCTCCGAGCTAACTAGACGGACGGCGGTCGGACTTTACCTTAATTTTTTTTTTAATTATTATTTTAGTTATACCATAAGGTCAAGTGCGTAGTACTCTGTGGTAGTAATCGTACTTATAAAATCATAACCGGCGTGTGTGTATGTCCAGCGGGATAATTGCGTAACAGACTAACAGTATACATGACTTTCATTTTGACAGTTCAACAACATTTATTGCGTTATTTACGTTGTTGAGCAGACAAATTTTTCGACAATATGAAGCAATGAAATAGGTATACATTATTAATATTAAGGTGCAGATGATGTATGAACATAAACAAAGCAAAAGGATTATGAAAGGATCTTAGCCGCATGGGAAAGTGGGACCCACTAAGGAACAGCGGGTCGAGGCCTGTCGGTGGAGCAGTGAATGCTTATGCGAATCTCGCACCCCATGCCATAGGCAGAGGTGAAACACCGCGGTGGTTTTAGCCGGTAAGAGACCGGTATGCCCCTCTGTCAACCCACAATTGAGGAAGTTCATGAGGATTTCCACCGCGCACCAAAAAAGAAAGGTGGCATTCTGTACTTTCTGCCTATCCCCATGGAAAGACAGAGTATGTTTATGTATATTATAATATACTTATATATTACAACTACTAGTTATATAAAATGCTAATCACATTATTGCTTATTAATAATAATTATCATTAGTAAAAAGGCACCAGTAGGTATCACTAAACTTTTGCAAGTAGTAAAGTTAAAATTTCAATTTGTTTAAAGTTCTTTGGTTGAATCACTGTTACAATTTGTCTGGCCGACTTCAGACATTTGAAATGGTCGGATAAAGTAAAATGAAACGTAAAACTGATATTTCAATCGAGTAGGTTTTATTTTGTATCTTAGTACCTACATACTAAGTAGCGACCGCCCCTGCCTCGCACGGTTTTTACGGCTCGACAAAACAGAGATTTATTTATTTTTAATATTCATCTATAATACCCCTTCCACAATAAATTATCTAAAAGATGGTGAAAATTCCGATGAAGCTCGACCTTGGGTGGAAAATCCTCATGGATGTCCGCCGCCCTGGGGCGGGCGGCGGGGTCTGTCACACTCTTACTGACTAAAAACCACCCCGGTGTTCCATCTCACACCTACGCCGGGGGTCGCGGGAACGTACGATCCTTCCGCAACCCCCGGCTAATGAAGCTCGACCTGAACCAACCTGGCGGCAAGGTCGTTAAAAGATGCCCTATCCATAGATAATAATTACCCATCTCTCCACTAGTCCAATGCTTACTCTAGGATGCATATCCGGTATATAGGCTCTTAAATCCTTCCATATCCTACGGGCACGTCTTCCCTACCATTACCGCGCCCCCCGGTCTATTCCTTGATATGCAATGGTCGCTGTAGCACCATGAACATGAGCCAACAGGAGCTAGTGCGAATCTTGGGGTTCATTCGATTAATCGAGTATGGTTTAACCACACTAGGATCGGTGCAATACATTCATAAAAGATGGTGAAAATTGCATTGAAATCCGTTGCGAAGTTTAGAAGAACAACGCAGCCACACAAAACGAAAAACGACTTTAATTTATAATTATGTATACTTAGATATAGTTTTATAAGCACCAAACAGGTACAGCAAACAGCAGTAGCAGTAAGTTCAAATTGTGCTGGTTCATTTTGAAACATTTCCCAAAAATATATCCTCCATTCTCATTGTGAATCAGTCCGAGTAATGCCAGGTTTGTACAAGTAATCAGTGTTGGTACGGCAAAATGACACAAAAACATAATATGATGCCCAATGACGCAATAACCATTTAGGGGGCCATTTGCATTGGCCAGGTGTAGCTATTTGCTCGTCTCTTTGTTGTAATGAAATCGTTTTATTATAATTTGCGAAAATACCTTTCGGACAAAAAATTTTGCTACATGACCGCAACTTTTGGGAAAGGAATTTTTTTCGGCGAAACGCTTTTGAGGGTCAGAATTGAATTCCAAATTATGTAGGTACCTACCTACGGTAATTTTAAAACAAACAAGCACGTGTTAATGTTGAGCATATCTTAATTATGTATTTAATTAGGTACTTCTTATTAATTAATTTCTACCTAGAAGTACCTAAGTGTTTCATACTTTACAGTAAATAAAATTATATTTTATGAACCTAATAAAACGAATTGTCGAACATTCTAATAACAAAGTTTTTTCCCCTTTCAAATCCAAGATTAATACGATCAAGAATCGAGATTATGGAGCGAACTTTCTTTTCCAAGGATCATTTATCTTGAATGAAATGGCCTTTTAACTATGATCTAAGTATTGGGATTTATTAAATTTTTCAAATATTTGCTAATCTAAGGTTTAATATACTTATATTACTAGCTGCTGCCCGCGACTTCGTCCGCGTGAAATCCTATCCTAACTAAAAGTTTTTTTTTCTAAAATAAAAGTAGTTTAAGTTACTCCTTATTACATCAGCTATCTGCCAGTGAAAGTCCCGTCAAAATCGGTCCAGCCGTTTCAGAGATTAGCCGAAACAAACAGACAGACAGACAAAAATTTAAAAAAAAATATTTTGGCATATGTACCGTGTATACATCCATATGCATTTAGTAAAAATCGGTTATTTTAATATTACAAACAGACACTCCAATTTTATTTATTAGTATAGATGTATAAATAATCACTTTAGAGAGTTTTTAGACGAGTCTAAATAAATAATCGCTTATAAAACTCTCTAAAGTGATTATAATAAAATATTAGGTAGGTTTAGTCTACTAAGGGGTAGGTAAGTGCCTATATATATTTTATTGAACTTTCCTTACGGCTCCATAAATAAAACTTTGCCATAAGCACAGAATAACTAATACTTAGTACTAACGTATAAGTAGTCAACTATAAAATACGTAGGTAGGTTTCTGTTTAGAAATATCATCGGAAAAGTAATAGATACTTCTAACCAATAAATTAAATAAGTATTTCTTTAGCTGAAAGAACCATCTGTCAACTAAAGTTACTAAGCTTTAAAATAGGGCGGGCGTAGGCTTAGAGATAAAATCGTCTTAGAACTTTACAGCCATTTCATGCTTCGAGCCAACAACGCCTTTACTTCGCAAATAATTCGAGTCCCTTAAATTAAATGAGAACTTCAACCTAACTTGAAGTTAGGTGAAGTGCTTTTCTTAATTTCCATGCGCCCAAAATTTCCGTCATCTTCGAAAACATCAACACAATCTTATACAGCTTTTCACGTATACCTACTTGTATTCCCAAACGAATATATTGACAAAAAAACCGGTCAAGAGCGAGTCGGACTCGCGCACCGAGGGTTCCGTACCATCATAATAATAATAATTATGTTTTTAAATTTTCATCGGCGTGGCCTATATTCGTCAGAGAATTTAACACTGCGCGCTGCGATGTAGAATATTGCAGTTTTAGATCAGCGTCATCTCTTGACCGATAGTGGAACTAATGTAACTTTTGTGATGACTTTCTGAAAAAGTGTGTTATTTAGACAGATCGTTTTATTTTTCCTGTAATCTTTACATAAACTTCTATCACATAGAATAATTTCAGATTTTTCTCTATGCAAACTTCGGAGATAAGGGGGGACACAATTTTTTTAATTTTTCATCAAAAGTCGAAAACTATGCGGCTTATAAAAATTTTTTTGAGAATGTGCAAACTGCGCTCTTTCGTATGATACCCCACATGCCCTAGTAGCCCCACTTCGAATTTTTCAGACCCCCTTCAACCCTTGTCGCAAAAATAAAAAAATATCTTTCTTATTTGCAAAATAGTTGGGCAAACGTCATCTAAAACTATTCCAAGTTTCAAGTTGTTAGTATTAGTAGCTCTTGAGATATACAGCTGTGACAGACGGATAGACAGACTGAATCGCACCATAAGGGTTTCTTTTTACCGTTTTGGTACGGAACCCTAAAAATAAGTACCGAATTCAATTTGCTCGTATCATGTCGCTTACATAATACATAATCATCCATAATGTTCCCACTGCTGGGACACAGGCCTCCTCTCTTCGAGAGGGAGTGGGCTATAATCGACCACGCGGGCCCAGTGCGGGTTGGTAGATGTCACATACCTTCGAATATTTGGTTCTAGGACATGCCGGTTTCCTCACGATGTTTTCCTTCACCGGTTTGAATGCAGAGATGGTGAAATTATTTACACAAAGTAAAGCTCCTGCCTGGGTTCGAACCCACAACCTATATATATATCATTTCGCTTCATTGTTTATTATGCCCAACAGTTCTGAAAAAAACCAATAAACAAATAACGTGATAAATATTTAGCAGGGGGCATTCAGAACGTTCCTGCTATGCGTATATCTAGGTACCAAAGTAATACGGACGTACGGCTCATCTGATCACGCAGAAAAATACCTCACTCACTACCTCTCGCTTATAAATGGGTGAAACAGGGATTCGCCAACTGTGCCACGAAGCATTGGCGGGATGCCATAATCAATTCTGCTCGGGGAACATTTATTTTGCATGTGGATAGCACACTAAAACTCAAATAATTTTGAAGGGAAGCTAAAATATCAAACCACAATTTCAACGCAGGTGGGTCTTTGAAAAATGAACTCGTATTTTCAGGTTCTAATAAAGTTCCAGTTCTATTTAAAGGAACTTTCTTGCTATATTCAAATATTGGATAGTCTAAAGTATCTTTATAATGTATTTTGAAAGCACGGTCGTATCGTAACCCAGGACCAGCTAAGAAACCACCAATGCGAGTTAATAAATTTTGAACAAAATCCAGGCGCGCCAAATTAAAAGAATTGGAACGGAATTAATGCGAAATAAATTTTGTTTCTCAACAAATTTTGAGGCAAGGATTTTCGTCTGAAAATTGAGTACCGATGAAGAAAACTTTGGATAGTGTTATTCGATGTAATTGGGCATACGAATATTGCGATTGTGGTTGCGCCGATCTTATTCGGTCGAAATTTGCTCGAGGAATTAATTCTTGCGCTAAGGTGGTTGTGATAATTACTCCTCCTGCGCTTAGCTTGTGAATATCTAACCCTAGTAAATAACTTACGAATTTAATTACATAGGTAATTTAAAAGCTAACAGACGTAAAATAATAATAGGTAATCATAATTGTATGTATCTACAAGTATACAAAATGGAAAGAATCATAGGACATCAAAAAATTCGTCCACATCGTTGTCAACAGGAAAAGTGCCTTAAAGGCTGGCAGCATTGCCACGTTGTATGGCAATGCTGATTCTACGAAATCAAACTTACGAATTGCATTTCTTAAAATAAATGGGAGGAGTTTATTTTTGAAAGAGATTATTGTAAATACCAACAGTTTACTGGTTAAATTCAGGAATAAGAATTTACTTTATAATCTCAACGGACAGGCTTGTATGTCGACGGAATCTGGTACAATCACAGGAACGTTAATGCAAAAACCCAAAAAAGTAGGTACTGTAGAAGCATTTTAGACACTATTAAGCAATCAGTTCGGCCGTTTAATTAAAACTCTTTGTTTACACCGCCGGGCCTTACGCTGACTTTGATAAATTGCCGCGAATTAAAAGAGATTCTCCTTTCCTATCGCCTCCTCTTCATCTAAAATGTCTGCCATTTGATGATTATCTGATTTTGTTTCACAGTTTCAGCTTCAGGATATTGATGGCAGTCTTAGAAACAGGATACATACACAATTCCTGAAATCGATTTGAAATTGCTTTTGTTGGAAATTTAGAATGATTAGAACATTTTCAAACTTAGTCTCTCAACCTCAAGTAGGTACTTTTAAGAAGTAGGTATAGATGGGTACTTAGTTCCTCGAAATAATATATTTTGATGTCCAAAACACTAGTTCAAATAAATATCCTTATCATCTACAATAAAAACATCTATAACGATAATAAATAATGGACATACATTATCAGAACCTCTATCATACAAAGTTTATGACTCGTGAAAATACTTTTCGCACTCCAAGCGAAGATAATGATCAAAAATCACACACAAGGGAGTCGTTCCTATTTCCCTATTAACAGTTCTAATATTTACGAAAATGGAATATATGAAACAGTGTGGAATCAAAGCTGAGAATGAAACAACAATAAAAAACACACAGTACTAACTTTGAATAGCGCAATAAACTGAATAACCCAATAAATGCTCAAATATTTGTTGTTTACGGACAGAAGGTTTTCTGACCAATATTATTCTGTAACGAGATTATACCATAATTTCTGCTGAACAAAGACCATTAGGGAACCGCAAATTTTTTACACTGCTGTTTCTTTACACCGTCAATTTGCGTTTGTTTATATGGCCATGGTGTTGTTTTGGTATTTTTATTTATACTTATTCCATAAACTAAATAATCTTCAACACGTCTTAATTGTCTGCATACCAGTGGGTTCCAGGATATGGGCGAGATTAATTTAACTATCAATGCAGATGAGAATAAAAGACGGAATATTTTTTCTGATACTCATAAGTTTTTCTCTTGTAAACGCTACTAATGTATGTACTAGATGAACATCGGGAAATCGAGTAGATTCAGAGATTTAGGTTCTCCGACATTCACTTCTACGTTCGCCGACAAAACGATTCACTTTTCAGTGTTTCTCCGATCGATAGAACCACTCTCTCAACTCTTAAATACTTATTGTCGGTGAATCGTTCGCTGGTGAAAGGTTCTATCGGAGAAACACTGAAAAGTAAATCGTTCTGCCGGTGTACCGTTCATCGGAGAAGCAAATGTCGGAGAACTGTTTCAGAACGCCATCTTACAACTCAATGATTACGTGGTAAAAGCTAAATGAACGGCCTTTGTCCGGACCCGTGCAGGAGGAAAGGTTACGTTAACAAAGCATCGTTGGTCTTTGGGCATCGCCGAACTCCGTAGCGATTCATACTACGGAGTCAAGACGTAAGATAAAGCGAAGCTGTAGATAAGGAAAAAGGCGTTTCTGGTGAAGATGAAATGGTTCAAAGTTACAAAAGACGTACTTATTACAGTTAAAACAAAGACCATCTTAATGTAATGAAACAATAACATATAAAGTATTTACAGCTATTTTATTAGAAACGGTTACAACACTGGAAATTTAAAAAAAAAAAAACAAGACGCGTGGTTTACCGCTGACAGAGACAAGTTCGTTGAAAAACACGCCAGTATAGCGGGCGCGCGAATCGTTCAGAAACAACGAGGTAGGTTTATGTTCATATTCCAATACATCTAGTAAGTAGATAAAGCACTTTTTCTATCAAAATATTAGGTAGTTACTTGCAAAGCTTTATGGATCAGAATGATTATGTACGAATATTTCTACATATGTATAGGCATCTATACACAAAGCCTTGATAGAATTGACTGGAAGTTAGCATTCATATTTGGCTAGAATTTTCATTCCAATGATTTCAGATCTCCGTACATAACAGTCGACATTGTCAACGACAACAAAAAAGCACTCAGTGAGATTATCAATACATCTTTCCTCAAAACATTTTTCAATAAAACTGTCATAACATATTTTATCTCGCAGTAAACAGAATCTTAGCAAACGCAATCTTTTCACATGGGCCACTTTACACCACATCCAATAACAGAGATTGTAATCATTTTCATACGTTCAAAGTTCAATTCCTAATCTTATCCGACCTAGGATTACGAAAACAGGGATCGTGCTGTACTAAATTTCTAGACCAATTTCGTAGTCTGGGAGCAATTTGGCTTTAGTCTTGTTTTTATCGAATATGCCACTTTAGCACTTATGTTTAATAGGTTTCCTATTTTTATTGTTTATTAGGTACCTACCTGTTGCTTGCTAAGCAACAAGATATCTTATTATTTGTTAAAAATATTTTGTATGTTTATATTGAAAATGTGAGGTTGAGAAAATCTTGGTTAAACATCTACATATTGTATGTTTTTTTTTTTGCGTAGTAAGTCCTCTTCTCAAACATTTTTTCTTTAATTAATCCGTTATACAAATCTACTCTGCTTATGCCCAAAATTCTATGCCATTGATCCCGATCATGCCGTGACCCATTGACCTATCAAAACGTTTCTTGTCTAAAACGATTAGTTCAGTTATCTAACATAGGACATAAAAGCAATTACAACCTTATCAGGTAGGTCGAGGTGTTCCAATTGCGGTGCCCGACATCAATTTAAAGGGAGAACAATACGACTTGGTCCCTGTAATTCTCTTTAACACCTAAGCGTTTTTCGATGGCACATTATACGTGGCTATCGGCAGACAAATAAACGATCCTACCGTTAAATCGTACACATTTTTCGACCTCTTTATGACCTTGGCAAACAGCAGTAGACGGTTACCACGGTCTTAATTTTAAGCGTCGCCATTTAACGAATTTATATTGCAGCGAGAAAAGCAATAAAAAACTTCGTTAAGCTATTGGGAGGATTACGCAAATTAACTTCAACACTCGCTTTTATTGTTTCCGCTCGTTTAGGTTTTATTATTTATCCGACGATGTACATTGGCTTGAGATTGTTTGTATTTGGCCAAACTTATTTTTCAGGTAAGTATACCAAAACAGTGCAGCATGAAATTTGGAAGTGCAACGTACCTCTATATTAGTATTTACTCGGCTTTGAAGAGGGTTCGTATTCGACGGCAGAGTATGAGTTAATTATAAGTTGCGGAACCGTTTGTCGCGTCTCCGGGAACTTCTGGTATAATACTACTGCTTAGCATATGCAGCCCGATATGCACGAAGATGGAATAATTTGTAATGCAATGCTGTAAATAAGCACGTCTCTAAAGTTGATCTTATTCAGTTTTTTACATATCGCGTACCCTATAGCGTAACACACTATCAATCACAATCTGAATAATTTTGAAGGATATTACTAATCCATTGCTTCATATTATGTTCGAAAAAATTGTCTGCCCAACAACGTAAAAAGCATAATGAATGTTGTTGAACTGTCAATATCAAAGCCATTGCAATTATAGTATGTATGTTACGCAATTGTCCCGCAGAATACAACGAAGGAAATGGCCACGCATCAACACTTCCACAAAGTATTTTTCAAAACAAACAAACTAAACCTTTTCCAGCGTTACATTTTATTTCAGCATTACCAGCCGTGTATAGTAACAGCGCATTCATTCATTGTCACACATGAAATGTCGCTACTACCAACACCTGTTACGAGTTCCTCTAGTTATTTTTTTTTAAACCTACCGTATGTTCCTGTATACGAATAACACATACGTCGGTGTCATTCGTGCCTGCGATA
Source organism: Hydraecia micacea (assembly GCA_914767645.1). NCBI lineage: Eukaryota > Metazoa > Arthropoda > Insecta > Lepidoptera > Noctuidae > Hydraecia > Hydraecia micacea. The sequence continues at coordinate 12,360,067 of OU611783.1, read as the reverse complement.
CGACATAGGAGTTGATAAATGACATCATTTATTCCACCCTGCACACCCTTCCACGGTCCTCGTGTACGCGGCTGTGTCCGCACTTGATATATTAATCCAAGCCAGTGTACCGAAACGATCTGTATCGGCATATCCTGCTGTAATCTAAACGTGTTGATTACAGATTACTTCCAACCATTACCTACTGTCTGTTTAGAAAATTAAGTTAGGGAGTAACATTAAAGTGTCAGTATGTGTCTCCTTCGGTCGTTTACAAGCTAATTCTTTTAAATCACTATCACATCACACTTCACACTAATATTCTATTAGGGGAAAGTTTGTGAGTGTGTTTGTATGTTTGTTACGTCTTCACGGACATACGGCTGAACGGATTAGGATGAAATTTGGCACACAGATAATTTATAACCAGGATTAACACATAGGATACTTTTATCCCGATATTCCCACGGGAATGACACTTATGTGGGTGAAAACACGGGGCGCAGCTAGTTTAAGGCGACTACATGACCTAAAGCGCGGTCACTGTCGGACTGCATAGAAAAGAAAGAGAAGCGCGATGACACAACGGTGGTAATTTATTGCAAATATGAAGAAATTATCTATTTACAAAAACTATTTAATAATAAATAATCCATCACTGAATGCAGTTTGGCATTAGACATTTAATGGTATATTTTTAATTGTAATTAAAATTGTTAATGAAGGGATAAACTGCTTTTAAAGAAAATTAAGAGGTGTATTTGAACATTATTTTGATGCATTAATGTATATTTATTTATGATTTCAGTTCCATCACTGTATTAAAGTAAGACTTGAAAATATCATAATTTTTTCTTTGGTCAAAAGTATTTACGGTTTAAGAGATACACTGCTTTAAAAAACCAACTTTTTGACCGTTTTCGGAAACCTCCGCCTTAATATAATTTTAACATCACGCTTGTAACCAAAGGGTTAAGCAGAGATGTACCTGTAGTACACCCACATTTCGCTAGTTATATTTAGGTTCCCTATAACAGGGAGCGAGCCTATTGCCATCAACCGGGCATACATCCAGACTCCAGCCTGCTACTGAAAAAATCCTGATGGAAAAACCTTTTACCCGACCTGGGAGGCTGGGAATCGGACCTAGGAAGGAGGACCTCATGCTTCGCAGTCACGCTTGCAACCACTAGACCAGCGACGCAATCTTTTTAGTAACAATGGACTGTGTGCAACTATGGACGAATTTATCCTGACGAATAACTACCGGAGCCATATTACGAAGGACGGGACGGTTAACGTGTGTCGGGCATGTCACCGTCCGGGTGAGTCCATCAGACACATTATCTCGGGTTGTTCTCGTCTCGAGATTAATTCAGTGGTGTCTTTGTTATGTAGGTATGGGCTATGTAATGATGCTTACCTACAGCTAGGTATAAATTGTATCAATAAACATACAAACCTTAAGATACTTTACCTGCTAGGTAGCGAAGTGTAGGTACAGGTACCGATTTAGATGATCGTTTTATATTATCTTGTAAATTTTGACCAAAAAGCAGCCATAAATAATTGCTTGTTAGGCTACGGACACGGACGTCAGCGGGCGCGGCGCGGCGGCGGCGCGGGGAGCGGCGCGTTTCAATGCGAGTCATTCGAGTCGTGTGTGCGAGTCGTTCGTGGTGCGAGTTCCGTCCGACACAAATCATCTCGAGAAGTTCCTCAAGGAAGAGTTCTGCCCGAAGGCTGTTGTGTAATGTGCACGGCGACTTGAATGATTCGATAAACTGCTTTTTAGCTTTTCATTAGGTAGGCTTAGTTATTCTTTAAATTTTACTTTTCCATTTTTTTTTTATTTTTGCTCAATAGGTACTTAATTAAGATTTTAAATGAGTACTCAAAATTGTTAATAGACTTGTTGCTGACTGTGCCCGTAGGTACCTACTTAAGGTGAATGCGCAGTGGTAGACCGCGAAATTCAAATTTTCTTACGTTTTTTGCAATTTGCAGGTCAGTGTCAGGTTGTATCTTGATTAAAATTTGATTCGCGACTATAACAGGTAGGTACGTATTTATAGAATTATAATCATTAGAATCATTAATACATCTTTCTAAGTTAGATTTGTACCACTAAGCAGTTTTCCATAAGAGATTTGTTGTCGTGGTACAAATCTAACTTAGAAAGATGTATTAATGATTCTAATGATAATAATTCTGTAAATACGTAGGTACCTGTTATAGTCGCGAATCAAATTTTGATCATAATACAACCTGACACTGATCTGCAAATTGCGAAAAACGTAAGAAAATTTGAATTTCGCGGTCTACCACTGCGCATTCACCTTAAGGCCTCTCTTTTGTTGACTGTACCTACAGTCAACAAAAGAGATACGTATGCAGGATCATCGGATATAGTTGAAGTTTAATATAAAACCGACGGATGTTCTCGAATAAAATGTAATTTAATTAATAGAAAACAAACAGCTCATGTATCAAATTAAATTTCAGTCGACAACATCCATCGGTTTCTTATTGTACTTCAACTATATCCGACGATCCTGCATACTTATCTCTTTTGTTGACTGTACGTGTAGTCATCATTCCTTCTTACTTTCAGTGTAGGATAAATCACAATTTATATAGATATCATCAGAAAGGTGGATTTATTTATACCGTGGAAAATAAAATTGTCCATTACCTAATATCGTTATGACTATACTTAAGCTTCGAAATATTATTAGTATATTTTAAAAATGAAACCATCCCAACATGAGCCAATCTCCACCCTTTGAATACAGTCGATAAAATCCCGACCAATTTTAGATTTCAAAAAATACTCAGCGCTTGTCTGCAGTCTTGAAATAGAAGTGAAGATTGGTATTTCTTCACGTCCTCGCTATAAAATACGTATTTCGGAAAGCGGAGAGGGTTCTTAGCACATTGCCACATGCTTGAAACTCCACGATTTAAAAATCTACGAGCGTTATACACGACAACTGCGGTGCAATAAATTGATACCTACGAGTGTGCACCATGTATTTTACTTGCCAAATGGAACTATGTACAGTCAACAAAAGAGATAAGGATGCAGAATCGTCGGATATAGTTGAAGTTTAGTAAGAAACCGATGGATATTGTCGAATAAAATTTAATTTTATTAATAGAAAACAAACAGCTAATTTATCAAATTAAATTTTAGTCGACAACATCCATCGGTTTCATACTAAACTTCAACTAAATCCGACGATCCTGTATACTTATATCTTTTGTTGACTGTACCTACCTACTTCTATACCTACGTTACACGCTAATGGATTTTATTTTGTGCTTGAAAAATATTAGACTTAGGCCTTACTTTTTAGGTTTATTAGGAACTAGCTTCTGCCCGCGACTTCGTCCGCGTGAAATTTCACCCTCCCCCCCATTCACCCTCTTAGGGGTGGAATTTCGAAAAACCCTTTCTTAGTGCACCCCTAGACCTCATAAGGAACCTACATGCCAAGTTTGGAATCTCTAGACCCAGCGGTTTGGGCTGTGCGTTGATATGTCAGTCAGTCAGTTCTCCTTTTATATATATACTAGCTTCTTCCCGCGACTTCGTCCGCGTGAAATTTCACCCCCCGCATTCACCCCCTTAGGGGATGAATTTTGAAAAATCCTTTCTTAGTGCACGCCTAGACCTCATAAGGAACGTACGTGCCAAATTTGGAATCTCTAGATCCAGCGGTTTGGGCTGTGCGTTGATCTTGATATGTCAGTCAGTCAGTTCTCCTTTTATATATATAGAAATATAGATAGATAAATCATTTTAATAAGTATATTTAGCAAAAAAATAATATATTTTATTACTTATTTTAAATTAATTTTAACGGATAAATACAATATACTTAGTTGACATATTTTCTCTAAAAAAAGCTAAAAAACTTCCACATTTACGTCTCAGAAATTACTTATTTGACGATTGCAAAATCGGCCGTAGGTAGGTAAGTAAAATACATAAACAAGTTTTAACTATACGTAAATTCATTAAATTGTAGGTATAATACCTGTCTAATAAACGCCAGTTTTATGTTATATATTACCTAAACCTCATATCTACTGATATTCAATGTTAAAACTTGTAATAAATGCATAATAGATATCTATATGCAGGGGACAAGAGGTTCTAGCTAGATATTAATTTGTATTTGTTTCAATACCTACCTACAAATCACGAAAACAACCTACAAAACTACTTACAGTCACGTAAAATTTACAATAATCCAGTCAAAGCACGTAATATCTACAAATCACAAAGAAGTACAAATAGGAAGAATAGTTTACACAACTTTATCGCTTGAGACAGTACGAAAAATACCTAAAGTTCATCCCGTCAATTATTAAGTATTGTGTCAGGATGAACTTTGTGTTTCGAAAATCATCCTCCGCGACTTAGAATATCGATTTAGCTGATAATGATGATTTCCGGAAATGCTTCCTTTACCGTCGGTAGTTGACTCTGACCTGTGGTGCGCCGAAAAAAAGTGTTCTGGGACAAACGAGACGATGTCACGCGGGGGCGGGTTCATTGATAAATGATAAATGATTTTATTTCTGTAAGTAGGTTTGCACAAACCTACTTACAGAAATAAAATCATTTATCATTAGATTTTTCGTTCGCCATCACTTTCGGCCGCAAGTCCAATGAGTGGCTATGGTACAAATCTAACTTAGAAAGATGTACCTATTAATGATTTTAATGGTTATAATTATGTAAATACGTAGGTACCTGTTATAGTCGCAAATCAAATTTTGATCAAGATACAACCTGACACTGACCTGCAAATTGCAAAAAACGTAAGAAAATTTGAATTTCGCGGTCTACCACTGCGCATTCTCCTTAAGGGGCTTACAGGACCTAAACGCAAAAAACGCAAGTTTTAGAAACAATAAAAGTATATGACAAACTACATTAAAAAAACTCAAAAAATATATGATATTCTTCAGGATAAATGCTAGGAAGATAGTGTGTTGAAAATATAATACAACTTATTTGGTACGATAGAAAAAAATCATGAAGATACCTCTAAAAACTTTTTTTTTACAACAAAATTCATACTAATATACATACAATCATTATGATTTTTTGTCAGATTATTCTACAAGCAACATACTAAAACTATAGTGTTTTAGTTTTTTTGTCCAAACACTAGATTTTTCGTAAATCGATAATTGCTTCATATTTTGCAATAAATTACCAGCGTTGTGGCATCGCGCTTCTCTTTCTTTTCTATGCAGTCCGACAAAGACCGCGCTTTAGGTCATGTAGTCCTCTTAATGGTTCTTTATTCTTAATTCTTTGCTTAGTCTGCAGGCAAATACTGAAAGACTGCTGTCAGATAGTCGGGTACCTAGTTCCTTCAACTGGCGTGAATGATCAAATGTTCATTGTTCATTCATGCTCGCCGCACGTAAACGAAGCAAAATAGTTCAGTCAACGATTGGCGCACTATGGGGTATAGGGTGCGTGACCAGGGACCTTAACTTTTATTTTCCCCTTTCAGAATTCCCAACCGTTTGCGTGTAGCTCGAAAATGGTTGAGAATTCGTAAAAATCTCTACGACGCACCGTTTCTGACTGAGATATAAGTATGCGAAAATCCCAAAAGTTGGAACTTTTATTCCCCCGCAGTTCCGACTCACCTCCTAGACATCAGGACTTTTAGTATGTTCACTTCCTAAGCACCCCGAACAAGTTTCTGATGGAATCGCTTATAGGTCCCTGCTCACGCACTCTACAACTCCTTTATTGACTGGACTAAAACCATTATGTAAAGATTGTTCCTACGTGTGTTTATGTTCTGCGAAAGAAAATAACAAATAAATAGGTACTTACTTAAATTACCTATTTTTGCGAAAGAAAATAACAAATAGGTATTACCGTACGTACGTATTACCTACACATTTATAGGAATGCGTTCTTATTTTTATTATTTATTGTACACATTTACAAAAACAATGCATGATATTATTATACTATAGAATTAGTTTAATTCAAGTAACAAGACTCATATAAAAATAGATAGGTAAGCACATAAAAGGATACAGACAGGATAACAAGCACAGACAAAAACTAAGTAAATAACACTCACAATGTAACAATATATCTACTGCAGCATTGCCGGATATAACGGCAATCCAGTCTGTTAGCGATCATCGCCAGGACAAGGCCATATTCCACGTGGGAAGAGGTGGCGATGTTCCACGCGCTCTGGCTCTGGCTATGAGAACAACCATGGCTGGGATGGGACTGAGGCTTACGTACCCGCAGCTGGAATGCAAAGGCACACGCACCACCTATTATTTTATAACTCAAACATTTTACCTATTTGGAACAGCACGTCTACATTACTGATCAATAAATCATTATCCAGTAAATAATTACCTATTATGAAACTGAAGTTGATAGTTACTGCAGTACTCACGGCTACACATCAAGGTATACATTTCCAGTTTTAGATGACCTCGCAATTGTATAGGTTTTTTGTACAATCAGAAGTCAGCTTATATTGGTTATATTTAGCTTGATGTGTAGCCGTGCGTACAACAACAACAATTATAATTATTTAAATTATTTGTATAAATTTATTTATATAATTGTAAACTCATCTGCCTAGCCTTTTCCCAAATATGTTAGGGTTGGCTTCCAATCTAACTGGATGCATCTGAACATCGGTATTTTTACATAGAGCGACTGCCTATCTGACCTCTACGACCCAGTTACTGGGTAATTCGATACCCCTTGGTAAGACTGGTTGTCAGACTTTCGGGCTTCTCACTACCCGACTGTCAAAGATCTACGAATGACAGCCGGGACCAACGGCTTAACGTGCTTTCCGAAGCACTGAGCGGTCTCGGTATGTAAAGATGGGCACCCATCCACAGACCAACTGCGGCAAGCCTACTGATCGATCGACCTGTGCGGCTGTTATTATTTAGCCACGGGCCCCTCTTATATAATTGTAAACTAATTTTATTTATTACAATGGTACTTCTCCACTATAAACTCGAATGTTAACTCGATTAAAAGTGATTTCTCAAATTAATCGATGACAATAAATGATTGGCGGCAACACTTTCAACAAATGCCAAAACGACATCTGACATTCTGACCTGACTGTCAGTGTCATTATCGTCACGCGTAGTATCTCTAAGTAGTCTGTGTCGTCACGGTTACGGGAAATTAAACAAAGTAAATTATTGTTGTGTACAAAACAAGTTCACAAATCACAAAAAATGTGGAAAAGAATTAAAGAAACCCAATATTTCCTTTTGTTTTCACAAGAACGTGGTTACGAAATATGCATCACGGATTATTTGAGTGTCTGGACCACATTATGTTCCGAAAAAGCATTTCTAGCTCAACTCAAGGTAAGCTCTAGGATTTCTCAACTCCTGAACTTCTTCTGATTACAAGTTACGAAATCATAAGAATTTGAATTTGAGCCTATGCCAATCATGCATTTATAAAACCTCGTTTGCCTACAGTAGTAAGTGTTTATTGGAATTTGTTATGCCCAAAACGTTATGTTAAAAATACTATTAAAAAATAAATCATAATGCCACATTCTCATGCAATCTTTATTAAGTATTTCATGTATTTACACTTTCTACTATAAAAATATCTGTAGTGCACCTAGCCAGGTAAAAGCGTTAGAATCTTCAAAGCCAGCCTCACACACTCATTATCCAATTTTAAAAAGAATAATTGTAATTTTTAAACTTTGCAGGAAAGCAATGATGGACTTGAACTGCCACATGATAATGCGTTTGTTCAAAAAGGAGTTCATTTACTATCAAATCTCAATGACTTGAAGAAGTTTAATATAGAAAAGAAAGAAAATGGTAAAAGTTTGTTTATTACTATGACAATATCATTTGGATTTCCTTTTTACCTTGAATGTACGCTTTCAAAGGGCTCGGAAGAATTGGTAAGTATTTTAAAGTCAATAATCTATAAAGAAATACTGAAATGTTAAAACACTAGCTTCTGCTCGCGACTTTATTTGCATGTTTTTTCTTTTATTTTTGCTGGGTTCCTAAGGATTGTACTGTGATGTTAAATAACCTCAAACCTTCCTCAAGAATTGGGCTATCAAATGCATATAGAATTTTCGAATCCAACTGGTCTTAAAAGAACTATTTACAGACATAAACATTATATCACATTAACTAAAACTCTTACTACTTTTTTGACTATGTATTTTTGAACAATGAAAATATTTCTATCATGTGCAAAGATTGGCTAGATATTTAAACTTTTTCCTTTTTAAAACATCTGCAAATAGAAAATGTTATTCTTCATTAAAACTTTTTCTACCTACTTTACAGTATTTCCAGAAAGTCACCCGGCCTTTGTTGAAGATAATCTGTGACTTGAAAGAAAGTCAGAGTGAGCTGAGGCGCTTGTTGATAAAGAAGGACAGCGAAATTGAGGAGTACAAATGTGACGGTGGAGAAATAGTCTTGAGTAAGTTTGATCCCATTCCTACAAATTGATCAAGATTTTAATGCTGCCAGGAATGATCTTAAAACCTGCCAAGTCAAAATGCAAATGCGAGCAATAATCATATTTTTCTGCACCAATCGAAAGTACTATGTAGTATTTACAACAGTAATACCAACATTATCTTATCTGTTTCCAGGACATCTGAAAACCATTGCCTTCAATGATGCAGAGCATATGAAGAAACACAAGGTATTTGAAGAAAGTTTTGGTGGATCTAATTCATCCAGAGCATTGGAGGAAGCTGTTGAGATCCTGGAGAAAACTGTTCTGTGAGTAGCTTAATGTGTAACATGTTATGTTATAATATCTAGCATTTAGACTCTAGTGAAAATATTGGCATTCAAATAGACCACTACACCAAACCACATTGCATTGTGTTGTTTTCAAAATAAAGTGAGTTGTGGATGGTGCAGCCAAAAGGGGATTGAAGATTTTTATATGGAGCCTGGCATACCTTCTGTCCGCCATTTTGTTTTTTTTTTTCAAAATGGCGGCCACGCTTGACACCTATATAAATCGATAGCTGTCATCAATGCAAATAGAAGACATAATAGGACCAAACCCAGTAAAGCGTCACGTTTCCGAGATATTAACGTTCAAAGTTGATTGTGATTGTCCAGATGGTAAAAAAATCATCCGGTATATACCTATACTTATTATTTTTTTATGTTGACCACTGCCCATATTTTTTTATTTACAATCAACTTCTATAATTTACAGAAAACAAGAACTGAAAGAAATAGAAAATCCAGATCCTGCTCCAAGTATAAAAGCAAAATCTTCCATTAAGACAGACCCTGACACTACTGTAAAAATGGAGCCCGACACAACTGCAACAATTGAATCCGGTTCATTAATAAAAGTGGAGCCCAAAACAGAAGCATCAGAAGAAACAAATGCGCCAGTAATAACGGCTTCAGTTAGTTGTAAACAGGAAATAAAAAGAGGCCAAGCAAGAGCTCATGTCCCTAGAAAAAGGTCTAAATTCAACTTTTAATACCAAAGATTTTGTTTACTATACTACTGAAGTTTTACGTAGAAAAGCTACATCTCGTGGCATTTAAATAGCTAATAGCGGGCCATCTTTAATTCTTTCTTTCACTAACTGCTGAAAAAGATAAGTAAGGTCTAAAAAGTTACATAATACCATTCTGCGCTTTTATAATTAACTTGATGATATTATTTATTTATTTATTAACACTTTATTTAGACTTAATGCCTGAGGCATATTATCGTGGCCTTCCCCGTCCACTGCCATAAAACGTATGGAAATATGTGAACGTTATAACATTATCGTAGACACCAATTTAAAAGCGACTATATATTTCCATACTTTTTACTTCCCTGTGTTATCCCATGACGTGGACGGCCACGATAGTATCGTCACCACGTTAGAAATTATAGAGTATGAATTATTATCGTATCGTTTATTATAAGAGATATTTATTATTACTTAGTTCAATGGAATTATTTTGTTTGATTTTCGTATTGGGTTATTTTTCGGCTATTTTACCGCTGGTTAGTGGAATATATTTATTTTCTAAAAATGCAATTCCATGTAATACTATTAAGATTGTCTACATATTCACTTTTTTAATTGATAAAAGAGGTCTTACCTTTGTAAGCTTTGTCCTAAAATTATGTTGATATAAAATAAACCATTATTTTTATATTAAAACTTTTATTATACATTGAACTGTTAAAATCTAATTTTAGATTAGTTGTGCTAGTGTACAAATGTTATAGCTAGTGCGTTATATTGGAAATGCGACTAACAATCTAACAGAACAACGAGTAAGCTTAGTAATACCTTTTTAATGAATATTAAGTATACATTACTTTATTTTAAAACAGCATAGGTATGGTTGTGATTATAATGGAATGCGTCAACAACTAATACTATTTAGCTTAATAAATATGGAATAATATTATTAATAATAATTAAATTATTTTTTAATAATTAAATTAAAAGAGCTTGCTCTGGCTGGACTCTGCAGTGTTCCAAGTATATTAAATTCATATAATGGAAATGTTTTTCTACTAACATTTAATTCGTTGTACAAAAGCATTATTATTTAGCGTGTTTTAACTTTTTGAAGCATTGTCTTTTCAGTTGTTTTGGCAGTATGGATTTGAACACTAATTTCGGACAAGCACTGACTGGCACGTGAAACCACGCAGTCATGATACTAAAAAAATTCAGTGCTTATAATGTAATTAATGTTATACTTAGAATGGTTTTAACTAGTGTTGTAATATTATTAGTGTTTCTTAACTGTCCAGCAGTCTTTTGGGGCCAGCCCTATAAGATGATCTATCTTTTCTTCTAACTGTGGTTTTAATGATTTTTTAAAGTAAAACTTTAGTAGTTACTATGAAAACTACCCGTTGATATTTATGTAATTTACTAGATAAGACAAACCAATACCCACTATTATATTTATTCCATGTGACACTCATTTTTGCATTTATTTTACGGTCTTTTTCTCGGATACTTTCGGAATGTCCGACTAGTTCCAGATCTGGAAAGAACAAACGCATCGCGGTAATAGTTGCACTCATATATTTTATGTAATTAACTAGATGTGAACATACTAATACCCACTTTTACATTTATTACATGTGACACTTTAGTTTTTTGAGATTTTATTTTCGGATACTTTCGGGATGTCCGACTAGTTCCGGATCATAGAGGCCCTTTTCCAGATCTGGAAAGGATGCCTCGCGATAATAGTTGCACTGATATTTATGCAATTTACTAGATGTGAACAAACTAATACCTATTATTATATTTATTTCATGTGAAACTTTAATTTTTGATTTTTTTTTTTACGGTTTTTCTCTCGGATACTTTCGGAATGTCCGACTAGTTCCGGATCATAGAGGTCCTTTTCCAGATCTGGTAAGGACAAATGCCTCGCGACAGTAGTCACACTCGTAGTTAGCAAGAGGACAGTATTTTACTTACATTTCATTCTATACCAAAGCTAGACGATTATCGTTAAGTTTTTAAGTTTCAAAGCTCTCTAATGGCTTAATTTTAACATCGAAAGCTTATAAATATGTCTCCAATAACGCACTAGTTGTAACCTTTCGCCAAATGGAAATGCAATTATTAACAAACGCATCTAATACATAATGACTCCTATTTTTTTTAAATTCGTTAGATATAATAATGTGCTTTTTATTGAGTCTATAAATATTTGCTGAGCAAGTCTGATAGTCGCGTAGGCATTATTTAAATACGTTTAAACCTACAACATTAAAGGCCTTCTCAGTGTTCGTAGTTTTAGGTAAATACTTAAAGTAGATAAATGGACCAGCTTCACAGTTTTGATATTTGGTATCTACGTTTTGGTCTTCGGGATCAAAAACATGATTTAGTACCCTAGCCCATTAAGCTGGTATTTAGAAACTCCCGTCCAACACCAGATGCATAACAGTCCAATCCTCTAATTTAACGAAAACACGCTCTCATAATTGAGGCCAGTATTTTTATTCGAAACGTAATTTGATCTCATGTTTTGTCCGTTTCGGCATTCCTAGGAGTCAGTCCCAATCTTTGCAAGGGACATACCTGTTTAAATAGCTATCATTATTATTTGCGAAATTTGAACTTTATAGTAATTAATTTTATTAAAATTGACATTTAACACCATATTGATTAACTACATGAAACTTGAATATCGCTATGAGTAGGTATAGTATAAGGTAATGAAATCTACAACTAGAATTCCTATATCTAACTTATTTGACATTATTTTTCTCCAATTTTCACAAATAACAACCAATGTTTCCTTAGATCTTGATAGCTGGTCTATTTATCTTCTTTTTACATGATAAATATTCCTATTGCACTTCGAGGAAAAGGAAATATGGAATGAGATTCCTAATAACTCTTCAATATTGGTGCATTCAGAAATCACGATAGGTCTTACACGCAGCGGGCCTAGGACGCACCCTCGTGACATACCTCACGGGTTTCATCGCATTTTGCATTAACAGAGTCGACAAAATCCGTGACATAATTATTTCTTGTCACAACATTACATACTAGGCCGCTAAGTTAGCACACAGAATGCATAAAGCGATCACTCCTACCCTCTTACCGAACTACGTTTTAAAACCATGTAAGTATGCTAGAAGTAAAAATGAACTAAAATCTAATTTATGTTTAAAAAGTATATAATGAGAGTGTAAACAAACCCTTAGGATAAATTCAAATGAAATCACCCGATAAATATGTAGTCATGTGTGTGTGTGTGTATATAGTCATCCATTATAAGGTTTCAACATTATCTCACCACTTTTTCTAATAATTATATTGTTTGAATAACATTACTAAATAAAATGAAAAGTCCTCGATAAAAATTGAGGTCAAATTTTTTTATCTCGTCAAACGAAAAACATCATCCCGATGATTAAAATTTGGAATTTCGGGTTCCAAATACTCAAATCAAAGCACTCAAATTGTAGGTGGCACTACAAATAGACATTCACAAATGTGTTTTCTGATCCATTTGTTTACATTTTCATCAAATACTTCGGGAACAGACCATATGTTATTTTTAACGGTAAGAGGGCTTTAGTTCAAGACTTTAGAGAACAGTTTTCTGATTAGTCAGCGAGCTGGTGAATAGTTGACCAATGAGAAACGTGCTTTCTTTGATCGTCCTGACGCATGATTTGGGCGCTTGCCAATGTTTACAACTGAGATATCGGCCTACCTTACTAACAATATTTGTGATGCTGCTCGAAGCTTCCATAATGCTGGCGCAATTGCAATATTCCGCATAAGCCTGCCATTATTTTATCCTAGGAGACTGCACTTCCCAGTTATTTTTTTAAATATTTAGGGATATAAGTTGCGTCTGCGCAACTGCAGTGCATTTTACATATTGTTTGCAGCAGCAAGATTCATGCGATATATATTAAAGATTTATGCTGACGTATTGCAATAGCGGATAAATTCATAATAAAATCAAACAATAAATCAGTCAAACCCGTATCTCAGGTGTAAACATAGCCCACATCATTCTGCAAACAGGTGTACGGTCTACACGAATGATAGAATGCTACAAGTACATTAGGCTAACAGCTACACTTTGACACATCCGTCTCCGATTCAGAAGGCTTTATTACGTTGTCCCTTTCCTTCAGCTCGAAAGCGTCCGCCTGAAAAGAAACACATGTATTAAATTAATTAATTTACAGGTAATAAACAAACGTGGTTTCTTGGGTTGAGCTAAGTTAATCCCTAAGATTTTTAGTGCACTTACATCGCACAATTCACACATGTTATGGCCTAAATAAAAATAAAATATGCCCTATTAACTAAAACTACTACTACTACTACTATTGACTTAAAATTAACTGGCGAAATGTGAGTGTACTATAATAGATGCACGTTTGCCTAACCCTTCGGGAAAAAGAGGCATAATGTGTTCATTTTAAAATAAAATAAGTATATGAAAAATAAAGCTAACTGCAGCACCCGTAGTCCATACCTACATTTCTAGCATGTTGTCCAAGTCTATTGCTCCGATCTCGGGCTCGACTATTGTTGAAATGTCGACGGGCTATTAATACCCTATTGCTATTTTTTTGCGAGTGATTTTAAGGTGGTGATGTGAGTTGTGCAAGTCAGACAGGTAGTCGCTCCATGTAAAATACTGATATTCAGCTGTATCCAGTTAGATTGGAAGCTCACCCCAACATAGTTGGGAAAAGGCTAGGCAGATGATTGTAAGTGGTACCAATTTTTTGTCTTAGATCGTTGACAACTCCACAAAGAAATTACACCAGTTATTGAACAGGAAAAGAAAAATACCTTCGAAGAATACAAAGAAAACGTTGATTACCTTGGTCTCCCGGTATTCTCTAATTTTCCTGGCTAACGTCAGAAACGCTTCCTCAATGTTTATGTTGCTTTTACACGATACTTCGAAGAACGGCATGTCGAAGTCATCTGCTATCTGGAATCGATATATTTGCTTTTAAAACAGTTTTCAAAAATAAATTGCGTTGCAGGTTGTGGTTGGGTTGGTAAAATGAAATTGGTCTAAGGAGGCTCCCCGTTGATCATTAACCTGTTGAATGCCGTAATTACCAGTGATTGGAGTAGGTAGATTGATTTTTGGTACTTACTTGTATCATAAATTCCCACAGAAAGAATAACATGCATACATGCCATTTTCCCGGAAAGTAATTCCGGTATTTCCGAATACAATTAAATATTGTTAATGTTGGTAGTGATATTATTACCTACTACTCAATTCAAAATTTAAAGGAAGGTATCAAAACTAAATTAATTTATTATTTATCTGTTGAATAATAAAAACAATCGAATTCCGATCGAAGCATTAATGTCCATATTAATATATAGATATATACGTTTCGGATCAATGCATTCAATCTACCTATTCCGATCACTGGTAATTACACAAACAATTAAAAAGCCATTGTGTCTCGCGTGGATCCGCGTTTCGGCTACGAAGGGTCTGATATTTGTTCTGGTAAGAACCCCAAGATTGTTTCCTAAGCTACGCCTACGCATGAAATACAGAAATTTATGAGAACTTCATCCAGCATTGGTCGGGGTCATTTTGCATATGGCGCGTATGTTGAAGCACTAGATAATTGTAGTCATGATTGCATTGACCGACACAGATAAAAATCGTGATGTTTTGTATCCATAGTTTCTAGGATTTTGATGTGGGAAAAATTCTTAACCTACCACTGATTCAGAGTTCACAAGGCTGTTTATGATTCACACTACGGTGTCGACTAAATAAAAGGTAACTTGAACATTACCTTTTGGCCCCTCTCTTTGGGTACAGCTCTATGATTCTCGTGGACATCACACTTGTTGCCAACTAAGACCTTGATCACATCTGGAGACGCATACTGGAAATAGTAAAGCACATACATTATTATTGATTTGAAGGAAAAATACATCAGGTTTTTGCGTAGGTATAAGTATTTAAAACCGCTATTGTTAGGTCTATTTTTATTGAAATAATATATTCTCTCTTTATCCTTCTTTGAACTAGTAGGCTGAGTCATATGTTTCATCGGAATCGATGAATACGTTCTTAGGCTTTCAGACATCCTACCTACATCATTATGTGTGTTGAAAGGGTTTTGATAGGCTGGCAAATTACGACTATTACGCTATGGTACAGACGTCAGCACATCAAGCTACCCGAATCTGTCAAGTTTTCCTAATCAACTTTGAACCTTATGGTTTAGCGATAAAGTTGAAAATCTATTAAAGAAATTTGACAGATTGTAGTAGCTTGATGTGCTGGCTGGCGTCTGTACGACCTTACAAAGTCAATTTGATATTCATTTGTTTCAAAAAGCAATTTGACTCGCCCATTAACATCAAATACATCTAACTCTAGATATGGATTCTCAATCAAATGCACTTAGATAAAATGGTTTCATAGAATATTTTATCAAGGTGAGTTATGATTTGTCATTGAATCAAAGAAAATTACCACCATATTATTATCCCTTGAGCATACATATAGCGGTACCGTAATCGCTGTTGCCTTGTACACCGACAAATGGATGGCTATCAACTAATTGAACATTTATAGATTTTTACAATCAAGTTACATGAATCCTGCACTTCAAATCAATGAAAAATATTATCAGATAAGTGAACTAGGTAACGGTCCGCAGCTAATCTTCGGATATTTTCGAAAAAGAAGCTTGTATTATTATCTCTCACCTCTTGTATATTCCTCAGCCAATACGACAGATGATTGAATGACTCCAGATTGGTGATATCATACATGAGTATTATGCCCATAGCCCCGCGATAATACGCCGTGGTCAGTGTCCGAAACCTCTCCTGTCCAGCAGTGTCCCATATTTGGAGTTTGATTGGCACGCCGTCTAAGTTTATTATCTTCTGTTTGAAATCTATGCCTGGAATCGTTATATATGTGTGGTTAGACGCAACCATGACGCAACAGTGCCTATTGTGTGCCAATTTCGTTATTTACAGTCAAAAAAAGAGATAAGTATGCAGGATCGTCGGATATAGTTGAAGTTTAGTAAGAAAACGATGAATGTTGTCGACTGAAATTGATTTTGATAAATGAGCTATTTGTTTTCTATTAATACAATTAAATTTTATTCGAGAGCATCTATCGGTTTCCTACTAAACTTCAACTATATCCGACGATCCTGCATACTTATCTCTTTTGTTGACTGTACCTACCAACTAATTTTTGTTGCTAGGGAAGTAGGTACGGTACACGTCTTTACTCTAAGAAGGTTATTCTACGGACTCATTGCCGAGGTTCTATTGCTTTAGCGTGTCATGTGGTGACTTATGTCGCGGTCTGTTCGTAGAATTCGACCTTATTAAGAAATAAATAATTGTGAAAATGGCCACAGTCTGAGGCAGACAAAGACTTGACACTTCTCTTTTTTCTCAGGAGTTCATCATCTACCTAGCCTTTCCTAACCCAATGTTGGGGTCGGCTTCCAGCATAACCGGATGCAGCTGAATACCAGTATTTTACATGGAGCGACTGCCTATCTGACCTCCACAACACAGTTACTAGCCCAGGTAATACGATACCCCTTGGTAAGACTGAGAGTTATTATTATTAAAAGCCTATGATGTCCCACTGCAGGGAAAAGGCCTCCCTACTGTCTTTCCACTTCTCTCTGTTTACAGCTGGTAAGGACCAGTAGGTACTTAAAACATGACGACTTTTTTTTTAAATGACAGAAAGGTGCAAAATTCGAATGGTTTCATTCTAATGCTATTAAAATTCATCGGCAAGCCTTTATGATACATAGTTATTAGGAAATAAATACCCTATAGGTACCTACTGACTACTCCCTACGATGAAAGGCTTTCTTTATTT
Source organism: Hydraecia micacea (assembly GCA_914767645.1). Classification (NCBI taxonomy): domain Eukaryota; kingdom Metazoa; phylum Arthropoda; class Insecta; order Lepidoptera; family Noctuidae; genus Hydraecia; species Hydraecia micacea. The sequence continues at coordinate 12,342,652 of OU611783.1, read as the reverse complement.
TACTTACCTAGATACCTACTTATAGCTATGATATTGCAAAACAAAAATTAGTTTCTTACAATAGTGTTTCTTTTAAGATACTTAGATCCTACAGACAAATACCATTAAAAATTCACCACATTGTCAGAATTTTGCTCTTTCCATACTTATTTCTACAATGAATTCGTAAAAATACCTTCCGACCCAACATTTAACTGAGCTAAATGAATGCACTCTCGTGTCTCTAACATGAAATCTAGAGGTGACACTCTATCTTCTAAAAGCTAGACACAAAAAGCTCCTCCTAAGATCTCAAAGTTTCCTACATCGGTTAGCAGCGCTCGTCGTGGCTTGGAGCAAAAAATATACAAAATACATTTCGTAGAAACGAGTTGTTCCTATATTTCACGACATAGCTTACTAACGTCGGTCGGGCACTAACTTTTAACTGTAAAATGCTCTGGAAGGGAAGTCCTGAGCATATGCATAAATACCTATGTAAAAGGCTATTTCACGTCACATGTTCCATTGTTTTCCACCTTACATCCGCAATATAAAATATAATCGCAGATTCGTTATGTTACAAAACGGCACTAAAATACAGCATCACCTGTCTGACAAAGGCTCGTAAAACTAAAAATAAATAAGTTTGCTTACCTATAGTGGATATATATATATCGTAATATCGCTCGTCACAATATCTATGCACTATACACGTTTTACCTACATTAGAATCACCTAAAACTAGTAATTTATACGTTGCAGAAAAATCTAAAGCCATTTTTGTTTACTTTATTGTTGGTACGCGAGCGATGGGCCAAAACATAGGTGAAACTGTCAAAGTGAGAAAAATCAATGAGGGTAAGTGCGCATGTGCGGGGTCGCCCGTTGTCTTACCTTGCAACAAGTAACTATAACTAATACCACAGACTCGTGCAGCCAGGGTTTCCCTGCACCGGTCACTGACTTGTAACAAACTAACAATTTGAAAGAGAATGGCGTTTTGTGAAATAATTACAGACTTTTTATTATTTCTGTTGCGCTCAGTGAACATCAATATGAATAAATTAGAATGCTGGTATTTTTTCTCATTTAAGTACCAAAATGCGCACGGTTAATCTCGACTACTGTTTTGTATGATCAAACTATGCCTACCTAATAGTGAGCATATTCAAATCAAATCAGTAAAGAACGGAAAACAACAAATTTACCGATGCTGATTTAATAAAATTGAACTAGACAGGCCAAATTAGGTCGAATGAATTGACCTCGTAAACAATGTATACGAACGAGGAACCTTAGGTTAGGTGCGACCGTAAACCAACATTGTGTTTTCTGTTTATGGCCCTGTATTTCATTTATTTTACCATAAATTACGTATCTACATACGTGTCTAAGTAAAGACACCTCTGCTTGACATCTCTGTAGAGCAGCTAGCATGGATGCCTTCTGATCCCTACTACTTACCTGCTTTATTAGCTATCTAGTGGAGGTTTGCCATGTTTTAGGGTGCCAGCGGAACCCTATTACTATGCCTCCGATGTCCGTCCGTCCGTCGGTCTGTCAGCGGGTATCTCATGAATAATTCTAAGAGGCAGTTGAAATTTTCACAGATTGTGTATTTCTATTGCCGCTGTACCTAACAATGAATAAGTACTTAATAAAAATTAAATAAAGACTGTAAAAAAAAAGTAGGTACCTAGTGTTAAATATTGTATGGTGGTCGTGTCCGACTTGCACTTGGTCGGATTTTTTTTTATTAATGTTTATCAGTTTTTGAAATTAACCAATCTGATTCTTGTACCTTACCTAGGTATGTTGTGTACTACTTATGTTTAGTTTTTTTTTATTTTACACTTTGTCATCAAAAAAGAGAATTTTACTGTGAACCCTTGCTTTGGCTGCAATCAATTGTTGTAACCAAACTATAAAACGTTCCTAATCTTATTGAGAAGCCGATGAAGCAGTCCCTGATAGGAACTTAATTAGATTACCAACCTATTCCCGCGTTTAATGCAAGTTGAATACAATTTCAGCCGTTTTATTTTACGACAGAAAATATTATTTCCGACCACGCAAGTTTTTTTCATTTTACGCTCCATTTTCGCTAGCTGCAACAACATAAAAGGCTAGGCAGATGATGATGATTTTCGTTAGCTGCACTAAAATAACTGACTGACTAAAATAGGTAGGTTCACAAATTTATTGGCTGTTTCTCAAGCTTGCTGCTAATGCTGCAATCTCACTAGATCCATCAGTGACTGGCTTTGGGTAATCTATACTAATTATAAAGATGGAGAGTTTATTTGTTTGTTTGAACGCGCTAATCTCAGAAACTGCTAGACGTAGGCAAAAGCTAGTAGGTAACTAATAAAGTTGGTGAATAAGCGACTAGTAAGAGCTGCGGCTAGTTCTTCTTTAGCATTTAACATATTTGAGCCTAACATACCTACGACTCAAGTTCTTAGACAATTCAATAAAACACTTGGAGTTAAATTCTTTATAGCGTCATTGAAACTGATATAAATGTATCACTTTCAATGACGCTATAAAGAATGTAACTTGGGTAATTGAGATCTAATCCTTTATCTCAAAGTGCCTAATTCCTCTTGAAATAAGACTCAGTGTAAGCAAAGACATTACAAAAAAAAACATTATGGTGAAGACTAGACATGTTTACTCCGGATATGTGGGAGTACAAACATTCAGGGTTACATTTACCTTACTTAAATCCACAATAGCATTCGTACAATCAGTTCGATACATCTCGTGGCCCTGTGTATGTAAATGCGTTATGTATTAAATGACCAGGAGTCTGTAGATTCCTTATCTCACCCTTTGTTTCGCTACTACGTCTGTATTTTCGTCCAAGGTATTCTTCAAGGTTACATTTTATTATGCATGTTAATAGGAGATGAGCATTTTCGCTTTTTGTTTTTGCATTTTTGTGGTTCTTACCTACAAAAGAATGTGTCATATAAATGTCTTCATCTGTTTGGTGTTATACCTATTGTTATAAGAGCGTGTCCGTAATTTGATCGAAGAATGAAAATATACGAGTATGCTCCAATGCAGGAAATGCTTGCATAATTTTCGTCTAATTTTTGGGCCGTTCGTCGTCGCCCATTATTTTGCTTAGCAAGAAAAACAATGAATTGTAGGTTTCAGTACCTACGATGATGCTGATTGTTATTAAGCGCCTGGTGGTGTCCCACTGCAGGGCAAAGTTGAAGGATTCTACCTCATCGGATGATGCGCAACGAAGCAAAAATATATTAGGAAGATATTATAAAGTAGTTCAGTCTAAAACCGTTTATTATCTAGAAACAACACCTACGTCTACTCAACCATACTATTGTAAACACGAACAGCCAATAAAGCTCGCTCAAACTGTAATACGTTACGTATACTGACATCTTATTGGAAACGATAAAACATCAAGGCTGTTGACCTTGAACGCAGACGCAATGTTTACCGTAGGTCAGTGACGCCAATTATGTATAATGCTGCCGCGCGGTGCCACTCGCAACTGTTCCGCTACTTAGCACTAATACGATCGCTTCAATGTTAAAGAAAACCCTATATGGAAATAATGACTAATCAATGCGAGAACCGTTAGCTGTTGACCTAGTTAGCAGTGACAATATTCTGAAATTGGATACCTAGGTGTAGGTTTACCTAGTTTTGATATCTAGGCTACGAATGTTGTGGCTATGATAGTTATTGACATCGCAATGTTTCTTAGCAAATCATCAATCAATGCCATTGTTGCGAACTGCGTTCCAATTGAGCTATTGCTCATCAGTGTCACCATTCACCAGTCGGGCACTCAGGTCACAGTGAGGTGTGAACGCGTTAAGGTGTATGGCAAGCATCACATTCCGGTCGTAAGATGCGGTGGCGCCGTGCAGGAAGAACAACAACTTCATTTGTCAAACAACCGCAAGCCGGGGAGCGACGCGCAGCCGCCGGCACAGCTTGATGTATTGCAAATGGCGGTAATTTTGAAGTTCGCGTTCCGTTTGCTATTCAAAACAGCATAAACTGCCACCGTTCTACGTTTCCCTATAATTTCGCTGCAAATGACGAATGATCTGTTGTTTAACTGCCACTCAGGTGTATCCGAATGGATTCGTTGTAACACCCCACCTTTCTTAAGTAATAAGCTATAATTTTGATAATTTACTCAAAGGGAAAGCAGGGTTCGTATTGCTTGGAGTTTGTTTATTGAAATTTAAACACCTGCTATGTCCTGGAGCGTTAGAAATGCTTTATCATGTTATTATCTGAGGAAAGGCTATCATTAGTGCAATCTGTTCTGTGGTGCAATAAATATTTGTATAGTTGGAGGAAATTGGGTCTAATCTGATCCTATTCACTGCATCTAGCTATTGATATATTATACAAAGGAACCAATTAGTTGTTAGGAAAACCGCGAGTATTCCGTAATGAGTAATGACTGGCCAGTTTGCTGGTCACTATCGTCATCGTCTCACTATAATATCTATTAGACTATCACTTTCGGTCGCCGAGTGCTCTATTGTCTGCGATATGATCTTTTTTTCTTTTAATGAGCCTGTAGATCCGGCTGATCGTTACCTAATCGGGTACACTGACGCACTTGTGGGAACTTCGGGTTAAGCAATTGGTTTCACACTAATCTTGGATCGCGATGTTGCCTGCATGGCTGTTGTTTCGTAACTCTTGTGAGGATAAAGTTTGGTTTCTACTTAATTCTAAGTATCGCCTCGCTAGATAGAAATCCAAGGTTTATTTCTGGCATGGAAGATGTTGATAAATCCATATTTTCATATTGTTTCAGTGATTGTGTTAGATACTTACTTGGCGCCCAACAAAATGCAGAACTACAATTCAAAAGGTACTCATGAATACATGTACAACGTGCAAGTTCAAGACAGAATCTGACACATGAATAATGTATGGGATTATCTGCAACTTCTGGCACAGATTTCCCGAAAATACATTCGATATGACTCAGATTTTTTCATACAATATCCAGTATACTGACAATCTCATAAGTTGTTCTACAAGCTAGAAGTGATTCAATTTTAGGCGTTTGTGTACATAGCGTATTTAAATAATTGTATTTCCTTGAAATCATCATTTTATTATTAAGACAATAAACAGACGTTATACAATGACTAACTTGCAAATTAGTTTTTCTTATACAACCCATAAATCTGTTTTATAATCATTTATAATTTCTGCTGAGCTTGGAACTGTATTGATTTATTTATCGTCTTTACAATTTATATCAGTCATAGAAAAACCTACCTTAGTAAACTATACTTTTTCCTATAGGAAGTGTTTATTTGGTAGATTGAATGTATCGTATGACAAGTTGTTTAAGCGATTGCACTTACACAATGTTATAGTTTTACGCATTTCGAACAATAGCTTCTAAAGTTCAAGCTTTACAACAGAAGTAATGGTCTAGGTATAGGATCATGGATCGATTATGTTTACCACTAGGTACTTCATTGAGCCTGTGCTTGTTATTATTATTACCTATATAGCTACCTATAACAAACTTTATAGTGGTCAGGATATGGATGCCGTTACTGCTTTATCATTTTCATCCGTAGACTTACTATTGTAGTCAACACTTCCAGTAGGTAGCCAAAGGCACGATTGACTTTGTCTCCTCGACAAATACTTTCACAAAGACAGCATCAATCGTTCTTCACGGACACAATTCAATTGGCCACACACTCCTTTGCATAGTCCACAATGCACATATTTTCCTTCATACATGGGTCTTTTGTGTAACTCGGCACGTTTGCAAGTGTAGAGGTCGGTGGCTGAGGTCACTCCTTCGCGATGGTTCCGGGAACATATGACAGGTCTCTCATTGTTCGCAAATTGTTCTGCGCAAGGTCCTCGTGTAAATGTCAATCCGGCGCCGGCGCCGATGCGGCCACCGCCAGTATGGTTAACAGAACTGTTTACTATCGCTAAATATAGAACGTGGACGAGTTTACGAACGTTTTATGGGGGGAAAGAAATATTAGATGCTGTTTTAAGTTTTGTTTGTCCCGGTATGGGAATGAAAATTTACTTTATTAGGCTTCCTATAAAATCGATAAAAGTAAAATAGGTAGGTATACCACAGGTTTTAAAGATAAACAAAGAAACTGTACAAAATATAATAAATAGATAAAATACTCTTTATTGTGTAGGTAGGTACACCATAAAAGTTACGGATATAATTTAGATCTTCTCATAAAATCGAGTGCCACTTGAATGCCAATTTCGTCTGTTGTCTGAGGAGAGAATCATCAGTCTTGACCGTATCCTTATTTCACCGAAGTTTATTGAACAAAGATGGTCCATAAATGTATTCAAGAAGTAAACACTTGAGTTCATATTTCAATATAGATGATCCTAGTGAAGCCGTAAATCGTGATGAATAACAATTTAAAATAGAAAAAATAAACACGTTTTCTAAGACTGTAATAAGCAGAAAAAATAACAATATAGGTACTAAGAAAATAGCAACAGAAAGCTCTAAATCCATTGGAATTACTAGAAAACGGCAATAAACAAATCTTCACGCGTTACGCATATAAATACTGGATAATCGAAGTACCTACATATTTATTTGTTTAATGACTCGCTTGGTACGAAAGAACTAGTCTTGCACGGGCCAAGAAACCACATCTATTTGTGTACAAGATTGATACCAGTTGGAATCAAGAACCACGTATCAGGGAACACTCATACCTGAATGCAGTGAATAGGTACATGCGATGAAGCCTGTTAATCATACGTTACTCAATGTATCTGTGATCTAACTTACTGCCTATGTAATTTAATAGTGTCCGTCCTTTTAGCACTTAAATGGATAATATATCAAAGTCAAAGATCGACTCTTCAATGGGACGTGTAATGAATACTATATGTACCTACGTTAAGGAAGTCATGGTACATTGAATTATTAATTGCTAGATGTTCTTTGTTGTTCTTATTTAATAGCGGTTCTAGTTGATTTATGATTAATTGTCGCTTCATTTTACCTTTGTGGGATGTCGTTTCAATTCTACGGTCAATTATCTCCGGTAGCGTCTCATTGCCGTTAACAACAGCCGATCGTGGTTCCATGGTCTCTCTCAAAAAGGAGACAACGTCGCCAGGCAAGACAGCTAAGCTTGAGATGGTGATCCCATACTCAAATGGTCCCGCTAGTGAATCAGTCATTCTACTGTCCGCTTTGTAACATTTGAATGAATTTATGATGTGATAATGCAACTGACGTCAATTACATAATATTCATTATTAATTCAGTGTTGACTTTTTTATCCATTATTCTGGCCTTCTTTAAAGTATTTGAACGGCCACCACATATAATAGCAGTTTTTGCTTGTAAAAAAATTAACAACAAAACAATTTGTAAGTACCTACTTAATAAATCAAAATACGTTCTAAACAAATATTGTTTGGGGAAAGGATAAAAACATTCAAAACTTCACAATATTACAAAAAAAACCTTATCAAATGTTTCATCGCTTTGGTCTGTCTGAACATCACCGGTCTTTTCCAAGTAGGTACACACCTATCTACTATCAGACCATTCCCAATGTAAATGATTTCTATGAAACTGTCTCCATTGATAACACACAATGGGCGAATCATGCGCACCATCGGAGGGATGGCGGAAATACGACACCGGTATGATATTGCGCTTTTCATAATGGACACTATGGCGTTATGAAATATCGCATAGAAAAGAAGTTTGATCAGTTCCGTAAATGGGTATTTGAACGGTTTGACATGTTACAAGCACCAGTCATGAGAGAGGTTTAATGAAATCGCTTCCGCTACTGAGTGGGTTGGGTTTGCATGGGGTCTTATAGAAAGGTTAACGAAATCAATTGCCTATGGAAAAGAGATAAGAATTTAACTTCATTGATGTCTCTTTACCATCATTGCAATTTGCGATTTCCACGATTGACTCTGACTATTGTGTCATTAGAGTTTATAGATTAGGTAAGAATTCCCCTATTAAAATATTAAATTATATTTATGACTGCTTAAAATTCTATCAATCTTAAAGTTATTGATAGCATACGTACCTGCAGGCAGCTTGGTCGAGTACTAAAGTGCATAGTAACCCAAAAAGACATTAAAAATACTCTTTATAGCTTCAATACAGTTTTATGTCGCAATAACGCCTAGAAATGTTTAAACTGAAAGCTGCCATTTAAAATAATGCTAAACGTCTAGAAGAACATGTCGTCGGTAAAAAAGTGTAAAATAAAAACAAATGAATTCATGTCCATAAAACTATTTACGACGATGCATGTACAATATTTTAAACAACGCCTTCTACCATTAAATTAATGCGAAATAGCCCGTGGTGAGTGTACACAAGCATGTCAACTTGACTAATTTGTGAGCCGAGAGTTTTAGTGCTGGACTTATTTCCAATTTTATAGTCCGCGAAGTCGCTTGAAAAATTTTATGTTAGAAAATTTACAACTCATTCCCCTGTCCCTTTGAGTTACTGATGTTTCTGCCGTCACTTCTCGGTATGACTGTAAATACCCTTTTATAGTTGGAGCTACTTTTTTTGTACGTCAGACCGCAGTCAACATGCACAATAAAATACTGTGATATATGGCTCGCTAATATAGGATTAATTAAGTACAGGGATGCATGCGAACGTAGCGCCACAGTTGCGACACTGTCGTGCTAAACGTTATCGTTGGCTAATATAAAACACTTAAAAGGTCATTACGAAACAAATTTCTTAAGATAAACACATTATTATCCATTCGATCACGTAATAATACAAACACGGTTACCGCTATAGCCTGATTAATAGCTATAAATCTTCTCGTATTTGCAATAAGGAGACAAACGTTTGTCGCAATGGCTAACGTAACTCGAATAATTAGTAAAATCACGATTTATCCCACTTTCTAGGTCTCTTCCGATCTGCACTATCGATCATCGGAAGATATCGATCTTATCTCACGATCAATTACTTACTGCGTAGTGGGAAACGGTACTTTATGAACATCTACTTATCTGATTATCTGCAGCGATTTCTACTTTAATTACTTAATTGTATACTTTTGAATGCAACTTTAATCTTATTTCTCATGTGCATACGTTTTCTAAATCGATCTATATCATTGTATACGTCATATTGTCGAATTTTACTGTCCTTTTATTTTTTCTTCAAAAGTTATGGTGATATTTTATTGCTATAGGTGAAAGTCATCTGTATATTTTTAATACCTAACAATATAATCCAAGATTCCCTATACACATTACTTTTGCTTCTCTGGCCGATATACTTTTTTTCTTCAGCCATTAATGTCCCACTGATGGGCAAAGGCCATCCTGCTCTCTTTACAGTAGGTATACCTACTTATAACTACGAAATTATTATTTTATAGCTTTAGAATATAAAGTGCAAGATAATTTCATTTCATTTCAGATAACTATTTCCAAATATATAATGCCAACATTTTCACAGCTGATGAAAATTTTTACAGAAATTAATAATGCCACTATTTTCATTTCTGTCATCCGAAAATCTCGTTGAAATTCTTTGCTCCCATTCTTTGATGGATCAATCTAATTTTTCCGCATACCCATTAGATAAGTATGTCTTACTTCTACAGTAAGTGGGTATTAGTCAGGTATTCAGGGCACTGGCTCGCTTATGTCATCCGCGTAATATCATGGATGTGCACCTACTTCTGTTAGAGGTCATCGGTCATTTTAGCATCGTACATCAACCTATACTGCTGTCAACAGTCAATTTGCAAGTTATATCATTAACAGTTTATCTAAGCCATGGTCCTTATTTTTCAATTAACATTAGATGAGTAGTCATAACCGCAGATTCATCGATCAATGTGGTTTAGACTGCCAGTAGGTATAGGAAGTATAAACAGGTGATGTCCTAGATTGTTACATGTTTTGCTGTTTTTGTTGTTATGATCCCAAAAGAAGAAAGAACACTTTCTTATTTCTAGATCTTTCTTTTTCATTCTAGTTGTTTAAATTTTAGGGAAGTGAGGCTGGGATCCCGAAAAGTCTGACAACTGATAACCTCTTCGTTTCAGGATGGCCAGATAACAGCCGCTCCGTGGACTAACTGAGGATTTCTGGGTAGGTACCTCTAAATGCTGTTTAAAACACAGTTTGAGAAAAAGATAAGGTTTTGTGCTTGACAAGAACATTTGCAACTAATTTACGTATAGTTGGGTTGGGTGGTGTTGTATTTTTTTTTTTATATTACTTAGGTGCACCTAAAGTTTAAAGTGGAATCTGTCAGCAGTTTATTATCTGTCCAAAGCCTTAAAAATGGAAGTTCCGTGAACGTCGAAAGGCGTTTCGTAAATCTTTAAACTCTTTATTTTTTTATATACGTAAGAGTGTAAAATCACTGGGAAGTAATTATTTACTCAATGCGCAACACACCTCATTAGGAATCGTTTATTTACTGTCACGATTGTGCGAAATTTCGAATGCCCCTTCGAAATATTTGAATACGAGTACTTTTGGAAACGGCGATGCGTCAAAATAGCCCGCCTAAAAAATATCCGAGAAATTATTTCTCTCGAAAAAAATCGGTTATTTTAATTCTCGTCGCGTCATCAACATTTAATATGGCGCCTCAAAAATAGCTAATTAATAAGATCAAAGGGTTAAATACCAAACAGCTCACCAATGAAACTACAATTAATCATCGATACCACTTGAGAGAAAGTACTGACTCACTGCACGGAATGTGATCTTCATTTGCTTGTTCCTAATAAGAAAAAAAAAATCGAATGCGTCAGTTAGTTGCGCCTGCGTCAGTGTTACATCACTACGAAATGTCCCGTCACTATAATATTCCGGAGATCCGCAATTCGCAGTTCTTACTTTGCAATAGTTACATATGAAATTCTGGTTCAACGAGTCATACTACAGAAAGTACTACTTATTTTGCAATTAACGTTAAAATATTATCACATTATTATGGGTTCGTAGAACTTTAACCATATTATTTCGAACATGTTGATTTATTATTTAACTGTAGATCTACGAATCGGAGTGCATTTGCATGAGTCATCGGTGGAACTAACAGTTATATCGGTCATTGCTGATATAATGATTGATGGGTAATGAATAGGATCTGGAACGTAAACCCCAGTAAATATTCATTGCTTCATGTAAAGCTGCTCAAACTATAACAATAACTGCAATGGTAATCCTTACCGTGCATGGAGGTCTCATGCAGCAGCACATTGAAAAAACAAGTGACGATTGGGTTGCCCTCTAAGGATTGCATAGAGAATGTTAATAGTCTTTGAAGGATAGGCTCTAGGTCCGCCTAGGTTCTATGCGGACCGGAATGATGCCCTCTAAAGAAGTTCGAAATTCTGAAGAAGGTATATATGAGAGCAGTGGTGGCCCAGTGGTAACGGCCCCGGCTTCTAGGTCGCGGGTTCGAACCCAAGCAGGCACTTTACTTTGTGTAATTTATTTCATCACCACTGCTCACAAGAACGGTGAAGGAAAACATCGTGAGGAAACCGGCATGTCCTAAAACCAAAAACTCGAAGACATGTGACATCAACCAACTCGCATCAGGCCCGCGTGGTGGATTACGGCCCATTCCCTTTCACAGTGACTCCTCACTGTGAAAGGGAATGGGCTGGAACACAGGCCTCCGCCTGTGGTCCAGCAGTGGCGACGTACCAACGCACCAAAATATCGCAATAGGATCTCGATCTTACTCATCAGCCTAACTTGAATTGCCTTTTTTATTCATGTATTTTCAGCCGCTAAAAATATATCTTAATCTCTAATCTCTTGAGAAATTGTATCGATATCCGTGGGTCATTCGGACATAGATCAGCAACATCGCCCCGCGAGAATACGACTTCTGCTTGACCCATGTGTGTTGCGAATAATTGCCTGTTCAAAATGTCGTGGGAAATAACCAAATGAGAACTACATTTGAAATTGTTGTGGAGCAATAATTTTTAACAGACTTCAAAAAGGAGGAGGTTCTCAATTCGACTGTATGTTATTTTTTTTTGTTTGTTTGTTACGCGACATCTCCGACAATTGTAAATCGATTTCAAAAATTATTTTTTTAATAGATAGGGTATACCTCAGGGGTGGTCCCATATAAATTTTTATTAACTTTGCTTGGGTAGTTTTTGAGTAAGCTTCAATAATACGTATTTTTGCCCCTTTACTTTATATTGATGATGTTATAATAACTTCCTGTCACTGATATTTACATAGCAAGTAGTGTTATACGAATTTGTGTGGGGTAAGTACAACTTAAAAGTGTATACCCAAAGTGTTTTGCACTCCTTACAAATATTACAGTGATCTCAAAGACTTTTCACAATTAAAAACAACTAGATGCTTTTCAGGTGCTTTTCTACCTATAGAAGATCTATAAAAATTTACCATTTATAAAACTTCTATTTCATAAAAGATCTATTTATGAGCGCTATGTTCGAATTCCAGTTTGTAAATCGTAATATGAATGTACACACATCAAAAGTGTCTAGGGATCAACATATATTTTTGCAATAACTTTTCTCCTGATTGATATTAATTAAAATTTTCTTTAAGGATTCATCAAATAAAGTGTTTTCGTTTGTCACAGTAACGATAAACCAAGTCACCTTTGCATTAATAAAGAAATTTGCCATTTTCCTAATAAAGGGATTTTTGACATTTGAACCACTAACACAAAAGTTCGAAAAAAAGACTGAAATAACAGTTTTCTTTAAAATTTTATTGGGTAACTTAAACAATTAATAATCCGTGTTTCTACCGCGAACACTAACAACACAAGAACATCGGTTTGGCATACTCAAAATGAGTTCATCCAAATCACGCTGTGGAATGGCAGCCCATGTTCGTTGCAACAACAAAAAAAGGTCTTCTTGCGACTGGATACCCTCCATATTCGGCAGAGCTCTTCTCTGTAGCATATCCCATGCATGCTCAATCGGGTTCAAGTCTGGCGACTGAGCAGACTGGCCAGGGCAGGACATTGATGTTAGCTGCGGCGAGAGTCTGTCTTACAACTCTTGCGGTGTGCGGTCGTGCATTATCATGCATTAACTGAAATAAGGGACCGATTTGCACTTGTAGAGGAACGATGACGTCTGATACAATCGTCTCAGCATAAATTTGAGCGTTGAGGTTGCCTCTGATCCAAATCAACTCAGTTCTTCCGCCGATCCAAATACCCGCCCATACCATGATGGTTCCACCACTATAAGGATGGACTTCCTGGCAGGATTTTAATCGCTGTTGGCGTCCAGGGGTTCTCCAGTGTCGTATACGTCTTGTATCCGGTCTCATACCAAAACGAGACTCATCAGAAAAGCACACGAAACGCCATTGTTCTTCTGCCCAATTTCTGTGTTCAAGAGCCCATTGATATCGAATCCTACGATTGTGCATTGCTATAGGTGGTACCCGTAGCGGTCTTCGGGAATGAAGGTTCACTTCATGCAAGCGGTTTCTGACTGTTTGGTCGCTAATTAAGTTCCCTGAAGAGTGATGAAGCCTCACGGCTAACATTATGGCGGTTATTGTTGGAGCTCTTCGAGTTAAGATTTGAATGTATCGGTCTTGTCTCCGTGTGGTGCAGCGATACCGTCCTCCATGGCGCTCAGCCACGGTACCAGTGCTTCGGTAACGTGTCCAAAGTCGACTGATAACACTCTGACTTGTATTCAGAGCTAAAGCCACAGTACGTTGCCGGGAACCAGCTTCTATCATTCCCACGGCTCTGAGCATTTCTTCCCTGCTTAAATGACGTCGCCGCTCCATAATAACGTTGGTTTTAATCAGTAGTAGGGAAACAGTAGCACTAATAATGTCTTCAATGCGTTGTATGTTTTTATAGGGAAAATATTGACAGCTGATTTTCATCTTTTACTCGAATTTGATTCACAGTTCCTGATTCAAATTATGAAATGCACCAAAAAGGATCCATATAAATTTATAAAATCATAAATTTATTACAAAGCCACATCTCAATCTCAAGAAATCCGCATAAAAATGCTTGATCCCTAGACACTTTTGATGTGTGTATTTAGTAACAGAAAAGTCTATAGGTAAGTAGAAAAACTGAGAAAATTCATGTTAATGTTCTATCATTCATGCCCATCATTTAACGACTCAGAAGAACTCATTTGAATTATAATTGACCCGACTACAGCGACGCCAAGAATTATTATTATGAATTATTATTATGAAATTATGAGCTAAGCCTTATACAACAAGCTAAACTTACTTTTACTGATTTTCCTCAGCACGATATCTTTTTTCATTCGTGTAATAGAAGTACACGAAGTGCAAAGGAAATACAGGACAAGAATCTTCACCTCCTTTAAAGGATACCAATGTATCATCTGGAGACGAGGTGTTTCTAAATACCCGTTTATCTTATGTGTCATGTGCGTAAAATCGAAATTTTAATAGTAATAATATAATTTTAATACGGGCCACTTTCTATATTAAACTTCATAGTCGTATCCCTGCATGCATACCTCGTTCTTTTGTCGTGTGTACCATAGTGCAGTGGAAACTCACGTCGTGTTTTATAGTCTCGTTACCTTCCAGCATTTTATAGTGTCTGCAGCCGGAAGTTATGAGCGCACTTTACACACCATAACGGGCCCATTTGAACGAACTTCGCAGATGTTTCACCATGGCAAAACTAATGCCATTAAATGCTCGTTATATTTGAGGATAAAACTTGGAATGCTATTCATCATCATTTACTTTATCTGGAATACCTGGCTTTTTATTAGAGACCGCTTTGTTAAACACGTTTGGTGTATGAGGGACGAATATACGTTCCGTTTTATTGTGGAAAGCTAAAACTGAATGGTGTTATTGGAAAAAGTATTTTCTAATTTTGTATTTCATCATTTTATATAGAATTTACTTTCTTTCAATATTCTACTCAATAGAAAGTGCATGATTGATTCGTAACATGTGAATTCCAGGTGGTAAAACTTTGTGATTGGTAAACAGGTGATTAATACATTACTTCGTGCACTGATTGGACAGGTCCACTCAATCTGTGTGGTTCTTTCCTCAAAAGACCATCTCAGACATCGATCTACATAGTCTTCATATAACCTGACCAAGATTATGTCAGGACTTTAAAAGAGACTGTGACCTCTGAGTTTGTTTCGGCCTTTCTTCTCAGAGTAGTCAGATAGGAAACGCCAACCTCATCTAGTTTTTTAAAATATGATTGACGTGTAAGTGTTTGTGCAAACCTACTTACAGAAATAAAATCATTTATCATTTACTTATGTAGGCATAACTGGCGGAATGTGGGAGTACTATAGGTACACCTCTGCCTTATCCTTTAAGGATTACAGGCGTGATGTCGTGAATGTACTTACAAGTAGGCAATAGGTACATAGTTACCTAGTCGTAGATGCAGCGCTAACACAGCTCACCTAGTCATCTGCTAAGCGTGCCAAAAATTACTCGTAGTGCTGAACGGGGGAGGCCCATGTTTAGTATCGGTTGCTGACTAATGCAGAAGACATGAAACCTTGTATCTAAGGTCACCTTCAGTGGTTCATGTAATAATCAGTGTTGAGTTGTTGACGGAACAAATAGGTATACGAGCTGGTATTTAGGCCGAGGTGTAGAGGCGCCGCCGGATAATCCCCGAGACAAAACGTTTTGCTGTGACCAAAGTAACTAGGGCAAAACGTAATGGCGCTCGAAACTGACTCACTGACCATTACTCTGTTACGCAAACACAAATATTTGGATATCATAAAAATAACAGATTACGTATGATTTAAACGATGCTACTTGATACCATGCCTCCCACGGTACTCCCACGTAGAAAGTTTCTGCTTAGCTCCCTTTGACATATTGTTTTGTTCGCTACTTTCTTTCTGGTTTAAGAAAAATGATAGAGGTTAGTAACGTCTTCTTCCCGTATGAATATTAAGTCGAATGAACCGTAAGGTCATCCCACAGTTCATGGGAATGGAGATCGCAATTAGTGCAACTAATGAACTCGTGTTTTCAATAAATTTACATCTAATCGAATGCAAACTGCGGCTTCACTGTGGCAGTCGTGGCGCCTAAGGGCTTACACACACTTTGACTTAAATTACTCAAAATGTTCCTCTGTGTAAACTTGATACCTACTGCCCTGCCTACGAAAGACTCATCTCAACTGGCATTTTCTTTGTCTGTGCAGATCCTTAAACGTTATTAATGTAACAACCCATGCTTCCATCTGCAGGTCAAAATGATTAACAGCATACCAAAAATACCACGTTTTGTTAAAGGAATCCGATTTCTTGTAAATAACTGTATGCCTTTTTCAGTAAAAACGTACATATGTACGGTAAACATAACGTCTTGATTTGTAGATATGTTGGGAACGTAACAAAGGAACATAAAAAGTGTAAATGGAAATTCTTTTACAAATAAAAGGTCAGGTTGAGACCGTGATATTTAAGATTACTTTTACAATGTGGTATTCGTATAAATCAAAGCGACACTTGGATGAATTCATGGAATATTATTATGTTATAAACAGATACAGGCAGCACATTCCTTCTACGAATGAAGGAAGGTGCATCGGTTTTGAGATGTCTTGAAGAACAAGCGTTTTACAGAACTGCAGCGTTAGAAGATCAAACGAAGAGAAGGCCACATGGTTTTCAGTTGATTGATAAAGCCTGCCCACAGACTAGAGAAGAAGTGTTGTATGTTGGAGTGTTTAACCCACAAAGGACGGCGGGTAAAACCTGGATGCAACTTGCACAAACCAGACAATGGTACAAAAGACAAGCGATATAAGTATTCTCAGCATTGGGTGAAACAAGACTGTCATCGATGATGATGATCACTATTTACATGGAACATAATTAAAAAATAATTTTATAACTTAAAAGTTTATTCATCTATCTGCCTATACCTAACAATGGTCAGGTCGTTGACATCGCCACTTCAATTTCGATTTTTCTCTCCAAATCGGCACTCTGCTATCAATCATTTACGAGTATCTATATTTAGTGGACTTACTACTTCAAGTTATGAATGAATATTATAGTGGTTTTACATAACAACAATAGCGCGTGGGTCGTATCAAATGATTCAATTGTAGGTAGGTATGTAAAATTCTGTAGTACCTACTTTCTTTGCTAGGAGAAAATGTTGGTTATGTAACAGTTGAATGATAGATATGATAAGTATATAATTAATTCAACACGTAGGTTTGAGTGTTTACTTATTTGGTGAGGTTGGAGAGCATAATTTTATAGGATATATTATTAATGAAAGGGGCCCGTGGCTAAATAATAACAGCCGCACAGGTCGATCGATCAGGTTAAGCTACGCTTGCCGCGGTTGGTCTGTGGATGGGTGACAATCTTTACATACCGAATCCCCTACGTGCCTCGGAAAGCACGTTAAGCCTTTGGTAGTCAGAAGCCCGAAAGTCTGACAACCAGGCTTACCAATTGGTATCCTATTACCCAGTAACTGGGTTGTGGAGGTCAGATAGGCAGTCGCTCCATGTAAAATACTGGTATTCAGCTGCGGATGTTAGACTGGAAGCTGACCCCAACATAGTGGGGTAAAGGTTAGGCAGATGATTAAGTATTAATGAAAGAAAATAAGTTTATTTGCGGTAAACATGACGCAGAGAAAGAACACAAACACAAAAAGAACAAGTTGAGGGAAAATATGTGTCACATCCATGCAAAACGGCTATCACTCAGAAAATGCTACGACCCTATGCCAGACAGAGCCCCAGCGCGAACTAGCAGGGGATCGAGGAGGGGCTCAGGGGATCAGATCAGATCGGAATAAATCGCTGGTTTTCAGCGACAGCCGGTGTTGACGTAATGACGTCAACTTGTGCAGCATACGTTAAGAAAATAAGAAATAAAATAAATAGACAATGCCTACTTCTAGATGCTTATATAAACATCCCTAATCTTTTCTACGTGATATCTGCCTGAAAATGCCCGTTACAACCAATACTGAACACTGCTCAGAAGAATATACCTAAACTATTACAGCTACCTGATCCCCGATAGCCAAAGCTTTACCAGAAAGTCAAGTTTCTTAGCAACATTGTAAGAATCCGACTCCACCATACTTAACACTGACCCCTAATAACTTTGGTGGAAATCGAAACCCAGCAACACATTAACAGATCAAAATATTTACCTAAATCAAAGTGAAATCTAAAGCAATAAACAACGATACTGTTGTACGGCATTAGTATAGGCGATATTATGCTAATAACACGACCCAAGGCGACTGGAAGACTTGTCGACGTAGGCGCCACCTACCTGCGCCGGACGGAACCGTGTTCCCGGGCCTTTACACCATTTCATTAACATCTTACAAGAGCTTTCATGTAGCCCACCACGGTTTTAATGGATACGGATATCTGTTGCATACAAATCGAGGTTTTTGATGACAGTTTATTTAAGAATTTAAAAAAAGGTTTAGCATATTGCATCAAAAAGAAATGAAGGAGGTGCATAGTATTTGCAAGGCAAATTTTATGCCTTCGAGTAATGGGTTGCTCTGAAGACTTTATTGCTAGAACCATTTGCTAGCTAAATTGGGATCGTCATGTCGTTCATTGCCCCAGGTCTCGTAAAGACTATAAAAAATAGAATCCCATAACTGTAGGAGTGCTAGACTATAAAATTTCAAACTACTAGCATTTATTTCAATTAAACAATTTACAGGCACTTTTGAATTGTCCCTGGTTGGCGGCACACAGACCGTCGTTCAGATATGTGAGGTAGGCTATGAATAAGTGAGAGGTCTAAAGTATTTTACGACTCGACAACTTCTTTATAAAAAAAATTAAATGATTTTATAACGATATTAGCTTTAGTAATGCTCTGTAACAGAGCACTATCCCTAACGTAGGTGCCTTATACGGGTACATTATATTAAACAAAGGTTGGTGATTCGAACCACGACCTCCCGCGAGACCAACGCCTTAGCCATTGGGCTATTGTCGGGTAAATTTTTCCGTGGGTAGGTAGGTACTTGACTACATTGTTTGAAGTGTATACAGAGTTTATTGTCTGAGAGTAAAAGAACCTTTTTCCATTAGTTGACTCATAAAATACGAAGCCACATAGTTCTATGAGGAGCTTCGTCATAATTCCTGGATGGAATAGTACTCAGAAATAGTGTATTTTCTTCCTTTTCGCAATTTCAGGAAGGCCTTTTGTACACTGCTCGGTTTCTTTACGGTACGGCGCGGAGTATAAACCGCGCCGTAGAAAAAACGTGTCTGTCGACAAGCTTCCATAGTGATCCATACAACACTGACGAACCGTGCCTACACACGACGTATAAATCGCGCCGTAGAAAAAACGTGTCTGCCAACAAGCTTCCATAATGATCCATACAACATTGACGAATGTATCTACATACGGCATATAAACCGTAGCTTTACACGGAAAGAAAAACGTATGTGTACAAAGGGCCTTAGGTTTGCTCGCCCTATCTCACGAACACCAATGGAGCAAAAATGTCTATAATAGAGTTTTCTTAATGTTAAAGCTAATAAACAACTAAGGATGAATTTCAACAATAATTATGTAGCTGTGAGTTAGTGAGAGACGAGATCATGGTTTAGGGTTGGAAGTTGTAGAAACAGATTAGCTGTTGGAAACCAGCCAAAAATATCAAAACATTCAAGGAATTGACTAAAGAGCACGACGTGTCAAATTAATTAGCTACATCTAAACATGATAAAATAAAAATAAATTATTTTGATGATGTTTTTTGTGACCGCAGTTAATATCAGTTTAATAAAACAGTTTTTTTTTTGTGTATAGTATGATTGGTATACGTGATTGGTATCGATACCTTATTAAAATAAAACAAAACTCGTTACCTCAAAAAAATACGTCTTTTTTCATTTTTATTTTATCGTGTTGAGATATCGATACTCACCACGTCTGCGGAGTTTCGCTAGCTAATTCAATTTGGCCCTGTATACATACTAACTTTTGTTCTGCGTCGCCTACTTTAGCTAAAGGGCACGTAGATTTACGTAGAAGCTCTAAAACACATTGAGTATCCTGTTCAAACCCCTCATGAAATATATATGAGAACTGTTTCTAAACCAATAAATCGTTTATGACAGCTATAAAAACGGACTCTATTTCCCCTTTAATATTTTCAATCATCGAAATAGATATGAGATCAGCGTTTGTGATAGTAATCATAATACTGATGATAGTTCATTCATACGAATTACGTTTGCTTACTGAACAATAGTTTATTGTGCAATTATGCTATCACTTGCATTTCATCTCATCGAGAGCCTCTTCTATCGGCGACCTACGCGGCTGCTGGAATGTTCTCTTTTGTTCAGTATTCATGGCTGTATAAGTACGGGTAGTTTAGCCTTCTCGGTGAATGTGACAGGCAATGTATGCTTAACAGAAGTCTGTTGTCGTCTCAGCATCGTTACGTCACGTCGATCGTCATCTGTATAACTGTCAAGGTGCTCGTTGCGTAAGCGCATCCGTGTGGTGTCATTGACATTACGGATGTTATGTGATTTGTGTATAAGGGATCTGTTAGTTTTGGCAGTGAGAGTCATTTTCGTAATCGTGCACTTGTTGGTTTGTTGCTACTGTTTCTAAGAAAGTTTGTTTTGGTTGGTTTATCGGATTTGTATCTAATTCTGCAGCTGCAAGTTTTATATTGGCCTTATAAAGCATTACTTTTTATAGTACCTTCCTGAAAAATACATTAAATAATTACTTTCTGTCTTACACCTAAGAAATTAGCTCAAGCAATTGAATTAACGCATGAAGGTTATTGGTACCACATGGGTACCACCTACCTACTTACATGACCTTTAAATTACGGTGTGATAATTTATGAAATCAAATTGATATCCAAATACACCATAGTCATTGTTATTTTATCACAAGAAGCCACCAATAGTAAAATACCAACTTTTTATAAATACCTAAAACAGATTAGGCACGCCTACTAAACACCGTGTTTCCCAATGGTACCTAGCATTGCCATGGTTGCGGCAATAATACTAATTAGTAAAGCCATTAAGAAATAGAGCAATCTTTAATTATTATTTCAAAACGAATCAAGAGTTAAATGAGCGACAATGGCCTAATTGCGCTGTTAGTGGCTGCTGATGGAAACTTGGCGACAGACCATACTTCAATTAATAAATTACAGTTATTATAAATGCAAATATGAGATCGTGACGTCTTTAAGGCTAAAGCGGCGAGCTGATTTTGATTTTAATTCTGGATCATTTCAGCCCGTAAACGTCTCCTTGTAACCTTTCCATGAAGCCATCTATGAATATACTCGTAGGTATGTTTTGTATTAATTGCCACGGTGTACATTTCGCCCGTTATGTTTAGCATAATCAGTGTACGTATGTTCCCACTGCTGAGATACAGGCCTTCTCTCGGTGAGAGGCAGTGGGCCACAATCCACCACGCGAGCCCATTGCGGGTTGGAAGTGTCACCATGTCTTCGATTCTTTGGTTCTATGACGTGCCGGTTTCCTCTCGATGTTTTCTTTCACCGTTTTCAGAGCAGTGGTGATGATATAATTTACACAAAGTAAAGCGCCTGTCTAGGTTCGAAACTACGACCTACAGCTCGTAAATCGCGCCACCACTGCAGCTATGTTTAAGTCCCATGTAATAGGGGTCAGCCTATTTCTATCAACCGAGCACAAATCCAGACTCCGGGCTGCGACTGAGAAATTCCAAATGTAAAACCAAATATCACTGCCGGACCCGAATTGAACCCAGAACCCCATGCTCAACAGTAGTTCTTGCGACACGTAAACCATTTATGTATAAACTCTTCATATCATCACATATATTGTAGGTATGTGCAACGTAAATATTTTTAAATAACGCAAGTATATAGACCTCATTTCCCCATAACTCCGCAAAAAAACCAACCCAATTCTTGATGACCCCGTGCAATATTTACACAATAAAGATATATCTTCGGCATTTCCCAACCAACGGACAGCAAGAAAAACAAAGATCAAACTATTTTGTAACAGAAATTTCACGCGCTCATAACGTTATCTTACGTTACGTAAACCCAGTGCGAATTCGAATCGAAGAACCAGATTGCTTGATTTATGGCGTTGGCAAACTGTGTGTGGTGTCGTGACGTGTTCTAATCATATCGAGTTAAATGCCTAATGGCCACTAATGGAAATAATCGCGGGAGAAGATCTGACGAGGACTGTCTGCGACCGCGTGGAGAAAGTGACAAGTTTGCCGCTATTAAGGCGCAGTTTTATTGCTGTTTGTCATTTGTGAATTGTTGAGGTTTGTTTACAGAATTTTTTGTTAATATTTACGAGATTCATTTGGTCAAAATAAAAAATCTAAATATTTTATTTCACATAAACCTACATGGGCACTTATGAAACGTCAGAAGCTAGGTGCATGGTTCCAATTGGTTGTTTCCTAGAGAAGATCCGGCAAGTAATTCCACGGTTCCTCTTTTAAAAATAATTGGCTTTTACAATGTTTTCAAATTATAGTAGGTATGGGAGGACAGCGTAGGCCTGTCAACACGTACCAGGTACTTGATGAAATAAAAAACGCTCTATAGATCTAAAGTCTACAATCAATCAATAGGATCTAAGGTCAACAATTGTAGTCTGATTATATGAACGAACTCTCCGTTCCTCGGAAAGCATATTAAGCCGTTTGTCATTCGTGGACCGATGACAGTTGTTACTACGAAAGCCTCCATACTTTGAGATTTATACCTAAGTATGTACAGACGCCAGCACATCAAGCTACCCGAAACTGTCAAATTTTCCCAATCAACTTTGAACCTTGTACTTTAGCGATAAAGTATAAAATCTATTTAAAAAAATTGACAGATTGTAGTAGTTTGATGTGCTGGCGTCTGTACTTTAGGACTTTATTTTATTAGTTTTCATTCTAATCGGCGTAGCAACAACAGTGTCGGTACCAAGCCTTCGTTGCTACGCAGAAATCGTGAAAAAATCAGAATAAATTATGCTGAAATATGGAACGTTAGAAGTTGAAATGAGAATCATCCTCTATATAGACAAAGCGACTTTATTTTTACATATCAAAGAAAAATAAACGAAACATTACATCGATTACCAATTGTTTACTTTAATTCTCACGAATCCGATGAATAAGCTGATCGTGATGGGTCATTCCGATGTTCGTGGGCGGTGACTGGAAACGCTGTACTATAAATCTACAGCAGGTGCAAGTATTCGATCGATTGTTTATGATGACGACGATAGAAACCGCATATAAATGTGTAGGTAAATAATGTATTTGAGCGCTACTTTCAAATTGATTTCCAATATTTTCTTTCTTTCACTAAGTTTTATCTTAAATGTCAGATGCAACTTGTTCAGAAAGAAAGTGTTTAATAAATTATATAAATGGTGAAGTAGCTTTTCAATGTGTTTTTAGTTTTAATTAATTAGTGAAGCTCTCTAAGAATGGAAATAAATTGTAAGGTTTTCACCGAAACGTAACTTTTCCAGAGCTTTCTCGAGCCAAAAATATTTAATCAGGCTCAAACTGTTGACCTAATACCTACGCGTTCGCTAAATACACTATCAAACAATTTAATCCTGCATTGACTTATCATTTCAGTTTGTCTTTTATTTTGCTGAAAAATATTTAAAATGCACATCAAATAAGCTTCAAAACTTAATAAAAGAGAGTTATTTTAGTCTCCTGTAAAAGAAAGAAAGAAAATACGTTTATTTGAATTTATTTCGATCTGATCCCCTGAACACCCCTCCAGCCCCCCCCCCCCCCCCCACGATCCCCTGCTAGTTCCTTGGTAAACATGACACATAAAAAGAACACAAAAAGAAAGAAGTTGGGGGAAAACATGCGTAACATCCACGCAAAAAGGCCATCGCTCAGCATAATGCTGAAACCCTATACGAGACAGAGCCTCGGCAATGGGTGGTGGACAAAATATTTAAAAGTGTAAGTAATTAATTGACATTCACACAATGCGAGAGCTCTCCCTTAAGATCATAATTTAATGTACAGATAAAACTGAGAGGCTAATTTGTAAACCGTTACAGTTGCGCAAATATCAATATACTCACATTAACTAGTTTTGTATACTGGCTTTGTACGGGTTCGTGCTGAAATCTACAGAGTAATCTTCACTTAGTGCAATTTACGAAGAAAGTGTACGAGGATTATCAGTTTAACTGAAGCCAATTAGAATAGGTTAGTGAAACTGACTGTTTAGACTAAATAATAGATTAGAATAGGTTTACCTGCGCATCTATTCTGTAAATATCTCACCGTGAAAACCTAGGTGAAGTGAGCTGACACTCCACCTAATGCTAGGGGTTGACACTGTTGACAACTCACTTCACCTAAATTTTTGCGGTGAGATTTTTACAGAACGTTTCAATATATTTAATTCGATGTGACAGACACACAGTTCCCACTTAACGACATGGAACTATTCCTTCGCAACGTTCGAACTACTTTTACTGGGGTTTAATTTTTTTTCGTGTTATGTAAGAGACAAGTCGCATATCGTGATCAATGTCTTAAGGATAAGTTTTCGGTAATTAGATGGCATTAGCATATTGCATGAGATATAATCTCTATAATATTTAAGCTGCTAAACATTATGTCGATAGTTAGCAAATACTTAACACATTCCATATAGAGATACATTTGTCAAAATGGTTGCTACATTTTTTTTTAATGTTATCAAATTCTTTCATAGCGTGTTACATAAAAGTTTGCGGCGGACATCTTGCAATGCGGTACAATTTATGGACAATTTTCCGCTTGTTAATACGGCATCATATTTCTAACATTAGATTGATGCAATAAATAACAAATTATAAGTTATTTATGAGTAGTGTTGAGAGCGTGGAATTCTGCTTTCATTAGCTTAACATGTGGATATAATAAATACGACACCAAAATGTTTGGTTAACAAACATTAACTAAATTGTTTTTTTTCTAGAAATGTTAATGTTTGTTTAACAATTAAATTCTGCAATTAATAAACATGTGCACCTACACAGTAGTGCCACCTTTCGGAATATTAAGTGTTATTAATAAATACCAATCAAAAGTGATGTTTGGCTATTCGCGTATTACGCGATACGGTATCTGTCAAAATATTTTGACGGCCCGCCTGTATCGAAGCCACTGGCAGAGAGTACGCAAAACGCTTCTCATTAATTACATCCGACATTACTAGTTTTACTTTCATTAGTTATACAAGATATTTACATAATTTTCTATTTGAATAAATAATAATATAATATAACTACTGTCGGTGTCCTTTCCATCGTTTGCACCTTAGGTATTTACTTTAAGTGACATAAGGAGACCAGTGCAAAAACAGCAAGGATCGAAAGCTCTGAATGATTGAAGATATATTTAATAGAAGTCTGAAAACGACATAAAGGCAAAATATATAGCACAAAACAAATAAGTCTACAGATACACATGAACTTTTATTCCTTGGCTCGGAGAGATCGTTGCGGCCAACAAAGGGCCGAAAGTTATGTTATTGCGAAACTGAACGGCTTCATAAATTGTAGGACGTTTCGCTTTTGACAGCCGTCCCGAGGTATGCTTTACGTGAAACTATGCTCCTGTCTTCCGTACTAACAGAATACAGAGACAGATCATAGAACTTCTTCCTTGCATTATCTATTGTTTGAATCTCGTCGTATTGTGATTGCAAATTCTGATAGCTAGAGTCTGGGTTATGGTGATTGTTTGGGCCCGATATGATCGCCGAATTTCTCACTTCTGTGTCACATTTAAAGAATGTCAACAATCACATGGCTTTTGTTGTCTCTAAAATAATATACACAAATCACTCGACTATCTAAATAGCACTCAAGTCATTGTTGTATTCAAAATTGAGTATAATGGCTACGGAATTGTGAGAATTTTCTTACAGCGTTGGTACATCATTATCCTATTACATGCAAGACGCACGAATACACTGGAAATACCTTTTTCTGGAACAAAAACGAACAGCCGGTTAATGCTCGAGTTCACAATGAGCAAAGGCGTGACAAGATAAAATCTAGGGAACACCGTCGGCGAATTAAAATAAAATATCGCATTGAAAACGGACTGAATAGCCTTTGGGACGTCATTAAGCGCAATTACTAGAGCCGGGTCGCTATTTACACGTATTGGATGGGACGCCTTAAAAAGAGCCCGTGATGTGTGATTGCACCCTCTTCAATAATGAGATTGTTTGATATATCGGCGGCGTATACGCAATTACGCGCCTATTTGAAATGCTCGCTCGAATCGCTCGTTTATAATGAGATATTTCTCCAGGCAACTAGTAATTCGAAAACGCTTTATATATCACAAACGTTGGTTGATTTCTCGCGAAAATTACGTTGAATTTCTTACGATTGCCATAAAATGTTATTTATTGCTTGTATGCGATGATTTTACATGCATAAATTACTGCTGAGCTTTATTGTATACGATTTCAGACGACCTGTAAATAGC
This sequence comes from Hydraecia micacea, assembly GCA_914767645.1. Taxonomy (NCBI): domain Eukaryota; kingdom Metazoa; phylum Arthropoda; class Insecta; order Lepidoptera; family Noctuidae; genus Hydraecia; species Hydraecia micacea. The sequence goes on along the minus strand of OU611783.1, from coordinate 12,316,085 downwards.
TTTTTGAATAGAACAATAGAAGAGTATCTTGTTATCTTAACAAGTTTATTAGATGTAGCATCAGAAGCCAATGAATCACTCCGAGAACAGTTAAGCAGACTAAAGAATTATCGCTGCTTTTCTTCCTTTTCCGCTAAAAATAAAACTAAGACCTCGGATATTTATGCTAAGACCTCAGATTACAAACTTTCCTGTGATTTTGGTGTTTTTTGTTTTTTCCTCCTTTCAATTTTTCTTATTGTATCTATATAAGTATATGCATTGCGAGGAAACCGGCATGTCTTAGAAACTAAAATTCGCAGACATGTGACATCCACCAACCCGCACTGGGCCCGCGTGGTGGATTATGGCCCGCTCTCACAGAGGGGAGGCCTGTGTAATAGCAGTGGGAATATTACAGGCTGATTATGTTGTATTTGCATTGCCAATACCATCACAATACACTTTTTATCAATGCTAGGCCAATCACTTCAAGCAACAGATAGAGAAACCTAGAGAATGACGATGTTTTTTAGTCTACTTCAATAAAATCTCATAATCAATAAATTAAATACATCCAATGAACTTTTCTATTGAAGGTGAAAGTCCATTCAGAACTGTCAGACAGTCTCTAATTAAATAAAAGCAATTTCACATTTAATTCGCAAAAAGTTGATTGTAAATTAGTATAGGATGCAGATACGATCACGCAATTGAAATATTTTAATTCGAACTGTCTTTCGTTTTGTTATCGCATCCGAGACGATGAAAATAAAGGGGTGATAAGATCGCAGCACGCGAAAGTCACTGATCATCACCCAATCGCCTAATTTCTTTTCACTTTCTGTTACCAGTATTTATTGTTCCCGCTACTACGATATTATCTGACAAATGGAAATATTACGTCATAAGATTAAAGTTACGCAATTCGTGTAACCTTAGTTCACTTTTTGTGGTTTCGCCTGCAGCTTAGAAGATGATTAAACGATAAATAATCAGTAGCCTCTTGATGTCACTTGGAAGAAAGCGCCTCATTCGTGTTATTTTCTAAACAATTGAAGTTGGTGATCATTAGCGCTTTTTGCTGTTGATATTGATAGAAACATCTGTCAGTGTCAATTAGTATTAAGAATCGGTAAGGTGCACAAGAAAGTTCCCATTGACACATCTGTTAATAGTGATCAGGCGGTGCGATGATGGATTGCATCAATCCATTATTGATACAATGTAAGAAGCCGTGTTTAGTATCTAATTGGTTAGTAAAAGCATTATCTGTGGTCATTGTGAGTGTCTCTCCTATTGTGGTCAGTAATAATGAAAAACAATGAATCAGAGTTCATTATTATGAAAAGTCGTTATAAACAAGTTAATAAGATAGAGCTGACTGTGGTATCACAAAAGACAGCTGGTCTGGTTGTTACGAACGCCTGTTCTTGGCACTTACACTGTCTTATGCTATAAATTAGAACTGATTTGCGAAATGTTGTAATCAGCGCAAATAGTTCAAGGTTTACAATATTTGACATGGTTGTGGTTTATATATTTTCCGTGTAATCTAGTTTTCTGAATCATAGTGACCCAGATATTTGTTAGCTTTTAATAAAAACAAATGAAGACGTAGGTATGGTAAATGGATGAAAGCTCTTGTCAAACAAGAGGGAAGATTTTTCTTCATTTTATTTCGTCGAATCAAAAGAAAAATATTACCTTTCTTCGAGTTTAAGTAAACTTGGTGTTGTTTCATGCACAAAAAAGAGATTAGATATTTGAACGGTTTTAAAGAAAGTGTGCGCTAACGCAGGAGCCTGTGTACAGGCTGAGAGTTGCACGAAGAGCCATGGAGCGGTCCATGCTTGGCATCAGGCTAATAGACCGAGTTCCAAACGTGACAGACTGTGTCAGAGTGGCGTCCAAGGACTGGAAGATAAGCTGTCGGTCGTCCGGCGGCGAGATGGGCAGACGACATTGTTAACATCGCGGGCAAAACCTAGATGAGGCTGGCACGGGAGCGTGGAGGTTGGCACAAGAAAATAGAGGTCTATGCCCAGCAGTGGGTGCAGTCGGGCTGTGGCTGATGATGGTGAAAGAGAGTGTACCGTTAACTCAACATATTTCGTAAAAGCTCCACAACATATCGTCGCTCGCATGACTATTGTCCTATCTCATTTTTTAAATGTTTTGGCTAATCTGAGTCAGGACGACACGCTCTTCTATTCGTGATTCTTTACAGTTTTCACTAACCGTCATACCTTTATGTTATTTGGATCTCAAAATATAACCATTTTGAAAGGCAACAAAATGTAAAGAATCACGAATAGAGGAGTGTAGCCGTCCCAACCCAAATCAGCTAAAAAATGAGATAGGACAGTTAGTCATGCGAGCGACGATATAAGCAGTACCCATTCCATAGGTTCCTACTACTTGAGATTATAAAGTTTCACAAGAATTCGATGGTCGAATGAGTCGTGTGCTGGACACTCATACTGTCACTCAAACTACGAGAGTTTTCTCCAGGCTTTCAACAAAAATACCAAGAACAGTTGTATCAACTCAATTATTATTATATCATAAGGTTCAAAATTGAAAAACCTACACAATATAGTGCAAGAGTTCGGTATCAGTACATCTTAATTGCGTAAGAGACGGGACATCGCTCAACGGCCGCCGACCGGAGTTTGTTTTCTTATTTTTAACACAAATATTTATTGCTTAATTAAATTAATGTTTCTTTTCTCTGTTTATAAAGACAAAACAACATCACATATTTGCGAACGGGGTATAAGAAAAAGGCGCTTTGAGTAGGCACTTACCTAGTAAAATCAAATAAGGCATTAAATATTGTATACATTTATGTACTCATACATTAGGTTCGAAAAGAAATGTTTACAGTTGCTTCTGTTTGTGACAATGTACATTCATAAATGTTGCGCATTCCGAAACTACTATTTGTAGAGGAGCTATGAAAGATGTCAGGATTAGGTGCGAACACATAAACGATGCAACTGTCATTACTGTGTCGACAAATCCGTCGTGTGCACCCGGCTTTCACTGCCTTTGTTGTCAGTGCGCTGAAGACGACACTTTCGCCTGACAAATCCAACTCCGCACTGTTTGGCTTTGCGACTTTTAAATATTTCGACATTTCGAAACGCTTGCGAAATTCCCCTTGACTCGCGTCACAAAAGAAAAAATAGTAGGCGCCTAATACGCCTATGTTTATTTAAGTATTTCTCTTGCGAATAAGTTTCTTTTTGGTCGCGATGTGGGAACGGATACAACAGGAAAAATGTTAACAATCCGGTCGCACTGAGGATGCTAATTGAGTCTCGGCAAGCGTTACCAGTCTGGACGCGGCACCTACTATACATTTTCATAATTTCTGAAGTTTATTACGAGCTCTTATCGAAATGAGTTTTACTATCTTCCATGTAAAACACGGCTGTTACCAGAGTTTGAATTTCACTATGGTTATAATGGTGTGGTGGTGGTCCAATCTTTCTGTTAAATTCGTATTTTTATCCCTATTTTCCCGAATTCGTTTTGTAATGACGAATGCGAAATGCACAATTTGTTCGAATATATACAGGGTCCCATTAAAATAGATTTTCAAATTTTAACACAGCGCTCAGTAAGTCTAACCAAAGATATCCAAGCATTATTTTGACCTAAAATAATAAATTGCCGGCACATTAGTGTATTTTCGTTAGCTGATTATTTTTCTTGTAAGTATCTAATACGTTTTTCTTATATATATTTTACCATCGTCCTTATGATTTCTAAAAGTTTGTCCATTTATTTATTTATATATACTTTATTGTACACCACAAAAATACTATGTAATACAAATGTTTGTCCATCTATTTTAATGGGACCTTTTATATGCTTAATGGTTGCCTGCGTCGTTGGATAGGGAATGATCCTCAGCCAAACCAAATCCCAAATCTACAGAAGACAATGGTCATGATAAAAAACGAATTTGATAGTTTTTTCAAAAACTGAGGAATGTCAATTGCCTATATTATCATTTTCAATTCTGTTAACAGTTATGCCTGAATTAGATCACCAAAATATTTAAAAGACTAACCCCCTTACTGATGAATCACAGATCAATTTGTCTCTTTCAGTCGTCAGTAATTTGACTTTCGAAAGAAGAAGACAAAGCGTTGTGTTACTATACAGATGCTATATTAATAAGGGGGTAAAACTTCATAATGTTAAAATTAAACTGTCATCAAGTACTCCTAGTAGGGGTAACAGGCGACACTTAATGATGACGAGTCGGCCGGCTGCATAGGAACGCAGCTAAATCCCAACGGTGCACAGAATCGGGTGCATTTATTTACATTATTATGTCGTCTTGGCTATTTCTGGTCCACCAGGTACGAATCTAGAAGAGGACGGAAATGAGCGCACTGCGGAAAAAACTCTATCGCCACAAACAATAAGTAATAGTTATTTTTTGTGGAAATATCTTCATTTTTCATTCAGTGTCGGCGTAACAAGTGTTATATTTCCTAACATCTCTATTTTGAAAGATTGAGACTGAGATCAGACTGTGAATGTTCTAAAAATTACGAGCATTGTCCCTCTGATCGATTATGTTAATTAATCTACTTCTTCAGGCATTGTTTATACATTTTAAGTTTCCGTGTTTAGCATCATGATCTTTGAAATAAAATTAACCAAAAATACCTAATTTAAACCTAGAATATCAAATAATTTAAGTTTACCAATAAGTCAGTAACTTAATCCTTGCTTATTTATCGGTAAAGTTGTAATATGTAAAGCATAATCATAAAGTTTAATTAACAATAACGGCCCCTGATTAATACTATAAAATGGTATAAAATCTTAATTGAACATTAATAACTTCTAAACTGATAACTATATCAATATTGCCACTACGGTAACAAATCGTTAAATACCTAATTAATATTATAACCGTACCAAATAAGGTCCTGACTTATCGACCGACAAAGACAAGACAAGGTAGGTTACGGTTTCAATAAAATAATATATGATCTTGACTTATACAGATAAAAGAGAGATACAAAGTCTACAAAGATTTCTGTTCACGAACTTTTAAATCATTATATTTTATCATGTGCCAACTTAATTACGATATTAGTGGCGTTTCGTGTCTATCAAAAATGAAATCGTGACTGCAAGCTGCCAAAAAAAAGGTGAACAGTTCCAATCTCACCTTGATCTAACTAGCTAGACTCTTTAATATGCTTATCTTAAATTTCTGTTCACGAAATTGGCGACTTGATGTCGTCGTTATTTAGTAAACATGGCTGGAAATTAAATTTATGTCTAAATCGAGACAAACAGATAGCAAGACACGAAGTCGCCGGAGGAAACTGTTATCTCTCGATATAAGATTGCGGAGCTCGATAACTTGATCTATCGGAAAAGTTAACGAACCGTGCTTGCATTAAGATTCTTATAATTTTGTTACGAAAGGATTTTGCTATAATCTTTTGTCTTTTAAAATAAATATAATGATGCTCGTTTTGGTTCGTTAGTTATTTTGCTGTATCCATAAACATTATCCATTTATGGTGTTGTTTTTGATGATACTATCTTCGCCTCTGTATTTTTTGTTAATAGTTAATTATTGTTTAGTTAATAGATGCATTGCTGTTGATAGATCTGTCGAAACAAAGCTTCCCAGAATCAGCTGTGTTTATATCTTTGACCTAGCCAATCCGCAAGAGGAACGGAAACAATGATCTTGACTTCATTTATCATAATTATACGCTTCCTACTTATTATTGCTCTGGACAGCATCGCGGTGCCAACTACACTAATATTGTTGACATGGAAATCAAGAACCCTTGACAGCATTCCAAGTTTGTCATAAATTTATTTTGCGTTAAGCAACTCATCGTCAAAATATTTACGGATGTGTTTACTGCTATCGGATCCAGTAGTCTACAACAGAAAGCTTAAATTTTACTGTCTATGCTTGACTTCCTAAAACACCAATTCGTAATTTTTATTACCTACTCCAAAATTACAAGATCAAAACTGCACCTTAATCGGTTCAATGATTTCCAAGATTAACAACCAGAGAGACATACGAGTAAGTAATAATGAAAAGTTGTTTCATACAAGCGGAGACGATGCAAAAATAGTACCGCGCTACTGGTTGTAAATAATTACGCACAGACATTGCTTTGAATGCCTTGCATGACCACTCATCAGCGTTAACAATTTGTTTGGTTTTGTTGTGGCCCCAGGAATGTAGTCTATCGCTTCACCTCGCCGTCATTAGTGCATACCACCGGGCTCAGAATACCCCGAATAAAACTGAAGAGACTAAACTGAGGGGCGTAGCTAAACATTCATCTTGCACTGATGTTTCACGGCTCCATATTTGATGAATAAAACCTGAATCCTTCACATGAGTCATCTTCTTCATCTCCATATTTTAAAAATAACTGTTTTGGTTGACAAAATCACGTTAATTATACACGCTTGACCCGAAAAGCATCTGGCTACCCGAATATAGGTAGATGATATTGAGTGCCATTTATCAAAATAATTTCAGATGATAAAATCAGATGTAAAATAATTACTATGCCGTATTGATAGGGGCTACTGTATATTTAAAGTATTAATTATAATTAATAATACACTTGACAAAAATCCTGTGGAGACATCTTATGTAAAACGGATATTGCTGTTTTGGGCGCCGGTAAAAATAGTTGAATTAATTATTGTAGGTAGGTTCAGGACGTTTCCGTATTCAACCCGTCTTCGAGCTGCAATTAGTTAGATATAATCTTGATTACTTTTAACATGTAAACCACGAAATATAACTCTCCATCCTCTGAAGATATACTTGTGAAGTTGTGACATATTTCACTGCATTATATCCCGATAAAAGGATGGCTTTTTTATTTGTTTTATTGCTGAATGGGTCCGCTCTTGACCTCTTGTTTTCTTCTTGGTAGACGAAGAATTTATGGTCGTTTGTTTTCAAAAGTTAACTTTCAGTTTATTACATACCAGAGATCGGAAAGTTTCTTCCGCTCAAGATTATAATTATCCATTACAGGTTATTCTGAAAAAAAACCAATCTAAGGTGGATACGCAGAAACGCATGTCAAAGAATCCACCCTAAGCCTATAAATTCCGTTTTCACTTCCCATGCTCTAAAAGTTCGTCTTTATGTTGTGCGTAGGCGATGCGTATGCTCTAGTGCATAATTATTTTTTTAAGACTAAGATAATCAGGCCCAACAGCCACACGCACAATAAAACGTCGCAGATTAAAGTCGTTATTTTATTTAATTTGCTTTAATTTATATCAGTTCCGTGTTTTCTATCGTTGATTTATGACCAGATAAAATTGTTGTCATTTATTATTTAAAAACGCAAAGAAAACAGTTTTTATGACTTGGCAGTATGAACTATGAAGTATCCAAGTCGAATGATACATGTTGAAAATAAAATAATAAAAACTTTTTAAAAGTTTCGTGGCGGGAATTAGCTATTCTCTTTCGGGGTAAAATGGCCTCTTTTATGCACTGGTTGTACAATCTACTATTATTCAAATAGGCCTAGTGTGGATTCTCGGACATACGTTTCCGTGTATCCACGTTAGAGTGGATCAAAGGAATAACCGTCCATTACTACCCGCTCAAAACGATGAAGGAAAACATCGTGAGGAAACCGGCATGTCCTAGAACATCTACCAACCCGCACTGGGCCCGCGTGGTGGACTATGGCCTACTCCCTCTTACAGAGAGGAAGCCTGTGTCCCAGCAGTGAGAACATTGTAGGCTGATTATGTTACTAACCGCGCTGGGGTTGAAGGACAATTCGCAGAAGATACCAAACTACAATACGAAAGATTTGCTTGGCCCTACCAAAAATCACCAAAGTCAACAATCTATTGGATGTTAAACTGTGTGAGCAATCATTACAAGACTACTGCACTTTCACTGCCTGTCGGGGGTCAAGTTTACATGACTTCCGAAGTTCCGATGCATGTGGGTCACATCACCTCGATACAATCATTAGTTACATTCACAGCACATCGCCATAATTAACCCGTCAACTACCACCTCATTTTTTTTTACTGTGGTACAGTCAACATCACAACCACCTCCATCATATCCATCAATCCGCACTTGGCCCGCGTGGTGAATCATGGCCCATTCCCTCTCACAGAGAAGAGGCCTGTGTCCCAGCAGCGAAAACATTATAGGCTGATTTTACAGTCAACAAAGTGTTAGGTATGGAGGTAACAAAACTCTTGGCACATCCAGAAGGCATTATTATGGTGTACGTCAAGCGTACGTCACAACTTTTTAAACATAAGTTATAGTCAGACAAATAATGGTTATGATTTTACTACTGTGTATAAGATTTGTTTAAAAGTAATTACAGTTTACCTGCACACTTATTTGTTTTGTCGACCGTACCCGTTGGTACCAAAACTCGTAGCCATAACAGGACTCGTTTGCAATCGTCATTCACACAATCATTCAAATATGTATTGACGAATACATAATATCAGCACATTACTTTCTTTTGACCTACTTGTTGTTATGTTCATCTGTTGTGAGTAACGTAAATATTGTTGTAATGTTTTCTTTGAATACTAGGTCGTCCTAGTTATTCTATTATGATTGATTTCCATAAGACTACATTTTTTTTCCAACCTATATTGAAAGGCAGCTTGTTTACTTCTAGTCGTAATACTAAATCGTTGTAGTAGTTTACATTTTTCGGTAACTTTATAGCCACGCGAGACGTCCACCCATGTATCAGAAAGATTTCCTCAACACCATTAAATTAATTCATTTACTCAAACCTAAAAAAGCGTTCTTACAAAACACATATATAAGAGTAAGAGAACATCGTAATAATATAAATACAACAGGTCCAATAAAAAGTAATACGAAACGTCCAAAAATAATTGCAGTAACATTTTTTCTCCTGTATTACGTGATGCGTGTTACGCGGGAGTCGTGCGTGCATTCTACAGGTTGCCCTCTATGGGCGCAAGTCGCGACGCACTTGACGCGGAACCTGCCTTCGTCCGCCAATCACATCCGTCTGCTTAACCTATTAAATCGTAATTTTCTATAATCATGTTATCTTTATTCTCACATTGCATAATGTTATTCGATCGTGTCATTTTTTGTTGATTCATGCCTTTAATATACCTCAGAAGTGTTAAGTTTTGCAAAAGTACTTTGGAGAGCTTGAGTTTTTTTCTCTCGAATAAAGACTTGAACAGGTTGTACAAGTAGAGAGTTTTAATTAGACGCATCTTAAGTGGAACACAAAGATTGACAATTTAATAAAATATGTTATTTATAATGAACATTTTCCGTGATAAATGACATAGATAAAGCTAATGAATGCTGTGAAAGCTAATGAAAGCTGTAAGGCAATATTCTGTATTGCCAAAAGTAAATAAAGAGGAGAAGATGACCGCAAAAACAATAATTTTAATAAAGTAATAACCACCGTAAAAATATTTAGTAATGAGACATCGGAGTTTTAAGTAAGGTATAAACATCTTACGGCTTTCAACAAGTCATCCCCTCGACTGAATGGCTCCTCTCGTTTTTATATTTTTTGTTGACATAACTTTTCGGAGTGAACAAGGCGTTTTGCCAAAACAACCGCTCATTCATCGTTGTTTAAGTTTTGCAACAAATTCATTGTGTACAACAACACTATAAGCAGACAACACGCCTTGGAAGTAAACACGGATGACGAGAAGTAAACATTTTAATGCCTTTCAAACATCTTTTGGCTTTCGTTATTTTTTACTTTCGACATAACAAAGATCACACTCGCAAGCTTCCTGTATACTTAACATTACAGCAAATTTTTATACAACTATGGTGTAGAAACAACAATATTAAAACGGTTCTGGGAAAATAAGGAAAATATTTACGTTAACATGTTTTACTCGGAGTAAACGACTACAAATTGGCAGTAAAAATGAGGGATGTACCAAACACATAGATCGACGTAACATTACTGTAATATGTGAAAGGTGTTGGCCGGAAAAGTACTTGGTACTAAAAAGTTTTATGGCGAAAAAGCGTGCCAAAAGGATGAGCAAATAGAGAGCCCTACAATAGAAATTGCTGCCGTATATGACCACACGCGTGTCGTGTTTATTTGTATATCTTATTAGCTGTTAGAAACCTTGACAATGAATCAAGGATCCGCTACGTGGTCATTCTACGTGAAGTCTAACTGGTGGCACTGTTAGAAACCAGTAGGATCTTATAAGCAAAAACCCATTATATCCATCTCCCTGTCCTTCTTAATTTGATAAGAATTGGCAACAGGATATCAGAGGGATCTCAGTCTCAATCTGCCAAAAATACCCCTAATTTTCCCAAATGTTTGACAAGTTTTGGTTGATTGTCGCTGAGATGCGATTGCGACTAGATTTTGAACGATTTTAATTACGGGAATTGGCATACAGGTCCCGGCCACCGTTCTCGTGGAGCAGAAAAAGAAGTAAATACACAACCTGAAGTATTGAAGCTTTTAGAAAAGTTACCTTCAATTGAAAAAGGGACACGAAAATGAAGAGCCTTGTCCACACCTACGAAAAAAGATGAAAGTGCAGCGATCAATTCCTCGTCCGTACTTCAATATCACACGACCACTTACACGTTCCCATGTTTATTATTATTTACGAATTGCCAATACTATAAATACAGTCCCATCCCATACGTGCAAGACGGAGCCACGAGGTCACAGGTACATTGGGGCACTAACCTTGATCGTATGCAAGATCCTCGATAGTATAGATTCGGTCTAGGGTCCTATTAAGCTATGCCGTCTTTGATCTGGCAAGTCGCAGATGTCAATCGATAGACGCAAGTCGGACGCATACTCCTAGTTTAGGCCTTGTCACTCGACTTGACGGACGCACTAACGAACGCAGATGTTAGCCGGATGTTTTGAGAGTAGGTATTTACTGCATGACCAATTAAGTGACGTGTGTTGGATTTAATTTGTGGGTGTTGAAGGTAGGTCTTTTGCAAGATGGATAGAGAATTTATGGTTTTTCGCATACTTCTCTACCTTCCACGACTCTCTTTCGCTCGGTTAGCAGATAATTTAATTTAATGATCTGTCTCTCGTCATGTTAATTACTTTGCATACCTAATATTGTATAGAATCAAGTTTTTCTAACTGAACAGACAGCTGTGCTGCTGGGGAGTTTGTTGCGCCACTTCTTCTTCCCAGCGAAAGCACTAGGAAGTGGTGAAGGACGGCCGTTTTGGAGGACTGTCTTATGTAATTTTGACGATCGAAAAGTTCTGAGTCTCTGCCTAATTTGAATAAATGACTTTGGATATTTTTTTTATTTCTTTGTTTGTCAACAAGGAGATTAGGTTTGTTTTTATTATGAAGGCCAAAATCTACTATCACTTGGCCCTTTCCGTTTCCTGCGTGCTTAGAAAGTCTACGTATTGTATCAGTCTGTGAGGAAATAATATTTCAGAGAATATAAAAATAGTCACGTTTATATCGCTGCTTAGAGGTCATATGCTTAGGTATTTAATCAAGTAGGTCAGCATAATATCGTAGAAATATTTTGCTTACCCATAGTGTAAAAAAATGATCCAATATCATCATCATTCTTCTGCCCTCATCCCAATTTATTTGGTGTCGGCGCAACGTGTCATTTTCTTCCATACTTCTCTATTAGTAGTCATCTCGGTAGTCACTCCCTTGCTAACCAGATCATCATTCACAGAGTCCATCCATCGTTTCTTTGGTCTTCCCCTACTCTTATAGCCATCGACATTACATTTTCCTAATTCCCGTACCACAGGCCCATACAATGGTAAGCAATTCTTACACAACTTTTCAGTTACCGGTGCCACTTTCAGATTTCCTAAAAACGATCCAAAAAAGCTACAAATTGGGTCAGTTATCTGTAGCCGCTTAGGTATTGCTTAGAAATGCAAATAGACTATACATCATTTTGCTATGTTCTACCTTATAGAATCTAGCCATTACAATAATTTTATGTTACTGAAAATTTTTAGGTTTTTAAGTATTTTATCTGCCTTGCCCTTTCCCAACTATGTTGGGGTCGGCTTCCAGTCTAAACGGATACAGCTGAATACCAGTATTTTACATGGAGTGACTGCCTATCTGACCTCCACAACCCAGTTACCGGGTAATACGATACCCCTTGGTAAGACTGGTTGTCAGACTTTCTAACTACCCGTAACGACTGTCAAAGATCCACGAATGACAGATGGAACCAACGGCTTAACGTGCTTTCCGAGGCACGGAGGGGTCTCTCGGTATGTAAAGATGGTCACCCATCCACAGACCAACCGCGGCAAGCGTAGCTTAACCTGATCGACCGATCTGCGCTGCTATTATTATTTAGTTTTTAAGTATTATAAACAATAAAACATTAACACAGTTAATATTTAGTTTAGTTCTAAAATACCGTTACAATATCCCGCTATTTTGGCAACGTTACATATTTAATGTGCTCGCAACAGTAAGTTTGGCAGAAGCAGCCAAGTTCTGCGAAGTCCGGGTGTAACGTGTAAGCGAACACCGGCTTATCATGTGGATCACTGGAAACGGTAGCATGTAACCGTACCCGCCCAATATACTAGTCAAATGAGCACTGTTTATATTTTGTGAACTATGGTGTTGGGTAGGGGACTAAGAACTGCGGAGCGAGCTTTTACTGAACCCGTTTTGAAGTGTGGGTGAAAATGTTACAACGGTTTCGATGTCAAATGCTTCGATTACGAATATTCAAATGAAATGAAATTTAAGAAGTATCTAAGAATACCCACTCATTAATCTGTAAATGATCCTCCTTCTAAAAATGCGAGTGTCGAAAGTATAATTGAATATCATCAAAATTGTACATAACTTTATAATAGAGAGCCTTAGGGCCAAAAACTACGGTTTATTCGCCGTGTGGTAGGCACGGTCGTCAGTGTTGTATGGATCGCTATGGAAGCTTGTTGACAAACACGTTTTTTCTACGACGCGGTTTATACGCCATACCGTAAATAAACCATGCCGTGTACAAAGGGCCTTAGTAAGTACCTATTTTATAGCCAAACATGACAATACATAGATTTCAAAATCAGTGTTGATACTGCAGCTTATTACATTGAGTATTTCTGGAGCGTCATGAAACTGGGTCACATAGCTAGCAAATCAACATCTTCGGTTGCATCTCTAATATCTGTATACAAACATGTTTGTTTTAATAATTTAATTTGTCTTATTTATCATGTTTAGTTTTCGATATCCATCACATCTGCGGAGTTTCGCTTGCTAATTTAATTTGTGCCGGTATATTCAATACCTTTTGACCCCTTACACAAGTCAATAAACCGCTCCGCTCAGCTCGTCACCGTACGACCAGCCAGGTCGGCACGTTGCGTTCCCGGAACCCGGCACAGTCACCTGCTGCGACACCAACATGATAAATAAGACACACAATTAATTGCTTCCTACCACACCCGATCCCACTAAATCACAACACATATTAAACTGTCGCCTTTTAATCGCTTTTATCATTCTCACTGACATTTTTTTCCATCTTAATAGATATAGCAGTATCTAATAAAGCTGCCAGTTTGCATTGCGCGGCCCGTATCGAACTTATTTATGAAGTCTGGTGAACCAGATGAATGTTCCACAGGCTAGGTGTGAGTCATGCTTTAAAATTTAGAGTTTAAAGCTCCTGCTGTTATAGCATTGTGGCCGACCGTTTGCACGCGTAATTAATGTACGACCGTTATTATAATTTACTCATACACTTTAGCTATATTATTAACTTAAATAATGCATTAATTTCAGTTCGCCGTTCCTGCAAAATGTAAGTACGGGATTACAATTCAACTGACTTTAGTTCACCTCCCGATTACTTATCATATCACTGTACACTGATTTAGCTTTTGCTTTCTGCTAGAGTTCACGAGTTGATATATTTTTATCTGCTAATCTGTGACCTGGATTTTCTATTTGTATAATCGAGGTTAACAAATATTTTTCCACGCCTGATATGGACATTTCCTACCTCTCCAAAATATAGTACAGCTAGCCAACTGTAAGCATCACCTTTGTATGTATGTATTTTTCTGTTCCTTTCTTCTTGTCTGTTTTTATGTGTGTACATAAATGGTTAATTAAATAAATTTTGTCTCTTAAATAAACATTGTCACATTGTCGTAAAGAATATGAAGCTTCTGCCCGCGACTTCGTCCGCGTGAAATTTCACCCTCCCCCATTCACTCTCTTAGGGATGGAATTTCACATAAACCCTTTCTTAGTGGATACCTACTCTTCACAAAGAACACACCTTCCAAATTTCATGTCTCTAGGACCAGCGGTTTAGGCTGTGAGTTGATATACGAGTATCAATCAGTCAGGACTTTGAATTTTTCCTTACCAAATAATTATTATGTACCGCAACCTACTCGTATAACAGACTGATATCAATAAAATAAAATGTTATATTCACTTATTTAATGTTAATAACATATTTAAAAAATGGCTTATTGTTAATTTGTGTCCTAAATTTATTTTTATTTTAAGAATTAATTTTATAGTTTTTGCTGTGCCCTACAGGGTCCATAATAAATTATACCTTAGCTTTAAGCCATTGCAACACCTCTACAACATTATAAAATGCAAATAAATATGTAAATATGAATATTGTAATGTGGACTAACCAAAATGAGAAGAAGATATGACCTATTTAAAGTATCTAGGCAGACATATACCTACTAAACAACAGTAACATTGTGGAACGTACCTTGAAACCAATAACAATGTATATTTGACCATTAAATACGGAATTTAGCACGCTCCTATTCCATGTAAGTGATCAAGATATCAATTATAAAACTTGTTCAGAAAAACAGGCGGCTTGACAGATATCTTACAGGAATGCGATGCCTGTTTTTGTGGCCATGCTTATAATGGATTTTTAATGGTAAACATTCTTGGGAGGTAATCAAAACGCAAAAACTACATGTACAATCTTCCGAGGGATTCCAATGTAATAAATATGACATTTATATAAAAATACTTTAGTTATTATTAAAGTAAACATATTTATTTTCAGGTTTAAATGTTACGAGTCTTATTCATTACGATTAATAAATACACATGCATAGTGCATGAATCTAAAATAAAGACTGATTAATAATACACCTGCATCCTATAAATTGCGGAACGCACTATCAATCACAATCTGAATGATTTTGAAGGATGTTGCTAATCCATTGCTTCATATGTTCGAAAAATTTGTCTGCTCAACAACGTAAATAACGCACTGTTAATGCAATGTTGTTGAACTGTCAAAATGAAAGCCATTGCTACTGATAATGTGTTACGCAATAACCCTGCTGTTAAAAGCCAATTCTGCAACATGACGCGACGACAAAACAAACAAATGTCATTATTTACCTAAAACACATCCGCCATACAAACGTTGCTTTCAAAGTTGCTCAAAGAGACAGAAGGACAGAACGCTCATAATTCACTGGAATGCAATAAAAGTGCACTACGATGCTTAGAGTGAAATAAATTGTAACATATTGTGATTGCTCGGTTCACCTTGTGTTAGTTACGGTATTGCGTCCCATTTCCAACTGTGTGATTTATGTGCCCCACTCTCAAATACATAACATCACCAGGTGATTCGGGACAGACGGTTTACGACGTTTTCCCAACAAAGACGGCTGCGTGATTAGGTGGGATGTAACAATCAATTGATTATTTACAAAACTTAGGCATAAACGTAATTTGAAATAATATTTATGAAAAGAATCACCGTTAGCATTAAACTAGATGAAATAAAGGCCACAAATAACATCAAAACAATTGTGACCTATAAAACGGGAATGTTATTACATACGACAGTAACTTTTTCCATTTTTCATATCTTCCAGTAGTGAGGATATACAAACGTTCAACATGATTTTCGCGCAATTGTTTGATTGGGTGAGTTTGGAATTATGTGTGTATATTTCAGTGACACAATTCGCTTGAAAAACGACGTCACGTTCAACATAGTGAATAGCGTTCCCGCTACACATGAGTGAAGATAATTAACGCGGCGACCACTCCGCTCAACCTCGCTGACTCTGCCAAATCGAATGTTACACGTCTCTCATTGCTACATAGTTGCGAAACAATCAGCTTCCTTAAAATAGTAATATTTGAATATTTAAACGGGAATGCCTTATGAGGACATCACTAGCATTCCGGTATTGCATTATGATAATGTGCCATTTTCAATGTGCGCATCGAAGTCGTGCGCGCCGCAGCACGCGCCCTCTCTGGCGCCGCTTGCGAGCTTCCAACACTAAAAGACACAAGAAGCACAGACCCTTCGTATACAAATTCCTACCTTACAATATGCAAATAAGATTAAATTTCGATAACCCCAACAGTAAAGATAACACTACACGCAATCCTTATACTCCTCATGCCAATAGAGACAATAAAGCTCAAGTTGGGTCCATTGACTTAATAGGGAAATATGTTGATTATCATGAAATCTTCACATTACGAGACGTAGGAATGGAACTTTTATTAATACCGCTGCGCTTTATTGTACTATAGGTGTCGAAAGTGACAGTACTATATGAACGGCAATCCATTACGTAGATGTTTATCAAAAATATTTGGAATTAAGTCACGCGTGTGGGATGTGAATCGGTGTTTTTATGGTAATGTTATGGCGGCAATAGAAACCTTCTCCCGACGAAGCGAAATCGACCAAACAATGTGTTGTTTCAAAACATACCATTGTAAATTTCCCATCACTGATTTTATTTTTATTATCCAATATACACGTACGCATAGTAATATTATACAATCAAATAAACAAGGAAGAACAAACGAAAGAAATTTTATGATAGCTGGCTTGTTTCACCGGAGTAATAACAGCCAGTATGATAGATCTAGGGAAAAACAACATAACAATGTTTTCCTATTTCACCTTATGGAATGTTTACTGAACCTATTTTACTATTAAGAACAAGGAACAGCTTTATATTACGCTGGTTGCATAAATAAATAAATGCGAATATTAGCACAATGACCATCGCACCCAGTGGCCCAGTGTGTGCTGAAGACCTATGATGTAAACCAGACGTTTAGCTCCTATTTGGGAGAGCAGGTGGGAAGGGACAGATGAGTCAACTATAGCTGCCGGGTTTCTGTATTAATACCGATATGGGAGTATATTCTAGATATTTGCACCTGGCATGTTGAGAATTTCTGAGAATATTAGCATAAAACTGATATGCCAGGACGTTCGCGCCCTCAGCCGTCATACAAGGCGCCATTTATCTAACAAGGTTGATACTCCGTCCAGTTTTCCCGGTGCCGTTATTACTACTAATCGTTGATAATGTGTTGATATACTAAGAATATTAGATGAAAATTCTTCTCATAAGATATAAATAAAATCAGGGGAGGCCAACATTTTCATAGTACCTAACGCTAAAGAAATCTACTAGTTCGCACTACGAGTATCTTCTTCTTAGCGTGTCGATGGTAATCTAAATGGACTCGGCCCAGAATTCGGCTACGTGTTTGGCGCCTTGACTAGCGTCCATCAGCTGCTCCCGGCGGCGGTGTAAGCATGCTATCCATCAAGTGCTCAAACGAAAACGCCATAGTTCACACTATAATTTTTAAAGACTTCCACTTCTGCAAAAGTAATGTAGCGCCTAGTTTGCATTATTTTTAAAAGCTTACAATTAAATCAGCATCAATGTAAATCCAAGACTATTTTTCTCATTTCCCCATAACGTGTAATTACATTCCTGTCACATAGCACTTTACCGCTATCCCAAGTGTCTTCTTGCATAATTTAAATATATCAGAAATAAGTTTTCTACCTGTACATCCGCAATTACCGGTTCTATCTTTCACGTTGGTTCCTGACAGGTACTGAAAAGCGGCGCATTTATCACTATGCTGAGCCTTCTATTGATGAACAAGACGGACGATGAATACCACGTAATTTAAATCCCTCTGTTGAAATCTTGTGGGTGGTTCGCCATCAATCCTGTGGGAACTGCAACCGAGTGTTAATTATAAAACATTTATCCTGTCCTTTATTTACCGTTTCTGCGATTGTTTGTGTACGACTCGTCTCGAGTGTGGGTGTCTGCAGTGCTTTAGTATTCCTGGACGCATTTGTTGGGATTCATCTGGTCAGAAGATGCGTTTTGTATCTTGTTTTACTACCGCGATGCTGTTGAGAGTATTGGGTAATTGAAACCAAATGTGGGTTGGGAAGTTTAATGGGATAAGAAAGATTTTATTATTGTGTACCGGGAGCATCTACCACTACTATACATGGGCTGAGATTTCCAGAAACTACTTTAATGTTCGAACAGTTTAAGGAGGGCGACGCTGTAATATCCATATAAAGCGGGATCTATGTTTGGCGATCCCTGTACCCATGAACTTCGATGATCATAACTTAAAATATTTCATAACAGAATAAAACTACGAGTATATCTTCGTAGTAAAATCGACTCTTTTTAGACTACCACAAAAAGCTTCCATTGTTAATCTCCGTAACAAATACAAGTAATCTATAGCTGATGTAGTCATAATATTATTTTAGAACGAAGCCCTAAAAATATCTACAACGTAATGAAAAGACCATGCTACTGAGTATCTTGTAACATATTAAGCCTGTTTCATCTCTACATCAATTTATTCGCTATAAAAATTATAATTAAGAGTAATTTTTCCATGTATCGGCGTGTTACACGACGTGGGTTTCGCTTCAATACGAGAATCATGTTTTATAGAAAAGTGGATCTTTATTGAGCGGTGAAAGGCGTCAGCGTACTGGTAACTTACCATTATAGCTGTCTCGTCGACTGGTCGGGGACATTTGTTTAAATTTATGCTTGTTAAGGCGAGGTGACTGAAGGCACGGCTACACGACATGACTCCGTCGATAAGCTAATCATTTGTTAGCATGCTTGTACACTTGTGTTTCTAATATATCTTGACGGTTTTGATTTTCTATGCAGATTTTAGAGTGCGTGCTTAAAGTCATTTGGTTTTGCATGTTCATAGAGTGAATTCATTTTTATTTTATAGAGTTCCTTTCTTGTTAAAATTGGTAAAAATAAACTGATGGTTTCTTTGTCAGTTATGCAATTAAAAACGATTTCTTGACGTGTTTTTTATAGAAGCAGAAATTCCCGTAAATTTTTTGTGGTACTTTATCATGCTATGTTAAGAAGAACCAATAGGTACCTAATATTATATTGATCGACTTAAAGATTTTTCCTCTAATACATAATATTATACAAGAAGGCGGATACGGAACACTTTGTAAATACTAAACACGGGGATTTTTATAACTAGATAGTAGGTAGGTACAATCGATTGAAGCGTATCAACTAAATTATCTAGATACTAGAGTTTCAATGATATGACATCCGACTGACCTACTCCATTTTATAAATCTTTGAATATCATTTTTCTTGTAAATTGTGATAAAATTGTGTTTTCTAATAATCGACAGTATCGTATGATCCTCAAGGTTATATTTTATTCAAATGATATGACAAGTTTTTTTGCATTGTATTCTATCTATATAAAAGGAGAACTGACTGACTGACATATCAACGCACAGCCCAAACCGCTGGGTGTAGAGATTCCAAATTTGGCACGTACGTTCCTTATGAGGTCTAGGGGTGCACTAAGAAAGGATTTTTCAAAATTCATCCCCTAAGGGGGTGAATGGGGGGGGGGGGTGAAATTTCACGCGGACGCAGTCGCGGGAAGAAGCTAGTTAGGTATATTTTAGTTTAAGACGTCAGAAAATCAAATTCATCTCACACTATTGTCTACATTTCTTTTTAATTTCTCCTTTCGTAGGTCTGCTTTAAGAAATAAGAAGTACCTTTGTACTCAATATCGTATCTGAATCCACTTTACTGTGTGTACAGTCAACAAAAGAGATAAGTTTGCAGGATCGTCGGATATAGTTGAAGTTTAGTAAGAAACCGATGGATGTTCTTATATAAATAAATAAAATAATTTTGAAGGATACTGCTGACAATCATGTTGACACGATTTTTATTGGTATCTTACTAATCCCATGGAGAGACAGAGAGAACACTTTGGTAGAAAGAACAACACTGTATGATTATAATAAGGCTCTATAATAGTGCAGCTGGTGGTCAAGATGTGGTTTCACATGTCATTGTTATTACAAACTATATCATATCATGAACAGAGACTCTGAATGTAAACAAGGAAGCTTTTTTATCTCACCATGTTTCTATATTGCATGGGAAAGGCTGTGTATGAGTAGGTAACAGGGTGGCAGGAACAACGAGGCGCAATGTTTTTAACCATGATTTCAGCATTATAATTCTAGTAAATATTTTTCGTCGGTTATCAAAAAAAAAACACTGGCACCCCGGGAGTGCCGACAGAAGTGAAAACAAAACACAAACAGAATACTTTGCCATCACTCACTGACATATCGGATATATATTAAAACCGAGTACATCCCGAGGACAGCCGAACACATCCGAAGCGGTGTCGATTACGGTAACAGTGGTGCGAGTTCAATCGTTTTTTCCCATCTCAGAAAATGGCCAACGCGCCTAAAGAAGTTTCCACTTCAAAAAAATCTTCAGTCATAGAAAAGTGCAATACCTACGCGATCAAAATGGATGGAATAGCTTTATTTTTTTTTATATCTGGCGAAATTTTTTTTACTTACCGACTAAAAATTTCAACGCCCATTGCGTTTATTTTTTTTCAGGTTCATGTACTGACTCCATGGTAATAAATAGGTTGTGCGTCTATGTCCCTGCCACACTGTATAGCGAACAGCTATTTTTTTTAATATCTGACGATTTTTTTTTACTTACCGACTAAAAATTTCAGCACCCACTACGTTGAATTTTTTTTCAGAATCATGTAGGACTCCATGGTAACAGGTCGTGCGTCTATGTCCCTGCCACACTGTATACTCATATACAGCCTTTCCCATGCAATATAGAAACATGGTGAGATATCTTTACGTACTTTTTTTATTTATGTCAATATATCCATACGTGCATATCTAATCAATGACAGGGAATGAAATCTAAATATATGACTCGCTTATCATCTGGCATAAGTTGTAAAAGTCAACGAAGGTGAAAGGTTAGTTTTAAGATAACCGATGGGCGTGCAACCTGTCCCTGCATAGTTATTTTTTATCTTGTTGTACCTACAGGGTTATTTTAAATAGGCTAGCTAAACTCCGCAGCCGCGATGGGTATCGATATCGACATAGTAACATGATAAAATAAAAAATAAATTTAATTGATGTTTTTAAGGGGTCATCGACCGCAGTCATTGTAGTCACTTGAAATATCAGTTTAAAAAATCCGTTTTTTTGAGTAAACTCAACAGGCTTGATAGGTATCGATAACTAAACACAATAAAATAGTATTTCTCAACTCATACCTACTTCAAGTAACAAAACCAAAAGCGGTCGTTGACCTCCCAAAACATAAAATCTTTTAATTTTTCATTTTATCGAGTTTTGATGTCGATATACATCGCGTCTGCGGAGTTTAGCTAGCCAAGAAAACTAAACCTGTATATATAATACTTTATCAAAACATGTTTCCAAAAACTCACCTGATAGGTACTTTTTTCAACCTAAACTTAGCTCATAATCTACTACTGGATATAGTCCTGTCCCAAGTTTAAGTTTCATCCTGAATAACTGCACTCTATTCATATACCTACATGCTTTATATTTGGCAAATCTACAATATCCATTGCGTATGTTATATAATTATAGGTAAGTAGTTGTTGAGCAGAACGGTTTCCAAACATATGGATCAATGAATACATGCATGAGCTGTGAAGTTTCGCCAATAACGAAAAGTGGCAAAATCAAAATCAAAAGTCATTTATTCAAACTAGGCTGAGAATCAGCACTTTTCGAACGTCAAAATTACAAAAGACAGTCCCCTAAAACGCCCGCCCTTCACCACTTCCTAGTGCTTTCGCTGGGGAAAAGAAGTCTCTGGCAATCGCTTCCAAAGTATTTCGTACTTCTCGAAAGATTAAAGGTCCCAAACATTTATGTTTTTTCCATCATCGTTACGCTGATAGAATGTCATTTTGTCTAGGGTCCCCAGTATTTTGATTTAGATGCCACACTCTTGACGATACCAAAGTATTGCTTGCACTTCTTGTGTTATTACAAAATTGCATAAAAACAAGCTTAATCCCAACATCAAGAATATATAACTTCAGTTTATTTTCTAACTAGAACTTTAATACTTTGTAAGGATGCTATGGAGATGCTAGTCCTCTACGCCAGAGTATCTATGTGCATATCTAACAGCATTCGTGTATTTCATTTATAATAATGAATGTACAGACGCCAGCACATCAACCTACTACAATCTGTCAAATTTCTTTAATAGATTTTCAACTTTATCGCTAAAGCATAAGGTTCAAAGTTGATTAGGAAAATTTGACAGTTTCGGGTAGCTTGATCTGCTGGCGTCTGTACTTTGATAGTCGGTAATAGAACGCTAACTGCCAGTACTTCTTACGATAACTTTGTTACTCGAATGTAGATTGCAGCATCGCTTTTCTCTATTGAAATATCTTTTGCAGACGGCATTATGCAAAACTCTTCCATGATTATTATGTCTACAATTTCAAAGACTGCTTCATATGTATACCAGCCCTTATAAAGGTGTGAATACGTAATCTCGAGTATGTATAATATATCGATAGGAGAATTTGCAAGTAAATGTAGCATTAGCAATAAAATTGCATATACGTTAGCTGCCGATTTCCCTTTCTGCAGGCTTGGTGCTATCAAGCTGTTTCAATATGCCTAATAGACTCACCTGTTACTAGTTATCAGTAAAAATACGACATGTGGAAGTGAAATTGTCAATATTCTGACTGTACTAACTACTTCCCGCAGTAAATGTCACTATGAATATAGTATAAGTAAAAAACCAGATAAACATGAATATGTTTTATTAGTCTCGATAAATATAAGATCATTTGTAGGACAAATTGGCACTTTATACATTAACAACATACAATAAAACTATAATTAAGATGGTTCATAAATATACAAATCGTAGGGCAGTCTTATTTCTATTAGGTACTACACGTCGAAGTAGACTTTGCATTTCAATATGAATGAAAAAATTATGTCAATAATTAATAATCCAAATACATCGCTTAAAATACATTGCGATCAAAATCAGTTATGTGCAAGGAACATTTAATCAAACATTACGTATCAAAGGAAAGGATAATTAAATATTTAACTTCAAGATTCAATCAAAAAACACTTTTACATAAGTAAGTGCTTGTGTTTTAAGCTAAGGCCTCTCATGGTATGAAGTACATTATCTTAACATGTCAAGTAAGTTTATGCAATAAATACTTAATTAAAGTGCAAAATGAAAATTATATAAATGTCAAAACTTTTGAAAAAATGTCTTTTTAGGTTTCCGTACCCAAAGGGTGCCAACGGGACCCTATTACTATAGTCTCTGCTGTCCGTCCGTTTATACATCCGCCCGTCTGTCTGTCAGCTCAGCGGGCTGTATCTCATGAAACGTAATAGGTAGACAGTTGAAATTTTCACAGAGTGTGTATTTCTATTGCCGCTATAACAAAAAATAATAAAAATAAAATAAAGTTAAAAATTGAGGGTGGTTCCCATACAAGAAACGTGTTTTTTTCGGCGTTTTTTACCTTGTGGTACGGATCCCATCGCGTGCGAGTCCGACTCGCACTTGGCCACTTTTTAAATTCGACGAAGTTTCATTTCAGTCTGATTAAATCTACGAACACTAAGCTAATTTATTGCTTGTAATTGATTTATATGTACCTAATAATACTATAAAATTATTTGAACAAACATACAACATTATACAAACTACTGAACATAGAGAGGCACTTAAAAGTCTACTAGAGGGTACAAACACGACCTCACGTCTATTGCTAAACAACTTTCATGCAAATAATTACATAGCTTGTCAAAGAGATGTCCTCAATATACTTACTACAGTTAAATTAATTACGTAGGTATAATAAAAGTTACACTGTACATTACGAGTAAACAGGCATCAGAAGGGCCATATTTCCTCGTATCAATATCAATCCTAGTATCCATCTTTATGTATTCTCATCTTTCTAGCCATCGTAAATCCACCTTTGCTGCGTCCCAGGCCCGGCAGACAAATCTCTTCGATCCGTATCGACAGAGATAACAAAAGCATTCTGTAGCGCTACAGAAATAAAAACAAAACTCCTGTCACGGAGTGAACAAGATCCGGTAGTGTTGGGACATGCAGATCATATGCTGAGTGATGGTCGTTTCTTCCTCACGCTTTTGTTGCTCAAGCCGAGAATACTGCCGATTACCTGTGAGAAAAAATATCTGTTATACGATATTTTTTTGTCGTAGTGGTGAAGTCACGACGAGGTGCATAGCGTATTGTGGAAATCATCATAAATTTCCTAAGAGGTAGAGTTGTTCATGAGTTTGTTTATTTGTAAAAGGTTCACTCGGGTAATATTACTATATGATTACAAAAATTCTTTCACTGATCGAAAGCTACATTATTATCAAGTGTTAAAGTAAAACTAAAAGGACACTTTTTATGCCAGGAAAATGTACAGTTTCAGTGAGGAGAACCTCTATGTGGATGAAACCGCGGAGCACTAAAGTTTTAAATAAGTATGTTGCACTTTTTGGACATTTTACGAAAGGGGCAGAACTATATTAAATTCACCTTAGAGACAGAGTAGGCAGCGAGCTTGCGCCTGGGCGCGGGCAACAAGAGCGCGAGCGCGCGCGCCTCCCGCAGCAGCGCGTGGAAGGCGAGCGCGGCGCCTGCGCTCGACTCCGCCGCCGACACCTCGTAGAACTGACAGCCGAACCGCAACGACAACTCCTGACCCTCTTCCGCCTTAACAACCCTGTTATACAAATAAATATGTAATTTGAAACTTCTTTATTCCGATGACACCTACACAACTTCAAAGCCTATTATTACAACCAATCATAAAAAAACAATCAGAAAATGTCAAGTACTTATCAATTTACATAATACAGGCAAGGATTTAAGATCAGGCACTTATAATTTATGTGACCTCTTCTTGAACTTTCCGGTAAATTGACCTACTCGAACAGAATTAAGTAGTTTGAGGGCCTGAATCCATAGGCAAAAAAGGTATGTTATGCAAACCTGGCATGTTCTAGGTCTCGTTTGTTGCCGAGCAGGGTGACAGCGGTGCAGCCTGGCAGCCGGGTCCTCTCCAGCAGCGCCAACAGCTCGGCAGCAGCCAGGAATGACCGTCGGTCGCACACTGAGTATACCACCGCGAACGCATCGCCCCAGCGAAGGTGCTCCGCTAAACATCCACGTTTCTAGGCAAGGGATTGTAACAGGTTAGGATTTTGCTAATCCAAAGAGTTAAAAATCATAGTTTGCGGGACTTTTTGGTATAGTAGAGTAAAACTGTCTATTGCTCGTGCAATTTCGTTATCATTTTAGTCACGCGCGCGTTCTCAGAAACACAAATATTTACGAATAGGTACACACGGCTACACATCAAGCTATACATAACCAGTATAAGCTGACTTCTGATTGTACGAAAAACTTATACAATGCGAGGTCAGCGAAAACTGGAAATGTATAGCTTGATGTGTATCCGTGTGTACGTTAAGTGTTTGCAAAACGATTAAAAAATATGAAATGTAGAAAGTATTGATACAAATCGTAAATGTACTCGAAGTACGTATTCTATTACCGATGGTATCAACAAAGATAAAACACTTACGGCACATCCACACGTATCTAAGACTTCCACTTCAGACGTGGCGCCATCGAACGCCACCCGATGTTGATACAGGAAATCTGAAACAAAATCTTTATTTGACTTTGCAACAATCAACACTCCAGTCACTCGACCCGTTCTCAATATCGACCTCGTAATGTATTGACTTTCTGAAAGATGCTATCAGTCACTCAGATCTAGGTTACAACCAATAACGCACTCGCTCGATACGCCAAATGACTTATTAAGTGTCACTGATATAGGCACAAAAAATATGCAATAAATCTTATTGATTGGGATTTCGAGAACGCAGATTTAGGTGTTGATAACTGATAATGTTTCAGGGATGCAATAAAATATAGACGTCTAGAAACTGGAAAAAGGATTTTCCCCTGATGTTGACACTTTAACGGTTGAAATATCTTTTGTTTTTGTTTAAAATTTTAATTTTCCGTCATAATAATGTAATATGCTACAAAGGTCGACGGCCTGTGTAGACCGGCGCCGGCGTCGCTCAGCCTTGGCACTCCGGCGCTGCATCTTGCCAATATCGCAAATAAACCGACCATTGGCACTCAATGCGTGGCATTTGTGAGTGCCCTCTATAAGGGCTCATGTTCATTGGTATTTCTGTCTTGCGTTCAACACTGACACTCTTTACATATCAACTAGGTGATCAGAACTAGGAGGAGTGCCAGTTAAAATAACTATTATTACTGTTATAATGACCTTAATACACAATAGGGGTGTTTATCTGATAGAAACTTTGTTTATACGGGTCATGTTGGATATTGTAAAAAAATCTGCATCTGCAATTGCTACCTTATTGAGATTCGGTAAAACGTGTTCGCTGTAAATAACAACGCAATCCTATTCATGAATTAGGAAAATCCCCAAGCAAATTGTCAAAAATATTTCATCTGTTTCTGCATCGAATTTATACCTATATATAAACAAAACTCATTCACATAGTATCAAGTGTTGCTAAATATACTCACCGCCAGTGGAGCTGTATTCCCCGATGTACCGCTTCGTTAAATAACGAACCACCACGGCTGAAACAAAACAAACAAATTAAAACAATTGCACAACGTTTCACACGTTATCGGGAAACTAAAGAACGTGTATTTGATTACACTTTTAGTGCAAACTTTATCTAACAAGATAAAACACATAGATTAATTGAAATACAAGTTGGTAACAGAGAAAGCAGCAATTAGCAGCCACTCGGTAAGGTGTTACAAAATTTGTGCCCCTCAATGAATTTATAACTACAAGGTTCAATTAGAGGGAAAGTAGACAAAAGGCTAAAGGTGTACTAAAGTTATTGGTCAACGACCACACCAATTAACACTAAAGACGAGATACAGAGCTGGGTTCTATTCACAATCAGTGTTTTATGGGTATTCTTATTTATATGAATATAATCACGGTTTATTACGTAATGAACGGTAACGTTTAGGCCCTTGATTGCCTCGATTATTATTTCGAAACGTTCAATTTATTATAAATCGAAGAATAGCTCATTTAACTGTCGATCAGTACAAAATATTGTTGTGAATTGATGTGGATTGTAATAATAATTAATTTCAGACATACTATTAATCATTACGATATTTACGAAGTATTTTATTTTCATTCGTACTGAGGCTTTCAGAAATAATATATTTAACTCAGATTAAATCAGCTTCTTCATTGCAGGTTAGGTATAAAATTAAAATACAAAAAAAAATTATAATAATAAAAAAACAAAAAAACATTAATTTAATAAATGAAAATTCCTAGTTTAGCCAGCCTAAACTAGGAATTTTTACTAAGGTTACATATCTAAGCTAATATTGTATGGTATTAATTTTAAACTCCGGCCAAGTCTCGCTCCTCATATATTATTGTATGTACACACATTATAAGTTGTGTACAAGTGTGTATCAAAGTCGTTGGCACTATGAAACATGATAAACTGACGTGTAACTCTAAACCAATAAATATAACACGTACTAATGTATACTGTTACGTGATTATAATATTTTATTGTTCAGCCTAGAATTAATTTCTAGCTCAATCAGGCCTATAGACATTTTATTCCTAGGTTGCCGTATTTCTTTGAACTGTCTCAACGAATGTATTTTTCCGTTTTTCTTTAAGACAGTTCAAAGAAAATCGGAATGTATGGTCTGCTGATATAAATAAGGAAAGCTGGTTACTCTACTAAAGCTTCAGCTTTTTATGAACGAGACGAGTCGTGCATTGTTTGTTCTGGATAAGCTCACCGCACGGTAGACTCGTTTCAGTAAAAGGAAAATAAATTAAATGATCTGAAGGTCACGTTTGCTTGGAAGATGATTTTGCCTGATCACTGACATTACGAGGTCATATTTCATATTGTATATGAAATATAACGTCGTGAAGTTGTTGGTTTGAGAATGGTGACGCTGCTGCTTTGACTCAAGTGCTGGTAGAAGACTGTTCTACAACCTACCTTCAATCCTCAAGTAACTAATTTTTTTTTTAATTTCCGTGAAAGAAAAGAGACAATTTTCCCCATTCTGTAATGGTGATCAAATCGTTGTATAAAAAATGCACTGATAACTATAGTTCTCAATGTTGATAAATATGCGCATTCGCAAGAAAACACAAACAAGTTACTTCACTTCCTCATGCTCTATTGACGCGGGAGGAACGCGGAGCTATATCCAGACTAGGCTAACCGACCCACTGTGTACTGTCAGAACAACACACCTAGTCATACCGTAAATCCTAATTGCACATAACAACTATCAAACTGCTATCCCACCCACAAAAACTACAACTAACCCATTTATTTCCCTGGTTGACTCACATTCTGCTTACATTACTTATACAAGTCTTATCGAAGACCAGCAATAGGCCGGACAAATATTTATAACCTGGAACTATAGATACTTCAATATTAAGATACTCAATAAGAAATACTAGCCGATATAAACTATTGAGCTACAAATAATAAATAGCCAGTTTAGACCTGAATTTATCTATCAATAACAGACCGACATCAAACAGCAGATCGATCATGTATCTGTGATTAGAATCAGTTCCGAGACATCGCACCAATACAGATCATAAACTGTAAAATGGATTATAAAGTGTCACATCTGATCAACATCGCGGTTTATTGAGATTTGCTTCTCCATCGAATGTTAAGAGTTAGCGGGAAAACTATAAACATGTCATTTCAACGGATTTATGATTGGGCTTCTGCTGCACATGTGGTTTTAATGTCAGTAAATATGTAGTAAATATGTACGTAGTTTATGTTTGTGTTCTGTCAAATCCTTCGGGTCAGGAGCGCGGGGCGTAGTGATGTGTGCTCAGATTCAATGAACCAGCTCAAAACAATCGATGTATGTTAATTGCGATTTCACGGCTATCTATCGAGGTTGTCGAACTTTCCTTTTATGTACACTCTCCTGGTTGAGCATCCTTTATTGATTCGGTATAAATATTTTGCTCGTTTTATTAGCTTTTAGCCATCACTACTCGTGTACTTTTAACACAACAATATTTTTTATTTTCAATGTGAGTAAATACTCATAAATTAATGAGAAATGTGTAAATACACCAATTTGTTGATACATCTTTGAAACAACGCAACGTGCCAATGAACGATTCAAGCTTTCATTACCTACATATTACAGATTCCATAACTTCATTAACAAAACTGGCCGTCTTACTGTAAAGCGTACTCGACAAGTATTGCAGAATCTGAAAACCCTTATCAATTCGTGCAAAATAAACATGCAGCTAGAGTCTTACCAATTATACTAACGAGTACTTTCACTTGAACACTGATAGCTAGGCAGTTCAAGGTGATCTGCAGCCACATTACTCTGCACAGATAGCGCCTCATACCATAAATCTAGGTTAAATTTGTAACCAGACAGAACGGTCTTCAATTTGCAATGCACGAATGCGTCCGAAATAGGTATTCTGTTCCTTACTACAATACAGTGAGTGATGCTCCAACTACTGGTTTGAGATCGGAACAACGCATACATGGCGAGGCTTATTAAGATCTTGACCGTGGAGCCGCGACTCTCGCACGTTTATAACTTTTAAATTCATTTCCAGAATAAACTGGAGTGCGGTAACGAGACCCATAACGGGACTCGGGGAAACGGGGGATTTAAGCGACGTCTGTTGAGCGAATACGGTAGCGCTAAATGTTAATTAAGAGCATCGGCGAGGTGATCACCGTGCGATCCCGGCCTGTTCGCCACGCTACAGTAATTGGACGGCACAGAGTTTCATTTACATTTTTACGTTCAGTTTATTTCCTTAAACGCCACTTAATTAAGGTGCATGTCTTTCTTTCTCATCCTATATGCACTATAAACTTATTAAGGCCTATAAAATAAAAACAAGCACATCAATTAATTTTTAATTGCGCTATGTTCTGAAGATAGTGCAAAGCTTTCTCTTGTCATCTTAATTTGTTGTATAGACATGCTAATTAGAATTTCACCAAAGTTATTTTTGACAGGTGACAATTATGAGTTTGACCTGGAAGTCTAGAAAAGTTTGACCTCATAATTCAGATCAAACAAAGGTCCTAAGGTGGCATGCTGTAGCAAATTATCAACAAACATATATTGACAGTTAAACAAATTGAGGAGTTCGAAACATGTGTGCAAACATCGATCATGATTCAATGAACAAATACAAAAGCGAGAAACCACATAGCGAAAGTAAAACCAATAATTATTATTGGAACAATGTATGTACAGAATTTGAAAGGTATTATACTCGTACCTTACATTAGTTAGCTCCTACACTGAAAAGACAGGAAAACAGAGGTTTTTTTTTTTTAATACGAGAACCGTATTAATTATAACACCAACTATGAAACCGCTAATAGTTAAATATCATAACAATACACGCATCAGATCATCAGATATTTCTTTCTTCGCTATAAATACATCTCTAACTGTGCGAATTCTATTTGGAACGCTGACTGAGCGATCGAATATTCGGTCGGCAGTGTATAATTATGTCGTATCGTGAGTGGGGCACAAATTGAAAGAAACAAAAGGTTTACTTTATGCCACGTCGCTTTAGAAGCTAAATATTGTAGACAGACCTTAGTGGACGAGAAAAATGAGCATCGCTGACTAGTAATTTAGTGATTAGCGTTCTCGTTCTCCCATCCTATTTTTAATGCGAACAGTCATTCGAGGCTGTCTCCAGTCGAAGAGAGATATAGAAACCTCAAACAGGGTGAAGGACACGGGTCACTGAAGCTTGCGATCTGTGACTCAGCAGTGGTTTGAAACTGATCCATTTCGCAGAGGCGGTGCCAACTAATTTTGTGTAGATTTAGTGTCCGTCGTCTGTGGATTTTCTGTGTTTAGTTATTCAGTATTGGAGTGAGTGTGCGTGGTGCGTGCGGCGGGTGTCCCGGCAGACGTCTGACCGGGTGACTCACTGCGCGCCGCGGCATGCGGCGGAGCTACGCGCACGCCGCTATTAATACTACTGCAGTTGACATTTACTCGCTCTCGATCTATGATCCCGAAACTCAATAAGCGTTTTATGTCATCCGTAGTGTTGCATATGATGTGCAACTCACGATGACTAATATCGACGTTAATCTGGGAGTTAAGAGTTTCATAGAAATGTCTACTTCGTTTCATGAGCTACCAGCCAGTAAGTGTTGTCCATCTAAAGAACCTCTTTCAATTCAGAAAAGATACATCCATTGGTTACGCCTGCTCCCTACGGACTAGGGATTTCAGCAACTTAAGTGCCCAGGTTTGCCCTACCCAATGCATATCTTCATTCAAACGA
Source organism: Hydraecia micacea (assembly GCA_914767645.1). Taxonomy (NCBI): domain Eukaryota; kingdom Metazoa; phylum Arthropoda; class Insecta; order Lepidoptera; family Noctuidae; genus Hydraecia; species Hydraecia micacea. The sequence continues at coordinate 12,284,400 of OU611783.1, read as the reverse complement.
TAATTTATTATGTCCTACCTGAAGCAGGTTACATCAATGTCAAGTTCAGTTCCAAAAAGGGCTTCGGAGTTCTTTGAACCTGTTTGACCGGGCATTCCGGGCATATGATTTCATGCATGCTTGTATCAGGGTCACCATAAGATACTTTATCGTTCAGCTATTCGCAGACTATAATCACATAATATTATAAAGGCGAAAGTTTGTGAGTGAGGGTGTGTGTGTGTTTAAATCTTTGTTACTTCTTGACGCTCAAACGGTTGGACCAATTTTGATAAAATTTTGTATGGAAGTAGCTGACACCCTGGATTAACATATAGGCTACTTTTTATCCCGATATTCCCACGGGATCGACACTAATGCGGGTGAAAACGCGGGTAGTATACCTATATTGTCCTTCAGTAAGCAGATAGGTAGGTACTTAAAAGTAGTAATGGTGAATTCTTGGCACTCAACGCCTTTATGCCGATAGTTGTAAGTAACAATTATACAGATGGTACACGTGGCAACGCATATTATAGCTATTAGAGTTGTTTTGATCGCGTATTATAATATTTCCATTTTAGTTGTAATTTCTTTCTTCTTTATCGACTTTGTGTGTGTTATATAAGGGTTAACTTTGTTATGAAAACTGCTCCGTCATTTGTGATAAGCAAATTGTGAGTGGGTTAGCCACACGCCACACACAACATGAAAAGCTGCAAAGCTTTGAAAGCTGAAGACAGTTTAATGCCATCAATCCACGAGTTCACACTTAATATTTCTTATCCCCATATCAACTCCATGTTGGAAAAATATTTGTTTACCAAAGATAACCCTAGAAAAGGTATTATTTTACAAAAAAGCTTCCACGCTAACTCATGAAATCTAAAAACAGCCCATCCGTCCTCAAACCTCTTAATAAAGTTACATCACAAAATGAGTTCCCAAAGCTACTTAAACTGCGTAAACATCAATTATAATTACAAAAGTACTTATAATTACAACGTAGTCCCTGGTAAGCCACTTGGTAAGCAAGTGTGCCGAGACTTCGAGAGCCAAAGTTAAGAGTTAACTTAATCACATAATCAAGATGTGGCCACTTAAGATTGATTGTCCGCTGCGTTTCGTTGCGTAATGCATGCTTCACTAATGCTTGCTCAAGCGTTACTCTGATCACTTGGAAACCATGGGAGAATATTTTTGGAGTTTGTATACTTGGGATTCCAAACAATTGGTGTGAAATTGGTAATAAGTACTCTTGGCTAAGCTGTTTTCCGGCAGTTCTTAGAAGCGTCTCGTTAAGTTTATAATTGCAGGCTTGAGAAAAGTATAATTAAGCAGTTGTATATGTAAAATCATCAACATCTTCTATGGGTACTCGTTTTTATAAAGATTTTCTTGACTCCCACTTGGAAATCTTTATCAGACATGTAGGTACAGAAGTATTCATGAACATAATCAGCCTATAATGTTCCCACTGCTGGGATACAGGCCTCCTCTCGTTGAGAGGCAGTGGACCGTCCACTACGCGGGCCCAGTGGGTTGGTAAATGTCTTCGAATTTTTGGGTCTAGGACATGCCGGTTCCCTCACGATGTTTTTCTTCACCGTTTTGAGAGAAATATTGACAAAATTAATTTTTTCAATCGTCATCACATCACTGTTTGTTACGAAAGCATCTTGTTGAAGTTAGGAAAAATAATATGTCTACAAAATGATGAGTTCCCTTCTTGAAATATCTCAGCTATAAAATCTCAAAGTGCGTGGCTCGCCACGTGCACGAACCCAAACTTTAGAATCAGGGTGTAAACAAACATTGCATATTATGCCACGTTTATTCAATCGCAATAATAGAATCTAACCGACTAACCCGACCACACACAGAAACAATTCTGTATCTCCCTTGGTTTCCAATATAATACGCGGTATCAGAATAATTAATTATATCATTATCACTTCTGATAGAGTTACAAAATAAAAGAAACGAGATTACTGTCGCCAGAGTATGACTACATGTGTCAATACATGTTTCAGGTATTACGATTAGTGGTTCCAATTTGCATACGTGATTAAATGTACCCATGTAAGTATGTATGTAGACCAGACGTGTAAAGTATTGCGAAAAGGAGCGGTCTTAATGAAATAGAATTAGGAAGTGTCAGAAATTAAGATAGATAAGGAGAAGGTCAAATTATAATAAATCTCTATATCTGATGATATTATTTTGATAATTAAACGATAAAGTAGGTAATTAACATGATATAAGATAAATTACGTTCATGCAAACAAAGAATAAAAATGTCTAAATAGCTAACGAATTTCCGAACCAGTTGAACTATTTTCTTAAAATCAAAACAAAACATAACATCCGGGTGAAAATGATAAAATCTACTTTGTCTGAGCAAACATTTCACCTATTTCTGTTCTAAACAAACTACACTTTAAACACTTCAATTGAATGTATCGATAAAAATCTTTAAATAACAAACATCAAAATCTGTTCTCGTTATAAAAACTAATATTCTACACCATGAAGATTCAAGTGTTCGTAATATTGCTCAACGGGCGGCATCCGTTAGCAGTTCTTACCTAATATTTCTATAATTGTTATGTTAATATATTGGAGTGTTTCCGAAAAACGATGCCCGACGACTGCGCTATAAATCAATTTCACCCGTGTTAGCTTTCGCTAAGTTATTGTTTATACTTTCTATTGCATATCTAACACGTCTACATAATAATAATACTCTATCAAATGGTAGCATTTGATAGTTTCCTAACCGTTATTAATTGGCGATTAGTGACGTTTGAATGTTGAATGACTCATTAATAGCCTGCGCATGATTTATTTGTCGTTGCGCGGGAGACTGTGCGGCAGTCAATTTGTTTGGAGTATCTAAGACCGTCTCTTGTATACACGTACCAGTGTTGAATAAACCTCGATATGATCTTGAAATCAGGAGTGTTATAGAAATTGTGTTGCGTAACTGTTACATGTTTATTGTAATTGTGTTACTTGTTTCACGTAATCGCACTTTTGTTATATTTTTCAATGATTGTCTTCCATATGGAACCTAATAGTTTAAGTTTGGAGTTAGCTTTTTTTTTCTCGTGGAGAAATGCTCATGCATTCTGCACTACCACGGGAAGATAGTGCAGTTATGTGGGACTCTAACCCACTCAAACTCCACGGTGTCCTCCTCTGCCGCTTACGGCGGGAACACGGGCACGCGTTAGCACTCATCCGCGAACCCGCCGCGGCTGTCCGTCACCATATATGTTGTCAGGTGTACATAAACGGACATAGGGTATCTTTCATCCCGAAAAAAAGTGCTGTTCCCGAGGAAAACAACAATAACGTTATTACGATAATAGATGGCGCCATGTGTCTTTCGAATCATGATTTAATTATATTAGAAACTCGAAACTTACGCGGGTGAAACCACGGGGCGCAGCTAGTATCATATAATAATATATGGAACTATATCGTCGGGTCGCTGCGAAACCAACCAATACCTATATTCTTAATCAACTCAGCCTATCGCAGTCCACTGCTAGACATAGGCCTCTCCCAGGCTGCCCACAACACCCTGTCCTCCGCCTTCCACATCCAGTTTGTCCCAGTCACCTTTTTAAGTACGTCGGTCCATCAAGCTGGGGGGCGTCCTAATCCTACCAAATTTAAAATATAGCCTTTCATTTTCCCTCATTTTCTGTGCATCATTCATTAAAATCATTCAAGTTTATGATCAGTAAAATCTTCATCAATTGAAACTGACGTTCAATGAAATCCCGAAGCATTTAGTGGGTGTGGCTGAATATTTAGGTTACCATGAAAAACGGTTTAGAAACTAATTCTGTTTAGTTTAGCTAACCATCTGGGCAATTAACCTCTTAAAAATAATCAATAAGAGGTTATAAAAAATCCCGATTATATCAGGGTTACTTTTGAAACGCACAGAGCTGTGCTGAATTTACTCACAAGTTTCTTTAAAAAAAATCTTTTTAAAGCTGTCTGCAACGAGCGCATTTTCTGTTTCACTCAAAATATCGGAGCTCGGTTAATTTATAGCAGATCATTTGAATAATTTATTTAAACAAATTTTTATCGAAACTTCATTTTAATGTTATAAATTAAGTGTGCTCATAAAGTGCCTTTTGTTGTCAAACCCAAAAAATCTAGAGTCGTTCTAGTACGTATTCGAATAATTTATTGTGACTAATTTAATGGACAGTGAATTTTATTACAACTCAGATTGTTGCCAAAAAACATCGTTTGGTATTATGGCTACAATAAAAAAGAATTTTTTTTACAAGACCTATTTAAAAATTGCGATTCATTCTTCATGTAATTGTACCTATAGAGGTTTGCGGTTATCGAAGGAGCGCGCGATTTATTATGTACTAGCGGCCTGGGCCCGCCCCATCTTCGCACGGGTGCAATTATTTTTTCCAATTTTCGAAATTTTCTTACATACAAAACTTGTCCTGGCAATACCGAACACAACAAAAAAAGAATTATCCAAATTGGTGCAGTCATTCGGAAGTTATGCGCGTACAGACATTTCGGCGACTTTGTTTCGACTCAGAACGATGAACGTTAGTTGTTTCAGATTGCGGCCCATCCACACCGGGTATTTATGAGTGCTCCTCCCCTCACAGTTCCGTCTCGATGCGAACAAAGATACAGACGTGATGAATATTCCGACGTAAACTTGTAATTCTATTTTCATAAGATATGTATATTTAACACGTCGTATATAAACTTTACTTTAGTGTAGACGTGATCTATGTTTTTTTTTTTAATACAATTATCTAATAATACTGAATATAGTATACAGTTTTTCAGCGTCTGGTTTGAATATTACTTTAAGATAATAAAAAAATCCAACATTAGGTCATTTGGTTTTCATTTCAAAGTCAACAGGAAAAACCATTTTCAACAATTTTTACGAGAAAAATACCAAGATAACTCCATAACCTAAAGCTTTGAAGGCTTTCTAAATTTAACAGGAAGGTATATTATAGACTCTAAATCAAGCCAATAACCAACTGCTACGAAATCTTAAAGCAAACAAATGAGTACCTACTACATCTTACGAGCCGTCTTAAGAACACCGAAATAACGAAATGCTGATATTTAGAACTATTTTGGGAGTCATAACCTCAACAAAAACTTACACAACATCCAAGATTTTTAATACCCTATTACACGTTTACGTGCTACGCTTCGTAGTCTACGTACTACGCTCCGTAGTCTACGTACTACGCTCTGTAGCTACGAATCTTTTCTTGTACGCATGGCAATAAAACTTTTTTGCGTTAAATTCTTGAATTTTGGCTACAATACCAAGTGGTTCTATTTGCGTCCCGAATATTCAAAGATACCATTATGATGACGAAATATTACGTAGGTACCTAACCGTTCTGATTTCCGCTGAACATTTAGTCGCAGTACAGTTTCGTTACTCTGACTAACGTGTTTTGGAAACGAAGCCCGAACTCCACTACATCGATCCCACGCTCCAGCCATTATAATGCTGATAGTCATCTGTGACAAAATCGTGACGTCACACATACCTACTTACAATTTTAATAGTGAGTCAATGTACTATCCTCACACTACTCGAGAGTCTGAACAAAAAAACTTTTTTACAAAAAAAAACAACCGACTTCCAAAAAAAACACTACAAAGTGAAAAATAACTTTAATTTCGGAAGTCGGTGTCAAAAAAACGAAAATGTGGAACCAACGACACCGACTTCCGAAATTAAAGTTATTTTTCACTTTGTAGTGTTTTTTTTGGAAGTCGGTTGTTTTTTTTTGTAAAAAAGTTTTTATTTTTCGCTTTTTAGTTGTTTTTTTAATTGTCCGTGGTAGGTATACCTGGAAAGTGCATACAGTTACAATTCCAATAAGCCCAAACACGGCTAGGATACATTGTCTTATTATGGAGATCCGGTGCCTGTCTCTTGGCTTCATCATCAGATCTGATGGTAGAATGGTTCTTATTAAACGCAAATGCTTCACTTGTTGTAGAAAATACCAAAACAGCTGTACGTTTTCCTATAAAATTTGAAGAGTTCCCTCGATTTCGTCAAGATTCCATCATCAGATCCCGACTTGTTGACTATGGGACCATTTGGGAAGTATACCCTTTCCAACAAAAAAATATTTTTTCAAATCGGTTGGCAAGCGACGGAGTTATGCGCGAACAAACCTAAAAAAAAAAAAAAATACAAACATTCGAATTGAGAACCTCCTCCTTTTTTAGAAGTCGGTTAAAAATAGTATTGTTATAAATAGAATTCAAAACAAAAATAAAACAGCCGTGACGAATCATTTTTTAGCTCTGTCTCGTCTTGATTTGCGGAGGTCAGACAGCCAATTATCATCATCAGAACAGACCGATAGCGTCATCGTAGAAGGACTCCCTAATATCAGTCATAAATACCGACATATCGCTCATTTGGAGAAACATCGACGTAACTACTAATGCCTTTGGCATTAAGTCCGCCTCTGTACATTTTTGTGCTTGAAGTATTAAATAAATAAATAACTACTACTATATTTTCACTCACTCAACTCACTGTTGTAGTGTTATATTTCTACGTTGTTTTAATACATTTGTGAGTATTTATTTTTGGTCTTCCTATTTATTTTCTCGTCGCTATGTATATTTTGTACCATAAGTAGTTTTCAGGACCCATCATGTTCTCTTTTTTTTTTTGTTTTTCTCACAAAAAGATGAGGAAATCCAACTAAACGACTTTGTTAAAATATTTATTTTTAAAGTCACGTGTACTTACCACACGTGGCGAACATGCTTCAAAGATTCGCTTTATTTACATTACACTATTTATCGTATATCACACGGTAGCCGTAGGTTTTTGTTTACAGTTTGGATAATACATAAGTTACTGTAGAAGTTGAATAACATAACAGCATCAACTTTTGCGAAGTGTTCTTTAGGCTATAAAAAGGGCAAAAAAAAAATCTAGAGGTCGTGACTTTGTTTGGCTACAGTTTCCTCTTGAATAATTCACGGAACAAAATGAAAAAAAAAATACTAATTGCCACTGACATTTGTTTTTACAATACAATAATGAAATAACAGTTTCCACACTCAGAAACGTCACCCAAAAACCAATTAAACACCACCAGCAACAAAAATGAAATGAAATATAATAAAAAGACCGCTATGAGCAATTCAGATTGACATTCGGTTCAAAGATCTATTTGTCCTTTCTTCAGTTCGTACCATCCTCCGTTCACTTATGTGCAGAAACAAGTGCAGTGAGAAATGGAAGCAATTTTTCTCCTCCTCTGTATATACGGTTGGAGAAGAAACATTATCGTCAATCACGATCATTGCGATAGAGTTAAAAATACACAAAAACACAGGTTTTTTCGTGCGTCGCGTCAATTGCTACCAAACTTCAGGTCGCCAGACAGACATAAATTGGCCTAAAGTCAAGAAATCAGCTTAAATTGTCTGGCGCTTCGCAACAAATAGCCTATAGCAAATAGCTACCTTTGTATAGAGAGAGTAACATGTCTGCAGAATGGTTCTAATATTATCCTCAACAAATTCTCAAAGCAAATTTTGAGCTATTTGAGACTGCCTGGTCGGTAAGACTGCAGCCAGGTGCCTGCTGTGATTAATTGCTTCAATTAATTAACTGCACCTATTGCAGTTTGCTGCTGGATTTAGGCTGCTCCCATATTGCCCCACCGAACTGAGACCACATCATATTTTACTGCTTGCATGTTAGTTATTCGGTCATCAATCTGCATGCAGGGCTACTTCGGGAAATTATAAATTATGGTTTTCAAAATCCCAAGAAAGTCACTTGTACCTACATAGGATCTATTGTGTTGTCTATATCCACTTTTAATAGTCTTTACCAGTAACCAGACTGTATGGAAGTACATACTTACTAAAAACCAAGAGAAAAAATGCAATTTTATTTACGTTAACAAAAAAATCCAGTAAGCATACATTGCGCATCAACCGATACTCAACCAAATGGTGCAAAAGGTCTATATGACGACCAGAAGTTAAATTCTTTTAATCAGCAATTAATACTCTCTTCTTAGTCCATTGTTAAACGCTTATGTATGACTCACATCGAAAACAAGTAAATCACTTGCAAACGATGAAATGGAAATAAAAACATCACAACAATATGTCAGCTATCAATCATCTCAAGAAATAGAGTTAACAAGGTTAATGGGCGTAGTTGAAACGACCAATCACAGCTAATTGTATCCTTGCGATTTCATAACCCGAGGCTTAAACATCCGGCGCTGAACACGTTTAAGGGGTTGAGCACATTATCGACTTTTAGTCGAGAGCTTTGAAGTCTATGGGAAAAAACTTTATTTAATCCATGTCTAACATTCAAAATTTACAGTCCATCACCATCGTTATCATCGTCCTGGCCTTCTCCTATTTTTTTGTTAATTCAATTTAATTTCTTCTTCTTTAGGTATACCTCTATCAACTCAGTATTCAGTATCCATATTCTGTTCACACATATTTCTTTCCAATCAATATTTTTGATCTTCTTCTGTTCTTAAGCCATCCTCATTCATTTCATACTCAAAACTACAACATTCATCTTATTCCTCCACAGACTGCATAAACCACATGCTGATGTGATAAACGATTTCCACGAAACTTCGCGGTCACCAGCCCCATAGCATACCCATGCACAAATCCTACTAATATTATAAACGCGAAATTTTGTGAGGATGGATGGATGGATGTTTGTTGCTTTTTCACGCAAAAACTATTGAACGGATTTTTATGAAACTCTACAGATAAGCCTATAAGTACATCACGGAATAACACATAGGATACTTTTTATCCCGATATTCCCACGGGATCGACACTTAGGCTGGCCGCATACGTCCGGTTTCCTGATTCGGAATTTAGATTCGGAATTCAGATTCGGAGACCCCGAATGCACGCATTTCATACAAAATTTTCACACAAACGCACACGCGCACACGTTCTTATATTTTCCATTCGGAAACCCTGACGGAAAATATAAGAACGTTCGGAAACCGAATCAGGAAACCGGACGTATGCGGCCAGCCTTATGCAGGTGAAAACGTGGGGCGCAGCTAGTCATGGATAACATGAATTATCTCCATGATTTGTCATAACATTCCTTTGTAGGTATTGTACTACGCCTAAAAGGTCCCTCTGGACGCTCTACTACCGCAAAGTAGGGCAACGAACTTACAAAAGCACTAGGGTTCAAAAAATCTAGAAACATCTAGCCTGATATCAGACACTTCTTAAATAAACAGTTGTTTAGCCTGCAAAGTCTAGGTTGTGCCATTGACATTACAGTGTTCAACAAACTTGAAGAGATCATCAACCTGCGTATGTAACACCACTTTATATAACACTCGTTACCATTATGAGCTAAGTAAATCCTGATCGATATCAAGGATGAATACTTCACGGCCAAGAAGCCATATTATAGTTACGTCTAGTTGTAAGATTATCCTCTACGCAACCAAAGCCTTTTACGCATTGATTGCTATCTTCTGTCATTGAACGAGGTTGACTGTACTAAGGCAGCAATAGACGATAGCCGGCAAAATATTGCATGTACTCGTATTATGTTTAAGTCATCATATTATTGTCAATACATGTCTACTGATCAACTTGGCCTTCCAAATTACTACAACAGCTACCTACGAACTATATTGCCGTATTTTCCTGAGTCTGGTTGTTTGTAATAAGCATATACAGGCAGGAGTAACAAGAATCCGCTGCTATTATCTCCATGATTTGTCATAATTCCATATACAGTCTTGACGATCATTCTAATGACTAATTCCTCACCAAAAATCATGCGGTACTTTTTGCTATTACATGGAAACAACGTTATCAATATTACTTATATAAAATTACGTACAACAACAATGCTGCAATTTTCTTTGTTACCAACATTTCAGGTGCAACCACCCAGTAAATGTCAGTTATCAGTCGTCTCGTATCACGGTGTTGATAACCGGTGCGCATACTATGTCAACAGCCTAATGAACGATTCCATGGAACTAATCCAAGTACAAACAATGATAATATTATAGTGACAAGGATGCTCTCACATAAACAGTAAGTAGTATTGCTGTTTTATTGTTGCACACTGCTTAATGTAGGTACTTCTTTAATGTAGGGATAGCATGATACTTCTGGGAACTATTCGCTGATAAGATAAGTACCTGTAAATATTCGTAAATAACATTCCTAACATGTATAATCATTAATCATACAGGTTTTCACGACAAACGTCACATACGTCTTGAAGTCAGAGTAGGAGGAAATACGACCTTTTGTGAGCAGAGCTACCTACATTATTACATCGGTCACAACAAGTACCTTTTGTTCAGAGAATTACATATAATTATACTAAAACGACAGCTTACAAGTCATCAAAAGATATTGGGATTTGTGGGCGTACGGAGTCGTAGTTCGAAGTGGGTTACACCTCTATTCCAGAAGAGCCATGCCTAGCTAAGCGCTAGTTTTAACATGCAAAGCTAAAAGTACTAAGGGACTTGCGAAAGTTGCACCTATACGTCAAATCATGCAGGTACTCTACGTTACTTAGGCTAAAAGTAGAAAGTTTTTATATAATTTCTAAGAACACTAGAAATGCCCTAATGTATTCAAAAATACAATTTGATCATAAAACCATCAAAGTATAATCTCTCCTAATAAAAAATTACATAATACCAATTTCACCTATTCTGATTGGTGCCGTATAATCAATCCTAAAGCAATTAAAGAAGATCACAACTACACCAGTCGGCGAAATAGAAGGCATCCATGAGTAACATCTGTTTATAACTAATCTATAGCTAGGACTATAATTAATTTAATAATCCTAATAACTACCTCAGGGCATTCAAAGTAAAATAAAAACTTTTCTCGGGCTATCCAGACATAATTGATTTCGACGCTCGATTCAAAAAGTAAAAAAGCCATAATTATCGACAAGTCGTTAAAGACGAATTTAACCAAATCTTCAAATATGCTTTGGTCGGGAAACTAAGCATTCCAGGCGCATAAATCACCTGCTAATAACAAAATTTTAATGTTTTCCTGAGGTTATTCTTACCGGACTTGCCGCAGCGCGCGCTCCCCAGCACCACAACTCTTATTCGATTAACTGTCATCTTCATTAGTCCGTTTATTAAGTCACTGCACTTAATTTAAATGTTTGTGCATTTAAAATCTACTAGCTGCAAATCGTATTCGTTTGTACAAAATGTTCGAAACAAGATCGCGTTGGCGGCAATATCAGCTGTGATTCAAAGATGGCGGACGCACGCGCGCACAACGCACCTGCTTGCGAGCGACTGCCGTCAAACGAAATTGGCGCAAGGCGCATTCAGGCACGTCTATTACTACAGTGAGGAGTGAGAGACATTTGAATACAAACTTCATTTGTCTTTGGCCGTTTTTTTTCGCTGCAGTTCAGTTGGTGCATTGATTGGCAAAATATTGAAAAAAAAACTAATCCGTGGTCCAGTCATCATTACTACTTCTATGTAGACTGTGATGTTCCCAAAACGTCAATTTAAGGTTGCAGGACAAAAACACCAATTAATTTTTAGTAATCTGTTCCAAATGATTTTGCATATTTTTCTATTGTTAAGACTGATCACAATGAACATTTTGATAGTTGTTGTGGACCACACGATAGTATTTGATAGTTGATGCCAGACTTTACCTAGATTATAAGTAGTATAGATTTGGTGTGCCAAATTCACGAATATAGCGTGTTTTACATGCGAGATCGAAAGTTACCACACGTTAGCAACTGTTAGAGTAATTGGGCTAATGATGATTGTCCGATGTCCGTTCAACATTTTTTGCGTTCTATTTCAATCACAAGATCCAATAATAACGTTGAAGTTTGTACAAAAAACATTGACAAGCGTTTAATGGCCTTAAGTGAAATGTTTGACAGAAACGGACAGTAATCTACGAGTCGCCAATTATTCGTTGGGCATAAAGAAACGCAAGGTTTTGTCGCGGTACTATCAGTAAATATTACGGTTAGGAGAGCAGACTGTGCGCTTAATCCGCGGAATGTATGCCAACAGCCAATACGCGCCGACATGTGATATGATATAATGTACAGTCCACTACTAAAGTGATACATAAAACCAGTACTCCGGTAGCTGCACAGTAAATTGTTTTACATTAACCTTGAAGCTTGTACAAGCAGCTCTATTTTATAAATTGAGAATTTAACTCTGAAACAGCAATCAAGAACACTCACTTTGGCCATGTAAAATCGATGAATGACTGTAAACGTGCTGTAAACAATTGGATAATGAGCAAGCATCATATAAATCACTAATATCAGCAATACTTGAAGTGATGCCCAACAATATTTTAACCAGAGGAATAATAGTCTTAGATATTTTTAAGTAAGTATAGACATACAGGGCACATTACTGACTCAGCAAAACTCAAGTACAGGTGAAGACTAAAATAGACGGTGCCGTATTGTTCAAGTTCATAAATATCCTGACTAAAGCTGAGGAAATGCAAAAAGGGAAAATGAAAATTTTCAACACAAATGTTTCAAAGATTAAACTTCCACGATCCAAAACACAACTGTAGCAAATTAAATACTTACTACTAAAAATATAGTAAGGGACTGAATATAACACAGATTATACAAATAGATTCAAAACACTTCTCATGTAAACTGTACGCAATGACACAAATATTCGTATGCATGCAGTGCTCAAAATGCAAATCATAGATTGACTAACAGCCAATGTTTTACAAATTCTTATCTCTAAATTAATGCACCTTCAAATTATTTTACAATATTTCTGTCAATCTTTGCATAAAATTCGATCTGTTTCTGTTGCGAAATAGTTTAGATGGGGAGATTTTACTGTTCCTTGCATTCTACAGTTTTGTTTTGTTTTAATAGGGTGCCCTAACGGTTTCATATAGAAGAATTTTAACAAGCTCTTTGTTAGCGTGCTCCTAATGTCGTGTGTTGGTAGTTAGAGAAATAGACTGGCTGTCGCCGCTTGACTGAATAGCTATGAAAACATAAAAAGATAGATGAGAACGAAACGATATGGTGCATATGAAGCAGACAAAGACGGATTTTGTTTTGAAATTATTGACTGAGCGGAAAATATTTACGTTTGAATCGAAAGCAAACACTAGACTAGCCTTTACATTAAAAAACATTGGCACTGATGATAAAGCTTTTAAAAACGGCGTGGACGACAATTTCTGTTGATTTTTGTAAAATAAAGTCACAGTTAATACACGACTGTTTTGTAGACGAACCTTACAAAACATGAAATCCTCTACGAATAAGTACATGAAACACCTTGTTTCACATATGGATTTACAATCCTTTGTGTTGCCAAGTCACGAGTACAGAAAATCAAAGGAACGCTAGAAAAATCGCAATGGAATTTAAAACGAAACTTGAATACTGACTGGCATACAACATTGTAGACGCGCAGTAAGTTTAGAGGCGTCAAAATAAAAATGTAAACTGAGATGCGAGGCAGATGATGCATGTGGAGATTGTAAGACTTCTTTGCGGTTTGAGCCTTTGAGCCTTATGATTGGCCTGACGAATAATGGCATGAGAAATGGGTTTCTAGTTAAAGTGCCTTCTGAAATAATGGATGATTGGGACAGGGAAGAGGTAAACAACTAAGTGATAAACTAACAATCATTAGGACAGTAAAGCGCACAGAGTAAAAGAAATAGGTATATTATGAGAAGCACCCTAATTGCGTAACTCACTAACAATCACAATATGAATAATTTTGAAGTATATTGCTAATCCATTGCTTCATATGTTCGAAAAAATTAACTGCTCAACGAATTAAATAACGCAATGAATATTGGTGAACTGTCCAAATGTAAGCCATTACCCCACGGGTAATATTAGTTTTTATTTTATTAGTTTTTTGTAGAACTAAAATAATTGATACAGGAGCAGGAACTAGTCCAGTGAATAACAGATTTCTTGCTATGACGAAGCCAATTTTACTTGCAGATGTTTCTACCGGATCCAAAGCGTTACTAAGCTATGATATCTTCATGGTGTAACTTTATAGATTACATCACGGACGGTTAGATATTGGAACCCGTATTAATATAATCGACGTAGAACTCGACCAGCGCGGTAAATGCGTAACACACTAACAGTAGCAATGGCATTTTGACAGTTCAACAATATTCATTGCGTTAGTTACCTTGTTGAGCAGATTTTTTTTTAACATATGAAGCAATAGATTAGCGGTATCTTTCAAAATTATTCAGATTGTGATACGTAGGTAATAAGGGTGATGGTTGAGGAACTGATGCAAATTGCACAATACTTAAATTGTTTCTTTCCATATTGACGTAGAAACCATACGTCACAGTGTTTATTTCCATTCACAATATTATTATTAGTAAGCAGGTTATCAGTTTGACCCACAAAACGTTAGTAAATCTTATCAAATCTGGTTTAGATAACTTAGATAGTCACGCCCACGTCTTTATCGCAATGAAAGTTCTGTTATTTTTACTTTTCATTATTTTGATAAAATTAAATGTTATTGGTGACATTATTTTATTTATGGATTTTCATTGCTTTAACAATAGGATCAAAGTAACAATACAAAGACATGGAACTCCTGAAAAAAAAACAAAAATGTCATTATTTTTCCTCATCATCATATTGACAGGCACATATACAGTTATGTATCATTTATATGGAGCACGAAAAGTGGCACCGAGATGCGGTTTCGCGTATCGCACATTGAAATGTTGCCAATTAAGAAAATTATCTACCCCAGAAAAATATTAATAGTGTAAGAATACTAACAGTAGAACTCTATCACCAAGTTGTCATTCTGGGAATCGACAGCTACTGAGAATCCCATAGACTTGAGAGCTTTTTTAATAGCAAGGATCATATTCTCCCCTTCACTAAAACGGTGGATATCGTGTTACCAAAACAAATAGATTTCAGAGAAGAGCTCAATCTTCAAAGTAAACATTTTTCAAACGAAATTATGTAACTCTCAAAACCGTTATGTATGTTAAGTAATATTACTCAAAACAATTATTGGAATCGCATCCGCTATTCAAGTATCTAGAAGTAATACAGCTGCTACATACGAATAATTATCTAGTCACAGCACGTTTCTGGGTCAAAAACGTGATTTAGCCATTTTAGATTTGTTTCAATTAATTTGTTGCTAAAAATACCTAATGCAACATTAATTATATTGATTAGTCATTTTTCTTTTATGTAGTTTTTATTCGTAGAGGAGCGATATTGTAAATCTTTGTTAATTCTTAATTAATTTAATAAAAAATAAAAATATTATAGAACCAATTAATATTACAAAGAGCAACTTCTTATACGCAGGTGTGCACGTATTTTTGTGACTTGTAGTTGTCATAAACCTATTCATAAACCTATTTTTCTTTCTTTATAAAATAAAATCGCGTAGGTTCACCATCATCAGCACAATATTATTATTATTTCCCAAGGGTTATTTCCCAAGTAGTACCTACCCGGAGGAAACCGGCAGATCCTAGAACCAACAATTCGAAAACATGTGACATCTACCAACCCGCACTGGGCCCGCATGGTGGATTACGGCCTACTCTCTCTCACAGAGGAGGCCTATGTCCAGGCAGTGGGAACAATATAATGTTCCCAACATTATAGGCTAATTATGAAGTAGGTACCTACCCAAAAAAGTTAAGCCTATTTTCTCCACAAATTTCAAAATATATTTAAGTATGTGTTAATACACACATTTGAGTGTGTTTTGGCAGGTGTGTGTTGTGTTTTACCGCCTGCCAATACACACTGCACCAACTATAGTAACAATACGATTGTGTTCATCCATCCCGACGGGTGCCTGAAGAGTCCCCGCGGTGGATCCTGTTACCCGACCAACGGGGATTTTATTCGGTAGCCACCCGATCTTAATCACGCCGCAAAATGAAAAAGGACGAACAAAATTCGAAACTAATTTCCGTTGTACACGAACGAGTTTTTATCGAGTCCGTGTCTTCACTTAATTTTTAATTTATTTTCGGTTAAGCGGCAAAGGCTCGTGCAGGCATACAGTACCTATATTTGGCTTAAAGAAATTAGGTCAGTTTACCGCGAACTTGTGGAAGTGGATTATGCCGCATGAGTTAATGTCTGTACCCAGTTTGTTTCTCGAACAACAAATATAATTTCCTTACATTTATAGCATAATTGGTAAGTGCTACGAGATCTACGATTGCTACGGATTTTACGTCATTATCCGTAAAACGTATCCACATGAACCTGCGATGGACACGTAACGTAAATTCAAACGATTTTTTAATCGAAAATACAACCATCCTGTAGCATTTAAATTTTTGCGAAAGGCACAATTAGTACCCAGAGATATGAATAAAGTCTCAAACTCAAAGCATTAATATCAAATAAACCAATTACAGGCACTTCTGAATTGTCAAGGAGTCAGTCAGAAAGATGAATCTATTTGCCCATTCCAACGCGTATATGGAGAAGAACGGGCAAGAAACTCCACGGACACTCTTTTAAATTATAAAAATGTCATAAACCTAAATATAAATATTATGTTCGAAACTAGAATTTTCAATTGTAAAATCGTTCGAATTTACGTTACGTTTATTCCTTGCGTTCATGCCACTAGGCCACACCCTAGGCCCACCGACTGTCAAACTATAAACAATTTCGCGATCGGAGAAATATAAGAACACGTTTATGCTAAATAGAAAAATTATCTATATTATGCATTCAGTGTAACAGTTATATAACGCAAAGAAATTTCACATTAATGAGGAATGTGGATATGCCTGTAGAAATTCGTATCATAATAATATCGACGGTTATTAAGTCTCATGCATATATTAGTGACGAATAGTAATCAGTTTTACATTTTATTGAATTCTGATTAAATTTGCGATTATGGTACAATAACGTTAATGAGCATGTGTTAATTAGATCGAAGTACCGTTCAAAGTATCAGTATGAAGTAAGAAACGTTATTCGCTCAATTAGGTATTTACATTTCCAATTATGGATATGATACCACCCGGTCTTACAGTTTTCTTCGAAGACCGTGTCGGAAGCTCTAGGAATAAATTACAGATTGTATGTACAGGTAACCCCAAAAAGATGTATACACGGAGAAGGGAAAACAACACACAATTACACAGGAAACAGTTTGATTGTCTACAACCATCGTTCCAGTTATGGAACAATCAATTTAATCAGTTAAAATTTAATCAGATGCAATGTTAATTGTATCCACCGCATCCAGCGATTTGTTTACCTCGTTATTGAATGATTGATGTATACATATTTGTGCGACTTATGTATATTACCTTGTTTTGGTGTGGGTGAGGATATACAGTTTTGGACCCAGAGGATTACTTTGTTTTGGTAAAATAAATTGTATACTATGTTTTGCACCCGTCCGGTGGATACAATGTTTTGGAACAAAGGTTGTTGACAGTAAAAACCTAAGTACCTTGGCCATGTATACATCTTTTTGAGGCTGACTGTGCCAACTATTACGATGTTTGTCAGCTACACTACAAGAATGATGTGTCTGAACAACTGTAAGTAGGTACAGGGGAATCCTACTAGAATCATTGTCCTAATATTTAATGTTGACTTATCGTTGGAAACTCTAGCTATGTTTAACCCCCAGAATATAACCTTGAAACTGAAACATGTACTCATTGAAACAATACATACTTACAGGAAAAAAAATTAACCAGTGCGCAAATTGTAATCATGAATTCAGCTCATGATTCTAGACCCCCTAGTGTAGAAATTTAGCAGGAGGGTTCAGAATCATGTACTAAATTCATGGTAACAGTTTGCACACTGGTTATTTTTTTCCCTGTATAAGCATTTTAATCATCGTAAAGAATTACCTAAACACGTCTAAAACCCGGCCATGTGTTTTTAAAATTGAAACTAGGAATGGAATTCTATGATAATTATAGAGCCAAATAAGATAAAACCAAAACATTCCAATGAAGCTACCATAATTAAAAAAACAACTTTTGAAGCTAACCTTTTATATTTACATTAATTATCTTCCAATTACAGCTTCCACTTCGAAAAAGTGGGTAGTTTTTTGTGACAGACTTGGCCTAATTTCTACTGTCGAGTTTTTGGACGGGTCATCGCACGTTTATACATTTATCTCCATCAGACCATCAGCTACATGGACTGAATTATGCAAATTACCTGTTAAGACAAACATTCAGGATAATTTATGGTTCCGCAGAACTTTTCCATTAATATTTTTGAACTGAATTACCATCCAGACAAGTAAGTCAATGAAATTTTTTAGCAGGTAAATGATTTTGAAGCCAACTGAAAGTGTTACGTTTGTTAATGTTATATTATGAGAATAGAGTTTCGATACTTGTAAGGAATTCCAAAAAGGAAATTATTTCTTACCGATTTCGCAGTCCAACTGTGTGATTAAAGTAACGGTCGTTAATTATTTTTACTCTTTATATAATTTAATGACGAATATTATTATGGGCTTAAATCAGTAAATGCGAATGTGTAAGAATTTACTTGAAATGTCAAAAAATATGTAACGCTTGACGGGACCTCAATACAGAGGGATATTGCTAAACTTAATGGTATTTTTGGCAAAAATGCAAGTTTGGTCAAAATAAACATTATCTTGTTTTATGTAATAACTATGCAAATATTTAAATACTTCGATGAATGGTGCAAATAAACCAGTTTGTTTGACTGATTTCTTTGTTATTGCAGTCTTTGTAACGAATTGCACAAGGTTAAAGTTGAACAAAAGACTATGGAGGTTTTTTTTTAAATTCGCTTAAAATTTTAGCGACTAGTTTTAAAGACCAGTCATGCTAAAAAACTTAAGAGGTTAAAAATATGAATAGCTGCTCCTACTGTTCAGTACAGTTCAGTCTCTTTCTGAACATTAGGTAGGTAAGAGGAACAAATCAAATCAAATCATTTATTTCAATTAAACCGTGTACAGGCACTTTTGAATTGTCAAAATTAAATAGTCAGTCAGTTAGTCAGAAAGTTGAAGCTATTTGCCCATTCCAAAACGTAGATCTCTATGGAGAAGAACGGGCAAGAAACTCCATGGACACTCTTTTAAATCAAGATATTACAAAATCCTGTGTACATTATTCTTGATGCTTCTATATGTGAGAACAATGTAAAAAAAAAAACACAAGAACATTATACAAGAGATATAATAAGTACTTCATCATCATCATCCACAGCACAGATATAGATAGACCTAGATAACGCAAGTATCACGATCTGTATGAAAAGCAAGCATGCCATTTTTTGACTACTTACTATGACGTCACAAGCACTATTTAGTGATGGGAAAATTAAATCGATTCAAAGACGCCGCCGCGTACAGCAACCGTCTTGCCCCACCCCCGGCCCCGGTCTAGCGCCAGCGCTCACGCTCACCCGGCCAGCAGTAGATTGAGCGCGAAAGTGGCGGCTTACGATTTTTGTACGTAAGCTGGGCACGCGAAGTAGTTGATCTTGCGTTATCTAGGTGTATCTATATCTGTGATCCACAGTCCAACTTTGCCCACTGCTGAGTAAGCGATGTACTTAGCCCCAAAATCAATTATATTATTTATCAATAACTCGCGACCCGCCCCTGCTTCGCGCAGTTGTTACAAATTGACATATATGCAACTTTAATATTTATGTATTATACACATAAACCTTTCGGAATACATTCTCTAATTGAAAACCGCGTCAAAATCCGTTGCGTAGTTTAGAAGGACAGCGCAGTCACACAGACAGAAACGTAAAGCGACATTAATTTATAAATGTACAAACGCCAGCACATCAAGCTACCTGAAACTGTCAAATTTTCCCAATCAACTTGGAACCTTATGCTTTAGCAATAAATTTGAAAATATATTAAAGAAATTTGACAGATTGTAGTAGATTGATGTGCTGGCGTCTCTACCTTGATTTTGTATGATTTGCTTTTGTTTTATGCCTAAGTAGCTTTAAACTCCATATGACTCCATACGATATCTACGCGCCTATTTTATCATGAATCGGGAAACCCAATGAAAAAATACACTATTTATAATCTTCCTGGATTGGTAGCTACGGGAATTGGTAGACAGCACAGCACTGGCAGAAGTCAGTTTCGTAAAAGCGCTGTAGTAGTAAAAATTGCCTAATATTCTTTGAAATTGGCAAGGATTGATTAATAGCTTCCTACCTTGATCATGAACTGATATAAACGTCAATGGTTAATTTTAAATCACCTTTTTCAGATATATAAAGGAAAAGAAGCACGTATGCCACACAATGTTGTGTCCAAAGCAAAGTCATCATTGACTCATTGTATTTTACGCCTAAAGCTCTAATAACGGGAAAACCGGATCATTCACGTAATTTTTAAAGAAATATTTACTTTGTTTCCACTTTTGCGAAAATTTAACATGTGAGGATTTAAGACTGGACGGAATACAGAATACTTGCTGGTCTTGTCATTGAAAGAGGAATATTTGTTCAAACAAACAGTCAGAGATTACTAAGTGTTGTTACACAACCTTGACACACAATGTATTTTCGCTAAATGTGCGGGAAATTCCGATCCCCTATGTGCAGTAGGTAACATCCATCAAACAAAAAGAGTACAGTCAACGCGTAGCGTTACGCCAGCGAAACATTTTTGCAACATAGGACAAGGACATACCTACTTGTTAGCTTTAGTACTCAAAAGTAAGAACAAAAAAGCTAACAAGTAACACAGACGTTACGTAAATCCAGATGTTCGTGCTAAGGGTCGTTCTTAATCAAAATTAAAAACATATTCTATACATTCCATCCCTATAAATACTCACATATGGCGTCCCGGCATTCCAGCACACACTCCACTAACAAGAAGACCTACAAGTGTGGTGAGATTCGCGAAATAATGCGAGGATGTCACGCGAAGTGCCGGATGTCCCAATCGAGGTACCCAGACACCTTACATGTCCAAACAAACGATACACTCGGCGCACGCACTCGCTCTGATGAACCCATGAGATAACGTCACTACACGTGGTAAGGGATTTATATACGTAATTTATTTTAGCACCGGTGTTTTTAAGCTTGTTGATTTTTTTTTACCATCTTGAACACCGGTGCTAGTTCGTATAGAGAGTTGTATTTTAATTAGCAACTGTTTGTGTTTAAAAAACTTTTTTACAAAAAAAAAAACAACCGACTTCCAAAAAAAAACACTACAAAGTGAAAAATAACTTTAATTTCGGAAGTCGGTGTCAAAAAAACGAAAATGTGGAACCAACGACACCGACTTCCGAAATTAAAGTTATTTTTCACTTTGTAGTGTTTTTTTTTGGAAGTCGGTTGTTTTTTTTTTTGTAAAAAAGTTTTTATTTTTCGCTTTTTACTTGTTTTTTTAATTGTCCGTGGTAGGTACACCTGGAAAGTGCATACCGTTACAATTCCAATAAGCCCAAACACGGCTAGGATACATTGTCTTATTATGGAGATCCGGTGCCTGTCTCTTGGCTTCAGCATCAGATCTGATGGTAGAATGGTTCTTATTAAACGCAAATGCTTCACTTGTTGTAGAAAATACCAAAACAGCTGTACGTTTTCCTATAAAATTTGAAGAGTTCCCTCGATTTCGTCAAGATTCCATCATCAGATCCCGACTTGTTGACTATGGGACCATTTGGGAAGTATACCCTTTCCAACAAAAAAATAATTTTACAAATCGGTTGGCAAGCGACGGAGTTATGCGCGAACAAACCTAAAAAAAAAAAAAAATACAAACATTCGAATTGAGAACCTCCTTCTTTTTTAGAAGTCGGTTAAAAATGCGTGGCGATAGATAGTCTATAAGACCTTAGGGTGTATCGAAAAAAGAACCTCTTCAGTGACGATAGGTACCTACTTAGGCACGTCCAGTGCACCCTAGACACCTAAGTGTCTCGACATGAACTTTGCTGACTAGCTGATCTTTCCACGAACATATTTTCGTCGATCTCGTGCTGACGCCAAAGGCAAAAAAGTGACTTCTATAGGTAGGTTATTATATTTAACTCTGAGAGTGATTAATAACTTTACCCTGCCATATAAAGAACAAAATAATTTAAAAAACGTCAGTAGGTTAGATACCCCTACTTTGCCGAAAGCAGTAGCAAAATCAACCTACATGATTGCTCTAGATAAATTGGTTCAGTTTTCCAGTTCAGCGGACATCATTTTTCTTAGTACTATTTTATTAAGATCTGCAATTGGCTGCTCGCTGACAATATAATTAACCCAGTAACATCCAGGCTATGTGGAACATGTTAAGTAATAATGGCAACTCCAATTATTCTTTCGCATATTCTGTGAAAATTATACAATTTCTGCAAAATGTTAAGTATTTTGGAGGAATGCCAAAGTGTAGATGTGACTATTATAATAATATTGTAAATGTGAATTAAATGAAATTATAATTATATTTCCTGTAAGTCCTACCTAGTCCGAAAGCTTTGGTCAATATGGTAATCGTAGATATAAGTATGGAATCCGGTAGATATAATACTGTATTTATATAAGTACCTAGTAGTCAAATCGTACACAGGAAAATAATAACAAACTCAAACTCAAAGCATTTATTTCAATTAAACCATGTACAGGCACTTTTGAATTATCAAAATTAAATAGACGGTCAGTTAGTCAGAAAGTTGAAGCTAGGTGCCCATTCCAAAACGTAGATCTCTATGGAGAAGAACGGGCAAGAAACTCCGTGGACACTCTTTTAAATCAAGATATTACAAAATCCTGGGTACATTATTCTTGTTGCTTCTGTATGTGAGAACAATGTAAAAAAAACACACACAAATGAAGAAACAATTCAAAATATAAGATTAAAAATAAGCCTTGGCAGTTAAGAGATGACCAGTCCCAACCGACGCCGACGGCGCCCGTTCACGAACATGACGCGTGGATCAGCACCATCCTACTCAACTATTTTGTAGGGAACCGAATGATCCAACACACACGCCACCAATGAGACATTTAAGTGAGCATGACACATTCTCAACTGCCATGCTCTTTCAAGTCAACATCAAAAAATCATAATAAACAGATCCATGGTTCTTACATATTATACAAAATTGAAAAAATGCTTTTAAATTATACAAAACTATAGATTGCAATTTATTTAAGAGATGAATAAAATGTTTACTACCAAACAGCAAGAGGTGGTGTCTAGTACCTAATTGCTCTTACATACATCCTATCTGTATTACCGGAACTTTAAAATATGTACACAACAAAAATTCCATTGCTTATTGTTTTATCGCCTCGAGCCATTCCGAAAGGTCGATAATTTTTTATTGTCAATGTTTCAGAACCGCAATATAATTCTTGCTTTTATTTGCTCCGAGAAAGTTGATTTCTCCTCTTAGCTTTAACCCTGTAAATAAACGTAGTACTTAGTATTACGCCTGAAAGCTTGTCTTCAGCACCAATCTACCATTATTCTGTTATAATAACATTCTTTAACGAAAGTCTATGTGCAGCATTAGTTAGATATTTACTACCTGATTATAAGGCCCTATACAGTTTCCATTTACGCATTTGAAAGCATTTTGAAAATCCACGCACCTGTTTCTCTTTTTACTTTTAGATAGCGTTTATCAGCAACATAACATGGTGCGCGTGAGCAAGGCAACGCCATAAATACGGCGGCGCCGGCGGCGGCGCAGCGCCCTATCGACGAACACGCCCTCTAGCGAGCTTCGCACCACTGCGTCATATCGCGTTAGCCGATGTTACCTCATATGGAAGTACACTCGTAAGACTTGGAGACAAATTCGTAGAGAAAGCCACACCGTCTAATAGTTTTATTGTAATTTTATTTTCTCTTATGGCTGCGAAGAACCAATATCTGCAGGGAGACATAATTCTGCGCTCACCGTATAAGCTTTGGCTGTGATAACATGTTTTTATATGCACACACAGATACTAAAATTCATTTTATTTTCAGATAGAATCATACGATATCTGACTGCTACTTTTTTTTACGCAGTAGTACATACGACAACTTTATTAATATAACAGTACACGTGTATGAATGTTGACAAAATGACAATAAAGACTGTAGACTATACGTCACCTAAGATAAGCAGCAGACGCAGCTGGAACTCTAAGAATAAAGGGCGATAGCCTTCCAATTAAGAGCTGCGATCAATCAATAACACGTAAAATAAATAACAAATCCAAACTGTCTTGCAAGTGTAATCTGTTTACATTCAAGAAGTATTCACAAATACAAGCAGCATTACAAATCAAATAAACATGACAAATATGAACCAATTTGTTTTGCACACTGATGTGTATTGAGCAGTTGGAGAAAATCCATATTTTTATCATAATCAGTGTGCGTGCAAGTTCAAGAAAAAGAACCGCGTGGATAATGACGAATTACTGTGCATGATTTCAATTAGTCATGCGATTATTTCTCGTTACTCAATACGCGAGTGCAGCACGGGAAGGAACACAAAGAGATAAACAAAGCTACACGTTAGTAGCTGACGCCTCAGTAACTCATGCTACGATATCGAACGAGCTCAGATCACTTCTTAGAATACAATTCGAGTTACTGAAATATTTATTTACTGTATCAGGTTCTGGGGGCATAAATACAACACAGCTTCAGACTTCAGAGCATCTCTGATTTCGTTGTAAAGCGCAAGCTTTTTAATTATGGCTTTCGCGATGGAAATTATTCGTGGTCGTGAAACGCGTGCGCATTACTAGGATTAAGTACTTGTCTTTGAAACGATGATAAAGTATGGAGATTACTTTTAATTCTAATGTCAACGTACTTAAAATATTAATAAATATCTGTTGATGTGACACATAACTGTTTACAGATTAACGGATTTGTGAGAAGTTGTAAAAAAGATTTTAAAGACTGTCCACGATGTTTTTGTTTGACAGATCGCAAAATGGCCAATTACTGACTATCGGTTATTTGTTAGTAAAAAGTTGAATTTAGATTTGGATCAAGATCAATGAGTTATAAAAATAAAATATAAAAGTTCCAGATTTTAATTCGCGAAGTCACAATTAAAATTAATAATCCGCATTGTCATGGTCTTTCTTCGCGATCAGTCAAAGGTCAAGATATAGCCGTAGGTAGGTACCCAGATGACCCACCACTTAGTACATAGACACTCCACGTGCTATAGCTGTAACATGTGCCAAATCCCATTAGATTGTTAATTAATTGTTTAAGTAACTAATAAAATAAGGCCAACATATGGCTCTTTAACCCGAATCAGTAAGTGACAGACCCTGTCTTAACGTCATTTGCAAATCTACTAAACCAATTACCACGAACTAACAAAACTAATGAATCTTGGCCTCTCATAGTGGCGCTGGTTGCTAAGACAAAAACGAACAGAATTCCAAATTCAGCATATAAAAATGAAGCTCCTATTTTGGTCGAGGTCCAAGATATATTGGCCACTATGTAATTATTAAACTGCGACAGTTAAAATCCATTAGTGGCAATAGACAAAAAATACATTAGGTAACTTCTAATCTTATTTACGTATAACGGTAAGACCTAACATTTGAATTTGACAATTATTATAGGTGCCATGCTTTATGTGTTTAAGGTCAACTACCGGAAAAAACGTGTTTTTAACCAGAATTGTAGGTATAGTAAAATATATTATAAAACCTAATTCTTAAAAATACCCACTTTTATACACTCAAACCACTTAATAGGCCTCACTTTGCGATATACGCGCCGCACTATGTAGGTACCATTTTGTTGAAACTTAGATGTGTCTTCTGGACATCCGTGTGTCACTAACGGGATGCAGCAGAATACCAGCGTCAGGTATTGTACCTGGCATATGCTGAGCTGGACTCCCATTTGGTGCAACTATGGGACACACACCGCCCAGTAGTGATCGACCGTTACAAATGTCATGCGAGGTGTCTATGGGTCAATTTATTTTTTTAATCTTTGTTCTTTTTTTTTCTCTCTCACCTTTTTTGATGTTTTTTTAATGCCTGTATTGTGTCCTTTGTTGCACTGAATAAACGGTTTATCTATCTATCTATATTATTAATAGTTACGATTTTCCAATTTTCAATAAGGTAACTATTATATATATGTTATATATATATGTTCGAGCCGTTTGGGGTTGAAACACTAGGGCCATGGGGTCCGAGTACCCACTTGGTTTTTCGAGATATCGCCAAGCGGTTAGTCGACTCTTCACGTGACCAGAGGGCTGGCCTATTTCTTGGCCAAAGAATTAGCATTGCCATACAACGTGGCAATGCTGCCAGCCTTTTGGGCACTGTTCCTGTTGACAGCGATGCGGACGAATTCTTTGATGCCCTATGATTATTTTACTTATTTTTTTTTATATAAATGTACATATTATTATAGTTTAAATGTCTAATTTACAACAACGTTTCATTGTTTCAAGATTTTTTTGTTGACAGCTTTTGAATTGTAGACAATTGCAACTTTAATAGCAGTGGAATGATTAATAACGGACTTTGTATCTATAAAAATAAATAAAATTGAAGTATAAGGTAACTTCTTGACATCGGCATCGCCATCACACCAAAACGAGACAGAAGCACTTACTACCATAAAAGATTCTTCGTAGTGCCTCCACTGGTCTGAAAAAACACATACATTCAGGACATACCTTCACACAGTTTCTGAAGCTTTTAATCTGACCAACGCTTCTTGCGTTTCAACATAGTTTTGAGATTCGAAGTCATAAATCACATTTTATTAACTCATTTATTTCGTAAACAGTGTGCAATACACGTTGTGGTCGGCAACTGAGCGAGGGGTGTGTAATCACGAGCTCTATCGACACGCCGGGAAATGCAACCGAGAAATTATCTGATCCCTCCCATAACTTACGCTAAAATACTAAAATTGCTTTCAAGAAATCTTTTGGTCAGATCTTCACGCTCTCAGCGCTTATTATATTCCATTACGATACCAATAATAGCTGAATACTATTACAATTCTCTTTAATCACTAGTTATCGACACATCTTAATTAAGAATTCCAATATAGATTATTGAAATGCGTTCAATATCAATAAACAGATCCTGCTATTCTTAATACTTATCCCGTTAGCGTCCCGTTTCAAAAGTGGGTTGTAAACTTGTAAAATAGCTAACTTGCTTTGACATTGTAAAAATGTAATTTGGGTTCAATTAAACAAAGGGGCAATTCTCGTAATTTGATGAACGCGCACAGTCTGATCTCAGTCTCAATCTGTCAAAAATACTTCTCAAATTCCTACATTTTAGATATTGATTGACGCTGAGATGAGAATGTGACTAGATTTTGAACGCTTTTTAATTACGAGAATTGGCCTTCTGAGATAAAACGGCTCTAATACGCCATAAATAAAAAGAAAGAGAAGAAAAGTTGAAAGCTATCGTTCTTAAATCAAGTACATAAAAACTTGCACAAATATTTTTATCAAATGTAACTCGCCTGCGCCCAGTACAAACCTCCAACATACATTATACTGCTACATAATCTCACTCGTTCGCATTTTATTTTCCTGCGACCGTGACTATCTGAAAGCTAGATCGGCCGTCACGGGAAATAAAGTTAGCGCTGGTAATATGACACTTGAAATCTCGGATACGACTAGTCATCATCCATTATAGCTTATTCGCAACGATCTCGCCTCGATAATGTAGATGTAGATTTTGCTATGTCATTTAGTAAGAATTTTATGCATTTCGTTTTGCTTTTGTTGTTCAGAATTGCCTTGGGGTTTGATTTGCATAGAACTTTTTTTGTGTAAATTATTGGCATAATTTTTCGTAGTTTTATTCTATCACTGCAGATGCCACCGAATTTCTGTGCATAAATATTTTTCTCACAGTCAGTGCAATCTCACCGCCACGAATCATACACAATCTTATCACAGGATTCTATTTAATAAAAACAAGTTTTAATAATTACTCTTCCATGTTAATCAGCATATCTGGTCCTAATTCCTCCTGTGTGCGTAGCAAGGGGCGACAAATGGCTTACATATATTATTATTATAGGAAGTTCACTTGTTCGCTGATAACTTCATAATGGGAAAACCTCGTTTACTTAAAAGCAATTTTGAGAGTAACAGAAGGTCAGGTCACATGAGTAAAAAACGAGCCATAGATGTGCAAAATGGTAAGGAGTTCGCAACATTTTTTGAAAGTGAAACTATGAAAACAGTTTCTCATTGTTGAAGTCATTTAATCACGGTGGAAACATAGTCTGTTACAATCATGACCGTGCCCCCCCCAGTCGAGTAGAACAGTCGTAAAGCAAGTAACACTCGCCGTACATTTCTATATACCGCAGAATTTCCTTCAGCAACTCTAAAGTGGCATGATCCAATAAATATCCTCGTATTTAGGTTCGATTTCCGATCGGTTTATTTCAACATTTAAGTCGGATCACGAGTGCTTTCGATACGGTACACGAGAACTGTTTTACTTGAACGATCGTTTGCAATGTTAGCGCAAGTAGACCGACCGACACTTTCGGATGCTTTGTGGAGATAGGAAGGGAAGATGCGGAGTAAAGGTGACGTTGGCATGTGTTATTCGAATCATAGTACAATTTATCTCATCACATCTCTCTCCTTCTGGGGATATATCACTGTTTTTTTTGTTAAAAATAAAGCCTGTTGAACACTCTAGTAAGTATCTTCGTTAAGGCGTTACACAAAATCTGCCTTGAGATTAGTGTAAAGATTATAAGGGAACATGTTAGTTCTTGCAATGAAAGAAAAGAAAGAAAGAAAATACGTTTATTTGCAGTAAATATGTTGCAGGAAAAGAACACAAAAAAAATAACAACTTGGGGGAAAACATGAGTGACATCCACGCAAAACGGCCATCACTTAGTATAATGCTAAGACCCTATGCAAGACAGCCCCAGCGCTGGTTTTCAGCGACAGCCGGCGTTGACGTGATGACGTCAATCTCTATCTTAACGATAACCGCTTATGTCTTACATCCTCTTATGTCTTTGATGGACCAGATCAGCTATGGTATATCGTAATATAACATAACTTTTTATCCCACTCTCAAAACCAACCCGTTATCATACATCTAAGTTTAACGTTAAGAGCTTATATTCCCCATCAATTCCGACCAGCTATTGAAAAGTAAATGCCCTACGATACTGAACCGTAAAATCGATTTAGCATTGAATACCAATTTCCATTACTCAGATATTGGCTAACAGATCATAATCGTGAGTATTTGTGAGCTATAGGGAGCGTATCCATGCGTTTGTTGTTCCGAGTACATTCGTATTTTAGTTGAGAACAGGCCCGTTACCGGGTGAAGAGTGGCGAGCTGGCAATGTTAGCGGTGTGCTACAAAGACTTCGTGCTCCATAAATCGGGGAGACTATGACCTTCCGAGGTGAGGAGCGGCGCGGCGCGGCGCCTCCGCGTCATTGCGGACCTAAATGCCGATAGATATCGTTATTGGGGATTGGATCCTGTAGCTTGTTGTACAGTTTATATTGTATTCCTCTTGCAAATTATTGTACCTCTTTAAAACTGGGTTGGTTCTCATCAGGTTACCCGACAGATTTATTTGAGTAAGTACATCCGTTTGTTACTAAATTAAAATCCATTTTTTTTATCTAGCATAAAAAATCCAGCACGCCCTTATATAAAAATGTTCGGTTAAGCTGAATCAATGGGTTCTTAAATATTCCTGAAATTAACTGCTGCAAAATTTCCTAAATCCAAGTTAGAAATCCGAAATCCTAGACAGAGCTTTAGACGAGACACTGGCAGTGTATCGAGCCTCTATTAACAATTGAAACAGATAACGTTTTCCCTGTTTATTATTGTATTGAGTCGTTTCAACTCTCTCCACATAAGGTTACTTACACACGATACATTCTAAATAACCCCTCAAAAGCTCCCAAGTAAGATGATTTATGTTTATTTTAGTTTTGGTAAACGGCAAAGTACATTAAAGTTTTTTGCCTTAACACCTCTAAACTGAAGCTCGTACCGAAAAATATTTGCTAAACCGTTGATTGGGTTACTAAATAAACATTGGCCCGAGCTAAAGTAGCAAATAACTTAAGTGAATCGCAAACATTAGAAATTGGTTTTAGGTACTTTGACTTTAAGAAAAACATATTAAGGCTTCTCAAACTGTCGCTATGAAATAATAATAAGTAATAAAATTTATTTCACTCTCAAAGTACAGACGCCAGCACATCAAGCTACTACAATCTGTCAAATTTCTTTAGTAGATTGTCAACTTTATCGCTAAAGCAGAAGGTTCAAAGTTGATTGGGAAAATTTGACTGTTTCGGGTAGCTTGATGTGCTGGCGTCTGTACTACAGAAACTTAATCTATATACAGTACAATTTAATAAGGTATTTGATGGTCGTACAGCAGCACATAATTGATGATTTACCAACTCCCAAACTAAGTCAAACTTATATTTTGGGAGTTAGTGGTTCTTGAGATGCAGGGCTTACATAGACACAACCTTGTAGCCTAGGAATTGACTGAAATTGACGAAATGGAAAGAGAACGTCTCTAAATATAAGTTATAAAAGTGTTACTTGTAATTTTTACTTGTTTCGTAACAGACGGTCGGTCAATAACTCTTCCGTAGGTAGTAGGTATATGTTTCTAAGTTGGCAACTTAGATAAAGTCTCTAAAAACAGAATTTCTGCTTCAGATTTAAGAATCACATCGAAAGATCGAAGCTATGCCACGGAGGACTTCACGGACTTAATATACTTAATACTGGCATACAAAAAACCTTCAGGATTAAATAAATACACTTTATTTGTCACTACTAAAAAAAGCCTAAAACATACTTTTCTGGAAGCTCAATTATAATACTGATCATAGAGTAACTCAAAGGGACGGTGAATTTTGAAGGAACGTTTGACCGTAAGAAGAAAATCATTTTTTGTTTCTTTGTGTGATTTTACTGAAACGATGGATGGACTGTGTGAATGAGGATATGGTTAGAAAGGGACTACCGAGATGACGACTAATAGAGAAGTATGGAAGAAAAAGACATACAGCGCCGACCACAAATAAATTGGGATAACGGCAGGAGAATGATGATGTGATTTTACTGGTAAACCCATCGATACATTGTAATCCAAAATCAATGCAAAGAAAGACGTCTTGTGAAAAAAATATATCTTAATAAGAGCCCTATTACGTTGACAGCGAACATCATTGACAATGAATCTGATAAATGGCCGGTGAGACCAAATTATAAGCCGATGACACGATAAGAAAAACAAGAGATGATTATCTTACAACCTTTTATGATAAACTCTTTACATTTTACTTCGTCTCGTAAGAAAATAAGACAAGGCGCGTAATTAATTAGTAGCAGTAGGTAGTGAGATGTAGGTACAAGGCATTGGTGACTTTCTTAATCTATACTAGTCTATCTAGTTTGTTTTTTGGTTTGATCGCACTAATCTCTGGAACTACCAGTTGGATTAGAAAAAAACCTTTTTGCATTTAATAGCTCAATTCATGAGGAAGGCTATAGGTTAACATCACGCGAAGACCCTTAGAAGCCGAGCAAAAAAAAAAGTTAATAGCAACGCTGAGCGAAAAAAGAAGTAATGCGATGCGACGAGGTGGATCGAAGGAACAAGGAATTTAACGCGGACGAAGTCGCGGGCAGAAGCTAGTGCTATTATAATGGTACGAGTAATCTTTTATATCTACTCAAGTCCACTGTTGGACATATTGGATATCTACTTTCACATAACATAACACCAGGCCTGATGTATTCCCCAAGAGTTAGGCAGAGTTGTACTTAAAGTAGGTATACCAACATTTCGCCAGCTATGTGAAGTCCCATGCAGTAGGGAAATCCAGACTCCGGGCTTCTACCGAGAAATTCCAGGTGGACAAAACCAATAATAGGTAGTTTGAACGACCCGGGAATCGAACCCAGGACCTCATTGTTCGGGCTGTCGGCGGTGTTATATACTGGTGTGCACCACTACTCAGCAAACCCGCTTGAACTCCCTTTTGATGTAGTGGACTGTATGTTAATTTGTTTACCAGGAGATGAGGGATGGGGAGAACAATAAATAACACGCACTTGTTACATTGAATGCTATTTTGTAAACATCTTTACTCGCACTTGTTAAGAAGGACTAGACTAGAGTCAAGAGCAAGTCCATTTCAAATAAAAGGAAAAAAAAAGGAGTGTCACAAGACAACTCACAGATGATCTGTCAATATGATAGTAGTACAATGCTACAATGGATGACAGTAGTACAATGCTACAAATGCTACAATATGTAAATATTAACAAAAATGTTGCAACTTCCAACAATGAGCTCAGCAGCAGCGCTTGCGCGGCCACTAGACCAAAGAGACAGTCGTCGAGGCTACTTTCAGTGACATCATTTTTGAAGTCGTTATCAAATTAATGACAACAAGTAATTACTTCTTGTCATTATTTTAACGGGCAAAGAACAAAGGTAGCCTTTAGTAGGTAACCAATGAACCACGCTATCAGCGAGTTGGTGAAAGAGTCAGAAATATCCTGACCTTTATGGATAATGTTCATCAGAAAGGTCAGAAGCATAGTACTCCCAACCGGCGTGCGTAAATGACCAGACCCTAATTGCGTAACACACTATCAATCACAATCTGAATCATTTGAAGGATATTGCTTCATATTTTAGAAAAATTTGTCAACTCAAAATAAAATAAAGTCCTCCAGACCGTATTTCGGCCAAATGCCAATCTCAACGGAGACTAGCTTTCGGCGCGGGAGATAGTATAGGTAGTGCACAAGTGTGCGCGCAGACACAGGTGCACTCCCTCTTCCCTCACTCTCATAGTCCGATGGGACGGCAGTCCGACACGACCGGAGAGTTGTTTACTATTGTTGTCTGTTGTTGTGCGTGTTGTGTAGTTTTTTTGGTGTTTTGTCTACTCAACAACGTAAATAACTCAATGAATGTTGTTAAACTGTCAAAATGGAAGCCATTGCTACTGTTAGTGTGTTACGCGATTATCCCGCAGATGTATGAATGTAAACGTGGCAATAGGAGTATGTAAGGATCGTAGCAGGTGGGGTTCTGTAGTTTCTGCCTGCTGTCATGGATAAAAGGCGTGAGTTAATGTATGTATTTAAAACGACTAACTAGGTAATTGAGACGTGTTTCTAACGTAGCATAAGCACCACACAAAAACAACGAAACCATGAACTTCTCCCGCCAGTCCAGCCAATTTAGTTACTAAATACAAAATACGATGTGACGTTAATGCCCCAATCAATTATATTTAAGTATCACAAAATATTACACAATAGCCGTTCAAGGTTAATTAGAGAACAAATCATTTTCTTAAAATTTTACTCAAAAATAAGTTGTTACTACATTAAGGAAATAACACGAGTAGAAATAACACTAATTGTGTGGCCACGTTTAGCAGTAAATGTCAGGCTAAAATAACAACAGCTCTGCGTAATGACGAGTAGCCAAGTCGTCACCTACGGACATTACGGTAACTTGTTTACCTTTGTTGACACTTACGACTTGTGCGGCATCAAACATACGAGTAGACTCGATATCCGTGCATAGACTGCAGGTCTGCAGGTCATATTAGTTGTGCCCCGCTGCTGAACCAGCGAGAAAAGCTAAATCTTTTCAAAGGAAAATTTAAAGAAATACCATAAAAATCGTATCGTTATAAAAATTCTTAACGTATGTGACGTCTAATGGCCGATTCCTACAATTTACGGACCGTATTGGTTAAAATTAAGACTTGTATCTTTACCAATAATGAAGCAAAGACCTCATCATAGCTTTGCATAGTAGACCTCTTCCATAAAATATGGAAGGAGCTGTCACAGGTAAAATTAGTATACGAATATATTTATATGCCCAGTTTGGCAATTAAAAATAAGCATAACGATTGCTTTTGTTTATAGGAACCGAGCATTAATCAACTATTCGTCAAAGAAAACATTAAAGTAGGAACAGATACATGTTGTTGTTACTGGTGCTTATAAACTTGAAGAGTTTATTTCTAATCGTTGCTTAAAGATAAGTAATGATTAGCGGCTGTTAGCATACATTTTTGGCGTTTAAACTTCTCTTAACTTTGAGCAACATTTATTTTTAAAGGGCTTTGTATCAGGTATAGATAAATAGCAGCTCTCAAAAGTGTTCGAGGTAGGCACAATATCAGTATGTAACCACACATGCGTCCTACTTAACACGTGGAATCACATGGAATCCGAAAGAATCGAGTTCAGACCGGAACATATTATTCAAATGTGTGAAAACTCACGTTATTAATATCCCGTGCTATGCCATGTGCGTCTACTAAGTGCAAGCAATTGTTTCCCACAATTAACTCCGCCAATTGAACAATTACTCTTTGAACGTCAACAGTGCACCTTATGAACTGTTCTCTATGAGACAAGTTCATGGTTACTACTTCTCCGAGTCCGTAAAGGCTTGATGAGATCTGGATCTATTTTGATCCCTATCAAATAAAACGTACAATTATTGAAGTATAATATTATATTATGTGGGCAGGGCATATTGCTCGCAGAACAGATGGTCGCTGAGGCGGAAACGTTCTGGTGTGGCGACCGCGTACCAGAAGACGCAGTGTTACGCTTTGTATACCCCACAAGGATCCACTGGATGCGAGAAGCACAGAACCGGTCGAAGTGTCTGTGGTTGAGGGAGACCTACATATGTCCAGCAGTGAACGTCTTTCGGCTCATAGGATCATTATAATGATGGTATTATAAAGTGATGTATTTTATAACTCCCATCTTCGTAAACGTCATAATCAGTCTTAAATGCCTGGGACCCTGGGTTCTCTGAGCGGATGACAACAGTAAAATCATAATTAGGATCGTAATTGCACTTCCTTACGAAAAACATAAACTCTCCGCTTAATGTTCTTGTTATAGCCTATTAAGGCCCTAGACTGGACAAAAGCCATTCAAGCGAGAAACAATAGCAATAAATTCATATCAGTTTCACGCACGTAACCTTTAATTACGTAAATATTCCAAGCATGACGTTACATACGCGTGCCGATAATTACTTCGAATCTCTGACGTCACACCATTTAAATTATATTTAAATGCAAAATAATGCGAAAGTATTGACCAATTATGCGAACTCAGCCCTGCAGTGTCTTGACCTTTCCGAGTTCCATGTCAATGGCCTGGCCTGGTCCAGGAATGTATTATGTCACAAGACGACACAAAAAACTAATTATGATTTTGCATGCTTAAGGAGATTGGAGCCTCCTAAATGTCAGTATGATATTAATAACGAAACAGCTGCATATTCTCTGCGGGTACAATCGGGTGTAAAAGGGTTTTCCTGCAATGTATTTATTATTATTAAAATTATGCAATTTCTTCTTCTTTGTTTCCATATGATTGTGCTACATACCTTGGCATAATTTTCTAAATCTAAACTTGCATCGGATTTCCTGAACAAACATTAATATTTCCGATTCAGAGAAATTACACAACGTCTTATCAGCATATCAGCATACTAGATCAGCAGGCCACACAGACTCATTCGTACTCGTCCAAAGATGGCTGTTCCTTGTGACAGGTCGCTATTATCATAATACTATGATTACACATCGCTTGGAGCCGAGTTATTAATAAATAGTTAATACGTACCTCCCCACTGTCCACAAAGCGACCAGGGACCTTAAATCATAAAGTAATTACCGTTCTAAGATAGGCTTTCTTCTTGAGATTGAGAAATGAGTCGTTTAAAGATGGGCAGAGATATAAATTACCGCTGTTGTTGCTGTTAGTACAACTATAGGATTTACTTGACATTAACATAAAGGAATTATTGGGTGTTTGATTGTTCATTTATTTTCTCGATGTACCCTCGGATTTAACTTTCTTTTTCATCAAGATCGGCTATGTTGTCCAGCTTCTCCAGTTCTTTTGATTGAGAGCCTCCTTAATTCCTTATACGCCCCGACGAAGCTAAAATACCCTAAATGAACTCCCCACCTACACCCAAATCCACTTGTAACATCACGTTACAAAATAAATTCGCCTCAATAACATCTTAGCAAAGTCTAGCCTACGACGCACCGCTAGGGAACGCCAAAAGAAAACAATCCGAAGAAAATTTATGAAAATGTTGATTATTACGTGGTGTTTGCCAAATTACCGAGATAACTCACTGCGTGTACCCCCCACACTTTCACGTGTTTCCAAACACGTGAACATGGATGGGAACTCGAACGAGGGTCTTGGTTTCTGCTTCATCACATTTTTTCCCACAACTGGCTTGTTGGTGTTATTGACTTAGAATATCCATGTTGCGAACTTTATTTCGTATATGTATATTCATCCTAGAACCAAAAATTCGAAGACACGTGACATCTACCAACCCCCACTGGATACAAATGGTGGATTACGGCCCACTCCCTCTCACTGAGAGGAGGCCTGTATCCCAGCAGTGGGAACATTATTGGCATTGACTGATTATGTATGTATGCTCTGATCTTTATTTCCATCCATGCTTATTATTATTCATCTCATTCAAGTTCTTTTCAGATTGATAATTCCATCTTTTGTATTTATTTTGCTCTTCTTGTTTAATTTATCTAGTGACAATTAGGTACATATTTCTATTTTCGACTATTTACACCACCAATTTAGAACATTAGATCATGGCAATAAAGATCACCATTTTTGTGGTCCTACAGCATTGAACTGAACGGGACCATATAGCCCTAAGCCAAATAGCTAGAAGTGTGCAACTATGCTCATACACCACGTAGGGAAAGTCAAAAAGCCCAACAGGACATCATAACATCTCGAGCAAAGCCGCGGCACGATAAGCTACATAGATTATAATTAAACCAGTAGTCGATAAATTGTGAGCAACAAGGTTGGCGATGCTTTTCATTTCACTTTCTAAGTAAATACATCTATAACATTCGCTGTAATTTTCAGTAGTAAAGGGTTATTTATTGCACAAATTTTCTTTTAAAGAAATGCAACGCTACATGATACTTTTGGCGCGTGGCAAAATCAGCATATAATGTTCCCACTACTGGGACACAGGCCTCCTCTCGGTGACAGGGAGTGGGCCGTAATCCACGACGCGGGCCCAGTGCGGGTTGGTAGATGTCCATGTCTTCGATTTTTTGGTTCTAGAACGCGTCTGTTTCCTCACGATTCCTTTACCGTTTTGAGGGCAGTGGTGATGAACTAATTTACACAAAGTAAAACGCCTGTCTGGGTTCGAACCTACGACCTACAACCCGTAAGTCGCGGCCGTTGCACTAGGCCACGACTTTTAACTTTTGGCGCGTGGCCAAAATAGGATCTTGTTTTGTTTATACAATTTGTATGACAATTTCCACAAATTTTTACCAACAACGCCCCCGTCAATGTCATTCAGGCAACAAAAGGTCCTTTTTAGTAGCTCTCTAGTATAATATCTCTCTCTCTACAAACTATGACACAATCGGAAATATGATACGTATGCTTCTCTTGAATTGAATGATACTTCCGTGAGAACACATAATGAATATTCAGTGAAAAGGGAAATGGACAATTTTCTTGTTACCTTAGATGCCTCTTATGTCACCGCAGGAAGTAAAAAAAATACGTAATTTATAGTAAAGTAGTAAGTATGAGGAAACAATCTTCTACTATACATAAAAATACATACATACAAACAAATTAAATTTAAGTATCTGTCTGTAATGTCAAAATAACAGCTTTTTACTAAATGCATATGAAAGTATATACGGTAGGCACTTATAACAAAAAATGTTTTTTTTTGGTTTTTGTATTTAGGTATTTTTATAGTAAGTTAGTTAGTCATTTAATTTAGTATCTAAATAAAATGAATAATAACTTCATAAGTAACATTAACGACGCTAATGATTTTTTAAATGTTTGTATGTCTGTCTGTCTGCTTGTTCCGGCTAATCTCCGAAACGGCTGACCAATTTTGATATTTCGTATGGGGATACTTTGAACCCTGGGCGAGGACATAGGCTACTTTTTTATCGACATACCACGCGGGCGAACCCGCAGGCGGAAGCTAGTTTATAATGATCTTCATTACTGGTCACATTTTCTGACTTTTTCAATTGAAAATCGTAATTGAGACCTCAGACACAATAGCACATAACCGATCAATTATAATCAATTATATATATTTTCAGGTCAAGTGGTCTCAGTATAGCCGGCACGTGTTAACTCATGTCACATTTTTCAATAAAGCTATTCGTTTAATGACCAGTAAGTACTTATGTAGTGACAACGACTCATGCGCAGCGTCATAGTGATTAGTGTCCCATTTCCTCAATTGATTCACAGATTTTCCACCGGGAAAACGGAAATTCCATGAAATATAATTTTAGATTTGTTTTGTTACCTTTATCGACGTCACACCGTGCTGTGATAAATGCCAAATTAGACATCTTGAAATAAACGCTTAAATTCACTTTGGGTCAAGTACAGTAATTTTTTTTTACTTCGTAATTAAAAATCGTTTATTCGAATTAGACTAAGAATAAGCAATAGGCTCGCCCCCTATTACATGGGGCTTAAACATAACTGGCGAAATGTGGTGAACTATAGCAACATCTCTGCCTTACCCTTCGAGGAATATAGGCGTGATGTTACATAGCCTACGAATCAGCACTTTTTAACGTTAAAATTACATAAGGGCTGCCTTCAGAAATTTAGCGTTAAAAGTTCAAAACCCCGCCCATCATAACTTCCTAGTATTTTAAATGGGAAGAAAAATGTACACAACAATCTCCCCAGCATTAAGAAATGAAATTGAGACTTGAAAATTAGTAGCGCAATAGCTAGATTGACAGGAAAATCTCATAACACTGTCCAATGTAGGAATCGAATTTGCCGCGGAGCCAATGCAATGGTCAAATAAACAATGATTTATGAGGTTGTTGTTCGGAACATAGGTTTACTTCAGAACCTAGCCCATCGTTATAATGTCTTGATCGCTACTCAGCTGCATAATATATATATGCATAATCAGACCATAATGTCCCCACTGCTGGGACACAGGCCTCCTCACTGTTAGAGGGAGTGGGCCGTAATCCACCACGCGAGCCCAGTGCGTGTTGGAAGATGTCACATGTCTTCGAATTTTTGGTTCTAGGATATACATAGATTTCCTCACGATGGTTAGCAGTGGTGATGAAATAAATACACAAAGTTAAGTCAATCGAACTCACGACCTACAAATCGATAAGTCGGGGTCGAAACCACTGATCCACCATCAAAAAATATTCTAGAAACAGACTGAATCTAGGTATAGGATGGATAGGTACGCCAGGGCAATATCCTTTCAAATACGTAAACAATCTTTTTACAATACCAGTATTTTTATTTTTCTTTAACTTTTACAATTATTACTTGATTGGCATAAATATCTGGCAATGTATCTGTCTCCCTAAAATGGGAGATAAAGACATTCACACTCTTTATTTATTGCTTACACTTGGAAACAACTTTTAAATTTTAATTAACATTTTAACATACGCTTGTAGTTTAACCAAATTAAGTTAAAGCGTACATTAAGTTGGGCAATAAATTATTCTTTTAGGAAAATACTGTTTTTATTTTAAGGGACGACTGAAAAATAATGCGTCACGGTGACTAAATGAACGAATTAAGTACTTACTTAAACGTACTTTTTTTCCAAAAATAATAGGTAGGTACTCAAATGAACTCACAAAAGTCTAGTGGATCCAACATTTGCAGGGGTGGGTCGCTAGTAGTGACATATAAGGGACGATCATGGACAAACAGAGGGTGAAAAGGTGAATAAT
Organism: Hydraecia micacea; assembly: GCA_914767645.1. Lineage (NCBI taxonomy): Eukaryota > Metazoa > Arthropoda > Insecta > Lepidoptera > Noctuidae > Hydraecia > Hydraecia micacea. The sequence goes on along the minus strand of OU611783.1, from coordinate 12,244,435 downwards.
GTTGTGATTTGAAGAAAATGTATTCGTAAGCAATGAGGTGTCATATTTGTCACCCGCGATTATAATAGTCCTCCTGACCGAATTTCGGCCATGACAGTAAATTTCAGAGGAGACTGGCCATCTACGCGAGATATAGTACAGTGCACAATTTAAGTGTGTGCGCAGACACAGGTGCACTCACTCTTCCCTCGCTCTCATTGTCCGATGGGACGGCAATCCGACAACACCGGAGAGGACCAACGGCTTAACGTGCTTTGCGAGCCACAGGGGTTTCACACCGCCAACTTTCAAACTCCGGGTAGTTACTGAGAAACCCAACAACACTTTGTCCGACCTGGGAATCGAACCCAGGATACCACGCTCACCAGTCGCGCTTGCGACCACGAGACCAACGGGGCAATTAAACCCATCCGCCCGCACCCGCGATTATAGATAGACACCGTAATTACTTATACATATTCTTTTGAAGATATGCGTGTGATGTTTCAAGAATACAAATTCAATCAGCTTCAAATAGGATGTAAATTAAACCAGAATCAGCCTTAATGCGTAGTACAGATAAGGTGGACAGTTAGCTTTTGCGGTTTTTAATTCTATGGATCTTTGTCATAAAAACATTGATAGTGCAATGCTAATTGAACCTCCATCTATGCCTACTATCCTTGAACTCAATACATATACGTCACTGTCAATGCAGCGTCAAGAAAAAGCAATGAATAACTCTTAACTTTTTAGCGGACACGGACAAAGGAAAAGGCGAGAGTAAACGCAGACAATATAACTAATGCAAGAAAAAGAATATTGCGAACTGTGGACATCAATATCCCTTTATTAACACTTGTGCGAGATTCAGTCATGACTAGGGCTATCATCCGTCCGTATTTTTCTGGACATGTCCGGCTCATTGCCCCCCCCCCCCCCCGCTCTCCTGATTGGAGTCCTAGACAAAATCAAACTGCAGGGCAATTGCGTAATACATTATCAATCGGAATCGGTTTCATTTTGACAGTTCAACAACATTCATTGCGTTATTTACGTGTTGAGCAGACAATTTTTTCGAACTTTTGAAGCAATGTATCAGCAATTTGCTTCAAAATGATTCAGATTCCGATTGATAGTGTGTTACGCAATTAGGGTGCAGGTCGCTAATTTAATTTATATATATATTTTTTTTAAGACATTTTTTTTGCATTTTGTGACTACAGTAACTCACACACTTGTTAAAATTATATAAAAATCATCTACTTTTACAATATTTGTACATAAATATGTGAGCACCATGTATCTATCACATAATTGAATTACCTGTCATTGCTATATTTTTAATTATTTTTACTTTTTGTTGGTAGACTAATTTTTATTCTAGATGCATCGTCTTCACATATAATTATAAGTATAATGAATGTATAAAAAAACTTGTACTTAAAACATTTTAAAAGAGTAACGATGGAGTTTCTTGCCCATTCTTCTCCATACGAAAACTACCTTTTGGAAGGGGCGACTAGAATCAATTTCGTTTTATTATAATTTTTGACGTTCAAAAGTGCCTTTAGTGTGCCTATTTGAAATAAATGATTTGACTTTGACTTTATTTTTTTTCTGTAAAAATAAACATAAGCATAATCAGCCTATAATATTCCCACTGCTGGGACACAGGCTTACCCTCGGTGAGTGGGAGTGGGCCGTAATCCACCACGCCAGCCTAGTGCGGGTTTGTAGATGTCACATGTCTTCGAATTTTTGGTTCTAGGACATGCCGGTTTCCTCACAATGTTTTCCTACACCGTTTTGAGAGCATTGGTGATGAAATAGTTCACGCTAAGTAAAACGCCTGTCTGGGTTCGAACTCATAGGTCGCGGCTGTTACCACTGAGCCACCACTGCCCTAAAAAAAAAAGAAACTTGGACTTTTTTGCAAATGACCGGCTTTTGGTCAGGTCTTTTCAAATTTCGAAATGGTAACCCTAGTCATGAGTGCCATGACACTGGCATCGCAGGCGCACGTTTATAAGCTATTCATCGAGTTGAAAGCGCCGTCAGTGCGGACACGAATGGACAATCAGATCGAACGCATATCCTTGTTCTGTGCAGACACAATGCTTTTCTTTGAGTTGCAAATGTATTTTCTTTGCTTTTAAGAGTTTACAATTTATCGTACAACTTTGTCTTTAAAAACAACGTGTGTTACAGCAGAGTAGGTAACTGGACATTTAATTTTGACGATTTCTTCTTTAAAAACTGTAGCACGATTTGAAAGGAAACAAATAGCTAGTGACTCGGACCTATTTTGTTGTTCTCTGAGTGAATTAAAAAAAAATGCATTATTTGTTACAAAATTTAATTATAATAATAAAAATATGTTAGGATAAGAGTTTATATTTATAGGTCCATTATGGCATTAGGTTACCCTGTTATGTTAACTGTGAGTTAAATAAACGAAAAACATATTTATTAAATCTACTAGGTTACTAGGTTAATTATGATACAAGTTACAAATGTAGAATGATATTATGAGTGTAATACTTTATCAATATAGTCGTCGGTTTGCAACAGAACTGATCTCACGCAATAGGGGTCATAATACCAGCAAGACGTTTACGTCTTGCTGGTATTATGAACACTTAAACCGACCCCTATTGCGTTGAGTTAAAACTCATCATAAAAATATATTATTGTCTATCTCAATAGTTAGGTACAATTCGTTTAGGGAAAACATTCAAAACAGAACCTCACCAGACATAAAATATAAATAACTTAAAGTAAGTGAAGTGGTTATCTAAGGGTAGGAATCGTAGAAGAGTACAGAGGCCAGCACATCAAGCTACCCCAATCTGTCAAATTTCTTTGATAGATTTTCAACTTTACTGCAAAGGAATAAGGTTCATATTCAATTGGGAAAATTTGACAGATTGGGGTAGCTTGATGTGCTGGCCTCTGTACCTAAATTGTTCAGTAATTAGTTTACGAAGATCAAATCAAAACACATTGTATTCACACCACCAATTCCGACACAGTTGGCTATGCTGACGATTACGAAGTTTCGTGGCAACTTTACGGCCATAAATTCAGCCACTGATAAAGGCCCCGATCGACGAACACGTCAGCTACATAAAGCCGTAACCACCTGACGAGATGATGACACTGACAAAGCGCTAACAACTCGCAGTCCCATGATTGATGTCTGCGCTTTGATATCACATCGCACACTGAGCGATCTATCTCGCTCAACATTCTAGTTCTTATTGCTTAGAAATAGCTATTAATATACATGGGGAGCAATAAAGGCTACTTAAAGTTACGGTATATTGAGCTTAGCTACCAATCTTGCTGACTGGCTGAACTTTTGAGCTAGATATGAGTCTTTTAGAAGTCATACGTCATACGCGAAAGACGAAGATCTTATGGGTAACACCTACCTACTATGACGTCACAAGCACTATTTAGTGATGGGAAAATCAAATCGATTCAAAGACGCCGCCGCCGCGTGCGGCACCCGTCTCGCCCTACCCCCGGGGCCAGCGCTCACGCTCACCCAGACAGCAGTACACAGGACTGAGCGCGAAAGTGGCGGCTTATGATTTTTGTACGTAAACTGGTGTGATTTTTGGCACGCGAAGTAGTTGCTCTTGCGTTATCTAGGTGTACTTATCTAAATCTGTGGGTAACACAAAGAAAGAAAAATACAAAGTATTTTTACTGGGGAGGAGTGGTGGCCCAGTGTTATCGGCCCCGACTTACGTGTTGTACCTAGGTCATGAGTTCGAACCCAGGCAGGCACTTTACTTTGTGTATTTAATTTCATCAATACTGCTCTCAAAACGGTGGAAAAAGCATCGTGAAGAAGCCGGCATGTTCTAGAACCAAAAATTCGAAGTCATGTGACATCTACCAACTCGCATTGGGCCCGCGTGGTGTATTACGGCCCAGTCCCTCTCGCCGAGAGGAGGTCTGTATCCCAGCAGTGGAAACGTTATAGGCTGATTATGTACGGAGGATGTTGAATTTCATTGCATTGCATCCTACCGTAATACAGTGATAATCAAGTAGCATTATGCATTTTATGCACGTGTCCCTGAAACAATGTTACAGAAAAGCAATAAATCTATAAAACGTTCTATATCGTTCAATATCCACCCGCATAGCTTTATTGCGGTTTTTGTAATATCCAGTCTAGCAGTCGTCGAATCTTTCTTGTTACTATGTATTTCCATTATGTTTACTGCAGCTGAATAAAGCCGCCCGGTGAAATGGTCACGAATGCATCGGATTGAATAACCTTTTATTTTACAAACGGCTTCCTATTGCTCATTGAAGCAATAATTCACGGGTAATGACGTAATAGGATACATTGTTGGTAATTATGTGTTGTTATAAGTCAATTCAAATATCGTAACTCAATTACTCTAAACATTCAGGAAACGTCAACGCACGGTAGCGAGCACTGCGTACTCGCAGGTACTCGTAGGTATGGTGAAGGGCTTGCATAATGGCTGCGCGCGCACTGATAGCGGCAGCGGCCTATCTACAAGCGCGCTGACAGAAGCAGTTAAGCCGTGTTCACACATCGCTTGTTAGACACCGCACAACTGCCAATTACCGCGACATACAACCCCCATACAAACTCACTTTCGCCACTGGACCTGGCAATAAGCGTGTGTTCATGGGATTTTAAATTGCAAACGAGATGGTAATTAGCGAAAACAACCGCTTAAAGTCGTGGCATTTAGCCACCGAGGGTCCTGTATGGAAATTAGGGACAAATTACGTCTCCGCTCTTACTTTCATTTGTACAACAACAGTTACATAAAACCAGTAATTTATTATTTCTTAATCCGCTTTGTTATCCTGTTTAAAGGGTTTGTGCAATTGTTGCGAATCGTACAAAAATAATGTCGATTTATCAATCGGATTGTATAGATTTTTGCGATCGATCATGACACGAATAGATCAAAACAGTCGGTCAAACGTACTCCATATCTGGAGCCGATAATCGTATGCGTGCCCAGGCCGAGCTTGCCACTTATGCAACTTATAAAATATTGCGAACTCATAAGCGTAGTGCGCCCGTGCCGCGGCAGCACTGAGATGAAACTGGAGATAGAGTTAATCTAATAAGTCAGATCTGAAGCCAGACGTCGACCGAAGTAATAACTCACGGTTGAGGAGCCAGAGGTTAATTAAAAATAGCAACTTCAATCTTACGTGTCAGAGATGGAGTTAGATTAGGAATCGTCCGATTTATCCTATATCAAACATTATAAAGCACACTTCTTTACCAAGGAAGCGTAATAAGTTACGAAATAATAGTAAATTATGAAAACGAGCACCGAGCGAGCTTTCCCTAACGTAGAATATTTGTTCTAAGGTATTTAAATTCTAACATACCTATTTGTTTATAGTTGAGCAAACAAACGGCAACACTTTTGTAACACCCATTTACGCTTTACAAGTGTTTATTTCTTAACGTTCTTGTACTAATTACGCAGCGTATAAATCAACTGTTGGTTTTAGTCCCAAATCTCGCGAACGTATCGCGTTGCGGCTGAGTTCAGACAAACCTAACTAACATGACGCAATTTTGCACTTGAGAAATACAAGCTATCCTTTCACGGTGTTCTTAATCGCAGTCGACGGCCAGTCATCACTAATCAATTTGGTGTATGTTCTCCGCATCTTACACAAACAACCCGCGAGCCAGGCTGGTTGCAAAGCATTCCACGCAAGACCAATTACAAGTAGGCTCCAGTGCGTTCACGTAAATACCACATGCGTATAGTTGTTAAATAACTAATGCGCATGTGGTATTTGGTTTGCTCCAAACTAAATTATGTGAAGAGTTTCGTTACATCCAATTTCCGACGTTGTAAAGTCCTGAAACACACCCCACAAAACCCCTGATTGAAACACTTATCGAACAAATCACGAAGAGAATCGAATATCGCACAAGGATGTGAATAAATAATACGTGGGTGGAATTGTGAAATGAGCATTTTACGATACGACAATGTAAACTGCCAATAAAAAGGATATTATTTTAAATCAGTCATCGCAACAAAGTACCGAACATGTAACAAAACTGTTTTATGACAAAGTTAAACGTAACTGCTATTGATACCAACTAGTTTGAGAACATAATCCTTAATTGTGTTGTAGGACAAAGATACTAGTTGGAGTTACCGCTAAACGGGACATTATACGGTAAGGAACGTAATTAATAATATGCCTGGGCAAGAACATTATAATTCTGATTTTCTGAATTGATTTCAATGTTGTTAGCATCATTTACAAAGACATGCATGTAAACAAGTTCATAATGTTTAATGGGCCTAGGCATGTTTACTAATGGTGCAAAACTGTATTTTGCTTAAAAGTACGAGTTCGTAGCCGACCGCAGACAGCAGCAGCAGACGACATGTCGCTACGACACTACTGGTTTGTATGTATATTTCTATGGGATACCTTCCGCAGCTAGAGACACGTCGCACGACCGCAGACGTCGGTCGTGTCGCCCGACCGCAGATCAGTATAGTGCCTCCAACGCTGGAGCAGTTGGGTTCGAAATCATGACTGCAGCAACGTGACGCTGCGACGTGTCGCTACGACATGTCGTAACGTCACGTCGTCTGCTGCTGCTGTCTGCGGTCGGCTACGAACTCGTACCTTTACTCTGAATAAAAATTCAGTCTGAGCTGCAACATAAGTACCAATCATCTGTCCCATTATTCCGCATCACTACTTTCTTCAGCCGCGTCACGTACGAGTACTAGAAACCTTTGGCCGAGCCACAGATAAAGCACTGATTCACTGGACACATTCAAAGATAACCGTAAGTAGTGATTTCTACCATTTATGCTGTCAATCACCGCTGGTTCCTAACAAACACCGGTCAAAGGTGCGGGAAGGCCTCAATCAAATCAATGATACGGGGAAATGTAACAGATACCTTGTAACACATTCGAGTGTATAGAAACACCACTGACCCGCTTGTTTCCGTCAATCATAACATAGGAAACTACGGTAAGGTATTGTTGAAACCGTTAGTTAACTTTTATAAAGTACTGCGGCACGTTTCGCACATTAAATGGAGTTGGTTCCTTGGTTCCTGATGACTGTCTGCTCGTTACGGACGTTCGTTAGCTCAGGCCCGCTTGGCCAGTTATCACGCCACTTCTCCGGAGTATTGCCCATAAGAAATGCTCCGAAAAGATTTTCTTCCAGTCGGTCGTCTATTAAAATGTTGCACTCAAAAATAAACAAGCTCCGAGTCTAAGCACATTCACCTCAACTAAAATAAAACAGTGCGTCTTTGATTAATGAAAGCTTGCACACATTTGCTAAGTTAATGGCTAATTAGGCATGAGGCATATATACCACCAAGTGTGAGGCAGCGTTTAATAACGCGTACTTATCGCTAATAACCTAACGGGTCTAGCAGAGTTAACATTAATGCTGAGACACTACTTGGAGCCATGTTTGGAATAAATGTTGGTTAAAATGTATCACAATGAACTATACTGACGGTTGGCCAGACAATAGCTTATAATGTTGTAGGACATAACAACTCGCTTCGGGCGAATGTTGTTTACCATTACCACCATACCAACAGTATTTTTACTGCGTTCTTGGAAAACTGTGTAAACCTCATTGCATCTCTTCAACCTAATATCACATTCACACTGCTAACAAGCTTAAAAGCAGCTGTAATCAATATTCTTCCATAATAAAAAAACACATATTTCGCAAAACATCCTGCAGCGGTCGCGTTGGACTCGAAAAAAATAAAAGCGAACAAGTTTCTAGTAATTAAGCCAAAACTCCGTAAGGAAAGTAGGTCGTAGCTACCTCTGAAATAGTTTCACCACTCATCGACTCTGTACATATATTAATTTTCGGAGGTGAAGGACCGAGTTGCGTGTACTGTTTGCGTGCATGATCAACACGAGATTCGTTCATTCGATTCCGGCACTTACTTACAGAAAGGCCCATCAATTTCGGGACACCTTCGGACTTCGCAGAACTTTCGCCAGAAGCACGAACCGAGTCTGATATGTATCGGCAATGTGGTCATTAATACAACGGCGTGTCGCACTAGGTTGGACGTTGCAACATGTTACGTAGCAACAGTTTCAAGATATTTTTGTCTCGTTCAATTAGGCAGGGAGTGGTCATTGTCAACTGTACTGAAACTGATACCGGTCAGCCGTTCATACTTATCTGTCATTGTGTAACATAAATTAAACCTACGATTGTTTCAACACTTGTTCTTACTATACGAGAGCAAAATGCTGATGAGAGTATTCGTTCAGCAAAACGTACAGTCAGAGTCAGTTATAGCAATTAGCTGACCCACCTTTGCATAAATAGTTGAGATTTTTTAGAATACGAACCGATACAATTTTATAATTCTTTTATATTTAATTTATTTGAGCAAAGTAAATAAAATATAAAATAATTATAAAATTCTATCGGTTCGTATTCTAAAAAATCTCAACCATTTATGCAAAGTTGGGTCAGCTAATTGCTATAACTGACTGTACCATGAAGTCACGGGTTTTATCCCTGACAGGTTAACTAGAGTTAAAATTAGCTTGCAAGCATTACTTGAAAGGAATCGAGTTTGCAATATACAATTACAATGGGTTAAAAGCGAAGAAGATTATGACAGTGACAGGTTGGCAGTCCATCGCTATGCGGCTACAGAAAAAGAGTAGGTACGGGTACCTACTTACGAACAAAAAAGAGAAAAGTGATACGAGGCTTTCTTAGGACTCTCCTACTTTCTATACTACATTTAAGGAAAGGGAAATCATCAATCAGCCAAAAATAAATATACCAGTTTTGGAAACAAAATTAAAACAAAATATTACTTTCACGCCAATTTTTGTTGACAGGTTGTGTGATTAAAACCAAATTTTCAATTATCGATGACGGATTCCTTCCGGATCAACATGATTAGATTTTGATGAAAGCTGTTACTCTAAGTCATATAATGGATAACTAACTTCCGTGCAGAATTATTCTACAAAGACCAAAAGTATAGGGTAATTGAATGTAGGTAACTGTATATAACAAATAAGATATTCATACACCGTAGTGAATATAAATAAACGAAAAACATAAATAGCTAGTTGGAGGCTATTACGAGTATAATAAATTATGTTAAACAAAAACTGCTCCACTGAGTGTTTGAGCGAATATTCGTCTCGATTGGTCTCGGCGCGCGCAGGCGCCCTGCTGCGTCGATCCCGAGTATATCGCCATCATTGCGCCATTACTGTCTTCCTTCAGCTACTGTAGATCAAACTCGTGCGCAACCCGTCACATTCATACTTGTAACGGTCCCCTGCAACTCTATACAATTTAAATAATGAGAAAACTAGTCGCTGTTACGAGTGTAAATTAAGTTCTGCTCTTGTAGTCAGGGGGCCAGTCAGCCTGCGCATTCGTGACAAATATGTCATACATATGCGGCCTCTTAATAGTTTCACACGATTTTTCTGACGGACAGCTGGCCCACTTGTCACCGAGGTAATCTCCAAATTGCACGTGTCGTTGTGCATTTTCCTTACAAATGAAACCACAGCCTGATGAATGATTACTTTTCGTGAATATGTCAAGAAGTACAATTACCAAGCCGTCAAAAGATTTTAGCACTGTAATTTCATTACTGGCTTATACCTTTTCTAGTAATTTATCCTCACTTTATTTATGTTGAACAGGGTCAGCAGAAGTCGATTTAGCAACCGTGTTGGAAGCACAACAAAAAACTTTGAACACAGCAGTTTGTCAAAAAAGTTTAGAGGTTAACTCTTCATAATTCGAATGAAAGGGTGAAATTTAACAAGCATTGTTACAAGTACTTAGTTTAATCGTACTGCTTTTGTATTTTTCGAGGCCACTGGTCATTATCATATGCCCGTTTAGAGTAATAAAACCCATGATTGACATTTAGAGGCCGACCATCAACTGAGTAAAAGTTTAAGAATCAGGTTAAACGTTTCAGAAAAAAAATTGGCACGTCATTTGTATGGTAGCCATCGCATTTCTAAAGCATTTCTATTAGTATTTTGCAATCAGACAAAATTAATTAAAATTGTATTTACTTGTCACTGGATTTGAAGTTTGAGGGGCTTGTGGCTATGTAATATCAGCCGCACGGGTCGATCGATCAGATTAAGCTACGCTTGCCGCGGTTGGTCCGTGGATGGGTGACCATCTTTACATACAAAGACCCCTCCGTGCCTCGGATAGCACGTTAAGCCGTTGGTCCCGGCTGTCATTCGAGGATCTTTGACAGTCGTTACGGGTCGTCAGAAACCCGAAAATCTGACAACCATTCTTACCAAGGGGTATCGTATTACCCAGTAACTGGGTTGTGGAGGTCAGATAGGCGATCGCTCCATGTAATATACTGGTATTCAGCTGCATCCGGTTAGACTGGAAGCCGACCCCAACATAGTTGGGAAAAGGCTAGGCAGATGATGATGGATTTGAAGTTTATACCTACATATGGTAGTTGCTGCCGTGAGGTCTCGTATTATAAGCTTTTTTCCAAATCTAGTGGGATCAACTTTCTGAATACTTTGTCAAGCAAAAACATTAAGGAGACGTGAACAGAAGCCTTATCTGTAGTACATATTGTTAGCGCGTTTCTCAATCCTTTTAGGGCAATACAGGAGTCAGTGACTTTACACAATGCAAAACAAAAACCGCCTCCGTAAACTTTTTCACACAAAAGGCGCCAAAATCATAATTTTAAACGTCCGCATTTACACACTATAACCCTGAAATATAAAAACGTCTGCGTTATTCAACATGAGCGTTTACAGCCACCATTTTGTTATGTAGGTAACTGACATTAATTGTTAAAAGTGTGATATTGACACGGAATCTTAACTTTCGTCATGCTGCAAGTGATTTGGGAGAATAATCACACACGAAACAGATTTGTTCATAAATTGATACACCGTTAACTTAATACGTTGTGTTCGGTTAAAAGGCGAGAAATTTGTAATTTTTTTCGCCGTAAGTTACATGCATCCATCATCTGTGGTTTTGGGAGACCGTTAACGGCCCGTCAGAACTTCAGCCTGGAGGGAAAGGTCGACAGAATTAATAGATTTTATACTTCACCCTTACGTCGTCCTCCGTATACTTATAAGTATTTAAGTATGCAGTCGTACCTGAATTTAAGCGGTAAGTGGGGCACGGTGATCGTTTACAAGTAAGTCGGAATACGAAGAAAATACATACAACGTAATGTGACATTGACCGGAGAACTGAGTGATAGTATGCAGCGACAGCGGTGCGGAAAATAATAGTATGTTTCCCAGATTGATTAGTGGTCTAAGTTTAGCTAAATTAAGCCAATTATGGTTTGATTATAAACACTAATGTAGCGTATTAAGAACGGAAATAATCAATCTTTCTTTCTTTCGGAATTGTCTGATCAAAATGCGAAAGCTTACTTTACTATGAGCTTACCTATAATGCTATTTAATTTGTATTAAAAATGAATTTTACATAATCATAATGTAGCTAAGTAATATGGGGGGCTTATGGCTAAGTAATAACAGCCGCACGGGTCGATTGATCAGGTTAATCTACGCTTGCCGCGGTTCGTCCGTGGAAACTGACCATCTTTGCATATCAAGACTATTCAAAACCCTTCCGTGGCTCGGAAAGCACGTTAAGCCGCTGTCATTTGTGGATCATCGAGTAGCCCGAAAGTCTGACAATCAGTCTTACCAAGGGGTATCTTATTACCTAGTAACTGGGTTGTGGAGGTCAAATAGGCAGTCGCTTCACGTAAAATACTGGTATTCAGCTGCATCCGGTGAGACTGGTAGCTGACCCGTAGAACATAGTTGGAAAAAGGCTAGGCAGAATTGATACAGCTAGATTATCCAGCATAATGTAGCTAGATAATGTCGTATTACGAAAATAGACAACACCGATGAATGGACACCGCAACGATCACCTTCTAAATAAAGTTTGCCTCCCTCATTGTTCCCTTCAGTAACATCTTTACTATGCACCTAAACAGCGATCTACGTTAACACAGTAAAACTGTAGCATAAACCCTGTTGGAACTAAGAAAGGAACATAAAATAGTTGTTGCTCGTATTATGCACGCCCCTACGATGATTCGCGAGGCAATAAATTTAATGCAGTGGACAGCAAAATTGTTGTTTTGACCGCACGACTTTGCAATGCTTTTATAAAAACTTTATGCTTCCTTTAATTTAATGGCCTATTGACAGAAAACGTTTTGTTGGTTGTCATCATTAAAATTATGGCTCGTTTTATGTGGTGCTAATTACTGTGTATTTTTTGCTCGCTTTAGCCTGGCGTTTCGCTCTCACTAGCAATGTTTACGGTCACTGACAGTGTGATACCTTGTAGTCGGCTGTGATGCAATAAATATCGTAATGTGGAGCGGCAATCCCACACTCGCGTCTTCTTTCCTAACACGGGCATCGCTGGGAGCAAAATAAAGCGGTCCCTGACGTTCGACGGGATGTCGTTTTACCTAAACGGGTAGCCGCACTACATAAGGCGCTCGCTCTTATACTTTTTAGCTTACTACTTTCTTAAGGTTTGTACGCTGTAAAATCGATTCGGGGAAAAACGCGCATAGAAATGAACTTGCGCTTAGTAACAGTAGTCCTCACAATGCTGCACTTTCTCAGTTTCTGATGCTGATACTGAGTCATAAATAAAAATGTGTATCTACTCAACCTAAGATAAGAAGATACACCTACAACAAGATAACAAAAATAGAGCCAAGAACAGTCGTATGTGATTTCTTGTTTACTCTTCAGGAAAATTCCTAAAATGCAACCTTATCTTTTCGGCATTCCGCAGCTCCTTTACGGTATGAACATTTGTCAGGTAAGGTCGCGTCGAAACGCCATAAAAGACAACCGGTAGAATGTTCGCGAGTCTCTGAGCCCGCACCGCCGCACCGCACCGCCGCAGCGCAGCCGCAAGCCACCATGCACACCATGTACCACCGTTGTACTCAACAAACGCATTTATTATTTCCAGATAGACATGATATTCGCTATCTCTACACACGAAGAAAACAGAAACAAGTTTTGCCACTTATTTTCGTCTTCATTCTCTGCGTGCACCCATGCATCCGTGCATCTTTAAATTACCCAACAACCTTCAAAATAGAAAGGAACGACTTTAACATTTACATATGATATGACCTCAGACTATGGTTATTAAAATCTAGTTTTGTTTAACCCACTCCGGAGACCCAAAATCTTAATTGTGCGTTTATATGTTAAACATAAACATTTAAGCAGTAATCGTTAAGCTTAATGAGAGTTCTCATGTATCCATTTTAGCAATTAAATAGAACTGCAAATATAAAAATGAATTAACAATAAACGTAGTACCTCCGCATCTATTGATACTACAGTCGAAGAAGCAGTGAACTTTAATTTAAAAGATACAAAACATAATATTAAAATCGCACTAGCAAATTGCATCAATTTAGCAGTTAATAAAGCAGAACCATTTTGTTTACCTTTTACTGAGCTATTACGGAGTTATAGTCAATTAATGCGAGCCAGATTTAGATGCAACGCCCACTAATCTCTGACGTGTGTGTCACGAGCTTACTAGGACGAAATAGGGGATTGTATTTTTGGGGAAAGACCTGTTTTTTTTCGATCTAGAGAATACCAGCAGAAGCAGCCTTAAATGACCGCCTTTGCCCTGAAAACGCAAATGGGAAATAATACAATAATATCGAGGAATCAAACCAATAGCGTCTCTCCATTAAATTCCATTTTCCAGACAGGTGGAACGATGACCTGAAGAAAACAGTTGGCGCAGACAGGATGTGGGAGGCGAAGAAGTGGGTGTCGTGAAGCAATGCGGCTCGCGGGAGGCCTACTGCGACAGCCTGTTGATGTAATGTTCTTTTATTTTATTTTTGTTCTAGCTCTAACAAACAATAAGTCTGAACATAAATCAAAGTACAAAGACATTGGTGACACTTTTATCAAAACAAACAATTTGCATTCCATTAAAAAATCAGGTCGCAGCCTCACAAATATTTACACATCTGTTTCCTTTCAAAATTTCGTAACGTGTGACGTAATAGGGAATTCCTTGAGTGGTGTGACGTATGCGAGGCGACGAACCGTCGAAGTCCGGCAACACTCCTGCGCAGCGCCCTGCAAATGTCAAGAACTCTGAGAGTGGTTACGTAAACGGCCCAGTTACCGCTACGTACGACCTTTGCCGACACCTTTGAAAATTGACTCGTGTTTTAAGGAAATCTTGACACCCGTTATAGTTTAGCTCTTATTGGATGTCAAAGTTCAGTATTGTTCTTGGAATCGAACGTCGAATACGTTTTGTTTTGATTGTATTGCGGAGCAGCTTTCGGCGTAATCCGTAAGTTAATTTATGCAAGCAGAAATGTAGGTAAGTAAATAACTTCGATTAAATAACAAGAATGCTGGTCAAAGGTTATGATCGGTGAGGTAATGTATCTACCGAGTCTTTGGTCTACCCTACCTACTTATATTAAACTTTAAGGTACATTTCTTTGGGAAGAGTCGTTGGGGAATGGGAAGGAAAGATGATATATAAGATACTGAGTTTATAAGTTTACAGACATCACCAATGCTGGCACTCGTCTATTTATGATCCATTTTCTGTTTAACTCTGAAGTACATCAAACTTAGCAATATGTGGTATAGTCCAACCAGCACTAACAAAATACAGCAGTCGGTACTCTATGGTATACCTACTCGCGTTCAGTAAATCTTGGTGTCTATGTCCACATAGACAAGGTGCCACCGGCATGGAAATATCAAACACCTGCTAGACGAACTCCATTCTCTCACTCCAAACCAATTACTATTCATAAAACCACACTGAAATAAATTAAACATGACGTTTCAATAAAACAAATCTGGTGATAGTAAACATACGTCTCGGGCGTGTCTAATGTTTACATAAAATAAATTAGAAAAAACCGGTTTATTATTAATTGGAGCGTAAGAACATTACCGTGTGTGAGTCTAATTTGTGCAGTGTTACGTAACCATCGAGGTAGGTATGAGTGTGTAACATCAGACCGGCTGTCCCCTAGCGTTAGCCGTGCCGACTTATCAATACACATGACATGTTCACACTTTTGCAACGTGTGTTATGACCTTTTTAATTGACAGACTGAAAAAAAGACGGACCGACGCGTGCGCCGAGTAGGAATGATTGTGCGTTATGCAAGGCGGAAGTAATAAGGAAATGGAAAAGAGCGATTGCAAAGAACAGGAGTTGGAACAATAGGAAAGTAAGAGGAATATAGGCACTCAATAAGCACATGCTATTTATGGTAGATGTTAAACAAACATTAAAGTGCCTTACACATATATAAGGTGCTATAAAAATATCTGCCACGGTTTCAATGGGAGACAGACGACAGTATTTTGTATATAGATTACAGTAGTGAAGAAATTTTGTACCCCGGAATAGTTAAATCAGTTTGAGAATATAAAGTAATTAAATAAACATTTACTCTATTCTGCATGACGTGGTTCACAAACTACGCGCGATGTGTCGCTTCGTCACATTTTGCGAAATTAAATGACGGTTCGGCAACAGCTAATAATTACTATGGGACGATTGCAAGCAACTAAATCAATTTAAATTTATAAGCACATTTTTTTGTCTGAAAAAATTTATGACATAAGGTAAATAATGTATCTTTACTATTGTAATCTATATACAGAATACTGCCTCCCATTGAATCCGTGGCAGATATTTTTATAGCACCTTATATATCACAACAGTTATAAACATATACATCAAAGCATTGTAAGCATCACTACAATCCTTAGTCATACAGGAAATGCACCAGGATACAGTTACTCATAAAAGTCTGCTCATCTTGAAGATAGCACCTTAGCATAGGATGCACCATAAAACAGTGCGGTAAATCAGCACTTACAACTCATAAAAGACACGTAAACTAAAATTTTACTGTAGACATTAGTAGAAATAAAGACATTAAAGGAATCTAAGCGTATAACGTTCAGACAATTAAAAACTTCCGTGTGTAAAGCGAAACTTATTGACAATTAAGTATAAAGTGTTAATTGCTACACAAGACTACCGTTATTCGATTAATACGGGTGTTACAATCTTTATATCATGTCTTTACAAGTAATTACATTCTACCGTTCGAAAACCGAAGACAGTTTTGTCTTCAACTATGACGTTTCATTGCATTCATGCTGAAGACAATGGTTGTTTTACTGTCAAAAACAGGAATGTTTCTTCAATATTCTTCCTGAAACAGCAACTATTTTAAATAGCTATAATATGCTCTTCTCGTGAAAATATAAGATTGAGATTGGCAGCAACACGGACTGTCGAAAATAATAAGTGAGGACACAAGGCGAAAGCGTCAGGGAAAAAAACTAAAATGTTCTTACGCATTTTGCAATTTGCAGGTCAGTATTGGTTTTATGTTGATCTAATTATGATTCGCGGTCGAAACAAATATTTATTTACCTATAGTATTATAATCATAAAAAACATTAATACAACTCTCGAAGTTCATATTACCCTATTGAATGATTATTTCATGAAATCATGCCATTTTAGACCAATTCTAACTCAAGGAGTTGTATTGCTGATTCTAATGATTATACGATTATAAAACCATCTCTGACATCGATCTACATAGTCATCATATAACCTGACCAAGATTATGTCTGGACTTTAAAAGAGACTGTGACCTCTGAGTTTGTTTCGGCCTTTCTTCTCAGAGTAGTCAGATAGGAAACGCCGACCTCATCTAGTTTTTAAAAATATGATTGACGTGTAAAAGTGTTTGTGCAAACCTACTTAGAGAAATAAAATTATTTATCATTTATAATTCAGTAAAGCCATGTTTGTTACGGTCGCGAATCATATTTTAATCAACATTCAACCTGACACTGACTTGAAAATTGCAAAAAACGTAAGTAAATTTGAAGTTCACAGGCTATATATTCGCATACCGCGCGCGCGTTTTATAGGTTAGTTTTGCGCTTATGATAGTCACATTCACATTGTTATCCCAATCATTTTCGACGCAGTTATGATAAATACCACCAAGCGTAACGCGGTAAAAGCATTTTCCAACGAGCCGCAAGCAACTTATTAACAGACAGATACAATCACCACACTTTTTATCATTAGACCTAGAAAATAGAGATTTCTACAAAACGAGCCAATGGCGCCAATATTCTATCAGTAAATAGGGGTGGTCGGCGGCGCGGGCGCAGCGCACTAAATCACGCACTAATAACTACCAACAGTGATACGATCGCAGCTTTCAATAATAAACTTACCCAATTGTGCCCAGCGCCTTTCATAGAAAGCACTCCGTGAAGTTCTTTACCGGTTTCGTTCCACAATTACTAGCAACAATGATATTTCCATTAACTACTATTCTAAATTGAAATTATCTAGATCAAGATCGTATTCTAAGATAGAAATGCATTTACTAACGCTTAAGTGTGGAAATTAGCTCACCATTGTAGGACATTAATTCTGTTATATTAATTGCCTTAGAATCTCTAAATTTTTGGTAATACAGCGTTTTATTTCTAACGTCTGTTACGTTTTAAAACGAAAAAGTTTGCGTTACTCCATGCTTCCCTTTTATGTCAAAAACCTTGCAGACTCAATTCAGTCGTTTTACACCTTACTTAGCGATCATAAAAATTTATTGTAACACTGAGCTCCTCGAATTCTGAGTCGAGCTACATGATCACTAACAAATGCTTGCGCTGACTGGACAGGTCCACTCAAATCTGTGGGGTAATCCTCAAAAAACTATTTCAGACATCAATCTACATGCTCTTCACATGATCTGGTCAAGATTATGACTGGACTTTAAAAGAAACTGTGACCTCTGAGTTTGTTTCGGCCTTTCTTCTCAGAGTAGTCGAAACGCCGACCTCATCTAGCTTTTGTTTTATAATATGACGTGTAAAAGTGATTCCGATACCCTATTTACAGAACAAACAATTTAATTTTATTTATAAATAACTTGCATAATATAATACTGACTTAGTAAAGTTAACAAAACATATTGTTTAAAAAAAACACGACAGTCTCCCAGTTGACTTCAGCGTATCCAAATTACTCAAATTATATAATAATTTGATAATATTTCATCCCACTATGAAAGAGAAATTCCTGGCAGTGGTAATTTTATTATATTATGAAAGTCTAACCTCTCACTAATTACCCATAAACACGTAATAAGCCTTTGGTTGCTTAGCAGTAAATAATAACTATATAATGCTTAGCTAATAGTACTATTTTATGAACGAGAAAGTTTGACAACCATACGATTTATCAATCGACAAGTTATAAGAAGCTTCTTAACTGAATTCGTTTCTTCAATTGATTTGTTTTACGATTTATACGAGTTAAAAATAACCTTTCAACATTGTCTTCAGCTAACAAACTTTACGCTTAGGTCGAATTTCACCAATGACACTGAACGCGATCAGCACATATTAACCGCGTTTAAGAGCTGTCAGTGTAAATATTTCACAACAATAGTGACACTGACAGCTGCTAAACGTGGTTTAGACGTGCTGATCCCATTGTGTCATTGGTGAAATTCGTCCTGAGATAAAGTATTAGTAGTCGCCCTTTATTTATGTGTAATGAAATATTATAAAATAAAAAATACATGGGAAAACAATGGTGTTTGGAACACCATAGACTACCTTCAGTATTGTCTCTCCTTCACCTTTTTTAATCCATCCAAAGGTTGTCTTTAAAAGATCGCTCTTAGCGATAAGACCGGCCGCCCATTGTGTCACCCTTTGTAAAACTACATTTATATCTGTAATTTATATGGTATACATAATAAAAAGTATTCTATTCTAAATGATTATTCTAATGCGAGAGTTTTATTTAGAGAGCTTTAGTGACCTTCTGGGTTATACAGATTGTCGAATTAACGATTCTAAAACGTTTTATTGTATCAATATCGCAATTTAAACTATCATTTGTACGTTGCATGTAATTTAGTTTAGATGATCATGACCGGCGCAGTAAATGTGCTTAAACAAAATAATGGGAATCCAAAATAACTTACCCACACACTTTTCAGTTAGGTACGTTTTGCTTTGGCATAATGAACATCAATAGACAAATCAAACACCAAAGAATTTTCAATATTGAAACACCAAGATTGTTTTAAATTTGCAAATTAACTTCGTCCGAGTCGCCCATAGAAAAAATAATATTATTTAAAAGTGACGATTCGCCCGTTTCGGGCGAGTAAATTTGTGCGAATCGACTAATAAGCCAGATTGTCAGCGTAGATCATACTAATCAGTTACCTTCGGTCAAATGCGTGTAAAATGTATTTCTCGGCCGTATGGAATCGCAATCAGAAGATGTCATCATCATCAATTCAGCCGGAAGACATCCACTGCTGCCCCTAACGTCGACATTCCGACCAGCTCTGTGCTCCTCGCATCCACCAGATTTCTGGGGTATTCACAAGTTCATCGGTCCATCTTCAGAAAACAACTCCGATCAGAAGATATACCATCGTTTTATTCTTTTACAGAGAAGAGGTAGGAATTTATACTCAATCGGTACAGATGAATTTAAAAGTTTAACGATCCCATAGATAGACGCATTATATAGGTAGATGCATTTAGCTGCACTTTCCAATTCGTTTATTAAAACGTACGTTTAATAAATGACAGTGGAATGAGCGGCTTGCTCAGGCGCATCACACGTCACGGGCCACACGATAAATCTTCTTTTGTTTAGTTCATGTAATATGTTATAAACAAACACGCAGGCGGCGATGAGACACGCTTGGGGTTTGACTAGTATGTCCCCGCGGTGGTGGTTGGACCTTATTTCATAATATGATAAAATACTTGATAAATGCTGGACAAGTAAAGTGAATCAGTCAACCAGAAAATAATTATAATAGAACTGGCTAAAATCCACTGCAGAGGTGCTTAGTACCTATTTAATGAAGTGGTAAATTATAAGACAACATTTTTTAACAAAAAAGATGCACCATACCAGTATGTACCAACCAATCAGGAAAGTTTAAAATCTGCTGCAATATGAAGGTTCTTACAAAGCCCGCTGTAGGCTCTAGGGCAAATAGATTCGCAAGACAATAAACAATAATGAAACATTGATCCCACATGGAAAGTTATCAACGTTACTGGTGGTCTTAGATTCAACGCTTAACTACTATATTCAATAGACGCTACCGATACATACTTTATTAAAAGCAACTGAAATTAGAAATTATATAGATTACTTTGCAATACCTACTGAAGTCACCCAAACCCAAGATAAGCGAGTTGTATGTTATGCACATAATAATAAAAATGAAGAATAAAGAGACTGGTCTATTCTATGATAATGTCACCGTGAAGACTTAAGTGAAGTGAGCTTTTAATAGTGTCAATCCCTAACATCAGTAGATTCAGTACCTAGTGCTATTTTGTAAAAATCTTACTGTGAAAACCTAGACGAAGTGAGCTTGAAGTGAGATGTCATTCCTCCTGATGCTAGGGATTGACACTATTGACAGCCGGTAAGATTTTTACAGAATAGACCGGCTGTAGTGTTATGATTGTAGTCTTTGGATATTCGCGAATGCTTATCACAAAATAATAAAAACGAAAAAAGTATGAATAAAAAGGAGGGGGGGGGGGGGCTTCAGGGGATCAGACCGGAATAAATCAGTTTTTTAATTGCTATCAGATACCAATATTACCGTAAATACTCATCTGTGAAGTTTCACCAACTGTTAATAAAGAGCTGGTACCTACCTAGACCTACTTATAATACGAGTTAAAATTCTGGACAAACGATAGTTTTCGATGTAGCGACAAAGTTCTGTCTATTTCTTTTTGTGTGCAGTGAAAAGGAGGCGCCTAACATTATGATCATTAAGACGAACAATGTACGGACACGGCTATGTGTTTAATTATAATTTGTAATAAGCTATGGCTTGTAGCTGTAGACTGATCGCTTTATAATTTTTATTTATGGATAATTTATGGCCGGTGTCTATAAGTAAGGCCTTTTGTACACGGTACGGCGTAGGTATAAACCGCGCCATACAAAAAAAACTTGTCTGTCAACAAACTTCCATATAGTGACGAACCATGGTTGGTGAATAAACTGCCGGGCGAATAAACTGTAGTTTTTCACGACAAGAAAAACGTGTGCGTTAAAGGACTTAACTGTCCGTTAGTATTAAAGCCTAAACCCATGTATGAGATAGATTAGCGAGGAAGTCTATGCTTTCTTGTAGGTAATGGGTGTTAGAATGTTCCATTGTATTTTAGCTAAGCCTGCTTTTGAAGTAGCAAAAATGTTAGGTATACTCAGGGTGGCAGGGACATCGACGCGCAAACTGTAACATGATTCTATAATAACTACGTACATACATACATACTCACCCTATAATGTTCCTACTGCTGGGACACAGTTGTACGTGTACGAGTTTTAGGTTCGAACCCAGACAGGCGCTTTACTTTGTGTAAAAATTATACCATCACCAATGCTCTCAAAACTGTGAAGGAAAACATCGTGAGGAAACCGGCATGTCCTACCAAAAATTCGAAGACATGTGACATCTGCCAACACGCACTAGGCCAGCGTGGTGGATTACGGCCCACTCCCTCTCACCGAGAGGAGGCCTGTGTCCCAGCAGTGGGAAAATCATAGGCTGATTATTATGATTATGAGCAGTAAATTGTTATTAACGCCTACGTACGTTGAGATGGAAGCCTTTGCCCAGCAGTGGGATGATGCAGGCTAACAGTAACAGTAACAGTAACGTTGAGATGGAAGCCTTTGATTCTGAATTTATTGCCAACCTTGTTTGCCACTTGAGATCTAGTTCGACCAAGTCACCACTGGTATCATAAACTTTATTGGATACTGGATGTTAAAGCAAACAACATAGACTTTGCATAATATTCTATGTTTTAAATGGCGATACTAGCAATAGAGAGATTATTACAGTAATTAAATTTTCTAGCCAATACTGCTTGTATAAATGACATTACCAATGCAATTAATATGACCTAACCGCGCTAACTACTATCTGTTTACTTAGTGCTGACACATTAAGTAGTTACTTAAACACTACATTGCAAAGCTTTAGTAGTTAGATATTTTAATTAAGTGGCTAAACACTTGGCTGTTTTGGCATAGATGTTATCGGCTTGATTGATTACAATGCTGTGAAATTTTAATTGACCAAATTACTGTCATGACCTCTATCAATCAACTGAGACCGTCGCAGCTATGGTGGACAAAGACCAAGTTGCGCCACCACCACGACATTCAAATCCGCAAGCCGAATTCCAAGCCTGTAGCTATGTAAACTATCCAGGTACTCTAGGCAACTTTTCCCTTTTTTGATCCCGCATAAACGGCAAATTAACTTAACAGAACACAAGGGGTGTTCTGTTGAGGACCTCACGTCCCAGCGAGGACCTCACGTCCCAGCCGCCGCGGGAGACGCTCCGGGCGTCGGGAGCCGCGTGACGACTCCCGGCCACCGCAGGCGTGGGCCTACGGACGGAGAGTAATGGGTGGCTCACCGTCCGATCAGGACCAGGCCCGTGCCGGACGGCGCGTATGTGT
This sequence comes from Hydraecia micacea, assembly GCA_914767645.1. Taxonomy (NCBI): domain Eukaryota; kingdom Metazoa; phylum Arthropoda; class Insecta; order Lepidoptera; family Noctuidae; genus Hydraecia; species Hydraecia micacea. Next base: position 12,221,749 of record OU611783.1, on the reverse strand, counting down.
TCCACACGCGCCTCAAAGAGATGTCAGCATAAAGGAAGGGGCCCGCTAGGGCCGAAGCCTGCCGGGGTAGCGGGATCGTCCGAAAGGGTTACTGCTGCCCCGAAACATAAAGGGCTAAGGAAGGAACACGGGTGGATTTTAGTCAGTAAGAGCCTGACACTCCCTTCCGCTCCACCCAGAGCGGGAGGAGTCATTAGATGATTTCCCATCCAAAAAAAAGGGGTGTTCTATTAAGTTAATTACATCAGAACAGATCAATTATTGAGAAAGGCTACTTAACATCACGCTAGGACCCTTAGGAGCCCAGCATAAACAAAAAAAGTCCTAAAGAACGCTGAGCGAAAACCAAGTATTAGCGCGAGCAGGCGATGCGATGCGACGGGATGGATCGGGGGAACAAGAAATTTCACGTGGACGAAGTCACAAGCAGAAGCTAGTCGAATATAAAAGGTGTAAGTATGTATCTAATGTCTTTGAAACACTTTTTTTCTTTGGGAATAATCAATAAGATTTATGACGTTCAAAAGTCTAATAATAAACAAAACGCGGTCAAAAAGGAGACCGTTTAATAAAACAAAAAAAAACCATCAAATTACACAACGATAAAATTGATAAGACCGCTCAAACAAACAATGGACAATCTTAATCATCGTTTACTTGCCGTCACGATTCGCGACTGAAGCCGAGTCCGCCCATTTCACAACACAATGATTAAATAATTAATAATTGCTGCCATTAGGAAGTAAAGGCCATATTAACCGGATTCACCGGTGGCTTACAGTGTTACATAAAGCCACTCAAGGAGCGATGGAGTATATTTTAGACTTGCGCGCGTTAAAGGACTGTCAACTTTTAACGAGTGATTTGTCGTCGATGAATTCTGCTGTTGAGTAATGCCGTTTTTTTTTTACACTGATCGTATTTCATACCGGATTTATTGAACCGATTATTATTTACTTTAATTTCATACACGGGGTTGTGAGTTCAAATCCGGGAAAGTACCATGAGACTTTTTCAATTCGTATTATGTACTTTCTAAGTTTATCTTGTACACCACTAATATCAATGAAGGAAAACGTAGTGAGGAAACCTGGTCTTATAGTTAATACAATACTGAAATCGCCAATTCGCCTTGAGCAAGCGTTGTGATCAATGCTCCATGCCTTTCCAGTATGTGAAGAGACCTAAGCTCTGCAGTGGGACAATAAAAGGTTGGTATTTAAACCTTCAAAAGAGTCATGTCAGTTCGACTATGGAGAATACATATGATGCTAGGAGGTTAATAAAATTGATGAAAAAGGTTATACAGGTTGAAATTTTTATCACCGTTTTCCTCTTAAGGGGTCATTATGAACAACTTTTACTATGGCACCAAACCTGAAATCGAAAAAAAAAAATCAGCTGTTCCCTACATTTATGTTCGCTTAATTAACTCGTCAAAAGGGAACAGCAGATTTTTTTTTCGCGATTTCATGTTTGGTCCCATAGTAAAAGTTGTTCATAATGATGAGTACAATGACCCTCAAGAGGAAAACGGTGATTAAAATTTCGTCCTGTATAATATAATCAGCCTATAATGTTCCCACTGCTGGGACACAGGCCTCCTCTCTGTGAGAGGGAGTGGGCCGTAATCTACCACGCGGCCTCACGCGGGCCTAGTGCGGATTGATAAATGTCACGTCTTTGAATTTTTGGTTCTAGGACTTGCCGGTTTCCTCACGATATTTTCCTTCACCGTTTTGAGAGCACTGGTGATGAAATAATTTACACAAAGTAAAGCGCATTTCTGGGTTCGAACCTACGACCAACAACTCGTAAGTCGCGACCGTTTCTACTGGGCCACCACTGCTCCATTACAATAAGCCTGAAAAAAATGAGAGCAAATGTAATTTTTCAGATATAGTTAGAAGCATCTTAATTCCGCCCTGCAATCAGACCGGAATAAATCGATTGTAACATACTATACCATATTTTATCTATTGCATTGTTATTTCGTACTAAATTCATAAAACATTTTAACTCCTCAAACCCCCAACCAATCACAGAAAGCATTAAGCGCCATCATTCGTGAGTAACGGCGACAAGATAAAATCAGGAGACAATACTGGCTAACAGTGAGCGATAAAAGTACATCATGCACTTAGCAAGCAATACATTTAGTACAACGGATAAATGTCATCGGGGACAAAGTAATGGGTCGTAAGCCGAACTAACAGGAAAGTTCGACAGTAAAATGTGAATTGAGTGCTAGATGCAGGATGTTAGGCTGGAGATGAATGAATAAATAGTACAATAGTTGAACCTAGCAAGGCTTTTCATGATAACAGTTTACATCAATATCATGCTTGCAAATATTAACAAGATCTAATATTAATTTTGTAAAATAAGGTTGAAAATGTTTCATCATCAAACAATTTTAAAGCATTTTCCCTTAGGAAATGCTTTCACTAACTATTTTAAAAAATCTAAGAAAGTGTTAGGTACATAATGAGCCCATAACAATCCTACTACTGGAACACAGGCCTCCTCTCTGTGAGAGGTGGGCCGTAATCCAACTCGAGGACCCAGTGCGGGTTGGTGGATGTCACAATGTCTTCCAATTTTTGGTTCTAGGTCATGCCGTCGTTTTGACAGTAGAGGTGATGAAATAATTACACAAAGTAAAGGGCCTGCCTGGTTTCGAACCTGGAGTTTTTTTGATGGATAAAATCTGGAATTAAATTATCTTGAAAAGAACCGGAGTAACCGACATAGCTTACAGAATAAGCAAACTGAAGTGGCAGTGGGCTGGCCATGTCTGTCGAAGGACCGATGGTCGGTGGAGCAGACGAGTCCTGGAGTGGAGAACGCGTATCGGCTAGCGTAGTGTCGGACGCCCGCCAGCTAGATGGACCGACGACCTTAAAAAGGTGGCTGGGACAGACTGGATGCGGAAGGCGGAGGACAGGGTGTTGTGGAGCAGCCTGGGAGAGGCTTATGTCCAACAGTGGACTGCGATAGGCTGAGTTAATAGTGTTCGAACCCACGATCTACAACTCGTAAGTCGGAGCCATTACCACTAGGCCACCACTGCTCTCGTCTTAGATTAGATTGATTTTAAATAAAACGACCACCTACTATCTTCATTTTATCATTCTGACAAATCATTCGTGTCTAAACTCTCGATCACACATTTTTTGTGTCCTCAATACAAATACAATCTTGTCCTTAATTGCCATGAAACAAAATAATTATGCGTAAAGTTTCTTAATGGAATTTAAATGAATATTAATTAACAATGTGCTAACACTATCAGGACCAATAAAAGCTTTATCTCCGAACAAACTTATCATCTTGGCGCCATGTTTACAAGAGAGTCGCCGGAACTTTTATAAATAACATTAAAAAATAATGTAAGGTTCCGTAGTGAGCTAAAATTATGAATAATAATACCAGCCTATTATTATCTCACTGCAGAGCAAAGACATCTTCTCATATAGAGAAGGCATTGATCACCACGCTTGATCAAGAAGGGTTAGCGATTTCAGGCTTAGTCCAAGACCTAATTGTGTAACACACTTTCAACTACAATCTGAATCATTTTGAAGGATATTGCTAGTCCACTGCTTCATATTTTCGAAAAATTTGTCCGCTCGAAAACGTAAATAACGCAATGAATGTTGTTGAACTATCAAAATGAAAGCCCTTGCTAGTGTAAGTGTGTTACACAATTACCCCGTTGGTTTCCTAACTATGTTTTTCTTCACCAATGTCGATAATGTCTAAGATAAACTCAGGAAGTACATACAAAAAGAAACGTAAATAGATTTACGATCACAACAATAAAAATGGTGTATCAACAACATATTTTTTTATGACATCAGCATTTTCAATATAAATTATATAAGATACCTACATAAACATCAGTAGATATAAATTACTTATCTACACTATTATGATATTTCAAATAATATTACTATTTTCACTTTCCTTTCCAACAAACCTCATTTTACAACACACTAAGCTCTTAACACATAAGTAGTCTTGCAATTATCACTAATAGAGCTGAGAAATAGTATTACGGGTAGCAATAACGCCAATAATATTAGTTTTGAGAATCGCGTGTGGTGTAATGAGAGGCAGCCCTAATAGGCCGTAATACCCATGATCACCGTAATAACCGATTCACGGGCTCTGTTAGCTCTTGTAACACACTGTTGCTTACGACTTACATGGAAAACTTCTACGTCTTGTAAAAAGAGGGGAAACATCTAAGTATATATAAAATTCAAAGTCCTCCCTGACTGATATATCAACGCACAGCCTAAACCGCTGGTCCTAGAGACATGAAATTTGGAGGGTGTGCTCATTGTGAAGAGTAGGTATCCACTAAGAAAGGGTTTTTCGAAATTCCACCCCTTAGACGGTGAATGGGGGGAGGGTGAATTTTCACGCGGACGAAGTCGCGGGCAGAAGCTAGTAACATAATATCGCGCCTCTAATTCCCCGAAGGGTAAGGCAGACTTATGTTTAAGTCCCGTGTATTTAGGGTCGAGCGGATTGCCATCAACCGAGTATAAATCCAGACTCCGGACTGCTACTGAGAAAGTCCTGATACAAAACCCGGTAACTCGCTGCCCGACCTGGGAATCGAACCCAAGACCTCATGCTCTGCAGTAGCGATTGCGACCAGAGACAAACGAGGCAGTCATTATTTTTTTATCTCTTGTCTCATCATCATCTGCCTGCCTTTTCCTAACTATTTTGGGGTCGGCTTCCAGTCTAACCGGATGCAGCTGAGTACCAGTATTTTACAAGGAGCGAGTGCCTATCTGACCTCCACAACCCAGTTACTGGGTAATACGAAACCCCTTAGTAAGACCCTTCGTTTTTATCTCTTGTCTGCGGGACCCTAAAACAGTCATATTTATATCTCGTACAAAGAAAAAGTCAGTGATGGGAATCATTTATCTCTTCGACAAACAACTAACCACAGATTATATGCACCGCGGTATCTCTCATACAGTCACACATTATCTACCATTAATTTCAATTCGAAAAGGTCCAACATTTTTCTATACATTTTAGAAAACTATCGTAGTTTCTCCATGCCGATACCACACCGTATCGTAATATTTACCAACCCGTTCCATATTTTATTATATCGCATAATTACGTAGAAAGTTTATAGTAGCACTAGTACATCTCGCAGTAATTAGCCAGGGAAGATGAGTACTCTCTCTCTACCTATGTGCAGCACTTATATAAATAATCATTAGAGAAAGTTGTAACCGGCTTGTGCAATACCGCCCTTAGATCGCCACGAATCCTGCGCCCCATCATTAACAGACTTTCACCAAGGAAATGCAATTTTCTAGAAAACGGTAGCGCGAAGACCATTGCAGTTTCTGTTTTTACCCGTCCGTGAGTCGCCGCGGGCTCTGTTACAGCATAACGTGGCTTAACTAGGCTTTGAGAAACGACCTACTTCGGCGGGAATGTAAATCGCTGTCTTTACTCCCATACGACCGCTGGACCGTCAAAAATGTGCAATTCTTGCATTCCTTCATTTGTATTAGCATAATATCGCATCGAATAATCTGCATGCATGCCATGGCATACATATCAATTTGCATAATAAACAGTGCCATAGAAGATGCACAGATATCCCACATTCCGCACCCGGGGCGTCCTTCACCTTTCGCCAAAGGAAAGGAACACGAACCCTGGCATCTCAGACAATGCTCCAAGTTGACTGTACTTGCAAAACTTTCTGCGATACTGCGCTCACGTTGTGACACTGCTTTTTGTGATGTCTTATCTGGAATCCTCGTGAAATATTGTTCACGGACTAGTTCCACGTCAGTTTCGTCACTGGCGCCTCGTCAAAGGTTATCATGCACGTAAATGGGATGATCTGTTTTAGCTTGGCGTGCTATATCGTTGGCATGCGTCCGTCTGATACTCCATTCTTAAACAAACAAAACGCTATTATTATAAGGAAATCTCATAAGTTATCTAAATATTGAAGGCACACAATGGGCTGGAGCCAAGGAAAGCTGTAACATGTTTAGTCTCGGCGTGAATCAGTCGTGATCCGTTTATAATGCCTCCAGTCAACGCCTCGCGTGTCTGTAATTATATAAAAACGTTGAGGGATTAAAGTCCAGAGGCGTAGGCCGGCCACGCGCTCTTGCGCAGGTAAGCCTCCATACACACTGGCTACAAAACACTTTTTTAATCAAGCTTTCATAGAAAGTATCTTAATAATCAAGAAACTGCAGTACCATTTTATACTCAGGTAGTCATAAGTGTCATAAAGATTTGAAACAATCATATTTAATTAAACATTCTCGTTTGCAGGGTAAAGTACAGTCAATGTGAACAACTCCTTACATACAGAGATATTAACACATGGACATAATGTATGCAAATCTTAATCTACCTTTTGTAAAACATTAATAATATTTTTTAATCTAATATTGCAACAACAGCTTTCTTTTAACAACTTTCATTCGCACTATTAAGTTTCTGAGAATGATTTACTTATAAGAGACCAGTGGGCCGGGGCTATTGAGTAATCTATTATATCTATGCCCATAAATAATAAAATTGCAAATATTTTTTTTAATATTTGTTTGTTATAAGAGTTATAACATTGAGCGAAATCTTTAATTGCTTTTCGATCAGTTTGTTTATATAATCGATACAGATGCGATAAATTATATTTCGGCATTCACCGGGTATTTTATTTTTACCCACATTAATAACGAAAATGTTTTCTATCGTCATGTATCAATTTTATTGCTCGAGTGCCACGAATATTGGTTTTATACTCCAGAACACAGAGTTCCGATAATTTTCTATTTACGTTGATGGAATAAGGACTCTAAATAGTTTCAAGAACCAGATATAATAAGGATGAGATGATCCATCCAATTTCCTAACTAGTATGTAATAGTGGTATGGTATAACTTAGCAAAACCAACCTATAATGTTTCCACTTCTGGGACAGAGGCCTCCTCTCTGTAAGAGGGAGCGGGCCATACTCCATTACGCGGGCCCAGTGCGGGTTGGCAGTTGCCACGTCTGAGAATTTTTAGGTTCTATAGGACATGCCGGTTTCTTCACGATGTGTTCCTTTACGCTTTTGAGAGCAGTGACAATGTAATAATTTACACAAAGTAAAGTGCCTGCTTGGGATCGAACCCACGAACTACAACTGAGGAGTTGGCAATGCAACCCAGGGCACGCCAAGGCCGCGACTGAGGAGTCGCGGCCGTTACCACTGGGCAGCCATTGCCCTCCGAACATGCGTATGTGACATATGTCAATAACGTGGGAGTTTTTGGATACAATAATAATAATAATATATCCAAAAGCTATATATTATTCTAGTAAATATGAAAGGTTTAATATTCTTGAAGTATCTACAGCTTTAACTGGAGAAAAACAACGTCTAACTAAAGGTAAATATTTAATTCGAAGCATTAGCTATGTTTATCTCCAATCACGTATGGAATTCAGATCAGTCTGTTTTCATTAAGGCCATGGTCGCATTCATGCGAAACGCCAAAAAACCCAAACAAACATTTTCGCATAACTGAGATGTTCACGAAGAATTTTCTAGATACTTAAATACTACAACAATAGAATAAGGTGATGGGTAAAGAATACACTAAACTTAAATAGTGAATATTTCATTCAGGCCATGGACTCAAAAAACCCAAACACATTTTCCCCTGACAATAAGTAATTAGGTACCTACTACAATAAGTATTTGTCATTTGGGGTGGAAACACTAGAGCCATGGCGTCCAAATAAAATAAATAAAAAAAATATTCAGTTCAGAAAAAGCACGGTACAATATAAAAAAAAAAACTAGTAGCAGTTTACAAGGAGTTTTAGGTGCTAGGTTTTTCTCTTCCCAAGTAAGGCAAACGCATACCTTTTTTCCATGTGCTTACCTTTTTGCCAGCCTGTTGAGTTTGGGCACATTTCCTGTTGAAAGCAATGGATGAATTTTTTTATGCCCTATTTATCCGTCCTACCGAGAGGTCGGAAGGAATTTTAAGGCAACAAAAAATCATTCCCCCTTTTTACACCTATTTTGTAAATTATGTATTTATATTTCGCTATAAAACAAATACTAAGATGAAGGCAAATATTCTAACACTAGACTAAATGAAATAGCCGAATATTTTTTCCGTAGGTATAACCAACGTGCTGGTGTCGAGGACCACCTCTCTACCGCAGCGGGGAGTCATCAAACAAAACTGAGTGAAATCAATAACGTAATGAGTTAATTGCGCAACAAAACGGCGCTATTCATCGATAGACGGCTGATGTCCGAAGATCCACGAAAACAATACCGCTTTCAATGAATGGAAGTGCTACAGGAATATTTTATAAAAAACAAATACAATATTGATATTGTATTTGTTTTTATAACACCATGTAATACTCAATAGAAGTACATAGATTCAGCGTTTTGTGTTTTTAATATTTCGATTGTGTATCTATCTATTAATGGAGCAACACGACATATCATCACGATTTGTTTCCCCGAACGATTGGGCTGAACCTATAGTACACCCGCTAGCAAGCAAGCCAACAAGAGCAAGCAATCAATGAAGCAAGAGAAAACAAGCAAGTTATTATGAGGTAATTAATAAAATGTTTCATCTGATTAATTTCCACGAGTTTCTCTTAAACTCAAAGTACTTGGTATAGAAAATATTTCATCTAAGGTCCGACCGCGCTAAATTTGCCAAAGAAATAAACAACAATGGCCGCTCGAAATTGAATAAAATCGATATATAAGAACATTTATTTTAAGTAATGTTTGTTTTCATCTAGTTAGCTCGGAGATTGAGACAAATAAAACATTACATAAAATAAATGTTCTTGTATATCGATTTTATTCAATTTCGAGCGGCCATTGTTGTTTACATCTTTGGCAAATTTAGCGCGACCGGACCTTAAATATATTATGTCTTTTGTTTTCTTCTTCACATCCTGTAACTTTACTTCTAATTAAGTTAATTATTCAAGCCGTTCACCACCTCTTTTCCTAAACCCGGAAAAACTTGTGAGTAAAAGTCGGGAACTTGTAACTTCTAAGGAAGTGAGCTTATCTGCAGCGAATAATTAAATAATGCCATTATAAATTCGCTTTTAATTGCAGATTCATATTAATAAACGAGCTGATAGAGGCTCGTTAACATCTTGTTTATAGTTGATAAGATCGGAGGAAATTAAATAACTAAGGATGTAAAAAAAATATTTTCAACCTTTTAACAATTTTTTGCTTCCCTAACTTTTCCTTACCCTTACTCGACGCATAGCTATTATGTGTTTGAAGAAGAAACTAGCCAAAATAGATATTTATCTTTTCCACAGTTTCTCTTGCTCGAACTGAAAAGAAAATAAAAGAAAGAAAAGTAATGAAAATACATTTATTTGCGGCAAACATGTCGCAGAGAAAAAACACGAAAAATAACAAATTGGGGGAAAATATGCGTCAAATCAACGCAAAACGGCCATCGCTCAGCATAATGCTATGACCCTATGCGGGACAGAGTCCCAGCGCAGGTATCAGCGAAAACTTTTCGAGTGTAGGTACCTAAACACTCTAGTGGCCACTAAAAGTCGTGAAATCTTCCGTGATGTAGCAAATCATTCGCTTCTGCACTGTGTTTATCGGAAAGATAGCTAACTCTTAAAGGGCGTGTGTTTTATTTATCGGATAAGAATGAAAGGCGGAAAATATTCCATTATCTAATAGGAATCTAATGAACGAGTATTTCTTTTCCGATTAGAACAACGTCCATAAATTGTAACTTGAACCATTTACTAATACTTCATTTGGTTAACAATAGGACTAGGCAGGTACTAGATCATATCTAACGATATTTACTCATACGCCTACATAAGTATAAAATTAAACATTCATACAACTGCCACATCCAGTGATATACCATAAAACATCATTGATACCAATCGCTGCAGACGATCAAGACAATAAACATAATTTAAACTCAAGGTTGAAACAAGAAAACATAGAAAATATTAATAGCAAAACAAATTGCAAAGAACCGTCATACAATACATTGTCGCAACACTTATGATCTAAAGGCACAAACAGGTGTAATTTAACCATAATGTCATACATGGTAAAACTGCCCAAAATAACTTGGCACACGGCGAAATAGCGAACTAACTGCAAAAGTACGGATTTTGACATAATGCCGTGACGATCAGCGCCACCGCGAAGGATCAAGATAACCTGGCCCCAGTATACACCACACGCATTTGCCTTGACTCAGAAGTACGTAGGTACCTTCTATTGCACATGAGTACCTTCAATTGACTTAATGTTTGCAAAACATTGAAGTTTACGTTTACTATGTAACATTTAACGGCTATTAGTGCTATTATGTGCGTCTTAATAACGTAATCAATACTAACGAAATAATTTCCGTTGATTGACTTTTATGGATGGACATCGTTGATGAAAGCTTTCGCGTTTAAGCAATGGCCAAGTACCGGTCCCACCTACTCGATAATGAAGCTAAAGATACGGTTCAGTTGATAGGATTTTCAATGCAAGCGATAGTAATTTGGTCGTAAACAGGACTTAAATTCCGTCGAGAGGAGGCAGGCATTACGGCAGGAGCAACCTCGGTTGCTCTACAACATACTGTGGTGATGTAGCGATAAATATACCGAGACTTAAAAAGCTTTGCTAACAAAGTTAAAGGTGTTAACGTTTTCCATACATATAGTCCGGCCGTCGAGAGAATACGTTCCTGACACCTCAGTGCGACAATTCCAGTAGCTGATAAAGATCAAATTCGCAAAACACGTACTCGCTTGTATGAAACTGAGAGTTGTCAAGAATGCATTCTCTCATGGGCCGCACTCTAAACAATTACGTATATATAAACTTCATTGACTGTAAAAAAGTTTGTTACATACCTACTTACTTAGTGGTCGTTTAGGAAGGCATGCTCAACAGTGGACGTTAATGGTGGATACTCGTACGAAAGATCAATTTGTAAGCAGTCTTTATTGTCCTTAATATTTTACATATCATAACCCCAAATCGATTTAACAGCCGAATAGTAATAAAATTCAATAGATCTTCCATTGAAGATCTTTCTACTTTAAAACAACGTGCTCTATAAATCCGTTTAAAATACTATACAAGCTGATAATAAAGAACAGTTTTAATAACGGAAGTTAAACAGAGATTCAAGTAAAAAAATGATGTTGAGTTTTTTTCTTAACACTAACGTCAAATGGTTTACACGGCAGGAAGCACAGGTTGATGCGTATCGGATGACCAAAGTACCAAACTATCCGGGATGGTTATCGCGGGATCTCATCCTGGAGTTACGAGCCATCCCGCGCCTACAGCTATCGAGCATCGGGAACAGGGCTGAGCACGACAGGTGTCCGAACACGATTTTTGTTTGTTTTTTAATCACGCCGCGAGAAACTGAATCTGTGCTTATAAAAACTTTGTTGGTGTCGATGTAAATTGATATTCTGATAATAAAGTGTTAGTTTATAATAGATGTAATAAAAGGGCCAATTAGGAGTAGTCGATCCTCTTTTATTTCTTCTCGTAATGTGGCCATAGTGGCCATTAATTCAAACCCACAATATTGTTAGCGGCACCTTTCTTCTTTCCTTCTGAAGCCTTATATATATACAGGGTGGCCGGGACATCAACGCGCAAGCGCAACCTATTGCCATAGGTACATTCGATACATGATTTTGGATCCCCCTGCGTTGAAATTTTTAGTCGGTTATAATAAAAAAAATTGCTGTTCCATACATTTTGAGCGCATAGGTATTGCACTTCTCTATGAAATAGCAGATTTTTTTTTAAACCGACGAAAAGTTTCTACGCTAGGGTGTTTAGAATCATGTGCTGAATTCAAAGTTACAATTTGCCCGTTGATTGTGCCACCCTGTATTGTTAAATCATCTGCCTCGCATTATAATATACACTTCTCTAGATTTGTAATTACTTGCATGTATTAAAAAAATCTAGATTGTACGCAGCCCTAACTCCACAGGAACTTTAAAATAACGGAAAATAAGCTGTGTGTAGGTGCATAGTTACATACTGTTGTGAAAGGATTACAGACAGTATTAACCGTTCTATTCATGTAATGACAATAGCTGGTAATTATAATTTCGCTTATTCAGATACGGTTTTAAGTGTTTGCAATGACGGCCAGTCATAACAAAGATCGTCCAACCTTCATTTATTTTGCGGATCATTTGGCCGACTATAGTGTATATTTATTTTTATCAACTTAATACATACAGCCTTTATCGTAATTATTTACCTCGCAAGTATCTAAATAAAATGAAAGCACGGCATTCATTACCGTACTTGTGCATTATCCCAAAGAAAATATATACAAGGTGGTGACGACAATTATACTCCTATACTTATACTAATATTAGGTATAAACGCGAAAGTTTGTGAGAATGGATGGATGGATGTTTGTTACTCTTTCACGCAAAAACCACTCAACGGATTTTGATGAAAATTTACAGTAATACAGCTTATACATTAGAATAACACATAGAATACTTTTTATCCCGATATTCACACGGAATTGACACTTATGCGGGTGAAACCCCGGGGCGCTGCTAGTACGATAATAAATTAAACTAGATACATAATATCTAATGCAATGATTTCAAAAGTAGTCAATGATCTAATGCCGTTCCCAGTCTTCATACAAAAATTTGGATAAAATAAATCCAAAAGTTTAGTTACTAGGTATATCTAGTCAAAGATTGGCATATTAGATGGCTATTTAGTTTGTTTGATAAAACCACTTTTTTCATTTCGATTTCGATTTATTTGATAATTCCAAACTACTCTTATGCTTTAGTATTGCCAGTGTTTCCATTTATTGTCGTATTGTTGTCTCCGCATTGTATACAATTTGAAAATAACCATGCTTTTAATATTATTTATTTTATTTTATTGGATTACTCTCGGATATATATAGATTACTCCTATTATATGCATCACTTCCTTATTGTTAATTAACTTCAGTCCAAATTAATGAAAGCCACTTGCATTTTTTTTTGCAATTTGTCCTTCTAGACACGATTATTTTATCAACATCTTAATTACACTAAGCTGTTTACACAGTACCTAATCTAATAAATCATGTTCTAATAACGCAGCCATCAAGTTTGATATCTTTATTAGATCTACATCTAACTAATATCTATCATAAAATCGATCATACTGGAACATTTTAGGCGCAGAAACGGTTTGCGGAATTTTACTCGATTGCTCCTTAATTTGGGTATAAACTCGATGTGATGTGGGTGGTTCGATTCGAGCTTTATTAAATCACGTAAAAGTGATTAAGTTGTAACTACAGTAACATGATCTGATTGGATAATTTATAATGGCCTGACTTGGCAATTATGTCCGTGCTGATCTAGAATGGAAAAAAATCTTTGAAGCGTGGGTTTAACTGTTTTCGCCCTCACTACTGCGTACTTATTTCCCTTAGGTACTGTATCTGTGATAATTGGAGAATAATTATGTTGTTGGTTGCTGCTATTGTTTATTTTTTTTGTGTTTTTTAAAACTCTTCGTGTTATGTCTAAAAATACCTGTACAAGGTTGAATTCTCAGTTTCTACCCACAGGCTACATCACCCCTGTAAACAAAAGTTTTTGTTTTCTTGGTGCACATAATACCTATGATCAATCAGTAAAATCACTCAAACTCAGGTCAGAAAAGTATGAAATTGCTGTTATTTTCACTCGCCCATATAGTAACCGTCAATTCTTATTATAAAATGTGTTGAACAACATTCCAGCACCTTGTAATGAGCGGATGTCGGGAATCGATAGCAAAATTGTGAGCATATTTTATAATTTAAACACTATCATAGCACAACTTTTTACTCTATCCGTTAAATGTCAAGGTTCAATTTCTATTGATGTCGAAAATACTTTATTGTACATAGAAGAAACTGTAAGGTACAAAATTGCTTTGAAAGTGGCCTTTATAAACTTCAGAATAGGTGCTGCATTTACATCTTGTGCAAGGGAGACTTGCAATAAATATAGGTAATAGAGACCGGCGCCAGTCGTTTTGAGCGTGTGCGTGATAACATCACAGCTTTAGGCGTCAACACCACGCCGCTATTTAAGAAATCACTAATTTGTTGACTTCAACCATATTGATATGCGTAACATTTCTGTTAAGATCAAAAACCATTTGTCTACTACAAAACGTCAAGCTGATCAAAGTAGTAAACTCTGTAATGTATCTAGTACATTACAAAATTTGGATAAATAGAAATTAATCCCCAATATTATGTAAGAATTTAGGACGTAACATACATTTCCGTTGACCAAAATATTTAATGATCAACATTCCTAAAAGACACGAGCGACCCAGATCAACAAGAATAAATCTATCATTAAATTAACACAATAAATAGGTCTTTTATGTCAACTTCGTAGGGTTTTCCGTATTGATGAGACGTTGAGGACTAAAATAGACAGAGATGCAATAGTCCCTACGTTTTAAAGAATCTGTGTTCCTCGTCCATGTGTGTTCAAGTCTCAAGGAGAAACAAGAGTGGCGTTCCGTGTAGTGCAAGTGAGTAATCAGCCCTTTGTTTGTTCGCAGACAACACAAGGATGCGCCAACAAAATTAAAACATATCCAGTGTGTACACAACGGGGAGTTTGTCCTGTGCAAACTGTGTGAAGCACTGACCTCAATTTTTCACTGAAGCCGCTTTTGATTAACAACTGATAAACTTCCTTATTGCATGCTAATTATGGATTTTAGTGACAGAAAACACTGAATAATGCGCGTTAAAATCTGAGGAGAATATTAATATTTTGATATTGATCAACAACGTCGATTTATGAAAAGTTTGATCGATCTATACAGTAAAATTATTAACGTTGCATTAAATCAGAATTATTAAAATGTTAAAATGTCAAAATTACTTTCATGTTAAAATTAAAGAACTCATTTCTGCAACAGTACGCGATATGCTACGTTTCCCACAACTATATTATTTGTAATCAATTGTACATGAATACGAATGTTGTTAGCGCAAGTCCAAGATTGTCCTCGAGGCTTTGCTTGAACTCATTATTACTCCCCATAATTCTTCGCGTCTCGTCTGGATCCGGTTTATATTGTTACATACTTTTCACTGTTTATAGGCGATTTATAGTTTCTTACACATAATGAACGGTTGAAGGCACTACGTACATACTTTGCTGCAATTTGCACGATGTTAGCGCCATTAAAGCTCGCCTTTTCAATATCAATCTGGTTCACTTAGAAGTCTTCCTATCTAGATTCTTGGAATCGCATCAATTTTATGTCCGCAGTCAATAACTTGGTGAAATAACTTCAGAGAATTTTACTCTATATTTCTGTCTAGCCGCACTTTTGTCCACTGTTATTTTCTCTGCACAATCTATCCTTTTCCGGTACCTATTGAGATTGGTTTCGCCCACTTTAACTCGTCTTGCCATCAAGGATGTCCCTAGCATGATTACCACTTTCCAGACGCCCAGAACTCTAATTATTATCACCAGATAGGTATTACGTCTTAAAATTAATTACTAACAGCATATGTATCCAGAGCAGAGATCTGTATAACGAAGCCGATATATTGAGTCACGGTGCTGGTCGAGTCATGATTCAGATGTAACGTGTTACATGCTTTGAGTGACACTATCGAGCGGCCCGTCTGCCGTTGTACATGCTTGTAATAGCCGATCCTCCGGTATACGCATAATCAATACTTTAGATTGATGTACTACTTGTAGAGGTGTCGCCATGACAGTTGTGTTCAGGAAGTTATTAATGTTTGTATGAATGGTATAGTTGTAAGTGGTTTGAAGAGTCATTCGTATCATCTGCTTGGCGGGGTAAAATAAAAGGATATAAGGTAGTCATGGGACTTGATTAGACTGAATTCCGCATTGAAGTTAAAGTAAAATGTTATAATGAAATACTTAAGTAAAATCAAACCTAGTCACTAGGTAGAAATAGCACTATAGCGTGTTCAATCATATAAAATCTATCTGCATCATTATCAAACTGCCTTCCAGTGAAAATGCAAACATTGATCGTATCTACCGGCTCTATCAATACATTACACGCACGAAAATAACATGTTTGTATTATGAATCTCACTTTCATATCACTCACAGTCATAACATAACTGTGCTGTCAGATGTACAGTAGCGGATCAGCGTCATTAGCCACGACCACGAAGCTTGATTTACGCAATATGTGCTTTACAAATTAGCCGTTTAGTGTTATCTACAAACCCGCTTCGAGCGGTGGAGGTGCCGTATTTATTTGTACTCATAAAACTTGCCTAGAAGCGATACGAGAGTTAAACTCTGTCAATTAATAAAAAGATCATCATAAAAAATGAATTATGAAAGTGAGAACAAATTGCTTCGCGAGGATGTGTGTTTATACGAGTCCAGAAATAATAAGACGCAAAGGAATATAATTAATCCTTTTATTGCGTGTTTTATTTGAACTGGTCGTTGATGTATGGTCTTCATGCAAAGCTGAGTTATAAGTGGAGATTTCATATTCACAACCGATAGAGCTATAAAGGCTATTTTCTAATCTCTAAATCAGATTACAATGCGCGGGTACGGTTCATATAAGTCACGCTCTTAACATTTCCAGTCTCTATGACTCTTTGGAAATTATTTCACTTTCTCCGATGCATCCGATAGGTCCCAACGACGACTTCTCATTCGTCAACTATTGGACAGGTGCCTCATTGATTATCAGCATTAGACTCCATTAAGTGTTTAACTCGATACCATTCGCTTACCGGTTTATGTTGTACAATTATTCAATTTAATCTCACGACTTTTTTTCCGAGTTACGACACTTGTGCAATATTTATTAATGTCGCGTTTGTTACCAGTTATAATGTATATGGGAACTCGTGTAGATATAGGTGGACAATGGCTTCCAACATTTTTCAAATCTTTAATTTCTGGTGAAATGAACACTTAAAGAGATGGTAGGTACTCGTAAATTAGGCGTGGGTCATGACCATGGGGAGTATGGTCCGCACTATGAATTATATCTTTTCTTCGTGATTTTGCATTAACAAAGTCCATTTTTATCAAATCTTTCATTCTTACAAAAGAACTGTCAAGTTGATCTTCATATCACATCCTTTGAAATACTTTGTTTCATTATACGTCATATGGTTTCCTGATTTTTATTTTTTTTATAGCCTTGTCGCAAAGCCAACGTTAGCCAGACTGTATTCTTTAAAAAATCTGTAGGTACAACTCCATCCATAAAGGCTCCCGCAAACTGGCGTAACGCGATAGCGCGACGCGGCTCTAGTAGAACAATTTCTATGAAAACTTCAAGGAAATTCGATTGAATCGCATCGCACTGTTGCTTCGCGCCAGTCTGCGGAAACCTTTAAGGATAAATATAACCAAAACTGCATTGTGGAAATAACCTTGAATGTATCGTAAGTACCTACTGATGAGCGTTAATTAAACACTACATGATAATAATCCGTTCTGGGTATTTTGCAGTAAACCAAGTGTATAACAAGTCGAACGCGCAAACACAAACAATTTACAAGGACATGTCGCGGTTATTGCGGCCACATACACACTCAACATTGTAAACCTACTCTCTTCAATCAAGGCCCTCACATTCGAAAAATAACTTCCTCAGAAAGAATCTCGCTGAAATAAAATATTTAAGTTCTTGAGAAAGTATCAGACAATACTAAATGCGCTGAGATAATATTTTATTTGACAAGAACATCACTACACAAAAGAACGTATGTCATTCTAAATACACCGTCGAGACAGTCATTCATATCATTGTTTCATGTCCTATTGTCGATTGAGATTTCTATAACGTACGAGTATGTTATCCACGTTTTATGTTCAGCTGCTCTTTAGCCTTATTCAGTAAAGTAAATCAGAGATCATCTCGTTGGCAGGGCTATCTATCATTAGATCCGAATCACGTACCAGTCCGATCCTCAGTCATGCATAAATCTCAATGACCGATTCCATCCGAGACAAACACGAGCAATTAGACGAAACTTGTAATCGTTTAATCTAAAGCGAGAGATGAAAGTGGCTGATAGTTTATCTACTGGATCAAGCATCCCGATGCACGGACACTACGGCTTACCTACTACATGTCATATTCTTGTCACTGCGATGCCGCATCTTAGTACGTCGTGAATGATATCGTTTCTATACTTATTTCATTTCATCATTACGCTCAATTAAATACGCTTCAGGTACTCCGATTAGATTAGAATGATGAACATGTACGGTAAATATTAATAGATCAGCTTTATGGAACAGGTTACCTACAGTGGTCCGTACGTCACTGGCTGTCCGCTCGGGGCGTGCTATCATAGCATCGTGTACATCATCGCAATTTTACACAGTATCCTGTCCGATTACATCTAAAGCTTTCACCCGCCTCGTCGATTGCTGATTCATTAAATTCTTTAATTGACGTTAAATATCGCGATGATTGCGAAGGGTCATTCGTTCTTGACCTCACTTCTATGAATTAGTGACAATGCTTTTATAGCTATTGTGGATTTAATCATTTCTTTGTCGAGTGGTTATTGAATAGATTTTTAGTTATACGTTTTCCATTCATTTAATGATTACTCTTTCATTACCAATTTTATGTTCTTCATTAATTCTGCTAACCTCGCGTGAGTCAATATTGGTATAGCAAATGTAGACATACTGTTTTATAAATACCAGACGAGAATTTCTCGTACCGATGGTATTAAACGTGGTTCCGCTACACCTGCACGGTGCACAGCCGCACAGCGCTGCATAGGAATCTACGACGGAGCAGATAGCGATCGCTACCCTCGACTCGGCCGCTCCGCTCGCGCTGTGGCAAGCGGAACGTTGGCGCCACTAATGCGATCAAGGGATCCGATTTATTAGTCATATCTCTGCATCGGCCGATACACCTGTACGTGCCCGATTTAATGCCACAGCGGAACAACTAAGGGAACATTTTATTGCCCATTGCGTAACGACCATGCTTACCTATTGCTAGTTACTTGTATAACCATTCGAATCTAAACTGTCTACTTTGTAAATTGTAACGTATTTATTTACTGACGTGCTCTTGAACTTGATCGCGTTATCAACAGTTGTAGATCTGTCCGATTATTTTCAGCTCTGCCGGCTCAGTAGCGAAACTGTCGGATATCGTTTGTATAACATCATCAATGGATTCCAATGCGTAATTTCTCCGAGACCTTGAAATTGTACTTGTTGCTTTCACATGTAGCGGACTTGTAACGTCACATTCGTCTTTGCGATAGGTTTTATCGATAGATCGGACGTGGTGCGGGAGTGCTCCGACATGCAAGGTCGAGTCGTGGCGAAACTCTCTCCGGCCATTGACTACCCTGTCCGATCAATATAAGTTGGACGCCGGCGAGCCTTGTCCGACGCAGACCGATGTGACACCCGGACACTTCGCCAGTGAAAACAGAAACTCATTAGAGCTTTTAACGACATGTATACGAGGTGCAACACATTGCGATTGATTTGACGCTATCGCGGCATTATGATCTAAGAAAGCGTCTGATGTCTGCACTGATTCGCTTTCCAAAGTTAAAGAATATATCAAGACAATCGGGATCGATTTGACGACACAGCCGGGTATGGTGTTCCGGCAATGGAACAGCCGGTGGTATATCTATGTGTTGCACCTTGTTACAGTCTTGTTCAGAAGATGTACGAGCTGGGCTAGACGAAAAATTTTCTGATGCCAAGATGTTCAATGTTTCTAGTTTCGTTTTAACATTATAGCCATGAGTACGTGTTCCAATCGTTTTTATAAGAACCGTGTGTTCGACACAACGTATGTTATACGAAGTTCGTATTATAAATGTAGGTAAGTTATTTTTGTGTTTAGTTGTAGTATAATAGGTAAGTATAAGTATATAAGAGCTACATTAAAACTTATGTTCAGGAATGAAGATTTTTTTAAACTTAAGAAAATTAAACTCGGAATTATGACTTCTTCGGCTCTGGTGTTGAGGGATGATTGGTAATAGAAAAACAAATTAATTATCGTATAAAAATGTATTATAATGAGATAACTGGAGCCCTTTACAACACACAAACTTTTATCCATTCATAGTTCAATATTTACAATGTTTATGTTTAAAATTCATCATAATTCTAATGCGAGGTGTACAACCGTATCTTTTTATTTACATATAATATAAGTTTTATTTACATAAATCAATTTCATAAGTATATGGCTGACATTCATACCGATATGCAACGTCTATATTTTATAACAACATCCGTCTCCATATTCACAAATGGAGATATTTTGTAGGATATCTACAAACGTAGAAATAACATGATTGCCTTACAAGTACGATAAAACTAAACTATATCTAATTATATACAAACCAGTCTGGGGGATTTACAAAGTACGTTTTAAAAATAATTTTATAATAATTTAAATGCTCAGCGATGGTCGTTTCTTTCTGACACTTTTGCTGTTTTTTCCGAATATTGTGCCAATTACCTGAAAATAAAAATAGATTTGTTAAAACGAAGTCATTAAAAAAGAGTTAAGAACTTAAGTTTGGTCCTCCGTTTAAAAACATAATTATAGTGGCGTGTTCAAAATAAAATCTATTTCCCTAAAGGTTAGGTACTCCAAATTACACCCCCTTTCTTTCCCCTAAGATACCCTCAAAAATAAGTGTGAATCACACGCTGTTTTTTTTAAGTCACAGAAAGAGCTTCAGGGAACTCACCTTAGAGACAGAGTAGGCAGCTAGCTTGCGCCTGGGCGCGGGCAACAAGAGCGCGAGCGCGCGCGCTTCCCGCAGCAGCGCGTGGAAGGCGAGCGCAGCGCCCGCGCACGACTCCGCCGCCGACACCTCGTAGAACTGACAGCCGAATCTCAGCGACAGTTCTTGACCCTCCTCTGCATGGACCTCCCTAATTGATAAAAAAAATATTCGTAAGCTTGTGTGTAAAGACTTGGGCCGTAAGTCTGGCTTGTCCAAATGCCAATCACATCAGCCAGAAGTGGCAGTGATTAATTACTGATGATATGAAAATTGACTTGTGATGGTTATCAGTGTCACGGATTCAATCGTCATTCGTTTCATTATAGGCATAGACGTAGACATGTATTTAAACTACATGGACCGCAATAATCTAAGTAGACACTTACATGACACCCAGTTTAATAAAAACAAGAAGGTTAGAACAGTTAAATTCATACCTGGCGTGTTCGAGGTCACGTTTGTTCCCCAAGAGGGTGACGGCGGCACAGCCGGGCAGTCGGGTGCGTTCCAGCAAAGACAGAAGTTCGGCAGCAGCGAGGAATGACCGGCGCTCGCACACAGAGTAGACCACGGCGAACGCGTCGCCCCATCGTACGTGCTCTGCTAGACATCCACGAATCTACGAAGAAACATGTCTATTAGAAACTAATGGAACCTTAAATTGAATTGGTAGTGCCTCAAAGGCAATTAAGGGCTCCATAATGCGGTAATCCAGGATCCGTTTGAGTCAATAATCACAAAGAAGTGACGTAGTACAGGAACTGTTGGAAGGGATAAATCCAGACATACACTTAATATTGAACTTGTGTGTGGTGTACGAAACTGCGGTTACCTACTCGGTCTTGTAGTTATGGATATTATTTCTTATTTTGGTTGAAAACTTTTAATTCTGGGCTCTAAATAGAAGATCCCAATTGTAGACATGTTTTTTTTTTATTTTGTTAACCACCTACAGAAACAATAAATAAAATTCTATTGACTATATTTTATTCCAAATCGTAACAGCTTGAAAGATATGCGCAGATTACAAGTGGATTCAAAAGGCCATATCAGATGCGAAACGTTTAGGCGTTGTATAATTGTAAAAGCTATGTTCATTCCTTTCAACTAAGTCCATCCATCTAATATAAATCTGACTAACCCTCAGAATCCTCTAGTTATGCTATGTTCTGTGGACTGGATTCTACTACGCTACTGAAAATTTTAATATGTCCTTAATTGTCCTGCCCGAAGAATTTAGGAGAAGTGAAAAGGACCTGAATAAATTAAATACTTTTGAGCTACTAAACCTAGCTCAGACACAACTAGGTAAGAAATTATTCAGAAAGCATTTCTAGTTCCTATATAAATGTATAATCATTGTTTCAAGAATAATGCATGGTATTTAAAACCCTATTGCGCTCGATAAATCTTAATGCAAAATTAATGTTCACCTCGAGCCCGAGAATCTGGAATAGCTAAAATTGTAAAATAAAGTCATATAATTGTAAATAAAGTCGCGAGCCATAACTGGTACTCGGAATCTGGTATCGGGGCCAGTCGCTTGCACCGAATAAAATCACCGGTTGCGCAATAATACGAAGCATCCAATCTATTCTGTTCTTTTAGTTCCGTTATCGATGCGTTTAATAAACATCATCGTTGTTTAGAAAACAAAACTGGTTTAAGAATAAGAATCACTGCGCGCCCATACAATAACAATAAAAGTATAACAATTACGTAACACGAATTCCCCCGTGTATTCTATCGTAGCGTAGGTTCGTACGTAGGATTTTGCCCGCAGGCACATCGATGCAGCAACGGCAACGATCGCATCTGATAAGCCGATACAAGCCACATAAACTTCGTCTAATTAAATTGTACTGCGGCCATCAGCCGCTGGTCCGCTACCAGCACAGCCCACAGCAGATTAACATCTCCATTGTTTAATGGTAAATTAAGTTTGACCGTCTATCTCTACGTTTGCTATTCGAGCTTCGAGTTTTAATCTTATCGGCGACGCGACGTCGAGCCTTTTGTTCGTAGTGACTGATATTTTAGTGTTAACGCTAAAAGCAACATCGTGGTAGGCTCGTTACTTACCGCGCAATTAGATGTATCTAGTATTTCAACTTCTGAAACGGCACCGTCGAAAGCCACTCTGTGCTGATAAAGGAAATCTGAAACAAGAGAGTACGGTATAGAAATGTGCGTAACGATCGCTTTTGTGCTGATATTGTTGTCGTCATTCGATAAAGACAGCATTTACTATGACATCGAGTACTGAAAGCGGTTTCCTTAACATTTTAATTCACGTCCTGAGAAAGACGGCGCCCAGCTGACGCAAACACGTCATATTTAAGGTCGGAAGGAAGCAGACATTTTAATTTAAATACTTAATATTGTACTACTGTAATAAATGACAGACATGATTGAAGTTTTTTGTAAATTAACCAAGAATTGACGTCATTAAATGTCAGTTCGATAGTTTATTGAATTTACCAATATCATATTAATATTAGCGTTCATCTACGTTCATAATTATTTTAAATACAATGATCAAAAAGAGATAAACACTTTTTATTATGATATTAATGATTCATCGAGTGAACTTTACTAACCTCCTGTCGAGCTATATTCTCCGATGTACCGCTTTGTTAGATAACGCACGACCACCGCTGCAACAAAAAGAAAACCAAATGAATAACATTGTAAGAAGCACGCCTTCAGCGAAGACATATTGTAAACAGGCGAACAATTAAGAGGTCGTCACTCCCAACTTTCTAGAAGCGAGTGGATCAAACACTGATTAGTCCTTTCACTCCTGGAATTTCCATCAAAGGGTTGTACACAATACAAACAGTTATCAACAACAATGACAAGGCAAGTTGCGTGAATAGAGGCGGTCGTAAGCTACCGACGAAATGAAGTGTGGAGAATCCTGCAGCCCATCAAAAGGAACTAGTGGCGCTATTCAACAAGCTGATTGCTTGTCCGGCACGACCGCCTCGGACGTGAGATTACGTTGGTACTTCACCCTTTGAAGTGTAATCGTTATAGCAGTTTCTATAATTTGGATGATGAAAACGAGTAATTTGAATTCTGAACACGTAAGTTAAGGTGCCAAGCAGAAATGCACAAAACATGACATATTACCTACCTAGTGCTCATTGTGTAGAGGTCGTTAAATAAATGTAGTCAATGTCCATGTTAAGTTTTGATGGTCGTGCGCTAATTAGGTAGGTACTAATACGCTCATATCTTAATAATAAATGCGAATGACTAATGATTCTCGTAGGAATATATACGAAAATGCAAAAATAAAATGAACATACTATTATTCTTAGAGTATCGTGTGTTTTTAATTTTAAGATTTAGCTGCAAAGTCTACAATTAGTCAAATTATTTTTATGATAACCACCCCAATATCAAGTCGTCGAGATATACTAAACAAAAACACATCACAGAAGCCTAATATGCAAATATAAAACAAAAGCCTTATATATTTCATTCTAGATAGACATCTGTTTTCGTAACAAATGCTAATTAACATTCCATTACAAGAATCGTTTACAACATCACCGAGTGGATAATACTCCCGAATGAGTTATCGCCGTTACTATTTGTGTCAGAATCTTGACCCACGGCAGTTACACAAGAGTCCACAATGCTTTTATGCAACTGCAGCACGTTGTCGCATGACAATGGACTTGGAATGCATTCCGTACGCATTCTGGCGCAGACGGTTAAGGCTAGGATAGGAAATCTATTACCTTACAATACTGAACCATTCGTGGCATGACGACGTAACTATAAGGAAACGATTGTGCTCTCTCATTTTAAAAGGAAAGCACTGTGTAGTCCTCTCTGATTCAATTAATTTTCGATTTTCATGGAATTCTAAAGATATCTTGAGACTTGCGAAATGGACATTAAGAATTTCTTTTAAAAGTACTAAAACAGTTCAAGGAAACAATCGATGTTTACTAAAAGGAAAAACACACGGGTTCATAATAAAGTTACCCTCACACAGCGTGCGTGTATGATGACATTAATAATTGAGAAAGAAGATCGATATCTCCGATATTTGATTGACGACCAGCAGCCGATAAAACATCGTCACGTCAATAAAGCAGCGTGCAATAAAACCTTTTCAAGCGTTGATAAAAATTACAACACACCACAATATATCGTAGTTTATGAAACACGATCGAAATTCCTCACTCTCATTTTTCCTTTCGATTTTTTCCCCGTGTGCATTGAGTATTAAATGCATTACTTTCTCTGCGATCCGATTACGTACATAATCGTCGAGTGATAAAGTTTCATCGGTCCACTTTTAACTGAAATATGCGGAATTGAATTAAAATGCTGTTTTATATTCGGTTCTATATTATTTTTATGTTAGACTGGTAGAACCCTTGGCATTTTACCATAGCAGTTTTTCTGGATTTTACGACATCCCTAATATAGGCAGTTCAGCTCATTTGGAGAAACATCAACGTAACTGGTACTTTTTTTTAGGTCTATGCTTTCCTAACGTAAATACGCTTCTGAGGTATTTGGCATATTTAACACATTTTTGGGAAAAAATACATTAAGTCGATATTTCTCCAAATGAGCGATATACTTAGTTCTCCACCTCTCTACTCTACTAAAAATAATACCTATAATTTTTTTTAATTTCTCTACTACCAGACCTAATGGCGCAATGTCCTAGTGTGACCTCAGTCCTTGAAGTTATTAGTGCTTCAATTCTTTATTACTGTCAAAACATCCTCATTTAGACAAACATGGTATGTTTAGCTTTTTACGGCCCAGACAAAATCCACAAAAAACAAATTCAAAATTATGTATGGCCATTACGATAATTACGGCACGTAGGTATGTACAAAACCAAAAAATAGTTACTGACAAAGTGAATATACATAATTTTGAAACGATTTACCATCAATTTACTTGTAATAAATTTACCGCGCTTATTGTGGAGGATCAAAAAATGATTAACGAATCTTCTCTGACGAGGCTCCAATAAAAAATTACATCAAATTATAATCATCGAGGCATATAAGACAAATTACTGTGATCAAACAACACGGCACCACGTGGGTTGATAGATCGAACGTTATCTTCAAGAACAATGGATGTAGCTATCGACAGGAATCTTTAGGGTAATTAATAGATTACTGAACACATCCATCATGTGTCGAACTGACCATCATGGACTCCAATAGCAACCATTATTACTTTGACTTGGTTTCTTTTGATACCGGTCTAACATATTAGTGGGAGTCATGACAACAATTGTGACATCAATACCAGATGTTGCAACTTGGGAGAGGTTTATGTCTAGAAGTTTGACTGATTGAGTTGCACTAGCAGAAACGTTTTAAGGTCAGGCGGACCAGATTCAACAGCAATTAAGTTGTTAAAAGCTGAATTTGCCTCAAACTGTACAAATAATATGTCTAGTTCTAAGGAATCTTGCTCGTCGTATTTTTCTTTTTTCTCTTTATTAATGTTTTCTGCTAACTTCCCATTTTTCAAGTCAATGTTTTAAGTGTTTTTATCTGCGTGTACCTTTCTTATCAACTTTCCATAAACAAAAAAAAAGCCATATGCCAATATTAAAAAAAACTTCAGTCTTTAAAACTTTCCAGTCTCTCTCCGGTAATTTTTGTCACCTATGTTATTTCCGTAAATATAGGACGCATTGGTTGCATTTAAAATGCTATGTTCAAAGCTGCTTTCAATGTTTTGCCATCTTTATGAGCCTAAACTTCACTAACCAAAAGCCCTTATTTAAACACGGCTTTTAAAATTATGTCTTCAAAGTCATGCCAAACAAATTATGTAGAAACTCAATCATATGGATACATTACAAGTGAATATGTCAGAATCCGCGAGGTAAGGATGTCGACGATGCTTCAATACCTCCTCGCTGCACTCATTCATCATGCCGTGAGAAGGTCGTCGCACGGAGCGCTGCGCCCGCGCCGACCGACGCACCGCCCGAGCCGCCACATTCGACCAAACCAATAAAGCTCATACCATTATCAATGTGGTTATTAACATCCCATTCTGGCACGTTCGCGACACTCCCGGCAAAAAATACATATACGCAGGCCCTTTATAAAAGCAATCTTTCATAACATCAAAAAATTGTGGCTCCTTTCCAAATTAAAGTTCGTTGCTCTCCGAGCACAATTCATTTCAGACAAAAAAAAAAATGGACGCACGATGACATGTAGCACTCTGCGGTGGACGCGTTAATTGAAATATTTTATTGACTCAACATAATGAATATTTTTAGTGTTTCAATTTTAACAGCCGGATAACCACAGGGAGCAAAGATACATATCATATTTTTGTACGAAGTATTAACGTGACCCAGATAGTCTGGAACGATATTAAGTGTAGGGCACCGTCGCGACTTCGCGGTAACGGAATTCACTATAATGCGAAAATAAATGGCCTCATGAAGAATGAGTTTCGTGAATAATGTCAGTACTAAAAGGTTTAATGAGTAGATAATGCTCCTGAGGGCATTTAACGACGACGTGAACGGCGTATCCGTGACAGACAAGCGCCACTCCCACGAGGCCGTCCGTGGACAGGATCTACATTGAAACAATTTCGCATGTCGGGCCGGCTCGCTCCCGTCTGTAATGAATTGCAAACGCATGCGTCTCGGAGCGCTCGCAGCCGGTCCGTCAGCCGTCCGCCAGCCGACAATTAGGGCGGTGCAATTACAACCAGTCGCGGCGACTCGGCCGGTGGGTCAGCGGCGCGATTTCCCGACAACTGCGACGCCTGGCGCCACCAGACGACGTTGTGTAACTCTTAAACGACCGATCAACCATTAACGCTGCCGTCGAGGTCGTTGCTCTACACATGTATATCACACGCCAATACCCATGTTTGTAAAGCAAAATTAATCAGCCATGATCGTGAATCACCGACAAATTGAGTAAAGCCATTTTACAGATAATGTAGTCGACAACCTTTATAAACGTTCTGAACAAGTGGATACTCTATTTTTACCCCGATTGTTTTCAGAGCTTATTTTGGTAGACCTTCTATAACATATTCGTAGAACTTAGAACATATTTTTGTTGATATTGAGGATGAAGAACAATTTGATAGACTTTTAGGAATATGTTATCTTTAGTAGTTCATCCTAGCAACGAATCTGTCGCATATCTGACTGACATGGAAGAAGAAATTCAATCGTCCATTTTTATATGATTAGACAACCCTTGTTATTAAGGAAAAAACAACGTGTAAAAAAAACATAGGTACGTTTTTTTCCAGCAAGGATTCAATTGGATTGGCTTGTTTTATAACGATCAATCAAGATGTGTTCGTGTCAGGAAGACCAATTTTGTCAAAATGCTGTATTGCATCGCTAGATTGAATTGAATGACTGATAAAATGAAGTCACAATACAAAAAGAATAGAATAATACAAAAAATTGGTGAGTGATGAGGAGAGGAATGGATACAAAAATATAATCAACAAATCCTAGATAGGTACTAAAACAGGCAGAGAAATACTTGAATTATGAAATTACAGTCATGCGAAAGAACAAAGATTGGAGGAAAACGAATCGGAAAACTAAAATGAAATCCAACAATATGAAGAGAAATTACTGAAAAGTTGAAACTGATTGATAAGATTAGTAGAGCGTTTATCTAGATTCTCGTTAATGTTGGATTTGTTGGATGTTTGCAGGGCGCTTAAACATCGTCAGATAGATTGCGGACTAAGTATCGAGCAAATAAAAAACTTTTTTACAAAAAAAAACAACCGACTTCCAAAAAAAACACTACAAACTGAAAAATAACTTTAATTTTGGAAGTCGGTGTCGTTGGTTCCACATTTTCGTTTTTTTGACACCGACTTCCGAAATTAAAGTTATTTTTCACTTTGTAGTGTTTTTTTTGGAAGTCGGTTGTTTTTTTTTTTGTAAAAAAGTTTTTATTTTTCGCTTTTTAGTTGTACCTACCCCATAATACAAATTCATATAACACTAATTGCTATGTGAATATTAGTGACAGGAAGATAAACATCATCAATATAAACTAAGTGGAAAACAAACGTATTGTTGAATCTAATTCCAAAACTACCCAAGCAAAGTTCATAAAATTTATATGGGACCACCTCTGAAGCATACCTTATTCATTAATTAGACTAGATGCTGATAATCCTGGCTGCAGCATCAGGCCAGACTTATGTCAACATTGCATTGAACTTATAATTTAGTCCTGTTTAAAATGAGCCCAAACACG
This sequence comes from Hydraecia micacea, assembly GCA_914767645.1. Lineage (NCBI taxonomy): Eukaryota > Metazoa > Arthropoda > Insecta > Lepidoptera > Noctuidae > Hydraecia > Hydraecia micacea. The sequence continues at coordinate 12,192,585 of OU611783.1, read as the reverse complement.
ACTACGGTGCTGTAATTTCAAGGTTTGTACTTTTTCTGATGCTCCTGGCTTCAACATCAGGTCTCTCTCGTGTTCCTCATTAACAGTACATTTATCCACACATCGAGCCCTTTTCAATGAGCCTAAACACGACATATCTGCTGTTAGTTGTCGAGGAGTTAGGCACTCTGCAGACTATCCTGATGCAGCATCAGGTCATGACATGATGATCATGAGACCAAATGTGGCAAATGCCCTATCCATACCAAACATCAAAATAATTTACTAAAACGGGACCCTTGCCTGTTCGAGTAACTTCTTACTGTTAAGAAGTTGTACCTTCCATCATCAGCTCAGCTACCTGAGATGGTGACAACCATACGCAAATACACAAGATACTTCATAAAATATGCGAAAAACAATAAGCGAGCCTATAAAATTTGAGGGTTGCCCTCGATTTCTCTAAGAACCCATCATCAGATCCCGACTTGTTGACTATGGGACCATTTGGGAAGTATACCCTTTCCAACAAAAAAAGAATTTTTCAAATCGGTTGGCAAGCGACGGAGTTATGCGCGAACAAACCTAAAAAAAAAAAAAAATACAAACATTCGAATTGAGAACCTCCTCCTTTTTTAGAAGTCGGTTAAAAATCAAACGAGCCTGTACTCGAGATAAAACAATGCATTAGTCAAATATGCTACGTTATCGTTATAAATATTGACATACAGGAATGCCATTGAATAATTTGTTGTGCATGATAAGCCCTCGTACCCACGAGCGATTTTTTATCGCGGCGATTTTTAACCCCCGACGCAAAAACGACGGGGTGTTATAAGTTTGACGTGACTGTGTGTGTGTGTGTGTGTGTGTGTGTGTGTGTGTCTGTCTGTGGCATCGTAGCTCCTAAACGGATGAACCGATTTTGATTTTGTTTTTTTTTGTTTGAAAGGTGAATTAGTCGGGAGTGTTCTTAGCTATGTTTGATGAAAATCGGTCCAAAATGGCCGCTGCCACAAAATGGCGGATTACATAATTTTTCACAACTCCCTCAATATGGGTATCAAATGAAAGGGCTTGACTAGTAGAATACTATACACTATGACAAATTTCAAATCCAAGATGGCCGCCGCCAGAAAATAGCGAATTACGTTTTTTTTTACAACTTCCTCAATATGGGTATCAAATGAAAGAGCTTGACTAGTAGAATACTATACAATATTACAAATTTCAAATCCAAGATGGCCGCCATCACAAAATGGTGAATAACATTTTTTTTTTCACAACTCCTTTGATATGGGTATCAAATGATGCCCTAGCTAGATTGATGAGGAAAGTAGAGTGATGACTGGTACCTAGGTCCTAACGATTTATTTAGCTTTTAATACATTATTTACTACATTATCATTACCTTTATTTTTTCAATAAAACCGTTTAAAAAAATATAATTATATAATTAAGCCAAAGTATTTGGACTACTATCATTATCCAGGGAGAAAACAGAGGAATACGTTAATATGGAATGAACGCCAACGACCACGAGTACCTAACTAGCTTCACTGTGGTAAAAATACGTACAGCTTCGTAGATTTCGGCGAGTCACGTGTCGATCGTATAGCATGTTTACTAGTTATATAATATTATAAAGTTTAAAAAGCAAGAAATAAAAGTTAAATTAAAAATTTAAAAAACCCCCGACTCAAACAAAAACCTCTAAAAACTAAAAAATAATATATATTGGCCCTTTAAGTTTAATAGAAGTTGCAGGAAATATTTTGATCCAAGCGTCCTCACGTCGGGGGACGGCTAATGAAAACGCCAAACAGATGAGGCTTAAACCCAGCAATAATGAATGTATGCTATTGTAGAAAACATAGCTCTGCTGTTAACTTCCAATTTTCATTAGCCGTCCCCCGACGTGAGGACGCTTGGATCAAAATATTTCCTGCAACTTCTATTAAACTTAAAGGGCCAATATATATTATTTTTTAGTTTTTAGAGGTTTTTGTTTGAGTCGGGGGTTTTTTAAATTTTTTTTATCATGCACTGGATTTTCAACATACTTAGGTACTGCTTAGCGCCGCAAAGTTAAAAACCCAATAGTGGTGCCGATTCCCTTGTTCACAAACTAAACTAAATTTAAGTTCAGTGCATATTTATCTTTCTATTTCATTAAGAAAAGGACAGAAGATAAATTTTAGTTTAGTCTTGTCAAATTAATCAGTGCCTGACACTACTGCGTACAAGTTTAGACGTGATTAAAACCTTGCCTACGAAAATGACCTATGAAAATTTACGTCAGGTGCTGATTAATTTGACAGAACTAAACTAAAATTTATGTTCTGTCTTTTTCTTAATGAAATAGAAAGAAAAAAATGCACAGTACTTAAATTTTGTTTAGTTTGCGAACAACAGAATCCGCACTAGTGCATTTTTGACGAACTGGGATGCACTCTCTTAGATCCTCAGTGCTCGGCTCAACACCAAGAGTTGAAAACGCAGTGCGCGATAAAAAATTGCCCGTGCGTACCTGGCCTAAGAGGCGGGCAATTAAATATGTGTAACTCTATCATAGCTTAGCATACCTGATACAATTTGCAATGTAAACTAGTATGTAGGTGTATAATTATTATAAACAATGTAGATAAAGTCCGACCGCGCCAAATTTGCCAAAGATGTAAACAACAATGGCCGCTCGAAATTGAATAAAATCGATAAACAAGAGTATTTATTTTAAGTAATGTTTGTTTTCATCTAGTTAGCTCGGAGATTTAGACGAAAATAACAAACTAACATTACTTAAAATAAAAACTCTTGTTTCTCGATTTTATTCAATTTCGAGCGGCCATTGTTGATTACATCTTTGGCAAATTTGGCACGGTCGGACCTTAAGTTGTCCTTCTTGTATAAAATGCTTTGTCTAGAGATGTGTCTAGGATGTTTCTATTAGGACAAATAAACATTCTGCTACCTTTATAAGCATAAAATCAGATTTACCTACTCATCACTAAGTATAGTCGCAATGTTTTAGACATCCAGGAAAATAATATCATACCTATCATGTATGAGGATGTTGAGTTTAAAATAAACTGTTAAAAACTTATAAAAATGACTTTTAAAAACATCGTTTTAAAATAACGCTATGATTATGACTGTAATTTTCCTTTCCCGTTATACGTTCCTCTGATGTAATAACCACACAAAAACGGCTTATAGACAGAAATTACAGGGTATGCACCTCAAATTTGCACTCAGTTGACGTTAATAACGTATCCCTTATTTTATTACTGATGATAATAACAAATATTAACTGCATCAGATAAAGATTTTACGTTTTATAAAATGGACTCTCAAAGAATAAGAATTGGCCCAAAATACGAAAAGCACTCAAATAATTAAAAGGGTTTTTTACCGTTAATATTTTTAAGTGAACTCTTTGAATTTTTTAAACGTTAAATTCACACTTCTTGTCAACGCTGTGTCAATTATTAACACTTGTGTAAACCATTGTAAAGTTATAAACTTATATTTTGTCATTTAAATTTTCTTTTATAAGTTTAAGAAAAATTAATTAAAACCTGTTTGCAAAAAACAATACATGATAAGTAGATGATAGATACAACATGCGATTTGTACTTTACTTTAAAATTGTTAACTTCTTGCTAAAAACATAGTCATCATAAGTAACGGATGTGCATGCTCTACTAACCAGACTTGCCGCTCCGCGGGCTCCCTAACACCACCACCCTTATACGATTCACAGTCATCTTCATTTGGGCAGAGTTATTTTTTTCACTTTTATTTCAAAAAAATTGTTTTAACCGGACATGATAGCAGCAGTGTCCAGCAACCACATCAGTTTATGATCACAGTTTATGTTTGTAACACGGTACTCGTCGATATCGCACCGATCGATGTTAGTTATCGTAAATATGATCGAGAGATAGATTCCACAGTTGCTCACGGCCGTAAACTCGACCGAGTGCCGCGAAGTTTCCCGCGCGACTGCCGGCGTCTCTAGCCGGTGCTTGCATCAAAAGCGCGTGCGCAGCCTCCGTTCCAACCTCCGAACTAGCCGAGTATGCATACGTTGGAATTTGAACTTCTTCCATACATCCTACCTGATTAAATATTCATAACGTTGGACTGACGCCAATATATCGATGTTTCGGATATCGGAGGTAAAATAAAATAAAATAAATACTCTCTGAATTTTGGACTTTTGGCCAGGAAAAACTGAAACGAAATCTATCCTATTCCTATCTCTGAATAAGGAAAACTGGCAGAAAATCGATCAGCTGGATCGAGAATACGCGCATCTGCGACATGTCAAGGTGAGAGCGATGCAGACGTTCAGCGCAATAAATTCGTTCGTGCTGAGACATAATTGGATCCGCCCCGCCCACGTCCAGCTACCCTGCTTCCTTTATGCCACATAGCTACTCTACTTTGAAAGTTAGAAATATTATTAAATAGTAATATTATTAAAACAAAATTCAGAACGAATGTGGAGCAAACAAAGCAACTCTTGATTAATGATTCTCACATCACTGGTCTAATGAGTAGAATATTTCTTTGTTTAGAAAACTCATACTTCAATAGCGCGTTTAGATCTAAACTATTATTATTTAAGCAGGCTATCTGCCAAAACAAGATCAAACTACCACAGGAAGGTGACAACCATCCATTGAACTATTTTTATGATTTCTATACAAATATAAATGTGTCAAAATAACTGAATGTCCTCTATTTAGTACGTTTCCTAGAAGTATTTCATCCTATAACAGCAGGCCAATTCCCGTAACAAAAAACGTTTAAAATCTAGTCGCAATCTCATTTCAGCGACAATCAATGTCAAAAACGCGTCATAAATGTAGGGAAAATTAGAGGCAACTATTTTTGACAGATTGAGACTGAGATCTGTGAACTAAAATTACGAGAATTGTCCCTCAGTTATCTTTGAATGACAATCCAATTACCAATCAGGAAGTTGGCAAGTAGGTAGGTACGTAGGTTTTATTTCTTCGAGATGATACTAACAAGTGTACATCGTTGGACGAGGCATTGCATTAATCGCCTATAGAGCTACTACGAGCTAGAAAATAGTTCCTTACATTAATAGACTTAATTCAACAAACATACTCGTACATAAAAGTAAAACCCAATGAATTTGTCAGTCTTCATTAGCGATCTCACAATATAAGTATACTTTCGAAAATAGAAGAAAATGCATTTGCATAGAAGTTAGATCGCTCCGTAGATTTCTCTACTCATTAAGGAAGGTTGTGACGTAGAAAAAAAAGTGCAGCGTGTCGACTCAACGCAAATTGATCGTTACCCGAGAACAACTTCCTCAAACATGCCACTTTACCGTATTTATGCAATCGGCGTAAAGCCGCTAATAGCCAACTCTTTAATTTAGATACTGAGATAGCATCATAAATACGCAGCACCCGAGCAACACATTATTTATGGAGGCTCATACATAAAATAGCTAAGAAAGGAGCACACGCGTATATAAGGATCCAGATCATCGCAGAACATCGTAAATCGATTACGCCGATATATCGAGATTACCACATTTGTATGAAAATTATTGCCTTTGTTAATATACTAAATACGTTTTGCAATAACAACAAATTGGTCGGTTGAACCGCAACAAAGCAGCGCGGACGCACAAGCGGATCATAATTTTGATTAATTTGTTACAACAGTATCGCCACGCTGCAACCCACTACTCTCGTTATTATTTCCAATATTCAATTAAGCGCGTTCTAATTAAATTACTTATCAACTGCTTGGGTAACGATGTAAATAAGCATTTATTTATTTAGTCGTGAGCTGGACATTTCGCAAGGCGACTCGCGTGTCAAAACTAGTTTGTTAATGGGCCCAACAATGGCAACACTGTTCTGTTCACACTTGCCTATTAAACGATTCATATCTCTACATCTTTTAACCTCTTTAGAGCGGTATACGAAGTTACAAAATAATTACAAGGGTTTCTTACTGGCGACGATGAAAAATCTAACGCCATATTTCTCAGGATTGCTAAACCATTTCGGAAAGGGGGTTTAATTGACTTCAATGCGATATTATATAACACTACATACTTACGAACTGTTGTGAGTAGGTGTACCATTCACACAGGTTCATAGTTCGAGTTGGAATCATCAATCACTTCAAAGACCATTGTAACTGGAGTATTTCAATTTGTAAAACATTCATGAATGGTTAGTTAAAGCATACAACTTTGCGACATGTTTCTTGTGTTACATTTGCAGATATGGTCGAAATAATGCGACAGAACACTAGTAAAATGAACCATTCCCAGACAGATGCACGTCAATGCAATTATAGGTACACACTATTCTGCTACAAAAATAAAACATAATTTGCTTATTCTTACAAAAAGTACTTAGGTTAAAACCAGGAACAAATAAATATTGATAAACGATATTGATCATAATCTCAACAACCGAAAACGCGTCCGCACACCTTCAGGACCGTTACAAAGGTCCTTTGGTATGTATCACAAAGTTGATAATGCAAAGTTCACACGGCCAGACGGTGAGACGGCCCATCGGCCCAACACACAGCCATTAAATAAAACCCAATATGTACCAACAGCCTCAGATGGGGTCACCCGATTGGCACATAACACTTTGTATTTCGGCCCTCCTGAACCACTAATTAAAAAATATTGACTCTTCAAAATTGCCAAATCTCCTGTCATCTTTGCTAACTTTTAGCAGGACTGTTAATTTTGCTATTAATAAAAATAGAGCATATTGATAAATAAGGCAATCTAAAGCAAATATTGGTACAATAAAAAACCAGTGGCCCTGCATTTTACAATCGTAACTCTTGCGTGAATCATTAAATTAAAAAAAGCATGCGGTTATTTTTAAACTCGACCTTCGTCGCACCATATAAATTTTTAAACTAATTACGTTTAAGTGTAGGATGCTCATGATATATCGGCAAGCTAACAACACTAAAATTACTGTCAACAATCCTGCGGCCATGAGCCCATAATTCACAACAGAAGGACGAAAAACTTGAAATATATTCGTTGGCTTTCGCTTTACAAAGATTCTCGTAAAGCGTAATAATCAGGACTGTGCGGGTTGCGTGAACGATCCAATTAATTTTATTAATAGTTTCTACATGGCGCCGAATACTCGTTGTCATATCATACTGAGCAGGAATAATAAAGACTTCGATAACTTCAACCATGTCGCCCCAGAGTTTTGAAACCGTCATTTTCTCGAGTTAACGACGACTATCGACCGAATTCGCCAAAATTCACTCAATTTCGTTATCGACATAAGCAGTTATATAAACTGTTAATGTATGTAATGTAATGATATGGATGATTTTAATGTTATGTTCGTTTGTTTCTCGATAAAGACATTTAAAAGACTTGGTCAAGTCGACACCTTGTAGCGCCGCCACGTGTTGTCGGTCCTCGGTCCACACGTCCACACTTCGCGAATTTCACCGTCCTCGCTCGCTTGTTATGTAATATTGTCAATATAATAATAAATATTAAAGTAACATCGGTTGCTCCACACATTATCGTACACACAGAAATAAGTATGTCATTAATAAATAATCCACTGTCTCGCGTCTAAGATAAAGTTTCTACGCAATTCGCGAGAGTTACGAGAATAACGTGGTGTCGTTTAGAATACACAAAGTAATCAGTGTGGTATTTTACGCTGAGATTAATTTCTGCATTCCTGAGACTACAATGGAATTTTTCACTAATGACATCAATTATAACAAAGAGCACTGGAACATTGCTAAATCAATCCCCTTGACCCGTATTTGAAATAGCACCACCCTACTATAGAAACATAACAGTTACCCAGCGAACGAATACAGAAGCTCAGAAGAGATCAATTAACAGTGTAGCTGTGCTATTTACGTCTAGTCGATCGTTTTATACGATGCAATGGTTCGTGAAGGTGCAACCGGGCGGTGATGTCCAGACAACGGAGAAAGCATGGATCGCCGTAATAAATGTTACTCGTAGCAATAAATAGCCGATCTAAATATATGTACCAATAAAACGCGAGCAATCGTTCGCGAAACATTTCAACAAAGAAGATTTCACGATTCATCGTTAAGCATGAATGGCGCATTAAAAACAAACTAATTTGGGCTATATTTATATTTTTAATTTAGGTACTCCAGTAAATAAAAAATATAAATATTTATGTTATTGACTACATTTGCTTATTATTTGTTTCTTGAATAAATTTGCTAACGTCGTCACCTCATTTGCAAATGTTGCATTGTTTGTTTAAAATAAATTCATCAGAATCAACATTTTAAAAATTGTTTTTATCGTATCCCTAGTTAAATGACCTACAGAGTTGAACGGACGAGCTTTACAAGCCATAAAATGTAGTAATTTGACAAGATTGACGCCAACCCGTCTGATCTGATTAACTCCTCCGTACAAAAACAAGTATGTTCGTCTATCATCAAAATGATTACAGTGTTCAATTCATGCCCGTTTATTACGTATAATTTAGACTGCAATTACTGTTGATTGAAATAGAGAACTGATACTAGATATTAAATTCTACGAGATTTTTGCTATTTAAATATTCTTTTAATAATCCTTGGCGTAAAGTCCGAGCTCAGAAATTGATTTTCCTGCCTTATTTTACATTATTGAAAGAGCCAATGAAGAAAGGATACCTAGATCGGAAGATGAGTATACGTTCATCCTCTGATATATCCTTAGGAGCTACCAGCTGTAAACTTTTTTCAAATATAACAATTTTAATTTTGAAATTGTAGAGCCTGTTACGGAGGCCCTTCGCAACGATTCCCTTTTTGGTTTTCGATATTTTTCGTATGGATTGAGGGGCTATCTCAGCAAATGCCTTTTTAGGAAGCCTTACCTTGAACAGGTCAATTGCGATAGGTGGCTACGTAACATGTAGGACCAAGTTCAAACACAGGATAACGTATACAGGTAAAAGTAGGTCAAAGGAGAGTTGTTACATGATTTGTGTGCAGTAGCAACGAACATTAAATGCGAAGAATCCTCGTCATCATATTTGGAACACAAATAATAAAAATAAACGAAGCCCGGACTTCAGTGCGAGTTTTCTCCACATTGCAGACGACGCGATGGCAATTCATAAAGATAATGTATTGAAATGCGATTAACAGTTAACGTAATGCCTTTTGACGATGTAAAAACTTACGAGTATTTTCAATGATAAAACATTATTTACGCTTCAATAAATCCAGACGTCTTCAAACTCAGATTACCTGGAGGTTAATGTGAAATGGTTCTTTATAGGTGATACATTAAGTTGGGGAAAAGGCTATCTGGTGCTGTATCTTGTTAGGTAAATAAATACCTTTAACCCAAAACCGTCATCGTGGGCACGGAACAGCCCGCAAACTGATGGCCCGTGGATATATTGTCATGCTCTTTAACAATTTCACTAGCCAATGAACCGTTTAAAGCTATAGAAGTCCCTGCGTACACGACAACAGCATTGTAACTGTTTATCTTAAGATGGACAGAACGCGATTGCATCCTTCCTTACAAGTCTATTAAATGAGTGTTACTTTTTACATGGCTCTATACCGAGAGCTATACCGTAAGTGTGTTTCATGATTAATTAAAGTGTAGATGGGTTATAAGCAGGAAATATGTTTTCATTTCTCATACTCGGAGTCGGAAGGTAGTGTTTGTTTGATCCGAATAGCGGGTGGAAGACGCTGCTTCCCTCTCTAGGGCGGGAATGAATTTAAAAAATAGAACTGAATTGGTTAGGTAGCCAGCTACGAAATTTTTTACATAATTAATAAAAATGTTACGGTCTTGTGAGTGTATAAACAGCCGTGTGAATTAAAAAAAATACCTATTAAGCGGGACGGCCCGCGGCGGTGACGAGGTGTGTTCCATATTTAAAATAGTACACAAATTGTTCTAACATCTCAATTAATTTTAAATAGGTACCTACTATTTATGTTATTATTATCAATCAATATTTTAGAAAAATCACTATTTTTTACTTTCCTTATATTCGAAATGAAAAGTAGAGAGTTTAACACGGGTGAAAGTCATCAATTCCTACTCGGACTATTGGCGCCGTCTCTACGCTCGGGCGTCTAAATACCTCGTATGGGAATAGATTCCTTTCGACCCTCGTATAACAATCTACCATTTAATAACTCCTTTTGCAATGTCCTTTGCGTTTTACGAGAGGAAATGGATGTGGGACTACAAAACATCGTCCATGATGATAATGGAGAAGTAGCTTGACCTATCTGTCAAGAACGAACCCCGAGCTCAAACCAAGATAGCAAAACCTTAGTTTTGAAGGTTTGCAACGCGTACCATATCCGTATCGATGCTAGGGTATACCTAATTCAAGAACTCACCAAGAATCCACTGAACTGCTACCGTCATTAGCCTCTATACTACAATTATGTTCCTCCATCGGAGATGCGAATTTTATTAACGTTAAAATGTACTGCCTGCCTCTGATTACAAACATTGGTACCCAAATATTATAAGTACAACTTGTTTTCAAGCAACGATGTTTCGCAATAAGAACCCAACAAGATCTAACATTTTGATTCCTAGGTATTGAAATTATTAGTTTGATGGCAGCTTTCCTTAGAATATGTCCGTAAAAATTTGTTGTGGATAAACAATAAGTCGTGAGGAGTCACTCCCTCCGCCTCCCGATAGCGGGATCCGCGACGAGTAGGTATCCAATTTATAACCTAACTGTGATATTTACAACGTTCGACATCGACAATCCACCACTTCTGTGAGCAATAATTAAAAAAAAGAACATTTTCTTTATATGCCGAAACTAAAATACAGCCATTCGACATCAGATCTGTAACTGTAACCCTATATAAGCAACGGTGTTGCAACCATTTTGCAACAGCATTTAATCAGAAGGTTTTAATTAATCAACGCCCTAATCTAATTACAACTATTGTGAGTCAAAGTCAAACATTAGTAACCTTGGCACCACTAGTTGCGACAACCGTCCGTGAAACGAAACAAATGCAGACGCCAAACCAACCTTTAATTTCCTAAGACAGCGTGCTGTAATAAAACGGCTGTATAATGACGGTAATCTTGAAATGTCGAAAGTTGTTTGACATTACGGTGTCAAAAACGCTCTCTTTATGGACGACGGTAATTTGGCGGCTTTTTTAGGAACCGAATCTTATGTTCTACAACAAATAGTACATACCTATGTGTTTAGAGGAAAGAAATCAGTGACAACAAAGTATACAAATACAAACAAACAATATAAAGCACCTGTAAGGCCTGAGGACGATCAGTACACGCTCACCTGCCGTGATTTATGCGCTAAGCCCGCCATTGTCCTGTCGCGGCCGGCTAGCGGAAACTTATGAACTATCTAACCTCAAATGTCTTATGAACGAAACACTACCACTCTACATGTGCACACAATTATTTATTTATTTATCTGGAACTTATATCTTTATTGGTAGCTACAGCAGTATTTGCTATTGTCGCTGGAAATATAGATAAGGACGATCGGAAATATTTCAAACATCAACCGTCATATTTTTGCAATGGTACTCGGCCCGTTGTACACACACGTTTTTCTCGCCGTGAAAATCTACGCTTTATTCGCCGTCTGTAGGCACGGTCGTCAGTGTTGTATGGATCACTATGGAAGCTTGTTGACACACAAGGTTTTTTCTACGCGAGGTTTATACACCGTACCGTAAAGAAACCGTGTCGTGTACAAAGGGCCTTAGGACCGTAAGGCTTTTGACTCTTTTAACAACCATTAAAACAAAACAAAAATTAACAATCCAAACCAACAATCGTTTTGATAAATGAACCTAAGAACTTCCTACCTAGTATTTCTAAGTACCTATACACGCCCGTTTTTATAATGCAGTAAAAAGCCTGATCTTCGCTGTGATCACATAACGGTAACTTAAAGATATAATCCTTTAGCTCACGTAATAACTGATCGCTCAATTTATTTACTCAAAGCTGGCTCTATGGGCAGGACTTATAGATACACGTCATCATGATTAAGAGTTTGTATAAGATGACTTCAAAGGAAGCCTACTGCGATAGGTTAAATATACTGTCCTTTCGGCTGAAAATGGCCGTCTTGCCAAATAGGATGGCGAAATATTCTTTTTTGTTTCTTCTTAATTTATTTCGTTCTAAAATTAAGCTTGAGAATCACTATTCTTTACTAGCTCTACCATGAGTTAAGGCGAACAAGATACGTGTGTAAACTCACTTTTATCAACTGCCACTTTGAGACAAACTGAACGCAAACCTAGCGCAACTTCTCATTCTCATCTATTAGAATACAAGGCGGCGTCACACAATGGCTTAGAACAACTGGTCTCCTTTAACCAGCAACAAATTCGCACAAAAATAATGACGTAGTACGCATAAAGAGAAATGCAAATTATTTTTAATTGCCTTCCGGTAGAAAGTGGGTGAACCTGAACACGGAGCGGGCTGGGCGAATCAGTTCAATTCTTGTCGAAATAATGACAAAGCGGCGACGACCGGTGTCGGATTCTCACCGGGATTCTGACAACTGGAAGCCGGTAACTGACAGATTAACGTTAATTCCTACTGGCTCTTACGGTCATTAACTCAGCCCTTTTACCCGACTGCAGCGGAGCCCAAGAGGAGGTTTGTTTTAAAGTAAAACTTTTCTTCCGCGATTATGAAACGTTTAGCCATTTTATGGGCAGGCATTGTGGCCTTCTAATAGGTAAAGTTCCTACCTAATGGAAATGAAACAAAAGTTGATTGTGGAAATGATGAATACGGTTCGGTACGCTGGTAGACTTTGTCTACTAATTCAAAGATAATTGAGTCTGTCGACTTGAAAGCATTTAACACATTCACACACTAAAGGAAAACGTGTGAAGTTATTACAAAACATGATCTTAACGTGCACATGTTACTTCATACGGCCCGAAAATACTAAACAGAGTCATTCGTCTCTGTAATAATCCACAATCAATAACTAATACTTAATCTGTTCCGCGTATGTGGGCGGTACCTGACATGCACCCATTTGTTTTACTTAAACGTTAATGCTCTTATGCATCGGTGGCGGCGCAAGCGCATCCACTCGTTCCAACTTCGGATGATTGTTTAACGGTGATCCTTTCCGGGATTTTTATCTCAGTTTAGTGTGTGGGTGGTTTATAAATAAAATTGACCTGGAGGTCGAAATGCTCATAAGATTAAGTACCTACTTATTATGTTTTTTAACAGAAGAGCAGTGGTGGCCCAGTGGTAAAGGCCGCGACTTACGAGTTGTAGGTCGTAGGTTCGAACCCAGACAGGCGCTTTACTTTGTGTAAAATATTTCATCACCACTGTTCTCAAAACGGTGAAGGAAAATATCGTGAGGAAACCGGCATGATGTCCTAGAAACAAAAATTCGAAGACAATACCTATGTGACATCTACCAACCCGCACTGGGCACGCGTGGTGGATTACGGCCCACTCCCTCTCACAGAGAGGAGGCCTGTGTCCTAGCAGTGGGAACATTATAGGCTGATTATGTTATGTATGTTTTTTATATAAGAACACCACAAGTATTTAGGTCAATGTACTTAAGTGAATTTGCTATTAGAGCAATATAGAGCGAACTGAAGGATTTCTGGCTGTACCACTAATGACAGCGATACCTACATACTATTCTATTCCCGTGTCTTGGAAGTTGGACAGCACGTAAAGCCGTTACCGCGTTGGTCCTGCGCCTGATCTCTCTCCGGTCGTGTCGGATTGCCGTCAAATCGGACGATGAGAGTACAGGAACAAAGATTGCACCTGTGTTTGCTCACCCACTTGTGCGCTATACCTATCTCCTGCGTGTTTAGCTAATGTCGAGGGGCTTGTGGCAGTTGTGGCTAAGTAATAACAGTGGGTCGATCGAACAGCTACGCTTACCTATATTGGTCCGTGGTTGCGTGACTATCTTCCAAGATGGGCCGTCAGAAAGCCGAAAGTCTGACAACCAGTCTTACCCAGGGGAATCGTGTTATCCAGTAACTGGGTTTTGGAGGTCAGATAGGCAGTCGCTCCATGTAAAATACTGGTATCTATTCAGCTGCATCCAGTTAGACTGGAAGATAAACCCAACTTAGTTGGATAGCCGAGGATATTATGATACATACATAACTATATACCTAAATATAGTAGCCTTAGATATGGCTTAATAATCCTCAAAACTGCTGGCAACATTAGTGCGGCACCTAATAATTTTTCTTCATAAATCATGTTCTTAACAACAGCTGTAACTACGTATTCCTAAGTTTTGGCTCATTAATTTTATTATACACACAATAATTAAAGTTCAGACTCTAATTACTTGAGACTTGCACTCGATTAGCGCCACATTACCTACTCAATTTATATTTAAACTAGCTTCTGCCCGCGGCTTCGCCCGCGTGGATGTCGGAAATTATCCCAAGGGATAGTACCGATGAAGTAGCCTTCCCTAGAATGCTACCTATCTCCTTGCCAAATTTTACCGAAATCCGTTCAGTGGTTTAGTTGCGAAAAGGTAACATACAGAAAGAGGTACTTTCGATATGGCTCACTATTTTAATTAAATTAAAAACGAATCTATATTTCTAATGTACTACCTAAAAATTTAAATAATTATGCCTACTATAAGTTAGTAATAAATCGCTTCGGATCGAATAACCTGTAAAAAATACGCAAAATGAACACTCGGCGATGCGATGGCGCGTCATTGCTGGACCGCCCTCCACTCTGGTCTGCGCACCGCCGATTCATAGTAGGCAATAATGGCGCTCCACTCAGGTCAATCATATCGTGATAACTTTTAAATTATTCGTCCAAATTGCTTAGTGTAAAAGACAAAGTTTATCTATATTAAATAACAAAAGTGATTAATTTATTAATTTTGATAAGAATTAACTAAGTACTCTAAAATGTGCATTGTAAAAAAAAGTATCCAATTTAAATGTATTTATGGCTCACTATTTTGGATATAATGGCTTCCACATAAAAGATAGATATATGCTGCCGCGGACTTTTATTTAGAACTGCTTAAGACAAACAGTTCCACTATACATTATCTTCGTGTAACTCTAACGGTTTAGGCAGCGCACGCCAAGATAGCTCTCAGAGGGCAGGAATTTTTCCGACTTACTTGAAACTTATCGTTATTATTATGGCCAAATCACACAAAATATTTATAAATTGTAGCCTATGTGTTATTCTGATGTATAATCTATATTACTGTGAAGTTTCATCGAAATCCGTTCAGTAGTTTTAGCGTGAAGGAGTAACAAACATCCAAACAAACTTTCGCATTTATAATATTATAGTAGGATAGGATGTCATTTGCATCAGATTTCCTAATGAAGTAGGTATCTAATTCTAACGATACAGCAGCAAGCACCACAGTAACGTTGATATGTGAGCTGGCACCCGAATTTCATCACTCAATAAGTATATTTTAATATACTTACCTACCTGTTAATTAATAAACGTCAAACGCACTGATAGCGCAGCTTAGCAATGAAACAAGGTGCGCTCAGCGAATACCTAAGTAATTGTATTGTTATGAACCAATTCATACTCAAATAGTTGTGGCTTTTAATATTATTACCGCTTATAAAAGCGGCACCTTGACCTCATCGATGAAACATTCTTTAATTTCATCATAAATCTATAGGTAGGTAAGCATTATTTCGGCAAATAACTCAAAAGTTATTCGCCGAAATAATGTTCAATTGACAACAGCAATTTTTATGACTGAGTATTGGAAATCAATATCGCAGATCAAACTGTTTCTGTCAGTACCTAAAAGGTATAATGTGACTCCCGCCGTCTTCATCTTTTTAATTATAGGATGATTATAGTTAAGTGACGTTTAAACGTCAAAAATGTTTGGTTAAAGTTAAGTCGCTAATCACACTTAACTTTAAGCAACTTTATGAATAAAGGGGTTAATCTCTACATGAACCGCTCATTTCGAAGCCACACAGTCAACCGATCAGAATCGATAGCATTACGATTACGTAGACCGATAATCCTAAATGTTGTCTCATAGTCGATCTGTCAAAACGCTACCTTCTCGTAACTCAAAACGCAATATCTATAATTACGTAGCAGTAGCTGTAATCTTTATTATTTTGTAACGCTAAACTTATCTCGAACTGTCCACATTAATTTATGGCTATACCACTAATTTACAAATAAAGGACATCATTCATTTGTCGAACTTTTTATACCAAAAATTAAAGTAAGTACAGCCAGAAAAAAAGTACTATTTTATTATGTGAAATAACATTCGGCGTCGTCGACATCCGAAATTAAAGTTGTTTTTCACTTTGTAGTGGCTTATTTGGAAGTCGGTTGTTTTTTTTTTGTAAAAAAGATTTTTATAACAAGTGTTTAAAGCATAACATTAAAAAAATATCAACTTTTAATTGAATTTAACATCCTGAACATGTTTTAATTGTAAACTTGTTATTAAAGTATGATTTTTGGCGTTTTCAATTTGGTAGACTTATGGTAGACTTTCGTTGTGATAGTAAACATGCCCAAAAAAATTAAGTGCCGGCCAAAAAATAAAGTACTGCTGTCTTATGAGGTATATGATAGCAGTACTTAGGTACTTTTTTTCTGGCCGCTTTATTTGTTTTTGTGTACGAAATGAATGATGTCCTTTGTATGTATCTAAGTATGATTGTATGTGCATAAATCTTTCGTTTTTCTGTTGAGCTCAACCACGAAATCCGTGAAACATCCGATTCACCCGGTCTCAAAGTCAAAGTCAAAGATTTATTTGCAGATAAATATGGTTACAAAAGTTCTTACAATGGTAGTATAATCATAACATAATGACATGCAAATTTTTGGTATAGGTATAAGTACAATTATACAAACTCAAGAGGCTATATTCAACAACGACTCAAACTCTTGTCAAAGTGATTTGATTCGCTGGCTCTTGTTATCGAACCCCGCGTCCTAACCAAAAGCGATTCGATCGTCGCGATCATTTGTGTGAATTTTGACGAACAAACGAGTCTTGATTGATCACGCGACTACCTATGTCATACTCTTAAAAAACCCCCGGCACAAACAAAAACCTCTAAAAAGTAAAAAAATAATATTTTATGTATTGGCCCTTTAAGTTTAATATAAGTTGTAGATAAGTAATATTTTGATTCAAGCGTCCTCGCATCGGAGACGGCTTACAGCAGACCGGTATTAGAAGAACATAGTAACCTTGAATGAACTGATGCTCAAGACATACTCTCGATTAAATCACCGATCAAACAAATAAAAAAAAACAAAATTGGTTCAGCCGTTTGTAGCTACGATGGCGCAAACAGATACACACAGATACCCAGATACACAGGTACGTTAAAAAACAGCCCGATGCCGACGATCGCACAGCCCGTCGATCGCTTTTGGTTCGGGCTTGACGCACCCACGTCGGTCAGCCAATCCAGTCTACTGCTGGATATAGGCTTCTCCCAAGCTGCGCCGCAACACCCTGTGCTCTGGCTTCCATTTTTATTATTAAGCGGAAAAAGTTAGCTACTTAAGTATTTAACTTAAGCTTCGATAAAGATTAGTTCGTACTCAAGCAATTTGAACAGGCGCTAATTAGTCACACCGTCGCGTGTCGGCAATCAGAAAGTTCCTTTTATTTTATCATCAATTTGTGCAAATAGCTGACTAAAGATGAAAATACTCTTACAACTCAATATAAAAAAAAATACTTGCCAAATGCATAACCTCCTTCTTTTTTCGAAGTCAGTTAATATCTTTATCAATCACTTGACATTCCTGTAAGTAACTATAATTTTTTCCCATTTTTTTGTTGAAGGGCTGTTCGTTCTAGGACATAATAAAACATGGCATAAAGCTCACATTTAAATACATTTTATTTATACAGTCATGATTAAAATATATAAAATTCATTTAAGTAATATTTACACAAAAGTCCCACATATCAGGTTTGACAGTCCATGTCTTAAAAAACTTTTCCTTAACATCTAACCATTTCTCAATATATTTTATAGATTTTTTCTTCATCTTATTATATGGTATGCTCTCAATTTTGTCTTGGCCACATATTTTTAGTTTTAGATCTTCATTATTGTGTAGGATGTCCAAGAAGTTCTTATATAAATGGTATTTACTTATACATAAACTACAGGCTGGGGATAATGCCTTCTTCACTGTGACTCCTAACTTTCTGCCTTGCACTGCAACTTCTAGGAGCCTGAAACATATTGATTGAATAAAAAAATTAAAATTTTATAGGTTACAATACAATATCAGTTATTATTTATATTTGATTTACACTGCCCTCCAAAAGTTACTTGACATTTTTCCACTTCAGCTGAAATTACACATTATGATTTAAAATTTTAGTTTCAAATGTTTGAACTGTACACTATTACGTTTTTATTGACTAATTCAACAGTTCAACTGGCTATGACTTATCAGAAAATATAATCAGGTAATAACTTAGGATTATTACCTAGATATTATTTTAATTTTCAATCATAATGTAGCATCACAGCTAAAGTGGAAAAATGTCAACTAACTTTTGGAGGTCACTGTATTGATTTAATATGAAACCACTCTATATACAAAAAATGTGTGTCTGATTTGTTTTTGTTATGAATTTTTGTATGGTAAAATAAGAGTCAGTTCACACCGCGACGCGACGCGGCGCGCAGTTTTCAAGATAGCAATACAATTATAGACCTTATCTACTACACAAAAAGGTACACAATTCAGTGAGGAGGGCCTCACGGCGTAGCTCGACGTAGTAGACACCACCTCACTGAATTGTGTACCTTTTAGTGTAGTAGATAAGGTCTATATATGTATGGCCACTCAGATACAGGAACTTGAAGAAATTTCTAGTTATCAAACGAAGTTTCTACTTAGCAAATAAAGTATAAATACTCACTGACTAATTGATTTTATCCAAACTATGCTTCCAGGAGCTGGTTTTATATTCACATCTGATCTAATACTTGTGAACACTAAACTAGTTTGGTAAAATTGAGGCACTATATCCAATTTAAGTGATAAACTGTCCGATCTATTTAAAAGAGCTCTTTGTAGTGAATCTTCAGAATAAGGTACTCCACCACCAAATATAAAATGTTTAATGTATATTGTTTCACACAGCAAACTTAAAAGACTGCCTTGGACACCTAAATGTATCCACTTAGCAATCTTATCACTGCAAGAGACAGACAATGTTCTGTCCCCTCGGCCTGGCTTCGTTCTCACTTGACAGAGGTGCAGCTGAATATTTGTTCCAGGTTCTTTCAAGTCTTGCTCACACTGAGGCAGACATTTAGCCCCCGTTTTATTAACATAGTCTTCAACTTTTCGTTTCTTAACTTCTATCTCACAAACATCATCTTCTGCCTTATGTTTCTGTAGCTTCAGTATATCACCATACTGCTCTTCTTCACCGTCTTGGGATATTATAGACGCATCCCCACACGGTAACTGAGATGAATAGAAAATATATTCTATATTTTCTTTAAGTCTAAAATGTCCATTTTCATGATTGAATATTGATTGTTTATGTTTTAAAGTTTTGTTAATGTTTTCGTATAGGTATAGTAAAAAACCGCGTCGAGCAAATACTTCGGCATGACTATCGTTGAGTAAACTCCCATTAGGCATCATTTTCGTAGCCCCTATACATTTTGAGCCGGTACCTAGAGATACTACTTCAATGTTCTCAGTAGTTCTGTCATATTCTATTATACATGATAGTACTGTCCACTCTTTTTCGATAGGCTTCCCATTTTTCGGTAATTTATTGTACAAATTGAAACAGTTTTGCACCAGTTTTTGAATTAAAGTTTCGTTTAGGTTAGGCATCCTTTTGCGGCATTAATGGTTTTTAGACACAGATATTCTTTTTATAAGATAACTTTAATAAACCAAATAATTGTTTTAAAGAGTTTGTCTTCGTAAATCGTAATATAATCAATTACATTTGTAAGAAAATATGATTTCATTTGCACTCAAAATGTAAACAAATTAGTCAAACTGACTGCCACGAACGAAATATTTTGACATTGACATTGACAGATGTGAGATGGGCGGCTAAACACAAAACGTTAGAGTTTACGTAACCAGATTCTTTGTAATGTGTTAAAATTATTCCAACCGTATTGGTCTGGCAGTCTATATCAACATTACTTTAACATTTCAAATATAAAATTAATCCAACCTCCTGGACCCAGAAATAATAAAGACAAAGATAAATCTTGAGATTGCAAATGGAACTTTCACAAAAATATTACCTTAAATCGGAACGAAGCAGCAGCGTTCCATAGCCATTTTTCTGTCATACTTCAATTTTAAGCATACAAATCGTTTGTAAACTCTTTTGCAATTTATTTACCCTGCTGAGATTGAGAGAGTCTGAGTAATAAGTACAAAGAGTACTAATGAAAAACAACTACTACTACATATCATAGAAACCACCATACTAGTGCAATTCACAACTTGTTTGGCGTAAAGAGTTGAAGAATCTTGTAATGTCAGTTTCTAAAGTAGGTAGGCATGTAGGTACTCTATTTGGCATAATCAGCCTATCATTTTCCTACTGCTGGGACACAGGCGTCTTTTCGAAAGGGAATAGGCTGTAATCTACCACGTGTGCCCAGTGTAGGTTGGTAGGTGTCACAGGTCTCCAAAATTTGGTTCTAGGACATGCCGATTTCCTCACGATGTTTTCCTTCACCGTTTTGAGAGCAGTGGTGATGAAATTATTTACACAAAGTAAAGCGCCTGCCTGGGTTCGAATCCATGACCATGATTCGTAAAATCGGGGCCGATACCACTGGGCCACCACTGCTCCTTAAATAGGTGCCTACTTTAATGGTATTTTATTATGAAAGAAGTCTACCTACCTAACGAAAATCTCATTAGGTCGGTTTGTTGAACAAATCGGACTTATTGACTGTTCAATTGAAAAATCTTGAAAATCAAGGAACTATTATAGACGTTCTCTGTATATCTGAACATTTTATTACATCTGGCCATGAAACTTTGTTGTACGTTCCTGGTTTCCACCCCGCTGCTTTCTTTTGTCGCGAAACAAATCGAGGAGGGACTTGTATTCTAGTTAGAACTGGGCATCAATACAAGGAACTGCCAGATATTGCTAAGCACTCTGTGTCAGGCGTTTTTGAAATGTGTGGAATTGAATTGACAACTCATTCTATTATTGTGATTTGTGTTTATAGAATTCCTAAATACAACTATTTGACATTTTATGATAGGCTTGACATTGTTTTGAATAAATTATGTTTGTCCAATAGAAATAAAATAGTATTATGTGGCGATTTAAATATTGATACGTTAAAAAGGAATAGGATTACTTTAGAACTAGAGAATTTTTTACTGAATTATAACTTGAAATTAGAAATAAATCAACCTACCAGGCTCACTAGTAACACATGTATCGATAATTTCGCGCATAACTTGCGAAGAAGATGTAAAGTTGAAATTATGGATCTTATCCTTTCTGATCACACGTCACAGATACTCAGGGTTCCCATAAATAAAACATGCCGCTTAAAATTCTGGAAAACTGTTAAAAAAGACTACTCAACAGAGAACCTTAAAAAGTTCCGCGACTGCATTCGAAGTTTAACCTTTACAGATGTATATGCAAGTAACGATGCCAATATAGCGTACAAAATATTTTATGAAACGTTCTCCTTATTCTACAAACTTTGCTTTCCTGATAAAATAATAACAATTCATACAAATAAGAACTTAAAATGGGTATCGCGCGGCATAAAAAGCTGTAGCAATAAACAAAGAAAATTACTGTGGACATATAGACTAAATCCTATATTAAAAAATAAAACTAACTTTAAAAAATACTCTTCACAATATAAGAAAATTATAAGGCTTACACAAAAAGCTCAAAATGATAATTATATAAAAACCTCGAAGAATAAGTCGAAAGCTACATGGCAAATTGTCAATAGACCTAAAAATAACTATCCTAAAGATCAAATAATGACTATTAATAAATCTTACCAGACCTTTTCGAAACCTTTTGACATTGCAAATACATTTAATAATTATTTTATAGATGAAATTGAGAATAATATTAAAACTGACATGAAATTTGACAATAAATTAGAAAATTTAACAAGCCAATCAATGTTCATGCTGCCTGTTCTAGCAAACGACATGATTTCGGCCATAAGATCACTTAAAAATACAAGTACTGTAGGATTTGACGGTATGTCAACAAAGGTGATAAAATTTGTGAATGAACTTATAGCACCCGTATTAGCGCATATTATAAACCTTGGCATTGTTGACGGAATTTATCCTGAAGACTTGAAGAAAGTTATTATTAAACCACTACATAAAAAAGATAACAAAACTGATATGCAGAACTATAGGCCAATAGCTAAAATTTCTGTATTTTCCAAGATCTTCGAAAAAATTATTTATAAGTCTCTGTATTGTTATCTCAATAAATTTGACTTATTATGCAAGGAACAATATGGGTTTAGGAAGAATACGACGATCAACATGGCAATCTTTGATTTTTTACGTAGTACTATGTTGGCAGTAGACCAAAAAGCTCCTGTTTGTGCTATCTACACAGATATGACCAAAGCCTTCGATTACGTAAAGCACGACATCTTGTTGGACAAGCTGCGTAACTACGGTATCAGAGGTAACATCTTAAAACTTCTCGAATCCTATCTCTCCAACAGAATGCAATGTACAGAGATTGCAAGAATATGTGAAAAGACAAAATTTGAAAGAAGTTTTTTATCTCATCCTAGATTAATAAAGTTTGGTGTCCCACAGGGTAGCGTCCTTGGGCCACCTCTTTTCTTGATCTATATAAATGATCTGCCAAAGGTGACTCAACATCAAATGGTGATGTTTGCAGACGACAGTACTGCCATAGTGAAATGTATTGATCGCAATATTTATCAAGATGACATAAATAATACACTATCGGACATAATTAACTGGCTTGATAAAAATAATTTAGTTATTAATTTAAAGAAAACCAAAATAATGCACTTTCACCAAAGAACTGAAGTACCAAAAGTAAATATTAGACATAGTAACTGTGACATTGAAGAAGTTAAAGTAGCAAAATTCTTAGGTTTACTCCTTGATAATCAGCTTAACTGGAAGGCCCACATAGAGGACCTAAGTAAGAAAATAAATAAATCAGCATACGCACTTTTCCAAATTGCAAGAAAAGTTAATATGAATGCGCTACTAGTTGCATATCACGGCCTAGTAGCCGCAATTTTGCGATATGGTATTGTTTTTTGGGGCAATTCTACTGATAA
This sequence comes from Hydraecia micacea, assembly GCA_914767645.1. Classification (NCBI taxonomy): domain Eukaryota; kingdom Metazoa; phylum Arthropoda; class Insecta; order Lepidoptera; family Noctuidae; genus Hydraecia; species Hydraecia micacea. The sequence goes on along the minus strand of OU611783.1, from coordinate 12,169,197 downwards.
AGATATCGTTTTTAAGGCAAAAAAAAGATGCATCAGATCGATGTGTGGTCTGAAAATTGATGATAGCTGTGTACCAATTTTTAAATCGCTGAAAATACTAACCTTACCCTCATTATATATTTTTGAAATTAGTGTTTTCGTCAAAACAAACATGAGGTTGTTCGAGAAAGTGTCAACTTTACGAGATGTAGCGATTCGTAGCCAATACGCAAACTCTTTGAGTAATCAGCGTTGTAGGACAGCCTTAGTGAGAAAGAGCGTCTTAGGCATGGCACCGCGCATTTACAATAAATTACCAGATTATATAAAAAAATTGAATGCTACACAATTCAAAACAAAATTAAAGCTATTGTTAATTGAAAAATGTTATTATACGATTGATGAATTTTTGAATGATAAATTAATGTAGACTTAATTTATTTATTTTGACACATAGTAGAGAATTTCTTGCTGAATATTGACACTAATAGTAATTAATCATTGACTGTAGAAATTACTTCTTAATGTGACATTTTAATTATAATTTTTTTGTTTTTTATTGTTTTTTTAACATCATTCCATGAGTATTGACATATTATTATTACCTATCAAATAATTTGTGTTTACCTCTCGCATGATTAATATTTTTTTTTTATTTCGCATGCAACCATATATTTGTACGCCTCTTGGCATAACATAGCGACCTATCTTTAATTTAAGAACTGTATTCACTACCTATGTTACACAAATAAAATTGATTTGATTTGATTTGATTTGATTCGGCAGACTAACGAAGGCTGTCGACAATGTATGTAGAGTTCTTAATCCTAAAATATTTTTATCTGCGCCCCTTGCTGGACATGTTGGTCATCCCTGGAATTTGTAGATAGCATCAATGGATGCATTTATATATCGGACTAAAGATCGGAACGCCGACTCCATGTCGTACTTTCAAATAAAACATTCAACAATTAATGTTCCATCGCTTACAAAGATGGATCACAATGAATTATAAGTAGAAGAAGCTTAGGTACATACCTACCTACCACAGATATTTTTTGAAGTTTTTATTTTCGCTAAGTGCATTTGGATTTTAATCGCAAATTATTTGAAAAAAGCTATATTTAACCGTCAACAGTCGAGTGATGTTTTCATAAGTTCACTCTAAATCTAGGCAGGTAAATCCGTACCTAAATGCCGAGAAGTAAGTTAAGTAAAATACGAGTATATTCATGTTTAATGGCTGTAATCTCACAAGTAGGTATAATGTTCATTTAATATGTAATATAAGGAGCAACAATAAAAGGCTCATCAATCATACCTACTGCCTTTGATGCGGTCGAAGTTAACGGGATGAAGATTATGACAACGAAACAGCATATCAGCTTCGATATACAACTACCGGTGGGTACCTACATCTACTTACATTTTATCAATTTATGTAGGTACCTAGATACACGTTCAATGCGGAAGGTTAGGTACTACAGGAAAAATATGTTTTTCCTGTAGTACCTTTTGTGCTTCTAAAATCATTTTGAACGAACTCGAACGTAGGTGGCCTACCATGATCTAATTAAAAACGATTCAAAAACAAGACATTTCAGTTTAGGTTCCTAAACTGCATCGCTTGAGCTGCTCTATGGACGTCATGGTACCAAACAAGTAAGTATGAATGAAACCAAAACTTGCGACTCAGTTTGGGACAATCGCTGTCAGCAGATGGCACGGCCTAAACTGAATAGTTAAAAAACTGACGTCATGGTACGAATTAGAAGAACAGTTCAATTTAGGTCCTAAAATGGATCGCGTTAAGAGCTTACGGTAGGCCTCCAGGACTACTAGTCACAGACCTCTCCTCAGTATTATACAGGAAAAAAAAATAACCAGTCCGCAAACTGTACCTAACCATGAATTCAGCATAATTATGATAGACATATTATGACAGAGCAACAGCAGAGACTACACAGGATTAAGTTGTTCCTTACATTATGACCACGTAATTAGGTACCGGTAAAATGGGGTTAGTTTGATTCTACGGGGTTACTTTGATAACAACTTTCGACTTATGAAAAACTTAACTTAAATTTTATTAGATTTAAATATATAGATTTGAACAAAAAAACAGTTATTTGTATTTATCAAAGAATCCCACCCAGAAACCATCATCTTAAAACAACTGCAGCACAAACATTTGTGGACCGATATTAATTTGTTTTTTGGGGTTACTATCAAAATACGTACCAAAAACTAGTGCGATCAAAGTATCCCCGATGCAGTATGAAGTTGATCACGATGATTATAATTTTTTTTTTCTCATAAAGGAGTGTCCAAAAATATTACTTTAATGTAAACATATACAACCCATAAAACCGATGTTACATTTATTTTTGTAAATTTTTCAGCCTTCTTAGTACAGAAATATTCAACCTCGAATTTTAAAATTGATCAAAATTGATCAATGTAACCCCATTTTACGGTACCTATTTTCTATGAAACAGCGAAGTTATTTTTTTGACAATTAACCTACTTAAAATTTCTTCACTAGAAGGTCTAGAATCATAATTATGCTGAATTCTTGGTTACAGTTTGCGCACTCGGCACTGGTTAATTTTTTTTTTCCTGTATAATACTGAGAAGAGGTCTGTGTCTAGTAGTCCTGCATTCGAGTTCGTTCAAAATGATTTTAGAAGCAGTTTTATCATAGCCAAGTAGCCTGGTGTATTACCTAATTCCACACCTAAATATGCAACATTAATTTTCTAATCGGCGACTTGTAATATACCACTTTTGTATTGACTTCGTAGTAGGTAACTACTTAATCCATAGAGCAACACGAGCCACCGGGGCGCTGGTCCGCCTGTGGCCCATGTTGCTCTATGACTAGTCGCATTAGATAAAGTCAACCGCGTAGCAGTGAAAATGCAGGCGGTCAATGTCAAATTCTTACCGCTGGTGTGCGGTTGACTGTACCTAAAAAGCTAGAAATAATATTAGGTAGGCACCTACCTGAATAAAAACACGTAGCTCTATTACCTACATTTTTTGATGATAAATATCGAACGGTCACGAATTGGTTAGCCTAGCTATCTAAATCCTTCGATCAATGATACAATAGTCATGTCAAATGTTAAATCGTGAGAAATTTCAATCCTTGAACGCAAAAAACTATTCGAAACAATATCTCGAAGTTTGCTGGCGTCGACATTTATCATAAGTTGCCGGATACGGATGTTAACGTTCCCAATGTTCATTATATTGACCATTAGTGGGCGGTGATGAAAGAGGGTAGTTTGTCATTCCACGCCTCATTATCGCGCGAGATGACGCGTCCGATCTCAGGACCAATTTGAATATCAAAGCGCTCCCTTCACGCGTTAGATTAAACTGCTATCAAAACACTACAATATTATGATGACTTTCAATAAGAACTCCATTCTTTAGTGATCGATAAAATCGATATTGTTCCGCCATAAAAAATCGATTTGCATAATATTCATACAGGATGTTTACGCAAGGAAAGGAGGTCATAACTTTTATTGAAAAAAAAAGCGTTATTTTTTGGCGTTTGGAAAGTGACTCGCATTTTCATGTAAAAGTTGTATGTAATGAATGATGAATGACATTTTCGATTCAGCAAAGAAAGTAACGAGATATTAAAACAGCCTGTATCTCAACAAACTGTTATTACATTCGGAACGTTTTAATTCTCATGAAATGATACAGGAATAAATATTAACGACGACAACAAGCAAAGGAAACGCATTATAAAGAAGGTAAATGATAATATTACAGCAATTGACCCCGCTGCCGCTGTAAGAACCGATATATACTGTGACGATTGATGCATCGACAACGTTTAAAACAAGACATAAAACTTCCAAGCATTACCTCCTACATGTCATAAAACCGAGTATCTACCTAAATAAGTCATTATCCGAGATTGTACAAGCATTTATCGCTTCATTGCATTATATCTAAGCGCGCATACACCACGAACGACACGCGTCGACGACAGGGGCAACTGCAAGCGTCAACGCGTCGACGCTTGCAGTTCCTCTGTAGTCGACGCGTGTTGCTCGTGTTTATGCACACTATACACTATCTACAATAAGGTATTGTTTACTGGTTGCAATTGGCATCTAGGTAATCAAAAACCTTGCCTTAACGCCTCCGTAGGTACACACGGCTACACATCAAGCTATACATAACCAGTATAAGCTGACATCTGATTGTATGAAAAACCTATACAGTGCGAGGTCAGCTCAAACTGGAAATGTATAGCTTGATGTGTAGCCGTGTGTACGTCATTTAAAACATTACAGACACTTTGAAATGATTAGCGAGGCAAATGAGCCTCGGAATAAGTAGTTGTGAATTAAAAGTTCCCAGTGGTTACGAGAACCACATCATTACGAGTCCTCAAACACAGGTCTGGTCAAATTATGCAAGTCCAGCTTCCTGTTTTTGTTCGCAAGCTGCGGCTTTAGTACCTACCTAACTAAGAACCCGGAATGCAGAGTGCTTTCGTAAAATTATTGTTATTAATTTTCTGTTCCCAAGTTCGCAGCTTTTTGAGTCATGCATGATACATATGTACTTAATACTTACTTAACTACATACTTAACTTACATACCTAGATAGACACAAATTTTCACGTTGTGTTTTTAACACAATCTCTGATACCGAGTGGGTATAGGTAATGTTTTCTTTAAAGTTTTAAACTCATTCATCCTTCAAGATTCCTTCCTCCTAGATTAAAATCTCTAGGTTAACTGGAGCAATTATTACGGCATTTTATTGCTCAAATAAAGAGTCAGGTGTTAAAATGAAAACGGCCGCGAGCTGAGCAGTGAAAGGAAAGGAAACAAAGCCAGGCACTGAAGTGATCATTTCCTAGAGATTTCTATAAGCGTTGCTGTTTGTTTGTTTTATTGCTTCATCTGATCTCTTATTTCCGTATTTATTACTTTAATATCGTTTTCGTTTCATAACATGCCAGTCTACTTAGGTTGGTTTACCTACAAATTAAAGAGGTTTCCGTAACAAGTACCAACCCAATTCTGCAAGCATATGCATATGACATGGGTTAGCAATCAGCTCTTTACAAGTAATGTGCCATAGAATGTGCAATTTAATTTGTAAAAAAACACCGACTTCCTAAAATAGAAGGTCACCTCTACACAATTGAGGTTGAAGTTCAGTTAAATTCTAATAAACTTAAAAAAGTCGTGCCATAACTTAAGGTCGTAGGTGATTCGTGAACGATAAAGCAGAGCGTTCCCAACACCAAAACATTGATTGCAAACAGCAGTAGGTACAAGGTCGTTCAGTCAAGTTGCGCAATATTTGGGTACTTTTATCTAACATCTCCGGTCGTCATTCAAATGTAACATGAAATATTATTTAGTTTCCTAAAAATTATGCAATGGAACAAATTGAAATCGTTTTGAATCAACACAGACCCCCGCTGGCACCTCGCTGTTCTGCCCTGCAATAAAAACGTAGAAATACTTTATTGTGGATCGAATTTTGGTTGATACTTACATTTCGTAACACGAAGAACATATCTACATGCTTAAAACACGCAAGGAGTAAGTGAGTCGTAAAAGTATTTCAAAATACAAAATGTAAATGACAAGCAGATACCTACAGAAATTCACGACAGTTACATCGGACATAAATTACGGACCTTTTGTTATTTATTTTGTACTTAAGTAAAGAATTGATGAAGACAATTTGGATGCAAAGATCCAGAAACCAACAATCCATGGTGGATTAAAGAGTAAGTCGAGAGCTGTACCAAATCAGGATTGGTACCTAATATTTAGTACTTACTTCCTACTTATAGTTTTCTAGGAGACGAAAAAAGACAAAATGTCGGAATGATAGATAATGTGCGGATACAGAAAGCTTATGAAATGAAGTCCAAATTATTTTTCACACCACGACTGATCCAAAGAGAAGTTTATACTTCTCTCTTTCGTACGCGACGTCTTCGAAACTAAACATTTTCGTAAATATAAATATACCTACTGATGATGAAATAAAATGAGCATCTACTTCATTTCGTAGTAGGTACCTAATATGAAATTAAGTAGGCGCTCATATCAACATAAAATATGAGAGTCATCCAGAGTCTCAAGAACGCTCGATTGATATCGATAGAAAATGATAGTATCGTCTGATAGGGCTAGAATCAAACTTTTCCGTATCGGAATGATTCGCATTTTGTGCAGACCGTAAGAAAAGTTATAATTAATTATTTTATTTTATTTTATCTATACTTATATACTTATACTTATAATATAATATTAATTAATATTATTATATTATATATTATATATATATATATATAATATTATAAAGAGGTAAAATTGTTTGTAAGTTTGTAAGTTTGTAAGTTTGTATGTAGGGGGTAATCTCCGGAAGTAATGAACCAATTTTAAAAATTGTTTCACTGGTAGAAAGCTACATTATTCGGGAGTGCTATAGGCTATAAATTATAAAGATATCATGCATATTAGCTGAACTATCTCAATTTTTGTCTAGCCAGGCGGAAAAAAATTGCTCTTACAACAGAGTTATTTGCATGCGCTGCCTTAACAGTTGTATATAATTGAAAACAATGTATGGCAACCTGGTCCGCTTTGAATAGTTCTACAAAAAAGTCCGCGACACCATATTTCTATCTTTTATATTTTAGCAGATATAGTAGCTTTTATGTGTTAAAAAAAGTATTTTTCGACGTACTTACCTTTGGACGATTTTTTAAACAACAAAATATTAAACCTTATCGAAAAAAATATTATTATGATCACAAGAACATCGTAGAGATGCGATTTGCCCAAAACAGTATGTCAATTGGTTAAATAGTTTCGAAGATAATATAAAATTACTAAATCGGAAAATGCCGCCGTCCATTCACGAACCGCATTAGAACATGCTTTGTACGGACGTTTTATCCATTTACCCATAGATGGCGTTGTGCATAATGACGCTCTCCAGTTATTATTTAACTTTCGTAGTTAGGTAGGTGAGGTTGTACGCACTAAGTAGTTACTGTTGGTTGGATGTTGTTGGTCTTTAAAATTGTTTTGGTTGCTCGGTTTCTTAAAACACAAATACTACTTCGTTCTCATTCTTCGAGTTCGAAGCTGTGGTATTTCTGTTTTTGGGATATCGGACAGTTTCAGCGATTGTTTATCATGCCTAAAAAGAAATCACAACTTTCCCGTCAGACATCCCAGACAAGAGCAGCTCGAGTACGCCGTACGGAAGTCTGCTCTTGAAAATCATCAGCGCCTCTCGAGGAATAGAGAAAATATTTCGCAAGCACGCGCTGGGGAATCTAGCGTCTCAGTGATTTAAGGCAGCATGTCTCTGCAACAAGGGATAGGGAGTCTAGCGCTGAGCACTCGCAGCGGCTCGCTAGCCAAACTGTGAGAACATCGCAGGCCCGTGCTCGGGAATCTAGCGCTGAACTTGCGCAGCGTCTCAGTGATTTAAGGCAGCATGTCTCTGCAACAATGGATAGGGAGTCTAGCGCTGAGCGCTCGCAGAGGCTCGCTAGCCAAAGCGCGAGAACATCGCAGGACCGAACCACACTCATAATTTCATCACAAGTTAAAATGTTTACCGCCCAACGAAGTGGGCACGGGTCAGCTAGTTTATTATAAAGTAGAAGTAGTGTAGTTGTTATATTATAAAGTAGAGATACATATTTTTTAAAGAACACAACTGGCAAAATGTTGGTGTACTATAGGTACACCTCTCTCTGCCTAACACTTCGGGAAAAGCAGGCGTGATGTTATGTATTTTATTTAAAGATTCGGTTTCAGTAAGAGCTACCTTGTACCCACATACCTAGATATGTTGTTCTCGTAAGAAATCCTAGCCAAGACCTAGGGTCGTAGCATTATGCTGAGCGATGGCCGTTTTGCGTGGATGTGACGCATATGTTCCCCCAACTTGTTATTTTTTGTGCTTGTGTTCTTTCTTTGTGTTATGTTTACCGCAAAAAAAACGTATTTTCTTTTTTTCTAAGACTACAGAATAACTAAAGGTAAGTAGTACTTAGTAAAACCAAGTCTAAAGACGTTTTAATCAGCTATGCATCTTGAAACGAGGCGAAATTGCAACAGATTAATAGGAAAACCTTTTCGTCCATATAAAGCCCATACGGATTCTCCATTCAATCACCTCTACCCTAGTCCACATATTTTGTTAGCTGGTAGCTTGGTGAAGCTATACATTCATGTAAAAGACATTCAGCTAAATGTGAATTGATGCCGATGAGCGTGCCTTCACTTCACCCATAATCGATGCCGCATTGACAATGACATTGATACCAATGATGACAAAGAACTTCGTGATCCGGCTAATGCAAGGAAGCTCAAGTGGGGTCAAGTGGCGTAATGAAAGTACAGTCCAAACGAAAACCGAGTCCGTTTCTTTTCTAAGTAGGTACTTAACAATCTTGTAACAGAAAGAGCATAATTGGACATAAACGAGATGTTTCTCACACGAACAATTACTGTAGGTCTATTCTGTAAAAAGGTCACCATGAAAATGTTGATGAAGTGATCATTCCATCTGATGCTAGAGGATAGACAGCTCTCTTCAAACTCACTTCAACTAAGTCTTCACAATGAGATTTTTACAGAATAACACTTCTGTACGTCGTCGCTTGCTCCTGCGACACCAGTCCTAACTCTCTTCATATTTTGACTGCAGATACCAAAACTACAAACGTAGTACTTATAGCCACATTTTTATAAAACTTCCATGGAAGTTTTATAAAAATGTGGCTGTTTTTTAGTATATTGTGGTCTTACGACTTCCACGCCAACAGAAGCAGAAGTCGCGGGCAGAAGCTAGTTCAGTACATAAAAGAGCCGATTAACGGCATAATGTTTCATTTACTTATGTACTTAATGTTTCTGATATGATTCCCGTGAAAGTAAGAGGAAGGAAAGTATTTCCTTTCATATAAGTTTTAATTAGGTTACCTGATATTTGGCCATTAGGTAGGTAACTACTTGGAATATAAATTTGAACGTGTGTTGTATGAAAACGTAAGGCCCATGATGAAGGGTCGATGACTTAAAAGAAGAATCTAATTCCTAAGTATTCCAATATACCAGTGTCAGCCGCAGTAATCAAACAGTTAATCTCAATGCAAATTACATAAAAGCACTTCTACCAGAGGGACATTTCGGTTTCAATACGGCAGATAACAAATCAGAATCGTGCCGGGTCCACATTAGCACGCGGCACGTTCCGGCCCGCACGGCATCTGATAGGTACTACACTAGCCGTAATGCGCTCCCTGGTACACTATTTCAAATGTTATTACAGTTGCCATGTTGTTCCTGCCGCGTAGACAGCTCATATCGTGCAGAGTAATCGCGAACCTCGCCCTACACCATCCGATATGGACCGCCCGATTCCTTGAAACGAGTACCTATTGCGTGAGACGGAAGCACTGATGCTAGTATAAACATTGTTTAAACCACGTTTGTGTAATCTTGAACGCCAATTCGCAACATAAACAGCACAAAATCAAGGAAATGAAATACAATCCTTCAAACGTTAAGCAAACATAATGTATAGCTCAATTTCATAGCCCATAATGTCTTAATGCAAAACCAACAGTTGTAAGCCGATTTGTACATAAATTAAGCGCCACTTAATTTGACAATTTACGAGCGTAGCTTTACACGGCTCCATGTCTCGTGTCTGCAAAGCCGGTGCACCTAGCCGACCAGGGGATCAATTAATTTTACTCCTAGTAAGGACATCTTTATGTGTGTCCGCCGCGCCGCGCAGTTTTAACGGTTCTTTGTATTCGCAACACATACCTATGTCAACGTGGTATTAACGGTTTCGAAATTGTGTTCACTAGAGATTATGTAATAATTATTAGTTAACTAATTAATTAGTTGTGTACCTACCTATCTAATTAATGTCTATGGTGCGACGCCCTTGAAAATTGATTAAGGAGTTGATATCACTCATATCGACCACGTGTTAGGTACCTACCTACGTAGTTATATACGTTCCATGTACACAATATTCATGTCCATAGAAATATATCTTAACGCCTGTGAAGTCTTCACTAGTCCTTGCCTAACAACCTTTCGCATAACATATAAACAAGGAAGGACTCGCTCTCAAATGGAAATGTTATGTTCCAATCAAGAAATTTCCTAAATGATTTACAGCCATAATGCATTAGATCGCAGCACACATAATAGGCTCGGAGTACTTGGAAGCTTATTACAATGAACAGCAATTTCTTCAACTACTGTAATGCGAGCGATGCCGAAGCACTTGCCTGTAATAAATTAACTAAGGGCGTAATAAACTTGGGTGGTCTAACTACTACATTGATGTCGTTCATTTGAATAGCTTTGATAAAGTAGCAAACATAACTGAGTCATTTATACATTAGAATATTATGATTAATTCTATTTGAGAACGACTGTACCTATATACTTAAATAATCAAACAATGATTATAGATCAGCGGTGCTATTCTGTAAAAAGATCACCGTGATAACTTAGGTGAAGTGAGCTGAAAGTGAGCTATCATTCTACCTGATGCTAGGGATTGACACTATTGACAGAGTAAGTAAGTTAAAAATGCTAAATTCTGTTAATTGAATTTTATTAGAGAGGCACCACATGAACATCAAGTCGATAAAAAGGTATATAGGTACCTATGGCGCCCGGGAATACAAAAGCACGTAGGTAAATAACAATGTACTTAATTCTATTTACCACACAATTTCTGTGATTCTTCCCAGACGTACGTACCTCATCTCGTTCAAATGCGACCGCAAAGTTACAAACTCATGCAAGCAAATAACACAAGCTAATTTTGAGGCTTTGCAGTGATTGTTTCATTATTTTCTATTCCTGGCAGGGATGCTGCATAGTGTATAGCCATACCTATGATAGGAAAGGATCGTAATGGTAGCTATTACACGGCGTAAATTCCTGTAATAGCGTTGCAATTTATCATGCCTCGGTCGCTGCCCGATGACGCCCGACGAGATGCCGAACCAACAACATGGTATGCTAACTTTTTTTAGATTTATCTTTTGATCCCAGAATCATATAAGTACTTAGTACCTAGGTACTTTCCTGCCAGTGTATCGACGTGTATGTATGTGCAGTTAACTATAATAAAATTGTCCTCAGACCGTATTTCGGTCATGGCGGCCCATCTCAACGGAGCGTAGCCTTCGAATCGGCGCGGGAGATAATAGATATTATAGTGCACAAGGGTGTGCATAGACAAATGCACTCTCTCTCTTCCCTCACTCTCAAGTCCGATGGGACTTCATGGATCGGCACGCATTCCGAAACGATCGTAGAGGTCGTCCTGAACCAATACCACCAATATCAATATCCAGTAGGTACTAATAGGTAATTCAATCTAGCTACTTAGGTACTGCTAAGCAGTTTATTGCATTCAAATTAAATGATTCAAAGACTAAAAGCGTGAAGATAACATTGTGTATTTTTAACCGATTAAAAAAAATGAGAGGTTCTCAGTTCGTTGGAAACTTTCCTACTTGAAGACGGCGACCGATTACCTACTTGAAGACGGCTGAACAGATTTGTTTTATTTTTATCAGGGTTGGTACGTATTGGTACTTTCCAGGTGGTCCCATTGTCAGCAGGATCTGATGATGGGATCCTGCAGAAATCGAGGGAACTCTTCAAATATTATAGGCAGAAATATTATAGCAATTGGGGTATTTTTTTTTTTGTTGTAGTTACGTAACAACTAAAAAGTGAAAAAAAAAACAACCGACTTCCAAAAAACACTAGAAAGTAAAAAAATATTTCATTTAGGAAATCGCGGTGTCTTTGGTTTTGTATTTTCGGTTTTTGCCACCGACTTCGGAAATAAAAGTGTTTTGTTTTTTGAGGACAAAAGCCTTTTACTAGCAACGTGCGTAGTACATATATATCGATGCTAGCAACATGCGTAGTACCTACATACATATATATCGATGCTACTTTATTAAACATTGTAGAAAAACCATGATATCTTCAAGAACCACAGATATATATACACCTAGATAACGCAAGAGCAACTACTTCGCGTGCCAACAATCGCACCAGCTTACGTACAAAAATCGTAAGCCGTCGCCACTTTCGCGCTCAGTCCTGAGTACCTACTGTCGGCGAACGTGAGCGCTGGGCGCTAGGCCCCGGGGATGGGGCGAGACGGGTGCCGCACGCGGCGGCGTCTTTTAATCGATTTGATTTTAGCATCACTAAATAGTGCTTGTGACGTCATAGAAGGTGGAACGCTTTGCTTTCATACATATCGTGATACAAGCACGTCTACGTCACAAAATACAGAGAGTATCTACGTTATCTAGGTCTATCTATATCTGTGGTTAGAACCAACCTGTGGTGGCGTTCTGTAGTTTAAACTACTACCCATAGGGGTAGCCCCATAGGAAGAAGGCGTGAGTTTATATATGGAGTTATGTATCTTCAAAATATTTTTTCTATTCTAAGTAGTTGGAATAGAAAATAATAAGTAGATGCTATTTGCAATGAATGTAGCTACAAAAATCAGCTGTCACAGTTTTTATGGAACCCATGTATGGAACTCATGTACAGACGCCAGCACATCAAGCTACCCGAAAATGTCAATTTTCCCAATCAGCTTTGAACCTTATGCTTTAGCAATAAAGTTAAAAATACAGAGTGTAGTAGCTTGATGTGCTGGCGTCTCTACATACATTCTACCTTACGTCACAGATAATAATTATAATACTCTAGTACTTACGTGTAAAATACTGACGCAAATATTAAAAACTAAAACATTTGTAAACAATCGTGTTTTTTTTTAATATCCACTCCCTAAAATGAATCTCATCATCATCGTTTTAGCCGAAAGATCTCCACTGCTGGACATAGGCCTCCCACAAGCACCGCCACTTCGACCGGTTCAGTGCTTCTCGCATCCAGTCTTTGTCAGAGTCTCCGATCTACAAGAGCATTTTTACCTTAGTTTTGTCCATGTTTATTTAAAGACCCACTGTTTCGGAAGCTCTACTGAAGTCATCAAGCATTGTACTGAGGTCTTCCATTCAGTCATGAACTCATGACTACTTATCGTTGGCAAGCCGAAGGTGATTGGTATACTCCCCATTGATGTTAAAGCCAACCTTTTTTCAGTCGGGTAGCGGGATTGTCCGAAAAGGTTACCGCTGCCCCTGAACATAAAGGGCTAAGGAAGGAACACGGGTGGTTTTTAGTCAGTAAAGTTCTGACACTCCCTAGAACCTTGAAAACATCCTCCAGTGCAGCGGTAAATAGTTTCGGAGATTACGTACCGTCTTCCTGTCTCAACCCTCACTGCAGGATAGGTTTCAAGGTCCGGTCGTGGAGTCGGACTGGCATAGTAGCGTTTTCATACAAACATTCAGCACCTCGATGTACCGATAGTCAATCTAAAATAGCACCGTTGGGGAGACTGCAGTACAACCCAAGTCTCGATCGAATCGAAGGCTTTCTCGTAGTCCACAAACGCTAAGCAGAGGTTGGGGGGTTTACCTCGATGCCTGGCATGTGCGTGCGTCTATTATATAAACTTAATGCATTCATTTTACATGGACATGACATCGAGGTAGCGAGCTTAACCGCGAGGTATCGCAGTGAGGCATCTTCGGCCTGGAATTACCCTTAGACTGCCATCAACACGATAAGAAGATAACAGAAGTGGGAAATAAAAAAAACAGCCATTGTTTGGTCCTTCCTTACTCACTTCATGTAACTTTATGCAATCTTTCAGTCTATCAAAAAGTACTCTGTGATGCAATCAAACGATCTTTTCTGTCACATCAGTCTACGTCAGTGTCTTGAGTACTAACGCCGCCGTTAGGAGTATATATATTCTGTGAGTACTTCTATAGTCTGTGTCGTGTCAATTGTCATTTTTTTTTTTTTTTTTTCCTTTTTGGCAACTGAGCCGATGTCGACTATTCTGCCAACGTCAAGTGGTGACGGCAGTACAGCGAGGTGAGCCGTCGAACTTTGTGGTATTACTAATTACAAAAAAAGTAGCTAAAAGGACGAAGAAAAAGAAGAATATATATTTATATATACACACACAACATCACAAATCTATCTACATTAATATATTTACAAAGTTATTATTACTACATACCAAACTACAATTTGATTTTATTTATGTTTAAAAAAGTTGACAAGATTTGGATAAGATTAGGAGAAAACTTAGTCAAGAGGGAATGGAAGTTGATAGGAAGAGGGATTTTAATTTTGGAAAGCTTATGATACAAGTCAAATGATTGGGAATTTAATGGACAAGAGAAAAAGATGTGGTCCAGAGTACCATCATCAAGACCGCATTCGCACAAGGAACTGTCACGAACACGGATCTTATTTAAGAATACTGGACTGCAGCAGTGGCCAAGTCTCAGTCTACACAAGGTTGCAACAGTTGTTCTGGATAATTTTGGGCATTTAAAAAACCAAGGTTTCCGCTGGATGTCGGGTTGAATACTGGCGTAGTATGCCCCCTTGAGCTTCGAACTTAACTGCCACACTGCTGACCACGAGTTGTACAGCTTATGTTTGGTGTCAGTACGTAAGTCGTAGCTATGCACCACGTAGTGCTTCCGATCCACCGGGTTAGATGTAGCAAATTTTGCCAGTGAATCGGCACACTCGTTGCCACCTATACCCGAGTGACTGGGAACCCAAGCTATTTCAATGTTTAAACCGTTGTTCGAACAAGTAAATAGTAAATTTAGTATATCAAAGATGATTTTACTGTGAATTTTAGATTTAAGTTGGTTTTGAGCTAAAGCTTGAATACTACTGCGCGAATCTGAGAAAATGACAGAATTTTTAATGTTATGAGTTAGAATGAAATTGATGGCTTCTAGGATACCGATGCATTCCCCTGTAAATACTGAGGTCTCTGGTGGACATTGGAATAAAAGGGCTATTTTAGAGTTTTGAAAATACGCAGAAACACCTGTACATCCTGTTGAAGACAATTTGGATGCGTCCGTATAAAACAAATTCCAACCCTCCCAGTATCTTTTAATGGCCCGATCGAAGTCACCCTTTACGTCCTGAGAGTTTTTGGTGATACCAAGTCCCAAAACGACCTTTGGTTTGAAATGGACCACCTCATATGAGGAGGAAAAGACCGGAAGAGTGGGGTGTTGACAAACAGGTGAGGAGAGGTGTTTAAGGTCTCTGTACCTACTCATCAATGGAATAGATTTATTATTCCAGTAGGAAGACGCGTTAAGAGAGAGGTAGATTTGTTCTAAAATGGGGAGTAAAGGATGGGACGAAAGGGAGAAAACTTTTGACAAGAAACGGTCTGCTAAGTATTGTCTACGAAGGTTAAGAGGGGGTTCTGCACATTCTACCTGGAGAGCGTTTATGGGGGAGGATTTCATGGCACCAGTCACGGTCCTTAGACATTTGGCCTGGACAGAATCCAGTCTACGCAGAGCATCTTTGTTACACGGCTCAATTAAGTAACTGCAGTAATCCAGCACGCTTCTAACCAGCGCATTGTAGATGAGTTTTAAGGTGTATGGGTGAGCACCCCACCAGACACCTGCCAAAGCCTTAAGGACCGAGACCGAGCGCTCACATTTTTTAACCGTATTATCAATGTGATCCACTCCTGACAATTTGGAATCCAGGGTAACTCCCAGGAACCTGGCCTTCTCCTCAACTGGAATTGCTTGGCCGTCAATATTAATGTCGACTTGGGGGATAAGGCGTTTACGAGTGAAGACAACTGCTGAACTTTTTGGAGCACTTAAAGATAACCCGTGATCTAAAAGCCATTGGTTTAATGAGGACAAAGATATATTAATGGACTGAGCGGCATCCTGGATGGAAGTGCCAGAGACAAATAATGCAATATCGTCAGCATACTGAAGAATATTACAGTTAAAATTTAAACAAGAATGAAGATCAGAAGTATAAATGTTATATAAAAGGGGACTAAGCACAGATCCTTGAGGTAGACCCCTCCAAACCGACCTCGGCTCAGAGTTCTCCCCCGGTATCCTGAGTGAAACACGACGTTCTAAAAAAATACTGCATATGATTTGACGAATCCTAGCCGGGATTCCCAGCTCTTGCATCTTCTGCCTGAGAACTGGGAGGAGAACAGAATCATAGGCAGCCGAAATATCTAAGAAAACGGCTACCACAGACTCATTCCTGCTAAGGGCCAGACGGATCCCTGATGTAAGGGTCCCCACACTATCAGCTGTACCCAGACCTTTCCTGAAGCCGAATTGAGTCGTTGGGAGCAGTTTCCTGCTTTCTACAAACCATTCAAGACGGTTTTTAATCAAGTGCTCTAGAAGCTTAATAAGTATGGACGATAGAGCAATCGGCCTGTAAGAACAATGATCACTAGGATCTTTACCGTGTTTTAATATAGGAATTACCACTTGAACCTTCCAATTAGGAGGAATATAACCGGAAGAAAAACAATAGTTAGCTAAGTCCAGATAATATTGATGGGTCTTATCACCCGCTTTTGTAATGAAGGAGTAAGGGAATCCATCTACTCCAGGAGCAGAATCCTTTACATGGGCGAGGACCGATTTAAGCTCCCCCAGAGTAAAAGGCTTATCCAGAGGGTCATCTGATGCTAGCCGGGAGCCCGTAGCGACACATTCATCCAAATTAGGAACATAGATTGGGGCCAGTTTAGAAAGAAACTGGTTACCCAGTTCCTCAGATAGTATGGTCCCGGAGGGGGGACTCAAACTACTCCTGAACGACTTCAGCTTACGCCACACGGCCGACACTGGAGTGGATGGATTCAGCGAGCCACAATATTTCTGCCAACCTTCTCTTTTTTTATTCTTAAGTAACTTTTTGGACTTAGCCAAGATATGTTGAAAGGCAATGATGTTATCCAGGTTCATGTCGGAGTTGAAGTTCATTTCGGCCTCATTCCTGGCCCTGATCACGGCAGAGCATTCCCTATCCCACCATGGCGGGGATGGAATTTTGCCTGTTGGCACTTTTTTTGAAGGGAAGCAATCATCTGCTGTAGAAGATATTGTATGGGAGAATGACGAAAAGCATTCCTGCGTGGACTCAGCATTAATGGATGGGAGAGAAGAGACACGTAAGTCTAAAATTTTTGAGTAGGTGTCCCAATCTGCTGAGTTCAGCTGGTATTTTAACAGAGGAGGGGAAATTTTGTCAGGGATAGTCTTGGAAGGGATTTCGACCATGATGGGATAGTGATCACTCCCATATGTCATATTCAAGCGACTCCAATTAAAAAGGCTGGCTATACTAGACGAACAGAATGTTAAATCAACACAGCTGCTGTTCTGCCCTGGCGCAGACCTACGTGTGGAACTGCCATTATTAATTACACATAGGTTTAGTTCATCTAATATATCCACTAGGCCTATACCAAAGTTGTCGCAGTTTTCTGAACCCCATCTATAATGATGGCCATTAAAATCGCCCATAACAAGTAATGGACCTTGTATACTACTCAGCAAACTTTTAACTGTAATAAGATCTTCAATTTGTGGGTGTGCAATATAAAAACTAAAGATATTTATACCCTCAGCCTTAACAGCAACAACATTGATGGTGTCACCAACGAAGGGTAGAGGAATTGGGGAGAATGGTACTTTGTTATTAATGAACAAAGCACATCCTCCATATCCATCTGGTCTGTCATGACGAACACTACTGAAACACGGAATCCTGAAATTACTATCAGAACGAAGCCATGTCTCAGCAATGCTGCAGATCGATGGTTTGTATTTATTAATGATAAAGAGTAGGTCAGGTTTCCTAGGAGTAATACTCCTCACGTTCCATTGAAGGAATGTCAGGGGGTGGAACATTATTAATATATTTAACAATGGATGACAGTTTGTTGGCAACGTGGTCAGGTAAGGATTGTGCAGGATTAGCTAATACTGTTAGTAGGATATTGGCTATAATATTAAGAATATTTTCAGACTTATCAGGATTGCTTGTACCTTCCGTGGGGAAAGCACAGCCATTTTGAGAGGGAGAAAAGGAGTAATCCTGAATAAGGGCTTGATGAGCCTGTTTGTCATAGCTAGGTGAAAGGGGGGAATGAGATTTGGGTTTTAGGAAGACCGTTTTACGGTATGATTTTGTTGTTTGGGGAGCAGAACTGGGATGATCGGGCGACCTAGGTATTGGTTTTGATTTTTGGGATGCTCTAGACACTTCAGCATACGATCTTGAAACCGGAGGGAAAACCTGACTTGCCTCCGCATAAGAGACAGATTTCTCAGCCATAAGAGCTTTAATGCCCTTTTGCCGACCAAGCTCAGGACAAGCCTTATCATTAGCATAATGATTGCCAGAACAAGATACACAAATGGCACAATCAGTGGGAACTTGGCATCCATCACCTGGGTGGTCTTGGCCACATTTAAAGCAGCGGGGTTTTGAGCGACATACTGTACGTGTGTGACCGAAACGACAACAATTGAAACATTGAATAGTTGGGTACATGTATCTCTCGACTGAAAGGGCAGAGTAAAAACAATAAACTCGATTAGGTAAGACTTGTCCGTCAAAAGTCAAAACAACGGTTTGAGTGGGTTTCCACTCTGTAACACCCAGAGAAGTCACCTTTCGGCTCATTCTCCTTGCCTTTATAACGGGGCCACATCCAACAGGAACCTTGATATTCTCAATAACCTCATCCTCTGTCCATTCTGATGGTACGTCTCTAACGAGACCCAAACGAGTAATATTGAACTGGGGAATTGTAGCAATGTAGTTATTCTGAAGTAATGTAAGTACGACTTATCAAAAAGCTGTTTGCATCCTGATGCGACTTAAACTCAACTGAAACTTTGTTTCTTCCTAGACGTTTGACACTACCCAGGAGAATATTGCTGTAGTTGTTTTGCGTCAAAAACATTCCAAATTTAACCGGATGTAGAACAGTACCAGGGGTGTCGCCGTCTTTTAAAGAAACGTGAACAATATATGGCGGATTATCCCTTACCGTGTAAGACTGTCTTCCCATTTCTTTTTTTGTTAGTTTTGGAGGGTTCGCTACAGTAGTCGGAGAAGAAGTAGCCATTCTTTTCCTACTTGTAGATTCGAAATCCATTGAATTATTTATCACATTGTCATCGGGGAGGGAAACTGTTAACATCGGAGTGTAATCAAAGGCATCGGGAGGGTCAGGGGGTTTTTTGGTATCCATAATGGATGCCGGGTAAAATATTTAAAAGTAAACTAAATTAATATTAAAACCTACCTTCGCTAACACTGAGCCACACTACAAACAACACTGCTACACTATACTACTAAATTACACTCATTCGACAGCCTAAATAAAGAAAATGAAAAAACCACGTAGTTTCGAAAACGGCGCCAAAACCTCCATCCCAATTGTCATTATTCTGTCTGTCATCTCATCATCTGTCATTCCATATTTTTGTGTGTGACTGTGACCATTATAGTACTCTGTGTGTGGTGTGGGTGGTGTGTGACTGTGTGCTGTGGCCTGTGTGACATTTCAAAAAACCTCGAAAGTGAATCTTTCCGAAAATTTTGATATTCTAAAACTCAAAATATGGGCAATTGGAAACTAGAAGTCGGAAGGATGGCTATGTACACATCTTTCCCTGTGGGCCTCTTTTTCTTCTTCAATCAACCCACTTATTTCGAAGAGTGGGTTACAAATACCAAGCGGCAAATCTTTCCACCAGAGAACATCGCAGACAGGGAAGCTATTCAGCAACTCATCAAAGATATGAGAAAAAAGCAAATGGCAGCAATGGACAAAGAATAAATTGTTGATATCTGAGCAACAACTTCGCTGTTGCAAAAAGTTGTACATAAGTGGCGCATTTTTAGATTTAGTGATTTCTTATTGTTTGTTCAAATAATTGTAGGTATCCATGATGTAGGTGAGTACCTGTTAGTACTTTCCGATTGCTGATGACTTCAAGTCGAGTGTTTTGAGATTGACCATAACACATGTATTAGTGATAAAAGGATGCAAAATTGATAAAATATAATTATTAAAACAAATATTTTATTAAATAGGTATAAATACCAATATACATTTTACAAAACTTAATCTACCTTATCTGTTTTATTTTTATGCTTATAACTCAATACAACACCCAACATAGTTGAACACAGTGAAGCATAGATTACATAAGAAACTCCATAGAACTCTCCTATTAGTCCTGAGACCATAGGAGCAACAACACCAGTCAGTGACCGCACACTGTTTGAAGCACCTATAAGTGTCCCTCTATGGTCTCCATCACTCCTCTTTAAAACCATTTCTAACGTAACTAACCTACCAATTGCATTGCCTATAGCTAGCGGTATCAACCAAAAAGCATAAACAATAACATTAAATGATAACGCTAGTCCTAATAAAGATATACTTGTAACTATAAAAACATGTAAATTTCTTATACTATAGTCTTTGTCATGGATATAAAAGCTATTAATGTAACCTATGAAAAAACTGGATACAGAACCTATAATACCTTGAAATGAAATTACATAACCAATATATTTTGGTGATAGATCATATTCTGTTTTTAAATAAAGTGAATAATTTGAGTAATAAACACCCATTGCAAAACCAATTAAAGCTTTGAACATGAAAATGTCCCAGTATTTAAACCAATCTATATTAAATAACTCGACAAAAGATTGTCGGACACTAGAAAACAATGTGTTAACTAAACTTGTTTGTACTTCTTTATTTTCTTTTTTTCTTTTTAGTGGCTTCTTGTCTAACTTTGGCAGGAAATACACTAAACCTGTAAAAAAGACATGTATAAAAAACGGTTTTCTTTCTAGGTTTTTTTATTATTAGCCATTAATGTTCCACCGATGGGCAAAGGCTTCCCTACTCCCTTTCCACATCTCTCTGTCCAGAGCAGCCCAGAACCAATCTTTATTAAAGGAGTTTAGCTCATCCCGCTATCTCCGTCTGGGCCTGCCACAATGTTTTTGCCATTAACCTTTTAACCGCCCGACTTTATATCGGTTGTCGTACCCCCAGCGCCCGAAAAACACAAAAAACGAAAAATAAATACCAATTAAACGAGCTGTGATGATATAATAATAATACAGATTAAACGAGCTGTGGTATTTAGTCGTATATATACGACCCTGGCGGAATGGACACGAAAATATGTGTCGGATTAATCTGGCATAAGCAGTTAAAAGGTTAAGCAGGACCCACTGGGTCGTAAGTTTGGCCATTGATCATCTGACATGCGGCAGATGTGTTCAGCCCATTTCCATTTTAGCATGGTTTTCCTTTCTCAGTTATAATAAAATAATTTGAATATGAAGTCCTTTCCTTACCAGCATTGATGGCAAAACATATCCCAACAATAATGGCAATCAACATAAATCCGTTTTCTGGATTGTCCTCAGCCATATGGCCACCAATCACTGGACCTAAAGTGATGCCAGCACCTGATATGGCTGCCATCTTGCCATATATTTCAGCTTGCTTCTGTTCATTCTTTTCATAATCAGGCACTAGGGCTTTGGTCAACATCTGTGTTTGTTTAAACAGCCCTGAAACATTGTCATTGATTTGATTATTCTTTTTTTTTTCTCACAATAGACATTTTTGATCTTCAAGGATGACTCAAGCCATGACCCCAACCAACCAAGAGATGAGATTTTCATGAGTAAAAGTTCTAATAATAATATGCTATTTCATAACATACCTATTTAACTGAAGAATTTTCTTAGGAACTACCTATATATTAATAATAAATAATAACATCTATTTATTTCAGTTAGTTAAAAGCTAGTTTATCCTAACCCATGTTTACACCAATAAAGAATGTATTCTACAGGTTGTCCCGTAATTAATGGATAACCTCTTAAGGGGCCGTCCCCACGAGCGAGAGAATCGCGGCGATAGTCTCGCCATGCTATCAAATCTTTGCCGCGATGATATCGCCGTGTGGAGACACGTTCTAAGGGAGTGTATAGAAATACGTGGCACGACGATAATATCGCCGCGATTCTCTCGCTCGTGGAGACGGCCCCATAGTGGTCATTGTACTTATCATTATGAACAAATATTACTATGGGACCAAACCTGAAATCGCGAACAAAGAATCAGCTGTTTCCTACATTTTGACGAGTTATGCGAACATAAATTGAAATTGTTTTGTTTATTGAAATAATTGATTTACATAAATATTTACAAAATAGGGCCTTAGAGGTAGGTAAGAAATAATCGGATTCTACCTGAACTAGGAATAAACCTGTATCTCAGGTATCTCACTCAAGTGCTTATACATATGTATTGGATATCTGAAATTCCTAAAAATAGTAAATAATTTGTCTACTTTAATTATGATTATTTTCAAATTGAGCAAAATAGTATGCCACTTTTTGCATCATCGTAACACATTTTTGCAATAATATTCTGCTATGAGTTTTGCAATGTTACATTTTTAATGAGGTCGCGTTTACTTTGTCATACAGAAAAATTTGCCGTGTCAACAAAATATTAAGATTACATGTTTACTTAGAATATACCTAAATTGTAAAAACTAGGTAAAATAAATTTTACGGATTATAACTAGTAAACGACAAAATAACAATAATTATATAACATAAAGTAAAAAAGGCTTATAGATAAACATTGGCAGTCTTAAGCGACATCATTATAATCTATAGAATTGATGTATCTTGTCTCAGCTATTTTCTTTGCAGGGCATTCTTGATCGCCTGTTTTGTGGTTGCTCGGTTTTTTAAATCGCAAGCATGTTGCACAATGTGACGGTTCAGCATGTTTAGTGCACTCGTTCGCCTGATGACCCTGTTCCCCACAATGTCCACACGTATAGGTAGCCTCCCGACAAGTCTTTGCAGCATGTCCATACTGTTGACATTTGAAGCACCTGGTCACAATTGTGAAGTCCCTCACTGGGCAGGAAGTCCAATTAATGAACACTCGAGTTTGATTTATAAGCGCCTTTCTTATGCTAGCAGTAACTTCAAGAATGAAGTTGCACGTAGGTCCCTCTTTTTTACCTGACTTATGACTTAAATTTATAGAGGCCAAAAAAGAGTCACGGGACAAACTAGGCAGCTTCTCGGCTACATTCTGCTCATAGATGCAATCATAAACTTCTTGATCAGTTAAAACGGTTGGTACTCCTATAACCACAATTCTTGGTCTTCTCTTATGGGGCTCTTCCACTTTCAGGCCAGAACTACTTAGTTGGGATGACTTTTTAAGTTTTTCTATGTCGTCTTTGGTCTCTGTGCTGATTATAACGCCTCCGTTTTTTGTTTTGCGTAGTCCTCTAACGTGCAATTTCATTTGTTCAGGGCATATCATTTTTTGGACAAGAGATTTAGTGTCCTCACTAGATTTTAATTTGTCCGCTGGATAAATTGCAATAGAACTGACATTATTGGGGCGCAAGTAATTATTTTTATTTGTTTTTACCATGTCAGCGAACGAAACATTTTCTGCCATTGTTGGTTTAGAGCACTTTTCTTGAATGGCTTTCTTGATATTTTCGAGGCAATCAGTGAGGTCGCTTTTTTCTTTCAACACTAGTTTAGAGTTTTGTATTTCTTGCGCTTTTAGCTTCAAGTCCTGGTAGTAAACCGCCATTTGTGAAACGCCATGTCCAACCTTGCGCGATAGGGAATTGATCCTCAGCTTTTGCTCGGAGTTCAGCTTTCCTTCCTGAGCAATGGTACATACTTCATTCAGGCATGATTCAATTGAGATCAACCAGTTACTAATGTCCCTGGTATCCACTGCTTGAATTCTTCCTTCAGCCGCATGGTCAGGTATTTGAGATTTGCTGGCAGGGCTGCCTGGTGGTGGAATACTTCGAGGGCTGTTTTCACTATTTGACATACTTAAGTCTTAAATGTTTCTCATAATTAATTGTTGTTCACTAAAGTAAATCACTAACTTAGCAGAAAAATGTGCGATTCGCTTTCTAGGTCACAGATCACTCGGAAATATTTTAACGACATATGATAAATAATATTGCTTATAAAATTAGACACACGTCTGCTCTACTTGAGTGTCAGTAGAGCAAATGCTGATTTAAAGCTGATTTTTTTTCGCGATTTCAAGTTTGGTCTCATAGTAAAAGTTGTTCATAATGGTAAGTACAATGACTCCTTAAGAGATTATCCATTAATTACGGGACACCCTATAATGTTGTGTCTACTATTTACGTTTACCGTTTATTAGTTGTAAACATCTTTTAATGACTAGTTGTACGCAAAACTTGTAGACAAAATGTCAAGGTGAACAAAATTGTTAACAATACATTTGTGTGAAACAACATACATACCTATATGTATGATGACACGTTTTATAATACTTACATGACATGTAAAAAACAAGTTTCATAAAAGACTAGACTTGTCGAAAACAAAAATCACATCTTGGGTTAAAAACTATGCCACAGTTTTTTTTTTTCATTTGTCAAGGAAATAAATATAACTTCAATTTTGATGTTTGATTAGTCAGAGAGAAAGGGTACTAATATTCTAACATGCTGTAGTCACTGCCTACCTCTATTAGAATGAAGAAGTGTGACATAAAATTTATGTAAATTAACTGATTCTTGTATGTACCTAAAACTGCTCTAACCACCATTATAACGAATATTGAACTCGTGAGTCCAAGCACAGTGTATGCTATGCCACACATAAGCAGTGTCAATATCAAAATAGTTTTCCGGCCCTTCAGGTCACTCAAACTGCCCTGAAAAATGTTTTTTTTAATTAAGTATAAATATGTGTTTTACAACTTCGAAAGTTATGACAACGAATATGATTATGAAGCAGAACTTACGATAAGAGGTCCAGAACCGAGCTGGAATCCAGCATAAATGGATCCAAGTAATCCCACATACAAATGGTTACCACCCATCTCTCGTACATGACCGGCTACTAGTGGAACAATCAGACCCACAGCTAAAAGGTCCTGGAACGAAGTAAAATTAAGTTGTACCCATATTTTGATAATGTTAAACAATTAATAGAGGTGGCATTTCTTGTGAATGCCTACCAAAAAAGCCACAGCTTGCAGCAGATAAATTGGGAAAGACATTTCGATTTATAAGTTTTATTTCACGAGTTAAAACACTACATAATATCAGGCACTTTCTTAGAAAACAATAATTTTAATAGATTGTGATAACATTAAAATGTGATTGATAACACCGTGGTACCGTATCTGTCAGTTGTCACATGACATTGACAGTGACTGACTGATAAAGATGTCAACGTAGTGATGTCAGTGTCATCATTATCCTAGTCGATTATTGGTACTTACCTAGCGCCAAGGGCTTGAATTACCATAACAAAGACAAAAAATACGTTGCCAGGGGGCCGTAGTTATAGAATAGAGAATAAAATAATATATGATTGCTTTGAAACATCATACATTAAAGTCTTGATCTTACAATGTTTTATCATGGGCTGGCTGGTATACAAATATTTAAACATGAAAAACATAGGTAAACTGTTTAGTTGATGGACTCTACTTGGTAACTAGAACGATATTTTTCACGCGACCGAAACGATCATAACGCAAAACAAAAGGGTATTTTCTCGTGGTCCTACTATTTTGTCCTACCAGTAGGTCTACGAGGGTATGTTATTGCTGTTGGTCCTACTGAAGTTTAGAAACTAAAATGTACCTCCTGTATAATGAAATTGACTGGATAGGTGTGGGGCGTGTCTCAGTTTCAGTCTTCATAAGTACTGCTTTCTTAGTGAGTCAACATCACTTTTAGTACCTACATACCTCTTTTTAAAAATATCGTTGATGACATATTACTTCTTTATAATTTATCTAATAAAAAATTACCGGTTGTTTTATTAACACCATGAATTAATTCTAATTGAGATTTTAGAATGTTATCAAGTACTTCATTATTAAAATATTAATGAAATGTTTTTTTTTTTTGTTAATAAACCATTTACTTAATCAATATCGTAATTTGTATCTGTATTATTATCAATGAGAAAAAAAATATTTCATTTATACCAACATGGGCACTTTGGCATTGGCAACTTGTTATAAAAGCGGATACTGTTTATAAGAAAGGACTAGCTTGTTTTAGTTAGGTATCACAATTTCATGTTTACTACGTGTATTTATACTTATTATGGAAATCGCTTCTTATTTTGAAAAGTCCTAAGTTTTTGCGAACATACAAAATGCTTTCTAAGATATAAAGAGAAGGCAGTATGAAGACTGAAACTGAGACACGCCCCACACCTATCCAGTCAATTCCTATATACAGGAGGTACATTTTAGTTTCAAAACTTCAGTAGGACCAACAGCAATAACATACCCTCGTGGACCTACTGGTAGGACAAAATAGTAGGACCACGAGAAAATACCCAAACAAAACAACACGATCGTATTAGGCGAGTCACTCAGACTCGCCTAATACATCTAATTGTTTTAAGTTTTCATCACTAGATTTTATTGACAGTTCTATTGCGACACTGACAGGCGAGGGTATATATGTTCTGTGGACACTGGACAGGCGACAGCTGATAGTTATCAATAAAATCATTGGATGGATATAAACAGCGAGGTTATGGAAATTTATTCAACAATAAAATAATAAACTATTCTGATTAGAACCACAAAAAATATTTTCCTTACAGAATGAGCACTACACGGTCTTTAGTAAGTACCAAGAAACATAATAATGCTCTAACATTTTGCGTTTACTAAGAAAAGTCTTCTTAGTTCTGTAGTCGGAGCTTGTTATCTAATTTGCTTGGGACTTCTCTTCGAGTTTCTCTTTTCTAATAGTAATACGTTCTGTACTAAAGTAAACCAAAAATAAATCACCTTTCGAAAAACTAGTTTTAGCGACTAAGCAGAATTTTGAGCTATATTAAGAATACTTATTTTTCAGGCCCTGCAGACCTTCAAGAGGTTGCACAGAACTAGGATGAAAGTTTTTGCAGGAGATGAAAGAGCACTGATGGCTGGGAGACTAAAAATAAATGAGGAGTTCCGTAAAAACAAACATGTTACCAATGAAGAAGCTATAAAGGCTGTATGAACTTTTTTCTCATACCACACTGGTTTGACTATTGTGTTAAGGAAATTAGCTCAAAAATCTGTATTATTGCAGATGATTAAACTTGGCGAGGATGTGGAAAATGAACTTCGAACACAAGTTATCCAAGCTAGAGAGATTAAGCCTGGTGTATTTGGTATGTCATTATTATTTAGAGTTTTAGAGTATTTAAAATATTTTACTATCAGTGTATACGATCCTGCATAGTAAAAGCCTTTTTGTTTTTATTTTTATGAAAATCCCCTATTTTTTTCCTATTTATGTATGTAGTGTACCTACATGGTTGTAGCCCATAATCAAACATCTCCTTTGACAAATTGTTTTATATTTTTTCTCTCTTGTATTTTCAGAGGCCAGAATTACTGAAGACACAGCTAAATTTGAAAATATCCCATATGATGACAATGCAGTATTACCTGATGGGACAACTGCAAACAAGCCATGTTGTCAAGACAAAGCTCAGAACAAATAGTACCTAGTTAAGATGTTAGATAGTAGGCGAAAATAAATAATTTTATTATTGATGTAGATATAGGCAGACAAGCAAATGTGATCAGTGTAGAGTTGTGTATGATCAGTTTAAATTTCACACATCCATCAAGTTTAAATCATCATTCTCCTGCCCTTATCCCAATTTCTTTAGTCTTTTTCTTCCATACTTCTCTATTCTCTATTAGTCGTCATCTCAGTAGTCACCCACTTTCTAACCATAATTATCATCATTCACACAGTACATCCATCGTTTCTTTGGTCTTCCCCTACTCTTATAGTCATCATAATAATAACATTATTACCATATTAAATTATTAACAACCCGTCAAAATGAAACAGAAAGACACACAGATGTTTTTGATTTGTAAGTAAATAAAATCATTTAGGGGCAAAATGTATGTTTATTATCGGCATAAAAAAGGCGGTTATCAATTTGACACGTATGTAGTAATATTATTGGAACTGCAATATATTCACATAATTATAACAATCTGTTAGGGCTTCCAAACAAATGTACGAAATTTTATAGATGTATGTATGTTTGTCCACGCATTTCTCCGCAACTATTAATCGGGTCGTGACAATTTTTTTTATTGGCATACATTTACTTCAACTTAGGGAACAGTGCAAGTTTCATCAAAATCGATTCAGTAATTTTCAAGATATGGGCTAATACGTTTAATGCTCGGGCCACACCAACGGGAAACGGCAATGCCCATCATCGCCGTAAACATCGCGGTAATTATTCCGACAATTAACGCGATAAAGTGTGGTGCGTGTTGCCAGTGATGACATATGGCACTGAAACGTGGTCGCTCACAATGAGCCTTATTAGAAGGCTAAAAGTCCCCCAAAGGGCAATGGAGAGGGCTAAGCTCGGAGTTTCCCTGCGTGATCGAATCAGAAATGAGGAGATCCGCAGGAGGACCAAGGTAACTGACATAGCCCGAAGAATTGCCAAACTTAAGTGGCAGTGGGCAGGGCACATTGCTCACAGAACAGGTGGCCGATGGGGCCGAAAGGTTCTGGAGTGGCGACCGCGTACCGGAAGACGTAGCATTGGAAGGCCTCCCACAAGGTGGGCCGACGATCTTTGAAGGCCGCAGGAACCCGTTGGATGCGAGAAGCACAGAACCGGTCGAAGTGGAGGTGCTTGGGGGAGGCCTATGTCCAGCCGTGGACGTCTTTCGGCTGAAATGATGATAATGCTGTGCCACCGCCTTGCCTCTACACCTCGTTAGAGAGTAATATATTCCTTGCTCTACACGCTCCATCCATCTTATCTGCGCAGGCAAGAAGACTAAGCGAATATCGTTACGAGGCTACAAAACCAAGAGTTTTAATGGGCAGTTACGCTTACGCCGCTTCGGGTATATCGACGGCCGCAAAGAATTTACGGTTATCTACAGAATCATGGTTTTACGGAGAGCGTTTTGAATGCAAATCTGTGATAATTCATAGAAGAACAAAGCTATTTTTTGAAGTGAAAACTTCTTAAGCGGCTTTGTACACTTTTTTTGTAATGGGTAAAAAATCACTGTCCTCGAGATGTACAGACGCCAGCACATCAACCTACACCTAACTGTCAAATTTTCCCAATCAACATTGAACCTTATACTTTAGCGATAAAGTTGAAAATCTATTACAGAAATCTGACAGATTGTAGTAGGTTGATGTGCTGGCGTCTGTACCTACTCGGTTTTAATGTATATCCGATATGTCAGTGAATGATGGCAAAGTATTCTGTTTGTGTTTTGTTTTCACTTCTGTCGGCACTCCCGGAGTGCCACTGTTTTTTTTTACAATAAATTATACCTAGTTAGAACGATATCATGTTCTGTGGACACACGGAGTGCGGGCGTACCTGAAACGCGAAAATTATTTTTGAAACAGTGACACAAAGAGTACTTTTTATATACTGACAGTGACATGACACTGACAAATGACAGGCCTCGACCATAGAGAAGAAAAATTAAAGTCTCGCTCATAGTATAGAATAGAATAGAATATATAGAATCTATGGTCTCGCTCGACTACGACCAAAGAGTAAAGTAATTACAACTTTAGCTCATAGTTTCAGTCTATCAAAAAGTACTCTGTGGCTCATCGAGTCAGTCTATCAAAAAGTACTCTGTGCACAGACCACAGAGTACTTTTTGATAGACTGAAAGCACAGACTGTGCATCGAGTCCAGGGGAACCAGATCGTGGGCTCTACGCATATTTTTTTCGTTGGATTTTTTATTAAAAACCCATACAATAATAATACAATGTTGACCAGGACATTAGTGTCCAGGGCTGTTCTCCTACGAAGCCTAAAAAATGCTGCTGATAACGTAAAGCAAGCAAAAAGAAACTCAGGCCATGGGTAAGTTAGTTGTTATGTCACTGGTTTTTGTCGAGAAATAAGCGTAGAATGAGCAGTAATAACCCGAATATTTTTAATTATGACTGGTATGACTATTTCATTTTGTAAAAGCAACAATTGGAATTGTATGGTTGACAAAAAGCAATAAAATAGACCTGCCTGCAGAACATCATGCATTCATTACAATAATTATACAACAATGTTGTAAAAATATCCCACAGCTACAACACTGAATTGTTATTTTCTACTTACTATTTATTCTATCCTGTACAATGAACAAAGCAGTCTTGAAAGATAAATAAAAATAAAGCATGTAATATAACATAATTTCAGAGCATGGTCATACCGAGTACCACCACCAATGCCATCAAAGAAGTCACTTTACTTAGCTGAGGGTCTTGGAGCATTTGCCTGGTGGTGGATCTTCTGGCATTGTTTCACCGAACCTGATCACATCTTTGTAAGTTATAAAGAAAAAATTAACATATAGGTCAAATAAGTATAATATGGTATTCCTTTATACAAACTACAATTACTCTTGTATAAAAATAAGTGCATAATTATTTATTTTCCACCTTTAGTAAATCTTTATTATTCCAGTCTTGGTTGTATCTCTAGGATGATAAATAAAAAATACTTGCTGTATTATGTTACTGAAAGCATAAAGTTCAATCACTGAATAAAGATTGTGGGGAGCTTGTGCCTTTGTTTGTGTGAAATTGTCACCAGTCCACACTATTACTTCGTTTTTGTTAGCATTCTTTCTATAATACGCGCCATGAAAGATGAGACTTGACAAGCTCAGTAGAGGGAGTTTGCGTAGGTAAGTCATGTACGAAATTGTCACCCATAATGTGTATATATCTATTCAGGGACTTATCGATGACATTTAGAAAAAAAATCTTAACAATATTATAATATTTATTATGAAATAATAGTTTAAAATAAAAATCAAGTCTCATCTTTCGTTGCACATACTATACTGTGGATTTCTTTTTGTTTGGCTCCTAAGGATCGTAGAGTAATGTTAAATAAAACCTATAACCTTCCACAAGCATTGGGCTATCAAATGAAATATAATTTTTCAAATATGAGAAAGATTAAAAAAATAAAATTGTGTTAATTGTTTGTTAACAAATAAACTCTTCAACTTTATTAATTTTATTATATTAGTATAGAATCTATAACATGAAAAAAACAATGAGTAAATTGAAATGTTTTTTTACCGATTCACCAAATATTATGAAAACATTCTAAGAAAAAACAGATTTTCAATATTAGAATAGCTCAGATGAAATAGGACCTGACAATTAAAAAAAAATATGGGTCTTTTTCAGAGTAATATTCTAAATGGAAGTAAATCTTTCTTTTTTTTTGTCAAGCTTCCTTTTCCCAACATAGTTGATTGTCTACAATATTTGTTTCATAATATTCTATCAATGTTAAGGCACAGTGGTTAAGGTATTAGGTATACTATCAACATTATGCATGAATTAACCTATCAACTTTTCGAGGCTGACTGTATAGTGTATATCTGTATTACAATAATGCTGCAGAGTTTGTTTGAACACGCTAATCTCTGGAACTACCAGTTGGATTTGTAAAGTTATAGTCCAATTCTTGAGGAAGGCTATAGACTAACATCACGCTAGGACCCTCAGGAGCCGAGCAAAAGCAAAAAAAAAATCAGAAATAATGCTAAGGGAAAATGAAATAACAGCGCGGGCAGGGATACGCTGTGACAGGGTGGGTCGGGGGTAAAAATAAATTTCACGCCTACGAAGTCGCAGGCAGAAGCTAGTATATTATTGAAACGTTGACAAAAATGTAATGCTATATTTTTCAGGGTGAATTTCCGTATATTGATCCCAAAACCTACACTGATGAGGAACTCGGCATCCCTCCTGACTCTGAAGGATCACTGAGGAAATAAGCACGAGTTATGTTTGAATTATATATACTTCTTATTTATGTTGATGTTAAATAAAAATTATGAACGTCTGTAGGTCTGTATTCTACTCCCGTGGTTTCTTTAAAAATATTTATCTACATCTACACCCATGCTATAAATCCTCTATAAAAGTTTCTGAAACAGTTCGCTTATTGCCAACATTAAAACAATCAGTGTCATAGTAATCATAATATCATCCAAACGAGTGTTATAATGTTGTACAGACGCCAGCACATCAACCTACACCTAACTGTCAAATTTTCCCAATCAATATTGAACCTTATGCTTTAGCGATAAAGTTGAAAATCTATTACAGAAATCTGACAGATTGTAGTAGGTTGATGTGCTGGCGTCTGTACCTAGTAAATTTCATTATGCAACTCCTTTTCCCAAAAACGGACATTGTCATGCACGCGCGTTTCACAACCACAGCGCCGTAATTAAAAAAAAGAACTTAGGTTATTCGAATTCACGTCGTTTCCCGCCAGCCGCCATTTTTGTTTGATATTAATTTAGTATTGCAAAAAACTGTTTCAGAACCTTTTATAGAGGATTCATACCATGTATGCAACTGTACATAATTACCTAGGTATTAAAACACTCATGTGATACGTTCGTGTTTTAATACCCCCTATTATACAACAGTTGCATAAATAACTATTAAAAACCCTACACAATATAAGGTCCGATCGCGGCACCGAGCTAACTATTATAGACGAAAACAAACATTACCTACTTAAAGAGTTAAAATAAATACTTACTCTTGTTTATCGATTTTATTCAATTTCGAGCGGCCATTGTTGTTTACATCCTTGGCAAATCTGCCGCGGTCGCGCTTTAGAAAAACTAGGTTTCTTTTTTTAATGGGATGAATTGGCATGTGGTTAATTTTGGTTGTTGTTTGGCACTAGAATAGCGTTCATCTGCCTAGCCTTTTCCCAAGTATGTTGGGGTCGGCTTCCAGTCTAACCGGATGCAGCTGAATACCAGTATTTTACATGGAGCGACTGTCTATCTGACCTCCATAACCCAGTTACTGGGTAATACGATACCCATGTGGTCATATTCGGACACTTCCGGCTACAGATATACAGGGTTATTGGAAAAACCTCAACAACTTTTACTATGGACCAAACCTGACATTTATGTTCGCATAACTGGTCAAAATGTAGAGAACAGCTGATTTTTTTTCGCGATTTTAGGTTTGGTGGCATAGTAAAAGTTGTTCATTATGATAAGTATACAATGATCTCTTAAAGAGGTTGTTGGTGTTTTTCCAATAACCCTGTAGTAGAAACACCTAGATATCTCAAGAGTAACTACTTTGCGTGCCCAGCTTGCGTACAAAATCGTAAGCCGCCACTTTCGCGCTCAGTCCTGTAACTCCTGTAGTACTGTTGGCTGGGTGAGCATGAGCGCTGGCGCTAGGTCCCGGGGGTGGGGCGAGATGGGTGCCGCTCGCGGCGGCGTCTTTGAAGCGATTTGATTTTCCCATCACTAAATATTGCTTGTGACGTCATAGTAGGTAATCAAAAAATAGCACGCTTGGTTTTCATACAGATCGTGATACTTGCGTTATCTAGGTCTATCTATATCTTTGCTTCCGACAGTGAAGGAGATACAATAATAATGTTTGAGAAACCCTAAACAGAATGTCTTTTGCTTCTAATACACTATACACTTTTCAAAACCATTAGCTTTAGATCCACATGGTAAATTGAAGTGAGAGTTACTGCACTGAGTTGGGAGTACTATGGAGATGGCATATTCTACTATAGAAATAATAGTTATACAAATATTTGTCATATCGACACACACATGTCAAAAATCGTTTTGTTTCTTTTTAACCGACTTCAAAAAAGGAGGTTCTGTATTCGACCCGTATGTATGTATGTATGTATGTATGTATGTATGTATGTATGTTTGTTTGTCCGCGATTTTCTCAAAAACTAATGAACCGATTTTGATAATTCTTTCACTAATGTGATCTACATACTTTCAGGAAGGTTTTAATATATAATACATTATATAATTATTCTTATGTACGATGTTATATGCATAAATGTACTGCATCTCCGGCATTTCTATGCGAATTTTGATGATTCTTCTAGTCGGTGTCTTCAATTCCTCAATGCACTAGTGTTATTTGAATTTGTGTGGAGTAGGTACAACTAAAAAGTTAAAAATAAAAACTTTTTTACAAAAAAAACAACCGACTTCAAAAAAAACTACAAAGTGATAAATAACTTTAATTACGGAAGTCGGTGTCAAAAAACGAAAATGCGGAACCAACGACACCGACTTCCGTAATTAAAGTTATTTATCACTTTGTAGTTTTTTTTGAAGTCGGTTGTTTTTTTTGTAAAAAAGTTTTTAACTAATCAAGAGCTGCATATGAAAAGAGAGACGTCAAATGTTTGTCAAGTTCTAAATTTGGCAACACTTTTGTGTGACGTCAAAATCATTTCTTTGCGTGGTCGGTCGCCATGTTAACTGCCGAGGTTTTTCCTCTATGTTGCCGAGTTTTGTGGTAGATGTGCTGTCAAACGGTTGATTGCTAGTGTTGGGTAAATAGTCGGATGCTTTGAGTTATTATCGATTATAATCCATAAGTGTCCATTAATAGCCTTGCAATGGATGATAATCCTGCTATTATATGATAATCTTGTGTAATAAGGAGGAGTTGTGTGTGTGTTTCGAATTTTTCATTACCTAGTTTTGGTTGTGGTGATTGTTTATACTTTGTCTCAAGCCAAGTTAAACAAGGTATACATTTGCCGATTCGCGATCTCAATGGTTTTTGTATATATTCTGTTAAATATAGTCGAATAGATGACCGCAACTATGTATTTTTTTAGCAATCTAGTATTATTTAAATGCCATTAATGTAATAATAAAAGTAATAATTAATAATCGAAGTTCGACCCGAGTATTGAACCTAGGACTCCACACTTAGCAATCGGTCTTGCGACCGCACTAGACCAACGGGGTAGGAAATAAATAATAATATTTTGTTGCCAGTCACGACATCATAAGTCTCCTGGTCCTGGTTAGTGTGTAAGCTCGTATGAACAATACTCTACACCTGTAGTAAGTAGGTAAATATATTACGAGGATATTGGCCTTCTGATATTGAATGAAGCTTGAGTAAGGTGACAAGTTACAACGTCTTATAAAACCAAGAAACATAAAACACCCACAACTTCTAAAATTCTTGTCACTTCAGCTGCATTACTTTAAATGGCTAATTCGAAAAATTTAAATAAATAATAGAAAACAAATTCATGTAGGTTAAATAATGTCGATATCCGCTGCGCATGTTGCTCGCAGTTACAACCCTACGAAAGGCGGCCATCTTAACTGCCCGATTTTTGTAGGTATACACGCTAATTTGGTAGGTATGCCAAGTCCATATTATTTATAGGTCAGTGGAGTTACTGGCACTATCTTAGGGGGGCTCTAGACGGTCAATCTGGTAACGGTTCAAAATGTATAGATATCTAGGTTAGTACCTACTTATTGAAAAAAAAAAATATCAATGTTTTTAAATTTAATAATTTATCATTTCGGACTGAACTGATGCCAGATCGATTGTGTTTTTAGATTGCTATGTCAGTGGGTATATAGTCTAGTTTATAATAGTAGTCTATGGTATATAGGTTCCCCATAACATAGATACAAAGAGTAAAGTAACTATAGAGGGAAAGAGTGACAACTCTGTGGTAAAATTTGCATGTATGGAAAGTGCTGCCACCTTGAGTTTGGTGGGTGACCTAAGGCTCTAATAAATATACACATACCTATAGTTAAGCATACTTACTATAAGTAGCGAATCTTTATTATAATGTTTAAGGGTCACAATCAGGGTTTAACAAATAACAGTAAAAAGTAACAATTTTAACATAATTAGCTGAGATAAACTCGGGATTTCGGGAAGCGCATCAACGTCGGGAAAGCCGGAGTTGCGGAGTTGACAATGATAATGGCGGATGGCCGGCGGCGACGCGACAATGACATGTTTGATAATTTGACAAACAAGAAAATGGCTGCCAAGTTTTTTTAACCCACCAAACTGCAGATGTCGCTGTCGTCTATGGAAATTGATGACAGTGCTAAGTGTGCCCCCCCTGCATAGATACCTCGCGATCCACAACCGCTAAGCTAGCCTCGTTCCTTAACCAATGATTCTCGAGGTTCTGTCTTTTCCTTTCGTATTCAAAACTAAATATAGAAAAACAAATTCTACCGACTCGTTGGCAAAAAGAGAGCTATTTCGATTTACCAAAGTCAAACTCAGCATGCTTTAGAAAAAAAAGTTTGACGTATTCGTATATCAAAAACAGTGAAATAAATTTCTCCTGCACTCTTGTTTGTCCTAATTTTTGTAAAATAATAGATGCAATTTGTTGGAATTTAAACAAAAAATGTGCAATGGTTTGTTAAATTAAAAGTGTTCTAGTGATAATGTGATGTGTTCATAGTATTCGAAATGGATACAAATGCAAATCAGAAGGGTGAGTACATCGCCACTCGGAAAGGTCTAGTCTTGTTTGTGTATGAATAACTGTATCTTGCAAGTCTTGCGACACGAATTTGGCTGACGTATGTTGCCCTAAACGCATATTTTCGATGCGTCCTCAATAATTTTGTATAAATGTGTTGTATACTTGTATAGTTCGACAGAGACTCATGTTACTGTTTCGGGCGTCATACGACGAAAATGAGCTTATCATGTTTTTGATGACTTTCTTATCGCTTGAAATTTGCCGTGAAGACGGATCGAAACATTGAAATCTGCTAGTATTCTTGATAAATACAACTGTTGCTCTTCTCCTTGAGTGTTCCTGAGCTCGAGTATGAGTCACTTTGTTGGCATTGTGATGTCGTGTGCGTGTTAAATATTAATAAGCAAATCACGACGTGCCTGGACCTTCGGATAACATGTTGGGTTAGATAGTTTTATTGTTAAAAATCATAATATTCAAGTACCCCTTCTGAAGAGTATGCTGTAGTGTAGTACAGTATTTATGAATTTCTGTCTAGGTTATGTTATGATAACATTAATACTTACCTACTTTTTTTACTTCAGTTAGTCATAAGTTCCTAATTTATAAAAATCTATAGATTCAAAGAGTTATAAAATTATTTGAAACATTTTGTTTAATTGAACTACCAAATATCTAAAAAATAATCTACTTATGTAGAATAGTTTATTAATAACTTCTAAATTTTGTTATAAAATATGTTTTTGTCCCTTGTAACTGTATTTATCTGTTATCTTTTGTCTTATGTATCATTGGACAGCTAAAGATAACTTAAACCAATTGAACATTTCTAGATACTTTAACAAATGAAAGGACTCTTCATAAAATAGAAAATCATTGCAGTAGAAAGCTCAGAGGTGGTATACATAGATAACATGGTATTATGATTTCATATATGTACTACATATTCATGTCACATTAAATAAATAAAAAGTATCATCATCTGCATACCATACGCACTGCCAGATATTAACCCAGCTTTTGAATTATCAAAATCTACTAATATTCTTTGTGTTAGCTTAATAAGTAGTAGGCATTTGAACTCTTAATATTGTGTTTTTAACCAACTTCAAAAAAGGAGGAGGTTTTCAATGTGGATGTTTATATATTTTTTGCTTTTAGCACTTTAGAAGTAAATGGCTTTTGAATTTTGTTATCTGTACATATGTTTAAGTACTATGTTAAACACCTGAATTAAAATAATAGATTCAATATAATATAAAGATGAAAGTGCATGAAAACTAAAAACAATATGTACTTACTTCAAACTTTTTTTGCAAGAAATGCTCTGAGCTGATAATTAAATGATTTTAAGGAAATAAAAGTACCTACCCATTTTCACTTACGTTAGGGGTTTTTCTTCAAAATATTTCACCAACCATGAATTTATTATTCATACAAACGGCTTTAACAATTAAAGACTTACTTACTAAATAGACTTTTGACTTTTTTTTTAAATAGGCGATTCTATTCAATCAGGACGCCTATTACTGACAATTAAAGAACTTTCCATGCAGCAAAATACTCATTACTTTATACTGAATTTCTTGAATAATCTGAAACTCAGGTTAGGTCTGTTACGCAGTCTTATTAAGTTCAGTAACACTAAAAAAGGTAATTGTGTTTCATTGGTGACAGTTGAGCTCCTATATGTTGATAAATGATCTTCAGCAATTGTTTCATCTTTTTGGTATTTAATGTTACTTTAGGATTTGAAGTTCGGAGCTCTGTTCTATACCAACCTTCCTCAAGAAATATAAAGAAAGATTACATTGTTTCAACATTTTACGATTATCCTGCTATGTAACATGGAACTAATAGGCATACATGAATTATGGTGAGGAAATTCAGGCTGCATTCCGCTGTTTTCAAATAATTAACATGATTTATAATGCAACTAGAACTGAAATTATATGATATTATGCACAAGTATATACTAAAAGGGTTAAAGCTATACTTTAACCCTTTTAGTATATACATAAAAAATAAAAATTATGGTTTCCTCTAGAGCAAATATCTATTACAACACTATTATATGAGTTGTCCAGTTGCAAATCCCGCTAAAACGATTTAATAAAATTTTACAGGAAAAAAAAAAGCTAGAAACAGAAACAACTGTACTTTATTAGGCAATTTCTATTTTTTCCATTGCTCATTCCTGTAAAATTTTATTAAATCGTTTTAGCGGGATTTGCAACTGGACGACTCATATACCAGTTGCTGTTTTTGCCATAAAATTATTATTGGAAGAACTAGGACCCTCTGGCATTGACTAAAATTGCTTCATTATAAAAACAAGTACCAATTGATTCAAATCAATCCAGTTTTACATAATCATCCTATAATGTTTCCACTGCTGGGACATAGGCGTCCTCTCTGCGAGAGGAAGTGGGTTCATGGGTTGTAATCGACCACGCGGACCCAGTGGGGGCTGGTGGATCTACAGGTTAGATTCGAAGAAAATTTGATGACCGAATTTTTAGTTCCAAGACATGACATGTGATGACGTTTCCTCATGATGTTTTCCTTCACTGTTTTAAGAGCAGCTGTGGTCATGAAATGATTTACACAAAGTAAAGTGCTTGTCTGGGTTCGAACTTATGACCTCGTAAGTCGCTGCTGTTTCTAGTGTGACACAGCCGAACAATCTTGTTTTGGTGGAGGAAAAAGCAGATTATGGGATCATGATTTCATCAGTTTTACTAAGTATAATCAGTTCGAGTTGCAGTCTCTCTCAACCTGGCAAAAAAGATGCCTTAAAACCTATTTTTGTAATGTTTTGCGGCCCTTATTTCTTGTCATGAAAAGGTCAAACAAAACATTACCTAATAGATTAAACATAAAAAAATAAGTTTAAAAACTTAAACCCGACTACTGAAAAGGATGAAACAAGAAAGTACCTTCCCGTGGTTGCATGCTACAATAGCTTATTATAATATGTTAATACAGTTTAAACTTATTTTTTATTTAATAATTTTGGGGGTTATTTCAGTAATATTTATATTTTTGAAATGTGCTAATTAAGCCCTTTCATTTGATACACAAGGCATGATTAAATTTATTTTTATTTTTAGATTATGACTGTCAGCTAAAGAGCGCCATAGTTAATTTAATGTGACGTCGCATAGCCTATAACCAGTGGACGATCAAGACGCTTCCAACGATACCTCATTTGTCTAATTATGATTAGTTTAGAAGTTATGAGGGAACTGATGAACATACCTACATACATACATACCGGTCAAAATCATAACCCTCCTTTTTGCTTCGCCGTAGTCGGGTAAAAATTATTCTTGCTGTTGAACTAACTGTATTTGACTTGCAGCAGACATGCAGTCCATCCATAATCGAGAGGTACATTGCATCAGTGCTGTGATAAAATAAAAATCGTAATCACACTCTGTGCACAGATGATGACAATAAAGAACTACCACAACAAGCAAAAAGATCATTTGTGAACGATATCATGTGTGGCTTATTACATATTCAATCAAGGTGGCTTAACATTGATGTGTTTTATCGCAGTGTCGTGTCTGGTGAATTTCGCGTACGACGCGTCGGAGTCTGACGAGCTGACGGTGCGGCCCGGTGACGTCATCCGTGACGTAGAGCGACTGCCCGGCGGCTGGTGGCGGGGTGAGCTGCGCGGCCGCCGCGGCATGTTCCCTGATAACTTTGTGTCGGTCGTCGAACACGCTAGTACAAGGTGAGGATGCTTCCTTGTTTCAGGGTCTACAGGCTAGATAGAGGTGGGGTGGGGTTTGTTTAGTCCAGCACCCTAATTGCGTAACACACTACCAATCATAATCTGAATAATTTTGAAGAATATTTATAATTGAATCCATTGCTTTATATGTTCGAAAAAAATTGTGTGTTAAACAGCGTAAATAACGTGTTACGCAATTACCCCACTGGATTCCCCTCGATCATTTTGATAACCGTAAGGGCGATTGTGCACTACAAGGAATGTTACCGTCCGGCAGTCCGATTTTATTTTTTTATTATGGCGTGCCAACATGGGACCGTAAAAAATCGGACTGCCGGACAGTAAAATTCCTTGTAGTGCACAAACGCCCTAAGTCAGATGAGATCCACGATTACGTAGTAGGTAGGTTTAGTATTTTCCTATGTGCAATATGGCACAAAATAGTTATTATACAAAAGATGGTGAGTACTGGCAGTACTCATACATCTGATGTACCATCATATGTACCTATGTGTACTGGCCATACATATTTCATACTTAGTACAAACCTAGCGGTCGTACAAATATTATTGTAGGTACTGTCGCGCCCCCGCGAAGCGTGTCTAGGCGGGACCATAAACGACGGCATTCTTTTATTTAGTTGGGCCAAAACGGTAAACTACCAATCAGTAAAACTTCGAAATAAGTACTGTAGCTATACCTTATTTATTTTCCTACAAAACAGAAAGAGTTTCTCATTGATTTAAAACAGAATTGCTCTGAAGTATAAATTAGATTTTCTGGTAATTTATGTTTATATAAAACGAACTAGATTTAGTCTATCGCGTTGCCAAACAAAATAAAATCTGTATACAAAGCACAATAAAATTGTTTCGTTGGATTTTGCCTTCCACCATAACCAATTTGCAAAGAACCAGTTTTTTTTAATGAATCGGTAGCATCTAAT
The DNA here is from genome assembly GCA_914767645.1 of Hydraecia micacea. Lineage (NCBI taxonomy): Eukaryota > Metazoa > Arthropoda > Insecta > Lepidoptera > Noctuidae > Hydraecia > Hydraecia micacea. The sequence continues at coordinate 12,128,052 of OU611783.1, read as the reverse complement.
ATTCGTATGACATTACGGTCTAAGTCATCATTGTTTTGATTCTGTGGAGTCGAAAAATATATTTTAACTAACTTTTAAGTACATCATACTCGTCGTACTCATTACGCAAAATGTGGGCAGCCAGTTAGCATTTCAAAACTCTAATATTTAACGTTATATTTATTTCCTTATTCGTGACGCCTACTAATATTTTGATAGATATCTTAGCTCTCCACAAAGAATATGTTACATTCTCTATGGCTTTCCATGCTCTCTATATTGTCTGAAATTTTGGATTGTCTTTACATGCTTTCTGCACCCCAGTTGTACTACTCAATTCGAAAAAATTGGAACCAATGTGGACCAATCCCGCTTTTAGGCGTCAAATTTATCCCGCCATCTGCGACTGGGTCTGCCGCTAAAATAAAACGGCCAAAATAAAAGCACGCAAATATTACGCTTTGCGCGCGACAATCTGACAATCGCAATATTGATCTACAAACTTACTGGAACAAATAAAACAATGTACATGTCAAAGTTCAATACCAGCATTAGAGATTCATGCTAAGGTCACCAGTTTACAGTTAGTTTCGACACCGCTGCACCGTCCGGTATCCTGCAGCGTCTAGGCGCAAGCGCACAGCTCCTAACGAACTGGTTTGTGTACTGATAGTAAATTACCATGTGTGTCTGATGTCTAGTTCACTGACACACATATTATTTACATTTCCATTTTAATTATTATAAACTCGTTTTGATTTTACTGTTTATCTCTGATTGAGATAAACACAGACCTGTCACAATACTCGGAATATTTTAATTTTGAGGATCTTTATTTATTTCAATAGAAGTTCAAATTAGTTTTGCTTTCAAATTAGTCTTTTTTATATACATGTACATATTATTAATATTATTTTAAGTCTGTTAGCTCATATTATGTAAATATTAGGTAACTTGATTGAAAGTAAATCTGTTAAAAAAACAAATTAATTGTTTAATAAAAACGTAGTCTTATCTTTCTGCTTCTGAAGGGGTTTTTATGTAAGGACTTATAATATTATATTGTGGTGAGAAACAAATCATTATCTTTATCAACTATGGCATCAAAATAAACATCGAATGTTGAACTAAATTGCAATATAAAAACCAAAATTTCCTATTGACGGCAATTTTCTCCGTACCATACAATAATTAATAGATTCTGCTACCTAGAAGCTATACCGTTAAACAAACCAGAATTATGACAATATGAAACAGAATACTATATCATTTAAACGCTCAGTAATCAATTGTCTATAAAAACTTAATACTTGTATTGTTGACAAAGACATTTTCTATGCTGAGTTACACGTTACAACACATACAAAGTTATTCCGTTTTAGTCATACACTTGCTAACACAATCAGTGATGTCATTCTCTTAAGGAATGATTATGTTACAAACTGTTTGGTTTGCAGTATGGTTTTAAAACTTCGGAGAGGAACTCATTATAAGTGCAATTTTGTTGATGTTTTTAATATCGGACGACATCCGGTTAATTTGGCGGTCACTCCTGGCGAAAGTCGTTCAACAACCGCGACCGTTTATTGTAAAATAATTGGATATGGCTTTTAAATTACGTTTTCGATTAGTAGAATAATAATGACTGTACGTACTATCTAATCAGTTCGGATAGCGCGATAAGAAGCGGGGTTCGCAAGTCAGTGTTTGTTGTGTGGGCCCTTAGTGATATATTTTTGTCTGTCTTAAGTTTTTTTTTTGTTGGAACTAATATTAAAACAATATTGCCAATAACAAGGGAAATTGATAAGGTAGGTGATTAAGAAACGTTTATTTTGATGTTTCATACATCCTGACTTTATAGGCGTATCTCGTATGAAAATGATAAACATTATAATTGTGTCAGTCAGACCAAGAGGTGTGATGTGTAGTAATGACAAACAACGGTATACCTAATCCTGTAAAACTGCGCTATCTTAATACTCGCCTCTATATGTGCAGACTATATGACTATAGTGTGCAACTGCATATTATACTGTGATCTGTCTGGCTAAGGGCTGCCCAGCATTTGCATGGAAACGTTGCTAATTATTTAAGCAGATATTATGTATACATTTCTATAAACCAAATACTTTTCGATCGCCATTTCTTATTTCTTTTATAGCTGAAATAAATCTCTTATCCATGAACATTGTTGAGCAAACTGTAGCAGTCGTTTACATCATCTGACAGAATACTAAAGAAATCTGCCCTCATTTTCTTCGACTTCAGTGTTGTCTGTGAATAAATGTTAAACATCAAAGAAATCAGACTAGTTAATCAATTACAAAATTTACATATCAAACTGGATTCTTAGAGCTTCTGTTAATTGGCGTCAATTTCACATGTTCAGCCAACGCACTACATTTAACACGCAAACATGAAAAATTCTGTCGGCAACTTATAAATTTATTTATTTTTTAAATCGTGTTACTATGTACTATCGTGTAATTGTGTTGGTAGCAAGTAAATAGTGACGTCTGTTGAATTTAGGCCGGCGGGTGTGCAGGGCCGATGTCGAGCGGTGTTCAGCTACCAGCCCGCGAATCCGGACGAGCTTCCTCTGAGCGTCGGTGACGTCCTCGAAGTTCTTGGAGAGGTAATTGAACTTGTTTCCATTATTCTTCATGTTTGTATAGCACGTCATCCATGCAGTGTCGCCGCTCCTAGGTGTGGCTTCATTTTTCTCAACTTTCAATAGCTGTGATGGAATAGTTGAATTGTCTTTTATTGCAACTAAAACATAATCGAATTACTAATTGTTGAGAACCTATAAAACAACGTAATACAAAAGACAAATTAGTAGGTACATTAATGGAACAATAATTATGACTCACTCTCATAACTGGTAATCGTTTTCTAATTTGTAGATATCAGTTCACTGTTTTAAATTAGTCTCTTTATGGTAGCGTCACAGACTAGACAACGACCAAATATGTCAAAAAAGAAATTTCACCACACGACAAAGTTATTGTGGGTTTCTTTGAAGATTGCAATCCGTTAGTGGCCGACGGCCGTACGCGTCAGTGGTTCTGTAGTGCAATTTAAAAATATTTTAAACATTTTATTAGTGTTTGCGAAAGTGTTTGTATCTACTTAATCATAATTGGACAAAAAAATCTTCGGTCGCGATTACTTAGTGTGACGTGACGAATCAAAGTGAAGGACATAAATTATACAGTTTCTGAAGACTGCTTCGCTTTACATTTTCTGGCTTGACGCGTGTTGTGGTTGTGTTGTGTAGTAGGTACTATTATTGACCCCCTGTTATCGTACAGGTAGAGGAGGGGTGGTGGCAGGGTCGCCGGCAGGGCCGCGTTGGGGTATTCCCCTCCAACTTCGTCGTAATGCTGGACCCGCTGCATCCCGCGCCGCCCTTCGAACCGGCGCCTGCGCTCCCGCCTAAACCTGGTGAGTTGTGGACTGGACTTTTCTCCTTATATTACTGTACAATGTCTTAGGCCCGCTTGCACCATAAATCACTAAATGTGTTTAGCGCTCAACATATTTAAAACATCGTTCTGCTGTTCCTGTCAATCGTTTGAAGATGACAGACGCGTGTACAAGAATACCTTTGCCCTGCAGTGGGACGATAAAGGCTAATGCAATTTATTACTGCATTATGGGTATGGATTTTGCATATAACAACTAGCGCTTCTGTAGGCGAATCGCTGGATTAGCGACCTCATCCCAGCAGGGACATTGCCTACCATCCTCTGATAGTAAGCAGCGTTTTTCAACATTATTTCTAAACTGATGTAGTAAATACTAGCCCTTATTATTTAAATAGAACATTACACCTGCGGGGTAACTGCGTAACACACTAACAGTAGGAATAGCATAGCAGCAGCATGGATTAGCAGCAGCAATGAATTTGCTAATCCATTGATACCGAAATTGTTTTGTGAATTTTGAAAAACGCTGCTTTCAATCAGAGGATGGTAGGGGATGTCCCTGCTGGTATTAGTTCGCTAATCCAGGATGAATAGTGTTTTACGCAATTAGGGTGCAGTTCTCACGAAAGATACGAAGTATTAGGATGAGTTTCCGCTGAGGCGGAGACGAGAAGAGCGGAGAGACGGGCAGGAATCGACCAATCACATAGGCTGAAATCCACATCACTTCTCTCGCGTCTCGTCTGTGAGTGGTTGATTCCTGCATGTCTCTGCTCCGCTCCGCCTAAGTGGAAACAGGCCCTTAAGTTGGCATTTGAAATGCAAACCGCATTTGCCAACTGCTATGAAGGAGCAATATCTCCTTGTAAACAGTTGGCCAATGCCTAAAGTAAATTAAAAGATGTAAAAAAACGATAAAGTAAGTACCTCGTTAATATCTTTGCAAATATGAATAAAAACGTAAGCAAAAAGTCGGTATTAATCCTTGCAATCTCCTGCTTAGATTCTACGCATAAAATGAAGGTAGCTATTTGCGGTATTCATGCTCTATTACTAGTTTAATATTTTTCTCATAGGGTCTTCTGAGTCATGACTATAAACCTTATAACACTGTACGAAGCTCGGTCGTCACTCAGTCTTATTGATATATTGTTGCTATACTTACGTTAATTTGAAGCGATGACACCGACTCGAAGGGGACGCGGCTTATCGTTTTGGTGATTGCATCTTCCGCTGACGATAAATTCCGGATGTTTTCAAATTTGCATGTGAAAAAATGTGTGTTAACTCTGTGCCTAATCGTTTTATATTGACAATGTCGTCGCTCTTATAATTTGATGTAAGTTTTTTAGTGTGGTTTTAGAAGAACTTGTGAACAATGTTATTATTGTTTTTAAAGACACTTAACTGTTTTCTTGTTTCGTACAAAGCCCTTATTGTTGTATTTTTAAATCCCTAAATGATAACAGTGCGTTAGATGTAAAAACGTGAACAAATGAAACTATTGTGTGACAACTATAGACTAGACTACATCCTAATCTCCATCTAAGTTCTTTGAAGTCGTATGAAAATATCCTCACTAGTTGCAAGCCATAATAAGCTTTATTTGTACACAGTAAAGGAGCTGTGTCGCGTGCTATTCCCGTACTCTGCTGTGAATGAAGACGAGCTGACGTTGTCGGAAGGCGACATCGTGACTATCCTATCGAAGGAGGCGCCTGACCGTGGCTGGTGGCGCGGCGAACTACACGGTCGCGTTGGACTGTTCCCTGATAACTTCGTGCAAGCACTTCCTGCACAAGGTATGTATAATATCAGTACCAACCAATATTACACTTGCGTGCAAAAAAATCGACCCACCCCATGCTCTTCGATTTGAAACAATATAATTCAACAAGTTTTACTAACAATAACCTAATATATTGTATATTAAAATCTTCCTAAAAGTATGTAGATTACGTTAGTGAAAGAATTATCAAAACAGATTCATTAGTTTTTGAGAAAATCTCGAACTTATAAATATGGGGGTTGAATAAAGAAGCTCGATTTTTTTTAAGTTCGTTAAAAAACTCAAGTTCAATTTTGATTAAACAAACAGAAATACACAACATTTTACATTTGTCAATTTCATTGACAAAAAAAGTCACACACTTTTTCCGAGCAAAAGTGAGTAATGAGGACATCTGAAGAATCAAGTCGATCTTGTCAAGGATATTTCTTTGAACAAAATATTAGTGTATGTTCAAATAAACTGTACCTTACCTACCTTCACACAGTATAAAATAATAAATTATATTCATTACGATTTTTGAGATATCGTGTCTCAAATGGAGAGCATGGGGTGGGCCAATTTTTTTGCACGCAAGTGTATTATGCGGTGGCGAGAGCCCACACCTAGTTCAGGTTGGGTATAGTAGGTAGGCATGGTCGCAGGAATACTAGCGAAGCAAAGCTCAGATAGCTATTAGCATAATAAGCCTATAATGTTCCCACTGCTTGGACACATGCCTCCATCTGTGAGAGGGAGTGGGCCATACCATAATTCACCACTCGGGCCCAATGCGGGCTGGTGGATGTCAGAACTTGTACTATTTATTCTGTGGTCAGAAGTTCGAATTTGGTTCTAGGACATGCCGGTTTCCTCATGATGTTTTCCTTCAACATTTTGTGCGCAGTGGTGATGAAATAATTTACACAAAGTGCCTCATAGGGTTTGAACCTACCATACGAGCTACAACTCATTTCCACTAGGCTACCACTGCATTTTGTAGATACTAGATAGCTAGTAAAAGTATTTGTATGTGGGCCAATAAGGGTCAAAGCTGACAGGGCAGCAATATGCTCGAGCAGTTTTTCACTGATTAATCGATCATGTCATGATGGCCCAGTGCTTAAGGCCTCGCTTCTCATACACAAGGTCGTAGGTTCAAATCTGGGCAAGTACCAATGTGACTTTTTCAGTTCATATGAACTTTCTGAATTTATCTTGAACATTACCGACACCAGTGAAGGAATAACGTGAGGGAACCTGGACTTAACATAAGTCTGAAATCGGCAACGCGTCTTGAACAAGCGTGGTGATCAATGCTTGTGCCTTCTTTGTATGAGAAGTGGCCATGCGCTACAGTGGGACAACAACAGGCTGGTATTATTATTATCTTTCTCGAGATAATAATCCTCGGTCGCCTTCGTTTGGAAGGCATACCTACCTCCTACCCTTAGAAAAGTGCAAACAGTTTGACGTAGAACGTGTTTTTGTTTGTGTTGTAACTGCACGTCTTTTGTTTAAGCTGTGAGTAGGGATCTTACCCTGATGTTATAGGTGAGCGCAAAATGACAAATGCTAGCTTTTTAGCTTATTTATCATTGAAAAGGTGGTTTTTGCAACTCATCTCCCTGATGCAATGAATTTCTTAATTATTCGAGCTGGTGTATGCGGCTAGCAAACTTGTGGTTCAAAAACCTTGTAGTGTCAGCGTTATTTAGATTTGAAAATACCTGCTGTAGTTATTTTCTTTAAAGATTGGTCACGAAAAATAACGAACTGCACCTGAAAAGTTAATATTTCCTGTGGCTATCAAATTATGCTACTCAAGGAAATTTGCCTTTAATGACGTCATTGCGCCCTAATTGTGGGCTATGATCCTACGACTCAATTGTAGTCTCACTCAAAATCTCAACTCCAAAAGTTACTATAGAAATAAAAGGTTGCATACTATAAAATATTAGTTATGGATTTTCTCTGCTCTTCGTTGCTTCCGCTCTCGAGTACAACAACAGTTACAAAAATAGTTGGTTGCATCATCTACATAACGTCTTGAATACGAATCTGCGCATTACTGTTATGGTATTGTTCCCCTGAGTGACTATGGATATAAATAGTACAAGATTTCAACGAAATCGAGGAGATTTGAATACTGTAGTTCCAGGATGTGAACGGTATCTAAAGGTTACTCGAATATATAAGCAAATGACATTTAAATATAGAGGTTATATAAGTTAATTGTCAACATACTTAAAATAATATATACGGACGGCTTCATAAACTGGTTACACCCTTTTTCTAATATATTTGTATGCGTGAAGGGTACCTACGTAATTAATGCAGATATGTATATTATAGAGTCATCTTGTTAAATCATATTGAATGGAAAAAGCGCTATAAATAGAATATGAACAATGCGGTAGATATAGCGGTATTTTATAAATGTCAATAAATATAATGTTATGATCTTTATCGTATCGATAGTGATTTCGATCTATTATCATAATTTTATATCAAATCAAACGTGCCGTAACGATGGTATTGAAGAATTCGCTTTTTGATGACTATACATACATAAAACTTAAATTCACGGTTTTTACCCAGGGTGGTAGGCAGAAACTACCGAACGCCACCTGTGACGATCATTACATACTCCTTTTACCTCGTTTACGTTCATACATCTTTTAATCCATACTAATATTATAAAGGCGAAAGTGTGTATGTCTGTCTGTCTGTTACCTCTTCACGCTTAAACCGCCGATTACCGATTTAGATGAAATTTGTTAGAGAGATACTTTGAGTCCCGGGAAAGGACATAGGATAGTTTTTATTCCGATATTCCCACGAGATAGACACTTATGCGTGTGAAACCGCGGGGCGATGCTAGTAACTAATAAATAAACAAAGGGTTCTTCAAACTTAGTTACGTAATGGTAGTATTCAAGGTAATCTAGAGGCTTGTGGCTACATCACGAATGCAAGTGATTAATCTGGTCCGCTTGCCGCACCTTCTTGCGTGGGCATCGTCAAATACAAGGGCTTACGTCAGGAAGATTGAAAATAGAAAGCACCTTTCTAGTTCCCATGCATAAATACCGCAACATACTGCCATCACTGATTTGTCGGGCAGTTCGTGGTGGTTATGACGATACTTTTTGTCCAGTTTCATAATAACAGTCTTGAGACTACATCAGCGGACGTTTTGTTGAAATTATAGAATGTTATGACGATAATCTATAAAAATAAAGCTAACGAGTTTGTTTGCTTTTTTGTTTGTTTGTTTGAACGCGCTAATCTTTGGTTCTACCCGTCGGATTTGAAAAATTCTTTTTGCATTTGATAGCCCAATTCTTGAGGAGTCATATGTATATTTAACATCATGCTAGGTGCCATAGGAACCGAGCAAAAAGAAAAAAAAAGCCAGAGAGAACGCTAAGCGAAAGCGAAGTAATAGCGCGGCCAGGCGATGCGATGCGATGGGGTGGGTCGGGGGAAAAAGAAATTATTAATTCACGCGGATGAAGTCGCGAGCAGAAGATAGTAGTAAATACATATAAGTTATTAAATCACAACATTAACAAATCAGAATCCTTTTACTTACTTATTTTTATTTTAACTTCTAAACAGTCTTTAACTGTCAGCAACAGATACTTCATAAAATCTAAGATTTCTCGATGTACTTGTAAAAGATAATACCGTCTACGAAGCTCAAATCAATTAAATGATGACATTGTGTTGTGTCACTCAGGATATTACACAGATTGTACTTTATTGCCTTTTCAATTAATTGACGTTCGTTTTTTAAACCCATCAATCTTTCGTAAATTGCACAAATAAAAAAACAAAACTGGGTTGGGTTTACTACAGATGACGTCACACATTGTTTAGCAAATCAATAAAATAGTAGATTGTTTGCCAAAGGAGCAAACAACTATATTGAAGGCGAGAGTGTTTCTTTGAGTCGAGCGGAGCGAAGGATTCTAGAGTACATTCCCGAGCGCAGCGAGAGGTTCTAAAGTAGAAAGAATCCAGGTGGCCTACCATGATCTAATTAAAAACGATTCAAAAACAAGACATTTTAGTTTAGGTTCCTAAACTGCATCGCTTGAGCTGGTCTATGGACGTCATGGTACCAAACAAGTATGAATGAAACCAAAACTTGCGACTCAGTTTGGGACAATCGCTGTCAGCAGATGGCACGGCCTAAACTGAGTCGTTAAACTGACGTCATGGTACGAAATTACGAATTAGAAGAACAGTTCAGTTTAGGTCCTAAAATGGATCGCGTTAAGAGCTTGTGGTAGGCCTCCTGAGCGCAACGAGGGATTCAAAGTACGTCACTCAAGCTTAAAATAGTGTTGCTCCCGAGGTGGACACTACTTTTTATCAACCGCTGTGAAAAAATAAGTAAATGCAACTTATGAATAAGAATAGTACGTTTATTTATTTACATACAATTTTGAGTAAAGAATTACGAACGAAGGCAGAATGCTTTTCGCGCGTTTTTTTATTTTTTTACAAACTTTTTCATTAATTTTGCTCGCTCGCGTTTTACTTTATCATACAGCCTGTTATTTGTTCGTGCAATGTTCGTGATTGATCTCTTTGGTGATTGGAACTTTTACTAACAATATCCACATTACAAATTCAAATCACTTTTAGTCCCTAGGTATTAAAGAGCTATTTTAGTCCCTGTTTAAAAAGGCTTTATCAATAAAGTGAGAGTGCGGTAGTGTCTGCTTACTAAGTACATAAATGCTTTTCTCGTTGTATCAGTAGGTACAATGACAGATAACTGATGTAATCATTACACACACCTTGAATTTATTTATAGTATGATGTACTCTGTCTCCTAAACAACTTATGTTGTGTGTTGATGCTTAACTAAAAACTCGTTTTGTAATAATGGTCACTCAATAAGTGATGTCAGATTCTATTCTAAAGGAACATTGTGTGTCAAAACTCGGGATGTTGAACACAAGGTTTTAAGTTTTGCTGTTTTAGCTCTGGATTTATTTGCAAGGTTAGTTGTGAGCTCGTGATTCTTATACTTATCAGAGGGGCATTCAAATGTCTTCTTTGATGATGCATTTTTAGATGTTTTTTTACAAAATTACGGGACTGACAGGTGTGTTTCAGGGAGTTTGCTTAACAGGTTTTGGCGCGGTAAACGAGACACCATAGAAGTTTTATTGTTATGACGGCTATAGCCGTATAGTGCCCTTGAATGTGTTAAAGAGTAGCCTTTTCCGATTTTTCTGTACGCTGATGCAAAGTCGTTGAAGAAGTAATTTTTTTTAGACTATCATGCATACAAAAAATCTGAGACGCTAATTACGTGATCAAATTGACTTTCTAATTAACACTGCTGCCGATATTTGCACCTTTTTAATGTATCATACACTCTAATATATTACAAGGTTACTAATAAGTCCGGTAACAAACTCATAACACAGTATGATAGATAACATAATCTAAGATGACGTAAACTTTGTAACACTGGCCGAATGCAATCGGTTGCAAGACACGCAATAAAACTAATTTATGCGTATCGAAACTAGCGTGCAGCGATTGATGTATGCAGATGAAGAAAAACTGGTCTATTTTTTTGGATCTATTCCGTTATTGGGGTTTATGGCTAATAGAAACGTCGTCTTTAAAATTGGCGTTTGAACTGCACCCTAATTGTGTAACACATTACACACTATCAATCATAATCTGAATAATTTTATGGGATATTGCTAGTCCATTGCTTCATATGTTCAAAAAATGATCTGCTCAACAACGTAAATAACGCAATGAATGTTGCTGAACTGTCAAAATGGAAGCCATTGCTACTAATAGTGTGTTACGCAATTACCCCGCAGATTGATTTGTGTAATTTGTGTTATTAATATTAATCAATATTTCTATAGAAGTCGGCTCCAAAACTAAAATGTTCTAAAGGAATGCTTATATTATAAGCGCGTAGTTTGCTTATTTTGTAGACTATTCAAACATATTAAACCAGATAACATAAGTAGCACATGGAAGCGCAACTTGGAATTCTTAACACTTCGGACATTCCTGATACTCAAAGCATTTATTTCAAATAAACCAATGAATTGTCAAGGGGTCGGTCAGTCAGAAAGATGAAGCTAGTTGTCCATTCCAAAGCGTAGTAGTATACCTATGGAGAAGAACGGGCAAGAAACTCCACGGACATTAATATTAACTCGAATCGCATTAAGTTTACGTACTTATAGCCGTCTAAACAATAACATTGTACATTCAGGTTCGCGCGCGAAGTACTAGTGGAGTCGTGAGCGCACTAACACACGCACAGCCTGTTGGTAAACACCGCCCACTCTAGTATTCGATGTTCTGCTATTGACATTTCTCATGAAGGTTGCGGACCGAGTCGTGATTTTGCGTAACTTGCCTCAGCACGCTGTGTCTCGACACTGTCTTTTTATAACTAGTTGCCTCACTAACCGCGTTGGTGTAACACCAATGTTGCACGTTGTTCCACTGATTTCCTCGTTATTGTGATTCTCTAAAATGGTTTTTGAAAGTGAGTCGGTTTTGTTAAAAATTTTCTTTATGTATGTGAAACTTTATAAGACATTTGTGTTCTTTGTGTGATCTCTTCTAAGGAATTAATATCGGAATATTGAAGTGTTTATTTGATGCGTAGAGTTTTATTTTTAATTGAATGACATTTTATAAACAAGTATTTGTTGCTGTTATAATAATAATGTTGCAGTTTAGAAAAATGTTTGCAAGTGAACAAAATTTATTTTCCAAAATGTGTAAGTGTGAATGAATATTCCTAGGGGATGAAACAGAATTAACTTCAGAATATTTCTATTAAAATATAATTAACCAATAATACAAGTTACTTTCAACTTTCCGGTTAAAAATTGTTTGACAATAAACCGCTATCATATCGATAGATTAGTGAGACACTTTTGAAGGCCAGATAGATATTAAAAAGGAAACTATAAATTCAATTGACGCGTCTACTCGTGACGAAATCATTTAACCCGGCAATAATACTAATGTATCCTATATTTACTTACAGTATCGACAGAATTGGAAGAGAAGAAACCAGACCGACCGCCGGTCAAGACCACGAACGCTATTTACCCCATTCTAACAAACAAGTACTCTGAGAAAACAGCCTCCGTCAAGGAACTGACCACGTCTAAAATAAGGTATTTTATACTTTAATCTTTTTCTAGAGTTCTTATCAAGCGAGAGATTAAGAGTTAGCTATGGCGACCTACTAAGATTTTATTAGTAAACGGAATCGATATGATATAGGATTAGATCACTCAGTCTTACTTTTTACACAGTAGAATGTCCTAGTTTCATTATTTCATCTGTTGAGTGCAGTGACAATGTGATGTTTAGTTTGAGTTCCTGTGTTTTGTTTTTCCTTGTTATATTTCTATAAGTAGGCTTGCACAAACACTTTTACACGTCAATCGTTTTATAAAAACTAGATGAGGTCGGCGTTACATATCTGACTACTCTGAGAAGAAAGGCCAAACAAACTCAGAGGTCAACAAACTCAGTCTTTAAAGCCCAGACCATCAAGACCATGTAGATTGATGTCTGAAATGTTCTTTTGAGGCAAGAACCACACAGATTGAGTGGACTTGTCCAGTCAGTGTACGAATTTGTTAGTAATCATGCAGCTCAACTCAAAACTTAGGAGCTCAACTTATATTTGGTGTGAGCAGCTTTCTATCAATTTAGTGACACCTTAGAGATCAAAGGATAAGCCTCTAGACTTTCATGTCTGATTAAAATATCTAAACACATATTATGTTAATCAAAACAATAAAAAAAAACTTGAACAATTCCGTTTTGAATACAGTCATTTAAAGTGGGCCGAAGACTAACGGGTTTGCCAATAAATTCGCTTAAGGAATTCATCGTAAAACACGACGCCTTAGGTGAGTTTACATGACGTTTCTTTTACGACATTTTTTTATGTTTCCAGCGTGCACAAAGAGAACACAATCAGTAAGGATTCGAGTACACAAAGTACGGTCACACACACAAATAAAAGTGAGTCGGAGAAGATTGTACACAGTGAGACCGTCATCGATGGATCTTTGGAACAGGTGAGGTTATTGCATTTATTTGCATATGCAAGTCGGTTGCGAATGCATCGTATTTCCATCCTAAGATATTCCTGATTACATTGGGAAAGTAGTCAGTAACATTCTACGTATTATTTTCATATTTATTTTCTCACTAAGGAACTAGGGTACTTCTAATGATGATAAACAACCCCCAAATTAGGTCTTTATAAAACTTTACTCATCTCTCGGATCACTCTATTATTGCTAACCTGGTTGATTAAGCGCTGATAAATATATTAGTTGAAATAACTCTAAACTCTGATTTATAATTTGCTAGACCAAAATGACAGCTGCGATGATTACATCAATGTCATGTTGACAAAAAAAAATCGTCGATCACACCTGTCATTTTGGTCTAGGAAATTAAAAATCAGAGTTTAAGGGGCTTACAGGACCTAAACGCAAAAAACGCAAGTTTTAGAAACAATAAAAGTACATGATCGACTACAGTAAAAAAAATCAAAAAAATATATGATATTCTTCAGGATAAATGCTAGGATGATAGTGTGTTGAAAACATAATACAACTTATTTGGTACGATAGAAAAAAATCATGAAGATACCTCTAAACACTTTTTTTTTACAACAAAAATCATACTAATATAAATACAATCATTATGATTTTTTGTCAGATTATTCTACAAGCAACATACTAAAACTATAGTGTTTTAGTTTTTTTGTCCAAACACTAGATTTTTCGTAAATCGATAATTGCTTCATATTTTGCAATAAATTACCAGCGTTGTGGCATCGCGCTTCTCTTTCTTTTCTATGCAATCCGACAAAGACCGCGCTTTAGGTCATGTAGTCCTCTTAAGCTATTTTACTCACTTAACTGTGAGCAAACTACGACAGCTCAACGTTATAATTAATACACCCGTTATATAAATTTTATTCAGATTAGAGTTGTTCCGTCCTTGATTAACTAAATATGAGCAACAATGCGCTTATTAGTTCCCAATCCTAATCTAACTTGTACTAGTATTTAAGTAATCTGAACATTTACGAGTTCTTGTACTTGTATATTTATAGATAACGCGAAAATGGGACAACTTGTAGAGTCCGAGCAATTGTTAGTACTAACTTACAAGAAGTTATATTATAATACTATCTTCTGCCCGCGACTTCGTCCGCGTGAAATTACTTTGGTCCCCCGACCAACCATGTCGTATCGCATCGCCTGGCCGCGCTATTATTTCGTTTTCGCTTAGTGTGCTTTCTGACTTTTTCCTTCGGCTCTTAAGGCTCCTAGCGTGATTTTAAATAGCCTATAGCCTTCCTCAAGAGTTGTGCTATCAAATGCAACAAGATTTTTTCAAATCCTGGTAGTTCCAGAGATTAGTGCGTTCAAACAAACGAACAAACTTACCAATAACGATATCATTTATGTATTTCAGGTGAAGAAACCTCCGGTGCCATTAAAGAAGAGTCCCACGCCCACATCAGGAGTGGGCGGTTTGTTCAGCGGGCTCAAGAATAAAATGTTATCGTCTACAGATAAGTAAGTTTTACTCTGTAAATAGTCACGTAGCGTAATAAATACCGTTAAAAAGTTTTGTAAAACAATAACAACGCGTCAATCTTAAATATCCATGCAATCCAAAGGATTAAGGTTTCACTACTCAGTCATTCTTCCATACTAAGGTGTACAATGGAAATTATATCTATTTATCTCGTCATTATTACCATGTACCGACACAGAATTAAAAAAAAACAAAATATTGGTTTGCAAGTCATGAGCGTCGAAACTTCCATATTTCAACAGTAATTTCAACGCATCGTTTAGCGTAAATAAATATCTCTCTGTGTATGAAAATGGCAAAATGGTTACCGTATATAGATACTTAGATGATATTTTGTTCAAGAATTCAAATAACTTTATTTTGAATAAATACATCTTGTAGTTTTTTCGTAATACCTATACGCCCAAACTTTGGGCCCCAAAGGTCTGTTCCGTGAAATTTTACGCGCTCGTTTTTATTAAGTATAAATCATCGTTGTTGAGTAAATAAATATAAATCTAATAGCATGCATATTAGCCACGCCCACCAACGAGTTCGAGCTTTCTACTATTGTAACTTTACGCTGAAATATCGCGGTAATACTGCCTCGGATGAGCTCTTTCACAAACAGTTTGCTTTTACTACTAGTCTGTAGCCTGTAGGATGTTCTATTCCACTACCCTATTCATCCTTTCTATAACTGTTTTGTGGTCGTTGCTATATTTCTAGAGAGAAATCTTCATCAACGACAGTATCAAGCAGCGGTAGCAGTAGCGGCGGCGAATGGGACCGTCCCGACGGCGCCGCGCCCAGCAAGACCACGCCAATAGCCAACGCCAACAGTATCGCCAACAACGCCAGCACCTTCGATCACATCGAGCGGAACTCCTTACTCAACGACCCGAGAGCTGGCAGGTAATAAGAACGGAAAGCTTTAACACAAGTTGTTTATAAGTATCACGGTTTGTTCTGCTTGAACAATGTGCTGGAAACACGGGTCTTCTTTTTTTCTTTATTTAATTAGATACTTTTATATTCGCAATGCGTCTAAATACATACTGCTACTGATCGTATCTGGGCCATGACCCTGAACAGAATCACTGGTCCCGAATATTCTTTATCAACCAGCAGATGAACTAGTGATCAAATCGATGTTTACTCGTCGTTTCGTTGTCTCAGTATCTCAGATCAATCATGAATGCAGCGGTATAGTTACGATTAAACTTTCTGGTCACCATCCCTCTTTTGTAACACAAAGAAGACTTTTATTTACCGACGAAAATTTTCTGGGTTGTCTAGAATCATGTGCTGAATTCATGGGTACAGTTTTCGCGTCGATGTCCCTGCCACCCTGTATTATATTCAATTCTATACTGATGCAGTTCGAGTATTTTTAACCGACTTCAAAAAAGGAGGTTCTGTATTCGACCCGTATGTACGTATGTTTGTATGTCCGCAATTTTGTCAAAAACTAATGAACCAATTTTGATAATTCATTCCTTTTATTACACGTGTTTTCTCATTTCTTGAAGCTAAAAAATATAAATTGATATTTCAGAGTAAAAGCCCCTCGGCGCCGGCCACCTAGTCAAGCACTCCGCGAAGACACGCCACAACTAATAGGATTAAGCAACGGACACGAAGGTAATCTTTCAATTTAATAACGCATCAAATAAATATGGCAAATGGTGGTCCCAATCTCTATATCAATTATTAGTGTCCCATGAATAAAATAAAAAGACTATTTTCAAAATTACCATCAGTTATCCACTGATATAGCTAGTATTGGAGACTGGAGTAGACACTGGGGAGCAGTGGTGGCCCAATGGTAACGACCGTGACTTACGAGTTGTAGGTCGTAGGTTCGAACCCAGACTGGCGCTTTATTTTATGTAAACTATTTCATCACTACTGCTCTCAAAACGTGAAGGAAACCATCGTGAGAAAATCGGCATGTCCTAGACCCAGAAATTCGAAAACATGTGACTTTTACCAACCCGCACGGGGCTCGTGTGGTGGATTACGGCCCACTCCCTCACACGGATAGGAGGCTTGTGTCCCAGCGGTGGGAATAGGATTATGCTATCTAGTATTTGTCACTTTGATATCTTAGGTAGCATATGTTTCAATGTATACATTGACATGTTGATGATATTTCATCCTAACTAGACAACACAGCACGATTTTTAGGACATGGCCTTGTACTGCAGTAGCGAAGCATTGGCAAAAATAAACATATTGCTACAGTAAGTCATTTACATGTTGTCTAAATGAGATATCACGATCGGACTTCTACCCAAACCTATTTTATTTTATCTCCTACTATTAAGAATCTTTGTTCACAATAAATCAATGTAACATCTACACTAAGATAACCCGTACCGATTACTTGCCACCCAATATACAAAGCGTGCTCACTTATATCTATCATGAATGGACCCAGATTCATGATAGATATAAGTAAGTCCCATGTATCTATTTGACCCAGATTGTATTGCTGTGACCTATTTTCGAACTGCCCCGTTGGCCTCGTAGTTGTAAGCGCGACTGCTGAGCGTAGGGTCATGGGTTCGATTCCCAGGTAGGACAAAGTGTTATTGGGTTTTTTCATTAGGAATTTCTTAGCAACGGCCCGGAGTTTAGAAGTTGGTGGTGTGATACCTCCGTGTCTCGGAAGGTACGTTAAGCCGTTGGTCCTGCGCCTGATCTCTCTCCGGTCGTGTCGTATTGCCGTCCTGTCGGACTTGAGAATGAGGGAAGAGAGTGCGCCTGTGCCGCGCACACACTTGTACACTATAATATCTCCCGCGCCGAAGTCTAGTCTCCGTTGAGATTGGCCGACATGGCAGAAATACGGTTTGGAGGACTATTACTGTCAAATTTTTTCGTAGTTATGCGTATTTTGTGATGAACTGGGAATGTAATTTGGATCAGTAGTAACAATCTAAAGACGTGTCAAAAGACGGGTCGCGAAGTGTGTCACAAGACGGGTCGGGAAGGTCGGGTTTAAGGATTTATTTTGGGAAGAAACGTTCCCAATTTCCTTAATCTGTCAAATCTACATAATAAAAATATTAAATTCACTGACAGACAACGTACAGCCTAAACAGCTGGGTCTAGAAACATGAAACTTTCCACAAGAGTTCTCTATATAACGAAAGTGAGTACTAAATTAAGAAGGATTTTTCAAAATTGAACCTAGAAGTGTTAAATAGGGTATGAAGTTCCTCATTTTTACCGAAGAAAAATCCCAGAACAACAAAATAAAAAAAAAGCGAGACCAAGCTGCAACTTTCGAATATAAATAAATTCATCGTAGCAGGCAACAACTTCCAGGAATATTTTAATGATGACGCGTGCATTGTTATTGTTGTCATCCGCAATGGTTATTAGTGTTCCGCTTGACTCCGCTCCGATAGGCGAGCATCTTGATCATTGATTGTCTCTGCTAGCCTTGGCCTTGTCCAATACAATACGAACTCCGTCATACACATAGAATAGCCATTATTTACCAACTGAAAGACAATGCCTAATTTTGCGTAAAATGTAAAACTGAAACGCGTTACACACAAACGATCGATTGTATGGAAATGAAGTCAAACTTGCTGCTTGTTTGGGGTTATGGTATGATTGTCTTTGTTTGTTTGTTCTCTCTCTATGCACTTAAGGGGAAACCGTCAGGGTAGCCCGCGTAATTCAAATTTTCTTACGTTTTTTGCATTTTGCAGGTCAGTATCATGTTGTATGTTGAACAAAATATGATTTGCGACCGAAACTAGTATGTATTTATAGAATTTAAATAGAAAATTTGAATTTCGCGGGCTACCTAGCGCATCCCTCTTTAGGTGTTATAACCTCCAATCTTTTACCATGTTTATTACGTACTTAAAACTGAAAAAAAAAAAACTGTTTGATAACAGTAAGTTCTCTGTTATCAATCAGAGTCCACACTTAATTCGTATCAGTTTTAACTAATAGTATGTAACATTGATAACGGATATCTAGCTAGAGACAAGCGGCGCTTATTTCCAGGACATCTTGAAATATAATAACCTAACCTAATTAAAACTACTCAAAAATGTCGACTGGCAATGTACCCAGGTTTTATCGGATATGTATCGTTTACTATATCTATATATTATATACTAATAATAAAGCTGAAGAGTTTGTTTGTTTGAATGCGCTAATCTCTGAAACGACCAGTCGGATTTGAAAAAGTATTTCTGCATTTGATAGCCCAATTCTTGTGGAAGGATATAGGCTATTTCACAGTACGCTAGAACCCTTAGAGCCGAGCAAAAACAAAAAAGTCAGAAAGAACGCTAAGCGAAAACGAAGTACAGTGTAATAGCGTGGGCGGGCGATGCGATGCGACGGGGTGGGTCGACAAAACAAGAAATTTGTCATGTTATCTCTCCATTACCCTTGGTTCATCATCATAATCAGCCTATAATGTTCCCACCGCTGGGACACAGGCCTCCTCTCTGTGAGAGGGACTGGGCCGTAATCTACCACGCGGGCCCAGTGTGGGTTGGTAGATGTCACATGTCTTCGAATTTTTGGTTCTAGGACATGCCGGTTTTCTCACGATGTTTTCCTTCACCGTTTTGAGAGCAGTGGTGATGAAATAATTTACACAAAGTAAAGCGCCTGTCTGGGTTCGAGCCTACGACCTACAACTCGTAAGTCGCGGCCGATACCACTGGGCCACCACTGCTCTCCCGCTGCTCCTGCTCTCCTCTCTCTTGGTTCACTGGTAGAGAATGCCTGAGACATTTAGATAAATAAATAAAAACATCTTTTATTTACAGCCGAAAAACCACCTGAGAAAGCGGTACGGACGGAGCATCCCGAAGCGGCGGAAGAAATCAAACCTCGGACTCGCGAGTGGGAGAAACATAAGGCGCCGTGGATGGAGGAACTGAAGCTGAACCAGGCCAAGAAGACCAGCTTCATAGTCGACGGCAAGTCGCGCCTCTCAGGACCAGAAATGGGCGTCGCCAGCAAAACGGGAAGCGGCAGTACGGACAGGTAAACTGGACTTATATACAAAATGAGTACTAACTTTAGTCCTAGCCTTATCGAGCCAGTTTTTGTATTTAAAACCTTATTTCGACTGAAGGTAAAGTTCTTAATAAAAAAATTACAACTTAGACTCGGGCAGGGCAATTGCGTTCACATTATTAATTGAAATCGGTTTCATTTTGACAATTCAACAACATTCATTGCGTTATTTACGTGTTTAGAAGACAAATTTATCGAACTTATAAAGCAATGGATAGTATAGAGATAGTGTGTTACTCAATTAGGGTGCTGGTTTATACTTAGTTCATCAAAATTCCAAAATGGTTCAAATCTGGATTTAAAGATAAATCTTATTTTGTAATAAGGCCATTAGGGTTTGGACGGTTGATTTTGCAAAACAACAATTTACTTTAGAAGCAATTTGTATTGAAAAAAAAAAGAGAAATCCTCACTTTATGCTCCCAATTAATGAGTCCCAATTAATTACATTTCCCAGTGTTCATCTTGTAAATGAACTTTTTTACTTGCAGAATCCTAGACTGTGGTCTAGAAGAAAAGAGATCAACTCACTCTATGGAAATGTCTAAAAGCACGTCATCGATTAGCAGTCGAATGTCAATAATGGAGAGCTTTGAGGAGGTAACGTAATAGATCAATGTTAGAAACATTACTGTCATAAATATGTAGTTGATATTATTTAATCATTTTTTATATTCTTACAGACAAAAGTTCGTCATTCGTTAGACTCAAAGAAGGACGCTACGCCCGCACCCCGCGACACCGAGTCACACGCTGTTAAACCCGTACAATCACCCACCGCTGCAGGTATATCACAATACATATAAGCTTTTATTACTATAGATACACCACTGCCTAATCCTTCGGGGGTTAACATGACGCCTGTATGCGTCATGTTATAAGGTTATTGAAGTATCCATAGTTTTGATGGTTTAATTTCCAAAACACCCAAAAAAAAGTCGCTTAGGATTTCTTACTACTTCTAAATTTTTACTGGTTGGCAGGTCGCACCATCATGTCGATGCTGGACGAGATAAAGAAGCCCCACGCTCCCCCGCCGCCCACGAGCGCGCCCCCCGCGCCCCCCCCGGGCGCGCCCCCTACGAGCGCGCCCCCCGCGCCCCCCCCGGGCGCGCCCCCCGCGCCCCCCTGCGGGCGCACGTCGCCCGCGCCGCCGGCCGGCGCGCCACAGTCGGCCAGCCTGCTGTCCGCACACGTCACCCCTGACAAGTCCCCCAACGCCAAACCCGACAAGACACCCTTCATGCCCGAAGTCACCGCACTCACCAGGCAAACGAGCAAAACGAGCACCATCGAGAGAATAGAAAAGTCATTAGAGAAAATACCTTCGAATGCCGTCAGCGGAGACAAGCCCAGCACAGGGACGTTGGAGAGGCGAATGCATTCCGTCAAAACGGAAAAAGTTGAAACCAACGACGCGTTGATTGCGCAGCTCAATAATAGGGTAAGTAGTCAAAGATTTGCTTTTATATTTTATATTGCGAAATGGGGTTGGTTGGGGGTCCTCGATCTTGCCTGATGGAAAACCATAGATGAGGTCTATGATGGAACAATCATGCCCAGATGCTTGAATATCGTATAATATGAATAATTTCAACATTTCATCTACAGATAACGAATTTGGAGAAGCTCATAGA
Organism: Hydraecia micacea; assembly: GCA_914767645.1. Lineage (NCBI taxonomy): Eukaryota > Metazoa > Arthropoda > Insecta > Lepidoptera > Noctuidae > Hydraecia > Hydraecia micacea. The sequence continues at coordinate 12,106,537 of OU611783.1, read as the reverse complement.
AGTACAAAATACAGTTTTCAACACGGCCATCGAGGACTTAAAAGCCAAGCTGAGTCAAGAGAGTGAGAAGCGGCAAGTGTTGCAAGCCGAGCTAGAGAAGCTGGCCCACTGTGTGACGCAAGTGTAGCCAATGCTGCGGCCTCCACTCGAGCACACCGCCTGCGCTCGTGGACGCGCCAACTCAAGGGAATACTCTAGCTACGTTCATTTCTAGTTAGACCCAAACGTTAAGTGCCGTGTGTACCGGTGAACGCGGTTTTGAGAAAAAAAAGGAAACGATTTTTGAAACAATAAAATAAAAATTATTTTATCAATAATTTAATTCAATTTGTAATAAATCAATTTAATACTCCTCAGCTGTATTTACCTTGTTGCTGGATTTTATTCAGTGTTTCAAGTGATTTTGTAAAGGTTTATTTCCAAACCGCGTTCATGGTGTGACGGGGCAGTGTTTCTAGTTAGGCCCACAAGTAAAAGACTTCTGCTTATTCGTCAAGTGCTAGTTCGCGAGTGCGCTCATTTTTAGTTTCGCGACCGGTTCTACCTTTTTGGACGGCCTGTTGAGTGGGCTGCTTTATCTTCAGATAGCGATTTATTTTTTGTAAGTCAATACTTGTAAGCTTTTACAATAATCATGATGGTGTATAATTATTTTTCAATGATTAACATCATTGACTTCGGCGATGCTACGAAGCTCGCTTAGTGATTGAGGTACTTATTTAGTCAGTTTTGTTGTATTTATCATTTTTTAACCGTCACTAATAACCGTAGTGTCTTAAGAGTAACTTTTATATCGTGTATATCAAGACCAGAAGAGGGTAACTACTTGTACCTAAATTGTTCAATATTTGTATATTCTTTATCAATGCTGAAGTAGGCTCTATGATTATTGCCTATTTTGTTGTTTTCACTAATGTGTCGTTTTCAAGTTATAGAAGTATAAGTGAATGCGTAAGCTCACGTTCGCACGGACGTATTGCGACAGGATTTTATCGCGCACGGGATTTCGAACTCTGTGTTGCGCGTCAAAAATATACTGTTGGATTTTCAACTCTCGGCGTTAAACAGTGCGTTGAAAATCCATTGCCCGAATAATAAAATAGCCGCTGGAGAAACGTGCCCGTGCGATCCTGGGCTAATTTAAAGTATTTTTTGTTATTTTCAATGATAAGTGCTTTCGTCAGGTGAGCGTAGATTATATATATATATATATATATATATAGTGTGCGTTAACAAAATTTTGTGCCATTTTATTTGATCGATGCACATGATGAATGTTTTAACTGAATGCGTATTTTTATGTGTAATACAAAATTAAGTAACATGTGATGCAAGTAGATTACGTCAGCCTAATATTTTGTGATTAACACATTCCATTTTGACTTGTATAGTATAGTATGTACGTAATGTCGATTCGATCTGTTATTGGGCGCATTGTATTAACCAAGCTTCCTTTGGAACGGCATTAACACAATGTAATATTGACGCATATTATATTTTATCGAGATCAATATTTTTTATGTAACAGTTAATATATTTTTGTACTTGTACAGAGATTGTTTACGTTTTATTTAGACACCGAGTGTACCTTTTTTGTAAGACATATCTCGATACATATTTATTTCTGAATTAATTATTTAAAATCGATTTTGGATCATTGTTGTATTGAAAACGAGTAACACTAATTCAACATGTAATTATTATTTGTGAAAATTCAAACCCAGGTTGTGTTTGGCCATCCATTGTATACCTCGTGTTGGCAATTAAGTTATTCGAAATAGATATAAAATATAAAAATTGAATCATGGCAACTGATTAATATAGTTGTTAATTAATAAGTAAATGCTTAGTATTATTCTAGAGGTTGTAGTTTTAGGCTACTATGTGATAGACGATGCCTAACTAACGGTATGTTTTAAACTAACTTTGTAAAACGTTCCAATGGCTTTAATCATGCACAAACTGAGTCACACAAACATTTTATAGAATTTTTATTGGATGAGATTTGATTTCGACCTAAAAGTTTATTCAGCTAACTAAAGCCGAAAAATCAAGACATTTTTGTTACAATTTTATATTTTAATTGAACTGTAAAAAAACATGCTATCGTCTTCTCCTTTAGTTCAAGAACACCGCGATGTTAACGTTATTGTAACTTTGAAATTAATACAACGTATTTTAATAAGTAGCTAGAATGAGTATAGTCGTTCACACACAGCTTTGTATATGAAACTTGAGATTCGTGTTGTATTATTTTTACGGGGTCGTACCTGAGATTTTATAGACTGCAGATGTATATTGATAAACTTACGTAAATAATGATCAGGTAGCCAATACACGCGAGATTGGTCAAGCTTCGCGTCACTTAAATTTGCATTGAGGCAAGAATTATCTATTTGGATATTGTCGCATTTTTATGTACACAAGTTGCATTTCTAAAACTAATTAAGGTAATACATTCAATCAATGGTTTAATAAAGTCGTGTTAGGGTCGGGACACATTGTTCGACGGCGTTCGACGGTTTGTCCATACAAAAAGAGAGCAAAGTATGGAACGACATACGCATCCTTTCGCATTGACGGCGACGATCGCGCTCCGGCGGCGATCGACAGCGTTCGACGGTTTGTCAATACAAAAAGTACAAAAAGACAGCATGTGTGCTCCTTTTCAATCGGCAAAGTGCGGAAGGCCGTCGATCAATGTGTCCCGACCCTTATAAATAAAATTTGAAACGTAGTGTATTTTTGTTTGTAGCAATATTTCACTATTCAGCTTGTTCATTGGGCCCTTACAAAAAGTAAGAGAGTTTACTTACTCTTAAGGTCCGCTTGCACCACAAAACGCTAAATACGTTTAAGGTTAAACGTATTTTAAATATAGATCCGTTTCTGTTTAGAAGATTACAGAGACGGAACGATGGTTTCAATCTGTTTAGCGTTAAAAATATTTAGAAATTCTGTGCAAACGGGCCTAAGAATGTAATAAGATTGGAAACTGAATGTTGACTTTTTTCGTACACGGTCGAAGTATGTGGAGAAAAACATCAAACCCGGATTTGTATGAGTAATATGTCTGAATGTCGCTGCCCACTCCTTGTTGCTTCTCAAAACTCACCAAGCTAATTATTATCTTTTGTTAGGAGCAGTTTTTTGAACTAATCGCTATTGCATTTAATTCATTATGTAAATAAATATAAATACACACAACTAGTTATTTTTAAAATGTTGTACATAAAAGCTTGGTGAAAAGTACATAACAATAAATATAAAGGTTTATATGATAAACCCTGTAACATTGTATGATATAGGACAATTTTTGATGTAATTTTTAGTACTTAATTTATTTTTATGTATGCTATTGCTCAGTGGCGAAGGTACCATACAACTCAATTCTCACCGGCTTCCCTTCGAAAATTCAGAACATAACCACTCTATAGTCAATTCATCATTGAAATTTCCTTATGGCATTTTTTTTTTGCTCCGGCCTACCTCTGTCATAAATTCACCCTTCGCCACTGCTATTGCTATACTTCCGACGATGCATTCCTACGATTTAAACGATTCAAAATATTCATATGATTAATAAAATTAAATAATAAACTATGTTTATGGATAAACCAGTTATTTGTGTTTTTCTCACTATCCCGTATGTTACCTAATTACAAGACTAATGACGAAATATTACGGCTTTTTACCGGTTGAATTCACACCAACACTGAAAAAACATTAAGTACTGTATCTTTTTTTTTCATTTGCTTATATCTCGAAAATGGTGTGTCCTATAGCAAAAATAATGAAAATTTCGACCCCTTTATAAGACCCATAAACCCCTAAAACTCAACATGTAGGTACCGTAAAACGGGGTGAATAGGGATGCAGGGGTGAATCGGGACGAAACTTTAAAATGGATTTTAACATTGAAATAATTGTTTTTTTTTTGCCAAAAAGGACTTATATTATAATTAACGATTAAGTGTCCTTGTTGGCAATAAACTTTATTACATCAACGTTAAAATCCATTTTAAAGTTTCGTCCCGATTCACCCCTGCATCCCTATTCACCCCGTCTTACCAATTCATTTTCCTATAATTTTTGACGTTCAAAAGTGCCTTTAGTGTGCCTAATTGAAATAAATGATTTGACTTTGACTTACCGGTAATCTCATATTTTCCATACAAAAAGTGAAAAATTCCTTTAAAAACACGCCAAGGCTGCCTTCTGCGCGCCTGCGTCTCTAAAAAAAAACCACGGGGTAGGGCAAACAAGTACCACGTGTCGACGAGTGACGATTGTCAAATTCGATTTTAGTTGTGTCAAAATAATTTTTAAATTTAGAGAATTTTTAATGTCCGTGACCACCGCAGGACCACCAACGCCAAACGCTTCCATATTTGTTGAATAATGAGTACTCAATTGTTACTAATTAGTACTCTAACAAAAAAATTGGTACCTTCGTAGTTTTCGAGAAAATCGACTTTGAAGGTGGTCCTGCGGTAGTCACGCTCCCTTCAGCAGGGCCACCATGAGCGCCGAAAAAGGGGGCATGCTACAGCTATTCTAAGTATACAAATAATTAGTACCCACAAATGTGATTAATTTCGTAAAAAAAACAGAACCGAAACATTTGTATTTACCGAGAAATCAACGATGATAACTTTCGCGCAATTGTTCAGCAGGACCACGATTTTGAATGTTGATTCCAAGTTTGAGAAGCTTGTCGCTTTCCTCAAACCTACATAGAAAATTAGTACCCTGCAAGATAAAATTAGTACCCAAAATTCAACATTAGTACTCTAGTAGTTTACGAGTAAATCGACTTTGAAGGTGGTCCTGCGGTGGTCACGATGCAAAATTTTCATTTCAGGATTTCCCTATTAAAAACTGTGATTTCTTCCCAAATTTATACAAAAATTAGTACCCATAAAGAAGATATAGCGACCAAAAATTCAGATTCCTAAGTGTTGTATTTCAAGAGAAATTAGCTTTCATTACTTTTCCATACTAAAACTCCGCGTATAACCCGACCAAATTAAGTTGTCAATCTAACTTAACTAAAACTTTAAAGAAACTACATATAAAAGTATAGATAGCGTCGAAAAATTCATCCGCATCGCTGTCATTTTTTTTTATTAGGTATTAGCAGAGAATTAAATGGTATTAGGTATTAGTTATTATTTGCTTATTTTACTATTTGAATAAAAGTTGTTAATGGTATGGAGCTGTTTATGAAATGTAAACTCATGCAGTGTGTATCCGATCGCAGTAACATGTAACCGGCTAACAGGACCAAAAAACCTGAGTCATACGAGTAGGTACTTCTCTTTCTGAAGGTGTACACCTATGCGAGAAAAGGAAAGCGCTTGTAACGGACGATGTAACAGGGTGTCACAGTAACATTTTTTATCTTATTCTAACTAAGGTACTGTCATAAGCATGAATAGAGAAAAGCTTGTGACTGGATGGATTCTGTTATCTCGTCGGTCGTGGAACAGAAGCTGTTTTTTCTGTTTGTTTGTCACAGTTACAGTTTATTATCTTGTGATACCTGTTATACAATAACTTTTACGATAAATACGCCTCACTCCTATCGAAGTAAAGCGTTCGCGAAGCGTGTTGTGCGGGGTACATCGAGTTCTTTTTTTATTCGTTTATGGTTTCAAGATTTTTTTAAGCAAAGAAATAAATGAATATGCAATTTCCAAAAGGTCAAATGTCTCAATATTTAAAGGTTTCAGAAAACGATATAATTAATAATTATTTCCTAAGGAAGTATAATATATATTAAAAAAAAAACGTTTCTTTAAATTAGGGCTAATTAGCAATAGAAAGTTACAGAAATATTTCGATATTAACGATATTATAAATAGATATAGTAGGTATTTTAAATATAGGTATGTGCTTGTCGAAGATAATAGGTAAGTAGTACACCTTGATATGAAAACACATATTTCCTAAAAACATGCGTGATGTGCTCTTTGCAATGCATATTATTCAAATATATAGGTACCTATTACTTATGTAATCCTTTTATACTTGCGTTATTAGCAACATATTGTTACTGCAGTAAACTAGGTTTTTAATACTTAGGTACTGCTTGCATCAACGGTAAATTAGTAGGAAAGAAAGAAATAAATAAGACATACCTGTCGCTCTTATTCATATAACAACACAAAGAATAGGTAGGTACTTACAATACAGAAAAATAATTATTCAAGTGCCTACATACTCACGTCATTAACAAAGGTAGCGATAGGTTATTTTTTATATGTACAGACGCCAGCACATCAACCTACACCTAACTGTCAAATTTTCCCAATCAACATTGAACCTTATGCTTTAGCAATAAAGTTGAAAATCTATTACAGAAATCTGACAGATTGTAGTAGGTTGATGTGCTGGCGTCTGTACTTAGATACACAGTTTGTATAAAATTTAGATATTGAACTGTTGCTGTTAAGTACCTACTATTCCGACATCCATAAGTTTATCTGCATGAGTTTACATTTCATAAACAGCTCCATACCATTAACAACTTTTATTCAAATAGTAAAATAAGCAAATAATAACTAATACCTAATACCGTTTAATTCTCTGCTAATACCTAATAAAAAAAAATAACAGCGATGCGGATGAATTTTTCGACGCTATCTATACTTTTATATGTAGTTTCTTTAAAGTTTTAGTTAAGTTAGATTGACAACTTAATTTGGTCGGGTTATACGCGGAGTTTTAGTATGGAAAAGTAATGAAAGCTAATTTCTCTTGAAATACAACACTTAGGAATCTGAATTTTTGGTCGCTATAACTTCTTTATGGGTACTAATTTTTGTATAAATTTGGGAAGAAATCACAGAGTTTTTAATAGGGAAATCCTGAAATGAAAATTTTGCACCGTGACCACCGCAGGACCACCTTCAAAGTCGATTTACTCGTAAATTACTGGAGTACTAATGTTGAATTTTGGGTACTTACTAATTTTATCTTGCAGGGTACTAATTTTCTATGTAGGTTTGAGGAAAGCGACAAGCTTCTCAAACTTGGAATCAACATTCAAAATCGTGGTCCTGCTGAACAATTGCGCGAAAGTTATCATCGTTGATTTCTCGGTAAATACAAATGTTTCGGTTCTGTTTTTTTTACGAAATTAATCACATTTGTGGGTACTAATTATTTGTATACTTAGAATAGCTGTAGCATGCCCCCTTTTTCGGCGCTCATGGTGGTCCTGCTGAAGGGAGCGTGACTACCGCAGGACCACCTTCAAAGTCGATTTTCTCGAAAACTTCGAAGGTACCAATTTTTTTGTTAGAGTACTAATTAGTACCAATTGAGTACTAATTATTCACCAAATATGGAAGCGATTGGCGTTGGTGGTCCTGCGGTGGTCACGGACATGAATTTTTATGCAGAATAGCTGTAAGATTCTCATAACAAAAAGTAAGGAATTTTAATGATTAGTTCGGTGTACAAGAGAATCGGCACCAATGTCAGGCGCTGATTAATTTGACAGGACGAAACTAAAATTTATCTTCTGTCCTTTTCATAATGAAATAGAAAGAAAAAGATGCATTGAACTCAAATTTAGTTTAGTTTGTGAACAAGGGAATCGGCACCATTGGCTATATCAATCGTCGCCGCGTTATGATTATGACCAAAATTGATCTTCTGTCCTTTTCATAATGAAATAGAAAGAAAAAGATGCACTGAACTTAAATTTAGTTTAGTTTGTGAACAAGGGAATCGGCACCATTGGCTATATCAATCGTCGCCGCGTTATGATTACGACTAAAATTGATCTTCTGTCCTTTTCATAATGAAATAGAAAGAAAAAGATGCACTGAACTTAAATTTAGTTTAGTTTGTGAACAAGGGAATTGGCACCATTGGCTATATCAATCGTCGCCGCGTTATGATTATGACCAAAACAATTACCAATAAAAATTCACGCTGGCTCAATATCCATTGGCGCCGCGCCGCCTATTGGAATCTATTGCTGCATTGCAGGTTGGCAGGATTGCAAGTCCAAGGTTTTATTGTATAAACACTTAGCGGAAAGTAAAATAAAAGAAGACATTTAGAAAAATATTTCGTGTCTTTATTTAAGCTACATCCCCACTTGTAACATGTTCGCCCACAAAACTTCCAACGAGTGAAATAAGAACAGTAAAATATGCCAATCCAAACTCTCATACAAAATCACAACGTTTTGCCGAAATAACGTGCGACGTTGACTATATAGATTAGATGACTGACCTCTAATGACCTTGTCCGTGGCATTTGTCAAAAATTGATTTACAGCGGTGCTATTCTGTAAAAACATCACCGTGATAACTTAGGTGAAGTGAGCTTAAAGTGAGCTGTCATTCCACATTATGCTAGGAATTGACACTATTGACCGCTCACTTCACCTAAGATATCACGGTGATGTTTTTACAGAATAGCATTGCTGTTCGCAGAACATTAGGAGAATTGTTGGCGTGTTTATGACAAGTGGGGACACAACTTTAGATACTTAAACACAAATTACAAAAGTATTTGCTTATTACTTAATTATTATGCAAACATAACAAAAATAAAAACATAATTTAGAATTTATGGCAATACCCTTTTGGGTACAAATACATTAGAATCCGTGATAACATCTAATATCGAACTTAATGCAATGCATTAAAATCCCTTTAAAACTTTGATCTTACCTAATGTTTCGTCCGCAAGAGCACAAGTTACGAAACATGACGCGTTGCAGTTGCATTGTTGCAATGTGCAACATTGCGTGTTGCACGCAACAAAAATCATGTTGCAGCAATAATGTTGCGGAAGTTTTGTTTATCACGCGTATGGCCGGCTTTATAGTGCGGCGAATGCATAACAGTCTTCTAATAATTAAAATATGAAGTTCATCCTTGCTAAGAATACAAACTCGTGAGCCTTGTAAATCCAACGAACAAAGTTCAACAGTTTCATACGTATTACATAAGTAGTAATCGCACCTTGTATAGATAGTGTCATCCACGAAGACGCGCCCCACTCTCCTTACTAATCGCTAGTGGTTATCGCCAATTAATTCCGCTAGTGTTTTAGTTTTTTGTTACACAACACACTAATTACCCACTAATAAGTAATTACTGTGTATTGACAAAACTAAAACACTAGCGGAATATTGCACACTTGTACTGTAAGTGATTAGGAAGAAGAGTGGGGCGCGTCTTCATGGATGGCGCTATCTATAAACTATGTTGACTTGACAGTATGGAATGTTATGAACTAAATGCGAATTCTAGGGTTTCCGCTGATCAACAAATCTCATTAATATTTATATTATTTTCAGATGGCTCGTGTTTCGTATTTTTTAATAATGAATGGGGGTTACTTACAAGTTCTGTGTATGAATGACATGTTAATGATGATGACCGTGGAGTTTCTTGCTGGCTCTTCTCCTTAGGAAATGATCAATTGGAACCGTGCACCTAGCTTCTGACATTTCATAAGTGTCCATGTAGGTTTAAGTATGTGAAATAAAATATTTTGATTTGATAACTTCTATTAGGTTCTTTTTTGAAACAGCTAGCACCAAAATCATTAATAATTAGGTATGTAAGTTGTTAATAATTCGTATCTACTACTTAGGGGCCGTTCAAGTACTTATTACGTAAGCAGATTTCTTGCAATTATGAACCCCCCCCCCCCTTCCCCTCGTTAGCAAAAGTAAGCAAAGCTCTTATCCCCCCCCCCTCCCATGCTTACGTAAACATTGGTACATGCATTTTTCAATGTGTTCTGGTTTCTTTATTGATTCATGAGCAGCAGTTATAAGTCCCAGCAGAATCCCTGAAAATACGTTTCATTTTCAAGCACAGACAAGTAGGGTTGCCATAATTATGTGTTCAAACCAAAATCGACGAAATTTTTTAGAAAATCAGAAAAAAAAAATACTGTTGACGTAATCACCATCCAGACCCCCCATCCCCCATGTCATCAAAAATAAGCAAAGCAAAGACCCCCGCTCCCCTGAAGTGCTTACGTAATACTTGAATGGCCCCTTATCATATAAATAATTTGAGAACCATTTAGTTATAACTAGGACGCTTATTTTTTTTTTTTATCTAGGACGAACTTTTTCATGCGCTTTATAATCTTTCGATATTCATATTGATACCTATTTAGCACTTTTGAATGTATGATCATTGACGCGGTCATAAATCGCTATTTGAAATGAATCGGTTGCCCTCCGAATGTTTCCCTGTGTACTTGTAGTTGCATTTCCCGTAGGCACCTGTAACAAATGCCAAAATGTTAGGTAGGTAGGTACTTAAAAATAATAACCTAATAATAAAAATGTGGCAACTTCATTACAAACTTACTTCATGTTAAACAGATTTTAAAAAGTCAAGTATTACATATCATCACACATGCATATATACAAAGGCCCGACATGAATCATCGGGTAGTTGCCCGCCAGACACAACACTCGTCTGGTCGGAGGATCCTCCCTTTTCTATGGAGGATGAGTGAACTTTACACCCTGTTCCTTATACCTCTATAATGGAAATACAAAATAGGCAAGTATTTCCATGGTTATAACTGCTCTATAATAGATCTCATCATCGCGCGTTCGTATTTCCGAAGATAGACAAAGTGCTTCACGATGACTCCCGAAGCGCATCCTTTTCTTGGGATCAGTACCTATGTTACCAACGTTATTAATTAGGTCACCTGTTACAAATATTGCATACCTCTATGTTTGCCTAACGCGCCTAAGTTCAAGGGCAATGGTCGAACTGGCGGTCCTTTAGGTTGTAGTGCCGGAGTGAGGGGCGCATCGAACTCATCGATGGGCGGCCGGCGTACGCGCATGAACTCGCCCCGTGTCGCCGCTTCCTTTCGCTCAGCCGAAGACACGCGGCGAGAGTCCAGAAACCGCAAGTTCGGCAGCATGTATATTACGAAATATCTGCGAGAAGAATTATTAGAATTATTAGAAAAAATACAAAAATAACAAATAGTTTAGATTAGACCCTGTGCTTAAATATGCATGCATTAAAATTCTTCGTTTTAATTTAAAATACGAAGATTAATAAAAAATAGTATAGACACTTTTGTTTTTAGTTACCTAATGCCACTGTCATATAATGAATATTTCAATAGGTTTGGTTTGCAAAAGAATATTATTAAATGTTTGAGCGCCTGATTTATCTACTAGGTACTTACTTATTTTTCCATCGGGCGTGATCGAGATCAAGAGCAGGCCCATTCAACAATAAAAAAAACTATGTCCTACTATGTCAACACTCAAATAAATAAAGCAACACGAAAAACATGCACATTTTTAGAGCTCATTAAGACAAAAAACGGAATTATAGTCCTAGTAACGAGTTTTTATATTAGCATTTGAAGTTTATGGGCACCATTTCACGCCGTAGATACAAAAACAATTGCTAAACATGCACCTTCCACTCTGCTTGGATATTGTATGAGATATCATCATATTACAAGCATATCTTTTGTTGGAAATCCTAAATAAATAAACATCCAGAAAAACTATTTTACTTACAAAAAAAAACAACCAACTTCCAAAAAAAAAAAACCTACAAAACGAAAAATAAATTTAATTTCGGAAGTCGGCGTCATTGGTTGCGCATTTTCGTTTAACGGAGTTCTGAGCTTCCGAGGTAACAAAAATAAAAAATTCAACCGAATTGAGAACCTCCTCCTTTTTTTGAAGTCGTTTAAAAATTGCCTCCCACATTTTTGTTTGGAACATTTATGTTACCTACATTAACAATGGCACCTGATGCAAAAATTTGGCTAGTCGTATGTAGTGTGCTGAGTACCTACCGATCTGAAAACAGTAGAGTAGGTACCTACTTTGTGTAGGTTATTGAAAATGTTATGACGGCAATATATTTCAAATGTATTTTAATTACCTACCTATATCTTTGGTAGTCTGAATCATCTTTATCAATGTCTGACAGTTGGTTGGGGCACGCCTTGTTGCTTAGTAGACTCAAATAAGATAGTGCAGGGAAGTGCTTGCTTATTTTATTTATCAGCTCATCTAGGTCGATTATCTGAAATTAAATCAATAGTGAAGTCCCGTATATTTATATCATAATTATTATGTAAAATCCTGTTATCCTGAACCACTGGGAATACATAGGGAACGATAGCGTTAATGGAAACCGGAGGGTAAATCTCGTAATTTTAAGAACTGCGACAAGATTTTGAACGTTTTTAATTACCTACGGGAATTGGCTTGCAGAATGAAGAATCGCTAACTGTAGGTGTTCCTGCGTAGTCCAATTAGCAGTTTTAGAGGCTTTTTACTACCTAATTCTAATTATCAAACAAGCCGACAGCGCATTTATGTAGCCATAGTTTTCAGTAGAACAATTTTCAGTGAAAACTGCAAATTGGAGAAAATAATTGGAAGGTTAATTGACAATCGCATGTTTCCAAGCGTAAAATTAGAAAAGAAGAACATTCCGGACGACAAACAAATGTAGGTTAACCAGAAAGTAGCTAAAGTCAACTTTGGTACTTAAACTACAAGTCTACAAGTGAATTTCATTAGTTTCGCAACTCACGCGAAACTTTATAAGTATTACAACATGTTCAAAATAGTTAGACATGAGTTTTAATGAATTCAATCATGATTTCATGTATGAAACATGTTCATGCTCTGGATCTTGTTTTCGTGTAAGTACCTAGCTGTAACATTTTAATAATCTTTGTTTTTGTTCAAAGTGATTAGAGTTTCTTCTAACAAAAGTCCTGTATAAATTGTTGTATAATAATAATACCTATGTATAATTGTAATAATAAGTATATAAGTCAAGAGCCTCGACCAACACCTAAGGAGGCTCTCGTTGGGCAGCTGGATCAAGGGCTTGATTCAGAAAGCGGTACTTCTGGACACGGCCCGCATTGTCAGGAGGTTCCTCTCTCTGGAGCCCTGACCGCCGGTAGCTTGGACCCTGTTCCCGATACCGGTGGGCTACTATTTTTTGTATTTTTTAATGTTTTTATATATTTTATATGCTTATATTTAAAAATATAATTGATATGTAAATAATGAAATAAAGGAGTATATAATAATAATATAATGCTACTATTTTTTTAATATTCTAATATTTAAAAATATAACTTATAATAAAACATTTGCTTTCAAGTATCTTACCGTGTATCTGAGCACATACATTATGACTTAACTAAGTTCCTATTAGCAGGTACTACATGTAGCTGGATTAAATAGTGATGATAGCCAACCCATCCAAAAATCGAAAAGCGTGAATCCAGTTTGCTAGCAAGCAATGACAACCGGCGTTATAATTGCGTAATACACTAACAGTAGCAATGGCTTTCATTTTGACAGATCAACAATATTCATTGCGTTATTTACGTTGTTGAGTAGACAAATTACTTGAACATATGAAGCTGGTATTCGGCTGCATCTGGTTAGACTGGAAGCCGACCCCAACGTAGTTGGGAAAAGGCTAGGCAGATGATGATATGAAGCAGTTGATTAGCAATATCATTTAAATGATTCAGACTGTGATTGTAAGTCGCAAATAGAGTGCGGAGACTGTTGGAGCTGGCACGCACTCTGCGCAGCAGGGATGCTGCACGCTTCCGTCTGATCGCAGCGAAGCCGTCAGTTTGCGCGTCCGCGAACATAAGCGACGGAATACACTGTAGGAATGAGTTTATCAATTTAATTTTAGGGCTGTTTCGAATGAGTTGTTTTAAAGTGGTAGGTACTTTTACTTTGGGTCATGGACATGAGATCCGGAGGTGTATGTGGTGTAGAAAGTTTTAAGTGCCTATGTATGGTATGTGAATGGTTATGAGATTAGGTAGAGCCTACCCTAATTGCGTAACTCGCTTTCAATCAGAATCTAAGGCTTTTGAAGGATAGCTAAACTATTTGTGTGCCAAATTTCATCCAAATCCTATTAGTACCTATTAGTACCTGATTTTGCTATAAGTACATCTCTAAAATGTCACCTACTTATTGTGTATTACAATAAAGAAAACAGGTAAAAAAATGTGGTGTTGTAATTTTTAGCCTTTTCCTTTAAATAAATAGGCAATTCATTTTATTTAATCTTTAGGGGTGCTACACACGTTTGGATGGGTCGAAGATCCTGCGGCAGCATCGAATGTATAATTATGTCGCTCGCGGCGAAGTTGGGCGGCCCGACTGCCCCGCATCTTACAGAATCATGCCGTCCCGAACCAGTGTGTAGCACGCCTTAGGGGCCGTCTCCACGAGCGAGAGAATAGCGGCGATAGTCTCGCCGTGCCATCAAATTTTCGCCGCGATGATATCGCCGTGTGAAGACACGTTCTAAGAGAGTGTATAGAAATACGTGGCACGACGATAATATCGCCGCGATTCTCTCGCTCGTGGAGACGGCCCCTTAGCGTCCAAATTCAACCCACCTCATTATTGTTGAGCGAAAGAGTCCTCAAATTGGACAAGTGTGGAAAGGATATGGCGTCGCCCAGTTTATTGTTGTCCAATATAAGTTCCTCCAGTCGACCGAACTGTTCCAGTCCTTTTAACGTCTCGATACTGTTGTAACTGCAAAGCAGACTGATATTTTAGAACTCTGTCTCTTTTCTTAACTACATATCAGTACCTTTTCGATTTCCAAAAGTCTTTTCTCGTTGAGAAAAGCAACATTATGCATGCTTAAGCTTAAGTTCTTTGTATTAATCGCGTTTACATAATCAGCCTATAATGTTCCCACTGCTGGGACACAGGCCTCCTGTCTGTGAGAGGGAGTGGGCCGTAATCCACCACGCGGGCCCAGTGTGCGTTGGTAGATGTCACATGTCTACGAAATGTTTGGTTCTACAACATCCCGCTTTCCTCACGATGTTTTCCTTCACCGTTTTGAGAGTAGTGATGATGGAATAATTTACACAAAGCAAAGCGCCTGTCAGGGTTCTGAAGAGTTTGTTTGAACGCGAAAATCTCTGGAACAACCGGTGGAATAAAAAAAAATATTTCTGCATTTGATAGACCAATTCTTGAGGAAGGCTATAGGCTCTTTAACATCTCGCTATGCCCCTTAGAAGCCGAGCAAAAAGAAAAAAGTTACAAAGAAAGCTAAGCGAAATCGATCGAACTGATAGCGCGGGCAGGCGATGCGACGCGGTGGGTCGGGGAACAAGAAATCTCACGCGGACGAAGTCGCGGGTAGAAGCTAGTGTATTTATAAAAATAAAAACCTGTGATAAAACATCTGAGTGAATTGGAAAAAGTACCTAAGTAAGACATTACAATAATGGGTCCTACGCCTGTAGAGAAGGTACACATTCGAACATAAAATTATATCCATGTGAAATCATCGAGGGCACAAATACATTAATGACAGATACATACCTTAGATCTAAGCATCTCGCTTTACCACCATACATTTTTTGTAACGCTGGGGGTATCCTCCGGCAATCTTGACCGCAGTAGCTTAACTAAAACAAATTAACATAAGCATAATCAGACTCTTATAGTGGATAAGACAAAGTTTAAAACAGAAGACGAAATAGCAGGGGATCGAGGGGGGGTGCAGAGGAGGGGGGGGGGTTCAGGGGATCAGACCGGAATAAATCCTATTAAGTACCCACTGCTGGGACACAGGCCTCCTCTCTTTGAGAGGGACTGGGCTGTAATCTACCACGCGGGCCCAGTGCGGGTTGGTAGATGTCACATGAATTCGAATTTTTGGTTCTAAGACATGCCGGATTCCTCACGATGTTTTCCGTCACCGGTTTGAGAGTAGTGGTGATGAAATATTTTACACAAAGTAAAGCGGTCAGAATCTGTCTCGGTTCGAACCTACGACCTACAACTCGTAAGTCGGGGCCATTACCACTGGGTCACCACTGAAGCCCATAAATTAGGGAACAGATTTATGTTTCACTTCATCTTATTGAAATGCTAATACTTATATGTCGATGAATAAATGTATCAAACGTTTAACATAGGAAGTCTTGAATGGAAAAGGACACATCATTCCTATTGACTAATATTCATTGATAATTATCATAAAAGTTTGATTTTTCATGAACTTATTGACAGACACAATATTGTATTGGCACATGGAAGGCAGACATAAAAAGTATATATAGTACGTAAATCTATACGAATAAATAAAATTGGAGTGTCTGTTTGTAATATTAAAATAACCGCTTTTTACTAAATGCACATGTTTGTCTACACGGTACATATACCAAAATAACATTTTTTACCATTTTTGTCTGTCTGTCTGTTTGTTCCGGCTAATCTCTGAAACGGCTGGACCGATTTTGACGGGACTTTCACTGGCAGATAGCTGATGTAATAAGGAGTACCTTAGGCTACTTTTATTTTAGAAAAAGAGTTAGGGTTCCGCGCAAAAAAATTAAAACGTTTTCCGTCATGCACGCGAACGAAGTCGCGGGCACAGCTAGTATTTAGATATATCAGTGATGGACGAGACAATCTATACAAATAAATAATTGAAGTGTCTGTTTGTAATGTTAAAATAACAGCTTTTTACTAAATGCATATTAAAGTACTTACGACTAAAAAACAATTTAAAAAATTTTTGGTCTCGTCTGTTTGTTTGTTCCGGGTAATGTCAGATACGACTGGACTGATTTTGCCGGGAGATCCACTGGCAAATAGCTGATAATATGTAAGGAGTAGGTAACTTAGGCTTTTCATTAAGAAAAAGAATTAGGGTTCCGCGTAAAAAAATAAAACCCATGTACCTAATTCCGACATGCACGCGAAGTCGCGGGCACAGCTAGTACTTTATAAAGTCTGATTCGTTTTCAGGAGAAAATTCATGATGCGGCCGCGGTATTCCACCTCCGTAAACCACAATCCAATGCCTTATGGCTCAAGACGTCGCGTCGCGTTATTCCATTACGGTGTATACGCGGTAGTAATAGATACTAAATCTAATCTTCCAACGTATTTTCATGAGCAGCGGTATACAGTAGGTACAAGCTTCTGCCCGCGACTTCGTCCGCGTGAATTTTTTTGTTCCCACGACCCACCCCGTCGCATCGCATCGCCTGCCCGCGCCTTTACTTCGTTTTCGCCGACTTTTTTATTTTTGCGTGAAATACCTTCCTCAAGGATTGGGCTATCAAATCCGACTGCTGGTTCCAGAAATTAGCGCGTTAAAACAAAAAAAAAAACAAACAAACAGCTTTATTATTAGTAAGTATTAAGTAGTATAAGTACAGTCAACAAAAGAGTAAGTATGCAGGATCGTCGGATATAGTTGAAGTTTAGTGACCGATGGATGAGTGGGCTATGTAGTCTGTAAATAAAAGATTTTTTTTTAAATTCTTATATTACAGTCCTTCAAGTGGACCATTGTACGTGGGCTATGAATGACGGTCGTCGTTGCTTATTCCAACGAACCCACCTCCCACCAGAATTAGGTCTCCTGCTTAGCTATTCACAACTATTCGACAGGTTGTCGAATCGAAAATGACAAATTTTCAATTACTATTTTGCCTTGCCCCCGAAAGAAAATAGCTGTCGGAAGAATGGCGGTCGTCAAACTGACTAAATTTTCGGGTTTTAGAATTGTGAACAGCGTTTAGAGGACTTGGACTTTCTGCCCGCGACTTCGATAACATTGATTGATGTTCGATTAGGCACGAAATCGTATCGAATGGTTGTGAATAGCTACGCTGGTCTGTTTAGAACAAAACTTCTGCCTATTACAACCATGCTAAGCGTTATTATAGATATCAATGTAACAGCACAAAATAATAGTCACGAAAGCTAATCAAGAAGTAAATTACGTCAATTCAAATGATATTAAAAAAACACAAAATCAAAATCGGTTCATCCGTTTAGGAGCTACGATGCCACAGACAGACACACACACACACACACACACAGACACGTCAAACTTATAACACCCCGTAGTTTTTGCGTCGGGGGTTAAAAAACACATTGAT
The DNA here is from genome assembly GCA_914767645.1 of Hydraecia micacea. NCBI lineage: Eukaryota > Metazoa > Arthropoda > Insecta > Lepidoptera > Noctuidae > Hydraecia > Hydraecia micacea. The sequence goes on along the minus strand of OU611783.1, from coordinate 12,088,567 downwards.
CAACTAATTAAAGGAGGAGCAAATTGCTTGAAAAGGGCTTGAATCTCTGACCGAGATAGAATGGCCGAATTCCGCTAATTCGGGCATTCTATTCCGGTCTGAGAGTCATTCCGAAGTAAACCATAACTCCACCGAGATAACTCGGAAGTTTCCAGAAAAAGGACGTTCGCACTTCAGATCATGCGACTTTCCAGTTTGTAACGTTGATATAGTGACTCCGTTGTCGGTTAAGGCGGCCCCTACACCTACAATAGATTTGCGCTATACCTATTTATATTGCACAATGTGATTGAATCAGCCCATGCACTCAAACGATAATAACATTAACGGCCCCTAAGCTTCAAAGTTTTCGCGTGAGCAAGACCTGCGCCACACAAATTCAATTAACACTAGTGCATTGAAGAATTGAAGACACCGAGTAGAAGAATCATCAAAATTCGCATCCGAAGAAGCAGTACATTTATGCATACAACTTCGTACATACCTAATGTATCATATACTAAAAACTTTCTGAAAGTATGTAGATCACATTAATGAAAGAATTATAAAAATTGGTTCTTTCGTTTTTGAGAAAATCGCGGACATACAAACATACATCATACATACGGGTCGAATACGGAACCTCCTTTTTTGAAGTCGGTTAAAAATACAAAATTTATTCACAGAATAAGACTTATCCTAGGTATAAAAGTTTGTTGAAATTAGCCATCAGTGTAATAAAAATATGGTGTAAGTAATTAAAATTAAACTCGCTCAAACTTTTGTTCAACCATTGCGCAATCTTCAATATTAACCCTAAACAATCAACGGTCAAGTAATTTACCTACTTATCTATATTGACAATATAATTGATTGTGTAGGGCTCGCCTAAGGCGAAGGTTTTAAACTTTTTTCGTAAACTGAAGTTGTGGGTATCGGGCCACCAAATCTTTAATGTTTTTGTAGTTTTATCGTTGCAGAAACTTTTGCTGTAAATTTCTAAAAATACCCCAACATCTAAAAAAAATTTGGAGTATTTTTAGGAATTTACAGCAAAAGTTTCTTGTGGGGAGATTATCGCAGAGTAACTTTTTAATCTATGAGTCGGTAATGGATTATCTCTCCGTTTAGTCTGAGATAAATTTCATGCAAAACGAGGCATGAAAAGATAGCGTGGGATATACATATTTTTCGCAAGACGCAATCAGTTATTAGATTTATAGGTAAGACTACAAACACAGTAAAGTCACGATTCAGACAAAGAATAAACGGATATTCACGAACAAAGTCTTGGCAAAGTATAATCGAGAGAGTTATGAACCGCCTACATCCCGCATCGCCCATATCAACGTGATTTCAAAGGCTGCGTGGATGCCATACGGGGCTGTCAATCGCGCGGTGGATAAGAAACGAATCTATACGTTCCTCTTCCATCGCTTATAGAAGTATGAGGAACAGGGTGTAAAGTTCACTCATCCTCCATAGAAAAGGGAGGATTCTCTGACCAGACGGGTATTGTGTCTGGCGGGCAACTGCCCGACGATTCATGTGGGGCCGTTGTATCTATGCTAGTTGCGCGGTAAATTCTGCTTGCACGATGCTGGATTTTTGCGTGACGTCAATATGACGCCTAGTTCGCATGTGGCGTTGTAGATACCGCTACACGCTGTTAATCCAAGATTACGCAGCCTTACACATACGCATTTGGTTTAATTCCTTCTCTTAAAACTGGGCCTAAACCTTTTGATGAAATTTGTTGAATTACGACGTTCTAACGTTTAGCTATAAAGCTCTAAAACCGGTAAAGGATCATCAGATGTACCTACTTAGGTATATTATGTACATATGTGCCCATCTATCACTAACAAGCCGTACAAATAACCTCTAATTAAGTATAGTTTTTACAGATTTTCTTCTAATCCATTGCTTCACCAATGCATCAAGAGAAAATCCCGAAGAATTAAGCTATATAACTAATGGCTTAAATAATCATATGCTTAAGTAACCGGCCTAGCACCTGATAGCAGTGGCATAATCAATTTTGAAAACCGGTTCGAGCTCGTGTCCAAAACTCGGTGTTGTAGTTAGAGGCCATATGTTTTAACTTTGTTGTGTTGCGACTATGCGAGCACGCATGACAAACTGTGCCCGAAAATGCAACCTTATTATTTCAGATTCAACCTAATTAGAATTCGAAATTCATAAGCTCTATAATGGGTAATATGAACAGGCTGCCTGTTTTGGAACCATAGAGAGGAGAATCTGTTCGTAATTAGGTTGTATTAATAACCTACTTAAACCTCGAAGAATGTTGTAAAAAATTTATGTCCTGACCTCAAGGTAAAGTTACATTATTCTGGAAGAATTTCACGATCGTGTCACTTACTGGTTTCATTTGTACGTATTGTACTTGCTTTATCTTTACTGCGGGAGTGCGGGTCATTTTATTAGCCTCGTAACAACCTATTTATTACCGACGATGTAACAGATGCGCGTTCTAACTGTACAGAACTGTATTAAGTACCGTTATAATATTATGGCCCTTAAGATCAAGTTATGTCCAGGTTTATCTGTTCTTGGGTACTAAGTTCCTATATTTTTTATTGAAATTAGATTTTGGTTGTAAACTTATTTTTTGACACAAAAGCAGGAAAGCCTGTTGTTTTTTAATGACTCTTTTCACTTGAACACCTATAAGTTTTTCATAGGCGGTGAATGATTTTTGTGAAGACAAAAAAGATTGAGGTTCATCTTTATTTTATTTTTGGGCGTTTTGTATACATGAATTTAAATAATGGAGTCAGACCGGATAGCTCTGCCGAGAAGTATCGTAGGTCGGTTATCGTTCTTATTTCATATCGAGTTGCGGTCATCGTAGAGATGCGTGGTTTGGAAACATTGATCTTGTGTACAAGTTATGTAGGTGTGTCGTTATGTCTCCGTATAATTATGAACATCGTTAGTTTACAATCTATCTCGCGAGATTATAAACTATCGACAAATTGTGAACGCAACAAACCATTTACAATTTGACTTTTAACACATTATTTTTCGATAGTTTATAAAACAAACCATGGCAAACCAACGAATTGTGAACTGCAAATGACAAATCAAACTTGCATGTGCCAATTCTAAATAGCCAAGTAACTGCGACGAAATTGGAAGTAGGCGCGATTGGTCACAATTCTAACCTTTTTTTTTTGTTTCCAAGTTGGAAAATCCTCATGGATGTCCTCCGCCCTGGGGCGGGCGGAGGGGTCTGTCAGACTCTCACTGACTAAAAACCACCCCGGTGTTCCATCTCACACATACGCCGGGGGTCGCGGGAACGTACGATCCTTCCGCAACGTCACAATTCTAACCTAACCTATAACTAGTGAACGAAAATAAATACTAACACATTTGGTTGGGGTGCCCTGGCTTTGTTACTGCGACCAATTCGGCTACCGCCAAGACCGACAAATCAAGGACGGTTTACAATTTTACGGGTGATAAATTCGGGCAGATTGTGATCCCTGTCGGTATTTCGTTCACAATTTGACGGTTTGAAATAGATACATTTTAAACTCTCGAAACTTTATACTTACGTTACATTGTAAGCAGCATGCATGGTACAGTTCACAATTTATCGACAGTTTAGAATCTCACGGTGTTCATAATCATACGGTGACAAATACATACCTACTACATACATTACTTACGTACATATAGACGACTAACATTCAAAAGACTCTCCCGGGGGGAAAGCTGAGGCTGAAAATTGACTGATAAGGGTTTATTTAGTACTGGCAGCGCCTCGCGGTTTCACCCGCATAAGTTTCGATCCCGTGGGAATATCGGGATAAAAACTATTCTTTGTCCTTTCCCGGGACTCAAACTATCTCTAAGTAGGTATACCAAGTTTCATCTAAATCAGTTCAGCGGTTTAAGCGTGATGAGGTAACATACAGACATTTTCGCATTTATAATATTAGTAAGTATTATGGATTACAGAGTTTTTTACATTTCTATGGTATGGATAGTATGGATTCGATTGCTACTGAAGAGAACTTATTTTGCGCAAATAAGGGTTTCGTTCGTACAGACGCCAGCACATCAACCTACCCCAAACTGTCAAATTTTCCCAATCAATCTTGAACCTTATGCTTTAGCAATAAAGTTGAAAATCCATTAAAGAAATCTGACAGATTGTAGTAGGTTGATGTGCTGGCGTCTGTACATTAAAATAGCGAATAGTCGATTGTTTAGCCTTGATCCCTCTAATCGAATTAGGCTGTACATAATGCATTATTCTGTACGTACCTATGTAATATTACATACGAAGATAACACTCACATGAACAACATATCACTTATCGATATTCGGGTTACAGGAAAAGTCGATCTATATCCGTTAAGGACGTGTAGTTTGCATCGTTTCTGACTGATTCGACTATGAAACACCCTACCCCAAACTTCTAAAAAATTCTGTCTTTTTCCTTTAAAGAAAAAAAAAAACTTTCTAAAAATGTATTAACTTTCAATCGCCTACTACGACCTATTTGGCTAATTTACTTAATGGTAAATGATTTATTTCTGTAAGTAGGTTTGTACAAACACTTGTACACGTCAATACTTACAATATTAGTTACTGAGGTCATAAGGCATCTTATCTTACGTGTAAAAAACAAATAATAATATGAATTAGACTCACAAATTTCGCAGTACAGTCAAAACAAACCAAAATGGAGGAATTACCTACCACTCTAGACGCTTATACGTATGCGACTGTGTGCATGCGTAGATTTGTAATGTAACCACAATTTTCTCCCACAATCAGTATAACTAATTTAATAAATAAACAATGTTTTATACATAATACCAAAAACCAGTGTAAGTATTATGATTATATAACATACTTAATATTCTAATTGGGGTGTTTGGTGGTGCAATACAGGTATCATCATCAGAATATTTTATGAGATAATGGCGTTAACCTCACCTGAATTTCTTCTTCCTCAACTAAAATACTGACATGAGAGATGTGTTCCACTCTTCTATAATTAGGTAGCACAAAATGTTCGATTGTTAGCAGCTCTAATTTATACGTGAAGCGCGTTTTTAACACTTTATTTGATTCTTCAGCTCTTCTCCAACGAGTAATTACACCCCGGTACTTTGTTACCAATAGCAACAATTTGTAGATGCCCAAGGGAAATAAATACGATTCGAAGTATGTAAGGAGTATGATGCCAACATTAAAAACATTGCCAAAATTTTCCCACAGTTTTCTGGGCACGGTATTGATATATGACGGCATTTTGAAAACCACTACGTATTTCCGTAATCAATTGCAATCACCGATTTATATCCCTGCAATTTATAATCTACTAAATTTTTGTTTCTTTCACTGTATGTATAAGAAAATTGAAAAATAGGAGTACTTAATGCACGTTTATCTCGTCAAATAATTGAAAACTGCTTCCGTATAAGGTAGGTACAACACATGGTAAGTGCACAATTTATAAAATCACGCCCTTCACTGTCTAGATAAGCTGATTAAATCGTAATTAATAATATCTGAAAATACCCTTGTCTAACATCATTGTGTTAAAAGATAACAAAAATAGAGGCACTTCTAACTACACAAGTTCGTGAAAGATTAGAAAAATAATGTGGTGCAGTTTCTTCGTGACATCGTATTTATTGCATCATGCATAGGTAATTTAATTACTGCACACACTGTAGCATGCAGATGCAAGAAGCTATTTCTTGACATGATTACACTCAAGTGTGTCAAGTTTGTAGGATAAGTTCCCGGCTTAAGCCTCACTTACATAACACACATATAATCAGCCTATAATGTTCCCACAGCTGGGACACAGGCCTCCTCTCTGTGAGAGGGAGTGGGCCGTAATCCACCACGCGGGCTCAGTGCGGGTTGGTAGATGTCACATGTCTTCGAATTTTTGGTTCTAGGACATGCCGGTTTCCTCACGATGTTTTCCTTCACTTTTGAGATCAGTGATGATGAAATAATTTACACAAAGTAAAGCGCCTGTCAGGGTTCGAACCTACGACCTATATCTCGTAAGTCGCGGTCGTTACCGCTGGGCCACCACTGCACACTTACACGGCGCAATTTAATTGCTGTGGCGTCCCATAAGTTGAAGCCAAGTCAACAACTAAACTTTAGTTGTTGCTTCAACTTATGGGACGCCTAGAGTTGGACGACTAAAGTTACACCGCCTAAACATTGTTTAGACGATGCAAGTCATCTGTTGCTTCAATTTATTGTTTACCTCTAGCAAGAAACTAGCATCGTGTAAACTGGCCTTTAGTTAGGTAGGTGGCGAGGACGGCAGCCATTATTTACGCTAGAAATGTGTACCTACTTAGATTAGCTCAACATTGTGATAAATACACAGATGTGCATTTCTTTATGATTATATTTTTGTAAACAGTAGCTGATGTGTATAGCATGTTAGGCTTAAATACTATGCAAGGAGCTGACAGGCACGTAGAGTAAGCTTTGAAGGGGAATGTTTAATGTTCTGGCTATACAACAGTCGACTCATAGAAGACCACCCTCTGACTCTTGTTCATCCTAGCTGCAAGGCGTACGTATGACACGTAACCTAAAGCTGCAGGTTAGAATAACCACGGATGGCCGCCATTGCCCACGCACAATGGTCCACCTGAAGGGGACTATAGGACCTAAACGCAAGTTTTATAATGCCTAAAAGTATATGACTGACTACAGTAAACAAAATCAGAAAAATATATGATATTCTTCAGGATATAATATGGTAGTTAGATAGTGTGTTGAAAACATAATACAAATTATTTATACAACTTATTTATACTTTTTGTCAGATTATTCTACAAGCAAAATACTAAAGGACTAGTGTTTTAACTTTTTAGTTCAAACAATAGATTTTTTGTAAATAAATAATTGCTTCATATTTTGCAATAAATTACCAGCATTGTGTCATTGCACTTCTCTTTTTTTTCTATGCAGTCCAAGTGACCGCGCTATAGGTCATGTAGTCCCCGAAGGACTAACTGCAGAAACCAAACCCTCTAACATAGAACATCCACAGCTTGAAATACAATGCTTAACGTAGGCTACAATAGAAATGCTTTTAAAATCCAAAGTTTCTTGTTGCATAAAACAGGAAGAGTAACTTTCACGATGAAGTTAATAAACTTTAACAGGAATAAGTTTAAGAGAAGTTTCAATTCAAGCTTCCGAATCCAACTGGAGGTACATTAATCGGCTTATCTTATAATTTTATTATATTATTGTAAACCTCTATAATATTTGTAAAAAATCAACAGCAAAAGAACAAGCCTAATAAAGAACAAAGCTAGAACTATAACTAAGTATTGTACAGTAAGATTGTGTTGGTTGATTGTGAAGGTTTTATGGTAATACTAATTTTGTTCAACATAATTCATAATTATATAAATTGTTGTATTTACGTAGACATTCATTTAAATATGGTTTTGTATATTTTATTCTGTTGTCCGGGTGTTCTCCGGGCTTACATATTAGTATGTAATAATTATTTGGAAGCTGTAGGTAAATTACTATTAATGTAATAAAAGCATGATTACATGGGTATTGCTATTACATAACACTGGATTGCGGCTTACAATAACAGGGATAAAAGTAATTATACTTTTATCCCTGTTATAACTCTATCATGAGATAGAGTTAGTAAAAAGTATAACTGAACAATCCTTTATCTAATATCTGGTTCATTCTAGTTGTTACTGGGTGGTAACTGGGGAGTTTGTTGTGCCACTTCTTCTCCCCAGCAAAGCATTAGGAAGTGGTGAAATGCAGGCGTTTTGGGGACTGTCTTTTGTAATTTTGATGTTCGAAAAGTGCTGATCCTCAGCCTAGTTTGAATAAATGACTTTTGATTTTTTTTACAACTGTTTGTCTGTATTTTAAATTATTTATTTATTTTATAACTACCTACCTAATCTAAATGTGAAAAGATTTTTTATTTTTTTTTTGTTGTTTCCTAGATGAACGTACTTAGCACTCATAAAAAAAACGAAATATACGTCTATAGCAAAACAACGTAGCATGCGCAGAGGCCAGCCATCAAACAATGGTGCCTTCAAAAAAGTATGTAGCTTTTGAAATTACTGTTCGTCTATGTCCATATTAAGAAGTAATACCTATCAAACTTGTAAAAATAAGTAGTGATACAAATTCTAAATCTATTTATTACAATGTTATCTATAATAGTTAACTTATAAAGATAATAATACTTACTTGACCCTTTTCGAAGTTTAATGCAGTATTATTCACGTGGTTTTCGTCCATTTTTCTTTACACAGCTTTGATTCTGCGATTGTTTAAATGAATTTAGATACTTAGCAATAATAAAGATAATTTACAAAGCACTCAAAACGCAGTTCACTGCTGCTGGCTGATTAATAAAATTACAAAACAACTTCTTTGTAACTTTGTTTACCTTGGTGTTTTGACAGTATATTATTTGACGTTTTGATGACAGCTAGTGCGGTGCGTGTTGGAACTGTTTTAGTCGAGTTAGATTTAATCTATTATAAAATAAAATGTAAACTATAAATTACAACAACAACAACACCATAACAGTCTGTATCCTGAAGGATTAGCCAGAGGTGTACCTATATTAGTACACGCACATTTCGCCAGTTATGTTTAAGTCAAATGTAATAGGGGGAGATTGTAATCCCAACAGTGAGTGATGAATGATGAAACGAGTTTAAGGTGAATGCGCAGTGGTAGACCGCGAAATTCAAATTTTCTTACGTTTTTTGCAATTTGCAGGCCAGTGTCAGGTTGAATCTTGATCAAAATTTGATTCGCGACAATAACAGGTACGTATTTATAGAATTATAATCATTAGAATCATTAATACATCTTTCTAAGTTAGATTTGTACCACTAAGCAGTTTTCCATAAGAGATTTGTTGTCGTGGTACAAATCTAACTTAGAAAGATGTATTAATGATTATAATGATTATAATTCTGTAAATACGTACCTGTTATAGTCGCGAATCAATTTTTGATCAAAATACAACCTGACACTGATCTGAAAATTGCGAAAAACGTAAGTAAATTTGAATTTCGCGGGCTACCCTGGCACTTCCCCCTTAAGGCGACTACATGACCTAAAGCGCGGTCACTGTCGGACTGCATAGAAAAGAAAGAGAAGCGCGATGACACAACGGTGGTAATTTATTGCAAATATGAAGAAATTATCTATTTACAAAACTATTTAATAATAAATAATCCATCACTGAATGCAGTTTGGCATTAGACATTTAATGGTATATTTTTAATTGTAATTAAAATTGTTAATGAAGGGATAAACTGCTTTTAAAGAAAATTGAGAGGTGTATTTGAACATTATTTTGATGCATTTATGTATTTATTTATTTATGATTTCAGTTCCATCACTGTATTAAAGTAAGACTTGAAAATATCATAATTTTTTCTTTGGTCAAAAGTATTTACGGTTTAAGAGATACACTGCTTTAAAAAACCAACTTTTTGACCGTTTTCGGAAACCTCCGCCTTAAAGCTAGATATACAGGCACACGCAGAGACTTAAGTCGCCGGCAGCTCGCTAGCGATTTGTAAATCTTACGTCCACATAAATATTTATATATCGCTAGCGACAAGTCGGCTGTCAAAATCTGTGTGGCGAAGTGGTCTATTTTTTTAGTCAAATCAAATCAAATCAAAATATTTTATTTCACATAAACCAACACGGGCACTTATGAAACGTCAGAAAGTGAAAGGGATATATCGGTTGCATTAAAGATTAATCAATGAATCAATTTCCAATCTCACTATATTACTCGACGTAGCGTTTTAAAATCACTTTTAGTAGGTGAAAAACACCTAGGTATACCTACCTATAATTATGTAAATTGTTCTAGATACCTCTAGAATCTAGAACAATTTACATAATTATTAATTTATAGGTTCATACCTAAGTGTTAAGTTGAGCAACAGTACCTACATGATAATGTTATCGAATTCGTTATTTGTTTATCAATAACACAGAGATAACATGGTATGAACCGTAGGTACAGACGGCTACACATCAAGCTATACATAACCAGTATAAGCTGACTTCTAATTGAACGAAAAACTTATACAATGCGAGGTCAACTAAAACTGGAAATGTATAGCTTGATGTGTAGCCGTGTGTACACTCAACTGGGCGTGATCGACTCTGTATACAACACTACTCGTCTGCTCGAGAAAGACTGACTCATAATCACAACAAGCCAAAAGTACACTGGGCATTCCCATTTGCCTAGTACTGATAATCACCTTAAAATTCCATTCACGGAAAGTTTTCGGGCACTAATTGATTGTTTCATAAGCTTTGCTATAGTGGCGCTCGATAATGCGGTTATTATTCAGTTACGCCATGTTATTTGGCCGCTTACATGATCGCGCAAAATCCTACGTCGTTAACATTGGATTAGTATTATTAACATGGAAGTTAGCTTAGCAGCACTTACGAGGGCTAATAATAATTAGAGCCTATACTACTTTTCTATACCTATATTACTTTTCTCAAACATGCTTGGTTTGAGCATTATTTTGACAACCTTCTTCGAGATAAATCGAAATTGCTGTACTGGCCAAATATATGCGAGCAGCGGCCGGCAAAAGTTGTATGAAAATCCATTTATCTGTCGTGTAATTTAAAAATGGAACGATCTTTTACTCCGAAACATGGCAACCAAGGAGGTAACTTATCAAAGGTTTTATTTAAATTTGGAACTGGCTTGCAAATAGAAAGCTGTTTATTTAAAAAAAAAAAACAAAGGAACACTTTAACGCGGGAAAAATTATTGTTGTTCGTCATTAAAATAAAATACAGATAAAAAAGTTCTGCCTAGGTACTAGTTAGTTTTAATTTCCGCGCATTATTTGAGTAAAGTAGGTACCTACTATACAAGCCTTGGCCATAAATAGGCATTGATGGACTTACATACCTATGTGTGCCTCGGCCCAAATTTACACGTTCGTTCTTCGATGCCAATGCAATTTCACACATTTATGTCAATAAGTCGTCGTATTTTGTTGGTCATAAAATTAGATGCCGCCGGCATATCTCCGCCGGTATATCCTGGCTGATCGATCCCTGAGAAGAAATGCCGAAACAAACTCAGAGATCATGGTTTTTAATAGAGTTCAAGCAGGGCCATGTCTGGAAGGGCCTTTTAAAGAAAGAGCCATTGCAGCATTGAGATGAACTGTTCCAACAGGCGGCATGCATGCATCAGTCATCGTGTAGTTCAAACCTCTTTTAGGGAGCTCAACGACCAGTTACATGACGCTCTGGTAGAGTCCTGCCTACGCAAATGTCCTGCAGATCTGGATCTGCAGGACATTTGCGTAGGCCATATACATTTATCAGCTTGCACAGATCTGTAGAGAGCGTATTTTGCAGATGATATTTAGTCTGTTGGTATCATCTTTTCAGTTAGTCCACGAATATTCTTACAGGTAGGTACTATACCTACTATTGTAAAATCAGGGCTTCAGGAGCAAACTCAAATCGTGCTTGTACACGTTGTTCAGTCGTATCTAATTGGTACCAACGTCAGGAGTACCGCAAGGATCTGATTTAGAACCGATACTGTTTGCATTGTTTGTCACAGATGTTGTAATAGAGAGAAAATAAAATATTAAATAAGAATGCATATTATATGCTAATTTATTTACAAAACCATCTAAACACGCACATTAGAAAAAATACCATTGGTACTGTACTGTCATTAATCCTATCTTATAAATCACTTCTTTCAATATACACGGAATACTTAGGTCTAGCTTAGAAAACGTTATGGTCGTAACGTTAATTTCAACTTCAGAACTTCTTTGGTAAGGAAACGAGGACACTCTTCACTTCGGTGTAAGGTAAGAGGGCGTCCATGCCACTGAAAAGAGAAAAACTCATATTATGAAGATGTACAACGACCAAATAATTTAAATGTTTTGTTGGTTGTTTATGATAACTTGATTAGGAATTAAATAACGAATGAGAGAATTAGATAACAAACGATAGATAATGGGGCTTTAATCATTTCTTGATACAGCTCATAAGACAGATAATTTCTAAACTGTGGTAGGAATTAAGTCTTTATAAAGCAAGTGAAAAATATATTTTTCTGATATTACTTACTTTTCACGACCAATTCCAGACTCTTTGAAACCTCCGAATGGTGATTGCGGGGTAAGTGCTAAATATGTGTTGACCCTGTAAAGTAAATAATGTTATAAAAATAATCTTGTAGTAAATAAAGTTCACACACAGTTATCAGCAGTTGGTGACTAGGTAGGTACTTACTTAGTTCATCGGTATTTAGTCTAGGTACGAGTAACATTGAAAGTATTTCGGACACGTTTTCAATATTAAAAACCCAATAAAGTTGCGAGATATTGAATCTTTATCTAAGGTAGGTCAGTCATATTGTTGCTTAAATTATTGGTAAAGATAAAAATTACAGTAAGTATAATCTTAACTAAAATACCGTAAATGAATTTTGTCGACTTACCAAACTGTACCAGCCTCAACGTGTTTAGAGAACTGTAGGGCACTGTTGACATTTGTTGTGAAGATTCCAGCCGCCAAGCCATAGTTCGTGTTGTTAGCTCTGTCAATGACTTCTTCCAAAGTGTCAAACTTCAGAATGCTCTGCACTGGCCCGAAAATCTACAAGTAGAGAATTCAGAGTTAGACCTTCAGTTAAGATGAGGTTGACTCTACTTAATCAAGGAGAAAAATTTCAGGTAAACTAGGGTAACTTTATGATAGTTGGTTTACCTCTTCCTTTGCGATAGTCATGTTATCCGTGACGTCAGCAAAGACTGTAGGCTGTATGTAGTAACCAGTTGTCCCGATCCTGTTGCCTCCGCATAGCAACTTCGCGCCTTCTTTTTTGCCTTTCTCGATGTATCCAAGCACTTTCGTCATCATTTCCCCGTCAATCTACGAACATTTTCATTTGATTAATTAAAAAGAATATACGTTATACATTACTGATGTTGTGTGTAAATGGATAAATAAATAAATAAATTATTGTTGTTGTTGATGACGTGTATGTTATTATTATGTCACTATTGGACCAATAAAAAGGTCCTGGCCCGACGAAAAATGTAGCCTTGTATCCAATTTACCTGTGGGCCGTTCTGTGTATTAGGATCCACGGGGTTGCCGACCTTGATGCCTTTTGCGTGTTTGACAGCAGCTTCCACAAACTTGTCATAGATACCAGATTGAACGAACAACCGGGATGCAGCTATGCATACTTGTCCTTGATGGAAAAATACTCCATTAGCAGCGTAAGGGACGGCAATATTTACTGAAATCGAATAAACAAGCTAGTAAGCACATGTTTGAATAGGTGGATTATTATAGACTTATGATAATTAAAATTATTGAACAGCTTACAATCAGCATCGTTCATGATGACTAAAGGACTTTTGCCGCCGAGTTCAAGTGTGACCCTCTTCAAATTGTTGGCTCCAGCTGCTTGTTGAATTAATTTGCCGACCTGTAAGTGCATAATATTGTACTTAGTGGATGCGTAGACTTTTCATATAAACCTAAATTACACGATCTTATTTACATCGGGCCTAAGGTTCATTAAGTATCTCGTTTTAGAGTGAAAATTACGATACAAAAGTACTACTATCAAATTACTATCAAAGAAGCCTTAGTTAGGGATATAGGTACTCTCTGTTAGTCTGTTCGACTTAATCTTACCTCAACTGATCCAGTGAAGGAAACCTTGGCGACGTCTCCGTGGTGAGTAAGAGCGGTTCCAGCGCCAGGTCCGAAGCCGTTCACAACGTTGACCACACCCTTAGGCACACCGGCTTCGGCCAGCAGTGCTGCCAGTGCCAGCGCGGTCAACGGAGTCTGTTCTGCTGGCTTGACCACCACGGTACAACCTGAACAGATAGGATTAATATTTAATAATCTACAAAAAAAAATCCAGCCCATAAAATATGTTTTTGTTGTTAGCTTTGCTCCCCCCACTAGGTACATGTTTAGTTGCTTGCTGATTTTAGAAATTCTGTAAGTTTGCCAAATATAAAGTAGTTTGGTCTGCAGCTCGTAAGCAACTTTTAATAAACACAAAACCCCAAATCAGACTCAATAAGTCTGAAAATACTCGTATGTATTATTCAACTTTTAAATTTTATCTTACCTGCAGCTAATGCAGTGCAAACTTTGTTAACGAATAGGAAGATGGGACCATTCCATGGCAGAATAATACCGCATACGCCGACGGGTTGCCTCAGGGTGTATGAGAACACTTCACCATCTGTAGACAACGAACGAGACTTGTAGAGAGACCTTATGAGCAAGAGAATCTTGCATCTTATTTATGACTGGGTATATTTCGTTCTTACCAGCAGCTAAGGTATCGCCCTTAATTTTGTCTGCGCAAGCGGCAGTAAACCGAGCAGCATTAACAGCTCCGCTAATGAAAATTGATGCGAAGTTGAGAACCATGCCATTGTTGTAGGATTCCAGCTCTGCGAGGTACTTGGTGTCTCTCTCGACGAGGTCACTAAACTTGCGAATGATCTCTCCACGTTGAGAGGCATCCAGCTGCCGCCATTCCGAGTTGCGGTGGAACGCGCGTTTCGCTGCGGCCACTGCCAAGTCAATGTCAGCCTGAAAATTTTCATATAGGTAGGTAATTAGGTAAATATAATTTGCACCACGGAGAGCCACAAAATCTTTAATCTTTCCTTGAATGCCTATGGTAGGCATTCAAGGAAAGATTTAGTGGAATTACGTTATAAGTTAAACCACTACTGAGATCACTTTTATAGGGTTGTATTTTTTTTAAATAATATCTTGTAAGGGCTGGTAAATCAGACTAGTTCTTAGAACAAACGTCAGTAACGAGATGTTTTCCATATATTTTACAAAAGGAAGGTCATAATAGGTCTTTTGAGAAAATTATCCGGAACATTTAATTAAGTTCCATAAGAAAGCACCTACATATACATCACAATCGAACATCATCTAGTTCAATTCTATCTTAGATCAGTCATCATCATTATCCCAATTTATTTGGAGTCGACGTATCATGTCTTTTTCTTCCATACTTCGCTATAAGTCGTCATTTCGGTTGTCACTCCCTTTCTAGCTATATCATCTTTCACATGGTCCATCTATCGTTTCTTTGACCTTCCCCTACTCTTATAGCCATCGACATTCATACTCAAAACTTTCCTCATGATGTTTTCCTCATTCCTCCACATCATGTCTTAGGTCAGTCATACTTAACCGAATATTTTCAAAGTTCTGACAGCAAATATAATTACATCTTTTGCAAAGCAGCTGCAGTGGTCTCTGTTTAATAACTCAGCCAGTACAGATACAAGTTGTGTTAATTTTTACGGGGGATTTTATTATTTCTCTTTGAAAATAATAGATTCTTCAGTAACTATAGGATTATTTACTCTAACTAGGACCATATTTTGCTAAAGAATAGAGCATAATTACGGGTTCGTAATAACTGCCAATTTACTTACAAATGGTAAATAATAAAAACACAACCAGCCTTGTCATGCAAACTTGGCTATTTTTCCTTAATGCCATACCATTAAGGAAAAATAGCCAGAAAGCAACCGCATCTCGGTTGCTGTCTGGCAATTTCTTAAAAATTATTTAAAATTGATACTAAATATATGTAAGTAGTAATTAATGTACTTATATATTCCGAAATCAAAGTAAAAACGTTATTTTCGAATAATTAATGACGTTTTCACTTTGACTTCGGAACACGACGTAAGACCAGTTTTGACTTTTGTCTTACATCATCTAAAACACCATCATTTACTATTTCCTAGTTTAGCTGACGAGAAGAAAAATATATAAATATTTAAAAACTTAGATCTATAGGAGTAAGTAGGTATACTGACTGTATTCTACATCCTGTCATTCGTAAAGGCAATTAAGTGCTTTGTTTTAAATTACATTTGGCTACGGGATAATGAGTGGTTGCTATCAATTATGTTATTGTAAGTCATCCAATTAAGGTTTTCAATTATAAATTCTTGAGTCTGTACCTATACTTACATATAACCTACTTCAATGTCAAAGCATTTATTTCAAATAGGCACATAAAAGGCACTTTGAGCGTCAAAAATTACAATATAAATATAATTAATTCTAGTCACCCCTTCCAAAATGTAGTTTTCGTATGGAGAAGAATGGAGAAGAAAGTCCACCGTTATTCTTTTAAAATATTTTGCATACATCAATTATATAATTATATGTGAAGACGATGCACCTAGAATAAAATTATGTACCACAATAGTTAAAATAATTAAAAATTAAACCATGACAGGTAAATTAATTATGTGATAGAGAGATACATGGTGCTCAGCTGCTCACATATTTACAAACATTGTAAAAGTATTACAAGTAATAAGTCAGTGTGTGAGTTAAACTTCAAACCGCACTGGGCCCGCGTGGTGGATTACAGCCCACTCCCTCTCACTGAGAGGAGGCCTGTGTACCAGCAGTGGGAACGTTATAGGCTGATTATGTATTTATGTGAGTTAAAGTAATTACAGAATGTAAATCAATGTCAAAAATAATAAATTTTACAATTAAATCAGCAACCTTTGATTTTGTCAAATATTACCAATAAATAATATCAAAGTTACCAATACAATGAACTCAATTTTTTATTAACAAAGTAAGAAAAGGGAACTTGGTTGCAGAAAACTCGTAAAAATGAAAATCATGTTCTCAAACGTGATTTAGTCTAGCTGTAATCAGTGTTTTGTAGCAGACTTTTATTGCCATATAAAGTTTAGTACAACACTTAAATTGTTTCGTGAATTCGAAATAGTACCTATCTACGTACATATTTCCTGTTATGGCGAGACTGTCTGATAATGCTTTTATAGTCCGATTTTTATAAATCGGACCTTACATAAAAACTGCTGTTTTTTCATAGCACCTACTGGCTAACAAGTTTAGTAGGCAATAGTAAAAGGTCACAATGATTTTAGTAGAAATGCTTTGAGTTTGATATGTTTTGCAACTGCATCTTCTATTACCAACAACAATTTGGACAAAGGGATTGGTGTTTAGTTATATTCTTGCAGTACATACCTTATCACCTTCGGCGACTTTGGCGATGACGGATCCATCATGAGGAGTGTAAGCGTCGAAGGTCTTGCCACTCTTCGCGTTCACCCACTCGTTGTCAATGAACAACTGAAAGAATATAATTTAAAATGATTAAATATTAGGAAAGTATTTAAGAGTAATTTTGTCACTACTTCGTCCGTCTTGATTTCACATTTTCCCTCTAAGCATTTTTCCATACAAACTTCAACAACGAGATCGCCCTTTAGAGTTTTTTTGGAGAACTTATTATGCCCCTTTCATAATATTCTAGCTATCTCCAAACCAAGTTTCATCAAAATCGGTACCTAAACACGGTAATCCGTGACCTAAATATAATCGTTCACCCGTTGTCATTAAAGTAAATATCAGATAATAGTGTTTGTATAATCGTCTGTTGTGGCATCATGACGCTATTGCTATTGTGCCTGCCGTATCAACAACAATTGGCAATGGATGCCATTATCATAAACAACAGAGTTCAAGGCCATGTACCAAGGACCGGTATTATTCTATGTACAGTCAACAAAAGAGATAAGTATGCAGGATCGTCGGATATAGTTGAAGTTTAGTAAGAAACCGATGGATGTTCTCGAATAAAATTTAATTTTATTAAAACAAATAGCACATATTTTATCAATCTACATTTGTGCTTGAAAATATTTTATTTCATTTATATTTAATTAGAAATCAGTAAATTTATTTTCGTAATAAAAGTAAGTATTAGGGAGTTTCGAGTATAAGTTATTACGAACAAAACTTTTGTGTTTTTAAAAACTATACTTTTTGAGAAACGGATATTATTTGTTAGAAATATTAATAATCTAAACGAAATAATAATAACAAAGTTTCCTACATGTCTTTCTAAATTAGGTATATTTATTGTGTTTTTTTTTATGTATTTATAAATCAGTGTAAAATAAGAAACCGGAGAATAAGACTATGAATTTAATATTTATTTGGTTTAAAACATGGTAGGGGTACATTAAGGTCTTATAAATAAAGTTATGATCTTATATGTTTCGCCGTGAGAAGTACTAACCTTAGTGTATTTAATTTGAGGAGCCATTTTATTGAATTATTTAAAATTTTCACAAATTCACTAACACAAGTACAGCACGTCTGTCGCGACTCACGCGACGCTTTGGGATGTGGCTGAGAGCCGGAGCAAAACACGCTTATATTGAATAAGAACATTTTTAAGACGAGTCACGGTGATAATGCAGTTTGTAGTAACAGCCGCAACCGCAACTTAAACAGTGGGTGGTTTTGATGAGTAAACGCGACTTCCAATGCATAGAAAGCTACCTATTTAGTTAAAAGCATTTTTTTAAATAATTATAGGAATTGGTGGAGTTATTAATTCCACTGAATGTCTTTCAAAATGTTTTTTTTCCCATTGATGACACTCAGAAGCCGACCCCAACATAGTTGGGAAAAGGCTAGGCAGATGATGATGATGACACTCAAAAGATGAATGCCTTGAAATCTAGCCTGACAGGCAGAGATACAGACGGTTAATAATAAAACTAAGAATAAAACAAAAAAAAAAAGGAAGAATGGATATTTCATTTTTAAGTCCGGAACCCTAAAATAATTATCAAACATGACCTTTTCATTTTTGATGCCGTTTACATAATGTTAGGTATGCAATTTTATAATTATGGGATAATGTTTACTTAAATTTTCAGTAAGTAAACAATATCCCATGCCAAACTTCCATAGACTCCCTATGTAATGAAGGAAGACTGCTATCGTATGGGTCTAATCGGAGGTAGGTCACGTATCCTTCTGCCTCCCCTAGACAGATTCAATCCATCCAGAATTAAGCAATAATTGTAATCCTAGAGGATATCTGCATGATTTTTTTTTCTCAAAAGTTCTTATCCTGAGCTTAGCCGCGGCTATTTCGGGTATCGTGCAATAATTTTAGTCGTAGGTACTTATCCTACGAAAAGTGCTGGATCATGCCCACTATGTTAGACACATTTTGTTAGTAGGCTACGAGTAGTAACTAGTTTGACCGTTGACGTCATCGCAGCGCTCGCGTGGCACCTGCGTCGAAATCACTGCGCTGCGACGACGCAACGCATAGGCAACACCCGTGTGGCAAGCCATTTCATACAACATTTCACTTGTCTGTTGGGATTTGAATATACGGACAATTTAAGTAATTTACAGTTAATTTATTGTACAGTACAGACGAGCACATCAAGCTACCCGAAACTGTAAAATTTTCCCAATCAACCTTGAACCTAATATTTTAGCGATAAAGGTGAAAATCTATTAAAGAAATTTGACAGTTTGTAATTAGTAGCTTGATGTGCTGGCGTCTGTACTTACCTTTTTTGTACTCAACTATAGCCAAGTAATAATAGCAAAGTTAAATCTAATAGATTATTACCGAGTTTATATCTTTTGTATCGGGCTATCTACTTAATAAAAATCTTAATAGCCCGGGGAATTTACGCCGAATTTTTGGCTAATTTTGCATTCATTTAAAATAATGATAATACTAATTTATCGTGTAGGGTAGTGGCAGGGAAGGTATGTTAAAAACTATACCGCGAAAAGTTCAATCCCACGTGAATGGTTTGTTAAGAAAACATATACCTAATTTCAATTTTATTCGGTATATAAAAAATACTAGCCGTGCCCCGCGGTTTCACCTGCGTTAATTTGAGGAAAAAACCTACTAAAATATTTTAAAACTATGACATCTCCTAAGATGTTCATTGAAATCAAATCAAGGTCTATTTTGGTCAAAATTAAATACTTGTGATGAATAACGTATTTATTTGGATAAGGATTAATATCATGTTTATAAAAACACCTTCGCAAATAATGCATTATTTTAGAACAAATTTGATTACCATAAAAAAGGTTATAGTGAGTCAACCTTAAAAGATATATGCTGTCGCGGACTTTTTTTTAGAACTTTTAAAGGGGAACAATTCTGTCATACTTAACATAACTTTAACCGTTTACACAGCGTATGGAACGGAAGCTCTCAAAAGGAATAACTTTTCCCGTTTTTGCAACATTTTTCATTGATGCTCCGCTCCTATTGGTCGTAGCGTGATGTTATATAACCTATAGCCTTCCTCAATAAATGAACTATCCAACACAAAAATAATTTTACAATTCGAACTAATAGTTCCTGAGATTAGCGCGTTCAGCCAAACAAATAAACAGACTCTTCAGCTTTATAATGTTTATTATATTATACTTATATAGAATATAGATAACAACATTTTAAGACGAGTCACGGTGATAATGCTTGGTAGCAACATAAACATTTGTTATTGACAGTTTATCTTATTTTTTGAACTTTGATTTCAGGAGAAATACTGTGAAACATTTTTTAATTAGGTACCTATAATGACAACAGATAAAAACCGGTCAAGTGCGTGTCGGGCCACGCGCAGTGTAGGGTTCCGTAGTTTTTGTAACAGCCAAGTGCGGGTCGTATTCGCTGACTGATAGTTTCGTACCATGCTCTAACTAAAAGCTAAACATGACTACCTACCTAATTTGACTTCCTATACAAATCCTCCGACAATTTTGCAAGGAAAGTTTTAATTTTTTTTTTTATGAAAAAATAGCGCGATACAACTGACGCTTATCGCCATCTATCGACATTTCTATGGAGTTGTTCGAAATTTTCGAGTCAAATACAATTGGTCGAATATTACCTACTTGTAAACTTGTAAAGCCCACTTAAGTGTGATAGTTATCCTTTAAACTTTGTTATATAAGTATAGGTACTACTGCCGTGACATTTGAATTTGTAATTCATGGCGAAACTATAAGGGTTCCTTGTTGACTACGGAACTCTAAAAAATGGGTACACCACCAGTGGGTCGTTTTGTTGAGTAAACGCGACTTCCAATGCATAGATACTTAGCACCTGTTTAGTTAAAAGCATTTTCTTTTTACCGAACTCAATAAGTTTGCCTAAAGACGAGGGGAGGAGTGGGTGAAGTTATTCATTTCAACTGAATGCCTTTTAAAGTGATTTTTTTTCCCATTGATGACACTCAGAAGAAGAATGCTTTGAAATCTAGCATGACAGGCAGAGATACAGACGGTTTGTAATAAAACTAAGAATAAAACAAAAAAAAAGGAAGAAAGGTTTCTGTTGAGTATTTCATATTTCCTGTCACGCTGACGGTCGGCGCTGATAGGTCAATATGTACGGCCTTCAGCGCTGTGCGGTCAGCGCGACTCAAAAACACTACCTATAACTACATACATATTGACCCATCAGCGCCGACCGTCAGCGTGCGGTCAGCGCGACGGGAAAACCAGCATAAGTCCGGAACCCTAAAATATTTATCAAACATGACCTTTTCATTTTTGATACCGTTTACATAATGTTATGCAATTTTATTTGGGATAATGTTTACTAAAATTTTCAGTAAGTAAACAATATCCCATGCCAAACTTCCATAGACTCCCTATGGAATGAAGGAAGACTGCTATCTTATGGGTTTAATCGGAGGTAGGTCACGTATCCTTCTGCCTCCTCTAGACAGATTCAATCCATCCAGAATTAAGCAATCATTGTGCGGGAAAAATTATTGTTGTTAGTTATTGATTTTGAAAAGTAATAAAATTGTATTTGATAAAAAAGTTCTGCCTAGGTACTACTTAGTTTTAATTTCCGCGCATTATTTGAGTAAACTACTATACAAGCCTTGGCCACAACTAGGCATTGATGGACTTACGTACAGACGCCAGCACATCAACCTACACCAAATTTTCCCAATCAATTTTGAACCGTATGCTTTAGCAATAAAGAAATTTGATGCCTTCGCCTCGGCCCGAATTTACACGTTCGTCCTTCAATGCCTCTTGCTGGCCGCTGCAGTAATGTACTATAATTACGGTTGATGTTGTCTTTGTCATGGTAAGCGTTAGGACAGTACTTCATTATGCAAATGATACCAATATCTACGTCATACCTATAGGTAGCAAGACGGATTATGCAGATAACCATTGAAATGAAATGAAATGTTTATTTGTAAGTAGATCTTTCACACATTTATACGTCAATAAGTCGTCGTATTTTTTTGGTCATAAAATTAGATGCCGCCGGCATATCCTAGCTGATCGATCCCTGAGAAGAAATGCCGAAACAAACTCAGAGATCATGGTTTTTTAAAGAGTTCAAGCAGGGCCATGTCTGGAAGGGTCTTTTGAAGAAAGAGCCATTGCAGCATTGAGATGAACTGTTCCAACAGGCGGTATGCATGCATCAGTCATCGTGTAGTTCAAACCTATTTTAATATTTTAGGGAGCTCAACGACCAGTTACATGACGCTCTGGTAGCGTCCTGCCTACGCAAAATATGTCCTGCAGATCATCTGGTTCTGCAGGACATTTGCGTAGGCCATATACATTTATCAGCTTGCACAGATCTGTAGAGAGCGTATTTTGCAGATGATATAAAGTCTGTTGGTATCATCTTTTCAGTTAGTCCACGAATATTCTTACAGGTAGTTACTATACCTACTATTGTAAATTCAGGGCTTCAGGAGCAAACTCAAATCGTGCTTGTACACCTTGTTCAGTCGTATCTAATTGGTACCAACGTCAGGAGTACCGCAAGGATCTGATTTAGAACCGATACTGTTTGCATTGTTTGTCACAGATGTTGTAATAGAGAGAAAATAAAATATTAAATAAGAATGCATATTATATGCTAATTTATTTACAAAACCATCTAAACACGCACATTAGAAAAAATACCATTGGTACTGTACTGTCATTAATCCTATCTTATAAATCACTTCTTTCAATATACACGGAATACTTAGGTCTAGCTTAGAAAACGTTATGGTCGTAACGTTAATTTCAACTTCAGAACTTCTTTGGTAAGGAAACGAGGACACTCTTCACTTCGGTGTAAGGTAAGAGGGCGTCCATGCCACTGAAAAGAGAAAAACTCATATTATGAAGATGTACAACGACCAAATAATTTAAATGTTTTGTTGGTTGTTTATGATAACTTGATTAGGAATTAAATAACGAATGAGAGAATTAGATAACGAACGATAGATAATGGGGCTTTAATCATTTCTTGATACAGCTCATAAGACAGATAATTCCTAAACTGTGGTAGGAATTAAGTCTTTATAAAGCAAGTGAAAAATATATTTTTCGGATATTACTTACTTTTCACGACCAATTCCAGACTCTTTGAAACCTCCGAATGGTGATTGCGGGGTAAATGCTAAATATGTGTTGACCCTGTAAAGTAAATAATGTTTTAAAAATAATCTTGTAGTAAATAAAGTTCACACACAGTTATCAGCAATTGGCGACTGGGTAGGTATTTAGTTCATCGGTATTTAGTCTAGGTACGATTAACATTGAAAGTATTTCGGACACGTTTTCAATATTAAAAATCCAATAAAGTTGCGAGATATTGAATCTTTATCTAAGGTACGTCAGTCATATTGTTGCTTAAATTATTGGTAAAGATAAAAATAATATTAAGTATAATCTTAACTAAAATGCCGTAAATGAATTTTGTCGACTTACCAAACTATACCAGCCTCAACGTGTTTAGAGAACTGTAGGGCACTGTTGATATTTGTTGTGAAGATTCCAGCCGCCAAGCCATAGTTCGTGTTGTTAGCTCTGTCAATGACTTCTTCCAAAGTGTCAAACTTCAGAATGCTCTGCACTGGTCCGAAAATCTACAAGTAGAGAATTCAGAGTTAGACCTTCAGTTAAGATGAGGTTGACTCTACTTAATCAAGGAGAAAAACTTCAGGTAAACTAGGGTAACATTATGTTAGTTGGTTTACCTCTTCCTTTGCGATAGTCATGTTATCCGTGACGTCAGCAAAGACTGTAGGCTGTATGTAGTAACCAGTTGTCCCGATCCTGTTGCCTCCGCATAGCAACTTCGCGCCTTCTTTTTTGCCTTTCTCGATGTATCCAAGCACTTTCGTCATCATTTCCCCGTCAATCTACGAACATTTTCATTTGATTAATTAAAAAGAATATACGTTATACATAACTGATGTTGTGTGTAAATGGATAAATAAATAAATAAATTATTGTTGTTGTTGATGACGTGTATGTTATTATTATGTCACTATTGGACCAATAAAAAGGTCCTGGCCCGACGAAAAATGTAGCCTTGTATCCAATTTACCTGTGGGCCGTTCTGTGTATTAGGATCCACGGGGTTGCCGACCTTGATGCCTTTTGCGTATTTGACAGCAGCTTCCACAAACTTGTCATAGATACCAGATTGAACGAACAACCGGGATGCAGCTATGCATATTTGTCCTTGATGGAAGAATACTCCATTAGCAGCGTAAGGGACGGCAATATTTACTGAAATCGAATAAACAAGCTAGTAAGCATATGTTTGAATAGATGGAGTATTATAGACTTTATGATAATTCAAATTATTGAACAGCTTACAATCAGCATCGTTCATGATGATTAGAGGACTCTTGCCGCCGAGTTCAAGTGTGACCCTCTTCAAATTGTTGGCTCCAGCTGCTTGTTGAATTAATTTGCCGACCTGTAAGTGCATAATATTGTAGTGGATGCGTAGACTTTTCATATAAACCTAAATTACACGATCTTATTTACATTGGGCCCAAGGTTCATTAAGTATCTCGTTTTAGAGTGAAAATTACGATACAAAAGTACTACTATCAAATTACTATCAAAGAAGCCTTAGTTAGGGATATAGGTACTCTCTGTTAGTCTGTTCGACTTAAACTTACCTCAACTGATCCGGTGAAGGAAACCTTGGCGACGTCTCCGTGGTGAGTAAGAGCGGTTCCAGCGCCAGGTCCGAAGCCGTTCACAACGTTGACCACACCCTTAGGCACACCGGCTTCGGCCAGCAGTGCTGCCAGTGCCAGCGCGGTCAACGGAGTCTGTTCTGCTGGCTTGACGACCACGGTACAACCTGAACAGATAGGATTAATATTTAATAATCTACAAAAAAAAAAATCATAAAATATGTTTTTGTTGTTAGCTTTGCTCCCCCCCACTAGGTACATGTTAAGTTGCTGCTGATTTTAGAAGTTCTGTAAGTTTGCCTAATATAAAGTAGCTTGGTCTGCAGCTCGTAAGCAACTTTTAATAAACACAAAACCCCAAATCAGACTCAATAAGTCTGAATATATATATTCTCTCAAATATGGCGAGGGGGGTAATGGCTGATCTTTGTGTTATGCTCGTGAACGGGTGCTGCTTGTGGTGACTGGTCGTCTTGCTGACCATGGTTTTATTGTTGTTATTAGTAATAACTTGTTTATTTATTTTGCTTAGATGGTCCTAGTTTATCATTTGTTACTTTAAGTGACAGCTATGTAAACAGAACCCAGCATTGCATAAATATGTAAGCTGCCACGCCCTTTATACCTGGAGGCTATTATTTAGGTAGTACCTGTTTTTTTTTTCTTCTTGTTTACATTTTTAATTATTTTTATTTTTTTTGCTTGGGTACGTATAGTGTTTGTTTATTGTATTTGTTGGTATATTGGCGTGGCTAGCTAACCTATGGCAAATAATGTAATTTAATGTCCTGTGTTAACGTTAATTACTTTTCATACATAGTGTTGTATGAAATCAAATTATTTTCTAACTAAACAGACAGCTGTGCTGCTGGGGAGTTTGTTCCGCCATTTCTTCTTCCCAGCGAAAGCACTAGGAAGTGGCGAAGGGCGGGCGTTTTGGGGGACTGTCTTATGTAATTTTGACGTTCGAAAAGTGCTGATTCTCAGCCTAGTTTGAATAAATGACTTTTGATTTTGATTTCTCTGTTGTTTGCATGCCGTCAATGTTTAAGTTCACTTCTAACCACTTTTCTGCTTTAACAGCTTAGAATAGCGCACTGTTAGATATAACTGTTAATATGTTGTGGAAAATGTCGTAGGTTATACATTTGTAACTCTTGTATATTTATAACTTAGTATAAGATTTTAATGTATAACTGTTTATTTTCCCGAATAAATAAAATAAAAAATAAAATAAAATATACTCGTATGTATTATTCAACTTTTAAATTTTATCTTACCTGCAGCTAATGCAGTGCAAACTTTGTTAACGAATAGGTAGATGGGACCATTCCATGGCAGAATAATACCGCATACGCCGACGGGTTGCCTCAGGGTGTATGAGAACACTTCACCATCTGTAGACAACGAACGAGACTTGTAGAGAGACCTTATGAGCAAGAGAATCTTGCATCTTATATTTATGACTGGGTATATTTCGTTCTTACCAGCAGCTATGGTATCGCCCTTAATTTTATCTGCGCAAGCGGCAGTAAACCGAGCTGAGTTAACAGCTCCGCTAATGAATGTTGATGAGAAGTTGAGAACCATGCCATTGTTGTAGGATTCCAGCTCTGCGAGGTACTTGGTGTCTCTCTCGACGAGGTCACTAAACTTGCGAATGATCTCTCCACGTTGAGAGGCATCCAGCTGCCGCCATTCCGAGTTGCGGTGGAACGCGCGTTTCGCTGCGGCCACTGCCAAGTCAATGTCGGCCTGAAAATTTTCATATAGGTAGGTAATTAGATAAATATAATTTGCACCACGGATGAGTGGATTCAAAAAATCTTTAATCTTTCCTTGAATGCCTATGATAGGCATTCAAGGAAAGATTTAGAGGAATTACGTTATAAGTTAAACCACTACTGAGATCACTTTTATAGGGTTGTATTTTTTTTAATATTATCTTGTAAGGGCTCGTAAATCAGACTAGTTCTGAGAACAAACGTCAGTAACGAGATGTTTTCCAT
Organism: Hydraecia micacea; assembly: GCA_914767645.1. Classification (NCBI taxonomy): domain Eukaryota; kingdom Metazoa; phylum Arthropoda; class Insecta; order Lepidoptera; family Noctuidae; genus Hydraecia; species Hydraecia micacea. The sequence continues at coordinate 12,061,623 of OU611783.1, read as the reverse complement.
ATATTTTACAAAAGGAAGTTCATAATAGGTCTTTTGAGAAAATTATCCGGAACATTTAATTAAGTTCCATAAGAAGGCACCTACCTATACATCACAATCGAACATGATCTAGTTCAATTCTATCTTAGATCAGTCATCATCATTATCTCAATTTATTTGGAGTCGACGCATCATGTCTTTTTCTTCCATACTTTGCTATAAGTCGTCATTTCGGTTGTCACTCCCTTTCTAGCTACTTATATCATCTTTCACATGGTCCATCTATCGTTTCTTTGGCCTTCCCCTACTCTTATAGACATCGACATTCATACTCAAAACATTCCTCATGACGTCACATCATATCTTAGGACAGTCATATTCAACCGAATATTTTCAAAGTTCTGACAGCAAATATAATTACATCTTTTGCAAAGCAGCCGCAGTGGTCTCTGTTTAAAATCTCAGCCAATATACAGATACAAGTTGCGTTAATTTTTACGGGGGATTTTATTATTTCTCTTTGAAAATAATAGTTTCTTCAAGAGCTATAGGATTATTTACTCTAACTAGGACCATATATTGCTAAAGAATAGAGCATAATTACGGGTTCGTAATAACTGCCAACTTACTTACAAATGGTAAATAAAAAAAACACAACCGGCCTTGTCATGCAAAGCAAACGAGATGCATTTTCTTAAAAATTATTTTATAATTGATACTAAATACTTTATGTATATGTAAGTAGTAATTAATGTATTTACATATTCCGAAATCAAAGTAAAAACGTTATTAATTATTAAAATTTTCTACTTTGAATAATTAATGACGTTTTCACTTTGACTTCGGAACACGACGTAAGACCAGTTTTGACTTTTTTCTACATCATCTTAAACAACACCATTTACTATTTCCTAGTTTAGCTGACGAGAAGAAAAATATATAAATATTTAAAAACTTAGATCTATAGGATTAGGTATACAGACTATACTCTACATCCTGTCATTCGTAAAGGCAATTAGTGCTTTGTTTTAAATTACATTTGACTACGGGACAATGAGTGGTTGCTATCAATTATGTTATTGTAAGTCATCCAATTAAGGTTTTCAATTATAAATTCTTGAGTCTGTACCTATACTTACATATAGGTAACCTACTTCAAAGTCAAAGCATTTATTTCAAATAGGCACATAAAAGGCACTTTAAGCGTCAAAAATTACAATAAAATAGAATTAATTCTAGTCGCCCCTTCCAAAATGTAGTTTTCGTATGGAGAAGAATGAAGAAGAAACTCCACCGTTACTCTTTTAAAATGTTTTAAAATATTTTGCATACATCAATTATATAATTATAGGTATGTGAAGACGATGCACCTAGAATAAAATTACTATACCACAATAGGTAAAATAATTAAAAATTAAACCATAACAGGTAAATTAATTATGTGATAGAGAGATACATGGTGCTCACATATTTACAAACATTGTAAAAGTATTACAAGTAATAAGTCAGTGTGTGAGTTAAACTTCAACCCGCACTGGGCCCGCGTGGTGGATTACAGCCCACTCCCTCTCACTGAGAGGAGGCCTGTTATGGCGAGACTGTCTGATAATGCTTATATAGTCCGATTTTTATAAACCGGACCTTACATAAAAACTGCTGTTTTTTCATAGCACCTACTGGCTAACAAGTTTAGTAGGCAATAGTAAAAGGTCACAATGATTTTAGTATTTAATCCACACAATATAACATTAATGATGTCACTAATATTTTTGTAACAATACAATTTAAAAGAGTCTCCTTGGAGTTTTGGCCCGTTCTTCTGCTTAGGTACGTACTACGCTTTGGAATGGGCAACTAGCTTCATATTTTCTGACTGACCGACTCCTTGACAATTCAAAAGTGTCTGTAGAAATGCTTTGAGTTTGATATGTTTTGCAACTGCATCTTCTATTACCAACAACAATTTGGACAAATAGAGTGGTGTTTAGTTATATTCTTGCATTACATACCTTATCACCTTCGGCGACTTTGGCGATGACGGATCCATCATGAGGAGTGTAAGCGTCGAAGGTCTTGCCACTCTTCGCGTCCACCCACTCGTTGTCAATGAACAACTGAAAGAATATAATTTAAAAAGATTAAATATTAGGAAATTATTTACGAGTAATTTTCTCACTACTTCGTCCGTGTTGATTTCACGTTTTCCCTCTAAGCATTTTTCCATACAAACTTCAACACCGAAATCGCCCTTTAGAGTTTTTTTTTGGAGAACTTATATGCCCCTTTCATAATATTCTAGCTATCTCCAAACTATGTTTTATCAAAACCTCTTTCATATTATCTATTAACTTGGTGTACCTAAACACGGTAATCCGTGACCTAAATATAATCGTTCACCCGTTATCATTAAAGTAAATATCAGATAGTGTTTGTATAATCGTCTGTTAAGGCATCATAACACTATTGCTATTGTGTCTGCCGTATTAACAACAATTGGCAATGGATGCCATTATTATAAACAACTGAGTTCAAGGCCATGTACGAGTACAAGGACCGGTTTTATTCTATGAACAGTCAACAAAAGAGATAAGTATGCAGGATCTTCGGATATAGTTGAAGTTTAGTAAGAAACCGATGGATGTTCTCGAATAAAATTTAATTTTATTAATAGAAAACAAATAGCACATTTATCAAATTAAATTTCAGTAAATAAATTTAATTTTAGTAAATTTAAATACATTGCTAAACAAAACATTCCTGATGGACATAAGCCATGACCAATTATTAAATTAAAATATAAAATAAATTTTTAATAAGGACATTGGGTTGTTGGCATTTTTATTTTATATTGCAAAACGGCTAAAAGCAGGAATAATTATACAATTGCACAGCTCAAAATAGACTTGCATCAATATTAATTAGTTCTTCAAAAATATGTAATAAAGGCAATATTGTAGATTTTATTTAAAAACTAAAAATGTCACTATGTACTAAGTGTTTTGGCTCAAAATTCGTTTTTAAATATATACCTACCTACTAGGTAGGTATATCAATATACATTTGTGCTTCAAAATATTTTATTTGATTTATATTTAATTAGAAATCAATTAATTTATTTTCGTTACAAACATTAGGGAGTTATGTTATTACGAACAAAACTTTTGTGTTTTTAAATATTTTTAAAAACTACACTTTTTTTTGTTAGAAATATTAATAGTCTAAACGAAATAATTAATAACAAAGTTTCCTACATGTTTTTCTAAATTAGGTATACTCGTATAAATTATTGTTTTTTTTTAAATGTAGGTATTTATAAATCTATGTAAAATAAGAAACCGGAGAATAAGACTATGAATATATTATTTATTTGCTTTAAAATATGGTAGGTAGGTCCATTAATGTCTTATAAATAAAGTTATGATCTCACATGTCGCCGTGAGAAGTACTAACCTTAGTGTATTTAATTTGAGGAGCCATTTTATTGAATTATTTTAAATTTTCACAAAATCACTAACACAAGCTGCAGCACGTCTGTCGCGACTCACGCGACGCTTTGGAATGTGGTTGAGAGCCGGAGCAAAACACGCTTATATTGAATAAGAACATTTTCAAGACGAGTCACGGTGATAATGGATGGATAAGAAGTTGGCAGATTCTCTCAGAATTGAGTTGTCGTAGGGCTTCTTGTTTATGTCTCATAACTTTATTTTTTTATATTTTGTTATATGTATGTATATATGTATTTATTCTTATATATTTTATTAATATTTTCTAATTTTTTTTTCTTCACTGTTATTGCACCTGCTGTGAATTGTCTCTGCATCACCCTAAGGTAGACTGGTAGAAAATGCCCAAGGCATTAAGTCCGCCTTTGTACAGTTTTTACTTGTGCATAAAGTTTTAATAAATAAATAAATAAATAATGCAGTTCGTAGTAACAGCCGCTAGCGCAACATAAACAGTGGGTGGTTTTGATGAGTAAACGCGACTTCCAATGCATAGAAAACTACCTATTTAGTTAAAAGCATTTTTATAAATAATTATAGGATTAGGTGGAGTTATTAATTTCAACTGAATGTCTTTCAAAATGTTTTTTTTTCCCATTGATGACAGTCAGAAAAACAATGCCTTGAAATCTAGCATGACAGGCAGAGATACAGACGGTTAATAATAAAACTAAGAATAAAACAAAAAAAAAGGAAGAATGGGTAATTCATTTTTAAGTACGGAACCCTAAAATATTTATCAAACATGACCTTTTCATTTTTGATACCGTTTACATAATGTTATGCAATTTTATTTGCGATAATGTTTACTTAAATTTTCAGTAAGTAAACAATATCCCATGCCAAACTTCCATAGATCCCCTATGTAATGAAGGAAGACTGCTATCGTATGGGTCTAATCGGAGGTAGGTCACGTATCCTTCTGCCTCCCCTAGACAGATTCAATCCATCCAGAATTAAGCAATCGTTGTAATTATGTCCTAGAGGATATCTGCATGATTTTTTTTCTTAATAGATTTTAACCCGAGCTTAGCCACGGCTATTTCAGATTCATACAGAAATCACTCTCTAATAATTTTAGTCGTACTTATTTTACGAAAAGTGCCGTATCATGATTAGATTTTTGAGGTGATAACGTCTTATAAATCGATGAACGCTGGCTGCGCGCACGAAAAAGCATGACTCATTGTCACGCGGAAAAGCGATAGAGCGAGGCACGATCGGCCGAAGCGTTCGGCATGTTTTCTTTTGACGTTATCACGTAAAATTATCGTTCGTAAACCGACTTTACAGATAACCAATTATTCTAGATAATTTTGTTAGTAGGCATGTAGTAACTATTTTTGCCCGCGGTTTGGACGACGTTTCACGAAGGTTCAGTTTGGAAATTAATTGTTAAGCAAATTGTCACCCTACGTCATTTTTCCGAGTTATGGCCATTTCATACAACTGTAATTTGAATTTTGAATATACGGACAATTTAAGTTAGTTACAGTTAATTTATTGTAATTACCTATTTTTTACTCAATTGTAGGTTATAGCCAAGCAAAAATAGCAAAGTTGAATCTAACAGATTGTTACCGAGCTTATCTCGGGGAGTTTACGCCGAATTTAGGCTAACTTTGCATTCATTTAAAACTATGATAATATTAATTTATCGTGTAGGGTAGTGACAGGGGAGGTATGTTAAAAAGTATACCGCGAAAAGTTCAACTCCGGGTAAACGTTTTTTTACGAAAACATCTACTTAATTTCAACTTTATTCGGTATAAAAAATATTAACAGACATATTTATATGGAGTATTTGTCGAAGAATTATACCTACATTACGGAAATTTTTCCACGGAAATTTCGTTAAAAAAAAGATCGCGATATTTTTCATTTGTTACTTCAAGCAAAAATATTAAACAAAAACGAAGAAGGGCAAAGGAGGAAGGAAGTTCGATATTTTGCTGATGGGTGATCCCAACAGGCGCGGGCTTGTAAAGGTATAAAATAAATATATCACGTAATCTGTACATAACCGATGGGGTAATTGCGTTACTAACAGTAGCAATGGCTTTCATTTTGACAGTAAAATTCAACTACATTATTTGCGTTATTTACGTTGTTGTGCAGCCAAATTTTTCGAGCAGATGAAGCAAACAAAACTTCAAACTTCTTTTGAATAAACTTCAAAATTATTCAGATTGTGATTGAAAGTGTCTTAGAGTTTGTGCTTGATAATTATCAGCGTAGGTAATTTATCATTTGAGAACTTGAGATCCATGTAAGAGCAATGTTCAGCTAAAATATGCAATTGTTTGGCAAGGTTAGGATAACATTTTAAAGTAGGTAGGTACCGCCTATGTAATAAGGTTTTTGTAAAATTTTTGTCTGTCTGTCTGTTTGTTCCAGCTAATCTCTGAGAGGGCTGAAGCGATTTTAACGGGACTTTCACTGGCAGATAGCTGATGATATAAGGAATAACTGAGATTAACTTTTATTTCTGAAAAAGGACATATTGCGTTGACCCCAAATAAATTATGATAAGCGGAAACTATTGATATGAAACCCACATTATGACAAATTGTAAACATGTTGTGTTTAAATAAAATAGAAATAATGTCCCATATTTATCTATGCCTTTCCCAATGTACATTTTGAGTGTGGCCCAGTGGTAACGGTCGCGAATTACGTGTTGTAGGTTGTGGGTTCGAACCCAAACAGGCACTTAGTGTAAATTATTTCATCAGCACCACTGCTCTCAAAACGGTGAAGGAAAACATCGTGAGGAAACTAGCATGTTCTAGAACCAAAAAATCGAAGACAATATGTGACGTCCTCCAACACGCTCTGGGCCCATGTGGTGGATTACGGTCCGATTCCTTTCATAGAGAGGATGCCTCTGTCCCAGCAGTGGGAACATTATAGGCTATGCAATTGGCTACACTAATCGGTATTGGCGGGAATATAAGTTAAAACGTAAAGTTCCAAAGTAACTGAATAGTTTGCTATTCAGTTTAATTAAAGTGCAAACTATCTCCCGTAAACTTGCAGTTTAGTTTAAGTGTTAACTATCAACTATCTAGCACGTCTGCATGTGTGTCTGTGTGTGTGTACTTGTTCTGAGACTATCTTCTGAACGTTCACTGTCCACGAGGCAGATATAGTTAAATAATGACTATAGCCCATAATATGTTGGTATAGTTAAAATTATGTAAAGTCTTCATTCTCAGTCTTCATTCATTTCAGTCTTCAGAACCAAGGTAACTGGCATAGCCCGAAGAATTGCCAAACTTAAGTGGCACTGGGCAGGGCACATTGCTCGCAGAACAGATGGCCGATGGGGCCGAAAGCACCCGAAAGGTTCTGGAGTGGCGACCGCGTACCGGAAGACGTAGCGTTGGTCGGCCTCCCACAAGGTGGACCGATAACCTTGTGAAAACCGAAGGGATCCGCTGGATGCGGGAAGCACGTAACCAGTCTAAGTGGAGGTGCTTGGGGGAGGTCTTTGTCCAGCAGTGCACGTTTTTCGACTGACATGATGAAATGATGATGAAAAGTCAAGGAAATTAATTTCTCAGTGAAAATCAACTTTTTTTTGTTATTGTTTTCCTTTTTGAAAACTGAGCCGATGTCGACTATTCTGCCAAGTGCCAGCGTCGACTACCAACTTTACCAACTAAAATTGTCTGTACCTATGTTCAAATCAATTAATCTGAGTTCAAATCACAACAGTCATTCGTTGACAGTTGTATGAAATTGACGTAGGGCTAGGATGTCATTTTGTTTTACAATTAATGTCACTGACCTCTATTAAACTTGTATGATAGAGGTCAGTGATTAATTTCCCTGTCCCAAATAATTTTTTAACCCCACAATATTTGTCGAGCTTGCATGTATACTCTGTGGAGATTCTTATGTCCGCACTAACCGTAGGTACCTACTTTTGCGTTCTAAAGTCCGATAGCAGTGATCTTGTAACCGAGCGAAGATTTAACTAAATTGAAAAATATCGTTTTGTGTCTCAGTATAGTTGTAGGAATAAGTTCACTAGTTCATGGTCTCGTTTACGGAATTACTTACTTGTTATACAGGTTGGCAGGGACATCGACGCGCTAACTGTAACCATCAATTTAGTACATGAAGTATCGAAATTTTTCTTTGGCTATCAAAAAAAAAAATCTGTTGTTTCATAGAAAACTGCAATACCTACGCGGTCAAAATGTATGGAAGAGCTGATTTTTTTAACGATTTTTCGACGAAAAATTTAATCGAAGGGGGGTTTAGAATCATGTACTGAATCCATGGTAACAGGTTGCGCGCAGTTCTTCATTTAAATATGGCAGTGGGCCAGACGTATCAAAGGATTGGTTACAGCAGGTCCTATATTTAATAAAAACTGACAGTTTGACAAGTTTTTCAAGTTTATTTCATACATTTCTGCCTTATTAAACAGCATTTGTCGTGAAAATGTGCCAATTTTGTAGCATTGTCAGTTATATTAAATAGGGCTCCGGAGTAGGTAAAGACCGTGAATCCGCAAGCATTGCGTGAGACGACACTTGTTGGACCGACGACCTTTAAAAGTCGGCTGGAAGCCTGGGACAGACTGGGAATGGAATGCGGGGACCTGCGCAACTTAAGGGTTGATTAGAAAATAGCGTCAGACTGCTGAAAGTAAACTTTTTAGGGCAGCCGTGAGGCACACATAATTGTACTTAGTTAAAACATGCTGCCAGTCTTCTGGGCACGTTTCCGGATGACAGCGATGCGGAAGAGTACTTACGACTCCTAAGTGTCCTTTGGTTTTATTTTTTATTTATTTGTATAGTAGGTTAGTTAGGCTTTTATTTTAGTATCTAGTGTATATAGTTATATTGTAATTATGTGTGTACAGATAAAAATTGAATTAATGTGTTAAAACATTATTTTCACTTTTTTATTTTGTTATTTGTATTTTGTGTTTCACGAATTGTGTCCAAATAAATGTTATTCTTTCTTTCTTTAGGAGAGACAGTATGTTTAGCAGCGGACCAAGACAGGCTGATGTAGGCGTTGTCACATCAAAAGGAATCCATCTCAATCTACTAGGAAGAAGTCAATTTACTTACACATTATTTGTTCTTATTATCTTTATGATTGCGAACATGTAACCTTGTAATCACATGTATTTATGTAGGTAGCATTCATGATAGACCGTTTGCGGTATCATAATAAGTGCAAGCAATTACCGATATTACCATGAACGCTCCCTCGATAAGGTGCGACGCGAATAATTTATATGATGTTTTCGTAGAAATTGTTCCACCAGAGTCGTGTCGCGAATGTCTGCGATAGCCTTTAACACTTTGCGGGACACTTAAAGCCCCTCGACGTAATAACAATAAAACTTCTATTGTGTCTCGTTCAGTTTAATGTGTTAATAGTTAATTTGTTTTCGCAAGATGGTAAACTAAACTTTCGAGACGTTTTCACCTTCTTAAAGATCTGCGCAGTGAGTACCTAATATCATAAATCAGGACTTTCTGTCTGTCCGTCTGTCGAGACCCTTTTTCTCAGGAACGCGTGGAGTTATTAAGTTGAAATTAATATCAAATACTCAGGGCTGCAATACCTTGCAGCAGTGAAAAAATCAAATTTATAAGTCAACGAAATCAAAAGAAACGGGCGTTTATATTCCGTTTATGTCGCATAAACGTGGAATACTCAAGCTATTTAGTAGCACGAAAGCATGCCGATTTCAAACAGATGCTCCTTAGTAGCACACAATTAGCATGTGAATACGGAAAGAGTTTGATTATTTGGCTTGTTAGTCGATTTGCACGAATTTACGCGTCCGAAACGGGCGAATCGTCACTTTTAAATAATATTATTTTTCCTATAGGCAACTCTCACGAATTGGCAATTTTGAATTCTATACAATAAAGTATAGAAAAAAGCACACTTCATGCGAGTAGCCTATAGAAAAAAATTATATTATTTAAATGTAACAATTCGCCCGTTTCGGGCGAAAAATTCGTGCGATCCGACTAATAAGCTGATGATTTTACACACACGGAGAGCATGCTATAATAAACTATAAATAAGCATACCTACTAGTATACAAGCATGTTTTTTTATCTAATAGCATGGCCTTTATGCTCTGCTTTTACTAGACTTAAGTATCTACTTAAAATTACAAATATTAAGTACGATTGAAGGAGCCAAGCATGTAACTGTACCTACCAGTGAGGTTTTGATTTATGATTGTACAAACGTCTCGATCACATAATTAATATGATTAACGTACTCAAAAGCACTAATGAGCGGTAGGTATCAGGCACACGTTGAAAATGGAATCTCATCTGATAAGGTAATGCAGTACCTACATAGCGCACATAATATGAGCATAATATTTACATAAATACTTATCTAATTATAGCACCATAAAGTGTAAACCTATGTTCACTAGAAGTGAAATCTTGTGATACAGACAGTCGCGAGCAAATATGTACTTATGTATAAACTTAGTAAAATTCAAAAGCGATTTTTTCGTAGCGTACTACCTACCAAACGTTGAATGAAATACCTATTAAAAAAAAAAATAGTCAATATATTCTGTATACATACACGATCAATCAAATTAATTTCACTTACTGCCGACCCCAGTAACCTATTGTAGCCAGTATAATTATAACTGCCAGTATAATATAATCATACAGATCGCTACTGATATAGGTTATAAGGACGTTAACACCAGAGATAGATAGGTTTTCCTACCTCCAGTATGCCAAAACTGGTGATAGATAGGTACTTGGGTTCGGCCGTTAAGTGTAATTAATAATAAAAATATGTACGTGAAATATGTATAAAAAATACAGAATGAATGTATGTTTGTAAAAAATTTACACTGTATGTATGTATGTAGGTATGTATATACCTTGTGCAGTCGTAAATCGAGATGCAAATTGTATAACTTGCATAGTCATGCAAATTATACAATTTGCATAGTCTACAACTCTGCGAGCGTGACAGTGACAGTGAGAGTGCCAGTGTCCACCTAATTTTATTGCCCTTGGCTTTGAACGCAAGTGTTCGCTAATCCGTACACAATGGGCGAATCTCTGCGATGCTTTTTTGGTCGTTTTATGATCTACATGATGCAAACGGTAGTGCTTCTTTCAAATGAGAGGGTTTTTGGATCCCATTTTCACCCGTTATCAAAACCACCATCAGGTGTAAAAGTACCTTGACCTACTTTATAGAGCTCAACTGCCCCGTTGGTCTCGTGGTCGACTGCTGAGCGTGGGGTCCTGGGTTAGATTCCCGGGTCGGGCAAATTGTTATTGAATTTTACCATTAGGAATTTCTTAGTAACAGTCCGGAGTTTGGAAGTTGCGGTGTGCGGAAAGCACGTTAAGCCGTTGGTCCTGAACCTGATCTCTCTCCGGTCGTGTCGGATTGCCGTCCCATCAGACTATGAGAGTGAAGGAAGAGGGAGTGCACCCGTGTCTGCACATACACTTGTGCATTATAATATCTCCCGCGCCAAAGAATTAGTCTCCGTTGAGATTGGCCATCGTGGCCAAAATAAGGTCTGGAGAACTTTATAGAGCTGAAAATGCTGAGATGTTTAGAATACTACCATAAAATCATTCTAGGTCATGCAATCAGATTCACTTTGATATTTGCTACTTGATCAGCTCAGCTAATAAAATTCAATGTCCCCCAGCTTCAGCATCCACCACCACTCACTGTGCCTGCGTGGCGGCTTCAAGGCCCAGTCCTTCTCACAAGGAGGTGACCTGTACAGTGGGAAAATTATAGACTGTTTAAGCAGTTTCAGCAAGAGTTTCAAAGCTATAGTTATCTGCAATGCAGTTATTTTCTATAATTTAATTGGTTCGAAGTAAGTACATTTGAAACTCATAGCCTCGATCGATAACCCTGAAACACTCAAACACGCTTTTGTACATACATATCTTCAATATCTTCGCATTATCATTGTTAAAGATTATCGAACTACTACTAGCTTCTGCCCGCGACATCGCTTGCGTGGAAGTCGTAAGACCACCCAACCACTAACCACCACAATATACTAAAATAACTTATAAACACAGCTGGGACTTAGGCTTCCTTCGCACGCGGGCCCAATGCGAGTAGATAGAAGTTAGTCGCTTGTCTACTTTTCTTTATTTCTTGCTTGCCAATTTTTTCAAAATGCTACAACAAATGTTTCGTTTTATTCCCCATGTGACCACTTTTTTAGTCTCTATATCTTCCTAAATTACCCTCGCGTGTTTTTATCTATATATTTCATTACTGCTCGTTCCTAGTGAGCAAATATTAAAAACTGACAAAAAGTACTTTAATCGAAGGATAGAATCTTATTGAATACAGTAGCTCTAGCTATACCTACATATTCAGAACAGACATAAATAAATAATCTGTAACCCCGAACACGCAAACACACATTTCTTCCTTTATTATGGTTTATTACATGGCTCCTATCACACAGCACAATAATCTTTTCATAACACATATAGGTACGTGGATATATTATGGACAATAATAGTAAACGTCCCTTCTTGTTTACAGATGATGATCTGTTTACGTACCCATTGTTTACCTGCCTGAGGCTGATTATGCAGGCGAACGTGCATTAAATCTATTAAGCCAACGAACATGCCAGCTTTGACGTTTATTAGGTAGGTATTTAGCAACAGCGGGGCAATTGCGTAACACACTAACAGTAGCAATGGTTTTCATTTTGACACTTCAACAACATTCATTGCGTTATTTACGTTATTGAGCGGACAAATTTTTCGAACAAATGAAGCAATGGATTAGCAATATCATTCAAAATTATTCAGATTGTGATTGAAAGTGTGTTATGCAGGGATAACAAAGAGAGCTCCGTAGGTATATGGTACAACGGGCTTGTTCTCGAACACTGCAACCTGAGACCGCTGAGATTTTACTATGTCACTAAGCAAACAAACTTTTTGAAAAACATCCTCTTCTTATGGGCTATAAAAAGAGCTATCAACATTCAAAAAAATATTCAGATGTGCTCGTCTAATGTTTGATAAAGCTGGCAAAGATGGAAAACCACAATTACTAACATCAACGAAAAAAATTAAATTAACGCCTTGTATCGTCGTATTACATTTTTTACCGACTTCTAAAAGAAGGCGGTTATCAATTCGTCTGTAAATACATTCGTCATTAAATTTCTGAAAAAACGACTTGTGTAGCGAGAAATTGTACTTGTCGATTTTGACAAATTAACACAGCATGTATTTATTGTACCAGTCGATGGTGTCGCTAATAAGGATCGGGTATTTTCTCGTGGTCCTACTATTTTGTCCTACCAGTAGGTCCACGAGGGTATGTTATTGCTGTTGGTCCTACTGAAGTTTAGAAACTAAAATGTACCTCCTGTATAATGAAATTGACTGGATAGGTGAGGGCGTGTCTCAGTTTCAGTCTTCATAAGTACTGCTTTCTTAGTGAGTCAACATCACTTTTAGTACCTACATACCTCTTTTTAAAAATATCGTTGATGACATATTACTTCTTTATAATTTATCTAATAAAAAATTACCGGTTGTTTTATTAACACCATGAATTAATTCTAATTGAGATTTTAGAATGTTATCAAGTACTTCATTATTAAAATATTAATGAAATGTTTTTTTTTTTTTGTTAATAAACCATTTACTTAATCAATATCGTAATTTGTATCTGTATTATTATCAATGAGAAAAAAAATATTTCATTTATACCAGCATGGGCACTTTGGCATTGGCAACTTCTTATAAAAGCGGATACTGTTTATAAGAAAGGACTAGCTTGTTTTAGTTAGGTATCACAATTTCATGTTTACTACGTGTATTTATACTTATTATGGAAATCGCTTCTTATTTTGAAAAGTCCTAAGTTTTTGCGAACATACAAAATGCTTTCTAAGATATAAAGAGAAGGCAGTATGAAGACTGAAACTGAGACACGCCCCACACCTATCCAGTCAATTCCTATATACAGGAGGTACATTTTAGTTTCAAAACTTCAGTAGGACCAACAGCAATAACATACCCTCGTGGACCTACTGGTAGGACAAAATAGTAGGACCACGAGAAAATACCCTAAGGATCATATTCTGGGAAGTAATAACACACGAAAGAGTAAAGTGTTCCGTGATGAATTACGAATATCGATGAAAATGTATGAAAAACGGTATCAGTAACTTTTACTTACTTTTAAACGCCTTGATTATCCTTATAAAAATTGTCCAAATTTGAGTTTTCGAAACGGTGAAGGAAAACATTGTGAGGAAACCGGCGTGTCCTAGAACCAAAAATTCGATGACATGTGACATCTACCACCCCGCACTGGGCCCGCGTGGTGGGCCGCGTGGCGGCCCACTCCCTCTCACAGAGAGGAGGCCTGTGTCCCAGCCAGCAGTGGGAACGTTATAGGCTGATTATGTATCTTTTTAAAATTTGTCCAAATCTGAATTTTCAGTCTTCAGATTTGGGGAAAGCCCACGATTTCTTCATCAGATATGGGTTTAGCCGCGCGTGATCATATCAAAATCAAAGGCTCTGAAGATCACATTATTTTTGTTCGTTTTTGAAATCTCAATACTCGGTTATCAACTTTCCGCCCAGCATATGCTTGCCTAATAAATGCCTCTGAGCTCCCACTACCAATACTGTAGTGTTAGCTTGTAAAATGTATAAAAGTTTATTTCACTGTAAATAAGTAAATAAAATATATAATAATAACAATACTCATTTAGTATGAAAATCGAACAACCAGTCTTACCAAGCGGTTTCGTATTACCCAGTAACTGGGTTGTGGAGGTCAGATAGGCAGTTGCTCCATGTAAAATACTGGTATTCAGCTGCATCCGGTTAGACTGGAAGCCGACCCCAACATAGTTGGGAAAAGGCTAGGCAGATGATGAACAATACTCATTTAATTCAGATAAGTATCCATAGAGTTCACAGACATTTAGAGTAGGATATTAGTACACGACTAGTCTAATTATTACACTATCATAAAAAAGTTACAATTAAAGCGATAGAAATAATATTTGTATTTATGTTCAACAAAATAAATCCAATGCGAAAGCACCACAAATTACATTGCATGCTTTTTAACAACTTGCATGCTATTTTTTGTGTGTATACTCATGTTTGAACAAATAAAAATTATCTATCTATCTATCTATCTATCTATGCATTACCTCCATTGCTTTCGTATTGGACTATCAATACTTTCATAAATTGCCCTCAGAATCTACAGTTATCTTTGCATCAGGGAGGCAGCTCCCTTGCGCAGGATTGCGAAATAATCATTTGTACGAGGCTCAGTAAACTGATGCACTACAGAATCGGGGCAGCGGCAACAGCTCTCTGAAGGCATTATTGAAAAAAAGCACACGGAGGATGTCATAGGTTCTCCGGGTATACTTTACAGGTATACAGGGTTATTAGAAAAACACCAACAACGTCTTAAGAGGCCATTGTACTCATCATTATGGACAACTTTTACTATGGGACCAAACCTGAAATCGCGAAAAAAAAATCAGCTGTTCCTACATTTTGACGAGTTATACGAACATAAATATAGGGAACAGCTGATTTTTTTTTGCGATTTCAGGTTTTGTCCCATAGTAAAAGTTGTTCGTAATGATGAGTACAATGACCTGTAAAGAGGTTGTTGGTGTTTTTCTAATAACCCTGTATACGAGTACGTGTCAAATCAAATCAAATCAAAATATTTTTATTTCACATAAACCAACATGGGCACTTATGAAACGTCAGATGCTAGGTGCACGGTTCCAATTGGTCGTTTCCTATGGAGAAGAACCGGCAAGAAACTCCATGGTTACTCTTTTAAAAAATAATTGGCTTTTACAATGTTTTCAAGTTACAGTAGGTATGGGAGGACAACGTAGGCCTGTCAACAAGTACAGGTAAGTACTTGATACAATAAAAAATGGTCTACAGATCTAAAGTCTAGGTACAAGGCTTACAAAGTCCTCACATTTACAAAATAAGAATGTATCAAAAGGATAAATAAAATATAAAAAACTACTAAAACCAAGAGATATGATTGCCATTTCAACTAATAAATAGGTGAAAAATTAAAATTGTCTGTATATAATGTCAAATAATAAAAAGATTATGTCAAAGAAGTATGTACAAATAAAAAATAAACATCGTAATTTGAGAACAGTTAATAGACATTTACGTAGTTATGCCGTTAATGAGGTGCCAGGGAAGCCACATGTGCAGAAGGAATTATTGTCGACTTGAGAACCTCCTTATAAAAGACATAATATTTCGACAGAAGCTGGCAAAAGTTATTATAGCAGTTAGTTAGGCGAAGGATACGAATTTTTCAAGTTAAGATTATATTTATAAATTTTACGTTACATTCAAATTAATTAATTTTACGGTTTTGCTTATTTATGTGTTCGGTTTTTTTTTGTTGCTGAATGGGCCTGCCCTTGATCTCGATTACGCCTGATGGAAAGTGATGGATCAGGTCTGTGATGGAACGGGTGTGCCCAGAAGATGCATGTTTTATTATTGGTAAGTAAAAATCCGTGTTTCATTTCAGTAAGGTATAAAAACTCCTAAGTTTGTATAGGTACAGTCTATCCTTTTCTATCTGACGTAGGAAAAAGATTGATGACTGTTTTCTATGACAGGTTCCTATCAAGGCGGTTAAAAGCTTCTATGTGACTGGCATATATTCATCATTAATTAGTTTGAATAGGTGTTGATTAAAGTCGCTGCGTATGTACCTACCATTACACGTGTTAACATTGGAAATGTCTTTTCGTTCGCTCCAGTGTAGGCTCCGATTTCAGGAAAAGGGCAATCCCCTTATATCTCGTAGCGTTGTGAAGATATGATATTCAAAAAAGGCTCGAAAGACGCGTATTCACGACAGCTGTAAGGTGCAAAAAGAATTATTCGAGAAAGTCAAAAATGAAAAAAGTTACGGCAGACATAGTTTTTTTTTCCGAATTTTGATTTTGGCGCTTGATATTTTCGAAACGAGGAATGATATCAAAAATTTGAGAAAAACTCCTCGGGACAATTTAGTCAGCTACAATTTGAGCCTAAAGCAAGACGATCGGTTAAGGGTTTGCCCTGTAGCCTAACCTTTTAACATTAAAAATGTTTTTTCAATCGCTTCTGTACCTATAGCCCCTATTTTTACTAAAAGTGCGACATGGCCCTAGTGTCGTGAGTTCTAGGGCTACGAAAGTGGTTGAGGTCTCAAAAGATGCGTCTAGTCAAGGATTATAAGATAGTGATAAAAAAAAGTTAATAACGTTTTTTGAAGAACCAAAAATTCGAAGATGTCACATCATCTACCAACCCGCACTGGGCCCGCGTGGTGGATTACGACCCACTCCCTCTTACAGAGAGGAGGCCTGTGTCCCAGCAGTGGGAACATTATAGGCTGATTACGATTACGAACGTTTTTTGAAAATTGCGAAAATGTAAAAAAAATCCGCATTTTGTCAGGGTCTTTTGGCATTAGATCGCTTATATCTCGAGAACTATGACCGATATAGAAACATTAAAAAAAAACCTCGGGGTATTCCCCAAGGGTTTTTATTTTTTCAACCAATTCAATAGAGTTGGGCTACATTTTAAAATAAACCGGACTTCTCTATCTCTTACGGCCTAGGCAGGAAGGTGCCCTTGCAGTCGCAGGCCGCGCGCTCCTTAGATGCGCATCGCGTCGCTGAGTTGTTATGGAATGGCAGTGTAGTTACTCAAACTATAGCTTGTAAAGAGATAAGATAAGTCAAAGAATGTTCTTTGACTTATCTTATCTCAACAACACATTATCATGACATTATCATGTGATAATGTTATCAAATTCGTTTATTTGTTTTACACACACAGAGATAACAGCAACATACAGGTTGCAAGACGGATTTTGCAAACATCTCTATTACCGCTTTTATCAGCTTGCACAGATCTGTAGAGAGCATTCTTTGCAGATGACCATCTTTTCAGTAAACCTAAGTAAAGCTACGAATATTCTTACTTACAGGTCTTTACAGGTACTATACCTACTTTGGTCACTTCATGGTTTCAGGAGCGAATTCAAACCGTGCCTGTACATGTTGTTCAGTCTCTCTAATTGGTACCAACGCGGCAACGTCAGGAGTATCACACGGTTCTGATTTAGGACCGATACTGTTTGCTTTTTTTGTCACAGATGTTGTAATGGGGAGAATATAAAATATTAAATTAGAATGCAAACATTCTTGTATATTTATCAACATTTATTTACGAAACCGTCTAAACACGTACATTAGAAAAATACACTATGTACTGTTATTCATCCTATCTCATAAATCACTTCATTCAATATACACGCAATACCGTCTAGCTTAGTTATTATTTAGGGAAACGTTACGTTATGGTCGTAACGTCTAATTTTAACTTCAGAACTTCTTGAGTAAGGAAACGACGGTATTCTTCAGTTCTGTGTAAGCTAAGAGGGCGTCCATGCCACTGAAAACTCATATTATGAAGATGTACAACTTAAAAATGTTGTCGATTGCTTGAACTTGATTAGAAATAAGATAACGTAACGAATGAGACTTTAATCATTTCTTGACACAGCTCATAAGAGAGATCACACAATTTAGGAATAAACTCCTTAAAAAATAATAAGTGAAAAAAAAATCTCTGGGATAACTTACTTTTCACGACCAATTCCAGACTCTTTGACACCTCCGAATGGCGACTGCCGGGTAAGTGCTAAATATGTGTTGACCCTGTAAAGTAAATAATAATAAAAAAAATACGATTACGATTATGAAACTTCATTCACTTTATTCTATTATTAATACCAATTTAGACAAATTGAGTGTTGTTCAGTTGTATTTTCTTCCAAACTTCCGGTAGGTATTTTAGTACATACCTTATCACCTTGGCGACTTTGGCGATGACGGATCCATCATGAGTGTTAGGCCCGGACTCCACTGAAGCGGAGCTGGGTGGAGCGGAGCGGAGACGTGCAGGAATCGACCAATCACAGACGAGACGAGTGACGCGATAAGGATTTCAACCATTCGCTTCGCACAGCACACAGCACACCGCACACATCTCCGCTTTGGTGGAGTCCCGGCCTAAGTGTCGAAGGTTTTGCCGCTCGTCGCGTTCACCCACTCGTTGTCAATGAATAGCTGAAAACATATAATTCATAATACTAGGTGTTTTTTTTATATCCCATAACTCTAGGGTATGAATGAGACCATATCAAAGAATCAATTCAATTACCTGTCATTTTGTTTTTGTTTTCATTTTTCATACAAAATAATTCGACAATGTCACGATCAATAAAACACCCTTACGTGAAATATAACAACGTCGCATTTTCTTAGCTTTAAATATGAATGATTGGGTATGAATGAAAATGAATTACTAGTATTTTTTTTCTTTTTTGTATTTTTTTTATGAATTTTTAGATAATACATGATATCTTCCAAACTATGCATTTTTGGACCAGTTTTTTTGTATTATTTTTACTTATAGAATATAACCATAGAAATTGGATATATAAAAAAACAGGTTTTATAAGGACCCTTTATTTTAAAACAAAAGGTTGCAAATTACTGTCATCTCTAAAAAATAACGGCAATTCCGTTAAGTATTTCAAAATGAACTACTATTTATACAGGGTGGCGGAGACATCGACGCACAAAATGTTACCATGGAGTCAGTACAAGGTTCTGAACCCAGGGGGGTTATTAAAAAATAAATTATCTGTTCAGTACATTTTGACCGCGTAGGTTACACTTTTCTACGAAACGGCGAAAAGTTTCTACCATAGATGTGCTGAATTACAAAACAATTAGCTAGCAATTTGGTAATTTTCAATCACGCTACTTTGCCAGAATATTATTTAAATACTAGTATACTACTACTATAACATTTTGTTGATATTTTTGTAAGACTCGTTGCTACTAAGGTTCTAATATGTGTATACTAAGTTGTACCGTAAATTGTTGCAACTTTGCCAACTAAGCCCAAGTTTGCCTATTTCGTTTCAATTACGATAATTCTCGTTTGATTAGGATTTCTTATTTTCTACCAGTTGGTAGTAACTTTACGTTAATAATCTGTCAGCTGTGCAACAAAAACCGTGCGAGTGGGTGGTCTGATTTCCTGTAACTTTTACATTTTTAGCTAAAGAAAAGGTGTTTTCATGCAGAAATAACTTCAATGGGTAAGAAAATACTGTCTATTATCCGTATGGTTTGATATTTTTATGAAAAAGACTTGATTTCATCAAACTAACTTAGTAGGTAATGTTGTGCATTGTTTTGGAAATTTGAGTGACACAACTTTGCCTGGGCTTAACTTGATTAGATCAAACTAACTTAGTAGATAATGTTGTGCACTGTTTTGGAAACTTGAGTGACACAACTTTGCCTGGGTCTTGGGCTGTCACTTGTCGGATTTTATTAATGGTATATTTTTCATATAAGATTTCATTCACAAAACATATCTGGCGAAATGTGGTGTATTATAGACCTCTACCTACTTACGGGATTACAGGCGTAATTTTGTGTTTAGTTCTATATTTAAGAGGAATGTGGAAAATCCAAATACAAAAAATGAAAAATCCTAAGTAACAAGTCGTAATTCGAGGTTTGGCTCTCGCCTATTTCCTCCTCCAATATTGGTCCAATTTAAAAGATATTTCATAAACTGAATAAGAAGGATATATACTTACTGTGTCCCTATGTTTTCTTTTTCATTAATTGTTGTTAAATTTGTACACTAGGCCTCTAATGACAGCAGTTCTAGTGCTTATAAAAATAATGTATCATTAAAAAGGAAAACATAGGGACATACAAGTAGTTACTATTTATTATTCTGCAAAAAATTATTGCTTTATAGTAACCTGAAAGAAAACAAGCGAGAGCGTTTCTATGGAGAAACGACCGCCCGCATTTCCTCTTAAGTACCTAAGTCTTAATTCTATGCAGTTATATGAAAAATGGGAAACAATAATAAGCGAAGCAGGAGAAAACCAGGAGCTCGTAATTATGTTGATTACAAAAATTAAATATCAACATTATATTTTTTTGATATATCTTTCTAGGCAAAGTTGTGTCTCTTACCTAAAACTTTGCCTACCACTTTAGGTGCTTGTGATTCAAATAAAACAGCAAGATTTAAAGACATTTGGTGGGGAGTTCTATATTTGCCAAGGCATAAGGTCTGTTTTCCATTTAAAACTCATAGAAAGCCATTATAATAAATAGGTTCAGAGATTCGAACAGAAAACGTCAGTATCGAGGCAAAGTTGCAGCATTTTACGGTATATGTTTTAGGCAACCTTTATAAAAATGACCTTTTTCCGCCCCTGAACACCGGTTCAGGGGCGTAAAAAAATAATTTTAAAGCCATGTCAACAAAAGAATTGGCAAAGGATGCCATTATTATGTATCACAGAGTTTAATGTCCATGTCCCAAGGACCGGTATTATTCTATATGCTTGATAGTTATAGTTTAAAAGGAGTTGTTTTTTGAAAATTAACAAGACATATAACATACTATCACGCTGGCAGTCAGGCAGGTTAGACTGGAAGCCGACCCCAACATAGTTGGGAAAAGGCTAGGCAGATGATGATGATGATGACATAATATCACGCTGTAATCCCCGGATGGTTAGGCAGAGTAATACTACTCTATACGTGCACATTAAATAGTGATAAAAACCATTTTAATTAAGTTCTTCAACACTAAATGCCCGAGCTTTATTATAAACTTTTGTATTTTATACTAGCTTCTGCCCGCGTCTTCGTCTGCATGAAATTTCTTGTTCCCCCGACCCAACCCATCGCATCGCATCGCCAGCCAGTGCTATTACTTCGTTTTCGCTTAGCGTAGTTTCTGCCTTTTTTCCCTTTGCTCGGCTCGCAAGGGTCGTACCGTGATATTAAATAGCCTAAAACCTTTCTCAAGAATTGGGCTATCAAATGCAAAAGATTTTTTTAATCCGATTCGAAGTTCCAGAGATTAGCACGTTAAAAAAAAAACTCTTATACCTTGATTTTAGAATTTAGATAAATGTGTATTCGGGCCAATTTTTAAGTTAATAGATCAGTGGAATAATATTTTTCAAATAAACAGTGTCCTCCTTTTTCTTTGACGACACGGGAGAATTAAAAAAACCGGCCAAGTGCGAGTCGGAATCGCACACGAAGGGTTCCGTACCACCGTACAATATTTAACACTACATATATAAAAAAAATCACGTTTGTTGTATGAAAGCCCCCCTTAAATATTTATTTTATTTTAATTTTATTATTTATTATTAAAGTGAAAATACAACTGAGTATTTTGTGAATATTTCAAGTGCCTACCAACAGGTAGGCACTTGAAATATTCAGTTACCATTATTGATATCGAGCAAAAAAGGGCAAAAAAATCGCGTTTGTTCTTATGTGAGCCCCCCTTGAATATTTTTTTTTGTATTTTTTGTTATAGGGGCAACAGAATTACAGAATTTGTGAAAATTCCAACTGTCTAGCTATCGCGGTTCTTGAGACACAGCCTGGTGACAGACAGACGGACGGACAGACGGAAGGACAGACAGCGAAGTCTTAGTAATACGAGTAGTTTGGGTACGGAACCCTAAAAATCGTTTGGTACGCGTTTCCATTGTACATTAGATATTTATTCCATTTTCGAGTTAATTGAAGCAAGCAGTACCTAAAATCCCAGCTTTATTACCCTTTTCCGGGGTGCAGAAGGGTAATAAAGTTTAGTTTTTACTGCTGCTTGATTGTTAAGAGACCCTGAATTACGTACTTATTCATTATTTTTTGTTTTAAAATTAGTACCGAGTTTCGAGTTAATCCGGTAGCGCCATTACTAACTTTGACTTTTAACTTTGTCACCCTCTAAATCCCCTGTAAATGCTGTTTAAAAAAACTAAAAATGCCAATCTTTATTATTCACTGAAGAAAATATTGCCAAGTTTCAAGTTTATTAACCAAAGGAATAAGATTTATCGTATAATCTGTATCCCCTCTTTCTCACCTCTGAGGAGTGGAATTTTGTAATATCGTTTGGGATGATTCCGTTACTTAAACTAAAGATTATTTATACCAAATGTATTATAGGTACCGATACAGATGAATTGAGAAAATCATCCTATTTTTGAAGTCGGTTAAAAAAAATGAGACGAAGAAAAAGAAGAGTAGGCACGGTAAGCTACAAAAGCAATATATACATTCAGTCAAAAAAGTATCGGGAATGGATGATCTGTTTATGGTTCCAAATTCAATTTTTGTTTTTTTTTTGTTGTTTTTGATTGGCACAACTGTTTTCCATTTTGGCGCGGAGAGTTGCATCTGTCATTTAGTTTAAATACAGTGCTGTTTTTAGTTAGATCATATCTAGTGTGTATTGCGAATTTCATAATGGACAAAAACATTGAACAAATAGTTTGTCTTAAATTTTGCATCGCCAATGGAATTTCGTGTTCGAAGTCACTGAAAATGTTACAGAAGGCTTACGGTGAATCGACTTTATCAAAAACACGTGCTTATGAGTGGTACAAAGCGTTTAAAAGAGGTCGAGATATACTGGAAGATTTGCCTCGCCCTTGTAGGCCATCAACGTCTCTAATTGAAGTTAACATCGCAAAAGTGAAGGGAATAATTACTGAAAACCCCTTTTTTTTTTGGGTGGGAAATTATCAAGTAATTTCTCCCGCTCTGGGCGGAGCGAGAGGGTGTGTCAGATTCTTACTGACTAAAACCCACCCGTCTTCCTTCAGTTGCCTGTGCCAGGGGCCACGGTGTCTCTTACGAACAACCCGCGACCCCGACAGGCATCGGCCCTAGCGGACCCCGTCAGTTAGTGCTGACATCTCTTTGAGGCTTACCGAAAATATAAAAATTGTTTACTCAAAATTGTAAGTAAATAAATAAACGTACTATTCTTATTCATAAGTTGTACTTACTTATTTTCTCATAGAGGGTGATAAAAAGTAGAGTGTCCACCTCGGGAGCAACACTATTGACGTACTTCAAATCTCTCGCTGCGCTTAGGGTTCTACATTAGAACCCCTCGCTGCGCTCAGGATTCTACTCTAAAATCCTTCGCTCCGCTCTGGATTCAAAGAAACACTCTCGCCTTCAAAATAGTTGTTTGCTCCCTTGGCAAACAATCTACTATTTGCTGATTGGATTATTCTTTGGCGTAAGTGTATAGTTTCTGAAGGAGCATACTTTGAAGGGGATAAAATAAATTTGGATGATTAAATAACATTTTGTGTATTATTGATTTTTTCCCGGTATTTTTTGACTTGTAAAGTAAAAGGATCGAAACGATTTTTGTAACATTTTCTTCTTCTTGGTGGTTTTTCACGGTTCATTTCATCAAAAACATCAAAATAATGCAAATAATCAACCAATGAGACTGAGATTTGGATGCGAACGTTCCTAAAAATTAGTGAAATTGCCCGCCAGATCTCCGGTTACTAAGGTTACGCGCTCACTATAAAAGGGTTGATGACTGAATAACAGCTGTGTAAGTTCTTATACAATAAAAACTCCCGCTATAACAGATGTGTACAACTGAACTGTCACATATCTTTTATTGGTAGAGTAAGCGTTATAACTCCGGTATACGTCGTCCGTAAAAGTTTATTAGTGAGGCTGGTATATTTCACTGTAAACAAGTAAATAACAGAGAGCAGTGGTGGCTAAGTGGTAGCGGTCTCGACTTAGGTACGAGTTGTAGACATGTAGGTCGTGGGTTCGAACCCAGGCAGGCTCTTTACTTTGTGTAAATTATTTCATCACCATTGCTCTCAAAACGGTGAAGGAAAACATCGTGAGGTAACCAACATGTCCTAGAACCAAAAATTCGAAGACATGTGACATCTACCAATCCGCACTGGTCCCGCGTGGTGGGTTACAGCCCACTCCCTATAACAGAGAGGAGGCCTGTGACCCAGCACTGGGAACATTATAGGCAGATTATTATGTAGGTATTATTTTACTGTAAATAAGTAAATAACAAAATTAAATATACACGCGTTGACTTGAGAATCTCCTCTTATTTTTCGTCGATTGAAAAGTTCAAATACAATTTAGGACCTATTATTATTGCGAACTGAGAATGAAAACAACTTCTACAGAACTTCGTACTGGTGGAGCGTAAAAGACATAAGTCAACAGACGTTGGCAAAAGTTATTATTGTAGTTAGTTAGTTATAGAAAGTTAGGCGAAGGATTCCAGAATTTTTCATATTAACATTTTCATAGGTACGCGTGTACCTATGAAAATGTTATGAGAATTGTGAAAATTATGTTCGTAAGTTATTGACACGAGCAAAGATATGGTAGAAAGGTCAAAATTAGAATTAAGTAGTAAACTTTTGACAAGGTGAGGCTTACACAGGTATAAGCCGGTTGAAGGGTGAATATGAAGACAGACAGTTTTTTTGTTTTGACGGGCTTTGGAAATCTTATGGACAATGGGCCGTCACAATCATCGTCGTGGGCGGCGTGCGAGCGAGACTACGCCTATGTATTTACGAACATAGCATTCGGCCGTCGTCGGTGACAATGACACACGGCTGCACGTCGCCGGTCGCGGTCGGCGTGTGGTCTAAGGGTATTTCTCGTATTTTTAAGAACGTTCACAGTCTGACATCAGTCTCAATCTGTCAAAATTACCTCCAATTTCCCGACATTTTTATTAACATGATTTTGACATTGATTGTCGCTGAGATGAGATTGAGAATTTGCGACAAAATTTTTGACGTTTTTAACCGACTTCAAAAAAGGAGGTTCTGTATTCGACCCGTATGTATGTATGTATGTATGTATGTATGTATGTATGTATATTTGTTTGTCCGCGATTTTCTCAAAAACTAATGAACCGATTTTGATAATTCTTTCACTAATGTGATCTACATACTTTCAGAAAGGTTTTAGTATATAATACATTATATAATTATTCTTATGTACGATGTTATATGCATAAATGTACTGCATCTCCGGCATTTCTATGCGAATTTTGATGATTCTTCTAGTCGGTGTCTTCAATTCCTCAATGCACTAGTGTTATTTGAATTTGTGTGGAGTAGGTACAACTAAAAAGTGAAAAATAAAAACTTTTTTACAAAAAAAACAACCGACTTCAAAAAAAACTACAAAGTGATAAATAACTTTAATTTCGGAAGTCGGTGTCGTTGGTTCCGCATTTTCGTTTTTTGTTTGACACCGACTTCCGAAATTAAAGTTATTTATCACTTTGTAGTTTTTTTTGAAGTCGGTTGTTTTTTTTGTAAAAAAGTTTTTTAATTACCGGAATTAGTCTTGGGCAGACCAATAGCGCTGCGGTCTGCCTGAAGACTAATTCCCGAAGAAAAGATTGGTCACATCATGCGCGACTAAGAAACATTTTATTAAACCAGTGTCAGTTGTCTACCGTTGTTTTAGGCTAAGTGAGTATAATTAAAGAAGACGTGCTTCAATTTCACTTTACGAGGATCCCTTTGTAATCAGAAAAAAAACTTCTATGTGACTGGCATATTGTCCTTGTTTTAACATTGTTTATTTAGTTCTAATAGGTTTTTAGATCTGAGTAGGTATATATACAAGTATGTCCTACAATAGCAAGTATGACGGAATTGATTATGTGGTGTTCAAAATTTTAGGCTGGTGCGAAAGGTAATCTAAACTTCGAAACTGAATCAATCGTGTTAAAGCATTGTACTGCAGCATTGACTTATATATTACTTACTTTTGAAATCATTGTACTGCAGTTACGTCGCTTGCCGCTGGCGACTTGACTACTAATGTTAACATTATAGTGTACATAGAACATACTCTCTTCAAAAATTATCTGATGAAAATGTAAGCAAATGCGCAAAAGCAAAAAACAAACCTGTGGATTCCAATTTTTAGTGACACTATACAAATTGATCGATTATTTGAATACTTACATCCGAAATTCTAATTTAAAATCTCCTTAAAGACGTTTTTCATTTGACAATAATTGAGGTACCAACTTTTCATCGATGATTTTTATTTACGGTTTATCTGATAATGTCATTCGAACAATATTTGTTGGAAATACTGGTTAGATATAAAAGATGTAATCTTCTAAATAGAGATAAAAATGCGTTACTAAAGTGAGTGATGATTGCGTAAGAATTTCAGGGTTTGTTTAAACTTTCATAAGACTTATTGAGGCACTGTTCTACACGTAATTTAATAAGCGATGACACAAAAGTGGTTTTGTCTGGAGAGGAGTAAAACGTTTGTTTCATAATAAAGCATTGCATCAATGTAATAAAGGATCTTATTGTGAACAAAGATTACACAGTTATTAAGGTTGTTTCTTAAATGTTCTCTACTACTACCTAAAATATGATCTGTGTTGCTAAAGTCTACAACTCTACAGTATTTCAATTGAGTTAATCCGCCGGGGACGTCGCATTATATTATCTGTGGCCGGGGTAATTATTGCGCAACAACAAATGCTAATGCTATTCATTTTGACAATTCAACTATATTCATTGCGTTATTGACGTGGTCGAGCAGATGATTTCTTCAAACATGAAGCAATGGATTACGAATTTCCTTCAAAATCCTTCGGATAGTGAAAGAAAGTGTGTTACGCAATTAGGGTGCTACTTTATATTCCGCTCTTGAAAATTAAACAATTGTTTACTCACAAAGGAAGATTTATTATCATCAAAGACAGCCGTTACTGCTTGAACAAGAGCTTGAGCATACGGATTAGTATAAGTCGACCATTAGGTATGAAATAAATCGCAAAATTTATGAAATTTGTTAATTACTAGCTGACCCTGGCGAACTTCATACCGCCCCACCAGCCGCTCTGCCCCCGTTTTTTACATCTCTGATATCTTCTAAGATATTCATTTTAAGGATATGCTGTAAAGGGCAATTTTGATCTACATGAAATGCACAACGTACGAGTATGTATCTAATATATTTAATTGGATAAGGAATAGTACTGTATTGATTAAAATAGTTTGGTAAATAACCAATTTTTTTTTTGTAATATTTAAAAGATAAAAATGGTTACTGTGGGTTATCTTTAGAAGATACCCAAAGATACCTGAACATATAACACTTTTTATCGATCTTTTAAAGATAAACAATTCCGCCAGCGCAATTTAGCCAGCGTTTTCAATATAAGCGCCCAAAAATATGTTTGTTAGGATATCACATTACAAATCTTTGAATTTCTCGGCTTTTCTCTATAATACTCGAATCATAATATGCATGTATTATACATATCGACGCTTGAAAGGCAAAATTGAATAAGCGACATAGGACTAACTTTACAGGCGAACAATTTAAAGTTTAACTTTTCAGAATAAAAAAATAATATTTCCAAAATAGTACCTAATAATTACGCCTGTGTGGGATGATTACAAGAGTTTAAATGTTTTTTTTTTCTGAAACTTTTATCCGTTCTCCTGTAAAGTTAGCCATATGTCGCTTAGTCAATATTGCCTTTCAAGCGTCGATATAAACCTTCCTCTTGAATCACTCTATCTGAAAACTGCATTAAAATCCTTTGCGTAGTTTAAAAGATCTAAGCATACAGACAGCGAGAGCGACTTTTTTTATACTATGTTGGTAATTTATAAGTACTACGAGTATGTAAAGATTGGAAATAATACTATCATTTTTTAACATTATTCCACAGGGTTCATAATGATACCTATCTACTGGAAACTTTTGTAACAACAATATACCCCACAACATAGTTGCAATCAATATTTTAGTTTGAGTTTTGGTTACCTTAAACTAACTAGTATAATATTACATAACACATGATTTCCCCGAAGCCCATGGTACACACGGCTACACATCAAGCTCCATAACCAGTATAAGCTGATTCTGAATGTACGAAAAATTTAGACAATGAAAGGTTAGCTAAAACTGGAAATGTATAGCTTGATGTGTAGCCGTGTGTACATATTTCGTAATGTTATGTTATAAGTCCTGCGTAACAGCAAGCGTAACACTACTAGCCGAGCACAAATCCAGACTCTCGGCTGCTTCTGCAAATTTCCTAATGGACTAACCCAGTAACAATGCCTGACTCGATGAGCAAGCCGAGTTGCTCTTTGCTCCCGTTCCTACTGATTTAAGTACCTAATTATGTGTCCGATGGGATTTCCCATCGGCCAAAAAGACGAACTCCCGTTAAAACTTTCATTCCCTCTTGAATAGAATACCTACTCTTTATTATATACAGTGTACACCATATAAATTACAGATATAAATTTTACAAAGGGTGACTGACATAATACTAATAATAAAAATAGATAAAGAGCTATCTTTTTAATTAAAGACAACGTTTGGACAGATTAAAACGGGGAAGGAGAGACGATATTGTGGGTAGTCTGTGACAATAAATACATACACACATCATATAATAATCTATATAAATATATATTTATATATGTCAACATTATCAAAACACTACTACCCGTTGATTTCATAATATTGGTCAAACTGTAACTTAATTCTCATTGGTTGATCGTTTAGTACAGTGAGCGCCATGAGGAGGCGCTATAATTTCCCGCCATCATTTTCTACATGTGGACAGAGTCTATTTGAAAAAGGCGGCATTCGATTTGCGGTAGCTGACGCCATAGTTCAGCGGAGCCACAGATAGAGCATACCTACGATCGAAACTGTCATGTTCACCGTACAAGCCTTTGGTTCTTACTACTTATAAACTCATTGTAAATCACGGAATAAATAAACGTGACTGTGATTTGTACTTCAACCTATGTTATTACTGGTATTCCCGGAGTACCCAGCTTGCTCATGGAACCCATACCAAGAAATGATGATGGCCCTGTTATCGCTACACCCACGCTCGCGTCGTCGTCATTATAATAATATTCATGAAACGGGAGCAAAGAAAATATAATGATGATGTTTAAGGAGCGAGGAAGTGTTTGTTGAATCCCTTTAGGCGATGAATTTTCAAAAAAATTTCCTTATTGCTCACTTTCGCTGTGTCGCAGATGGATTGTCGAATCCGCTGTTATATATACATAACCGCTGCTATACATATATCAGCGGGTTCGACAGTCCATCTGTGACAGTTATATAAGAAACTCTTCTTGTGCAAAATTGTATGGTTCTAGACGAAGCGGTTTAGGTTGTGCGTTGTTGTCAGCGAATTAATTAACATTTTTATTTAATAGAAGATGAGTAGAAGATTTATTTAATAGACTGACTCAAAATAGGTCTCATTATCATTTTAGCCGAAAGACGTCCACTGCTAGTCATAGGCATAGGCCTTCACCAAGCACATCCACTTCGACCGATTCTGTGCGTCTCGCATCCAGTGGATTCCTGCGGTCTTCACAAAGTCATCGGTCCACCATGTGGGAGGCCTTCCAACGCTACGTCTTCCGGTACGTGATTACCACTCCAGAACCTTTCGGCCCCAACGGCCATCTGATCTGCGAGCAATGTGCCCTGCCCACTGCTACTTAAGTTTGGCAATTCTTCGGGCTATGTCGATTATCTTGGTTTTCCTACGAATCTCGTGGAATAAAATAGGTCTAAGAATAAACATTATAGAGCTTCAACGTGTATCTTTTATTCACTAATGCCATTTAGTTTAAGTCTCTTAAACTTTCAGAAATGTCTATAAGAATTGATTTTCTTTGAAATCTATTATGACATTGAGAGACAATGAAAATTCAAAAGATCTGGATCAAAGACTAACATATTATAGGTAAGTATAAACTGGGAACAAGAATGCTGATTGCAGTTCCAATGAGTTGTAACTTGTGGGAAAACGAGATAACTGAAGGAACTTTACCAATTAAACAACTGTTGCAATTAGCACGCAGTAGGTCATATCGTTGAGCGGGTGCTTGATAGATAAATATACAGTATGTTAACTAACAGAAGGCGTTCCCGTTAACCCGCAATAGTATAGCATCCATACATGCTAAAAAAAATATTACCATTCGAAAATAATTTTTTTTTTTTTTTTAAGTATATTAAAATATTCACTAAAAATGCAGACCGAAGCAAAATCCTACCGCGTTTCATACTCGTACTAACAAAAACATTGATTTTGTTCGTGACGATGCCTCACCAAACAGAGGGCAATTCTCGTAATTTTAAGAACGTTCACAGTCTGATCTCAGTCTCAATCTGTCAAAAAATCTTCTAATTTCCCTACATTTTGACAAGTTTTTGACATTTGCAGAAAAATCACATGGCGCTAAGCTAGTGCGATCTGGTGCCCTACCATGATCTAATTAAAAACGATTCAAAAGCAAGACATTTCAGATTAGGTTCCTAAACTGCATCGCTTCATGCTACGCCTGTGCAAGTATTGTAGCAACATGTTACTCATATGTGATATAAAAAATATATATAAACCGTATTGGTCGTCTAATTTTGTGACATCGATTTTAAAGCTAAACTGTCATCACCATGATTTCACCCAAAGTCCACCGCTGAATAAATTAATGCTATTGACAACGGGCTCTAAAAGTTACCAGAAATATTGTGGCGATTCTCCGCAGCTAAGTTCAAAATAAAATTATTTAACCTCACGTCAGGTTATATCAGTACCTACAAATTACCCGCATAATCTGTAAGCGGGCACAAATTGTACTAGGGTTATATAATTTAAATCCACTGTCACTCCATGTAAAATTCAGTTATTCAGCTGCACCCGGTCAGATTGAAAGCTGGCGGTATCCAGTTAATTAGGCTATTTTGAACCAAAGAGAATTTAATGGAGAAATCAGACTAGAACTACATTAATTCCAACTGGAACGTTTGCGTAGTAGCTGGTACTTCTCCACTTTCGTGAATGATCAGAAAACACGATTCACAGAGCTTTAATCTACTGAAACAAATATGTTTTACTTTTACCTTATTGCCTTGAGTTTAGATTTGTTTTTATTTATCTAAGCCATATGCACATTGCCTTAAGTGCCATGGCACATTAGAGCAAAATCCTTTTCATCCCTCTGATCAGCTATTTAGATTTTAATCGAGAGATTTATTCAACACGCCTGTCGCACAAAATAATATATGTAACTCTTTTCAGTTAACAATATAAGAGCGATTATAATATATTTACAGTTTTTCAGGGGAGGATATTTTGCCGTTTTTCAGGTTGTAAGGATTAAAATAGTGAATAAAAAAACTGAATTTGGATCAAGGAGGTGACATGTCATTGACTGATAAATTATTATCCTCCTGTCCCCAACAAAGTTAAGTTAAATCCTCGATCACTATAACATCAGGGTGTTTGGAACGTGTGAGGGACTGTCGAAGTGTAGAAGACATTAACATCGGTCGGATTCGGAATGTTTGATTCAGCTGTTCTTCGATTTAGCTATCGTTCGACAAACCATTCTCATTGAAATGTTCCAACGAACATTAAAAAAATACTAAGCTAGAAAAAGGCCGAAAGCCTTGTGCCAAAATGCCACTCGACATAAAAATTGTCTTTCCCTATCTTTGGCTTTTTTTTTGTTACTTTTAAGGGCAGGAGAATGACGACGATGACATCATCATCAAGCTCCTGCCCTTATCGTATAACCTAAAAATGAGCCTACGTTCCTGTATATACCTACTACCTAATGGCACAACAGTAATACACTGACTAATGCTTTCTTACAGATTTCAAATTTATTAAAGAAATAAGAGTTTGTAGTGTACAGTAGTTTAGAGATACGCGAACTAAGTGACAAGTTTTGGGATGCATAAATAAGCCTCCTCGTGTAGCGCAGTTTGTTCCGCCAGTTACTCAACTGAACCGAGCGCTCGGCGCATCCTGGAGAGTCACACCCAACACCTTATTTGACTAGTGTGGTAGGGCTAACGCCCGCCTGGTTTGCGACCACCCTCCCACCGGAGTCCGGCGTCAAGCAGCCTGCTGTGTTTCGTCGATGCGTGGGAGTTCCAGTGCCTTGGGCATCTTCTGGGCACGCTCGTTCCAACATAGACCTCATTCATCGCTTTTCGTCAGGCGTGATCGAAGTCAAGAGCGGGCGGGCCCATTCAGCAAAAAATAAAAATCAGCGATAAGCTCATCGACTGCGAGTAAAACCTAATCAAAAGTGGAGTCTCAACATGCAAACTGGTCGCGGCGATCTGGATACATAACGTAGGAAGAGTTGTAGGGTGGTGATTATGGTTCTTTCTAAATATTATTTTTTATATTTGTACCTCGTTAGATAGCTGATTAAACTGCCCCGTAATTTGTACGCTTAATGTCTTTGTAAAATTTTGAGGTAACTGGTGTTAAAGTTCATTTAATTTATGTAGATGATTTTTGGAAATGGTTAATACACTTCTTCCTTTAATTTTTAACTATTTGATGTTTTAGAACGTTTGGTTACGTAGAAAGATTTATTAAAGTATCAGGTATCCAACGGAATAGCAATGAAAGCCATTCAATTCGAGAGTTAAGAGAAAAGTGATATTTAGTGACGGTTGGGAAATTTTCAAAAATACATTAAAAAAAAAACTCTAATCCCATGAATTTTCGCCTAGGCTTTATGCGGTGCTCAATTGTTGCAAATGGGTCGCACTATCACGTCTTGGAAGGAATACGTCGTATTCATTTCGTCGTCATTTATACTTTTTCGAGTTATCTATCCCTTATGTTGCACCTGCCATATTTTGTCCCTGCGGCACCCTGAGGTTAACTGATATAAAATGCCTCAGGCATTAAGACTGCCTCTGTACAGTTTAATAAATAAATTAAAACTTCACTAAGGTTGGATTAAGGTTGATGGTTGGTAAGGTTATGAGTGATAAGGCCACCTATTGTATATTTCGTTATGTTTTTTTTTTGTTATGTATTTTTGTGGTGTAGAATAGAATATTCTTTATTATGTATACCATAAATATTACAAATAATTATATGTAAGTAAGTATAGGAATTTTACAAGGCGTGACACAATGGGCGGTCTTATCACATTTAGAGAGAAAGGCGAGACAATACTGCAGGTTGTCTATGGTCCATTTACATATATAATAAGGTCCCATTAAAATAAATGGACAAACTTTTAGAAATCATTCAGACCACCAAAATAAGGACGATGTTAAATAAATATATCAGAAAAAACGCATTAGATACTTACAAGAAAAATAATCAGCTAACGAAAATACTCTAATGTGCCGGCAATTTATTATTTTAGGCCAAAATAAAATCCCTTTAATCACTGTTTTTTTTTTCTTGGATATTGTTGGTTAGACGTACTGAGCGCTGTGTTAAAATTTGCCCATCTATTTAAATGGGATCCTGTATACAATAAATAGATACATACGTATGGTGTATAATAAAGTATATATAAGTACATGTGTGTGTAGTGTGTGTGTAAATAAATAACTAAGGTTCAAATTATCTAACTGACACATCGACTAATATACCTTATCGTTTCATGACCTCAAACTCAAACTCAAACTCAAACTCAAAGCATTTATTTCAATTAAACCATTTACAGGCACTTTTGAATTGTCAAGAAGTCGGTCAGTCAGAAAATATGAAGCTAGTTGCCCATTCCAAAGCGTAGGTACCTATGGAGAAGAACGGGCAAGAAACTCCATGGACACTCTTTTAAATTATAGTTTTACAAAAATATTAGTTACATCATTTATTTTGAATTTATAATTATGTGAGAACGATGTAAAAAAAGAAACTTACTACGCGTTAAAAGCGTCCAGAGTACAGCAAATAGTAACAAAACAACAATTCAAAATAAAATAATTCAAAATAAGCCGAGGCAGCTGAGTGATGACCAGCCCCAACTGACGGCGCCCGTTCACGAACATGACGCATAGATCAGCACCATTCAGCTCAACCATTTTGAAGGGAGCTAAATGATCCGACACACACGCCACCGTCAGCGAGACATTTGTGTGAGCATGACATACTATCAGCCGCCAGGGCTCATTCAAGTCAATGAAAGACATATTACCCGGTAAATGGTAGCACTATAGTACATAGAACTCACATCTGTGCTATGCAATTATACAATACAAAGAAAATTGAGTTTATACAATGCAAAGATAGTCTTACAATCTTCAGCAGCTCCAACAGTATTTTCATGTGTTAATCAATTAGTTGTGGTTGTGGAGCAGGACCAGCATTGAGCCAGGCATTTTTATCCGCGATGTAATCCCCTAACTTATAATATGCCTGCCTGCATAGTGTGCGTTTTATACAAGACTTGAATTTTGTCTCATTCAGTTGAAGAATGTGGGGAGGTATTTTATTATAACATTTTAAACAGTACCCCATAAAAGATGAGTCTACTTTAGCCAGTCTGAAACCTGGTTGAACTAATAGGTCCCTATTTCTAGTACTATAATTATGTCTTTCACCTCTTTTGTTAAAAAGATGTAAATTTTTCCTTACATACATGATGTTTTCGTAGATATATTGACAAGGCACCGTCATGATGTTAATTTCCTTAAACAGTTCCCTTAGAGAATCACGCCTGCGGAGATTATATATGGCTCTGATGGCTCTTTTCTGCAGAATAAAAATAGAATCGATGTCTGCAGCCCGTCCCCAAAGTAAAATACCGTAAGACATGATACTATGAAAGTAACTAAAATAGACTAGTCTCGCGGTATCTATATCAGTAAATTGACGGATTTTTCTAACAGCATAAGCTGCTGAACTTAGCCGTCCTGCAAGAGATGTTAAATGAGGACCCCATTGTAGCCGTGAGTCGAGCGTGATCCCTAGGAAAACAGTTTTATCGACGAATTCTAGTTTCTCTTGATTCAATATAATCTCATAATCACTACCTTTGACATTTGGTAAAGAAAATCTTATGCACTTAGTTTTATTTCCATTTAATACTAAATTATTAGCAGTAAACCAATTTTGGACCTGCATTAGGGCGTTATTTACGTCGTCAAAATTTGTAGCACGTCTATTTACCTTAAAAATTAAGGAAGTGTCATCAGCAAATAACACCATTTGTGGTTGATTATTTAATAAATGGAGTAGATCATTAATATAGACTAAAAATAGGAAAGGACCCAATATCGAGCCTTGTGGCACACCCATTTTTACTGTTAAACCATGTGAATTGACACCATTTATTTGAACTTGCTGTTGTCTATCATTTAAATAAGAACTAACTAAACTGAGTGCAAGTTTTCCAAGTCCGTAATGCCCAAGTTTCAAAAGCAAGGTTTCGTGATCGACGCAATCAAATGCCTTGGAGAGGTCACAAAAAAATCCTATGGCGTCTTGAGCCTCTTCCCACGCGTTAAAAATGTGTTTTAATAAGGTAACACCGGCGTCGGTCGTACAACGTCCTTTGGTGAAACCATACTGTTGATCGTGAAGGATTTTATTCGTGTTAAAATGATTGAGCATTTGATTAAGCATTATCTTTTCAAACACCTTGCTGAAAACCGGCAACACGGATACGGGTCTATAATTATTGGTGTCTTTACTGTCCCCGGATTTGTAAAGTGGTATTACCTTACTGTATTTCATTAAATCGGGGAAGACTCCTTGATCAACACACGAATTAAATACTAAGGCTAAGTAAGGCGCAATAGTCTCAATTATGGAGGTACAGACTTTAATGGACATTCCCCAAAGATCTTCGGTCAATTTGATCTTAATTTGCTTAAAAGCTTTAATTACTACTACGGGGTTAATATGTTTAAATTGAAATTCAACCGGGCAGGCTTGAACGTTCGCTCTTAATAGATCCATTGATACGTCGGGTGAGGAATTTAAGGCTTCCGTCGTTTTTGATGGTATATTAGTAAAGAAATTTGCAAATTCTTGAGCTACTTCTAAGTTAGAGCTTAGGGCACCACGTGAAGTCTCCAACGTGTAATCGGTGTTTCGTTTTTTATTCCTACTTGTTTCGTTATTTATAATTTTCCAAACTGTTTTTATTTTATTTTCTGCTGACTTGATTTTGTTGCTAATGTACAGAGCTTTGGCTATTTTGCATGTGTTTCTAAACATTTTGGAATATGTAGCAACATACTTGCTGAAAGTTTCAGTATTGATATAAGGCTTAAGGCCATACAGCTCGAACAGTCTTTCCCTACTTATCCTAATACCTTTAGTTGCCCAGTCACTAAATATAAAATTAGGGCAAATGTTTTTCGTTTTCTTTTCAAAAGTTTTATTGAATTGAGTGTGAACTACTGAAAAGAAATCCTCGTACAATTTATTTGCATCATCCATATCATGACTCAGCTCATTTAACTTATTATTTAGGGTACTATTGAATCTAATTAGTTTACCAGTCGTTATTGGTCTAAATTGTATTTGCACTTTTTGCAAAGGTGTTTTAAACTTAAAAGTTACCGTTTGTCCACTATGATCAGACGGCAGATAATTTAAGATGGCTTTATCTAAATAATCACAATCGCAAAAAACATTATCGATACAAGTAGCAGAAGTTGGAGTTATTCTAGTAGGTTCTGTAAAAACATTAGATAAATTGAACGATTTGAAAAGGCTTAATAATCTACTGCTATTTGCATTATTTTCCAAAATATTAATATTAAAGTCACCACAAATAATTGCCGCTTTGTTATTGGATGCAAGTTTCGCTAAGACATCTTCCATTATTGACTCAAATACAGAAAAGTTCTGATAATTAGGGGGTCTGTAAACGCACACTACAACATGCTTATCTAGCTCAACACAGGACAGTTCGATGCAATGTTCAATTGATAAACCTACTATGTCATTTCGTTGCTTAGATTTTAAACAATTTTTTATTAAGATTAGAGAACCTCCACGCTGCATAGATTTACGGTTAAAACAACTGCCCACACTATAGTTCTCATAATTAATTAACATTTGGTAATCCTTTAACCAATGTTCAGTACAACAAACAATGTCATACTTTGTTTTTTCTAAAAACATTTCAATTTCTAATAATTTGGAAGACATGCCTTGAATATTTTGATGAAATAATATCAAGGCATTCTGCTGATCTCCTTTTTGACATTTACTTATTTTAGAGCAAGAAGACACCTTGTTGTTGTTATGTAAAAGAATATTATTACTGGTACCTTCTGTTGTCTTACAAACTAGTCTTACAAACCTGCAAGTGACATTCAACTATACGGCAGTAAAGCAATTACGTAGTCAACTAAAGATACAAACGGGATTGAATACAATACAATCATTGTTTATTGCGTCAAAACTTTTCTTCATAAAGTACACAAACGTACGCAACATCAAAACAAACTTCTTTGACACGTAATCCAGTACGTGCGTATAACGTAGGTATACGTACAAAAGAGAATCAAAAGTGGTATTGCTCGTAGCCGAGAGGTTATAAGCCAAGTTGCCCGCAGGGCTGTAGTACTCAGGAATGATTGATCAAAAGTTAGGGCACTTACAGACAGCCAATTGATTAACCAACTACATAAGGCGATGGCTTGGTCTGCAGCGTCCACTTTTTTAATTTATCGTCGAATCTAATGAGAGAGACGTAATATTAGGTATTTTGGTATTTTTCTGCTGGCGTTAGTGCAACCAAAACGTTCCATGAAACGCAGTTCAGGGGCCATATTATGAAGTATTAAGGGACTACACATGTTCTAAAGCGCGGTCACTGTCGGTCTGCATAGAAAAGAAAGAGAAGCGCGATGACAAAACGGTGGTAATTTATTGCAAAATATGAAGCAATTGTATATTTACAAAAAATTTATTGTTTGGATTAAAAAATTAAAACATTAGTGCTTTAGTATGTAGGTTCTAGAATAATCTGACTAAAAATCAGAATGATTGTATGTGTATTAGTATGGTTTTTATTGTGAAAAGAAAGTTTTTAGAGGTATCTTCATGATTTTTTTTCTATCGTATCAAATTAGTTGTACCTATTATGTCTTCAACACACTATCTAACTAGCATATATCCTGAACAATATCATATATTTTTCTGATTTTGTTTACTGTAGTCGATCATATACTTTTAGGCATTAGGTATAAAACTTGCGTTTTTTGCGTTTAGGTCCTGTAGTCCCCTTAATGCCATCATGATTCCAGTGCAAAAAAGGGATGGTGCTATTGGTCTTGTATAGCTCCGTCTCTCTCTTACACTGAAATCATGATGGCATTAAACCGTCGTAATACGGCACAGTAATTAGTACCTGCGATTATTACGAGTATGTCAGCAACAGCAACGTGCGCGATTGTTGCCGATTGGAAATTGTGTTGTTGTCGTGGACATATTTTGATCAGGTATTAATGAATGGCTGTTGTCGTCCTTCTTTCTGGCGGAAATGGAAATGTCATTCCAAAGTTTTAATCGAGACAGGGTGGAAGCCCTTAGCGGCCATAAACCGGAACAGTTTTGCGCACTACGGGATTTGTACTGTTCCACGCTAATATCAACAATAAAAAAAAAACGTGTGGGGTCGGAGGACCCCCGGCAGGAACGAAGGCAAATGAACATCCAAGATGGCGGCTGCGAATATTTTAAAATTTTCGCTGCCCCCATTTTGGATTTTCATTTAGATCTCACTTATAATATGTAATAAAAAGTCGCATGGAGGGAACATAACGCTTTTTCGTTACGTGACGATTTCTCCAATTTTACTCCTACCGAAAGCTCTGTTAAAGAACTTCGTTCCAAATATCAGGCATGCAAGATGCCTGATTTTTGGAAAGAAGTTTTTTAGTAAACAAGCGGAACAAGAATTTAGGTTTATAATAATATATATTATAAGAATAATATCTCATTATTTACCTTGGTAGCACTCATACACAGGCAAACAAGTTGTGGCTTAGGAAGGTTTAGTGGGAAACCCTTAGGGTACCGAGTCCGTAAAGTCAATTCAATGTTTAAAGGGTCCGTACCCTTTAAACATTGAATTAACTGTGAATCGAGGCGAAAAAGGCGGCAGACGGGTCGTTCCAATATTTACAGTAAAAGCTCCTTCAGAATAAATATTAAAGATATTCATTTAATGCAGATCAAATATAAGTTCCCTGAAGAGTGATGAAGCCTCACGGCTAACATCATGGCGGTTATTGTTGGAGCTCTTCGAGTTAAGATTTGAATGTATCGGTCTTGTCTCCGTGTGGTGCAGCGATACCGTCCTCCATGGCGCTCAGCCACGGTACCAGTGCTTCGGTAACGTGTCCAAAGTCGACTGATAACACTCTGACTTGTATTCAGAGCTAAAGCCACAGTACGTTGCCGGGAACCAGCTTCTATCATTCCCACGGCTCTGAGCATTTCTTCCCTGCTTAAATGACGTCGCCGCTCCATAATAACGTTGGTTTTAATCAGTAGTAGGGAAACAGTAGCACTAATAATGTCTTCAATGCGTTGTATGTTTTTATAGGGAAAATATTGACAGCTGATTTTCATCTTTTACTCGAATTTGATTCACAGTTCCTGATTCAAATTATGAAATGCACCAAAAAGGATCCATATAAATTTACAAAATCATAAATTTATTACAAAGCCACATCTCAATCTCAAGAAATCCGCATAAAAATGCTTGATCCCTAGACACTTTTGATGTGTGTAGATATTAAATTATGATATATCATAGAAGTGATGGGGTTTGGAAGCGGGCATGCGCTCCCGTTTTGAAGCTCTGTTTCTTCCTTGTCATAGAGATCGCATCCACGGAGCAAAGCGCGCGTTCCCGCCGTCTCCTGGAAACTACAAACTCTAACGTGTCGTAAATATAAAAAAAAGTAAAGAAGTCTGTACCCTGTGACCAGTAAATATTTGTTAAATACTGTTCGAAGACATGCCAAGTTTAGCGATGACATAACACCGTGATGTGAAGTTACAGTTAAGTTTTGTTTAATCCTAATAACATGTAAAAGTGGAATATATCTACTGACGAAAGAACTTAAATGGTTCTTGAATAAAATCGTGGTGGTTTTGGTGAGTATTAAATACTTATAAATTAGCACATATTTACATAGGTATACATAAGTCTTACTGCTTTAAAACAAGGCTGTTTCTATTAAATTAACAAAATGATAAACTTATTAGAACAGCTGTGGCTTAATCAGTTAATTTAATTATTCTACATCTAATAAATTAAAATAAGAAAACTTTTACATACTTAATTATTATAAAACGTAGGCTCTCTCATCAACTGAAGTTTCTTTAGAAAAAAAAAACAGCTCTTTTTGTTGGGCACGTACTTACATCATAAATAATGAATGATTTAATCTTTGTTGACTGCTTCTTTCTAGTTAATAATACTGGTATTGTGAAAGTACTATGAAAAAACTGGTTCATTAATTATGTTACAATAAAAGGCCGAAGCTTACTCAATAGATTTGCTTAGTCACTCCTCGTATTTATATTTATAAGCCATAATTCTGATTTCGATCTTTGTGAGAGTCATTAGACGAAGGCCCTTTGTTTAACGAATTTTTGCTTAATCCCAGAAAGGGCGATCAGATCAGTTGAAGGTTGAAACCCAAAATAGTTATCGAAGTTTTATTAATCAGACTTCAAGTAAATGTTGGTAGTGTATATGTTTATTTACAACTCTTTGTTCGGCGCGAATTCGCTAACACACGAATTTCATCCTTCGTTAGATTCGTTTTGGGGTTATTTTTTGTAAATAAGCACAGATTTTTCTCTCAAGACACACTTTTCTATTATCATCTATTTGTATCATGCTTTGCGTAGTCTACCGGTTAATTACGGTACTGTTTAATAATTATATAGGTAGACACGACGACACATCAAGCAAATACATTATCCAGTTTTAGCTGACCTCGCATTGTATAGTCTTTTCGTACAATAAGAAATCAGCTTATACTGGAAATGTATAGCTTGATATGTCATCGGGCGTACCTATGTCTTGTACAACTACAATAGTTTAATGGGAATTTGATTCCAATGACATGTGTCCATGTATCTAGTTTAGAACTTACAGTATTATAGTCAATTGTTTATCA
Source organism: Hydraecia micacea (assembly GCA_914767645.1). Taxonomy (NCBI): domain Eukaryota; kingdom Metazoa; phylum Arthropoda; class Insecta; order Lepidoptera; family Noctuidae; genus Hydraecia; species Hydraecia micacea. The sequence goes on along the minus strand of OU611783.1, from coordinate 12,020,151 downwards.
CTAATATTATAAAGGGGAAAGTTTGTGAGTGTGTGTGAATGTTTGTTACTTCTTCACGCTCAAAGGGCTGGACCAATTTTGATAAAATTTTGCATGGAGGTAGCCGACACCCTGGAATAACATATAGGTTACTTTTTATCCCGATATTACCACGGGATCCACAATTACGCGGGTGAAACCACCGCGGGGCGCAGCTAGTTATTCATAAGGATATGCTACTATCATGTATACAGGCAGGGACGCGCAACCTGATACCATGGATTCAGTACAGGTTACAGTTTACGCGTCGATGTCCCTGCTACTCTGTGTATTTAGAATTATCAAAGAGTATAGATAGGTACCTACGTTTCGAATAGTAGGTATAGGTCTATAGGACATCAGAGTCACAGGTGATGTATCACCTGTCTGTTACGGAATAAGTCGGCGCCAAGTGTTTTTCAAAACAAGGTCTTCAATACGTGAAGTGATGCTGCATAATGCCTTTGACAATTAACATTAGTATTGAAATATTCACGTTGAAATCACCGAAGCTTTGTTAAGTTTTAGTACGTTACTGTTGAATTAATTGTCTCTGTTTAATTATTTTATCTCGTAACTCAAAGTGATTATGACAAACTTGTTAATTAACGGAGTAGAGAGCAACGTTTTCGGCGTTTGCGGTTGTCTCATATTTTTGAATACGCGTAAGAATTATATGGTTGGGTATTTAGTTCATCGATGCTTATAAGTACCTATGTCTTAGTAAGAAATATATACCATAATATAAAAAATAGGTAACCGGAACCGAGAATCTTCTTACAAGATTGAACAAGATTAATTTTGTCATTGAATAGGATCAATATTTCATTACGTGGACGACAACGAACTCAGTAGGTATTTTTAATATTCGCATTTTTTCCGATTCTGAAAATTGTTTCCGATTGTTTGCTGAACAATAAAGATGTAATTACCCAACAGTTATAACTTATTTTATTTCAAAACACTAATACATTTTCCAGTAACCGACATTTTAATTACCTCTTTCTAAATATACTTACATAAGTACTACAAATTCAAGTAAGTTAAAAGAATATAAAGTTATGAGAGCGGAGCCGCGGGCACAGCTAGTGTTTCAATTAGAAGATTTGAGTGTGAACAAATATACCTCTTTCTTATACAGTGCTTATAAAAAATAAAACAAACAGTACTGTGTCAATCCAATTAGTATACATTTCACTGGAGTACTTCCTATTAATTCTGCTGCCAAGGAAAAATGCCCTCTTACTGACACTGTAGGTATGCCTCGTAACTTTTAGAAAAATGCCGTCTTACTGACACTGTAGGTATGCCTCGTAACTTTTAATCAGACTCGGTTTGATTGGTGAAATTTAGGTCACGTGGGACATTGAACTTTGTGTTTAAGTAGGTATCCCACGAATCGGCCATATCTTAGGGGAGTCGCAGGTGTCTATTATGGGCGGTAACAACTTTGCATTTTGTTGGCAACGGTTTAACAGGCATTTTTTGGATACGCTCGTTCTTTCGCAGACCTTACACAACTCATCAAGCCCCCCCCCCCCCCTCTTCTCATCCATCCCAATCCTTCACAAACGAAAGAGTTCAAAAATAAATAAGTAATCCGATGAAAAAATAAACGATTTATTTGTGATACTTTAAACTTGAATTAAAATACCATTTCAAATAGCTTTTAAATTATGCCTTCAACTGCAGGCTTGTGATCATCGATGCTTTTCAACAAAGTTCACTCACGAACAACCCTATTGCAGACAAACTTTTTCTTTGATTTTTAATTCTCTTATTTCTTGGGAGTACCTGCACAGTCTAAGTACCTAGTGATTTTATTAATATTCAATCAGACATGGCTGATTCGGCAAAATGCTTTACATTTTGTTGGCTGCAGGTAAACCGGCATTTTTGGGTACGCTTGTTCCATCACAGACTTCATCCATCACTATCCATAATCAAACAGAAATCGTCTATTGAGCTTGAATTTAAATTTCAAAGAGCTTTTACATTCAACTGTGTCACGAGATCATCGTTGCTTTTCAACAAGACTTACTCCCGAAAAACCCTATTTATTTGTTATTATTATATATTAATCATCAAGTAACAATAGATTCATTATTAGACACACAAATTCAACAACAATACACACTCAAATATAGGAAAAATTAAAATAAAAACTATTAAAATAAAAATAAAAACTATTAACTATATAAATTAGTAAGTAAATTAGACGGTGTCGTTGGGTTCGCATTTTCGTTGTTTGCCACCGACCTCCGAAATTAAAGTTATTTTGCACTTTTTAGTGTCTTATTTGGAAGTCGGTTGTTTTTTTTTTGTAAAAAAGTTTTTATTTTTCACTTTTAAGTTGTACTTACCCCACAATAGTACATTATGATACATGAAGCTGAGAGTATAATGATCAATACACACGCAAAATATGGTATTACAAGAGTCCAAGAAGTGTTCTAGGGTTGAACGAAGTACAGGCGGAGGCCTAGTTGACGAACAGACTTTGTAATCGAGATGTCTATGATGACCCACAAATCTTCACAATTGCTTTCCCATTGAGTCATGCGTTTTGAATTGATTCCCTTTAGTACAGCAATCAAAACACCCCCACCATATTTTTTCCTGTTATCCCTATCTTGCATATTTATAGACATATACTCGTATATTATCAAATAGCTCTGAGCTCATTACAGAATTATTTAACTATGTCTCGGTTAATATTATTACATTATAGTTTTCGCACGATACTTGACGATAAAAATTATGACATTGCCTGTGTGTAATGTAGCCAAGTATGCATTTTGCATACATAAGGCTGGATGTGCTTTAGGTTTGAAATTCGTCATGTTCGGTATATTATGATACAATTACAATATATATCAATACATCTTCCGGGCACGCTCGTTCCATCATAGACCTCATCCATCGCATTCCATCAAGCGTGATCGACGTCAAGAGCAGGCCCAAATAGCAATTAAAAAAATTGTGTCCCTAGTTTATCAGCATTATGCGAACAATACCACCAACCCTTTAAATGAATGACCCGATTGTTTGGGACATTCGACTTATTACAAGATAAAGGTAAAGTCAAATAAAGTGTGAGCAGTGGTGGCCCAGTGGTTTTTTACTCAGGCAGGCACTTTACTTTGTGGAAATAATTTAATCACCACTGCTCTCACAACGGTGAAGGAAAGCATCGTGAGGAAACCGGCATGTCCTAGAACTAAAAATGCGAAGACATGTGACATCTACCAACCCGTATTGAGCCCGCGTGGTAGCCCACATCCTCTAGGAGAGAGGAGACCCGAGTCCCAGCGGTGGGAACATTATAGGCTGATTATGCTAAAGATAAAGTCTGGGAAATTAATTGTTAAGCAAATTAACTACAAACTTAAATTATTATCTAAGCTACCGTTTGGCAGTATGAATTATGCGAAATAGTATTGGTTAATCAATCACGGTTGTAAGGCGAAAGGATTCTGAGAGGTATGCAGATAGACCATGTCCTTAGGTACAATTATGATAGATTTTTTTTTGACTCGCAAACTGTAACCATTAATTCAGCACATGATTCTAGACCCCTAGCGTAGAAATTTATCGTCGGTTATCAAAAAAAAAAAAAACTGCTGTTTCATAGAAAAGTGCAATACCTACGTGGCCAAAATGTATGGAACAGCTAGTTTACGCAGGCGCGTTCAGACTCATCTACTGCATCCATGGTAGCAGGTTGCGCCACCCTAGGTACCTATTTATTCCTATATGTTTAATGGGAATTTGATTTCAATGACATGTATTCGTGTATATTCTTGTGCTTTTACAGTATTATAGTCAATTTTTTTTTCATAAGGACACATACGGCAGCAGATATCTACTGCCGCTTAGAGGTATGCATATAGGCCATGTCCTGAATTTACACTTAGGATAAAATATTTTTGGTCCGTATATAAACCTTTTTTTGCAGCAGCTGGTTGAACACAAAAACTTTATTTGAAGAGAAAATAACTCGCTTTGCATATTACGAACAAGGACACCGACTTGCGATGTTATTACTGTATATAAAACGAATTTATAAATATTGTGTTCATTTGCCTACAATGAACACGACCGAGGGGCAATGTGTTAAGGCCTATTCAAACCTAAGCGGCATTCGCTGCCGCTGTGGGTAGAGAGAGGTAGATACCGCGCGGGTTTTGCTCAGGTGGCCTACCATGATCTAAAAACGATTCAAAAACAAGACATTTCAGTTTAGGTTCCTAAACTGCAACGCTTGAGCTGCTCTATGGACGTCATGGTACCAAACAAGAATGAATGAAACCAAAACTTGCGACACAGTTTGGGACAATCGCTGTCAGCAGATGGCATGGCCTAAACTGAATCGTTAAACTGACGTCATGGTACGAATTAGAAGAACAGTTCAGTTTAGATCCTAAAATGGATCGCGTTAAGAGCTTGTGGTAGGCCTCCAGGTATTTAGTATCAAGTTAGAGCGGAATAGTTGGTGCCATAGTACCGCATAGGTATTGTTTCGCTTGTTGGGCGAAACCTCGAACTCGGTATTCTACCCACAAGGATAGCGAAATCCGCTTTGGTGTGAATATTACCGCATACCCACTCGGTTTTCTCTACCGCAGACGGTAGCGAATACCGCTTAGGTCTGAATAGGCCTTTAGGCTATAAAAACTCACAGAACGGGAAATCCTGCTCTTTGCGTTATTTACGGTAGCATAATGTAATAAAAAATATTCTATAACTACCCACGAACGTCTTCGAAGTTTTGTAAAACTTACACGTTGTATCGATTTCTTTGCAAGCAGAGTGTTAGGAAAATAATATCTGTGGTTTTGACGGCAACATGAAGGGGCTTCTCTCACAAAAGCGCTGGCACCACGACCAGCTCAAGTGTCCCTACATATTATATAGTATATGTAAAACATTTTAAAAGAGTAGGTAACTAAGTATGGAGTTTCTTGTTATTCTTCTTCATACGAAACTACCTTTTGGAAGGGGCAAAATCGAAAGAATAATTTTAATTTTTTTTGCAAATTGTGACGTTCAAAAGTGCCTTTTATGTGTCTAATTGAAAATACTCGTACTTTGACTTTGACTTCGAGGGGTAATAAACAAATAGGTCAGAGATGTTAAAAGAATTGTTGTTCTGTATCCAGAAGTGCCAGCAGAACTTCATTATACGGCTTACAATGTCAGTCTAATTGATTTCAATCCTTGTAACGAAACGGGAAAGGCGGTGACATTTTCACTGATTGTTCTTTATGGTGGCTTGATTCTTGGTTAAGGAAATGGGCCTTAGGTAATTAACAGCTAATAATAGGCACACTGCCAGTCTTTTTTAAAAGTTTCATGTAAGTATGACTTAACGATCTATAGAAAAAAGCGGTCGACTCTGAGAATGTACGCCGGGGTACTGTGTATAGGTGCTTAATTCTTTTAAAACATCATCACCTGCCTAGCTTTTTCCCAACTATATTGAGGTGGGCTTCCTGTCTATCCGGATGCAGCTGAATACCAGAATATTTTATATGGAACCTATCTGACCTCCACAACCTATTTACTGGGTAATACGATTCTCCTTGGTAAGACTGGTAGTCTGACTTTTCGACTTCTGACTGTCCAACCAACTGCTTAACGTGCTTTTTAGGCACGGAGGGGTCTCGATATGTAATAGATGGTCACCCATCCACGGATCGACCTCAAAAAGCGTACCTTAACCTTTGTTCGACCCGTGTTGCTGTTACTATTTAGCCATGAGCCCCCAGTTCTTTTAATTGTGGATGCCTTAAAATTCTAAACTCACGCTGTCTGATTCGAGAGCAATACGGCTTTGTGGAATTTACATTATACCGATAATTGTGTTCAAGGAGCAGTATTGTATGTTTTTGTAATCAATTCGGGCTTGTTCTCGTTTCCATGGTAACTGGGTTAATATTGATTACTTGGATTTGATAAATAAACAGGAGACTACGTAAAACCAAACACCAAACACCACGGGAACACCAACAGGAACGGGACGTAATCAAATGAATACAATGTTTATACAGACATCAATGCTTAGCACTAGATACTATTTAATTAACTCTCATAATCTATCGCGTCGAGTTAAAATCCCAAACCCCGCGCAACCAGCCAAACGATCCGTTCCCACGCTTTTTTCATTCTTTTGAGCGGGAAGAAGCGAGTTCTCTGATTGGTTCCCGCCACCATGAACCGAACGACCATGAATACAGTAAAAGGGTAAAGTTGCCAGTGTAAAATATTAATTAGCAAAATCAAAATTCACAAACCCTAACATTAGATTAATGTTAACTATTCACAAGACAATATAACCTCAAAACCTGTGTCAGTTGGAATTAAGCTTTCAAAATGCTAAAAGCTAGACGTGCGCGGTGTGCGTGGCGGTTGAAAATGAAACAAATCCTTCCCCTCTTTACCCGCGCGGGGAATGTTTTTCATGCAGCTAGGAAAACAAAAACATCGTGTTTTCATAGACAAATGTGTATGGCGACGCCTCTATATTTTGATGTTTATGTGTAATGTTTAAAAAAAACACGCGCAGGAGACACGTCTAACATGACATATCGTGACTGGATTGATCCGCTTGATCAAAGTGGATACAAACAATTTATTGGAACACGGTTGCTATTGCCATCAATAATATCATCATAAAGTTCACGAATGACGAAGGCAAATGGTAATACATATAACTCAGTTGTTTACTATAACGCTTATGGCACCTTGTTAAATTAAATACAAATAAACAATCCTATCTGAAGTGAACATAAGGTTATGTTTTAGAGGATGAGCTTTTGGGTAAATGTTTCTTCTTATAATTTTCTCAAAAAATCATAACTAGTTTGTTTTACACGATGTCCGTTTCTCAATGTACTGAGAAAGTTAAAAGAAAAAACATTTATTTGCAAAAACAAGCTTTGTTCTACCCGGCCACCCTGTCTTACTATACGGAGCAATACAGATGAAGTTAAACGCCAAGTTCCTCACAAAATAAACACTGAGTTCATTGGATCAGCGATGCAAAGAAAATGTTGACTTAGTAAAAGATCAAGAAATCTTTTGTTATCTCTTCCAAACGATTCCTCGGACCCAGTACAGTCGGTCAAACATCAGTGATAACAATTTGTCGTTGACAGCATCTTTATGTCGTAGCTGTAAGGGCGATTTTCGTGGAGCAAGTGTAGACTGCTGATCTGCGTTTGATTGTACAACAGGATAACCAAATATTTGTTATCTGTATTTTAAGACCAGCACTACCCTTATCAACTAGGCCTATGGGGAATTAAATAGAACGGCTGACGCCGAGGTTACGTCGACAAAGTTAAGGAGGGACCAGAACGGAAGACATTTCTGTAAGACTGATGGCTCACTAATTTGTTGCAAGGAAAATTTTGTAGGTGCCAACTTTTTGTTGTTCGAAAGTTGCGCCATCTTTCTTATCTTGCCACATTTTCGTCGCTGTCATTTACAGGAAAATTATTAAAAAGTTGGTAAAAAACGAACAAAATATAATAAGTAGGTATGTACTTTGTTCGTTTTTTACTAGCTGAAGCAAACCTACGAGTATCAGCCACCAACGAGCATTTTTTAAAGTAATACAAACGAAATAACAAGAAAGCTTTAGAGATTTTTTTTTTCTTATCTGATCAACAGATGAAAAACTTCGAAACTTTAATTCACCAATACATCTACATATTACTTCATTTATTTCAAACGTTTACATCGCCACACTTGGATAGTTTTAAGAGCAGTGGTGAAAAGTAAAGCGCCCGTTCGAACCTACGACGCGTAAGTCGCGGCCATTACCACTGGGCTACCACTGCTCACATTTGGATTGTTTTGTTTAAAAAAAAAATACAATACAGAGCTCATTACTTACAGGTAGGCAGGCTTATTGGTTCTTTCATCTTAATTTACGGTACGTTAATGCCACTGATGCTGCAACGTGGCCACCTACTGGGCACAAAATATATAAAAAAAAAAACAACTAAGTAGTAAGAGTACAATCGATACAAAAAGAAGAAGGTACAGACGCCAGCACATCAAGCTACCCGAAACCGTCAAATTTTCCCAATCATCTTTGAACCTTATGCAATAAAATTGAAAAATCTATTAAATAAAGTAATTTGAAGTGCTAGCGTCTGTACTTTCATATGGTAAGAAAAATGACACGGTTTCTTAGTGATCATAACCGCCGATCATCAAACTTGCGCATCAAGGCATAGTTTTTAAGTGTGGATTACATTTTCCAGTGGGACACCATCAGCTCATACTATAATAAGATTTATTCGTAGGTACGTAAATTTTTCTTGTGCACTCTCATCCCTTTTCCACAGCCGAGTTCGTGCGTGTTAGTGATAGGTACTGTAATAGATCATTCGCAGCGGGTAAGTGGTGCGTATCACATTCACGCTCCCTCGACACATGATGAGCCACAGTCACTTCTAATATTACACTCGCGATTGATCCTGGATTCATCTTTATCTATTATGTCACCGTAAGATTGTGAACACCGTTATATCTATCCCGCGAGATTGTTAACTGTCGATAAATTGTGAACTGTACCATATGCTTATAATATAATGTATTAATTTTCTTTTTCTTCCGTCGATGTTTTGTGAAGTCGTAAAAAACGTGCGAAGCAGTAGCTAGCATTTCATTAAAATAAATACTTACTTTATTTTCTTTCATACATGTACGGTGCTATAAAACTTAGTTATTTTATAAAGTTGGTACCTACAAAGTAGCTTAGCAATAATTAATGCCATCTCGTGTTTGAAGGAGCTATTTGCAACAACTGACGATAACGAGCTAGATTACCTAGGTTCAGCAATACTCAGACCTTATTGACACTACCGTGTTTCCAGACCAACGGTTTGTTGAAAAATGCATAGCATAGTATTGCACTACAGCATTAGATTCGGGACTACATGCAAGCGAGTGCCATGTCAATCTGTCTGTCACTGTCAGGAACGTAAGGAATTAATAAGAGTAATCTGAAATTGCAATACAAGTCTATAGACAGATGTAGGTGTAATAGAAGCCAAAAATGTTACAGAACTCATATCGAACTGGCGCCGCGTACGGAGATTATTGTAATCCCTATATCACAGTACTATTTCAGAAACTAGACCACGATAGCAATACGTTTTCTATGACTCACGACTTACCGAGAACTTATTATGGATTACGTGAGTGCAGTATTTGATCAGGCTATTATAATTCATATCTCGTAATGGTTTAGTGTTGTTACTAGATAATTCAGAGCTCACAAATGTTATTAATTCTGCGATATTGTTTGTTATTTAACGAGTTTGCTTTGATATGGACCGACGATTTTAAATATGAAACTAAATTAGAATTGGAACCTAACTCCCTCCAGGCACAGTTGAGCAAACAATAGTAAGAAGTTTTGATTAAAATAACATGACACTGTCTTCTGTTAGTAGTACATACCCAGATAATATGGTGTAGCGGTATCTACAACGCCACACGCCAACAACGCGTCATACTGACGTCACGAAATCCTGCATCTCGTAAGCAGAGTTTACCGCGCACCTAGCATAGATACAACGGCCCGACATGAATCGTCGGGCAGTTGCCCGCCAGACACAACACCCGTCTGGTCAGAGGATCCTCCCTTTTCTATGGAGGTTGAGTGAACTTCACTCTCTGTTCCTCATACCTCCATAATGGCTTTAGAAAAAGTTCAGTACCTACCTTCGACGAAATGGGAGTTAAGGTAGGGCAAAAATACTCCAAATTTTGCTTTAACAATGATTGTATCCCATTATCATCGTTGTATAGCGCGACCCCTATCAACTCCCCGCACTTCTAGGGTTCGTCGTGTGCCGGCCAGGTTACGTGACTAGTTACGGTTCGTGCACACCCCTAGCAATGTCGCCCCGGCGCGCGGCCAGTGATTCACAAGCGCCCGGTAACTGCGCAAGTCGTTATTACAGATCTATGTTAAAGTATAATAAGTTCATTGTCACTCTATCGTTTTTACCAATATAATATACAGTTTTACATGCATAAATAGTTGGAGTTTCCTTTGCTGTAAAGTACCCCGACTATAACTGGCGTCCCAACGTGCGGCCGTGTTTTGTGAAAAACGGTTAACAAACATTTATTTCGTGTAAAACTGTTATTGTGTATAACAACGACTGTGTAAAGACTCTGAAAACAGTGTGTGAGTGTCGAAAACAGTGACTTTCTCGGATTTTCTTCGTGCGGCGTTATATACTCGTTATATACTTCGCCCGCGCCACCCGCAGATTCGTTACGTTTTGTGCACATAACAACAATTATAAAGAACTTTTAGCATATTTTGGTGTTACATAGTGACTATACAGTAGATTCAGTGTTACGAACTAGTTTTTTCACGTTTTGTCGTTCTAGTGCCTATTTACTTCCTAGAACAGTCGTGTACCTAGTTCGAAATCCAACGGCCATTTTGTGGATCATTCTCGAACACTTGTTTTGTTTGCAGTGCCTAGATTCTACGAACTTAATTTTAGTGTTACGTTTAGTCATCCTAGGTTATAGTACTTACGTTAGTTTAGGTTACCTAGGATAGTCGTATTGCTATAAGTCGTAATCCTGTGAACATTCGTGTACAGAGTATTGTTTATAGTGACGCTTCGTGCGAGTTAAGACTTTAGTGTGGGTAGGTACTTAGGTTACCTATAATACCTAGAACACTCGCGTCGAACATTAGTGTAAATAATAACTTTTGTGTTTTAAATAGTGTCTTGTGTGATAGAGACCTAGTTTTAATTGTATTGTGTTGTATATATATTAGGGTTAGAACATTCGCGTAAGTGTATGAACGTTGTTTACGAAGGGACGTACTTACGCGTTGTGTACGAACAGTTGTCGAACTTGAGTGACGAACTAGGTTGTCTAGGTACGCTGTTACCTATATTTGTGGTACCGGGACGTTGTTTATAGTGCATTAAAAGACATGGTGCTAACACGGTCGCGTAATAATAGTGCTTCACGTGCTACGCAGCAGCCTGTAGTCACGGATCCTACGGCTGGTGAACAGTTAGACGGTACGATGCCGTCTACTGCAGATGGCCACGCATTGTTTGTGGATATACGATCGTCGACGCCGCCGCTGGCTGGACCTCCGTCCGCCGGCGCCTCAGCCACATCACCACCGCCGCTGTATGGGCGTGAGCTGCCTGGCTACCCGCAGATGCCACAGCACGGGCATGCTCCGCCCATCGCCACACCGCAGCCGCCGATGTCCGCACCTATTGTTATGACGGACCAACAACTGGTATTCCTCTTACAAGCTTTACGGTCGCAGCCGCCTACGCAGGGCGCGCAGCCACCGCCGACGACGACTGTGAGTACAAACCTAGCTAATTGTACGGCGAGATTTAATGGTTCTGGCGACGTTATGGCATTCGTGGATGCTGTACAGATTTATAAAGACTGTGTTGGTGTTCACGACGATATGGCTTTAAGAGGCCTGCCAATGCTGCTCACTGATTTTGCGGCCACCTGGTGGCAAGGTGTTAAACATTCCGTCACAAGTTGGCAGGAGGCCATCCATTTATTTCGCCAAACATTCGGACCGCGCCTCCCACCTCATAGATTATATAGAGAGATGTTTAGTCGAGAGCAAGGTGATGAACGAACAGATATCTTCGTGTGTAGGGTAAGAGCCCTAATCGCCCAACTACCGCTGCACACGCTACCTGAAAATCCAGTGCAACTGGATATGGTGTACGGCCTACTCCATAGGAGAATCCGGGAGAGGGTAACAAGGAGTGCCTTTGCTTCGTTCACCGAGCTACTACAGCAGGCTCGAGTAGTGGAGGATGTGCTTGATGAAGTCTGTACCGCTGCGCCGACAAAAAGGCACTCCCCTGCATCTGCCGCCCCGCCGCTGTCATCACCACATGTCGCTGGACATGCTGCGACGTCTTCACCAGCTGGTGCCGAGGAGAATAAACCAGAAAAAGCACCGCCAAACAAGACTAGACCTAGGTGCACCTTTTGCAAGATGTTTGGACATGTCAAAGATGACTGTCGTAAACTAGAAAATCGGAATAAAGCGACCGTTGAACCGGTCAAGAGCGAACCAGTTGCGACCCGATCGGAGCTGCGCCCGTCCGTAGCGTGCTTCGGATGTGGTGCGCCCGGTGTGATACGGTCAAACTGCACGGTGTGTAAAGGAAAAAGCACCGCATCACCAACCACGACGACCGCATTCCAATCAGTGTCCGTAGATGGAAAAGTGTTAAATCCGCGTGTGCGCCCTATTTTTAATGTGCAGGTGTTTGGTGCAGTAGGTACCGCGTTACTAGACACGGGCGCGAAGCAATGCGTTGCTAGCGATAGTTTAACAAGACATTTGCGGGCTAATGGCCAAATATTTAATAGTTGCGAAACAGAGTTAAGATTTGCGGACGGAACCCAGCGGTACCAAACTGTAGAGACGGCCTTAGTGAATGTAAAAGTGCAGGGAGTTGCAATGAGCACTCTTTTTATGGTCTTGCCCGGCGCAACCGATTCCTTACTAGGGATGAATTTTATCGAGGACGCGGGCATGATACTTGATTTCGAGAGGAATCGTTTCTCTTTACGCGCTACATCTGGCTTTCATGAGCTACACTATGAACGCGAGGACCGAGTTGCGGTCAGTTCAACGATTGCTCTCCACGAGTGCGAGGGCATTCTCCTATCACCAGCTGATAGAGTTAAGTTGGCTGCACTGTTGAACATTAACGCTGATATCTTCAGTGCAGGGGGAGGGCCCACGCCCTTCGCCTTGCATAGAATAGACACCGGTAACGCCGCGCCTATCGCAACGCCCCCTTATCGACTGTCTCCTGCTAAGAAGGAGAAGATAAGAGCTGAAATCGATAAAATGTTGGAACTGGAGGTTATAGAAGAAGCCGAGTCAGAATGGGCTTTCCCAGTGGTGTTAGTGCCGAAAAAGAATGGTGAGACAAGATTTTGCGTCGATTATAGGAAATTAAACGCTGTAACCCGTACGGACAAATATCCGCTGCCATTAATCGACGAGATCCTATCTTCCACAAAGAGTAATTGTGTGATGTCCACCATCGATTTAAAATCTGGGTACTGGCAAGTGGAAGTAGCTCCAGAGGATAGACACAAAACTGCATTCGTCTCACCGTTCGGAACGTTTCAATTTAGGCGCATGCCATTTGGCTTAAAGAATTCGCCGTCAACGTTCCAACGATTGATGGATCGTTTTCGGTCTGGACTAAAAGACGTAACTGTTGTGGCATATTTAGATGACATCCTCGTCATTTCTGATAACCTGGATGTACATCTACAGGATCTGCAACAAGTGTTCGATCGCCTTCGTCAATTCAACCTCAAAGCAAACCGTGAAAAGTGCGTATTTGCCAGGGAAAGAGTTGCTTATTTAGGGCACGTTATTACGGTCCAAGGTATCGAACCTGATCCGACGAAGGTCCAAGCAGTCGTGGAAATGATGCCTCCTAACAACGTAAAGGAACTAAAAAGTTTTTTACAAACCTGTTCCTGGTTTAGAAAATTTATTCCACAATTCTCGGAAGTAGCCCAGCCGTTGACCGACCTTACCAGGAAGAGTAAAACCTGGAAATGGGGTGAGAAGGAAGTCGCTGCCTTTAACGAACTCAAGAGGAGACTCACAACGAGTCCAATTTTGCGCCAGCCAGACTTCGAGCAACCTTACATTCTTCGCACAGACGCCAGTGGTTATGCCCTAGGTGCAGTGCTCGTGCAAGGTCCGGATCTCAAGTCTGAGAAACCTATTGAGTATGCCAGTAGGTTATTAACGGCAGCCGAACGTAATTACTCCACGACGGAGCGGGAAGCATTAGCTGTGGTGTGGGCCCTAGAGAAGTTCCGTGGTTATCTCGAAGGCGCCCAAGTCCGTGTTGCAACTGACCATCAACCTTTGAAGTGGCTACTGTCTCTAAAGACACCCAGTGGCCGCCTTGCCCGGTGGGCCCTGAAAATCCAAGCTTTTAATCTGGATGTGGAGTACACGCCCGGGAAAGCTAATGTGGTGGCTGATACGCTCAGTCGTCCCGTATGCCGGCAGTCGATGGAAGAAAATCCCGACTCCTGCGATCTGTGTCCAGTCTCAGTAGACCTACCTCACCGTAGCTCCGAAGAGTTGCGAGCCGCTCAGCTCGAAGACCCTGAACTTAGGAAGATATTTTCGGATTTTGAAGACGGTAATGCCACTACTCGGTGGACAGATCGAGGCTATTATCTTTCAAACGGAGTCCTTTTTCGTTTTGATCCAGATTCTGAATCTGAAGAGCCTCAGTTGGTAGTACCAGACTCTATGCGCACCGAGATCCTGAAAGAACTCCACGATGCGCCGACAGCAGGTCATTTGGGCCTAGAGCGTACTCTAACCAAGATCAAGGAAAGATTCTACTTCCCAAATATGCGTCAATACGTGGCGAAGTATCTCAAGGCTTGCGATCTTTGCCAGAAGTTTAAGCCTACTAATCTTAAGCCTGCTGGACTGCTGCAAACCCCTGTCGCCCAACAACGCTTTGAAGTTCTCGCCATGGACTTGTTTGGTCCTCTGCCTGAGGGTAGTAAGGGTGAGAAGTGGATCTTCCTAGTTGAAGATACTGCGAGCAGATGGGTAGAGTTGTTCCCTTTGACCGAAGCCAACGCAGATAGTTGCGCTAGAGTATTGATAGAAGAAGTTTTTATGAGATATGGGTTTCCCCGTAGAGTTATCTCAGATAATGGTACACAATTCGTCTCTGCGGTGATGCAAAAAGCAATGCACGTTCTCGGTGTTCATCAAAATTTAACGCCAGTCTATCACCCCGAGGCCAATCCTGCGGAACGGAAAAATCGCGAAATGAAGCAGATGTTGGCGATCCTGATAGATCCAGAGCATCGACGTTGGCCGGAAGTGCTGCCTGCTGTGCGATTCGCATTGAATACGGCTCCTAACCAAGGCCCGGGACACTCTGCCGCCTTTTTAACGTTTGCGCGCGAGTTCCGGTCCCCGGTGGACGTAGTTCACGACTTGCGAGCGGTCGTAGACCAAGAAAACTACGTACCCCAAATTACGCCATATTTACGGGACTTTGTACACCGCCTGCAAGAGGTGAAGTGGCGAGTTGAGCGCCAGCAGGACATTCGCAAGGATGCAGTGGACAAAAACCGTCGTCCTGGAACTAACTTTCAGGAGGGTGACCTCGTACTAGTGGATAGCCATCGACTTAGTCAAGCCGCGAAGGGTTTCACCAGTAAGTTTGCCCCGAGACGAGAGGGCCCGTATCGCATTAGTAAAGTGGTCTCCGCAACCACTTACGAGGTTGTAGATAAAGAGAGCGAACCTCGAGGGAAGTATCATGCCAGTCTCTTAACACCGTATGTAGGCGATTCAGACGTTGTCGTCCATGGTAGAAAGAAGGGCAGACCCTGTAAGGTATCGGTTGCCAAGCCAGCTCCAGAGCCTTCAGCTGACTTGGAGGGGGAGGATATAGCGCGACCCCTATCAACTCCCCGCACTTCTAGGGTTCGTCGTGTGCCGGCCAGGTTACGTGACTAGTTACGGTTCGTGCACACCCCTAGCAATGTCGCCCCGGCGCGCGGCCAGTGATTCACAAGCGCCCGGTAACTGCGCACGCGCTCGGAGCTTAGACTCGTGCGCCTCGCGAGCCGTCCATTACCGTATATTTAGTCGTTATTACAGATCTATGTTAAAGTATAATAAGTTCATTGTCACTCTATCGTTTTTACCAATATAATATACAGTTTTACATGCATAAATAGTTGGAGTTTCCTTTGCTGTAAAGTACCCCGACTATAGTTGTAATATAGATATTGAAAACATTGCGAAAATGTAGAAAGTTTAATGACTACAAACCAGGGTCCCGGACGTATGAATACATAAGTAGTCGTAACAACATACCCTAACGACAGTATTCCCCTAAGCGGAGGTCAGGGAAGCATCATAATAAACTGTGGCGGCATCTACAACGCCACATGTGAACTACGCATCATATGACGTCACACCAAATCTTGTATGTGTTAGAAAATAAAGTATAATCTATCTATAAAAGTCTATATATATACATATATTTCCCAAATGTAAAGCTTTGAATATCAGAATGGTTATGGTGGTTAATGGTTGGAATATGCGCAAAAGTAACTATGAATATGGTATGTAGGGAAAGGAGTTTATGAAATAAAGCACAGAAAGACAAGCTAGGCATTTATTTCAATTTAGGCTTGTCAGTAATTAATCAGAAAACTAGTTGTCCATTCCAAATCTAGGTCATCATGGAGAAGAAGGACAAGAAACTCCATGCAAACAATTTAAAAGTATTCTATCAACAAATTTCTTATATTGCCATAAATTATTATTATTTTAAAAATAATTAATTATACCTCTTGGACAATGGTCCAAGAGAACTCAGAATAATAGCAACATAATAAAAATAGCTAGGAAAATTCCATTACTTATACACTTTAAAACATTGGCATTATTGGCCATATTATTACATTTACAGAAACCATAGCTATCAGTAATAATCAAGATAATAAATCAATTAACTTACATGACATCTGGTCGATCTATTCCACATAATAACGTCACTAGTACTAATCAACTAACTGTAGGACGGAGCTCCGTTCTGGTCGATGTCTCGAACAAGAATGATCCCCGCCACTGGGAGCTCCCCCTTTTATAGTCGTGAACAGAACAACTTTGACGTTTCTATCTACCGTCATCCAAAATATCAACGACATAAAAGGTGGATATCCATTTGGAATATTTTCTAAGTTTTGCTACATTATTCCTTAATATTTAGGTTATGCAAAACATTACTATTTTATCAAGTTTTAACAGTAAATTGATAACAATAACGATACCTATAATTAGGGTAATCTATTACATGCGTGCACTGCCTTTCAGAGAAGACCCGAAAGCTGCTGCGGAATTGGTTTACGGAGAAACACTTCGGTTGCCTGGCGAAATGCTTGTTCGAGTTACCAAAACTGACACTACGCACGATCCTGCAGACTTTTTCGTACAACTTCAAATGTAAAATGACGACTGGAGACCAATCCCTGCATCTCGTCATGCTCAACCATCATCTTTTATCTTCAAAGATCTCTCGTCAGCAACTCACGTTTTTCTTCGTGTCGATACAGTCAGACGCTCTTTACAACCACCATACACAGGTCCATAGAAAGTCATTGATCGCGCCAGCGAAGACATAACTATGCCTTTTGCCATTAAGGATAAAAACTTCGCTGTAAGTACTTATTGATCGCGTCAAGCCGGCTGACATGGAACACGCCAGTCCTACAGCCCTTGATCTTCCGACAAAAAACAACAAACACATCTACATCAAAACCTAAATAGCTAGATCCATCTCCAAACGCAGACGCCAATCCAACAACCACTACAAAACTGCTATTATACCCCTCGGTTTGGCAGACGAGTCAAATTCAAGGATTTGTCAGATTTCTGTTAAATCGGTTCATTCTTCTCCGTGGGTGGTGTGGCGTCACGTATTATGTATTTGTGAACGCACCTTAGACTACGTGGCGCCGCCTGCATTACGTGTATAAGTTAGCCAGGAAAGCACCATTGTTAAGTGGTAAAGTGTAGCCACTTAACAATGGTGTGTAACAAGCCACGATCCGGGGCGCAGTCCCGCTCTTGCTTGTCAGCCGTTGCGCACAACACTATAAACTCAAAGCATTATTTTATTTCAATTTAAAAAATTACAGGCATTATGAAAAATCATTTATCAAGGAGTCGCGGCCCCGGAACATAAAGGGCTAAGGAAGGAACACGGGTGGGCTTTAGTCAGTAAGAGTCTGACACTCCCTTCCGCTCCACCCAGAGCGGGAGGGGTCATTTGATGATTTACCATACATAAAAAAAGGAGTCGTTCAGTTTGAGTTAATAAGTGAAGCTAGTTGCGCATTTTAAGACGAAATAGGTTCCATATGGAGAAGAACTCTCTTTTAAAACATTATGTTACAGAGGTTTTCTTTTTCGACAATTACAGCTTTTGTCCATTTAACACAACTTCCCTTTTTCAGAAATTAAATCGACTTGTTTCATAGAATCTTACGCAAGCGAGGCGCCACTAAACTACACCGTAGCCCCAGGCCTCCGTAGCACTACGACGAACTCCACGCTTTGCTATGGCGTAGCACACTTCGTGAGAGATAGATACATTAAAATTACTCGTATCGTGTACTCTGAAATCTGTCTGATTTTAATGCCATTTAGCGAGTAAACTAAAGATCGGCCTTTTACCAAAATGTTCGTTTGTTGTTCTATGTTGATGTTTGCCTAGTGCGAAAATTGAACTGATTTGATGACCGTTTGCTAATATTGTGTAAAGCAAAGCATAGTTGTTCCAGACCATCATTATAGCTACCAACCACTGAAGTTAGTCATGAGCATACTACTGGTTGAGCTATAAAGCTACTAAATGTTGAAAGTTATTTAATTAAGGGAAATTTAACTTTTACTTGGTTCATGAATTTAAATGGGAAGTATTTAACGGATCCTCTAAACACTTGTTGACCTTCTAATGATGTACACTTTTTTAGATAAATGAACCTCTAAAAAATTGTTGGGTTTCTAATGATGCACATTTGTTTAATAAATGAGTGTCTTTTTAAATTCCTGGCCTTTTCTCAGAGTTGGTCGCAGTAAGTAAGCTAGGATACCCCGAACGAACGGGTAAGGTTAGGTGACCAAACGCGCGCGAGCCGAGCGAGCGGTGCCGCGGCAGTGTACGGCCAGCGCCACATCCAAGTTGTTCACAGTTAAGTACCCGAAAACAGGAATTATAGAGGTTCACAAAAAGAGGCGTATTCATTATATTAGAATGTTTAATAATATTTTTAGGCGAGCAAAATGAGAATGAAGTGAGGTTCGATTAAATATATGGAAAATTAAGTCGCACTTTTAAACGTCTGTAAAATACAAAACACCTAGTCACGGCAATGGCTGGCAAGTCATCTTTTTCACACTTCAGCACTTTTTTAACCTCAGAGACTCTTACGCAGTCGCCAGCAATAGCTAGTTTCTTATATTCTCCTCCCCCTATCAACTCACTCTGAAAATAATCTTTTGTTGCTTATCTGTGGTCTAACGACAAAATTATGGATAGGCGTGGGTTTATCTTCCCGTGTCACCCATCTCGACCCACTGAGTGTCAAGGGCTGTAAAGCCGCGCATTTTATGCATGAGTAATTTATATTACTAACGCAAAATTTTCCACGATCACGTACTCTATATAAAAGGGCGAGAGGTTGAACAGTACCCGGCCGTAAGTTAACTTCCATTAACTTCCATTTTTTACATACCTTATTGTTTTTGCTGTGGGAAGTCGCGGCGCCCCCGTTAAGGGACGTGGCGAGTGGCACCAGGGCATCGCCTCCTGGCCGCGGGGTACCATACGGCCGCCCCTAAGACGACCCACTGACCCGGGCCTCTCACTGGGTTCGCGTCGATGACAGCTTCCTGCTTTTGGAGCCCTAAAGCTCTTGTTGGTCTTGTTTTTGGCATGGCGGGTCACCCTCCAGTTTCCAAGGTTTCGTTTTCTCTTTGTATTGGGTCCATCTCATCTTGCACATTCACTCATAAACGCATAAAACACTCACAACAGTAACATATAACTATTGCATAATACTAACATATCACATTACATAATTTTGTTGGCCATTTTGTAATTTCTTACATCATAAATTCCAGTGCGTGATGGGTGCACCTACGTCAAATTAAAAGGACGCTTCGAAATGTTGCCACTACATAAAGTGTAAAATGATTATTGAGGATGATATTCTCATAGCATGTACTGTATCTGTGTCTGTTTTCTGTTTTCTGTTTAGTATAATGTTTAGTATAATATAAAGCCTAGTGTGTAATAATTGTGGGCTGCATCGGACGACGTCATCACGTCAGCGCCGGCTGTCGCTGAAAACCAGCGCTGGGGCTCTGTCTTGCATAGGGTCGCAGCATAATGCTGAGCGATAGCCGTTTTGCGTGGATGTGACGCATGTTACCCTTGTCTTCTTTTTATTTTATTTTTTTACTTTTGTGTCATATGTATTTTTGCGTCATGTTCACCGCAAATAAACGTATTTTCTTTCTTTCTTTCTTTCTTTCTTTCTAAGTTAGGGATTAGGATAGATTTTTAGAAAAAGTTCCGCGTTTCTTATTTATACTTTCAAGTTTTGTACTGTAGACATCAAAAATCTCACTACTATGGTAATGATTAAAAAAAAAACCTTAAACTTTCTGAAACAGACGTACGGAAGAAAAGATGTACAGTATGGTGTTAATCTGCAGTCCAATCAGCAGGATAATTGCGTAACACATTATGAGTCGGAATCGGTTTCATTTTGACAGTTCAATAACATTCATTGCGTTATTTACGAGTTGAGCAGACAAATTTTTCGAACTTATGACGCAATGGATTAGCAATTTGCTTCAAAATGGTTCAGATTCCGATTGATAGTGTGTTACGCAATTACCCTGCTGCACCCTAATTGCGTAACACACTATCAATCGGAATCTGAACCATTTTGAAGCAATGATATTTTTAGTAGCAATGGGTTTCATTTTGACAATTCAACAACATTCATTGCGTTATTTATGTTGTTGAGCATATACCTACATTTTTCGAAATTTTTCGAACATATAAAGCAATGGATTAGCAATATTCTCAATATTTCAAAATGCTTTAGATTGAGATTGATATTGTGTTACGCAATTAGGGTTCTGATTCAATAATCCGAAGTGAAGGTAAGAATACTATTCTTGGTTGTTGATAACTCTCGAAGTTCCGTAGATTCCGCCTCGTTAATCCTTATTATTGTCTTGTGCTAGTAAAAGTTGGTCTCAGTTCTGTGAAAGTGTGTCACTATTTGTGTAATCTCGGCGGTTACCGTCCATCTTCCAAGAGAGTCGTAAACTTTTACTGACATTTAACGTAGTGTTTTTTTTACTTGTTAGAATTACTGGGACTGGAATTAGTTTTAGCGTTTACCACCGCGTTAAGCTGTCAAGAGTTCAGTCCTTAACTTACCACAGAATGCTTGCGAAAACTTTATCCTTGAATTCAGTCTGACTCCTGTCAGGCAGTCTCAAGCGACATGGTATGTTTCCAAGAGAGTTAAAATCAATAAGGGTTAACATTGGCTGTACCGTTATTGTACATGAGGTTTAAATAAAGAAACAGTACAGATCAATATTGAACGTCAAATAGATTATAGGATGATGATACCTATCTACAACCAACTAACTACGGCTTGTTTAAATAATTCTAAAGTACATGATGTAGTCCCCACAGCGTACAGGGGGGTTATCCTTTCTATACAAAATAATATTGGTTTTTAATTTACCAATTGTAACTTCGTATGAGTTTTTTTTAAATTTTAATTAAAATCAACGTCATAGAATACGGATTTAAATGACTTATTTCAAGAGATTTGCTCAAGTATTATACAAACAGCGATCTGCATATTGTTATCGTAAAATTACATTGTGTCGAAATCCAAGAATTTATTGTACATGAAACAGCATAAGGCCTTTTGTAACTGAAAGATCGTGTTCTCACGAATTGTATTTTTTTAATGAAATACAAAATAATCCGCCGCCGGACTGTTCATTATTTTTCATGCATCTACTCGTATATATGTACGTTTGGTGTAAACATTGTAAAAGCCAATTATTTTTAATAGAGTATCCGTCGAGTTTATTGGCGGCTCTTCTCTTTAGGAAACGACTAATTGGAACCGTGTACCTAGTTTCTGACGTTTCATAACTGCCCATGCAGGTTTATGTACAATAAAATATCATCTGCCCAGCCTTTTCGCAACTATCTTGGGGTAGGCTTCCAGTCTAACCGGATGAAGCTGAATACCAGTATTTTACACGAAGCGACTGCCTATATGACCTCCACAACCCAGTTACTGGGAAATACGATACCCCTTGGTAAGACTGGTTGTCAGCAGTTTCGGGCTTCTGACGACCCGTAACGACTGTCAAAGATCCATGAATGACAGCCGGGACCAACGGCTTAACGTGCTTTCCGAGACACGGAGAGGTCTTGGTATGTAAAGATGGTCACCCATCCACGGACCAACCGCGGCAAGCGTAGCTTAACCTAATCGATCGACCCGTGTGGCTGTCATTGCTTAATCCGTGTGAACGTGGCCCAAGACAACTTACGTAGGTAGGTATCCGTAACTTACAGCGTCAGCCTCTTGGACAGTACTGCAATACATTATGTAATTACGTAACTGTTTCTCGTTTCATCTCGTCTCAAAAACATTAACAGTCTAAGTCACCGTGGCTTGGGCCGTTTAAGCAATAATTACTTACTGGACTACAATTATAGTCCACAATAGACATATTCACAATACAAATGAGAGCTCCCAAAACACTTTAAAACAACAACTTATTTATTATAAGGAGAACATGGAACCCTAATGACGTGTACCATATTATGGAATGGAATAAAAACATAATGATTTCGTATTGAATAAAAAAAATGTACTGTGTCTGTAAACAAAAATATAGTTATAAGTTCGTATGTAAATATTTTTTTTGTCCACTTGAACATGAAATACAATTTGCCTTTTTCCGACTGTGACAGAAAATATTCGGTCCAATTGTTACACTTTTACTCTCGAAAGTCGGAGGTAGTGTTTACCTTAGAATTTTGCGATGAAATCGAATGGTGTATGTTGATAGTCAGAAAATCAGAGGGCTGGCCTATTTTTAGCCCAAAGAGTAAGCATTGCCATCCAACATGATAATGCTGCCAGCCTTTTGGGCACTTATCCCATTGACAGCGATGCGGACGAATTTTTTGATGCCCAATGAGCTCCTGCCTTTTTCTTCGTTTTTTATTATATACTTGTATATAATAAAAAAGTATATATTAAGGTATAGTAGGGCAGTAGTAAAGTAATAGTAGTATAGTATATAATAGTGTTAGCTTGTAAATTGTAATTGTTGTGTCTTTGTTGACAGTCTGATCGTATTCCTGTTACTGGAAGTAACATCCGAGATTTGACTAATTTACTTGCGCATAACATAATCAGCCTATAATGTTCCCACTGCTGGGACACCGGCCTCTTCTCAGTGAGAGGGAGTGGGCCGTAATCCACCACGCGGGCCCAGTGCGGGTTGGCAGATGTCATATATGTCTTCGAATTTTTGGTTCTAGGACATGCCGGTTTCCTCACGATGTTTTCCTTCACCGTTTTGAGAGCAGTGGTGATGAAATAATTTACACAAAGTAAAGCGCCGGTCTGGGTTCGAACCTACGACCTACAACTTGTAAGTCGCGGCCGTTGCGCATAACGTAGGAACATTATTGCAATTATAAAATCTAGGAGCTCCATTACTGAGATGTTTTTTTTTATTTGAAACTGTGTGTGTCTTTTGCGAGCCGTTAAACATTACTGGAAAAATGTGGGAGTAATATACACTTCTGCTTAACCCTTCAAGGAATACAGGCGTGATTTTATGTAATGATTTAGTAATTGTAAGCTTCAGTTGTGAAACGTTAATAGGCTCCTATGAGTACATTGTACAGACGCCAGCACATCAAGCCACTACAATCTGTCAAATTTCTTTAATAGATTTTCAACTTTACCGCTATAGCATAACATTCAAAGTTGATTGGGAAAATTTTACAGTTTCAGGTAGCTTGATGTGCTGGCGTCTGTACATACTGTGTCAATTTGTGGCACTCTAGCTATTGATTTGTTTGGTATGTGTGAAATAATATTATATTTATTTCACCCGCGTTATTTCGTACGTTAATGATATTGCAATAAATGTGCTCGATTTTTGCTTTGATATATAACTTAAATAGTTTCAAGGCGTTTGGTTTTAAATGTTGGCCTATAGAAGGCCCTATGTAGCGTGAGTACTATATTCACCATAGCGTAGATCAGGCTAATAATATAATCAGTAGTTCACTGGTGCTACAGGCTGTCGAACGAATGTCGAACCCCTACTTCGCGTTGTAGCGGCACATAGCTTGCAAGCTTGATAGGAAACTAAAAGGATGTTCAAACATCAACACCACCTGTTGCATTTTAGTCGTGTACACACTCATATCTTTAACGGAAGTTTAGCTGCTCTATCACCAATTTCATAAATAACATGCTTACCGGTGCTGTTACATAATTGGTGGTGTCGCAGAATCATGTGCCAGCGAGGTGCCACTGAGCTACACCGTAGCTCTCGTCCTCCGCGTAGCGCAGGTCGTAGCACTACGGCGAACCCCACGCTGTGCTACGGCGTAGTACGCTTTCTTCGTGAGCGATAGATACAAATTCACTTTTAGGTACGTTTACTCTGAAATCTGTCTGATTTTATTGCCATTTAGCAAATACAATTATACACACCGGCCTTCTACCAAATTGTTCGGTTGGCCTATTTCGAAAAATGAACTGAGGGGTAATTCTTGTAATTTTAAGAATGTTCACAGACTGATCTGTCATAATACATCTAATTTCCCTACATTTTTGACAAGTTTTTGACATTGATTGTCGCTGAGATGAGATTGCGACTAGATATTGAACAAATAAGAAGGCCGATTACGAGAAATGGCATTTTTATTTGGTAGCCGTTTTATTTAGGAATAATTAGAACTTGGTTGCATTGTTAATAAGGAGTTACGACTTTTTAGTGGCTGTCTTGAGTTGTATTTATAGTAAGCTAATGTTATGAGTATACAATTATATGCGAAGATAGAAATCTTCCATCTATCTATTTACAAATAAAACACATATATTTTTTTTTTGGTTGTTCCATATACTTACGTTCCTGAAATATTAATCCGTTTGCATCTTATACATCTTTGTAAGTCGTCTTACGCATACCGGCGCAATAAATGAATAAGAAAAAAATTGCTGGGACAAAGTCGCGGGCAATAGCTAGTTTCTTATATTCTCCTCCCCTTAGCAACTCCCTCTGCAGGCAGCAAAAGAATATTTTGTTGCTTATCTGTAATCCAACGACAAAATTGTGGATACGCGTGGGTTTATCTTGCCGTTTCACCCATCTCGACTCACGAAGTATCAAGAATCGCAGTAAACCCGCGCATTGTATGCATGAGTAATTTAGATTACTAAAGCAAAAGGTATTGAAGATTTTTATAATTATTATGAACCCTGGCAGACCGTTATTTTTTTAAATCAAAATGGCGGCTATGCGACGCGATGTAACAAGTTTAAAAATATGGATGTCACGTGATCAAATTTGAACGTTAATATCTCGGAAACATGACACTTTACGGGGTTTGGTCTTATTATTTTTTCTGTTTGCATTGGTGTCAGCTATCGATTTTTATTGGTATCGATTTTTATTGGCGCACATAAACCTACCCCAAACTGTCAAATTTTCCCAATCAATTTTGAACCTTATGCTTTAGCAATAAAGTTGAAAATTTATTAAAGAAATTTGACAGATTGTAGTAGGTTGATGAGCGCCATCCGTGGCCGCCATTTTGAAAAAATGAAAATGGCGGGCAGATATGTATGCCACGGACCTTCAAAGCCCTTTCTGAAACAAACTTATGGAAGAAAATATCTACTGCAGGGTTAATAAACCGAGATAAGAATAGCAGGATTAATAATAGGCATTTTATAGGTAAGATTGATGTGAAAACGGTGTCAATTTAAAGCTGCGCCTTGATCTGAGGGGCAATTCTCGTAATTATAAGAACGTTCACAGTCTGATCTCAGACCAGTCCCCTAGGGGACCCTAGGGGACTGGTCTAGGAGATTTTAGTGGAACGAGCGTCTCTGCATTGTACAGACGCCAGCACATCAAGCTACCCGAAACTGTCAAATTTTCCTAATCAACTTTGAACCTTATGCATTAGCGATAAAGCTGAAAATTATTAAATACATTTGACAGATTGTAGTAGCTCGATGTGCTGGCGTCTGTACCAGAACATTTACAAAAACGAAAACAGACAATACTTCACGTTCCGTTCTATAAATTCCGCCCCGTTGATTCTTAACTATTCCCTTGTGCCAACAGAAGTTCTTTTGTTCTCAGTTCTGTGAAAGTGTGTCACTATTTAAATTTTAATGACATTTGACTTAGTGTTCCGTTTACTTGTTAGAATAACTAGGACTGGAATTAGTTTAGCATCTACCACCGCGTTAAGCTTTTGGAACAATATTGGAATCTAGTCCTGAACTTAGAGCAGAATTCTTGCGAATACCGTTTCCTGGAGTTTAGTCTGACTCCTTTCAGGCAGTCTCAAGCGAATTGGCAAGTTTCCTAGTAAGTTAAAATCAATAAGGGTAAGTATAGATTGGCTGTACCGTTATTATACATGACGTAATAAATAAATAAATAATACAGATCAATATTGAACGTCAAACTAACTACGGTTTGCTTAAATAATTATAAAGTACACGATGTAGTCACTTACCCACAGCGTACAGGTGTTGGTTATCCTTTACATAAGAAACTATATTGGTCTGTAATTACTAATTGTAACGTCGTGCGTAATTAATATCAACGTCATAGAATACGGATTTAAATTACTTACTTCAGGAGGAGGCCTGTGTCCCAGTGGGAACGTTAGGCTGATAATGCTATAGGTACGTTTGGTGTAAACATTGTAAAAGCCAATTATTTTTAAAACAGTAATCGTGGAGTTTCATGCCGGCTTTTTACTATAGGAAACGACCAATTGGAACAGTGCACCTAGCTTCTGACGTTGTGCCCATGTAGGTTTATGTAAAATAGATTATTTTTTAATTGGTGTGAACGCGGCCTAAGACAACTTAAGTAGGTACCCGTAACTTACAGCGTCAGCCTTTTGGAGAGGAATGCAATACATTATAATCTAGGTAACTATTTCTTGTTTCATCTCGTCACAAGATTATTAACATTCTAAGTTATCGTGGCTTGGAACTCTAAGTTTACATTCCGCGTGTAAGCTTTTCTTAAGCCAAAGGATTTGTTATACGATGGTATGCGTAACAACGC
Source organism: Hydraecia micacea (assembly GCA_914767645.1). Classification (NCBI taxonomy): domain Eukaryota; kingdom Metazoa; phylum Arthropoda; class Insecta; order Lepidoptera; family Noctuidae; genus Hydraecia; species Hydraecia micacea. The sequence goes on along the minus strand of OU611783.1, from coordinate 11,993,084 downwards.
TGTAAATAATTCATGACTTACTTAACTCAAATTAATTCACTGAACTAAAATTATTACGTTCCTAACGACGTATTTCAGGTACAAATCATAATCTACCTAGGCTTATCCCGACTATGTTGGTGTTGGCTTCTAGTCTAACCGGCTGAAGCTGAATACCAGTAAGGGTAAGTAAGACTTTAATTAGACTATCTGATGTATTTAGAAAAAAAAGGACAAGAGAAAAGAAAATAAATAATCTAAATGAAAATTCATTTTTATATATTCTATCTATATGAAACTCCTATCTGAAACTTTTCAAATATATTTTCGGTGTGCTCTCATCATGCCGCACCTATATACTCAGCTATCAACTTTTCTCTCTGCATATTATGTTTGCTCTAAAACCCTCTGGGCTCCAATATTTATACATATTTTAAATTAAACTCGCTGTGAGTCCGCGTTGTTCTTTTAAACCGCGCAACGGACTTTGAAGCGGTTTTCACCACCATTTGGATTGTTGATTGAAGCCGAGAATTTGTTCCAGAAGGTTTATATTCTAACAAACATACATACATTACGTAAATTAACATTAAACTTACGGAGATATAATAAAACAAGCGATTTTTTTTTCAAGTCCTGATAACAGGTCGAGGCGTTGGAGGTTCACCAGCACCCTAATTGCGTAACATACTATCAACCACAATCTGAATAATTTTGGAGGATATTGCTAATCCATTGCTTGGTATTCAGCTGCATCCGGTCGGATTGGAAGCCGACCTCAACATAGTTGGGAAAAGGCTAGGCAGAATCTAGATGGAGTCGATATTTCATAACGGACTATCCCTGAGAAGAAATGGCGACAAAATTTCCGTCATCAGACTCGTTCCCACACCTCGTAGCAATTACTTTTTTCAAGAATATTCAATGTACAGTTTTGACTTCGTTACTATTTTACTATATGTACTTATAGATATAGAAGTACATATAGTGTAGTGTAGGTGGGGTCCGTGGCTAAATAATAAAAGCCGCACAGGTCGATCGAACAGGTTAAGCTACGCTTGCCGTGGTTGGTCTAAGGATGGGTGACTATCTTTACATACCGAGATCCCTCCGTGCCTCGGAAAGCACGTTAACCCGTTGGTCCCGGTTGTCATTCGTGGATCTTTGACAGTCGTTACGGGTAGTCAGAAACCCGAAAGTCTGACAACCAGTCTTACCAAGGAGTATCGTATTACCCAGTAATTGGGTTGTGGAGGTCAGATAGGTAGTCGCTCCATTTAAAATACTGGTATTCAGCTGCATCCGGTTAGACTGGAAGCCGACACCTACATAGTTGGGAAAAGGCTAGGCAGATGATGATGACTTATAGATATAGAAGTGGTTTTCTGTTGTACGCCAGCTTTGTTAGTTGGTACAGTTTACAGTTGAACACAATTTTATCTTCTGCAACCCCAACGCAGTCACAAAAACACGTCGTAAATCGTTTAGTCAAATCCTATTCTAACCTTTAATATTATACATGCAAAAGAAAGTTTGTTTGTTTGTTACCTTTTCACGTCTAGTAATTTTTGACGTTTAAAAGTGCCTTTAATGTGTCTATTTGAAATAAACGATTTGACTTTGATCTCGGTGATTATTTCTAGGTATTTACTTTACGTTCAATGAACATTTTCCTGTTTCATGAACAAATTTGTGCAGAATAAAACTCAGCTTTCGTATGGCCATATTACATTTTTTGCTTTAATTGTCATACTGGGAACTAAATATGATTATTGCCATGAAAACCTTTACCTTTTTTTGAGAACATCAAAAAGACATAATGTCGTTAGTTAAATTGGTAATGGGACAGTTTGTAAATTGTTTTATGGTTTATTAACCGACTTCTTTTGTTACTTTTATTTATCTCTTTATTTATAGTAATGCTTAAAGATTACGTAACCTTCGTACATAAACAACAAGATAAAACTGAAATATGATAACTTTTTTTAGACTTTGTAAAAAATTAGGTATAATCTACCTAAAGTAGATTGCCTCTCACCTCTGACTGCCGCCTCTTAAAGTCGACTACCTGCAGAACTGCCTGCTTAAACTTTATGATATGTTATAGGAATATTCAAAATATTTCATTAATACACTTTTAAATATTCTGTTATGAAAATTCACATCGCGATTTTCGTTCGTACGTACCCGATTGCGGCTAACCCACAAAGGTTAGCTGTAATCGGGTGCCAATCGGAGAATATAAAATATTTGAATAAAATTGACGTTTGACAGACTTTCGCTGCACGGGCGGCGTCCTATTTCTCTATTCGATTTTCAAATGTAACATTCCATATTTACAGCAATCCTTCTCTTAATTTTACTCAAAGTATAGGATGCTATTTTTTCGGATTTTAGGCGGTTCGATTCCCGGATGTGGCAAGCGTATTGTCAAAAATCCTTAAATGCAGTTTTGCTTCTTTTTAAAAATAAAGGAATGTTTCCAGTTTTGCTGTCTTCAGTATTTAGAGTACTTTCCCTCCAGTTACGCTTCGAAAATTCCACCCTTTATAATAAAACAGTAACGAAGTCAAAATTGTACATTGAATACCTATTTTTTTTTTTTTTTTTTTGAGAATATAGGTTAGAATTTTTTACCGTTTGTCTGGATGCATGTTTCGGATTGGCGCATAAACGGCTGAAAGTTTATAACCTGGATTAACACATAGGGTATTTTTAATCCGGGTAGTACGTTCCCGTGGGATATTTTCCGACAACCGCGGGCCGCGAAGCCGCGGGAAAAAGCTAGTTTATATAAAATAAATAAATGAAATCACTTTATTTTGGTCAACTATAAAATACTATTGTTAGTAACCTAAAGACGAATTCATGGACAGACGATCTAATAACTAGACACAAGAAAAGCAGTCTTAGAGTATCAGCCTTTGCACAAATTGCCTTATTATGGTGGAGGAAGTATCTGCCGCCACCGAACCAATTAGAAAACAGGATGAAATACCTACTTCTGTACTTGGGGAAAGGTGCTTTTTATCTCTATTAACTGCACAGGATAATGAAACCTTCATCATTCATTCATCCCATATGAGAACTTTACCTTGTGACCGCTGTCTGCAGCTACTCGTACATACATTTATTTTCGCATCAGCTTAATTTTTTCTACTTAATGTAATATTTCACAACTTTACAGTGTTGTGACGTGTACATTGGGACCTGTTTGGTAGTCTCGACACGCACCTTTTTTCGTTAATATTTCCTCGCAGTCATATGAATGCTAATAAAATAACAGAACACAAAAAACACAAGTTAAAATATTTTTACTTGTTTGTTTTGCGTGATAAGTATGTTTCTGATCTTCTGTTCTTTTATTAAACACAAATAATCTCCGACTGAAAACGTGTAAGCACCTTCAAACTAAAAACTTGTATTTATTTTTGTTTCAGAAAATCATGAAGAATTTTGACTGAGCATGTGAATGGTAGAAGATGTTCTACGACAGTGAAAATGCTTTGGAATATAACTATTCGTGCAGCAACTGCCACAATGAGTCATATTATAATCATAACTATACTTATCCGGACGAACTCATTTGTATTTTGCATACCGACGAGGATATTACAACGGGTATTTTCAAAATATTTGTGTACGTGATGTATATTGCAGTGTTCGTAGCTGCTTTGGTAGGTAACGGGTTGGTGTGTGCAGTGGTGCACACGACGCCGCGTATGAAAACAGTGACGAACTACTTTATAGTGAACCTAGCAGTGGGAGACATTCTGATGACACTGTTCTGTGTGCCGTTTTCATTTGTGTCCATGTTGTTACTGCGGTACTGGCCGTTTGGTGCATTTATGTGCAAGGCTGTGAACTTTTCGCAAGCGGTATCGGTGCTGGTCAGTGCTTACACTCTGCTCGCGATATCGATAGACCGGTATATTATTATTATGCATCCGTTGAAACCGCGGCTGGGTAAGACGACTGCTAAGCTGGTTGTGTTTGCTGTGTGGAGCGGAGCGTTCATCACCGCGGCGCCCATTCCTATCGTGTCCACACTGCAGAGGCCGTCACTCTGGCACCGAGCGTGTGAAGTGTATGTATCAGTTTGGTTAATCAGAATCCTACATACAATTAGTATATTGTGTCTATTATAGTAAGTCTCCACATTAAAGAAGAGCAATAAAGTGTCCTCTCTTTTTGCTTAATTTCTACGAGTTTGGAGAGCAAAGTCCAATGACGTGCAGACAGTTAATTAAACAAGAGCCTGACGGAAACAAAGAGTAGGTACTTCAACTTGTTACGATTGATGCGTAGTAGGCAGATACTTACTCTGTGTTCCGCTTAATTAACGTTGTCAAATATTATGTACGCGTTGTTACTGTTTCTATGCCCTATTTGTAAAATGTTAAAGTAGAGTGCTATAAGGATCTTTTGGCGCCTGATTGATATTGATAGTAAATATTTGTGAAATTGTCACAGAGAGTAGTGCCAATTTAGGCCATGCGCCAAGAATCAAAATAATCTTGTAGCATTGTACAGACGCCAGCACATCAAGCTTAGACAGCTTAGCTAAATTTTGACAGATTGTAGTCAATCTGTCAAATTTTTTTAATAGATTTTCAATTTTATCCCTAAAGGATTAGTTTCAAGGTTGATTGGGAAAATTTGACAGTTTCGGGTAGCTTGATGTGCTGGCGCCTGTACCTACGATTTTCATGTCGAACAATAAATTATAAAAAAAATAATTTAATTTAATAAATTTTATAAAAAAATTATTAATAAAATTAATTAATTTAATAAAAAAGGCTATGTTGTAACGTGTGTTATGTTGTAAAGAGACATTTGTGGTGAGCAATGGGCCAGTCCGGAGAAGAGCCGACAGTATACCTGTGCACTGTTGGTGCTTCAGTTCGTGCTTCCTCTCAGTGCATTGGTGTGCACATATGCACGGATAGCGCACACCGTGTGGGGCGGGCGCCCGCCCGGGGAGGCACAGGATGCACGAGACACACGTATGCAACACTCCAAACGAAAGGTTGGTAAAATAACATGTTTATTACTTCTATATCAGTAAATAATATAAAAAAAAGTCGCTTTTCCTGTCTGTGTGACCGTTTAGTTCATCGAAACTACATAATGGATTTTCATGAGTTTTTCATCCAGTAACTGGGTTGTGGATGTCAGATAGGCAGTCGCTCCATGTAAAATACTGGTATTCAGCTGCAGCCGGTTAGACTAGAAGCCAACACCAACATAGTTGGGATAAGGCTAGGCAGATGATGATTCAAGTGAATAAAGAAAAGATCACGAACTTCTTATCTTATTTTTTGGTTAAAGACATAGTACCTAAATTTTTCAGTGGTCATTTAGAACGGGCCAAACACGGTACACGGGCTGGTGACCGCAAATTATTTGCTTCGGTGACCTTTCATCCGCGAATTGGCGCCGGCTCAAAGTATTCTGTTTGAATACGTGCTGATATTTTGACAGACGAACACGTCGCCGCTCGGCCATAAAACTGTAATCAATTTGTCATTATCAATGGAGATTAATGAATTGAAATGACCTGATTTCACGGGTGGGTGTAATATTTGCTTTTAATCTTATGTTATTTAAATAGCAAAAGTCGGGCCCGATCATTTCCTAAAATTGTAGTGTTGTGCGTGATTGTACTTTACATACCTAACTCTTAATAATAAACAATTATACTTGGACTTACGAGTTATAGGTCGTAGGTTCGAACCCAGACAGGCGCTTTACCTTGTGTAAATTATTACATCACCACTGCTCTCAAAACGGTGAAGGAAAACATCGTGAGGAATGCGGCATGTCCTAGAACCAAAAATTCTAAGACATATGACATCTACCAACTCGCACTGGGCCCGCGTGGTGGATTACGGCCCACCCCCTCTCACAGAGAGGAGGCCTGTGTCCCAGCAGTCGGAACATTATAGGCTGATTATGATGATACTTACTTATGTAATAATAAATAAGTAAGGTACCTAACTACATACTTATTATGTAAGTACAGTCACGAGCATAAAATAATGATTATGAACAGCTCGGCTATAATATCTGATAGAGGAATCGATAACTCGATTTTCGTTAAGGTGTAATCCTCAGTAAGACGAGAAAATTGCTATTCCCTTCTGCTGTACCTACCCCAAATACGCGGTATGAATTATTTAGACTTTGTAACTCGATCAAAAAAGGAATGTTTGGTGCTTTTGTTCTATAGCGTGTACTTTGTACATGTGCAATGAATGAATATACATATTTTATTAAACTTTTTAAGTTGTTAACCCATCTGCCTTATGTTTGTGCTCATTGCTTAAAAAAAAGTTTAGTATCGGTCAGTATTGAATTATTTATTTAACCATTTATGTCCACACATACATATATAAACAGACAGGAAGACAAGAATAGAAAAAACCGGGCAAGCGCGTGTCGGACCACGCACAATGAAGGGTTCCGTAGTTGGAATGAATTTATCCCAAGAGCAAACTTAACATTGTAGTTGAAAAACATGTTCTCCCATACATTCCAACTGAAAATGTAAGTTTGTACGTACAACATTGAGAGATTTACCATGTTGTTTTAAGACCACAGCCTTTTTATAGGTTTTCCTGTAATCTATAGGCGTAGAACTATTTTCTGTATTTTTTTTCAAAATTTTAGGCTCAGTAGTTTCGAAGATAAGGGGGTTAAATGGTAAATTTTCGTCTATTCTCTTAAATAACTATAATAAAATTTCCTTTAAAATTATGAAAAAAAAATATTTGAGATAACAGTAACTTGCCCGCCTGTGTTCATTTATGTGCTAGAAGTATTAAATAAATAAATAATAAGCCCTTTCATTTGATATGTCACACAGTACAGATTAGGAAACTTTTTTTATTATTTTCTATTTGCCCCCCAAAAATGATCCCCGTATTCAAAATTCATTTATTTACGTTACATGTCTGTATTTGGGTCACAGAGATTCATATGTGACGACTAGAATTCTACATAAATTAAAAGAAGATATCAGATTTTTTGTAGTGATTTCTACAGTTTACTTCAGTAATAATTTGTTTCAATAATATGTACCTACCATAAAACGTAAGTCAAATTTTTATTTCACAATGACTCTACAACTCGAAAAATATAGCAAGCACAAAACTCATTAATTCGAAATTTTCACTTAAAATTCGATTCATCGAGATTCTATTGTATTTAAATTAATACTCATCTTCTTTAAAATGGGTAAGTAATTGATACTGGCAGAATAGCCAATATCAGCTCAGTTGCCAAAAAGAAAAATTAAATGTTTGTTATTGACATTTTATAACTTCCAAATATGGCGGTCAGATATTTATGCTTCCAGTCGGATGTCACATATTTTTGCAATATGAGCGGCACTGATTGCAATAAAGAAGAAAATTGGAAAAATTATTCTGTCAGGTTTTTATGCTGCCAAAGTGATGTCAGATATTTTAGACCATCATCATCTGTCTAGCCTTTTCCCAACTACATATGTTGGGCTCGGCTTCCAGTCTACCCGGATGCAGCTGAGTACCAGTATATTACATGGACCTACTGCCTATCTGACCTCCACAACTCAGTTACTGGGTAATATGATACCCCTTGGTAAGACTGGTGGTCAGACTTTCGGGTTTCTGACTACCCATAACGACTGTCCAAGATCCACGAATGACAGCCGGACCAACGGCTTAGGGACTTACCACACTTATTCAGCTCTGTACAGCTTTTGTCCATAGAAAACAGCATCGAAAGGATGCTGTTTTCCGTGTGCCGCGTGCCGCGGAAAGCTGAACGGACTCCACATAAAATCGTTGTTTTCTATGGACAAAAGCTGAACAGAGCTGAATAAGTAAGTGTGTTTAGTCCCTTAACGTGCTTTCCGAGGCACGGAGGGGTCTCATATGTAAAGATGATCACCCATCCACAGACCAACCGCGGCAAGCGTAGCTTAACCTTATCGATCGATCTGTGCGGCTGTTATTATTTAGCCACGTCAGATATTTCAGATCACAACGAGGTACATTCTTCTGAATTTAACTGAGTAGGCAGATGACGTAAGACAAATATCTGTTAATATTCCATTAACACAATATTTATGAAGCCGATGCAGCATCCCATATTTCGGCGTCGCTTGTCTCGCCAGATAGTTTTGGTGTTCCTTTGATGTTCACTTAATCACATCTGTGCTGCCACTTATACAGGGTGAATTTTTCAAGTGGGCATAGATGGCCAAATCCGAAACTATGAGGAATAGCGAAAAGTAGGTACTCAAAGGTGTCTCGGGCTCGATTTTGTTGAAAACTAAAACTGCATCATTGGATTAACAAAATTATTATTTATTTTTCTTCTGTTACCTACCTATTAAACCTTAATTAATTAATTGTTCAAAATGATGACAATTGTTTCCAATACATATCTGGATGCGACATCTCAAGAATTGTACTACATTTAGATTTCCATATTATTGATTCCATTTAGAATATTTTCCAAAGATCGTAATATAAACTTGAATTTAGAACATAATGTTGTGAAGGTGACTGCGCTGCGGGTGTGTTAATAGAAATATTGAGCATTATTTCGAACAAGGTACAGGTAATGTAGGTATAAAATAGGCAGTTTATTAAAATCCAACATTTTCCTTAAGTTTGCCGTGTGTCATTACTTCCCAGAATTTGATCCTGATTAGGGCCATTTGCGAATGGTGTAATAATACAGTGTGTGACTGTGTGTGTTTTTTAAATCAAAATCAACGGGTTCGATTCCTAGCTAGATTTTTCAAAAATCCAATTATGCAGTTTTGTTTTCATCAAAATCGAGCCCGAGACTCCTTTGAGTACCTACTTTTCGCTATTCCTCATAGTTTCGGATTTGGCCATCCACTAGAAAAATTCACCCTGTATATGCCTTTCACAAATGATCACATTATATTTGCCGTTGTATATTAACGGATGAATTATGATATCATCAGATAATATTGCCGAGCTTTCCATAGTAATACATTTATGCTCGTGACTGTATGTATCTATTTTCGAGTAACTTTAAGCTAGCTAATGTGCCATTTTTACATAATTTATTATTGACTTAGCATAGGTGTATATAAGGTCTATCTATTCATACACGAAATATCTTAAGTGGTCATTGTAAAAAAATCAGCTGTTCCCTACATTTTGACGAGTTATGCGAACATAAATGTAGGGAACAGGTGATATTTTTTATCGCGATTTCAGGTATGGTCCCATAGTAAAAGTTGTTCGTAATGACGAGTACAATAATCTCGTAATACCAACACCTGAGGAGGCTCTCGTTGGACAACTGGATCAAGGGGTTGATCCAGAAAACGGTACTTCTGGACACGACCCGCATTATTGGGAGGTTCCTCTCTCTGGAGCCCTGACTGCCGGTAGCTTGAACCCCGTTCCCGATACCGGTGGGCTACTATTTTTTTATATTTTTAAATGTTTTTATATTTTTTATATTCTAATATTTAAAAATATAATTTGTATGTATTTAATTAAATAAAGGAAAAAATAATAATGACCCTGCTCCCGTTACCGGCGGATCGCTATTTTTTATATTTTAAAATGTTTTTTATACTTCTTTTTTATATTTTAAGTAATATTTAAAAATGTAATAATATAAGTTAACAGAATAAATAAACGAAATAATAAAAAACGATAAGTTAACAGAATAAATAAACGAAATAATAATAATAATTTTATTTAAGTCGGACACAGTGATCCATATTTATGTTAGTAAGTATACTTAAAAATATGTTAGTAACCACAGAATAAAAATAGATGCCACAATAATATTAATATTATTATACAATTATCTCTTCAGATATTTCGTGTATGAATAGATATACCTTATACAGGGTCTTATTAAAATAGATGGACAAATTTTAACACAGCACTCAGTACGTCTAACCAAAGAATGATATCCAAGCAAAAAAAAAAACACTGATAAAAGTGATTTTATTTTGACCTAAAGTAATAAATTACCGGCACATTAGTGTATTTTCGTTAGATGATTATTTTTCTTGTAAGTATCTAATGCGTTTTTCTTATATAGTTTTTACCATTGTCCTAATTGTGGTTGTCTGAATGATTTCTAAAAGTTAGTCCATCGATTTTAATGGGACCTTATATAGTGCAGCAACATTTCGCCGGTTATGTTTATGTTCCATGTAAAAGGAGGCGAGCCTATTGCCATCAACAGGGCACAGATCCAGACTCCAGGCTGCTACTGAGAAATTCTAGATAGAAAAACCCATTAACTGTCCAGCTATGGTTGACGTCTTTTTGAAGCGATAACGTCTTATAAATCGATGAACGCTGGCTGCACGCACGAAAATGCATGACTCATTGTCACGTTCCGCCTGAACCGAGTGTGCAAGCGAGAGCGCGGCACAAGCGATAGAGAGGCACGATCGGATGTTTTCTTATGAAAGAAAAGAAAAAAGAAAAAAAGAAGTTTATTTGGACACAGTTCGTGAAACACAAAATACAAAATTAATCAAATAAAAAATGTTTCCGGAAACAATAGTGTGTATGACGTTATCACGTAAAATTATCGTCCGTAAACCGACTTTACAGACAACCAATGTTTTTAATTTGATGTATGGCATAATGTGTTCGTCTTTCTTTTTTTAGATGATCAAGATGATGTTGACCGTCGTCACCGTGTTCACGATGAGTTGGTTGCCACTCAACATTTTCATTGTAAGTAGATACAATAAACTCACACGGGGACCAATGTCTTGTCACGTATCTCCAGGGACATGTAGCTTAAGACTTACTGCAGAAATCTATCACGTGTTGACAAACTCTTAAGTACTTAGATAAAAAACAAGTGCTTACTCTTTATTAAACCAAAACTCAAACATAAATCTTCACCTTAATTGCGTAACACACTATCAATCACAATACGGAACATTTTGAACGATATTGCTAATCCATTGTTTCATACGTTCGCAAAATTTGTCTGTTCAACTCTGTTCAACAACTTAAATAACGCAATGAATTTTGTTGAACTGTCAAAATGAAGGGCATTCCTACTGTTGTGTGTTACGCAATTACCCCGCAGTTTTGTAATTTATTTATTTACTTGCTCTCATCCACATCACACATTTAACCATAGATAATTTTTAGTTTTCATACAAAAATCGAATCAATTATAAACTTTAGTAAAAACAAGTAAACAAATATATATCCCACATTTACAGTTTCATGCATTTCTCGTACAACATGTGGCTTACAGCAGTAACATTTGTAGCGACTACCGGCGAAAGTTTCGAAAATGAATTTTCGAGAACTTTTCGTTACAATAAAGTTTTTTGGAACAAAATTTGCGGTAGGAGTAAAGTTGTAGAAACCGTCACGTAACGAAAAAGCTCATCCCTCTATCCCTTTCTATTAGGTATAAATAATAGAAAGATAGAGATATGTAGTTTTCATGGTTTTCAGGGTGCTAAAGCCGATAGTGAGATCAAAATCCAGGATAGTGGCTGCGAAAACTTTTTTTTTTATTTATTATGGGTGTCGTTTTCATGGCTTTGAGGGTGCTGAAGCGCAAAAATTGTGAGGTCAAAATAAAAATTCAAGATGTCGATAACTTCATGAAAGCTTCTAAAAATGTATATTACATGGTTCTATATTAAAAACGCGTATTAAACTCACACTTTCTCTCTCTCTGTGTCTTTTTACTATAAGTATACGAGTATGTGTGCGTGCAGGTAACACGTAAGGAACTTCGTTCCCGACGGGGCCGGGGGTCCCCCGACCGCACACGTTTTTGTTTTGCACGTCATTTCATCGCAGCCGTAAGTGCTGAAGCGGTTTTCCGAGAGTACGGAGTGTCCTCAATATTAGAAATAGCCAGTCGGTTTTATTTCAGGCTTCTGAAACCGTAGCAAATCCATTGAATTTTTGTTAAAAAAATTATTTAAAAAAGGCAGATTTTTGTTAAGCCAGACCTTTCAATATGATGGGATGTTTGAGGTCATATTTTTTATTTTCATTGATCTAGTAGCCAATTAACTAATTACTGGGCAAGTTAAATAAATTGAAATATTTTGAACACGTACTAACTAATAAATCCTGGTACTCAGCTGCATCCGGTTAGACTGGAAGCTGACCCTAACATAGTTAGGAAAAGGCTAGGCAGGTGATGATGACTAACTAATAAATCCGTATCATGTTATAAAAAAGAGACTTGAAGTACAAAAGAAATAAATAAATGTAAAGGAATAAATGTATAAATTATTAAACGAAAACAATTTATGTGCTTTCACATTTCATTAAAATTCGCGATATTCCGTTTCTTGTTAACTTTTTGGACTGATTCCTGTATTCATCTGTTTCATTTCACATTTCAATGATAGTCGGTATTTGTTTTTGTTGTTTTTTCGTCCATCAAAACTGTATGAGTTTTTTTACATTGATTTTTTTTTAATAAAATGTAATTTTGCGAGGTCTGGGAACGATTCTAATATTTTTTTTTAGAATTTTTGTTTATTTCTCTGAATTTATGTCCCAGCATGCAAAAACTATCGGATAGATTTTGTTCAAATTTTACATTGATTTTCCCTATAGGTCTAGTCAGTCTGTAGGCTATAAATTATCTCGCTATTTTGGTATGATGTATGAGCAAATTGAGCAACATTGCGATTTGTCCGTATTGTTCTATAGTTTACCGCAAATTGTAAAAAGACGAGCCAAAAGGTTAGAATATTGCAGATGGTTACACATTTAACCTTTTACATGATTATCATCACACTATCTATACCTTTATGGAGCTAAGCAGTTAATCATAATGTACACAGGGTGGATTTTTGTGGTGGGGCTATAAGAACAGATACCTTAATTGTTGTACAAAAAACAGTCTTAGTGTCTCCATGACCGAAGTTGGTCGCATAGAATTTGATCCTTATAAGAAACAGAATCGACTGGCATCAAAAATAGTTTTTGTGAAAATTGCCTTTTTTTCTTGCTGACCGTTCCGTTTTTTCAAAAACTGTGAATACAGATCAAAATTTATCAAAAAGTTAAGCACAGAGTCTTAAGAGCGTTTTCCTGTAGCTAAAACGGTAAAGTTACCTGCATTTACTGCCTCATACCAAAAATCCACTCTGTATTTAATAATTTCATTCGATAATATTGACAAATAAATCTAAACAGCGAAATATTAGACAGCTATTTGCGACGTTGCCAAGTTTCGGAATGTACCCTCTTTGGATGCTACGAGCGTCGTAGCTAATATGATCGCTACGCCAGCTACGTCATAGCTGGCAACTCAACCGTTCCGCGGAGGCACAAGCTTATTACCATTTAAATAAATAAACATAATAAGGACGACGAAAATAGCCTCTGGTATAAGCTTAAGGTTCGGATAAGAAATCCTATTATGTCATTACATTTATTTTAAATTAATTTCGTACGAAAATACTATGACTTCACGTTCTCATTAATTTATAATGCCAAAAGAATACACAGTGACGTCAACGACTGGCGGAATTGCTGACGTCACTGTTACAACTAGTTATAAGGTTCTCTATTGTGTTCCCAAACTTTTTTATCCATAATCTAAAGTGCCATAATTTTTTTTTGTCCTAATCATCATTTGTCCGAGTGATAACTTGCCCGAACTAAATGTCACATACCATAAAATTGAAATCCCTAAGTACAATATGCCATATTGTCATAAATATTACAATCAATAATGTACAAAATCAATAATAGTTATTATTATTATTTATTTATATATCAGACAACATGATCCATATAAGTCCTAAATTCAAATTATTTAATGTTTATTTATCCTAATAATGTTTTTGAAACAAATTTGTATGGCAAAGATGCTGTTAGCTGCTGTTGAAGCATGCAGCATGCAAGCAAGCCTGCAGAAAGCATGCAGCATGCAAGCAAGCATGCAGCAAGCATGGTTTCTGTCCCGGCTTCGGCGATGCGGGTCTCCGGCGATCCCATGCATGCTGATCATCGCCGACGGCTTTCGCTCACTACCGCAGCTTCGACTTGCTGGCTGGTCCGCGGCGCCTCGCTCGCTGCCTCCTGCTCCTCAGCCCGCGGGCCGGCTCGCCCTTACGCGCCTACGCGATTCTAAATTACACTCTAGTGGTAGGGCAGACAAGACTTTGTGGAGTCGAATTTACAGCTATTCGTTTCTGTCACTAAAACCTAATTTTTAGCAAATGTTTTAGGACTTACAATTTTATTATAAATGAACATTCGGAATAATACACATTATATAATACAATACTTAGGACATATGACTTTATTTGATGCAAAATTAGGAGATTCAATTATTATAGTACTCGATATTATGACAAAATAGCTTTAGAAGTAAGGATAATTATTATGTAAAACAAAATTTCGAATTTTTGAACATTATGGTAACTGAAGTTTATAGCAAACGTGTCATGGATAATGATTTTCGGACAAACAATTTTAGGAAAAGAAAAGGAGTACCCTAGTTTTAAATAAACCATTTTTCTAATCCTTCATAGATTTAAGTTAAGAAGACTAAAATAATGTGTAGAAGTTTATGTTTATTGATAGTAACGTAATACGAGTATTTCAACTTATTTTCGTTATCAACGTTGACTTTAGAAAAACAAATATATCCATTTTCGCAATTATTTTGTGAGTAGGTACAACTAAATGTGATTATACCCTCTATAAGAAAGTATATACGAGTATCTGTTTCTCTCCATTATATACTTTAAACGTTGTCAGTAATTTGACTTTCGAAAGAAGAAGACAAAGAGTTGTGTAACTATACAGACGCTATACAACATTTACTAGTAAGAGGGTAGGAGTGTAGGCACTATGCGGCAAATTCAAAGAAACATAGGCAAGTTACAGACGCCAGCACATCAAGCTACTCGAAACTGACTTTGAACCTAATGCTTTAGCTATAAAGTTGAAAATATATTAAAGAAATTTGACAGCTTGTAGTAGCTTGATGTGCTGGCGTCTGTACATTTCTTTTGCTTGTCGCCGATTTTAACAGTTTTTGCCAGTTCTTAGTTTTCGTGTGGCTCTTGAGCAGCCAAATAACAACAAGGTACCGGGTGGTGACGGAGTAACGACAGAGCTCTTCAAGCGTCATCCAAGGTACAACGCCTGTGGCGTGAAGCAGGCGTGCGGTGGTTCTATTTGTGGCGCAGCCTGGTATAGGCCTATGTCCAGCAGTGGACTGCAATAGGCTGAAAATAAGGTATTATTACTATCAATTATGATTATCTATACTTGCTGTCAGGTGCTATGGACGGTCCACGAAGACGATGAAGAGTGGAGCATGTGGCCTGGAATGCCGTACATGTGGTTCGCGTGTCATTGGCTGGCAATGTCACACTCCTGCTACAACCCAATGATCTACTGCTACATGAATGTGCGGTACCGACGGGGGTTTAAAGAGGTAATTTTTATAGAACTTTAAATAAATATAATAGGTTTATCGTAAAAAAATGCACTATGTGTACAGACGCCAGCACATCAAGCTACTCGAAACTGTCAAATTTTCCCAATCAACTTTGAACCTTAGGCTTTAACGATAATGTTGAAAATCTATTAAAGAAATTTGACAGATTGTAGTAGCTTGATGTGCTGGCGTCTGTACATCAACACTGTTCCTCACACTAGGATTCCCTGTGTCGTGAGTACCTACTATGATGTTCTATAATAGTGCCTACCTATATGCAAAACAATGAAACAATAACATAAAATAAAATGAGAAAGAAAAAACATACAAGCACAATCGACCTGCATACGGCGCGCGATCGCCTGCGTCTGAGCATTTTCACGGTCGATTTTAGCCGCCCGCCGCAAGCGACCTATGCGACCCACGACAAAATTCGAAACCTACTCTACTTGCGATTTTAGTCACCTGTGGCCTAGTTGAATTGCCATTTAGGCAGTCTATTTTCGCCCTGCAGCTAAAATCGCGCGGCGATAGTCAACCCTCTAAAGCCCGCATAAAACTGTTAAAACATGTGACCAGTGCAGTAAAACCGACGTTTGATGAATTTACCTTAAGATAGGCTAAGCAAAGTCCGAAACAGATTATTTTGCTTCCTAGGTTTGCCTAAAATACGTCAGTAAAAGGCATAAATTGGAATCTATTTCGGGGTTTGCCAAAAGCCGTTGGTCAAACCTAATGTAAACCCGTCATTCGGCGAAAGGGCTACATATCGGCCTTTGACTATAAGATAGATATATTGTGCACTACTTGAGGTCGGGCCATACATATCATGGTTAGGATTTTCGGTCTCGGCGTCCCGTCTATAATGGTTAAAATATGGTTCGTATACATTTTTTGTGACCTTGTTCAGTGTTCTGTGGAATGCAAATTCAAGCTGAAACTCAACGCTTTTATTTCAATTAAACCATTTACAGGCACATTTGAATTGTCAAGGAGTCGGTCAGTCGGAAAGATGAAGTTACCCATTCCAAAGCATAGTAGGTTCCTATGGAGAAGAACGGGCAAGAAACTGCTTAAATTATCTGTCATAAACTGGACCCACAGCGAAGAGCCCAGAAATGAACCTATATATGTGTCGATAGACGAGTTACTCCAAGTTGCCTTTAAAACATAACTGACCAGTGCACGTTTATGAAATAAGGCCATTCGTATTTCTAGCAATTCGAAATAATTGTAAGTTGAAGGTCATCTGTGCCAATTAATTTGTAATTCAGATGTTTTCTCGCGAAATGGAACGCTTTTTTTGTCCTATTACGTAAGTCGTACAAGGTTATGTTTTGTTCGTCCATATTTATATTTGCAAAAAAATTAGATACCAATATTTTATGCAAGAATTAAGGTGTAACAAAAAAGGTACGCAAGAATGTTACATAGTGTCTGACTACATTTGCATTAAAAAGGTCAACCTGATGTATCGTTTCTTTTTAGGATTTTCAAAGGCCACGGGTTGCCCTTTAGAACCACCTAAACCAATTTTGTGAGTGATATATATCCAAGTGATATATATATACATATATATAGTCCTCTTCACCGTATCCGGCGACAGTGACCCCGACTACTTCTCTTTCCTTTCATGAGCTCTCTGATGACTAAGTAGTAAAACTAAATTTGGTCTTGAAAACCCGTCACACTGTATACAGAAGAGCTGATCAGCATCGTTGTATGTGTATGCATAGGAAGGCTTTGGGCGGCTTTTGCATATTTGGCGCTTGTTGTTTAGGTCTTCAAGACGATTTGTTTCAAAGCATTCAGTTGCTTTGTGGATTGAAGTGCGCCACCTCTCTCGGTTTCGAGCAAGCTCCTGCCACCGATCAACGGGAATGCCACAGGTCGTAAGGTGACGTACCAAATATACAATAATACTCAATTAACCAATGTTAGCGTGGGGAGCAATAAAAGAGTGGACTGTATTTTAGGGGCAATGGTTTTATGCCGTTCTTATTTAGATATAATATAAACTTCCGGACAAACAGTTAATAAATTAAATAAAGAGTATCGTCCGTCGCGGTGGAGTCCGTTGAAGCGAATGGTCATCGGGCCGAGCCGTGTCGTCGCCGCGCCGCCTCAGCTTGCCGATGACGGACTGATCAGGCTGCCTGCGCGTGCAGACCGCGCGCAAGGTGTTGTGTTGGATTTGATTCCCAATATGCTGCCCGGGTTGAAGCGTAAACTTCAAAAATCTGGAACAGGGCAAATATAAGTGCGTGTCCTCTAGTGATGCCCCTCGTTGCTTTTACCTCAGTGACTACCGTCACTGACTACCGCCACTGTCAGGGTAAGAGCTCAGGATTCATCCAAATAAGGTTCTCAGCTGCAGGTGTTTTAAAGGTGTACACAAGAGATAATAATTTACGTGATTTATTTAGTAGTTTGTAACCGAGAGGAGGCCTGTGTCCGAGCAGTGGGAACATTATAAGTAGGCTGATTATGACTTACGACCTATGTAATAACCAATATCTATACATATAAACATGAATGAACAAATGTTTTGATACGTTCATAGTAAAACGATAAGTAAATAAAAATGTTTCATTGCTATAAAAATAGGTCTAATAATATATTAATTTCCCGTCGCGTGTTGTGTGCGTCTTCCTAATAGAAATTTCATGTTGAGGAAAATTAACTACTTATTTATTTTTCCCTTATTTCGGTAGATACTCGGCGGACTGCTGTGTTTGAAGAAGAAGGACTCCAGCAGACCTTATCAGCGCTCAAGTATGTGTGAAGGCATACCTTTATCTGGTAAGAAAACTATCTATTTTCATCGCGGAATTGGTTCTTTGACGAATAACAAATTACTCACAAGGCGGATGTAAGTGGAAGCTCCGCGTTTGCTATAACTAAAAGGACATAATATACATAAGTCCGGTACTGTAGAGGCTGGCTGTGAAGCCTCACCTCTTTCTGGTACAGGCTGGTTATAATTGAGGGCGTGTTCCATTCGAACGTTCCAGCGTGTGTCAAATATTCTGTTAGTGTTTTTTCTTATATTTGAAGCAGTGCTAGTTTTTTCGTGGTATAGTAAGTTTCTCTTAAAATAAATGCTGGTTAAAGCTTAACGCTTTTCAATTATATGTCCTAAGCACACACGTAACCAGTCTGACGCAACTGTCTAATAAAAAAAGGAACTATGAAACGTGCACTAAACATAATGGCGGCTATCGCTGTCTCGCTTTAACATCTGCAGTCTGTGCATAGTCTCTATCATTTTTGCTATGTTGGTATTCAGTTTTAGTGCAAGTTTCATACAAGCGCCGTTTTTCATCTTTTTCTATGGGACTCCCGTCTCTTCTTACATAAATAATGAACATTACTTACTCTATGACCGTAACTACGTCCCCTACAGTACCAACTGACTTTATTGGTGATGTCCTTCAAATGGTGAGGTCAATCGAAACCCATGGAATGCAATGGCCCAAAAATTACAAATAATTATTAAATTAGTATGTAATACCTAAGTTACGATTTAATAATTAATATCATTTTTACAAATAATCTACGGGACAGTTCTGAACGAGAGCAGTGTGGTATCCGCCCCTACTTACGAATTGTAGAAAGTCAGGCACTTTCCCTTGTGTATTTAATTTAATCACCACTGCTTTCAAAATAGTGAAGGAAAACATCATCATCTGCCTAGCCTTTTCCCAACTATATTGGGGTCGGCTTCCAGTCTAACCGGATGCAGCTGAATAACAAATAGAAAAAAAATCAACAAATAAAAAGGAAACCAACATGAAGAAAACATCGTGAGGAAACCAGAACCCAAAAAATCGAAGACATGTGATATCCACCAACCCGCACTAGGCTCGTGTGTGTATTATGGCCCACTCCCTCTCACAGGGACGAGACCTTTGTCCCAGCAGTGGGAACATTATAGGCTGATTATGACAGTTCCGAACTGAGCCTAGCCCATTTTCTACCGTACTCCTTATCTTAACGAAAGTAAAAGAAAAAAAGATAAGTTCCCTTTTCTTCCTTAAACAAACAACCGTTTTATAATCAGGTCCGACAACTTTATAGCTAAGAAGATTGGAAGGTAACTTTTAACTTTGTAACACGGTCTTTTTTTGTAGAGCACTGGGCAACGGTTCTATGAAAACTTTTCCAAATGTCAACACAATTATTATTCACCGCTTAAATCGAGTGTTTCAGTCATAGTTTGTTTTTCTCCGACTGCTAACCAGGTTTATGTTTTTGGCGTGTATCTTTGCATGTATGTAGGATTTTTTACTCTATGTTAGCATACAGAAGGATGTATTTTGTTGATTCGATCGACGTTGGATTTCTCGTGACCGTTACCGTCCAGGAGTCAAATATTAGTGACGTTTCAAAAAAATCAACGTGGCAGATTTTGGACATCAATAAGTACCGTCGTGATTTTTTTAAATTCCATAGCCATGCGATCAAAAACGATACGATTTAAAAAATATAGCTCACAAGAAGGTTTGAACAAAAAAAAAAAAAACGACCAAAACCGCACGCACAACTAAGGCGGATCACACACTACAACGAGCCACGCAACGGAGCGCAGGTAACGCACCCCGCACGTGACTTTTTACATACAAATTCAATAAAAACTTCCGCGGGACGTTTCCCGCACTCCATCGTGTGCCACGATGTAGTGTGTGATTTGTCTAAGTTAAAAATAAGTTCACTTTTATATCTGAGATTAAGATCTTGTTTCGAACTCTTTTGTTGCAGTAATGTTTTTCAAACATTTAAATGGACATTGAATATAATAAATTATTGTTTGTTTTTACCAAAGTTAATGAAAAATTTACCTTTGTAATTTGTTTTTGCCAATCTACATCTTTTTATTGGAGGTCCTCAATAAATATTAGTGACAAGTTTATCAGAATAACACAATGACACTTTCAGTGACGGCAGCAATTTATTTTCGGAACAGACAACTTTTACAACGAGTTTGTTGGTACTTAGGGGAAACCGTCCTTATATCAAACTTGTTTGGCTAACAATCTTTTCACAACAGAGGCCTTTCGCGATAAAAATAAGCAATTTCCGACAAATTATCCTATAAACCTAGAAAAACCCGGTACTTAGGTACTTTTCCTTATTCCTGCTGATATTAGAGCATAATAGATGTACTATATTTGAGGGGTCCGTGGCTAAATAATAGATAACAGCCGCACAAGTCGATCGATCAGGTTAAGCTACGCTTGCCGCGGTTGGTCTATGGATGGGTGACCATCTTTACATACCGAGACCCCTCCGTGTCTCGGAAAGCGTTAAGCCGTTGGTCCCGGCTGTTATTCGTGGATCTTTGACAGTCAGAAGCCCGAAAGTCTGATAACCAGTCTTACCAAAGGGTATTGTATTACTCAGTAACTGGGTTGTGGAGGTCAGGTAGGCAGTCGCTCCATGTACAATACTGGTATCCAGCTGCATCCGGTTAGACTGGAACCCGACCCCAACATACGAGTAGTTAGGAAAAGGCTAGGCAGATGATGATGTTCTATATTTCTATAGAAATGAACCACATCTGTATGGAATCGATTTGAATATATCCCTACAGACCGATCCAATCACAATAGACCTCTGACTATAGTTATATTGACATGGGATAACTCCAGGGACATTGTTTGTCAAATCATAGTTTTGAGGCTAGAGGCATTGTTATCGATACACTATACTTACTTTGTGTATCAAGTTGATATATTGGCTTACGTCATGGATAATTATGTTGATACATTGTTTAAGGAGAACAATAACCCGCTTACTAATAACCGTCGTATAGCGTCTGTATAACTATACAGACGCTATTTACGACTGAAAGAGAGAAATCGGTTTGTTTGAAATGTAAGGGGGTAAAAGTATAGTCAAATAAGAATAATCAAACAACAACAGATGAATAGGGCAGTTTTATAAAAAAATCCTTTTATTTTTGTAAAATTTACTACACAATGACATTTATTTTAAAATCAATAATACTTTGATGCAAACCGGCTTTTAATTTACAAAACTGTAAGTGCCTTAAAACACGTCCCCGCAACCGGGTAGCCGGTGCCGGTTGCCAGGCAAACTATGCCGGGTAACGTGTGAAAGCTTACGTACATGGCTATACACTTCGCCGCCGGGTATCCGGCACCGGCTACCCTGCTGCCGGGACGTGTGAAAAGGGCCTAATGAACTACAATTTCAAAGGCCGTATGCACAATAACATTTAATGGGCCTGATATGTTTGCACTAAGCCCCTCTGGGAGTTGTTAAAGTTAAATTGCTTTCGAGAATAATATTAAAACTAATACCAGTTTATATTCAGTTCAACAAAACCACTTTCAAGGGTCAATGGTTTATTTTTAGTTTGCCGTCGAACAATTGAAAATACTGTTGAAGCCGCTGAAGATTGTAGGACTGCATTGTATAAACTCAATCTCCTTTGTTATATTATATAATTACATTGCACAGGTGAGAGTACTATATCGCCTATCGATCGACCCAGTCGAATTAAGAAGTCCAGTCAATTTAAGTTTTAATTATCATAGGTCAGCAGTGTCTATGAATGGAAAGATTTTATTTTGTTTATCAAACTGTCCGGGCATTTTTATAATGTCCTAATAATCACTCGGTCCATAACATATACAATGTCCCGACATCAATAGTCGAGGAGTATCCCATCAGACAAAACACCCGTCTGGTCAGAGGATCCTCCCTTTTCAATGGAGGATGGGTGAACTTTACACACTGTTCTTCATACACACACATATAAACAGACAAGATTAAAGGAACAGATAAATACGTACAGACGCCAGCACATCAACCTACCCGAAACTGTCAAATTTTCCCAATCAACTTTGAACCTTATGCTTTAATGATAAAGTTGAAAATCTATTAAAGAAATTTGACAGATTGTAGTAGATTGATGTGCTGGCATCTGTACAAAGGTGGTGCTACGCCATGTGTCGCAAAGACACAATACTTTCACACATAAACAGAAAATTAAAAGACGTTGTGAAGGACGGGATAGCCGAGTACTTATGTCAAATTACACAAAAATGTCCCAAAAATTTTGAACATAACTACATTATTTAGCTTGCTTCCACGAAAACAGGACTAATTTATTGCAAATTAGGTTATCTGTCGATTGCCACGGAGTTCTACGTAATTTCCGCTACGGGGTTTACTGTAATTAATCATTGTCAGAATTAAATCTTGGCTATTGTAATTTTCCAGCAATTGCGCTTCGCAAAACAGAGAAAATGGAATGATAACAAACTGTATTGTTTTGTGTAATTTGTGATAAGGCAACATGTAATTAAATTAATGTATTTTACCTATACATATAAATTACAAAACTCATCAAGTGAAAAGTCTACCATATACAAACGCCATCATAGTTTTAATGTGACGTCATAATAGCCTATAATATGACGTCACATAAAATCTCTCTCAATCTCTCTCTCGGAACAACATTACGCTTCCAACGATACTGTAGCGGTATCTAACGCCATATGCGAACAACGCGTCATACTGACGTCACTCAAAATCCTGCATCTCGCAAGCAGAGTTTAACGCGCAACTAGCATGTAGGTATACAACGGCCCGACATGAATGATCGGGCAGTTGTCGGGTTGTTGCCGATATCGTTTCTCAAAATTTGAGTAAGTAGTAGCTCAGGGGAGTTATAAGTGAACAGATGAACATACATATTTTATTTCGTAATGGGAGATGGCTTATTCTGTTTTCTACGAGTTTCCATTGTCAGGGAAGACACTGGTGTGGGCGAAAGTAACACACAGCAGTAAGATCATACATAGCCTGTTAAAATCATAACCCTCCTTTGGATTTGCCGTAGTTGGCAAAGGATTCTGATGCGGTTTTCGCCATCATTCAGAAAATTTATTCGGGAAAGCTATAAAGAAAAAAATTAAGAAATGGCGATGGTTTGTTGAGTAGTAAAAACCGTGCAAAGTCATGATGGCCCAGTGGTTAAGGCCTCGCCTTTCACGCACGAGGTTGTGACGAAGGTTAATGCTCGGGTATAATGTCACTTTTTCAATTTAAATGTACTTTCTGATTTTTTTTGCCTGATCACGCCTGATGGAAAGCGATGGATTTATATTATTATTTACTAGCAGCGCCCCGCGGTTTCACCCGCATAAGTGTCGGAAAATATAGGGATAAAAAGTATCCTATGTGTTATTCTGATGTATAAATAGCTATATTACTGTAAAGTTTAATTAAATTCCATTCAGTAGTTTTTGCGTGAAAGAGTAACAAACATCCATCCATCTCGATATCCGTGCATCCATCCAACCATCCTAACAAACTTTCGCGTTTATAATATAATAAAGTATGAAGTAGGACTAGTAGGATTTATCTTAGATATAACTGACATCGGTGAAGGAAAAAGAACCTGAGGAAACCTGGACGTATACTTAATCGCCAACCCATCTTGAGCAAGCGTGGTCGTGGTGACCAGTGCCTGAAACCTTTGTCCTGCAGCGGGACAGTAATGAGCTGTTATTATTATCGCACTTCACACTAATAATATAAAGGCGAAAGTTTGTGAGTGTTTGTATATTTGTTACTTCTTTACGCACAAACGGCTGGACCAATTCTGATAAAATTTGGTATGGAGGTAGCTGACACCCTGGATTAACACATAAGCTACTTTTTATCCCGATATTCCCACGGGATCGATTCTTATGCGGATGAAACCGCGGGGCGCAGCTAGTATTCAAATAACTACACTACCAGTGGCTCTTACCTCCGTAATCAGTAATTATTTGAAATTATGACTTTAGAAAATAATATATTGTTTTGGTTTAAGCATCATTTTTTCCAATTATTTTTACCTATTGTGGTATAGTAATTTTATTCTAGGTGGTCTTCATATATAATTATATAATTAATGTATGTACTTTTACAAAACATTGTAAAAAAAATAGTAGTAGAGTTTCTTGCCCATTCTCCTCCATACGAAACTACCTTTTGGTATATTTGTTTTTTGTTGTAAATTGTCATAATTTACACAAAAGGCACTTTCGAACGTCATGTTCGAAAGTGCCTTTTATGTGACTATTTGAAATAAATGTTTTGTCTTTGTCGTTAGATATTGATAAGACAATAATTTATGCATCATAACTTTATAAATTTACGCTCATATTTCCCAAAGAGGAGAAGTGGCCTACATCCTTTCGCCAGCTAGATACCAATCCGTAAAGTTTTGTCAGTTAATTTAATTTGACCATCTACATATTTTAAAGAGGTTCATTTACGTTTGTTTATAGAACTGATTGGTGTTAATGGCTCCGGGACAGCGTGTCGTCGCAGCATCTTCGTCTGCAGATGCCAGTTATCCAGGAGTGCTGGAGTCTCCAACGGCAGCAAAAGTACGATCTGTACACTATGCTTGTCAAAACAACTACCTCGTTCTTCTGGAAAGTTCTCAAATACACCAGTCAGAGCCGCCTCTGTGCGTTCACAATTTTTCTAAGTACCGAGCTGTTTAGATTAATTAAAAATGGTGCGTTAAGGGACTTATTTTCCATTGTTCTGTGAAAAAATCTATAACATGTGAAAAAAGAAAAAAAGACTACAACATTCATATATAATAATTAAAATATGTCATCGATAAATAAATATTATAGTAGCTGTTATACATTAAAATTTCAGAATTTATTGATGTCCTACTTACCTATCCAATTTTCCCTGTCTTCTCCCTTGAATTATTTTTTAGTTCAACCAGTAGCATCAATAAAGTAGATAACTACCGTGTAAAGTAAGTAGATAACTACCGTGGACACTTTGTACCTATATGGTACAAAGTCATCATCATTTCAGCCGAAAGACGTCCACTGCTGGACATAGGCCTCCCCCAAGCACCTCCACTTCGACCGGTTCTGTGCTTCTCGCATCCAACGGGTTCCTGCGGCCTTCACAAGGTCGTCGGTCTACCTTGTGGGAGGCCTTCCAACGCTACGTCTTCCGGTACGCGGTTGCCACTCCAGAACCTTTCGGCCCCATCGGCCATCTGTTCTGCGAGCAATGTGCCCTGTCCACTGCAGCCACTTAAGTTTGGTAATTCTTCGGGCAAAGTGTCTGACCTACAATATTTTAGCATTATTAGAAAAATAATAATAACCAAGCAGTGTAAAGCTGTATAGACTTTTTCAAATGCAAGCCACTGTACCGATCACCATTTTCAAATACCAGCTGGTGTGCAGATTGTTGTCCACCGATTTCATTCAGTTTAGTCAATTGTTAATCTACCCAAAAATTATTATACTGCTCTACATCGTACAACGGGTGTAAAAAGATACTTAATGAAGTCGAGAGCCACTTGTACCGTACCCTTCATTGTAATATTTTTTTGTACTGAACCATACCTGGAAACCTTCTGGTTACGGAGATATTGAAGGTTAAACTTTCAACTTTTACTGAAGTTTTTTTCGAAAATAAGTTTTTAATGTTATAACACGACTTTAAATACCCCCACGGCCCCTGTACCGTCTGTCCTATCTCGCTATTGAACTAAAACTCAATGAACCTTAGTCTCACTAAGCCTATTTCGTTATTGAACTAAAACTCAATGAACCTTAGTCTCACTAAGCCTATCTCGCTATTGAACTAAAACTCAATGAACCTTAGTCTCACTAAGCCTATCTCGCTATTGAACTAAAATTCAATGAACCTTAGTCTCACTAAGCCTATCTCGCTATTGAACTAAAATTCAATGAACCTTAGTCTCACTAAGCCTATCTCGCTATTGAACTAAAATTCAATGAACCTTAGTCTCACTAAGCCTATCTCGCTATTGAACTAAAATTCAATGAACCTTAGTCTCACTAAGCCTATCTCGCTATTGAACTAAAACTCAATGAACCTTAGTCTCACTAAGCCTATCTCGCTATTGAACTAAAACTCAATGAACCTTAGTCTTACTAAGCCTATCTCGCTATTGAACTAAAACGGAATTGACCTAAGTCACAATACGCCCACATCATTCAGTATTTTATTTGGAGTTTAGTTTTCTTATTCGAAGATCCATTTTTTTTAGTCGGCCACAGATCGCTGGAGATTAATTTGTTTTTCGGAACTATTATTATTTTCCATGTTAAATTACCCTTTTACTAACGATTATTTAGAGAAAGTATTTTCACCAAAATGTCCTTCAATAATAGCACAAGTATTAAATTCGTTTTTATAATTGCTAGAGTTATTAAAGATGTACAAAGTTGAAACTTACAATTACAGGCCAACTCCCCAACTAAGACTGAAACTTTATAATCGATGAACAGACTCGGATTGAAATAAGCATTTTAATGGACAAAGATCAAACAATAGAGTTCTCGACGCTTTATAAGACATAATAATATACTTTTATTAACTATAATTACAATGTAGCTATATACACTAGATACTAAAATAAATGACTAACTAACTTACTATACAAATAAATAGAGTATTTTTCAAAATCGTTATTAGTGGATAAGTATTTCCAAAGGACAGTAAACCTTTGTAAATGTGCGTACCTTTTACTACAATGTAGCTACAGGTGAACAAAAAAATGAGGTGTCCAACTTGGACAGGAGGCAGAAATATCCGCCGAGATTCCGTAATATCCGGCCATACTTCTCTAATAAAAGAAGGGCCCTCGTTCCTGATGGAGTAAGTTCCCATAATCACTTTATACCAGGTGTTTCATTACAAGGAAAATATCTATGAGTTTTAAAGTAAAGCTATAGTTTTTAAAACATGAAAAGCACTCGATAACTACTTTAATACTTCCCAATTATTTCCAAAATTATTAACAGAATCGTTGATAGTCCGAAATTACTGAGGGTTTGGAGAGCATAAAATATAATTTCGGCAGAAAATGGAGATAACTGAGTATTCCTATAATCTTTATTAACGTGAATCTTACTACTAATAGACAGCCATCGTATCTCTGAATGGAATAAGGTTTTCATTACATTAAATAATTCTATAGCTTGGTGAACCACTGTATTTGAATAATCAAGCAACTCGTTACTCTGCGAACTTTCAATAGGGACGATTATTCTCTCCCGATTAATCCTTTGAATAGAATATTCTGCCACATTGTTACAGTGTTTAAAGTGATTATAACTCCCTAACAGTTTAGAGTAATTAAATGACCCGAGAATTATAATAATGCGAAGGACCTTCTCATTATTATAAATGCGCGCTCCCAAAACACGATATCAAAAACGTTTTGTTTCTTCTTGCACCACAAATCACTTAACAGGTTGAATGCCGTAATTAGAGAAACAATTAATAATCCATTGTGCGTCGCGTGGATCCACGTTCGAAGGGTTAATGCGTTTAGCGCTTAACGTAGGTATTTAGTGGTTTATGGCACACGTGAGCCTTTTTGAAATAGTCTATCGTAAAGTTTTAGTTGTAGTAGTTTCACATGACAAGAAGTGTGTTTGATATCATGTTTCGTGATGTTTCAGAGGACTGAAAGTGTAAAATCCCAGTTTAAACAAATTCTCCCGAGTTTTTCTAATAAGTTTTTTGGTAGCAGCCCGTGAATATAAATTTCATTCGTTTCCTGTCACGTTGGATTTAACACCATCGTCTTCAAACTATACTTTGGGAAAACACGCGTATGCCTATCCTTCGGCGTAAATCAGGCGACATGTAAGGATAAAGCCTCATATGTGCTCGCGCGTGAAATCATAATCAATGGTCAGCCATGGGATGTTCCCTGAAAACTAGGTGCATTCATAAAAAAGATAAGTTGGAGTGTTACATTTACATAATACTTCATCTTATTAAGTAATTGTGGGTTGTAAAGCAGTAAAATTTTCCTCAAATATGACCAGTCATATTTGAGAAAATATTTTGAACGCGCTAAGCTCTGGAACTGCCAATAGTTACAGATATTAGCGCGATCAAACAAACAATCAAACCCTTCAGTTTTATTATTAGTATAGATAGATAAAAGTTTTCTAAGAAACGGTAAACAAAACAAAATAATATTCGAAATTGTCCGAGCTACCGATATCATAGTTGTGACACAATCTTGTATTTCCTGTATCGACAAAGGGAACCAAATAATCTTATTTGAATGGAAGTAATAGCTTATCCATTTGGATGACGATACACTAATAAAAACTCTACATAAAAGCCTCTTTTATGAACGGGCCAGGCCTTTCCTATCTTATCATGTCAATCCAAAACAGCACAAGTCTATTATAACAAAATACTTGTAATTGTATTTTATTTTTTAATGGTTTATTTTTACTTGCATATCTACGTAATACCTACAGATTGATACTCATTTGTTGAAAAGTTTACGTATACAAATGTAATGATGGAGTAGCGGGGAAAATTTAATCATAGTCCTATTTATAAGGCTGCTTACAAATTTAAAGAAATTTTGAAAATAGAAATACATATAAAAAACCGGTCTAGGGTTCCGAACCACTGTACAATATTTAACACTACATAATAAAAAAAAACATATTTCTTGTATATTCACGTTCCTGTAGGTATAATTTTTAACTTAATGTTATTTTTATTATTTTTTGTTGTTATAGCGGTACACACTCTGTGAAGATTGAAAATTTCAGTTGTCTACCTATTACGCTTCAAAAGATACAGACCTGTGACAGACAGATGGACTGACGGACGGACAATGGAGCCTTGGTAATAGGGTCCCGTTGACACTTTATCAATAGCCATGCAGTGAGTTTTTTTTTTTTATATTTCGAGCTTACACTGTTTGTTCACTATGCCGGAATTTGCTCGTTGTTCGACACCAGAGGGGCAATTTTATGGGATTTACATATATTTTCTATTACATCATGGCTACTTCGACATAATGGTTAAAATTACAATATGTTATACCTAGTAAATTATCTGGTCTATCGAATCCTTAACGGTGGACCACTATTTACGACACATCCTGTATAATATTAGTACCTACGCTTTTATACAAATTAGTTACTATTGAAAGCAGTGAAGGTATATCAAGGGTCTCGCCAGGCGATTTAGCGATTTCATGGTGTCATTTAGCACCTACACAGACAAATCCATTTGTCTGTAACAGTGACGTACCCTTAATCGATGTTACGAGATGCTCGAGGTAGTTGATGGGGTGTCATTATAGTCAGAGCTCGACGGCAATAAAGGAATTCCTTTAGGGATTCACAATTAAATCAAATTCATTTAGAAACGTTATTTTAGGCGTGAAGCTTTTTGTTATAATGACGTATAACAATGGCTTAAAGCACAAGGTATCCAGAGTACCATGGTCATGTTAAGCTCATAGTGCTCATTGGTGATTGGGTAGGTAGTTTTGTTACCATGCAAGAGCTTTCTATATCTCTATAAAATAAATCAGGCAAATTGCAATTTTCAACACCAAGACATGCCATTCTTGCAAAAAAAAAACCGTTAGGCTGCATGTCAGCTAAGCTGTTTAACGTTCATGAAATGGAATATTAATACCTTTCTGTAAAAATATTTTATGTATGAATAGATTTTTATATTGTAATCAGTACCTACGTCATATGTTTCAGAAATGTCATTACTTAACTCGTTATGAAAAATATAATTCCTAACTCAGATTTCCAGGAAGCGGTTGTTAGAGTATAGAGGTTCATACCTCTAGTATTATGGAACAGGGTGTAAAGTTCACTAATTAATTCCTTAGAAAAGGGAGGATCCTCCGACCAGACGGGTGTTGTGCCTGATGTGCGATATAGATACTCGTATATGCTCGTCGCGCGAACAACTTTGCTTGCGCGATGCAAGATGTTGCGTAACGTCAGTGTGATGCGTAGTTCGCATGTGGCGTTGTAGATGCCGCCACAAGTGAAAGGCATTCTTATTAATGTCGTTATCAAAAATTGCCATGGGAGCCTTGAAATCGAATAAATAAATAAAACATGAACATTACTTTTTATCGTTTTATTAAAACGGTTTTCCTTATACTTATCAATGTATTTGTGGTATATTTTTCGGGTTCGTACCTATCTGTAGTCGTTGAAGATAAAAGTCCTACAAAAGGCAGCTCTTTTGACCTGACTACGCGACGCAAAAGAAGGTATATTTTGTTATCAGCCTATATATGTATTTAAGGGCTGATTTTTCGATCATCTAATAACTTTATTCGAGGAATAATTTTGAAATGACAGTTATTTCATACAAAAACAGTCAAACGTCAATTTTATTCCTCGAATAAAAGTTATTTGGCGGTGGAAAAATCCGCCGTTAGTTCCTTTTTATATTTTAATTTCACTAAGAAGAGAAGATCACATTTTTTTTACCAGGCTTCCTCGTGTAATGTGGGTTCAATGAACGTACAAGGTAGCTCAAGATAACTATACTAATTTTGTTCAGAACTCTATCTATAGGCATAGTATAGGTAGTATTAGTACCACCTGTTGGCTATTGGAGATTGTATCTTGTTCAGAGTGGATGCTTGCGTAATTAATATTATCATCAGGCCATTGCCTTATATATTGCTAGCGTATTGATTAGTGATTCAGCAGCTTCATATTATCAGAATTGTGCCAGGGTATAGCAATTTGTCGTGGTCTTGGTACGACATCATCTGTCCTCAGAAGACAGCCACCACACAATCATCGATGTGACGCTTTGCTGCAGTGACTGCAGCCAGTGTCACTCTTATTCGACCTCTTTGGTGGTTACTAGTAACTTCGTAGCAAAACTAGATGGCGCCACTTACTGCACCGTTATCATCATCTGCCTAGCCTTTTCCCAACTATGTTGGGGTCGGCTTCCAGTCTAACCGGATGCAGCTGAATACCACTATTTTACATGGAGCGACTGCCTATCTGACCTCCACAACCTAGTTACTGGGTAATACGATACCCCTTGGTAAGACTGGTTGTCAGACTTTCGGGCTTCTGACTACCCGTAACGAAGATCCACGAATGACAGCCGGGACCAACGGCTTAACGTGCTTTCCGAAGCACGGAGGGGTCTCAGTATGTAAAGATGGTCACCCATCCACAGACCAACCGCGGCAAGCGTAGCTTAACCTGATCGATCGACCTGTGCGGCTGGTATTATTTAGCCACGGACCCCTCTTACTGCGCCGTTATATACATTCTATTTTGCGCCCAGTTCGTGCCGAATCATGCCGATCCCAACTTGTCAGTAGCAACAGGTCAACTCATCCCGCGGGATAAGTTCAAGCGGCCTCAGTTGACTAAAGAGCGATGAAATAATGGAATTGTAACGTTGTATCGTTATTTTCACAAGGACAAAAAAATTACAACAATAAAATGTCATGTCAAATCACAGACGTAATAGTATAAGAGACGTCTTAGGTTACTTCAGGTGAATTATCGGAGGCATCCGTACACTAAGTTCTGGGCCACCATCTTCCGGCAAATCATCATTGAGCTCCGCGTCAGGTACATATTTTACCCACGTGGCCGCGTCGAGGTCGCTACGGGTCTGGCGAATCCATCTGCCGTCCGTCACCTTCCCTGGAGCCTGCAGCGTGGCACACAATGCGGTCATCGTCACACCAAGCTGAAACAAGAGAGTACTGTGCTACCAAATTAATTTAAGAAAATTTTGTGACCATAAACCTACCTCTTTTCTTTTTAATAAAAATATACTTTTATGTTGACACTTTACGTGGTCTTATATAATCCCCACCACGTAAACCGCTTCCGTCACATAATATCTTATGATTATTATGGTTTTATCTTTATCAAGACGAGAAACCATTTTATAGTGAATGAACATACTCATTGAACGTTCACAAAAAGATGGCCGTAAAAAGAGACTGAACGAGTATTGGTGAGTAAGTACAAGGTATCTATTATCGCCCCTTTTAAAAATGGCTATTTTATTAGTGTAGGGTAAGGATATATGAGCAAATCACATTTGGGTTTATCACTCCGTCATAACTGTGGTAGGATAGAGCGCACCTTCGTAGCTATGAAGGTCACAAAAGAGCCTTACATTGAACCCCAATTTTACGAGTGTTATTTATACCTTCCTCGCTTAAGCCCAGGTTCGCAAGGGCGCGTTTTTCCCGCAGCGTTCTTTGGATTCAAGCACTCAAGCTCGCAGTTTGGAGCACATTCGTGCAGTCACTTGCCCTAATGTAAGCCTGATTAAACTTGAAACGAGAACAGAACAGAGAACATACTTCAAACTCCTCTTGGTTGCATGTTCAGTACTGTGGTTCAGTCAGTCTCAAAAAGATGTTAATAGCTTATACGTCGACAAGAATTCATTTGATTGTCTAAAATTTTTGCCCTATAATAATGTATCTATACCTTTAGCCACAAAACATTGGCGTAACTTTTGCAGTTACTCAATGATACAGTATTATGGAACACAAACTGTAGACAATCAAATTACATCTAGTCTATGAATAAGAACATGTTTTGAGAGCTCATGAAATAAATGAAAAGTAGTCTAGGTCGTTGTCTCCGGCTCCGGTGAAAACAACCAGTGCCAGACTGTAACCACGAATTCAGCATTTTTTTTTATAACCGTGGAAAAGTTTCTAGTTTCTAGTATTTTTTTTGTTTTAGTTTTGTTTTTAGCTTAGTTTTAATCATAATTATGCTGAATTCATAGTTACAGTTTGCGCACTGGTAATTTTTTTTTTTCCTGTTGTTTTTGAGGCTGACTGTGTCTATGCGTGACTTTTAGTGCTTTGCCATTGCACAAATGCAATAATAGCAGGTTAATGTAAACAAAAATGCACCGTTGTGCATTTTTGTGTATCGATTACCTGCTTGTGGCGTTTCTCATACCAACACATACCTAAATATGTCGCTCTAGAAATTTTCTAACATAACATTCCGCCTGTAAAATCCGAAGGGTTAGGTTGTACTTCAGATAGACCTACATTTATCCAGTAATTTTTACACTACACTCACACTAACACACTAATCTGCCTATAAAGTTTCCACTGCTGGAACACAAGCCTCCTCTCTGTAAGAGGGAGTTGGCCATAATCCACCATGTGGGCGCAGTGCGGGTTAATGTATCACATGTCTTTGAATTTTGAGTTCTAAGACATGCTGGTTTCGTCACGACGTTTTTCTTCACTGCTTTGAGAGTTTAGTGACGAAATTAAATACACAAAGTAATGTTCCTGCCTGACTTCGAACTCACGGCCTACAACTCGAAAGTTGGGGGCAATACCATTGGGCCACCATTGCTCTGTTATGGTTATGTCCCTATTTACAACAACGGTTTCAAATAGTAAGTTTTCTAAATGATTCTGAAGCCACATCTATTGTAACTTAGAAGTGCCACGGGACTAGGAATACACGGAAGCAACAGCTCTCAATATTGAGTTAGCGTTTGTTGATTGCTACCTTCAGTTTTATCGCGACACAAAGGATTTAGGATACGCTGGCACGACCTACCTCGTTAGCGTGCTATGTAGGGAACATTGGTATGTAGCTACTATTACGAAACAGTCGCTAGTTTCCAGCATTGGATAAAAACTTTTTTACACTTTGTAGTGTTTTTTTTTGGAAGTCGGTTGTTTTGGTTTTTTGTAGAAATAGTTTTTATTTCTCACTTTTTCGTTGCATCTACCCCACAAAAATTAATTTAACACTACTTGCTATGTCCATATCAGTGACAGGAAGGTAAACATCATGAATATAAACTAAGTGGAAAAAAATCGCATTATTGAAGCTAACTCAAAAACTACCCAAGAAAAGTTAATCTTTATATGGGACCACCCCTGAAGCATACCTTATCCGTTAAAATAAGAATTTTGCAAATCCGTCTATATATTTTATGCCAGAACATACATAAAAAAATATATAAACATACGGTTTGAGAACCTCCTCCTTTTTTAAGTCGGTTAAAAAGTGTGTAGTATCTAGTAGTTAAACTTCATTCAAGCATTGCGACACTAGATTTATATTTACCTGCTCACCATTTTATTAATAAATAATATTTACTTTTGACTTATGAGAACTCCTTTTAGGGTTACTAAAAGGTTGACTGCTTCGTTGGTCAAGTGGTTGCAAGCGCTACCGCTGAGCAGGAGGTCCTGGGTTCGATTCCCAGGTCGGTAAAGTGTTATTGGGTTTTTCGATCTGGAATTTCTCAGTAACAGCTCGGAGTCTGAATTTGTGCCCGGTTGATGGCAATACGCTTGCCCCCAATTACATTTGACATCAACATAACTGGTGAAATGTGGGTGTACTATAGGTAGGTACACCTCTGCCCATCCCTTTGGGGAATTGTTTGAAAGGTTATGTTATAAAAACAAAAAAAAAACGAAAACAACAAAGTCTCAGCAAAGCCTGTTTTTCGCAATCAAATAGATGAGATTGATCCGTGCACGGTGCACGCAAAGCGCAACAGGCCGCCGAGCGCGACAGACAGTACAATATGTTATTTAGTTTTGCGACAAGAAAACTGTGGGTTGTTTGAATAAAAGCATGAATAGTCGTAATAATAATAAAAACTGAGATAAAAAAATCTCTTATTCATTGGTACTACTTAGAAGTAGCCATTTAAATGTTTACTCCGTGACCTTTATCTAGATTACGATGATCCGTAAAAGGCCGCACGGGAATGACTGGCTTTATTGCGTCGTCTTGATTTATCGT
Organism: Hydraecia micacea; assembly: GCA_914767645.1. NCBI lineage: Eukaryota > Metazoa > Arthropoda > Insecta > Lepidoptera > Noctuidae > Hydraecia > Hydraecia micacea. Next base: position 11,958,015 of record OU611783.1, on the reverse strand, counting down.
CCGATTCTTCAGTACAGAGATACTTGTAGATTTGCTAATGATAGGCCTGGAGCTTGGGATAGACCTTTGAAAAGGCTAAAAATAAATAATACTTGGGGATTTAATCTATTTTCTAGTAGTGGGTAAATCAATCTTGTAGTTAACGCTACATCATTCGAGTTGTTTTTCTTTCTAAATTCTGCGCTTTTAAATGCTACTAGCAGCGCCCCGCGGTTTCACCCGGATAAGTTTCGATCCCGTGGGAATATCGGATAAAAACTATCCTATGTCCTTTCCCGGGACTCAAACTATCTGTATACCTACCAAGTTTAAGCGTGAAGAGGTAACAGACAGACAGACACACTTTCGCATTTATAATATTAGTAAGTATGGATATGGATTTATACGACGATTTTTATCAGTAAACCTGCGACAAGGCGCGTTAAAGAACTCCGTTCTAAAAATATATTATTGGATAAAAGCTCGAGTTCCTTATTACCTTCATCATGACTGTGATTTGTGGGATAGCATGACACAGTGATAACGCAGACATATTAATGAGCTTTCTCGTGAATAGTGATCGATGTCTGTCTCAAATTCGTAACTTCGTACCACATCCACTGAAAGATAACTACTAGTCTACTATTACCGACCTATAGTAACATTTCAGAGCAGCCCCGTGGCCCAGTGGTAACGGCCTTGAATTAAGAGTTGTAGTAGATTCGAACCTAGACAGGTGCTTTTCAATAAAAAAATAAATTATAATGTAAACAAAGTAAAAAAAAAATAACTAAAAATTACGTAATAAAAAGTAATAAAAAAAAACCGACTGCAAAAAGAAATTAACTCAAAATTATGAAATAACTTTAATTTCGGAAGTCGGTGGCAAAAAAACTAAAATATAGATCCCAAAACAAAAACACAATGGTTTTGTTCACAATCCGATTAACTATAAAAATCGGGCGACAAAAAGTATCTCCTGATAAGTCTGCTCGCCTAGTACCATGCTTCACAAAATGTTAATTTGGTCTGTGTGTTTTTCTAATAACAACCTCGTCTAGCGTTGAGTGTACTTTTAGGAAGAACGGCTGTAACGTAACTGATCCGAGAAAAAAATCACCTTCAAGAATACAGTAGATAGGGCCATAAACGGACGCTACGCGTATCGGACGTAATGCGACTCCCTTGGTATAAGTACAGCCTCAATAAGATATAGTCACGACTATTGTCGGACTAGTCACGACTAAATCGACAATAATTTATTTTATTGTCTACAATCTTTGTTCTATAATATTGTATAAATGTGTAGCCACAAAAAATACTAGACATTGGGTAGGTACTTAATCGTAGCTATACATGATATAGTATTGTCGAACACAAATTGTGGACAATCAAATGAATTGTTGTCGATTTGTACATCTTTTTGTAGGCCGACTGTACTCAAACATCTATGGTCTTTATGTAGGTATGTACTCGTGAAGATATGATCGATTATGGTAGATTATAGTTACTGCAATAAAGCTGCAATAAAGTAGACTGTGTGTACTTAAACATATTGCAGCTTTATTGCAGTAGCTATAATCTACCGTAATCCATCAACCTTTAGGAGTAGGTACTTACATAAGGATCATTGCACATGACTTCTGTAATTTCTGCTTACCCTGATGAAAAACAGGCGTGATTTTTGTATTCACGAACTTTGTGATTATGCCACTATAATCGCCTCACCCGTAAAAAGCCCTTTCCAATTCACCTCGACATTAAAATAGCTGTGGTTTAATATCGAGGGGAATTTGAAAGGGCGAAAATAGCTGCGTTTTATTACGGCCACTTGTTTACTAGACAGTACACTTCAAACAGTTTAAGTATCAATGTTTCCGCTCCAATGTAGTTCACAATTGAAATTTAATATATTGTAAGTACCTATACACCTGTCTATACCCTATGTGGAGCGATCGGCTATCCCACCCCGCATTTTGTCAAGAATGTAAAGAATTGCTGTGTTATACAAACTATGGAATCATAAAAACATGATTGTAGTATTAAACTTTAGATCCAATCGCGAAATTCAAATTCTCTTACATTTTTGCAATTTGCAGGTCAGTACGAGTATCTGGAGGCCTACAACAACCTCTTAACGCGATCCATTTTAGGACCTAAACTGAACCGTTTTTCTAATTCGTACCATGACGTCAGTTTAACGATTCAGTTTAGGCCGTGCCATCTGCTGACAGCAATTGTCCCAAACTGAGTCGCAAGTTTTGGTTTCTTTAATACTTTATTACGATTCAGTTTAGGAACCTAAACTGAAATGTCTTGTTTTTGAATCGTTTTTAATTAGATCATGGTAGGCCACCAGGTTGTATGTTGATCTAAATAAATATGATTCGCGGTCGCAACAAATATTTGTTTTATAGACTTTTAATCATAAAAATCATCAATACAACTCTAACCTTTACCCTATTGAATTACTATTTCATGAAATCATGACATTTGAGGCCAATTCTTACTCAAGGAGTAGTAGGTTAGGAAGGGATTGCTGTTTCTAATTATTAAAATCTGTAAAGTCATATTTGTTACGGTTTGGGTGGGCCACATTTAGCAAATTGGATGACAATCTAAAATCATCATTCAGTGGTCCGGCGGCAATATGAATGGACGTCATTTTTGCCATCGCGGGTAGCACCTGGGTGAGGCTGACACAGCAGCATGCGGATTGGTGTAAGAAAAGAGATGCTTATGCCCAGCAGTGGGTGAAGTCAGGCTGTGAACGATGATGACGCTGATTCAGGTTAACAGCATATAACTTTACAATTATATTGTCTGTCCTGTCACGTCTGCCACATAACAGATGACCAAAGGGCTAAACTTACGACACAGTCCCTCTTAATGGCAATCGACATCACGGCAGGCCCAAACGGAGATGGTGGGATGAGTTGAACTACACACATCAAAAGTGTCTAGGGATCAAGCATTTTTATGCGGATTTCTTGAGATTGATATGTGGCTTTGTAATAAATTTATGATTTTATAAATTTATATGGATCCTTTTTGGTGCATTTCATAATTTGAATCAGGAACTGTGAATCAAATTCGAGTAAAAGATGAAAATCAGCTGTCAATATTTTCCCTATAAAAACATACAACGCATTGAAGACATTATTAGTGCTACTGTTTCCCTACTACTGATTAAAACCAACGTTATTATGGAGCGGCGACGTCATTTAAGCAGGGAAGAAATGCTCAGAGCCGTGGGAATGATAGAAGCTGGTTCCCGGCAACGTACTGTGGCTTTAGCTCTGAATACAAGTCAGAGTGTTATCAGTCGACTTTGGACACGTTACCGAAGCACTGGTACCGTGGCTGAGCGCCATGGAGGACGGTATCGCTGCACCACACGGAGACAAGACCGATACATTCAAATCTTAACTCGAAGAGCTCCAACAATAACCGCCATGATGTTAGCCGTGAGGCTTCATCACTCTTCAGGGAACTTAATTAGCGACCAAACAGTCAGAAACCGCTTGCATGAAGTGAACCTTCATTCCCGAAGACCGCTACGGGTACCACCTATAGCAATGCACAATCGTAGGATTCGATATCAATGGGCTCTTGAACACAGAAATTGGGCAGAAGAACAATGGCGTTTCGTGTGCTTTTCTGATGAGTCTCGTTTTGGTATGAGACCGGATACAAGACGTATACGACACTGGAGAACCCCTGGACGCCAACAGCGATTAAAATCCTGCCAGGAAGTCCATCCTTATAGTGGTGGAACCATCATGGTATGGGCGGGTATTTGGATCGGCGGAAGAACTGAGTTGATTTGGATCAGAGGCAACCTCAACGCTCAAATTTATGCTGAGACGATTGTATCAGACGTCATCGTTCCTCTACAAGTGCAAATCGGTCCCTTATTTCAGTTAATGCATGATAATGCACGACCGCACACCGCAAGAGTTGTAAGACAGACTCTCGCCGCAGCTAACATCAATGTCCTGCCCTGGCCTGCTCAGTCGCCAGACTTGAACCCGATTGAGCATGCATGGGATATGCTACAGAGAAGAGCTCTGCCGAATATGGAGGGTATCCAGTCGCAAGAAGACCTTTTTTTGTTGTTGCAACGAACATGGGCTGCCATTCCACAGCGTGATTTGGATGAACTCATTTTGAGTATGCCAAACCGATGTTCTTGTGTTGTTAGTGTTCGCGGTAGAAACACGGATTATTAATTGTTTAAGTTACCCAATAAAATTTTAAAGAAAACTGTTATTTCAGTCTTTTTTTCGAACTTTTGTGTTAGTGGTTCAAATGTCAAAAATCCCTTTATTAGGAAAATGGCAAATTTCTTTATTAATGCAAAGGTGACTTGGTTTATCGTTACTGTGACAAACGAAAACACTTTATTTGATGAATCCTTAAAGAAAATTTTAATTAATATCAATCAGGAGAAAAGTTATTGCAAAAATATATGTTGATCCCTAGACACTTTTGATGTGTGTAGTTCAACTCCTTCATCAAGAACTGCTGCTTAGCAGCTATAAACAGAGTAAAGTGGAAGGAGAGTAGGTTGTTTTGACAACCATATTTAAATCCCAGCATTGAGACCATTGACTTGCTTTCAAACATCACAGACGTCCATTCATATTTTATTTATCTCAACTTCTAATATGTTCCAATGTTAGCTTTCTATCTGTATAACTTTTCTGCTGTCTCATATATATATACATCCCGAGAGAGCTTTAACTTTTACCGTTATCTTGATATATTTACTGTTGTTTTATGTTGAGCCTTAGATCTTGTTAAAGTGATATATGTTTGGGTACGGTATTGGAAAACACATCTTAGTCGTGAAATGTTGTTCACCTTAATTTTCCCGGCGACGGTTTTGAGCCTATTGTGAGCGTCATGCCATATTATGTCGTAAGTATATATGTCATATTGTACAGTTCCATACTGTGGTGCCAAATAACTTTAAACTTTGTCACAGACTAAAATAGTTATCTATTGATTGCGAACATCGTCAATTACGGAAAACTTGACCTAAGCGCAATCACCTATTGGTTCTCTATTTGTTATCTACCACTTAGAATACGTCTAACCAATTATCTAGACCGCCTTGTGATTTGGTCTTGTTCTGGTTTACACCTACATCGAAGTAGGTATATGTTGAACTAGACACGCACGGCATGTCACCACCTCCCGTAACCACCCCCGCACACGATATAAACAGGACCTAGTTGAGGTAGATTTGTACCTACTTAGTTTATTAACCAAGCGACATGTACCTACTCTGTCTTTCCGGGTCGTCTTTTCCTGGGTCCATATTGGCTCACCTAAAGTTCTTTACCCGAAATTGTTCTTCCTAATGATTTGTAATCCGAATGATCACTCTTCCTAAAATTTTTCAGTCTAAAGTTTTCATTCATACTATTTGTAGTGCTACCGGCGATGTTCATAACACTCATGTTTCCGAAAATTGTAATTAATAATATCATTAATGCAAATATATTTAAACTCCTACTGTTTTTTATCATACCTCCTATATCCCTAACATAATTACCAACATAATTACCATAATATTTTCACTCATACTCAGAAAGAAACATTTACCAAGTGTAATAAAAAATATGTGTGGATAGAAAGCAAATTTAATTTTTGGTTATTGTTGTTACATACTTATTACTATAACTATACCTGGGGTGCGCCAAAGTTCACCTAAATTTTCAACTCCGATAATTGGAAATCCGAAAATTTTCTTTCTAACATTTTTCATCCTAACAATCACAATTCCTAACTACTCTGTCTCTAATGTTCATAATTCCGAAGCATTCAACTTCATAATGTCAGTAGCAATAAACATTTATTATACTTTTATTTGTTTTCCTATATTTTCTCAACATAACCATCTTTTACACTATTATTCAAAGTCATATCTTTTTTGTTCAGATTTTTTTTTATTCATAATAATCAGTATTACATACATTAATTTTGCGTAACTTTATTTTCACATAACATGTACTTATAACATAATAATAATAATAGTACTATATGTAAAATCATAAAATAATAGTACCATGGTACAAGTAGTTAAATAAGTACATGTTTTCATATACACATTTCAATTAAATTAGTTTAATATTAGCGGCTATAGCTTTCAAATAATCACTTTTATTGGTGTATTTTGCTTTAAAATTCAATATACATTTAATTCTATCATATTTGTCGTTGTATTTTCTTTTCTTGGCGGCAGGGGGAGCCCCGTTAAGATGTTTTTGGATTTCTGCAGCCTGATGTTGTAATTCTAGAACAATTTTCTTAGATAACAAATAAAATCCTGCGTGGTGCTGATCTACGAACTGTTGAAAACGATTATGCCATGATTCAGCACTATTTTGAGTACGTGGTATGTTTTCCTCGTTTAAAACATACGTGCTCCATAAGCATGGTTCATATTTAGGTGGTGAAGAAGAGGTACCCCATATATAATTTTCACCAAACCATTCTGCTATCACTTTTGCTTCGGAAGAGATATTTTGCTGCCATTCGTCAAAATATGTGGGAATTTCTTCTGCTGGTAGGTATGCAAGTGCTAAAATGCATCTGATTTCTAATGAAAACGATTCGCTTGATCCATATAGTTTTTGGAAACCTCGACTTTGCACTTGTCTATATAAAATTTGGCCCAAGTGAAAATAACAACCCTTTAACACTGCGTTTTCAAAATTATACTTGGCACTTAACTGTGACGCCTTTTCGAAATCCATTAATATGTATTTTGGCGATAAAATCAAATTTAATGATTGACAATACTCGATCAAAGATGAGAACAATTTGTCGTATGTGCTTTTGTCTTTATTTGTACACAATGCTATAACTAAAGGAAACGTTTTCTTGTTTATACAGCCGTGTATTGTGTAAACTTGCTGAAATATTTTCGGGGCGACTTTAAATGTTCCGTCCATTATTAAATAAGTGCAAGCACATAAAAAAGTAAGAAATTGTTTAGTTGTATATAATACTATTCTCTTTTTTTCATGCCATTTTTCATCAATTAAGATCATATCGTCTTGACTTTTGTCCAATTGAAGAATATTATGATTTATTTCAAAGTTAATAGTATCAGGTTCTGTAATTTTTTCTTTTTTGTTTCTTTGACGATATATTATTTGTCTCATGTTCAAGTTTGTTGGCATATTAGCACGTATACTTGAGGAAGTGCTTGCTTCGCACTCACTAATTATATGAATTGGTTTTTTGTTTTTATTAATTAAAGCGTCTTCTTTAATTTTATTTATAGCGGTGTGTACCTGCAAAGATAATAGTAAATCTTCAGGAATATATTTTTAAACAATAACACTTTACCCTTATATCACGGTACTATTTATAGTCATTGATTTAAGTTAAGTTAGAACTGCGACCATAACGCACGAGCCGAGCGAGCGAAGCCAGAGTCTCGCTCCAGTCATTCAGTCAAGTTCCAGAAACGAATCGGTCCTATTTATAATTATTGGTTTAGGTTAGGTTAGAACTGTGACCACAACGCACGAGCCGAGCGAGCGAAGCGAGCGTGCCGCGGCAGCGGCCGGCGAAGTGCCAGAACCGAATCGGTCCTATAGTTATTGGTTTAGGTACGGTTAAAACTGCGGTATAAACTCCCAGGCCATAAACATAACCGTAAATGAGTCGTGTTTTATGAATTTCATTCATTTAAGACAAAAATCAGTGAAACGACCTTTAATCATTCTAAACAGTTGGTTTTTTAGACATAATTATCTCAGGTATAGTTATAGTAATAAGTATGTAACAACAATAACCAAAAATAAAATGGCTAAATGTAAAAATGTGAAAAGTTGTTTTGTAATCACAAGAAATAGTTTAAAATCAAACCTTTTCCTTCAAAGCATCTGGTTCATGATTATGTTCTTGGTGCGGTCCTTTCAGTAATTTATACTTATTGACTTCCTTATCGAAAGTGGTGATTAATCTCGCCTTACACTTATACTTTTTGTTGCTTCTTAATTCACACGCCCAATATTGTTTATCCAGTGTTATTCGGTTTTTTTCATATATAAATCCATGTATGTCTAATTTTAATCCTCCGCGACTGGTTTTAAATGATTTTAAATAATTTTCCTCCATATTAATAAAGCATTAACACAAACATGCACGTAATGACAATACACCGACATGAACTTAGCAATAGACACAACTCAGTACGTTATGTAAAGCATACCCCCAAATAATAATCATAGCCTCAATTAAAACTATAAATATCATCTTCTACCCACATATATTTTTTATTACACTTGGTAAATGTTTCTTTCTGAGTATGAGTGAAAATATTATGGTAATTATGTTTAGGGATAAAAGCGTTATGATAAAAAACAGTAGGAGTTTAAATATATTTACATTAATGATATTATTAATTACAATTTTAGGAAACATGAGTGTTATGAACATCGCCGGTAGCACTAAAAATAGTATGAATGAAAACTTTAGGATGAAAAATGTTAGGAAGAGTGATCATTCGGATTACAAATCGTTAGGAAGAACAATTTCGGGTAAAGAACTTTAGGTGAGCCAATATGGACCCCTATACCTGAGATAATTATGTCTAAAAAACCAACTGTTTAGAATGATTAAAGGTCGTACCTAAACCAATAACTATAGGACCGATTCGGTTCTGGCACTTCGCCGGCCACTGCCGCGGCACGCTCGCTTTGCTCGCTCGGCTCGTGCGTTGTGGTCACAGTTCTAACCTAACCTAAACCAATAATTATGAATAGGACAGATTCGTTTCTGGAACTTGACTGAGTGACTGGAGCAGGACCCTGGCTTCGCTCGCTCGGCTCGTGCGTTATGGTCGCAGTTCTAACTTAACTTAAACCAATGACTATAAATAGTAGCGTGATATAAGGGTAAAGTGTTATTGTTTAAAAACATATTCCTAAATATATAATACTGATTATTATGAATAAAAAGAAATCTAAACAAAAAAGATATGACTTTGAATAATAGTGTAAAAGCTGGTTATGTTGAGAAAATGTAGGAAAACAAATAAAAGTATAATAGATGTTTATTGCTACTGACATTATAAAGTCGAATGCTTCGGAATTATGAACATTAGATACAGAGTAGTTAAGAATTGTGATTGTTAGGATGAAAAATGTTAGGAAGAACATTGTCGGATTTCCAATTATAGGAGTTGAAAATTTAGGTGAACTTTGGCGCACCTCTTTTCCTAGATAGTGTGCACCCTAGGACACACTAGATTAATAAAGCAGTTTCGTCTATCGGAAAGAAAATAAGTTTGTCTTGTGCCAAAACATTTTGTATGACTTATTTTGATGACTTTGATCTATGAGATTTGTTGCCAGTCTACGTTACGAGTGTTCGATTGAGAGATATATCGCCGATATTCTGTCAAATAGACAGTCTGCGAATTGCCTTATTCGAGAGATCATAAGTTCAAACCCCACGATTTAACAAGAATATGTGTGAATAATATGCCACCCACATAGCCAGTAACATTTTATACAACAACTGTTTCATTCATCTGTTTCAATCAGCAGCTCCCAAAATACCACGACGATGTTTATTTCTAAATTGTACCAATAACACGTAAACAGTGGTTCGTATGATAGACATGGTTTACCATCAGTTCCGTGTCTGTCAGTTCACCTGTTTTAAGGTTTCTGAAATAAATAAAGAGCTATGTGAATAGTGTTGAATACAAGTCAACATGCATCAAAATACTTACAAAAGTACTTATTATGTAAGATATGTTAATTACACATATGTCATCTTCGTAGGTAATAGAATCGAAAACCTTTATTTCAGACAGAAGTCCATAGGGTGGGTTAGTAACAATTTTACTTAACTTCTAATGACTTACTAAAGGTTACAGACACAGATTAACATTATACAATTTAAATTCAGCATGGAGCTGCTGTATTATCGAGTTATTCTGGTCTGATCCCCTGAACCCTCCCCCCACGCCCCCCTCCTCGATCCCCTGCTAGTTCTTCTTCTGTTTTAACTTAGTAGATCTATAAATTTGTTTTTTAATAAAGGTTTTCTGTTTTTAAACAGCATTTCAAACCTTATTTTTATTATTTATTTATTTTAGCCTATGTTGTCTCACTGCACGTCAAATGCCTCCCTTTCCACTCCTCTCTGTCTTGAACTAGTGTTGGCTAATCTAGTCTGTAGTGCCAAGCTCGTCCCGCCATCTTCTCCTGGGTCTGCTTCAATGTCGCCGGACATTTTCTGGAACCCTTTTTGGCGGAAGATTTGGCCCATAACCCTTTCGACATACATGTACGGCCCAGTCCCAATTAAACTTGGCTGCTTTTTGGGTGACGTCGGTGATTTTTGTTTTGGAGCGCAGCACTGTGTTCCTAACACGGTCCGTTAATCAGAACGCTGCGCTCTACTGCTGAACTGCTAAAGACCAGGTTTGAGCGCCATATCTGAGGATAGGAGTATTAAAATATCTATTAATTTGCGTTTATGGCAAATAGGTAGGTCTCCTTTCATGAGGTTTTTCATCTCTCTTCCAGGCGTTTCCGGTAAGTGTAGCAATTTCTTTTTCTTGTCTCGCCTGGCCGCCAGTTAGTATCACTATTTGACCAAGATAGATGTATTCTGGACCTTATGCAACCTACACACCCTATTTAGGTACATACAGTTTACGTTGGACGCTGTTGGTCATGACTTTGGACTTTGACATGTTCATTTAAAGTCCAATTTTGAGGCTCGCTTTAATTTTGGTCATTAGCGTTTCGCCAAAATCATCTGCTGAAGATGAAAATAGCTTGATATCGTCGGCGAAACGCAGGTTGGTCTCGCTTTTGTATCAATAAGTAATGAATAATAAAATAAATGAGAAGTTCATTAGATTAATGATGAGTGAAATACGACTAAAAGAGGTCCGAGGGATAATATTACGTACTCGACCTTTTCAAAGTCGGTTAATTAGAGTTCTACGATCAGTCTAATTGAAAAAGAAGAGATAACAACTTGCGGTTTGGGATAATTATCTTTACAAAATTAACTTAATAATGAACGTCAACAACTTCGTATAAGCTCGTGGGCGCCAACTTTACAGTATAATTACTTATTATGTTCGTTAAACTTTGCGTAGCATGTATGAAATTGAACAAGGTAAGCATAATTATATCTTTAAACTAGGTTCTGCCCGCGACTTCGATCGCGTGGAAGTTGAAAGACACCAGAATATACTAAAATGACTGTGCTAGCGACATGCCAGGATTTGGAAATCGATTTGTTCGTCGTCATTGTTTTAACGTAAACTTATACAACAAATTTTAAACAATGATAAAATGGATTTTAAGAAAAAAAAACAACCGTAGTAGGTTGCAACTAGTTACAGCTTCCGAATTCATGAATTTCCAAAATCCACGCGGATGGAGTTGATACTAGCTACTTATATTCCAGCCTTTTTATTGCTTTAGTTTTTTAATATAAGACACGAAGTTAATACTTGTGCTTCCTAACTTGACTTGTGTATTCGCTTCCCTCGGCAATAGCGCAAATAAAGACTAAATCCCACTCGTGTTCCTTCCTTAGCCTAGTCTAGGGGTGCTCTAAGAAAGGATTTTTCAAAATTCACCCCTAAGGGGGTGAATGGGGGAGGGTGGAATTTCACGCAGACGAAGTCGCGGGAAGAAGCTAGTGCAACATAAAAATCAAGTTTAGATGTTGAATTAAACACGATGTTACAAATAAAAATCCAATTTCTGTTAGTGGCCCCGTTTACAATGTGAAAGGTTTAATATGTAGACCTCTCTCTACATGTAACCTTTCACATTTTAATCGTCTAATAGTTGTATTGTGCAGAGGAAAAATAACGTAAATACCCTGGATATTTGACTAGGCAACCTCTTTTACAAGAAACCGGGATAGAAAGAACACAGTCCTGTCTCGTCAATTGCTACACAATATTTGAGTATACCTCGGTCTGGGTAGGGGCCGATGTTGGCCAAATACTTAAGAAACAAATCAGTATTTTGTTTTTCTTTAAAAAAAATCCGCTAGTGTATTACTTTTTTTTATATCTATTTACAAAATAAAATTAATATTGCAAACAAAACAATACTTTTTTCGATATTAAACTAAAAAAAGGGCACCCTTGACATATTATTAGCTAAATAATATATATATTATGATTTTGTTAAAGTTTAACCATGTTAAATACAGCTACTTTCAATTCATAAAAGACTCGGTTATGATGCGATGCCTCGTCTATACTTATCGATTTTATTTGCAAACAGATTTTCCCCGCGACTAAGTCTAAATGGATATCCTCATGTATGTTCGACTAGCTTCTACCCGCGACTTCGTCTGCGTGAAATTTCACCCTCTTAGGGGTGTAATTTTGAAAAACCCTTTCTTAGTGGACACCTATTCTTCACAAAGAACACACCCACCAAATTTCATGTCTCTACGACCAGCGATTTAGGCTGTGCGTTGATATATCAGTCAGTCAGGACTTTGAATTTTATATATATAGATACCAGTCAACCAAACATCAGAGGTAAATCTTACACTACGAAAGTCGTCGAAGTCGGTCAAGACCCTTTTTCTCAGGAACGCGTGGAGTTATCAAGTTCAAATTAATATCAAAGCTGCAATCCCTGGAAGCAGTGAAACAGTCAAACTACTGAGTCAACGCAATCAAAAGATACGGGCGTTTATGTTCCGGAATCAAAACCTATAGGGTACCTCCCGATGACCTAGAATCATGAAATTTGGCAAGAAGCAATGTCATGTAGCACAAGTAAAGGAAAAAATCCGAAAACCGTAAACCAACAAATAACAACAAACCATAAATTAACATACCTACCTACAAATACGGAACCCTCGGTGCGCGAGTCCGAGTCGCACTTGACCGGTTTTTTTACCATTACAAGATCCAAGTAAGAAGTGTCCTTGAGACATTTTTCGGGAAAATATACCAACAAAAGCGGAGCCGAGTCATGTACGCTTGTTAGGCAAAAAATTAACGATTGATGTCAAAGTCGATTATTCCGGTTTGATGACTTTCAGTTAAGTGCAGATAAAAGTCCGGAAAATTATGCTCAAAGAAATCACGGCTTCGAATAAAAACTTATTTCTTCTTTTTCCTTTTATTATGTCTGCCTCGTTGCGAGTTGGGTGACTGCTGAGCTCTCGTTAGAGAGTAGTATACTGTCTGGCGTAATCCGTCAAATAAGGTTTAAGTCTGACACGTGTTGCGCTGCATATCGAAGCAAATATGTTCGTTAATACCAATAACTTCATACTTGTTATAATCAATAGATTTGTTTGAGTCATCGATTGTTTGTTGCGGTCTTGTAAGTGTATAAACAGCCAGTGTGAATTAAAAAAATACCTATTATTCGAGACGGCCCGCGGCGGTGACGCGTGTGTTCCATATTTAAAATAGTACACAAATTGTTCTACCGTCTCAATTAATTTTAAATAGGTACCTACTATTCATGTTATTATTTCAATAAATATTTTAGAAAAACCACTATTTTTATTTTCATTATATATTCTAAATGAAAGGTAGAGTGTTTAACACGGGTGAAAGTTATCAATTCCTACTCGGACTATATAGCCGCCCTCGCTGCGCTCGGGCGTCTAAATACCTCGTATGGGAATAGATTCTTTGGACCCTCGTATAACAATCTACTTACTATTTCAGACAACAAACATCGCACTATTCGCAATAAAATGATAAGACATGAAAAGAAAACAATAAAAATGTAGTGTTGACTTTCACTCAATTACTTGAAAGGTGATTTTATTTACCTTGGTACAGAGAAGAAAACGTATAAGTATAACTTAAAAACATTTTTGCAAGTGACATTTAGAGTGCCACTTGCAAAAATGTAAAAAAGGCCGCTTGACAAGAGAACGGCTGAATATTCTTGTAATAAACGACGGCTCGTTTGTATAGTACCTATTGTAGTGCTAAAATATGCTAAGTGCCTATGCAAAGTAATACAAACCGTTTTTTACTCTTAGATAAACAGGCAGAGTGGTTTCACAGTGTCAATATAGTGGCTTTAGATAATAGAAATGCATCAGGGATGTGGTTGGAAGCTAATGCGCCTAATAACATTTTACAATAACGAATTCATAATATCACATCGGCATGTTTTTTTCCCATGCATAAGTCCTACAACTACTTAATTATCACTATTATTGACCACAGTTACGTGAGATTTGTAATTAATTACCTACGTACTTTCGTTACATTCACGAGACCAAAATGTTTTGAAGAAAGAAATCTAAATAATAAAGCAAATGCTGTGATTCATAAAAATAGTAACCAAAAATATCTGTTTCAAATCAGCCATCACTCCATAAGAATTTAAATCAAACCTGTCTGATTCTGTCCAGATTCATGTTTGTTTTATCATGTATTTAGTCCACTCTTGTTGATTGTGAAACAACAGGGGGGGAGGGTGGAGGGGGTTCAGAGGATCAGGTCACCGGAATAAATCCATGAATGTTGTTTTTTGTTTTTGATAGCTCCACTTTATTTTTTAATGTATGAAAAAGCTTTTGCGTAAAGCGGTATTGCCGCGGATTGATCAACAACGGTTGCGAAAACCATCCATGCATGTATTTTGTTCGATTTTGTGTTTTTGTCGGAAACTGATTGAATTTCTGTTATAAAAACGTGCCTGTATTTTTCAATTCCGTGTCAAAAATTAAATCCGGTATTTTTATTGATTCAATCTGCCGTTCATGATCCTCACACTATCACACGGAATTTACATTTATTAAACGCTTAAATATTTAATGACTTCCAATTCATCATCTGCCTAGCCTTTTCCCAACTTTTTTGGGGTCGGCTTCCAGTCTAACCGGATGCAGCTGAATACAAGTATTTTACATGGAGCGACTGCCTATCTGACCTCCATAACCCAGTTTCCGAGTAATAAGACACTCCTTGGTAATCACTCCCAATTATTCTTCCATTTTTTTTTTACTGCAGTTTGCCTATCTGACGCAGCGCAATCTCCGGATTAAGTCCTGGTTTACGGTGTCTATCAACTTTACATAAAATGATTTGACCGTTTCCAGTTTTTCGTATTTCGTTAATTGTTGTGATTGTTTGACTGTAGAAGTAGGTATACTTTGAACCTTTAAATCACATTAAACTTACTTTCGCATTTATAATATTATTACTAGCTGCACCGCGCGGTTTCACCCGCATAAGTCTCGATCCCATGGGAATATCCAGATAAAAAGTATCCTATGTCCTTTCCCGGGACTCAAGCTATCTCTATACCAAATTTCATCTAAATCGGTTCAGCGGTTTAGGCGTGAAAAGGTAACATACAGACAGACAGAGTTACTTTCGAATTTATAATATTAAGTATGGATTAAGTTAGGATTCTGTTTCGCTGTCCATTAATGTTATTTCCTAATACTAAACTATTGTACCATATCTGTCCATGTCTAGCTTACTTTTCTATACTAGAACTTAACGATATTGGGAAAAAGTACTAAAAACAATCTAAGATTACCTACTTGATGATCCGAGTAAGTACCTACCTTACGAGTATTTACGTAATACGTACCTATTACCTACTTGAGAAAATAAAAGGGATAAAAATGTACGACGCGTCGTATCTTTTTATCCCTTCTAATCTCGTTACGACTCTAAAATACAAATATGCGAAGACAACGCACTAGATGGCGACAGTAGTCATGCCTGTTTCTACTTATAACAGATTTTCATCGTCCTAGTCGACTGTCCTTACTTCGCTGCATGCAAGACTTGAAGAAGTACTGGTGACTGGTTAGGAAAAAAGTAGGTACTTAGGTAACACACGCGAAATCTACACACTATAATATGCATGTGTAGAACTTTTTGGTCGCCACAGACTCTATCACCGAAATGATGATGGGTGGAACAATAATATCTCCCAATCAAAAACTTTAACGGCCTGGCCACGACCTTGCCGCTATCAGCGGCAGCTTAGCGCGGGGCGGCGCGGCGACCAGTAAAAACAAATATACAAAAATGTATGAACCATGCCACGACGCCGACGCACCGCTTGCAGCTTCAACGCTAGACAATAGAAACCGCACCGCTTACCACGTCGCTTGCCGCGCCGCTTGCCGCTAAGCCAAAAGTCGTGGCCCAGGCGGTAACTGTAGAATGCATAATTTAAACTGCGGGTATACTTACATAATTTCACTCCGCACATAAACTTCTTCACAACACCAATAATTCGCGTATTTATCTCGTCTGCTCGACGTCCGTATATGTCACTGCAGGGATCCAGCAGAATATCAACATCAAGTATATTTGCCTGACACATGCTGAACTGGAGCCTAATTTGGTACAACCATAAGACGCACACGACACTTTGTATCATCTATGTTCGTTATTTGATTTAAAGTGTGTCATAGCCATAGTGTCACTTTTATTTTACTTGTATTTTAACACCTTTTTTTTCCTTTGTATTTTATTATTATTTATTTATATTTGTAGGTACTTAATTTGCTGTCTTGTAATTGGGGTCTTGTGTGTTGTGTATTTCTTTTGTTTGCACCAAATAAATCATTTATATATTCCCTTTTTTTATCTCAGGACAACTTAGCTGATGTATTCTATAATTTCTATATTGAGTTCCTTTTAATATGTGCAAATTGTGTTGCAATGTGTTTCGGCTGATCGGTGCAAATTAGTTCTAACATGCGTAAAACCCGATTGCAATTAAGTGGATAGTTCGTGAAATTTATTATAGGTAAATTGTATTCTAAAATATACCCTGAATTTGATAAACTCTCCTGATTTCTCGTTTTTTTCCTAATATTTTTACAGCAGCAACTTACAGGAGTCTTGTAACTAATAACCGTATTTTGTATTTCGATTTTTTATACATTTTATTTCAAAAAATTGTTTTACCTAAAAAAATATACCTAGGTACGGTTTTATTTAAGTAATGCAGTGAAGTGATTTTTGATTTTCGCTACACTATCTACTCCTAACTACGCGTATGTAGGTAGGTAAGGTACTCACCTTGTTAATATTTAATCATTAGACCTATAATTTATTATGCATATTTTTTTCCAAGTACCTATCTAATATAAGTTACTCTTATATTATTTCATTTTTGTCATCAATCCTCACCGAAGAGAAATGAAGGGGCTTAACCGGTTAATCCATTAACGAGCGCGCAGATTTGCAAGCTTACCACTTATCTACTTATTTAGGAGCGATCTATCTTCCTCAACAATGCTGTGAGAAATCACAGCTGATGCATTTTAGTGATGGTTATTTTGTATTCAAAAAGATTTAGGACGAATTTCACCAATGAACCGCGTTCAAGAGCTGTCAGTGTCATCATTGTTGAGGAATATTGACACTAACGGCTCTTGAACGCGGTTTAGACAGATGTGCAGATCGCGCTTAGTTTCATTGGTGAAATTAACCCCCTTTTTTTTTTGGATGGGAAATCATCTAATGACTCCTCCCGCTCTGGGTGGAGCGGAAGGGAGTGTCGGACTTTACTGACTAAAACCCACCCGTGTTCCTTCCTTAGCCCTTTATGTTCCGGGGCAGCGGTAACCCTTTCGGACGATCCCGCTACCCCGGAACCCCTAATAGTAAATATTTATTGTATGGATCATCGATTGGACACATCGTTGAAAATTTACTTTGTTGTGCATTTTATCTAATGAGTAGGTATGTGAGAAATTTAAACTTATGAGAAAACAAAATAAGGGGCTATGTAAATTATCCAAAATTATCTACTTGTATTTCTTGAGTGGCTTTAATCCCCAATTAGCCTTCATTAGATTTTAAAGGGTAGCTAAGTAAACGAGTTTCCGTCGAGAGTTCGAAACCCGAGGTAGAACAGAATCCGGGCGTTTATATGGCACATCAATCTTTATGCATTAACTAAGTATTAGATACGTCAGCACATCAAGCTAACTGAAATTGTTAAATTTTCCCAATCAACTTTGAACCTTATGCTTTAGCGATAAAGAGAAAGAGACATAATTCATTTTCTATTGTTTCGTCGCCGATAGGTGACACGCGGAGCTTGACCGGAGACATTTGACAGATTGTACGAGTAGTAGCTTGATGTGCTGGCGTCTGTACAAGGGTCTTGAACATAGCTGACGTAACATGAGTGTAGGTAGTATACTTAGATAAAAATATTATTATACTTATTATTAATTTTATTTTAAGTATTCGTTATATCACCGAAACCTTCCATAATAGTAAACAAAATTAACGAGCACAACAGAACAGCAGTTTAAACATAAATGTTTCACAGCCCTCTTAAAAAGTCAATGACTTTTCAGTTTATAAAAATTACCAACACAACAAAAAGCAATATGAACTGATGTATGTATTATGTAGGTCAGTTAAAACTGACACATACTTAAATGCGTTGAATATTGAATTCAACCCCTATTATAAGCCTAGATACCCAATAATCAAACGGTTAGGTGCACTGTCCTCTAAATAAATAAAAAAAAGAACCCATTAAATATATAATTTAATTCATTGTGCACACAAAGTCTTGAGATGTCACTTTTGTCCGTTAGTTAAGGTGGGTTCGCACTGACAAGGCGCGGACGGGTGCGGCGGGAGTACACGACCGCGGCGCTGTCGTCAGACCACGTCTGACTGACGTGCATGACGAACACGTCGGAGCCCGATGAAGACGACTGAGGCAGCTGCTCGTTGTGCCACGACGGGCCATCCCGTTTACGCCGACGATTTCTGTGATAGAAAAAATAATATACTCAGGTTCTTTTATAAAAAAAAATATTTAACAAGATCGCACTGATTGAACTTTTTGTTACATTTTATCCTAAAAACAAGTCAGTCTATATTCTCGCAGATTGAATTTGTTTTTGTTACATCAACTCTTTCATGATTTCAACACATGTTCCAAACAATATAAGTTAAGCTCTGATCAATCTGAGGTGAATCCCGCAGTCCCGCACGGGATGCCGGACGAAATTCGCAAACACCTATTGTCTAACTTGTACGAAGGTGTTCAAACTGTCGCGAAACTTCCTAATCATTTAAACAAAAGCCACGCGCAGTCACGTCTCACGTCCCGCTCGGGATTCACCTCATTGATTTGTATGAGATATGTGAACCGTATCCACTTTATGAAACATTTTCTTATAAACCTATACGATTCACACTTGATAGAGCCAGTCGACGTGTATTGAAGCACACCGATGCCCGATTTACATTTCAATAAATGGAATTGATGTTTAAATGTCCGTATTTTTCGCGAAATATTACTTATTTAACTAAAAAAAAAAAACATTTTACGGTAGTGTTTACAAAGGAACTAAAGGAACCATCAAGTTTTTACAAAGAGGCGTAACTTCTGAAACATTCAGGTATATTTGACAGTTTGATTGGCAGCCTTTGTAATATTATACCCTTGACTTCATTACGTTCTGAATGTCGCATTAAGCATTAAGGTTCTTCCACACAGGCGCGACTGCGAGCTGGGTTTCTACGATACCTCATGTCGAGAGTCGTGCGCGATTTTATACAAAATTAACGAGCTATGTTGCGTCGCTAAGTCGGTTCATCCGTGTGCGGTAGCCTCAAAGCGGAGAGTGCATGAAAAAACTGACATCTTCTCAACAAGACGTCCTATGTAAAGAACAAAGGGAGTAGGAACTTTGCCCGGTGACTCATATTATATAAAGCAAAAATGATATATATACCTACTCACAACAAAAAAAATAACATAACTACTCGTAGTACCTAAATAGGAAGTGTTAGCTAGTAATTCGGGGTGAGCGCCGTGAGTAATGATTCATAAAGATTCATCCAAATATGTGTGCAGCTCTAGTAGGTAATGAGTTATCTAGGTACCTACTATATTTTTGCAAATGGAAGCTGAAATGAATCGTTTCATTTAGGTAGACCCTTCGCCACTGATACAACTCACAAAAGCCTAGGGGATCACAAGACTCTTAAAGGATGACGATGGCAAATGATTCACTCTTTATCTTCATTCAGGTTCATATCCGCACGAAAATCAATTTCAATTAAGGAAGGTCATTAATATACGCCACCTTCAAAGGACAACAATCAATCATTATCAATAGACGGTTTAGCAAGGCGTACGGAAATAGATTTTCCTTAAATGTATACGTCTGACCTTTTACTTTTACTCACTCCTTGAAGATTTTATTTCGTTTCACATTTATAATAATTTATCTGGATGGAGTTAAAGTGCTTATATTTTTTATTGTATAAATAAAATTGCTGTAACTAACCTTTTCAAACTTTATCATCCATGAAATTATGTTCAGGCATCTGTCACACCACGCGCGATTAACGTGAAGCGAGTAGAAATAGCAACTAAAAACGAGTTGGTGAACAACGAGCAGCGTGTGCGCGACGGCGACGCTTATATATGCGTATAGTGTACCCAGCGTGAGTCTCACAGCGAGTGTTCTGCCGGCCAAGCAAGTGTCGCTGAGCGAGCACTCTTTTTGACAGCTCTTTTCGCTGCGACAAATGAGTACTTGCCGCGGTGGTGTGAACAGACAGCGATCAAATATTAATATATTATGTTCCTTTTTAATTACAGGGGACCAACAGTCTTTTGTAAGTTTCTTGAGCGAGAAAATCGTTGATAGCTAGTCGCTTCCTCGTCGGCGGTGGGACAGGTGCCTTTACAATTTATTTGATAAATAAGCTCAAGTCATGCCTATTTTGTCACAAAAAGACACGAACGAATTTAATAAAACTAGTGAGTCTGTGACAAAACACTTTGCTAAATGTTTTAAGGTCTTGTCTTTGTCACAGCATGTCTAGCCTAGACATCTTTGTTAGAAGTTGTTGTGGGAATTACTAACAAACAAAGTTGTTTCGTATTGTGACATTGTATACCTACATACATTCATCTTTCACTTTCTCATTAACTCAATTCCTCTGCTATCTTTTAGAGTTATGTTTGCGTTTAATATTCGAATTGCCTGCGATTCAAGGCTTGTATAATCAGTTGTAATATTATGTTCAGTTTAAAATCATACATTGATATTCTCTTATTTATTTATTATCTATTATATTAAGGTGATACGCAAAAGATCGACTTTGTACTAAATGTTTTAAAACTTCTGAATCTTTTCTAATGAAAAACGTTTTCTAAACAGCTGGATATTATGCTTAATAATCTACAAGTTTCGTAAAAATGTTATAACTACTTACTTAAGTACTTCACTGAAAAAACACTTAAGTAGCAACTCATAATTTTATTAGTTACAGCGTGGCAACATTGAAATGAATGAATATCAAAGGAGAATTAATGTTCTGCGACAGTTTTGGATACAAAATGGATTATTAAAAAGAGAAATGTGAAAAAAATATTTGAGAACGTTCATTATACAAATGGAAACAAGTTTAATACTATTACGTATTAAGCTAAAAAAAAAATATCTGTCAATTATTATTTCAAACAATTTAGGAATAAAACTTTCTCTGCTATAAATATTACCTACGTACATACCTACTACATAAAATAAAAGCTCAGATAATATTTCAGTGGCGGTAGGTAAACGTTTGTTTAATAGTTACACATCAGTCGCGTCGAGGACAATTTGTGTGTGTTAAGATTATTTATGACATCATTAAATATAATATATTGTTGGTACTACAGCAAATATAATAAAGACCCTTAAGTAAAATATGTCTGAAATATTGCAAACGGGATAAACAAAAAATTTATGGTTCAGTACAAATAATTGAAATTACCTTTTTATTGAGCCCTGAAAACTGCCCTTTGATTCCAGAAATAAAAAATGCGGCCACTTGGTCATTGGCGGTCATTCTATATCCATACTAACGTATTCCTCTGTTTTCTCCCTGGTATTAGGGATATTAGTCCAAATATTTTTTTACGATATAATGTATATATCTACCACTGCCATGTCTAGGACATGATATATTTTGTATACTTATATATTGATATATTTTATTTACCTTATTATATTAACGTAAGTTCAAAAGACTGGATGCTAATCAAAATTTCCCAAAAATTTAATGTCAGTCTCCTAAGACCGTTTCCCTGCAGCTACAACGGTTATGGTACCTAGCTCTTGCTGCCCGTCTCATAAATCCACCCCTGTATAAAGCTGAGTTGGTAAAGCAGATTCTATCGTGCAATGAGCAGACAAAACTAGCCCTTAAGCTGACGAACATATTTTTGTTTGTGACCTTGACAAAATTAGTCTCCTTTTAATAATAATAGGTTTCATTTTTCTAACAAGCACTTCAATATCTGAAGACCAATACCCGTATTTAAAAACAAAATTTTCACACACTAGTCGCAATCTCATCTCAGCGGCAATCAATATTGAAATCTTGACAAGCTGATTGAAGCGGATGACAATATGTACGATCATAAAAATAAGGAAATTGCCTTCCTGCTATATTCCAGGAATCGTAAACAATGTGCTTTACACCGAATAAAAGTACAAAGGTGCCGTAAAAATTTAATTTACAGTCTTCACAAATATATGTAGGAAGAACACATGAAACAAAATGAATCACAAAAAGTCAGGCATCAACAAATCGCCCCGAACTGTTCAAGATTATGACACAAATTTGAGTGCTACCGATACCGACGATATTGAAAGCACTTTATTAATTCCTTAGTTTCATTCCCTGAGAATTTTGTAAACCAATAAATCCCAATGTACACGTATACATTTCTGAAATTTTAAGAGCAATGCGAATGGTCCAGTTTTTACTTGGATTGTGGAAAGTTTCAATTTGTGACTTTCTAGAAAAAAAAAACGGTGTTATTACCTGGTTAACAGGCTTTGTGAATGCTATGTTAAGGGGCCAGCCGAACATGCGTAGTTCATACAAACGTAATACAAAAATAATTTGTAAATCAAACATATTCTTAATGTAGTGTGTATTCATTCCGATTGGATTACAGAATATCTAGGTTCCTAAATATATATTTTGAATGGACACTGATTTAAAGACGAATTATGAGAAAAATAAGTTTTCTATAGAAATTTGAAATTCCTCGTATCTCGTCTTTATATCAGAGTCCTTTCAAAATATATATTTGGGAACCTACATATTCCGTAATCCAATCGGAATAAATACACACTACCTTCAGAATATGTTTGATTTACAAATTATTTTGGTATTACGTTTGTATGAACTACGCATGCTACGCCGGCCCCTTAAATTATATTTCCAAGGTTTACTAGACCTGTGACAAATAATTGTCAAACACATTATCTTTAACAAAATGTTAAAATACTAATGATTACAAATACTATTTGAATTCATATTTTTGTGATTGTACAGTCTTAAGCTGTATGTTTTGCTGACGCGTTGGCTCGCGTCATTTTATTACTATAAGTGTACATACATAATAACAATAAATCAGAGAGAGCGATTACGAGTGCGATACCTCTGATTTATTGTTATTATTGTAAAACTGTTGACGATTCCTTTCTCTAATGTCCGTAACCGCGTTGTGACTAGAAAGGAATCGTCAACATTTTTACTTGTAAACTCAATTTATACGTAATAAACCTAACGGAAACTAAGTGATCTTTTGTCTACGCGCTTCAACATCAACAACAACAACAACAAGTGTACGAACCGCACAGCACTGATACTTACACAATTCTAACAATTTCAAAATGTAATAAAGTTATTTTAGTTAGCTTATGTACTATTCGGTGAAGGAAAACATCGTGAGGAAACCGGCATGTCCTAGAACCAAAAATTCGAAGACATGTGACATCTGCCAACTCGCACTGGGCCTGCGTGGCCCACCGCCGTGGCCCGTGGTTACGGCCCACTCTCTCTCACTGAGAGGAGGCCTGTGTTCCAGCACTGGGAACATTATAGGCTGATTATGTATGTACTATTCTTGTTTAGTCTAGTTTGTTTTTATGTAGAAAGACTTTTCAAGGCTTTTTAAATATTTGCTTATAGACATCAATCAGGCTAGTAAACTGAAAAAACATAACTTTTTAGACCAACTTCAATATTCATAGAAAACATTTGTTTTATCAACCAATATTCATTCAAGTCGTGTCGTGAGATATTGATTTAAGTGGGCCATTCGCCATCAATTCTTGCTACAAAAAGTTATCATTTTATCTAAAAGGGTCAAGATTAAACCTTAAAAGGATTTGTAAGCCCGTAATTAAGTGCCTCTTTAAGGATTATCTTATGTTTATATTATTATTTCACGAGACTTTGTTAACTAGGCCACAACTTTTTGTTTTGCTAAGAACGAACAACTTTTAAAAAGTTTGGCATATAAAGTTTTTGTGATGACCCTAAACCGTTTTAATTGGTACTTATAAATATAACATAAAATCGTAATTACAGTTCAGACAAATATGAAGTTAGAAAATCATATTTTATATTGCAAGAAAACAAATGTGTTTTAATACAGTGTCTGTGTTTGTACAGTATTAAATGACACACTGTATTAAGTAGTTATTCAGGTAAACTTACTACTAAAGCGTGGAAATAATAAATTAATAAGTAGTAATAGTTCTAAACCCTAATTACCTAGTAATATTCTAGCCATGCGATTCATTGTACCGGGTTCATCACCCCCACATATTTCATAATAATTAATTAAATTATTCCTCAGTCATGACAGGGTGACGTCATCAGAACGAGATAAGCACTCGTCGCATTCATTAATAATAATAATTAATATGGGGTCGCATCATAATTTGACGGGCGATGCGTGGGCACGCTCGTTCAGAGCTAATGTGGATGCAATGGATTATGTTCTACATTGTACCTACTTGAATTAGAATTTCTACCGGCGGCGCGGCGTATTATGAAAATGAAAAATAAATAATTATTATTACCGTGTGTAATTTGTTTACAATCATACACAAAGAGTAACTCGATAAAATATAAGAATGCTCAAGATTAGAAAGAACAACAACTAAAAAAACAATTGAAGAGTCGTGAATTTTGTCCAACTTGAGTGCAAACATCTTACACAAGAATTCTGTTTGTAATACAGTAGGTACCTACTTCCATAATTCTCTCTTAAAAACACAAACAACGAAGATTTTTCTCATTAAAACATTTATTTTTTTAAGCGCTGTATTTTTTTAGCTAACGGTTACTGAATAAATCGTGCTCGCTGCTCTAACTGTATTTAACTTAGAATGCAAGTACCTACTACTAAGCAGTTTCTTGATGGAGTACATCCTACCGCTAAATAAAGACAATTCATCGCTTCCTAAAGCTTCAAATGTGTTTTATTTACAAGAAGTGTAGTCGGAAACTTAGCCAAAAGTAATTTTACTTTAGAAACCTTTCCTCAGGAATGAATAAAAGTAGCTGTTTAAAGATTTCACGAAAACAAACTTTACCCACGATTTCTACGCAGATAGCACTTGTAAGCAGTTTGTGCTTTTTCACTGAAAACCCATACTTACTTACAAACTATTCTGAGCTTCTGACATTGTTTTAATAACAGTCCAAAGTCTTACTTTTATTATCATCGGTTGACTCACGGGAATGCTTTATCTCCTAAAAATCGGCACAGATCTAAATTAATCATACTTACAAAATGTTTAGATAAGTATCTTGAGTTTAACAAGATTTTTTATAGCGGACTCTGGATAAACACTGCCTTCCAAAGTAAAAACCTTTTCCTATGGTCGTTATTATTCAGTGATGAAACATCTTCGATTCAATAACAAGAATTCGTCCCTTTATCAAAGTCTACTTTGTACTTGACAACATCATTATTTTTTTATTTTAAAGCTTAGGCTACTTTATTATTAACGAAGCACTACTGGCAGGTGAGATTGATAATAAATATGTCAGAAAGATGAATCATAGACTGAGGCGACAAATAGAAAGCATTTTTCTCAAATCGGTTTGAGTCGGGTAAGAAACTCGGAAAAGTCCCATTCATCTTCGTTAAGTTCGTATTCTAATGGGATTTCTTTATTTAAATATGAACTTTTTCTCGTTTTAATAAAAGCTAACTTAAGACACTAAGTTACTTTGGCGTTTAGGCAGCGGAGGAATAAAACCAGATTGAGATGAATGATGATTGTTTATTAAAAACTAAGCCTAACTATGTACAAAATTAGATGGGTGGAAGTAGTTGCCGATACAAACATAACTTGAATAAATATTGACCAATAGCGATCAAGAACAAATTACTCCAAAATAATATCGGTTTAGTTCATGCGCGCTGTCACTAGTTAAACGGGCCGAAGTTATAAATATAGGTCGCGCGCAGTTGAGCGCCAGTGTGATGCCGTGCGGCGCGCGCGCGAGTCGTGTGTGCTGCCACAGTGCTCCCCCTCAAGCGAAGCGTACCGGTGGCTTGATAACTCGGCCGGAGCGGGATGTTTTAATTCCACCTGAGCTAGTAGGAATATCCATTGCGGTGGTGTCTGCTTGGCATATGGTGAAAGCAGGCTTCAGACGATCAATGGATATTACTGCTTCTCTTCCAGGCAATTGTAGGGTGAATGTTTTGCTATCTCTGCGTAATACTGTGTAAGGACCATTGTATGGAGGCTGTAATGGCTTCTTCACTGCATCGACTCGCACGAACACTTGCTTGCATGTTTGTAGGTCCCGGTGTACAAACACAGGGCGATTAGTGTTATGCGACTGTGCGTGTACCGGACGAATGTTGTTGATTGATGTTCTCAGCTTTTCGACGTAATTGCAATCCATGGTTTCTGCTGGTGACGTCACGAAGAAATCACCCGGTAGCCGTAGATTTTGACCGTATGTTAGCTCGGCTGCGCTTACATCTGTGTCGGTTCTGATTGCAGTACGCAGTCCCAGCAATACGGTAGGTAATTCTTCAATCCAACTTTGTTTACTGAGACGAGCAGTGAGAGCAGTCTTCATACAGCGATGCCAACGTTCTATTATGCCGTTGCTCTGGGGGTGATATGGCGTTGTTCGTAGCTTTTTGATGCCAAATAGTCGGGTCAGAGCGATGAATAGGTGACTTTCAAATTGTCGGCCTTGATCGGTCGTCATCCTAGCTGGACAGCCAAATCTTGCAATCCATCCTTCATATATCGTCTTGGCAACGGTCTCGGCAGTCATATCACACACAGCGTGTGCTTCGGGCCAGCGTGTGGCGCGGTCGATCATTGTGATGACGTAACGGTGACCGTTGGGCGATGTTCGTAGGGGCCCGACGATGTCTACGTGAACGTGTTCGAAGCGATGTGACTGTTCGAACGTAGCTGTGGCACTTATTGTATGTCGTTGGATCTTGGACCGTTGACAGGCGACGCACGTTTGGACCCATGCTTTGACGTCTGTATTCATGGATGGCCAAAAGTATCTTCTCTGCATTAGCTTCCTCGTAGTTCTTATACCCGGGTGACTGAGTCCGTGGATGGCGTTAAATGCGATAATACGGAACTCTTGAGGTAGGTATGGACGAACATCGTTTGTTGAGGTTTCACAGTATATTTGCTGAGATGAGCCTGGTAACATTATTCTCTTCAGTTGGACATTAGATTGCTGCTTTAGTTCGGTTATGTCCTTATCCTTTGCTTGTGCTTGAGCGAGTAATCCATAATCGATTGGATTTGGACAGCTGATTGAATCGACGCGTGATAGTGCGTCCGCAACTATGTTGTCTCGCCCACTTATGTGTCGTAAATCGTTTGAAAATTCACTGATGAATAATAGTTGTCTACGTCGGCGTGGAGTCTCAGAATCTGACGAGATCTTTTGCATGGCATACGTGAGCGGCTTATGATCAGTGAAAATAATGAGTTCGCGCCCTTCAAATATTTTCCTGAAATGCTTGACAGCCATGTAGATTGCTTGAAGTTCTCTGTCGAACGTCGAGTAATTTTGCTGAGCCGGTGTAAACTTTTTTGAAAAATAGCCAAGTGGTTGCCATTTTCCTCTAATTTGCTGCTGAAGAACAGCGCCAGCACACCGATCGGATGCGTCACACATCATCCCAAGTGGAACTGAATGATGTGGGTGCGACAGATAGGTTGTTTCTGTAATACATTTCTTGCAGTTTTCAAACGCTTGAGATGTATCTTCATTCCACTGTATTAATGTTTTATCTCGCTTCTTCGTATTATGCAAGTAGGTATGTAGTGGTGCTTGAATAGCGGTTGCGTTAGGTATGTTGTCACGGTAGAAATTCAATATGCCGAGGAATCTTCGTAACTCTTCAACGTTTGTTGGTTTTGGGTATTCGCTAATAATCTTGATCTTGTCTTCTGGCGGCTTAATACCTTTAGCAGATACTTTGTAGCCGAGAAATGTTACTTCGCGTTGGCCGAACACACACTTCGAAGGATTGATAGTTATGCCATACTCGTCCAGCCTTTGCAATACAATTCGTAGGTGCTGTCTGTGCGTGTCTTCGTCTTCCGAGGCTAATAGGAGGTCGTCGATGAACGGGTACACGAAGTCAAGTTCTCGCAGTACGTCATGAATGAATCGCTGGAAGGTTTGTCCTGCATTCTTCAAGCCTGGACACATTCGAGGAAACTCGTATAGTCCAAATGGAGTGATGATCGCAGTCTTTTCTATATCTTCGGCACGTACTGGTAGTTGTTGGTAGGCTCGGTTCAAATCGAGAGTGGAGAATATTTGTTTGCCCGTGAGCTGGTACGTAAAGTCCTTTATTCTCGGAACGGGATAGCGGTCTGGTTTCGTGACAGAGTTGAGACGTCTGTAGTCCCCACATGCTCGCAAGTCTCCGTTTTTCTTTGGCACAATATGTAGCGGGCTGGACCAAGGACTCTTGCTCGGTCTGCACAAACCTTGGCTAATCATGTTCTCGAATTCCTTCTTCGCACGTTCATACAGATGCGGTTGTATTGGTCGTGCTCGGGAATGGATGGGTGGTCCCGTTGTTTCAATAAAATGTTCCACTTTATGTTTCGGGTTCAATTTCATTGAAGATAGGCGTGTTGTTCCAGGAAATTCGGCTAATATGTCGTGAAACGTTTGCTGTAGATTGATACTACTGACGGATGGTGTACTTGTATAGCGGCCTGGAGCTTTGGAGGTGAGCTTTGTAGTGTTGTCAATGATTTGCTGGCTTCGCAGATCGACTAATAAATTGTGATAGCCGAGGAAATCTGCTCCAATAATTGGTTTTGTAACTGCGGCGACTATGAACTTCCACTTGTATGGTCGACGAAGATTTAGGTCGAGCTCCAGTGTCTTCTCGCCATATGTCGGTATAACAGTGTTGTTTGCGGCATATAATTGATATGGTAGCGGTGTCGATCGTATTCCTTTCATTTTCGGTATAACGGATATATTGGCACCCGTATCGACCAAAAAACTCATGGATGTCCTCTTATCAGTGATAAATAGGCGGTAGGATTTCTTTTCGACGTTAGGTTCCGCCACTGCCAACGCCTCTTTTAGTTTTCCGTCTTGCTTTCATTGTTGAAATTGCACGGTGTAGTACAATGTCTTGCATTCTTTCCGAAACGGCGATGATAATAACAATTCGTTGATACCGACGGTGTAGTTGAACGAGAGCGGGATCGTGACGTCGAACGCGCTCGATACGAGTTGCGCCCGCGTCCGTAGTGTCGAGCCGGCGGCGTGCGCGAGCGGTCGTGGTTCACGTGGCGGTATGACGTCTTCAGTTCGGCGATCTCGACATGCAATTTTCTTATTTCGTCGACGAGATTTTGTATGCTAACTGGTGAGTTTTGCGCTTGATGGGATGTTGATGCTGATGCGACAGACACTGCTGATACTTCGCTTGCTTGTTCATGCATTTTGTCGGCGAGCTTGGCTAGTTCATCGAGTGCTGTATCCTTGCTTATTGTATCACTTACTACAAGCACTGAGCGAACGTGAGCGGGTAGTAAGTTCATCCACATGAGACGTAGTGTGTTGTCTGGCACCTTGTTGTGAGCGAGGTTGCGCATGCGACGTAGTAATTGGCTAGGCTTCTGGTCACCAAGTTCCATATCCGAGAGTAGTTTCTGTAGTTGCTTACCGTCAGATTCTTCGTACACCGAAATAAGACGTTCCTTTATGACGGAATATTGACGATCGGTAGACGGATTGTACAACAGGTCACATATTTGCTCGATGTCTTCCTTTTGTAGCTGGGCGATGACCATCTGTGCCTTCTGTGCTTCACTTTTCTTCAGATCTCGCGTAGCTGCTTCGAAGCTTATAAACCATAAACGTGGTTTGTCGCGCCAGAAAGGTGGTACTCGAAGGGAAAGTGAGATACCGGCGATATTTTGGGGTGATAGCGAAACATCTGAGCTTGTTCCTGATGAGTCCATGTCTGGTTTTTCGATGTCACTCTGCATGGTTTGCTTGCGGTTGCTTCGTTCGGGGTCACCACTTTGGCGTTTAGGCAGCGGAGGAATAAAACCAGATTGAGATGAATGATGATTGTTTATTAAAAACTAAGCCTAACTATGTACAAAATTAGATGGGTGGAAGTAGTTGCCGATACAAACATAACTTGAATAAATATTGACCAATAGCGATCAAGAACAAATTACTCCAAAATAATATCGGTTTAGTTCATGCGCGCTGTCACTAGTTAAACGGGCCGAAGTTATAAATATAGGTCGCGCGCAGTTGAGCGCCAGTGTGATGCCGTGCGGCGCGCGCGCGAGTCGTGTGTGCTGCCACATTACGCAATTATAGACGATGGCCTTCGACGTTCAGTATTTTTTTCTTATTAAATATTAATATATGAGCATCATAATTATTAAAGAAAACGAAAGAAAGAAAATACATTTATTTAGCATAGACTAAAAGACACACAATACACCAGATACTTACATTAGATGAAAAACAAAAAATAAAGATAGTTATATTATTATTACCACCACAACGGTGGTCCATGTCAAGGTCGAATAAGAAATTAGTTCAATGGGCAGTCTATCTTGCGGGGTAATTGCGTAAAGCACTATTAGTAGCAATTTTTCATTTCGACAGTTCAACAACATTCATTACGTGATTTACGTTGTGGAGCAGACACATTTTTCGAACATATAAAGCAATGTATTAGCAATTTCCTTCAAAATGATTCAGATTGGGATTGATAGTGTATTACGCAATTAGGGTGCAGATATATTAAGAAATTATATAATGTGACTGGTAATTAGTGACCGATACCTAAACACGTGTACCTACTCATGATAACAAACAACTTTTACTATGGAACCAAACCTGAAATCGCGAAAAAAAAAATCTGCTGTTCAGTACATTTTGACCAGTTAGGCGAACATAAAAGACTAAACAGCAGATTTTTTTTCGCAATTTCAGGTTTGGTTCCATAGTAAAAGTTGTTTGTTATCATGAGTACGTACAATCACGTGTTTAGGTATCGGTCACTAATTACCAGTCACATTATATCATTTCTTAATATATCTGTCACCCTATATAATAAGAAATACTGCAATCAATCATCTTTTTCCCGTCCCTGTGTAACGCCACCGTAAACGAACATCAGCTCTGAATAATGTTCCAGAAAATAAATACAAATTCATAATTATTAAGTACTTACCCGACATTTGTACTCCTTCGCACATGCTAGTGCGATTTCGCGACGACGTGTCCAGGCGTATTCGAAATATACATCCAAAGGCCTAAAAAGAGACAAAAATAAAATTCAAATGGATACAAATAGTCCGTCAGTAACTATAAAACCAAAAGATTAGATAAAGTCGACTAAAACCAATAATCATGACGTAATAACATTAACGTTTATTTTTGTTCTAAAGCACATCCACATTCATCATTTATGAAAATCCGGAAAATACTTAAACTAATCCTCAAATATTTTATTTTAATGAATGATCTGCCTTTTCCCAACTATGTTGGGGTCGGCTTCCAGTCTAACCGGATGCAGCTGAATACCAGTGTTTTACACGGAGGGACTGCCTGTCTGACCTCCGCACCCAGTTACTGGGTAATACGATACCCCTTGATTAGACTGCAGGTTGTCAGACTTTCGGGCTTCTGACTACCCGTAACGACTGTCAAAGATCCTTGAATGCCCGCCGGGACCAACGGCTTAACGTGCTTTCCGAGGCACGGAGGGGTCGCGATATGTAAAGATGATCACCCATCCACAGACCAACCGCGGCAAGCGTAGCTTAACCAGATCGATCGACCTGTGCGGCTGTTATTATTTAGCGACGGGCTTCTCTTTTGTTTTAATGAATATGCACAATAATAACGCTTTATGGTACACCAAAATTGTAGCATAGCGCATAAACAAAACCATTAATTTTAAGGGTACAGCCAACCTAAACTACCTCTCTGTGACCATTAACATTTCATATTTTATGATGTATCGTAATAAACATGTCATGTGAAAAGTATCCCTCTATCACTTACAATTTTGTTTAATTCTAGTTCATTTGTTTATCCCTTTTTTAATCACATCCAATAGAAGTGGTGCTGCGAAATATCTGTATTTTAGGCGGAGGGATCGCATTTATGACCTCGGCAACAAACTCGGTGAGCAATTATGTGATTTCACGAATACCAGCGCTTATTTTACAAGCGAATTTACTCCAGAAGGATTGCTGACATATTAAAGTTTGAAATAGATCGACGAGGGTCTCTAAACCGCAGACCTCCGCAGACCTTTGTTTTTCAATAAATTAAATGTATGTAGGTTTTCTCGTGCCTGAAATACGCACCTTTTCGAAGAAGCGAAATATTCGTAAAACTGAGTTTTTAAAATCGGTTAAAAGTATTTTTTTAGTTTATTCATTGCAAACAAACATACAAAAAAACAAATCTTTTCTCTTTATTATGTATTATAAATAATATAATATAAATATTTAGTTTAGATGAAGTTTAGAATAGCTTAATTTTAATGAAAGTACAGACGCCAGCACATCAAGCTACTACAATCTGTCAAATTTTTTTAATAGGTTTTCAACGCCAAAGCATAAGGTACAAAGTTGATTGGGACAATTTGACAGTTTCGGGTAGCTTGATATGCTGGCGTCTGTACGTAAATGTAATATTTCACGAGAAGAATATTAGCAAGAGTAGCGGAAAATTAGGAACATGTTACATCAAGGCCGAAAAAAATCTTGAGTTGAAGTACCGTATTATACAAATGGCTTTGTAAAAGCACTATAAAGGTCATTGACAGGATCTTGTTACTTTAGATATTACCATTCTGAGAATTGTAATAGGTTCATTACTTCAACAAGAACATTTTCAAAGCAAGTACTGATATTTCGAATATCAGATTTGATTTCTATATTTATGTCTGTAATTTATATGGTGTACATAATAAAGAGTATTCTATTCTTGTCGATTTAATTATTTACCGTAGTGGTTTGGAAATTGACTTGACAGGATCTTGATTTAAAAGAGTGTCCATGGAGTTTCTTGCCTGTTCTTCTCCATAGAGATCTACGTTTTGGAATGGGCCACTAGCTTCAACTTTCTGACTGACTGACCGACTATTTAATTTTGACAATTCAAAAGTACATGGTTTAATTGAAATAAATGCTTTGAGTTTGAGTTTTTATTTATTTAATACTTTAAGCACAAATGTACAGAGGCGGACTTAATGCCACAGGCATTTTCTACCAGTCAACCTTTGGGTGATGCAGAGACAAACAGTGGTAGGTGCAATCCTGAACATTGTTTTTGAGTTTGACTTTCAATGCCACGAGTTACGAGATCAGCCGATCTATTCTGTAAAAATGTCACTGTGAAAAGGTAGGTGAAGTGAGCTTGAAGTGAGCTGTCTTTCCATCTGATGATAGGGATTGGCACTATTGACAGCTCACTTCACCTAAGTTTTCATGGTGAAAATTTTACGGAACAGCTCGGCAGCACTTGAGAAAAAAATATTGACATAGCAATATTGCCGACCACTGAACCAAAAATTAAAGCCTGGCTCACTCATCAGAGTCGACGGGTATGAATCCAGTTCAGATATGAATTATCGAATACATTACAAATCATCGTCATAGCCATCGTTAATCATGTCATAATTATTTCTCAACATAGAGGAGTGACAATGGTTGCGACTATAATAATTGAGTGAAAATTATTTCATTAGACAAAATTATGGCATCCACAGAGATTTTCGCATCGAAGGATACATTAAAAATAACATTTGAAAGTAAAAAATCAATAAATGCTAGATATTACCTGTTTAAATCCTCTCCTATACCGATTGTTCATATAGCAGTATATGATGGGGTTGTAGCAGGAGTGTGACATTGCTAGCCAATGGCAAGCGAACCACATGAATGGCATACCGGGCCACGTGGCCCACCTCTCATCCTCTTCATGTATCGTCCATAAAACCTGTGACAAACAATTTTGTTATACATTGTTCGTAGCACTTCCGTAGCGCGAAACGCTTTAGGCTACGAAAGTGCTACGGCGTAGGCGGCGTAGAGGGCAAAGAGCATAAAGTTTTTCATTTTATTTATTTACTTATAGTATATTGTTTTTTAATAAAATCTTTTTTAAATTGGTTATTATACAGGGTGTAAAAAATCACCGGGCCCTGAAGGGAAACAAACCACTTTAAATCCTTAAAATCGATTATTTTACTTAAAGGACAATTTCCTTAAATTTTTAAAAGAAAAAAAAATGCATTCATAGATTTCCTGACAAGCTTACCTAAACCGGGAATCAAAACAGCTAAAAATTCAAAAATAAACACTCGCTATTTTATTTCACTAGTCGATACAGTCAATGTTATAGATAACTCCAAGAAACATTAGATCTTACACTCGTCTCATATCCATGAAATCTAATATTTAGTACACAAGGGCTTTAATCAACATTACCTACTAGAACTGTTCACTATTAACAAGTAAAAGACACGTTATAATTTTTTTATAACTCTAACATCCAAAGACATTCTATGGAGTACAATATTTAATTTTAATTTTAAATAGTTCAAGTATCAATCAATGTCTTGCTAGGTAATAATTTTCTTTCATGTTTACGTGTCATTCATATTGAATTGATGATAAAATTAAATTAATGTTAGATTTCATGATCTTTTTTTATTTCTAAGATCAAATGTTTATTAGAGAGATTTTATCCTGAACAATAATCCTATCGATTCTTCATGCGACTAATATATATAATAGAAAGAGACAGAGAGCGAAAGGAGTGTCGTTTTCACGGTTTTCGAGAGTGTACCAATAGTGAAGTCAAAATGTAAATTCAAGATAGCGGCTGCAAAAAATGTAATTTTAGTTTTCATGGTTTTCAAGGGTGCTGAAACCAAAATGAGAATCCAAGATGGCGGCTGCAAATTTTAAAATTTTTCGTCACGGGTGTCGTTATCATGGTTTTTGAAGTTGCTAAAGCCGATAGCGAGTACAGACACGAAATGGAATCTACGCATTTAATTAGCATAGTCCGTTCTAAAGCCTACCATGACCAGGCTGCTGCACCCAGGGTTGGCTCCATACGAGTGAATTCCTCAACGGTCAACAGTAAAGACACGAAATTTAATTTACGCATTTAAGTAGTCCGTTTTAAAGTCCACTATGACTTAGATGCTGCACCTAAGGATAGCTCCATGCGAGGGAACTCCTAAACAGTCAGCAGCACAGACACTATATTTTATCTACGCTTTTATACACCATGGCCTGTCTGCTGACTCAGGATTGTCTCCATACGAGAGATCTCCACAGCGGTCTACACAGGCATGAAATTTTGTATACGCATTCAATTATTATAGCCCATTCTAAAGTATGGCATGACTTTGATAGTGCAACTCGGTGGGTTCACACTACGACTTGAGCATAGACGTGTTTTGGTTCGTACGATTTGTCTTTACAAGTACCTTTCAAGTGAAGGTGATAAAATAGATATTTAAACAAATTATACTGCTAAAACGTACAAAATAAAATGTATGTTAAAGTCTTTTTAATAACAAGGTTTTAATTAACTTAATTAACTTCAAAGGGGAGAAACTTCATGCTTATCTTAAAGTGTAAAAAGGAAGTTAACGCCCCAAGCTTTCAAAAAATTAATAAAGTTCTAAGTTAACGTAAGTTTTGTTTAGTACTTTTGAGTTAATTAAAAGCTCATTTTTAAAAAGGGTTTTTCTTAAATTTAATTTGCTCTTTTTACGACAACCTCCACAAAGAAATATCGCATTTTCTTTTCCCGCCAACTTCTTGGAACTGTAGTCAGCAATGCAAGCTTTTAAAAACAAAACAAGAGACAAAATCGTTTATATTCTCTTTGAATAAAACAAAATTTTTAGTAAGCGCTTTGTAGGTGCGGGCAGACGAACTCATACAATTCTTTTGTCTTTATAACAGCTATTTTGCTTGGAATTTCTCTAAAGAATTTCAAATGTTATCTCTACGGATATTTATGTCTGTGATATGGCGGTACAGTCAGTGGTAATGTCTTTCGATTATTCAATTCAATAAAATTTAACTATTGTTTAGTATACCATAACAAGTTTATTATACTAGTCATCAATTATTTTCTACTCTTCATGAATTACGCGCGTTTTACTTTGTGTAAATTATTTCATCACCAATGCTCCCAAACCGGTGAAGGAAAACATCGTGAGGAAACCGGCATGACCTAGAACCAAACATTCGCATATAACAGTGCGGCTTGGTAAATGTCATGGGCGATTACGGCCACTCCCTTTCACTATCAGCAGTGGAAACATTATAGGCTGATTATGCTATGCTGTCGATTCTTCAAGAATTTGCTAAAAAAAAAACAAGGCCAAAGTATTTATTTCAAATAGGCACATAAAAGGCACTGAACGTCAAAAATTACATTAAAAAAGAATTGATTCTAGTCGCCCCTTCCAAAATGTAGTTTTCGTATGGAGAAGAATGGTCAAGAAACTCCACCGTTACTCTTTTAAAATGTTTTACAATATTTTGCATAGGTACATTAATTATAAAATTACTATACCACAATAGGTAAAAGAATTTAAAACGAAACCATGACATACCTATAAATTAATTATCTGATAGATACAATGGTGCTCACATATTTACTATTTTATTGATTTTGATTTCTCTTACGAGTTTTCTTTTACTGACTAGTTTTCCACTGTTGTATTTCATTGACACCGTTAATTGGAGAACTATCAATCCGATACAATCAGAACCATTTTCCACATAGAACTTTTTCGATGTGGCTAGAGTTTCAATGCTTTTCAATGCGGAATATCATTCTCATCATTATTCGATTTTTGTAAATCATTTTACCGAAACTGGACGTGGTATGAAGGCTTACAAAGCGTATTCCGAATTTTTATGGCATTGGTAACTAAATATAGATTCCATAGCAATCCATGAAATTTATTGAATTTTGTTGTTGAATGTACGAACGCCTGCTAAAAGTAATTAAAAGGGAGGTTTTTTTAAAGATTATTATGTATGCATGATATCTTTAACTACACTAAATAACCCAGTAAATAATTGAAGGCATAAATGTTTAAATACTACTTATTCGTAATAAAAAAACAATACCACAAACTTATTTGTTCAGGAAATAATGACGCATCTACTTTGCAAAGTACGATGGGTTCTACAAAAAATGGCATTAGTTCCAAGAACTTCAGCTGAACAGATAAGTTTGTATCTGTCTGAATATAAAGGCGGCCTTACACGTTAGGATATGCTTGCACAGTTTTGTATGAATAATCAAACTGGATAGGTCCTCTGATCTCCAAATCTCGATGATGAATGACTAGTTTGCTTGCTCAATTATAATAGCTGAATTGTGGCTAATGAGACACAATTTAATTTCTATTGCAAATTTTGATTTTTACACAGATTACACATTGATTTTTGAACAGTCCGCCATGCACAATCTAGCGTGTATGGCCTGCTTAACTAGTCTACAGCTACGGTTTCCTAGAAGTCCGGTGGCCGCCACATAGCATCTGCAATTTACGGGGAATGATATTATAGAGGTATGAGGAGAATAGGGTGTAAAGTTCACACATCCTCCATAGAAAAGGGAGGATCATCCGACCAGACGGGTGTCGATGTCGATGATTCATGACGGGCCGTTGTATATATGCTAGTTGTGTGGTAAACTCTGCTTGCGAGATGCAGGATTTTGCGTGACGTCAGTATGACGCGTAGTTCGCATGTGGCGTTGTAGATACCGCTACAATATCACTGGAACATTATTTATGGTGTGTTTTCATAGAGAGCGTTTTTTGACACCGTAAAGTAAAACCTCGCCGACATAATTTTCATGACAGTCGTCACTGCGGCCGTTATGTGGCGGCCACCGCTCCTAGGAAACCGTAGCTTAAGTGAGAGCGACTACTTGCAATAAACATGTTGAGGGGCAGCCAGCACATCGTGAACACTGTCACCACGATCACCATCATCTTGATCATCTGAAATAATAACACGTACTTAGAATTGAGAATGAAACCATATATATATGTAGTGTTTTTCTGTAAAATCTCACCGTTAAAAAAAACATACATAATCAGCCTATAATGTTCCCACTGCTAGGACACAGGCCTCCTCTCGATGAGAGGGAGGACTCGACTTACTAAGCCATTATTAATGAATTATTAGTTTCTGATTGGTTGCGTCGCGTACGGACCTTTTGGACGAACATAGATTATGCCAGATCATTAACCATTTATCAATACGCCAGACATCAAGTTTCATTATTATATATGGCTACATAGACATACCAACAATATTAAGAGCTATTTACAGGACGCGCAAACTGTAACCATAAATTTCTAGAAAGGTTTCGTCGGTAATAAAAAAATAATAATCAGGTGTTTCATAGAAAAGTGCAATACCTACGCGGTCAAAATGTATGGAATAGCATTTTTTTTTTTTATAACTGACGATAAATTTTAACGCAATCATGTACTGAATTCATGGTAACGGTTGCGCGTCGATGTCCCTGTCATCCCTTATACACAAAAATAAATTATTTATTTAAATAAACTGGTTTTACAATGTTTTTAAATTACAGTTTAGACAGATATGGGAGGACAGTGTAGGCCTGTCAACAAGTACCAGGTACTTAACAAAATAGAAAATGGTCGACAAATCTACAGTCTACAACGTTCACTCATTCACAAAATATAAGCAAGGCAATAAGGAACTCTTAATGGTCCCTCTTAATGGCAAACGACATCGTAGCAGGCCCAGACGGAGAAGGCGGGATGAGCTGGACTCCTTCAACAAGAACTGGTCCTTAGCAGCTTTGAACAGAGAGAAGTGGAAAGAGAGTAGGGAGGCCTTTGCCCTGCAGTGGGACATGACAGGCTAATAATAATAAACAAGGAACTAACATTGAATGTTGAGCCTACCAAATGACGCGAGAATATTCGTGTCAGGTGCACATAACTTCATTCATGTAGCACTAACACGTGCTCGAAATTGTGTCACTAAAAGTGTCCCACAAACTTAGCTCTAGTTTCCCGAATATTTTGGACAACCTAGATTTGAAATGTCCTGTTTGTCCCGAATATTTTCATATTTTGAAACGATAGAAGTTCGTGTCGGAATTGTCTTGAATAAATCGAGATTACGTTAGAAAGTTTGTAATGCTTAAAACGAAAAAGAAATTGCAATACTATTGGTTCAAAAGTGCTAAATTCGATACATTAATAACATTCAAATCATGTACTTAATTACATTTTCAGTTACCGTGATAAAATATTGTTCTCACAAAGAAATGCAATATGCTGCGTTCGCGATTTATTTGCCAAAAATGTAAACAAATACGAATCAATGGAAAAATAACTTTAATTACTAAAAAATAAAGTTCAGTTTACGCTACAACTTCAAACATTTTATTACCATTTTTAATAGTGCTAGTCACTATGAAATCAAATTAATTTTCATTGAAATAATGTTGATATTTGTTTAACTTGAAATAGGGTGGGGTGTACAGCATTGCGCACTTTTACTTATAGGTAAATATTATGATCAATAGTGGTGATGCCCACCATGTCTTTTTTGTATATAGTATTTATGAAAAGTTAAAAAAGGAGCTCGTTGTTAAATAGTAACTAAGCTACGCTTGCCGCGGTCGGTTTGAGGATGGGTGACCATCCACATATATAGACCCCCTCGGTGTCTCGGAAATCATTTTAAGCTGTTGCTATAGTCGTTACGGGTAGTGAGTAGCCGTGGTATCGTGTAACTCAAGAACTGGGCTGTGGAGGTCAGATGGGCAGTCCCAAAAATCTCCATCCGGAAATTTAGGTTTGGTAAATATTTGCAAGTACGCAATAAACAAATCTAAGACAAGCTCCCGACCCTTTTCATAAATGTATCTGCCTAATATTTCGAGATCGGCTTCCAGTGAAACTGTAAGCCGATCTCAAAATATTTGGCTAGGCACTAGCCTAGATACATTTATGAAAAGGGTCAGGAGTTTGTTTTAGACTTGTTTATTGCGTACCTACCTGCAAATATTTACCAAACGTGAATTAGACAAACAAAAAGCGCGTGTAATTGAACATTAATTATCTAGGTATAAATAATAATTAGTGGTCAACGCATTGTCGGTGCGCTATATGCAGTAGGAACTTATCTCTAATGTGTTCTGCTCTATCAAGCATTAAAATGAAATGAGTTAATTAACAGCACCTGCATATACATTTTGTCGACATAATGGATTAATGGAGCGTATTAGGCTAAGCTGATTTCGATCAGTAGACTTGCATAATCATCAGCCTATATTGTTCCCAGTGCTGGGACCAAAGAGAATGTCATTGGCTGGGATGCAGGCCTGCTCTCAGTGGGAGGGAGAGTGCCGTAATCCACCATGCGGGCGTAGTGCGGGTTCGTAGATGTCACATGTCTTAAAGTTTTTAGTTCAAGTTCAGTTAAGACATGCCGGTTTCCTTACGATGTTTTCCTTCCCGTTTTTAGAGAAGTGGTTATGAAATATTTAGGTACACAAATTAAAGAGCCTGACTGGGTTGAAATCTACGACCTACAACTCTTAAGTCTCAGCAGTTACCACTGCGCCATCACTGCTCACTATGCGATTAGTAGTTCACGACACCTTCAAAGGTACAGTCAGGGTTTATTGTTATAGCCATTTTATACAACTGTCAAAGAATGACAGTTGTGATTTAAATATACGGACAATTTAAGTTGGCATGTAGTCAATTTGCTAAACAATTAATTGTCCAGACTTTTTTTGACTGATTAATTAAGAAATAACCTCATGACCAAAACGCACACGGTCTAACGA
Organism: Hydraecia micacea; assembly: GCA_914767645.1. Lineage (NCBI taxonomy): Eukaryota > Metazoa > Arthropoda > Insecta > Lepidoptera > Noctuidae > Hydraecia > Hydraecia micacea. The sequence goes on along the minus strand of OU611783.1, from coordinate 11,916,794 downwards.
AGCCGTAGGTGTGGTAGTCACATATCGTCACCCTCCCCGCTAACTGTCGTATCTCACAAACTGACGTATCTGCACTGACATTAACACCGTGTTCATAACTTTATTTCGAATAAGTTCTCTCTAATCGTCGAATCTGTGTCGTCTACCGATTAAAAGATAATGACGTAAGTATTTTGTTTTGCGTATGTGCAGAAGGAAGGAAAAAATATTCTCACTACCCGTCGTAAAAATATCAATAAAACTAATGAGTGAAATAGTCTCGTCGTAACAGACACAAGTTGTAAAACAAAGTTCTCACAGAGTGACGTATCTCTGCTTCAAATGAATAGAAATAGATACATTAGGGCTCTAAAGCAACTACTTACATACTAAGTTAAACAGGAAGCCAAGAGCAATATAAACAAGTTATTAATTCATTAATAAAGCCACAACTAACGCAACTACAGTAACATGATTGTAGGGCCCGACCGAAAAACAGTTGTCCTGGAAAAACATCAATAGCTAATTAGGACAGTTAGCGGGGAGGGTGGCGATATTTTAGCCAAAAGAAACTCGCCCTCTTCAGGCTTAAAGATTTTACTATCTTAACAACATTATCGGACCTCGTAATTGTTTGTTTATATCATTGAAGACCTAATTTAAGTAGCCATAGGCACGCACTCTGTTTTATATCGCGAGGGACTTTGGATCAAGGCCAAGCTTATCGTGTCAAGAATAATGGGCTTGTTATCGGTTCTTTATGGGACAAGCCACGCCTTAGGGTATAATTATCCATCGCCAAAAATATCGGACTTCCATACAAACATTAACCCCCTGTTTTACCCCTTTTGGGAACGAATTTGTTTAAAAGTCTTCCTTCGCGATAATAAAGAACTCTCTGTGCAATTTTTATGCTTCTAGACCCAGCGGTTTAGGACGTGTGTTGTCTGTCAGTGAATGACTAAAGTTAAGATTATCATGTCCTACAATTACTCGTCTAGTGGTCGTAAGAGCAACAGCCTAACTTATGGTCCCGGTTTCAATCCTTGAATACAAAATGCGTAATTGGGGTTTTTCTATGGGGAATTTTACACTACCAGCGTACAGTCTGCATTTGTACCCCGTGTTAATCGTGTTTATGCCAATAGGCTCACCTCCCATTACTGGTGAAATGTGAGTGTACACGTGGTGTTATGTTATGTTATTAATACTAACCTTACGTTTAGAATGTTGTAGCCGGGAGTCCCGTGCGTCTTGCGCCTCCCCCGGAGGCCTGCCTCCCCACACGGCGTGTGCGATGCGTGCATAAGTACACACGAGTGCGCCCAGCGGCAGAGCAAACTGCAGGATCAGAAGCGCGCACGTGTACTGACCACTCTGACCCACGTGCTCCCACTCCTCTAGACAAATGTCTCTGTGAATACGATGCAACGAAGATGAATAAGAAACACGCCATACGATACTTTGCTACGCACTGGCTATGATGTCGCTCCGACGCCGCTGTGTTACGATACCGCGCGACGTCGCAACGCACCGTATAAATGTAGGATGACGAAGCGACACCGCTCAGGCATAGCAACACGCCGGCAACGCTTCGCTCTTAGAAGTTTACACAACCGCGTTTATTACAATTTAATTATTCCTTTTAATTACGTAGGAACCACTTGTTTGGTCTCGTGCTAATTAATGTTATAAAGAATAATAATTACTTTACTGTAGTGAAAGGTATCTTAAAGTGAACAAGATCTTGTAAGAAAATGTAAAGCGCTCGAAGCAAAGAAGAAGGATCAAAATCAACCCGTGTCCTGTAGGACATGGGTTGATTTTACTGACTGTATGACATGCCTGTTCGTCACAGGGTGATAAGCGTCGATATCGATTGATTAGCGTCGTCCTACGCGTGCGTTTTATTGTACCCTGTGATCTCTGTGTTTTATGATCTTTTTCTGCGACAAAGCTTACTCTTACCGGACCAGAACTACCTATTTTACCATAGTCTACCGTTCTCTATCTAAGTCTATTCTATACTAATGGTCTAGCAATCAAGTTTTAATTCTCACTAATTCGATGTTCGGTGATAGAAAAAATGAGAAAAAAAATATCTGTTGTTCGATGATGGAACTCCATAATTGAAGTCAAGTCACGATAGTCTAGTATTTCTCAATATTGTAACTATATTCTTGTACCGAATTTTCATAGCCATTATTTTAAATGTTAGACTGGAAGGATGGCGTTTGGAAGTAGGTATGCCATCTTTTATAATAATTTTTAGGGTTCCGTACCCAAAGGGTAAAAACGGGACCCTATTACTAAGACTCCGCTGTCCGTCTGTCTGTCTGTCTGTCACCAGGCTGTATCACATGAACCGTGATAGCTAGGCACTTGAAATTTTCACAAATGATGTATTTCTGTTGCCGCTATAACAAAAAATACTAAAAACAGAATAAAATAAATATTTAAGGGGGCTCTCATACAACAAACGTGATTTTTTTGCCATTATTTGTATGTAGTGTTAACTCGCACACGAAGGGTTCCGTAACACTGTACAATAGTACGGTGGTACGGAACCCTTCGTGTGCGAGTCCGACTCGCACTTGGCCGGTTTTATTTTCAGATACATCTCAGACGTGGGAATAATTTTGTATAGACCGTGATCCTTCTTCTTTAATTGCATAATTAAAGAAGTACACATTTATGTTATGTCTTTAATTATACGAAGTAAAAGAATTAGCAACTAACTTAAGAAACAAGCTTGTTTAACTTACGCTTTACACATCTGGTGCCAAGGGGTTGGCCGCTGCAGCTTTGATACGACTACGATGGGAGCCGCAGTAGTGAACGCGCCCAGCCACACCACAGCTACCACCATTTTGGCCGCTGCCTTGCCCAGCCTTGGTCTCAGTGGCCGCATAATGGCCATGTACCTATCGATGGATATCGCTAGCAATGTGTACGCACTCACTAGCACCGACACGGCTTGCGTATAGTTCACTACTTTGCACATCACAAACCCGAACGGCCAGTACCGTAGTATCAACATAGGTACGAAAGAAAACGGCACACAGAACAGTGTCATCAGAATGTCTCCCACTGCTAGGTTCACTATAAAGTAGTTCGTCACTGTCTTCATACGCGGTGAAGTTTGTACCACGAAACACACTAATCCGTTTCCTATAAGTGCTACAAGAAATACTATTGAATACATCAGGTAGATACAGCCTTGAAACAGCGATGAGGTTAGGAAGTCTTCTGGATAAGATGAGGGATCGCATACGTCGTATCCTGTCCATGTTGTGTTTGTGGAGTTCGTTATATTATCATTTTGTTTCTCAGTTCTGCTGGTGTATGCTTCGAGTGCGTCATATAAAGTAGTAGTTTCATAGTCGAAGTTATTGGTATCTAACATAATGCGCCAGCTTTATATTTTATCTCCACATTGTTTGTGAGCCCTTAGCTTCTCCGATGCATTTTACCTGAAAAGGAAAACCTGTGTTTTATTTTTGTACTTATTTTACAAGTAGATAAAGTCTATGAAACTTCCGAATTATGGTATTACATAGTAACAAAATGCTAGGAAATCTTCATGATTTTACATTGTGGAAAATTTCCTATCTATTAAATTCCATCATACGTAGATGTGAGTCGATATGTAGGCAGAAAAAACACAAACTGCTTATGAACGCAAAAAATCATAAAACGTGTTTTCGTGGCGTGAATGTTGGCTTGAACGTAAAATAGCCGAGTCAAAGCAGTAACTCGGTGTAGTTTATGATCACATAACAGTGACCACCTACGCATCGTGTATGACCTTGCACCTCATAATTTACATTGACACCACGAATCAAACGCAAAATATGAAAATTTGTAAGTACTGGAGAAAAAGAAAAAGAGCAATAAAGAGAATATTGTTGCTACTTGTGCAATAACAAAAGCTACATTTAATCTGCATTCGCGAGTTATTTGCCAAAAATGTAAACAAATATAGTTTATGGAAAAATAACTTCAAATCCTACACTTAAACTTCAGTTTACGCTACAACTTCAAACACTTTTATAACTTTTTCAATAGTGCTAGTCACTCTGAAATCAACTTAATTACTATTAAAATAAGGTTGATATTTGTTTAACTTGAAAAAATATTAATTTGAAACATAAGTTTGAATAGACTTTACATTCGATTGCTATACCGATAACATTAAACCAGGGTATGAACAAATCAGAATCTAAATAAACCCATATTATATAAGTAGAAGAAAAGTATGAACAGAAAATAATCATACCAAAGGGCGACCTCTTATAAAGAGAATGAAATTAATCATTTTAATAATATCCTCCCGACTAGGGTTAACATCCGTCCGGATTTGTCCGGATTTTTTGGCTTAGATGGAATACGAGTAATAAAATTAACTTATATTAACTTCTCATTCATCTAAATGCAAAATAATCAAAATATACTTCTTTATCAATCAACTTAACGAGATCAAACAATAAATCTTGTAATTACCTACCTATAGCAGTTCAAACATAAAAAAAAAATATTTTTCAAATTAAATTAATTTTACGTAAAATAATCAAACTTAACTCTAATAATTTTGGGTATAGGTAGGTATTAATTTCCCGTTTTTTTTATATTTTTCAGCGCACTTTTTTTTTTTGATCCCCGCACCCCTCAATTTCCCTCCCTTCGCGATCGTCTGCTGCCATGCCTACCATATCACTGTAACTAAGTGGGTAATGTTTGGATTTTGTGACTAAAATGTCCGGACTTTTATTGAAATGTCAGGCTTTTTGTCAAGGGCTAAGGAAGGAACACGGTTGGGTTTTAGTCAGTAAGAGTCTGACACTCCCTTCCGCTCCACCCAGAGTGGGAGGAGTCATTAGATGATTTCCCATCCATAAAAAAAGGCTTTTTGTCAGGACTGTTCAAATTTCTAAATGGTAATTCCCTACTCCCGACCGACTTCGGTCACGATGGCAATCTCAACGGAGATAAACCAATCAGACGAGTACGCAGTCTCGATATTATAGTGCACAAGTGTGTGCGCAAACACAGGGGCACTCTCCCTCTCATAGTCCGATGGGACGGCAATCCGACACGACCGGGAAGAGGTCAGGAGCACGACTAACGGCTTTACGTGCTTTTCGAGGCACGGGGGTATTAAACCGCCAGCTTCCAAACTCCGGGCTGTTACTAAAAAAATCGTAATGGAAAACACAATAACGTTTTGCCCGACCTGAGAATAGAACCCAGGACCCACGTTCAGCAGTCGCGCTTGCAGCCACGAGACCAACGGGGCAGTTAATAATTATGGAACTGACGAAATATGGTAAGTACAATTAAAAACTTACTTAATTTTATTTGTATTACTAACAGACAATCGATTATTATGGTTATGTCATTATTTGAAGCAGCATTTAAAACGTATCATTATTTTAACAATATGTTCCCAATCACTGCATTTTTTAAGTTTGCTTGACCTGAAGAGCCTTTTTAAAGAAATTTATCGATGCTCAATAAGATTACTCCATGCACTCCCATTTAGGACCTATCACAATAACAATGACGCCTTTTAAATTGACTGACCAGAGTGCTCTGAGTAGAATACCTCACAAATTCTCTCACAAGCAACCCAACAAGCAAACTCCATACTCTTCCGTTAAACCGCTTAGCTATATAATTTCCAATTTAAATATAACGAAAGGTAATATTGCGACTTCTTTGAATCACGTCCATGAAATTACGGAATCGACATGATTGTGTTTCTGCTATTGTATATCTGCACTAGCCAATATAATAAATTGAAGAGTTTGTCTGTTGTTTTGTTTGAACGCTAATCTCTAGAACTACCAGTTGGATTTGAAGGTTTCTTATTGCATTAGATTGCCCAATTCTTGAGGAAGGTAATAATATTATTTCACATTACGCTACGACCTTTAGGATCCGAGCAAAAAGAAAAAAGTCAGAAACCGCGGGACACACATAGCTAGTTAAAGTACACACATCAAAAGTGTCTAGGGATCAACATATATTTTTGCCATAACTTTTCTCCTGATTGATATTAATTAAAATTTTCTTTAAGGATTCATCAAATAAAGTGTTTTCGTTTGTCACAGTAACGATAAACCAAGTCACCTTTGCATTAATAAAGAAATTTGCCATTTTCCTAATAAAGGGATTTTTGACATTTGAACCACTAACACAAAAGTTCGAAAAAAAGACTGAAATAACAGTTTTCTTTAAAATTTTTTGGGTAACTTAAACAATTAATAATCCGTGTTTCTACCGCGAACACTAACAACACAAGAACATCGGTTTGGCATACTCAAAATGAGTTCATCCAAATCACGCTGTGGAATGGCAGCCCATGTTCGTTGCAACAACAAAAAAAGGTCTTCTTGCGACTGGATACCCTCCATATTCGGCAGAGCTCTTCTCTGTAGCATATCCCATGCATGCTCAATCGGGTTCAAGTCTGGCGACTGAGCAGGCCAGGGCAGGACATTGATGTTAGCTGCGGCGAGAGTCTGTCTTACAACTCTTGCGGTGTGCGGTCGTGCATTATCATGCATTAACTGAAATAAGGGACCGATTTGCACTTGTAGAGGAACGATGACGTCTGATACAATCGTCTCAGCATAAATTTGAGCGTTGAGGTTGCCTCTGATCCAAATCAACTCAGTTCTTCCGCCGATCCAAATACCCGCCCATACCATGATGGTTCCACCACTATAAGGATGGACTTCCTGGCAGGATTTTAATCGCTGTTGGCGTCCAGGGGTTCTCCAGTGTCGTATACGTCTTGTATCCGGTCTCATACCAAAACGAGACTCATCAGAAAAGCACACGAAACGCCATTGTTCTTCTGCCCAATTTCTGTGTTCAAGAGCCCATTGATATCGAATCCTACGATTGTGCATTGCTATAGGTGGTACCCGTAGCGGTCTTCGGGAATGAAGGTTCACTTCATGCAAGCGGTTTCTGACTGTTTGGTCGCTAATTAGGTTCCCTGAAGAGTGATGAAGCCTCACGGCTAACATCATGGCGGTTATTGTTGGAGCTCTTCGAGTTAAGATTTGAATGTATCGGTCTTGTCTCCGTGTGGTGCAGCGATACCGTCCTCCATGGCGCTCAGCCACGGTACCAGTGCTTCGGTAACGTGTCCAAAGTCGACTGATAACACTCTGACTTGTATTCAGAGCTAAAGCCACAGTACGTTGCCGGGAACCAGCTTCTATCATTCCCACGGCTCTGAGCATTTCTTCCCTGCTTAAATGACGTCGCCGCTCCATAATAACGTTGGTTTTAATCAGTAGTAGGGAAACAGTAGCACTAATAATGTCTTCAATGCGTTGTATGTTTTTATAGGGAAAATATTGACAGCTGATTTTCATCTTTTACTCGAATTTGATTCACAGTTCCTGATTCAAATTATGAAATGCACCAAAAAGGATCCATATAAATTTATAAAATCATAAATTTATTACAAAGCCACATCTCAATCTCAAGAAATCCGCATAAAAATGCTTGATCCCTAGACACTTTTGATGTGTGTATATTATTCTACGCAATAGAACGTATATAAAGTATGTTTTTCCATTAGTGTTGGCAGTATACCTACCTCCTTTAATCTTGTTCGTGTATTAAATCTCAATTCGCAATTCAATAAACACTTGTCGTATAATACGTGTATTTGTTGTTTGCTTGTTACCTTTGTGTATATTTACCATTTTTGAATGGGTTGTGTATTTAAATATTATCCGAAAGTAGATATGCTGTTTTTGAACGATTTTCTTTATGATAATTTTTTCAATAAAGGTGGCTAAAATCTGACTTAAAATACTGCACACTCCGGTAGACTTATTGATGCTCACAAATTAGCACAACAACAAAAAACACAATTAAATGATAACAAATTAGGTACCTACTATTAATATAAAACAAATACAAGGTGTCAATATAAAAAAAAATGTATTGTCTGTAAAGTCGGTTTACGGACGATAATTTTGCGTGATAACGTCAAAAGAAAACATGCCTCTCTATCGCTTGTTCCGCGCTCTCGCTTGCAGGCGGAACGTGACAATGAGTCATGCTTTTTCGTGCGTGCAGCCGGCGTTTATCGATTTATAAGACGTTATCACGTCAAAAACTTATTTTAAATTATACTTGTGTCACACCACATGGTGATAGAGATGCGTGCTGGATGGATTTCCTTCAGTACAAGACATTTGTTAACGAGTTTAAATGGGCTAAAACGCTTGAATTTTGTACAGGATGAAATTGAAAACTTGCGACAAATCGAAATAGGAGGTGCAGTAACTATTACATAATCATAATAAATTGTCATTTCTCAAATCTAAATTCTTGATAAAATTCGTGTAATTATCGTCTTACATAGTGCTAAATTATTCCATTCAAGCAGACACGAATTATCGTCGTTTCAGTATCTTTTTTAAATTGTCAAAACAAATAAGAAATTTAAAGTATCAATTTTAGCGCGCGCGATAACCAATCCATTCATCGCTGAGTTCAAACCATGAAATAAGTTGGCAACGTGTTGAACTAGCGGTATTTACCTAATTTCTACCGTTCATTTGCAAATCGCTCGACTACGCGCACCTATGTGCACCCCTTTCCTTTATAACAGCATACTGAATTAGATATTTTAATTTGTCGCACATATACAATTTCATCCTGTATAGGACGCTGAATTTATAACTCGGGCCATAAGGGTTAATTTGATATAGGTACGCGTAGGCGAATTAATTGAGACTGTCGTTGACATACACATATTTTTGGCACCCATTAACGAAAAGTACAGTGATAATAACCGGTTACCTATCTAATTAATTGTCTATGTATTAAATGTCTAATTAGTGAGGACTAAAGTTGATGAATACAACACCTGAGATAGTGTCGGTAAACTCTGGGTCATTAGGTAATGTAATTAATTAGGTATTCGATACCCAACGAGGCTTTTACGTTCACGCTAAACTGATTACATGTAATTGTTTTATCAGCTGTGAATGCTGTGGTTTGGTAGCTTGTAACTAAAAGACCCATTCTCACAGAGAGGCCTGTGTCCCAGCAGTACGAACATTATAGGCTGATTATGTATGTCATCATCTGCTTAGCCTTTTCCCAAATATGTTGGGGTCAGCTTCCAGTCTAACTAGATGCAGCTGAATACCAATATTTTACACGGAGCGTCTGCCTATCTGACCTCCACAACCCAGTTACTGGGTATTACGATACCCCTTGGTTAGACTGGTTGTCAGACTTTCGTGCTTCTGACGACCCGTAATGACTGTCAAAGATCCACGAATGACAGCCGGGACCAACGGCTTAACGTGCTTTCCGAGGCACTGAGGGATTATGTGAAGATGGTCACCCATCCATGGATCAACCACGGCAAGCATAGCTTAACCTGATCGACCGACCCGTGCGGCTGCTATTACTTAGCTACAAGAAGTTCGTTATGTAACTAAAAGAGGGTGGGTTAACGAGCCGAAATTTATAAGATAATTGCCTTTTTTGGACTGGAATCATGATGGCATTCATAATTCATAACCTCTAGACCGTCAAATTGCTTGGGGTAATCCGACCTCGTGGCCATAAGCGACTGAAGAGAAAACAAATGAAAGAAGTGGTTTAGAGCATGTCTCTAGTCACCGAGTCGCGACTTGCAGAGCAGCGGATGGAAACGCGCGCGCCTGTCGCTTGACGCAAGTCGCGTCGCAAGTCGCAGCGCTCGAGGCCGTGAACGGGGCCTGAGGTATTATAATTGCGGGTAACCGCACTTGCAACTCCACCTTTCGGTTGAGCGCTTGTTGATTGAAGCTAAACGGACCACTTCAACTGGACTAGGAAAAAAACTTATAACCTATTAATGACATTTTCACAGACAAACTTAAGAAAAAAATAGAAACTAGATAAGTACTCGTATTACACTGTGCAGCCTATTATGCGAGACAATTGGTGCTAAGAAATAGTTTGTGTCACGATGTATGGTTCTACGAGTAATAAACTAGTCTATACTATAATATTATAAATAGGTAAAATTTGTTTGTTTCTAAGTTTGTGTGTAGAGGGGTTATCTCCGGAAACACCAGTTCGAAAAAAAATTTTTTTTGTATGTGATAGCCCAATTCTTGAGGAAGGCTATAGGCTATAACGCTAAGCGAAAACGAAGTACTAACGCGTGTCTGTTTTATTTAAAATAATAAATAATTAACTAATGTACTTCAGTTTAGATTTCAAGCTTCCATTGAATGGCAAAATGCCAGGACCACTTTGCAATCAATCAGGCCGTGACATCTAGCTCTCAAGAGAAATCGATCTCTGAACTTTGAAATAAATAGTTTAAATTTTAAGGTTTTATGCCCATTCTATTGATAGATTTAAAAAACTAAAACCGCCTATGGAAAAACCACACTAAAATGTAAGAAATAAGAAAATATTCTCATCTGAAATTGTTATGTAACTATTCAATATTTATCGTCTATTAAATAAAAACTTACACCTACACGTAATATATTTTAATTTATTTAATACATATTCACAGTGATCATAGTCAAATCATTTCTTTTTAAATAGGCACATAAAAGGCACGTTTGAACGTCAAAAATTACAATAAAATAGAATTGATTCTAGTCGCCCCTTCCAAAAGGTAGTGTTCGTATGGAGAAGAATGGGCAAGAAACTACACCGTTACTCTTTTAAAATGTTTTACAAGGTTTTTTTTGTACACATTCATTATATAATTATACGTGAAGACGATGCACCTAGAATAAAATTACTCTACCTACAAATGATGTTCAGAGGATAGACGTGGTAAATGACCATGTCTATCCTCGGCCACTTTGCCCTAAAGCTTATGATCGCTTACTACTATAGAGGTATGAGGAACAGGGTGTAAAGTTCACTCGATACAATTGGAAAATTGTTTTTGTGAAACTAAATATGTTTTTTTCTGAAATAATAATGTATTATTATTATTATATTTTGAATTTATATATCTCGGGACCATGGCGTCCCGGTCCTTTGGAAGACGTACGAGGGGCCGAAGCCAATATTATTAGTCAACCTCCATAGAAAAGGGAAACTCCTCCGAACGTCTGGTCGGAGGCAGTTGCCCCTCAGGCACGATACACGCAGCCTCCAGGCAGAGGAAGATTAATGTCAGGACGTTGTATATATGCTAGTTGCGCGGTAAATTTTGCTTGCGTGATAGAGGATTTTGCGTGACGTCAGTATGATGCGTAGTTGGCATGTGGCGGTGTAGATGGCCGCTACACTATTGTTAGAATGTATTGTTTTGTTAGCCCAGCGGACGATCAATACGCTTCCAACGATACCTCATTTGTCAAATTATGATAATTGCTTTAGAAGTTATGAGGGAACAGATGAACATATACATGCATACATAGCGGTCAAAATCATTCCGTCCTTTTCGCTTTGCCGTAGTCGGGTAAAAATAAGTCTATTTGGAGTAGAAGGTTTATCAAGTAGCAATACCTTACTATGCTTATAAATAAATTTAAAATGGTTTGTATGATGGAAAATGTAGCACAGCAATCAAAAAAGAAAAGAGTATTATATATAAAACTAGCTGAGCAGGTTGAACTTCGTACTGCCTCAGAATCAATAAATGTTGAAATTAATTATTTTCATTGTTATTTTTTTTGTGAATTTTTGCCATGTTTTAATAGTTATTCTTCTATTCGGGGTGGAAACAAATCAAAGATCATAAAAATTGGTCCAGCTTTTCTTGAGTTATAAATGGTGTAGTGTAAGTAACCCGACTTTGTTTTATATAATATATAGAAGGAGATGGTTCCAGAAAATGCAGCATAAATACCCTAGAACAAAAAGCGTTTTTGAAAATTATCATAACTTTTCGTAGTCCTCGTACATTATTAACAATACAGCACACACAATAATATCAAAAACATTAAATTATAGACGACGTTTGTTATTTCTGTGTTTCATTTGATCTTCCTGATTGTTTGCATCCACATTTTATAAATAAAAGAACAAAGTGCTTCTATATATTTCGTTAAGTGGAAATGGACTTTTATCTTTCGTCTAAATCTCGCGTGTAATATATTATTAAAACACTGGTGGTTGGTTTATGTAATTGTAAAACTTTCCTTAGAAACTTAAACTTTCTTCATTTATGCAGAAGCAATGATCGATCGGGCATCGAAGCAGATGGGACTGCTCTATAAGTTTCCTTAAGCCATTGCCTTGTCAAAGACATATTAAATATAGGCTTCTATTATTCCACTTGATTTATTGGGCTTCTGGCTAAGTAATAACAGCCGCACAGGGCGATCGAACAGGTTAAGCTACGCTTGCCGCGGTTGGTCCTTGGATGGGTGACCATCTTTACTTACCAAGCAAAGCACGTTAAACTGTTGGTTCCGGCTGTCATTCGTGTATCTTTGACAGTCGTTACGGGTCGTCAGAAGCCCGAAAGTCTGACAACCAGTCCGAGAAGTCCAAGGGGTATAGTATTACTCAGTATCTGAGTTGTGGAGGTCAGATAGGCAGTCGCTACATGTAAAATACTGGTACTCAGCTGCATTCGGTTAGACTGGAAGCCGACCCCAACATAGTTGGGAAAAGGAAGATGATTATTTATTTAAAAGAAAACTCTTTTCTCTCTGGCTGCAACGGCATTGGTACCATATTGCATTGTAGAAATACAAGGGGTGATCATCATTGTTAAAGAAGACTAATTTATTAAAGTCCAGACATCAGCCGTAGTAAACAGTGAAGGCGCCATTTCTTAAGGAAACGATTATTTTACTTTAATTCAGTAGACCTAGACTACAAGTCGATAAAACTCTGTGGAAAGCTTTGATGTAGCGTTTCTAGATACATCATAATAATATTTATTTGAAGCAAATAAATATCGTTTCATCTTCAAGTAGTTTCTGATGCACTGAAACACGTAATAAAAATGTTCAGACCGGAACTTAAATAGACAAATTGGCTAACAGATCTAGTATTATTGGCCTGCAAATACGAGTTGGTTGAAAATATCAAATGATGACCGGAAATGTCCGTCTACCAGTGAAAAATGTTTGAAAAAATTACTTGGAATTTACGTTTGAACGTTTGGTGTGATTAAAAATAGAAAGGTTTACAGTCGATCTTCGTTTAATGTATGCGGATATTTTGTTTACTAATCACGTGAAAACCGCGTTGATCTCAAAAACGACTAGATGTATTTTGTAATTGTATTCGTACTAGGTATTAGTTTTGGTGATAAATGGCAACATTGGATTGCACAAACAAATGTTTAGTCTATTTTTCTTGCTTGCTAATGAAAATTTATTTTCGGGAATAAAGCCGAGTGTTAAAAGAAAACAGCCGACCCTCCGCTATAAACTTACAGCGTAGTACTATTAAGTACTCTGTGCTTACAGCTGGAACACGTAGGTATTTACTACCGATAATGTTGTTGCCACAGTGAAAAAAAAACTAATTATTACATAAATCAGCCGTTTCCTACTCTTCACTATTACAATAACATTTATAAAAGATATACACAATTATAAAAAGTTCCAATGAAAAAAAAATTACAAATGTTTTCATTAAAATAAACAAGCAGAGATATTTTTTACCACCAGCGCAAATATTGAAAAATGTTAGTTCGTTACATTGAATCGGTACATACAGTTGAAATGAGTATATGATTTGAATGTTTGATGATTTGCTTATCAGAATCAAAAGTCATTTGTTTGAAGTACATAAGTCCCACAAAACGCTCGCCTTCACCACTTCCTAGTGCTTTCGCTTGGAAGAAGTGGCGCAACAAGCTCCCCAGCAGCACAGCAGTCTGTTCAGTTAAGAAAACTTGATTTTATGCAATAGTAGGTTGTAAAGTACTTAACATTACCAGACAAGTTATCTATTCTGATATCCGTTGTAAGTTACGAGTAATTTCAAAGTCACTCTTGAAAAAATGCTAATCTTGATTAGCATTTTATTTCGAGTTTTGTATTCCGTAGCGTGCCGTCAATTATTTATTGGCTCGAAAGTTATCCAAGTTTTATCAACAAGGTTGTTTATTTAAAGCCAAGCAATTAAGGCATGGCTTTAGGTTGTTTGTTTACCTGAAGAATCTTATGAGAAAAATAATTATAATGAGTTTGATTAGGAACACTGGCCCAATTTGGAAGTATTTACTGGAGTACAATTTCATGGGTTCGAAATAAACAACTACTTGCTGTAAATAGACTTCAATTTTTACCTTAACAATATGGCTTGCTTTAACAGAGCATCCACGGAAATTCTTAGGTACAGTACTTGGCTTGGGCTGCCATGTTAGGTCTGTTACGGGCCTTGTTGAATATGTAATCTTTGTTCAAAACGCTGCACTAACTCACTCACGAAACCTCAAAATCTACGTAATTAATAATGTCTAGTAAATATCTTAGGTATATGTTGTTGATGCAGATACTTATTTGGTTAACGTGTTCAGTGCTAAAGAGTAAATGCATTCAAAGTAAAAAATGCTGCGAAACTTTTTAACCGAATTCAAAAAGAGGAGGTTCTCAATTCGACTGTATGTTTTTTTTTTGTACAGACGCCAGCACATCAACCTACACCTAACTGTCAAATTTTCCCAATCAACATTGAGCCTTATGCTTTAGCGATAAAGTTGAAAATCTATTACAGAAATCTGACAGATTGTAGTAGGTTGATGTGCTGGCGTGTGTACCTATGTTTGTTATGCGATATCTCAGGCAATTATAAATTGGTTTCAAAAATTATTTTTGTAGTGGATAGGGCATACTCTATCCACTACAAAAATAATTTTTGAAACCGATTGGGACCGCCCCTGAGGCATACCTCAGGGGCGGTCCCATATAAATTTTATTAACTTTGCTTTGGTAGTTTTTGAGTTAGCTTCAATAATATGTATTTTTGTTACTTAGTTTATATTGATGGTAAGACTGGAAGCCGACCCCAACATAGTTGGGAAAAGGCTAGGCAGATGATGAGTTTATATTGATGATGTTATAATAACTTCCCGTCACTGATATTTACATAGCAAGTAGTGTGTGTGTGTGTGTAGTGTTCGTATAACAATACGAATTTTTGTGGGATAAGTACAACTAAAAAGTGAAAAATAAAAACTTATTTGTAAATATTTTATTTACTCGGTTGGGTTGAAAGAAAGAAAAATAAATATATTTTAAGCGGGACACGCACAGGAAATACAAACAATAAAAAGGACATTTAAAACTAACATAATCGTAAAAACAAAGAAAAGACCTGTGCGAGGGCAAAAAGGCTACTTACTATCTCAGCATAATACTGCGATGTTTAAAAAAATTATATCGCAGCGGTAGCGGTATTCTGACAGGGCTCGCTGTGATGCCAAAGAACAGATAAGATAATTAGAAAAAGCAAAAGATACCTACTTTTCATTACGTTTTTTGTTCTAGATATATTTTGGTTTTTACTAGACGGGACAGTTATTTTTGTTTAAGTAGTTTATTAAATTCTAAATGTGGCCTTGGACGACCGAGCGTGGCTTCAAGCCACACTACCCATCCGTTTTGGTGGCCTCGGCGTCCGCAAAATTACCAGTATTAGCATACCGGCGTTCCTGTCTTCTGTCCACAGCACTGAAAAGTTGACCGGGAAAATCTTAGCTCCCTGCCTGGTTGACTGTGAAGTGCCGTGCTTGACCGACGCGGAGAACGCCTGGAAAGCGGCTTGCCCGGATACAGATCGCCCTATAAACCCATCTTCCCAGAGACAGTGGGATGAGCCGCTCTGCAGGTTGGTACGGAATAATCTTATCAATACGTCCACCAATTCTGCTGAGCGTGCCCGCCTGTTGGCTGTGGGTGAGTGGGAGTCGGGGCTCTGGCTTCAAGCACTCCCGTCACCCAACATAGGCACTATGCTGGGTGACACCACCTTTCGGCTCGCTACCTGTCTGCGTTTGGGCGCTCCTTGCGGGGCTCCACATCGCTGTCAGTGCGGTGAAGCTGTCGACTGCCTCGGGCACCATGGCCTATCCTGCAGTAGGAGCGCAGGCCGGATAGCACGGCACGCCAGCATTAATGACATCATCCGTCGTGCTCTTGTCACCGCCGGGGTGCCAGCTGTTTTAGAACCCAACGGCCTGGCACGCGACGATGGAAAGAGACCAGACGGAATGACCATAATGCCCTGGAAGTTAGGCAGACCTTTGGTGTGGGATGCAACATGTGTCGACACCCTTGCGCCATCCCATCTTCCTAGCACGGTGGGCTGTGCTGGGGCGGCTGCTGCAGGTGCAGAAAACCTCAAACGGCGAAAATATTGCAACCTAATTGGGAGTTATATGTTCGAGCCGTTTGGGGTTGAAACACTAGGGCCATGGGGTCCGAGTGCCCACTTGGTTTTTCGAGATATCGCCAAGCGGTTAGTCGACTCTTCACGTGACCAGAGGGCTGGCCTATTTCTTGGCCAAAGAATTAGCATTGCCATACAACGTGGCAATGCTGCCAGCCTTTTGGGCACTGTTCCTGTTGACAGCGATGCGGACGAATTCTTTGATGCCCTATGATTATTTTAATTATTTTTTTATATAAATGTACATATTATTATAGTTTATATGTTATCTTAAATTATAGATATAAATAGACAATAAATAAACAAAATTCATTACAACAGTAGTTTATTTAATCTACATTATTTTGCCTACTCAGTGTATTATTTTCTTAAACCTCCAAAATTAGTAAAGTCTACCGAAGACAGAGAAAACGTTTTCAGCAATGCTGCCTTGAAGAGAAGGTGAATTTTGGCGGTGGGCCATCGATATGATAGTGAGTGTGAGTGACTGGCTTCGAAACCACGTATATTTTGTTTGTACTACGATTATTTAAAAATATGACAGACACCTTTAAACAAAGTGGCTCGATTCAGGTATCAGGGAATTATATACACTCCCGGACACAATCGAGCTTATACCAACCGAACCAAATATATTTTTGTTTTTTCATAAATTCTATTAGCAATCGGTCATCGGCCGATAAGTGAATTCGTTCTATGACAAATGGTGTTGTGTTTGTGGAGCAGCCAGTGCTGCAGAAGAGCTGCTGAAGGTGGTTCCTCTTCAGCCTTTTTACCACCGCCGTCGGATTTAACAGTTCAATAACTAGTAGTGTTGGATGCAAGGTCTTGTGTTGTCTGTTGTACCGCTCGATTACAGAGTTTATTTTGTAGATAATCGTGGATTTAATCATATTTATCGTTGTTGTAGTCAACTGCGTGCAATTCTAGGGTGAGTTAAGAAACTGGTTTCTATTTATAATTGTAGCAAGTGTTGTTTACATTTATAACTAACCGGGTTGCCGATTAGCCTGCGCCGTTTTAGCGGTGGCAAAGAGTATGAATACTTTCACACGCAGATCTGGCACGATTTACACAATTTACCCGGGTACCCGGGAACGTGTGAAAACAGTTTTAGGCGGTCACGGACTGCCCGCATTTACCGAAGTAGGTACTTATTTATCTTTTTATTACAGTTGTACCTTTCCTGCCTGTTTGCCAATGGACACGGACAAAAAACGTGCCTTATCTTTCCTGAATCCAATTTGATAGCTGTTATGAGTAAGACAAATAAAATAATCTTTGCAATGTTTACTTTTTGTAAAGTTGAAAAGCGTAGGTCAAGGTCAAGTGCATATCATATATTGTCATATCCTGAATTACCTTAATCCTTCAACCGTATTTTCTCAAGAGGTAAAAAGCATCTTGCGTAAAAGAGTTTTGAATCATTATTTCTATCAAGATAAGTTATTAGGATAATAGAATACCAAATTTTGACTCGATCAGACCTGTGGAAGATGATCACATCCCTTCATCGACTAGAAAAGCGCTAAAAATCTTCAAACGGCTTAACAGATTTTCTTAAATCATAGCTAAAGAACACTCTCGATTAAGTCACCTTTCAAAAGAAAAAACTAAATTCATTAAAACCAAAAGTCATTTTATTTAAACTAGGCTGAGAATCAGCACTTTTCGAACGTCAAAATTACAAAAGACAGTCCCCCAAAACGCCCGCCCTTCGCCACTTCCTAGTGCTTTCGCTAGGGAGAAGAAATGGCGGAACAAACTCCCCAGCAGCACAGCTGTCTGTTCAGTTAGAAAATAATTGATTTTATACAACACTAGGTATGCAAAGTACCTAATTAACATTACAGGACATTAAATTAAATTATTTGCCATGGGTTAACTAGCCACGCCAATATACCAACAAATACAATAAACTCAAGCAAAAAATAATAATAATAAAAATTCAAAATGTACACAAAAAAAACTTTCTACCTAAACAAAAGCCTCCAGGTATAAAGGGTTCTGTTTACATAGCTGTCACTTGAAGTCACAAATGATAAACTAGGACCATCAAAGCAAAATAAATAAACAAGTTATTACTAATACTAATAACAACAATAAAACCATGGTCAGCAAGACCGATGCCGCAGACTATGTTTCAGTTAGGGGTTTAAAAATATGCATATTAATCAATACAAAAGAATGAAGTAAATAGAAGTTTTACAAACTTTTATTTTTCAATTAAAATCTTAACAGAAGGTACGTACTATGTATGTTTTAAATATATTCTACAATCACGAGGCTCATACAGCACATTAAAGATTTAATAGTATCGCTAATTGCCCCGAAGCAAAAACCTGGTAATGAAAATAAACGTTGCCGCCTAATTTATACAATAATTATATCAACAATTTCATAATACCTAAATATTTTACATGAATAGGTAAATTAATTTATTATAAAACGGCGATGAAAACCGTCAACACAAAGAAAACTCGTAACAATGCGCACGTGTGAGGTCAGATATAAATAATCCATAAACAACGTTGGCATAATAATATTATGAGGATACAGACTTTGTAAACAGAACCTATATTCTATAAAATTTTAATCTTGTCATGTCGCTATATGGGAAAAATGTACAATGCTTTAAGTGAAAATAGGTATACGAGAAGATATCGTCAATAGAAGTATTTATTTAAGATTGGCAATTTATGCCAAGCTTAAATTTATACTTCTATTGTCGCTAATGACTGAAAACAAGAAGCTTTGAGTTTATTCACTCAACTCGCTCGAGGAGTGTAGACGAGTAAATTTTAAATCTAAACGAAGCATAAAATTAATTTCTGAACAAAAAGCGGGCATTCATAGGCGGCGTGAGATTGAATTTAATGATTAGGTATATGTATAGCGAATATCCATATACGAGTAAATTAAGGCGTTTATTTATTAACGATGATTAAAGTTAAGTGACGTTTAAATGTCTAAACTGTATGGTTAAACAGTCGCTAATCACTACTTAACTTTAAGAAGAAATTCAACCAAAGCTCGCTCACAGTTTGTGAGCTTAAATCGTTAAAGTCGCAAAACTATTTGCCAGCTGAGTTTGTTTTCAATATTTAATTTTCGCTGAAATTATAGAACTTAACAATCTCATTTTGCTCGGCGCTGACTCCTTCTCCAGCTTAGCATTAATTAATATTAAGTAAAATTATTTATACAGTAACACCTTGTAATTAACAAATTAGATTTATCGTTTATCTTATTTAATGTTATTAAGGCTATATTTTACTGGAAAATTTCCTTAGTCTTCTAATTAATCTAAAGTTTGTCTTTGTTCCCGTTATTTCCTTTATGGGTTAGTTAAATGGTAATGCAAAGTTGTGATGTACATAGAACAGATTTAAATTAATTATGACGCTTTGTTGAGTTTAATAGGTAAACTTCACAAAATATTTTGTGAGGCAGCTATACCTATATTTACATACCTAGATTGTTTCATGGAAATCTAAAAAACACTTCGATTTTTGCAAAGTTAACATATCGGGCTTTAATCAAAACAATAAAGAATGGTTCTCGTATTTATTTTAAATCAATTTTCATTGTTAAAACGGGATATTCGCTCCACACAAATAATAAGCATTTGATATTATTTTACTACGGCAAGCAGATTCCACCCAAATCCACGTCAAATAAAAGGATAGAGAGGATTATATTTCACGCTTCGATTGCATTCATATCGATATTTATGGAAATGAGGTCACGAGATAATCAACAATTGAATATTAGTCAACGAAGCTTTTATTTATTTTTGAAATTACAGTATTTATCCGTTTTTTTTTACCATTTTCTCTAATTAAATCATTAGAATGTTATTTACAAGAGTCCCTACGTACACAATTAATAATACTATGTTCGTTTCTTATCCACGCGTAGAAGTAAAAGTAAACAAAGTTGAATAAGCTGGCAATTATTTTGAATGAAATTATGTAGGCGTCGTTTAACCTTTTTACTTGTAATGGTGGCTCGACGTCTGTAAAGGTAAACACAACAAGGAGAAAAGTAAAATAAAACTTATATCTAGTCGAGCATCTACCAAACCTGTACATTATCCGCATATTCAAATAAGAACTCTCATTCTTTGAAAGTTGTACGAAATGGCTACAATACGGCAGATTGACGTAGTGTGTCAATAGGTTTTGGATTTTATTATCAGTAGGTAATCAGGATCAATAATTACTGAAGTGAAACGTTTCAAGTCAGAATTACAAAAAGTAATTCACGTTTCACTTCACGTTTGCCCTCATTTTGTTAAGAACAACTCGATTTATTTTTTTATTTTGCGGACTGATATTTCCGGGAGAATATTATCGAATACGAGGAAACCTCATTAATTTTGATTGAAGTCGTTAAATTCTTTAGTACCACGCTTTTCGGTGAAAGTAAGTAGATACTTCATACTTATCAAAAAATAAACAAGGTTCACTTTCCCTTTCGATCACGTAAATGACATCATTTTTTATATCGTATTGATATGTGTGCATAGTAATAACGGGAAGTCCGAAAGTGGCATCAACTGAAAAGTTGTGTGGAAATCGGTTGTCATAGTATGGGCATAATTATGATGCAATGGAATGAGGAAAATGTCGTGAGTAGAGTTTTGAGTATAAATGTGGATTGCTATAAAAGTAAGACCAAAGAAACGATAGATGGACTGTGTTAAAGATGATATCGTCACTGAAAAGGCAAAATTACCTAACCACCAAAGTCTAATTTGGCAGTTAAGTAATTTTGCCTTTCCAGTGACGTATATGGCTGGAAAGGGCTACCGACTACCGAATGACGCATAAAAGAAAAGTACGGAGGAAATGTTGGTCCGACCCCAAATAAATTGGGATAAGGGCGTGAGAATGATGTGTGTGTAGGCAGAGAAATTACTCAATTGGATGAAAAAGGAAGTCAAATCGATCAACAAGCATGTTCGACGGTCGACCGATGTGCTTGCGAATCCAAATCTAAATACTACTGTTTTTTTTTATTTGTAAAGGTCTGAGTTGTAATAGAGATATTTATATTTCGATCTTATACCTAATATCTCCCTTCTGGTGAAAATTAATCAAGTTTTGGTTTCCTAAGAAACCGGTGGACGGTCACACAAAAGGTCACACAAGTTTAATATTTTTGGCACTGGATCCCACAAAACATTATTGTGTATTTCCGATGGATCCCAAATTTTAAAAATGCAAGAGAATTAGTATGGTCAATGTTGGGAGGACGAATGAAAGGCGACTAACCAAAGCGTATTTACAAGGCAGATATGAGTGGAAACGCCAGCCTGCCATAGAAGTACATATGCCTTATTGGTGATATTCCTCAGAAAGGTCAGGTGTGTAGTACTCGCAACTGGCGTGCATATAGGTATGACTAGATGTATGAACGTAAACGAAGCAAAAGGTGCATGTATGGATAGTAACAGGTGGCGTTCTATAGTTTCTGCGTACCCCTGAGGTAGGAAGGTGTGTGAAGATGTGAGGTATGTTCATTTCTATTTCGATTGTCCTGATCACCTAAGTAAAGAAAAACTATACTTATCCATATAAACATAGAGTGCCTATGGGTTACGCTACAAAAAATCTCATTACACAAATCAATTACAATTAAATTGACCTCTGTAAGGTGGGTCGAGAGGCAAGACAACATAAATTTTGTGGACCGCAGAATGAGAAGTCGTTGTAGAATAGAATAGAATACTCTTTGTTTTTTCTTTATTCTCTTTATCATTTTTTAGCTGCAGCAAATTGTCGTCTGACCACAATTTCATAGCTATAGAAGTAAGCAAGAGTGTGTAAGACTTCAGGAACAACGTTTTCAACTCCTGAAAATGTGACTGCCTACACATTCTACACAATACACATTTTGTTTCTCTAGTTTTGTTCAAAATATAAAATTATTTGACACGTAACTTGTATTAATTTTAGGTCTATTGCGTGGTCCATGTTCAGAGCTTTGTCCGTTAGCAGACTGATCAAGATTCATGATGTAATAAATGGTAGGTACCTACATTAACTGCCCTATCCCCTGCCCCCAGATAAGGATAATTTATCCACGTCACACTATATATGTTTTTTTTTATGTGCTTGCTTAAGTCAGATGTGGCAGCTGTTTGTCGTTGGGGCAGTTAGCAAAATTATATAAATAGTGTTTTTAATTAATAAAAACCAACTTTACAAAGGCGTCATGAATATAAATATGTATAATTTGATGCCTAGTGTTCACTTTACAGGCTTTTCAGTCAACACATTCAATGTGCGCTCAATAAAAGTACTTCCCTAAATAAAACCGCACCGAAGATAAATGGCGTGGTTAAACAGTCAACCCGCGACGATCCAGTGGCTTTTGACATTAATTAATTTAACAATAGTCATTGATTTTATCAAGTGTTTGATCGGGAAATGGTTGATTTTACAAGGTTAACTGAAATTAATGATAAGATCGTTGTTGTTGATCAGTTAAAAGATAATTAGGAAGCAAAATTCGAAAAGTCACTTAGAATTACCACGAACCCTGAATAAAATAAAACATTATAATATACCAGAAGAGATTTTATTTCTAATAAGGACTTAAGTAACAGTTCACTTAAAATGAGATACAAGGTGCTTACATCTAAATAATAAATAATTATTATATTTGCCTATGGGGCGTTGGCGACGTTACACCACATCATGTTTTTAATTTTTGCCTTAAATATGTTTCATAGTTTTTATTTTGTCTGTTTTTTTTTTGTTTTGTGTTTTTTGCTTTGTTTGTGTTTGTTGTGTTGTTTTGTTTGTCTTTTTTTATGTTTGTTGATTTTTGTGTGTGTCCCTTCTTTAAATCCTCTGGTAAATCATTAAATAGTTGTGCTCCCTCCACTAATATTGTTTTTTGCCGTAATAAATCAATCCGTGCATGTCCATATGTATTCATTAGTTGTTTGTTTTTACTTCTTGTGTTGTATGTTATTGCTTTTTTATGTAATTATATGTATGTTTGATTGTACGGAATACGTGGTGATTTTTTTAATGAGAATGCAGGTGTAAAATGTATAATGTTGTGTGAGATTTAGTAGGTTAGTTTTTTCGTATAACTTTTTTGTTGGATATAGATAGTGATCATAGTGAAATAATACTAGGTATAACAATTTTGTTTTGTATTCTTTGTAGTGAGTCTAGATTAGATTTAGCGACTGATCCCCATACTTCGATTACGTATTCAAGGTTTGATTTTACTAAAGAGTTATATATAATTAGACGTACATTTTTCGGGATACATTTTGTAACTAATCTTTATATCAGTTATTTCTCAATAAAAAACATTGAAAGAGCTATCCAAGAGATCATAGTAAATTGCTGACAAAACTTTACCTTTTAAGTCATTTCCACTTACTTATTGGAGTTTATTTCCAAAGCACTTTATTTCAAGACAGGCAGTCCTACATTTTTATGTTTAAACTCTCTCACTAAATTTAGGGGTTCAGATTTCAACGGTGATATATTCAGGTATAAACTAAAAAACTGTCAGACACACTTATCAGGGAGGAGGATAGCTAATGTAAGTTCAAATGCACATCGCATGGTAGTAGCTGCGATAAACGAGCGAAGGAAACAGCTCGTGGTAATTATAAACTTATTCCTTGAACAACTACAAGTTGTACGAACAAGGTTCCTGCTTAAATTTCATGTCAATGTTTGTTACTTACTTATTCTTCAAAGGCTGCACAGATAGACCCTGAGTTAACATATATTTCTTTTTTACTGACGAAGTTTTTCAAGAATGCGAGTGAAACCGCGGGCAATAAATAGCAAGTAGATAATATTCCTTAATGTATACTTATACTACCAATACGGAGAAGCCCCAATCGTGTCTTTTGACAAACAAATACTGTTACGAATTTTTTTGTTATCCATGTCCAAAGGGTATGTGAAAGGCTGAAAGGGTATTTTTACATCCCTGGATCAAATGTAATCATTTCGCATTGTACACATATCTTAGATAGGTAGGTATAGGCTCAAATTGGGAGTGATATGAAGATTCGAACAACGTTATTGCGACGCACGCTATTTCGAAAAACTTTATGAGTGGTACGCCAGTTCGAAAACACATTGAGTCGAAAACCGCTGTATCTAATGACGTCGTCGCGAACACGCTGATTCGAAAAACTGTTTGAATGGCACGCTAGTACGAAAGTCTTCGTATCGAAAACCACTGTTGCGAATAGGTAACATATTCCAATATGAATTTGTCTGGGGATCGAACTCGAACCACGTCTAGTTTTAAAAATGATTGATGTGTTTGTACAAACCTAATTACAGAAATAAAATCATTTATCATTAAATAAAAGTAAAGTAAAGTAAGGTACCAAAAAATACTGCCGGGGTAGCGGGATTGTCCGAAAGGGTTAGGTACAGCTGCCCCGGAGCATAAAGGGCTAAGGAAGGAACACGGGTGGGTTTTAGTCAGTAAGAGTCTGATACTCCCTTCCGCTCCACCCAGAGAGGGAAGGGTCATTTGATGATTTCCCATCCATAAAAAAAAGGTAATAAAAACACAAAAAGGATCAAAAGAAAGAATTCTACTGAAAACTGTAATTGAAAGTTGGCTCCAGAAACAGACAATTTTATTCACAGTGTCAATTATTTTCCTTTTTTTTATTAAGTTGGGCGTTCTTATCTTTTTATTTAATTACCATGAAGTCCTTGAGATCAGCAGTGTCATGGTTTTCTGCCTTTTCTCAACAAATATTAAAATTAGGTTGTTTACATTCATAAATCACGACAACTTCATAATACAATTAAACTTGTACCAAAGCTTCTGTCTTGTTAGCAGAAGAGTTTGCTTTCATATTTAAATTGCTTTGTTTTCTATAGTCACTAACTAATTAAAACAAATTAATTTATCATCCGTTAAATTACTGCAGGTTAAAGACCTCTTCTTATACAGAAGAAACCAAATTTAAACTCTACCCTGGCTCGGTGCATGTTGGTGGTTTCATGTCTCTAAGTCGAAGTTTCCTGATGATATCATCCTTCACCTTCAGTCTGTAATAAACTTTCAGAATAGATAGGTTTAATTTATACATACTACGTGGTAGTGC
This sequence comes from Hydraecia micacea, assembly GCA_914767645.1. Lineage (NCBI taxonomy): Eukaryota > Metazoa > Arthropoda > Insecta > Lepidoptera > Noctuidae > Hydraecia > Hydraecia micacea. The sequence goes on along the minus strand of OU611783.1, from coordinate 11,891,335 downwards.
AGGTAACGAAAATTTGTTTAATTAATGCATTTGTCTGAAAGTAAACATATATAAAACCAGACTTACGATCCTTTGCTACTACTGAAAATACAGAAATGCCATTTCCTGCAGTCTAGTTTTACGATATAGCTATGTGAGGCGTCTGCACTTTTATGAACATTGCAAAAGGATACAGACCGCCAATGTCAACACATTCTCGACTCGCTACAAAAATAAATCTTACCTACGTGAAAAGAACGAACACATTTCTGTGGCAGATATATTTTACCCACATTTTTAGCTAAAAACTTTGATCTTGTTAGCAGCACATAAGATATGAAAGATTGATTTAAAGTTTTTAAACAAAGGCAGGAGATAAATAACTCGTTGTTTAGGAAGAATTCTCGCTACGCATATATTTAAAAGTGATAGAATGATATATGCTTACCTAACTGCAATAAATTTCTAGAGTGGATAAGCGCATATACAATCAGTGGCGTTAATAGAATAGGAAGCAAACAACTAAGATATATGAGGGCCAGCTGAACAAAGACTAGAAAACATATCTGTCTGGTAGAAATCGTTTGCCACTATACTGTAAGTAATTCAGGATATATGGCAGTAATAGAGAGATCAATTCCGAACTTGCTAAATATTTATTACAAAAATAGCTATCCAGAAGCGCCAATGTATTGTGGTAGCGTTTACCTTGACATTGTGAAATAGATCGAATTGTATATTGTATGGTTTCTCTCCTCTTGTACTGTATCAAAATCAAAATCAAAATATTTTTATTTCACATAAACCAACATGGGCACTTTATGAAACGTCAAAAGCTAGGTGCACAGTTCCAATTGGTCGTTTCCTATGGAGAAGAAACGGCAAGAAACTCCATGGTTACTCTTTTAAAAATAATTTTATTGGCTTTTACAATGTTTTCGAGTTACAGTAGGTATGGGAGGACAGCGTAGGCCTGTCAACAAGTACCAGGTACTTGATAAAATAAAAAATGGTCTACAGATCTAAAGTCTACAAGGCTTACAAAGTCCTCACATTTACAAAATAAGGATGTATCAAAAGGATAAACAAAATATAAAAATCTACCAAAACCAAGAGATATGATTGCCATTTCAACTAAGAAAGAGGTGAAAAATTAAAATTAGTATTATATTAGTAAGTATATAATGTCAAATAATAGAAAGATTATGTCATAGAAGTATGTACAAATAAAAAATAAACATATCAATATCAACTTTTTCATTTAATAAATTTATTATTAGTGCTTTCTAGTATGAGAGAAGTCAGCATCTTCGCTTTGTACTGTTAAAAACTCTTTCGTGAGCGAAAATAAACGAAATTCATCGATGTTGGGTCTTTTATTTCAGCTGTGGTACAAATTCTTATTCCTGGGAACGTAATGAGAAACCGTAGTACCGGGGTAGTTTTCATTCGATTACCTTTAGCTAAACTGCAATGTAGCAGCAATAGTTTCCTTTACGTACAGACGCCAGCACATCAAGCTACTACAATCTGTCAAATTTCTTTAATAGATTTTCAACTTTATAGCTAACGCATAAGGCTCAAAGTTGATTAGAAAAATGTGACAGTTTCGGGTAGCTTGATGTGCTGGCGTCTGTACCTACTTCGCCACTTTTAGGGTGTGTTTAAAACTGAAGAATTATTTTGTTTAAATTTCACCGTGAAAGCTTGAGTAAAGTGAGCATGAAGTAAGCTATCCCTACCATCAGGTGGAAGGCAGCTCACTTCAGCTAAGTTATCACGATGGTATTTTTAAAGAATAGATCGGTTGGTATTCTTCTTGCAATGGACTGAATTTTCTTATCAGTACTAAGTCCACCTACACATTATTTCCAAGTAGGTGGGAATGACTGGCATTGTGATATGATACCGAAAATGCAGTACCTAAATATCTTTTTATAGTCAAGGAGTAGCAGTAGCTATCTCGATTAAAGAAACGTTAAGGGCAGTTTGTTTTTATACCCACACAATATATTTTCGGGACCGCGTTTAATATACGGAACGGAAGGGCATTCATCCGGCTGTGATACTGAAAGGAATTTACTACAATATACTTAGTTTACAATATTGCTCAAGGCAGTTGGATACGACTATCCACAGTACAAATAGTTTTACCCGCTTTCCTTTTAGCGCATTTTACTTTGTAGCTATATCGAACGAGAAGCAGTCGTTTATTGCGGTAGGTATGTGATGTGAAAAACTAAGGAGCATCAGAGCATGTGACAAGAATAGTGTTACTATGAATGTGGACGGCAATAAGAAATAAGGCAGAAAAAGGAGGATTAAAAAGTCGCATGAATTGTATTAAAGATTATTATAATTTTACTAGCAGCGCCCCGCGGTTTCAACCGCATAAATTCCGAAAGACTCGTGGCGCCATCTATTATCATAATAACGTTATTGTTGTTTTCCTCGGGAAACAGCACTTTTTTTCGGGATGAAATTTTATGTCCATTTCTGTACACCTGACAACGTATATGCAAAATTTCAGATTGATCGGTTCAGTGGTTTAGGCGTGAAAAGGTAACAAAAAAACTTTCGCATTTATAATATTATAGTTAGGATGGCTTATTATAAGACATACTGCGCAGATTCCAAATAAATTCAGAAACCAAAAGTCATGAGGATAATGAGATATTAAAAGTTTACATTGTGTTAGAATCGTAATGTAGGTACGAATATTCGTAAATGTACATCATAAAATATAGCGCTTGTTTTATAACCCTCATGTGGGATTTTCTAGCAAATATTTCAACAAAGCAAATACAGTTTAAAATTTTCTACGTTGGTATATACAGCGTACAACTACAAATAAAATGCACCCTTTATACGAATACCCGGTGGTCAGGTTTCATTACTGCACTTTTATTATTTCTGCAAGTTTAATAATAGGTATTATGTCTGTACCTTAATATACCTAATCAGGTTTTATGATTTGTAATATATTTACAGCGAAATGCTTTTATGGAACTAATTACATTGATTCATTAAAGAATATTCGAAAGTTATTGTTTTACAAAAGACTTTTTTGGTTACTAAAACTATTAACAAAATGATTAGATGTTCAGTATTGTACAACCACAGTCACATGGGAGATAGAAACGATACGTTATTTCAGCCATAATAAACTTTATATGTCATCATCATTCTCCTGCTCTCATCCCAATTTCTTTGGGATCGGCGCAACATGTATTTTTCATCCATCCATCCATACTTCTCTATTACTTGACAACCAGTCTTACCAAGGACCAGTGGCGAAGGTACCATACAACTCGATTCCCACCGGCTTCCCTTCGAAAATTCAGAACATAACCACTCTATAGTCAATTCATCATTGAAATCTTTTGGCAATTATTTTTTGCTCCAGCCTACCTCTGTCATAAATTCACCCTTCCTGCCAAGGACCCTTGTTAAGACTGGTTGTCCCAGTATTTGTTGTATTACCCAGTAACTGGGTTGTGGCCAGATAGACAGTCGCTTCATGTAAAATACTGTTACTCAGCTGCATCCGGTTAGACTGAAAGCCCACCCCGACATAGTTGGGAAAAGGCTAGGCAGACGATGATGATGATGATTTCTCTATTACTCGTCATCTCGGTAGTCACCCCTTTCTATGTATATCACAATTCACACATACCATCCATCGTTTCTTTGGTCGTCCCCTAATCTTATAGCCATCGACATTTATACTCAAAACTTTCTTGCCGACATTTTCCTCATTCCTCCGTATCACATGCCCATACCATGACAACCGATTTCCTTCCAACTTTTCAGTTACCGGTGCCACTTTCAGACTTCCCCTTATGAACTCATTTCTTATTCTATCCATTCGTGTAACACAACACGTCCCTCTTAGCATTATCATCTCAGCTGCATGCAATTTCCTTTCATTGCTTTTATAAACTTTATGTAAGTATGTTATTATTATTGTGTATCCCAAGTATGGAACCCACAATATGATGTGTATAGGACCAGAAAATATTACAGAAAAATTTTTTGGCCATGCTCAATGGATTGCACTCGTGACAAAAGGTACCATTTCGTACCGCTGAAAAACAGACGCTATGTTAATGATATAACTTTCCTGTTAAATATCGCCAATATTATAGATCCATCGATTGCCCCCAACTCCTATCAAAATTATCACTCGAGAACCATCACGTAGGTTTCAGGCAGCGGCCACTCCTTCACGTTCTACGCTTCAACAAACTACCGACGGAATGCTTACTTTTCACGTAGCGCAGCTAGCTTCAATAATTTAATCTTCCCTCTTACTTAGATGTTGATTTATTCAGAACTAATCCAAGCACATTAAGACAAAGTACATATAAGGAATACTTTCGGAAAGACCGCAATACCATTACCTACTCCTAATTAAAGCACAAGTAATTGGATTTTGTTTTATTCGTTGTTTTTATTCTAGTTGTAAGTAAGTTTTGTCGATTTATTCCGGTCTGATCCCCTGAGCCCCCCCCTTCCGCCCCCCCCCCCCTCCTCGATCCCCTGCGTCTTGTTTCTGTTAGTTGAAAGAAGAGTTTGTTGTTTTATTCGTTTATGAAGATTCTATTTAATTTTTGTGTGTATTTTTATTTCTTTGAACTTTAGGTACCTACATAGTTTTTAATTTGTGGAAGCTTATAAATGGTAACTGTAAGCGCTAATTGTACGTTTTTAGGGTTCCGTACCTCAAAAGGAAAAAGCGGAACCCTTATAGGATTACTTTGTTGTCTGTCTGTCGAGACCCTTCATGCCGGGAACGCGTGGAGGTATCTTAATTAAGACGATATACTCAAGGCTACAATCCCTTGAAGCTGTGAAAAAAATCAAACTTCTAAGTTAACGTGAAAAAAAGATACGACACGGTATATATTTCGACACTCAAGGCCATCAAAATTTATAGGGTACTTCCCGTTGACCTAGAATCATGAAATTTGGCAAGAAGCATGTCAAGAAGAAGAAGCAGGTCATGTAGCAGAAGTAAATGGAAAAATCCGAAAACCGTAAATTTGTAGTTATATAAGAAGAAATCCCGTGATAAACTATTTACATACCTACTTTGTACGAAACCCTCGGTGCGCGAGCCCGAATCGCACTTGACCGGTTTTTTATCTAGATATTAGACTGTACGCTTTCTGAAGAATATATAAATAAATAATACTTACAGCTTTTGAATAAAATAAATACTCGTAATATAAAAAATTAAATCGACTTCAACAAGAAATTAACTCAAAATTATGAAATAATTTTAATTTCGGAAGTCGGTGTCTTGCGATCTGTATTTTTGTTTTAGTTTTTTGCCACCGACTTCCGAAATTAAAGTTATTTCGTAATTTTGAGTTATTTTTTTTTTAAGTCGATTTAATTTGTTTAAATTACTTTTTTGTTTCGTAATTTTTAGTTTTAAGTAAAAACTGTAATATTTGTTTGTAATAAGTAGGTAATAGTTTTGTTGTAAATATTGAACTAGAATTTGACCAATGTTTTGAGATGTTTTCCCTTTGACACTACACCCGTAGCTTGTATCAATAAGTCACACTTACATGTGTTAGTCCATATCTTGAAAATTACAGAATCGATTTTGATGAAACTTGCACTGTTCCCTAAGTTCAAGCACAGAAAAAATAAGTTGAAGTAAATGTAAGCCAATAAAAAAAAATGGTCGCGATCCGATTAATAGTTGCGGAGAAATGCGTGGATTTATAAAATTTTGTATATTTGTTTGGAAGCCCTAATAGATTGTCATAATTATGTGAATACAATGCAGTTCCAATAATCGGAAAGATGAAACTAAAATGCAATATTTGAAGTCGGTAAAAAAAATGTGTTAGACCGAAGGAATAAATAAATGTAGAGACTTGGTTTTTATATTATTATAAGCTACAAAAGTACGGTGAATAATTACTACACGATGTAGCACCCAGCACGTCACGTAAGGTGGATGGACAGTCGCATTATAAATGAAACCCCTTCTTTTCTATTCATGCCGGGTTCTCTAACTCCACGCAGAATTGGTTTGACAGAAGCAATTCTGCGAGGAGTTTGGGAACCCGGCCGCGGAATATTTATAGGGGATTTCGCAGAAATTGAATATTTACGCTGATAGAACTGAATGAAAGTGTACTAGCCATTCATATTTGTATTTCTAAAGTCAAGGAGAATTTTGTATTGAACTATGCATTAACATATTGCATTTCAATTTCATAATTAATATATACCACGCTTTCAATATATAAAAATTAAAAGCACTTTTTGATATCGCAGTTGTTTTTTTTTTTGGTAACGGTAGTAATATTGTAAATTATGTATTTTCTAAATTACTTCAGAAACAATGTGTTCTTGTAAAGTTTCATAGCGAGAAGATGATCGAGGATAATGTTTTTCTTGTAAATCCTATACAAACAGTTTTTAATGAAGTAAAAGACTTTAAAGGAAGTCGGTAAATAATATTTATGCAAGGTTTCGTAATTTTGCTCTTGGATTTATAAACGTAACTCATTTTTTATTATGAATGACAACAAACATTTGCGTGGGCCTTCCCTAAAGTTATGGGAAATTTCATCAAAGAAAAAGCCTTTGAAGCAATTCTTGTATAACCGAGTTGTAACAGCATGGAATAGGCTCCCGGAAAATGTTGCGAAGGCTCCCATACTGAACTGCTTCAAGAATCGACTGGACAGATTAAATATATCTAAGCTATTTGATACACACGCATTAGCTAATTAGCTGTAAGTGTGTCTAACCAAAAAATAATAATAACTGATTGGCATAGATTTAGTATATACTAGCGTTATATACTAAATCTATGCTGTTTGTATATTAAAATATATATAACATAACATAATCAGCCTATAATGTTCTCACTGCTGGGACACAGGCCTCCTCTCTGTGAGAGGGAGTGGGCCGTAATCCACCACGCGGGCCCAGTGCGGGTTGGTGGATGTCACATGTCCTTCGAATTTTTGGTTCTAGGACATGTCGGTTTCCTCACGATGTTTTCCTTCACCGTTTTGAGAGCAGTGGTGATGAAATAATTTACACAAAGTACAGCGCCTGTCTGGGTTCGAACCTACGACCTACAACTCGTAAGTCGCGGCCGATACCACTGGGCCACCACTTCTCTCAAATATATATAACCCTGCCCATTTCAAAATACAAAAAGAATTTAGCCATCGCAAAATAGCTAAGTATATAACTATGTTACTTCTCTCTGAAATGTGAATTTATTATAATTAAACTATACAATTGTAATATTACTGCTCAATCTTGACATTTTATTTTTTAATAATTATTATTTTCCTCAAATTTATTCAATGTAATTACTCAATTTTTATTTTTATCCTGTCTACACCATTTGTAATATGAATGCTCAATCTTGTTGTGTTAATTTTATTTTTTCCTTCTATTTTTATAATTTGTACTCAACATTCTTATTTTTCTCTCTATATTTTTATCGTGTTTACACCTAGTTATATGTATGTGCATGCTGTGGTCTCCTGGAATTGAAGGAACACACATAAAAGAACCTTTTTTATTATTGTAAATTTCTATTGTATATTGTGTACCTATCCTTTGTTGGAGATCCTAAATAAATAAATGCTATTTCGAGCTCGATTTTTCCGCCACTCTCTCGCTAAATAAAAGGATTGTCCAATGTAATACATTCACAAAAAAACATATGCAGTTATGGGGACTACCGATAAAATTGAAAAGCCAAGCGCAACACGTCATACTCATAGCTACAGATACATAATATACTGTTATCATTAACATACGTTGACACGAACTCATAAGATTATTCCCTAAAAAAATCGCTCAGCTTAAAGAAGTTTTCATCTCGAAAATTAGATAAGTAGATGAGCAGCAGTGACCTTATAAACAGTCGGTATCATTTAACCGGACTTTTTATTAATAGTATACAAATAGCATAAAATACTTAATCTGATTTGGAGAGGGCAGGTACACTGAGTAAACAATTCGCTTACTTAAGTCGGTACTAGAGGTATCAGTGTTGGGCTCAATCACTAAAAATTTCAATCGATTGATTAGTTAAACTAAAAATTTTGTGATTAAATTAGTTTTACTAAATTAGTAATTACTCTAGATTTTTACTAGACACGACTAGTCTTTTTCACTAGTTACGAGTAGTGTTAGTCAGGACTAGTGTCGGGCTATTGTCGAAATTAGTTTTATTAAATTAATCATGATTGAATTTTTTGTTTTAGTTGCAATTAAATATTCAGTCATCAAATTCAGTTTTTACTTAAAACTAAATTTAGTTTTTATTTAAATATCTGGATAAATAGATAATTTAACAATAATAATTCATTATTATTAGTTGAATAATAGGTTCAGGGCCAACTTGAGATTGCTTGTGAACACCTTGCTAGGAAACCTATATTAACATTCAATAAGATAATTTATTTATTTTACCACTTATGTACACACATAATATAAACAGACAATAAAAAAACAGAACAGAAAAATATGTACAACGGTGATACTTATTTCATAAGAAATCTCTTCCAGCATACCTGCGATAGGACAATAGATAGAGAGATGGTAGACAGCGTTATTGCAGCGTTTATTTGTCCAAAACGTGAGTATACACACATGGCATGCAAGATGCTACATTAAGGTGATATATTGAAAAAAAAGTGGTTTTTCTATTTCGTGTAACTTGTTAAGTATGTGGAATAGAGATTTAACATTTTGGTATGTGTTTTTGGCTCTTTAGTATCATGTAAAAGAATTACACGATTCAATGAATTTTTCTCGATGCAAAAAAATTGCAGTTATTTCAATTTTTTTACTTTTTTCGACATGACAGCGTAACGCTTAAAACTTATTCAAGGAATTTACTTTAAAACATAGATAATAATTATCACATCGAAGTGTACTCATAGTACTTTTAAATTTAATTCATTTATTTTGTTAAAAAAGGAGTAAATTCGTTTTGGCACATACGTCGTTTTATTCCGAGCGCACACACATTATAACCATCACTCTTCTTTTGCGTTTCAAAAGTGATTGCATCACTTTCGCTAGCTTAGTAGGTTTTCGAGGATATTAGATTTTCGAGGTAGCACCTTAAACTAAATCAGCCATGTTTTGCCTCAACGGCGACAGTATTCTCAGAAATATGTATTTCGTTTATCTTTGCCGTACGGATATTGTTGTCGTTATTCATCTCGCTCACTCGTGCGGTCTGGTAATAAGAAGACAATGTTCTTTTTTGACATCGCATCACACTATATTATTGGCAAATAAGTATCGTTTACCTGAAATCATGGAATCATTAGTTATTTATTTTAGTTTTATTGAAGTTACTCAGGTTCATTCAATTCAAAATAAGTTACAGGTACTATCCTTTATAAAGCATATTCCTTTTTGTGTCACTATCCACCAGAGAGAGAGTATTAGATAGATTGATTAAATAACTATTTACGTGCATATAAACATAATAAGGCTTGTTATTTGGACACTATGTATGACTGGTCAAAGAATAAATCATTTGTTAAAATTAATAATCGTTTTTTGTTTTGCATTTTTTTAACATTACTATTTCAATCAAAATTGAATGCTAAAACTAATTCAATCTTTCGTCAATTTAATAAAATGTTTGCCAACACTAGGTAGGTATATGACTAGATACTATGTACACATAGAACAGAGTTTTTAATACATATAACGCTTCTCTTTAAACTCTAAAACGTAATTGAAAGACCAGAGAACCTATTATCTAAATGTAATAAAAAATACAATGTCAAATTCACGTTGGCCTATCGCTACCAGCCAGCGGTGCCCTTGTGAGAGTACCACTAGTCCACTACTTGATACTTCGTCGATTTGTTGGAAATTCGGGTTAATTCGCATTTGAACTCGCAACAATTCACAAACAGGTAGGTACTTCACTCTGGCAAATTGATTCGATTGCCAACAAACCGAGCTTGATTCGAAATTGGATACTTTTGTGCGTTCTCTTTTTGTAGGTAGTCAGGGAAACTAATTGTTTATCAAATTGACGCACTACGTCAATTTTCATTGCTATAGACATTTCGTACAACTGTCGAATTACGACAGTTGTGACTTGAATTTATACTGACGGTTTATTTATCAGTTAATTTCCTTGATTTTACCTACAATAAAACATGATACTTTATTGAAAGAAAACAAACTGAAAATAACAGCGAGAAAATATTGTGATTGTATGTTATTGAATTAGTGTTATCGATTCCTAAAGAAAAATTTGCTATGATATTATACGCATTTAAAAATAGAAAAAGACGCTCCCTCGATCTGGCTTGAACAAAAATCACATGATAATCTCTATTTTTTCTTTCATTGTTACTTATTTTGTCCTGCTCTACGCCTCGGAAGTCGCAAGTCTGAGCTCTAAATGAGCTCTGAACATCGTATTTCTAATGTTTTGAATTTAACTCGAACATCTTTGTCATTTACAAACTTTAAAATGTCTAAACGATTTTTGTACAATCGTATACGGTTGTACAAAAACCGTTCAGACATTTTAAAGTTTGTTTGAATGTTTGTGTTTGTTTTTAAAGGCATTTTAAAGTTTTAAATACTTATATTCAAAGACATTTGAATATATTTTTGTATTAAGTATAAAAAATCGGTAGATTTACGTTAAATTAAAAAAACAAACAAACTTAATAGAGACAATATATACACCTACAGAACTTTGATAGGCAGAAACTACTATAATGTATTGTTGACAGGCAAAATAAACATATATAATGTTGAAGACATATATAATATAATGCAAAAATATATAATTTAAAATATAAATATATAATATAATATAATACGCTGCAATAATAAAATATAGTATATAATATAATATAAGGCAAATATATATAATGTAGAAGAAATTGATGGATATGCTGATGTGAGTTGTGAAAGAGAAAATTGGAAATCGTCACCAGGCCATAATTTAACTTAATGTTTGGCAATTTGTCGAAGATTGAGCTTATAGGAAACTTATCCACTTAGGGAATGTTAGACCTGACAAGTTGTTGAACTTGGGAACAAGTTTCTGTATTAAGTATTGCAATATCGTGTATGTGAAAGGAAAGGTCAAGCGAATAAATTATTGAGTAGGGGAGGTCAGCTTAGCTTAGTCGTAGATGGAAGGGATGCTTTCCTCGGTAACTCGGCCATTTTAAAATGGTATGTCGATTTTTCGATGAAGTGTGTAACTTGGTTCACTAATGTTTTACCAAAACTCCATTGACAAATTTTTAGTTTAAAACCAACGTTTCGTATTCTATTTATTTCACAAACAACTCATTCCGCAAATATTTTATTTTATAAACACTCGCTTTACAAATATTTATTTGGCAAATGCTTCTCTTTACAAATGTTTCGGATGATATTTAATCATTTATACATTTCTTTTGAAAAAATCACGTTTATACAAACTATCATTTTATAATGCACTAGCGACTGCAATAAAATCCGTTGCGTAGTTTAAAAGATCTAAGCTTACAGACAGCGGGAGCTACTTTGTTTTATACTATGTAAAGATTTTCTAAATCAGACACAGTGATCATGACAGTATTTTCCATTCGGGTCAAATAATTTACAGGCAAATATTTTTTTCTATATAATCTAGTCGTTTCTGGCACTCGCCGGCCGCTGCCGCGGCACCGCTCGCTTCGCTCGCTCGGCTCGTGCGTAAGGGGTCACAGTTTTAACCTAACCTAACCTAACAATTTTGTTTTTAATAATTAACTTAATCTAACTAGTTCGGTTCCGGGTAGCCCACTAAAAATAGCCTCTTTTTTCTATTAGTGTAAGTCGATGAAAGAATGAGTTTCATTTTTAGGAAATTGCGTAATAATAAGTCAATATGTAAAACGTTTTTATCCCAAACGTTTTTTTATAAGATAAAATGAATTGTTTGTCAAATAACACGTTAGTAAAGAAAAGTTTATCGGGTAATTATTTTGTAAAGTGAATTATTTGGCAAACTTGTTGTTGTGTAATGATGAAATAACAAATCATGTGTTTGCCAATCGTTGCTTATCAAGTAAAAATTTGTAAATTAATTTTTGGTAAACTGACAGGGCACCGTGTAACTTACCTCCTGCCCTCGTCGATTGTTGCGCTTGAGTCAGTTATGTTTCAATTAAATACCAAATAACAACAATTATGATGCAGGGTTTGTTCTATTTTTAACATTTCCTGATTGCTAGTCTTCAATGTATTTGAAAAAAAATAATGTTTATTACGACCACGTAGACGTGTGACTTATTGACCATTTTATTTTACTTTATGTGAGTTACCTGAACTAATATGGGCGCCTACAACATGTTTTACAAACATTGCTTGAAGACCAGAGGGGTAAATGCATAGCACACTAACAGCTGGCTTTCATTTTGACAATTCAACTACATTCATTGCGTTATTTTCGTTGTTGAGCAGCCAAATGTTTCAACCATATGAATCAATGGATTAGCAGTATCCTTCAAAAAGATTCATAATGTGTTTTATAGTGTGTTACGCGATTAGGGTGCCGGTCTCACTCTACGTAAGGAAGATTTTACGTATGAAATATTCCAGAAAAATATTAATAGACGCTGACACTAGAAGTCTAGAACGTAACTATGTTTTAATTTATTATATCGATGCCCTCATAGATATATGATTTATACATTTCTATGGATGCCCTCATTCACTTTTTAACAAAATTCACCCTTTGTTATTATAAGAAAATAACAGTGCCAAAACATGCGTTTATTTTCATTAATGAACGAGAACAAAACTCGTGGAATGATTCTGTCACACCAGAAATTGGAAAACACAATCGAATTTCGCACGTCTTAAGCAGCCAGAGATAAAGTTACGTTTATTATTGTCACGGAAAAAGGACATTGTACGAAACGAACCTTAGCGCTCGTTCAGACACGTGGAAACTGCGCGGTTAGTAACCGTGCGATTTCTAGAGGTTAATTAGCGGAAACCGTGCGGTAACGTTAGAACCAATACGAAGATGCTCATGAAAATTGTGACAACCGAAGGATGTTTATGTTAGAATAGTATATACAGTATCGGGTACTGTGACCCGAATAAATAGTTTGTCGCTAACCACCGCCTTATCTAAAAATTGATTTGTTTTCAAGTGACTCGTTCTACTAGCTCATTAAGGTCCAAAGTTGAACACACAGGCCTTCCAATGAACGCTTACTAAATTTAATTTCCTGCCCATATCCCACATACGCCATAAATACTACACGTCGTTTGTTGTCCCAAGCAGTTGAGTGTTCTCAGTAAAGCTGTATGAATAAACAGAATGATGTTGATTCATATCCTCTTTACCAAATCCGCTTATAGGCACAGTAATCCGTAAACTGTTTGCAGTGTGACCAAGGCCTAAGCCTACGCCTGAAATATTTACAGCATTTATCAGAATGGTGTGGTTATATTTAAGGGTGTGGTACAGACTATCAAACTGTACAACTTTCTCTATAGGACCAAAATAGTAATCGCGAAAAAATTATCAACTCGACCACAAAGGAGACGGAGATTTCTGGGCCTGATTGTAATAAGTTGAAGTATGATTTAAAAAAGGGTTATATTTTTCTACTTCAAAATGTGAAAAATCAACCCAATTTACAATCTGGAAATTGAGAAGTTCAAAGATGAAATTATGGTTATGAATAAAATGGGATATCGATTCAATTATAATCGATTAACCTGAAAGAGTTCATACTATTTAAAAAAAGCTATAAGGATGCAATATTAAAATATTATTGTAACGTTATTGTAGGCAAACGGACTGTAGGCTGCTGCGCCCATGTAATGTCAATAATATTGTACCTTAGTAAAACTAGGTACTAAGATAATATAGTACAGCCTGCACAATTCCTAGATGACCTTCTTGAAGATTAATAAAAAACACTAATAGAAAACTATTTTTATTGTTAAACATCATCTCCTTACCCATGATTTTTACATTTTTGTGTTTTCTAACTTATTTTATAATTAACATCGCGCTTCAAAAATCAGCTGTTAAGTATAGATTGTTACGAACTCTCACTTTTACTAAATCCCTTTTAACTCGGCTCTCACATTGCCAAAATCCGTCAAATTATCAGTGATGGTTTAATATGGTGTGTAGTATAATCTAGTTATCAATTGATACCAATTTCATATTTTCACAACCAGAACTAATTGTGAACACACTATCAATCACAATCTGAATTCATTTTGAAGGATGTTGCTAATCCATTAAATGATAAATGATTTATTTCCTGTAAGTAGGTTTGCACAAACACTTTTACACGTCAATCATATTTTAAAAACTAGATGAGGTCGGCGTTTCCTGCTCTAAGAAGAAAGGCCGAAACAAACTCAGAGGTCACAGTTTCTTTTAAAATCCAGACATAATTTTGGTCAGATTATGTGAAGACCATGTAGATCGATGTCTGAGATGGTATTTTGAGGAAAGAACTACATAGATTGAGATGGCTTCATAATGTTCGAAAAATTGGTCTTCTCAGCAAAGTAAATGTGATTGAACTGTAGAAATGAAAGCCTGTGCTTCTGATAGTGTGTTACGCAATTACCCCGCAGGCTCAAGATTATATGAAAGCGTATCCGTTTACTTTGTGGGACGGCTGATTATTCCTGCCTGATACAAGCTGTATATTCAGCTCTCTATTCACACAAAATACATTTATTCAATTACCCTATTAAGTATATACCTGAATACACTAATATACAATACATAACAATATTGATTTATTACTATATTAACGTAGGTTATTGTACAAACAACGGTTTCTACGAGCAAGTACGCCTTCAGACTGATTTATTTTTAAGACGTTTGATTTATTTTTTCTTACAGTTATGAATTATAGTTATCGCCTTGGGTTAAATTAAGAAAATGAAAATAGACTGAACTTGTAGATTGTATATTCGTAGGCGAATGTGTTAAAATTCATATATGATCGAGAATATCGCGACGCGTGTCCGCAACCGTCGAGGACGTGTCGGCTGGTGTCCTTGTCACTAATAAGAACTATGGACAGATCCTCTATTTCATCTCTTTCGCAGCTTGTCCCTTGTAAGGTAATGAAGAAAAATGAGATATTTAAAGCAGTAACTGTCGATATTTCAATAATAGATTATCACGATTTTTTTTTGTATAAACTGATGTATATATTCCACAAACTATATTATTTGTGATATAAATGTCTATGTTTACAGCCAATCTGTTTTACTTCATACGCCGTAACGTTCCTTCTTCTATAATACTAGCCGATGACTTTTTGATGGGAAAGCAATAAAAAGCTACATACTCGTGCGTAACATGCTTTCAAGCAAGTTTGGGTATCGCGCAGATACACACACAGATACCAGTTATCACAATTTTCAAATATTGTATACTGGAACAAACTTAAAAGTTTGTTACGTACTAACGTCTTAGTAACTAACTTTTATAAACTAGCAACAAAATCTTGTTAACATACAGGAACTGTATAATAACTTCCGTTCTGCACCTCTTTTATAGTATTATTGGACGCTTGAACTTTGTCCAGTCCATAGCCGACAGCTGACATAGCTTTTTCATTCTCTCTTTATCGAGCAAGTTTTGTACGGAGCGAACCATTTTCGTAGTCCGGGGCGGACTGCGAAAATATTAACAAGTTCGAACGCATCGTTTAAGGTGGAACTAGTCGCGAGCTCGAACTCACTGCTCAAAAAGCCAAAAAGCACGCTGTCTCACCTGGCATGGTGTCTGATAGAGACAGTATCTTGAACAGTTAGACGCTAGTTTACACGCAGAACGTCTAGTTCGCACGCACACAAACACCGTTCCGAAATAAATCGCGCGTAAAAAAATACGAAAGTCCTTTGGAAAATCGAGTTAAAAACAACACTGCATAAATCAATTAAATATAAATTTTATATTTGAGCTTTGTGGGTACCGACTTTCTTTTAAAGATTTTACACTTATTTACGCCCAAAGTTACGTTAAAATTAGCAAGAAAAACGAATCTTTGTATCGAATCTTTTCTTAACTTTTGTATGGGTTTTTATTTTACTATTCTGTTTCCGTACAGAATAAGAAAAAACGATATCTTGTTTAACTTTGGATGTACAGACGCCAGCACATCAATCGACTACAATCTGTCAAATTTCTTTAATCTGTCAAGCTCCGCTAATGAGACAATTCATTTTCTATTGTTTCGTCACCGATAGGCGACGCGTGGAGCTTGACCGGTAGATTTTCAACTTTATCGCCAAAGGATAAGGTTCAAAGTTGATTGGGAAAATTTGACAGTTTCGGATAGCTTGATGTGTTGTCGTCTGTACAATGTCAAACAGTGGAGTAATACCCACCCTCCCGAAATTTGTATGGAAAAAATATCGACTAGTGCCACCTTAATACTAACACCCGGTTTCTTAATTTAGATTGTGGAGTTGAGAACTTGTTAAACTCTTAAAACACTAGCATTAGATACTTAGGATAAAAGCCCGCGAGAGTAAAATTTATTTGCAACAACGTAGGAAATGTTTAATGTCACCAGCTGCTTTGATGGAATCACTTTAAGTAATGCTAAAGTAGAGTTTGACAAGTTCTCAAATTTATCAATATTGAAACTGGGTGTAAGTATACGAAGACTTCACAAAATGGTTCACGAGCGAAGTAAATCTATGTTGGGCCAAATATTTGCGTAATTATATTTGGCAGTTTTATTAGAGCTGTGGCTGCGTGATTGTGGGTCGCGGGGCTATTCCCGCGGGATTATTAGTCTGACTGTTTGTTAAAGTCGAATATGGGTACATCGCTAAAACTCTTAACAATAAAAAACCGACCAAGTGCGTGTCGGACCACGCACAATTAAGGGTTCCGTAGTTGGAATGAATTTATCCCAAGAACAAACTTAACGTATTATTTTACCACTTTATCGGCGTGATTAATATGTATATCCATGCCAAATTATAGCTTTTTAGTACTAAGAGTCCCTGAGCTAAGCTGCGGACAGACGGACAGACGGACATAACGAAACTATAAGGGTTCCTTGTTGACTACGGAACCCTAAAAACCAAACGACTATACTTTGTAGTGTTCTTTTGGAAGACGGTTGTTTTTTCTTTGTTACAAATTCATATACCACTACTTGCTATGTAAATAACAGTGACAGGAAGTTATTATATCATCATCAAGATACAGTTAGTGGAAAAAATACATAATTATTATTGAAGCTAATTCAAAAAGTAACTACGACCAACTTGGAAATAACAATCACCGGCCACTGCCTCCTCCTTTTTTGAAGTCGGTTCAAAATGCACGATCAATCTGTACCTAATGATAAGTTATCAGAAACATTCATGCTTAGCAAACAAAGTAATCAAAGTTCTTTGTTCCTTAAGCTATCAGAAAGAAGACAAACGCAACCCATCAAAGTAATTTACCTTATTAATAATAGATAATCTTTCATGATATTCACGAGAGGAAAACGGTTTGTAGTATCAGATTGTGCGGTTGCCAATATCAGACCGCGCGTCTGTAGGTTGTGTAATGCATGGGAGACGGAAATATGTATGTTGTAAAATGTGTATTGTTGCTGCATTTGGGCTGTGCAAGGCCTCACTATGTTATAAGCTATATAGCAAGCCAGCTACTAAGATCATTGTTTGCCTTGTTTTTTATCCTCGCGTGTCACATACATAACCTCATAATACATTTGTCATTGTGACACGCATGTCTTTGCAAACTCTCTGCCTGTAAACCGCTGCGATGAGTTGAGCTTCCCCACATCCTGCTCCCTACAGCGTTCCTTGGTCGTGGAAGGGGGAATGAGGCTGGACACATCGCACGCGGCTTGCTGCTTTCGCACCCTAGTGACATGCGCACCCTATCGCGCCTTCCAGGGTTCTACGTCCCGGCTTTTTACGTCCAGGCTGAGGACAGGGCCTCTACAATTGCTGCACGCGTAACTGAACTTCGCGCTGCATGCGTAGCTAAACTGTGCGCTGCACGCACGACTGGTCCGCGCGCTACCGGCGACCTGCTGCCGCCGCTGTCAGCGGCCTCAGCGGCCTTCTGCAGCTGTGCCGGCAATACCTGCTTTCTGGTGTCCAAGCTTCTGCGTCCCGGAGAGCCAAGGACGGTACCTACCTTTCCCAACTTACACGTGCTAGTGCTCCGAATCAGTGTGTTCTTAGCCGCGACCAAGTCTACTAATACGTTTCTATATAAACCTGCTACGAAGATTATACATATGAACCTTGCCTAAGTCTTTCTTTTATCTAACTCTAGCCTAAAGCCCTAGCCGTCACAGTGCACTCTCTGTTTCTTTACTCTCATAGTCCGATGGGACATCTTCTGTGTAATCACACAGAAGATGCCCGTTGGTCTCGTGATTTGAAAGCATTTGAAATATTATTATCAAATGCTTTGCACCTGATTGTAAAAATACTTATGTCACAGCTCAGTTATAGCAACAACACGTTAATAAAATGCAGAAAAAAAATAGTGTTGTGGAGTATAATTATTCTAAAAATGTGAAAAACTTATTACATAGACCTTCAATTACCCTTTCGCAAAATATAACTAGTTTTGTCGTATCTCGTTTACGGTACCCTATAACTTGAGATTGCTACAGGAGCGAGTTGAGTAATTGTCTGAACAGCGAGTACCTAAGTGATTGAGTTTGCTTTTAATTTTAAAGGCAAATTGTCACAATTAACGACTCAAGACTTTCATTAACGCTGCAACCGTGGTACGTTGGAGATTGAACGGATTTCGAACTCAATAAAGCTATCCGAAACTGTTCAAAGTTCTTTTTATAGTACTTTAGACACCTCATCGCAGAGGCTTGATGGTGTATTAGCTCTCATAAAATCTACAGATGCTTTTTTTGCAGCACATTTCTTTTTATAGTGTTTACTGGATCTCTCCGGCCATGCTTTTCTACATTTTCTCGATCCGACATTTCAGAGATAGTGTTTTTTTGTATCTGTAACTCTCTTTTTTAAATATTTTTGTTTGTACGAGTTCAACTTTTCCGGGTCTTTTTTAATTATTTTAACATAATGTTTTCTCTCATTTTCTCTTTTTTTCTCAATATTTCTTCTCTAGTCTGCGATTTCCATTTTGATTTAAGTACGCATATCGGTTCTGTAAAGAACTGCGAATTATTTCGGTTCTTAAATTATTGCCAAATGTAAGTAAAAATAGAATTATCTACATTAAAATAATGAAAAAACGGTAAATCTAAGGGGGATATCATAATCATTATTTTAAAATAACTACTCTGTCAATAATTCAACTTTTTTTGCACAGTCATCAAGTCCTTGTTAAGACGATTCTAATGAGCCGTATTACGATGGGTTAATCATGCGTAATTTAGGAGTTCTTATGGCCACCATTCGTCTCCATCATCAGACCAGCTCAATCATACTATAATATTGCATTGTCACGTTACTTAAACAGACGTATAAATATTTCATCTCGATTGGTCCCTGGGAAGTTGGTCAAATTTCACTTGCAAGATTTGACCTGTACATACTAACTAACAAACTAACACGCACGGCAAGATAAATAAAAGCTTCTAACGCAGTTAGAAGGTTCATTTAGTGTGAACAGACACAGAACAAGCCTTTTATCACTTCCCTGGAGTGTTCTCACTTTTTGAATGTTTTTTCTCAAAGTCTAGAAGATTGCTTTATTTTATTACAAATACATCATCATCATCTGCCTAGCCTTTTTCCCAACTATGTTGGGGTCGGCTTCCAGTCTTACCGAATGCAACTGAATACCAGTATTTTACATGGAGCGACTGCCTATCTGACCTCCACAACCCAGTTACTGGGTAATACGATACCCCTTGGTAAGACTGGTTGTCAGACTTTCGGGCTTCTGACTACCCGTAACGACTGTCAAAGATCCACGAATGACAGCCGGGACCAACGGCTTAACGTGCTTTCCGAGGCACGGAGGGGTCTCGGTATGTAAAGATGTTCACCTATCCACAGACCAACCGCGGCAAGCGTAGCTTATCCTGATCGATCGACCTGTGCGGCTGTTATTATTTAGCCACGGGTAAAAGAAATACTTGCAATGCATTAAAATGAAATAATATTTTATAATTGAAATGTAACTAGGTAAGTACCATGGTCTGACCCGAACACAACTATCTCCACTAAACGCACGGACACGACCACAGAACACTATTCACGACTGATCGCTGGTCGCTGCTAGAGTGAAACAAAACACAGCCCTCACTATGCTATCGTCACCTCTTTTTTTCTATTGTCCGAGGGGCAACGATACTTGCTAAGTTGCTATTCAATTTCAAAGTGAACAAACTTTTAGGTGACAGGGAAATGATACGCGTCGCCTTTGTTAAGTCGACAAAATTCGGAGAAAATAAGAGACCTTTTTTAGCTTTTCTGGAAACATGTCATATGATTATTATCTTATAATAAAATTATATTACTAAACTGCTTTTTGATTACATGGACTTATATTTTAGATTTTAGAATGTCGCCCTACAGTGCACAGTGAAGTGACAATTTTGCCCATTTTTAGGTAAAGTCGTATAAATATTTGCTTGAGAGAGATGATTTTTAGTGTCCAATTAAAAACCAATATAAACTTTTATTTCATAGTGTCACTTAACACAAATAATTTTAATATATATTATTCTACGACCTGAGCCAACCATAATTCCTCATTTTGTAAAACTAGCCGTATAAAGATGCAGAACGAAAAAGCCGCAAGAACGCGCACTTCCGAGCTTCATCCTACAGAGAGAAATTAGACCTATTTCCGGATTTACAAGAGAGGAGAGAACTCATTTCACTTCGTCGGCAAAATTACAAAAATAATTGCTAAACAGAATTATCCCACCGTCCAAAAATTTACTCTCCAACGTTTTCGTGTCCGGCTGTGGCGTAAGTTTTCGGTTGTATTTAACGGTTGCAGCTAATGGAAAACTTTCAAAATTATAATCGGTCTTCTGATTTTCCCAAGAGTTGTAACCCACAAGTTCACTAGTGTCATAAAACACTGAAAGTAACTCTAACATGTGGACGTCCACGAGTTCAGTATATTACATTATAGAAAAGAATTCAACACCTTTACAGCAGGCAAATGGAATCTATACATTATGTCAGAATATGTGTCGTAAAATGAACGTTCTTATCGCCATCCACAATCCCTGACATGATACATGTATTCTCTATCGAAGCGCAGACACATTTTAGATAAAATAAATATACAGAACTTTTCCAACAATTTTCAATTTCATTTTCTGCGTGGAATCAGTGCTCTGAGTGGAATACCTCGAAAATTTTGTTGTTTTGTAATACATTTTCATTACGTATTTTTGGCACGCTTGTCGGTTTTCTTTATAATATTCGCATTTTACGTACCTTCCAATATATGGATCCAATATATAAATAGCGTAGTACTCGTTAGCGTTATGGTACGACTGAGCGAACAAAATAAATGATACATTTTTGAATCCAATTAACACTTCTTGCTAAAATGTAATTTATCTGTTCAATGGACCAGTCAAGTGTACATTTACAACAACAGTTAAACGAATAGCGTGCGATTTAATTATGTACTACGGTATAAATAAGGTAATCATGCATTAAGTGAATTCGGATGTAAATTGGACATACATCTGTATCTCTATATAAGAGGAAATTAATCTGAAAGCAATGAGGTCTATTTTTAGGTCCAACCGTGCAATTCATCTCATGTCCTATGCGTATCATTCGTGCGCGACCCTCGTTCCAAATCTGTCTTTTTATAACTTCTATAACTACATTCTTGAGATTTTCGTCGATAAAAGTAATCACGAGATAGAAAAATACCAGTAAATAAACAGAAAATGTGCGGTCAATGTGGACTCCTAGCTATTTCTTATTATGTACGAACTGATAAAAAACAAATGCCTCATATATTAAAGGATGGAAAGAGAAGAGCTGCCAAGTGCGAGTCGAACTCGAACTCAAAGGGTTTCGTACTACCGTACGGTAGACGTTTGTATGTATTGCCATTATTGAGATCGAGCAAAAACATTATTTCTTCTAATTACGTCTTTAATTTTTTACTGAATTTTATTTTTATTTGTTGTGCCATAGTAGTTCATACTCTGTGAAAATTTCAAGTGTCTACCTATTACCGTTCGAAAGATACAGCCCTGTGACAGACAAGTTTAATTTTAAGTTAGTAATAGGGTCCCGTTGGCTCCATTTGCGTACAGAACTCTGAAAATTTATGAATATTTATTATTATTTGCTTTCACAATATACGAGCGAAGAAGACGGGCGCTAAAAGCAAACTTCTACGAAAGCAACAGTCTACTTCAGCAAGTTTTTTTTTTACTTAATTCTTGTTTGTTACTGAATATTCATTTTCATCCTTAAAATCGTAAGTAAGTCTAAGTTTAAGTCGTCGTTGGAGAATCGTTGTGTTACGAAAAGCCTATATAATTTTATTAGTTGATACAAGTCTCTGTCAGGACATGTTTTCGAAATTCTAGTTGCTACATTGAAGGATGTTGCAATATACCTACTTACCCTTTGTACGTTAAGCGTATCGAGCAATATTTGAATTACTCATTCAACGTTGCAATAAGCTGCTCACGTAACTGTATAAAGCATTTCTCGAAACCCTCCTGCGTGATATATCTTACAAGACAGCATGTAGGTTTTATCAAGAAATACATAATATTGGAAAATCCCTAACCTTTTTAAGACAAAAGTGACTTTGAAACAGAACTTTATCAGAGTTATATCGTTCAAGCACATTATTGGAAAATGTAATGTATGTTTACGAGAAACGGGTGTTTTAATAACATTTAAATAAATAATTAGGTAAAATGCATTTTAATAAGCTCATTGTTGCTTATTGTGATTCTGATGATTGTGAAGGCTTTTCTTTATTATTCGAGAGTTTGTTTTGCCAGTTCTTTTCGCAGCTAGCTTACTTACTAAGAAGATGTTCTAAGGGTGAGTGAATTCTGGGTTCTGGCTTTAAACTACGTGGATTTTAAAATGGCGATATAGTTTTTTGGCAACAATAAATCTTGCTGATTGATTGAGATACGTGTTAAAGATCCACCATCTAATAATACATCTTGTAATATTAATATAGACATTTAACAGTAGCATAATAATGATGGAAACAGATGAATAAACTTATTTTTTCAATAACTCAATGTCGCGGTTTCTTTGTGAAACAAAACCTCTAAGAAAAAAAAGAAGTAAAAAACCGGGAATGCCCAAGGCATCCAGCGAGTAGCAGCAAAAAACGAAAGTTAACAAAACTGGGGTGGGGATACGCAGAACAAAAAAAAAACAAGAAAATAGCAGAAGAAAATTGAATCGTAAACGCTTATGAATTATTCTACGGCGCGCCGTGTAAATTAGGTATTACTTTATAAATAACAGAAAATTTATGACCAGCAAACATGGTAAGGTTTTCAATAGTTGAACGATGCGGTGCTGCTTGCAAGATATTATCCAAAATGCTCTTTTAGACGAAAATATTTTGTGTACTGTCTTACAAGTTTCTTTTGTTCGACTCAAGTTCTCTGGATGAATACGCAAATCTAGCTTTTGAGTCTCGAGTACCTATAAGATTTTATTTTTTAGGTACCTACTTAATAGATCACAAGTTATATAGGTATCTATAATGCGAAAATAATTATCTGCTGAAATATGAACAATCTACTTAAATATGTCGACTATTCATATTTAGAGAGACGCAATGTTCAAACAAAATTCCGCTATATTAAACAAAATATACTTCATTTTCAAATAAACACGGTTAATAAAATGTTTGGTGTGTCTCGCCAACAGACTTGTACTACAAACAAGATCAAAGATATAAAAAACGTGAAGTAACGTAAATGGGAGTTATTAGCGTTGTAGACGTCACCTGAATTGTGCCTGAATGAAAAGGCACTTTTCGCACATGTCCAACAGAGGGCGAAATACCCTTCAGAAAAAAAAATAGAGCTATCTTTTGTCCTCTTACCAATAGATTCGTTCATTGCCATGACGACGCAACATTTTTTGGTCTCTCAACCGTACTAGTGAAAATCTGAAATTGCTTTTTGTGCTCCGGAGATTCATTGTTAATTTGTGCATTTTTTTACGCATTTCGATTTAGTATATAAGTAACTTTTTTACAAAAGGATTATAATAAAAACGAAGCTTATTACTAGATTCGGGGATATGATACATTTAAATGGAAATCGTATCTGCTGGACCAAAACCAACAATAACTATCGATATTTTCAATGGGTTTTGTCTGGTATAGTGGTTCAGCAAAAATCATCGTAGCTGAGATGACAAAGAAAATTATTCGGTTTTTATATTAAAGAAAAACTGTTGACTCGTCCCTTAAATCAAATTTCTGAGCACTTTATTGGAATGATTTGAATGCAATGAATAATCAAAATTGTTAGCAAAGTCACATAGGCTTTTGTGGATGAATAAATCATATTTTTGGTTGATAAACGGTGTCGATCAATCACTTCTTTTTGTATTTTATTTAAGTTTAGGTATATCATTTCTGACCCTTCTCACCAGAGGCTTTACAAAACCCTAAAATATATCTGTTTGCCTTTGATCACACGAATGTGTCAATATTGCCCCGCGGCAAACGACCTGCTTATTAATATAAAGCTTTTAGGATCAAACCTAACAAAAACGAAAGTGACCTTATCATTTTCATTATGAGATCGAAATTATACATTGACTTACGATTAGTCCAGTTGCAATTTATTATCTCAAATCCAGTCACACAGTGATCAAGCGCTCTCGTAAAAGTCGTTTCTTTTACGATTGCGTTTGGTCGCCGTGTCAAAAGCCTTTGCCTTTGATTCATAATTAGACGAGTGTTAGATGTGCAGGTATAGGACTGGCAACAGTCAAACCCGCTAGTGAATGACACACTAACACCACTAACTGGCACTAAGTTCTTAAACCCGCAGTGTGCCGCTAATCCCCTAATTCTGGCCGCCCATTGAGTGTGGGCTTAGACTGGTCGCTGCACCGCCGCGTAGAAAAACGATTTTTATGGGAATTCGAGTCGGTTCGGCTCAAAGTGACGGTCTAGAAGCTTCAGAATATCTTCAAAAATTTTATCTTCCAACTTCTTAGGCAACGCCAGGTCCCTCGCTAGCATATAAGTAGGTCCGGTGAGAGTGCTTATAAGAATTGCCCTCCGTTTGACCTTCAACTTGTCCGATTCGTCCGTAATATCGTTGGCAATAAACCATTGTTGTAGCCGTGACTTATAACTTATCCAGCCCTGGGATAAATGGTCAAAGTTCGTCAGTATTCCGAGTGAAACACCAAAAGTAGACATTGTGCACTAGTAAATTCGCCCTCGTCGCCAGGTGTCGGGCGGACAACAGACAAACACGCTAGTCAATGACACCTTAACTTTAATAACAATCAACGGGTTACTTAGCCGGGTTGCAGCCGCGGTACGTTACATATACATACACAAAAACGAGTTTAGTCTAATATTTAGTCTAATAAGACGTTAATGAAGAGAGACTATATAAAGGGGTAGCTTCCCGTTACTACGTTAAGTACGTATTCCTGACATTGTGGCAACAAACACCGACATTAATTTAAGCTTGTAAAAGCCCCTCACGGTTTAATTAAAAAGAATCAAGTTTTGCTCGTGTGAACAGTCGAAAACACAAGTAATGCCTTACTGAATATTAAAAGCTCAATTCACTCCTCAGCCTGAAATTAATTTACTCATTGTAAGCCAAAAAATCAAATTGAGAGCAGTGGTGGCCCAGTGGTAAAGACCGCGACTTACGAGTTGTAGGTCGTAAGTTCAAACCCAGACAGGCGCTTTACTTTGTGTAAATAATTTCATCGCCACTACTTTCAAAACAGTGAAGGAAAACATCATGAGGAAACCGGCATGTCCTAGAACCAAAAATTCGAAGACATGTGACATCTACCAACCCGCACTGGGCCCGCGTGATGGATTACGGCCCACTCCCTGTCACAGAGAGGAGGCCTGTGTCCCAGCAGTGGGAACAATATAGGCTGATTATGTTATGCAAGCCAAAAAATTAAAGAATAAATCAAGTTATTTGTGTTACACATATTTTCGTTTCTATCCATTTAACTTTTTAAATTAAGTTTGTACGGGTTACTCGCTTCCAGAGGCAACAAGTAGGGTAACTACTGCGTTTCTCATATTATCTATATACATCCTGTATGTGTTATAAAAATGTGCTACTAAAACGGTTAAAATTGTAAAATGCGCAGTGGTAGACCGCGAAATTCAAATTTTCTTACGTTTTTCGCAATTTGCAAAAAACGTAAGAAAATTTGAATTTCGCGGTCTACCACTGCGCATTCACCTTAACGATGGACCACTATTTACGCCACATTCTGTATATAAACTTGAAAGTCTTGACTGACTGATATATCAACGGACAGCCTACACCGCTGGCCCTAGAGACATGAAATGGGGGGGGTGTGTTCTTTGTGAAGAGTAGGTATCCATTAAGAAAGGGTTTTTCGAAATTTCACCCCTAAGAGGTTGAATGGGGGTGGGTGAAACACGCGGTCGAAGTCGCGGGCAGAAGATAGTTCAAAATAGTGTATGTTTCTGAAACATGATAAACTATTTGTTTTGCAAAACTTAATACAAAGGCCAAAATTGTTTTTAACTTTGATATAATGGAGCCAGTGTAGGTAGTTTTATTGTTTTACTTTGGTGTTCTATTGAAATATTTTGCTACGCAATATTATTACGACGTGGTTTAGAAAAAACCTACGCAATAGTTCACAAGTTCGCACTATGGTAATCATTCACTCAGCTATCATTAATCATATTTTGATGAAAGCTTTTCAAAACCTAGGTTACTATTGTTAATCTTTGAAAAGGAATGCGAAAAAAAGTTAAGTACGCTATTTTTTAAGGTTTCTTGAGAAAAGTTTTATAAAGAAAGAAAGAATAAAGTTTATTTGGACACAAAATACAAAATAAAAATAATGTTTCAAACAAAAATCATGTGTGCCTCACGGCTGCGCCAAAAAGTTTCATTACAGCATTAAATGCCAGACAGATGCTGTCTGACGCTGGTTTTCTAATGAACCTTAAGAGCTAGTTCAGACATGGCGGAATCCGTGCGGATGCAAATCGCGCGGTTCTAAACGCAAGTGTTCAGACAGAGATGCTGTCTGACGCTGGTTTTCTAATGAACCTTAAGAGCTAGTTCAGACATGGCGGGATCCGTGCGGATACAAATCGCGCGGTTCTAAACGCAAGTGTTCAGACAGGCGCAGGCGCGGATGTACCTACATGCGGAGTGCCGTAATCCGCATAGAGTGACAGTCGTTCCAGTTCAATTATGGAAGTCGAAGAAGCAATAGGTATGTGTGTAGGTACTTGTTGCTCCGTAAAAAAAAAAGAAAGAAGAAACGGCAGTATTGGGTGCATCTAATATTACGTGATCGGCTCACCCATGGTCAGTTTCAGACTTTATATCCAAAATTAAGAAGTTTTGAACCAAAATTCTTCAATTATTTGAGAATGTCGATAAATTCATTTGATGAATTATTAGAAATGATCACTGAACAAATTGCATCTAATGATACCCATATGGGGTCAAGCGTGGCCCCAGAAGAAAAACTCGTGAAAACCTTTTTTTCCAAAGAATCCTCATTTTCTCCAAAAATCTCCACCAGCTCCTGCCAAGCTCCGTTTCTAATAATTTTATTAGAATATTCCGCACATTGGATGTCCCACAAAGCAGGTCTCTTTTCCACCTCATCGATGAATAGCTCGGTGTCGAAGCGATCCATTGTCACCGTCCGATACGCGCGGCTTCCGCGGAGCAACTGAACGCGCTCTAGGTACGTCAAGTAAATAGATTCGAGCGGCGACCGCGCGAATTCATTTTCTAGCGGTTGAGTGGCGGTAGCCGCGCGGATTATCAATCCGCGCGGACAGGTATGAACGAATTGTAGGTGCTAATGGAAATAATATCCGCGCGGTCTAACCGCGCGATTTGCATCCGCACGGATTCCGCCATGTCTGAACTAGCTCTTAGGGACAAGTGACGGGGAGTACACACAGTTTCAACATACCTAATACATATTTTTTATACTTATAAATAAATAAATAAAATAGTAATCAAATACATATCATTACAAAACATAAAAAAATATCATATATCATTATGGACTTATGAATAAAATCTCTTCAAATGGCAGCTCGGGCTTGCCTGCTTACCAGTGAAAATTTAATAATCCTCCAAACAGAATTATGGCCGTGATAGCCAATCTCAACGGAGACCAGCCATCTATGCGGGACATATTATAATGCACAAGTGTATGCGCAGACACAGGTGGACTCACTCTTCCATCACTCTGATAGTCTCATCGGACGGCAATCCGACACGACCAGAGAGAGATCCAGCGCAGGATCAACGGCTTTACGTGCTTTCCGAGACACGGGGGTTTCACACCGCCAACTTTGAAACTCAACAAACCAGGCTGTTACTGAGAAATCCCCAATGGAAAATCCCAATAACACGTTGCCAGACCTGGGTATCGAACCCATGACCCCACGCTCAGCAGTCGTGCTTGCGACAACGAGACCAACGGGGCATTTGGATCTAAAGTATAGTAAACAGAATAAATCATCGAAGAAAATCCCATTCGTAGTACGGAAGTTACGTAACTTCCCTCCCAATAAAGGTGCAAGTAACTAACACAACAACAAGGGAAAAGCCATTAATGAAAACTTTACCTTCATAAATTTACTTGTACCTGAGCGCCATACAACAAAGTTTATCACTTTCTACGCAAAATTGAATAACTACATCACAAAGATCAATATGTACAGTATATAGAAGAGTATGTATGCAGCATCGTCGGATATAGTTGCAGTTTAGTAACAAACCGATGGATGTTGTCGACTGAAATTTAATTTGATAAATGAGCTGTTTGTTTTCTATTAATAAAATAAAATTTTATTCGAGAACATCCATCAGTTTCTGACTAAACTTCAACTATATCCGACGATCCTGCATACTTATCTCTTTTGTTGACTGTACCTACGTACCTACTTTTTGTCGGGTTATAATGCCAGAAAATGAAAAGCGTCAATTTGAACGTATAACATTGGAAAACATCGGGTATCACTTCACTTTGCGTTGTTTACTTCGTATGCAATCCATACTATATATAGGTATATAATATTATACAGGTTGTCCAGTAAATAGTACGACATATTTCAGGGGGTGATAACTTGAGTCAATACCTACCAAAACAACACAATATATGTTCCGCGAAATGTAACTTTTTTTTTCACCACTGTAGGTAGCGATAAGAAAACCGTTCTGCGAAAATTTAAACAAATAATGGTATTTCTTGAAAAAGATCTTGTTTTTGATAGAAAAAAGACTTACCAATGAGTAGAGTAACTATTCACAAATAATTTGATGTAAAAAAAAAACTAGAAAATAAATTTTTCATTACGAGATACTTCAAAATCTGTTTCAAGGTAGAGATTTTTCGATATTTCGGAAAATTTTGTATAACTGTAAATCCGTAACATTTTGCGGAACATATATTTTGTTGTTTTGGTACGTATTGACCCAAGCTATCACCCCCTGCAATATGTCGTACTATTTACTGGACACCCTGTATATGCGAAAGTGTGTCTGTCTGTCTAGACAGTCTGTTACGTTTTCATGCTTAAACCGCTGAACCGATTTAGATGAAATTTGGTATAGAGATAGTTTGAGTCCCGGGAAAGGACATAGGATAGTTTTTATCCCGATATTCCCACGGGATCAAAATTTATGCGGGTGAAACCGCAGGCAGCTGCTAGTTTAGTTATAGATGATAAATCGTCCGACGAGGAAAATTATACATAAAGGACCATGCTTGGACAGCGCGACCTTGTTTTGTTGTTTCTACCTGGGGAGGACGAAAGGTTATATCGGACTCTTACAGACTATAATAATCCAACTGCGTTTCTCTTGCTGCCATGAGTCGGAAGCACGTGAATTCGCAGGTGCGCTCGGGCGATCATTAAACGCGACGTTTTTTTATCGCAAACTGGTTGCTCAACTCTCAGTGCTAAACAGTACCTATAAAATCCAGTGCGCGATAATAAATCGCCCGTGGTTACGAGGGCTTACGCGCACATGTTCCGAGCCCCACCGCGTATCGTCCTGTCATGCTTTAGACCTGAACCTGACCCTGAACCTGAACCAACTATTAGGATACGAAAATAAAATTATCGTGATTACTTTAGTTTATCAAAACTAGCTTAATTAGTTACAGGATGATTTTTACCGCAGATACAAAATCAAAAACCGATGCTGAATCGATACTTTGTGATTGTATCGCTACTGAAAATTCGACAAACGGCCATATGTAGCGATACAGACGACCCTTAACCGCAACAAAAAGACGTCGTGGGCGATCCGCCTAAACGATTTGCACAAGTTACAACGTGCAAAAAAAAAGTGTTGCCATTTTTACAATTTTAAAATTATTTTAAAGAGTTTACGTTCACTAACGTATAAAATAGTCTTAACTACAATTTCTTAAACAGTACAATATTGTAAAAACATTTTTTTTAAAAAAGCTTTTATATAAATTTTATAAAAAGAAGAAAATAAACTTTAAATTGAATCAAACCCATCAATTTATTACATTACACAATTTATATGATATAAAAGCTTGTCCCGAGATTTACTTGTGTTTTTCGCTTTTACTCAGCTGAGTGAATGTGGAAAACATGATCACTAACCAAATCCAATTACATAATGGGTTTCGATTAAGCACTAGGAAATGGTGAAGGGGGTTTTTGATGAATGTCTTATGTACGTTCAAAAATGCTGATTCTCAGCCTAGTTTGAATAAATGAGATTTCGATTTTTGTTATAATGTTGTTACGAGTAGGTAATCAGAAGCCCAAACGTCTGACAACCAGTCTTACCAAGGAGTATTGCGTTACCCAGTAACTGGGTAATGGAGCTCAGATATGCAGTCGCCTCATGTAAAGTACTGGTATTCAGCTGCATCCCGTTAGACTGGAAGTCGACCCCAACACAGTTGGGAAAAGGCTAGGCAGATTGATTGATGGATTTTGATTTATGTTTCTATTTCTTAAACTAAAATTCAACCGAAAGTAATTTGAAAATACAAATATGTATAATAACATAAGCCACAAAGGATGAAAATAAAAAACTCTTAAGATTGTTTGTCTTATTCCTAATTACGGGCTGACTCAACCAATAGACAACGGTTGTTATCAAGAATCGTTAGCGGTCTAATTGAACTACTAACTTTAACTTTCCATTGACTTAGATGGAGCGTTTGAGTTTCTTAACTAAATATATTACTGAAGACCAGTTTTGGGATTTTTTTAGAGGTATGGGGGGAGCAGTTTGAAAAGTTCCTCATACTTCATTAAAAAGGGAGGATCTCCCGATTAGATGGTTGCGTTTCATTTCACATCGAAAGTCGATTATCCTAAAATGAGAAAAAAAATAGGTGTGCTTTGTTGAACCTTTCGGGCAGTACAGGCAAAATGTTACGTCAACGATATATAATCTTAGCTCGTTGAGTGCCGCTATCTTCACAGACCTGATGTCCCCCATCTTAAGAAGCTTAAGATAACAATGCTATAGAGGCGTAAATCCAATACCAATTTATCAGTATTAGATCCCGATACTGACATTCCCCTCAGGTAGTGCTGGGGCGAGATGCATTTAGAACTACAAACTTAATTTAAGGGTGTCGATTCTTCGACCTTACGCGTTTAGAAGCGACAGGAATTTTTGTGCAGACGGGAGTTGTTACGTCATCGCGCTATTCCAAAGGGAAAAAGATTAAATCGACGACTTTGTACTTCGTTTTTTTGGAGTTTAGGAGGAGAACATGTTGGCATAGGTGTAACCTAGCATACGGAGAATACAATTCATGTGAAGGTCAATTTTATTTCATTCGTTTGTTGTTTTTTCTAAATAGCACCAAAACCAAGTTCCCAAAGGTATACATACCCGAATTAGTATTATTCTACTAATTCGGGCATGTAACCGTAAAGTACTGTAATTATGTGTTTAGTTAACGAAAATATTTGCCGAATCCAACCCCAAAATGGTTGGGAAAACACTAGGCAGATTATGTTGAGTTAACGAAAATTTTCCTTTTTTGCTCACTGGCCGTGACCTAATAGTTATCTCGCTTTACCATACTTTCTGTGGAACCTAATCTAGTTATTAAACACCTCACTAGGGAAAAATGCTAGGAAAAAGCTCCGACATTTTTTGTTACTATGTCAGCACGTAAATTAACAACGTTTTTCTAGAAGACCACTCTGGCAGACAATTTTCTAAAGAAATCTACGACTTTCATATATGATATAATTTCTACTAGAGAAATGGCAACCATAAAGTATATGAATTTCTGAACACAATGTGGTATTTCAAAAATTGCTTCTACTACGAGTATAATATCTAATTCTTTATTTAAAGCCATACAAAACCAAGCTCGCTTTGACATATTTACGCTTAGTGACTATGTTTCCACTATAAGTAAATTCAGGGAAATTAATTGTTAAACAAATTTACTACTAAAGCCTCGGGAACGACAGGACGTCTTTCGGCTGAAATAATGCTGATGAATTTGACTTCTAAATTAAAATTTCCGTGTATTCAAATCACAAATTCTTTGACATTTGTATAAAATGGTTATAACACGTAGGGTGACAATTTACTTCACAGCTAATTTTTCTGACTGCACCTAAACTTAAGTTTTCAAAATTAATCTTCAAAAGCAAAAGGGACAAACATTACCTTTTTAACACAATAAAAACAAATTGGAGCCAATTTCATAAGAAACTCACCCAATTAAAATCAATAGTCAAATAGATATTGAAAATAATCAATAATTACATAAAAAGCATAACCGAAACATTTGATGAAACTTTGACAAAAATTTTAAATATATGAAATACTTACAAATACCATGGTGGTCCAACGAGCTCGCTGATATGATGTTAACACTAGGAGACGTCGCATTCGATGCGCTGCAGCAGTCCGGAGAGCGAAAGTCGTCGAGGAGCACCTGCAAGCGAAAGAAAATTGTGAGTTCCAAGCCAAAAAGACGCCGATTACAAATTGGGAGGAATCCTGCGAAAAGCAGGATAAGGAAGGAACAAGGAATATGGCATCTACAGGGTTATAGGACGGACCGCTTAAAAGTCAAGAAGACTTGATGTTGGTAAAGGATGGCATTCCTCTCGATGGCAACGTTTCGGCTTCACGGCTGACGGCAGCCTTCTATTCCGAGGACTTGGAAGATGAAGATAACGGCGACCATCGTCAGAAGCGCCGGTCGTGTAAATGAGTGCGCGCATGAAGAGCACTATGACGCACCGTTTACACATCTTCGTGACTACCGAGTATTTTTTTTATAGAACCTTCTATTTATAAAGCTAAGGTCTCTTATTCCTGCGGTGGCCGATACATAGTGTTCGCGATATACCGTCTAATGACGTGACTGAAACTTATTTGGTGAAAGTAAGTTGGTGTGTTTCTCTAGAGAGCGTTTTTGACACCGTAAAGTCAAACTTTTTTTTTTTTTGTTTTTGGGGTTGAAAATCCTCATGGATGCCCTCCGCCCTGGGGCGCGCGGAGGGGCCTGTCAGTCGCGGAACATACGATCCTTCCGCAACCCCCGATTGGTGCTGGCCCGCCACTGCATGCCTCCTCGGGTCAGGCGGGAATGAAGTGTTAGACTCCCCCGCGACGTCTGAGAGGGGAGCGCGTGGAACACTACGCGCCGATGCAATCATTTTCATGACGGCCGTCACTGTAACACTACTTAACATATAATTATAATTAGCATATAATGTTCTCACTGCTGGGACACAGACCTCCTTTCGGTGAGAGGTCGTGTGTCATAATCCACCACGCGGGCCCAGTGCGGGATAGTAGATGACACATGTCTTTGGTTTTAGGACATGCCGGTTTCCTCACGATGTTTTCCTTCACCGATTCCCTCACCGACAAGCGCTTTACTTTGTGTAAATAATTTCATCACCACTGCACTGCTCTCAAAACACTACTTATGTGTTTAAGTCATCCCTGAAGAAATAACACATTTATATTAATAACAATTAATGTTTTCCTAGTTCCCAATCTGAAAAGCATTTTGTTTTCTTTCAGCGGACTGAATTTTCTTTTGAATGCTATTTACTGAGGTCTAATGAAAAAGGCAAATTTTAATGACCAAATTTGGTCACAATACTCAAGTTTATGTCCGTTGGCGGTATTAATGTACAAAATAAAATGAGTATCTAAGTACGTACTTCTCATAAAAAGCTTTAGACAGGGGCCACTTCGCGTGTCAAAAAAGTTCCGCCTTTTCACGTATACGGGAGGTTATTTCGAATAAAAAGAGGGCAACTTTTATGCCATTTTTTAACTTGGTCCACATAGCCAAGATAAAAAATAATTACTTTTAGACACGCGCGGTTATTAACATATTGAAGGACACTGAACGAGACACAACAGACGTTTTATTGCTATTACGTCGAGGGGCGTTAATTGTCCCCCAAAGTGTGACAAGGAATAAGCGATGACCTATTTTTCTTTCTTTCTTATCACCACGCTTGTCTAGTAATGCTAGCGATTTCAGCCAAGTCTGGGGTTAATCACGATGTTTAGACATAGGCCTCCCCCAAGCACCACCTTCAGCTTCGACTGGTTTTGTGCTTCCCGCATCCAGCGGGTTCCTGCGGCCTTCACAAGGTCGTCAGATCACCTTTTATTTTAACAAAAAAAAAGCCTTGCTTAGTGAGCTTCACCTCTAATCAATTTTATAAAAATAAAATCACTCGAAAAAAAACACTGATTAAAGTGATTTTATTTTGACCTAAAATAATAAATTGCCGGCACATTAGTGTATTTTCGTTAGCTGATTATTTTTCTTGTCAGTATCTAATGCGTTTTTCCTATATATTTTTTTACCATCATCCTTATTTTGGTGGTCTGAATGATTTCTAAAAGTTTGTCCATCTATTTTAATGGGACCTTATATGCCTTTTTTGACTAATACGTAGTTTTTTTTAAGTTAACCTACTTGTGTCAACAAAGCCCGCCACCAAATCTTTCCAGACATCCTTTTTTCGAGCCACCTCGATCCGATCTTCTAGTATTGTTGTTCAAAATTAATGTATGAAAGTTACTCGCCAAACCAGTTTAAACTTAAATAAGAGCTAGTTTGTTCAACAAAGGTGAAATCATGAACTGAGCGTATAGCGCCAGTTTTCGAGATTGTGCGAATGAAAGCCTTGGGAATTTGGGAGATGTTGCGTGGCCATAGTTTGCCGCGACCTTAACTTATACGAAGCTTTGTGGTATCCTCCTTCAATAGAAAACTTAGTAGTATAAACAACATTATTCAGTGCGCATGTGTAAATTTATTTATGTTTGTACATAATATAAGTTTCTTACTTATGTGAATAAATAAATATTAATTAATAGTAAGTATGTACTCGTCAATGGAAAATGTCTATCTCTATTACTATAATTGTTACCAAGTCGTTACAAAAATACTGAAGAGTAGCATAGTACTTTATCGTTACTGTGTGCTTAGTCACTGCGATTAATTCGGCTTGTGCGTGGGTGGTCACAGTTCCAAGATACCCTAACCCATATGGTCGGGAACCCTAGCTTAATTACTGCGACCAACTATGAGAAAAGGCCAGAAAGTTAAAAAGAGGCTCAATTATTTAAAAAATGTGCAATCACTAGAAGCGTAAAAAGTTTTTATTGGTTCATTAATTAAAAAACGTGTATCATTAGAAGGTCAATAAGTTTTTTAGAGGATCAGTTAAATATTTCTCATAGAAAAATCTTGATTCCGGAAAACGAATACCTACTTAGTATTGTGGTTGAAAATGTATACATCGATGCCTTAGTTCACAATGGCACTAACTACAAAATTTTTAAATTTTTACTTTTTTTGAAAAGGTTACGTTTAAACTAATATTACAATATTGAGATATGATGGAGTAAAAGGACTAGTCTTATGAATAGATGCATATTTTTTTGCTATTTTACTTGGATTTTCTACTGTTCTCGTTTAAACTTGTAAAAACTTTAAAGCTCTCTCCTCAAAAATGTAAATTTCGTAGTTAGTGCAATTGTGAACAGCCGAAAGACGTCCACTGCTGGACATAGGCCTCCCCCAAGCACCTCCGACCGGTTCTGTGCTTCTCGCATCCAACGGGTTCCTGCGGCCTTCACAAGGTCGTCTTTCTATACCATTTTTTTATTGTTTCAGTTTACAAGCATTTCTTGAACCATTAAACATACCACACAAACCATCGCGGGTTTAACAGCGGTTTGGCCAGACACGGCAACTCGGTGCCACTACATATATATTAATTATTAATAATTAATGAACAATTAGGTTTTTTTTTGGATCACACTGCAATCTAGAAAGTATATTTTTACCCGACTGCGGCGAAGCCCAAAAGGAAGGTTATGTGTTTAATACGAGTACCTATATTTCGAGGCCATATCTGACTAATATTTTTAATAGCATAAGTGCATGACTAGAATTTTTTTCCAATTACACATTCACAATGAAAAACATGTGAGCGTCTTTGTGATTCCCTAAAAGGGTTTCACAAAAGAACCTTGCAAAGATAAATGATGGCAGTGAGTGAGTGGTAGTTGCGAATAAAGTGCGGCGTCCTATAATAATGGTTCTATTTGTTTCCATGATACATAATACGTCATTTTAAATTGCCATTGCGAAACAGCAGCAGAAATTCAGAAATCATTTTAGTCAGTATTAATGATTATATCAATGATATTATTATTTAGGATATGTATATATCTGTGTAACTGTTTTAGTATATTGTAAACTTATTATTGCATCAATGACGATCCCATTTTATGTCCAGGTAAATCACTGTCCAATGTCCATTCCAAGGTTGCCTGGAAGAGATCGCAGAAAGCGATAAGGCATAATTTTTAGTATTCGCAAAAAAAAATGTTATGTATTTTTGTGGACGATAAAGTATACATAAAAAAATAAATAACGACTATGCATAAAACAATATGGTATTTAACTACAGAAAGGAGTATTTTATCTAATTTAAACATGCTTCAACTCTTCAGGATAATATAGAACATAAGTGGTGGTATTTTTTTCGTACGCTTTCAAGTGTAGCATTCTTCTTGTCGTAACTCTCCTCCAAGCCTTTAATCCTGTGAATAACTTCGAAGGTGAAGCAAAAAACACATCCTACTTATGTACTATTGTAATGTGAGTAATTCATATTGTGTGTAGGTAGGTAGTGTAGGTACTGTCTTGCGAGGCAGAGTTGGATTGGATTATATCATATCTTGAATTTGGAATGTGTTTGTCAGGTTGGATTACAGTGGTAATGTGCTTGCTGTTCGTCATCTGTTGACCCAACTGAACATAGATACAGGAGCAGAATTTAATTTGAAAGGAAAGGCCTATTTGATTTGATGTTCATTTTAAAAGAAATTTGTCAGCTTTGGTATCTAAGCCAAATCCAACCAACAGAAAATCAACATTTTGATATACAACCTTCGCTTATTTATCTCTTTTTCTAATAGAATGGCTCGGAAATCTTTACTTGATTGGCTTTAGTAGTGTCAGTAGTGACAAGTAGGTAGCTAATGTCGTGAAAGCTGTCACATCGCGATTATTCCGAAAATATTCGATCTCGAGACACCTTTCGAAACACAATTTATCAATAAACAAGACTTGCTGATGTTCAGTTTACGACCTATATAATTTTATGACCAATATACTTTTTGATAGAATTGTTTTAATAGCGTCTCTTATTGGCAGTTTCGCAAAGAAAAAGTGACGGCGACTGACCGTTTGGTCGCGTATTAATAAGTGTGATAACTACCCTCCTTTACGAGCATTCTTTATCGGAAACCGAAAAATTCCATTCAACTTCGGTTTAACGTTCGTCGCGTATGTACCATCATTTTATGATTGCTGTAGGTTATATTACTAGACCATGATGATTGAATTACTGTATAAAAGCTTATTATTTTCCACACTTTACGTTACGAAAACATATTTTTATATGTCTTATGTCATACATTTAATTAATGGAGTAGCACCATGACTTCTATTTTTTTTTTGTTCGCGAACATTCTCTCCAACAAATTAAAAGCTTTGTCGAACTCTAGGAGAAAATCAATGTGGCTTTCGACCTAATCAGTCCACAATAGACTAAATCTCTCTGAGGAAGATTCTTGATTCATTGGATATAATGTGAACACACACCACTTTAGGGCTACGTATGACAACACACGCCGTAATTTCTTGTACCAGGCAATGGCCGAAATTGGTTTTCCCATGAAATTAATATCCCTGACCGAAATGACAATGGAGCACTCTCAAAGCGTAGTTAGAGTACAAACAGACTGTCAGAACCATTTTGAACTCATGACGGCCTTAGATAGGGATGCGCTCTACCGTTTACTTTTCAATATTTATCTTGACAAGTGTATCCGAGACTTCAAGAGACAGCGGGCAGCATCATACTATCACACTAATATTATAAAGGCGAAAGTTTGTGGGTGTGTTTGTTATTTTTTCATGCACAAACGGCTGAAATTTGGATGAAATTTGGCACACCAATAGTTCATAACCAGGATTAACACATCGGGTACTTTTTATCCCGATATTCCCACGGGATCGATACTTATGCGAATAAAACCGCGGGGTGCTGCTAGTATTTTATAAATCCATCCAAGTTATGCAGACGACCTGGATGCGATCGGTAGGAGCCTGTTTATAGTGGAGTATGCTTTCCGGGCTCTGGCAAATCCATCTGCGGGGGCTGCTCTTCAAGTGAACACGACTAAGACTAATAAATAAGAGTGTCCAAAGATCTTCACGAGCCGCCGTCCGATATTACCATTGACGATAACACCTTTGCCTATGTCAGCAAATACATGTATCTAGGCTCCTTAGTGAGACAAAAACGATTTAAAAAAAATAAGCAAAAGCAAAGCAGGAAAATAATTTTCGCCAATAAATGGTAAGGTATTGTCGTTCAAAATTACTCTCAAGAAGCCTTAAACTTCTCCTTTATAAGACCTTACGAAGACGAATATTGACATACGGCTCGGAATGCTGGGTACTAAGCAAAAAAGACGAGAATTCTGTTAGTATTCGAACGGAAAATCATCAGGCGCATATTCGGTGCAGTGCTGGAAAACGAGCAATGGCGAACGCGGTAGAACCACGAGCTCTACGAGATGTACGACGAGCCTAATGTAATTAAAACCATCAAAATAGGACGTCTTCGATGGGCAAGACATGTAGCAAGACTGGACGAGACCAGAGCACCCAAACGTTTACTGAATAGTAAACCGGATGGCCGGAGAAATCGAGGGCGGCCTAAGCTCAGATAGTTGGATGGCGTAGACCAAGATTGAAGTGACAATTTGGAGAGATAAATCCGGGAAAAAGTCACAATGGAGGAATATACTTGACCAGGCTTAAGCCCACCCGCGGCTGTACAGCATTAGATAATGATGATGAGGATAACTGAAGAACTTCCTTAATTATCTTGTTTATGTTGATTGTGCCTAATTAGGTGTTAAGCAATCTATTTACGTTT
Source organism: Hydraecia micacea (assembly GCA_914767645.1). Taxonomy (NCBI): domain Eukaryota; kingdom Metazoa; phylum Arthropoda; class Insecta; order Lepidoptera; family Noctuidae; genus Hydraecia; species Hydraecia micacea. The sequence goes on along the minus strand of OU611783.1, from coordinate 11,851,617 downwards.
GTGAATTAAGTACTTGCCATCATATCGATAATTCGGCAAATTGCCGAATAGCATAACTACCATCGATAATCCTAATTATTCGCTTATCTTGCTTATTATGCTTGTGTATAGTTAATTCAAAGGATTTGTCGGGAGTTCGGGATTAACGCAAACAGTGCTCGGTTGAGTGCACCTTGATTTAACATCAACACGAACTGTTTACTTTTACACGTGTCTGAGCCAACAAATTATTTTGAAGTTATTGCAAAAAAAAAATGTTTGTTTCAATTACAAAGAACATTTCGATACATAGGAGATCACCTTTTAAGCAAGGAATTGCTTGTGTGGAAATGCTATGTGTTATTACAATAGACATCGCGGTTTGCAGATGGCACGTGCCTTCGTTTCAGAGGGAAATACTGCCAAGCAAAGGGTTATCCGGCGAATTTGAGGACAATGCGAAGCGCATAAGTACTGCCCATTGTTCTCAAATTCGCCGGCTGTTGTGAGACCCAGGTGAAGTAATCGAGTTATTCCACTGTGCGAGTCACATCCGCTACCCATAGCCCATACATAAACTATTGGTGACCTGCGACTTCATTTGCATACAAAGGTCAACCTCTGATTGTTTTCAAATGTCCTTTCTTAGCACAGTATTCTAGGAAGATGTTCAAGCATGAATCTTGATTTAAAACCACATTCATTCAAGTATATTTGCGGAGCATTGGTTTATAATATGGATTTGTCTTACTAATTTCAAGTTTCTATAGTCATATTAATCTATTTCTAAAGTAGTTAAGTGTATATTTATAGTGTGTCTCACAATCGCTCACGGAGCTGTTACGTTTAAAAAAACATAATCATTCAACTAACATTTCACTCACATAAATCGGGATTGTCAATTTTTCAACAAATATTTATGCCAACAGGAACAGCGACAAGCCTGTTTTAGCGTTCCGTGCCAAAACTTACTCGTATGTTTTCAGTCGGGTGTCAGCCTGTCAGTCACAAGTGACTTTGTCAGAGAATATTTGTTATAGGAAAGCCAAAATTGGATATACCTACTTGATAAAAAGAGGGTGTTGGAGGCCCACTTGCGCGTTCATGGGTCATCCTAAATAAACAGCTAACTCAGGATTAATCAAGTCATTCATCTTGCGCCACCAAGAGTTAGAGGTAAACCAAGAGTAAAATTTTTAAATATTAAACCCACCGATGTCTCCCACATTGGTAGGTTTAATATTTACTAAAGTCTGGACTAGTGTTAGTAATGTCAAAATAAATTGCCCCTATAAATAAATGTAAATGCTAAAAAACTTTAAACAATTATTTTTTTCTTATTTTCGTCGTTTTCGTCAATCAATAAACTAAACCTCCATGGCCACCACATACAATACGATTAAAATTAAATGTGTAATGTTATAAAATTCAAAGACAAGAAAGTATTACGTATCTTATTGTAGTGTAAAAGAGATGGGTATATAATTTTCGTTCATTAATTTTTTATCGGAATACATATAGACATTGCAAATCTATTTCATGTTTCTTCGATTGAACTGCAATGTTCCCTACTCAAAACACACTAATTAATCAGGTTAACTAAACCAGTGCTATTTTTAGTGGCGTAACGCGTCATAAGACTTGAAATGTAACTTAACTCTTAACTCAGAGTTTAAAAACTCTTATTTATTCATTTAACCCGACTAAACGTGCAAGTAAGCCTAGAGGTAACCGGGATAGCGGGATCGTCCGAAAGGGTTACCGCTGCCCCAGAACATAAAGGGCTAAGGAAGGAACACGGGTGGGTTTTAGTCAGTAAGAGTCTGACACTCCCTTCCGCTCCACCCAGAGCGGGAGAAGTCATTAGATGATATCCCATCCAAAAAAAAAAAGCCTAGAGGTAAAGTTAAAACAGTTCTTATTAACCACACTGCTCGACTAGATTTTGACATACGAGTATCAGCTGACTCGACGGGATGTTGCGAATTAAGTCATGAAATTCAGGATTTCACATCAACTTTCAGCTTTAGAATTTATTAAGAAAAATATGTTACCGCGCCTATTTTGTATAATAAGTTTGTGGCAAATCTCTTTTTACTAGCTGAGGTCGCTCAAACCGTGTAATTCTACTGCGAAAATTGTATAAAATAGGTATTTCTACACCTAACCAAAAGATAGGCAACTTAATTTATAATGTGACATCTCTGTCCGGACAACCTATGTAGTTACAGTTATACCCGTGTTCACAAAACAATATCACTAAAAGTAAAATGTTTACTCAAAATAAAAGAATTCAATCAAAGGCAATGTACAAGACAGTTAATAATTTATACACAATGAAGGAATAACAGTAACGGGACCAAAAAAGGTAAGGCTCATCCATTACAATCAAATAAAACGAAACCGTATAACGTATTTATGTAACGTATAACGTACAATATATATTCACAGAAGATTCGTGTTTCATCTATTCTATCTAAAATCATCTCGGTCGCGGGAATTGAACGATAAAAGTCCAGGAAATTTGAAATATGTTTACAAATCGTGTCCATTCGGATGAACCCTCGAGTTAATATCGTTCCCTCGTTATTTGTTTTGTTTATTTATCGACTAGCTTCGGGCTCGCGACTTTGTCCGCGTGAAATTTCTTGTTCCCCCGACCCACAACGTCGCATCGTCCGCGCTATTACTTTGCTTTACCTTGGCGTACTTCCCGATTATTTTCTTTTTCTTTTTGCTCGGCTCTTAAGGGCCGTAGCGAGAATGTTTAATAGACTATAACCTTCCTCAATAATTGAGCTATAACATGCAGAAAGAATTTTTCAAATCCGGCTGGTACTTCTGGAGATTACCTCCTACACAAACAAAGAAATTTTACATCTTTATAATATTGGTATAGATTTTTGATACAGTTTGACACATTGGCTTGGCAACCGCATACCTACCTATATCAGCAAAGATACGCTAAAGATTACTCGAAATCATAAAGACCATGACTTCTCAGTGATGAAATACCTAACGGACACGGAAAAGAAAGAATAAGTATGCAAGAAGTAATTGTTTCTGTTTTGACTTTGGTTTAGTACATTTAAATGCATAATGGTAAGATCCCTTAGCAAGCGGAAAAGCTTGCTTATATATGGAAATACCTAGCAAGCAAAAACAACCTCGTTTTTTCTGCTAAGTAGCAAGAAAAAAATGAGGTTCCGTAGTTTGAAGATAAGATATAGGGACCCAAATAAGGGGGTTAATTCGGTACAGACGTACTTCGTCATGGTTTCAGTACTACGGACACTTAAATTATTGCGTTAAATATGCTCCCAGAGCAGAAATTAACATGGAAATTGTGTGGCAACTTTGCACCTAAGAATAATTATTACGAAGGTCTGCTTGCAGAATTATTTATTAAATACAACAGAGCTAAACATATAAATAATACTCAAATAGGACTTTATAGCTTGCACCTTCAAACAATTATCAGAACTATAAATATATTTAAATAATTATTCATAATTATAATTTTATTTATCTAGTCATCATCATTATCTGCCTAGCCTTTTCCCAACTATGTTGGGGTCGGCCTCCAGTCTAACCGAATGCATCTGAATACCAGTATTTTACATGAAGCGACTCCGACTGCCTATCTTACCTCCACAACCCAATTACTGGGTAACAAGATACCCCTTGGTAAGACTGGTTGTCAAACTTTTGGGCTTCTGACGACGTTACTAAAAAACCTTTGAGTTATTTTATTATAAGTATTGCCCTGTGATACTATAATTGGAAGGCAAAGGCATCGTCTTACACAGAGAAGAAACGTGCATTTTATCATCTATAACACAGATTTCTCTCAAGTACAGACGCCAGCACATCAAGCTACTACAATCTGTCGAATTTCTTTAACAGATTTTCAACTTTATCGCTAAAGCATAAGGTGCAAAGTTGATTGGGAAAATTTGACAGTTTCGGGTAGCTTGATGTGCTGGCGTCCGTACATATAAATAAAAACCATAAACAAAAAAAGGCAAATGATAAGCAATTAATCTCTTAATATTTAAACTTTTTTTCTTAATAATGAAACTTCCTTTTCTCTAAAATTTAAACTAAGTAAAACGGGTGCGTCTCATAACGTATAAACTCATTTGGTCTAATTTCATTTTATTATCGTTCATAAGATATAATCAACGTGAGATATACCAACTGTTGATATAATTTCTTTACATATAACATTTATTTATTCTAAAACTTAATTAGTATAAGGTTATTTGATATAACGTTTATGTAATCGAAAATCATTTGGTCTAACGTTTAATATGTATATTGTTTATTTAATCGAAAATCATTAGGTCTAACGTTTAATATATGTATATAAAAAACGTCATTATGGTTAACACCCCGACTCAGGTTACCCCGACTCGGGATCCTGCCGTTTTGCCTAAAAGATTTTTACAAAATTTCATTATCCAAACAAATTTTAGCAACCTTTATTTATACCAATGAAATATTTGGAATGATTTTAGTACGCACATTTTCATTTGGTCAAATTTTTACTCGGCAAAATATTACCTGGGACAATGTCATTAAGGCATTTGGTCTTTAATAAAATGATTTATTAATATTATTTTATGAGCGCCAGATCCCCTCTATTGTTGGTGAATCATTTGGGTTAGGTTAGGTTAGAACTGCGACCATTAAAGCGCGAAGGCGAGTGAGCGAAGCGAGCGTGCCGCGGTAGCGGCCGCCGAGCGCCAGATCCCCTCTATTATTGATGAATCATTTGGGTTAGGTTAGGTTAGAACTGCGACCATTAAAGCGCGAAGGCGAGCGAGTGAAGCGAGTGTGCCGCGGTAGCGGCCGCCGAGTGTCAGATCCCCTCTATTGTTGGTGAATCATTTGGGTTAGGTTAGGTTAGGTTAGAACTGTGACCAGCGAAAGAAAATATTTTTATTCGAAAGAAAATATTTTTATTCAAAAGTAAACAATCATAGTTTTAAATGTTCTCATTTAAAACCATTACACTTGCTACCTACCTACCTATCTTAGCGCAGGTGGTAATCAGTTACTTTACTAGATTACGCACACTAGGTGACAACTAACAATAACTTTTGTTGAGCTACCCACAGGCTGCAACATAAAAATAATACTAAATAAACTAACCCGTGTCTATGCAATTTTGCTTTGTGTTTTTAAGTAGGCTTTTTCATCATATTAGTCCAAATAAGTCTTATATCTTTTGAGTGGTATGTCAAACGATTTTATATTTAATGTATGTTATGTCAAACGATGTTATATTTAATGTATGTTATGCTTATAAAAATTAGTTATTTTAAAATTATATCAATCGTTCATTATATTAACTAATCGTTATATTAAATAAAATTATAGGTTCCGTTGTTATATGTTGTTAATATTAGAGATTTTGTTGTTATATCATCTATTACTTACCCAAGTAAAACCAACCAGTAGTTATATACCTAAAACTGGGGGGGGTTTGTGTTTGCAAATTTATGTTTTGGCTTCCAACAACACGCTTCGCTTGCTTACTTGCTTGGCTTGGTTTTGTAGACGCAAACCTACCTTGTCTCCTCCTTCAGAGGCGGCGAGGTGGCGGGGTCTTGAGAGAGAGCGCAACGGTCGTGTAGATCCTCAAGGCAAGTCTGGTGATGTTCCTTCTCGAGGTTGCTCCCCGTTATTGGTCTAATTCCTTATGAATTAGACGTAACAGAAATCACCGGGCGATTATCTCAGGGGTGGCGAGGTCATGCCCCTGGGTGTCCACCATAGAACAAGAGCAGATGATGGACAGCAATGACCTCCCGCGTGTTTGTGCCGTGCGCGGGGACCCGTACGGAGGGATGAAGGAATCCTGGTGGTTGAGTGGAGCAGGTTGCACACAACACACCACTTTGGCCCGGATTTCCTCTTACACGGGAGGTAATGGAGTAGCTACCCATTATCAACCGGCTGAGGCATCCCATAAGCGGGATGTCAAGCGAGGATCGGCTTAGTGGGGGGGGACAGCCGGCGTGGCGTGGGGTCTTGGGATGAGTTGCGGCATAGTCTCGTGTCGTTTACAGTTCCTTGATCTTCCGTTACGTGCGGGCTCGTCAATTTCCTACTAGGTTGATCCTATACCGAAGGAGTAGCTCTGGCGTTCGCTCGTTGAACGGGCGACGTCCCCGACTGAGGGCTCCGTGGCGGGTGGAGAGCTCCAACGGTGAATCAAAACATCCTAACATATGGATAAAGAGACCAAAGAATTAAAATCACAAGCTGCGTCCCGCTCGTCGGATGCGCTTACAAAAACCAACCCACCAAAGGCTGCGTCTTCAGATGCGCCATCCACATCCAACACAAAGGCTGCGTCTCAAGATGCGCCTAAGAGGCAACTGCCCAAGACTGTGTCCAATAAACACAAACGTTCGGCGGCGTCCAAGGATGCGATGAGGAAGGCAACCGCAAAGGATGCGCCACAACAGGCTGCGTCCAGAGCAATCCCAACCTCATCTGCGTCCACGGATGCGCCACCTAACATAAATCCGACCGAAAGGCCTAGGACAGCACTCGCTCATGGCGACTCGAGGAGTACTGCAAATGTAGATGCGCCCAAAACACGGGCTGCGTCAACGGCTGCGGTCTCTGAGAGGGACCTGACGGGTCTGAACGAAGCCCCATTGGAAGGAGTATCAAACGCCAATAGATGGCAAACAGCCACAAACAAAAAGAAGTCCCTCAAGGCGGTACCGGCTACGGCTGAGATGCCAAAAGGCGAGGCTGCCACCAGCGTTAAGCGCAAACGCAGCGAGAGACCAAGAGGGAAGAAAAACCCAAATAAGACCAACACCGAACCAATAGCAAGGGCGCAGAAGCGTTCGCGTCCCGAAGATTCCGTCACACCAACAGGGATCAGCAAGAAGAGCAAGCCTGCTCGCTCCCGTATGGTGGATGGAACTTTGGTGAGCTACGCTGAAGCGGCTGCGTCATTCAGGAGCAACGAGCTGTGTGTTGCCGTCATGACAGAGCCTTTTCTGGAAATGACGCAGGAGCAAGCGGAGGGGATCCGTCAGGTGATAGAGGACCAGCTCCGGGCTCTGTTAAAGGCTCCTGAACCTGAACCAACAGAAACAAACTATAGTACCGCGATCCATTTTAGAGGCCGGGCTCACTTTGCTGAGGGCGTCCTTAAGACATGGTGTGAGGACGACTTCACAATGGCCTGGCTCAAAGGGGTCGTAAATAACATACCGTCTCCGTTACCGGGGACCAAGCTCACCGTTCGGCCTCAAGCTGACATACCCAAGAAGGTAGTGTGCATGCTGTTTGTCCCCGAGAACAGCGAGGACACAACAGAACTGCTCAGGATGTTGGCGAGGCAGAACCCGAACCTGAAAATGAACACCTGGACACTGACACACGAAAGGGCTAGGCAGGAACCCCCGGGTACTTGTCTCTTCTTTCGTGTGCCGGAACCCATGGTCAAAATAATAAAAGACCAACAACGGCGAGTATACTACCTTATGGGCAGTATATACATCCGCTTCCTGGAGGAGGGTGGTACCAAGGAGGATGCCGCTGCGCTAACAACAGAAGCAGCCTCGAGTGCGCCAGAAAGGGAACCTGGTCTGCCGCTTCCTGAGCGTTCACCGTCGCCTCTAGCGATGGAGACTGTTGGGGAGGCGGTAGAGTTGGCGACCTCCATGGCAGCGCTGGAGGTTCTATCAACAACGGGCTCAATGAGGGATCCACCCTCGTCCGGTCTGACTTCGGACGAGGATTGCTTTCCGCCAGAGGAGAGAAGTGAGGGCGAGGACAGCAGCCTCTGCTCCTCTCCTGTGCGGGACTAGGATCCTACAGACCAACCTCCAGCACAGTCAATCTGCGTCGGCCACCTTGCGCAGAGTGCTGGAGAACCAACAAGAAAAGACCATCGCCCTTATCCAAGAGCCGTGGATTAGGGGTGGCAGAATATGCGGTCTTGGTAACATAGGAGGTAAGTTGCTACTAGACACCTCCGCTAGTAACCCACGCACCTGCATTCTTGTTCCCAAACTTGTACCTAACCTTTTAATTAACGAATTCTGTTCAAGGGACCTGACAGCAGTCAGGCTTTTCAGAACCGAACAGGAACTCCCGGACATTGTACTAGCCTCGGCTTACCTGCCGGGCGATGAGGACGTGCCTCTGCCAGAGCTCGCCTCACTGGTTGAGTACTGTGAAAAGGAGAAACTGGAACTAATCATCGCGACTGACTCCAACGCGCATCACACGCTCTGGGGTAATGTCAAAACCAACAACCGAGGTGAGGAAATGCTTGATTTTATTCTTAGTAATAACCTTGTTCTACTTAACAAGGGCTCCGAACCTACCTTCATAAACGCAAGATCGCAAACAATAATAGACCTTACTTTAGCAACCATAGGTATATCCAACTCCATACAGGACTGGCATGTGTCCACCGAGATATCATGCTCAGACCACAGATGGATCCGCTATACCATCAACTTCAACTTAACCAAACCACAACCAAGAAGGATTCCTCGCAACACAGACCAAGTCAAGTTCACTAAACTCGTTAAAGCTGAACTAGCCAAAATACCCGCCCTTCCGGCTGAAATACCAGTAACCAACTTAGACGAACATGTCAACAAGATCACATCCATCCTGATATCTAGCTTTGAACAGTCTTGTCCCCTCACGGTACCCAGGCAGGGAGGTCGCCGTTCCTGGTGGAGTCCTGAACTGGAAAGACACCGACGCAGGCTGAGAAGACTGTTCAACAGAGCTAGGAACACAAGGTCGCCAGTTGACTGGGACCGCTATACAACAGCTCGTAAAATATATAAAAAACTGATACGACTCAGAGGGAAGAATAGCTGGAGGCGTTTCTGTACTAACATTGAAAATAACAACCAGGCAATGAGAGTCAAAACCTGTCTTGCTAAAGAGACAGACCACTCAATAGGATGCCTAAAAAAACCAGACAACACCTACACAACAAACGACGCTGAGACAAGCGAACTACTCCTGACCACCCACTTCCCAGGATGCCAGATTGCCACCCAGCAAAGCTGGGAACCGCACAGGGAGAGGCCCACGAGCATCCTAGATTGGGAAGTGGCGTCAGAGGTAATCGATAAAGACAAAATAACGTGGGCAATCAACACCTTCCTACCCTTCAAGGCAGCAGGACTAGACGGTATCTTCCCGGCTCTGCTCAGGTGGAGCCGAGACTTACTGGCTAGTTACCTCGCTGAGGTGTTTCGGGCATGCCTGGCACACCGCTACATTCCCTTGAAATGGCGGGAAGTAAAAATAATCTTTATACCGAAACCTGGTAGGGGCGACTATACCCAGCCCAAAGCTTTTAGACCTATAAGCCTCTCCTCGTTCTTCTTGAAAACACTGGAGAGGCTGGGAGATAGGAAGATAAGATCCCAAATTTCGGTACAAAGACCTCTACACCCTAATCAACACGCCTACTGTGCAGGCAAATCAACTGAATCAGCACTCCACAGCGTAGTGTCACGCATAGGAAATGCTCTTAATGCCAAAAACCCAACATTAGGCGCCTTCATTGACATAGAAGGTGCTTTCGACAAAACTAACTTCGCCAGCATCGAACGGGCACTTGCCACGCACGGTGTTGCGCGAACACTCATAGAATGGATAAATAACATGTTAAAACACCGTGCTATTCAATTTACCGTGAATACCACCACACGAGGTATCGTGAGTAGGGGCTGCCCACAGGGTGGGGTGCTGTCACCACTGCTGTGGAACTTAGTCGTAAATGAGCTCATTGCAGAGCTCAACGCCAGCAGTCTTTACTCGGTGGGATATGCGGATGACATAGCAATTCTGATTTCGGGGAAGTTTGAGGGTATCCTATGCGATCTCATGCGTAGGGCCTTCAAAATAATCGAGGGTTGGTGCTCGAAGCACGAACTATCGGTTAACCCCTTGAAGACAGAATTAATAATGTTCACCAACAAAAGAACCATTGGACCCCATAGGCTTCCAAAACTTTTCAACACAGAACTAACACTTAAAGATGAAGTCAAGTACTTGGGGGTGATCCTGGATAGCAAACTGCTCTGGAACAAGCATCTTGACTACAAACTTAACAAAAGCACAATTGTATTCTATCAATGTAAAAGAATGTTAGGAAAAACATGGGGGCTCTCTCCGAAGATCACTTTGTGGTTATACAAAGCGCTGGTCAGGCCAATGTTGGCTTATGGCGCTCTGGTTTGGTGGACGAGGACCGAACTCTCGACCACTATTACCAGACTACAACGCTTCCAACGACTGGCCTGTTCAGCTGCCACTGGCTGCATGAGAACCACCCCAACAGCAGCCATGGAGATAGCCCTTCAATTAACTCCCCTTGACCTGTACATACAGCAGGAGGCGGCGCTAGCTGCCATCAGGCTAATGCACCTGGGCATATGGGGCAATAACTTTAACAGTCCACACGCTAAAATCCTGAACCGGGCGATTGTGTACCAGCCTCTCATCGCTGCCCCGTGTGATAGAACACCAAACCAACCGATGTTTAACAAAAACTACGTTATACAAACAGCTCAGGAAGATAGGGATCAGTCAGGAGCCAATGAAGTGCGCATCTACACAGACGGCTCAAAGACACAAAACGGTTCAGGTGCTGGCGTACACTCCCTTGACCTTAATATTAACTTCTACATACCACTAGGCATACACAGTTCGATCTTTCAATGTGAATGTGTTGCCTTAACACAAGCCGCAATAGCAGTAAAGCGCTTAGGCATCCGGTATTACGGCATTAAATTCTTATCCGACAGTTTATCTGTGCTCAAAGCTTTAGAGAACAAACAAACTAACAACAAACTAATCTTTGAGTGCCATTTAGCTTTGGAGAGTTTATCGACGTGCAATCGAATCACACTCCAGTGGATCAAAGGGCACAGTGGATCCTTGGGCAATGATGCTGCAGATGAACTTGCGAAGAGAGGCTCTGACTTGGAGGTGCTAGGCCCGTACCCACTTCTCCCTCTGCCTTTCTCACAAATTCGTGCGTGGATTCGCCAAAGATCGACTGAACTCCATAACAACAGATGGTCACGGGTAACAGACTGTAGACAGTCGAAATTGGCTTTACCAATGGTACATCCGCGACTAACAAAAAAACTTCTAAGCTTAAGTAGAAATAACCTTAGAATAATAATAGGTATAATTACGGGCCATAACCACCTCAACAAACATCTTTTTAACATAGGCGCCACGGACAGCTCCCTCTGCAGGGGCTGCCTTGACGCCGAGGAATCAGCCGCCCACGTCATCCTGGAATGCGAGGCCGTGGCTTCTCAACGTAAAGAAATCCTCGGAACAGTGAGGTCGCTCCGTGAAGCCTGCGAAGCTCCCAGGAAGCTTCTGTGCTTTTGGGCGGAGCTAGGCTGGCTTTCTTAGCCAGAATCCCTACGTACAACGGACCAAATGAGAGTCTACGTGCGGAAAAGGGAGCCCCATCATCATCATCATCATCATCATCATCATACCTAAAACTGAACCTTTTGTATTTAAATATTTCTTAGTCTGTAGTCCGTTCGCGTGTTTTATACTTATCCTAGTTATACAGGGAACCCTATTATTAGCCAAAAAATACTGTAGGTAATAGGTAATACGGGCTGGTATCCGCAACTCCACGTCAATGCGCGTATTTTGCGTACGGAAAAAAAAAATACTGTAATACGCATACTCTGTAACATACTATATATATCGCTGTTGGTTGCCTAACCAAAGAAAATAAAATAAAATCACCGCGCTGGCCTCGTACGGGTTAGCAATTCCAGACCATTATTAGTTCAGATATCTGAACGTAAACGAAGCAAGAGGAGGGGAAGATAATACTGCGGTGGCCGCAATATTTAAGTAGCGATCGCAATTTAGGGGAGTCGCGTTAGGTCCGCTAGGCGTAACGTCCGTTTATGGCCCTATTGTATTCTTGAAAGTGATTTTTTCTCGGATCAGTCGCGTTACAGCCGTTCTACCTAAAAGTACACTCAAAGCTAGAAGAACTTGTTTTTAGAAAAATAACACAGAACAAATTATCATTTTGTGACGCATGGTACCTACTACGCGTAGCGGACGTAAAGAGACTCCGTCCGCAATTTACCGTAAAATGACGTCACAAAAACTTTATATTTTACGAAGTAAGCTGGTTTGTTTTCCTAGAGAGCATTTTTAGACACCGTTATTTCAAACCTCGTTGCCATAAATTTCATGACGGCCATCACTGCGGCCGTAATGTGGCGGCCACCACTTTTCTAGGAAACCGTAGCTTAAAGATCGTAGCACGATCGTAGCGTTCTGCCTACCTCAAACTCAAAGCATTTATTTCAAATAAACGAAATACAGACACTTTTGAATTGTCAAAGGATCGGTCAGTCAGAAAGATTAAGCTAGTTGTCCATTCCAAAGCGTAGTAGGTACCTATGGAGAAGAACGAGCAAGAAACTCCACGGACACTCTTTTAAATCATAAAATTGTTACAAAATATTGGTTACATCATTCATGTTGAAATTATCCATGTGAGAACGACGGAGAAAGACGTTAAAAGCCTCCGTCATAAAAAACAATTCAGAAATTAAAATAAGCCGTGGCAGCTAAGAGATGACTAAGTCCCTACTGATGGCGCCCGTTCACGAACATGACGTATGGATCAGCACCATTCAGCTCAGCCCCCAGGGAAAAGGCACGCGATTATGTGTGTGAGTAAATGTACTCTCTCTTGTAATAGGTAGATAGATATAAATACTTACAGGTATATAAGTATGACAGTACGACGTTGGCTGTCGTAATAGATTTTATAGGCCTGTTTCGTTAGTGAGTATTAATTTCTAGAGAGCTACGACACATTGTGGCTACGAGTAGGTACAGTGTACGTTGTAAGTAGTACCCCACGGGGTGGCGGCACCGCTCATAACGATCAATCAACGTCACAGCCGAGGCGATTCACAATCTGTTTATTGCAGACACTACAAAAACACACATTTAGCTAATAAACTACTTTGAGCTTGATATTATCAAGCGGCCTAATTTCTGACGTCAGCCTTAATACAAATGAATGTCAAATTAGATTTGTTTATAAGATTTTATAGTAGAGAATTAATTTATTTTCTTTAGTTCGTCTTACATATGAAATCATGGTGATTATTTCATAAATATTAATATTTACGCAACTAACACATGTACCTATACACTGTGCACTAAACCTACAGATTTTTTAATCATAATTATTGAGCAAAATATTTAATTATAATCGGAACTATAATTAATTAAAGATATTCAATTATACTTCAGTGCCGATTATATATCTAGTCTATGATTAATCTATGAGCTGAATATGAAATGCTGAAAAGCTGTTTATTAATTCATTTTGGGTCAATTTTAATTTTATTTTATTAAATAGGAACGACAAACGGCTATATTATGCTAGATTACAAACAGAAAAACATTATGAACACATTTAATGATGTTTTATTATGACAGTGTTAATGGACTTTCCTTGCTGACTGTACGAGTACCTGCAGTAGGTTTTGTTTAATATTTCAACTAAGCTTGGAGCAGTTCACTTCAAAAGAGCGGGTGGTGACCAAACTCACACCATGTCGCTCGCCAGTTGGTTGCCGAACCGTTTGATTAGTGTCGCTTAATTTCGATTTATTCCGGTCTGATCCCCTCGCACTAATGTGTTTGAAATTGGCACTAATTTGAAATAAATTCAATTTGATTCGAATCAAACTTGAAAATGTTAATGGGAATTTAGCTGAATTTAACATGTATAGCAAAACACGCGGAAATTCGTCGTGTAACTGGCAAAATAAACACAGCTGGAAAACTGATTACCTAGTTTTCGTATTTTGTTTACGTAACTACACTATTATAGATCGCACAAGACAGGGAGGCTTGGAAGAAACAAGGAGAGAGACCTTTGCCCAGCAGTGGGACATCACATAGGCTAATAAAAAAGAAAAAAAAAACTACACTGTTCAAATTCAAATATTTATTCCTCTCATCACATCACACTATAATATTATACGAGTAAAGGCGGAAGTTTATGTTGTGTTTGTTTTGTATGTTTGTTACTTCTTCACGCACAAACGCCTGAACGGATTTGGATGAGGTTTGGCACACAGATACTTTATAACCAGGATACTTTTTACCCATCAGAGTAGTCGTTGACGGCTGCTCCTCTGACCTTATGGCTATTGATGCCGGAGTTCCTCAGGGGTCTGTTCTCTCTGCAACTCTTTTCCTGCTGCACATCAATGACCTGCTTCGGCCCGGTGTTGTTGGGTACGCAGATGACAGTACTGTTTCAGAGAGATACTTGTCCAGCGCAAGGGCCAGCGGAGCCGAAGTTTGCTACTTGAGAGAGGCCATGGTAGAGCGGACAGATTTGACCTTAAGCCTTGTCTCCCAGTGGGGTGATGACAATCTGGTCTCTTTTAACGCCACCAAAACACAGGCGTGTCTCTTTACCGCTAAAAGGAGTCGTTTCGACCTGACTCCTACTTTTCGGGGTACATCTGTTCCTGTAACTGATCGGCTCGAGCTCCTAGGCATGGAGTTGACATCTAGTCTCAACTTCGGCGCTACCATTGAGTACAAAGCCCAAACTGCGGCCAAGAAGCTGGGCATCCTAAATAGGGTGAAGCGATACTTTACGCCTGGACAGCTTTTAACCCTATACAAAGCACAGGTCCGATCCTGCATGGAGTATTGCAGCCACCTTTGGGATGGCTCAGCGAAATACCAACTTGCTGCGCTTGACTCGGTGGAACGCAGAGCTAAGAGGCTCATTGGCGACGTAAAACTAGTGGATGCCAAGCTTCACAGCTTGGCTCATCGCCGCAAGGTTGCCTGCCTGTCGGTCTTCTACAGACTGTACTTCGGTGAGTGTGCCCAAGAACTCCACGACCTCATTCCACCGGCCCCCTTCTACCTTCGGACATCCAGACGCACAGCATGTTACCATCCCTACCTGGTTGCTATTCCACCAATTCGCACCAAGCGTTTGCAAATGTCTTTTATAATGCGCACTGCAAAAGAGTGGAACTCTCTACCTGCGTCTGTTTTTCCGAGCACATACAACCCAAATCTCTTCAAAGTGAGAGTGAACAGGCTTCTTCTGGATAAGCTCGCTCCATCGTCGACTTTGTCTCTGTCACCTTTGACCTAGACTAGAGTCAAGAGCAAGTCCATTTCAAATAAAAAAAAAAAAAACCCCGATATTCTCACGGGATCGACACTTATACGGGTGAAACTGCGGGCGCAGCTAGTGTGGTAAATAAATTACACCTGACATGAGCCCCGTAAGGGCACAGCAATTTATTACAATATTAAATGTAAATTAATATTCTTTTTAAATAGGTATATATAAATCTATTATCTTTTAATTAAATACACAAGTAGGTAGGTAGTTGTTATTTCTGATTTATTTCTGAATAGGCAACTAATTACACAAGGTGGAAATGACAATAAATTAAACTGTACATCAAATGCCGTTCCCAGTCTGCATACGAAAATTCAATCAAATGTTCCAATAGATTAGAAACTACAGCTAGTCAAAAATTGGCAAAACCCATAATGATAAATGATTTCATTTCTGTAAGTAGGTTTGCACAAACACTTACACGTCAATCATATTTTTAAAAACTAGATGAGGTCGGCGTTTCCTATCTGGCTACTCTGAGAAGAAAGGCCTAAACAAATATATATAACAACATAGTCGGCTCATCACTACAATCTAGTTTGTTAAAAAAAAAACACTTTTAAAATTTTCATGCTAGAATTTATTTCATAGTACAGACGCCAGCACATCAAGCTACTACAATCTGTCAAATTTATGTAATAGATTTTCAACTTTATCGCTAAAGAGTTCAAAGTTGATTGGGAAAATTTGACAGTTTCAGGTAGCTTGATGTGCTGGCGTCTGTACCAAAATACTCTTATGCATAACTATTGCCAGTGTTTTCATTAATTGTCATATTGTTGTCTCCACATTATATATCTACTCCACATTATATTTATACATAAAATGTATTTACTTTTATCTTCGAAAAACTATTACAGCGTGCAGTAGAATTTCTTTTTTAATTAAATATTTATTTAGTTTATTTTTTAATAACCACTATTTATAATAATAAAGCGAGAAAAAAGAGATGACGCTTTATGTAAGTTAACTCTACATCGTGAATCCTTTTACAGTAAAGTAGGTACTTAAGTATAACAGTCAAGTGCCTGTTTATTAGAGACACGGGAAATACAACCGCTGTAGTTGCCACTCCGGTACGGAAGCGGTAAAGAGGATAATAAATTGTATTTCCAAGCTATAGAGAAGAGTAGCGCATTGCCTGAATAAATCTAGTGACACCAATAAGTCACCTCGGACAATGGACCAGCTATTGCGTCTGAAATTCCGAATTGGTTTCTAAAGGAGATGGCACAATTCCTGAAATTTTGAATTGATTTCTAAATTAGGTTGGGCTAACCTGCCCTGAAGCACAATAGCGTTAAAATATATGTTTATACCAATGGATAAATCTATTCAAGGAGAACATCGACTCCTTATGTGGGTAGCTAGAGCTCTAAATGTGAGTAATTAAGTGTTTTTGAAATTTCGGTATAATGACCTCTCAAGCTCCGCTAATGAGACACAATAAAATTGATTTTCTATTTTATCATACTACATAGGGTACGCGCGGAGCTTGACCGTAACTTTCATTAATTTTGTGCCTTACAAACTACTTTTGAATAGGTTCAAATGTAATTAAAGAGTGTCCACGGAGTTTCTTGCCCGTTCTTCTCCATAGGTACCTACGCTTTGGAATGGGCAACTAGCTTCATCTTTCTGACTGACCGACCCCTTGACAATTCAAAAGTGCCTGTAATTGGTTTAATTGAAATATATGCTTTGAGTTTGAGTTTGAATTTGGCACAGAATTCTTCAGAAAAAAAAAGTATTTGCTAGTTATATGTTCTTATACCTTTTCTTTTCGTTAAATTATTTAAACAACGTTAAACTTAATTTGTGATTATTTGGTACAGAGGCCAGCATATCAACCTACCCCAAACTGTCAAATTTTCCCAATCAATTCTGAACCTTATGCTTTAGCAATAAAGATGAAAATTTATTTAAGAAATTTGACAGATTGTAGTAGGTTGATGTGCTGGCGTCTGTACAATACCGTGTTGAATTGTTGATACCATTGCTCCATGTGTGTCTAGTGCCTTTTTATCAAGGTTAGTCTTAGTATTTCGTGAAAATTTTTACGCTATTTATTTTGTTTGAAAAATACGGTTTTATATTTTTAGTAAAATTGTTTATTTTATTATTTTAACAAACAACTTGTAATAACCGCTGTACTATTTACGGCTATTTTTTTCAATCGACAGGTAATTATTCGTAGAATTAAATTGACGTCTGACAGATTTTTTCATGGAAGAACTCAAGTCAAAAATTCAAAATTATTCCTCGGATAAAATTATTTGGCGTAGGAAAAATCACCCCTTAACAACCTAATCGCTACTCTGTATACAATTATTACACAATTTACTATTTACACTAGATACTAAATCTTATGAATACATTCTGTCCATTACCAATCATAAATATGTAAAAGCAAATATTTTGAGAAGACTTTAGTCTCCCATCGAAAAGTGTTAACTCCATTAATCGACCAATTAGCACAGTTTCCGTTGATCGACAAAGTCTTCCAATGATGTTAAAACCCAATTACATCAGAAGCTCTCAAAATTACCAAACAACACTTAACCATTTTCTTAAGAGATTAAGAAAGTTGTTACAAAGTAAAACACGAGTCTTAATTTTCGACAAGAAACTTACAAATAATAATATAATTGTCGCCTAATAATACTTCGCGAAATAATACTTAAATACGTAATTAATCCATACTTCCAAACTTAAGAAAGTAACTCTGTCTGTTAGTCTGTTACTTTTGACGCATTAACGGCGAAACGGGTTTGAGTGAAATTTGGCACACGGATAGACCATAGCCTGACCTGGGTTAGGACACTAATCACTCCTGGTAGTACCTACGTACCCGAGGGTAATTTCTGACCTCTACAAGAGCAAAGCCGCGGGCTAAAGCTTATGACGAAAAACCTAACTAAACTTACACGTGAATGAAAAAGCTAAATTCCACGAAAATTTTAATCAGTCCCAAAAAACATGTTTCTTAAGATGTAAAAGGACTAATTTTAATTTGCCTCCGCGAACCATTATAAAATAGCAATGTACGTATCTACTACAATTATAATAACGATTTTCCAGCTTTAATTAACTTTAATTGTCATTGTTACACTTAATAAGCTAATTAATATGTGCACAAAATTACTTACATGGAAATTATTATCAATTTTCACGAAAAGTTTATTCATTATTATAGGACAATAACTATATGAGCTGGACTCCTTTTTTTATGGATGGAAAATCATCTAATGACTCCTCTCGCTCTGGGTGGAGCGGGAGGGAGTGTCAGACTCTTACTGACTAAAACCCACCCGTGTTCCTTCCTTAGTCCTTTATGTTCCGGGGCAGCGGTAACCCTTTCGGACAATCCCTCTACCCGAGCTGGACTCCTTCAATAAAGATTGGTCCTTGGCAGCTCTGGACAGAGAGAGATGGAAAGAGAGTAGGGAGGCGTTTGCCCAGCAGTGGGAAATTAACGGCTATTAAAAAAAAGGTTCAAACGATCACATTTTTATTTCATTCTAAAAAAACTGTCACGAGACACAACACATTACAAACATTATCAAGTTTTTCGTCTAATCTTCCAAGTAATGGGTACGGAGAAGATGCCGACAGAAAGGACTGACAGCGTCTTCTCATGATAGATGATCCGATTAACTTTTTTGCTACGGAACTCTAAAACTAGTAAACTCGTAGTGCGCATATAATGCAAATTGAACCCGGCGCGTGTCTCGGATAGCTTTCTAGATGCAATCAAATACAGGGTGGCAGAGACATTGACGAGCAACCTGTTACCATGGATTCAGTACATGATTCTGAGCCAACGTAAAAATGTTTCCTCGGTTTTTTTTTTTTAATCATTAGCTCGTCACTGGAAAGGAGAAAATGCTAAAGCGCCATTTGGGCCAAGATTAGTTATATAATTTATCGTTGGGTTCAACGATAGCCACTATACACATAGACAATCTGAGCCAATTAAAATTGGCTCAGATTGTTGTGAATCTTAAATAGACTGACGCAAAAAAAAACTAATCCAACGATATATTTATATGTAACTCATTTTGACCCAAATGGCGCATTAGCATTTTCTCCTTTCCAGTGACGAGCTGTTCTTTACATTTTGACCGTGTAGGTATTACACTTTTCTATGAAATACCTGAAGGCCAATTCTCCTAATTTAAAACGTTCAAAATCTAGTCACAGTCTCATCTCAGCGACAAACAAATGTCAAAATCTTGTAAAAAATGTAGGAATATTAGAGGTGTTTTTGACAGTTTGAGACTGAGATCAGACTGAACGTTCTTAAAATTACGAGAATTGACCCTCTGATTTTTTTTATAACTGATGAAAAATGTGCATCTGGGTCTCTGCCACCTTGTAAAGGTGCTTGTCATCTTAATAACGCAGTATATTTTCACCGTATAAGTGCCAATCATGTTTAAAATGTATAGTATAACGAGAAAGTACCTCATCATTAAAGTTAAAAAAAGAAATCATGGGGACTGCCGAACAAAAGTAAAAACTTATAAATATGACTAGTTTTTTTTTTTTAATTTTTACATTAAGTATGTTAACAAATTATTTCATCATTTGTTAATTAAAATTATTAACATTAGTCTTGTTTTCACATCTATCGGCACCCCGAGCTACAACAAGCGCAACACGTCATACTCATAAATATAGCATGTATATAAATACTTTTTTTTAAACTAATACATAGTATTAAAAAAAGTTTTTGAAGTGAAAAAAATGAGCACACTTCTTATATTCCATCAAAGATTTAACTGGTGTAAAAAAAGCTTAACGAGACACTTTTTGTCTCCGTCACAGTGATATTTTTTATTTTATTTGTGGTATTTTTTGTTGTTTTTTTTTATGTAGGTATTCTTTTTGACTCGATTGACGGTCAGAATTCCAACTTTTGTTCACGAAAAACAGTTTTAAATGTTGTAACTTAACTTTATATGTACCTATATGTTTAGTTAGTCATTTAATTTAATACCTAGTGTAAATAGTTAATTAAGACGTTATAATTATATTTTATACAGTGTGGAGACAACAATACGACAATAAATGTTAACACTGGCAAAACTAATGCATAAGGGTATTTTGGAACTATCAAATAAACCGTAGCATCGAAGTAAAAAAGTGTTTTTTTCAAACAAACCAAATAGTAATGATGGTCCCACTATGGGTTTTGCCAATCTTTAACTAGATATAGTGACTAAACTATTTGATATATTTGATCGAATTTTCGTATGCGGACTAAGGACGTCATTAAATCACTTCAATTTATTTTCGTATTGTCGTCTCCAATTTGTAAGTACCATGTTTATAAAATAAAAAATAAATATTATACCGTCTACCCTTTAAATACCCCACAACTCCTGTAACGTTAAATGCAACCATTAGCATAATGTTATGCGAGAGTAACATTAAAATAAAATAAACAGTGAATTTTCACACCAAAAAAAAGCCATTTCCCAGAGGCAATTTTTGTTCAATGATACTTACTTTGATATATAGAACGCGTTAATAGCGGCTATGTGATGGGTCTTGTTACAGCCTGTATAAACGTAAAAGCAACATTGTTTTCCCCAATTATCGTCTTTTATTTACGCTAATGTCCAAAAAGAGGAATGCTTATGTTTTTATAATGCATCCTTATTCCATCCGTTGTCTTCAGCATGGTTATTAAATAAAATACGGACACGTACTCGTACATACGCCTGCATTAATTGGGTACTATCAAGTTTTCAAATATCAAAGAAAAAAGGGGTAACCAAATAATGAAGGCATTACGCCCTCTTTTTGACGAAAAATCTGTTTTTGTGGCTATACCTAAAGAAATGTTGTCGAAGAAAATTGTGTTACCCTTGCACTCTAAACCTTTAATGAACAAAAGGGTTCTTGGTTATACGTTACTCAAGGGTGATCGGTTTACTGTATAGTCGAAGACATTTATATAGTTTCAGGAATATAAATGTGCCATATCGGTGTCTGCCGCCACCTGTCAGTAAGGACCGGATGGTGGCATAATACGCAACTGAACACACAAACATGATCGTACTTAGTTTCAGTTTTTTTTTCTTGCGTCGTTATGAACTGAAACTGTACTAATTCGATCAAAGCTTTATAAAATACAAAAAAAAAAAACAACAGACTGTAAAGTCTGTTGTTTCCTTTAAAAAGTAAAGCAAAAAAATACCTACTACAATTTGTTGTTTGTGAAGATTTCCGAGGCACTTGTTGTCTCAACTAAAACTTGGCGAGCTTTAAACGGTTGTAAAATTCTTTTATAAAGTTTTCTGAAGCACTTATAAAACAGACCACCACAACAAAAAACTCAGCTCATTTGAACTCACAAAAGTTATAAAAAAGTTATTAAAAGATTTTTACTAAAATATAAAAACAATTTCACTGCTCCTAAAATATTCTTACATTTAAAAAAAACTGCTTCGATGTATACGCAAGCTTAGGGTGGATAAGACACGCTCGAGACGAGCGTTCGACACGCCACGAGTTTCAATCTGCCCTACAATATGAACCACGAAACACTAAGGCGGGGAACAAACGCGAGGCACACGCTATCGTCCGCGGCGCGGGAAAATCGCCCACTGAAGCTTTCGTGAGAGTTGCTCCCATCCCACTTATGCTAAGTTTTGGAACCGGTTTATAATTAAATCGCAGTAACTCGTGTGTACAGTGTACACTTGTTTGTTCTACACTATCAACTGTTTTGGGTGCAATAAACAGAGACAAATAAATGCCAAAACTTGTCCGAATGTCTATGACATTTTAAGGTGAACGCGCAGTGGTAGCCCGCGAAATTCAATTTTTCTTGCGTTTTTTGCATTTTTCAGGTCAGTGTCAGGTTTTATCTTGATCAAAATTTTATTCGCGACTATTACAGGTACATATTTACAGAATTATAATCATTAGAATCATTAATACATCTTTCCAAGTTAGATTTGTACCATAACAACAAATCTCTTACGGAAAAGTGCTTAATGATGAGTGGTTAGACTGGAAGCCGACCCCAACATAGTTGGGAAAAGGCTAGGCAGATGATGATGAAGCCCTACAATTTCAATTAGCAGAAAAGCGAGCCATTTAATAAATTGGACAGATTCTTTGAATAATTCGCACAAACTCAGATAACTTCACAAATGGGGGATAATAAAGGTCGTAAAGGCAATTAGTAGTTAACCGTCATGGTCTTGTTTTAGGACAGTTAACAACCTAATTCGGTGAAAATTTTAGTAATTTTAACAAAATATTATAAAGGCCTATCATTGTTGTAAAAGGAAAATCTCACAAGGGTTTTTAGGGTCCCGTACCCAAAGGGTGCCAACGGAACCCTATTGCTAAGCCTCCGCTGTCCATACGTCTATCCACCTGTCTGTCAGCGGGCTGTATCTCATGAATCGTAATAGGTAGATAGTTGAAATTTTCACAGAATGTGTATTTCTGTTGCCGCTATAACAACAAAAATAAAAGTTAAAAATTCAAGGGGATCTCCTTTAATTTTATTCATACCAGGAACGAGTTTTTTACAGCGTTATTTGCCTCTTTGTTCTAAACCCTTCGTGTGCGAGGCCGACTCGCAGTTGGCCGGGTTTTTATTGTAATGAACACAGATAAATTAAACATTATTTATATGTAAATTATAATCCTTTATTCGTCTAAATACATATAAATTATATTTTTAAATATTAGAATATAAAAAAAATATATAAAAACATTCAAAAATATAAAAAATAGTAGCCCACCGGCATCGGGAACAGGGTCCAAGCTACCGGTGGTCAGGGCTCCAGAGAGAGGAACCTCCTGACAATGCGAGCCGTGTCCAGAAGTACTGCTTTCTGAATCAAGCCCTTGATCCAGCTGGCTAACGAGAGCCTCCTCAGGTGTTGGTCGAGGCTCTTGGCTATCAATCCATTGGCTGTAACGACTATTGGCACAATGATTGCTGAGTCAACATCCCACATGTCGACAACCTCGCGAGCCAAGTCAAGATACTTCATTTGTTTATCTTTCTCGGCTTTCACGAGGTTCTCATCATGCGGGACGGTTATGTCAACAATCATTATAAATATGTAAATTATTGTTACAGTTGGAAAAAAAATTACTATTAGAATACGGACGACGACATATCAAGCTATGCATTTCCAATATAAGCCGACTTCTTATACGACAAGCCTATACAGTGTGAGGTCAGCTAAAACTGGGGTTATTTAGCTTGATATCTTGTCGTGTGTACCAAGGATGAAGATAAATTATGAAACGTTACATTATAGTGTGCCCAGTGTAGGTACAAGGCACAATATAAACTATAATAAGTTTCTTTATTTCCAATATAAGCCGACTTCTTATACGACAAGCCTATACAGTGTGAGGTCAGCTAAAACTGGAGTTATTTAGCTTGATATCTTGTCGTGTGTACCAAGGATGAAGATAAATTATGAAACGTTACATTATAGTGTGCCCAGTGTAGGTACAAGGCACAATATAAACTATAATAAGTTTCTTTATTTTTATTGGCACCGTTTGCCAAACCAGCGTCGACCGGCGCGCGGCGCGGTATTGTTTCGGTTCAACTATCAATTAAAACTATACAGACCATAGATATAATATATATTTCTATGATACTGACAGTGACGTGTTGCTGGGAAGTTTGTTGCGTAAAACCATCAGTCTTATTAAATTGCGTGAATAATTTGTTTCCGATTTTGATTTTAGTCGTCTAATAGTTTTCTATCAATTCAAATTGCACAACTATTTAACTGACGGCTTTAAACGAAACTTGTCAATATGCGAATGCGAATCTATACTGATAACAAAGCTGGAGAGTTTGTTTGTTTGATTGAACGCGCTAATCTCCGGAACGGTAGTTCCGGATTCGAAAAATTAATTTGATATCCCAACTCTTGAGGAAGCCTATAGGCTTACATAATATTACGCTAGCGGCCCTTAAGAGCCGAGCAAAAAGAAAAAAGTCACACAGTAATAGCGCGGGCAGGTGATGCGATGCGATGGGGTGGGTCGGGAGAACAAGAAATTTCACACGGTTAAGTCGCGGGCAGAAGCTAGTTAATAAATAAAACAATAACAAAATGAATACGTTTTCCACAGACTATTGTCTGAATATGTAATCTAATGAGACATTGTATTATTCCCTTGAGATGTGCAGCTGTAGCCTACGAATGATAAGTACCTACCATTCCTCCGCAAACTTCAATTAATTACGTAGATTCCATTCTGTGCTCACTGCAGTTGGAACAACGCTAGAGATGGGCGTCGGATAAATACCTACACAGAAAATATCCAGGTAAATTCCCTTACATAAGGGTAAATACCGGATATTTACCCGGGTATACCCAAACCTTGCGGAAATATATTTAATAACAGTAATGTTAATTTAAGATGTGTGCACGTGTGTGCGTACTTCTATTTCTCGAACTTCGACTATATTAAATTGGTGTAAATTAAAATAAAGTAAAGTTATATGTAATCTACTAAATAAAAAAATTAAATTCACTCATAGACAACGCACAGAATCATCAAATTTTGCATAAAAGTTCCTTTTATAACGAGAATGAGGGATTTTTGAAAATTCATCCTATAAATACGGAATTAAGGTTTGTATAGAAGTTTGTTATTTTAGCAGATGGCAGATCCCATCACGCACATAGGCTTGTCCACATAATAAAAATCTAAAATTCTCTGACAGACAACTCAAAGCCTAAATTCCTTGGTCTACCCGCATGAAAGTTTACTCAAGAGTACTTTATTTAACGAAAGTGAGCGCTAACAAAGGATTATTGAAAAGGGTTTTAAAGGGGATGAAAGTTTATATGAAGGTTCGTCATTTTGCCACGGTTATAATTATAATAAAACATTAGGTGACGAAAAATATTCTTAAGTACAGGGTTTACTGATTAAGACTTATCAAGTTGCCACTATATCTAAATAGTCTTCATTATCAACTCAGCCTATTGCAGTCCACTGCTGGACCCACAAACCAACCAACCAACCAACGAACTGTATCCGTCTGTCGGCTTCTTTATTCGGCCATTACGACGATAATATCAGCAAAGCAAAGGTGTGAGACGTATTTGCCGTTCATGTCGATAACCCGCCTAGTCCAGTCCGAGATCTTCCAACGCTTTGGTGCACAGTTTCGGCAATATCACGTGCCCCTGTCTCACCCCTCTGAGACACAAAAGAAAAGACGTATACTTATAAATCGTCCAGAATACAAGACCAAACCTGTGTGTACCAGCAGTGGGATCTTTCTAGGCCGATTATGCTATGCCTTTCATGTCATATTATGACATGCTGTGCATGTTATGCTATGCATGCTAGTGAAGTGAAACGCCATGGCAACAGTATTAACCGGTTGAATGTCGTAATTACAGACACAATTAAAAAGCCATCGTGTCTCGCGTAGATCTACGTTTCGGCATACGAAGGGTTAATTTCTTATATTGCCATAAATTATCATTATTTTAAAAACAATTAATTATACCTCTTGGACAATGGTCCAAGAGAACTCAGAATAATAGCAACATAATAACAATAGCTAGGAATATTCCATTATACACTTTAAAATATTGGCATTATTGGCCATATTATTATAAAGATAATAATATCAATTAACTTACATGACATCTGGTCGATCTATTCCACATAATAACGTCACTAGTACTAATCAACTGACTGTAGGCCGGAGCTCCGTTCTGGTCGAAGTCTCGAACAAGAATGATCCCCGCCACTGGGAGCTCCCCCTTTTATAGTCGTGAACAGGTCAACTTAGACGTTTCTATCTACCGTCATCCAAAATATCAACGACATAAAAGGTGGATATCCGTTTGGAATATTTTCTATGTTTTGCTACATTATTCCTTAATATTTAGGTTATGCAAAACATTACTATTTTATGAAGTTTTAACAGTAAAATGATAACAATAACAATACCTATAATTAGGATAATCTATTACATGTTATGGTATGCATACAGTGCTATGCATGCTATGCACGCTGTGCTATGCATGCTATGCTATGCATGCTATGCTATGCACGCTGTGCTATGCATGCTGTGCTATGCACGCTATGCTATGCATGTTGTGCTATGCACGCTATGCTATGCATGCTGTGCTATGCATATATCATCTTGGGCAAACTTGAATTCCTCTCTCCACTCAGGATTCAAGAACACAGAGTTCCCTCGCTCCGCTCGGGTGCCCTAGAATCCTGTGTTATGTTCGGGATTCAATACAGGTTAATTAGCTAGCGAAACTCCGCACGCGTGATGGGTATTAAATATCTAAACATGATCAAACAAAAGTACGTAAGTTAAGTATACTATTGATGCTGCCAGTTAGCTTTTTCTTATTTTTCTGTCTAAAAAATGCCAAAGTGTGTGAAGCTATGATTTAATCAGATGTCAAAATAGTTTTGATTGAACGAAATATTTTTACTTCTATGCAAATCTGTTTGTACTCTACTTTAGAGGTGATAGCGCTACAAGGTTATATTGTCGTGTGGCCAAAATCAGAACTAACGCCCCCATCTTGTTTTTTAAATACATTTCAAGTAGCATTTCCATTTCTCAAAACATTTGAACAAATGTTTACCAACCGCGCCCGCCTGCCTGTCAACGTCATTAGAACGTCAAAAGATTCTTGTAACAGGATAACCCACTGAATTGGCGGTTTCTTTCTTGATTAAGATTTCTATTTGAGTGAAAATCCTACTAATATTATAAACGCGAAAGTTTGTTTGGATGTTTGTTATTCCTTCACGCAAAAACTACTGAACGGATTTTGATGAAACTTCACAGTAGTATAGCTTATACATCAGAATAACACATAGGCTACAATTTATAAAGATTTTGAGTGATTTGGCCATAATATAACGATAAGTATCAAGTAAGTCGGAAAAATTCCTGCCCTCTGAGAGCTATCTTGGCGTGCGCTGCCTAAACCGTTAGAGTTACATGACGATAATGTATCGTGGAAATGTTTGTCTTATAAAGTTCTAAATAAAAGTCCGCGACAGCATATATCTATCTTTTTTGTGGAAGCCATTATATCCAAAATAGTGATCCATAAATACATTTAAATTGGGTACTTTGTTTACAATGCATATTTCAGAGTACTTTGTTAATTCTTATCAAAATCAATACATTTATCGCTTTCGGTATTTCATGTAGATAAACTTTGTCTTTTACACTAAGTAATTTGGACGAATACTTTAAAAGTTATCACGGTAAGATTGACCTGAGTGGAGCGCTATGAATCGGCATTGCGCAGAGCGGGGGTGGAGGAGCGGTCCAGGCAATGAAATCCCGAACGCGGGCAGGCAGACCTGTTAGGTGGAACACCAAAGGAAAGACCGTTCTAAGGATTTCAATAATAAGTTTATTATCCTTTTATTTATACATTGGAAGGTGTGTCTACTAATATTATGTGCGTGAGGCACAGGACACTTTTATACTACTGGGCGTGACCGGCAGACGTCGTTGACGATTGTGTTCATTTTGAGTTTTTTTTACAGATTTAAATTCGTTTCGAAGCGATTCATTACTAACTAACAGTAGGCATTATAATTTTTAGGTAGTATATTTTAAGTAAAAATATAGATTCGTTTTAAATTAAATTATTAGTCATATTAGAATTGTTTTCTTTGTTTGTTTAATTACTTATAGGTAGGATTGTATTTTTAGTTAGTTAGGTCATGGGTTAGGTATAGGTTGTATTTTTAAGTATTAAGTAGGTACCTACTTAGATTATTACAATTGTTTTTTTTTTTGTTAGTTTAAGATTAACGTATAGTTTTAGGTTGTGTTGTAAGTAGTAAGAAGTTAGATTCGTTTTCCTCCTAATTAGCTATTGGAATGGACGACAAGTATTTTATTTACAAATCAAAATATTTACAATATTTAAAAGCTGTCTTAAAATAATAATATGTACAAGTACTTATATAAAAAGGGAGGGGAAATAATCAAAGGGCATCAAAAAATTCGTTGGAATTGTTTTAGTTAGTTCGAAAATTACTACCGATTTGGTGATTATTGATATAGTAAGTACTTACAATAATGACTCGAAAGCGTAAGTCTAATATTTCATAAAGCTCTAATAAAGCTCGAGCTATAAAAATAGCTCGACTTAGAATAACGAGACGTCTCAACAAACTGATCTGCGAAGGTTTGAGCAGGCGGTGCGTGAGGCGGCATACAGAGCTACTGTGACACCAGCAGCCTAATTGCGTAACATATTTTGATTGTTAAAGCCATTCCGAATTTAAGCCAACTGCAGTAGCAATCAATATTCATATTCGGAATTGTAGAACTTTATCTGATACAAACTGAGGCAAATTGTATAGAGGGGTACCAAATACCGGGCATTATTTGATTCGTGAACGCGTTTCGTTTCATCATATATGAACTATTCGCTTCTGAATAATTTTGCTATAATTACATTTTGTATTGATTACAACTGATGGTCTACTACTGCTTATAAATAAAAATGTACAATGATGGCCGAAAAATGAAAAACCAATTTTATAATACACTTCTACCAAAAACTACCATAATTGAAATACGCAAGGAAACGTTTTATTTTTCACGTTTTAGTTATCTGTGGCCAACGATAAAATCGTAAAAAAGCAGAGTTGTCAAGTTAGTGGGATTTCCACTAAACTTGGGGTTTGGACACAGGGGTGGGGACAAAATTTTGCTTTCAGTGGCTGGTGGTTTTGTCTAGTGGTTAGACTAACTCAATTTGTAGAAAACAATACAATCAACTACTTAAACTTTGACTCGAATAATAACACGATAATGGCATGTTTTATTTTTTATTTAAACACTGTGAAAGTGAGAAATAAATCATAAAACTACTGACGTTTTACGATTTATTTCTTTCAATTGCGGAAACCACTGTGGATATGTACAGACGCCAGCACATCAACCTACTACAATCTGTCAGATTTCTGTAATAGATTTTCAACTTTATCGCTAAAGCATAAGGTTCAATGTTGATTGGGAAAATTTGACAGTTAGGTGTAGGTTGATGTGCTGGCGTCTGTACCTACAGCTGGCGTCTGTACGCTGAGTTGCGTGGAGATCGAGAAACAAAGTAATTTCGAAAAAAATCCCACGGCAACATTCTTCCGGGATAAGAAAACAATATCTAACAAACATCTTCATTAACTTCTTGAGTAAACTATTTTATGATATTATTGTATGATGATCTAAAAAATACTGTGAATAACTTATATTGTGTTAATTCTCAAATCTTAAAATGGACCTCCAAAACGGCGATCGAACATCGGTAATAAGAATAAGAATAGTTTTAAAAAATTGCGACTTCTAGTGGACTCGGGAGAAAATTTGGCAACACTGACACTGAGTAATATAAAAAAACAAAAGTTAATATGAAAATAGGAAACTTGTAAACCATAATAATCTTTGTTTGGTTTTACCTTAAATATTGTTTCAATTAATAGTTGTTTTATGTTTTTTAACATACAAAATTATATTTACTATTCTCATACAGAAACATGGGCCTATGTTAAATAGTTCGGAAAAAATTTCTTGTGGTTTGCTGTAGAAGGAATACGTTTGCAAAATTCTCTGATAGAGGACAAGAAGGTTTTCGCTGGCGGCTGCACCAAGACTTAGGCTGTTTTGCTCGATAGCGAAAAGAACCTAAGTCTGTCTAAGTCAATATAATCCTACAAGTAAGTACCTACCTAACCTAATATATTTACGAAAAAGTTGTTCGTATCTCATTAGATTATTGTAGTTCGTGTAGGTACTTATCTTTGATACCGATGATCATCAAAGATAGACCTATATTAGCTTTGGACCTCCCTGGACATGGGTTTTCGTCGTACGACTTCCGGTACACATACACAATTATGATTAAACTTGGGGGTCTTACCTTTCGCAATCATAGCTAAAATACTCAATAATTTAATGATAACTGCCCCACGTACCTACACATAATAGTTATAACAACTTAATTCGAGATCTTTGAGAATTCAAAATAAAGCTTAACCGTACGAGGATTTCAATATGTTTTTAATTTTCAGTTATGACTTACAACAAATGGGACTGACCGAGGGCGAGGATGATTTTGTATATAAAAAGAGCACTTCAACTGGGACAAAGTGTCCTTACTTTCTCACTCTATGGGAGCTATCGCTGGCTGCGCTAAGACAGGCTGTTTTGCTCAAATAGCGAAAAGTCAATATCTTCATCACTACAAGTAAGTAACCCAGTATATTTAGGAAAATTTTGTCAAAGCCAAATCATTTATTTCAAATAGGCACATTAAAGGCATTTTGGATGTCAAATGTTGTTTGTATCATACACATCATACTGACAATCATTCCTTTGTTGTATAGATAAGCAACTTATTTAGCTTAGCTTAGTTAGCTATTTGTTGTGGTTAGAATAATTATCACAGTATGTCCGTTAACCTCCATTGTAACAACTGAAATTATTAATATTGATGTTTGTACATAAGTATTTATTGAAACAAATTATAATAACCATTAATCAAATAACAACTAAGTACAAAACATTAATCATAATATTTTTGCAGACGGTGCTAAGAGCTGAAAATACAAGAAGGACCACTGCCCTACTAACATCAATCTAGTTGACAAACAATGGATTTTCTTACAAAGAATGGAAAACCTATCTGCCATATTAATAATTAAAGGTGAGCTGTTTGACACAATTAAGGATCAAGCAGCAACCCACATAATAATTATTATGATATATTTATCATCATATATTTTATGTATACATAACTAATGTTTACCATTCAAATTTAGTGTTATGTTAAATAAAAATGTTTGGAGACTGAAAAACTGGCCCTAAACAAAGAAGAAATTAAACCATGCACAACATGACAAGGCCTATGGCTTTTGTTCAGCCATGGGCTGATGAAGGACTAGTTGATATGCCTAGTTTGCCACATTACATAGTTTAAGTACTTTATTTGAGTAGAAAATAATTTGATTTTGTTTTAACACTGCAGGATAATTCTCGGGGTGTTTCACCTACGAAGACATGGAAGGGAGCATGATTGACGTTGCCCATTACTGTTCGCTTCGGCCACTGCTACTGCTGCTCAGCAACTACTTCAGTTTAACTCAAGATTGTTAAGAAAAGCTAATCATTGTATTTTAGAAAACTGTTGAATCTTCAGTCTTGCAAGACAAGGATATAAACATATGTATCTATGGTGTAAATTGATAACAGTGTAAGCTTTAATATAAAATGTTTTAATTATGAACTGTAAAGGTACAAATAAAAATAACTTGTTATGAAAAATGTAAGAATAAATTGAATACTTACTTAACCTTTTTTTTAATAAAGACAAGTGATTATTATAGTGATACTAATTAGAAAATAGTGGTGTTTAGCTAAATTAACTGTCATTCACTGGGTATAGGTAAATAGAAAGAAACCTTTTTTTTTTATAAAGACAATTAGCGATTATTATAGTGATACTAATTAGAAAATAGTGGTGTTTAGCTAAATTAACTGTCATTCATTGGGTGTAGGTAAATAGAAAGACATAATATATGGTAAACAAAAAAAAGTGGTTTTATTTAAATATTATTACAACCTTAACTGACAATAGTATTTCTTCACATTTAACATGAAAAATTTGGACATGCGGCAAGAATAAATTGGAACGAATATGTTGTATGGATTGGTTGAATTTGGCATCTGAAGTCTTCTCTTGAAAGTCATCATGGATAATTTATATACTGCTTTGTAATGCTTGCTGTGAGAGAAAGTATTTTTCTTCTTGAATAATGTGGTTGAGTCTGACAACTGAAAAATAAAAAAAAAGAATTTAAGTAAATCCTCACTATAATATTACAACCATCCACAAAGGCCTCTCCCCTTAAACACTTCAATGCAAAATCTATGAACATATTATTAGAACAGCTATATACTGCTATAAACAACAGTTAGGTGCCTACAATTCTATTGATGGAGGAAGTATACTTGACTAAAAAGTACCCACACAAAGATACTTTATAATAAATTAATTTTAATTATTAGGTACTTAATAGATAAAAAAGAGGATGGGCCTATGATATTTAGCTATTACACACAGACGTATAAAGCTTTATATGTCTGTGCTATTACATTACATACATATTACATACATTTCTACTACATAGGCATTTTAAATTGAATAATTGACTTGGATAATTATTCTTACTAATAATATTAACAATAGGTAATTGAAAACTTAGATATATTTTCAGTTGCCTACCTACTTTCTTTAATTTAGTTTGTTGTAAATTTGCTGAGTAAATATTCATCCCCTCGCCTTTTAGGAAGCCTTATTAAGGTGCCTTAGGTATCTATACTGTGTATTCACCAGTTAGCTACCTAACAAACAATATGTGTGTAACATTTGTTTTTAAAATTCAAATAATTTATTGTGGATTGTAGGTTCATAAGATGTGTTAGTTACAGGTAAGTCTGCTATGTCCCGCCATTGAGGCATACAAAATTCATATATGTTCGGTACATAGTTAAAATACAGTACATCAAATTGTCATGCCATTGATTTAGATTAAATTAGTATAATAAGTATTTATGTCAAATTACAAATTAGTCATGTTACAAAATAGTATGATTCAATGTATTGTCATTTAGAAATTCTCTTAGAGTAATTACATAATAACATTTTACTTATTAATAATTTGTGTAGTTTTTTTTTAAGGTATTTATATACAGGGTTATTGGAAAAACATTAACAACCTCTTAAGAGGTCATTGCACTTATCATTATTATGAACAACTTTTCGTATAACTCCTCAAAATGTAGGGAACAGCTGATTTTTTTTCGCGATTTCAGGTTTGGTCCCAAACTTAAAGGAGTGCAATGACCTCTTAAGAGGTTGTTGATGTTTTTCCAATAACCCTGTATATCGCTCATAGGTCTGAGAAAAGGTGGAAGATTATTAAAGATATGTGGGACTATACAAAACATGCTTTGGTGCAAAAGTTTTGTTTTACTGGCTATGGTGCACAGCTTGTCTTTCGTGTCTGGCCCTAGTGCAAAATTCGAATAAGTTTGGATTTGATTTTATGTACATTAACAGTTTACTATGGAGAGTTCATATTTTTTAATTTGTAAAATGTGGTCTGCATGAATCCACTTGGTATATATTGCACATCAATCTAATACATTTTCGAGCTCTAGAAGCACACTTTTTCCACAGACTTGCCCCAGAATATGATGCCGTAGTGTATGATTGAAGCAACATCTCCATGACAGGCAGATAGTAGTGCAGGCTGACTGATAGTGGTCCTTAATCTAAAGAGCATAAGAGCTCTTAAGTCTTTTGAAAACTTGCTCTTTAAGTGACTTCCAATTTACTTTGCTATCAAGCTATCAATATTATAGATAGTTACCTATAGAGATAGATTGTTGCTGTGCATAGCAAACAACATATAAGATACAAAGGTGGTTATATCTGTGATGGGCACATTCAATGTTCAACACATAAAAAGTAAATAATACCGACATTACCTTGAACAGACAATGATGTGGATATAAGTAGGTCTGTGTATGGTGTGTATGTTCGTCGACGTCCTTAGGTACATAACCCATTGATTTCTATTGCTTCAAAGTGTGCTTTTTATTCTTCCTCTTTACTGATTGCGTTTCCAATGAAGTAAAAGCCATACTGTGTTGCTAAGCTTCTGGCATAAGTTAACGTTTGTTATGGTACCTACGAGGTACGAATTAGTATTTCGTTAAAATGCCACCAATATGCCTCGTTTCTGAAATATCATAATATGTATCTTTAATTTAGATGGTAAGCACTTGTAACAGAAGAAAACTTTTACAAATATTTTAATAAATTCACATCACCGGCTCGATTTTTAAAATAGGTACCACTGATATTGAAGCATTGAGGTTTTACACAAAATCACATCCACAATTTATCAGGAAGACTACCACTTACATTTTTTCGAAATAATTATGGAGATTACGCGTTTATATCCTAAAATATGTAGAACGGAAAATGATTCCAACGAGTAAGGTCGCCTTCCGTTTCAAACCAATTTATAGTTGGTTTCATTTGACGTTTCAAGCAGATAATCGCTTGTCATTTTGGTTACACAATTCGAAATATTGACGTTTGCCCAGTTTTTCTTAGGATGTCGTTCACTCTTTAACGTTCCAAACCAACTCGATTGGTTTAACATTAAAGTAGAGTTACGCAATTCGAAAATCATAAATTGATTGCAATTCTGATGCAATTTAAGGCCACTGATCAGAATCATTTGTCGAAAATGTGTTACGCAATTAGGCTGCAGAACAGTCCCAAGATCGACTTCAACAACACGCTGAGTATCTGGCATCTCAACAACTGCTGAAACTCCAGAACAGTCTCAACCTCGACGTCAACGGCATGCTGAGTACCTATCTGATGTCACAACGGGCCCAAGATCGGCGTCAACAGCATGCTGAGTATCTGGTGTCTCAACGGGCTGCTGAAACACCGGAACAGTCCCAAGATCGGCGTCAACAGCATGCCGAGTATAGTCGTGTCTCAACGGGCTGCGGAGACACCAGAAGAGTCACAAGCTCGACGTCAGCAGCAGGCGACTTACATGGCGTCCCAAAGAGCCACAGAAACCTCTACAACAGCTGAATCTCGCAGAAGCGCTGTTGTTACACGAATATAATGTATCATGGGACTGTTTGTCTTAAACAGTTCTAAATAAATGTCCGCGACAGAATATATTATCTACCTTTTATGTGGAAGCCCAAAATAGTGAGCCATATCGAAAGTACCTACCTCCTTCTGTGTGTTACCTTTTCACACCTAAACCTCTAAACGGATTTTGATATTTGGCTAGGAGATAGATAGCACCCTAGGGAAGGACATGCGCTACTTCACCGGTACTGTCCTGTGGGATAATTTCCGACATCCACGCGGGCGAAGCCGCGGGCGGAAGCTAGTATTTTATAATTTGGCTGGTTCAGTCGACTTTATTTATCAAAGAAGATTCTATTTGTAGGTTTCATCTCAATGCTATTAAGTGTAAACCAGTTTACGATTAAACACTAGCTACAGGTATGAAATAACAAGTAAATAAGGCAGATGACACTCCTGTTTATAGAATAAGGGCAACAATAACTCATTACTAAGTAGAGTCACGTATAATAAGATGTTTACCCGGCAAGCCTACATATTATAACACGTCACCTTTATTAACCAGCTGTTTATGGTACAAAATAATTATGTAAAGCCCTATTTATTTTGAAAATGACTGATACTATTTTATTCCTGCAAGGGTTTTTCATTTAATTTAGCGGTCGTAGAATTGTAAATAGTGTATGTAGGTAAGTACTTAAATCAAATGTTGAGAAACGTAGTACTCGTACGTATCGAGTCATCATCATCATTTCAGCCGAAAGACATCCTCTGCTGGACATAGGCCCCCAAACACCCCCACTTCGACCCTTCGACCGGTTTTGTGCTTCTCGCATGCAACGACTTCATGCGGCCTTCACAAGGTCGTCGGTCCACCTTGTGGGAGGCCTTCCAACGCTACGTCTTCCGGTACGCGTACGTCTTCCGGTACGCGGTCGCCACTCTAGAACCTTTCGGCCCCATCGGCCATCTGTTCTGCAAGCAATGTGCCCTGCCCACTGCCTCTTAAGTTTGGCAATTCCTCGGGCTATGTCGGTTACCTTGGTTCTCCTGCGGATCTCTTCATTTCTGATTCGATCACGCAGTGAAACTCCAAGCATAGCCCTCTCCATTGCCCTTTGGGTGACTTTCAGTTTCGTATCGAGTATTAGTAAAAAAAAACAAATAATAATAATGAATGTTCAAATAATTATTATTATTAAAAGAGAGCAATATTTCGGGAATATCACATCACTATTCATTCACTGATGCACGACTGAGAATTGGTACAAGCGCAAGCCCAAGGAAATTCTGATTCAGAGCACTAACATGCGTTTACCAAAGGATGGAAATCAATAACAGCCCTTCGACTACCAACACTGTAAATATAGATAGAGTGCTACCAGCATCTTTTGGCGCCTGAATGACATTGACAGGGGGACGTTGTTGGTAAAAAAATATCTGAAAATGTCACAGAAATTGTATTGACAATGAACACAAAAGTTCTTGTTTGAAAACAAGATGGCGGCGTTAGTTCTGATTTTGGCCACGCAATAAAGAACCTTGTAGCGTTATAGGTACATCACATTATTAAGTCTTTTGACACTGTGGCAGAACACGTAGTCTGGAATGACCATAGTTCCTTTGCTCTCAGAGAAAAAATGACGTTTCCCACTAATTGTATTTTGTGTGTGGTAGTCGTAGTCGTGTAATCAGACCCTAATGTGTTACGTAGGCGAATTTCATGAGGATATAAGATAACATCCTCGATGATGTTATAAATAGTTACCATAGAATCTAAGGTAAGTATTTTGTTTGTAATCTGTTTGTACCAAGGTATTATTTTATAGAAAGTAAACAACCATACAGCTGTCTTACGATAATACTAGGTAAGTGCCATAAAAATAAAATTATAAGGGCTACCCTGGCGCTTCCCCCTTAAAGGTGAAGCCACAAAATACCATTTAAGGTCATGCGAAACGAAAAGCTCATAACAAAAGCCATTGCCTTACCAGTTTCGCCATAGTGGGTGAAATGATTCGATACTACCTTGTCAATCCTACTAATATTATAAATGCGAAAGTTTGTTTGGATGTTTGTTACTCCTTCACGCAAAAACTACTGAACGGATTTCGATGAAACTTCACAGTAATATAGCTTATACATCAGAATAACATATAGGCTACAATTTATAAATATTTTGTGTGATTTGGCCATAATATAACGATAAGTATCACGTAAGTCGGAAAAATTCCTGCCCTCTGAGAGCTATCTTGGCGTGCGCTGCCTAAACCGTTAGAGTTACACGAAGATAATGTATAGTAGAACTGTTTGTCTTAAGCAGTTCTAAATAAAAGTCCGCGACAGCATATATCTATCTTTTATGTGGAAGCCATTATATCCAAAATAGTGAGCCATAAATACATTTAAATTGGATACTTTTTTTACAATGCACATTTTAGAGTACTTCGTTAATTCTTATCAAAATTAATACATTAATCGCTTTTGTTATTTAATGTAGATAAACTTTGTCTTTTACACTAAGCAATTTGGACGAATACTTTAAAAGTTATCACGATAAGATTGACCTGAGTGGAGCGCCATTAATGCGCGCAGAGCGGGGTTGGAGGGCGGTCCAGGCAATGACGCGCCATCGCATTCAAAGCGATTTATTACTAACTTACAGTAGGCATAATTATTAAAATTTTTAGGTAGCACATTTTAAGTAGAAATTAATATAGATTCGTTTTTAATTTAATTATAACAGTCATAAATTAGAATTGTTTTCTTTGTTTGTTTAGGCTGGTTTTATAGTCACGCCGCTAGACGCGCCGCTGCGCTGGGCAGCGCGCGCGTTCGGATATGTATGGGGTAGTAGTTGCGTTTCAAAGTCGCGCGCTTGAGCAGCGCCGTTCAGTAATACAGTGCACCGTGGTTCAAACTGGTTCAAGCGCGCACTGCCCGGCGGCGCGTCTAGCGGCGTGACTATAAAACCAGCCTTAATAAATAGGATTGTATTTTTAGTTACTTAGGTCACGGGTTAGGTATGGGTTGTATTTGTAAAAGTATTAAGTACCTAAATAGATTCGTGATTGTTTTAATTACTTAGATTATTACAATTGTTTTTTTTTTTTGTTAGTTTTAGGTTTAGGTTGTGTTGTAAGTAGTAAGAAGATAGATTCGTTTTCCTCTTAATTAGCTATTGGAATTGTTTTAGTTAGTTTGAAAATTACTACCGATCTTGTGATTTACAATGACTCGAAAGCGTAAGTCTAATATTTCAAAAAGCTCTAATAAAGCTCGAGCTATGAAAATAGCTAGACTTACCGAGACGTCTCAACAAACTGAGCTGCGAAGGTGTGAGCAGGTGGTGAGTGAGCAGGCACACAGAGCTACTAAGACACCAGACCAGTACCAAAATCGGCTTCAACAACACGTTGAGTATCTGGTGTCTCAACGGGCTGCAGAAACACCAGAACAATTCCAAGATCAGCATCAATAGCATGCTGAGTATCTGGTGTCTCAACGGGCTGCAGAAACACCAGTACAGTCCCAAGCTCGACGTCAGCAGCAGGCGACTTACATGGCGTCCCAAAGAGCCACAGAAACCTTTACAACGACTGTAATGTAACGAGTATAATGTATCGTGGGACTGTTCGTCTTAAACAGTTCTTAATAAATGTACGCGACATAATATATCTACCTTTTATGTGGAAGCCCAAAATAGTGAGCCATATCGAAAGTACCTTTTCGCACCTAAACCACTGAGCGGATTTCGGTAAAATTTGGCAAGGAGATAGGTAGAATTCTAGGGAAGGCTACTTCATCGGTACTGTCCCTTGGGATAATTTCCGACATTCACGCGGGCGAAGCCGCGGGCAGAAGCTAGTAATTAATATAAACATTTCAATAGAAAACGTCTGGCTGTTGACTAAAATTTATAGTAATTAAGTGAATGTTTTTCACCCCAGGCAAGACTTAAAAGAGTAAATAAATACCTGTTCTGATACAATTGACAATCAATTTAATTATACCAAATTACTTTAGTAGTAACTTGATCAAAATAACATTTTCTAATTCGAGCTGCCGACGTAATTGTACTCACATATACATACTAGTGGGACATTATTCGATTCACTGCACTCTCTGAAATCAATTTGTACAGACGCCAGCACATCAAGCTACTCCAATCTGTCTTTCTTTAATAGATTTTCAACTTTATCGCTAAAGCATAAGGTTCAAAGTTGTTTGAGAAAATTTGACAGTTTGTGGTGGTGGTGGTGGTGGAGTTTCTTGCCCATTCTTCTCCATACGAAAACTACCTTTTGGAATGGGCGACTAGAATCAATTAGTTTTATTATAATTTTTGACGTTCAAACGTGTCTTTAGTGTGCCTATTTGAAATAAATGATTTGACTTTGACTTTGTTTTCGGGTAGCGTCTGTACCTAACATAATTATGGTGGTGAAAAGTTAATGAAATTTTCTTCAGAGTAAAAGATGAATCCCGCCTATTGGAAAGCAGTTAAACTTACAAGGGGTATGCGAGCAGCCTGCCTGACTTCTAAATTCATATTCCACAATTAAGGTCGAAAAGTATATAAACTCATGAACATCAAGCGCCAGTAACGGCTTTATTTTACAGCTAATTAATATAATAATGATTGTTCTTCAATATCAAAATTCTGCTAACTACAATCTCTGTGAACTCTCTACTAAAGAAGCATGTGAATGACATTGAACGGTGATAAAATAATGAGCACCTAATCACTGTACAGCCAAATTAGTAATAAAAACTTTGCTAACGTGGGTTTAATGTACCTACAATAGCTGTATCAGGCACTCTGCACGTGTTTTGATACGTATCTCAAATTGACTGTATGCTGAAATTAAGCTGAAAATTATACAGATGGAAAATTTTCGTGTGTCATGCTGAATTATTTTTTGACACGTATTCACTAATCGACTGCCTTGTTGGTCTAGTGGGCTCAAGTGCTAATGCCGAGCATGAGGTTTTGGGTTCGACTCCCAGGTCGGAAAATGTGTTATTGGGTTTTCTATCTGCAATTTCTCAGTAGCAGCCCGGAGTCTAGATTTGTGCCCGGTTGATGGCAATAGGCTCGCCCCGTATCACATTGTACGAACGTAACTGGCGAAATGTGGGTGTTTTTACTATAGGTACAACTCTGCCAAACCCTTCGAGGATTACAGGCGTGATGTTATGTCACTAGTCAATTTATTATTAAGGAACGCAACACTGTAAAAGAAAAACATCGTGTACTCGTACCATTTTCGATCATGAATTGCGACCAAAAATGTCGAGTTAATGCCTACCTTACAAGCGACACATTCGCATCTCACGGAACATTTTGTCGTCTAGTGAATTGAATGCGAGGCTTTATATATTAAATACCATGAATGACACGATGACGCAGCTTGATATGCGTATAGATCAACTACAAATCCCAGGCTTTTTGGTAGCATAATCGCCACTCCTAATGTGACCGACATTTTGGAGCCACCGAGATTATTACAAATTATAAGCCTGCAGGGTCAGGGCCCATATTTCAGGGTTTTTCGTTTGGGTGACAAAGTAGGAACGTCAGAACTCCCAGTTCATCACTCTTAGTGACGGAGTCACTAGCGGAAAAAGTAATCAAATGATATTTGTATAAAAATATAGGTGGGTAGGCCTTTCGCTGAATTTGGATGTTGGATACTAATGGACCTGTGTAGGTAGGGATGCCAACTTTTTTTTTACGAAACTAAGGAATATGAACATTATTTACCCACTTGTGTGACAACCATGTGACAGCAAAGACAGGGTTGTTTCTCATGCGTATCTTTGTACTTATGTGGGATTTTTTATACCTCGAAGCATCCTGACGGCTGGATAGATTTTAATACATAAGGTGTCTCTCGACTCGTCTAGGTCGCGCTACAGTTATAGGCTAGGAGTTTTTGTTATAAAATCAAAATGGAGTATTAAAGACGTCAGTAACTAATGTCTTGAATAAAAAAAAACCGGGCAAGTGCGTATTTGACCACGCATAAAGAACGGTTCCGTATTAGGGATGAATATTTATCCCATCAACAAACTTAGCTTGTTTTTTCAAAGCTTCGAGGGACCGTAGACCTACATATTTGTTATTCATTTTAACCTCTACGCGTTCCTGAGAAAATGGGTCATGACAGACAGACGGACAACGAAGTGATCCTTTAAAAGGGTTCCGTTTTTTTCTAGACTTGAGAAGACTATGCCAAAAAGTATAACACACTAGAGGTTGAAAAATAAAACCGACTTCAACTAAAAAGTTCAAAGCAAGTTCACTTTTCAAGCAGTCTGATGCGGTTAGTGACGTCAAATCTGAGATTGAACTAAAATAACTGCCGCCAACTGCATTAGACTGCATATACACACGTTCTACACCCACTATAAATAAAGTTTCAATATACTGTCTATATAATTATTTAATTATTGTACAGTAAACAGTACGATGTAAGGGGAAATAAAAGTAAAAGAAAAAACAGGACTGAATTAAAACCGACTTCAAAAAGAGGAGGATTGAAACCGATTTCAAAGAAAGGAGGAGGTTATGCATTCGGTGAGTTTTTTTTAACATCATGGTTGGCAACCCTCGTACTGAGTGAATTAAAACGAGACAGTGTTGAAGGTTCTTAGAATGAAGGCCAATGTAATTATTCTTATTGCTTTTGTAAAATTTTATAACAACAGAAGTTCGCTCATAAAAAGCAAACCAGGGAATTGTAGTAATTAGAACATTCTGCCAAGCTTTATCTTGAAAAGGTTGGAAGGAAAGCTTGGAAGAACGTTTTAAGCGCAAGGTTATAAAAATACGCACTTTAATTTGCAGCAGTTCCGACATTCCTAGATAGTAACGATGGCTCAGGTCTGGATAAATGGTCCTCTTTGTTACGCAATGTGCTTTTACTTGAGAAAACGTGATATTTTATATGAATGCTACGAATACGAACAGTAAGACGTCGTCGTCGCCTGCTGATCAATCACGACAAAACTTTATTCAGTCTCCTGTATACATTCGTTTCCTTATAGAGCGGGTTTACATTTGAATTGTTTATTTGAGCCTCATTAGGAAATGTAATTGCGTCACACAATATCAGTAGCAATGGGTTTCATTTTGACAATTCAACAATATTCATTGCGTTATTTACGTTGTTGAACAGACACATTTTTCGAACATATGAAGCAATGGATTAGCAATATTCTTCAAAATGGTTCAGATTGAGATTGATAGTGTGTGGATTAGGGTGTTGGTCTGATAATGCGTACCGGTGTTATATTACTGAGATCACGAAACTGCCTGATACAAAATTTGTGCATGATTGGAAGATCCTATTATCTTTCATTAGAAGTCATATTTTTCGCAGGAAAATGGTTAAAGTCAAATCAAACCAAATCGAAAGTCATTTATCCAAATTAGACAGAATCAGCACGTTTCGAAAGTCAAAATTGCATAAGACTGTCCCCCAAAACGGCCCTTCACTGGTTAAAGGTTTTTGCTGTGCCCAAATTTATTGTTTTATCTTAAACGAATCTTTGGAACAATGGACAATAGTCCATTTGGCTTTTAGTAAATTTGCGAAGTATTCATGAAGCGAGTTAAAATCGTTTATATTTTCTTCTTCCTTCAGGGAAAACGATATGTCTTAAATGATTATGATAAATGATTTTATTTCTATAAGCAGGTTTTTACAAACACTTTTACACGTCAATCATATTTTTTTTAGTTAAAAAAAAAGATAGGAAACGCCGACCTCATCTAGTTAGATGAGGTCGGCGTTTCCTATCTGACTGCTTTGAGAAGAAAGGCTAAAACAAACTCGGAGGTCACAGTCTCTTTTAAGTCCGGATATAATCGTGGTCAGATCATATGAAGACCATGTAGATTGGTGTTTGAAATGTTTTTTGAGGAAAAAACCACACAGATTGAGTATATATAGTAGGTACTAAGGAGGCTAGAAAGTTTTGAGCCTAAGTAGGTACCTTTAAGTGTCTCTAATGACTCCCGCTGCACAGCACTAATTGCGAGTATCCTAAATAGTATAAATACCAAGTTTCATGTCATTAGCATCATTACGCTTTCAGTAATTGAACCGTAAACATCACTATGTCCGAGAAATCCGCGCTTTGCACGAAATTGGAGTACAGAGCTGTCATAAAATTCCTCTCAAAGAAGAACTAAACGCCGCGCGCCGACGAAAATTTAAAGATACGAAAATTAAAATATTTGAAGATATGTCTGCAGTTTGTGGGAAGTCTGTTCCTTCATTTGCCGCCGTAAAAATTGGAGACGAGAATTCAAACACGGCAGGAAGTCGTTCGAAGATGATCCCAAGTCTTGACGTCCAAACATCGCCGTTACCGAAGAAAACATTGAAAAAGTGAAAAAAACTATAATTCTGCAATGAACGGAGACTATTACGCCGCATTGTTGACAAAAGTGCGTCAAGTGGTTGTCGAGAAAAGGAGAGGAAAACTGGCGAAAGGAGTTCTGTTTGTGCAGGAACATGCGCCCGTGCACACTGCGCGAGTTGGAAGACGTACCCTCGCCGGAGACAGGATTTGAAGAGATCAACCACCCACCCTACAGTACAGACCTGGCACCTAGCGATTATTTCCTTTTTTCGAATTTGAAAAAGGACCTCCGAGAACGAAGATTTTCCAGTGACGAGGAAATGCAGGCGGCCGTAAACGAACATTTCGAAGACGGCGAATATTTATTGACCGGTTTAAAAGCTCTTTAAAAAAATATAAGAAGTGTATTGTAATAGAGGGAGATTACATTGAAAAATATTTATTTTATACATTTCTATCAGCATTTTTAATACCCTAGGCTCATAACTTTTCAGCCTCCCCTCGTATATCTGGTGTGTTGTATATGGTATCTGGTATTTCGTTATTAATATTTTAACCAGGACAACAATAAATATAATTAGTTTTCTTAAAAATAAGGTCTTCTCTTTATAATAAACCAGATCAGATGTGTGAACGTAAATGAAGCAGGAGGGGATTGCAAGCAGTAGCAGGTGGAGTTCTGTAGTTTCGAAAAGCTAAGAAGAAGAATGTTTTATGTTTCAGTAACCTTGAGGCTTTTACCCATCCATCATCATTCGTATAATGGAGTAATTTATCTTTATTAATCAGCAGTATATAAATACTAAAACGAGATCCATCATGTCAATGTTCAGCCTGAAGACAGGCTATTTGTCCGTTGGCCTATTTACTAAACTCCAGCTAATTTCTATTTTAATTAAAGAATTTAGCTAAACATCGGATTTATGCAAACATCGGATAATTTTTTCAAGAAATAAAATAAAATATTAGGAATCCTCACACTCATTTTGATCGAATTCCAGGTAACCTACGAGGTTCTATTCAACGAATGCCTTATGTTTATCCCTTTTGCTCCTGATCTACGCTCCCGTTGTTGTTACAGCCTTTTAACTAAGTATCTATATTAATAAGTTGAAAACCAATTTCGTTGTATTATTTATTCATATTACCTTCACCGATTACTGTTTGGCCTCAGGGAATTCCCTTTATTTAAACTGTTTTGAATTGGTCCTACGTTAATTATGAATCGATTATACAGCATCTGATTAGATTACATGAGGATTGTATATCCATATCCACGCGCTTTATATTTACATACTATGTGACTAGAGTAACCTAAGGGTATTATAGTCACAATGATACGTAATAACTATGTGCAATTATGCAGAAGCGTTACTGAATATTTTGTCGACAATTTAATTAAGTGTTTATTTTTATTAGCGTACAAAAAAAAACTTTGGTATAGTAGGTACAGACGCCAGAACATCAAGCTAC
This sequence comes from Hydraecia micacea, assembly GCA_914767645.1. Lineage (NCBI taxonomy): Eukaryota > Metazoa > Arthropoda > Insecta > Lepidoptera > Noctuidae > Hydraecia > Hydraecia micacea. Next base: position 11,806,818 of record OU611783.1, on the reverse strand, counting down.
CCAAAACTGTAAAATTTTCCCAATCAATACATAACGCTGCTAACTTTCCTATTTAATTTCTAGTAGAATTAATTCCAATTAATAATTTTATTTGATGCTAGGTAAATAAAAAAATAATTCAATCAATAACAAGTTATGCTAGGTTAATAATTTAGATGATATTTAAACAAAAAAAAATGTGACATTCAAAAAGATCCGGGTTAGGAAATTTGCATTTTACTTAATTAGTTTTTTTATTAATAATTTTAATTCCTACCAGTATCGTGAATAAGCATTAGGTATGTTTTATGAATAAATAACTTTATATCAAAACAACACTAGCACGTCATGATTTATCGGATTTTCGGCGAACGAAACACGTTTTGTAAAAATGAATCCGAAATATTTATATATAAAAATCCGACCCAATAACTTGATATCCAATATATGTAGCGTTTTTCCATAAAATGGGATTTTGATAAGTAGCTTTATATCTCTTTTAGTCATGTTCAGGTAGTCCATTTTACCTATTTCATTCTATAGTTATCTATGTTACTAGTATGTAAGTTGCAGCCAGATCTTTCCCAATTTTAAAACAAGTTGTATTTTTTTTGGGTATCCACTTTTCGAAATAATCTAGTAGCGAGCTGTGCGTACAATTGGCTTGAAGCCATGGAATTAAAGCGTTTTGTTGATATTCATCTATTTTTCATGTATTGGACCGTCAGTAAACTTTGTTTAGGCGGCTCGAGACAATATTGCATGCATTTGTTTAAGTAACACCAAATATTTACATTCGGCCAAAGTGAACTTAACAGAATAACACAAAATTGGGTTTATTATCTCGGTGTTTATTATCGCAGATATACACTTTCGTACCGTTAGAGTTGCGAAATAATGTTCCTAAAGGCGGAATCAGAAAACCCACAGCCAATTTAGTGACGGTCCATCATGAGGTGCCCACATCTCGTTTTGACATTTTAGTTCAAAATACTAAGCATTATTTTAAAACTGACCCATTTAACAACATGACCGTCACGTCTGGGGACTCATTTATTATGAACAAGGGATATTATATGAGCATTTTTTAGATTAGGATGGCCGACACGCTTTGCAGCACGGGTTTCGTACTGAAATTGCAGGTACGTTATCCAAAATTATACAATGGAAGTTAGAGTTAGAGCAACCGCATCCTTGCCACTAAGGAGCTCCACTCAATAGGCAAGTTGCGGTGCGACGACGTGCCGTGGTCGTTCTGCTTTTGTTCTGTGTCCTATAGACACTGCAGTGCATTCTAAACATTGCTCTAATCATCCTATGACTCGCTAAACAAGTGACCTAGAGAGGTCTGTTGTACACGGCATGGTTTCTTACGGTAAGACGCGCTTGCTACACGATCCATACAACACTGACGACCGTGCTTCAGCAATCAGTGATTTAAGGCAGCATGTCTCTGCAACAAGGGATAGGGAGTCTAGCGCCGAACGCTCGCAGAGGCTCGCTAGCCAAAGCGCGAGAACATAATTTAGCCATAATTTCATCACAAGTTAAAATGTTTACCGCCCAACGAAGTGGGCACGGGTCAGCTAGTCTTTAATAAAAATGGAACTCCAACCACGACCTTTCTTCTGAATAATATACCTAATAAAATCGTGTATTCCCGTTCGTCCCACCGACTTCGTCCCCGTCGTGGGACGAACGGGAATACACGATTTTATTAGGTAAATAACGACCAACAACGGCCTTTCTTCTGAACTAATATACCTAATAAAATAGTGCACCAAACTCTCACAGCTCTCTAATAGCGAAATTGTCTCAATGCTGTTCGTAAACTATTCGTGTCCACTTCCATTGTAACTTCTGACGTCATGACCTGAAGCAACAGTGCGAAAGCCTTTCAGATAAACGAGGTCGTTCCGAGTGAATTCCTCACGTTTCAACCTTTTAGATATTTCAGGTTTAAATACCAGATAGTGAACAAACGATAGGTAACTGTTATTAACAATATTTAGTCTGAAATTTCGGAATAGTTTATAGTTTGAAATTAATTTGACTGCAATAATGTGAACTGTTGGAAACTTCGAACTTTTTCACGTGGAAAATAATTTTAATGGGTCATTGAACTTGTTTTAAAATTATCTTCAAGTTGTGTGCATAATTATGATATAAAATAATGCAGGAAAGCCATGGAACTCTAAACAGTGACATGTATACGTATGGACTATGAAGAAAAATGAATATTTTGTAAGAAACAAGCTAGGTAGGTACAGTTTCTTTGGACTAAAAATAAAACTTGTTTCATATATTTTATTGGTTTCCTCTTCTTCCGTCCGTGAAATTATAAATAGATAAGTTGCATTAACATTTTTATCGAAGTCACCGTCATCTACCCTTATTCCTTTTAGGTACCTACTTCGGTAGGTATCGTATATACGTAGTTACTTTTTATTTCCGCTTGGAAAACTTTTCTCATGGGTTAGCGAGCAGAGATACGCGGGACATCTGGGGATAAAGGAAAGAAACGTAGGTAAACAAATTATTTCATTTTTCCTTATCCTGCTTCCTACTAATATTATAAATGCGGAAGTTTGTGAGGATGGATTGATGGATATTTGTTACTCTTTCACGCAAAAACTACAGAGCAGATTTTTATGAAACTTTACAGTAATATAGCTTATACATCAGAATAACACATAGGATACTTTTTATCCCAATATTCTTACGGTATCGAATCGTATTCGGGTGAAACCGCGGGGCGCTGCTAGTAACATAATACCTATTATAACATCATGTTTTTTGGAATTTCTTTGAACATAACGTAAACGTTGCCCTGCTTAGCAAATTGGTTGTGATAATGAATGCCATCAAACTCACTCGGTCCTTAAGTGATGCAACGATGAAGAAAGAAAAAAGTTTGTCCCATTAGTGGCAAATTAACTTGACACTGGTATTTCTGTTTTTTGTTTACTTTTGCAAGTCGGGTAACTGTAGCTCTAACCCCATGTTTACCATTCGCGTATAAGGTAGTATCAGGTGTTTAAAGTAGTAGTAGGTGTGTAAGATAGTATGTTTTAATAAAACATGTATCATAACTACATAAAAACATGTTTTTCACCTATTATTAACTATTTTGTATACCTTTTTGACAAGTTCCGTATATAGGTAGGTACAAGTACAACTACTACAACTAGTTTCAGGTGTAAACGATAAACGAAACTAGTAGACTTATACGTTAATGTTACACGAAACGCGGAGCTAATCCACTGCTTCATATGTTCGAAAAATAATCTGCTCAACAACGTAAATAACGCAATGAATGTTGTTGAAATGTCAATATGAAAGCAATTGCTACTGAAAGTGTGTTACGCAAGTACCACGCTGAAGGCATTACCAGAGCGCCAGAATTAACACAATCTATCTTCTGTGGTCGATGTAGCAATGATGTACGACCGTAATCAAAAGCCGTCAGTCATTATACATTTAGCTTGCGCGTGTAACAACAGATACTGTGGGTCATTAGCTATATAGGGTGTCTGGTAATTAGTGACCAATACTTTTAAAAAATTTACTAATGACCCCAATAACCTCAACGGAACCGCGCACGCGGTCTTTACGGTTGTTAACGATTAATGAAATAATAATAATGCATGGTAAAAGTGGAATAGTTTTGTTTGTAAAAAAGGATTATTAACTACATTAAATTACAGCTGATGGTGTATCATCTGTATTATTCTTGATAGGTACCTACTCAATATTCTATTAGGGTGATTGGGGTCTTGCGCTTGGTTAAAAAAAAATGTTTCTTTGGGAAAGTTTTCAATATACCTAGTACATACGCCAGCACATCAAGCTACTACAATCTGTCAAACTTCTTTAATAGATTTTCAACTTTATCGCTAAAGCATAAGATTCAAAGTTCATTGGGAAAATTTGACAGTTTCGGGTAGCTTGATGTGCTGGCGTCTGTACAATCATGTGTTTAAATATCGGTCATTAATTACCAGTCACCCTATAAAATGTTCCACGGATTCGGTCTGAACAAGGTATACTTAATTGAATTTGAAAAATATTGATCTATCCCGTGATGTAAACTGAGCGAAGCGATAATGTCATTCATTGTAGAATACGTCACATTTAATATTAGTCTCCTCGTGGCAAAATATTTACTTACGTTCTACTGAACATTTCGATGCTTGGTTCAATCTCGGAAACTGATTATACACACCGTATGTATAGATTTGTGTCTTGATCCCTCTTTCACCAACTCATTAATCTACATCATAGAAGACAGCTCGGTTGGCATGAAGCTTCCATTCATTAACAAATCAGTTCGGTTCATAACAGAAATATTTTAGGCTTTCACGAAACCAGCGCCCTAATTCAGTAAAACACGCGTAATTGTTATAGCTTTCATTTTCTTTCAAGAATTTATACTGCTTCATTTTTGTTAACTTTAATCTTGTCAGACTCGCTCGAAAATCTTCTCTTACCTGCGTTTCTGAGAAAATTTATTCATAATTCTACTTTCAGCAAAATAAATGATAATAATAAATGAATTTATTTCTCATCACAAATGTTGTTATGAACAGGAAGCGCTTAATCTACAAAATAGGCTTAACATTTGTGAGAGACTGGTGCCCGAAAAAGACCTGTGTTACGGGTAAATCAAAACCAAATTCAAATTAGGCTGAGAATCAGCACTTTTCGAACGTCAAAATTACATAAGACAGTCCCCCAAAACTCTCACCCTTCACGATTTCCTAGTGCTTTGGCTGGAAAAGAAAATGTTAAAGCTTCTTATAATAAAGTAATGTAAAATGGAACGAAGCTTTTTTTTTCAAGAATAAATGTGCCACTGAACCTACACAAACTGCGACGTCTATTATGCACCTTCCTGTATCACTTTGAATTATGTTAATCTTTTATTCGTGGTGACACGAATTTATTGTGTGCCAAATACGTGTGTAAAGAAATGTTTTTACAAAACCTGACTGAAATCAGTTGACATATTTTCGCTGCGAGTTTTTATTCTGAATGAGAAGGCCGACACATTATACTCGGAAATGCTCTTAAGCGTCACCCTTATTGTATATTTATTTGTGGCAATATTTTAGGTTTTTTACACGAGAAACTAAAACTTCTTGCTCAGATCAATGTTAGTTGCTGTAAGAAGTTGAAAGAAGCTTTTACGTGCGTGGAAGACTGTGGGAGCATACTTGTTAGAGTCTTTGGTCAACTGGACCCGCGGGTCCAGTTGACCAATCATTGATTTTTTCACTAGGCGTTTGTCACTCAATGTAATGTCTCAATATTTTTAACGTACATGTTGGGGAATTGAAATTGAAAAATTTGATCCATGATTACTGAACTAGGTATCGTAAAAATCACGACGGCAAAATAACAATTTCTAGATTTTTAAAACAAAGTTTGCGACTTTACCGTGCTTCACTGTACCTTCCTAACTAATTCGGTCTGTGTGCCACGTGCTGTTATTGTGGTCCGGTGTCATCTGTGTATTGAGTTATAGCAAGCAATATGTGCCTTGTGGCTAAGTCAAAAACTGAGAACAAACTTTTGTATGAAATGCAAAAGAGCCATATGTTGGGCGCACCACATGAATGGGTTGAACTGTGTAAAGTAAGAAATCATTATGTGATCTCATAGGGCCAAAGTATAAAGATGTAATTGTAACTTCTAAAATAATGAAAGTTTATGATTCTTCAATTTATTCTGTATTATTTCCATGTCGTAGGTACTTTTTATGAATGTTTAGTGACAAGGCGGCACCGTCACCCGCAGTATATCTAGTTTAGTAATCCGAGGTTAAAGAAAGACTGAATAAAAAGATAGAACTATTAAATTATGAAATTGTTTAATTTTTAAATATAGTCAGTATAGGCTTACAGCAGATTTAGGGTCGGTTGATTAACGTAACATACGTACGTCAAGTGATAACGATTACGTAATCTTTATTTGACTTAAATCAAGGCCATAATTTTGGGAAATAATGCTTTTTTTTTGTTTGGTTGATAGTTAGCGCCATTTTTGACGTATGCGCTTGTGTCAAGTGGACGTGGAACAACCCGCCCTTAGCTTCATTTGATTAATTCATACCATCATACTTTCTCACTATGATTAAGATTAAGACTATGATTAATTGTTTTCTAAAATTAAATTAAAACTGTTGATTAATTAAATAAAGCTATGAACAAATTTTTAATGAAAGTGTAGGAACTAGGAACACGATGAAAAGTTTTGCTTCGAGTTGAGTTTCGTAATTAATTTATCCTCAAACACAGTAAATATTTACTTACCTCCTTAAATTTACATTAAATATTGATAAACTTTCCGTTGGTTTTACCAATTTTATTAATAATAAGACAGTGCGTACGTTACCTACTTATAACGAAACGGTGGTTTCCTATAATAGACAAAACAGTTTAGTGTTTTTTCCAAAAAGGATTTTCTGTGCGTTATGATTGTGCGGATCATCATTGCTTCCACAGACAATATTGTTTGTCTAATGGACAAACTTGACAGCTGTGGACAACCTTAATTTCCGCATGTACCTCTGCTTGATTAGACTAAAAGTGAAATTAATTTGACACCATGACGATAACACGACTGAAAGCGAGCGTCGTTTAGAGTTGGGATTCTACCTGGTAAATTCCCGTGTAAATTCAAATTTGGGTAAATACGGGTGTTTACCCGGGTAAATTCCCAGGTGATAGGTATTTATTTTTATAAGATAGAAGTTATTTTAATAAGTTAGATGAGAAGTCTATACTAATTACTATGCATAGCGTAGCATGCATAGCATAGCATGCATAGCGTAGCATGCATAGCGAAGCATGCATAGCATGGCATGCGTAGCGAAGCATGCATAGCATGGCATGCATAGCATTAATAGCATAGCACAACGTGTACATTTTTTGTACATTGTTAATAGTATACCAAAGTATGCATTGCATGCACAGCATAGAATGCAAGGCATAGCATGCAAGGCATAAATTGCAAGGCATACCATGCATGGACTTTTGCGCGAATGAAAATTTGCGCGAAGGTCACTTGCAGCGCGAATCCACTAGTGCGAAAGACACTTGCAAGAAAAAGCAACATAACGCCTGTATTCATTCAAATGGTTCGCGGAAATGTCTTTTCCCACAAGTGTCCCTTCGCGCAAAAGTCCGTTCGCGCAATAGTGCATTCGCGGAAATGTCTTTTCGCGCAAGTGGGTTCGCGCAAGAGTATTTCGCGGAAATGTCTTTCGCGCAACCTGTCCTGCTACCAACTACTAAAGGTATTGTAGTAAAAGCCCAACTGCCTACCTGGGTAGATAGGTAATCGTGAAATTCGTGATGAATTGTTTGCGAGTTGGTCGCGATCGTCAGTTGCACCGGACCACCAATTACCGACCTCCTTCATTTATTCTTGTAAAAATACTTCGTACCACTTTACATTATTTTTTTGTAAGAAGTAGGTACCTACCTATTTATATAATACTGGTAAGTTTAAGTAGCTTTAACACCTTCTTTTTTTAGGGATTTTATTTCAAGTCTCCTTCTGATCAAACTTCACAACGTCTTGAGAAGCTATCAAAATCAATTTTGATTAAACGTTTGATATTGGTTACGAGCTTAATAAAACAGAGGATCGTTTTTAGTTATTTTTTATAAAGTATACAATACCTATCTCTTTGTTTTTGTAAGATCGAGTCCTTTGAAAGAGTAAACATCTGGGGAATACCCAAACAGATTTACTTTATTATATTCTTAGAATTATTGAAAACGATTTTGTAGAGATTGATTGTGTTCGCTTGGCTACGTCTTAAGATCTGCTGGTAATTCTATTCCACTATTGTATGGATAATAATTTTAATACAGAAATATTAATAATGATCAGTTTTCAACAATGTACATTTCTGTTATTATTTTGGATTACGCCACATTTATTTAAATGGATAACGAAAAGGGATTTCCTTGGAGAAACTTTGCTTCAAGTTCACTTGTTATTTATAATCACTTGATTGATTCATCTGAATCAGTGACCTGATAAGGAAGGACCCCGGACCTTATTGGACTGTAGGTATCTGGTTCCAGTTGCGTGATTATACTCTTAAACTCAAACTCAAAACATTTATTTCAATTAAACCATTTACAGGCACTTTCTTTTGAATTGTCAAGAAGTCGGTCAGTCAGAAAAAATTAGGTACCTACCTTTTTTTTTTTTCTCATGGATGTCCACCACCCTGGGGTGGGTGGAGGGGTCTGTCAGACTCTTACTGACTAAAAAGGTAGCAGCAGGACAACCACACGTTGTCCTGCTGCTACCTTTAGCCGGGGTGCTGGAGTGCTTGCGCATTTCGTCACGCTCCCCCGGCCAGGTGTACCTAAACTACCTAGCCCATAATCTATGAATTATATGTGTTCTCCAAATATAGGTATCCGAACTGCTATTGCGTATTATTATAAATACTTCCGTAATCAGCCTCTAATGTTCCCACTGCTGGGGCACAGGTCTCCTCTCTGTAAGAGGGAGTGGGCTGTAATCCACCACGCGGGCTTAGTGCGTGTTGGGAGATAAAGGTAGGTGCGTAGGTGCAAATTCTGGTTCTATTGTGGGGTCCACAAGTAGTGGGATTGGGAAATCATTGCCTGGTGATGGCATGGGAGTCTTGGGGCTCACTCCGGATGTTGATTTAAACTAGTTAGTAAGACAACAGAAGATACCAGTAACAATATTGTTATACCTACCAACAACAAGGTGCCTTCTTGCTCTCAAATAGTAAAGTGTAAAAAAGGGTCTAAGCAGAATTCCTTGAAATTATTTCATCAAAATATTCAAGGTTTTTCATCCAAACAATTAGAAATTGAACTATTTTTAGAAAAAACTATGTATGAAATTATTTGTTTAACTGAACATTGGTTGAAAGATTATGAAATGCTAATTAATTATGAAAATTATAATGTGGGCAGTTGTTTTAACCGAAAATCTATGCTGCGTGGGGGTTCATTAATTTTAGTTAAAAATTCTGTTAAATCTAAGACTCGTAAAGATATAGTTGATCTGTCGGTTGAACATAACATTGAACTGTCCTGTGTTGAGCTAGATAAGCATGTTATAGTGTGCGTTTATAGACCCCCAAATTATCAAAACTACTCCATATTTGAGTCAGTAATGGAAGATGTTCTAGCAAAACTTGGAACTGGTAAAAAATCGCTAATTATCTGTGGTGACTTCAATATTGATATCTTAGAGAATAGTTCAAATAGCAGTCGATTCTTAAGTCTCTTTAAATCATTCAATTTGTTAAATGTGTTTTCAGAACCAACCCGCATAACTATAAATTCTGCTACATGTATTGATAATGTTTTTTGTTGCTGCGACTACTTAGATAAAGCCATAGTAAACTATCTCCCTTCTGATCACAGCGGTCAAACCGTTACGTTCAGGTCCAATATACCATTACAAAAAATTCAGATACAAACTAGACAAATAACACCAAGCAATCTAAATAGATTTAATAATAACTTAATTAGTAAGTTAAGTGTACCAGGCCATATAAAAAACAATGTAAATGAATTATATGAGGAGTTCTTTTCGATAGTGCGCACCGAATTCAATAACACTTTAAAAAAGAAAACTAAAACTATTTGCCCAAATTTTTTATTCAGTGACTGGGCAACTAAGGGTATTAGGAAAAGTAGAGAAAAATTGTTTGAGCTGTATGGCCTTAAGCCTTATATTAACTCTGAAACTTTTAATAAATACGTTGCTACCTACTCTAAAACTTTTAAAAATACGTGCAAGGTAGCTAAAGCCTTGTATATTAGTAACAAGATAAAATCAGCCGAAAATAAAATAAAGACGGTTTGGAAAATTATAAATGACGAGACTAACCGGAATAAAAAATATAATAATGATTTCACACTAGAGACTTCGCGTGGTCTCATAAGCACTAACAAAGAAGTTGCTCAAGAATTTGTAAATTTTTTTACCAGTATCCCACATAAAACTACTGAAATCTTAAATTCCTCGCCCTTGCGTTCTATTGATTTATTAAGATCAAACGTATCATCCTGCCAGATTGAATTTAAATTCAAGCATATAAACCCCATAATAGTAATAAAAGCTTTCAAGCAAATCAAGGTCAAACTAACCGAAGATCTATGGGGAATGTCTATCAAAGTTTGTACCTCCATTATTGAGACTATAGCGCCGTACTTAGCCTTAATATTTAATTTGTGTGTGGATCAAGGAGTCTTTCCGGATTTAATGAAATACAGTAAGGTAATACCACTTTTCAAATCGGGGGACAGTAAAGATGCCAATAATTATAGACCCGTATCCGTGTTACCGGTTTTCAGCAAGGTGTTTGAAAAGGTGATGCTGAACCAAATGCTCAATCATTTTAACACCAATAAAATATTACACGACCAACAGTATGGTTTCACCAAGGGACGTTGTACGACTGATGCCGGTGTCACCTTATTAAAACACATATTCACGGCGTGGGAAGAGTCCCAAGACGCCATAGGAATTTTTTGTGACCTCTCCAAGGCTTTTGATTGCGTCGACCACGAAACCTTACTCTTAAAACTTGAGCATTACGGTCTTGGAAAACTTGCGCTCAGTTTAGTAAAATCTTATTTAAATGATAGACAACAGCAAGTTCAAATAAATGGTGTTAACTCACTCGGTTTAAAAGTAAAAATGGGTGTACCACAAGGCTCGATATTAGGTCCTTTCCTTTTTTTAGTATATATTAATGATCTACCCCATTTGTTAAAAACCCGACCACAAATGGTGTTATTTGCTGACGATACTTCCTTGATTTTTAAAATTAATAGACGTGCATCAAATCTTGACGACGTAAATAACGCCCTACTGCAGATCCAAAATTGGTTCACTGCTAATAATTTAGTATTAAATGGGAAAAAAACGAAGTGCATAAGATTTTCTTTACCAAATGTTAAAAGTAGTAATTGTGAGATAGTATTGAATCAAGAGAAACTAGAATTCGTCGATGAAACTGTTTTCCTGGGGATCACGCTCGACTCAAGGCTTCAATGGGGTCCTCATTTAACATCCCTTGCAGGACGGCTAAGTTCAGCAGCATATGCTGTGAGAAAAATCCGTCAATTTACTGATGTTGATACCGCGAGACTGGTCTATTTTAGTTACTTTCATAGTATTATGTCGTACGGTATTTTACTATGGGGACGGGCTGCAGACATCGAGTCTATTTTTATTCTGCAGAAAAGAGCTATCAGAGCCATATATAATCTCCGCAGGCGTGACTCTCTAAGGGAACTGTTTAAAGATATTAACATCATGACGGTACCTTGTCAATATATCTATGAAAATATCATGTACGTAAGGAAAAATCTACATCTTTTTAGTAAAAGAGGTGAAAGACACAATTATATCACTAGAAATAGGGACCAATTAGTTCAACCAGGTTTCAGGCTGGCTAAAGTAGACTCATCTTTCATGGGCTACTGTTTAAAATGTTACAATAAAATACCTACCCACATACTTCAACTAAATGAAAAGAAATTTAAATCTTGTATAAAACGCACACTATGCAGCCAAGCATATTATAAATTAGGGGATTACATCACTGATAAGAATGCTTGGCTAAATGCTGGTCCTGCTCCATAAGGACGCACAAATAAATTGATTATAGCATTGGAAAATACTGTTGGAGCTGCTGAAGATTTTAAAATACTATTATTGCATTATATAAATTCAATCTCCTAGTATTGTATAATTGCATAGCACATGTGTGAGTACTATGTACATACTATAAAGCTACCATTTACTGGGTACGTCTTTCATTGACTTGAATGTGCTCTGGCAGCTGAGAGTATGTCATGCTCACTCAAATGTCTCTCTGATGGTGGCGCGTGTGTTGGATCATTTAGCTCCCTTCAAAATGGTTGAGCTGAATGGTGCTAATACATGCGTCATGTTCGTGAACGGGCGCCGTCAGTGGGGACTGGTCATCTCTTTGCTGCCATGGCTTATTTTAATTTAATTTAATATTTGAATTGCTTTTTTTTCTCGACTTATCATTATGGACGCTTTTAACGTTCTGCATCGTTCTCACATACATAATTTTTAACATGAATGATGTAATCAAGACTTTGTAAACATATTATTTTGATTTAAAAGAGTGTCCATGGAGTTTCTTGCCCGTTCTTCTCCATAGGTACCTACGCTTTGGAATGGGCAACTAGCTTCATTTTACTGACTGACCGACCCTTGACAATTCAAAAGTGCCTGTAATTGGTTTAATTGAAATAAATGCTTTGAGTTTGAGTGCTTATGTAAATGCAAATCCAAGTGACATGCTTGGATAGATATGTGACGCTCTATCATGAATCATTTCAGCAAATTGAAGTCCACTGCTGCTGCACAAATCCAAAGATAAAATGTTGTGTCTTATACTACCCATGGGTCCTCTTCAACAAACTTAATTAGAACTTATTGTTATGTGCAAACTTGGAGGTTGTTTGCAGTCGTGAATTAAATAGTTCTAGTGTAGTTTAGCTAATCCGCATTCGTTATTAATGGACAGCTTAACCTATTAAGGGGCTATAAATTTTAACTGACTGCGATCAACCACGTCCGGTAATAATTCATTGAGTTGGGCTGTGTGACTTGTTTACTGCTGAATTTATTGTAGGACGCAACCTAATAATGGTACTCTAAATGAAAATACAGTGACCTTTGACCGGCGCCAGTTTGATTTACATTATTGCGGACGACTGGCTTGTACGATTACGTAGCTGCTTGCAATTCGCCTATATTTATATATTAAATAAATCTCCTCAGAAGCGCAGGTAAGAAAAAAAACGAGTTTAAAGTTTAAATACACGCGGATACAGACTCGTGGCTAAATGATAACAGCCGCAGGGGTCGATCGAAGGTCAAGGTACGCTTGCCGCGGTCGGTTCGTAGATCTTTGACTGTCCTTACGGGTTGTCAGGACCCCAAAAGTCTGACAACCATTCCTACCAAGGGGGATACCCCTTTGTAGGATTGGTCCTCAGACTATTGTATTGTTATTGTTGTTGTTGTGCGACTGTTAGTTGTGCAATAATTATTGGGTAACATGATAATGTTACCCAATAATTGGGTTGTGGAGGTCAGATAGGCAGTCGCTCCATGTAAAATACTGGAATTCAGCTGCATCCGGTTAGACTGGATGCTGACTTTAACATAGTTGGGGAAAGGCTATACAGGGTGTCCAGTAAATAGTACGACATATTGCAGGCGGTGATAGCTTGTGTCAATACCTACCAAAACAACACAATATATGTTCACAGTTATACAAAATTTTCCGAAATATCGAAAAATGTCTACCTTGAAACAGATTTTTAAGCATCTCGTAATGAAACATTCCTTTTCTAGTATTTTTTTTATATCAGATTATTTGTGAATAGTTACTCTACTCATTGATAAGTCTTTTTTCTATCAAAAACAAGAACTTTTTCAAGAAATACCATTTTTTGTTTAAATTTTCGCAGAAGGATTTTCTTATCGCTTAACTTTAACCTATAGTGGTGAAAAAAAAAAAAGTTACAATTTGCGGAACATATATTGTGTTTTTTTGGTAGGTATTGACCCAAGCTATCACCCCCTGCAATATGTCGTACTATTTACTGGACACCCTGTATAGGCAGATTGACAAGCACATGAAGACAAAGATGATTGATTTTGATTGATTTTGCTAAGTCTTGAGTGAGGTTCTGTAAGGGATGAAGATGCAGGTAATATGTAGATGCTTGTACAATGAAGTACATCGCGGTCACATTAACTTGACGCTTGGCGTTGATGACGTCATTTTGGCGCTCAGGTACGGTGTGACAAAAAAGCATCAGCAATTAAACTACCGATTTGATTTTGGGGCATGGGTTTTATTAGCCAATCTTGCAATTCATTTACGTATTATTATCTATATCTATACTTTGAATGCGGGAGGAAGCGGGCGGGGCCTCGCATTCCAGAGATGCGTCAAGTTAATGTGACCGCGTAGTAGGTAGTTGTCAAGCAAATGTTTAACACAAATGAAGCAGTGTAAATTCTTGTAAAAAAATGAAAACGATAGTAATTACGAGTGTTTTACAGAATTAGAGCGCTGGTTTCATGAAATCCTTTACCGAAAATATTTTTTTGTTATGTACCGAACTGATTTGTTAACGAATGAAAGCTTCATGCCAACCGAGCTGTCTTCTATGATGTAGATTAATGAGTTGGTGAAAGAAGGATGAAGACACAAATACATACATACCGTCTGTGTAATCTGATTCCGAGATTGAACAAAGCGTCGAAATGCTCCTTAGAGCGTAAGTAAATATTTAGGCTCGCGGAAACTAAAATTAAATGTGACGTATTCTACAATGGAAAAAATTATCTCAGTTTTTATTACGGGTTAGATCTGTATTTTTCGAATCCAATTAAGTACATACACTTAGTCAGACCGAACCCGTGGAACATTAACTTAATGACTCACAGTATCACTAGTTACACGCGCAAGCTAAATGGAGACTTGAAGGCTGTTGACTGCGGTCGTACCTCAGTGCTACATTGACCACACAAGATGGATTGTGTGAGCTCTGGGGCTTTGGTAACGCCTCCCGGTTGCTCTGAACAATATAAGTCGAAGCTTGCAACTATAGCAAGTTGATGAAAATTATTCATTTATATTTATTTGTACACTTAGGTATAATGTAGTGGTACAGTCAGTTATAGCAATTATAGTACGCGCGGAATTAGTTGGCCGCTGAGGTGGGGACAGGGGTGAGGCGGCGCGGCGCCGGCGGCGGGCGGCGGTTCGCAAAGCACGTACTGAGTAATGCGCCCCCGCCCCTGTGTCCCACCGCTCACATACCTAAGGCGCGGCAAACTAGTTCCGCGCGGACTACAGCTGCCCCCACCTTTGCATAAATGGTTGAGATTTTTTAGAATACGAATCGATAGATAAAATTTTATACGTAAAGTCGAGCCAGGATGTTGAGATAATTTTCAAGTTATGGAACAACAAACCGAATGACATACTTAACAAAGTTCAAATTCCATTGCAACCAAAAACTTTTTAGGACCTTTTTGTTAGAAATAGTCACTCAAAAATCAACTTAAAATACATTACACTAAAGTAGATAGCTGATTAATTAGCGATGGAATGTAATTATCTGAACTGGTTGGCTTCGGTATAGGATTGGAAACTATAAGTAAACCCTGTTACTGTCTCATGTTAAGGTGCAGCTGGCAAATTCCTCGTTTTACCGTTCATATAATCATATTCAAATTACAAAACACTCGAAATTCTAACATTGCAATTATCTACACCTTTGTGAGCAAGAGCCTCCTGTATAAAATAGCTGAAACAAACGATCACGCAACATCGATGTGGCGGTTATTAGGGTTTGTTTAGACTCACCACAACCACACAAAACGTTAAAAAGGTGGACAGACACACCCATTGTGAACAAACTCTTAATGGTTGGAACACGATATTGTGAGTTTAGGACAGCTCGTCATTCATGTAATTAACAACGTCTGAGAAGGTTAATTAAAATAAATAGATATATAATTATCTTTAGATACATATCTTTATAATGAAAAGTCAACGTCGCATAACGCTCTGGAACTTTCGTTAAGATAGTTTAGGGATTATGTTCAGACTTATGTAGCGAAAAGCCAAGCAACAGCTAATATTGAAGGTATTTCAAAATATGCACAATATTGTGGAACGAGATAGTGGTATTTTCAGCTCCCACCAATGAGATATACCTACATAGCTCCGACGCTTTGCATTTTCTGCTAAGAATTGTACCAACTTGTTTAATAAATGCAGTCTAGCTTTGAGAAGACTAAATAAATGTTTCAGTGACCTTGATATTGAATCTGACAACCTACACAACACCTGAAACAAGGAGTAAAGACAACTAGTCTTTATTCCTTGTTTCAGGTGTAAACGAAATATTCGTATACCTATACGAAACTTGTCAAAAAGTTGAACAAAATAGTTTACAATAGGTGAAATACTTACATGTATGATACGTGTTTTGTTATAAACATCATGTTTTTGATACTAACTGGTATACCTATGGTAAACGCGGGGTCAGAGCGAGCCGCAGTTACCGACTTGCAATAGATGGATATTTAAAAGGAAACAAGAGAGCATCACAGTATTGCGAAAAAGAAATGCCAACGTCAAGTTTATTTGCCACTAATGGAACAAACTTTTTATTTCTTCTTCGTTGCATCACTTAAGGACTGACCGACTTTGATGGCATTCATTATCACAACCAATTTGCTAAGAAGGGCAACTTTTACGTTATGTTTAGAAAGAAATTCCAGCAAAGATGTTGTTTTAATGATAATTAAATATTAATGGGGCGGTGAAATTATAACGAACTAGCTGTTGCTCGGGACTTCATCTGCGATCCAGAATGAAAAGTAGTCTATGTCCTAAGCCAGGTCGTGGTCTACCCATGTGCCCAACCAATTCCCATTAGCCGTTGTATTTGTAGCGTGACAGTGAAACAAACAAATTCACTTTCGCATTTATTATACTTAGGTACAAGTCAGGATAATTAAAAAACTTGTTTACCTACGTTTTTTCCTGTATTCTGCTCACTTAGGTACCTATGAGAAAATGAAAAAGCGGAGATAAGAAGCCTAAAAGGAATAAGGATGGATGACGATGACTTCGATAAAAATGTTAATGCAAACCCAAATAATTTCACGTAACAAATAAGAGGAAACCAATAAAATATATGAAACAAGTTTTATTTTCAGTCCAAAGAAACTGTACCTACCTACGTAACTTTTTTATTACAAATTATGATTTTTTTATTCACAGACCGTACGTATACATGTCACTGTCTAGAGTTCCATGTCTTTCCTGCATTATTGTATAAGTATCATAATTATGCACACAACCTGAAGATACTTTTAAAACAAGCTCAACGACCCATCAAATTATTTCACACGTAAAAAGTTAGAAGTTTCCAACAGTTCACATTATAGGTTAACTTGCAGTCAAATTAATTTCAAACTATAAACTATTCCGTTATTTCAGACTAAATATTGTTATATAACAGTTACCTATCATTTGTTCACTATCTGGTATTTAAACCTGAAATATCCTAAAGGTTAAAACTTGAGGAATTCACTCGGAACGACCTCGTTTATCTGAAAGGGTTTCGCACTGTTGCCTCAGGACGTGACGTCCGAAGTTACAATAGAAGTGGACACGAATAGTTTACGAACAGCATTGAGACTATTTCGCTATTAGAGAGCTGTGAGAGTTTGCGGCACTATAGTAAAATATGGGTTTATTACATTTTGCCAGTTTTACTTACCTCTGCCTAACCCATCGGGACAAATAGGCAGGATTTACATTACGTGTGTGTTAAGAAAAATCTTATTAGTTCAATGTAAGCAAGTTCAAGGTTCCAGGAAAACTTGTCCACGAATTAGAGAGAAAACTTGAGTAATTCAAAACGTGTCGGTTCAGGTTAACTTACTTAAGTTACAGTCCTGAATCCTGAGGTAGATTATGTTGGCACGTGACTCATTAAATTCGCGTCAGTTTTCCAAATTAAAAACATTTTTCTTGAAAAGTTGACATATTGTTAAGCATATTTTTCTCCCACAGGTAGTTCTAATGCTACCTAAAGATAAACAAGAAGCGGGTACCTATTGGAACAAAACCTACAACAGGTATTTTAATAATATAGTTGAAGCAAATAGCTACAACGCGTAAGTAATGTTACCTATTCTTATACTTAGGTACAACTAACACATAATAACATGTAATTTATTTTTTCTGAAAAAAATGGGTGGAGCGGCTAATCTAGCACCAGGCAGAAAATCTCAGTTAATTTGAGAGTTCAATAGACTGAGTGGCTAGGCACAGATAATATAATACTCTACGTATACCGTTACTTAGCAGTAATCTAATAAACCTACCTTTACATTCATTACCTACTGTTTAAGCAATATTTGTACGCCTTGCAAGGCAGCACATAACACCTCATTATCGTCGCTTAGTTTCATAAGAAAGAACAAAGATTCATTTTCGCCAGAGCGAGCGGTTCAATTATTCCTATTGACGTTGTTAGAATGCTAAATAAGTATTCGCTTGAACGTGGACGAGAGCAGTGGTGGCCAAGTGGTAACGACCGCGACTTACGAGTTGTAGGTCGTAGGTTCGAATCCACACACGCGCTTTACTTTGTGTAAATTCTTTCATCACCACTGCTCTCAAAACGGTGAAGGAAAACATCGTGAGAAAACCGGCATGTTCTAGAACCAAAAATTCGAAGATGTGAAATCCACCAACCCGCACTGGGCCCGCGTGGTGGATTACGGCCCACTCCCTCTCACTGAGAGGAGGCCTGTGTCCCAGCAGTGGGAACATTATAGGCTGATTATGTAAGTATGTTATGTATGGACGTGGAATTGTCGACACAGCCCGTCTTATTACTAAGTTCCTACGTGATAGTGCCAAGATGTTGCTACTAGCCCTAACTGTGCTGTAAACTCCACTGTGAAGGTAATAAAATATTCTCTTTCAGTTCGCTTTATGCTAGCGAAAACGGTTTAAACTTGCTGTTTTCTAGTCGTTGCTTTACTCTTTGAATCTATTTGGTCTCAAATTGTGTTTTTGTGGCTGTGGTTAGTTAGTAACTAAAGTTAGTACCTATTTTTAAATAGTGTTTGTGTTATTAAATTATTAGTACAGAGATAGTGTGTTATGAGTTATGACAGAAGTAGAGACGTAAAGTATAAATTAATAAGTCAGTAGGTACCTGTTTTTATTATTGTTGTTCGACCATTGATTCTCTTTACTCAATACCTGGGTTCGTTGACCTCAAAAAAATCATCAAATAATTTTAGTTTGTTGTAAGCATGTATCATAATTAGATATTAATATCATCACGTCAGCAAAGTTTTGCCAGTATACTTCATTTGAACCTGTGTAAATAGACTGTGTTAATAATAAACATTACGGTACATTCAAAGTCGTATCGGCGACCCTAATCTTAAAAGCTGCTCGTATAATAGTTATCCCTCGTTCATAATAAATGAGTCAACAGACGTGACGATCATTTGTTAAACGGCTCTGTTTTAAAATAATGCTGAACTAAAATGTCAAAACGTCCTGTGGGCACGTCATAATGGACCGGCACTAAATTGACTTTGTGTATTCTGTTTTAGGAACATTATTTCGAAAGTCTAAAGGTAAGAAAGTGTATATTTAATTTTGCTATAATCAATACTGAGTTAATAAACTCAACTTAGTATTATTCTATTGAGTTCACGTGGAACGAATGTTAATATTTTTGTGTTATTTAAAAAAAAATGCATGCAGTATTATCCCGAGCCGCCTAAACAACGTTTTCTTCCGGTTTACACACAAAAAAAATATGAATATCAACAAAACGCTTTAATTCCATGGCTACAGTCCGGTTGTACGCACTATGCACAGCCCGTTGCTAGATTATTTGGAAAATTCGGTACAAAAAAAAAAACGTCAAATTATTTTAACAGAAAGATCTGACTGCAACTTACATACTAGTAAAATAGGTACAAAAATATCTAATCACTATACAGGTTGGAAAAAATCAATGGGCTTTAAATCTTTAAGATAGATTATTCCTTTATTTTTAAAAAGAAACAAAACTGCATTCACAGATTTCTCGACAAGCTTACTAAAACAGGAATCGAACCAGCTAAAAATTCCAAAAATAAACACCCGCTATTTTATTTCACTAGTCGATACAGTCAATGTGAAAGATAAAATTTCTCCAAGAAATATTAGGTCGGAAGACGAGGTAGCAGGGGATCGAGGGGGGTGGAGGGGGGGGGGGTCAGGGGATCAGACCGGAATAAATCGAATTTTGGACATTTTTATCGATTTTGTTTTGTTTTGCTTCCAACAATTCGATTTATTAGAAGTTTATTTTTCGAACAACAAGAAGTGCAATTTAGCTCTACAGCAGTGGTATGGTGAGAGGGCCATGTAGAAAATGTTATTAACAAAAAGTCTTATGACACTGGGTTGAGGTAGAAAATGTTATAAGGAGCATATGATACACCACAACACTTTGCAGAAGGCTACACGAAGTGAATTTCAAAAAAGTCTAAGTTGTGTATCCGTAACGAGGGGTCTCATTTCGAACAACTTATCAGTTAAATTATTTAAAGTGTAACAAAATTGTAATTTTAAATAGTTCTGTCTTGCTAGGTAATATTTTTCTTTCATGTTTACGTGTCCTTCATATTAGAATTGATGATAAAATAAAATTAATGTTAGATTTTATGATCTCTTTTATTTCTAAGACCAAATGTTTATTAAGGAGATTTTATCCTGAACAATAATCCTATCGATTAGTAAATAAAATAGCGAGTGTTTATTTTTTTTAATTTTTAGCTGGTGCGATTCCCGGTTTAGGTAAGCTTGTCGAGAAATCTGTGAATGCAGTTTTGTTTCTTTTTAAAAATAAATTAATGTTTCCTTTAAGTAAAACAATCCTAACTAATATTATAAATGCGAAAGTAACTCTGTCTGTCTGTCTTTCTGTCTGTCTGTCTGTCTGTCTTTGCTTCACGCCTAAACTACTGAACCGATTTGTGTGAAATTTGGTACAGACATAGTTTGGAACTTGAGAAAGGACATAGGATAGTTTTTATTACAAAAAATAAAATAAAATAAAATAAAAAATAAAATTTATTCCGGACATACAGCGCCATCTATTGGTCAAGAGTCGGCATCAACTCAGTACTGAAAATTCATCGGAAAAATGTAAATAAATAGTAAAAAGGTATGAAAATATAATATAATACAACTTTTAGTACAAAGAAAATGCTCTAACGGAGTATAGATAATTCTATTAGTACTATATGTCGAGTTGGTGATCGCGCAATGGTGTCGATCGTTACTCGAGTTCGGTTCATGTTATTGTTTTAATTCATCGGAAAAAAGTAAATAAATAGTAAAAAGGTATGAAAAAAATAATATCAATATAATAAAACTTTTAGTACAAAGAAAATGCCCGAACGGAGTATAGATAAATAATCCGAGTTGTCACTATGCTCGATAGATGGCGTTGGGATCGAAATAGATCGCGCTATGGTATCGTTACACGCATTTGGTTGGGTTCTACATTTCATTTTTGAAGAGATCCCGCGAGATCGGGAACTATGTGGGTAAAACCAAAAATCTGCCGGAAGTCACTATTCCACGCGAAAAGTCGCGGGCAAAAGCTAGTATATCATAAGGATTTAAAGTAGTTTCCCTTCAGGGCCCATTGATTTTTTACACCTTGTATAGCATGAAAAATGTAAAATGGAGTTGTAAACATGATCGAAAGAGATAAAAGCTATCAAAACCCAATTTTATGGAAGACAGGATACATGTATTATTGGATAGTTAACAGAACGGATTTTTTATAAATAAATATTTTGGAATAGTGTTTCATTCACTTAAATAAGAATGTTAGCAGAGTTTTTCAGGTCCATTCCCGTTGTCCCTAATGACGCTGTCCCCATGCAATGGGGACACCGGAACTCATTCACATGACTTGCTCAAACATTTTTTTTAAATACGTGTTTAGACTAGGTGTTGCGGACACCAGCCTGTTATATTAAAGGTTATTTTCGGTAATAAAAATAAACTCTTCCTTAAAATGTTTTAAAAATGTCAGTGACGCTTCTGTATTTATTACATAATTATTATTTTACTATGTTATCTACGTGACCATGATACCTAAGTAGGTACTTATGTAAATATAAAGCGCGTGGATATGAATATGCAATCATCATGTAATTTAATGAGATGCTGCATAATTAAGGTTTTACGTGCTTTTTATATCGTGCATTTTGTTACACAAATTATATTTTACTTTCGTACAGTCCCTATATATATTTTTTTTTTCAAGACTTATATAATAACCGATTCATAATTATCCTAGGGCCAACTCAAAACAGTCTAAATGAAGACAATTTCCTGAGGCTAAACAGTTATCGGTTTAGGTACTTCAACACAAAAAAAAAATTACTACGAAATTGGTTTTTAATATAGATAGTTAAAACTTAAAAGGCTGTAACGACGGGAGCGTAGATCAGGAGTAAAAGGGATAAACGTAAGGCATTCGTCGAATAGAATTCTCGTAGGATTCCTGGAATTCGATGAAAATGCGTGTGAGGGTTCCTAATATTTTATTTAAATTCTTGACAAAAATATCCGATGTTATATAAGAGAAGGTAAGTAACTTATTTATAAGTAAGCTCAGACACAAAAGGTTAAAAAATAACATGGTATGCCTCGAAAAGAGTTGTTTGGGATTTCATTAAAACTAAGTATTAAATACGCTTGTGGACTTCTGTAATATATGTAGAGGTCATAAGAGTTTCCAGTCCAAAGAGCGCTAGGGTAACTACACTTTATTAATTGTAGAAGTATTAAAGTAACTGAACCATTAGTCAGTTATTAAACTTTATTTGATAATAGTCATTTGGAAGTAACTTTTTAATTATGAGTTTGTCATCCATTGTTTCAGTTAAACAAAATTAACAAGTCGCACAAAATTATTTAGAGCCTACAAAGAAAAAGAAAAACTTTCAGTAAAAGATGTCATAAAACTAATCACGAAAGGGTATAGATATCTGTTTATACACAGACACGCGACGGTTCGCAAAACCTGTGATTTTCCAGCTAGCTTTAAACTGTTGTCGTCCTTTTTCTACATAGAAAAAAGAACACAATACATTTACGGCTACTGCGGATTTTTTCGCCACTTGATACATAATTTAGTTTCACCCTGTATGATAATGTAATTGGCCCACTCCCTCTCACCGAGGAGTAGTGATAAACATTATAGGCGGATTATGCTTATGCTGTAGTTATAATAAATTATCATCTAATTTATTATTCAAAAAGCAATAGTACATCATACTCATTATTTCATTAATCATCTAAAACACTAAAAACAAAAGATTAATAGCATCTTTGATTACAGATACAAAACTAACCAGTCGAGGACGTCCAGTGAACAGTTTACTCAGGGTCCTCAATTAAGCAGCTATCATTAAGCTAGCATTTTTAGTTTCCGAGACTTTCCGATACATTTATGTGACCCCAATTCATTGCTCTCGAGTGTGTAGACTACATGTAATACATAGCCCCTTATCTGTTAGGCAAGCTTATTACATAAGTTCGGTAACAATAGGAAAAGTAATTGTGTCTGATTAGTGATAGTCGAGCTCATAAGTATGTACAGACGCCAGCACATCAAGCTACCCGAAACTGTCAAATTTTTCTAATCAACTTTGAACATTATGGTTTAGCGATAAAGTTGAAAATATAAACTATTCAAATGAAGGCTGATTCGTAAACTCGCTCTATAAGGAAACGAATGTATACAAGAGACTGAATAAAGTTTTGTCGTGATTGATCAGCAGGCGACGTCGACGTCTTACGATTCGTATTCGTAGCATTCATATAAAATATCAGGTTTTCTCAAGTAAAAGCACTTTGCGTAACAAAGAGAACTATTTATAAAGACCTGAGACATCGTTACTTTGTAAGAATACCGGAACTGCTGCAAATTAAAATGTGTATTTTTATACCCTTGCGCATAAAGGTTCTTCCAAGCTTTCCTTTCAAGATAAGGCTTGGCAGAATGTTCTAATTAGCACAATTCCCTGGTATGCTTTTTATGAGCGAACTTCTGTTGTTATAAAATCTTACAAAAGCATTAAGCATAATTTAATTACATTTTAGCCATCATTCTAAGAACCTTCAACACTGTCTCGTTTTAATTCACCCAGTACGAGCGTTGCCAACCATGATGTAAAACAAACTCATCGAATGCATACCCTCCTCCTTTCTTTGAAATCGGTTTTAATCCATACTTAATATTATAAATGCGAAAGTGTGTCTGTCTGTCTGTTACCTCTTCACGCTTAAACCGCAAAACCGATTTAGATGAAATTTGGTATAGAGGTAGTTTGAGTCCCGGGAAAGACATAGGATAGTTTTTATCCTGATATTCCCACGGGATCGACGCTTATGCGGGTGAAACCGCGGGGCGCTGCTAGTTCAGTATAAATAATTTATTTGTTAAAAACAGTATTTTGAAACTTTATTTATAGTGGGTATAGAACGTGTATGTTATGCAGTTATGCAGTTGGTGGCAGTTATTTTACTTCAATCTCAGATTTGACGTCACTAACCGCATCAGACTGCTTGAAAAGTGAGCTTGTTTTGAACTTTTTAGTTGAAGTCGGTTTTATTTTTCAACCTCTAGTGTTTTATATTTTTGGAATCGTCTTCTGTCTAGGAAAAAACGGAACCCCTTTAAAGGATCACTTCGTTGTCACGTCTGTCTGTCATGACCCATTTTCTCAGAAATGCGTTTGAGGTTGAAATTAATATTATTATTTTTTTTACATTGATTGTCGCTGAGATGAGATTGCGACTAGATTTTGAGCGTTTTTAATTACGGGAATTGCCTTCAGATTTGACTAACAAGCCAAGAGATAAGGATAAAAATATAAAAACGTAGAACCATCTTCTAGAAATAATTATTGAAGTAATATGATACACTGTGGTTTTATTTACTCGCTCGTAAAGCTCTCACATTATGATGAAGACGAATTTTTTATTCTTAATATTTCAAATTTTGTCGTAAACTGAGGAGTTCCCTCGTCTGGAGCCAATCTTGGGTGCAGCAGCCAGGTCATGGCGGACTTTAGAATAGACTATCATAATTGAATGCGTATATAAAATTTCGTGTTTGTATCGTTGACTGTTAAGGAGTTCCTTCGTCTGGAGTCCATCCTGGGTGTGGAATCAGGTCATGCATCATAAAAATGCAATGTCTTTAAAACAGAATCAACTGGTACAATTTCAACTCAGTAGGCTAAGAGGAAGTGGTTTTAATTCAGCTTGCAAGATTTGTCCTAAACAAACTAACATAGGTACATAATACCATACCAAAAATTGCAAGTTAAATAAAAGCTTGTAATAATAAAAAAGCTTATAATAAAAATCGGGCTCACACAATTAAGGTTCCGACCCAAACGACACTAAGTTTGTGGAATGGTCGCTGGCTGCTACATTAAATTACTGTACTATGCGTCATTAATAAACCCAGGTTAGCTCATAAGCTATACATTTAAATAAATTACATCGTTTCAAGGAAAAAAATAAAGGAAGGTTTTTTTCTTGCTTTTGGGCTATATCATCAAAGCCGCTAAACCAAACATTATAATAGTAGATTATTATTCAATGGGTTAAAATAACCCATTATATGAGGTAGTTTTACTCCCGAGCTTTAGCGAGGGAGTAAATAGAAACCGATTACACTCTACTTTTCACTACGATTACGAGAAAATAATATAATTCAAAACAATATATTTTTTTTTTATTAAAAATTAAATGTACAATTCTGGATATTTAACGAGATGTTATTCCCGGCAAAAAAAATGGTATTTGAAAAAAAAAACGGCAAAAAAATCGGTATTTGACTGGCGATCTGTATGCGCGTTACCGAGACCTGAACATTATGCCAAAATTCAAATTTCATCGGTTGTCCTAAAGGATTTTACAACTTTAGTCAATATGCATGACTAGCAGCAGATCGGCAATCCTATGAGCGACAATAACTGCTTTCCAAAAGGTGGGATTCATCTTTTACTCTGAAGATAAGCAACCACATGTTAGGTACAAATTGATTTCGCAGAGTGCGCTGAATCGAATGATATATTATTATATGAGTACAATTTCGTCGGCAGCTCGAATTAGAAAATGTAGTTTCGATCAAGTTACTATTCAAGTAATTTGATATAAATAAATTGATTGCCAATCGTATCAGAATAGGTACAAATTGTGTGGTGAATTTAGGATGTGAGAATTATAACGAAAACGTGAGGAGAGTTAATTTTTGACCGCTATAGGCTGCGGACGTGATAGTCCAGGCTAGGTAAGTAAGGAGACTTGTGGAATACCAAGAGGCCATGTCCGTGGATTGTGGTAAGGGACCGAGTATTATTTTATTATAGGCCGACGCGACCGCTTAACTGAGAAGTTGCCTGAGGTAGCCGCGCGGTGCGGAAGGGGTGATGGTTGTCACAAGATGACGAATCACTGAGTTCTTGCACCACGTCACCACACCCCTCCCGCACCGAGCTGCTACCTCAGGCAACGTCTGAGTTAAGCGGTCGGCCTATAAATTGATAGTGGGTTTTAGACCACGTTAGGTAAAGTCCGGCCGCGCCAAATTTGCCAAATATGTAAACAACAACGAATGGTGCGAGTAGTGCGGTCCTGATCCAATATTTATATTTCTTGTACCCACTCTTATTATATACTAGCTGCGCCCCGCGGTTTCACCCGCGTAAATGTCGATCCCGTGGGAATATCGGGATAAAAACTATCCTATGTCTTCCCCGGGACTCAAACTACCTCTATACCAAATTTCATCTAAATCGGCCTATATGTTAATCCAGGGTGTCAGCTACCTTCATACAAAATTTAATCAAAATTGGTCCAGCCGTTTGAGCGTAAAGAAGTAACAAACATATAATCAAATACTCACACTCACAAACTTTCGCCTTTATAATATTAGTGTGATTATTTTATAAAACATGTATGGATAATAACTAACGATTGTAATTTATCTGAAATAAAATTTAATTGAATTTAATAATGTGATGTACCTACAACGCTACAAGTTTATTTTGTCGCGTGGCCAGAATCGGAACTAACCATCTTGTTTTGTCACTACAATTTCTGTGACAATTTCACAAATGTTTACCAACAACGTCCCCCTTTGAATATCAGTCAGGCGATGTGGAAATGTCTCTTAATTCGGCGTGCCTATTGGCAAAGGCCTCCTCCGACAATTCCAACAATTTCCACTGTTGCCTGTCTTGAGCAACCCTTCTCCAGTTTGGTCCTGCTGTCAATTGTAATTTGTCTTCCCACCTTGTGTTGTGTGTTGCCTTCTTCGTTTTCTTTTGGCGTCCCTTGGGTACTATTCTATGACTCTCTTGGTCCAGTTCCCCATTTTATCGCGCATTATATGTCCTGCCGACATTTGATTTATTAGTAAACATTAAATTAAGTACTACTCGTATCAACTACGTTTCTCAATTTGATTAACCTATATACACTATTTACAATTCTATGACCGCTAAATTAAATTGAGAACCCTTGCTGGAATGCAATTGTATAAATCCTAATCAAAATAAGAGCTTAAGAGATATATGAACATATTTTGTACCATAAAGAGTTTAACAAATGTCGTTCATAAATTTTGGAAAGCATTTGGGGCTTTTCCTTCTTCCCGAATAATTGAAACGCCAGTAGGTACAGTCAGTCACGTACCTATTACAATATTATAACATGTGGGCTTGCCCTATAAACATCTTATTATACGTGACTCTACTAAGTAATATGAATTACTGTTGCCCATATTTTATAAATAAGAGTGTTATCTGCCTTATCAACTTTTTATTTCATGCATTGAGATGAAAACTAATATAATAAAATATAATCTACTTTGATAAATAAAGTCGATCGGACCGGCCATATTATAAATTATGTCCATTAAAATTAAAATATTTATTTTATAAAAAACTGCCAGTTCACTAGGTGCCCCCTACACAAGTTGCAATAATCTTTTGATGCTATAATAAAGTTGACAGGAGGGTGCTGGCGCGCTGTTGGTAGCCATTTGTGCAATTGTTTTGCGAAATGCCACTTGAAATAGTGTATAGAATTATATGGATCAAAGGTTATTGACAAAAAAATGTTCCTTGACCGTGTGTACATCTTTTTGGGGCTGACTGTACCAATAAATAGGAATTTCTGCGAAAACCGTCACACAAACGAATCAAACATGCATCTCCTAAGAACAGCAACAAATAGCGGTCGTCGAACTTCACGAATGCGATGAAAGCGATACCAATACATCAAGACAAGTATCGAGCTTTAAAGTTCTTTCAACGAGGTGACACTTGCTTGAGTGAGGGGTTGCTTGACAGGTATATATACTTATAGATAGGTATCACGGAAGGTATTTGAACAGGAAAATATTGACCAGTCGGAAAGGCCTCGTAACACTGTTGAAAAAATGGGATCGATGACCACTAAAAATTAAAATGTGAAATGTTACGTTGCGCAGAAATGGAATGTTAAGGATATATATACCATAATGCCAGCCAAAATTATTCTGCACCCCAAAGAAAGGATTTGGTACTATCTGCTGACAAAATTATCTAGAGGTTGGACAATTTCGGACCACGTATTATAGTCCCAAACGTTGTATGTAATCAAACTTCACATGATACTGCTTGGGCTCAAACCTTTTCTCAGAAAAAAGGTTATATAATTTTCTTCTAGTATATAAAGATTAAATAATTATTACCTATATTTTACGTAACGTATATAAATATTAAATTTCTTGAACCCAAGCTTAGCTACTACCACAGTAGAATATCCCTCGTATTAGTTTCCAATTGGAAATGAAATCCAATTAATGTTCAAGATTAATTACTCGTAGGATTGGCTTTTGATCTTTTAATGATATTACCTGCACCTGAGTTATTATATTTTTCAGCTTTATTATTAAACTTCTTGTTATAAGCCTCGTTTTGGGGCGAGACTGTTTTTAAATTATTTTCATTTACCTAAAGCAGTGGTGGCCCAGTGGTAATGGCCCCGACTTACAAGTTCGTGGGTTCGAAGCCAGGCAAGAGCTTTACTTTGTGTAAATAATTTCATCACCACTTCTCGTTTCAACAGTTAGGTGATTCGCACACTGCACCGCATCACGCAGCGGGGCGCAGATAACGCACCCACGCGCGTGGTTTTTTTACATACAAATTCAATAAAAACTTTTTTACAAAAAAAACAACCGACTTCAAAAAAAACTACAAAGTGATAAATAACTTTAATTTCGGAACTCGGTGTCGTTGCTTCCGCATTTTCGTTTTTTGACACCGACTTCCGAAATTAAAGTTATTTATCACTTTGTAGTTTTTTTTGAAGTCGGTTGTTTTTTTTGTAAAAAAGTTTTTATTTTTCACTTTTTAGTTGTACCTACTCCACACAAATTCAAACAAATAACACTAGTGCATTGAGGAATTGAAGACACCGACTAGAAGAATCATCAAAATTCGCATAGAAATGCCGGAGATGCAGTACATTTATGCATATAACATCGTACATAAGAATAATTATATAATGTATTATATACTAAAACCTTCCTGAAAGTATGTAGATCACATTAGTGAAAGAATTATCAAAATCGGTTCATTAGTTTTTGAGAAAATCGCGGACAAACAAACATACATACATACATACATACATACATACATACATACATACATACATACATACATACATACATACATACATACATACATACATACGGGTCGAATACAGAACCTCCTTTTTTGAAGTCGGTTAAAAAACGCACTCACGCGCGTGGAATTTGGCTCCGTTTCCCGCACACCGCTGTGTGCAGCAGTGTGATAATCGCCTTACAAACGAGGATCCTTACAAATTTTCGATTTACTTTGGCACCCATTTACATAGCTGATGTCAATAATTCTTTTATCGGTGAACCCGACTATCCTGTACCTACTTACTTCTTTTGTACCGAACTGGGCCTCTTTCTCAGGAATGTTTTCGGCGGGATTTTTGTCTACTCGCAAACCCATAAAGGATCACTTTGTTTTCCATCTGTCTGTACCTTTTTCTCAGGAATGCGTGGGGGTAACAAGTTGAAATTGATGCAACATAGTTATATCGGTCCCTTGGAGTCGTAAAAAAGCGAGCTCCCAAGACGTTTACTTAGAAGCTTGGCATAAATTTCCACTCATGTAGGTAGCATATTTTGACACTCGCAAATAAATGAAAACCTATAGGGTTCATACCGTTGACCCAGAATCTTGAAATTTGGCAAGATCCAAGCTCTCATAGTACAAATAGGTACAGGAAAATATCCGAAAATCGTTAAGGCTCCGTGCACGAAAAAACCTACATTAATTTGTCTTTCGTTCCTGATTAATCTTTATGATAATAAAAGTACACTTTCCGTCACAGCATATGTTAATAGTTTCATCACTTTGCGCTCTCGAAAATGTAGCTGTATTTCGCATTTGATTTACTTAAGGGGCTTACAGGACCTAAACGCAAAAAACGCAAGTTTTAGAAACAATAAAAGTATATGATCGACTACAGTAAAAAAAAACAAAAAAAATATATGATATTCTTCAGGATAAATGCTAGGAAGATAGTGTGTTGAAAACTTAATACAACTTATTTGGTACGATAGAAAAAAATCATGAAGATACCTCTAAAAACATTTTGTTTACAACAAAAATCATACTAATATACATACAATCATTATGATTTTTTGTCAGATTATTCTACAAGCAACATACTAAAACTATAGTGTTTTAGTTTTTTTGTACAAACACTAGATTTTTCGTAAATCGATAATTGCTTCATATTTTGCAATAAATTACCAGCGTTGTGGCATCGCGCTTCTCTTTCTTTTCTATGCAGTCCGACAAAGACCGCGCTTTAGGTCATGTAGTCCTCTTAATGAAGATATTTTATTATTATAAGATACAATTTAGATTTTACAATTTACTATTTTTATTACAAAGATAACTAGAGATATATGTGTGATTTTTAAATTTCTTAAAATGGTTCGCAAAATAATAGGAATAAATCCATAGCTGACTGGGTTTTTTTTTTAATAGGTTTTTCAAAAATACACACTACATTAAGAATATGTTTGATTTACAAATTATTTTGGTATTACATTTGTATCAATTACGCATGCTCCGCCGTCCCCTCATATCCCATGTGTGTGTGTATCTTTTAAACTTTCTTCTAAGATACGTATAAAATAGTGCAGCTAACTCTCACAGATATCTAATAACAAAATTGTCTCAATATTGTTTCTGTATATCGTTGTCCACCTCTATTGTAACTTCTGACGTCACGACCTAAGACACCAGTACGAAACCCTTTCAGATAAACGAGGTCTTTCCGAGTAAATTCCTCAAGGTTCAACTCTAAATATTTCAAGTGTATAACCAGCTAGTTCTGAAGAAATATGAGTAGTTCTGCTATTCAACAATTTAGAAAAAAAATACAGAAAAGTTTGTAGGTTAAAATTAGTTTGCCGGTAACTTTTTCTCTAATGTGAACTGTAGGATACTTCCGACCTTTCTACGTGTGAAATAAGTTTGTTGGGGCGTTGCACTCGTTTTACGAGTATCTACTTTGTGCCTTAGGTATTATCATGCTAAAGAAAATGATGCAGGAAATTGAATTGAAATGAACACCTGGAGAGTAGATGTACGTACGGACTGTAAAGGAGAAAGAATAATTTAAAAGAAAAAAGTTTCTTTGGACTGAAAATAAATCTTTTGTTTAAATATAAATCTTTTGTAGCATGCGCATTAACTTTTTTTACCGAAGTCCATTACCCCTTACTTTATTCTTTTTAGGTACGTAAAACACGTACCAACGTTTTATTTCCGCTTGAGAAAGTTTTCTCTTAAGAGAGCAGAGACACGCGAGACATCAAGGATAAAGGGAAAACACAAATTATTTATATTATTTCCTTATTCATTATAATTTCACTTTACCGGCTCATTAATACAATTTAGCCAGAAAGGGTAAAAACATCCTCTTTGCTGGAAATTTTTTGAACATAACGTAAACGTTGCCCTTCTTAGCAAATTGTTTGTGATAATGAACGCTATCAAAGTCGCTCAGTCCTTAAGTGATGCTAGTAAAAAGAAAGAAAAAAATGTTTTCCATTAGTGGCAAAATAACTTGACACTGGTACCTATTTCTTTTTGGCAACACTGCGACACTCTCTTGTTTGCCTACCTTGAAATATTTATTTATTTATTAAAACTTTATGCACAAGTAAAAACTGTACAAAGGCGGACTTAATGCCTTGGGCATTTTCTACCAGTCTACCTTAGGGTGATGCAGAGACAATACACAGTAGGTGCAATAACAGAAAAAAAAATATAAGAAAATATTTATAACTAAGATATAAGAATGTATACATACATACAACAAAATATAGGGAAAAAAAAGTTATGAGACATAAACAAGAAACCCTACAACAACTTAATTCTGCGACGAATCTGCCAACTTCTTGTGTATCCATCTATTGCAAGATGTAATGGGGGATACACTAGGTACTGTAGAGGCTGAGACCTCCTTCATATGACTGGCTGGTAATAATTTGATGACGTGTTCCAGTCGGGCATTCAAGCGTGTGTCAAATAGATTATGATGGTGTCTTTTCCTATATAGAAGCAGTGATAATTTTAATTAATATTGAGAAAAGACTAAATAATATCAATAATGAAATCCATATAGGAGTTTCATTTTAATAAATAAGCTCCCATCTGAGTTACGTTTCAATAATTGGTGGCCGCGCCGAAAATTCGCGAAATTTGCGAAATATATATATATTATAAAAAAAGCGAGACCGCTCGCATGCCAAGCTGAGTAAGAGGCGCAGAAACGTCGCCAGGAGCATAAAGCTAAGTGGTTTAATGATTTTTTTGTAAAGAGAGTAAGATGGCTCAATTTTTTACGGGCACGAATGGCATATGCCTAGAAGAATTTATAAACCAGTTTAAAACGGTTGCCGCCTTCAATGGATGGCGTGAAAGCGATTGGGCGCTGATATTTGGCGCATATCTTCAGGGTGCTGCCCTAGCATTGTACAATTACACGTACAACGATGATATGTCATTTGATGCCATGTGTGATGTGTTACGAGCAGAGCTTCCGTGCAGATGTCACAAAGACAAAATTATTTATAAGGTGCAAGAAGCGGAAATCGCACAAGATCTGTCTGACGAAAGCGGACAGGAGAATTTTGTAAATGTAGATGATGATGCTTCTGTATTATTTAGTGGAAAACAAGAAGACCCACTACAGGACGAGCAAAGCTGCCTAGAAAGCAGTATGGAAGATGGTGATGGAGAAGATGATGATGAGTACAGCGGCCAGGTGTGCAGCCCCGCAGAGGAGGAGAAGGAGCTGATACAAGTGTTCGAGAATGAACACAAGAATGAAAATGATGAATCGGGTCAGTCCATTCCATTTACTAATATATATAGCAATGTTTCAGAGCCACAGGATGAGCATGATGATCACGATGTGGAAACCAACAAAAATAACATCGCTAGTGATCAATTTTATGAAAATAATTTTTCGATCGATTTTTCTGAAATAAAGGAGAATGGTCACTTCGGGTTCTCGACCGAAACAAAGGAGAATATTCATTTCGTCATCAACACAAATGAAAATAGTAAGGTGAATAGTGATGTTGGTTTAGTTGAGGATGATGTAAAGTCTGGTGCAATCAGAGATGAAGATGCAGAAGTGTTGAACAATTCTGTGCAATTTATAAATTCATTTAATTTTCCTACGGATGAGGTTGTAGTCTTTAATAGTAGTGATTTTATAATACATCACGTAGATGTCCCAATATTAGAAAATGTTTATTTAAAATGTGCTGCAATCAATAAAAGAAAAGCACGCAGGAAGAAAAGAATTCCATTTGTCAAAAAAACTAAAAGATTAATTCCAAAAAGTTTATTTCCAACAAGTTGTTCAATTATTTATTTTATAAAAACTTTTTCTATAAACAAACAACGTTTTATAAAGAAGTTTTTATTTTCAAAATATAAATTTAGAAAAAGAAAGTTTAATGATAAAAAGCCTTTTTAAGATTGATTAAAACCTTTTCATATTAAGATGTCAATGTTTATTGTTGTTTTCTTTTTTATTGTCATTTATCTTGTCATATCAATGTAAATATGTCAGTTAGATGTAAACATCATTTAGTGCATTATTTTAGTTTGAATAATATGTTACAACTTATTAATATGTGTTCATTTGTATGCAAAGTGTGTTTGGTTGACACATTTGGTTCAGCTTATGTTTGAGGACACACAGTTTTGTCAGTGAGGACTGAGATTTTTATAAAGTTAGAATTTTTTGAGAACGGAGTAGGAGTTTGAAGTTTTACTCTGGAGTACGGGCCATATGATGAGATTTCTTCGATGAACCCTGGCCTCTTAAACTTTTCCCTCCCTCTGGCTCAATACCGTCCGATGGGGTTAAAAGAGTTCGATGTTAAGATCATTTAATTTTTTAAGCCTCTTTCAGGCTGATGTGAACTCTCACATCAATTGTTTTCATTAGGAGGCCGCGTCGCGTCCTTTACGGCGGTTTTGGCGTGACGAGGTTTAAGCATGACGAAGTTAGTTTGTATGAGTGTACATTGGCACTTGTAAGAGTTAACTTACCTGACACTTAACATAGTGTTGGATTCGTTCGTCCTGACTTAAGCCTTCTCTTGCAAGAGACGGACCTTACTATGTAAATTTAATTTCCGTCGTTAGGTAAAATTATGGTTAGGATAGGTAGGGAGAGCTTGGATGTCCGAAGATGGCGAATAAAAGTCTTGTTTGGTAGTTGAGCTATGCCAATCCTTTTATTCGAAGGTGGGCGTAGCTGATGTAGAGGCTGAGACCTCCTTCATATGACTGGCTGGTAATAATTTGATGACGTGTTCCAGTCGGGCATTCAAGCGTGTGTCAAATAGATTATGATGGTGTCTTTTCCTATATAGAAGCAGTGATAATTTTAATTAATATTGAGAAAAGACTAAATAATATCAATAATGAAATCCATATAGGAGTTTCATTTTAATAAATAAGCTCCCATCTGAGTTACGTTTCAACAGTACCGTCGAAAATCGACTTACCAAATCGCCTAGCAAGTCGAATGGTCACTCAATTTACACAAGTCTATAAAAATCGCTGGTGACTAGTTTATTTTGCATCAAAATGTCGGCTTTCATGCGGCGGGCGATCGCCTGTGACTAAGAATTTTCACGGTCGATTTAAATTACCGCATGCGACCTGTCGCTGCACGACAAAAGTCGTAAGCTACTCTATTTTGTATTTTAGTCACGTTCGGCCTAGCCGAATTGCCATTTAGACTATATTCGCGACTATAGTCACCTTATTTAAAGCCCGCATTAACTGTAATTCTAACACGAATAATTTTGGCGAAAGTAGGAATCGGTTACCTACCGTAGGAAAACTTTGAATTGAAAATATAACGGAGGAACTGTTACATTTTATGGAAAATACACATTGAATATATGAATAGAGTCTTAATATATGAATAGAGTCTTCAATATAAATAAAAATATTATTTATGAAACGAATAGTTGCTATTGAAACTTGCGCTAACGATACATACTTACCTTCTACGTAGCGTCAAAATGATTCGTGCTACCTAAGGCAGTTTTTTTATTTAACACTTTTCAGAGAGCAAAATTGACCTAAATTCAATGACCACTGAAAATGTAATGACATTCCTGACCTTATTTTCTGTCCATTGTTATTATTCAGCAATTTCCTTATCACTTATTCGTAGGCAATTTCCATCCTAATGTCTAATATGAATTATTATCATCATGAAGACACCATTTCATTATCAGATGTTTTTAAGATCTAGACTAGAGTCAAGAGCAAACCCATTTCAAACGGGAATATTTCCAACGTGATCTTTCGTAATTAAGCTTATTCTCATTGAGGCGCAGCGTTCGCACATGTAGTCATAATGGCAGCTCTTATACAGCTAACTGATAAGCAGTGCCTACTTACCTGTACCTAAACCGTGCATACGCGATGTGTAACTATTTATTATTTAAGATTAAGAGTAAAGGTCTGTCCACTAATATCAGGGCCAGGCAAAGGACGTGACAATTTAAGATAGTGGCTGTGGGACACACAGGTACTCAAGCTCCGTCGCCGCGCGAACAAAGGAGTGTGTGAACAATTTAATTAAATTGTACACACCGATATTTGTTGAGCCCCTGACGGAGCACAATCCGTCCACCTCCCGAGCACGGCCCTGGCGTTTGTAGATATCATAATCAGCCTATAATGTTCCCACTGCTGGGACACAGGCCTCCTCTCTGTGAGAGGGAGTGGGCCGTAATCCACCACGGGCCCAGTGCGGGTTGGTAGATGTCACATGTCTTCGAATTTTTGGTTCTCGGACATGCCGGTTTCCTCACGATGTTTTCCTTCACCGTTTCTGAGAGCAGTGGTGATGAAATAATTTACACAAAGTAAAGCGCGTGTCTGTGTTCGAACCTATATACGATCTACAACTTGTAAGTCGCGGCCAATACGGGCCACCACTGCTCTCCGTTGTGGATATACCAGTAACAAAAACTGTAGGTAGGTAATTAGTTTTAGCGTTCCATGGAACTAAAAACCACAACTTGAAAGTTCAACACATTGAATTATCAAGGTCATTGACACATATTTGGCTATCTTAAAGTTAGACTGCATTATTTATTAAACCAAGTACCTACCTACTATTCTCAGTAGAATATGCAGAGCGTCGTCCGAGCTGACCATTCTACTATTTCGTTACACAATATAGTGCATATTTTAGAATACCTTGTTAGCTGCTACTTGCCTGACAAATATTTTTGCTACATAAGTCTGAACATAATCCCTACACACTAAGACGTTGACTATTCATTACAAAGATATAATGAAAATAATCATTTTAATAATTAAGTAATGTTTACTGTTATTCTGTTTATTTTTATATCGTTCTTTTTAACAACTATAATAGTAGACTTTAGTAATATGTGGATAACGTTGTGAGTAGGTAGTGTATTTGTTACCTCTATTATTAAGTTCTAACCTATGTTTACTTATTATTACACTGCTGTTTATTGTCCCTAAATAAATAAATACATAATTATTTATTTAGGGAAAACAAACAGTATTTAATTAAATTAACCTTCTCAGACGTTGTTAATTACATGAATGAGGTGCCGTCGTAAACTCACAATATCGTGTTTCAAATACTAACGGTCTGTTCACAGTGTGTGTGTCTGGCCACCTCTTTACCATTGTTGTGGTGGCTCGTCTAAACAAACCCTAACCGCCGCACAATTTTCACGTGATTGTTTGTTTCATCTAATTTTACAGGGGAGGTTCTTGCCCACAAAGGTGCAGCTAATTGCAATGTTAATTATTTCTAATGTTTTGTAATTTGAGTATGATTATACAAAGTTTTAAAAAAATAACCCGACAAACTTTAAGAGGTGCTTTAGACCATCGAACTGAACAACTTTCACTATGGGACTAACTCTGAAATCACGAAAAAAAATCAGCTGTTTCATACATTTTGGTCAAGTAGGTATTGAACTTTTGTATTAAACAGCTGATTTCTTTTTCGTGATTTCAGATTTGGTCCCATAGTAAAAGTTGTTCAGTTCGATGGTCTAAAGCATCTCTTAAAGTTTGTCAGGTTAATTTTTTAACACCTTATATAAACGGTGAAAGGAGGTATTTACCAGCTGCACCTTAACATGTCATGGGAATATATGGATTGTTTACATGAATTAGATATACTTTTAATCATAGCAAGCTTCGCGTTATACCGGCAAAAACATTCGGAGTCATTACCCCAGAACTCACACAATCCATCTTGTGTGGTCAATGTAGCACTGATATATGAAAAGCCTTCAGTCTCCATTTTAGCTCGCGCGTGTAACGGCAGATATGTACTGTTGGTCATTAAGTTAATGTTCCACGGGATCGGTCTGGCATAGTGTAGGTACTTAATTAGGTTCGAAAAATACTAATATAACCCGTTATGTAAACTGGCATGAGAGTGGCATCCATTGTATAATACCTACGTAATATTTAAGTTTAGTTTCTTCGTGCCAAAATATTTACTTACACTCTACGGAACATTTCGACGCTTGGTTCAATCTCGGAATCAGATTACACAGACTGTATGTTCAAATTTGTGTGTTCATCCCTCTTTCACCAACTCATTAATCTTCATCATAGAAGACAGCTTGGTTGGCATGAAGCTTCCATTCATTAACAAATCACAGAAACATTTAAGGCTTTCACGAAACCATCGTTTTAATTTTGTTACAAGAATTATTTACACTGCTTCATTTGTATTAAACATCTGTTTGACAACTACCTATATCAAAGTACAAGTATCTACCGGCTGTGGTTTTGTCCATGTTGAACATGGACAAAACGAAGGTCATGTCAAGTGCCTATATAACACCCACTCTCATGAAGATCGGAGACGCTACTCTCGAAGTCGTGGACGAGTATGTTTACCTAGGACAAACTGTCCAGTTAGGCAGGTCCAACTTCGAGAAAGAGGTCAATCGTCGAATCCGACTCGACAGGACAACTTTTCGGGAAGCTACGCAATATCTTCTCGTCCCACATACCGCAGTGTCTCAAGACGAAAGTCTTTGACCAGTGCGTGTTGCCAGTGATGACATATGGCACTGAAACGTGGTCGCTCAGCCTTATTAGAAGGCTAAAAGTCACCCAAAGGGAAAAAGGTATATAAATAAGGCAATGCTTGGAGTTTCTCTGCGTGATCTAATCAGAAATGAAGAGATCCGCAGGAGAACCAAGGTACCCGACATAGCACGAAGAATTGCCAAACTTAAGTGGCAGTGGGTAGGGCACATTGCTCGCAGAACAAATGGCCGATGAGTCCGAAAGGTTCTGGAGTGGCGACCGTGTACCGGAAGACGTAGCGTTGAAAGACCTTCTACAAGGTGGACCGACGACCTTGTGAAGGCCGCAGGAACCCGTCGGATGCGAGAAGCACAGAACCGGTCGAAGTAGAGGTGCTTGGTCCCCCAAGCACCTCCACTTCGACCGGTCCAGCTGAGGACGTCTTTCGGCTGAAATGATGATCTAGCGGCTACATGCGTCTTCATCCGCATTTATTTAAACTTTAATAGAAAGAAAGTACGTTTATTTGTGGTAAACACGACGCAGAGAAAGAACACAAACACAAAAAAGAATAAGTTGGGGAAAATGCGTCACATTCACACAAAACGGCCATCGCTCAGCATAATGCTACGACCCTATACGAGAATTGAAATATAATTTAATACAAAATTGAACCTGCGCTGGGGAGCGCTGGTTCAATTTTGAACTCGCCTGAAACTCTTTTCTTACCTGATTCACAATGCTATTTTCAGCATTACAAAGCCTTGTCGAAAGAAATTTACATAAGCAAAGGCGAGTTGGAGGAGGCCTCTACGTAATCCTAGAAGCCAGTCGTCTGCAATAATGTAAATCATATTGGCGCCGGTCAAAGGTCGCTGTATTTTCGTTTAGAGTTCCATTTTTAGGTTACCTCCTACAATAAATTCAGCGGTTAACAAGTCACACAGCCCAACAGTATGAATTATTATACGACGTGGATATTCGCAGCCAGATGAAATTCATAGTCCCTTAATAGGTTAAGCTGTCCATTAATAATGAATGCGGGTCACCCAAACTAAACTAGAACTATTTAATTCACGACTGCAAACAACCTCCATGTTTGCACGTAACAATAAGTTTTAATTAAGTTGGTTGAAGAGGACCCACGGGTAGTATGGGACATTAACTAGCTATGAATAAGGCACAATATTTTAGCAGTGGGTTTGTGCAGCAGTGGACTGCAGTTGGCTGGATTCATGATGATTTACCGCCACTTATCTCCGAGCATTTCACTTTACACAGGTAAGTAAAATACAACGCACTTACATTTACACAAGTATCTCGAAAATCACCCTATTCCTTATTCATACATAGAGTATGTTCTCTAACTAGGTATTAGAACAGATACAATATCTAAAATCAGAATGAATCAGTGAAATGATAATAACAAGTGAACTTGAAGTTCTGATTAATTTCTCCAAGGACCGGCCATCAAAATCCCTTTCCGTTATCCATTTACAATTACGGAGAATATTCCGGAAAATGAAAATGAACATTTCTCTCTACATTTTCCACAATAATAACAGAAATGTAAATTGATTCAAACGTTGATCATTGTATCAATTATTCTATACTCATAAGTATTTTTTTAGGGTTCCGTAATTTTGATAAGGAACCCTTATAGTTTCGTCATGTCCGTCTGTCTGTCTGTCCGAGATTTTGCTAAGAGACTGTTAGTACTAGAAAGCTGTAATTTGTAGGACGGCGACGACGGCGGTCGGTCCGATGCACTCTGTGGACCACGTCATTTCATAGAAGTGTGTTGACGACGACGGATGTGCGCACGTTTTTACCTATAATTACCATGAGTCATTCGAAGTTTCTTCCGTCTTTCTTTAAATCCTCCATAAGAGTATGGTATACTCCATAAGACTCTCTTTCTATATTATATATAAACCAACCTACTCACCTAGGTAGGTGGGTAGGTAGGTATATCGTGACATTCGTGTACCTAAATACGAATACCTATGTAGGTACACGTAATCGAAAGCATATCGAAATCCAATATCTCTATTCGAGATCCGATGGCGTCATCAACTGCTATACTGTGCTGCACATTATTCAGGAATACATTAGAAGGTGGAAGACATCTAATAGTTATTTAAATTTTCGAAAGAATTTTCTTTTTATGATAAGTATGGGTAGGTATTTTTTTTGTTTTTAGAAGATTTTCGGTTTTTTACTCATTTTCGATGATTATCATTTTCGATGATTTTCTTCAATTTTTCTTGTGCGAAATATGATATAAGACACCTATACCTTAAGAGTGTACTTTACATAATGGATAGATTTATAAGTAGGTATAATGGCCTACTGATTATACCTAAATTGAAACCTACCTACTTCAGCTGCGTGCCTAATCAATGATTAGGGTCGAACGAGCTCGACGAGCTTTCAAAAAATACCTATGAACATTCAAGTGGTAAGACCCAATATAAAAGAGTAATTGTTCCAAGTAAGTAAAAAAAATAAAATTGGTACCAATAATATATTTGTCACACAATTATATAAGTAATTAATACATTTTGTTTTTTTTTTCTTATCAGAAAAATATTTTTAAAAATCTAAGATGTGTATTTTTTAAATTATTGGCATTTAAATGTCACTTTTTGCCCAAACAAATATTCAAAATTAATACTTTGCCAAACTTTGACTAACTATACTGAAAAAAAGCACTTTAAAAGTTGATGCATTTAATAAAAAATAAAGCATTCCAAAAAATATTACTTTTTTTTTATTCCAAAGATTTTTTAAATATTTTTCTGATAACTATTATGACTTGGCCTATTACCCGATTCCGGCTTGACGACGACTTACGGGACACTCTGTATATACAAGATATGCCACAACTAATTATTTACACTAGATACTAAATTCAATGACTCACTAACTAACCATACAAATAAACACAAAAAAGTAAAAGGACGCTTAGGCATCGAAGTACTTGTCCGCATTGCTGTCATCTGGAAACGTGTCCAGAATACTGAGAGCATTGTCACGATATAATAAGTCCTCCAGACCGTATTTCGGCTATAGCTAATCTCAACGGAGATTAGCCCGCGAAGCGAGGGAAATATTATAGTGCACAAGTGTGTGCGCAGCCTCAGCTGCACTCACTCTTCCCTTACTTTCATGGTCCAATGGGACGGAAATCCGACACGACCGGATCA
Source organism: Hydraecia micacea (assembly GCA_914767645.1). Taxonomy (NCBI): domain Eukaryota; kingdom Metazoa; phylum Arthropoda; class Insecta; order Lepidoptera; family Noctuidae; genus Hydraecia; species Hydraecia micacea. The sequence goes on along the minus strand of OU611783.1, from coordinate 11,765,218 downwards.
GGCGCAGAACCAACGGTTTAACGTGCTTTCCGAGGCACGGGGGTATCACACCGCCAACTTCCAAACTCCGGGCTGTTACTGAGAAATTCCTAATGGAAATTGAAAAACCTAATAACACTTTTCCTGACTTGGGAATCGAACCTAGAACCCCACGCTCAGCAGTCTCACTTGCGACCACGAGACCAACAGACCGCGATATAATTTATGTAATTATACCTGACGCCAAGTCTTCATTCATTTCAGACTAAAAATAAAACATCAAAGTACTCGTAAAAGCTACTTCACTGTCCATTAATCATCATCAATTGCGAAAATTACTCACATTTTGCGCTATTTTTAGCGGCACTTGTACCTACTCTAGACTCATTTGTTTTGTAATCTCGTTTATTGTGTGCTTCAACAGGCGAGAATATAATGAACAGATTTAAGTACTTCGAGAAGGTCAACTAATGTCAGTTAGATCGATATTGGTCTGATTGAACTCCGAGATATCGACGATATCTGCCATGAAATCTGGATGAGATATCTTGATTGCATGGCAATGTTGTCGTTATCGTGATAGCTGACGCGTTGATCCCGAATCTTCTGCTGAGCCAGTAGCTAGATTATATTGATAATAATATTGGTTACTTAGGATACCTAATACTGAGGTTATTGGTAATGAGCCCTCTTCCTGTCTCTGTCTGTCCTGTCTGCCCGACAGGGTCCACATTGATCTTTTACTTTGTTATACCATCTATGTATGTAATACATATGGAATGCAATAAAGAATTGAGTATTGCTTGCTTTGTTTGAATCTATATATATTATAAAATTAAAGTCGCTTATCGTATCTGTGTGACCGCATTGTTCTTCTAAACCGCAACGGATTTTGACGTGGTGTTCACCAACATTGAGAGAATTTAGTCAGGAATGTTTATGTGTACAATATTTTATTATTAGGTAATACGTAATACGGGCTGGTGTCCGCAACTCCACGTCAATGCGCATATTTTGCGTACGGCCATTATACTTTATTATTAAACTTACATATAATAAAGAAACCCCGATGTATTGTCAAGTCGTAAAAAATGTGCGAAGCAGGGGCGGGTCTTGAAAGTTGACATGTTTTGTCGGCCTTAAGCATGAAGAAGAAAAGGAAGACTAACAAAAATCCATAAATAGTTCATGCCTTTTGATCGGTATCGGTTTTAAAGTTAAGTAAATTAAGATCTCTTTTACCACACAAATTCTTCGAAACATCAACACTAGGTAACTAGCTCATGAGAATATTTTAAAACGTAACTATAACATCTAACATAGAATCATGCCTGCATTCTACGGAGGGTTGCAAGAGTTACCGTGGCTCCCTGGTACAGACAATTAAGGAACACGGGCGGGTTTTAGTCAGCAAAAGCCTGATATCCATTCCCGCACCGCCAAAAAAAAAAAGAGGTTGCACCTGTAAGCCACCCATATTTCGACAGTTATGTTCAAGTGCCATGTAATAGGGGGCGAGCCTATTGCCATCCTGGGCACACGTCCAGACTGCGGGCTACTACTAAGAAATTCCTAATAGAAATACCGAATAACACTCTATCTACACCCTGGACCTCATGCTCAGCAGTAGCGCTTGCGAACACTACAGTTCACTAGACCAATGAGTCAGTTTATATAATAAGAGTTTAAGGAACAATAAAATCTCTGGCAAACAATGTCTAGAAACCAACTACATCTGAGTCCCTACGACTGTTAACAACAGATTTAACTTATCAACTAAATCCACATTAAAGAAAATTCATCAAACGGCATCGTACAGGGACTCCGTTTGTTTGAAAGAATCCATATTGATTTCTGTTGTTCAGATAAAATCAAAGAGTAGTACAATCGTAAAAAGCATTGACATAAACAAAGAATTAGGTACCTACACAGCATAGTAACACCTATCATTACAAAGATACTGCAAACAGTTCGATGAGATGAGTCACACTTTGTATTTCAGGCACTTTTTTTACCAGAAAAAGAACATTTTCTCCTGTAAATCCCCGTTTTGTGAGATGTAAATAAATTAACCACTCAATGAATAAACACCGAGTCTAGCAAATAATTTGTCCTTTTCATTAAACTTAATCTCTGGGCCTAAACCCGCTCTAAAAAAACTCAATGAATAGTTACTTATTTTGTTTTATGAAAACGCAACAAGTTTCACAGCAAAATGGCATTATTATACGAGACTATATGAACTGCAACCGGCGATAATGGCTTGAGCGAGTAATAGCTTACTTCTCACTAGAGAACTGGAGCTAAATCGACTCTATCTGTTACAGTCAGCACTCTCTCGAGAGTCGTAAACTGTGCAGTTAAAAGCACATTACTTAGGAATACGTAAAGCAAATATCTTATATTTAACCTTTTATAAAATTACTTGGGTAATACCTCATCATCTGCCTAGCCTTTTCCCAACTATGTTGGGGTCGGCTTCCAGTCTAACCGGATGCAGCTAAATACCAGTAATTTACATGGAGCGACTGCCTATCTGACCTCCACAACCCAGTACCTGGGTAATACGATACTCCTTGGTAAGACTGGTTATCAGACTTTAGGGCTTCTGACTACCCGTAACGACTGTCAAAGATCCACAAATGACAACCGGGACCAACGGCTTAACGTGCTTTCCGAGGCACGGAGGGGTCTCGGTAGGTAAAGATGGTCACCCATCCACAGACCAACCGCGGCAAACGTAGCTTAACCTGATCGATCGACCTGTGCGGCTGTTATTATTTAGCCACGGGCCCCTCCACTTAGATAATACCTACTAAGGTAATAACAACTTTTTTTTAATAAGAAAGTAAGGTTAGTTTAGTCTTTTTTTTTGTAAGAAGTTTGTTTCTAATAAGAAATTAATTTGGTGAGCAGGTACATGTAATACCTACTAAGTAATAATATGTACCTGCTCAGCAAATTAATTTCTCATTCAAAATAAACTTTAAAAAAGAGTAATTATTTTACTCCTTATCGTAGTCGATTAGTAGAAAATGCAACAGATAAGTGTCGTAAAGTTGAATGGTTACCTAATGACGAAAACGATTCCTATAATTTACGGCCCAGTTATTGGTTGTATCTTTACCAATAATGAAGCAAAGACCCCTCCCATATGGAAGTGGCTAACACGGGTAAAATTAGCTACGTCTGTAGTTCGCCAATAGTTTGTCAACAGTTCTTAGTTCGTCAGCAGTAATCAATAAGTTCACCTGAATAAGTTATTAACAAAAAGAATAAACAAGGATATTAAGAACAAGTGTATTATTTGAATATGTGAAACCAACATACAGTCCACACCATAACAGTTTTTTTTTTGTTAGCCTATAGTGTCCCACTGTTGGGCAAAGGCCTCCCCCAAATCCTTCCAGGAACTCTTTTCCCTTGCCACCTCGAACCAGCCCTCATTGTACGCGTCCAGGTCATCTCGCCATCTCTTTCTAGGCCGGCCTCGGCGGTGCCGTCCATCTTCAGGCACCCATTGTGTGGAGATTTCACAGTTGGCAATCAAAAATGCTGCCATTGGTAAGCAAAACAATTCGTTGTTGTTTATAGGAACCGAGCATTAATGTACTTAAGTAAAAACCAGTGTTTTAACTCATGGGAAGTTTCAATCAACCGTCCTGCAATGACCCTGAAAATAAGATGAGCAATCGATCAACCCGAGTTTCAACACAAAAGCTTTGAAAATATAATTGCTTTTCCGTCATCTGAACTTACAAAAATAATGTGAAAATCTAAAGAATTCTCACGATATAAATTTTACTAAGCTCCCGAATTCCCGTTATTAATTTTATCACAATTTCTGAAGAATGATAAAACGCTTACAATCCTGATGAAATTCTTCAGAAAATTAAAAAGTTACTCTTAATACGAGATGATTAGAGATCCAAATACATTGCTTACAATCTAATTTTATATTTTCGAAGTTGATAATCTAAAAATGTATTTGGTCAAGCTTATTCCTTAGCAATATTTTCTAATTAAAGAAATCTTTATTAATTGTGAGTTTCTATCGGTCTTGAAATGAAATGAAATTGTTTATTCTATAAACAGGATATCCAGAATCACTTTTACACGTCATATTATAAAATAATAAGCTACATGAATTCGACATTTCCTATCTGAGAAGAAATTGCGAAACAAACTCAAGGGTGAAAGTCTCTTTTAAAGTTTAGGCATAATCTTGGTTTAATCATGTAAAGACAATGTAGATTAATTCTTGAAATGGTCTTTTGAGGAAAGAACCACACAGATTTGAATGGGCCTGTCCAGTCAGTGCAAGCTTTTGTCAGTAATTAATCGTGTAGCTCAACTCAAAACTTGAGGGACTTGCTAGATAAGTTAGGTAACTTGAGTCCAGAGAAAGAAATCCAGGTGCTGCTCATAATTTTTTTTATCACTTAGGCAATCATTAGACCACTGCTAGTTATTTCAAGACGCAACTTAATAAATGGCTCTATAACACCTTATGTGTTCTACACTATAAGTGAGGTCTGAAATTATAAGCATAATAAGCCTATAATGTTCCCACTGCTGGGACATTATATTCTATTCTAAAAAAAAATAAAAGAATACTTTTTTTTTAAATAAGTCAAATAACATCCATTACATGACGTGAAAAGTTAAAGTTCCGGCTACCGATATCATCTGCCTAGCCTTTTCCCAGCTATGTTCGGGTCGGCTTCCAGTCTAACCGGGTGCAGCTGAATACCAGTGTTTTACATGGAGCGACTGCCATTCTGACCTCCATAACCATAACATGTAAAACGATACCACTTGGTAAGACTGTTTGTCAGATTTTCGAGCTTCTGACGACCCGTAACGACCGCCAAAGATTCACGAATGAGAGCCGGGACCAACAGCTTAACGTGCTTTCCGAGGCACGGAGGGGTCTTGGTATGTAAAGATTGTCACCCATCCACGGACCTACCGCGGCAAGCGTTGCTTATCCTGATCTATCGACCCGTGCGGCTGTTATCTCCGTTACTTAGCCAACTATATACCTGACAGATTAAACATTTGAATACTGAATAGCTGAGTCCCCGGACTTTAAAGTGAAAAGCAGCTTTACACTGAAAAACCGTAAACCTAGCCGGACATGGTGTAAATCCATCACACCTACTCAACTCTCTGTGCTCAAAACACACATGGCGAACCCCGACATTGATTTTCCGTTCCACCAATATCTATTTCAGTTTGTACACTGCTGCACTGTATGTACGAGTACGTACGCGTAAGCAATATTACGCAAAGCTACGACTGAATAAACAGTTATATTCTGGGATTTGTATTCTGCAAATGATGTGGCATCAAGTACCCATAAACTCTGTTTTATTGCTGTAACTGAATAAGAAATAAAAAATGTTTTTGTAAAACTTTTTGAAACTGGTAGGTTATGTAATCCAGACAGTAGGTACCTACGTAAGTTTCATTTACTTATAGAATAAAGCGGCCGTTCAAAATTAATGTAAAACTAATAAAAGATACTTATTTAAATTATTCAAGATGGAAATCGTCTTGGACGGAGTTCTCTGTGTTCAAAGTTTTAGGAATAAGGAATAGAGTACTTATTTATCCTAATTTTTAAAACCTGGACTTTTTTTCAGGACACGATTAGGTATTCGTGTCCTGAAAAATAAATTAAAATTATTTAATTTTGGTTTTCTTTATTATATTATACGTTCCATCACTCTCTGCAAGATACAACAAGTTTTGACAGTGGTGCCGATTCCCTTGTTCACAAACTAAACTAAATTTAAGTTCAGTGCATCCTTTTCTTTCTATTTCATTAAGAAAAGGAGAGAAGATAAAGGAGGTCAACAAAAGCCCATAGAACTTTGCCCAAACATGTACCTCGAGGTACACGTGTACCAAATCGTAGAGAAAAAATAGAGGAATTCGAAAATAATTGTATCTTTATCCTTACATCATTTAAAACAACATAATAAATTATGTTTTATTATTTTAATTACCTACCTGTAACACAATTAAGTGGCAACTTTACATGTACAATTGCGTTACATTTGGTTGACACTCGAGCTGACATTTTCGTAAATGTCATTCACATTTTATCATTCTGTCGTTTCTGCGTTTCGGGGTAAGGATTATTATTGAATTTAGATTGAATTACTTAGTTATAAATATTCGAAACGAAACAAATGTGAAACAACAGTGCAAAGAGAATGTAATCACTAGTGCAACAGTGGTTGAAGCCGACAGAAGACAGCTGTCAACTTGACAGTTTTTTTTTTATAAGTATGGTTGTTGTGCCGATGAAAGGGTGCCAAAATAGCGTGCTTTTTGTTATTGTTATGTTATTTTATTCTCGTCCCCGGGTATCCATAAGAATAAATATTAATGCAATATTATTCAGTGTAATCTAGTTTATTTTATGCCACTAAGTGTACCACGGTACTTCATTTGGGCAGATTTTGGTGACATCCTTTAGTTTAGTCCTGTCTAATTAATCAGCGCCTGACATACAAGTTTAGACGTGAGTAAAAAGTTGCGTACTAAAATTACGTCAATTTTTCGTCAGGCGCTGATTAATTTGAAAGGACTAAACTAAAACGCGCTGATTAAAATTTTAGTTTTAGGCTTCACACATTCATATTTTTCTCTTCTTGTTCTCACACACTATTGTCTACATTTCTTTTTTACTTCTCCTTTCGCAGGTCTGCTGGAAGAAATTTCTTAAGAAATAAGCAGTACCTTTGTACTCAAATCTTAATTATGTCATATCTTTATGTATTTTACTGTGTGTACATAAATAATAAAATAAATAAATAAATAAAATTTATCTTCTGTCCTTTTCTTGCAAATGCCTTCCAACGAATCACCCTTTCGAAGGAAATAACTTTTAGGATTTGAAAACGTTTGATTTTTATATTATATTCGCATAAGTAATTTGCAAGGTTTAAGAAAAGTAGGTAGTGCGCAATGAATCTTTGAGTATTTTTCCTAGATTGAAATAATCCAGATTGTCCAATAATTTTATTGAACTCGGGGTAGGTTCCTCCCTCTTCTAAATAATCTACAAGACGGAGCTAAATCGTTAAGCCCTTTGTGGTGATTTTGCTAAGCCAAATAAGGAAGTTAATTACTTCCTGCATAGCTATTCACAACCATCCGATACGCTTCCGTACCGAATCGAACATCAATCAATGTTATCGAAGGAGTCCTCTAAATGCTGTTCAAAATTCCAAAACCCGAAAATGTTCTCAGTTGAAATAAAATAAATTACCGCTATTCCTCCGACAGTTGTCGAAAGAGTCATCATCATCATCATCATCAGCCTATAGCAGTCCACTGCTGGACATAGGCCTTTCGTATTGCACGCCATTCAACTCGATGTTCGGCAACTCTCATCCAGCTGCTACCAGCCATCCTGCGAAGATCGTCGCTCCACCTAGCCTGAGGGCGTCCCACGTTACGTTTACCGATTCGCGGTCTCCACTCAAGAACACGTCTACTCCAGCGGTCATCGGTTCTACGGCTAATATGGCCGGCCCATTGCCAATTCAGCTTGCTTATTCTGTGAGCTATGTCGACAACTTTGGTTCTCTGCCGGATCACCACGTTGCGGATTCGATCCCTCAGCGAGACTCCAAGCATAGCCCGTTCCATAGCTCGCTGAGCGACCTTGTATTTATGGACCAGCCGTACCGTGTGTGTCCACGTTTCGGCTCCGTAACTCATAATTGGCAGAAAGAGTAGGAGTCAATATTTGAGTTAAGGCGATTCAGGTTCTCGAAATATTTGTAATTTTCTACACAATAGCCTGTGAAAAGTAGCGTGTGTGCTTTGGAACTCCTTGAACCATAGTTCAAACATTATACAAAGAAACTTCAAAGACAGACAAAGGCTCCAGGCAGTATTATTTACATGCTTCTTACTTTATAGTAAGATTAAGAGAGTAAGAGTAAGTCTTTTATTTAATGAAATGATCTCTTTATTTATTTAAAGAGATCATTTAATTAAAAGACTAACTGACAACAAAGCTTTTGTCTTAGAATATTTATTTCTTAAGAGCTCTATTTTTTACTTTACTAAGGGCTGATTTTTCAATCATCTGATAACTTTATTCGAGGAATAATTTTGAAATTTTGACAGTTATTTCATACAAAAACTGCCAAACGTTCATTTTATTCCTCGAATAAAAGCTATCTGCTGGTGGAAAAATCAGCATTTAGAATTTTGATCTTATTTCGACTAAAAAAAGAATTTTAAAACCTCAAGAATAGCTTTCAAGAAAATAATGTCTAGAGTTAGGTATTTGAATATGATTTTTTAATCATAAGTTTTTATGTCATCATATGTTTGTAACATCATCTAGTCTTTAAATAATAGGTGTGTAAGATCGTCGTAATCATCATCATCATCATCATCTGCTAAGCTTTTTCCCAACTATGTTGGGGTCGGCTTCCAGTCTAACCGAATGCAGGTGAATACCAGAATTTTACATGGAGCGACTGCCTATCTGACCTCCACAACCCAGCTACTGGGTAATACGATAATACGGCTTAACGTGCTTTCCGAAGCACGGAGGGGTCTCGGTATGTAAAGATGGTCACCCATCCACAGACTAACCGCGGCAAGCGTAGCTTAACCTGATCGATCGACCTGTGCGGCTGTTATTATTTAAGATTGTTTTGTAATATAAAACATTATAATATTTTTCTGCCTTACGGTGGGAGGGACATCGACGCGCAACCTATTACCATGAATTCAGCACATGCATTCTTAACCCACCTTAGTTGAAAATTTTCGCCGGTTATTAAAAAAAAATTGCTGTTCCATACATTTTAACTGCGTAGATATTGCACTTTTATATGAAATAGCAGTAATACAGGCAATCTGAATCACTCTCTTTACGATAAATTATATAGGCGGAGGACAGATAGACCCCGAACGTAAAATGGTTTTTATAGTCCTCTTGAGGGACCAAATAATAAGGGCCTCAATTTGCGTTTTATGAAGCAATGCTACTAAACATCACGTTATTTGGAACAGGCTGTAAAAAGAGCTTTGAAAAATAATAATAACCTTAACCTACTTACTTACAATCCATGATATACCTGACTGGTGATAATAGGCTTACTGGTGCCGTATTACGACTGTACGAGAGAGACCGAGCTATACATGACCGATAGCACCATTCCTTTTTCGCACTGGAATCTTGATGGCATTAATACTGCGTAATACGGCCCCTGTTTACATTAAGAGAAAAGTAGGGACTTGTACCCACAAGTTTTTTATGTTTCTATTTAATTGCATTGTTTTATTCGTATACTGCTTTTAGGGGCTGATGTGCCCTAAACATATATTTATTTATTTATTTAATACTTTAAGCACAAATGTACAGTATAGTAGTGTAGTGTGTGTATATCTACCAACATTATAGCATATCCTATAACAAATATATTTGCGTTTGTCTTACTTACGCATGCGTATGATAGGAATTATTAAGTACCAGTTTTAGGGAAACTCGTAGCCTTAAACCAAAATGAAAAGTTACAACGTCAAATATAAAATAGAGTTCAGATAGAAAGTATTTTCAAAATATTTTTCATCAGCACTGAGAAGCATTTCGTTGTGCGCTACGACGTTTTTGCCAGTGACTCGTCTCACTAAGCGCTTCTCATAATAATATCATCTGCTGGAAGCAAGGTCTCAAGCCAAGCAAAATTTTATTAAATATTACGTATCACCATTTTACAAAAATTGCGAACACACATCTGTGACAAGTACGGACAGGGACAGTCGATTCACATTGATATTTTTACACATCATCTAAATTGACACAACGTTGAAATAACGTATTTGTGACGTCATTCGCCGGTAAATTGCAGACAGTATGTGGCGGCCACCGGTCTTCTAGGATACGGTAATCGTAGCATTAACGTATCTGGCATTTGTAGAGAGTTAAATAAAATTAAATCATTTCTGATTAATACCCATTTACCCATGAAACATAACAAAAAGTGTCTAATATTAACAAAAGAAAAACTGTACGAAACTGAATACCACAAGAGGATGCCGAACAACAGTAACAGTTTTTGATAACTGTGTCGCCATATGATTTTCTTAAATCGTTGAAAATATCGGTTGCTAAGTCTTCCTGGCTATCTTGACACTTGTGGCGATTTGGTTTCTTTTCTTCTATGTCATACTCTACATCGATGAGGATGTCACCCTTATGTTTCTTTTCATGTTTTCTATTCTTTGAATCTTCGTCATAATCACGTACATTTTCATCATCATCATCCTCGTCATCATCATAGTATAAGTAATCATCTGATTCCGTTTTACATGGTTTCTTAGGTTTTGGTACTTCCTCGTGGATATTTTGTTGGTAGTAACAAGGTGAACCTGGTGCGCAAGCCACTGGACCCACTGGATAGCCGGCTGGATAACCCACTGGATAACCCGCTGGATAGCCCACTGGATAGCCCGCTGGATAACCAGCTGGCATACCCATTGGAACGCCCATTGGGACACCCATTGGAACACCCACGGGAATACCCATTGGAAAATTCTCAAAGTCTATAGAGCTTGGCGGTTGCGTAGTTGTAGCCTTTGAGGTTGTTGTTGGTTTCGGAGCGCCTGCTGGAATGTTAACTATTTCATAAGGCAAATAGAAGTTCACCAATGAGTACACTATTGTAGTTCTTGTACATTTTTTAGTAGTAGTACATTTTGGGGATGTCTTACCCGTCTTACTTGGAAGCCTGCACACGCATTTGTCGCCGTCTTCACAATTTACGCCTGGAAATTTTTGCTGAGGTAAACTTCTTAAGCCAACAGGTTTATCCTTTGTATGATTATTTTTCAGGTCTAAATAACTAATAATAAATTTGAGGGGATTTTTTGTAACTTTAGATTCATTTTCAATATCATGGATAAAAGGAAATTCTTTTTTTTCAAATTCGTCGAAATATTGCGAATTCTCTTTAAAATCATCTGAATGAGAAAGAAGTTCTACTACTGGCCATTTTCGTTTTAATTCTAGTGTCGAAGTTGTAATACTACTTTCAGTACTTTTGAATATTGATGAAGCATCTTCTTCGTCATTTTCTTCAATATGTCGCTTTATAGGAATTACTTCTGATAGTTTTTTGTTGGACTTGTTCAATTTCTGATTTGAACTTTGCCTTTTGGTAAAGTTGTATATTACATGAAGTACTGATTTGCGTGTTGTAAAATCTGATGAATCATTCCGTATATCTGGAATAAAAATTTCATTTATATTATTAATAGGCAAGCAATATTTTTCTTCATCAAAGTGACATTTTCTCAGAATGCAATTTCACTTTACCATTACCTTGAAAGATTAGATCCTTGTCAGTTTGTTGGCCATCGCCTCGGCTGTTTTTATTCAAAACGAAATTATGTGTCTCGGAAATGTAAATTGAGAGCAATAAAAATAGAAACACAAAAAACATAACCAGTTAATACAAAAGAGTACATTTTAAATGTCATTACTGAGTAGTCTACAAGCTTCACATTGTCTAGATGGCCACGATGGTCATGATTAAACGTTGGAATAATATATTTATGTATTGTTGTTATTAATTTATTATGATAATTGTTAAATTAATCGTATTGGTTTGTTGTATCAATGGTTTTAATGCGAATCCGACTGATTTCTGTGAAATATGTCTCAACCACACTCTTTGCAAGTACAAGGTATTACGGCTGTGACATTTTATTAAATATCTATGTGATTATTGTTACTAATTATTTGTTATTTGTGTTGGTAGGCACAAGGGCCCAGTGCTTCCTGCACATCATACACCAGTTCAGCTAAACTCACGAGTCAGGATATAAAAGAACTCGTTGATAGAATAAATGAAAGGAGAAACTTTGTTGCTATGGGTTACTCAAAAATTCTTCCACACGCCGCTAATATGAAAAAAATCGTAAGTAAAGTTCACCGTCACTTTGAAAATCAAAGTTATTTCTAACATAATAAGAATCAAAGTATAAAATATCCTATTTTATTATGTTTTCTGTTCGAAAGATGAACTGACATCACCAATATTTATATTTTCAGCACTGGTCAACTGAGTTGGCTACTGTCGCCCAACGGTGGGCCGACCAGTGCGATCCAGATATGCACCCAGATAGAGAAGATCAATGCAGAGATTTAGGTTAGCTCTTCGAGACAAGTAATGCATATAAATCTGAATTTCAAATAGCCTTACTAAACGTCTGAATATACCCACATTTCGTCTGTTATAAGTCACTTATAATGGGGGCTCTTGCTCTCTATTACAATGGACTAAAACCCGGCGAATTCATTCCAAAGTAACCAGGCACAAACCTAAAGTCTATTCAAACTTATGTTTCGAATTAATATTATTTCAAGTTAAACAAATGTCAACTTTATGTTAATGGTGATTAAGTTGATTTCAGAGTGACTAGCGCTACTGAAAAATTTATAAAAATGCTTGAAGTTGTAGCGTAAACTGAATTTCGTTGTGGAGGATTTAAAGTTATTTTTCCATAAACTCATTTGTTTACATTTTTGGCAAATAATTCGCAAATGCAGATTAGACACCGGGTTGCTACTAGTATTAAAAAAAACCAATATCTCTTTGACCGACCTAAAAACTTAACTCAGGATCCCCCGATCAGCACAATCGAAGGATATTGCTAATCCATTGCTTCATATGTTCAGAAATTTGTCTGCTCAACAACATAAATAACGCAATGGATGTTGTTGAACTGTCAAAATGAAAGCCATTGACTGTTAGTGTGTTGCGCAGTTACCCCGCAGCAGTCGACTAGAACAACTACCTAGTCAATTAAGTTAACCAAAGTATAATAGGCACAGACGTCACTACATCAAGCTACCCGAAACCGTAAAATTTTCCCAATCAACTTTGAACCTTATGCTTTAGCGATAAAGTTGAAAATATATTAAAGAAATTTGACAGATTGTAGAAGCTTGATGTGCTGGTGTATGTACATAAGTTATAAGTAAACCATTTTTCAGAAAACGTAAAAGTGGGACAAAACATTGGCAGTGTTGTGGGTCCTTCGCCCGGCCTCAGCGTCAAGGGTTTTGTGGAGATGTGGTTCATACAGGTTCTGGATTACACTGGAAGCGTCACGTATTACAATAAGTAAGTACTTAGATATACACAGATTTAAGTAGTAAAGCCAGTTTATTTTATCTGTGCAGAATAAAAATTTATTTTTCTTTCTTTATTTCTAACTGGAACGTCCTTTGGTAAAGTTTAAATTATCTATCTGTTATTCTTTTTACAAGGTTCATTCAAGTCAATTTATTTCAAGAGTAGGATTGATTAAAATCAATTAGAATCCTCACAGAGCACATGTATGTACACGGCTATAAGGATCTTTTGGCGCTTGAATGATGTTGACAGGGGGTTGGTAAACACTTGTGCAAAATGTTTGGTGAAATGTATTTTAAAAAAAAAGGCCAAATGTGTGTCGGACCACGTACAATGCAGGGTTCCGCAGTTGGGATTCTTGGGATGAATATATCCCAAAAAAGAGAAACTTAACATTGTAGTTGAAAATCACGTCACGGTCAATTCTCCAACAACCAATGTAAATTTGTAATCGCAATATGATAAAACTACAAATTAAACTAAAAATTTTCTTTACTTGTGCTCTGAGACTTGCTTCTTGTCACATTACATTACTTAAAATAACTTAAGTCAACGGGAAGTACCCTAAAGGTTTTGATTTATTTGCGAGTATCAAAATTTATCCATATTTTTCCTTACCTTAAGGAAAGATGTGAACCAGACTGGAGGAGACAAGCTAGAGATAGAGGAAAATGGAAAAAGTTGGGGGAGGCCTACGCTGCAGAGGCAACTTCCGTAAATAAATAATTTCACGTGCACGCCAACATTAATAAAAATATTTTGATCTTTTATATTATAGTATATTTATTTAAATTATATTTTGCTTACAAAACACATATGAATTATACAATAATTATAAATATGAATTCAACTCAAATAATAAACAATAATATTAATGATAATGAAATGTGTAATAAGTACCAATGTGATATGATAAAATAATTACTATGCTTAAATTGTCGTATGTATTTATGATAGAATAAAGGTTTTTTTTATTTTATTTTATCAAAATATGTCGCATAAATAACCGTATTTTCTTATTGCGTTGGCTTAGGAGCTAGATTATTTTAGAGCTTCAAGGTACCGTAGACCTACGTATTTGATATTAATTTCAACTTAATACCTCCACGAGTTCCTAAGTAAAAGGGTCTTGACAAACTGACAGACAGACGGACAACGAAGCGATCCTATTTTTGAGGGACAGAACCCTAAAAAAAAATATGGCGGCGTCAGTTCCGATTTTGGCCACGCGCCTTAAAATCCTTGTAGAGCTATATAGACAATTATGTACAGAGAGATACCGCAGGAATGTTGTGTCTACATAATTTAATATATTCTATGTCCCTTGCTACAAAGAGCGCATGGTAGAGCACAACGTGACATGTGTCACTTTTATAGTCTCTGCCGTCTGGCTAGACCTTTTACTTAATACGAAGAACACACATGTTTACGACGGGTCTAATGTCAAGCCTACCTGAGTGACAAGTTGACAACCCATGTTCAGGGTACGCTACGCCGTAGCCAGGGACTCTACGGCGTAGCGCTACGCAATTGCAAAAAGACGAGGTCCTAAACGTACACACGATTCTTCAATAGTGTTTAATTATTTCCTTTATGATTTCGATATCGGGTGCCTTGCTTAACTGATGTCGGTATAGGAATTTCATTGTGTAATCCTTACACTAATAAAATTCGTAGTAGTAGCAATATGAACTATATTGCTGTAAGCTATAATTAAATATGAGTGCAATGTATGTATAGCAAAAGTGCGCAATGCTGCACACCCTCACCCTATTTCAAGTTAAACAAATATCAACTTTATCTCAATGTCAATTAAGTTGATTTCAGAGTTACTAGATCTATTGAAAAAGTTATAAAAATGTTTGAAGTTGTAGCGTAAACTGAACTTTATTGTGTAGGAATTAAAGTTATTTTTCCATTAATTCACATTTTTGGCAAATAAATCGCGAACGCAGATTAGATACATGGTTTATTTTCCCTGGTTTCAGTCAGATACTGTGAAATGTATGTTCTCTTTACTATTTCAGATCACGGGATCACAAGACTGGTTATTTAACACAACTAATATGGGCTAATACAGAATTTGTCGGATGTGGCAAAGTGAAATTCTACGTAAATATTTCCGACTAATCCTAACCTACTATTCTTCTTTCTACTCCTATTAATATTATAATCGCGAAAGTTTGTGAGTGTGTTTGTATGTTTGTTACTTCTTCACGCACAAACGGCTGAACGAATTTGGATGAAATTTGACACAGATAGCTTAGAACCAGGATTACATAGAAAACTTTTTATCCCGATATTCCTTTGGGATCGAGACATATGCGGGTGAAACTGCGGGGCGCTGCTTGTTATTAATAGAATCGGGAACAGAGGGGAAATCTTACTAACTAAAATGTTTCAGGTAGATGAAAGAAATGTAATGTTGGAAAGGCTGGTATGTAACTTTGCTCCTAAGGGTAATTCCCATGGAAAGCCAGTATATTCTATTGGATATCCCGCAACGCAGTGTAAAACTGGAATGGTACCAGATGAACACTATAAAGGACTGTGCGGTTATGAAGCTGATGCAATCTGTAATAATATTATGTTTATAAAATTATTAACTTATTAACTACTTACATTATGTAATTTTTTTTTCATAGCATTGTGTACTATCTTTGTAGTTCTTGGCATTGCAAATCGGGCCCTAGTGTGCTGGTTTCTGAAACGGCGAGGAGATACTTAAGTCCAAAAGATATATATATAGTCCATAGTCGAATCCTCTAGTAATTGGCCTAGTGAGGTCTATGTCCGTCAGTACTTACTTACATTAGAATAGTTTATGATTGTCTGCACTGCCAGCTGCCACCGTGATAAAATGTAAAAAAAACTGATTAGATTGTTTTTTGTTTTGGGGTTAACCAAATAGAAGGGCTTATAGGGGCTTTTGATTTTGATTGTAGTTACTTGAAGTGTGAAGATTTTTCGTATGAACTTTACATACGTGATCGGTATCAATATCTAAACACTATTAAACATAAAGAAACTGATTTTCAAAACTCATACAAGTAACTACCTGCGACCGTTTCGCTAACTAATTTAGCTTCACCCTGTATGATAATGTAATTGGCCCACTCCCTCTCACCGAGGAGCAGTGATAAACATTATAGGCTGATTATGATTATGCTGTATTTATAATAAATTATCATCTAATTTGTTATTCAAAAAGCAAAAGTTCATCATACTCATTATTTCATTAATCATCTAAAACACTAAGGCTGGCATTACATGGACTGCTCCAGCAGTAAGCCAGTGATCAATGCATCGCTTGAAGCTGCCATTGATACCTTCCTGCTTGCTGCTGCAGCAGTCGGTATCAACTGCTCTGCGGTTTTTATTACCGGCCTTAACACACGCGTCGTGGAATGAAGAGCGCGGGCGGGGGTAAGTGCGCGAGAGCAGTCGACAGCTCGAGCAGTCAGTGTATGCCTGGCACTGCTTGACCGCATGATAAAATTTCACCGCGCTGCCGACCGCCCGAAGCAGTCACGACTGCTCGAGCGGTTCCGAGTATATGTGTACGTAGAAAACTGTTGTTTGCTACGCAGTCGCAAACCACAGTGTCCGTGTATGGCCGGCCTAATAACAAAAGATTAATAGCATCTTGATTACAGATACAAAACTAACCAGTCAAGGACGTCCAGTGAACAGTTTACTCAGGATCCTCAATTTATCAAACGATTCGGTGAAGCACGAAATTGATCCTCTTCGGAATAACTTAAAACAAACTTATGTAAATAACAATTCTAGCAACGAACAGCGAAATCAGAAAACGAGGCATATATTTACTAACAAGACTTACGGTAGGCACCTTATTTTTGTTCTCTAAACTACATAACGAGTGTAAAACGACACTTAACGATGGCGACAGTCACTTGTACTTCCGGTCACGTAATTTAATTTTTTTTTTTGTACTGGACCATAACTACGAACCATCAAGGTATGGAGGTATTGAGGGTCAAAATTCCACGTTTTAGTGAATTTTTTTCACGAAAACAAGGTTTTAATGTTAATACACAACTTTATCCCCCCTCCCTCTCACTGAGAGGAAGCCTGTGTTCCAGCAGTGGGAACATTATAGGCTGATTATGTTATGTTATGTGTACACAACTTTATAATACCCCCACGACCCCTGTACCGTTGCATGCACTCATAAGCACAATGTTTTGCGTGCGTTACATTGCGCACTACTGCAAACAGCATCACACCAAAAATAAAAGTCGTTTTCCAGCAATTATTTTTGTGCAATGTTAATAAAAAATGCGTAGTTGAAGGTTGTGTGATGTGTCTTTTTACACCCTGTAGGGTTCAGTAATAGTTTTGTGATCCCTAGTCACTGTCAATGTCCCTCTTCTTTCACTTCCACTTCGATAAACTTGTATATCGGTCGGTAGGTACAGTCAACAAAAGAGATAAGTATGCAGGATCGTCATAGTAGAAATTTAGCAAGACACCGATGGATGTTGTCGACTGAAATCTAATTTGATATAAGAGCTGTTTGTTTTCTAACAAAATTTAATTATTTAAAGAGTGGTATCCGTTCGGAATATAAAATAAATATGAGTTGAAACAAATACCAGTGGTATTAGTTGTTGGTATTAGAACGGAATAAATCAAATTAAATTTTATTCGAGAACATCCATCGGTTTCTTACTAAACTTCAACTATATCCAACGACCCTGCATACTTATATCTTTTGTTGACTGTACAAAAGGAAGTCTTCGCTAAATCTTAATGAATAAATTGCAGCTGCAGTTAAACGAATTCCACAATTACGCAAGCAGATGGTTGGGAATAGTTTCATGAATATTTCAAGAAATAACAATGAGTACCATTACCAACATGATCGCGGACACTCACACCTTTATCATGGACACGAACCGCCGCGACATAACTACGACTCGACTAAAACAATCAATACCAATCAAGATTTTAGAAGATATGATTACACAACCGAACCTATGACCTCATATTCCAACACAAATTTGAGAAGATTTAATCAATATGCACAATGCACCCGCAGAATAAGACCAATTCAAGATAACTGCGCCCTAAATCAATGCACGACGACGGCACCAGATTGTTGTCAACAACAAACTATGTGTCCATTTACATGTACCGATATATCATGTACACAGCCAGTGGAAGATCACACATGCTTTACCCCCTATATCCCCCCACTACCAGACCCATGCGCATGTACGCAACCGACATGTCCACCAATAAGTACAAACTGCAACTACAACACAAACTGCCCCTGTAGTGTCCCTTGTTCTACAAGTAGTACATGTTGTCTTACAACAATATGTCCAGGACCACGTAGGCAAAACAATGATTTCAATGATTACAGAAGTGCTGGTACATTTCAGTATTACGATATGATTCCTAATGTTGTAGTTCGAAGTGGCGACCTAAAAATACCACAAGAAAATTCAAATCAGAGGGGTATGTCGTTCGTTATTAACACAGACAAAAATAAATCGTACAAAGCAATATACGATGAAAAAGATTCTGATCAAATACATAAGGGTGTGTCCGACTACCCAAAATTAAAATCACAAGAACACGATTATATGTACCGTTCCTTTAATTCTGGGTTTAGAAAAAAACGTCAACTCGAAGATCAAATAGCAGATCAAATAGCAGAAGATCAAATAGTAAAGCCATTTTGGCAAATTGAAAATTTTAACCATCACAAACCACCTCAACTAAAAAGTATGAGATTTACCACACTACAACATATAAAAAATAGGAAATCAAGAAAAAACACAGACTCAGCGAAATGGTTGAAAAGTACAGAACCAATAACACTTAGATTGGCAGATTACGCTGACTATCAGCCGGAACACATCACAGAAAAATACTTATCTTTTGATGAATTAATGCATCTAAGAAAAATTAGCGATGGATTTGCACATTATGACTTAAGACGACAGGGGAAAACTACCAAAAAAGCCGCCAAGGGAGACACTACCAAAATACCCGCCGAGGGAGCCACTACCAAAAAATCCGCCAAGGGCACTACCAAAAAAGGAGATGGCAAAAAAGGTACCGGTACCAAAGCCGATACCGATAAAAAAAAAACTAAAGCCACAAAAGACAAAGACAAAGTAACGAAGGCAACCAAAAAACGTACTGATTCAACTGAAAAGGATCAAACTAAAGCCACCAAAACTACTAAAACGACTGTAAAAACAACAGAATATACTGCAAACACACAGTTTGAAAGAAAAAAACATTGCACTCGAAAAATAACTTGTACATGGACGGCTTACACGGGCAACGGTGAAGGTGGAGAAGGCGGAGGTGGAGGGGGAGGAGGAGGAGGAGGAGGTGCAATAATAGATATGGGTTCCCGAACACCACCCGGGTATGTGGACGGATGTACACGGACTTCCACTTGTACCCGTGACTACATGGATCGAAACAAAATATTTTCCACAGTACCGCCATCCGTTTCATATGAGGATTCCAGTGAATCTCCATCAGAAGATGAAGATTACTGTGAGCGTCGGTCTCTTAACGTTCAAAGACGAAATTCTGATGCGAAAAAAGCAACTATTCTTCTGCTTAGGTATCTAGACCATACAAATGTTCCCATTTTAACTACTGAGGTTGATATTGATTCTAATGTTAACTCATTTAATACAGAAAGCGTGTCTGAGACTTTTTCAAATACTCGTGATTGTATTTGTAACGAAAAATATGCAAGACAAAAGAGAGAAGAAAGCGATTACTCAAGAGCTAATGAAGATAAATGCCACAACTCTGGGAGGTCCTTCTCATATAGCAATCTTTACTACTTGATACTGAATAAAATTCTCAAGTCAAACCAAGCAAATATATATAATAGACAGTGTCCGTGCAACAATTCAATAAGCTCAAGCCCAATTATGTTTTTATTTGTTGTAATATTTTTAAATACATTTTATTTATAAATAATAATGCGTATTTTTTATGAATCTCAGTATATTCTAACCCATCGTAATATTAATAAAATAAACATATTTATAACTGTAGTAAATAATAAGTAAAGTTGAAAAGAAAAAAATGTTGATCGATTTGCCGAGCAACTAAATCTATCATTCAGTTTTAATTTTTTTAAATCAGCAGCTATCTTACGCACCAGTCCTTTGTAACTTATGACAAATCTCCTATTGTTGGATATATGAGAAATTGATTTCTTTTTAATGTTTTTCTTGTGTTGGTCACTGGATTCAGAGGTGCATACAATATTCTTATAGAAGTCACTTCCACTGAGATTTAGACTCCTCCGATTCCGCTTTGATTGTTCTTCAAAATATTCTCTGTTGTTATTATTAGTATATACATTAATGTTTAATAAGGTGTTATCATTTTCTGAAATATCACAAAAATATATATCTTTAACCGTGTTATTAATATATATTACCAGCTAACATGGGTGTCTATTCATTACTTTGGGATATACGAGGCTTATCCACGATATTTTGTAAAAACTTTTTCATAACGCCTTGTCCAGTTTTGTATAAATTCATATTATCCGGTGACAATATAGTAAGTGCAGTCGTACTTTCGATTGAGGTATCAGATTCAAAAATGTCATCCAAAAAGTCTTTTGTTACTGTGCTCATTTTTAAATCTTCCAAAACCAAGTCTGATACAGGTAAATTTATATCATCATAGTATGATTCTGTGCTTTCAGTGTTAGTTTCCTCGTTTTCTTCGGGGAAAAAGTAATGGCCAGTAAAATCGTCATTTTGCCTGACTTCTGCTAATTCAGCCTGGACTATGATAGGTTTAACTGAAGATAAAGGTTGAACATTTGCACTATAACTCTCAGATACTTGCATTTTATCTAAAAAAGAGGACATGGTTATTAATAAATACAATGTCTTAAATCATTTAATAACATCAAAATATACAGTACCACCACTTCTGAAGATAACCGCTTCAATCAAATCAACTAAGAAAGTAGAATTTACATAGTCACTTGACACTGTTTTTCTTGTTGTAGAAGCCTCTTTTTTACTATAAACTCTATCAACAAATGCCGCCACACCAACATCATGAAATGAACTTTCCGAATGAGCATTTATAGATTTATTAGTCGATATTAAGTCTTTGATCAAAGGATCGTTGCTCAATTTTTTCTTTAGTAATTCAACAAAGTCGTCCACTGCCATAATATCTTTACAAGAATGTGGTTTAGTGCTTGGAGTAACGATTTGCTTTGTATAATCATACAAATGAGAAAAGTAATCAAATTGTGTGTATGTTTCATTTTCCAATACGATGTCAGACGCAGTCTTGTCCATAATTTCAGTAAAATAACTGCTTTCTCCGGTTAGCATATTTTGAGTAGTATGTTCAATCAACGCCTCTTTTCGAATTGGGGCTATAATATCGTCTTTTTCTGTTTCGATGTGTTTCAATTTATGAACTGCAAAATTATTGAAAAGTTTAAATTAATATAAGTATATAATGTTTCAATCCTTTGTAGCTACTCTCTGGTGTGTTAAAAAGGTGTGGGACAATTTAGCGTCATGAATATGGAAGCTGGCGGTTCTATGATAATGATATTTGAAATCTGGAAACATCATGTACAATCATGTTAAGTTTGTATACACTTCGCTTTATTCAAAGGCCATTTTATCCTTTATTTTTGAATGAAATTTTATACTTACCTATTACGAATATAGTATTTTTGAACCCATAGGTTTTTGTAGTGTCGTACTTCAACGTTGCATTCTTATTTCGCGAAAAAATCGCAATTGAAAGTTGCCAAGTGTTGCATATTAGTGCACGTGACTGTACTGTGTATGTGTCATTTGTTTAAATAAATACTCACAGCATAGCGCTTTATGTACTGAATCACAAGAGGCGTCAACAGGACATCTGGAGCATGGCAGACCGCTCGAATAAACAGATCTATTCCGAAGATTACCAGCAGGTGCAAAATTGCATACCAGTCTATAAATTGTTCTGTATTTAACATTTACATCCTCTAGGCGTTCCTGTTCCACAAAAGTATAAAATAATGTCAATTCGCATATATTGCAAAGCTTGGCTACTCGAATTACGCACCTAATGCACCTAGTTTACGTTTAAAAAGCGGTGGTAACCAAAAGTTTATTGTCAGTATCAACATTTACGGGGTTCATTGTGGCTGTTACTGGCGGCCTTATATATTGTAATACCAACAATATACTTAAGGTAACAAATTTTGCACAAATAAATACCTAAATAAACATCAAATAATGTTGGCATACTTTGAATTTCACTCCACCGCAACCGACTTGATTTGTCTCCTCCCACACTAGTTGCGTAAAATAATCGTAATGTGAACTGCTAGTCTCTGCAGATCTGTAATTTTAAATGTTGCCATAAAATCATCATTAGTAGATAAATACATCTTCCTGGTGATTTAAAGAATTATCAAACGAGACGGGCTCGTTAGGTCTATAGCGTGAGGTCCCAGGTCGAGTTTAGCGTTATTGGGTTATTATATTAGTATTATTAGTAGTAGCCTGGGCCCTATTTCTCAAAACTTATTAGACTAATAATATTAGTCCATGAACGAATATTTTTTACAAGTTTACTAGTGTGCGTTTCTCGAAGCTACGGTAGTAAACTATTAGTTACTAGTTGCCAACTAATAAATATTGGCTAAAATTACCAGAGTAAATTCAATTTGGTTTCATAAAATAATGTGTTATTAAATACTCTTGTAAATTACACTGGTAAAGCTATTAGTCTCAGAAGGCTTGTAAAAAATATTAGCCAAAATTATTAGTCTTAAAATCAAACAAATTTTATAAAATGTGGTCATATTCGAACACTTCCGACTACAGATATACAGGGTTATTGGAAAAACACCAAAAACCTCTTAAGAGGTCATTGTACTTCATTATGAACAACTTTTACTATGGGACCAAATCTGACATTTATGTTCGCATAACTGGTCAAAATCTAGGGAACAGCAGATGTTTTTATCGCGATTTCAGGTTTGGTGCCATAGTAAAACTTGTACCTTATGATAAGTACAATGACCTCTTAAGAGGTTGTTGGTGTTTTTCCAATAACCCTGTAGATACACCTAGATAACGCAAGAGCAACTACTTCGCGTGCCCAGCTTGCGTACAAAAATCGTAAGCCGCCACTTTCGCGCTCAGTCCTGTAACTCCTGTAGTACTGCTGGCTGGGTGAGCATGAGCACTGGCGCTAGGTCCCGGGGGTGGGGCGAGATGGGTGCCGCACGCGGCGGCGTCTTCGAATCTAAATACGTCATAGTAGGTAGTCAAAAATGGCACGCTTGGTTTTCATACAGATCGCGATACTTGCGTTATATAGGTCTATCTATATCGTTGCTTCCGACAGTGAAGGAGATACAATAATAATGTTTGAGAAACCCTAAACAGAATGTATCTTGCTTCTAATACACTTTTCAAAACCATTAGCTTTAGATCCATGGTAAATTGAATTTAATAAAATTATTTACTTTAAATAAAACAATTCGCTTTTACCGCCAATGTGCAAACGACAAAATCAAACGAATCCAAAAATGGCGGGAAGCCAAGCCAGCCTAATATTTTTTATTAGTCTGCCACTATTAGTTATTAGTCCAGTACCTGTTTTTGAGAAACAGGAAATATTAGGACTTGTAATTTTTACACTAGTAACTAATAACTAATATACTAGTAAACTAATAGTTTCGAGAAATAGGGCCCTGGAATCCGGATTTATGCCCGGTTTATAGCAAGGCTCGCCCATTACATGGGTCTACAATATAACTGGCAAAATGCAGAGGTAAGGTTACCTATTATACGCCTCTGCCTCTGCCCTGACCCGGGTAACAGAGTATACCTTCAGACGTGATGTTATGGTAATTTAAACTTACGGCACATAACGTGACAGTGTCGTAGCATTAATATTCAGTAATTCCATGTACCATACATCAACGAGGGCCAATGGAGTTAAGCCGGGAGCATCACCGTGTATTGTAGCAATATTTTGAGCCACGGACATTTTACCTGTAATGAACCAGCATTAAAATTACAAAACATTTTTTGTTAATAAGAACTTCATGTAGCGTAGAGGTGTAAATAAATGTGATTTTTTAATACCTATGATTTCTGCTTCAGTTTATATTGATAGAGCAAATTTTTGCAAGCTCATTTGTTCCGTTAACTACATTTCTTAACAAACTATACCATACATAGTTTGTAATGATAATTCATAATTTGCCTAGCCTTTTCCCAACAATTTAACGTGTTGCAGCATGCAGCTGAATACCAGTATTTTACATGGGGCGACTGCCTATCTGACCTCCACAACCTGTCACTGGGTAATACGATACCCCTTGCTAAGACTGGCTGTCAGACTTTCGGGCTTCTGACGACCTGAATTCCAACGTAATGATAATTACGATACCTATATAAAAAGCACGTGGTAGTACCAGTACGTCTGAAAATTTGATTTTTTCAATTTCAAACCCTAATTTACAGTGGACTGCAATCATACCTACCTAGGCACGATACCTACGTACACACATACCTTTGCCACAATCCTTGTGTTCATTTTTACAAGCTTTTTAGGTTTCCGTACCCAAAGGGTAAAAACGGGACCCTATTACTAAGACTTCGCTGTTTGTCCGTCCGTGTCTGTCACCAGGCTGTATCTCAAGAACCGCGATAGCTAGACAGTTGAAATTTTCACAAATTATGTATTTCTGTTGCCGCTATAACAACAAATACTAAAAACAAAATAAAATAACTATTTGAGGGAGGCTCCCATACAACAAACGCGATTTTTTGCCTTTTTTTGCTCGATATCAATAATGGCAACAGGTAGGCACTTGAAATATTCACAAAATACTTAATTGTATATTTACTTTAATAATAAATCATATTTTCATTTTTTTACAATATGAAAATTGTGTACCTATTGTTGTTTACCTAGTCAATGGTACGGAACCCTTCGTGCGCGATTCCGACTCGCATTTGGACGGTTTTTGTTTATTATTGTTCGCATATTTTGCGACATAATATATTAGCAATTAAATTTATGTTACCTACGTCGCAATGAAATAAATAATTGTTTCAAATCTACAGTGAAAGGAATAGACATAGGTAGAATCGCCATTACTGGATATGACATAGCATTGGATAATTTATTATTTAAATGTATCTATGTCACCGACCGTGACAAGATCCATGAATTAAACTGAGATTCTAATATTTTGTTTATTTGTATTAGTGCATTGTCTTGAGTTATAAATGTATTTAGGGACAAAGATAAGTTACCTACGTTTCAGGGACTGACCACACTCATCGACGCGGAATCGGGTTGATCTGGTCAGAAAGATCTTTATTTCCATGCAATAAGAGCGAAAAGAAGTAATTCGCCTCGTTTCGTTCGGAGGACGCGACCAGACACCCATCGGAAACGAATTTCCGATCCCCGAAGTGACCCAAAGTGTCGTGATACGTGATCGGCTAAAGCCGATTTCGCATCTACGAGTATAAGTAGGTACCATTATTCCCTTAGACAACGTGTAACTGAAAGGATAAGCATATACATACCTACATATCAAGTGCACGGCTTCCTTGGATGATAACAAACTATACGGTAAGGGTTTTGAAATCCTATATCTTCTATAAGTTAGGAACATATGAGAAATTTCAGTACATGAAACCAACTGCTCGCGTTACTCCGTATCGTCGGCTCGTTTGATCCCGTCGATAGACAAAGACATATTTTATTCGTCGGTTAAGGTAAAGTTGGTTAGTATAGTTATGTTCAGGACACATCCGCCGCTAAAAGCAGCATACGAATATAATTACAATACTACACGTGGGTATAAAAATTTTCTCGTAAAATTTTGAGAACATTGATAAAAGAGGCTCTATAATTAGTTTAATATAGTATAGTCTACTCTTGGTTTTATGAAGGGACTTAACTTTTGAAAATTTTAATCTATCAGGGAAGATTCCCTCAAATAGAGATAAATTAATTATGTGGCACAGTATTTGGTGATATGATTTCAGCACATAATTTGAGTATGTGCATAGGTAGAGATTTATCATACCCTTCTGACTTTTTATTGTTTAGAGATACTATTAGGTATACGAAACACTTCGGTGTCAGAACATAGGTTCAAAATATGCTGGAACTGTTCCTATTGGGTTGAGATGAATAGATATTTCTTGCTGTTTGAGGTTTTATATGAGAAATTTCAATTAAAAAAGTATTAAAAGAGTTAACGTTGTTTTATGATTGTCTGTTTTATTTCTCATGTAGCTTTGTTTTCATTTTTAACCCCCGACCAAAACAGAGGGGTATTATAAGTTAAACGTGTGTATCTGTGTGTCTGTCTGTGCCATCGTGGCTCCCAAACGGCTGAACCGATGTAGATTCTTTATTAGATTTTGGAATGCAGTTAAGGTTTGAACAATTTTTTGAGCGGAGGACGCAAGAGTTTAGTATTTAATTACTTATATTTTTACCTCCTTACTAATAAACATTGTGTAGCGTCTGTATAGTTACACAACACTTTGCCTTCTTCTTTCGAAAATCTGTTAATTTATTTCCCGTAAGTATATTAATAACTGATATTAACCTTCACCTCTTTTGGATAGATATACTCTTTCCGTTACACATTGTATAATATCCACAAATGTGCTTACCCAAATCTCGACAAGCGTCTTGAATGTCCGGCACGCGATGTTTAACACACTGGTCCGCCCATCTTTGTGCTGAAATTTCCAACTCTTTGTTCCATTCCTATAATATCAGTATTTACATAAGTATTATTAGAATACTAATGTTTTAACGACGGTAAATAACGACTACCTGCCTATATTTCCCTAAAAAAAATATCTTCAATAATATGCGTAGGTACAGACGCCAGCACATCTAGCTACTACAATCTGTCAAATTTCCTTAATAGATTTTCACCTTTATCGCTAAAGCATAAGGTTCAAAGTTGATTGGGAAAATTTGACAGTTTGGGGTAGCTTGCTGTGCTGACGTCTGTACATTAAATCATCTACTACTAGCTTATGCCCGCGACGTCGTCCGCGTGAAATTTCTTGTTCCCCGACCCACCCCGTTGCATCGCATCGCCTGCCCGCAGTACTGCTTCGTTTTCGCTTAGCGTTCTTTCTTACTTTTTTCTATTTGCTCGGCTCCTAAGAGTCGTTGCGTGATATTAAATAGCCTAAAACCTTCCTCAAAAAATAGGCTATGAAATGCAAAAATAATTTTTCAAATCCGTCTGGTACCTAGTTCTAGAGATTAGCGCGTTCAAACAAAAAAAAAAGCGGAAGAGTTTGCATCAGTTTTTTTTTTTTCCCTTTAACCTATCGTTGCTCTTCGGCTTTATTATAGATGTAATGTATAAAGCTCCGGAAAACAGTCATTACCAATTTGAGCATGCTCCCAGCTGGCGGCAATGATCGGATTTCACCGGCAGCTACTTTATTACGTCGACTGTTAATTTTATCAAGAATCCTTTGTCTCTCATTTTCGTTCAATACTGTTTTTTCAAAAGCGACACAGTGGTTGGCTGGTTCCGATGACTGAAAAATTTCAGATGTTACTGAAACAATTTTTTCAGGAAAGCCAGGGAACGGTGGCATTTTAAAAGGCCCGTCGTGATTCGTATGCATGTCGTACCTACCTATGCGTTTTTGGGCATATTAAAAGATCTGGGTTAAGAATGCAGTCCGAACCTACCATTTTTTTTAAATTATACATTTATCTAAGCACTTCTTTCATTTTGAAGGTCATCATCATGTTTTAGACGACTTTGATATCAAATATGTCATGTCATCATCATCATCTGCCTAACCTTTTCCCAACTATGTTGGGGTCGGCTTCCAGTCTAACCGGATGCAGCTTAGTACCAGTATTTTACATGGAGCGACTGCCTATCTGACCTCCACAACCCAGTTACTGGGTAATAAGTACGAAACCCCTTGGTAAGAATGATCGTCAGACTTTCGAGCTTCTGACGTACCGTAACGACTATCAAAGATCCACGAATGACAGCCGGGACCAACGACTTAACGTGCTTTCCGAGGCACGGAGGGTTCTTGGTATGTAAAGATGGCCACCCATCCACGGACCAACCGCGGCAAGCGTAGCATAACCTGATCGATCGACCCGTGCGGCTGTTATTAGGTACTTAGCTTGTGGCTAACGATATCCTGATATCAAATATGTACTTATAACAAACAATATAACATCACATCTGTAAGTAGGTACCTATACGAGTATGTAGGTACCACCCACCCACATTTCGCCATATACCTAGGTATTGATTGGGAGCCTATTGTCATAAACAGGACATAAATCCAGGCTCTGCACTGCTATTGAGAAATCCCTGATGGAAAAGTTCAATTATGCTTTCTGACCTGGTAATCGAACCAAGGACGTCACGTTCAGCAGTCGCGCGTCTAGGCCAATGAAAGGCAGGAGATAATTTCTAAAATCATTCAGAAATGACCTTGGAAAATAAGTCCTCATAACTTACCCTATATTTACACAACGTGTGCTGTTTACTATTTTTGCAATAGTCAGCGCTACAGTAATCTTTTGTTAAGCATTTTGGTACAAATAATATTATAGAAACAGTAATAAATAATATATTCGTTAACGTCAACATAATGTAGATAAAAAAATAGAAATAAACATGTCCTTTTACTCCAGATGGCCAAGACTGAATCGTGGATATCGTATCTTTTGTACAACCTTTTATATCTACTTGTTGACGAATGCCATGTAGGTAGGTAGGTATTCCCTACCTAACGGTCCCTGAGTACGTTTCACGATTTCAATGCTGCGATGAAAGTGCAGGTAAGGCAACGAGCATTCACCCTGGTGACGCTACGGCTATGACTTACTGCATATATTGAGTTCACTCTATTCGAGTTCGAGTCCAAAACTAATCGGACAATGTGGAAAAATCCAAAATTCAGTGGTAAACAAACACATTGGGCGACCCACACTAATGGGCGTCGAATTTCAAACCAGGTCACTCACTTAGTTTCAGATGAAATGTACTGTAACAGACAGACACAACATTGACTGGAGTGGGTTTTGTCTCTTGTGATTTTCAGATTGTAGATTGTCCTACTCGGTCATTTATTTTAGACTCGAACGGAGAGGTACCTATAGGTAATGGTAATTTCCATGGTATGTGGAAAGGGCCAAAGGGGCATCTCTTTACACGTTTAGGTTTTTATGTATAGGTAGGTACTTAGGTACCCACATAAAAGCTTGAACATGGAAAGAGATAGAAGTTACTATACACATATATACCTACCTACGAGTGAGAGCGCGGCTGGGCAACCGTGAGAGGTCAGGTCCAGGCCATTTTAAAAGTCTTTTTAACCAAGTCCCTAACATCCAAAATGTGTTTAAAAAGAGGCAGTTTGGAGTTGGAACCCCCTTATGTATGCATTATGCAAAATATAAACTACGGAATAAAATTCTCTTACTTCTGAAACTTTTCTGCATAAGGCTGGCCACATACGTACCTACGGTTTCCTGATTAGGTTTGCAGTCGGGGGACTCGGGGGCAAGGCAAATCAGGTTATCGAAATGTCTCATTTTCGATACGATAGCCTGCCGGATGTTTGTGAATGGCTATGCAGGAAACCTAATCAGGAAACCATACGTATGAGGTAGACGACAAAGTTACTCTTTCTTATTTCTATATGAATGGGCAAGAGAAAAACCTAGGCAAGGCAGGGTGCTAAAAATGTTTGCGCTTGTTTCTAGATCCTACATTTTAATAATTCTCAAACTTTTCTGCAAACGTCGATAAAGTATCTCCAATTAAACTGAATTATGAACACAGGAAAACCATAACTTTCCGAAGCGGGGTACTATAAATTTCGCCCCTCTACTCTCCATGAGTTACGGGGTGCCGCAGAAATCTCACCAAGAAAGCCGGTGTAACCTGCAGGGGGTAAAGGAGGTAAGTAACTGAAAAAAAAATGTGTCATTATTCTAATTTAAGTAAGTATGGATTATGATAACATGGGGTCCATGGCTAAATAATAACAGCCGCACGTCGATCAATCAGGTTAAGCTACGCTTGCCGCGGTTGGTCTGTGGATGGGTGACCATCTTTACATACTGAGACCCCTCCGTGCCTCGGAAAGCACGTTAAGCCGTTGGTCCCGGCTGTCATTCGTGGATCTTTGACAGTCGTTACGGGTAGTCAGAAGCCCGAAAGTCTGAAAACCAGTCTTACCAAGGGGTATCGTATTACCCAGTAACTGGGTTGTGGAGGTCAGATAGGCAGTCGCTCCATGTAAAATACTGGTATTCAGCTGCATCCGGTTAGACTGGAAGCCGACCCCAACATTGTTGGGAAAAGGCTAGGCAGATGAGATGATGATGATGGATTATGATAACACCCCACACACCCTAACCACCCACCACACACACATCACCCTAAGGTAGACTGGTAGAAAATGCCCAAGGCATTAAGTCCGCCTTTGTACAGTTTTTAATTGTGCATAAAGTTTTAATAAATAAATAACATATTTAAAAAAATATAAGTATATAATACAATAATTAATTTTACGCCCCATAAAACTTACCTACCTAAACTATTCAAATCAAACGTCGCGTATTTTAAATAATTTACCGTATAACAGAGCGTAGATAAAGTTTTCAAAAACAGCCCGCGCCCCGCCGCCGCCGTGCGGCGCGTAAACTTGAGTTATGATAACCTCTAAATGTTAAGTGTCACTTGGTTTGTTTATTATTTTATCACAATTACACAATACTTTGTTGAAATAGTCGGTTTCTACGAGTTTTCAATCAGTGACTATTTAGAAGAAATCAAAATGAGTCGAAACTTAAAAGCAATGATCGGGCCTTCAATTTTGAACTCTGATTTGTCAAGACTTTACGAAGAATCACAAAAACTACTGGATAATGGTGCTGATTATTTACATTTAGATGTCATGGATGGCCACTTCGTTCCTAATTTAACTTTGGGCCATCCTGTCGTGAAATGCTTACGCAATAAAATCAAAGATGTATTTTTTGAAACTCACATGATGGTTTCAAAGCCTGAGCAGGTTAGTTTAATCATCCCAGGAGTTTCTATTTCATTAGATAAAAATTATGTCTAACACAATCAAAAATAGTTTAAAAATATGTTACTGCTTTATGCCAAGGTTGCCTAGGAGAGATTGCAGAAAGCGATAAGTCCACCCATTGTGTGTTTTGTAGTGTTAGATGTATTTTTTTTATGTGTTTTCTGGTCTACAATAAAATATACATCAAGTCAATAGCCAGTTATGTTACAGGAAGCCAGTATTATTGCTATAATTTACCCTTTTTGTTTTAGTGGATTGCACCAATGGCAGATGCTGGAGTCAACCAATATACATTCCACATTGAACCAGTTGATAATGTTGCAGAAGTATGCAGAAAAATAAGGGAAAATGGCATGAAGGTACATACTTATTCTTCTAATTCTAATGATTCACCTCCTATCCCAGCCCTCTGTATCCTGAAACATGCAGTCAAAGTAACCTCTGCACTGCCACCAACAATGCTGTGGAAGTGGCAAAGTGGAAATTGTTAATTGTGGAAATCTTAAATACAGTTGTACCAGTGATACGAAGAAGAACTGATAAGCAAGATTTACTATGCCAAGTTTTGTATTTAGAACTTACACAGTTACTATACTTGTGTAGTTGTGTACAAATCTCTTATCAGTAATATGCTGCTGTAATAAGTGCATGTCACAGAATAAAGTACTTACCTATTATTTTTCATAAAAATGCCATGTTTAAGTAAATGTTTAGGTTGTTACTACAACTTGTTACTTACAACTATTTGAACATTTAGTAGTATTAGAACACACAGCTTATATGTATTATTGATATATTTACAGTCTTACCACGGTGTACTGTGGTTCCTAGTGAAAACTAGTTACTGGGTTGTGAAGGTCAGATAGGCAGTAATTTCATGTAAAATATAGGTATAGGTGTTTAGCCACACCTGGTCAGACTGGAAGCTGACCTCCACATATAGTTGGAAATTGACTAAGTATACAGGGTGAAATTTTAATCACCGTTTTCGTCTTAAGGGGTCATTGTACTCATCATTATGAACAACTTTTACTATGGGACCAAACATGAAAACGCGAAAAAAAAAATCAGCTGTTCCCTGCATTTTGATAAGTTATGCGAACATAAATGTAGGGAACAGCTGATTTTTTTTTCGCGATTTCAGGTTTGGTCCCATAGTAAAAGTTGTTCATAATGATGAGTACAATGACCCCTTAAGGGCGAGAGGGTGATTAAAATTTCACCCTGTATAATAATTATTGCAATATTGACACGAGGTATTTGTTTCTTAAGGTGGGGCTCGCAATCAAGCCAGGGACACCAGTTTCTGAAGTAGAAAAATACATTTCCATATCTGACATGGTACTCATAATGACAGTGGAACCAGGCTTTGGTGGGCAGAAGTTTATGGAAGATCAAATGACCAAAGTAAAGTACTTGAGAGATCAGTATCCTTTGCTGGATATTGAAGTAGATGGAGGAGTGGGACCAGCCACCATAAGCTGCTGTGCTAATGTGAGTATATAAGTACAACCTTCACTAGTCTGTTCAGTTATTTTACCTCTTGACAGCAGCAACCTTATTGTAACAAGAATAAAGATCACAATGATTTTGACAGACTTGTCAATGGCAGCAACCTTATTAGAATGAGAATAAAGATCAATGTAATTTTGACAGAATTGTCAATGATAGCAACCTTATTAGAATGAGAATAAAGATCACTGTGATTTGGACAGCAATGCAAATTAGAGGTAAAATAACTGTGAAAGAACTGCATTTCTGATACTGCTGGCAAGTTTTAATAAATTAATCCAATATAAAACAGCATTCTTTGTTAAAAAATGAGTTTCATATAATGTTTATTCACTTTTACAGGCTGGAGCAAACATGATTGTGTCCGGAACAGCAGTGATAGGGGCAGCTGATCAAGCAGCAACCATCAGGTCACTTCGAGATACTGTCCAAGAAGCAATCAATAAACGATAAAACATTCCTAATGTTAATCTAAAAGGGAGTCTTCCAATATTTTAAGGGTTAAAAAAAGACATATTTTTCTACTGAGGTTGTTGAAATAAATCAATAAAATGTTTTCAGCTGTTTATTATTAGTCAAATCTGCTTAAATCTAGGTTATTTTCAGTACCAGAATCTGATAATTCCATTTTGGAAGTGGGGAATGATGAACTAACAGCTATACCAGAGCCAGTGAAGGGCATTGGCTCATTTGTGGCCTTTAATTTGTTTCTAAGACCTGACAGAGTAATGAGGACAGCTTCTTCAGTCCTGATTGTTCTAGAACCTTGAGTAGGCAACACATTGATGTAGTGGTTGAACAGTAAACTAGCTTCCTCTTCCTTTAACTGCTCGTCACTCTCCAAGGCTGTTTCAATACCATGTAAACCTCCAAAAACTATCAGTGCATGGTTGTATTTAATTTCTCTTTCTGGCAAGTCATCAATGGGAGTACCTCTGTCAGAAGTTCCAATGGTTAAATCATATCTGGAAATGAACATATTCTTTTATTAGTTACACCCTTTATTACTCAAGAACTGCTGGATGGATTTTAATGATTTTATGTGTTGGATTTGCCTCTGCCCTGAATAGCAGAATAATTATTAAAACATGGGAAAAATTAATTAAGATAATTCATTTCCTCATAAATTTTGTATGGAACGGCTGTTTTGATAAATACGTTAACAGAACATCTATTGATTCTGAGGCGGTACAAAGTTCACTGGATCAGCTAGTAAACTAATATGATTAAGAAAAAAAAATATTTTTACATACCCATCTTTGTAAGGACTCTGTGTGAAGACTTGACTCAGGTTATTGGCAATCCTAACAGTGTATCCCCAATATACTCCTGTTTCAGCCCTTGGGGTGGTCAAGCTGACAATCTTTCCCTTGATCTTCTTACCTCCTTCCTGGGCAGGAAGCATTCTTACTGTAACTCTGATGCCTGGGTTCAAAAGCTTATCTGTGGAAATATCTTGAAGAAGTCCGACATTGACCTGAGAACCTCGGCCTGGTTTGGTCTTTTTGTTCATAGTTATGCCTTCTCTGAAAAGAATAACATATTTTATGAATACAATATTAATATTATTGTAAGTATGGTAAAGATAACAGAGATAAACTAACCTGAACTGAAAATCATTAGACATCCTTAGATGATGTGGTGCATCTAAAGGGTTGAGCAGTCCAGCAAATTCCAAATCTTTGTGTAAAGGAAAGAAATGTTTCCGCAAGTATTGTGGACACTCCAAATATTGTAAAATGCGTGCTAACTGTACACAACTTTTGCGTGCTACTATAGCATCATCACCATCACCTAGCTTCGATTTTTTTGTATTCATTTTGTCTCCAATATCATCGTAAACTATGACTTCGTCTATACAGAATACGCAAGCAGCTCTAGCTATCTGACCTGCTAAATATGTGCGCAATTCTGCAGACTGTGCGTTCTCCAGAATAGAACCTGGTATGGCTATACTGACAGTAGAAATCTCTGCATTTTTCTTTTCCCGTGCAACCTCTTCCTGTACTTTAGTTTCAGCTTCACGTTCCAGCGCGACCCTCTTCTCACGCTTAACAATTTTTTCTTCATTCCTTTGACGCTTCAAGGCTTTCCTTTCTTGGTTTATTTCACGCCAACTTTTGCCCGAAGGTTTGGCTATTGTTTGTTCCGACATTTCTGCACAATATTATAACAACTAAATCAACAAATCACAATATAACCAAAATAATTCACTTTCAGGCCTTCATGCATGCTGCCGATTGCTGTCAAAGTCAATGGTCAATGCTGTCAATCTGTCATTGTGATTGCTGACGGCTGACCATTGAGGTAGAAAAAACATGGAGATGCCGCGTTATTCTATACATACATTTGCTTATACAAATATGAGTGAAATATGATTCAGAATGTGAAATATCATTATGTCTCATTCTTTTCAATGAGATAATTTTATTTGATAAAAGAGACAACAATATTTTAGTTGTTGCTCATTATGGCAATATTTTATCGTGACGTAGTGACAGTTGTAGGTAAGTGCCATAGCAGCCATCTTATGCGATGAGTTTCGTGGTAGTTTTGCTGTCAAATGGTTGTTTATTTTTTGTATTATTGAGGATTGCGAGAAAATTACGAAGGTTTTACCTGTTAAAACTGCATGTAAATGTTGGAAAACAGAAATTCAACATGCCTGTGTGTTGTATTGTGAAGTGTGGTGCAAGAAAGAATGAAAATCAACCTCAATTGTCTTTGCACAGGTTAGTAGCCGGTTTTCATGCATTAATACATACAATAATACACATTCGATGATGCAATTGTAACGTGATCATGAATTTATGGCTAAAGTATTGATATTTGGGTTCATTTCCGTGTAACAGGCCTTTCTATTATATTTGTTAATTCGTTCGTTTGTTTACAATAATATGTCATAATGGAATAGTGTTGTACCGTTGCCGACTTGGCGTAATAGTTTCCGAAACTAGTTCCTCCGCTGAAACGATACCGGTATATTCTGCGATGTTAACATAAATAATCCTGCGTCTTATTCAGTCCGAGTGACCTTGCTAGGTCCGGCCTGTGGTTCACACTTCACAGCACCAAAATCAAAATATTTCACATAAACCTACATGGACACTTTTATGAAACGTCAGAAGCTAGGTGCACGGTTCCAATTGGTTGTTTCCTATGGAGAAGAAACGGTAAGAAACTCCACGTTTGCTCTTTTAAAAATAATTGGCTTTTGCGAAAGCACATTTTCTGCAAGCAAGTTTTTTTTTTCATGACATGGATTTTATTCTCAGACTAGCTATGCCCCGCGACTTTGCATAGAAGTCGTAAGATACACAGTATACTAAAATAACAGCCACACTAATAAAACTCATTCGTCCCCCGACCGGCCGCATTGCATCGCCCGCCCGCGCTATTATTTCGTTTTCGCTTAGCGTTCGTTTTTCTCGGCTCCTAAGGGTCGTAACGTGATGTTAAATAGCCTATAACCATCCTGGCTACCAAACGCAAAAATAATTTATGCATGGCATTTTTTTTGCGCGGAACCCTAATTATTTTTCTAAAATAAAGGTAGCCTAAGTTACTCCTTGTAACATAAATCTGTCAGTGAAAGTCCCGTCAAAATTGGTCCAGCCGTTTCAGATTAGCCGGAACAAACAGACAGACAGACAGACAAAAATAAAAAATAAATGCCATTTTGTTAATAGTACTGTTTAGACTTTTATAAGCATTTAGTAAAAAGCTGTTATTTTGACAGTACCAACAGACACTTCAATTTTATTTATTTTTATAGATAACGGAAAGTAAGATAACCTACTCATCTTTTTCTGTTACAATTACAACAGACTTTGTATACATAATATTAGGTATGATCTAAACGTGATAACTAGTAAGACTCGTATTTAGTATCGATACTAGTTATAGTAACACCTATGTTCCTTGATAGACACAACACTAGCAATGGCAGCCATTTTATGAGACAATACCAGTTGTAGGTATGCACCCTTTTTTTGTAGGTATTTCCAGTCCATACTTTTGTATGTCAATGTTGCTGACGTGCTGAATTTTCGAAAGAATGTCAACTTGCCAAAAAACTTTTACGTTCAGAAACCACACTTATGACAACGTGAATCATGGCAACCCAAAAATAACGAGGTTTTATGTTGGGCCCATAGAGTAAAGTAATATTGGTTGGGTGGGTATAATAGTAATAGTGGCACTGGGCTATCATCATGCTTGTATTCCTAGAAGCACAGCCTAGAAGATTTTGGCAGAGGCAGAGGTGAACCACATATTATCTACTCATAATCAAAAATGGTAAAGTAGGATTTCCAGTACAAAAATATACTACTTTTATAACATCACGCACAGTCTCTCTCACTGCACAATAGGACATCATTGTCTTGTTTTATGTCCCATGAAGTCTCATCCCATGACCCATACAAGAAGCCAAGGAAATTGGGTCTAGACCAAGCAGCCAAATTCTTTTAAAGCAAGATTTTATTTATGTACTGGGTTAGTTTTATTTTATAGTCCTTTCATTTCATCGAATAACATTCTTAATACTATAGAGGAGGAAGTGACATTTTAATTTATGTCCTAGCTTTTGGATTGGGTTTTGGCCACAGAGTACTTTTTGATAGACTGACTGGTTTTGGCAACACCTAAAACTTCGTTTTGTTGTGTTTTGATTTATGTTACGTGGTGGTGTGTTATTATTTTTGTAAGCGAATATAATTCTAAGGCAAGTATTATTATTTATATCGTCCTTAAACGTACACTTTCAAACAAAAGAGGGAAGTTAAAGCACAAAATATTTAATCTTAATGCATTAATTCATAACATGTGACAATGTTAACAAACATAACCTCATAAGCTTCTCAAAGGAAATTAATTATTGGCCAGGGCATCTGCATCTGAAATGGCCTGCATAATATTTGATACGTAGGTATATAAGAACCAGGCTCACTATTATAGATTGTAGCTGTATTGTCTTTATACAGGCAGTCTTCCATTTTCTCCAGTTAAAACTTGGTTCGCATACCGGTGCGGGTAATAGACGGCATTTTGCGTCTTATCAACATCATTATAATGGTATAAATTACCGAAGGTCCTTTAACATAGCTGTTACTAAATAGTGAGTAAAGTATTGTTTTACCTTACAAATTGATTTACTAACAAGCTGTGCCCGCGACTTCGTTCGCGGTGCATGTCGGAAAAACAAATTGTATTTCACGGGTTTTAATTTTTTTGCGCGGAACCCTAATTCTTTTTCTAAAATAAATATGCCTACCTAGCCTAAGTTACTCGTTATAACATCAGCTATCTGGCAGTGAAAGTCCCATCAAATTTGGTCAAGCTGTTTAGGAGATTAGCCGGAACTAACAGAGAGGCATACAGGCAGACAATTTTTTTATAATTGTTTTTTGTTATAAGTAGTATCTGTATATACTTTCGTAGGCATTTAATAAAAAGCTGTTATTTTGACATTACAAACAGTCACTTCAATTTTATGTAGGTATTTGTATAGTTATGTTAAAAAAAAAAAATGGACCAACTGTGCCAGAGTTGTCACATTTGCAGCTGAGGCTTGCTCTCTTTAAATCATTATTATGGATATAATGATAATAAAGCATTTTTTAATACAACTTATAGGGTACCTAGTCTCAAAAGTTTCTATATAATCCACCCCTCTTACAAAAATATTTCTAATTTTAGAATACTTCAGGTGGATAAACATAATAAAAATCTTTCTACTTCAACTAATGGAACCTATAATCACCAATTTGATATGGATTTAGTAAAACAGTAATTAATGCTTAGGCATTAACAGAACAATAGCAGTACCTAAAGAATTTATATGTAACTTTATATTTCCAGCGAAGACTTTGATAAGCAACTCAATTAGGTACTTACTTAGAATATATTATTGTAAGATAATAATAATATGTTTTAAACCGTCATACAGGTTATTAGTAACAACACTTGTTTTCTTGGCGTATCAACTTATTACACAATAGACTTCAACACATGGGTGTAGCCAGGGGTCATGAAATTCGATCAAAAATTACATCTGAGGTTTAATATTTGTGTAAAAAAATGTTGTAACAATACACAAAAATGTTCCACAACTTCTTACCATGGACCCCCAGGCAGAAACTACAGAACACCACCCAATATGATCCTTACTAATTTCATTTGCTTAGTTTACGTTCATACATCTGGTCATACACACACAAAATAATAGCGCGGAATTGTTGCTTCTAGTGGCAGTGTGTGAGTGCATTTTTTTACTGTTTGCACTGCGAGCCGCCACGTTCAAGAAAGTTTCCGCGCAAGGACAAAATAAATATTATTCGCGTCAATTTGTCGCGGTGCGCGAAAGTTCTTTCAACTGTTTAAATATTGTTCAATAAAAGGCACGTAGTAGTATATACGTGGGTAGGTCTCGGCAGACTGCTACCACTTGCGCTGTTCACGGCCGACACAGCCTTTCTATTCCAATCCATAGAAATGTAAAAAACAACTTCTTTCATATATCTATGTTCCAATCCATAACATATTCATTTGTAGGGTTCTGTACCTCATAAGGAAAAAACGTAACCCTTATAGGTTCACTTTGTTATACGTCTGTCTGTCTGTCAAGACCCTTTATCTCGGAAACGCGTGGAGGTACCTACCGAGTTGAAATTAAAACCATATACTCATATCTACAGTCCCTTGAAGCTGTGAAAAAATCGAACTTCTAAGTTAACGTAAAAAAAGATACGGCCGTATAATATGCCGCAAAAAACGTATATTTCGACACTCACAAGGGAATCAAAATTTATAGGGTACTTCCCGTTGACCTAGAATCATGGAATTTAGCAAGAAGCAAGGTCATGTAGCACAAGTAAAGGTAAAAATCCGAAACCGGAAATTTGTAGTTACATTAAAAAAAATCCCGTGTTAAACTATTTACATACCTACTTTATACGGAACCCTCGGTGCGCGAGTCCGACTCGACTGGACCCGTTTTTTTATTAATAACACATCAGAGGGTGTTGTGATTCACAATCACAACCCCCAACTTGTGAATGATTTCCTGATCTAAGATATAGTTATAAAATACAAAATTTTGTTGGTTTTATGGTCGTGGTGTAAACTACCTACCTAATTAGAACAATATTTATTATCACTAATGTTTTCGTTGGAAAATATCAAGTTACATACGTAAGAACATTATTACAAGAGATAGAGACATCGAAAGTCAGATGTTTGTTCATTTTCAGCTGTTGTCGCCACGGAGCAATAACTCTAGTTATTTACATCACGGTATCAAAGTACGCTAGGGCTGTCACTCTTATTAAAACTGGGGATGGATGGATTAATGTTTGTTAAAATATAATTAAATGGTTTCGATAATGTTTTATCCTGTTACGAAATGCGCTGAGCCTGGAGCCGTAGACGCGATAGACGTAGACCGTAAGCGTCCACCTGAAATCTCACAATTCTCTCAATAGGCAGACAATTAAATAGTAGTAATAGTCTGTCTATTGTATTTGTGTCAAGTTTCTTAATCAAAGGAATGTATTTTTTTTTTCATACAAATGGATGTTCATCTTTTCACCACCCTCATCTTTTCAAACCCTCCCCAAAACCTTGCTTTTAAAAAAATCCAAAAGTACGTAATTATTTTTATGAAGATGATTATTTTTTTAGTTTCATATTCATCATTTTGACAGGCCTGATGGTCTAGTGGTTAGTGACCCTGACTGCTATGCCGGAGGTCGTGGGTTCGATTCCCACCCAGGACAAAATATGTTTGTGTGATGAGCACGATCATTTGTTCTGTGTCTGGTTGTAATTTATCTATAATATGTATGTATTTAGAATGTTTATCAGTTGTCTAGTACCCATAACACAAGCTCTGCTTAGCTTGGGACTAGATGGCGTTGTGTGATAGTTGTGGAATATTATTATATTATTATTTTTGAATTTATATATCTCGGGACCATGGGGTCCCGGTCCTTTGGAAGGCGTACGAGGGGCCGAAGCCAACTCGCAGAGGCCCCTTAGGAAATTTTAATGAAATGCGGCACCGTCCGACGATTATCCCTGTATGCACTATGCAAGTGCACCCAAGGATAACCCCCGGTTGGTGTAGGACTATTGTAGGATAGGAAAAAATAAAAAGTTGGACTATGGGTTTGGGTGGCTGAAGTGGACTGGTTACTAAGAACTATGGAAGAACTATGACCCCTGCCTGATCAATGTTTTATTTATACACGGAAAAAATGGCAGGGGGTGACTTGCACACTCAATAATGGGCCCCCGGAAACGGTCGCTAGCACATAGTGACGTAGCGACAAGGGGGCAACATGTCCTGAGGTGCTTATGAGGAGTGGAGAGGTATTCCACGGCTATCAGGACAATCCCGGAAGTACGGTCAAGATCCCTACCAGCATCTTACTGGAATACTTCCTTCCTCCGAGCACATTTGCTCTTGCGAATCTCCACTCAAGCCGGCCAATAAAGGCAAGAATGAGGTGGGAGCTCTGTTCCTCGTCATTTTTCACTCCAGCCGGCCAATAAAGGCAAGCCAGAGATGAGGAACAAGACTTCTCCCGGGAGATAGGGTCCGTGGGGTCGCTACTGCCCAACAGCTCGCCACATGCTGCCCTGCGGGTTTCTGTATCTCTCTTGGTCTGGCTCCTCACCTTAGACCCATTCCGGAGAGTAAACTCTCCCGGCACAGGCCCAGAGTTCGGAGCGCGCAAGCCCCACCACGACGTCAACGTAGAGATACGGCGATGGGGATATTATTATTATTATTATCAGACCGCGCGTTAGGATTCTTCCACACAAAGTGTAAAAAAAAGTTTGATATTATTCGTTTTTTCAAACTGGGGGTAGTTTGAAAAAAAAACGAATAATGTCAAACTTTATTATTTACTTTAGGTACTTTTTCGTGTCACGTTTTTAAGATAAACCTATAAAATAAGATTTTTCATTTAAACGAATACACCCGGCCCCTTTCCTTTGAATCTGCAAATATGTACTTACTGTCAAAAATTAAAGTTTCTATCTTCAACGGTTTGCACTGTGCGAGAGTCTGACTTAAATACCCTGTTCTTTTATATAGACAACTAGCTTTTGCCCGCGACTTCGTTCGCGTGGAATAGTGACTTCCGGCAGATTTTTGGTTTTACCCACATAGTTCCCGATCTCGCGGGATCTCTTCAAAAATGAAATGTGGAACCCAACCAAATGCGTGTAACGAAAGCATAGCGCGATCTATTTCGATCCCAACGCCATCTATCGAGCATAGTGACAACTCGGATTATTTATCTATACTCCGTTCGGGCATTTTCTTTGTACTAAAAGTTTTATTATATTGATATTATTTTTTTCATACCTTTTTACTATTTATTTACTTTTTTCCGATGAATTAAAACAATAACATGAACCGAACTCTTGTAACGATCGACACCATTGCGCGATCACCAACTCGACATATAGTACTAATAGAATTATCTATACTCCGTTAGAGCATTTTCTTTGTACTAAAAGTTGTATTATATTATATTTTCATACCTTTTTACTATTTATTTACATTTTTCCGATGAATTTTCAGTATACTGAATTGATGCCGACTCTTGACCAATAGATGGCGCTGTATGTCCGGAATAAATTTTATTTTTTATTTTATTTTTTGTAATAAAAAGTATCCTATGTCCTTTCTCAAGTTCCAAACTATGTCTGTACCAAATTTCACACAAATCGGTTCAGTAGTTTAGGCGTGAAGCAAAGACAGACAGACAGAAAGACAGACAGACAGAAAGACAGACAGACAGAGTTACTTTCGCATTTATAATATTAGTTAGGATATAGGTGCCTACCTTATTAATATGTACTCAAAAATATATATTATTATATTCCATAAGATTCATAAAATATATTAACCCTACTGCTGTGGTAAACAAGATTGTGTTGTTATCAGGAACCCCTGCGTAAGGTCAAGTGGACGCAGCAGATATAAGCTCTCCGTGAACAATTATCTCATATCGTCATTACAATAAAGTAATTCATAAGAAATACACACATTCAAAATGGCTACTAATGGAAAACTAGGTAAGTGACCCTCTATAATTTGTTTTAAAATAAATTCATTACGAATGAATAAAATCCTTAATTTTTCCTTTGTATCTTACAAAGTAAAAAATACGGATTTCCTTAATCATGGAAAAAACAATTTCAGTAATAATTGAGTCTTAGCTTGTATTTCGAATCCTGCAGTCAGAAGTCTATTTAGGTATATCAATTGGAGTCAAAGTGATACGAGGTCGATATCACTTTGACTCCAATTGATATACCTGATATTGTATTGATATGACTGTCGGAATGAATGAAGCATGTAAATCAAAGTCTTTGACCATGACTGATATAATGACCGCCACTTTAGAGTTGATGGTCGTGCCCTTGGTCGAAATTACGTCACTAGATCATTATCCAATTGATTGAAACTAGACTGTTCAACAAGTAACTTTGTCCACAGCTCTTCTAAGCGTGTCGGACAAGACAGGCTTGCTGCCTTTGGCCAAAAGCTTATCAGACATTGGTCTCGGTCTGGTGGCTAGCGGTGGTACCGCTACAGCTATCCGCAATGCTGGCCTGGCGGTCACCGAAGTTTCTGACATCACTAAGGCACCTGAAATGCTCGGAGGGCGGGTGAAGACCTTACATCCTGCTGTTCATGCTGGTATTCTGTCTAGGTAAGTTCAGGAAATTCCGAAGATTGTCCTAACAATAGTTTTCTGAATGAATTCCTTGTTGTATCCAAGCAATACTTCTAAGTAGGTGTTTGATGCTTCTAAAGAGCCTTCTCCAAGTAAAAACATATTTGATTATTGTATACTTACCTTAATTACCTTATAACCAATGTCTGATTCAATATTTGGTAAAATTATATTTTGTCTAGTCTTTTCTAATTTTTTGCAAGGGAAAGCATCTCTACGAAAATAAAAATATATTTTATTTTCAGACTTACCCCCTCAGACCAGGAGGACATGAAACGTCAGAAGTTCGACATGATCAGCGTTGTCGTCTGCAATTTGTATCCGTTCGTACAAACAGTCTCAAAACCCGGTGTGACGATTGCCGATGCTGTTGAGAACATTGACATTGGAGGCGTTACTTTGCTCCGAGCGGCCGCGAAGAATCACGACAGAGTCACGATTATCTGCGACCCCAACGATTATGATACAGTTATCCAAGAACTAAAAGAAAGCAAGGACCATCAGACCTCTTTGGATACCAGGTAAAATTCAGTTAATGAAGTAACGTTCCAACAAAGGCTTAGGAGCTTAACTTACATATTATATTGGAACAAGCTTCTTATCGAAATAAGCAACGACAGATTTTATTTATATCGCGAAGTAAAATTGATCATTTTTATTTATAAACTTCGTGTTATTAACAGGTCTAGCCCACAGACATAGATCTACATAGATAACGCAATTACTACGATTTGTATTGAAACCAAGCGTGCCGACTTTTTTATACCTACTGTGACGTCACAGCTGCAATTTAGTGACGGGACATCCAAATCGATTCAAAGCCATCGATGCCGCCGATGCCCCTTCGCCCCGCTACGATTCAACTGAAGCTGCCACCGTGATCGTCTCGCTCATACTCATATATTTTATATCTGTTGTCCCGCTCGCTCTCACAGCAATCGTCAGTACGCCGAGTTGTTTAAAAGTGAGCAGTCGCGTCGCGCTTTAGAGCAATTTCATTCTACATTTTGGATACTTTCGCATAATCTCAAGTAAGTTTACTAAAATATATTTGTTGCTATTTCTTTGAAACACAAAGCATTAATATAGACATGCATGATTAAGATAAGAAACAGTAGTTTAGATAACCTAAAAATTACAAATCGATTAATATGAATGACATCGATTTTCAGACAGACGAATGATATAGACAGACGAATGATACATAGACAGACGAATGATATATTTGAATGGGAGAGTTTCGAGGAATTACCCGTCCACATCCTACATGGCGTTTCATCTTTGAGGTAGCCAACTTTTTTCACATATTGAGGCAAAGGATCCTATGAATAAAGCAAATTGGTCAAGCTGG
The DNA here is from genome assembly GCA_914767645.1 of Hydraecia micacea. NCBI lineage: Eukaryota > Metazoa > Arthropoda > Insecta > Lepidoptera > Noctuidae > Hydraecia > Hydraecia micacea. Next base: position 11,720,286 of record OU611783.1, on the reverse strand, counting down.
ATGTTTGTTGCACAGATATAGTTTGTTGTATAAGCGTGACTGCGTGAGTAGATGAGTACAAATAGTACTGTGTTTAGTCGGGAACCAGTCTTTCTGTCCCGTGGCCGCAATCCATTTTTCTTTTATGATTGGATCATGTGGGAAACTAAAAAAATATATTTTTAAATGCAATAGAAAATAAACACATTAAATATATAAAAATAGTCGTATAATGTTGAAAGGATAGACAAAAACACATTAAATACATCAACCCTAAAAAAAATATCCTCCTTTTTATAGCAGTCCTGTAAAATTAGGTCATGCATATGAGCTTGTTATATCTACTAAATTGGCTTTCTTTATATCATTCGTCAGTCCGATATCGATTAAAATCGATTATTGATATATGTTGTAGAACGAACAGCACTAGTTGCTACAATTGACAGACGAATGACAAATTGCCTGTATCACGAAGTCGAAGCGATGCGCGACAGTATCGCTTGTGCGATATTCATCGTCTCCTAACACACAACGTCAGATCAAACGTCCAAAGCAAACGCGGCAATGTAATGTGAATAAAGTTTACTTAACGGTAATTTATAGTTAGGAATATTCTGGAACGACACGCAGCTTGGAATACTTAAAAATAGTTTTAATATGAATTTACGCATAATATAATTTTAAAATAACTTACCTGTGATAGGAAATATGTTCCTGCCTTTGGGTGTTCGAAATTTTTGGGCTATTGCAGTTAATTATCACGCAACGAGGCATTTGTTTAGTTTTTTGCGGACGTTCGGCTGCAACAACGGACGCGCGGGACTGAAGTTAGCGGCGACCAACCTCGACGCTTGGCCGGGGTTCAGACACGCGAAGTGCATGCATTTGCGTTATCTATGTTGATCTATGTCTGTGGTCTAGCCCATAATCTTGTTATCAGTGGAAGACACAGGTAATCAGCAGTTCAATAACATCTTATGATAACTTTCAAAGCCATTGTTAAACTGACTATGCAAATATTGACATTGTAATTGTTTTTTCATTGCAGGAAGCGTCTTGCCCTGAAGGCATTCACACAAACATCGGAGTATGATCTCGCTATTTCCGACTATTTCCGTAGACAGTATTCTGCTGGACAGTCCCAGCTGACCTTGAGATATGGTAAGAAATAAGTATCTACTATCTAAAAAGTGTAGATTAGATTTAATATTCGGGGATTTCCTCGTTTAAGTTATTGAAGTTGAATTCCTACACAAATAATAATATCCCCTTAGCCGAATTGCGGTAACGGCGGCCAATCTCAACTCAAACTTATCTAGTACGCAATAGATATTATAGAGTACAAGTGTGTGCGCAATCACAGGTGCACTCTCTCTCTTCCTTCACACTCTTTAAATAGAATGTTGGGACGGCAATCCGGCACAAGCAGAGAGAAACAACAAAACCAAAATGAGTGCTAATAAAGACTTGCATAACATCACGCCTGTAATTCCTGAAGGTTAGGTAGGCAGAAGTGTGCCTATAGTACATCTCTTTTCGTCAGTTTTGTTTAAGACCCATGTATTTGGGGGCGAGCCTATTGCTATCAACCGGGCGTAAATCCAGACTCCGGGCGGCTACTGCCCGACCCGGGACTGGAACCCCTAGTGGGTTCGAAAATTGGACCAAGTCGGTCAAAATAAGTACTACTAAAGAATGAAAAAATACTAACACAAAACCTCCACCATACAGGTATGAATCCTCATCAGAAACCAGCTCAAGTGTTCACGACCCGCGACAAACTTCCACTGACGACCCTCAACGGTTCGCCCGGGTTCATTAACCTCTGTGACGCACTAAACGCGTGGCAGTTGGTGAAGGAACTGAAGGAAGCATTAGGCTTGCCTGCTGCCACCAGCTTCAAGCATGTGTCGCCCGCCGGCGCCGCTGTTGGCTTGCCTTTGGATAAGGAAGAGGTAGGATTTAAATCTCCTTATTTATTTTGAGCTCAGTTTTCGGTAACTACACCTTCACTTAAATTAACTGCATATAGAACCGAGTCTAACTGGTAAATTTTGTATTAAGATCTTAATAATGTAAATGCCCCAATAATGTTTAAAATACAATAACTGGTTCGAAGGTTTAGCTTGGACTAAAGTTAGAAATCATTCTATAATTACACTGATCGAGGCGTAATCTAACTGTGATGGTCAACATAAATTTAACAAAAACATGAAATATAATTATCCAAACATCTTCCTCCAGGCATCAGTATGTATGGTAGCCGACCTCCTCCCGAACCTGACACCAGTAGCTTGCGCATACGCCCGCGCTCGCGGCGCCGACCGCATGAGTTCGTTCGGTGACTTCGTGGCGCTGTCGGACGAGTGCGACGCGATCACCGCCCGCATCATCTCGAGGGAGGTTTCCGACGGAATCGTGGCTCCTGGATACAGTGCCGAGGCTTTGGAAATTTTGAAAAAGAAGAAGGGCGGCAACTACTGCGTTTTACTGGTAATTTGGTGTTTATATCTACTGGTTCTTTTTCGTAGATCAAAAACGTATTCTTAATCAGTCCCATTAAATCCATTGTATTTTGTTGAATTCATGGATTACTTTAATTAATTTTGTTTTTTTTCGCACGCAACACACGCGTTCAAATCTCTATTGAAAGTGATGTGCTTCACATTAATAATAATACCTAATCCCCTACTAAATATAATTATTTTTAGACAATATGTACCAGTAAAATAAAACTATTCTTACAATTTTAGATGGACCCCAGTTATGACCCCGACCTAATGGAACAGAAGACGATCTTCGGCCTCACTCTGGAACAAAGACGCAACGATGCGAAAATCACAGGAGATCTGTTCAAGAATGTGGTCACAAACAAGAATGCGTTGCCTAGCAACGCTGTGAGGGATCTCATCGTGGCGACTATTGCATTGAAGTACACGCAAAGTAACTCCGTCTGCTTCGCCAGAGATGGACAGGTTAGAATACTGTTTTTATTCAGACTTATGCTACACAGAAGTAGGTCATGCTTCTACTATAAACAGGTGATCTTTGTTTAATGTGATGCATAAAAGACACTCATTGCACAGATTTAAACTGTCATCCGAATGGATGATGATCATTGAGGCTTGTAAATAGCTTGTCGTCAATTACCTCACTACTACTTCTGTATTTGATAGCTGTAAGCCACCCAAACACAATAAAATAAAATAAATTGGAGAGCTCGCCAGCGCGCACCCTGCGTTTGAGCATATCTTGTTAAATGGCGTGCAGCTGGAGTCTTATGTCCACCAGTAAACTTCTGTATGTTGATAAATTTTGAATCAGTACTCACCACATCCTCATAATGTGCAAGCAGTCAAGCACTAATAGAGTAACATGTGGTCAACCGCACTTCAGTGTATCAGTAACACACGATTTACGGAAACAACTCTTACTGCTATGAAATAAAGTCTATAATTCCTTGCTCTAACCTATTATTACGTTTTACCTTTCAATCACAAAAATGTTTATTGCACAGGTCGTAGGAATCGGCGCAGGCCAACAGTCCCGCATCCACTGCACGCGGCTGGCGGGCGGCAAGGCAGCGCTGTGGTGGATGAGGCGACACCCGCGAGTACTCGCTATGCGCTTCAAGCAGGGCGTCACTCGTGCCGTGCAGTCTAACGCTATCGATAACTATGTTAACGGCACTGTTGGTTAGTATAGTTCATCTAAAAATCTTAAACTCATTCATTCATTCACTGACAGACAACGCAAAGCCTAAACCGCTGGGTCTAGGCATGCATCAGCATGCAATTTTGTACAAGAGTTCCTTATAGAGGAAGTGAGCACTAATGAAGGACTTTTGAAAATTCATCCCCTACAGGGGGGGTGAGTTAGAGGATGAAAGTTTGTATGGAAGTTCGTCAGTTTTGCCGATGGGAAATCCCATCGGGTACACGGATTGTGTGCTAATCATTATTTAAGTGGTACACACGGCTACACATCATGCTATACATTTCCAGTTTTAGCTGACCTCGCATTGTATAAGTGTTTCGTACAATCACAAGTCAGCTTATAGTGGTTATGTATAGCTTGATGTGTAGCCGTGTGTACACGCAAAACAACGTGATTTTTTCCATGAACGACATTTTATTAATGTGGCCTGGGAAAAACGATATCACAATAAACCGGGCCGATTACGTGTATTGAATGATCCCGATTATACCCATGGTTGATTTCATTGTCAATTTATTTATAAACGGCTCGAAACGTATAAAAGTAGAATGCTATACGTAATATGTATGAATACTCTAGAAAACTCGCAAGTTCTATCAATCTTTATGTTACGAAAATATCTGCCGTATTCGTATTTCGTTTTTGCCCTGCTATAATGGTCAAACAACAGCTGATTTTAGATTTAATAGCTAATTTTCTTATCAGTATCAACCTTTCAGTTTAAATTATACCAATCCTTATTATTACACAGGTTCGGATCTTCCACTAGAACAATTTAACACGCTCTTCGAAGGTGAGGTCCCGGCCTTACTGACCGAAAAGGAAAGGACCGAATGGGTCATCAAGATGGACCGCGTCGCTCTCGCCTCAGATGCCTTCTTCCCATTCCGTGATAACATCGACAGGGCTGTGCAGGTCAGTAGTCTGGTCTAAAGACTGGTATTTATGATTATTGTTTCCCAAACAATCACACAGTAGGTACAACGATAGTATTTGCCAAACTGCAAAATGTTATAAGAGGACTTTTCTGTATCAACGAGTTTTAAACTGGGGCGCATGCTTAACACTCGCTGTTATTATTTAAAATTGTGTGTAGACATAAAAAAAAAGCAGCTGTGACAGGCGAAGTCGCATCATAAAAATTTCCTTTTGTACCGTTTTGGTACGGAATCCTAAGAGGAACTGGAAATAATTTAAAACCCAGCCCAAAACCCTAGCAAAAATGTTTACAAACTTTTTATGTTTTCTGTACTTTTTCTCGCTAAGTTTCATGGAATGTCAGTGTTTCTACTTCCGACCCGTAACTTTCGTAGACTCAAGTGATATTTTTCATTCCACAGTGCGGCGTCGAGTACATCGGCAGTCCATCAGGCTCGAACAACGACCAGGAGGTGATTACAGCTTGCAATGAACACAAGATTATACTCGCACACACCAATCTCAGGCTCTTCCATCATTAATAGATTTATGGATTGTGGAGAAACTATCAATAACTTCGAATAAGGGGAAGAAATCTCCATCCACTATTTTTATGAAAAACATTTAGTAATGCCATGAAATAAACTGAATATGAAATGAAACGCAAGTTTGTTTTTGCATACAAGAGATGCAAAAAGTATTGAAAGCATTTGTTACAAGTTTTATCGAATATTTTATTTTATTGCGAAATTTTTATTTTGCATTTTCTTTATCAGTGTTGGATGTTGATAATGTGTTACTATCTTATGCTTTTACGAACTAGAAATAAGGATATTGAAGATGCTGTAAGTTTAAGACAATTATTCGATTTTTTAAATATAAATTTATGCCTTGATGACAATGTACAGACGCCAGCACATCAACCTACACCTAACTGTCAAATTTTCCCAATCAACATTGAACCTTATGCTTTAGCGATAAAGTTGAAAATCTATTACAGAAATCTGACAGATTGTAGTAGGTTGATGTGCTGGCGTCTGTACAAGGCCAAACTATAGAGTGATACATGCATTCCGTGTTACAATTAAGCACAAAAATTCCTATTTCTGATGAACTCATGTATTTTTAGAGTAAAAATGTTTATCGTTAAATAAAAATATGTTTTATAGCATGGAGACTATTATTATTTTTTTACCTACTTCTTGCTTATCCTCACATTATCTGTTCTGTGACGGTTTGTGTTATCGGTTGCAACCCGCAAGAATTAACTTGAGCCCCGAGTGGCCCACAGAGCCCTTTATGAGTGGAAAGTGCAATATTCAAAGACTTTAAAAAGTCATCCAAGTCGGGCAAAATACCGGCAACAAAAAACTAAAATCAAAATCTAAAAGTACTCTGTGAACTAGGCTGAAAATCGACACTTTTTGAACGTCTAAATTACATAAGACAGCCCCAAATCGCCTGCCCTTCACCACTTCCTATTAATACTTTAGCTGGGAAGTAGAAGTGGCGCAACAAACTCCCCCAGCAGCGACCGACCAATCAAAACAACCAATAGCAAAGTGTGATCTTTGTCAAAATTAGAATTAGGTATTTATTTGAAATAAAAAGTACACAGAAATATGGTGACACTTAATTTAGGGCTGATTTTTCAATCGATAGATAATTTTTATTCGTGGAATAAAATTGACGTCTGGCAGTTTTTGTATGGAAGAATGTCAAAAATTCAAAATTATTCCTCCGATTAAATTATCTGGCGTTGGAAAAATCCGCCCAATAGCCAAAGTATCTATAATTATGTTAGTAGTACCTATAGGCTATAACACTCATATCGACGATGAAGTGACAAGAACTCCTAACTGACATTTTTGCAATTTTACTTTTTTTACGTAGATGACTTTAAATAATCGTTTGCGTGAGCTGGCAAAAGCAACTGACTTTATATTTATCCCCTTCACACGCTTCTTATTTAATATATAACCAATAATAGTATTTTTCATATCTTGTTTTTAAAATAAATAAAATGTTTTTTCGTTTCCTGTAAAATTATGTTCTGGTAGATAAAGGTTCTTGTCACTTCATCGTCGATATGGAGATTGTTATCATCGCGGGTAAAACCTGGATGAAGCTGGTATAGAGGCGTGGGGAATGGCACTTGAAAAGAGAGGCCTAGGTACAACGGCGGATCCAGGGGGGGGGTCATGGGGGTCATGACCCCCCCTGAGCTGGTTCCAGGACTTAGGTGGACCACTAATTGAACATAATGTTTTTTTTATATATTTTGACACCATACAGATTTTATGTAACTACATACCTTCAATATTTAATTAATTTAATCTAATAAATAAAAACAAAAGGCCTGATTGACTGACTCATCAACGCCCAGCCCAAACCCTTGGACCTAAAAAGCTGAAATTTTACACAATGGTTCCCTTTATAATGTAGACAAGGAATAAGGAAGAATTTTTCGAAATTCAACCCCTAAAGGAGTTAAATAGGGGATGAAAGTTTGTATGAAAGTCCGTCAGTTTTAAAGTTAGGATCTTAAAATTTTGTGTTTAGGCTGACGATTGAAAATTAATTTATACGTGTCTCAGCGTTTTTGATAATTCTACCCCCAAAGAGTTAAAAAGGGGGATGAAGTTGTGTATGAAAGTCCGTCAGTTTTAAAGTTAGGATCTTCAAATTTTGTGTTTAGGCTGACGATTGAAAATTAATTTATACGTGTCTCAGCGTTTTTGATAATTCTACCCCCAAAGAGTTAAAAAGGGGGATGAAGTTGTGTATGAAAGTCCGTCAGTTTTAAAGTTAGGATCTTCAAATTTTGTGTTTAGGCTGACGATTGAAAATTAATTTGATTTGAGCTTGCCCACCTCGTCGAGCAGCACTATGGGCGGGTATGCGGACGGAGAGTCCGCAGGGTGCCCTGGCTTCTGAATGAGGACCAGCTTCCCCGTCTTCCAACGGAGTGGAAACTGTGGCCTCTCTCCATACATGCGCTTAAGAGCGCCTCCAGTCGAGGCCCGAGAGCCCTTGAGGCCAGGACCCAGGCTTTACCCGGCAAGCCGTCGGGTCCTGGGGCGGTATTTTTGGCCTTAAGCCTACCTACAGCCACTCTCAGATCTACCCCGGTCACTTCCAGGATGTCGTCATCGTCGTCCGCGTGGTCCGCTTCGGGCACCGCAAGTGGCGGAGCCATGGGCGGGGGAGTATGCTCCCCCGTGAAGGGAACAGAGCGCTCACCACGTCCTCCACCAGCTGGGGGCGGAGACTCTGCGTCAGCGGGGGCCCCAGGTGCGGAGTTTATTCCGCACCATTTTGTAAGGGCGCCCCCATGGATCTCTGTTCAGAGTCTCCACCATCTCCTCGCGGACCATGTCCTTGGCCCGCTGGACAGCCTCTTGGAGCGCGGTCTTCGCCGCTCTGTACCCCTCGTACAGCTCCGCCTGCGGTGCCTGGTGTACAGGTGTCGCATGTCGACGCACGCCTTGCGTAGCGATGCTACCTCCTGCGACCACCAGTACACCTGACGAAGGGCGCGTCCTGGCCGGGGTCGGGGCATTGCCACGTCGCAAATCTCGGACATGGCCTCCCGGAACCACTCCGCCTCATCGAGCTATACCTAACCTCAATCGGAATCGGAACGACTAAACTTCAACATAATTATGTATCATAACATACTTAGTTCTAAGTTAAAAAACTAAAATTTCTTTCTACCTATAATGTGTTTATAAGTGTACCTATGTACGTGTATATGTACAAGTTATTATGTGTTCAGTTTTCAAGTGTAAAATAAAGAATAAATATTTTTAAGTACAGTACTTACGTACATTAATAAAATACCTATCTATTGTTATCAAAATTAAATTATAAGTTCTTGACTTGACCACGAATATGTGACCCCCTCCTGGCGCCAAAGCTGGATCCGCCCTTGCCTAGGTATGCTCAGCAGTGGGTGAAATCGAGCAGAGGATGATGATGATGATACCACTCACATACATAGCCTAGATAATTTAAGCCCTGAGCTGGTACATTCTTGATAATTATTTATCCATCGTCACCCTCCACCTCATTACAACCATATCAGATTCGCATACTAAGTAAAAACAACCTTTTTGACCCTAAGCCGGATCTTGTGCCTAAACTAACCGCTAGTTACAAGACCTAAGTAGATATATTAGCTGATATATTAACCAAGAACGTTGATACGAGTAGGTAATTTGATTAAAAAACTAGGGACTTTTTCTAAACTGTAATTATTCCAATAGGGAATGGTAATAAATTTTAAAATAGCAACCTCAGCCCAATAGTAGCACGATACAACAAGATTATAGACCGTTTGCCATGGTTTCATAGACAAATATGTAAAATCCAATGACTACTCCCAACTCAGTGGTAAAATCTACATAAAAAAACAACGCCCGAGTCGTGTCTAACCGACCACGTGCGTAATATACACAGTACACCCAGTTCAGTAGTATTTTGTATAGGTACCTAGATAAGTGAGTAAGTCCAATTTCTATACATACGTCTGTGACATTCACTGATGCACCTGGATAATCCAGGTGCAATGCATCTGAATTATCCAGGCTGTGATCTGGATGCACAGGGCATAAACAGTTGAATGAGAGTAAAAGTCTATACAGCAGCCTATTCAATTTGAGAATCTCGTTATCAATATCCGAAGAAATGTGAGAATACGCAACCGCCATCTCGTATATTATAGATAAACGACGAACTAAGCTATGTACGTGTATGACCTATACATCATTCATCATAATATTATTATTACAGAGTATGTGACCGGGGATTTTTGTGACTCACTCAACTGGTTCTTCCCCGGAATGATAACGTCAGAGTTTCATTACATTAATACCAGTAAATGGCAATTACCCAGAAATGTGGGAAATAATCAAAATTAAAGTAAACAATATAAAAAACTTTAATTACATCAACGAAATATGTAATTACTAATCGACTTGAATAATTCCATAGAAATACTAATTGCATTAATTTCGCTTAATGATGTACAAATAAATTAAAAAACGAACATAAACAAATCAGCAAATCAGTTCTAACGACAAAAAACGGATATTTTTTTATTAAAATAAGACTTGGTTTGGCTTATGTTATTTTATAATAGATAGGAGTATAAGGAATTTTATGCTAACGACTTCGAAAAACTAATAGACCTTCACAAGGTAAATTATTATTTAAAAAATGTTTCTATTGAACTGGTACTTACAATCAATTCGTCTTTATTAAAAGTTAGGTTTCGACAAAAATAATTTTAAAGAGAACCTTTAAGTTTCTGAATTTATGTGGTAGTTTTACAGCGTTCCTAGTTTCCAACAAAGTCCAAATGAGTCAGTGGAAAGTATTAACGGTATGTTTCCAGCGGGGTAGTTGCGTAACACACTAACAGTAACAATGGCTTTTATCTTGACAGTTCAACAGCATTTATTGCGTTATTTACGTTGTTGAGCAGACATTTTTTTCGAAATATGAAGCATAGAACCTTATTACTATTACAATACCCATTCTTCTATCTGAAAGTGACTCCAATGTAATGATCCAAGAGTTATTAACAAACAATTGTAACAGTCTTTGAAAAGTGTTAATCAATGTATTTATGTGCATGTTTAGTAAAAGTCACATAAGTACTAGCCCATTTTTTTCATTTAATTCGTCAATCATGCTAATAATGCAAAGAATGATTTCCTTGATACGAAGAAAAACCTTTTAATCACTACTATTTTGATAATATTGTAATTTTACAAAGTAAGACCGGCTTAATTACTATCTAATATGTTCTGATTAATCATTAATTTATAGTATTCGTTTTTTAAATTATTTTTTGATTGCTGGGATAAAAATATTATACTAAGGGCTGATTTTTCAATAATCTGGTAACTTTATTCGAGGAATAATTTTAAAATTTTGACAGTTATTTCATACAAAAACTGTCAAACGTCAATTTTGTTCCTCGAATTTAAGTTATCTGGCGATGGAAAAATCAGCTCTAAGTATAAAAGGAATGAATTTGCGTTTTCCCTTTTGCTCATATTCATATGGCTCTAGAAAAAAATGGCCTGAAAGCCATGGGTCTACAAAAACTTAGATACTTATTGAACAACGCCTCTAACGTCAATTTCCATACATGCGTCATGTTTTACGTGTAGTTTAGCCCAAAGAACACAGATCATCGCTTATATATTTATTATACGTTGATAAACATGGTTTTGTTGTAGCAAGGCGTGTCTTTTCTATACGCATGAGCATTACATTCCATCCATAGTACGAGTCATACCTTTGGATCGGTGTGTTTAAGGTTTTAATTATAGCGTAAAAAATTACAACTACTTAAGATACCTCATTTACAAAATTCTATCGAACCTTATCGACTCTTAAGATACCTCATTTACAAAATTCTATCGAACCTTATCGACTCTTAAGATACTTACCTCATTTACAAAATTCTATCGAACCTTATCGACTTTAGGAGGGATAGAGATGATCTTAACTAATATTATAAATGCGAAAGTTTGTTTGTTTGTCACCTTTTCACGCCTAAACCACTGAACCGATCATCCTGAAATTTTGCATATACGTTGTTAGGTGTACAGAAACGGACATAGGGTACCTTTAATCCCGAAAAAAGTGCTGTTACCGAGGAAAATAACAATAACGTTATTATGATAATATATAGCGCCACGTGTATGAAGTCGCGGGCAACAGCTAGTTAATTTATAAGCATCGTTTTAAATAAATACCTACTTAAAAACAACTTTTGATAGTAAGGTTTGTTTTCCAAAAAACTAAATCACTAAATGGGGAAACTTCAGAATAGCACTTGGTAACATTTCAAGACTGTCAACGCAGATAAACATTCATTGTCGTGCATTGGCATTGCATAGTTTTATGCGCCGTACTGCTACGTGCATTGTTTTGAGAAAGATTATTCTAGCAATTAAATAATAAACCCTTAAGATTTTAGTGCAAATCGTGGCTAACGTAGTGTATTAATGTAAATCGTTATAGTTTGTGGACTTAACTGTGGTTGAGTGAACTCGAAAAGCGAAAATGTCGACGAGTACGAGTGACCACGATATGAGCGATTCTTCCAGCTCCCCGATGTCTTACATCAGATATTCACCGCATAGTTCCCCATCACAGCAAGTTCCTCAGCTCGCTACCGATCTCACTGAGCTAACTTGTGCTGACAATAAGCGACAGTTTCTTAGACATGGTAAGTGAATTTCTTTCGTACCTAGCTATGTCTGAATCTGAAGTATGGCGATTTTATAAAACAAAAACCTCTGATATTTCATGATGAGATTTAGTTTTTTCTAATTTGAAATCACACTCCACTTACACAACAAACACTACATATACACACACTACACACACACACTACACTATATAAATACACTATATATTACTAGAACAAAGAGAAAAGTATTTTGTTTTACAATTTATGAGAATTCCTTAAATTTTATTCCTAGAAACTGCGGATGTTACGGAAAGTACCTGCTGGAATACACTTTAACATTGAACAATTTTATTTTATTATAATGCAATACAATACCAGAAGTAGTCTAATTGTAATGTAAACTATAATTGTTTATGTGATATGAATCGCAACATGACATTTTATAGCATCTATCCTTTTTTATATAGCTAGTATATTTATATCGATTTGTAACTATAACCTTACCTATTTATTTGTTGTATATGTAAATGGTACAAGAGACTACCTGCAGTATTGTCTCTCCTTGTCCCATTAATCCATCAAAAGGCAATAAAAACCGACCCTGTAATAGATTGCTTTTAGCAATAAGACCGGCCACTGTGTCACCACTGTCACCCTATGTTTTATGTTATGGGTTTGGTTTCTGCACTGAGTCCTTCAAGTGGACCATTATGCATGCTTTCACCCTATGTAAAATTTCTGAGTTTAGTATCTTTATTATGTCATGTGCTACCAAAGTACGTATGTTCTGAATGATAATATGATTTAACCACACAAACCTATCTAACAAAAGGGGAATTTACTGACGGATATACTTAATAATGAAATCTGTAAATCACATGCAAGTATTTAATCATTAAATAAAATTATGACACAATATTTTAAGTTATTAGTAAAATGTTTATCTGTTTATCAAATTAAAAAGTTTGTTGACTGTACTGCACTGTAATTGCACCATGCTACTGTTTTGAAGGTCTTGTGCAGTTAAGACTGCATTTTAACTTATTTATTTGTTTAAACTTTTTGCACACAAAAAAGCTACAAAGGCGGACTTAATGCCTTAGACATTCTTTACCGTGGGACCAAGGGTGGTGAAAGAGATTAGATGGCAGGTACTTTGGTTGAGAGGAACAATGATAAAAAACTATTGAATTATAAATAAATTTAGGTACACAAATACATAAATAGCTGGTTATAAACTTATAATACACATACCGTAACTTATATAACTTGCGTTTGGAAATAGGAATGCACTTTATCTGTATACATATAGGTTGCAAAACATGGTATGATATGTTTACACAATTCTAATTTGCAAAAACAAAATTTTTCCTTATTTAGCTTCTCAAATAAAATTAATGATAACAATCTTGTAAGGTGTTGACCTAAAAAAATTAAGGCAAGTCACAATGATAACAATTTATTCTGTTTATTATGAACACATAAAGGAAAACATTGTTTCCTGCATATTTATGGTTTTACACAACTCTGCCTTATCTATTGTGAATTTGTGATGGAGTATACTACATCAAAATAAACTGTGTTCACAGAAATATACTTGATATGGTACAAATTGTGCAAGTTTCATTATTTTTTATAGACAATGTATCTAAGTAGAGTTTAAATAATGCAATAAATTAGGCCAGAGTCAGTGTACATGTATTTTAACTCTAAAATGCTTGAAATATAAAATATACATTTTACACAGCCAACAAACCATGCCTACGCATCACGGAACAACCCCAGAACCACTTCAGGTTCCGATATGTCAGCGAGATGGTCGGCACTCACGGATGTCTTCTGGGCAAGACCGTTGGACCTAACAAACAAAAGACCCATCCAACTGTAGAGGTAAGTTTTTATTTCTAACCTTGGAACCTTTTTTCCTCATTGGTACGTCTCACTGATTCATATCAGGAAGTTTTGTTAATGCAATCCAATTTGATTTAAGAGAGAATAATGTTAGCTTTTAGTGAATTCAGACCTGGTGATTCAGACTAGTAATCCTACGTATATTGATTCAGAATAGCCTTGTACATATTATTATACACTATTCGAATTTTTCAAGTTACTTACCTAATTATTTAGGGGGCTTGTGGCTAAGTAATAACAGCCGCACGGGTCGATCGATCAGGTTAAGCTGCGCTTGTCGCGGTTGGTCCGTGGATTGGTGACCATCTTCACATACCAAGACCCCTCCGTGCCTCGGAAAGCAGTCCGGTTTCCAGATTCGGAATTCAGATTCGGAGACCCTGGATGGATGGTTACATTTTGCGGAACATATATATTGTTTTGTAGGTAGGTATTGACACAAGCTATCACCCCCTGCAATATGTCGTACTATTTACTGGACACCCTGTATATGATTTTTATCCATTGGAATTTCCTCCTTGTATTCTCAACTTCTAGGTATCAGCGGCGGCGCTTGTATTCCTAAATTAATTGGATAGGTACCTTTACCTACTACTGCAACTGTAGACTAGGTACTTCTAAGAACGAACACTGTACAGTATTAGTTTTGTATATCTAATATCAACTTTACAGTTGCTACACTACAGTGGGAAGGCTCTTATCAGATGTCGTTTGGCTCAACATAACAACCCGGACGAACATCCTCACAAGCTGCTTGAAGATGAACAGGACAGAGACATGAGTTACCTAGTACCTGATCAGGGAAGCTATAAAGTCGGGTAAGTGCTAACACCGCTGTACTGTCGATTAACACTGGCATTGTTGTGACCCATAGGGAAGAAGACAATGCTCCTCACGCTGTCGCCTCTAGCGCGGATCTAGGTTTTCGCTCAAGGGTGGTAAATGTTTCTCTCTGTGGAAGGGAGGGGGATATCTCAAGCCTTGATCCTAAACTCGAGAATAAACCCATGTTTTGAGGATGACTACGACATCTATTTATATCTTAGTAGGTAATACACAAAACATGTCTACGTTTATGTCTAATTTATAGTTTTAGACTTTGTTGTATCGTATCCGCGCCTGAGTTGCCGAGGTTTGCCTAAACACTCGACCACAGATATGATCAATGAATGGATACAAACATCTTGGTGTCTTAGAATAGGATATCTTTATTTTGCATACAATATGGTTAATATGTAAGTGTACGCAAAATATGTGGAACCATTCATATTTAAGACCTTTATATATGAATGGTTCCACATATTTTGCTTAGTTTCGTTAGGCTTTATATACTGAAACTTCTCATTCTGATATTGTTTCTGTAAAGACTCCCTTGAGTAGGCCTACCCACTTGAACGTACTAGTAATGCAAGGAATCAATAGTCAACACTATTGTTTAAATGTCCTCGTTGTTTACTATGTGCGTATCATTTAACAAACAATTATCTACCATACTATAAAAAGTAGGTACCTATTATTACGGTTGAAGGTACATATTTACTCTACATATGGACCGCGCCTAGATATAACCTACAGACTGGGCTAACTCCGATGCGCGGGAAACGCGCCCAAGCGCATGATTTTCTACACACAAATTCAATAAAATGCGCTTCCGCGCGGGGCTTGCGGCTCTGTTTCCCGCACCCTGTTCCGTAGGGACCGCGTCGTACTTCGAGATCCGTCTAATATCAGTCATCACTAATCACATTGCCTCCTTGGTCTAGTGGTCGCAAGCACTACTGCTGAGCATGAGGTTCTGAGTTCGTTTCCCAGGTTGGGCTGATATGTCATTAGGTTTTCCATCAGGAATTACTCAGTACCAGCCCGGAGTCTGGATTTGTGCCCGATTGATGGAATTAGGCTCGCCCTCAATTACATGGTACTTAAACATAACTGGCGAAATGTGGGTGTACTATGGGGACACCTCTGCCCAACCCTTCGGGGATTGCAGGTGTGATGTTATGTACGTAATCATTGTACTTTTCACTAGGTTTGGCGGTATCGGTATTATACATACCGCTAAGAAAGACGTCGCCGCACTTCTGTTCAAGAAGTTCTCTGAACGAAGTAAGACTACCTCAGTGAACTTGAAAGACGTAAGTATTTATATCTATAGGTACTAATCAAAATTATTATATAATAGCGTCCATCCGCGGCTTCGCCCGCATGGTATGTCGATATATAGCCTATGTCCTTCCCCAAGGTTCAAAGCATCCGATACCAAATTTCATCAAAATCGATCCAGCCGTTTGTGCGCGAAGAAGTAACAAACATACAAACACATTCACAAACTTTCGCCTTTATAATATTAGTGTGCAGCATGTTTGCATTGTGATTTACAAGCGTATCGTATTTTAAGTTTTAAGTACAAAAATAGTCGAATCTGATCCCTCGCAGTAGGTTTACGCAAATGTATTTATAGTGAAGTGAAGTACTTACACAAAAATATGTTTAGTATGCATGCTTGCAAATATTTTTGGAAGTCAATCTATAACGGATGTGTGCGTGTGTATGTTTGGTTATTATAGCGCATTGTTTTCAAAGCTCTGTGTGTTCCTGTAATAAATCCTTTGTTTGCTAGGCATTATTTTAAAATTAAGATTAATAAAACAATAAATATAGGCTGTTAAAAAGGTAAATATAAAATTTTTGTGTTTGGATAGTTTAGGGCCTGCTAGCTTTGACTTCTTATGGCAATGGATCCTATAAATGAGCCCTTATTTGTGACACATCTTCAATAAAGAATATATTAACGGTTACGATGGATTTAGTTCGTAACTAGCAGCGCCTCGCGGTTTCACCCGCATAAGTTTCGATCCCCTTTGGAATATCGGGATAAAATGTATCCTATGTGTTAATCCTGGCTATAAACCACCTGTGTGTCTAATTTCATCCAAATCCATTCAGTAGTTTTTGTGTGAAGAAGTAACAATCATACAAACACACTCACAAACTTTCGCCTTTATAATATTAGCGTGAAGTGTGATTCTGCAACCCTCACGAGTTGAAATTTTACGTCGATTATTAAAAAAAACTGCATCATCTTTTTGCATGGAATAAAGAATCAAAATATAATCAGAATCATGTATTGTACTGAATTCATGGTTTCAGTTTTGTGCGTCGCTGTCCCTGCCACCGTGCATACAATAAAAGCGAACACAAAGTTAGTTAAAAGTTGTTGAAAGTTGAAAGATTTAAAGTAAAGTTGTCCTTTAGATCTCCCAAAAGTAGCTAAACTGCAACAGTGTCAAATGTTTTGACATTCCGATAACAAGACACCTAGCCATTAAATGCTGTGCTTTAATAATATTAGTGTAAATAGATGATTTGGTTAAAGCCAGCTTACACATGCCGTAATGTTTCTTTCGACCTAACAGTCAGTTGTATTTGTGAAGTGGACGCGATAAGTTTACGCTGTTGTAGAAAAGCGCACGCGCAATAAAGGGCCTTTTTTAAATCTGTGCGTTTTGAGAGAATGTTAACAAAAAAAGTCAATTTATTTTTATTTTTTTACGGATCTTGTGTTTAATCAGTTGTTATAATGTACTTCTGCCAGAAATGTGGTATGTATATTTTGTTTTGTTTATTTTTTAGCTTCAATTGCAATGCGAGAACATGGCAAAAACGATAAATCTAAACATTGTTCGGTTGAAGTTCAGTGCGCATGATACTGTTACCGGCCAAGAGATCTGTGAGCCTGCCTTCTCCGAACCCATTCACAATATGAGTAAGTTAATTTGTTATACGTATATTATGAAAAAATATGGAAAGCATGGAACTCTCTGCCAGCCAGGTGTTCCTCTTCACAACTGACCCTAGCCTTCAAAGCAAGAGTGAACAGGCATCTTCTGGGCTCGCTGGTTCCATCATAGACCTCGTCCATCGCTTTCCATCAAGTGTGATCGAGGTCAAGAACAGGCCCATTCAGCAATAAAACAATAAACGTAAAACAACGAATCACCCAAGCACTCACTCTAGAAGCACCTTTAGTTAATTTTTGGTAACTTCCTAACATTTTTTTGAGACTGGTAGATAATAAATAAGACTGTTTTTTTTTTGTTGTATAGAGAGTGCAGCAACTAATGACTTGAAGATTTGCCGTATAAGTCGGTCCTCCGGAAGTGCTTCGGGCGGAGAAGATGTCTTCATATTAGTGGAAAAGGTCAACAAAAGTAAGTTACCTATTGTCAATATTTTTTTTAAGTCTACCTATTTGAGGTCGCGGCGCGCGAATTCATCCGGAGATATTGGCATATATCGTCACTCACTGGACGCCTGAGGGAAGACATCGCCGTTGAGGTAGACCACGGCGAAGGTGGTGTGACGATCTGATAACATTTGCAGGGCCAACATGGTCAAAGATCGGACAAGACAGGGAGGTATGTAAGGAAAAAGGGAAGGCCTTTGCCCAGCAGTGGGACAAAATATAAGCTAACAAAAACAAAAGAAGTCTATGTAATCGTAAAATCATTTAATATTTTTCTGAATCAAAAAAAGCAGATTGTCTAGAACAGTTTTCTATCAAAACTTAAAACTCTGTAATATAGTTAATTTAATATGTTGTGTTTTTGTTAATAACTTAGCAACATTATTACTTACGTGATTTTGTAATACATAATTGCTATCAGCTACTTTGGAAAACCCCAGTGGTCAACACTGTGAACATAATAATATCGCGGAACGACGGACGTCTAACTATAATATCTGACTATACATATAGCAGGCTTCTGATTTACTAAACGTGACACGGTACCCAGTGAAGTATAAACACGTATAGTAAGTATTAGGTATGAACTAGAAAATTCTTAGACTGACATTTTATGGTTATACGGATTGATTTAAAATATTTACGTGGGTTATACAAAGAATATTATAAACGCTCCTTCATGCAGTGGACTGATCACCACATAAAAAAGTTTAATCGTCATTAAAAACCTTTGAATTATAATTATACTTATTCCAAAAAAATATTATTATGTAAATAAAGTTGGTTCCCTCTCGAAGAGAGGAGTCATGTGTCCCAGCAGTGGGAACATTATAGGCTGATTATTATGCTATATAAAGTTGGTGGAAAAGATGTTGGATGGAGGCCAATCCAACTTGATGAATTTATTGATAGGCGATTGTGGTGCAATTTACAAATTATTTATTGACCTAATTAAATGATTCGCTTTGATGAATCCATAAATTCCTAAATACTTATTTTAATTACGCTGTGCCTTATCCCTTTCCAATCTGATAATGGGAAAATTTCTGTTTGTCACCAATGTCCTTTAAAACCGCAGGCTTGCATAGACATTGACGAGCAGATTGGATGATAGTGAAGAGGCGTTCTAATATTGATACGCATACAGAGGGTGTAAGGGACATCGACGGGCAAACTCGTTACCATGATTACTTTTACTATTAGCCTGCATCATACCACTGCTGGGCTAACGCCTCTCTCCATGACTTCCAGCTCTTTCGATCCAGGGGTAAAGTGGACCACTGATGGTAGTTTGTTTTCTGCAGCTCATCCCGCCGCCGCCATCTTCTACGGGGTCTGCCGCGACGACTTATAGCTGAGTGGATCCACGTAGTGGTTATTTTGGGCCACAGCTCATTGGGCATACGGCAAACGTGGCCAGCCCAGTCCCAATTGAGCTTAGCAGCTTTATGAGCGATGTCCGTAATCTGTGTTTTGGACCGCAGTGTCGTGTTGCGAATATGGTCTGTCAGTTACCATGATTGATGAGAAAATAAAATGGTCATGGTAAAAGTTTGCCTGTCGGTGTCCCTTACACCCTGTATAGTTAGTATGCTAGTCATTCAATTGGTGGTATTACTCATAGATGTATTACTGCATTCTGTAAATACGTGTTTACTGTGACATTAAGATTATTGATTTCCTGTTTAATGAGATAACGCTGTTAGGATTATATTGCTACTTTTATTTTTAGGAACGATTTAATATTTTTTTCCTTGTGTTATCATTTATAGCCTATCATAATAATCAGGTACTTTTTTACTAAGCTACCCAGCTACCAGTTCAGTAAATCGCCCTCTGCCGCAAGAGATTAATCTAAGACTTCCTTATAAAAAAGAAAAGAAAGAAAAATTGTTTATTCTGCACAAACGTAACGCATCCATTGTAAGAGCTCTGCCATAGACCACTTGAAACTTTCACCGGTGACCTACATTATAAGCCTAGTCTATTGAAATCATTGTTTCAAGTTCACGTTATTTCCACAAAACAAAATCAATTTTATCTTTATGTAAACTAAGTTGATTTTAGGATGAGTACTTCATGTGTAGGCATTAAAGTAATTTTCCGAAGTATCATCAATAGGTAAATAAGTGGTAAACTCATTTTATATTCGTCAAAATACATGAAATACTTTGCTATGATAACGAATTTTTTTTCTCAGAGAACATAATGATTCGCTTCTTCGAGTTGGACGACAATGGTGAAAGGAGCTGGTCTTGTGTGGGCCAGTTCATGCAAAGCGACGTCCATCACCAATATGCCATCGTCTTTCGGTGAGTACCAGACAAACTGGCTCTAAATATACCGGTAACGCTATAAACAATGACTTCATAATGTTTAACAAATTAAAAAAATCGGAGGTAATCGCATAGGTGGACACTGACAGTACCTGTTTGTGATGCAAAATTATGTACCTAATTTGAACGTCTAGCCAGTGTCTGTTCATAACGTCACCATATGAATTACCCTACGTTCCGAATTGCGTCAAAAGCGATAATATCGCGAATCCGACCAACGCGCAATGTCACAATTATTACTCAATAGCCCTTATATTTTGTGACTATTAAATTTGGTCGGATTCGCGATATAATCGCTTTTGACGCAATTCGGAAGGCGCCCTTAATGAGTCGCACTCCCCAGGGATTATTTCCAGTTACCCACAATAATATTGTTTGACACTAGTGACATCAGCGAACGCCTATTTACTGGAAAAAAGCTTTGTGGACGTTTTTCTGTGCAGAAAAAGCAAACATATTTCATTTTGTTTGCGTGTTGTTTTACACTATTTCTACTTCCCTACAAAACAATAATCTGACGAACATGCGATAAATATTATATCTTTCCTAACAGGACCCCTCCATACAAAAACCCGGAGACGCCTGTAGATGTCCATGTCTTCATAGAACTGGTGCGACCCTCAGATGGCCGCACCAGTGAGCCCAAGGAGTTTAAGTACAAAGCGAACCAAGCATACAAACAGATCAAGAAAAGGAAAACCGGATCGTCATATTGCTCCATTGGCAGTTCATCTAGTAAGTACTTACAATCTAAACCGACATCAAAATGGAGGAGGTTATGAATTCAACGAGTTCTCTTGTTATGTGACGCGACGTTGATTATATCGATTTTTCTGATAGTTTTTTTTTTATATGTAGGTACTTATAGAAAGGTATGTCATCTTGTTGTTCACAAAGTTTATTTTAATAGGTACCACGTAGTTCCCCTATAAATTCGTCGTGATCTGTTGAAGAGGTTCAAATAGGGAATGGACGTCTTCAGCAGAACACCTGTGGCTAACTTACTTCGTCAACAATTTAGTTTAAATTGTGTTTCTAAAATCTGGTCGTAATGGGGCCATCTGCTCTATTATTTTGTTTGTATGAATTAACAATCAATTTGTTTTAGGTGGATCATTGAAAAGTGGCTGTGATATTCCCATATCAGTTGTCAACCAGGTATTTTTTTTTATCATTTTAAATTTAAGCTAAACTAACGAAACTTAATTTAGTGCCAAACCATTTTTTTATTTGACAAAACCACTACAAGTGACATTAAAGCACATTCTTGGAAAGTATCAAGTGGACTTCATTATGAAGTTTTGGCACTTCAGTTTTTTTAAGACATTTTCTAAAGCTGGGGTACTCTTCCATTCCATATTTCCATTCTAGAATCTAACAAAAACATTCACAACCCATAACATAATATTCACACAATTTTATGTAGGATTTAACTTTATAATAATAGTCGCATCAAAAATATGTAGAAATAATGCATACCTACCTAATAATAATGTTAATTATTATTATTTTAGCAAGCAGAAGACGCAATGGAACACGTACCCGATCAGTCCTATATCTTACCTCAGGTTAGTATTAATATGATAGAATATCTCTCTATAATTTTTGCCTATTTATTTTATCGTATAATTATTTATATGAGTGCAGTAATGATCCTGATATTCGTATTTTACAGCAAAAATGTCGGTTGTTTTTTTTTTTTGTAAAAAAGATTTTATTTTTCACTTTTAAGTTGTACTTACTCCACACAAAATACTGTATAACACTACTTGCTATGTAAATGTCAGTGACAGGAAGTCATTATAACATCAACAATATAAACTAAGTGGCAAAAATACGTATTATTGAAGCTAACTCAAAAACTACCCATTCAAAGTTAATAAAATTTATATGGGACCACCACTAAGGCATAATAACCATTAAAAAAAGAATTTTTAAAATCGATTTACAATTGCCGGACATATCGCGTAACAAACATACAAAAAAGAAACAAAAACAACATACAGTCGAATTAAGAACCTCCTCTTTTTTGAAGTCGGTTAAAAATATAATTATTATGCTTCGATGAAAATTCCAAATAGGTAATCCATAAAAAAAAAAAACTTAAAAGACGGGAACGAGATGAGGTTTAATGTCTATTTTTTTACGTAATCTAGCGTAGAAAGGTTCCTAGACAATAAACTTCTTCCCGTTATTGCTTTGGATAAAATGTGCAACACACTTTCGAAGCTTTTTATGGCATAAGTAAAAGTAACTTTTAGAAACATGGGTCCAAAAAGCAATAAACATAATGTGCAAGAACATTAAGAAAGGGTATGTGTCTGGGAACATGTTTGTCAGATGTTTTATGAAAGACAAAACTTTCGATAACTGTTTCTATACTTTTGAATGGAGCTTTTTAATTTTATTTCGTAATACCGTTCACCATTATTTATGAGTTCAAACATAATTTCATAATTTTTCATTATTTTTTCTCAAGTATTCATGAGCAGGTCCACCCTCTGGTGCCCGCTTATCGTTGAATTTTGGGACACGTTGTATATATTATTCTTTTTTTTGGGAACGTACGTATTACCTAAGGCCCATCATCCACGACGTTACTCGAATGTGTTCCAAATTTAAATCACCAATGAGTAGCCATAGATATAAGTTTTATATTTCTATGCAAACAGCAAGTTTTTCGAACGAAAATTAATGTGACAAATTGTCAATTGCGCGTGAATTGTAGTGAGCGATTGAATTTTGTTAATTTTCGTCCGAGAACCTAACCCTTAGTGGTGTTAAAATACAGGTAGTACAATTCAATAATTTCCTTTACACAGGTGCACGGCCCATTTTCACCCAACAATTGCGATTTGGGGAGCGCATTGTACTCTGCCCCCGGGTCTGATATAAGCCAGTCACCAATTTCCAGCCCCATGTGGAGTAGTCCTCATAGCGTGCTGATACCAGAACCACCCATCGCAGATCTGCAGCTTGACTCTACGGAGCTGGAGCAGATAACCATACCGAACAACAACGTACAAGGGAACCCGATCCCGGAAGAAATGAAATCGTTTTTAAATGGTACGTTCTTTGTTCTTTTATTCATTCGCAATGTAATCGTGTGAATCTTCGTAAGTACCTTGTAAAATTTTCAGGTATTTGAACTACGTTGTTGGTTTAGTGGTTCGATTCCCAAGTTGGGCAAAGTGTTATTGGGTTTATATACCTGGAATTTATCAGGGTGGTGGCAATGGGCTCGACCCCTATTACATGGGACTTAAACATAACTAGCGAAATGTACGCCTCTGCCCAACCCTTTGGGGAAACACAGCGTGATGTTATGTTATGTATTTGGTATAAATGGTGCTCAGGTGGCCTACCATGATCTAATTAAAAACGATTCAAAAACAAGACATTTCAGTTTAGGTTCCTAAACTGCATCGCTTGAGCTGCTCTATGGACGTCATGGGTACCAAACACAAGTATGAATGAAACCAAAACTTGCGACTCGGTTGGGACAATCGCTGTCAGCAGATGGCACGGCCTAAACTGAATCGTTAAACTGACGTCATGGTACGAATTAGAAGAATAGTTCAGTTTAGGTCCTAAAATGGATCGCGTTAAGAGCTTGTGGTAGGCCTCCAGATGACTTTTTTTATTCATCTGAGAATTGATGAGTCCTTTTAGAGTTGATGGTATTTTGTAGATTATTTGGGCCTAGTATGTGGCCACATTAATAGCAGCATCAGTGGCGTTTCAAAAGATCCTCAAAAGTGGCCGGTGTGTGAACAATTGAGACATTCCAGCAAGCGAGTCACGTTTTGGACAGTGGCACCAGACTTACATTGGTTATCGCACGGGTCTATAATCCCCCATTTTGCTCCATTATGGATGAGTGAAAAGGGAATTTTATGTGTCCTTCACCACACAATCCTCACCTTTGAAAACTTCATGAAAATCAAAGAGAACGCCAAAAAATAGTCAAGAAATAGTCACCGAGCGCCGAGGTCAAAAAAATAGTCGCATTATGATTCCGAAGTTATAGCTATAAGTTGGTGAGGATTGTGTGGTGAACGTCTCCACACAATTCTCATCTCTAGAACAACCAAAAATAGTCAAGAAATAGTCGTAACGCTATGCCAAATCTCGAAAATAGTCATTAAGTTATTCCAGAGATATAAGGTGAGGATTAATTGTTGAGTTGAGCCTTTCTCGTCACAATCCTCACCTGATTATCGCGGAACGCTTACGTTTTTGAATTTGAATTTGGTGTCAAAAAATAGTCGTCTCGAACCATGATAATTTCGACTTGTTAAACATCCATGTAAACTTCTACATACTTACTTACATTTTTCGAGTCGAGTACAATCGAGCACAAAATTATTAAGTACGTATTTGTTGTGGTCCTATTTTTTGTTAAAAATAGTATAATTTATTGTTACTTATGTAGCTATTTTAGGTAGGTATTTTTAACAAAACAATGAATTTCAGTTTTGGGAAAACCAATAAACAAATACCCTGTGTGGCCCGACATTCCGAGCACCGTGGGACTTTTGACATCTGCGTGATAATTATTTCAAAATTGCATAATATGGGGTTTTCCAACCACCCAAAGTAAAATTAACTCAGTAGTCTAAAAGCATTACTACGCTAAATTAAACTAATAGGTCGGTCGTTCTGCACAGTAGGTATTTTAGTAATATAGATAAGTAGATAGATAGTCTTAATTACTCATTTTATGAATTAATTATTATAAGTCTGTGTTCATCCCACTGCAGGGCAAAGGCCTCCCTTCCTGCTTTCCACTTTTCCCGGTCTACTACGATTGTGGGCCAATCCTTTAAGAAGGAGTCCAGCTCAGTCCGCCATTTTTTTCTGGGCCTGCCGCGCAGTCGTTTCCTGCCATTCGGGATCCACTGAGAGATAGTTTAGAGAGATAGTAGATACTTTAAATAATCGTTTGTAAAGTCTATCTTACGTAAAAAAAGTAAAATTGCAAAAATGTCAGTTAGGAGTTCTTGACATTTCATCGTCGATATGCAAAAAAATTACTCGTACACACGGCTACACATCAAGCTATACATAACCATTGTAAGCTGACTTTCAGATTGTACGAAAAACTTATACAATGCGAGGTCCGCTAAAACTGGAAATGTATAGCTCGATGTGTAGCCGTGTGTACTACAATAAAATTAATCTGAAATAAAAATTTAGTCTAGTCTATTTTAAGCCAACCGGAGGGAAATGTCTAGAAATTAAATAGTAGGAAACATAGGTATTTATTAAACTTTGACAGAAAAAAATAAATACGTAAGTAAAGTACAATATTTTATTACCGTTTTAAAGTAAAGCCGGGTACTCACTAGCGAGCTGTAACTGTAACATGCTTGATACAGTAACAAGGTTCTAGTGTGGTGGCAGGTTTGCGAACCACGTACACACTATGTTTTCTTGGTAACAGTACATGCAACGGTTACAGTTACGGCTCGCTAGTGAGTACCCGGCTTACTATAGGTACAAATATTATTATATTAGTGTAATAGATCTGTAATTTTAGTGTTCGCGGCTGTACCAAAACAAAAGTAGAAGTTAACATGAAAGTTTAACATACTTCTACATAGTAAACCTGGGCGAAATTATCATGGTTCGAGACGACTATTTTTTGACACCAGATTCAAATTAAAAAACGTAAGCGTTCCGCGGTAATCGGGTGAGGATTGTGGCGAGAAAGGCTCACCACGTAATCCTCACCAAGGCACCTTTATACCTCCGGAATCACTTGATGACTATTTTCGAGATTTGGCATAGCGTTACGACTATTTCTTGACTATTTTTTGGAATTGAAACCAAGTCGTACTCTCAGCCGTTTAGTTGCACTAGAGGTGAGGATTGTATGGAGACGTTCACCACACAATCATTACCAACTTATAGCTATAACTTCGGAATTATAATGCGACTATTTAATGACCTTGGTGACTATTTATTGACTATTTTTTGGCGTTCTCAAAATTGATTTTCATGTAGTTTTCAAAGGTGAGGATTGTGTGGTGAAGGACACATAATTATGTAAATATACTAAAGAAGCGACGCGGTTAATTATTAGTACCTGAAAACTGTAACTTTATTTGTTAAAGGACTAACGTTTCTTATATAATAACATAATCAGCCTATAATGTTCCCACTGCTAGGACACAGGCCTCCTCTCTGTCTTATATATTTTTTATTTTTTTATTGTACTGAGTACCCACTTACGCTTTGTATTGTACAATAATATTTGATTTTCTTTTTCAGAATATTTGAAAAGTTATGGCGAAAGTCTTCCCGATGAAGTAGGTTTGAACTTACATTTTTTTTTATGTGTACTTATATTACTGCCTATAGTTGTATCTGATATTTTAATGTTTTCTTTTTCTTTGTACAGAAAAATAGCATGGATTTCATTCGTTCATTGCTGGTTGCTGACTCGGGACGGGCAAAGGTTTGTGCGAATTTTATACTATTCAAGTTTTTTTTATGCTGGGTGTATGTAAAAATACCCTTCATGAAGCCGTCATCTACGTATTCTAACTAAGTAACTTTGTGCAAAAATAATTTCTGGGAAACGACTTTTATTTTTCGTGTGAAAATTCGCTGTTTACGGTAGTGCCCAAACGTAACGTACGCAAAACATTGAGCTTATGGGTGTATGCAACGGAATAGGGATCGTGGTAGTATTTAAAGTTTAGGGGTTTATTTATAAACGATGATTAAAGTTAAGTGACAATTAAACGTCAAAAATGTATGGTTAACCAGTCGCTAATCACTACTTAATTTTAAGCAACGTTTATGAATAAAGGGGTTAAATGCTATGTTCTCGGCTTCGTTACGGGTATTTCACACCCGTTATTAAGTACTAGTAAATGCCTTTTTTATTATTGGAGCTATTCCAATTGTTGACTCCAAACTAAATGAGTGAAGTTATTTTAACACGAAGTTTAAAATATAATAAATGATTTTATTTCTGTAAGTAGGTTTGTACAAACACTTACATGTCAATCATATTTTTTTAAATTAGATGAGGTCGGCGTTTCCTATCTGACTACTCTGTGAAGAAAGGCCGAAACAAACTCAGAGGTCACAGTCTCTTTTAAAGTCCAGACATAATCTTGGTCAGACCAAGGACCAAGGTCTTGGTCTTGGTTGGTTGATCGTGAAGACCATATAACTTGGTGTCTGTAATGGTATTTTGAGGAAAGAACCACACAGATTGAGTGGACCTGTCCAGTCAGTGCACGCATTTGTCAGTTTAGACACGGACTATAATTACGAATAATACAATTTATGAAAATTAGTCACTGATTTTAACCGCATACATTATCCTGTTATCTATTTAAGAGGACTACATGACCTAAAGCGCGGTCTTTGTCGGATTGCATAGAAAAGAAAGAGAAGCGCGATGCCACAACGCTGCTAATTTATTGCAAAATATGAAGCAATTATCGATTTACGAAAAATCTAGTGTTTGGACAAAAAAACTAAAACACTATAGTTTTAGTATGTTGCTTGTAGAATAATCTGACAAAAAATCATAATGATTGTATTTATATTAGTATGATTTTTGTTGTAAAAAAAAAGTTTTTAGAGGTATCTTCATGATTTTTTTCTATCGTACCAAATAAGTTGTATTATGTTTTCAACACACTATCATCCTAGCATTTATCCTGAAGAATATCATATATTTTTTTGGTTTTTTTTACTGTAGGCGATCATTTACTTTTATTGTTTCTAAAACTTGCGTTTTTTGCGTTTAGGTCCTGTAAGCCCCTTAAGGAAACAAAGTAATGTGCTTCAAATTTCAATTATGTTTTGTTTGATTATTTACGTTCATTTATGTTACAGCCACAGGAAAAGACCCGTTTCCAAGGGGATCGCGTGACCAATTTGAAGAAAGAAACCGACATTCTAAAGTCAAAGGCCGAGTATCCCGCATTCTACAAAACGGAAGACGGCATCGAAGTGAAGAAGGTAAAGCGTTTTTACTTTCCAGCCACGAAGTAGTAAGGAAGTATTGTAATGGTTAGAATAATCGAAATTGAGAGTTTAAGGGGCCGGCGCAGCATGCGTAGTTCATACAAACGTAATAGGTACCAAATAATTTATAAATCAAACATATTCTTAAGGTAGTGTGTATTTATGCCGATTGGATTACAGAATATCTAGGTTCCCAAATATATATTTTGAAAGGACTCTGATATAAAGACGAGATAATTATGCGGAATTTCAAATTTCTATAGAAACCTTATTTTTCTCATAACTCGTCTTTAAATCAGTGTCCATTCAAATTTGGGAACCTAGATATTCTGTAATCCAATCGGAATAAATACACACATTAAGAATAAGATGTTTGATTTACAAATTATTTTGGTATTACGTTTGTATGAACTACGCATGCTCCGCAGGCCCCTTAAGAAAAGCTATTTTCATTACCTTGTCCAGAGGCTAAGTATTGTCACACAACGTGGTAATACCGCCAATCTCTTGGGTACATTATCAGTCTACAGCGATGCGGATGAATTTTTCGACGGTATTTTAGTTTGTGAATAGTTTTAATTAAGTTAGGATATAATTTTGTTACTTTTATTAATTAATTATGTATTAGTTGTTATTTACGTACATGTTATTTCAATTGACATCCAAGCACCTGTGCCATGCTACCAAATTTACTCGATGTCTTCTTTATACCTTTTTAATTGGCGTTTTTGTCGTGGCTGGGTTTTAGTTTTTAACTTTCTATTCTTTTTCTTATTTTTTTTTCTTTAATTTTCTTTTCAAACGTGTAATGCTGTTATGGGGTGACCTACCGCTTTGCTTCCCTGCACTATTTTATAATATCATCTGTATTTTTGCCTTCGAGAGTAAAGGATGTCGGATTATATTAAGAACTAGCTGTGCCCGCGACTTCGTCCTCGTGGAATAGTGACTTTTCGGGCAGCACATTTTAAATTACACATACCGTCGTTTGGGTAGCTAAAAATTTACTTTACAGTAATGTTTCTCTGTATTACCTTAACAAATGTTCGCAGTGATTCTTTAAATTGACATAATTTTTTTTCTTATGAACCGATTGACATGAAATAAACACTAAATGTTAAGTGAAGCTTACTACAATATATTAGTGAAAACCGCATCTAAATCGAATAAGCCGTTTCTGATATTAGCGTGTACAAACACACAGACAAACAGAAAAAAAAAATATTACACTTTCGGGTTCGGCATCGATATAATAACAACCCCTGCTACTTTTTTTTTATATATTTCCATTGTACAGACACCACTTTTCTACAATTTTATTATATGTATAGATAGAGAAGATCTTAATGCAAGTGTATTCTTTTGAACCATAACGAATATTTGATCGATTTTTTTTTCTGTTAAAGATTATTATAAATACTGTTGTTGAGATTGGTTTACAAAACTTCCCGTTTAGATAGCTATTTTTATTGATAACTCTACTATATCTACTATTTTCTTTAACCGTTTATACCTTAAACAAGTTGTAAAGACTAGTTATCAATAAAAAATAGTTACTTATGTTTGTAACAACATCGGTCGCAGCGACGTTGTATCGTGTGTATGTGTTTTGGCCCTTAGTAGTATATTTTTACTTAAAAGCGATCTGGCGGCATGGCAGGTGCTTGGGTGTCATTACTCATTATGTTAGTCTCATCTATGACATGACAATAGGTTTTTTCAATATCTCAATTTCGATTATTCTAACGATCCCACTACTTCGCTGCTCCTTCGTCGCTCGTAAGTAAAAACCTTCACCTTAGTAAAAACCATTCCTTCTTCAATCCTGTACCTTCATTTCCTGTTCCAATTCATTTGGTAGGTAACCATAAGAACCACTACCTTTTTAAAATTATTGTTTTTGAATTATCGGGTTTTTTTTAAATTGCAAATATTTTTTACGACATAATGTATATCTATCACTGCTATGCGCCCCTCTATGTTTTGTGTTTTGCCGTAATATTTTTTTCTAATATTAAATATTTGTACTAGTATCATTAACCAGGGAGATATCAGAGGAATACGCTAGTACAAAAAAAAACGCCAATGACCACGTCACCGCGTTTCCTCTTAAGACGACACCGACCGCGCAGTGGCGCCCTCGTCGTTTGTTTGGTTATTTATTTTATTTTAGAATGAAAATGCAGAAAATAAGCATGTTACGTTGTGCTCTACAAGATTATAATACGTTATTATTATTACAAACGGTAGTTTAGTTGTATTTTAATCCTTAACAATGTAAAATTACCGTTTGTAATAATAATAACGTATAATCTTGTGGAGCACAACGTAACATGCTTATTTTCTGTATTTTCACTCTAAAATAAAAGAAATAACCAAACAAACGATGAGGGCGCCACTGCGCGGTCGGTGTCGTCTTAAGTGTGCATCACACGAGCGACACGCGTCATGCGTCAACGACAGAGGCAACTGCAGCCATCGATAAAGTGCCGCTCGTGTGTATGAGCACTAACAGGGACCAAAACCATTCAAGTCATAACAGTGAATGCAAATCATAATGAGTTTATACTTACTTAATTTATTTTTCGCAGCTGGTGAAAGATTTGTGCGAAATGATAAGAAACAAAAAAGGCTTCAAAAAGCAAGAAGTGAGAAACCGCTTGGAAAGGTTGTTTGAAATCAGACTTTCTAATGGGGATACGTAAGTGTTATTATTTAAATTACTTTTCTCTCGATAAAAACAGGCATAAGACTGATTCATGTGAAGATTTATATCTATAAGTATATAAGTACGTCGTTCATTGCAATTTCTACCTTATGTCAATTATATAAAAGCCACAAGACTTTTGATTTGCAACGACTCTTCCCTTCTCTTCTTTTGATAATCCATTAAGTAAAATTTATGTTGATGACTTAGCCTACGTACGCACTGATAGGTGGCTTGCTTGGCGCCAAAAGCCTAGTTTTCGTCTAAATCTCCGAGCTAACTAGACGAAAACAAACATTACTTAAAATAAATACTCTTGTTTATCGATTTTATTCAATTTCGAGCGGCCATTGTTGTTTACATCTTTGGCAAATTTGCCGCGGTCGGACTTTAGTAGCAAAGTGAAACGAACGCTCTAGAATTTTCTGAACCGGCCGCACTGCGCGCTTGGCGCTTTCGCTAGTCGCCTAGCGTGTATCGAGGATGTTACGTCACTAGGCTCTAGTCGCTTAACAAGCCACCTGTCAGTGTGTACGCCTTAATATTTTTTATCTGCATCTTAAATTGCGTACGAACTGCAGATCAACTTTCTAGAAATATACATCAATCAGCTCAGCCTTTCGCCGTCCACTGCTGGACATAGGCCTTTCCTAGTGTTCAAATACACATAACAATTAATATTTCAGATTCCTCCACATGACTTTATGCAGTAACCAGCCGAGCTTGGAGTACATCGTGAAGATAATTCACAGCGTAAAGGCAACACATTTGCTTGACTGTGCTAATGACAGGCAACAGACTACCCTCCATCTTGCTGTCCTCAATGACATGCCGAAAATGGTGTCGCTGTTTGTTGCTAAAGGTAAGGAAGAACGGGCAGTGAAATAACAATAGGAAGTTTCTTTTTTTAATAAGTGAATAAAAAAATTGCAATTCCAATGTTAATCAAATGTTTTATTAGTTAGCAGTAATTTAATTTCACATTTAATTAAAGGTTAACTGCCTGACTATATTATGGTGTCCAGTTTTTTCTATTATACAATTTTAGACTTTATTCAACCAAGTTAATAAATTAATTGTATTTTATCAGCATAACATAAGTACATGCTACACTGAGTCACTTTGTAATAGTCCCCTATGCATGATTGTTTTCAAACTAGTATTTTTCTGCTATATTTTGGAATATCTTCATCATGAGATATTATATTTTAGGTTCAAACCCAATGCTGAAGGACGATAAAGACCTCAACGTGATCCACTACGCCGTTAAGTACCGGTCGTGTCTAGAGATCCTTCTAGACTCCATCAAGAAGAACGATGTGCCATGCGATTTAAACGACTACAATGGTGGTAAGTAATTCATTATATTTTTTTTTTTGCTTGGCTCCGCTGTCCCATTCCTGGGCCTCAATCCACTCCTTCCCTCTTTCGCGTTTTCGCGGGTCTCCTTCCAGCAATTCTTCTGATTAAAAAAAAAAACAGAAACACAGTGTACTCGAAATAACAGAAAACCCGAATAGGATCATTGAACTCTTAATTGTAAACAACTTTTTACTATGGAATCAAACCTCTGATTGCGTATAAAAAATCTGCTGCTCCGTATATGTTAGCGAGTGTGCCCTTTTCGGGTTATCAGTTATATCAATTACATTCCGTTGCATTCCGTACGCAATAAATACGCGCATTGGCGTGGAGTTGCGGACACCAGCCAGTATTACCTACCTACATCTTGTATTTGTACTCACTCGCTTTACCGAGCTTTTTTTGACTGATCTTCCTTACTAATGACGTATGTTATACAACGTGGAGACGACAATAAATTAATACACTGGCCATACTAAATCGTAACATCGAAAATGATTTGTCAATTTCGATATCCGACATCGAAATTATTTGTATCTTAGAAAATAAGCAGCTCTTTCATCAAATTAAATTTCAGTCGACAACATCCATCGGTTTCTTACTAAACTTCAACTATATCCGACGATCCTGCATACTTATCTCTTTTGTTGACTGTACATATATTATAAGCTGTTGGTGTTATTAAATAAATAAACGATGATGATGATATGTGTCATTTTTGTAACAGAGAAGCAATCGGCACTGCACATGGCGGTAGTATTGGGTTGGGAGCATGGCACTCGCTTGCTGCTACAAAATGGCGCCAGTTTTAGTGTGTGTGATGCGGAGGGACGCACACCACTGCACCTCGCCGCCTACGACGACCGACTGGCCGTCATGAAGATACTGCTCGAGTTTATACCATCCGTGAGTAGAAGAGATATTTTTTTTTTAACCAACTTCAAAAAAGGATTTTCTGTATTCGACCCGTATGTATGTATGTTTGTATGTCCGCGATTTTCTCAAAAACTAATGAACCAATTTTGATCATTATTTCACTAATGTGATCTACATACTTTCAGGAAGGTTTTAGTATATAATACATTATGTAATTATTTAATATGTAGTACTGTTTTTTGTTGATGGCAATACGCTCGCCCCTAAATTGGGGAAATGTGGGTGTACTATACGTACACCTCTTCTCAACCCTTTTAAAGTGATGTGATGTAAACTTTATATAATATGTAATACTTTTTGAATGTTGACCCCTACAGAAAAATATTAGGAATGTATTTTTTTCTCAGAATCTAAATTTGTGCCCGGTTGATTGCAATATGCTTGCCAACTATTACTTGAGACTTAAATATAACTGAGGAAATGTGGGTGTCCTATGTAACTGTGACGTCATCTCAAATGACGTTATACGTGTTCTTCGAAGCCTTTGTCTCTTAAAAATCTGTGTGTTTTCATTGATCTTGCATTTCACACGACCTTATTATGGTTTCCGTACGTTATTTCTATAGTTGTTCTTCTTTTCAGAACGAAATTGACGTCATGGACGGTGCTGGCAACACAGCCCTGCAAATCGTCTGCGGCGGTACGAGCATCAGAGAAAACTCTGTCGAAATCGCACGGCTTCTACTGGAGAAAAATGTATGTTTCATACTGTAAATAAACATAAAACCAAAAAGTTTTCCCTAAAAAGGTTTCAATGAAATTCCGGAGATATCAAACTAAAACCATTTATTTAAATTAAACCAATTACAGTCACTTTTGAAATTTCAAAGAGTCGGTCAGTCAGAAAGGTGAAGCTAGTTCACCATCGCAAAGCGTAGTAGATTTCTATGGCGAAGAACGGACAAGAAACCCCGTGGACTTTCTTTTAAATAAAAATATTGATTATATCTAGATTTATTCAATAAGATATGTTTTATTCTTTGTAGGCTTACCCTCTAAAACACGAGGATTGCAACGAGTCAGCGTGGAGGCTTGTAAAGAAGAAGCCTGAGCTCAAAGAACTGATGAAAGCCTACGTCACCATGGAGTGCATGGACGAAGACGATATCAAGTCTGAACCCGAAGACGAATTCGAATCCGCTGACGAAGGCGTAAGTATTTATTATAAACACAAGCTGTAGAAAAAGGTGAAAGAGCCTAGGTAGCCCGCGAAAGACAAAATTTCTTACATTCTTTGCAAGTTTCAGGTTAGTATTAGGCTGTATGTGGGTCAAAATATGATTCGCATCAAATATGTATTTACAGACTTTTAGAATAAATACAAATCTTAAGTTAGAAATGGCCTCAAATGTCATGACTATATGAAATTAGTCATTCATTAGGGTAATTTCAAATTAAGAGACCGCATACCCTTTAAAAAAAATCATTTAATGACATGAACCGAAATTAAATTCTTTATTCTGTAAATAAGATATCGTAATCACCTTCACACGTCATAAAAAAAACCTGTGAAGTGCGAATCGGTCTCGCGCACCTAGGGTTCCGTACAAATTTGTAGGTATGTAACTACTTTACGGTTTTCGGATTTGTCAGTAATCTCTCCACAAACAATACCAAAGAAAGGACATTTGGGTAGGCCGCATAAAGTACTTAAAATGCCAGACCATCATTAAAACTAACTGAGAAAGAATAAAAGAAGAAGTTTTAAAAAAAATACCCGAGTAGTGCTCAGATTCACAAAAATTAAAGTAATAAAATACTAAATTAATAAATTAAAATAGTTTATTGTGCAAAAACAAAACGCACGCAATGCGTTTCAAGTCTAAATAGACTTGATTTCCGCCGCCATAAAATTCAAAATAGCAGGACGAGTATCTCTAAAAGTAGACGTGCACAGATCGAAAATCTTGAAGAAGATGCGACACGGTTTAAATTCGTTTGTTATATGGACGTGAGATACCAGCTTATGGGTTGCTTTGTTTGACAGGACTATGCGGAGACTGGTCTTCATGAGTTAAATCTGTATGCGCGTGAGGTGTCTTTGTTGGTGGACATGGCGGGCGCGTGGCGAGTGTTGGCGCAGCGGGTGAGGCTCGATGCTCTGCTCGATTGGTACGCCGCGCAGCCTAGCCCCACACTCACACTACTTAACCACCTCAAGGTAACTAACTGCATATCGACGGCCACGTGCCAATACCTCCTAACTGAAATTTTTCGAGAAATTCACTTTTTTATCGTTTTGAATTTAAAGGCATTATTCGCATGTTTTAGTGAAATCTCCTAAGTCTATTTTTAGTTGCAACAGCATTAAATTAAAACGTAGAAATACCTCCCAACTAAACCAATGCAACGTGTTTATATTTGAACGCGTTTTTTTTTTTGTGTAAATTTTTGACTGTCAGTTAGGTGTTATTGGCACATCGCCATCGATATCTGTTCTGCAAAAATCTTACTGTGAAAACTTTGGTGAAGTGAGTAGGCATATCACCGGAAAATTGACACAATTGAAAGCTCGCTTCACATAAGTTTTCATAGTGCTGCTGCTTTTTGATGAAGGTCATCCTAGAAGATTGTCGGCTGCTTAACCGGGCTATCCTGTAGATGCCTTAGAAATAAGGCCTCCAGCCAGGCACTTATAAACTAAGCGACTACACGCTAAGGGCTGGACCCCCGGACCTCGGCTTGGGGAGTCGCTGAAGCCTGTCCCTTACTGACCTCCCCAGGTCAACAAGGGACAAGCTAGATTGGATCAAAAAGAACCGCTTTGTCTATTTATATTTCAACGTTTCTTAGTTGATTTAAGATTGCAATATATTGTAAGCAAAGATCTTAAGAAGTACCGTAGCAAATTATTTGGTCAATTCAAATTACTTACACTTTTTCAATCAGAAAATGAATGACATGGCTTGAAATATTAACAAAAACTCTATTTACAGGATTCCCGAGATGACATTACTTCAAAGTCCCTCGCGATGATTTTGGACGACATGGGCCAAACCGAAGCGGCTAAAGTTATTAGAAGGTGCATTGACTGACACACAATCAACCCAGACAATGATTGTCTAGTAAGCTAGTGCGTTACTACAATAGAAGTAAGAATTAAGAGAAAAATCAACGTGGTTTAATTGATAGTTCGACTAAAGATAATATTTTTATACATGAAATAATTGGTTAGAATATAAAAAATAATGATGCCAACATACGTTTAAAATCTCCGCTTAGAAGTTACACCAAAGTTAAAGCTTGTCAAAAATATAGGTATACTAATGTTAATAGGAACAGCACGATTCAAATTTTATGGTGGTTCGGAACATGAGGCGAGGCGCTGCGCAGTAACAAAATCACGTGTCAGCGGCGGTGACAGGTAGGGTACTGCGCAGCGATTAGCGCATTTCAGAGCCGCCGTAAAGTTTGAATCGGGCTGTATAAAAACCATTTTATATAGAGACAGTTATCATTTTAATCCGTTAAAAATTGTTAAAATAAGATTCTTGATAACTTAGTATCTAGAATCTGGTATACACTAAAGGCATGTGCCTTTAGTGTATACCATGCATGCATGCATGTATGTACATCGAGCTATCGTTCTATTATTAAGTTACATTGCTCAAGATTATGGCCATAATTATTGGAGTAAGCAGCTGTAAGCACACTTGCAAATACCCGATTCCTATACAAAAATTTAGTTCCGGAATCCCACAAATCAAACAGTTCAGGGGCCGTATTAGCGATTATTATTCCAATGTGTGAGAGAGAGATGGAGCTATACAAGACAAATAACACCATCCCTTTTTCGCAATGGAATTACGATTCCTTTCCTTATAATGTCACCAAAGTGTCTTGACGGAACGTAACGTTTATTTTTATAAGCGTGTATGTTATTGAAAATAAGCTATTTTACATAAGAAAGTACAGTAATTTTACTAAGCGGCGGAGGAGTTAGTTAAAGTATTTTTAATTGTAATAAATAATTGTTAATTATAAATATAATGTATTTTAATATTGTGGGATTTATAAAGATTTTATGTGTTATTCTTAATTGGTTTCTTATCTTCACGATCGTTGCGTTACGAGTTATTCGGATATAAAAGAAAAAAAATGAGAATGTAGTGTTGCTGCCATTTACCTAATTATTTCATAAAAAAGAAACGATCGTGAGGGTTCAATCATTAAATGAGTATTGATCTCCATTCCACGAAGCAGGAATTCTCTGCTCATTTATTTTAGGTTTAACTTTTAATTTGACTTGACGTAAACAAATAATTATATTTTATGAAATGTGCTATATACTAGTTTTAGGTTATCCTGATAGTCTGATCGTTATTTTATAGCTAATCCTTTGAGCAGCAGTACTAAGTACATTTGACACAATAGGCATAAAGTAAAAATCAGATAGCATTATACTTATGACTCTAGAAAGAATTAATCCGAATATTCGTGTTACTAGTAGGTATCTAACAAAATCAAATTCAAAAGCGTTTCAT
Organism: Hydraecia micacea; assembly: GCA_914767645.1. Taxonomy (NCBI): domain Eukaryota; kingdom Metazoa; phylum Arthropoda; class Insecta; order Lepidoptera; family Noctuidae; genus Hydraecia; species Hydraecia micacea. Next base: position 11,682,482 of record OU611783.1, on the reverse strand, counting down.
TGTATACTTACCTACGTCAATACAATGAAATGCTCTAGATTTTGTTAAGTTTTAATAGAAAAAAACGCAGACGTTTGAAGTGTTTTCGTATAAAACGTGTGATTGTTCACCGCGTAATCATCGTTATCATAAATCTCACCTCACGATCAAAAATTAGCACTACGAAATAATTATTAAAAACAAAACTTGTTCGTATTTGGATGTTTTTAAGGATACTATATTTTTATTTTGTGGTTAGAATAAAAATGTGTGGTGTATATTGGAATCCAAACCGACTTTATTGGAGTTATTATTCGGTCTGTGATTATTCAAGTCTATATGGATTCCAATATACATTTTAAATATTAGTTATTACGATGTTGTCGTTGTTAGATGCTATAATTGTTAATAGCTTAACCGGTTGAATGCCGTAATTACAGACACAATTAAAAAGCCATTGTGTCTCGCGTGGATCCACGCTTAAGTATATGAAGGGTTGATAGAAAATATTTGTTGGATAAGTCTTTTCCTCCTTGAATGCGGTTTAAAAGCTCATTCTATCCAATAACCATGTTTTACTTATAGGCTTATATTTGTGTAATCATTAAGTGGACTAAGCACACTTGCTAGCATCGCATTTATATTTTCACAATTTACCTTTATCTGTTTAATCATGCTGTAGCCTGTGTTGTAGCCTCGGTCTTAAAACGCGGGAGTGAGATGTCACGAGATTTATGTTTCTAGAAATCCCGTACCAAATATTCAACGTTCTAGTCGCGCGTTTTAAAACTGTTGTTTAGTATCGTTCTCCGTGTGCAAAGCATACAGCTAAATGGGGTTTATACTGGTAGCAGCCGTTATAAACTCCATGAACTGTCTGCGCCCAGCCGTGCCTTCAATGCACCTAAAACTAATTTAAACGCTATTATTTCGGTTTTAATCACGACATTAATTTGTTCTTTATTACTATTATATTTTATTTGTTAAACATTGACCTTGAAATAATTGATTTTATTATTAAAATATTTTTAATAAATACATAAATTTGGTTTTATTTAGATACCCTTGATTTACCCGAAGACCCTGAAAACTAAAATACCTTCAGTTAGAATGGAAAAGTATACAATATAACTAAAATCCAATAGCTACCTATTCAAAAATACTTCGTAGGGCACAGGAATAGGGTCCCGTTTTAGGAACCCTTTTAGAACAATCTTCGATTTGCTGACGACGTGTGTGTGGTTGTTTACTAAGCTAGCCAGCTGACTAGCCTACATACTAGCTAGAACGATGCTCAAACAAGGTTGCCGGCCCCTGGACTTCCTGCCTCTCATACATACATACTTAGCTGGAAAATTACGTACCTTTGCCTAAGCTAGATGGTTTTTAGGCATTTTTGGGAGATTGGTCGGCTACGTCTAAGGAAGAGTTGAAAGCTATAGGGAAGACCTTGGAAAATTATTGATTTACCCCCGCTTGGGTCAAAGGCTGGGTACGCCCATGTACTCAAACATTAGTTTGGATTGTAGTAGAGATTAATACAAAATCTAAAATTTTTATTGTAGGCCTGCGAGTGAAGTGGAATACCACAGGTAGGTAGGTGTTATTTTTTGTGCAATTATTGACGAGCTCAGCCGTCGGTTTATGATGTGTGATAAGTGGAGAGGCCGATGATGGCTGATTTACACGGTGCGATCTAATTTCCTGAGGCATACCATAAGTTGAAGCAACAATAAAAGTTACACCGATACCAATCCAATAACTACGCGGTCAAAATGTATGGAACAGCTAATTTGTTTTCTAATAACCCAGAATCATGTACTGAATCCATAGTAACAGGTGGCGCGTCGATGTCCCTGTCACTCTGTGTATTGAACAGTAGTGGAGCAAATACACTACCCTGACTGAGGCAGGCCTTTCTTTTGGGGTCTCCACCTACTTTTATCTTTAAGGAGATTCACTTGGATTCGTTGGCAGCTCAGCAGTTCTCGAAGAGTTCGGGTAAGCCTATCTGTCAGGTTTGGTAACATTCCAACGCTTAATATTTACGTAGGCTACCAACAAGTCCACAAATACTGCACCCGTACCTTTCCTTGCTTCAAACCCATACCTACTGCAGCCGTCACTTTTCTTGCTTTGAATCCATACTAAATTTGATGCGTCTGGTTGAGGATCTGGCTGCAACAGGACTTCCCTGATCTAAATCCAACTTGCTCTGGTATTATTTTGTGGGGTCACAAAATAATAATAGAGCAAGTTGGGTTGGTGTGGGTACAAGGTTGGTGAGACGAGCTTTTAGTAGTCTTTCGAATAGTTTGTAGGTCTGGCAAAGAAGGGATATAGGGCGAAAATGTTTGGGGTCGTCATGTGATTTTTCAGGTTTGGGTATAGGTATTCATAGCTATTATTTTTGACTTCCTCAAAAAAAAAATATATGCCATTGGAAAGAAACTTGCATCATGTAAATGGAGCATCCGGGCATTAACTACAGAAAAAATAACGGTTGATATTATACCTGATTCATTTCAATAGAAGAGTTCTACTTTGACAAGTGGCGTGGCATTAGGTTTATCTAGTAGGTATAATAATAAAATATAAAAATAATAAATAAATCAATGTTGACTCAGCATCATTGTGCCGATAGTCGTTACACCCAATGGATTGATAGCCAAGAGCCTCGACCAACACCTGAGGAGGCTCGTTGGGCAGCTGAATCAAGGGCTTGATTCAGAAAGCAGTACTTCTGGACACGGCTCGCATTGTCAGGAGGTTCCTCTCTCTGGAGCCGACCGCCGGTAGCTTGGACCCTGTTCCGATACCGGTGGGCTAGGTACTATTTTTTATATTTTTAAATGTTTTTATATTCTAATATTTAAAAATATAATTTATATGTTTTAAGATGAATAAAGGACATAATAATAAATCATAATCATGAAGAGAGAAGAATTAAATTGGAGTTCTAATATCATTAGTGAAAAAATCCCTCTTCAACTAATTTATAGTTTATTTATGAACATTGACCTGGAAAAATGAATGATAACAAACCATAAAAATATATTTAATCGTAAGTCCCGGTTATCTTCTTTAGGTAATGTAGACGCGGCCTAAGAATCCCGTGTAAAATGTCACCTCTATTGAGTTGCACATGGCGGCAACGGCCACCAATGGCAGTGGCGGCTGTTTTTTTTTTGTTTGACAGACGTCAACGACAGGTGTTTCTCCTAGTTTTCTACCGGTTGTTTTTGACTTGTGAAATAAAATTGGAAAAAATGCGGATTCTTAGTGAATGAAAGGATTCTGGTTCGAGATACAATCATACAAGTAACAATTTTGTGTGGTTTTATTCAATTCTGTTTGTTCTTTCTCAACTTTATTTAGCAATATGGCCAGTGGTGGCTTTCGTCTTCGTTTTGGTGAAATCGAAACTAACGCCGTCGTCGGTAAGTTAGCTTTGATTAATTATTTATACTTTACGTTTCAGTATCTTGATCATTGAAATACTCCTGTTTCATAGCTGAGGTCATATCTAGTGTGGTTCTCCGTGTTTTAAACTACATTGTGGATATCAAAACAAACACAAATAAGTTTAATAATTGCCCTTCAAATAAGCTTTTGTTTATTTATTTGCATACTCTGATATTTAATGCAGATAGTACTAGTGAAATATTAGACTCACCATCAAGAAGGACTACTAGAATAAGAACTAAACCAAAGAAGTATGGAGATTTCCTAGATCACACTCCAACAAAGCGCAGATCTTACAAAGACGTAAGTAGCTCTGAAGAAGATGAAGTCAATGATGAAGCTGCATTACAGAAACCTACAGGTATATTTTACTGTTAATGTTTTTAAAAGTTATTTCATAAGTGGTGGTAGTTACATGACTTTTAACCCGTTTCATATCCTATACAAAACACACTGGAAGTTTAATTGTTTCAAAATGCAGCCAGCATATCATAAGGTAACTGTTACATATTCAAATCTGCTGAATACAAAATTGTTGACTTACTATCATCAATATACTATAGTCCATTCGCATTAAGAAAATAGTGAGTCATCGTTGTCCGCTGGCCTAGCCCCGCCCCTTGACCAATTAGGTTGCAACAAATTTTATAGCTTTCTAACTTGTTGCGACCTAATTGGTGGAGGAGTGGGGCTAGGCCGGCAGACAACAATGACTCACTATTTTCTTAATGCGAATAGACTATAATTAAGCAGTTATTTCACATGTAAAATTAAAAACGACACATATTTTTTTTTAGCTTTATTCAGTGAAGATGATGTGGAGGGCCAGGACATGTTCAAGTTCAAATCCCGTCACACTAAGCTAGACCTACAAAATAAAGTTAAGGCAGCCATAAGTAATTCTCCAAAACCCACCGATTCACCAATGAAGACACCAAGGAAACTAGCTGCTTTTAATAGCCCATTGACCAAAGTATCTCAGGCTACACCTAAACAAGTTAAGGATATTATTAAGAAAAGTAATTATCTATCTATATACATATAATAATAAAATATGTAGTAACAATGATGTTAAAACTGTACCTAAATTAAATATTTTTGAAAAAAGTAATTTCTAAATAATAACCCTTGCTAAAATTATACAAATTGTTTCTTCTATTTAGTACAACAACAAAGACTTAACTTAAAAAGGATTTTAAAAAGAAAAGCCATCACATTTTCTTCCAATATGACACTTATTAACACGAGTATATGCATATTTCAGGAATTATTCACGAAGTTGAATCTGATAGTGGTGACAGTGACTTTTCTGGCAGCAGCAGTGATTTTGTACCTGAAGGGAGTGATCATGAAGAGGTAAGTAATAAAATTTATTATTTCGATGTTAATTTTTTTAACAAAACTAGCTTACGTCGACTCGGACTTGGGAGTCACAGTAGCTTATGTATTTCTCCTGTATTTGTACTTCAGATTATAATTGTAAAAAATGTCAAATTAAGTTAAAAAACGATGTAAATGTTGTAGCATGCAGCATTCGAAATTTTCTGTCTATGCCTTAGGGAAAAAGGCATGAGTGTCTCATCATCAGAATCGCAGTCATAAGATATCTATTGCTGGACATAGACTGCCCCCATGAACTGTCATGTGCTATACACAAATTAAAAATGTGGTATTACATTTTCAGACTGATTCACATTCATCGCCAGCAGCTTCTTCTGAAGAAGAGGTTGTAGAACAACAACCAAAGAAATCAGTTGGTAAAGCTGGTAAGAACAAAGAATCTAAGACAAAAGTGAAGGATTCAGAATATTTTGTCACCCCTGACAATTACTTCATGATGCATTCTAGTAAAAAGGTAAAATAACACCACAAATCTAAATTCAATATAATTATGTAAATAATAAAAAATAATATACCAGCCTATTATTGTCCCACTCTTGTCATACAGCGAAGGCATGAGCATTGATCACCACTCTTGCTCAAGACGTATTGGCGATTTAAAATGAAGATCACACGATCGATAATCACGATCGCGTGTTGGGTCAGATTTCAGACTTATAACAATTATAAGTACCTAGTCTAGGTTTCCTCAAGATGTTTGTCCTCCACCAATGATATGATAGTAATGTCCAAGATAAAGTTAGAAAGTACCTACATATAAATTGTAAAAGTCACATTGGTACTTCCCCGGATTTGAATCCACTACCTTGTGCATTAACCTCTCACACGTTTGCCCGCCTACCTGTCGAAACACCCCACGCGTCGGAGTAGTTGAATGGGCGCAGTAAAGTCCTTGTTTTAACAATGATAATAGAACAATGACACTGTTGTGTACACTTGGTGTACCGTTGACGTTTCGAGCACTTTCTCTTATATACACTTGGTGTACACTTGACGGTTGAGGGGTGCGAGGCCTTAACCACTGGGCCACACACAATGGTCCACTTGAAAGATTAAGTGCGAAAACCAAACCCTATAACATAGAACCACTGGGCCATCAGAACATTGTGTATGTGTTCTGTCTCTAAAGAGTTATTTACAAATTTTATTTATTTAATTACAGATCGCAACTTCAGACCATACGCTAGCAAGACTTAAAAACTTAAATGTAAATGAAAATGATCTTGACGAAATTCAGATATCAGTAGAACACAAAAAGAGTATAAATGAACTCAATCAAATATACACCCAACTGTTCAACAAATGGCTCTACATATTGAGTGAAAACTTCAACATTATGCTTTATGGAGTTGGTTCAAAACGCTCAGTACTCCAACAGTTCCAAAAGCAGAAATTGAAAGACTTTCCATGTATTGTTGTAAATGGTTTCTTTCCAAGTTTAACAATTAAGAATATTCTGGAAACAATTGTCATTGATCTGCTGGAGAATAGTAATGTGCCTTCAAATGTGGGAGATGTTGTTAATTTAATTAATACTCAGTTAACGGAGAATGGAATGGACTTGTTCCTTATAGTACATAATATAGATGGCACTATGTTGAGGAATGCTAAAGCTCAATCTACATTGGCCAGTATTTCTCAAATCAAGAATGTCCACACGATTGCAACTATTGATCATATTAATGCACCATTATGTAAGTATACAATTGAAAATCATATTAACCCACCTGACCCAAGCATCATTATCTCGGAAGCCAAATAAAATCACGATCAGCTAGTCTTACGAGTGTGTAAAATGAATATAGTTTTTTTATGTACTTAGAAAGGTAAGGCGCTATTGAAGCAAGAATTTAATGGAAAACATGCATGAAATTACATTATTACCCCCCCTGCCCTTATCCCAATAAAGGATCGGTGCAGCACGTCATTTTCTTCCATACGAGTACATCTATAAATTAGCCATCACCTCAGAATTCAGTTTCTTCTTAGCTGTATCATTAATTATCTATCTTCTTTATAAATAAAAAAAAGTCATATTAGTTAAATGGTGTAACTAACTACAGAACGGCTGGGCTGATTTTATGATATTTGATTTGTTGGATTTGTCTCCGTCCTGAATAGTAGAATAACTATTAAAACATGGGTAAATTAGTGAAAAAAAAAAATAATGAAGTATAGAGACAAACGGCTTTTTTGATGATTCTGAGGCGGTACGAAGTTCGCCGGGTCAGCTAGTTATTTATTTATTTATATACAGGGTGAATTTTTCAAGTAGGCGTGGATGGCCAAATTCGAAACTATGGGGAATAGCGAAAAGTACTCAAAGGAGTCCGACAGGGTCCATAATTGTTTTTGTTTCTATTATTTTTTATTTACCACCTGTAATTGTACATTATGGATTGCAATAAACGATTTGAGATTTGAGTGCCGGCTCGATTTTGATGAAAACTAAAACTGCAACATTGGATTTTTGAAAAATCAATATTTCTAGCCAGGATTTGAACCCGTTGATTTTGAAAAAAAAAAACAATGTATTATTACACCATTCGATAGTGTCCCTAATAACGAAAGACAAACAAAGAAATTACATACGGCAAACTTAATTATTTCAGTATGGGATCACACAAAGCTAAGTAAATTTAAATTCACATGGTGGGATGTGACAACATTTGTGCCTTACTCAGAAGAGACTTCGTACGAGAACTCGTTGATGACACATCGCAGTGGTGCATTACAACTGTCTTCACTCAAGAGTGTCTATCAATCTCTAACTACAAATGCTAAAGGAATTTTCAAAATTATCATTGAGTACCAATTGGAAAATCAAAAACAACATTATCAAGGTAAATACAGGGTTTCATATCCCTCGTTATTGATAGAGCCCTTATAAATATTTTTCATTGCTATATAGGGTGACTGGTAATTAGTGACCGATACCTAAACACGTGATTGTACTCATGATAACAAACAACTTTTCCCAAAAATCAGCTGTTCCCTACATTTTGACGAGTTATACGAACATAAATGTAGGGAACAGGTGATTTTTTTTTCGCGATTTCAGGTTTGGTCCTATAGTAAAACTTGTTGGTTATCATGAGTACAATCACGTGTTTAGGTATCGGTCACTAATTACCAGCCACCCTATATATATTTGTGTATACTTCAAAAAAGCTGCTAATATAAATGTTTAGCTAATGACCGTGACTACCGCCGGACCACCAACGCGAATCGCTTCCATATTTGGTAAATAATTAGTACTCGAACAACAATATTGGTAGTAGTAGTAGTTAGTAGTTTTCGAGAAATCGACTTTGAAGGTGGTCCGGCGGTAGTCACGCTCCCTTCAGCAGGACCACCATGAGCGCTGAAATAGGGGGCATGCTACCGCTATTCTAAGTATACAAATAATTAGTACCCTTATATGTAATTCATTTCTTAAAAAAAAAACAACTGAAACATTTGTATTTTCCGAGAAATCGTCATCGTCCTCGTTCAGCAGGACCACGACTTTGAATGTTGATTCCAAGTTTGAGGAGCTTGTCGCTTTCCTCAAACCTATAGAAAAATAGTACCCTGCAAGATTAAATTAGTACCCAAAATTCAAAATTGGTACTCCAGTAGTTTACGAAATATACCATGCCATTGGTGGGGTGGCGGTAGTCACGGTGTTAAATTTAATTTCAAGATTTTCCCTATTAAAAACTTTGTGATTTCTTCCCTAGAAAAATTTGTACTCCTAAAGAAGTTATAGTGACCAAAAATTCAGATTTCTATGTTGTATTTTAACAGAAATTAGCTTTCATTACTTTTCCTTACTAAATCTCCGCGTATAACTCGACCAAAATGGTATTGAGCGGTTTAGCTGATGTACACTCGTGCATATAAGTTTATGGATGTCGGAATAGTAATAGCAACGGTTCAATATCTATTTGAGGCACGATTTGGATGTAATTTGGTATGTAGGTAGACCAAGACCTGGATTAGGGTCCTTTTTATCGCGGTACACGTTCCTGTGGGATAATTTCCGACATTCAGACGGCCGAAGCCAGTTATTTATAATATGTACTCAATCTGCTCTCTTTGATTTTCAGGGTTGCCATTTAAGGACTTATATTCCAAGTGCCGCGAGCAGTTTTTAGTGAGCTCAGATCTTGCACTAAGAGCTCAACTAACAGAGTTTTTGGACCACAAACTCGTGAAAATGAAACGAACTTACGACGGAAGTGAAAATCTGGTAATACCCATTGATAATGTATTAATGCAACAGTTTTTAGACCAACAAACTAGTTGACACTGATCAATAAATTGTATATCAATAAATGTTTGTTGGTCTTTAATGGTATTAAAAAAAGAAACAAACATGTTGTATTTAGCTTTTATTTTACAATCCCAGAAATAAAGTCTTAATAGGATTATATATAATATATATTAACAGGCCAAAGTTGTAAATTACTTAAACTTAATGACTTACACAATATAATAAAATTATTAACTAAAATTCTCTTCAACATATCTGGCACGTTCACCATGATGCATCAACCAAACATTTCATTGATATTCATAAGTGCATTAATTGCTATTTTAAAATTTAAAAAGATTGTAGAAAAATACTCTCTGAACTCATCAGACGTCAAAGATTTGATCTAATTAATCAGATTACGATATTTTACTACGCCCATTGAAAATTAAATTTGTTTTACTGAACATGTTCAGTTATCATTAGTGAGATTACGAATAATTTGATATTGCATTTTATTTATTCCCATTGCGGGACTCGAATACAATTTTCTATAATATAATCTGCACAGTAAGTGTTTATATAAAATAATGTCATTATTAACCTTTGACCACCTGTTATCCAGACAAAAAATGTGTACTTTTTCGAGATATAATTTTTTTAATTGTTATAGGATATGGTCCAGTCAAGTTTATGTATGTAAGTAGCTATTTCCTGGATGAAAATAGCATGTCAAAATAAATTATCAACTCAAGCACACTTATGGCAAAAATGGCATTGGAGCATTGTCCATGGCATTGTAAAGGTTAATTAATACAGTTCAACAGCTATAGCAGTAAATAAATCTGAGGAAATTAAAAACAAATAAATAGTTATGAGGGCATAACTTTAGCTTTTGTTCTTGTAAAAATATTTAAATCTCCCTCTTATACCTTATTAACTCGAAATCATGGATGTTGATTGATATTCCACATTATCATAATTTGTAATTATAGTAAATAATTCTCTACATGAAAATTGACATCAATGTCATAGTATTTAAAAAATTTAGTATGTCTTTATCAGTCTAACTTGGTCATCAAAAAACAGGCGGCGCCCATATCAGAATTGAGGTTGTAATAGATCCCAAGGGCAGTTTTGTCTAACAATTTACTCATGTTCTCACTTACAGCTAATTAATACAATTCATCATAACTGTAGATCAAATGAGAGCTATTTTAACCTATAATCATGCACTTCCATTTCAATGATTAGACTAAAATTAAGCATATCAATAGAATAAAAAATGATTATTACATAAACAATTTAATTGAAACATTAACTGTCGGACAACAAACTACAGATTTCACACAATGTCTATTGAGACATCAACATTAATCAATGATAGAAAAACTTCATCAAATTGTACGACGTTCGGTAGACGCGGACACGTTAAATACTAGTGAAAGCGATTGAGTTCTAGCCTCATTGGGTGTCGGGTATCGATCTCACGAATGACAACTAGTCTACGGGGATGACTGCAGGTTTCGTGATTGTGAACAGGTTTATTGTCCGATGCATCGGAGCGCTGTACACTTATAAACTAGTAAGATAATTCCGCTTAAGGCAACACTCAATTTTCTTCGTCGTCCTCGTGTTTCCGCTTTTTACCCCGAGTGCTTTCTTCGGGCTCTCCGTCTGCATTCTCCTCACCATCTGAATGGTAAAAAAAAATAAAAATATAAAGATTGTATAGATGTAATAATAATAATGTTTAAAATTGGTATAAAGTAAGCACTATATTATTTTCTACAATATGTTTGGATAAATACCTTGTACTTTAGAATTTTGATTTCCCTCACGATCATTTTCCACCTCTTCGTCATCCACATCTTCGTCTTCTTCCTCTGCATCTGTGCCGTCATATAAAGAGCTGGCAGAGCTTTCCTCTTCTGTCGAAATAGAATTCGTATCTATAGTCATTTCATTAAAATTAATATCTAAAGCCATAATGTTGGTAGGTAGTTTATTTTACTCAATACTGTTATATTCCAAGTGAAATCCAAGATTCAAGTCTTTACTATAACGTTATACAGACATGCAGTGCAGTTCAAATAAATCGTATTTAATGGAGAATAACTGGCATAAAACATTTAAAAGTGGAGCCATGTCATAAGAACAGGTATACAGGGTGGCAAGGACATTGACGCGCAATCTGTTACCATGGATTCAGTACATGATTCTGAACCCCTCTCTGTTAATTGAAATTTTTCGTCAGTTTAAAAAAAAAATTTAGTTGTTCCATACATTTGGACCGCGTAAGTATTGCACTTTTCTATGAAACAACTGTTTTTTCTGGATAAACAACGTGTCTACAATAGTGGCTGTTGCCGCACAGCAGAAACTTCTGTAAGTTTGAAGTGAAGTCAGTGCCCACCACTGACACTCTATACTACTGCAGTAAAGCGCAGAAAATCGGCGGGATTGCAAACAGGATTGCAGGACCGTGTAAGTTTGCTGTATTGCAACTCTGGCGCCGGATAGTTGATTTTCAATAGTGTCACCACTTACCAAGGTTATCATAGACTGCACTGAGTGAAACATCCTCTTCATCGTCCTCCTCATCTTCTTCCTCTGAACCTGAAACAAATGAGACCACATGAAAATATCACCAACATCAATACAATTACTTTACAAATTTTGCAGCCACAAGAAAAATCCAAACCAATTCTTTGAGAAGAAGCTGCTGAGTCTTAAATATACAGACAAATGTTACACAAGCATCACTGACATAAAATAATGATGCTTACTCTTTAAAAGGAAACCCATGTGGTATAGTAGACCATAAACAGTGTATAATATCATTGGTAGAGAGGTTCTCTCTTCTTCTGGCCTTTCTGATACGCTATCATCATCATCATTTATCACCAACGGACCCAAATCTATGTCCAGATCTGTAACGCAGTATTTATTTTACCCTTTCAATAGGTTATTTTTCTGCCCTTGTCTGGTTGTAGACAAACACAGCAAGATAATTATAACACACAATGATTACAATGTATGTATGGATTGATCAATGGCTTGTTTGGATGCGGGTGTTTACAGGCTGATTTGATGATTAATAATAATTGTGGTAAGAGGGAATTTTACATAGTTTACTAAAACATCAATTAATAATCAGCAATATTTAAACTTTAATGGGGTTGGGTCTAAACCGGCGAGAAAATAGTTCAACAGGTGTCCAGTGTCTTAATCTGGGTCAAATCAATTTATTTTCTGTCTTTCCAGCACATTTTTATATATTTAGTTTTGCTGAAATTTATCTGTAGGGGCTTTTGCCCCGCAGTGGGAGAATTACTAGCTGATAGTATTATGTTAATATCTTTGCAAGTGTTGCTAACAAGAATATTTCTAGTGATGTTCAACCTACATAACTAGCCTAATTAAAGTCGGTTAAAAACAAGGTACACTAACCATCTTCTTCACTATCATTGTTTCCATTCATTTCATCTTCTTCCTCTGCATCACTGTCCTCAGCTTCTCTATCTTGTTTGTCAAATCTGAAAGCACCAATGATATTATAAGTAGGCATACTCATATAGAACGCAAAGAAAGTGCCTGGACTGCAGTTTAACTAATAATGAATATAAAAAATGTGTGAAGGAGACATCCACAAGAGAGATTCAGCATGCCTGTCCAGCTCTCAAGGAAAGAATAGTAAGGAAATAATTAATGGCATGAAGTGTTTAGGGGTCCCCACCTGTGTTGTCCAAGACAAATTTTAGGTTTTTGGGGTACCAGTGATATTTTTCTGAGCCTGTCTTAAAATAAACTTTAATATAAAAAATTAACATTTACAAATCTTACCCATCTAAATATTTTAAGGAGGGGTGTAGTGCAAACACCTTACTCCTGTATTCCTCAATACTAGTGACTTCATTGTTGAACAAATCAAGATTCTTTAAATGCTCAAAGTCCTCCAAAGGCTTCAGAGTATCTAAATCTTTAATTTTGTTTCCTGATAAGTTAAGATGTGTTAGCTTTTTGCAGCCATTGAGGAAGTTCAATCCGTTGGATATTCTGTTGTCAGACAGCTCTAGTTTCCTGAGCTTGGGCAGTTTTGGAAAACCTTTAAGTGTAGTTAGACCAACATTATTGAGGCTGAGGTTTTCAAGATTAATATATTCATCTGTTAAACCAACTATATTGGTACTCCTGCAATTATCCAGGTTTAATTCTTTAACCTGTAATTAAAACAATAAAAATAATTAGATCTCCAGTGTCAAGCTTTAATTTTACTCCATCTACATTCTCATGTTTTTATTAAGGGTACCTACAGAGGTAGAGCAAGTTAATCAAATATGACACAATACATTAATAATATGTAAGTATTGTGTCATAATTGATTGACTTGCAAAAAAAAAACCAGTTGACTGACTGAGAGAGACTTGTGGGAACTGGTATGTTTTTTTGAGTTTGTTCTTTATTAATCTGAAGACCTACAATAGGTAAGGAATTACTGCTTGGTGAACATAAACTAGCCATAAGTTAGTCACTGTACTGTCTACGTAGTACACGTCCACTTACGAATAGAAGCATATATAAACCTACTTAAGTACCTATATGAATTACAAGGTTATCGAGTGCATGTTATACTTTCGGCGTGTGCAGTAGCAGAGCCGGCATGAAAACCTCGTCGTATTGAAAAATCATTTTTTTTTTTTTACTTCTATCAAACCTTACAGAAGAACAATCAATGAGGAATAGATTTAATAGGTAATGTTACTGGCTTGCTAAGTATTTATTGAAAGCAAAGTCAAGTCAACCAAAACGTCAAAATGGTGTTAGTTGTCAAAGACACAGGCGTAGTTTGTAAAATCCATGAAATGAGTGATTATTTCGGGGAAATATTCATTGAAACATGAAAGGGATGTGTTCGTATTATAGTTTGTATAACGACATGTATTTGCGGTGTTGTAGTTGCGAATAGAATTGAGATCGTTTTTACTTTGCAATGGCGGATGACACGAATCATCGCGACGCAATAAAAATGGCCGCTATATTGGTAAGGCGTGCGTCAATAATATGACTGCAGTTGAAAGTGTAAATAGACCAAATTCGTAACAAAAACATGTTCAGTGACATATTCAGACTTGTTTTATAATAACTGACTAATCATTTCAAGTTTTTACTGGGACTTTAGTCTACTTAGGTGAAAGGGCGCGAAATTATATCATGAAGTAGCTACAGTCAAGTTTACACTTTGAGCAGAATGTAACAGACTTATTTAGAGAAGTTTTTCCAATTGATGTAAACAACAATTTAAACTATTTAATATTCTATTTCCTATGCAGTATTCGTTAAAAACTTTTGCATCTAGTAAAATACCATTGACATTGACAACACATTAATCAATGAGCCCTCTTTTCATTGCACAAGTTTTTGAGATAAATATTACCTAACAAATAGAGGAAAGTATAGTATTTTAACCGATTAGATAGAAATTTGACTTTCAGTCGCGTAATTAGCCTTCACTAGGGGTACCATAACACGTCCGACATCCATAAGTTTCGACACTTAACCTCAATATACGAATATTTACAATAGGAATGTTTCATCTGCTTGTATAATCTGAATAAGCAAGGTAATCATTCACGGGGAAATCTATTGAGACACATAAATTAATTGCCTGGTCAAATACTTCATTAGAATGTATAATAATAATTATGTGCACATGAATGAAACGTAACAATCGGCAATGGCTAATTTCTATACTTATTAATGCCACATCTTTAATTAGGAAGTGGATTTACATGCTACTGTATATCTAAATGACACGAACCGAAGATTATGCTGATTTACTGACAATAATCTCAATTTTTAAGTATTACATTTATGTACCTAATGAAATACGTATCGACAAAACATTCCAATATATCGAAAAATAGATTTCGTTTACCTGTGAAGGATTTCTTCCTCTCAATTCCAAGGCGACCCTCTTTTCCATCTTTAAGACTGTGTTGAATTCCAGTTTATAACACTTTTCGCGTATTTAATATTTCTCAAGGAACTAAATCACTAAGCTTGGGTTTCAAAACAGAAGGAAACTATAGATACACGAGTGACGTCGTACTAGAGGCGCCGTCTGGTGGCGAAATAAAGCAGCCGGATACAGTACAGTTGAGCAATTGATTAGGTTTTTGTAATGACGCGTATCAGCAAATACATCACAAAATAACTATAACTGCTATCTAAAATAATAAAAAAATATTTTAAATAACCCAAAACTCTAGAAAGTACTTGTTTGAATTCCTGTACCCGATATTGAGTAAGGTCGTTCTGGCTTACGTTGGTAGTGTGTAGTTGCGAGGTTGACGGTCAAAAGGCGGCATTTACAAAATGTGTTGTGGTATAAGTAGCCGGTAAAGCATGTTCGTGTATTTTGATATTATGTTTTATTGGGTATTGTAATAATTTTAATCTAGTAGAACCTTCAATATATTTGTCTACAATTATTTGTAGTTTTAATCCATTGCATTAGAAAAGTAAACATCAAAATTCAGTTCATACTGGATATACTAAAAACAGTAGGATACAAATATGTTCACGACATGTCCGTTATGGTCTGGGTAGAGAAGTCTGATTTTGAGAATGTTTTTTTTAAAGAGGTTATGAATTTACTTAGACGTTTCTATCAGAAGGGTTGAACAATACTGTTCTATCGGGTCTTCGGCTAAATAAAACTCAGTTCTGCCACTTGTCGCGATCAAGTTGTCGTTGCAATAAAAAATTGTTTAATTTTCCATTGGGAATAATTTTATGATAATGATAAAAAACGGGTACCTACTGTGGTCGAAGTGGTCGCCGTTTACACACTGATAACATTTCACTCAAATAGCCAGATAAAAAAATTGGTAGACTACTGTGGTTACATTTACACACACTATCATAACATCATATTCATCATAATCAGCCTATAATAATTTGCCAAAGATCCGGGATCCCAGGGTCACGAGATATGTCAAAGACACTTTCAATAAATAATAACCCCATCGCATCGCCGTATCTCTGCGTTGACGTCGTGGTGGGGCTTGCGCGTTCCGAACTCTAAGCCTGTGCCGGTAGAGTATAACTTGCCGGAACAGGTCTAGCGTGAGGAGCCAGGCCAAGAGAGATACAGAAACCTGCAGGGCAGCATGTGGCGAGCTGTTATGCAGTAGCGACCCCACGGACCCTATCTCCCAGGGGTAGTCTTATTCCTCACCTCTGGCTTGCCTTAATTGGCCGGCTGGAGTGAACACTGACGAGGAACAGAGCTCCCACCTCTTTCTTGCCTTTATTGGTCGGCTTGAGTGGAGATTCGCAAGAGCAAACGTGCTCGGGGGAAGGAAGTATTCCAGTAAGTGCTCGTAGGGATCTTGAGCATCTTTCGGGCGCTGGGATTGTTCTGAAAGCCGTGGAATACCTCTCCACTCCTCAAGCACCTCAGGACATGTTGCCCCCTTGTCGCTACGTCACTATGTGCTAGCGACCTTTTCCGCGGTCCCGTTATTGAGTGTGTAAGTCACCCCCTACTATTTTATCCGTGTATATTAAAACATTTATTAAGCAGGGGCCATAGTTCTTTTATAATTCTAGATAACTAGTTCACTTTAGCCACTCAAATCCATAATCCAATATATTTGTTTCCATATCTTGCAATAGTCCTACACCAACCGGGGATTGTCATTGAGTGTATTTGCATAGTGTGTACAGGGATAACCGTTGCGTCGGTTGGTGCCTCATTTCATTTTAAAAACTTCTAACATACGTCTGTGAGTTAGCTTCGGCCTCTCGTACGCCTTCCAAAGGTCCGGGGGTCCGAGGGTCCCGAGATATGTGAAAGACATTTTTAAAATAATACAGTATTTCATAAAAAAATCCTAAGTTGCTTCGGCGAGTTGGCTTCGTTCGACCCCTCGTACGCCTTCCAAAGGACCGGGATCCCATGGCCCCGAGATAGATAAAAACATAATAATAATAAATCGTTTATTTATAAAAAGGGGGTAGATACATTTGCAATGAATACCTTAACAATTAAAATGGCGCACAGTTGCTAATTTGCCTGAACCAGGTTGAACCTGTGCTACAGGCTAGAAAATGCATAAATACTTAATGTAATAAATTAACAAGAGTACTTATAACGTAAAAACTAAATTAAAACTTAGGTAAATAAAAGTAAAATAGCATGTTAGCAGTTCTATTTGCAGACAATGTAGGTCTTCTGTCTGTGTATAGTCGATGGTTAGTGAATATTTAAGTATAATTTTTTTAAAGTTATAGTAATTTAGTTAGTTTTCTATTTAATCTATTGTACAGGAATGGGCCTAAGAATGTTAAAAATATAGGTATACGTTAAGGGAGGTACCAAAATAAGTATGATTAAAGAGTTTAAGAATGTTATTGCTTATTAAATATTATCCCATCCAACTGCACAATCGTCTTTTAGTCCAGAAATTATCAGTATCCAACATAGCAAAATATTTCGGTTTACAGCTATTGCTTTATTTTTGGAAAGATGGTTGGTCGCAGCATTTCGGAATCTGTTCGGTAAGAGTTTTCCCACCATTTACAAAAAAGTTATTTAGTTAAGTAGCTGATAAGAGTGGTGAAGGATCAGCAATAAACTCAAATTTGATTCATGCTGTTTAGATTATAATGTGACGAATGGTCATCAGATCCATATTAGTGACGTTTTTAATATGTTTCCAAAGTTGCTTGGTATTTTTACCTGCTTTATTTAATTCAGTTTTTTCTTTAGGAGATTGTTGCAGAAATTCCAGTATCTATTATAGGTGGTTTGAATGATTAGATTATGAGAGTAAATTGAATTCTAAAAGCGTATAGCTCTTTTTTGAATTAAATTTAAGTCAATTTACTCAATTTTAATAAAAAAAATTAGTGCGTTTTAAAAGCGTGTTTTTTTTAAGATATGCGGTGACGTTTTGTGTAGTAGGTAAGCGGGAATTATATCTAGGTAGTTTTTAGGGTTCCGTACCAAAGTTGTTAAAAAACAGAACCCTTATGGTTATAGTGTGACTTCGTCTGTCTGTCTGACCGTCTATCACAGCTTGTTATTATATACCTACCTGATTTGAGTGATTCCAAGTAGCATTTGCTGTTTGAAAAAAAAAACGGTAATGATTGGTGTCTTGCTG
This sequence comes from Hydraecia micacea, assembly GCA_914767645.1. NCBI lineage: Eukaryota > Metazoa > Arthropoda > Insecta > Lepidoptera > Noctuidae > Hydraecia > Hydraecia micacea. The sequence goes on along the minus strand of OU611783.1, from coordinate 11,664,224 downwards.
GACTTGGCTAGTTGATGTTTTTTTTTCAGAATTTCTTCTAATGGGTTCAACAAGCTGTGAGATTTTTGATGGATAACAGCCATGAAACGTTATAGTGTGTCAAAGTCTGCAATTTTAAATAAAATTAAATCACGACGACGACAGCACCTAAAACACAAATTAAAACCTGAAGCAATTTGTAATTTAATAAATATCAATATAAGCCACGAAACTTGATAGTGTTGTATCAAAAGTTGCATGTGTTTGTGGTGAAATTTTAAAGAAGACTATTACTTATTTTTTGTCACATTTTGTAAATTCAGTTATTAAATGCCTAGATTTCTATGTGTTTATGTTTTATTTCATTAAAACCGTTTAATAATGTAACCTACAACCGACGATATTCTTTCCATCTGTAATTTTCACCAGATTAAATTCAGAAAATATTCAATAACGTATCTATCCGTTGCCGCATTGTTACTATATATTTCCCATTTACTTGCTTATTTATTATTATTTATTTATTTTAACCTGTAGCGGTATCTACAACGCTATATGCGGAAATCGCGTCATACTGACGTCACGCAAATCCTGCATCTCGCAAGTAGAGTTTACCGCGCAACTAGCACGGATACAACGGCCCGACATGAATCATAGGGCAGCTGCCCGCCAGACACAACACCCGTCTGGTCGGAGGATCCTCCCTTTTCTATAGAGTATGAGTGAACTTTACACCCTGTTCCTCATACCTCTATACTGGTGACCCCGAACATGAACGTCAGCGCAGCCTTCGTGCAAATACTTCAGCGTGACGTCATCATCATCACTCCTGCAAGCCTTAGAGCGGCGAGTCACCCAGCCAGCACCCACGGCTTCATCGGGTATCCTGACCACCAGCATGCAGCGACCGCGCATACCTGGTCACCACCCTCAGCCTCATCAGCAACCTTGGCACAACACACTGCACTTTCGGCCGGTCAACAAGAAGAGCTCTTAATTCCTCTCCTAGTCGACGCCAGCAGTCGGCCTCAACCCGACGCTGTACCTCATCCGACGCACTGGAGCATAATGCAGCGCCACCCCGAATCACTGGGGACATCTTCGCAGACAGTTCCGACTCACCGTGAACTATGCGGCAACCTAAACAAAACACGTAAAATAAAACATTTTTCCTAAAAAAAACTTTTTTACAAAAAAAAAAACAACTGACTTAAAAAAAAAAAAACTACAGTCATAAATAACTTTAATTAATTTCGGAAGTCGGTGTCGTTGGTTCCGCATTTTCGTTTTTGACACCGACTTCCGAAATTCAAAGTTATTTATCACTTTTTAGTTGTACCTACTCCACACAAATTCAAATAACACTAGTGTATTGAAGAATTGAAGACACCGCACCGACTAGAAGAATCATCAAAATTCGCATAGAAATGCCGGAGATGCAGTACATTTATGCATATCTATAACATCGTACATAAAAATAATTACATAATGTATTATATGCTAAAACCTTCCTGAAAGTATGTAGATCACATTAATTATCAAAATTGGTTCCTTAGTTTTTGAGAAAATCGCGGACATACAAACATACATACGGGACGGGTCGAATACAGAACCTCCTTTTTTGAAGTCGGTTAAAAAAACAACAGTTTAAAAAAAACACTACAAAGTGATAAATAACTTTAATTTCGGAAGTCGGTGTCAAAAAACGAAAGTGCGGAACCAACGGCACCGACTTCCGAAACAAGTTATTTATCACTGTTTTTTTCTTTGAGGTCAGTTGTTTTTTTTTTAAAGTTCCATAGTGTCCTACTTTTTTAGTAAATGTGTGGTCATCTTATCAGAAAACGACACACTACAGTTTAGTTTTCTCTTTCAAGACAGACTTTTCGTTGTTTGTAAGTATTCCAATGTTACTATAAAGTACAGACACCAGCACAACAAGCTACCCGAAACTGTCACTTTGAACCTGTAGCGATAAAGTTGAAAATCTATTAAAGAAATTTGACAGATTGTAGTACCCTGATGTGCGTAGACGAGTTATAGACAGGCTTCGCTGCCTGTCCATAGCAGACCTCTGCTATGGACAGGCTGAAAAGAGTCTGGAAGAATCACAACATCACCAAAGCGACCAAAACCCGGCTTATTCGGGCATTAGTGTTTCCTATGTTCCTGTACGCTGCTGAGACGTGGACACTTTGAGAAATCGAGAAGAAGAAAATAGACGCTCATGTGGAGCTGGAGCAAAATGCTTGCAGTGGAGTGGATAGAACTTAGCACCAACATATCTATACTCCAAGAACTCGTCATCAAGCAGCGTGTATCAGCTACAGTACAGGGCTGAATACTCCAATTCTTTGGGCATGTATCATGACGGGGAAACGATTCCATAGAACGTCTTGTAATGCAGGAAAAGTTCGAAGGAACGAGAGCACGCGGCAGGTCACCCATGCGATGGACCGACCAGATTAAATCCGCCGACTGACCAAAATTCAACTTTTCTAAACGTTTTGGCCTCCCAGTTGATTAAAGCCGTGAGCTCTTTCCGAAGTGATTCCGCCGGCAGCCTCAACGGCCTGACTTCACAACATCTAAAAGATCTACTGAGATCAGGCGCCGGGGAAACTGGTGAGTTGCTTTTGAAGGAGCTTGCGGCCCTGATTAACCTCACCGGCGGTGTGAACCGGCCTGTCCTCGATGTCTTGTACAGGGCCAACCTATGTGCCCTGCGCAAGGAGAACGGCGGCATTCCTCACATCGCAGTTGGGTGCACCTACTGGCGTACGGCAGCCAAAGAACGTAACCGCGCGACGATCACCTGCAACTTTTACGTAATCCATATTGAGAATAAACAAACAATAAGAAATTTTTTCGTCGCAGTGCGCGCAAATAATTTTCTGCGATATTTTACAGTGCGATTTTAACTGACTGATAAAAAACGAATAAAATATAATAGCGACACTTGCATGGACGGTGGTCGTAAGTTTGATGCCCGTCTGTTGCATACTCTTACTACATTAGTTTGACAGTACTTAGTTAGTGACCCACATAGATCATTGTGGTGGCTATCAGACATGGTGGCTAACATACAACCGCAGCTTTAGATTAAATAATCACATAGTCAACTACGTTGCTCTTCACGCACAATGGTCCACTTGAAGGACTAAAACCATTATTTTGGGTACCTCCCCTACATTTAAAGTGGGGATGATAATTTTTTTTTTCGTCCTTCCCATAGTGTGGGATATCGTTGGATAGGTCTTTCAAAAATATTAGGGGTTTGGGAAGACCTTTTTTTTAATTAAGTAAACCGTACGTGACTTATCAAGCTTTAAAGTACCAATTTTCATTAGAGTCAAGTGTCCCGGGGCCCTCTAACAGCTAAATGGTTGCTTTTGGATATGTAAAAAAATTTACGACAGTAGTATATATAACGAAATTAAAAGGAAAACTATCACAGCTAAGTAGGCTTTACAAGTTCACGAGTAATAGTCGACCAACTTTTTGCAGTTGCAATGTATCGGAGAACATGATTTTCAACTACAATGTTAAGTTTGTACTTGGGATAAATTCTTTACAACTACGGAACCCTTCATTGTGCGTGGTCCCACACGCACTTGGCCGGTTTTTTTTACTTTAAATTACCGATTCCTACATCCTGCCTACAGATACATACTTTAATTAAAGTATGTATCTTTCTTTCTATGCAGTTCGACAGTGACTGCGCTTTAGGTCATGTAGTCCCCTTAAATTATTTGCACTTATTGAGTTACTATTATAGATAGGGAGACCGTACAGAGGTACAGAGAGATGAGGAAAGATTATTTTATAGTCAAGCTACTTAAATACTATTTATTATGAAACATTTAATATTCTCATGTTTTTGGTTCCCGTCCGATTCTGTCAGTTATTTTGACTTTCAGTCTATTAAAAAGTACTCTGTGATTTTGACAGAAGTTTTTTTTAACAAGATTTGAAGATTTTACATTTTCTATGAACTATGTTACGAAGAAAACTGTCTAACATTTTGGATAAAATTCGAAATTTTATATGCGTACTTTTACTTGTACTGTTTTTGATCTTTTGCCGTATGAAGAGAATCCAGGAAAATGAAGTGCTAACAAAGATTCCTCAAAGTGCACTAAAATATGTTGAGTTCGAACAACAAAGTGAGTTTAAACCCCTCCAAATAAACGCAATAAAACGTTTCATAACAAGGTATAACTATGAAGAACGAGTCTTGAACTTGGACGTTTTTGGACCCTTACAACCAAGCGCCCCTGTTTTTGTAATATTCGTTGATAAGTACAAAGTAAACCTGAAATATCTCCTGGTGTCTTTGTCAAACTTAACAGGAATAGAAGATGCCCTAATCATTTTTTCACACTCTAGATTTGATGAGAACGTCAATAATTTAATCAAAATTATAGATTTTGCTCGTGTTTTACAAATCTTCTATCCATATTCCATGCAGATATCCCCTAATGAGTTCCCAGGATACCAAGAGGGTGACTGTCCACGTTATATGGATATGAACACGGCTCGGTCTCTTAATTGTACGGGAGCATATACACCAGACATACATGGACTATATAGAGATCCTTTACAGGCCCAAAAGAAACATTACTGGTGGTGGACAATGAATAAAGTTTTTGAAAATTTGCCCTTCATTAAGGATCACGCAGGAATTTTCACATTTTTAGACGATGATGTATTTTTAATGGAAGATTTCATTTATATGACCATGCAAATCAGGAAAGTAAGTCAGTTCATAACTGCTTGCGAATTTATATCTTTACTGACGCCTTTGTTTGAATTTTCATATTTTGATAATATGAGTACTTACAGTTCGTACTCGGTTGAATTAACAACTTGGGATCCTAGAAACCATTCTTCTGTGTTATCGTTCGATTCATCAGTCTGGAGTTCTATTGCAGCACATTATTTCCTTTTCTGCAGCATCGATGATTATTCGTGGGCCCGATCCCTATACTATTTATCTCTTAACAGAAAAGATGGAGTTAGATTCAAAGTCATGTCTAGTAAATTGCCAAGAGCCTTCAAAACTAGCTCTTCAGCTGTGTATGAGCAATACTCTGATTACGACATGGTGCATAAAATTAATCGAATTTTGCATATTCAAGATCAAATGAACGTTAATTTATATCCTTCTCATCTAGAAATTTACCTTAATATTGAATTAGATGACGATGATTTTGTAATTTTCGATTACGTGGACAACAGTGGTGGATGGAGCGATCCACGGGATAAAAATATGTGTTTTAATATAACTACGAGTAAGATAAAGAAATTAATAATGGATATGGCTCACGAATTCCATCAGTACGATGTGCGATCTAGCACACTAATATTATAAAGGCGAGTGTGTTTCTAAGTTTGTTACTTCTTCATGCACAAACGACTAGACTAATTTTGATAAACTTTGTTATGGAGGTAGCTGACACCATAGGCGACTTTTTATCCAGATATTCCCACGGGATCGAAACTTATGCGGGCGAAACCACGGGGCGCTGCCAGTTTATAATAAAGAAAGGCAGTTTATAAAATAACATAATATTTTTTATTTGTTAGATATGTATTTTACATGTTTAAGGGCTGATTTTTCAATCATCGGATAACTTTATTCGAGGAATAATTTTGGAAGTTATTTCGTACAAAAACTGTCAAAAATTCAAAACCGGACTATTAACGGATAAAATTATCTGGCGTTGGTAAAATTAGCCCTTATTTTTGTAAGGGTGTTATTTTGTATTTTTAGTAGGTATATCTAATAAAATATACTCAATTTATGTTGTTTATCAACTTATTGCTTCACACTCCAGCGTATCTCATTATCATCATCATTGTCTTGCCCTTATCCCAAATTTATTTGGGTCTGTCGGCGCATCATGTCTTTTTCCACACTCCAGCCTATTTTTTTATATAATATTCTGTAAAAATCTCACCGAGGAAACTTGAGCATGAATTGTCAATCCCTGGATTCCTTAGCATCAGATGAAATGACAGCTCACTACTCTTTAGTTTTCACGGTAAGATTTTTGCACAACAGGAAATTTGGGAATCAGTGAGCTCACAGAGGAGACAACTTCAGTCCTTTATGGCGACTGTTGGCGACAATCCGTAATTTGTGTAAAGGCAGCATTAGGTACCTGTTCTTGTAAATCAATATTTATCTATAAATCTTAAATTTATTCACAGGTTGGAAGCATGTTTTGCACCAGAGTACTTTTTGTGACGAGGGTGAGTACTAAGGAAGGGTTTTTGAAAAATCATCCCCTATAGAGGAAAATTCGACATTTTGCTGACGGGAAATCCCATCGGGCGCACAGCTAGTATATCTGTACCTGTATAAAAAAACTAGTCAAGTGCGAGTCAGACTCGCGCACCGAGGGCTCGCGTACTTGTAGGTATGAAAATAGTTTATCAAGGGATTTTTTTTGTAATGTTACTTCCAATTTACGGTATTCGGATTGTTTCCTTTACTTGTGCTACATGACATTGCTTCTTGCCAAATTTCATGATTCTAGGTCAACGGGAAGTACCCTATAGGTTTTAATTCCGGAACATAAACGCCCGTATCTTTCGATTGCGTTGACTTAGAAGTTGAATTTTTTCACTGGTTCAAGGGATTACAGCTTTGAGTATTTGATATTAATTTCCACTTGATAACTCCACGCGTTCCTGAGAAAACGGGTCTTGAATGACGGACAGACAGACGGACAACGAAGTGATCTTATTCGGTTCTGTTTTCCTTTTGAGGTACGGAACCCTAAAAAGGCTAGTGTCCCGACTGACACATCATAGCTTAGCCCAAACCACTAAGGGCAGAACTACCCCCGAATGCGAGTTTTGCACAGTCAGTTACTTTTGTAACGTCGGAATTTAATAAAAAAGGATTTTTAGAAATTCAATCCCTAAAGGGGTGAAAAAGGGTATTTCATTTGTATGGAAAAGTCTTTTTTTAACCGACTTCTAAAAAAGGAGGAGGTTCTCAATTCGAATGTTTGTATTTATTTATTTTTTTTTTTTTTTTTTTTTTTTAGGTTTGTTCGCGCATAACTCCGTCGCTTGCCAACCGATTTGAAAATTTCTTTTTTTGTTGGAAAGGGTATACTTCCCAAATGGTCCCATAGTCAACAAGTCGGGATCTGATGATGGGATCTTAGAGAAATCGAGGGCAACCCTCAAATTTTATAGGCTCACTTATTGTTTTTCGCATATTTTATTAAGTATCTTGTGTATTTGCGTATGGTTGTCACCATCTCAGGTAGCTGAGCTGATGATGGAAGGTACAACTTCTTAACAGTAAGAAGTTACTCGAACAGGCAAGGGTCCCGTTTTAGTAAATTATTTTGATGTTTGGTATGGATAGGGCATTTGCCACATTTGGTCTCATGATCATCATGTCATGACCTGATGCTGCATCAGGATAGTCTGCAGAGTGCCTAACTCCTCGACAACTAACAGCAGATATATCGTGTTTAGGCTCATTGAAAAGGGCTCGATGTGTGGATAAATGTACTGTTAATGAGGAACACGAGAGAGACCTGATGCTGAAGCCAGGAGCATCAGAAAAAGTACAAACCTTGAAATTACAGCACCATAGTCGTGTTTGGGCTCATTTTAAACAGGACTAAATTATAAGTTCAATGCAATGTTGACATAAGTCTGGCCTGATGCTGCAGCCAGGATTATCAGCATCTAGTCTAATTAATGAATAAGGTATGCTTCAGAGGTGGTCCCATATAAATTTTATGAACTTTGCTTGGGTAGTTTTGGAATTAGATTCAACAATACGTTTGTTTTCCACTTAGTTTATATTGATGATGTTTATCTTCCTGTCACTAATATTCACATAGCAATTAGTGTTATATGAATTTGTATTATGGGGTAGGTACAACTAAAAAGCGAAAAATAAAAACTTTTTTACAAAAAAAAACAACCGACTTCCAAAAAAAACACTACAAAGTGAAAAATAACTTTAATTTCGGAAGTCGGTGTCAAAAAAACGAAAATGTGGAACCAACGACACCGACTTCCGAAATTAAAGTTATTTTTCACTTTGTAGTGTTTTTTTTGGAAGTCGGTTGTTTTTTTTTGTAAAAAAGTTTTTCTTGCGTTTATACACTTGAAACCGTGTCCTTAAATAAATAATAAGGTTTGACATTATTAGTTTTTCAAAACTAAATGGAGGTTGCCCAGCGGTGGGACCGTACAGACTAACAAAAAAAAAAAAGAAGAAAAGTAATGGAGTTTAGGGAGTATGGAAGAATCTTAACTCGCGGTCCGATTAATTTAAAGCTTGGTATTAACGATCTTGTCAAAAAAATAAGAAATGCGTAGGTGAAAAGGGGTGATCAAGTCATTAGAGGAGGATTTACTGCTTTCTTCGACTCGTAAATTGGTATAAACAATCTGAGGGTTAAATAATGGAAATGTACCAAACGATTTATCAAATATCCACCGCTGTTGGGGTATAAGGAGAAATAAAGGTTTGTATGAATAAATCTTCTTACTATGGTTTAGAAAATTTTCACAAATACTTATCAAAGTCAAAGCATTTATTATTTCAAATAGGAAATAGGTAAGTTTGAACGTCAAAAATCACATTAAATAAAATAGAATTGATTCTAGTCGCCCCTTCCAAAAGGTAGTTTTCGTATGGCGAAGAATGGGCAAAAAACTCCACCGTTACTCTTTTAAAATGTTTTGCAATATTTTGCATAGGTACATTAATTATATAATAATATGTGAAGACGATGTACCTAAAATCAAATTACTATACCACAATAGGTAAAAGACTTAAACATGCCATTTAAATTAATTATCTGATAGATACATGGTGCTCACATATATAAAGTCCCATTAAAATAGATGGACAAACTTTTAGAAATCATTCAGGAAATTTATTATTTTAGGTCATAATAAAATCACTTTAACCATTGTTTTTTTTTGCTTAGTTATCTTTGGTTAGACGTACTGAGCGCTGTGTTATTTGTCCATCTATTTCAATGGGACCCTGTATATTTACAAACATGGTAAAAGTAAATGATTTTCATTAAAAAAAAAACAAATTTAACAAGTAATAAGTCAGGGTGTGAGTATCTGGGGCAATATTAATGATCGTAATAATAAATTTTCCAAAAACTACCTTTTAATGCTCAAACAATTTAAAAGTATTACTTCCAAGGCGAAAGTAAGAAAGCCACGCTGACGTAATCTCGGGCGAAGAGCTAGTCTGTAATAAACTGGCGCTAGGTGTCTTAAAAACAGCTGGCGACAGGCGACGATGGTCGACGACATGAAGATTCGCTCGTCTGTTATCCTGATTAAGTGAAATAAGGAAGCATTCAAACAATAAAAATACTTACCTACATGTGAGCAATTTGTGGCCCAGTTGTAACGGCCGCCACTTGCAAGTTGTAGGTCCTAGGTTCGAATTCTGACAGGCGCTTTTCTTTGTGTAAATTATTTCATCACCACTGCTTTCATAACGATGAAGGAAAACATCGTCATGAAACAGACATGTCCTAGAACCAAAATTTTGAAAACATGTTACATCTATCAACCCCCACTGGGCTCGCGTGGTGGATTACGGACCACTCCCTCTCACCGAGAGGAGGCCATTCTTACATGTCAGAACACATAGCAAAACAAAGTTCCCCGACACGTCTGTCTGTCAATCTGTGCCAAATGTTCTTTGTAACAGGTTCAGCCGAGCTATTCTGTAAATATCTCACCGTGATAAATTAGGTGAAGTGAGCTTGAAGCGAGCTGTCAATAGTGTCAATTCCTAGCATCAGCTGGAGTAACAGCTCACTTCAACTAAGTTTTCACGGGGAGATTTTTACAGAATAGACCGGATTGAATAGATGGATGAATACTAATATATTTGTACTTTATATAAGTCGAGCTATCACAGTTTTATTAAGGAACTACAAAAAGACTGGAATGTTATCATGCGCTGACAATGGATTCTGCACTCTGAGCAAGCAATCCCACTGTATGAGCCATGCTTATGTGGCTTGTACCGATACAAGAGAGGAACATGTACGCGTACATAAACTCACACCTTATTTTATTTATTTATGTGTACTTTATGTTAGGATTTTAGTAAACTCGTTACACAATTATACCTAGTGGATATAATAAATGCGTTTTCCATTTAAGTTAACCTTTTAACCGCTTGTGTCGCATTTATGCGACACATATTTCCGTGCCCCTACCGCTCGTGTCGTATTTATGCGACAGAGACATGCCTGATTTATTCGTTTTATTTTTGTCCTATTAACTGCGTGGTACAACTAAAACCATTATTAAATAGAGAAAAAAACTTTTTGACTATTCTCCTCCTTATTTATTGTAGGTATTATTTTATCGATTTGTATTTAGCCAAGCGCTTAAAAGGTTAAACGCATTTATTTTATCAACTACCGCCTTCTTGATCGATTCTCGTAACGGTCGGCGGGCGACGCCTGACTGTGCACGTGACTTTTGGATTATTTAAACGACGAAACGGCCGTGCGCAAGTCAGTAGTTCCTGCGACGCCGAAGTGTATAGACCTCAAAAAGTCATAGTGTCTCACTCCGTGAAAAGATATTGCTATCCGTTGAAGCAAGGGCAGGTCAGTTAATTTTGTTTTTAATAATTAAATTGTCTGAATGCTTTTGGTTGTTAATATTTCTAAATTACTTAAAATAACCATCCATGTAACATACTTTAAACCTAAGGTGTACGAGTACCTATTGTCATTTCTGGTGTTAAATATCCTGTATAATAGTATTTCTATTAAATGCTTGTGATATTATTCAACTTTCATTTCATATACTACCTTACATAACCTAAAGCTAACTAATAGTTCAGGCTTACATCTCAAGTGCCTACATTTATTGTACACCAGAAAAAAACATAACAAAAAAAAAAACGAAAATACAAAGCATACAATGGGCGGCCTTATCGCTTTCTGCGATCTCTTCCAAGCAACCTTGGAATGGACAGTGATTACGTGGATATAAAAAATGGGGTTGTCAGTGGTGCTTATTACCATGTATGTAGATACAGCGGGCTACCTGCTACGAACAGGCCACTACCACACCCCGCCTTGCCCGCCTGGCGTGGCCTGGGTTCCTGCTTGGAACATGTACTTACCTACTTATCAAAAAATCTTCCAGTTATTCTGACGAGATGTAATTAAAATTGTCTGCCCACATAAAGCTGAGGCAGCTAGTATAAACTAAATAAAAACGAAACGGCCTTTATTATTCTTAAATTACACGGTGTATGTTCATAATTTACAAAAAAAATCCTCTTTTCTCCTCATTTTTCTGTTTTTCGCTTTCACAACTAAGAATCGCCAGCTAAGCGTCATTATCATTTGAGCAGCATAATATCTATTATAGAAAAACGGAAAGGAGAACCTTAATATTTAAAAAAGAAAACATTCTTGGCTGCAGGAAATACTGAGAACCTAGATTATCGAATATTTTTGTGTTAATTTGGATTTTGGATCTAATTTTAAGGCACACAATTTTCACGTACCTTTATTGCTGACCATACGATCATGAAACACATTTTTAGGCTGTGTTTTTACGAGAAATGTGCGAGGATGCATAGCGAGGGATGTGTGTGAAACAATCCAATAACATCGCTTCATTTTCATAGCTTGAACTAATTTAGCGTTGCTATTGGTTAGTTTTACACACATTCCTCGCTACGCATCCTCGCTCATCTCTGTTGTAAACGCAGCCTTACAGTCTCTATTCATTCTAATGACTTCTTAAATAATAATAATGAATAATTGACGGCCTCGTTGGTCTGGTGGTCGCAAGCGTCCTGGGTTCTATTCCCAGGTCGGGCAAAGTGTTATAAGGCTTTTCCATCAAGAATTTCTCAGTAGCAGCTCAAATTCTGGATTAATGCCCGGTTGATGGCAATAAGCTCGCCCCCTACTACATGGGACTAACACATAACTGGCGAAATTTGAATGTACTACAGTTACAGAGGATTACAGGCGTGATGTCCTGTTATTTTATTGATTCCTAACACAGTATTAATAACCCTGTTTTACTCTATATTGGTTATTTCGGCACATATGACCGCCAGCTATCGATATGAGAAAACAATGACGACTCGTTCAGAGCGTTCATAATGGTCTAGACAAAGTATTTTAAGGGCTTTACTGCTTGTTCAATTCTACGTAATGGCCTCTAAGCTGGTAAACGCACCCTTAATCACTAGCTCAGTCTAGGTTTACGGTATATTCAAAAGTCTGCCTGTTACAGGTATAATAAACGAAAGCTATACTTATTGTTTAGTATGGTATACTTTGCGTTTGTAATGACTCTATGGTTATAAACGTAAACTTAGTCATAAATCATGATTTCAATAAGGATGCATAATAAGCACTAGTTGTTTGACGGTAATTAGCTAATGTGCACACGCAGGGAGTAAATTGTTTTCTCGTATCGGCAATATACTCACCACAGTTACGCATTGTTCTACAAGGGTTGTAAGTGTGAGCGAGAGGTCAGATAATAATATTTTTTGACTCCGGTCAAGCCCCGCGCGTAACCTATGTAGTACGATACAATAGAAAATCAATTGAATCTCATTAGCGGAGTTCAATGAGTTAACTTTGCGTTTGTAATGGCCCGAGGAGTGTAGTATAGTAAGTCGCGTAGCGGTCGTAGCGGATCGGTTGAGTGCTACGAACTTCTGACGTAGCTCGTAGCAGCGTAGCAAACGCGTAGGCAGCAGACTACGCGGTTAGTAACCGCAGTAAATTCAAAATCACCAATTTAATTTAAAGGAATATGAATAAGAAACCTTGCCTGATAATAATATGCTGTTCGAATGACTGTTAGCTATTTTATAAGGGGTTAGGACTTTTTATGGTTATATGCATAAATAACATCACGCCTCGAAGGGTTAGAGGGCTATTAAGAAATTCCAGATGGAAAACCTAATAATATGGTTGTCAGTATCTATTTAGCATTAGGCTTTTAAACCTACTAAGATAATAATTACATTCTTCGCTTTAATTCGCTGTTCACTTAGTCCACTTTTCCGATTACCGCGTAATGATTAGAAGCTATATATAACTTTTGTTATTAACTTACTTAATTGGATTAAAAAAATGGAAAGCTCATGTAATCTTTGATATTAGTGCACTCTATACTGCACTCATACTTATTTAATACTCCTAACTTCAGTTAAAACCATTAACACAGATACGTGCGTCTTATAGCTGAATATACAACTCCCACAATACAGAATGTGACGTAATATCTCCAGCGATCATCGTAACAATAAGTTCTTGTTACTTTCCTCCGTCAGTCAGGCGCAGACGACTTTATTCGAAGATAATGTTACAATTAAGTTGGAGACAAAGGAGAGCATGTCAGTGTAAGGCGCGTGGCGGCTTGGCGGGCCGGCGGCATCATCTGTGGGGGAGGTGAGGGTGGAGGGGGGGGGTTTGCGGGGGCCGGGGGCAGAGCCCCGAGTGCGCACGCATCCTCGGCCCGGCCGCGAGCAACAGTCTGCTCGCGTGAGCCGCGGCTCGCGACTCGGCCAGACCACGCCGCGGTATCATGCCCCATGGTAAGCACTCACCATCACCACGACCCCGTCACACTACCCTCCACTCTTGAAGTCTTGAAACCCCCCCCTCCGCACTATACTGTCAGAACTCACGCTACACTCACACTTTTCAGTCATCATTCCATGATTCCCATGTTTTTTATTATTTATTTACGCTGTTCCCGTACAGAATGGACATATTTAAAATTAATGAACTAAAAAAAAATACCGTGTGCTGTACCTAATAGTCTCTTTAATGTGAGAACGTGTTGGTATTAGGGAAATTTTAATGTCGCTTTATTTCGTCGGAATGAATAAGCCGAGGGCACCTGCGTCCATTAGCAACAATAGAATTGAAAGCATAAAAGGCTTATTGTTGTAATTTAGATATTTTTATCGACTGTATTAACGGTGTGTTAAATCATTTGTGTTATAAATGAAAGAAGAGAGCGTCGTGGAAGTTAAGAAAAGTGATTTGAGAAGTAAGTTTGCTGAGAACGTTCGGTGAGTACTTTTAGTAAGAAATTAGTTGAATGAAGTTGCGAAATGATATTTGTACGAACAACTATTTCACTTGACAGCTTTTTATACTTAAACTAAGAAATTAATTGAAACACAACTTTATGTTATAGAAATAATAAATAAAGATTACTAAACTCTTTAAAACGCAACTGCTTTGTATGTAGGTATGTCATAAAGTATTCACTGTACCGTATATCTACTATTCTGGTTCTAAATTCTATTTTTGCTGACACATAAAAGTTTCTGACTGCAATATGTGCAGTGACTGGCGTACTGCATCGCATATCAACCTCCTGGGTTTTGAAAACCCATTTATATGAAGTGGTTTATTTATGGTCGATTCGAATTTGGAAGTAATTATTTGATACTTTATTGAATCAAGTTTTAAAGAATCCATGGTCAATTAGCTGTTTATACAGTTTAGTCGTATCAATCAGAAGGGGGCCTACCTATTGCTTCCATTGGTATTCGTGTGGGTAGAAATATCAAGTAATAGCAGCGCCCCGCGGTTTTAACCGCATAAGTTTTGATCCCGGGGAATATCGGGATAAAAACTATCTTCCGTCCTTTCTCGGGACTCAAACTATCTCTATACCAATTTTCGTCTAAATCGGTTTAGCGGTTTAAGCTTGAAGAGGTAACAGACAGACAGACACACATTCGCATTTATAATATTAGTACGGATTACGCCAATGTCATTAAAAGCCTCGTTCTCTTTAGGTTCCTACGAGTATGGACAGTCGTCACGCAAAACTTTGTACGTAATGTCGATACAAAATTAAAAGTTTTCGAGAGTTATTTCTGTGTGTAGGCGACGCACGCTGTGTTACTTTTTGTATTGCTGTTTCCATAGACGTCAGTTATCACTTACCATTCGGTTGCAAACCTTTTACACAAAAAAAAAATGTTCATTTACAGATGTATTCATATTTTACCCAGTTTTCAAATAGAAATTGACCATGCAATCATGGATGCTGAGCGAATAAAGTACCTACAGACAGAGTGTCAAAAACAACACCCCTATTGTTCGGCGTGGATTCAAAAGTTTACAACTGGATTCAAACCGCACATTACATTACGCGATCAAATGAGCTTACCGAGCCGAAGGCGGTAACATGTGGTTTTCGACAGAGTAGACCGCTTTGTAAAGGATCGTGTTATGAGTAGGACCAGCATCGTCATTACTTAGGTCTGCTAATAACAATGGCCTATTCTAGAAAATTACTCTGTCTACGATGGGAGATTGGAGCAGAAAATTTTTGGCGTTCATCATTATGATATAATCATTTACTGCTGAGTAAATCCCTCCATTGAAATAAGCTTTCTAATAGAAAAAGGTAATAGAAATATACTTCTAACACAACTGTACATGTATTCATAAATATCAAACATGGCTATGAGCTTTCCACTTTTGTAATCCAAATTGTAATGTACTATTTTTTCATGTAAGTCTAGATTTCTTAGTATTAGCTTTTTGGTAGCATGTCGTCCGAATATTATTACTCACAAAGACACGACACCTCTGTAGCATACGAGCAGGTAACACACTAAATCGAGTTACTGCATATTGCATGCCGTATAATTTTGGGTCTGCTATCAGTCTACTCGTAAGCCATAAAAGCTTCATGTGAACAGAGCTTAATATTAGATACAAGACCTAGGTATGGGGAAGGGAAACAAATGATGAATAATTATATTTTATATGGACGTCTTCTTTGTGCAGAATAAAATACTCGTATAATCTTTATTTTCTAAAATAAGTAATTTATAAGGTGATGCTAAACTTCAGAAGTGTGACGCCACAATTTGAAAATATTGGCCGAGCCTATATCTTAAATGTAATACAATGTTCTGTATAATTTTGTCTCTCGCGGGTATAAATTATCTTCAAACGCAGAAGCCAGATTCATATTTTATGTTTTCTTGGCACTGAGTTGTAATGACTTGTTTTTTTTTTACTGAGATCGGATACAATTTGCTTCAAACATACCTATTTGTTTTATTAGGGAATAAAAATAAAAACTATATATATTTATGGGATTAAAAAAAATCTAATTAAATTTAATCAAATTTAATGTGACCAGCCTGTAATTGTCCCACTGAACATACAGTGCGTTGGCCACTTCAAATAAATCTTACTGAATAGATTTATTTGAAGTGGCTAACGCAGTGAATACATCGATCGGTCGATTTCAATGTAGTATCATTAAACACGGTAAATAAGTGTCGTCGAACTTATTACGTTACGCAAACAACCAAGTCGTTACCAAGTAAATATTGAAGAAGTTATACGAATATTCTAGTGGCCATTGCGATATGCACTATAGTCGAGTGGCCCGAAATGTAGTTTTATCCAAAGCATTTACATAATTGCCGCAGACTTCAGCGTCACCATCTGTTGCAGTGCTACTCAAAATAAATGTCTTTTAAAGTTTAGCTCAAAATAATACGTTGCAGCATCTGCATCTAAGCACCTATTTGTAGCTATAATAGTGAACATAATTAAGGTAGGTAACGGGTTTGAATTCTGCGTTGGACAAACTATCGGTAAAAACTGCTAGAAATCCCTGATGCTCGGTTCCTATAAACATATAGAGTATGAGTGACCTTTACACCCTGTTCCTCATACCTCTATACTGGTGACCCCGAACATGAACGTCAGCGCAGCCTTCGTACAAATACTTCAGCGTGACGTCATCATAATCACTCCGCAAGCTTTAGCGGCGAGTCGCCCAGCCAGTTAGCACTCATGGCTTCAACGGGTATCCTGACCACCAGCATGGAGCGTCCGCGCATACCTGGTCATCACCCTCAGCCTCATCAGAAACCTCTGCACAGCATACTGCACTTTCGGCCGGTCCACAAGTAGAGCCCTTAAAAACCCTCTCCTGGTCGACGCAAGCAGTCAGCCTCATCCCGGTGCTGTACGACATCCGACGCACTGGAGCATAACGCAGCCCCACCCTAATTTACTCGGGCATTTTCGCAGACAGCTCCGACTCACCGTGAACTATGCGGCAACCGGTTCCGACTCACTGGAACCTTAGCTGGCCTGGCAAGCATAGCAAGATACACGCTCAGCCCACTATCGACCTCCAGGTTCCGGAGGGGAGTGATGTAGCGGTATCTACAACGCTACATGCGAACTACGCATCAAACTGACGTCACACAAAATCCTTGCAAGCAGAGTTTACCACGCAACTAGCCCAACATGAATCGTCGGGCAGTTGCCCGCCAGACACAACACCCGTCTGGTCGGAGGATCTTCCCTTTTCTATGGAGGATGAGTGAACTTGATACCCTGTCCCTCATACCTCTATAAACAAAACGATTCGTTTTGCTTACTAATTGTAGCATTTTTTTATTGCCAAACTGGGAATATAAATAGATTCGGAAGCTAATTTTACCTGTGATTGCTGCTTCCATATGAGAGGGCCTACTCTGCAAAGCTATGCTTCATTCATCATCTGCCTAGCCTTTTCCCAACTATATAGTATAATACCAGTATTTTACATGGAGCGACTGCCTATCTGAACTTCACAACCCAGTTACTGGATAATACGATACCCATTGGTAAGACTGGTTTTCAGACTTTCGGGCTTCTGACGACCGGTAACGACTGTCAAAGATCCACGAATGACAGCCGGGACCAACAGCTTAACGTGCTTACCGAGGCACGGAGGGTCTTGGTGTGTGAAGATGGTCACCCATCCACGGACCAACCGTGGTAAGCGTAGCTTAACCTGCTCGATTGACTCGTGCGACTGTTTTTATTTGCTTCATTAATGGTAAAATACAAGAGTCTTAATTTAACCAATAACTGACCGTAAATTATAGGAATCGGCCATAAGTCTTCTTCGTTTTGTCGTCTCGTTTAAGAAAAAATATCTTCTGTCGTGGTAAAAATATATATTATATATGCCAGTCAACAGGGTGGTCAATCTTTGTTTTTAACCCTTTCAACGTAGGTACTTGTGCTATCCAATCCATAATTCCAAAATACATAGCTTTGAAATTATATTTTTATGCCTTTAGTAGAGAGCCTTTATTTTACTACCGTAATGAAATCTGAATTTCAATGTACGGTAGAATTTTACCTCACTGCACCGGTATAAAAATGCACTGCCCTCACTTCGGTGACAAACAGACCATGAATTTCGAATGGGACTCGTTTTTTGACCTGCTCGCCTAAAAGTCATCAGTAGACGTTACGAGTGATTTCAACGAAAATTGGGTAGTTCCGATTGATGACTAATAAGGTAAAAGGCAACAAGACATTTTTATAAGCTGTAAAGGCATGAAAAAAACTAAAAGAAAAAAATCGTTTAGCATAATCGGCCTGTATTTCCCAATGCTGGGACACAGGCCTCCTCTCTTCGAGAGAGAGTTTTACCACGCGGGCCAGTGCGGGTTGGTATGTCACATGTATTTGAATTTTTGGTTATAGGACATGTCGGTATCCTCACGATGTTTTCCTTGACCGTTTTGAGAGCAGTAGTGATGAAATTATTTACACAAAGTAAAGCGCCTGCCTGGGTTCGAACAAATGACCTACAATGCGTAAGTCGACTTCGTTACCCAAAAAAATCGTTTACACTTGACGCTTGATGGGTTAACCCATCAAGCGTCAAGTGTACACCAAGTGTACATAACAGAAAGTGCTCGAAACGTCAACGGTACACCAAGTGTACATAACAGTGTCATTGTTCTTTTGTCGTTGTCATTGTTAAAACTCCTAAGTAGTTACTCCGTCACGTGGGGTGTTTCGACAGGTAGGCGGGCAAACGTGTGAGAGGTTAAGCTTTATTCAGTAGAAAAAGTTCAAAAAGCAGCCTCAAAAATATGTATTTGTATAGCTATGAACTCGTACATCGACAAGAATTCATTTGATTGTCGACAATTTGTGTTATATAATAGTGTATCAATATCTAGTTACAATTAAAGAACCTATGTGTAATATGTTTTAGGGTTACACATTGATACAATATTATGGAACGGAGACAAAGAACTAAGCTAATTAGAAAGACATTACCAAGACTTATCTTAATACTGGCAAGCCAAAATAACTTAGTTTCAAACTCGGTTTTGTGGAGAAAACTTTCAAATTCCTCTGTAACCTTTGGAAGATTATGAACTCCTTTGTTGTTAATCGATTTGTTAGCTGTCCACAATCGATTACAAAATATTCATTATGAATTAACGGTGTTACCTAATTTTATTGATTAAAAATCATAATCGATCGTTTTTTTTTACTTGACAAAACACCAATATTTCTTTATTATTTACTAGCTGCTGCCCGCGACGTCGTCTGCGTTAAGGCTCTACAGCACCAAAAATACCCAAGATTGGCAGTGTCGCTATAGCATTATAAGTAAACAACTTTTAAAATAGCATTAAAAAATAAGTTTTTTTTGCAAGTGAAGCAAGTGAAGAGAGTTATATGGGAATCCTGCTGAGTTCAGTCATAAGATGTGACTGAAGGAAATAGAGAAAATAATTCAGGAATACATTCCAGGACACAAAAGAGTAAAAATACTTGCAAAGGTATCATACCTTACAACACTTTCCTATAAACTACGTTGGTAGTTATGCTGCCAGGAGCCAAAATGTAAAGAGAGTCAGGACTGGTGACGCGGGAGCAAGCGACGTACAATTGCGTGTGAGAAGCAAATCGTCCTGAGGTCGACACCCGCTGCCCTCAGTGTCTTCCCCTGCGACTTATTGATGGTCATCGCGAAGCAAACAATCACGGGGAACTGTACGCGCTTGAACTGGAACGGGAAGTTATGAGGTATGAGGGGAATGCGTGGTATAAATACTGCCTCGCCGACGCCACAACCCGTAAGAATTTCCGCCTCAATGGTGTGTCTGTGGAGCGAGATGACTTTAAGGCGGGTCCCGTTACAAAACTTCGGAGGAGATAGGTTCCGAAGAAGCATAATCGGGCCGACCTTTAGCTTGATGGTATGCGCTGGAAGTCGACTTGCTGACAGAGAGTTCAGAAATTCCACGGGATAATGTGTGGCGTCATCTTGCTCGATAACAGTGTTTATCGAGGTGTAGACCACTTCATTCCCCTCAATTTCCGAGAGAATGCATTCGTTAATTGCTGCAGCCTGATCATTTTTGGGCGTCAAAATGGCCCGCTCACACACCCAAGAATTCTGCTGGTGCGGTATACGACTGATGTACACACAGCGAATGAGTTCTTCTAAGCTGGATACCACTCTACCGAGAGACTCTGGAAGCACCACCTGTCCACCTCTCTCTTCTGGTAGAGTGCCTTCGCCAAGACTTAGAAGGACATCGGAGAATTCTTGAGCACGTGCATTGCCGCCGAGTCGAGCTCTCATATTAATGGTCAAGCGCAGCGTACGAACTCGTGACCACAACGTAGATCGTTTCAACGAAGCATTCACCTCGTCAGCCCTCGATTCCCGTGTCACCACGGGAAGCTTTTGCCGGAAATCGCCACTGAACAGAACTGTGACACCACCCATCAAATGTTCGTTCCTGCACATGTCCTGCAGGATTCTGTCCACGGCCTCAACTGCCTTCCTATTGGCCATCGTACACTCATCCCATACGATCAGAGAGCAATCCTTGAGCACGTGTCCCTTATCGCTGTTACGTGACACACCACAAACAGGCGTTTCGGCGCTCTCTAAATCGATGGGAATTTTAAACATGGCATGTGCTGTCTTGCCACTCGGAAGCAGTGTGGCAGCGATTCCCGACGAAGCTACAGCAATAGCAATTTTGCCTTGCCTACTGACCTCTGCAAGTATGCCAGTGGTAACAAATGTTTTTCCTGTTCCACCAGGAGCATCCAAGAAAAACATTTTACCCTTGTTTTGGCCAACGCTTTCAAGGACGGTGTCATAAATTTGTTTTTGCTCTGAAGAGAACAAAGCGACATGGTCATTTCGTATGGTGGTCATTTCGCCCGGATCATAATTTGTCTCAGCGTTATACTCCCGATTTCCACGGTCTTGATGCGGTGATGATTGGGGAGCTGGTAACCCGTATTCGATCAGTGGATTGCCGCCGATAGAAATGACCACATCTCGAAGTGAACTGAGACGGGTGTTCAGCACGCGTTCATTAGTTACTTCGACTTCGTCTCCAGTAGCACGCCTCAAAGCTCGTAGAAAATCTTCAGACAGATGATGGCGATACTTCTCCCACAAAGCTACCGGGTTCGCGACTCCGCAAAACACCAAGATGACGGCAAACAGATGACGCATGCGGCTGGGACTGTCACTGACGCTCGCCTCCGCGAGGGTGTCATCCCAATTTTGGTCACCGTCGAGAAGGTGACGTTTTACATCACATTTAAGTTTATAATTAGGTATACGACATGAAAATATATGAATTACCAAGCAATAATCACACAGATAAATACCGAACAAAAGTATTAACAGTCAATGTTTACTTTGTACTAACAACATGAAATTGATGAAGAAATGATCATCATCAATGAACATAACTTTTTTGTAATACTTAACACCGCATTTTTTTTTTATTGTCTTCCTCAACTCTGCTCAAGATTTTGAGGGTTTTGTTGGATCTTGAATTTGTCAAAACGAACTATACGATACAACTTTTATGAAGAAAATGCACATTACCATCTATGAATTTTAAGAATAACTAACTACTAACCTCGCCAACATGATCAAATTGAAATTATTAATTTCCAAAAATTGTTAACTTGTAACTTGATTTGATTTTTATGAAATCTCATAGATGGCGCTGCTTCTAAATTTTCTTTGTACTACTAACATTCATTAAACTATGTTTCTATGCCCAAGTTACTTAAATGGCGTAGTTTTTATAGTGTAAAGCTAGATAATAGCATGGCTTACTCAAAAACAACATTTAAATATGCGTCGTTAGATTACACGCTGTCACAGAATGCGTAAGGAAAATAAAGATTCACAGCTCCTCCCCCGTAGGTGATAGCATGATGATATGTAGCCTATATGTTGACCCGACCTCTTAGTAATATTCATGCAAAATTTGATGTAAATCCATGCAGCACTTTTTGAGATTAGCCCGGACATACATACAGACAATCAGACAAACAGACAAAAATTCTAAAAACTATATTTTCGGCTTCGAAATCGATTGTAGATCACGCCCCAAGTATTCTTTTAAAAAAATATTCAATGTACAGTTTTGACTTTCCTACGATTTTATTATATGTATAGATTATATTTAATTATTGAATCGGCATTTCTTCTCGGGGATTAGTCAGCTAGGAAATGCCGGCGCCATTTTGTTTTTAAAATATTTACGTGTAAGAGTGTCTTAAAATACCTACTTAGTTACTTACATAAATAAATATTTCATTTATATTTCATCATGCTATTTCAGAGACACTTCATATTTGAATATAAATGTGCCTGGTAGTACAGTGCTAATGACTTTTTACTCGACTATGGCGAAACAAAAAGGAGGGTTATTTTAGCTCGAATCATTTTGGAAACATAAATTTCGGAAAACCGACTAACAATGCAAATTTATCTCCTGTGTTCACCAAAAATAAATAATATTTTCACATACCTTGCAATATAAGTATCTTTTCTGTATACACGAAAGATAAATAAAATCGTCACATATTAAGGCATCATATTTGATACAGTGGTAAATGTTCAGCGGTTTTGCTAGCGTCATACAGTGCAATGTCGCTTCTTCGATTTCTTGGCGGGTTCAATGTATCTTGTGCTCTGTGTACCTCGTTTATCGTGCAGATACATTTGATATTGCCGTGCATAAAATTTGCGTATGTAGTAAAGAGATATAGGTTTATACCCAACTTTCTGTTACTTTATGGAGCTAATCTGTCACAGATATTTACCAGGCTAAGTCCAATAGGCTATCTGTGGATGACAGAAATCAATGATTTGACAGCCACATCGTCTCTTTCCTACAAACTCGTAGCTAGATCTACGCCGTAGCCATATGCGTGGATATGGCACTACGGCGTAGCTAGTTCAACCCTGTTTTAAGGGGTCATCAAAAATGTAATTTTCATAATATATGGAGAGTCTTAATAAGAAATTTGGATTCATCTGGAATTTAAAACAATCATTAATATTCATTAGTCGGCGGTACAGAAATAAAATGAAATGTCAAAACTTCGCAAGAGAAAGAGAATTAATTAATAAAACGAGTTTCGTCTGGCAGATATAACAAGCGCCAAAGGGTTAACAATAGAAATAGTAACCCAAAAAGGTTTGTAAATTAATGTAGAGAGAAAATCAAATTCATTTAAGAAAAAATAAATACTTTTTGCAATTGGAGTGAATCAGCTCTTAAAAATTACTGCTAAACTTCTTAAATTAAGGGTTTGTAATTTGTTATCAAAATAGTATTGTGGTATTGAAGTTTAAAATGACTACTATCCTCTAATTTTATTAATCGTCGTTAAAGTCTAAAAACACATGGGTACGGTTGTTTTTAGATTATACTTATTTTTATAAGTCGCGACTATCAATTGCTATCCTCAGACGGACAACTCCTCGATTTCGAATGATAGAAGTCGCCAGGGCACCAATTACAGGCGCCAAGGTAATAGGCATACGGACAAATCTTTAGGCGACAACTCAAGTTACGAATGTGTGTGAATAGGAAACTCCAATTAAACTTTTGTGCTGACACGAAGTTCTAGGGACACTGGCGACTTTTGTGGGATTAGTAGAACCTTCTTAGACACAGCTGATATCCGGGTGAAAAGTTTTTTTCAGTCGTAGACAAGACATTGGAACTTAGAAGTGATACGGCAGAACTACAGTCCTTTCAGAGGTATTTTACCTTTGACAGCAGCAACCCAATAGCAACCTTATTGTAATGAGAATAAAGATCACTATGATTTTGACAGTGATACAAACTCGGAGGTAAAATAATTATGAAAGGACTGTATTTCGTCTTTATCAAAACAGATTTTTTTGTGTATTCTACGAGTTGGCTACTTTGTCGAGGTTTCGTGTTCATCATTGTTTTCATAGAGCCATCATAGTCTGTTTTAGAAGAAAGAGAGAAGAGCAGTGGTGGTCCAGTGGTAACGGACATGACTTACGAGTTATAGGTCGTAGGTTCGAACCCAGACAGACACTTTACTTTGTGTAAATTATTTCATCACCACTGCTCTCAAAACGGTGAAGGAAAATATCGTGAGGAAGCTGGCATGTCCTAGAACCAAAAATTCGAAGACATGTGACACCCACCAACCCGCACTGGGCCCGCGTGGTGGATTACGGCCCACTCCCTCTCACTGAGAGGAGGCCTGTGTCCCAGCAGTGGGAACATTATAGGCTGATTATGATGATGAGTCTGTTTTAAGACAGTTTTGACTAATGCAGTTTGCCCTCAACCCAATGCTTGTTTTACACATTGCAAGTTACCATATGTGCGAGTCGGGCGTCAATTAATGCAGTACAACCACTCAAATTGTGAGACTACATCAAATATGCCATACATGTAAAAATGCGAGTCTACTGTCTGCGTGGCAGCTCACATTGTGTGAATCAGACATAAGGCGGTTCATCCTGAGAAGTGATTGACCGATTGTAGGCGGGGGGAGGAGTAAGGGGGGTGGTGGATAAGCCTGGGTATCGGATTCCTAGGTATTCACAAGGGATCGTGTGAATGACGCCGTTACTTTTTATCTAAAGCTTAGTCTGAACTCAGCTTCGTATAAAAGTAACGTTGAAATTGAATACACAACGAAATTGAGTATTTTTGTGTTTATTTTATTACTCTGTATCGGTATGTGTGGGCTTATTGTCAAGCCATTGATATTTATGACGCGATAACTATTTAATGTCATTAATTAAAAAAAGTATTAAAGTGTTATTCTATCTGGAATTTCTCAATAGCAGCCTGGAGTTGAGATTTGTGCCTGGTTGATTGCAATATGCTCACCTCTAGGTATTACATGGGACTTAAACATAACTGTCAAAATGGGGGTGTACTATAGATAGGCACACTTCTGTCCAACCGGAGAACTTTTGGGGAAACAAATCGTGATATTATGTTTAATTAATTAAGTTCTTTGTGTCTTTTTTTATTCTTGCGTCTTTATTCAATGCAAGTTTTTAGTGAAATGTGTTTTCCTTTGCAGTTGCTTTTTTGGGAGGTTGCTCTAAATTGTCCCTTGTGATCGTAATTTTCCTAATAAACAACCACAATGGACGCTCGTAAGCATACATTTGTATGACAATATTATCGCAGTATAATCACCAATCCGCGTTGTCGAGCGTGGTCATAGCAGTGTATTATTGGCTATTTGATGGTAGTAAATATGGACTTATCCCCTTAATACCGATCTATGAGGCGAGCCAGAGTTCGCTAACATTTGTCAGGACGATAGATTAATTTATTAATTCTATGAATAATAAAACACACCTGTCTAAATAATTAAATACTAATAAAGATTACGTTTCAAACATAATGTTCGATTAACAGTTTTTACAGTTAAAGATAAGTCTCATATTTCCTTATTAAATGTGGTTATTCTTACAAGCGATCTACTTTGAGCAACACACATTATTATGGGCTTATATGCTTATAAACGAAAGGTTCCGATATTACGTTCGTCTTTTATGACCGAATCCATGTCGTTATTATACCAATAATCGTATAACCCGTTGCCAACGCCTCCAATTATCACCCACATTTATAGAATGTTTTTCTGTCCGAATTAAATGCTTACAAGGATTATTTATAAGCCTATTATCAACAGGCTAATTGCCGCTAAAAGCGCTAATTATCCGAAAGGTCCCACAGCGGAAACCTTGGCTTATAATTAAGACAGATTCATTTACTTCCCTCCTTCAGTGATGAAACTTGATTATAAACGTGTTTAGTTTGTTCAACTCTCGACAGCATTACAAAGAACTTTACTTTTAGTATCTAACGAGTTTAAATGGGAGCAATTTGGGATTTTTACTTTTCACTTAGGTACAATTTACAAAGGAATATTGAGGATGTTAATATTTTAAAGTTTAGCAAGCATAAAAAGTAGTTATTTGGACATTCAGTATCTATTCCTTTCTTATTACATGAAACGAGTGAAAACTCTCTTTAAAAATGTTTAACGTTTGACAAGTAGTCACCATATTTTTCAAAAAAAGTGAAATACCATTAATAAATGCAGTGCAGGGTTAAGTAGTGTTATTGAAAACTATTTATTATCTTGTTTGTTTGAGTTTTAACATCACATTCCGATAAAACTCCGATTCATTTTTCATATTTCGGCAATAAATAACTTTTACTGCATTCGGTATCTTTGGCAAGATTTTCTGAGGTAAGATGAAGTTTAAAATAAAATACTTTCTACGAAGAACACTCGTATCTTTGAGCCAAGTATCGCAATCGTAGCGTCCCAAGCGATTTGAAAGTTTTTTCGTCCACAGGTGAATAAAATTCTCACTGCAGTAAAACAGCGGTTTACAAGGAAGCTTTTTACTTTTACAACCGAATCTCTATAAATATTTAAAGAGTTTAAGACGGTTTGCTTGGGATAGTAGAAAGGGGAAGTAAAATCGTATTTTTTCATTGCAGTCAGATTAAAAGAATCAAAGATACGAATGTTTCATAATTTTGTGAATTTTAAAAGCAAATTAGATGAGTGCGTTCCTTGTGAAGATTCATTACTTAGGTCGTGAGCGTTCACAATTATAGCTTGAACATATTTCACATAGGCATGTAAAACATGTTCCAGCAAAAATGGCCTCGGCAACCCCACTAACACTAAACAAACAAATTATATATACTGGTACCTTCACAGTATTTCATTAGTTTTATAGCCTTGTCGGTGACAGGCAAACAAACGCCTTTTGCCCACAAACTTAGCAAATACCTGTAATTTGGCAAGGTCGCAAGATAGTTACGTACGATACGTACGAAAAAGATAATTATTTATCCAAACCATGACTAGAAAATATCTTTATTAGTGCAGCAGTGTAATTCCAGACATATTCACTGTAGCAAAATATCTTTTTTTAGAACATTTAACAAGGTTTGGGGTGAAAGAAATCCCTTTCAAGTGTCCGGAGAGATGTGATCGCGTCGTTCCAATTCACTCGTTTTTCACTCGAGTTGTCCTAAGCGTTGGGCAACAAATGTTTTGTTTATCTAATTCACGATTGAAGGAGAGAACTGAGGTCTGTTTGAACAGATAATATTACATTTTTAACCCAATTTAAAGGTTTGGTAGAATAACTTTATTAACATTGAGCATTTTTACAGAATAGATAGCGTTAGCGGGTCTACCTAATTAGGTAGGTACGAGTATTTGACCTCCTTGTTTTTACTTTTGGACAAAACAAACGACCAATGGCCCACATTAACACTGCATCGCAAGCATTGGAAGTCATGGGGAGAGGCTTTAGCCCAGCAGTGGGATTGTACAGGCTAACAGTAGCTGCTACTAAAAGTCATTGTGTTTTAATACATTCTCTGTTTGCCAAGCCTTATCCCATTTCATTTGGGGTCGGCTCTCCTCGTCCTTCTTCGCCAGATGTTTCGGTTCTGGGTCGTCGAGTCATTCAATGGGCTTGCTTCACTTCGTTGTTGACTACATATATCCAAGTGGAAAGGAACCTCGCTTCTTTGGCCCTGAATACATGTAGAGGACTTGCTTAGTCACATTGTGTTTTAATACTGTCAAACTTAATTTACTTCACAATAACATGAAATCCTACTCCTTTTACGGTAACAAAAAGTACCAATAAATGAAAGCCGAGTCCGAATAATTGAATAGTATTCAATAGAAAGCCAGTTATAGCCAATAAAATGGTCAGGAAATGTCGTTCATTCGGTTCGCATGCCGTAATTTTGGTGGACTTTATGACCCATCAGTAAACATTAGAGATAGCAGGAATTTTGATATTGCGGGAAATATTACATTACCTATACTATTGTAAGTATTATAGTTCAATGGACATATCCATTATGCCGCCTGTGATACAGGTTTATCCTAGGGCATCATACTTTGTAATACCAATATTATTTCTAAGATTTATACTGTATTTTATCAGTTATTATTTTTGAATAAATATTTATGATTATAAATACTTACTGGAAGCCGACCCCGACATAGTTGGGATAAGGCTAGACAGATGATGGTTTATGATTATAAATATTTATAAATTTCTTATTGAAACTTTATATTTTGGGTAATCTCACTTCTCAAATTCTACAATAACTATTAATTAGAATTTCCCAAGGAATTATTATAATTTTGGTTCGCCAGTTAACTAAGTAGTCTTTAATCTAAATTCATGCCATCTCATAAAATATCTGTACCAATGCATAGGTCCATGGATGGAACTGAGATGTAGAATAAGTACTAGAGTTCAGTGGAATTGCAAACCAATAAGATCGAGTGGCGATATTCTTTTGTTTCTCTGAACTACGCTCAAAGCAAAGCTCCCTGAATGGACTCCTTGCGGATTCCACTGACCAGTTCCGTACTGTTCTACGACTACGAGAAGTAATAACGTTTGCACTACGTTATATGGACAAGGGACCACTTTGCAAGATAGGTGGCTTCTCCGTAACGAGAATTGTATCTATTGGTCGAAGTCTCATTCTATGTTTTGTTTATGTTTGTATACTCGTCTATAATTCTACTGTACACCCTGTATGTCACTGAACTCCTTCTAAACGGCTGGACCGATTTGATGAAAGTTATCGTGTGTGTTCCTGAATGGTTTAGATTCACAATTGGACCCAGTAGATGGCGCTGCGATCGAGTTCTAGGAAACACTTGACAACGTCTGTCCGGTCAGCTAGTAATTTATAAAGTAAACGCTTATTATCGAGTTGTAGATTAAATAGCGTGTTAAATGTGGCAGGTTTTTATTTTACTATCATGAATTTCTTCTCAAGGGGCTTATAGAAAGCTGTTGGTAAAATGGTATACACAGCTCATGAAAAGGTTCAGTCAAGTTCATAACACGGCTTTTTGAGGCATTAAAGTTTATTTTATTTTATTTTATTTTATTACTTTTAAGAAAACTTACAGCTAATACATTTGAATAATCAGAAGTAATATGTAGAAGAAAGCCAATTACAAGTTTCCACTTATATAAACTTATGTGTAAAATAGACAAGACGGTAAAAACAGCGTGAGAGTTAAACATAATGTAGAGACAACTGAGGAGAATAAACAAAAATAAAATACGTAACACAACAAAGTTACACTTCAAAGAAAAAGTTATTCAATTTTATTTTTAATTTCTGGACACTATTTGTGAACAAATCAAGCTCAACATCCCTGCACACCATATTGAACATTCGACATGCTCTTAAAATATATGTATTTTGCCTATAGATAGTTCTCACAGCAGGTACATGAAGGAGATGAGGTCTCCGAAGAAACACAGACGGTACACGAAGTCGCAATCTTGGCCACCAGCTCAGGGACATCAGTAGACCCGTTCATTATACCAAATAGGAAAGCAAGATCTGCAATTTTTCTTCGCTCGTGTAAAGGAAGAATATGAAATTTCTTACACCGACTAGTATAGTCAGGAATATAAGTGTTTGAACGATATTGAGTGTACCTTAAAAATCGTCTTTGTATACCTTCAAGGCGATTAATATAAACATTGTAATTAGGATTCCAAATTTGAGATGCATATTCGAGATGGCTACGGACAAACGCACAGTATAGTATTTTCATAGTTTTGACATTCTTAAACTCAGAGGAGACCCTAAAAATAAAACCCAAAGCTTTAGAAGCCTTATTGACTATATTGTCAATGTGCGCATCAAACAAAAGCTTTGAGTCAAAAATTACCCCAAGATCCTTGATGACGTTGACTCTGGCAATTGAGATATTCGATAATTTGTAATCATACCTAATAGGGTCTGGCTTACGAGTAAATGTACACACATAACATTTTGAAATATTTAAATCCAACCTATTTCGATCGCAGTAATCATGGAATCGGTCCAAATCCTCCTGCAATAGTTGTGAATCCTCAATGGTCGACACTTGACTCAAAATTTTCATGTCATCCGCGTACAGTAAAATTTTAGAATTTAGGAAACAAGAGGCGATGTCATTTACAAAGATATTGAATAAAAGAGGTCCTAATAAAGATCCTTGGGGAACCCCAGACGGAATGTACATCGCTCTCGAAGTATAACCATTGAGGACCACAGTCTGGCATCTATTTTCAACATATGATACAAACCATCTGTACAAGCTACCCCTCACACCAATCCCTAGCAATTTGCGCATAAGAAGCGCATGATCTATTCGATCAAAACATTTGCTGAAGTCAGTGTATATAACGTCGACCTGAGACCTCCTGGACATATGCTCCGAAAGTTAAAAGTTATTAGCTTCAGCCTATGATATTCTCACTTCTGAGAGGGAGTGGGCCGTAATCCACCACGCGGGCCCAGTGCGGGTTGGTAGATGCCACATGTCTTCGATTTTTGGTTCTAGGACATGCCAGTTTCCTCACGATGTTTTCCTTCACCGTTTTGAGAGACTAGTGGTGATGAAAATAATTTACACAAAGTAAAGCCTTTCTGGGCTTGAAGCTACAACCAACAACTCGTAAGTCGCAGCCTTTACTACTGGGCCACCTGCTCTTAACGTTATTATTGTTTAAAAATTAGTTTATTTGTATTCGATGATTGCGTACGAATATTATAGCATTATAGATGTTGTAAGTATTCGATCCAAACGAAACATAAATCCGCGTTGAATTTATCTTCTCATCATTGAATAACTTGGACAGTCGTCGCGCCGCCAGACAGAATGCCACGCTCCCTTCACAATATCGACTTCATAATTCTTTCAAACCGTTTCAGCTAATGTACTTTCACCTAATTTTCTGTTTGTCTGATTTTCGTTCATTGACGTCAAATATGCTCAATGGTCTGGAAACGGAACATTAAAAAGGAGAGAAAGTTAATTTTGTTAAATATTTATTGGGTGTTAAAGTCCCGTTAACACGATTTTCGATCTTCAGAGTACGTGCCTCTTGTGAAAAAAAGATTTTCACAATTTCTCATTGGAGTCTCTGAAGATTCGTAGGTATACTTTGCGCATTTAGGTTGTATGCTTTCAGTTTCATTACCCATCTTTGTTGAGTAATATTAAAAGCAGATTTGATGTATACATACTCAAGACTGGAGTTTATACATAGATTCGAATACGAATGTTAATTATTATATCCGAAAAAAATAAGAAACGCAATATTTCGTCGAGACTATGTCCTTTTTAAACCTGAAGTCTTTTATGGGAGAAATTCGTAGGTATAAAGAAGATGCTCATTTTATAATACGAGTATCATATTAGATCAGTGATAGGATTACCATCTCTGAAATTTTACGATCAGCAAGATCATCCTCAATATGGTTTTGATCTTCGATTAGGTAATTCCTGTCGTACGCCTCCAGTCTTCAGCAGAAAAATAAAGTCAATAAACACAAAATATCCTATAAATGCAAAAAAAACATATTTTATTTACTTGTCCACTACAGCTGCTTTTTTACTAGTTGTAGACGCTTCCTCGTCTTTTAATTGTTCTATACTCCAAGTCGCGTACATATTTATCTAGTTTTCGTTTAATTTGTGTTCGACGCAAAAGCAAACATAAACAGAACAATGGCGGTTTGTAGACGGGTAGCAGTGCTGCCACCTATGACGAGCTTTCTGTTTTTAACCCCATTGAAATAACATTAAGGTTGAAACTATCTAACTGTCAATTAATGACGTACAAGTGCCATTAAATGTCACTTGTGATAAAGCATACAATTAGTATATTATGTACTTTATTGTACAACTTAAGTTCCTTGTAATAAAGCAATCCATGGTCGACTATACCCAATGATGTGGGGTCTCGCCACAAGCGATGATCTTGTCATGTGGTCTACCTACAGGTTTATTTATCTTCGCGCAATCTTCGCAAACGTCGCGACAAGATTAGTTGTAGCTATAGAGAGGCGTGCAAGGAGGCTGGAATGGAGCCTGCGTTATCTCCGATCGTCGTCACGTGTACGGATAAAAAATCCATTAACTTTGTTTATCTAAATTAATCTTTGTACCAGAATATAAATTAGTGCTTACGCGTCGATTATTTTTTTTTGCTCAGTCGACACTTAAAAGTTGAAAAAGTCTAAAAGCTCACAGAGTGACAGACTGTTACGTTTACAAGCATACAAATACCCTTGTTTGATAAGGGCCCGATACAATAAGGCCAAGAACAATATAAAAAATCACTTTACTCTTATTTCAATTTCATGCTAGAATAGAATACAATAAAGAAGATCGTATGAAACTTTCACCGTCAGACGTCGATGGGAAACGTCTGATTTTTTTTGGCTTTGATGGATCGTTTATGGATTATGTTTCACTTCAATATTGTTTCGATGTATACGGGGTTTGGTTTACTCTGGAAAGATTAAGTGGCTATTTTGACGTCTGATCGGAACCAATGAAGAGGGGAAGACGGTTATTATGTTGAACAAAGTAATATTTCTCAATATCTATTTATAGAAGCAGTGTTCTGGGAAATCTTCAACTGAAGAAATGAGAATCTTCTGTATTCTAATTCTACATATTGGTTGTCACATTTCTCTGGAGACTGGGTTAGAATTAAAAGCTGGGAACGGGAGCAAACGTTAAGTTCCCATGACAGAGCAATTTCCTACAAGAGTGTGATAAAGATTTTGTTCATTTATAGACTCGTGTTCCCTGCACTTTAACTTTTCAACATTTTGTTGAACCTAAGCTTTTGTTAAGTAGAACGTTGGTACAAATTCCACGCAGTTTACGAATATTTATTTATTAGGAATACCAACTACATGTTTACAATACATTTTCCGTTTGATTTTATATAGGGTCTTCGTTATGTATAAAGGACTCACGCATATTATTAGACAGTAATTCAAATTGGATTGAAAAATACACAGCGTAATCACTTAATTAGCCTATAGTGTTTCCACTGCTGGGACACAGGCCTCCTCTCTGTAAGACGCAGTGGGCCGTAATCTACCACGCGGACGGGTAGGTAGATGGCACATGTCTTCGAATTTTTGATTCTAATGCCGGTTTCCTCACAATGTTGTCCTTCACCGTTTTGAGAGCAGTAATGATGAAATAATTTTCGTTAAGCCTGTCAGGATTCGAACCTACTACCTACAACTCGTAAGTCGCGACCGTTACCATCGCGCCAACACTGCTCTAAAAAAATACATGGATTACTTAATTAACATTTTAATATATTACGTGCGTACTAAATTATTTAATTAAAAATGTTATTTTGCGAAAACCCGTGAACAAAATTGCGTACATTCCCGTGTCAACACTGCATAATAAGGTTGATAGCAGGTTCAATCCCTCGGCATACTTAGCAGGTTAATGTATGCAGATTTGTGCCAATGGATCATTCGCTCGCAATTTTCATTCGCATTCTGAAATAAAGGAATGTTTTTATCGTGTTGTTTTCGTTTAGATACAGAATTAGAGGGTGTTTAATTTTGAATACCAGATTTTTATTAGATTTCTTATAATGGAAACATAAATTGTAGGGGTGTTACAGATAATACGAGTTGATTATATACAATCGTAACTACGTAACTGCTACTTTTTTTTAAGTCTTTGCTTCTAACGTAAATACGCTTTCTAAATGCTTTGGCATATTTAACAAATTTTTGGGAAGAAATACATTTACGTCGATGTTTCTTCAAATGAGCGATATGTCCTTACATAAACATAAACTCACGCTTACTTCCCATGAGAGTAGGCAGAAACTACAAAACGCCACCTGCTATACGATCCTTACATACTCCGCAACCGACGCGCGGCGTGCGTGTATGACCAGAGGGGCACCTTCACAGAACACATATACTCCTAACGGAGGGCACCTCTCGTAATTTTAAGAACGTTCAGTCATCTCGGTCTCAATCTGTCAAAAATACCTCGTCATTTCCCTGCATTTTGACAAGTTTTTGACATTTGTCTGTCGGCGAGATGAGACTCCGACTAGTTTTAAATTACGAGAATTGGCCTTCAGATGTATGAACGTAAACGAAGCGAAAGGAGTATCTATGTCCCGATCTGTTGAAAACTAAATGATTTATTTCAACAGTATTAATCTGGCTTATCTCAACGTGCTTAATACACAGCCTTACGTCTTCCGTCCTTGTATTTCCTTTTCGTTGAGTTTACAGTCATTTTATTGCTAATTGGGGCGTTAAGCAAATCCTCATCCATATTGATTATATTATATTTATTACAAAACAACAAACCAACATCGTTTGTTATAAGATAACATGTTTTGCATCAATAAGTTTGCTATACTAAACATAAAAGTTGACTTGATTAATATCGTAAAAGTGTTGAAAACAACAACGTTTTTTGACAGTAGATGCTTGTATGACGAGCGACGTAGTCATCCTATGAACCTACCTAAGTATCATGATCAATCCTGGATTGATTTTGCCAGATTTTCATTTGGAAAATGGCACCACCCACAGATAATTATTCCAGCATAATATTCAATCATATATACAGGTACAAACAGCAAACAATCAAAATTCATCAACAGAATTATGAAATAGGGTTCCGGAATCCTATTTATTGTGGAACACTGGATTATAATGTACATAGAAATGTCTGTGTTGCGTATTCATTTCTGTATTGTCATTTTCATGTTGGATAAATCCAGGGATTTTCATACCTAGGTACCTAATGTGTACCATTCAAAGCAGCGTTAATGTGTATGGTCGTTGGTTAATGCAAATATTGAATAAAAGATTATGTGTTTTTGTTATTATCCGTGATTATTTGACATATAGCAGGAGCGTATTATGTTTCGCTATAAAATTCTGGTAATATCATAGTTAAACAGGTCAACAGATCCTCATTTTTATTTCACATTCACAACTAAATACGTTCTCCCAATTTAACGCAGTACAATATAAATAAAACACTCAGTTACATTAGCATTTGCATTCTTAGTGCGAAATAAATTATTTGAAACATCTCGTGTTACATATTTTTGTATAAATTTCGGAGTAGCGGACCTCCCCGGCGGAGTGAACCTTCCTTGCCTAATTTTTTATTCAAAATGATTTACTGTTTTATCCTGCATGTGATTTTTTACAGCTGACATACGAGCATGAATTTGTACTGAGTTTAAGATTAACATTGCGAGCTGTCGCAGCCATTTCAAGCTTTTGCATTTTGTTCAGTACACTGAACTCCCCCAAGCTAGAGCCCTATCTCTGTTCTCATTAAACGACGTCGCTCTCTGTCATTGGTTGAGTATTTAAACTGACAAATGAGATGGTTATCGGGTCATCTGCTCGGCCATTTGGTTACCTAAAAGGTCGTCGCGGTTAAACGGCGTGCGTTCAAACCAGAAATTTTCTTCCAAACCGGGAAATGAAAGAAACGTACGATTTAGCAATAGGTACATTTGTAAGTATAAACAAATTAGGTATTGTGGTGATTAACGACCTCTTCTGTGGCCCTAGTTTAAATAAAATAACTTTTCTTCTTAAAAAACTTCTCTTCTTGTAACTATATATGTACTCGTACTATCTGACTTTATCATCTGTCTAGCCTTTTTTTTTTTTTTTTTGTGGATGGGTAATCATCTAATGACTCCTCCCGCTCTGGGTGGAGCGGAAGGGAGTGTCAGACTCTTATTGACTAAAACCCACCCGTGTTCCTTCCTTAGCCCTTTATGTTCCGGGGCAGCGGTAACCCTTTCGGACGATCCCGCTACCCCGGCAGGCTTCGGCCCTGGCGGGCCCCTTCCTTTATGCTGACATCTCTTTGAGGCGCGCGTGGAACACATACGCGCCGTCCGGCATGGGCCTGGTCCTGATCGGACGGAGAGCTACCCATTACTCTACGTCCGCAGGCCCGCGCCTACGGTGGCCGGGAGTCGTCACGCGGCTCCCGACGCCCGTAGCGTCTCCCGCGGCGGCTGAGGCGTGCGACTCTCTCCCTGAGCCATCCCGCCACCTCCTTCGCTAGCATGACTGCTTCGCAGAAGGAGGTGACCGCCTCCCACTCCCTCTCGCCCCGGACCATGGCTTGAACCAGGGCCGGACGCGAGATGTATCTGTCTAGCCTTTTCCCAACTATGTTGGGGTCGGCTTCCAGTCTAACCGGATGCAGCTGAGTACCAGTATTTTACATGGAGCGACTGCCTATCTGACCTCCACAACCCAGCTACTGGGTAATACGATACCCCTTTGTAAGGCTGGTTGTCAGACTTTCGGGGTTCTGACGACCCGTAACGACTGTCAAAGATCGACGAATGACAGCCGGGACCAACGGCTTAATGTGCTTTCCGAGGTACGGAGGGGTCTTGGTATGTGAAGATAGTCACCCATCCACGGACCAACCGCGGCAAGCGTAGCTTAACCTGATCAATCGTCCCGAGCGGCTGTTTTTACTTAGCCACAAGTTATTCTGTTCTAGTGGTCTGGTGACAGTTGTTCAATGCTGTTGCTTACATACACCATGCACGTCTTGTTTAAATCTGGTGTAAGAGTTCTACCAAGTCTTAGTCTAGCTCAAAATATTCTGGATTAGTTGGTGGTCTATTAAAAGTATCAGCACTAACCATATTTTAAACATAAAATTCAGGTAACTGACAAAGGTCATAAAATAAATGGGTAGCTACTTGCTACATAAAAGCCTGTGGAGGTCTAACTTTATATCAACTATGTATTTTCATATCTTGTTTACGTTCCATTAAATTCTAGCTAGATTTTATACTACGCTATTCTATTATTTTATGCTAAACTAACACAGCCGTTCATTGTTACTTGTGAGTGAAAA
Source organism: Hydraecia micacea (assembly GCA_914767645.1). Taxonomy (NCBI): domain Eukaryota; kingdom Metazoa; phylum Arthropoda; class Insecta; order Lepidoptera; family Noctuidae; genus Hydraecia; species Hydraecia micacea. The sequence goes on along the minus strand of OU611783.1, from coordinate 11,627,292 downwards.
TGCACAAACACATTTTCTATACAAGGATATCTACAATGCTTCTTGCATGCACCACGATTACAGCAATGTTGCTGCAGCTTTCTAACTAACTGACCAACTATTTGACAATTCAAAAGTGCCTGTAGGTAAATGCTTTGAGTTTGAGTTTGAAAAGGAGACAGCATACTTACATTCAGTAACCGTTTATATGAGGATGATGAAAAAAAAAAATTTCAGTTGTGTTTTCCTAAAAGATTATGTCCGATTCATGGTTATACACAATACGAAACAGCCAGAGAACGACTGCGCGAAATACTTAGATAATATTTTCTTACGAATTTCTTAGAATTCTAACCAAGTAACAGAGGGATACCCCGATCTCGCACACCCATAAAACACGTAAGATGATAAAAACCTAATGTACTACGAAACAATAGCTAGTCATGCCGATGGCAGTTAAGAGACAGTTTCCTCCGTAATACACTCTCCAGCCAAGTATTATGCGCGGGTCTCTTTTACATGCCACACGAGTATGAAAAGATGCTTCTTTGTCCTACATCAGCGTTTAGATTCTTAGCTACCGAAAGTAAACAGAAGAGTTTTTGAAAAGAATCGTGGAAATTGTTTTTTGTTCTCGCTTTTTGCGTTACAGAATAAGTTTGTTTCTTGAGGGAATTAATTTTATTTAGGTGGACGCTTCATTATAAAAAGGACTTGTTGGATATTTGCAACTTTTTGGCTTGATATCCAATACAATTTACAGTGACCATTTTATAGTCAGTAGATAACAAATTGTCCGCAGAGTGCGGCGATAACGGATACCCGCCGTAACATCTGATCCGTAGCCCGCATGAAATCGATGAGGCATTTGTAAAGCTGCAGCTAAGTGGAACACAGATATTTTACGTAAAATATCTACTAATATTCTTAAAAGTATTGCGCGCATGAAAGCATGCATCATTAATGGCAACTTGAGTTTCGTCGTACAAAAATACTTTCAAAAATTGTTCCCATCTACACAAAGCGTGTGTTGTTAAACAACTTTCCTGATGCGTACGTTACACATTTTGCTCGTATTTTTCCGTAACAATATGAACTTATAATACGACAGGTTTATGTAGCGTTGCAGGGAAGTGTTGGCAATATTTATTGCTCGGCTTCGCGGCGTATATATCACGAGCAGTGTTCGGCCGGCCGTGTTTCCGGCGAGCGTGGCCGAGTTTCGAGCCGAGCGAGATCTCCGGGGATCCGCGTGCATTGTCATACACAGCCTCTCCGCCTATCAATTTCGCCTACTCATACTTACATATATTTCACCTATCGATAGTGCACTGAAAATGCAACTTTATTAATAAGCAGGTGCACACAATTTTGCACGGTCAATACTTAAATGGGTCAACGTTTTGTGTGTTTTTTGTACGCTAGTGATTAATACAGGTCACAGCAACAAGTGATGTTATCTTGTTCCGCTTGTATCTAGCATAGGATAACTGAGTTGCGACTGTGATAGGTTAGTTCGAAATCTCTCTATCTTGTTGAATATTCTAGGAATGTTATAAAGGCAATACCAGTGAGTAAACTAGAATAGTTTGACTGTACAACAGAATTTCCAAATTAAGTTTGAGAGGGATTCGAAATATCTCTTCATTTCCATTGCGATGAGCGAATTAAATATTCTAAACTAACTGTACTAAGCTCAAAAAATACAGATGCTATTAGAATGATCAACTTCTTGACATACTTAATCCCTTTGTCACTTTTAAGGTCATAGCACACATATCAACTCTGAAAGGGATCGTCACCGTATCGCCTTTCGCGTCAAACAGGCGTCAACCTAACGTAAGCACGTAACCAAAGCGGATCAGAAGTTCCGACACGTCGACTCTGCTACGGTTAGGCGACGCCGCGCTTACGGCACGCCGACCGCTGGTTGATGGTGCTGCAGGCAGGCCGCGGGAGGGGTGAGAGGGGCAAGGGTACGAAGAGACGTAAGCGCGGGGACGACGAGCCGTAAGCGCGGGAACTGCAAGTTGACCACGCTCCGCACCGCGGTTCGAGAGCTTGTCCCGAGGCGAGGCGATTACGTTACAATTCCGATTAGTGTGCGTTGCAGTAGGGGGTTTCATACAAATAATACTGAATGGCTCGATTTGATACTGTGACGATCCCTTTCCGAGTTGATACGTGTGCTATGACCTTTATGGCACCAATGGGAAGAGTGTTGAGGGCCAGTATTTTTTCCACGAACCGCAAAACAAATAAACTACTATTACGAAAACATTATATTTGTTTATGGGTCTTGTAGCTGCTGAAATGGGGATATTTGTTCAGTAAGAAATAAGTTTTATAGTAAGCAGTTGTAAAAGTAATTTTTGGTAACGGTATTACTGTCCGCATAAACTTGTTTACGTCAACACACAAATATTTTATGCTGTGGCATTATAACAGTAAATCAATACTTTGTTACTTTACCTGCTATTAGTTTATTGCTTGAATGGTAACCAGAAAATTAATGGTAATGAACATATTGAAGTAAGTAGGTACGCACGGCTACATATCATGCTATACTTAACCAGTATAAGCTGACTTCTGATTGCACGAAAAACCTATACAATGCGAGGTCAGCTAAAACTGGAAACGTATAGCTTGATGTATGTCGTGTGTACGTCTGGGCGCTGAATAATGATTTTTACGAAATATATTATGAAGACTACAATCAGTTTTATTTGTCATTTACATATTGTTATTCCAGCTCTGCAGATTGATAAAAAATATTTTATCTGCGGTATTTGCTTTTTTATAATAACGCAAAAACAGAGTTTTTTTTATTTTTTGTTCGGTCTGCTACGTTCTGTATTAGCAATGGAAGAGTAGTGAATAGATCGTTTCGAAAGGAAAAGTATCAGTTAACTCACTTTGCGATTATCAACACCCAATAAGACAGTGTAATTTATACCAATAGTAATTCATGATCCGTTCACTTGTTAAAGGCATTCCAATACAAAAATACTAATAAGGGTTTCAGAGGGCATCGTGCTATTTTGCTTTTCTTATCTAAACTAATATGATAAAGATAAAAGATTTGATTTTTTGTATGTTTGTTTGTCAAGCTTTCATGCTAAAACGGCTGAACGGATTTGGATGAAATTTGGCACATGGGTAGAACATAAGCTGGATTAGGACATAGAATACTTTTTATCCCGATATTCCCACGGATCCGAGACTTAAGCGGGTGAAACCGCGGGGCGCAGCTAGTCAGATTATAATCTGAGTTGTCAACAGAAATAATAATAAAAAGTGGGACAAAAATAATCGGCCATGCTTGTTTAGCGAGCAAGCCACGGCTACAGGATATATTTGTAACTTTAACTGTTCAGCCTAACATCTCCACTAATTTGTTTGGTTCATTTCGGGTCACGTAGCCCCGTAGAGTATTCTCGGCAGAGGCAAAAGTCAACACTCAAGTTTGAGTCGGTTTAGTATGAAAATGTTGGGACAGTTTATGATATTTAGAGACGCGTCATCTGCGATATTTGCGACGTTTTATGTCGCGGGCTATTTGGGGAGGTTTGATGAGGCGTTGTGTGTGCCTACATAAAAAAATCAGTAGAGATTACTGAAAGATGTTTTATTTTGGAATTTCCTTTACAATAGAAATGTTTTTATTCAATAAAAATTCTACAATTTAGAGAAAAAGAAAAACCGCTTATTCCCAATAAAACAATGCACAGGTCCCACATAATGGGAAAAAGAACAACGTTATATTTAGAGCTTGTTGCTTGTTCTAATTAATAAATGGATATCAAAAAGCTTACATGCGGCGCTCACACTTTATCAGCTGGATATAAATCTCAGCATACATAACTCCGGTTTATTTCAATGATAAGGCTCTGTTTATAGGAGTTTTATTGTACAATAACCAAAACATGGGTTTATTATCACGTATTTTTGCTACAAACAGCATAACATGCGTGGTAAAGTCCTTTTTGTATCATAAAAATCGTAATAGAGGCTTACCTACACCCGGTTGAAGGTGTTATCAAGTCAATTTGTTATTTTGATGTTCAATTTCAGGTTACCTCTTGTGATTGGGTGGCGGAAATTACAGCCAATCAAATCACTCGATGTTATATTAAAATGAAGTGCCTTTTGACGCATTAATGGTGCAAACGAAACTAATTAGTCTCCTCTGCACCATTGACGGTGCAGCTCAATGGTGCATACGGTACAACGGGAACAGAGGTTCCTTGAAATCTATCTACCTCAAAGACTTTAACTGCTCTTTATTATTTTAAAGTCACGCCTTCTTCCCATGGGGATTGACAGAAACAACAGAACGCCACATTTTGCTTCGTTTACGTTCATATCTACATCTGAAGGCCAATTCTCAATGTCAAAGTCAAAGTCAAAATGCAGGGAAATTACGAGGTATTTTTGACAGATTGAGACTGAGATCAGATTGTGAACGTTCTTAAAATTACGAGAATTGCCCCTCTGGTCATCCACGCACGCTGGCCTTTCTTAAGAACATCACCAATAAGGTTACTATACCGTACGCAAAATACGCGCATTGACGTGGAGTTGCGGACACCAGCCCGTATTACCTATTACCTAAGGTTACTATATGTCCATCTAGGACGTCCCCTCCCGGCGATTCCACTCACATCTGCCTTGTAAATACCTTCCTTCTACTATTAATGAACTCTTTACTTCTTTTACTATTAATTAACTCATAAACTACCTAAAAAAAATTATAAATCAAACGTGTTTGTAACGAGTTCACGACCGCGTAAGGCAGAAGTTGCTCACACAAACTGTAATAACCTCTTAAAAAAGTTTTTTGTTACAAAGTTAATAAAGAATTTGTAAAGAAGTCTCTGTAAGTTAATTCAACATTCATGGGAGCCTCTATGTGCAACTTTGATGCTTGGAACTTTGACGGATAAATTGGCTTAGTTGCTTAACTTAGGCAACATTATTAATAATAGATTTTTGTTTTGTTATGTTATGAAAACTTTTTTTTCTTTGCCTATTTTTCTCATATCAAAAGAGTTCTGAAGTAACGACGTATAGTTTAGTGTTGTTTTTAATCGACTTCTTAGAAAAGGAGGAAGTTCTGAAATCGTCTGTAAATATATTTGTTTTCTATATTATGATCATTGATACTTTCGTCAACTGAGGACCGATTTAAAATCCTTTTGGTAGTGAAAGCTTGCGCGGTGGTCCTATTCCCATATTTTTTTATTTACTTTGTTTGGGTCGTTTTTGAGTTGGCGGCCAGTGATAATATAATATGTATTTTTTCAACTTACCCCCTTACTAATAAACGTTGTATAGCATCTGTATAGTTACATAACGCTTTGTCTTCTTCTTTTGAAAGTCAAGTTTCTGACGACTGAAGGAGAAATCGGTGTGTAACTATTCATCTGATATAATACGTTTATTACTAAGGGGGTATGTGTATACTGATGATGTTATAATGACTTCCCGTCACTGGTATTTACGTAGCAAGTAGTGGTATACGAATTTGTGGGCCTACCCCACACAAATTCCTACCACAGCTAAAAAGTAAAAAAATCATAACAAAAAAAAAACAATCGACCTTCAAGTCGGTGGCAAAAAACGATAATACTAAACCAATGACTTCCGGAATTAAAGTTATTTTTCACTTTGTTGTGTTTTATTTGGAATTCGTTTGATTTATTGTAAGAAAAGTTTTTTTATATAAACATGGCAAAATACGTAAAAATTATTTACCATAAAAATACACCACAGCGACGAATTAAGCATAGTACCTATCCATTTTTACGTAATTTAATACGGTACCTAAAACGTGAAACCAACTTTCATAAGCACTACGAATCCCAAATAATTAATGTTGGTAGAGCTCTTACTTCGAAGCTAGATTCTCAGAAATTCTATTATTTTGTAAAACGATCTCCGTAACAAGTATCTTATTGGGTTCGCCCTCCAATGGGAACAAGATTAAACGGGGTGGGGAAGATACGAGTTCAAAGCTCGATATGACTGCAAGAAAATTAAATGATGCGAGTCCGATACCGATTAACTTACGAAGGCAGATGAAAGCTTTGTACAGGAACTCGTTTTGCCTTTACGATTGTACCTTTATCGATTATATTTTGTGTAGAAGAATTTTCGGGTATAGTTTCTCTTTTGAACATGTTCTAAAAGATATTAGAAGGTCAATTCTCGTATTTAAAAACTAACTTTCAAAATCTAGTCTCAATTTGTCATCTCAGCTACAATCAATGTCAAAAACTTGTCAAAAATTTATGGAAATTAGGGGTATTTTTGACAAATTGTGAATGAGATCACGAGGGGCAATTCTCGTAATTTTAAGAACGTTCACAGTCTGATCTCAGTCTCAAACTGTCAAAAATACCTCTAATTTCCCTACAATTTTGACAAGTTTTTGACATTGATTGTCGCCGAGGTATGACTGCGATTAGATTTTGAACGTTCTTAAAATTACGAGAGTTGCCCCTCATATATTATATTATGTGTATTTCTGTGTGCGTTATTACGTGCAAAACACCAGAAGCCTTCATGTTTCCACTTGATGTTTCAATCTATGTTTCTTAACTCAGCCGGCGATATTGAGCCATTACCGCGAAGTGTATGGAAGTTTAAATAGATAACGTGAGTGTTCTTAATGATTAATGATGTTAAACTTGGCTACGTTACTTACATAATTAGGTAACATTTATCTGGCTAAAATTTTGAGTAACAGATATATAAATTCCATACGGTAACTTCCTGCTCGTTAGTGAAATATAATTATTATTAGAACTCCTTTGCATCTTGCTGTTTTACGACGTTTTACGGATACCTAGATTTATGTTATCAAAGTAGAACAATGATGAAGGTCGGTAATGACACAAAGCAGGTGAAAATATTAATCCATTTGCGAAATTCTGTAGGTTTATTTAGGCTCCCGTAGACAGGCGCGACGCGACGCACGGTATGACGCGATTTTAGTAGGACAAAATTGTTCTACTAGTTTCGCGTAGAAAATAACACTATGCAGCACTTTTAGAATAAGAGAAAGAGCCCTCACTATAAACACCTTTGAGAAACATGAATAAAAAGATTGAAAAAAATGTGACAATTAATAAGATTTTTTTACTTTTTACAGAAAAAGACATTACGCAGCACTTTTAGAACAACAAATAGCAGTCCTCACTAAAATAACATTTTGTCTAGGGATAATTTCAATTAGACTACCTCGGTAAAATTAGTTTTCGTACAAAGATTGACCCCTTACTACAATAATATTTTGTCTAGAGATAATTTGAATTAGACTACCTGTAAAAAACACGAATAAAATCTTCGGTAAAACTAGTTTTCGTTCAAATATTGAAATAAATGTGACAAGTGATAAGATTTTATGGACTAGCTTGAGTTGTAAAATCACGAACATCGTGCCAAAATCGGGCAGTTTTTATAGAACCCAATAAAGTTTTGTACTGACAATTGTAATAGTAACTTCATTGGTAGACACTTCAAACTATAATCACGACAAGATTAGCTGGGACATTTCCCATTTTATTGAGCATATCTTTAGTTTGTTTTTCTTGGCTGAAGCAATACTTTTATCTGTGTTTTTATTGTTGAGAGTAATCAGAGACGTAGTAAACTAGAATATTTTCATTGGCGTCTGTTATTTTATTATCTAGGATGGTACAGGATTTAGTGCCTATATTTTGCTTTCAGTCAGCTTCTGAAGTACAAGATTTCGTAATATTTAGTGTTTATTTTATAAGTTTTTCTTCTTACATAACAAAACATCATGCCTTGTTTCCCCAAAGGGTTGGACAGCGATGTAACTGTAGTACACCTATATTTCGCCAGTTATGTTTGAGTCCTATGTAAAGGCTCCTACACACTATGCCGGCGGCCCAGCCGGCGGGCATGCCGCCAACAAGCCCGGCGGCATTGCCGGCGGGTATTTGAGCTGCCGGGCTTGCCGCACAAACGAGCTGCACAACTGAAATGATGCCGGCGCATACCCGCTCGACAAAAAACCGCCGGCTGTGCCGCCGGCAATGTGTGTAGGAGCCTTAATAGGGGCAAAAACGGGCTGCTACTGAGAAATTCCAGATAGAAAAACCCAATAAAACTTTGCCCGACCTGGGAATCGAACCCAAGACCCATGCACAGCAGTAACGCTTGCACTCAATAGACCAACGAGGTAGTCTCGCAGTTAGTTCAGGCAGCTTTAATTTTTTCCTTTGTCAAAACATGGAATCAGAATCTTTTTCGTCTAAAGTAGTGCACATTGAACTTAAAAATAGACAAGAATGAAGAAAGGTATTCCCACTTTTGTTTGTGACGTCACAGCTAATGGAAAAGTGCTGTGGAATGTAAAATGAATCCACCATGTTTCGCTTTGGGCACCAACTTTTAGAAAACCACATCAATATTTTATGGAACTTCTCGCGGTCAAATTTTTTGAAACAGAGAGTAGGTATACTGCGTAACTATTTAATGTTTTGAATAAAATATGGTATATATCTGATAATAAAGCTGTTTTAGCTTTATTCAATAAATAAAACTATTTTATCATCACAAATAAACCATATTTTATGAAACATCAAAGATTTTTATATCTACATCTTTCAATACCATACGGGTCTTGTACAATAATGGAAAAGTAAGTTAGTAATGACAGATTTTTTTTCTTATTCGCTAATGTCAAGTTAGTACAGTCATGCAAACCTAACCTAAACCAGCACCCTAATTGTGTAACACACTATTACTCTCAGTTTGAATCATTTTGAAGTATATTGCTAATCCATTGCTCCTTATGTACGAAAATTGTGTCTGCTCAACAACGTAAATAACGCAATGCGTGTTGTTGAACTGTCAAAATGAAGCCCATTGCTACTGATAGTGTGTTACGCAATTACCCTGCTGGTCATTTAAGCCCTAGGCTCTAGCCAGGCATTAATATTGTAAAAACTGAATTTCATTATGAACCGCTGGTCACTGATATACTTTGAATATGGAACCTCAACTGAGGAAATCGTATGAATAAATTTAACAAAAAAAAAAAAAAGAATTAAAATAATAGTTTTCACTTCATAGTGGCAACTATGTGTAATAAAAAAATAGTGAAAATATTAAGTACCTACGTGAATTTTTCTACAAGGCTAGGTGGTAAAGTGTGCACAATATAGGTACAGTTATCTTTTGGTACAGTTACAAACTTGATTGCAACTTTATTTGTGCAAAGGAGAACTTATGTTTTTGAAATACCCAGAAGCTGGATACAGTTCTCTCCTATTTGTTTCATAAAGACCTGCGGGGTAATTACGTAACACACCAACAGTAGCAATGGCTTTCATTTTGACAGTTCAACAATATTCATTGCTTTATTTACGTTGTAATAGTAGTTATTAAGCGGACACATTTTTGGAACATATGAATCAATTAGCAATAGATAATCAATGGGTCAATTAGCAATATCCTTCAAAATGATTGAGATTGATAGTGTGTTACACAATTAAGGTGCTGAACTAGAACCAATATCAGGGTAGACCCTTCACGAAGCCATCATCTACGCATTCTGGACATCAAACTAAATAACTTTGTGCAAATGCAACGGCATAAGGATGGTTGGAGTATTAATTAAAAGTTAAGTTATAGGTACCATTGAAAACTTGTCTCTGTAAGAAAAGATCGAAAATCTTGGAACTTTAACCTTTAATATTATCTCTGAATGTTCCCAGGTATGTTCCAGTACAAAAAAAAGGATCAAAATAACTTGAAGAACAAGTGACTCTCGGCTTCGTTAAGGATATTGAGCATTCGTACCAAACTCGTTACCCTTAGCGGAAATAGGTTGCTTAGCAACTGTACAAATAAAGACTCCATTCTCATTAAATAGGTCGCGTATACTGACCTCAAAGTTCAGTTTCAATCGAACTATGGAGAAACTAGAGGCGATTGATTGCTTCGTTATCTACCTGGCCCAGTCTCCCAGCTTCACAAGTATTACAAATCCTTTAAATTGGAAGCTGAGCTGCTGATAGTGCCTATAATGGAAACTTTAGCTCCTGTATTCTGCTCCGTTCAGTTTCCTGCCCGGTTGCCGATATTCGCTGTGTGATATTAATTAGTTTTGAAAACTAGATCGCTTAAGGGTTTTATGGGAAACAGGTTCACGGGGTATTTCTTAATGTTTCTTTTAACGTTGACCAGCTCAAGAAAGCTTGAAAATTGGTCAACGGACCGATTTTCAAGCTTGCGAGTTGCATGTGAAGGGCAAAGGAATCGGACAACGATACGATTTCTCTACGTTTATATTGACTTTAGTGGACAACCTTTACAGTACGTATATACTTAAAAATTACGTCACAAAGATACGAGTGTCGACATCGGCCTTTATTTCTGAATAAAATATCATATAATCACTTTGATCATACATATTAAATTAGGTTTACCTATTCCGTTATGCACACGAGAAAGGTAGAATTGCGTAGCCACGTATGATTCTAGAAATTCCACTCTAATGTTAATTACAAACTGGTGTTAAAACAAATGTTATCATCCAGGCTCATGGGTATAATGGTCCGTGTGTAATAAGAGATAAAGTTGGGTAAAAGGCAGGTCTGGAATAGTGGCGCCCAACTGGGCCTCCGGTAATTAAATATATTTACTTAGTTATGACAAGATTACGTATTATGAACGGACTTTAGTGCCCAAGTTTAGGAGAACGGAGCTAATAGATTAACACGTGTACGAATTCGTCGAAGTTTGTAACTTTTCGAATTGCGTGGTCCGAAACTTTTGTTGGTGGGTAGTTTGACACTGCTTTGTTAGCGTTTTCCACGGATTTCGTTTTAAACTTTGATACTAGTCCCTTTATTTCTATTTTGGCTGATTTCATAGGGTTGTTCCTAATATTTTCTACACCAACGCCGGTATGAAATATGACGAAAATCAAAATAGCTTCATGCTGGTATGAGTATATATACGTATAATAAATTAAACTTTGTTGTAGTACAGCGAGTTCGTAACACGAGGCTTCAATTGGTTAGCTATTAATTGGTATCAATATCAGCTCATACTTGTCCATTGGTCAGCCCAAAGTTGTCCAATGGTGTAATACAGTGCTGGCGATAATGATTGGCAGCATAATCATCCTAGTGGAAAAATAAGGAGGTTTCAGAACAGAGTATGCCCAGAGTACGCTGTATACCACTAGGTACACTACGCTGTAGGTAGGTACTAACCTACCTACAGCGTAGTGTTTAACTTTCTCAGTTTGTACAAATACATATTGTACTCGTAATATACCTTAAAACTTACTCAAAGTACTTAAAGCTAGGATACATTATAACGTATATTACAAATAGTTAGGAAACGTAATATCCTGTTTTGTATCTATAATATTGCTGTGATTAACGACTAGAAACTCTGCATTGAGCATACAATAATAATAAACAGACTGCGGTACGAGGAAGCCATCAATCAAACCATAGTATTGTGGGAACGGACATACATAGATAATGCACAATAGCTTAGGGCTTATTCAACGGAACTCGCCTTTGGTTGTATTTACGGACGTAAGGTTCAGATGGACATCTGTAATGGTTGTTGGGAAAGGTTAATATTCGTGCCATAAGTATATCCAAAACTAGCCATTTTCATTTCTCTTTCGAACTGTTTCTGAGTTTTTTCCATAGTTTTGTTTAAACAAACTATTCAATTTGTGGTAGTTCATTTTTGATGTACGATGATTGATTAATTCGTACTACGTATTCGTACGTATTCGTTCGTTCGTTTATTTTTTATTTATTATTATATTATATTCTTGCGGCCTTCACAAGGTCATTGGTCCACCTTTTTTATATATTTATTTAATCCATAATGTTATAGTTTTATTTTTACAATAGCACCTGCCAAACTGCAAAGCAATTTGCCTTGTGGGAGGCCTTCCAACGCTACGTCTTCCCGTACGCGGTCACCACTCCAGAACCTTTCGGCCCCATCGGCCATCTGTTCAGCGAGCAACGTGCCCTGCCCACTGCCACTTAAGGCCGCAAGAATCCGCTGAATGCGGGAAGCACAGAACCGGTCGAAATAGCGGTGCTTTTTTATTTCGGCTGAATTGGATATAATGTATTAATATGAGTCCCTATATAGGAAAACAGTTTGTAAGTCGAGGGTCCCGTTTCCTTGTTGGCTTGTTTATCACATGTGGCTGTTATATGGCTACTGTGCTAGCCATAGATATAAGCTGCAGAGTAATAAGCTGCAGCCTGTTCGTAATTAGTAGCCAACCTATCCGTTCACTGCACGTAGTGTTCTGAATAGTTCGCCAAACTCCGTATTCTGTTCTATACGAAAGTTCTTCGCTGAATACGCCAAAAGCATACCTGCCTGGTTAGTCAAAGTTTTATATATTATGAGGTATAATGCGAAGCTCTGCTGGTTACTCGCTGGTTTGCAGACCGATTCTTGAGCACCAGGTTTCAGGATCAAAACCAGGTACAATTCTGTGAATATCACTACAAACAAAAATCTACAAAAAAATGGTTCATTATTGGCACGACGAATTTCATGTGTATCTACCCTTTATAAAATCGCATCATAATCGTTTTATCTCTTTCGACACCATTAGCTTAAATGATTGAACGTACCTATTGCGTTATTAAATTAGTAAGTAGTGTAGAACCAAACTTTACACAAATAATAATATAAGCATCTCAACTAGGCAACAAGCACAAAGTAGTCCTTTGTTCTCATCAGTTTAATGGTTAATTTGCCGTAATAAGTCCGGAACTTGCCGGCAGTGGCAACACTGAACACGAAATCTTTAATAAAGTTCCACTCGGCTAATTAACTCAATTTTACTTTATATCTTGAGTGATGTTTTGAGCAAACTCGGCTATTTGAGATTGTTTTGAAGGAAATACAAAGTCACAAATTGGTTAGATTCTTCTTAGCGTATCGATGGATGGCGTTGATCCACGCGTCATGTTCGTGAACGGGCGCCGTCGGTTGAGACTGGTCATCTCTTAACTGCCAAGGCTTATTTTTAATCTTATATTTTGAATTGTTTCTTAATTTATGTGTGTTTTTTTTACGTTGTTCTCACATACAGAAGCAACAAGAATAATGTACACAGGATTTTGTAATATCTTGATTTAAAAGAGTGTCCATGGAGTTCCTTGCCCGTTCTTCTCCATAGAGATCTACGTTTTGAAATGGGCAACTAGCTTCAACTTTCTGACTAACTGACCGACTATTTAATTTTGACAATTCAAAAGTGCCTGTACGTGGTTTAATTGAAATAAATGCTTTGAATTTGAAAAAAAAATATTGATGGCAAAGAGGTTAAATATTTTTGACCCAAAATTCAGCTGCGCAAACTCCGCTCGCTGACGCAGTCATAAGTTCATCAAGTGCATATGTGACAGGGCATGCTGCGCAAGATGGAAGGTGGGACATTGTCTGTGGGAGGTGCCGCATATGCACTTGAGACTAGAGCCGTCCGTGAACCCTCATCTGTGGAGACTGTCTTTGTTCCGGCTGCCTTGGGTTCGATGAAAATCTTCAATTAGATAAAAAACACCGTGTATTTAATTTATATTTAACAAACCGTTACAGTGTTTAGAATAATTTGTATCCCGGAAAAACAAAGGGTTCCCACGGGATGGGTAAAGAGGCCGGTGTCTCCGGAATGGCTCAATGGATTAAAGTGAAGCCTTCAGTGTCAGGCACTTACTGTTTACTGCTACAACAGATATAGTAACTCAAAGAGGTAGACAGTTTAAATAATTTAAGGAAGATTTTCACCTATTTGGTGTTTTGATCAGTAGGGTAGGTACTTTCACATACTTGAGCAAAATTGCGATCGTTTGAACCCAATACATAAATACGAAACGAGGGTTCTCGAGATATTAACACATACTTGAACGAGACCTACCTACATATGTCCGTACTTAGGACCACTTAATACGTAGTTGACGCATGCTTCAAGTACTAATGACCCGAGTAATTGAAAACCGGCACTATGCCAATTCAACATGTAAGTACATATACCAATTAGTTAATAGGTAGTAGGTAACTGATGAGGATTCACACTAATTAATTTGCAATCAAAATACGATTAACAGCGCTAGGATATCATAAATTTTTAAACAGAACGGAGTACACGAGCAGTGTCTAAGAAGAGCACCAAGCAAAGAGTTCTTGTAATTTCTTGCAAAAATCGAGTAACGAGCAAAATGTCTTCCTAGGGAGTCCGTCAAGCATTCTCATGTTTATGTTTTGAAAGACTCAGCTTTGTCATAATTCCGTATGAATGCGAGTAATCTCGTATCCAAAATGGAGATTATATTCTGCGACGCACACAAATATTTAACTCTTGTAGAATGCACTTAGAAAAGTGCAATTTTAGAGTTGAGTGAAGGGCTTGTGGCTAAATAATATCAGCCGCACGGGTTGATCGATCAGGTTAAGCTACGCTTGCCGCGGTTGGTCCGTGCATGGGTGACCATCTTTACATACCAAGACCCCTCCGTGCCTCGGAAAGCCCGTTAAGCCGTTGGTCCCGGCTGTCATTCGTGGATCTTTGACAGTCGTTACGGGTCGTCAGAAGCCCGAAAATCTGACGACCAGTCTTACCAAGGGGTATCGTATTATCCAGTAACTTGGTTGTGGAGGTCAGATATGCAGTCGCTCCATGTAAAATACTGGTATTCAGCTGCATCCGGTTAGACTAGAAGCCAACTCCAACATAGTTGGGAAAAGGCCAGGCAGACGATGAGTGAAGGTGACTGAGACGACTAATATCTGCCAATGCGATATTTTGTACACTGAAACAAATAAGCAGCAAATAAAAATGAAAAAACATTAATCTGAACTGCTTTAAACAGTTCCATATGAGCCTAACGTTCAAAACAGTATTTTTTATTGATTCGAAAACAGTTTAAGCTTGAGGCAAAATGTTACCGTCATGACAGTAAACTTTAACGTTTTAAGTAGCTAAAAGGTCACTAAATTAACTATTTTATTCATTTGGTGATATCGTTAAAACCATTTAAAACTTACATTACAGTAATGGTGGTTTTCCTTCTTTTGTTGTTTTTTTCAGTAAATAGTATGTTCATTGGGAAAAGGCTAGGCAGATGATGATGAGTATGTTCAATCATTAAAAGCTACTGTTTTGTCTTTTACTGTTTTACAAACATTTCTTCTTACAGTCAGTAAGTAAGTCTTAATGAAATCGCCTTAATGTGAAATTATTTTTTTTAGTGTAGGATAAAAGTAACTAATCCGGTAGGTAATAACAGCCGCACGGGTCGTTGCCGCGGTTGGTCCGTGGATGGATGACCATCTTTACATACCGAGACCCCACCGTTTGGTCCCGGCTGTCATTCGTGGATCTTTGACAGTTGTTACGTGTAGTCAGAAAGGGTATCGTGTTTCTAGGTTGTGGAGGTCAGATAGGCAGTCGCTCCATGTAAAATATGTATTCAGCTGCATTCGGTTAGACTGGAAGCCGACTCCGACATAGTTGGGAAAAGGATAGGCCGATTGAAAAGTATCTAATCCGTGAGTTACTTGGCGACTAGTACGTAATACAAATTGTAATGTTTTTACAAAACCCAGTCGAGTTGAATATGAATACGGTGGAAAGGCGTAAAGGCCGTCCCAAAACCCAAACTATTGAGACGGATCTTTCCTATTGCGTCAGGGTGCGAATTCCCTTCCTTCGTATTTAGATAATAGAACGGAAAGTCCTTAACGGGCCACTGAATATTAACAAGCTGTTAATTTTACGTGTAATGGAGAAAGTTCATATTCCGGTCGAGATGAAATTTTATGTTTATTTTCAGTTTAGATGTAGAACTACGGTCTGTTAAATGGAAACTTTAACAGAATGAAATTGTGCATCCGTTTCACTGGTTTAAATATTAAGTACCTGGAGGTGGTAAAGCATAAACAATTAGCTGCAATTATTTATTTTATGTGCGGGAAGTTAATTGTGAAAATTAACCCCCTTGTTGTATTCTGACGTGCATTGGACTTTGACTTTGTATCTACTTTCTAGTTATTTCTGAAAGATACTTTTTAGCCGACTTCAAAAAGGAGGAGGTTCTCAATTCGACTGTATTTTTTTTTTGTATATATGTTACGCGATATCTCCAGCAATTGCGAATCGATTTCAATTTTTTTTTAATGGGTATTGTATGCCTCAGTGCAGGTTCCATATAAATTTTATGAAAGGGTGAAAAATTAGGGGATGACTTAATTTAATTGATCTTCACCTACTTTATCTCTTTATCTCCATCAATTGTGGATCGATTTCGAAGATTCGTTTTTTATTAGTTGTAGGAACCAAAACAACTAACTTCCTAAAAAACACTACAAAGTGAAAAATAACTTTAATCCGATATTAAATTTATTTTTCACATTCGATTCAAATAACGAGATACTTGTCACAATCACACAATATTTTTTATAGCCAGACATTAAATATTATGTAAATGTGCGTATAAACCGAGCTTTATCCCCTAGGGAGTTACCATCGAATAACATATCAATATACAATAAAAATATACTTAAAACAACATTATGTAGGAGAGTTACGTTATTTGTATTTATATAGTAGTGTTAACATTACCTGAGTTTGTTTATTACTCACTCCTGTTATTGAAATCGCTGGAGCGTTGAGCTCGTAATAGTTTCAAATTTTCATGCGACTGCTTCAGGGAAATAAGTGAATTAATTTTAATGCAGTACGAGACTGTATGTTTACTGGTTTCTTTTTAATCAACAGAAAAGTATAGTCTCTTTAGGGATTCTAATAAGTTGCGAGTGGAAAATGACACTTTTCATAAAATATACTTAAGCGGCCTTAATACAAAACAAGGTTTATGTTTAGACCCAGGTTTAAACCCACGAGTCATTTATTTATTTAATCTTTTCGCACACAAAAAGATACAAAGGCAGACTTAATGTATTAGGCATTCTCTACCAGTCAACCAAGGGTGGTGAAGAGATTATTTAGATGACAGGTGCTTTGGTTGAGGTGCTTTGTTTGGTTAATTATTGATAATGGTGCTTGGTTTGGTTAATAGTTTTTTTCTATCATTGTTCAGCTATGTTTTTTTTATCATTGATCAGCTGACACTTATATAAATTAGAGAACTTCCTGAACTTAATTGAAAGTATAGTTGAAAGTTAATTAAAAATATCTTGCACAGAATTCATGGATTCATAATGGTTATTTATTTTTATGTTATTATTTTTTTGCATGCTTTCTTCTTTAATAGTTTTTATGCCATCAGCGATCCATACCATAGCGCTAGCGAATAAGTAACTACATACTTCGGAACCCTATTGCGTAACATACTATCAATCTCAATCTGACTCATTTTGAAGATTGCTAAATCCATTACTTCATATGATCGAAAAAAAATTCTGCTCAACAACGTAAATAACGCAATGAATGTTGTTGAACTGTCAAAATGAAAGCCATTGCTACTGATAGTGTGTTACGCAATTACCCCGCTGTTCCATTCGTCAGAAACGAAATAACGTTAACATTATTTTCGAGATATAATTCCCTGATGTACCAGAAAAGGCACCTTCATTTGTTACTTTGACAAATGAACCCGACAAAATGAAGTTATATTAAAGTCTGAAACTGTGCTGATGTCATCAAAACACGTTGAGAAGTTGGCGCACAATTTTCCTCTGCCTTACAAAAGAAACAAGCGAGTCATCACGCCCTGTACTCCCACACACTCGTGAATGAACTACAGGAATCAGACACCGGGTTAACGCGGAGAAAAAGGTTGCAGAAGGACCATTATAATGACCAGTAATAATAAATAGCTACTTAACTAGATTATGTTCCACCTTTTATAGTTCCCATAAAAGCTTGCCTCGTTTGACCCACCCACTCAGACGTGAAGTTACGAAAAATTCTAAGTACGAAGATTAGGTTTTGTGTTGTTTCTCACATTCCAGCAATCATTCTGTTAGTCACGGAAAATGTATTGATATTTGGTATATTACAACGCATCCACGTGGCAAATAGGTTTGATTCATTAATTCAGCTGAAAGACGTCCACTGCTGGACATACTCCTCCCCCAAGCACCGCCACTTCGACCTGTTCTGTGCTTCCCGCATCCAGCGGATACCAGCGGCCTTCACAAAGTCATCGGTCCACCTTGTGGGAAGCCGTCCAACGTTACGTCTTCCGGTAGGTACGCGGTCGCCACTCCAGAATCTTTCGGCCTTTCGGCCCATCGGCCATCTGTTCTGCGAGCAATGTGTCCTGCCCAATGCGCCACTTAAGTTTGGCAATTCTTCGGGCTATGTCGGGTTTCCTTGGTTCTCCTGCGAATCTGTTAATATCTGATGCGATCACGTAAGGAAACTCCAAGCATAGCCCTCTCCACTGTGACATATAGAGACCTAGATATGGCGTTGCATCTTGCCGTACCAACTTGAGAAAAAACATCTTCCTCAAACATTTAGTTCGGTGTGTTAAGCTTGGTTTATTCAAATTCTGTAGGTAAGCTACTAGTTATATAGCAAATAAATTCTCATCGCTGATAAACCAGCAAAAAGTACTTGCAATTTAATCTTTTGTAAAGGTTTTATCGTTATTCTTTACCCACATTATTCTTCTGTTCTCGTCCACGTGACGGCTATAATTTTCCCTTCGAAGTCGTGCCACAGCAGTCCGCTGGAATTGACCCAAATAAACAATAGTTCGTGTTCAAATAACCAAGTCTAGCAACAAAGCTGGCCATGTATTAGCCGGACGGACTCAACTATAGCCATTAAGTTATGTATAAGTAAGTACCTACTGGGCATTACATGGGAATGTTCTGATTGACTTTTGCAAGGCTGTACTGTACCTAAATGGGACACATTAGAATAGGCTATTAGTAAAATTATACAATCAATTTTTATTTTAAAGAATTGTGATGGTTTTACACAACATTACTTGACGCCTGTATTCCTCGAAAGGAAAGGGGGTGGGTGAGGGGAAGGGGAAGGGGGTGTACCTATAGAACATCTACATTTTGCCAGTTATGTTTAGTTTCATGTATAGTCCTCCAGACCGTATTTCGGACATTGCGGCCCATCTCAACGGAGACTAGCTTTCGGTGTGGGAGATATTCTAGTGCACAAGTACACACTTGTGCACATACGTGCAGACACAGGGGCACTCTCTCTTCTCTCACTCTCATAGTCCGATGGGACGGCACGGAGACTATATACTATGTATATTTAGTCCGATGTAATAGGCCATCTAATGGGCAAGCCTATTGCCATCAACCGGACATACCTATTCCAGACTCCGAGCTGCTACTGAGAAATTCCAGATGGAAAATCCCAATAACACTTTGCTTTGCCTTTGGTGATGGTTTTATTATGAATTAATATAATGATTGTTACTTTCAGCCTGTATCTTGCCACTGCTGGGCAAAAACTCGTTACATGACTTTCAGCTCTTGTGATCCAGGGCGAATGGTCGTATTTTGAGTCCAGCTTATCCCGCCATTTTCTAAGTATTAGTTTCATAATGTCTAGAAACATTGATCCCACTTATGGTACCCTAAGATCAGAATTTGATCACACGTATTGTGTACATGTAGTTAATAACACTGATCAAAACTTTTCAAAGTATCGCTTTTGGTACTTAGTTCATTGAGTTTCCAAACAATGAATTAATGTTATATATATCAGAATGTGCCCATAATAGCAAGGAAGGACAGAAATATCTCATTTATTTATAGAATCCTTATTTTATGCGTGTGAGGGGTGCTTTTATCGGAGTAGTAAATATTAATCAAAGGGAAGGATAACACATCATAATTTACCGAATCAAACTATGTACCATAAAACGAAGTGAATGGGGATACAGGGGGAACCGGGACTGAAATAATATTTTTTTATTGCTGAATGTGCCCGCTCTTGACCTCGATCACGTCTGATGGAAAGCGATGGATGAGGTCTATGATGGAACGAGCGTGCCCACAAAATGCCTAAGGCACTGGAACTGCCACGCATTGACGAAACACAGCAGGCTGCTTGACGCCGGACTCCGGTGGCAAACCAGGCGGGCGTTAGCCCTACCACCGCAAGGGAAGAATTGGCCAGTCAAATAAGGTGTTGGGTTTGACTGTCCAGGATGCGCCGAGCGCTCGGTTCAGTTGAGTAACTGGCGGAACAAACTGTGCTACACGAGGAGGCTTCTTCATGCATCCCAAAAATATATAGTTTGTTGCCAAAAAGGACTCTAATGTGTTATAATTAAAATTAACGATTAATTTTCCTTGTTGGCAACAAACTGTCAACGTTAAAATCCATTTTAAAGTTTCGTCCCGATTCACCCCGTTACAATGTATGAGTGGATCTCCACAAATATACGTCTTTCTTTAGAGTGTCATAAAAATGGAAGGTGAACAATTAAAACGCTAAACTTAGGTACCGACTATTAGCAAAACTAATAATATCCAAGTTTAACAAATAATGATAATATAAACAAGAATTTAGGTCGTAAAATTTTCAAGCACCATCCGGAGTACCATTTGAAACTTATTCGGTTACAAAATTACAAAGTTGCACAAAATCCCCTCTTGTCAGATAACTTTATCCCAATTTAATAATTTTGCTAAAATCTCAAGTTTACTTCTGAAACAGTTCCTTTTTTGGTTAACAACGGAATACGTAATGTCGTAGAGACAACGAATTCATTTGTTTCCACCTAATTGAAAGGAAAACGAAAATGTTTTGATTTTATTCGTTTCATCATTTAATTGTCATTAAAAATGAGTCCTTAATTACTTCTACCTATTCCCTTCGGCCCCGACTTACGAGTTGTAGGTCGTGGGTTTGAACCCAGGCAGGCGTATTACTTTGTGTTAATAACTTCATCACCACTGCTCTCAAAACAATGAAGGAAAACATCGTGAGGAAACCGGCATGTCCTACAACCAAACATTCGGAGATATGTGACACAATCCAACCCGCACTGGCCCGCGTGGTGGATTACAGAAAGGAGACCTGTGTCCTAGCAGTGGGAACATTATAGGCTGACTATGTACCTATTCCCTTATTCATAAGCAGTGATGCGATCTCTGATCTCCATTTTTAAGCGACTTCAAAAAAATGAGGAGGTTATCAATTCAGTTGTTTTTTTTATGCTTGTTACCTCTAAACTCCGTTATTTATAAGCCGATTGGCAAAATTCTTTTTTGTTTGAAGGATATACTTTCAGATTGGTCCCATAGAAAGGTCATCAAAATCGGTTCAGTACATAGTTTGATTTTTAAACCAAAATTACTGGTAAAAATTCAAGTAAAGAACATTGTTTTTGTATGTATGTTACGCGATGTATCCGGCAATTGTAAATCGATTTCGACAAATTGTTTTTTTAATGGGTAGGGTGTGCCTCAGGGGTGGTCCCGTATAAATTTTTATTAACTTTGCTTGGGTAGTTTTTAGTTAGCTTCAATAATACGAATTTTTTCCACTTAGTTTATATTGATGATGTTTTAATAGCTTCCCCTGTCACTAATATTTACATAGCGAGTAGTGTTATATGAATTTGTGTGGGGTAGGAATGTACAACTAAAAAAAAAACTACAAACTGAAAAACAACTTTAATTTCGGAAGTCGGTGTCAAAAAACGAAAATGTGAACCCAACGACACCGACTTCCGAAATTAAAGTTATTTTTCACTTTGTAGTGTTTATTTATGGAAATCGGTTGTTTTATTTGTAAAAAAGTTTTCGTAAATATATAACGACTAAGTACAGCGTTCACAACAAATTGGCAATCAGATTATTAATTCGCTATGTAAACCCGATACAAATAACTTCGTATGCTAACATTTGCTTATAATTATAGGACCTTTATGGGCGGAATGGAACCGTAAAGAGACACACGGTAATTTATTTAGTGAAATCAACTTTCCTACGTCATGACGATCGATATTTTGTACTGTTTTATGTTTTGTTTGAAGGCTATCTGTGCTATCGATATAGGCGCATCTTCATTTAGTACCTCCACTTCAAGGCTTGAAGCCATATTTGTAGAACAAATTTTCTCCTTTGCCAAGCGAAGGAGATGTCCTGCGTTGGCAATTTTATTCCCAACTTTTTCTTTTACCAAGAAGTCTACCTTCTATAATTGCCATAATTAAATGTTGATAAAGTCAGTATCTGTCGGGTTTCTGAACTACACAACGGTTGGTAATTTAATGGCAGTAGAGAATTGTTTTCCGCATAAAAAACAGATCCTGTTTTTCACAATAAATAAGAGTTCACCAGAACAATGCAACATTTCATTACTGTTTCATCATCTGCCTAGCCTTTTCCCAACTGTTACTGTTTGTTGTTCAGATTTAAATTCAAATTTAATTTTTGTATAAAGGTGTTTACACATCGGCAACTCTGAGTGGAATACACAAACATTACAGACTTAATTGCCGTGACATATTCACACAACATCTGAGTATTTGATACGCGTTTTCTGGTGGGTACCCACTTTAACATTCACGTGGACTAAGTAAGAGGGTTTTGGGTGTCTAATATTTTCATGCCATGCCATTGCCATGTTTTTCCCCTATCAACGAAAACGTAACCACATTCATTACAAACTTGCGGCTTGTAGTGAAGCTATTATATTATAACAAGCAGATGCTTAGGTTCCTTTTTTCCCGTCTGTCTGTCCGTCCGTCTGTCATAGGGCTGTATCCTTTTTTACCGTAATAGGTAGCCAGTTGATCATAGACAATTTCTGTGTATTTCCTGTATCAAATAATAAAAACAAGGTTTACTATTTTGGTTTTTCCCATATGATGTGCTTCTCGAGCAAGTCAAAGAAAGATGAAGAAATCAAGAGTGTCCTCACTTGACACACAAGATTGTTGATATTTGGGATGTGGACACTACGGTAATTGTACCTACCGACTTGTTATGGCTAATGGACTAACGGCCAAGAGCCTCGACAACACCTGAAGGGCTCTTGTTAGGCATTTGCACAAAGAGCTTGAGACAGAATGCCGCGCTTCATGCAGGGAGGTTTCTGTATCTGGAACTATGTCTTTGTTAGAACCTTGTTCTCTGTGCTGGTCTGCTACTGTTATATATTATCTGCCTAGCCTTTTCCTAACTATGTATCCGGTTAGACTGGAAAACCCCAAGTCGGCTTCCGTCGGCTTGAGATGTTTACACAATTAGGTACACAAGTCATACACGCTCGCCGTGCGAACCTACGAATAAAATGATATACCTAGAATTACAAAAACAGAAGAAATAAATCTGAAGTTGTCAAGTACACTAGACGAAGTGTGTTGTATAATATTGTAATAAATCTCGTTCTTGAAGTGAGACGGTACTTCGAGCCACTTCGGACACTTGAACACAGGACTCGTCTCTTACAAATTATTCTTTGAGGACTTGTCTCTAGAGTTGCGAAGAATTTCTGTATTAAGACTGGAACTATTTTGGAAACAGATATAATATTGCAGGATTAAAACTGACACCGTATTGGTACTTAGTTCGCGGTTTCGCTTGCTAGCTTACCGGTAATGATACCTATTATCGCTGACAAACAGCTACAGTTTCGAAGCTCCAATTTACGTGTAAGTGAGGCTGCAGACTATAGAGCAAATATAATAATATATGTTACAAAATCTATACTAATATTATAAAGAGGTAAAATTTGTTTGTTTGTAAGTTTATATGTAGGGGGTAATCTCTGGAACTACTAGACGGATTAAAAAAAAATCCGTTTGGATTTGATAGCCCAATTCTTGAGGAAGGCTATAGGCTATTTACCATCAGGCTATGACCCTTAGATGCCGCGCAAAAAGAAAAAAAAGTCAGAAAGAACGCTAAGCGAAAACGAAGTGATAGCGCGGGCAGGTGATACAATGTGACGGGGTGGGTCAGGAGAACAAAAAATATCACACTGACGAAGTCGCGGGCAGAAGCTAGTAGTGCATAAAAGGACGCCTCACACCACTGTCCATCGTCTTGACATCAATTTTAGTCTCCTTTTACAACTCCCGCGGAAACAAAAGAACGCCCTTCCTTGCCATCAGTCCACACAGGATTTTGTTACTTATTAGCGAACAGTCTTAAAATAATATGTACAAATATGTAAAAAGGAGGGGACATAACCAAAGGGCATTTCAAAATTCGTCCGCTTCGCTGTCAACAGGAAAAGTGCCCAAAAGGCTGGCAGAATTGCCACGTTGTATGACAATGCTGATTCTTTAGCCAAAAAATAGGCCAGCCTTCTGGTCACGTGAAGAGTGGACTCACCGCTTGGCGATGTCTCGAAAAACTAAGTGGGTACTCGGACCCCATTGGCCCTAGTGTCTAGATCCCAAACGGCTCGAATATGTAAGTAAAACATTGTAATATAAAAATAATCTTTATTAGCTACATTTTTTGACTATTAACAATAAAAATCCCGTTTTACCTACCACAATATTGACGCTGGCCAATTTTCATGCAAATGAAAGTCACGTGAGGTCTGTACCGCGGGATGGCCTAGTGTTTGCATATTGAATATAACCGCAGTATCACTGTGCTCCTGTTTGGGACACAATGCGGTAAAATTCGTTGCACAGAGTGCGAAAGTCTGTGAAACAGAAAACTAGTTTGTGCCTACTTTTGTTCACGATAAAAAGTTAAATACCGCACTAATGTAGAAAGTAGAAAAGTGTCGCAGATAGGATGGGTTTTATAATTATGTTAGTTAGTTAGTTGAATGTTCATTATTAGCTACACATATACAGGCTGTATCAGAAAGGTGTGGTCTAAATTATGGGTGTGGTACAGAGCATCAAACTGAACAACTTTCTCCATGGGACCCATATCGTATTCGCGAAAAAATAATCAGTCATCCTATAAAAAACTTCAATACTTACACAACGCAAATGTAAGGGACGACTGATATTTTTTTTGCTGAAAATTTTTATTTACCTACAATTGAAGATAATTACTAAACATTAAATTATTTAAAGTCATGTTTTATTTACACAACATATTATATACCTAATATGGTTAAGACATTTGACACAACATAAAAAACAACAAAAGTATATCTACATTCACAGATTTTAATATACTATGTCCAGGTACAATATATTCCTACCATTTTGATGTTTTTTATTGATAAATTATTATTATTATTAGATATGTCTATTTTTCCACATTAAAAAAAAAAAATCTTGAAAATGTGCTAATTATTATATTTTGGTATAGCGCTGCCTAACATAACATAACATAATCAGCCTATACTGTTCCCACTGCTGAGACACAGGCCTCCTCTCGGTTAGAGGGAGTGGGCCGTAATCCACTACGCGGGCCCAGTGCGGGTTGGCAGATGTCACATGTCTTCGAATTTTTGGTTCTAGGACATGCCGGTTTCCTCACGATGTTTTCTTTCACCGTTTTGATTGTTTTTAGCGTTTTACCACCGTTTTTAGCGCTGCCTATATTAGTAGAATACTAGAATCTCTAGAGGCTCATATGATTGAAAACGGAATTTCAACTTTAAATTATAAAAGGTTAAAATAAACAGATTTTGGGTTAGAAAATGGTACCTACTTATTCATTGTTTCTAATTAATACAGCCATCATTTAGCTTATAATAATATTAAAACAAAGCATCGCATACGGTTTCCAACTTGTAGTTACGTAAACTGGCATCCTCTGATACAGGATTTCAAT
Organism: Hydraecia micacea; assembly: GCA_914767645.1. Lineage (NCBI taxonomy): Eukaryota > Metazoa > Arthropoda > Insecta > Lepidoptera > Noctuidae > Hydraecia > Hydraecia micacea. The sequence continues at coordinate 11,601,561 of OU611783.1, read as the reverse complement.
CAAGTCATACATAGGCTGAATAATGCCTGACCATTCCAGCCAACCAGACGCAATTGCTTTCGAGATTAGTGCTAACAACATGATAACTACGATAAAGTACTACTTATGTACTCTTTTTCTGCGTCATATTTTCGCAAATAAACGTATTTTCTTTCCTTATTTCTTACGCAAAACTGCTAATAATGTCTGCTTTCACGTCAAATAATCTTATTTCTGGATTAAAATATGCTGAAGTAATAAACCAAGAAGAGAACTTAAATTCTTTAAAGCGCGTTGTTGTATTCATGTAATCTCGGTTAGGTTACAATTTCGTTAAGTTTCATTCGATCATAAATTAAGATCCAATTTGTATCCGCAAACTTCCTAAAGTGTTCAAATCTAAGCTCGTAAACACCCCATTATTTTCAAGATGAGTGCGTTCAACACGATACCGATCAACGATACCCGTAGCAATAAATACTCAATGAAATAGTTCCGATTCGAGACCTCTGGTCCATGTAAAGAGGTTATCGTACCGCGTGCAGTGGCCTTTACTCGATATCCGTACTAGCGATCGAATAGAATGTACTACATATGTTAGCTTTTTGTATGAATACGAGTCGGATAAAAGCAGTCACGTACAGTGCCGGACAAAAGGCAGCATTATATCCTGTTTCTATAAAAAAATGAAGGGCGGAAGTATGGTCCAAGGTTTTGAAATATGGTACAGCGAAACCACTAGGAAGTGGTGAAGGGCGGACGTTTTGGGGGACTGTCTTTTGTAATTTTGACGTTCGAACAGTGCTGATTCTCAGCCTAGTTTAAATAAATGACTTTTGATTTTGATTTTTAACAAACTCAGATTGGCACAAATTTTTCACGAAACTGAACCTATGAAATTCTGTACGTAAACAGTCAAGGATTATAATCATATCTACATACCTGATTAATAATAATAATTAATAACCTCTCAGAATATTCGGGGACCTACTTCGAGTTGGTACTGCGCGATTATGTGTCCTAAAAGCTTAAAATATGATACCTACTTGTACATAGTATACCGCATACCAAATAAAAAATTCTCTTTACAAAATTGCCATGGCATTTTGTTTTTTCTTTTCCAAATCCTTCACGGAGTCACGGCAGCCATTTACTTTACAAAACATTTCATTTTAATCTTGCCGTAAGAATTTCGGCGTTTTCTTCTCTCATTCTCAACTCATGAAATGCCTTCACGTAATTTAATTAATGGTATCAAAATTAGAATTGCACGTTTCTTCAATATACAAGCTGGTCGATTCTGTAAAAATCTCACCGTGAAAACTTACGTGAAGTGAGTTTGTATTCTACGATTGACACTTAATTTTTCACAGTGAAATTTTTACAGATGGCTCTGCTGTACACATTATAGGCACCTACACCAAAACATTTGAGAAAATTCTAAGGGACTTGCAATAAAATGGAACGAACTGAATCAATAGTTCAAAATCAATTCAAATATTAAAGTTTTCCTTTTTTAATTTTTATTAGTCATTGTCACAAAAAACAACAGGAATATTGTTAATGTGGTTATTAATAATAGAAATTAAAAAAGGTCCTCTAGGGATATAAACATGTTCAGAGGGGCAATTCTCGTAATTTTAAGAACGTTCACTATCTGATCTCAGTCTCAATCTGTCGTAAATACTTCTAAAATCCCCACATTTTTGACATTGATAGTCGCTGAGATGAGATTGCGATTAGATTTTGAACGTTTTTAATTAAGGAAATTGGCCTTCTGTATCTAAAAGATTTATTAAAGGGAAATTATTATTAATTCTTAATGTTAACAATGGAGATGTCTAAAAACTATATTGGATCGATGCCCTTAAGACTCGTTACAGATGTATTTTACAATCTAAAATATATATATATATATATATTATATACCTACAAGTGTATAATAAAAAAAGGAAAAAAAGAAAAAGACAGGAGCTCATAGGGCATCAAAAAATTCGTCCGCATCGGTGTCAATGGGATAAGTGCCCAAAAGGCTGGCAGCATTACCACGTTGGATGGCAATGCTTATTCTTTGGGCTAAAAATAGGCCAGCCCTCTGGTCACGCGTAGAGTCAACCAACTGCTTGGCGATGTCTCGAAACATTCGATGAGCACTCGGACCCCAAGGCCCTAGAGTTTCAACCCCAACCTTCTGTATTCTTTATAATTTAAGTTTGATGTTCAGATGTTTTTATAAGCTAAGCGCAAATCAAAGCCGCGGCGCGGCGGGCAGCAGCGCCGTGCATTGCATAATGCGCCAAAGCACATTAAGGTGGATCCACACATTGCGAGGCATGCGCTCCGCACGGCGCACAACGCATGCCTCGCCAAGTGTGGACCTGTATATTCGTGGCGAGGCATGCGCTCCGCACGCGCGAGGGCGAGCCAACGTATGTCGGCAAATGCTTCAAGATCAAAGTGCCTCAGTGCGAGCATTACGTTAGGTGTGGACGTAGCCGCGCATGCACGTTCGAGGCGTGCGCCGCGTAGAATATCAACGCACGCCTCGACTGCGAAAATGAAACTGCGTTTGCTCGGGCCAAACAGCGCGCAGCGCATGCTCGGGCCGATCCAACCCACACAGCAGCAGTCAAGATGGCGCCTTTGCATCGCGTGCGCGTATCCGCTGCTGCTTTTATAATTATTAATTCAATTATTGAAAAGAAAAGGAAAGAAAACGCCATACGTCTTCTTTTTTATTTTTATTAAAATAATGATTATGTTTAGGATCCCATAATAATCTATTACTTTCGTATAATAAAACTGCTTTTCTTAACATTTCTTTGTCGTTCATAATGCGCGCGTACATCCGCAGCGAGGCGGACACAACCATCCAAACGCAACGCACTGCTCGCAATGAGCCGGCCGCCACACGGCGCACAGCGAATAGCGCGTGTGCGGCGCACACGCGCTGTGCGTTGTGCGCCGTGCGGAGCGCATGCCTTGCCAAGTCTGCGCGCCTACTTGCCTCGAGCATTTGCTTCGCACGCGATGGCTCGACCCGAGCATATGTTGGTATAATTTGTCAACACGCACGCCTCAAGCCGAGGCATGCGTTGTGCGCCGTGCGGAGCGCATGCTCGCAATGTGTGGATCCACCTTTAGGAGCCGCGGCAGGCCGCACCTCATCTCCCCCTTAATTCATAAACGTTACTTAAAGTTAAATAGTGATTAGCGACTGTTCAACCATACATATGTCGCGGCCAACTGGTTAAATTAGCCGTTTAGTTAACCGCCTGGCCTGTGGAAGTAGTGCTCGCCTCGCTTCGCTCTCTCGGCTCGCACGCGGTTGATCAAAGTTCTAACTTAACCAAACCTATTTGGTCGGGGTGCCCTGGCTTAGTTACTGCGACCAAATTCGGCTCGCGCATGATTGGTTACAGTTCCAACCTAAACTATAATTGAATATCATTCAGGCCGTTAGTTGAATCGCCGCCGTTTAGTTAAAAGGCTAGGCGGTTAACTAAACGGCTAATTAAACCAGTTGGCTGCGACACATACATATATATCACCTTAACTGGTGACGTTTAAACGTCAAAAATTTCTGATTTTAACTGTTTCTACTATAATATAATGAGGCTCACGCACATTTGGGCGGGCCGCACCGGACCGCAACGCATTGCAAAACTCCTCCGAGATCACTTTCGTAAATTTTGTATGAACCATCTCACACAACCTTCAGGCGGGTCCAAATGTGCGCGAGTTTAATATTCCGCAATGCTACACATTTCTGGGAATTGGCATTTCATTAGACAGATGCAGCTGAATAAATTAAACGTTCTTTATATAACTGCAGTATAATTAAATTAAATTCTCTCCTGTAGGGAAATTTGCAGGATGACTTCTTCCCTAACATACTTGCTTAAAATATTTATTTTATGTAGCTACGTAGGTATGCAAGGCATCTTTCTTCGCGAATTTAAATTTAATAGGAATCGCAAGGAGTTATTTTTTTACTAATTATTTTTAAAACTACAAAAAACTTTATTTCTGTAATGCATACGTATCTTAATTTAAGGATATTTTTTTTTAATAATACACTGGAACACAGGAACTAATTCTTAAATCGAATGCAGATGAGGGGTAAGACCTCTCTGCACATTTAATGATAGTCTCACGAGAACCCGTACGAACTACGTTAAGAAAAGATGTTTAATAAATTATCTACTATATTAAATTACCTAGTAATCATTATTAGAGAAATAAACACCTCGAAATATTTTCAAATCTTTAAAACTAAATTAAAATCTTATATTATCGACAAGATCTGAGGCCTGCCCTAGTTCCTGCCAGGGTCGCGGGTTGTTAGACAGCGTTACCGTGGCCCCTGGCACAGGCAACTGAAGGAACACGGGTGGTTTTAGTCAGTAAAAGTCTGACACGCCCTACCGCTCCGCCCAGAGTGGGAGAAGTTATTTGATAATTTTCCGCAAAAAAAAAAAGGCCTGCCCTAGTTAAGTTCTTATTCTACACGCGTTAATTTATTTTTGTTTCGCAAGAATCCCTTACTGCCTTGTTATTTTATTTACCTACAATGCCTTGCTATTTAATTAAGTTTAATATCTTATATTATTTATGTTGAGTTGAATATTTTTTATTGTTCCCCTTTGAGCACCAAGGTAAAATATTGATTGGTGCTCAAATGGGAATACCTTTGGTGCTCTAAAATTAGGTGCTCAAACGGGAATACTCCTGTTTCTTGTATGGGTCTCCATACAAGAAACGTGTTTTTGTTTTTAATTTTTATTATTTTGTTGGCAATAGAAGAGTGAAAATTTCAACTGTCTACCTATTACGGTTCATGAGATACAGCCCGCTGACGGACGGACGGGCAGACGGATGGACAGCGGAGGCTCAGTACTAGGGTCCCGTTGGCACACTTTGGGTACGGAACCGTAAAAAAATTGTCTATGGTGGTGCGATCGCACCTAGAAGATAACTTCAAGGTTTTGTAAAAATAATTCTGAGTCCTTCCTTTTTCCTCCTCAACTGCCTTATAGCCTAGACATTTCACAGTTATTTTACCTCTGACAGCAGCAACCCAACATCAACTTTATCTTTGTTATGATAAAGATCACTGGAATATGTAAGGATCGTAGCAGATGGCTTTATGTAGTTTTTGCCTACCATGGGAAGAGGGCTTGAGTACGTACGTATGTAATAAAGATCACTGTGATCTTGACAGTAATGCAAAATCAGAGGTAAACTGAAAACTCTTCATGTTCACCTTACATATTATAATTTTATGTGTAACTGGTTGACCCGGTGAACTTCGTACCACCTCAGAATCAGTAAGAATGAATGTATGAGAAAATTTTTTCGTGATTTTTTCCCATGTTTTATAGTTATTATTCTTCTATTCGGGGCAGAGACAAATCCAACAAATTAAAGATCGTAAAAATCTGTCCAGCCGTTCTTGAGTTATAAATGGTGCAACTAACCCGACTTTGTTTAATTTATATAGATGACCTTGTCATTATTACTTAGTATAAATCGATTGTGATTGTTTGCAGGTGCGGAGAGGCGCTCGGTAGCGTCGCGTGCGAGGCGATGATCGGCCACACGGGTCGGCCGCGCGCTCACCATGCGACAGCCGTCGACCGATGTTAGTATCTCACCATTACCCATAATCATTATCAACCACCATAGACTATTCATTCTTAGCTAGCCTTTGACCTCTCTTTGGTACCAACAAAGCTTCTACTTTTGTTCCTTGGACGCCACTCTGTCTCAACGTTACTCCATCTGTCAACACCACGCCTTGTCAAAGGTCCAGCTCTATACTATTTGGGGATTTAAGGCTAGTTCCCAAGGCAACGTAAACAGTTGCTCGCTTCGCGCGCACCTGGAGACCCTGCAATCAAACATACAGTTGTTCAAGCACGCTTTAAAAACTAGAGAATGTCCGTATACAGTTCAGGTGCAGTGAATGGAGGCTAGGCTAGAAACTAGGCTAACATGACACTGTTTGCTGATGTCAGAATTTGGAATAATGACATTATTATCATTATTCTTCATAAAACATTGGTTTACTGGCCACTATAAAAGGTAATTTTGATTAAGTTGCAAACTGCTCATAAGATACGTGTATCAAACCTTTAATAAATCGATTTGTACCGTGATATTTGGTAATCAATCATGATCTACTCATGTAATGGATTATTACTGGTAGTAGTGGCAGCTATCAAAATATTGAAATATTGGAGAGTACTCAACGCTCCCTACCTACGTATTAGGGAAATAAGGACGTGCGTACTACTCCAACACCACGTCTATAATAATTGCATGTGATGTAATCTACCTTTAGCTTCTTCGTTCAAAGACTCGGTATCGGAATGAAAATCTTTATTTCAATGGAGCTATTATATATTTAGAAAGGCTGTATTACACACAATTCTTACGGTTCTTTCCCTCGAAAAAGGAAAACGGAAAAGTCGATTTCCTCTGGAATCGAGTAGGTATAAATAATACAGTGCTTTCACTAGTGTGTTGTATCATTTAAAACCTTGAATTTATGGTATTCAAATACGTTCAAACAACGTTTTGTTTGTTTGTTTTATTCAGCATTGGTTAAGAATTTGGTTACAAAGGTCAAATAGGTGTAAAACGTGTTTGTGAAGCCCAGTTTTCATGGGAAACAAAAATTGCATGTAATTGTTTCTGAAACCTGTTTTTGTGTAGCTGGAAATATGTTGCTGGCAACATGGACTATTGCACTGTTTCTGGCCACATGAAGTTGTGCAACATTGTTCCCAGCAACATTTTACTTAAAACAGCTCCACCATACCTACTTATCCAAACTAATATTGTGACATCGCGTTTCCAGACGGTCGACAAAGCAGTATGGACGGAGGAGAGCGGCGCGGCGCGGTTAGAAGCGGTGCTCGTCGCGCTAGTGGAGCGCAAGGCACGTGCGCTGCACGCCGAGCAGTCACGGCGGCGCGCGCGTCATCCGCTTTTGCTGCTACTGCGAGACCCCGTGCCCGACGGTCAGTAGTTACATGACACTACACGCTTGTATTCTGAGTAAGTCAGAGGTTTACAGTACACCCACATTTCGACAGTTAGGTATGGTTAAGTCCCATATATGGAACACATTCAGTGGACACACGACACACTTAAAATAGTGTTTCGAGCTCAGAAAAAATGCTTACTCTCAATTTGTGTAGCGCACCCATTGGACAGTTGTGTTTCACTATTCAAAAAACTTAAAATACTGCCACTTCCAGCATTATACATTTTTGAAATTTGTATCTTTGTACACCAAAACAGACATGTAATTGACTTGTTTAAATGATGTTGTATCCAGACCCAGCCGTAAAGTGCATATGCTTCCTAGGCGTAGAAATAAATGGTTTTCTAATGCCTAATGTATACTGCATGTCCATTACTGTTTATAACAAATTACCTGGTGACTTCAAAACTCTCAGCCTCGGAACATTTAAATTATTTAACTTTCTTTTAAGCCAATGTTATTACTCGACTGAAGATTTTTTGAATGAAAAATTAATCTAAATATTTGATATTATTGCCTATACATAATATTTTATCTCCTTGACCTTATTGAATTTTGACTTATTATAATTAATCTCTTTTACAACTATTGTCCAATTTATTTAAATTATAATGTAATGGTACCTATAATTTTACAAACCATATTTGTACGCCAGAAACGGCAGAATATTATGATCGTAATACATAATGCACATAACAACTTTGTACAATATTCTGACAAATAAATGCATTATATTCTATTCTAATACATTGGAGCCTTTGCCAGTAACACAGATTCAGACTCGGGCTGCTACTAAAAACTTTTCACAAATCTATACATATAACAGTATTCCCGACAGTCATATTATTTTTACGTAAATAGCGCTATGGGAAATAGTTTAAAATAGCCGAAAAAAGTGTGGTCCTATTATAGACCCCTCTGGCAACCTGTATCTAAATAATTAATTATCTGGTTTTACCTACAAGATAAACGATTAATGAGCAGCTGCTAAACTTTATTAACATAAATATAGTGCTACTTACATATAAATGTCGCAATGGGTTTAGCATAATAATATTAAAGTCATGATCGACCTTATCGAAGGTTTTTACCAAATATAACAAAGCCAATAAAATTGAATGACAGTATTTTAAATTAGGTAATATTAAAAATAAATGTCTGTATGTTATTTTTTTAATTCAGAGCAGGTTATTTATTATTCGCAAGTGATAATAAATTACTTCAGGAAACTTACTGCATCTAAATTCTAATCCACAGTTTTATCAAACTGAATACTCATTTCCTCGATACGATAATATCCACTATGGGATAACGATAGAAAGCTAGGCTGTTACGGGAATACTATCTTAATGGTTGAAGTTATGGTTATAGCCCTTTACATGTTATCTAAATTGCCATGTAGAAACTATCAAGGTAGTGTCCATATCACTGCTTTTATAGCAGTTTATTAAATCGCTTAGGTTGCAGGGGTTATTAAAACACGAGTGTGAGTTATCACACGAGTATTTTAATACCTAGTTACGTGCAGTATCACACACCAATAAATAATATCGTAATAATTTATGGCGCCCAAATCCAACATTCCACCCGCGGGGGTACGCGCCACAACAGCAACCAATCAGTTGTTGCATGCTATGTTATATTACTTTGAAAGATTTTATTTGCACTGAGTATGTAGGTATATGTGCTGTAACCTAATACTGTAAACCTTTGCTCGCTAATATAATAATTTTACTGAAACAACCCACCTATTTAGGTTTCTTATTCAATGTTATTTTCTGTTTTCTTTTCTTTATCACTGTGCGGGTCACTAAACGCCCCCAGACTTATATTGGGTCTCGTTGAGTGAATTTCAATGGGTTAACTACAAAACTACAATAACTCACTTCCCCTTCCCTATTTTCACAACTCTTAAGCGATCAATCAACTTTGTTGGATGCGATAGTGTAATCATTTTCCGCTGCTGGACAGAAGCCACTACCAATTGTCACTACAATCGGTCATCCGCGTTCTGAATCCATCTCGTAGTACAGTTTCATCCATCAATACACCCTAGGACTATCCATTTTTTTTTTTTTTTTTTTTGTAGCCTGTAGTGTCTCACTGCTGGGCAAAGGCCTCCCCCAAATCCTTCCAGGAACTCTTTTCCCGCGCCACCTCGAACCAGCGCTCGTTGTACGCGTCCAGGTCATCTCGCCATCTCTTTCTAGGCCGGCCTCGGCGGCGCCGTCCATCTTCAGGCACCCATTGTGTGAAGATTTTTGCCCAGCGGTCCTCGTGCATACGGCTGATGTGAACCGCCCAATCCCATTTGGACTATCCATAATTGGTCATAATACAATCTTTCTTCTCATCGTCTCGATATTAAATAGATTCAGACAATGTCTAAAACAATGTGTTTGTTTTCATTGCAGAGGAGGCTTCAATCATCGGCAGTCCGGGCGAAGAGCTACCATCGCATTGGTGCGAGCATGAGATCGCTAGACATAAGCGTAAGAAACTTAAACTGCAAACCCGACGTAGGTAAGGAAAACTTGAATATAAAAATGCAAATCTCGCGCACTTTCCTCACTGAGCAGTGTTGGCCCAGTGGTAACGGCCATGACTTATGAGTTTTAGGTGGTGGGTTCGAATTCAGGCAAGCGCTTCACATTGTGTAAATAATTTCATCACCACTGCTCTCAAAACGGTGAAGGAAAACATCGTGAGGAAACCGGCATGTCCTAGAACCAAAAATTCGAAGGCGTGTGATAACTACCAACCTGCACTGGCCCCGCGGAGTAGATTACAGCCCACTCCCTCTCACTGAGAAGAGGACTGTGCCCCAGTAGTGGGAAAATTATAGGCTGATTATGCTACACTTTCCTCTAGAAGCAGTAGATAAAGCTGCTTGTGACTTAGTTAATCTAGAGAAGTTCTAGTTACTTTCATGTCTATTTCTGTTATAAGCAGTACAGCTATGAGTGAAATTAGAGGCACGTGAGGCCTATTAAATTAAATTTATTCACTCTCAAGTTAACAGCGAATGGGAAAAATAAAAATACCTCTGATTGCAGTACCTGTCTGTATATTATATTAGTTTCTTTCAAGTTTGCTGATCAGTTTTGTGCCTATAAATATTAAAAAAAATGTGCAATAGGGCAGAACGCCGCTACCCGTTTCAATCTGGCTTAAAAGGTCTTAAAGATTCTGAATTAATATAAGTATTTAAAGGTACATTTGTAATTTGTTCACCAGAGAAATGGAAATCCCCGAACAGCTGGAATTGGAGCGGCGCCGTCGTCGACGCAGACGCCACCAACAAGTTCACGGACAGAAGCCGAAGAAACATCGCACTTTGCTCGTCTCGGCTATTGACGAACAGGCTAAAGTTATACATGTAAGTTCACGTTGGCACCGTCTTGGTCAGGTGGACATGTCGTCACCGATTCAAAATGCTGATGGACTGATAATTTGTAGAAGTTTAAGCTATTTTTTCTTGAATTTGAACCCAACGCGTCGTTACGTCGAAGAGGCTCTTCCGGTTTTCCGAACAAATGAGTGATGCTGAGTATTCCCGTGACGATCGCTTTCTATTAGGACAGTCACAACTGCAGTAATTACATAAACCGTCTGCTAAGCGTAACAGTCTTTCTTATGTCATAAATATATAGAAACAAAAGGGAAACACATTTCAACTAACAACAATAATCGTTGCTATTGTTGTCGTCTACAAATTGCTTTTCCCGCCATTCACACAACAAAAGTTTTGTTCAAGTTCTGAAAGACGAGGTAGCTTCCAGTTTCTTGTTCTATGCCTGCATAGTAGCGCCATCTAGTTGGTGAATATCAAGTTGCCTTAATACATTTACTACTCAACTGCAAACCCCTAAAACTGTTTAAGTAACCACCCGCTAGATGGCGTTTATTGAAATAAGACGAAGGAGGTTAAAAGTTTTCAGCACAGGTGGCGTTACTTTACTATATGGGACTTGATGTTAATTTAACAATATTAAAAAAAAAGTAAATTAAAATACTGAAACTTAACATGATTTTTATATATTTCATTAATGCAAGGTACAAAAGCAAATGTAGATCTTATTCAAACTACTAATTAAGTACCTTTTTCCAAAACATAAATCGCTCTTCACATTTATTTTTTATTAGCCACAAATGTCCCACTGCTGGGCAAAGGCCTCCCTACTCTTCTTTCACCTCTCTCTGTCCAGAGCTGCTATGGACCAATCTTTATTAAAGGAGTCCAGCTCATACTTGTACTATATCCAATATGTTTATGATTATACTCTAAAGTTCGTTTTTTAATCCCAGATACTAATCTGACATTTTTAAGTCTTTTGTGTTTGACGTTTTTTTTTTAGTAAGTATAGAAGTTTGACATTACACCTGTCAAATTAGTATCTGGGTTTAAAAAACGAACTTTAGCTTAGACCTTGCTAAGCCTTCAATGATCTTCATTAATAAGAGCTCATTTTTGTCACAGGTACTGGACCCTGACGAGCTACCCCGCCGCGCTCGCTACACGATCATGGTGACGGCGTGTTTGCTGCTCTTCCTCTGTTTACTGCTGGTTGGAGTCACGCTGCGAATGGCGCCCCTGATCGACGACATGGGTAAGTACCTATTATATAAGGTTGAAAAATTATAGGCTGATAATAAATGATGACAGAAGGTACAGTGGAACAAGCTACATACGGGGTGGCAGGGACGTTGCCGCGCAAACTATAATCATAAATTCAGCACATCATTCTAGACCCCTAGTCTTCCTAGTTCCCTAGCGTAGGAAGTGTTATGAGTTATAAAAAAAAATGCTGTTTCATAGAAAAGGGTTAAAATCTTCAGAACAACTATTTTTTTATATAACCGGCGAAATCTTTATACGATCTAAACTCCATTTACTATAGCATTAGACAGAAGTTAAAAAAGGCTCTTTTAGGGGCACACTTTGTAATAAAAGTACAAACAAACATTATTACAGTCAAGATTGATGTGGAGTTTAATATAATCAATTTAAATAACAGCAGTCACACTTAATTGTACTTATTTAACCTATCTACCTTCTGAAATTACAAGGCTTTCATTTAATATTATTTAGTTTTTACATAAAATATTGTCGTGTCAATGTTTAAAATCTAAAAGAAGCAGGGGCGGAAAGTACCGGGAACGTTTTTCATGTCACTATAACTCTACCAAATCTAAAATATTACCTATTCCCTTCATAAGTTGTGGCAGCACGTGTTTTTTTTATTTTGTCGGTTTATGTGGATACTTATGAATGTTATACCTTTTCTTGTTGTTATTGCTGAATTTTCGTGGTTTAGTTGTTATTTGTTTCATTTCATCCAAGCATCGTGACGAGTAGATAAATAGAATATGCTTTATTGTATGCCATACATTGTTACTTACAAAAAAAGCACATACATTATTTATTAAAATTGTTTGAACTTTAACTTGAAAATAAAAGGTTTCGTAATCCTGCTTCTGCGAGCCTCTTTTTTCTAATGTTATAATAAATGGAGTATAGAATCATGTGAAATGAATTAATGGTTATACTTTGCGCGTCAATTCCGATCGACCGTTTGCGATCCCTAACAGCCTGTATACCAAAAAGGTTATTGCTTTTGTAGCATCAAAATCTAAGTTGTATTGTGCACTGTATGAAAAGCTTTAGACGTACGATTCAGTCTGGTAGTATAGACAGCAATACGTTTATTTTTCAGCACTATTGACTTTAATTATTAACTTAACGAGAGACAAACTATACAGTATACAGCGTGCCAGGCACATCGACACGGAACCTGTTACCATGAATTCAGTATCACTCTTCAATGTATACTATAATTGCCTTTATTGTTTTAGCGTCAAACTGTAACTTCTGCATGCCTATTGGTAAAATATGGCTGAACCTATATGTTATCAATTTATAACCATATTTGCCAACCACCCATATTTGTAAAATAAATACATGATTCTAAGCCTCACTGAGCAGAAATTTTCCGTATTTATTTTTTTAATTAGCTCTTCCATACATTTTGACAGCGTAGGTATGAAAGAGCAGATTTTTTTTATGGAAACAAATGACAAATTTCTACGCTGAATCAGGTGCTGAATTCATAGTTACAGTTTGTGCGTCGATGTCCCTGCCACCCTGTAGGTGTTCAAGGTCAATCTTGTGACCCAAGCCAAGTGTCGCACTACCTCCTAAATTAAACCCTTACGACTAGGGGAAGGTATAGGGTGGGCTATAAATAGCCTAGATCATAGGTGTCCGTTTCAGTACACTTCAATAACTCTCAGTGTATTACTTTGTAGTAACATACTGACGGCACCTTTGGCGCGATTTTGGCACAAGTTTAAATTCCTTACTTTCTTATCATCATCTGCCTAGCCTTTTCCCGACCATGTTAGGATCGGCTTCCAGTCTTAACGAATGCAGCTGAATACCAGTATTTTACATGAAATGACTGCCTATCTGACCTCCACAACCCTGTTACTGGGTAACGCGATATACCTTTGAAAGATTGGTTGTCAGACTTTCGGGCTTCTGATAGCCGTACCGACTGTCAAAGATCTACGAGTGACAGCCGGGACCAAGTTGCTTGCAACTGCTTAAACTGCTTTCCGAGGTACGAAGATGTCTCGGTATGTATTGAATGTTCAGTCATCCACGGACCGACATCGGCAAGAGTTGGTTGATCTTGAAGATAAGTACGCTGTTATTATTTAGCCTCGAGCCCCTTACGCTACACGAAATAAAAAACAAGTTAAGACAATTATCAAGTTTTGCCCTTATCTACTTCTTTTAGTCGATTAAGTTGTAAAAACCATACCATTGTAGAATAATTTTATGGTCACCATTTCACTGCTCATGGTTGTTTACAGAAGGGATTTTCACGGTCGGAGATCTGTGAGCTATGAAGAATTTATTTGTATTATTATATTCAATTATGCGCATAATATACGAGTATGTACATATGTTGAGGTGTATACAGCATATCCCGAAATTAACGCAAACCACGAAACATCCCAATCAGAATATTATGTTATAATTATAAAACATCACTGAATTTTTACTATTATGTATAGTTAATAAATATGATTAAATATACATTGTTTATTTATTAAGTTAGTTATACTGATTGTGGGTGAAACTTATGGACACATTAGGTACAAATCTTCACACGCACGCAGTTGTACAGGTACTTCGTCTATCCCGTACGCAAAATACGCGCATTGACGTGGAGTTGCGGATACCAGCCCGTATTACCTATTACCTACTTCGTCTATTTTGGGTTGTTTTGACTGTACAGCGGAAGAGTGACTGTAATTTACGTAGTTTTAATTATTTTTGGGATAAAAAATTACCCATATTGGAAAAGGACAGAAATCGATTCTAAACGATTCTGAACAAACTATTTTCATAACGTGCATTCATTTAGTTACCTACATATTGCATAATAGTAGATGATGTGATGGTGTGAGGTGATGATGATGAGGTATGTACCAACAATGACGTATTTACGAAAGAACAAAAGGTAGGTTCCAACATATACGGTTAAGCACATTGTTAAATTTTTTTCTCGTCCCAATAAACTGTGGAATCATTTTGACTAGTTCGCCGATACCCTTTCAACTTCTATGACAAGCTGTTCACGTCTAAAATTATTAATTACTACGAAAGTTTGTCCTTGACAAAGCTCATGAAGATGACAGACGCCTTGGGGCATTCAATCGGGTCGGGGGATCGCGCGTCAACGCCTTGAGCTGTCACCTTGACATAACCACGCCTTATCGTAGGTACACGTGCTAGGGAACTAACCAACTTCTTGGAATATAAGATAAATAGGAATACCTACCATAATCCTTCGTTGAGGATTAACAAGCAACGTCTAACTTAAGTTTTGATAGGGCTCACCGCTACCGAAACATTAACACTTAAATAATCACTCTGAAAGCTTAAAGTAATCAAACCTCTATGCAAGAAGATGTAAGCAAATTAAAAAAAAATATGAATGTCACGTGATCAACTTTGAACGTTAATATCTCGGAAACGGACACTACGGGATTTGGTCTTATTATGTGTTCTGTTTGCATTGATGTCAGCTATCAATTTATATAGGGTTATTGGAAAAACACCAACAACCTCGTAAGAGGTCATTGTACTCATCATTATGAACAACTTTTATTAAGGGACCAACCCTGAAATCGCGAAAAAAAATCAGCTGTTCCCTACATTTTAACGAGTTATCTTCTATACATATCTATACAAATAAATAAAATAGGAGTGTCTATTTGTAATATTATTAAAATAACCGCTTTTTACTAAATGCCTATGGATATACAAGGTACATATACCAAAATAACATTTTTCCCAATTTTTGTCTGTCTGTCTGTTTGTTCCGGCTAATCTCTAAAACGGCTAGACCGATTTTGACGGGACTTTCACTGGCTTTACTTAGGCTACTTTTATTTTAGAAAAAAAAAACTTTTTTGTTAAATTCCACGCGGACGAAGTCGCGGGTAACAGCTAGTACGAATATAAATGTAGGGAACAGCGGATATTTTTTTCGCGATTTCAGGTTTGGTCCCATAGTAAAAGTTGTTCATAATGATGAGTACAATGACTTCTTGAGAGGTTGTTGGTGTTTTCCCAATAACCCTGTATAGGGTTAAAGCGTGACCGCCATTTTGAAAAAAAAAAAATGGCGGACAGTGTAGGTATGCCACGCGTCTTCAAACCACTATCAACGCAGGGGGGTTCAAAATTATGTACTGAATGGTAACAGGTTGTTCGTCGATGTCACGCTGTATATGGGTGTGTCCCACCCGAACGAGTGGTTTCGATGCACTGCAATTTTTTTAACTAGATTCGATCCAGACAAACACTATGGTAAGCCATCATCCCAAAAACAACACCCTAACTTCAACAAAGAATGTGAAAATATTTGTGTACCATTTTCAACTTCAGGTCTGTAAGTACACATCCACGGAAAATGCACTTACTCGCATATTTTGGGTAGAATACCGACGGTACGATGTGGGGAAAGCTCGCGTACCCTACGTTATGCATGCAAAATAGATACCGTTGCACGAAAAGTGCACTTTCGTACGTGTATGACCAGCGTTACCAATGTTATTACGCTATTTTCACTAAACGTGAGTGTGAATTCCGTATAAACATCTACTAATAACTTTATGTGACAGGTGTCATGTAGATTTTGAAGTTACGTAATTTGCAACTAAAGCGGAGATTCATGGGATTTCAGAGGGGCAATTCTCGTAATTTTAAGAACGTTCACAGTCGGATCTCAGTCTCAATCTGTCAAAAATACCTCTTAAATCCCGACATTTTTACCAAATTTTTAACATTGATTGTCGCTGAGATGAGACTGCGACTAGATTTTGAACGTTGTTAATTACGGGTATTGGCCTTCAGATCAACACACGAGAACCTAATGAATTTCTAAACTACGAAATGAAACGAATGACAAATAGCAAAATAAAATGTATTTCGAGAGTTAAGTTAGTTCTCAGCGCTTAAAGTTGTCATTACGATTTTGAGGGAAAATTTGTAGCCCGTAACGTGGAGATCGTAGCGCGTAGCTCGTAGCGCATAGCTTGTTGCTCGTAGCACGACCTCGGCGTAGCATTAAACGTGAACACTTTCTTCGTGGAAATGAAATGGCGCCAAATAGATGTGAGAACTAGAAGTTCTTAAAGACTTAGCAAAGATTACATTTACTCTCATATTAGTGTCTAATTTCGTTGTACAACTTTTCAATTAACTTAGCCAAAGGCTTTCTTGGACATTCATCTATCTACGTAGATTGAAATTAATGATTAAATTAAAATCTCTTTCGAAACCTTTTGTTAATCTTTCTTTGTGGAGACAAGAACAAAGTGAGATACGATCTTGACAACTTGGAGATAATGAAGTAAAAGAATTTTCTTATGTGCCTTTATAATTTAAAGACTCGTGTATTAAGGGGAGCACCATAACTAATACTGTGTTTCGTGTTTGTATGCATATTATGTAGTGGTTCTCATTTCTTGTGTAAAACTTAGTATGTAATAATGAGGGACTCGTGGCTAAATAACACCTGTTAAGCTAGGTTTGCCGCGGTCGGTTCGTGGATGGGTGACCCTCCATTACATATTGAGACCCCTCCGTACCTCGAAAAGCACGTTAAACCTGACTGTCATTCGTACATCTTTGACAGTCGTTACGGGTAGTCAGAAGCCCAAAATCCAAAATTCTGACAACCAGTCTTACCAAGGGGTGTCATATCATCATTTAATTGGGCAGTGGACGTCAGATAGGCAGTTGCCCCATGTAAAATGTTTGTATTTAGCTGTATCCGTTTAAACTGGAAGCTGACCCCAATATACAGCGTGCCGCTTTAATGGCGCCATTAATTTGACAAACGTATACGGTTTCGCGTTTTCGATTTACGAATATATTTTAATTTCATTAAACGTTATTATTTATTTACAATTTTCTAAAATAGTATCTTGGTGTAACCTGTACTTAAAGAAATGTACCTCAGGGGTCATTTGCCTGGACACGAATCATAACATCGCATCAGTGAAATTAAAACGAATAACGTGCACAGAGTAAGCGAATTGAAGGAAACAGAGAGAGTGCTATGTCGGCGAGCGGCGCAGGCGTTAGTTTTCAATTACGAATTATTTTATGTTGTAATAATTTTTATGATTACTGGCCAGTAACCCTACGTGAAAAAAGAATCAGCTGTTCCCTACATTTATTATCACATCACATGTTTCCTTTGCCATTACAGATAATAATAAATGTAATGCGACAAAGTAACTTAAAATATACTTAACTATACCTTGCATGCTACACAGTACGTGGTATTTATGTTCGTATAACTCGTCAAAATGTAGGGAACAGCTGCTTTGTTTTTCGAGATTTCATGTTTGGTCCCATAGTAAAAGTTGTTCATAATGATGAGTACAATGACTTCTTAAGGTGAATGCGCAGTGGTAGACCGCGAAATTCAAATTTTCTTACGTTTTTTGCAATTTGCAGGTCAGTGTCAGGTTGTATCTTGATCAAAATTTGATTCGCGACTATAACAGGTACGTATTTATAGAATTATAATCATTAGAATCATTAATACATCTTTCTAAGTTAGATTTGTACCACTAAGCAGTTTTCCATAAGAGATTTGTTGTCGTGGTACAAATCTAACTTAGAAAGATGTATTAATGATTCTAATGATTATAATTCTGTAAATACGTACCTGTTATAGTCGCGAATCAAATTTTGATCAAAATACAACCTGACACTGATCTGCAAATTGCGAAAAACGTAAGAAAATTTGAATTTCGCGGTCTACCACTGCGCATTCACCTTAAGAAATTGTTGGTGTTTTTCCAATAACCCTGTATAGGGTTCAAGCGTGTCCGCCATTTTAAGTTATTACAGACGCCAGCACATCAAGCTACTACAATCTGTCAAATTTCTTTAATAGATTTTCAACTTTATCGCTAAAGCATTAGGTTCAAGGTTGATTGGGAAAATTTGACAGTTGCGGGTAGCTAGATGTGCTGGCGTCTGTACATCATGTAGCGTTACTCATGTCATGTAAAACTTAATATGTAATAATGTTCGCGGTTGTTAGATACTTTATATTGCAGGACGTTGTGAGGAACACTTTATTAAATTTTCAATTACGGTGTTAAGTTACGTGGCAGAAAGAAAATCCTTTGTTGTTAGATGTGGTACGTGTTGGGAATATTATATTCATGAAGGGTTTATGCGGATCCAACCAGGCTTGACCGAGCGTACGACATATATTGAACAGAGAGTAAAGAGAGCTTTTGGAGCCTATGGAGCCTTTTATGCAAACAATTTTTAAGTTGATACGACATTTCTCTGAGATCGAAATAATTTAGAACTGAGCATTAAAAACGTTTAGTAGGTATTTAAGTTTTTACTTATTATATGTCATAGGACTTCAAAATTATTATTCGGATCCCTTAATAAGTATTAAAACAAGTAATTCTGTTTAAAATGTATATCAACAAGTCGTACGCACGGCGACATATCAAGTTGTACATTTTCAGTATAAGCTGACTTCTAATTGTACGAAAAACCTATACAATGCCACAGAACAGTAAATTTATCTGTTCTGTGTACAATGCGAGGTCAGCTAAAATTGGAAATGTATACCTTGAAAATCTTTGATGAACATTTATCAATTTAAATTTTTTTAAATGGTTAAAAATAAACCGTCGGTAACACAAATTTAGGTAACGAAATAAGGGTACAAGTGTTTCATTTATTGCTAAAGTATCCACTTGACAAAAATAAAACAGTGGATAAGCCATAGTTAACAAGGTGACGAATAAGGTGGGCGGTTTATTGTGCACAAGATGCTTAGTTGACAAAAACGAGATTCGCTTGAAAAGTGTCGTACTTTTGCCTTACCTTCTTTATCAAGCATTTGTTTTATGGAAGCGAAGTATTTATTTACTTCGTGAAGCTACTTAATTCTAAAGCTGGCTTACTACCGACCATACGTTTCTCTACTCGTTACAACTACGCTCAGTTATTGGAACCCAGTATTCAAGTTTGGGTGTGGCGTTAGTAATTACAGTCTATTCATCGCGGCTCAGCGGCGCGACATATATCCCTCACACGGCCCCGTCTATGCGTTTGTGAAAGCAAGATAACATATTATTACAACATGTACTCCGTATTTGAGCTTATGACTTTAATTGGATTAATAATATCTTGTATAACAAGCTTTACACGACGTATTCTACTAATATTACAATTTAGAAAGTGTGTCTGTTGGGTTGTCCTTGCCTTGCTGTTTAGTGTTCCTATTGCTAGGACACAGGCCTCTCTATGAGAGGGAGTGAGCCGTGATTCACGACACGCCACGGCCCAGTTCGAGTTGGTGGATGTCACAGGTCTTCAAATTTTCGGTTCAAGGACATGCCGGTTTCCTCTCAATTTTCTTCACCGTTTTGAGAGTTTTGGTTATGAAATAATTAAAAAAAAAGTAAAGTACCTGACTGGTTTTGAACTTACGATCTAGAACTTGTAAGTCGCAGCCGTCACTGGGCCACCACTGCTCTACTTATAGGTTACTTACTTACATTTAAATGCTACTCGTTATCCCAAATAGATGTACGGTTCTTGTGGGAATCTTCATCAGGGAGTAGTTACTGTATTTATATGAAAACTTACCAGCAAATATTTGAAATTGATGGTACGAGTCTCCCGTCTCCCATCTAGGTAAGTGTGGCCTTCTACGCTAACCAGATTCGACGAAATATCAATATTTCACATGCAGCGACCGGCAGCTCGCCTCCGAAAGCCAATTACTGTGCAATATTGATATTTTATGACCAGACCAGACTTCATTCGGAAATTATGACTCATCCGTGCAATGACGGTGACAAGGGCAGCTTAGCTTTGCGGATCAGTGCACAACCACAGGCTCTTTGTAATTAGTTGGTATAGTCGACCTCGTAATTACTTTATCAACCTAAGGCCCGGTCCTAAGGTTTTATGCATCTTGCACGTCATAAAACGACAAGGTTTCAACTATGTTGGGGTCGGCTTCCAGTCTAACCGGATACAGCTGAATACCAGTATTTTACATGGAGCGACTGCCTATCTGACCTCCACAACCCAGTTACTGGGTAATACGTATACGATGCCCCTTTGGTAAGACTGGTTGTCACACTTTCGGGCTTCTGACTACCCGTAACGACTGTCAAAGATCCACGAATGCCAGCCGGGACCAACGGCTTACCGTGCTTTCCGAGGCACGGAGGGGTCTCGGTATGTACAGATGGTCACCCATCCACAGACCAACCACGGCAAGCGTAGCTTAACCTGATCGATCGACCTATGCGGCTGTTATTATTTCGCCACGGGCCCCTTCCCGCCCCTCCCCATTACCATACATAATACTAAACTAATAATATGTAATAAGGATCGTAGCAGGTGACGTTCTGAAGTTTCTGCCTACCCTCATGGGAAGACAGCGTGAGTTTATGTAAGTATATTATGTATGTGTAATATGCGAATGAAACCTGACTATTAATGACACTTGAGGTTTCAAGTTCACTTTCTCATAAGTTTTGGGTTAAACTATGCTACGAGGAGAACTAACAGACACTTAAAGCTGTATTTAGTTTCTCACAAGTTTTATTTAATTACTAGCTGTGCCCGCGACTTCGTTTGCGTGCATATCGGAAAATAAATTGGTTCTTTTTTTTGCGCAGAACCCTAATTATTTTTCTAAAATAAAAGCTTAAGTTACTCCTTGTAATATCAGCTATCTGCCAGTAAATGTCCCGTTAAAATCGGTCCAGCCGTTTCGGACATTAGCTTGAACAAACAGACAGACAAACATTTTATAAATTGTTTTTTTTTGTTATAAGTACCGTATACGCTTTCATATGCATCTATAAGTAAAAAAGCTGTTATTTTGAAATTACAAAAAGACACTTGATTCAATTTAATTTATTTGTATACATAAACCTACTTACAATAACTCCTAGACGAACAAATTCTTTTGATGACAGTAGAAAGAAATAAATTCATGATGTTTACAATGATCTTGTTTATCAACCGAGATACATTATGAACTCGTATAACATAGAAATGTTTCTACAAAATAAAAGTGTTTTTAATATAAAAATCAACGTAGCGTATTTACACTCGCGAAGATTTCTTCGCAAAAATAAAAGAACGCGATCGTTCACTTTATTTACACAAACGAGCACAATTTAGTTTAGTGTACCTAGTTTTACGAGAGTGAGAGTACAAAATGAATGCTCAACAAAATTATGATGACTTTTATGACGTAATATCTTTAATATAGCCAAGATATTGTGCAGTATACTTAGTTGAAAACTTCGGTTGGTTGGTCGCGCCGAGTAATCATGCTCCATTCATCGTGCACAGTACTCTGGGGGATTTCACTAGCGTCCTTATAGTAGTACGATCACCAACAAAAGTGGCTACTGAAAATTTGACGTTTACCAACATGTTGGTAATGAAATTACACAAGTTTGTTTGCGATCGTTCCAACAACAACCAACATGTTGATGTTTGCTCAGTGTATAAGGTCACCGTCTTGGTCGAACGAAATAAAAGATGCATGCGAGCTGAGAAGCTTTTATTCTCGGGCAGACGATTTTTTTGGTTGAAATAGACACATTACTTATATCGAGAATGCAGAACGTGAAACGTGACATGGCCGCCCGTGTCTTTTTGTATGTGAATGACACGTAGACGTTGCGATAGTAACTGTAGGTACTCTTCCCTCCTTTTGGATATTGTTTCGTCTTGTTATTCAACTGTATTGGAACGGCAAACGTATCTGTATTGTAATAAAAATACTCTGAATACCTATTCTGCTATTTGCGTCTACGGCAAAATAACATTAATCATAGTTGACAGAACATAATAACATAACGATAATTTATTATCGTAACCTATAACTTTTTCCCTCTTTGTGGTCGAAGTTCTTTTATAGTCCATACTTACATATTTATTTATACGGAACTTTATTCCCGTTTTTCTTCTGACTGTAGCAAAAGATGCATTGTTATGGAGTGGCTGCGACTGAGACGGTTTCGACGTCTATGAGACGGCGGTAAAATAAAGAAAATTCGACGTCATCATAGCTTGCCATAAAAAAGTGCAGAATAGAATAGGTATAAATAAAAAAAGTAACGGGGGAGTTTCTTGCCCATTCTTCTCCATACGAAACTACCTTTTGGAAGGGGTGACTAGAATCAATAAATTTTTTTGTAAATTTTGATGTTCAAAAGTGCCTTTTATGTGCCTATTTGAAATAAATGATTTGACCTTGAAAAAAAGAACTTGAAAGTATTTTGGACGCGTAGGTACAAGATGAGGTTAACTTCATAAAACAATTCATTAGAAAACAATGTTCAGACATTATCCTAATAACGTCATCAGGATTCGAGATTTCTTCGAAATCAATTTGTAGTTGATATGAAGTCATTAATATTAATCCGTGTGATGTCAAAACGTCTGTGTATACCAATTCGTTATTGCATACATATCTACTTTATCTGAGGTATCACGTCTTAATTAATTTCTTTGTCAGAAAAATCTTCACAGATTTCTTTCTTTGAAAAAGGCGCGTTCATGCCGCGGTCATTCGTCTGTAAGAGCGAGTTTGCAAGTGGTTGTCAAAATCTCTTGCGAACCAATTTTTCGTTTACTCTACTTATTTGGGAGGGTTTGTACGAACGCACGACGTAAACGCGTGAACGTAATGTGAATTCGAATGTTTTTTTAAGTTTCGTGATACCTATTATTTGAATTAAGAATTTGAGATAATTTTCAGGTTGTGGAAGAACAAACTGAATGTCATACTAAGCAAAGTTCAAATTCCCTTGCAACCAAAAACTTTTAGGACCTTTTTGTTACAAATGTTCACTCAAAAATCAACTTTTTATTTCACTAAGGGCTGATTTTTCAACCATCTGATAATTTTATTCGAGGAATAATTTTGAAATTTTGACAGTTGTTTCATACAAAAACTGTCAAACATCAATTTTATTCCTCGAATATACGTTATCTGGCGATAAAAATATCAGCCCTTAAAAAATAACTTTAAGTCCTACACAATAAAGTTCAGTTTACGCTACAACTTCAACATTTTTATAACTTTTTCAATAGTGCTAGTCACTCTGAAATCAATTTAATTATCATTGGAATAAAGTTTATATTTGTTTAATTTGAAATAGGGTAGGGGTGTGCAGCACTGCGCACTTTTACTTTAGGTATTGTGTGGCAGAGATATAGACGCGCAACCTGTTACCATGCATTCAGTACGTGATTCTAAACCCCTGCGTTGAAATTTTTCGTCTGTTATTAAAAATAAAATTAGCTGTTTCATGCATTTTGATCGCGTAGGCTCTTTTCTATGATACAGCACATTTCTTTTCGATAACCGATTAAAAATTTCTACGCTAGGGGGTCTACAATCATGTGCTGAATTCATAGTTACAGTTTGCGCGTCGACGTTCCTGCTACCCTGTATATAAGCACTAAATTCGTAGAAACCTCCTTGTAGCGACCAGTACTTTAAAGGATGCTAGACTCCAACGAGTTTAACTTGTACAGAGAATATGGTATGAGTCTTATCTCGGGATAGTGCTATTCTAGAACCTAGAGTAAAGACTTCAGACCTCCGTCTAACGTCATTTAAAGCTTGGAGTACAATTCCGTGAAACACAGTTTGGAATGTCCGTGTGGTGTCCCTGATATTAGAAACAGTGTGACCTCGTATATGTACAGTACATGTGTTATACAAACGACGGATTTGATATATCTTCTAAAGATTAGTGCACATTAGTGGTATTATTGGCCATTGCATTGACTTCTTCATATTTTTTTTTGCGATTACAAACTTACTTTTGCTCCGTGACGTATATACGTACGGAACCCTCCGTGCGCGAGTCCGACTCGCACTTGACTGGTTTTTTTCTTAAAAATACGACTTTGTTTTCTTTGTAACCTAATGTAATTGGCCACCGTTTATTATTTTCTGACTATAAGACTCACCATATCAGTTAGAAGCTATCCCTCTGTAAATATTAATATAATATTCGTTTTCTTGAGTAGTGTTAACGAATAGGTTCTTAGACAAGATGGCATGTCGGTTGTCTCAAACAGATGACAGCTGTCAATTTATAACGTATCATGAATTTCGTGAATTTCTCTCGTTAATTGAGCCCTGACAAATAATTATAGACTACGTCGACTGTCGAGTTCATAGCACTAATTTCTGAATTAGTTATCTGTAAATCTTGTGTGCGTAATTGAATTGGGTATTCGCAATGGTAATGTTAATGCAAAGCAAAACCTGTATCTGATGTTATTAAGGGATTTATTAAGATAAGATAATCACTTATTTGCTCAAACGCGAGTACAATACATCATCGTCAACATCATTTCAGCCAAAAAAACGTCGACTACTGGACATAGGCCTCCCTCAAGCACCTCCACTTCGACCGGTTCTGTGCTTCCTGCATAAGGTCATGGGTCCACCTTGTGGGAGTGTGCGAGGCCTTCCAACGCTACGTCTTCCGGTGCGCGGTCGCCACTCCAACCTTTCGGCCCCATCAGCCATCTATTCTGCGTTTCTGATTTTTCTTTTGGTACGGAAACTCCAAGCATAGCCCTCTCCATTGTCCCTTGGATGACTTTTAGCCTTCTAATAAAGCACAGGAGTACAATACATACAACATAAATTGTCAGCGTGCAAGAGATGTTAAAAGTAAGTCAAAGTCAAAACGTTTATTGTGAACTAAGTGTACAATGTTGGTGTTATCTTATGTTAGTACTTATGACGTTCTAAATAGAATTCTTCTTAAAGATAAGAACAGATCATCACGATTGCCCTAAACAATGGCATGCAAATATTAATACAATAATTTATAGTGTCACTCCCAGTGTATTTAAAAATGTCACGATAATATATTAAGCATATAAAAATAAATATATTTAAAAAAATAATAACTTAGTGAACTATAATGAAAATCTCTCATCTCAAACCTCATTCAAATTATAATAATTATCTGTTAGAAAATGAATAACAGCTTTTAGGTAGTTTATTAGATTTTTTTTATAAGTACCAATTTTAATTATATTCTAGGCTTACGATTTACGAAGTTCTCATGTTCAAGTTCATGTAAATTATGTTATTTTAGGTGTGATTTCACTAAAAATATATAGATATTAAATTTTTGGATAGGTACCAACTTCACGTTTTATCATGAAGCGTGTATTATCTAAATCTAGTTAATTTCACCCTTGTTTTACGATTAAATCTATACTCTTTTGTGGATCCATAGGGGCTCGTCAAACGTATCGATTTCAGGCCCATCCGATAACGAAATCAACACGGTCCTGCGAGGCACGTTGCCATGGCGACGGTCCGTTTAATTAATAAATTATAATAAATAAGATAGATGATAACCCGGACGCGCTGAGGTCAGGTCCACACAGGTTCAATCCACCTGGTAATGCGGTCCGATCAATGAGGTCCGATCCACCTGGTAATGCGGTCATAGTGGCTCAGGTTGAGATGGGTTCCCATCACGATGTCAAAAAGAAGACATTCCATACGTATTCCGTACATTCAAAATTATTTGAATTATCATTGAGTCTTTGCCAGTAATCAGAAAATAAAGCATGATTTTTATGATTTCATCTAAAGCCTTTCAGTCTTATTTGAACTAAAAATAGCAAAAAGAACCTACACATGTTCATCATGCCATTAGGAATTAAAATTCTCTGAAAAATTCTCGCTTAAATGAGGATTTTTATCCGAAAATTCTTAATCCGACATTAGGATGAAAAATCACGCTCACTCATATTGTCCAATTAGCCGATTTCACTTGAAAAATCTACATAATGAATGCTTGCTTATCAAATGGTATTGTTTAGCTCTCTGCTTGCACGAGTCTTTTTATTGTACTAGAAAAAATTAGAAATAGTATGGCATGAAAAATACGAGTTGTTAGTCCAAGGCAGATTATTTATTAGGTCAGGGATTGCCTTATTCAGGTCAGTTGTGGGAGTATTCTAACTAACCATTAGTGATACAGTCTTGTGAAGTATTGAATATATCATTTAAACACAATATATAGTATTAACCTCAATACTGGGATTAAAAGTATTACGGCAGATGTTACGGGTCGTCAGAAGCCCGAAAGTCTGACAACCATTCTTCTTACGAAGGGGTATCATTATACCCAGTAACTGGGTTTTGGAGATCAGATAGGCAGTCGCTTCATGTAAAATATTGGTATTTGGCTGTATCTGATTAGACTGGAAGCCAACCCCAACATAGTTGGGAAAAGGCTAGGTCGATGATGATGATGACAGCGATTAACAGAGCTTCAAAGTTGTTAAGAAGAAGCTAGTTCGTTACGATAAATATTTCAAACCTAATAATATATTTTTTAAATCTTTTACTTATATATCCGTTACATCGTAAATAAACGATTAGGTTAAAAATACATAAATACTAAACCGTAATCATAAATCGTACACGGGACGCAAAACACGTCTCAATGATTTTCATAAAGAGGCTTATCATAAGTCGTCGATAAATCGCTAGCTGAAATTGGAAATTTCTAAGCCATTTTATCTTATTCACAAGGATTAGGATTGGCAAAGAGATGTGATTGAGAATGGAAAGAGAGCAAATTGGGGTAATTAAAAGGTCTGTGAGCAGACGTTGGTTGGGAAGGTAGATAAATTTATTTGGGGCACAATGTCGCCCACGTCCGCGGCTGCGAGTCGCCGCGCTGATAACGTCACTCACATTTGACGCTACCTCGGCTTACCGCTCGTTTTTCCTAAGAACGAGATTAAGTATGAAGCTCTATAACTAAGTATGGCTCTTTCGTTTTTGAGGTACAGTAGATAAAGGAATTGAAGCGATCCTTCAGTGGAATTTCAGTCCGTATTTTTGCGGAGACACGTTCGCTGAGCTTACAATAACGTCAACGGTTTTGTTATCTCTATATTCTTAGCTTCTCCAGAGCTGCTTGTCATGTGCTTATGTTGAGCATGATGAAGACAGTGCTATGTTTTGTTTAGTACCTACTTAATCTGTTTAATGTTTTGATAATTAACTGATCGACATCGATATTGTATATTATTCTGTTGGCAAACGTTGGCTACGTTTTTGCCTTTAATATCAAAAGCACACACATTAAACGCAAAAGTCTACGCGAGGTTTTTGGAATAAGTAATTTTCAAATAGTCCTTATATTTCGTGTTTATAATTTCAGGTCTCGTATTTCCAAGTATAAGTAAGTAAATAATAATTTACTCCCAATATATTACTCGATAAATAAATAATCTTATGCGTAAAAAGCCATTTACATATTTACTGCGGCGAGGAATATTGACTTACGATTATCACATCACAATTTCATACGTCAGTAATTCTTGGATCGCTAAATCCGAATTATGCAAACGACGTGCGAGCTACGCCGTCGCCGGACGAGACTGCGTTCTCCGGAATGAATAATGGCACGTTGAATTGGACACATAATTAATTAACCACAACATGTTTACCATACTCCTTGTCAAAGAGGCTGAATGGAACGGTTGCATTGTTACCTTTGCCAAGCTTTTTTTTAAAAGTTGGCTTGCGTTCTTCGGTTCATTTCAAAATTCAAATTTGAAATCGTAATCAGCAGAACAGTTCCAACCGTATTTAAATAAAAAAAGTTTTAACGTAGAAACTTTTATCTGCTAATACCTAACAGTTTTTTATTGCTCTTCTCATCAGTGCGTTCATAATGGATAACTTTAAAACTATGCGTAAGTATCGGAAATACGAAAGAAAAAGAGAAAACAAAACGCTTTTTATCTCGACCGGAGAGGCACCTCTGGAATATAAAGTGAAATATTACTTTTCTTTGTTATTCAATCATGTATAACTGGGTCAATGACTCATGTCAAAATACGAAAAGTCGTAACTGACGGCACAAAATATAAAAACAGTCTGAAAATAAACAAGAAAAATAGTACTTAGTTGCGTAGATAATAATAGGTTTTCTTATTCTGAAATAACTCTTTACTTGGGTCATAATTAAGTACTCAATAACTTTGAAAAAATCGCACGCAGACTCTTTTGTCTTCGACCTAAATAAATATGTATTATACAGCACGGTAGGTACATACTCTGTAATCATAATTACTCTAATTATTCACCGTTGGATTTATAATGACACAGTTGTGCGCTGGCCGTTTAATTAAACCTGAGCTTCAAGCAGTCTTTGAAGCTGTGATTTTAATAGAGAAAATACTTTAAATCCTTTTACCTATATTATAATTCTGATCATAAGATGCTAGCTTTTAGTATCACTTTACGTTACAAACGATTCTTAAACCTCTGGACTGTTTCCTTCAGGGATTGAGTTATTAAAAATCCTTTCTCAATAGGTATACTTCTAAACTCTGAAACATAAATAGGGCTTTATCTTTAACGGTTGTGCATTGTTTGTCAGCCAGTCATGTCACGGAATTGTTCATTTAAGTAGAGAAGATACCAAGAACAAATTGCACTATATAACTTTAGAAAGAAACTAAAAGTTTCGAAGTAGCGACTGAATTAACTATCAAACATCAAGTGGTTATAAAAACAATGTTCTATTCTATCGGCTAACGTACAGGGATCGTCGGCGCGCGGCGCCACCGCAGGGCGCTGGCTGTCATTCTTCTCTCATTAGCGCCGGGGTTCAGTCGGGTCGCGTACACCATTACCAACCCGACATGGCGACGCCAGACGAGATGCTGCATCCTACGGGTTAAACTATATATGATTTACGGAGAAAATTACTCATTCAAAACATGTCGACCCGATGCACGTCATATCATAGAAAAAGTTAATAGCCTCGTCAGTTGTAATTAAGGTTCATACATCATCTTTTGGCGCCTAAATTACAGGGGGGCGTTGTTGGTAAACATTTGTGAAACCGTCATTGACAAAACAAAATGGCGGCGTTAGTTCCGATTTTGGCCACGCAGAGGAAAATAAACTTTTAGCGTTGTATAAACGTCCACTCATATTTCAAATATACAGGAAAGTTACACAAATCATTTCGTTCATCATTAAAGTTATAATGTTTTAGGGAGAATTCGAGCTTTGTAGAACTTGGGGAAAGCAAATTAATGTAAAAAGAATTCGAGCAAAATGATGCGTGGACTGAGTTTCATTTCAATGAATAATAATTTGGCAACAATATGCTTTATAATTGTTTTAATTATCGCTAGGGTGGCATTTAAGCAGCTTACATTACCGTGTAGTATGATTTATGCATAGTTTACACGAGTTTAGTAATTATCATTTGCAGCTAACCGTTTAAATAGGATAACTTTCACAAATCTACTAAGCGTGTAAACATATTTGATCTAATCGGTATTCGATCTAACATATTTACACGCATGTAAGTGACAAATACTACATTAGCTACTAAGCTCGTTTAAACTATGTGACGTAGGTATAGCCTAAAGTGGTGTCTACAATCACGTTAGAGCTCGCTACGCCTTCATGAATAAAACACTAATGTGTCGCGAAAACCTGCTCAGAGCCTCACTGCATCCTTTCGAGTAATCAATCTGGAGTTTCAAGCTAGCTAGTAATTTATACATGACAACTGTGGTAGGCGAAAGGCCGACTTCCTTTATTATAGGGACACGCTTTTGTGCACAAGTTAAGTGATTCGGTTCATGTAAGTTCAACTCCGTATAGGCGCCGATGCCCCAATATTGGTTTTTTATTGTTCTATCATCTCGTACTTTACATGGATATAGCGA
The DNA here is from genome assembly GCA_914767645.1 of Hydraecia micacea. Classification (NCBI taxonomy): domain Eukaryota; kingdom Metazoa; phylum Arthropoda; class Insecta; order Lepidoptera; family Noctuidae; genus Hydraecia; species Hydraecia micacea. Next base: position 11,571,160 of record OU611783.1, on the reverse strand, counting down.
ATTCCTTTGGAATTAAATTCGATAATTAATTTTCAATTCGGAAACTAGAATATAAGGAGACTATTTTCAGAGATCGCAAACTGAATTGAAAATTGTGATAGAGGCTGTTGCTATGTTGATTTCCGTGTTCATCAGACTTTGATTTCGGCATTTCCTAATTTCTGAGTTCCAGCCAGCAGTAAACCAACAATTTACCCTGTTTTGACGTCTCACGGACTAACACGCCACTTCACGTTAAGGTTGAAATAAATAATGCGTTACGGAAAAATATAGTGGCGAAGATTTCGGCCAATTCTGCTCACTTAACATTCGACGAGCCGCCGTGAAATACTTCGGACCATAGTGATTTCCCTTGTAAGTGATTATTACTGAGCTCCTTTTGTTACAATGTGAACAATAGAAAAGTTCTGCATTAGCTATGTTTGTTTTGATCCCCTTTTATACCATAAAACAACGATACTTACTAATAAAAATTAACGACATTGTTTTCTCAGACCTTGATTTCTCATAAAGACAGATCTAGGTACCTATAAACACTTTGGACTACATTCTGCCCTCAAAATATTGACGCAATTAAACTTTTAATAGATTTCTCATTTGATTCGGTCGTTTTGCATATATGTAAATATATTCAGAAGCGTGCTTATCCGCAGTTAGTCCCGTGGAAGGTTTTGTTCGTTGTCAGCACATTTTAATGGAGCTCGCGGCACTTTGGGCACGCCGGGGCATGGCGGGTCACATTCACAATCGTTGTAGCCCCCCAGCCCCCGCCTTCGCACAGTCGTGCAGTGTGGACAACGCCTTTCTACTTTACGCTTTGACTCGTAGTTTGGAAGAAATCTTTCTTATGTACCGTCCTGCTTTGAATTGTAAAGTAATTTCAATGGAGACGCTGAAAGATATTATTATAAATTCAGATCATGTTTACGAGTGGCGATATAATGGCTCACGGGATTTGCGGTCAGGAACCCCTATTTCCTTTGCATTATGCTGTTTACGAAAACAGCTGGCGCTTTTGGGTTAGTATTGGTTAGTTAGCCGTATTTATAGCTAGTTCTCATTCCATCTATTTTGAGAACAATTGCTTTTTTCTGAATCGTTGTTACGGAGATCTTACGAACTAACAACGTTTACCTCTTTTTGTGTTTATAAAACTCAAGAGACTTATAATAGAAAAAGTTTAAATCAACGTTAATTTATTTTTCTTTACCCTTTAACGTACTTCAAAGATAGTATTTTTTGACAAAGTTCCAAATATTCTACAAGTGTATCTATCCTCTTGTTTTATGTTCCAAGATGTAGGTACTTACTTAGGTATTATTTAAGAGGCCTATTACATTTTGACTGTGAAATGCGCATAGATGCATGATTTCCTCGTGGAAATTGAATACTATTCATTGGTTTGTATAAATAACAATTAATTGGTAAAGATAGTTCGTTTACTTTTCTACAATAGTAATAAAGCGATTTTTTTTATTATTTATTTATTTAGCAATAATCGTTCTCCTGATGCATGTTTAGGCAAAAAGTCATGGAGAGCTGATTTGAGAGCTCTAATTTGCAGATTCTGTTGAATATAATCCATCAAAATAATAATGTACATATTTCGATAATAATTTCCAATAATTGTTTAAACAATATCAATTTAAAAAATATATAATAATATATTGATACTTTGATTCTTTAATAAATAAAATAAAAGTACTATTTATATTTCACTGCGCCGGCGATGCACGCTCGCCCTGGCTGGAAGCCTTAATTTATTGAGGCATCCACAGGCAATCCCGGTGAAGCAGACGAAAACCTCATAGGTTGAACTGCGAGAGGCCATTTATAAGCAAAAAAAAAAACCAAAACCAAAATGTAAGTAAGAAGGCTCTTAAAGGCTATTTTTGACCCTCTGCAGTTCACTAAATTACCATCTAAAATTCTATTTCCTGAGTTCTCCAAACGCCATAATAGTATTTCCTAAAGGCATTTGTCCATTTAAATGCAGCAGTTAAGAGAATGACATTCGCAGATGGTTTTATAACAAACAGTTTTAAGCTCCACAGTTTTTCACGTAGCGGGTGTTTCTGGCACTCCATTTAATTGGAGAGATACCTCTATACGTATTTTTCTTTAACACAAAGCAACCTTTGTAGGTTTGGTATCTGTTCTACGGTTCGTGGGGGACGAATCTGATCATCTAATTACGGCCATGTAAAAAAAGAAAGAAAAGAAAAAATATCTAAGGGACTTGCACAGAAAGATAAACCAAACATAATCATCAATATCATCATCACCATCATATCAGTATTATAAATCAACCGTGCCATTGCTGTGCTACAAACATTTGAAGGTGAAAACCTTCATTTGTTTGTAGCTTCACAACCTATTAGTATCGGTAATAAATAACACTGATTTAATTATTTTTAATATCGGTCATTTATTAGAGGTAATCCACTCAGAGCACTGATTTGAACCGTACTTGGACGAACAGCACCTGAGCACTTCCACTAACCGCACTGAAACAAATACACCACGTTTTTTTATAAAAAAAATAGTTGAATATACTCTCACTCACTCATTGATTTGATCCTTTTTCTTTTCCCAGTTGGATGGTTTCATTTTGCTTCTCTGATGATTCAATTTAAAGAATGCATCTATTAAATGGATAAAAACAAATCACCCGGAATTCCTCCAATTCCTAAACATTTGGTAAAAAAAAAAGAATTGAACAGCTGAAAAGATAAAATCGATTGTACCTATTTCAAAATAAAATTCACATTTTTGGCAGTGACTAACAGTCAACTGAATAAAAGTAAATCTTTTACGTTTTAATTGAAATCGTATACCGCAACGATAAAAACGATTTGTGCTATGCGGCCTTAAGTGAACATTGTTCTAATGAAATACCTCTCAATTGTTCGCATACCTTCAGTACGGCCGATCCCGTTTTATTGTATCGTGTACTAGTTTGTTTGAAAACTCTACGGTATGCTAAATGTTAATATTTTGTTTCGATTCGCATTATAACTTTTAGAAATACCTAATTCTTTCCGCTATCTGTTTGTTTCACATAATATCGTCTACCTAGTCTTTTCCCAACTATGTTGGGGTCGACTTCCACATAATATAATTCAGTAAAGTTCAAAGCAAACGTAACACGTAGTAAAACTGAGAAGTTGCACGTCTTGGAAACAAATACGAGTACGTCATAAACATACGAGTAATCTTTACGGATGACATCATTTCAACGCACTTACGTCAACAGTTGGCCCTTTGTACACGCACGTTTTTCTTGCCGTGAAAAACTACGGTTTGTTCGACGTGTAGGCACGGTCGCCGGAGTTGTATGGATCAGACACGTTTATTGCACGGCGCGGTTTATAAGCCGTGTATAGGCACGGTTTGTCAGAGTTGTGTGGATCACTATGGATGGTTGTTGACAGACACGTTTTTTCTACGGCGCGGTTTATGGGCGCTGTGTGTAGGTGCGGTTCGTCAGTGTTGTATGGATCACAATGGAATCTTGTTGAGAGACATGTTTTTTCTACTTCGCGGTTTATACGCTCTACCATAAAGAAACCGTGCCGTGTACGTCCTACGTCTTTTGTGAATAAACCGAAATTAAACGTAGCGCAGCGTTTAAACTGTCAAAATAAAAGCTGAAGTCCATCATTCAGCCGATGTTCGAGGAAAAGAATAACAGTGTGTCTTCCCAATATAGTTTACAACTTGTCAGTCGCGAGACGGGTAATCAAATAAAGCTCGTAATCGATAGATCGACGGCCTGTGACTGTGTATGTTTGTATACCACAGCATTTTTAGATAGACTGCCTGTGAGGGTTGCTCTAGAATTAAGACGATACTGTTGGTATTCAAAGAAAGAAAGAATAAATACCTTTTATTTTCTTCTGCTATCTATACAGGGTCAAATAGTTGACTCTACACGTGACCACAGGGCTGGCCTATTTTTAGCCCAAAGAATAAGCATTGCCATCCAACGTGGTAAAGCTGCCAGCCTTTTGGGCACTTATCCCATTGACAGCGATGCGGACGAATTTTTTGATGCCCTATGAGCTCTTGTCTTTTTTTTTATACACTTGTATATAATATATATATATATATAAGAAAGAATACATTTATTTAGCACAGACTAAAACGCACACAACATATTCTGCAATTAAAAATAGTATTCATCATAACACTATTTTTAATTGCAGAATATGTTGTGTGCAATCTACCTTAACACTGACTTTAGCAAAGGTCAAATTCTGATCTCAGTCTCAATCTGTCAAAAATACTTCTAATTTCGCTACATTTTTTACCAGTTTTTGACATTGATTGTCGATGAGATGAGATTGCGATTAGATTTTGAACGTTTTTAATTACGGGAATCGGCCTTCTGATTGCGTGAAAAGTTTTTGATTTTTCTTTCACAAAGTCTTCCTGACAACAGCTATCATCAAAAAAGATTTGTATTAGCTGGGAAAACTCATTAAATATACTATGCTAGCTATTTTCAAGTGAGTATTATTGCATACGCATCAGATATACCTCCCTAGTAGTTAATTATTAGTTATTCGCAGTTTAATCAATCTGCCGGGTGTTTTCCCAATTACGTTGGGGCCGGCTTCCAGACTAAACGGATGCCGCTTAATATCTGACCTAAACAACACAATTACTGGGTAACACGTCCCTTGGTACTCGCAGTTATTTAAAAAATTAAAAGTTCATCCCATGGCTATTTAAAGAAAGACACCAATAAAGTTCTCTTGTGGACTGCCCCCATTTATTATGCATACCGCGCCTCTTTGTAATCTCACAAAGATTTTTTCAGTCATGAGCGACGCCTAAGAATTCCTTTGGAGTCTTTGATGAACATACTTTTCTTGTTTAAATAAGACTTCGAATGTAAATATAGCTTGTTTAGCCGGTTTTGTGGTTTGTTGTGGAACCGTTGGATGCTGATAAAACTCTTGCAACCTAAGATTTGAAGCGAGCGGAATGGCTGAACCAAATTCAGTTGATTAAAAATTAATGTAGTGAAAGGAAAGTAGAAAAGAAATGTAAGTTGTGGTCGGCCATTTTTTATTATAACTAGAGACTTGAGTGAGTTTTGATTATGTGTAGGGATCAAATTCGCAAATCAATTATGGGAATATAATTAAACCGTTGGATATTGGGTTGTTTATTTGATTTATTTCGCTCTTGCGTAAAGCTTTCTGTTTTTCTGAAAATACTCAATGGTATTTTTCTTTTCCTTTTGATAGTAGGTACCGCCATTGTATTAACAGGGTCCGGTATTTGGCTATGTTAATCGCGAACCCTTAATTTTACCCTTTAAAGGGGTAAATTGTGGTGTTAATCTCCATACATAATGTTTATATTGTTTCAAGTTTGAACCCGATCGGCTTAAATATACGTAATTGTTTATCGGACGAATAATATATTTTACCGATTATCGACGCTGAATTCTCGAACAGTGAGTTGATTAAAAAAGGTACGTTGAAATATGAGTGTAACGTTATAAAGTATAGCTACCTTTCGATACTAGAGTCTCTTATTTACTGCATCTTGGGTTATTCCCGAAGGGGTGAACAGTTTTATGTTAAAGCAGACTTAAATCGTGCAATCAAGAAGGTTTTGTAACTTAAAATAATTTTAGTCAGAGCGGTATAGAAAAAATATCCATTTCGGGTCGATATCTTCCTGTCCTGAAAGTTGGTGAAGTTGTTTGCAACTTATTCATGCAAAGGTAACCTGCTGAACGAATTTGGATGAAATATGGCCATGTGGCACACAGATAGCCTGTTCTGGATTAACTAATAATAGGATACTATTCATCTGGGTACATAAAGAAATTTCCCTATTGGTGCAAATTGCAGTAGATGTTGTAGGTACTATTGAGATAAAATACCATCAAAGAGAGAACTAAGTAACGTGCAACTAGCCTGTATAGTAACAAGAAGTAGGAAGCTAAGACAGGTTCCGCTCATACATCGCACCTTCATGTCTATAAATCTTAATTTGTCGCCAACAGACCCCGTGAGCCAGTAAGGTCAAATGAAACTAAATAAGCTCTTTTAGCACCTCCAAAGTGACCGGTTTATGTTAAATGAAAGTGACATTTATCCTAATCGAACTTACGGGGCAAAGTTGCGTGCTGACCTAACAGTTTGGGTTCTGCTCTTTTGTAATCGAAACCAAAAAGATACCTATACTTTTTTTTTTCAAATGAGACTGTTCTGTGACTGCATAGGGGCTGTAGAATATTTTTTCATGTTTGGAATTTCATTTTACAATAATATTCAGTCATTTTAAATGTTGGATCAAAAATAATTATGATTGTGTAAAGTACAACTTGTCCGTGAAATACTTAGTTATTGTACCCCTAACTATCTATAAAATAGACTTTTTCAATGAAGTCATTTATTTTAATCATAAAAACACCCTGTTAGTTTGCCAAACACAGAGTGCTGGTTTTATGAGATTATCTCGTATTCGGATTCAAATAACCGCTGTCTTCGCATCTCGACTCGCAGGCGAGCACCAAACAAAATGGAATTTCCATTTTCTTTTGATCTCCTACCCTTTATGACACTGGTATTTAATGTACATAGTTTTAGGAGTAAGTTCTTTGAGTTTCTGCTTTACGCTCTTTATACTCGAGTTTCCATAAAATTGTTAAATTAGATGGATAACTGTAGGTACGTACCGCTTTTATGTATTTAATAAATATACAGGCAATTTTATGTTATTATTTCATATCTTTTTCTTTAAAAGTCAGTTGAAAACAATAATTGTTCGATGGAGGCAACTTTAGGTCCATATATTTCTATATCGGGCAAAGTAGGGTGGCTGATCTTGTTTTGTTCTAAACAAAACTTCGCGCTTACTGTCAATGTTTAGTTATATTGTCGCGTTAGTCCCCACATGTAAGTTTTTCTTACCCTTTTTATGTTCCTAAGGAACCCTTAAAAGCTTTTAGAGGTCCCTTTGACCGGACAGAGTTGATGTTGACGTAATTTATTTTATTAGTTTTAGTAGAAGTTCGTCGTAAAGAAAGTTTAGTGTTGCGCGGATTTAAGTTGCTTTTTGTGTTTATTAATTGGATAGACGATATAAAAATACGTAGCTATTACGTAAATACTTTGTTGTTTATAATAGTAAGAGATAAGGACTGTTTGCTCAAAAAGATATCAGTAAGAAAAAAACGTGTTTTTATGAAATAACACGGTCTCTAACAAAGCGTCAAAAATCCGCACTTGGAGTCTGCCAACGGGCTATGGAATGAAGTGTGATAGGTGTCAAACTCACAGACCGCATTTGGAAACACAAATAGCTGACGCTGGCCGGGCAGCTCCTGGACTAATGTGGAACTGGGCGGCTGGCTACATCTGTCGCATGTCGGAGCAGCAATATGGAAAAACCACCACTGAGTTATTTAACTTGCAATGTAACTACACTAACTACGTTTGTTCGGGTGGACTCTTAAAACTCAATTTTTTAATAGAACATTTGCGTAATGTTTCATTATTCCATTCAAAGACCAAAGCAGCAAACAATCTATTTCTTACTAAATCTTTATTCAAATGATTTAATCTTCAGCAATGCAAACCTAATTTCAGTAATATTCTGCGTACAAGGGCAAGCTACATGAAATGGCGGACTGTTTGTGTTAAGGATCTAATCATGAAGAATAAACAACGCCCTATATTATCAGATCATACATTCAATCTCATTCATTCTCATTCAATAGTCAAGCACGAATCGAGAAGTTAATCTATGCTTATTGGCTTACTATATGTGCACAGATTAAATATCGTTCTTCGATTATCTCTCTCTCTCTCTCAGATTAAATATCGTTCTTCCATTCGCTACGAATCAATCAGTGTTAAAGCGGCATTATTTTATCGATTGGGTAAATAAGTAGTTGACTTGTAAACTAGCTTTGCAAAAGCTTTTCCTTGAATTCGGGCTGAGTAAATAAATGAGCCGGTCTTTTGGCCTTTGAATATTTACTTGTCAATTAGGGTAACCCAATTTTCTAAAAAAAAACAGCCATATATTTTGTTTAAATAGCAAAAATTAAGATAGGTACAGACGCCAGCACATCAAGCTGCCCGAAACTGTAAAATTTTCCAATCAACTTTGAACCTTATACTTTAGCGATAAAGTTGAAAATCTATTAAAGAAATTTGACAGATTATAGTAGCTTGATGTGCTGGCGTCTGTACATACATAAGAGGTAATGATTGATCTCAATCTATGAAGGTACCTACTGGTAATAAGAGTACCTACTGATAATGATGGTATACTTTTTGGCGATGATTACAACCGCACGAGTCGATCGATCAGGTTAAGCTACGCTTGCCGCGGTCGGTCCGTAGATGGGTGAACATCTTTACATACTGAGATCCCTCCGTGCCTCGGAAAGTACGTTAAGCGGTTGGTCATGGCTGTCATTCTTGGATCTTTGACAGTCGTTACGGGTCGTCAAAAGCCCGAAAATGTGACAATCTAGTCCTACCAAAGGGTATCGTGTTACCTAGTAACTGGGTTGTGGAGGTCAGATAGGCAGTCGCTCCATGTAAAATACTGGCATCCAGCTACATCCGGTTAGACTGGAAGCCGACCCCAACATGGTTGGGAAAAGGCTAGCCAGATTGACTTTTTGGCGATTTCTGAGTTAGGAACAGACAAGACAGTTTGAAGTCCATTCTGGGAATCTGTTTGGTTAAAAATTTACCAGACTCTCTTTCGTTGTCTATCGAAATTTTATGGTAATTCTAAAGCATTATAGTTTATTACCACGGGGTTCTAAACGGACACTTTAACTTTAAAACCCCTTTTCCCTCGGGCACTTTAAAATGCACTCTATATGATACTGAAGTAAGTAATCGAATAATAAAAGTTTCCCATCTATTTTATAAACCACTTTGTGTATTATACTATCGTAATTATATGCTTGTCATCTTGATAACCAGAAATGACTACCTACTAGGACGAAAATCAGTACATTTTGATAATTACTTTCACTACTCTCTCTTTTTTCTTTCATTACTTTTACTATCTGATTTCTTTCTGACTGTTTTCATAGAACGATAGTTGTTCGGTACAATATTTGCAACCAAACAGCTCAGCACTTTTGCTTGCGTGCATTTCCATAAATGCATATATCGCATCTATTATCAGTTAGTGCGTGTTCGACTACCAATCGCGTAACTCAAATCAAACTAGATCAAACCATCTTAGTGCTAATTTAGATTAGATTTACCATTTGATGACTATCGCTAGTATTCAATTTAGCGTTTAAACCATATCATTTCGTATTATTAAACCAGTGTAATAATTATATTAGACTGGTTTAATAATACGAAATGATATGGTTGGTTGGTTTGGTATTAACCAAATATCAACCAACTCAGAATTTAGTATTAAATCAAGCAGGCATTTTAGAAGAATTTATTCTACAATAGTCTTTCAAACTAAAATACAGTATTGTTGCAGTATTTGCAAAGCCTTAAATGTATTGCAGTCTCGAATATATTAAATTATCAGTTAATCTATGACCACTCTATCAGCGTCTTTCTTGGCATTTCATCCAATTCGACTAAGTTTGTTTGAATATCATAGTGTCGACTATTGCTCGCTTAAACTTTAACTAACACAAACACCAAATTGTTTCGAGACACGGCTTCTGAATTCTTTATCATTTCCTGAGGTGCGGCGAAGTTTCACACCGTGTTGAGTTCTCCTTCTCCAAGTGCATAAAACGTTTTGCGAATGTGTGTGGAGGCGGCCGCAAGCCCTTCACGACGACGCTCTTCAAATGTTTAAGTAATGATGCCATTGACCGGAAAAATGCGCGTTAAATATGTACAGTTTTCCTTTCGACACTTCGAGAGTTACATTCTGAGTTAATAAATATACAGGGTAAATATACCCAAAGGAATAGTAATGAAGGCCATTCGATTTGAGAGTTTAGAGAAAGTGATATTTAGTGATGAATTCTGGTAAATTTTCAAATATATATAAAAATTGACTTTCTCGAAAGCCATGAATTTTTGTCTAGGCCTTATCGGGTGCTTAACTATTGCAAATGGGTCTAACTTTCACGTCTTGGACGGAATACGTCAAATTACAAGTCACCGGCCCTATAGTATTTTTTTTTTTTTTTTGTTTTTTTTTTTTTTTGTGGATGGGAAATCATCTAATGACTCCTACCGCTCTGGGTGGAGCGGAAGGGAGTGTCAGACTCTTACTGACTAAAACCCACCCGTGTTCCTTCCTTAGCCCTTTATGTTCCGGGGCAGCGGTAACCCTTTCGGACGATCCCGCTACCCCGGCAGGCTTCGGCCCTGCCGGGCCCCTTCCTTTTTGCTGACATCTCTTTGAGTGCCCTATAGTCTTGTAGTTTTAATTTTTCAATATTGTAAAGGCGATTGAAATGTGAAATTCATATTATCTTGTTTTCACATTTTGTAATCCCTGAACACGCATATTGCAAAGCTTTAAAGATCGATCTTTACTAGAAGAGTATAATTATAAAAGCAATCGTACGTCGTTAGCATTTATATACTTTCCCTTTACTATGCAGATTCACTTCGTTTGGAGTTGACCCAATCTTTCCTTATTCTTTTTTCAGAATAATTAACTTAATTATTTTAATGGGATAGGTCCTTTGCTACCCGACTAAGAATAGATGCCCACAATGAGATTATTATCAGACAGCAGGATTCAGCTACCGACTTATTTAATTATCAGGACGCAAACCGAAGCATAAAAGTTATAATAAATACCTACGTAGGAACGAAGTTTTTCATAGAGTAGTTGTATTTGCAAATATCGTGAACTTTTACGTAAATCACTATTCAGGGCAATAGTAACTTCCAAGCTAGTTAGTAGTCAAAAGAAGACATACACTATAGTAAGAAACAAAAAATCTTCTCCTTCTCAAATATATTCCTATCTTATCACTTTGTCCTAGAACTTTCCCTAATACCTACATTTTATAATTTTCCTGCTCAAATTCTCATTTAGAAACACTTTACTAAAAAGAAAAAGACTTTTAAAATAGGATTTATCTTATTACAATTTTTAATTAATAGAATAGTGTCTTCCATTTTTAATGTTTCCATAATAATTAGTTGTTCAGAGGGCTTTTGTTCTCGCCGGCAAGCAGGTGTATATTTTCAGAGGTTGCAATTTACATAATTGAGCTCCGACGTTAACTTGCCAAAAGTCTATTTTTGTATCAGATAGTATTTGATTTCTGCCTTAGGGTATTAATCGAAGTATCGGCGCATTATAATAGACAATTTAAACAGTTTTTCGAATCTCTAGCTGTTCTTGCATAATTAAAGTAATTTCGGTTTACCAGTAAAATTTTCTCATACTACCTATATAATAAATATTTTTCTCTATTCATATATTATTTCTATTATATTATTTTTTATATATTATTTCGACTTGCCACGTGCTTGGCGTTTCCTGAGTCGGGTCCGTATGTGTATCATTCTGGTATATCAAAACTTCCGTCGCTTGTCACGATTCCAACATATCACGATCGGTAGTTTGGGTGCGATATTTGTATCATTTCACGTCACTGGTCCGAATGCGTATCGCCTTTTCATAGATATGGGTCGGAGTAGTTTCACGTGACCAGTGTGACCACGTCTATGTGGACCAACTGTGTTAACTTCGGTCTTTGGTTAAAGAATCGGCAATGCTGCCAGTCTTTTGGGCAGGTTACCATATGACAGTGATTAAAAACTATTTCGGTGAGTGCCCTTTTGGATAGTTTTATTTTAGCATATAGGTGCTTAACTATTATATTTGTAGGATACATGTCATTACCATAGATTATTCATATTTTAATCTGTCGGTTGCTATGGAGACACTTGACTGTTGATTGTCAAACGGATATAAGAAAAGTTTTATTTTAAGTTTCTTTTATTCTGTATTTATTATAATTCTAATGTTTACTCCTTCTGATTGTTTTACTTCTTTACTTTACTAAACTGGTGACCCCGAGCTGAACACTTTATATATAACAAAATGAGTGGTAGTGAGTCTGAGCATACCGCGTCTTCACAGCCGGCGAAGCACATAACACACAGGACGCGCCCAGTGAAGCCCGTTTCTATTGACCACGACATTTGTAACCGTGTGTCGTTGAAGTTACCACCATTTTGGCCAGAAGAGCCGGACATCTGGTTCGCTCAAATAGAAGCGCAGTTCCAGAATGCAGGGGTGACGAATGACGTCACCAAATTTAATTATGTGGTCGGTCACCTCGACCCCCAATTTTCAAAGGAGGTGAAGGACGTCATCATGTCCCCTCCTGCCACCGACCGATACGTGAAGCTGAAGACGGAATTAGTGAAGCGTCTCTCGGCCTCCCAGGAGCGGAAGGTGAAGCAGCTGCTGATGCACGAGGAGCTGGGAGACCGGAAACCGTCACAGTTCCTTCGCCATCTGCAGGGATTGGCAGGACCAACTGTGCCCGAGGACTTCGTGCGCACCATCTGGTGTAGCCGACTCCCCACCAGCATCCAGCCCCTCCTGGCATCGCAGCCCCACAGCACCCTGGAGGCACTAGCTGAACTGGCTGACCGCGTCCAGGACATCGTCGCGCCGACAAGCCACATCGCGGCGACTTCGGCAGCAGAACCCTCGGTTAGTGTGATGGCAGCCGAGATCGCCGAGCTGAAGCGCGCCATGAAGGACCTGACCGTGCATCTGCGTGACAGCCGTTCGCGAAACCGCTCCCACAGCCGTGGTCGAGACGCGCGACGCCACTCACGCCATCGCTCATCAACCCGTTCGAGTTCCAGCTACCGACAGCATCCTGTGTGCTGGTACCACGCGATGCATGGTGAGAAGGCGAAGCGCTGCATCAAGCCCTGCGACTACCGGCAGGGAAACGCCGCGGGCAGTCAGTAATGGCGACAAACGATTGCCCTCGTTCGACTGGTCGCCTGTTCGTCACGGATCGGAGCACCAAGACGCAGTTTCTGGTCGACACCGGCAGCGACCTCTGCGTCTACCCCCGTCGTTTGCTAAGTGACCGTCGTGTGTGTACGAACTACCAACTTGTGGCCGCGAATGGGACACCCATTAAGACATATGGTTTCGTTGAATTAAATTTAAATTTAGGACTCCGTAGAGACTTTAAGTGGCGTTTTGTGGTTGCCGAGGTAACCAAACCGATTATCGGTGTGGACTTTTTAAGTTTTTACTCGTTAGTCGTTGACTGTCGTAATCAACGACTAGTTGACAGTAACACAAATATTTACTCCATAGCATTGAATCATCCAGACTCATCTTTATACTCTGTAAAAATTTCTTCCGGTGATTCAAGGTACCACAAAATTTTAGACGAGTTTCCCGACATCACCCGACCCGCCGGTACTCTACGAACTACACCACACACAACCGTTCACCACATCCGCACCACCCCAGGTCCGCCAGTTTCATCTCAATTTCGGCGACTAGCGCCAGACAAATTAAAAATTGCTCAGCAGGAGTTCCAGCTGATGCTGGTCAATGGAACTGCTAGACCGTCGGAGAGTCCATGGGCATCACCACTGCACCTCGCCCCCAAAAAGGATAACGGTTGGAGGCCCTGTGGTGATTACAGGATGCTCAATGCACGGACTGTCCCTGACAGGTACCCGATTAGGCACATCCATGACTTTTCACACAGCATCTCTGGTTGCAAAATTTTCAGCAAAATTGACCTTGTGAAAGCCTATAATCAGATACCTGTCAGTCCGGACGACATTCCGAAGACGGCGATAACCACACCGTTTGGCCTATATGAATTCCCATATATGACGTTTGGTCTGCGTAACGCAGGCCAAACTTTTCAGCGTTTTGTGGACGGGATGACCAGAGGTTTGAACTTTTGCTACAGTTACTTGGATGACTTCTTAATCTTTTCAAGGTCACAGGCTGAGCACGAGGAGCACCTCCGCATTATCTTCGGCAGGATGAAGGATTTTGGTATGCTAGTCAACACGTCCAAGTGTGTTTTCGGTGTTCCCGAAATAACCTTCCTAGGTTACCACATCTCCGAGAAGGGCACCAAACCGCTTGACTCCAAGGTCGATGCCATCAACAACTTCCCGCCGCCCAAAGATGTCCGTCAGTTGCGCCGATTTCTGGGTATGATTAATTTTTACAGGCGATTTATACCCCACGCAGCTCAGATCCAGGCGCCGCTTCACAACCTCTTGATTGGCAATGTAAAGGGCTCGCAGCCTATATGTCTTGCGGAGAATACTTTGCAAGCATTTGAGGACTGCAAGGCAAGCTTAGCTAACGCTGCCCTAATAGCTCACCCCGATTGCAATGCCAAACTCGCGTTGGTTACTGATGCGTCGGATGCCGCAATTGGCGCCGTGTTACAGCAGCTTAGCGATGACGGCTGGCAGCCTTTAGCTTTCTTTTCCAGGAAGCTCAGCCCTTCGCAAACAAAGTATTCTCCCTATGACAGAGAACTGCTGGCCATTTACGAGGCCATCAAATACTTTCGCCACATGCTCGAGGCCAGACACTTCGTCGTGTACACGGACCACAAGCCGATTAGTTTCGCATTCCACGAGAGGAAGAAAAACTGCTCGCCTAGGCAATTCCGGTACTTAGACTTCATTTCCCAGTTCACCACCGACATAAGACACATTTCCGGCAAGGACAATGTCGTAGCCGACCCCTTATCTCGCGTGGAAGCGCTACAAGTACCGGTCAGCTTCGACACTCTCGCGGAATCGCAAACTTCGGATCCGGAGCTGTCCAAGCTACTCCAGGAAGGATCATCCTTGGTTCTGGAGAAGGTGCAGGTCCCAGGGGAGCGTACATCTGTGTACTGTGACGTCAGTACAACGCCCCCCAGACCATTTGTGCCTGTAATGCTGCGAAAGCAAGTCTTTGATAGCCTGCATTCCCTCAGCCACCCTGGTGTCTCAGCGTCTGCCAAATTAATCGCAGAGCGCTTCGTTTGGCCAGGCATTAGAAAGGATTGCAGAGAGTGGGCACGAGCTTGTCTTGAGTGTCAGCGGGCCAAAGTGAGCAGACACGTTTCTGCGCCATTAGGGTCGTATCACCTCCCACGTGCAAGGTTCACCACTGTCCACATTGACCTTGTGGGCCCGCTCCCAATTTCGCAAGGCTTTAGGTACTGTCTAACGGCAGTCGACCGTTTTACCAGGTGGCCGGAGGTCGTACCTATTGTCGACATAACTGCCGAGACAGTAGCTAAAGCGCTGCTATCCGGATGGATTGCCCGATTTGGCTGTCCCGCAGACATTATCACGGACAGGGGTCGACAGTTCGAGTCGGCCCTATTCGAACAATTGTCCAAATTGGCTGGTTTTCAGCACAAGCGGACAACAGCATACCATCCGTCATGTAATGGTATGGTGGAGCGATTTCACCGGCAACTCAAGGCGTCCATAATGTGTCATGCAAATGACAAATGGACAGAGTCTTTGCCGTGGGTATTGCTTGGTATACGGAGCGCATTTAAAAAGGATGTCCAAGCGTCTTCAGCCGAACTTGTATACGGCGAACCGCTAAGACTCCCGGGTGAATTTTTTACTCCTTGTGGCGATGGAACTACCGACGTCACAGATTTCACTGCGCGCATTCGTAAATTCGCTCAAAATCTGCAACCAACTCCAGCATCTCGTCACAGCAAGACCAGTATTTTCGTTTTTAAGGATCTGCAGACCACTGATCACGTGTTCCTTCGTGAAGACGCATTACGTGGCTCGCTACAACCAGCGTACACAGGTCCTCACAAAGTTCTGCATAGGGGAGACAAAGTCTTCAGATTATTTATCAAGGGCAGAGAGGTCACGGTCTCAATTGACCGCCTTAAGCCAGCTTACATTTTGGCAGACAAAGCTGACCCAGAAGAAGTCACTCCACCTAGCAGTAAGAAAGAGTATACCACTCGCTCTGGTCGTCATGTCAGGTTTGCTGATTTTTATCGCCCTTGACGGTCTCTGGAGGGGGGTGGTGTAGGATACATGTCATTACCATAGATTATTCATATTTTAATCTGTCGGTTGCTATGGAGACACTTGACTGTTGATTGTCAAACGGATATAAGAAAAGTTTTATTTTAAGTTTCTTTTTCTGTATTTATTATAATTCTAATGTTTACTCCTTCTGATTGTTTTACTTCTTTACTTTACTAAATATTCTTATACAAACAGTGTGTATGAATTTACAATACAATGCGGTAGTTCTTTGTGCTAATATAATTACAGCATGTGTGGTGAAAGGCAAATGTATGCGTTGAAGTCTCGCACTAATGCAAACGGTGTGAATGGATAGAATGATCTCCTCGAGACATGCAATAACAACCACGAGCCCCGGAATTTCCTTCCACAGATAATGAAGTCAAACGAAATCATCCAAGCCGATTTTCAATCTTTATTAAAATCTCCATGTCGATGTCCAATGAATTATTCAAAACGTATTTAGAACAATGCTCGTAATAAACAGCGTTCATTAAATTTGCCAACCTACGTAACTAAATGATTTTGTCCAGATTTCCGCCACATTCTATTATTATAATGTAACGTAAGCAATGTGGGCTTTTATTTATACAAACTTTTAAACAGCAGGTTTGAACTAATCTAAGACGTTCATAAATATAATGCCTCTGTGTAGGAACGTGGCTATATTTAGCTAATTGGTATCCCGATTTACCTGCTGGAGTGGATGCTGAGTTTAACATATGCGAACGAGTTGGCCGCATACATTATTCATGTCCAAGAACCCCAATAAGTGTCATTGAGTCAACAACCGTTGTTAGAAAAACTCGAAGGTTTCGAGAATCAAACTAATTTGACCCAGTTGAACAAACTTTTTACTTATCATCATTACTTATTAAGGCGAAAGCTAATATAATAATGATTTTAATTCTAGAAATAAATGTGTGTTACGGCCGCAAATCATGTTCAAACAACCTAGCAAAAAAACGTAAGATTTGAATTTTGCCGGCTACCTTAGCGCATCCCCTTAAACATTAACGAAAAACCTCGTGAGACATTTAAGTATGCAATCTCGGTAACAAGTAGCGGAATAATTATTTTGGAGTAAAAAAAAAATACAATAAGAAAAATGTCCCTTATAATTTAGTGGTAAATACAGTACATTTACACGTCAAAGGTTCGGAGTGAAGCATCCGTATCTTATCTAAGGGATGTCCAATAGAGTGGCGTCATCATTGTGTTGGAGGCATTGTATGTCAGTTGCGTTTCAATCGCAAACTGAGACAACAGGGGACAGCGAAAACTTGCGACTTGATCATTTTCTTTATTATTTTAATGCAGAATTATGTATAGCTAACTCACATTTCGTGTTTGATCAAACCCGTTGTGTTTCATAGTAATTTTTAGCATAAATGTGACTTTATTTTATGTTTAACTAATGTTTTATAATAAAACGATTCAATAAAAGATAAAGTGTCACTTTCAGAATGTGCTTGATTCGTTCTAGATGAGATGAAAAATAGATTTAGTCAAAAAGGTAGAATGTGGTAGCTTCAGTAGTTACGAACAGTATTCATAAAGATGCGGCTTGTGCGACGTGTATAGTATTCCGTAGCTATTGAATAGTGTCGATGTAGCGGCCTCGCGACAACTTCTCTACTATCTGTTTCGTTTCCCGCCTGCGAGACAATTTAACTTGACAACGTGGACTCTACAACAAAGGCTGCTCGCTCTATTTAGCGCTCAGCCTCCGCCAATGGGAGAGTCGTTGATATTAAACGCTTTTCTCGCACAAAAGTTAACATAGATTTGGTTGAAACTAATTCAAAGTAATATTTTGATTGGTAGTTGATTGAATATCTAGTTTGAGAAACAGATCATAACATTCCGATTCATAATTAAATATCTACAAATACTTCAGAAGTTGCTAAAGCTAAGCAACCCTTTAGGTAAATAAATGCATTTTCATTTTATCCTAAACTAGTCCTCTGCTCTGAATAAGATTTGCCAGTTCAACACCCGAATAAACATTTATTCGGAGTTTAACGTTAAAAAGGAAGTCCAAACACCCTTAATCGTGCAAATACTGACTGTACGACATTCGAGTGAGACGTTACGTCGACGTTACCGTGTGATGTGGAGGAATATTTGTAAGCGTTCTTTGTATGATCGGGAACGAGTGTAAACACGGGTGCGCGGCGCGCGGCGTCAGGCGGGGAGGGCCGCGGCACTCGGGCGGCCGCCGCCGCGCGCTCCGCCCGCACCATGTCGGTGCGCGTAGACCACCGCGACCGGGACAGGTTCTCGAGGCACTCTTCCCGCGCTTCCGTGGATCTTGCTTTTCCAAGTAGCTCAACACGCGACCACTCGTTCCGCTCGGTGCATTCGGCCCGCGTGCCGCGAGCTGCTAGCGATGACTTGATGGTGCCCGTGCGCACGCTGCGATCGGCATCGTGTCGCGTGGCTCCTGGTGCGCCGCATCGCCTCCGCCGCCACCACTCGTCGGCAGCAGAATGCGAGCGCGCGCGCCGCTCTCGTCGGCACACGCTGGAGCTGCCCAACAGCCGCGGCCCCAGCGTCCGCAGCCGCTCCCCCGAGCCACCACCGCCGCCGCCCGAGCCCGAAATCCCGCCAGAAGACGCCGGGAAGGAAGCTCGAAGGCGGCGCGTCGTGGCAGCAGTCGCGGCGTCGTTCTTCGCGCTGGCGCTGGCGTCGGTGCTGGTGGTGGTGGTGACGCTGACCCACAGCTCTGTGCTCCGCGCACACAACCAAACGGCCAAGTACTACACGTTCTCCGTGCCGCCGCACCATCCTCTCAGTGAGCCCCGTTCATGTTGCCCCACCGTCGCCCCTCCCGCTTCGCATGCGACTGTCTCCGACCCTGAGTGCCAGGGGCTGCGAACGTCGCCGAGGCGGCTCGACTGCACATCACCGCCACCATATGCGGTATATAATATTGTCAATACACACATGAACAAACTATTTGGGGTCCTTGACGACAAACTGCCGAGTGATCCCGTTCATCACCATCACTTTCCTAATGAACGTCTCATGTACAAGATTCGAAAGCTGATGGGTCGATATATGAGCACAGAAGGTAACAGGACAGGTATTTCTGTCTTTATTAGTTTCTGTACTAATATCTTGATCATCGATATGCATTGATGATGTTGAACGGAATTGCCTGGTTTTTGTCAATTTGGCCTCAGTCCATTCAGGCCACACATGCTACGCACGTTCGCAACCCCCTTTCTGCATGATTAGTTACTGTATATTATAGATGTCACGTGTTTGTGATGGTAAATGTTACTGTATATTACTTTTAATTACAGCGTATCTTGTGTCACGTTCATAAATTATGACTTGCTATAATTATTATTATGAACTGTCGAAAGCATACCGCGTACACTATGATATAGTGTTGAAATAATTATAGCATATTTGTACCTACGTCTTTATGACCATACATACGTACGTGAATTACAACGACTATAAATTATACCTTTTACTACTGTACTTGTGATATTATGTTTTGAAACCTAAGTACTTGGTTTATTGCTGTTCTTGAAATTATTTAATGATCTGCCGTTCCAAAAACCTCACTAAACTTGACCCTGTAAACTCAACTGTCATCTTCTAGGCACATGTGCTGCACGTAATCAGGCGAGGATTATTTTCGCCTGATTACTGTTCTGACCATTGCAGTTCTATCCAAAAGTCCCTCAAAAACCATCATTCACCACACTTAATTTTATGGTTCCATTCGTATTATCCTGAATATCTGAAACCAAGCAAATCTTGAGTGGTTTAAAAAATATATTTGCTTAATAGTCGTAATATCTGTATCTTGAAACTTTTTCACAAAACGTGACTTTCTGTTCCTGAAACTTTATACATATACAGTTATCTTTTTTCAACCGAAGTCAAAACGAATGGATTTATTTTGAGTTACATCAATCGAGCTGTCAGAATACAAATTAAATTCAATCTCACTCACAAAGTTAGAAACAATAAAAAATAAACAGAAAATAAACGAGAGCAAGCCAGAAATATTTTTATTTCCAAATTCACATGCCACACGTGACTCGTCGATTGTTACATGAAACTCGATGAAACGCAAACGATTTATGCAATGCACATAAAATAAAACAACAAAAAAATGTTTACAAACCATCGAATAATCTGTGAGACGTCCTTTTAAAACATCAACGGTAATAAATGCCTTCTTAAAAGCTTACTTCCTTTTCTCGTCACAAAGTTTAGATTTCCTTTCGCAAAAAGAATAAAACGTCCTATTAAACAAAATGGGAGTCATAGAATATTGTTTCCTTTAGGAACAATTTTAATGAGGGTAAATAAGTATTGGTTTTTGAAGAAATAAAAGTGTCAAAATTGTCTTCTTTTTTACAAGTCACAGCCAAATAAAGTTTTATGTTGACCTTATTTTTGCTGCATTTAAAAATTAAAATGTTTTACGGGAATTATGTTACTATCGCAAAAAAGCCTCAATTGTAGTAATTCCGTGTACCTTTCACAACCTTAACACATCAACGAATGAAAAGATCATAACACTATTATGTAGTTTCAAGGTGCCCAAATGGCATAATCCGTGATATTATGTGTAAGTGATGTGGTTCCAACTTTACTTGAAAAACTTCCACCCACGAGACCTAATAATATGTTTGGAACAACGTTAGGCATAATGTTTCGGCCGTGTCTACATTATGTATGAACTCGATCATGATTCTTTTTCGACCGCGAAAGTTTTAGGGAACACATCACTCATGTCCAAACTTATTATTAGGTAAATAGGCCATCAATAGAGACTTTCGACTTTTCTTCGTAAGACCATGTACCTACTTTTAGATTTCAGAAGATTTTCTTCTTATTTCTACATTGAATCGTAAAAAAATCTAAATACATCTTCATTAACTACTTTATTCCAAGAATATCACTCTCAATCTTTGATCATAATTCTTAGATCCCTTCCAATTACGTAGATCGAAGAAATGGTTTCCGTTTCATGCCATCACAAATGTATCCCACGTTAAAATATATGTTTATATTAAAAACATGTGATGCATTAACATTGTCTAGTTCGAGGAAACTGTGGTCATTTTTATTACCCATATCTCCTAGAACATTGTTTAACACGACAATACAGTTTAACACGATATTTTTGGCACGCTGTTTGTAGTAACACGGTTTTTCAACAAAAGATATTGACTCCATAATATTCAATAGGAACGGCTATCACCGATACGTTTGCCAAGCGGGGTGATTATGGGTGTTTTCCCCCACGACCGTTCATTAAAACGATCTATTAGAGGCACATGTTCAACAGTGGCCGCTTATATAGGCTGATGTTGATTATGGTAATATCCAAAAGCAATTTACGCGCAGTATAAAAATGTTAGTGGAATGTTTGTCTGTTTGTGACGTCAGCTTTGTAAACTTTCGCCAGAGTTCCTAGTATGGGGCAACGTTTTTAAAACAACAAATATATAAAGGTAATATTAGATACAAGTTTCGGGGCCACGTTTTAACTGCATTTAATTTCCACCGTTTCCCGTCAACAGTCATAATTCGAAATCGTCGCTAAGCTCATAAATCAGTTATTGACGTGTAAGAGAGCGTTGGAACATTTATTTGCTGAATGAATGGTTTGATTTATGACAATTTGATTTTACAGACGGTTTACTTCCGTAAAAGTTTGAGAGGAAATGGCAATTCATGCAATGATGCAAATGTCAGGCAGTTGATTCTTCTTTATTTTTTCTATATCGGACCTATTGAGATTTTATAAGATCTAAATTAAAGACGTTTATGCTTCCAGTTAACGGTTTTTCTTTTATCTCTGTATCTCATTAAAAAGCTCATTATGTTTTTGTTTATATTCAATTTTGATGTACATAAAACAAGCAATCCAACTGAAATAATAGACATTCCACTGCAGTCCAAACTTCAAAGCGGTTTAAAAGTTTCCATATTTTGAATTCTAGTGCACAGCGTAATATAAGAAAATTTCTGAATCAGCTAAACCAAAATAAGACCAGGTTATTGCGTGACGTCCAGACTACGAGTATTGAGAATTTCCAATAATAACTGAAGTATTCAGCGCGGTTTGTGGACTCTCTGCTATACAACTCTGATAGTGCGGTGCAAGCTAAATATTCACAGCATTATTACTAAAGCCCATGGGCGTAACTTCAAGGGCTCTAGAATCTTCTTTGCCCACCTTAGAAAAATCGACAGTATTCAAGAGTTACTAACTGTTTAACCGCTTCTCCTTATAGGATCACTTCATTGTCCGTCAGTCTGTTTGTCAGTCAAAACCCTTTTTCTCAAGAACGCGTGGAGGTATAAGGTTCAAATTAATGACAAATACGTAAGGAATTCTAAAAAAAACATGTGTTTGGTGGTATTATTTATTACTAGGCGTCATACAAGATTTCTCATTACATTACTGTGGTTAGTTAGCTGGAAGGCGCCCCCCCCCCCTCCCCTATACAAAATCCTAGCTACGCCAATGCTAAAGCCCCATTTCCATGCAACTTTCTTGCCTGTGGCATTCAAGCAACAAATGATTTGCATCGTCTAAACACTATTTAGACGGTGCTACTTTTACTTATTTTATTCCACTGGCTTAAGTGCAGTGTTACAACCCCTACACACAAACATCCGTTATTGGCGATTCGATAAAGACAAATAGACGTTCATATTTTAAAACGCGAACCCGTGATTTGTCACTGATGTTTCGAAAGTCGAATCGCAGGTAAAAGTTTCGTGAAAAAATGAAAGCCATTTCACATGGCGACGGGATTATTCGTCCTGAAAAATGTGTTTTTTTACCTTCCGTGGTGTATTTAGACCACGTAAAATTTAAAATGATTTGTATTAAGTAAATTACGATTCGTCGATGTGTAAATGAATGGGCTGTTAGAACTATGGTGCATACTAATATTCTAGTTCTAGTGTCTGTCTATCTGGCTTCGAGTTTCTGTCTTCAAAGTTCAAACATTGAACTCAATCGGGTTCAGTTCGATGCACTTTTGTTTACACGTTGTGGTGACTACAGATTTACGTGTTTAGAATTTTATTGTGAGTGCTATTAGTATAAAATATTGGGTAATTTTTTTGCGGTTTATTTTTGTTGATAGCAAACTTGATTCGATGCAATAAATACCTGTGTATACTTGTAAAGATAACAGTTTTTTTTCGAAGCTTTTGGCTGAAAATTATAAAGATTTTCTTTCAGAGTTTAACAAAAATACTTTTCAGTTACTTTTTTGAATCCCAATAAACATCAAGTTTCTATATTGCATGGTATTGGTCTCGTATAAAGTATGAAAGATTTTCTTACTTCATGATTTTTCGAACGCAAACGTTGTAAAACCCATGTGATATACCGCAAAACGTTAACTAATTAATTACCGTGCTTTTATCATGTAAGAACATATATAATTCATAATAGCAAAGTAACGTTTGCCAGCCCAGGCTGTTGAACTGGGCCTTAAGGTACGTTTATTTTACATTACAAAATCTCAAATTCTTAGCAAGTTGTTGGAATGTTTCTGGAGAGTTCGACATTTTTGCTCTGCGTAAAGAAAATTCTTCTTTTGTTGTATGTTTGAACAAAGCAAATTAAAATGAAGCAGAGATACATTTCTTATTACGTGTTAATTACCTAATCTTATTTAATTATTTCCTAAATTAAAATATTTTTATATTTAACTTGTCAGCTATTATGTAGGTTTCTACATTTAATATTTCTTTCGATGAATGGCCTACAATTTTTTCTTTTTTTTTTCATATAGTCTTTTGTGCCCGGTAATTGGTAGGTAATTTTCACATAATCATAAGCAGATACCGTTTTTCTGAACGGTTGCTCAGACGTGTAAACGTGACGATTTGCTGTGCTTTATGAATGTAGAAAATAGCACTCAATTTAATTACCTCAATTACTCAAATTAGTTAGTACTAAACTCAATTAACTAGTAGAAAAATATCCATATTGCATTCAGATCAAATAAAAACAATGCGATTATGATCTTGTTCTTCTGATCATGTGGGCAGTAAGGTCTAACGACCTCAAACACCCTAGTGTCAGACTTTCTAAACCGCCTCAAGGGCCTCTGACATGGCGAATATGATGATCACATAGTCGATGGATAAAAATAATGAAAGTGAACATTATCGTTTGTTCCCGTTCAGTTACACCATGCTGTGTTACACTGTTACCCATTGGGAGAAAATATCCCGACAAGTAATACTGTGACTCAACAGAACGCTGTGTTCCCGTTAGGTAACACCTTTTTGGGTAAAATTATTATATACTTATTACTTTCGTCTTGATTCCATAGGAAACTCAAACTTAGAAACTTCGTGTTCCAAGCAGGATAATTAGTATGCTCTTGAAATATTAGAATCTATAGCCAAGCGTTTGCCATCTGGTAGATTCAAAGTTGGTCTATTGTGGCGTAACGATATTCCAGAGTTGACAGCTACCCTCGCGCGCTGTCAAAATTTTTAGGTTTAGAAAAACGCATGGCACATATGCTGAAGAGTGCCCCAAGGACACGTACCACAACGCAATTAATTCATCAAATCATATTAAAGTTCGTTGGTACTTACACCACACTTTCCGGTTGCACTGGTCCCCCATGAGAAGAACTGCTATACACGCTTCTGTTAGAAGCCGAAACCATTGTTAATTCGAGGCCTTTGACATATTATGTTGCAGTTAATAATGAATATGAAAGCCTCACACCTTTTATTTTTTTAAGAGACAGCTCATCAAATTCAGCAGTTACCTACCTCTCTGGACGACGGAGTTTTTTCATTAAGAAAAGTGTGGAAAAAGGCTCTTCACCTCTCTGAGATTTTTTGAAGCAGGTGGCTCAAGGAACACTTACCCCTTCTCAAGACATGACGCGATTACCCACTTTAAGATGAGTGATTCTGATACAGATACCCACGTGCCTATATACTTATTTTAAGATGTTGATTTTGGATTTCAATGCTTTTATTTAATCTTTAATTGAACAATAAAGTTCTGTAAGTTTTTGGGATATTTTTGTCCCGATAAGTAACCCTGTTACGTACTATTAGGTTACAGCTCTCAATGAAGAATGTATTTATTTTTCAAAAAAAAGGTCCAGCATTAGCCAGCAATCATTCCCAATGTTGTTCGCTAAAATAAAATACCCAGCCTTATTATTGCGCAAAAGCGAAAGTGATGCTTATAAGGCTTTATTGAGAGAGTGCTATAGCAGTTTTGAGTAGACTTATCCCGATACTTAGCGCTTTATGTAGGTAGGTGCCTACCTATTGTATAAAAATGCACATCATCGACGAATAACAATTTGTATACGGCTCAGAATCGAGAAGTCACACCCGAAAGGTAGCGATACAAAGTCCCTCAAAATATAACAAAAGAAAAGGTTTCTCCTTACCGCGCATAACAACTTCAGAAGAGGTGGTTTCCTTTTTTATAAATCATAAAGGGAAAGGACGTACAGAAAATTTAGGTTTAAAACATCCATACTGTGTGATGGCCGGGGGCATCTAACATTAATTATAACTTATTCCAAGTTGTTTGTGAATGTTTAATTGGGTTGTATTTAGCATATCAATCGAGGCATTGAAAACAACAATACGTCGCAAGGCACAATACGCGGTCTGGATTCGACTTAAAAATATAATAATATTTATAATTAGATTAGGTTGTATGATTTTGGGTACCCAAAATCACAGTTTAGAAAACTTTTAGCACAATTATTGCATAATGGTTTGCATTTTTGGGAAACCCTGAGTGAAACCGGAAATAACAATACGCGGCAAGGGACAATACACAATCTGGATTCGGATAAAAAATATAGTTGTATGTTGTTGTAGGCATACCGACCGACTATTATACAGAGGAACATTTACTTTGTAATCCATTGATAAAACTAAGTAAGTAGAGGACTATACTTAGCTGATTTACTACACTTCTCTTTTCCTCCACAATCGCGAAATAGTTAAAGCTTCCAGGAAAAACTTTGAGATCGTAGATTCCTATTAAATATCTTCCTTATAAATTAAAGATTTTTGGACATAAACATCTGATTTGCCCGGTTCTGAGTCGGTAATGCGACGTTAATATTGTTAATTTCCCGTTTTATTTCTATTAAATATGGTATAAAAAAGCGTTTATATATATCTAATTTAATCAAGTCTGTTACTCCAGTTTAGTAGAGCGAGCTGATGGCCCGTCTAGCGGATTCATACGAAACTTTTTACTGAAAAGCACTAACAAGCAACCAGTGAGGCGAGGAAAGTAGACACTAGTGAGTGAGGCACGGCACTCATAGATTCATAGGTGCCTATGTGCCTATACACATAGAGAATATGGAACTTTTTTAATTTCACGCTTGATTCGAAAACTTCCACGCGACGGCGAGCAGCGGATGCCAAGAACTCGACGTTGTGTCATTCAACATACACGTTTCTGAACCAATGATTTGCGTCATTTGAAATACATTAATTTTATTTAAGTTGCTTCGCTTTGTTCCAAATGCACAATTGAAATTGGATGTGCGGAAAAAGGGTTCAACTCTGCCCATTAAGCTGGAATAAATAGGCTTACCAATTAACTGGGTCAAAAGTTTCACAGTGCTTTCGTGTACTGCCTAATAATACTTAAACATACAGTTAAGTCTACACAATAATATTCCAAAAACGACTGTCTGTGTACATAATTGCTAAGTTTATTTCGCCGTTAATTTTATGCTAAAGTGATTTTAGATCAACCTTTGATAACTGTTTCTCTTTTAAGAAATAATTGAACCCTTTTAGTAAATACCGTCAAAAGATCATTCACCAGATTAATTTCAAACGATATCTACTTATAAAACGTACGAATATGAATATAATATTCAAAGAGCTGTAAATAAAGAGGCAATTAAGTCACTTAGGTTAAGTTATGAACGTTCCTGAACTAATTGATAAATGTAACCTAATTAGACCTAGGCTGTGTTTGCAGCGCAAGCACTTTCTAAATGTACAATACCTAGGTTCAAAGAACAATACTTTTAGTTTATGTAGAGGGGTACGAATCCGTTGTCCCATTTCATATTCGATTTGATTAGACCCGCAGCCCACTAGCATGACTCGTTGCGTTCTAAACGCGCGCGCCCGCGAGCGCAAATTGATTACGACGCGTTTCAACGTAACATTTTAATGTTGTAATTCCACACATTTTAGCTACAGAACGTAATTTAATACAAGTAATCTCACATGCTAAATTGTCGGAGGGGTTACCTGAATTAAATCACTGATTACGCGTCCATATTAAAATACGGAATACCTATCGAACATTAAGTTCCGATATATTTAATTCTGCTGGTCTTGAACATGTCAAGATTACAGTCGTCCCAGCAGCCCAGTGTCGTTACAGATGCGAAATTGTACGAAAACAAAATCGAACAATGAGACGTGCAACCTCCTACAAAAGACACACGTACCAAAAAAGACGATTAATGAATAAATAATCAAACAATTAAGCTTCCCGTGTTTCGTCAGAACGCTTTTCACTGTAGAAAGTTGTGTAGATGATCGCCGCGAGCGATGCGCGACATACTTCCCTCGACGGATCGCGCCCGTGTATCATGGGCTCATGGCACTGATGGGGGTATACACAAAGGCAAGGGTCAGCCTTGCCTATGAACACCGTGTAATTAAAGTCAATTATAGGTGCGTTTAGCTTACCTACAGTTTATTTCATACTTGTGATCGAGCGCGCTGTTCATCTATCAATGTCATGTCGTTCACGTCAACCATGTGGAAATAAAGTCCCTGTCACAAGGAGAATAATCGATGTAGCGGAGTCGATATTTTTCAAAATCTTTTATAAACACGTTTGTCACTATGCACCGTTAGCTATCGTCGAAATAATCGGGCTATGTTTTTTTAAGATAAAAAAGGGTGAATAAAAATCATAATTATTAGAAGTTTTCTTTAATAACCAAAGTGTTAACGACGTCTATTTATTTTCAAATTGTCATGCGATTTGTAACTTTTCCTCTGACACACACATTCTCATATTTATTTATTTAATACTTTAAGCACACAAACGTACAGATGCGGACCTAATGCCATAGGCATTTTCTACCAGTCAACCTTTGGGTGATGCAGAGACAAACAGTGGTAGGTGCTATTGTGAAAAATTGAGGAATAAATATTTTTATATATAAAGGGACAGGCATATTAGTTTAGATAAACATATATTTTAAAAGTTGATAAGCGATACTGGCCCGTGGTAGCTGTTTATATTGACAACACTAGCGTCGGAACCCCAAGTCAATATTAGCTTAAATTTGTCTCCATCACACTCGATAGATTTGAATGAAAACAAGGAACCATAGATTTATCAAATAAATAAATAATAAACCATTTTATATTTTAATTATTCTTTTTTTCATTAAAATTAAAACAATAATTGAATGTCTTGTTCACTACAAACCGATTATCCAACTCCAAGGTGTCACTATAATTCGATATAATATTTATTCCCGACTCCACCCTTTCAGTTGAAGAACACGCATTCAAATTCTCGCCTCTGACACTAATAATACAAGAACACCAAACTTCCACGAAGTTAATCATATCAGCGAGAAGTCAAAAGTTCCGTGAATCAATTTCGCTGAAGTTAACAATAGCAGGCGCACGGAACAAATTTTATGAGGCACTTGTTGATACGACATTAAGCCGGCTTTGGGCCAACGAATATTGTGTCTCTGCCCTAATACATGCTAATACAGGCGTTAGTTACGAGCCGTCTTTTGTAAACTCCGCTTAAATTGAACCCTGTACAGATAATGGGTACAATGAGAAAATAAGATGTGGAAAATAAAGGCGAGTAGACATTACCCGGGACCAAACTTTGCAAGGAATATATTGCTCAATGTTGAGTATCCTCAATGAAATAATTTGGCCATCTTGAAACATATCCCCTCCATGCCTCGGAAAACACGTTAAGCCGTTTGTAGCTGCTGTCATTCGTACATCTTTGACAGTCGTTACAGGTAGTCAGAAGCCCAAAAGTCTAACAACCAGTCTTATCAAGGAGTATCATGTTACCCAGTAACGGGATTGTGGAGGTCAAATAAGCAGTCGCTCCATGTTAAATATTGGTATTCAGCTGACTGGTTAGACTGGAAGCCGACCCCAACATAGTTGGAAAAGGTTACGCAGATTGATTGACTTAAATGGTCACGCGCAGTTTTGTGCAACGCTTTTGAGAGCGTTGCTCTTCAATTTTTGTCCAGTCAACACACAGCTTTAAGGCGCTGCCCAAACGCAGGACACCGTAAAACGCTCAGTTTTTTTTCGCACAGTTAAGCGTATTGGTACAGACGCCAGCACATCACGCTACCCGAAACTGTCAAATTTTCCCAATCACCTTTGAACCTTACGAGTACGCTTTAGCGATAAAGTTGAAAATCTATTAAAGAAATTTGACAGATTGTAGTAGTTTGATGTGCTGGCGTCTATATATATCACATGCCTGACAAACATTTCAAAGAAAAGACTTGTTCAAAAATATTTCATAAAAATAAATTAATATCATGCTATGAGAATCCTAAAACATACCAAAAAAGAAATGTTTTTTCGTCGCTCGATTCTCAAAATGTTTAGCGTAAACTATAATATTTTATGTAATAATAATAAAGAGAATTACTAAAGAAATGCCTAAAAATTATTCTAAATTACTTTTATTTTGGTTGTCATTCAATTCAACTAACATCAAACGCTTCGCATAATTTGAATCTTATTTGTTGCTGCGACACGCTATTGTCAATTACCAAAAAATTTGTTTCTGGTACTCGTAAGAAACATATTTTCGCAATTTTTACGAGTTATTGCGCGGTAGCGCCCTCGAGACTAGATACGAGTACGTATATTTTTATGTATTCGTGGAACGAGTCATATTATGACTTTGTGTCACTCGTCTTCAGACTGCGTATTGTTATATTGTTTCTACTTGTAGGTCACTAGTCAGACTCACTGTCTGTCACTTCTTGACTGACAGTTTATGAGTGCTTGTGACTGTTTTACCTTCCTCTGAAAACATGATGCCGAAGAAATTATTGAGGGAACGGATGATCTTTTTAAAGAACTATTCTATGAATATTTTGAAACAGTCAATTTTAAAGGGATTCTAACTTCTACAGTTAACGCTGTTACTGCCTGCTAGTTCACGGTCAAAATGTGTGGCACAACGTTTTTTTTTTTAAATAATCTACGAGACATGTCAACGCAGGGGGTTTCAGAATCATATACTGAAACCATGGTTACAAGTTGATATATGCTACCCTGTATACCTAAGAAAAAAATAATTATGGGCATGTCCTTGTTATTTTTTCTCGAACAAGATATTAGATGTCATCCAAAAATAAGAGATTGATACGAGGGAAACGAGCAATATTGGAAAATAAATAAAAGCTTATTATCTGCGATGACGATGCTATAAAGTTCTATTGTATTAAGATAATTCATGTCTCGAGAGCAGATAAAGCTAAACATAAATGCACAGGAGAATATAAAACATGTACACATAAATAAAGATTACAGAGTACACAAATAAATAATGCTTACCCACAAAATGTTAAGCGCTAAGAGTTTACAGATAAGCTTGGATATTCAGCGAAAAATCTAATAGCACTCATTAGCCCCTAAGGGTACTTAGGATTTCGTTAAAGCAAATCTGATGAAGAATTTAGTGTGGGGCAAGTGACCCTCGTGTTAGACTAAATTCAATCAAATTATCACGCTAGTGTCCACAACACATACACTAATGGCCGCGTGTACACACGACACAGGCGACTTCAAAGGGTTCTCGCTCGTATGGAAACGTAGGTGTGGCCACTTATAATGTATTTACTGGAGGGGAGAGCGTCGTGCCAAACACTCGATGCACTTGCAATGTTTTACTTACAAACGTCAGAGTACTATTCTAGGAAATAGTTCGTCGCAATTATAGATACAGTTCGTAGTACGATCGGCAACAAGTGGCTTTCCAATCCAACGCTCATTCAATTCGACTCTGATTAATATCTAGCGATTATTCCAGTCTTTAAAACTTTAAAGAGTGTTCTATTTTGGTAGGTCCATGCTGAAAACTGTAGGAATTTCTCTCTATACAACAGCAGCTAGTTTGTTATTATAATTATTCACTATATATTTTTACTACGAGTAATTCACTCGCAGCTTATCAGAGTGAAGCGTGCTAATTCTATCTTCGACAGTATAATGAACATCTGTTAGATTAATTTTTATGTAAAACATTACCCTTGCTGCCCACGCCTTCTAGTCTTTATTCAATAGACTCGTGTATATATACTATATACTAATAATAAAGCTAAAGAGTTTGTTTGAACTCGCAAATCTCTGGAACTACCAGCCGGACTTGAAAGATAATTTTTGCTTTTATAGCCCAATTCTTCAGGAAGGCTATAGGCATTTTAATATTACGCTATAACCCTTAGGAGCTGCGCAAAAATAAAAAAAAGTCAGAAAAAACGCTAAGCGAAAACGATACAATACGACGGGGTAGATCAGGGGAACATGAAATTTTACGCGTACGAAGTCACGGGCAGAAGCTAGTACTATAATATAAACAAAGACGACCTACTCTCATTGATTCAAGCCGGAATATTCATTGCACAAAAGTTGAAAGCGTTTTGATACTACAATGTTTGCACCTTGTAAATAAAGATATAAAATAAAAAGAGAAGAGAAGATTTACTTTACTTGATTGAAACTTGCGACGTAAATAATAAAGTATAGTTATCAGAACAGATATCCCCGCACCATTCTTGTTTTTAATTATCTTGAGTACTTTACTACCTTCAAGCTTTGTAATAAACGCTAAAGTTAATGCATGGTCAATTGGTCATACAGTTAAAGACGTCACGACGAAGCATATATTTCGTACAAAAGTTCCTGTAATTCAGAATTAAACTTATCTTTCGTGAGAATGTGGAATACCTAGCGCCTAGTTTAGTCCCCTTGTTGGCGGGTGTACATCAAACAACTTCCTTAGTTGAAGAGTTGAGTACTTAGCAAGTTTGGTCCGTTAAGTAAAGTCACATGTTCGGATCAGGGGCATCTTGGCACAGGTCGTTCGAGAGTATAGTGAACCGTGGTTTTACACGACATACTTAATTAATCTGTGTCTTCCTGTGGTTAGTCGGAGAACATTCCCGAACGAGCACCTATATCTCAGGGCTTGTGCTTGGCCCACAATTAAAGCTGAGACATTGCAATTCTTTGGGTTCAGGTCGCAATTTTCCGGATTTTATGTAGATACCGCTTGAATGTCGGACCTTGTCCTTGTGGATTGCGTATATAATACATTTATATGAATATTTTTTGCCGAGACGGATTCTATCTTTTTTCCTTCCAATTTCTACAAATTCTGTTGGTGATCTGTAACAGAATTTTGTAATACTAATTTTAAAACAAAAACAGGACCTTAACTAAATACCTTTTTGGTTTTACCTCTAACTTCGCCGACCTCTCGTTACAACTAAAGGCTGCCCATATTAAATTTCAATTAGGTACGAACTAACTAGGAGGGTAATTATGCAACCCGTTTCGTTCAAATTGTTGAGAGTTTGGCAAGTTTGAAACGTTTTATATTAATCAGTAACAAAAGAAGACGATTTTTAATTACAGCAGTGTCTGGGAAAATGTATGTAACGCAATTTGTGGTTCTACAATATCGTGTGTTAGAATTAGTGATGACGCTTGGAGCGGACGCTGCGGTGGCGGGAGATATAACACCAGCTACCGAGTTAAATGAAGCTGGAATACATCTGGATTAATATATTGCTGGAGAAATCTAATCTAAAAGTAGAGCTTCGGAATAGAACGATAGATTTTAAACATAAGATTATTATCAGCCAGTAATATCCAGATCATAAAGTTTAATATTCTAGACTGTAGAGTAATAACGCGAGAAATTATTTATTCTTGCATTTGCGTAGACATGACATGGTAGTAAAGTAGTATGAGTATCGACGTCGATGTTTATCGCTGAAGCCCGCTATAAATTTGTAAAATAAAGTTTTATGAATTTCCGGAAAAAGAGAGAAGGATACTCGATCACATCTAGGTATTCGAGACGGATGGATATCATATTTTAGATATCGCGACCATCAATATACATTGGTCCAATAATATTGGAGAATCTCATAGAGTGCTCTCTTTTGAAATATGTGACTTATATTAATTTTCTGACATTCTAAAAGGAATACAACTCCAGCAAGATGGATCAATTATTATAAATTCGTTTATGAGTTAGTACTTATTTCCAGTACATTTCTTTTTAATAATCATAACATATTTATTAAATTGAAACTAAAAACTGCGAAACATCGTGAAATATCACTGTTTCTCTTCGTAACGAAATGACATAAAAGCTCTATGAAAGCTGTAACAACGTCGACCGGCCTTCAAGTCGGTAAATGTGTGGTTCTACTGCGAAATATTACTGTATATATACTTTTAGATACATATATATCCAGATATTAATAACGGTACGATATTAATTAGGCACTCGTAGACTACGATATCGATTGTGAAATGGTTTTCCTTTTGCAGTTTAATCTCGCTCTCGCGTTTTATTGTCTTTATAAACATGAATAAAATGAAAAGATCTTTTTGAGTAGATATAAATTGTACCTAACCCCAATTCTATCCCAATTCAATTGATTGGTTCATAAAATTGATTAAAGGATTGTATTTTATCAGTTTGAATACAAATATAATTTAACTTCAGCGCGATCCTAGTCAGACTTAAAGTGTATTAAATGTTTTTTTTTCTCTCAAAATATAAGTGCAATGTTGGTCTAGGCCTAGATTCGGCTCTACGTAGACTCGGCTCTTTATCATTTCAGATTTCATATTTATATCATAAAGAAAAACTGTATTCCAGTACTCTGTATTAGTGCTTTTATAATATTAATAACAATATTTATTGAAATAAAAACAGTTTTGACTAATTGTCTAGCTTCTGCCCGCGACTTCGTCCGCGTGAAATTTCTTTTTCCCTCAAGCCACCTCGTCGCACAGCATCGTTTGCCCGCGCTATTACTTAATTTTCGCTCATCGTTCAAAATCGGCTATCAAATGCAAAAATAATTACAGCTTCATTATTAGTATAGATTAGAATATAGATTGCGTAAAAAATGTTTGTATCTATGTAGATTTGCGTCAATTAATCCATAATGTTATTACTCTTGTTGCTTACGATTCCTATGCGAAGAGGCTTAGTAGCCAATTTCCAAACCACAGCCTTTTACGCACAGGTGTTACAATACCACAGGTTCACCAGTCAATATTATAATTAATTAATTCGCAAGTGATACTAATTTGAAACGCAAAACCCAAAGGTTACTGATTTTGACACGTTATAGCCATAATATCCAATTAAATTAATTAAGTGCTTTGGTTTGTCGTCCAGTGCGCTTAATCAAATGGCTGATTTATAAATCGTAGTTTGATATTCCAGCTTCGTGATTTTGAATTAACCTTTCACAACAAACAAAGAATAGGATCCTTCTTAACCTATTTCATGTCAAAGCTTAAGACGAAAACATATTTTGAATTTGACATAGTAGTCAGAGATTTTCTATGGTCCGTTCCGCTAAAATAGTGGAAAATCTCACAATGGAACAACAGTTTGCTTAATCTTTAATTAAAGGTGTTCCTTGTCTTTGAAACTGTAATCAAGAGGTTATGAAATCACTTTTGGCAGTTGTGTTTTCATAGGTATTCATTTATTGATCGTTGTACCTGCCTTATTCACTCTGAATGTCTGACAAAGATTTTCAGTTTCATGTAAACGTTCTCAGAACCGATAATCTGTAGTTTTACACGTATTACCTGAAACGATATACACTACTTATACTCTTCGTGGAAAATACATTTTGCGTGTATCTCACAGGCGCGGTGTATTTTCCGCGGTGTATTTTCATACAAATATTTTCAGGTATTTGAAATTCAGTGCTCTCTAAGCCCGTTGCGCATTTTGAATACAATTTCAAATCATAATGTTTTCATAAAAGTCATGTTTCATGTCTCTGATTGCACGCTTGTCCAATGTTATTGGTTTTACACCTGTCACCTTCTGCGTTGAGTTTGTACCTACTTGCAAAATTGAATGCGGGGAACATGGGAAAGCATTTTTGGGTACTCGTATTTAAGAAAAATCGATGCACGTGTTTAAAAAAATCGTTGGCTGTGAATATCTATAATAGTTGTTTAAAAATAGTAGATTTTACAACTAGTGCATAAAAGAAGCCATGTTAGCCCGAGACATTTATATCCACCCGACCCGCAGGCGAGGGTGGATAGTTAAGTCGAGGGGTAAAATGGCTCGTTAATGCCCGAGTTATACACTCTGCTTTTCACTTCGAATACGAGAAAATGAAACAGGCATAAAGTATATAACAGTATTTTCACTGTTCCAAAATGTTGCAAAATTGAAGAAGAGAATAGCTAATTCCCGCCACGAAACTTTATCAAAGTTTATTTTTTAATTTTCAACATGTGTCATTCGACTTGGGTACTTCATACTGCCAAGACATAAAAACGTTTCTTTGCGTTTTTAAATAATAAATTACAACAATTTTATCTGGTTTTATTAAATTAACGATACAAAACACGGAAGTGATATAAATTAAATTAAATAACGACTTTAATCTGCGACGTATTATTGTGCGTGTGGCTGTTGGGCCTGATTATCTTAGTCTTAGAAAAAAAAATACATTATGGACTAGATCATAAAAAGCGACTTTATGTCGCCTACGCACAACATAAAGACGAACTTTTAGAGCATGAGAAGTGAAAAATATATTTTAAAATGAAAGGTTTTTATATTTAGGTACATTAGTTATACAAATCTTTTAGCATGTAGGCAATGGTGCTATAACATTGTTTTATGACAAGATAGACATCGAGTAAACGTTTGCAAAATGCATGCTGGATATAATGTTTTGAGGTAAAAAACAAACCGTAAAAAATGTTGCAAAACATCGGACCAGCCATTACAACGAAGCATCGTGGGCGTATATTGCCATAATCGCTGCTCTAGGCCGGGTATAAAACAGACTAAAAGCTGTGGTCCATCTGAGTGGAGCCTAATAGTTTAGCAAACGCAGTTAATTCCGCTTTACTGGCACTTGGGTAACCACACGTGACCGCATACATAGGTAAAACAAAATATATGTACCTAAGTTGGGTTCTGATATCCCCCAAACGAACAGTTTTTGTATACCCATCGTAGTTACCAGATTTTAATATACGCTATAATTTAAGCTTAATTAATAGTAACAGATGTACTCATCTTTAATATCAACCAAAACCGGTCCATTAATTATGATCCAGCCATTATCCGATAATTTTCTATAAGCGACCCGTTAATGCGACTCGCTATTCATTTTATATTGGTTTATGGAGCCCTCAAGGTTTAATACTATAGCTTTATGGGGAAATCACTTTACACTGTACACTTACAATCCATTTAGCACTTAGTGGAGTCAGATAGTAGCAGTAGGTATATGTATAGTGTAGTTTTGATAACCTACACGCTGGGAACGTAATTGCTTTATACTACTTATATGAAATAAAATGAAGGAAAATGTATTAGGAAACCCTTTTATGATATTTTTCCGTAGATCAAATCATAATCCGTACGTGGAATCGGTTAAGAGTAGGGATGTCTTACTTACCTACTAAATTATTGACGTTCCTAACTATTTATTCTTGTATAATGTTTTCAAAGTCAGTTTTTATGAACGGCTGGATCTACCCAGCATTCAGGACAACTTTCGGAAGGTAATAAAAATAACTCTTCGTTAATATAATATTACACAAGCATAAAGCTCACAAAAACACGTGAGGCAAAAAGTGAGAGTAGCGGTGGCCTAGTTGTAACGGCCACAACTTACGAGAGTAGGTCGTGGGTTCGAACCCTGACAGGCGCTTTACTTTGTGTAAATTATTTCATCACAACTGCTCTCAAAACGGTGAAGAAAAACATCGTGAGGAAATCGACATGACCTGGAACCAAAAATTCGAAGACATTTGACATCTACCAACCCGCACTGGGCCCGCGTGGTGGATTACGGCCCACTCCCTCTCACAGAGAGGAGGCATGTGTCCCACCAGTGGGAATATTACAGCCTTATTATACACGTGTAGGCTACTTCGGAATTATTTTCCAAGAATGAACTACTGAACCAAATAACTGCCTAAACGTCAAACGTCAACGAAAAACTTCGCCATAGATACAAAGATGTAACTGGATAATGATCAGTAATACTGAAGCAGGAGGCTCTAAGGGACTAACAAATCTCCGGCTCCCGCAAAGCGATGAACATTATTTATTACTTTCACTAAATTTTCCTTGCTTCATTATTCAACCTGAACTCTTTACAGAACTCATTGTTCAGGGGCTCGTCAGATTCCTCCTTTTGTAAAAACAAAACTGTAGCTAAAGACTAACTGAAAGCCTTTTATTTTAGCCTTTTTGAGAAAGTTATGAACTATTTAAAAGATCGCCGAGGGACTTGATAAATGGAATTGAACTAACTTCAATTAACTTCATTCTTGGTATCTTTATTTTTATTTACTTGGATTTTTCGCAGTTTCGTTTAGCTTGTTATTGTTTAGTTTCTCTGTCTAAATTAAAAGTTTTATTTTGTTTAGTTTTGTTTTGGTATCGACTGAATGCAATATACGCCTTTGTACGGTAAGCGTTTTCAATTATCTGGTCTCGTGTCGGTAATTCATTTAAAATTGCCGTGCCGGGGCGATACGACTTCCTGACCGCAAGTATTTACTTAGAACATGTTTCGTTTTGTCTCTAGGACACTTATGACCTTTTATCCTTTTTATGTTAATATGCATAATAAGCCTATAATGTCCCCACTACTGGGACACAGGTGTCTGTGTGATAGGGAGTAGGCCATAATTCACCACGCGGGCCCAGTACGGGTTGGTGGATGTCACATGTCTTCGAATTTTTGGTTGTGATGAAATTTAATACACAAAGTTAAGTGCCTAACTGGGTTCGAACTCACGACCTACAACTCGTAACTTGGAGCCGATACCACTGAGCCACCACTGTTCATGTAGTGTAGTATGCATTCCTAACGAATAGCTTCAACTACCTGAAAACTCGGTGATGTCTAGTACATCACCGAGTCTGACCTAGCAGCAGTAGCAGCTAACCTTGAGTGCGAGTTATCAACCGACCGAATACTTAAAAATACTCTTATACCAGTGTATGGCATTATTTGAAGTACCAAGTAGGTTGTAGAAACACTAGGAACAGTTAAACCGAGTGGTTTCTATCTAAGAATGGACCACACTACTCGCATGTCGTCACGGGAGTGCTGTGTCACTAGATAGCAAGCTTTAGTTGGCTCTTACAGATTCTCTAGACACCTGACATGTTAATGGGCTTGAATAAATGGAGAGAATAATAATTAATCTATCAGATACGTCGATACGAGTGCTAATATGTTGCATGTCTACTCTCGTGTACGAGCTGTTCGAACAGCTCATGTCAAGGCGAAAGGATTAGCTTATCAGCGCCATGTTTTTATAGTGGGGCTGAATGTTCACGGTGCAATAGAAATAACTACTACGAATACGATGGCGACGTAATTATCACTTAATTCAATCTTCATTATC
This sequence comes from Hydraecia micacea, assembly GCA_914767645.1. Taxonomy (NCBI): domain Eukaryota; kingdom Metazoa; phylum Arthropoda; class Insecta; order Lepidoptera; family Noctuidae; genus Hydraecia; species Hydraecia micacea. The sequence goes on along the minus strand of OU611783.1, from coordinate 11,532,413 downwards.
ATTCTCCAGCCCTTATTTCAATTTTTTAAGGGTCGACGCAACATGTCTTTTACTTCCATACGTTTCTATTAGTCGTCATCTCGGTAGTCACCCTCTCTAGGGGTGTCACTTAATTTTATATAATTTTGTCAGCAATTTTATTTCCTGAACGGCGTTGTGTGTGGACAACAACCCTATATACCTTCAACTGATATTATACCTAGTGATATGGACCAGATTACAGATGATTTAATCGATCTATGAAATAATTATGAAAGTGCGTTCTAAACAAGGTCCACGGTAACAAAACCCGACTCCATTTTCATGTAATTGAAGGGGACACATCGTCCGTAACAGTCACTTGTTTACCAACTTTTGTTCAATATTGTTGGAAATTGACTCCACAGAACGGCGAACAATCTTTAAACAAATTATCTATGTAAGTGCCAAGTTACCTTTAGTTTAAAACCATTTAGCAACATAGTGTGTCTGTAACTATTTAAACAGCGATGAAAACTATCGGTATATTTTCTGTTGATTTAAACACAATTCTCCACTTAAAATGTTTTACAATCAATTTTATTTGCATTTTACATCAGTGGCAACACTTAAGTCTTGCGATCATAAATCATTATGTAATTTATAGCGTCTTGGCATCATTACACATAGGTCTACCCGAAATAATGCGCTGACGACGCGATTGATCTTTTTTCCTTTAACACCAATGTTGAATGGCCGAATTGAGAGCGGCTCTGATTTCCGGATAGAGGTCAGTTGTAACACGGGGACTGGGGCGGGTAGCAATATATTGCAACTACTGCTAATTGTCTCAAACCAGGACACATCTCGGTATTTGACCTGAGTTTGAATGAGATATGAAAAGATTTTAAACAAAAACCTACGTTTTAAAAGACAAAAAGCAATTTTTAAACTTTGTTCAGTTCACTGTCTAACTTTTTAGAGATTCCGAAAGTTTTTAAAATTTCATCGACACATACTTTATTGTTTTTAATATGATCATGCGTCAAAAAAAGAAAGTTAAAAATATTCTTGGGTAACTTTTAAAAAGTTGTAGGTTTTTGCTAAACAATACCTAACTATACAATGTGTGCTTAACTGAATTAATGCACATTATGAAAGTAGTTTAATAATTACTAATTTAATAAATAAACAATGTTTTATACATAATAGTATAAATTCAGTGTAAGTATGTAATATGTATTATGTTATAACTTAATATTCTAATTTAGATGTTTTGGGATGTGTGTTAATTCCGGGACATATTGTATATAGTCATTATTTAAACCCTGCTCAACGAATATAGAAGTTTCGTTATATAGGTTCGTACCGAATCACATCCTTGACCGAAGCCCGGTCTCTGAGATAGACAGAATAAAATCAATCAGGCTATGATGCGAATCAATAATAAATAAATAATATTATTTAATATTCAATTTAAGCGAAGTTCTTCCTTAACTGAGTGTTCAGAAAGGCAATGATTCAAACTATCGAGCCAATATCATTATCGAATAGATATATTCCGGTTAAGAATACTTTAGGCTAATAATAAAATTATCACTATAATAGCAGTGTCATAAGGTCAGATAATTAACATTTCATCGCCTCTAATCAGTTATCTACTTTAGTAAAATGTATTCTAAGTTGATTATTGAGTGACCATTTGTAAAAAAAAGGTCCTAATGAGTTTTTAGTTGCAATGGAATTTGAACTTTTGTGTTTGTTGTTCCATAATTTGAAAATTATCTCAAATTCTTAATTTAAATATGTACAGGTATTAGGTACTTGTGTCATAACTTAATAAAATAATTAAATTCACTGACACTACGCACATCCTAACCCACTGGGTCTAGAAGCATGAAATTTTGCACTAGGGGAAGGATTTTTGAAAATTCACCCCCCAAAAGCGGTTACATAGGTAATTAAAATTTGTATGGAAATTTAAGATTACCCACCCATACATTCTATGCAACGCCAGCGCACTTCAAAGCCCTTGTGACTCTCGTCTCGATATTTAATATATTCACTTTGTATCGAACGTCAAAGCTATACGCTGACACTTAATGCATTCATGGCGCCTTGTATAGTTCAATTAAGTAGGAACAAGCGGTTTTTAATGAGGCGACTTCTTACGTCTTGATTTTAATCTTGAATTTGGGTAATTTCACGAAGTGTATAAGTAATCTATGGCCTCTATAGTAGGTATATGGTAGGTATTGATTAGAACTGCATGCTAATACTTGTATGTTTGTGAACATGTGAAAGTTTTTAATAATAAATAAATTTTAAAAATGAAATTATTTTATTTGGCACTTTTCTAATTGCATACATAGGTACTGTAGAGGTTATAGCCTATTTGGTGCCCAAATGCAAACTTTGAAAAATTATAAAAAGAATAGAAAAAAAACAACTGTAGAAATGAGATCTGGCTGACAAACTAAGTAACAAGGGTAATAATGTAGAACCATCTTCTAGGATTTTTTTTTATTTAACCTATTCTGTCCTACTGCTGAGCAAAGGTCTCCCCCAAATCCTTCCAGGCATCCTTTTCTGGAGCCACCTCGATCCAACCCTTGTGGTACTTGTCTAGGTCGTCTTGCACCTCTTCTTTGTAATTATTGAAGTAATATGACAAACTGGTTTTATTTACTCGTCCCGGTACTGAGAGCTTGTAAAGCTCTCACAGTTCTTACACAATAATATGATAGGTGTAGGTAGTATTAACACTATAAGGGGCACTAAACGCCCATATAGGCGTAATAACGTTCAATTAAACTTCAATGTATCTCGTTCAGTGTCCTTCAACCGTTAATATACAAACCAATTCTAATTATAAAGTTTCATTATTAGTCTATTTATTCTATAAACTTTGAATCCATCGCAAATTCTGTGAATTTTCTCAATACCATCCCTTTGTTTGTATTGAAACCTTTCAATTCTGTTTACGGGAGTAGTTAGGATACGCCGGTTCTGGCTCACTCCTGAGTCACCACCCTCATCGGTCGTCAACGGACGACGAATCCTAAAAAAAAAAAAAAAAAAAAAAAAAAAGTTTGGTATGGTTGGTATGGTTTTGATGTGCTCTGAGCTCGAATCTGCGGTCCATTTTTGTGTAGGATGCACGGTTTCGGAGATGTGCAGATCGATTTACTCGTATCTAATTGAGTCATTAGCGTCCCATTATCTCTGATCGATTTACTCGTATCTAATTGAGTCATTAGCGTCCCATTATCTCTTACGATCTACCTCGCTTTTCTGAATCATCAATAAAACACATTCCTTCATTTTACTACCATTTTTATTTCCAAAATGTTGTTGCTTATACTCGTATAACAACTGGCTTGTGTAAAAATAATTATTGATGAACATTTAAATTGTAGCCTTGTCTACTTATAAAATAGGAGCGAAACATCTCATCCACTAAAATATCGTTGTACAGTGTGTTCCCTGTAAATATGCTCGTAAAACTATGCATTGAACGTCCCTGAAACTTAAATAGCAAATACATTAAGCAATATTCACCACAAACTGAAGTCCAATCATTCTGAATCCTATCAACATTCCAGTCCCATCTCTTACAATTCCTTTTCAAAAACTGGAGATGAAATCGCTCAGGTGTACGTCCATATGAATCAAAATATTGACCGATGTTATTCGTATCGATATGTACAGCTACCCAGTGTGAACCTGGTTTATCATCCGCATCCAAATTGCATATTATATACGTTGGTACATGGGTATACATAGGCAGTCTATTAGCAGCATAAACATTATTTTCTAGACTGGGATGAATCTTTTTCATATGTTTTTGTAATTCTAGTGTATCCATGATTTTACTGTTATTAGCAGATTATTACAGTACCAATCTATTCAATGGTTGTCATAGGAATGTTCAATTATAGTGATTTGTAAATATTAAATCGCATTCTTTGTGTGAGTCACAAAACAGGTTGATGATTCATAGAGTTAATTACTATCAGTTTCGTTTTGTGAATATTTAATTATAGTGATTTGTAAATATTAAATCGCATATTATAGTGATTTGTAAATATTAAATCGCATATTATAGTGATTTGTAAATATTAAATCGCATTCTTTGTGTGAGTCACAAAACAGGTTGATGATTCATAGAGTTAATTACTATCAGTTTCGTTTTGTGAATATTTAATTATAGTGATTTGTAATTATTAAATCGCATTCTTTGTGTGAGTCACAAAACAGGTTGATGATTCATAGAGTTAATTACTATCAGTTTCGTTTTGTGAATATTTAATTATAGTGATTTGTAATTATTAAATCGCATTCTTTGTGTGAGTCACAAAACAGGTTGATGATTCATAGAGTTAATTACTATCAGTTTCGTTTTGTGAATATTTAATTATAGTGATTTGTAAATATTAAATCGCATATTATAGTGATTTGTAAATATTAAATCGCATATTATAGTGATTTGTAAATATTAAATCGCATTCTTTGTGTGAGTCACAAAACAGGTTGATGATTCATAGAGTTAATTACTATCAGTTTCGTTTTGTGAATATTTAATTATAGTGATTTGTAATTATTAAATCGCATTCTTTGTGTGAGTCACAAAACAGGTTGATGATTCATAGAGTTAATTACTATCAGTTTCGTTTTGTGAATATTTAATTATAGTGATTTGTAATTATTAAATCGCATTCTTTGTGTGAGTCACAAAACAGGTTGATGATTCATAGAGTTAATTACTATCAGTTTCGTTTTGTGAATATTTAATTATAGTGATTTGTAATTATTAAATCGCATTCTTTGTGTGAGTCACAAAACAGGTTGATGATTCATAGAGTTAATTACTATCAGTTTCGTTTTGTGAATATTTAATTATAGTGATTTGTAATTATTAAATCGCATTCTTTGTGTGAGTCACAAAACAGGTTGATGATTCATAGAGTTAATTACTATCAGTTTCGTTTTGTGAATATTTAATTATAGTGATTTGTAATTATTAAATCGCATTCTTTGTTGGTGCTATATAAGATCGAACATTTGCAGTCATGCAGTCAGTCTATGGTCGTTTGACCACAGTGGATTGTATACGTCTACCAATACTACGTTTGTGTTACTTCAACGCATCAATGACCATGGAGGTAAGTGTTTATTCTATTGACAAACTTACTTTTATTTCTATTGTTGTTTCCTTACGTGTGTATGTGATTAAGTGTAAACAAATTGATATTAACGTGATAACTCTGTTGTTGCAGAAATCATTCAACTTCGATGAAAATACCTATAAACAGTATTACTACTCGCCACTCTCCCCTCAGCACGAAGAAGAGAGTGACGACATCGTCATTAAGAACACATGCGCTGATGGAAAAAGGAAATCGCAGTCGATTGATCAATTTTTTGAAGTAGAATCAAAAATGAAAAAGAGCAAAAAGCTGTTATCGTCAACCGTCGCACGAGCCGCTAGAGATGGTGTATCATACATTTCTACTAATTCTGACGACGGAGACCAAGCGACGCATCTCATAAAAATTGAAATGTACGATATGAAAAAGCTATGCAAGATTCCAACTACTGATCATTGGAAACATGCTACCACGAGAATTAAATATTATGTAAAGAATAATAACGATAGCATCTACGACAACACAAACGCCCTCGTATACAATATTACAAAGACAATAGCAGAAAGTGAAAAAGTTAAAAAATACTTTTTTAACAATGATCATTAGTGAATGTGATTCTGTTCACTTAAAGTACTTCTGTGTACTCATTAGATCCAAGGAGCTGTCGTCTTGTGATGCTGAGAGAAAAACAAGAGCAGAAGGAAGAGATGAGTGTGGTATACGTGTACAGAACACTTCATGGAAAAGCAAAACTACAAAACTGATTGGAGAAGAAAAAGTGAAGAATATGCAGTACCCAAGAGCTGAATATCCATTTTTCAGTTCAAAATCTAGACGGTTGATCAGTTTCGAAAACTGGCCTCTCGTTATGCAACAGAAGCCTGAAGATCTTGCAGAAGCCGGTTTCTTTTATACTGGTCATGGAGACAGGACCATGTGTTTCCATTGTGGTGGTGGTTTAAAAGATTGGGAAGATGATGATGATCCTTGGCAGCAGCATGTTCAGTGGTTTAGTCAGTGTGCTTATGTAAAGTTTAAACTCGAACAATGTTTTGTTTAAGATTAAATAGGGAGTTTATAAAGAAATAAAAAATAATACATTGCATACAATTTGTTTTATTTAATTTTATAATGTTTCCTTTAGTTACATATACACAAAATGTATTAAGCATAACACATAAATCTAAAACACAACACACATTATAACCTTAACTACTATAGTCTACAGTAACATTTCTATTTTTATCTATTTCAATAATATTATCAAACTCAGCATAAACAATACAGTTAATTGTTTGTATTAGTGAGGATTCAAATCGTACTTCTAATCTTACACTACCATGCTTTATGAGATTCCAATGAGCTGATGAGTTAGCTGATAAATCAGGAGTTAAATCAAATGCTAAAAGACAGTAGCCTTTGGCATACTGTTCACGAGAGATTGCATTTCCTTCATTAAGAAAGTGAATACCAGTCCCCGAGAATAGAGTATGATATGCCGATGTAAATATATTATTATTAAAAGATGGTTGCAAAGCTTTTGAAGGTATTTGTTGACCATCAATATATAAGCTGAAAGAGTTAATACCATAGTTTTCAAAGTTAAATGGATTTTTAGTAAGTGAACCATTAAATGCGGAATTGCTCACAAATCCAATAATACATCTTTTGGGTACCTGTCCTAAGAATATATTATCAAGAGTTTTTCCTTGAACACCTGATGGAATTGTTAAAACTTTAACTTCAGCACGAGTAATAGGATATTTAGCAGTGGTAGAAGCTAAAACTTTCTGATGTGCGAGTAATACACTTGGATTAATTCGTGCTCTTCGAACAATAAGAGTTGCGTCCGTAATGCAAACTTTAAACTTTACATCATTTGAACCAGCAATTAAATTAAAACTCTCTCTTGACCTAACTAATTTTACACTCATTTCAACACCATTAATTAAAAATTTATCTTGATTGAAAATGTCACCATGAAGATGACCAATCATTTCTATTTCCCTGCTTTCATTAACTAATTCCTGTCTTTTAACAAATCCTATGTTTTTACCATCTGTGGAATCCATTTTTCCGGCTGTATCCTCATACCAAAGACTACAAGTAAGATGAGATTGTTTAGCAGCAGGAGCATAGTTTAAAAGGGTTTCCACGTATGCTCGATAGGCATAGGTATTATTAGGTGGTGATACAAGTTTTTGGTTTAAATAAACATCGAGTTGACTAAAAAGTGAATGCAACCAATTATTTACAGGTGCTACTGCTGTAGCTGATATCAAGTTTGTTGAATCTTGATTTAATACTTTTGCCTTTATGTGGAGTAATGTATGAGACAAATCTATGTAGTCATCGCCTGTTCCAGGAACTTGAAACTCGATAGGTCCATCATCAGCAAGAGATGAAATTGGATTATAGTGAATCCACAATCCATTTTCAATGCTTGTTTGTGTAGACGGTAATGCAAACAAATCTAATTCTGACTTAACGCACTCACAAGAATGATTATGAAGGAAAGACATACTTAATTTGAAAATATATCTTTGATGTTTTTTTGTTTTAGACCAAATTTTTTCGTAGCTTTCACTTTAGCTGTTAGTGGTGGAATGAACGAGGCCAATCGTTTTCTTTTAGTTATATACCCAGATCCTGTCATGTTAAATCGATCAATTTTGTCATCAGCCTTTCGTTTTAAGTTCGTACTAACTTGCTTTAGACGATCTTTTATTGAGGCTTCCATAGGACGGGCTTGAACCATATCCGATAAAAGTCCTACTCCAGCGTTTAATGCCTCCTTACCAACCACTCGAGCACCACTTGAAAGTAAAGGTAAAACTGATCTAAATAACCCTCCTAAGAAGCTCCCAATACCATGACCACGTTGGTATGGTGAACCCTTATAAATTACTCCAACTCCTGATCCAGCTTGATGTGAATAATAATTTTCATATGGACATTTATGATGATCATGAGGAGAATACATTATTATAATTTGCGGAAATGTAGTTTAATACACACGGTTCCAAACTGGAATGGTATTTTTTGTCCTGTGCTCGATCTTATATCTATTTCCAGTGTATCGAACTCTCTTCGCATAACAGGTAAGTAGTGAGGTGGAGAGAAAACGTGCATTTTATTCGCACCATAAATGTATTTTGAAGGATCTAATGAAATGACTCTTAATAGCGGAGTCATAACATCACCCACAATCTGAGGGTCGATAATGTCGCAATATAGAAATAGTTGAGATGGTAACCCTAAGTGTAAATTAGCAGGACACTTCCCAAAATTTCTGTCTAGGAGATTTATATTTGGTTCATAACCTAGTTGTAAACTTAATTTGGGTGATAATGTTACGGATTTTATATTTTTATCCAAAACAGAAACAGACACAAATTTTGTTATTTCATCATAACGAAATTTCAAGTTCTCTCTGATACCATTTAACGCTCTTAAAATATGTTCAACGTTATCGTAGTTGGTAGCGGGAATATGTTTTTTGTAGTACACTGTTGACTGTTTATCTTCATTAGGCATTAACATGGTTTTTGTGATGTATACAACATTTTCATGATCTTGAACAGTAAACATGGTGCATGGATATTGAAACTCAACAACTCCAACCGACCATTCACCTTCTAATTTCATAGCTTTTGGTAATTTTGTTGAAAAATTTGTGGTCTTGTTATCAGGAAAGTATTCCATTGAACTATTGCTGAGCAAAGTTAAATAAAAACTTTCTTTATTCATATTTCTTTTAAACTAGAAGCTAAAATCCAACTGTTAAATTTATCTGGATAACCTTTCCACTTCACTAATACTTCTTTTCTGTTACCCGAATAACGAGTGCCGATTATTTTATCTATTTTATATTGTGAGGTGGGGTTGTAAGTGACCTTCTGTAATTCTCTTTCATAAAAAGTACCAACTATTGGTTCATTTTGTAAATCTGTTATTGTATAAACAACCCATGGAGATCTATCAATTATTGAAGATATAATAAATATTTCATCACTCCAATTTGATTCATATCCTTTTTGGAAAACATGTTTATATTTAGTTATTCGAACATAATCACCCACATTGAAATTTGGTTTTGGATTTTCTAAGGAAAGTTTGTTTGAACCTCTATCATAAAGATTAGTCCAAACTGTCATAATATTGTTGGAACTTACATCACATGGGCACATCTTAATACTCGAGTGAATGCTGTGATTATAAGAGTAAATTAAATCTTGTAAAACATCTATATATCTATAAGTATTATTATGAGTGAAATAACGCCACATTTTCATTTTTAGAGTTCTTTGAAATCGTTCAACAATACTAGCCTTAATATCAGGATTGTTAGTGGTATAGTAATTTATCTTTTTGGATTTAAAGTATTTTTGTACATCTTTTGAAACAAATTCTGTACCTTTATCAGATTGTATGTGAGTAGGTGTTGAATTACTTTCAGTAAATATACTTTCAAAACATTCTTTAGTTGTTTCTGAGTTTTTCTTTTTCATTGGTCTTGCAAAAGCATATTTACTAAATACATCAATAACACAAAGTATGTAGTTGAAACCATCATTATATTGAGAATAAGTTCGCATATCACTTAAATCAGCTTGCCACAGCTCATTAATATTTGATAGAATGTACCTATTACGCGGGAATTTTTTCCGAATGGGTTTATGTAATGTATATGTTTCTTGTGATTGTAACCATTCCTTTACTTGCTTATTATCCATTTTACCCTTCATAGCTTTTGATAATTTATCAATACTACCAAAACCAGCGGGGTTAGATGGATCATAATAAATCCTGTTAATTTCTTCTAGTACGGGGTCCATTTTTCCCAATCGATCTTTTTACGTATTTTAGTTATAGATCTTTTATCTCCACTGCTCGGTGTAGAAAACTCTTGAACTTCAATCTCAGAGGTTTTGTTCATATCTTTTGCTTGAAGTTGTTTAATAAACTCACATCTCTTTGGATTTCCAATATAAGTAAGTGGTACTTTAATATCTTTTAATGCTTTAGCAAATCTATCCCACCCTATCGGATCACTTTTTTTTAAGGGTCTTAGTGAATCATTTATTAAATCAACAATATTACTTCCTGGAATTTTTTCATTATCAATTATGATTGTGCCTTCATTATCCCAACGTATTTTACTTTTACTTGTTCCAATTAAGTTTAATAATGACTCACCTTTTTTATTATAAGTTTTTGGTATTAAACTGAGTATTTGTGTTGGTGAATACAGTGGATTTGCCTCACTTTCTATACTTTTAATGGATCCTTTCTCTTCCAACAAAGATTCAGCATCAACTGAACTTTTTAGATCTCTATCTTTATTTTTAAAACCAATTTTAGACCCATTTGAATCTTCATTAGATGTATCAGAATAAATTGGTAATCTGAGTGGTTGACGATCCTCTTCGGTAAAGTGAAGGTATCTTTGTAGTGTTTGTAAATATAACATCCACTTTTTTCGGTCTTCCGTCTTACTATTCATAATATTTTGCATTTCAATATCTAATCGAGACAAATTACTAGTAACCTTATTTTCTTGTTTTAATTTTTCAATCAATCCAGGTTCAATAAGTATCATTTTCTTAGCATTTTCCATGTTAACTGGCTAGTCCACTTACTAATCCACTCAATATTGCACCTAATATTATTGGTAAGAAAGCCCCTCCTTTTTGTATAATAATATTTTTTCTTAGTTTATGTTTACACTTATGCACCAGTTTACGGAGTATATTTTTGTGTTTATTCAATTTTTGTTTATCTTGATCTTTAAGAGGTATCTTTCCTTGTAAAACGTTATGAATACATTCACAAATACAATTTATTTCTTCTTCATCACACGTTTTGAGTAACGCTCTTTGATATTTTGGTTTAAGCGTATGCAAAGCGTTTAGCAAATGTTTATGCGTTGTGAGTCGACGATGCATCATTTAGAAATGATTTGAATTGTTTGATTCTTGGTGTATTTAAACTCTTTCGTGGGGACGTAGACTGTGCAGTAACCATTAAATGGGAATACATTTGTCTTGATACGACAAAAATCATTTGTATTCTGTTTTAAATCTACCATTAAATATCCATGCGCTTCTAAAGTTGCATCCCTGTAGGCATCTTCGATAAATTTTGGATTATCTGGTGACACTTGTCGCGCTAAATATCTTATTTGAGTTTTATCTCGAGGATTTTTGAAATATATTATATAACTTGAATTTAAAGAAATGTCTCTTTGTCCTTTACCTTGATGAAATAAATTTTGTGTCAAATAAAATACGCTAAGATTCCTGTGATGACTACCTTTTGTAAATATATCCACAATTCGTCCATCAGACTCTCGCATTAGATCATCAATAATTACAAGATGTGGGTTTTCACCATCAAACATATTAAGATTTGGAATTCCTTGATGATAGTTAACATTTGGTAAATTATATAAAGGTTGCATTTCATCAAAGCACCATGTGATTTGATTAAAATCACAATTACATATTTCTGTAACTGATTTTATGAAATTTGTTACAAAATTTGACTTCCCACATCCACTTGGTCCCGCCACAATAGCAGTAAACGGATGGATAAAGTGGAACATTACACACGTCTAAAGTTCAGAGGGATGAAATAAGAAATGAAAGTGTTGTTTAAAAAAATAATATATATATCATGTTAAAATTATATTATAAAACAGAATGATTTGAATACTATTTCTAACACAATAATTAGTACATCAGAATTTTACAATCAACTCAAATGTATACACACAAATAGAAACCACAATTATCTTACATTATTTACAATCAAACAATAATTAAATTTTACAATCAATACAAATTTTATTTACACACAGACATAAAAGTAAAAAATATTAACATTTAACGCAATTTATAATGACCCCAAGCTAATGTTTCAATGTTATTATCTAAAATATACCTCTTTGTGTCATTATACGATAAACCAATCTTATTTAATTTTTGTGTGAAAATTGTGTGTTTAATTGATTTAAATCTAAGCATACTGTAATATTGCACTTTTTTATTAAAAAGAGAAGACTTATAACAATTCATTGTCATCTTTTTAGTGATACATTTATTTACCCCTTTTGCCTTGGCTATAGTCTTGTTCTCTAAGTTAAAAGCGTACATTTTAGATCGTAAACCTACAAATTCTTTCATGATTTTACCATTATTTTCATCTTTGAAAAAACCTAATTTCTTTTTATTCAATTTTGGATATTCAAAAATGTTATTTGAATCATAATCTGAGGTATCGAAGTACGAGGAAAGGTCAGGTTTTATATCAGTGTAAAAATCATCTGTAAATATGTGATATACTAAACTATCCGTATCTGTATACAATAATTTGATTTTACTAAACTTTTGAATCATATATTTATAATGAAAATCATACATTAAGGTTTTTGATATATCTAAAATACAAAACCCTAAATAAATTGGTTTGTTATATACTAACTTAGTCTTTCGCAACTGAACCGCAACTAGGTCTTCCGAAAATATAGAAAGACTATGAAAGTGTGGTTTAGCAATTAGATCTTCAGCACCTAAAGCTTTACCCTGATTCTCCCAGTGTGTAACTAATTTTACGTTAACCCTTTTTTCAATATTCTCCATAGTCTTACCGAAGACTGAATTATTCATTAATTTATAAAAATCTTTTTCGAAATCTGATTTTGCTAACGTTCTTAATTTTGTGTTTAGATCTATGTACATTTTTAACCAGGGAGACTGTTTAAATTTCAAAACTCTATGAATTTTAATTAATTTAATCCCCATTTCTATGCACTGCTTTAAATTTCTATAATGAATTACATATTTATCTTTATTATTTAAATTTGGGATTAATTTACTCTCATTAGTATTGCCTACACAAATGTTTTCTGGACACAAAGGAAAGTCCGAATGTAAATCATGAAGTTCATCTGGATATTCCAAATCAACTTCTAAAATGAAACCGAAGTCTGATGTCTCAGACACATTAAAATCTGTATTCGGATTTATCCATTCAAATCCGCCAGTAGGAAGATATTGAGACATAGCCCAACCATATAAATTGTTGGCATCAAAATATGTGATATATGAATTTGGTTTCTCAGCATCATAATCCTCCATGTATTTGTTATTAGCTCTAGCGTAACGATTACTACATTGAGATACACCACCCCTGATACCTGACCTAATAAATGCAATTTTCTCATAATCTGTTAAAAGTTCTAATTCTATTTTTGTATATTTTAGCATTGCATCCCAACTTAAACCAGGAGCTGTGTAATAATGAGCAGGATCTAAATCATAAGTATCAATGCATAGCTTTCTAAAGTTTTCAAATACGTCGGATAAAAGTAAAACGTCTGTTTTTAAATACAAGTTTGAGTAATCTAACATACTACAACAACCAAAGTGTTCCCAAACATCTTTAGCATGATTGTAATCGTCATTTGAAATATGGGAATCTGTGAGCGAGCTATAAAAATGTTTTTGTTCGGGGAGTGACGTTAGGTTTAAACTATCATAACTAGTCATTAATTCATATGGATAAACCCCTTTCCGTTTTAAACGAATGAAATCTTCATCATTAGGGAAATTTCTACGTAATTCTTGAAATTGATCGTTACTGAGATTATTGGCTAATTGTTCTAATTTACATGATAAAAACTTAAATGAATCTACGAATCTCAATATAACTTCATTATTATTTATTTTTATTTTTTTGGAAAAGGATATATATTTTTCTTTATTTTGAGGAATAACTTCGACTTCACCATCACAAAAGTTTAATGCATGAACAATAAAATGAGCATCATAGTGACTAAGGTTGTGTAAAAATATTGGAATATGACGTGGTGTTCTGAACTTCGAGCTACATGATTCATGAGCAACACCTCTAAAACTACCTGTGTACCAATCAAAATCATAAAAGGGTTCTGCTAATTCTGTTTCACAAATATAACAAATGGTTGCGTTTGAAATTTTGTTTTTGTCTTCATTTGTTAGCATAACTGGACATATTTGAAATCTATTTTTTCGGATTATTTCTTTCAAATTGTTAGATAAACTTTCCATAAACACTTGTGCACAGTTGGGTCCGCAATATGTTACATATTTTGATAATTTATCATCATATGAACATTTTATATAATAACCAAAACTATACACTTCATGTTTCTGAATATTATGTGTGAAAGGTTTGGATGGATCGTTAGAACACGATTCTATTGGTTTTAAAAATGCTTCAAAATCAGCATAAACTACGAATGGTATCTTTAACTTTTTTTCAAAATTGTCAAATTTAATTTTATCACTTGAAGTAGGTTGACCAAACCAATTCTTTTTTAAAGTTTCACTGTTTGGTAATTCTGTACAAATGTAGGCACAATCGTATTGTTCATGGTTATTTAACCTTTCCTGAGATGGAAAATGAAGTAGACACGCTTCGCAAATATACATAGTGTGACCATGTTTTGAAATTTGATTACTAACTAATCGCGATAAATTTTTTATGTAACAAAAATGATTTTTCGTATCCTTGGAAAAAAATAATAAATTGATATGTCTAGTTTTACGACACTTTGTTAAAAATAATGGACCTACTATAGTATTACATCGTTTTTCTTTATTATATTCTAACCCGAAAACATTAATACTAATATCATTTAATTTCTCTACTTTTGCTATGTCTGAAATTTTAACTGGAAAGGAAATACCATCAAATTTAAGTTTATTTACATGTTTAGCGTACGATGACACCCGATCAGCGTTTTTATTTACGGGATATAACGCTGAGAGTAACGCCCATTTGAAACAAAAATAATCTTTGTTTTTTACATTTAAAACAGCCTTTTTCAATTTTATGTCGCGGGGAAGGTCTATGTATGAAGTACCACGCAGGGGGTTGAATTTATTAACATTCATGTCTATAGATTTTATGTTTTTTAGACTCCATCCACTATCTTTTCTTTCAAATGCACTAATTTTACTAGTAATTGTATCATTCAAAGATGAAAGAAAAATATTTAAGTCATCTCCTTGACAAATAATATAGTTAAATGTTTGAAAATCAAATGTATCATGAATATCTTTAGTTTGTTGAACAAAATCAGCATGCAGTATGAAGTTTACTTTAAAAATGATGTGTTGATGAATACACTCTCGTATTAAAAATAAAATATCATCTTTAATAGAATTTAAAAACAGTTCAGGAGTTTCAAAATTTACTAATGATGAACGATCTACTCTACTCTTGATTTTATAAGTTAAAATTCTGTTTCCAAAAGCAGATTCAATAACACTAACGTTTGATAAAGAATTATGTGAATTTAAAAGATTATTTTTGTGAACATTACTTTTAAAATGATTAGCTAAATACCTTTTCTTGATAAATATATGACACGTTAGACATTCTACTTGATCATCGTTACCGACACTGGTCCCTGCAGAGGTAGACGCTTCTTCTTCCATTCTTGGTTTTTTGACGATCTTGGGTTCTTCGCTGCTCTTTCGCTTCATTCCTCCTCCAAGTTGTAGTGGTAGACTGTAAAAATGTTAAAATTTATTAAAAAACTATATGAAACAATGTGTAAATCATGATCGAAATGTATGTTTATTTTACTTACTTAAACTGTGTTTCAACCATCACACAGTGATTATACAGCTCATCATCATATAATGAATCGAACAGTTCACGTTTCTCCATTTCTTCACAAACTTTAGACATTTCCTGATTTAATTCGCTGTTGAATAGTTCCATATTCTCTTCCATGGATGTGGAAAAGAAAGCACTGGTGCACACTTCACTGAAGTTTTCCATCTTTATACCAAAGAATAAGTAGCAGTTCAGTGTTGGTAGACCAACTGATGTCCAATTTCAAATAATACCCAATATTTATAGTCACACACGACAAAATAATTAACTCTATGAATCATCAACCTGTTTTGTGACTCCCACAAAGAATGCGATTTAATATATACAAATCACTATAATTAAATATTCACAAAACGACAGCTCCTTGGATCTAATGAGTACACAGAAGTACTTTAAGTGAACAGAATCACATTCACTAATGATCATTGTTAAAAAAGTATTTTTTAACTTTTTCACTTTCTGCTATTGTCTTTGTAATATTGTATACGAGGGCATTTGTGTTGTCGTAGATGCTATCGTTATTATTCTTTACATAATATTTAATTCTCGTGGTAGCATGTTTCCAATGATCAGTAGTTGGAATCTTGCATAGCTTTTTCATATCGTACATTTCAATTTTTATGAGATGCGTCGCTTGGTCTCCGTCGTCAGAATTAGTAGAAATGTATGATACACCATCTCTAGCGGCTCGTGCGACGGTTGACGATAACAGCTTTTTGCTCTTTTTCATTTTTGATTCTACTTCAAAAAATTGATCAATCGACTGCGATTTCCTTTTTCCATCAGCGCATGTGTTCTTAATGACGATGTCGTCACTCTCTTCTTCGTGCTGAGGGGAGAGTCAAAGAATGCGATTTAATAATTACAAATCACTATAATTAAATATTCACAAAACGAAACTGATAGTAATTAACTCTATGAATCATCAACCTGTTTTGTGACTCACACAAAGAATGCGATTTAATAATTACAAATCACTATAATTAAATATTCACAAAACGAAACTGATAGTAATTAACTCTATGAATCATCAACCTGTTTTGTGACTCACACAAAGAATGCGATTTAATAATTACAAATCACTATAATTAAATATTCACAAAACGAAACTGATAGTAATTAACTCTATGAATCATCAACCTGTTTTGTGACTCACACAAAGAATGCGATTTAATATTTACAAATCACTATAATATGCGATTTAATATTTACAAATCACTATAATATGCGATTTAATATTTACAAATCACTATAATTAAATATTCACAAAACGAAACTGATAGTAATTAACTCTATGAATCATCAACCTGTTTTGTGACTCACACAAAGAATGCGATTTAATAATTACAAATCACTATAATTAAATATTCACAAAACGAAACTGATAGTAATTAACTCTATGAATCATCAACCTGTTTTGTGACTCACACAAAGAATGCGATTTAATAATTACAAATCACTATAATTAAATATTCACAAAACGAAACTGATAGTAATTAACTCTATGAATCATCAACCTGTTTTGTGACTCACACAAAGAATGCGATTTAATATTTACAAATCACTATAATATGCGATTTAATATTTACAAATCACTATAATATGCGATTTAATATTTACAAATCACTATAATTAAATATTCACAAAACGAAACTGATAGTAATTAACTCTATGAATCATCAACCTGTTTTGTGACTCACACAAAGAATGCGATTTAATATTTACAAATCACTATAATTGAACATTCCTATGACAACCATTGAATAGATTGGTACTGTAATAATCTGCTAATAACAGTAAAATCATGGATACACTAGAATTACAAAAACATATGAAAAAGATTCATCCCAGTCTAGAAAATAATGTTTATGCTGCTAATAGACTGCCTATGTATACCCATGTACCAACGTATATAATATGCAATTTGGATGCGGATGATAAACCAGGTTCACACTGGGTAGCTGTACATATCGATACGAATAACATCGGTCAATATTTTGATTCATATGGACGTACACCTGAGCGATTTCATCTCCAGTTTTTGAAAAGGAATTGTAAGAGATGGGACTGGAATGTTGATAGGATTCAGAATGATTGGACTTCAGTTTGTGGTGAATATTGCTTAATGTATTTGCTATTTAAGTTTCAGGGACGTTCAATGCATAGTTTTACGAGCATATTTACAGGGAACACACTGTACAACGATATTTTAGTGGATGAGATGTTTCGCTCCTATTTTATAAGTAGACAAGGCTACAATTTAAATGTTCATCAATAATTATTTTTACACAAGCCAGTTGTTATACGAGTATAAGCAACAACATTTTGGAAATAAAAATGGTAGTAAAATGAAGGAATGTGTTTTATTGATGATTCAGAAAAGCGAGGTAGATCGTAAGAGATAATGGGACGCTAATGACTCAATTAGATACGAGTAAATCGATCAGAGATAATGGGACGCTAATGACTCAATTAGATACGAGTAAATCGATCTGCACATCTCCGAAACCGTGCATCCTACACAAAAATGGACCGCAGATTCGAGCTCAGAGCACATCAAAACCATACCAACCATACCAAACTTTTTTTTTTTTTTTTTTTTTTTTTTTTTTAGGATTCGTCGTCCGTTGACGACCGATGAGGGTGGTGACTCAGGAGTGAGCCAGAACCGGCGTATCCTAACTACTTACGGGGACGTAATGATTTATGTTGTTACTTGGCCCTTTATCTTACAGACTATAGCGTTATTCACTTAAACTGTTTAAAAGTTGCTAAAGTTGGTTATAAAAGCCGGCCATGAAAAGTTCAGGATAAAATTATTTATCCGCTTGGAAATTAAAATTTACCGGGGAACGCTCCTACGAACATTATTTATGGTTTGTTTATTTATATAAAGACGTGAAAATATACCCTACCTTCTTTTGGACATATATCAGTCTATAGTAAGTAGCTACCTGCCCACATTGTTTGATACATAGTGAACAAACGAGATACATGTTATAAGCTTGCTAATTTAGGTGCGCATTTTTGATCGTCCTGTGATTGACAAGTATTTAATAGCATGTAGGTTACCAATGTAGTTTTTTTTAATATAATAGCAATAACCATTACAATACAACTACTTGAAAAAGTAATAATACGTTAATTATTGCTTTTGCCTTGATACTACGATAACAAGGCATACATATAATATTTTTTAATAGTCATTGATATTCTACTGCTGGGCAAAGGCCTCCACCTCTTTCCACCTCTCTCTGTCCAGAGCTGGCAAGGACCAATCATTATTTAAGGAAGAAAAAAAGGTTCCCAAATAAATAATACCTGCGCTTAAAAAAATATAAAACAAACAGCAACAATTTTCCAACCTTTCACAATTTTCCCGATAACGTTCTATTGGTCGATAGAGAGTTAGAGCGGTTTCACACTATGTCCGATCCGAATCCGAGAAATCAATCCGAATTGGAAATTCTTTTAAATTCTGACGAATAGAGTTCGGATAAATCGTAGTGCGCAACCCCTTATACAAATAGGACTACGTTCACTTCGGACCGGCATTTCTCGGATTCGGATCGAACGTAGTGCGAAACCGCCCTTACTGTAGTTCAACCACAGTTCAAATTGTTATTAAATAGTAAAAGCGTGTCCAAAAGTGCCAACCTAACAGAAACAAAGCGTGACAAAGTTTGCGCGGCATGGCTCCCTTTTGTAACCCACTTTACGTTACATTCTACGGAAAGCGAGTTCTAAACGAAGTGAACAGAACTCTTCTGTTATTTACTTGGACATGTTAATGAACTCAATTAACTGTTTTGTTAAATTAACGAGTTTATTAAAACCGGCTAAACGAGACACGAACATTGATTCAGCTCCATATTTACGAAGATAATAATTAAGGCCTTTTCAATTATGTAGTTATGTGATGGGTCATGAAGGGATGTCAACTTAATTATAATTATTCTGTCCGTCAATCAGAAATCAAATTAAAAAGTTTTATGCTCTTTTTCAATTTTATGGCACACGTCTCGGAAACGTTAAACCTGGACAAAGAAATGTTTGTGATAATGTTCTCCCGGACAAAAGCCTTCATAAGAAGCTTTATAAGACAGGTACCTATTACAGAAATCAGAAGATGTTCTACTACATGCACACACTACTGGAGTATTTCAATAGGTTTCCTCCTTCTCATTCTTCTTTTTATTTATTTAAATTTTAAGAAATAGAAAGCGTCATGCTAATACATACTAAAATTTTACAGTTAAGCCGAAGCAACTAAAAATGTATGTATTATTAATAACCCTTTAACGGACTTCATAATTACTCCATATTGCAAGCGGATAAAAGC
Source organism: Hydraecia micacea (assembly GCA_914767645.1). Taxonomy (NCBI): domain Eukaryota; kingdom Metazoa; phylum Arthropoda; class Insecta; order Lepidoptera; family Noctuidae; genus Hydraecia; species Hydraecia micacea. The sequence continues at coordinate 11,512,292 of OU611783.1, read as the reverse complement.
CTTCTGACGTCCAGTTTTTTTATTTGTTTCAAGGTGCAATTTCCTCTATATGCTTTCGGAACATGTAGAATGTGAAAACAAAAGAAGCAATAGGGCATCAACGCTCATTACTATGCATTTGCATGAGAAATATGTATCTTATGAAGAATTTTCTGCAACCATATGAATGCCGAGTCAAAGGGGTTTTATTCATAAAAAAATTGTAGGTATAATCAAGACTCTAGTTGAAGAGGGTGGATGTAATTAAGAGTATCACCTCTCCATGACTTTCTCTGTGTGCATTATTTTTTTAATATAAATATCTGAGATAAAAGTAGCTTTAGATGTCCCTCTCCGGGTACCAGGTTACTTATCTGTCACATTTCATAACGATCCGTTCTTTGGTTCTTTGCGTGAAGGTAACAAACAGAGTTACTTTCGCATTTATAATATTAGTATGGAATTATGTACTTATATAACGTCTTACTACAGGGTTCCTCCTCTAGGGAATAAGGATTGGCTTTCTCCTAAATTTGTTTTTTTCTCCTACATATAAATTCTTATTTAATAATTTTTTATACACCTAGGTACGCTGTACCGGTACGTAAAGTGCAAGTTGTATGCAAGACCGCTAAAATGTCACCGTACAAAGTGCACCCTTGAAATACTTCTTTGTACCTTGGAAAATTGGAGCTAATTTTCGCTTCATTATACGTTAAGGCATTTACCTAAACCAACAAGCGAGATTGGAAATTCATAGAGTAAACCGTTTTTGTCTTAATTAGTTGTGGAGTAGTTCAGTCTTGTAAAATGTTCGAGTAGATCAATATCTATAGCTTAATTGAATGAATACCAATATTGTTAACTATGAACGGTATATATTTGACGTGTTATTATTCACTAATCTGATCACCATCACTCGCTTAATCTCCAAACTGCACCCCAATTCTGTAAAACGAAACGTGAAGGATATTGCTAATCCATTGCTTCAATATGTTCGAAAAAATTGTCTGCTCAGCAACGTAAATAACGCAACGAATGTTGTTGAACTATTAAAATGACAGCCATTGCTACTGTTAGTGTGTTATGCAATTACCCCGCTGCAAAGCGTAATTCTTTAAATTGGACAAATGGGCATATATAATCGGGGTAGCGGGATTGTCCGAAAGGGTTACCGCTACCCCGAAACATAGAAGGCTAAAGAAGGAACACGGGTGGGTTTTAGTCAGTAAGAGTCTGACACTTCCTTCCGCTCCACCCAGAGCGGGAGGGGTCATTTGATGATTTCCCATAAACAAAAAGAAAATGGATTTGTATAAACATGTGCCTGTAGTTTCATTTGACCGTTATTTACGAAAGGTTTTTTCAATATTTTGCTAACAGAGTCTAAAGTTTCATGCGAAGTAAGTCGCACAAAATGAAGTTTATAAAATACCTATAAACTTTCCCTTTGAAGACCCTTGCCCTTGCAAGAACAACAGGATTTGTTTATAACCAAACACTCGCGAACCGGCGCCGCTCGGTCCGTGATTTGCAGAACATCTTCAATGGCTCATTAGCACCAAACAAGGTCTAGTTTACGTCGGTAACTTTAACCAACCGTTTTATAGCTCACTGAAGCCAAATCCAAAGATTACGAAGTTTTAATTATTCTTTGGAATTAGTTTTTGAGGACATCAGATTGATTTCGAGGTAAGTCGAAAATATTCGTCTGGTGTAAAGTTACTGTTCTCATCATTTCTGCGCGATAAGAAATAATGGCGGTTGATAATCTTAACTTTATCACTTAAAACGGAGTCTGACCCGTCGGCGTCGCGTCGGTAACCCGCTGCTAAACGTCGACGATCAACCGTAATTTATTTCTTTCACCGAGTGGACTCGACCTTATTTATTACAACCGCTTTTACTTATTTTCCCTAACCAATTTTTATTGTAACAAATGCCAGTATTTCTATGAAATGCCATGATAGTTCTATTGGCTTATACTCGAATCTTACCGACACACAACTCAGCATGACACTGCTATAACACTCCATTTCGCTATTGTGGCACAATTTCCGGACAGAACCCTTTTTATAAAATTCAGAGGATCTAAAAGACCAGTAATTTTCAGCGTTACTCGAGACAGTAGTGCAAGGACATATGAGCCACCACTGCTGTAATGGCGGAGTAAGCTAGTTGTACAGACACCAGCACATCAAGCTACCCGAAACTGTCAAATTTTCCCAATCAACTTTGAACCTTATGCCTTAGCGATAAAGTTGAAAATCTATTAAATAAATTTGACAGATTGTAGTAGCTTGATGTGCTGGCGTCTGTACCTATAAGTTTTGGAAACAACCTATTAACAGAATCGATATTTGAATATGTGGTTGAGATTATAAATACGTAACTATGTTTGCCTAATCACTTGATAACGGTTTGACGGATTTGGTTGGAAGGTTAAATAAAATAAATACAGGATGGCAGGGGGAAATCCACGCGCAAAATGTCTAACCATAAATTCAACCCATGATTTTAGATTCCCTAGAAAATAAATTTTTCGTTAGTTATCATAAAAAAAAAACAGCTGTTTCATATAAAAGTGCAATACCTACGAGATCAAAATGTATGGAACAGCTGATTTTGTTTTTTATACGATGAAAAATTTCAACGCTGTTTCGTACAGAATTCTTTATTGAATTCATGGTTGCGCGTCGATTTCCCTGCTACCCTGTATAGGTATTCCATTAAACCCTTTTCATCTTCAAAATCTGTAGTTTCTTAATAAAGAAAGCAGACGTTTTGGGTAAAAAAATAAAAGACTATGATAGTACAGTCAGTACATTAGTGCAATCTTTCCTTAGGTTCATCTCATTAACACTGCTAATTTTCTTTAGCATCTCCGAACTTCCGTTTGGTATTAATTAATGAAACTATATAAACCAATAGATAGATGACCATCTTTACCAGACATAATGTGGGTGTAGATAATATTCGTACGATATAATGATGTAGCACCAATATCTATGTAGTTGGTACACCTGCGGGCTCGTTATCTAAACTCAGATTGGAATGAATATTAGTTCCTATTATTGTTTGGTGTATCCGGCCTGCGATATAAATAAAATTGCAGACAGGATACTAATTTATGGATTTGTTATTCATGTTTTATTAGGGAAGGTCGTTGGCAGAATTGTTGGGGCTCGTGGCTAAGTAACAACAGCCGCACGGATCGATCGGGTTAAGCTACACTTGCTGCGGTTGGTCCGTCGATGGGTGACCAACTTTACATACCGAGAACCCTCCGTGCCTCGGAAAGCACGTTAAGCTGTTGGTCCCAGCTGTCATTCGTGGATCTTTGACATCGTTACAGGTCATCAGAAGCCCAAAAATCTGACAACCAGTCTTACCAGGTCGTCGTATTACCCAATAACTGGGTTGAGGATTTCAGATAGGCAGTCGCTCCATGTAAAATACTGATATTCAGCTGCATCCTGTTAGACCCAAACATATGTATCATGTCGGATTTCATTATGGCTTAAACACGTGGCTTCAGATTTAATGTAACAGTGTTTACTTGGCATACCATATATGCCTAAGCGCTTCATTGGAAATAATAGTTACATACAGACTAAACCTAACTATAGAGCATATTACAAGCTTTTATTTGCTTTCTACTTCTACTTAATAATTATACATAGTTAACTTCGCATTCCAACGAAAGTTATTTCCATACAGAATAACTTATATCTATATTAACAATAAAGCCGAAGAGTTTGTTTGTTTGTTTGAACGCGGAACTAATCTCTGGAACTACCGGTCGGATTTGAAAAATTCTTTTTGCACTTGATTGCCCAACTCTTGAGGAAGGCTATATGTTTTTTAACATCACGCTATGACCCTTAGGAGCCTAGCAAAAAGGATTATAGCGTGGACAGGCGATGCGATACGAAGGGGTGGGTCGGGGGAGCAAGAAATTTCTCGCGGACAGAAGCTAGTTTTGTCTAAAGTAAATAGTTTTATTTACTTCTTCACACTTTCGCATATTGATTTTCACTCCTTTCTGTCATTTGCCATTTTTTGGATTTCCTTCTACGTTACAATTCCACATACCCTCTGATTTTGGTGAAGTGTCTCCGACACGGTTATCCTCCCCTTTTCTACTTCAGATTATTTGTTTGTGATATTATGAAGCTTTATACGCCCAAGGATTGGGGTGAATCGATATCATTGAGCTATATTATAACTTTTAACAAGAACGAACTCAGTAATTTTGTTGGAGATTTTTTTTAATTGTTTTATTTTTTTACTTACCTGTGCCTATCACGTTTTTGTTTGAAACCACGTGTACTTATGGTATGTGGGGGTACAACCTCTCTTGGGACAAACTTTTTTTTATTTTGTGTGTACCAGACCAGCGAAAGACAATGTTGACAGAGCCGTGACCTTACTCTGCAATACGTTTATTTAAATCTACTAGCAACACGGGACGGTCGAACAAAATAAAAATGCAAATTAGATAAATTCAATTTCATTTAGATACTTATTTATGTTTAAACTAAATCCACTGTATAAAACGACCTTTAGTAGTATTATGAGAGCGTAGTGACAATTTTTGAGGTCAGTTACAGTTTTAATTGAATTGTCAGACCTTTGCATAACCCGATAGTTTCTGCTGGAGAGCCTGGCATGGCGCCAGGACAATCACGTTTTCTGTGATTGTGTTCACTTTCCACTCTCAGCAGACTCAGCTAATTTTCAACTTTGTAATAAGGTAGTGTAGGTACTACAGGGTTTACCGATGGTAGGCAGCATTTTCATTAGGGTGCCAAAAACTCTTGTCAGAATAAAATGTTGCCAGGGGCGAATCGTAACCCTCTTTTGTTTAAGTCCTTTTGAGTTCAGCCGTCTTGGCGCGTTTTCTTTTCTTTTTTTTTAAACTTGTCGTAATTTTTCTCATGAAGTGCTGTCTCAGATACCTAAACATCAGAGACGGTGTAGATAATAAAATATCTTAGATGGGTCTCATGCCACGAGCTATCATTAGAGACGATGTAGATAACACAATAAGTATCTATAATGGTGATATATCTGCCTATAATAACAATAATCACTTATTTTCAGTAGCAAATCCACTGGTTCCACTACAAATAGAATATATAAAAATGATTCATGTAAAAATGCTATGTCAGATTCCGTGATATATTATTCCGCACAAATAATTTCGTCATTTCCGGGCTCCGAGCACTAATAGGTCGCGAGCCGAACATCAAATAAGCATGAAAAAAATGTTAAATATCGTAAACATTTATTGGATAGGCCATCACCTCCTTTTTAACCAATTGGATGTCGTTTATTCTTATGGGGTCTAGGTGTCGTCAGCGGTTCGATTTAAAAGGGGTTAAAAATATTAAATTCGATGTGTGTTTCGATTTTTTATTCATATTGAGGTAATACTTTTAGCTACTTATGTTGACTTACTGTGTCTAAGTGTCTAACCTATGTCCCTGTTTACTGTATTACCTGGATAATAGACTATTTTCTACTTTTTCTTATTTATTTGTAGTAGAGGCACGAACACGCCCGGCCAAGGTGGATTTTTTTTCGTAATTTCTTCCCCTGGGCCTATTATTTAGTAAATTAAGGATCTGTAATCCCGAGTGATATTCGTTTGATGAAGATTGAATACTCAGCAACGGACAGCTACCAACAATTAGTACTGGTATTGTATTCTAAAATAATATTGTTATGTTATACTTTTGTGGACGCAAGTACTGACAATTCATTCGGGCGCTTGTGTGGGAGTATAATGAGGCATAAAACTCCCTGTAAACAAATTTTAATATTCCTTCGCTCAACATTTTCAAGCTGAACAAAAAGAGAATAATAATTTAAAAACTAAACTCAAAGAACTGTTTCTCTATTCATAAAGTTTTTAGCATTTCTGTTTTGTATTAAATTCTGTAGAGTTCGATCAGAAGTTTGCTGTACACAACATAGTTTAGATTAATACCTTCCGCCAAAACCACATCACAAGAAAGGAGAAACTAATAAATGTGGAACTGGAATGAAGCTAGAGTTATTTGAATAGCTGTATCTACAAGTAAGAAGTGTAGTGAATAAGCTCGAGCCTCGATCCATAATTCTCACATATACACAATAGGTAATACATTTTCTATCCGTATTCATAAATCTGTGTCCCGGAGCTTGTAAGACTTAATGTCCGACGCATGCGGTGGATACAATCGAAAGAGTTTGGAGAACCGCCAGTGCACTCAGGTGGAAACTGAGCCTTGCTCAAATGCTCATGCTTTTCCAATAATACATGGATCTATCTATTACACTTGCGAGGTTTTAGTACAATCGGATTTACGTGTTGTTCGTGCCACATGTTTAGGTTTATTAATCTTGTGGATGCTGTAGTGAACGTCTTCATTTGTCTTCCCACGCGCATATTCTATAGAACGTGTCTTGTTTTCGCGTCTCTGTTTGGGTCTTCAATCTTTAGGTATTGGGTAAATCTCTATTATTTTAAAGGCAAGGTCCATCACTTTATTGTAGCACCGGCTTATGTTCTGTTTTATGGCATCGTTCTGCAGGATTTGGTCGTAATTTTTAATTCAAATCTTACATTCAGCGTCGTAAATAACTGTAAAGTTTTATGTTTAATAAAGAAAAATTCATACGGTTAAATAATTTATTTAATTTTCCTTTTACTCTTACAAATATTGTTAGTAAAGTTTATTGATACAACGAAGTAATAGCTCCACAGAGAAGTTCTAGAGGGGCGTGTGCCAATAATATTTCGAACACAATTCAAATTTATTACCAGCTTCAAACGGCCAACGAAAACATTGTGTGGAAGTTCGCAGCAGTAAAGGCTTTACGCAAATGCTGTCTTTAATTTAATGGCAAATAGATCATGTCTTGTAAGAGGGCAGAGTGCTATCGACCGACAAATGAAACTTTTGTTTAGACTCAACTGTCACACTAAAACTCGGTTGATGAAAGTCACTAAACGGTAAACACGGGGCACGTAGTTAAACATTAGCTGATGTGATTCGTTGAGCTAAATAACATCGACCAATCATGTCGCTTGACACGGATTTTGACAACATATAAAATTGATTAACCTTTCAGAACCCTCCCGGGGTCTCTCTAACACCGTCAATTCTACAGGCTTAAGGCGAAAGCATCAGGGTAGCCCGCGAAATTCAAATTTTCTTTCCTTTCTTGTAATTTGCAAGTCAGTGTCAGGTTCCTACATTTTATTTACAAATCAAAATATTTACAATATTTAAAAGCGGTCTTAAAATAATAATATGTACAAGTATATAAAAAGGGAGGGGAAATAATCAAAGGGCATCAAAGTGTCAGGTTGTATATTGACTAAAATATGATTCGCGACCGTAACAAATATGGCTTTTCAGAATGATAATATAATCATTAGAATCAGCAATACAACTCATTAAGTTATAATTGGCCTCAAATGTCATGATTTCATTAAATAGTAATTCAACAGGGTAATAAGAACTCTGTTTTGAAGAGTTTTATGATTATAATTGTTTAAATAAATATTTGTTAGGGGCGCAAAATATATGTCATGTATGATACATAAAATCTGGTACAGACCTGCAAATTGCAAAAGACGTAAGACAATTTGAATTTCGCGGGCTACCCCGATGCTTTGGCCTTAACATACATAATCAGCCTATAATGTTCCCACTGTTAAGACACAGGCCTCCTCTCGGTGAAAGGGAATGGGCCATAAACCACCACGCGAGCCCAGACCGTGTTGGCGGATGTCACATGTCTTCGAAATTTTGGTTCTAGGACATGCCGGTTTCCTCAAGATGTTTTCCTTCACCGTTTTGAGAGTAGTGGTGATGAAATAATTTACACATAGTAAAGCGCCTGTATGGGTTCGAACCTACGACCTACAACTCGTAAGTCGCGGCCGTTACCACTGGGCGAGAACTGCTCGCTGGGCCACCACTGCTCTTCGCCTTAACGCTAAAGCTTAATCAGGGACAAAAAGGTATACGACAATCGTTTGTAAGATCACAAGGGGACATTAAGTAATTAAGCCTCGATGATCCATTAGAACAAGTATCAATCTACGTCACGAAAGACATCATAATGGAAGGTTGGAGATTCGCCAGTGCGTTCAGACGGAAATATTCCAAATTGTTTACATGCCTATTAATATAAATGGGAGTACTTCTTGTATCTTGGGCGGGCTGGTTAGCTTCATAATATGAATTGTAATGTGGATCAACCCTAGCAGGTAAAGTATGTACGGTAATTAGTGTGGAATATTGAATGGAGGCGTTAATTTATTTTTATTAGTGATACAACGTTGGCGTTACAGTGATACAACATTGTAATTACTGCGTTTATTCCAAGCCAACGTGGTACATGAACACCTATACTATCACTTGTTTTCGAAACAAAAACCTAATACAAATTATTTTTGGAAGCTCATTCTAAATTCGATTGACTGTTCTATAATCATAGATAAATATTAATTTACATTTCTATGGTTCTAATGCAACTAGAGTTATTTTTAAGGTCGATTTTTAAGTCAACCTTTACAGTATACGTTGTTATAAAATTATTTTATAAAGAAGTCATGTTGAATTGGAAAAGAGGTTTTAAATTGACCTTATCTCAAAATTATTTTGACGTTAATTATTGACTGTCTTGTGCCTTACATTCAACAATCACGCAACAACAACTATTGTCTGCTTTCAGAGAAATTGACTACCTTCATCACATATCAGCCGACGAATCGAATACCTTAAATTCCTTGTTTTTAGTATCGTATTTTAATACTTACCCATTTATTAACATAGATGACAATTTACTGTTTATAGGTTCTCATCCCAAAACCCATCTATTGACTGGTATTGAGAATAAGGGAAATTGTGCTTATATTTATATATAACTAGGTATATATATTATATTTATAGTTTCAATAGGATTTTGAGTTTATTAAAAAAAGATTTATTCCGCAATTTTCATAATTACATCTACCACTGTTTGTCTCTGTTGACTGGTAGAAAATGCATATGGCATTAAGTCCGCCTCTGTACATTATTAATACATACTTAAATGATTGCCGTAATCACTGCAGCCTGTAAGTAAGTACAGGTAATACACTAAATAGCATTCACTGAATTACTTCACTTTTCGTGTCTGTCCAAAGTGTTCAAACATTTTCCGAAGCATTTTCCCGACCGGTGCGCTCTATTTCCCGTGGGTGCTGTAACTGTCCGGTAAGGGATTAAATCAGGTTTCTAAGTGATGTTATGACAACAACATTTCTCTCTGAAAATATCGTCAGCTCATCTCCATGTAGTAGGAAAATCCGACCATAACATGAATGAAAAAACTAACGAATAAGCTCTCCACGCTGAGCCATATCCCGGAATAAAATCATCGGATTCGACTGGGGTGCGCAAATGGATTAAAAAACGGATGTAATAAAGAACTGTATAACTGTACAGTTCTCCATAAACAAAGATAACAAATGATTGTTCGAGAACAATTCAGTTCTCCTATAGCAAAAATAATAACCTCAAATGTTGGACAAAATTTATTTCTTTGTTTGTCTGCACTTTATCTGTTAATGTCGTGAGTTCTTTGTTAGATTTCGGTTTGTCCGAGTTTGTTTTTACCTCTTTTTACTTCTTCTTATATATAACGCAGTAGCACTAGTAACAGTGTTATGTAATGACTTGCCTAAGTTAGATAAAAATCCTCAAAATCTGACACGTTTATTAATGTAATGTTAAATAATTTAGTTGTCACAAATACGTATCTACCTACCAGTTCCATACACATAAACCAACAAAATAAATTGAAACTGCATCAAATATTTAAATTCTTACTTACTCAGAGGAACTGTAGGGAGGAGCAACCCTCTGTCGAATTATTTTTTAAAAGAACTAGTTCGCTTCGGAACTTTTTCGATTGTAAAATTTTCAGCTTGCTGTGAAGGCAAGTACAGTTTTGTTTTTCTTTGCCTTTTACCGGGCATTATTCGCGTTCTATCGAGGTATTGAAGAACTCTTTTACTACATATATTATTATGTAGATCGTTCATAATATTAAACATGGATTCTGATACAACAAATAAGTGAACAAATTCAAATTGAATCGGAGAAAAACAATCTAAACAGAAACGTTCGCTTCGAAGAAGTATTACACAAACTGGGTAAACTTTCTTAAATGTAAGATTTGTCATTTGCATGAGAAAAACTTTTGCATTTCATAACAAGATGAGGAACCGCCTACATACTTATTGTATTCACAACTACGACACAATACAAAAAAAAAATTGAAACAAAACTTCAGCTAATTGAAAGATTTAGTACGCCAAACTTTTTTTAACAACCTCTTTTAATGAGTCTCAAATTTCCTCCGAATCCTTTATTAATGCTAAGTGGAATATTCCTTTGAGTGAAAATAAAAACGTAATAAAGTGTATAATAATTTTAAGCGTTCTCGAAGCGGGAGTTTTATAACAGTGTTATCCCTTGTCAAAATTAGCTGCCACTGCCGCGTTAGGGTGGCACTTGTTCCTTATTTGTTTAGGACGACCATTTTACTAGTTTCCATCTTTGAGTACAGCTTCGGGATGGAATCATTGAGTTTTAAACTGCTAATGCGTGTTAAATAACGTGATACTGTTTGGGGAATTGCATAATTTCGGGGGAACTTTACATAGTAGGTTAGCCGAGTTCTGTTTTAGCGATTTTGTGATGATTTTAGGGTTCCGTTGGCACCCTTTGGATACGGCTAATAAGTACTAAGCCTCTGCTGTCTATCCGTTCGTCTGTCTGTCAGCGGGCTGTATCTCATGAACCGTTAAATTTTCACTGAGTATGTATTTATATTGCCGCTATAACCACAAATAAAAATAAAATAAAACTAAAATTAAAGGGGGTCCCCATACAAGAAGGTTTATTTTAGGACTCAATTCTTTTATTATAATAGAAATAGCTAAAGGCATGTTTAAGGGTTTTGATATTTAATCAATTGAAGGACACTGAACGAGACACAATAGAAGTTTTATTGTAACTACGTCCGGAGGCGTGTAGTGTCCCGCAAAGAGTTAAACTGTGTTCGACTTTAAACAAATGTAGGTAACCCTACGTTTTATATGTGTTTCTAGCCATACAAATGTTAAATTAATAATTATATTTTTTTTATTTTTTTTTATTTGGAACAACAAACTGTTACATAATCTAGAATACCATAAACAAACTTAAGAGCTACTTAACAATTATGAAATCAACAGCGTTGTCCACAGCATATATAAGTATTAATAAATACGCGTTAGGAAAGAAAACGATACAATAATAAAAGCTTTATGATGATAATATCTACGTATTACTTATAATAATAATAACGTATCTGACGGTAGTAATTGCTGAAATACAACACAGGGTGGCAGGTACAGACGCCAGCATATCAATCTACTACAATCTGTTAAATTTCTTTAATAGATTTTCAACTTTATCGCTAAATCATAAGGTTCAAAGTTGATTGGGAAAATTTGACAGTTTCGGGTGGCCTGATGTGCTGTCGTCTGTACATACATAAGCTGCCCCATGTAAGCTGGTACATACCTTACAAAATAACAGAACTGTTTATAAAACAAATTATTTGAAGATGTATTTAGAGCCTAGAGTCTCTGGCTAGAGAGCAGTGGCGGCCCAGTGGTAACTGCCCCAACTTACGATTTGTAAGTTGTGGGTTCCAACCCAGGCAGGCGCTTTAAAAGTAAAGCGCCTGCCTGGGTAATTGTTGTGGGTGAGCGGGTAATTGTTTACACAAAGGTGTAAACAATTTCATCACCACTGCTCTCAAAACGGTGACGGAAAACACCGCGAGGAAACCGACATGTCCTAGAACCTAAAATTCGAAGACATGTAACATCTACCAACCCGCACTGGGCCCGCGTGGTAAATCTCTTATGGACTCTATTTCGAAGAAAGGAGGCCTGTGTCCCAGCGGTGGGAACATTATAGGCTGAATATGCTATAGGTATTTCTGTTCCTACTTTTATGTTATGTGTCTGACTAAACTATGTGTATTCCCCATAACATTGTTAACATTCTACGCCAGCTACTGTTACTATCAAATCTAATATTGCGTTCTAATCAGTAACATGAGACGCCATTGTTGTAAACATGCCAGTATGACCCCTAGAGTATTGAACCTCAAACAACCAGTAAATTAAAATCACAATTCCACCGTAGGTATGTGTACTTTCCTTATTAGATCGAGTTAATCCCATGTGACTTTACAGTTAGGTCAACCACAGCACTGACCCTTGGTGATATGCCCCCGAACAACCTGAGTATGTACCCTCCAACGTAGTTCTTAGGTAGGACATTCACGATTTACGTAAAACCATTAGTAAAGCATCGCAATGTAACCCTTATCTCGGTAAGGGACAGTTCAATTAGAATGATTGTCGAGAGTTTCAACAAACTCACGCCAATCATTCTTATTTATACTTTATGACAATAGGATAAGAGTTACATTGCAATGACTTACTAATGGTTTTACGTCATTCAAATTTGATCGTGAATGCGCTGCATTAGCGGATGGTACCGACTGTGTAGGGATGTGTCCCTTGCAAGTTCCGTCCCCGACTCGCATGCCTCGTGACCATGATTAAGCCGTGCGTGTGTTTGTCCGCAGTTCGCCAGGAGAACGAGCGCATGATGCACGACGTCCTCCAGGCGGGAGTCTTAAATCGCACCCAGTCGTCGGCGTTGCGCTGACGCCGCGCTACTCGCCGCGGCCGCGCCTCGACAACGTGCGGCCAGCCGCCGCGCCGCCGGAGGAGCCCGCCGAGCCGGACCCGGAGCCGTCGAGCACAACCGAGCCGCCGCCGGAACCGGCGGCGCTCCGCCAGCCGGTGAGCGCCGCCCCAGCGGGCCCCACGTGAGCCATCCCCAACGGCCTGCTCCGGTCACGCCAGGCGCCCGCGCCGACTTCGCACGTGTGACGCACTGACTACTAGGCGTACCACGGCTGTGACGCACCGGTATGTGAACTGAGAGAATAGTCATAGATAAGTTACTCGTTCGCGAATTGAGAATTTGAGAGTGACGAAATGGACGTGTAGGTAGCCAATGTGAAATTGTGAACCAATAGTAAAGAATGAAAATGTTATTGTTGAAACGTATCGGATAGGATGTAAAAGACAGGAAGTCAATAATCCACGATAGTTATTAAATATGCAATTGTCTATGTTAAGACTACTTTATGTGGAATTAAAGGAAGAAATATAATTTGCAATTCAATTTCAACTGTATTTCGCACACCCAATTAAATATGAATGAATACATTATAATGAATGAATGAATACGTGTCTCTGAGCTGTGAAAGAGACTGCGGGTAGAATGTTGGATGTTTGTAGATTTGATAGCATAACTGTGTATGCGACACAATAACATAATGATAAAAGTACCAACTTCAAACGGGAACAATCATCAATACAATAAGGACAAGTTAGATTTCTTTCTTTATTTTAATAAAATTACAAATTAATGTTAATATTTGTTGGTGTGGAATAGTGCCATTATATGCACAATGAAGTAATTTAATGCCCGCATCGCATGTATAGGTAACACCTCTAGCTATCAAACCTGACCATGAATTTAATAGGCACCTCTATTGACTTATTTTAACGGGTGTAAAAAGACTCTTAACAAAGCCGAGAGTCACTTGTTCTTCCCGTCATTGTAATCTTTTTTTGAACTGGACCATACCTGGGAACCCACTGGCTACGGAGATATTAAAGGTCGACATTCCAACTTTTTCAAAACAAGTTTTAAATGTTCTAACTTGACTTTAAATACCCGTACGACCCCTGCACCATTGCATGCACAATGTTTTACGTGCTTTACATTGAGCGCTACAGTAATCAGCGTTTTTCACGCAAAAATAAAAGTCTTTTCCCAGCAATTATTTTTGTACAATGTTACTTATGTTGATGTATAGTCAACAAAAGAGATAAGTATGCAGGTTGTATTGTCGACTGAAATTTAATTTGATAAATGAGCTGTTTGTTGTCTATTAATAAAATAAAATTTTATTCGAGAACATCCATCGGTTTCTTACTAAACTTCAACTATATCCGATGATCCTGCATAATTATCTCTTTTGTTGACTGTACAGAATGCGTAGTTGACGGGTATGTCATGGGTCTTTTTACCACCTATATATAACAAAAAAAAAAAAGCCTATAATTTAATCAATGAGCACAATAAAGTATTATTTTTATTAATCACAGTACAACACACTAATTTACCTAATTCTTACTGTATACCATACAAGTTTGTATTTCACTAAGTGAGTCATAACTGAGCTTGAGCACAATAATTTTGAGTTATTACTGTTAATATTGAACTCCTTGTTCAACTCTAATCACGAGCTTTCGAAACTGCGCTTAATTAATAAAAAAATCTGTTAAAAAATAAGAGCTTTTTGTATAGTAGTTGTTGTAGTATTATTCTTACGAGAAGAACATTCTTGTTTATAAAATAGAGCTGCAAAAATCAATGTGGTACGCTCCGATGGATCTGTCGTATATAAGTAAGTATTGACTTCAATGCAGTGACGCGAGCGGTTAGGTAGAATGTAATTATTATATAAAATATGTTAGCGTTTTTCGGCGCGGCCTTGTTTGCCTGAACACAGCGAACACTGCTTTACGCTTCAACCTGAATATCAGCGATTAACGGCACTTGGAACAAGTATTAACAGTCTGTATAAAAGGTTACATTAAATTAGCTAGCGAAACTCCGCAGACGTTATGGGTATCAATATCTAAACATGATAAAACAAAAAATAAGTTAATTTGATTATTTTTTTGTGAGGTCATTGACCGCAGGTAGATTAGTCACTTGAAATATCAGTTTCAAAACCTTTTTTTTTTGTATACTTTACAGATGTGATGGGTAGCAATGTCTAAACACGATAAAACAAAAGAAAACAGATTTTCTCGACTCGTACTTCAATTGACTAGACAAACAGCGGTCATTGACCCCCCAAAAAAGAAACATTAAATATACTTTTTATTTTATTTAATCATGTTTAGTTAGCGATACCCGTCACTTCTGCGGAGTTCCGTTAGCTAATTTAATTTGACTATGTATACGTGTGGACTTGTGGAGCTCATAACTCAAAACATATAATGTCACAACATCGCCTTTATCACATTATGGATGGGTGTCCTGTCTCTCCAAGTAATGACGAACGACGTAAATGTAATTTAATTAATCTACGGAAAGCAATTCAATTAGATTCCTCGCCACAATACAGCTTGTAAATAACTTGGTTTATTATTTACGAGGTTCTGTGTTTACCTTTATGACGTGGTAATATTGACAAGCATCCATCGTGGTTTCTCCTGGTTACAAAAAATTGCTGGTTACAAAAAAGTCGCATTTTCCGATCCCGGTTTCACAGGTTGAAGTATAAAGCTAGCCGTAGCCGCCGTACTTAGTGTTTTCTTTCTACCAACAAAAAGGTTTAAATTAGAATATTTACCCAACTAAAAATATCTTGTCATAAAGTAATCTCTAGGCTAAAAGGCTCACATACTCGTATTTATATATACTCGTATTTCTACATACTATTAAGTTCCTCAAGGGATTTTGTAAATACTAACTAGTTTGGAACAGTTTACTGTTCACAAGATGTAAATTAACAATAAATATAGGTATCTCATTCACGGCTTCTGTCCCCAGCTTCGCTAATATTTACATTATTCAAAAATATACTTGTATGACAATTTTCTCATATTTATATTGATTACACAGCCCTATGGATCAATGTAAAAGTCCCACTGAGATCCGTCCAGTAGTTTTTCTGCGCCTGCACAATATCTAGTCTGAATTTGTATAAAAAACAATTCTTACTTTCCCAGAATTAATTATTTCTCGGCGCGACTACTTTATCCACCTTACATGTATAACCTGACCGAAAAAAGCTGCATATTTTCAATACACCTTATATCTACTGGTTGTCGCTTTTGCAGCAAATGCCGATATCTATTTCATATTGCAGTTCGAACATTATAGACTTGTGAATAATAACATGAGAATATTATGTAGGTCAGGATACGGATTAAAGTTATTTTATTAAGTTCATGCGAAGCCGGGGCGGGTCGCTAGCGAACATAATCCGGATTTATACAACAACTATCTGCGATATTGAACATGATTTTAATCTAAAACTATTCGACTCGGGTCGAATCTAATTTATTATCCAATAATAATTAAACTTCACTCTGTATATCTAAATTGTACTAACTTTACATAACCATTTATTTTGTGAAAATGAGTCTTGGTGAAACGTGGACGTTAGATAACAAACCACAATGCTGGTAGCAAGAAAACACTGAGTGAACATTACTGTTCCATGTTACGAATATACCTAATGTTTAATGTGAGCTAAGCGTGTGTATGTGCCCTACATAGTGCTCATTTTCAGCCTGTCAGTAGCCGTTCGGTTTGCATCGTAAATATATTTTTACCAATTTAGATCGCAGTTTCGAATATTAAACGAGGTAGTCTAACATACCACCGGTGCATCAACAAAGTGAATCCCGAGTCTGCGACAGGCTGCAAATCCGCCCTGTGTCGGAGCAAGGCTAACGCTGTGCAACTACTAGTTACGAATATGTGTATCGACAATTAAATGTATGTACTAGTTTAATTGCGATCCGCATCCCCTCCCATCCTCGTGTGATACGATATGCTACGTGTTCAAATGTTATCGTTTGATTATCTCTAAGATATCGCCACTGAGCGAGAACTGTCAATGCAATCATTCGGCTATACTAGAGATCAATTCCAAATATTAAACAAGACCTATTAACGTAATTAGTGTTAGAGGGAGATACAAAGAATTTTATAGTTGTTTGTTGTAAATGTCAGTTTTAATTAATCTATTTTACAGAACAAAATGTTTAATAAAATATCTTTATAAAATAAGCGGTTGTATCATTTGCTCGGCGGGTGGGTATTATATTTATGGAGCGTTGGGTCTTCTGCGAGGCGTCGAAGGGTTAATATGTTAAGTTGGTGTGTGCACAAAAGCCTGCAATGTATACCTACAAGTTGTGTAGAGAAAAGGTAGGGTTTTGGTGAGGTGGGGCAGAGAGAGAGAGTGGCATTCCTCCCGGACCGCCCTCGGAACTATGCGACCGCTCGTGTTGCCACCATGCAGCCTCCCAAACAATTTGTACTCCAAACTTGCTACACTCGGCTTAAAATTAAACTGTTCGCACGCAAGTTTGACGGTACAAACCATTTGTTAATGCCTTCACACCTCATATTAAAATGATATTTTAATACCCCTCTGACAGTTCACGTCGGCTGTCGTTTAATGAAAGAAAACTTTAAACAGCGTTCATTACTGACTCTGAAATAAAAATTGTAGGAAATCGGTAAGTAAATGAAGTTAACAAGCTTTTATCTTCGTCGACAGTCACAAAGCTGGTTGAATTTATAAGATTAGCTCATACTTACTGTAGCTAAAATGAAGAGAAATGCATTTATCGTTTTAAAGTGACGAGTATCCATTGGGTTCTTTCGTTTTTCTACATATTTATTTATCTACATACATCTGCCGTTACAGGATAACCCCAATGCGATAAATGCACTTATAATAACTTATTATAATTTAATTAACATCTTTATCTAATTGTACCTACACAATGCATTCCTTGTGAATTCACTCAGAGAACAACAGAATAAGTCCGTCTCACTCGCTATGAGATTAAGCGGGCGGCTATGTCTAAATATCACATGGTTTTTATTAAGTTATTTAATTTAAATTAATTTGAATGATCATAATAAATTAAATATGTGGATAAAGGCCTTGTGATGGCCGCAGGAGTCCGCTGAATGCGAGAAGCATACACTTGGGGGAGACCTATGTCCACACTGGACGTCTTTGTTCCTGTTACAAAATCTCAGTTTTACGTAGCGAGGATTACAGCTTCAACGTTTACGACGAGTAAGTCAACAGGAACATTTATTTCATGTAATAAAGTACAGACATTCTTCTCGAAATAATTTATGTGGCATGGTGGGGTTATGATTACACCGCGGGTAAACCTGTGAGACGGATATTTATTTATACCTAGGTACATGGCGGTTGTGTGTTGCTCCATATAACAAAAACTTCCTTTGTAACGGCATCATGCAAAATAGAAGAAATTAAGTAAGCCTGTTAAGATAAAAGAAGAAGATCATTAAAAAAATATTTACAATGGTTCCGTATCTGCATAGATTAAATAAAGAATGGTTGGTTCCATAATCATGGGCAAGAGCATAGCAAAGAGAATATTTCTTGGAGAAATTGTTCCTGAAAGCACTGTCAAACTAGGTTTTCAGGAAATGCAGTTTAACAGGACTGTTGTGGGCGCTCCGCCCAGCAAAATAACGCATAATTCAACAATATCAGAAGATTCGTTTATGACTACACTCTTTAAATGCTACAAATAGCTTTACTTGTAATTTCGTGTATTTGTATTTGTTTCAGGTTCGATAAAACACTTTTGTTAAAAATATCATGAATGTAATTTTACACGAACGGACGAAGAAAATTTATTCCAAAAATAAAACAGTAAATGACGTAGCGCTTCACTAATTAAAGCTAATTAATTTAGAACTTTCATTTCAAGAATTAACATTTTTCATCCAGTTCAATTACTAATTTGAACTCTATAAACTGTTAGGAGGCCATTACTATAATACAGAACATGTTAAACAAACTCTGACAGTGTCAAAACTAAAATTTCATAAAGCACAAAGTGGATTAAACGTGAAATGAACGTCAGTTACACCTCATTGTTTTTAGAACTATTTTACTACGAAGCCTGGAGTTTCGTACGTACTTCTGTATTTACATTTCGCGAAAGAAAATTACATGCTGGCTGTAAAGTTTTTCTATTACAGTAATGTTGGAAACCTACGTATGCTTTCAAGTTAATGATTCCTCGCCTTTATGATTAGTTAGAATTTATTTGATGTGCAATTAGTCTAAAGGTTATTCAATTAGCTGATTGTGTTCGTTTTACAGTAGCTGTTTATCTACCAAGTAACTTTTCCTCCTAGCAAAGTTTTGATGCGAATCCTTTCATGTTTTAGGTGAGTCAGGCAAGGGCTTCCATGAAACCTATTGACTACGGCACGCTTGGGTATACCACTGACAGTACCAGTGAATGATTTCTTTCAGGAATATTGGTCAATGGACGTCTTTAATGGAAATAAAAAATAACATTTAGATCTTTTGATCTAAATAACAGATTAGAGAAGGCAGAGGAGGATGAGATGGTGATGAGATGTTTTTTTTTGTCATTATCTCCTTTTTGGGATGGAACTTAAGTCAGGACAATCTTTGATTACGTTTTACTTCTATTACTGCCTATAGGTAAGTCACGTTTCCCCTTTAAGTTCGATTAGAACTAAAAACACCGTTCCTACAGTGTAGATTTTCCGAAGGTTTACACGTTGTCTAAGAAAGTTGTTGAAAATTCCCAAGTTATAGCCACCCCGGTGCGAATATGTTCTTAAGTTGGAAAACTTTCAATCCATATAGACGCTCTCACACCTCGTAGACACTTAGGAACTAGCGCTCGCCTACTTAGCAGTTCCATCCGAAGTAGAAGTGATGGGAATGTAAGCCTTATGTAATAAGTATTAAGTATTCATTCATAGCTTAGATTTTCACGTCTCTAGAAAAATAATAAGCTCGTGGGTTAGGCATGCATCTTGATTTCATAAATATAATCTTGTCAGCCAGTTTAAAAATGAGATGCCAAGACAAACTGTCTTGGTATAAGTATGGTAGGTATGCTAGGACAGGCTGGATGCGGAAGGCGGAGGACAGGGTGTTGTGGCGTAGTATGGGAGAGGCATATGTCCAGCAGTGGACTGCGATAGGCTGAGTTGATTGAGGTATGCTTGGAAGTTACTAGAATTTGGGACCTTAGTGTTTATGTTTCTGACAACATTAAGTATCAAGACATGAAAAATGTTGCCTAAACTAAATTTGTTAATAACCATGACTTCATGAATAGTTTACCTACATAGATTATATAACAAGTACATTGTTACTCGTAATAACCACCAACGAGAGCTCAATGTTTTTGTTTTCACGACGTAATGTTTGTCCTATTTTAAAATGCATGACATGACAAGTTAAATACAAACGACTCGACACATCCGAATTAAAATACCACACAGCTGTATTAATATGGATGTACCTAATACAGTCAGGGAAATTCATTGTTTATCAAATTGAAACACTACGTCAATTTGCCGTGTTATAGCCATTTCATACAATTGTCAAAGAATGACAGTAATTGTGATTTGAATATACGGACAATATAAGTTGCTAGTAAATTTCCTTAGCAAATAATTTCCCTGACTTGTATCTAATACCTCCGTAATCAGCCTGTAATGTTCCCACTGCTGGGACACAAGCCTCCCCTGTGTGAGAGGGATTGGGCCGTAATCCAGCACGCGGGCCCAGTGCGGGTTAGTAGATGTCACATGTCTTCGAATTTGTGGTTCTAGGACATGCCAGTTTCCTCACGATATTATCCTTTACCGTTTTGGGAGCAGTGGTGATGAAATCATTTACACAAAGTAAAGCGCCTGTCTGAGATCGAGCCTACGACCTACAACTCGTAAATCGTCGCCGTTACCACTGGGCCACCACTGCTGTATCTAACACCAACTCTATGGTAATAAATATGACGCAGACCTGCAAGCTTTGATATTCAACCGGTAAATAAGAACGTACGTCACAAAGTACTCTATTACCTTAATGGATATCTAAATATAAGTGCTCTCTCGTAGAATCATAAATCTGAATATTATGTTCTTGACTATATGTTCAAATGATTTTATTTTATTGCTAAGTATTTGCGGTTCCGTCGTATATCTTATTATAGGAGAGATATTTTGATTTTCTGGATGATTCTTCTTGTTCTCTTATCTTTTGAGTACCTACTTATAATGTTTATAGGTGCGTGGGTGTATTTTTGCTTTTTTTGGGCGACTACAATAAGCGGCCGATTAGAAAGGGGCCCAATTACCGCAACCCTTTACAGATATTGAAATAAGCCTCGGGCATATTTATTGGGCTGTTTAGATTAATCTACATATTCCACGAAGTATGAAAAAATGTAGGAAAAGTTTTGTATACAGGGTTACTTGTAATTCGACGTATATCCGTCAGGAGCTGATAGGGGGGGCCAAAATGCAACATATTGAACCCCACATATGTATGGCCGAAATTCAATAGTTTTCGAGATTTTTTACCTTGACCTTTATTTACATGTTTTATTTCTATAAGTAGAACTAAGTTATATTCACCTGTTACTAGCACTTAATACATCATCCAAAAACTGCGTTATTTTGTGGTGCAAGTGCTGTCTACACAACACCTTACTTCGAAACCTCGTCAATTCATTAGCTAATCACATCAATATCGCGTTCATTTCGCGCGTTTTCATTCATTTTGTCATAGAGAATACGTCCTCTGAAAGAAAAGAAGAACATCAACTATATTATAATGCAAACTAAACGAAACTACTTCCAACTGCTACCGCCACAGTCCATGCGCTTCTGAGCTCCGCCAATGAGGGCGAGTCGAAGTTTCTAGAACATTCTAGAAGCTTCCTTTAAAAACATAAGTACGACGCGCACCCTTTTTTGACATTAGCCGTGTGACGTCCGTCAACTGGGATGTGCGCCGAAAAGTGATTCTCTCAATATACAATTTTACGAAACTTTATGTTCGCCCCGAACCCTATTGTTTTTGTATACTTATATTTATGTTACTTGGAATAAAGGATTTACAGTACATATGTGTGTATGTTAAAATTATTAAGTAGGTATGTTTAATTATAACTGCTGGAAGAAAACAAAAAGCTAGCAACTATAGACATGTAAAATTTACTTACGCATAGGTACCTAAGCATATGCTGAATGTGGTTTCAAGACAATTTACCTCTTCACGGAAACCGATAACACTCAATCAGCTTAATTTCGTGCAAATACGAAATCCATATACTATCATTATCTACCGTGAGATTGAACAATCAGCTCTTACGAGTACGTAGGTTCGGATCGAGGTTGATACGAGGGTAGTTCACACTCGACTGGTACATAAGTTCCGCTCCGCCGACCATCCATTGTACGTCGTTAATGAGTCTAATCGGGGACCATAAGCCACTTTATTATATCATTAATCATCAGCCCAAATTATTTAATTAGTCCGTAGTGTTTAACGATACCAATAAGTACTTTAATTATGTTTAAGGTCGCGGAAAACTGGACGAACTGAACTGGACTGGGTATTTTTCTTTGAAAAACGGTCTTCTTTCAAGCTGTTGGAAAGTATTTTCTGCCTCCTATGGATACTTGCAATTCCTGCACCCTAATTGCGTAACACACTATCAATCACAAACTGTATCATTTTATGGATATTGCTAATCCATTGATTCAAATGTTCGAAAAAGTTGTCTGCTCAACAACGTAAATAGCGCAACGAATGCTGTTATACTGTCAAAATGTTCCATTCTTACTCTTAGTGAGTTACGCAATTACCCCGCTGGAGTGGTTTTCCATTCTTAGACACTAAGTTGAAATGTCGTATAATATGCCTGTGTGATTTCACTGGCAACCGTACCATTCAAACCAGAACACAACAATACTACTAGGCGACAGGAATAGATACGAGTACCATAATACAAGGTGGCGCAAAAATAATCACCCTATCGGAAGCTTTTATAATTTTTGCATATAGCGTCGTACGTCACTGTCAATATTTGACATTTGTGAACTAACAGCTGCAGTATACAAACAGACAAGCAATGGAGCGCTATACACCGCAAGGTATTGGGTATTGTGAAGGAAGCGTTTCCTGGTCGCGTAATCTCCCATTTTGGCGATTTGGCATGGCCAGCAAGATCACCCGATTTAACCATCCCATACTTCTTTCTTTGGGGCTACTTAAAGTCGCGGGCTTATGCCAACAAGCCTCAGACAATCGCAGCCCTTAAGGAGAATATTCGACAGGAATGCGAACAGTTATCACCGGAAATGTTGCGGAAAGTCATGGAAAATGCGATAAAACGGGCACAAAAGTGGTTGAACACTGCGGCAGCCACTTGACGGATATCATATTTTCCACTTAACAGAAAAAAATGTAAAGGTCCAAATAAAGATTTCCATCACTCAAAAAAAATTTTTTGTTTAGTAAAAAAGTTATTCAAAAACAAAATTGGATGATTAATTTTACGCCACCTTGTATAATTATTTATAGTCACAGCACTACTTCGCCGGAGCTCTAAAATAACTAAGACATAATGACTACTTGAAACTACTCTTATGTACTATCTACGGTCCAGTTTTTTCTACTCTTAGCTTGTTAACTACGTCATGGACGACTAAGTACCAGTCTTCTAATTGGATACTTACGTCGTAATTTTTTTTTTCTGTAAGTAGATGTTTCAGCACACTTTTCACGTCAATATTTTAAAACTTGAGAAGAAACGCCGAAACAAGTCAGAGGTCTTCGCACCAGGTGCGACAGCTATAAATAAAGACCCCGCCAATTAATTACTAGGGGTATCGACATTCTTAGGTTGACCGGGCAGACTACGGGCAACTAACGACTTCTATTAAGTATGTTAAGTAAGTAAGTACCTACTAAATATCTTCTAACTGCTGAAGGTAAGAACTGAATTATGAATACTGCGTTCGTGATTTAGTTTCCAAACATGTAACAAGCAAATACGATAAAATCACAGGTTCATTTTGCATCAAAATGTCAACCTTTATGCGGCGGGTGATCGCCTGCGACTGAGCATTTTCACGCACGACAAAAGTCGAAACCTACTTTGGAACTTGTCACTTTGGTCATCTGCGGCCTAGCCGTATTGCCATTTAGACAGTCGGCTGAAGTGTAAAGCTCGCATAATGGAGCTTAAGAACTCATGGTCAATACCAGCCTTATTTTGGTCTTTCCCCTCTAATGATAATAAAGTATTCAAGAGGGCTTCAATACTTTATTAACTTTCATAATTACTTATAATATCCAAGGTGAAGCAGAAGAAATTTTTTTTTTACCGAATATGGTCTGTCTCTGTTTACAGGAATGGTTGGTTCTTTCACCAGCCGTCAAACTCCATCCGCTTAAAAAGTGAAAAAGGTTCTACGTAAGTATTTACTTACCGTTTACAAGCAACACAACTGAACCTCAAAATGGTATCTATTTATAAATAAACGAGAAAGAAGAGCATCCTAATTAACTCTATGAAGCCATAGAATCAACGGCATATTATATAAAAAGAAACTTCATTAAATCCCGAAGCTTCTACTCCTTTCAGATTACATTTTGCCGTAAGCTGAGATTATCTACGTAAGATCGTATCTCCGGGGAATTTTCCGTGATGACGAATTAGGATTAAATATCGATATTGGTCGGAGCAGGCAGTCACGTTATCACGTAGTCTTTGAGACTAATTATATTATTATGATTGTTGAGTGTTGATAGTTCAGCTATTTGTATAATATAGCTGACTGTCAAACATACTAAAGGAATATACGATGAAAATGATATTTGCATTTAATCTATGAGATTTATTTGGGCAATAGGCTCACTATTACATGGGACTTGAATATTACTGGTGAAATGTGGGTGTCTATCTCTGAGTACTCCATTCGGGTTAAGCAGGTGTGCTGTTAGGTATGTATTAGAACTGCCTCGAACGCGACTGCTGGGTTCGATTCCCGGGTCGGCCAAAGTTTAATTTGATTTTGCATAAGGAGTATAAGACTCGTACTCTAATACATGGGACTTAAAACATACTCGTACTTAGTTAGCGAACTAGCGGGATGCTATTTTAGGTCTGAACAAAATAGTAGTTGAAAATCCAAATAAAACATGGTAAGTATGACCCTGTATACTTATATAGCTGCAGCCATTGGTAATTTAATAATTAATAGGACCACAATAATAATTACATTACCACAACAAAGTTATGTCCTACACATGATCGTGTGACCACATCAAAGCACTTCACCAAGGAAACCACATACTTACCTAATTAATAATATTGTAAATTTTTACCATTAATATTATGTGAAGTACTGGCTAACTTAACTAGTGATCCAAAACGACCACTCTATGGGGCGCTGGAACAGCAAAGCAACGTTGGGCTGAACGCGAAAGCGATGATAGCGGGATGAGCTGACCGGATTTTTTTTAATATAGACTGGACATATTATTTAGCAAAAAACTCTGTTTGGAAATCAAAGGACCTTTACCCAGCAACGGGATGTTCGAGCCTAGAATAGAATACCTATGTGGATAGGGTGTGGACATGCTAATCATGAGGTTCTGGGTTCGGTTCCCAGATTGTGCAAAGTGTTATTAGGTTTTTCCATCTGGATTTTTTAAAATACAGGCGTGATTTATGCAGTCAACCAATAAGGTTCTACCCACGCAAACAGTTAGGCTGGATTTAGTGCTCGACTGATGGTCAACGCCGACATCGGTCGCGTACAGGTATGATTCCGGTCTCGGCATCACGCAGCAGTGCTGCCGCAGCACTACTGGTCCCCATATATTCTCTATAGGTTTATATGAGATTACATTCCGAGCATAGCAGCAATGTGATGCAGCAATGTCGCGCAGCACTGCTGCCGTGCTCGGAATGTCTAGACAGATGTCTAGCCTTTTCCCAACGATGTTGGGTAACTGGATGCAGCTGAGTACAAGTTACCATGCTATAACTGGAGTACTTAACCGAATATTGAAGTATAAAATAAAAATAAAGCCAACCGTTCTCTCAACTATCGTTAAGGCGACTAAAGGTTAATATTAGAAAGGAAGATGCCTATCCGCAACAAAGAGATAGCATCGCGATACGGAAACCTGATTCCCGCTTCCCAATTCCTTCCGGAACGCTTACCGTGTGAAAGATAAGACGGTACTCGCTTTTCCGATTGCTTTTTACAAGCACCACGTAGGTTCCATATGAAAATGTCCATTTAATATAGGTAATAAAAAGGATTACGAGTGGTTCTTAAAAACCTTACGTTACATGGATTTCCTGATTTTTTTTTCAATTGGTAAGTATATGTAGTATGTAAGTACGCCAACAAAAGAGGTAAGTATGCAGGATCGTCGGATATAGTTGAAGTTTAGTAAGAAACCGATGGATGTTGTCGACTGAAATGTAATTTTATAAATGAGCTGTTTGTTTTCTATTAATAAAATTAAATTTTATTCGAGAACATCCATCGGTTTCTTACTAAACTTCAACTATATCCGACGATCCTGCATACTTATCTCTTTTGTTGACTGTACTTTTAACTTTTGTGATCTCGGTGTGGTAAAAATTAATAAAGATTGGGTTTGTAACAGATCTTCCAATGAAGGGCACACGTTAGAAAAATATGGGAGTGACCTTTGCCCAACAGTGGGACATCATAGGTTAACTGAAAAAATAGATCTTATGGCCACTTTATAGTTGAGCCTCTTTTTATTAACTTTCTGGTCTTTTCTCACAGTTGGTCGCAGTAACTAAGTCAGGGTTCCGCGACCAATTGAGTTAGGTTAGGTTAGAACTGTAAACAAGTGCGAGCGAGCCGAACGAGCAAAGAGAACGGAGCCGCAGCAGCGGCTGTCGAACGCTACATCCAAGTTAGTCGCAGTTACTTGGCAATTTACTATATTTAGGTCCCCAAAATAGGAATCTTTAGAGGTTAACAAAAGAGGCTCAAAAATTATATTAGAGTCTTCAATCATATTTTTAGGAGTCCAAAATGGGAATGATTAGAGGTTCAATTAAATACATGCCATAAGATTAGGGATATTTTCTCAAGCAATATGCGAGATTTTCTAGAACAATTGCAATGCAGCTTGTGAACCAACACTACAGTTGATGTAAATGTCCTGAGTAATATAACTCTATGAGATAGCTAGAACTTAGCTCCCACGAGCACAAAAGCGTTATGCATAAAAATAGAATTTTATTCCCTCATTCTACTGTTGTAGAATATCTGAACTTGTAAAGTAATCCTAGTTTAATAAAGGGAGCGGTACGCTGTTCTGTTTGCTGTGCGGATCCCACAAAGGGATGTATGCGGAGATGATGTTAAAAGCGGCGACCGATCATCATCGTGGGGTGTACAGTGTACTCTGCTACAATGTGAAGGGCTCTCGCTAATCGTTCAGACAACTTCAGAGGCACTTAAGTGCGTATAGATGTGTAGAGGAAAAAATCTTTAGAAATATATAAAAAAAAAAAAAAATATTCTTTCTTCCTAATAAGGTAGAAATATATATTTTTGTATATATGGAGTGCAAGGGAAAGGAGTCCTTTGCTTTGCAGTAGGAAAATAAACTTGAAAAAGAAGTTAGATTAGATGCTGTGCCTATTAATTTAATTTACTTCTTATGTTCAATATTAAGAATAAGATTAATTTCTTTTTCCAACGATTTATCTGGTGTAAAATTACCTATATAAAAAATAGATACTAAAAAAGATTAATTTTTAGATTATCTAAATAGTTATCCATAGACAATTTATCTCATAAATTGTACTGATTGGTAAAATAATCTAGTGTTTAAACATTACTGATCCGATTGACACAGTGAATGGTCAAGGGATCGATCTCCGCACAAAACAAATATTTGATGTCCTTCAGATATTTGTTCAGTCTGGGTGTTTGCACCAGTGTTTAAGACTGTAGGTAGTATTAAGTATAAGACCACCACTGAAGAAAATATATCTGAGTGTCGGGAATCATTTAACTAAAAAAAGAAACGACGAGGAGGTATAAATACATAATAATACAAATCTATAAGATATAAAATTATTTTATTTTAAATTAACACTTCTTTATTCTCATAATATAAACCACAGCACAGCTATTATAGCTATCCATACGTTTAGTTATCTATTATAAGTTATTTTCCACCTCGCTGGCACAGTTAATTGGCCACGAGACGTGATCACTGATCAAGTCACGTCAGAAAGTAAGTAAAATTTATTATCACGAGCTCTTCCCGCAGTGTCTGCGCAATTTCAAACTCGTTTAATACCTGATCATACAATAAGGATTAACATAATCCCAGAACATCCAATGAATATAAACCGTTACATTGTAACATTACACATAATATACATACCGGGTTTTACAAAGGCTACGTACCTGCTTTAGAAAATGAAAGAATCAAAAACATAAAATGTTCCAGTTCTTTAAACGTGCAGCTAAGCATTTCTGACGACGCGGTTCGATGACTGACGGATGGCGGGATAACTATCCTACTTTTCACCGAATACTTCAAGCCGGTAACGGGGTAAACTGTCATACATTAAAGAGCAATGATAAATCCTGTAACGTAATAATACTGACTTTAGAGACTAACTATAGTGAAATACTAAATCGATTGATTTTTCAGTATTCAGAAACTAGAATATCATGAAAACCATCCAGGGTGAAAACACCGTGAGGAAACCGGAGGTCATGTGACATTTACCAACCCACACTGGGCCCGCGTGGTAGGTTATAGCTAGCCCACTCCCTCTTGAAGAGAGGAGCCCTGTGTCCCTAGTGCCTAACCAAATAACACATTAACCGAAATTACGTGATGGAAACTTCAGCGCGTTTACACCTACAATGCTTTTTAAATTACCACTGATGTGGTAATTTCAGCCTATTGTGATGTGATCATCACAATAGGCTGAAATTACTCGTGATTTTCAAAGAAAACACTTTTTTTTCGGCAGGTGTATAACCATGCTAATGACGAACTATCAGAAAAGAAAACACTAATGATGACACTTTGGGTATGTCCGGCGAATTGTACCGACTTTATTAGGACGAGCTGGTACATATGTGTACCACAACCGGTACAAATTTGTACCAGCTCTTCCCTGAGAGATTAAGCCCATGATACTAAGCACTAAGTATCACAGTGCGACAGGCCCCAGAGGTGACAATGCCGTTTCCTTAGTATCCAGTGAGTTGATAATAAATTGTGACAAAGCCGTTAATCCAACGCTTAGCGTTCACTAATCAGATTCATTCGCGCCAAACATAATTTACTTCTTTTGATTTGTTTATGGAGTGCTATGTACCTAAACGTCATAAATGTGTACGCACCACGACATATCAAGCTATACATTTCCAGTACTGACTTCTTATTGTACGAAAAGCCTATCCTATGTGAGGTCAGCTAAAACTAGAAATGTATAGCTTGATATGTCGTCGTGTACACAAAGCAACGTAAAGTGCTGTGAGATGTAACTGTTGTATAGAAACCAGAACATTTTCAAAAAAAAGTTTTCTGTTTTTTTGTATCAATGAGTGACATGAGGGTATAAGCACTCTCGTTTCTCTGTGAGTCAGAATGAGTGTGTTAGCACATTCTCACTCACAGAGACATAGAAGAACAATCCGACATAGTTATATCATCGAGGGATCGACATTCAATAAGGAAACTACTTACCTATAAATGGAAACTATAATAACGATAAACCCTAGCCATGATAATAGTTAGTTTAATTTTTAGTCATAAATCCGATAAATAGAAGAGCTATTTGAACAATCGCGCTCTATTAAACCGATACCTACCCACTTATTGTTGGATAACTACCCGTACCTTATACCTAAGTATGTCCAAAAGAAACATTACCGATCTCCTAATAATTAGCTTCTGCAAATTCATATTACGAAGTGTTTTGCAGCCAGCCTTGCTAATATTACCATCTGTTCTAAGTAGTTAGTTCCAATTCTCGTTTAATCTTTCTGTCTTCCGCTTGCAAGGAGGTTGGAAATTGCTTTTTCTACGACTGCCATTTTTTTTCCACGATTGAGTTCGTTGCAACCATTATGTACATAGTATGCATTGTATGGAATATTCTGAGAATGAGAATTATGTCTGTTTACTTTTTTGACACACTCGCCCCCTATTACAAGGGGCTTAAATATAACTGGCGAAATGTGGGAGTACTATAGGTACACCTCTGCCTAACCGTTACGGAAATACAGGCGTGATGTAATGTAATTACGTAATACAGTATCAATCTCAATCTGAATCTCAAATTGAAGTGTATGTCTAATCCATTGCTTCACATGTTCGAAAATGTGTCTGCTCAACAACGTAAATAACGCAATGAATATTATTGAACTGTCATAATGAAACCCATTGCTATTGATAGTGTGTTACGCAATTACCCTACAGGTTTAGCAAACCGATTGGTGATCGCAATATTGAGCAATATTTTATTAGAAGACAGAAGGACGCTTCTGTTCCTCCTGTCTATCCTTCTGATGTAATCTGCAGCTGCAGTAAGTATGTCTGAAGTACCTATTAACATCACGTTTTCGCTTAACCCAGCAAGAAGTAGGACTAAGCTAAATTTAATAATAGTTGTATACGTAGCCTATAATGTTCCCACTGGCTGGGACACAGGCCTCCTCTCTTCGAGACGCTGTACCACGCGGGCCCTCTTGACTGCGGGTTGGAAGATGTTACATGTCTTCGAATTTTCAGTGCTATGACATACCAGTTTCCTCACGATGTTTTCTTTCACCGTTTTGAGAGCTAAATTTACTCAAATATAAAATTGGTAGTCTTCTATCCAAGAAACATCTTGTTCAGATAATACTTTTTTACCAGTAAATAGGTACACGTCTATTAGCAAAACTGGTGAGACAGGTTAGTTCATAAAATTAATGTCTTTTCCGTCTGTGCAGGAAAGTTTAGAAACATGAATCCGGTTAGTCATTTCGATGTCAATGTGCAAAGTTGTTGTCACATTAGCGTAGGCGAAACGTAGCGGATATGCTACGACAATTTACGAAAGCGAAAACGTGATGTTAATAGGTACTTCAGACATACTTACTGCAGCTCCAGTTACTACTTGCTTCGACTGCGTAGTTTACTAAGGATTACTTCAGAAGGATAGACAGGAGGAACAGAAACGTCCTTCTGTCTTCTAATAAGATATTGTTCAATATTGCAATCACCACTCGGTCTGCTAAACCTGCAGGGTAATTGCGTAACACACTATCAATAGCAATGGGCTTCATTTTGACAGTTCAACAATATTCATTGCGTTATTTACGTTGTTGAGCAGATACATTTTTCGAAAATGTGAAGCAATGGATTAGCAATATCCTTCAATTTGAGATTCAGGTTGAGATTGATACTGTATTACGCAATTAGGGTGATGGTTCTTATGGCCATATTTTCAAGGACTCATCGCAGCAACCAATGTTGTAAATAACATCTCCATAATGACATACTATTTTCTGAAACTTACGTACATAAATCGTACAAAAACACACTTGCTTTGTTAGATCTTTAAAATATGTCCACCACTGATGCCGTCTATTTCGTTCAAGTATACCATACCAGATAATCCCAGACATGACAATATGCACATTGCAATTCCGAGATAATACCTAACATAGTCTACTGACAACAGGGAAGCACTGGAAACTTGAACGCAGTTATAGCCCTATTAAACTAGACGTAAAGACGCTAATCGCATCAATTAGTGATGGCACATTAGCCAATTATAGCAAGATCGCGCCGGAGCCGACCACCCGGCCATACTGGGCCCGTTTGACGAAGGATTTATAAAGTTGGAATATTTTTGCAATGTACGAGTACATAACGAGAATGGTCACAATTTGTGGAATGTCGCGACTTAGTCGTACCGATGGAAAAGATTCAGCTTATATTCGGTGAAAAATGCCAGTTATTCGACATTTTCTCTCCCACAGAATCTGTTCTACTAACCCATAACAATGATAATTTGACGTTCCTTTTATGTTGCTTTTTGTGATCGAATCTTCTGGAATATTATGTAGTTCAAAGGAATAAGGGTAAAGGGTACTTAGGTGCACGAGTGCAGACTGAGTGAAAGCAGAAGGCTTGGAGCAGGCCTATGTACAGTGGACTTCTTTCAGCTGAATGATGATGATGATAAATTAACGTCAAATCAGGTCAGTTCGCAATAAAAACCGCTCTTGGAAAATGTGAAAATTAAAAAAAAGTCGATGATGTGTGTGTGTGAAATCATCATCAATGTGTCAATTCATTTTGACACAGAAATCGTCTGCATGTCATGTAATCCGCCGCCTCTAATACACCAACGAAAACCACACAACATACGTATGAACGTACAAAGTTGGTGGAATTAAAAAGGATAGAGAGACTCTCACAAACATACATGCATGTAATGAATAGATGTAGCTCATATCTTACAAGAACAATAGAACGACCAACACTACTGCACGTGCTGAAAGCTTTGCCACAATAATAGTAAAAATAAACAAATGCCACACGCCGGGGCCTGCACCCATTGTGAACCACCCCTGAAGCAGACCAGATAAACGAACCCTAATTCGGCGAATAGGAAGGATACGAATACTTGGAAATTAATTAAATAATCCTGATTAGTAGAGGTTGTTGATAATAATAAATAATTAACACGCGTAACAAACGCCTCGTGAACCCCTGACGGATTAGATCGACGGGTTAGACACGGCAATTTTACCGTCGTTTACTTGACTACGGTTTTATTTACCGGTGATTTTGATCGTTCAAACTAATAGGTGTTCTTTATCTTCAAGTCCAACAACCGTCAAGTAAACTCACAGTTACAGATAATTTACATACCAAATAATACTATACAGGCTGGAATTTTGTAATGCCACCTGAAGAGAAAGTACTCTTAATACTGTAGATAGACAATTTTACTCAAAGAAAACATTCCTTTATTTTTGAATAGAAAGAAAACTGCATTCAAAGATTTTCGAAAATTCGATTGGCTCACCCGGGAATCGAACCGACTAAAATCTGTAAAAATTACAGCCTGTACTTTTATCGCATTGATCGTTAGGATCAATTATAAGGATGAAATCTCTCTAACAAACTTGATAAATTAAATGAAAGGAAAAGCATGAAATCTGGACTTATAAATTCAATGAGTCAAGTTAAAGCTCTTTATACTCAAAGATCCATCCGTTTACTTATGTTAGTAATTAATAATTATCATTGACGACATTTATCAATTAAAATGACGAATTACTATTTAGATAAGATTATTGCAATTTGCACGTGTTTGTAATGCAGACTCCTTTCTTAGATGCGACATAACTGCGTGTATGAGGTAGTTTCAATATGGAATGAAAGTACGATCGATGCAATACAAGTACATGTTGTAATTTTTACAGATTTTAGTCGGTTCGATTCCCGGGTGTGGCAAGCTAATTTTTGAAAACCTTTGAATGCAGTTTTCTTTCTATTGAAAAATAAAGGAATGTTTTCTTTGAGTAAAATTTTCTATCTACAGTATTAAGAGTACTTTCCCTTCAGGTGGCATTACAAAATTCCACCCTGCATATGTATAGTTGCTATGTCTCGTCTTGCAGAAGTTGCAAGAGCGAACTCATGGGAGACCGGTCATAATGTACAAGTGCACTTTGAGTGTTTTGAGCTCTACATATTTACTTGGTATATATGTATGGATGGCAAACGACTGGAGGCCGTACTGGGCCCGCGTGTTAGTTTCCGGCCCAAGCTCTCTGACACAGAGGACGCCTGATTCTAATGCAGGTAGTGGGAACTACGATTATACGCTGATGAAGTATAAATAGAAGTATCTTTTTCATTGTTTATTACAAGAGCGTGAATTTTGCATAATTAAGTAAGTATTACAAATGATTATCAGTTCGCTGATACATGATTCACTTCGTACTATAACCATTTAGGTTTCTCAGTTTCCAAAAGTCTGCGAATGCTCGACGCTGCGTTAGATGTAAATGCTCACGGCGAGTGAGCATTTACCTGTAACATTTCTTTCTACCTTGCGTTCATTTTTGAACTGGTACCGCTCGTGTCTTTGCTCGACAAAATGTTACACCAATGCGCTTGTTGGTTTTTAAAATCAGATTGTAACAAAACATCGAGCGTCGTGTTCAAAGTGCGATTCGATAAAATTTAAAAACGGCGAATGCTCTATATTCTATTACAAGTAAATGCTCTAGTCTATACTCACTTTTTCATAGAACACACACAAAAATTGACAGTTTTGATTCTAATTTTAACTACCATACGGACAATTTAAGATGTTAAGATCATAGTATTTTTTCTCAAAAATCTGTTTCTCTGACTTTACATTCCACTTAGTTACCCGAGTATTAAAGAATACATAATGTACGCAATATGTCTGAATATGTAATTCGAGACATAAAGTAGGTACTTAGAATAAGGATTGATAAAGTTACGAAATCCGTATACGAAGGTTCTCACATTGTCAAATTGGTGAAACTCTCGCAAGAGAACGATTCTCGTAGGGGTACCGCTTTGATATGCGATACCTGCCTTTAATATAAACCAATTTCTTTTCGTTTGAATACGACTCTAAGAAAAGAATTTCTCATATATGTTAGCCAATATTAAAATGGAATTATGAAACTGATTGTGCCTTTGTATTTTTAATAATAAAGTACCTATTATAGGATTATCAAATGAATTATTATTATTTTAAAAGTTGAAAATCTTCATTTTACGCACGGATTTTGTACCGTAGACTAGGTAGTAGGTACTTCTGGTGAAGTCAAAGAACTCTTATCAAACCTCAAACGGCGAAAATATTGCAACCTGATTGGGAGTTAAATGTTCGAGCCGTTTGGGTTTGAAACACTAGGGCCATGGGGTCCGAGTGCCCACTTGGTTTTTCGAGATATCGCCAAGCGGTTAGTCGACTCTTCACGTGACCAGAGGGCTGGCCTATTTCTTGGCCAAAGAATTAGCATTGCCATACAACGTGGCAATGCTGCCAGCCTTTTGGGCACTGTTCCTGTTGACAGCGATGCGGACGAATTCTTTGATACCCTATGATTATTTTGCTTATTTTTTCATATAAATGTACATATTATATTAGTTTATATGTTAGCTCATATTATGTAAATATTTACAGAAATATTACTCTTATCTCTTATTATAAGGAGGCGCTTTTCATTATATACCTTGTAGGTTGTAAGGTACTGATTAAAAACGAGGGAACGGGGACATAGCCGTTATTATGTACGTAAGTTAGAACGCTGTTAGAACACTACCTGGTAATATTATTACAGCTTTCTAACTTATTAATAAATCTCATTTGAAATCACTCTCACGAACATAACGCGTTACAGATATTTTCTACTAAGAATAAGGGTCTATACGTTACAAAGTGTGCACGTCCCTATAATCGACTATTCGGATAATCGCATCATTAACCATGTTCAAATAGTTTGTTTACCCTCCGAATAGGTATCCGTCTCGGGAGCGTTCGCCGAAATATCGAAACTAGGATAATGGCATGCCGACACTCGTAAAATTGCATGATTCCTGTTCTAGTAAACACATCGAGATATATTGATATCTTCCCGATGTAAACATTTACTTTAACTCAAAATGTAGCGTAAGTATGAAAGGTGTTGCGTTGTTGATTTAGAGCTTGCATTCGGTCAATATCAAGTGTGATGGGTAGGTTATGAAATGTTTCAGTGTGTTCCCATTAACATCTCTATTTACCTACTTATCTTAATATTAAACCATTTTTATTACTCTTTGTCTGTTATCTCAGCGATATTACAAGACAAATGACTACCTAAAGTATAATTCCCATTGCAATTAAAATTCCCCCTATTTTTCTCTCTCCCAATTTCCTCACATAAAGTTATTTTAAACAACACGTACTTTTTGTCAAAGCATACCGTGTACGACGCGCTGTGCATAAATATGTAGGGGGAAAATCCTTACAGCGCAAATCGTGCCGTGTTCATAATTTTTTACATCACCACCTACGAAAAATAAATGGATGAAAGGAAAAAAATAATTTACAACGTGATTTAAAATATTCAGGTGAGATACAATTTTCTCTTCACCTACATTAATTATGTCAGTCAGTGTATTAACATCAACGATTTACATAATTAATGAGATATAAGAAATAAGAGCCGCGCTACGTTGGAAATTCAAAGGCGGAGAAAAAAGAATTCCTTTTTAAATTTTATCTTTATCTAAGACGTGGCCTTTTTCATTAAGACGCAAGCAATATTGCGGGTCGGCAAAGCGATAGAAAGGCGAACCTCTCCTAATATTCGTGACCGTCGGTGCTGTGCATAAAAAGGAGGATGATATAAAACAGAGAAGGAATATTTCACGTCGTGAGCCTGCGTGGCAGGTATATTTGCGACACCCTCTCAGGGGACACCTGTATTGGGAATGTACTCCCGCAAAATTCTGTAGCGTAAGCGGGATGCAACCTAAAAATACGTGTTCACCTGAAAAATTACCTAACGTTAAACATTTTCACAGCGGCAGCGCTCTAGCTAACAAAATATTTATACCACACAATACAGATGGAACTATTTTTAGCTGATAAATGTAGAACTATTTATCAATTTTGGCGTAATAAACAATATTTAATGGTTACGGGAGTACGTTACGTGTGGACCTGGATTTGAATATTGTAGCTTTTGATAAAGTACCTACATATTGAGAAAATCAGGAATTAATTATTAATGTAGCTGTAACAGAAATTGGTTAACACTATGAAGTCAAAATTACGAAAATACATGTAATAAATTATAATTAATAATCTCGTGATACCAATTAAACATCTACCCAGGTAGCAACGTTATTTCTTAACTCCCTTAATTAATTACTTTCCCTCACACAAGGATGAAGAAATTTCAAAGTAACTAAATAATACTGTTTGTAATTTTATCTTTTCATTACAATAAGCCCTTTCAACAAGTTCGTGAACATTGAGGCTCGTTCAGACAACGTTCCAGTCTGGGACTATGCATTGTTTAGATTCACTGGCTTAATTACTGCTAAATTCGGATAAAATTGGCTCGGTTAAGATTTTCTAGAACTTTGCCTTTGCTGTCATAAGGATTGAATTTTACAGCTGAAAAGCCTTGGAGTTAGAATTAACAGCAAAAGCGGTTTTAGATTCAAATTCAGCTTTAAATTTTTGGTAAATCGTTGTGGTAGCATAATTAGGTATTCAGTTAGCCTACTTTCTAAAGGACAAACGAGAGAATTAAATGTAGTATTTAAAATGCCCAGAAAGCAAAAAAAAAAAAAAAAACTGGGTATTTCTATTTCGTGATGGAGATCTTCTAACCGCTCCTGACTTGTGCCTTGTTTCTGCCGTCGAGGACTATTTACGTTTTGAAGGAAACCTATAAAATGTCGTGAAGGATGAATACCTGTGCGTTAAAGTCAGACATAAATTAATCAAATCTACATGCTAGTACGAGTATATTCCTAATATTTCACAGCAGAACATAAAAGTGACTCAGACAAGGTGGAACTACTTAGTCTTTTACTCTTTTTGGTACATACATATATATATACCCTGCGCCTTATCTCGTTCCGGTCGTGTCGAATTCCCGTCCCATCGGACTATGAGAGTGACGGAAGAGAGAGTGCACCTGTGTCTGCGCACACACTTGTGCACTATAACATCTCCCGCGTAAATGGGTAGTCTCGGTAGAGATTGACCACCATGGCACAAATTCGTTCTGGAGGATCATTATTAATCTATAAGTACTAATACTCGTAATAAAGCTGAAGAGTTTGTTTGTTTGAACGTGCTAATCTCTGGAACTACCAGTCGTATTTGAAAATTTATTTTTGCATTTGATAGCCCTAATTCTTGAGGAAGGCTATGTATAGGCTATTATCATCGCTATGCCCGTTAGGAGCCGAGCAAAAAGAAAAAAAGTCATAAAGAACGCTAAGGACTAATACGCTAGGACTTTCTGTTTCATTTTTCTTCTTATTATTTTTTTTTGTTTTATATAACTTGGATTTTTGTTTTACTGTGTTTAGTTTAGTTTGTGATCTTCCTATACGAGTCGCAATAAATACTTTTTCTTTCTTCTTTCTTTCTTTCTAAGCGAAAACAAAGCAATAGCGCGGGTATACAGGTGATGCGATGCG
The DNA here is from genome assembly GCA_914767645.1 of Hydraecia micacea. Taxonomy (NCBI): domain Eukaryota; kingdom Metazoa; phylum Arthropoda; class Insecta; order Lepidoptera; family Noctuidae; genus Hydraecia; species Hydraecia micacea. The sequence continues at coordinate 11,474,243 of OU611783.1, read as the reverse complement.
GCGGGGTGGGTCGGGGGAACAAGAAATTTCTGTTTGCTGGCAGAAGCTAGTTTTCTATAAAGTCGAACTTTTCTAATCTAGACATCTCATTTTTACAGCCAGGTATAACTGTAATCGAAGTTCCTGAACCGTAAGTATCAGATAACAACTAAACGATTACCGCCGTCACGAGTTCCACAATCTACGTACATTGTCGCGAGCACAATACAATGCCGACCGAGCTAAATGGCCCCGTAATGTGGCACTTGTTGATCATTCTCCGTGAACGGTTTATTTATACCTAACAGAATAGAATCTACTGTTACTTTTAGCCCTAGAGAGGGTTAGAAATGTGTCAATTGACATCAACACGCTTTGTGCACGTGCAACAGTTGGGGGCGATATCCAGTATATTATGCATTACTAGCTTCTGCCCGCGACTTCGCCCGCGTGAAATTTCTTGTTCCCCGACCCACCCCGTCGCGCGTCGCATCGCATCACCTGCCTGCGCTTTTACTTCGTTTTCGCTTGGCGTTCCTTCTGAGTTTTTATTTTTGGTTGGTTTCTCAGGGCCTTAGCTTGATATTATTTAGCATATAGCTTTCCTCAAGAATTGGGCTATCAAATGCAAAAAGATTTTTTCAAACCCGACTGGTAGTTCCAGAGATTCGCGCGTTCAAACAAACAAACTCTTCAGTTTTATTATTAGTATAGATAGATGAAGAAAAAACGTGTCGTGAATCTGAATGTATTTTGTCTATTATTTTCTTTCTCTATCAAATATTGAAGGTAGTTATTTATTCATAAGTCGTCGAAAGATTAGGCAATAGTTTTCTTGCCTTGTTTTAGGAGTGGACAGAACTTGGTAGCAATTAAGTCGCATATGAATTGTTGAGGTAAAAGATCACTGTTACCTATACAGGATGGTCAAAAAGTCGTGGATCAAACGAAATGGGAGATAAAGGAGGTAATTTCCAACAAAAAATCTTTCTACAGCATAGCCATAAGTAATTCAATTGCCATAAAACTTATGAATATTTTTATATACCGAGTTCTATTACAATTAGACTAATTAAAAAAAAAGTGATATAAAACGAACGGTGTTGTATTGTTACTAGATAATGTATCAACACTACAAAGTTCTACTGAGGCCCTGGGTATCAAATTACAAGAGCAATAAATTTTTTTCAAAACATTTTGAAGCGTTACCAAAAATTATTTCTCATTTTAAAAGCGTTGGAAACACAGAAATCTTAATCTTTCTTTTGCTTTTCGCACACGTTTCTTATTGGCTGCAGGAGTCGCGCCCCCTGACATTATGCGTTTATAAAAAATATTGCGTAATGTCATCGCATAAAGTTTAATTTTGTAGCAGTAATGCAAAGTGCATTTGTAGGTGTAATTGTGTATCTATTTTTTGTTTATGTAGTAGTAGCTGTGACCCGGCGACACTCGTCCCGATATAAAATTTAGTACTATAGCATTTCTATTGCCTTATTATTAACATTTCTGTGGTTGGAAATGACCGCCTTTATCTCCCCATTTCGTTTGATCTACGACTTTTTGACTAGCCTGTATACAATGGCCTCCAAAAGTTAGTTGACATTTTTCCACTTCAACTTTGACACACCACATTATGATTTAGATTATTGTAGTGAGTTTGAACTGCGAACGTTTATACTGACTACTACAACTACCTTTGATTTTATCATAAAAAATAATCAAGTAGTCCCTTAGGAGTCCTGATTTTTTTTATCGTAATGTGGTGTCACAACTAAAGTGGAAAAATATCAACTAACTTTTGGAGGCCATCTTCACTTTTCATATCAAACCGCAACCCCAGAAATAAGAGAGCAACATATTGCGCTCGTATTAGACAGTGTAGAGCGTAGTATCCGTAACTGAAACAAAAGTGTAGTAGCCTGCATCTCTATCCATACCCACGAAGCACTTGCATCGCTCGAGCCTTTGTCTTTACAGCGGTAAAAGCACTAACATCCCCCTTGAGACTAGTAGTAGTAACGAGTTCAGTTTAGAGGCAGTACGAAAACGTCATAATACATAAGTACTGCGACCAAAAAACGAAGAATCTATACAGAAAGTAATATGTAAAATAAATAAGATGACCATTAAGCGGGTATTGGATGGAGGAGTGAATGTTTTGTCAGTGCATCATGTCATGCAAGTAGCAAGTCCGTACTCTATATAAACACAACATAACATAATCAGCCTATAATGTTCCCACTACTTATAACATTGATATAAAAATATTGTCTCTCAAGCTAATGTCTTTTTTTTTCTGAACAAGTCTTCTTGGTGTTTTATATTGTTAGGAAACTCTGTACTGTAAAAAATATAGATAAACAGGTAGGTAAGCGTACCCATTCAACTTATTTTAATCCCCTAGTTGTGGTTACGACTGCGAGTAGTTTATTGCGTAGCGATATTAAATTTATGCTCAGAGTCCTAAGTAAAGGTATACCCATGTAGTTGGGCAGTAGTGAATAAACGCTTAGGGAAAGGCCAAGCATTACATGAATACATAAACTCATGCTTTTTCCCACGAGTGTGGGCAGAGACTTCAGAACAACACGTTTACAGCCACAATGTCATGAAAAAAAAACCGTTAACGTAGAAATGTTCAGAATTATGTATGTAAAACCATTGTAACCAGTTGCGCGTCGATGATCGATTTTTTCTATATCATGTGTTTTTATATTTAGTCTGCATTCCTCCTGTGCGAGTCCCAACAAATACTTTCTCTTCCATTCTTCCTTGATTTTACTACGTCAGTAAATTGTAATCGACTCGGTTATTCATCGTAGGGTTGTGAATCGGGGGAAACCGTACCATTGATCCCGGGCATACAAATGTATTACCCTACCCTCCTACGTGCGTAGCTGCTCTATTTACAAAGCAAATAATTTAAATTAATGAACAAGACTCGGAAAACAATGTTAACGTAACAGGTGTAAAGTAATGTCGGTACACCGCGTATTTAAAGGAGTAAGTAAGTATTTTGATTCCTTTGCGAGACCCACAATTATCCTCTAGGGATGTGTATTTAAAACTTGGGTTTTGTGAGCCTTTCATTCTACGTCTTGTTTGTACTTTGGAGGCTGTCGGGTACAATCTATTTACCACTCATGTTTGTAAAGTAATAATTATAATTATCGAGTTTGTGAGGATGAAGTTATGAGGTACAACATTATATAACAAAGAACATTCTAATTTGACTGAAATACTTATGCGTAGAAAATTCACTTATACTTGAGTTCATGAATATATTGCCTGCTGATATAGTACCGAATTTTCGCTTACTACTGCGTCGAACAATATAACATACAAAATAAGTTATCAGCGATACCTAACAACGTTAATTTATTTTGACATTCCTAACTGAGAGTTTAGCGACTCAAGTCTTCTACATCGGTGGATTTAATATATAAAAGTTTAACTCTAAGTGCACCTCTAATTCTTTGTGGCGCAAAGATGAATTATTTGATTAACCCTAAGTTAACTGTTAACTCCGAGTTATTTAGGATAACCTATGAACGCGCAAGTGGGCCTTAAAAATAAAACAATAATGAATGATTAAATAAATAAATGGTTTTTACAAAGTTGCTAAATAAATAAATGTGTATAATTTATAAAACAATAATTATAATTCGTAAATTCAATCCTGTATTAATAAAACAATATAACTTACAAAATACTTAACTAATATTAAAATTTACCACAATGATTGACCCTAAGATCTTTATGTAAATACCTATGTTTCACAAATAAATATTCTGATTCTGATTCTAATGAACACCCAGTGTTCTTCATCCTCTCTCCTACTATCTATGCTGTGCCCGACAGGGTCCATAATTGTGACTAATATAATTATTTCCCTCAGTACGCAATAAAGAATTGAGAAAAAAAAAGAGTACGGTTTTAACCTAAGTTCTTTAGAACTTAGGACATGTGGGCAGACACAATGATAGTTTTGAAACCTTTAAGCCTATAGATAAAGTATATGCTCTTTTTAGTTCCATAATTGTGTTGTCGACATCCCAATATGATACCAACAAATATCGCAAAAATTATTATTAAATTGAAGGAACTAACACGACAATTTCCACCCAGCGTACTGTGAAAGTTGAGAAATCCATTCACGTCGCGTCGCTACCCCGGAGTTGTATGAAACTGTGTCTTTTGCTGACTTCGAACTGAATGCTCTTTGTTTTATCAAAAATTTTGTATTGTATACGCATCGTTGGTTGTACGAAGAATGGAACGTATGCGGTATGTGGAAACTGGAGGTACATTAAGTACCTGTTTCTGATAAAATTGGACATACTCATAGTTCAAATAGTATTTCAAACATCTCGAAGTTATGCATGAAGTTATTTTTATGATGAAAAAAAAATAACACACTCAAAATGAATTTGAAACGCTGCATTTATTATTTCAAGATCTCACTACTTAACAATTTTCATGAAATAGTGACTTATTCCCAAAAACAATACCAACAACATCAATTGAACTGTTAAAATAGAAAAATACGAAAAACTGACTCCAAAATGCTTGTATTGTACAGTGGTAAACAAAGACAGTAAACAAAATCCATTGCAATGTATCACGGACACTATTGAATAGCGCCTGAAAACTGACAAAATACGGACTACGGTCAACAAAGCTATGTGATTGAACTCGGTACACTTTCGGCCACGAATTTAGAGCAAACTATAAATATGTAAATAGAAATTTGAACCTTATTTAACAACTACAGATATCCCAGGAAAAGTATGCGCTTCGGGAATTTAATTTTCTACGGGAATTTAATTTATTTAACAACTACAGATATCCCAGGAAAAGTATGCGCTTCGGGAATTTAATTTCATAATTTTGGAAATATGAACACGCGAGAGCAATTACAACCATGGAAGTACTTGCCTATGAAAGAAATATAGAATACTAGCAGCGCCCCGCGGTTTTACCCGTATAAGTGTCGATCCCGTAGGAATAACGGAATAAAAACTACCCTATGTCCTTTCCCGGGACTCAAACTATCTCTATACCCATCTAAATCGGTTCAGCGGTTTAAGCGTGAAGAGGTAACAGACAGACACACTTTCGCATTTATAATATTAGTATGGATAGATTAACAAAACAATTAAAAAAAAACATAACTTTTGAGTGACAGATTATGATAGGCTATCTACGACCGCAGTAAACCTGATGGAAAGAAAACTTCTTAAGACCCGCAATCAAAGAGAATTACCGCAATGATAGGGCACTTTGTAGTAAAGCGCGGCAGTACAAAACTAAGACCTAAGCTAAGCCTAAGCTTTGTGCCTGTGGGAGATAACTCTGTGTTCGTGCTAATTCGGAAACCTGAAGATTACCGAAGCGCATAACCTTTCTGGTTTAACTGTACATGCGTTGCACAGTTGTTCAAGGACAAGGTTTTGGGCCTTCGAGGGTTCGTCGACGAATACCAAGACTATTGAATGTGTGGGTACCGTAACAACTTACCGCAGTATATATTCAATAATGTAAGAATAGAAGACACCCCTAGCGTTTGACCAACTGAAAACTAAAACATTTTGTGTTTCCCAGATTTTTTCCCCGAAAATCTCTGTCCTATGTGCGTCCCATTATGGAATAACAAAATTCGGGCAAATTTTCTACAATATTTTTTTTACTTCTTTTGCAACGGACACAAGGAAACGATTTTATAAAAACTGGTATGTGTACCAATAGGGGTGATTAATATATTATTTAAAGTACGCAATCAAACTGTGTCTCCTAATATAGATTAATCAGTGGTCTAGCTAGGAGAGCAGCGATTCATGCAACTTTTCCTTGTACCTACACCATGTAATTAATAATAATGCATACCTTGTAAATCGCTCATGTACTACAAAACCTTCACGTATCTAAGTATAAATTATATTACTTATATTATACTATGTCGGCGATCTTTTCTTTTTTGGAAGTCATCAAACTACCAAACTGTTTTGAGAGAAATATTAAAAACGTTTTCATTTGTTTTTAGAAAAATAAAATCGCTCTCAAATTCAGTGCGTATCATTTCACAATCACTGTACCTAACCGAATAGCTGGCATATCAAACAGCAGATACGGTAAGTTATTTCAATGGGCAGACCTTCTCTGATTCAAGACATGTCCAACAGCAGTGCGACGACAATGCGACCCTTGTCACATGATTCCACAGTCATTATAAAAATGTTTGTTACTTATAGATACGTACTGTTTTAAGGTTAGTTCACATTGGCCCTATAAGTCATAATTTTGACGTCACAAAGACTTTTTTTATACATCTTGAATAAATTGTGTGATGGCCTGTTGGTAATGCCTAACTTATTAAGTTCTCAACTAAGAAAAAGACTTTATACAAGGTCAAAAAAAATAACAAATGAATAATTATACATATATAATAAATAAAGTAACAAAAATTAAAAATAATATTACAACATACTAATTAAATAACAAATTAAAAATTCTCATTTTTTGTCAACGAATATGTCTATAAACATAATAAGTAGCGAGAAATACAACGTATTACATAATACGGTAGCTATGTACAGTCGAGTTCATTAATATATTGGCAGTGACAATGTTTCATAATATTGTAAGCGTTAAAATGATCATATAGTTCTATACAAACTTAGACATCAATAAAATGTTATCATATAAACTGTTCATAAGTATGTTACGGTAGTGCAGTCAAAAATATCTGATTACTCTTTGGAACATAAATATCTAAATACTCTATAATTTAAATATATTTGGTGCAACCTAGGATTCGTAAATATATATACAGCTTTGAATATTCAACTAAATGGCCTTTACCATTTTCATAACTGACAACCTCAAATTGATTTTGTTTCAAAGAAAAAGATTACAATAGGATATACTTTTGTAAAGAGATTGTTCAAAGAATTTAAGACCAAAATGCGAGACATGTCGAATTATCAAGATATTTTACATAGTGCATAGATATTTGTGATCCTAACTTTGCGCTAAATATAGAATAAGGGATTGCGCACAATTTTTAAAGTCTTTGTTTGTAGCAACATCATTGATATAATGTAGTCACATATGTATGATGTCACAGATTGTTTACAATTTATTGTAAGGTAAAGCTGCTTAGTTTTATGAATTTTACCATTGCCTATATATTTTTGATTCATGCACATGCTCAGTTATTAAAGAACTCAACTGTACGTAAATAGGAATACACTGTGAATTAAAAATGAACATTAAATACAACGAAGTTCTTTTGTCGTGTGGCCAAAATTGGAACGAACGCCGTCATTTTGTTTTGTTTATACAATTTCAGTGACAATTTCACAAATGTTTACCAACAACGCCCCCCTGTCTATGTTATTCAGGGGCCAAACGATCCTTTAGCACAGTAGGTATGTTGGTTTAAATGTCACTTTCCATAAAAGTTTTATAGAACACGAGTAAAAAAAAAAGAATTATCATAATCGCTCCACTAAAAAACAATATATACAGACGAACATAGAACCTCTACCTTTTTTGAAGTCGGTTAATTAAGGTAAAGTACACACATCAAAAGTGTCTAGGGATCAACATATATTTTTGCAATAACTTTTCTCCTGATTGATATTAATTAAAATTTTCTTTAAGGATTCATCAAATAAAGTGTTTTCGTTTGTCACACTAACGATAAACCAAGTCACCTTTGCATTAATAAAGAAATTTGCCATTTTCCTAATAAAGGGATTTTTGACATTTGAACCACTAACACAAAAGTTCGAAAAAAGGACTGAAATAACAGTTTTCTTTAAAATTTTATTGGGTAACTTAAACAATTAATAATCCGTGTTTCTACCGCGAACACTAACAACACAAGAACATCGGTTTGGCATACTCAAAATGAGTTCATCCAAATCACGCTGTGGAATGGCAGCCCATGTTCGTTGCAACAACAAAAAAAGGTCTTCTTGCGACTGGATACCCTCCATATTCGGCAGAGCTCTTCTCTGTAGCATATCCCATGCATGCTCAATCGGGTTCAAGTCTGGCGACTGAGCAGGCCAGGGCAGGACATTGATGTTAGCTGCGGCGAGAGTCTGTCTTACAACTCTTGCGGTGTGCGGTCGTGCATTATCATGCATTAACTGAAATAAGGGACCGATTTGCACTTGTAGAGGAACGATGACGTCTGATACAATCGTCTCAGCATAAATTTGAGCGTTGAGGTTGCCTCTGATCCAAATCAACTCAGTTCTTCCGCCGATCCAAATACCCGCCCATACCATGATGGTTCCACCACTATAAGGATGGACTTCCTGGCAGGATTTTAATCGCTGTTGGCGTCCAGGGGTTCTCCAGTGTCGTATACGTCTTGTATCCGGTCTCATACCAAAACGAGACTCATCAGAAAAGCACACGAAACGCCATTGTTCTTCTGCCCAATTTCTGTGTTCAAGAGCCCATTGATATCGAATCCTACGATTGTGCATTGCTATAGGTGGTACCCGTAGCGGTCTTCGGGAATGAAGGTTCACTTCATGCAAGCGGTTTCTGACTGTTTGGTCGCTAATTAAGTTCCCTGAAGAGTGATGAAGCCTCACGGCTAACATCATGGCGGTTATTGTTGGAGCTCTTCGAGTTAAGATTTAAATGTATCGGTCTTGTCTCCGTGTGGTGCAGCGATACCGTCCTCCATGGCGCTCAGCCACGGTACCAGTGCTTCGGTAACGTGTCCAAAGTCGACTGATAACACTCTGACTTGTATTCAGAGCTAAAGCCACAGTACGTTGCCGGGAACCAGCTTCTATCATTCCCACGGCTCTGAGCATTTCTTCCCTGCTTAAATGACGTCGCCGCTCCATAATAACGTTGGTTTTAATCAGTAGTAGGGAAACAGTAGCACTAATAATGTCTTCAATGCGTTGTATGTTTTTATAGGGAAAATATTGACAGCTGATTTTCATCTTTTACTCGAATTTGATTCACAGTTCCTGATTCAAATTATGAAATGCACCAAAAAGGATCCATATAAATTTATAAAATCATAAATTTATTACAAAGCCACATCTCAATCTCAAGAAATCCGCATAAAAATGCTTGATCCCTAGACACTTTTGATGTGTGTATTTTTCAGGCCCGATATTTTCTCCGTAAAAAATAAATCAAAAGTCATAACCCCTCACAAATAAATAAAAAGACATCTCAAATGGTATCACATTTTCTATTAAAAGGCAACGTTACCTAACATGTTATCAGTGACGAAAGTGAAAACGGATCCCGCATATTCATTCCCTCGAACCACATTGATGTATAGGACGCCATGTTTCTTTACTATTTCGAGACACAAATGATCAAGAAAGGATCACTTCACTTCACATCATAAATAAGAATATAGGGTGTAGCGGGCATTTATGAAGACGTGTGATTTTTTGCTGCGTCGTGGTTAAAAACAAATGAAAATTCGAATTTCTTTAGTAGCAAGGTAGAAACCATTGTTATACTTAATAATAATACTTGCCTATTACTGTCCCACTGCAGAACAAAGGCCTCTTCTCATACAGAAAAGGCTCGGTGAGGAGACCTGGACTTATTGAAATCAGACTAGGTATGAATTAGTAAATTATCCAAACCAAAGTCTTATTTATTTTAGTAACAATGTACCTCCAAACCATAAGTAGGTACCTACCTAATACCTACTAAGAATATCCGGCACATACCAACACCCTGTCTGTATATAGTTAACTACGTAGGTATCATACGTCTTTTGTAAAGTGAGATACTCATTTCAGGCGTCATTTGATCGGGAGCCGATTATAAGTTACCTTTATTGATGACTTGAATCTCTATGTACAATTAGTTGGTAGCTAACCTTCGTAATGTTTATTTACTTAATCAAGATAATGTTTACGTAATATAAGCTAATATTTAAAATAATAATTTATGTACATGTATATGAAAAAACCGGTCAAGTGCGAGTCGGACTCGCGCACCGAGGGTTCCGTACAAAGTAGGTATGTAAATAGCTTATCACGGGATTTTTTTTTAATGTATATACGGTTTTCGGATTTTTTCCTTTACTTGTGCTACATGACCTTGCTTCTTACCAAATTTCATTATTTTAGGTCAACGGGAAGTACCCTATATAGTTTGATTCCCTTGAGTGTCGAAATATACGTTTTTTGCGGCACAAACGGCCGTTCCTTTTTTTTACCTTAACTTAGAAGTTTGATTTTTTCACAGCTTCAAGGGACTTCAGACCCTCCACGCGTTCCAGAGATTGACAGACAGACAGACGGACGGACAACAAAGTGATCGTATAAGGGTTCCGTTTTTTCCTTTTGAGGTACGGAACCCTAAAAATAAGCAAAAGAATCATAGGGCATCAAAAAATTCGTCCGCATCGCTGTCAACAGGAACAGTGCCCAAAAGGCTGGCAGTATTGCCACGTTGTAGGGCGATGCCAAGAAATAGGCCAGCTCTCTGGTCACGTGAAGAGTCGACTAACCGCCTGGCGATATCTCGAAAAACCAAGTAGGCACTCGGACCCCATGGCCCTAAATATAAAGGATGTTACAGATATCTTAGTGCAGGGCACATTCCTCGATAATACATCTTATTAAAATGATCAGTGATTAGTAAAACAAGTACCTACGTATTGACAATGTAAAGCTCATCTACGTTATACATTTTTAATTTTGTATCGATATATTTATGGTATTGGTTAGGCAAGTGCCTAGTCCTTAGCCCACGTCCACTGCGCTACTCAAAAGTAAAAATCAAATCACCAATGAGTAGCCAGAATGTGACAGTACTTGTGTTGATTTGAGATTATAACACGTTAATTTTGAGTAGCGTCGTGGATGATGGGCCTAAGTATCACAACGATGACGTCAGAGTATCAAACATCAACCACATTGCAAATAGAAATACCTACTTCCATATTATATTACTAGAAGATTGCGATCGTGATATGATCACGAATCCGTCAAGAGTAGGCACAAAATATGCGGACATTCCTGGACCATATTTAATCATGAAACTACTTACTTAGTTCTGAAATAGAATGATGAAGAATATTTCTGCTTTAAATAATGCATAAGCATAAACAGCCAATCCCACTGCTGGGAAACAAGCCTCCTCTCATCGAGAGGGAATGGGCTGTACCTAATCTACCACGTGGGCCCAGTGCGGATTGGTAGATGTCACATGTCTTTGAATTTTTGGTTTTAGAACATGCCGGTTTCCGTATGATGTGTTCCTTACCGTTTTTGAGAGCAGTGGTGATGAAATTATTTACACAAAGAAAAGGATCTGCCTAGCTGGGTTCAAAACTACGACCTGCAACTCGTAAGTCGAAGCCATTATCACTGAGCCACCACTGCTTTCTAAATTTTGACGATGCATCAAAATAGTATTTACGAGTTTTACTCTAAATTTACGTCCAGTGCACTCTAAGTTAGACCAGCTACCACTTTCCTAACTGGCAAATATTTAAGCACGAAATGTGCTATTCTTATATAGACCTAATTCGAGATACCGAGATTATTCGAGCATTGTTCTTGAATAATCTAGATTCTATAATAAGCGACTGGTCCTCGCATGAAAACAAAACAACTACAAAATATGTCAGACTGGTATGGAGATTCCTTCGGTTTGAGTAGAACGATGCCGACGACGTTCGAATAACGCACGGGATTCACCGCTGTGATATTTCCGACGTCACATCCATACTTCGACAAACGCTAAGCTCTATACTTATACAGTTGTGAGTTGTGACGTGTTTTTGTTGTCTAATAAATCGGGTATTTTATGTGTTTAAACATCATCGATGTTTGCATTTATACAGCATGTCCCGGAACATGTGCGTTCACTCCAAACACCCCAATTAGAATATTATGTTATAATCATAATACACACACTGAATGTTTACTATTCTGTGTAAAACATTGTTTATTTATTAAATTAGTTTTAATGATTGTGGGAGAAAATTGTGGTCACATTACAAATCTACACACGTAGGTATAACGGTCTAGCGTAGTAGGTACTTGGTCCATTTTGGTTTGTTTTGACTGTACAGCGGAAGAGTGACTGTAATTTACGTAGTTTTAATTATTTTCGGGATCAAATAGTACCTACATTAAAAAGGATAGAAAGAGAGTAAACCATTCAGAACAAACTACTTTTATAATGTGCTTTAATTCAGTTAGACATTATATAAGGATTAAGCACAATTGGACGTCTCAATCTTGCTAATGACAATTTTCATCAGATTGTTAATTCAATTTGAGAAAAATTTACACCTATACCTAGTACCAAATTATGCATTAATTAATTACAACTATGAATACCGAAATCTTCTTAGGTATACAGGGTCGCAGGGACATCGACGCGCAACCGGTTTCCATGAATTCTGTATATTTGAATTCAAAAAGTTGAAACGTTGAAAGTTAACGTCGGTTATTAAGAAAAATTGCGGTTTCATACATTTTGACCGCGTAGGTATTGCACTTTTGTATGAAACAGCAGATTTTATCAGTCTTGAATCGTTTGCTGAATTCATGGTTTATATTGTCCTTGCCATCCTGTAAACTATCGAGCACGTTGTCTAGTTTATATTTCTGCGATCAAACAGGAGAGCTTAACAAGTTACTATTATAAAAGATATAATAACGAGATGACGCACACAGGATGAGAACTGTCTCGAACTGCCAAGTGAATAAACAACCAATTTGATTAAAGCTCAAGGGCTGATTGCAGACCGATGAAAGAAAGAAAGAAAAAAAGATATTATTAAAAAGACCATTGTTTTTGCTCCAAGATTTTCTTTTAAGTTACCCAAACCAATAAGACAAGGTTGGTGTTCACTTACAAACTTCTATAATGCTTTCTGGCAAAAGCAACTGTCGAAAATGCGAAATATAACTTTATGAAGAGAGATTTGAAACAAAAACAAAACTGGTTGGCAGTTCCGTAAATACCTTCATTATGCTAACGACTAGTTTTCCGCTTCGCGGCGTCACCCGCGGTTCACCCTTTTATGGGTTGGGTTAAATTAACCGTTTTTGCTGGACGCCTTTATAAGAAACACTGTTTTGGGTCTCGTCAAAGAGAAATTATCACTGGATAGGGTTAACAATACAAATAATGATAATGTCACCATGCTCTGGGACGTAATTCGTATATTGTAGGGACGACCATTTTCACTTTTTTCACTTCACACTTTTCGATTTTGCCTCGATACAACAAATCTAATTTTAATAAGACACATTTGTGTTCACACTTGTTTTAAATCTAGATTTATGTTGTTTATTTTAAGTTTTTAGTTTTAATTGTAGGTGATATAATTAATCTTTTGTGGACCTAGCATATAATCACTAGGACTTCACGTAAGTAAAAAAAAAAATACATGTCAAAATCGTAGCAGGTGGCGTTCTGTAGTTTCTGCCGCCGTGGAAAAAGAACCGAGCTTATGTCTGTACTGTCCCACCGTAATACAGTTTATAACTAGTGCGGGGATCAGGGTGAATCGGTTTCGTATTATTGTGCACCGAGTTACTAATTGGGTATCTAATCTTTTAGATTAATAGAAAACATATACTAGTGTGAAATTGTTGTAAGGTTGTTTTTCTTTTGGCAAAATATAAACATTATGAAAATATTTGGGTTGGAAAATTATTAGTTTTTTTTTTCAATTAGTATCTACCTACCTACCTATACCTATACCTACCTACCAGTGGCGAAGGGTGAATTTATGACAGAGGTAGGCCGGAGCAAAAAAAAATTCCAAAAGAAAATTTCAATGATGAATTGACTATAGAGTGGTTATGTTCTAAATTTTCGAAGGGAAGCCGGTGGGAATCGAGTTGTATGGTACCTTCGCCACTGCTACCTACCTATATTTCATTCTACCGTGACAAAGCAAACTGAATACCATACTTAAGTATAAATCTTCCAGCATGCTCTAAATAAAAACATTTGACCTAATAACTAGTGTTTTATTTCACATAAGTATTGATACTAAAGATCCATTAGTTTATGATCGTAGTTTCAGTTGTACGTGAGTGACGCAAAAACTTCGGCCATGTTTATTTTCTTTCCGTCAACGAGATTACGAAGAATCCGATTGCGTTTTTACGACATTATAGTTTTTCGGGAACGGAACATACATACGATTCTTATTATAAACAGGGAAAATGTAGTAAACAGAATATAGAACGTCGTATTATTTTATTCAACCGACTTTAACTTTAACACAGGTAGGTAATAGTGACCTACTTAAAACATAGGTACTACCTATATCCAGATATTTAAGACAGGTAGTATTTTTCCATGGGTTGTTTATTTTAAGCCTCGTAAGTAGATATTTGCTTTGATTTGAGAGCAGTGGTGGCCAAGTGGTAACGGCCGCGACTTACGAGTAGTAGGTCGTAGGTTCGAATCCAGACAGGCGCTTTACTTTGTGTAAATTATTTCATCACCACTGCTCTCAAAACGGTGATAGAAAACATCGTGAGGAAACCGAAATGTCCTAGAACTAAAAATTCGAAGACATGTGACATCTGCAACCCGTGCTGGTTTTGGCTGGGCCCGTGTGATGGATTACGGTCCATTCCCTCTCACTGAGAGGAGGCCTGTGTCCCAGCAGTCGGAACATTATAGGCTGATTATGTTATGTAAGGTAGTTAATGTAGGTACATAACAAGTTGTACATTAATTACCTTACATACCTTACATACTTGTTAGAATAAGTTTACATCAACACAAATACAATGTTGGATAACTTTTTTACCATGAAGACGCCATGAAATCTCCAGCCTGAAAGTGAAGAATGTATCTACAATTATGTTTATAAGTAGGTAAGTATGTGTCATTTTTATGTCCACGCAATCGCTGTCCATTTCAAGGTTGCCTGGAAGAGATCGCAGAAAGCGATAAGGCCGCCCATTGTTTGTATTTTTTTTGTTATATATTTTCTGGTGTACAATGTGTACAATAAAGTATATAATTATAAATAATTAAATATGAATGTAAGCCCCTAAATAAATAATTTATACAATTAGTGACAGCGCATGAAAAAATTGCAACAATCTCATCATTATATAAAATGCACGAAAAATTAATTTAATATATCGTTACCAAAGTTGCTTAGACCAAAACTTCAAATGTACAATTCGCAGTTTCCTCCCTCAACGAAGATCTGAAGCAGAGTATTGTAGCGACATCTATCCTCAATCGCGGGCAAAACCAAACACTGTGAAGGAAGAGAGAACTCCCTACAAGTGGCCCTCTCTAAATGGCAGATGCTACGCTATCTATTGATAGCAAACAGTTTCGCTACCAAGCATTTTCACCGTAAAACAACGCCATCTAGCGGTGGAAAGCGTAATATATTGAAAACTTTTACAAAGAGTGAACATGTAGAGTTTCCCGTGTGTTTAGAGACGGTATTTTCATTGATATCGTACTACAACGCCGTCTAGTGTTGGAGAGTGAAATGTTTAAAAGCTTTTCAAAGAGAGAAAGAGAATTTTTGGGGTATTGCCTTGGATATCGTCCAGAGAGCGCTGTAAGAAATACTTAATTTTCTTATGTTGGGGAAGCGAGGATTGAAGCTTTTGTTGTAATTTCTGCTTCCACATCTTATTCTATACATAATTGAAATGTAGAAACGGGTAATATGA
Source organism: Hydraecia micacea (assembly GCA_914767645.1). Classification (NCBI taxonomy): domain Eukaryota; kingdom Metazoa; phylum Arthropoda; class Insecta; order Lepidoptera; family Noctuidae; genus Hydraecia; species Hydraecia micacea. Next base: position 11,458,566 of record OU611783.1, on the reverse strand, counting down.
ATCTTTTTGATATAGTGATTAAAGTAATACAACTCCTTGAATGACTAATTAATTTTTTACATGAGATCGAACTAACAGTTTTGACTTAAGTACTTATTTTGAAATATTTATTATAAAATGTGGAGACCTCAATGCGACAATAAATGGAAACACTGGTAATACTAATGCCAAAAGTATTATACACTGAAATAAACACTAGCATCGAAATTAAAAAAGAGTGATTTTTTCTAACAAACTAAATAGTACCTAGTGATGGTCCCACTGTGGGTTTTGCAAATCTTTGACTAGCTATAGTGACTAAACTATTGGATATATTTGATTGAATTTTCGTACTCAGACTGGGAACGTCATTTTATAGACGCATTTTACCAGGCAGAGCCTGTTTATAATGGGCTCGTGAACACAGAAATTGGGTAGAAGAAGAATAGCGTTTTGTGTGTGTTACCTGACGAATCTCGCTTTGGTATGAGGCCAGGTACTAGATGTACACACAGTCTTAAAAGTCCCCTGCACGCCAAAAACGTTTAAAATCATGCTAGGAAGTCCATGCATACAGTGGTGGAACAATCATGCTATGGTCGGGTATTTGGATCGTCGGAAGAACCGAACTGATTTGGATCAGAGGCAATCTCAATACACAGATTTACGCTGAAACGATTGTACCTTTCAGATTTCTGCTTATGCATGATAATAATACTTAGTAATAAAATACTTTATTGAGAGTAACCATGAGGCTCATACAGTGTTAGTAACAATAAAATACTCTTACAACTGTATTAGTGATACAATTACAACAACAATTACACAACACACACAACAAAATAATCACTGCTTCCGCATTCCAGCTGAGATACTGGAGCAACGAGTTACAATACAGCAGTCCAGCCTGTCAGCAATAACTCCCAGGATGCTGTTGGAATTGGCTCGCACCCTGCCCACCAAGGACGCAATCTACACGCAATTCCGCAAACATACCTGATGCGCTACAGAAGCGAGGCAGCCCCATCAACACCCTGAAAGCATTATTGTACTGCACGCGAAGAGCACTGTACGATCTCTTCATAAAATGTACCCACAGGCCACAGGTGTAAAATGAGGAAGAGAAGGCTCTAAAAATGTTTTTTTAATAATGCACGTCCACACACTGCCAGAGTCGAGTTGCAAACACACTTGCCGCAGCTAATAACGTCCTACTAAGGCCTGCTCAATCGCCAGACTTGAATCCCATTGAGCACGCATGGGATATGCTTCAAAGAAGAGCTCTGCCAAATATGTATGCCCTACACACACCATACAATCTTTTTCGTGTGTTACAACGGACGTGGGCGGACATTCCTCAAGGTAATTTCGACGAACTCATATTGAGTACTAGCAGCGCCCCGCAGTTTCACCCGGGACTCAAACTATCTCTATACCAAATTTCATCTAAATCGATTCAGCGGTTTAAGCGTGAAGAGATACAGACACACTTTCGCATTTATAATATAGGTATGGATGCCGAATCGCTGCGATTGTGTTATACGCGGTAACGGCGAAAATACAGACTACTAATTGTTTATTTTACGCAATAAAAACCTTTAAAAGCTTTTAATGTTTATAACATTTTAATGCCAATTTACTAAGGTGAAAAATCCAGCATAAGCGAAAATCGCGAAAAGTATTTATTAATGCAAAATCATTAATAAAGACTTATTCTTAGTGTACATACTTCGTCGATCTACACATACGAAAACATTTTATTTAATCAATCTAAATATAATAAACATAATCATAATATCTTATAATCCTTCGATAAGAACTGGTCCTTAGCAGCTTTAAACAGAGAGAAGTGGAGATAAAGTAGGGAGGCCTTTGCCCTGCAGTGGAACATCACAGGCTTTTAATTATAATAATATCCTCGATACGGCTCGCATTATGAGGAGGTTCCTGTCTCTGGAACCCTAACCACCGGTAGCTTGGACCCTGTTCCCGACACCGGCGGACTACTATTTTTTTAACCGACTTCAAAAAAGGAGGTTCTGTATTTTATATTTTTAAATGTTTTTTATACTTATTTTTTATATTTTAAGAAATATTTAAAAATGTAATTTAATATGTAAATATATAAATAAATGAAATAATAATCTAAATATACTTTTTTATATAATTTCAATAGAGCAATAAAATGTATTTTGTAAATACCTTGATCTTTAGAAAATTTTTATGTGTGTATATTCTAGTAGTCCATACACTAGCTAGACGAAGACAAAATTAATAAACTCATCACACAGAACTCCAAACATACTGACATGATCGTATTCCAAATTCAAATCCAAATTTGATTCTTATGAACCAAAATCGATGAAAATATTAGTCAGCAAAGATTATTACTATTTACCTACTACTATTGCTGTGTTAGCCTCTTTCTTGCGAGATGCACAACAAGCAATATTGCATAATCTATAGGTATTATACCAGCCCACTCAACAGTTTCTTATCTCCTAGATTTTCCATTGATCCCTGTAAAACCTTTGAAAACCAGTGAACTGCAATACCTAGGCCAAAAATGTGAAATTACCTACATGTAGTAAACTTTAAAAGTAATTCAAAACTCTACAACCATCTTATAAAATCTCTGCAAGTTTTCCTCTTAACAGCACCGCATTAAGCATCTCGGATCGTTTACAATAAATCACTTAAATATGCGACATTAATCAAACAATAACCGGTAGAAATTGGATCCTCACCTCATCATAAGCTTTTAGAGATCCTTTGTGAGCTAAAGAGCTCTGACATAACGTGTTATCAAATAAAAGAAAGGTGTGAATTTTCACAGGCGGTTATCAAGGCCCCTCCTACTTAAGATGGCGCTATCCCCTCCACCAAACGAGTAGCCAGTAGCGTGAGAGCACCTCATCTCGTTCATACCTACAGCCACCGCGGACGATCTCTTGGCACCACCTATTTTTGGATGCAATTATCAGTTTCCGGCGAACCTGAAGCTAAGTTTAGTCTGGTTTTTAATCTCCGCGGCACACATTTGAATGTTCTGTGAAGTGACATTTTCATGGGCAAGATATTTACAAGTGAGGCCATTAAGATTATGAAGATATAAAAATTTATCAAGCAATAATGGATACGATAGAGGATATATCAAGCACTTGCGAAAACGAATACATTTCTAATACGGAAAATAATAGTGTGTTGTGTAGTGCCGAAAGAGACTCTAGTTATGACTGTGAATCAGAAACCGAGTATGATAGTGAAAATGAAACAATAGATATTTGTGATAACAGTGAACAATCAAGCCATCGAAACACCGAAAACAAAAATCTCAAAAATGTAATAAATCCCTTGCTAAATTCAGATAAAATATGCTTTTTTGAACAGAGCCGAGTGATATTTCCTACTAAAACATTTGACAGTATTAGAAATATATGCAATAGTAGTGAAACTTCCCACAATAGTACAAAAGATTCAGTGAACAGTGTTATACATGGTAAAAGTAAAACGTTTCTTATAGACAGTATATTAGGCAATAATAAAACTAATAGTTCTAAACTCGTTAGTAACTTACATCCAGAAGAGGATGATACCGCTGAAGAAACTACTGATGAACATAATGGTAAGAAGTTTGACCTCCCATTCCTATTCTATTATTAAAAGCACGCTGTCGAATTAGGGTGTATTGGTATCCCAAAGTTCCACAAAATTCCCAGGCCGTCGGAGACTGGTAAATCAATAATCAGGTTTGGTTAACTTATGAAGACACTAATGAATGGGTTTATGGGCTTCCAAACGATGACTAACTTTACCTAATAACGATTCCGAAAGTTTTTCCCACGTTTCCGTATCTCTATCTTAACAGAACTTTCCGTTGGATAATTTTGATTTGCCAAAAATTACCAAAAGGTTAAATTCTTCGAACCTAGTGCCCAAAAATATATACCGCCTCCGGAAAGATAGCCACAGGCCATTGAAAGTGCGGACAACACCTAAAATCATTTGGTGTGATTTGCAGGAGTTTTCCTGAAAAGGTGGAAAGCATAGAGGCAAGTCGCAATTATACTGAAGATATGAAGAGTATCATAAAAACTTAGAAAATATATAATTATTATTGGTTAACCTCTTCTTAAATAAATAGGAAAATAATAGTTATTAACTTTCCTTTTCCTCTGTGGCCCAGCAAAATCTTTATTATGATGATAAAAGATTTATTTATATGAAGATAAGAGATTGTTGGTTTTGCTGCATTTCATTTGCATTTTCTATGATCTTTACCAAAGAAAATAAAACTAAATAGGCCTAGTGACGCCACTCAATCTGAAATAATACAAGTAAAGGAAGTGTGTGGACCTAATACACCCTCTAGCTAGGTTGTCTCTCATGAGACAGAAGGGTTGCAAGGGGTAGTCATAATATGCCTTCGTAGAACCAGCGGGGTAATTGCATAACACACTATCAGTAGCAATGGGTTACATTTTGACAGTTCAACAACATTCATTGCGTTATTTACGTTGTTGAGCAGACACATTTTTCGAACATATGAAGCAATGGATTAGCAATATCCTTCAAAATGATTCAGATTGAGATTGAAAGTGTGTTACGCAATTAGGGTGCTGCACCCTAATTGCGTAACACACTTCCAATCACAATCCGAGGGTTTTAAAGAAAATTCCTCCATTGTTCATAGGTTTGAAAAATTCGTCTGCTCAACAACGTAATTAACGCAATCATCGTGACTGAACTGTCACAATGAAAAGGCATTGCCATTTTATGTGTGTAATACAATTACCCCGCACGTTCAGGTATTATTTCAGGTTTGAAATTATAAAATGTTCAGAGGGGCAATTCTCGTAATTTTAAGACCGTTCACAGTCTGATCTCAGTCTCAATCTGTCAAAAATACCTTTAATTTCCCTACATTTTAACAAGTTTTTGACATTTGTTTGTCGCCGAGTCATCTCAGCGACAAACAAATGTCAAAAACTTGAACACAAACGAACATGTTTGAACATTTTAAATTACGATAATTGGCCTTCTTACCTTCCTAATTTATATTTTGCTTCACATTTAGTTTAAAAGTCACGGGGAAATCAACAGGACAATTTTCCAATTTTTTCTGAAAAATCCGAAGGCACTTTAATTAAATCCATGTCAAAGACATCAACGAGCGGCTCATGTTGAGTTCATGTTATTTTGTTTTTTTTTTCTGAACTTACCGACGCTGATGGTCTCGTGTCGAATTTTCTACCCACCACCCGAGTTCAAATTATACACAAAGGAAGTGACCTCCAAAAGTTAGTTGATATTTTTCCACTTCAGCTGTGATGCCATATTATGATTTAAAATAAATAAATAATTAGGTACAGACGCCAGCACATCAACCTACACCTAACTGTCAAATTTTCCCAATCAACATTGAACCTTATGCTTTAGCGATAAAGTTGTAAATCTATTACAGAAATCTGACAGATTGTAGTAGGTTGATGTGCTGGCGTCTGTACCTACGGGATTACTTTAATATTATTTCAAGTTAAACAAATATCAACTATGCACAAGTATATAAAAAGGGAGGGGAAATAATCAAAGGGCATCAAAAAATTCGTCCGCATCGCTGTCAACAGGAAACGTGCCCAAAAGGCTGGCAGCATTGCCACGTTGTATGGCAATACTGATTCTTTGGCCAAAAAATAGGCCAGCCCTCTGGTCACGTGAAGAGTCGACCAACCGCTTACTTAATTTTTTTTATGATAAGTCAAAGGTACTTGAATTAGTCAGTAAAAACTTTATAGCAGTTCAAACATTTGGATCACTAGAATTTTAAATCATTATGTGGTGTGTCAAACCTGAAGCAGAAGAATATCAACTAACTTTTGGAAGTCACTGTACATAACAAAGCGATGGACACTACAAGCCGTCGTCGGTCGGTAGTATAGAACTTCCAAGATAGTAAATTTTTTGCAGAACAAGTTCTTAAACATTAATTTATTATTATTTATAATCAGTATCATCAACTTCAACGTGTCCGGAGCTGAACGCACTGAACGACGCGGGGCTTCTCGCTGGTCATGCGTACGCGCATTGGCTGGCAACACATCAACCCTCTGCTGCGCTTTACGGTAAATATTCAAGAAAAAAAGAATTAAACATACCACTCACACGACGTTTTTGTAGAAATACAAACGATACTATTAATATGAGATTATAAATACATATGTAGAGAATTTGCAAGACTACTTTAAAATAGTACTAAAGTGACCAAATAGGCCTCGACTCAGCTAAACTTAATGCGTTTCCATTTTAAATGAAGCCGTTCTACAACGACATCGAATGTGAAGGCCCCAACCCCGAAATATCTCGGTATGGTAAGTAGGTACTATTGAATACATATACGATGTGTCTGACACGGGCAGAGCCGTGTGATTATAAAACTGCGCCTGGGGCAAAGCCCGATTCTAGCGCCCTTATAAAAGATGATTTTTAGACAATCTTTTTTGTTAATTTTTAATTTGCCGTAAGTACTCGTAGGAAGTCGATAGAAAGTAAACTTAAACTGCCAAGTTTCTCCTGGTTTATGGAAGATCGATTCCCTTTTTCTGTAACCCTTATAACATATCTTATAATCTGAGTTTCTGAATTCGATATCTGACCAGTGGCGTAGCTAGGAAAAGGAGCTCTGTATCAAAATTTGTTGGGGGCCCTTTTAACCCGACCGCAGTAAAGCTCCATAAAAGAGTTTTTATTTTTTTTACAAAATAAGTAAAGTAGCATATCTACTGACTTGGAACGTCCTGCTGACATTGTGATCTTAAGAATCTAAAAGCGAGCGAAACGATGAAATTTGGCGAATTCTGACTCGGATCGGTTTTATCGAAGAGAGAACGAAACGAGCCCGAAAATTTGAGCATTCTAGACTGGGATAGGATTTTTACTAAAATAATGCAAGAAAGAGCGAAACAAGCTCGACAATTGGAGCATTTTGACTGTTGTGATACTAGGTTAAGCTGTCATTGTGATTTTGCTAAGAGAATGCAAGAAGAAGCGAGCTCGAAACTTTGAGCACCCTGACTTAGATACGAGTAAGTTAGATTTTCTGTGTATGAAAGAGCTTGAGAATTGGACCGCTCCTGAAGAATTTGTTTTTGTTTATTAGCTATGCACTCATTACGGGCCTCTTTAAAAAAAAAAATTGCTTTATTCCCAAAACTACTGATTAAGTAGGTACACTTTTAAACAGTAACACTTGCAACGAATATAACATTTAAGAAATTACCGTAACACCCAAACGCGTTGAACACCATACATATTACAATACAAAAACGTAGCACACGTGCGTGTTACAATCGCGTGCAGTTGGACCCGGTGTGATACTTCGCACGCCTAATTCACACGCAATCATCCCTCTCACATAATATCTAATTATCTATTTATTCATTATTATTATCATTGCTCAAACCATACGAATAGTTACTTTTGTGGTTTTTGAATTGTAAAACTTGTAGTCTGCTTATACGATGAAAACGATTAACTTGACTAACTATAAAGTACCTAAGTTGTTTTTGTTCGATTAGACATCTAAAATCAGTATAGTGCGTAGGTACGTTTACGATGTATTTGAATACATTTACTCAGAAATGTCGCTGTTTGATTAAAAATCAAGCATGCATGCTGCAATTGGCTACAATGTAAATTCCATTGACAAATGACGGTGAATCATACCGTAAGTTAAATACCAAACGTTCAAGTAAAACTGTATATTTATCATCAGTTTTGTCACATTTGTTGGTTCGGCAGCGAGAAGGAATTTCGGTGGCTATAAAATTAGTGTGAGTGTGTAACGTCCGGGAATAGCCCGGGGGTCCAACACAAACTTTCTATGTCAACGCGACACGACACAACCAAGTTGACATTTGACATTCTTTCACCTTGTGTTATGTTGATCGGAGTAAATGAACATCACAATTCTATTGCGCTAACATTGTTACCGAACTACTTATGCGTCAAACCCTTTACAACTTTGTAATCGAACGACAAATCTTCGTTGAAAATCTAATTTTCAATGTCGTCATCCTTCCAAGTTCGTGACAAAACTGTATTGTCAGACAAACAAACCGTGTTTAGCTCTATAGGTAGGTACAGCTGCAAATTGGGCTATTATCAGTTCTTAAAAATAACTATTTGTATTTCGTAATTCAACAATAGAAAAACTTTTGCGAGATCCCAACAACAGGAAATGGGCAATAAAGCAGATAGGTAATCATCTGTGAATCTGTGAAAATATTAAATTCAGCGACACACGCAAGCGTATCTTGTAAAAACTGGTGTTAACACGACGTGTTGACCGTTCTAACTAATTGTAACGCCCAACAACTTGGTTACACATAGCGTTATGGTTCGCGCGATTAGTCCGAGGGCACATTCGACGAAATGTCGCCAGTGCTCGCCAGCCGTCGGACGGTGGTCGCGACTTCGCACCGAGGTGTCGGCAAACAGCTGCCGCGACGATAATTACCAACAAAGCTCTCGTGTTTGTGCATCGCCTTAACGCGGACCCTGCTGTGATCGAACTCTATCCAGAAACTGAGTTTACACCATGTCACTATGCACTATATACCGAGAAATAGACTTTGTCAATACTGCTGTTGGATTTTATAGAAATACTTAAATGGAAGCTCATGTTTAGATACATAGGTACCTACGTTGTGGTTGCTTAACCAGTTTCTGAATCTAAATTACAATAAAAACATTCTAGGTCTGAGCAAAACAACGAAATTCAAGGTAAAACATCCTACAATGTAATTATCATTGTTGGTTTTAAGTTATCGAATAATATGTCATTCAGACTATGCTTTAGCAATGTCTAGAAGATCTAAGTAATAAACCGATTAAAAAAAGTTGTATGTATCTATGAGATATGATTTCTTGATACCCTCGCACGTAAAGAAAGTATTAAGATGGATAGAAAGTGGTGCTCTAATAACCAGAAATAATTTCCAAGAGTGCCTAGGGATAAACAGGATTTAATAAAAATTTGCCAGATTTTTAAATTACAATAATATTTTGAAATATTTATACATAGAACGATACATCACATGTCTCACTTGTGAATAAATATTTCATTGACTGTAACTTAACATCATTATTTTTCAAACTAAGTTTAAAATGCCCTGAAAAACCTGGATGATCGTAAAACTCTTACGTCAATAGTTAACAGTCGGTTAGCACGACCATCGCGCACATACACCGACCACAATGCTGTGTTGACACGCGAGATGTCAAACCGCGCAGGCGCTGCACAAACAGACTGATTGTGTTTATAGCCACTTAACGAGAGCCTGTGATAATTCCGATTAGTGTTCCAAAAAATTTTACTACGTATTTGTTTTAGCGAGAGCAGCTACTTTGGAGATGCTTTTAAAACCTCCAAACTATGAACTTGCAATTTTTATTCACACTTACAAAATACACAGTATTTCAACTAACTTGCTGATCATGGATTTTTTTTTGTAGATGACAAGAATAACAGAAGACCTCGTCGATCCGGTCCGGAGAGAAAGCCTCGGCAGGCATACAGCGCAAAACAACTTGAGCGATTAGAAGCCGAATTCAAAGTCGACAAGTACCTCAGCGTGTCGAAGAGGATGGAACTATCAAAAGCTTTAGGCCTTACGGAGGTTCAAATAAAGACGTGGTTTCAAAACCGGCGGACGAAATGGAAGAAGCAGTTGACTTCGAGATTGAAAATAGCTCAACGGCAAGGGTTGTTCCCGGGACAGATCTTCGGACACGCCCCGCCGGCGTATTCACTGTTGAACCCGTACGCGTATGCACCTCTTAGCTGTGTTTTTACACCTGTGACATTGCCGTCTTCACCGCCTTAGATAAATACTAGAAGAAAATGGACAAATCTCAGAATTATAATAGTTATGTCTAAAGTGTTATTACAGACAGAATTTGTTTAAGTCAAATTTTGTCTGCCGTATATTTATTACTCTGTGGCTCTTTCTGGTTTCATTAAGGTTACCTAAACTCAGATTTTAATTTGCTAGACCAAAACGTCAGCTAATAATACTAAATATGCCATGTTGGCAAAAAAAGTTCGATTGCATTTTAGTCTATCAAATTAATAATCAGAGTTTAGCTAATTATTAGCCTCATCAACCAAACCGTTTTCCACATAACCATGCTAGGCTTCCTTAGTTTTACCAGATGCGAACCATCAATGTTCCTCATTAATGAGCCAGTGTAACCATTCCGTACTTCTCTATCCACTGCGATTTTAGTCTCATTGATAATTCTGAACGTATTTGGTCGCGTTGTAAATAAGTTTACACCCGTTTTAATAGCCTAACATTTCGTCATTCAAGCACCAGGTTTGTTCTGTTTTCGTATAGTTTAATAGCGTGTTAACTATTTTGATTGCTTCGCGAACTGCACATAATTACTTAACTTGCTACTTTTGTCACTTCCACATCGTCCTAAATCAGAGGTGTCAAATATAACACGCATTGGAATTTTCTGTTGTCTCTACGTTAAAGTAGTAATAACATAAGGTTTCGTTAGAACATGTTGTTTAAAAATAATATGCTACTAGATATTAAGCTTAGTTACTGTAGATTTATTTTATCTGTAGTACCTAAGTTAAGTATAGTATATGTCCAAATTGTAATATAATAGGTAGTTCTAAACTTAGCGATTACACAAAAAGCAATATCGTATGCAATAAAATATTAATTAAAGTATAAAACCTCACTTATTTTTGTCACTTATAGTATCCTTAAATGCGCGCTGACAGTCTTAGAAATAATTTAAAATGTTCGTTAATAATTATTAAGAGTTGTTAATGCAGTGTGCTCGAGGGTAGTGGCTGTCACAGTCAGCTCCGCCGAGCCCCAGGGTCGCAGCTCGAAGAGCACCTAATGCTCCGCCACGAGTCCACGCCACTCCCGCACTATAACACACATTAACACGTTCACTGTGGGATGCTCCTCAGCAAACTTTCAATATACTTATGCGTTACCAGATTGTATCGACCCAGTTTGTACCTTTGCCCGGTAATAAAAAAAAAAAATTAAAAGTTCGTTAATTCACTGAAATGACGTCCAATTTGAAAAAAAAATGAATTTAGTCTACATTAGTTGCTAAACTCTGCTATCGCACATAAATCCGATAATTCTTCATGTTAAAAATAATGCGAAAACTTTGCCAGGTCGATAATATCTGGTAACCGCATGCATAGAACTACTAAAATTTTAGTGATGCGCCTAAGAAAGTCGATATTATAGTCGATATACAGTCTGGTTCTGAGTCATAAAAACAGCGTGCAGGAAAAGGGCTATGAATGTTAAAGAAGCGAAAGAGGTGTATAAAGGCCTGTCTACTATTTGGCGTGAAGATATAGATAGAAATATATTATTGGTATGTCATTTGGACACGTATTTACAGGTCAAATGTAAAAATTCGGACATTTTTCTTTTGACTTTCAAATATGGAAACGAATAAATAACTAATTAACCATACAAACTGTATAATATCGATATGCCTCTAACGCGCCTCGTCAAAACACGATAAAGATAGAAATATTTTCTACCTTATTAAAACACAACTTTCTGAAGTACATCACTGTTGCAAATAAACCCAACTTTCAGTGCGGTACCAGGTTTCTCATACCAGTTCAAATAGACCCGCACTTGAAATAAAAAAATTACGTTCTATTGGAGCCAGGTCTAACCGACCTGGTATAAGTTTTTACATAGTTATAATTGACGAGACAATCCCAATAATATATTTGTCTCTTTTCTATGCCTTTTAGTTCCTAAGATACAGCTCTCGCACCAGGGGTAAATTTGACTTTTTCGCTCCCGCACTGAATGCTAGGTACGCGTACACGTACCAGTTCTCAAGTATCTGTTAACGCAGTGAATGGGTTAACATAGTACATAATCACAAAATATATGGAAATATTGCTCCGTAAAACAAAGGGTACAAGAGAGTCAATAGTCACAACTCCGTAATCGAAGACTACCTACTTCTTTTTTCTTGCCTTTTAATTTTAAAATAGTAAAAAGATTCAACGAATCTATAAGTATCCATTGCTTATTTATTAGAATTAGCATCGCAATCCGACGGCCGTAAAGCCTCACCGGGCGGGCGTCGATTCACCCGCTTCAGTTATCAACTACTATTTCTTAAATGTAGCTATTTGTATTATATTCTAACGTCTGGGGCCTAGACGGTAGGATACAATTAAGAATCTTATTGCCAATGATTTTAAATCGCATACACACGAGCGAAACTCGTCGACGGCTGCAGAATTGCCTTTGACACTCGAGTTTATGAACACTTAAGGCCGATTTTTCAACCGTCAGATAACTTTTATTAAAATAATAAATATGGCGGCTTCACATCTCGTATTTTCACAGCATATTTTCTATGCAAAAGTTGTAAAAAATTTATTCCTCAGATAAAAGCTATCTGAATATTGAAAAAATCTTTATCCAGCTGAGCTAGTTAATATCGGGTAGGTACCTTCATACATAATATTAAAATGCCTCTACTTACTGCCAAACCGGCAACCAGTACCAGTTGCCGTCACGTAGATTCCGAGCCTGCTTATTCCCCACACATAAGACTCGGTACAGACAAGGTGTGGAGCGTGGCCGTAACGCCAACAACGCGTAACGCGCCATCTTGTTTACTGCTGGAATAGAGCTGGGCTCTGGAGTCTCTGGTGCATCCCGCTTTACACGAAACACATCGTCAACGTTGACTGTATCGCCACTATTGTCAACCATTTGCATCACTTGAGGTTGTTGTGGATTCTGAGAAATTGGTACAAGTTTAGATGGAATAAGTTTGATAGTTTTAAGTTTGGTTGGTGGTTGGTTTGAATTGAACCGGCATGTCCTAGAACCAAAAATTCGAAGACATGTGACATCTGCCAAGCCGCACTGGGCCCGCGTGGTGGATTACGGCCCACTCCCTCTCACCGAGAGGAGGCCTGTGTCCCAGCAGTGGGAACATTATATGCTGATTATGTGTATAAGGTTGATAGAATCATTGGAATAAACTAAGGTGTTCTCCGATTCAACTAATGTTATGTAAAGTACCTACATAACTTTAAGGTTTGATCAGTCAGTCGAATTATAAGTAGGTATGTAAAAACCGGCCAAGTTCGTGTTCGGACCACACAAGTTTGTGATCGCAAAAAAAATTCTTTTTGTATGTAAAACTACAAATTTAAAATTTTTCGGACTTTTTCCTTTACCTGCTGTAAGACCTTGCTTCTTGGCAAATTTCATGATTGATTATTATTTTATTAGGTTTTGATTTATTTGCGAGTATTGTAGGTATCAAAATAATATGGCATAAATGGCCGTATTTCTTATTAAGTTGACTTAGAAGCTTGATTTTTTTTAGAGCTCCAAGGGACTGTAGACCTCCCGTATTTGAAATTAATTTCAACTTGATACCTTCACGCGTTCCTGAGAAAAAGGGTATTGACAGACAGACAGACGGACGGACGGATAACGAATTGATCCTATAAGGCTTCCATTTTTTTCTTTTGGGGTACGGAATCGGAATTCTAAAAATAAATAAATACGGTACTTGTTTCTAATTTTAGTACCTAGTGATTTAGTTGACTCAAAATATAATTATGTACAAATTGTAACATGTGAACCTAACGAACTATACAGGCTGTAAAAAGATCCATCATCAACGCAATCTGTAAATAAAACTATAAGTAAGCAAGTAACTGTGCAAAAATAATTGCTAGGAAGCGCTTTTTATTTTTGGTGTGAATATTCGTTGTTTACCGTAATGTGCATTGTAACGCGCACGCAAAACATTGTGCTTGTGGGTGCATGCAACGCTACTAGGGATCGTGGGGGTATACAATGTTAAAACATCAAAAAAAGTTGGAACTTTGACCTTCAATATCCTCGTAACCAGAAGGTTCCCAGGTATGGTCCAGTACAACAAAAATATCATAATAACGCGAAGAACAAGTGACTCTTGGCTTCTGTAAGAGCTCTTTTACACCCGTTATAAAATTATACTTTACCGATCCAAAAATACTCACCATAGTTATACACATGAGCACTTGCAGAATAAACATGCCGAAAGACAAGAAAGCGATCCCAGTCAGCGATATGTCGAACAGATCAGCTAATCCGAGGCCGTGGCTGCCGTGGTCAGAGTACTCTTCCACCACATGAGGTACGGCTGCTTGGTGGTGGTATAGTGGTGGCGGTGGTGGAGGCATCGAGTACTCGTAGCCGCCACCTGATGATGAGGGAGAAACTGTTCAAATTAGATAAATCAATATTTACAGTTATTTCATTATATTTACGTGAAATTAAAGCTAAGAGTCTTAAATAATAATACTTATGTACAGATATATTTATAAAAAAAAATAAGTATAGGGCATCGAAAAATTCGTCCGCATCGATCAACAGGAAAAGTGCCCAAAACGCTGGCAGCGTTGCCACTTTGTATGGCAATGCTGATTCTTTGGCCAAAAAATAGGCCAGCCCTCTTGTCACGTGAAGAGTTGACCAATTGGTTTGGCAAGTCTCGAAAAAATCAATCCATACTAATACTAATCCATACTAATATTATAAATTCGAAAGTAACTCTGTCTGTCTGTCTGTATGTTACCTTTTCATGCCTAAACCACTGAACCGATTTAGATGAAATTTGGTATACCTAGAGATAGTTTGAGTCCCGGGAAAGGACATAGGATAGTTTTTATCCCGATATTCCCACGGGATCGAAACTTATGCGGGTGAAACCGCGGGACGCTGCTAGTATTTTATAATATTAAAGTGTCATATATTAGTTCCTCGATGACGCATGTGAAGACATTACGTGGGATGAGGTCTGAGGATGACGTAGGCCGACATAAAAGAGGCATATGTATTTGTCTGCGTTACATTATTTTCTAAATTCCGGAATGGTTTTCCAATAATATGTGGAAATGCCAATTGTCAGAACTAATCGACACCAGAGCCTCTCGCTCAAGAAGAAAAATCCTATAGGTATCTTAATGCATATTGCTTAGAAATACACACGCTTAATCATATTGTAAGAAATTAAATGTACGTTAGTTATGTACAGACGCCAGCACATCAAGCTACCCGAGACTGTCAAATTTTCCCAATCAACTTTGAACTTTGCTTTAGCGATAAAGTTGAAATTCGATTAAAGAAATTTGACAGTTTGTAGTAGGTTGATGTGCTGGCGTCTCTACATTGCATTTCTCGCGATATGATTCAGCGTGTGTATTTCTACGCATCTCAGTCAGTAATTTAATAAACTTGACTTATAGTAGGTATAGCTGCAATCGTCAACCCAAAAAGCCATTAGCCAAACCCAGACAAGTAAAGATGAGGTTTGTTTGATTTGAGATCCTCAGATATGAAAGCGGTTTATGACGTAATATTAGAAGGTAAGCAACTGGATGAGAGTTCTCGAGAAACGAGCTAACTGGCGTGCAATTAGAAAGGCCTATGTCCATCTGTGGACTGCTGATGATGATGATGAGATAATTTTTAGAAAGATGAAGATGATGATGATAATGATTCGTGATCTATTTATCTCCTTTTACGCTTACTATACTTAGCGACATCTGGTGTTGCTACTACATCGGGAGCCGTGTAGCCTGTAAATTCCTTGCCTCCTTCATAGACTTCGTAGCCCTCCCTAGTTTGCAGTGAAGGTGTTTGCTGTGGTGCTGATGGTACCCCTGCCAGTGACGTATTGCCTGTATTCGTTGCTACGCCGATGTTGGCAGCAGTGTGGACGTCGTTGAATGCTGCTACCCTAAGATTTAATACATGTTCTGTTACTATTACTGAGCACGGAGCTATGTGGTTAATATGTTTTGTCATTCTTTGTTTTTGTAGGTCTCTAAAATTAGATTCTTTTCCAGATACCAGATTTGCCAGATCTGATGTCAAATGGTTCATTGGTTGGTGAAAGTTATTTGAAATGGAAACTAGGTGTTGACCGTTAATTATAGTAATTTCATTTAACCTGTTCAAATTGTGCATTATAAAATTAGGTTTTAGTCTCCTTACCAATGTAAATGAGCTGCCCATTTTGAAATGTAGTCTAGGTGTCAGAGCATAAATAAAGTAATCTACAGGTATACATATTATTTTCGTGTCTTTCTTTGTGACCGCGTTGTTCTTATAAACTACGCGACTGATTTTGATACGGTTTTTACGAACATTTAGAGTTTTTTCTAAAAGATTTAATTGAATTATTCATTAATATTAAAGTTACATTTAATTATGAAATCTCGATGGTTTGTCAAGTCGTAAAACCCGTGCTGAGCAGGGGTGCAGTTTATTTAATAAAATTATAATTTAAGACATAGGTATACTTACTTGGCCAACCACTCTTGATAGTTGGCAGAGCCGACATCAAACATGACGTTATTCCTCAAGTCTTGTCTCCGCGTCAGCACGTTGTCTTTGACTTCAGTAAATGGTTTCCCGACCCTATTCTGCAGGACACTTTTTCCCATTTCCTCTAATATTTGGTCAGCAATATAATTGCGACAGTGAAACTCGTTCATCATTTTTCTGAAAGCAACTTTGTATATATTAGATGTACGTTAAACGGATTGGTGGATTGGTAGTAATGATAAGATCTAATGCGCTCAACCTTACATTAGATATTTTGTATGAGGAAACTAGAAAATACAACGGTAGCTATTTTTAGACTATTCATAGTGACGCTGCAACAGTACCTAGGTACTCATTTATAGCATAGGCTAACCCCCTTACTAATAAACGTTATATAGCGTCTGTATAGTTACACAACGCTTTGTCTTCTTCTTTCGAAAGTCAAATTACTGACGACTGTAAGAGATAAATCAGTGTGTAACTATTCATCTAATTATACTTAATAGCTTTATTAGTAAGGGGCTTCTAAAATATACTAGCTGACCCGGCGAACTTCGTACCGCCCCGCCAACCGCTCTGCCCCCGCTTTTTAAATCTCTGATATCTTCTATGATATTAATTTTAATGATATACTGTAAAAGGCAACTTTGATATACATGAAATTCACAACGTATCTAATGTATTTAATTGGATAAGGAATAATAGTGTATTGTTTAAAATAGCTTGGTAAATAACCCATTTTTTTTGTAATATGTAAAAATAAAAATGGTTACTGTGGGGTTATCCTTAGTCGCGGACTTTTTTACCGACCTTTTTAAGATATACAATTCCGTAGTACATTAATTTGATCTATCTCGTAAGGTTTAGCCAGCGTTTGCAATGTAAGCGCACAAAAATATGTTTGTTACAAAATTACATTACAAATCTTTGAATTTCTCGGCTTTTCTCTACTATAATATGCATGTATTATAACATATAAACCTTCCTCTTGAATTAAGTATATACTATCTATTGCTGGAATCTGCATTAAAATCCGTTGCGTAGTTTAAAAGAGGGAGCGGGAGCGACTTTGTTTTGTACTATGTAAAGAAGTTAAAAGTTTCAGTAACCTTCCTAGTTGTGAAGTAGAGCAAAAATATATCCTGAAAAAAAAACTGGGGTTTCCATCCTAGTGATATACAAGCACCAGGCACTTGCCTAACCATATTATCTGTGCGTTTATGCTTTCTTGCGCCTTTTTACTTTGCCGTGTTTTCTGGTACTTATTATGTAGGTATAGCTGCACATTGTGTTAGAATCAAAAACTATGCCTTACCTGTGAAAATCCAGAGTAGATAATGCTGCATCAATAGATCCATTAATCGATTGCCCTACAGGCTTACTGTTACTGATT
The DNA here is from genome assembly GCA_914767645.1 of Hydraecia micacea. Lineage (NCBI taxonomy): Eukaryota > Metazoa > Arthropoda > Insecta > Lepidoptera > Noctuidae > Hydraecia > Hydraecia micacea. The sequence goes on along the minus strand of OU611783.1, from coordinate 11,440,776 downwards.
GTGTGATTCATGCTTTCAATACTTTGGTTTTCACCGTCTACCATAAAATACGTCGGCATAAGATCCGAACGAAGGATATCATTCACATTTAATTCACTTTCATACATTTTTGCTTTCACTCCAAAATATCGCACTATGAAAAATATAATTATTTTAAACATGCTGTCTTAAGAAAAATCCGTGTGTTAAGGCATACAGTAAGATAACAAATGTCACACTACGAGTAAGTTGGACAAAAATATTATTCGAGTTATAAAGCGGAAAATAGTCCGCCGACGAGCGTTGAAGTTTAGATATTATCGTCAATGTTCATAACTGCAAGTAAATATGATCTTGGAAGAAGTCATTAAATTTGTATCTAGGCAGGGAGAGCTCACTGGATAGATGAAATCTAGTATCACTGAAGTTTTTATTATGCTTAACGACTGCTAAAATACCTAAGTACGTCTGTATTTTTATTTCATAATTATCACGAACGTCGGATGATTTTTTTCAATATAATATTATTTTAATACTCGTTTACAATGATACACATATCTTAATTGGCTATAATTTCTTGTAAGAAATGACATCTATAGCCGAACTAGGCGACAGCCTGTATTTCGGCTATCAGCGCCAAAACCCTCAAATAACAAACACTGAAAAATGATATTATCTGTAGGGAACACTTATGAAAGCCTTGAGATAGAACAAAGTAAGGTGGTAGATTCTTTGCAAGTTACCACACCACCGCCATTGGTTTGGTGAAAGGTTCACTCTTATTAGACCGCATTTGTATCATGTTTCTTCGAGTAAAGCTACGGTTTACTAAGTTTGCAGAGACCGCCAAAAAGCGTGCGCAATTTACCGTCGAACGTCACTGAAATGCTATTTATAAAGTAGGTAAGTTGGTGTGTCCCTAGACACCGACACTGACACCGTAAAGTCAAAACCCCGGTGCCACCATTTTCATGACAGCCGTCACTGCGGCCGTTATGTGGCGGCCACCGCTGTCTTAGGAAATCGTAGCTTTAGGTACAGACGCCAGCACATCACGCTACTACAATCTGTCAAATTTCTGTAAGTAGTTAATAGATTATCAACTTTATCGTTAAAGCATAAAGTTCAAGGTTGATTGGGAAAATTTGACAGTATCGGGTAGCTTGATGTGCTGGCGTCTGTACCTAGTATTTACTGCGTAAAGGTACGAGTTCGTAGCCGACCGCATACAGCAGCAGACGCCGTGACGTCGCGACATGTTGTACCGACACGTCGTAGCGTCATGTCGCTGCAGTCATGATTCCGAACCCAACTGCGGCGTCCAAATCCAGCGTCGGTGGCAGTACTTATCTGCGGTCGGACGACACGACATCTGCGGTCGTGCGACGTGTAGTCGTGCGACGTGTAGTCGGGCGACGTGTCGCTAGCTGCGGAAGGTATTCCATAGAAATACATACAAATCAGTAGTGTCGTAGCGACACGTCGTTTGCTGCTGCTGTATGCGGTCGGCTACGAACTCGTACCTTTATCTCAATACACTGCGATCACCATTATTTTCCTATCGTGTCGTGCGCTATATTTTTCTGCACTGGTTGTCGGCCCATGTTTAGCAGAGCACTTTCTTAGTTAGATATAAGTAATATGACAGAATCTATTGAGGTCTACCTTATCAATCAATCAATCTTTCTAAGTGTCTAGCTCTTTCCCAACTACGTTGGGATCGGCTTCCAGTCCAGCCGGATGCAGCTGAATACCTACCAGTATTCATGTACTTACCTATTAAATTAAATAAGTACGCATCAGACTTTTAACTAACAACCAACCAAGCCATTGTTACAGAAGACGAACTAGCAAGGGATCGAGGAGGGGGGGGGGGGGGGTGGAGGGGGGGCTCAGGGGATCAGACCGGAATAAATCGTAATTACAACAACAACACTTGAGTACCTAGTCAAAAACAATAATACACAAGAGCCCCTGCACATGTTTTAACAAATTCGTCAATTTCGATATCTTCCATAATAAAATTACCTCGCCTACGCAATAGTGTGTCGACACTAACCCACAGGTACATAATCCATTATAAAGCACCCCAACCCGCCCCCTGTTGCTCTTTAATATCCCTCATGGGTAAAAGGATCCATTGTTGTATTACAAATGTTCGGATGTCATATCAGAGACGTTTGACGTGAGAACAAACCATATTGCCCCACCATTAAAAGCTTTTTATCTGCGGCGGGTAAACAGATTTTGAGAGGGAGTAAAATTAATTGGTTCTAGAACAAATTGATGTTGTTATTTCTTAAGTGCAACCGTGTAGTGTAACTCAATTAATTATGTTGCTAAAGAAAGGCTGCAGAATCTAGATAAATAAATGGGTATGTAAGCTAATGATTTCTTTTTAATTTAAGTAGGCATCTATTCGGCGTATAATCAGCCTATAATATTCTCATTGCTGGGGCACAGCCCTCCTCTCTTCGAGAATGAGGGGGCTGTAATCTTATAATCTACCATGCGGACTAGTGCGGGTTGGTAGATGTCTCGTCTTCTTTGTGTCTAGGACATGTCGGTTTCCTTACGATGTTTTCCTTTACCGTTTTAAGAGCAATGGTGATGAAATTATTTACACAAAGTAAAACGCCTGCCTGGGTTCAAACCAACGACCATACTGGTCGTTGATGGTCGTTGGTTCAAACCCACGACTGACCAATCGTAAGTCGGGGCCGATACCACTGCACCAAGTTGGCGTCTATGCGTAGGATATCATTTGATATAGAAATATACCTACTTATTTGTTTCTAGGTAGGTATTACATGACATACACATACGGTATATGAATGATTAATTATTATTAGATATTATAGTAAACACTTAACAGTAAAAGTACTACCTAGGTATACCTACCTATAGCTATTTTACACAATTAGACAAACCCCAAAGTTGACAGTTAATCTTTATCTTGGCGTTCAGGATACAATGCCAGCTTAGTTGTGCAAAAGCCGGGTTAAGCATTACCAAGTCTCATATATGTATATAAGAGTATATTACTATGCTATTGTAAGCCACTTACTCCTATAGTAGCATTTAGTAAGACTAGTAGTTTAGTATCTATATGATTTCTCAGCGAAGACGCACAGTGGTCACGTGCTGCCTTGCACTCTGCCACGTTTAGGTAGGTTTTGGCGAGACTCCTTTACAGTCTCCCCAGGGATCTGCCCTAACAGGCTTTGCACAGAGGGGGTCTCGGATCGGTCTTTTGAGAGGTAACGGTGGCCCAGTGGAAGACCAGTGGTAACGGCCCTAACTCTCTCATCACATTCTCTCATAACGGTGAAAGAAAACATCGTGAGGAAACCCGCAATGTCTTGAAACAAAAACCCGAAGACATAATATTACATTTGCAAATCCGCACAGGGCCCACGTGGTAGATTACCGCCCACTCCCTCTCGAAGACAGGAGGCTTGTGTGACTTGTGTCCCAGCAGTGAGAACATTATAGGCTGATTGATTATGCTAAGCCAAGGCTTAGCATGGTTGGGCAAGCCCAACCATGCTAAGTTTGTATCTATGCACTATGCATTTATATTTGTTTGTTGGTGAACAGCTTCTGTAGGGAAAAATAATTGTTTACGTCTAAATGATTGTTAGTGTGTGCACTTAAAATCATTTAGACGCAAACAATTACTTTTTTTTACCTAATTTATGCTATAAGTATTTTGTATCGAGCTTTTCTTTTCTTAGTGTTTATCAGTGGAAACTTGTGCTATGGCCTCTAATTTCATAAGTTAGCTGTAAGTTTATAATAAAATAAATAATTTGGTGCCTATCACCTAACTGTATTAATGCTGAGTGCTCGGAGTGCTGCAGAATTTCTCCAACGACGACAAGAAGAATCTGCGGCTTGTAGCGCCATCTACACTTCTCGCCATCGGATTCAGTACCATTCACAGCAACATCACAATATCACACCTGTAATCCCGAAGGATTAAGCGGACGTGTACCATCAAGGCTACACATCAAGCTATACATTTCCAGCTTTAGCTGACCCCGCATTGTATAGGTTTTTCTTACAATCAAAAGTCAGCTTAAACTGGTTATGTATAACTTGATGTGTAGCCGTGTGTACGTAGCATTAGCTCTGATTCGGGCATATAGTTCTAAAATCATGAAAAATAATTACAAATTATTATAAGAAATAAAGCTGAAGATGAAAAATCATGATTTATTTCAATGATTCACTTTCATTTTGTTGTGCTGGACCCATAATAATTTAATTTTACACACCTTGTAGCTAATCTGAAGCCATGGCAATTTTTCAATTTATTTGGCACTAAATGTTATTGCCATCCTTCACACAGAGTAAGCACCCCTTCAAAAAATAAAGTTTTTTTTATGTTTATCTGTCCGAGTCCGATCCCTACATAAAAAAAGATCTGTCATTGGTCTTAATTATGTATGTCTGTGGACTCTGTTCTATCCATAGATATAGAATTTTTGATAGACTGAAAATCTATTGTCTATGGTGTCATATTAAGACGAGAAAACTTAGATTTTTTTTTACAAAAAAATCCCTGTATATTGGTATTTATTCTTATTCTGAGATGTGAAATCATATTATGAATTTGAAATAGTCCTTACAATATAAAAAATGGGCACCAACGGCAACGGTCGGCGTGGTGGAGCGAAAATGCCTGATGTTCGCCGCCCCATGGAAGAAGGAGATTGTGTTAACGACATGGAAAGCCCCGAGCTCGACTTCATCTACGATGATTGCGATACTCAACAAAACGAAATAGCTGAATTATACAGTTACACGGAACATCCAGAGTATCAGCTCAACGTCAAGGCATTTGAAGACATAATGGAAGAGTTCAACTATCCACCTAGTTGGCAAAGACTGACAAATAAACAGCAGCGGACTGTGATAATGAAATTATTGGAGCATCTGGATGTCGCCGTGAGTGAGATACGTATGCGTGCAACTCGCTGTATACTGTACTTAGCCCAGGGATGCTGGGCAGAGATGCAATCGGATGCTGAACAGGCACACTGGGCCCGCGTCAACGTAATGATGCTGTACGACATGGGAACGTTTTCTGCTTTTGTCGAATTACTGAATCTCGAGATTGTTCGGAGCAGTTCTGCAATAGCTTCCAGGAAGCTTGCAGAATCTCTTGCGGACTCTACTAACTTACGAGTTATCCTGTCTGTTCTGTATCTTATCACAGAATACATGAGAACCGAAAAAGACAACCCTGAATCTGAGTTTAAACATTTAGTTAAAAACTTTAAAGAAGAGCTGGGAGCACCATTTGGAGAAGAATTACTACCAGTTAAACTGTTGAGTATGGTGACACATCTTTGTGCAGGTACAACTCCTCACTTTCCTATGAAAAAAGTCCTACTACTTCTGTGGAAAGTGTTACTTGTTTATTTAGGAGGTTCAAAGGAGTTGAAAGAGAGAAAAGCTAGGCTCAGGGAGAAATATGAATTACCAGCTTTATCAGAAGACACAATTGAAATAATAAAAGGTATGAGAGCAAGTTCACCTCCCCCCAGTGCAGCCGATATGCTAGAGAACCAAAATCCTGGACAAAGGAAACTGCTTAAAGAAAATGAAAGGGAAGGAAAGATTCGCAGACACCTTTTCATGAAACAAACCTCACTGGATGAATCTGATGAACAAATATTTGTTGATAAAGAAGAAACTGGAAATGGCTCAGAAGATTACTCAATGGAGTTTCAGTCTATACCCAGTGAGGGTTCACAATCTGAAAATAACCCTAATTGCCCATATTACATGTACTTCAAACAGTTTGACAGCCCACCTCCACCACCCCCGCTACCTAGAAGTCTTCCATGGCAGTCTAAAGTGCGTCAAAAAGATATTGACATGTTTCTTGATAATGTCAGGATCAAGTTTGTTGGGTATTCCCTTCCTGGAGATCGACAAACCATAGCAGGACTACCACAGCCCATACATGAAGGAATAGACATACTAAAGAAACATGTGTATACCAGCCTTTCGGAATTACAAGCAGAAAGAGAACTGGAAATAGCTCGAAGCCCTCTCACAAAAGGAGAAAGGGAGGTTGAAGAAACAGAAGCAGAAGTCTTGTACAAAGCAATGCTGCCTAATTTGCCGCAGTACATGATTGCACTGTTGAAAATTCTTTTAGCAGCAGCACCTACATCAACTGCTAAAACTTACTCTATCAACATTATGGCAGACTTACTACCAGAAGAGATGCCCATGACTGTTCTTCAGTCCCTCAAACTTGGTATTGATGTAAACAGACATAAAGAAATCATAGTTAAAGCAGTCACTGCAATATTGTTACTCCTTTTGAAACATTTAAAATTAAATCATGTATACCAATTTGAGTTTATGTCACAACATCTTGTGTATGCTAATTGTATGCCATTAGTGCTTAAATTCTTTAATCAGAACATTTTGTCTTACGTTGGAGCTAAGAACACAATACCAATATTTGACTTTCCAGCTTGTGTAATTGGAGAACAACCAGAACTGACAAAGGAATGTCTGGATATTGGAGACTCAACCGTTCCTTACTCTTGGAGGAATGTATTCTCGTGCATCAATCTATTGAGGATTTTAAATAAGCTAACTAAATGGAAGAATGCAAGAATCATGATGCTTGTGGTTTTCAAAAGTGCCCCTATACTAAAACGTACATTAAAAGTTAGACATGCTTTAATGCAGTTTTATGTGTTGAAACTACTAAAAATGCAAACTAAGTACTTGGGCAGACAATGGAGGAAAACAAATATGAAAACCATCAGTGCAATATATTCCAAAGTGCGGCACAGGTTGAATGATGACTGGGCCTTTGGCAATGATGTTGATGCAAGACCATGGGACTTCCAAGATGAAGAATGTGCCCTGAGAGTGAGTGTTGATCGCTTCAATAATAGGAGATATGGCACAGGTGGGGAACAAGAAATCGATTTGACACCCCTTGAGACAGATATAAATAGTGTGTTAGAAGCAAATATTGAACTTGATGAAGAGTTTAAAGATAATTATGAGTTGTGGCTTGAACAAGAGGTTTATAACAATGAAATAAACTGGGATGTATTATTGACTGCATGAAATGTTATATTCAAAACCATCTGATTTCATGTAAACCAATTTATGTTTTTGTACAGTTAGTTTATAATTTTTAAATATATCTTATTTCATTCAGATAAATTTCACATCTTTCATAACATGTTTTCTTATAAATCTGTCTAATTATTGTAGTTACTTAAATTAAGTTAACTTAGTATTGTTTTGTATTTAAAATAAAACTATCATGACAGACTCTTTATTGTGTATAAACAGATTACAATTAATATTAACTCGTTGGTAAATTATGAATATGCATTATTTTAGTCAAATTAGACGTAAAATGTGTGTATTTTATTGTAGTTAACAGTTTAGAGCTTGTGGATAATGAATTATAATAAATCATGTATTTAGTAAATAGAACTTACATAAAACAGAACTGAACATAACATTTGATTTGTGAGACAATTTCTGATACCTATAATGAAATTGGAGGATTTGTTAAACTTTTAGTACTTTCAACAACCTACCTACGTATATAAAATAGCTACATTTAAATAAAATTTTATGAAGATATTGGTGTTTTGGATCTGTGCACACATTGAAATGAATGAAATATATACCCAAAATAAAGTACTTATATCTAAACTTCTAATAATAAATATTACTTACCTATTCTTGAAATCTTATTGGTTATATTCTCTAAGCCCTAGGGTAATAAGTAGATAGGAGAGCAGTGTTCATCCTAGGCAGTACTTATTTAGATGCCTGAAAGCTGATTCAAATATCCTAAAACAAAATTCTTACTATGGATAGAATTCAAAATAATATATGGTCGTATGTTCTTGATATGATGGGTAGGTTATTAGAGTATGTTAATCTATGGGGTAGGTTAGGATCAATGACGTATTTATCATTGGTTAGGATAAGCTTTTTTACGTATTTTCTTATTGATGTGAAAGGTAGTCTGCAACTAGCTAGAGAAAGAGATGGTATGTACAGACGCCAGCACATCAACCTACACCTAACTGTCAAATTTTCCCAATCAACATTGAACCTTATGCTTTAGCGATAAAGTTGAAAATCTATTACAGAAATCTGACAGATTGTAGTAGGTTGATGTGCTGGCGTCTGTACATGAGTATGGATACGGCCACCAGTTGCCTAGCGTACTTCGCGATGCAAAAAAGTACTCTGTGGCAATGCAGGAAATGCATATTCCAGCTTTCAGTCTATCAAAAAGTACTCTGTGATTCCAGCCTTGCAAGAGATTTTCAGGATTCAGCGAATTTGAGGCTTGTAGAGCCATCTAGTGTCGAATGTGAACTGTGAACAGGCCTTCATCTTGGTTCGTACTTGTCGCACAGGTGTCGCTGCAATGTAATAAGATTTTATACAAAATAATCATAAAATAATGAACTCCTCGGCCAATGAGATAATTTTCATAATTATTATTTGTGTAGCATTTTTATTTTGTAATCTCTATTGTCCCTGTTTTTAGAAGCCAGCGTTGCTTGATTTTCCATTTTGTTTGTTTTTTTTTTATTTAGCACAGGGCAACTTTCAGTCTATCAAATACTTTTCTATGTCAATGATCAAAAAGTACTCTGTGACTTCTTGGACTTCTGTGAGGGCAAGTGGGCAACCCTGTTAACCTGTTTGTGTCACTGCAACGTCCCACCCGAAACTGTTGTTTTTCTGTAATTTTTAACTAACTTGTAATTTTACAGATTACTTAAATATTGTGATTGATGATGTGCTAATAATAATCAGTAATATAGTCCATTTTCTTGGAATTTATAGCCCAAGATTACTAGAAAGGTAAGTAAAGATTGCTCCCTAACTTCCTGTGGGTCGCGAACTCGACCGTGCATTATTGTATCCTGTATTTTGTGCTATGTGCCTCCAACTATAGTTATTTAAAGCATATTTTCTTATTTATTAGTGTAAATGTTCTAGTGAATGATTTTAGCATCGTCAAAATGGCCGAGTTAGCAGCGTTACTGCAAACCGAGATCCCCGAGGGGCGCAGCCATCTAACAGACAGCCACACGAATCTCGAGCGTGTAGCTGATTACTGCGAAGCTAACTACTTTCAATCTGAGAACAAGAGGCTCGCTCTGGAGAGCACCAAGAACTACACAACGCAATCACTAGCCAGTGTAGCATATCAAATAAATACTTTGGCATACAACTTCCTGCAACTATTGGAGTTGCAAACTATGCAGTTGGCTGAAATGGAAGGCCAAATGAACCATATTGCTCAGACCGTCGCTATTCATAAGGAGAAGGTGGCAAGACGAGAGATTGGAGTGCTTACTGCCAATAAAGTGACCAACAGGCAGTACAAAATCATTGCTCCTGCTAACCCGGAGAAACCTATCAAATATGTGAGAAAGAGTATTGATTATACAGGTATGTATACAGGTGTGTCCTTTATGATTACCTATTATTTATTACCACTTTTCTCCTAGTATTTTAGACAAAGTATGTTTGCTCAACATTAAAATATTTCTTTATCAGCTCTGGACGATATTGGTCATGGTGCTCGCTGGAATGGAGCAACAAGCGGTACTCCCAGAGGCCGGCGGTCAGGCTCTGCCCCGAGTGCGGCTACACTGCCTGCTCCCACAACCAAGCCCCCCACACCACCAGCTGCTGTACGTGCTGCAGCTGCCGCTAACACTGGGACATTGGGGCGTGGCACTCTTGGTAAACTTTCCTTTACTTTAGATAAAAGCATATATCTCCTAAAATACTGATGATACCTATGTAAGTTTTATTCATAAGTATTTTATGAACAGTCCTTATTGTTAGATATTTTATTGCCACAAATTACACAAAACTCTTATCTCTGAATCCTAAACTAGCATAATCTGCCCTTAATGATTCGGATCACACTATTTCTAATAGCTTGCCATAGCAAAACTTCAAACAGAGATATTGTGTGTGTATGTCAAATTATTATTACCTACAGTTTAACAGTCAAGACTAGGTAATGCATGCCATTGCAAATTATTATCAATCTAGAGAGGAAGGTAGTGACTTATCCCTAATTTTAATCCTTTAAATAGGTAAATCGTCCCGTGAGTACCGTACGCCTCCTGCTGTGGCGCCACCTCAAGTGCCCTCTCACTACGCACCAAACTACCCGCGCCGGCCACCAGGGTACTCCACCTTACCTGTAGCACAACCCCAGGTAGTCTTAAAAAAAATGTTTTTTTTTTTAATAAATGTTTTGTTACCCAGGGTTAAGGCTCAGATCTGGATAAATACCCATGTATTTTTTTCTATATGTATACTTTCTAAGTTTATCTTGGACGTCACTGACATTGGTGAATGAAAATATTGTGAAGAGACCTAGACTTATAATTAATACAATTGCCAACCTGCCTCGAGCAAGTGTGGTGGTTTATGCTTATGCCTGCTCTGATTAGAAAAGTTGTTTGCCCTGCAGTGGGACAGTAATAATCTGTTATTATTATTATAAATCACCTTGCATTATAATTTATCCTTACCTAAAAATATACTTTTGTTCCAGGTGGGAATGGTACATCCAAATCAGCATCAAGCTACTTCCAACTACTCACAGCAAGACTTGCATTCCAGCATGCCACGTTAGTATTATAACTTGTTTACATCTTCCCCCCAACAATTACCTAATACTTGTAGCCCACAAACTTTACAATTTCACTCCATGATCCATCTTATAACTAACGAATTGTTATGATTTCAGCACCACCGTCTCCTTTGATCGGATCTGATGGTGAACACAGTCAACATTCCATGAGTCTGCCTGGACAGGTTTGTATTGTTTATTTGTAAAATTCTATTCTAATACATCTGTTATAACAGCTTTTGTACTTCCATCACATTGAGTATGACTGCCTGTGCCTCTTATGACGTCAGTAATAATGTGTCTTAACCTCATTTCTCACTATCTTACTTGTCTTATAATTTATTACCCAATGTGAAGCAAGTACAAAAAAAAAACATTTCAAATGCTGCTTAATTTACTGAAATTTCTTTTGACTAGATTCAATAGCCCAACATCAGCGATTGGGAAGTCGTGAGTTCAAATCCTACCCCAATGAACCATCCTAGTGATCCCACTTTTAGTACCAACATTGAATACAGTGTTATGGCTGAAACCTGAAATAAGGCTATACCTAAGGCTCCTTTACATAAGAGTTTTCCCGCCTCGTAACTTTTAGACAAAATACTTCTGACAATGAGCCTTAATCTGAACACTATGAGTGCGAGAATCGCGTGACGAGTAAAACAAATTCTCGCTACGAAACAGGCGAGGAACTCTCCGTGTATTTGACCTACAAAGCTGGTTAGAACAAAGTGTAGCTTGTGTGTCATAAAATGCATGACCGACCCATTACCGTCCATTGTATAAATGGTTGACCCAATTTCGCTGTTGTCATGTGATCATGTCAACCTTACAAACCTATGGATGGAGTTTTGTTGTTGACCCTAATCCAATCGAGTTGGTTTATCGACAAGTGCTCCTAGTTCTATCCGGCTGTCTGGGTATAGTCTCACTTCAACTTTTCGCTGTAACAAACATTATACTTTGGCTATTTTTTTGTGGAAGAGCATTGACAGTCCGAAGCTTGTATGATTGTTATCAAAAGGTATTGTTTGCGTCGAATTAGGTCCAGCTAAGCAATACTGGCACGTCTCTGGATAAAAAATCTGTTTGGAACGCTTCTTTTAATCAACACATAAAAGACAGGTTTTTATTTTTTTAATACTGTTGAACAATACCAAACTGTCAGAGCTCATCCCATAATAACCGGGGTATACCATTAGACGTTAACACCATTATTAGCATGTGCGACAATTACAGCGTGCGTCGTCGTCTTCGGCGGGAGGAGGTTCCATCCGCGGCGGTTCTGTGTCACCCCCGCTGCCGCCTCCACCAATGGATGATGAGCTGGCGCACGAAGGCTTCGGCAGACCTCACCATATGAATGTATGATATTATGTTGATTTTTATCTACTACTTGACTCGTTTTTAATGGGCTAGATTTTTGATGACAAAAGAGCTAGCTCAAAGCCAACAATTCCTTGCTACCAGCTACAGTCCAATCACTGGACAATACCTGTCTTTTAAGGTTGGGCTAGTATTCATTGTCAGGCTTTTTGTTCCATTCAGGTGAGATTGATATTTTGGCAAGCTAGATATTGAGACATATATTATTGAAACATGATTGTTGTATCGTAACTCATTATTTCTTGTTTGTTTACAATTTTAGAACAAGATGGGTACTCTGTCTCCATACACAAACGCAGTTCCTGCAATAGTACCAGATGAGGAAGATTTACCTGGATGGGTGCCCAAGAACTACATTGAAAAAGGTAATATAGATTTTATTCACTACCTTCTGACCGCGGCTTCGCCGGCCTGGATGTTGGAAATTCGTGGGGTTTTTTGCGCAAATCCCTATTTATTTTTCTAAAATAAAAGTAGCCTGTTTTTCCTTATGACATCAGCTTATTTTATTGCTTTAGTTGTGGCGATATACGATTATTACGCGGACAAAGAAGACGAGTTATCATTCCAAGAGAGTGCCGTGATCTACGTGTTGAAAAAGAACGATGATGGCTGGTGGGAAGGCGTCATGGACGGTGTGACGGGTCTCTTCCCAGGGAACTATGTGGAGCCTTGCGTTTAAATAAGCGGCATACCATAATAACTGTACCTGTACTCATTCTACTATCAAAATATAACGTGGTTCTGGTTTGAACACACAACAATATTCGACGAAGCTAATTAGCAGTAGGTAGCTAAATAAAATATTGTGCATACAATGACGTGATAACATATCAAGCCATTGTTCACGCTTATTGTTCTTTGGCCGTGTTACGTGTGTACAAGGAATGAAGGAAGTCAACCGTAAGGGTGGTTACACATCTGACGGAAGCTGCGTCACATATCGTCGGTCGCGTTAGGCCAGAACGGACGAGTATATAATAAAAAAACCAACCTTACACAGTCAACCGATGCCGATGATGCGTTAGTGGGTCGAGCGAATAAATAGACGCGGTCGAACTCACGCCCGACACTGTCAGATGTGCAACCTAGACAAGCGATTTTATAAATTATAAATAAAGAAAACCTAGACAAGCGATTTAATCCCATCGTCATTTATATAAAAACAATAGTGAGTAGCGGGATGTACCCGGTTATAAATGATAATGTAAATGCAAACAGCATGAATTCTGTAGATATTTGGAGTTACTGAAGTTTTAAAATCATGTCAATAATAATTTTATGGTATGATTTATATTCCAAATGAATATCCATTGATGCTATTTAAGATTTATTATACTCGTAATATTCAATTGTACGTAAAAACATTTTATTATTTTAGCAATATTATTTTTAAGAATATTATGTAGTAATAATTAGAATTATTAATAAGATATAGCACCTACATGGATTAAAGTTTACCTATCCTTTGTTATAGAATGAAAAGAACCCTTTTGTAAAATAATTCAATTACTTACATAAAATAAAGATTTATAACAGTATTTGCATGTTGTTTCTTTGATGTTTAATATCGACTCCGACGTCGGTCCATATGAATAATCCCCTAACATACTTCACAGTTACACTACTTGGCAAATATTACAGGAGAGCTTCAGTTTCAAAAATTTGCAACTCCGTCGCACTTTGGGCGGAAGGGGTAGTACTTTTTAATGAAATTAGGCCGAAATAGGTTCAGTAAGAAGCAGGTGCAGGCCCGTTTACATATCTATACTTGAATAACACAATTATAAAAAAGCTGTGGAGTTCGTTTGTTTGAACGCGCTAACCTCTTGAAACTACCAGTCGGATTTGGAGAATTCTTAACATCACGCTACGACCCTTAGGAGTAATATGAAAAAAAGTCTGAAAGATCGGTAAGCGAATATGAAGTAAAGAGCAGGCGGGCGATGTGATGCGACGCGGTGGTTTTATGATGAGTTTTATAAAAATGTGGAAGTAGCGGTATACGAATTTGTGAGGTTGGAACCACAACTAAGGGAGAGCAACTTAGTTGCCCAGAAACTTTTTAGCCTCTGTCGCTGTCTCCTCGCCAAGATTTGGACGACAGCAACGCTACTTTTTTGTTGAATTTTCGGTTGACCGGCAACTGGCTAGCTGGCAACTTATGCCGCCGTGCGCGCACTTGCAATGCAACCAATAGACGGGCGACAGTTGTGTCCAAACCAGCGGACAAAAATATCTCCCAGCTATCGCGTCGCTACATGCGCGCACTTTCATACAAAGTACAAACCCGTAGACTTGATGTGAGACAAATTAGTTGCGGAGGCAAAAGTTGCTCATGGGCGCCCTCCCTAAAAAGTAAAAAATCGCTGGCATAAAACGAAAATACAAAACCTAAGACAGACTTCCGAAATTAAAGTTATTTTTCACTTTGTTACTAGTGCTTTATTTGAAAGCCGGTTTTTTTATAAGAAAATTTTTGGGACACATTGATTGATTGAGTTTGCCGATTGAAAAGGAGCACAAATGCTGTTATTGTATGGACAAACCGTCGAACGCCGTCGATCAGTGTCCCGACCATAAAGTTAAATTTGTCAATTTCGACTTATTTTTGTTACTAAACGATAATATTGGGTGGCCTGAAGGTCTCGACAACAAAACGTGCAATGGATCTAGATCTACTACTTAGATGATTGTAAGTAGGGACCGACGACATTCGGAGGGAGTTCAACTTACACTGAAAAAAAACTTTGTTTATCATTTGTGAATCTTTATTGCATTTAAATGCACAGAAATACTTAAATCTAGTCCAATAAAAGCACTAGAATGCTTTTATCCACTACTACAATAAGAAATGTCACACACCGAGATACAAAATAATTTTGGTGAAATCACATTAACACTGAAAATTCGACTTAACATCAGTACGTTTTTGTCGGACTAGGGAATTGTCTGAATATTCAATCATGATAATGTAAAGCCTTGTACGGACTAAGCGCTCTAATGTACGCGTAATCTAGGTACGTTGAATACGCGTACAGGTGTAGTTGCAAGTTGTAGTAGCAAATTGTATACGATTGTATACGCGTACGGCAGGTACGGACTATCGTTCCTGTGTACGCGTAACCGACTACGCGTACATTGAAACGCTTAGTCCGTACAAGCTTTAACAATATTGTTTTCATTTCTCATACTCGGAAAGTAGTGTTTGTTTGATCCGAATAGCGGGTGGAAGACGCTGCTTCCCACCACAGGGCGGGAAAGACTCATAGTAATTACTTCCCTCTTTAGGGTGGGAATGAATTTTAAAAATAGAACTGTAGTCAGCTACGAAATGTTTTACATACATTAAGAAAAATAGAAAAATGCTGCAGTCTTGTGAGTGTATAAACAGCCAGTGTGAATTTAAAAAAATACCTATTAAGTGGAACGGCCCGCGGCGATGACGCGGTATGTTCCATATTTAAAATAGTACACAAATTGTTCTAACATCTCAATTCATTTTAAATAGGTACCTACTATTCATGTTATTATTATCAATAAATATTTTAGAAAAACTACTATTTTTTACTTTCCTTATATTCGAAATGAAAAGTAGAGTGTTTAACACGGGTGAAAGTCATCAATTCCTACTCGGACTATAGCCGCCCTCGCTGCGCTCGGGCGTCTAAATGCCTCTTATGGGAATTGATTCCTTTCGACCCTCGTATAACAATCTACTATTTTCCCTGCCATTTTATTAGTCAAATGGAATAACTAAATACTTAACAACTTCTTAAAAAAATATAATTCTAGATGTATTTAGATACACGCGATGTTATATTATATTAACATTACAATCAATTTACTGAATGCCATAATAAGAGCTTGTAACGGTGGTATTCAACCTGCCTGGTCCGCTATACAACTATTACGGCCAAGATTTTTAGGCCCCGAAATTATAAAACTCGCCGGAATTAGTGGTGGATTGATCAGATAACAACCAAGGTCACAAATTTTATAAGCACAGTAGTAAAAAACCACGATCGCTTAGTCATCAAAAAAACCTTCGATCCTCATACAAATGTAATTAATTATATAATCATAGATGCAGGTCAAAAAATAGGTTGAATATAGCCATGTACAGACGCCAGCACATCAAGCTACCCGAAACTGTCAAATTTTCCCAATCAACCTTATACTGTAGCGATAAAGTTGAAAATCTATTTTAAAAAATGTACAGATTGTAGTAGCTTGATGTCCTGGCGTCTGCACCTAGTTTATTTCTACTGAAGTGGTTTGGAAGAACACATAAATACAGGATAGACAATGTTCTGACCCTAGTAAACCAGTATACAGGGTGGCAGGAACATCGACGCGCAACCTGTTACCTTGGATTCAGTACACGATTCTGAAACACGTTGAAATTTTTCGTCGATAAAAAAAATCGTTGTTACATACATTTTGACCACGTACTTTTTTATGAAACAGCAGATAGTTTACTTATGGAATCATGTACTAAATTCATGGTTATAGTTTGTGTCTATGTCCCTGCCACTGTTTTGTATTATTATAGGTACAAGGACTAGGTTATTAAAATTGAATTTATGTATTTCAACTTTATTGCTACAGTCACAGAATCAATAATTATAATATAAGACAGAGTATACTAAACATGACACAACTATTGAAAGAAGTTTCACTCTATTGAATGTTAAAATTTTACATATGTACGTAGTTCTGTTGAGAAAAATGTTGATAACTCAGACACACCCATAAGATCCAACATTTTCATGCTACTTTACTTAATTGCTATTCCTTATCATCTAGATCCATATTCTCTGCTGTGGAAATTTCACTTTCTTCTTTTTCTTTCATGTCTGTTTCAGGTATTTCTTTTTTGTCCTCAACCTCGGCTTTCCCCTCGATTTTTTGTGCAGGCTCGGTGGTGACAGTAGGTTCCTTTACTTCTTTCTTTTCTTGTTTTTCAATAGGCGTCGGTGTTTCTTTTTTAGTTTCCTTTTCTTTTGTGCTTCTGTAAATAACAGTTGACATACATGAGTTAAAAGGTTTGATTACTTTAAGGTATAACCTAAAATACTTATTATAAATAAATAAATTGTTTTATTGACATGTAACATCTTCAAATAACATCATGACTAGTTAGGTGGTACCTGTGTACAGGTGTCTTCACCCATTTTTGGAACATTAACAATTTATGCAATAAAACAAAATTAAAATATAATACTAATTGAATTCATATAACTTACTGTGTTGGGCCATTGACAATTTCCACAACATCGTCGTCTTCATATTTTATATTGACTACCGCCTCTACTTTAGACTGGATGCTCTTCAAAGCTGAATGGAATATTTTCGAGCTAGCCTGAAAGTTAAAACAAAACAATAAGTAGCAAGAAAGTTAATATTGGGCAGTTTTTTTTTGTATAATACAGATTTTAACCACAAAAACGGTCATTATGCAACTTTTTATTCAAAACGCGTAAACTTGACAATCCCATTTTATGTCCAAGCAATCATTGTTTTTCCAAGGTTGTCTGGAAGAAATCGTAGAAAACGATAAGGTCCATTGTATGTTTTATTGTTTTTTTTTTGTAATGTATTATCCTGGTGTACAATAAAGTATATATAAATAAATAAAGCCTTAGTTGCTGGACTCTGGAAATTTATGTGCAGTTTTGGACTAGTTAGATTGTTGATTATTGCACATACCGTGAGCGAGGCGATCCTAGCACGAGCGGCGGTGAGGCTGGCGCTGAGGTCGGACACCTGCGTCTGCGCGCCGCGCTCGGCCTGCTGCGTGCTGGCGGCGGCGGCGCGCGCGGCTCGCAGTGCAGCCCGCGTGCTCTCCAGCGCGGCTTCCAGGCGCGCGCGACCCGCCGCGCTGCGCGCCTCCGCCTTCACTAACGCACCCACGTCCACTAAGCGGGACTTGAACATCACCATGCCTGTAATGAAAAAACAAATACATGTAAGATCATATTTTATTCAGATCAGACTAACTCGTCGATCGTACGTGCAAAGTCCTAGATTAGATTCCTCCTCTTCTCCTACTAGTCTCAAGAAATTCTCAGTAGAAGCTTACAGTCTGATCACTGAGAATACATTCCCTAGTACCTATAAAATGGGACTTCAGAACCGACTGAAATGTGGGTATACTAATACCTCTGCTTACCATTTCAAGGATTTTACTATTAGTTCCATGGTCTAACATGAGTTTTTAAATAGGACAAGACAACAAATTAAAATGTTACCTGAGTCACTGACGTCCTTTGTTTCACTGGACTGCGCTCCGGAGTCGTCATCAGATGCATTGAAAATTGGTAGCAAGTTTCGGTTGCCTGCTGCGATTGTTTCTTCTAATTCGGCAATCTATATAACAATAACATATTGCTCAGTTATCTGAGGTAGAGGTAAGTATTGAGTAAATTTAAATTTGTTCCTATCAAGTTAGCGAGGTGATTCACTTTCAAATTAATTACTTACATGTGTTGGCACTTCACTGCCCATGATTATACTGCTGTCTAGAGGCAAGTCTTGTATCGCTTCTGGTGAACCCGATGCGACGTCTCTGATGGTTTGGATCAGTGTCCTAAAAATAAAAATAATATTTTAAATTATAGCCTATACCAGTATGGACAGTCTAGTCAAAAGGGTAAGTACTGCCTTTTTTAAGGTATTTGGCTTATTAAAAAGAGCAAATGATGTGTTTATCTTATCAGTATTGTCTTCTTATGAAACCAAAAACTTAATCTAAGTTTACATTTTAAGAGACAATCTGTTTTCGTGAGAGAAGGCATATTATATGAGACACATTTACATACTCAGGCTATAATGTTCCCACTGCTGGGACACAGGCGTCCTCTCTGTGAGAGGGGGTGGGCCATAATCTACCACGCGGGCCTAGTGCGGGTTGGTAGATGTCACATGTCTTCGAATTTTTGGTTCTAGGACATGCCACTTTCCTCACGATGATTTCCTTCACCGTTTTGAGAGCAGTGGTGATGATATAATTTACATAAAGTAAAGCGCCTGACTGGGTTCAAACCTACGACCTACAACTCGTAAGCCGCGGCCGTGACCACTGGGCCACCACTGCTCTCTTTTATCTTTTCGTTTTTTTTGAGACCTTTACTGCAGTGAGAGAGTATGTAAATGGTTGAAGAAAAAAGATACATTTCAAAAAGGCAACTTACTTGTAATTAAACATCTCCTTGATGCACACCTTCTCGAGCACAGCTCTGATTTGTGAGCGAGACAGCTGTAGTCCGAGGCTCATGAACAAGTTCTGCAGATCTTTCTTAGTCATGCTGCCGCCGCGCGAAGTGTCGAAGTAGACGAGTGACAGTAGGAGGTACGGGTCGGGGGGTAGTTCAACGCCGCGGCTGCGACGCTTGGGCGAGCCACTGCGTTCATCGTCACTGGGACTCTCCTGCTTCACAAAAAGGTGGAGGGTCAAGAAAAGGCTTCAACAAGGTGTACGCCATCTTATTCTATCTATATGCCTACTGTTTTTATACCTTTCCTGTGGCAAGAGTATTATTTTCAGGGATTTGATGTTTTTTTAAATCAAAGCACGGTGTAATTAGGGCTACTATGAACAATCCATTTTTTTTAACATAATGTGAAATAAACTTGATTCTATAGTGCCTATTTTTTAACTGACTGCAAAATTACAATAATACTAAACCTTTATTTCAGACCGCAGAGAATCCATACAGTAGTGTAAGTCAAGAAAACTTGAAGTAATAAAAATATACCATAACCTACCTTCCTATCTCGCCTCCGGGAATCTCTCTTATCGTCGCGTCTATCTTCTCTTTTCTCATCCCTCTTATCCTCTCGTTTCTCTTCTTTCTTTTCGTCTTTCTTCTCCTCTACTTTCTTTTCAGCCTTATCTTCTTCTTTCTTTTCTTTAATCTCTTCTGCTTTTTCAGGTAATGTGTATAGTGTCTTGTAAATGTAGAAGCCGAAGTCCCGCATTAGCATCTCGTTGAATAGCTCGGCGAACACGAATAACTGTGGCAGACAAAGGTTTTCAAGTTTTAAGTCACATAATTATTACCATCTACATAAATAATAACAGAACTTGAAACATATTTTCAATATTCGGTAGTGGAAAGGCTAATTATAGCCTTTCTATTACCGAATATTAAGTAAGTAAGTTTACAAGTAAGGCTAAAGTAAGGTTCTAGACAAATTGTTTTGGGTTCATTATATAAAAATGAACCAGAAGTTTTCGTCATATTGATCATATTAGAACGTGGAATACCGCTGGGCGGATATAGATAAAACAACACCTGAGCTACTAATCTAAAACATGTATATATAATCAGCCTATAATGTTCCCACTGGTGGGAAACAGGCCTCTGTGAGAGGCTGTGGGCCGTATCCCCCACACAAGCTCAGTGCAGGTTGATAGATGCCACATGTCTTCGAATTTTTGATTCTAGGACATGCTGGTTTCATCACAATGTTGTCTTTCACGGTTTTGAACATGACGTGCTGAACAAGACATGCATATTTAGCTAAATACATATTTAAACAAACCTCAAAGCTATGTTCTTTGTTGTCAGTGATACGATAGTCTAACAACAGCGAAAGCGTGGCCACATTGCAGTTAAATTTGCCACCCTTTGCAGCATTGGACGGGTGCACCAAAATGTGAGGGGTGGGTGGAATCTCGTAGCGAGTTTTACGTAACTGCTTTTCTTTCTCGAGCTGTTAAATAAAAGAACTTGGTGAGTTGGTTGTTGAAATTAATAAAAGTATGTCACACTGAACAGCTATAACTATAACATCATAGCTACAGCTACTACATCTTTCAATGTGGGAAATATTGTAATACTTAAGAGTGCATACACACAAGCGGCATGCATCAGCGTCAGAGGTAACTGCAACCATCGACGCGTCGACACGGTGGCTGCAGTTACAATGTGCCGCTCATGTGTTCCACTTGTTACAAAATTTATTTGAATATAATGCCAACAAAAGGCAATGGAATGAATTCAGTACATTTTTTATGGCTACCAACTGGCTGAGTAATATTGAAGGAAAGAACATGAAATAGTACATACCTTTCTTTTCTCCTCTTCAATTTCTTTTTCGGTTTTCTTTTCTTCAACCTTTTCTTCTTTCTTTTCAACTTTATCAGTTTTAGTTTCAGGTTTCTTCTCTTCCTCCTCATCTTTAATTTCAATCTTTTCCTCTTCCTGAGGCTCAGGCTTTTTCTCTGGTTCTTGCTCATCTTCTTCAAGTTCCATTACATCATCCCCTTTCTTATCCTCTGAAGCCTCTTCGGTTTTCAATAATTTTGATAGACGAGACACAAGCTGAGATCTCAGTCCTGATGAAAAGTATTTAAAGTTCAGTTGCATATTGTTTTTATGCAACACAAAAGTGTTCTGCTAATGTGTACTAAGCAATTTTAAGTTCACAATTACAGTAATAACAATCTACTATATTACCTTTACAACTCACGTTACGCGCGCGTAGCTCTTGTCTTAACTGTTCAACTTTAATAGTTTTAAGATCTATTTTCGAATAATGTGTTGGTTCTGGCTTATCGTCATCATCGTCATTCTCATCAATTGTTATGGTGGTACTATCCAAATCTTTTTCCTGAAAATTTTACAATCATATTAGTATTTTTGTCAGGTTTACAACAAAAACTCAGGGTTTAGGTCAACTTAATCAAGCTGAGTTTAATTTTTATGATTTTACTTTAGATTAGAATATCAAAAGAGGATATTTTTAATGTCATTCTGTGAAGAGTAAGAAAGTAGTGATTATAATATTATCTATTTCCAGGCGACGTCAGCATGGCAACAACACACTTGTCGTAGGCAGCACTGGCACGTTGCTCTTCCAACATTTTAGTAGCGAGCAGCCGGAATCTTAACTAAACAAAACTGGGAACAAACAATTTGCGATTTGTCCGCCGCAGAAGTGTCGGCCGCTGCCGCCACTTGCTGCTCGGGCTTGCTGGACGCCGGGTGATCGCCGTCGAGTTTTCTGATGGCCACGTCGCAGGCTGCCTTATACTGCTCCTGTACGTTGTTCCAGTCGATACGCGACGGTTGCGCCGACCACACGTCCGGCAGGAACAACACCACGCACTCGAGCCGCGACTTGCCGCCGCTGCCCTCGCGCCAGTAGTAAAACTCCACCATTCGGTACCTGCATGGGTAATACAGTTATAGTGGTATACTCACAGCGCATCGCGCGCGCCGCCCACCCGACTGCAGACATGGAAACGACACATCCGCTACGAGAGTAAAACAAACTGCTGTTTTGGTACGTGGTACATCGAGTCTGCATCCAATGAGTTGCGCCATCCACGATGTACTAACGCCTCCATACTCTCACTTAAGGAATGTGTGTACCATGACTAATATAAGGTACGACGGTGGGTTAAAGCTTCTTCTGTCTGTTGGTCACTTGCCAAACAGTCGGTAGGGTTTCACTTTATAATACTGCACCAACTATGTCCAAAAACCCAGAAGAACCTCCAGCCCATCATATAATTCTACTCAGATAAAATACCAGCATAGCAGTGCCTTTAGTTGACCTAACAAATGAGGGTAGGACACTTACCATTGAGTGCAGGAAGTTAAATCCACACCTGTAAGGGCCTTACAAGTGCGTATTGCGGTCTTAACCAAAACCTTTGGATCTGACTGAGGATTTTCACCATCTAAGGAAGGGCTCCAAGGTCCACCTATAGCAAAATTTTCACCACCTTTTCCTTTCTGGCCCACAAGGAACTTGATCAGTCTGGTTGGATGAAGTGGATTTTTATTGGAGTTGGAGCGTTTATCCCTTTCATCAACTTTTGTAAGTCCACATTTTTGATATAGTACTTCCAATGTTGGCATGCTGATTAACATCACCTAAAAAGTATCATTCAATGTTTATTACTGGGTTAAATTACATTAGCGAAACTCTGCAGACATGATGGGTTATGATATCTCAATGCAGATATAACTATGCAATGAACTCAAACTAAGATAGAAAACTTTAAACAAATATCAATGAAAAATCATTGTTTTATTAACAAATCAAAGAGCAAATCCTTTTAGAGACTGCAAAAATAAGCAGAAAAATAATCAACATTATGATTACCTTGGCTGAAAACCTATAATCTGCATCTGGTGGTTCTAGAACTGCATCATTGACAATGGGGTTCTCCACTTCTTTGTTCATTATATGATAAGCACATGGGTTGTTGATGGAAAATGGTGTCTGTGGCGGGAATGTTTCGCCCCATTTTACTTGCGCATTGAAGAAGTCAGACGGCACATACAAGTTTGTATATCTTTGTGACAAAGCAGGCACATCCATTTTTTGTCTAAAAATAGTAAAAAAAAAACATTTAGTATAAATGTGTTATATTACATTTATAAATAAAGACATTAGTAAGGTTGCTTAGATTTATACCAACAACTTACATATCAAGTGGCATCCTAGGTACTCGGACCACATATTTGATGGGCGATGGTTGGTGTACAATGGGGCGTTTGCGCGGAGGAGAGTCGCGGCGGCTGCGGCTGTCACGACGATCACGTGAGCGGGAGCGAGTCCTTGATCGTGACCTCTTTTGTGGAAACTAGACAAACAAAATCAAGTTTTTCTTTATTTATGCAACTTTTGTGAGACGGTCAGTAGCATTAAGGCATTGCTGGCCTTCCTTGAGGTGCTGGGGTGGATTGAATAATCGATTTTCCCACCCCTACGCAAAATACGCGCGCGCGCTGTGGAGTTGTGGACACCAGCCTGTATTACCTATTATGTAACTTTTGCCACATTCATGTTAGAAGTTTATGTAACTGCAACGGAAACATGCATTTGCTCTTGGATGTATGATCAATGTTCGCAACATAATGAGAATGAGACCTTTTTTAGCTAAATTGACACTAAATACTAAAGGAATTCAGAAAACATTATTATTTTGTCTTTAGAAAGTTATTTACATACTTGTTTCCTATATCAAGATTTCAAAAACATCACAAACATGCAAAGCACAATAATTTTGATTTTATACAGGCTGGGCAAAAAATCGTGGATCAAACGAAACAGGGCGATAGTTGAGTGATACTTTTTTTTTTTTTACTGCAAATAACCCTAACCATTGCCCTGTTTCGTTTGATCCACGATTTTTTGCCCACCTGTATAAACCACTGTCTTAGTATCAGTAATAAGGACAATAATACTGTTTTTCTTAAGATGTTTATCCTCTATATTTCACTTTACTCAGAATACATTGCTTATTATTTTTGGTCTAACTGTTATTGCATTTGATTATGCAAGTTAGTTCTAAAGGTCATTATACAGGCTGGGCAAAAAATCGTGGATCAAACGAAACAGGGCGATAGTTGAGTGATACTTTTTTTTTTTTTACTGCAAATAACCCTAACCATTGCCCTGTTTCGTTTGATCCACGATTTTTTGCCCACCTGTATAAACCACTGTCTTAGTATCAGTAATAAGGACAATAATACTGTTTTTCTTAAGATGTTTATCCTCTATATTTCACTTTACTCAGAATACATTGCTTATTATTTTTGGTCTAACTGTTATTGCATTTGATTATGCAAGTTAGTTCTAAAGGTCAAGGGAATAATTGTGTTATTTCAGCTAAGCGCACATTGTGTTTAACCTTTTAAGCGCTTGGCTAAATATTCATTGCCATGCCCCTAGCGCCCGGCTACAAATCGATAAAATAATAATAAATAAGGAGGAGAAATCGTTGTATTGATAAAAAAATAGTCAAAAAAAGATTTTAATGTTTTATTTTAAATTTAAATCAGCTATAAATTAACAACCCTAATCTAATTTAAATAGAACGAAAAAATCATGCATGTTCTCTGTCGCAGAAATACGACACGAGCGGTAGGGGCACGGAAATGTGTTGCATTTATGTGACAGTTAAAAGGTTAATTCTTTTCAAAACATAATTCCTGATTGATTTTTTCTCATCTCATAGTAAATAAGTAAGGGTATAAGGTTACACAACACCTGTGTGTCACCATTATTGCAATAAAAGGAAAATCTTACCCTATCATCCCTGCGAGGGGGGCGATCATCACGGCGCGATGGTAATGATTTTTTGTTAGCCGGAGGTGGCACAGCATTGTAATTATTACTCTTTGAATTTGGATTATTTGATTTCTGGTTAGGACCAGTTTTAGGAAGAACTTGGACGCGAGTTGCATTCCATTTAAAAGGCATATTAGGATTATAAGTAGCTTCAACAAGTACTCTGTCGTTAACTTTAGGGATGATACCCTTGGCGCATACTGATGTTTGGTAAAATACATCATGATCAACAAAACCAAAATCATTGTGTGTTTTGGTTACGGTGCCGGTAAACACACGTTGGTCAGTGTTGTTTGATGATTGATTCGATTGCGAGTTCTGATACATCCCCGGGTTCATAGCTCGAGGTGTAGGGTACGCCACAACGTTACCAGGATACATCTGACCTTGGGTCATTTGGTTCATCGGCATTTGTCCGGCCATTGGCATTGCCATGCCGCTTTGTGCTTGCATCATACTAGGATTAAAAACAGCCTGTGTTTGTTGGAACTGCATCATCCCTTGTTGAGTCATCATTGCATTTGGATCCATGATTTGCGGATTCATGCCGGTCATGTTTGTGTTCACGTTTGACCGGGCCCATGGCGGATTTTTTGGACCACTTCCTGATTGCATACTACAACTTGTAACGTAGATCACAACATAAACACACAAATTAAATTACTTTCTCTCTTATTCGCACACGATCTCGCAGTAGACCACTCTTTTTATCAACAAATTCACTTTGTATTGAGTACCACACAAATTCGCAATTACCAATAAATGGCGGAACTCGGCGGAAGCCCGAAACTGCCCGGAAGGTAAGCTATCGGGGAGCAGAGACAAAATAGAACTGCACAGCTATTCACAACCGTTCGATCTATATTATACTGTAGTCTTTGCGTTCAATTCAATTCACTTAGACGTACTATTCGATTGTTAAGCCCTGGGGGCTTACCACCAGCTCTTATAGCAGGGCAGAAGTTGAACTGCATTGCGTTTTTGTACTATAACGTCATATTAGCAGGCCTGCAGTAGGCCTGCTACGTTGACGTTTACAAATACTGTTCACTGCTGTTCACCTTGTTTTTTGTATAGAATTTCATACCATGACAGCAGCAAAACGACTAATTGAACGCCTGTAATGTCAAAATAACCCGTCTTGAATAAGTTACTACTAGAGCAACTTATTCAACATTGTTTTGTAATTCAGTGCCCAATATACAACACTGATTTTTATTATAAGCTCTAATTTTGTAGATGTGTGACGAGCACGAAATATTTGAAGAGTGAATATCGAAAAGAAAAAAGAAGAAGAGAAAAAAGAAGGAAATAAATAACCCTTTTGAAATAAATAAAGGGAATTTATGAATTAATGTTTTTCTTATTTGACCTAGTACTAAAAATAAAATAATAGTGATCACACATAGTAATTAAGTACCTAACTAATGCAATCAGTGTACTGGCCCCTATGCTGTTTAACATCTACCTACACTAATGGTCAACCGGTGAGCCTAAACACAATCCGCTTTCTGTACGCAGACGACCTGGCATTAACTTGCCAAGCCAATGACTTTGAGGAGATTGAAAACAACCTTTCTAGCGCCCTCTCAGATCTCGGCCATTATTATGCTGAGAACGCCCTGAAACCAAATCCCTCTAAAACGCAGTCTTGCGCATTGCACCTTCGTAACAGAAAAGCGGGTCGAACACTGAATATCTCATGGCAAGGGGTTCCAATCATCCACAGTACTCACCCAAAGTATCTTGGCATCACTTTGGATAGGTCCCCTAACTTCCGGAGAAACTGCGAAAAACAGAAAGTGCATCCAGAAATCACTTACTCCGTCGCCTAACATCCACCAGATGGGGCGCATCTGCTCAAGTCCAGCGAACAACTGGAATGGCGCTTTGTGTCTCCGCAGGCTTGTCCAGTATGGGACCAATCAGCCCACGCTAAGTTAGTGGATACAGCTCTAAATGAGACATTAATGATTATTACTGGTTGCTTAAAACCGACCCCGTTGCGATTGCTGTATCCACTGACTGGCATCGCGCTTCCAGAATTTCGCAGGACAGAGCCAGCCGCATCGAAAGGGCGAAGCTACACGCTACCCACGCCACTCACTCAATGCACAATTTTAATTCAGTCACAGTGGCTTAAAAGCCGCATGTTTATGTACAGACGCCAGCACATCAACCTACACCTAACTGTCAAATTTTCCCAATCAACATTGAACCTTATACTTTAGCGATAAAGTTGAAAATCTATTACAGAAATCTGACAGATTGTAGTAGGTTGATGTGCTGGCGTCTGTACCCTAGATGTGATTATAGTGGTACCGTAATAATAGTTAAACTTCGTCTAACGGGAATACCTACTGAGAAATACGATCATACCTCCCGTATTATTATTAAACTCTTTGGATCACACCCTAAAACAAACTAAAAGAGCTATCGTTTAGTGAGTAGTTCGGTCTCGGTTTTATAATTTAGTAAAATAGTGCACTGTTCAGTAATAAATAAGTAGTAGGAATTAGGTAGTGTACGGTTAACGGTTTATGAAATCAAAAATCACACAATTTTCAAAATATTTTTATTACTTCATGTAGGATATCAATTTCAACGTCAGACGATATAAAAGTAAATAGAGTCAGTGGGTCGTCTTAGGGGCGTAGTACCTATTTCATCTAAAATTATGCAGGTCGCTCCACTTCTCATCTTGATACCATGTCCAAGATCAAGATCTCTACATGTGCACAACAGCCAAACGCGAACAATGTCCTCAAACATTGCCTGGAGTAAATGCTGTACCGTCTTGAAGATTCCATGTTCATTAAAATCCTTCAATTACACACGGGAAAACAGAAATATCAATTTCATGCAATTCGAAATAAACAGATGAATGAAATTGAAATGTTGTTGTCACTTGACAGTCTTGACACTTGTCTTTCTGACAGTGTCAGATAGTGCTGCGGCTTGATTATAATGTAACTCGTTACTCTCATTGAGGTAGAAAAAACATGGAGATGCCGCGTTATTCTATACATACATTTGCTTATACAAATATGAGTGAAATATGATTCAGAATGTGAAATATCATTATGTCTCATTCTTTCTAATGAGATAATTTTATTTGATAAAAGAGACAACAATATTTAAGTTGTTTCTCATTATGGCAATATTTTACCGTGACGTAGTGACAGTTGTAGGTAAGTGCCATAGCAGCCATCTTATGCGAAGAGTTTCGTGGTAGTTTTGCTGTCAAATGGTTGTTTATTTTTTGTATTATTGAGGATTGCAAGAAAATTACGAGGATTTTACCTGTTAAAACTGCATGTAAATGTTGGAAAACAGAAATTCAACATGCCTGTGTGTTGTATTGTGAAGTGTGGTGCAAGAAAGAATGAAAATCAACCTCAATTGTCTTTGCACAGGTTAGTAGCCGGTTTTCATGCATTAATACATACAATAATACACATTCGATGATACAATTGTAACGTGATCATGAATTTATGGCTAAAGTATTGATATTTGGGTTCATTTCCGTATAACAGGCCTTTCTATTATATTTGTTAATTCGTTCGTTTGTTTACAATAATATGTCATAATGGAATAGTGTTGTACCGTTGCCGACTTGGCGTAATAGTTTCCGAAACTAGTTCCTCCGCTGAAACGATACCGGTATATTCTGCGATGTTAACATAAATAATCCTGCGTCTTATTCAGTCCGAGTGACCTTGCTAGGTCCGGCCTGTGGTTCACACTTCACAGCACCAAAATCAAAATATTTCACATAAACCTACATGGACACTTTTATGAAACGTCAGAAGCTAGGTGCACGGTTCCAATTGGTAGTTTCCTATGGAGAAGAAACGGTAAGAAACTCAATGGTTACGCTTTTAAAATAATTGGCTTTTACAATGTTTTCTATTTTGTTAAGTACCTAGTACTTGTTGACAGGCCTACACTGTCCTCCCCTATCTATTAACATTGAAATTTCAAAAGTTTTTCTCGGCTCCTAAGGGTCGTAACGTGATGTTCAATAGCCTATAACCATCCTGGCTACCAAACGCAAAAATAATTTATGCATGGCATTTTTTTTGCGCGGAACCCTAATTATTTTTCTAAAATAAAGGTAGCCTAAGTTACTCCTTGTAACATATCTGTCAGTGAAAGTCCCGTCAAAATTGGTCCAGCCGTTTCAGATTAGCCGGAACAAACAGACAGACAGACAGACAAAAAAAAAAAAATGCCATTTTGTTAATAGTACTGTTTAGATTTTTATAAGCATTTAGTAAAAAGCTGTTATTTTGACAGTACCAACAGACACTTCAATTTTATTTATTTTTATAGATAACGGAAAGTAAGATAACCTACTCATCTTTTTCTGTTACAATTACAACGGACTTTGTATACATAATATTAGGTATGATCTAAACGTGATAACTAGTAAGACTCGTATTTAGTATCGATACTAGTTATAGTAACACCTATGTTCCTTGATAGACACAACACTAGCAATGGCAGCCATTTTATGAGACAATACCAGTTGTAGGTATGCACCCTTTTTTCGTAGGTATTTCCAGTCCATACTTTTGTATGTCAATGGTTACTCTAAATAAAATAAAGTCTGGAGTCTGGAGTTAATTGTCTCTCGATTGGATCTTTCGATTTTTTTTGTGTGCGTTTCAAATATACGAAACTGCTAGGTTTGAATTTGAGGTAGGTACTGGAGGGAGGTAGTACATATCTACGATATAAGATATTATTATGATATCTTATATTCAACTTTTCGAACTACATAAGAATCGGGACGAGTATACAGGGTTATTTTTCAAAGACCAGCCAAATTTAAGGGTGTGGTACAGACTATAAAACTGAAGAACTTTCTCTATGGGACCAATATCGAAATCGCGAAAAATTTATCAACTGTCCCATAGAAAACTTCAATTAGGTACTCGACTTAAACGTATGGGACGGCTGAATTTTTATTCGCGATTACGATATTGGTCCCATGGAGAAAGTTGTTCAGTTGTGATGGTCTGTACCGCACCCTTAAATTTGGCTGGTCTTTGAAAAATAACCCTGTATAATTATGTTCTGTGATCGGGTCAATCGAGTGCCTGACCGTTAATCACAGAAGTACTAGTATGTAGCAAATGACTGAGTAACAACACTAGTCAAACTGACAAGAAACCAAAAACTGCAATCCGTTTCACGTTGATTTTTCACAAAACACAATACATATTCCTACATCAACACTTCACACTAACACTCCACAGATAAACACATCCTTAACAATTTGCATATTTTCTTTTGCTTTTGTGACAATTAATGGGAGAAGACACTGCCTCTTGTAACACAGGTCTTTGAACCTAGCTCAGGAGTCAGGGACTTCATAGGTCTTGTGTATATTTTTATGTGAATAAAAAATTATTATTATTATTAAAAAAAAAAAATATTATTATTATTATTTTTTTATGATTTTACATATCTCGGGACCATGGGGTCCCGGTCCTTTGGAAGGCGTACGAGGGGCCGAAGCCAACTCGCAGAGGCCCCTTAAGAAATTTTAATGAAATGCGGCACCATCCGACGATTATCCCTGTATGCACTATGCAAGTGCACCCAAGGATAACCCCCGGTTGGTGTAGGACTATTGTAGGATATGGAAAAATAAAAAGTTGGACTATGGGTTTGGGTGGCTGAAGTGGACTGGTTACCAAGAACTATGGAAGAACTATGACCCCTGCCTGATCAATGTTTTATATATACACGGATAAAATAGCAGGGGGTGACTTGCACACTCAATAATGGGCCCCCGGAAACGGTCGCTAGCACATAGTGACGTAGCGACAAGGGGGCAACATGTCCTGAGGTGCTTATGAGGAGTGGAGAGGTATTCCACGGCTATCAGGACAATCCCGGAAGTACGGTCAAGATCCCTACCAGCATCTTACTGGAATACTTCCTTCCTCCGAGCAGGTTTGCTCTTGCGAATCTCCACTCAAGCCGGCCAGTAAAGGCAAGAATGAGGTGGGAGCTCTGTTCCTCGTCATTTTTCACTCCAGCCGGCCAATAAAGGCAAGCCAGAGGTGCGGAACAAGACTTCTCCCGGGAGAGATAGGGTCCGTGGGGTCGCTACTGCCCAACAGCTCGCCACATGCTGCCCTGCGGGTTTCTGTATCTCTCTTGGTCTGGCTCCTCACCTTAGACCCATTCCGGAAAGTAAACTCTTCCGGCACAGGCCCAGAGTTCGGAGCGCGCAAGCCCCACCACGACGTCAACGTAGAGATACGGCGATGGGGTTATTATTATTATTATTATTATTTTTAAACTACTTTACGCGAGAGTAAGCAAATATAAAAATAGGATTAAACACAGGAGGACCTACTGCAGCGTCAATGGTAAATTTTTCTACTTAGTTTTGGTTTCCACCTCGAACTGTAATTAGGTATATATTATTTTTTTATATATTAAGTCGTTAAATACGTTTCAATACACGTATTTATTACGCTGACGATATCTGGAATATTGAATCAATTGAGTGCATTATCAAAACATTTTCTTTTTATTACGATTTCGTGATCCCGGTTAAACTTTATTAAAAAAATCGATAATTTTAAATGATTATACGGTTATTTTTTTTAGGTATAATATAATTTATTTGGCGCGCAATTTTTTTTTTTAAATGGTTGCATGAATTATCCACACACGTTCAAAATCACGTTGAGGCTTTCAAAGATACAAAGTTGTTTTGACCGTGAAATTGAGCTTTACAGTGCTTTTAGATAATGTATCAAGGTAACTTGTTATACATAATCATAGTTAAAATATGTATATACCCAAGAAAATCAAGTTTCTATTATTTAAAAAAAACCGGTAATATGAAAATAGACTTAGATTTAAGTTTTTGAACGATGCCTATTAAAAAGACAATGGTATTAAAGCAGGCCACAGACAAGCATTACCATTCAACTTTGGTGAACTTCGTTCAATAGTCGTTAACTTTTATTACTCTCATAGTACGATTATTAGCAGGGCAGAAGTAGGCCTGCATTTGAACTGACTGGAAATTGAACGTTTCTGTAAAAGGTCATGGTAAGCCTCCTGAGCAGACGATTGACAATTTGTCCGTGACGATCTTAGAGCATTTGGTTAAATGCTCTAAGACGACGATAGAACGTATGGAAATCTATGCAATACACTTAAGGTTCGACCGCGGCGGATTTGCCAAAGATGTAAACAACAATGGCCGCTCGAAATTGTATAAAATCGATAAACAAGAGTTTTTATTTTAATTAATGTTAGTTTTCGTCTAGTTAGCTCGGAGATTTAGACGAAAGCAAACATTACTCACTTGTTTTCGTCTACTTAGTTCGGAGATTTAGACGAAAACTAACATTACTTAAAATAAAAACTCTTGTTTATCGATTTTATTAAATTTCGAGCGGCCATTGTTGTTTACATCTTTGGCAAATCTTCCACGGTCAGACTTTAGGAAAAATTGATTGTCGGGATTTTCATCGGCAAATTGTCCATCAACTGCTCAGCGCCATAATATATGATTTGTTTCACACAGTTCACACTTTCACGTAAAAGATAAAGAAGTACAGAATGGTACAGACGCCAGCACATCAACCTACACCTAACTGTCAAATTTTCCCAATCAACATTGAACCTTATGCTTTAGCGATAAAGTTGAAAATCTATTACAGAAATCTGACAGGTTGTAGTAGGTTGATGTGCTGGCGTCTGTACTAGTACGTACTAGTCTAACAAGTACTTGTATAATAGGTCAGTGCAGAGCAGAGCATAGCCAAATACATAAACAATAATTCATAGACAATGATAGAAGTAGAGCAATTATAAGGCATTTTCTACCATTGAGGTACATAAAACATGGAGATGCCGCGTTATTCTATACATACATTTGCTTATACAAATATGAGTGAAATATGATTCAGAATGTGAAATATCATTATGTCTCATTCTTTCTAATGAGATAATTTTATTTGATAAAAGAGACAACAATATTTAAGTTGTTGCTCATTATGGCAATATTTTATCGTGACGTCGTGACAGTTGTAGGTAAGTGCCATAGCAGCCATCTTATGCGAAGAGTTTCATGGTAGTTTTGCTGTCAAATGGTTGTTTATTTTTTGTATTATTGAGGATTGCAAGAAAATTACGAGGATTTTACCTGTTAAAACTGCATGTAAATGTTGGGAAACAGAAATTCAACATGCCTGTGTGTTGTATTGTGAAGTGTGGTGCAAGAAAGAATGAAAATCAACCTCAATTGTCTTTGCACAGGTTAGTAGCCGGTTTTCATGCATTAATACATACAATAATACACATTCGATGATACAATTGTAACGTGATCATGAATTTATGGCTAAAGTATTGATATTTGGGTTCATTTCCGTATAACAGGCCTTTCTATTATATTTGTTAATTCGTTCGTTTGTTTACAATAATATGTCATAATGGAATAGTGTTGTACCGTTGCCGACTTGGCGTAATAGTTTCCGAAACTAGTTCCTCCGCTGAAACGATACCGGTATATTCTGCGATGTTAACATAAATAATCCTGCGTCTTATTCAGTCCGAGTGACCTTGCTAGGTCCGGCCTGTGGTTCACACTTCACAGCACCAAAATCAAAATATTTCACATAAACCTACATGGACACTTTTATGAAACGTCAGAAGCTAGGTGCACGGTTCCAATTGGTAGTTTCCTATGGAGAAGAAACGGTAAGAAACTCAATGGTTACGCTTTTAAAATAATTGGCTTTTACAATGTTTTCTATTTTGTTAAGTACCTAGTACTTGTTGACAGGCCTACACTGTCCTCCCCTATCTATTAACATTGAAATTTCAAAAGTTTTTCTCGGCTCCTAAGGGTCGTAACGTGATGTTCAATAGCCTATAACCATCCTGGCTACCAAACGCAAAAATAATTTATGCATGGCATTTTTTTTGCGCGGAACCCTAATTATTTTTCTAAAATAAAGGTAGCCTAAGTTACTCCTTGTAACATATCTGTCAGTGAAAGTCCCGTCAAAATTGGTCCAGCCGTTTCAGATTAGCCGGAACAAACAGACAGACAGACAGACAAAAAAAAAAAAAATGCCATTTTGTTAATAGTACTGTTTAGATTTTTATAAGCATTTAGTAAAAAGCTGTTATTTTGACAGTACCAACAGACACTTCAATTTTATTTATTTTTATAGATAACGGAAAGTAAGATAACCTACTCATCTTTTTCTGTTACAATTACAACGGACTTTGTATACATAATATTAGGTATGATCTAAACGTGATAACTAGTAAGACTCGTATTTAGTATCGATACTAGTTATAGTAACACCTATGTTCCTTGATAGACACAACACTAGCAATGGCAGCCATTTTATGAGACAATACCAGTTGTAGGTATGCACCCTTTTTTCGTAGGTATTTCCAGTCCATACTTTTGTATGTCAATGTTTTCTACACGGTTGGATCAAGAGTGAAACCATTACATGCTCCGTGAGTGAAACGGCAGCCGTCTATATTACTGATAGGTACTACGAACATTGTGTACCTACTTGTATGTGTGGTCTGAACTAACGAATTTTTAAACATGAATACCTCTTATATTGAAACAGCACAAGAAGCTTATAGGTAAAAATGGAGACAACACTCTTAATACCTAAGTGAAACCGACTGTGGGCTGACGCTCTCTTTCTAATTACATACATATGACAAAGAAGGCACATATCTCTGTCTCGTTCTTATGTGTGTATTTAGAAAGAGAGTGTCCGACCACAGTCGTCTTCAGATAGGTATTCAGAGTGTTGCCTCCACTTTTATCTATAAGCTTCTTGAAACAGCACCACCTCTAGAGTTGCATTTTCAGCGCGTTATTAATGCGATAAACGCGCGTAGAAAAACGTTGGATGCCTATACATCCAACGTTTGTTATATTCATAAGATTAAATTGTTTCTTTCATTGTTATTTTTTAAAACACGACACTCGAACTTCTCACAGAGGTACAGACGCCAGCACATCAAGCTACCCGAAACTGTCAAATTTTCCCAATCAACCTTGAACCTTGTGCTGTAGCGATAAAGTTGAAAAATCTATTAAAGCAATTTGACAGATTGTAGTAGCTTGATGTGCTGGCGTCTGTACCTAAATAAAGAAAAATCTATCATCTTGTCTTATCTTAGTTTAATCGCTTAAAGCTTGTGGTAATGTCGTTGCAGATGGACCTTGGAAATAAAAATCAAATTTAGGCGTGGCTGGGCTTGGTTCGATGTTAAATTCTGCTATAATTGATCCACCAGCCGACATTACAGTTGGATAAGCAGCTGCAGGATAGACTATAGACGATGTTCCAATAACAAGGCACACGTTACACTGTGACATGACGATATCTAGGAAAAAATGGAAATAAATATATGAATATGATGGATTCAGAAAGGCAGCATTATTTAATTACATACCTAACTACAAAGTAAAAATATTATTATAGTCACCAGCTTTTTCCACAGTAGACATTTCTATGAATTCGCCAAACCAGACAATGTGTGGTCGCAGTAAACCACCACAGTCGGGTTTTTTGCAATGAGGGAGATCCTTTTCCTTGATATCAGAGACAAGCTTATCAGACGTTGGAGAACCGGTGCCCGCTAGTGCCTAAATATAATATAGTAAGAAATTAAAAGTCACCATCATCGTGCTATATAAGATACACGTAAAGCTTCTACCTACTGCACATATAGGACTATCGGTGTTAACCATCACTTCGTTGCATTTAGTGCAGCGTGTCTTGAACATATTCCCATGGAGTTCTATTAAATTCCTGGTCCCCGCTCGACTATGTAAACCGTCCACGTTTTGGGTAACCACGGTCACCAACTTTTCTAATGCGAATTTCTTTTCATACTGAGCTATAGCTATGTGACCCTGAAAATAAGAGACCTATTTAGTTAAGTTAGTACCTTTATCCAAGTAAAAAAAAAACGGACCAACATATTGGCACTTTCTCTGCACCATCTACAACAATTAGGTATACTTAA
This sequence comes from Hydraecia micacea, assembly GCA_914767645.1. Classification (NCBI taxonomy): domain Eukaryota; kingdom Metazoa; phylum Arthropoda; class Insecta; order Lepidoptera; family Noctuidae; genus Hydraecia; species Hydraecia micacea. The sequence continues at coordinate 11,404,577 of OU611783.1, read as the reverse complement.
TTTAATTTAGGGATGGAGTTGCTCGCGGTTGGGCGTCCGTAGGATTTACCACCTTCTACTCCTAGGCCCTGCACGTATGGTGGGTGCTTACCCCGAGTGGTGCAAAACGAGCAACATTGCCGAGCCACGGACGGCGATTAAATAACTCGTTTATTGGTCTCCACTGGCTAAAAATAACTAAGTAACTTCTAAAAGAATGGCCATAGTGCCTTGGGGCAGTGCTATGGGATTATTTACCAACACACTTTTTATGAAATTGTATAATAATAACAGCGAGTATTTGTCATGTGATCCGTCCTTAGATTAGGCTAACACTCGGCGACCTCCGGTATCCGGGCTGGTGGGTAAGAAATTGTTACCGAAGACTTCATGGAAGTGGCGACCAGGCTTCTGTGCAAGGTTTATAACCGATTGAAAGATAAAACTAATAAAAAAAGGTATTAATTCATTTACATGTAGTTTTAGCCCAGACTGTGAGTCTGTCTGGCAGGTCCCAGGATGCCCAGGGCGAATTACATCACTATGAACTTTCATTTGTGGAAAAAAAACTACATAGAGTTTTCGATTAAAAACCTTCGTTATTCTTACCGCATTAGGTTGTGCTTTCAACACCAACTCCCGCATATAATGGTAGTACTCCCAAACAAAGCCTGGGTCCTCCCTAAATGTTACAGGGTTAAAGAGGATGGAGGCTTCCAATTGTCTCCACAACCCTTCAGGCCCTCTGAATGTTGGAACACCCGACTCCGCACTTATACCAGCACCGGATAATATAACGACTTGTTTTGCAGCATTCAAGAGGTGTTTCAGTTTGGCAAAGTCGCTTGTTGGCTTTTGGGAATAGAATTTAAACAAATGGAAAAGTGGTTTTCTGTGTTTATATAATGAACTTGGATTAAAGCTCATAGTTTAGATTTTTTAATGGTTGTGGACCGGTAAACTGACATATCTAATGAGCTTATGTTTATTGCAATGACAAACGTGATATGGTAATGTTATCTGATGATAATGATTATAAATACATAATTATTTACCACTGCAAAGTACCCACGCCGAAGACATATAAGATTTATGTCAGTTTAGTACAAATGAGCATAGACCAAAAAAAACTTCAGTGAATGGAGAAGAAGGTAAAGAGCATGATTGACGAAATTCATAAAACACAACCTCCATGCAGTAGGTATAAGTACACACATCAAAAGTGTCTAGGGATCAAGCATTTTTATGCGGATTTCTTGAGATTGAGATGTGGCTTTGTAATAAATTTATGATTTTATAAATTTATATGGATCCTTTTTGGTGCATTTCATAATTTGAATCAGGAACTGTGAATCAAATTCGAGTAAAAGATGAAAATCAGCTGTCAATATTTTCCCTATAAAAACATACAACGCATTGAAGACATTATTAGTGCTACTGTTTCCCTACTACTGATTAAAACCAACGTTATTATGGAGCGGCGACGTCATTTAAGCAGGGAAGAAATGCTCAGAGCCGTGGGAATGATAGAAGCTGGTTCCCGGCAACGTACTGTGGCTTTAGCTCTGAATACAAGTCAGAGTGTTATCAGTCGACTTTGGACACGTTACCGAAGCACTGGTACCGTGGCTGAGCGCCATGGAGGACGGTATCGCTGCACCACACGGAGACAAGACCGATACATTCAAATCTTAACTCGAAGAGCTCCAACAATAACCGCCATGATGTTAGCCGTGAGGCTTCATCACTCTTCAGGGAACTTAATTAGCGACCAAACAGTCAGAAACCGCTTGCATGAAGTGAACCTTCATTCCCGAAGACCGCTACGGGTACCACCTATAGCAATGCACAATCGTAGGATTCGATATCAATGGGCTCTTGAACACAGAAATTGGGCAGAAGAACAATGGCGTTTCGTGTGCTTTTCTGATGAGTCTCGTTTTGGTATGAGACCGGATACAAGACGTATACGACACTGGAGAACCCCTGGACGCCAACAGCGATTAAAATCCTGCCAGGAAGTCCATCCTTATAGTGGTGGAACCATCATGGTATGGGCGGGTATTTGGATCGGCGGAAGAACTGAGTTGATTTGGATCAGAGGCAACCTCAACGCTCAAATTTATGCTGAGACGATTGTATCAGACGTCAACGTTCCTCTACAAGTGCAAATCGGTCCCTTATTTCAGTTAATGCATGATAATGCACGACCGCACACCGCAAGAGTTGTAAGACAGACTCTCGCCGCAGCTAACATCAATGTCCTGCCCTGGCCTGCTCAGTCGCCAGACTTGAACCCGATTGAGCATGCATGGGATATGCTACAGAGAAGAGCTCTGCCGAATATGGAGGGTATCCAGTCGCAAGAAGACCTTTTTTTGTTGTTGCAACGAACATGGGCTGCCATTCCACAGCGTGATTTGGATGAACTCATTTTGAGTATGCCAAACCGATGTTCTTGTGTTGTTAGTGTTCGCGGTAGAAACACGGATTATTAATTGTTTAAGTTACCCAATAAAATTTTAAAGAAAACTGTTATTTCAGTCTTTTTTTCGAACTTTTGTGTTAGTGGTTCAAATGTCAAAAATCCCTTTATTAGGAAAATGGCAAATTTCTTTATTAATGCAAAGGTGACTTGGTTTATCGTTACTGTGACAAACGAAAACACTTTATTTGATGAATCCTTAAAGAAAATTTTAATTAATATCAATCAGGAGAAAAGTTATTGCAAAAATATATGTTGATCCCTAGACACTTTTGATGTGTGTATATAGGTAAACTACTTCAGCTACTTCTACATATTATTATTTTAATATTTATTTTTAGCCTATGTTGTCCCACTGCAGGGCAAATGCTTCCCTTTCTCCTCCACTCCTCTCTGTCTTGAGCTAGTGTGGACTAATCCTGTCTCTAGGCGTCAAGCCCGTCCCGCCATCTTTTCCTGGGCCTGCCTCGATGTCGCCGGATGTTTTCTGGGACGTGAAGTCGGTGATTTGTGTTTGCGTTTTGGCGCGCAGCACTGTGTTCCTAACACAGTCTGTTAATCTGATTCAAGAATCCTGCGCTTCAATGCTCGCTGGCAAACCTCAAGCTGGTACCTCTGCTGAACTGTCAAAGACCAGGTTTGAGCGCCTTATGTAAGGATAGGGGAGTATGCACATGTCCATTAATTTGCGTTTATGGAAAATTGGTAGATCTGTGTTCATGAGGTTTTTCATCGACCAATAGTTCTTCCAGGAGTTTTAGGCGCGTCTAGCAACTTCTTTTTTTCGTCTCGCCTGGAATGAGACTATTTACCCTCTACCTAACAACGCAACAGCGTCCAATGTAAACTGACATACAGTTTACATTGGACGCCGTTGCGTTGTTGGTCATAAGTTTGGTCTTCAGTGAAAGGAATTATAATATTTGAAGACATAATATTGCGCCAAAAATCCGTCATTTTGTTTTTTATTTTATTTTGATTACTTAGTGTCACTCTCACAGTAAATACCTACGAATCTAACGACACCTCTCAAACTAAAATCCATCGAGCCGTTCAGGCCGCAGAGCGTGCCAAACAATTATACATACATACATACATAGGTAAATACTATCGAAAAACATAATCCTCCTTCTGGCGCAGTCGGGTAATAAGTGTAGAGTTTTATGAAAACTTTCAGACGTACACGGTGGAACAGACGAGTCCTGGAGTGGAGACCGCGTATCGGCAACTGTAGTGTAGGACGGCCCCCAGCTAGATAGACCGACGACCTAAAGAAGGTGGCTGGGGCGGACTATTGGATTCTGAAGGCGGAGGACAGGGTGTTATGGCGCAGCCTGAGAGAGGCCTATGTCCAGCAGTGGACTGCGATAGGCTGAGTTGATTGATTGATTTCAGACGTACCGGCACAATTCACCATTTTCCACCATGGTGGCAGTTCGGACGGGTTTACCGTAGCTGCAAAAATTATGATGTCAATCACAACATCAGTTTTCCAATATCAAATCAACGCAAAGTCAAGTTTCTCTACGTGATTTGGCTACCGCTACTGCAATTTATGCTGCACGCACTGCCTACATTCATAATCAGAATATAATGTTCCCACTGCTGGGACACAAGCCTCCTCTGGGTGAGAGGGAGTGAGCCGCAATCCACAACGCGGGCCCAATGCGGGTTGGTAGATGTCATATGTATTCGATATTTTGTTCTAGGAAATGTTGGTTTCGTCACGATGTTTCCTTCACCGTTTTGAGAGCGGTAGAGTCTAGACAAAATCAAACTGGTCGCTAATTTAATTTATATATTTTTTTATGACATTAGTTTTACTTTTTGTGGCTACAGTAACTCACACACTTGTTAAAATTATATAAAAATAATCTACTTTAACAATAGTTGTAAATATGTGAGCACCATGTATCTATCACATAATTGATTTACCTGTCATTGCTTTATTTTTAATTCTTTTTACCTTTTGTTGGCAGACTAATTTTTATTCTAGATGCATCGTCTTCACATATAATTATATTGTACCTATACAGAACTTGTAAAACATTTTTTAAAAGAGTAACGGTGGAGTTTCTTGCCCATTCTTCTCCATACGAAAACTACCTTTTGGAATGGGCGACTAGAATCAATTCGTTTTACTATAATTTATGACGTTCAAAAGTGCCTTTAGTGTGCCTAATTGAAATAAATGATTTGACTTTGACTTTGTTAAATATTATTTAGACAGATAAACTGAAAAACAAATGTATACGCATGTTTCCTGGATTTAAGTCGCGCATTTGATACAATAAATTATAACAAGTTATGGGATAAAATGTTTAAAACCGGTATACCTTATGATGTAAACAATGTACAGACGCCAGCACATCAACCTACTACAATCTGTCAGATTTCTGTAATAGATTTTCAAGTTTATCGCTAAAGCATAAGGTTCAATGTTGATTGTGAACATTTGACAGTTAGGGGTAGGTTGATGTGCTGGCGTCTGTACATTGTTTACATCATGAAGTATTGGTGAGGGCCAAGCTAATGCAGTAAAATGGGGGAAGCCTTGTCCAGTGATTATGTCACTATGTGATTGTGTGTTATGTGAGATCGCTTTTAGCGATAAGACCACCCATTGTGTCACCCATTGTAAAGTTTCTATATTTATGTCTGTAATTTATATGGTGTACATAATAAAGAGTATTCTATTCTATTCTATTCTATGTTCTCAGAACGGGCGTAAGACAGGGCGGATTACATATGTGGATGACCTGATGGAGAAGCTGAGCGGAGCCGGGGTCGACTGTTCAATTAACAACGTACCAGTAAATAATTTTAATTACGCCGACGATATGGTTCTGCTCAGCTCGTCTGTCACGGCAATGCAAACGTTGGAATATGTGTGGTATATGCGGATAAGTATGGTCTTAAGTATAATGTTAAAACGAGCCAAATAATGTGATTATAAAATCCGATAAAAGGACGTTGTAACAACTCTCCCCTGTTACAACTCTCCTCGTAAGTAGGTACCTATCTAATACCCATCTAGCTACGTTCAACATTTACCTATTCCCACGCGCTTCACTATTTTTATGTAGTGCTCGTAATTCAAAAGCTTTCAGTGGCTGAAAGGTTTCATAGACAGGAAAACTATGCGTATTGGTTTTCGTATCGTTCATTAATATTCATCGATATTTGAATGTTGTATAACTTTTTGCGGGGAATTTATGGAAGTTTAGGCAACAAATTTCTGGTTTATGAAAGTAGGTAGTTTGATATTTGGTTTTTCCACCTTTTACTCGCTTCCCAAGATGAACAGTATGAATATGGGCACAAGCAGACTGTCACTGCTGGAGTGCATAGCCAGCACTCCCGCTGATGGACTGGATTTCAGACCAATCTGTCACAAACACAGTAGGTACCCAATCCAAAAATCCAAAGCATCATACCAGCGCAAACTACAACTTACTGCCAGGTGCCTTTTTCAAGTAGGTCAGGTCCTGTAAGTATAATTTTGTAAATATCATACCCATTGCAGGTTATCGTAAAAAATGTGATTTCGAGACTGGCCATTGTGCTACCATATGTAAAATTTCTACATTTGACTAGGTATATCTGTAACTATTTGGGGTCGCGGGCGCACAGAGTGGGGACTCTGTCCGCCCACCAAGTGACCCCAGGGAAGACGGTGGCACAGTGATGGTCACGTGCTGCCGTGCATAGCGAGACTCAGGGGAGGCCCCATTACAGTCTCCCCAGGGATTTGCCTTACAGGCGTTGCACGGGGGGGGGGGGGGGGTTCCGGAATTGGTCTTTTAAGAGGAACCGGGACCAGCCCTATGTGCTGATGTTGATCACCGGGGTGGTTTTAGTGAGGTAAAAATTCCACACTCCCCGACCTCCCCTCCCAGGAGGTCGGATGCTTTTGATGGTTTTCCCCCGACAAAACAAAAAAAGTTACAATAAGTATATCTGTAACTAGCTTCTGCCCGCGACTTCGTCCGCGTGACATTTCTTGTTCCCCGACACACCCCGTCGAATCGCATCGCCTGTCCACGCTATTACTTCGTTTTGGCTTAGCGTTGTTTCTGATTTTTTTTCTTTTTGCTCCGCTTCTCAGGGTCCTAACGTGATGTTAAATAGCCTAAGTATATATTTTATCAAGAATTGGGCTATCAAATGCAAAAATAATTTTTCAAATCCGACTGCTAATTTCAGAGATTAGCTCTTCAGCTTTATTATTAGTATAGATATAATAAATGTTTGTATACCAAAAACAGTGTTTACGTTTCCTTATAGTCTACATTAATAGAGCTAGGCTTAGGTACAAAAAAAAACAAAATAAGACGCAAAGGAAGCATTTTGCTTATGAACTCCACACTAGGTCGAGCCTGTCTCGTGGAGTCCAAGGGTGGTATTAACATATAGTGAAAATGCGCATTAGGTACATTAGATAGATACCTAAATAGATATAAAAAAAAAACATAATGGTATATCTATAAATTGTGATCGGCAATTATTTTAGTAAGTATCTAAGAGAAATCCAAAGGCATACCCATATATTCCTGTCTACATCTGAAAATTTGCTCGCATCCGCAATCCTTGCTGAGGCTCGCCACATACATCCGAAATTGTCCGCATATTTGTAGTGAGGTTCTATCGATAAATCAAGGAACTTTGTCCTTTCAGCCGGTATAACCTAGGTTTTAGTGAACCAATTTGGATCGATGTTTTAACTCAACTTTAACGCATAGTAAAATGTGACCACGTTTAATTGAAATAAAGTAAATACGATGAAAGTACCTACTCGCTGGTAAGAAGTGGTAGAACTGCTTGTCGGTTTTTCCGCTGGTTTTAATTATACTTAGAAAGTCTTCACGTTTGGAGTGTATAGGTGATTTTTACGCAATCACCCTTTTTATCGCCAACTAAGTAGATAAATAACCAAAAAACCGGCTCACGTGCAAGTCGGACTCGGACACGAGGGGTTCCGTACCACCGTAAAATATTTGACAGTTTTTTTTTAAACACGTTTCTTGTATCTCTTTAACTTTTAACTTAATTTTATTTTTATTATTTGTTGTTACAGCGGCAATAGAAATACACACAGTGAAATTTCAACTGTCTACCTATTACGGTTCATGAGATACAGCCCGCTGACAGACAAACAGACGGACGGACAGGCGGAGCCTTAGTAATAGGGTTCCGTTGACATGCTATGGGTACGGAATCCTAAAAAGACAGGATAAATAGTTGTAGTGACGCAAAATGCAGGATCTACATGCAATAACATTTACAGGACTACAGGGTGACATAATGCAGTCCATTAAGCTAAGACTGGTAACATAAAGGTGATATCAAATAAGCCAGATTGCCCGTTCCTGGGGCAGTGGACCCGTATGCACAGCTGCAGGTCTGGTGCAGCGGGAAGCGGGCATAGTTATAGTCATAGTAGTTATAGGTTCATGAATTAGTGTTTTTATATTTTTGGTTTTTGTTTATTTATTTTATTTTATTTATAATTTTTTATGAGAATGTTACTAACGTAGTTTTATAAGTGTCACTAACAACAATATGAATCAGTTGTGTTCGAATAAATAATAATAAAAATAAAGTGACGCCGACAGTGAAAATAAAACGCTTTATTTTCTGAACCCGCTGCGACTACGAATTCAGCTTACGCAATATCTGTTCATTATTATTTTTGCCCCAACAATGCAAATTATGTTCCTGAAAAGCATTCAATATTATTAATTCGTAACGATTCAGTACAGTCGTACTCAGTAGACGACAGAATGTTTCTCTTAATTCGTATTGTCTTCAATCAGGTAGCTTTCTGCTTTGTGCTTTCACGAAAGAATGGTTACGTAAATACGTACTTATACGACTAAAAGCCCATCAGAACTGAGAATTGTATGCTCAGCAGATGTAGAATTTTAATACTCCCAATAGATACTTATGCCGACTTTTTTGGTTGAATTTTCCGTGAAAAAGGCAACGAAAGTATTTTATCTACGTGGACCAAACCACCGGCCCGGTACTTTCTAAAAATAAGTACCAGACTATGTGTGTGGGCCTTTTTTTTATGGATGGGAAATCATCTAATGACTCCTCCCGCTCTGGGTGCAGCGGAAGGGAGTGTCAGTGTGGGCCTTAGGTACGAATCAATTGTAAATCCTTTTTAGAACTTTTTAAATATTCTTACAGTCCGTTCACAGTTTTACATCTGACAGCAGCAACCTAATAACAGCTACCTTATTGTGATGAGAATAAAGATTCCAATGATTTTGACAGACTTGTCAATGGCAGCAACCTTATTAGCATGAGAATAAAGATCACTGTGATGTGTATAGTGATACAAATCGTGTTGCGTGTCTGCCGAACTGCGTGTCTCTCGAGTTCCGTTTCTGACAAGTTGCGAGTCTATCCTGAGAGATGATGAAATGCGTATTTGACCACTTGCGTTTCTGACGACATGCTACTCATACTAGTAATCCAATCAGAGGTAAAATATCAGTGAATGGACTGTATTGTATCTACTAGTACTACCGGTCCAGTGCTTTCTAAAAATAGTTGACGTGTGAAGTGAGAACAGCTAAGGTCCGGCCGCGCTAAATTTGCCAAAGATGTAAACAACAATGGCCGCTCGAAATTGAATAAAATCGATATACAAGAACATTTATTTTAAGTAAGTAATGTTTGTTTTCGGCTAAATCTCCGAGCTAACTAGACCTTAGATTTTCACACGGTTCATGACCTTCGTGAAACAACCCATGTTGTACTTTAATAAAGTTATAGAAATCCTAAGTTGTTGAACCTAGCGAGATAGGTAGGTACATAGGTACCTTAATTGTTGAGCGGTTCGCCACAACCGGGCCAGTCTCCATTGAGGGTAGGTACATAATTTAATGTCCAGAGTTATGCATCTAATTAGGGTAGATCTTAATTTAAAAGGGATGAAGATTAGAACTTTGAATGTTTATTTACTCGTTCTATCAAAGGGTCTTCTTTTCATGTTAAGCGTTTATAGAGTGCTACATAAAGAGGAAAAAATAAGAATAATCTTTTCGTAAACGCGCTGGAAGGGAAAAAATCAGCTGTTTACATTTTGGTATTGCACTTTTCTAGGGAACAGCTGATTTTGTTGTTTTTCTAGAACTTCTAGAATCATGTAGGTACTGTAGACTATGAAGTCTTATCTCTTTTTGGGACAGGCTGGTTATAATTGAGGGCGTGTTCCATTCGAACGTTCAAGCGTGTGTCAAATATTTTGATGGTGTTTTTCTTGTCATAGAGAGTGCTAGTTTTAACATGATATTGTAAAGTCTCCTAATATATTTGATGAAATCCTATAGGAGTTTGATTTAATAAAAGTGTTCCCATCTGGAGCACTATAGTACCTACTGAATCCGTGGTAAAAGTTTTCGATACAATCAATGTTCTGTCAAACGTGTTGTAAATACATGAGAACCTATTTAACTCTTCATAAACAAGACGAACGCACGTTTAACATATTCACGGTAACACCTAGATAATTCTACGTGATAACTTGGGTGTGTTGTTGATTACGTTGTTGATGGTTACGTAGACTAACAATTCCCTTTTGCCTGTATCATAAATTTAAACTAAAATGATTAACGTAGACGAATATCCCCTCCACTTTATAAAAATCATTCCATTGCTTAATACCAAGTTGAGAATAAAGATTTGAGGCAAAAATGAAATCAGATGAAAACCTTGGTCTCTGACTGATAAAGGTTAATCAAAGAACGTAGAGAACCATAACCAGATACCTACTATAATAATAAAAATACACGAACCGAATACTTCTAGAAAAGTCTTATACAATAGTAGCTATGTTCTAAACTCTCGAGGAAACTGGAGGGTTGGGTAACCTAAAAAACTGCGTCTAACTTAAAAGCTATTACTTTCACGCGCTCGCGCCAACTGCTGTAGGTATATGAAACACCAACCTGTATGCTTTTTGAACGAAACCATTGACGTCAGAGGGTCGCACATGCGCCCTGGATGGCGTCGCCATTACTCTGTTCGCGAAGGAAGGGGAGTGAGAATCTGAATAACACAACGCGGCACGCTGTGATAGCGGGCAGACGTATCGTAGATTCAACCAGAAGACAAATAACGCGGGAATACGACCCCGGTAAGTAATGACATAGTAATAATTACAGAGATAAAAAATTAATACGTCCACCTCTCGCTGTTTTTTTGGTGGAAAGTTTTTCAACTTTTTTTGCTTTCGTTCTTTTCGTTAGTTGCTGTTCGTTTTTATTTATTTCTGGTAACAGCCTTATTTTATTTGTAACGTGAATGTTTGTAAGTAGTTTTGTGATTCGATTTTTGTTTTATGTTTCGTTTTAGCGCTCAATTTAAGATTAATACGGTGATTTCAAAGTTTTTTCATCATATCACGAGGTTCTTAGGGAGTTTTATTGAGCCTAACTTTTAATAAAAATCTTGAGTAATATTCTTTAAAATCTGGTCTTTTTTGTATGTATTTTTTGTACAAAAGGACCACTCAACAGAATATTTTTTTTGTCCTATTATCGATTGCCGAGACAAAATACATTTATGATAATGTCAAATTACTGAATAAATAAAATAAATACTGGATAAAAAACAACTGAAAACAAAAAAAAAATATAGTAAAAATTATTTTGTGGTGTACCTAATATGTGTACAACAATTTTACTCGAACTTCCTCGAGTCTTTCGATGACGGCAGCGTACAATAGGATGGGCCCATTCAACGTCGTCTCACAATTTACCGTGCACTAAAATGTATGTAAAATTTCAGCAGTATAATTTACATAACGTATACGATATGGTTTTGTGCATATAAGGATAAAAAACAAATAGTTGGGATTCCGCCGGTAAATAGCGAGATAAATTTTTGGTCCTTCTCTGTATGAGTGTAATCACACAAAGAAGCACAAATAATTTATCTATAAGCTTTTCTTTGCAGTGGGACAGTAACAGGCTATTATGGGTATTTATTAATGTAGATTTATTGATTTCTCACAAGCACAAAACCACTCTAAGTGGAGGTGCTTGGGAAGGCCTATGTCCAATTTATATATTTTTTTATGACATTAGTTTTACTTTTTGTGGCTACAGTAACTCACACACTTGTTAAAATTATATAAAAATAATCTACTTTAACAATAGTTGTAAATATGTGAGCACCATGTATCTATCACATAATTGATTTACCTGTCATTGCTTTATTTTTAATTCTTTTTACCTTTTGTTGGCAGACTAATTTTTATTCTAGATGCATCGTCTTCACATATAATTATATTGTACCTATACAGAACTTGTAAAACATTTTTTAAAAGAGTAACGGTGGAGTTTCTTGCCCATTCTTCTCCATACGAAAACTACCTTTTGGAATGGGCGACTAGAATCAATTCGTTTTACTATAATTTTTGACGTTCAAAAGTGCCTTTAGTGTGCCTAATTGAAATAAATGATTTGACTTTGACTTTGACTTTGACTCCAGCAGTGGACGTCTTTCGGCTGAAATGATGATGATGGTGAGTGATTTCTCATCGGCAAAAATGACGAACTTTTATACAAACTGTCATCCCCTATTACCATCCCCTCTATTTAGATGTTTTGTTTTAATCCTGACTTAGTGCTTTGGATTTATAAGAAGCTCTTGTATACTCGTACAATGTCATGCTTCTAGACTCAGTAGTTTAGGTTGTGCGTTGACTGTCAGTTGAATGAATGAAGGCATTTAAGATTTTTATTAAGTAGTGATTAACTGATTAGGTATATACCTAATTAGGAATTTTACAGTTAATGCTCTATCCTACTTTGGCTAGTGAAAAGAAATCGTCTTACAATAAAACTATGAATTGAAAATTATTACTTACTGAAATAAATCTTCGTACGCTTTAGGTAAGTATTGCTTTTCTTGTACTGACTCCCCTGTTGTTTGCATAAAATTGCTTGAAGTCCCAGAGAACCTATCTGGCTTACTGGTAAAACCTGGGAGGTTGACATTCGACAACCTATCGTAATATTATCCAAATATTTGAACTATTAGGTTTATAGCCGACATCGTTTCCATTTTGGAATAATTTATGCAAGTTTAACTTTATCCCATATTTTTCGTGACGAGATTTTCAAGAACCAAGCCACTTACATATTTTCGTAACAAAATCAACAGGTAAAAGCTGTTTACTAAAGAATTAATGATACACGTTATCCATTTAGATTATCACGTTAATACTTACCTATAAAAAATTACATAAACTTTACCTTGATGAATTCCAATGCTGGGTTAACTTTGCGGCTTTTTGAGACGTCACTGATTAAATACGTATTGGATTACGAAATTACAACCCATTTATGGTATCGCGTTGATTCCTACTACACAATTATAATGTAAACTACTCTATGAATATTAATGAACAAAGTCTATTACTGAGTTTATCATAATAAGGGAGTATTTATAGGATGTCACGAACTGCCTCGAGGTCTAAAGCGAACGACATGCGACTACTATGAACCTGTCGGTTTCTGGGTTCGGGTAAGGCTTTATAGACGTTCTCATTAGAACTTTCTCTTTCTGTAGTCTGAATTAGTGCTCAGTTAATAGCAATAGATCCTATTACATGAGAAATCATACAATTAGCGAAGCGCGGATGTAATAAGGCGTCCCTAAGAGAGCACAGAGCACAAGAGCAGTGGTGGCCCAGTGGTATCGGCCGCGACTTACGAGTTGTAGGTCGTCGGTTCGAACCCAGACAGACGCTTTACTTTGTGTAAATTATATCATCACCACTGCTCTCCAAAAGGTGAAGGAAAACATCGTGAGGAAACCGGCAGGTCCTAGAACCAAAAATTCGAAGACATGTGACATCTACCAACCCGCACTGGGCCCGCGTGGTGGAATACGGCCCACTCCCTCTCACAGAGAGAAGGCCTGTGTCCCAGCAGTGGGAACATTATAGGCTGATTATGTGTGTATGTATGTTATGTAAGAGAGCGCAGCCACGATGTTATGTTCCATCAACTATTGTGGTGTACTTACATATCCAGTCTATTCATGTTAGGTACATGTCTAGACTGTAAACTGTTAGGGAGGCGACTCTTAACATTTTATAAGTTGTAAACTTAATTCCAAGTTGGTCGGTAGTTTCTAACCCCGGGGCGGTCTGTCAGCTCAGTTAAGAGCATAGATATATGAAAGAAGGAGATATGCCCGGTAGTTGAAAATGTATCAGAACCCGATGTCGCTAGGTTGGCCCCACCACCGCGCCACTACTACACATGTAGTTCAGTAAAAGCAATAGATACAAAGTCGCGCACACACTTGCAATTCATAAATCAGAACGTACTACACAATCAATTATAAACCTTAACTCGTCATTCACAGCGTGCATTTACCAAGCACCGTACAACTTACTCACACAAGAACATCTGTCGCTATCGTTGTGCTGTGCAAAAGCAATTTATTTTACATATACGCTAGTGATTGACTAAATCGGAAAATTATCGATTCTTCCATTCATTATTGTACTAAAAATAATGTACGGTCATGAAAATAAAATAAATAAAAAACGATATGTCCAGAGCATATTATATTATAAATCAATAAAATGTAGCTAAAAAAAAAAATTGAAGTAAATAAAAAAGTTAATATTATTTTACATCTTCTCAAGGGTCTACCATCCGGATTTAAACGTCATCTTGTCAGGTCTTCTATAAACCGGGTTAAAACGGTTGACAAATTGAAAAATTAACTATAATAGCAATATATTCGTTGGGCAATCGACATTGTTGTCGATAGCCTACGTTAGTGGACATTACCAATTACATCACTATCTCGCCGCAAGACACAGCGGCCGTACCATGCGACGCTCCGCATAAATAAATTATCGTTTTGTTATTTTTACATTGCTTGTCGAGTCGCTTAGCGAAATCCTTAAGGTAGTGGTTAAGGAGCAATGTATTTGCTGCAAAAATAGTACAGCCGCTGCGATATTTGAAAACAAAAATAACGTAGTAAAAGCAAGGAATATTTTACGATTTGTTGTTTTTTATGATTTTTATGACAAATACAGGAAAATACTTTTACTTACATATGGTAAGTGATTCCGTGAGATACGAAGTTTTTATTTTGACTTCGGTTTTTGCAGGAAACCACTGAACAACTCGGCATTTTTATATTTTACCACGATCACGGTCGAAATCGCACTAGTTCGCGGAGACGGCCATTTGCCGAGTACAGGCTTAATTTGCTCATGGCGCGTGGACACAGACACGCCCCCTTGCCACTTCTCCTGTTTTTTACATTTCTATGGTTAAGAGAGAATTTGAGAGGCTGGAATATTGTTTAAGTGGTCTATTATAAATGTTTACTAAGCAATTTAACTGAACGCCTGTCGCAAACATGTAAAGTATCCAGTTATGTTAAAAACTTTTGAATACACAATTTTCAGTAGTGTAGGACATGAGCGAATATTTTTCTATATTATCTGTCCTTTATAATAAGATACGGATAAAATACGCTCACGTTATAGATTAAGCTTATACCACCAGTTATTGGTTTATTGGAAAACATGTAAGTATAAGTATCTGTCATAAAAGCAATCACGTTATGTGTGATATGAATCAGATTATTACCGATGATTCCCTTGATGAATGATTGTGATAACGCGGAAAATTAAAAAATAAAACACAACGGACAGCCAAAACTAGTGAGGATATTTATATGGAAGAAATAACTAGGAGCTTCTTTGACGGTGTAGGAGTATCAAAGAAAATACTTTTTGAAACTAGATCTAAGTGGGTCACGTGAAGCTCGTATGTGTACAAAGTCGTAGGAAACTTTTAAATCCTCGTAATGATAAAGCCTCGTAAAGTTGCAATGGTCACTCTATTGTGAGTTTTTGAGAGATTTGACATATAAAATCTGTCAAAAACTCACAATGGTGAAACTATTGCAACGTCTATAGATTTAGGCCCCTGGCAAATAAATGTTTAGCTTTCCAAAACTGCCAGATTCCATATTACTAGCAGCGTTTTCAGCAACATAAAAACATTTTGCTACCACGATGTTGCACAATTTTTATTTACAACCAAATATATACACATGGTAAAGAATTTCATCCGATATACTCTCCTGTTATCGAAGGATAATAAGTGAAAGCCTTCTACAATGGACTATTATACTCTTACAAAGGTTTTTAATCAAACCCGAGATGAAAGAAATTAATCTATGTTTGCCCGAGCGTGGTGTCTTATGGTAAACCGATATTGAGAGAGGGGGCGACATATTGTGGGGGATGTATAGTTATATGTAAGTATGTAGAGTTTATGTACTTGAAAAGGATAGATATGAACAATGAACGTATTGTGTTGTCTTTGGTTCTTTTATTTGCCTCGAGATAAGCGACGTATTTGTTCTAAACCCTTTTATAAAAACCTAGTTCTAGTATCAAAATAAAGATCGTGGCTGTTCTTGGTCATGTTTTTCGGTTGCAATAAAAAAACAATGCGATCTTTTTCGCCGCACTTTACTTACCTATAAATAGGTACATACATACATAAACTTACGCCTCTTTGCCATGGGGTTAGGCAGTAACTACAGAACGCGACCTGGTACGATAACCATAAATGAAACGTAATAATTGATGAGTAGTGGAGCGTGGTGTCTCTCTTGGTAGAGATTATATATAACCTAGATAGGATGTTGACGAACTATATGAAACATATTAAAAAAAAGTCCTCCAGACCGTATTTCGTCCACGGCGGCCAATCTCAACTTAGACTAGCCTTCGGCGCGGGAGATATTATAGTGTACCTACAAGTGTGCGCGCAGACACAGGTGCACTCACTCTTCCGATGGGACGGCAATCCGACACGACCGGAGAGAGATCAGGCGCAGGACCAAAGGCTTAACGTGCTTTCCGAGGCACGGGGGTATTACACCGCCAACTTCCAAACTCCGGGCTGTTACTAAGAAAACAAACTACTGTGAAACGCAACAACACACACAACAGAACTGTGCGTGGGTTACTATGAAACATATTACCACTACTTATCCTGAGAGTTGGTATTGGCAATGTCTCGTAAGCTTATAATAAAGTATCACCTCACGTATTCAATAGACTCTCTTTTCACTTTGAATCGAGCATTTATCCATGAAATAGAGATATGACATCTATTGCTAACCTTGCTTATATAAGTAATATATAGGCACTGTACAAACAATTTATCATCATTTGGGGATAATGGAAATTCCGTTATAAAATGATATCAGGAAATGGAATATGCGGTACTTACATTTTAATAATCTGTCCTGTCCTGTAATCCGAAGATAAAAGACGATTATGGTGGTGGATAGTGGTGTTCATATTAATAAGCTTTTCTTTTTCGTAATATTGTTTATTTCAGCAGGGTCTGTGAAGGTAGGTAAATCCTAGGTCCTACTTTAAAGAATAGCGTAACTAGGTGATTTAAAAAAAGTAGAGCATACACACCTACACGACCTAACGGGTTAC
Organism: Hydraecia micacea; assembly: GCA_914767645.1. Classification (NCBI taxonomy): domain Eukaryota; kingdom Metazoa; phylum Arthropoda; class Insecta; order Lepidoptera; family Noctuidae; genus Hydraecia; species Hydraecia micacea. The sequence continues at coordinate 11,387,589 of OU611783.1, read as the reverse complement.
AGGACCTAAACGCAAAAAACGCAAGTTTTAGAAACAATAAAAGTATGTGATCGACTACAGTAAACAAAAAAAAAGATATTCTTTAGTATATAATAATATGCTAGGTAGATAATGTGTTGAAAACATAATACAGCTTATTTGGTACGATAGAAAAAAATCATGAAGATACCTCTAAAAACTTTATTTTTACAATAAAAACCATACTAATATACTTACAATCATTATGATTTTTTGTCAGAATATTAGCAACATACTAAAACTCTAGTGTTTTAATTTTTTAATCCAAACAATACATTTTTCGTAAATAGATGATTGCTTCATATTTTGCAATAAATTACCAGAGTTGTGTCATCGTGCTTCTCTTTCTTTTCTATGCAGTCCGACAGTGACCGCGCTTTAGGATAGCTCGCGAAATTCAAATTCTATGAACTTAGAGGGTTGTATTGATGATTTTAATTCTGTAAATTCATATTTGTTACACTTGCGAATCATATTTTGTTCAACATACCACCTGAAACTGACCTGCAAATTGCAAAAAACGTAAGAAAATTTGAATTTCGCAAGTTTTAATTAATTTTTGAGAATCCGACCAATTAGTAGCCACACTATAAAAGACGTCTTTATTTGATTCGTCGAATTTTAGACGATTGATGGTGAAATTAAAAGCACATAATTAAAAGCTCGAATTCTATGAACTGCCAATCGCCTGTTTGATCACAGCCCGAGCCTGATTACATTAATTACAGGTGAGTTGCTTTTGCAGTATGAACGAGATTGAGGCGCCGGAAACCCTTAACACCTACGTAAGAAGCACTTTGTTTATGCTATACGAGTAGATAATTAGGTAGGTTTATACTTAATACTATATGTACCTGCGGTAGATTTTCAGGAAAAATGAGGGTATTTTATCACATGATTTTTATTTATTTTTTATTTTATTGTGTTTGGGTGGCTTACAGCTATTAAATACAGAAGTAGTAGTGAGGTGATTGACGACAAGCTATTTACAAGCCATTTACAAGCCATGATCCATCCTGAACCGGCCTAGATTTTCACATGTTGGCGAATATTTCAGTATGGTCACAAATTAAAGTTTAAACAGGTGACATGTGCTATGCGGGACAGGAATGTGTCTGAAAAATGCTGAACCTTTTTTGTACGTGACGTGACTGTATACTCACAGTACTTGGCCCTCGATAACGGAATCCGATAAAATTCTGCACCTACTTACCTATCAGACGCAACAGGCTCACGAAGAATTTTCCCATTATTTTTTTCGCGGATTTTCGGGCGTTCGCCATTTTGTGGATTAACTCGAATAATTCCCACTCTCTCGTCCGCTGATCTGTAAAATGGGGCAGATTGGCAATCAATCACTTTCGCACGAGTGCTCTTATTATATATGGCTTAAGACCAATATCAGATTTACGTTTACGAGTATAGTGTGAGCCGAGCTTATGTCCTAAAGTGCTTGATATTCGGTTTCGTGTTTCGGCGTGTCTCAAAAATATCTATAAATATTCTTCTATAAAATCAAGAATTCCTAGGTGGGTAGTTTTAACCCAAAAAGGTACCAGAGAGGTACCTAATACAAACCGCGCCAATGGGGTTATAAACTGGAAGCTCGACGTAGATGGCAGCACAGTTCAACATCTTCAAACCGCTATTTTTTTGTTTAGGTATGTGTACTTTTGTGTCAATCACAAATTCAACGAAAATTAGAGATAGATATGTACGAGACTTGGAGTGTTACCTTTAAAAGATGAGCTAAGGAAAAGGCAATGAATTATTATCAACGCTTTATAATTTATAGCTTATCTTGTGTTTGTTAACTTGAAGTTAATTTTTTGGTGAATACTGGAGGTGTACGACAGGAATAACCTGATCGGAGCTGAAAACCAACTCGAGGATGATCTTCCTGACTGAAAAACTTCTGAGATGATAATTCTAGCACTGATCTAGGTAATGATAGTATAAACATACACATACCTTTACTATAATGTACGTAATATCACAAGTGCTTGTAGGTAATAATAACGGACTTAATTCTCTTGGGAGCATTGCCTATAGGTATACGAATTTCTGCCGTAAAAGTCTCCAGGTTTAAAAAACGATAGGACATAGTCTCGACGAAATCACAGACGAAATATTGGGTTTCCATTTTTTGTCGGAGAGCTTTCTCCTACAATTTTCGTCTTTTAACATCTTTGGCAAATACATGGGTCTCCGTATTTTTGAAGTCAACAGCTGTGCAACGGGGAATATTTATTTACACAAACTTCTTAAAAAATTTGAAAGAGTTTGTAACGAATGACTCAAGAAAGAAAAAAAAAACATTGGCAGTCACGGAGACTGCCGGTAAAAGTGAAAACTTAAAACTATGAAATAATGTAGCACAACACGTCACCCTTATAGCTACAGATATACTGCTATTAGAGCATGTCGGTGACGCGAACCCAAGATTTTTCCCTACCAAAAATCGCTCACCGCGCCTAAAGGAGTTTTCTCTTTAAAAAAATAACTATCCTAATAGAATTAGCAACAACTCCTAGTACACGTAGGTACACATAGTTACATATTATATTGATCTCGCGAACTAGGTACTAAAACACGAAGTCTAATCTTCCAATTTAGAAGCAACTCTCAATTGTCCACTTCGTTGTACAGCCCATTCATTGACAATAAGCTAAAATCCTTCTGCCAATTACGTTTTAGATTGTACGTTTCCTTCTTTTCCATTTGATGAATAACTAGTGATAGGCCCCGGTTTCTCTCGCGTATTTTGCCATTTTCATTTTCAAGGAAACGCGGAACAGATTTTTTGATATTAATACCCATTTTCCTGGGTATGGGTAAAAATATGACGATATATTTATCGCCTTTAGATTTAACATTAAAAAAAAAAAAATTTTAACTAATAATGACTGACTACTATTGAGGACTTTTAACTACTATTGAGGTCACAGGTCAGCGTTTCGAGACTCCTTACAAGTGAATATTAGGCAACTATATGATACTGGACTATCGGCTTATCCATTGTAAATACGGATTAGTGAAAGTACGAAGTAGATAAGGACATTGTATAAAAGTAAAAGCTTTCGTTATAAACGCAGCAGTTTTTAAGTTACTTAATTCTGATGTAGAAAAAAGATTATTAAATGATTCCGCTCGATAGTGTTTTAAAAGTTCAATTTTCAGCCAGTTATAGAATTAGAGTTCTGAATCTGTAGTGCAATTGCGAAAAAATCTCGATGTGAAAGCATTAGTGAAATGAGTTTGAAGTGATTTGTGAATAGTATCAATCCCTAGCATCGTGCATCGGGTGGAATCGCTCACTTAACCTTGCAATTTTTCACGTACAGATTTTTACAGATTATATCGGCAGATTCTGAATTTAAATGTTCTTTTGATGCGAGCAATATTCATCGCGTCGTTTATCGAATATTATATGGTGAGCTATTTGAGGTCCATCATCAAATAGGTAACTCACCATAATATAATATTCGAATGTGAAAGCGGTTTGCCAATAACTCGTTCAGTTGATTTAGTCAACACTTAATGAATATCTATCTATACCTAGATTTTATACTAACATAAATGGTTTATTTTATTGTCCAAGGCACGCGCGCAGTCTTTCACATGAGTAGAAGTTAGAAGGTAAAGAATTAAAAAAAATAACGTGACCAGAGGGCTGGCCAAAGAATTAGCATTGCCATTCAACGCCAGTCTTTTGGGCATTATTCCGGCATCATTGATGTTCCTACTGACGCCAAAGTTTCCTTTTGTTTTTATATTTATTGGTATAGTTAGGGCTGATTTTACCAAAGTCGATAACTTTTATCCGTGGAATAAGATTGACGTCTGACAGTTCTATGCAAATACTGTCTAAAATTCAACATTTATTTTCAGGATAAGACTTATTCATAGTAAAAAAGTTTGGCGAAATTCGCCCTTATTCATTCAATTTAGAATATTGAAAATATTAGTTGTGTATAAACATTTAAGGCAGGTAATAACAGATATTTTTAAATAATTTAGAAATCTTTGGGAGTAAAAGTCATCGGTCCCTCTTACTAATAAAAACTATCTATTGCAATTCCATTAGCTCAAAATTTACTTAAAATTACGAAAATAATTTGATTAATGTTGTTCACTGCACAGCAAACCACGTGGAAACAGTTTCCTTTGGAGTTTATCTTTGTGGAAACGATTCTGTTCTGCAGACGTTCACAGACGATTCAGACATGTCCCTATGTGTGGGTGCTACCGTCTGGGGTGAGATTGAATGTGCAATCAGCGTCTTGTGTCTAAGATGCACTGTAGACGAACTTAATGCGTTATGTAAACAGTGTTGAGGAGGCGAAGTGAGATTGTGTAATATTGAGTGATGTGTGAAACACTGATTTAATATTATAAGTTTCGTCATATTAACTTTAACTTCAGTCAATATAATAAGGCCTCTAAGTATTTCCAATCCACAAAAAAAAAAAACGGCCTCTAAGTATTGATCAGATGATCCCCACACTGGCTCATCCTCATCTTTTTCTTCTTTAATTTCATAACCTAACACAACATACCTTCTTTCCCCGAAGGTTGCAGAAGTGTACCCACAGTCACCATTTTCGCAAGTTGTATAGTTTTCATATAACTTGATTATAAAGGCGCATTGATAGGTACCTGTCAAGTTTTGAATCGGCTGGTATGGCCTTTCAGCCTACAGGGCATTAGAATCATAGTTGAAACTTGATAACAGTGAGTGAACCAAGGACTTGATTGTGGGAAGTAAAACGTGTCATTATTATGAAATATGATAATATTGATCCAAAACTGGAACCTGAAGGGATACTTTGAAACAACAATATCCATTTGAATAATTATGCAGATGAAACCTTTGGATTTATTTATTTAATTCTATAGACAGTACTACGGTAGTCTTAATTAAACCTAACCTGATGAATGAATGACAAGCGGGTTCTGAGAGAGTTGAACAATGAATTGAGAGAATTTATTTATGAACAACAGAAATACGTAATAAATTATCAACTACTAGAGCAACGTAATAAATTTGCAAGTCTAAGGTGAATTTCTATTGAACCGTAAGCAAACGAGGACTAGCGAATCGGAAATGAGATATGGGAAAGTGAAGCCCGCTATCCTATTGATCAATTTGCACACTGCAATACTTACGCGACTCCTATTTCGCTTCAAGGAGAGCTATCATTATATAAAGTCGATGCCAAGCGACTTCAATATTCGTTCGACTTCACGAACATTTAAATAGGTATGTGTAGATTAAGGGCCGCTTGTTTTAAACGGTTGGTTAACGTAACATACCTACGTTAAATAATACCTAACTATTACGTAAGTACTCGTTATTATTTGACGCACGGCAAGGCCATAATTTTGTCATTGTAATTTGAAACAACGCTTTTTTTGGTTTGATGATAGTTAGCGCCATTTTTCACGGATAAGCGTGCGTCAAGTGGTCGTAAAATAACCCGCCCTAAGGTAACATCAACAGATGAATTCCAATCGTTTCTTTTTACTCCTAAATCAAAATGTTCCAAGAAACATTTGCTCGTGTAAATCTTATTTGTAAAAGGCAAAAATCTGATTTCTTTCTTTTTACTCACACAGTATAAACTCGCAGGGATGTATTATTCGTATCTATATACCCGTAATAAAATGGAACATCAAGAAAAATGGATGTCAGACGAAATGGATATTATATTGCGTTTCTTTGAACGGATTTGTACTTATATCTTGACTTTGACAGTGTTACCGAGTTTCAATGTTATAAAGCGAGTAAACAGAATCGATTCGTTTCTTAGATTTTTGTATTGTTACAGACATTTATTCGTTTTAGCAGGAAAAGTTTCGCCAAGTTGCCAAAATAGACCGCAACAGAGAACTTCTTAATCTTTTCACAAATTATATTTAGTCTTCAGCAGTTGCCGCGTACCCTTTACCTGGTTATTAAATGTTCAATATCACTGATGACGTTTTCAATCATCCACAACCTGTACAGTATGTAACAACATCAACAACCCCAGGTCACTAAAGGCCTTAACAGAGTCTTACAAATGCGTTCGCATATAAGTACGAGATTGTTTTTCGGGACGTGATCACACTCAGCAGTAGCAGCCCGGAGGCTGGATTTGTGTCCAGTTGATGGCTCGTACCCTATTACTTAAGGGCACTACATGACCTAAAGCGCGGTCACTGTCGGACTGCATAGAAAAGAAAGAGTAGCACGATGACACAACGCTTGTAATTTATTGCAAGAAATATGAAGCAATTATCTATTTACAAAAAATCTATTCTTTGGACTTAAAAATTAAAACACTAGTGCTTTAGTATGTTGCTTGTTGAATAATCTGACAAAAAATCTGAATGATTGTATGTATATTCGTATGGTTTTTATTATGAAAAGAAAGTTTTTAGAGGTATCTTCATGATTTTTTTCTATCGTATCAAATTAGTTTTATTATGTTTTCAACTCACTATCTAACTAGCATATATCCTGAAGAATATCATTATATTTTTTTAATTTTGTTTACTGTAGTCGATCATATACTTTTAGGCATTATAAAACTTGCGTGTTTTGCGTTTAGGTCGTAAATAAATATAACTGGCGAAATTTGGGGTACGGTCAATACTCTGCATTACCTGACCTGACCCCTCTTACAAGGAAGAAGAGGGGAAGCGGGTCTGATAATGCAGGTCACTGAATTATTATAAATGTACCTCTGTTTAACCCTTGGAGAATACAGGCATAAAGGTTTGTTACGTTAAGTGTGGTCACCGTACGTGCGTATACGGCAAGTACAGACGCCAGCACATCAAGCTACTACAATCTGTCAAATTTCTTTAATAAATTTTCAACTTTAACGCTGAAGCATGCTTCAGCGATAAAGTCAAACTGTCGAATTTGACAGTTTCGGGTAGCTTGATGTGCTGGCGTCTGTACCTACGAGTTCGTATGTTTAAAAAATTAAACAACATTTGCAATTATCCAAGATCAATCTATCATCATCACCTTAGTCTATACTTCAAAGTAAGTTTGTTTTCAACATTTTTGAAATAACAAAATGTCTTTCTCAAACATTTACCTACCAGAGAAATTTTAATCTCACCAAGAAACGTTCATTTAACTAAATTTACGCCAACCTTAGATGTCCTTCGTGACAAGCTTTGAAAATATCTTCGTTTTTGTGCTAAAGACAAAGAAATATCTTTTGTTACCGGAATGTTAGCGGTTTCTTTGAATCAGTTTGCAAGTGCAAACTTCTACAACTCGGCAATAAATTACAGTTATTGAAATTAGCATTTCAATTGAAATAATAACTTAAAATTTCGGGACCTTTAGCCAATTTCAATTAATTTACTTTTTAATTTTGACTGAAGAATATATAATTATTGTGTGTCGTCCCACTCACTGGCGAACCACCACACGACGTTCAAAAGTGCCTTTACTGTGCCTAATTGAAATAAATGATTTGACTTTGACTTTGATACAAGAAAGACTGAAGCTGTGGCGTGTCCTGTCAGCTGCACGGAACTGATGGACGCTAGTGATGGCGCCAAACAAGTAGCCGAATTCTGGGCCGAGTACATTTAGATTGCAATCGACACGCTAAGAAGAAGATAATTATTTAATTGAAAAAAATTATTGAAAACCGAATTGAATATTATTGAATAAATGACGACCCAAATTTTCAACACGATATTAAACTGTAATAACTATTTCTTTGTCTAAAGGTGAGTATAGACCAGAGCATTTTCTCGAGCATTTCCAAGTAATGTAACGTTCTTACGAATTGTACATTACAAGCAAAAGCTCAGTTTCCAAAAGCAATTCCATGTAATGTAACGTTCCTGCGAATGCTTCGACGTAATTCTCATGGGCGGCAAGTGACATCTGTAATATTTCTATCTACCTTGCGTTCATTATTGATGATTGTGCGTTCTTTATCGCTCGTGACTTTGCTCGATAAAATATTACACCAATACGCTTGTTGGTTTTTAAAACCAGGTTGTAACAAAACACCGAGCGTCGTGTTCGGAGTGCGGTTCGATAAAATTATAAAACGGCGAATGCTCGATGTTCTGTTACAAGTAAATGCTCTAGTACTCATCTTAAGGGATTTTTGATCGGTAGAGATTCAGCTTTTGTGGAAGAAAGGTACAATCTGGGGAGATATCAATCTTAGTTAGTTACCTACACTATGACAGTTATCGACTAATCTTATCGGCAAGTAGATTATGGAGTTACTCTTCAAAGTAGGTACTTACTCTTAATACTCAAGATACTGCGACAAGTAATTTAGATTTCAAAGCGCAGAAAAAGGCTACTTTTGAAAATATTTTCTGCTTACGTATTTAATTGACACTTAATTAAGGCCGTACCTATGGATACCTATAGCATAGAAACAATATCAGTCTAGTATGACATGTTTCTACTGCTGGGAAACAGGCCTCCTCTCTTCGAGAAGAAGTGGCTTTAATCTACCATATCATAACAATTAATACATTATGTTATGACTTTGATGACCTAACTAATGAAAATATCAAAGGTCTCACAATCATCGGCGATGCAACATTATAAAAATCATAAAATCAAATTTAATTATAAAGTATTAAATTATTACAGAACAATCAATATTACATTACAACAAAGTAATGTATTATTTAATATTAAATATATATTATAAAAATATTGCGAAATAGTTTACCTCGCTAATAGTCTACCCTCCCATCCGCCCCCGCCCTTCGTTTGGTTTGGCAATGTAATTGTGTCTCATTAGTGACAGTTGAGCTCATATGACCCTCATTATTCCATTGGACAGATTTAGACACTGCACGAAGTTATTAAACTGTCACGAAACTGTGTCACAACAGCCTGTTTTCAAAACTAATTATTTCAGAAGTGTTGTTTTCCTTATCATTAAACTTAGTATAAGTATTTTAGATGAGCATCAAATGAATATTAATGCGTCTGATCTACATCGCGTCACGGCTTGTTTATAAACAGTACATAAACTACTTTGAAACTTGGTCGGAGCGCAAACTTGCAGGTTTTTAACTATGTTTCTTAGTTTCCCTGGTTTCATTAGAAAGTTTCAGTGTTTTAACTGAATAACAAATGATAACAATGAGTTATTTCTTTACTTTTCATGTCTGGCGGAGTTAAATTGTCTGTTGAATTCTTTGTTATTCGTGCCCCTTTCAATTATGTTATGATAAATCTTTACGATCAAAGATATAATCAGGAACAGCTGTGAGATTAAGTATTCTATGGGTAAGTGCTTGAATAAAGATCCAGCGGGTCTAATATGTAAACATATCACCGTGAAAACTTAGTTGAAGTGAGCTATCAATAGTGTCAATCCCTAGCATCAAGTGGAATGACAGCTCACTTCATGATCGACTGGTGTTTGTAGGCGATAACAGATACTATTAAACGTCGTGCTCTGTATGGTTATCACGAAAGTCAATATCAGCAGGGTATCGTCAAAATACTGAATTGTAAATCTAGATGTAGAAAGTAGATCCAATCTCTCCACCAGACTTTAGAACGAAGAGAGATGGTATTAAGTAAAATAATACTATAGCTTAAGCGCTAAAATCATTAAACGCTCCTCTTTCTCTACAGTTGTTCTCTTCAAGAATACGGATCGAGTTTAAGAATTAATTAATTATTAGAGCAGCTAAGATAGTTTCCAGTCTCCAGACTTGTAACGTGGTGGTATCACTCCGTCTGCATAACATAAATTTGCTCTACGTTGTATTAATTCTCTAAGCTATGAAGACGTTTGTACAATGTGGTTTGTCTGTGTTGTTACAGTTGCCCCTAATTAAACTGAAGATACTGTTGGCATGTATAAGTTTATATTAGAAGTTAAATTCAGAATGGATTAATTTTATTGTTCCATTTTAATAGATCAGCCACTTTTCGTATCACGACGACGAGCTTTTCAATACTCCACAGCAATATAGCGCTATCCTTTCCAAAAAGTTTGAAAAAATCCAACCAGCAGAGTATTTTCCATAAAAATACGCTTCTAAGCTTCGTTAAATCCAGTAAACAAATCAAATTCCTGGAAAGCCGAACAATCCGCAACTATATTGCATCAAAGCAATTTTAATCACGTTTCGATCAGCCGTTGCAGGAGTTGTCCCAATCCCGGGACACAGGGAAACGGGTCGAGGGGGCAAAGGGGAACAACCGGTGAACTGGGTCACTAAACCAGACCAGTACGGGACCTACAAAGAATATTGGGACGCGTACTTAAATCTGAAACTGATCTATTTTGGAAATACTTATCCACATCCTTAACGTTCTGATTTTGAATGAAAGTTTGAGTTTTGGGTGTTGCGCGAATTTTTTTTTAAAGATCTTTTTAGGAGTAATGACCTCTGAACTGGGTCACTGGATCAGCGCACGTTGGGACCTGTATAAATCGGGGCGCGTATACTTTTGTGGTCTGTGGTTATCCTATTGTAAGTTGATGCTGTGGGTGGTTTGTCTATTGGTGTGTGGCTTTGCATTTTTTATTTGTTTGGCTGAAATACTTAGTTGTTGGAAAGTTTATGGAATGTCTTTTGGGATATTGAGAATAAAATAATTACGAAACCACACATGGCTTCAGTAGCCTTTAGTTAGGGGTTTCAAAATAAATAGGAAGTCAGAACTGCGTGTAATCATATCGTTTCCTGGTTGGAGCGGCATCAAATTAAATAATTTTATGTATAAATTTTTACTGTCTTTTATTTCATGGCCCCCGTGAATAAAGTTTATGTTGAAAAGACTTTTATAGCTTCGCTCTACGAACCGCTTTTAATTATTTACGCATATTAATAAAAGGAGCAATATTTTTCTTCAGAACCATGCCTCTCCGCAAATTGAGTAATTCCTTCATGACATTATCAGTATTGTCGAAGAAAATTATGGACAATTAAATTATTAAAAGACCGCTGTTATTTTTGTAATACTGGGAAAGTTGTAAAATATGCTATAAATAATGTTGTTTGCAGTAAGGATTCTATTAATTGAGTTGGCAAAGATAAAAATAAGTAACGGTAGCATTTTTAAAGGAAATGCTTATTTTACTAGCGATTTTTTTTTTAATTATGTGGCATTATAGAGATGTCCAGTCATTTTCCGCAATTTAATGTCGAAACAAAAATTCTGGTTTTCATTTTACTGCCAAACTTACTCGAAGACGTCACGGCTTCACGTCAGGAGCACTTTCCGTGACGAGGGTCAGGCCTTAATATCTGTCGACATCCGATGTTATACTTACTGTTTTTGTGAAAAGTCTACCTATTACTTACAGCACAAGTAAAAGGTTGATTTCTTTGTAAACATTTAGTTTCGGTTGAGTCATCGGCCTATACCAGTTCACCGCTGGACATAGGTCTCCCCAATTAGATAAGCGTCTTTTCACACTCGGCAACTCTCTCTCTCTTGTTGTTGTTGTCTTTACAAGATCGCTTTTAGCGATAAGACCGCTCATTGTGTCACCTATTGTAAAAATTCTACATTTATATATGTAATATTTAAGGTGTAGGTATATGTTATGGACCAAGTGATTATTAGGACATTATAAAAAATGCCCGGGCAGTTTGATAAATAAAATAAAAGGTTTCCATTCATAGACACTCTGCTGACCTATGATATTAAAAGTTCAACTGGGTCGATCGGTAGGCGACGTAGGATGCAAGAGCGAGTGAAGGGCATCCCGAGGTTAGGTTTGGTTAGGTTACTTCAAACCTTTTACATTCCTATTTCTGTCCGCGAAGCGGGGCTCCGTCGACATAGGATGCAAGAGCGAGCGAATGAGAATACATAGATTGCCCAAAGACCACACGGCAATATTTATAATGTCGAGGCAATGTGATAAATAAGGAAATTCAAATTATAATTATTTATTTCGCTCTAAGTAGCTTGTCATATAATAAAGAGTATTTCTATTCTATTATATTATCTCTCTTCTCTCTTCTTCTGCTATCAACCACCCTGCGAAGATCGTCACTCCACCTAGCCTGAGTGCATCTTACCATGCATTTACCGAAACGTAGTCCCGCACTCAAGGTCATTGGTTCAAAGGCAGATATGCCCTGCCTATTGTTTCTAAAAATGTTGAAGGACTGGTGGTTAATGGACGCGCTTTTCAAAGAAAATACGTTATTTTTAGCCATAAAAATAAAACGCACAATCTTATGAAATTGGGGCCCATCATTCACAAGTAACTGCCATTAAAGACCCCATCAGTTATTGGTCATGAGGTATTATAAGAGATAAAAACTGATAAATCCAATATAACGGAGGCAGTATTTTAGAATAGGAGGGTAAAGTATTTTTATACCAAGTAACCAAGTAACTTTTGTGTGAACTTTCTCCTCAGATCAAAATAACGCAAGATCGATACAAAGATTTGGAAGAAAGAAATCTAATTTATCTCTCTGTACAAGAAGTTTATGACGTGTACATTTTGTAGAAGGCAGAAGTGGTTGACGAGAAAATTATGTTCGAACGGATACATTTTAGACCTACTTTAGAAATGATCCCTGTTTTTAGCGATGTTTGTGTCGTGAGGTATAAGTGGGACGGAAAGTGTGTATACTCGTATATCTTCTATGGGTAATAAATAAATACTCTTGTAAGGTTTTATATTTTCAAACAAGTTATTTAAATAATTTATAAGCTAACAGTCTTAATAATAATAATAACTGCACATGTATAAAGAGCGGGCAAGGAATCTAGGAAGTAAAACAGGGCATCAAAAAATTCGTCCGCATCGCTGTAAACAAGAAAAGTGCCCAAAAGACTGGCGGCATTGCCAGGTAAGGCTTATGTTATAAATTTACCCAGGGGCATCGAATACCAACCACTTAAGAGGTAATGCGGTCGGGGAGACTGAAAAATCCTAAGTAAAAAGTCGTAATTCGGGGATTGGCTCTCGCCTTTTTCCTGCTCCAATATTGGACCAATTTAAAAGATATTTCATAAAATGAATAAGAAGGATATACACGGTATCCCGATTTTTTTATTTTTTTATTAATAATTGTCAAATTTGTACACTAGGCCTCTGTTGACAGCGTGCAGCGGTTTAAATCGTAATTTTTTGAAGGTTCTAGTGCTTATAAAAATAATATATAATCAAAAAGGAAAACAAAGGACACACAAGTAGATAATATTTATTATTCTGTTAAAAAACTTTGCTTTATGATCATTAACCAGAAAGAAAACAGGCGAGAGCGTTTCTTTGGAGAAACGACCACCAGCATTTCCTCTTAAGTCAACAAACTCTTATAAAAGAAAACATATGGACAGCTAATTTCTCACTACGATAATAGCATGAGAATAGACAGTCAGCCACACCTGTTGGCTGTAAGTGTAAATTACCATATCGGTATATATCTAAGCAGTTTATTACGGGGTTTGTCACTCTATTATCCACTCCCTTGTCATACAACGTCATATACTTGATTAAGTTCCTATTTTTATATTTTGTTACTCAAACCAGGCATTTTTTAATTATTAATAGGTCGTTCAGTCGGAAAGATGAAGCTAGTTACCCATTCCAAAGCGTAGTAGGTACCTATTGAGAAGAACGGGCAAGAACCTCTTTTAAATCAAAATTTATGATTACTTATTAAACAAAAATGTTTACTTTTTTTTTAATGGCATTAAAGCATCTCACTCTTGACTTAAGTATAAGATAAATTATTATACGTACCTAGTAAGTATAGTGGTAGAAAACAATCCATCGTTATTATAATCAGCCTACTTATAATGCTCCCACTACACACACACACACACACACACACACACACACACACAGGCTGGGACACAGTCCTCCTCTCTTCGAGAGGAAGTGGGCTGTAATCCACGGTCCCACGCGGGCCCAGGGCGGGTTAGTAGATGACACGTCTTTGAATTTTTGATTCTAGGACATGTCGGTTTCCTCACGATGTTTTCCTTCCCTATTTTGAGAGCAGCGGTGATGAAATGATTGATGCCTGGGTTCGAACCCACGACCTACAACTCGTAAGTCGGCGCCGTTACTACTGGGCCACGACTGCTTAATCGTCTTAGTGACCATGTAAACAACTAATGGCGTAGTACTCAACGATTGAAAAGTCATACAGAAGTCATTCGTGCCAAATCTCTCTCTAGTCAGTCCCGAGAACAACTTTAAATTGGGTATAATTGAGTCTGCAAAATCCATCAAAAGTTTGTGATTGATTCCTATTTTTAACAAGATAACTTAGAAAAATCTTTTGGACATTGACATGGTCGAAGATTGAAAAAAAAATAAGATGGTGTTTAATCGGAAATAACTGAAGCTGGTTTTAATTAAAACTTTTCATTTCATCGTGTGAAATGATTTTCTGGAGTTACTGGATATATGTATAAATGACTCAAAAGTGGATCACAACAGCTGTGATCCTAAAATCTAATCGTCCTCCTTGAAATGTTATTTGCGACAGTCTCTATTTGTCATACGAACAGACCACCACGAAGGCAAAGTGTATACTTACTAAGTACATATCGCTAATTTGGAGAAACATCGACGTAAATGTATTTTATCCCAAAAATGGGTTAAATATGCCAAAGCACTTAGAAAGCGTATTTACGTTAGACAAGCAAAGACGTAAAAAAATGTAGCAGTTACGTCGATGTTTCTCCAAATGAGCGATATATACATACAGTTTTTATAGCTATATGATAGTTGCTACGTTTGCGGTAAGCCACATGAAGACATTTCAGGACAGTTAACAAATAGCTGCGTCAACTTCGAACATGGATGCAAATTCGCAACCGTCTGATTCCAGCTTTATACAATGGATTCTGGGTTGACTGGCTCATTGGTTTAGTGGTCGGAAGCGCTACTGCTGAACATGAGGTTCTGGGTTCGATTCCCGGGTCAGATAAAGAGTTATTGGGTTTTTCCATCTGGAATTTCTCAATGGCAGCCCGGAGTCTGGATTTGTGCCCGGTTGATGGCAACAGGCTCGCACCCTATTACTATGTTAAGGTAACATAACTGGCGAAATGTGGGTGTACTATAGGTACGCCCTTGGTACTCCTCGAGTCTGCCTAACCCTTCGGGGAATACAGGGATGTTGTTATGTACAGACCAGACTAGTTAGTTAGGTAGTATAGACTAGTTAAACATTTCTATGTAGATGTGGGACGAATTCTAATAATTTAAAACCAGAATCTATACTCGTATATCTAAAACTCAAAGTCCTGACTGACTGATATATCAACGCGCACGCAAACCGCTGGTCCTAGAGACATGAAATTTAAAGGGTGTTGTTCTTTGTGAAGAGTAGGTGTCCACTAAGAAAGGGTTTTCGAAATTCTACCCCTAAGAGGGTGAATGGGGGAGGGTGAAATTTCGAAGTCGCGGGCAGAAGCTAGTAAATAAATAAGTGTAAGTTTTCGTACTTATCTACTTAATATAAATCTATAACCCTTATACTATCTACCATAATACTTTGTAGGAACTTATAAGTCTCCTACCTTCGACCCTTTCCAGATTTTCCCTGCCTACTTATTTCTTAGAGTGTCTTTGAACGGATTGGCTTCCGCGGTTTTGTTTACTTGGGTATTTATTTCCTCGTCAATGTTTAAGGTAATATGAAACGATTTGGATAAAATGTACGGAAAGCAATAAAATGCTTACGTATTTTTTTTGGATTTTAATATCCTGTTTGATGTGAATTTCTTATACAATTTCTTGACATATTTTCTTACATTTTTGGAGCATATTTTTTTTATAGATATTCAAATAAAGTTGTTTGATATACTTAATTATATTTAGTGGGTGCCTGAAGTCGTCACCGAGGTAGGCCGAAGAAATGTGGGCGTGACTATTTGGACTCGTTCCTAACCGACTGGACGGAGAAGGCACAGCACAAGGAAATGTGGAAGAATATGGGGAAGGCCTTTGCCCAGCAGTGGGACAGTACAGGCTAACGAAAAAAAAAATAGACTCCTTTCAAAAATTTTTTTTCGTTTTAGCATTCGGTAGGCGACAATAGCTACTTATGCACAAAGAATACATATAATTTGAAATACCGATGTTACTTAGTAGACTAATTTCGTATACAATTTGTTGACTTATTTTCGTACATTTTTGAAGCATATTTTTTTATAGATATTCTAATAAAGTTGTTTGATATAATTATTAATTATATTATTAGACTCCTTTCAACAAAGTTTTTTCGTTTTATAATTCGGCCTACAACAATATAATATCATAAAAATGAAGTTGCGGGGAAAATATTGCATCTGAGATATTCTTCTTTTTGTCAACAGATCGCGATGGCAGCTACGTGGTTCATGACATTCGCGCTCGTCCTCGTGAGTACGGCTCACGTGTTTGCCGCCCCAGCTCACACAGGTAACTATTTAATTTACAGTTTCAACAGGACCGAGCACTTCACAGAATTCATAAGGACGTTTGAAACTCTGTCTCGAATGTAAGGTCAATATCTCGAAAGTTTTGAACGAATTCTTACGAAGAATTTCTTGGAAACGTATTTTTAAAATGCGGGTTTAATTTCTTGGGTAAAACTATGATCATACTGCTGGTACTACTATACCTCAATTTATTGTTCTCAAAGGGTCCTCAATATAATACGGGTGGGTTTTAGTCAGTAAGAGTCTGACACTCTCTTCCGCTCCACCCAGAGCGGGAGGAGTCATTAGATTATTTCCCATCCAAAAAAAAAGGGTCCTCAATAAAATATAAAATGTATAGTTTTGCATACATTTTTGCCATATTTATTACAGTAAATTTCAATTTTGAGTGAAAAAGTTAAATACATAGGTGACTAGAAGAACCACTATTTAAATTCATAAACTCGGGATCCTCTACTTGATAATCGCTTTAAACGAATTTGGAACATAATCTTTTCAAATATTATTCCAAACGAAAGGGTCTTAACTCAATTTCGCACTTATCACATCTAAAACGCTAATTAAATTACTATGGAATCCTTAGATTGGGGTACCGCAAACGTTTAAAAAGAAAATCAGCAAGAAATGAAATTATATTTCAAAAGACAAAGTATATTAAACCGGTCTACGTTTCAATTCTAAGATAAATGTTGTTTTTCTGAAAAAATCACTGCTTTTCTTAGTTTACGGTTTAGAACAAATGCAAAGTCATCTTTTACGAGATCATTTGTGTAGGTATATTGGAATTAAAAAACAAATATTTGATCAGACCTAATTCATACTATTTCTTACCAACAAATAATTGTTAGTAACTATTTAATAATTGTTAGGAATACGAACTGCTCTTAATATTTTTGATTTAATTGCTTTTCAGAAATTCAAATTATTTTTCAATGAATGTCTGTTGTTGGTAATTAGGTACCTACTCGCCATTCAACTACCTGTTCAACAATCTTTTTATTATCCGTAGCCAATATTACACTCACGAATTAATAAAACATTGTTAAAAGAGTAAACACTGCCGCATCTGTGAAGCGAAATATTCTCATTAGCAAATCTCACGAGAGGAGAGTAACGCCCTTTGTATATGGCACGGTTTCTATACGGTTTTTTTTTTTTTTTTTATTTGAAATGGACTTGCTCTTGACTCTAGTCTAGGTCAAAGGTGACAGAGACAAAGTCGACGATGGAGCGAGCTTATCCAGAAGACGGTGCCGCGTATAAACCGCGACATAGAAAAAACGTGTCCGTCAACAGGCTTCCATAGTGATCCATACAACACTGACGACCGTGCCAACACACGGCAAATAAACCGTAACTTTGCACGGCAAGAAAAACGTGTGTGTACAAAGGGCCTGACGATTGGGTAATGTTATCATAAGATGCTATTTGTATAAAACTTATAAAAGGTACACGATATACGCAGTTTCTGAATACTTAACCCGAAAATAAAATACTCTCCAACATTGAAACTTCTCAAGACCTATGTAAATAAGTTCTCGTAATATCGACCTAACCCCTGGGTAACGGATAGTGGTGCCCCGGACTTACAAACTCCACAATTGTGGTTTTAGAGTTCGGATGTGGGAACTACTAAAATAATACCAAAGTTAAAGGTGCATAATGGTTTGCTGAACACGAAAGGCGAAATTGGAATAGCTAAAAAAGTGAAAATGGGGAAAGCGAGACAGTACCTAGTTAATTTTTAAAAGGAAACAGTTTCTGGCAAAACTTGTTTTTTTTGTTTAGTTTGAATTACAAAATAGCTGTGGATCCAAGTGAAGATACGTCAGCTACATTATCACTACCACGGATGATCACTACACACCGAACTGACTTATGGAATATGACAGCCAATCTCTTCGTGTAATGGAAACTCGGTTCAATTCAAATAACTTATATGATTCATCCTTCTATTTTGCATGTTCTTTTCATTACATTAAAAGAGAATAAATAAGTGTTGAAGTGTAGTTGAACAATATTTACATCATGAATATTTATCAAAATAAGTGCGGGCCCGAAAGAACCCGTCAAAGTATATTTTCGCAGAATAATTAGGTACTTCAAGATATACGAAGAAGAGAACATTAACAAGAACATTACCAGTCGACAGCGATGCGGATGAATTTTTCGACGCTATATTTTAGTTTCTGTATAGTTTTAGTTAAGTTAGGATTTAATTTTGTAATTTTTAGTATTAGATATACATAAATGATTAAATATCATTCTTCAAGATATTAATAAAATAAAATATAAGTGTTCTCAAAAGGGACAAGTATTTTTATAGGTATACTTAAAATGTTATACTTAAACTTTTTGATTAAAATTAATTTTTCATTCCAAGTGACCAAAGCATATATCCAATGTATACTTCTTCTGAGGTCTTATTAACAAACATTTTATGAAACCATCTTGACAATTTTACCATTATTATAAAGATATTAGGAAAATGCTTGCGATAACAAAACTTTACGAACCATAAAAATAAACTTTTTTAATCCGATAAAAAAAACCTTTTATTGATGGATTGTGACGTCAACCTACCTGAAAATCCGTTCTTAATCCCATGGGATTATATTTACGTAACAATGATTACGTATCTACGTATCCCCTGCTCTTGACATTGACTCTTTTACAGGGTTAACTCATTTATACATACTTTGTTGTTATGCATAATCTATGGACATGACAGCATTATCTCGACTTAAGTTTATATTTTTCATAATTTGTGTCGATCGTTTTTTGTATTGTTACATTGGAGTGACAGGGGTTGACTATTGCTTAAATCGTAATACGGCAAGAGATTTTTTTTAAATCAATTCACACTACGTCAATTTGCTGACTTATAGCAATTTCATAAACAAAAAATGAGAATTGTGACTTGAATATATTCGGACAAAGCACGTAGTCAATTCGTGATAAACCACCCGACTTCACATGTAGTGAAGATAATGAAGTCTGTATTCTGGAATGATGCATTAGCAAACATCTAATTTAAACTGGCCAATTTCGTAATAATCTCTACTCCAATCTAGTTTTTGATCGAGATTAATGCTTGGGCATCGTTCATACAGGTCTTAGGCACTAGGTAAAGTTCTCTCTGTATATCATCATCATCGTCATCATAACATCGCTTGTATTCCCCGATGGGTAAGGCAAGAGGTACCTACACCTATATTACACCCACATTTCGCCAGTTATTTTTAAATCCCACGTAACAGGGGGCAAGCCTATTGCCTTCAACCGGGCACAGATCCCCTGAAAGGCTGCTACTGAGAAATTCCTCTCTGTATATTTGTATAAAACGAGACTTTAAGTAGGTGGTACGTATAAAGCCTTTGCTTTTGATAAATGAGATAGGTAATTAACTTGTGGTTTACCACGCTTTTATGTCAACCACATAAGTACTTTAAAGCAATTAATAAAAGTTCAACTTTATGTATTAAAATTCATAGAACAAGCGTGGGTTTACACCCACGCGTGTTCTATGCATTTTAATGAGGAGGAGATGATACTAGTAGGTATTATGTTTTATATTTTTTGACAGCAGTGATTTTATTATTGGAATTTTGAATATTATGAATGATGATTTGATTTTAGTATTGATTAACATAGTTGTTAGACCTTTGTTACTAACAATTATGTACAAATATAGTAGTAATAGTCTGAAATAAATTATTTTAATTTAATTTATTGTAGTAACGAAATAATATTTTAGTAAGACAAGTTCTAAGTTCTACAGTTATCAGCCATGTTCAACTTGAAAGTGTCAAAAACTTACTTCAAGCTTATCTAGCTTGTCCAAGTTTACTTTCAACTTAGTATGATCACACTGTCTGACGGCCATTTGTTATTCAGTCAAGCAAAAATAACCTTAGTACTTAAGTAGCCCCTTAATTTTAACGTCAAAAGATTTAAAAAAATGTAAATGTTGATGGATGGAGAGGGAGACGAAGGCCAAAGAAGGTAGGTGGATTGTGTGAGGAATGATATGAAATAGAAGGCAGTGAATGATAGCGTGACGGTTGACAGGGAAGAATGGAAAAATACCCCAAGTAACATAGGACAAGGCCTTGTCTTCTGAGGTTTCTTGCTTTGAAAAGAAAAATCTGATTCCGAAAATATTCCTTCCTATGTTTCAATAACCTCATTCTCCCATCTTCAAACCAAGGGTACATACGCTTTGTCTTAGATGGAAACTATGAAGACTATTCCTTATAACATACCTACATATGTATGTACATACCCTTACATTAGCAGATTGTTAATTTGTTAGTAACCTTGGGAAAGCCCGTGCCGTTTAATTAAGGCATCAATGGTTTACTACGTCAATGTCGCTGACGTAGGTAGTAAGGTATGCAAATTTAACGACGGCGGTATACAGATAGGTATAAAGCGCTTGATAGCTTTATAATCTGCATTGCTTACAAGTTTCCTAATTTCAGTCGCGCTACAAGTCCTGATTAAGTATAATTTTTGACACCCGGCTTCCAATTACTAGACCAAACTGATATTCTAAAGTTTAATTATTATTATTAAAGAATTAGAAACTGAAGGGTTAGATTAGTTGCCAGACTTTTGGGTTCTTGATTCCTACTGGTGACGACTGCCACGAAATATTTATTTATATGTCAACCGAGCCCAAAAGTTTGACGAGCTTCTTCGAGACACTTTGGGGTCTCGATGCAACTCACGTGGTCACTGACCGCATCAACGTATCGCTAAGATCGTGCATCAATAATAGCGAAACATAAATAAAACAAAAGCACTGCCAGGCCTTCTAGGTCGATTCGTCCGTACAGTAGTTGGTCACGAACCCTTTTTCAATAACATGCTATGCATAATAAAGAGAATGCATAGTATAGTGTAAAAGGGCTATTTTTACTGTTGTAAATGTCAAAGCAACAATACAACCTATTTGTATTGTCTTATTATTTGCGGAAAGAAACTGTCCTTTATTGACGTTAGCGAGTTAAGGTCGTTGACAAGGTCATTGTAGGGGGGTTATAAGCGCTCTCACTTAGACAAATTGTAAGCTGAATATTTGTGGCAACAATGTTTATTGTCTCGAATAAGACGTTAATTTTATTAGCCTGTTGCTATCCGTAATTTATTGTGGTGCGACTGGCGATGGAGACGGCCTCTGGTAATGTCATAAAAGGTGTATTTTACTCCAAAAATGTACTTAATGTTAGAGACTTTCCTTTAAAAGCTATTCTAAGCTTTGTATAGTTTTAAGAATAAGATGTAGATACTAGTAATCTAGTTAGTTGTAGTTTTAACATCAGAAATTAACTTTTGGCTCATTTTGAAAAGAAAAAATTCTGTTATTTTCCCATTGAGGGATAATAACTTAAGTATTAATAGGTAGTTCTGTTTCGAGCTAATTCTGTTTTGTTATGGAAGAGTCTTACCACCAACCGTCTTACCACTAATAATAACAACGACAGAAGATCTAGGACAGTGTGTTAACAACCAGTTCGCGAACTAGTCCATTACATTTACTGGTTAATTTTACGACTGTTTTTATTTTATGCGGTTGCGTAGTTGGTTTGTCTAGTGTGAGGGTCCATTCGACACAGTGGTGTCGGAAATGAATAGACAACGGAACTTAATGGTATTTTTT
Source organism: Hydraecia micacea (assembly GCA_914767645.1). NCBI lineage: Eukaryota > Metazoa > Arthropoda > Insecta > Lepidoptera > Noctuidae > Hydraecia > Hydraecia micacea. The sequence continues at coordinate 11,365,483 of OU611783.1, read as the reverse complement.
AGATGAATGCAGGTGTTTTGAACTGGCACAGTTAGTCAATTAGATGAATTACTATAATAATTATATTGTTCGGATTGCTATGAATCTTTAACTATCTCGGAAGCTTTAAGGGTTAGTTTCTCTGGAAGAGAAACAAGTATGACAAATGTAGGTAATACATTTATTCTTCCACGAGTAATACTCGTAGTCAATATCAATGGTAATAAGGTCGTCCCCTATTATAAGTGTGTTGTAAGTACCATAGTTATAATTATCTCTGCCCAGCCCTTTGGGGAAATAAGCGTGATATTACGTTATGTTATTCTTCCACTAACTTCCACAAACCGCGATCTAGGAACCCTTGTTTTTAAGCCGAAAAGTTGTAAACAAGTGTTGACAATTGTTGAGGAAAACAGAATTATTCCTTTCAAAAGCTAAGTATATATAAAAACAAATTGATGAATTTGTTGAGAAGCAAAAACAGCTGAGACATCTTTTACGCATTGTAAACAAAAAAGATAAGATGCCATTTGTACCACTTTTTATCAAAATATTTTTTAAGCAGGATTTTAACCTTCGTCTAGGTAAGTTCCGGTTAACTTATAGGATATTTTCATAGAATATCTTTCCCGTTTTGAATTGCTCTCTTAGATTATGGGTGCATATTAATTGTGCTATTAACATATCGTAATTTAGGTCTTTCTAGTCCATACGCGACTTACGCGTTGTAGGTCGTAGGTTTGAACCCAGACAGGCGCCTGTGTCCCAGCAATGGGAACATTACAGGCTGATTATGATTATGATGCAGTCCCTATGTTCTATGTTATGGGGTTTGGTTTCTGCATTTAGTCCTTCAACTGGACCATTGTGCGCGGGCCATGGCGGCCGTCGGTGGTTATTCCAACCAGCCCACCTCCCATCCAGTCCCTATAACCAACATTCAATATATTATTAGTGACTATTGTACTACACAAGTAATATTGAAACAATTCACTAAATAATTCAACGCGTATGTTGCTTACATATAAATATCTGTTTATTAATTAAACATAATTATTATAATCAGACTTAACTTCAAGATATTACCTAAATCGTATTCTTCGGGTTTCTTTACAGAATCTGTGTCTGTTTGGTTAGTTCTAGTAAGGTTTTCTAATATTGTACCAAATATTACACGTAGGATTACTATTATACCTACCTACTGTAATATTCACATGCCTAGTTACAGACATAATCTGCTTTCGCAATTTATTTGCCAAAAATGTAAACAAATATGAGTTTATGGAAAAATAACTTTAATTTCTACACAATAACGTTCAAAGTCACTCTGAAATCAACTTAATTACCATTAAAATAAAGTTTATATTTGTTTCACTTGAAATAACATCAATTTTAAACATAAGAATAGACTTTATATACATAAACTCACACCTTTATCCTTTAGAGGTATGTAAAAACTACAGAACGCCGCCTGCTACGATCCTTACATACTACTTTTTAATCCATAAAAATACTGAAATCCTAAATATTCAACACGTCTTCTCCTACAAAAAAAAGGTTGACTACAAAACACACACTTTAAATCTATAGTTTACATATCTCATAAGTACCATAAAACGATGTCCCAAGTGAAAGTATCCAGTTTCATATAGAATTGATGGTACTCAGTTTACAGAGGCTTGAAATATATTACACTTAGTGCCTCACAAAGAACGCATTTCCAAGTAAAGTGTCTCATAGAATACTGAACGTTTCAGGCCCCTTGAGACGAGACCTGGTTTCATTTTCCTTAAAGACTAGTTACTCCTAGTTTGACCGTATTTCACGCCCATTCCTACATCATATAACGAGAAGCATTCAGATTTTCATGTTTGAGCTACGCATAATCATAATACAGTTTTATTTGAATAGATAATAAGAAAATATCAAGCCATTTTGTTCAACGAGGAGTTAGTTTTCTCTCTCCTAAATTAGTAGTAGACGAAGTGCAACATAATAAGTTGCAGTAAGAGGACAGAATTGTATTTTGGCACGCGCGTGTGTAAGGAAAACGTAATGGCGTCGAACTCAAATTATAATTATAACACTACTCTCTTCGAGAGGGAATGTACACCGCGGACTCAGTGCGGGTTGGTAGATGTCACATGTCTTCGAATTTTTGGCTCTAGGACATGCCTGTTTCCTCAATATGTTGTCTTTCACCATTTTGAGAGCAGTGGTGGCCCAGTGGTAATGGCTCCCACTTACGAGTATAGGAAGTACACGAGTAGTAAATACTCGTAGATAATAGCATATTATAACGTTTCAATACCATTTCAAAAGTGTGGCGTATATCGATTTACAATGAAGTATTTTATTAGCTCATTATGAAGTAACCCGCATGAAGGTACTAAAACAAAAATTCGAATACATAATGTGACAGTAAAGATTCGTTTAATGTTATTCTATTAGCAAGGTCATTTTATTTTGGAAATAAATCTAGTAATATTTTTAATCAAGCCGACTGTTTTATGTCATCCAGTGATCGGTAGCAGACACCAGACCTCATGGCCGTGGTAAAAGAGTCTATCTGTTCTTTCCTTGGTAAAAGAGTCCATCTTTTTGTAGTGTCAGTTACACAGAACAGATAAATTAACTGATCTGTGGTCAGTCACATGGGTTTGAAATTGGAAATAACGCCTGATACACGGCGATAGCCTTACTTCCTACGAGAATATGGAACGTAAATTCCTTATCGACCTAAGGGAGTACGCTGATGTTGCTGTTTTATTCGAAATTGCATATATTATCTCCTTTATAACGACGGTAATGGAAAATGAAGGACAATATTTTGCAAAGTTAAGTGAGTTTACATTGTTATAGGTTAGTTAACGAAGTACGGTATTAGTATTACCTGCCAGGGACTCAAAAGTTGTTTATCTGAAAGCCAAACTTATTCATTAAATCCAAATATCAACACATTTTATGAATAAATTGATAATCACTATCGAGGGTCACATTCACTTTAATCCTAGCTTAAACTACAAAACTTTTTGCTTTAAAGTAATAACTACATTATAATTAATGGACAGGCACAACTTTTCATAATATTCCGTAGGCTTTTATGCGAAGCAGCGTCTGCCTGTTTGCTATTTTTTTTTTCAAACTCTTGGCTACGAATCCGCCCTACTTTGCTACGCCGCGCGACGTAGCAAGCTCTACGGATTTCGTAGAATACTCGTATTTGCGTAGAATTCTTTGCTTTGTTTGTTTCGGAACGTTTGGAGGCACCCGATACAAGAGCTACGCGGTACATTTCTTTGAAACAATACTGAGAAAAATCAAGAAAAATTTGAATACGTTTTTAGTAATTAAGTTTCTTTTTGAACTTTGATTCTACTTGTTTATCTATACGTTCGCTAAGAAATATTTAATATAATTTTTGGAAAATTATTCAGTTGGAAGCTTCTTATTTAATATATGATATTATAAGGAGAATTCCATGTTCAGTCATTATACATGTAACACGAGTAGCTCAGCAGGTGGGGGCTTCACTTTCAGTAATCAAGGTCGATGGTTTAATTTCCTCATCAGAACAAATATTATAGCAATACATGATATTGGGATGTGATTTATTTCTTTAATAGCACTCATTATGTTATTGGAAATCCCAGCATGAGGCTATATTCGGAAAAAATCCGATATTCAACTGTACTATACTCTGTTCACTTTATGATGATTCATATGACACGTGCAAAAATAACTTATCAAGCTTTTTCACATAGCGTAGAATGTCATGTAACTTTTGAATTATGGTATGCCACAACTCTATCAGTTAGGCAATTAGCACGTGTCCATTATAAATCAACATTTAACTTTTTATGTATGCTACACATCAACTAGAATAGAATAAAATACTCTTTATCGTGTACACCGCACGAATCACACTAATATTATAAAGGCGAATGTTTGTGAGTGTGTGTGTGTTTGTTACTTCTTCACGCTCAAACGGCTGGACCAATTTTGACAAAATTTTGTATGGGGGTAGCTGACACCGTGGATTAAAATAAAGGCTACTTTTATCCCGATATTTAAACGGGATCGACATTTAAGCGGGTGAAACCGCGGGGCGCAGCTAGTTACAGATATAAATGCAAAACAGTAAAACAAACAAAGCTGTTTATTCAGGTACAACTTTTAACCAAGAACGTAAACTCAGTTGTTTTTCACGTAATTGTACACGGGTTTCATATCACATTTTTTTACGACATCAAAGGTCTTCCCGTTAGAGCTAATAATGAAAAACAAAATTGCCAATTACAAGATGGTGGCCCAATTTCATCATAGAGCAATTTATAATTACAGTGTGGCAAATCTACTCTTTAATTATTCTGTGGGCTGGACTTTATAAGAGTGTCTTGTTAGCGTTTGTTGTCATTTTCAGGGTTATCACGGGTTCATGGGAATAGATTCCTCTACTTTGAGTTTATTTTGAAGATGGCTTAGTTAGTAGACGGCTCAGGCAATTATTTTTAAAAGTGTAACCGTGGAATTTCTTGCCGGCTCTTTTCCATAGGAAACGACCAATTGAAACTGTGAACCTACTTGTGACGTTTCATAAGTGCCCATGTACGTTATGTGGAGTAAAAGTTTTGAATTTGTGTTATTTTATGAGTAAGCCTTTAGGCGTTTCGTAAAGATTCTTCTATGATACAAGGTATCTTCATTTTGTGTCTAAATGGAGAATATTTATTTTTACATAATTTGAAATCAGTTATAGATATCTTTTTTTTACTAAAACAACGTCACGTCACGTCTTCTGAAATTATATAATCCTACTTTCAAAGTATTTTATACTCTATTAAAAAGACAATAGGGAAGAGAGAATTCACATAATGTACCACTTTTGATGTGGTTTGATCTTATTACATAAATTGTTGTGAAAAGGTTACGTGACACGTCGCCGTCTCATCTACATAACAATTCTAAGTACCTAATGATAATCTTAAATTCACTGACAACCACGCAAAATTGCACACAAGAGTTCCATAAATAACAAAGGAAAGCACTAAAGGAAGGATTTTAGAAAATTCATCTCCTGAAGGGGCAAACTATGGGACGAAACTTTATACGATAGTTCATCATTTTGCCAATGGAAAATTCCATCGGGCACACAGCTTGTCATCATCATCATCATCTGCCTAGCCTTTTCCCAACTATGTTGGGGTCGGCTTCCAGTCTAACCGGATGCAGCTGAATACCAGTATTTTACATGGAGCGACTGCCTATCTGACCTCCACAACCCAGTTACTGGGTAATACGATACCCCTTGGTAAGACTGGTTGTTAGACTTTCGGGCACACAGCTTGTATTTAAATTAAAACTACATAATCAGCTTATAATGTTCCCACTGCTGGGGCACCTCCTTTCTCTAGTGCGGGTTGGTAGATGTAAATAAAACCTAACATTACAATAACCCATATCCATTAGTCCCTATTTAAAACTTTTAAAAGTTTGTTTTTAAATGGAAGCCTTTTGCATGCCAATAATCATCGGATCGGATAGTCTGAACAGTGAACTAAAGTCATGCATGAATATTTCAACACTTTTGAAAGGGTGTGTACTAACGCTCGTTTATAAACACATAGTATTAATGTTTCCATATACAAGCAAAGTATGTTTTTATTTAGTTCATTTTTTTATTTCTCTGTTATAGACTGATGAATCCAAACTAATATTATAAATGCGAAAGTAACTCTGTCTGTCTGTCTTTCTGTCTGTCTGTCTGTCTGTCTGTCTTTGCTTCACGCCTAAACTACTGAACCGATTTGTGTGAAATTTGGTACAGACATAGTTTGGAACTTGAGAAAGGACATAGGATAGTTTTTATTACAAAAAATAAAATAAAAAATAAAATTTATTCCGGACATATAGCGCCATCTATTGGTCAAGAGGCGGCATCAATTCAGTACTGAAAATTCATCGGAAAAATGTAAATAAATAGTAAAAAGGTATGAAAATATAATATAATACAACTTTTAGTACAAAGAAAATGCTCTAACGGAGTATAGATAAATTCTATTAGTACTATATGTCGAGTTGGTGATAGCGCAATGGTGTCGATCGTCACACGAGTTCGGTTCATGTTATTGTTTTAATTCATCGGAAAAAAGTAAATAAATAGTAAAAAGGTATGAAAAAAATAATATCAATATAATAAAACTTTTAGTACAAAGAAAATGCCCGAACGGAGTATAGATAAAATAATCCGAGTTGTCACTATGCTCGATAGATGGCGTTGGGATCGAAATAGATCGCGCTATGGTTTCGTTACACGCATTTGGTTGGGTATCGGCCGAGCGCTTCGGTCCTTGGGTACTGTCGTGGAATTGTGGATTGATCGTTTCGTAAATTTAAAATTGGCTCATTATGTTGATTTTTGAAGAGTTCCCTAGAATATCTTCCACATTTCATTTTTGAAGAGATCCCGCGAGATCGGGAACTATGTGGGTAAAACCAAAAATCTGCCGGAAGTCACTATTCCACGCGAACGAAGTCGCGGGCAAAAGCTAGTCTTTTATAATTTGATGATTGAAACTAATAATTAGTGTCATTATTATTGTGACTACTATGTAAACGTACATATTATCATATATTATTTAGATTTACTGTTGAAGGCTTTATATTTGATCTAAAAAAACTTTATTAATTTTCAAAGTGAGTTCTTTATTAAGTTAATAAAAGATCCATCACTCTATTCAATTAAAAGAAAAAACAAACTATTTTAATTGAATAGAGTGATGGATCTTTGATGCCCTATGACCTCTTGTCTTTTTTTTTATACACTTGTATATAATATATATATATATTTTAGATTGTAAAATACTTCTTGTAATTAATATTTCAAAAAATCAATTAGATAAAAGCTTATAAAATTTGGTGCCTGAATCTAATCGTGAATACTATAAATCGTTAATTGTGCGGATTGTCTTGTACACCGAACTAAACTAACTTAACTATCACTAAAATTCCTTACTTTTGGCTATGAGAATCTTAAAGCTATTCTGCAAAAAAAAACTCAGAATTTAAAAATAATTTTGAAATAACTGAAATCGAATTTGACAATCGAGACAGTCGAATTCTTTAATACCTGAGCATGTTCATGAATCAAAAATATATAGGCAATGGTAAGTTTCATAAAACTCTAAACAGTTTTGCCTTACAATAAATTGTAAACAATCTGTGACATCATAAATATGTGATTACATTATATCAATAATATTGCTACAAAGACTAAAAATTGTGCGCAATCCCTTGTTCATACGTATTATTTAGCGCAAAGTTAGGTTCACAAAAATCTATGCAATTATTTTTCTATGAAAAATATCTTGACAATTTGACAGGTCTCGCATTTTTGTCTTAAATTCTTTAAACAATCTCGTTACAGAAGTATATCCTATTGTAATCTTTTCTTTGAAACAAAATCAATTTGAAGTTGTCAGTTATGACATCCTTCAAAGGCAACATTGCATTATTACTCGAAGTTCTGCTCCGGCAAGCAAAAATAAATTTAAACTGTAAAGGCCATTTACTTAAAGATTCAAAGCTGTATAGATATTTACGAATCCTAGGTTGCACCAAATATATTGAAATCTACTTGGAGTATTTAGATATTTATGTTCGGAAGAGTAGTCAGATATTTTTGACTGCACTACTGTAACATACTTATGAACAGTTTATATGATAACATTTTATTGACGTCCAAGTTTCTATAGAACTACATATATAATCATTTTAACGCCTACAATATTTTGAAACATTGTCACTGCCAATATATTAATGCACTCGACTGTACTTGTTTGCCCTATCTCGTGAATTGTTTTTAGAGCCGGAGATGCGCAGGGAGGGTAGCCTCGACGTGTTTTATATGGATTTTTTCACTTTTAGTATGGAAAATATGTAAAATTATTACATTATAAAGTGAGTTTATGAGCATTATAAAAGGGGTCGAAATTTTCATTATTTTTGCGATAGGACACACCATTAAAAAAAAAAAAAATAGTCAGAATTAGTTACACAATCAAAATTTTAGGTAAAAAACGTCAAATTCAGAATAGCAAAATTGCCATTTTCAATAGATTTATAACTCGGTGCCATCTTAGTGCTGTAAAACTAAAATATAGTTAAGTTGTGTCACTTTAGTCAATTTTAGAATGGGAAATCGTCGTTTGACACGAATAAACTAAATTTTGGTGATTTTTAGTCTAGTTTAGAGGCATTTGTGACAAGAGAATCGGCACCAATATCAGGCGCTTTATATTTGTTCCAAGAAAACTTTATTAATTTCAGTACTTAAATAAATTATCTGTAATGTCAATAAGGAGTTGTAATGTTCTACGAGCCTAAATAAATATATTCCAAGACTACAGCTGCTTATTTAAATAGCTCAGTGAGTTATACCTAGTGATTTTGTCAAATATTTAAGTACAAAGTTAGAATATTTCTCTTTGCTTTGATATAAAAAGATAAAACTACGAACTTTTCTATACACGACTTTAATTTACTCTATGAAGTACTTCAAATCAAATATAAAACTAGCAAAATATTAAGAATATAATACAATCTCGTTGATAGTAAAGTCAATTATTTCATACAAACAAAACAAGTTTTGCTCGCATTCGTAAAATATTCATCAACACGACCACCAGTACCTAATGGAAGCCGAGCTTGCACTGAATTATTTCTTTCGCTACCTCATGCGAATGTTTGGCAAGAGTCAACACTACATTAATCCTTTGGGAGTTAATTTATTGGGTTTACTAAGTTTTAGTTCGAAAACAGACTTATAATATTACTGCGAACTGCGTCTACTGTATTTATTTGTAGATGGAACAAAATATTAAATCAAAGTGAAGAGCACGTAAGTAGAAACGGGAATAATGTTTCTGAAATTATGATTAAAGTTAATATTTTATTGAATGAATACTAGAAAGCCTTTCATCTTAGGAAGTAGCCACTTTTCGCTTCTTACGTAGTTTACATTGATAGACAAAGGCACGGTAATTTGTCCGTGTTCCCACCCTATTTATAAAGTTTCATGAATGCATAATTATCTAACTTTAGTTTCTAGGAAAAAAATCATATGTACGTCACCAAAAGAAACAAGTAAAGAAACGGATGAATGTTTTGAATGAAATTTAATTTAATTAATAGAAAACAAACAATTTATTTATCAAATTATATTTCGTCCATCGGTTTCTTATTAAACTTCAACTCTATTCGAGGACCCTGGTTACTTATCTCTTTTGGTGACCGTACAAACGAGGATAATGTTTCTGAAATTATGATTGAAGTTAATATTTTATTGAATGAAAACTAGAAAGAGAAAGTCTTTTATATTTTGAAGAGGCTACCACGTAGTTTACATTGATAGATAAAGGCACGGTATTGTCCGTGATCCTATTTATAAAGTTTCACGACTATATGAATATCTAACTTTAGTTTTTCGTTTATATACAACTTGTATTATTGTGCTTAATAGCAGTTATGTATCGTTTTAATAAAATATTAATTTGTAAAAGTTTTCTGAAACGGTGTCTGCAGTTGTGCAAGTATTAAAAAAGTTAAAGCGCTTTAACTTGTTAACATTTAACGAGGAGCATCTGTTCCGAAGTAATTTTATTAAAATACAAACCTGGTTTGTAGTGAAAATAGTTGGGTCAGTTTATCGACAGTGTACTCATTTAAAGTTGTTACCTAACGGTATTATGAAGGTAGTTAGAGTTATTATTCGTTTTGTGTAACACGCTTTTGAATTTAAGTATTAACTTAATTTTATTCAACCAAGCTTCTAAGCTTTATTGAAATGGGGTAACACAAACATGGGGTTATGACGTATTAGAGCCATCATTTCATAGATCAACGCAACGGCACAATGTTGGCTTAAACACATCCATATACGATTCCATATTTAGGCCTCGAGTCTAAGTAACTGATGAATCTACCTGCATACGTACTACGTCACAGATATCCTCGTAGCGTAGCTCTATAGACTGCGTCTATCAAGCATGTCTCATCGAGCCACTTGAGCACGTTGACTATCTCCGGTCGGCGGTGTCTAAGTCTACAATCAACAGCAGATTATAGGCTCTAAAGTCTGTGCAAATAACTCGGTCTTTTTCGAGGAATGAGTGTAAGAGAACAATGCCTAGACGCTTTTGTGAGCATCTATTTCTCATTATACTCGCGTCTCGTTCTCAAGGATTGTTTATTTTCATTGATTGTCAAAGTAAAATAAGTTTGACTTTTGTAATTATGAATGTCAAAATTACAAGAAAATAGAATTAATTCTAGTTACCCGTTCCAAAAGATAGTTTCGTATGGAGAAGAATGGGTAGAAACTCCATAGTTACCCTTTTGAAAAGTTTTACAATACTTCGATAAATAATTATATGTGAAAGAAGAGGATGAAAAAGTTCCATGAAAATATTGCTAGAATCTTCCACAAGTAAAATCATTTTTAAAATACTTATAAAAATCTAAAAGCGACTTCATAAAACGGCATACCTAACTGAAGTCTATCACTCGAGTACATGTATAAGTACACCGTCGTGAAGTTTTATCTTCCTCGCATACAGTCTTAATAGCCCACATCGTCGACAGACGGGGACATAAATTCCTCGGATTATTGACGATCCAGCTCCCGGAGTATAGTAGGGTGACTTCCTGATGCTCTGTCCTTATGGACCCTAGATTTGAGGCGTTTGTCATAAAATACGGAAAGTATCACCAGGCTACACGTGTCGCTTGCCCTGTATGTAAGTGTGTATATTTATGATTCCTAGTGCATTATTTATATTACGTATGACAGTTTCATGATTAAACTACAAACGGGGTGAATAGGGGTGCTCGGGACGAAACTTTAAAAGGAATTTTAACTTTGAAATAATATAGTTTGTTGCCAACAAGGGCACTTAATCGTTAATTTGTTGCCATAAAGGACTCTAACATAACATTAGAGTCCTTTATGGCAACAAACTATTAAAATTCCTTTTAAAGTTTCATTCTTTTCTTAAACACTTCACTTTACTTAAACACAATGAAAACAAAAACAGTTTTTTTGTTAGAATCAACAATAATAATTCTTGTTACGGTTACTTATTCTCTTTGACCTCAATCTTTTCTAAAGAAATATCTCATCCTGGTTTGATTTTGAAAACGTGGCGAATTTACATCGGAATCTGTTGACTTAAATTTCGGCATGCCACGCGGACGGAGGGAAGGTAGGAAGAAAATTTGTGCTTAAAAACTGCTTACTTTTATATGAAAATATGGGGGTCTTTAGTCGAGCAAAGGTTAATAAACTCTTCTGTTTTAATTTTAACTCTTTAAAAAATTGGTTTTGTGATTACGAGGATAAGTATGTAAATGGTTAGAAGCCAAAATCATTATTTACAAAAAGTATACCGAAAGGTCAGGTAGGCATAATGTGCATGGCTTCGTATACAAACAAGGAAAACGAAAGAAATTTCGCGTGTGAGGAAACAAAGGGTTTCTTGTAAAACATGTGTTCTTTCGGTTTGTATCAAAGTACCTACAATTGAACAAACCCTTAATTGTCAGGCATGAAGAGGAAATACCTAGAATGGGAAATCAAAAGGGATCTTGACTGACTGTTACTGTTAGCCTGCATTATCCCACTGCTGGGCAAAGGCCTCTCCCCATGACTTCCAGCTCTTTCGACCCAAGGCTGAAGTGGACCACTCGTTGTTCGTTTTCTCCAGCTCGTCCCACCATCTACCACGGGGTCCGACTGACAATCCACAAAAAAATTATCCAGCGCTATTTGTCCATTTAAGAGTAGGTACACACTAGCTTTAAAACAATATAAAATGGTTATGTTCTATGCGACAGGAAAACTTGATGGGTTATTAAAGTTAATGTTTCGTGCACGTGATACCAGTTATAAAATAATTTCATTAGTTAATTTTAGCACTTAAATTTAAATACATAATATGTAATGATAGCCAGTGTACTGTGGTATATTTCTTTGTAAACGTGTACCTAAAACACGTTCTTTGAAAATTAGTATTAAAAAGGCCGCCTCTACCTTTGTCCTTTTGTGTTAAAAATACGAATCTACATTATTATTACTTTCTATAATATAACTTGTTTCAGTTTGGATTCGTGAATTTGAATGTTTGTTACTCAATCCCACATTTTAATGTTATTTATCATACAGGTACCCCCTTACTAAAAAACTTTGTATAGCGTCTGTATAGTTACACAACGCTTAGTCTTCTTCTTTCGAATGTGAAATTACTGACGACTGAAAGAGAGAAATAGGTGTGTAACTATTCATTTGATATAATACTTTTATTAATAAGGGAGGTAGACTATACAGGGTGGCAGGAACACCGACGCGCACACTGTGACCATGAATTCGGCACATGATTCTAAACTCCCTACAGTAGAAATTCTTCGACGAAATCAGATGTTTCATAATAAAAAATGCAATACATACGCGTTCAAAATGTATGGAATATTGCCCATATTTGATAACTGACTAAAAATTTCAACGGGCGATTCAGAATCATGTACTGAATCCATGGTTACAGGTTGTGCGTCGATGTCCCTGCCACCCTGTTTAACGAACCAGCACCCTAATTGCGTAACACACTATCAATCTCAATCTGAATCATTTTGAAGGATATTGTTAATCCATTGCTGCATATTTTCGAAAAATGTGTCTGCTCAACAACGTAAATAACGCAATGAATGTTGTTTGACATTCAAAATGAAACCCATTGCTACTGAATCTGATTCTGATATAAGTAAGTGAAATCTATGGCAACAGCTATTATGTTTTTTATCAACCGGTTTACGCACTCACTTATAAAACAAACCCACTTTACGAGTATAAAATATATTGCTGCCTTTAACCTACAATATAATGGCTATTATTGCTATTTATAGCCGCAGTCCACTTCACATTGCCGTAACAGAGAATTTACCTGAAAATGTGGTTTTGACATTCAGCCCTTCCCAATTTATACCCGCCCACGATGAAGGGCCTTATTTTTAATCCACTCTCATGTGTGAGCTGCTCAACCAAATAAAATTTCAACAGAATTTAATTCTATGATGACAGAAAAAATATCTTAAAATAGCTTTCTAAAGATTTGGGTCTCAGAATGCGAGCCTGCTATACTAATAAAAAAGTGAATCACAACATGATATAGGTCCTTACATACAGGATGGCGATTTAGTCACCTGCATTCAACAAGGAGGTCACCCCTCTACCAGTCATTCTACAAAGATCCTCACTTTCCAGCTTTCCATATGAAACTCATACCAGAATCGTGAAAACTTTAGGAAAACTCGTGCCATTCTGTATAACTACAAATAGGCTACATACATTCCTAATTCATGCCCACGCGATGTTCTTACTTCTAATACACATTTAGAACATCGCGTGGGCACTGACTGACTGGACACTGACAGCTGCGTGGTCAACGTTGAATAACGTGGAAAATAGGACACACAATGGAAAAGTCTAACATTTTTTGTTTCGCATTGTCATTAAAAATTCGTATGCATCGCGATTAAATTAAATAATCTATTATTCTTATCAAATGTGTGTTCTATTTTGGAATTGGCAACGACGGAATCTTAGCGGTTGGCATGGACCGAATAATTCCATAAACTCAAACTCAAAGCATTTATTTAAATTAAACTATTTACAGGCACTTTTGAATTGTCAAAATTAAATAGTCCGTCTGTTAGTCAGAAAGTTGAAGCTAGTTGCCCATTCCAAAACGTAGATCTCTATGGAGAAGAACGGGTAAGAAACTCCAAGGACACTCTTTTAAATCAAGATATTACAAAATCCCTGGTACATTATTCTTGTTGCTTCTATATGTGAGAACAAAGTGTAAAAAAACACAAATGAAGAAACAATTCAAAACGTAAGATTGACAAATTAATAAAGTATTGAAACACAAATTTGAGAAAAATACGTGCCAACTCGTGAGTATTTCCAATGAAACGAAAACAATTTCATTGATACTTATTATTTAGGTATAGTTCGAAGCATGTAGGAGTCAAATACTTAGGGTAAGAAGTTTCGAATTTCAGTCGTATAGAAAAGCAACTAAAGTTTAGTTTCTAGTGCTTCTTTATTAGTTGTTTAACTCCGGGGGTCCCCATTCATCCTTAAAATTAGACCTTACAAAACATGATTCCTTAAGGCAATCGAAATCAATTTAGAAAAATCTTTTAGAATTTTTCTTTATAGGGACTAACTGAAGACTCGTTTATCGCTTCTGAACCTTATAAAAACTTGATCGTAGGGGAGAACTCATCTAGTAGGATGATAGTTAAACAGACGACAACTACTTCAAGAACTACCCACACACGGTCTGAGAGTTATAAAGTCGTGATAGGCTATTATTTTGAATGCTCTCGTTTCATGAGAAATACGTTTCGATTCCAGTATCGGCTGCATATGGTAAGAGTGGGCTGGGTGCCACGTTAGTCTAATCTACATAGATAATACTTGTTACAATTCAGTTTTTTTTAAGGTTAATCACAGCAAAGAGTATATTAACTAAGTACGTTTCAACATTTTAATTCTGCACCCTAATTGCGTAACACATCTATCAATCGGGATCTGCATCATTTTGAAGCAAATTGCTAATCCATTGGTTCATAAGTTCGAAAAATGTGTCTGCTCAACACGTAAATAACGCAATGAATGTTGTTGAACTGTCAAAATTAAACCGATTCCGATTGATAATGTGTTACGCAATTGCCCCGCTGACTTTGAAATGAATATGAGTTATTTTACAATACCATTCTGCTCTTAACTTCAAGTTGTATTTTGATGAAATTGTAAAATGCGGTGTCGAAGTTTCCACGAGAAACCCCGAAATCTACGACGACAAAGTTGTGGGCAAAGTGCTAGTTGTGTATAAACTTTACACCATTTACGTTTCAAATACAGTACAGTTAGGTACAGTCAACCGCAAATCCACGGATTGAAAGTGCTTTTATTGTGTAACAGTGAGGTTTTCGTAGTGCAAATTACTACTGATGTGTAGTAGATGTTCCTTATGAACACACCGGATGTTCATAAGGTATTCCGCCTTTCGCAACCGGTATTGCATCATATATGAAGCTCGAACACATTTCCTGCTTAGTAGTACCTACCTAACCTTCAATATTGTATACATACCTATATTGTGCTAGAAATATTGAAGGTTTATACCTGTTCTTTTACATACCCTTTTTGTATTTTAGGTCAACACTTTGACATATGTAAAAGGTTTGTATTACCTAAAGGGACACTAGTACTAACTTTTACTCAGTATAAAACTCGGAACAAACATAAACAGAACTAAAAAAGATGCTAGTTCATTCCGTTTTCATTTTCTTTACTCCCACAGTCTTCAGATAACATTCACAGATTTTTGTTTGTGAAGATAAAATCGCAAGTTTTGCAATTTTGAAAGTTTCTCTCTATCAATTTTAAATGTGCCATATATAGAAAATACAAAATAGATTTAATTCAAAAACATTTGAAAGTCTATTCGTATCGGAGTAAAACTTGATAAAGAACAAAACGTCAAAGAAAATAGGTTTCAATTTGTACCTAAGAGCTATCTTCTTCTTCGTCGTTCCCTCAATGCTGAGGATCGCGACCACATACGACGCTATACGATATGCGGTCTTCTGCAGTGTGGACCGCTCGGTAGATGCTGCCTCCTCCGTAGCATAATATGTCCGATTAAAAAATGCTAAAAACTCTCTAGGTACTGCCAAATCATGAGCGGATATTATTGAATCGGATTTCGAATTTCTCACTAAAATGAAAATGACGCAGGTAGACATAAAACTGAAATAAACGCTAAAGACGACGTTTATATGCTGTTCAATAAAGTATTGAATTTAAGCCGATTTCCTTACGCGGAATGAAATGAAAGCTCTTTGTAAAACCTAGATAGAAAAATCTAAATACATTTTTTTGTTTCTATAGCTTTTAATCTCATTGGTTACACAATACAGATTAAATATATCGAGAGTACTGTTAGGTCACGTGTAGGGATAGCGAGTCGTCGACAGATAAGCCAGTTCAAACCGCTCGCGCTCGTTAAACGAGTAAGCCAGGTTCAGGTGGACATGCGCTCGTGGCCATTATGCACGGATATGGCAAGTCTGCTAATGAACGTGCACACAATGGCCGATGATGGCTCTAGTCTAATGAATACTGATGTATATTTTTATTTAACATAATTGATGGAGTGTAAATGTTGAACGTTTCCATAATGGCTATAATGTACACGAGCCAAATTATTTATTTTCTAGGATAGGTTCTGATATACGAACAACTGATATATCCAAATGAGTATGCGCTTGAAATTCCAAACAGCAATAACTGATTATGCGGAAATTATCTGTAAATAGCGAAAGAGTAAATATTGTGACCTCTGGAAAACAGGCATTCAGTTTTAACACGACACGTTCCCCAAAAAATAACTGAAGTATTTTAATTTTGTCACCAACCGAGCAGCAACTAATATAAGCTAAGTAACAGAGAGTAATTTATTTCTACGTTTACGCGTTTGCGAGAACCCTGAGATAAACTTATTTGATTAGTCACAGGACACGTTTCAGTAACTAGATTATGGTGTTTTTCCGGTGAAAAATATACCATTAGCTATTATTAAGGGTTTTAGTGGAATTACTAGGACCAATCATTACTAATCGAAATAAAATTTAGAAGGGCAAAAAATAATTTCCAGGTATACTGTTAACATATTTCTTCGAAACACCTACGCGGGTGTTCTTTATTCAAAAATACGTCGCGTTCGGTTTTTGGTAACTGGCAACATAACCAAATAAGATCGTTAACCTGCCAGTCAAAGGTCGGCTTTGATGGGCTGTCTATTGAATTATACACCGAACTTGGCTGAACGAGAATTAAATAAGTTTTGTAATAAATGTCACTTAGCGCTTACAAATTGCTTGCGAAACAGATGTTCGGACAAAACAACTAAGGGTTGATTCAGATGGAAAGTGATTGGGCGTTTTACGTTTTGGTACCTAATTCTGTTTATTATCGAATAAGCAGAATTTCCAAAAGTAGGTTAATGTGGATATTTACGTTTAAAAGTTTAAATAAAACATATTGTACAGAATATTATTACATTGATGGGTTCTTACTAACATACAATTAATAAAATGTCTGAAATAGGATCAGCCGGTGTATTCTGTAATGATGTCACCTTGGAAACTTACCTGAAGTGATCTGTCACTTCACCTGATGCTAGGGATTTAAACTATTGAAGTATTGACAGATCACTTCACCTAAGTTTTCACAGAATAGTACTACTGTATTTTAAAATCTAAAAGCACATCTTAGACTAAATATCAGTCTACGCAAACATTTCGTTAAGCTGATTTCAGAAGGTTTGGCGCATGGTTTCTAGCAAATTAAACTACCATTAAAATTAATATAACTATCATAATCCACATTACAGTGTTCTGGATAGGTACTTAAGCACATCTGTGCTGCTAATATATTTAGTTTAAACTTAAAACAAATGGAACTACTCTTAATGCATAAACTTATAAACTGAATCCTTACTGCAGTCATTAAATATTCCTTACGATATTCCAAACTATCTTAATATAATGCTAAGTTATGTTTAAAGTTATAATTAATTTTAGAGTACCTGAAACTCAATTTTATAGAACACTATCTCGTACGTATTCACATCATGTACATTATGTCACTTACGTATCTATGAACTTTATATAAACTCACTTTCGAAGTTCATACACGCTTTTCCTTGTGTTTTATTTAATGGATTCTATTTACGTAGGTGGCACATTTCGTCTAATGGAATTTCTCTCGTTTTGAGTGTTTGTGAAACCTGTCTGAAGATCTGTGGTTTCAGTATAAAGGAAGCATTTAAACACGTAGGTTTATAGAAGTGTAATCGGATTTAAACTTGTTCTCTCGCCGCAGTAAAAGATTATCCCAAGCTATTAACACATGGTGCTGGTTCACTAATGTTTCTATGTTCCACCAAAACACCATTGAAACATTTTTAGTTTAAAACCAACATTTCGTATACTTACTATTTATTTCACAAATAACTTATTCCGCAAATGTTTTATTTTATAAACACTCGCTTTACAAACATTTATTTGGCAAATGCTTCCCTTTACACATGTTTCGGATAATATTTAATCATTTATAAATTTTTCTTTAATATTTAGATTCTTTTGGAAAAATCACGTTTATACAAAATATCATTTTATAATACATTTTCTAAACCATTCACAAAGTAATCATGACGGTATTGTAAGTTAATATGGTAAGGGTCGAGTCCCGCTTCGCAGGCCTGTATTTCTGTCTGCAGAGTTTAAAGGAACCTAACACAAAGGAGATGATGGGGGCTCATTCGCTCGCTTTGCTCGCTCACCCCACGCGCCTCCGTCATCTCCTTCGAACCTAACCTGTCCGAGTCGGGGTGCCCCAAGTCCCGAGCTCGCTTCGCTCGCTCTTGTGAGTAATGCAGTAAGTAATGCATTTTGTCAAACGTTATTATGCTTTGTGTTACCTTTTACAATATTTAACACAACTAACTATTTACACTAGAAATTAAATGACTAACTTAATGCCTATTTTTTGCCTATTTAATGAGTTTCATTTTTAGGAAATTGCATAATAATAATTCAATACTAAAACGCTTTTATTCCAAACGTTGTCTTATGAGTTAAAAGGAAAAAAAATGAATTGTTTGTTAAATAATACGTTATTAAAAAAAAGTTTATCGGATAAATTATTTTCTTAATTTGGCTACATTGCTTTCATTTAAGGAACATTTAATTGTCTATTAAACACAATTTATTTCATTAAGCTAGCATTCTTAGTTTCCGAGACTTTCAGGTAGGTATCTTTATGTGACCCTAATTCATTGCTCTCGAGTGTGTATATCTCCTAGATGGGACAGATAGCGCCCACAGAGATTCTACCTCAGTTGGTCTTATAATAATAATAATAATAATAAATCATTTATTTGCCTGAAATATGGTGGGTACACAAGATGTTAAATTAAATTATAGCACTGGACATATTTCACCCTCTTTACGGGCATGCAAAATTATAGTTAATTTAAATTACAACAATAATATGAATAAAATTACAAGTATTAGAACTGTTTAAATAAGAAAATTTTAATTACAATTATTACAATCATTTAAATTACAATTATTAGATTTCAATTACTTAAATTATTGAACCAGTATCTTAGTGGACACCAAATCGGCATGTGCTTTTATTCAAAAAATCTTTGACAGTATAGAAGCTCTCCTGTATTAACCATTTTCGCAAAGCGAAACAGAACCTTTTATATGGCAGATCGGTCATTCCTTTGGGCAAAGAGTTATATATTAGAGGTGCCATATAGGCACAGTTCTTTCTAAACAGTTGTAAGCTTAAGGTTTTCACATGACTTTCCGATCTTTCTTAAACTTAATTTTCACATTAAAATGTAGCGTGTAATTGTTCAATTAATTACGAAACTCTATTAAAATGTACCGAGCCACGTTGTTTACTAATTCATTAAGCTATGGGTTCTGAGAAACCGTAACACCGTAAAATAAATGGTTTTGTGTTTACATTGAAACTCGTGACGCCATTTGTTACGTCATCAACTTTAACATTCATTTGTTTGATTGGAAAATCGAAAACATGTTTGTTTCATTTAGGATCAAAATATTTTTGTGAGAATTTTTTTTTTTGGAAAACCTATAATTTTAATGCGTGCGTTAGGATTTATGTTGATTTTATTGGAAATTAGTGGGAATAACAAAATGCTTGCTTAAGATATTTACACACGAACCTAAAGCCGAAAAAAAAACAAACGAAGGCGCGTTTCTTAAATGAAAAGAACAATTAAGCAAATTGGTGGAAACATTAATCTTACCCAATTTCATTAATCTACCCAAGCAACAGGCGGCTGGGAAAAAAACGAAAAGAAAATGGAAGCAACAAGTGGATAAAAATCACAGAACCTTGAACCTTTTCATATAACTCAAGACAATATGAACCCATTATAGTAACACTATATCATAAAACGTTCAATATAATCTCTTAGATACGTCAACAGGGCGTAGAAAGAAAATGTTTATCACCCCTTTCGCGTCGTGCATACAATCGTGACTTATGTCACATGTCTGGTCGGCAACTCGTGTTTTACGAGCCGTATCGGTAGTTTATATGTTTATTGCTAATGTCATGTCAGAGGCATAATGTGAAGTGCTTGTTGTTTAGGTGCATTTCTAGTTTAAGTGCGGTTAATGTTTATATCTAAATTGACAAGCGACGAAATTTAATATTAGTGTTAGGGACGGCCATCTTTGTTTACGTAATCGACATCGTTTTTAAATATCTCAATTTTCTATAGATAGATACAAATAGAGTTTCTGAGTATCTGTTTGTACTTTTTACTAAAATGAAAGTTTATACGGCATTTATAACAAACAAAAAATTAATTATGTCTGTCCGCCTGCTAATTTCCGAAACGACAGGACCGATTTTGACGGGACTTTCCCTGGCAGACAGATGATGTTTTAATAATTATATTTTAGCACATTCCCGTTGGATAATTTCCGCATCCACGCCGGCGAAGCCTCGGTCAGAAGCTAATTACAATAATAAAATATTAATATTTTCTCTTCTCCATTATATTTTATCTTCTAAAAAACAATAATTCGTCCAGAAAGCTACTGCTACTGAGATAAAATTAAGTACTTTATTTCCTCAGCTTTCGTTCATATAATATTTGTTGGTTATAGTAACTACACTGAATACCATAAGTATTATTAATCTATACTTACTACTAATAATAATAAAGCTGAATGTTTTTTTGTTGGATAGCGCTAATCTCTGGAACTACCAATCTGATTTGAATAATTATTTTGCTTTTGATAGCCCAATTCTTGAAGGCTATTATAGGCTGTTTAACATCACGATCTAAGGAGCCGAGGTAAAAAGGAAGAAAGAACGCTAAGCGAAAAGGAAGTAATAGCGCGAGCAGGCGATGTGATGCGACGGGGTAGGTCGGGGGAACAAGAAATTTCATGCGGACGAAGTCGCTAGAGTGATTTAATAAAATATCAACTTTGTGATTACAACTTGGCCCTGTAATTAAATAAACAGAGTGGTCTTAAAGATAACGATACTTGTATATATATACAAAGGAAACAATGCTTGGACTTTGTTTAAGTAAAGGGATAGGATAAAAAAAAACCAGTCAAGGGTTCCGTGCAAATGAGTAGGTATGGAACTACAAATTTACGGTTTTCGGATTTTCTACTTTACTTCTGCTACATAACCTTGCTTCATGCCAAATTTCATGATTCTAGGTCAACGGGAAGTACCCTATAGGTTTTGATTCCCTTGCAAGTGTCAAAATATGCGGCAAAAACGGAACATAAACACCCGTATCTTTTGATTGCGTTGACTTAGATGCTAGATTTTTTCACTGCTTTAAGGGATGGCAGCTCGAAGTATTTGGTATTAATATCAACTTGATAACTCCACGCATTCCTGAGAAGAAGGGTCTTGACAGATAGACAGACAGACGGACAACGAAGTGATCTTATAAGGGTTCCATTTTTCCTTTTGAGGTACAGAACCCTAAAAATATACCACTTTAAAATATAATCCTTAATTTCGTTATTGGTACGTTATATGTTGAGCAGGAATCTGCTATTTAGGTAGCATCAAAGCTAATTACGGATGTAAAAAGACGCTTAACGAAGCCGACAGTACCTTGTACTACGTCATCGTGACCATTTTGTACTAAAGATACAGATCCAACTACGAAAACCCACGAAACAACCACGAAAACTAGTTTTTAATGTTATAATACAACTTTAAATATCTCCACGACCCCTGCAAGCACCCATAAACTCAATGTTTTGCGTGTGTTACCCGCAAACAGCTCACACCAAAAAACAAAAGTCATTTCCCAGCAATTATTTTTATGCAATGATAATAATTAGTTTGATGTACAGAATGCGTTGTTGGCGGCTATGTGATATGTCTTTTACATCCTGTATATCTAAATACTAAAACTACTACAGAATCAAAGTTATATTCTCCACATCTAAGAGATTTTCTGGTAATTTTTTTTTTTAATCTTTAAATGAAAAGGCACACGTATGCAGTACTTTAGTATTTAACTAAGTTTTTTACCTCCCAATTTTCCGGAGATCAAAAGCTTTGTTAAGCTACACTCTGCACTGTAAATCCAATTTTCCACTAGCCCACTTCCCCATTAGGCGATAGGTACATGTACCAGACACAAACATGTGCTCTAATCCTACCCTCCTTTATTTCACGAAACCGGTTTATCTAAAGCTTTTGACTTAACGTCCAACTAGAGTGAAACGGGTTAGATACCTACGTACTGGATATGTTTTAGGCGTTGCGAATAATATTGGAGTCTTTGAGCTAAAAAAGTCGTGAAATAATATTAATCTCTGAAAGAGTTTTCTTTTATTCCAAGACTGAAACATTTTTTATTTATCTTGGTGTAAGAAAATGCGGGCAAATAGAGACATGAGATAAATGTCCAATTATTTGCTGACTGAGTAGGTTAATACAATTAGTTGATTAGCATTTTTAGAAGCTTACAGTCAAGATTGGTTACATTAACCACATCGGAGCACACGCCCGTAACCTATAGCTGTGGGAAACAAAAACAGTCACCGTAGCCGAAATCGGCATGGGACACGGATAATGGCATGGGATGTATTACTATTATTAAGGAAGTATGTTTAAAAGTTAAATGTTACATTTGATTTTATGTATTTTTATCTCACGAAGTGACGCGCGCTTTACTTGTGGTAACCAAGTGTACAAAGACGAGTAGTGTCAACACATAACACACACGCACACACACTTCTGACTTCGCCATTGTCTCGGCCGGCACCGAGAGCTCTTGCGCTAACACACATCGAGTGAAGACGAGTAGTGTCGGCACATAAAATACACACGCACACATACTTCTGAATTCGTCATTGTCTCGGCGGGTACCGAGAGCTCTTGCGCTAACACACATCGAGTGAAGACGAGTAGTGTCGGCACATAAAACACACACGCACACATACTTCTGACTTCGTCATTGTCTCGGCGGGTACCGAGAGCTCTTGCGCTAACACACATCGAGTGAAGACGAGTAGTGTCGGCACATAAAACACACACGCACACATACTTCTGACTTCGTCATTGTCTCGGCGGGTACCGAGAGCTCTTGCGCTAACACACATTCACAGCGTGTTTGTAAACTTCGTAACCACAAGTAAATCGCGCGTCGCTTCGTGAGATAAAAATGCTATACGTGAAAATGTACCGAGTAACCGGGGCTATATTTATGAATGGAAATTGTTTAGCGGTTTTCTGTTGCTAATTTCGCAAACAAAATCTTTTTTGAAAAGTTAAGCAATTATGAACACTTGGTAAATATTAATATACTTTATGTACGTTCGTTAAACGTTAGTTGGTGAAACTGACTAATAAGCTATTATATGGAAGTAGGTTTGAATGGAAACTTGTCTACCAACTGTTTCGATGTAGATACGAGTCACAACAGAAAGTTCCCGTGTTCTATATAATTGAATCAATTATTCCTTCGTGAGATGAAATGAATCGATGAATAGATAGTGAGTTTGTTATCGATTCAACCCACTTTCTCAGGCAACCTCTGTTCTTCATCGGTGATAGGGATAATATTGACATGACATTTAAGGAGCTTATGTTCTTTTGATAGATGTTAATGTAGTATTTTTGTTTCATTGACTTTGTGATGGCAGATAATTCAATACACATACAGGGTGTAAAAAAACGAAGAGAGAAGAAACGACTTTTGTTTTTGGTGTGAAAAGCTGTTTGCGCAATGTAACACACGCAAAACATTGTGCTTATGGGTGCAAGCAACGGTATCTAAGTGAACGTTGGGGTATTTAAAGTTCTGTTATAACATTAAAAACTTGTTTTCGTAATAATACGTCCCTAAAAATAGGAATTTTGCCCTTCAATATCTCCTTAACCAGAAGGTTCACAGGTATGATCCAGTACAAAAAATATTACAACAGCGAGAACATAAAAAAATAGTAGCTCACCGGTATCGAGATCAAGGTCTAAGCTACCGGCGCGGCGGTGGTCAGGGTTCCAAGGAGAGGAACCTCCTAACAATGCGGGCCGTGTTCAGAAGTACCGCTTTCTGAAATAGGCCCTTGATCCAGCTACCCAACGACAGCGACGGTGTTAATCGAGGCTTTTGACTATTAAGTCATCTTTATTATTATTAATATTTATTTATTCAGACTACAATGCGGTCTACAGTGTTAGTAACAAACTAGCTTAACCTATATTAGCACTTGACAACTAAAATCGGGTCCTAATTGTGAGCGCTCACACTAGCGGGCTGTCTGCCCTGGCCGCTATCGATTGCAGGATGGTGTTGGGATGGCCACGCAGCCTGGGGAGTAGCGAGGCAGATTTCTTACGCCATAGTGCATCAAATCAGTCCGTCAGTGCGTGCATCTGCAAACATTGCCGAGGCACTACAAAAGCGTGGCAATGGCAACAATACACTGAATGCGTTATTGTATTGGATACGCAGAGCATTGTCAGCCTTTTGGGTACATGTGAACCATAGAGCTCCCGAGTACAGTGCTGTCCAGTATGCCTTCAAAAGGGTAATTTAATTGCGTCTGTATATTCGCCCTATCTGACAAAGCTCTGCGCTCTCTCTCTAGATCCATATCATCTTTCAGGTCATCAATATGAAAATGTTTATTAGTCGCTTATTTATTTGATAAAAACATGTAGGTACATTACAAACAAAAAAACTAGTAAAAAATAAAAAATATAATTGGTAAAGAATGATCCAGCACAGAAAAAAATCTATAAAACAGACTATTTACAATAAGAAAGGAATAACAAAAAGACATGATACACAACAATAACAAAAAAAAAAACAACAATCAAATAATGGTCTTGATGACTTTCATTTTACACCTATTGAATAAAAATATTAGCAGAAAAACCTCTGTAACAATGGTTCGTAGGTAGTTATTATAGCATCAAGTTTTACTAAGGCCACGTACCCATTGGCAGTGGCTTGCTTAGCACCTAGAGCCTAGTGACATCCTTCAATACATGGTAGGCGACTAGCGAAGGCGCCAAGCGTGCAGTGCAGCCGGTTGCGAAAATTCTTTAGCGTTCGTTTCACTTCGCTACTAGCAAGGTGACTCGCTAGGCTCTAGGCACCAAGCAAGCCATCTGCCAGTGCGTACGTAGCCTAAAAGTGGTTACCGAAAAACAAATAACGATCACGTTACATAGATCCAAATAGTGAAACTCGGGGTGTTGGTTTCACGAAACGTGTTCTCTTGGTACTCGTACATAACCTAGTTTGTTAGTCTACGTGTTCTTCCTTTATTCAATTTTCAATAGAAAATAACTAAGTTCTTCAATTAAGTTTTGTCTCATATTTATAACAGATTTTCTTTTGCCAATGTTCGTCGTTGTTGTATTACAGTGGTACGTCATCTATAGGTACCTATATTGTTTTAATGTTAGACAAATTCAGGACCAAGGTTCATTCATTAGGCATGCCTGGATAATTTGTCAAAATAAATTACATAGCTTCTACGGAACAATGCTGTAGTTTTCAGACTGTCTAAAACAATATCTAAAGTTCTATAAGTAGGTAAAGATTTGTCAAGCTGTTACAGATCCGCCCATATACAAGATGGAGACGACAATACGATAATAAATTAAACTGCTAGGACTAGATCCAAAATACTAGTTTTGCCAGTGTTTTCATTTATTGTCGTAGGATAGCAGGCACATTGATGCAACTTATTACCATGGATTTAGTACAATGTATCTGATGCTCAACGCAGTGAATTTTTATTTTATTTGCTTTTATATACAGACACTGAGAGCACATCAAGCTACCCGAAACTGTCAAATTTTCCCAATCAACTTTGCACCTTATGCTTTAGCGGTAAAGTTGAAAATCTATTATAAGAAATTTGACAGATTGTAGTATATAGCTTGATGTGCTGGCGTCTGTACATTTTGACCGCGTAGATCACTTTTCACAAACTTCTATCCTTCCCCTTCTTCTTTTTTTTCGCACACTTTTCTATGAAAGAGGGGATTATTTTTTTTGATAACCGACGTAATTCTTTACGCTAGGGGTCTAGAATCATGTGCTGAATTCATGGTTTCTGTTTGCGCGTCGATCTGTCACCCTGTAATACCCTGTATGTATATGGCACATTGAGTTTCAGTAAATTTTCGGCATTGTAGAACGTCTTTTATGTCACTCATACCTGAAAAGACAATATTATACCTGTGTGGTAATCTCTTCCTAAAGCTCTATTTTTCACCTTTCTAACTAAGCTAAGGTTTGGAGTGGGTTCATTTCAATAACGCAAAAGTTCAAACTCAATTGGTGCCTTCCGCTCGCCAGTCCGACATTTAGCATTCAGTCAAAATGTCAACAGGCCATTGTGATTTGTGAATAAAATCCACGCGAAAACATTAATCAGCAGGATATTTGAACTTAATCATTCAATCCCGACGTGGTACGATATCGGCCCATTACAATAGAAAATCAATTGTATCTCATTAGCGGTGATTAATAGGTTAAGTTCTGTTAAACTACATCCAACCTAACAGGTGAAAGCCAAAGGGTGGTTGCGCGCGCGCTCGTGTCAAGGAGACAATATAAATGCTAATTCGTGGCGCGGGTTATATTACCTATAAATAAGTTACTTTGACAAAAAAATTATTAAAGACGAGAAAACTAACTTCTGTTGAAAATAAACATTTTGATCGTAATAATCTCGTTTCTTGTTGATGTCTCGTTGGGGCTTGGCGGTTACGGTAGACAAGCGGCCTTAGGGTTAAAAATACCAAGATTTTGTCTTGGCTAGAGATAAACAAATTGTTGTTTCGTCAACATAATCAGCCTATAATTTTCCCACTGCTGGGACACAGGCCTTCTCTCAGAGAGAGGGAGTGGGCCGTAATATATCTATGGCCGTAACCCACCACGCGGGCCCAATGCAGGTTGGCAGATGTCACAAGTCTTCGAATTTTGTTGATGTTTTCCTTCATCGTTTCGTCAAATTCAACAACATTAATGGTAAATTAATCGCTCCGTTCCGACGCGGCCTATTACAATAGAAAATCAATTGTGTCTCATTAGCGAGGATCAAGCGATTAAATGCGATATCCCTGTAATTGGTTTATTTGATATAAATGCTTTGACTTTGTCAATGTTCACGAGTATCTGAACAGTTTTAGGTGTTTAAACTTTGTAGGTGTTACAAATAGCAGCTAGGTTTATATTGTTTATTTATTGGAAGCTCTCCTACGCGTTTTAGATGTCGGATGTTGTATCTGAACTGAACTGTTAATAACCTGCGTGGGTGCCTATCAGACTCTAGACAGTTTAAAGACTTGTATTTAGGAACAATACAAACTTTAAGCAAATTGTTGTCTCATCAAACTCAACAACGGAAATTTAAATGTTATTGATATTAGTTTGGTTGTTCACAAGTATCTGAGCAATTTTAAGTGCTTTGCAATCCTTATAAATACTTAGCTTGGCAGCAAGAGTTATTTATTTTTGTTAAGTTGTTATAAAGTCTATCTATTGAAAGCTCTCCTACGAAGAACTCGGACGGTGAGTTTGAAAACGGGACCGTCAACAACCTGCTTGGGTTTTTTATCAACTATAGATATTCTAACTTTATTTTTTATGTATTGCTAAATGGGCCAGCTCTTGACCTCGATCTCACCTGGTAGAGATTTAGATTTTTTGGCTGTCCCATTAAAAGTCGTGATTACCCTTTGGGATAAACAGTGAATCTGGCTATTGTGCTAAAGAATCCTGATAGTCCTGTTTTAGGTAAATTAAAGATATTTATTGGTGTCAGTAGGTTTGTACAGACGCCAGCACATCAACCTACCCCTAACTGTCAAATTTTCACAATCAACATTGAACCTTATGCTTTAGCGATAAAGTTGAAAATCTATTACAGAAATCTGACAGATTGTAGTAGGTTGATGTGCTGGCGTCTGTACATACACACTTCAACGCGTCAAAACCATTTTTTTAAACGAGGTGAGGTCGGTGTTGTTTTATCTGACTACTCCAGAGTAGTACCAGTATGAAACATCGAAACGAACCCAGAGGTCACAGTGTCTTTAAAACTCCAGCACCATAGTTGCGTAACACACTTTCAATCACAATCTGAAGGATATTTTATAATCCATTGCTTCATATGTTCGAAAAATTTGTCTGCTCAATAACGTAAATAACGTTATGGATGTTGTAATAGTGTGTTATGCAATTACCTACCGCGCAGTCTTGGTTAGATCACGTGAGGACTATGTAGATTAACTTAAGTGCCTTCAAAATTGATTCAGGCACTAGTACTCAGATTAATTACAGTGCAGATAGAATTTCAAATTTGTATCCTAATTGTGTTACTGGATAGTCTGGATATTTTAACTTCAAACGCTATCTATTTCCATTTCGTAATAAACAATGATAAACGTTTCCTGAAAACAAGTTACTATTTTTCTGCATAACGCAACGTAATTGTTCGTAAGAAAGCACTTAGAGTTCAATGCGGCTGTATGGACTCCACATGAAGCCAAATATATCCTAATGCTGGAGCGCATACAGAATAAATTCACACGGTACCTGTACATTAAAGTTTATGGAGTCTATCCTTTCTATCCATTGATTTACCCAACCCTATTTGTGTTAGGTATGATTGGGTACAACAAGCTGAAAACAAGAAGGGATTTGACACTTGTTACATATATTTTTTAAGTTATTGCGTGGAAAGATCTCTAACCCGGGTGTGCTAAAGGATGTGTGTCTAAACGTGCCGGATAATTACGTGTCGCGGCGACTGAGACCGCGGTTACTGGCGGTGCCTCGCGGCCGGACCAACCTGCTGGGTAAAGCACCTTTGACGCGCGTCTTGCATACACTTAACAAAATTGCGGAAAAAGTTGTTACTTCTTTCATGACATAACATTACATAAAGCCAGTATTCGCAGGCCAGAGGTGTATTGATAGTACATGGTCTTTCTTAATTTGTTGTTGCAGTTTTAGTTCTGTGCACAGTACAACAAACTGTGTAATTACATAAATAAATAGATATAGCACGAGTTTTATTTTTGTCTCGTATTTCTGCCATTGTCAAAGCTCAGTTTGCAAACCACCGCTTGGCCCCGCAAAACCAGCAATTTTTTAAACATACTGTTTGTACCGCTACAGTACCGCGGACTGCAACAGTGGTGTGCAAACAGCGTTAGTTTCATGCCACTTTGTTAGTTTTAGTGAGCATTTGAGATTCCTGACATTGCGGTGTTTGTCGGTGGGACAGAGAACAACCCGCTTATTCACAAGGGCCATTACTAAACTGTGCACTGGACCTTTATGCTGCTCTAAATTCCGTTTGTAGAAATATTTTTATTCATGCCTACATTCTTCGTTCATTCTGATAACCAGTCTTACCAAGGGGTATCATTTCTGATTAACTTAATAACAATTATATAACCTGGGGAAGGGTGGAGCATCCTAACACAAGCAAACTAATTGCTTAAAAGGATTCTCCCCATTGTAACTAGAATAAGTTATTTAAGATGATGCAATAAACATTATTAATTAAGATTATTTTTTTATATTTTATGATGATGATTGTTATTTATGTGTTCTTACGTAGGTATACATCTTTCAAATAGGTAACATCAAGACAGTGAAATTCAAGTTTCACCTTCAGGTGACTTACTTTTGAAACTTGCCTCTGTTTTCGCGGAAAAAGGAAACCTCAATCTTACGTTGTGTTTTTCTTTGCAAAGAAACTTTACACGCTCGCTACCAGTTCTTTTTTAGTTACCAGCATCAAATAATCTTCGCTTTAAAGCTATATGTAAGTGCTACGAACAATGATCTCATAATAATTTACGAGTAGGTACTATACTTATGAAATGAAGACGCTATAAAACGTGTGTTTACGACTCACGTGTCAAGCTATTACAAGCTCGTATAGTTGAGAATGCATCACTTTACACGTTCATAATAAACACTGTCAGATTATGGCATTTGTCGCTATTTTATATATCTACTCTATGTTCGGCAATGAATTTGGAACACTCGAGCACGAACGGTTATTCAAGTGTAGTTACTGTCACTGCAGTATGCTTATGAAAATTGAGTTCCATACCAGCGACCGGTACTAGAGAACTATCGAAGCTATAATATGATTATATGCATCGAAACCTTGTTGTATTGAGTTCACCCGAATGAAAATGGAATGAGCCTTAACTGTCATCGACATTTGATGTCCAATACCTTTTAATTTTTGTTACATTTATTTATTTTCCTGTGAAAATTTTCATTTCTACGTCTGACTGACACATTTTTCCGTTCATTGCCCGAACACGGATTTGTTTGCGTGTGATGGCATGGCCGATCCATTGAGTCGTGATTGAGCCACACTGATAACCTCTGGGAACACAGCAATTGGGATACCCAATAACATCTGTTTTTGGTCATGACCTTTGAACTTAGGTCTATCGCTGCGTCATGCATGATTAGTTTTGGCGCTATTCAGACGTGGTTTCGTCGGGTACGACTTTTTATGTCAAACAGTCGCAAATTCACGATACGAGAGCAAAAAGCTTATTACACGAACGGGATGAGTTTTGTTCTTGCTTTTTTGCCTACACGCGTTAGGATCACGTAGGCAATGTATAAATATGTGAGGATTCTTTGGTGGTTTATTTGCACTTAAACTTGTTAGGTACTTTGCGATCAAGTGTTAAATACAAGGTTTAATGTTTCCATCATTTTAACCGGCGCGGAGGTGCTCCTTGCTGGAGTCTCTTTTTCCTTTGATATTATTGAGAATCTTGAAGTCTCGAGTGAAAAGGTTTCTCAGTAAGCACTTTTGCGTGGACCGCAGTATCGCTTACCATCAGGTGCAAATATGTTAGAGGTTGGTTGGTCTTAGTAGGTAGGTACGTATTACGAAAATTGTTATGCTCACGATTAAATTTTCCTAACATTGTTCCATTTAGTCCAGCCATGGTGTGTTCTATTTCCATCACTTCCAATTACCATTGCCGCCACGAGTCCTGACTAGAGACTATGTAGGAGACAGTTAATACAGTTAAGATTTAATCCATATGCTAACTGAGGAAATTCCTAGTGCGATATTCCATTCCATTGTGCGCAGTTTCCTGGCAGTTGTAATTTGATTTTCATTTAGCTACGTGCATGTTTGGAACTTGTCATGACGGATTCTACTATTCTACATAGAGAAGTCGTTCCTTAGTATAAAATGATTTTTACAATAACTAAAGCGACCATTTTTGCACTTGCATTAAATGCCCATTCATGTAGTTTACTATAGAGAAGAATGGGCAAAAAGACCGCGTCACGAGATCGGAGATAGGTAAGCGCAAATTACTTTACTTGTAGAACAACAAAACTCGCACAAACCACAAGTTTAATTACCAGAATACTAATTGTATTTATCACCGCGTGTCAACTAAGGGCTCTAGGCCTGACGGGAGCACGGGGCAAGTAGTGAAATATTCCGTCCTTGGCCGGGATTCATACAAAATACGCCGCAGAGTAACTTGACAAGACTATTTATTCTGTATGCGGAGATCGTTAGAGACTGGAATACTAATATGCTATTTTTATTTCGTACTTTTTGTGATATTTTTGTTGTTAGAGGGTAGGTTTTTATGCAAAATCAGTCGACTTAGGACATGACGAGAACACAGAGTATTTTGTTAACGAAATGGTTAAAACAAAATATGAAGTAGGCACAACACTTTTCGTTTTGAACTGTTTGCCCTGACAATCAGTCATCGCGACAATCAGGCAGTTAATAGTGTCCATAAACCACCTAAGCAAGTACCTAGAGGAAAACCTGCAAAGATGTTTATCATATACAACATCAAGTGACTACTAAAATAAAATGTTTCGGTGTCCAACTTCTTTTTCTCCTATAAAACCGAACAGGAAAATAGAATTATATCATTAGGTCGACTTTATACGATTGGAGTAGCGATGAAGCGGATAAGGGTGGTTCACAACGATTGTAACCACGACCTGTTGATCGGACTCATAAATGTCCTCCGTTGAGAAACGGCCGATAATTGGCACGTGAAAAATGTGAATGTGTGAAAAATGTGTTTAAATGGAAAGTCTCGGAATCTCTTGTGTCTTGAAGAGTAGGTCTATAGGTACCTAATATTGCTCGAACAATTTGTTTTTGAAGCGGTAGGCAAAACATTGATATTATATCAGTGTGTTAAGATTTTAAGAATGTTCTTAAAACAGTGTAGTAAATTAAAAAAAAAACAAAAATGCTTTGTTCCTTGAATATAGGTACTTTTTCCCGTTGATTTTTTAATTTTACTGCATATTAATGTTGTGACACAATCACATTTTAAGCTCTGAAATCTTCCATTATTTACTTCGCTTCGCTTTTAACTTAACTTTATTTCGTTCGCAATTACCTATATACAAAAAAATAATT
Organism: Hydraecia micacea; assembly: GCA_914767645.1. Taxonomy (NCBI): domain Eukaryota; kingdom Metazoa; phylum Arthropoda; class Insecta; order Lepidoptera; family Noctuidae; genus Hydraecia; species Hydraecia micacea. The sequence goes on along the minus strand of OU611783.1, from coordinate 11,332,846 downwards.
TTACCTATTTAAACTCGATCATTGTGACTGATTAAAAAAACATTTTCTTTTTAAGGGTAAAACGGGATACAGTTTTTGAGCTTACTAAAAGAAAGCCCGAAAGTTTTGGGAAAAAGAGTTGATAACTCGATGGTAAATAAACAACATTGGTTTAAAAAAAAAAAAAACATAATTATACGACATTTACGAGTTTCCGTTGCGTACTCTGCGTAAACAGGTAAACGGTTAAAGTTACGCAAAAATCATGTATGCTTTAAAAGTTCAAAAAAAAAGTCTGGGACAGCATATGTATATATTTTAAGGTTGACTCACTATAACCTTATTTATGGTAGGTAATCAGATTTGTTCTAAAATAATGCATTATTTGCGAAGGTCTCTTTATAAACATGATATTATATTAATCCTTATCCAAATAAATACGTTATTCATCACAAGTGTTTGAACAAAATTGCCCTTGACATCATTTGATGTCAATGAATATCTTAGAAGATACGAGACGGCCGGTCCTAAGGGTATAAGTAATAATCTTAAGAGGACTACATGACCTAAAGCGCGGTCTTTGTCGGACTGCATAGAAAAGAAAGAGATGCGCAATGCCACAACGCTGGTAATTTATTGCAAAATATGAAGCAATTATCGATTTACGAAAAATCTAGTATTTGGACAAAAAAACTAAAACACTATAGTTTTAGTATGTTGCTTGTAGAATAATCTGACAAAAAATCATAATGATTGTATGTATATTAGTATGAATTTTGTTGTAAAAAAAAGTTTTTAGAGGTATCTTCGTGATTTTTTTCTATCGTACCAAATAAGTTGTATTATGTTTTCAACACACTATCTTCCTCGCATTTATCCTGAAGAATATCATATATTTTTTTGAGTTTTTTTTACTGTAGTTTATCATATACTTTTATTGTTTCTAAAACTTGCGTTTTTTGCGTTTAGGTCTTCTAAGCCCCTTAAGTAATACTCTTAGAGTAATATATTTTAGTAGGTACGTTTTTTCCTCAAATTACCGCGGGTGAAACCGCGGGGCACAGCTAGTAACTTATAATAGGCATTACGGTTTTATTACTATAATATTGTAATGCCTATTATAAGTTATTCCAAGTACCTAACGTTGCAAATACAATTTCTCGGTAGAGCTCTAATTACCTATCTATATCTTTACACTTATAATAAAGCTAAAGAGTTTGTTTGTTTGGACTCTCAATCTCTGGATCTACCAATCAGATTTGAAAAATTCTCTTTACATTTGATAGCCCAATTCTTAGGAAAGGTTTAAAATCACACTATGACCCTCAGGAGCGGAGCAAAAAAAAATGTCAGTAATACCGCAAGCGGGCAATGCGATGCGATGCGGTGGGCTGGGGGAACAAGAAATTTTACGCGGACGAAGTCGCGAGAAGAAGCTATGTAAACATACTCGTAAACGCCATCAAAAATGAAAGCGACGATTAAAAAGTAAACACACAAACCACCACAATAGCGCTGCCTATTCACCTTTTAATAATAGCGCCTTTGTTATGTGAACTATTTAATAGACTTAATAACAGGCTGTTCGCGAATTTACGACACACTTTTCCCTATGGAAAACTGGGTCGGGTAGCCTAGGCACTTGTAAAGTTTGATACACTTTTCATAAAGAATGACTTATTTTCCAGACTACTTTAAAGGCTCTAGAGTTGTGAACTTGTTGCATTCCTTGGAAGACTATAATGGGAAAAGTAGCTATATAACAGAGATTTTTTAGGTTTTCACATTCTCAGTATTCTTGTGAACACGACCATTGTCATTTTGTGCATAAATAATTACTTATGTAGTAACAGATGAGTTTATTATTCAATCAAATCAAATCAATCAGTACTTACAATTTCTGTTAAAATGCAGATTTTATTTGTTGCTTGTATAATAATGCCTTTCCACACATTGGCATTATTAGCTTACTCTGCAAGTACCACTTAGTTTTTACATCAAGATCGGCCAAATGCTGGTGTGAAATTCAATATTTTCTTTCTAAGACCTTTACAGAGAATCACATTGGTGTAAAATGTGTGAAAATTAGAAAGAATAAAGAAAATGCATTTACCTATTTAGCACAGACTCAAAGGCACACAATATATATTATTATAATACACATCAGATAAGAAAATCAAATAAAAAGTGAAAAGTGTGACATGTAAGAAATTAGCAGGAAAGTGTGCCTCACGGCTGCGCCAGAGTTCAGCAAAAATGCTGGTTTTCAACTGGACCTGATGTGTGAGGTGACGGATGTAAATGGATTATATGCTTGAATTTTCCCGATCTACATTATCTCTCTGTACTTATTTAGTACTGGTATTCAGCTGCATCCGGTTAGACTGGAAGCCGACCCCAACATGGTTGGGAAAAGGCTAGGCAGATGATGACTTATTTACATAAATAGGCATAATAAAAATGAGGCCGAAATATAGGCATAACTTGAATAAAGCTTTTTCCTTTGTCTAGTGCGCATGGCGACACATCAAGCTATACATTTCCAGTTTTAGCTGACCTCGCATTGTATATATAGGTTTTTCGTAGAATTAGATACTTCTGATTCTGTTATTACAAAACTAGTAGGTATAATAAGCTGACTAGCTTATACTGGTTTTTATAGCTTGATGTGTAGCCGTGCGTAGGTACTTACCCATGGAATATTTTGCAACTAGCTTTTGCCCGCGACTTCGTTCGCGTGGAATAGTGACTTCCGGCAGATTTTTAACGAAACCATAGCGCGATCTATTTCGATCCCAACGCCATCTATCAAGCATAGTGACAACTCGGATTATTTATCTATACTCCGTTCGGGCATTTTCTTTGCTAAAAGTTTTATTATATTGATATTATTTTTTTCATACCTTTTTACTATTTATTTACTTTTTTCGGATGAATTAAAACAATAACATGAACCGAACTCGTGTAACGATCGACACCATTGCGCGATCACCAACTCGACATATAGTACTAATATAATTATCTATACTCCGTTAGAGCATTTTCTTTGTACTAAAAGTTGTATTATATTATATTTTCATACCTTTTTACTATTTATTTACATTTTTCCGATGAATTTTCAGTACTGAATTGATGCCGACTCTTGACCAATAGATGGCGCTGTATGTCCGGAATAAATTTTATTTTTTATTTTATTTTTTGTAATAAAAACTATCCTATGTCCTTTCTCAAGTTCCAAACTATGTCTGTACCAAATTTCACACAAATCGGTTCAGTAGTTTAGGCGTGAAGCAAAGACAGACAGACAGACAGACAGAAAGACAGACAGACAGAGTTACTTTCGCATTTATAATATTAGTTTGGATTTTACTTTTCAATGTTTGAAATATTGTCTATGATTTTGATTCAGACTTCTTGATCATTTTTCACTGGCTTTTATGTAGGTTCCTAATATCATTAAACATAGGTAGGTATGCCTACCACTACATACTACTTTTGTCATTAGTTTTTTTTTGCGTTATTGTTCGTACTTCATGAAAAATTTAAGCAATATCAATTGAAAATAACTTTTTAATGAGATACCTAATAATATTTAAATGAACACAATATTGTGTGGTTGCCATAATCGAATTATTCCATTACTTTACTGGGCTAAATAGGGAACGAATATAGCAGATAGTTACAGATAAAATCTATGGTTAAGTGACTGTTAATGAGAAAACCTGTGCGTTTATAATCTACTGTTATATTATTTTAGTGACAGCTGTTCGTCAGGAATAATCTGTAAGAATGCAGTCAAGTCAGTGTATAAATTTTGTGCCATTAGGTAGAATACAGGGAAGTTTTATAAAAATGTGACTGTTATTTTAGTATATTATTGTGATGTCATACAACTTCCACGCGAACGAAATCGCGAGCAGAAGCTAGTGTCTTATAAAAGCAAACATTTTGCAGAATTGTATGAGAATACAGGATCTCCAGTGAGATTATGAAACCAAAAAGCCATAGAAATGGTTGGTCAAGGAAATGTTTTTATTAACAATGTGTTAATGGGAGTGGGAGACAAGTAACCTGAAATATCTTCATTATCTACCAACATTAAGAAGAAACCTAATCTCTGAAGGAGTAGTGACAAAACAATGCTTTAATTTACAAGATAAACAAAATAGTGACGTGTGCGGATTTACAAAGCAACAATTTATAATACGAGTTAAAAGTGAAAACAGTTAAAAAATCCAGTGTGTAATGTAGTGCAGAAATTGAACCTAAAAAACATGGCAGAAACGTTTGGGACCCTTGATTGTCAAAGAAATACAGAAAATGTTGCGAAGATAAGTGATAACTGGTGAAGACATATAAGACTGTGACAAGTTGGTATGTGAGGGTGGTGCTTATGCTCGTCAACCGTTCCGGATGCCAAACAGGGGATCGCTGCAACCACGTGACGTTATTTACCGTAATATTGGTATTTTATTACAAATATTACTGTAGATAACGTCGCCTGGTAAATTCATCGTGAGGTGCCATCTGTCATCATCATCAGCCTACAGCCGTCCACTGATGGACATAGGCCTCTCCAATTGCACACCATTCAGGTCGATTCTCGGCAAGTCTCATCCACCTGCAACCACCCACCCTGCGAAGATCGTTGCTCTACCAATCCTGAAGTCGTCCTACCTTACGTTTGCCGATTCGCGGTGTCCACTTAAGAATACCTATTTTATATGTAGACGATGCTCTGATTATGTCTCAGTTTATTACAATAATAAGTAGATGAAATTGTAAACTATTTGAAGCTGGGATTTAATATCAGAGAGTTGGATTTAAATAATTTTGTTGATTTAGAAATTGTGAAAACCGATAATGTATATTGAACTGTAATAAATAAGCTTTTATGAGTAAAGCACATCCTTGTAATACACCTAGGATTGATGTTAATGTGAAAATAACTAATAACATGCCGAAGACGCTCGCGAACGCGGTCGCTTTTCGATACCTCGATGTCGATACTCGCTATTTCTACATGAATGGCGGTGCGAACACGTTGGTTCAGTCGCACCTAAATGCTCAGTTGCTCGATCGTGTGTTTGTGTTGTATTGTGAGTATGTAGGTATTAAAGTACAAAAATTAAAATACAATTTTAATCATGCAAAAAATACAGCTTATATTTTGATCCGCATACCCAAGCAACTTTCTTCCTTTCTCTGAAATCTCATTCATATCTGTTGAGGTGGTTTTTCTCCCGCTTATCCTACAAAGCAGGAATATTAAAAATCAAATCAATTAGCACCTGCTTATGCATAATTCAATTCACACAATTAATCAATCGAACGGAAGTGGCACTAGAGTGAAGCAGATATGATTAGTGAAGCGAACGGATTTGACCAATCACGAGCCAGTAGTGCTATTCTGTAAAAATCTCACCGTGAAAACATAGGTGAAGTGAGCTTAAAGTGAGCTGTCAATAGTGTCAATCGCTAGCATCAGGTGGAATGACAGCTCACTTTACCGAATTATCACGGTGATCTTTTTACAGAATAGCACCGCAGATCACATCAATGCTATCCGTTGACCGCGATGTAAAAACAAAATATTTTGTTTTCACGTAAGCATCGAGGTAAACCCCTAAGCAGCCCGCGATGTATCGCAGTGAGATACGAGTATATCCTTCGGCATGTGTGTGCGTGTCTATTGGCATGCATTTGTTTTGAGGTATCGCAGTGAGGCATCTTCGGCATGTAATTACCCGTGTTGTGTAATTACTTGTGTTACTGACAACTGAAGCTCAAATTGAAGCTGCTATAGAACTTTTTTCAAAGCAATTGATATTTGTCACAATTGCACAACTTTATGTAAGTATTGATAAATAGCTTCTGCCCACGACTTCATTCCCATGGAAAGCCAACATAAATCTCATGTTTGACTGTTTGAATACATAAAGGTATAGCGTGATGATAATTATTTAAAAAGTTACATCTGAAACTATCTGCAATATTTTATAACCTTTTGGCACATCTTTAGGTACCTACTACTAACTTTCGAAAGCCACAAACGAAAAACCGTTGAAATTGTACTTACGTAATTGTCACGTTATTGCGTGCCGTTCACGCGGCACCGGGTTTTGGGTCGTTTACATAACTTGGTGTCGGTTATGTCAGCTTTGGACGAACAAACATTTGTTTTATGAAGATAAGGGGAGATTATTCGGTTTTTTGTATACGCGTGAATACAGTGAAGAGTGTTTTTTTTTTAATATTCATGTTGCTGTGGGTGTTTTACACTGAAAATCGGTACGATTTTATGAATTCGGTCGCATTAAATTGGTCCAGTTCGATTGTTAATCAGGCTTTGAAAAATACTTATGCAATTCGACAAAATCGAATCGGATTAGAATCTTCACTGGGGACCAAAACATTTAATTTTTACTGCGATTCTCCAATCGGGAAAGTTATCTGACTCTCGGGATTTAAGATGAAATATTAGGTACGGTAAAATGGGGTTACATTGATCAATTTTGATCAATTTTAAAATTCGAGGTTGAATATTAATAATAAAAAACAAATTAATAAAAACAAGTTAATTTGTTTTTTGGGGTTAGGTACTATCAAAATACGTACCAAAAACTAGTGCGATCAAAGTATCCCCGATGCAGTATGAAGTTGATCACGATGATTATAATTTTTTTTTCTCATAAAGGAGTGTCCAAAAATATTACTTTTAATGTAAACATATATAACCCATAAAACCGATGTTACATTTATTTTTGTAAATTTTTCAGCCTTCTTAGTACAGAAATATTCAACCTCGAATTTTAAAATTGATCAAAATTGATCAATGTAACCCCATTGTACGGTATTTCAGTCTCGATCAACTATATTTCATTTTGTTTCTAAATCCATTGATAATAAATAAACAATTATAATGAATTATCTGTTTTGATATAAATAACACAAATGTTTTCGATATAGGTAACTAAAATAAAAACTTTTCTCCCAGATTACAGGATCACACTATAATTCGTTTCATAAACTGACCAGGCTGCTTATTCTTAATAAGCTATTTTCATTGTTTACTTTTATAAAACTAAAAATTAACACCACAGGATTCGAGACGGACTCAATACGTAGGGGTTAATTTAATTCATCATTCTCCTGCCCTTATCCCAATTTATTTGGGGTCGGCGCAATGTGTCTTTTTCATCCATAATTCTCTATTAGTCCTCATCTCGGTAGTCACCCTCTTTGTAACCATATTATCATTCACACATTCCTCTCATCGTTTCTTTGTCCTTCCCCTACTCTTATAGCCATCGACATCATACTCAAAGCTCTCCTCACGACATTTTCCTCATTCACATGCCCATATCATGACTACGGACTTTCGCACAACTTTTCAGTTACCAGTGCCACTTTCAAACTTCCTCTTAGAGGTTAATTTAATTAATTATGTATAACTAGCTGTGCCCCGCGGTTTCACCCGCGGAAATATCGGGATAAAAAGTAGCCTATATGGTTAATCCAGGATGTCAGCTACCTCCATACAAAATTTTATCAAAATTGGTCCAGCCGTTTGAGCGTGAAGAAGTAATAAACATATAAACACACCCTCGCACACCGACACACACTCACAAACTTTCGCCTTTATAATAATAGTGTGAAGTGTGATAATATTATCGTAGATTTATAATGAATACATCCTGTTTCTAGGTATCTAGGTCACAATCAATCAATATGCCTAGAATTTTCTCAACTGTGTTGGGATTGGCTTCCAGTCTAACCGGATGCAGCTGATTACCAGTATTTCACCGCCACTCCTCTCAAAATGGTGAAGGAAAACATCGTGAGGAAACCGGCATGTACTTTAAAACCAAAAATTCGAATACATGTGACAACCCGCACTGGGCCCGCGTGGTATCTTACATCCCACTATATCTCGAAGAGAGGAGGCCTATGTCCCAGCAGTGGGAACATTATAGGCTGATTATGACTGCCTATCTGACCTACACAACACAGTTACTGGGTAACAGTTTACCCCTTGGTAAGACTGGTATCTACGTCACAATAAACAATATAATAATATATTGTCGTGCAGAATGTTACTTCATACAAACTATATTTCACGGAAAATTCTTCTCGGAAAAATCTTCTAGAAGTTTGTTCGTACGTGATATTAATAAACATCTTTAAAATTGAATGGACAATTCTCTCTACGATTTCTCTTTTATATTGTCTTTTGCACACGCCTTACATGCCTTTGTCATTTCAATTTCTTTATATTCTAGTTAAATAAATACATCTCTCTACGAGTAAATGGGTTGTATTGCATCTTACTGGTATTCGTTATAACCTTATAACTAATCTGAATAATAATACCCCTAATTCATGTGACAATCAGTGTTTTAGTTATAGAATTTTTTGACTATTGCCGCTTATTTTAACTAACAAAGAATATTCTATTTTAGCTTTTGCCCGCGACTTCGTCCGCGTAAAATTTCTTGTTAAGCGTCTTTTTACACCCGTCACAGCAGTGTCTAAATAATAATATACATAGGCACTGCAGTGCATAGTTCGTTGCACCACCCATGTATACGTTTGACTGGTTCGAAGTGGGACCACACTGCTAATGCCACTTAACAGCACAATGGAACGCGCCTCGACTCCGTGCGAGTACTTACTGACGTTTAAAGGACTCGTTCCATCGAGTTCGATTTTGTTTGAGTCGAGTTTGAACAACTATTGCGATCGATAACGCATTCAACCAAGCTTGTAGTCGTGAACGTCTTTAGGAAAGCCATATGCAAGCGTGTGGGTATTTTATGTTCTACTTCTATAGTCACTTTTAGAAGATGTCTGATGAGTCTATAACCTTTGACGTGTCTTCCAAAACATGAGTCACGCTAGCTAAACAGTACACTGATTCTGATGAGTTCTAGCCTCAGCCTAGCGATGTTAGAGGGACATAAAAATTATTACCCAAATAAAAGCGCGCTGTTGAATTTTTTACTTTCGGAGCTGAGCGGAGTGTTGAAAATCCATCGTCACGCTTTTATTTAGGCATTCAAGAATTATAAACAAGTCCTATAAAAGTGACTTATAAATCACCTTCTACATCATTAAAAGGCAGCAAAGAGTTCCGTGCCCTGGGGAGCGAAATATTTGGTAAATGCTGTTTTAGCTAAAGTGCTTAAAGATGATTAAGTTAGCATATTGCTGTATTCTGTGGCAGTTATCTTCAACGGTATTCATAAATATCGGATTTTTAGGTCCCTACCGAATTTTCCTAGAAGCGAAAGACCCACGCCGTAAAGACGCCCGTATTTTAAGATATTGTGTTATTTACTACACGTATATTGTCATTCCTTTTATAGAATACGTAGAATAAATATAAAACATCTACGTACTCGTATTGTAAACATAAATCTTGACCTCTGGAGTTACTTATAGATTAGATGTTCATGATAATTGATAAGGATCTGACCAAAAATACGTCTGGACTTTAAAAGAGACTGTGCCACTGAGTTTGTTTCGGCCTTTCTTCTCAGATAGGAAACCCGACCTCACCTAGTTTTATTAAAAAATATGTTTGTCGTGAAAATGTGTTAATACCCCCGTGACTCGGAAAGTATGTAAAGCCGTCCTGCGCCTGATCTCTCGCCAGTCGTGTCGGATTGCCGACCCATCGGACTATGAGAGTAAAGGAACAGAGAGTGCACCTGTGTTTGCGCACACACTTGTGCACTATAATACTTACATCTTGCATACCTGTATTCCGAAATCGGTCGGGAGGTTATTATTCAAGGAATAACAAGTGTTGTTTTAATTCAGAACAATTTGTGCGGACTTACACGCTTCATGAATAAAGAACGTGTAAGTATTTATTTTGGTACTCTTATTTTAGGCCCTGTTCTTTCAATTTAATATCCAACTAGCTGACCGGGCAGACGTTGCCAAATATCAATAGTAGGTACATACAAAATTTCTTAGAAAATCCACCAACTTTCTCGGCGACTTTTCCAATTTTTCTTTCCTTAATAAACTAATTCTAACTATACTACTACACTTACCACGGAACACACACAGCATTTCATTATTCACAGACAAAGAGTTTTTCTGGGAATTTACACGGAAAACTCAGTCAACAGTAGGCATTAACTATTGATTTCTTCTGATAAGTAACATTGCTATCATCCAGACTGAAAAAAAGTAAATAAGTATATAACCATTCAAATTACAGGAACAACTTCATCCCTGCTCATCGCAATAAAATTCAGCGATAAATCGGGAAAGATAAACAAAAACCTGCTACATTTAATATTGCTGGGCATGGATTTAAAGATCTTGAATGGAAATTCCTAAAGGCAAATAATAATATCGAGAATCAAACATTTAAAATACTTTGCGTAAACTCAGGGCCTCCCGTCAAATAAAACTTTTTCTTTGACATGAAGAGCAAAGGAAACTGTATCTTAGTGCCTTGAACATAAAGTCACTTTCTTGGTGTATAATTTATTCCGCAACATTTGTCGCAGGGTACAATAGAATTCACGCTTTGTCCATAAGCGGGGGAAGTGCAAGATTTTATTTTTCTTTTGCTAAAGGGTTTGTGTTTCAATTGATTTAGGTGCTAGGTACACAGGAGCCGGAACCAGGGCACGCTCGGTCTAAAAAAAATTTACAAATTATTATTTAGTTTGAATTAGTGACTTAATCACTTTCCAAATTCTCTTGCTGAGTTCTGTATTAGCTTGTTTGTGGCATAAATTACTGTACAATTTATTAGTGTATATGTCGCAGGCAACTGGTTAAATTAGCCGTTTAGTTAACCGCCTGGCCTTTGGAAGTAGTGCTCGCCTCGCTTCGCTCTCTTTGCTCGCACGCGGTTGATCACAGTTCTAACCTAACCTATCCCATTTGGTCGGGGTGCCCTGGCTTAGTTACTGCAACCAATTCGGCTCTCGCGTGATTGGTTACAGTTCCAACCTAATCTATATTATTGAATATCATTCAGGCCGTTAGTTGAACGGCCACCGTTTAGTTAAAAGGCTAGGCATTTAACTAAACGGCTAATTTAACCAGTTGCCTGCGACATATATAGCATAATCAGCCTATAACGTTTCCAATGCTGGATGGAACGTAGGCGTCCTCTCTGTGAGACGGAATGGGCCGTAATCCAACACGTTTCTTCGAATTTTTGGTTCTAGGACGCGGCGGTTTCTTCATGATGTTTTCTTTCACCGTTTTGAGAGCAGTGGTCATGAAATAGATTACACAAAGTAAAGCGCCTGCCTAGGTTCGAACGCACGAAGTACAACTCATAATCCGGGGCCGTTACCGCTGGGTCACCACTGCTCTCTCATAGTGTAATTTTTCACAATTCATGAGAATAAAAATCTTTTCTACCCCATACTATTTTTCTTTTATTCTCTTTTTGATGCTCCCACTGACCCTAAACTACCAGACTTCAAAGAAACTAAATCTTGATATACACACATAAAGCCACTTCAGATAAACCTTTACATGTCTTATGCCCAACTGCGGCCCAAAGGCAAATAAACATGGGTAAATACGCCCGTGTGTACAACTTCACTGTGAAATGTCCGTAAGGACTCCAAACGCTTACGGTCTGGTACACTCGAATAGATACCTATAGGCTGTTCCAAAATTATCTGATGAAAATGTAAACGAAAGAATGAATACTTACGCAATTACTCTCTAAAGGGAATAGGAACACATTCATCTGTATTTAATAATTAAAAATATATCATTTATTTCTTAGAATAAGATACATTAAGATCTTAAAATTAATAAACAGCTTCACATATACTTCCGTTGTCGGTGTAGAAATATTAAAATTAAGGTACAATTATTATCCCCATTAACATAATGAAGGTTTCAACATTATATCTCACTACTTTTTCCAACAATTATTGTTTAAATAACATTATTATTTGAATAACATTATTCAATTGTAATTAAATCATCGACAAAAAATGAGGTTCTATAACCTCAATTATCAAATGAAAAATATCTTTAAGGTCGCTTCTAATTAGAATTTCGGGTTTTCAAATAATCATAATCAAAGCGCTCCATTTGTAAGTGGAACTGCAAATGGGCATCCACGGGTTTTATCTAAACCATTTGTTTACATTTCCATCAGTATACTTTCGGAACAGACTCTACAGTCTATAAACAATATTGTTTCTATAAACAATTACTTATTTAGGGTTGTACCCCATAGATATATGAAAGTTACATTTCTATGGTTGTACCCGCTACCACTACGTGTCGTTTCGTATGACTTAATTAATTCCACTATGTTGGGTGGGACATAATTCGATGTGTTATTAGGTTATTACTCATGTAGGTACTTCGAAACATTTCCTCATTCGCTTAAAACCCAGGTTCGCACGGACGTAAGAATATCGCTCCGATATTTTTCGAAAAAAAAAAATCGCTGCCGAAAAACGGGCTCGTGAGTAAAGATAAAATAAAATATCGGTTATTTACCGTTTGTCGGTCGGTTATCGGTTGTCGGTGGTTACAGCGACCTGCGCGTACAGTACAATAACGTATTCAGGGTGCTTTTGGGGTTGCCGTGGCGGCGCCTCCTGCGTAGCGCGTCAGGGATGTTCGCGGAGGTGTGCACAGACGGGTTCGCGCGATTATGCGGAAGCGATGCGCTTCCATGATGGCGCGCTTGCGCTCCTCCTCCAATAGCATCCTGAATGTGTTTTCAGACCGGTGGGACTCTCCCCTCTTACGAAGGTGGGTAAGAGTCCAGACACACTTGTCCAAATAAACTGGTGTGCCTTGAACGAACAGTTCTATGGTTTATTAGTTGTTTATTTAAATTAATACTAACATTAGGCTGAGTTGTACTAACATTATATGGATTTATATCTGAAATAAAATATTTGAATTTGAATTACGATGATAATGAGGGTGGGCGCTGATACCTACGTATACGAGGGGCGTTCAGTGTAGGTATTCTCGGTATCAGGGTGATTTACTAATGATGTGGGTAATTTGACTAATTAATTAATTAATGACTAATTAATTTAAATTATTTTATAAATGTGAGGACTTTGTAGGCCTTGTAGACTTTAGATCTGTAGACCATTTTTGAAGTGAAACTTCTTTTCGCACGCTTGACTTGGGGAGTAAGCTGGCGAACGCGTGACGTAAGCGTTACGAAAAGCGTGATCGGGCGCGGCGAACGGGAGTTGAGTGGGGGATATACGCAAAAGACAGCAGTGCGCGCGCACATTTTCTTTCTCTCTTCCTCTCATAGCCAAATACGCAATACTGAAGTTTCACTTCAGTCGTGTGGTCATAAGCACACTCGTTTTTTTTTTATTTTATCAAATATCTAGTACTTGTTGACAGACCTACGCTGTCGTCCCATACCTACTGTAATTTGAAAACATTGTAAAATCCAATTATTTTTTAAAAGAATAACCGTGGAGTTTCTTGCCGGTTCTTCTCTTAGGAAACGCCCATTGGAACCGTGCACCTAGCTTCTGACGTTTCATAAGTGCCCATGTAGGTTTATGTGAAATAAAATATTTTGGTTTGATTTGATTTGAATGACATTATCTAAGTGTATAAAGGTAAAATTTCATGTAATTTTGATCATTAGCTTGCTAGTTATCCTTAGTCAACGACAACTGGAATGGTTAACGTGATAACGTTGCAGAAAATCGAGCACCGCGCTGTAATTAAATTTCTTACCAAACAAGGAAAAAGTCAAAAAACTATTCACGAAGCGATGGTGGCTTTAGATTCTGCACCTTTGATATCTACGGTTCGAAAGTGGTCAAGTGAATTTAAAAGGGGCAGAGAGAGTATTGAAGACGACACTAGCTCGGGCGGCCCGGTTACTGCCTCACCGGAAGAAAACGTGAAAAAAGTTGTGAAGCTATACTGGAGGACGCCCGAATGAACATCAAAAATGATAGCAGAGATGACCCACCAATCATAAAGACGGGGTAAACTGACCACCGGTATGTTGCTTCTTCAAAACAATGCCCCGGTCCATACGGCGCGTGTCTCCGAGGCTGCTTTACGAGATTGTGGTTTCGAAGAAATTAACCACTCTATAGCCCGGACCTAGCCCCGAGTGATTATTATTTGTTCCCTAATTTGAAAAAAGACCTTCGTGGGACACGATTTTCCAACGATGAAGAGCTCAAGACGGCAATAAATGCGCATTTTTCAGAGAAAGAGCAAAGTTATTTTTTACAGGGTATTGAAAAGTTAATTTCGAGATGTAATAAATGCATTGGGGAAATGGGGGATTACATTGAAAAATAAAAATAATTTTATTTGAATTTACGTCTTTTTTCATGCCGATACCGAAAATACATTGAACGCCCCTCGTATATACGAGACATTAAGTTGTGTGTTATTATTGTGTGTAGTTGTGTGTTAGTTACGTGTTATGTGTGTCTAAACGTGCCGGATAATTAAGTAGTGTCGCGGCGGCTGAGACCGGGGTTACTGGCGGTGCCTCGCGGCCGGACCAACCTGCTGGGTAAAGCACCTTTGATACGCGCCTTGCATACACTGAACAAAATCGCGGAAAAGGTGGCTTTATTTACTTATTCTCTGAATGAGTTCACAAAAATTACTTTACATGTGATAAGCTGTAATGGAAAAAATATTGTTTAAGACCACGCTACCGATTTGGGGTAACCTGTAATGATAGTTGTGTTGGGAATAATAAATAAATAAATCTTAGCTTAGGTATTGACAGCATTCTACCATGAAGTACCTGGGATTGGTGCTCGACAGCCGGTGGGATTTCGGCCCTCACTTCCGGCGGCTGGCGCCTAAGCTGTTGGGCGCCGCTGGGGCTCTGTCAACGCTGCTTCCCAATCTGGGGGGCCCGAGCGCCGCCTGTAGGCGGCTCTACATGGGGGTCGTGCGATCGATGGCCCTGTATGGGGCCCCGATCTGGGCGACTGACCTGACGGCCGGTAGCATCGCAATACTGCGAAAGCCGCAGAGGGCGATGGCCGTCAGAGTCGCCCGGGGCTATCGCACGATCTCCTACGAGGCGGCCTGCGTACTGGCTGGATCCCCGCCCTGGGACCTAGAGGCGAAAGTACTCGCGTCGCTGTATCGGTGGCGCGAGGAAGCGCGGGCGCGAGGCGAGTGGCTGATGCAGCGCCATATGGAGCTGCGTCGGTCACAGCTTCGCGAGGTCCTGGTGGCGGAATGGCGGGACAGGCTTTCCCGCCCTACCGCCGGCCTCGTCACTATCGAGGCGGTCCGGCCGGTACTCGAGCGCTGGCTCGGGAGGAGGCACGGCTCCCTGTCGTTTCGGGTGACGCAGGTGCTCTCGGGGCATGGTTGCTTCGGGAAGTACCTGTGTCGCATAAACAGGGAGCCGGACGCCCGGTGTCACCACTGCGTCGACTGCCGGGAGGACACGGCGTGGCATACGCTGGCAGAGTGTGCCGCTTGGGAGGAGCCGCGCCGTGCCCTCATCTCAGAAGTAGGCAGTGACCTGTCGCTGCCGGCCGTGGTCGAGTCGATGGTCGGCAGCGAAGAGTCCTGGGACGCGGTGGTTTCCTTCTGCGAAACAGTCGTCTCGCAGAAGGAGGCTGCGGAAAGGGAGAGGGAGATCTCGTCCACTCACCCGGCCCGCAGCAGGCGCACCGGGCGTCGGCGGAGGGCAGACAATGCCCTCTTCCAGCCCCCCTAAATGGGTCCAGGGGCGACGGACTCGGGGACGTCCGTCGCCCCCCACACACTAGGACCCGAGGTGGCGGCGCGTAGTGTTCCACGCGCGCCCCTGTTAGACGTCACGGGGGGAGTCAAACACCTCACTCCCCCCCCCTGACCCGAGGAGGCCCGCAATTGCGGGGGCACCAGCCGGGGGTTGCGGAAGGATCGTACGTTCCCGCGACCCCCGGCGTAGGTGTGAGATGGAACACCGGGGTGGTTTTTAGTCAGTAAGAGTCTGACAGACCCCGTCGCCCGCCCCAGGGCGGCGGACATCCATGAGGATTTTCCACCCCGGAAACAAAAAAAAAAAAAAGGTATTGACAGCATGTGTAATATGAAACTTTACCCTACTTACCTTTCGACCAATTTTATTGAAAGCAAATAAACTACTATTATGAATACATTATTAAATTACAAAATTAAACCAAAGTCCACCGATTTTCCATTTTTTCATTATAAAATTCTGGCAATGTGTTCCTAGTTGCGTTTGTTTATCGCATACTGTCTAGGCTGTAAGCCACCTGGAAGCAAAAAATCTTCCTAAGAAGAATGAAAAATGTATCATTGTTTAGTGAAAGCAAGAATCTCTTTCAGCGCCTGATTTTAAAGTCTTCCTCCTAATATATTCCGGCAGCTCAAAAGTTTTCCTATTAAATAAGTTCTCAGACTTCATAATTATTTTGAATACTTCAGTAAGTATTGGTCGTTTACATTTCTAATTACCTACACCGCATTGATTTAAGTTCAGTTAATTATGGTGCATTAATGTGTCTTATTACGAAACACATCTTCATCGTCTACAGTCCGACCCAGTGCTGAGCACAGACCTCTCGATTCTTGTGCCAATTCCCTCGTTTCTGTGCCAGCCTCACATCTCACCTATAAACATTCATTGAAACCAACTTTAAGATCACTTTTATTTTGATTTATCATTCCAAAAGAGCCTCGTAAACTTTTTTTTTAAGTTTCCATACATTGTCCAACTGCTGAGCAAAGGTCTCCTCCAAATCCTTTAAGATATCCTTTTCAACCCATTGATTTACTTCCCAATACTTGCTTCGCCAAAAACCCAATACATCCACCATTTGCTTTATGTCGAGACGTGTCACACGACTAACGTCGTAGGTTTCTCACATCGCACGACAAGACGTCTCGCCCACGCCTCGGTACGTGACATCAAACATATTAGTTTAGCACTAACCATGCCAAGCACGTTTGCGCCTCCTGACTTTTGAACGTAATAGAAAACAAAGTTTACGGTCTTAAATTGCTGACGATTTTCCTCGTTCGCGCTTTTCATATCGACTTGTCGTGGACACTGGCGATTGAAAGTGAGAGCACGTAGGTGACATTGTGCTGTTGCTGGAAAAAAAAAACCACTTTGAGTTAAGGTCGCTTTTTCTGCTCTATTATCACTGTGTAAAATATGTTTGGTGTACGTATCATATAGAATTAGGAGAATGCGAAAACATATCGCACTACATCGCGATCTCTTGCCTTAAGGCCTACGCAGACCGGGACGGCATGGCAAGGGATTTTGCCGTGAGTCAGCGCACACTGTCCGCTTAGATACCGCGGCATTCCAGCACTTTGCCACGGCATGCCACGGAGTGCCGCGGCACGACAAAGCACGCCTCGCAAATGGATGGTCAATGGCATTCCCCGCTTCTCTACACCCGCCGCCGCACCCCGCAGTATATCACTACGAGCGCCGGAGTCCGTGGCATGCCGTTGCCTACCGCAGTATGCCACGGCATCCCGCCACGGGAGCCTGTGGCGCGTCTTTTAATGCCGTGCGATAAAATCCCTTTCAATGCCACGGCATCATTTTAAAGCATAGCAATTTATGTCGTATTTCTGTAACAGTACGGTTGAATGTCCATTAGTAAAAATTAAAATCCCTTGCCATGCCGTCCCGGTCTGCGGAGGCCCTTATGCCCATCGCCGACGACGGGAATCAAGAATTAATACCTACTGGTCATTGATACGACGAATATTGAAGTACCTACCTATCTATATAGTTTTCAGATTAATCATTGATCAAACTGGGCCCGAATTTGAGACATTTACAAACACTCTCTAAGACTCTACTCCTAAGTATCTAATTCCACTTGAAACCCACGTTCTGCAGAAAATGATTATTCCGTTTGTTTTTGTATTCCTAAAAAGGCGTTGGAAGACGGGTCCACCATCAGCAAGGAATTAATAAAGTCGGTCAAAAGGAAATTGAAAATAGATTGTCTATTTACGGTAAATCAACAAAAAATGAAACAACAGCGTTCTTAAATCCGATGAAATCCAATTTGATTTTCTTTTCGGAAAGAAAAGCTAGAAGAAGACCTTTACACGAAATACAAAATTCATAAAAGCAAGGATCGAAAAGTAATCTCAGCTTATCGCGTGTTAAAGCGTGTTTTCCAATAAGAAACATAATATTACTTATACAGAATGAATTTTTCATGTGGGCGTGGATGGTCAAATCCGAAACTATGAGGAATAGCGAAAAGTAGGTACTCAAAGGAATCCCGGGCTCAATTTTGATGAAAAATAAAACTATATCATTGAATTTCTGAAAAATCAATATTTATAGCTAGGAATCGTACCTTTTGATTTTGAAAAAAAAAAAACCCACTGTATTATTACATCATTCGATAGTGTCGCTAATAAGGCTGGGAAGTAATGACATACGGCAAACTAAAGGAAAGAGCTCATTTTTAACAAGATACTTTTTTTTATTTTCTTATGTTACCTACCTTATCATCATCTGCCTAGCCTTTTCCGAACTAGTTGGGGTCGGCTTCCAGTCTAACTGGATGCAGCTGTATACCAGTATTTTATATGGAGCGACTGCCTATCTGACCTCCACAACCCAGTTACTGGGTAATACGATAACCCTTGGTAAGACTGGTTGTCAGACTTTCGGGCTTCTGACTACCCGTAACGACTGTCAAAGATCCAGGAATGACAGCCGGGACCAACGGCTTAACGTGTTTTCCGAGGCACGGAGGGGTCTCGGTATGTAAATATGGTCACCCATCCACAGACCAACCGCGGCAAGCGTAGCTTAACCTGATGGATTGACCTGTGCGGCTGTTATTATTTAGCCGGGCCCGGGTTATGTAAACCTTAACTGATTAATTGTTCAAAATTATGACCATTGTTTTCAATACATAGCTGGATTCGACGTCTCAAGGATTGTACTGCATTCAGCATTACAATATTATTGATTCCATTAGAATATTTTCCAAAGATCGTAATAGAAATTTGAATTTAGAACATAATGTTGTGAAGGTGACTGCGCTGCGGGTGCGGGTGTGTTAATAAAAATATTGAGCATCATTTCGAACAAGGTACAGGTAATGTAGGTATGAATACTTTAAAATAAGAAGCAGTTTATTAAAATTCAACATTTTCCTTAAGTTTGCCGTATGTCATTACTTCCTAGAATTTGATCCATATTAGGGACACTATCGAATGGTGTAATAATACAGTGTGTTTTTTTTTTTCAAAATCAACAGGTTTGATTCCTGGCTAGAAATATTGATTTTTCAAAAATCCAATGATGCAGTTTTAGTTTTCATCAAAATCGAGCACGAGACTCCTTTGAGTACTTTTCGCTATTCCTCATAGTTTCGAATTCGGCCATCCACGCCCACTTGGAAAATTCACCCTGTGTAAGTACATAAAAGTTTCTTTTTAACAAAAAATTGGTTTTTTAACATTTTAGGTTGAATGTAATTATAAAACACAGGTAGATCATAGAATCGAAGAAGTAGATGTGTTCCATAGGAACCTACGCTTTGAAACGGACAACTAGCTTCAACTTACTGACCGACTCCTTGCATCGAAATGGTTTAATTGAAATGAATAGTTTACGTTTGAATATTTTTTTATTGCATACCGGATTAAAGTAATAGCAAAAACACAGAAGGTGACACAATGGGCAGTAAAGCTGTAAAGTAAAGTTGGGGACATCCCCAGCTGGTTAAATACGAGACAAACTTTTGTTAGTATTGACAAAATATAGGATATCCCATACCACCGTACTGGGTGGTTTATGGCCCACACAACTCTAAGAAAAGGTCTGAAAAGGTTGGGTCACAGATCGATACGAAAACACGCTTAATAATAGGTACCTATACCTATTTATATCCAACCGAAAATATTAGTGAAAAGTGGATCTAAATATAGAGCCTTTACATTATGTATGAGACGTTTATGAGGCCACTGACGTGAAATGGGGTTTCCTACTTAGCACTAAGGTCACTAAGCGGTAAACTGGACTTCAAAACAATGTTTAAAGCACATATAGGTACGGGGTGGCAGGGAGATCGACGTGCAAAACTGAAACCATGAATGAATGAATGAATGTACAAACGCCAGCACATCAAGTTACCCGAAACTGTCAAATTTTCTCAATCAACTTTGAACCTTAATTCTTAGCAATAAAGTTGAAAATCTGTTAAAGAAATTTGACAGATTGCAGTAGCTTGATGTGCTGGCATCTGTACATGATTCTAGACCGCGTCGAAATTTTTTGTCGGTTTTGAAAAATAAAATCAGCTGTCATAGGAAAGTGCATGGAACAGATTTTTTTTTAGTAACGTACGAAAAATTAAAAACACAGGGGCATTCAAAATCATGAACTTACTGAATACAAGGTAACAATTTGCGCTTTGATGTCCCTGCCACCCTGAGGTTGATAACCTTTTAGGTACACGAGACCTTCAAAAGTAAACCGTATATGAAAATAAATTTAACCCTAGGTATTTAACCCCAAACTTGGTCATTCTAACCCCAGGCAATTAAGAGATGAGATAGGCACAAAATAAGATATATTTCATCATCATCATCTTTCGGCAGTTATATTTACTTATGTATAATATATATAGCCCATTTGGGTGAGATTGTCGACCTTGTGGAAATATTATCGTTAAGACAGTTTACAGCTATCACATCGTTAAATTCGAGTAAAAGCTCTGGCGAGGTCACGTGCAATGGATACTTGAAGGTTAATATAGGGAAAATGGGGATCAAGAACCGATAGTTTTCACGATTATGTAGCTATAAAGGAACCATATAATGTAATAGCTGGTTATAAAACCTGTTGAACTGAATAAGTTGGTTTGCTTTTGTTAGTGTTTCGTGGCTTTAACGTTGATTATTTTCATACGCTTTGTTAAGTTAATTTACGATAATTGCATGATCCAATATTATTTCATAATTCCATATACATTAAAATGGTTTTATATACAAAATAAACTACTACACACACACACACTAAGTACACATTAGGTACTAAATTCAATGACTTACTAACTATACAAATACAAGCAAAAGGACACTTAGGCGTCGATGTACTCGTCTGCATCGCTGTCATCCGAAAACTTTTCATAGTTAAATAAAATCCAACAGCACGCTTTTATTTAGACACTAGCTGTGCCCCGCGGTTTCACCCGCATAAGTCTCGATACCGCAGGAATGTCGGGATGAAAATTTATCCTTTGTCCTAATCCAAGTCATGATCTACCCACGTGCCAAATTTCATACAAATCAGTTCAAGCCGTTTTAGCGTAGAAGCGTGACAAACAAACATATAATAAATCAAATCTTTTCTCTGTAATATTAGTGTAAAAAGTAGTGCTAGACGCTATGGTGACCTAGCACTCCTTTCTCGCATTGATAGGATATGGTTTGTATGGTAAAAGTTAAAGTCTCGAATTGTAAGGGAAATAGCAGTATATTAAATCACTATAACACTTAGTTACAAGACAATGGTAGTGGTAATGGTTTTGAGTACGTAGTGTCTCTAATGAGATCTGAACGCGAACTGGCCCACATTTTGGTGGACGAGCGAATGTGCATACTTGCGTTCGATGCAATTATGCATTTTCGCTTAGTGTTCGATTAAAACTCGAACATATTCCCGAGAGCGAGAATAAATGCGGGATGATAGCTAAAAATTTACATTATGATACTTATGGTGTGTACAAAGTGTGAAACTACTTAAACGCATTCGTTTCTAGTAATCTTAACTGGTAAGTATAAAAATAATGAGCAAGCAAGCAACAATAAAAGCTTATCTACTTATTATGAATTATTTGATACATTAACACCGATTTAAAGTTACACTATTGAGTCTTCCATAGCAAAAGCAATATTTTGATTGCCTGTGTTTGTATTTTTGTCCCGTGTGATCGCACTATAGTTCGCGCTAGGCCAGCGTTTGGCACAATTGTGTAAACGAAAAACGACTTCACTTTGATCCTTTAGATCTCTGGCACTGAGCACTTCACTGTGTGATTCGTGTCTTCTGGTTCGTTTCGGTGTCAGCGGAGCCGCTGCAAACTCTTGTTGGCAGCAGCTCTCGCTGTGGCGTCGTGGTCTCGGAGACGATGGGGTCACCGTGGTCTGCTGCCGGCGGGATCCTTCGCCACGGTGTCCAGCTGCGGCCTTTCGGCACAGGCGACATCGCCCGGTCCGCCACAACCAGACGGCTGCTACGCATAGAGCGATTGCCATCAACACGTAACAAATTACGTATTGGTGGATATCATGCGGCGATATGTTTTCTATGTCTGAATCGCTTTTCTTCAGTTTTTCTATCGCCTCCCCCAGACTGGTCATGGATATGGTTAGGTTTCCGTCATCAATCGGTGTTTCATCCGGGATTTTGATGTTAATCAAGTGATTAATTTGGTCGAATTCAGGTGTATAAATTATTGGTGAAATGTTCATTTGGTTGGACTGATGACGTATTGAATATAATGAGAAGTCCTTTCCTTTGATGACGCACTCTTGACCTATGGTAATGATCCCGGCTTGGCTCAGCTGAAGAACTGTTACGTGGTCGCCGCATATTATTTTTATGGTGTAGGTGTCACAACAAAAATAAAAGTGCTGAGAAGTCAAATGTAATTCAAGCCATACGTTGGTGCAGTTGGTTTTTTCTACTTTACATTTATTGGTTGCCGAGTCCTTGTCGCAAAAACTTTCGTCATTTTGCAGGTCTGTTATTGGTTTTAGCAGCTGACACATGACGGTAGTGCCATAGTGTAAACATGCTGTTAGCTCCTGTGTGGACATGCTAAAGATGGAATCCTTCTTTAGGTTGACGGCTACGTATTCGGAGACTGGTATGATTGTGGTCTTAGTGGTGTTTGTTTGGTGCGGTACAGGTATTATCTTGTACAATTTGAAACTTTCTCTGGATACTAGCGGAAAAGTAACTTCAATTATAACAAATTTGTTAGTCGCTCTGGCTTTGACCTTCAGTAGTTTGTAAAGGTACTGAAGATCTGTGTCCAAATTGGTGATTGGTAGTGTGAGTTCGCTTGGCATCTGGCCATATATGGTTTGGAGCTCACGTTTAAGTTGCGTTGGTGGCAGTAAATGTATGCTAATTTGACCGTGGTAGATGTCTGTTAATGCATCGAGCAACGTGTCTTGAAGTCTTCTTAATCCTTGTAGCAAGCTGTTTCCAGACATCGCTGTTAGTGTGAAGTCATTGATGTATGAAATATTTTGCATTTCGCGTTGGAGAGTGCTCGCGTTATCTTGCAAAGTCAAAAGCTTCTTGTTTATTAATTTGTGTTGTTTATTTACAGTGATCTCCATCCTCTTCATGGTATTGAACTCTGCTTCGATTATGGAAGTTTGGTTTTTCCATAGATTAGAAAGGTGTTTCTCATTGCGGTGTATGGTCTCAATGTCCTTTTCATACTGGTCAGCGAAACGTGAGTCCAACACACCGAATAAGTCATTCGCTAGATACCCGACACCATTGATTAGGCCTCGTCGGCGTCGACCCGTCTTCCCTGCGGCGCGTCGCTGTCTGGCGTGGACATCAAAATGCTGTGTTAGCAAAAGTTCATTGTAGTATTCGAGTTCCTGATAATCGTGTCGGGCTTGCTGTGTGATCGTATTACAATGGCTTTGTGTTTCAATGGTTGCGCACAATTGTTCTTGATAATTTGCCATTTTATTATAAGTGGTTATGCCTGTCCAATAGGGTCCCATGTCGTAGTACATGACTAATGTCCATTTGTCCCTGATTAATTGTACCTTTGAAATAGGGTCAAAATAAAGCGTTTGGTTATTAGAAAATGGTTTGACATCGTGTAAACCGTAACACGGAAAAATCAGCATGAAAATACTCAGTAAAACAGTTGCTACAGTTGCGATTTTTGATCTCGGTTTTGTTTTCCTTTCTGTCAAGGTGATTGTTGGCTTTATATCTGATTTTGGTGTCGTTACGTTATTCTGATTAACGGGCAAAACGGAGAGTTTCACAATAGGGCGTTTCATGACTCCATTTTTGGTTTTTAATGAAACCGCTCTGGTTAGGCCATCACTTCCTGGGTGTGTGTCGACTACACGTCCAAGAGCCCATTTTCCTGGTGGCAGATTCTCATCATGAATCACCACTAGATCTCCAATTCCGATGTTTTTTTGTGGTTCCATCCATTTACTTCTCGATGAGAGTTGTACCAAGTATTCAGCCTTCCATCGTTTCCATAGATCTTGGAATAATTTGCTGGTTAGATGCCATCTGGTTCTAGCATCTTGCTCCGTTTCTATTACAGTTGTTCCTGGTCTTCCTGATAAGAAATGAGCTGGTGTAAGGAAGTCTATATCGTCAGGATCCTCGGATATCGCGCATAGTGGTCGTGAGTTGAGGCACGCTTCTAATCTGGCTAACAATGTGGTGTACTCTTCGAAGGTTAATTTTTGATGACCGATAACCCTCTTGAGATGATGTTTTAGACTGCGTACTGCTCGCTCCCATAGACCGCCGGCATTAGGCCAGCTAGGTACGTTAAAGTGCCATTCTATGCTCATCTCTGTTATCTCGGTCATGAAACTTTCAACGAAACCTTTCTGAAGCTGGTTAAACTCTTCCTGTATCATTCTGTTAGCTCCCACGAAGTTAGTGCCGTTGTCACTGTACATATGTCGTGGCGCCCCTTTCCTGGCTGCCATTCTGGTTAGAGCTGCCAAAAAGGCGGAGCTGCTCATGTCTGACACGAGTTCTAGGTGAACCGCTTTCGTGACCATACATATGAAAACTGCAATGTACCCCTTTGTAGTTTTGATTCCTCGTCCTTTATTTGCTTTGACCTCTACAAAGCCTGTGTAATCTACGCCACAGTGATAAAATGCATATTCTGGATTCACTCTTGGTTCTGGTAAATCGCCCATGAGCTGGTGCTGCCGCATGGGGTTTTGTTTTCTGCATATGACACATCTTCTTATAAACTTTTTTGTGGCCATATATCCGCCAATAATCCAGTACTGTTGTCGTAGGTTTGCTAATGTTAAACGCGCGCCACCATGGAAGGTCATTTTATGAGCTTGATCGATGAGTAATGTGGTTAGCTGATGATCGTGAGGTAAGATGATGGGATGTTTCATCTCCGGACTCATGTGGGCGTTTTCCAATCTCCCACCCACACGTAACATTCCGCGTTCATCTATTGTTGGGTTCAAACTCAAAATCTTGCTTTTGGCGTGCACTCTTCCGTGTTTGTTTAATGAATCTAGGTCGTTTGCAAATTCTGCCTGCTGAACGTTTTTGATTATCAGCTGTTTAGCGCGACGAAGTTCGTGTAATTCGAGGTAAGGTCGGTGAACTTGTTTATTCAAAGTTGGCAATCGCAGTATCCACGCAAGAATACGTATGATTTTTGTAATGGAACTGTATTTGTTTGTCAAATGGTTAATTATTGTGTTAGTCAGCGCTTGTGTTGGTTGTTCAATGACTACCGCGTTGGTTTGTTTTGAAATAGATGGCTTTACTTCTAAATTCGTCTCAAAAATGGTATGATGGTTTTCTTGGTTTGTGTATGATGGCAGCCATAATGGCCCTTGCCACCATAACTTGTGGTCTTTGAGTTGCCTGACAGTCAAACCACGACTTGCACAGTCCGCTGGATTATCTGTCGTCTTCACATATTGCCAATGTTTTGGTGGTATGGTTTTGGTGATTGTTTTTACCCGATTTGCTACGAATGGTTTCCATCGGGTTGGATCTCCTTGTATCCATTCTAGTACCGCGGTTGAGTCAGTCCAGCAGTAGACATCTGTTGGGTAATCTGACAAGCAGTTTTGAACTTTTTGCATTAGCTGAGCTAACAGATGAGCGCCCATTAATTCCAGTCTCGGTATAGATAAGACTTTGCTTATGGGGGCCAACCTCGCCTTCCCCGCAACTATGGTAATGGTTGCTCCTTCCTTGTTGATTACCTTACAATATATTACGCACGCGTATGCCTTGTTAGAGGCGTCGCAAAATCCGTACAACTCTATTTTTTGGTTCTCCCCCATCCCTAACCATCTGTTGACTTCTATGCTGTTTATGTACGGGAATTCTTGCTTCAATTTAACCCATTCCGAGTTCATTTCCTCTGGTAGGGCTTCATCCCATTTTATTTTAGATAACCAGACATTTTGAAACAGGAGTTTCATGGTAGTGCTCAAGGGGGTTAACCACCCTAATGGATCGAACAGCTTGGAAATGTCCGAAAGTAGAGCTCTTTTGGTAATAGTTGCAGGTGATTTGGGTTCTATTTTTGTGTTGAAGGAGAAATTATCCTTCTGTGGGTTCCATCGGAGACCCAGTGTTTTTGTGGAATCGTTCTGCTTGAACTCGTATGTTGACTGGTCGCATTGCTCTCTCTCCAAGTCGGTTAATAGCTCTGGTTTGTTCGAGGTCCATTTTCTAAGATTAAATCCTCCCAATCGGCATAATTTTATGAGGTCGAATTTCAGTTTATTTGCTGCTTTCATTGAATGACGCCCTCCGCAAAAATCATCCATGTAGAAACTTTCTTCCAATTCTTTTGCTGCGTCAGGAAATTTTTCTCTTTCATCAGATGCTAGTTGCTTTAAGCACATCATCGCTAAGAAGCCTGCTGGTTTGGTTCCGTATGTTAGTGTGACGAGCTGAAACGATTGTATAGGTTGGTGATTTGTTTCTCGCCATAGTACCTTTTGGTAAGCTTGATCTTCTTGGTGCACTCGGATCATTCTGTACATCTTTTCGATGTCGGAAGTATATACAAATTCAAATTGTCTCCATTTCAGGATAAGCTCTTGAAGGTCTTTCTGTATATTTGGACCCCTGTACATGACGTCATTTAGACTATATCCTGATGATGACTTTGCTGAGGCGTTGAAAACTACTCTCAGTTTGGTAGTGGTAGATTCTGCCCGAATGACTGCATGGTGTGGTAAGTAGCATTCGAGCGCCTGGTTAAAGCTGCATGGTGTCATGTGGTTTAATGCAAAATATTCGTCCATGAATTTTTTGTAATCCGACTTCAATTCGCTGTTCTTCTCAAATTTCTTTTCTAAGTTCCTAAATTGAGCTAATGCTTGTGGTTTGGTTTGACCCAACTTATCTTTGTGTTCTGGTTTAAGCGGCAGTCGGACTTCATACCTTCCGTCCTCAAGCCTCTTAGTGGTTTTCATAAAGAACTGTAAACACTCATGGTCATCGTTGGTCATCTCTATCTTCTGGTTAATATCTTCGTTCTCCCAATATTTTAGAAGGTCTTCTGTGTTGTTGAGAATTACGTTGCATTGGTAGTGTGGTTTCATGGATCCACAGAGTAGCCATCCTAGTTGCGTCTGTTGAGCGATTGGTTGCGTGTCCTTGTCTCCTCTTAAAATTCCTCCTAACATTATCTTGCTATAAACATTTGCACCTAGAAGCATGTCTACGGGTCTGCTTATATGGAACTCCGGATCGGCCAATTGTATCCCTCGGATATGATTCCATGTTGTCGGTTTAGTAAACGTGTTATTTGGCAGTCGTTTGATCAAATTGTTCATTACAATAACGTTCGTGTCGCAAGTAAATTCACTATTTGCAGACTGCAGAGTTACCTGTAACATTCCCTTCGCGTTGCTTTCTTTTTCACCGACACCGTAAATTTGACCTTTAAAATGATCCCTCTTTAATCCTAATATCTGTGCTGCGTTCTCGGTGATTAACGACAGTTGAGAACCCTGGTCAACTAGAGCTCTCATCTTGTGCTGTGTTCCATCAGCTCCTTTTACTTTTATAATTGCAGTGGCTAAAAGTACTTCAGACAGGTCATCCCAAGATACGTGTGATGACCTAGTTGCACATCTTTTGGTTGCGGCACTCTTGTTGGAGGTTTCTTCTGCTGACGCAGTTGGACTTTGTTTTGCTAATGCTTCGTGAAGTAGTGTGTTGTGTGTACCTAAGCATTTACGACATCGTTTGCTCGATTGACATGGTTTATTATTATGACTGCATAGACAGTTTTGGCAGTAATTTAATTGCTCAATTTTGTTTGCCTTTTGCTCGTGCGTCATTTGCAAAAATTCTGGGCAACGCCACAATCCGTGTTCTGAATTGCACAATGCGCAGGTTATCGACCGCGACACGTGTAATGCGCTCATATTAGACTTTGAATTGTCTTTGTTGCCTGATTGATGATTATTGCGTTGAAAACTTTTCTTCTGGTTTTGGTTATTGTTCTTGCTTGTTTGATTCATCGTGGTTTTTTGGTTTGCTGGTTCCTGCTTGCGACGTGACGCTTCTAGAGCTGTAAATTTGGTTTCCAAGAATTCCAGGAACTCCTGCAGCTCGGGTAATTCTCGTGGATTCTTGACCGATTCTATATATTCGGTGAAGGTATCGTCATCAAGCTTTTGCGTTAGTAGGTGCACTAAAAGCGGATCCCAAGTTGTTATATCAACTCCTAGATTCTGTATAGCGTGCAACGTCTCCTTGGTTACGTCATGCAGCTTCTTTATCGTGGCTAGCGACTGCTGTTGTACGTTGGGAAGTCCGAGGAGTATATTAATATGGGACGTGAAAATTAATTTCTTGTTACCATACCTGTGGTTTAAAATCTTCCAACATACATGATAATTGTCAGAGCTAATCTGTAAATGGTGAATCAGACGCTCTGCTTCTCCAGTCACCTTACTCTTCAAAAACTGCATTTTTTGTGCATTAGACATCGACGGGTTTTTGTCGACCGCTTCGCTAAACAAGTCTTTGAACGGAACCCATTGGTTATAAGTCCCATTGAACACGGGGATGTCCATTTTTGGTGCTGACTTTTCGCGGTGTTTCACTGCCCACATTTTTTTGTTGATGTCGTTTGTCAGCTTGCTGTACTTTTCCTCGTGCTTGCAGAATTGTATTTGGTACGCAATATCGTCGCCTCCATCCTCTCCTTCAATTTCCCAATGAAGTTTGTCAATCTCACCCCATCGGCTATCCAGTGATTTTAGAGCGTTTTCGAATTGCCATTGATTCTCGAAGTTATCTACTTGTAAATTACTCACGGTTCTCATGAACGCTTTGAAATTTATATTCTGCTTCTTTATTAACCAGTTCAGCTTGCTGGAGCCGCTATCTTTATATTCTGAATTCTCTCGCTGCGGCGACTCCTCATAGCGAGATGGCGTACCTGGTTGTGGCTGCGTTGCCTCGCCTTCTTGTTGACAATGGTCCGCGCCTAGCTGTTGCCTAGCTTGGTTACCTGGTAATGGTTGTACTTCTTCCACCTTGGTTCTACTGCGACTTCCATCTTTTAGCTGCGCCGCGCCTAATTGCCCCATGGTTTTGTCAATAATCTCCTTAATTGTCACATAAACTTCCTGGACTGTCTCAAAACAACCCTTTTTGAAGTAAATGTGGTCATAATCTGCAAACTCGCACATTTTCTTATGGTTTTCTTGATAATCGTGCCAGTATGCTTCCAACATTGTAGCCTTGCGCTTATAATTATCGATAGTCTTCCTCTCGGATCCATCTTTCTTTATGTTGGTCAAAAACTTGTCCAGGATTTCATAGAGTTCCGTTTGGTTGATAAATAGAGAATCGGAATCCATATTTAAAGTTGGTTTGAAATTATTTGGTAATGGTTAGTATAGATAAAATGGTTGGATCTGACCTTATATGCTGCAACCGACCGTTTCTGCAATCCGAGGTTTTTCAAATTGCTGCGATCTTCTAGTTCGCGTGGCACTGTTTCACTTGGTAGTCACTGGTAAATAAATGCTCGAAGGACCATGTAAAAAGTAGTGCTAGACGCTATGGTGACCTAGCACTCCTTTCTCGCATTGATAGGATATGGTTTGTATGGTAAAAGTTAAAGTCTCGAATTGTAAGGGAAATAGCAGTATATTAAATCACTATAACACTTAGTTACAAGACAATGGTAGTGGTAATGGTTTTGAGTACGTAGTGTCTCTAATGAGATCTGAACGCGAACTGGCCCACATTTTGGTGGACGAGCGAATGTGCATACTTGCGTTCGATGCAATTATGCATTTTCGCTTAGTGTTCGATTAAAACTCGAACAATTAGTAAGTGTTAGCGAAAACGGGCTTAAGACTACGTTAGAAATCATATTTATAAGATTTATTTTCACACAGGTATAAAATTATCTCTTTCTGTGTAAATTATTAAAGAGATAGCGGGATGAGCTGGACTCCTTCTTAAAGGAATGATCCACAATCTCAGTAGACCGGGAAAAGTAAAAAGAGGGAAGGGAGGTCTTTGCTCTACAGTGGGACAATACAGGCTTATAATAATAAATAATAAAATATAGCTAGGAATAGTTTTACCTTTCCCAGAAATATGTTATCACCGTAGTACCCATTCGTAGGAACGTGTTGAGTTCTTCCATTCGAAAATAGCAGTATTAGGTACTTACCTTATATTTACAGCTACCTACAGGGGAGCCAGGACACAAATGTAAGTTGTAACGGAATAAAAAGACACCACCTTAAATAATTGAAAAATGGCTCGGAAGAAAATACGTGATGAATGAAAGGCGACTAACAAAAGGTATTTATTTACAAGGCAGATGTGAGTGGAAACGCCTGGAGGGGACGCCCTAGGAGGACATATATTATAGTGACCTTATTGGTGATGTTCTTCACAAAGGTCAGGTGCGTAGTACTCGCAACCGGTGTGCGTGTATGACCAGATGTATGAACGTAAAGGAGGTAAAAGGAGTATGTAAGGATCGTGTTAGGTGTCGTTCTGTAGTTTCTGCGTACCCCTATGGGATGAAGGCGTAAGTTATGTTATGCAAAAATCGTTTTTTTTTTCGATTTACACCTTTCTAACATAAATAATGAAGGTTAAGATCGAAAAGGGTGAAACACGTAATTCGGGAAGAAAGAGATTGTATTTTGTTTGCACATGAAAACACGATAATAGACATGCTAATCCGATGTTTAATGTTGTAAGCTGTAATCTCAATATGCCGATGAATTTCGTGGTTTTTCCGAAACGAACCCGTCGTCAACACGTACGCGAGACGACAACGTAAAACAAACATAATATGTAAGCAAGACGACGAATTAGGACCCTTTCTTGAAGCCAAGGCTTTCTCGGTGAAAGGGTCATCTTGATCAAACATAATGTTTATTTTGCGTTTTGTTTGTACACGCTGCACGTATTCACTCTATATTGGGCGAGTGTTCTTCCTGATTATCTAACTCGACGAAAGCAATTTATTTCTGACGTTTATATTAGTCATAGCTGTTCCACTTCTGCAAACTATAAGGCAGAGGTTTTTGTTATAGCTTAGAAAGTAGGAGACGTAATCATACCAGTGCTATAAGGATTGATTAATCACATTACTTTGTCTTATTCACCTATGTAGAATCTCACTAAAGACTCCTAATGTGTTTTGTTTTATACGTTTTTAAAGAAAATTATAAATTTTACGCAATTTAACATGCGTCTTTACAAAGCTGTCTTAAAATAATAATATGTACAAGTATATAAAAAGGGAGGGGAAATAATCAAAGGGCATCAAAAAATTCGTCCGCATCGCTGTCAACAGGAAACGTGCCCAAAAGGCTGGCAGCATTGCCACGTTGTATGGCAATACAACGATTCTAAACATGCGCCTTAACTGACTTGCTAAATTTCATCTTATACTTATGTATTATCCGCACAAAAAGAAACCAAAAACAACCAAACCCTAATCAGAAACCTAATCAGTGATAAAATGCTGGCTGAAACACAAACAGTATCAGCACTATCAGCTTTAATGTTTACTATCTTTTCAATTAATTTAAGAGATTATATTTTCAATATATGAAAAAGCGAGGAGCTACAAATTTTTAAAGCGATATCAACTACCTATTTTCGACGGAATATTTATTATATTCAAGGCAAAGCTTTTTTTTTAAGAACTAAACTTAGTTTTATGAGAAATTACATTAATATTTTACAGCAAAATTACTCAAGGTCCATGGTAATATAAGACAAGAAAAACTTTGCGAAAACCGTATATAATCGGTGTTTCATAACAGCGTGAAAAGTTTTCTGAGTGTATCGGAAGAATTAATGCAAAACATTTTCCTACCAGTGCAGCGGGATAATTGCGTTTTGACAGTTCAACAACAATCATTGCGTTATTTACGCTGTTGAGCAGACAAATTTTTCGAACATATGAAGCAATGGATTAGCAATATCCTTCAAAATCATTCAGATTGTGATTGATCGTGTGTTATGCAATTAGGGTGCTGCAGTAAGACTATTTTTACTGTTGATCTATTACAAATTATTGTATGAATATACTTACTGGAAAGTCGAAATGATGAAGGACTACACCCGGAAACTAATCCCAATAACATAAAACATATAAATATCGAAATATGACTTTCTAGCTTCTTTGAATGGATTATTCAGAAAAACCAATCAGGCCAAGAATATAATGCAAACTTAAAGAAAAAAAAATGCTGCTTTTTCCAATCTTCTCTTTTAATTTTTATCCTTTTTATAGCAGCACTAATCTATTTTAATTTACAATCTACGTCCCACGTAGCTAAAGGGAAATAAAAGCATATTGCTTAGCTGGCTCCCACGCTACCGGCGCGGGCGGGGAAATAATCAGCTTCACATTGACTATTTTATTCCATCTTAGATAAATAAACGTCGGACTTTTCCGAATGGAGAAGGTAGGACTCCATTTGTCTTAATATCTTACGTCTCTTTGTTGTCCTGGGATTGGTAAGCTGAGCATAGTCCAGTTGGTATTAAAACTAAGTGATTTATAAATGCGAATAATTAAATTAAAAAGACGGTCGGACCCTCGGCAGGAACGAAGTTCAAAATGAAAATCCAAAACGGCGACTGCGAAAATTTTAAAATGACGAAAAATTTAATAAAATTCGCAGCAGCCATCTTGGATTTTCGATTTGACCTCACTAGCTATCGGCTTTAGCACCCTCGAATATCATAAAAACGACACAAATGATGAAAAATTTGAAAATTAAGAACTATGTTCGAAAATGTATCAAATAGCGCTTTTATTAAAATAAGTGCTTATCATCATCTGCCTAGCCTTTTCCCAACTATGTTGGGGTCGGTTTCCAGTCTAACCGGATGCAGCTGAATACCAGTATTTTACATGGAGCGACTGCCTATCTGACCTCCACAACCCAGTTACTGGGTAATACGATACCCCTTGGTAAGACTGGTTATGAGACTTTCGGGTTTCTGACTACCCGTAACGACTGTCAATGATCCACGAATGAGAGTTATAAGTGCTTATAACATGTATAATAAATGTTGCACGTTAACCTAAAGTTGTGATAACACAACCCCAAATGTTTTGGACTCGTTTTACTAGCAATTTGTTAAACTAAAAGCCGCTTTTGGGGTGGCAAAAATAAAAGCTAAACTGAAACAAATGTTGGCTGAAAGCCATTTTTGCTAAACTCAGAGCATATTCACAGACTGCTCTTAAATGGAATATTTACCATCACAATTGTGTGGAATTCATAACATCTTCATTTTCATCTAGCAATTGAATTTATAGTTTGTGCCTAAGTAATAGTAGCCGCACGGGTCGATAGCAGCCGCAAGGGTCGATCGATCAGGTTAAGCTACGCATGCCGCGGTTGGTCCTCGGATGGGTGACCATTTTCACATACCAAGACCCCTCCGTGCCTCGGAAAGCACGTTAAGCCGTTGGTCCCGGCTGTCATTCGTGGATCTTTGACAGTCGTTACGGGTTGTCAGTAGCCCGAAAGTCTGACAACCAGTCGTAAGAATGGCTGTAAGGGGTATCGTATTACACAGTGACTGGGTTGTAGAGGTCAAATACTGGTATTCAGCTGCATCAGGTTAGACTGGAAGCCGACCCCAACAAAGTTACGAAAAGGCTAGGCAGATGGATTAAATTAAAAGTTGTTAATAACGACATTTTAATGCATAGGAAAACTTTGGTAGGTACGTACTTGAGCTCCGTGAAAACGCATTTAAAATCAAAGTCAAAGGATTTATTTCAATTAAACCATTTGCAGGCACTTTTGAATTTTCAATGAGTTGGTTAGTTAATCAGCAAGTTGAAGCTACCCGTTCCAAAACGTACCTACTTAGATCTCTACAGGCTAACTTTTTTTACCGTCTGAACAAAGACTGGGTAAAAAAGGTGAACGGACATGTCTATTTTTTTCACAAAAAGTAATATAAAAATCTCTTTTTTTTACATTCAATGCTTTGATTGAAGCCGGCCGATGGCTTCAATCTAAGGATCGAATGTCGCTACGAATTCATTGATAATTTCCGCGCGTAAAAAAGGGTGCCTTTTTTAAATATTATTAGAGCTAAGTGGAAGGAGGGAAGGGAGGCCTTTGCTCTGCAGTGGGACAGAAATGGCTGATAATAAAAAATAATAATAGTCGACTTAATCGTTTTTTTTTTTTTTTGCGAAAAAAAGACATTTCTGTGCCATAGGTTTCTACTCCGTTCACCTTTTTTACCCTGTTTTTGTCCAGACGGTAAAAAAGTTAGCCTGTAGAGATCTGTAGAATTGTTTATTATCGAAAACAACAGGCAAGCAAGACGCTCTTTCATTTCAACTAGTTTTAAAAATCATGCCACAAGCTTTTAGACCTCATCAATCTTTTAAGCGCGCGCTGGCCCAAAGGCACTTACAAGAATGAAGACGGTGAGAATGAAGATTGACGGATGGAACGCCACATTCTATGACCTCCAGAGACTGCACTTTACCGTCCATAATTGCTTGCTTTTACACAATGTTACACAATAAAGAAGCTTTCTCTTTATTAATATAATAAAATTATGGTAGGTAACAAGGTAGGTACCTACTATGTACCTATACAAGTATGAGATATATTTATGTACAGGTTGGCAGGACATCGACGCGCAACATGTTACCATGGATTCAGTATGTACATGTACCTGTAAATTTGAAATTTACAGGTACATGTACATGTCTGTTGAAATTTTTCCTCGGTTAACTAAAAAAAAAATTGTTATTTTGACCGCGTATGTATTAAACTTTTCGTATGTATTAAACATAGGTCTCTCCCAGGCTGCGCCACAACACGCTGTCCTCCGCCTTCCGCATCCAGTCCATCCCAGCGACCTTCTTTAGGTCGTCCGTCCATCTAGCTTCGGTCCCACACTACGCTTGCCGATACGCGATCTCCACTCCATGACTCGTCTACTTCACCGGCCATCGGTCCTTCGATAAACATGGCTTAAGCCCCATTTATACGATGCTAGTCCATGACCACAATTTTTCAAATATTTCTGTTTTTTTTTTTTGTATCGGCAACCTAAGTAGCACTGCTATCCACCACAACCCTTAAAAATCCCAGAATGCCTATAGTTTTTTTTTACTTTCAGTCCACTTTGTAATTATCAAAAAAATTGAGTTTTTTTTTTCTTGAGTAGTCATGAGGTGTGCGTACACCCATGCACACTCTTCACTCACTCCACTTCTATTTACAACGTGTTTTTTTTTATATCCCATAACTCTAGGGTTATATTCTATAAGGTATGGTATATTTCACGTAAGGGTGCTTTACATTAATAATCGTGACTTTGTCGAATTATTTTGCCAACAACCGAATAAAAATCCAGACTCCGGGTTGCTACTGAGAAATTCCTGATGAAAAACCTAATTATACTTTACCCGACCTGGAAAACGAGCCCAGGACCTAATGCTCCGTAAAAGCGCTTGCGAGCACTAGACCAACGACACAACGTTCATATTTATATATGTATTAATCTAAACATAAAAAAGGTTGTCAGATACACACCTATTCATATTACATTTATTACCTACCAGACAAAATAAACGTGTATAGCCACCCTTTTCATTCCAGAAGGGATGTTTCGAATTCTTGAGTTTACCATGAAAATGTTTTAAGCTCGTCCATATGTAAATTGGCCCGTCATGATGTTAAATTTTTATTACCATTTCTTTGTAAGCGACTATGGTAGGACTACGGTAACTTTTTTTAAAGGTACGCGTAATACTTCATAAGAAGGTACCTAGGTAGGTACTAGATATTATTATATTTTTTTTGGAAAGGATAACTAGGTAGAGCAGTGGTGGCCCAGTGGTAACGGCCGCGACTTATGAGTTGTAGGAGGTTGTTGGTTCGAACCCTGACAGACACTTTACTTTGTGTAAATTATTTCATCATCACTGCTCTCAAAACGGTGAAGGAAAACATCCTGAGGAAACCGGCATGTCCTAGAGCCAAAAATTCGAAGATATGTGACATCCACCGACCCGCACTGGGCCTGCGTGGTGGATTACGGGCTACTCTCTCTCACCGAGAGGACCGTATCCCAGTAATTATGCTAACTAGGTGTGTACTAAATAACCTCATTTAAAATGGTGTTGACACTTACAGACAACATCGATCACTGAACATCATTAACGTGACATGTCATTAGATGCTAGCCTTATCATGTTTGTCGTTAAAAGCATGCAAGATATGAATATCACCATTATTCACCATACTTATTAAAAACTTGCGACGCGCCCTTGTTTTTCACTGGTGCAATGGCGACATGTCAAAACATCGAGATTTCTGTACTGTATCTAAGTTTAAAGTGAATGCATTATACACATAAACCATCCGAAATAAATGTTTTAAATGATGGTGAAAACCGCATCAAAATCCATTGTGCTGTTTAGAAGATCTAACCGGTCACACAGACAGACTAAATTAAACTGTGTATAGATAGATAAGAGTTAAACACTATGTAAACCTCCTCACTGCGCAAGAGAGCATGAGAGTTTATGACCACCTACGCATCGCAGCGCCGCTTCATCTCCCACAGTCTATTTTAGGAGCACGGTCCTCAGAATACTTAGTCTGGAAAATGGTGGGCGTTAAGTTTATACATCATACCTATAGGCATCCTTTTGAAGAGCAATTCTCGTAATTTTAAGAACGTTCACCGTCTGATCTCAGTCTCAATCGCAACGTTTTAACTTACGAGAATTTTCCATCAGATGATTGATAAGTACCTTACCAATAATAATATTTGATCGAAAATTAATTGGATTAGTAGGCAGTAAGCTTTCAAATACAAGGTTAAGAAGAAAAAAATCATAGTTTACATCTTAAAAAATATACCTATAGGCCTTTTCATTGGCAAGTAATCAATGCTCTATTGATTAACTATTGTTTGATTAAAAATTGACTGATTTCATAAATAAGCTTTTATAGAGGACTAGAAAAAAATGTTTGTTTACATTCTAAAATATTACCTACCTATTTGTTAAAAGAAAGTTAAATGAAGTACATAGAGTAAGCCCACTCGTAATAAATTAAATTAAAAGTAAATGTTTCGTGACGAAATTACTTTTGGTTACAAGGTTACTAAGGGGACAACGGCTTACCTATTCATTGTGAGACGTCCACCCACATATGTATAGTACTTAATAAATTTTCTTTATTAAGAATTACTTTAGTATTTCGTATACAGGCTCCCACGCAGTGTCACCTTACGCAAAATGTAGGTGACATCATTACGTTTATTTTCACTTTTATTTGACATAGGTACTTAACAACCTTTTCACCTGTGATATTGATATGGCGCTGTTTGACGGTTCACTTGTCTTTGATTTTGGATGGAGCAAACAAAATAATTAATCGTTTCAACACATACATAATCAACACTAAGTAATAGCATATAATATTGATACTTCCCGTTGACCTAGAATCTTGAAATATGGCAAGAAGCAATGTCATGTAGCACAAAGGAAAGAATCCGAAAACCGTAAATTTTTAGTAACATTAAAAAAAAACTGTTATAAACTATTTACATACCTACCTACTTTTTACGGAACTCTCGGTGCGCGAGTCCGACTCGCACTTGACCGGTTTTTTATTATTATTACGATTTCATCCTAGATTAATGACAAGTTCATATTACTTCCGCTGTTCCCTCTGAAACTAATAGACACATATAACTTCATAATTATATTTGTCTTGCATGAGGATAAGTAGATAATGTTTAACCTAGTTACTGTTCTACGAAGTTCTCAGCATACTACAGCAACTTATGTCAAGTGTGAACCGCCTGGCGCCGGAAATGAAGCGGCGCAATCTCGTGATCAACTTTGCAAACATCCGGTTTATCCTATTTGTAGCAGGCTACCTGCCAGGAATCTGGCCTTAAAGGGTAGTCTACGTTTCATAATTTAAAAAGATGGTAGTAAAAGCAAATAAAAATAAAAATGGCATTTTATCGACTTAAGTCCATGTTATCTTTTTTTTTTATTGCGAAATGGGCTAAGTCAAGAGTTATCTTGACTTCGAGCTCGTCTGGTGTAAAGAGATGGATGAGGTCTATGAGGTCTAACATGAATCTCTCTCCAGTTGAAAATCAGCGTCAGGCATTAGTTGTCTGACGTTTATGCTGAACTGAGCCTATTTGGCGCAGCCGTGACATCAATACTGTTTTCAGTTTTTTTTTATTGTTTTTGTGTGAAGATTGTGAGCCTCTCTTAACCTGGGTCAAATAAACTTATTTTCTTTCTCCATTTACCAAAAAGTTTTTTTTTTAATTTGCTAATCATCTTCTGCTAAAAAGCCTCCATTTTTATGAAATAATGCCGCCGACATATTGTTGGTATTTTTTTTGTTGGTTTCCTATTACTTGACCTTTAATCCTAATCAGTGTTATGTTATACATGTAATCCTTTGTGGAGGACCAACTAACTACATTTGTCATGTCTTTATTAAGCACAGTCGCTCCCAGTTTGCTGCGCCATGTTGCGCCGACCCCAAATAAATTGGGATAAGGGCAGGAGAATGATGAGTCGCTCCCAGTTTGCTAAATCTGTACCTACACTAATTCCAATTCCCTCACCCTCATAGTCCGGTGGGACGGCACGTGATCCGACACGACCGGAGAGAGATCAGGCGCAACAAAAACATTCCGAGGTACGGGGGCATCACACCGCCAACTTCTCTACTCAACTCCGGGCTGTTACTAAGAAATTCGAGAGTACACATGTGTCTGCGCACACACTTGTGCACTCTAATTTATTTATTATTCACAAAATCCACAGCTCTTTGAAAATGTTATCTTAAAATATAATAATAATAAAAAAGTAAATAGCATAGTAGTAAATATAAATCTAAGTACATCTACGTTGCGATTGACCCCCATGGCCGAAATACGGTCTGGAGGACTATTATTATTCATGCAAATTACGTTGGCAGGCTAATTTCTAATTTATCTATCTGTATTTGAAAGGCTCGATTACCTCCGTAGAGTATTATATTATCTGTGCCTCCGTAGACTTGTTGAGTTAGCAATGCTTCTTGGTAACAAGGCTACAAGCTGAAGAAGAAACCACTTGGGAAACTTTATTTTTATCCTGTCAACGTTCGCAATAAAAACTCTTTGTAGGTCAATGAAGACGTATCGTTTGTCAGAAGAAAGTCGCCCGTAAAGTCTTATTCGTATAAAGGTTAAAGGTCCTACGTAACGTAAATACTTATTATAGATCAACTTCTCTTTAACGTCATAATGTCTAAATTGGTAATTGATCTATCTGCCAGTACCTACCATAAATCACAGCAGTCATTTAAAAGCACATTTTTTGCAGTAGATAATTCAAAGATAAAGACATTTATTCGTCGGATATGGTAGGTACAAAGTTGGTTGGTATAAATGGATAAGTTCAACACATCCGCCGCTAATAGCGGCATACCACGCAGGGTACACGGACATAAAAAAAATCTTTATTTAATTTTGTAAAACATGAAACGTTTATTTTCTCTTGACTGTACATACCTGTCAAAAAGAGTAACCTAGCATAAAGTGGATAAGACAAAGTTTAAAACAGAAGACGAACTAGCAGGGGGTTGAGGAGGTGGGGGGGGAGGGGGGCTCATGGAATCAGACCGGAATAAATCGAATATTTACAATGTGAACTTAATGTACACGTGGGTAGGTATAAAACCTAACTTAAACTATAATAAACAATACAAAACACTTATACTATGGACATTTTATACTGTAATATACAATGTCAAATAAAAACACAACGATAACATGATGTATCAATGTGTGTTGTGTGTAATGGTGTATCATGAAAACATTACCTACGAGACAAAATCACTGAGTAAACATGAGATAGAATAAAATCTATCAAAAACTTTCGTAATTGACATGGAGAATTTCTATTAAAGTGAAGTAATGAAGTGAAAGATTCGTATTATCAGAATCTGACAAAGATCAATATGGCCACGTAAAATAAACAATCGCCCATCAAATACCTACTATGAATATAACGATTCCTTTGTTTTATTTTTATGACTGATTTTTTTACCGACTTCGAAAAAGGTTTCTCTCTTATAGGTTTTTCATTCGACATTTTCATCAATGGTGGACCTATTTTTTAAATAATTTTCCTTTGGTAGAGGAAGCTCACGCGATGGTACGACAGCTGATAAGTGAAAAACAATTTTATTTTTTATTTCTTTGTGTAAAAAAGTATTTTTGTACAGTAGGTATGTTTGTTCTATAACAATAATCTAGCATAGGTAATAGAAAAATACAATTTTTTGACATGTGTTGGCAACACCGAGTTATATTTCTACGAGTATTTATTTAGGACTTCTCACAAGAGATACAATAGCAGCCAAAAGCAACATTTAAACATTGAAACTACTATTGTAGCTTGTTTTCTTTCGAAATTATATACCATTATTTGAAAAAACAACACTGTCTTTAGTCAGTCTTTTTGAGTATGTTTGTAGGTAGATATTTTAATAACATTTAAAAAAAAAAAACAAACTCACAAAGGTTCATTTCATTTTATTGTCGTACAATTTGTGTTAAAATCTCAAACTCACACAATAGTTTCAAACAGTAACAATTTGATATCCATTTCGGTCTCACAATAGACACAGTCTGTGCTTTATTCTGAGAGTCCGTTAGTTTTCGCAGTTATTAAACTACTCTAAACTTCTGAGCGTCATTTATTTTAAACAAAGTCACAGTACTAAAGCCATTCCACCAGCTGTTAAATTTCAACACTACCTACATATCTGACACTAATTTTGAGACCCCCTTACTAATAAACGTTGTGTAGCGTCTGTATAGTTAGACAACGCTTTGTCTTCTTCTTTCGAAAGTCACATTACTGACCACTGAAAGAGAGATATCGGTGTGTAACTATTCATCTGATATAATACGTTTATTAGTAAGGGGGTTAGTGTCAGTCTTGCAGACATTTATTTGCGGCTTATAACGCGCATAGAGAGTGAGTGCCTCTCAATTCATTAGGGAATCCAAAAAGCGATAGTCAGCTGTTTAAATATGGGGTGATGATAACATTTAGGCCCGTTGTACACGGCTCGGTTTCTTAAGGCTACGTAACACTGACAGGTGGCGTGCTTACCACTTAGTTTAGTAACTTAACATCCTTCGTTACACACTAGGTGACTAGTGAAGCAGCCGGTTGCGAAAATTCTAGAGCGTTCGTGTCACGTCGCTACTCGCAAGGTGATGACTCGCTAGGCTCTAGGCGCCAATCAAGCCATCAGCCAGTGCGTACGTAGCCTTACATCCAATATTTGTACCCATTTTACAAAAATATCAGATCATGTTTTCATAAAAATAAAAATCCAAATATATAAAATTCAAAGTCCTGACTAACAAATATATCAACGCACAACCTAAACCGCTGGTCCTAGAGACATGAACTTTGGAGGGTGTGTTCGTTGTGAAGGGTAGGTATCCACTAAGAAAGGGTTTTTCGAAATTCCACCCCTTTTTTTTTTTTTTTTTGTGGATGGGAAATCATCTAATGACTCCTCCCGCTCTGGGTGGAGCGGAAGGGAGTGTCAGACTCTTACTGACTAAAACCCACCCGTGTTCCTTCCTTAGCCCTTTATGTTCCAGGGCAGCGGTAACCCTTTCGGACGATCCCGCTACCCCGGCAGGCTTCGGCCCTGGCGGGCCCCTTCCTTATTGCTGACATCTCTTTGAGGCGCGCGTGGAACACATACGCGCCGTCCGGCACGGGCCTGGTCCTGATCGGACGGAGAGCTACCCATTACTCTCCGTCCGCAGGCCCGCGCCTACGGTGGCCGGGAGTCGTCACGCGGCTCCCGACGCCCGTAGCGTCTCCCGCGGCGGCTGAGGCGTGCGGCTCTCTCCCTGAGCCGTCCCGCCACCTCCTTCGCTAGCATGACTGCTTCGCAGAAGGAGGTGACCGCCTCCCACTCCCTCTCGCCCCGGACCATGGCTTGAACCAGGGCCGGACGCGAGAGGTCGCCGCCGTTGCCGATCGCCTCTACGAGGACACGGCGGTGCTCCGCCCAAGCGGGGCAGACCTCCACCGTATGCTCCACCGTGTCCTCTGGGCGATCCTCGCAATGGTGACACCCGGGCGTCTCCTCCCGCCTGATGATGTGCAGGAACCTCCCGAAACATCCGTGTCCGGTGAGGACCTGCGTCAGGCGGTAGGTGAGAACGCCGTGACGCCTCTCTAGCCACTCCTCAAAGAGGGGCCTTATCGCCACTATCGTGGCGTGCCCTGCGCTGGGTTGCGATAGTCGCTCTCTCCATGCCACCATGAGATCGCGCCGGAGGTCCGTCCGCTCCGCCGCTATTTGCCGCGGAAGCGGAGTTTCCCCCCGGCGTAGTGCCTCCGCGCGCCACTCATACAGGCGCGCGAGGACTATCGCCTCCAGATCCCATGGCGGCATTCCGGCAAGGAGGCTTGCCGCCTCGCCCGAGATCGTGCGGTAGCCCCGGATCAGCCTTACGGCTACCACCTTTTGGGGCGCGTTCAGGTAGTGGGCGGCTCGCAGCCGCAGTGAACGCGCCCACACCGGGGCTCCATATAGGGCCATGGACCGCACGACCCCCGCGTAAAGCCTCCGGCAGGAGGCGTTTGGCCCCCTCAGGTTGGGCAAGAGCCGCTTTAAAGCGGCCCCGGTCCGTTCCAATTTGGGGGCCAAACGTCGAAAGTGCTCGACGAAGTTCCACCGGCAAATTCCACCCCTAAGAGGGTGAATGG
This sequence comes from Hydraecia micacea, assembly GCA_914767645.1. Classification (NCBI taxonomy): domain Eukaryota; kingdom Metazoa; phylum Arthropoda; class Insecta; order Lepidoptera; family Noctuidae; genus Hydraecia; species Hydraecia micacea. Next base: position 11,289,800 of record OU611783.1, on the reverse strand, counting down.
GAGGAGGGTGAAATTTCACGCGGACGAAGTCGCGGGCAGAAGCTAGTAAAAATATAGAAAACCAATCGACATACATACATAAATATTTATTTACTCTATAAGTAAACATATCGAAGGACGCAATATGTTTATGCGGCGTGAGCGCAAACACTTAAGCTATTAACCTTGCTCTAATTATGTTAACCCAGTGTGAAGTTGACCTATATTTGATACTACTGAGACATAACCTATACTTAGATTACAAATAGTCAAACTATATCTATAAGCGTCTTTGAGCAGTGGTGGCCCAGTGTAGGTCGTAGGTTCGGCTTTACCTACCGTGTGTAAATTATTTCATCACCAAAACGGTAAAGGAAAACATCGTGAGGAAACCGGCATGTCGTGGAACACAGTAGACACATATGACATCTATCAACCCGCACTGGGCCCGCGTGGTGGATTACGGCCCACTCCCTCTCACAGTGAGGCCTGTGTCCCAGCAATGGAAACATTACAGGCTGATTATGCAAGCGTCTTTAATCACGTCACTGCTTTCCATCTGGTAAGAATGCAAATAATCTCAAATGTTTCTAAAATAAATGATATATAATTATGACGGAGAAGGTAAGTGTCTATCGTTAGTATCAGACATATTTTCGTTACTGTGGGCGTACAATAGGTAGTGTTGGTTATTGCGCAATAGAAAAACCGTTTGCTGTTCAAATCAGATTACCTATAATGTTACCAGCAAATTAATCACACTAGCGAATCACACACTGTAGTTACACGACACAACTAGATACGGAACGCGAGACAGTTTCTGAGCACATATTTTCCGTACGACATCCAATGTCCAAGAGAGCCTCCACCTCCCTCCACGCTCTTCTCGACTCCCACGAACTGCGGCTAGACTCTGTCAAGCGCCGCCGGGCGGCGCTGGCATTCCGAATAATCAATCGAATGACTCCGACACGGCCATCCTGCTTGTACACGTCGTCGTGTGTTAATCTGTAAAGAAACGTACCCGCAAAGTATCACATAGCTTGGTTGACCAAAGGTAGGTACAGGCAAAAACAAAACACAATGAGAATTTGAACAAACAAAAAAATTGCAGAGTTCAGAGCATTACTCACTATTTGATTCCCAAATCTCAAGATCACTAACTAAATAATCAAGCATGTGTCTCATACCATCTAGTAACCTCCAGTTACTCAACTCCTAAAATTCATTTGCGCATCCCCCTCGGATCGCCAAGTCACTACCGGACTTTATGGTTTCTCACGAAACCCCACACAAAACACACGACTTAATCTCTACTCTGTTTCATCAACAAGACTATTACTTGACTTTCGTAATACTCTGATCCCATGACATGCGCCTTAGCCTCATGATGAACCAGCCGATTGATACAAGATTGCACAAATCACGTTATTTAATAAAAACTTGTTAAAACTTATTGCTCACGGTCTATCCTCGCTATGTTACTTAATTTTATACAATCAAACAGGGCCGAAATATGAACTAAATAATCGATGTTGTGTAGTAGGTAGGTTTTAATTTCAGTGAATTTTAAAATATTAAGTAGTTGAAATTACAAATCAGCCATCGCCCCCCTAAACCACTTCAAAACCCCCCAATTTTTTCTGGGCCCCTTACCGCCCCCCTCTAGGCCTCCAGCGCCCACAAGGGAGCGTTATCACCCACTTTGCTTAATGGACATGTAAATACCTAGAGTATTTTTATCTCACGAAGCGACGCGCGGTTTACTTGTGGTAACCATGTGTACAAACATGCTGTGAATGTGTGTGTGAAGCCGAGTTGCGTTAGCACATAATACACACGCACACACATACACACACTTCCGACTTCGCCATTGTCTTGGACGGTACTGACAGCTAGCTCCTACGCTAACACACACACATTCATAGCGTGTTTGTACACAAGTAAAATGCGCGTTACTTCGTAAGATAAAAATCAAAATCACATGATATAATAAGTACGAGTATGTGCGCTAATAAAGTAAGTACGAGTAAGTGCGCTAATAAAGTAAGTACGAGTAAGTGCGCTAATCAATAACTTGATTTTCAAGTTCAGTGTCCAATCTTCTTCATTAGTTCAATCTGATTGACAGTTTGCGCTTCAAGGACTTTGGACTTCTTAATATTATCCATTGCTCCAAATAAACAAACTAATGAAGCTGCAGATCGTATTAAGTCCAAGGTAACAGTAACTATAAGAAGATATTTCTAATATCGCGAAGTGAATTATCTAATAATCCCTAAAGCTCTTGGCGCGCCGACGCGACGCCTAATATTCCCTTAGCATTGGCGCCTTAAATAGATTACCTAAACTGAAACATAATAACTACACCCACACATTATTGTTACTGAAACTTCAGGGGCCTCTATATGCCTAACATTTAGAAACCATGTGTATGAAAGCAACGTAATATGTTATAGTGTACTAGCTTCTGCCCGCGACTTCGTCCGCGTGAAATTTCCTCCTCCCCCCATTCACCCTCTTAGGGGTGGAATTTCGAAAAACCATTTCTTAGTGCATACTCGTATCTACTCTTCACAAAGAACACGCCTTCCAAATTTCATGTCTCTAGGACCAGCGGTTTAGGCTGTGCGTTAATATATCAGCCAGTCAGGACTTTGAATTTATAGAAGAATACGGATGTAACTGTACGAAGTGTACGTGATTTTCCAAAGTAAATACTGGTGTGTAGTTACGAGTAGTTAGACTAACGAAAGAAAAGAAAGAGAGAAAAATTGGTTTATTTGTCGCAGAATAAGTGCATACAAAAATATAGGTTAACTCGAATAATAAAGAAAAAATATATATCTAAGAGTACAGAACATAAATCTTCGGCATCACGTCGTGACTATGACAAGAACGCTTGAATTTGGCTTAGCAAGGTAAAGGCATCCTTCGAATAGGGAAAAGCATTTTGATCACCACCTCACTGTTTATTGATGATATTATCAAACCAGAACTATAAGATATACCTACGTAACTTTTTACTATTGACTATAATCGTTACGGGTCGTCAGAAGCCCGAAAATCTGTGGGTTGTGGAGGTCATATAGGCAGTCGCTCCATGTAAAATACTGGTATTCAGCTGCATCCGGTTAGACTGGAAGCCGAACCCAAAATAGTTGGAAAAAGGCTTGGCAGATGATGATGATGATTATTGACTTACTAAAACGAAATAACACAGGAGTTTTGTCAGTTACCTACTATGCCTATGTTACTTTTGCAACAGGCGCACTTGATTTCTTAGCCATCTACGTAAACATTATAAAACAACTAACCTATTTATATATTGTATAGTTAGTAACGAAGTGTAAAAATATTATAGTTTAAGGGGCTTACAAGACCTAAACGCAAAAAACGCAAGTTTTAGAAACAACAAAAGTATATGATAGACTACAGTAAAAAAAACCAAAAAAATATATGATATTCTTCAGGATAAATGCTAGGATGATAGTGTGTTGAAAACATAATACAACTTATTTGGTACGATAGAAAAAAATCATGAAGATACCTCTAAAAACTTTTTATTTACAACAAAATTCATACTAATATACATACAATCATTATGATTTTTTGTCAGATTATTCTACAAGCAACATACTAAAACTATAGTGTTTTAGTTTTTTTGTCCAAACACTAGATTTTTCGTAAATCGATCATTGCTTCATATTTTGCAAGAAATTACCAGCGTTGTGGCATCGCGCTTCTCTTTCTTTTCTATGCAGTCCGACAAAGACCGCGCTTTAGGTCATGTAGTCCTCTTAATGTACATTTTCTTACGCTCAATAAATCAATTTAACCTATCCACCTATATTAATAATCAGCGTATGATATCAAACTATGTGAAAGTTAGTGTCGCGTGTACGATCAAAGCTTATGCCCTGAATGTGCGGTGGACCGCGAAGACGATCCTCACAAGCTCATCCTGATGGAAACCTCCCACGCATCAAAACAAAGTCTATAATCATGGCAAAAACGACTATATAGATTATGCGAATAGTGGCGACTGTTGCAACCTTTATTGAAGAGAAGGTCGTAGAAAGAAATAAAGAAAAATATTTTATTTGGGACACGCACAGGAAATAAAAATAGTAACGAAAAGAAGCGTTTAAAACTAGCAAAGTTACATTAAAAACAACAAAAAAAGGCAAAACAGAAAATACCTGTACAAGGCGCAACAAGCTCCTAGCTGAGCACAAAACTGCGATGTTTAAAAAATTAATGCCGCAGCCCTGGGATTCTGAAAGGATACATGCGGGTTTTTTAGCCCTGGTATTCTGAAAGGATACATGCGGTTTTTTTCAGGATTAAACAGTTTCGTGCCTGATACTTAGGTTCCTAACTTCAAATAGGTATTCAATGTGATTAAATTACTGCGTGATGGTTAATTGATTCAATGGATAAAATGCTCATATTATCCTGACAATGATTTGTTGTTCGTCCGGCATAATTTTAATAAAAGTAGACAACAAAACAATTTCCGTGGGGCATCGAATTGGAAATTGAAATAACAAAGAGAATAAATTATGGTTTTTCAATACATTTTGTGCATTGAATTCCCAAGATTATTTTGTAGTAGTGGAATGTGAAAACAAAAAATAATTACCTAAACTTTGTTTTTATTTTGTTACAGGGAATTATGGATTGGGCATCAAATTGGTAAGTGGTAACCTTTACTTTACTTTACTGAGCAGTGGTGGCCCAGTAGTATCGGCCGCGACTTACAAGTTATAGGTCGTAGGTTCGTACCCAGTCAGGCGCTTTACTTCGTGTAAATTATTTCATCACCACTGCTCTCAAAACGGTGAAAGAAAACATCGCGAGGAAACCGGCATGTCCTAGAACCAAAAATTCGAAGACATGTGACATCCACCAACCCTCGCTGGGCTGCGAGGTGGATTACGGCCTACTCCCATAACAACCTCAATACTATAAGATCAATGAAGCGACTAACAAACTCTACAGTTTGGCAGTAAAGCAAATCACACATAAATACAACAATAGCTCATGTTTTTAATCAATTTTCATGTCAGAATTTTCTAGGCAAACCATGAGCCACACTATACCTACCTATTTGAGCAAAGAAACATTGTCTTTTTGTCATAGATACAATCTGAAATTAAAATTAGTCATATTATACCGATTTAGTAGGTACATTTTGTATTCTGTCGTTTGGTTTGATTAACATGATAATTTTAAAGTACAGGACAAAATCGTCTACTACGCTTTACCTTTTAAATGCATCGGCTGTTCCCTTCTGGGATCTCTTCAAGTGAATAAGGACTGCAATTGAGAGCAAGCTTTTGTGCAATAAACGTTAACAGTACCGTAGAGGGTAATCAAAAAGAAGAGTACAGATTTAAGCGCATGCATGTAGGTCTTGTATGTGAGCATCATTTTATAGTCTTTTTAAATATAACTGACGCGGCTGAAACTTTATGCAGTTTTTCAGAGCGTCGTTACGTAAATCTGAAGTACTTTTATGTAAGAATAAAGAACAATATTTTATTTAGGACACGCATAAGAAATACAAACAGTAAAAAAGTAATAAAAAAATAAATAAAAAACCGTACTAAGGTTGCCCTTAAACTAAAACTAACTGAAAAGCTAAAAACAAGCCCATTTTAAATTAAATAACAGTTGGAAGCAGGCGGGACCCATTTGAGTTTGAAAATATAATAATGGTATGGGTCCCGCCTGCTTCCAACTTTTATTTAATTGTTTGAAGTTCTAATCAGATTATAATTTACGATCAAATTAATCACACTAGCGAATCACACACTGTAGACACAACTCAACAATACGGAACGCGAGACAGTTTCTGATCACATGTTGTCAGTACGATGTCCAAGGGTCAAGAGCTCCACAACGCTCTGAAGCACTCTTGTCGACCCCACAAACTCAGGCTAGACAAACGACTGACTCCGACATATATATCGTATATGTCATACATGTCGTGTCGATCCGTGTATTGGTATTAGGCTGCGTTGTTTCAGAAATTAACTATTGTTGGAAAACTTTTCAAGACATTTTCCTTCTTAAAAGATAGATAGCTCAGTTAAGTCCGAATTACATATATACATAGCCTACAATGTTTCCACTGTGGGATGTGTCCCACAGTGGAAACATTGTAGCCCCCATCATTGCACCCCCTCTCACAGAGAGGAGGCCTGTGGGCCTCCTCTCTGTGAGAGGGGGTGGGCCGTAATCTACCACGTGGGTCCAGTGCGGGTTGCTAGATGTCACATGTCTTCGAATTTTTGGTTCTAGGACATGCCGGTTTCCTCACGATGTTTTCCTTCACCATTTTGAGAGCAGTGGTGATGATATAATTTACAGAAAGTAAAGCGTCTGACGGGGTTCGAACATACGACCACGACGACGACTCGTAAGTCGCGGTCGTGACCACAGACCACTTGGCTACCACTGCTCTCACTAGTTTACCGTAATTAATATCAGCGAGCTTTTACAACTTCTAGCATTTTCGCAATTAACGACTTGACAGATTAAACAAAACACACTCTTGGCACAAGGGAATAAAGACTGGCTGTATAATTACGCCTACCTTTGTTACGCGTAATTGCATTTTCCTACCTGCGTGAAAACAAACCATATTTATGTAAGTAAATAATGTTTTGACGTTAACTCCCAGAGCGTGGGTACCTAGAAGTTATACTGCTTGGCGTACATTTTTATACGCTTACCAGCCCATGTTTTGCCAACTATCAACTATCAGCCGCACTACCAGTAGTGTCGTTTACATTTAACGACACTACCAAGCCTATTTTGGATTAAAGTGTACAGTCAACACAGATGTTTTGGATCCCGTATTCCACTAAGTTCAAAGAGTTAATAGATAATAAGCATATTCTGAGCTTTGTCGACATAGATGAAAATCAATCATCTTAATAAATTTTTTTAACATAAAAATAAATTAGGAGCATTAATAATCAACCTATAATTTTCTCACTGCTGGACCACAGGTCGACAACAGGTTCAACACAGGTTGAGTGGGCCATAATCCACCACGTGGGCCGAGTGCGAATTGGTGGAGGACATGTCTTCGAATTTTCGCAAATAATGTTCTACCTAATATTTTACAATTATGTTATTTGTTTTTCTTTCGAAGTCATCTTTTACCAGAGAACGCGATTTTAATACCTGTAGGTTGAAGCATTTCCTAGGTTTTTGTTTTTTCATCTGTGGCTTTCAGTATTCCTTCAGGTAAAATCTGTAATAATAAAATATTTTATAAGTTAACCTTTACTGAATCTTGGACTCATAGAAGATGACCGCAACGAACCTATTGCAAAGTAATGGTTATTTTCGACATACCTACTATGTACATAAGGTACCTACACACTATGTACGTTCCCTTTAATGTGGCTATGGTTCTTCCACTCACTAAACACATAAGCACTTCAAACCTCTATGTTCCCGACCTGTCTGGGTATTCCCAAAATAACTACATTGAATACACTTTAGCAAAAAGGTACCAGGTACTTAAACGTTTAATAAAATAGTGAGACCTCTTATTACCTGCGGAGTTTCAATTTGAACGATCTTTATTGTGAATGGGAACAATAACTGTTGTTTATGGTAACTTTTACCTTTTTATTTGTAAATAAAAAAATCCAACTCATCGCTTTCAATTATTCGGGAAAGAGTTTCTGTTTTGTTTGCTTTTCCATAAATATTTACGTTTAACTTAATATATTATTTAGAATATTGTATAGCTTAAAAAAAAGCTTAAAGATAATAAATAGTTGGAAATTAATTTAATTGCGATAGAAATCATGGTCCTTGGAGCCGCGGATTTTATTCGCTTCGCTGTGATAGTAGGATATATCTGGGATTGCTTACCTATGAGGTTATCTACATGGTTTATTTATAACGTCACAACGGCTTGCTCAATATCTATTTTCGAGATAACTACGGACAAAAGACCTACTGTTTAAAATACCTAAAAATCGTTTCACAGATTTTTGTAATAACTAATGAGCGAAATACATAAAGGAGAATTCACCTACGGTTAATTCAACTATCTATACATATAATAAAATCGTAGGAAAGTCAAAACTGTACATTGAATATTTTTTAAAAAGAATACTTGGGGCGTGATCTGCAATCGATTTCGAAGCCAAAAATATAGTTTTTAGAATTTTTGTCTGTTTGTCTGTTTGTCTGTATGTATGTCCGGGATAATCTCAAAAAGTACTGCATGGATTTACTTCAAATTTTGCATGAATATTACTAAGAGGTCGGGTCAACATATAGGCTACATATTATCACGCTATCACCTACGGGGGAGGAGCTGTGAATCTTTATTTTTCTTACGCATTCTGTGACAGCGTGTAATATAACGACGCATATTTAAATGTTGTTTTTGAGTAAGCCATGCTATAATCTAGCTTTACACTATAAAAACTACGCCATTTAAGTAACTTGGGCAGAGAAACATAGTTTAATGAATGTTAGTAGTATAAAGAAAATTTTGAAGCAGCGCCATCTATGAGATTTCATAAAAATCAAATGAAGTTACATGTTAACAATTTTTGGAAATTAATAATTTAAATTTGATCATGTTGGCGAGGTTAGTAGTTAGTTATTCTTAAAATTCATAGATGGTAATGTGCATTTTCTTCATAAAAGTTGTATCGTATAGTTCGTTTTGACAAATTCAAGGTCCAACAAAACCCTCAAAATCTTGAGCAGAGTTGAGGAAGACAATTTAAAAAAAATGCGGTATTAAGTATTACAAAAAAGTTATGTTCATTGATGATGATCATTTCTCCATCAATTTCATGTTATTAGTACAAAATAAACATTGACTGTTAATACTTTTGTTCGGTATTTATCTGTGTGATTATTGCTTGGTAATTAATATATTTCCATGTCGTATACCTAATTATAAACTTAAATGTGATATAAAATGTCACCTTCTCGACGGTGAGCAAAATTGGGATGACACCCTCGCAGAGGCGAGCGTCAGTGACGGTCCCAGCCGCATGCGTCATCTGTTTGCCGTCATCTTGGTGTTTTGTGGAGTCGCGAACCCGGTAGCTTTGTGGGAGACGTATCGCCATCATCTGTCCGAAGATTTTCTACGAGCTTTGAGGCGTGCTACTGGAGACGAAGTCAAAGTAACTGATGAACGCGTGCTGAACACCTGTCTCAGTTCACTTCAAGATGTGGTCATTTCTATCGGCGGCAATCCACTGATCGAATATGGGTTACCAGCTCCCCAATCATCACCGCATCAAGACCGTGGAAATCGGGAGTATAACGCTGAGACAAATTATGATCCGGGCGAAATGACCACCATACGAAATGACCATGTCGCTTTGTTCTCTTCAGAGCAAAAACAAATTTATGACACCGTCCTTGAAAGCGTTGGGCAAAACCAGGGTAAAATGTTTTTCTTGGGTGCTCCTGGTGGAACAGGAAAAACATTTGTTACCACTGGCATACTTGCAGAGGTCAGGAGGCAAGGCAAAATTGCTATTGCTGTAGCGTTGTCGGGAATCGCTTCCACACTGCTTCCGAATGGCATAAAAGCACATGCCATGTTTAAAATTCCCATCGATTTAGAGAGCGCCGAAACGCCTGTTTGTGGTGTGTCACGTAACAGCGATAAGGGACACGTGCTCAAGGAATGCTCTCTGATCGTATGGGATGAGTGTGCGATGGCCAATAGGAAGGCAGTTGAGGCCGTGGACAGAACCCTGCAGGACATCCGCAGGAACGAACATTTGACGGGTGGTGTCACAGTTCTGTTCAGTGGCGATTTCCGGCAAATGCTTCCCGTGGTGACGCGGGGATCGAGGGCTGACGAGGTGAATGCTTCGTTGAAACGATCTTCGTTGTGGTCACGAGTTCGTACGCTGCGCTTGACCATTAATATGAGAGCTCGGCTCGGCGGAAATGCACATGCTCAAGAATTCTCCGATGTCCTTCTAAGTCTTGGCGAAGACACTCTACCAGAAGAGAGAGGTGGACAGGTGGTGCTTCCAGAGTCTCTCGGTAGAGTGGTATCCAGCTTAGAAGAACTCATTCGCCGTGTGTGCGGGGACATCAGTCGTATACCGCACCAGCAGAATTCTTGGGTGTGTGAGCGGGCCATTTTGACACCCAAAAATGATCAGGCTGCAGCAATTAATGCATGCATTCTCTCGGAAATTGAGGGGAATGAAGTGGTCTACACTTCGATAAACACTGAAGTGGTCGAGCAAGATGACGTCACCCATTATCCCGTGGAATTTCTGAACTCCCTGTCAGCAAGTGGACTTCCAGCGCATACCATCAAGCTGAAGGTCGGTGTCCCGATTATGCTTCTTCGGAACCTATCTCCTCCGAAGTTGTGTAACGGGACCCGCCTTAAAGTCATCTCGCTCCACAGACACACCATTGAGGCGGAAATTCTTACGGGTTGTGGCGTCGGCGAGGCAGTATTTATACCACGCATTCCCCTCATACCTCATAACTTCCCGTTCCAGTTCAAGCACGTACAGTTTCCCGGGAGTGTTTGCTTCGCGATGACAATCAATAAGTCGCAGGGGCAGACACTAAGGGCAGCGGGTGTCGACCTCAGGACGAGTTGCTTCTCACACGGGCAACTGTACGTCGCTTGCTCCTGCGTCACCAGTCCTGACTCTCTTTACATTTTGGCTCCTGGCAGCATAACTATCAACGTAGTTTATAGGGAAGTGTTGTAAGGTATGATACCTTTGTACGTATTTTTACTCTTTTGTGTCCTGGAATGTATTCCTGCATTATTTTCTCTCATTTCCTTCAGTCACATCTTATGACTGAACTCAGCAGGATTCCCATATAACTCTCTTCACTTGCTTCGCTTGCAAAAAAAACTTATATTTTAATGCTATTTTAAAAGTTGTTTACTTATAATGCTATAGCGACGCTGGCATCTTACGTATTTTTGGTGCTGTAGAGCCTTCACGCAGACGACGTCGCGGGCAGCAGCTAGTAATTAATAAACCTAAGTTTGCTTGAACAAACGGACGATTCAATTTGTTTTGTTTTTGTTAGTTAGGTTCGATTCGATTTGTCTGTTTTTGTGCTTTTGAATCAGAAGAAGACCGTCGACGTCAGGGGCACCCCGAGGTTCGGTTTTGTTAGGTTCCTTTAAACCCTGCAGACAGAAATAGGAGCCCCGCCCAGCGGGGCTCCGTCGACCTGACGTCGTTAGAAATAAAACGAGCGCGCAGTATTAATAAGCTGTAGGCGAGTCGTCCATTAGGTATTTCAGACATAGTTGAAATATCCAATGTCTTAAAAAATCGTAAGATTAATCGTTCGTTAGTGCAATTCATTTTAGTTTAATCAAAATTAAGTAAGTAAAACAGTAGTTCATTCGACCAATACCTACCTATGTGTTATGAACATAATATGTGAATCAACCGTAGTTATATCGAGAATAGTTAGAATAACTTTAGATATTATAATACGTAACCATGGGACGGCAATCCGACACGACCGAAGGGAGATGTAATGAAGTAGGTATAACGATACTTAAACAACAATTTATATTTCTCTTGCCAATCGTAATAACGCCTTTAAGGAATCTATTCTCGGAAACAATCGTTTTTACGATGTAACAAAGGAAAGTAAGTGCGATAAGTAGGCTTAGAATAAATTTGAAATTCTATTTAAGTACTTAGGTCTGCTCTGAACATTGCGCCCAAATAAAATAAATTAAAATGTAGGGGTATGCGAAAATAAATGGGGCTCGTTGGAATTTAAAACAATTGACCGTACAGGCCAAAAACGGAGATTTCATTGATCGCATAAAAGAATTGGCATTTTCAGCTTCGAGATTTTTTCGTAAGAGGTTTGTTGGGTACCCTTGGAGTGGCTATGGGTACCCTAATATATACTCCAGTCCCGCAAAGTGTTTTATAAGAAGGAATTTCTTATTATTCTTTAAATTTTTGCGTTTTTTTGCGCCAGAAAATCAGTAAGGAATGGTGTGATAAGTGTATTGGGGAGCTATTTGAAGCATATATGTATTCAAACAATTGACGATAGGATTAATATTTGTTTAATTATTAAATAGAATTTTTATCTTTCACTGCCTAAACAATCGGGGAAGACAAGCGAGATGCTGTGTTTTATCTTCTGTACTTTTTACTGGGCGTTCATCATCCAAACAATTATAACAATGTCCTTGAACTGATATCAAATGAATAACAGAAGCCCTAAAGCCTAAAATTAAAGAGCTGTTCATAAATAAGTAGTAGGGCTCCTTAAATATTCAAGTCAGCGATTCCTGCGGCATGCAAATAGGATTATATTACTTTAGCGAAGGGTATTTTTGGTGTTTTCGTCTGCCCGACGTAATTATCTTATTTGCTTCTAGAATGATGAAGATGGAATTTTGATTATTTTTACGTGTTTTTTGACCTTTGGAAATGTTATATCCTCAGAAATCAAGGAATGTAAATCTACCTGCCTGTTATATAGTACAGTAGTTAAATTGTGTTAATTGCGGGGGAGTACGTTCCTAGTCACGCAATTAAGGTGATATGTTGAGAAAAATGTGGTTTTTCTATTTCGTGAAACTTGTTAAGTATGTGAAATAGGGATTTAACATTTTGGTATATGTTTTTTGTCTCTTTGTTCTAGTATCATGTAAAAGGAATACACGATTCAATGAATTTTTCTTGATACAAAAAAATTGCTAATTTATATCCATTTTTTTACTTTTTTCGACATCACGGCGTAACGCGTAAGAGTTACTCAATGGGATTTACTTTAAAACATAGAGAATTATCATATCAAAGTTTACTCAAAGTAGTTTTAAATTTAATTCATTTATTTTGTTAAAAAAGGAGTAAATTCGTTTTGGAACATATATCGTTATATTCGTTCGCACACTATAGCTATCACTCTTCTTTTGCGTTTTAAAAGTAATTGCATCACTTTCGCTCGCTTAGTAGGTTTTCGAGGATTTTAGATTTTGAGGTAGCGCCTTGACATCGTAGGACTCCTAGGCATACGCAATAACACGCAAATATTATCTATTTAAATAGTTCTGTTAAAAGTTTCGATTTCGAAGTTGAAATCTGAATCTAGGTTCCTATATCGCGGCTCTTTCTACTTTCGCCTCCAACTTTTTTTTTCATCTCTTATGCCTATAATTTTAACGCTTTTCTTCGCGGCAGTAGAACCAAATGTACGAAAAACCATGGTACACGATACACGTACAGCTATGAATTGCAACTAAACCGCTAGTCCAAGAGACATGAAATTTGGAGGGTGTGTTCTTTGTGAAGAGTAGGTATCCACTAAGAAAGGGTTTTTCGAAATTCCACCCCTAAGAGGGTGAATGGGGGAGGCTAAAATTTCAGGCCGACGAAGTCGCGGGCAGAATCTAGTTTAATATAATTGCTCTATTATAAGAAACACTATGGCGGTCCCAACAAGTCTAACCTCACTCACAATATAATTACTTATTAAGTAATGTGATTTGCTTCACATGACAACACTGTTACATTATAAAACAACCAACACTAATAGAATATAGGTACATGGAGCCCTTTCTTTATTTAATTTATTGGCGGTAAAATATCTATGTCGTTACTTCCAAAGCACTGAAAGGTTTGAAAACGTAAATATAATTTGCTTCATACAATATACGCCATATTGTCACATGGAAAGCACAAAATATTATTATTTATACCGCCGGGAGTCGGCTAACCTTGTCTTTGGAAAACACATGTTGCGTAGCCTCTGACCTTCGCAAAGAACAGGGTCAGACGTATAAATAGAGATCCAGTGATTTATGTTAATACCCTAAGGACCACTATCACTAGGTCATTTTAAAGGAGAACATGCAGATACGCTGACTGCGACAGAAATAGTATCTATGTCGCAGGCCAACTGGTTTAATTAGCCGTTTAGTTAACCGCCTAGCCTTTTAACTAAACGGCGGCCGTTCAACTAACGGCCTGAATGATAATCAATTATAGTTTAGGTTGGAAGTCTGTAACCAATCACGCGCGAGCCGAATTGGTCGCAGTAAGTAAGCCAGGACACCCCGACCAAATGGGTTAGGTTAGGTTAGAACTGATCAACCGCAGAGAGAGAAGTGAGGCGAGCACTACCTCCAAAGGCCAGGCGGTTAACTAAACGGCTAATTGAACCAGTTGGCTGCCACATCTATGTACATTTAAAACAATACAAATGCTAATTTATGTTGTCGTTCTCGCTGCTTTTGTTTTTAGGAACGGACAAACAAGCGTCAGCTGGTTTGTATATTCTTAAAAGAAAATTATGAGGATACCAGTCTAGGGAATACGTATCTACTACAAGGTCGAGACCTTTGAAGGTCCAGTTGAAAACCAGTCCAGGCGCTGGGCCTATTATTTGGCGCAGCCGTGCCCGTGACGCACACAATATTATTATTTTTAGAATTAACTTATTTATTTATTTGTTTTATGTTGTGTGCTCTTGTGACATGTGTCAATGTGTGGAGAGCAGTGGTGGCCAAGTGGTATCGGCCGCGACTTACGAGTTGTAGGTCGTAGGTTCGAACCCAGACAGGCGCTTTACTTTGTGTAAATTATTTCATCACCACTGCTCTCAAAAATGGTGAAGGAAAAGATCGTGAGGAAACCGGCATGTCCTAGAACCAAAAATTCGAAGACATGTGACATCTACCAACCCGCACTGGGCCCGCGTGGTGGATTACGGCCCACACCCTCTCACAGAGAGGAGGCCTTGTGTCCCAGCAGTGGGAACATTATAGGCTGATTATGTGACATGTGTCAAATAAACATACAATCTTATTTCCTTTCCTTCTTCTTCTTTCTTTTTATTTAAAAAATTAAAACATTACACTTGAAGAATATAGAGTTTGGGACATTTGCAATACAGAAAAACAAAATCTGTGCGCAAACTGCATAGAAAACTATAACCATGAAATTCAGCATAACTAGGATGATTCTAGACCCGCATAGCGTAGAAATTTTTCGTCGGTTATAAACAATGGCTAGAATCATATACTGAATTCATGATCACAGTTTGCGCACTGGTTAATTTTTTATCCTGTCAAATTTTCTCAATCATCTTTGAACCTTATGCTTTGGCGATAAAGTTGAAAATCTATTAAAGAAATTTTACACATTGTAGTAGCTTGATGTGCTGACGCCTGTATAATTACGCTGCTAACATTCATTTGTGTTAGCCTGATTCCGTACAAATTACTGCTAATTATTAAAGCCTTGAAAACCTACTGCGGCATTGTGCGCCAAATGTTGCTTTAACACCCCAATGCACGCCATGAAGTTCTGAACTCACAGCATTATACTTCATGTTATGTTGATGAAACAATAACTCTGGTGGTTTTTGTTTTTAATCAATTGTAATACTTAGGTATACTCAAAGGACTAAAATAACTTTTCCGTTGTATTGCAGGATGATACCTGTTATGCTTTCATTACAATTAACAGCTTTTGATCTGTCGCTCTGGTTTTTCGGTACAACATTTCCAAGTAATAAAGGAAAAGGACCAGAGACAATCGCAATCTTTTATTTCTTGGTGTCTCAAATCTTTTTTAGCGTTTTATTAAAATAAGATAAACACATTATTCGTATCTTGCAAATGTGATACTTTGTGAGTTTTTCTATGATTTGATTAAAGATATCTTTTAACAATTCAAGATTATTATCGAGCAAAGTCCAGACTGGTATATCTACATAATTCATTGACTTGACAACTCATGAATTGAAAAGCATGAGAATGCAGATAAAATAAAGAATTCAGTAAGTTTACTAACAATATTTTATCTTTATAAAAGAGTTCTTAGAGCGAAAATTATTTTGAAAAGAAATGAAAGGAGAATGCCCAAAAATGTATGGGCAAACCAGTCGATAGAAAAAACCTTATGTTGGTTAAATAGATAACAAATACGAAATTACTTTCTTAAAAAAAATCACCAAGATTGGCTATATATTTATGTATTTTATTTTTTTAATAATAGGTAATATTTCTATACCTTTCTTCGTGTAAATAAAATTGGTTATCAGTATATAGGTAGTGAGGCACATAAAAAACGTGGGTAGATATTTTTTACAAAAAATACATCGCTGTTACATAGTATTGTAATCAACTAAAAAAGTTGTTGCAAAATGTCTTCATACCTAGCATAGGCGAGATAATACAACATGCTGATTACATGCGCACGAATCGCACACGACGACGTACGCGCACGGCACGTACAACTTTTTTTATAATGCATGAGGTACCCTGTCTGGGTAGGGTTCTCGATATGCATTAATGAGGGGTGCTACGATTCTAAACTCATCCGTCGCTGTTGAAATAAGTATTATTAGCACTCTCGGTGCAGACTTTCGTTACGTTGTTTGGATGGTGGAATATGTGCAATATACCCACGTGGTGCACATATCTCTTTTTGACCACATATAACTCTTTATTCGACGCTATCAATGTTGCCGCTTTGTCCACGCTGTGGCACTTATGGTACCTAATTATTTTAAGAGAAACTAATTTCGCACATGATATCTACCATGTTTCGTACTTAAAAGCTTTTATAATCGACGCTGATTTTTTTTGGGCATTCTCCTTTTTTACTTCAGTTTTCTGAATAAGATCAATTCTTCTTCTTATAGTTTATTTTGTTTGCTTTCACATTTTTATTGCCAACAGCAGTGTTCGCGGCCAATTCCCTCGGTGATCGAAGGCATGTAGATTTTATTATTCTTTATGTACCAAATATAAACGTGCGAGCTATTCAAAATTTTGTTATGTTGATAACCAAAGATAAATGTATGAAAATTGAAGATGTTTTTAAAATTTTTATTTATGCTTAAGGGAATAATAATAGGTAGGTAAGGGACAAGGGATAATAAAGGTGCAAACGCTTCGGTAAATTTGCAGCGTGGAAAGGATTCGGAAAAGGCGATTAACTTATTATAATAATTAACAGAGGCCCAGGATAAGTTGGTATAACGCTGACCAAACTTTAGGAAGGGTCACCTAAATTAACCTCTTTTGTAAGGGCAAAAAATAATGTATGGGGCACTGTAGTCCCCAAGCCATATCTCTTGTCTGAATGCACAGTATCGGATATAATAGGTAATAGCTTATATTTTAGCGTCTATCAATCATGTGCTGAATATTAATTACACACACATTACAGTTTGAGATTCGATTTGAGGGGCTAGTGGCTAAGTAATAACAGCCGCACGGGTCGATCGATCAGGTTAAGCTACGCTTGCCGCGGTTGGTCCGTGGATGGGTGACCATCTTCACATACCAAGACCCCTCCGTGCCTCGGAAAGCACGTTAAGCCGTTTGTCCCGGCTGTCATTCGTGGATCTTTGACAGTCGTTACGGGTCGTCAGAAGCCCGAAAGTCTGACAACCAGTCTTACCAAGGGGTATCGTATTACCCAGTACCTAACTGGGTTGTGGAGGTCAGATATGCATTCGCTCCATGTAAAATACTGGTATTCAGCTGCATCCGGTTAGACTGGAAGCCGACCCTAACATAGTTGGGAAAAGGCTAGGCAGATGATGAGTTTGAGATTCGATGTGATGCTACCCTGTATGTCGTAATAGCTTAACATTATTTGGCCGCACCTGTAAATTGTTCTCACTTCACGTAAACTTTACCATGACCGAATGAATTGAATTAGGTCATCATACAGGGTCTCGACGAGTTCAAGAGCTAGTTCATGTCGTTGATAAATATAGAAGTCACATGAACTCCATGGTCATTTTTCATTCAACAGCGATTCTATTCTGTAAAAATCTCACTGAAAACTTAAGTGAAGTCATTCCACTTGATACTATTGAAGAAAAACTCACTTATACTGTGGTAAATACTTTTAATTATGAACACTAAACAATACAATATAAGTACTTATAATCAGATGCATAGTCTTTTTTTTTTTTTTTCTTTTTTTTTTTTCAGTCTTACACTTAGTTACTTAGTCTTCCTAGTATATACCGCTCGATAGTCCAAAAATATACTGCCCATAAAAACAGTATTGGATTTACTTAACAGCTCTGTGTCCACGTTACAAAAGTGGGGCAACGTGCGCGAATTTTAAGTCAATAGATGGACGTTTAATTTATATAAAATGGTAACTGTTTATTATTTTAATCATTAATGCTTTGTATTTGGATTCAAGTTAATTAGTACGTATTTAATCATAACATAATATTTAAATACAGTATTACATATGTTTCATCGAACTAAATTACAGTTACTAGTCAAGTTGCGTACTAATAAAATGTTAAATTCACATTGAAACATTTTGATTTATTTTGTGATTGCTTACACTAGTCAGGTTGCGTACTAATAAAATGTTAAATTCACATTAAAATACTTTGATTTATTTGGTAATTGCTTACACTAGGGATTGAAACTATTAACAGCTCACGCACTTTCACCACAGTTTTCACAGCTAGATTTTTACAGAATAGATAGGCTGTTACCTATAGTAGAAACTATCTATTCGTTCTGAAATCAAATTCAATTGAATACAAACTATCTAATGCGTATATTACGCCATCATGACCTTTCACACTTCACATATCCATACCTACATATGCTAGTAATTAAAGAGCTTGTATACGCTATTACTCGACCCACGCCGCATGCGTATGACTATAATCAGATGTCCTAAGATTTTCCTAAGACAGTGAGCACATAAAAGTCAAAACAGCGGGGTAATTACGTAACAAACTATTGATCTCAATCGGAATCATTTTGCAGGATATTGCTAATCCATTGCTTCATATGTTCGAAAAATTTGTCTGCTCAACAACGTAAATAACGCAATGAATGTTGTTAAAATGTCAAAATGAAAGCCATTACTGCTGTTAGTGTGCTACGCAATTACCCCGCAGTTTTATCTTGTGTTGAAACAGTTTTCTCAGTAGGTAGGTACTCGTAGATACATAATTTGATTTTAGACAACTTTGACTATTATGAAACAGATTTATTTCAGAAAACGACGAGACAGACTTTCTTTAGTCCTGACTTAAGAAAGTCTTGTCTCAGGTCTGCATACAGTCCAAGATAAACCTTGAAACTCCCGCTCTCCTCATTTTGTTATCAAACTAACATTATGTAGGTGCTAATGGTAGTAATGATACAAAGTGTAATTTCATGTTAGGCCTAAAATCTAGCTAGGAACTAGGAAAAGGTACTTTGAGTCTACGTTCTGCATTCTATAGACACTCATATGAAATTCTTTTTTTTACAGGACGTACCAGTGGAACAACTCGAAAAACTTAAAATGGGTGAGTTAAAGCAATTTAACCTTTTAATCACCGCTAATGAGACACAATTGCCGATATCGTATCTCGCCGGGATTGAGTGGTTAATAAAGTGTTGAGCACTTAGCTGAGCTAGTGTACAGTTTTAAAAACCGTTTTGTAGCTACCCGAAACTGTCAAATTTTCACAATCAACTTTGAACCTTATGCTTTAGCGATAAAGTTGAAAGATTGTAGTAGCTTGATGTGCTGGCGTCTGTAAAGCGTACGTATTCATAGTCCTGGTATTAGCAAAACTTCTAAATTAAATACAACTTACAAATAGGGTTAGGTCAGACTTACTCCTATTAAATCAAAATTGTTACCTCTGACTTCTGAGTTTGTTTCGGCCTTCCTTCTCAGAGTAGACAGATAGAAAACGCCGACCCCATCTAGTTTTTAAAATATGATTGACGTGTAATCATATTTTTAAGTGTTAAGTGTGGAAGAAAAATATTTATCATTTAAAATAAAAGAAAGACTCGATTAACTTACAGAGAAGAATTAGGGCTGAGTAATAAAATTGACGTCTGACAATTATAGTATAGATAAACTGTCAAAATTCAAAATTTATTCTTAAGATAAAATTTATTGGTATATGGGAAGAATAAATTATGACAGCTTGACATATTTCCTATACGAAAGCTGTCAAACAGCCACATGTATTCTTCAGATAAAAGTTATCAGAGTATTGAAAAATCAGCCCTAAAAGGTATAAAAGCTTGGTGAAATTCGCCCTTGGTCTGAATCCCTCGTTTCTCCTCTTTTGAGAAAAAACTTTTGCTTTGCAGCGGGACTACATCATACTGGTACGGTAAAAGTCGGTATCGCGTAGTAGTGATAATTATTTGAATTTTAAATAATAGCTATCTACAATTTATTCATAATGCATAATTTTGATGTAATATTCTCAGCGACCCGAATATTTATTAAATAAATGTAATGTCTACTTCAGTTAATATAATCAATTAATTTATTCATAAAACATTTATGAATGTAGATGACTTTCAGTTTTGGTGTTGAAACCAGAATTAATCAATATTCTTGCGTTAGTTAAGAGGCGTGGGAAGAACATCTTAGCATAAAATAAAAAACAGCGTTCTGCAATTACCATTAAGAAAAGGGAAATATTTAACTGATCCTCTAAACACTTATTTACCTTCTAATTATGGACACTTTTTAAAATTAATGAACCTCTAAAAACTTTTTGCACACATGCACCCTTTTTTACCCGACTACGGCAAATCAAAAAGGAGGGTTATGATTTTGACCGGTATGTATGTATATAAGACAATGTTTCTGAATTTAACGGGAATTGTATTTTTAAAATAAACAATCGTGTTGCTCTGTAAAACAAAGATTTATTTTAGTACTCACATACATAAACTAATAAATACACTGTAAACTTAAATCATTATATCCTACCTGTAAAACAAAGAAACGACATTAAAAGTTTATTAATTAATAACAATTCCTTTATATTATATTTTATGAATAAAATCACTCTCACGGTGAAAACATGACAACTTGTTAACATCCATCCTGCTTTACTCACAGAGTTGGCTGTCTTGCGAACAGCACCATCTATTGAAGTACTTATGTACTTGGTTGACTATTCCTCGACAGTGACTGTGGTGCGTTATACAAACTAATTATTAAAGAAATGTTCATTTCTTTACATGTATTTATGTAAGTAGGTATGTATGTATGTATGAATGTTAATCTGTTCCCTCATAAATTCTAAACTCCTTGTCATAATTGAACAAATGAGGTATTGTTGGAAGCGCCTTGATCGTGCGCTGGTTATAGGATATGTGACGTCACAATAAATTGAATATAACGCCCTCTAGCGGACATAAAGTCGTGACCTAAAAGATTTTTTAATCATGCCGTGTTGGCAATCAAATGAAAGGGCTTAATTAGCACATTTCAAAAATATAAATATTACTGAAATAAGCTCCAAAATAATTAAATAAAAATAAGTTTGTAAAACTAAAACCCGCGACTACTGAAAAGGATGAAACAAGAAAGTATCTTATCTTCCCGTGGTCGCATGCCACTGTACCTACTAACATATTATAAGCTATGGTAGCATGCGACCACGTGAAGGTACTTTCTTGTTTCTGCCTTTTCAGTAGCCGGGTTTTACTTTAAAAACTTATTTTAAAGAGGCGCAGTCAGTATATTAGAGTGTTCAATCATATGTTTAGGAGCGCCAAATGGGAGTTATTAGTTTCGATTAAATACATCCCTTATGAAAATAATTTGTGACAAAAATATGGAAACTACCAATTTCCTATTTAACCTGTTGCACGGAATACGATGCTAAATCGACAGATAGCGTAGGTGGCATCCACGCCTGACACATCAATCATGATTGATATTACAAACCCATCCGTCCGTAAATACAACCTGTACACAGTCTCAATGGGTTCGATATAATCGCCACATTAGGCACGTGAGCTGTCAAGCATAGATTCATGTTAGTACATAACATCACGCCTGTAATCTTCGAAGGGTTAGGCAGAGGTGTACCTAAAGTACACCCACATTTCTCCAGTTATGTTATAAGTCCCATGTGATAGGAGGCGAGCCTATCGCCATCAATCGGGTACAAATTCCAGACTGGGCGGCTACTAATAAATTCCTGATGGAAAAACCCAATAACACTTTGCCTGACCTGGGAATCGAATCCAGGACCTCATGCTACGTAGTAGTGTTTGCGACCACTAGACCAACGAGGCAGTCATTAATGTTAATATTTTTGAATATTATTATGTACCTATAGCATTTACTACATAGCTACGAAACGTGCATTAGTACCTATTGTTATTTAACCGTAGGTCACACCATCTTGACCAAAACGGTAAAGGAAAACATCGTGAGGAAACCAGCATGTCCTAGAATAATAAATTCGAAGACATGTGGCATCCACCAACCCACACTGAGCCCGCGTGGTGGATTATGGCCCACCCCCTCTCACAGACAGGAGGCCTATGTCCCAGCAGTGGGAACATTATAAGCTGATTATACACACCATCTCATGGTAGAATTTCGAAGAATCGAAGTGCTGTAATAAGCGTATATTGTTGTGGTGTAGTGTGTCTTAAGCGTATATTTGATTACACATTTTATACATATACAGTCTAACCCCGCGTACTAACCAAAATGGTTTTAATCGGCACGTTCATGTGTCACTTGACAAACGATACCTTCCGGATTATTGAACAAAATAAATGAGTAACATTATGAACGCGCCGATCGCGTATTCGGGCGACTGATTATGACCATTTTGTTTAGGTCGCGGGGTTTATAATAAAATCTATATAAATAAAACAAAGTCGGGTTAGTTAAACCATATATAACTCAAGAACGACTGGACCGATTTTCATGATCTTTGATTTGTTGGATTTGTCTCCGAACCTAATAGCAGAATAACTATTAAAAGAGGTTGTACGAAGTTCGCTAGGTCAGCTAGTATCCAATAAAATGTACCTAAGTTTGACAGCCAAGCCCACAGAACAGATACAATTTAACTGTTCTGTGGCCAAGCCAGACTGTTTTTAATATGAACTAACTTGGGTATTGTGGCTACAGCATGAAATTGTGCCAGCATTGACAGGTTGACAAAAAAAAACAATTAAAAAGCCATCGCGTCTCGGGTAGATCAACGTTGCATATGAAGTGTTAAATACAAGCATGTTTTTGTAGCTTCTAGTATTGTACAAAAAGTGTAATGTGTGAGCTGTTTATTCGTAGCCACAATAACAACAACACGATAACTTTACTTTCAAACACTTTCCATAAAATATAGAACGAAGCCTTTTGATATAAATCAACAGGTGTGTTATTTGTTGAGAGCAATAAACAAGAAACTTTGCCCAAACACTAACTAAACAGCTGTGGTATTATGTATCCAGTGTAGGTATTATTTGTACAATTTATTCAGTGTATAATTATTACTGGGATGTTTTGTATAATTTAATTATTAACGGAAGAGTTGTTTTGTTCGAATGGTTTGATCCGAAAACGATTCAAAGGTTTTATTATTTATTTTATTTTGGCACCCATTTCCCTATGAGGGCTCATTATGCCGTTAATAGAGGGTGTAAGAGGATACTCGTGCTTCTATAATGGTCAGTTTAATTCATTGATTTTCAGTAGGTTTCAGGGTGGTCTTGTCCGCGAAATGTTACTTTCAACGCGAGTAGAGATAGTTAGTGTAGATAGCAGTTTCACTATAAATATGGACAAAGTTTTCAAGATACAGAAAACACTATTTTATCTTATAAGCACCGAAGTTGCGTTGCAATATAGAAATGCTTTTAACATAAGTATCAGTCGGTCTAGTAAAATTATTTATATTAATTTATGCATTTACTGGTAGAACTTTTTGGTTTGAAAGAGAAAATATTTTTAATTTATCGTGGTTGCAAGTTAAATTCCGAAGGTCTTGCACAGTCACATAAACAGACTTTTAAATAGTCAAAGGCGAAGTTACGCTTATTTTGTATAATTAATATCGGCGGTAAAATCTAAAAAAATGGAACTAAATAAAGCATTAGAAAATGAGGGATCTTACGCGCTTGTGTTGCTGAAGTCCACATATTTATTGTTGAAAATACACCATCTATTTCTGAATCCCGATGTCGGAATTCAAGGACTCGTTCACTTGTATTGGAGCAGCCTTTTGTCGTAGGATACAATTTCAAACTTCGGCCTAAAACGAAACATGTAAGATGTTTAATTAGAAATCAATGACCTTCCATTTCACAGCTACATTTGTGGCCACATTCTCAAATAAGAATAAAACGATATTTATAAAATACGTTCTCGTTAGGTATATAATAAACAACTCGTCCTAACACAACGATGATACAAGTGGGACCTAAAAGTAGGTCAGTTGTGTTCTATTGTAGCGCAATCAGCGAAACGGTTTTCAAAAGTTATTCGATCCTTTGTAGAGTTCAGATAGCTGCTTGTTAGGTCTTGGTACCTACATTAGTATGTAGATATGTAGTCTACAAGTAAAAGTAGGTATCTATAGTAAGTAACACTGTCAAACTCGACAAAGTAGGTATCAATGTAGGTAATCTTTTTTTTTTGTCTATTCTGCGAGTAAGAACGGTAGACACCTATAGAGTATATAGTTAGTACACACAGAATATACTTTATTTTTATTAGATCCCATGTGAGTAAAAAGAAGCCCAAATCCGGAGTATGAGCTAAATAACTCCTAATGAAAAAGCATACTATCACTTTACTCGATGCGGAGATTGAACTCAGAAACTTCCTAATCAGGCACTAAATAACTTTTGAAAACAATTTTCACTACTCAATTACGTGCGTTGCGAACCGCCACCTCAGCGGCCAATTAGTTCCGCGCGGACTATAATAGATAATTATATAGGAACCGAGGTACCGAGATACAAGGTTTCCATAACGTCTCACGGTAAGCCAGGGTACGCAAAGAATGTACCTACAGCAAAGCCGACGTTCCAACGGACATAAAAATATCGCGGTGGGATTTTTTTGGGCACTGGATTTTCAACTCTTGATGTTGAGCCGAGCACTGATAATCCAACAAAGCGCATTCATGAAAAAATATCGCCGCGGGAAAACGCGTTCGTGCGTACCTGGGCTTATAGAAGAGATTTATATACCTACGAGATACGGGATAAAAATGCGCGTGATGCCATGCGCATAATTTGAAGTCTCTCAATCATTGCACGTGTGTTCCGTCTCGAAAAAAATGTTCCCCCAATTTAATGCGATATTTAATGTGTGAGTTAATCGATCGTTTATTTTCTAAGCGATTTGTAAGTGTTCTTCGCGCCATTGTCGTACGGAATTGGAGTGTTAAAGGATCATAAATGACGTTGTTTTTTGCTTTATATGTAATTTTGCGCTGAGTAGAATTCTAGAATAATCTAAAGTCTAATAGGTAGGTATCTACTGCTAGAATTTATATTTCTTAATTAATAATTCCGTAGGTACCTAATTCTTAAAGCAGCTTTTACATTAACCAAATACTATTTAAGCTTAAACTTTTATACTTAGGGGCCAACAAGATTATTATTGGCCACAACTTTGTTAATCCGCAAATTAGTTTAGCAATAAGTATAAGTTATTGATGAAATTGGCTTCTTGGCCAAAGATTTTAAGATTTTATTGGTATTAAGGGATTGATCGATGGTATCTTATTAACTTTCAACACAGCAAGTTGAAACTCCAGCGTAATGTATAAGTACCTACCAAGTCGCACCAATTTGCCTCAATTTTACCATTTAACCAAAAAGTATTAATATAAAAAATGAAGCACTCACAAAACACTATACAATATGGAAAATAAAATAAATATTCCTGATTGAAGGCACTGGAATTGTAATCCTGAAAGCCTTAAGAGCGGGCCAAACGTATATTTAATTTTTCATGTAATTGATAAGACTTAGGTTCAAAATAAAAAAAATATGAGCAGCTACATGATTTTTACAGTTTTTGTAGAACAGAAACATAAAATGATAAAATTTTCTCGATAGAATAACATCACGAAGCTACCTCTAATTTCGACGCATTTTTGATATGCTTACTTTTAGGATACAAATTAATTGTAGATATTAATACAAAACACCAAAAAAAATCCTTTTATATTTGGATATAATTGCGAGTCTTTCAGCACTTACTACGTTCTCATTCCTCTTATTCCGGGGTGTGCAAGGTTGCGCGTTGTGATTTTTTTTCTGTCTTTATACACACTGAGCAATTTAATAGCAAAATGATCCCAGCATTATAAACAAAATATTTTGTACCTACTGTATTTTAAGAAAAATGAACTAGCAGGGGGTCGAGGTGGGGGGGGGGGGGGGGGTGGTGGAGCGGAGGCTCAGGGGATGACACCGGAATAAATCTTCTAAACAATGTTTTTATTTTAAAATATTACTTTCAATTCAACGGGCAATTAAATTTCTACGTGTAGGTATTATGCAACATAAAAACATCTTCTGCATGAAGCAAGGCTATAAATAAAACAATAGCAAAGTAAAACCACAACCTAACCTAACTGTAACCTTTAAATAATTATTTATAGTTGAACATATTTCATTCCCGATCGAGCAATTTTCATCGTTGAATAATTGCGTTGATAACTGATAAATTTTTCATTAATTGTTGTTCAACAGAATATAATTTACTGCTTCGAACGCAGTTTGACGTCATCAGTTAAAAGTCGAATGGTGTTAATCCAGTTGATATCATTTCTCGTGTGCCTAAATACAAGTTGTTATGAAAACATGACCTTCAATTACAAAACATACGCCATAAGTAATTATTTGGCCTGTAGACCTTGGCTCAGGGTAGCGGGATTGTCCGAAAGGGTTACCGCTGCCCCGGAACATAAAGGGCTAAGGAAGGAACACGGATGGGTTTTCAGTAAAAGTCTGACACTCCCTTCCGCTCCACCCAGAGCGGGAGGGGTCATTTGATGATTTCCCATCCACAAAAAAAAAACAGCTTGGCTAAGTTATAGACACAATTTTCCTATTGTCAAACATTATAAAACACTACATAACATAAACAATTACTTATGAGTCTATATCCTATAATCTAATTGCCGTCTACAAAGTGATCTAACCGCAAGTTTCAAGCGAATACTTCGAAAGATTTATAACTAATATAGTTTCCTCGCAGTCACGTGGAACTTAAAATCAATCACGACTCGACAAAACTTTCTCCTTTCTTCTTTGATCTTGTATTTGCACTTTTATAATAGACGAGGCTCAAAAAGCTATTTATAGCTTCGTAACTTAAGCCCCAGTACAAAAAAATTTATACTTAGGTACTTATAGCATGAAATGAGTTCTTGGACGAAAATAGCTCGCTGGTATAAAATGCGCGAGACGTTAGAGACGTAAGACGGAGGAGAGTAGCGATCAAGTATCGTGTGAGCTAAAAATAGCTTAGTGTGTGCGAAATAATGTAGAAGATGGGGGGGTTAAGTTTTAGGGAACTAGCACCCCACCCCACCACCCCAGCCTCGTCACCCGCGGCTGATGTATATTGCGAATAAGGGATAATTTGAAGAGTTTAGGAAGGAGTTTCCGTTGTACCTAAGTATCTAAGTTTTGTGGTCAACTATTACGCTGTTATATAATTGTTGTATCTTATATCTGGTATTTAGTACCTAAGCCCAAGAAAAGTTTGGTCTTGTGCATTGTTAGGTTAAATGCGCTAAGGTAGACTGCGAAATTCAAATTGTCTTACATTTTTTGTAATTTGCAGGTCAGTGTCAGGTTGTACTCGTATTTTTAATCAGATATGATTCGCGACTGTAACAAATAAGTATGGCTTTACAGAATTATAATCATTAGAATCAGCAATACAACTCCCCAAACCATCCAAGTTAGAATTGGCCGCAAATGTCATGATTTCATGTGTAATAGGGTAGTTCACATTACCCTATTACACATGAAATCATGACATTTTAGAGAGTATTGATTATTTTTATGATTATAATTCTATAAATAAATATTTGATACGGCTGCGAATGATGATCAATATAGGTACATCCTGCACCCTAGTTGCGTAACACACTTTCAATCTCAATCGAAATCATTCTGAAGTATATTGCTAATCCATTGCTTCTTAAGTTCGAAAAATTTGTCTGCTCAACGACGTAAATAACGCAATGAATGCTGTTGAACTGTCAAAAAGAAAACGATTGCTACTGATGGCATGTTACACAGTTACCCCGCTGATCACTTTTTTTACACTAATCGCTAGTGATTATCGCTAATGTTTTAGTTTTTTGATACACACTAATTACCCACTAATAAGTAATTACTGTGTATCGACAAAACAAACACTAGCGGAATGTTGTACACTTGTACTGTAAGTGATTAGGAAGAAGAGTGGGCCACGTCTTCGTGGATGGCGCTGTCTGTAGAATACAAGTAGACTGTGTACTAGACATAAATTCACCTTGTTCTGAATATTTATGAAGGTTGGTAGCAAACCCGTTTTCACCATCAGTCGATCAAGTTCCTAAACCAGGTCAGTAGATTATTTGATCTATATTTATACTTACTAATTATAAAGCTAAAGAGTTTGTTTGTTTGCTTGCTTCAACGCTCTACTACTAGTACTAAAGAACGCTAAGCGAAAACGTAATAGCGTAGGAAGGCGATGCGATGCGACGGGGTGGGTCGGCGGAACAAGAAATTCGACGAAGTCCCGGGCGAACGCTATCAGTGATAAAGTGTCAGATTACCCTTACATCGTTTTTTTTATTTTATTTGACCCTTGATTTATGGTTTGCAAAATAGGTCGCGCCGTAATTGGGTTCACGAGTATGAAAGGACCACAGAAATTATTATCTTTTGGAGGACGTTTTTTGTGCTTGATTTTAATTAAATTGGTTGAATGCCGTAATTACCGAAACAATTAAAAAGCCATTGTGTCTCGCGTGGATCTACAGGGTGTCCGGTGGCAGAATTAGGAATTAAAAGTTAAATTAAAAAAGAAAAAATTTGATAAATTAATAAAAAAGGGTTATAACGTTCAGTCCCCATTCATTAAAGAAATTGTGTCGACTAGATGACGATTTAAATTTTCTTCCATACCTACCTTTGAACCCATAATATGAAACCATAATTTTGTATCGGACGGATTTTGAGTCGTAAGATTCAATGGGAAATATTTATGTTTGACTTATTGAATTTTGTTTTAGTTAATAACCTCGTTACGGTTTTTATTGATCCTTCGAGATTAATCTATATTATAAGAATCCCATATCGTTTAGGACCGATCACTCATTCCTCTCTCAATTGATCGATTACCCGTGTTTTCGAGGCCGAACTCGGTTATTGATTAAATGTAAACATGTGTTCAGCAAATATTTTATTTAATCACCCAAGCAAATACCTACACGACGGATCATGTACCATTTAATCAATTTAGCTTATCAATTCGTAGAATATATTATTGTGGGTCAAAAACAGGCAATTTGTTTTATTTTACAGCAACTACTCTTTTGTGGAACTGACACTAAAAATTACAACTTAAAAGAAAATGATGCATGATCATCATGCCATTTTCAACAATTATTGCATCATGTAGGTATGGCCGGCTGTCGCTGAAAACCAGCGCTGCCTGGGGCTGTGTCTCGTATAAGGTCTTAGCACTTATGCTGAGCGATGGCCGTTTTGCGTGGATGTGACGCTTATTTTCCTTCAAACCTGTTATTTTTTTTTGTTTTTGTTCTTTCACTACGTCGTGTTTACCGCAAATAAACGTATTTTCTTTCTTTTTTTTTTCTTTTTAGGTAGGTAGGTAACTGTCCCACTGCAAAGCAAAAGCTCGATATAAAAAACAAACAAGTCTAGATACAATAACGGAGTTATAAAACTTTCAAATGGAATAATATTTTTCAATTTCAAATCGAATAAAGAATTCGTATTCAGCTGTCTACCATTCGAATGTGACCTATAGAAAATGGAAACTAATTTTAAATCGTATTTTAGCGGAGACCGGCAAGGAAGGCGAGATGAACAGCGAACACGTGGAGTTTCACCGACTTGGTAAGTAATACCTAACGTAGTTATAATACGCGCCACAAAAGATAAGACTTGACAAGCTCAGTAGTAGGGAGTATGCGCAGGTAAGTCGTGTACGAAATAGTTACCCATAATGTGTAGGTATATCTATTCAGGGATTTATCGATGACATTTAGATAAAAATTCTTAACAATATTATAATATTTATTATGAAATAATAAAGTTTAAGGGCCTTACTCTCGTTTAGTACCGTAACACGGTCACTTTATGAAGCCTATTTCTCATTAACGGCTTGGTTAGAAGTTCTGAAAAAAATATATGTTTGCTATAGATTCATGTACAACATTTCTGAAACAGGATTTTTTCGTATGGCTAATACTTTTGCCTTAAAAAAATATTTACCAAACCGCTATTTTTGGCTAATATTCCCTACTACTTCTAAACGGCTTTGAAGTTTGGAAATCTTTTTACACTAAAAAAATTATGGTTAGAGGTACTACATACATGAAACAGCTTTTGTAAATCAATCAACATTTTCAAAGAAAATGTCCAATTTTGAGATAGAGGTAAAGACGTGCTCTGCGCGGGCGCGGGCGGCAGTCGTGCTTTAGCATTGAGACGGGACGGCTGTATCGCTCGCTGCTCCGCCCCGGCTATCGAACGACTACGCGCGTTTGTTTGTGTTAGTGCAAATATTTACGAACGAATTGTATCAGTGTGCGTTTATAGACTAGCTCGCTGCGGAGGGCCCATTTCTATTGTGCGCGTGGACGCTTTACTTATTAGTAGTGCCATTTCTAAATACTGTTTTTGTTTATATTGTATATTGTGTAAATATACGATAATTTGTAAATAAGTAAAAATGCCAAGGCAAAGCAAGTCAAGAAAGACTTCTCACGTATGATTTTAACCAAAAACAAAATTTCCGCAGCAGCTATATTGGATTTACACTTTGACCCCACTATCGACTTTAGCACCATCGAAAACTATGAAAACGACACCCATGACGAAAAATTCGAATATTTTCGCAGCCGCAATCTTGGATTTTCATTTTGACTTCACCATCAGCTTTAGCACCATCGAAAACTATGAAAACGACACCCGTGACGAAAAATTCGAATATTTTCGCAGCCGCCATCTTTCAAAAAATATATTTTCATAATCAAATATTAACAATTGTTAATACAAGGTATTATAAAAGACGGAAAAGTGTTTTATATAACAAACTAAAGTCAATAGATTGAATTTAAGCATTTAACCCTTTAAACAAGAAATAACAATGAAAAAAAGAGTGTACCAAAACCGCGTATTAATAAAAATATAGTCAATCAGTATTACAAATAAAGATATTTGTCGTATGCAAGGTACTCTTTAGGTAGTTTTTTTCGTGATATTGATTTATTAATAGTTCATTATACTCTATTTAGTTTGAGGTGGCGCGGCCAGGAAGCACTGCCTGGTGGCCGGACCACATAAATTGTTAAATAAAAAGATATCTTTTGAGGTACTAAAAATATATATATATTCCGATGAAAGTACTAAACTGTGGTCCGGCCACAGAGGAACACACCAGCGCCAGTGGTGTGGTGTCGCGAACCGCAGAGTTCACACGTGCAAAAATAAAAAAAATATTTTTTAGTTTTTTAACCGACTTCTAAAAAAGGAGGAGGTTCTCAATTCGAATGTTTGTATTTTTTTTTTTTTTTTTTTTTAGGTTTGTTCGCGCATAACTCCGTCGCTTGCCAACCGATTTGAAAAATTCTTTTTTTGTTGGAAAGGGTATACTTTCCAAATGGTCCCATAGTCAACAGTCGGGATCTGATGATGGGATCTTAGAGAAATCGAGGGCAACCCTCAAATTTTATAGGCTCACTTATTGTTTTTCGCATATTTTATGAAGTATCTTGTGTATTTGCGTATGGTTGTCACCATCTCAGGTAGCTGAGCTGATGATGGAAGGTACAACTTCTTAACAGTAAGAAGTTACTCGAACAGGCAAGGGTCCCGTTTTAGTAAATTATTTTGATGTTTGGTATGGATAGGGCATTTGCCACATTTGGTCTCATGATCATCATGTCATGACCTGATGCTGCATCAGGATAGTCTGCAGAGTGCCTAACTCCTCGACAACTAACAGCAGATATATCGTGTTTAGGCTCATTGAAAAGGGCTCGATGTGTGGATAAATGTACTGTTAATGAGGAACACGAGAGAGACCTGATGCTGAAGCCAAGAGCATCAGAAAAAGTACAAACCTTGAAATTACAGCACCGTAGTCGTGTTTGGGCTCATTTTAAACAGGACTAAATTATAAGTTCAATGCAATGTTGACATAAGTCTGGCCTGATGCTGCAGCCAGGATTATCAGCATCTAGTCTAATTAATGAATAAGGTATGCTTCAGAGGTGGTCCCATATAAATTTTATGAACTTTGCTTGGGTAGTTTTGGAATTAGATTCAACAATACGTTTGTTTTCCACTTAGTTTATATTGATGATGTTTATCTTCCTGTCACTAATATTCACATAGCAATTAGTGTTACTTATATGAATTTTTATTATGGGGTAGGTACAACTAAAAAGCGAAAAATAAAAACTTTTTTACAAAAAAAAACAACCGACTTCCAAAAAAAACACTACAAAGTGAAAAATAACATTAATTTCGGAAGTCGGTGTCAAAAAACGAAAATGTGGAACCAACGACACCGACTTCCAAAATTAATGTTATTTTTCACTTTGTAGTGTTTTTTTTTGGAAGTCGGTTGTAGTTGTACCTACTCCACACAAATTCAAATAACACTAGTGCATTGAGGAATTGAAGACACCGACTAGAAGAATCATCAAAATTCGCATAGAAATGCCGGAGATGCAGTACATTTATGCATATAACATCGTACATAAGAATAAGTACATAGTGTATTATATACTAAAACCTTCCTGAAAGTATGTTGATCACATTAGTGAAAGAATTATTAAAATTGGTTCATTAGTTTTTGAGGAAATCGCGGACATACAAACATACATACATACAAACATACATACATAGGTACGGGTCGAATACAGAACCTCCTTTTTTGAAGTCGGTTAAAAATGTCGACTATCGGTAGTGTTGTCCGACATTCTGTCTCGCACGAAGGTATTGGTGTGACTGAGGCAAGGTTCTATGCATTGTGCATTGTGCAGTATTTAATGAATTTTATTTTAATTGCAATTGTAATACGTTATTTTTTTTTTATTTCAACACAATGTATCTACCTATATTGTTATGAAATAAATTACTTATGACTTAAATAAATATATTTTCTTCCACATAAATGCTAAAAAATAATGTCCAGAAAAACTTAAAATATACGTAACATATAAGTAATAATAATAATATTTTTTTATATTTTTAAATGTTTTTATATATTTTTTTTATATTCTAATATTTAAAAATATAATTTATATGTATATAGACGAATAAAGGAAAATAATAATAATACATATAATAATAAAACGTAATAAGTATCTATCTATACAAAATATATCAGCCTTGCATCCGCTATTCCCTTCTGGAATCGTAGGCAAAAATAGCGACCTACGTGCGGCATGTTTGCGTCTCTGCATATTCTTTGATCTTAGTTTTAGTGTAGTGCGCCACCGCGCGCGTTTTACGTATTCGGGAGTAGGGCGTTTGGCTCCGCCCACATGCACAAGGTCAGTGGGCCTTCTATACACCTTAAGATAAAAGTCTAGTCTCATCTTTCGTGGCGCGTACTATACCTTTCAAACTTAATCGTATAACTGATCTACAGAAGTACAGAATGCTACTACTTATTCAATACACTGAGATCTGAATCGGAAGACGAATAAATTGGATTAACGTTCCTACAGTTTTACATGGACAGATGGTTATTTGAAAAACGTATAAGACTTCTACATGAGACATATTTTTTCTTTGAAATCTAAATGTTTTTTATTATTTATATTATTGTATGACATAATATTGCTAATTTCATTCCAACGAGGCCCCTCTATCGCTTTTTGTCTATACCGATTTTTCTCAGAAAATATAACCTTTGATAAATAAAACACTGCAAGCAAAATTAATCTACTTAAGTGTAAGTCTTGATTTATCAAAAAAAATTGAAAAAATATCAACCAAAAACAATAAACTGAAGAAAACAAACGATCGTATTGCACATAATGCAGGATGCCAGGGACATCGACGCGCAAATTGAAACTATGAATTCAGCTCATGATAGACCGTTGAAATTTTTCATCAGTTATCAAAAAAAAATCGGCTGTTTCATAGAAAAGTGAAATAACTACGCGGTCAAAATGTATGGAACAGCATTTTTTTAATAACCAACGAAACATTTCAACCCAGCGGGGTTCAGAATCATATACTGAATCCATGGAAACAGGTTGCACGTCGATGTTTCCTTCCACTCTATACAGGCTGATTTTGTTTACCGGTTCCAAATTTTTACCTATGAATATGAACAACTTTCACTATGGGACTAACTCTGAAATCACGAAAAAAAATCGGCTGTTTCATACATTTTGATCAAGTTGGTATTGAACTTTTGTAATAAACAGCAGATTTTTTTTCGTGATTTCAAAGTTGGTCCCATAGTAAAAGTT
This sequence comes from Hydraecia micacea, assembly GCA_914767645.1. NCBI lineage: Eukaryota > Metazoa > Arthropoda > Insecta > Lepidoptera > Noctuidae > Hydraecia > Hydraecia micacea. The sequence goes on along the minus strand of OU611783.1, from coordinate 11,255,300 downwards.
GTTCATATTCATAGGTAGAACATCCTGTAAAAATTAGGAACCGGTAAAAAAAAATCATCCGGTATAGAGGTATATTTTTAATCCACTTCTATTAAAAACTACTACACAAAATATTCTTATCTCCACTACACACGGTCCATAAAGAAAGCTTTGGAAAGCCAAAGCTTTCAGTTAGAACATAAAACATACCTACATATTCAGTCGACGCAGCCAACGAGGCAGCTCAATGTCACGCTCGTTATCACGCGAACAAAGCTAAAAGCGATCCTATCGGGGACTAGATAACTGAGCTAAGCCACTAATAGCCCCCTTGTTTACTCAATTTGCTAAACAACTGTTACTTTATCAGAGACTAACTTTAGATGTAACGTAGCGTGGATGTTTTGATATTGTGTCATTGGACAACTAATGTGAATGATAAGTTGTGTAGTATTTATGTGATGAATGAAAAGCGACTAACAAAAGATATTTACAAGGCAGATGTGAGTAGAAACGCCTGGAGGAGACGCCCTTGTAGGACATAGAGTGACCTTATTGGTGACGTTCTTCATAAAGGTCAGGTGGCCTACCATGATCTAATTAAAAACGATTCAGTTCGATTCGATTTCAGTTTAGGTTCCTAAACTGCATCACTTGAGCTGCTCTATGGACGTCATGGTACCAAACAAGTATGAATGAAACCAAAACTTACGACTCAGTTTGGGACAATCGCTGTCAGCAAATGGCACGGCCTAAACTGAATCGTTAAACTGACGTCATGGTACGAATTAGAAGAACAGTTCAGTTTAGGTCCTAAATTGGATCGCGTTAAGAGCTTGTGGTAGGCCTGCAGGTACTTAGTACTCGCAAGCGCAACCGGCGTATGTGTATGAGCAGATGCATGAACGTAAACGAGGCAAAAGGAGTATGTAAGGATCGTAGCAGGTCGCGTTCTGTAGTTTCTGCCTACCTCTGTGGGAAGAAGGCGTGAGTTTATGTATATATGTAGGTATCTATTTGTGCAAATTGAAAAGTTAAATCCGAACTTTAATATCGTTTGTAATAATCAATCATGTAATGATAGTCTATAAAGTTAGCTACTCGAGCTATTATTAGGTATGTAGGTAAATAGAACGAAAGCAAATGAAACAAAAAAAAAAGCATCACCTTTGTACCTATTTTTCTGTTCTGTTTTTTTCTTGTCTGTTTATATATGCGTGTAACGAGTATCATTGTGTTCCGGATGTGTTTACCTGCTTCCCTATAAGTTCAAGACCGTGGGAGATATTAATAATTTTCTAGTTTGTTCAATACAGTAAATTTGTTATGAAACAGACGCAGTACAAGCCAACGGAGAGCTCGTCTCAAGACTAGAACAACACGCATCAGCGGACGCGGTGGGGAGTGAGAAGCCTCACTTGCAAGCTCAGGCGCAGCTTGACGTGCCGTCCGAAGGCGTCCATCGTGTGCTTGTCCAAGATGGCGGCCATGTGAGCGTGCATGACGCAACTGCTCCCACTAGTGCGCCTAGCGAGGAAGTTACCACTAAGGTAAGCTAAACCGTCGGTTTATTTTCATATTCATAGTCATTTATATCATATTGCATTGCATATTGTAAAAAAATATGGACCCTGTAAAGGGAAAAAATTAAGATTACTTACAAAAAACCATATTAAAACTAAGTACTAATAATATAAAAATAAAAATCTAGGTATTTAAATTAATTTAAAAATAAAATAAGGACATACTTAAATAGTTGGTATACTATTAATTCCATAATATTTAAAAATAATAAGTATATTTTATGAAACATGAAGTTACAATTTGTCATATTCATTGATATTATTTTGTATAGTCTTCATTTTCAGTACAATAAATTAAGTGACTAGTAACCGAGCAATAACAAAGCTTAGCTGTTGAAAGTAAAACGTATATTCACAAATTGTATTCGGACAACAAGCCCAATCCAAAATTCTAAACATGTAACTTTTTATTCCGCACAGCCAGTAATTACAAGATCAAGTCCTCAATTGATCAATCCCGGACAAACAGAGCTATGTTACTCGTATACTCACATATTCATATTCCATCTCTTGAACATGCAGAAAAATGAGAATTCTCAGCATAACAATAAAGCGTCGTGAATTAAAAAACCTATTGTAAACCAGACTGTGAATGAAAGTCTATTAATACCGATACCATCTGAATACATCGAGCTGCACTATGGTCATTGTTTGATCAGATCATGTATCTACGTTCATTTTTGTCGAGTCCCCGACTAGATAAAACAATACGTGAATTGTTCATAAGTAAATACTGTATATCCTGAAAGTTGGCAACGTCGAAAATTGCTGTCAAATATTTCTTAGCTGTTTTGATTAATTTGTTAATATTACTAAATGAAATTCTTAAATATCGTTCTGTTGCACTAAAATATTGATTATAGCTGTTGCCTGCGTCTTCGTCTGCGATCCAGGATGAAAAGTTGCATAAGTCTCTCTCAAGGTGGTCTGCCCATGTGCAAAATTTCATCCAAATCTGTACAGCCGTTTTAGCGCGAAAGCGTAATAAACATACAAAAAATAAAATCAATCAAATCTTTTCCCTTTATAATATTAGTTTAAATGAATTGCAATCAAACCAATATTACCAAAGTAATAAATATTACTAAATTACTAAAGTAATTAATATCTAAATGAAAACAACGAAATATTTGATAGCTATTTGCGACATTGCTAACTTTCACCCTCTTAAATTCAATTTAACAAAATAGAAAAAAATATTCTTGCTTGTCTGTTTAAGTACATTTACGGTTATAAAGCTGAAACGACTTTGATAAGAAGGTGTTGAACCCAAAAATTAATGTAGGATTAGTGTTCATGCCGGAAAATTAAAAAGACATATAGCTGTAGGCACGTGGGTAGATTCAGCAATGGTCGATGAACTTGGGCCACCAATTAAGAGAGAGTGGCGCAATGTTCATATATTTGCAGCTATATTTTTACCTGACAGCGCTACAGCAAAGACAGGATTATGTTTTTTTTTTTTGTTTTAATTATTATTTATTTATTTAACCATTTATGTAGGTACACACATATTATACAGGATGAAATTGAATAGGTGCGCCAAATTATCACACTAATATTATAAAGGTGAATGTTTGTGAGTGTATGTGTGTGTGTGTTATGTGTTTATTACTTCTTCACGCTCAGACGGCTGAACCAATTTTGATTAAATGTTATATGGAGGTAACTGACACTCTGTATAAAAATATATGCTACTATTTATCCCGATATGCGGGTGAAACCGCGGGGCGCAGCTAGTATTATCTAATTCAACGTGTTATAAAGTAAATTTAGAAGGGATGCACATACGTGCGCGTAGGCGAGCGATTTGGCAACGTCGTCGCGCGCACTTTTTTTCGGTTCCGTGGCTTAGGTTGTCGAGTGTCGTGGTGTCGTAGTGGTCGAGGCACCTTCGTAGGAACGGTCAAAATAACGTAAATACTGCTAGTTCAACACGTTGCCAACTTGCTTCATGTTGTGAACTCTGCAATGAATGGATTGATTATCGGGCGCTCGCTAAAATGTATGCTTTAATTTTCTTATTTGTTCTGTGAATTTTGAAAAAACAAAACGACGATAATTCGTGTCTACTCGAAGGTAATAAGTTAGTTTGCACTATCTAAGACGATAATTACACTTTTTTTTTCAAGAATTTAGTTTTGGGAAATGACAATTTATAATGATTATGTAACAGTTACTTGCACCTCCTATTTCAATTTGCAAGTTTTCAATTTCGTCGTATATAAACAGACAAGCATAATATTACCCAGCAACTGGGTTGTGGAGGTCAGATAGGCAGTCGCTTCATGTAAAATACTGGTATTCAGCTGCATTCGTTTGGACAGATGATGAAAAGGCTAGGCAGGTGATGATATATAAACAGACAAGAAGAAAAACAGAAAAAAAATAGGTACAAAGGTGATGCTTATTTCTAAAGAAATCTCTTACAGCTAGCTCTATGGCGATAGGAAAATAGATAAAGAGATCTAGACAGCGTGTGTAACAGTAAAAGAACAATAAAATACATAACATAAAAAAAAATCACTTAAGTAAAGTAATATTATTAAAAGTACCTAAAAACTAGGTTTTGTTACAGGATGTTATTAAGGCCCAAAATATGAAAGAAAAATAGGTTGTTACAGAAACACGTGTCCATGATTGGAATAAAAAATAAATCAGATCAGAAAATCCTCAGGTACCTAGTTGTGGAACTGGATTATCATATCCACTGATTTCATTATTATTAAATCTGATAGATTTCACACTTATCTGTCAATCTGAGTAACAATCAAAGCTAAATATCAATATAAATATATATCAACAAATAATAAAAATAAATAATAATATATATCTATCAATCGTTGTTCTAGAATACCCTCTAACACTGCCTACGCTTTTCAGAATGATTTTGGTACACTAGTTTTAGTGCAACCCCTATCTCAATAAAGATAATCGAACACCCACACTGTTGTGTCGAACATATTGCTCCTATTTCCTCACCATTTATCACTTCGATCGCAATATCTTGCCTCCGAGGGTTCCGAACGTCTTCGGCTAAATTGCCAAGCGAAGGTATTTACTCAAAACAAAAGGGGAACGACCCTTTATCTTTAGAAAGACGAATGGGTACAATGTAAGATTACAGTGTATCTATAGATACAATATGGTTTAATATTAAAATGTACCTAGTGGTTTTATTATTATTTATACATGTCTGACAATCCGTAACACATTATTGTTTATTTCATCGAATATCGCATAAGCTCCGCAATAAAGTTGCATTGCGTGTTTTAATAAATTAGTTAATTTATTTATTCAATCAGTGAGATTAAAATAATTGGTGTCACATTATCCGCGCTGTAGCTGGAAATGCGATGCAATTTAATTTAAAGGATTATCACGTAATTACAAACACATACTCGTAAAATTAACATTAATTGGAAACTTTATTTATTTTATACCAGAATATAAAACCGACATTCATGCAAACTCATAATGAATGATAAATACTGAAGATAGAAGGGTAACACAGGCTATAAGAGGCAGATTGTAAGAGTAGGGGAAGACCAAAGAAACAATGGATGAAATGTGTGAATGATGATATGGTTAGACAGGGGGTGACTACCGAACTATGGAAGAAAAAGACATGTTGCGCCGACCCCAAATAAATTAGGATAAGGGCAGGAGAATGATGAGAAGGGTAATGCAGATTGGGACAGGCCGCTCCGGGACGCACAAAAATCCTCCTTCATCACTTTCGTGCATTTTCTATGGACCGGCGCACTTTTTTGTATTAAAATGTGTTGGATTCGGCCTGGTGCGGCTGTAATGTGCGCTTGGCAAAATAAGTAAATACCTACCACGAAATTGTCGAATAACACACTAATTATTAACGTATTCTGCTTCTCAGGTATTCCACGGAGCCGCTCGTCTAGTGCAACCAGGACAAGCTACCAACATCCCCACCGGACCCCAGCACACAGCTGTTCGAAGAGCCTTCAATGCAGACATCACCAAGGAGACCAAGAATAACGTAATGAACTTTTTACTAGTCATGATACCACGAAGCCAAAAACTTTTTGAGATACAGCTGGTTTCATTGACTTTATATATTGTAGTAACTATTTTACCGCGGCAAAAATTGTTCTTATGTAATTCGTGTGGAAACGAGACATCAATGACAGAGGACAGACATGTGTGGAAAATGGAAAGGGAGACCTTTGCCCAACAGTGGGACATTATAAGCTAGATAGAAAGACACGAGAGGGGAAGAATGATAATACGGATAATCGGGACACCTATCTATAAATCTCGCTCTTAGTTTTCCAATTTCACCCGTCATTTTTAATTGTAAAACAAACACTTGACAATAATGTACGTTGGTATAGAGCACATAAACATACCCAGGTTCAATAAAAAACATCAGGTATGCATCACACGTTTCTTTCGACCTTGCGTCATTCAAACGACATTTTCTATTAGGTACCTACACCTAATTTTCTTCTCATTTCCCTTAGCTCGCTTTTACAATTAGCCTGGAACGCGAAGCAGCGAAACCTACTTTGGTATTTTTATTTATACCATATCAACGTAGTTTGGATTCAATAAAAGTATTTAACTTGGTAGGTACGTAGGCGTAGGTGTGAAAGAAACCATGTAATTTTCTTTGTATCTACCGCAAAGGTCATATAGTCGAAAACAAGAACGTCCTACGAATCATAGATTTCACTTGTCTACTTCACAGGTCGTTAACTATGAACTCATCAATCTTCTTGGACTCTGTAAAAGTTAATTGCTGGAAACAACCTTCTAAAAGGTCTATCACCTTTAACGAAAAACATGATTGGCAAACAGATTAGGGTCATACATACATACAAAAACTTACGCCTTTTTCCATGGCCTGGGTAGGCAGGGACTACAGAACGCCACCTGCTACAATTCTTACATACTCCTTTTGCGTTCATACATCAGTTAAATACGACCGCCGGTTGCGATTAGGTATAGGTAGCTCACAATATAGAAAGAAGGATGCTGGTTACTACTCGGTCCCTTTTTAACGTATGCTGAAGCGTTACGATAGGTAACCACCATGAAATTCTGGTTTGTTACAGATGGATCATTACGCTGCTTACTCTGGCGTCCAATACTCTCCGCTGGATATGGCAGAATATGTCTTCTGGACTGGCGACGAGCGAGGAGTGACCACTGCCATTGAGGCCTTCCTTCAGGAGGGAATGGTAAGTTTCTATTATCATATTACTAGCCACCCGCCCATGCATCACACGGGGTTTACGATGTGACAAAACATCGAGATATCTTTATTATTAGGCTTAGTATAATACCTATTAATTAACTACATAAATCTCCCGGATTAAATTCTTTAAATGAGAGTATAAACCGCATCAAAATCCGTTGCGCAGTTTAGAAAAAAAATGCGGTCACACAGACAGACACGGAAAGCGACTTTATATTATGTATAGATAATATAATATAATAGTCCTTATCATCATTATTTACTTGTAAAATATAGTTTGACATAAAACATCTACTATACTTTTAGGTTAATTGGGTATTTGGATCCAATCGTCTAAATTGCATTTACATACTTACTAGAAAATTTATAGCCAAATACTTATTATATGGACAATCGTAAAATATCATATGAATACTATTATATGAACGTCGCTTGCTCGTGTTAGATTGAACAAATATTTTATGTTTTTGGGTGAAATAGTTTCAGTCTTCGTAATCTGTTTTCAAACAAGACAACAACAAAAATAGGTTCGTCAGATATTATGCTAAAACTTTTAGAACAATTTTTATGATTTTCCAATAAGTAGATACCTACCTAATTTTATTGTGTCCATTTTTAGATGTCAAAGGAAGAAGCCATAGCTTTCCTGCAAGAAATCAAGTTCAACATCGACTATCTCCGAACACATTATTCCCAGAATTTGAAAGCGGCCGAGGAAAGTGCGCAGCAGGAGAAGTTAAGAAACATGCTGATGGAGCAAGCTGAGGCTAAGGTAAGGGAAAAATTGTTTGAGTGAATAACTAGACCCAGGACGACGACGTTATAGTGTTATAACGTTGAAGTAGCTAATAGTAGCTATCAAGAGTATTTGGGAGAATTCGATGACCCGATTCGCCTAAATGCTTGCAACGGTAGGTATACCGGGTGTCCGGTAATGAATGGATAACCTCTCCAGGGGTAATTGTACTTATCATTATGAACAACTATTACTATGGGACCAAACCTGAAATCGCGAAAAAGAATCAGTAGTTTCCTACATTCTGACGAGTTATGCGAACATATATCTAAGGAACAGCTGATTTTTTATATACATATGATACTAGAGAACTATTGAGATCATTACACAAATATGCTTATACAAATTATACCGTGCCAGTTGATAAGTACGATAAAAATCGTTAGCTACTTTTGATGCTAGAGTACTCGAAATGAATTACTGACTTGTCAGTAAAAACGTAAGTAGGTACTAGGAAAATAAAAACTGGCGATGTTGCTACGAAATCTACAAAAAACCACTTAAAGTTTGGTATACAGGTAAAGAGAACCGTAATAAAAAGTACAATTACAATTCCAGCAGAAGTTTTAAGTAAAAAACTTTAAAACATCCTGACGAGCTTTGTTTCGACATTGAGCCAATTAGATTATATGGCGTATATTTTTCGTGTTAATTTTACTATTTGGAACACACGTTTCATCACATACAAGGAAACAGAAAAGTCTATGGCATCGTTCACACCAAACGTATTGTCCGCCGCCGACTGTGAGTATGCTCACTGTCTGCCCCAATGTGAACGTGGACTCAGTCTGCAGTACGCGTTCTCACCAAGCCGACAATACGCTACAGCGCGCTTCAATCTAAAATCAAATCAAATCAAATTATTTATTTGCTAGAATGCAGGTAAGTATACAAATAAGGTCGTGAAGAATTAAAGTTGAGCCATACATTCTGCCCAAGATTCGACATGCAAAATTTAAATGAATGAATAAGATGCTTCAACTAATAAAAATAAGAACATTTTAAACACAATTATCAGATAAAAAAAAGAATAACAGTTCAATTCAATTACATAATACATAATAGTCAAAATAAGATGAAAACGTTAAAATGCACTTAAAATGGCAAAATGCAATTAAAATGTCAAAGTACAATTCAAATGTCAAAATACAATTCCAATGTTAAAATACTATTCAAATGTCACAATACTATTAAAATGTCAAAATATAATTAAAATGTCAAACAAAATACAATAAAATAGTCATTTTAATCGAAATCTTTAAAATATTCATATTTCAATTTATTTAATTTACAAAATTTCAAGGTCTATAATAATCGGTCATTTAGAAAATCATTAATTGAGTAATAACATTTTTCCACTAGAAAAGCCTTAAGTTTGTGTTTGAAATGTTGAAATGTGTCATTTTTTAAATATTCCGGTAATTTATTAAATATGATTGGTCCCATACAAATGACACTTTTTCTTAATAGCGCAGTTTTATAGCCACCGACATTTAAAAGGTTTTTGTATTGGCTTCTCAAGGGGCCTTTTCTGGTGTCCGAGACTTTAGTAAATAAGTTCGCATTTGTTTTAACAAATATTGCCATTTCCATAATAAATAATGACGGAAAGGGAAGAATTTTTAGAGACTTAAACAACGGTTTGCAACTATCTGTGGGTTTAAGACCGCACATCGCTCTTATACAGCGTTTCTGAGCTTTAAACACCTTATCTCTTAAGCTACAGTTACCCCAAAAAATTATTCCATTATCTCAAGACCGAGGCGATACTAATACGCTGTTACGTTCGGCAACGTAGCCAATCCGCGTCTGCCGTGCATAGACGCGTAGTACAATAATCGGCCACCGAGAGTCAGCGACAACGCACTACGTAATAGCGTATAGTTGGTTCGGTGTGAACAAGAAGTTAAATATATATTGAAAAGCGATACTGCGTAACGCGTGCTCACAGTCAGCGGCGGACAATACGTTTGGTGTGAACGATGCCTATCATTTGAATCTTGATGGGATAAAGACGATGATCAGAAGAATGATAAATGCTCGTGCCGTCAGCCAACGGGGTAATTGCGTAACACACTAACAGTAGGAATGGCTTTCATTTTGACAGTTCTATAATATTCATTGCGTTATTTACGTTGTTGAGCAGACAAATGCAGCAATAGATTAGCAATATAAAATGATTCAGATTGTGAATGATAGTGTGTTACGCGATTAAGGTGCGGGTTCGAGTGGAGGGGCGATACGTTCCTACAACCTACTCCAGTTTATACTCACTCATACAAAATGTTGTATCCAATACTTAGACTGCTCGCCTTGGTGCCTCGTACTTACGCATCGCGGGTCAGACCGAAACATCAAGAAACTAGGAAAGTAGCCCTGCTCTGATACTCGAACAAAAAAAGAATTCCCAAATTCCTAAATATAAAAAACTTTCAGACCCTAGTTTTATAGCCAAAATTAATTGCGAAAGTAATTAAAAAGAGGCCACAAGAAAATAGAAGTAATCTGAACAAGATCAAGCGGACGCTGAAAGTATTCTAGCTATTTATTATTCCTCCCCATACAGTTTATATACCAATTTACATTTCCTTGATGCCTAAAGAAGAAAAGTTTAGCAATCTTTAATTAAAGGCGGCTTCCCGCAAATTCCGTTTATTTAAGCTATAGGTCATCCAATTTGTGTTGTTCAAGATTTCGTCCCGTGCAGTTTCATGAACCGAAGTTAATCCGGAATTAATGGAACGACTCAGTTCGACAAACGAGATGAACGCTTCAGCGTGTTAATAAAAATGCGGGGTAATTGCGTACTCCTACAATTGCAATGACTTTCATTTTGACAATTCAACAACATTTATTGCGTTATTTACGTTGTCCAGCCGATGAATTTTTCAAACATATGAAGCAATCAACATTTAAGCATAATCTGCCTATAATGTCCCCCCTACTGCTTAGACACTGGCCTCCTCTCTTCGAGAGGGAGTAGGCTGTAGTCTACCATGCGAGCCAAGTGCGGGTTGGTACTGTTGGTAGATGTCACAAGTCTTCGAATTTTTGTTTCTAGGACATGCCGGTTTCCCCACGATGTTTTCCTTCACCGTTTTGAGAGCAGTGGTGACGAAATAATTTACATAAAGTAATGCGCCTGCCTGGGTTCGAACCCACCACCTACAACTCGTAAGTCGGGGCCGTTACTACTGGGCCACCACTGCTCTATCACCTTTTTCGAGTCGCTGGCAAGACTGTATTTTGTTTTTTTTTTAAGTGAAAACATCTTTAGGCGCGTTGGGCATTTTTTGAGATGGGAAAAAACCATTGAATTCGCGCCACTGTTGCAGTAACCGACACCGCTTCAAATGTGTTCGGCTGTCCTCGGGATGTACTCGGTTTTAATGTATTGCCGATATGTCAGTGACTGATGGCAAAGTATTCTGTTTGTGTTTTGTTCATATGACGATTCAAAAAATACACACGTAATTGTTCAAGTTTTCTCTTGTTTTTTGTCTGATTTTTGTTTCTGCTCTATGAAGCAATGGATTAGAAATTTCCTTGAAAATCCTTTGTATTGTGAATGGAAATGTGTTACGCAATTGGAATGCTAGTTTGATACGATTTGAGTGGCTTTGGGTCACTTTGCTGTAGTCAAGTCACGTGTCGCCGGCATCGAAATGTAACTCAAGAGCGCAGTTATTGGGCTTCGTTTGGCAAACATTCGTGTTATTGCGGTAATGTGAATATTCGTAAAAGGGTGATATTAGCCGTATATATATCTACAACGATCGTACATGATCAAAACCGCAAAATCAACGTATATTTTGACGTAGGGAACTTGCGGCTACAGACAGACAGAAACATCACTGTAAAGGTAGGTAAACATAAACCATCTATTTTGTTTATGGTTTTTTTTTCATTTATACATTAAGAGGGAACAGGGCGTGCGATTTACAAATGTATTCCCCTTTTTTCTTCCTGAATAATGCCTCTAGAGCATTTTTTTTTCATAAAATTAATAATGTCTGCTGTAAACACGTCCCTGTCATTTTCTTTTTTTCAGCAACTAATTAAAGAAAATATGTCCCTCTAAAAATGACAAAAAATGCCCTATTTTTACCGCCGTGGTGATTAGAGGACTACCAGACAAATTAGGAAATTATTTAACATTAAAAAAAAAATATAGGAACCTAAACATACTCTTTCTTAAAATGTTAATGTAAAAAATAATTGAATCGGCTCAGTTTTCGAGTAGAAAAAAAGGGAATACGAAACGTCGATCTCGTCAAAATTTTTGTGATAATTTCGGTCTGAGCTGCAGCAGCTGTCCCTATCACACACTACGGGGGCAGACTTGAGGTAAGGCGACGGCAATAGTTTCTTCAAATAGCTAGTTTTCAAATTCCTCGCAGGACCCGTCCCCTCTTAACTTTGACTACTTGACTCATCATAATTCTCCTACCCTTTTCCCAATTTACATGGGCTTGGTGCAACATGTCTTTGACTACTTACTTGACACGGTTTATTAACCATAGATAATAATGTAAACTTCATGACACTTATTGAACAACAAGCCAATAAACGTGGTTTTTATTACCCTCAGATTAAAATTAACGGCACTAGTGTTACTGTGTGTTATATTAAAACTCAGCTAACACAGTTGTGGTGACACGAGTCACGTTTATTTATAGCCTTAAGCTCAAAAGTGTAATTAAATATCACTCACTCCACGGCTTGCAATAACAAAACAAAATGCTGAGGGAAAAACAACGAAATAATTCGAACTACGTTAGTACCTACCTGCTGAGTACCTGCGTAGGCGGTGGCGAAATGCCCACCTAAATACTTATGAAGAAAATTGTTTCAACATTATACTAGAACTTTAAAGTATTATACAAACGCTGCGTGGATTGCTTTTCATATTATTTCCAAGAGATTTAAGAATAACCTGCATAAAACTCACGGGAAGGTGGGCGAAAATTATTTTTTTTGTTTTGCTGAGTTTTTAATAAAGCACTTCTAGTCATTATGTTCATAATGACTAGAAGTGCTTTATTTACTTAAATTCATAATATATACAGGTGCATTATTTATATCGACTTTAATATAACGATACTTACATGACCGAATTTAAATGCGCTACGGAATTTCGTAGCGATCGTAGCAACGTGCTACGAGAAGTCTACGACGCGTAGCACATGATAAATGATAATGATAAATGATAAATGATAAATGATTTTATTTCTGTAAGTAGGTTTGTACAAACACTTTTACATGTCAATCATATTTTTTTAAAGCTAGATGAGGTCGGCGTTTCCTATCTGACTACTCTGAGAAGAAAGGCCGAAACAAACTCAGAGGTCACAGTCTCTTTTAAAGTCCAGACAAAATCTTGGTCAGATCATGTGAAGACCATGTAGATCGGTGTCTGAAATGGTCTTTTGAGGAAAGAACCACACAGATTGAGCGGACCTGTCCAGTCAGTGTACGCATTTGTCAAAAATCGTGCAGCTCAACTCAGAACTTGAGGAGCTCAACAATTCGACGAACAATACCAGAGAAAGGACATTTGGGTAGGCCGCGTAAATTACTCAAACTGCCAGATCATGATTAAAACTAAGAAGGAAAACAGAAAAAAGAAATGACCCACATAGTCTTCACATTCACAATAATTAAATAAAATAAAAATACTTTACAAAGTAAATATTCATGTCATTGTATATATAAAATGAATAAATGTCAATGTGTATATAAAAATCCAGACATAATCTTTGAGGACCATGTAGATTGGTGTCTGAAATGGTCTTTTGAGGAAAGAACCACACAGATTGAGTGAACCTGTCCAGTCAGTGCACGCATTTGTCAGTAACCGTGCAGCTCAACTCAGAACTTAAGGAGCTCAACGATTTGACGAACAATACCAAAGACCGGACATTCGGGTAGGCCGCATAAACTACTCAAACTGCCAAACCATGATTAAAACGGAAACAATGACCCACATAGTCCTCACATTCAAAATAATTAAAATATATAATATTTGATACAGTAAATGTACATGTCATTGTTTAAGTACATAGATATTAAGAAAAATAAAGTGTAAAATAGCAAAAAAATAAAAACTACATTCACTGTCTAAACATATTGGAGCAGCTCAATCCCAAGCCTTTTTGTCCTCAATATAGTCTTTTACAGTATAATAAGCTTTCTGGCATAGTTTTCGCTTTATAAAAGATTTGAATTTATTAAGGCTTAGTTCTTGAATGTGGCTAGGAAGTTTATTATAAAAACGTATACATTGGCATCTAAACGAGCAACCTATTTTCTTGAGCCTTGTTGTAGGAACAACAAATTTGTGTTTGTTCCTAGTATTTATGTTATGGATATCACTGTATTTTTTAAACAGATTAATATTTTTATGTGCATACAAAAGATTATCATAAATGTACTGAGAAGGCACAGTCATTATATTAATCTCTTTAAATTTGTCTCTGAGGGAGTGTCTGGGACTTAACTTATAAATGAAACGAATTGCCCTTTTTTGTAAAATAAAAATTGTCTGAATATCGGCGGCATTTCCCCACAACAGAATACCGTACGACATCACACTATGAAAATAACTAAAGTAAACTAAACGGGCTGTCTCTAAATCAGTTAAATCACGAATTTTCCTAACGGCGTATGCTGCAGAGCTAAGCTTTTTTGACAATTTATCTATATGGGGGCCCCATTGAAGCTTGGCATCCAAAGTAATGCCTAAGAAAACTGTAGTATCTTCGGGTTTCAACTCTTCATCCTTTATGAGAACACTAGTTTCTACTTGTCTAACGTGGGGTATCGTAAACTTAATACATTTAGTTTTTTTTTCGTTAAGAAGTAGGTTATTGACATTAAACCAGTTAACTACTATTGCGAGGGCGCTATTTACATTGTCAGTAACTAGCTGCTGACGTTTGAGTTTAAATAAAAGTGAAGTGTCATCTGCAAACAACACTATATCATGATTATCCTTTATGAGGTACGGCAAGTCATTAATATAAATAAGGAACAAGAAAGGACCAAGAATTGAGCCCTGAGGGACTCCCATTGTTACTATAGATCCGGGTGATCTTTTTCCATTAACGTCAACGCTCTGAATCCTTTTACTCAAGTATGAAGCAAGAAGATCCAGAGCGGCGTTCCGGATTCCGTAGTGGTGTAGTTTCCTGATTAATGTTTCATGAAGAACACAATCGAATGCCTTGGACAAATCGCAAAAGACGCCCAAAGCATCGCATTTGTCCTCCCATGCATTATAAATATGTCCTAAAAGTTCAACTCCGGCATCGGTAGTCGAACGACCCCTTGTAAAACCAAACTGTTTGTTATGTAGTAAATTATTTTTATTAAAAAATCTTTGCATTTGATTTAAAATAAGTTTTTCAAAAATTTTACTAAAGGTAGGTAGTACTGAAATAGGTCTATAATTAGTAGGGTCTGATGTACTACCCGATTTGGCATGGCTACGGGAGATGCTGTTTTTCGATCTTTTTCCTGCAACTAAGTATTTTTTAATTAATTTCTGGATTTAGAACAAATACTTACATAACAAGATTGAACTCTTACGTTGTTCCTAATGGAAATTATTGATATTTTTCTATGTTCAAATTGTTTTAATAAGCACTTCATATACGGTCATAAACTTTATTATCGAAGCGGTGACGATAAAAATTAACTAGTAACCTACTTATGAAAGAAGTTCATTTAGTTCTCACGTCGTTTCAGGACATAAATACTCGGGTTTATGTGTCTATTAGGCCCGCGTGTCACATTTGGTACACTCGCTTGAGTGTTAATGAATCTTTACTGTTCATAAAAGTGTTTATTATAGTGGTCATTATATCGTAAAAGTATAAATAGACCGAGATTGTTTAGATAATAGTTATCACTTATCAACATTTATTACGGTGACATCAGAGCTTTTCGAAGTAAATAGAATACGTACATAGGTGTCCCTACATAATAGTCCTCCAGACCGTATTTCGGCCATGCAGCCAACCTCAATGGAGAATAGCCTTCGCCGCGGGAGATATTATAGGACAAAAGTGCTGTGTGTTCTTACATACCTACTACGGAAAATGTTTTAATTGTAATTCCTTGCACTAGAGGATCTACTATATTAACGGGCTTACCAGAAATTACCAACACCAGCCCTCTTGCAAGCCAAACAATAAACAAACGTAGGGGTAGTTAAAACTATCGGTCCTTAGTGTATTCTACGCCCTCGTAGCACGGACGTAAAGATATCGCGGTGGGATTTTATCGCGCACTGGATTTTCAACCCTCAGTGTTGATCCGAGCATTGAGAATCCAACAGATCGCATCCCAAGTCCCAACGCGTCAGAAAACATACTGTTGGATTTTCAAATCTCGGCACTGAGCAGTACGTTGAAAATCCAGTGCGCGAAAAAAAAAACGCACCCGTGCGTACCTTGGCTAATAAATGGTATCGTAACTTAAATCGTGTAGGTACTGACTTTTTAATTATCTTTACCCCGGTTAGTTTAGCTACCTACCTTGCCTCATAATCTAACTTACAATCTTCAGGAATACCAGTACCGCAGCCCGGCCCTCCAGTCGTTCCCGTTCGGCAATAGCCCCGACATCATCCGAACGATTGCCAACAAGAACTGGGAGCTTAGCAATAACCTGTCTCCGGTGCCCGCACTGCCAGTCAGCAGTGAGCTGAGGCCTGAGGCTATCAAGAGGACTTTCGACCCTATGTTGCAGCAGTCTATGCGTAAGTATCCATTTTTTTTGGTATCTGGTTTCTAGAAGGCTGATCAACCAAAACTGCTAAAATGCTAAAACTACCTCTAACTCAATATTAATTAATTAATAATTAATTAATTAAAGTACGATATTTAAATGCAGTAAACTATCATGGGATCCAAAAATTATGCATTAAAATAGAATTGGATAGGTGCGCAACAAATTGAAGTCGTTATTTTATTATGCAAAATGCACTAAACATGGCAATTTACTTAGTTGTCATTATTATTTTCAATATGGCGTCGAGAATCAATATGAAGTACCTACCTATACGTAATTATAGAAGTCTAGACATGCTTTGATTAGATAGCTAACTGAATAAGCATGTATTATGTTTTATTCACCTCAACATTGTTTTAAGTTTACTTAAAATAAGTACTCACAGTTACCGTCACTTAGATTTAATAATGATCTCGCGTCTTGACTTTTATGTATATTTTCGCGCGCTAAAGAAATAGTTAGCCTATTAATACTGTGCTTGATAAACATTGTATTTGCTGTGATGATTTTCAGGGGCACAAGAATACGAGCGCGATTCGCAGTCCTTCCCTGACGAGGAATATGAAGAAATAATGGAGAAATTGCAGAAGCCGACCAACATTCCCTACAATGAATACACGCTTGAGGAGATCATCTACCAGCTGGCTAAGGTAGCTATCACCTCATATTATACGAACAATATCACAATTATGACCAAGTTGAAGCCTCTAAGAATCTTGGACTGACAAGCTGAGGTCTATTCTGAACCCAACTATTGCAATGTTGGCGGAAAACCTCGACCTAGACAAGCATATTCATGACGATTCCTTAGATGGGTTTACAGAAATAGGTAAACCGCAATAAGGGAACTTAATAAAAAATTAAGCAATTTTTTACATAATCTTGTTGCCGCACAGCGTAGACGTAAAATATATAGGTAGATGTGAATTTATTCAAATTGATCTCCTGACCACCGAGAAATGAAAGAGCCACCCTTTCATCGAATGAGGTTTTAGCCCTCAAAAACTCAACTTATTATATGTAATGTTTTCCAGATGATGTTCTCACAGTCTTTATCACGAGACCCTGCCTCGGCCCGGTCGGCCACGCGACGTTTCATGGCATTCCTGGAGCTCCAGGCAGAAAGGGGACAACTATCGCGCACCATTGAGAAGAAAGTGCTTGGTACGTTTTTTCGGCCATCGATTAGTGGTGTTTTTAAGGAGGCCGTTACAGCCTGATTCAAACTTTATGGCGTCTCGAAACATGTGACGAGTCGCTGCGCAGTAACAAATTCATCTGTCAGCGGGGGAGAGGGGTGAGGTACTGCGCAGCTGGTACCGCACTTCAGAGCCGCTATAAAGTTTAAATCGGGCTGTACCGACTGATATGGTTAAGTTACCAGTCTGCGTCAAGATATGGTAAACAATTTGACTGTTAAATTGCTATAAACAATAAGGACTTTTTTTTTAAACTTGTGAAACCACTGCGGAATTTCGACTTCAATATGAGAGGTAATGACCAGACTGCCCCTTATCCTCTATCATAAATTTACTAACACAAGTCCTGTCAATGTAAATATCAAGCTTTTCGGTTTTTTCCAAATTCTCATGCAGTTGTTTTATCCTTACAGATTTGATGATTGCGGCTCTAACGGACACTATAAGCGACCACCCAGAACTGCTGTCTACACGCGACACAATGGCCGCCAACCCAGCTAATAGGCAAACATTTTATCCATTTTCTTTAGAATAAAGCCGTAGTGGAAACACATTAGCACACACAAGAAAAAAAACAAAAATCCACGACGAAGTAAGTCCCTATAGTAAGATAAATTTAAATTACAGTAATAACCGTATCTTAGTCGGTTTTGCTGTATCAGAGAAATAGAGATAAAATAAATAAATAGGTATGCAGATTATTTAGGCAGGTATAGGTACCTACTCAGGTGAAAATTACTGACAATATACATATTTGATTTGGTCCCTGCTCTAGTTTAAGCTACTTGGAATTACTTTTATTCTAATTCATATTACACTAACATGTAGGTAGCTTTATAAACATTTTCACTTACAGTCCGGCCGTCAACAGAATGCGTTCCTGTCAGTGATAATTATTCTAGTAGTTAATAAAGATCAAATTCGCAAAACACGTATTGGCTTATATGAAACTGACAGGAGTCAAGAACGTATTCTCTTGTCGGCCGCAGTGTAAAGCTATTGTCCATAAAATCTTTTAAATGTTGCTAGCCCAAAAATTTAATAATAAACATTCTAATTTAATTTCCACAGCCAAATGGAACATTTCTTCGAAGCCAGACCAGCCAAACCAAACCTGTCCCGAGAAATTCTTTCAGTATACAAGAATGAGCTTCTAAAAGGACAACCGATGCACATGTTGGGATTCCCAGAAAGAAAATAAACTAACATGCTATAACTTTGAATAACGAAGATATGGCACTTATTTAAATTAAGAAAAGCTTTGGAAAATACATTGCCTTTTAATCTTAACAAGCGCATGTATAGTCAACCTCGTAACTAAATTGAAATTTAATTAATTAGGTTGAAATTTTATAACCGTCACATAGACAAATAGATCTTGTCGTTTCACAACCTTAAGGTTATAAATCAATTGCGAGGTCGACTGTACCTACCTACCTATCTTTAGCGATTTTTTTATATTGAAGCTCCAATTTTTCAGAACAAACATTCTTCCAATGCTAAAATATATGATTATGGGTGGTAAAACGAACATCAGTAAATTATCTTATGCGATTTAAGTAGATGGTAAGTATATAATAAAACGTAAAACACGACATCTAGTGGTGGATTGTATAATTCAATATACAGAACTTATAATTAACAGGTAATAGAGAACCACAAAGTCCACATAAAAACATTTTGTATTGATAGATTTTGTATGCGGTGCCGTATCTTCGTAATTACTTTTAGGGCTGATTTCTCAATCGACACATAATTTTTATTCGTGGAATAAAATTGACGTCTGACAGTTTTTGTATGGAAGATTTGTCAAAAATTCAAAATTATTCCTCCGATAAAATTATCTGGCGTTGGAAAAATCAGCCCTTAATCACATAGTAACTATATTTATTATTCCATATATCTAGAGGTGTATCTTAGATATTTTTCGCATTTATTGTCCCGTATTCTATTCAATCTCCTTGTATAGGTACTCGTATGTCAACTTAAATGTATAAAATCCTGAAGTCAATGAAAAGAAAGAACATTTGATCTCTTGTACTTTTAAAGGAGCCAACATTGTTTTAACTTAGTATTAAAACCTTTATAACATATTAAGGTAGGTAAGTAATGTGAAATATATTTTATGAATTTTCATTCCCAACCTTGAAAAATCTCTATTTTAGGTTGACTAAAAGTTGACCAGAAATTATTAGGTAAGATGTAAGACCATTTTATGTCAAAATAATATAAGGAGAGAGAGGCCTATGATCGGCAGTGAATATAACTAACCGGTGATGATCTCTACCTTTCACATTGATGTCAAAGTCTAAAAGACTATTTATTTTACGTAGAGTCGAGTCTAAAATCCTTTATTGTATACCCCAAGAGACTTATTACAGTATCATAAATATATTACATCAATTAAATTATAAAATCTAAGTACCTACATTATAAAGGCAAAAATATCTGTTAGCTTTGCATGTAAGTCTCTCGTTTAGCTTGATTTATTGTAGATGAATATAAGTGCTAAATGTAAGATAATATTGAAATATATTTAATAGTTAGACTAATATTTCTTCATATTTTTCTACAAAATTTTCTGAACCTTTTCATCGCCACGTTGCGCACAAATGGTTAGCCTGGAATGGCAATATCTTAGCTATAACGACTGTTTCTAGTTACCTACATGAAACATATCCCTATGCAGAAATACGAACACTACTGTTGTACTGATTAGTTAAAACTACCCACGACTTTCCATTTCATTACAGTCAGTTTTATTTTAAATGGTGACGACGATATACTGTTCGTGGTGGTGAAAAGGTTACTACAATGTGCAATTTTGTGTTTCCATAATGAGAGAAAAATGAGCTTACACGCATCAACAAAGATTCACAGAAAATGCATAT
The DNA here is from genome assembly GCA_914767645.1 of Hydraecia micacea. Taxonomy (NCBI): domain Eukaryota; kingdom Metazoa; phylum Arthropoda; class Insecta; order Lepidoptera; family Noctuidae; genus Hydraecia; species Hydraecia micacea. The sequence continues at coordinate 11,234,820 of OU611783.1, read as the reverse complement.
CAATATTAAGAAACATATCTTGAAATCAATCATTGGATCGTAACTTTAGAAAAAATATACATCAAAAATAAAAAGTTGACATTATGATAGGTTCCGGGAACAATGCCAACAAAAACATACCAATATTTACCCAATTGGTTCTGTACGATATAGAGTTTTCGACCTTTTGATAGGCCAAAAAAACACCCCATTTGCTTATTTTTTTTAAATATCCACTTATTAATGATTTTCTTCCAGAAATCCCAATTTAGTGAATAGCTTAGCATTAAAAAAGCCCAAAGAAAAGAATGGTAGTTAGAGAAACCATTTATAAATAGGTGCTGTATGAAGCCGAAGACTTGTCAAAATGTAACGCAATCAGCACGCGAGGTTACCAAATGGTGTTGCAAGTCTGCTAGGCTCACAAGCGTTCATGCTACATAATAGTAATCTGTGGCGTTCATCTATGACGTAGGTATATTGTAAATAGTTAATAACAGGGAAAACACAAGATTGCACGTTACAAATCTTTAAACTTTCAGCTGCATACCAAATCTAATAGCTGTATAAGTAAATGTATATGTATAGTTTAAAACTGTGACTTTCTATTTAAAAATCACAAAAACATGTTCTATAACTTTACTGTAAGACTTACATTATATTCAGCATTGTCGGTATATTAGTGGTTAGCAAAATTTATTATATTTATATTATTCTTTGAAATATATTGTGGATTTAATAAAAAATGTTTTAATGTCATTGGGCTTTCATTTTTAGAAAATAATCACTAGAACAGTACCTACAAACTACCATTCAGCATATCTCTCTCGGGTATCGAGGATGCGTGCTAATTCTAGCTAAAATTAAACGTACCTTGCTTGATTTGATAATAAATACATTTTTTCTTCTACTATAAATAACTATTTGGCTGCGCTTGGGTCTGATCTATACAAATAAATAAAATTGAAGTGTCCATTTGTAATATCAAAATAACAACTTTTTAATAAATGCTTATATGCAAGTATGTACCTAAGTACTGTATCTACTTGTAACAAAAACATTTTTTATTTTATTTTTGTGTCTGCCTGTTTGTTCCGGCTAATCTCCGAAACGGCTGCAGCTGGACCGATTTTGATCATATTTGGTACGGGGATACTTTGACCCCTGGGGAATGACATAGGGTTTTTTCTTTTTATCGACACACCACGCGGGCGGAAGCTAGTTTACAATAAACACCAAGCTAGCCGTCCGCCTATTATCCGCTTGCCGCGTTACCGCGTAGTCTGCTGTCTTACGTAAGTATTTCGAAAGTAGGTATATCATTTTTACTTAATCTATTTTAAGGTATTAAAAAGTCTGGTAAAAGTCTTAAAAAGTGTATTCATAAAGTTCCGATACAATTGCTACTATTGATACAATGTGAATCAATAAATTGTGAATTATATTTCTAGGTAACCTTTAGGTATAATGGTTAACACATTTTCACATAATTCGTTTAAGTTACATGTCACAATTGACAAAACTTAGAGCAACTTACAATCTTGTATAAAGTGTAGGTATATCTCATTGAGGACTAACCTAGAGAAAAAAAAATATCATAGTTATTTCAAATAACTTTTGACATTTCATTCTATTATATGTATGTCATACAAATTGGAATTCAAAATCCAATGTACAATGTATAATTATTATCAAGTTACAAAAAACCTCAATAAGCCTACTTCCGTTTTACAAACGACTAACCAGTTGCAAGCTTCAGATTCAGTGGATTCCTGCACTATTTTCAATAGTGGTTGGATTTTAAAAGTCATTCATTTTGGCACAATATAGCAGTGTTTTGATTTTTTCAAAGATATTGTGATTTGCTGCGGCCAAACACAATAGAATTGTAGAACAAAAGTAGGCAGGTAAACATATTTGAGAAATCACTAATATACTAATCAATGAATAAATCATGCACCAGCAATAAGAACCATTCATTATAACTTAAACTCACTTGTGCGTATTCCAGCAAATGTCTATTGTCCACCAATTTCTTCACTTCATTGTATGAAAGTACAAAATTCATACAAAAATAGTATCTTCTAAGATTATGGTAAAACCACTGCGGGCCCTATGAGGGTAGCAAGACTTTCAGACTTTAAACTATATCAAAGATATCGTCATATTCTTTGGCACATCTATTTTATAGGCTTTAAAGACATTTTACATTGCACTGTAATTACTTCTTCTTTCCAAGTTGAAGTAATTGTTACTAAGAGAAGCCTTGTAATTATAGACTAGCGTTGACAAGTGCCACTGCAATATTTGCATGATTGCTGATGGAAGACGAATATTAATGATCTTTGATATTGAGTATCCTTCTATATTTAGAAGAAGTCTGCACAGTCGTGCTCCACCTCGACAGAGCCCCCACTGGACTAGTATAAACTAGATAAAGACGGAAACGCATTCTGCTTGCTCACTACTACCTTCTTGTGTTGAAATGATATGTATCCTTTAATTTTGCCGTCATAAATCAAGTTCGCCACGATGCACTGAGTTTCGTCAGCATCTACGTCGTCGTGTCCCATCAGCTGCAAAGCCGCTTGGAAGCTTGCTATATCAATTTGATGGTTATTTTCTGCTACATAAACCTTCCTGAATAAATTCCTGTATGCATAGATCTTTAATTTTTCCACAATCAGGTATATACCAGCACTAATGAAGAAGCTCTCATATTTTTCCATTACTTGGTCTATGCCTCTAAGATCACCATTCTTTACAGCCAAAACAAGGTCCCAAAATTGCATCAACTCATACTTTTGCAGCAAATATTCAGTTGGCATGAAACCAAGTAACATTTTTACTGGCACTAAGTAAGTGAGAATAAGCCGCTTATTCTTAATGCTTCTTCGGTGGCATTTTACGAATGCGAATGACAAAAATTCGTCAGCAGTTCTGTAGTCAGAATCGAACATTGCTTTCCGTCCAACAAAGTATTTGTATGTGATTTGTTGAGCTAAAGGAAACTGATTTTTAATGGTTGAAGAATCAATCGCTCTTATCAAGGGTTTACATAGATGAAGCTTATTGATCCTGAAGTATACTTTGAGGAGTTGGTTCACTAGAGTCAACATTCCTATTCTCTTGGTTTCAGTGTCAGATGAGCGATTATCAGCAGCACATACCCTAAAGCAGGCAAGTAAGCTCTCAGCTGCTTTTTCGAGAATCTTGCCATTAGTTTGAGCTGAAAAAAAATAGATGTAATTAACATTAGATAAAGGTTTGTTCACAAGGACAAATGGTAGGAACCTGCTGTCTGCATTGAGGAGGTTATTTTAATTATGGTAGACATTAGGTATAAATTATTAATATCGCAGATCACATTGTGATCAATAACAATCTCATACACAACTGTAATTTGGAAATCTATTTAAATAAAAACTTTTACAAAAAAATCAAACCGACTTAAAAAAAAAAACTACAGTGATAAATAACTTTAATTTCGGAAGTCGGTGTCGTTGGTTCCGCATTTTCGTTTTTGACAACGACTTCCGAAATTAAACTTATTTATCACTTTGTAGTTTTTTTTTTTAAGTCGGTTGTTTTTTTTTTGTAAAAAAGTTTTTATTTTTCACTTTTTAGTTGTACCTACTCCACATAAATTCAAATAACACTAGTGCATTGAAGAATTGAAGACACCGACTAGAAGAATCATCAAAATTCACATAGAAATGCCGGAGATGCAGTACATTTATGCATATAACATCGTACATAAGAATAATTACATAATGTATTATATACTAAAACCTTCCTGAAAGTATGTAGATCACATTAGTGAAAGAATTATCAAAATTAGTTCATTAGTTTTTGAGAAAATCGCGGACATACAAACATATATACATACATACGGGACGGGTCGAATACAGAACCTCCTTTTTTGAAGTCGGTTAATTAAAAGGAGAAACTGGCTGAATTTATTCCGGGTACATCATCATCATGTAAGTCTAATATTATAATTTTTTCTTTTTAATATTCTAGAACATTTTAAAGGAATATCTATGGAGTTTCTTGCCCATTTTCCTCCATACTAGAATCAATTCTATGTTCTTGTAATTTTTTTTATATTCAAAAGCGCCTATTTGAAATAAATGATTTGACTTGGAAAAAATAATAATGAAATCTTTTATATCAGAATACGAGGGTCATTCAATAAATACTTAGCCTACAAAAAGTAAACGAAAATTTTGGAAAAGTGGCAATTTATTTTTCAACATAGTCTCCTTTTAGTTCGATACACTTAGCCCAGCGATGCTCCAACTTTTTTAACCCGTCCGAAAAATAGTTTTTGTCAAACTGCAAAATAGGCCTCCGTGGCGGCGATGACCTCCTCATTTGATCCATATCTATTCCCGGCGAGTGATTTTTTCAGATTAGGAAACAGAAAGAAGTCACAAGGGGCCAAATCTGGAGAATACGGTGGATGGGGCAGTAATTCGTAGCGTAATTCGACCAATTTGGCCATGGCAACGGCAGACGTGTGAACCGGTGCGTTGTCGTGGTGAAACAGCACTTTTTTCTTCGCCAGATGGGGTCGTTTTTTCTTTAATTCGGCGTCGAATCGGCCCAATAAATCGGCATAGTAAAGCCCTGTAATTGTTTTACCCTTCTCGAGGTAATCGATGTAGATCACACCTTGTGAATCCCAGAAAACGGTAGCCATAACTTTTCCGGCCGATTTTACAGTTTTCGCCTTCTTTGGAGCACGTTCTCCGGTTTTGATTGCTCCTTGGTCTCTGGTGTGTACCAGTGGATCCAGGTTTCATCGACGGTCACAAAACGACGCAAAAACTCCGCTGGATTCCGCTTAAACAGCGCCAAACACGTCTCCGATGTGGTCTCACGGTTGCGCTTGTTTTCTGGTGTGAGTAAACGCGGCACCCATCGCGCCGACAGCTTTCTCATGCCGAGTTCCTCGTGAAGAATATGATGCACTGTTCCTTCTGAAATGCCTACAGTCTCAGCTAGCTCCCGAACCTTCAATCGGCGATCTGCCAATACGAGATCATGGATTTTTTTAATGTTTTCCTCCGTAGCAGCTGTTTTCGGTGCACCTGGACGTGGTTCATCAAAAACCGACGTACGGCCACGTGCAAACTCGTTGAACCAATTCTTGACGTTGGCCATCGATGGAGAAGAGTCACCGTACACAGCATCCAAGCGCTCTTTTATTTCGATGCGCGTTTTCCCTTCCAAAAATAGGAATCGAATCACCGAACGATATTGCTCTTTTTCCATTTTTGTAAAACCGATCGACACGTTCGCTTCCATAAGTTGTCAAATTAAAACAAATGAAGGGATTGGAATGAAAATTTGAAAAAAGAATTAAAAAAGAATGTGCTACACTGTGGTAAAACTCTTTTGAAACTACAGCGCCCTCTGGCGATGAGGCTAGGTACTTATTGAACGCCCCTCGTATACTTGTACATATTATTATTTAAAGACTGTTGGCTTTTTAAGTAAATATTTGAATCTTTCATAAAATACATTTTTAAGTCCTGCATATCACAATCCTATTTAGTATAGATAGACAAATAATTCTTGACATAATTTAAAATATGATTTATTTGTTATCAGACAGTATTACATGCATTATAAATAGCTACAAAAACCAATTATGAAAAGTATGTGCAGAATATGTGCAAAATTCTAAGCTGTTTGGTCAAAGTTTCAAACTTACACTTTGAATTAAAAAAATGTTTGTTTTTCAAGCATTTTTTTGTTTTTAGGGTTCCATACCAAAATGGTAAAAAGGAACCCTCTCGTCTGTCACAGCTGGATATCTCAAGAATACTAATGCTATCAACTTGAAATTTGGAATAGTTTTAGATGACGTTTGCCCAACAATTTTGCAAATAAGAAAGAAATAAAAATATATGTACATTTCTTTTTTGCAACAGGGACTGAAAGGGTTCTGAAAAATTTGAAGTGGGGCTACTAGAGCATGGGCAAAAGCGCAGTTTGCACATTCTCAAACATTTTTTTTTTTAGGCCGCATACCTAGTTTTCGACTTTTGATGAAAAATACCGTTCTCCCCACCTTATCTCCATTGTTTATGTAAAGATTACAGGAAAAATAAAACAATATCTCTAAATAGCACACTTTTTCAGAAATCATCAAAAAAAATTACATTAGTTCCACTATCGGTCAAGAGATTGCGCTGGCCTAAAACTGCAATATTCTACACTGCAGCACACAGTTTTAAAATTCTCGAATATAGGCCCTGCCAATGAAAATTTAAAAACATATTATTATGATGGTACAGACTCACTCCTGACCGGTTTTTATTGTTTATTACACCTATTTACAACTTGGCTCTGAATTACACATCTCCACCCCACACAAGCATTATAGCATTATATATTAGCTACATTAATAATATTAAGAAACCTTATTAGTAAATATGCTTACCACAAGCTTCAGCCCTATATGCAATCAGTCTTAGATCTAAGCACACTGTGTACATCAAAGATAGGCCCCAGTTCACCTCCTTCTGTGCTTGCAACAGCCTCACTACACAGGCCACACAGGCACTCTGGTATTCAAAGGCCTCCATGAAGTCTTTCATGTATAATGCCTGGAAAAATACACAGTACTTTTATTATAAAAGATTAGATGTGAAAGATACAAATAGAAGATTCTTATTCAAGAACATTTAAATGAAATTGTTGAATTGCTTAACACTTTGCGGGACACTTGAACGCCCCTCAACACAATAACAATAAAACTTCAATTGTGTCTCGTTCAGTGTCCTTCAATGTGTTAAGCTGTTAACCCGGATAAAATGTAGCACAGGAACACTTTAAAAAGTTGTTTTCAAACACAGTTTTGTTTACAACCAACAATAACAGCAACAAGAATTGTCATTTAATATAGGCCCCATTCACAAAGAAAGTTACCTCTTTTGCTATTTTTGCACTGTAATTTACCAAAAATGTTTTTTGATGTTTTATTTAAGCCGGCTATATAAGTACTTACTAAATACAAGTAATAAAATTGCTGTTTAATAAAAAAATATCGAATGGTAGTAGCTGAATAAGAGCGGCTAATGATAGTCAAAGGATGTGTTATTTAAGAGGCCTGGGTCAGTGGGTCGTCTTAGGGGGCCTGTGTCCAGCAGTTGACCTCTAAGCTGATGATGATCAATAGTCTACTTACTTTTACACATAGCAGATGATTGATGATGATCTCGTCCAATGGAGCTAGACAGTTTCCTTCCACCAGAGTAGCGATATCACTCGAGCGGAGATTCCTATTTGAAACATGTTCATCACGAAGGGACAGCAGACGCGCCAGTAAATTCCCTTGAGAGGTTCTAAACATGCGTTCGACGAATTGTATGTATTGGTTGAGGCTGCCGGTAGCAGACATTTTGATGAATTATTGGGAAACTTATTTATTGATAAAGGTTCATAGCCAATGTTTGAAAATAAAACTATAAATTCTTTGAATTCTAACTAATCATTTAACAGTTTTATGACTTGTTTTCTAATAAATCTGCACAGAACTTCATTCTGCGATTTAAGTACTCTGTGAGTGTGATATAATATAATGTACTCTGTGTTCGCGATTTCCACAGAGTAGAGTACTTTTTGATAGCGATTTCTCAATTCTCATTCTGACAAACAGATGAAACAGCTGTGTGAAACAGACTATTACTTACTCTATGGAACAGACAAAATAATAGACAAATTGACAATCCTCCCATCCCAAGCAGAAACGCAGCAGACCATAGATAAAATACAACGATAACAGCCAAACAATGACTAAAGACAACAGCCAGTGCTGCCAGCTCTACCAAACTATAAATGTATTTGTATTTTTTAGTTCAAATATAAAAGCTTTTTAACCGACTTCAAAAAAGGAGGTTCTGTATTCGACCCGTATGTATGCATGTATGTATGTATGTATGTATGTATGTATGTATGTTTGTTTGTCCGCGATTTTCTCAAAAACTAATGAACCGATTTAGATAATTCTTTCACTAATGTGATCTACATACTTTCAGGAAGGTTTTAGTATATAATACATTATATAATTATTCTTATGTACGATGTTATATGCATAAATGTACTGCATCTCCGGCATTTCTATGCGAATTTTGATGATTCTTCTAGTCGGTGTCTTCAATTCCTCAATGCACTAGTGTTATTTGAATTTGTGTGGAGTAGGTACAACTAAAAAGTGAAAAATAAAAACTTTTTTACAAAAAAAACAACCGACTTCAAAAAAAACTACAAAGTGATAAATAACTTTAATTTCGGAAGTCGGTGTCAAAAAACGAAAATGCGGAACCAACGACACCTACTTCCGAAATTAAAGTTATTTATCACTTTGTAGTTTTTTTTGAAGTCGGTTGTTTTTTTTGTAAAAAAGTTTTTACTAAATGCATATGAAAATGTGTACGGTACTTTAACAAAAATCAAAATTTTTAAATTATTTGTCTGTCTGTTTGTTCCGGCTAATCCGGAGATTAGCCGGAAGAAACAGACAGACAAAAAATTTCGGTCCACTTTTACTGGCACATAGCTGTTGTAACTTAGGCTACTTTTATTTTGGAAAACGAATTAGGGTTCCATGCAAAAAAAAACCAAGAAATTCAATATGCACGCGAACAAAGTCGCGGGCACAGCTAGTCAGTCACAAAAAAAAAACCAATAGAATACAGTAAGCAATAATGCCAGAGCAGTCAGTCTTCTGTGCAGCATTAGATAAAGAATAAAAAAGTTTTAAAATCTGAAAAGCACTTACTTTTTATCCCTTCAGCACTTACTTTTTATATCTTCAGCACTTACTTTTTATCTGCATAGCTATAATTCACAACCACTCGATACGCTTCGTACCGTATCGAACATCAATCAATGTTATCGTAGAAGACCTCTTAACGCTGTTCACAAGTCTATAACCCGAAAATTTTGTCAGTTAAATCAAATAGACGACCGCTATTCTTCCGAGAGCTGTTTGCTGTCGGGGGCAAGGAAAATCAGGGCATCAAAATGTGTCATGTTCGATACGATAGCTTGTCGAATGATTGTGAATAGCTATGCAGTAGAGACCTTGTTTATATCCACACGAAAAGCAAGAAACAAGCATTTTGCAAGCAATGCTTCCGTCATTGTTGTACGAAAGTATGACAATGAGAGAAACTGCATGCGGCATGCCACACTACCAGCCTTCGGCAACACTAAATCGCTACTGTCAGTCAATAGTGTCAATGTCAATTCAATTTTCAATCTGTCACTGTCAAGTGTCAACTTTGTTATCACACGTGCGGGTCGAGCGGTACAATTGCGTATTGTAACGCTTAAATATTGATATTTCCAGTAATCATTATGGAAGAAAACGTAGCTTTAGACTCTAAGAAACAGAGAAAGTTTGTAAAATCAATTAGGGGTATCAAAAAGTTAATTAAGGTTAGTGTTTCCAAATATTTGGTCTCACTAAAGTGGGGTTATAATAACATGCCTGATGCTTTATTTATTTTTACAGAAAAATGAAGGAAAAGCCGGGCCCCAGAAGAAAGATGAAAAAACTGAGTCGAAGAAGCCGTTTAGTATGAAACTAAAAGATGGCAAAATCAATAAAAAGAAGAGGCGTAAAGAAAGAGGACTGGTGTATTTATCGCATATTCCGCATGGATTTTATGAGGTTAGTTCTGTTTTTAATAAAAACACAAAAATTAAATTCTTTTGAATAACATAACAACACGCCTTGTTTCTCCGAAGGTTTGGGCGGAGGTGTACCTACTTGTAGTAGATACACCCACATTTCGCCAGTTATGTTTAGTCCGCTATAGTAGGGGGCAAGCTTGTAGCCGGTTCTTTTGAATGTTATGTAGAATTAGTTAAATATTAAGTTTTACTTTTTTATTACATGAAAATAATATTATGCAATGTAATTTCAGCATCAAATGACCGAATACTTCAAGCAGTTTGGGGTAGTTACCAATGCTAGAGTGATCAGGTCAAAACGCACTGGCAACTCTAAAGGTTTTGCCTTTGTAGAGTTCAGGGAGCCAGCAGTAGGGCAGATTGTAGCTGAAACCATGAACAATTATCTCATGGGGAAGAGGTTGATAAAAGGTAAAGTCTTAAATCAAATACTACTGTCACATACTAATTGGAACAGTTTTTAGCTGTAACTCATGTGATCATTCTCCAATAAATACAGGGTGGCAAGGACATTGATGCACAACCTGTTATTATGGATCATTATCAGTACACTCCTGGGTATTTTTTTTTGCAATAAATAAATAATCAGCTGTTTCTTACAAAGTGCAATATCTATGTGGTCAATGATAAATAAATGATTTACTTTCTGTAAGTAGGTTTGTACAAATACTTTTACATGTCAATCATATTTTTTTAAACTAGATGAGGTCGGTGTTTCCTATCTGACTATATGATTGATGATATGATTTTGACTATGTCAAAATGTATGAAAAAAAAAACTTAACTAACAAAAATTTCAAGGCATGAAATGGGTCCAGAATAATCTGAATCCATGGTAAAGTCAATGTCCATGCTACCCTGTACATAATAATTAGATACCTGCTTATGTCTGCCTACATTCTAGTTAAAAAAAAAAAAAAAAACAATAAATAATTGATTACTAATGGAATATTTAAGGATTATAAAACTTCACATACTGTTGAGGTATTTTAAAGTCCTGTTCATTATTCTTTAGTTAGGTTCACTTTTAGCAATGCCATTAAGAAAGCAATATTTCTTTCAGCTGCTTACGTTCCTCCTGAAAAGCAAAAGCACAGGGCCTTCAGGAAGCACTGGAATAGTGTGAATAACCCTGCACATCAAATGAGATTGAAAACGAAAAAGGTATGATATATTTTAAGAAGTTAATGATTCATCATCATTCTCCTGCCCTTATCCCATTTTATTTGGGGTTGGCGCAACATGTCTGTTCCTTTCATACTTCTCTATTAGGCGTCATTTAGGTAGTCGCCCCCTTTCTAACCATATCATCATTCACACAGTCATTCCTTCATTTCTTTGGTCTTCCCCTAGACTTATAGTCAGAAGTTAAGGACTATGGTACTTGCATATAAAATTTTCTGGTTCCAATAGTTTGAAGCAAACATTTCTTGTTTCCAGGAATTCAATGCAGACAAAGATGAAAATGCTGAACTTAAAAGGGCAAGGAAACTTTTGTCTAAGTGAGTTTTTGACTTTATCATAATCCTTGTTAATTTTTAGTCAAGTCACTACTGTATTATACAGCAGTTTAGGCTAATGTTTTCTGGGTTATTAACTCATTTTATATTAATTATTTGTGTTTTTTTTCAGCTTAAATAAAAATAAGAAGAAACTTAGCGAATTAGGGGTAAATTATGATTTTGCACCAGTAGATGTGCCAGAAGCTCTGCTTAATGACATTGTAAAACAAGAAAAAGAAGATAACAAAACCGTTAAAGAAGAAAGTAAGCCTAAAAAAGCTGTAAAGGGCAAACAAGAACAAAACGAAGATAAGAAAGTAGTCAAAAATGAGGCAGCTCAGAATGTGAAGCAACAACCTAAGGAAGTAAAAGGCAAGAAGAATAATAAAAATCAAAAGGATAATAAACCAGCAGAAGTTCCCAAAAAGGGAAAACCTGCAGAAGCCAAGAAAGAAACTGCATCAAAAGTAAACAAAAAGGAAAAAATACCAGTCAAAGTAAATGAGAAACAGCAAAAAGAAAAAGAACAAAAACTGAAGAATGCTGGTGTGAAGCCTGCAGAGTTTATTAAAGTAGGAGAAGATTCTGGTGATGATGATAGTGACAGTGCTTACGAATTTGACTCAGATGGGTATGACAAGTTGTTAGAAAAAATGAGTGAAGACTCTGAGTTATCATTTTTGAGTGATGAAGATGATGAGTCTGGTGATGACGGGGAAGAAAGTGAAGATGATGAGGAAAGGTAAAAGTTTTGATCTATTTTAGTTTTCATTCATAAAATTGGAAGAAGGACATAAAGTAGTACACATGTTTGTAATGTTAGCTAATATTACAAGGCTCCACACATTTTCAGTACAGTTCAAGAGTTCAATGATTCCCATTGAAGCTTAGGCAACCATTTTTAGTTTCCTCTGTTTTTGTTGCATGCAACAAAGAAAAATAAATTGTAACCATCAGATTTCGCAACTACAGTTTATGCATGATTTTTAATTCCAGTGATGAAGAAGAGGCACCTCCAAAGAAGGTCAAAGGAAAGCCAGCTCCAAAAGTAGTACAACCAGTACAGACTAAGAAACAGGTACTGAAACCACAAACACAAAAACCTCAGGCAAAGAAGCAGGAACAAAAGAAGCCTGTTGAACCTAAAAGGAAAGCACCTCAAAGTATGTTTGAATTTTAACTCTCCTTTTACCTATTGAGTGCTTGGTTAATCAATTTAATACATCAATACTAAACACCTTTTGCTGTTTGGTAGTAAACAATTTTAATCATCTTTTAAATAAATTGCAATCTATAGTTTTGTATAATTTAGATGCATTTTTTTTCAATTTTGTAAATGTAAGAACCATGGATCCGTTTATTATGATTTTTTGATGTTGACTTGAAAGAGCATGGCAGTTGAGAATGTGTCATGCTCACTTAAATGTCTCACTGATGGTGGCGCGTGTGTTGGATCGTTCGGTTCCCTACAAAATGGTTGAGCTGGACGGTGCTGATCCACGCGTCATGTTCGTGAACATGGTCATCTCTTAACTGCCAAGGCTTATTTTTAATCTTATATTTTGAATTGTTTCTTCACTTGTTTTTTTTTTTTACATTGTTCTCACATATAGAAGCATCAAGAATAATGTACACAGGATTTTGTAATATCGTGATTTAAAAGAGTGTCCATGGAGTTTCTTGCCCGTTCTTCTCCATAGAGATCTACGTTTTGGAATGGGCAACTAACTTCAACTTTCTGACTAACTGACTGACTATTTAATTTTGACAATTCAAAAGTGCCTGTACATGGTTTAATTGAAATAAATGATTTGATTTGATTTGAATTACCGTGCCCTCAGCGTCCAGCTCGTAAATCGACAAATAAATATCTACGACACATAGGGTCAAGCTTTATAATAAAAAAAAAGAAAACGAACCCTATGTATTTTACTGTATGTGTACATAAATCATAAACAAATAACATGGGTTATCCGACGTATAAATACGGCTGAGGCGGTATGGGAAAGAAAACATTTGCAGGCCTATGTCCAGCTGTGGACTCCTAATGATGAGGCTGTTGTCCTAACTTTGTTTCAGTTAATGATAAATCGCCGAAAATCCTGTATTATTTACGTGCTATCTTTATAACTTTACAGCATTTTTATTTGTTCTGAATGTTTTGTTTCCAGAACCAGCAGTGTCACCCAAGAAAGCAAAGTTTGAGAAACAAAGTCAAAAACCCATGAAGAAACAGTTTAAGAAGAAATAGTATTTTTAATACATTATGTTTACACAAATAATCAAGGGTATCATTTATTATTTGAATGAACTATCACACTAATAATAAAAAGGCGAAAGTTTGAGTGTTTGTTACTTCTTCACGCACAAACGACTCGACCAATTTTGATAAAATTTGGCACACCAATAGTTTATAATCAGGATGAACACATAGGATACATTTTATCCCGATATTCTCACGGGATCGAAACCTGTGCAGGTGAAACCGCGAAGCGCAGCTAGTAAGACAAAATAAAACATATTCTGCAGGTACCATTTATTTATTGACTTCATTTTCCTATATTTGAAATACACAGATTAAACCAATATTGCAAAAGTCTGCCATTAGGTAAATTGTATTACATGACGTATTGATATGTGCGGCGGGGTTCACAAGACACTAATGATAGAAAAAGTTTTATACATTCAATAAAAATGTACATAGTACACAACTACAGACATAAATCTACTACTTATATAAAATGTATGGAATATTGTATACTGATGAAGTTTGATTGACTTAGTAGCAATAAGATTTGTTCAACTACAACTCTGCAATTTGCAGAAAAACACCTGCTTTGGTTTGTACTTTTCGTAAAAAAACTTTTTTCCGTCAAACAAACATCTTTTTTTAAGATTACAGCCTCACCGAAGCATTGTAGACTCCTAAGTTGCTGGAAATTAATCGTCCTCTCTTAAATACTATTTCAAAAATACGCATTTCCACTCAAACAGACTGTCCCATTTACAATCTTCGTCGTCACACTGCCTCAGCAAGGCAGTTCATAAGTTCAAGTAAAATGAACTAATACCATAATAATATTTATTTGTCTAATTTATTCTGCCTCATTCAGCTGTACTATGACTGGTCTTTCGTCTTCGTCATCAGCATCTAAACCTGTGAAATCCCATTGCAATTTGTCCGTCAAATTATCCTTGAATCTTTCGATCATCGTGAGAAGGCGACCATCGACTTTGCTCACATATGCGGTGCGGAAGAATTCTCGCAGTTTCTTGTATACCAAATTTTTGTTCATTACAATATCAGCTAGGAATTCCTCAGGCATTTCTTCAATTTGTATTTCAATTGTTCTGATAAAATGAAAGAATACGCTGCGGTATTTGTGTATAGCGTCGTCGCAGGAACACATGAGGATTACGAGGTTTTTCCAGTGCTCAAAAGCCTCGAGAGAATGTCCGATAAGGAAGCACAAGTAAGCGAATTGTAGTTCGCCTATTATGTGGAGTGGCCTGAAAATAATAAAAGTTACATTATGTAACATGTTGTTTGTCATTGTGTGTGTAGCTCACAGATTAAATTATTGTACAGCTTGTTGTCCCAAATAGGGAAAGATTGCAGTAAAAAAGGGATGAAAAGATGGTAACTCACTCATCATGCTGTGCGATCATCAGCTCCAATGAATATGATTGGTCCAAATAATGTTTAGTAATCTCTTCTGGTGTTGACCCTGGAGGAAATTTGTCGCGCGGGATTTCTGTGAACCTCATGGACATACCTGGGAATAGATTATTCAATTAATGTAATAGTATCGTTATACATTTAGGTCTAAGGCAATAAGTAGAGTGATAAGTCTATCTGTACCTTGCTTCATGCAGTATCGACGAAAGCATACTCTAAAAAACTAGCGGCTTGTACTAAAGAGTGAACAATGTCCTTAGCTAGCCTAGGCTGGCTTTCACAGGGAAGCAGATACTAAATGAGAGTTGAATAAGTAGTAGTTCTTTGTTTGATACTGTTTATGATCCATACTTAATATTATAAATGCGGAAGTGTGTCTGTCTGTGATACGTCCTCACGCTTAAACCGCTGAACCGATTTATATTAAATTTGGTATAGAGATAGTTTGAGTCCCGGGAAAGGATATAGGTTTTTTATCCCGATATTCCCACGGGATCGTAACTTATGCGGGTGAAACCGCGGGGCGCTGCTAGTATAATATATTTTTTATTCCTATACCTACTATTAATAACCTGAAGAGTTTGTTTGTTTGAACGCGTTAATCTCTAAAACCTATCTAGGGGCTGTTCATTTATTAAGTAAGACAATTTCAACCAATTTCTGCCCTCCCCCCTACGTAAGAAAAAATAAGACTTGTTTGGACCCCCTCCCCCCTCAAATCGTCTTACGTAATAAATGAACAGCCCCCTACCTAGCGGTCGGATTTGAAAAAATACATATTTTTGCATATCGACGATGAAATGACAAGAACTCCTAACTGACATTTTTTTCAATTTTACTTTTTTTACGTAGATAGACTACAAACGATTATTTAAAGTATCTACATAAAAAAAGTAAAATTGAAAAAAATGTCAGTTAGGAGTTCTTGTCATTTCATCGTCGATATGATAGCCCAATTCTTGAGGAAGGCTACACAGGCTATTTAACATCACGCTATGACCAACCAAGATCATTATGATAGAGAAACAGGAAAACCAATGAAATTTATGCAATAAATTCTCCGAATGAATTAGTTAACATTCTAATAATAACAGCAACTTGTTTGATCACTCCTAGCTAGGTATAATTAGTATATGTACTTGTTAATAATAAGTACAGTGGGTGATAGGAGTTACCTGACCCACCCTATAAACGAAGGAATTTGAACCCTCTGTCTGTAACATTAAGGGTTATTTCATTTCTATGAGTTTATCAGACTAGCGCTACTCGGTGCTTATTATTAACAAGTACATATACTAATTATACCTAACTATTATTATAGTTATGTTCATTGAACAGCAAGTTTGTTCTTAATTACTTATTATTATAGAAAAATTGTGCAATTTACTAACTTTTGTGTAATTTTGTATTGTTTTAGATAGATTTGGTAGAGAATATAATCTGTACTATTGCAGTACCTTAGCTTTTAAATTGTTTATGGGTAATTAATTACTCATTATAAGGATCAAAACATTGCATTCTGTAGTTCCTGTCTAGCTTTTAACAACTCTGCTAGCCCATTAGAGGTCATATTCTAAGTTACTGTTAGCCTCCATCATCCCACTGCTGGACAAAGGCAAAATGACCTCCAGCCAGGCCTCATTCATGACTTCCAGCTCTTTGGATCCAAGGCTAAAGTGCACCAGTGGTCGTTTGTTTTCTCCAGATCGTCCTGCCATCTTCTACGGGGTCTGCCGCGACGCCTTCTAGCTGTGTCAGGGCTCCACGTAGTGGTTATTTTGGCCCACAGCTCATTGGACATACGGCCGACGTGGCCAGCCCCGACCCACTTCAGCTTAGCGGCTTTTTGAGCAACGTCAGTAATCTGCATTTTGAAGCACAATGAGGTATTGCGAATATGGTCTGTCAATTTGACTCCAAGTATACTGCACTCCATTGCACGTTGGCAAACCTTTAGTTTGGACGATTGAATGATATCCTAAGGATGAATACCAAATTATGTGACTTATTCACATGCTGTATTAATTATATGTGTAGGTATTGTAAGCCGCAATGCACTAAGCTATTATTATTTGTTGTCACTGTGTTAAGTGGCAAATATATAATGTGTAACTTGTTTGTAGACATCTTGGGGTGACCTGTAAAGTCTACAAAACATTGAAATAAATATTTACCAGGTGCAGGTTTCAAGTGTGGCAACATAGCATCTTCTCTTTCTTCTCTTGTAATTCTTTTTGCTCTCTTAGCATCTGACTGTCCCGCAGCGGGTTCTTCTTTCTCTACTCCAGGGTCTGTAGCGGACTCTTCTGTACTGTCTTGGCTTTCCATGGAGGCTGTAGACTTAACTCCTCTTGGCCTCTCTTCATCGGTCATTGATAGAAGTTCCACTGAAGCTCTGATCATACCATTTTCTGGTGATAGCTTTGCGGCTAGTTCAGCTGTAATTTTTAAATAGAATGGTAATAATGACATGCTTAATGAGAAGATTTTCATCTATCCATGCTAATGTTATAAATGCAATAGTGATGTGTTACCTTTTCTTGCCTAAACCACTGAACTGATTGGTATGAAATTTTACAGATAGGTAGCCTGGGACTTTGAGAAAGATATCTAATCTGCATTCGCGATTTATTTGCCAAAAATGTAAACAAATATGAGTTTATGGAAAAATACAAGTTCAAACATTTTTATTACCTTTTTAATAGTCCTAGTCACTCTGAAATCAACTTAATTACCATTAAAATAAAGTTGATATTTTTTTAACTTGAAATAATATTAATTTGAAACATGTTTGAATATACTTTAGCCACTGTAGGCCTGTATTTGTATTGTAAAATGATGAAATTCAAATATATGCAGCCAAAGTTGCAGACAACAGATAGTTTTAAATGAATGTTAACCTATTATGAGGCAAAAAAGGTATGTAAAGATTGTAGCAGTTGGCATTCTGTAGTTTCTGCCTACCCCATAGGAAAAAGGCGTCAATTTATGTATATATACTACTTGCAGCGCCCCGCGGTTTCACCCGCATAATTTTCGATCTCGTGGGAATATCGGGATAAAAAGTATCCTATGTGCTAATCCTGGTTATAAACTATCTGTGTGCCAAATTTCATCCAAATCCATTCAGCGGTTTGTGTGTGAAGAAGTAACAAACATACATACATACAAACACTCACAAACTTTCGCCTTTATAATATTAGTGTGATTATAGCAGTATCAGTAATGTTAAATAGTATGAAATATATCCTTTTAACATGTTCAATAAAGTATTTCTTATTGTATTTAGGTTTGGTTTATTTATTTTTATAAAGAAATTGCATTGGCATAGAAACATAAATTTTTGCACAAACAGTTACATTATAATTTTATAACTAACCTGGTATTTGAGAAGTAAGTAGTTTCCATTTCTGCCATATCTCGTAAGGGTATGGTGCGAGATGCCGGTCTAAATTAAAAAGGTTGTCTTTGAGGCGTTGAATGCTCTCTTCTGTAATCTCATCTTTGCTCATATCCTCTGTATTTTTGTCCCACATTTTGACTAGAAACTCCTTTTTATGGAAGTAATGCATGAAGCCTGATCTGGAAATATTTTAGGAAGATAATGTCAGTTCTGTAGGTATCTGTATCCCCGTGTAGGTGCCCGTATTATAGAACCTCACTCAAGGCTCAAGCATTATTTAAAAATTAGTTTCAATTGAATGACTTGGAAGCTAATTTTCAAGTAATTCTTGAGCCTTGAAAGATTGTTCTGTATTAGGAGTCTAAATAAGATATCATGAGTGCTTTGAATTCATATAAGGACATTGTGCAAACTTATTCCAACATCACATTTCACAATATTGGTAAATGTGAAAAATATCAGTTTGAAATATTTTGTATTGCCTCATGTCACATGGCAGAATTTTTCAAATGTTCTTGCATGTATAGAACTACTCTCTTTTTTTACCTTCTTCAACTGAGGTGGATGGATGAAACCGTGAACATCTCCTCCAATCTATATTTAAACCTATTCCAAGATAGGCATTAGCCTCATGAGGTAATATAAAATTCTTATAAGGATCATAATGATCTGAATGAGGTATTTGTTGACCTTGAAAGATTGCACATGTGCATTTATTTTATACTCACAAGCCAATGCATGGTTTACCTAGCCGTGATTAAATTCTCTAATCATGGGTTCAAACACAATGATTTAAACAAATTGTGTATATTGTGGTATAGATCTGTGTACAACATGTAAATTGTTTACTATAGTACTGAACATCATGCTTTACTTGTTAAGCGTTATTAGATGAAGCACCTACCTTGGCGAGACGTCTCCGGTTCCTTTGCTCACTCCAGAGAAATGAATATAGTGTAGTCCAGGCGGTATCATCTTTATTCCGCGAAAATCCTCTTCTGTATTCCAACATTGCATATCAATGCCAAATTGTGTCTCTTGAGGTACTCCGAGGAAAACAAACGTTCCTCCTTCAACCAAAAGCTTTTTCGCTGTTTCTTGATCCATTTTGTACTGTTAACCCGACGTAAATCAATAAAATGTGATAAAAATATAACTAATCAATATGTTTACATCCGGGAAGTGTCAATTTGTTTGACATTTGTCGTACTCCAGGATGAAATGTGAGGTCGTTGAACAATGCTTAATTTTATGTAGATTCTTTTATAATATTCTTACGACATAGGTCTAATTGTGAACATTGTTTAAATGCAAATGATTAAAATTTAAATATACAAACTATCTTTACTTTTGTTAGGCATTTGAAGGATTGCAAATAAAAAGTTTTTTCAACGGAAGTTGACCAGACTCAAAATGATTCTGGAACGCAGCCTGCATTGGTGAGAACAAAACGCGGGATTTAAAATTATTTTACGATTTTCAACAAAATAATTACCATCATCATCTTCCTGCTCTTGCCTCATTTTACTTGGGGTCGGCGAAACACGTTTTTTTTCCATTCTTCCCTGTCAACCGCCTATCAACGCTATCAACTACTACTACGACGACTAGAATCAATTGTTTTTACTATAATTTTTGACGTTCAAAAGTGCCTAATTGAAATAAATGATTTGACTTTGACTTTGACTTTATCAGAACAATGATCATAATTTTCAAAAATCAAAATTAGTAGATAATGACGACATGACGAGAATATTGAATAGTCTTAGTCTGCTTTCAAGTATCTTGATTTGACTCGCGGGATCCTCATCATGTAGGGACGAAGGTATTAGGTCTACCTAATTAGTCGTTGACACGGAAGCATTATACCTACTATGTACATTTTATGTATACCAAGGTCGTAGACCACAACGTCGAGTTGTGATCTCGCCGATCAAGAATCTTGACTGATATTCGAACAGTACCTAGTTCTTTCCGGTCTTCCTTGCGGTCTACGTAGGCAGGGCAAGTACAGCACACGTGGAATGGAAATGTTACTTATCTACTACTACACTATAACAGTGCTACTACCGCTACTAAGTGATAGAGTAGACTAAATAAAAAACCAAGACAGAGGGCTAGCAACAGTAAAGTGAAGCCGGTTACTTAAACATGTGTGCACTTAGTGAGGCGTAGTTTGATTGTAAATGTGTGCGTGTGAGCGTGTATGCACAGAGTGGAGGTGTAGTTTTGGTATGCTTCACTGTATTGTTCGCAGCGCTGTCTTGACTTTTTTATTTGGTCTGAGCTTAAGACGTGAGGAACCATTTTATTTCAATCGATGTTATAACATGAACGATAAGCACAATAGTGCTGTTTATTTCAGTCAGCAGATGAAAGTTAAATAAATGTTTTAAGAAAAACATGTTGTTTTTAGGGTTCCGTACCTCAAAAGGAAAAAAATGGAACCCTTATAGGCTCACTTTGTTGTCCGTCAGTCTGTCTGTCAAGACTCGGCGGGAACGCGTGGAGGTATCGAGTTTAAATTAAAATCATTTATACTCAGGTCTACCAGTCTCTTGTTTTATATAATTTTCTTATATTCCTGCAAACTTGCACAGTAGGTAGCAACTGTACAAGTGATCAGTCGAGTAGTTAGCTACGTAGGTACTAGGTATATATTATTATACTAATATCTACTGGACTGCACAAGGTAACTAGGTAGGTACTAGGTACCCATTTCCACTTATACGACCTGCCAAGTATATGACATACGCACGGCTACTTTGCATTCACCTTTAGCTATAGGCACTTATAAGGTAGGTATATCCTCTATGAACCGATATTAAAAATCCGCTAAGGGCTCATACATACGAAACTACGTACTAAAATTGTGCCGATCCCAAAGAGGTTTGTTTTCCACTTGTGATTTCGTCAGACGAGCGAGCACACTCGTTCGAATAGTTTGCGTTCGTTGAAAAATTCCCACCGAAATTTTAGTCTGAATTTTTTTTCGAGTTCTCTCGTCGAGAGGTTAACACAGAAAGCTAGATGTCGAGCATTACGCAGCACCTGCATTTTTGTTTTAGTACTGATTTTTTTTGACTAATTATTTTCAACAGGTGACGAATTCAGCGTCTCGAGCACCACTAGCGGCGGCGAGACGGAGCGGCAATCAGAAAAGCGCTTTAGTTTAGCTGTCGCTTGCAATTAGTGGATTTTATGTACTCGTACCTACCAGACTATCCCACTACTTACCTATAGTGAATTTTGGCTTTATTTCGCGGTTTTAATTATCGTCGTATCTGTCTTCTAATTGGAAATGTTTTGTTTTTCCAGGCACTGAAAAGAATGGAAGACATCGTATCATTAAAAAAGCTGCAAAATCAAAGACAAAGAACAGGGGATGCCAAACGCTGAATGTAGTTTTGTGGCGTACCTAACTATCCACCTTGGTAGTCCTCTATTTTCCTAAACGTAGGTACTATAATAGATGGCTCCAAGCTTTACGCTTTTCATTGCTAGCATGTCGGCAATGTTTGAGTGGCGTTAGTTCCGTGGTGTCTGCCCGTCAATCGGTCTGTGATGAATGTTGAAGTGAAGCAATGCCAAACATTTTCACATGTCGATGCTTATTCATGTTTTTTTTATAATGGTATTTTTTAAATTGCCTTTACACACGCATATAGGTAATTTGTGCAAATATTCACAAATTCATGACCTAAAATGATGAAACAAAGAGCATACAATTATGGATATGAAAGCCGTTATTCTCCGTGGTATACATTCAAGTTCCCTTTTAATTATTAATGAAAATTGTGGATAGGGTTTACACATGCATTGTGACGTTGACGAAGATAGACCTACTGGCAGTTCTTTTCTTCATCGGGCTTCCATACTATATATAAAGTGGGTGAAAATGGAGCGTAGAATTACTTTAACCAAAAATAATGTTAGCAAAAAGCTGGCAATCGGTACGATGTAGGTAATCGAATTACAAGCCGTCTTTTTACACTACAGGGTCTCGATATTTCCGATTTTTGATAACGCTGACGAATAGAGACCCAAAGACTCGTATACACCTGGGAAATTAGGATGTAAATTTCCATTCGCTCGCTCCCGCGGACCTATATTCACGGATTCTTTGTTTTCATCGGAAATTTAAGGATACGAAGTCTCGGGGGCCCTTCCGCGCGTAGACAGCAGGATTGGGCCTCGAGGGATAATGGAAACTGGAAAAAAAACATAGGTACATCGGTGCCAAGTATGTAAGTACCTAAATATCGCACCTTGCTTCCGTTGTGTGTATAAATATGTAGTATCATTAGCGTAAATTGAAAACAAGTCTGTTACATTCAATTGGAACGAATCGTCAGGAGTTGTTAAATTGTGCTGTAGGCTTTTCTATGTCAATGGACTCAGTAAATTACTTGTCTCTTATGTAGGATACCCGCCTAACAATAATTAATCTTCCTTTCAATTTTAAAACTCACTTTTTATTGTCAACCATTAACCCCACTCTTACGTTGATCGATTTGAAATCAATTAAGTACCTACTTATAATTTTAAAAGCACAAATTACCAGATTCCAGAGTCTACACCTAGGTACATAGTTTTATTTTACAACAAATTTCCTCCCAGCCACTTTCAGAATATCAGCACTTGCAATGCAAAACTCTCTAATGTTGTTCGATACGAAATCAATTATCATTTTAAAAGCGCAGAAATTACCAGTCTCCATCTCCAAAGTATTTACTTTCATTTTTTTTACCACAATTTTCCGCTCAGCCACTTTCGATACACCTGCAAGAGTTAGGTACTTACCAACTACATCTATCTAAACATACGACGCTGTAATAACTTAGTAACCTGTACATTAATGTACATCGACAGCACGTCTCGGAACCACTCTGGAGACATGAACACTATTAAAAGTTCGCCTAACTCCGCGAGAGTAGCGACGCAACTAGTTTATGTTAGAGACCTATCTAAACACCAAATAGCCTTGGAGATGTAATTCTTATGGGGAAGGTACAATGGAAGTAAGTTTGATAGTTCGAACAAAGAAAGAAATCTCGGGAGAGATGATTGAAATAGATGATAGTACTTAGATGGTAGGTAGGTACTTATAGTCATTATTGTTATTTTAAGTTAATATGACTATTATTTTGCGATGATTATTTTAATGTATCCTCCGGTATGTATTGAACGGCTGATTCCATAACTTCATAATCAGTCTATATTGTTCCTACTGTTGGGACACAGGCCTCCTCTCTTCGAGAGGGAGTGAGCTATAATCTACCACGCGGGCCCAGTACGGGTTGGTAGATGTCACATGTCTACGAATTTTTGGTTCTAGGACATGCCGGTTTCCTCACGATGTTTTCCTTTACCGTTTTGAGAGCAGTGGTGATGAAAATAATTTACACAAAGTAAAGCGCCTGTGCCTCTCACTGAGAGGAGGCCTGTGTCCCAGCAGTGAGAACATTATAGGCTGATTATGTACGTATGTGTAAAAGCCTGTCTGGGTTCGAACCTAAGACCTACAACTCGTAAGTCGCGGCCATTACCATTGGGCCACCACTGCTCTCTTCCATAACTTAACAATACGAATTTAAATTATAATTCCCATGAGTATAATTACGTAGTAAAGAAAGACAATTAAGGATAAATATAACCCTATCTTTGCGGTCGACCCTATCTGTGCGCCGTCGGATAATAAGAATAATTTATTTGCAGATAATACAGGTGTAACCAGTTGTATGAATTGGTGGTTTATGTACAGACTACAGTCCATAGTTTGCCTGTTTAGGGCAAGCAAATTAATTTTATATTAATAATACTTAGGTACTTATTTTAGTAAAATATTGTAATATGTTTAAATATAAATTACAAGACACACACTATCAAAAGATATCTAGCTGTTGTCTGAGCTTGTGGTTCTGAACCTTAATAAAACAAAATAGCAATAAATATTGACTGTACAACATTTTAAAACAAATACAAAACGTTCACAGTCTGATCACAGTCTCAATCTGTCAAAAATACCTCTAATTTCCCTACATTTCTGACAAGTTTTGACATTTGTGTGTCGCCGAGATAAGACTGCGACTAGATTTTGAACGTTTTAAATTACGAGAATTGACCTTCTGATCACCTGACCAGCTGGCCCATTTCGATATAAAAAAATGGAGCCAGTATGTCATTGATTGCATCCTAAGATAAGAAAACATTATATTTATGCTGCTAACACAAGCATAGTAAAAAGCGGTTTTCGTTTTTCGCTACGCGCCGAGCTACGGCGTAGCTCGCACCGTGTAGTGCTACGATCACATGATTCTTCGCGCCTTAGCAGCTTAAATAGAATGTTTTCATTTTAATTTTTTTTATTGCCCGATGGATCAATTCTTTCGATCGATTTCCTGAATACTTCCGTGATGTCCAAGATTTCGAAGACGTATTTTTTTAAGATTTTTACGTACATATTTAATTGTTTTTCTATGACGTATTTTATAAGTGTACCTACATAAGCAGAAACACCCTTTATTTATATTTAAAACTTTTACCTGTCACAGTTAGGTAGAACATAACCGCGAAACTCTCGTATATTCTAATAAACAAGCAACACTCTTAACTTCTTTTGAAACAACTATATTTTACTTAACGTAGGTACGCAATAAGCACAAGTTCTGTGATGTATGAACAATATGTACCTACTGAAAGTTGAAAGGGTAGTTACAATCCTGACAATCTAAGAAATCGGATTTGACAGCTATCAAAATACTTTCTGTATTGCTGGGAAAACAATCGGTTGCTTTAAAAAACGATTCTCAAAACATATCGATTTATCATACTTAGAGTTTTTAATCGACAATATAACACACATTAAATGCTGGCTTCATTTTTTTATACCGAAATGGGTCAGCTGGTCAGGTGATCAGAAGGTCAATTATCGTAAAAACGTTCGAAATCTAGTCGCAGTCTTATCTCGGCGACAAACAAATGTCAAAACTTGTCAGAAGAACCGAATACGGTTCATCATTTTCGGAGCTATGACGTTTCATACAGATAGACATTTTTGCTGCAAGAGGGATCAAATTCAAGACACATTCAACGCTACAAAGTTCTTTTATGGCGTGACTAAAATCGGAACTAACGCCGCCATCTTGTTTTGTCAATACAATTTCACAAATGTTTACAAACAGCGCCCCCCTGTCAATGTCATTCAGGCGTCAAAAGATCGTTTTAGCACTCTAGGTAGTACTATCGTTACATACCTACAAGCAGAGTTTACACGATCATTAACTACAGTAAGCAACTAACAAAATACTAGTCAGAACTTCAACAACTGGGCCACTGACCGTGCCGCTTTCAAAGCGGTTAACGTAATAAACGTGAGTTGGACCTTTAGTTAAATTGCTTTATTAATTTATTAGAACAGCTTTCGTGATTGACCACTGTAGTTAGATTTCCACGAGAGAAGTGCTTTTGAACTGCATCTACGAGTATACCTACCTGACACGTTTGACGTTCGAAAACTGCTGATTCTCAGCCTAATTTGAATAAATGACTTGATTTTTTTGACACACATTAAGTATAATTTTTATAACAATTTGTTACAGAAATGTCTGATTGCTTTAACTAATATGGTTTTGCCTCCACTTTGAAGCTTAGTAAGCCATGCTAAGTACTTATTTACGGAACGTTTTATTACACATTTTTTAAAGCGTATTTTTGATATCGTTGTTTGATCAAAGAATTTTAAAATCGTTCGTTTATATTCAAGTAGGTATTGGTATATTTACTTAACAACATTGTTAATCCTGGCGAAACAGCTAAATAAAACCAATAAGCAGAGTTAATTAATTTCCAATTATTAGACAGTTGCTATTCGTTGTACGACCAGCATGTCGATTCTGTAAAAATCTCACCGTGAAAACATGCGTGGAGTGAGCTGTCAGTGTCATCCCACTGATGCTAGGGATTGACCAAGCAAACATTTATAATCATAATCGAGATTTTAATCATATTTTTTATGTTAATTCTATTGAAAATTTTATATAATTTCAAAGCTAGTATTTTAGTGATCAAAACATTAATATTTTGTGGGGTTTTAAAATTAAATAGCAAAACAGAATCTTAGTCAGAAACTCAATGTTGTTTTTTTATATATTTTTTTCCCTAGACTAGTCCTTATAATTATGGCCTGAGGCGCGAGCGCGTCACGCACGAATAGTAAATAAAATAAAACATTCACGTTTAAGACAGCTAGACTACTGAAAATACGCATCGACATTATTTGTTTGTTATTATGAGCGATTGTAGATCAAGTCTAGAAAAGACTGCGACGATGTTCAGCGTTGGTAACCCAATCTATTCTATTAGAAGAGATAATTGTGTTAAGTTATCGAGTGCTAACGGCGTGGCTGGCTGACGGACCATAGAATTTAATCCCACATAGTTTGAGTGGCGCGATCACTTTACCCGATTCACGACATTAAATGTCGGGTTATGGGTTTACTTTTTGGGGTCACATAGAAAATTTAAAAAAGCTTTGCTTACTGTAGGTATCGTGTGATATATCAAATGAAAAGGCTTGTCGTGAGGGTCATAAATATATTTTTATAATAACAAAAAAAAGTTAAGCAAATCTCTATTGAGAGATTTGCCCAAATGTAAGTGTGTACCTACGCAGTACGAGTATATTGATACTGCGTAGGTACATACCTACTTACATTTGGTCATAGGTAGTCAAAACATGTTCGGGATGTTGTATTCAATTTAAAGTTGGTATTTTTTAAAAGTTATGCTTAAAACAGTTGTTATAAAAATAAGATTTTTGGCATTTTCAATCTCAAGTAGCAGCCAAGGGGTTAATTGCAGACTTTCGCTGTAATAGTAAGAAATGCTCAAGATGTTATTCCCCATAAGAAAACAGTACTTTTCTTTTCTGGTCGGCACTTTAATTTATGGGTACGTTATGAACTTATGAATGATGAGTTTATGAAATACAAACATATTTGCAGTTGATCAAATTAATTATGTGCATTTTGCATGCGTAAATATTCAACCCAACTACGGAACCTTTCAATGTGCCGACTGTGCGAGGTCCGATATAAACATGGTCAGTTTTTTAAATTTCTTTGGTAACCTAAGTACCACAAAAAAAAACAATTTATTACTCAAGTAAACTAATAGAAACAAAAACTAACAAGCTCATACAACTAACAAAACATATTGAAATGTAAAGTGATTGCGGAATACCCAATTTATACAATTAATAATCATCATTCCCTATCTTTTGCTAAGCCTACCTAAAAAAATGTATACTGGGCATTCTGTAGCAAACTATTAGAAAGTATCAAAAATAAATAATTGTACAATAAATTAAAAAAAATTAAGCGGCGAGCGCATTCCGAAGATAAATATTCAAATATAGAAACAATTCGGCGCGAAGTTCAATAAATGACTATGGTCAAAGGTCCTCCTCAGGTATTGACTCAGTTTCAATATAATGTCCAAAAAACTATTAAAATTACATTAAAAAGCATAAGTCATTATTATTAACAATGCTTATTGTTTTTAATGTTTAAAATAATTTTATTTCAATTTCCGAGTATCGATTTCCGATATTCGACATATTAATTACCCGAGTCAATCGAAATAAAAAAAAAATCGTTTAGCATTATCGCTTTCGCACATCATTACGATAAAAAAAACAATAATGGACGGCGATTTTGAACACAAATTGAGTAGTGGTAATGAATAATAAGTGTTATTGGACCTGTGTTTTTAATATTACGTTAAGATTTGGGCATTTTCGTGTCGTTCATAATATTTTCAATAATATTTGTCTCATTTTAAATCTTATCTACATGTGTGTGTGTGAAATTTGTGAAAAGTAAAAATGTAAACACGCACGATTGGCGCGAAACTTCGACATTAGATATCAAAAAAATTCATTACCACTACTTATTTAACTTGGACAATGGATGAATTCGTCAAATAAAATTAAATGATGTATTATTCACTCCCCATGTGGTGGAGTTTGAATGTTCGAAGTCCCCAAATTTTATGTTTTTTAGCCTCGACCTGTTAGATGATTTGCGTCTAACGCGCATGCGCGGCGTGACTTACGGCGTGAGTCTCACGCCGCGCATGCGCGTGAATTCTGGCTCGTTCCGAATTAAGCCATCATCACCGACAGCGCTCACTTGGATATTAAAAAAAATTAGTTTGATACCTAACGCGCATGCGCGGCGGGAGTTATGGCTCGGCACAGCGCTCACATAAGTAATTAGCGTTCCGATTTAGATAAATCACTATTATGGCAGCTAAACTATATTCACTTGAATAGGTACTAATGGTTGGATGGTTGGATTATAGTATTTATTTGTGTATGCACCACGAATTTCTTCATCTTTGTTAAGGTGGCGACTGTACTGGCGGAAGCACGATTTAAAAAATGCCACGTTAGTTTAAAGGCAATATATTATGATGCGACACAAAACAAAACAGCACAACAGGCTGTCATTCATTTGTGACAGCGCCCGCGGTGATAATTATTAATTTAGGGCATGGTCGCCGTTATCGGAAGATGGCGCATGCCATGACGTCATCTATGTCGACTTACGGGACATCGTTATCGCGCTCACGCTAATTCGGAAAAAGGGCCCTAATTCAATATGACCCACTTAATGATTCTTTACTTCGAAACCACATCAATTCCTTACCTATGTAATCACGACATATCTGCTATTTACGTATTCTCTATGACACAATTTAATGAACGAAACCGGTTTGAACTGTCAAAATACCACGTTTGACAACCGTACGGCGTGGTAAGATTATGCGGGGAATAATAGGTAATTTATACCATACAGAATAATTGAGGTCAAAGTGTAAGCAAGCTGTAAACGATTACAGTGCAATTCGGAATGTAGTAATTCTTGGAAGTGAATTACGAGTTCACTTCCAAGAATCTCGTAACCCATAGCAACATCACTTCGGCGTAGGGTTGCCACCAACCACTTCTTCATTTAAGAGTTACTAGCATAAAAAATACGGGTCTTAGTTATTTTTACGGGAGACACTGATTGCGAGCTGAGCGAGTGTCGATTGAACCGTTGAATTTTGTAATATTATTTGATTAATGTTCTTTTAATAGTGGCATCGGCGAGTTACCTAAGTAGGTATCTATTTACAATAATATATTTGCACGCGTAGAGGGGTCTGTGGCTAAATAATAACAGCCGCACAGATCGAACAATCAGGTTAAGCTACGCTTGCCGCGGTTGGTCTGAGGATGGGTGACCATCTTTACATACTGAGACCCCTCCGTGCCTCGGAAAGCACGTTAAGCCGTTGGTCCCGGCTGTCATTCGTGGATCTTTGACAGTCGTTACGGGTAGTCAGAAGCCCGAAAGTCTGACAACCAGTCTTACCAAGGGGTATCGTATTACCCAGTAACTGGGTTGTGGAGGTCAGATAGGCAGTCGCTCCATGTAAAATACTGGTATTCAGCTGCATCCGGTTAGACTGGAAGCCGACCCCAACATTGTTGGGACGCCTTACAAGTTAAATAAGTAAGAACAAATCTCCAATGTGGTAATGACAGTGACTAACGCGCAAGCGCAGCGTGATCTTATCACTTCACCCCCGATTCACGCCATTAAATGTCATGGGTCGCGTGAAGTGATCACTTCACCTGATTCACGCCATTAAATGTCATGGGTCGCGTGAAGTGATCACGCCGCGCTTGCGCGTTAGTCACTGTCATTATCACATTGGAGATTTGTTCTTACTTATTTGACTTGTAAGGCGTCCCAACAATGTTGGGGTCGGCTTCCAGTCTAACTAGTAACTAGTTCTAGTGAAGTGATCACGCCACACAAACTACGTGGGGTTAAAGTCTAACCATGGTCCGTCACGCGTCAGCAAGGCACACCGTTAGCACTCGGTGACTTGACACACTAGGCTATCTCTTCTAATTGAATAGATTAGCGTTGTTAGTCTTTACTAGACTCGATCTACCATCGCTCAAACTAACAAACAATGTCGATGCGTATTTTCATTAGTCTAGCTGTCT
Source organism: Hydraecia micacea (assembly GCA_914767645.1). Classification (NCBI taxonomy): domain Eukaryota; kingdom Metazoa; phylum Arthropoda; class Insecta; order Lepidoptera; family Noctuidae; genus Hydraecia; species Hydraecia micacea. The sequence goes on along the minus strand of OU611783.1, from coordinate 11,204,476 downwards.
TAAACGTGAATCCATTTTCGTAATTTTTTAGTTTGGTACTATGTTGTTATTAAAAAAAATCATATTTTATTTTTGTCTATTGCTGACAAGTGTAACTATCATAGGAGTGGGAGAATCGTAGCGGTGGTTGGCTTTTTCTACTTTACCAAACTGATTTATAAATTAAACTTGAACCTTAAAAGTCTTATACTGAAAAAATACGTTTTTGGACTTAACAGGTTTCTCCCAGACACCACAGATTTTATTTACTGTTAGTGCGTGACGCGCTCACGCCTCAGGCTATATTGACTAGTCAGTCTAGGAAAAAAATTAAAAAAAAAAAACATTAAGTTTCTGTGCTGCTATTTTATTTAAAACCCCCATGAAATAATAGTGTTTTGACAACTAAAATACTAGCTTTGAAATTATATAAAATTTTCAATAGAATTAACATAAAAAATATTATTAAAATCTCGATTATGATTATAAATGTTTGCTTGGTCAATCCCTAGTATCAGGTGGAATGACACTGACAGCTCACTCCACGCTCACTTCGCCTAAGTTTTCACGGCGAGATGGTTACAGAATCGCAGTGCTGCATGTCGATTCTGTAAAAATCTCACCGTGAAAACTTGCGTGGAGTGAGCTGTCAATGTCATCCCACTGATGCTAGGGATTGACCAAGCAAACATTTATAATTATAATCGAGATTTTAATCATATTTTTTATGTTAATTCTATTGAAAATTTTATATAATTTCAAAGCTAGTATTTTAGTGATCAAAACATTAATATTTTGTGGGGTTTTAAAATAAAATAGCAAAACAGAATCTTAGTCAGAAACTCAATGTTGTTTTTTTATATATTTTTTTCCCTAGACTAGTCCTTATAATTATGGCCTGAGGCGCGAGCGCGTCACGCACGAACAGTAAATAAAATAAAACATTCACGTTTAAAACAGCTAGACTGATGAAAATACGCATCGACATTATTTGTTTGTTATTATGAGCGATTGTAGATCAAGTCTAGAAAAGACTGCGACGATGTTCAGCGTTGGTAACCCAATCTATTCTATTAGAAGAGATAATTGTGTTAAGTTATCGAGTGCTAACGGCGTGCCTGGCTGACGGACCATAGAATTTAATCCCACATGGTTTGAGTGGCGCGATCACTTCACCCGATTCACGACATTAAATGTCGGGTTATGGGTTTACTTTTTGGGGTCACGTAGAAAATTTAAAAAAGCTTTGCTTACTGTAGGTACCGTGTGATATATCAAATGAAAAGGCTTGTCGTGAGGGTCATAAATATATTTTTATAATAACAAAAAAAAGTTAAGCAAATCTCTATTGAGAGATTTGCTTAACTTTTTTATGACCAAATGTAAGTATGTACCTACGCAGCAGTGGCGAAGGGTGAATTTATGACAGAGGTAGGCCAGGGCAAAAAAAAATACCAAAAGAAAATTACAATGATGAATTGACTATAGAGTGGTTATGTTCTGAATTTTCGAAGGGAAGCCGGCGGGAATCGAGTTGTATGGTACCTTCGCCACTGCTACGCAGTATATTGATACTGCGTACATACCTACTTACATTTGGTCATAGGTAGTCAAAACATGTTCGGGATGTTATATTCAATTTAAAGTTGGTATTTTTTAAAAGTTATGCTTAAAACAGTTGTTATAAAAATAAGATTTTTGGCATTTTCAATCTCAAGTAGCAGCCAAGGGGTTAATTGCAGACTTTCGCTGTAATAGTAAGAAATGCTCAAGATGTTATTCCCCATAAGAAAACAGTACTTTTCTTTTCTGGTCGGCACTTTAATTTATGGGTACGTTATGAATTTATGAATGATGAGTTTATGCAATACAAACATATTTGCAGTTGATCAAATTAATTATGTGCATTTTGCATGCGTAAATATTCAACCCAACTACGGAACCTTTCAATGTGGTCCGATATAAACATGGTCAGTTTTTTAAATTTCTTTGGTAACCTACCACAAAAAAAAAAAACTATTTATTACTCAAGTGAACTAATAGAAACAAAAACTAACTAGCTCATACAACTAACAAAACATATTGAAATGTAAAGTGATTGCGGAATACCCAATTTATACAATTAATAATCATCATTCCCTATCTTTTGCTAAGCCTACCTAAAAAAATGTATACTGGGCATTCTGTAGCAAACTATTAGAAAGTATCAAAAATAAATAATTGTACAATAAATAAAAAAAAATTAAGCGGCGAGCGCATTCCGAAGATAAATATTCAAATATAGAAACAATTCGGCGCGAAGTTCAATAAATGACTATTATGGTCAAAGGTCCTCAGGTATTGACTCAGTTTCAATATAATGTCCAAAAAACTATTAAAATTACATTAAAAAGCATAAGTCATTATTATTAACAATGCTTATTGTTTTTAATGTTTAAAATAATTTTATTTCAATTTCCGAGTATCGATTTCCGATATTCGACATATTAATTACCCGAGTCAATCGAAATAAAAAAAAAATCGTTTAGCATTATCGCTTTCGCACATCATTACGATAAAAAAAACAATAATGGACGGCGATTTTGAACACAAATTGAGTAGTGGTAATGAATAATAAGTGTTATTGGACCTGTGTTTTAATATTACGTTAAGATTTGGGCATTTTCGTGTCGTTCATAATATTTTCAATAATATTTGTCTCATTTTAAATCTTATCTACATGTGTGTGTGTGAAATTTGTGAAAAGTAAAAATGTAAACACGCACGATTGGCGCGAAACTTCGACATTAGATATCAAAAAAATTCATTACCACTACTTATTTAACTTGGACAATGGATGAACTCGTCAAATAATTAAATGATGTATTATTCACTCCCCATGTGGTGGAGTTTGAATGTTCGAAGTCCCCAAATTTTATGTTTTTTAGCCTCGACCTGTTAGATGATTTGCGTCTAGCGCGCATGCGCGGCGTGACTCACGGCGTGAGTCTCACGCCGCGCATGCGCGTGAATTATGGCTCGTTCCGAATTAAGCCATCATCACCCACAGCGCTCACTTGGATATTAAAAAAAAATTGTTTGATACCTAACGCGCATGCGCGGCGGGAGTTATGGCTCGGCACAGCGCTCACATAACATAAGTAATTAGCGTTCCGATTTAGATAAATCACTATTATGGCAGCTAAACTATATTCACTTGAATAGGTACTAATGGTTGGATTGGTTGGTTGTATTTATTTGTGTATACACCACGAATTTCTTCTTCTTTGTTAAGGTGGCGACTGTACTGGCGGAAGCACAATTTCAAAAATGCCACGTTAGTTTAAAGACAATATATTATGATGCGACTCAAAACAAAACAGCACAACAGGCTGTCATTCATTTGTGACAGCGCCCGCGGTGATAATTATTAATTTAGGGCATGGTCGCCGTTATCGGAAGATGGCGCATGCCATGACGTCATCTATGTCGACTTACGGGACATCGTTATCGCGCTCACGCTAATTCGGAAAAAGGGCCCTAATTCAATATGACCCACTTAATGATTCTTTACTTCGAAACCACATCAATTCCTTACCTATATAATCAATACATATCTGCTATTTACGTATTCTCTATGACACAATTTAATGAACGAAACCGGTTTGAACTGTCAAAATACCACGCTTGACAACCGTACGGCGTGGTAAGATTATGCGGGGAATAATAGGTAATTTATACCGTACAGAATAATTGGGGTCAAAGTGTAAGCAAGCTGTAAACGATTACAGTGCAATTCGGAATGTAGTTACGAGATTCTTGGAAGTGAATTACGAATTCACTTCCAAGAATCTCGTAACCATAGCAACATCACTTCGGCGTAGGGTTGCCACCAACCACTTCTTCATTTAAGGGTTACTAGCATAAAAAATACGGGTCTTAGTTATTTTTACGGGAGACACTCTGATTGCGAGCTGAGCGAGTGTCGATTGAACCGTTGAATTTTGTAATATTATTTGATTAATGTTCTTTTAATAGTGGCATCGGCGAGTTACCTAAGTAGGTATCTATTTACAATAATATATTTGCACGCGTAGAGGGGTCTGTGGCTAAATAATAACAGCCGCACAGATCGATCAATCAGGTTAAGCTACGCTTGCCGCGGTTGGTCTGAGGATGGGTGACCATCTTTACATACTGAGACCCCTCCGTGCCTCGGAAAGCACCTTAAGCCGTTGGTCCCGGCTGTCATTCGTGGATCTTTGACAGTCGTTACGGGTAGTCAGAAGCCCGAAAGTCTGACAACCAGTCTTACCAAGGGGTATCGTATTACCCAGTAACTGGGTTGTGGAGGTCAGATAGGCAGTCGCTCCATGTAAAATACTGGTATTCAGCTGCATCCGGTTAGACTGGAAGCCGACCCCAACATTGTTGGGACGCCTTACAAGTTAAATAAGTAAGAACAAATCTCCAATGTGATAATGACAGTGACTAACGCGCAAGCGCGGCGTGATCTTATCACTTCACCCGATTCACGCCATTAAATGTCATGGGTCGCGTGAAGTGGTCACTTCACGCGACCCATGACAATTAATGGCGTGAATCAGGTGAAGTGACCACTTCACGCGACCCATGACATTTAATGGCGTGAATCGGGTGAAGTGATAAGATCGCGCCGCGCTTGCGCGTTAGTCACTGTCATTATCACATTGGAGATTTGTTCTTACTTATTTAACTTGTAAGGCGTCCCAACAATGTTGGGGTCGGCTTCCAGTCTAACTAGTAACTAGTTCTAGTGAAGTGATCACGCCACACAAACTACGTGGGGTTAAAGTCTAACCATGGTCCGTCACGCGTCAGCAAGGCACACCGTTAGCACTCGGTGACTTGACACACTAGGCTATCTCTTCTAATTGAATAGATTAGCGTTGTTAGTCTTTACTAGACTCGATCTACCATCGCTCAAACTAACAAACAATGTCGATGCGTATTTTCATTAGTCTAGCTGTCTTAAACGTGAATCCATTTTCGTAATTTTTTAGTTTGGTACTATGTTGTTATTAAAAAAAATCATATTTTATTTTTGTCTATTGCTGACAAGTGTAACTATCATAGGAGTGGGAGAATCGTAGCGGTGGTTGGCTTTTTTAACCGACTTCAAAAAAGGAGGTTCTGTATTCGACCCGTATGTATGTATGTATGTATGTATGTATGTATGTATATTTGTTTGTCCGCGATTTTTTCAAAAACTAATGAACCGATTTTGATAATTCTTTTACTAATGTGATCTACATACTTTCAGAAAGGTTTTAGTATATAATACATTATATAATTATTCTTATGTACGATGTTATATGCATAAATGTACTGCATCTCCGGCATTTCTATGCGAATTATGATGATTCTTCTAGTCGGTGTCTTCAATTCCTCAATGCACTAGTGTTATTTGAATTTGTGTGGAGTAGGTACAACTAAAAAGTGAAAAATAAAAACTTTTTTACAAAAAAAAACAACCGACTTCAAAAAAAACTACAAAGTGATAAATAACTTTAATTTCGGAAGTCGGTGTCAAACAAAAAACGAAAATGCGGAACCAACGACACCGACTTCCGAAATTAAAGTTATTTATCACTTTGTAGTTTTTTTTGAAGTCGGTTGTTTTTTTTGTAAAAAAGTTTTTCTACTTTACCAAACTGATTTATAAATTAAACTTGAACCTTAAAAGTCTAATACTGAAAAAATACGTTTTTGGACTTAACAGGTTTCTCCCAGACACCACAGATTTTATTTACTGTTAGTGCGTGACGCGCTCACGCCTCAGGCTATATTGACTAGTCAGTCTAGGAAAAAAATAAAAAAAATAAACATTAAGTTTCTGTGCTGCTATTTTATTTAAAACCCCCATGAAATAATAATGTTTTGCCAACTAAAATACTAGCTTTGACATTATATAAAATTTTCAATAGAATTAAAATAAAAAATATTATTAAAATCTCGATTATGATTGTAAATGTATGCTTGGTCAATCCCTAGTATCAGGTGGAATGACACTGACAGCTCACTCCACGCTCACTTCGCCTAAGTTTTCACGGCGAGATGGTTACAGAATCGCAGTGAAGTGTTCGATACTTTTAAATTGTTTTATTGCAAAGTTTTTACCCTTACATTACAGTAGAGTTGGGCTGTGTTAATCGATGAGTTTGTGTCAATCGATAAAGACGAGTCTAGTTCTGATGTTACGGCTACATTGTCACGATAACGCGAACTACACTTCGCGCGAATTCCTGTTGTACAGAGAGACGTCGAGCGGGGTGCTAGAGAGCGCGCGAAGTGTAAGTAGTTCGCGTTATCACGACAATGTAGCCGTAGCATTACAGATCCTCTATTGCGAAAGTTATATGACGTTTAAACGTCAAAATGGATGGTTAAACAGTCGCTAATCACTACTTAACTTTATGAGCAAAGGGGCTAAACTTTTAAATATGCGCTTGTATTTCCCAATATAAATCGACATAAACTCAACTTGTAAGCTAGAAGTTGTCCATCTCTACGTCATTGTCAGAAACAATAAGCGATGAAAATCAAATATTCGAAGAAATCTATAGTTAATAATGCTGCCTGTAGGTACCTATCTAATATAGAGATCAGCAATTTAACATAGCTTGCGCCCAGACAAGTTGTATTTACGACTTTTGTTGGTGTCTGTGTAAGTAACTGTATTGATTTTTAATCGTATCTGCTGATTTTTATGTTCCGGAATGAAAACGAATGAATGAAATATATACCTATTTATACAATATAGAGTGTAGGTTAGAAAAGAATTGATTCGTATAAAGTTTAATATGAAACTGAGCATTTTTCTCCTTAAGTAGGTATGAGATTAAAGTCCTTTCTTTGGTATTGTTCGTCGAATCGTGAAGCTCCTCAAGTTCTAAGTTGAACTATTTCTGACAATTGCGTGCACTGACCAGTCAGTGCACGCATTTTTCAGAAATAGCTAGATTGAGTGGACCTGTCCAGACAGGTCTACTCAATCTGTGCTCAAAAAACCATTTCAGACACCAATCTACTTAGGTACATGATCTGACCAAGATTATGTCTGGACTTTAAAAGGGACTGTGACCTGTGAGTTTGTTTTGGCCTTTCTTCTCAGAGTAGTCAGATAGGAAAAGCCGACCTCATCTACTTAAAAAAAAATATGATTGACGCGTAAAAGTGTTTGAACAAACCTACTTACAGAAATAAAATAATTTTATCATTTTAAAGCTTTGCCAAATATAATTGGTCTAGCCATAAACAGACAAAAAGGCTCATGCATTTGCTTGTTTGTTAGATAAACTTTACTTATTAACCTTTTACCTTGCTGTCATGTAAAACAACAGATTTTAACTCGAAACTATTTTGCAAAGTGACTCCCTCTTACCAAGAGCCATCTAGAATGAACCCAGACTAAGAAGTAATTAAAAGTTGCCGACGATCCTGTCGACGCGACCTGCCATCAAACATTATCTATTATTTTGATCATTAGGTAAACAACGTGAAAGTGAAAGAATGAAAAATACAAGAAAGAGTCGTTTTAGCTGGTACTTCTATAATTATATTCTATGTGCAAAGACTATTCATAGTTATATTCTCTATGTAACGTTTCGTATTAAGATTTAGACCACAAAAAATTGTAATATTTTTTTTCCTACAATTAAGTATATATTGTAACTTTTTGCCTTACTAAGCCAGGCTAGGTAGAGCGACGATATTCACAGGGTTACACCTGGATACAAGTATCCGAGGATTGAGGAGACCTATGTCCAACAGTGGACTGCAGCTTTAAGCTGATGATGATTATATTGATACTAGCTTAGCTTTTACTCGCGGCTTCGCCAGCGTGGGAGGTCGGAAGTTATCCCATGAGACCGAAATAAAAAGCATTCCATGTCTTAACCCAGAACATGGTCTACCCGTTCGTCTAAATCGGTTCAGCCGTTAAGACATGAAAAGGTAACAGACCAGGCATAGTTACTTTCGCATTTATAATATTAGTAAGTATGGGTGAAGAAAATGCCTGGAAGAGCTATTGGGCCATGAAAGATCTTATACCCGATCTTCTTTTGTCCCTTGCGAGAAGACTCATTGACGTGTGCATTCTTCCTATCCTCATATATATGGTAGTCAAACATGGTATTTGACAAATCAGCAGCGGTCCACGCTCGAGGTCTGCCAGAGGGCCATGGAACGGAGTATTCTGGGTATCAAACTAACAGACCGGGTTAGGAATACGACTATCTGTTCCATCACAAAGATGGCGAAGATGATGTTACTTGGAAAGCTGCCACGCTAAAATGGAATTGGGCTGGTCACATCTTCCGCATGTCAGACGACCAATGGACCAAACTTACGACCCAAGCGACCTCGCGGCAGGCACAGACGGAGCTGGCGGCATGAGCTGGACTTCTTCAACAAGAACTTGTCCTTAGCAGCTTTGAGCAGAGAGAAGTGAAAAGAAAGTAGGGAGGCCTGTGCCCTGCAGTGGGACATCATAGGCTAATAATAATAATAAAATGGGTGAAGAACGTAATGGTGACCTTATTAAAAATACTCTATAACAGTAGTCTGATTTTACCAGCTTGTATTTCAAAACACAGTATACCTAATACCTCAATACTCGTATTTCTAACCGGAGTGGTTGGACATGTTATTGTTTCAGTTATCGACGCGAAGAAAATTGAATTCGTCCACAATCCGCGGGATTGCGGGATCCGATCCGACCCGGAATCGAACGGTTTGTTTCCCAATAGTACCTAACTGCCATTTGTTCTGAGGACTATTGTTACAATAGCAATAGATTGATTGGTGTTATATAACGGTTTGTTGGTATAAGACCATGATTGGATTGGCCCGATTGCGGTTTAGATGTATTTTGTTAAATTGTGGGAATAAGTAGGTAAGTCTAAGCAAGGCTATGGCATTATAAAAAGTGACACTGAGTTGTTCGTTAACCGCATCCCATTTCCATTGCACACTTTCTATCACAATCTGAAGGATATTGAAAGGAATTCCTAAACCAATGCTTCACAAGTTTGAAAAATTCGTCTGCTCGTCAAGGTAAATTACACGATGAATGACGTTGGATTGCCAAAATGAAAGGCATTGCTATTGTAAGTGTGTTATGCAATTACCCTGAGTAATTATAGAATTGTAGAATTCAACATGTACTGGCTAAAATAAAAAAAAAAGCTTTAAACAAATTGTGGCTGCTATAACAGGAATTCAGAACAAGTTAAAAGTAGTGAAATAGTAGCATTTTCATTACAATTAATGCCAGCCCCAATTTCGTCTTCGAAAAGGACTTTAATGCTCTGTGCTTCATCAACGAGAAAAAGTCATAGCTTTCTCAAAAGAATAGCATAGCTCTAAAATAAAGAATAAGTACAAACGACAGCTGCACATCAAGCTACTCGAAACTGATAAATTTTCCCAGTCAACTTTGAACCTTATGCTTTAGCGATAAAGTTGAAAATCTATTAAATATATTTGACAGATTGTAGTAGCTTGATGTGCTGGCGTCTGTGAAAACTTTGATGAAGTGAGCTGCATAAGCATAACCAGCCTATAATATTCCCACTGCTGGGACACGGGCCTCGTCTCTGTGAGTAGGCGTGGGCCATCCATGAGGGCCCAGTGCGGGTTGGTAGATGTCACATGTCTTCGAATTTTTGTTGCTAAGACATGCCGGTTTCCTCACGATGTATTCCTTCACCGTTTTGAGAGCAGTGGTGATTAAATAATTTACACAAAGTAAAGCGTCTGACTGTGGGTACGAACCTACGACCTACAATTCGTAAGTCGCCGCCGTTACCACTGGGCCACCACTGCTTTAGACTGTATAAATGAGCTCTCAGTAGTGTTAGTCCCTAGCATCGTTCCGGTTATCTGTAGAACTTTACCAGTAGTTTTTACAAAAAAATAGAGTAAGTATGGTTAATATGGTTGACAAACACCAAAACTTTCGAATTTATGATATTAAATAGGATAGGATTCAGAAAATTATTGGTATTCTTTATATCGAATTTCTCTTCAAAGTGCGGAATTTATATTAAATACATTGTTAACGATCTGAAAAGGATTATAGGTAAGTATTGAACAATTTTGTCGGTACGAAAATTTTCACGAAATAATCCACCCTTGATAATATTAGTCCCTTGACCCGTAAAAGCGGCAGCACGTGTAGCACTATGTACGTAGGCAGTACCTAAGTACTTATGCATAGGGACAAGCATGGCAATGATATCTACAATAACACTCAACTTGAAAAATTACCACTTATTTGTTCAATTAATATCACTTAATGAAATAATAAGTACCTAAGCAAATAATAACTAATACCTAATTAATTACTAAAAATAACAAAATTTAATCCTAAGGGGATACATTTTGTTATTTTTACATATAATTTTTAAACAAACTTAGAGTAGATAAAGGTATAACAAACAGTATAAGCCACCACGCCACACCACTTCACTAAGCTACTTACAGTATTAATTACAAACAAGAAAAAACTAAAAAAAAATGCCCATAAAACAAAACAAAAAAAGTCGGTCAAGTGCGAGTCGGACTCGCGAATCAAGGGTTCCGGTAATTTTTTTTTAAATTTCTTTTATTTTGTTTGTTTTACACATTGTTTTTGTCGTACACATTATTATATAAGTAATAATAATGTGTACGTATAACCGTGTAAGCAGTTAGGTAATGTACAGCTACGTTCGTATACAGAAATTTTATGTCACGTAGCGATGCGCGCTTTAGTTGTGCTAACCAAGTGTACAATCATGCAAGCACACACACACACACTTTCGACTTCGCCATTGTCTCGGACGGTACCAAAAGCACCTGTGCTTACACACGAGTTCACAGCGTGTTTGTACATACAGTAAAGCGCGCGTCACTTCGTAAGATAAATATACTATAAGTACAGACGCCAGCACGTCAAGCTACTACAATCTGTCAAATTTCTTTAATAGATTTGCAACTTTATCGCTAAAGTATAAGGTTCAAAGTTGATTGGGAAAGTTTGACAGTTTCGGGTAGCTTGATGTGCTGGCGTCTGTACCATGTGTCTATCTATTCTGTAAAAACCTCACTGTGAGAACTGAAGTTAGGTAACTATTTACTCTAGGTACTAAATTGAAAGACTAACCAATTACCTATATAAATAAATACAAAAACAAAAGGATATTTAGGCGTCGAAGTACTCGTCCGCATCGCTGTCATCAGGAAACGTGCCCAGAAGACTGGAAACATTGCCACGTTGAAAGGCAATGCTAATTCTTTGGCCAAAGAACGACCCAGCCCTCTGGTTACGTGAAGTGTCGACCAGCCGGCGAGAAATTTCTTTAAAAAGTAGAGCGCACTCAGGCCCCATGACCCGAGCGTTTCGACCCCAAACGGCTTGAAGCTGTAGTTACCAATAAGGGTACAGTATTTGCTCCGCTTAAGGGTCTCAGCAGCCGTTAGGTTAGCTAATTAGGTTAACTATTATTCAACTTGATGCTATGGACTGATAAAATTGACAGCTCACTAAAAACTCACTTCACCTAAGTTTTCACGATGAGGTTTATCCAGACTGATTTTTATTACAATTCTGACGGTGGCGGAGAATAAAAAAATGTAAAGGAAGTCCGAAATAAAAGGACTCGATCAAGTTAATTAGTAAGAACGTTTTGTAGAACACTAATTGACTATTTTTTGCACTGGTGGCCTTTTGAGGACAAAAGTTAAAGTAGATGGGACTCATTAGTGCTGAAATAGTCTTACACCGCCTGCCTTTTGTGTTTTTTGTGTAATGTACGTTAATTTTATTGCGCTTCTAGTGGGAATGGTGATTTCTTGGAAGTACCTACGCAATGTGTGTGTACAGAGAGGATATCATAAATCCCAACCTCCAACTATTTTCTTCTTTTTCTTTTTTTTGTTGCCTTAGTACTTAATTTGTAGAATTATTGTGTGCAATGTTTTCTTATTGTCATTCGTTTTTGAATCAGGTATAGGGAAAACTAATGTTGAATTTATTGTTTGTGTACTTAGCATTACCTAAAATAGTTTTACAGAAATATCCTACCTACTAGGAACTATGGAATTTAATGGAGTAGGTCTTCTTCGTGTCACTGGCACGAAAGTTATTAAAATATGGTTGGTCCAAAACTTCGCCACTTCCACGGCGTTGTCGGCGGCAGCGCAGAGGTCATAGCTACATGTTTTGAGGCACAAAGAGCAGGATGGAGCATAGTTTGTGACTCAGATTCACATCCACAATCTGCTGCCGATCCGTCGAGATAGCCCCTTTACGAGGCTCGACTTACATCTTCCCACTTGGGTTCGGAGACGGTTAAGGGACTTCCAAGTGGATCACAGAAGGTAACACCCTGCAGGAAGATGTTCGTTTGGTGGTAGATAGTGAGTAGGTGGTGGGAAAGATATCCTGCCATAGTTTGCAACGGAGTAGATAGTTCAAATACTTATTACCTACGAATAAAATATCAAACCGGGGTTATCTCAGTACTATTCAAATATAGCACAGGAGACGTAACCCAAAAATAGAATTTTTCTACAGTTCTATGGAAAATTCACGCGAGCTATTGCCCTGACCCAGAAATCTAACATACAGAAGGAAAATCTATTATACAAGACATCGAGGTTAGGGATGCAATATATTCAACATTAACATTTTGTTCGTCTATAGACGCTCGATTCTTCATCTGATTTGAATTTGTTTCTACTTAGGCATATCAATCACAATGCCGTTTGACAATTTTGATGTTCAACTGTCTAGACTGAATAAATTGGAATACGGGTTGAGTACGACACCATTCCGCTGAACAAGACCAATTCGAAAAAGGGTTAAGGTCGACGCAAATATTTTTTTTAGGTTTTATAAAATACAGTGTGAATTAAAAGGATCTCCGGCTTTGAACTAGATTTTCTGTTCTCAGTTCTTGATTCGTCTACGTAGTTCGACCACTTTCCACATTTTCTTTTTCCAGCTTCAAGAACAACTTACGTGGTACAGACAATGTGCAGCTACAAAACATACCTACTATTACACATTGGGTGCCTAACTGCCTACTTAGCTACACATTGATACAGTATTATGGAACAGAAATTGTAGAAAATCAAATTAATTCTGTCGGTGTCAAAAAACGAAATTGCGAAACCAACGACATCGACTTCCGAAATAATAGTAGATTGTACAACTAGTGCATAAAAGAAGCCATTTTACCCCTCGACTTAACTATCCACCCTCGATGTACCTATTTCTACATCTTTTTGACGCTGACTGTAACTGAACCTACACGCAGAGCAAGATGCCTCGACGGTAGCCGAAGCATTCATGCTCTGTGGTGCTACAGAACTTCCCGAATTCTGTGACACTATACACCTCTGTCACCTGTGAATCTGGACACCAGCACCACAGTTACAAATCTTTCATAGTTATTTTACCTATGATTTTGCATCACTGTCAAAATCATAGTGATCCTTATTCTTGTTGCAATAAGGTTGCTGTTGAGTCAAATCACGGAGATCTTTATTCTGGTTATAATAAGGTTGCTGTTAGGTTGCCTCTGTCAGAGGTGATATAACTGTGTATGACTGTGTGAAGGACTGTACCAGTCCTAACAACCACAAGAACAAAATAATTATCCTATCTCAAAAGAATATTCCTCGTCCACAATTTTTGTTGGACAAAACGCGTGCGTATCATTACGCCTAGTCTACATAGTGCTGACTAACGAAGTACTGTTGGCGCGAAGAAATGAATGTATCGTAACGCGCCTCATTAGGCTGAAGCTCGATTCACGCGTGCTATACAAAAAAATGTATGGAGTTGGGGAATTAGGTGATGTGTACACTGCAGTGCTGTTACTAATGATATATATTTGTTTTTATATTCGTTGACCCAAAGATTTATATTTATACAGGGTGGCAGGAATGTCGATGCGCAAACTGCAACCATAAACAATTCAGCACATGATTCTGAACTGATGGAAATTAGGTTTAGTGCATTTTGACCGCGTAGATATTGCAATTTTCTATGAAACAGCAGATTTTTTTTAAAACGTCGAAAAATTTCCACCCTTGCGATGAAAACCAAAAAATATTCTACGTTAGGGGGTCTAGAATCATGTACTGTATCTAAGTTAACATATTGTGCGTCGTTGTCCATGCCACCCTGTATTTATAAGGTTATAGAGGTATGAGGAACAGGGTGTATAGTTCACTCATACTCTATAGAAAAGGGAGGATCCTCCGACCAGACGGGTGTTGTATAGAACATTAATTATGTGGAATATCGAATTGATCCTCAAACTCTTTTTGATCTTCTAATGATGAAGCTGTTTCACTCAATGATCTTCTGTTAAATTTCACATTTTTGTGTACTGGAGCTGTAGTTTGGATGATTCAGTTGCAGCACATTTTCAGGAGTAGAATAATTTTCTATAGGATCCCATAAGGACACAAAATTGGGATAACTCCCAATGTTATGTCCTAATCACGTCCTAATTCACGCCTCTTGCTTATTAAATCTTTTACAGTTGACAAGCGAGAGTAATGCATGTGGTCTCAAACAAGCTTATCGCATCGCTACCACTGTGTTACGAGATTAAAACCGCGTTCTTGCCGACGCTATAATATTAGCGCCTTTCCTCTTGAAATTACGAGTAGCTTTACCCGGGACCACAATAATTAAGGATATATCTACACAGTTATAATGTTTGCGGTTTATTTCTTTGCAGGTTTTTGCTTGTTTTTCACTCCATGTAGGGGTAGTTATAATGCGGCAGAACGCGACAAATAATACGGACCTATTTTATCACTACCTTATTGAGCCACAATACCAAGTTTACCGGCAAATAACGATAAACAATAGTATCGATGTAGCATAAATTGGAACTTCTAGCATGCTTGAGTTGTCTATGGTGACAAACAAAGTAGGTACATCTGTCTCAGGGCACTTCTTCTCAACAAAACTAAAAAGGGAATTCATTACGGGACATATTTCTGTGCCAGTTGTGAGTAATTCATTACAGCTGTATTTTAATTAAACCTTCCAGTTTCCGTGGGGCGACATAATATTCATGTTTGAAAAAGCAGTGCTCTTTGAAAGGAACAACTGCTCCAAAAATAAAATATTTCATGAAACGAGAGGAGTGCAAATGGCTCGTAGTCTAACACTAAATCGATTCACTCGAATCCAGTATCATATAAGCAGGCATACAGCTATGTATAATTCGTGCATAAAAAAGCAGTGCTCTTTAAAAGAAACAACTGCTCCAAAAATTTAAATTCCATGAAAGCAGAAAACAAACGCCTAGTAGTCAAACAACTCCAAGCCTACATCGAAATAACCGAATCCAGTATCATATAACCAAGTATACAGCTCTATATATAATATTTGGTAAGATCCCAAACTAAACGTGCTGTAAGCATTCCCAATTGCCTTGAGGGACGCCTCTCAGCCACAGCCGGGCTCTCGAGGCTGGGCCGTGAGGACGATAGGGCACACTCTCTCTGTGGCCCCCACTTCAATCTCCCTTATTATCCCCTTTTGTCCTTTTACCTTTTTGCACCTGTCTGGCTGAGTGACGTGTTAAGATGCAAAAAGCTGTGTTGACTATAGTAAAATGTGGAAAGCTTAAATGAAAAGGATATGGATTCCCAAAGGATCGGTTGTAGAAGCTCTCTTGTAGATGCAATTCTTATCCTGTATGTTCTAACTGGAAAGAATATTGACTTGGACAATTTTATTCGGAGTATAGAGTACACAACTTTTGTGTACCCGATGAACAACACAAATACAGAGCCTTGAATTCTTTTCTAAGAATTTCCCTTTTTATGAGAAAATTTATTATTTAAAAACGACTGGCATGTCGTTAGACAACGACTTGAATAAATAACCCTCGTACAACAATTATGTACCTATGTGCATATATCTAAATTACAGTCCGGCCGTCGAGAGGATACGTTCCTGACACCCGTCAGAGTGACAATTAGTAGCTAATAAAGATCACATTTGCAAAACACGGGTTCGTTTGTATGAAGTTGAAAGGTGTCAAGAATGCATTCTCTCGTCGGCCGCACTGTAACTATTCATAAGTGCAGTCATGGTAAGTTAGTGGTAACAATTGAGGTTAAAGGATTCAAAATCAAAAATAAGGCCAATATTTGAATGTAGGGACCACAATTGCGTTTGCTGCAAAAATCGCATATTATACTAATATTCCAGTTACCCAGCTGCGCTAAATGTGCTCGCACGAAGTATGAGCTCACTGCAATAATCCAATGAGGTCAGAGCAAAAATGCTCTTTGGAATTAACATAATAGGTCTATTATCTGAAGCAGATAGCTGGAAAATTTTGTATTTTAGTTAAGATATTATGTGAAAATAAAATTAAATGTTTGGACACTAAAAGTGGTGTTTATAGGCTAATGATATAAAAGATGAGATGAGATGATACAAAAAAACAACCCATTGAAAAAACACTACAAAGTGAAAAATGACTTTAATTTAGTAAGTCGGGTGGCTTTGGTTTCTTCCGAAGTTTTTTTGGAAGACGGTTTTTTTTGTAATATTTTTTTATTTTTCACTTTTCAGTTGTGGTACCTACCCCACACAAATTCGTATACCTTCACTTGCTAAGTAAATAACAGTGACAGGAAGTTATTATTACATCATCAAGATACTCTAAGAATAAAAAATACGTATTATTGAAACTAACTCTAAAACCACTCTTCAGAACTTGACCAAAGTTATTATTATGGGACCATCCTATGTACTCTTTCAAACAAAAGAATAATTTTTTGAATCGCCTTTTCTCAGGTAACAAACATAAAAAAATACAAACGAATTGAGAACCTCCTCCTTTTTTAGAAGTCGGTTAAAAACAGCTCTTTTTCTTAAAAAACCATAGCTGTTTTTTCAGCTTGATTTTATTTATACTTTAACACAGCATATTCTATGTTCCTACAAAACACAACTTCCCACAAAACATTTCAGAAATCCGTCTCAAAGTCTTCCACGAAGATATTATCGCATGCAAATGCCTGAAATAAAGCAATATCTTGAACAATAAGGCTCAAAGACTTGCAACATGAGTGTGGATACAGGTATCCGTCTTGAGCACAAAGCTTTCGAGTATTGCAGCAGTTGCAGGTGTGTGTGATGATGGTGCAGGGAAGAAGGTGAATTATAAATGAGAACCAATTACTTACAGCTGTTTATATTGTTACCAGTCCAGTGACACGTACAGAAAGAGAGCGAAAATAAAGTTACACGATCTTTTATAACATTTCAAATGACAGTTGTCTACTCTTACTATCTACCTATCTAACATGAATATTGCAACAGATAAAATGAACTGAACTATTAATACAATACAAATACCTTTAAACAAAAAATTGTAACAATGCCTTTACAAAAATATAATTGATAAGTAAATTAATCTCTTAGCTATTCTGAACAAAATAATTTAATCGGACTTACAAACTCAATCATTTAGTATTTAAACATGGGTACAACAAATAAGTCAAATGTCAACATCAAATGAATCGGTCAGTGTGACCATAAATAAACTTCTATATTATACCTAAAGATATAGATTAAACATTTAAAGACGATAACATTCGGCCGTCCTGACTACAGCCGTGTCCCACGGCGATCTTGTCTACTGGCATCAGCTGTTGTCGAAGGAGTTATCACGGAGGAAGAAGAAACGCCGCCTGTTGCGCTGGTCAACCACGAAGTGGCTCTTGGCGTTACTCCGCCGTTCTGCGCAGCAGCAGCGGTCGGTAGAGCTTTCTCCATCTGTAACATGAATTTTGTCTACAAAACAACGGAACACAGTATGGTATAATACAGATTGCAGCTTCCTAGCTAAGTAGGTAAATATTATGTACAAGGATTGCACATAGCAACTAATTGGATAGCACATTGCCAAGTGAAAGAATATCACATAGGTAACTCGGAGAATACACAACTGGAGGTAAGTAAGTATTGCACATAGGAAAATGGATAGCACATAATCAGGTAAAGATATAGCACATAGCTCAGTAAATAGATAACACATAGCTCTGTAATTAAGTAGCACATAGCTCTGTAAATAGTTAGCACATAGCTCAGTAATTAAGTAGCACATAGCTCAGTAATTAAATAGCACATAGCTCTGTAATTAAGCAGCACATAGCTCTGTAAATAGTTAGCACATAGCTCAGTAATTAAGTAGCACATAGCTCAGTAATTAAATAGCACATAGCTCAGTAATTAAGTAGCAATTAAGTAGGTGAGTATATGTGGTCTAATTACACCGGGTAATGATTTAAATAAAATTTAAAATAGGCAAGTATTTTTTTCTATAATCATCATGTTGGCATTTACATTTTAAATGACATAATAGTTTGTACACAAGCTTTTAATATCAAATTAAATATTATCGAACCTACCTAACTTTCTAATAAATCAATTAAATCATCCCTATCAATGTCATGACCCTCACTATCTGTAGAGTCATGATCATCTGATAATACAGACTTGTATGGACGCAACCTATCGCCGGCCACAACTGCACTAAATTTTCGGTACCCTCTCATGCCTTTAATTGAAGAAATAGTATAACGATCTATGGCTTGATTTGTTTTGGTGATTTTGTATGGTCCTGAGTATCTGTGTCCTAACTTTTTGCTTACCCCTACAGCTTGCTCAGTGACGCCTCCCTTCCATAAGACTAATTGGCCTACATTATATTTAGTACATTTTTTTCGCCTACTGTCAAACTGTTTTTTCATTCTAGTCATGTTTGAGTCAATGTTAACTTTAGCCTGCCTACGCCTAGAAATTAAATGTTGTCTCTGTTCTTCATTGCTAATCTGCGGTGAATTTTGTGGCACTGGCAAAAGATTATTCTGATGTGCAAATAATAAACTAAATGGTGCCGCTTTTGTCACAGAGTGTATTGTGTTATTAATGCCCCAAACGATATTTATCAATTTTGAATCCCAGCTACATTCTTCTATAACGGATGTACTTAACCCGTCTAGAATTGTTCTATTCACACGTTCAATCTGGCCATTTGAACGGGGTACGGCTACGGCATTCAAAACATGTTTAATTTGGTAATTAGCTACAAAAGTTTTGAAATAGCGACTCGTAAAAGCTTTACCTCTATCTGTTATTATTCTACTGGGTTTACCAAAAACCGAAATTATGTCAGTGAGTTCTTTAACTGTTTCTGTTGAACGAACAGTTTTTACAGGACGAGCAAAAATAAATTTAGTAAA
This sequence comes from Hydraecia micacea, assembly GCA_914767645.1. Taxonomy (NCBI): domain Eukaryota; kingdom Metazoa; phylum Arthropoda; class Insecta; order Lepidoptera; family Noctuidae; genus Hydraecia; species Hydraecia micacea. The sequence continues at coordinate 11,185,195 of OU611783.1, read as the reverse complement.
CGAGTCTATAACCATTAAGATATAGTTGTTTCCCTGACGACTTTTAGGGAATGGGCCCAAATGGTCTACGTGCAAGGTGTGCATAGGTATATCAAGCTTTTCTATGGGATGCAATTCCCCCTCACATCGACCATAACCTGATTTACCATACGCACATTGGAGACAACTTTTAATATATTTTCGAATGAATCTAGTCATATTTGGAAACCAGTAAGAAGATTTTATTAGTTTTTCAGCCCTTTCAAAACCTGGATGCCCAATCTGGTCATGGAATTTTTGCAATATACTGTATTTGGCTAGTTTTGGGATTACAAAACGTTCACCGGTTAAAGTTTTTCTGTATAACCTGCCGTTAGTTACGCTATAATTATTAGTGATATCTCGATTTTCCGTTTCCCCCTGTAGCTGTCTAATAATTTGTTGGATACCGTCATCCTGAAGTTGAACCGAGAGCGCCCAATCGGTTTCGTCAATCATGGCAATATCTAATGTGTTAACGCCTACAGGATTTCGGCTCAGTGCATCCGCATGTCGCATTTTATCACCAGGCCTATATTCTATCTCTAATTCAAAGTCCTGAATAGTTAACCACCATCGTGCAATGCGTGGTATTAGGTCCTTTTTTGTTAAAGTAGTACGAATAGCTGCGCAGTCTGTGACAACTTTTACTGGTATACCTACAAGATAGATGCGAAATCTTTTTAGAGACTCCACCACAGCGAGTGTTTCTAACTCGTAGCTATGGTAGAATTGCTCCTCTTTACTGGTGACTCTACTGAAGTACGCCACAGGTTTTAGATTATTATCAGATTGAAACTGCATTAAAATGCCGCCTAGACCTATTTTACTTGCATCCGTATGCAATTCAGTTACCGCGTTACGATTATAAATAGCAAGTACAGGTCTTTCGGTTAATAATCTTTTGAGGGTAATAAAAGCTCTATTTTGTTCATCGCCCCAACACCAAGGGGCGTCTTTCTTTGTTAATTCGGTTAGAGGGCGAGCTATGGATGCAAAATCTCTAATAAACTTTCGAAAATATGATGCCAAACCAATGAATTGGCGTATTTCGTGAACATTGCTTGGCGTTTTAAATCCGAGTACACAATCAATTTTATGTTGACCTGGTCTAATTGTCCCCGCTGTAATTTCATGGCCCAAGTAATCAGTGGTGGTTTTGAGAAATGGACATTTATTCAAGTTAAGTCTTAGATTCGCACGTTTTAGCCGTTCAAGAACCGTTTCTAATAATATTAAGCCCTGTTGAACGGTGACTGTAGGTAGAATCATATCATCTAAATAAACAGCGACTACTTCATTATCACCGGTATCGTTATCATTATTATTTAATTTACTACTATTATTAGCTAGTGTACCCAAAGCAAGTTTTAGAGCTCTAGAGAATACAGCGGGTGCGTTAGCCAAGCCAAACGGCATCCTAACAAACTCATACTGCCCTGATGGTGTTACGAACGCAGTTTTAGGAATAGAGGTGGGGGATATCGGTACCTGGTAATATCCTTGTGCAAGATCGAGTGTAGTGAAATAGAATTTACCAGATAGCAAGCTTACAAGGTCATCTATATGTGGTAAAGGGAAACGGTCCTTTACCGTGCATGAATTTAAAGCTCGATAGTCTATACATAGCCTATATTCTCCATTCTTTTTCTTTACTAATACCACAGGGCTTGCGTATGGTGAATTTGATACTCTTGCTATTCCAGAATCTATTAGCTCTTGTACTTTTTCATCTACTATTTCCCTCTCCTTATGCGATAACCTATACGGCTTACAATATACCGGTTTGTCAGTCAAAGTGTCTATTGACATTTCTATTAGATCCGTGCAACCTAAACTGTCCGTACTGTTAGCAAATGATTCAGAATATTTACGCAGTAATTTAACCAATGCTTCTTGTTCACTATCACTTATTTCGCCAAAGTCTAAGTTTTCGGAATTAATTTCATTTTCTGCTTGTTTACTATTTAAATTTTGATTATATGTAATGTAATTAACATTCTTAATACGTTTCTCATTACAGACTTTAGCCCTAGTTAATAAACGTCCAGCTCGCCAGTTTATAGATTCATTTCCTACGTTAATTATTTTAATTACTTCAGTCGTAGCTGATAAAACAGCGCCCGGTATCAAATACATAGCCTCTGAATTGTAAACTGGTAGCGTAGTATAGGTTGTATCCATACAATCACTATTTATAGAAATATAAACAAACGTTTCGCAACATGGAGGTATAACCGTATCTTTCAATAACCATATAGAGTATTTATGTTCATAATCATCGCTATGCAGATTATATTGTGTTAAAATACTATCACAGGGGTCACATTTTATTAAAGTAGCACTATTCGAAGTAGTAAATAAGCTAACGTTATTTTGACAGATAATAGGTTGACCTATAATCATGTCAATATCACCCATATAATTGTATGTTACTTCTGCAAAACTGGGCACCCGTAATTTATCAATATCTACTGTGAAGTGAACTGTTCCCAAGGAATTTATACAACTACCCTCAAACCCCCTTAGAACTATCGTAGATGGCAATAACGGAAGATTTAATCTTTTAACCACGTTCATTCGTAAAATATTAACTTTACTACCGGTGTCTATGTATGCACTTATACAACAGTTATTAATGAAAACATTTTTTTTAAAACAGTCATTAGTAGCATTAATGTACTCAACAGTGTACATCACCTTAGCTGCTGTGCTCCAACAGGTTGCGGCTTCGTGGCCCCGTCGTTGGCAGGTAGTGCAGACGAGTTGGCTCCGGCAGTCCTTCGCCTCGTGGCCAGGTCTCCGGCAGATGTAGCACAGCTTCACCGACTGCTGTGCTGATCCTCGACGCCACGTGGTTGATGTAGTCTTGGCAGGTTGGCAAGCTTCTTTGGTCTTCGCGGCGCCGCTGTCCAGCCTCTTGTAATTTTCCAACGAAGACAAATACCCATAGTACAGTTCTTCAGCAGTATCACATCTGAAAGCTTTTGCATTAGGTCTTAGTTCAACTGGAAGACCCCGGATTAAACACGAAATTGTCGCTTCTTCATCCAGTTTACATTTCTTGGACAGCGATAATTTATCATGAAAATATGCGGTCATGGTTTCGTCATCACTTTTCTTACGTGCCAACATCAATTCTAATTTATCAACGAAATCTATGGCCATAGGGAAAGCTCGTTCGAGTGCATATTTCCATTCATCCCAAGAGAGATCGTAATTATCTAAATTTTCATACCATTCCCGTGCAGAGCCACGTAACCTCGTGTGCATAATATAGGACTTATCAGCGTCAGTCCAATCGTAAATATGACTCAATTGATCAATTTTATTAAGCCAAGCCTTAGCAGTTAAAGATTTGGGTCCCGGGTTGAATTTAGAGATTAACTCTGCATCCGTGTGGGTAGTTTTTCTTTTCCTCGCAGCATTTGGACAGCAGTTGGAAGAAAAAAAATTCAGAATATTTTCTGTTACCTCGTCACTAGTAGTTCCTGTATTCTTCATTTTTCTTTTCTTCCCTAGTCCGCCGATGTAGGGTCCCAAACCCTCCATTATCACCTGGTTACCTTTGTGAAGCGATAAGTAGGCCCTTATCCCACTTCTGAGATATTGCAGCAGTTGCAGGTGTGTGTGATGATGGTGCAGGGAAGAAGGTGAATTATAAATGAGAACCAATTACTTACAGCTGTTTATATTGTTACCAGTCCAGTGACACGTACAGAAAGAGAGCGAAAATAAAGTTACACGATCTTTTATAACATTTCAAATGACAGTTGTCTACTCTTACTATCTACCTATCTAACATGAATATTGCAACAGATAAAATGAACTGAACTATTAATACAATACAAATACCTTTAAACAAAAAATTGTAACAATGCCTTTACAAAAATATAATTGATAAGTAAATTAATCTCTTAGCTATTCTGAACAAAATAATTTAATCGGACTTACAAACTCAATCATTTAGTATTTAAACATGGGTACAACAAATAAGTCAAATGTCAACATCAAATGAATCGGTCAGTGTGACCATAAATAAACTTCTATATTATACCTAAAGATATAGATTAAACATTTAAAGACGATAACACGAGAATACCTTGTTGTTAGTTCATTGCGCCGGAAAAGAAAATTTGTAGGACACCTGCACTTACTGAGATATAACAATGCGCACAGCTGTGACGTAATTTGTTGTGTTGTGTGTCTTCTGTGCGCATTTCTAAACAATTTGTGTGAAGGAAGCGGTGAGGTGTATGCGTTTGCGGGAATCTTAGTCATTTTTAATTGGCTTTAGACATGTAACATCTACCAACCCGTACAGGGCTCGCGTGGTACAGTCCACTTCACCCCGAAGAGAGGGAGGCCTGTGTCCTGTGTCCCAGCTGTGGGAACATTATAGGCTGATTATGCTTTGGTATTTTAGGATTTGAGTGTGTTTGTATAGTTTATCGTTAGCTTCGAGTTTACTATTAAATTCTTCAATATGCTATGAAATTATTTATATTCTCTGCAGATGACTCTTAAAAAAAATTTCAAACCTAAATTTTCAATATTATTTTAAGCAAAAGCTTCCATTTAATATACACAAAAATTAACAGACCGAACTCTTTATTTATTTCAATCTAAAATTTGATATTTATTGAAACGAAATTGAATTCTAAAATAAACAGCTTTTGAAAGGACGAAAGAATTTCAATCAAGATATTAAATATCTTAGCTTCAGAATGTTCTAGAAGCTTGGTGGGTACTTATGTAACACTAGGACCTATATTGCTATAGATTAGAAGGTAATGCTAGCGTTCTATAACCCTATATAAGCCTAGTCATTCGTCAACGCCTAGTCACCGACAGTAGAAACTTGACGTGTGTAATCTCAGTCCTAAGTCAGGGATAAGAAGGGCTTGGCTTTGAGATGTTAAATAGCAATGTAAATTTTAACTGAACGCCATCATGTTCAAGTACGTGTAACTAATCCATCTATTTATCAAAAGATAATTAATTATAATTTTAGTCGAGTTTTTTATTGACCACAAAAGGGTCCACGTACAAAGTACAATTGTAGTTTCATTTAAGCTGGTCCTAAAGGCAGAGGTTACCGCTTAAAATTACCTAGAATGTTTCAGATCTGCTACTTAGTTACTAACGTAATTCATAATCTAAGCATGGTTACGAATTTTGTAGCATTATTATGCGAAAAAGGTGCCAAGGACAGACGCTGCCCTTTATTATTCCCAAACAGTATCTTCATTGAAATATTGGATAGATAATAGTGTTGTGTCCTGTGATATAAAGCGTCGTCGGTTACCGGAGCAGTCCTTATCAGGGCTCATTTTATGACCGCGTAAATAATGGACATTTTCGAGAAAGTTTTATTCAATTTCCTGGGTCTCTGCTTTGAATAGAGGATGTTTTACATAATAGTTTGTGGCTTGGCATCTTAGGTATTAAAATATTTTTGCTTACTCGTTGCATTGGCAAGTTTTTTTGGTAAGCCGTGATACTGATCACCTGTAAATATTTAATAGGCCAGAAGTGTCAATCAATTTTGAATCGTTTTTTTTCAATCAGTAAACTATCTCGAACAGTTGTCTCCCCAGCACCATGGTTTATGTCTCCCCGAAATCCGACTAATCATTGTCTTCAATCATCTTCGATCTCGCTGAATTCCTTGGGGAACCCCCAAAATATCCCACAGCCGGAATTAACACGAGGGATACGAACTGATTGCATTACTCCGATGCAATCATTAGGTGTTCCTTCGTGTTCGTTTGTGGGTGTTGGATAAACCGGTAAGTTAATTACAACGCCTGTATTGAATTGGAGGATTTCTGTGCTTCAGTAACATCGAGATTCTGGTAAGTGAAAGAATTAAGTGGTGAAGTAGGTTCATAATTAGCACTTAATGGCTCAGCAAAAGCTGAAGGACGCGATGGTGTTTAGTTAAACGATGGGGGCTGAATGTGACTATGGTCTTTAGTTGGTGAATCAGAGACGTATTGACTTGGAGGATTCCAGTACTTCAGTAACATGGGATTCTGGTCAGTGAAGAGTTCACTCAGCAAAGGCTATATAGGGCGCGATGGTGTCGAGTTAAAAGATGGGGCTGAATGTGACTGTGGTCTTCAGTTGGCATACTTGCGGCTAAACAATTGGTCGATGGCTTTTCCCGAGCTGTACTATGGCTCCTCGGGATATTATTTTCACGCAGACTTCAAGAGAATTTTAGCATAATTATTTGAAGGCTGGACTTTGATAATTTCATATTTTTTAATTATTTTTCTTTGCATGCCAAATAGCCAACGCACCGCGATGTTGTAAGTTGAAAATAACAAGGCAAGATGAAATTGAATGCTTTGCATGGAATTGACTGCTATACATATATTATCCTGCGCTACAGTTTATACTTTTGCAGCTATCATCGTTTTATTTGTTGTACTTAGTCTTGTGTTATTGTTCCAAAATAAACTTTTTATTATTTTATTATTTCCTTTATTCGTCTATATACATATAATTTATATTTTTAAATATTAGAATATAAAAAAAATATATAAAAACATTCAAAAATATAAAAAATAGTAGCCCACCGGTATCGGGAACAGGGTCCAAGCTACCGGTGGTCAGGGCTCCAGAGAGAGGAATCTCCTGACAATGCGAGCCGTGTCCAGAAGTACTGCTTTCTGAATCAAGCCCTTGATCCAGCTGGCCAACGAGAGCCTCCTCAGGTGTTGGTCGAGGCTCTTGGCTATCAATCCATTGGCTGTAACGACTATTGGCACAATGATTGCTGAGTCAACATCCCACATGTCGACAACCTCGCGAGCCAAGTCAAGATACTTGATTTGTTTATCTTTCTCGGCTTTCACGAGGTTTTCATCATGCGGGATGGTTATGTCAACAATCATTGCGCGCCTCTCTAATCGATCCATCACCACTATATCAGGCTTATTGGCAACAATAGTCCTGTCAGTGATGATGGATCGATCCCAGTACAATGTGATATTTCCATTTTCGAGAACTGGGTCGGGCACATACCTATAGTACGGCACCTCCGATTCCACAAGGCTGTATTTCAGAGCAAGTTGCTGATGGATTATCCTGGCTACAAGGTTGTGTCTATGCAAGTACTCCCCGTTAGCTAGACGAGAACACCCGGAGATAATATGCCTGATTGATTCTCCCGGCCGGTGGCATGCCCGACAGATGTCAACCGTGCCGTCTTTCACAATAAATCTCCGGTAATTGTTCGTCATCATAACTTCGTCCATAATTGCACAGACAAAACCTTCGGTTTCTCCAAAAAGATCACCGAAACGCAGCCAGGCTACGGACGCTAGTAAATCTACATCGGGTCCATGTAGGGCCCGGAAAAAGCGTCCGTGAAGCTCCTTACTCTGCCATACCTCCATGCGATCATTAGTGTCAAGCACTACTGGTTTGCGCCAGTTCTCTTTACCTAAGGAGAGCGGGGTGAGGCCATTGTCCACCACGACTACATCTCGGTGCATCCCCACGTCGGTTTCAAGGAAATATTCCCTGAGACTGCATATCTCGCGATTGTGGAGAGTCTTAGCGTTTAAAAACCCTCGACCTCCACACTTTCGCGGAATATACAGCCTCATTACCGATGACCGTGGGTGATGCATTCGATTTGCAGTCAGCAGCGTACGGACCTTCCTATCCAGGGCGTCGAGTTCGGTCTGAGTCCATTTGAGTATGCCAAAAGAGTACATCAAAACCGGCATGACCCAATCGTTGAAGGCACGCACCTTGTTTCCGCCTGAAAGAAGACTATTAAATACTTTTTTCAGGCGACCAAAGAAGCGCTCCTTCAACGATTGCTTCATGTCAGTAACATTGATGCCCAACGCTTCTGACATACCCAAATACTTATAGGTATCGGATGCGGAGAGGGCCCTAAGGTTTGTGGAATCCGAGAGTTGGTTTCCCACGGATTCCACAATCTCCCCTCGCTTAACATGCATGACCGCACATTTGTCCACACCAAATTCCATCCTGATGGCGCTACTAAAAGTTTCAGTAATTTTCAGTAGCTCCATCAGTTGCAAATTGTTGGGGGCAAAGAGTTTTAGGTCATCCATGTAAAGGAGGTGAGATATAACCTGACCACCTCTCCTCAGCCGATAGCCTAGACCTGAATCCTCCAGCAGTGTGCTTAGAGGATTCAAGGCCAAGCAGAACCAAAGCGGACTCAAACTGTCGCCCTGGAATATGCCTCGTTCGATCCTTATCGGCTCACTATTCCTCTGGATATTTCGACATCCTGGATAGCGAAGGACCGTCCTCCATTGTCCCATACACGACATCAGGAAGGTGCACAGAGTTGTATCTACTTTATACAACTCCAACACCCTCATGAGCCATGTATGTGGCACGGAGTCATAGGCCTTCTTATAATCTATCCAACATGTCGACAGATCCTTTCGGGAACGACGAACCTGTTGGTTAATGGTCATATCAATGAGGAGCAGCTCCTTAGTACCCCGGGACCCATTCTTACATCCATTTTGAGAGACAGACATGATGGAGTTGGTGTCTATATGTTTGTTAATTTTAGTTCTCAAAATAGATGTAAGAACTTTATAGACCGTCGGTAGACAAGTGATCGGTCTATAATTTTTGGGATCCGCGGTACTACCTGATTTATAGAGCAGGTGGGTTATTCCTGTCGTTAGGAATTGGGGTAGCGACCCTGACTCTAAGGCTGACTGGAACTGGGATGCCAAGCGGTCGTGCGACCGTTTGAACCATTTTATCCAAAAGTTGTGCAGCCCGTCCGGCCCTGGAGATTTCCAGTTAGGCAACGGACGGACTGCTCGAGCAACATCTTGGGGGCTGATGATAAGTGCCTCCATTTCTGGTATTAGATCGCACGCTCGCTCAATCTTCCCAGTCCAATCACCTTCGGTGTGACTGACAGGCACCGACCAGATGTTTCGCCAGAATGAACACATGGCGTCATCATCCGGCAGGCGCGTGTCAGTCACACCTTGGTCCGGTCGCTCCCAAGCCCTATAAACCCACCTTTCATCACTCTGGAATCTGCGATTCTGAGTGTACCGCTCCACTCTCCGTCTGTACCGACGAATACGGTTTGCCCACGCACAGATCTTCTGTTTCAGGAAGTCGATACGCTCTGTAACGCGGGACAAGTAATCTCGAGAACTAATATCTGTCCCCGAGAACGCCCGCCTCACAAAGCGCATCACTCTAGGACGAGTATTACCCTCCCTGAAACAGATTAGCTTGCCGATGAGTGCTCTAGCCTCACCGATACGACACTCAATCCTGTACTGCCAAGCTGGTACAGCTGGTTTTGGTCGTGGAGCTCTGTCACTGTTGGGGAATTTGACATGAGCTACACGACATGCCGCTACAGCTGCACAGTACAAAATTGAATGGGTATCGGCGAGGTCTTTGCTGTCGTTAAAACAATTTGACAACTGCGAGTCTAGAGCACACACCAGCGCCTTGTTTTTCTTGTGCATGGGCAAACGAGGTAAACGTGGTCTAAGTCCAGGTGGAATAGAGCGGTACTCACGGAAAGCATCCTCCAAAGCACTCCTCAATCTTGCATTGCACTGGGAACTCACGGATATAGCCTCGTCATCATCCTCTACGTCAACACAGTCGGGTCGCAGTGGAACACTGGGTTGCAGTTGCACCGCGACCAATGACGAAGCAGGCGTAACATGGCTATTCCGTGATTCGAGGCGTAGTCGATCAAGTACGACGTTATCCAGCATATGGTTACGCTGGATGACCCGCACCTGATCCGACAGTCGTTGCGCCGACACGTTGACAGCCGGTTCAAGCACCTGAAACAGAGAGAGCATCCGACCACGGTACGCAGTCAAGTTACTTCCCCCCTCTGTAGCCCCAAAGTATGCGCGCATGACATTTTCATTGACAGTTTGTGTCCATCTCATGCGCTGCACACTTCCACCGGGAGCGGGGACCCTCTCAGAGGCCGGTGGGCCTCGGAGTCCTAAGCTGGCCGGTGGTCGGCCTCTTCCACGCCGACATACTGGTGGTGGTGTCGTCGGCGGCGAAAAGTATTCGTCGCTCGAGCTCGACGCAACTGCAGCGGCCGGTGATACAGGACTCACGTCTGGAGCAGGTTCCGGCAACTGCGAGGCGGAGCTGAGCGACGAACCCGAAGATGTTGGGTGTGTGGTTGGTAATCGTCGTGCCCGACTTCTTGTTAGCATCTCGTGTTCATATTATATATATTTCATTTACTTCCATCCTGGTATAGATATATCGTGGTGCTAATATTGATCTTAAAAATGGTAGAATTCGTATCAAAACATTATTTATAAATGATTAATGTTGAAAAATACTATAAAATACCACGGAGAAAAAATTTTTGCAACCGTCAATCTTGACAGTCGGGCCACAGATTTAATTATTATTATTATTAAATTAGATTTTATCTCCTTTATTCGTCTATATACATATAATTTATATTTTTAAATATTAGAATATAAAAAAAATATATAAAAACATTCAAAAATATAAAAAATAGTAGCCCACCGGTATCGGGAACAGGGTCCAAGCTACCGGTGGTCAGGGCTCCAGAGAGAGGAATCTCCTGACAATGCGAGCCGTGTCCAGAAGTACTGCTTTCTGAATCAAGCCCTTGATCCAGCTGGCCAACGAGAGCCTCCTCAGGTGTTGGTCGAGGCTCTTGGCTATCAATCCATTGGCTGTAACGACTATTGGCACAATGATTGCTGAGTCAACATCCCACATGTCGACAACCTCGCGAGCCAAGTCAAGATACTTGATTTGTTTATCTTTCTCGGCTTTCACGAGGTTTTCATCATGCGGGATGGTTATGTCAACAATCATTGCGCGCCTCTCTAATCGATCCATCACCACTATATCAGGCTTATTGGCAACAATAGTCCTGTCAGTGATGATGGATCGATCCCAGTACAATGTGATATTTCCATTTTCGAGAACTGGGTCGGGCACATACCTATAGTACGGCACCTCCGATTCCACAAGGCTGTATTTCAGAGCAAGTTGCTGATGGATTATCCTGGCTACAAGGTTGTGTCTATGCAAGTACTCCCCGTTAGCTAGACGAGAACACCCGGAGATAATATGCCTGATTGATTCTCCCGGCCGGTGGCATGCCCGACAGATGTCAACCGTGCCGTCTTTCACAATAAATCTCCGGTAATTGTTCGTCATCATAACTTCGTCCATAATTGCACAGACAAAACCTTCGGTTTCTCCAAAAAGATCACCGAAACGCAGCCAGGCTACGGACGCTAGTAAATCTACATCGGGTCCATGTAGGGCCCGGAAAAAGCGTCCGTGAAGCTCCTTACTCTGCCATACCTCCATGCGATCATTAGTGTCAAGCACTACTGGTTTGCGCCAGTTCTCTTTACCTAAGGAGAGCGGGGTGAGGCCATTGTCCACCACGACTACATCTCGGTGCATCCCCACGTCGGTTTCAAGGAAATATTCCCTGAGACTGCATATCTCGCGATTGTGGAGAGTCTTAGCGTTTAAAAACCCTCGACCTCCACACTTTCGCGGAATATACAGCCTCATTACCGATGACCGTGGGTGATGCATTCGATTTGCAGTCAGCAGCGTACGGACCTTCCTATCCAGGGCGTCGAGTTCGGTCTGAGTCCATTTGAGTATGCCAAAAGAGTACATCAAAACCGGCATGACCCAATCGTTGAAGGCACGCACCTTGTTTCCGCCTGAAAGAAGACTATTAAATACTTTTTTCAGGCGACCAAAGAAGCGCTCCTTCAACGATTGCTTCATGTCAGTAACATTGATGCCCAACGCTTCTGACATACCCAAATACTTATAGGTATCGGATGCGGAGAGGGCCCTAAGGTTTGTGGAATCCGAGAGTTGGTTTCCCACGGATTCCACAATCTCCCCTCGCTTAACATGCATGACCGCACATTTGTCCACACCAAATTCCATCCTGATGGCGCTACTAAAAGTTTCAGTAATTTTCAGTAGCTCCATCAGTTGCAAATTGTTGGGGGCAAAGAGTTTTAGGTCATCCATGTAAAGGAGGTGAGATATAACCTGACCACCTCTCCTCAGCCGATAGCCTAGACCTGAATCCTCCAGCAGTGTGCTTAGAGGATTCAAGGCCAAGCAGAACCAAAGCGGACTCAAACTGTCGCCCTGGAATATGCCTCGTTCGATCCTTATCGGCTCACTATTCCTCTGGATATTTCGACATCCTGGATAGCGAAGGACCGTCCTCCATTGTCCCATACACGACATCAGGAAGGTGCACAGAGTTGTATCTACTTTATACAACTCCAACACCCTCATGAGCCATGTATGTGGCACGGAGTCATAGGCCTTCTTATAATCTATCCAACATGTCGACAGATCCTTTCGGGAACGACGAACCTGTTGGTTAATGGTCATATCAATGAGGAGCAGCTCCTTAGTACCCCGGGACCCATTCTTACATCCATTTTGAGAGACAGACATGATGGAGTTGGTGTCTATATGTTTGTTAATTTTAGTTCTCAAAATAGATGTAAGAACTTTATAGACCGTCGGTAGACAAGTGATCGGTCTATAATTTTTGGGATCCGCGGTACTACCTGATTTATAGAGCAGGTGGGTTATTCCTGTCGTTAGGAATTGGGGTAGCGACCCTGACTCTAAGGCTGACTGGAACTGGGATGCCAAGCGGTCGTGCGACCGTTTGAACCATTTTATCCAAAAGTTGTGCAACACTTCAGCACAGATCACTTCACGCGACCCATGACATTAAATGTCATGGGTCGCGTGAAGTGATCACTTCACGCGACCCATGACATTTAATGGCGTGAATCAGGTGAAGTGATCACTTCACGCGACCCATGACATTTAATGGCGTGAATCGGGGGTGAAGTGATAAGATCACGCTGCGCTTGCGCGTTAGTCACTGTCATTACCACATTGGAGATTTGTTCTTACTTATTTAACTTGTAAGGCGTCCCAACAATGTTGGGGTCGGCTTCCAGTCTAACCGGATGCAGCTGAATACCAGTATTTTACATGGAGCGACTGCCTATCTGACCTCCACAACCCAGTTACTGGGTAATACGATACCCCTTGGTAAGACTGGTTGTCAGACTTTCGGGCTTCTGACTACCCGTAACGACTGTCAAAGATCCACGAATGACAGCCGGGACCAACGGCTTAACGTGCTTTCCGAGGCACGGAGGGGTCTCAGTATGTAAAGATGGTCACCCATCCTCAGACCAACCGCGGCAAGCGTAGCTTAACCTGATTGTTCGATCTGTGCGGCTGTTATTATTTAGCCACAGACCCCTCTACGCGTGCAAATATATTATTGTAAATAGATACCTACTTAGGTAACTCGCCGATGCCACTATTAAAAGAACATTAATCAAATAATATTACAAAATTCAACGGTTCAATCGACACTCGCTCAGCTCGCAATCAGTGTCTCCCGTAAAAATAACTAAGACCCGTATTTTTTATGCTAGTAACTCTTAAATGAAGAAGTGGTTGGTGGCAACCCTACGCCGAAGTGATGTTGCTATGGGTTACGAGATTCTTGGAAGTGAACTCGTAATTCACTTCCAAGAATTACTACATTCCGAATTGCACTGTAATCGTTTACAGCTTGCTTACACTTTGACCTCAATTATTCTGTATGGTATAAATTACCTATTATTCCCCGCATAATCTTACCACGCCGTACGGTTGTCAAACGTGGTATTTTGACAGTTCAAACCGGTTTCGTTCATTAAATTGTGTCATAGAGAATACGTAAATAGCAGATATGTCGTGATTACATAGGTAAGGAATTGATGTGGTTTCGAAGTAAAGAATCATTAAGTGGGTCATATTGAATTAGGGCCCTTTTTCCGAATTAGCGTGAGCGCGATAACGATGTCCCGTAAGTCGACATAGATGACGTCATGGCATGCGCCATCTTCCGATAACGGCGACCATGCCCTAAATTAATAATTATCACCGCGGGCGCTGTCACAAATGAATGACAGCCTGTTGTGCTGTTTTGTTTTGTGTCGCATCATAATATATTGCCTTTAAACTAACGTGGCATTTTTTAAATCGTGCTTCCGCCAGTACAGTCGCCACCTTAACAAAGATGAAGAAATTCGTGGTGCATACACAAATAAATACTATAATCCAACCATCCAACCATTAGTACCTATTCAAGTGAATATAGTTTAGCTGCCATAATAGTGATTTATCTAAATCGGAACGCTAATTACTTATGTGAGCGCTGTGCCGAGCCATAACTCCCGCCGCGCATGCGCGTTAGGTATCAAACTAATTTTTTTTTAATATCCAAGTGAGCGCTGTCGGTGATGATGGCTTAATTCGGAACGAGCCAGAATTCACGCGCATGCGCGGCGTGAGACTCACGCCGTGTCACGCCGCGCATGCGCGTTAGACGCAAATCATCTAACAGGTCGAGGCTAAAAAACAAAAAATTTGGGGACTTCGAACATTCAAACTCCACCACATGGGGAGTGAATAATACATCATTTAATTTTATTTGACGAATTCATCCATTGTCCAAGTTAAATAAGTAGTGGTAATGAATTTTTTTGATATCTAATGTCGAAGTTTCGCGCCAATCGTGCGTGTTTACATTTTTACTTTTCACAAATTTCACACACACATGTAGATAAGATTTAAAATGAGACAAATATTATTGAAAATATTATGAACGACACGAAAATGCCCAAATCTTAACGTAATATTAAAACACAGGTCCAATAACACTTATTATTCATTACCACTACTCAATTTGTGTTCAAAATCGCCGTCCATTATTGTTTTTTTTTATCGTAATGATGTGCGAAAGCGATAATGCTAAACGATTTTTTTTTTATTTCGATTGACTCGGGTAAATTAATATGTCGAATATCGGAAATCGATACTCGGAAATTGAAATAAAATTATTTTAAACATTAAAAACAATAAGCATTGTTAATAATAATGACTTATGCTTTTTAATGTAATTTTAATAGTTTTTTGGACATTATATTGAAACTGAGTCAATACCTGAGGAGGACCTTTGACCATAGTCATTTATTGAACTTCGCGCCGAATTGTTTCTATATTTGAATATTTATCTTCGGAATGCGCTCGCCGCTTAATTTTTTTTTATTTATTGTACAATTATTTATTTTTGATACTTTCTAATAGTTTGCTACAGAATGCCCAGTATACATTTTTTTAGGTAGGCTTAGCAAAAGATAGGGAATGATGATTATTAATTGTATAAATTGGGTATTCCGCAATCACTTTACATTTCAATATGTTTTGTTAGTTGTATGAGCTTGTTAGTTTTTGTTTCTATTAGTTTACTTGAGTAATAAATTGTTTTTTTTTGTGGTAGGTTACCAAAGAAATTTAAAAAACTGACCATGTTTATATCGGACCTCGCACAGTCGGCACATTGAAAGGTTCCGTAGTTGGGTTGAATATTTACGCATGCAAAATGCACATAATTAATTTGATCAACTGCAAATATGTTTGTATTTCATAAACTCATCATTCATAAGTTCATAACGTACCCATAAATTAAAGTGCCGACCAGAAAAGAAAAGTACTGTTTTCTTATGGGGAATAACATCTTGAGCATTTCTTACTATTACAGCGAAAGTCTGCAATTAACCCCTTGGCTGCTACTTGAGATTGAAAATGCCAAAAATCTTATTTTTATAACAACTGTTTTAAGCATAACTTTTAAAAAATACCAACTTTAAATTGAATACAACATCCCGAACATGTTTTGACTACCTATGACCAAATGTAAGTAGGTATGTACCTACGCAGTATCAATATACTCGTACTGCGTAGGTACACACTTACATTTGGTCATAAAAAAGTTAAGCAAATCTCTCAATAGAGATTTGCTTAACTTTTTTTTGTTATTATAAAAATATATTTATGACCCTCACGACAAGCCTTTTCATTTGATATATCACACGATACCTACAGTAAGCAAAGCTTTTTTAAATTTTCTATGTGACCCCAAAAAGTAAACCCATAACCCGACATTTAATGTCGTGAATCGGGTAAAGTGATCGCGCCACTCAAACTATGTGGGATTAAATTCTATGGTCCGTCAGCCAGCCACGCCGTTAGCACTCGATAACTTAACACAACTATCTCTTCTAATAGAATAGATTGGGTTACCAACGCTGAACATCGTCGCAGTCTTTTCTAGACTTGATCTACAATCGCTCATAATAACAAACAAATAATGTCGATGCGTATTTTCAGTAGTCTAGCTGTCTTAAACGTGAATGTTTTATTTTATTTACTGTTCGTGCGTGACGCGCTCGCGCCTCAGGCCATAATTATAAGGACTAGTCTAGGGAAAAAAATATATAAAAAAACAACATTGAGTTTCTGACTAAGATTCTGTTTTGCTATTTAATTTTAAAACCCCACAAAATATTAATGTTTTGATCACTAAAATACTAGCTTTGAAATTATATAAAATTTTCAATAGAATTAACATAAAAAATATGATTAAAATCTCGATTATGATTATAAATGTTTGCTTGGTCAATCCCTAGCATCAGTGGGATGACACTGACAGCTCACTCCACGCAAGTTTTCACGGTGAGATTTTTACAGAATCGACATGCTGGAGCCTACTGGGAAATCATATAAAGTACGTTACTATTGTTCTCATGAAATTATTTCCCGCATTTCTTGATTAATTTTTTCGCTGAGAGCAATTGCTTGAGTGAGTTCTAAGGACTTCTTTACTTATGAAACTTTGAATATCCCAACGTCATTTCGTGTAAGCGAAACAACACTAATATGATAGCCAATTATCCGGAATCCAAGGCGTTATCCTGCCAAAATCGCATTTGAAACTCGAGCAATACATTTCAAATTCCTGTGGCACATTCTCTGTCATGTAATTTGTCCTGTGGGTGACCGTAGGAACCCTGTGTAACTAAGGGTGCCTAATATCGCACACTCGGTTAACTCGTAAACTGGGTGGTACGGTAATAAACTTGGAGAAAGGATTCGGTGGGCCTGTTAAAAATATGGTAATTATATTTACATAACTATGGCGACTCTAAATGAGGGCGATTTTTTGGTTTTATTGGTTAATAAAAAGTGTGTATATTGTGCACAGACTAAATTATGGGTGTAGCAACTGGTAGTGACGGATACTTGACATTTTTAATGATGCCATCGGCTATTATTATATTTTTAATGAAATTTTTGATTCTCATAATATTTTCCAATAATAATCCTATACATCGTGATCAATATAGAAGAAAATGTCAGGAGATAAGTTTTGAGCATGAATGTGCATAAAAAAGAAATCGGACATCCAGGGCACACAATGTTAGTTACAAAAAAAAACTTAAAAACTACACGACGCTACACGAGGAGAGAAAGACCAAAGAAACAGCGGGCATGGATTGTGTGAAAGAAGATATTATGGCTAAAAGGGGTATAAGTATAAACTACTGAGAGAACTGCCAATGAATCTGTAGGTATGAAAGAAGGAGACATGCTACGCCGACTCCCTAGAAATTGGGATACGGGCATTTCGTCATCCACAAGAAATAAGACCATCTGCATTATGGATGTCAAAAGGTTAATTTATTAACACCTAGTGTTAACCACCAGTCGTGATGATTTATTCAATCTGCTAATTGATTACTACATTACGCGGGTTAGCCAGTCCGTTTAGACGGTGCCGAGGTCATTATCCCCGCCTCCTTTGAATACACATACCTACTGTATTTAGTAATTATTCACATCGTCTGATTGCTGTTTAGGAGTAGAGAATTATTCAACTAGTGTATGTTGGAATATTTGTTGCTTAAGGCGAAAGCGTCAGGGCGATATTCTTAAAACCATCAGTACAGATAGCACCATCCACAAAGACGCGCCCTACCCTTCTTCCTAATCGCTTACAGGATAAGTGTGCAACATTCCGCTAGTGTTTTAGTTTTGTCGAGACACAGTAATTACTTATTATTGGGTAATTATTGTGTATCAAAATACTAAAAACTTTTTAACAAAAAAAAAAACCGACTTCCAAAAAAAACACTACAAAGTGAAAAATAACTTTAATTTCGGAAGTCGGTGTCTTTGGATCTGTATTTTAGTTTTTTGCCACCGACTTCCGAAATTAAAGTTATTTTTCACTTTGTAGTGTTTTTTTTGGAAGTCGGTTTTTTTTTTAACCGACTTCAAAAAAGGAGGTTCTGTATTCGACCCGTATGTATGTATGTATGTATGTATGTATGTATGTATGTATATTTGTTTGTCCGCGATTTTCTCAAAAACTAATGAACCGATTTTGATAATTCTTTCACTAATGTGATCTACATACTTTCAGAAAGGTTTTAGTATATAATACATTATATAATTATTCTTATGTACGATGTTATATGCATAAATGTACTGCATCTCCGGCATTTCTATGCGAATTTTGATGATTCTTCTAGTCGGTGTCTTCAATTCCTCAATGCACTAGTGTTATTTGAATTTGTGTGGAGTAGGTACAACTAAAAAGTGAAAAATAAAAACTTTTTTACAAAAAAAACAACCGACTTCAAAAAAAACTACAAAGTGATAAATAACTTTAATTTCGGAAGTCGGTGTCAAACAAAAAACGAAAATGCGGAACCAACGACACCGACTTCCGAAATTAAAGTTATTTATCACTTTGTAGTTTTTTTTGAAGTCGGTTGTTTTTTTTGTAAAAAAGTTTTTGTTAAAAAGTTTTTATTTCTCGCTTTTTAGTGGGTCTGCTTGTAATTTATCTAAGTTACAATAGCCTAGTGTCAACTTGCTCATCGCCTTTTACAAAATATTGTTTTTCCCGATGCAGGGACGTTAATTGTTCAGTTCTCCTACGAATGGTGAAATGGAGCTGATGGTGGACACCATCAGCTCCATTTCACCATTCGCATTGTGATGAGCATAAATTGCTTAGAAACCATATTAAAGTAATCGCAACCCGTGAAATACTTATAATTGAGTAGTTCCGGTGGCGATCTGTGGTCTTCATCATCAGTTCCACTTCACCAAATGGTGCTTTCCGAGAGCAAATGCACGAGTTACTATAAAAAATACCCAAATCGCTATAGGTATGCCTATAATATTTGAAGAGTTCCTTCGATTTCTCCAAGATCCCATCATCAGATCCTGACCTGATGAAAATGGGACCAATCTGAAAGTATATACTTTCAAATAAAAGAAGAATTTTCCAAATCCGTTTATAAATGACGGCGTACTGAGGTAACAAACATTAAAAAAAAAAAAATAATACAACCGAATTGATAACCTCCTCCTTTTTTTGAAGTCGGTTAAAAATACTAGCGATTAGTTAGAAGAATGGGGCGCGACTTCGTGGATGGCACGATCTATACATCTCTCTAAGGTCATTTTACCCTATTGAATGACTATTTCATGAAAGCATGACATTTGAGGCCAATTCTAAAATAAGGAGTTGTATTGTTGATTCTAATGATTATAATTATTTTATTACGGTCGCGAATCATATTTTAATCAACATACAACCTAACACTGCTCTGCAAATTGTAAAAAAACTTAAGAAAAAAAATTTAAACTTGAATTTCAAGGGCTACTGTAACGCATCCCCCTTAAGTTAGAGTCATTTGCAAAGGGGAAGTGTTTGGCCAGTAGTGGACGTGACGAGACGTGATAATAAAAAAAAAAACGAAGACGTGAATGTTTGTTGCGTCGTACGTAGTATAAATTGATCAACATGGAAAATGGCATGGTTGAAGAACATGACATTGGAAGAGCATTGGAAAACTTTCAAGTCCCAAGGCGAATATGGGTCATGTAAAATATAAACAAACTAGCTGCGCCCCGCGGTTTCACCCGCATAAGTGTCGATCTCGTGGGAATTTCAGGATAAAAATTAGCCTATATGTTAATCTAGGGTGTCAGCTACCTCCATACAAAATTTTATCAAAATTGGTCCAGCCGCTTGAGCGTGAAGAAGTAACAAACATATAAACACACACACTCACAAGTTTTCGCTTTTATAATTTATTAGTGTCATTAAAACACGGCTCATAAAAAAAAATGTGATTACCAACTATGGAATAAAACGAGCCTCACGAAAACAAACATATTGTTGCCTTTTTGCCTTCACTCACACGAGTCACGGCGTCGTGAAAAAGATGCCGAATGCCGAAATCCAACATCGTTATGTATAAGAGAAAATGTGGCTGACATGCCTAAGCACAGTTATTTTTAATGTAATTTATCTCCGACTGGGAAAATCAAATTAAGTACTTAAATAGGTACTAGGGAGGCAGTTCTTGTTGTAGAAAAGAGAAAGGCGAATATCCCGTCAAAACAAATTGTGCGTAATCTTTGCGACCACCACCCCGCAAAAAGGTGAGCTCCCTCCATTATGAATAACTTCCACAGCGTTCATCTAATTTAAGAGGACTACATGACCTAAAGCGCGGTCTTTGTCGGACTGCATAGAAAAGAAAGAGAAGCGCGATGCCACAACGCTGGTAATTTATTGCAAAATATGAAGCAATTATCGATTTACGAAAAATCTAGTGATTGGACAAAAAAACTAAAACACTATAGTTTTAGCATGTTGCTTGTAGAATAATCTGACAAAAAATCATAATGATTGTATGTATATTAGTATGAATTTTGTTGTAAAAGAAAAATTTTTAGAGGTATCTTCATGATTTTTTTCTATCGTATCAAATAAGTTGTATTATGTTTTCAACACACTATCATCCTAGCATTTATCCTGAAGAATATCATATATTTTTTTGTTTTTTTTTACTGTAGTCGATCATATACTTTTATTGTTTCTAAAACTTGCGTTTTTTGCGTTTAGGTCCTGTAAGCCCCTTAACTTGTAAACATTACAATTTAGTCGCCCATCTCGACTTGATGCCTCCAAAAGTGCTATTCGCTACCTTTATTACCGGAATTTTTATTTCATATCTCGCTTTTTGTTCGCTTGTTATTTCTTTACGAGTAACCTCGTTTACGATTACGAAAGCTCCAAAAAATTTTAATAGCCGCTTTAGGTTCTTCTATAGATAGATTCTTAAAGGTCGTTTAATATTATTATTTGAAAAACCATAACGCTGAACATTCGACGATTTAGAAAAAAAAGTATCGCTCAAAAAAAGCTTTCCCAATACCAGTATTTGATAACAAATCCAGCCTATTATGTGTCAATTACACTGAAAGTCGTGGATTTACCGATATCAATGTCACATCGAAACGCTTATATCCCAAAGTAGCTCCAACGAACCGATCAGGTTTAGCAAGGTTTAGCGTTCAATTGGATACTGGAAATACCTTTTGTGCAAATTGCTCTGTACCTAGGACTCTCACAATGTGACCGACGACGCGGCGTTCGGCTAACATGGCAGTAAAGGGTGTAATTGCATCCGTTACAGACGATGTGCTGCGATCGGCGGCCTCTGTCAGGAGGTGCATTGTTAGTTCTAACGCTTGACCTTGGCTTCAACTCTGGCCATAATGAACCTTTACGAACAGTTTTGGTGTTCGTTTGAAGTTGATATTTGTGTTTATTGCATTAAGAATATTTTTATAGGCCTTTAGATTTTCATACCCAGGTTTAAACCATTGAGTAATTTTTTATTACAAACTATATTTCAAAAACGGTAAAGGGACCATTTTGTATTAAGAAATATGGTTTGAAATACAAAAACTGGCTGAAAGGTTTAGGCTTGGACCAAAGTTAGAACTCGTTTTGTTACAAGATGCGTAAAGTTTCATACCGTCAGTGGCGTCAGTGTCAGTTCAAAGTAAAATGTTTTGGAGATTGTGAAAAAATATAATTAATTATCTTGTAAGTACCTATCCATAAAAATCGAAGGCTAGGAAACGTAAAAAGGGTTGG
The DNA here is from genome assembly GCA_914767645.1 of Hydraecia micacea. Taxonomy (NCBI): domain Eukaryota; kingdom Metazoa; phylum Arthropoda; class Insecta; order Lepidoptera; family Noctuidae; genus Hydraecia; species Hydraecia micacea. The sequence continues at coordinate 11,163,231 of OU611783.1, read as the reverse complement.
TAAACATTGACATTCAAAAAAAAAAAATCTAAAATCAATATTGCAATATTGAAAGAATTCCTTAAAGCGAACGGATAACGCTACAGAGAATTTAGAATCAAAGTCGTAAACTGTCTATTGAAACAGGCGATACCTTTTGCCGTTAGTTGTGGCTTACGTGTGGTCGGCGGATGGCAATATTGGCTATCTCTATGCAACGACGTACTTACGAACGTAGCGGTCTGCCAGCAAATTGGTACCGATGTGTAATATTACATTTTATTAAGCAAAATAAAAAATTTGGGGCGTATGGCTCAGAGGGAACAAAACTTGTGAAATTCAGTGTGCAAAAAGTTGTCTATGGGCTATTGTCGCGTAAAATATAGTTTTTATGGTTTTTACAGACTTGAACAAAGTTATCGAAGAAGCATGAATAAATAAGGTTTAATTCACGAAAGTAAGGCACCTATAAGAGTTTGAAGTGGGACTTCCTATAAGGATGGGTTTCGTAGTTATAGTAGATACCTACCCTGTGATCGCTTTTTATGTTTTGTCGCCGAATAATAACTATTTGAGAGTTAGTAGTATTTCCAAGCAGTGTGTTGATAGTGTGAAGGCAAGATTACATAAATTCAATTTGGGCACCTCAGAGAGCTTTGCAAATTGCCTCGTCGGCCAGCAAGTGGAGTTAACCCTTTGATGCTGATCGCTGGCGTCATTCCGTCACCCGAACACTCCGGGAAGCTTTGAAACGCTCCATAGATATTCAGTCAAAGTAAGCTACGTTACGTTCGAGAGAGAATTTAAAATTCTCGATAGACATTTGCCGGACGATCGCTAGACCAATCCTGAAATTTTAAAGCGAACTCAAGTGAACTCAGAATCTAGTATGAACATTTTTATTCCAGAAAAAAACTTCTAGATGCTAATAAAGTAACTTAGAAAACGAACATGTTTTTGAAATTAAATCTATGAATAAAATAATATTAGGTTGTTCCATAACAAGCAAACCCGAATAGCAAGTCATCGTCGCACTATCGTAGCAACTGATAGTCTTCACTGATATTATTATCAAAGGGCGCTGACAGCATCTTCAGTGGCGTATACCACTCTCATCGTGTTTGTGAATCCTGATCCTTGTCTCCATCCAGAGACTATGACTATCGGATCGCCAATCCTTATAAAACCTCTATCGATGCCCCATCTGATACAGAAGTTCACACGTCTCTCGTGATTAACTGCCCATTCCGCAACTGGGGACTCTACAAATAAGTAAAAATATTTAATATGGCATGTAAGATCTAATGTTATTTGAATTTGCAGTCTGGCAATCGATTGGTAGTAGTGCCATATGTACACCCATCTTTACTATTCGCTTTTATATGATGTCTAGATTGCTCGTGCATCCTTATCATAACTTAAATCATACAATGATATTTGATTACCTTCAAAAATTAAAGGTATGACTCCTCTCCACATATGAAGTTGGCGTGCTATCACTCCGTATCTAGTTACCGCTAGTATTGGACAGCGAGGCCTAAACTTTGCGACTGTCTGTGCTGCTTTGCCAGATGACGTCACAACAACAATGGCTGCCGCTATTGTCCTTTGTGCTGCGATTACTCCAGCTATTGCGGCTGCTGTACACTGGTCGCACGGTAATGGTGTCTGTGAAACGGAAAAATATACAGAAGTATTTTAGTTCAAATTATAATGTGTTCAGTAATAATATGGCAACTCATGAAGGTGCTGGAGTTGTATAAAGTAGTCGATTCTCAGTGATCACTGTTCTGATAATCGTTACAACCAAAGTCGTAATACCTAGCCTAGCCCCTCATCTGCTAGGCAAGCTTATTAACCTTCAAGCGAGCGCTCGGTCATTTGTAACGCCAGCGTTCGCGCGTAACTTAAAAGACCTAAGGGATATTATTTTAAGGGATGTAAAATACAAATTATTTAATATTTTTTTGTATTAATCACATTAGGACATAAAACAAAATAATATTCTAATTTTCTTTGGATTAGTAAGCAATTTAGCATCATAATTTTTTTTTCACTTCTCATGCTCTAAAAGTTCGTGTTTATGTTGTGCGTAGGCGACATAAAATCGCTTTTTATGTTCTAGTGCATAAAGTATTTTTTTTTCTAAGACTAAGATCATCAGGCCCAACAGCCACATACGCACAATAAAACGTCGCAGATTAAAGTCGTTATTTTATTTCATTTGCTTTAATTTATATCACTTCCGTGTTTTATATCGTTAATTTAATAAAACCAGATAAAATAGTTGTCATTAATTATTAGTCGAATGACACAATCATGTTGAAAATTAAAAGAAAACTTAATTAGTTTTGTGGCGGGACTTAGCTATTCTCTTCGTCAATTTTGCAACATTTTTGAACAGTGAAATTACTGTTATATACTTTATGCCTGTTTAATTTTCTCGCAATCAAAGTGAAAAGCAGAGTGTTTAACTCGGGCATAAACGAGCCATTTTACCCCGATATATATAAACGTCTCGGACTAACATGGCTTCTTTTATGCACTAGTTGTACAAGCTACTATTCTTATACCTCTAACTTTCGCGTGCTTGCGTGCTTTCGACGCCTTCGCCGCGACTAAAACAAATGCGATCTATGCACTCCGGAGGGTGCGGGGAGGGGAGGTAAAGTTTATTTCGTGCACAGTGAAACAATGACAGGCTACTAGGGATGAGAAATACATTCGACAAGAAATAATGATATTAAGAATGAAAATGCGAAATGCAGTGAATGTGATGATGAATGTGAGTGCGGTCGATTCGACACCCGCGCCGCGCGCCTGCTTGAAGGTTAAGTTCGGTAACAATAGAGAAAGTAATTGTGTCTCATTAGTGTCAGTTGAGCTCTTAAAGAATTAAATAGCAAAAAAAAGTAAAATAAATTCTGTTCCAATGCTGATGAAGAGATATTTACCTTGTCAATGAAATCATAGAATATTCGCTTGGTCCAAACACAAGCTTCAGCTTCTTTACAAGCGCCACTCATCATTTCAACAGTTTCTACAGGGAACATGCCTACTGCTGTTTCAGCATTAATTGCTAAGACGTCAGCACCGTCCAGGACACAGTTGGCTAGATCAAGTAGTTCGCCTCTTAGAGGAATCCTTTTAAATCTCATGCTACTGAGTAGGTGAGCGCTTATACAGGCTGGAACGTTAACCTGCAAGGTTGGAAAAGCTTTATTTTTAGCTATTATGACGTTGATCCCATAGAGAAAGTTGTTCAGTTTGATGGTTTGTACTACACCCTTAAATATGACCTCACTTTTCTGATACTGTTTATGAACTGGTTATTTTTAATTTTGGTAATTTATCATACAAAGATTCTAGTTAATTGGATGTCACATAATTCTTCCTCACAAACTTTATGTTCAAATAAAATTGAAAACATCCTTTTTACATCATTGTTTGACAGCAAAATTAGCCTATAATGTACTCACTGTTGGGACACATGCCTCCTCTCTTCGAGAGGGAAAGGGCTGTAATCTACCATGCGGGCCCAGTACGGGTTGGTAGATGTCACGTATCTTCGAATTTTGAAGTGAAACATCTTTACGCACGCTTGACTTGGGGAGTAAGCTGGCGAACGCGTGACGTACACACGTTACGAAAAGTGTGATCGGGCGAGGCGAACGGGAGTTGAGTGGGGGATATAAGCAAGAGACAGCAGTGCGCGCGCACATTTTCTTTCTCTCTTCCTCTCATAGCCAAATACGCAATACTGAAGTTTCACTTCAGTCGTGTGGTCATAAGCACACTCGTTTTTTTTGGTTCTAGGACATTGCATGCCGGTTTCCTCACGATGTTTTCCTTCATCGTTTTGAGAGCAGTGGTGATGAAATTATTTGCACAAATTAAGCGCCTGCCTGGGTTCGCACCCACGACCTACAACTCGTAAGTCGGAGCCACTGGGCCACCACTGCTCTTTTGACAGTCCATAATATTTATTAATTTCTGAACTTTTTTCTGCTTGCAATTGACCCATGTTACATGGGATCGGTGTTATAGGTTTTTTATATTCGATTCTCCGTCATGTCAGCCGACACTTTGTTATTGATTCTCTAGACGCCCTAATTAAAAAGTGTACTTTATTTTGCAAGGTACTTAACAATTACCATTATTAGGTATAATTTATTTTTGTTATGTGTTTTAGTAGTGTACAATAATATACTTACTGCATTAGCTCGAGCTATCATATTCTTTTGAGCTATAACCAGTTTTTTCGGCGTGATATCTGATGCAAGTTCTTGTCTTGTTATCATTACAGCATTTGCTACCTGAAGAACATACGGTATATAGTTGCAGGAATCGTGATACAACATGATTTTACATAGCTTCTGCAATTGTTTTGCCAATGTTATGGATGGAAATCAAGGAAAACTTTCAAATTCCGCTACTTTTCCTGTGATAGTCAGATGCGGATCATATTCGAATATCAGAAGAGGAAAAAATACAACGTACCTGTAGAATGGAGTCGAAATTCCGAAATCCTTCTATAGTTTGTATATTTGCCATAACAGCTACTTTTTTACCCTTTTCTCCCAATATGGATGTTAATTCATGGACACAATTGGCAGAGTTTACAAAAGATGCAATTACAATATCGACCTGCGCAAAAACAGTGTGTGTACTTCTTAAATTAATTACTTCTAAGGACTTTACACAAGAAATTATGAGTATACCTGCTGCTGGATCGCCATTTCGATATCCAGTCTGTCTTTTTCAGTGTAGTTTGGCATGTCCAATACTACGTTAGGGACAAACACATCTTTATAAGATCCCAGAAATCCCCCCCTTTCAATTTTGCACGTTAACGTTGTTGTTGATATCATTTCTACCTTCAACATAATTGATTCATTGTCCAATAAAATAAAATCATTTTTTTTTAGTTGCTCAGCAAAATACATGAAATCTACGTAAACTGTGTATGTAGAGCATCGATCCTTGTATGTTTCGTCTGTTGTCAATCTTACAACTTCGCCAGCTTTTAGTTCTACCTCTTCGCCGTAAGTCTGTAATTTAAAGAAAGAACATACTGAAATTACCAGTCAAGTAGAAACGCCAACGTACAGTATGAAAGCATTATTTTATGAACCTGCTCTCCCATTTGGCATTTTATGGATTTTTTGCAATAACAAAGGGGCAATTCTTGTTAAGTAGGTATTATAAGAACGTTTACAGTTAGATCTCAGTCTCAATCTGTCAAAAATACCTACCTGTAATTTCCCTACATTTTTGACATTTGTTTGACACCAAGTTTTAAGATACGAAAACTTTTTACAAAAAAACAACAACCGACTTAAAAAAAACCACTACAAAGTGATAAATAACTTTAATTTCGGAAGTTGGTGTCGTTGGTTCCGCATTTTCGTTTTTGACACCGACTTCCGAAATTAAAGGTTTTTTTTTTGTATAAAAGTTTTTATTTTTCACTTTTTAGTTGTACCTATCCCACACAAATTCAATTAACACTAGTGCATTGAAGGATTGAAGACACCGACTAGAAGAATCATCAAAATTCGCATAGAAGTGCCGGAGATGCAGTACATTTATGCATATAACTTCGTACATAAGAATAATTATCTATTGTATTTAAATATACTAAAACCTTCCTAAAAGTTTGTAGATCACATTAATGAGAATTATCAAAATTGCTTCATTAGTTGTTGAGAAAATCGCGGCCATACAAACATACATACCTACATACATACGGGACGAATACAGAACCTCCTTTTTTGAAGTCGGTAAAAAATTGGCCTTCAGATCAAAATAAAAATTTACGTAAATACTCACTTCGGCTATACGTCCTGTTCTTATCTTCCTTCCGGAAAGTCTCATGGCAATCGATATGGGATAATTCTTGCCCATCCTTATGCTAAAGTTTTTACCGGCCTCTCGGACCATTTTAATAGCTTCCATATGTTCTTCTCGCGGTCCAAAGTTCATGTTTAGCATTGCTATGTTCATGCCAGCAGCGATCATCTTCTCCAGTATATCAATGTCATAACATGCTTTTCCTAGAATTTGGTACAATTAATTACAAGTACATTATGTTTCTGCTCTCAAAACGGTAAAGGAAGACATCGTGAGGAAACCGGCATGTCCTAGAACCAAACATTCGAAGACATGTGACATCTATCAACCCGCACTGGGCCCGCTTGGTGGATTTCAGTCCAGTCCCTCTCGGTCTGTGTCCCAGCAGTGGGAACATTATAGGCTGATTATGCATGTTCTCAATGTTTCATCAGTCAAATTGGCAGTACTCAAGGTGTAATTCATTGAAATAAAGGCAGATTTATACAGGGTCAGTAGCTGACTCCAAACTTGAACCAAGTCAGCGCTGACCTGTTACTCATCATTTCAGCCGAAAGACGTCCACTGCTGGACATAGGCCTCCCCCAAGCACCTGCACTTCGACCGGTTCTGTGCTTCTCGCATACAACGGGTTTCTGCGGCCTTCACAAGGTCGTTGGTCCACCTTGTGGGAGGCCTTTCCACGCTACGTCTTCCGGTACGCGGTCGCCACTCCAGAATCTTTCGGCCCCATCGGCCATCTGTTCTGCGAGCAATGTGCCCTGCCCACTGCCACTTAAGTTTGGCAATTCTTCGGGCTAAGTCAGTTACCTTGGTCCTCCTACGGATCTCCTCATTTCTGATTCGATCAACCCGTTACTGTCTTCATGTAAATTGATTGGAAGTCAGTACGGTGCCGTCGAAATATTCCCGTTTGGATATTTTAAAGTCAGTCCGCTCACCTCGCCACCCGCGCCAGAGGTACTGACCTCGTCTAAACGAACAAGTCAGCAGTTGGTCAGTCTTTGACACTGCATTCTGGGGTTGTCACCCCTTGAGGCTTGAATTTTTGACACGACTTGAGATATCAAGTCGCGTCAAAAATTCAAGCCTCCATTTTCATTTCTGTAGTCTATTCATTTTCTTATCCAAAGTAAAGGACAATTGAAATTCTGTATGGGACCCGTACCCAAAAAAAAAATTGACTGTAGCGATATGAACTATATCTATATTTATTGCCCTCAGGGAGTAGTTTAATTAATCCTAAGAAAGCATGTCTGAATTCACTTTTTCTCCAAGTGAATTCAGACACGCTGTCTTAGGATTAATTAAACTACTCTATGAGGGCAATAAATATCAACATAGTTCATAATGCTACAATTGACTTTGTGTCTGGCTACGGTCTTACCCATTCTCCTTTTTTTTTAGATACCCCTTCTTTTCAAATTTCGTGAACTCTTCTAACAGCATATAGGAACATTTTCGCAACAAATAATTTAGCCGTAGTAAAGGCTGCTGTTTTCGAGAATTCATTGTTCCCCGCTGACTTCCAACAACGGGCATTCACCGTGAGAAATAACCGAGAAATAACTGCATGTACACAGTCATGAGAGTCAGTTCTCGGCGCCAGCACTGACTTGAGTTGGAGACCCTTTGTAAATCTGCCGTAAGTCAAAATCTAAAACTAGTTTATTCAGAATCAAAGGAGAATCGATTACATTACCTTTTTCCTAATAGTTATTTTTTTGCAAAAATATTAATAAATTATATTGACACCAGAAATGGCAAAATGTTTCATGATGTTTTATAAAAAATTATTTGCTATTTTAAACTTTTTACAATAAAAATGTGTTGGGGTGTTGGAGGTTTTGAGTAAGTATTAAAAACTTGTATAGTTAAATTTACCAAGTGCCGCCATAATCCCCGTCATACGTGTGCAAGCGGCAGGTGCTTTGATATCCAAGTTTAAAACATGGTCCAGCGGTGTAGCAGCATGTGCTGACGACAGCTGCTGACCAGGTAGCACCATGCAGTCAAACTAAAAAATTATTATTATTTATTCTGGGTTAAAGTTTTGAACTGGCAATGCCAGACGCTATTTTTTGAGAAGTGGTGACACCAAGATATTTTAGCACTATGAGCACAATATAAAGATATGTACTGTGCTATGAGGCTGTTTTTGTATGTACAGTACGCGTTCAAAAGTATATGAGCACCTTACGAGTCGTATTGCTGTGACACGCGGTACAGCGTACATCTGTATATGTATAAAAAACACGGTACACACACCACCTACCTACTTCACACACTGCCATATTGTCACGTACTCGTCGCACTACACGAAACAAAAAAAAATATATATTTTCATCCCTTTTGTTAGACACGGTCCAACGCATAGCGTTGCTAAAATTAACTGTTATAATATGTGCTCATAGCAAGAATCGTCAAGCGTTGCACTGTGATGCAACTGGCTTAGGTTCGAATCTCACGAAGCGCAGTGCGGTTTTTTGGCAATATTTATTTTTGTTTGCAATAATAATAATATTCACAAAATTGCTGCCTCTTTTATTAATGTTGTTATTGAAATAAAGGGTTTAGAATAAAAAATGCGTGTTAAGTGAAACAAAAATAAAAAATATTTATTCGTTACATTTATTTTACTTACATAAGTTAACAAACCGCTACATTTATTTATTACTATAATTAGATGTGAAATAAATCTCATGAAACTTATAAGAAATTTGTATTATATTGACATATATGAAATGTTTTAAATTTTAAATGGATTTATTTCACCATAAACATTAATATTAGATTAAACTCTATTTAAAATGTAAAACAACTACTTACAAAATAAGGTTTGTTTACATTAAGTATTTCACAGTTTATTTGGCTTTATTAAATACAAGTAGGTTATTTAGGTTATAGCTTAAGTATTCATTTTCTTTGCGAAAAGAAGATTGAAACTAAACCTCAAATTATGGCATAATATACAGAATGAGTATATTAATATTTCCTACTAAAATAATGTAAACATTTTCGGTCTATCTACAAGAAAAGCGACAAACATCAGCTGGTCTTCAATGACGCAAGCCTTCAGCATGGAGTGCACGGCGAACGGTTAATAAAGATGTGTTGAATGACTCAGCAAAATTTTGCTTTGGTAATGAAACCATTTGTTTCATATTCATTCATTCCATGAGCTGCCGTCGCTGTTCTTCTATAATAGGCCTTCCACTTCGCGCTCGATTTGCAAAGTTACCCTCTTCCTCGTATCGCTTAACCCAAAGACTCACAGTATTTCTCTAGAACAAAGAATGGAATACTGTTAGACATCTATAAGCAAAATCCTAAAACTGTTTACTTTACTATTAATAATTAACACTTTGACGACTACGGAAAAAAAATATTACTCATCATTCACTAATCTAAATTATCTTTAAAATTATTTATATTTTCCTTTTCTTTTATTTAAACATCATAATGAATTTAAAACTTTATTTAATAAGGCATCTTCTGAGCAAAACGATTAACAATGCTTCTGATTTAATTAGATTTATGTTTAGTAAATTAGAAAATATTTAAATGATACACTCACACTTAGTCCGGTTTCATTCGCAATTTGGGTTTTGTTATATCCAATTTTATGCAGCGCAATAATATTTGCCCTCGCTTCAATATAAATTATATTTGACTGCATTTTGAAAATAGTAACTACAACTCCGCTAATAGATTTAAACACCTCGTCACTAACCAACATAGTCGTAACGAACAGCATACTCTGTCTACCTCACAAAAATCGAAACAATTTAATTAATGTCCATTTCAACCGCGCGGCCAGCTCATAAAATTTGATGAAACTTTGCCAGGAATTAGTGGTAATTTGTTACTATACACACCTCTTTTCCTGAATTTGTTGCAAAAAAAACTAAGACGCTATGGCCAAAAATAGTTGGCCGGTAGAACCGCCACTTGCCGTAGTCATCACCTGTGATTACACAGAAACTAAATAATGCAGGTAGGCGAATGATGCACCAAAAGAAAGGTCTTAATTTGTTGTATTTGTTGCAAAAATAAAAAACGTCAAAACGTAAATAAACAAAAAGTTATGCAATATTTAGTTTCCAGGTTATGGGTAGGTAGGTATCTCCCCATAAATATCAAATTAATAGAAGCTTATGTGTATGGACAATTAGTTGCTAATTTGTTGCAGCGGATAAACAAGAAAAATACTAGAAAATATAGGTTCAATAATTTGTTAGAGTCGATTTTAGTTGGCCGCTCGGACGGCAATATGCCTAAAATACAATGACGTTTATTTCATTATTAAAAATAGGTTCAAGCTTAGTTAAAGTACTAATCGACAGGTAACGTAACCTAGTTTGGATAAATGTGGCGAATATAACGGTGAAATTCATATTTTAGGAGATATTCACTAAAATACAGTAGTATGAAACTGTATTAGAGCAGGGTGACCATGATTACATAAGTACGAAGGCATGTTTTTTAAATATAATAGGTAGAAAGGTATCCTATTTATATAAGGTACGAGTACCTATATTAGTTTAAACTAGCTAATCAATTTATCAACCTAATTTTTGTATCTTTTGTTTGCTTATTATGTGTATGTATATTTGTTGTACTCTGTTATTCAATTTAAAGTTGGTATTTTTTAAATGTTAAGCTTAAAACACTTGTTATAAAAATAAGATTTTTGGCATTTTCAAACTCAAATGCAGCCAAGGGGGTTCATTACAGACTTTCGCTGTAATAGTAAGAAATGCTCAAGATGTTCGTCCCCATAAGAAGACGGTAATTTTCTTTTCTGGCCGGCACTTTAATTTTTGGGTTACGTTATGAACTTAAATTAATGAAATTTCGTTAGGAAACTAAGTAGGTACAGACGCCAGTACATCAACCTACCCGAAACTATCAAATTTTACCAATCAACTTTGAACCTTAAGCTTTAGCGACAAAGTTTAAAATCTATTAAAGAAATGTGACAGATTGTAGTAGCTTGATGTGTTGGCGTCTCTACCGCAAAAAAATCAATTTCTATCATTCAAATAAACTAATAGAAACAAAAGCTACCAAACTCATACAACTAACAAAACATATTGAAATGTAAAGTGATTACGGAATACCCAATTTATACAATTAATTTATTATTCCCAAACTTGCTAAGCCTACCTAAAAAATGTATACTGTGCATTCTGTAGCAAACTATAGAAAGTATCAAAAATAAATAATTGTACTACAATAAATAAAAATAATTTTAAACGGCGAGCGCATTCCGAAGATAAATTCAAATATAGAAACGATTCGGCGCGAATAAATGACTATGGTCAAAGATCCTCAGTTATTGACCTATTAAACTGTATATTATTAGTTTTGAACTAATAAAATTACATTAGAAAAGCATAAATAATTAGTATAAACAATGCTTATTGTATTTATATGCCTTAGTGTGTTTTATATAGGAGCACTCGCCCTAAAAAATAAGATATGACTATCGAACATTCCATTCCAATAATCACGATTCAGTCTCAGTTCATTGTGAAAATCCATGGTCACCCTGCTCTAATACAGTTTCATACTACTGTATTTTAGTGAATATCTCCTAAAATATGAATTTCACCGTTATATTCGCCACATTTATCCAAACTATGTTACGTTACCTGTCGATTAGTACTTTAACTAAGCTTGAACCTATTTTTAATAATGAAATAAACGTCATTGTATTTTAGGCATATTGCCGTCCGAGCGGCCAACTAAAATCGACTCTAACAAATTATTGAACCTATATTTTCTAGTATTTTTCTTGTTTATCCGCTGCAACAAATTAGCAACTAATTGTCCATACACATAAGCTTCTATTAATTTGATATTTATGGGGAGATACCTACCTACCCATAACCTGGAAACTAAATATTGCATAACTTTTTGTTTATTTACGTTTTGACGTTTTTTATTTTTGCAACAAATACAACAAATTAAGACCTTTCTTTTGGTGCATCATTCGCCTACCTGCATTATTTAGTTTCTGTGTAATCACAGGTGATGACTACGGCAAGTGGCGGTTCTACCGGCCAACTATTTTTGGCCATAGCGTCTTAGTTTTTTTTGCAACAAATTCAGGAAAAGAGGTGTGTATAGTAACAAATTACCACTAATTCCTGGCAAAGTTTCATCAAATTTTATGAGCTGGCCGCGCGGTTGAAATGGACATTTTAATTAGTTTTCTGTGGCCTACCTACTAACTTTATTATTTGTGTGAACATGAACGATTGAGACAAAAAACTAATGATTATTTATCGAACTACCTAATAAAGTGTGTGTGCGTGTCTATAATATAGAAACAACTTATAGAATAAGGTCGGAAGTTAAACCGAAGCGTCAATCTATTGCTTTGTGAGATTGCTAATCGACTTATGAACGCCACTGTACATACAAATAATCAACACAAAAAATCGATTTCAGTACTAAAATAACAAACGCAAAACCAAATGTGGAACGAGACTTCGAGTCGAGGTCTTCGATGTGGAGGCAAATGAAAATTAGATATGGTCACAGCGCATGGTCATATATTTCACACGGACGGAGCCGCCTATGCTATACGATTTTGAAATTCTCTAGTCAAGCCAATTTGGATGGAAAGATAATATCATTGGTATTAATGATTCTAAGATAATAATGTGTTTTTAACAATGTTGTAATAAGGTAATGGAAAGCTTACTTCAGAAAGTTTAATATCAAAGTCAGTTGGCCAGACCATGGTTAATAGTAAATAAAATATGTAACAATAATAATCTTAAATAAATTCTATGTAAATTCTACTCAAAAATTCACGGTTCATGCAAACTTTTATGTAATTCTCTGATAATGTCTGTTTGGTAGAAATTGACCACAGAGTACATGAAATTGACATTGACAAAGAAATAGAAATGACAGAGAAACGAAGTTCATATATCTTTTTAATTGAGGTGTATCGCCTTCTCTACATTCAGAAACTCTATGAAGGCCCGATGTCATATAGGTGCATATTATGTACTATAAAATTCCTATTAGGAATCTTATCCTTTTAATAATGAATCAGCGGTTTTTCTATCATCATTATCGTCATCATCGTCCTCATCATCATCATTATCATCATGTATAGGAGTCATACTCGGTTTATATCAAAAATTTTATTTTATACTGAGATCGATAAATTACTGACCCGGGAATCAACATGACCAACCAGTCACACCTGTGGCAACTAAGCGATTGGCTTAGTTGCACTTAATTAAACTCAAAATTGATTAAGGGCTTCTGCCATTGTTGCCAGGGAAGTAAACTCAATCCGCATACTATCAGACACCACGGCTGTTCTGTAACCGCTGAACAGTTGTACAGTTGACTCTGGGCTAATATACGAGTATCGCCAGCGCCTCAACCAGGTGGGTAACCTCAATAAAATAACTATTCAATGGATCAAAGGACACAGCGGTTTGCTAGGCAACGATGCAGTCGACGAGCTTGTCAGAAGGGGATCGAGCACAGCACCCGTGGGACCTGAGCCCATCGCACCACTCTCCTTTGGGTATATACGCACTCTGGTAAAGAAACGCACTAGAGAACAACATGACAAACTATGGATGGACTAAGGAGAATGTATTAAAGTGTAATAAAAATATTAGTCTATGGTTACCTCTGTAATGTCTATGTTGTTTTAACTGTGTAATGGCGTCGTGCGTGAGACATACTGTTCGATTATAGATTGAATAAAACGTTCAGTTCTAATAAAAATCCTCTTTAATTTCCTAATAAATCCTAACAGGTTATGGGCCCAGCACGCTTCCACTTCAAGATGGGATTTCGGAAGTTTGTGAGAATCCAGATGACCAGAGACAGGAATCAGATGGAGAATCAAGTGAGTTTGAAGAGCAAGTTACTACTAGGAGTGGCAGAGTAACAAAGAAACCGAAGTGGCTGATAGATTATCTATTTTTATCACTAGAAGGAGAACCCAAAAATTATAAAGAGGCTATGAAAAGAGAAGACTCAGAAAGATGGAAAGAAGCTATAGACAAGGAGATCAAACAACTGAAGGATAATGACACATGGTCACTAGTTTCTACAGTTCCAGAAGGTAAAGAAATTATAAGCTCGAAGTGGGTTTTAAAAAAGAAGAGAAATGAACAAAATGAAGAGATCTATAAAGCTAGGTTAGTCGCTCGAGTTTTTTGAACAGACAGAAAGTTTAGGTTCAGGTTATGATTTGTATGCACCAGTTGCACAAATGAATACATTTAGGACTTTTATGAGCGTAGCTACAAAGTTGAACTTAAAAGTCAATCAGATGGATGTTTGTGGGGCTTTCTTGAACAGTAAAATTGATGATGAGATATATTTAGAGTTACCAGAAGGAGTAGGTTTAGAATCTAAATATTGTAAACTACAAAAATCTATATATGGTCTTAAAAAATCTCCCAAGTATTGGAATGTGACAATAAATGATGTTTTGCTGTCAATGGGATTTAAGAGTTCTGACAAAGATTGTTGTTTATATAGTAAGTGTAAAGGTAGTGTAAAACCTTTTTATTATTGTATGTTGATGATATTTTATACTTTGGGAATGATGAGGGTGAGTGCAACAGCTTGTGTACTACTCTTTGCAGTACATTTAAAATGAAGAAAATGGGGAATATTTCTAAGTATCTTGGCATGAATGTGAGACAAGAGGAAGGTGTTACTTTTATCTCACAGGAAGAATATTTGACTAACATGTTAGCCTCAAATGGTATGTCAAGTTGCAAGCCCTTGTCATTGCCAATAGACAAAAATTTTAAATTTGACCTGTTAAAAGGGGAAAGGTCTGAGAGTAAAGATATTGAAAATAAATGTCGTAAATTAATTGGTAAATTGATGTATGTTGTAATTGCGACCAGACCAGATTTATGCGCTGTAGTCTGTATTTTAAGCAGGTATCAAGCCTGCGCCAGCAAACTTTTATATAAACTGTTATTGAATGTATTAAGATATGTTAAGGGGACTTTACATTTGTGTCTTAAGTTTAGTAATAACTGTAATGATGATGTCATTGGGTTTGTGGACAGTGATTGGGGTGGTAGTACTGACAGAAAATCTACTACTGGGTGTATTTTTAAAGTTTTTGGAAACTCTGTAGTCTGGTTCACTAGAAAACAACAGTCAGTAGCTCTGTCTTCAACCGAGGCTGAGTATGTGGCCTTAAGCCAAGCAACTAGTGAAGCCTGCTGGCTCAAAGCCTTATTGGTAGATTTTGGATTTAATTTGGGTCCTATCAAATTATTTGAGGATAATCAGTCCACAATCAAAATGGCTCATATGTCAACCTCTACTTCTAGAGTAAAGCATTTGGAAATCAGGAGAGCTTTTATAAAAGAAAAGTTGGACAAAGGTACTGTTAATATAGAGTATGTAAGTACTAGCGAACAGTTAGGTGATATTTTTACCAAACCGCTAGGAGGGGTTCAATTTAAAAAACTAAGAGGGAGATTGTTTGAGTGTTAGTTTTTTTTTTGTTTTTTCTTTTTTGTTTGAAGAGAGGTTACTTACTTAGGTTTTAAGATGAGGTTATTTATGATTGTAAGTTTTTTTTTTGTTCTAAATATTTTATTATGGGGTGGTATTAAAGTGTAATAAAAATATTAGTCTATGGTTACCTCTGTAATGTCTATGTTGTTTTAACTGTGTAATGGCGTCGTGCGTGAGACATACTGTTCGATTATAGATTGAATAAAACGTTCAGTTCTAATAAAAATCCTCTTTAATTTCCTAATAAATCCTAACAGAATGTAGGCAGGCTAGGGAAGCACTTCCCACATTGGATGGCCGCCTCAAGAAACAGGTTCTCCGTCTAACTAAACAAAAGCTGCGCATAGTTACTGCAGCTTTAACTGGCCACGGGTCATTTAATAAACACCTCTTTGTCATAGGAGTAACAGACAGTCCACTGTGCAGGGCCTGCATGGAGGACGACGAGACAGCGGCAAATGTGCTTGAACTGCCCGGTGGTCGCCACGTACAGGGCAAAGTACTTCGGTAACCCAGGTATCCTTCGTGAGACGGTCAGTAACATCCAGGCGTTGCTGGCTTTCCTTGAGGAGCTGGGGTGGATCGAATCACTCGATCACCCGTACGCAAAATACGCGCAGTGACGTGGAGTTGCGGACACCAGCCCGGTTCTTCCATACAGAATCTGCCAGACGTCAATTTTATTCCACGAATAAGAATTATTTGTCAGCCCTTAAATCAGCCCTCAAATCAGCCCTTAATAGATTTTCACCTCACATGACTTTACTATCGCTCCATAGCTTTTGATTTCACTGTGTAACACAAACGTGATATTTTTTCAAATTGTTAGAACTAAGCTTTATTTACAACGATTAGTCTTTCAAAATACAAATCCCTATTGCGAAATCAAGGATTAGAATGTTTACAAAAGTCAGGTGGGATCAGTACCATCCCAATTGGGGGTAAGCTGAATGATAAACAAATGGCAGCCACAGCTGCCGCTAACAACGGCGACAAAAATAAATAAAGCTCAGGTAGATAAACAAAGCTGAGTTTTATTTGTGGTGGAACCATTAGGGAAAGGAAAGATAAACGTGTCAACATAGGCGAGATGCCTACTGGTGTAGGCTTTTGGGAATAGTATTCTTCTTGAATATTATGAGATGTTTCTAAGCCATGAAAGGATTCGCTTTACCTGTTAGGTACTTAAGCTACGATAATTAGCTACGAATGAAAGTTAGAAAGCTGGGTACCTATATTTTGTTCATAGAGCAACACAGGCCACCGGCGGACCGGAGGGGAGTAGCCATACGCAGGCGTTCCCCTCTGTCAAAGTACAAGTCCAAATGGTCCTATGCGTACAATAAAACTAGTTGCAACTGCACTGCTCACTAGACTAAATCTAGTTGCGTGAGTGAATCGACGACGTCGTAAAAAATGCCGAATTGTTCTGTTTTTTGCTGCAAAAAGAGATCTGCCACGTCAAATTTACAAAAAGATGGCGTTACCTTTCATATGTAAGTAATTTTTAATCACATTATTGCTATTTACTTCTTTTAAACTTATAAACTACAATATTATCAATCGTGTTGTTTCGGATTTGTTTACCAACTAAGGCCGTGCGTCCTCATACAAAACGCGGATCGGTCGAGCGACAGATCCGAGTATTTTTTCCTAGAATTCGCTGTCACCGAGCGATAGTGTTGTTGCCGGTTTGTTTGTAGATAGTTATCGATGAAAATGTGAAAGGTTAAGTCAAATCAGAGAAATTTTTGAGATTATTGAGATTAGGTTTTCTGATTTAAATAAAAATTACTGAGTGTGAACGTCAACTATAATGTGTTTTTATTTATTTATTGCAGGTTTCCTAAAGATCCAAATTTAAGAGATATATGGAAGACATTTTCTAATAACAGACCAACCTGGATTCCCACAAGAAATAGTGTAATTTGCTCAAATCATTTTAAGACCTCTGACTTTCAAGTGTTGGCGAACAATAGAAGGAGATTAGTCGATGGCGCCAAACCAACTGTAACGCAGAACTGTATTTGTTCCGTAAGTTTTTTTTATTCATGGGCAAGGTAAACGAACGTACATTCCACATGATGTACCTCGTTGACTTTAGTCATAGTAGTGAAATGAAGCGTAGATTTTTGAACTTGTAAAATTTAAGATATTTAATCTAATTTTCCAGAATCATCAACAATCATTCAATATACCAGATGAGAGACTATCATCTTATGATTCCATTAATGACACTCGCACTATTCCTAATTCGTTGACATCACCGTGTAGATCGTCAACTCCTCAAAATGTGAGTTGTTTTGAAATCGTTTATTGTAGAATCGCATATTAATAAAATAGTCATTTCTTCTATTTTACTGTTGAGATTAGGTAAAAATTATTTATTTATTTGTTTTCAGGCTCAGTCAAAGGAAACATCTAAAAAATCTGCTTCGATTCCCACTACTGCACTTACACCAAGAAAAAGAAAAATGCAGCAACAATTAGATTATCAGAAAAAAAAAATTAAAAGGCTACAAGCTAAAAACCTTTTCTTAAAGAAAAAAGTTGCTGGGCTAGAAGAAATTCTTCAGAATCTAGATGAAAAAGCTTTGATAGATAAAGAGGAAAGGATGGTCCTGGAAAAAATTGGCGTTGAAGAAGCAGAGCTTATTAAGCGTCAACTGACAGGACAGGCCTGATGGTCTAGTGGTTAGTGACCCTGACTGCTATGCCGGAGGTCGTGGGTTCGATTCCCACCCAGGACAAATGTTTGTGTGATGAGCACGATCATTTGTTCTGTGTCTGGTTGTAATTTATCTATAATATGTATGTATTTAGAAATATATAAGTATGTTTATCAGTTGTCTAGTACCCATAACACAAGCTCTGCTTAGCTTGGGACTAGATGGCGTTGTGTGATAGTTGTGGAATATTATTTATTTATTATTTATTTAACTAAAGAAGTCTAAAAGTGGGAAGCTCTCACGAGCTAAGTATTCACCAGAACTGAGATGTTTTGCTCTAACTCTCAACTTTTATTCGCCCAAAGCTTACAAGTATGTTCGTAAAACGTTTGGGACGTGTTTACCTGCTCCACGTACTTTAACAAAATGGTATAGTAATATTGATGGACGGCCCGGTTTTACCAAAGAAGCCTTGGCGGCTTTAAAATATAAAGCCGATGCCAATCCACATAGTAAAATTTACTGTACTTTGATTTTCGATGAAATGAAAATAAAGACACAATCACATGACAATCCAAGTGGTGACAGACGATTCGGGTATATTGATTATGGTTTCGATTTAATAACTGATAATACAGATGAAGCTACAGATGTCCTAGTATTTCTATTAGTAGGCATTAATACTCCATGGAAAGTCCCAATCGGATATTTTTTAGTTAAAGGTACAAGTGCTAAGTTAAAAGCTCAGCTTGTAACTAAAGCTTTTGAATTAGTACATGAAACTGGAATAGAAATAAAAGCGTTAACGTGTGACGGCGCAAAGGCAAATTTAGCTATGGCTACGGAACTGGGTTGCTGCTTAGTTGCAAATAAATTGCAAACTACCATATTAGACCCTACAACGGGGCAACGAGTTTACTTTTTTTTAGATCCAAGTCACATGTTAAAATTAATTCGAAACACTTTTTGTGACTACAAATGTTTTTACGATGATAATGAAAATAAAATTCAATGGTTATATGTGGAAGCATTACATAAAATACAGGAAGAAGAATTATTTTACATGGCTAACAAGATAAAAGCAAATCACATTTATTATAAAACAAAGATAATGAATGTTCGCCTGGCAGCACAATTGTTCAGCGCAAGTGTTGCTGATGCACTTTTGTTTTGTGAAAAAGAATTAGATTTGTCGGAATTTAATGGATCAACTGCCACTTCGAAGTTTATTTCACTGATAAACGACGTTTTTGATATATTGGATTCCCGGTCACGTCAAATTGGTTATAAAAGAGCATTAAACTATGAAAACTTTGAGAAAGCTTTTCGAAAAATGGATGAAGCTCAAAAGCTTTTGTTGAGCTTATCAGCCTATGTAAAAAAACGCGACGGGGAGTCGCATAAAATTAAATTAGTAGATTCTCCTCGATACACGGGTTTTTTGGGATTTTTGATCTGCATTGAGAGTACCAAATCTATCTTTCAAGATTTAATACAAAACCAACAAAATGGCCTCAAATATATGCCACTACATAGGATAAGCCAAGATCACATCGAACTATTTTTTTCTATAGTAAGGAGTCATGGTGGTTATTGCGATAATCCCTCAAGCTCCCAGTTTGAAGCAATTTATAAAAAAATTCTTGTTAATACAGAATTAACACAAACGGGAAACGGAACGAACTGCATTCCATTGGAAAAAATTACGATACTGAATTGCACATCTGCACTAGAAAAAATTAATGCTTCAACCGTACGACAATACAATAGCAATGACGCTACTGACGAAGTTAATTTTAACAATTTTACTGACGATTTGATTGATGAGATTGAAGCTCTAACTTTTTTATCCCCTTTTGCGGAAAAAGTTGTGGAGTATATAGCGGGATATGTTATTTTCTCAACAAAAAAAAAAATTAAATGCAATACGTGCATCAAAGGTTTGCTTGGGCCGATTGATGAAAAAAGTTTAATTCACCAGAAAAGCAAAGGAAAGTTACTGTATGCCTCAAAAGAGGTAATACTTTTATGCCGGATTTGTGAAAAAGAAATAAGAAGACATTTAAGTGACGACAATAAACCTACACGATCTTGTACCACACATGAAGTTGTGACTCGTTCCTTAAAACAATTTATTGGCAAAGATTTGTTTCCCTCAATCAGTTACCATTCACACGAAAACGATTTTACAAATCATAACTTGGAATTAGCAAGATTAATAATGCAGAAATATGCTGATACAAGAATTTCTTTCTTAATGAAAAAAACCAACCCCCAAAAATGTATTCGTCATATTTATAGAAAATTAATCCATTTTAAAAACCAGTGATAGTTCCGTATCAGTATCTTATCACTGGTTTTGAAAAAGGATTAGTTTAAAAAAAAAAGATAAATGTTAAGTTTATTTGTTATATGTTATTTGATTATTGTAGTACATAATAAATAAAGTCAATAATAATATCTGCCTTTGAAATAATTTCCCTAACCGAGTTCTTGAATTTATCGATAATGCGTATCGACAGTTGTTACAACTACGGGTGTAAGGACTTGTTAGTGTAGTTGCGTCATATTATTATACTATTATGACACGGATTGTTTAAATGTGTGTGTGAAATTGTTAGTGTGTTTTTCAATTGTCATAGTGTGAGTTTCGTAGTGACATAGAATGTTTTTGTGTGAGAATTTGAGAATGTGTGATTTCCCCCCGCAAAAAATGACAGACAGTTTTGTATCGGTAAAAAACGCAATGGCTACTCCCCTCCGGTCCGCCGGTGGCCTGTGTTGCTCTATGATTTTGTTTTCCAACTTTTATAGCAGCACAGATCTATATCTATGCATGATATCAAACCTCTTTATGCATAATATCATGACACTTTGATAGTTGCGAGTACTCGTTCAATCCTCAAGAGGCAGTAAGTTCATTGAGGACTGCCCGGATATCTACGGTTTCGAATTTTATGTTCTTCGTAAAGTTGAAAACAAAATGTACACAATGATTTCCTTGTGGTCTACAATTTCTAATACTGCCGCCAATTCTGTCTATGTCTGATAGTATCACAGGCTCGAGGGAAGCACAATCTATAAAATTCTCGTCCTCCTGATACGTAAACCTTTTGTATTCAGACTCTCACCGACTCCCAAAGGCCCACATCAAGAGTTACAATGAAATTCACGAATCGTGGTGCGAAAATATATTCAAGTCAAATATATTCCACTTTATGGTGAACAGGTAGGGAAAATGCTTGCTTCATATTTTAAGGTGTAAGAAATGTTATCAAATGATCATGTGATTGTTTCTCCATATTATGTTCACGGATTCTGTTCTAACATCACCTAATAGCAACCATCATAATAGCATCACCTAATAACTACTCGACTATGCCGAGTGGTGTACCTCATTATTTTTCTCTTAAAAATTGTGTCACGCTGTGCGTGAACGTATCACCAGAGGGCTTGACCAGCAACAGCTGTACACGGTGGGCCGTGAAACTATATTCAAAGAACAAAAAAAAATATTTTGAAAGAATTAGGAAATTCCCACTTGGCTTCAGCATTTTTTATTTTGTTCAGTGTCACATTAAAAAAAAAATGCTTTTTGAATTATACATTCTTAAATTATGGGCTACAATCGTTAAAAAATACAATCTGTCTAAACATCACTCGTGACAAAAACTCAGAGGGATTTTTTTTGCTCGACAAGATTTGTCCTGGATTTTCTTTAAAAAAAGAATGGTTGCAGTGAAATTGAAGAGAGTTAGATGTGTACTGAAAGTAGATGATTTAAAATGAATAGAAATAGGAGACTTGAAAAAAAAAATTGTCACGCTGTAAGTCGTTTAATACTTATTTCCAAAATAATAACTGACCCTACAATTGAATAAAATGTTAATAACTACGTTAGCGGATCATAGATTCACCTAATTATAGTAGTTTTTATAATATATATGAAAGCAAAAGTTGCATTGTAATCATAGGTCAGCCAGTTCACAAATTTGTTTAAATGTTCACGTCTCCATATTATGATAAAAAAACAATCTTAGAATCATCAGCCTTTACACAAAGTAAAGTTCCTGCCTACCTGGGTTCGAACCTACGACCACGACTCGTAAGTTAGGGTCGCTACCACTGGGCAACCACTCCTACTCAAAAATAACACAATCTTAATACCAATTAATACCTACTAGAGACAAAAGAGTAACACAGTATGTAGTCGCACTATTATTAGGGGTTGTCTTCTGGATTGTCTATGGCTGTTTGATTTTCTTTTTTTCTTTAGCTTCTTCTTTCTTGTCTTCTTTATCTTCTTTAACTATCTCCTTGTCTATGGATTCCTTTCACATTGTTTCTGTGACTCCTTCTTCAGTAGTCTCCTGCTCTTCAGTAACTGCAGCTTTTTCTATCACTTTAGATGTGACTTTTGAAGTTGACGCTTTTTCTTTCTTTTTCTTGCTGGCAGTTGGTTCAGCGAAGCTATTAATATCAAAGTCATGATAAGATTCGGGACATCTGAAAAAAAAGTATCAATACATTATTAGCTATCAGTTCAGTGCTTGTTTCTCGACTGTTTTTCTCTGGCAAAAATTATAAAAAGCTCTTTACTAATACGAGTAAATATAAGTAATTATTGGCATAAATAACTATAAACAAAATCATATGAGTATGACTTTAGATATAACGAATATACAGAGTACCGATGAGGTTATCACAATAAAGGCTGATTATTTCATCGTCAGATAATTTTATCCGAGGACCTACTTTAGAATTTTTGACAGTTCTTCCATACAAAATCTGTCAGACGTTAATTTTATTCTACGAATAAAAATTATCTGTCGCTTGAAAAATTAGTCCTAAATGAAACCTCGTAGCCTGCATGTCATTCTTTGAACATAAACATTTTTTTATACAATTAACATTCTTGTTTACTATTTTACCCGATTTCGGCAAATAAAATGATATGATTTTAAGGCGCTACCTCGAAAATCTAAAATCCTCGAAAACCTACTAAGCGAGCGAAAGTGATGCAATTACTTTTGAAACGCAAAAGACTTTGTTAAGTGGACTAATAGGAATTTAACATTTTGGTATATGTTTTTTGACACTTTGGTCTAGTATCATGTAAAAGGAATACACGATTCAATGAATTTTTCTTGATACAAAAAAATTGCAAAGTTATATTTTTTTTTTTTACTTTTTTCGACATCACGGCGTAACGCTTAAGAGTTATTCAACGGAATTTACTTTAAAACATAGAGAATTATCATATCAAAGTTTACTCAAAGTAGTTTTAAATTTAATTCATTTATTTTGTTAAAAAAGGAGTAAATTCGTTTTGGTACATATGTTGTTTTATTCCGAGAGCACTTACATTATAGCCATCACTGTTCTTTTGCGTTTCAAAAGTAATTGCATCACTTTAGCTCGCTTAGTAGGTTTTCGAGGATTTTAGATTTTCGAGGTAGCGCCTTAAGTGCTTGGCCAGACCGGTAGCGCAAGGCGGGGCGGGAGCGGCGCGGCTGCGGTAACGCGCGTGTTCTGCCTGTCCGCAGTGGAGCGCGGCTGCGTTCTGCGTGTTGTCGTGTCCAGTGCTTGTCAAAATATAATATGGATAAAGAAGACTTATTTTTACTAGAAAAAAGCTCGAACTAGTTTGAGAACCCCGGTCCGCGCGCGAGCCACCTGCGCTCGCGCCGCGCACCCACTTCGGCCACTTGTATGAACGAGCTATGGCGTGAGTTGCCCGCGCGCTCACCGCGCCGAGCAGCCCGCGCCGCTCCCCGCGCCCGCGTGTCCACTGTGGACACTCAAAGGAAGTTCATACGTTTGAGTTCATCGCGCCGCGCCCGCCCCGCGTCCGCACCCCAGTCTGGCCAAACACTTACAGTTTGCTTGATCTTTTTTACAGTTTGATATTTCAATAATCTAATTAACTAAACAGATAGGTAAGTGGTGATTATTATTAAACTCGAGTGATTAGAGTGGTTATTTAGATAATATTAATACCATAGTGTTCAATTGTTATTTGTGTGATACTATCGCCCCGCGCGTCTCTATACCTACAGTTTTTCAAGTGGGTGTGGATGACCAAATTCGAAACTATGAGGAATAGCGAAAAGTGCTCAAAGGAGTCTCGTGCTTGATTTTGATGAAAACTAAAACTGAACTTTACAAAATATTGCTTTTCCCGATGCAGGGACGTTAATTGTTGAGGAGTTTTCCTGGTCCACCATCAGCCCCATTTCACCATTCCCATTGTGACGAGCATAAATTGCTTAGCAACTATGTTAAAGTAATCGAATCGCAACCCGTGAAATAATTATTATTGAGTAGTTCCGGTGGCCATCTGTGGTCTTCATCATCAGTTCCACGTCACCAAATGGTGCTTTCCGAGAGCAAATGCATGAGTTACTATAAAAAATACCCAAGTCGCTATAGGTACGTGTGCCTAAAATATTTGAAGAGTTCCTTCGATTTCTCCAGGATTCCATCATCAGATCCTAACCTGACGACAATGGGACCAATCTGAAAGTACATAGTATCCAAATCGGTTTATAAATGACGACGTACTGAGGTAACAAACATAAAAAAAAATACAACCGAATTGAGAACCTCCTCCTTTTTTGAAGTCGGTTAAAAACAAAGATTCGCGATATTAAAAAAAAAACTCATTTAAACGTTATAGGAGTTTTTTGTGGTCTATTTACGCTTCCTAAGTGCGGGTTTCACCATGAAACTATTAGCGATTAACACTTCTAAACCGCGTTCAAGAGCTGTCAGTGTCAATATCCCACGACAATATTCATACTGACACTGACATTTCTTGAACGCGGTGTAGACGTGCTGAACGCGTTCAGTTTCATTGGTGATATTTGGCCTAAATGCGTTAAATACTCACTCTATCTTTGTCCTCGTAGCCTTTTCCGAGACATTCCAAATACGAATAGCATCACAAAAGGAGCTTTCTTCAGTTGCCTTTTCCAGTGTAATATATCTATCACCGCAATCGATCCATTTTTGTTCGACTGCGTATTGCAGAGCGAAGTTTACCCGGGCTTGCACAGTGTCAAACCATGTCCGACGAGAAGGACCTAATTATAATAAAACAATATGTTTGATCATTTTAGAGTGGTAATGAATGTTCCTATACGTAGAAACAAACTGTAAGCGTTTCGCTTTTTTTGCGTCTTGAAAAGGAGAATCTGTAGTGTGTCCCTTTCGCACAATGTGGCACTGTTCTGTTCCAGTAATATTCAAAGTAATTTGTGAAGGATAAAAATCGGAAATGGAAAAGTAGGTAGACTTAACTTATTATTTAACTTTTACTATACAAGGTGGTCAAAAAGTCGTGGATCAAACGAAATAAAGGAGGTCATTTCCAACAAAAAATCTTTCTACAGCATGGCCATAATTCAATTGCCCTAAAAGTTATGAATATTTTTGTATACCGAGTTCTTTTAATTTCAGTGAAAAAAGTATCGGGAATGGATGATTTGCTTATGGTTCCAAATTCAAATTTTTGTTTTTAGATGGGCACACTTCTTTTCCATTTTGGCGCGGAGTTTGAGTTGCATCTGTCATTTAGATTAAATACAGTGCTGTTTTTAGTTAGATCATATACGAGTATATATAGTGTGTATTGCGAATTTCATAATGCATAAAAATATCGAACAAAGAGTTTGTCTTAAATTTCGCATCGCCAATGGAATTTCGTGTTCAAAATCACTGAAAATGTTACAGAAGTCTTACGGTGAATCGAATTTATCAAAAACATGTTTTTATGAGTGGTACAAAGCGTTCAAAAGTGGTCGAGATATACTGGAAGATTTGCCTCGCCCCGGTAGGCCATCATCGTCTTCAACTGAAGTTAACATCGCAAAAGTGAAGGAAATAGGGACTGAAAATCCTCATTCAAGTTTGAGAGAGATATCCGCTGAAATTTCTGTGTCTCGCGAGTCGATCCGTATCATTTTAAATAATCACTTGGGTATGAAACATGTTGCCACTCGGGTAGTCCCAAAAGACCTGAATTTTCTCCAAAAACTCAATCGCATAAGAGTCGTTGAAGACATGCTAGAACGAGTTAATTCCGACCCAACATTCATAAAGCGCATTGTTACTGGTGACGAGACGTGGGTTTACGAGTTTGACATGCAAACTAGTCAACAAGCTTCGGAGTGGCGCTTTGCAATTGAACCGAAACCGAAAAAACCACGCCAAAATAGACCACAAATCAAAGTCATGTTGACTGTTTCTTTGACTATCGCGGTGTTGTGAAAGAAAATTGTTGAATTTTGCACCACGATAATGCGCCTTCGCACAAGGCCATCATTGTGAACGAATTTTTGACCAAAAACTGAATAACTACCACCGAGCAACCACCTTATTCACCAGATATGGCTCCAGCCGATTTCTTTCTTTTTCCTAGACTCAAATTACCATTTCGTGGCACCCGTTTTCATTCGATAGAAGACATAAAGGAGAATTCGCGGCGAGAACTAAACTCAATTCTGGAAAAAGCGTTTAAAAAATATTTTGATGATTGGATTATTCGTTGGCGTAAGTATATCGTTTCTGAGGGAGCATACTTTGAAGACGATAAAATAAATTTGGACGAATAACTAACATTTTGTGTATTATTGATCTTTTCCCAGCACTTTTTTGACAGAGTAGTACAATTTAGACTAATTAAAAAAAAATGTGATTCAAAACAATAAAACAAACGATGTTGTATTATTACTAGATAATATATCAGCACTACAAAAGTTCTATTGCGGCTCTGAGTATCAAATTTCAAGAGCAATTAATTTTTTTCCAAAATTTTTGAAGCGTTACCAAAAATTTTTTCTCACTTTAAAAGCGTCGGAAATTACCTCCTTTGTCTCCCCATTTCGTTTGATCCACGACTTTTTGACCATACTAATTCCATGTTTTACGCTTTAAGACAGATGAGACAGTGACATAGTTCTAAAGTTTCTATTTACTGAAAGTTTCTGTCAAAAGCGGTGAAGCATTTACGAGGACGACTATACCTTAGTATGAATAATGTGTGTTTAACACAACTACTTACAGGTAACGCAACAAATTATAGTAAGCATACCTTTATATAAAAGTGGTACAAGACTCCTGTACATTTTCATTTGCCTTACGGTCCTGGTTTTGGTACTGACGCCGATGATAATGCTATTTGGTCGCAACCAGTTCAGGAGATTGGCAGTACGCCCACTGACAGTCGGGAGTATTATGATACGAGCGTTGGTATGATTAGCGATGGCTGCGCAAGACGTGGCGCTGGCTTCGGCTGCGTTCAGTGGCATTTTCATCTGAAAATATGCTGTTAACTTAAATTTTGCCTTTAAAGTTGTGTGCCTAGCAAATCATCTGCCTAGCCTTTTCCCTACTATGTTGGGGTCGGCTTCCAGTCTAACCGGATTCAGCTGAATACCAGTATTTTATATGGAGCGACTGCCTATCTGACCTTCAAAAATCCAAGCAAATGTGCCTTCGTAATCCCGGAATTCAAATACTTTGCAATCGAGGCTAATGTCGAGAGGAGTAAATGTGTGTTTAAAAATCTTGTTAGCTCCGTTTAATGTAGCTTAAATCGACTGAATAAAAAAGATTTACTTGAACAAAACTAACTACTACTGGAGCTGTTACCATGTTCTTAGCTGTCATATACATATAGTATGGTGCGAATACGAACTAGAGATAAGCAAATTCAGTTTGTAATAGAAGTAGAACTCAAATTTTGTTACCTGAGACACTATGTGCCAACAATCCGTCATGTTCACACAAAGAGGTTCCACGTTAGTGCATACATCATTCATAATTTTCATAGCCTCACACATATTATTTAAATCAAGACATTCACTGAGTCCGAAGCCAGAAGTACCTTCCAGTAAAGCATTAGTCAAATCAGATATCTCCCTGATGCATAAATGGCCAGTCAAAAGTGTTTCTTGTAATACTTCGCCTGATATGTAAAATGGTTTTCCAGCCTGATTAGGAAAAAACAAACAATTTTTAATTACGGTACTGCGGTCCCAAAATATAGGTTATGGTGTTATCTATACCTGTCGACATTTTCCTGCAATGTAGCTTTGTATCATACCCATGCGATTATACAATGCTGTTTCCACTTCATATGGCAGAAACTCTCGGGAAATTAAAATGCCGTCGGCATCCTGAAAAAAGCAGGTTTAGTTTGCATATGTCATTGTGAGAACAAGAACAAAATTCAGAATTTATAAAACCTTCTACTGCTCTTAACTGCTAACTCTTCAGAAATTAAAAAGCCGTTGCCTACTAGAAGACACGTGCGGTCTCGGCCCGTCCACTTTGTAGTTCACTTAGTTAATAATTGTGAGCTAAATCTTACCTTAACGAAGTCGTCTAAGTTCATTAACCCTTCTTGGCTAGATATCCCAGCAATAAGCATAGGTCTTTTTACTAGGTTACATCCAAGGAACTTCTTCACTTGCACGATTGCTTCGACATTTCGCGCATAGTTGATTATTATCATATCCACCTGAAAACCATATTTTATCATTTTAATTTGTTATTTTTGTAGTTCCATTTGTTTTATTGTAATTGCCAAAACATTCCTACTTGGTATTCCACGGCAAATTGTAAAAGGTGAAAATCCTTATGCGTTATAAATGGATGACTTCGTGAACCGCCCCGCATGCAGACGGAGGACATATTTCCTAAATTACCGCCCTTGATAACCGTGCATTTTAATGACGTCTCATCCTTTGCTATGCACTTTAAAATTATTTCATCTTGTGCGATGCAAATTTCCATTCCTATTTTCACATCTGATGTTAAATAAGGATCATCAACAAATATTCTGTATTGATTGCATTTATCAAATTCTGATATGTCAGTAGTCAGAGTTACTTCTGTATTAGTGTCTATTAATATATAACTTGCGTCCTGAAAAATACATTATTAAATTAGGTCGGAACCTCGGAACACAATACATTTTTAGTCGCATGTTGTAGAAAATAACTGCAGGTAGAGCTGCCATGTGGATCAATAAAGTGTTCATTATTCAACAGCAGGCTGTGCTTCTTCCTTATTTCTTTGGGGCTGATACAACTAAATGTCTTTATACCCAAAATCAATTGAACTTCACAAATAATGTACCTTTTGAAGGAGCCCAGTTTGTATTATACTTGTCTTCAATTCTACACATGTGGCACATGGCCACTCAAGGAGACCATGTTTTCGAGCTAAAAATCTTGTAGCTTTATCAATTTTGCTAAACATTTTTATTCTGTCAGTTTCAGTAAAATGTGATGTCTTCAATCGTATCACGTTCATTCCCATTTCCATCAATTTTTGAAAATCCACTATTTGAATTTGTGGATCAGCTGAAAGAAAGATCGCAACAATATATTATTTTTAATGCAAAGTTTGATAAACATTGCTGTTCAGTTCTGTAGACAGCGACTAAACGGAGGCACGCCACGATTATCCATAAGCCCATTGGAAAAAAACTGTACCATGAAGTAGGTATCTACCTAATGGTACAATATTTCTCCAATTAGCAAGTTCTGTGCACACTGAGGAGTGTACATGTACATCGCGAGCAGGACAATGATTACGTAGGAAACCGTCGCTGTAATTTGCGATGCTCTTAGGGGGCGATTCAGAAACTGGTTTTCAGTAGAAGCCGCGCCAAATACAAGATGAATCACCACCATTGAGAACATTACTGCAGCTGGTAGAATTATCCATCACTCAATCAAGCATAGAAACGAGACAATAACGGTGGTACTCTGTGCTTGCGCAGTCACAGTGTGGAAGTAGGGAATAATGAGGTGAGGTCTTGCCAAGAAAGTGGAACGAATGTCCAAGCATTTCACTCGCAAAAGGTAGTAAGACGCCACTAATATTTCTATGTTAATTTAGATACGTTATGTCGATTGTTATTGATAGCGTCACATGTTCAGCAGGAACTTATGGTAACTTATAGTATATAATTATAAATTAAATTATAACCGCGTTGCCGTTATTTTTCTAAATTCCGCAACGGATTTCACGATCATTTACCGAATTAATTCCGGAAGGTTTATGTGCATAACACATTAATATTAAACTAACATAAAATAAAGAAATCTCATTGTTTTGTCAAGTCGTAAAATCTGTGCCAACAAGAAGCGGGTCGCTAGTATGCTATAAAATGTGGCAATGACGTTTACCAATTGTTACAATTAGAAGAGTTCTTCTGTGTGCAAAAGCAATATCTTTTTCTACATATCTAGGATCAGTAATGTCAATGTTATTAAAATTGAGCGTGTCTCCTACAGTATTCATTATACAAAACCTTCTAGAGCACTAAAAATACCTTACGAACAAAATAATCTGAAAAATATAAGATAAGATTATAATATAGTAAGACTTTAAAAAATATCAGCTATTCATTTACTCATGACGTTTAAATGTCATGATTAAAAGAAAAATGATTAAATTTAATTTATTGGTTGGAGAAAAGAAGGTTATGCTAAAATAATCGCTTTGGATTTTTTGAGTAAATCTTCTTTGTTTCTTTTGCGATAAATATAAAAAAAGTGCAATGATCCGAGACGAGATACGAGATCGGTCAAGTTTGTACAATTTTGCTTACAAAACAACGCTCACTTTATTGTGCAAGGTTCTCTCAATTGTGTAAGTGTTAACATAGCTTATTCCAAAATATAATTTGTGCGTATAATACTTGTAAAGAATAGCTGGACTAACACAAAACATACTGCTAATTATTGAGTTGGTCTATATATTCAGCAAGAAAAGTAATATACATAGGTAGGTACATGGATCCCTAAGGCATATTGCTTGATGGCACAACATTGATAAGCCCTAGTTATGTTTCTCTATAAGTGAATTTTCAATTCTTTCTACAAGCAAACAAGGGAGTTAAAAGCGAAACTGAAAAAAATTAACATTTCCTACAAAGTCCCTCTAGTTTCTTGTCACAAAAATGCCTACAAACCTCCAAACATTTTTTAACAGGACTTTTTTTAGGCCTCATGTCATAATTCTTTGTAAAAGTTTACGATGAGACACCAAAAACAAAGTAGGTAGGTACCTAAGAAAGAAAATTTTATCAAAATGCTAACAAACATTGTCAACGTTTCTCGGCCATTCTTTTCTTATTTGCCCAGTTAGCGGCAAGCTAATGGACAAACAAGGGTCGCGCCAATGTTGATTTTCAGTTAGACCGTGCAAGAACGCTTGTCGCTTGTATCTTAGAAGATTTATTTACGTTACAGCCGTCTGCTTGGATATATAAGTTCCTTCGGTATGTTGAAATAAGAAGGTATAAGTTACACTCTGGCCTCTTACTAATAAACGTATTATATCAGATGAATAGTTACACACCGATTTCCTTCTTTCAGTCGTCAATAATTTGACTTTCGAAAGAAGAAGACGAAGCGTTGCGTACAGACGCTGTACAACGTTTATTAGTAAGGGGGTGAGGAAATAATTACCTTTTTTGTTACATGGTGGTTTGTGACGTACGAGTAAGTGGGTAGCTACTACTACTACTCATTCAATCAACTTTTCACACGACGGTCATATAAAAATATAGAGAAATCGCGACACACATGTACATTTCCATGCACACTTCGCTTGTTAAATAGTAGGTACAGTCGGTCTATTCTGTAAAAATGTCACCGTGATAACCACAGAACAGTTAACTACCTACTATGACGGCACAAGCACTATTTAGTGATGGGAAAATCAAATTGATTCAACAACACCGCCGCATGCGGCACCCGTCTCGCCCCACCCTCGGGGCCTAGCGCCAGCGCTCACGCTCACCCAGCCAGCAATACTACGGACTAAGTGCGAAAGTGACGGCTTACGATTTTTGTACGTAAGCTGGGCACGCGAAGTAGTTGCTCTTGTGTTATCTAGGTGTATCTACATCTGTGCCTATATCCTATATTTATTTGGGGTCCATAACATTTCTTCCCCCCCTAATAAAGAATTATTAGTCGGCATCTCGGTAGTCACCCCATTCCCAGCCATATCATCTAGCTAGATTATTAGATTTATTTCAGACAAGAATGCGACCCTTCTTTTGTTAATTAACTTTTGAAAGGTTTTGAAAGAGAAGAAATGGCAACTAAATATCAACTCAAATAAATCTGCAGTCTGTTGAAATATTTTAGAAAACAAAGTGCTATAATTATCATCATCATCATATTATCATATGCTACAGATATCTATTTTATAAAATATTACCACAACAATGGACCGTGACGTCACCCTTTTATCGTTTATTGCGCAATTAGAAAGGTGCTCGCGCTCGCGCTCGCTCATATTGGCAAAACTAATTATACGACGATGTACGGAACCCACGGAAAATTCCTCTGTAATTGTGGGTAATGTCTTAATTTGTACCAATTATCGTCATTAATAATTATTAAGAAAGTAATTTTAAACTAATTATACTAATTAGATAAGCTGTAGCCGGATGATATACATATATGATATGATAGATTTATTTATGATATGATTTATAGTACCTTATTTGTTTCAACATCACAAGCTTAATCTACAAACAGATTTTGTTATGTTGGGGATTAAGCTTGGATAAAGTAGTAACGCTTTGCTTCCCAATATAGCTTGCTCGCGTTACAAAATAGTACATTACGAATTACGATAGTAGTCAGTGAGGGTGCTAAACGCCGTGCATTAATAGACTTACTTAAGTCCCATGTATCGTATACTATTTTATAGCTCGTGTGACCTAAACCCGCACTTAAGTCATGCTTTTCTGTGTAAAAATGGACTATTTATTATTCACAGACAACTGCGACTTGTGTGTCTTTAGGTCACACAGTGCTATAATATTTTTTATTGACTGATTTCGCCTCGGTTCTCAGTGTTAACATCTCTATAATATTACATACATCCTTAAAATAAATTAATCCCAAACCAATCCAAATAATCGATTCGTATAACAAAACTACTTTTTAAACTAGTATCGTTTTTATAACTAAACTTTCAAAAACATCCACTTTAGGACTAAGAAAAAAACTATTAGAAAAGTTTGATTACAAAGGGTGACTTCGGATCCTTTTTTTCCATAACGGAGGTCGATACTCCTGGAGGAATAAACGGTTTGATATCATCGGGATCTGCAAAAGTTTGGAGCCCTAGGGAGGTGCGGCCGAAGTCCTGTCTCCATCTTATATTGTCCAAGTTGTATTTAGTTTTATATGAGTGGTTTTCTTCTTGGTTAGAGCCATGTTGGAGCTAAGATGTGTGAAGGTAAAATGGTGTTTGTTAAGCTACAAACTTTGTTGTAGATTGGTATATTTGTTTACAAACGTTGTACCATGAGAAGTCAACGATTTCGTTCA
Source organism: Hydraecia micacea (assembly GCA_914767645.1). Classification (NCBI taxonomy): domain Eukaryota; kingdom Metazoa; phylum Arthropoda; class Insecta; order Lepidoptera; family Noctuidae; genus Hydraecia; species Hydraecia micacea. The sequence goes on along the minus strand of OU611783.1, from coordinate 11,129,819 downwards.
ATGCTAATGACTAACAGTTAGATATCTACCTGACTTTTAGTCTGACTGTCTGTCTGGTATGTTTTAAGGTATTTTACGTAATAATTTAAACAAAGTGAATTAATATTCATAGATAAATGGCGTGGTTCCTGGTTCCATAAAAAGCAAATAGGTATGATACTTTTCATTCGAGGACAATGGATGAAAATAAAAGTGAAACGTTACATGCCTAGGTTACAGAAGCTTTATTCAGAGGGGCAATCCTCGTAATTTTAAGAACGTTCACAGTCTGATCTCAGTCTCAGTCTATCAAAAATACATTTTGACAAGTTTTTGACATTAGTTTGTCGCCGAGGCGAGGCTGCGACTAGATTATGAACGTTTTAAATTACGAGAATTGGCCTTCAGGTGTATGTACCTACTGTTTTTATTAATAACTAGCTGCACCCCGTGGTTTCTCCCGCATAAGTGTCAATCCCATGGGAAAATCAGAATAAAAAGTATCCTATGTGCTAATCCGGGTTATAAACTATCAGTGTGCGAAATTTCATCCAAATCCGTTTAGTACTTTTTGCTTGAAAGAGTAACAAACATCCATCCATCGAAGTACCGTTGAAATTATGAAAACTTTTTCAATTCAGTCGTGTATACATAGGTCAAAATGTTAGCATTAAAAATAAAACCGTTTAAAAACCTTTGATCCTTTGTTTTCCTATGTAAACCTACAAAGTAACAATTCCATATTTAACCACAACTGACTCTATTATAATACTATTTTTGAATTTAAATGAAGGAAAGGTCAAACATCAATTAATTATGTTTACCAAAGCTTTCATATCGACTTTTTTGCAAACAAATCGGCCTTGTTCACGTAAAGAGAAAATTGCCTTTCAGGGAATTGAAAAATTGGCTCGTCTGTGTTTTTCAATTGGCTTAAAATTGAAATACATTCTTCTAATTTTACAGCAAGTAAGACCTAAAGAGAAACTTACTTAATTTACGAATATAAACTAAACGAGGAGTGATTTTTCAAAAGGCCTTATTTCCACCAGAGCCAAATTTTCAGTAGAGCCAAATATCTGTTGACCAATTTTAGCTAAATAGGAAATATGCCGTTTTGTATGAAATTTCTTAACACGGTTAAAAAACAAGCAGGAAATACGGCGTTTTGTTAATTTTCACACTGCCTGTCTACCTACGGGTGGAAATGTGCCAGTTTGTTTGACATTCTACTTTTGATGCGCCTTTTACTATAGGAAATAAGGCGTTCTGAACTAAGCAAATGCCAGTTCCAGTTGCGATTTTGACTAGACTTCACGATTCCGTCGAAATCTACATCAAAGTAAAAAATGGAAATAAGGCCTTTTGAAAAATCACTCCTCTTAACATATCGCTAATTTGGAGAAACATCGACGTAACTGGTACTTTTTTTTACTTTGGCATATTTAACTCGTTTTTGGGAAAAAATACATTTACGTCGATGTTTCTCCAATTGAGCGATATGTTGACTGTAGATTGCCGTAAAGAAAATGATACAATAGCATTCTAAAATTCCTTTCAAATAATTTATTTTTAGTATTCTTATAATTATGAACCATAGCCGGAGTAGTTAACCTAACCCGCATTGCTAGTGAAAAAACCCATTAAAAGATGTTCTTTTCACACAAAAATCCTAACTGTCACAAAGGTTGGCAAACCATTTCGAACAGGCGACCACGCTATCCGTCCCGGGCACACCATCTACATAGCATATAAAATATTTGCAGGGGTTTTCACATGGACAGACAGGGCTTTCAATCAGCTGGCGACAGTTAGATTGAATCCAATACGGACTGAAACCGACAGAATAACAGTAATTGACGGCCAGTGAATTCTTTTCAATGTTAAAATAATTCTTCTTCTATAAATAAGTAGGGAAACGGGAATGGTAAAAGTTTTTATAGGAAGGAGTTGTCATTTGCAGTATTTGGTTAATATTCTGCTTTATCAATGTGTTAAGGGGGATGCACTAAGGTAGCCCACGAAATTCAAATTTTCTGACGTTTTTTGCAATTTGCAGGTCAGTGTCAGGATACATTGATTAAAATATGATTCGCGACCGTTACAAATATTACTTTACAGAATTATAATTATTAGAATCAGCGATATAACTCCTTGATTTAGAATTTGCCTCAAATGTCATGATTTCATGAAATAATCATTCAAAAGAGTAATATGAACTTAGGGAGTTGTATTGATGACTTAGCTGACCCGGCGAACTTCGCCTCAGAATTAAATAATGTGACAAAGTTAAATAGACACGTGGTGTCATCTATTATCATAATAATGTTATTGTTGTTTTCCTCGGGAACAGCACTTTTTTTTCCTGATGAAAGGTAACCTGTGTCCATTTCTGTACACCTGACAACGTATATGCAAAATTTCAGGATGATCGGTTCAGTGGTTTAGGCGTGAAAAGGTAACAAACAAACAAACTTACTTTCGCATTTATAATATTAGTTAGGATTTTTATGATTATAATTCTATAAATAAGTATTTGTTACGGCCACGAATCATATTTTTATCAACATACAACCTGATACTGATCTGAAAATTGCAAGAAACGTAAGAAAATTCGAATTTTGCGGACTATCCTGATGCTTTCGCCTTAAAGGCACCTGTATGTCATTTTCGTACTGGACCCAACTAGGCTGATATGTCTTTGTACAGGTGCAAACTTAACTTAAACTTGTCTTACTAAAAAAAAGGTAATGATACGTGGCATCACTTTCCAAAAGCTGTACCTAAAGCCTGTAGCTGTACCGCCATTGACGCGTACCGCTCGTGTGTATGAACACCATACACACGAATCAACAGCAGAGACAATTGCAGCCGTCTTCAACGTGCCGCTCGTGTATATGAGCACTATTAGTGAAAAGAAAATGTCATAATGTTGTTAGACTCAGCAGTTAGTGACCCTGACTGTCCAAGCGTTAAAATTCGTAGAAATAAAGAGGAACAGATTGATTCAGCAGTGCACTAACAATCGATTTCTTATTGATTAGGCAATCATGCAATAACACAGCAAAACCCAAAATTAAATTGAAACTCCTGACCTCAGAAATTTTGAAACGCAAAAGTTGTTCTCATAAACTAACAGGGGAGTACATAAAGTATACATAATTTAGTTACACTGCAGAAATAGGTCAAAAGGATGTGACAGCCTAACCTAAGGCCCATAATGGAGTTGTGCACTTAGCTCGCTAATGTGTTTCGAGACTATTTATTTGTATTGACGCCTATTGGATAATGTTCTGGTAAAGTATTGGTTGGATACTCCTTTAGTTAGGATAAAAGTTCGTGTTGTCTCTTATAGTAAGTGAATTTACCTGAGTTAGGTTGTTGCCATAATATTCTTCGTATATCTCACTCCTATCTATACTTTTATACTAATGCTATAAAGAGGTAAGTTTGTTTGTTTGAAAGTATATATGTAGGGGTAATCTACGGAACTGCCAGTCGGATTTGATAAATTATTTCTGCATTTGATAGCCTAATTCTTGAGATAATCTATAGGCTAACATCACGGTAGGACCATTTAGAGCCGAGCAAAAAGAAAAAAAGTCAAAAAGAACGCTACTCAAAAATGAAGCAATAGCGTGAGCAGCCATACGATGTGACAAACTGGGTCGAGGGTCTTACGCGGACGAAGTCGCGGGCAGTAAAGATATGAAGCAGTTCTGTTGTTTATTGATCAGTGGAAGGTATGGAATGTCTAATAAAATATGAGACATCAGGTAGGTGGACAGAATATTGTATGACACAGGATCTCTAGAAGACCTTTTCATTAAAGATTACAATCGCTTTTATACTCCTAGCATAGTGGTCGCTTCTAGCTGCCAGGTGCTGCAACCTGCATCGCTTCTTGCGGAACGATATTAGATTATATAAAAAGCCATTATGTAACATCTAGTAATTAAATTCCACAGTAACTATTATCTAGATCAACCGCTTTCTTGTGACGATAAAGTTCTTAAAAGCTGTTCGCGGTGCGTGTATCAACATACAGCAGACAATTGAGCTAACGGGATCAAAGGTTTAGTGTCAAACTTGTCCTGACGACCTTGTGTATGAACGTATACTGTCATTAAAACTTCAAGGATTGGCCATGGTTAGATATTGTTTTGCTTTTGCTGTGTATATGGGACTAGTCAGTTCGATAAAATACTTGTTGGCTTAAAAAATCTCGAGAAGTTTTCAGTTCTGGATTAGGATTTGGACAAGATTGTTATCGTTCTAATCATATTTGATTTAAGACTACTTTCGTAGTCTGATAATGAAAACGACCTTTTCATTGTATGTATAGCGGCCTAGGTTTTAAAGTACAGTTTTTAAAATTCATAATGTTACGATCATGGGAGCATTAAAAGCTTATTTTTACACTTATACCCATCACTCTTTGAGCACCAAAACAATGCCCGAAACTTTAGGTAATATTTGTACTTACAAAATATTCCTAAACACACAGGAACCTCGTTTGAACAGCGCAAATTATTAAATGAAATCCCAAACATTCAAACTTACAAACCCCAATTATCACAGCAAACATTTAGGAAAATTGAAATTGAATTTCAACACTGTCGAATCAATGCAACTTTATTCTAATGTTCCTTCGGTTGTTAACCAATTAAACAATTGCATAACTAGATTGTTCGGTTGACGGGAATGGATTTTGAGTTTAGAACAATATGGCGTCGCGACCGTTACATTCAAAGTTGCATCGTTCGTTTTACTTGTTATCATGATTCATTATGCAACGGGTCCTTAGTTTGCTTCTGAAAATTGTTTGGGAAAAATGTATTGGTAATATTAATAATAATGCATATACTTCAATTTCAAATACAGATTCCACCAAGATTCCATAGGAGATTCAATCATTCGATTCGAAGAGTATTGAATTCCTGGGATAACAACTTTAATTTCCTTTTTTCACTTCCCACTTTGGCCTAACTTTACTTGGAATGATGTATGTGTAGCTATTAAAATAATATAATTTTCTTCTGATTGTAACTACCCCGTCTTCATGATGAAAGTATGTTATCTAGGTCATCACTTGTTTCATTATACGACACTCTCTTAAGTTGATTTCAGCCATAGTAAAATGCTTGCCAGTAAATCAATTCCGCTTTATTAAACTTACCCATCTAATGATTTCTACTAGATAATTTTGCGACGACGTAAGAGTTTTAGAGGTACAGTATTTTTAAATCACGAAGCGGCGCACTCTTTGCTTTTAGTTGTGAAACTTTTTAGTTGACAGCCTTTTTCGAACATGTGTGTTGTTTTTTGATAATGACTTATGTCTTGTGAAAAACACTTGAGTACAAATAAAAATCTCTGTACAAACAACGGTTTTACCTCGATATCCTATAGTTATCTAGTTTATTTCATCAAAAGGTTATGGGCCCAGGAACTAAATATTCCATCAAGAACCTCAGCGGTCTAGATGACTACTCTACGTGGAAATTTGCAATGAAAATGATTCTCATACGAGAAAAATTATTCACATATACTTCAAAGTACCCGGATTCCAAAGACTCCACCGCCATTGAGAAGGACCAAGATGCACTAGCTTTGATTTGTCTTCTTGTGGAACCTACACTTTATGCGTATGTACAAGATTCAAAGCATGCCAAAGATGCTTGGGATAGCTTAGCGAAAGCATTTGAGGACAAAGGCGTAAATCGCAGGATTACCCTCATCAACGCATTGATGGATGAAAAGCTAGAGAGACACTCGTCGATGCATGAATATGTTGCTGCAGTTATGTCCCTTTCTCAAAAGTTGAAGGATATTGCCACCGGATTTGACGATGATCTTGTAGCTGTCGTGTTACTGAGAGGACTACCTGAAGAGTACAGGCCTATGCGAATGGCACTGGAACACTCTGGGATGAAGTTGACGTCAGATAACGTACGGCAGAAGTTACTACAGGAGGATTCACGTCAAGGTTGTAGTACATTTTCTTCAGCGGACTCGGCATTGGCTGTGAGTAAGAGTAAGAAGCGGAATGGGAACAAAGATTTGAATATAACCAAAGTTAAATGCTTTAAATGTGGAAAAAGTGGACATAAGAAGCCGGACTGTCCTGAAGGAAAGAAAGCGGGTTCGTTCTCAAAACTGAGTGACGTTGCGGTCATGAGCCTGTCTTCATTCAACACCGGGAACTCCTTCAATCCGACGGAGTGGTACATCGACAGCGGGGCATCTTCACATATGTCTTTCCAGAAACATTGGTTTAAAGATTTGGTTATGAATATTGGTATGAGTAATGTGACATGTGCGAACAATGATAAGATTGAATGCAAAGGTAAAGGTGATATCATGGTGAGTTTGAAAGGCCGAATACTTGCTGTGAGGGATGTCATGTATGTACCTGGATTGCGTGTTAATCTGTTATCAGTGTCTAAATTAGTAGAGAATGGATGGAAGGTGAGTTTTGATAGAGATGGTTGTAAGTTAATTCACCATTTGGTTCCAGGCCATTTCAAGGGAAAGCTTCTGGTTACCGCAAGTGAAGTCTCAGGGATCTACAAGCTTGAAGGTTGTCAGGCGGTTGTAGATGGGACTGCGTTGGCATCAGTGAAGGCAGGTAATCCTTTGATGTTATGGCACCGGCGGCTTGGACACGTAAATGAGAGAGATTTACGTAAGCTTCCGGTTATGGAATTTGGAAAGAGCGTAATGGAGCCTTGTGTCGCCTGTATTAAGGGTAAGGCACATCGTTTACCTTTTCCAGTTGGTGAGGCTGAGAGGGCAGTCGAGAGACTACAACTGATTCACATAGATATCTGTGGTCCAATGTCTGAACCCACGTATGGTGGATCTCGGTATATGCTAGTTATTTTAGATGATTTTACACGAAAATCCTTTGTATTTTTTCTTAAATCAAAAGATCAGGTTTTAGATCATTTTAAACCTTTTCTAGCTAGTGTAGAGGTTGAAACCGGACTGAAGGTAAAGTGCATACGCACGGACAATGGAACAGAATTTGTGAACAGGAAGTTTGATGGGTTTCTACGCCAAAAGGGTATAAAACATCAGTTGACTGTTCCCTACACTCCAGAACAGAACGGCGTAGTGGAGCGAGCAAACCGCACCATTGTAGAGATGGCTCGTGCTATGTTGGCCGAAAAGGGTCTGAGTGTAAAGCTGTGGGCAGAGGCATGTAATACGGCTGTTTATACGAAAAATAGGCTGCCCCACAGTGGCAATAATGGTAAGATTCCTGAGGAATTGTGGACAGGGAAGGCTCAGTCGTTCGATCATTTCAGAGTTTTTGGAACTAAGGCGTTTGTGCATGTGCCCAAGGAAACTCGGAAGAAATGGAGCGCTAAAGCGGTAGAACATATCTTTGTTGGTTACTGTGAAGAAACCAAGGGATATCGTTTCATAAATCCCAGTAATCCTCGCGTCATAGTTAGAGCAAGGGATGTAGTTTTCTTGGAGGACTCTACAGCAGCAGTTTCAGAGGATCCTAGTCAGCTTGTATGTAGCGGTGACAAAGGTGCTGAAGTAATCTGGGAACTTGCAAATGAAGAAGGCCAGTCAGGTTCGTCACCTGGTAGTGCAGAAGCTTCTCAAGGGCCGAGTTCCTCAGATGAGGCTGAAGTATATGAAGACGCGGAAGTGGAGGTGGGAGGAACGGGTGATAGCGGAGAAGAAAATGTAGTGGTGGAAAACGTTGAACAGACTATTAATAGAGGACAGTCAAACGAAGGTGAATGTCGTTATCCTCTACGTAGTAGAATCCGAGAAGGAAATCATCATGGACTTGCATGCTGTACAGAAGAGCAGGAGCCTTTGACAGTTAAGGAAGCCTTAAGTCGGGACGATAAGGATAACTGGAAGGAAGCCATGATGAAAGAGATGGATTCTATGTACGAGAACAAAGTCTGGAAGCTCATCGATAAGCCACGTGGAGCTAAAGTCGTGGGAAACAAGTGGATCTTCAAGTACAAGTTTGATGCAGATGGTAACAAGACCTATAAAGCTCGACTTGTGGCGAAGGGTTTCACTCAATCCTACGGGGTCGACTACTTCGAAACTTATTCACCGGTCGTGAGAAGATCGACAATTAGACTGCTGCTATCGTTAGCTGTTGAAAAGGATTTGTTCATCAGTCACTTCGATGTGAACACCGCCTTTTTGAACGGTGATTTGCAAGAAAGAGTTTATATGCGACAACCGGAGGGTTGCATAGACGAAAACTCGAAGGAAAAAGTTTGCTTACTAGAAAAAGCGATATACGGACTCAAACAAGCTTCACGGTCTTGGAATGATAAAGTAAATGAAGTATTATTGTCTTTGAACTTCAAACGCTGTGACTTTGATAGCTGTCTTTACAAAAATAATAATTTTTATATCGCTTTATATGTTGACGATTTCTTGTTATTTTACAAAGACAAACAGCAGAAAGAAGTTTTATTAGACAATCTTTGTAAACATTTCAAGATAAAGGATTTAGGGGAAGCGAGACAAGTTTTAGGTATATCTTTGCTTAAGACGGATACCGGAATATATTTGAATCAAGAGAGACTTATTTCGAAGATCTTGGATGAATATGGTATGTCCGACTGTAAACCAGTGAAAACTCCGACGGAAATGAATTTCCATAAAGCCTTGGCGGAAGGGGAAGGAGGTAAGCTATCCTGCCAAGACTCTCGTAGTTATCAAGCGCTCATAGGATCGTTGAACTATTTGGCCTGTAACACACGCCCGGATATTGCGGCTACGGTCAATTTTTTGGCACAATATAACTCATGTTGTGAGGAACGTCATTGGAAAGCTGCTAAACATATCTTGAGATACCTTAAGGGTACAAGGGATCTATGTTTGATATTTCCCAAGTCGCTGGTGCAGGACATCACGGGATTCGTAGATGCTGACTGGGGAGGGAACGTCAAAGATAGAAAATCTTACTCTGGATTTATTTTTAGATGCGGAAACTCGTTGATTAACTGGGAATGCCGGAAACAAGCTTGTGTGGCACTGTCGTCAACGGAAGCTGAGTATATTGCACTTTCGGAGGCAACCAAGGAGGCAGTTCATTTGCGACAGCTGAATGCATTTATAAGAGGTGAAGCTCTTGGGTATATTTGCATTTCCGTAGATAATCAGAGTGCTATTAAACTTGCATACAATCCTGTAGCTCATAGAAGGACGAAACATATAGACATAAGGGCGCACTATGTCAGAGATTGCATTGCTAAGAATGTTGTACGTCTGGACTATGTGTGTACGGAAGATAACCCAGCAGATGTGCTGACAAAACCATTAGGTCGTGTGGCATTTAATAAATGTGTGCGCGATTTGAGTTTGGGTGTGTCTGGTGTGGTGTGATGTGAGGATATCTGATGATGGATGTTGTTTGAGGGGAAGTGTGAAACTTTTTAGTTGACAGCCTTTTTCGAACATGTGTGTTGTTTTTTGATAATGACTTATGTCTTGTGAAAAACACTTGAGTACAAATAAAAATCTCTGTACAAACAACGGTTTTACCTCGATATCCTATAGTTATCTAGTTTATTTCATCAAAATTAGTAACCAAGTGTGCAAATACGCTGTGAATGTGTGTGTGAAGACGAGTAGCGACAGCACACAACACACACACTTCTGACTTCGCCATTGTCTCGGACGGTACCGAAAGCTCCTGCGCTTACGTGTGTAACATTCACAGCACGTTCTATGTTATGGGTTTGGTTTCCGCGCATAGTTCTTCAAATGGACCATGGTGCGTGTTCTCAGCGAGTTTGTAAAGCGCGCGTCGCTTCGAAAGATAAAAATACTATATATCAAAATTAATTAAATTCTTCACCAAGGTTTCTGCAACGTATATCTAAGGAAAACAATATATACAATTTTGTCTATAATGGTGGATAAGTTCAAAGTTTTTCAGAGTTTCCTTACTGATATCTCAGTCACAGTGCCACAGTGACGCCTCTTAAGTTTCTACGGCGAAATTGCTATTAGAGAGATTCGCGCCTAATGGACGCGTAATTGGCTGCTTCGCAAACTAATGGACAATTATGGCGATAGACGTACATTTTACGAGAATTATAATATGGTTACGTTGCCTTTATTATATGCTAATATCGATAAGTCAAGGAGTGTAGTCGACTTTTAAAGGTCAGGCGATGAAAAGGTCATTTTAAAATAAATCAGATGGACGTAAAAAGGTGGCTGGAACAGACTGGATGCGGAAGGCGGAGGACTGAGTGTTGTAGCGTAACCTGGGAGAGGCCTATGTCCAGCAGTGGACTGTGTTAAGCTGAGTTGAAGATACAGCAGTTTATCGACTGTTTTGACATCTTCAATCTATTTTTTCTCGAATTTTTCTAATATAGGCCTATTTTTGTTGAGTTAAATTATTTTCCCTTTATTATAGAAAGAAACAGGAGTGATTTATTAAATTCACTTTTATAACAGACCACGTTAGAGAACTGTGCCATCTGTTCAAGTTATTTCTCGTATAGGAAAGTGAATCAGTTTCTATGGATCTCGTTAGTGACACGGTAGATACAATGGTAGTAATTTATCACTAAGTTTAGATCCAATTAAGCAAAACTGTTTATCTACACAAAAGCGGTTGCATATTCGTAGGTATATCCTCGTTATCCCGGGAGCGTTTAAATGCTATATAAAGCGTTAGCGTTATAAAGCTTGATGTTTCTGATCTCATCTTTTTACGTTAAATTTAACGATTAAAAAAGTAAAAATGAACCTATGACATCTGCTTTATGCATAGTTCGATTAGCCTGCAAAGTTTTATGACCTAATTTGAAAATTTTCATCGAATATTCTCCTTTTATTTTGCGGTTTAGAGATTTCAACTTTAAGATTTCTTTGTATCGAGAAAATTGTATGCAATCGTGTTTTTACAACAGATAACACTTTGCAGTTACAGTCCTCATCTTTATTGTATATTAATTTCAAAGTGAATACAGCAGTACCTACTGTTGAAAGTACAGCTATTAATGCTAAGGAAATTTTCGCAATCTGAAGTAGTACAGGCCCTTAACCGAATTAAACTTAGCTAAATATAACTTGAAAATTTTTCTTTATTTATCGTTATGAAAATAAAATCTACATTTTTAAAACTTCAGCGGTATCTATTGCTGTAGAAAATTTAGATTAATTTTGATTTAATACTACCTTCCTGTCGTTACGTCATGCGTCTTTATTAAACGCACTTAGATAAGGTTAAGTGGCGTGCCAAACGGCTGAAAGAATTTGCAAGGTGGGGCAAATGTAATGTCATAATGAGAATGTGCCATATTTTTTTGTAATGGCGTTATAATGTAACTATGATTTGATACATATGTTGTACGCAGATAGGTAATTAGTTAACACTGCAATGGAGCGATACACATAGTCACACAGCTCATTTTTGTAACATCAATTTCGGGGCCCTCACTAGTACCACTAATTAAATGGTGGTACTATAGAGAACGAAATTTCCCGCTAGTACCACAGGTGGTACAGTTTGGTGGTACAAATGGGAACAAACGGTGTGATCTCCCGTTTTAGCGATTTGAACTAGTCCGCCAGATCGCCGGATCTGACGGCACCAGGCTTATCTTTGGTGCTTTTTGAAATCGTCCGTTTACCATAACAAACCACAAACCTAGCAAGTCTTGAACGCCAATATTGAAGAAGAAATGGGTATTTTCTCGTGGTCCTACTATTTTGTCCTACCAGTAGGTCCACGAGGGTATGTTATTGCTGTTGGTCCTACTAAAGTTTAGAAACTAAAATGTACCTCCTGAATTTCGAGGATGTTTTTCAAAAGCCGTAAAACGAGCACAAATGTGCATGCATGTGCATCAACTCTGGAGGTGGTGGTTTGACCGATATAAATTTTTCGAGTCAATGTAAAACATACATTTTTACTCCTTTAATTAAAGCTCTCCGTAAAAACAGAGCCCAATTTGTTTAATTTCCATTCACATGGCAGCCAGTTCACATTATGACACAACGTTTGCCCCACCACCGTCTTTTTAAATTATTTTAGTCACAATGCTTAAAAGAATCTAACCCAACATGATCTACAGATACATCAACAAAAATCACAGATAACTCAGTACCTAAACCAGTAGAATCAGTGGCGCCGGTCAATATTGCCTGACACTCAAGTGTCCCTGATGCGTGAACTCTGTGGATTTCCGATAGAAGTAGTCGAGTGCTGTGTCCATACGGTGTGGAATAGCGGCCATGTTTGCTAATCTCAGTGTGAGCCGATTATCAGTCATATTTGATCTGTTTTGTACTTTGTCCGTTGTTAGATGTTGAGATATGGCTGTGACAGTGCAAACGGGGTTTTATTCGGATCTTATAAGCTGTTTGTTAAATTTATAACAGGTAAAAAGAGTAAGTAGTCATTTGCCTTGGTTATGTGATTATTGGGTTTGCTCATCGGTATTGTGAAAGTAAGTATAGAATAGAAGATAATAAATACCCTTTATTATGTACACCATACGAATTACACATATAAAAGTAGAATTTCTACATAGGGGTTATGTAGATAATAAAAGATAATTTTGGGATGCATGAAGAAGCCTCCTCATGTAGCGCAGTTTGTTCCGCCAGTTACTCAACTGAACCGAGCACTCGGCGCATCCTGGACAGTCACACCCAACATCTTATTTGAGTGGCTAATTCTTCCCTTGCGGTGCTAGGGCTACCGCCCGCTTGGTTTGCGACCACCCTCCCACCGGAGTCCGGCGTCAAGCAGCCTGCTATGTTTCGTCGATGCGTGGGAGTTCCAGTGCCTTAGGCATCTTCCGAGCAATCTCGTTCCATCATAGACCTCATCCATCGCTTTCCATCAGGCGTGATCGAAGTCAAGAGCGGGCCCATTCAGCATAATAATAATAAAAAAAAATAGGGTGACACAATCAGCGGTCTTATCGCTGAAACTTTATTATACTGAGCTAAAACCGATATTTTAAAGACAACCTTTGGATGGGTAGGTATATCAGGAAGATGGTTTTTTTAAGCTCTTTTGGCAATACGCAGCTGTTAAAAAAAAGTTTATTTACACATGCGTTACATGGTGTACAATAGATCTGAAGCATAATTTTCAGAGGCTAGTCAGGCTAGCTACTGTTAGTAGGTACAGACGCATCAAGCTACTACAATCTGTCATTTTCAACTTTATCGCTACAGCAGCGTAAGGTTCAAGGTTGATTGATGATCTGCTTGATGTGCTGGCGTCTGTACCTAAGTATTTTGCCACGAAACATTTAAGTACAGACGCCAGCACATCAAGCTACCCGAAACTGTCAAATTTTCCCACTCAACTTTGAACCTTGTGCTTTGGCGTTAAAGTAAAAAATCTATTAAAGAAATTTGACAGATTGTAGTAGCTAGATGTGCTGGCGTCTGTATTAGCATAACTACTACTTAAAGGTATTTTGTTCAAATTCACGATATTATTAACTTCGTATTAAATTATCTAATGTTACTGGTACCAAGTTAGTATCTCGGTAATAATTCACACGATTAGGCCGTGACAGTTTGATAATGTGATGATGCATTAGTGTGACATAGTTTATAGTGTGATAATTAGACGAATTATTATAAGACATTTAGGTTCTGTATGTTGATCATACCTGAGGTTGCTTTATTGCATTAGAATAACCGTGATTGTCATTTCGTTTGGTTGTTGCAGTAACAAGTTTTAAATGTAGTTGCACTTTGCATGAAGCGTGCTGGCGATAAATTCCTGTTAAAACGTGATTGACAAATAAAACTCAATTTCTCACATTAATGATAAGTAGGATATTAAATGAAATAGAAAAAAAAAAAAAGTAATTCTTTGTTTAACGCAATATATTATACTAGCACCGCCCTGCAGTTTTACCCGCATAGGTTTCGATCCCGTAGGAATATCGGGATAAAACTATCCTATGTCCTTTCCCAAGACTCAAACTATCTCTATGCCAAATTTCATCTAAATCGGTTCAGCGGCTTAAGCGTGAAAAGGTAACAGACAGACACACTTTCGCATTTATAATATTAGTATGGATAGGGACTAGCAGCGCCTTGCGGTTTCACCCGCATAAGTTTCTCGTGGGAATATTTGGATAAAAACTATCCTATGTCGTTTCCCGGGATTCAAACTATATACCAAATTTCATCTAAATCGGTTCAGCGGTTTAAGCGTGAAGAGGTAACAGACAGACACACTTTCACATTTATAATATTAGTATGGATTCTATTTTATTGAACTTAACATCGTAAATTCGTAAGCTTATACTTGTAGTTGTATAGTATCGCTTATATTAATAATAATCATTTATTCAGCCCTGACCACCGGTAGCTTGGACCCTGTTCCCGATACCGGTGGGCTACTATTTTTTATATTTTTAAATGTTTTTATATATTTTTTTTATATTCTAATATTTAAAAATATAATTTATATGTATTTAGACGAATAAAGGATCATTTATTTATATCTGTTAAAAGTATCATTGAAGAGTCAAGATTTAAATAGAATTATTTTACATTGCATGTAATAGATTATCCTAATTATAGGTATTGTTATTGTTATCATTTTACTGTTAAAACTTGATAAAATAGTAATGTTTTGCATATCCTAAATATTAAGGAATAATGTAGCAAAACATAGAAAATATTCCAAACGGATATCCACCTTTTATGTTGTTGATATTTTGGATGACGGTAGATAGAAACGTCAAAGTTGTTCTGTTCACGACTATAAAAGGAGGAGCTCCCAGTGGCGGGGATCATGGAGGAAGCTTCCTCAAAGCGCCTCCACTACTCCTCCTCCGACGAGGAGTCTCATCACTCCTCGTCCTCTGCCTCCCACTCCTCCGACGACGACGGCTTCACGCCGGCGACGGGAAGGAGCAATAAGAGGCGGAAGAAATTCACTTCCGCCCAAGCCAACAAGATGGCCGCGACCGAGTCGGCCCCCCCCTCTCCCTCCCCCGCTACAGAGGCCTCTCCCGCCACTGCCCCCCCCCCGATCGCTTCGTCCTCACAAAAGGACCTACCCCCCAGCCAAAGTGCTGGACCCTCTTCCTCCGCCCAGAGGAAAATAGCCCCCCCTCCCCCTGTGTTCATCCAGGACAAGGGGAAATGGACCGATGTGTCCAAATGGTGCGCTGATCGCAAGATCGGCTTCACCAGCGCCAGATCCACGCAACAGGGGATCCGAGTCTCTACTCCAACATCGAGGGAGTTCAGAGACCTCACCAACCTTCTCCGCCAAAGGGATGTGGCATTCCACACCTACTCCCTCCCGGAGGAACGCCAGACCAGAGTGGTGATCCGCAGGATCCCCAAGGAAATCCCCGTCGCCGATATAAAGGCGGACCTGGAATCCCAGATGATTCCCGTGACTGAGGTGCACCGAATGCACCGATCCAGGGGTCATGTCGCATACGACATGATCTTGGTAGTCTGCCCTCCCACCGAGGGCCACCACCCGATCTTCAAAGTCAGAGCAATCTGCAATCTGACCGGCCTACAAATAGAGAAGCCCAAAAAGAGTGGCATCATAGGGCAATGCCACCGCTGCCAACTTTACGGCCATTCCCAACAATTTTGCCACGCCAAACCCAGATGCGTGAAATGCCTGGGCGAGCATGGCACCGATAAATGTCCCCGTCCAAAGGACCGTACACTCTGTACTGAACCGCCCAGCTGCGTCCTCTGCGGCGAATCAGGCCACCCAGCCAACTACCGAGGCTGCCCAAAGGCCCCTAAATCCTCTTCCCCTAAATTGGCCAAGCGCGCAGACGCCCGCCAGCAGAGGGAAACCCCCCCACAAGGACAACAAACGGTTCCGGAACGGCTTAGCCCTCAAAGGCCGAGCCCCTGGAACCTCCTCAACCACCAGAGAGCTTTCCCAGCTCTCATGCCCTCCAAACCCCAAACCCCCCCCGCCCCCGCAAGGATGGATCCACGCATCCGTTCAGCCGCGACCGTCCCCGCACCTCCCGCCACACCCGCATCCGCGCCCAAAGCCGCTTCTCTTGCCGCTTACTTAGCGCCCCCCCCGACCGCAGCTACTCCCGTAGCCACCAGCCCTGCTATTGATCCTTTTAATGTGATCACCAGCACTTTTCTGACGTTCCTTACGCCACGCGCGAAAAAAATGGCAAGCGAAATTGTCGCTGCCAGAACATCTGGGGACCTGTTCCGGATTCAGGCAATCTATAACGCCTATCCGGACATCACTCAAACCCTTACATCCTTCATAACTAAACCCAATAATGGATAAAGAAATCATTGCAAGAACCAAACCCCGATCCCTCAACATAGCCTACTTCAATGCCAACGGCATTCAGAGTCAAAGAGATGAGATCGCCACCTTCCTTCGCGACCATCAAATTGACATCTTCCTCGCTCAAGAGACCTTCCTCAAGCCAAGCCATCGCAACCCGTCAATTGCAAACTACCGTATGGTACGCAACGACAGGACGCGGTGTCACAAAGGCGGCACCCTCATATATTACAAAAAAGAACTCTACTGCATCCCACTGGACCCTCCCCCTCTTTCTCGACTGGAAGTGTCCATCTGTCGGCTAGGCATGTCAGGCCACCAACCGATCACACTAGTCTCAGTGTATCTCCCCCCCCAAAGCTCTACAGAGAACTCCCAACTCCTCTCAAGCGACCTCTCTGCCCTTCTTGGCCTGAGTGACTCCGTTATCATAGCGGGGGATCTTAATGCCAAACATCCAGCCTGGAACAGCACCAGGATCTCTACCAGAGGCAAAATCCTGTTTGACCTCTCTCCTATCCTGAACTTCGACGTCATCGGACCGATGACTCCTACTCACTTTCCACACGACCCCAATCATACCCCAGACGTCCTCGACGTGGCACTTCTAAAGAACGTCAACCTACGGTTGAACACTATAGAAGTGGTACAAGAGCTCTCCTCAGACCACCGACCAGTCATTATCAGGATGGCCCCCCGCTTTGGTCTCACTGACCCCAACCAACCAGCCCAGAAAAAAGTGGTAACGGACTGGAGGAAAGTAAGCGAATGTCTGAAATCCACCACATCCCCCCACTTAGACTCCATTCCCGATCAGTTCAATTCTATCGCGGACACGACGGCTGCGATCGACTCGCTCACGGAACACGTACAGTCAGTCCTGAACGACTGTTCCAGGGAGGTTACAGCGACGGATGACCGTCAATGGAGCCTGCCTGACGACTTGCGTGAACTGTTGAATGAGAAGAACGCAGCTGTCCGTGCATACAGCAGCTTTCCTTGCGACGCGAACAAAGCCCATATGCGCTACTTACAGAGGACTGTGAGGACCCGCATACTGGAGTGGCGTGAAGTCAAATGGGACAAGACGCTGAGCGATCTCGAACCCACCCATCAGGCATTCTGGGAACTCCAAAGGAGACTCAGATCCCAAGACACTGCCTCTATGCCCCCGTTGGTCCGCCCCGATAAAACCATCGCCTTCGACGATATAGACAAAGCCGAATGCCTGGCCGACAGTCTCGAAGCACAATGCACACCCAGCTCCCAACCGGTAGACCAAGCTCACCTCTCCGAGGTCGACGCGGAAGTCAAAAGAAGAGCCTCCCTCCCACCCGTCGAAGACCCTGATAATCCTCTGCCCCCCGTCACTCCAGACGAAGTGCAGGATATCATCAAGGGTCTCAAACCTAGAAAGGCCCCTGGTTCAGACGGAATCACTAACAGAGTGATCCAACTCTTCCCTGCCCAATTAATAATGCTACTGGTCACCATCTTCAATGGCGCCATGAGCAACAACATTTTCCCTCAAACGTGGAAAGAGGCCACAGTTATCGGCATTCCCAAGCCCGGTAAACCCAAAACGGAACCTACGAGTTACCGTCCCATCAGTCTGCTCAATGTCCTCGGTAAGGTCTACGAGAGGCTTATTTATAAGCGTCTCAGAGACTACGCCGAAACAAAGGGCCTCATTCCCAATGAACAATTTGGTTTTCGAACCCAACACTCCTGCGTTCAGCAAGTCCACCGTATCACCGAACATATACACGCAGGATTCCTGCGTGGTAGTATGACAGGTGCGGTATACTTTGACATAGCGAAGGCCTTCGACAAAGTCTGGCACAACGGCTTAATATATAAGCTTTACCAACTCGGTGTACCGGACCGTCTCGTGCTCATCCTACGAGACTTTCTGTCGAACCGCACTTTCCGCTACAAAGTTGAAGGGGCGATATCCTCCCCCCACCCCATTCGAGCAGGTGTCCCCCAGGGGTCTGTGCTTGCCCCACTCATCTTCACGCTGTTCACTAGCGACATCCCCACAAGCAAAAAGGCTCAGTTAGCTCTATTTGCTGACGACACAGCCATCTTTTACACTGGCCGTAGCCTAGTCCAGATATCTCACACTCTCCAAACCGCAGTAAACAACCTCGCTGCTTGGTTCAGGAAGTGGAGAATAGAAGTAAATCCCGACAAAAGTCAAGCGGTTCTCTACTCGAAACCACGACTTAGACCTACCCCCCCCCGACCTATCACCATGTTCGGCAAGCCGATCCCTTGGGAGAAGCGAGCCAAATACCTTGGAGTAATACTCGACAATCACCTTTCCTTCGCAGAGCACATAAAGACGGTCCGCTCGCGCGCCGCTTTCGCTCTCGGCAGACTCCACTCCGTCCTAAATGCACGCAGCAAATTGTCACTTAGGTGCAAAATGCGCATTTACACAGCGTGCATACGTCCAATAATGACATACGCCTGTGTAGTCTTTGCCCACGCAAAGCCCCATCACATCCATAGGATGCAGACCCTCCAAAATCGATTCCTCCGAAAGGCTACGGGGTCCCCCTGGTTCGTTCGAAATGAGATCCTCCATGTAGACCTCAAAATTCCTACCATCCATCAATTCATAAAGCGCCTTTCCAAGCGCTTCTTCGATACCGCCGCCAAGCACCGCAACCCTCTGGTCGTCGAGGCTTCCAGGTACACCCCCTCCAAAATTAGCAAATGCCGCCGTCCAAGGCATGTCCTCTCCGACCCTGACGACCCCATAACCCTCCTCCAGGAGAAAAGCAAGTCTACCAGTACAGTGCACAAACACAGACCACCGACATTCCGACCTCGCCGCCGAGGTCCCTCGCGACGTCCCCAATTAAATGCCTCCCCCCGACCCTTGCTCGAAGAAGTGCCAGCCCGCGCCGCAGCTGAGCCAGTAGATTTAAATTCCCGACTGTGACCTCTGAGTTTGTTTCGGCGTTTCTTCTCAGAGCAGTCAGCTAGGAAACGCCGGCCTCACCAAGCTTAAATAATAAAAACCAGATCCAGCCTGTCCCATCTTGCTGCCCTCCCCCAGCGACGCCCTAAGCCGAGGTTCGTACCCCACAGGGGGTGCCCTTAGCGTGTAGTCGCTTAGTATATAAGATATTTGCCCCTGGCTGGAGGCTTTGAGTTTACTTAAGGCAGCCACAGGATAGTCCGGTTAAGTAGTCACGACCTCTCAAGGTCAACTACGAGATGCCATAGCCAAAAAAAAAAAAAAAAATGGCGGGGATCATTCTCGTTCGAGACATCGACCAGAACGGAGCTCCGGCATACAGTCAGTTGATTAGTACTAGTGACGTTATTATGTGGAATAGATCGACCGGATGTCATGTAAGTTAATTGATATTATTATCTTGATTATTACTGATAACTATGGTTTCTGTAAATGTAATAATACAGTCAATAATGCCAATGTTGTAAAGTGTATAATGGAATATTCCTACCTATTGTTATTATTCTGAGTTCTCTTGGACCATTGTCCAAGAGGTATAATTAATTGTTTTTAAAATAATTTGTTAATAGAATACATTAATACTGTTTCCATGGAGTTTCTTGTCCTTCTTCTCCATGATGACCTAGATTTGGAACGGACAAATAGTTTTCTGATTAATTACTGACAAGCCTAAATTGAAATAAATGCCTAGCTTGTCTTTCTGTGCTTTATTTCATAAAATCCTTTCCCTACATACCATATTCATAGTTACTTTTACACATATTAAATAACTAGTAACCATTCTGATATTCAAAGCTTTATATTTGGTTAATATTTGTATACATATAGACTTTTACTATAGATTCTACACCCTTTCTAACACATGCAAACAATATATTTTTCATTTCTCATACTCGGAAAGTAGTGTTTGTTTGATCCGAATAGCGGGTGGAAGACGCTGCTTCCCACCACAGGGCGGGAAAGACTCATAGTAATTACTTCCCTCTTTAGGGTGGGAATGAATTTTAAAAATAGAACTGTAGTCAGCTACGAAATGTTTTACATACATTAAGAAAAATAGAAAAATGCTGCAGTCTTGTGAGTGTATAAACAGCCAGTGTGAATAAAAAAAAAAAACCTATTAAGCGGGACGGCCCGCGGCGGCGGCGGTGACACACCGCGTGTTCCATATTTAAAATAGTACACAAATTGTTCTAACATCTCAATTAATTTTACATAGGTACCTACTATTCATGTTATTATTATCAGTTAATATTTTAGAAAAACCACTATTTTTTACTTTCCTTATATTCGAAATGAAAAGTAGAGTGTTTAACACGGGTGAAAGTCATCAATTCCTACTCGGACTATAGCCGCCCTCGCTGCGCTCGGGCGTCTAAATACCTCGTATGGGAATAGATTCCTTTCGACCCTCGTATAACAATCTACTATTTTTAAATAAATAATTGTTTATTATATTTATTTAGGTAAACTTCGTCAAGTCTTCCCGTCGTTTCTCGTCCCGCAGTGTTTGAAGACTAAGGTCTTCAACCAGTGCGTCCTTCCCGTCATGACATACGGTGCTGATACGTGGACACTGACGGTCGGACTGGTCCGCAAATTCAATGTCGCTCAGCGCGCTATGGAGCAAACTATGCTCGGAGTCTCTTTGAAGGATAAAATCAGGAATGAAATTATCCGGAAAAGAATTGGAGTTACCGACATAGCTTGCAGAGTAAGCAAACTGAAGCGGCAGTGGGCTGGCCATGTCTGTAAACGTAACAATTTTATTCCTCAAATAAAATTTATCTGGCTATGGAAAAATCAGCCCTAGACGAAATTTGGCACAAGGAAAGTTCATAACCTGGATTCTGGACCTGAAACGCAGTATCCTATATTAACACATAGAATACTGTGTGTTTCCGTGGGACGAGATCCGTTGGGGAAATGGAAGTCTTTTTTAGAATTACTTAAAGTTAGTAGAACCACTTTAAGTCCGCAAAGTGCTAAATACTAAATAGTGAGCGGTCGAGATACTTATTACGACGAAATGAACATTTTCTTGAAATAACTTCAGGAAACTGAAAGTTCCTTGAAAAGTTCTTGGGTCGACGTTATTTATAATTTTATTATAGCAACTTGCCTGTACTTAACATAATTTTATCAGAACCTCTTTATTTATATTATGAATCTTATTTTTTTTATAGTGTCGGTTTACCTTACAATTTTCTACATATTCATTTGACATGTTTATTATTTTAAGATGCATTTTTTCTTCTCTGAAAATTATTGAAGATGATTGGTTAAAAACATTATTTAAAAAAAACGATAAACGACAGTTAAAAACATGTGTCTATGTATCATACTTAAAGGCAATGGATCATCTTTATCAGAAGAGGTAATGTTGCGTGGGTTTGCGGGCGAGGAGTTGAAAGTATATGAACGCCTTTATGAACAATCACAAAATGTCTAATCCAATTATTTAATTAACTATAATGCGAAAACGACGTTCCACCAAGTACGTGGGGCGCGAGCGCAATCAATTTACACACAATTGGATATCACAGCACAGTTCCTCCAATCAATATCGTCTTTTTCGATCGATCCATGTGAATCTATCCCTCACGTCCTTTTTTGTTATTCTCTAATGGCGGGCCGCCTCCCCAGTACATGGTGTTACGTCAAATAGACAGTTGACAGATTATCTTCTAAAAAAAAACAACATTAACCAAAGAGGTTGGCATCACCGAACCAATTCTATAGACGCGCCGACACGGCCACCCTGACTATCGCACGTCCTCGTGCGCATAATGATATTGCGCATCTGAATTACCAGAGGAAATAACATTCCATTAGTCAGCTCGTCCATTCCTGACATGCACACGTATAGACTAACATTTAAGGTCTCTCACTAAGAATATCAGCACAGCCTCAACCCCATCAATAAAACATAACGTGTGCTGGGCGTGCTTGGCCCTCTCGTCAAATCACTAAATCGCCATGCGGCGTAGGCTGGCGTACTATGCACCTTTACCTAGCCACCAAATTGCTACGTGGTGTGGACCGGGCGTACTGGGCCCCTTCGACCAACCACTAACGTACCATGCGGTGTGGACCGGGCGTACTGGGCCCCTTCGACCAACCACTAACGTACCATGCGGTGTGGACCGGCGGCGTACTGGGCCCCTTCGACCAACCACTAATGTACCATGCGGTGTGGACCGGGCGTACTGGGCCCCTTCGACCAACCACCAACATACCATGTTGTATGGACCGGGCGTACTAGGCCCCTTCGACCAACAACCAACTCACTATGCGGCGTAGACCGGGCGTACTGGGCCCTTACGACTAGCCACCAACTCACTACGCGGCGTAGACCGGGCGTACTGGGCCCTTACGACTAGCCACCAACTCACTACGCGGCGTAGACCGGGCGTACTGGGCCCTTCCGTCTACGCTTAGCAAATTCTACTGTGTTTGCGTGTTTATGAAGAATCTATACACCGTACTTTCATTTTAATGTACATCCGCTTGATGAATGAACGAATGTGATTTAGAGTGCGAAGCTGTAAGGGTTCCTGAACTAGCGGTCAGAGTGCGCCCTCACTGGACACCGAGAGAGTATCACTATCGCTATCAATAGGTGATAATTATAATTTCTTCAAGTTGTTTCAAATTACGCGCCGTCTCGGCCTCCTTATCATTAATCATATTTGATGCTAATTCTACTAATCCTTCAAACCCTCTGGGTACTAGACGCATGTATTTGCTTATGCGGTTCGTACCAGTCATGGATTTCAGTTCGTCACAAAAGATTTCAAGCACACGAGTTATAACAAACGGACCCCGGAATTTTTACACGATAGTTTGGTTTGGTTGCGTTCTCAACCTTTGATAAAAACAAATCTTACATAAAGGCCGTACTTGTGCCCTACCGTGGTTAATCTTTGAGTATCGGCTGCTGCAGCCTGTTTAATTTCGCTGGATGCATGCGACGTTTCGATAGATTCTAAATTTGCGCGGGTGGGAGTATTCGTACTGATATTGGATGAAATTTTAGAGATACCCAACGACTGGGCTTGAATACCTAACATGAGTTCAGTGGGTGTGTATCCCGTTATCCTAGATCGAGTACTATTAAGAGCAAGATGAACATCATCAAGTTCGTCGCACCAAACTTTATTAGAATCATTTTCTACTACGTTTCAAGGGCTCTTAAGTGTACGCATTAAGCGTTCAACCTGTCCATTAGCCCTGTAGCAACCAGGTGCAATTCAATGTTATGTTTGAGGCAGAATTTATTAAAGCCAGCGCTTTATCTCTAACGATTTCTTTTTCATCAATTGATAACCGATAAAGACGCCTCTGAACAGTCTTACATGGGTCTATAAGGTAACTCACCTGTGGTCATAGTCACGCCACGTATAAGGCACACCATCTATGAAGAACTTTCTATATTTTTGTAATACCGCCACTATCAAAAAGAAACAAAATGACCTCACCATTTGATGTTGACAGGGTACCTCCTGTTATTTTATGTTTGCAAATCTGTACTTATCTGCGTGCTGCATGCTGTTCAGTTCCAGACTTCTCTTCTGGGCAGGTTGTACTAATGTGTCCAGGCTTCCTAAAGCAGGTAACAGTTTTCCTTCTCCGGTAGTCTTGACTTTTGATTATCTGTATCGCGTCGGTTGCGCCATTCTTCTAGCTTGTGTTCTCTACATCCACGATAGAAGCAAGTTCCCCCAAACCGAGTTTCATTAAGGTGATGCTTTTCTTTGGAGTAGCTTGAGTTGCAGTCTGCAGGCGTGATAAAAGAGTATCCTTGTTCCCAAGGAGACTTTCATCATGTTTTCCCTTCGAAACTTCATTGATCACAGGTTCTTCTAATGGAATCTCACAAATCTCCTCAATATCTAGCCCTCTGTATCCCACTTCTGATAAAGGCAATGGATCATCTTTATCAGAAGAGGTAATGTTGCGTGGGTTTGCGGGCGAGGAGTTGAAAGTATATGAACGCCTTTATGAACAATCACAAAATGTCTAATCCAATTATTTAATTAACTATAATGCGAAAACGACGTTCCACCAAGTACGTGGGGCGCGAGCGCAATCAATTTACACACAATTGGATATCACAGCACAGTTCCTCCAATCAATATCGTCTTTTTCGATCGATCCATGTGAATCTATCCCTCACGTCCTTTTTTGTTATTCTCTAATGGCGGGCCGCCTCCCCAGTACATGGTGTTACGTCAAATAGACAGTTGACAGATTATCTTCTAAAAAAAAACAACATTAACCAAAGAGGTTGGCATCACCGAACCAATTCTATAGACGCGCCGACATACTTATAATGTCAATTAAAAAAATAAACATGAACAACCACTTCCGATGCCCTAAGACAAATAAAGTAAATAGTTCCATTTACTGTGGAAGATCTTCCTTGAAAAAGCAAAAATACTTTATGCGTCCCAGTTGGTCGATACGGAATTCTTAGAAACTGAATTATCCACCGGGGAGAGAGGGTAAATAAAACCCACCCCAAAATAAATAGGGCTAACAACGTACACGTAGGCAATCATTTCGTTAAGAAAGTACGAGTCAAGTTATTTCTCTTGGGTGTCAGCGGGAGAGAGAGGGGAGGTTGGGGAAACTTAGACCACAAATCACTATTATGTCAACTTGTAGTGGACTGTGAAAGCCTTTGCGTTTTTCGGGGTGCATAGATTACATTAGTTTTATCAACTATATTTTTTGTAACAGTGTCGCGTATTACTTATTCAGTTGTCCCTTGTCTACATTAAGAAAGCTGGGTTTTCCTCAATGATTTGGAAGGGTGGGCTCTGTATATTGTTTCTCGCGAGTGGTGAATTACGACATTGAAAGAGAATAAGGACACCGTTTTGGAGTAACGTTTTTCCTGTGGAACCGTATAGTGTTTAGGGTAGTGAAAATCTCGGGACAGTTTTTCATCTAAAACTTCATGTCGAAGGGTAGGTGTCTCTTTTACACCACAGCTACTGTACTAGCTACTACCTTCTTCCCACGACTTCATCCAAGTGAAACTGGTTTTAACATAAAACATAACTTATGTCTCTCGGAAATACTGTAGCTTCCCATTGCTGTTACTGTTAGCCTGTATCATCCCACTGCTGGGCAAAGGCCTCTCCCCCTAACTTTCAGCTCTTTCTATCCAAGGCTATTGTGGAGTTCCAAACTTCCAATTACTGAAAGAATTTTCGGAATCGAATCAGCAGTTCCGATCATTATCCCTACATACAAACTCACAAATACCTCTTTCTAATATTAATAGGTATAGATAGGTTATACATTTCGCTAATAATGTTGAAGCCGATACTAAGGTGAAAATGGCGTCATTATGTGAAAAAGCTACTAAGTTAACATAATAATAGCTGACCTAGAAGTGTTACCTGTTAAAATGGAACAGGTTTAAGTTGAAATGTAATTACCCTTCCACCATTCCCGCGGGACTCGATTAGAATGAAGCTAGGAAGCAGTGAATGTGCTAGAAAATATTATTAGCAAAATTAAGTGATATTTATATTTGTAAAGCAGTTGGGTTGGGTTCTAACGTAATAAACATTGCATCTTTTTTCGCCGTCTAAAAGAGGCAACGCAAAACACCACATCCACGTCATAATATTTCTAAGATCAACCCGCTACCCGGTACGTCAGTTTCCTAAGTGACACAAATAGAGTAACATCTCTGCATACGGGCAATATAAAACGTGCTCGAAAACTTATTACTTTAGATATTGCCACAATACTGTATGATATCGCTAGATTTCACGCCACACTGAGTTTTAAGATTTGTGGTGTTTAAATAAAACTTATGTCATATGTTATTCTTGGTAGAAAATATATTAGTGTCATGTTGATTTATGATTAGTTATGTTCTTGTTTTCATAGTTTCTGTGTATCCTCATTGATATAGTAGATGTAAGTGCAACTGGCTGATTGTAGCAAAACGTTTTTCCAATCCATTGTTACGTCTGTTTTAAGTACCTTACATCTGATAGTAGTCCTTTAAATGTAAGTGGGGATAGCGATTTTTAGGTTATTTTAACAACCCGGAGTCTGAATTTGTGCTTAAACATAACTTGCGAAATGCAGGTGCACTTACTCAACCTTCCGAGTTAGCCGTAATGTTATGACGTTATGTTCTCTTAATTTACAGGTATTGCAAAAACTACTTCTTACTAGTTCCCATAGCAACACTACAAGCAGTCTATAATTATTAAAGGTAACTTAGTTGCTGAAAAGTTTTAGCAAAAACCAACAACATTCTTCCATATTAAAGCCACTGCAAAAATAATGCAATTTCGCTGCAAAAATATTTTACCCTTGGTAAAACCGGAGTACAAAGTTGCCCAACTTCCCCTTGACTTTGCAATGAAAAATATTACATAGTGTCTCAGCTGCACATCTTATATAAGTCGTTAAAATGGACCGGGAGAGAAAGGGGTTATTATGATCCCTGGACGATGGGCACCATCATAACTTTTATGTGAGGTCCCTTTAATAGTGCTTTATAATTTAACGTTGTGCTTTGATGGATACCTATCTTCTAAGTGTGGTTGATTATGGTCCTAAAATATTTGGTGGAAAATTAATGAGTTTTATAGTGAGATCTACCCTCAGGTATCAACTATTTTACGAGGACTCTAAATAATATTGTCAGGATCAAAGAGTATTATTAAAATATTTTTAATTTATTTACTACACATAAACATAATTTACAATGTAGTGTCTTTAAGATTATGTTGTACAACAGTGACACAATTTAAATTCGAATGTTCGGCTGCTACTAGGCACAAAAACGTAATAGGTATATTGAGATAATTTTCAAGTTATGGAACAACAAACTGAATGTCATACTTAACAAAGTACAAATTCCATTACAACCTAAAACTTATTAGGACCTTAAATTATTGTTACAAATGGTCACTCAAAAATCAACTTAGATTACATTTCACTGAAGTGGATAATTGATTAAGTGGAGATGGAATGTAAATTATCTGAGATTATGAAAGTTATTTCGATCAGCGATGACTATAATATTTTTCACGAAAATACATTATTTAAAAAAACAGACGGTGTGAAAATATGTTCTATAATGTTAACCCGTTGACTGATTGACAAAACGTCTCGTTATTTTTCGCGCATATTACGTCATTTATAACTACGGCTTCTGTTTATTCTCTTTTAAATTATATACCATATAACCCTTTATTTTCACATAATAATATAAAGTATATTATATTTCACTGAATACACAAAAAGGCCGGCCTAATTAAGGTATTTCCGAATTCCTGGAATTCTATTTGTGGAGGAACCGGTCAGCAGGTAATTCAATTTCGCAGAAATGTAAAAAAGATATCGTGAAATAGGCTTCAGTACCAATTTCCAGAAAATACGCCAAACAATATGTTTTCTATTTAAAGTAATCCTATAACATTTACAACCTATTTACAGACCCTTGAAAGCGTTTCTTGAAATAAAAAAATCCCAATAGTAGACATTCAGTCGGGATTTACTTGGTTACGTAACCGCTACGGGGTGTTTTATTTTCTCAACCCAGCGTACCGGGGACCGCATTAAAGAAGCTTACACAAGTGTATAGCTTGCATTGTAGGGACTCCATATGTTATCCTTGAAGGAAATATATCCTAAAACTTTATCTCCCTCACAAATTGACTAGAACTTTGCGAGTTTATTCACCTTTTTTTGCCTTTTGTCGGGTATTTTGGTTAGTATGAAAATATTTGGATCCTTGAGTTTGGTTTGATCCTTCATAGATGAAATAACTAGCTCACAATAAAGATATGGGCCACCAACAAAAATACCAAGCATTCAATGATCGCTGAGCGCCCCAAAGAATTTATTTGAATTTCATTTTGCAAAGAAACTACATAACCAACGAAGAGAAAAAAAAAACAAAATGCAATCAATACACTCTTTCGCGTCCACTGAAGCTTTCCTACTTGAAAATATAAGCACGATGTTTATTCTTTCCAATCCAGCTCAGCAAATTTTCCAAGTCCAATTCCGTCCAAACCAATAAATTCTTAGCGTCCCTACTAAACTGTAAAGCTGGTATAGCAAAGTTAGTGGACTCCTTGCTAGACACAGCATGGCAGACAAGTTGGAAGCCACAAATTACTCAGGGAACTTACCTCTGTTCGGTGACTGACAGGAACTTTGTGTCGCGTAGTTTACTTAAGACTTTAATGAATACCTACAGTTGCTTAGATCATTTACGGTTCCTGCTAATGTTAGTTGCCTTGTGCCATGTTGCCTTATACGGCATCTAAGCCTTTGTAACTCACAAGTTATACTTAGTAGGAGGGATTATAATCGTATGTTAATATTGTTAAGTAAAATTTGTTCATTATTATAAACTAGGTGACACGGCGAACTTTGTACTGCCTCAGAACCAATAAATACAAATTATACGACAAAAAATTATCTTCATATTTTTCGAATTTTTTCCCATGTTTTAATAGTTATTCGGCTATTCGGGGCGGAGACAATTCTGACAAATGAAACATTATAAAAATCGGTCCAGCCGTTCTTGAGTTGTAAATGGTGTAACTAACCCGATTTTGTTTTAGTTTAGGTATTGACAATTATGTTACGATTTAATAATTTGTCTCGGATAAATATAGATTGTACTGGGACGAAGATTATTATGTTAATAAGGAAAATTAACACAGATTAATCGATACACGTGGCGTTATTATATGTATCTAAATAACTACAAAGTTTCAAGTTCAAAGTACAAACCGAAATGTTAATTAATGTATTGCGACTCAAAAATAAAGTAAATTCAACGTTAAATAAATAATTAACCGCAAGCGAAACGCCGTTAAGCTCTTTAAACTGTTGGGTAACTTCATTAAAGGGTATTAAACTTTTGTTACACATGGGATTAGACAAATTAGGGCTTTGATGTTGCTTCAAAAGACTTCCCGCTATTTTTCGCTGTACATACGCAGTATGCACATAGTTTTATTACGTGGTTTTTGTTTTGTTATTATATGTTTTAGGAATTCTTCTGTACAGCAAAAGATTGTTGTTTCAAATTAAAGAGTTTATTAGGGTACTTGCACAACACACACGAACCAGTATAGCTAAAAGAATTATCTATATGATAGTTATTCACAATCATTAGACAGGCTTCCGTATCGAAAATTACACATTTTCGGTTATCTGATTTGACTTGCCCCCGTTAGCAATCAGCTGTTGGAAGAATAACAGTCGTTTATTTAATTGAAACTGGTAAAATGTTCGGGCTTTGGAGTTGTGAACAGCGTTTAGAGGAATCCTTCGATAATAATATGATGGTGTTCGATTTGGTACGGAAGCGTTGCGAATGGTTGTGAATACTACGCAGATCATTAGTTTTCAAACAAAATAGGGCTAGAAAAAATACATTGGTTGGTCGATGGAAAGTGTGAAAGTTCTTACAGCGCCACATCACAGCTCACAAGGGAATCGAACTGACGTGAAGATATTATACTTTGAAATCAATTTCTCTTCAGCATGTAACCAGAGGGTCGTTAACCCTTCACATAGAGGGGGTTGTTAGAATTTCGAAACTTGTGCGAGCGCCCTAAGAGTAATCAAAGAGATCAGAGTAAACATGAACTTAGAATGTCATGCGGGTATGTATGTATTTCATTAATTAGTATCGTCTATATGTTTATCTCTGAATTTGTTTAGTACAAAAGCTTTTGAATATAGTCGAATAAATGAGGAGATGGCGTGACTGCGATCATACCTATTTGAGTTGTTTTATTGTGTAGTTAATAATTACATTCTTTATAGACGAAGAGTTGAGTTTGTTTATCGGATTAATGTATTATGTGTGTGGATTTAGTTATGTTTTTTAAGGCCAATTTTCATCGTCACCAGTAGTGACGTATTTATGAAATAACAAGACAATTTACTTTGCAGACATGGATGAAACTGTTTTAGGTCGAATCATCGCTCTACAAAAACAGTGATTTTGCGCACACTGCATCAAAACAGTCATATTGTCAAATTATACTGAAAAACCAGTTTTGAAACTGTTTCGTCCAGGTCTGCGCACGGCCTTACTACCTCTGTGCTATACCTAAATCGATCTAACTCAAAGCAAATCTAAGCAAAGCCCATAAAATCTCTGATACTCATTTATCTATGACTCGGGATACGGATCTCTGTTACAACGCCAATTTCTGTAGTCATTCGCTATGCAAGACGATGTGCCCGCTGATATAGCGACGCGTGATTCAATGGAAGAGACAGATGTAAATCTTCTTCTTGAAGAGTGAGATTTCGGACAACCGTGATATGTCGTGAGATGTAAATAAAATTATACCGTCTGTGAAATATCACAGACGGTATAGCTATCGATATCTAATGATGATATTTTTTTTTATATGTTGCATAATTTCAAATAACTACGACTAATTAGGCGGTCAACGGCCACTGGTTTTGTCATTACTAAAATAATAATTAAAAATTAATTATTAAGTAGTTATTTTTTTTTTTTGCTTTATCATCATTACATTCCTAATGTGTATGTAGTTTCGCTAGATAATTTAATTTGACCTTGTAGATACCTATTGTATATTCTTACTATAAAAAAATATGTATGTAGGAATAAACATTTTCACTGTGAAGTAAAAGGATAGCACACTACGTAACTGGCGTTTGGTGCAATTCAGCAAAGAGTGTCCGTCACAAGCAACGGTCGTAATTTTTCATATTTTTTAAAAACTCTGCATTTGAGTTGACACAAGCGACACATTGTGACATAGTGGCTGCAATGCTGCATCTAGTTGCTCCCATTTAAAATTATTTTGTGAGTTTAAAATGTTTTCAGTACATGACTTTTTTCCCACCTTTATTCAGGGAATCAAACTGTAACCGTAATAAGTGTTTCTAACACTTTTTTAAAACTGTTTATAAAAAAAAACACTTCTAAATGTAACAGATACAATAATGTTACAGAATATAAATATGTAACCTTTTATATGTGTTAATACGTGTAACAAATAAGCATGTGTAGGTATAATTGCACGGTACCGCAAAAACGCGCGGCTGTCCGCCGCGCGTCGATGGCAAAATAGCCTCAATCCAGTCGGGATAGCGGCTATTTTGGCAACGCCGCCTTTACCGGTTACACTTATTAACACTGTTAACACTTTTATATCGGTTACAGATATATAACTGTTACACTTTTAAAAGTGTTTTGTGTTAACACATTGAAAAACATATTTAAAAGGGTTATATATTTAATGTAACCTTTATGAAGGTGTTTTTAAGTCCCTGGCTATATTATCCTACTGCTGTGCAAGTCTCATAATTGTCCAATTATCCTTGTGTGTTGCCTTCTCTGGCCATCCTCCATTCTCTCCCATTACGCCAGGGTTTCCTAGGTGTCCTACGATGACTGTGACCCATCTGTTCCTATACATTCTGTAAAGAGTAAATGATTTAAATACAATATGTAACATAATTAACGCAAGACCTCATACACACCAATTAGAGTAGGTATTGAGTTAAAAGCATAAAAAAAACCAAAACTTATTTTTTTTAAAGCTAACTATTATTATAAAGAAAAACGTGTTGATCCCAGCATTACTTTATGCATTTAAAATTGAGTCTTATTACCTTGAAATAAGTTTTAATTTTCTTTGCCTCAATCGGCGGTCAGTATAGCAAAATACATAATCAATCAAAAAAATACCTATATACTTACTGAAATCGATTCAGTAGTCAATTATGAACAAAGTACTTTCAGGACTTGCGTTTATTCTGTTACACCTTGTATAATTTTCATTTTGGTAAACAAATTATTATTATTTCGTTTAGTTAAAATCTGCTGGATAAGTTGTCAATTCCAGCAACCTTTACTTCAAGCAGTGTTACCACTAGATCGACTGATTTAATATGCATCCAAGGTGTCCAAGAGGTTCAACGTTTTAAATTGACTCACAGCTCTGAATACCAAACCATAGTTTAATTACATTGTCTTCTACGTTATACTACTAGGAAATTAGTTAAGTGAATTTTAGAAATGAGTTAGTAGCTTTCGCTTTGCGGGTTGGTTTTTAAGATTTGTTCCCAACCAGTCACACTGTAACATGTCACAGTGTGACTCGTTGGGAACAATCGCAGTGTAACTCGTTGGGAACAATCGCAATTTTCTCTTTTTAGCTCTTTTTTTTCTATTTGCGCAAGTCGTTTCTGGCACTCGCCGGCCGCTGCCGCGGCACCGCTCGCTTCGCTCGCTCGGCTCGTGCGTAGAGGGGTCTCAGTTTTAACCTAACCTAACCGATTGTTCCCAACGAGTCACACTGTGACATGTTACAGTGTGACTGGTTGGGAACACACCGTTTTTAATAGGATATTTTTTTTGTGTCTTCTCGTTTTTGTTTTGTAAAGTCATAATTATACAAGTTACGTAAATGCATTATACTTTGTGAACGTCTACCACTAAACACTTTTGGGCATTGGCCGAAATGACAGTCGATCAAATAAAATGACGATGTTAAAAACATTTCACAAATTATAATCGCTCTAGGCATGGAGAAACGAAAAGTCATCATCATCTGCCTAGCCCTTTCCCAACTATGTTGGGGTCGGCTTCCAGTCTAACCGGATGCAGCTGAGCTGTATTTAGAAACGAAAAGTATCCTAACTAATATTATAAATACGAAAGTAACAAACAAACAAACTTACTTTTAGTAAGGATAGGATTTCACGCGTACGAAGTCGCGGGCAGCAGCTAGTATTTAATAATTATAATTGATCAAAAACTAAAATGAAAAAGGTAGGCAAAGGTGAAAAAATCGGTGTTCGAAATACATTTTCATGGCCATGATCAATTTACGTTTGTATTTCCATCTCAAACGAAATTGGAACACTTCAATTACTTTCCAAGATCAAATACAAAGGCAATTATAGAATATTTAATCTTTCAAAGAAAATGGGACTTTTAGCACCAATAAACACTTTATTGTGACAATTAGCGATACTTAACTCGATTCAGCATAGAGCTACGGCGTAGCAATAAATCTCGTAGCCACGTAGCCGCGTAGCTCGTAGCACTTCTACGTGTCTACGATGTCTCAAATACTTAGTTTATTTTAACACTTCCACGGCCAAGCTCCATTCTGTTGGTTACGTGACGCTGAAAACTTTTATTACCTTTTACGTTGGAAATAAAAAATAAGTAAGTAGGATAGAAAAAATATAAATGTTACGGTTTGATTGTTTAGTGAATTGATTTAAGTAGGTATGGAAAAAAAATCGGTCAATTGCGAGTTGGGCTCGCACACCAAGGGTTCCGTACTAATTTGTAGGTATTTAAATAGTTTGTCACTGCAATTTTTTTTTTGTAATGTAGCTATAAATTTACGATTTTCGGATTTTTTCCTTCACTTATTGCTTTCTTGCCAAATTTAATGATTCTAGGTCAACGGGAAGTGCCCTATAGGTATTGATTCCGGAACATAAACGCCCGTATCTTTTGATTGCGTTGACTTAGAAGTTTGATTTTGTCACTGCTTCAAGGAATTGCAGCCCTGAGTATTTGATATTAATTTCAACTTAATAACTCCACGAGTTCCTGAGAAAAAGGCTCTTGACAGACGGACAACGAAGTGATCTTATAAGGGTTCCGTTTTTCCTTTTCAGGTACGGAACCCTAAAAATTATGTGTCTTTTGTAAATTACTTTTTAGGACTGTTTAAAAATGTTGTTGTATTGCAGACTAAGCGTTACGCTCTCTTTTTGCTTTGACAAAGATAGTTAATTTAGCATCCGTTTTCTTACCAAAACATTAATAGAAACTCGAGTACCTCTAAAAAAAGTAATGAATCAGTAAAATAAACTGCGAGCAACAGCAAACAGTAAACGTATGTAATTTAATTAAGATTCCTGTTTTATATATCCTCAGAATCATTGCCGAAATCAGTCAATCCGTTCTCGAGATATCATAATATTATAAAAAACCGTTCCATACAAAATGTATGAGAAAATGAATTTATTATCTTCATTTTTTTTGTGATTTTTTTTTGTTGTTGTAATAGTAAGTTATTCTGCTATTCGGGGCGGAGACAAATCCAACAAATCAAAGATCATAAAAATCGGTCCTTGAAAAAAAATTTGTTCTTGAGTTATAAATGGTGTAACTAACCCGACTTTGTTTTATTTATTTAGAATATTATAGTCCGTGAGAACACGAACTATTTAAGTAATAATAAAAGTGTTATGTCGTCGGTTCTGAGCAAAACAATTGGGAATATACGGTCACAAAAGCCTATCATCAACTTTTTGTGTACCCTAGTGAACTCCTGTGTATTTGCTTGTCTATAGAATGTCTCGGAAAAAAACCGTCATGTTTGAAAAAAAGTCAATTATTCAACATGGTTGAAATTGAGATTTCTAGCAACTATTTTAAGGCCATGATCCCTTTTTCAATATAATTATTGTCACTAACTACGAAATTCACAAAAAACAAGTCCTTTAATCCCTTTCTTTTCATTATGTTATTTAGTTACCTGATAGGATTTAGAATTTTTTTATGAAAGGTTCGTGGGATGTTTACATACAGTTGCTACATGGTAAGTGCAGCTGCACACAAAATAATTGCACAATTGTTTACCAAGAGCGGCCTGTCAATGTCATTCAAGCGTCAAAAGATCGTTGTAGTACTGTACTAGACTTCTTGTCTCACTATAGTATCAGCATATTGATATGTCGACTATAAA
Organism: Hydraecia micacea; assembly: GCA_914767645.1. NCBI lineage: Eukaryota > Metazoa > Arthropoda > Insecta > Lepidoptera > Noctuidae > Hydraecia > Hydraecia micacea. The sequence goes on along the minus strand of OU611783.1, from coordinate 11,094,784 downwards.
ACCAGGAGCACAACGCGCTCTTAAGAACTAAACCAACCATTTTGCCACACCACTCACTGACGGACACACACGGACAGAACATCGAAGACGCTGTTGTCTTACTAAGGCCCGTACGATCAATAACTCAAACGTTCGGTGTGTACTCCGCTTTACTGTGGCGCGTCTAATCCGTATTTATTTCCCCAAAACAGCGGAACAGCTGGCTACAGTTTGCGTCCCGGAATTTATGTCCGTGCTCCTTGCGTCCCTGGGAAACACGTACGGCGGGGTTCGAGTCTTGTGTCGAGAGATATTGTTTCGACTGGTTTTGTACCCATATTATATTTATTATGTCAGTTGAATGTCAGTTGTGCCTGAGACTTGATGACTGCATGATTTTTACTTTGAGCCAGTTAATGAGTGGTTTTGGAGCTGTGGTTTTTGTCCAATATTAGGAATGTACTCGCAGTATGAACTCTAAGATTAACAAAATTATTTTATTTCAGAACAGCTTGTAAAAAGGAGAGAAAACGCTTAGACCTGCAGTGGATCTAATTAAATATTATCTAACTACAGACCTGCTCCGATAAAACATTGAGATATTTTTAAGCTTAATCATCATCTGCCGAGCCATTTCCCTACTATGCTGGGGTCGGCTTCCAGTCTAACCGGATGCAGCCGAGTAACAGTATTTTACATGGAGCGAGACTGCCTATCTGGCCTCCACAACCCAGTTACTGCGTAATACTATACCCCTTGGTAAGACAAGTTGTCAGACTTTCAGGCTTTTTTTTTAATTTATTTGAGCTTAATATTAATTTTTAATTATAAACGTTCCTGGATATTAATTTAAAAATTATGGTAAATATCGCATCAAAATCCGTCGCACAGTTAAGAAGAACAAGACTGTCAGACGGACAGACACGAAAAGCGACTTTGTTTAATTCTATTTATAGTTACAGTTACAGATAATACGGACGAAAAACTTAAAATGAAACTTTATCCTTAACCAAGTCGCGTACTACCATAATAGCCCCCACACACCTACAAGTAGACAGTGAGTGCGGTTCTATGTTTTGCTTATATTGTAACTGTCGAGTCATCTGGCGTGACACGGCTGAGCCGATAATGCGTAACCTACATGGCAGCATTACGCAACGCGTAAACTTTTCAGTTCAGTACATTTTGAGACCCTAGATACAGATTTGGATGTATTAAGAAGATATTTTTGTTGGAAGAAAGTAGTAAGGTCCTTGATTAAAATAAATATGCTTCTACTGGCGGCATTTGGATGCCGTATTATTCTTATAACATTCGTAGTAGTGACCGGGTTGAAAAACTGGTGGAACAGTTTTTCAGTTTTTGGTACAGTCGAGTGATTGTATTATTTACTTTTGTAACATTGTAGTACCTCACTCTTATGAGACCATTATTATGCTTAAGCCTAGCTTTTTTATAACATATTCAGACATCAGACATTTTTATTTGAGATTTTTTAGGTGGAGGATCAAGATGGTTGTATGCCATATTAATCTCGCTTAGTAAATGCGTTTTATTTTGCTGTTACTTTTTGTTAAGCGAAATTCCTAAGTTATGTTTTACGACACCCTCGGGGTAGAAGGATAGGGCCTTTGTTATGGTGGAAACCACAGAGTATAATATGAGTTAATTAACAGTCAAAAGGGTTATGGAAATACGGCAATGGAAGTGCAAAGTTGATGTAGTGACAACTTGTTACTTTATGTACAGTCACCAAAGGTGATAAGTAACCAGGGTCGTCGGATATAGTTGAAGTTTAATAAGAAACCGATGGATGTTTTCGAATAAAATTTAATTTAATTAATAGAAAACAAACTGTGAATTTATCAAATTAAATTTCATTCGAAAACATAAATCGGTTTCTTACTAAACTTCAACTATATCCGACGACCCTGGTTACTTGTCTCGTTTCGTGACTGTAGTTTATGCCATAACTAGCTGATCCACCGAACTTCATACCGCCTCAGAATCAATAAGCCATTCCATACAAAATGTATGAGAAAATGAATTAGATTCATTATTCTTTTATCATTGATTTTTTTACCATGTTTTAATAGTTATTCTGCTATTCGGGGCGGAGGCGAAACCAAAAACTCAAAGATCATAAAAATCAGTCCAGCCGTTCTTGAGTTATAAATGGTGTAACGAACCCGACTTCGTTTTATTTATGTATCATTATGAAATTACTTAGTGCAGAAAAATTCTAACTAAATAAAACTGGATACAATTTGTATAAAATTATTTGCCAGTTAAGTTTAACAGAACTTCTTGGAGGTGATGAAACAGGATATAACCATGTCCATTTAAATCGAATGCATTGGATCACTAACATTTAAATTTTTAAACACATCATCATCATCTGCCTCGCCTTTTCCCAACTATGTTGGGGTCGGCTTCCAGTCAGTTCCGGATGTAGCTGAGTACCAGTATTTTACATGGTGCAACCACCTATTTGACCTCCCCGACCCAATTACTGGGTAATACAATACCCTTGGTAAGACTGGTTGTCAGAGTTTTTAAAAAACTTCCACATAAAACTGCATCCTTTTCGTTCCTCCTCTTGAAACGTCTTCGATTCTTGCCAACAGCACTATTTCCTTGCAGCACATAATTCAATGGGTAATAGATCGGCGCATTCATGGCTATCTGAGACAACATTCTAATTTAAATAGTTTGTGGGCAGATAGGGTGTCAGATAGGGTCGCTTCCCCCTATAAATCACGAGGAGGACGGCGGCCGAGCGTTTAAAAAGTTAAGCTGAGACGTTCTGCTCTCATTCCTTTTATTAACTCGATTTGGGGTGCGGGAGTTTCTTTTGGTTTGTATCTATAGAAAAAGAATCAAAAGTTCAGAATATTTTATTTGACACTAGCTTCTGCCCGTACATGCCAATTGTTCTTCCAAAATTTTGAAATACGATGACAATAACATCACGCGAATATCGCATTTCGCATGCGTCATCGCGGCCATTTATTTTTTAATGATTTTCAACTACAGATAACTTATTTCGTAATTCCGATACAACCACACGGCCTTTGGGACAAATATACTACATCTGTGGGTAGAATTTCGAAACATCCTTTCTTAGTGGACACCTACTCTTCACAAAGAACACTCCCTCCAAATTGCATGTCTCTAGGACCAGCGGTTTAGGCTGTGCGTTGATATATCAGTCAGTCAGGACTTTGAATTTAGATAATCCTACAACAGCACTTCAGAAACGAAAAGTTATTAGTAGTGTGGTGTGGTTACTCGTACCTTAGTAATGGTTAATTTGTTAGATTAGCCCTAGATCGAAAAAGCTGTAAGTCATGTTGAGAGGTCTTTGCCCAGCATCGGGATGATGCAGGATACGGTAACGTAGTAGGTAGAAAGTAGTATTTTAGGATTAAAAAAGTGTTCAAGATAAGAAATAGTTATTTCCTTACAATTTTATAATCATATAAATATTTCGGCTTTCCTGCATAATAATATCTTGAGTGTTGTCTTGTCATAATTATCAAACAGCTGTTTGATATAATGAGACAATCTGTTACTCTTAACAAGTTGTCTAATTATGTCTTAATTACTATCTGTGATATTGTTATATTCAAAGGTTTTCTTGGAAGAACATTATCTTAGAATATTGTAGGTATAACATAACAGGAAATTTCTCGCCGACTGGCCCACACTTCACATGACAAGAAGGCTGGCTTCTTCTTTGGCTAAAGATTTTATTAGCATTGCTATTGAACGTGGCAATGCTGCCAGTCTTCTGGCCACGTTTTCGGATGACAGCGATTACTTCGACGCCTAAGTGACCAAAAAACAAAGGGATTTTTTGTATTTAATTGTAGGTATATTTAGTTAGTTAGTCGTTTAGTGCATAGCGATAATATGTAGTTAGTTGCGTTATATATTGTATAATCATTTGAATGTTTATGAAATAAAACTCATGACCATATTTCTGTCATCTGTCTCGATCTCAACAAATTATTTTACTTACGAACACTATAAAACTCTTAACTAAACACTTCCCCTCAAAGCGAGTAGTCCCAGATTTATCATCAGAAAGCAGACGAAAGAGCAAATACACTTATCCGAAAACCCGAGCTTCTAAACTGCAAAGGTGGGTAAACGACAAACTTAGCGAGAGATAGACACAAAAAAACAAAGGAATAAATGAAAAATCCATTACGGGGATAAAGGGAAACACCTCAATAATACTCAATGTTCTCGATAGAGAATCGATTACCACCGGTTTTAACAACACAAGGCAATACTTGAAACGTTCGAGTAAATGGAGAATCGTCTATAAGGAGACTCCCCCTAATTGCACGAGTGAAACTAATAAGGATAGAGGTACTTAATGTTAAAGTTTTAGTGCTGCTAAAGAAGTAAATGTACGATGGTTAGTACCTACTGTTCGATTTTAAATCGACTGAACGAGGGAGGGGCTCGTGGCTAAATAATAACAGCCGCACAGGTCGAGCGATTAGGTTAAGCTACGCTCGCCGCGGTTAGTCTGTGGATGGGTGACCATCTTTACATATCGAGATCCCTCCGTGCTACGGAAAGCACGTTAAGCCGTTGGTCCCGGCTGTCATTCGTGGATCTTTGACAGTCGTTACGGACAGTCAGAAGCCCGAAAGTGTGACAACCAGTCTTACTAAGGGGTATCGTATTACCCAGTGACTGGGTTGTGGAGGTCAGATAGGCAGTCGCTCTATATAAAATACTGGTATTCAGTTGCATCTGGTTAAACTGGAAGCCGAACCCAACATAGTCATTTCTGTAAACTTAGCGGTGTGAACTTCTGGTTGTTGTTACACTTGTTGCATATAATTTATTATACTTATTTTCATATAATTACAATATAACTATATACACTAGATACTAAAATAAATGACTAACTAACTTACTTATACAAATAAATAAAAAAAAACAAAGAACACTTAGGCGTCGAAGTAGTCATCCGCATCGCTGTCATCATCGCTGTTGTCATGTCCGCTGCCGCATTGCCACGTTGAATGGCAATGCTAATTCTTTGACCAAAGAACGACCCAGCCCTCTGGTCACGTGCAGTATCGACCAGCCGGCGAGAAATTTCCTTAAAAAGGAGACGCGCGCTCGGGCCCCATGATCCGAGCGTTTCGACCCCAAACGGCTTAAAGCTGTAGTTGCCCATAAGGTTACAGTATTTGCGCCGCTTGAAGGTCTCAGCAGCCGCACAATTATTAATAATAATTAAAATTTACTTGTATAGTAATCTGTGGAAACTGTTTCTGGATTGTGTTGAACTCATTTTATACTTATGTTTGTTATTGCATCTGTTTGTTTCCCAAATAAAATAAAATAAATAAATAAATAGTTGGGAAAAGATGGTGATGATGGTAGGTATGCACAATATACTCGATGTGATACGATGTCTCATAATACCCACATACTCCGGCAACAGTTAATTTCGCCAAGTTTGGGGATTATTGCACTGTCAAGACTATTTACCCTAACTGCCAGTAGTAAATATTGTAGGGCAAAGGTCTTTAGACCAGGTTTTACTCGTACTCACTAAAACTTATATGCTGTTTTTTATGATTATGCTATTTGCCTTTAGCTTCAATAAAGCAATGCATAATTTGTGGACAATTCCACGAATCTCCATACAAAACTGTTAAACTTATGTAAAAATTATGAATTGTCAGTTTGTGACCATTTTACGATTTCCAATATGATTCAAAATATTATCCTAATATGACAAAGCGGCCTTTTTAGGCCTCCTGTTAGCATCATAAATACATATCTGCTCTGTGGCCATGCTACGATTAGCAAGATACCTTTGTTACCCAGTAAAACACATTCAACTTGAAGAAACTCGTTGGGGCAATAAAAACTTTAGGCGTAAAACAAAAAAAAACTTTGGTGGTAACAGCAAAAAGTTAAACTGGTTGGTTATAAATCCTGAGATTTGATTGTGTCCGTGTAATAGCTTGAAAGTTTTATTATAATAACACGGTTTATTGTTATCGTAACTTGTCAGTTTTGCAAAACATCTAACTTCTCATAATCAACAATAATGCATATTTATGTTTAACAATATTTTCAAACGGATCGGGGGCACATAGTGTATTCCTAAACTGCTTTTTGTTTAAAACATGTATCTAGATTTGAGACAACGTAACATCATTTGAAATAAAATAATTTTATGCTAAGTCAGCTCAAACAAGAAATAATGAAACACCATTTTAGTTCTCTGAGGTTCTAAATTAATTAACGTTACTCACCAATCTCAACCAAATCATTACCGTGAAATATATACTACTCAGATAACATACTTCTCAAGACCACTCCACATTATAAGAAAGCTATACATTACGTTTTAAGCATCTCTATATAGAACCCCAAAGAACTTTGCGCCTAATAAATTACCAAACTTACGGTCCGCAGTGTGCCCGTAAACCTCAGAACGCATGGAAACTATTGAACACAAAGGACCACAGGGAATAAAGTCTTTGGAAACAGAACTGCACTTTGGTAAAAATGGAAGCAAAATTAATAAAAATCCAATGAAAATTTCATTTTGATGTTGCCCAAAAGTTTTCTAATCGGATTTTCTTGGAAGGGGGTATCATGAAACAATATACAATCTCAGGATAAATATTTACCAAAATATTGTTATGGATGGTAAACGGGTTTTAATTAAACCGATGAGTTTATCGTGAGAATTGTGTTGAATTACAAATTTGAAGTCGCTGTTTACATCTTGTGTGACAAAAGTTAGTCAGTTCTTTAGAAATTAATTTTGACTTTGCCTTTCCTGTTGTTGTTTCCTATACCGACACAGAATACAACAAAGCTCTTTGAATGTTGTAAACTCAGTACATGCCTCGTAACATCAGTCGTAGTTAAAAGCACTGACCCACATTAGATACATTGCATTCTCCATTGTTCCGTTTCTATAGAATACGTATGGACGTATTCTATAGAAACGGCTTTGATGGCAAAGTAGTTGACATATTGTATGCAAGTATTAAATGCGCGAACTACCACCATTGATTGTCTGCACAACCCATTATTCAGAACAACTCAAAACCAATATTCGACTTTATTATCCGCTTAAATAAATAAATCGAACAGATAACATTAACCAATCAAGAATTTGAAAGCAAACTTCTTTAATTAATGTTAAATTATTCTAAAACAACATCCAAGCCTATTAACGGTCGGTATCAGAAATCTTGTAACTTTTCGCCTTTAAACTTGTGAAAGAAAAACGTTCTCGAAATTCAGTTGAAAATAAGCTCCCGGGACTCGCAGCGATTACCATAAAACTTGTTTAAATGGTAATATTAGAAGACGTCACTTGCCGCAATCGTCTCCCTTAGGGATTTTAACCAAATCTATCTCAACAAAAATACATACACTGATAAAATTCCCTACTTCAACTTTGTAGCACTGCGGATCCATTTCTAGCTCTGGTCGGAACTTTGTTATACTGTGGCACAGTGACATGACGATTTTTACGAGTCAAGATTTTTCTATTTCAAGGTGGTCGGTTTCGTGATGTCAGTTTGACGAAGGACTATTATGGAAATTTAAAGTCAGTTCAATTTTTAATACTGAATGGATTTGAAATGTGTATTGGAATAGATCGGATATGTGACAGATTTTTAAATAAGATTGGGATTCTTTATTACATTTTAAATTATTTAAATCTATTCGAACTGCCCTGTTTTTTGAGGACTCAATAAAGAAACTGGTTGATGTGTTGTGCCTCCTTTATGCTTGAAATATATATATATATATATAATAAATGTTTTGTATTTGACTTTGAAAGCGAAGACGATTACAAGTATTTATGTGAAGGTAATACAATTTTGAGAGCTTCACATTGAATTTATTTTCGTTTAATTTATGATAGCAGCACCCCGCGGTTTCACCCGCATAAGTGTCGATTCCGTGGGTATATCGGAATAAAAACTATCCTATGTCCTTTTCCAGGACTCAAACTATCTCTATACCAAATTTCATCTAAATCGGTTCAGCGGTTTAAGCGTGAAGAGATAACAGACAGACAGACACACTTTCGCACATAGCAGTTCTCTTTCATTATACATATTATATGTGCCCATAATTTAGACTACCCAATATTTTATTACTTATACATAATGACCTATACCTTATCCCTAAAATAAAATGTCCCAGGTATTCCATTCAAATATCCAGATGAAAACCCTTGTCACGGCGGAGAATTAATCTCAGAGTTTGAGAACTGAATGCGACATTATGGAAGTGGGTCAAAGGTGTGCTTCCATAAGAATAGCCATGTTCTGAAAAGGATTAAACGTGAATTGTTGCAAATTACTGCTGAACTTATGGATGGTAAGCTTATTCTTCACAAACTAAATTGGTATTTAAGGAATGGTGTCAATGGTTGTCTAGTTTTTAGCCTAAGATGTCTTGTTGGCTTTCAGGAATGCAATATAGCTTAGGTATATGCTAACCCCTTACTAATAAAGGTATCATATCAGTTGAATAGTTTCACACTGATTTCTCTCTTTCAGTCGTCAGTAATTTGACTTTCGAAAGAAGAAGACAAAGCATTGTGTAACTATACCGACGCTATACAACGTTTATGAGTAAGGGGGTTATTCAGATTAAATTCTACACCGTGGCTATAAACTGATCTATATACAAGGGAATACTTGTATAGATCAGTGACTTGTATTTAATTGATTATAAAATTCTCTTCTAACTATTATATACTTTACTTACCAACGTTTTAGGACGATATTTGGACAGCGCACGTTCGCGATCCCTAATTCTTAATTGTTATCTGGCGTATTTATGAAAAATGTTCGTATATAAATAGCAATTAACCGGCTTACATCCTGGGGGTGCAATGACTTATAAGCTAAAGTCGTGACTGGGGTGCGGGAATCTTTAGTTAATAGGTACGCACGTGATCTGAATTATCTTAAGATTTTTGAAAAATATATTTTTGTAGCTTATTTATACCCACCTAGAGCAGTGGTGGCCCAGTGATAACGACCCCAATCTAAGTGTTGTAGGTCGTGGGTTCGAACCCAGGCAGACGCTTTTCTTTATGTAAATAACTAGCTGACCCGACGAACTTCGTACCGCCTCAAAATCAATAAGAACGAATGTATGAAAAAATTAATTATCTTAATTTCGCAGGAAATCAGGATGGCAACCAACCGATTATCCTTTAAAGTTAAGATTCGTGAGCACATTCGCAAAAAGCTGGCAGTATCATCACAACGGTAATATTTTCTCATTGTTTGTCTTATTTCTTTTTAGTAAGTATGTTCGTGTATTTATGTATATTTATTTATGCTTATATTTATATGTAATTATTTATATATTATATTCATAGTTTTTATAAGTTTATGCGTACCTTTATATTTAAAATATTTATTCCTGAATGTTCATGATTGCACCTACCACTGTTTGTCTCTGCATCACCCAAAGGTTGACTGCTAGAAAATGCCTATGGCATTAAATCCGCCTCTGTACATTTTTGTGCTTAAAATATTAAATAGATAAATCTAAATATTTTTTTTTTTTTCGTGAATTTTTCTCATGTTTTAATATTCATTCTGCTGTTCGGGATGAAGACAAATCCAAAAAATTAAAAATCATAAAAATCGGTCCAGCCGTTCTTGAGTTATAAATGGTGTAACTAACCTAATTTTGTTTTATTTATATAATAAATTTCATCACCACTGCTCTCAAAACGCTGAAGGAAAACATCGTGAGGAAACTGGCATATCCTATAACGAAAAATTTAAGATATGTGTAATCTACCGACACGCACTGGGCGCGCGTGGTTGATTACAGCCCACTCTCTCTCGAGGAGAGGAGGCCTAAGTCCCAGCAGTGGCTGCGTTATTGGCTGATTACTGATTATGCTTATACCTATCTTGCAGGTATCTTTCACAACGCTAAACTTAAATCACAGAAGAGAGGAGAAGTTTTTCCAAGATGTTTTCCTCGGTGGGTGTAAAGGTCGGAGGTGCATTAAGAAAGAAAGGTTTATGTCGAAATTCAACCCTTGAGCGGGTCTAACGGGGGGTGAGAGTGTTAATACCTATGTGAAAATCGAAGACAACAGGTTAGTCTAGGCGTATTTTTAAATATCGTTAGATAGTACGATGTTTATTCTATTCATTGGGATTTTGGAAGCTCATGAATTAATAAGCATTTCAATGAATATCATTATCGGTACCATCATCATCTGCCTAGCCTTTTCCCCACTATGTTGGGGTCGGTCTCCAGTGTAACCGGATGCAGCTGAATACCAGTATTTTACATGGAGCGATTGCCTATTTGAACTCCACAATCCAGTTACTGGGTAATGCGATACCCCTTGGTAAGACTGGTTGTCAGACGGCTATAAATCTATGATGAAGCGCCTCAATCGTAACTTTGTCCAAACCAGCTTTTTACACCTCTATTTATGTCGCAAGGGAGATGAGGTATAATTAGCAAAATATTTGACAACGTGCGAAAAAGATCCCCAGCCCAAAGGGCCTGCGACTATCTGGTCCGTTGTAAGGAGGGTCCCTAAGGAACCTAAGGATCTAGACGCACCTTACTAACGTTTCTTTATACTTGGATGTACAGTTAAACAAGTTATTTGGTATACAGGCAAAAATATTCATCTTTCCACTACACTGCCAATATTTAGTTTTATTTTGTGCGTTATAACTGTTTTAGCTTATGGCATCGTTAACCGGTTGAATGCCGTAATTACCGAAACAATTAAAAAGCCATTGTGTCTCACGTGGATCTACGATCTACGATACGCGTGGAAGACGGAGTGCTTTCATTTCCCTAGGGCTTTGAAAGTATCGAGGAGTCTGCTGATGTAGTATCAAGTAATATTATACTGTAAGTAATACCAATATATCTATCTAGATTCTAGATAGATAGCTAGCATATACCACGCTGATAAATAACTGACAAGATCTGAAAAATATTTATGTGGATAGTAAAGCTTCTACTTATTACAGGCCGCCTACAGGTTAGTACAAAATATTAAAAAAATACTTCAGTACTAAACATCCAGAATAAACAATTGTATGAAATTCATACTAATATTATTAATTCAAAAATAACCCTGTCTGTCTGTATTAAACCGAAGAACCAATCATTATGAAATTTGATAGACAGAAACCTGGGACCTACAGAAGGACAGGCTACCTTTCATCCTGAATATTTGTATAAAAAAAATAATGAGGTTCAAAATACATGCAGACCAAGTCGCAGGCAACCACTAGTTACATATACCTAATCGAATGCTCATACAATTAACCTCCATTATGCTGTGCATACAAAAATCAACAACTCCACACGATCAATGACCAATGAATTTAAAATGTAAACAAACAATCGATTACAGCTAAAAAGAGCATTTTATTACTAAAATCACACTTAGTACGATCGCTTGAACAAACAAAGCAATTCGTTTGGCGAATTAAGGATATCGCTGTGGGGCGCCTTCCGCATAGTAAGACGTAAAGAAATTTAATTAGCGTTCATTGAGATAATTCACTGCTTCCACAATAGGCCGGCGCAAAGACAACTTTCACTAAGTATTTGGACACACGGTTCAACTGGATGAACAATCATTTGGTGTTGTTTTGAGAACTGCCCCAATATGAATCTCCAACATATGAAGAATATTGACTTTGTTCGATACAAGTAACTATTGATATTGTTTCTGTTTGAAATGACTAAATCATTAACACAAGGCAACTGCAGCCGTCGACAACATACTGCTCGTGTATGTTGCACTGCTCGTGTTTTTGAGCACCAAGCTCAAAAACACAAGGTTTGTTGTGTCGGTTTTTGAAGTCCTTCATAACAGTTATTCATTCGACAAAGTTATAAATTTAAGGGCAGATTTTCCAATGCCAGATAATTTTATCCGAGGAATCATTTTGAATTTTTGACAGTTCTTCCATACCAAATCTGTCAGACTTCAATTTTATTCCACGAATAAAAATTATCTTTCGATTGAAATATCAGCCCTAAGCAAAATTCAAGATATCAAACCAATAGAACTATCGAATAGAAACTTCAGAAGCCGGGTGTTTGCCAAGCTTCTACCTGTCTTGAATATTATTAACATCTGTACCGTATTTGTTCAGAGATTAAACCAACTTTCATGATCATAACCTAAATGATATTATTATATCGAAGTCAATCTATCAATTTGGCGAACTCTATTCCGTATTGAGTAGTACTTAAGTACCATTATTCCCCTTCACACTGTTTTTTTTCGCATTTTGTTCGACGACCTTTCCAACAGTATATCCTACAGTTCTAAACAACAGATCTTGATCCAATTATCTAACTCTAAGAACAGATAAGTAACAAAGCTGAGACGAAACACTTGGAACACCGGTTGCGTATCAATTATTCAAAAGCTCTTATTGTTTTACTGTACAGGGACAATAAGTGGGAAGTTTTTGTTGTTTCTGTCAACTGATTGCGGTGCTTCTAGCTGGGTAATCAGACTGTGTGGTTATATTAATAACCAAACAGTCTGATTACCCAGCTAAACCATTAGGTTTAGAAAAATTATTTGCTTGAATTAATATTATTTCATAATATATCTTTCAATCTTTCCATCCTCTTCCTCTCCTTGTCTTTCTTTGTCCCGGGAGGGACGCCCTAGAAGGACATATTGTAATGACCTTAATAGTGATGTTCTTCAGAAAGGTCAGGTGTGTAGTACTCGCAACGCGTGCGCGTATGACCAGCAGGGTAATTGCGTAACACACTATCAGTAGAAATGCCTTTCATTTTGACAGTTCAACAACATTTTTGCAAACACATTTTTGTTTGATTAGAAATATGCTTCAAAATGATTCAAACTGAGAGTAATAGTGTATTACGCAATTAGGGGGTATTAGATGTATGAACTTAAACGAAGCAAGCAGAAGCATATACCTAAGGATTGCTGCAGGTAGCGTTCTACCCCATGGGAAGGAGGCGTGAGGTTGTGTATGTGTGTGTGTGTATATCTTTGAATAGTAAGGTGTTAGCTTTCCAAACAAAAGATTTACCTACAATACCTTTTTTAAATATTTTTTTAGGGTTCCGTACCTCCAAAGGAAAAACGGAACCCTTATAAGATCACTTCGTTGTCCGTTTGCCTGTCCGTCGGTCAAAACCCTTTTTCTCGAAACGCGTGGAGTTATCAAGTTGAAATTAATATCAAATATTTAGGGCTGCAATTCCTTGAAGCACTGAAAAAAATCAAACTTCTAACTCAACGTAATCAAAAGATACGGGCGTTTATATTCCGAAATCAAAACCTATAGGGTACTTTTCGTTGACCTAGAATCATGAAATTTGGCAAGAAGCAATGTCGTGTAGCACAAGTAAAGGAAAAAATCCGAAAATCGTAACCTTGTAGTTAAATTACAAAAAAATAATTTTAAAACTATTTATATACCTACGAGTTCGGATTCACATTAAACCGGTTTTTTGATTCTGCTCTCACCTTTGAATAATTAGCACTACAGTCGCATTAACAAAGCTGTCTTATGCCTATGTCAGGAACAGGACTGGTCCACACTTCATGATTATTTCCTACTCTGCTTCTGTTTATCGTTTGTCTTCTTATCTATTTCTTTTTCAAATCGTCATCATCTTTTGCTGTCAGGCTTTCTCATTAGAACCACCAACAGTACCGCTTTCTAGTTCATACAAAATGTTAAACATGAAACTGTGCACTTTAAAACTCTTATAAGATTTCTGTGTAGGTAGCAAAACTTTACGATACATGTCACAGCGTATAACGTTTTATAACCAATTCCAGCTATCCTTTTAGCGTCCGTAATATATGCATAAACAAGCCCAGACGCCATAATATGAGTTACACCGCAATGCACTCGAATATTACACATTAACGTGAAGTTGAGAAAATTTGGATGTTCTTTATTTTAAGATTTGGTGGATGATGTAAAAAAGGTTCAAAGTTATATCATAGTGCTATTTAACGCCTAAGTGTCATTTTTGAGTTTATATGTATGTAGTAAGTTATTTAATTTAGTAAAAATAGCTCAGCCGTTGAGAGAATGAGTTCTTGACACCCATCATCATCTCATCATCTGCCTAGCCTTTTCTCAACTATGTTGGGGTCGGCTTCCAGTCTAACCGGATGCAGCTGAATACCAGTATTTTACATGGAGCGACTGCCTATCTGACCTCCACAACCCAGTTACTGGGTAATACGATACCCCTTGGTAAGACTGGTTGTCAGATTTTCACTTTCTATATATTTCTTTGAAAGTTTTGAAGATTTTTTTCACTTTCTTGACACCCGTCAGTTTCATATAAACTCATATTTATGTTGACATAGTGTTATTTTGGTGTCAATCTACAGACTGGTTAGTTTAATAATATTTTTAACAAGAGAGTATAGAGAAACTAGTGGTGCACAATCTTCACGTCGCCAAGAAATATATGTATATAGCCGTGGCGTAACTTACTGGATGGAATGTATTTTGTGTGTATCTTTGGCGGGTAATGTTATAACTGTTTGCTTATTGTCAAAATCGGGCCTTGAAAACAAAGCACCACCGAAACCTAACAAAACAGAGACAAATATTGCTAAAATGGTAGATTTTATACTGTAGATAATATTGTGTCTATTGGTAGTATTTCTCCATCAATATAATGTATTAACTTAGTTGCAACAATAAATGGATTCCATTCCAAGACAAGAAATTTTCTGTCACTTTCTTCGTAAAATAAATATCACTTCCATCTTCCATCCCTTTTCGTACTTAAGAACATAACCCTTTTAGTAGTTCCACGTGATTCCACCACAGGTCGGGTAACTTCGTGTTGCCGTAATGTAAAACGTCCTGGTCGCGTTATTATTATTTAACTTTGTTGCTCCGAACAAATGTTGTCCCTGGTTGTAACCGACAACCGTCGGAATGGAGTTCCAAACTGCGAAATTACTTTTTTGTGCGTTAGTATTTTTTTCTGTGTTGTTATGTTAAAAGAATCTAACTTTGTTGGTTGGACTGTTGGAGAGAAAGGGTTAGTGTTTTATTGAGATTGGTTGATAACTGGAGCCAACGTTTAAAGTTCGGATTTGGAATGCGATAACGTTTTTGTTGAAACAGAATAGCCAGGCTTAACATACTTACGAGTAGCTGTTGTATCTTTGCCGAATAACAATACACTACAAATCAACTATATGTATTTTAAGTGAGGAGATTCGTTTTTTTTTTTGCTCCAAATTCTTGCGCTGATTATAGGGGGAAATAAACGCCCAGGGTACCTAGGGCTCTTTACTTTTTTTGCAATAATTAAATGAGGAGTCTCAAAATATGTAAACAAACTGCTGATAACGAACTTTAAATTCTAATTCTTGTAAGTGTTGAACTGTTTAAAGGTCAAAACTTGGCAAATACCTGACATTTAAAACTAGACTTGTTCACAGTCTATTTATTAGGCGAGTCTAAATTAACGGCGCGAGACTGAACGTAATCAATAAGGCGAGGATCCTGAAGATGAAGTTAAAACAGAGTTCCCTTTACATTGGGGAAGGTCGAGCACCCTCAGTGTGTAGATGGTCCTTAAAGTGAGGGATAGCTTGATACAAGATCATAGTAGATGGACTTTTGGTCTTCAGGGATATGGGAACAGTTTTTAGTGTCAAGACTATTTTTTTGGAAAGAATTAAATTAACTCATCAGGAAAATCATAGGTTTTACGACTGACTGTAGTATCTTTTTCGGATTGAAATGATCAGTTATTCATTAGGATAAAAGGGTGCTTTTAATCACCCATTATAGTATTTGTGTTTTGTGCTGTCCTTGTTTCGATGTCGCACAGACTCCTAGTAAAATTGATGAAGAAACATTACGTAGTTTCCACCTGATCATTCATAGCATAATAGAAAAACAGGTTTGAAAGTTTTATGATATTTAACAAAATTGTTAGCCAACCTCCCAAAACTGATACTAAGAAACCCAATCTGTACGTACATTCGTCGCATGCTGACGAAGACTCTTGCCAAACTCGAGCGGAGTGGCGGATGTCTCGACTCTGTCAAACTCAAGAACAAAGACCTGATTATGAATACACCGATACATGCTTATGCCAACGTCAATTATCGTCTGATAGCTAGGATATCATTTCGAAGAGATTTTTAACCAATTTTAGTTAAAATTCCGTGTGAGTGCGATTTACAAATGAATACGAATTGAATAAACCAATTTATTAATTTTATCTAGCATATAATAATGTGCTAGATAAAATTTATGAATTGTTAAACATTTAATTAGGGTTTCTATTAAATCAGCGTTAACTGAATAGTTTTTAATTAATTACACAAATACATTTTAATTTTACAACTAACCACTCAAATTGTAAAATACGCAGATTCAACTTTCAATAAAAAATATTTTATTGAAGTAACACGAATTTTATTTTCGCAAGTTATTTCATTAACATTAATTCGCCTTTCGCACTCCATTTTCACAGCCTAGTGGCAGTTATTACGATCATTCGTGTAAAAATAATATGACCTTAAATAAGCATGAGGTAGAAGGGAATCCATTGGAATTTTTATTCAAGATTAAATCAAGTGTGAATTTGATCTGGGTTCGACTTATCTCAACATGTCACATGAAACTCGGGTGCATACGTTTTTAGGAATCAAATAAAAGGACTTTTGAAGTGGACGTTATGGAAAGAATATTTTAACCAGTAGTTGGTGGTGATTTTAGTTAGTTTTTCAAACTATTTGTGTATTTTTCTGCTCTGCGTGATCATGAAACGTGTCGTGTCGACGCAATAAAAAAAAAACTCATATTTCTTGTTGATACTGAATATGATTGACGTGTAAAAGTGTTTGTACAAACCTACTTACAGAAATAAAATCATTTATCATTTATCAATATAGTTTAGTTACCTATAAGAGGCAAATCATTATTCTGGCACCTGCTGCTGTCTAAAAATAACAGGAACGATAAAGGGACTAACCTAAATAGAAAGACGTCCCCTTAACCTAAAATAAAATCAATTTATTTCAATTTGATATCTAAAATTAAATTTCAACTGCTACAGTTGAAATGCGGTCAAGTCAACGGAAATGAATCGGAATAGAATAGAGATTTAGCAAATTTAGCCGGAGACGTATTACCGACGATTGACGTTCTGTCTCGGAGAGTTTCAGTCGGAAAGCGCTGACTAAATAGTTCTTGTATTTCAATTTCGTATTTTAAGTTTAAACGAGATTGTACTTTAGTTCGTTTTAGTGATTTTTGTATGGCTTGTGTTTGTTAAATTATTGTTTTAGTTACATATCTAAGTGACGTCATACCAGAGTTTGGAAGTTGACGGTGTAATGCCCCCGTGCCTTGGATATCGCGTATAGCCGTTGGTCCTGCGCTTGATCTCTCTTCAGTCGTGCCGGATTGCGTGCCGTCCCGTCGGACTATGAGAGAGAAGCAAGAGAGCACCTGTGTCTGCGCTCACACTTGTGCTCTATAATATCCCTCGCGCCGAAGATTAGTCTCCGATGAAATTGGCTGCCATGGCCGAAATACGGTCTGGAGGAGTATTATTATTATGTCACGTCATATATAGTAATATACAAGGTGGTCAAAAAGTCGTGGATCAAACGAAATGGGGAGATAAAGGAGGTCATTTCCAACGCTTTTAAAGTGAGGAATAATTTTTGGTAACGCTTCAAATTTTTTGGAAAACAATTTAATTGCTCTTGAAATTTAATACTCAGAGCCGCAATAGAACTTTTGTAGTGCTGATATACCTATTATCTAGTAGATACTAGAGCATTTGTTTTATTGTTTTATATCACTTTTTTTTTTAATTAGTCTAATTGTAAAATAACTCTGTATACAAAATATTCAAACTTTTAGGGCAATTGAATTTTGGCCATGCTGTAGAAAGATTTTTTGTTGGAAATGACCTCCTTTATCTCCCTATTTCGTTTGATCCACGATTTTTGGACCAACCTGTATATTAGTTAAACCCGAAAAATAAAATCACAAAAATTGCAGTGGAAAAATCAAAATGACAAAAGTTGGTCGCACGCTTGCATGATCTACTTTGTATCAATAGACACGGAAAAATACACAATTGGTCTTAAAGTGCTTATTTCACTGCCGACAGGAGTCAGTATAGACTAAAGATACAGAATGACACAATGAACCGTTTTCAGGGACCTTAAATACAAAGTAATATCCAACGAATAAGCTATTAAGCGTCATTTTAATTACAACGAGTGCTTCATAATTTTAACTTTTTTATTTCACGGGTTCCTAACATTCTGCATAAACAGTTCTCCACAGAAAGCTTTAGCAAAGCTTTTAGAGGAGATCGTAACTCCTTAAGTACTGTTTTAATGACGTCCCTTAGTGTTTTATAATTAGCGTGAATACACCTCAACGTATTGTAACAGAAAGATGGCGAGTTTGGGGCGACTTCTTCATTGAGATTTGGCTTTAGTGACGATTGAAGTTTTGTTTTATTGTGATGGCTTAGGTAATTTAATTTTATTAACTTTTCTGGTTTTTACATTGGATGATAACACATTATTTTCAAAAGCAACCCATGAAAATGTTTTAATTAGTTTTATTATCATAAGGCCCTAATATTGTTTACACCTCTATATCTTATCGTTTGTATCAATAACTAGGTGCGGTATTTTCAATCAATCAATTTAAAATCATTTATTCAAACTAGGCTGAGAATCAGCACGCGCTGAACGTCAAAATTACATAAGACAGTCCCCCAAAACGCCCACCTTTCATCAATTCCTGTGTTTTAGCTAGGGAGGAGAAGTGGCGCAACAAACTCCCCAGCACCACAAGTTAGAAACTTGATTCTATACAATAGTGATACTTAGCTAATTCATAATGATAGGTAGGTTAGTAGGGGCCCGTGGCTAAATGCCGCGGTTGCCGCGGTTGGACTGTGGATGCGTGACCATCTTTACATACCGAGACCCCTCCGTGCCTCGGAAAGCACGTTAAACCGTTGGTCCTGGCTGTCATTCGTGGATCTTTGACAGTCGTTACGGGTAGTCAGAAGCCCGAAAGTCTGACAACCAGTCTTACCAAGGGAAAATACTGGTATTCAGCTGAGAGATCGAAAGCTTCATCCAAAAAGCTAAATCTATATAACATGTCGAACTTTAATCATGATTAATGTGGAGACTTTGACAGCGATCCTAAACTGATATTAATTTTAATTTGTAACAAAAACTAACTTACCACTCCGCCAAATTAATCAGGATTGCTGAATTATTTTTACCAGGGGTGATGAATGCTTATAGTTAATTCAGTGTAGTTGTTTGTGCACGTTGTTTATAACTATACCTATGATAAGTGGAGATTAGTTGTTAGTTAGAACTTGGAGACGCGTCATTATGTGGTTGCGATCGTCAGCATTGAGGCCATGACAAAGGAGATAATAAGTTTCATTGTTGTTGTATTGAATTTTGCCAGAAGAACCTTCTGTAACGATGTATTCGTGTGTTCCGTAATTTTGTTATTTAATTACACTGATGAATAGGACAAACATTACTATAGATTGTTATTTAGGTTCGCAATTTGAGATAGTATTATGAATACTTGAAAATACTCATTTCAACACCACTGCTCTTAAAGCGGTGAAGGAAACAATCGTGAGATGTCGCGTGGTCGAATACGGCCCACTTCCTCTCACCGAGAGGTGGCCTGTGTCCTAGGAGTGGAAACATTCTAGGCTGATTATGCTAATGCTATGAATATTTGTGTGGCATATATATGCGTAGCATGACCCTAAATCCGTTTTATGTTAGTTATTAGAAAATTCATTAGAAAACTCGTGTAAACATAAAACATCTCAAATGTTGCTTTAGAAACAGCTACTTTTGCGCACAAACCTCAAGTAGCATCTTATTTAAATCTCAAAGAAATGGAAGCAAAACAAAATATTCCTTGAACGCAGCAGAATTTCTCATTCGAAAAGAAATCCGTGCTTGTTAAGGACGATACATGCAGAGTCGAAAGTGCGCGTCAAAACGTTAAGGGCTTAAAATGTAAAAGAAAAAATAACGCCGAGGATCCTCGAGCCAGCAAAGAGTTCACCACCATGCATACAAATGCTCAGACATGTTGTGTCTACTTCAAGTCTTAAGGCTGGAAGGTAATGTGCTGAAGAACGTGTCATGTACAGAACATGCGGAATTTTTGGCTCTTCCACTTTGTCTAATACCGAATTTTCTGTTACGGAAAGTTATGGGGGATTATCAAAGAATTACGTAAATAATAGTGTTTTACTACAGATACTCTTGTTGCTAGTCTTGGTCTTGGTCTTTGTTTACCGTGCTTTTAAAATAGTATTTATGACATATTTGTGTGGGAATGTAACGTGGTAGAGGTATGAGTGTATGACTGAGGACAGTCATGACAGTCAGAGACTCTACCATGAGTTTGCACAGGCAAAACTCGCTAGCGTCTCCGTAAATAATATGTATGAAATATTGTACAGCGCCCCTAGCGGTCACAGAAAGAATTAAAATCCGTACCATGAGCACTATAGTTTTCGATAGGTAAGAAACCTAACGTATTCTATTCGATAGTCACTAACGTTTTTCAGCTGTCGCCATACAAAACGGCACCATGAGTCACAAATTTGACAGACGCCATCGAAAAATACGCTTACGATAGTAGTTACGTAACTCACTAGCATTTTGACGTGTGAAACATATGTTTACATTAAAATTATATACGTTTTTGAGTATTTTGAGTCAAAATTATGCCTGGAACAGCTTATTTAGCATGGAATATGTTAACGGCCACTGAATTTGAAGACCAACGACATAAACAACGTGAATTTCAAGCCAAAATTACAGGAAAATGAAACTTCTAGCTTACCAATGGGCAGGACATTACGCAGCTAGCTAGGAGGCTTTCTGTGATGAATATTAACTTAAATTTAAATAAAAGACATTTTACTTAAACAACCTTTTCATTTATTGTATTAATATATGGGGAACATACAGCATTTATAACAAAATAAGGAACACAAACATTGACATAAAAACACGTACTTCTACACAATTATTTTATAACATTGCTCCACATTAGGATTTCCTCTGTACCGTGGGTGCATTTACAAACACAAATCGCACATACTTAAACACCCAGACCCGGAAGAACTAGGTATTATGTGGAAGAACGGATCACAAAAATTTTTTCTTCATGCGGGAAATGAACCCGCGAATTTTAACGCAGAAGCGACAAGATTGGTGCAGTTTCGGGAAATTGTGCCACACTGGTCCTCATTGTATTATTATCTTGTGCTAAACTTATTTCACTGAATTTTATAAACGCACGTAAATAAAATAAATTACAAATTGAAAACGACACTCGATGACACAAACGCAAGTTTCTATGGCAACAGTGACATATAAGGAATAAAAATGTAACAACCACTAAATACCTTAAGTAGTTCACTAACCGCCAACTTTTCTATTTAGTCGGATTATTGAGTGTCACAACATTTTTAGTATAGGCGATACTGGCGATAGCATTACAATTTGAGCATTATATGCCGTTATCTCTTCTTATTAGTGAGAAAAAAAGAAACAAAACTACGGAGTGAAGTTAGGTAGACGACAGTATCCATCGAGTTTACCTTAGCGACTGCGTAAGACTCCGTAAAACTCATGGTGCAAGCATTGTCAAAATCTATTCGATCCACGTTAATACGCTAGCGAGTTTAACGCTAGCGAGCAAGTTTTCGATAACAACTCATGGTAGAGCTACAGAATGGCCGAGTGTGGGAATGTAAGGTGAATAGAATGGAAACTGAGGGACGTCTGACAACACTAGAGGAGAACGATAGGGGAACGATTGTGTGCGCGGTGTGTTTATAAATTCCTTATTAATTATTGTAGTGTACTTTGGGTGATTAAAAAAACCAGTCAAACCACATAAATTGGCCGTTTACATTTACCTTTTTTGGGAAATGGAATTCTACAACCATTTTCAAATCTATACTACTTAATAATAAAGGTGAAGAGTGTGTTTGTTGGAACGCGCTAATCTCTAGAACAACCAGTCGGATTTGAAAAATTCTTTTTGCATTTGATAGCCGAATTATTGAGGAAGGCTATAGGCTATTAAAATTACGACAGGACTCTTAGGAGCCGAGCAAAAAGTAAACGAGTAAGAAATAACGGTAAGCGAAAACAAAGTAATAGCGCGGGCAGACGATGTCATGCGATGCGATGGGATGGGTCGGGGAAAGGGGACAAGAAATTACCTACACGTAGACAAAGTCGCGGGCAGAAGCTAGTAAATTATAAAAACCGACATAGATAGCCTATTCTTACTTACCTTTGAAATATTTCCTGTTTCAATACTTTTGCCGTACAATAATTTTCCCAAAAAATTTCCGTCGGTCCTTTATCGACATCACTATCTACAAATGTCCACGACAGATACCTACTTATTTTTGACTCCCCGCGGTCTCTAATGATTATTTAGCAAGCACGACGTGATTGTCATTGGCCCTTTGTTTTTGCCCCGATTGTCCCCACAGATGGCGGTGTGATGAATGGGCTGAGGGTCAATAGATGTCAACCACTGTCGGCTCCATTGATGTAGGAAAGTATTTACTCATTGGTGTGTATTTAAGGGATAATTTTGAAAGGTCGTGTCTGCCTGTTGAAAATGATTGTCGACTTTTATTGTTGCTTGGTTTTGGTATTCGATTTTTTTAGGAAAGCAGTTATTTCCACTTTATGAGTTTTAAAACCTTTGATCACACTATTTAAATATAGGACAGGATATTTAGGACTTGTTTCATCAATCCTCAAGTTCTGAGTTGAGCTGCATGATTTTTGACAAATGCGTGCACTGACTGGACAGGTCCGCTCAATCTGTGTGGTTCTTTCCTCAAAAGACCATTTCAGACACCAATCTACATGGTCTTCACATGATCTGACCAAGATTTTGTCTGGACTTGTGACATCTGAGTTTGTTTCGGCATTTCTTCTCAGAGTAGTCAGATAGGAAACGCCGACCTCATATAGCTTAAAAAAATATGATTGACGAGTAAAAGTGTACAAACCTACTTACAGAAATAAATCATCTATCATTTAATCCAAAATCCATAACTTACTAACGTAAAATGGGATTGAATATTTTTATATAGAGCCTTTCATACCTACCTGTCCGCCATTTTTTTTCAAAATGACAGCTTCGGCAGTTTCACGCAAGTCCGCCGTTTTGAAAAAAAAATGGTGGACAGGTAGGTATGCCACGGATCTTCAAAGTCAAAAATCCGTATTTATACTAGGACCTACAAAATAAAATAAAAATTATAAAATAAATAAGGTACCGATAAAATTAATACAAACAGGTAAAATAACAGAAACGTTTTAATTCAAAGCAATATAAAATTACTTTTTGCCTTTGCAAGAATTTTGTTTACGTTGGCGTATTAATGGAAATGATTTTTATGTTCCTAAGTAAATACTTATCATTAAAATTATTTGTTGAGCAAACTGCAAAGGCGTTGGATAAGGGGCGAAGGCGAAAAACCAAAATAGAGATAAAATGTAGAAGGATAACTGAGGTTATTAAACCATCCATAATCGTAAATAATCCATACTTAAAAATATTATAACTGTTAAGGTTACTCTTTGATGATTTGGATGAAATTTGGCACATTTATATAGACCTGGTTACCTTGGACACCCTGGATATCTGATACTTTTTATCCCGGTAGTATTACGTTCCCGTGAGATAAATTCCACCTACCATGCGGGCGAAGCCTCGAGCTGAAGCTAGTTACTGGTTAGTAAATAAAATAAGCTGCTGGAGTGTTAAAATTAAGCCTGGTAAATAAAAATGCGAAACTCGTTTGTTTCTTTTGTTTAGCGTGGTAAAGTAAAGGCCTATTCAAACCTAAGCGGTATTCGCTGCCGCTGTGGGTGGAGGTACATACCGCCCGGGTCTCACTCAGGTATTTAGTATCAAGTTCCTTAGCTCCGCGGCGGAACTTGTACCTCTCTACCCGCAGCGGCAGCGAATACCGCTTAGGTTTGAATAGGCCTTTAGGGCGGGTTGTTTCACGTCCACTTGACGCACGCGTATACGTCAAAAATCGCGCTAACTACCTACTTATAGTCAAACCAAAAAAAGCGTTGTTTCACAAAATTATGGCCTACGTATGTTACGTTAACCAACCATTTGCAACAACCGGCACTAAACCTAACTTCGTAACACTTATTTGTGGATGCTTTAAAGAATCGGAAAATGATGATATTAAAACTATAGTTTTAGTGGAATATGTATTGAATCACTTTATCAAACTGCTGCAGTTACATACGAGATACCGATACCGATACTGATCGGGAATAATCGAAAAGCATTTCCGTTCGTCCACGGTGTTGACGAACGGGAATGCTTTTCGATTATTCCCGATCAGTAATACCCCTGTTGACTGTTGATGATCGGGAAAAAAAAAGTTCCGTTGGTCCACGGTGTTGACGAATCTCCCGATTGTCAACAGTGTTAACGACAGGGGTAATATTTTTTATTGACTGATTGCTGGTCGAACTCGATTATTGTGTAAAAAACTTGCGATACAATCTCAAGGTCGCACACTGATTATTATTCATGTTCTAGTTAATTTCACCCAACCCTGATAATTAATTTCCCGTGGTTTTACAGATAAACACAAACATGGATTATAATCAAGGAAATGTTGCCTTCTGTTTGTCTATAACTTTTGATGTAAAGGTATTAATATTATTCTGTTTACATTTTCAGCTGCGGGTAAAGCGACTATTAAATACAAGTTTCGATTACCACTAAACTGAACTAATGTTCATTGATAATTTGGGAACTCGGGAAATGATTTTATGTTTCGTTAAGTGTAGGAAATTAATTGTTAAGCAAATTGTATATCAACTTATTAAACTGCCCGTATATTCAAGCCGCAAATGTCATTTTTGATAGTTGGATTAGATGGCTATAATGCGGCAAACTGCCGTGGGTGTCAAATGACGAAAGCTTAATATTTTTTGAGAAATTGTGTATAAAATACCTAGGTACTGGTGGTTTTTAAATGTACGTGAATTTCTATCTGAGCTGGGTAATTGCTTAACACAGTAACAGTAGCGATAGCTTCCATTATGACAGTTCAACGACATTCATTGCGTTATTTACGTTGTTGTGCAGAATTTTAATTACATATTATGAAGCAATGGATTAGCAATATCCTTCAAAATTATTCAGATTGTTATTTAAAGTGTGTTACGCAATTAGGGTGCTGGTTTAAACTACCAAAGTAAAAAAATAATAGGTACAGACGCCAGCACATCAAGCTACTACAATCTGTCAAATTTCTTTAACAGATTTTCAATTTTATCGCTAAAGCATAAGGTTCAAAGTTGATTGGGAAAATTTTACATATTCGGGTAGCTTGATGAGCTGGCGTCTGTACATACTCGGTACATTTTCAGGTACAAAGTACAGACGTCAGCATATCAAGCTACCCGAAACTGTCAAATTCTCCCAATCAGCTTTGAACCTTATGCTTTAGCGATAAAGTTGAAAATCTATTCAAGAAATTTGACAGATTGTAGTAGCTTGATGTGCTGGCGTCTGTACTTGAATGCTTTAATTATTTACTAAGCCTGCGTGACGCGACCCGTTTAAAATATTTAAAACATGTTTCTGTAAAGTCGGGAATGAATACTAAAATCTTACAAGGTTACCTAAAATAAAATAAATGTTAGAGATAAGAAGCAAGGAGGATGAATGAATAAATGTTAGCGGCTTTGCACGCGTTGGAAATATATAATGCAAATCTTCTTTGAAAAATCCCCTTATACATTACCGGCTTTTAGTTTTGAAATTAATATCTAGTCCGTTCTTTGGAGCAGTGGTGGCCCAGTGGTAACGTCCGCGACTACGGCTTGTAGGTCATAGGTTCAAACCCAGAGAGACGCTTTACTTTGTGTACATTATTTTATCACCACTACACTCAAAACGGTGAAGGAAAACATCGTAAGGAAACCGGCATGTCCTAGAACCAAAAAATTCAAAGACATGTGACATCTACCAACCCACACTGGGCCTGCGTAGTGGATCACGGCCCAATTCCTCTCACAGAGAGGAGGCCTGTGTTCCAGCAGTGGAAACATGATAGGCTGACTAGCTGCTGACCGCGACTTCGTCCGCGTGAAATCCTATCCTAACTAAAAGTAAGTTTGTTTATTTGTTTGTTACCTTTTCACGCCTAAACCACTTTTCATCCTGAAATTTTGCATATACGTTGTCAGGTGTACAGAAACGGACATAGGGTACCTTTTATCTCGAAAAAAACTGCTGTTCCTGAGGAAAACAACAGTACACGTGGCGCCATCTATTACCATAATAACATTATTGTCGTTTTCCTCGGGAACAGCACTTTTGTTCGGGATGAAAGGTAGCCTAAGTCCGTTTCTGTACCCCTGATAACGTATATGGAAATTTTCAGGATGATCGGTTCAGTGGTTTAGGCGTGAAAAGGTAACAAACAAACTTACTTTTGCATTTATAATATTATAGTTAGGATAGTTAGGATTATGCCATTCTTTGAATTTATCCTACAGAAATGATAAACAAACATATATTTTTTTTATCTTCTATATCCAACACTGGTCGGGTTATTTCGGTAGTTCCAAGATATGTTGTTGTACAACAGAATAGAGGTTTTTTACACCTGAAAAACGAAAAAAACAACCTCCGCCCTTTGTTTAAATTCCGTTTGTGATCTACATGTCATTCCTACACTGCACCACAAACACAAACGAAATTTAAAACAAAGCCGACCCCGGCTAAACATAATCGTGTAACGCCAAAAACATTCCATTACCGTACTCTTCACTCTTTTGAGTAGAAGTCTGTCTCTCTCATTATCTGTGACGCCGATTCCTTTTCTGAAAAAAGCTTTCAGTCGCCAGTCTCACACACGCTGTGAAGGCCTCTCAAAAATTCATCGCCCGTCTACGAGCCCTGAATGGGTTCCGCAGTCGGGGCCGACTCGCCGTGCCCGGTAATCTACTTAATAAGTAATCTTGTAGGGGCTCTTACCTCTGTTAAGTTTGGATAGGAGTCCTGTTTCCTTTGTTTTTGATGTGTACTGGTGTATCTACTATTTTAAATAATAATGATTGGGGCAGCGCAATTATTGTCTATTGTTAGACGTGTGTATCTCTAGGTATAACCGTAAATTTTACATATTCAGAAAATTTGTTAGTCGTTTTTGAATTAAATCGGGCTGGTGCCCGCAGCTCTAAGTCTGAGCGTGTATTGTGTAAACATGGTTCTGGGGATACAGTTGATTTGTTAAAACCTCACCCTGCCTTGCTAAGAAAAACGTCATACCTATGATTATTATTACTGACCCATCCAACACCCAGTGCGAGTGTGGTGTTTCTAATCAGACCATGTACCACTTGCTGGAGTGTCCTAGCTGCCCGTTCATCTGCAATAAGGAAGCGTAATGAGCGCGACTGATGCCGCAATCGACGTGGCCACCTATTTGGCTTAAACAATAGAAAAACAAAGTACGAGTATCATCGATACGAAAACAAGACGAAAAACATTAAAACTACAGCCAATGATAAAATTATGCACTATTCAAAAAATAATATATGTTTGTCTACCCTCAAATGATATTCCCAACACAAGTACATTAATTTAATTATCTCGACAAACCGCGTTTCGACGCGCAGACGTACAAACAGGGTGTGTAATCAAAAAATGTAAAGTGCTTATACGTGATACAATTACTAGCTGAGTTGATGTCTGTGTCACAAAATAGATACAGAAGGCTAGCTAGCCGAAAGAAGGCACTCGCACGCATACTCAGACCAAATAAAAAACTAAGACAGAGGGCTGTCAACAATAATGTGAAGCCGGTTTCGTAAACATGTGTTAGGTGTAGTTTAATTATAAATGGTTGTAAATGTGTGCGTGAGAGCATGTATGCACAGAGCGGAGGGGTAGTTTTAATAACAATAACGTTTATTTGGACTCAATAAAATATAGTCCAATACAGTTATATTCCTAAGAATTAGGATACAATTAATGTAAGTGAGTAGACTCGTATATACGGCGATCTCAAACCATCTCAAACGAATGACAGTCGCGACAGCGCTCCCACTCGCTGTAAGTAAACACGTGTCTTTGCGTGTGTGCGTATTCACTTGTTGTATGTAGTTAACCTTCTGTAACTTTATATTCTGTGCGTGCGTCGTTGACGGGATAACATAAGAGATTAAAAGTTTGTTATAACTTGACGTAAGGTAAAAGTTACGAGCATTCTAACTTTGTGGTTCGTTTTTACGGGAGGATGAATATAATTTGTGGGAAATAGATGAATATTTTCAGGAAGTTCATTTAGTGAGTGAATTTCGTGTGAGTTCAAAAATTATACAGCGTGAGTTAAAAGTTCTTGATACTGGTTGATTGAACATGAACCACATTGATGTGATGAGTACCTACTTATGAGGATGAATTTATTTTCAGCAAATGAGTGATTGCGGTGTCCGAATATAATTCCAGGATTATTAGGCTAACTAAAAAGAAAATAATAATATAGTGAAACTTACTGCAATTTTCTTTAGAAAATTGAAGTTTAAAAAGTATTGCTATGAATATCTTTAATAAAGTGGTGAAAATACTATGGAACACTGTTACTTTTAATAAGACTTCAGGCAACACGTAGCAAAACTTAATTTTAAGCAAGCACAATTTCGATTTTTCATTTTTCTTTAAATTTTTGTACCAAGTCTAGCAGTTTGTATACTAGACGAAGAAAGAGATATATCTTTGTCACTTTAAATTCAACGCCACGAATTTGTTCCGAGCTGCAGTTTTACAGTCTCCGACAGGGCAATGAATACTTGAAATGCAATCTATACCAAGTCCTCGACTTTTGCTTTCACTGCTTTTCCAATCATCCATATAAACTTGCATGTATGTTTAAATCTTGCAAGTCGTGGAAAAATGGGGTCACTGCTAGTACAATTTTGTTGATTATCTTCTTTATCCCTTCACTGCAGTCAGTGCTATTCTTTTCTTGTAGCTAGTAAACTGGGTGGCAAGGATATCAACGCGCAAACTATAACCATGTATTCAGCACATGATTCTAGACAAAAAAAACTGCTGTTTCATAGAAAAGTGTGCGCCCTACACGATCAAAATGTATAGAAAATGAACAGCATATTTTTTTTTAAATAACTGACGAAAAAATTCAACGCAGGGGAATCATGTACTGAATTCATGGCAAAAGGTTGCGCGTCCATGTCCCCCGCCCATGCATAAAGAGTATTTGATGCCGTGGTAAACAAATAATAATATTAATATTTTTACCACGGCATTCAGCCATCATCAGCGGTTTACGATGGTAAAGGGGCTGAATGACCGGGTTAGGCCGGTTGTTCATTTACGCCACTCTAAAATCAAATCAATTTACATTTAAGGCTATACACTTTAAAATATAAGAACGTGTGCGGTAAAGAGAAGATTTTGTATGAAAAGCGTGTATTCGGGGTCTCCAAATCTGAATTCCCAAACAGGAAACCGGACGTATGCTTCCAGCCTAAATATTATCTAATACAGTTCAGAAAACGCATACAATCTACCCCTGCACCCCTAACGATGTAAAATTATAGCGTACAAAGTCTTCAGGCTATTAACATTTCTTCGAGTACATTGCTGCTCATCATACAAATTCAAAGATAACAAAACACTCTCGCATTCTCATCAAATGGGAATACTCCATTTAAATGCAATCATAATTCGAGACGTCTCAACATAAACACGTCGCTTCACTCCTATGTCGAACTGTATGCAAACGAGTTTTCTTTTTTCATACGACACCGCAGCAGATTTTCATCCGAAATATGCGCCGGTCTCACACGAAGCCCTCAAAAATTCAACGACGCGGGACCGTCGTCGGCTTATTCTGTTTACCTTAGTTTTATTTCGCGAAAACAGGTGCATTACTATAATTGCTAGTTTTTTGATGAATTATAAAAAAAGAAGTTCGTCTTAGGTGAAAGGTCAAGGGAAATGCGTTGATAGGACGTTAATACGCCGCATACTGACAAATTTTTTCACCACAGTATGAGTAAAACTTAAATCAAGTATATTTTTTCTCTCTTATACAAACTTGCTTTTCCAGCTCACTTTGGACATTGACAGAATAGTTGACATCGGCTTTGTTTGACATTTATTAAAAATAGAATAGAAATCAAGTATATTATCATAATCCATAGTGGTGAGGTTAACGTTCGTGAAGCTGTGTTAAATATTAGTAAAGGTATGTAGATAGAATAAGATAATTAATACTCTTTATTATGATTTACTTTTAAAAATAAAATTGATGCTGGAGTGTTCCGCTTTGTCGTACTTACAAAGAAACCTCGCCTGTATGTACGATAATATTCACTCGCACTGAATTACTATGGGTAAAGGAATTAGTCAAATGCTTACTAACGAATATACGATCGAAATTGCAGCTGCCTCATGTCAGCTAATAACAACGTAGGTACTGTGATCACTAATCACTCATTGCACCGAGCTTTGATTATGGCAAAGAGTCTGGCTCATCAGCTTTCTATGGCGAGTCATAATGATGGTTCATCAATGTAACTCGGGCAACCAAATATACGTAAAATTATTAGAGTTCCTAGTCTAGTGGCCTTTTTCACCACCGGGTACCGGTTAATATAACCGGCAGACAATATGATAAAATTCTGTTCCATTTTAAAATTATTTTAGAGATAGTGACTACCCCACGTTTTATGTCCACGCAATCACTGTATGGACAGAGGAATGATGGTTACTATGGTCTAAGGTTTCCTGGAAGAGATCGCGAAAAGCTGTATGGCCGCCCATTGTATGTTTTTTTGTTATGTATATTTTCTGGTGTATAGTAAAGTATATATAAATAAATAAATACCCTGACACCATAAAACCGTGGTGCCTAGTTGATTTAATTAACCTACGTAGTTCTTAAAGTCTTGATTCGCGACTACAAAAAAAAACTTAATCGTTATTCCACATGGCGTACGTTAAAAAATCATAATAAGGCAGTTAGGTGGTACGTTTTCGGGGAGGTAGCCAGGTCTCCAGACGGTTGCTGATGAATATTTCACTTCATTATAACAGTTTGCTGTACTGTTCTTATGTAATATGAAACGTGATGACGGAGACACAATGGACGCGTGTAAGTCATGCCTTTGATCTTTATTTTGTTGAGAAATGGTTTATTTGTTAGAAATTACTAATAAGGATTTTAGAGTATCTTAATTTTTTTAGGATTTACCTTTCTTACGAGTGAGTCAATGTCTAAGTGTCGTCACATTAAGGACATATTGAGTCAAATATAACCATCTCAGCAATCTTAGAAAAGTTTTACAATTTCGTTATTGGTGAGTACGGAAAGATAGCTAGTAAAAATCGGGTGTACCTATATCTAAGGGCCGATTTTTCAATTACCTGATAACTTTATTCGAAGAATAATTTTGAAATTTTGACAGTTATTTCATACAAAAACTGTCAAACGTCAATTTTATTCCTGGAATAAAAGTTATTTGGCGATGGAAAAATCAGCCTTAAATCGAATTTAAGGTCGAACATTAGAAAATGTAAGTTTGTAATATTAATCTGGTCCGTCTGTACCTGCTCTCAAAAATACTTATCGTCCAAGATATTTTATAACACGTTTTCTTTTAATCTTTAAAAGCATTTTTTTCTAAAAGTTAATAGAGCCAAATGAGGTTCCCTTAGAGGCTTTATTAAGATATCCTGACGTAATAGCATCTCTGCTTTAAATAGCAGTAGATACTTAAGTAAATGAAGATAATGAAATAATTGAAACTAACAAGCTCCAGAATTATTCAATTAAAATTAATTGGTTTGGATTGTTGAGTTAATTCATTGTAACAGAATTTAAGTTGAATGGAATATAATTTCGGATGCTCACTTGAAGTTTGGGACATAAGGGTTATGTCCACAAATTAGCTTTTCCCGTTGTTTCTAAACGATCCTTTGACCAAAGTTTTTTTCAAACCTATTTACATGCGGGCTCAGATCCAGCGTGAAACGAATCGTCAAAATGGCAGAAAATCTAATGAAAATGTTCAGTAAAATAAATCAGTTTTGTTATTCCTAGTCAATGTGTTATATTCCTTTTAAAGATCTGACTATGATCAATATAACGATTGTAATTGATTTCTAACACACATAACCTATTTTACAATTTAACACTAAATATAGATATTATATACAAGTTTATAATAAAAAGAAAGGAAAAAAAGAAAAAGATAGGAGCTCATTGGGCATCAAAAAATTCGTCCGCATCGCTGTCAATGGGATAAGTGCCCAAAAGGCTGGCAGTAATTGATTGATTTCCGTGCATTTTCTTAAAAAAACAAAAAGGTTGACGAGGTGTTTTTGAAAGTCGTATGATTCAACATTAGCATGTTTAATGAAAATAATCCGATTGCCGCCTGAAAAAGTGTGTTTTCACAACTTAAAATCTTTTGCTTTAGTTAAATAACACCGAAGAGACATAATTCAAGTTCAAGGTGTTTAATGGAAGATTTATTTTTCATAACTGAACATTAATGCAATAGAGCACATTCTGCGTCCTTGGTCCACCCTTTTCTCTCACGGTAAGAGAGTAAAAGCCTCTTTCTTGAACCAATTCATAAGCTGCAGCGTGTACCTGAACGGAACATCATTAAAAAATAAAGATTGGGCTAATATGAACATAAGTATCTACGATAAAAAAATCAATTCAGTCATCCATTTTAAATGGATGTGTAAATAATAAAACCGTAACCTGTTAAAAAGGTCGAGAACTAAAAAAATATTTATACTGTTGAATAGAAATGGAATTTATATCAACACAAACTGAATTTTATTTAAAGAAAAAATTCAGCGCTGCCCAGCAAATGTAGTTTCCAACAAATGTTTGGATAGCATTTGACACAAATATCAATTTTCATACAGCTATATATTAACAGTCAACCAATCTATGAAAAAGAATAAACTATTTCTATGCTTAATACATATTTGGCATTTATAATCATAGGTGAACATACTTGTGTTGACTTTACAATAAGCGATATTTGGAAGGTCACCAAAACTACTTTCACCACTTTCGACAGTGAACCTTATACAGGGTGTCCTTGGAAGTATGGGTCAAATCGAATAGGGGCGTGGGCTAGGTCATTTCCAAACTTTTTAACACTGACAATGTCGGTGAATTTTTTTATGGTTCAAAAGTTATGACCAATTTTTGTTTTTCAAAGAAGAAAATCATAAAAAAGAAAACTATCAGGGCTATCATTAAATTTTTTTAGATAGCCCTGATAGTTTTTTTTTTCTTTGAGCGCTATGCGAAGTGATTGAAAAAAAAACAAAAATTGGTCATAACTTTTGAACCATAAAAAAATTCACCGACATTCTCAGGGTTAAAAAGTTTGGAAATGACCTTGCCCACGCCCTTAATCGATTTGATCCAGACTTCCAGGGACACCCTGTATAAGTAAAAATACTCCTCTTTATCGTATGCCGTAACATTTGCTTGCCATCAATATCCAGCAGTGGACATTTACTTGCCAGGCAATGTTCATCAGCTAAGCAGCAGAAAGCTCACCCCTTGAAATCCAACACCTTTATGTTTATAAACAACACGCACGCACGCTTCCTTTTCATTTTTAAACCAAAAGCTCAAGATACGTTCG
The DNA here is from genome assembly GCA_914767645.1 of Hydraecia micacea. Taxonomy (NCBI): domain Eukaryota; kingdom Metazoa; phylum Arthropoda; class Insecta; order Lepidoptera; family Noctuidae; genus Hydraecia; species Hydraecia micacea. Next base: position 11,060,955 of record OU611783.1, on the reverse strand, counting down.
AAAGGAGGCGTACGTAAATTCCATTTACTGCTGGAAAGTGCCACGCTCGGGCCCCATCGCAAACTCCACTTAAGGGGCTTACAGGACATAAACACAAAAATCGCAAGTTTTAGAAACAATAAAAGTATATGATAAACTACAGTAAACAAACTCAAAAAAATATATGATATTCTTCAGGATAAATGCTAGGAAGATAGTGTGTTGAAAACATAATACAACTTATTTGGTACGATAGAAAAAAATCATGAAGATACCTCTAAAAACTTTTTTTTTACAACAAAATTCATACTAATATACATACAATCATTATGATTTTTTGTCAGATTATTCTAAAAGCAACATACTAAAACTATAGTGTTTTAGTTTTTTTGTCCAAACACTAGATTTTTCGTAAATCGATAATTGCTTCATATTTTGCAATAAATTACCAGCGTTGTGGCAACGCGCTTCTCTTTCTTTTCTATGCAGTCCGACAAAGACCGCGCTTTAGGTCATGTAGTCCTCTTAATTACGCGCATAAATTCAAGTGTTCCGTACACGATGGATGTAGCCACATTTTAACTCATAAAATATCGTTTCTTTGAAATTTACCGAGGATTGGTACGCCATAATTGGTTATGAGGGCGAATTCGTATATGCGGTAATTTTATTTCAGGTGACGCTTATGGTTGAACACTGAAAATTTAATGCGGTGGTCAGATTTTGGATGGGATTGTACCCACAATTTTACCGTGAATTGTTGTGAAAACATGCTTCTGTATTTAAATAAACATAAAATATTTGGAACTATGGGAGAGAGAGAGAGAAATATATAGAGATAAAAACGTCGAACAAGGCACAATAGGCGTGTATTCCACACACAAAACACCGCATGACTTTATTCAGTAAGATTTTACAAAACCTCGTTGGTCAAAAATATAGCCTCATAACATTTAAACTTTCTTGGAATAAAATCTGTATGGTCATGGCGTGTGAGTCAAAATAAGGAGCAAATAAGGAAAATAGTAACCAAAATGGTTTGGTGGATGCATTATAATCCAAGTCGACGCAGGGAGGGTGTAAGTACCAATAATGATGTTACAAGCAGAATGAAGTGTCTACTTACCAACACAGGTCTGTGTTGCTTCCATAAAAATTGGAACATTGATGTAGGTCATAATTATGAAACCAATTTAGTTCCGTACCGATCGTTAGGCCAAGAAATAGAAATACGTGCGTTCACCGCTTTTGCTGCAGTTTACTGAATCATTATTTTATACTTGAAAATGCAGTGTACAGTCAACAGTTCCTTTGCGAAGTGTGCTAATTTTTAACATACACAATACAGCATTGCCAAGAAGACAGCATCAAGGATTATTTGATTTTTTCTTGTGTTTGTATTCTTTCTTGCGTCATGTTTACGGTATAGAGGTATGAGGAACGGGGTGTAAAGTTCACTCATCCTTCATAGAAAATGGGAGGATCCTCCGACCAGACGGGTGTTGTGTCTGGCGGGCGGCTGCCCGATGATTCATGTCGGGCCGTTGTAGCTATGCTAGTTGCGCGGTAAACTCTGCTTGCGAGATGCAGGATTTTGCGTGACGTCAGTATGACGCGTTGTCCGCATGTGGCGTTGTAGATACCGCAACAACCGCAAATAAACGTATTTTCTTTCTTCCTTCTTTCTTTCTATGTTGATGAACTAATGATGATTAGTACGTTTTACCAGAGTTTGCCGCAGATTTTAGTATTTCAGCCAGAAAGTAGCCATTATGTATGCCTAGATTAAGAAATAGCTCGCATGCTTGCTAACGACCACACAGTACTGTAAATTGTATGGTTTAATTTCCAGGTTTACTTTGGTTTGAAAACTGAAAGAGATATAGTTTACCAAACGATTAGCATTATGTACGACTGCCGTAAGTAATTAAAAACTTGTAAGTTCATTAAGTAGACCGTAATTTAATTTTATAAGTTAGTTTGGAAGATTATCTATACATGCTATTTTGACTTATATTCACGTTACATGTAATCTATATAAATAAAAAAAGTCGGGTTAGTTACATCATTTATAACTCAAGAACGGCTGGACCGATTTTTATTATCTTTAATTTGTTGGATTTGTCTCCGCCCCGAATAGCAGAATGACTATTAACACATGGGAACATGAAAAAAAAAATTAAGATAGTTAATTTTCTTATAGATTTTTGTATTTCTTGATTATGAGGCGGTACGAAGTTCACCGGCTCAGCTAGTGTGTGAATAAATTAAGCAAACCTGAATGTCTTCATTAACAAGCAAACACATTGACACTATCAAAAACATCTGCAAACATATTTACGTTTAGTTGACCATAATAATTTAAACTGGGTATCAAGGCCTCCCGCAGACAGGTGCGACGCGACAGCACGACGCCCCTCTAGTAGAAAGAAGATGGAAAGAAAGAAAATACATTTATTTGCGGCAAACATGACGCATAAAAAGTATTACTATTTCTATGAAAATGACATGGAAACTGTTCTACTAGGGTTGCAACGCGTCGCGTCGCGCCTGCGGGCATCTTCACATGGAACAGGTGGTATTGATCCTGCTTACCTATATCCCTCTCTCTCTCTTTTTTTCTGGACCAAAGTCCTCCAGCTCGACTTTGGGCCAATCCAATCTCAAAAGAGGCTAGCCATCGACACGAGAGATATTATTATACCTAGTGCACAAGTGTGTGCGCAGACACAGGTGCACTCTCGTAGTCCGATGGGATGGCAATCCGACACGACCGGAGAGAGATAAAAGAAAGAAAGAAAGAATAACATTTGTTTGGACTCAGTTCGTGAAACAGAAAATACGAATTTAACAAAATATAAATAATGTTTCAAACAACAATAGTGTATACCTCAGGTTCATTTTAGCATTAATGCCAGACAGATGCTGTCTGACGCTAGTTTGCTGGTTTGTTGCTGTCTGAACCTACAGACATAGTAAAAACAACTAAGTAGGGTAAAATTTATCGCTACTAAAGGTGCATCTTTAGCAGCGATAAATTTTGTCAGTGTGTGCGTGCGACGACGCATACGTACGCGAGCGCGCTCACATACAAACCGTGTTCGGTGCGTACGTATGAAGATACCATACTTATTTGTTTTTACTATGCTTTAGATCATGGCGCAGGACCGTGTTTCCCGAGGCATGGATCAATGATGGCTATAACATGTCATGTCGGTCCCTTGATTCTTTACCTGTCTAATGTTACCCTGTCTTTTCAGATGAGAATTACGATGGCTATGACATCCACTCGCTCACCAACGTTGGAGTCAACATCTTCAACATCGACATGACACAACATAACGCTGAATTCTTTCATATTATCAAAGATGCTATGGAGTTTTCAGCTAAAATGCCTGAAATGATTCCAACAGCTTACTATGCTCCTGTTGGCATGTCCGTCACTATGTCTGCTAATGACCCTATTGATGTCGATGATAGGGTAAGTCAATAGAAATTGTATTAGGTACAGACTCCAGCACATCAAGCTTCCCGAAACTATCAAATTTTCCCAAACAACCTTGAACCTTATGCTTTAGCGATAAAGTTGAAAATCTATTAAAGAAATGTCCGTTTATTATGATATTTTGATGTTGACTTGAAAGATCATGGCAGTTAAGAATATGTCAATGTCTCACTGATGGTGGCACGTGTGTTGGATCATTCGGTTCCCTACAAAATGGTTGAGCTGGATGGTGCTGATCCACACGTCATGTTCGTAAACCGGCGCCACCGTCGGTTGAGACTGGTCATTACTTTACTGCTAGGGCTTATTTTTAATCTTTTATTTTGAATTGTTTCTTCATTTGTTTTTTTTTTTAATTGTTCTCACATATAGAAGCAACAAAAATAATGTACCCACGATTTTGTAATAGGTATCTTGATTTAAAATTTCTTGCCCGTTCTTCTCCCTAGAGATCTACGTTTTGGAATGGGCAACTAGCTTCAACTTTTTGACTAACGGACCGACTATTAAATTTTGACAATTCAAAAGTGCCTATAAATTGTTTAATTGAAATAAATGCTTTGAGTTTGAATTTTTTTTTTTCGCTTCTAAGAATCTTTCTGAGGAAAGTTGTTGTTTTAGATAACTAATTAAAAACATTGTTCCAGGTTGACATTATAATTTTAAAGGATTTATTGTCCATCAACCAACTGCGAGAATTCAAGAAGCAAAATAAGAAAATAGCTTCCAATCCAATTTTATTCTGGCCTTCAACGCTTGAGATCGAGGACTTTTATGAAATAATTAAGGTTAATAAGATGTCAAATTGTATTAAGGAAACGAATCATTCATTGTTAAAAGAGAATTTTCATTTTATTAGATTTCAGCTGGCATTGTGTTGGATCCAACGTTGTGCGATATTTTTGGTAACTTCGACGAAGTTTTGCGAAGATGCAAGGAGGTGAATATTATGTTATTTTGATAATAGTTAGTCTTCGTGATGCTAGTAAGTAAGTAGTCGCTAACTATGTATTTACTATTATTTTTGCTTTTTTAAATATTGGTACAGACACGAGCATAAATACCTTACACTTAATAAATAAAGAAAAGTCCTACGGAACGAATTTCGGCCATTTCGACCAATCTCAGCGGAGACTGGCCTTCGGCGCGGAAGATAATATAGTGCATAAGTATGTGCGCAGACGCAGGTGCACTCTCTCTTCCCTCACTCTCATAGTCCGATGGAACGGCAATCCTACACGACCGGAGACAGATCAGGCGCAGGACTACCGGCTTTACGTGCTTTCCGAGGCACGGGGGTATCACGCCGCCAACTTTCAAACTCCGGGCTGTTACTAAGTAACTCTCAATGGAAAAATCCAATAACACTTTTGCCCGATCCGGGAATCGAAAAAAGGCAAATTGACTATTTGCCTAACAATAAATTTCACTGTTTCACATATAAATGTAAAGGGCCGGTTGTTTCAAACGGTTGGTTAACGTAAAATACGTACGTCAAATAATAACGAGAAGGTAATCTTAATTATTTGACGTAAGTCAAGGCAATAATTTTGTAATTGTAATTTGAAACAACGCTTTTTTTTAGTTTAACGATAGCTAGCGCCATTTTTGACGTATAGGTACGCGTGCGTCAAGTGGAAGTGAAACAACCCGCCCTAAGTATATTTACTGGTAAAAAGTAGTCATTAAAACACAATACACAAAAGTACAAGTTGTTAGATAATTCAAGTAGGTACAGTAGGCTCCAAAAGTCCATAGGCAAAGTCACAAAGCAATAGCTTGACGTTTAGTTTGACTTACGACCTTCTTTTAATGAGTAATTAGACACACACACTCGCATATTACTCGAATATAGTTCCGTGTCATGTTCGTCTTGTTCACATCGTTCATAAAACTTTATGATTATACCCACAGAAATCTAAATAAATAAAACATAAGGTAGACAGATGCTTAACTCATTCACCGCTAGTCCCCGACTAAATAGAATGTTGTTGCTTCTTGGTTGGTGGATAATTTGATATGTGAAGTGCGTTTAATCTATTAGCGTTGTTGTAGTTCATTTTGAAATGCAAGCAAATTTAAATATCGAGATGATAGCTGCTGATATTATCGCGCTGCGTAAATATGGACTTATTATTATATCACAAATATTTGATGAAACCGGACTGACTGTGAGTATTATGATTTCATTATTTTATGGAACATTTATCTAATTAAAGTATAAATGATGATCCTTGTAGTTATTTTTTTAAACGTTTTATATTTACCTACCATAAGCCCTAAATAGAAAAAAAAAAATATTTCCTAAAGTTTATTTATTTACTTTTGGAATGATGAATATAATATTAAGCATAATATTATAATATATAATCATTTTGTAACATTTCTATTTTCAAAATAATTTTGTTTCAAAATAGTAATAATATTTTATAATTTTGCTAGTAGTTTAACAGTATTCCTTTTTTGTTTTAGAGAAATTACCTACTGTGAGTCGGAGGGTCAAAAGATATAAGGAAGAGGGTAGCCTTGCCAGTCGAAAGCGAAGTGGAAGGCCCAACTGGTCAGTGAATATGAAAAAATTGGTTTCCGAGATATTTTGCCGAATTATTCAACAAGTGTTTACGAAGCGTTCGCCGTGCAAACGAAAACCAGCTCAAAAACATAATATTTGATTGGAAATAATAAACAAGAACATTTATACAAAGTATTAAGTTATAAATTGATTTTAGTAATATTAAAAAAAAAAAATGTGTCATATCCGTATTAATAAGGATTATTTTGAGGTTTAGTTTCAATCTTCTTTTCATAATGAAAATGAATACTTAAGCTATAACCGCAATAAGTCCTAATAAATATGACTGTTTATAACGAATAAACATTTTGAAATCACTTAAGCATAAAACATTTTTATTTTTAACCCCATATAACATAAGCATAACAATATAATAATAAAAACATAAAAATTATTACATTGTTATTCTCTTTTATTATCTCTATTGAATAACAAAAAAAAAAAAAACGAAAAAGATAATTGTTGAAAAGAAAAATAATAGTCTCATCTCGAGATTGGAACCCAGACTTTCACGTTTGCTAAACCATTAGGTTACGTTACCAGCTATCTATACATGCTATGATGAAGTGAATTTGAGCAGTAGTATGAACCCACCAAGGTTATGTGTAATTACGTAGTACCGTGTGCGTAAAAGCGACGATATGTTTTGTTTCGTTCGACGCTAGGACAGTAGCTCTACCATGAGTTGTTATCGAAAACTTGCTCGCTAGCGTTAAACTCGCTAGCGTATTAACGTGGATCGAATAGATTTTGACAATCCTTGCACCATGAGTTTTACGGAGTCTTACGCAGTCGCTAAGGTAAACTCGATAGATAGTGTCGTCTACCTAACTTCACTCCGTAGTTTTGTTTCTTTTTTTCTCACTAATAAGAAGAGATAACGGCATATAATGCTCAAATTGTAGTGCTATCGCCAGTATCGCCTATGCTAAAAATGTTGTGACACTCAATAATCCGACTAAATAGAAAAGTTGGCGGTTAGTGAACTACTTAAGGTATTTAGTGGTTGTTACATTTTTATTCCTTATATGTCACTGTTGCCATAGAAACTTGCTATTGTGTCATCGAGTGTCGTTTTCAATTTGTAATTTATTTACGTTGTGCCGTTCTCTGCGTTTATAAAATTCAGTGAAATAAGTTTAGCACAAGATAATAATACAATGAGGACCAGTGTGGCACAATTTCCCGAAACTGCACCAACCTTGTCGCTTCTGTGTTAAAATTCGCGGGTTCATTTCCCGCATGAAGAAAAAATTTGTGTGATCCGTTCTTCCACATAATACCTAGTTCTTCCGGGTCTGGGTGTTTAAGTATGTGCGATTTGTGTTTGTAAATGCACCCACGGTACAGAGGAAATCCTAATGTGGAGCAATGTTATAAAATAATTGTGTAGAAGTACGTGTTTTTATGTCAATGTTTGTGTTCCTTATTTTGTTATAAATGCTGTATGTTCCCCATATATTAATACAATAAATGAAAAGGTTGTTTAAGTAAAATGTCTTTTATTTAAATTTAAGTTAATATCCATCACAGAAAGCCTCCTAGCTAGCTGCGTAATGTCCTGCCCATTGGTAAGCTAGAAGTTTCATTTTCCTGTAATTTTGGCTTGAAATTCACGTTGTTTATGTCGTTGGTCTTCAAATTCAGTGGCCGTTAACATATTCCATGCTAAATAAGCTGTTCCAGGCATAATTTTGACTCAAAATACTCAAAAACGTATATAATTTTAATGTAAACATATGTTTCACACGTCAAAATGCTAGTGAGCTACGTAACTACTATCGTAAGCGTATTTTTCGATAGCGTCTGTCAAATTTGTGACTCATGGTGCCGTTTTGTATGGCGACAGCTGAAAAACGTTAGTGACTATCGAATAGAATACGTTAGGTTTCTTACCTATCGAAAACTATAGTGCTCATGGTACGGATTTTAATTCTTTCTGTGACCGCTAGGGGCGCTGTACAATATTTCATACATATTATTTACGGAGACGCTAGCGAGTTTTGCCTATGCAAACTCATGGTAGAGTCTCAGTAGAAAGATATTTATACTGTGACGCTCACGCTAGCCAATGCGAGTTCGACTTACACACACAGATGTGGCCTGCGGCGCGAGGCGGCCGGTATTATCACAGCAATTTGAACTTTAATATGCTTATGCAAAATTGATGCCTTACTGTACATCTTAAATTCACAATCTTGATTCATAAGTTGTTCTAAGTTTTCGGGAAGTTGGATAGTCTAGGTGTTAATTTGGGCCTAACAAAAACAATGGCTGGCAAGTTCGGAGACTACCTCCTAAATAATTATATTGTTAACGAAGCAAGTTTAATTGCTTCTTGTACCTAATTTATTTTAACATTTGTACTTTGAATATCGAAACTTAGACAATTACGTAGGTACGTTTTCAATAAATAAGTTACAATTTTCCATAGAAGGTTAACAAAAAGATGAATAAGGGCTGATTTTTCCAACGCTAGATAATTTTATCCGAGGAATATTTTTAATATTTGACATTTCGTTCATACAAAATCTGTCAGACATCAATTTTATTCCACGAATAAAAATTATCTGTCCATTAAAAAATCAGTCCTAAATGCATTACATTTTGAACAAAAACATTGGTATTATGTTTGTGCTTAAATTCTTATAAACTGGAGATACTAAACTATGATAAGCGTATCAAAGTCGAAATCAAATCATTTATTTCAAATAGTCACATAACAGGCACTTTTGAACGCTCTCTTCACTTTAAAAAGAAATAAAGTTGATTATAGTTGCCCCTTCCAGAAGGTAGTTTCGTATGGAGAAGAACGGGCAAGAAACTCCACCGTTTCTCTTTCAAAAATCATTTAAAATGTTTTGTACCTATACATAGAGCCGTTGCACCTAGAACAAAATTACTATACCACAATAGGTAAAAAGAATAAAAAATAAAGAAATGTCAGGTAAATTAGTTAAGTGATAGATACATATTGCTCATTTATTTATATATTTACAAATTTTAATATTGTAAAAGTAAAGGATTTTACTAAAGTGGAATAATTTCGTGTGTGAGTTAAAGAAATCAGAGAATGTAAAATCAACGTCATAAAAATTATAAATTATACAATTAAAATTAGCAACCAGTTTGATCTTGTCTAGTCTATCCAATCCCAAATCTAGATTACGCCAATAGAAAATAATTTTATGTTCTAATAACCTATTAATTTCAGGCACGGAAACCTGTATTCTTCATGAACCCGACGTTAGTAGACAATTACTATGAAGAAATTGCTAATGATCGTCAGTTGTTAATACAAGTTCGTGATTTGATTAAGAACAGATTGGATGGCATTTTCTTGAAGGATGATCGACATGGAAAACCTCCCATCGAATTCATTCAAGCTCTCATTAGAGCTACAGAAATACTAGAAAAAGATTACGTTGCTGCTGTAGATTATTTCAAACTGAGTTTTCAGGTAAAGGTGTTTATCGTACTAGACAAGGATTTTCGCAGCAGCCTACAATTAATATAATCAGCCCATAAAGTTTTCACTGCTGGAACACAGGCCTCCTCTCTGTGAGAGGAAATGGGCAGTAACCCACCACGCGAGTGCAGTGCGGGTTGGTAGATGTCACATGTCAACCAGCCAACATTGTCAGCCTACAATTATAATCAACAAACTCTAACTGAGCCAGCCTGGTGGATAACAACCCACTTCATCCTACAGATAGGAAACCTGTGTCCCAGTAGTAAGAACATTATATACTGATTATGTGTCATTATTTTATGAACTAGTGCTTCATAAAGATGATGAATGTATTGTATGTAGGTTTTTTTTGCAAAATATCTATAAAAGTGTAAAGTAGACCGCGAAACAACAATTTACACAATATTTGAACAATCAGGTTTTTATTTTTAATGTTTATAAGTGAAAACTTGAAAATGGCCTTCAATTACATATTGTTTAAGAACACTGTATATATTAGCTGTAAGTTTCACGAATATAAAAAAATAAAATTTTATCACAGCTAAACTAACGGAATACAATGTTCACAATTACTTACAGATGAAGATCCCAGTTCTCCAGCCATACGCCGCTGCCCTAGCAGCTTCTCTCGCAGCGTTACAAAGTGGAGCAAGCGCTATCATAGTATTCACGGCAACGGGTGCTTCTGCCAAAGTCCTGTCTTGCACTTCACCACCCTGTCGTGTGATAGCTATAACGAGGTATGAGAAGACTGCCAGAAGAATGCATTTGTTTAGAAAAGTTATGCCGTTGCATTATAGAGGTGAGTTTTTGCTGGAATAGTTTTGAAATGAACAAATTATTCCTGGGCTAAGCGAATTATTCGTTAGAACTATAAAACCACTTTAAGTTTAGATACCAACTGTGTCATGACGATGGCAGAAGCACCAGTAAAATAATGAACGTTTTGTTTTAAAGACAAACGAACGGTAGGCTGACTCTCTAAGCTCTCATCTTGTCTCTACGGATCGAAAAACAGCCATGATGTTCTGATTTTAAAGAACTTTGAAGCATCCTCATTCTACGAAACCATCAACCCAAATGCCCCACGATCTTAAAAACTAAAACAGCACCACATTAGACATTAGCATAATGTATTGCCATTGCAGAGAATCGTTTTCGTTGCTGGCAAGACGAGAGCCTGGCCCGTATAGCTTTTGGCACCCAGTTCGGCCTCGACACCGGCCTTTTCAACTTCGGCGCCAAATTAGTGGTACTTGCGCCGTCCGAAGAAGGAATCGTGTATTGCAATAGCTTCCAAATACTCACGGTTAAGCATGTTCTGCATAGATTTCAATGTGGGAAATATAGTATGGATGAGAATATAATTACATTTATCTGAATATGTTATGTCGTCTAATTAGTGTACCTATAGGTTTATTATAGGTAAATGTTTGAAGAATAACAAGGCAGATATGGTTTTGTTTGTAGTCAGAGTCAATAGCACAAACGCACGATGTTAACGATACGTAAATTGTAACGATTTTTTAATCGAAAAGTATCTTACTGAATTTTGACGCACCTTAAAAGTCTTAAAACTAAGTAAACAATGTGTACGAAAAAAGTATTTTCTTTAGGTAGGAGAGCAGTGGTGGCCCCACAGGGTGGCCCAGTGGTAACGGCCGCGACTTACAACTTTTAGCTCGTAGGTTCGAACCACGGATAGGCGCTTTACTTTGTGTAAATAACAACTGCCATCTAAACGGCGAAGGATAACATCGTGAAGAAACCGGCATATCCTAGAACCAAAAATTCGAAGACATGTGACATCTACCAATCTGCACAGGGCCCGCGTGGTGGATTACGGCCCACTCCCTCTCACCGAGAGAGGACCTGTGTCCCAGCAGTGGGAACACTATAGGCTGATTATGCTAGGTATTTTCTATCTTCAAACCGTTCGAATTTATGTTACGGTATAGAGGTATGAGGAACAGGGTGTAAAGTTCACTCATACTCTATAGAATAGGGAGGATCGTCCGACCTGACGGGTGATGTGTCTAGCGGGCAACTGCCCGATGATTCATGTCGGGCCGTTGTACCTATGCTAGTTGCGCGGTAAACTCTGCTTGCAAGATGCAGGATTTGCGTGACGTCAGTATGACGCGTTGTTCGCATGTGGCGTTGTAGATACCGCTACACGGTTACTCCGCGCGTAGGTGATACGGTAGGGTAGGTACCCTACTGGTTAAATTTTTACCACGTGATCAAGGCAAATTGAAACGATAGTCATACGTTGCAAGACATGTCCTTAACATGTTACCTCTCTTGACTATGAATTTGGCTGTTGATACGATAATAAATAAGTCTAAAATGAAATATTTATTTGGTTACAATACTACCTACCTACTACAAGATACAAAGACTTCCGACATGTTGGGTGTCATAGCAAGTGACGAACAGTTGATAGCTCTCCATCCTTTTATCGTCCATCTAGACATATAAAAAAACTAATTGCCCGTCCGTTGGTTTAATATGGACTCATCTTGTAGTAAAAGAGTTGACGCTCTAGTTTCATGTTATGTATTAGCTAGATATATTGTACTGAAAGGTATAATAAGTACCAAATTATTGGAAAATTATTTTACACACTTTAGTCCTTACAGTTAAGAGATAAAACTGTTTAATTTTTGTCAATTTAAATAAATAAGACAAGTTCTACCTGTTGTTTTTATTTAAATTCTATTACACCAGCTTTGATTATTAAAGCCTTTGTTTTATTTCAAACAGGCAACTATAAATAAAAAAGTTGGATTTGTATTTGGATATCAAGACTTCCATTCCCGGCTCCCGCACCCCTCTTCCCTGCCTCCCATAATTAAAACTATTAGAATAATTCATTAGAAGCGTCGCCTAACCCGATTAGCATGTTTGTAGTATTAATAATGCATCCATTGGTAAAGTAAATAAGTGCTACATTGTGCCATGTTGTGTAACGACCATTTTCATTTGACAGTTTCGGGAGGCGTGTTGTGTTAGTGCAACAAAAACAAAGGTTTGCCGCTAATTGCTCGTTCGCGGCGGCACTGCGTTCTATCAACAAACTCTTTGCTGAATCAGTTAACTAACTTATATCACTTGTAGAACAACGGAGGAACTTAATGGCGAAATGTGGGTATACTATAAGTGCATCTCTGCCTAACCCTGCGGAGAATACAGGCGAGAGGTTATCTGTGTAGACCAATGCGGCTGTGCAATTTCAAAACCTAGAAACTGAAAAAAAAATCGCTGTTTTGCATATTTGACTTGCTAGATAATTTAGCAAGTCAAATATGCAAAAACAGCGATTTTTTTTTTGTCAGTTGCTAGGTTTTGAAATTGCACAGCCGAACGGGTGTGAAATAAAGCTTAACAAAGTCGACAGTCACTTTTACGTACCTACTCCCCGTCATTCTGATATTTTTTTTTTGTGCTGGACCATTCTAGGGATACTAGGATTCCTTCCAGTTACGGAGATTCTGAAAGTCAAAGGTCATTTTTTTTCACTAAATCAAGTTTAACCTGATATAACTTAACTTGAAATACCCCAACACTGTACCGTTGCATGCACCCATAAGCAGTGCGCGTAGATCTTTGTCCTTCAACAGTCACGCAAAATTTTTTGTTTAAGAGTCCCTATCAATTTCTGCGCGCTACTAGATTAGGTAATTATAGGAGCGCAATGTGTCTGTGTGCGTTCGAACTATAGCTGATAATCGTAGTGTGCGTTGAAGCGTACGATGAAGCGGGAACAAATAATCTTGGTCCGGAACCGCTATTATTAGTACTCCATAGTTTTTACATACTAAGATTCCGTAATACTGGATGGATTTTATTGTGATTATGACATGTTATGTTTAGGTCCCCTAAATACAATAAATATCGTTGAAATAAAAACATCTTTACCTAGTATTCACTATAGTAAAAGCAAATTACAAAGTGTGACCAGACCAGCGTATACAAGGTACGTCTGAAACGAATTACACGTGTTATTGTTTACCTAATACAGAACGAAGGGGTCTGTAGTATTTCCCTCGCTATAAGACCGCATACCATGAGAGTATAGTATAGCGAGCTATTTTGTCTTATTTATTTTATTTATTTATTAGGCTTTTCAACAATGAGTACACTGTTGCTTTATAATTTGTCTTTTTTGTGTGTTTGTATTTGTGTTTTTGCTCATTGATGATGTTCCAAGTAATATTTGATTTTTGGTAGATTTCTGCCATGTAATTCTCTACAAATACAATAAAAATATTTTTAGACTATATAAATAATAGTAAATTATTACAATTTTCTTAATTAAGGTGATTGCAACAATTATTATTTACCTAAGAACTGCACGTGCCTTTCGTGTTTTTTCAACTTTATTCTTTTTACCTTTGATTTTTCCATGATAATAAAGTTCACTTTTTCGACCCATTTTCTAAAAATATATTCACCATATTACTAATATTACAATACAAAACATTAATAAGTCACACTATTAAAATAAAAAAATAAATATACTTAGTCTCAAAACTGGTCAGGCGTAGTACAAAATCATGCGCGATTCGCTAGTTACGTCGAGAGCGGCGAACGTCACAGGCGACACAGGTCCGTCGTCGAGAAGCCCTCGGGCGCGACTGAATGCATCGAGCGAGCGCATCGGTTTATAAGGCATTATTTAAATATTTTACTACAATTAAATAAGTAGTCTAAATTAAAATAAAAAAATTGAGTTTGGTAGATAAACACCTCAAATTTTAAAATATTTAACACTTATTGTTATTTTCAATCAATTCTTACACATAGACGACGGTTTTGCACATGATTTTATTGGAGTTTTTCAGCGTAGTCAACATTTTTTTACAAGTACTAATTCATTAAACTTTTAAAAAATAAATTGTAGACTTACTAATATACTATGTGCCCAATATTTGGGATTTTTTTCAGATTGTTATTTGCTACCAGTAAGCTAAAAAAGCAATTGAAAAACGTGGTGTTTCGTGTTTACGTAAAAACGTGTGTTAGATTTTTATTTTTCTTAATTTATATTAAGTAGTTATCAAAATTTTAATTTGTAGACTTACTAGATAAATAGATGATAAATAACTGTGCATTTAAAAAAAAAGTAGATAACTTAAGGATATTGAGAAAATTGCGCTGAAAAAAATGGAATTTTCTGTTTTTAGACAGCGAAATTGATAGGGACTCTTAATGTCTCTACATCGCACAAAAAATTTTGCGTGGATCAAGACTTAATTAAGGCCCGTACCTAAGTACCTACGAGCAGAACCTCACTCAAGACTCAAGCATTACTTAAAACTTTAGTTTAAAGTACTGCTTGAGTCTTAAGTGTGGAGCTATTTCGCAACCTAGAGAGAACCTAGAGACGCCAGTGAGTATGAACTGAAAAGCAGCAACATCATGAGCTATCCAAAATGACAGACTCCGCAAAGTAACTCGCATATTACCTAACATCACATCGAGTTTATCTTAATACATACTCGTATTGAGTTAGGTTCACTATATCGTGAGACACTCTACAACATAATAACAATGAAACTAAAAACAAAGAATATTAATTCTCAGTCATAATCGACTCTCAAGCTTAATTAAATCAAGACACTAATATTGTAATTACTCGTATTAGTGTAGGAACGTGACAGATACTAATTGCTTAATATAAATAGACAATAAAATGCACGAGAGTGAGTGCATCCAAATGAAGTACCATTTATATGAAACCTCATTAGAGGACGGAGGTAACGCGAGACTAAAATTCATTTCATATTCTCATACAAAGGATATCGCATCCTGTTACAAGAAGCCTTTGCATTCAGATGCAGCGTCCTAAATTCATGGGTTATTCTGCAAAGAAAATTGGCTAAGGTAAATTAAAAAAGTTTACTATTTTTAATTACTAATGTTATTATTTATTTGTTTAGCTATTTATGCATATTCATATATATAAACAGAAAAGATGAAAAGAACAGGAAAATACGTACAAAGGTGCTGTTCTCTTCCAGCATACCTGCGATAGGAAACTAGATAAAAAGAGATGTAGACATCGTGTGTAAGAAAAAAGTAAGAAAAGTAAAAGAGAAAATAAAATACATAAAATAAAAAATAAAAAAAATTAATTACATTCTTACATCCTCCTAAAATAAATATTACTAAAACATTAATAATGTAATTTAAAAATTAGCTTGTGTGAATTTATGGGTTTAAATTATATTGCATTTATGTTCATATGCGATAGTAATTACACTGCATTGGCTTGTCGCATCTAGCTAATGGATATTGGAAATGAAACAGGCTGTAACGTGTACCTGAATAATTTATTAGAATAGCTTACAAGGTTTTAAGTTAATTTTATTACCTACCGTTAAAAGCACTGTCAATTACAATTAATTTGGTTTTTATTAGGTAAACGAAATTAATCTGTCGAGAATTAAATTTCAGTCCTGTGTTTTTATATACATAGTTATGCCAAGTAGTTAGAGCAGGTCCTGTGACTAATCGAGTAAAATCTTTGTTACTTGTTTTTTAAATTAGTTTTATATGAAAATAAACGCCGAAAAATTACTGTCCAAAATATTTTCTTTCAGAAAAAGTGTAATAAAACGTAAAACTAAGAAATTGCAGAATAACCCACGGCTTTGTTCATTCGCCGAGGGCTCGCTAATGTCACACGAAATAAGACTAAAACGCGGATATTAAGATGCTCTCATTTCATTCGCCTTTGAAGGATTGTGCTGCCAAAAAGAGTGGGTACCTCTGTCTACGTCATGTTGAGAGCTTCCCATTGTCAGTGACGTCATTCAAAGACTGTTTGAAGCCGACAGCATGCAAACAAGGGTTTTCGTATTCGGTTTCATGTGGAAGATTGAGAATTTTTACTGACATATGTTTTTGTTTATGGCATGCTGTTTCGGTAATGAGAAATTGCTGTTACCTTTTGAAGCCTTTGCTTGAAGGCCCGTTTACATGAAGAGAGTTTCTTCTTAATTTTGAGGCGACAATGTTCCCGTGAAAGTAGTAGACGATACTTACGTTCAAAATAAAATGAGGAAGTCATGTTAATAGGTGTCATGAACTGACGAAGTGACAGATGATAAACATTGAAAGGTAAGCACAGACTCCAGCACATCAAGCTACTACAATCTGTCAAATTTCTTTAATAGATTTTCAACTTTATCGCTAAAACATAAGGTTCAAAGTTGATTGGAAAATTTTGACAGTTTCTGGTACCTTGATGTACTGGCCTCTGTACCTATTCAGCTGTTGCAGGATAGGCATTTTTTAAGAGTATCATTTAGATTAAGGCTTATTTCAGATTATAAAATATACTTTACTACTTAGTCACCGAATGCAAAGGCCTAAACAAATTTAGTTTAGTATGAAGCATTTTTGGCAGAACTGCTTTTGGGGAGCCGCTGAAGTTACATGGCGAGTTCTTTAAGCCTACTGTCAGAGGTAGCACAGACATTTCAGAATTTACTGCAAGAGTTAGAAAGTTCGCCGAAAAGTTACAACCAGTACCAGCTTCATACTTATGTCAAGAGCAAACTATGTTCTTGCATGACAGTGCTTATTAAATCTGTGTGTGTTTGACTCTGTGAGTTAATAACCA
Organism: Hydraecia micacea; assembly: GCA_914767645.1. Classification (NCBI taxonomy): domain Eukaryota; kingdom Metazoa; phylum Arthropoda; class Insecta; order Lepidoptera; family Noctuidae; genus Hydraecia; species Hydraecia micacea. The sequence continues at coordinate 11,043,794 of OU611783.1, read as the reverse complement.
TATGCACCTTCCAAACAGTATTGTGTGTGTACCTATATACCTACCTACTGTGATTCTGGATAATTTTAAATAATCTACCTATTATATTTATTATCAAACCGTGGGCCGATTATTAGATAAGCACTTGGTACATATTTAAAGCAAGTCTTGCTACGTGGTAAGTAATCGCTTTTATATTCTGCACAAACAATCTACAAAATGGAATACTACTTTTTCTAAAACAACGCCGGCAGCTCATATTATATCGAAATAAAAATCGATAAAGGCTTATACAGAAAACGGTATAAAAGGAAAAACAGTTGAATTTTCCAAACGGCAAGCGTTTCAACCGATCCGTCCATTGTTTCTTTAAACGGTTCCAATAAAAATGCAAATACACAGTCTATGCGTTGTGTGCGTTGTCCGCTATCGACTTTCAAACTAGTTTATTTAGTTTTAACTCTGTCGTCGGCTCTATTTACTTCCTATGTTTGTGAGTCTAACCTAACAACTGTTCTCTTTTGTCTCAGTTTTGTATACTGAGTTTGTACTGAGTTGGTATACTATATTAGCTGTCTTATATAGCCTCTTGTTTCAAGTTAGGTTGTAGGGTGTACTGAATCTGAAATGTTGTGAATAGTGATCTGTGTCCTAGTTTAGAAGAGAATAAATATCTAGCAGTTGTCTGCAACAGGCTTAGATTGATTGAAATCAATATTGTGTAACTTTTCGATAAGGATGCCGAGAACTAAGCGTTAGTGTCGGATATCATTTGCCATGTACGAAATACGGCAAAATTAAACGATGCAATATTTTTGCTTATAAATATGCGAAATATATCTATAAAAAATACCAGGTATGAGGCTTTCCTATAATTTTCCGTAGTTTTTATCGAAGCAGACTGAAAAAAATACAACACGCAAAATTCGGTGGAGTGACGATCATACAAATATTTTATATTCCATAATTTCCCTAGTGACGACCGGGACTCGGTGTTCGGAAGATACGTCTTTTTTATTTTTTGTCATGCTGATTCTCAAATATTGTTTTTCTGCATTTCGGTAATTTGTGCTTCCTACTTTGGATAACGCTGTAAGTGAAACATTACTTCAGTAAATTAGGTGTTGGGAGCTGATGGGTAACCCATCAAAGCCTGACGAATCATCGTAACCAGCCGATCAAATCTGTAAAAGTCTCTGCGTGAAAGCTTATGTGAAGTGAGCTGTCAACAGTGTCAATCCCCAGCATCAGGTGGAATGACAGCTCATTTTAAGGTCACTTCACCTAAGTATTCACGATGAGAGTTTTTGCAGAATAGACCAGCTGTTACGTTAACATAAATTCGTCAAACATGAGCGGTTGCGCATGTCCGCAACTTAAAACAGCTGAAGCAGTAAACTTACTTCTCAGTCTAATCTAGAAGTCCAACCTGGTAAAGTGGGGCTACTTTGACGGAACGGCAATAGGATTTGATTGTAGAGCTATGTCGCAAAGTATGCTCCACCTCCTATCCTGCCCTCTGTGTCCCAAAACAGTCTGTCAAAATGACCTTTGCGCTGCCACTGACAACGCCGTGGAACTGGCAAAGTTTTGGGCCAACAAGATCTAAGATACAGTCGTGCCAGCGACACGAAGAAGGAGAAGAAGAGTCTAATCATCTCCGGGCCCAATAAAACCCCTCATTTAAAACACGAAATAACTTATTACTTCATAATAAAACTCGTTGAAAATACCAAAAGACAAACTATCATAACTCGGCGTATTTAAACTTCCAAAGAAGTTTGTCTTAGGAAAGTATAAGATTGATTAACTTGTAAACTTCTGGTCAATAAGCGTATTTAACGAACTGACAAAAAATAGTTTTCTAGAAGCTGTGGAGTCTGATTCAACATAAAACAGAAATCTTATTTAATACGACTCAGCGCGTCGTCTTAAGACTGAAGTACGGCGCTATGAAAGAAAACTTCGCATTTATTTATATTTAAATCGCTTCAGGCAACTGAGCTTCATATTGAACATGGAAGTCGTGGTTCAATTTGGAAAAGACGTAAGTCTGAGATTGGTTGAAATACACTAGGTACCTGCGGTCGTTGTCCCCGTCCTTAGTTACTTGAAGTATGAGTTTAGAAAGTCTTTTTGTTCTTGTTTTATCGTGTTTTGATATCGATACTCATCACGTCTATGCAGTTTCATCAGCTAATTTAATTTGACCCTGTGTAATAATAATAATACCAGCCAAAAGCAGGGCAAAGGCCTCTTCAGATTCAGAGAAGGCACGAGCATTGGTCACCATGCTTGTTCAAGACGTGTTTGCGATTTCAAACATACTGTATATAAGTCTAGCACCCTAATTGCGTAACACACTATCAATCGGAATCTGAATCATTTTGAAGCAAATTGCTAATCCATTGCTTCATAAGTTCGAAAAATTTGTCTGCTCAACACGTAAATAACGCAATGAATGTTGTTGAACTGTCAAAATCAAACCGATTCCGATTGAAAATGTGTTACGCAATTGCCCCGCTGGTTTCCTCTGGAAGTTTTCCTTCACCGATGTCAGTAGTGTCCAAGATAAACTCAGTATAACTCTATACTTATACCCCTTTACTAATAAACTATTATATCAGATGAATAGTTACACACCGCTTTCTCTCTTTCGGTCGTCAGTAATTTGACTTTCGAAAGAAGAAGACAAAGCGTTGTGTAACTATACAGACGCTTTACAACGTTTATTAGCAAGGGGGATAATCTTTAATAGAATTTTCAGTTTTTGCATCACCCTCTTTTGTAAACGTAACTTTATATATTGACTGTAGTCATCCTCAATATAAAACTCTTTGTCTAAACGACAAACGTAAAGAAATAAAAGCCCTTTCCATCCTCATACTCGTCGATACCAAAAAAATAATACCTGGAAACAAAAGTAGTCTCCACAATTTCAAATTTAGTCAGTGCAGCAGGATTGGAAGGAGTTTATAAGAAGCGTTCATTGCATGTTGCGGTTGTAGGAGGATGAGACGGGGGTCGGATCAAATTAAATTGAAGACTAAGCGGAAAGCGCGCGGAAGTGACCGGGCCACATTATATAATAGCTGTATGTTACAGGTGTAGTTGGAGAGTTAGGTGTTTTGAGGTATGTCCAAATTCCAATAAGTATCGCGGATAAAGACAAAAGACGTTCGACAGAGATTTTCATTTTTTGAAAGACAGCGACACAAATCAGTCATGATCTCTTTTTATTTAATTGATCTCACACTGTTGATTTTATTTTGCTTAGTTTGATCTCACGCTGATGGCAATGTATATTTTCAGTTTTTTATTTTAGTTTAGTGAAATTTTAGGTCTTTTTTCTATCTTGCAATAGTCACTATGTACAACACTTTGAAAATTTCGCAACTCTGACTCCCAAGATATAGGCAAATGCTTAGTTTGGGGTTCACCGTCTAATCTATTAGTGTACAAATTGTGATTAAAATAAATAAATTTGAAAGGAATTTGATTTGTGTCGCAGACTAAGCAAATTCATTAAAAAACTTTGTAGGTACCTACTTAGTTAGCTGCTGCATGACCATAGAATTTGGAAATGCACGACAACTTCACAAACCCAGCAAACAGTCTGATAACAGATGAAAAGTAAATAGTCGCACCACTAAGGTTTCTGAAAATTCAACCAATTCGCTATTTGTGAATTGTGATTGAAATCGATAATAATATGTTCATTTGATCTATAAGACCGTGAATATGTATCATTTTTCCAGGTACTTTAAACATTTACTAAATTGAAACTACTGCCACTAACATTATATTTTGTACTTTTTGCAATACTTTTTATAGCGGATTGGACGAATCTCCAGTGTTTGAAATATATCTGAAGGAAAATCTGCGGTGGCGAATGAAATTCGAATATCTAGTGAAGAGCAGCGAACATTGAATTTAACGAGTAAAGCGTTGCAGGTTTATTCGTTGCTTTTTCCACTTTTCGCACCAAGAATCCAAATGTTGAATTTACTTTGAAATTCGCAAGTCAAGCTTCTAAGTTAGGAACATGACTTCGTACACTATGCGATAACGATCGTATTACCAACGTAACAACGTGTTTTTAGACAACACATTTAGCTACATACTCTGTACCGTTTTATACATATACCCATGTATACATAATTACATATTAATAAACAAACTCCAGACGCCTTCCAAGATAACGCTGTAGTTTTGTAATTAATTAAGTTTTGACGTTTTATCCTACATACTGTACGCTCCTAGAGTTAATTATATCAGACTGTTTACGTAGAAAATAGTTCTGGTAGAATTAAATAAACGCGAACAAGTTGAGGTTTTTAATGAATATTAATGGTTGAAACTCTTGGAATCAAGCTTGACATGGGCCCGCGAAACTCCGGGCCTAATATAAATCACGCTTAGTCCAACCTTTAAGCATCGTTCCACTTAGGACTTATTGTTGCCTCTTGAAGATAACGATACTAAATCACTGAAAGAGATGTTGAATTGAATGAAGACATGGTTTTGAGGTTTAGGTTTCCATTGAAGAACATAAATGCGGACTGCATTTATTCTCTTCAATGTTAAATTCAAATTCAAAATTTTAAGCGGTTGGTTTGTTTTTTCAGCACCAGTGTTAGTACGACTTTTCTATGTTGCTAGTGCCTTTTTAATTAAGTACTTAGGTGCCAAAATATAATTATGTTGCCTACCTACAAGTTAAACTGAATAGGTTTTGTATATTCCAATAGGGGTAAGAGTTGCATTTATGGGATTTATCCTGCTATTCGTGACTTTTCTTCCGTATCTTTTATAGTTTTCATAATCAGTCTATAATGTTCCCAATGCTGGGACACAGGCCTCCTCTCGGTAAGAGGGAGTGGGCCGTAATCCAACACGCGGGCTCTGTTCAGATTGGTAGATGGCACATGTCGTCGAATTTTTGGTTCGAGGACATCATGTCGGTTTCCTCACTATGTTTTCCTTCACCGTTTCGAGAGCAATGGCGATGAAATAATTATTAATACAAAATAAAGTGCTTGTTCGAACCAACGACCATTCACGAACAACAACTCGTAAGTCGCGGCTGTAATCATTGGGCCACCACTGCTCTATCTTTTATAGTTGAAACTACTCATAATATTAGTCGTAAGTGGAACATAACAAAGGTAACTTTTCGCATAGTAAAGATATAATTTTATATTCCACAGCGTAATGAAGACTAATCGATTTTTCTAACAAGTCGCCATTTTCATCACGCGACTTTTCTTGTTCAGTGCTTTTAAGAAACCTATTACGTCAATGAAAATGTGGCTGATGAAACTTTTTGTAATAATGTTTAATTATCAAAAAAAGCTAGTTTTATGAATTTTACGCGTAGCTAGCTGGTAGTCTAAAAAAAGTACTTTTTATTACAAACATCAAAAAGCTTGTTTCATAGTTTCAAGATGGACGCTATCTACCAAAATATTTAGTTGAAAGCTGGACCAGAATATGTTAAAATTATCAGTCAGATATCAAGAATAAAATTACACAGAATGTACCAGGTAAAACAGGCAATAAGATTCCTACTTTTTGTTGGTCCCGGCTGTAGTCAGAAGCCCAAAAGTCTGACAACCAGTCTTACGAAGAGGTATCGTGTTACTCAGTAACTGGGTTGTGAAGGTCAGAGAGGCAGTCGCTCCATGTAAAATATTGGTATTCAGCTGTATTCGGTTAGACTGGAAGCGGACCCCAATATCGTTGGGAAAAGGCAGACTGCTATAGGTACTTATTGCTTCAATCCAGATATGTTTCGTCGATCACAAGATTAAACTTCAGGACAAATAAATTCAAGCAATTCCCACCATTATGCCTTCTCTGCTTGCGCATGACACACGAGTTAACCACTTCAGACGGCACTCTTGCAGATCATCCTCAACGCGTGGTTCAAGTTAACGTGGTGCTAGACATTCTTTTTGAGGTGAACTGAAGAAGTTTATATGCGAGAAAGGTATTACATGCCTTTTAGCTTTTAGGCAGAAAATAGGTATTGCCTAAAAGCTAAAAGGCCTGTAATTGTAATTAGTCTTAACGTAGTAGGGTACTTAACTATAATTTCTCGATGATCGAAGAATGTAGAGGTTTTCATAAAAAAACAGAATTGAATTGAAAGTATCTTGTGTCCTTTAGGTAAACCATAAGATTCCATAAACATAAATCATCGATAAAAAACCGGTCAAGTGCGAGTCGGACTCGCGCACCGAGGGCTCCGTACAGTAGGTATGTAAATAGTCTTTTTTTTTTTGTAATGTAAGTCTTTACGGTTTTCGGAATTTTTCCTATACTTGTACTACATGAAATTGCTTCTAGCCAAATTTCATGATTCTAGGTCAACGGGAAGTACCCTACAGGTTTTGATTTCGGAACATAAACGCCCGTATTTTTTTATTACGTTGACGTAGAAATTTGATTTTTTCACTGCTTCAAGTGATTGCAGCCCTAAGTTATTGATATTAATTTAAACTCGATACCTCCACGTGTTCCCGAGATAAAAAGGGTCTTGACACGCACAATGGTCCATTTGAAGGACTAAGTGCGGAAACCAAATCCATAACATAGAACATAGAAGGGTCTTGACAGAGAGACAGACGGACAACAAAGTGATCCTATATGGGTTCCGTTTTTTTTCCTTTTGGGGTACGGAACCCTAAAAAAACAGAATTTAAAGTATCTTCTGTCCTTTCTGGTAACCATAAGATTATATAAAGATAAAGCATCGATAAAAAAGCAACAAATTAAAAAGGCGTACAGACAGAAACATTTCTTAGCATACGTATATAAGCTCACGCCTTCTCCCAATGCGGGAAGACAGAAACCAGCTACGATCCTTACATACTCCTTTTGCTTCGTTTACGTTCATACATCTGGTCATACACGCACGCCGGTTGCGAGTACTACGCACCTGACCTTTCTGACGAATATCAGCAATCTTCATCATCTTCCTGCCCTTATCCCAAGTTACTTGGGGTCGACGCAACACGTTTTCTTCTTCCATTCTCCCCTGTCAACCGTCACGCTATCATTTACTCCCTTCTCTTTCATATCATTCCTCACACAATCCATCCATCTTTTCTTCGGCCGTCCAGTCTCTCTCCATCCATCAACATGTATATTCATCACTCGAAAATCAGCAATAAGGTCACTATATTATGTCTTTCTAGAACGTCGTCCCGCGGTGTTCATTCTCATCTACCCTTTTTAATTGCTTTTGTTAGCATCTAAAATAGAAGCCTATTAGTTTTACATTCTGGTGTTAATATGTTGATGGAATTACTAATAATAATAATATGTATGTAGAATTAGGATTAATTAGAATTCATTTAATAACAATTAATTTTATTAATTGTTCTTGCGATTTAATCTTCCTCTACGATTGTACAATGTTCCTCCAATAAATTGCCGATATAAAAAAAAATTGACGTTTTTTCACAAAACTGTAGAGAAATACGCAAGATTTATTAAGCTCAATTTAATTACAGTACACGGTACAGTAGTTAATTACATTCCGATGGTATTCAGAGTGAATTATGGCGGAGAAGTTTTCATTTGCTCCCAGGGAAACGGAAAACAACAACAGCAATTAAAACATGAAATTATTTAGTTCCTATACTTAGTACTTACTATTTTATGTAGACGAGAAGAGTGTGGACGTAAATGTATCTACAAGAGAGATTGAAACCTAAGTAATCCTTCAAACTACCTTGCTTATGCAATTTTGTTGTAAAATTCACCATTTTGAAGTTCAATTCTAAAGAGACTCATAATTTCAGCCAAAAGACGCCCACCGCTGGACGTAGGCCTCCTCCAAGCACCGCCACTTTGACCGGCTCTGTGCTTCCCACATCCAGCGGATTCCTGCGGCTTTCACAATTACTTAAAAAAAGAAGAGAGGTTTCCAAAGAGTACTTACAATTTATTTATTTTTTCTACCTTTGATGTACAGACGCCAGCACATCAAGCTACCCGAAACTGTAAAATTTTCCCAATCAATATTGAACCTTATGCTTTAGTGATAAAGTTGAAAATCTATTAAAGAAATTTGACAGATTATAGTAGCTTGATGTGCTGGCGTCTGTACCGCAGCTGGGCAAAGGTATCCTTCACACTTTTCCACTCTTCCATGTGTGTTGTCTTCTTTGGTCAATCTATATATAATTATGAAATTCTAAAAGTCCTGACTGACTGATATATCAACGCACAGCCTAAACCGCTGGTCCTAGAGACATGCAATTTGGAGGGTGTGTTCTTTGTGAAGAGTAATCCACTAGGAATTCACACAAACGAAGTCGCGGGCAGAAGCTAGTCTCTCATAAACGCCTCTAGGTCAAGTATTATTTTGGTAAAATAAAAATACGCAACCACATTTTATTGTAGGATATTGCTTATTTTCATGATTTGTACATACATACATAGGTTACATATACGCACGACTTCTTCCCACAGGGGTAGGCAGAAACTACAGAATGTCACCTGCTACGATCATTACATACTTCATGATTGTGGATAACGATTTTGATGACTTCTTTGGAAAGAAACTAGTAAACTTATGATACGTTAGGGAACTGATGAAGTCATATTATTTAGATACCGCTAAATAAACGGTATTGTTCTCAGGAACATCGCGGTTACTATCAGAATCAATTAATCAACTCAGCCTATCGCAGTCCACTGCTGAACATAGGACCAGGCCAGGCCAAGACCAGGTCCAGGTACTATCAGCATGAAAATTTTATAAGCAGTAATTTTTAAGTATTACACCAGTTGGCTTTTGGTAAGAGCCGTAAAACTATATACAATAAAAGCTATAACACAATCTCCCCCTCATCGTCTTCATTACCACTTCAGTACTTATATCTGCTACAAAACGTTAATTATAACACTCGATCTGAAGTGCTTAACGGTAAGTGGTTGATATATTTCGGTCATTAGTAGTTAATGAATTATTTAACTAACGAGTCAAGTCTGCAAGCACCCTGTTATTGGCTGAATTATTTCTACCTTTTCTGCTTTCGAATAGCATGTTCCGTTAATTGCTGTCTGACTTGAGCTCACTAATTGCTTAAGTTCGGGATCTCTTGGCTCCTCGGTTTAAATAGTCGACTACTATTAAAGTAAAAATTTCTTAAGACTGTTTTGAACTTCCCGTTCATAATTTTTTCGAAGCATGAGTTTGCAGAAGTTGAAAAAACAAGGGCCAAGTGCGGTCAAGGAGGATGTATTAGATAGAGATTTCCTTGCAGTTTTTCTTCAAGTTTGTTTTAACTGATAAGACAAGAATTTGACTAGACAACTTAGGTACCTATCCTTTTTTTTTTGTAAATCCACATTGATTACGTGTTGCGCACAGGGTGACATATCTTAAAGGTTTTTAATTGTTATGGTTTCAGTTTCGATCATGCCTGATGGCATGTACTAAATGATTTAGAACTCTAACTTGGGAGCGATATGTAGGTAATTGTTTGGGCTTCTCATCGAAAGTCAAGACCCAAAGTCCGAAGAAGGCCGATTCGACTCGCCAAAGACACCAAAACTCATAATTACCTTAATAAAAGTTGCATATTAACGTATTGCCATTCATATTTCGCTGTAATAATTATGCAGTAATTACAATACAGTACTACGGAAGTGCTGATTTACTACTACCGCCGCCTGCAACTTTAGTGAATGCGGTAGTAATTTCCGTATTGTGTTAACTGTTAATACGCTGAGCTTGTGCATGTGTGAGTGAAAATTACTAGTTTCATGTACATCTGACGAATTTTTGGGTTTCTGATAAGGATGTAGGTCTGTAGAAAAGTAGGACGCGTGAAGTTCTATCCGAAAGTGATTATTTGTTAGTTTTAATTAAATTATTTTTACGTCAATTTTTGTCTGTTTCGACAATAGTGGCCAAATAAAATAAAAGTATTAATTTACACATATATGAGGAACATGTCTTAAAGTTCACTCATACTCTATAGAAAAGGGAGGATCCTCCGACCAAACGGGTGTTGTGTCTGGCGAGCAACTGCGCGATGATTCATGTCGGGCCTTTGTAGCTATGCTAGTTGCACGGTAAATTCTGCTTGCGAGATGCAGGATTTTGCGTGACGTCAGTATGACGCGTTGTTTGCATGTGGCGTTGGAGATACCGCTACACGTACATAAAAGACATACATTTTTAGAGTAGTAAGTAAATTATATTATTAATTTAAAAACATTTTATTTTTGTTGGTGCTTTTGTGTATTTGGTTTTTGTGTGACGTTTTTGAGTGTGGAAATTGTGACTACATTGTTGTATTGGGTCCCACCTCCTAAAACAAATGTAAGTGGTAATAGTAAATAAATAACTATCCATAAAATTGGAACTGGTACGAGAACAAGCTTATGAGGATTTAATTAACGAGCAAGTATAACAACCCCTATAAATAAGCGCACGTCACACAACAAAATGTCTCGTGTTAGATGTCAAATTGTACATTCCCAAAACACCAAGACAACCTACTACTTAAAATTAAAATATATAACAACTCCCAGCAAAAAAATCTAACCTCTTAAAAAAAAAAAAACACGACACAAAACTCAAAGCAGTGAGGTCGCCCACGAAAATGTAAAAGATGAAAAAACGTCACAAGGAGTACAGGAATGAATAGGAGTTGTCCTAGAAGCGTCGGTCGTCCAGATGTTTAACATTTTATGCGGGGAATTTACGTGCCCGTACTGGAAGAAAATCTTGCGGCCATGCGGTTTTCAACGGGTTTTCAGGTTGAAACTGATGAGACTTTTAGAACTGTGATTTGAGATATTAGTTGGGAAGAAAGCATGATGGTGCTGCTGAATTAGATAATAATCATACCGCTTAAGTAGGTGTTCTTAGTTCGGTACAATATGCAATCTTGGAGGATAAGCTATAATCTTAATGCTCTTTGAAGGCAGCTTAGTCTCATGATAAAAACAAGGTAAAGAGTTAAAGCGCTCAACTGGTACTTGTCATCAACATTAATTACGTTACATTTACGAGGTAAAAGCAAATGAAACAAATGTGATTTTGACTTAATAAACATCTATAAGGTTGAATTTTGACCGGTGCAGTGACCAATGTGTCTTGAGATGAATAGACAGCTGTATGTGTCTGACTTATGTAATATTATTTGACTTCAATCAATCTGTCTAGCCTTATCCGCACTATGTTGGGGTCGGCTTCCAGTCTAACCGGATGCAGCTGAATACCAGTATGTTACATGGGGCGACTGTCTATCTGACCTCCACAACCCAATTACTGAGCAACAAGATACCCCTTGGTAAGACTGGTTGTCAGGCTTTCGGGCTACTGACGACCCGCAACGACTGTCAAAGATCCTCGAAAGACTACCGGGACCAACGTGCTTTTATAAATACTATTTGACATAATATTATTATTTAATTGTTTGAAGTTGCAAAAGTGCTGATTATCAGCCTAGTTTGAATAACTTACTTTTCATTTTGATACTAACCTTTAAAAAAGGTCTAGAACATATGATTAAACATACACTCACTTGTGATTTTTCAGTTGATGGAGATTCACACGGAATCCCAGTGTAAAGTGTAAAGCTATGTGCGTGAACATTTATTTAATTATTTATATCACCTGCAAACACAAATGAAGTCTAAGCAACGCGGGAACATGGCAGCTGAACATTATGCATGATGAATAAAGAGAATACCTCACGTTAAACTGGAAAATGTCTTCAAAGTTTGAAAACGTACAGCTGGATAATTTATAAGAAGTACTGGAATAATGTTACAACTCATAATATTTTCGTTTCATTACATTTCACTGCTAGTTGTTTTAAAGTAGTCACTATTATTTTGGTGGTTACGTTTTATGCAGCTGTATTTATTTTAATATCTTTGCTTTCATTTTCTTCTATCTCATTGCTCATGCATGCTGTATATTTTGAGAAAACAATGGCGTGCAAAGATGTAATTTATTATAATAGTGAATCAGGCAAAGAAATTCTAATCTCTAAAACTCGGATCTTCGCTTCGACCTTTCTCAGTTTTGCGCAGCAGGTACAGTCAAATGCATGTCTTTATTTCATGGCAGTAAGGGCGGTTTTCGTAAGTCGAGTGAGACTAGTCTAGTAGTCGAGTGAGACTAGTCTAGTAGTCGAGTGAGACTAGTCTAGTAGTCGAGTGAGACTAGTCTAGTAGTCGAGTGATCAACCTGTTATGTTCCCAATGCGTGGACACAGGCCTCCTCTCTGTGAGAGGGAGTGGGTCGTAATCTACCACGCGGGCCCAGTGCGGGTTGGTAGATATCACATGTCTTCGAATTTTTGGTTCTAGGACATGCCGGTTTCCTCATGCTTTTTTCTTCACCGTTTTGAGAGCACCACTGGGTGTTGAAATTAGTTATACAAAGTGAAGCGCCTGGCTGGGTTCGAACCCACGACCTACAACCCGTAAACCGGGGCCGTTACCACTGGGCCACCACTGCTCTACGTGCGGTTGAATATTCATATATATATGAGATTCTCTTGCTGTCGTGCCCAAACCAAATTAATTCACAATTTTAGTATTGTGTAAGTTCAAGAGATAATTGAGAAAGTCCACAGTCAAAGAAGATGACTCATCTATTCTACCTCATAAAATATTTATTCGAGTATTCAACTATTCAACTAGCAACTTCTATGTATAGTAAGTCAAACTCATTCCCTACAAGACGCCGGTGAGGACCCAGACCGACCCGTAAAACGTTTTCATAAAAATGCAAATCGTCCGACAACGTATTGCCGGCGACCAAGACGGGAACTTCACGGGAACTTCCTTCATCGAATTAAAATACTTTCTAAAGATAATGTCATTTGCTGGCAGCTTTTTTACGAGGCTTTGACTATGCAGTGACGAAGTTGATACAATGAAATAATGTGACAAAGGTGTTTCTATTCAAGGTGGCGTTTAGAATTTTGAAGTTAGTGGCTTTTTTGTGCTTATTTAACTGTACAGAATATTGTTATAAAACTCATGAAATATAAATAGGTACATTCATTTTTATGTTTCCATTTTTACGGAAAGACCTTTATTACTTGCTTTCTCGGATTTCAGGATGAGTCTGCCAAATTATATAACTGATTATGTTGATAATCAGTAATATAATTTTGCAGACTTCTCTTGAAAGTACTTTACTTATTTTTTTTAACCCCGTGGTCGCATGCCGCTGTACTAACACACAAAGCTATGGTAGCATGCGACCACGGGAAGGTACTTTCTTGTTTCATCCTTTTCAGTAGTCGGGTTTTAGTTTTTATTAAACAAATTTTTTATTTAATTATTTTGGGGCTTATTTCAGTAATATTTATATTTTTAAAACTGTATACAGACTACAAGTAGTCTGTATAAAAAAATATAGTAGCTGATAGTTATTATTAACAGGGATCATGTAGTCACGATTTATTTCCGTCCATGTAATAAGGAATGCTTACAGTCGTAAGTTTCAAGTTATATCCTTATTAAGACAGAGAAAACTTTAATTTGCACTGCTTAATTTTTATCCCCAAATTAAAGTCCACCCAAAAAGTTCTAACCATATTAATCACAAATTTTTCTTTGATCTTTTCCATGAAGCCTAAATCAGAAAATGCTTTCAGACATGCAATGAGCCTCGGGGCTAGGAAAGTAGACCGCATCGTCCTTTTGGCTTTAGCTTGCTCCGCAAACGGTGTTAGTTGGGGCAGCTTTGAGGGAGTCACTAACAAATAGCTACTTTGCTATGACCGCCAGATCTGACAGTAATACATGCATGTCCTGTAGAAGCGGGCTGAAGATAAATTATGCAGTAACGTTTTAAATATTCTATCTTCTTTGCTACGTGTTAGCGAGGTTCTTATTCTGAGACCCATTGCAAACATATTATATAGTTTGTAAAAAATAACCTATTCCATACATTAACGTTAAAATTATTATATACAATATACAATGTAGCTAAATATTTATACTAGGTACTAAATTAAATGACTAACTAGCTAAGTATAGAAATAAATACAAAAAATAATTTTGTTTTTATCTCACCCGCATCGCTGTCATACCGAAACGTGCCCAGAAGACTGGCAGCTAAAACTAAACTAAATAAAACCTTTAATAAAGGTTCTACATAGATATATAACAAAGAAAGTTATTTATCATTTAATATTTTGTACAAAGACAGGGTTTGTATATATGCCTTTACCTATAACTTTCACAGAAAGACGTATTCACTGACTACTTACTGAGTTTAAATAAACATTATTCCAGTTAACGCGTACATAATTACGTCGAATTTTAATATCTAGAAGGAAACACGAGACACCATGTCTTCCACATCTGTTGGCAAATGCTCAAGACTCTTTCCAACCGTGAAAGCGTTTAAAGACTAATTAAAGAAAAGTACAGCCATGTTTTCATCTTAATCTCATCTTGAATTAGCCCAATATTATCATCATCATTCTCTTGTCCTTATCACAATTTATTTAGGGACGGCGCAACACGTCTTTTTCTTCCATACTTCTCTATCAATCGTCATAAATTTAGCCCAATAATCACCACGAATTTTGGACATTGTTGAAAGATTTATAGTGTTTTCATTAAATCAAAGGACCTGCGTCTGTCTATCGCCATCATTTTCGTTAATAAACACAATCTCATCGCCTGAGGCACTTTCCATCCACTTTACCCCAAAATAATATTTACATTACCTCCCTAAGACATATTAAAACGCAATAAAACTTTTATAACACAATCAGAGGGAAGCAATCTCAGGAGCAACACACATAATGCATTTAATTCCGGTAGGTGTTATGTTTGCACTTAATTAAGTTTACGAGTGCGTCTCCTTAAATTGACATCATAAAATCTAAGGAGCCGAGCGACAATACTTTGGTATCATTGCTACGTTATTGCTATACTAAACATCTTTATTATTTTTACTAATTAAACGGCTGGCACGTGTGGTCCTTGGAGATGTGTTTATCTGAGAGGCGTTTTTTGGAAGAAAATGTAAAGAGTTCATTAAAACTCTGATGTGGTTTGATATGTAGTACAAAAATTAGAAGGCAATTAAGACGTATTAACTTTTTACTGACGATCATGCACTCAGGGAAATTAGTTGCGTCTCGAATAGACACACGACGTCATTTTGCGGTATCCTACCCATGGAAAATAATGACAGTTGTGATTGACAGTTTAAGGTGGTAGTCAATTTGATGAGCGATTACATTCCAAGACTTTGAAAAAAAAAACAAATTAGGTAGAAAGTTGAAAATCCAAAAAATGCATATCATTGGGGATTTGGAATTTAGTGCTCCGAGATGCATCTGCTTGAATGAGTTAAAAGTTGTATTGAAAGAACATTTCACATCCACACAAACTAAAATTACTAACGTAAAAAGAATAACCATTTGACCTAGATAGCGGGCTTGCATATTAGGTCAAACTACATACATTATCTTAGGCTAATTTGATTATGTCTTACGGAAAACGGCTTTCGTAGAACAAGTTCGCTCAGGAAAAAAACTATTTCCTCTTAAAATTGGGTTTTGCTATAACTTCTTATAATATTACTTTGTAATTTAAACCGTTATCACATCAGATTTAATTTCAATTTGTCTTCCTCCATTTTGATGAACCTTGGCGTTGTATAAATAATTTATTTACTTACAAATTATTTCACACATTGTAAGCTGGGACCGGTTGGCTTTTGTAATTAACACAGGCCGTAAAGTCTGGAGAGTTTAACAACTCCGTTTTATGCCAGTAATTAACGATTGAATCGTGAGAGAATAGTTTTCATTGTTGTTCCTGCAGTTACATTTTAAGCTATGTTTTAATTATTTTTAATTATAATAGGAATTCACAAGACGCGAGAAGCCCAGGTCGAAGTGACGGTGTTTGGGAGAGGTCTATGACCAGTAGGGAGAGTTTTACAGCTGAAATGACGATGATTATGTCATCATAATCATCAAGTTAATATCCAATATATACATATTTAAAACAATAAACACAATCATGCAAACATAAAATCACGCCCTCCCCCGCCCGCCTCGCCCTTAACATGTGAGTAACTAGTTATTATTAAAAGCCTGTGATGTCTCACTGCAGGGCAAAAGGCTCCCTACTCTCTTTCCACTTCTCTCTGTTCTGCGGTGATATTCTATAAAAAATCTCGCCCTGAAAACTTAGGTGAAGTGAGCTGTCAATCCCTAGCGTTGGGTGGAACGACAGATCACTTCCCCTAAGTTTTGACGGTGAAATTTTTACAGAAGATACAGGATGGTCATACACGCACGCCCGTTGCGTGTATTACACACCCTAAGAATAAGTAAGTCGTAGTACACACCTGACCTTTCTGAAAAATCACCAATAAGGTCACTATTATACATTATGTTCTTCTTGGTTGTCCCCTCCCGGCGTTTCCCCTCACATCTGCCTTGAGTATTAGGTATGTAATTAACTAGGTACTCCACTTATGTAGCTCTCAATCGACTTGACTAATTATGGTCCATAAAACGGTCTTGACGAGAGACGATATAATAATATTTCCCGCGCACCCTGTTGCGGTCAACATAGCTAGCTGTGTAATCTTTACAGCACAAGCCTTTTTTATAGGTACCTCGTAATAATAATACCATATATAGAAAAACTAAGGAGAAGAAAATTTACTGTTGTAATGTAGTTAGTTGAAACAATATCAAATTGGTAATTGTTATTTTAATACAAAATTATTTTCAAACTTATCTTTCGACCCTCTTCTATATCAAGCAATTTATTCTAACAGTAACAAATCACCATATATCCAATATGAAACTGATAATTAAATCAAACTACCGACAAACAAGTTACGAGGGCATAATGAAGGGCGATTGCCTCGTGAGCCCTCCAATGTTTTCTTAGGACAGGCCAAATTATAATAGAGAGTCGCTGGGCCCGCTTTGGTAATAAACTTCCATACATTTTGCTCAATCTCAGTCGTCATTCATTTATTTGCTTAGTATGCTCGTGAAGGGATGTAGTTGGTGATTAGGACAGTTGCATAATATGGAAGCTGCTGAACAGTCTTACTACCTTGAAGCAATTCAGCACTAGTTTGTGGCTGAAGCTGTTGATTTCATACTGGAATGGTTTTTGTATCATCATTATCTTGCCGTCGGGGGTCGGCGCAAAATAGTCGTCATCTCAGTTGAAGATGATATGGCTAGAAAGGTGGTGACTTTTCTAGCCATACGATCGTTCACACAGTCCATCCATCGTTTCTTCGGTCTTGCCTTATAGGGTCGGTACACATCTGACGGAAGATGCGTCGGGCGTCACTTCGATTGCGACTATTTATTCGCTTGACGCACTAACGCATCATCAGTTAAGTGTGAACGGTCAAGTGTTTTTCTATACATTTGTCTGTTCTGGCGTTACGCGACCGATAATACGCGACGCATGTTCCGTCAGATATGAACCTTCCCTTACTCTTATAGCCATCCACATTCATACTCAAAACTTTCCTCACAAGATCGGTTTTTTCTTAATAACTACATACCTAATCACTTGATTCTAAATGAAAAATCTTATTTTATACCTACTTGTGACGATAAGCACTAGTGCTGTGTTCCAATTTCAAAGGTATGTATGTATGTATGTATGGGTGGTGATACACACATGATACCAACTTTATCCTTGTGCTGTGGAATTGGGTGTTCTTTGTGCGAGATGACCTGGACGCGTACAACGAGGGCTGGTTCGAGGTGGCGCGGGAAAAGAGTTCCTAAAAGGATTTGGGGGAGGCCTTTGCCCAGCAGTGAGACACTATAGGCTAACAAAAAAAAAAAAAAAGGTTTGCTGTAGCTGTTGGCTTGTTAGCCATCCATTTTAAGAAGTTTAGAGAAATTCATTAGACCAAATTAAAGAACTAGACCTTTGAAACCTTCTTTCGGCCGTAACAATACATTAAAAACATCTTTACGTAATAACTTCCAAAAACACGATTTAAAATCAATCTAGAAATCAAATCAAACTACAGACGAATCACGTTGCCGAAACAAAATCCGGAATCTTTGTGGACCTCTGTTTTGATAGGACGGCCCATTTAAATCGTAAATGCCGACGCCTACTGTTCAAATGCCGAGCAATTTCTCATTTTTAGCCTATAGCTGTTAACTGTGAAAAGCCTTTATTTTGTCAGCCTGGTAAGTTAGTTTGTCATCCCTAAAATACGGCTTTTATTTTATTCTAGGATTGACAACTAACTTATCTAGCTATGATTAGTTTTTTTTATCAAAGAAAAGTTTTAGATTACTTTGTGAGATGAAAGGTTTGGCCGAGGGAATAAGGTTAATATAAGGATCGTAACTTACACTGATCAAGAGTTTTGTAAGTTAAACCGTGATTACGTCGCGAAACATACATAATCAGCCTATAATGTTCCCTCTGCTGGGACACAGGTCTCTTCTCTTCGAGAGGGAGTAGGCCATAATCCACCACGCGGGCCCATTGCGGGTTGGCCGATGTCACAATTCTTCGAATTTTTGGTTCTAGGACATGCCGGTTTCCTCACAATGTTTTCCTTCGCCGTTTTGAGAGCATTGGTGATGAAATAATTTACACAAAGTGCCTGCTTGGGTTTGAACCCACGACCTACAACTCGTAAGTCGCGGCCATTACCACTGGGCCATCACTGTTGGAAATTAAAAACTGCAAGAAATTGATCACCTCCAAAGCAAGTGTAGGTAGCCCTATCAATAACTCGGAAAAATACTGGAACAAACCCAAAGACGAGCGGCATTAACCCTCGTGAAAGAACGATTTACTACCCCCTCGGGAAAAGAACGTAAACTATAGGGGACGCTTTTAAAATTCATATGTGGGTATACGTGCGTCGTCGCGGGCATAACTCTCGCGGTAAAAAAGAACTAAATAAAAACAAGCGAGGTCTACAGAGGTTGTTGTTCAAGAGTTTTAGACCAAGTTAGAAAATTCTTCACATGAAACTCGGTAAGTTATTTATCAAGTAATCACAAAAATTGCGGGTGAGTACTCTTAAATCCACATAAAACTATGTCCAATTACGAACTGCCTCGCGGGACGGTAACCAGCATCCAAAACTGTGCACGTTGGCAATTTTATAACCATATTTTTTATTTTTCACGAATAAGAGAATCCGAGATAAAATACGACTTTACGTAGAGCCGAGGTGCGGGGACGTGCTGTTATACAAGACAGCCGCTTTATTTATGCCCTCAATATTTTACAAACCATAAAACTTCTTCGCCTTGAAAATAACGAATGTTTTATGTTAATAGGTTTTTTCAGAATTCATACCGGGCCAAGTAAAATTTTAATTGATCCAACTTTCCACGGTGCAATATATTAAATTGCAAAAGAAAACCAATCGACCGTGTTTTATGGAAATCATAAAATCACGCTGATTTGATAGGTTCGAGGTTTTTACGATCTTAATATACTACTGATTTTTTTATGTCCCACTTTATTTTGATTCCATCATTTCTCAAAATTTAAGGTGAGTGTTACAAATCAGAATATAGTAGCTACGTGCACACCGCTTTCATAAGATCGAACCTTACTATATTTTATGTTAGAGCTTAGAGAAGCCTTATTGCTTGCAGTATTTTTCCCTATTACTTGGGGCAAAGATGTTAGTCCTGCATGTCTTTAAAAATAGGATAAAAATAACCAATTATTTTTGAGTGATCACTATAAAAGAACGTTGATACATCAAAAACGTAAGTGACAATCTTGTCTCAGCTTTAAAACTTATTTGTATTCCTGGCGAGTGAAATAAACCTTCAGTGTATGTAGCTTATCATCCCATTCAGGTTGTAGCATCAACAAAGTAAAGGACTCAACTCCCTTTCATTTTTCATTTTAAAACCAGCTCGTTGCCACTGTATGTGACTTCACGACTTAATCGTAAGAGGAAAGAGCTTAGAAATAAGTATGTTTTACTGCTTCAGGGAAACTTAACAAAGATATCGTTTTTCAAAGACTCACAAGTCACAGTATTTCAGTCGGCGACATTTATTTATCGAAGTCTGTGACGTTTAACCGCTCCTTCGCCGGATTATGTCTTCGTATAGTAAGATTAATAGTGAGGTGCTTCATCAAAGAAGAAAAATGCAATATTCCAGCGAGATTGAAAAATCGTTCGCTGTACTTACTAAGCTTGGATTACGTGCAGAGTTCTTGAAAATGTAACAACGGGTCTTGTGCATTGTTAATTTTATAATATTATATAGAAATTAGATTTTTTGTACATAATAAATGTAATACAAACAGACCAGCTAGTCATTACGGGTAGTCAGAAGCCACAAAGCCTGACACCCAGTTTTACCCAAAGGGTGTCTTATTACCTAGTATCTGGGTTGTGGAGGTCAGATAGGCAGTTGCTTCATGTAAAATACTGGCATACAGCTGCATTCGGTTAGACTGGAATCCGACCCCAACGTAGTCGGGAAAAGGCTATGCAGATGATGAAACAGACCAGCTAGTCATCTCAATTGTGACCTATAAACATTCTGTTTTATTTACCTGTCTGTACACAAGTATTATCTTTTATATTCATCAAAGACTGGCATGAAAAAAGCGCCGTCATTTTCCAAACAATGTTCTCAACACGGTAGTACATTCTATGGAAAAATATACGTTTAACATCACGAAAATAAAACTCAATCCCATTATCTCTTCGTTTATATTGTCGTCCGAATATAATGTGTGAATAATGTGGACCTTCCATTCAATAAGCCACCCTTTTTGTCGTGTACCTCTAAAAAGATATCTACCCTTTGGATGTATTAAATTATGGACTATATTTTCTGCCCTCACTTCCGTTCGGCCTCTGCTCTTTTAGTTAAGTAATACGGTGTACCTGAGAGATTTGTTGGACCTTTTCGTCGTGAGGTGATTAAAGGAAAACCGTGTTAGGCAACGGACTTGGAAGCGGGAGAAAAATATGATTTTGTTTGTCGGAGGAAAATAATGTTGTAGATCTTTTATAAGACTTTGCCCGGGATTTTAGTAATATAACGACTGTTTTTTTTTCTTCAAAGTTGGTTTTGTTACATGTTACGTTACTGTTTTTAAATCTATTCTATAATTAATAAACAAAATTGAAGTGTCTTTTTTATACCGAAAATAAAAAAATAAACATTTCACTGCATTGAATGAAAACGTAAAATTTGAAGGAAAACCCAAATTTTAATTAAAGTTAAAAAAAAAACTTAATACAAAACACGGTTATAACTATTGTTATTAGACAATATTAATAAATAAATAATAAAATTCATTTATTTCAGATAACTAATTGATCCATAATTCCATGCAGTCCGATTCAAAATTAAAATAAATTAAATTAGAGATTAAAAAATTACAATAAATTAAATTAAAGATTCAACTAAAATGAAAAATTATAACAAAATTAAAACTAAAATGAAAAACTAAAATAAGATGAAAAATTAAAATAAAATTAAAATACATTCAAATTACTCGCTTAATAAAGGATCTCCATATCGGAGAAGAGATCCTATCAGCTACAGTCTTCTAAATATTGCAGCTGTAAAAATATTAAGAAGATCAGAAATCAGAAGAGTATATCAATTTCAGAGTATCTTTTAAGATAAAATTTTATAACAAATTTCACGAACTAGCGAATCGATTGCAATCGGTTATTAGGCTTGTTAGCACTAATTTGCACAGATTTAAAAAGGAATTTAATCTAAAATACGTTAGCTAAGTTGTCCTGAGATAAAAAAGTCAGAGAGCTTAAGTGTTAACAAAATGGGTTTGAAATCGTAGTTTCCTGGACACAGGCGAAGATGGTCTCGAAGCTCAGCAGCCTTCAACAGAACGGCTGGCGATTTGACAGCCACATGACGTGGAATAAAGTCGTGCAGGTCTTGAAGTACTGCTCGAATACTCTGCAGCTGGGTTGATGAATGCAACACCCTCGACTTGCAAGCCTGTTAGATCACCAGAGAAAAAGGGGAAAGGTTCGTTGAGGGAGAAGAAGGCCGAAAATTAGAAGAAATAAATACCAGATTTGGAGAATTTCATATACCAGTCAGTGTGGTCAACTTATGTTGCGATGGTCAACATCAAGACTTGAGACATCGCACGCTAGCGGGGATCAGTGCATGCTTGTACAATATCAGCAATTTGGAAATAGATTACCAGAATTTTATCAATATTAAAATTATTTCAGATGAAACCAGGTGAAGTAACACAAGAAAATTTTGATCTATCAAAATAAAAATATATTTGCTTGTTATGTCAAAAATACGAATTCCGTTTAAAAAACATTAATAATCAATCATTATTTGAAAAAGTTTTAACCGCAGACTTAACACTGCAGTTTGTAATATATATGTCACGGCTAATGGCCGAAGTGCGGCTACACCTAGCTTTAGACGGCCAAAGTGCGGCTACACCTAGTTTTAGCCGGGTACAACTACGTGTAGCCGGCCACATGCGGTTCGTGTGTACTTCGGGTGACATCGGTTGCATGGTTGCGGTCGGTCGATAGACGACGTAGGATGCAAGAGCGAGCGAAGGGCACCCGGAGGTTAGGTTTGGTTAGGTTACTTTAAACCCTTTACACAGAAATAGGAGCCCCGCGAAGCGGGCTCCGTCGACGTTCCGGCTAATCTTAAGTTTATGTTCACACCCACCTTTAGCCGTAACATATACATATAAACAAACATATACATAGATATTGATATCCATACAAATAAATAAAGTAGAAGTGTCTGTTTGTAATATCAAAGTTACAGCATTTGAAAGTATAGGTATACTTACGTTACTTATTACAAAAAATCTATTTAATTTTTTTTTGTTTTTCTGTCTATTTGTTCCGGATAATCCCCGAAACGGCTGGACCGATTTGTATGGGGATACTTGGAACTCTGGGGAAGAACACAGACTACGTTTTTACCGACACACAAAGCGTCGGGCGGAAGCTAGTTAAACATATGTTTCTATTTCTACATTCACACCATGTACAAGTTATTCAACTATGTATGTTTGAAAATGTACTTGTTTTTACATTTTACAAAAATATATACGCCATAGCTATAAAGTTCGCAAGCTTGATACGTTAGCAATGTACTTCTCAGTTCATTTCCCATAGCAAGGATTTCAGTGGTCGTACGTACTTTGTATGACGGATACAAACGTCCACTTACATTGTAAGTACAAGTGGTAAATGACGGTAAATGTACTGCGAAGTTGAGGTTTATTTGAGTTGCGGTAGCTTTTATGCAGATTTTGAATGTATGTTTCAAAATGGAGTAACGTTTCTATCTATTCAGTATACTGTAGTAACCGTTGGCTAGTAATAGTGTTTGCAGTGCTGAAAATACACCACAATTAATGTACAGACGCCAGCACACCAAGCTACCCGAAACTGTCAAAATTTCCCAATCAACTTTGAACCTTATGCTTCAGGGATAAAGTTGAAAATCTATTATAGAAATATGACAGATTGTAGTAGCTTGATGTGCTTGGCGTCTGTACGTTATTAATGTTGCTTTTAATTATTTTCTTTGTAAAGTGCAATTTCATGGGTTGTCTTCATTGATGGTTCGCTTATAAAATGTATTAGCAGCAAGCACTAAAAAAAATGTGTGTTGTCGTATAGTATAGCTGATCCGGCGAACTTCGTACCGCCTCAGAATTAAATAATGTGACAAAGTTCAATAAACACGTGGCGCCATCTATTATTATAATAACGTTATTGTTGTTTTCCTCGGGAACAAAACTTTTTCGGAATGAAAGGTAACCTACATAGACACGTAAACGGACATCCGTTTCTGTATACCCAACAGCGTATGTACAAAATTTCAGGATGATAGGTTCAGTGGCTTAGGCGTGAAAAGGTAACAAACACTTAGACTTTCGAATTTATAATATTAAAAAAGTTAGGATTATGATACTTAGAATTATAAGTTAGGAAGTTAGGATAGTATAGTATTTTTAGCACTGCAGCTCCAGTTTCGGAATAATTATAGGTACCTATCTATAAGTCAATTTAAATTCATAATCTACTATATTTAACTACGGTACCTAATAAGTTTTTGTCTTCAGAGAATTTGAAAATTAGCTTTAGGTTTACGAACTTTTCTAAAACTAGCTTCTTTGATCTAAACTTATTACAAAAAAAAAAAAATTATCTACATTGGTAGACTAGACGCTGTCTTTGTCTAAAGTTTTAGATGGCTATATTAATTTATATATCTTTAAACATAAAATTAAGTTTTTCACAAAGACGACTGTAACTTTCTTATTATGCTTTTTACGACTTGCCCTTTGGGTTGAAATAAAATTAATTATTTTCTTTGTTAGGTGGACTAGCATCTAGGTATAACTTTTTATTTTCTTTCAGTTTTTATGATCTTGTGACGTAATTATTACATAACTAGCTTCTGCCCGCGACTTCGTTCGCGTGGAGGTCGTAAGACACCACAATATGCTGCACAATTTATAAAATTTCCTGTTTGTAATTTTGATCTCGGCAGTCATGAAGAGAGTCAGGACTGGTGAGCGAGAGCAAGTGACGTACAGTTGTCCGTGTGAGAAGCAGCTCGTTCTGAGGTCGATACCCGCAGCCTTCAGTTGAACCTAATTTCCCATTGCTTGTGAAGTTTTTCGTTTTACAATAACATAACAGTATATTGTAAACACACGGGATTTCTCACATAGATAATAATTTTATGATCGCATTCTATTAACAAGATTATCTCACAATGGTATCTTTGAACTTGGATCTTATCTAGTAGTTATGCATAACTTTCATACACATAGATTTATATTTTGTAATGTTGATCGTTAAAATATACCTATCTTCAGAAACAGTAAAGTTATAGGATACAAGCTGGCTGTGTACCTATTTTTACATGGAGCGTCTATGTGACCTCCACAACCCAGTTACTTGGCAATACGATACCTCTAAGACTGGTTGTCAGACTTTCGGGCTTCTGACTACCCGTAACGTCTGTCAAAGATCCACGAATGACAGCCGGGACCAACGGCTTAACGTGCTTTCCGGGGCACAGAGGGGTCTCGGTATGTAAAGATGATCACCCATCCACAGACAAATCGTGGCAAACGTAGCTTAAACTGATCGATCGACCTGTGCAGCTGTTATTATTTAGCCAATTTAGCCACGGGCCTCAGTGTGCCTATTATACAGGTATAGATTGAAATTCGGAAACATATTAAAATTATCCAAAAAGCTTTAAAATGACCAAAACAGTATTCCTCAGAAGCAATACCACTTAGGTACTTTAACAACCTCTAGTTATTTTAATGCCCATGTTTTCCAATAGGGCAACTTTAACTGCCGAACTATAAAGATAGGAAATCGTTTAAAGTTTTTTCAATATTTTACGAAAGTTTGAAAAACTCCGGTGTCCGATACTGAACGTGTTGCAGTAAGAAAACTAGGTGATGCTGTGGAAACTTTTCGATTAGCATAGGGAGATAAAAAGGGAAGTACGATTGTTTGAATGTTTCCCATCTTGATAGTAGTAGTTAGGTACCCTTGTGTCGGTGAAGATTTTGGTGGAAATATTGTAGGAGTTTTGTTTAGGATGGAATTATGCTTGTTGTGTTAAATTTGATTTAAGGGAAAAATGAGTAAAACAAATAATTCTTTCAAAAATTACACAATAAATGTAAATAAAAGTAAAGTTTAAATTACATTAGGTGTTTTATCATAAAACTGCCTTTACGCTCTGTTATCGAATTCTGGATATTAGTTAGTTTAGTTCTTATAAAAATTAAGGTCGACAAACTAAAACCTATTTATCAGTGCCTGTATTCATGTCAATCAACTCAGGATTAAGATTCTCTCAGGCTGCGCCCAGCGTCTTGTTCTCCGCCTAATAATCACCGCTGTAATCATCTAGGCCATAGGTAAGGCCGCGTCCTAAATGAAAGCGACCGTCGCGTTCATATGTCACTTTTTGATCAGCAACCCGATTACGTGCT
This sequence comes from Hydraecia micacea, assembly GCA_914767645.1. NCBI lineage: Eukaryota > Metazoa > Arthropoda > Insecta > Lepidoptera > Noctuidae > Hydraecia > Hydraecia micacea. The sequence goes on along the minus strand of OU611783.1, from coordinate 11,017,793 downwards.
CGAACCGACAGAGGATGCCTTCCAGTTTTCCAAACAAAAAGTGACATATGAACGCGATGATCGCATATTCGCGCGACGATCGCTTTCATTTAGGACACGGTTCTTATTTATTTATACATATGTCGTGGCCAGATCTTAGAATTGATCATTTCATGAAGTGTTCGGCTATTTCTTGAAATGGTTGTATTTCATGAAATAGAACTTCGACCGCTGGTTACATCATGATGTGGTCTGGTCAGATCATTGAATACTCAACGTTTGACGATATGAACAATTAAACGCACGACTACTTCATAATGTGGCCAAACATTAGTGATCATATCGTAAAATAATTAGATTATCCGCCGGTAGAGGCGTTGATGTCGGTTCCCTATCAATCAATCAATCAATCAATCAGTTTATTTGTGAAACATAGGTGTATACATAGGTGTTTACATAAATAGGGCATGCGCTATGTTTTGTCATAATTAAGACATACAAATTTATAAGGGACCCATTAGGAGTCATTACATTATGTCATAAAAATAAAAATAAAAAAGGAAAAAAAGAAAAAAAAATGCATTATTCTAATATTTGGTCGTTCAAAAATTCGTCTACATTATAATAACATTTGTCAATTAATAATTTGATAAGAGCTTTTTTAAATTTATACAATGTCAAGTTTTTTATGTCATTAGGAATTTTATTAAACACTTTAGGTGCCACACCAAAAAAACTTTTTCGCATCAATGCGGTCTTACATTTTTGATTACATAGTTTATTCACGTATTGGGCACGCAATGGAGTTTTTTTAGTGGAAGATATTTTTGTAAACAGTTGTGTGTTTCTTTTCACAAACAATGCAGTTTCCAATATGTATAATGCTGGAAGGGTAAGTATTTTTAAGGACTTAAAATAGGGTCTACAGCTATCCGTTGTTTTTATATTACACATTGCTCTGACACATCTTTTTTGCATCCTAAATACAAGCTCACGGTCAGTCGACTGCCCCCAAAAAATTACGCCATATCGCAGCACAGAAGCTACAAGTCCATGGTATGCCACCAGTAACGTATCTTTATTCACCTTTTTTGATAACTGAAAGAGTGCATAAGCAGATTTACTCAGACGTTTACAGAGTTCTTCTATCATGGGTTTCCAAGTAAGCTTACTGTCGATGGTTATACCTAAAAACTTAGCATTATTAACTTCTTCTATTTTATGGTTATTATAAGTTAGATCAATATTTGGATGTGGTTGCCGCTGATGAAAGTGCATCACCTTAGTTTTATTTAAATTAATTTTGAGATTATTATTATTCATCCAACTGATGATATTGAGAAGGCATTCATTAATATCATTTTGATAAGTTGTAACATTATTACATTTTATAACAGCTGTGCTATCATCGGCGAATAGGATAATTTTGTGTCGTATTATTTTTGGCAGATCATTTATATATATCAGAAATAATAACGGCCCTAGTACGCTACCTTGGGGCACGCCAAATCTTACGTGTCTTGGTTTTGATCTATATATGATCTGCGTTTTATTCTTATGACATATTCTAGATATTTCCGTGTATTGATATCTGTCACTAAGGTATGATTCAATAAGTTTCAGAACATTGCCCCTTATGCCATATCCATGTAGTTTTTGCAGTAATATCTTGTGATCTACATAATCAAATGCCTTGGTCATATCAGTAAAGATTGCACATACTGGATTAATTTTATCTACTGATGTTATAAGATGTTGTAATAAATCGTATAGTGCCATATTAATAGTATGATTTTTACGAAATCCTTTTTGTTCCTTGCAGAATAGGTTGAACTTTTCAAAGTACGTATAAATTGAATTATAAATTACTTTTTCAAATATTTTTGAAAGTACTGGGAGTTTTGCTATCGGCCTATAGTTTTTTACATCTGTTTTGTCGTTTCTTTTAAATAGAGGTTTAATTATGGCTTTTTTTAGACTTTTCGGAAATACGCCATCAGTGATGCATAAATTAATGATGTGTGCGAGAGGTGGCGCTATAATTTCTTTAACATATTTAACAACTTTTGTAGATACACCATCATAACCAATTGTGTTCGTATTTTTTAGATTGTCAATTATTTTAATAATGTCAGTCGTCAAAAACAGGTAACATAAATAGGGATTGTGCTGTCAGATTTTCAATATTATTTTGATTAGTCCAATTCATGTCATTTTGTTTATTATTTTCGATTTCGTCAACAAAATAGTTATTGAATTCATTAGATATGTCAATAGGATTCGTTATAGAAAGTTGATCTTTTTGTATGGCATTTATTGTATCATGTGGCAAACTTGATTTAGATTTATTTATTATTTTCCAAACTGCTTTCGATCTATTTTGAGAGTTCTGTATAAAATGGTTATTTTGCGACTTCTGGGTTAAACGCATTATTTTTTTAAATAATACAGTATATTTTTTAAAAGTTTGTTTATTACTTAAGTCAGGATTGCACCTATCCATTTGCATAAAATTTTAAGACCTAATATAACTTGGCATACTTTTGTTTTACCTAATTTTATTTTCGCATAACAGCTTACCCATAATTTCTCTAATCATAATAATGATTACGCATAATATTCTAAAGCATAAATTTAGCATGCTCGTTTTATTTCTAACGACGCCGTCAGGTCGACGGAGCCCTGCTGCGCGTGGCTCCTTTTTCTGTCTGCAGGGTTTAAAGGAACCTAACCAAACCGAACCTTGGGGTGCCCCTGACGTCGTTTAGTATTATGCGAACCCTAAATTCATGATATCGCCAAACGTCGAATGATATAACATTAAACGTTGAAAAAAAATTGACCATATCGTTTAAAAGTCAAATTTTTAAACGATAAATGGTCAATTTTAACTGGCCATTTCATGATACACAACCATTTCATGAAATGACCGAACACTTCATGAAATTATCAATTCTAAGATCTGGCCACTTTATTATACACCAGAAAAAAACCTGGAACCTTGTTCTTTTTGGTTAGAACGTGGGGTTATGCGTGTGATTTAGAGAAAATTTTAATTTACCAACCCGAATAATACATTTGGTCAAGGCAATGGGCCAGAATCCCGTCACATCTAATATATCATCATTTTTGACTCAACACTATATTTCTCGAAACATTTTTGGCACGATTTCTAAACATTTTGTATGCAATGTGGAATTTAATATATAATTTTGTCAGCACCGGTTGAGAACAAAGTTTCATTTGAAACTTTATATGCAACGCTTGGCGTTGTTTAAACTTTGTTACTGAAATATGTAAGCTTCTGTGATAACTACACACATCAAAAGTGTCTAGGGATCAACATATATTTTTGCAATAACTTTTCTCCTGATTGATATTAATTAAAATTTTCTTTAAGGATTCATCAAATAAAGTGTTTTCGTTTGTCACAGTAACGATAAACCAAGTCACCTTTGCATTAATAAAGAAATTTGCCATTTTCCTAATAAAGGGATTTTTGACATTTGAACCACTAACACAAAAGTTCGAAAAAAAGACTGAAATAACAGTTTTCTTTAAAATTTTATTGGGTAACTTAAACAATTAATAATCCGTGTTTCTACCGCGAACACTAACAACACAAGAACATCGGTTTGGCATACTCAAAATGAGTTCATCCAAATCACGCTGTGGAATGGCAGCCCATGTTCGTTGCAACAACAAAAAAAGGTCTTCTTGCGACTGGATACCCTCCATATTCGGCAGAGCTCTTCTCTGTAGCATATCCCATGCATGCTCAATCGGGTTCAAGTCTGGCGACTGAGCAGGCCAGGGCAGGACATTGATGTTAGCTGCGGCGAGAGTCTGTCTTACAACTCTTGCGGTGTGCGGTCGTGCATTATCATGCATTAACTGAAATAAGGGACCGATTTGCACTTGTAGAGGAACGATGACGTCTGATACAATCGTCTCAGCATAAATTTGAGCGTTGAGGTTGCCTCTGATCCAAATCAACTCAGTTCTTCCGCCGATCCAAATACCCGCCCATACCATGATGGTTCCACCACTATAAGGATGGACTTCCTGGCAGGATTTTAATCGCTGTTGGCGTCCAGGGGTTCTCCAGTGTCGTATACGTCTTGTATCCGGTCTCATACCAAAACGAGACTCATCAGAAAAGCACACGAAACGCCATTGTTCTTCTGCCCAATTTCTGTGTTCAAGAGCCCATTGATATCGAATCCTACGATTGTGCATTGCTATAGGTGGTACCCGTAGCGGTCTTCGGGAATGAAGGTTCACTTCATGCAAGCGGTTTCTGACTGTTTGGTCGCTAATTAAGTTCCCTGAAGAGTGATGAAGCCTCACGGCTAACATCATGGCGGTTATTGTTGGAGCTCTTCGAGTTAAGATTTGAATGTATCGGTCTTGTCTCCGTGTGGTGCAGCGATACCGTCCTCCATGGCGCTCAGCCACGGTACCAGTGCTTCGGTAACGTGTCCAAAGTCGACTGATAACACTCTGACTTGTATTCAGAGCTAAAGCCACAGTACGTTGCCGGGAACCAGCTTCTATCATTCCCACGGCTCTGAGCATTTCTTCCCTGCTTAAATGACGTCGCCGCTCCATAATAACGTTGGTTTTAATCAGTAGTAGGGAAACAGTAGCACTAATAATGTCTTCAATGCGTTGTATGTTTTTATAGGGAAAATATTGACAGCTGATTTTCATCTTTTACTCGAATTTGATTCACAGTTCCTGATTCAAATTATGAAATGCACCAAAAAGGATCCATATAAATTTATAAAATCATAAATTTATTACAAAGCCACATCTCAATCTCAAGAAATCCGCATAAAAATGCTTGATCCCTAGACACTTTCGATGTGTGTACTTTAAATAAATAATTTGCTACAAACTTTTTGGTCAATTATAACTGAGTACCTATTATTATTTTTTTAGTATGTAGTATAATATGCCTATTATCATGATGAGAATAACCCGGATCGCATACTGATGTTAACAAACAATAGCAAAACGCTTATCATTATCATCTGCCTAGCCTTTTCCCAACTAAGTTAGGGTCGGCTTCCAGTCTAGCCGGGTTGCAAAACGCTTATGCCAATAAAATATGAATTTGTTATTACTTCTTTATTATATGGCAATACTATAAAACTTGCAGCATTCAAGAACGTCGGCAATACGGCAAAACAAATTGGGTCGCCAAGAATATCGACCAAGCAATAGATGCCGGACCCAAAATCATAAAACGATTTTCTATTTCGGAATCAATCTTTGTTTTACTGTGAATCCAATTTGTTGTACACTTGCAAGGGACCTTTTTAATCAGGATTCCTTCGTTGCCTTAGTTTACATTAACGGTACGCTTCGATGGCATTTTACTAAAAATATTTTTATGCTGTAATTTTGGATTTTGTAACATTGTTACGTAACATTGAAGCTACTTTAAAATCTTGAAAGATTAAGTCCTTCAGAATGTATTTCGGCTATGGCGGCCAATCTCCACGGAGACTAGCCTTCGGCGCGGGAGATGTTACAGTGCACGTGTGTGCGCGCAGACACAGGTGCGGAGTGCACCTCCTGCTCTTCCCTCACTCTCATAGTCCGATGGGACGGCGCGGCAATTCGACACGACCGGGGAGAGATCAGGCGCAAGACCAACACCAGAAAGAAAGCCGGATTGAAAGTTCGTTGAATGGAGACATGATTTTCATTATGGAATAATCTGGCAACATAAATAATTTTGTGAATATTCATGGTTCTATGAATGTTGACTTATTTACATGACGTGACATTTCGGAATTATCATGAAGGTTTACAAATATAATTGTCGGAAAAGTTACTCAAATTAATTCAGGGGGAAACAGAAATTATGAGCCTTATTCATACTTCTGGGTACTGACATTAACTAAATAATCACAGTAGGTAAAAATAATTACGAGTATACCACTACCTACTATAAAAGAAATAAGGTCCTTCAAACTACAGTACGGTGTCATTGAGGTATCCTACTGTGTGTTAACTTGATTTCTCCGTTTTCCTTGGCTCAAAGCGTCGGAATTGAGTTTTTGGCGCCCAACCTCTTTGCTTATAAGACCTTCATAGCATGCCATAATAAATACAGATACATTTGGGAGATGAGGGCTAGAACTGGAGCATGTACCGAACAAATTGCTAGGGATTTAACACGCACCATAAAGTTATTATCGCCCCGTGCGATACAAGAAAATATTGTGATAAGATATTTTATATATTTTTTTCCTTCGAGCTTAAGAACAACAGGTTATGTTTAGGTGTTGAACGTGTGCTCGCTTATTATTTTATACTGCTTTAAATATTACTTTCATAAAATAAAAAAATCTAGATTTTCGTATGAAATTATATGTATAAAATACCTATAAAATTCATAAATATTGGGAATATAAAATAATACTACAGATTTTAGGATTAGGTACAGAAATTAAGTCGTGGACTACAATAATATTTATGTGTAAGACTAGTTTAAGCTAACTGGTCTCTGGAAACGGGCCAGAAGTGGAATAAGAAGATTAGGACTGAAGTTGCGTTTTTTCATTTCTCTATATAAATGTTAGATTAGATTTTTTGTTTATTTATTTTATTGGTTCACCATCAATTGTTTACACTGGTTTTATGCTGAAGCTAAAATACAAAAATGTAAGTATATGCGAGAGTGCATCAATCACGAACAGGAAAACTTCGCATACATATAGAAGCTTTACAAAAAACTAGTTTTACATTACTTATCTATAAGTCTAAATATACCCACGGCTGTAAGGACTCCATAGCGAATTGAAAGCTGCTATACCTCAAAAACGCAGGGTTGGTTCAATCAACGAAATACTAGCTTTTAGCTAAATGAAGATAGCGATAGTTAGATAAGAGTATCAGATGAACAATGGTGGCAGAACATCACATACCAAAAATATTGATGCATTTAAATAACGCTTGCAATCCAATCTATATCTATATTATTATATAAAATTTAAAGTCCTGACTGACTCATATATCAACGCACACCCGAAACCGCTGGTCCTAGAGACATGAAATTTGGAGGGTGTGTTATTTGTGAATAGTAAGTATCCGCTAAGAAAGGGTTTTTCGAAATTTCACCCCTAAGAGGGTGAATGGGGGGAGGGTGAAATTTAACGCGGATGAAGTCGCAGGCAGAAGCTAGTCAACAAATATGTTAGCAAGGAGTAAAGTCAGGTGTATTTTCAACAAAACAGCCAGGATGACTTAATACGGAGCAACGAATCATCGTAAATATCGTACCGTCACAAATGTCGATACAAGTACCGAACAAAAAGTTTTCCGAACGAAACAGATAGGAACATTCGTCGGAATTGCCAATACGAAGCCGAAGCGAGTCCCGGATAGTTCTCAAAAAGGAATTCGCCCGGGAGAAAAATTAGATTTGCGAAACAGAAACGTGTCCGAACTGAGATGTAAGGTTAGTTAAGAATTATCTAGTGTTGACGGCACCGGAAATGACGACGTAAAAGGTTTACGATTGATTAGAGGATTTAGAGGGGGGATGATTGGATTTTTGTTTGTTGCTTTTGCCTTAACGTGTGTTCGAAGGTTTATAGAAATGTGTTATGCTCGTGAACGACAGCAGGAATAATGCGGCGCTGCCAACCTGAAGAAGGGAGTGTGGTTTAAAATATTAAGTACTTTCTTTTACCTTTTAGCTTTTTAGGAAAAAAAATAGCATTGGTGGTCAGAAGTAGTTACCTACTTACTAGGTCTATGTAGACGGAGACAGACATAAAATTACCTGGCTATAATTATAATGAACTGAACTGAACTGTAATCATATTCTTTTTTGTACATATTACATAAGTACAAAGAAGGTTGGTTTCACGAAGTAGAAAATAATAATTGTCATCATCCAGTAAACTGATTACTAACTTTTTTTTCAAAGAAAATATTATCTTCGCCATTAACCCCACCTCTAGCCCTGAGCTAAACAAAATAACGACAGTAATTAATAAAGTTGTAACAACCAATTTTTATTTTTAATAAAAAAAATAAAACTTATACTTTACGGGGTCGAAGTTTAAATCACAAATTATTCCTGAGGGCAATGTAAATTCACTTTTTGAAGTAGTATAATGGAAATTTCGAGCAACCACTTGGAAAGTCTTTTGATCTTGGAGTTTTACTGAAACATTTGGTGAAAGGCTAGAGCACCATAATAGCGAACTTTCGTAACTGTCGGTTTAAGTTTTAATACAGGTAGGGCTGAATATGAATATGGTGGAGTAGATAATTTTCTGTTTAAGTACCTATTTTCATGGATGAAAGGTATTTTTATTGCTGAAACTGTTCAGCATAAATTGAAAACCAAAATTACAAAAATGTTTTAAATCGTCCTAATAACATTACCATCAAGGATTATAACCACCGTTCTAGTTTTCCACGTCACGGAAAAGTTCATAATATTTAGTTCCCAAAATATTCCCTAACGTCCGTAGTAAGACGTTTGAATGACCAACGAATGCTTAAACCAACGAAAAAAGTCACTACATTCAAATTAAAAGCCTTGTCCAACATTCTAAAGGGTCTGACTTACTAAAAAACATTCTTCGAGTCTGATTGTCGAAAAAAAATACGGATTCCATCAAAAGGAGTTGCATTCGTAAAGTGCTAGCTAGGAATACGCGGTTGCAGTGGTCTGAATTTTCCCCAACTCTGAATGGGTATTCACTAAATGCAAGCTCTTTCTTTACCTTTTATAACTTGGAAAGACGCGAAGCTCATTCCTTCTAAGATTCCCGCTTTTTTCTCATAATGCAATCATTAATATTTTTCGGTTCTGTTAATTTTTTGACGTTGGCTGTGTTGTTTTTAAAAGGTTTTTGGGAAGAGAAGTCTGAAAGCCTAGTTGTTCAAGTAAAATTAAAAAGGCTTTGCAGTTGCACTACACATACACTCGCATCCAGGGTTGGAATTGGTAGATTTCTAAACTGTACAAATATTGGTCTTCACGTTAGAATATAATTCATCACTTGCTTCATTCGAAGTACTGAACTATCAGTAAATTAATAAATTTTAATTACTGGATTTATTTATTAGAAAGATAATCAATTTTTACTATATTTAACACAACTATGTACTAAATTGAATGACTAACTAACTGTACAAATACACACATCAAAAGTGTCTAGGGATCAACATATATTTTTGCAATAACTTTTCTCCTGATTGATATTAATTAAAATTTTCTTTAAGGATTCATCAAATAAAGTGTTTTCGTTTGTCACAGTAACGATAAACCAAGTCACCTTTGCATTAATAAAGAAATTTGCCATTTTCCTAATAAAGGGATTTTTGACATTTGAACCACTAACACAAAAGTTCGAAAAAAAGACTGAAATAACAGTTTTCTTTAAAATTTTATTGGGTAACTTAAACAATTAATAATCCGTGTTTCTACCGCGAACACTAACAACACAAGAACATCGGTTTGGCATACTCAAAATGAGTTCATCCAAATCACGCTGTGGAATGGCAGCCCATGTTCGTTGCAACAACAAAAAAAGGTCTTCTTGCGACTGGATACCCTCCATATTCGGCAGAGCTCTTCTCTGTAGCATATCCCATGCATGCTCAATCGGGTTCAAGTCTGGCGACTGAGCAGGCCAGGGCAGGACATTGATGTTAGCTGCGGCGAGAGTCTGTCTTACAACTCTTGCGGTGTGCGGTCGTGCATTATCATGCATTAACTGAAATAAGGGACCGATTTGCACTTGTAGAGGAACGATGACGTCTGATACAATCGTCTCAGCATAAATTTGAGCGTTGAGGTTGCCTCTGATCCAAATCAACTCAGTTCTTCCGCCGATCCAAATACCCGCCCATACCATGATGGTTCCACCACTATAAGGATGGACTTCCTGGCAGGATTTTAATCGCTGTTGGCGTCCAGGGGTTCTCCAGTGTCGTATACGTCTTGTATCCGGTCTCATACCAAAACGAGACTCATCAGAAAAGCACACGAAACGCCATTGTTCTTCTGCCCAATTTCTGTGTTCAAGAGCCCATTGATATCGAATCCTACGATTGTGCATTGCTATAGGCGGTACCCGTAGCGGTCTTCGGGAATGAAGGTTCACTTCATGCAAGCGGTTTCTGACTGTTTGGTCGCTAATTAAGTTCCCGGAAGAGTGATGAAGCCTCACGGCTAACATCATGGCGGTTATTGTTGGAGCTCTTCGAGTTAAGATTTGAATGTATCGGTCTTGTCTCCGTGTGGTGCAGCGATACCGTCCTCCATGGCGCTCAGCCACGGTACCAGTGCTTCGGTAACGTGTCCAAAGTCGACTGATAACACTCTGACTTGTATTCAGAGCTAAAGCCACAGTACGTTGCCGGGAACCAGCTTCTATCATTCCCACGGCTCTGAGCATTTCTTCCCTGCTTAAATGACGTCGCCGCTCCATAATAACGTTGGTTTTAATCAGTAGTAGGGAAACAGTAGCACTAATAATGTCTTCAATGCGTTGTATGTTTTTATAGGGAAAATATTGACAGCTGATTTTCATCTTTTACTCGAATTTGATTCACAGTTCCTGATTCAAATTATGAAATGCACCAAAAAGGATCCATATAAATTTATAAAATCATAAATTTATTACAAAGCCACATCTCAATCTCAAGAAATCCGCATAAAAATGCTTGATCCCTAGACACTTTGATGTGTGTAAATACAAAAAACAAAAGGACACTTAGCGAAGTACTCGTCTGCATCGAATGGCAGAATTGCCAAGTTGCTCAAATAAAAACAAAATTCAGTTTGGATCTTAGGAAATAAAGATTTGATGGAAAATAAAATATGTAGGTATATGAAGCATAAAATAAGGTGATTTTGTTATAATAATTTTGTAAGATTTAAAGGAAGCGAATATGGAAAAAAATAATTTAAGAACCATCTAAACAGGAGAATCACAGTTCTTTTTCATGAAATTCAGGAAGGTACTTACCAATAACAACATAAAAGACCAAGAGAACTGAATAACAGAACATACGTGCACGCATAAAAATAAGATATTTCATTCCATACACAAATGCAATAAAGAAAAACAACTTTTTTCTTAACAATTGTAAGGAGGGGAGTTCGGAATGTGTACTTATATTCCCCCACCTCGATTCGTACAGTTTGAAACGGAGAGCTGGGAAAAGCACAATAAAGTATTGATTGGTCCATTTACAGATCCTCTCTCTATTAAACTTTTACAATAAAAGAGGGAATGGTTTGTAAACTTGCCTTTATGGGGGCTTCAGAGTACCTCCGCGACACCAGCGGTTGCTACAGCGTTTTGTGTTGAATGAGTTGGTTGAGTGGTAACCACTAGGAGTTATGTTGTTTTAATAGTTTCATGCTGGAAAAAGCTGTTTTTAATGGAAACATAATGAACATTGATTTTATTATGTTTTTCACAAACGTAAAGCACTACATCGTAACTAAAATCGCCAGTATGGATTAAAAATCTGAAGATGCACTCGCTCATTTATACAGATTGATTGAGAGAAAAATTCTCTCAGGAAAACATGAAAACAAACGTTTAAAATATTCCAAGTTGTTGTGACATCTTTGAGTCTGAGTGGGCTAATTCGATTGTTTTATTTCAAGAAACATTTCTATTCAAACTTTTCGATACCCGAAAAATATTGTTATACAACGTATATTTTCAAAAATGTTTGTACACCAGCCTTATTAATACTTAACTCATATTTTACTGGTCAAAACAAAACACCAAAGGTGCCAGGCTCTCAGAAAGTTGAAGTAGAACACGCGTCGCAATAATAATTTATATCTCCTCCCCGTCTTTATGATGAGCACGACAAATGGAAAGTGAGCTGTGGGGCCGAGATAAAGAAATTATACCAGTGTATACAGACGTGTTTTATTACCACGCCTTATAACTGTCGCGTATAGGTATTAAGGAGGTATTTGCAGGCGTGCCGTTAAGCTATATATTAGATTGACGAGATATGTACCCTGTTTGATTAAATTAACTCATTTATTCATTGTCTTCGTCACTTTCTCCCAATTTTCGTTAAAGGTTTTTTTCCACGGGTTTTTCAAACCATCTTCTTATCATCTCCGACCTTAGCTTTTAGTCTGAAACTCCGAATCGTAAAGACGCCTACAAAATTCTTGATTACGCAGCAAAAGGCTGAAGTGAAAATACTTTTAGCACTTTGACTACAACTCCCATAAACTTCCCGAGACAATCAGCCTTAAAAAATCGCAAGTAATTAAACAAAAAAAGAGGAGAACGTAGGAACTAAATTAATTTGCATTGTATCGCATCCGAGACTTGGGCCAGTGTCGCTTAGTTAACTTCATTATAGTTTCCTCTCGCAGTTGGGGCTTCGAGAATGTTCTTAACTAAACTATTACGGCCATTGCCTGAACGCATCCGGAATGGTTGCCAGCTAAAAAGTAGTTTTTATCTTTATTTACTTCGTGCTGTTAAAGAGATTTTTTTTATAAAATTACCCGTTTATGGGGTCCTACTTAATGTGCACTTTTATAATTTCTTACTATATTATCGTGGAAGTCCACGGCCGGGGCGTAACATGTATGAAAATCGGTGCAAGTTATAACGTGATCCGATGTTTTAACATCAACGGCAAAAACAAAGACCTCGACGACCGTGACGTGCAGAATGATAAAAGTCCCCATTCGGGACTCTCACAACTTCACTGCAACTTATACAAGGCTTGGTTCTATATAAAAAAACGCGTGTTTTCAAACCCCTACATATTTGAAATATTGTATGATCTATGACAAAAAAAAGCAAAAGAAACACTCTTTTTTGGTTAGATCTCCCGTCATGGTTGACACTGAATTTGTACCAAGTAATTCTTTGGCGAAATGTTAAAAGCTAAACATTTAATAAATCTTCCAACACTAATCAGCAAAATACGTTCAACATGGAAAATAACCTATTGTAATGTTAATAGGGATCCGCTTAAAGAAAATGACATCATTATTTACTGGCGCCTCGCCAACAGATTCACATACGAAGAATTAGCTTCTGGATAAATTTCCACAAGATCGGAAATCGTTTTACATTTTGTCCAATAAAATATTTTGTATCTCAAACGATTTTTCCGGTATTTTTAGAGATGCAAGTGGTTCGATGGGCTTTCATTGGCTCTTTGAGAGTCTTGACTATTGAAGTACCTTCACGTCACCACTTGATGGCGACTTTGAAGAAAAACTGTGGAGTAAACATATTTTTCTTGGAAAAACTGTTACTTCCTAATATTTTTATGAATATTTCATTGTTTTTATAACCTTTGAGGGTATTAGAAGTTTCTCGGTAATAGTAACCAAAAATATACAGGTGTGTATGTGTAGAGTACATATTTTCGCGAAACTCGATTTTGAGCTGTACTTTTAAGTAAAGCCCAGCTCTATAGACTTTATTGTAAATTAGAAGGCCGCGACACCAGTACAGCTAGATTTAAAACATTAAAAAGTCTAAATGTAAATAAAATATGTGTAAATAAATAAATAAAGAAGGAACAGTACCATTAAATTTTCGAAATTGCTGAATCCATAACAGAATTCTTGAGGTAATATGAGAAAGAGACGTTTAGTGGAAAAGTTCTTAGATTAAAAATTCCATGCTCCAGTAATACCACTAACGCATAGAGAATTTATAATGTACAAGATCTGAACATGAAACTTTCTGGAATTAAGATAGAAGTTGGGAACGTAGGAGAGAAAAAACCTTTAAAAAACTTGACTTTACAGAAACATTATAAAATAATATGAGTACCTAGGTAGAGTTTGCACCACGACTTTGCATACTTTTAACAATTTCTTTTGTGTCCGTTCGTACTCCTTTAAAGTAATTGTGAAGGTACCTACAAAAATTATATTAACTAAGAATTAAGAAGTAAATGTTATAAAAATATGATGGAATTATATCATTATATATACTGTATTAACTTCGTTGCGAAAAACAAATATAAAACAAGCGATAACACCACCCATTGTGTCATCCTATAGATAAAGTAAAAGTTTTAACATTTACCAATATCGGTAATTCGTATAGTGTAAATAATAATGAATAGGTATTCTATTTTCTTCTTTTCTATAAAATATAAAGATTCAAAACTAAATTCAATTCATTTTTCTCTTCCAAGTTTTTCACAGAACATCATCCATATTCTGCCCAATTCAACCCGTCGAACGCGACCGGACATTTGCGAATGACCATTCAACATACATATCAATGTGATCGCTCACATTATTATTTCGTCGCCCATCGGTGTGTTTCCGAGGCCGTCACGCTAACTTTTTCACCCGTCATTTCGGACCCTCCTCAATCCACGTTGCGCAAATTGAATGTGATCCCTAACAGGTTCACTCGATCGTTTGTCTCTGCATTGACGGGTTGTTTTATGTTTTTTATTATCTCGTTTTTATTTGTGTGTCCGCCAGTTATAGATGATACATCAAATGTGAGTGGGACGTAGCGTGTAGTTGTTGATTAATAGGAGTGGAGCAATTTTGAAGGTAAAAAAAAGTTTACAAACTAAAACCCGACTACTGAAAATAATAGCTTATATGTACTATATACAGCGGCATGCGACCACGGGAAAGTACTTTCTTGTTTCATCCTTTTTAGTATTCGGGTTTTAGGTTTTAAACTTATTTTTTATTTAATTGTCTTGAGGCTTATTTCAGTAATATTTATATCTTTGAGATGTGCTAATTAAGCCCTTTCATTTGGTACCCAACACGGCATGATTTTATTTTTAGGTCTGACTTTATTTCCGCTAGAGGGCGTCATATTCAATTTAATGTGACGTCACATAGCCTATAACCAGCGGACGATCAAGACGCTTCCAACGATACCTCGGTTGTCAAATTATGACAAGTAGTTTAGAAGTTATTAGGGAACAGATGAACATACATACATACATACCGGTCAAAATCATAACCCTGCTTTTTGCTTCCCGTAATCGGGTAATTATTAGTTGTTTTAATATTCGGCCCACAAATATGTACAAGGACAAATAAAAATCATTATATTTATTTTTAGCCTATGTTGTCCCACTGCAGGGCAAAGGCCTCCCTTTCTTCTTTCCACTCCTCTCTGTCTTGAGCTAGTGTGTCCCGCCATCTTCTCCTGGGTTTGCCTCGCTGTCGCCAGGCATGTATTTATACCCAGATAAAAAAAAAACTAGTAGACCATTAAAGTTGAAAATGAAACAGGTATAAATATAGATGCAAGTGAGCTCTTAATGAGAATCTGCTGATCTTATACCGGAATAAAAACGCTAAGATAGCATTTCAAAATCCACTCTTCACCAGACTCAAATCCACCGCGCGCAATATACTTTGAAGAGCTTTCTTTTCACCGCAGACTTTGATTTTGTATTTTTTTTTCCAGGTTCTTCAACACTTAAAGGCCCTTTACCCCACCATAGATTCAATGGTTCCATCAGATAGGATCTAAATTACTATGGCTATGTACATTTGAGATTAAAGGGGTGTCTGGAGCCGGAAGCAATTCATGGGAACGTTGATAGACAGGTAGTAGGTAGATATATCTATCTATGTTGGAAGCGTTTGAGTGTCGCTCAGGCTTTTTGAGGCGATGGAATGGGAGGTAAGCAGTACGGACAAACTGTACTATTTTGTGTACATATACAAATATGTGAATATTTGGCTGAAACAACTCACACTAATCATTTTAGGATTGAAGATTGTCGGAACCACAAAATGAATTTGCAACAGGTTGCAGCCCGTCGTCAATTAGATTTAGAATTGAAGCACCTAAATAACACAATACTTCCCAAAAGAGCATAATATTTTACACAAAAAATAACGTAAATTTTCACCGTAATTTAATTTCAAAGAACTTTAGACTTGCGTATAATTTTAAAATATTTTCTTGAAACGTATTAAATACGTCTTTCAGTGCATAAATTAATAAAGTTTAAAAAGAAACTTAGTGGACTGTGTGTTGTTTGGTGTAATTGCTTCGAGTAGTCGCAGTTACCAGTTCAAGGAGGCATGAGAAGTTGGAGCGAACAACTTGGAGGACCGCCGGGAAGCAGACTTATTACTGTCAAACGTGCGAGCTGAGGGCCCAGTGAGAGAGGGAACAAAATATCATAATATTTTCTTAGTCTTATAAAAATAACTTATTTTCTCTTAATCTGATAAAAGTATCTCTACATCTTCATGCATGTGGAAAATCCACAGGCCAAGCCATCTGAAATTATGCTGAGTTGAGGCCCTTTTGGCATTATAATCATTGTAGTTTTCATTGTTTTTTTTTTTGCAGTAATGCCAATAAACGCATTTTTCTAAATGGCTAAAGTGTTCGATGCTGGATTTAGAAACCATGAATAAAAAATCTGACCGTCGATGAAAAAAAGTTAAATGGTATATTTAAACAATTTGGTGCTCATCCTGAAAACACACATTTGTAAAAATGTCCTTCATAAATGTGAGTTTTCAACATGTTGGTGTGGGAAGCCATGTCTGAGTTTTCCGTGCGAAACCAATAATGTGAAGACGTTAAAATATCACTAGCTAGATCAAAATAAAGATGCACAATCGAACGGCGATTATCGAATAAATGCTAAACCTCAACCCGCTTCAACTGTAACCCCGCCATTATTACTGTCAAACATACAAGTTCGCGTTGAGACGTAGCTCGTTCACTGACGCTGCTGAATTTAGATAGCATTATCGTCTGCCCGCATTTCAGTTATGGCTTTATGCATGTAAACTATCTAAGAAACTTTCTCGCACTGATGTTTGAATGCATAAATTTGTGTTATGTTTAATTGTGGTGCTCGTCAATTGAAGGCAATGAATGGAAAAGATTTATCATAAAATTAGATTAATTAAATTCTTTATCTAAAAATTGGTGACAATATTGCTACTATGCTTCATGAAATCATGACACAGTATTAAGCAGTAGAAAAGTTGAAGGGATTAAGGTCGCTTTATAAAAAGCCATAAGGTATAAGCCATTTACCATAAGGTAGAAACATAAATAACCGGAGTATTTTAAGGAGAACGTTCAATGCACAGGTAATGCAGCCCTATATCCAATGAATTTCACAAAATAATGCTTTCAAACAGTTTGATAGTTATACGTTATCATCCACGGATAATCAGACAATTTAACACGGCATCAAAATGTTCAACTCCAATTTATTGTGAACCTGTAATTGGTATTTTAAACCGAGCTTAATTTCGTTATCAGTTACAATATGTTTGAAGTGTGTTATAATTTCTTTGTCAAAGACTTTTCCATCCAATTTAAGTGCCTTTGAAGTATTTTTACATCACAATATAAACATAAAAGCAGAATAGACACAATCTTGAAATAAATTGATACGAAAGTCACTGATCTTCTCGAAATTGTGTTTTCTTTTTCAATTCCAGAAAAATGCCATTTATAAAACGTTATCACGCTCTTTGTAGCGTCGAAAAGTTTAATTCCAAATTGTTAATGTTCATTGAACAAAATAAATTGGGCGAAGTTTCAGCTGAAAATAAAAGAGATTCACTTGTGAAGTAACATCAAATACACACGCTGCGCACACAATTGTGACAAAAAGTTGCGCTTTTGTCGTTTAGGACATTTTTCTGAATAAAAGAGAATCGAAGTACTACGAACTTTTAACTTCTACAGCTAAAGCAACCAAAAGCAAAATGAAAGCTACTTACTACTAATAAAAAACCTTTTAACAAATAATCAAACGGACGAAAACAAATATACCCGTCGACTTGAGGACCTCCTCATTTTTTCCGACGGTTAATAATAAAGCCTTACATAAAAACATAGTACACATTGATAGAAATGCAATTGGCAAATGGCTTATTAATAAAGGCTTGACAACAAGTCAGAAACATTTGTTTTTTCAAATCAAAATGTAGTGAGTCCTCACTAAAGAAAATATGTGGGTGCCCGAGGCAAATGAGATCTGCAGACATTTGTTCAACAGACAGTAAATTAATGTGGACTTTACCTATGGTTCATTTTAGTTTTCCGTGAAATACGGGAGTAACTGCGAGCGTCATAACCAGTAGTGCCTACACACAACACACACAAACAAACATTTTATATATAATTATTATAAGTTGGGAACTAGGAGAACAATGTTTGTTTTCATTTGTGAATTTTCAGTAATATGATTTTGAATGAGAGCTTTCAAAAGGATCTTTCATGCAAAAATTAAACGTTTTTATTAATAATACTATCAGTGCAGTTGGCAAGTTTGGTTTTGTTCTAAAATAAAAACTACTACTTTAAAAAAAACTTTAACTTTTTTGTACTTTCAATTAATATATTCCTACGTTACGGTGGTTCTATAGATGAGATTCTGTGACGCGTCACTTCGTAACTACATTAGACCTTCTGTTTTTTTAGTACCTTTTTTAACCCCTTGAAGTAAAGATAAACCGCGAGATCTTTTCTTACCGTGTCAATAATTAATGTTTACATTACTTAAACTGAGAACCTTGCCTTCGGAGTATAAAAACCGCGTCGGGAGTCGTTAAAACCAAAAACGGCCTTCACGTTCTATGCAATAACAATGAGAATATATTTAAAGTATTCACATACTTCCAGCTTACATTACCTAGTAAGTACGCCTCGGGTATATCTGTGTCACTGAAAAATTCTTTGCGTTTACATTTTAAAACTGGCGTTTATCCGCGAGATATCTCCCACGGGGCAGTTCATACAATATTCATACACTCCTATATAAGGCTGATTGCAGACTTAAACGGTGGTCCGGATCAAAACGAGGCGAAAGGCGTTCTGGGACTTTGTGAATGACGAGTGATAGCACGGATTGAGTGATGGTTTAAATATTATATTGGTGTGTCAGAAACCAGAAATTCGATAATAGTTTTAGAAAAATTTAAAATGAGTAATATAATGTCCTAAGTAAGTGTCCGCTTGCCTAAACAAATTAATTTGTATTATTTTACGTAAAATACAAAAAGATCTTGTTATATTTATTTTCTTAATTAACAATATAGGACGCTGCTGCTAATAGTTTTAACAATTAATTCTTAGTCACCTATACCTAGGGTTAAAAATTGACATATACTTTGACGAGAACCACAATGTACGAAAAGCTGTCGTAGAAACTGCAAATGTAAAGGCGTCTCAAAACTACTCTATGCCGACCGGCGCTAGTTGGAAAACGCTCCATGTGTTTGCGACAAATACCCTTGTTATGTTTCCTTTTGCATGTCAAACAGCTCTCACAACTCATATGAATCGATTCTGTCAAACAGAAAGTGATACAATGCGGGAAATGGCCGTATTCAATCTCCCATTGTTGGCGCTTCTATAAATAAAATAGTTTTCTGGGATTTTTGTTAGTGTTTGGCAAGCCTCTAGTTTATACAATACTTTTTTTCTAGTTCACCCCTTTAACATTTTTTTATACGTAACTTTCTGAATGTAGGTACATAATTATTTGTCACTACATTTGGAATTAATCGTGTCAGTTCTATTTTAATTAAGCCAATTAAGAAACAGTTTCACATTAATTAAAACTTACTGAAAGGCCACTCAAATTCAAAAGTTTATAACATCATCCAAATAAACTATCCTGACCAATTTTCAAATCAAACTTCCATTTACAATCCAATATTCACCCTTTACACGATTCACACGTAATTAAGAACTAATAACGAGTCACTCGACAAAACAATTTTAGCTTTTTAACCGTCACGCTGAACTTCATCAATCATCGAGAAACACGTTTGAAAAACATGACTCAAACGATTCATCACGGATGGTAATTATCCTAACTGCTGTTTTCACTGTAAGACGTTTTGTGGTTCCGGTTAGTGGACCGTGGATGCTTTTGATGTTGCCTAAGTCAGTTAATGTGTTGTGCTATATTTTTGGAGTATTTATGACTATCTGGTGAAACACTGCGTTAAGAGCAAGGTATCATAAACACTTAAATATTTATTTCGATCTAACAAGACCCAAGTACCGATTTAATTCTGGCTGAATTAGACATTTTGTTCAGTTTTACTAAAGCGTAGTTCTATAAATTGAGTAATTTTATAACTAAGATGGAAAACAAAGGTTTCGCTTGACCAATTACTTTAATTTCACAATTATAAGCACATAATACATACGTAGATGATAGACAAAGGAAAGTCAAACGGGACTGGATTTAAGATAACACCTAAGTAAAAAACGATACCATTGTTAAATGGTGATGAAAACAAAACTTCCTGAAGTAATCAACGTTCAACTACAAACTCGATCTGTTTAATCTTACTTAACTGAGAAAATTTCGTAGCAACGCACTGCAATGCGGCTAATTTCAAAATAACTTCGCTCCGAAAATTGTAGGCTTAAACGGACTTTAGACGTTCGTCGATTTACGTGACCACCTTAATTAGGCGGATAGACCTTCTTGCACCTGCGGAGTAAAGGGATTTACGACTTAAAGAGGTACCGAGCCTTAGAACATTCGGGCTACTAGTATACAAAGTTTATTTACCTACTCTATTCCTAAGTAAGGTCTAGATTTTGCTTTGAGAATATTAATTAAAGGGTAATTTATGAAGGCGATTTAATTTTGTACTGTTATTTGGTAATAAATAAAAGATTTCTAATATAGCAGCCACTTGCTTTGGCCGTTTGACTTTATCAAATGTTAAAACTACTCGTGTTCGACAATATTCTTAATACAAGTAACAGGGTCATAAAATAAAAATAGTTGTTAGATGTAATAAACATTACTAATTATGTTACTTCAACTAGAAAGTTAATTAAAGAATTAAACTTGCTGAAATCTGCTTAGCTTTTATGTCATTACAATGTGTCTGGAAACAAAACGAGAAGGCGGGATGAGAACAAGACGTAAAATACGCTGCTTTACTAATTCTCCACAATGCAGAAGAATCCAACAGAATGCTTGCCCGTAGAGTGGTCGCCTACGACACGGTACGCAAAAAGGGGAGTCCAAATCAGAAAGTAACTTGATAATTATTGTAGTTTCGCCATCATTTTTGAAAAGACTAGGATTTGTTTTGGATTGGGCTAAAATCTTTTTCACTTAGTCATCTATAAAATTATCGGCTTAGACGGCAAAAGACTATATGCCATGTAACATTCAGGGTGAATATACAGGGTGGGCAAAAATCGTGGATCAAACGAAGCAGGGCGATAGTTGGGGTTATAAGCAGTAAAAACAAAAAAAAAACTTATAAAAATAAAAATACTAAGTATCATCACTACAACAGTGCTTTCATGACAGTGGGCACCATGATTTATCAGTATTGGCCACTTTTTTCAATATATTTTAACTCTCACGAAAAAATTATTTGTAGGTAACTTTAGTAGAACCTTACTGTAAACACTCAAATTGTCATAACTTTTAAGGAGATCAAGTTAGAGCTCTGCAACAAAGATATTTTTTTTTGCCCATCGTGTATATTTTTGCAAAACACGTCTAAAATAAAGGATAATAATAACTGAGTTGAAGGATCGCTTGTTATGATAATGAACCAAATTTTGTAATCACCTGTAGAAACCTTACAAAATAACCCCTCAGACATCAAAGGAATGACCAGTAACATAATCAAAGATTTAAACCACAGACAACAATATAATATTTCCAAGAGGTTCATCCATAATCGTACCCACGATCCCTTTTGTGATTTTCATCGTGTTATGAGAAAGGCTCCCCGGGCTAATGAGAATGAATTGCACTTGGCGTCGGCGAGGCCAGCATTACTTTAGAATTAGTGCATTTTTCACTCGCCCGCCTTAACGTGATCCGTCTTAGTTTAAACTCGGATTTATTAGCGCTTTAAATTGATTTAATAATGCTCTTATACATAGTTTTTATGCTGGAAAAGGATTAGAAGCTTACAATATTAACTTTTTTTAAATTAATGTATAATATTAGCTATGAAGTATTCAAGATTACAAATTTTTAAAAAGCGCTTATTAGTCTATAAAATAGCGATCATTATAGTTTCTTTACCCATCTAATGTATTACTTAACAATATACAGGGTAGCTTATAAATATGGAAAAACTCACGCCTATTCCAGGAAGAAAGAAAAAAAAAAGTTTATTTTGTCACAAAAACACGTACACATAAAACATGTTTAACACGATACTTTTCTAGAATACAATTTCGTGCTATTCACAAGAATATCCTTCGCACATAATTATAATGGAACTAAAATTGCACAGTTATAACAATAAACGCAATATTTAGAATTACCATAAGCCACGTTCATTTGAGAACTCGGAAGGACGAAAACATACGGCGGGTTTTGTTAACGCAACTGTGATTGTCTTATTTAAATAGTGTCATACGAGGTGACATTTTATTGTAACGGCAAGAAAAGAAAAAGAAAGTAAGACAATACGTTTATAGGACACAATTAAAATAACGAATGGCGTGCTTATTACAAGAAAACATAACAGCCGGTCTATTCTGTAAAAATCTGACAGTGAAAACTTAAGTGAAGTGAGCTCAAAGTGTGCTGTAATGCTATTCTGTAAAAATCTCACCGTGAAAACTTAAGTGAAGTGAGCTTAAAGTGAGCTACCAATAGTGTCAATCCCTAGCATCAGGTGGAATGACAGCTCACTGGAAGCTCACTTCACCTAAGTTTCGATTTACACTATTGGCAGTTCACTTCAAAACCTATGTATACCTAAACAGTAAAAAATGTACAGAATATATCGGCAAGGAAAGTAGTTTCGAATTATATATTATCATTTGGCTTTATCTATAGCTTCAAATAATTTAACAAACATAAGTTGATATTAAGAAAGTAAGATACCTACTTACACATTTGGTGGAAAAAACAAAAAGGATTCAATTTAAAAAGATATCTTAGACAACGAAAGGTTTTAGGGACTGAGAAAAACTACTCAAGATGAAAATAAAAAAGATCCTGGATTTTTTTAAGGCAGAACAATGTTAGTAGGACTGTAACATAATAGATAGGAAAAGTGGAGTAAAATTGGCATTTGACCGGAAAAAACGGATGTCGCCTTAAGGTCGTAAGGAGTGAACAAAAGCTGATAGCAATAATGATATATAGAAAGGAATTTCACGAACCATTTAGTAAATGGCAGGATCGCTTGTTATAGATAGGCATTTCCTTCATAATATCTTTCTAAATTCAAGTTATTTCAGTAAAATGATAATTTAGTAGGCATATGGAATTTTGACTTCAATACACTGCTAGATATGAACTATGATAATTATAATTGTAATGTTTACGTGTGGTACTACTTCTACTACTAAACACTACCTTCTAGTCGAAATAAATGGAATAATCGATACCAAGAAAAAGTAATTTTCACCAAGTTCTCAAGTTGTTGAAAGAAGGGTGAACTCCCCTAGAATCTCTCTTTCAAATGCAGCACAAAAACTGTGCTGTCTGTAGCGGGTCATCCCAAAAAAGGTGTTCCATATATTCAGAATCGCAGCGGCCACGCACGTGCGTATCTCTCGTATATTTCCATGGAGGGCCCCCGTTCCTCGCACATGTTTATCCAATTTGGCGTAGTCTGCAAAGTTGCGAGCTCGCAACACGTGTGACGCTCAAATTAGAGATTCATATTAATTTAGGGCTTACAGTGACAGCGCTTTGCGCGCCCGCACGCTAAGACGCCGAACGACAAACTTACATTGAATTTGTAACACTTTGGTGTTGTTTTGCGGGTGCTATGTCACACCTTTACTCAAGTTGTTTTCACAATACAGTATTTTTTGAACTTTTACATACAAAAAAACCTCTAACACGTTTTTTATTTATATGTTTAGACCCAGTTGAAAAACTCGGCGATACCTATCACAATTTTATTTTAAAAAATATCTTCCTGTGAAGTAAACCGTACAATGAGTCTCATGCCAATGATCCGCAGCATTTGCGCATTGCAAAATGGTATGAAAACCTTTATTCCTATATAACTTTTAGTACAACTGAAACTAAGCTAAATTTAATACTTCAACGAGAACCTGGGAAGCATAATTTGCAATTTAGTCCAAAAATTGTTGCAAATAACACATTCTCATTCTACGCATCTGCATATATATTCAATTTGATTTCTCTCTTGTCGGCTTTAATACAAATTTCCTCTACAACCATAACTACGTATATTGTTGAACAAACTCAATAAAGTTTCCTGCCGAATTATCTGCATTGATATGCTGCGCAGTAACTCATTTGAATGCAAGGCACAAAATTAGCCGAAATAAGTAATTCCCGGACTGCACAATATAGAGCGTTAGCGAATTTGCAAGATGGTCGCTGAAGTTTTGGTGAGGTATTTATATTTGAGTTGGTTTACTTCATTTTAGTTTAATTTGGAACACAGAAAGATGAAAATAAAAACTCAGAAGATTTTCACGAAGCGAATGAGGATAAGAAAGTAAATATTAAGTGCGTAATACTCGCGACTGGCGTGCGTGTATGACCAAATATTATTGTATGAACATAAACGAAGCAAAAGGAGTATGTAATGATCGTAGCAGGTGGCACAACACAGGCACAGGTGGTGGTTATTCTGCAGTTTCTTACTCCCATGGGAAGAAGGCGCCAGTTTATATATGTGTATAGTAATAGTCTATTTATTTGTCAGAATATTGTTACAGAGTTGTTACGTAGTTTGAAAAGTTCATAATATTCTGCCGTTTCCGGCGTACAAATACATTTTCAGGGTTTGGTTATTTGTTAGATATAACATTGAATTAAATAAATTAGGATAACATTCAAATTGCAAATTAGTCAAATATTAGGAATGGAAATTTCAAAAAGATTAAAATAAGTCAAAGAGATAATAAGAACAGAATATAATTATTGTAATATTTAAGTTAACGTTTGATTTCATTCATAAAATCATTAGTAGCATTTGAGATAATTGAATAATTTAGACTTAAATGTCCTAAAGTTTTAAAACAAACTGATAGTTGATATTAACTTTGGTCGCCATACTAAATACATTATTAGAAAATAGTTTATTATTTCGTCTAGGTAAATAATTAGGTATAGCTCACGACTATATAATTCATTGATTATATTAAATCGAATTTATGGTATATCTACTATGCTTCCCATTTTTTTCACTCTAATTTCATCATTCAGTGTTTTCCAGATCTCTCTCTAAAGTTGTTTTTTGGATTATGTCCCTAACGTTGTTGTGACATCTAACCATGCACAATGTTGACATGTAGTTTAGAAACAGTCATCCATCATTGCTGTTTCGATTACACGCCCAATCTGCAGGGCTGTCAACTGAGTGTGGGCTCACTCAATTGTCTCTCTAACGCTCTCTGCATTATGTATTCGCGCGACTTCAACCATGTTATCGCGACGTAGAAAAGTGAACCTAAAACTTTCATTTCCTTAATGTTTCTTCAGCAATATTCTTCCAAACAGTTCTCAAAAAACAACGAGCCGAAAAAAAACAAACACAGCAAAACTCATTTAGAAAATTCCGAGCTGCATATTCGAAACACTCGTTACATCTAACGCCTCCGGAAAATCACAAAAAATATATGAAATTATTTTAATAAATTATGGCTCGTACGCTCAATATTTCAGTTGGGCTTAATTAATACACGGCGACACTCTATTCGTTGAAATTAAGTACCAGCAAAATTTTATTAAATGTGCCATGCGTTCGGGTAGTCTGACAAAAATCACGTTACAGGGTCCGTGGATGAAGGGTTACTGGATGTGCTTGGCAATGACTTGCCATTTTTGAAAAACTGGGGATGAAGATGAAATTGAAATATTTTACTTTAGCTACATGATGATTTCAAACTCAAACTCAAAGCATTTATTTCAATTAAACCATTTACAGGCACTTTTGAATTGTCAAAATTAAATAGTCGGTCAGTTACTCAGAAAGTTGAAGCTAGTCAAAATTTATAGTCTGCGTTGATATTTTGTTGTGGTCCAGATTAATCATAAAACCTGATACCACCTTAACCTTCTTTATACGTATTAGGTACTCCCATTTTTACCAATTTACTAATTTTTACTATATTGGTATAATAATTTACTATGCTCTACTCAGTATATTCCTAAAAGTCATCACAAATTCCATTCTTACAGTAAGCATTTCAAAATTACCTCCCATTCTACAACACAGTTGAATCCATATTATCCTTAGACACATTTAAGAAAGGGTTTTTCAAAATTCCGCCCCTAAGAGGGTGAATGGGGGAGGGTGAAATTTCACGCGGACGAAGTCGCGGGCAGAAGCTAGTTGACGTAATAAAAGGGAAGGTAGGCAGGTTTATAAGAACCAACATCTTAGCCCAGCATAAATTGTTTTCTAGCTTTAACTACGGGGTCATTGAGCAAGGATTATTTTATTTGAACCCTTTAGGTATATTCTAGCAAATTGTATGCCGTAGTCCATTCCATTATAAAACCATCCTTCAAAGCTAACTGACCATTTATTCAAAGTCCCTTAATCCGTAGATTCGTAGCACATCTAGTGCGGTATTCAGGGAGGCATGTAGACGGTAGTAGGGGTGCAGTCTCGAGGGCCGTCTGCCGTAAAGTATCGTTTAATGACGTGTAACGAGCGTGGTCTCCGCACAGAAGTTGCATGTACATGAAAAAAAACGGGAAAAGTGCAAGTTTCGGTACAGTTCGGGATCCGTAGGGTTTTTTTCTGTTGCTAGTTGTTTCGTTGTGCCAGTCATCAATGTTACAAAAGTTTGTTACTGTTTATGGTTTTCTGTGTGCTAGTTCTGTAGTCTGAAAAAGAAATTTGGTTTAAATGTGTTTGGTTTTGATAAAATTCAATTTTATTTTTGCAACAAGATCTATTTCTTTTTCTTGCCGGGATATCTTTGCTATTATTACCATTGTTCTCAACATACTGGATCTTGGTCTGTAGCTGCTCTTTAGTTATTGGTTTTGTTTTAATTTTGCCATTAAATTACGACGTAGGTAGATTCAGTTTAGAAGTCAGTGTTTTTTTCAAATGCTCGGATGAATTTCATTTCATTTCAGTCAGTGTTTTTTTCAAATGCTCAAATGACGGGACCCTAAAAACTGCCGACTAGTACCGAAATGAAAGGGATCTAAAGCGGCGATTTGTTTGCGACATTTTTAAGAACGATTTTACGTATAACATGTGGATGGACGACGTTATCCATGTGGTTTTATAATGGAATGGACTACGGCATACAATTTGCTAGAATATACCTAAAGGGTTCAAATAAAATAATCCTTGCTCAAAGACCACGTAGTTGAAGCTAGAAAACAATTTATGCTGGGTTAAGACGTTGGTTCTTATAAACCTGCCTACCTTCCCTTTTATTACGTCAACTAGCTTCTGCCCGCGACTTCGTCCACGTGAAATTTCACCCTCCCCTATTCACCCTCTTAGGGGCGGAATTTCGAAAAACCCTTCCTTAGTGGATACCTACTCTTTACAAAAAACACACCCTCCAAATTTCATGTCTCTAGGACTAGCGGTTTAGGCTGTGCGTTGATATATCAATCAGTCAGGACTTTTGAGTTTTATAAATATAGATATTCATCTACAGTAACTTTTCGTCAT
Organism: Hydraecia micacea; assembly: GCA_914767645.1. NCBI lineage: Eukaryota > Metazoa > Arthropoda > Insecta > Lepidoptera > Noctuidae > Hydraecia > Hydraecia micacea. The sequence continues at coordinate 10,990,198 of OU611783.1, read as the reverse complement.
TGCATAGCAACTTAGTTGCCTTGGTCCTCAAAAGAATGTTCGACCGAATATGAAACTATACAAAAAAGTTTGGCCCACTATTTTTCATGACATAAACCACAATCCTGAAAACCATAAAGTTCCCATTTTCAACACGCTCTATTTATTTCATATCCAATAAAATATCTTTATACCATGCTATGGTTGGTTACATACCAAAAGACGATGGAATAAAAAATAATTGCCGTGTGAACCGTCCGCGCCTCCATCGCGGGTTACTTGGATACAGGCTTGTGGAAATTTACTAGGATTTTCAGTATCATGTGAGTAAATAGTGTGTTGTGAGTATAGTCTTGTCTACACAAAGGTTTTGGGTTTCGGGACATATTGAAAATTCTAATCTGTAAGCTCGGCCGGTCTATTCTGAGAAAATCTCTCGGTGAAAACTGAGTGAGTTGTCATTCCACCATATGATAGGGATTGTCTGTTATCTAAGTTTCAAAAGTCTTCACCGTGAGATTTTTTTGGAATATATCGGCTGGAATTTAAGTAAAGTTATTCAGAAGCTAACCGTGAAACATGACATGGTTGATTGTTTCAATATAAGATATAATAATTATAATATACTAGCTTTTGCCAGCGGCTTTGCCCGTGTGGAGTTCCGAAATTATCCCACGGGAACGTATTGCCGGGATGAAAAGTACCATATGTTTTAATCCAGGTTATAAACTATCTGTGTGCCAAACATCCAAATCCGTTCAGTAGTTTTTGCGTGGAAGAGTAACAAACATCCATCCTCACAAACTTTCGCGTATACAAAATGCTTTTTTTTACCGGTTCCAAATTTTTACGGGATGTTCTACCCATGAATATGAAAAACTATCACTATGGGACCAACTCTGAAATCAAGAAAAATAATCAGCTCTTTCATACATTTTGGTCAAGAAGGTATTGAACTTTTGTATGAAACAGCTGATTTTTTCAGTCTTACCAAGGGTTATCCTATTACCCAGTAGCTGGGTCGTGGACGTCAGATAGGCAGTCGCTCCATGTAAAATACTGGTATTCAGCTGCATCCGGTTAGACTGGAAGCCGATCCCAGCATAGTTGGGAAAAGGCTAGGCAGATGATGATTCATGGGTAGAAAACTCTGTAAAAATTTGGAACCGGTAAAAAACGTCATCCGGTATATTAAATTCGCCTATATTAATAGTAGGAAGTAGGATAGGATTTAAATAGAAAATACTAAAAGGCAACAACATATTCAACTCTACAATATCATGCCTATTCTCCCTCTCTACTCTCTCTCATATTCATTGCAACTTATGTAAAGGTACTAAATGCACCAGTTTTATTTTTTGAGTCCGTTCCCAGCGTCTGCAAAGTTTTTTTAGAATGAAAATTACGCTTTTCTCTACCAAACATACTTGGTTGTGTTTACCAAACAGCCCAAATTAGTCGTTGCAGCGTGATTGTGTTATTCGCATTAAACCTTCCGCGAATTTAAAATCAGTTGAAAACTTCTATATTAAGTTCATACGTAGGAGTATGTGCGTCATCACTAGAAAAGCGAATCCATTTTCCGATTCCCACATTCCGTTAGCTGAAGTGCTTGAGTAAAGTTTGCGGATTGAATCGAAAAAACATTTCCATGTAATTTTACTTCACGCTACCATCTATAGTATAAAACATGATAGGTATATGTATAGCACGCAGTGCGGTATTTGTTCCAATATTCGATCCCTCGAAAATTGAGTAGGATAGACCCGGTACAGCTTTGTGGAAAAACTACCACAATTATTTAGAAAACAGAAAATAGTACGTTTAGTGTTTCGACATAGTTGAAAATGAAACCATAAAAATATACACTGGTATAGCACATAGCATATTCCGCCTATAATGTTTCTACTGCTGGGACACAGGCCTCTTCTCTGCGAGTAGGAGTGGGGCGTAATCCACCATGCGGGCACAGTGCAGGTTGATAGATGTCACATGTCTTCGATTCTTTTGGTTCTAGAAACATGGTTTCCTCACGATGTTTTCTTTCACTGTTTATAGCACATGTTTCCATCAAAATAGTGTGAGAACGTACAGGAAAACTTACACGCTGATATTTTGTGTTGCATACATAATAATTATAATAATACCAGCCTATTCTTTTCCCACTGCAGGGCAAATGCCTCTTCTCATACAGAGAAGGCACGAGCTTTGATCACCACGCTTGCTCAAGACGGGTTGGCGATTTCAGGCTTATTTTATCTATAAGCCCATACTTAATAAATCGTGTATAGAAGGATTAAAATTAATTTCTAACAGCACTGTCACGGCCGATTTCCCTGCAGCCGCTAATCAAAATCATTAGAAATTCAACATTTTCCATCGGGAATGATTTAATCACGGAACTCCAGGCTGCACAATCTCATTATCTCGTTTCGCTCGCCACTCAGCAAGAGACGACTTTTTCGTCAATTTGCATACGTAATTAATTAACTTTTTTTTTTCGAGAATGTTTTTCTTTTCGTCCCCACAGCAGGTGGACGAGATAAAAGTATTCTGCTTGAGTACGGGTAGAACAGATGTTTATTTTAATTCATGCAGGGGGTATTTTTAAAAGGTTCAGTGGAATAGTGACGACTTGTTACTAATATTAATAAGATTGTTTAGCCAAGCCGAGAAATAATTCAATAGGTAACGAACCTGTGCAAATATACAAAAGTTTCCAAAACTTAGTGGACATTTTTCCACTTCAGCTATGAATGCTATGATGCCAAATTATGATTAAAAAAAAATAGATAGTCCTAAAGGATTACTTGATTATTTTTTATGATAAGTCAAAGATAGTTGAATTAGTCAATAATAAACGTCATTGCAGTTCAAACATTTGGCTAGTGATACAAATGTTTGAACTGCTATAACTAATATAATTTTAAATCATAATGTTGTGTGTCAAAGCTGACATGAAGAAATGTCAACTAACTTTTGGAGGCCACTGTAGGTAGTGTAGGTGTACTTGTTTATTACCGATAACAACAAAATAATATACAGTTCCAAATACCTATTTGGAACCCTAGTTCCTAGTTACGCATTATAATATGAAAATGCAAAAACCTCAGCCTTCAGTTCAATTTAGCTACTTACTAATTACAAGATCATAATACTTTTAAGGTGACCGCTATGCTTATATAAATGTTTATGTACTCTATATTATATCGACATAACACAAGAAGCCTCAGAACTCCGCTCATCCTCTCGGGGTCTGTTAAATAATTTAACAAATTGATTCTCAAGGTAAGTTTAGGGCTGCTCGCATGACCACACACCCTTTCAGCGGCGGAAGCCTCTAAGAGGCTCGCCAGACATCGCGTTCCGTAGGGACGAAGATACAAGTGAGACTCTTGTTTAGGATAGTGTATTTGCAGCTTTAAAATAATGTTGTATTACGTCTTGAAACTTTGAAAGTAAGCACCGCGTTCAGAATAATGATAGTTACCTGATGATAAATTGGATAGTTTGATTAAATTACGCTTCATTTAAACCATAGTGAAAGCTCTGTATAAAAAAAAAAGCTGATTGGTTTTGGGTTTGCTAAAGATATGCCTTAAGATGATTGACAGTTTTACTATAGGCAAATGGTTGCAGTGTTTCAAAACTCGGTACAAACGTATTGATTAAGAATGTACCGAGTTTTAACTTATTATTTAGTTGATGATCTTACGATTCATATTACCACAGAGGCTGAAGAGCCGAAGTTTTCTTAGGTGCGTGGGTCCAGCTAGTCCAGCCAATAGTAACGCCCCTCCACAGCAAGATGTAATCTATGCGGTTCTATAAACCCCCTGATAATTTTGTCGTACCATTTGAGAACACACGTCACCGTGGCCGACTTGGAAATCTCTAAATAGACTTCGAAACCATGTCGGCCGGCGGAAAGACAATCTCCACAGACGGAGGTTCATGGACGGCTCAGATCTCGAGTGCGTATGCGGCATCTCCCTACAAATAATGGCTCACCTTCCATCTTGCGCCGCATGTCCTGTCACCTGTGTACTTGATGATCTTATGACTGCGTCAGTGAGTGGAGTTCGCTGAATTTTGTGACAAACATGTTTCAACTCTTTTTTTTTCTCACCACAATATACTCGTACATATTTTACATTGGTCAGATTAGACAATGACACATAGTTCAGGTAAGTATATATTGTGGGAGACTGGTGCCTAAGCTAGGCTCGTGGCCATGTGTTTCAGGACACCAGGATCCCACCTCTTTACATTATCATTTCATAAATTATGTACTAAGCGCGCTGACAGAATGTAGTAACGTATCATACGACATTAATAGATTTATTTTAATTAATATCTAGGTTAAGTATGCGAGACGAATGTTAGTAGATGTGTAGTATGGGTGATTGTGTGGATGTCTGAGTATGTGGGTGTGTGAGAGTGTGTGACTGTTTGTTTAGGTCTTTATAAGAATGTTTTCAGTATTATTATAGTTTAATTTTAGTAGCCAGTCAGTTAGCCTCTTTTTGCATTTATTCTTTGTGAGATTAAAGATAATAATAAAATAGTCTAATAATAAAATAAAAGCTGTGTGGCAGGTAATTAACAAAGAAACTGGAAACACAAAACAGCGAGATCAGAATGAGTTGTCTATAAAAACTGATAACCAAACCATTTCAGATAAGATAAAAGTTGCTGAGACACTAGAACATTTCTTTACCAACATCCCAATAGAGGTTACAAAATATCTCCCCTCATCACCTATATTAGCTGAAGCTCTTCTTAAAGAAAACTTCAACAATAAGGATATTCCAAGCTTTGAATTCAAGCCTATTTCTGTTGCCACAATTAAAAAAGCATTTAAAAGTCTTAACATAAAAAACACTGAAGACTTATGGGGGATTTCTGTTAAGGTTCTTGGAGATATTATTGACACAATTGCCCCTGCCCTAACAGGCATATTTAATCAATGTGTAGACAGCGGTACGTTTCCTGACTTAATGAAACATAGTAAAGTTGTACCAATTTTTAAATCGGGTAGTAAGTATGATCCCTCCAATTATAGACCTATATCTGTGCTACCAGCATTGAGCAAAATCTATGAAAAAATCATGCTGGACCAGATGTTGTCACATTTTAACTCAAATGGGATTTTACATAATCGCCAGTTTGGTTTCACGAAAGGTAGGTCGACGACGGACGCGGGAGTAAAACTCATCAGTCACATTTTGGAATCCTGGGAGAAGTCCCAGGATGCAATTGGCATATTCTGTGACCTCTCAAAAGCGTTTGACTGCGTTGACCATAATACACTGCTCTGTAAATTATACCATTACGGAATTCGTGGACAAACTGCTGATCTTGTTCTTTCTTATCTATCAAACCGGCAGCAAAAAGTAAACGTTAACGGGGCGACGTCATCGGGGTCTCTAGTTAAGATGGGCGTGCCTCAAGGCTCAATTCTTGGCCCTTTCCTATTTCTAGTATATATTAATGACCTTCCTTACATGATGGCTAACTTATCGGACATCATTTTATTCGCTTATGACACTTCCCTTATTTTTAAAGTAGATAGAAAAGATACGGATGTCTTACATGTCAACGATAGTCTGGCTGTTCTTTCGAAATGGTTTGCAGCTAATAATCTTTTACTTAATGCGAACAAAACTAAATGTCTTAAGTTCTCATTACCAAATGTACCTCAGGTTGGTCTGAATTTAAAACTTGATGGTAAAAAACTAGATGCTGTTACGGAAACTGTATTTCTGGGAATTACTTTAGATTCAAAATTACAATGGGGCGCACACATTAGAGCTCTTTCAGGTAGATTAAGCTCAGCTGCATATGCAGTAAGAAAAATAAGGCAGTTGACAGATATAGCCACAGCTAGGTTAGTATACTTTGCTTATTTCCACAGTATTATGTCTTATGGTGTTCTGCTGTGGGGATCGGCAGCTGACGTAGATTCAATTTTTATTTTACAAAAGAGGGCAATCCGCGCAATCTATAAAATGGGTCCTCGAGAGTCTCTTAGAAACAAATTCAAAGAAATTGATATACTAACTCTGCCTTCTCTTTATATCTTAGAAAGTATTTTGTATGTTCGCAAAAACTTAGGACTTTTCAAAATAAGAAGCGATTTCCATAATATAAATACACGTAGTAAAAATGAAATTGTGATACCTAAATTTAGATTAACTAAGACTAGTAAGTCATTTCTTGTAAACAGCATCCGTTTTTATAACAAGTTGCCAAAATCGGTTACAGACCTTAGTGGCGGAAAGTTCAAAACCCTCGTCAAACGTGTCCTTATCAATAAAGCATATTATAAGATTAAAGACTACGTTGAAGACAAGGTAGTTTGGCAATAATTCCTTCTGCACATGTGGCTTCCCTGGCACCTCATTAACGGCATAACTACGTAAATGTCTATTAACTGTTCTCAAATTACGATGTTTATTTTTTATTTGTACATACTTCTTTGACATAATCTTTTTTATTTGACATTATATACAGACAATTTTAATTTTTCACCTATTTATTAGTTGAAATGGCAATCATATCTCTTGGTTTTAGTAGTTTTTTTATATTTTATTTATCCTTTTGATACATTCTTATTTTGTAAATGTGAGGACTTTGTAAGCCTTGTACCTAGACTTTAGATCTGTAGACCATTTTTTATTGTATCAAGTACTTACCTGTACTTGTTGACAGGCCTACGTTGTCCTCCCATACCTACTGTAACTTGAAAACATTGTAAAAGCCAATTATTTTTTAAAAGAGTAACCATGGAGTTTCTTGCCGGTTCTTCTCCATAGGAAACGACCAATTGGAACCGTGCACCTAGCATCTGACGTTTCATAAGTGCCCATGTTGGTTTATGTGAAATAAAAATATTTTGATTTGATTTGATTTGATTTGAGATAATATGTAACACCTTATGAGTTTTATTGTATAAGTTTGAACTTTTTGTCATCGATACGCTAAAAAGAAGATAATAAAATTAAGTTACGCAACAAGTTTTCTTCAAATTAAGGGATAAAATTATACATCAAAGACGTTGTCGTCAACGGGAGTACCAACGTAGTACGAAGACTACACTAGCATGCGGTTGCGGAATAAAATTACATCAAATCAGCTGAATTATTAAAAAGTTTCAGTACAAGCTTCATAGTTTGCGAGTTTATTGGGGTCTTAAGACTTACCACAGCCTTATACATTGTTAAGGATTTGTACATTAATTAATTAAGATCAACATTATTTTAGATGATTATTTATATAGTATAGTAAAAAAAGGTAGGTGTTGTTTTATGATTTATTTTTAAACTAAGTGAGAATATTGGGATAAAAAGTAGCCTATATGTTAATCCAGGGTGTCAGCTACCTCCATACGAAATGTTATCAAAATTGGTTTAGCCGTTTGAGCGTGATGAAGGAACGAACATATAAACACACACACACACCCTCACACACAAACTTTCGCCTTTATAATATTAGTGTGATAGTTTTCTTTGGACTTACATAATAAATTCATATTATAGCAACGGTCTGAATAGTGATTCGTTTAAAATATTATGGCCCAGTTACTCTTTACTGTGGGCCGATTTTTCATTCTTCAGTTGAACATTTATCTGAGGAATAAAATTTGTGATTTGACAGCTTTTGTACAAAAATTAAGAATTATTATGACAGTTTGCAATATCTTATATCCAAAAACTTTTAAAGCGCGACATTTATTCCTCTGATAAAAGTTATTCGATTATTGAAAAATCAGCTTTAAGTAAAACCGCCATATTTATTCTTTAGATAAAAATTATCGGATGAATGAAAAATCGGCTCGTAATCGTTTTAAATGCCTAGAAAGATCAGCAAACAAAAAAAAAAACATTGTAAAAATTACTTCCGATTCCAATAACCTCAGTTTAATATCTCCTTAAGCTTAGTAAAGGTTGAGTAATTCAGGAACGCACCTTACAACGGTTGCCGGTAGGCAATTAATTTTCAAGGGATTACTCTACAAATGCCGAGGATAAAGAAGGTTCTGGACTTTGCGCTGTGTCGAATTAAATAATTTTGCCTAAATAAAAATACTTGAGACTTAACCATTTGGGTAACCTTTTTATTTTTATCGTCAAGCAGTACCTTTTACTTCGAAACAATGCATTTTTTCCTGAAGTTTGTTCGGTAATAGAATCGAATCAATAGAAAAAGGCAATAGGAAATGCTCATTAAATTTCGCGTAGATACTTTTAAAATTATTATCTAGGTAAGTAAAGTCATAGAAATTGATTATCAAATTGACTTTCAATTCCAATTAAAAATTTTGTCCGTTTTGTCATTATTTTATTAGTGTAATACAATAATTACTGATATTCCCACCAATAATTATTAACAATATCACAATAATTATTGATATTTTGATATTATGCAAATTCGTAGTGTGTCTATTTGATAAACAACTAATTTCCCTGACTACATGTTACATTAAATGAAGTTTTTGGATATAACGCTATAAGCAGCATACTGATAATATTCGTTATTATTGCTCTAGCTCTACAAAGATTTTCCTTTTAAGAAGATTTCGTAGAACTCCCCACAATCCCTTTCAACAAATCCTGGTAGAAACGATTCGTCGCAACAGTTCAACGAGCCGTGAATTAACTGGTCAGTGAATGATTGTTCTTCCAGGTGTTTCATAAAGGTCAGACTGTAATATCAAGAAGTGGGTATTCCGTTGAATAAATACGGAATAGCCCACTTACTAATAAACGTTGTATAGCGTTTGTATAGTTACACAACGCTTTGTCTATTTCTTTCGAAAGTCAAATTACTGATGACTGAAAGAGAGAAATCGGTGTGTAACAATTCATCTGATATACTACGTTTATAAGTAAGGGGGTAATTATAAAAACACATCAGTCAATCCATTTAATTATCCTACTTGAAATATGATAACATTAAAGTATAAGTATATATTTGTGACATCTACCAACCCGCACTGGACACTGGTGGATTACGGCCCACTCCATCTCACCGAGAGGAGGCCTGTGCCCCAGCAATGGGAACGTTATAGGGTAATGATGTTATGCTTATAGCTTTTTCGAATATTGATATATTTTTAAAGATTTTTATTTATGATTTTTTATACTTCACGTACATAGGCGGAATGCTTTATTACACGAAGATGTGTGAAAATTTTTAATTTCAATGCTATAACATCCACCCTAAAAAAACTTAAAAGTTCCAAAACTGAGAGCTAGTCGACTCTATTTTATTCACAAAGCAAAATAAGACAGCTATCCAAATTATGCAGTGTCACCACACTTCAAAGGAAACCACGGTGCCAACCGCACGAAAATGAATATCAACTACTAAGGTTGCAGTAAAGCGAAGTAAAATAAAAAAAATAAACACACTACATTCAATACAAACAAATCTGTCTGAGGCGTCGTACTTTCAAGTTCTAGTCTTACGAAAGCTTTTTCCACCTATCCTCTGTACAAACAAGGACGCCCACAAAAAACGTTTCTATGCAAATAGGGGCAAATAAACCGTGTGTGAGTCACTTGCGAGGGATATAGGGCAGCTAGATGTGCTGTGGTGGGATTTACTGCGGTGTTATGTGACGTGCGTTGAGACGTGGAAGTAAAGGTGAAGGAAAGAAATGTAGGTAAATTGGGCTGTGATTGCAGAAACTTGTTTAAGGCATTTTAAAATAAGGGGCTTGAAACACACAATTTTAATATGTAAACACTCATCAAGATTTGCGGGCAATGTACCGTAATCGTGTAATGTACTCGTAATAGCAGTACCAATGCCTTTCATTTTGACAGGTTAACAACATTAATTGCGTTATTTACGTTGTTGAGCAGACCAATTTTTTGAAGCCATGAAGCCATTGATTAGCTATTAGCATCGATTAGCTGTATCCTTCAAAATGATTTAGATTATTTCCGATTGTGATTGAAACTGACCACTTCGACTGAACACTACAGTGACTGTGATAAAGTAGATAATGTTCGTAGTGAATCATATATATTATTATTACCCTTGCAATAGCATATTTTGCTATACCGAAAGAATGAGTTCACTATGAGTTCGTGAATGTTATCACCACGCAAGATCTCAATACTTAGACATTTCCGAGAATTTAATCCTAGATTCCTATGAATATTCTCAGACACTGTCAACCAGAGGTGACCAAGATTTTAGGCAGTAACATCTGAAATTGATAATGTCACATTAGTATTATTCCAGTAGAGCACCTTCAACTCGATGAATAAGACGTCGAATGAAATGTCCGGCCCACCACGCCATGTTAGTACTTTAAAACCAGCGTTACAAATGTCATCACCTTACAGAGGTAGTTTTGGGGGTAAGTACTTATACAACTTCCAGCATCACGCTAAGTCCCTGTAAAGCACCTTCTCTCCCACAAGATCGCATTTTCGGCGGCGTTTTATACGCGACGCATGCTTGATTCCCACTATACATATTTATGATGTCGCCTGGTTTGCCAACGGAGAAACGGGAAAAGAAAGAATTTTATGGACTCTTACGTAGGTGACCGTGCAACAATTACGTGTGGTTCGTTTATTACGGTTCTGTAAAGTTTTTATTATCTTTCAGGAAGTCGTTTTCGACCCTGTATTTTGATGTGTTGATCTTTCATTTATGGATTTTTCTAGTAGGTCTGCGGCTATGCGTAAAACATGTTTTTTGATCATTGAAACCTGAGAAGAGTTTTTTTGAAATTTAATTAGCTACATGTTGTATCGGTAAATGATAAAAAAAGGTTTTCATTTAGCTAAGCAAAGTAATTTCAATTACTGAAGTTTTCGAGTTTACAATCCAAGGTAATACGTCAAAATTGAAGAGCAGGAGAAATTCGCAGTCGCAGTTTGATTCCAAACGGATATTCGAATAAGTAGAGCAAACACTTCTCGGGTTAGAACGTCTTAAGACGAACAGTTCACAGTAGGAGTCAGTAGTTTGTTCAATCAATCGCAACTTGTACGATGGATTGTGTACTCGATAGTACCGTTTCGCGGCTTCGGCATTGAACTACTAATATTGGAATTGTTTTGTTCGAAATTGATGCCTTTTGTCTGCGAAATGCAGTGGATCGTTTCCTAGGAGGATTAAGTTCATGAGCGTTCGATCGTATTGCGCGCGAGTACGATTGTAATTGATGTTAGTGAGGTGTTACCTAGGTAGGTTAGGTAGGTAGGTCCAACTTCGAGAAAGAGGTCAGTCGTCGAATGCGACTCGGCTGGGCAACGTTCGGGAAGCTACGCAATATCTTTTCGTCCTACATACCGGAGTGTCTCAAGACGAAAGTCTTTGACCAGTGCGTGTTGCCAGTGATGTCATATGGCACTGAAACGTGGTCGCTGGCAATGGGCCTTATTGGAAGGCTAAAAGTCACCCAAAGGGCAATGGAAAGGGCTATGCTTGGAGTTTCCCTGCGTGATCGAATCAGAAATGAAGAGATCGTCAGGAGAACCAAGGTAACTGATAAAGCCCGAAGAATTGCCAAACTTAAGTGGCAGTGGGCAGGGCACATTGCTCTCAGAACAGATAGCCGATGGGGCCGAAAGGTTCTGGAGGTGCGACCGCGTGCCGGAAGACGTAGCATTGGAAGGCCTCCCACAAGGTGGACCGACGACCTTGTGAAGGCCGCAGGAACTCGTTGGATGCGAGAAGCACAGAACCGGTCGAAGTGGAGGTGCTTGGGGAAGGCTTATGTCCAGCAGAGGACGTCTTTTGGCTGAAATGATGATGATGATGAGGTGTTACCTATAGGTGGTACATAAGGCCTTATCAAAGTGGTAATAGCTTCAAGTTCATGATCACTGTAAAATAAAGTCTAAGTATTCAATGATTTATTTTTCTTCACAAACATTATTCTTAATTTAGCCAAGAAAAAAAACATTGTTAAAATTGTCTCACCTCATGTTATGTAAACTTAATTAGTTATTTAGTAAATGTGAAAGGATAGGGTATCACATAAAATCAACGATAAACTCACAGATTAAAAACAATAAAAGAAAAAGAGAAGTAAGTGTAAAACAGTGGAAAAACGTGTAATTGCTTGTAGCACTATAGTGTTAGCGTTAACGCGTACATTTTAATAAGTCCACGCGTTTTTATATATCACCAACCAAATCTCACGAGGCGTCTACACATCACATTATTATGTAACATTGATCATGTAAAAGCACAGCTTGAACGTAAATCACACATTACCAGCACTATTTACATTTTCCGGTATGTACAATTTCACTTATAAAGCGTGCAGACCTTACCAAATGCAGCAGTCGCCGGAACGTAAACATTGTTCACATCGCTAATTTACCACCGTACAAAGGAAAAACATACCTGGAATAAATACAGGTATTTCGCACATTCGGCCCTGCAAACGGGCATTCCCACGAATTTTCCAGTAAGCCCGTGGACACACAACATTCAGAAACTTCAAAAAAACAAATATAAAGGATATCGCTGTGACACGTATTTTTCCATTTAGGTAAATTCGAGGACCTATGAATTCGGCTTTCAGCGATCATTTATTTTGTTTGGTATTTCTAAAAATGTTTAGCGTAGTGCTGTACCTACCGCCGGTATGTATCTGAGTGGACTTTCTGGAACCGAACTGAATTATTTTCATTGGAATTGGTAAAAAATCGGTATGGTCATTGGGATTTTTTTTATTCAACTTGTTTAAAACATAATTCTGTCCCTGTTATCTTCCAACGATTGCCAGAAATGAGCGATGTTATAGTGCTAGAGCAGTGTAGGAGCTATCGGTAGGTACTATCCGAGACAATGGCGAAGTCGGAAGTGTGTGAGGGTGTGTGCGTGTGTGTGTTGTGTAATCACGCTACTCGTTTTCACGCACTTTACTTGTAGTAACCAAGTTACAAAAACGCTGTCTCATTCACAGCGTGTCGCTTCGTGAGATAAAAATATTATAAATGCATTCATGGTCCAAGTGGAACTGAAATAATAACAAATGAAGTTTTATTCGTTGCATGCAAAATGAAATATAAAAAAGCAATTCACAGTATTGTATACATACGCCAAACTTTAAATCACAAAGTACCAAAAATATTTTCTTGAACTGTTGGGGTTCATTTCTAATCTAACCAAATACAGTCAAATAAATATAAACACTACCACGCATCGTTACAATGTTACAATTACCAGTGTGCTTTTCGCCATTAAAACCAAAGATTTCACGGGCAAAAAAGATACACACGTATTTTTAACCATTCCCAGGTAGTCCTGCAACCGAATTTATGTTGGTGTAACAAATTGTACTAATAGAATGCGCAGAATTTCATGGTTGTTTTCACAGATTTCCAAAAATTCAAGCCATAGTTTTTCTTTTTTAGGTACGGCTTTTATGGGACTGGTTGCTGTGCTAGTGAATACCAGAGGTTTTTATGATTCATAGAGAAACTGCACAGTTGTGTGTTGTGAGAATTCGTGTTTTGGTACAATTATTGTAATTGTGACTGAAAGCAAGAAGGATGAACGAGGACGAAAGGTTTAACAATAGGTAGATAATTTACATTTTTTTTTTATTTTTTGTAGGTGATTTTTTTGGGATGCATGAAAAAGCCTCCTCGTGTAGCGCAGTTTGCTCAGCCAGTTACTCAACTGAACCGAGCGCTGGGCGCATCCTGGACCACCAACACCTCGCTGACTGTGGCTAATATTTTGAACCTCGTCAGGAATAATAATTTTATAACTAGTGCCGAAACGAGGATTGGACTTGTACTCAACTGAACCGAGCTCTCGGCGCATCCTGGACAGTCACACCCATCACCTTATTTTACTGAACAATTCTTCCCTTGCGGTGGTAGGGTACCGCCCGCCTGGTTTGCGACCACTCTTCCACTCAGGCAGCCTGCTGTGTTTCGTCGATGCGTGGGAGTTTCATCATAGACCTCATCCATCGCTTTCCATCAGGCGTGATCAAGGTCAAGAGCGGGCCCATTCTGCAATAAAAAAAAAGAAAGAATGTGCAAAGATTTAAATTCAATGTTAGAAATGCCGATTAAACTTTCCCAACTTACTCAATGTTTAAAGTTTCAAAAGGTTTAAAGTATTTCCTTTAGCAAGATAGAAATTTTCACAACAAATAATTGAGATTTCTGCAAAATTGCGATTAATTAAAATAGCTTTCTATCTTCGGAGATTCACGCTTGAGAGTATTCAATATTATTTTACTTAAAACGATTCTGTATACCTAATCTTGTTTAAATTACTTAACTTTGAAAGTAGCTTACAGAATCAATTTGATATTGATACGGTATCTTTTTTGTATATTATAATTTATAAACAATTTTGCTTAATTCGATAAGAATGATTTTTCAACTAAGGTGAGGTTTATTTTCTTTATGTTACGAAAAAAACAGTATTGGTTTGTAGGATAATCTTTAAATAAAAGTCGGTTTTCTTATCTCTAATTGACTCAACACGATTCTTTAGCAAAAACTCTACATCTAATAGATATTTCTAAAGCGACACATTTCAATGAATCACCTTGCACCTGCGCTGGAAGGCTTCCCACAAGATGGACTGATGTCCTGGTGAAGGCCGCAAAAATCCACTAGATGCGAGAAGTACAAAACCATCGAAGTGAGGATGCTTGGGGGAGGCCTATGTCCAGTAGTGGACTTCTTTCGGCTGAAATGATGATGACCTTGCACCTAGGTAGATAGAGAGTGAACCGTGACGCTAATGTCCCCAACCCATCTTCGCTCGTTTCTTTGATGAACCTGTAAGGAATAGCAATTGTGTCAATGACTGACCAATTAACTAATATAACCTTCACACAGTCCCCACAAAAACCGTGAAAAAATTCGTCAACCCGCCTACAAAGTTCCAAAAAAGACAGAATTACACAACATCGTTCACAATGAAACAATGAACAAGCCGAAGGAAATTAAGTTTCCAACAGTAGATGTGAAAGACAGAAAACGTTCAGTATAATTGCCGTGCGGTTAACTGAGGCCGTCCGGTATTACACGAACAATGCGAGCGGTGACTGGAGTGACCATTTTGTTTCACGTTCGAGAGTTTCAAATATTAACGTATTTTTCTGTCGCAACGAAGGGTTGTGATCTGTGAATGTGTAAGTGACGTGTTTTTTTATGTATTTGGATGACAGTTTTTATTATCTGTTTTGCAAAAGAAAGTAGGCACGCAATTAATTGTAGGTATGTAATGAATGGGACAAAATAGCTTTGTAGCATAGAAACATGGTGTTATTGACGAAATTAACCCGATAAACTTTTACTCCTTGCTAATCCGAACAAACGTTTCAAAAGACACTGCACTTAATTATCGTCAATCAAATTAGGTGTGTTTGTTTAAACGGATATCAACACTATTTAATTATCCCGTCCAATTCATCATTTTATAAGCTTCATAGATTTGATGACCCAAAAATTTAAAACTGCATAACTTTTCCACCCAAACAAACTAAACAACTACGCTTAAACGTTCACTGCTTCATATGGTTTAAACCCTCAAACCACTACAACAAGGGACTATCATAATGGAAGGCTGCCATACTTACGACATTTGGCAGTCGGGTTGTAATCACAGTGTTCTGCATATTCACCTAACGGTACCCACAGGAATCAACAGCCTTTTTGAACAAGAGTAGGCTTATGTTAAGTGGTTGCAAAAAGGTTTCCTCTGAACTTTGCGCATCATCCGTCTAAATGTGAAGTGATTAGAAGAAATTCTCCCATGACTGCAGTATAAGTAAGAATCTAGCAAATCAATTCAATTCAAGCAGTGCAATTTCTCAGTAGCAGCCCGGAGTCTACATTTATGCCCGGTTGATGTCAATAGGCTCGCCGCTAGTTAAATAAAAAAAGACTTTATTATTCCTTAATTACAAAAAAAAAAGCTTACTAAAGCGAGTAATATTATATTAATGAATTAACTAAAGCTAAGGCCTACTCCAGTAATTTCCAGATTTTTCTATTATTTGCTTTCACAAGTCATGATTTGCCAATCAGTTCCACTATCTCGTTGTGCCAACGTTCTGCTGGTCTACCTCTTCTTCTCTTTCCGTGTCCGCTGCCTATTACATGGTACTTTAAGAGGCGAAACATGGGTGTAGTACAGACGCCAGCACATCAAGCTACTACAATCTGTCAAATTTCTTTAATAGATTTTCAACTTTATTGCTAAAACATAAGGTTCAAAGTTGATTGGGAAAATTTTACAGTTTCGGGTAGCTTGATGTGCTGGCGTCTGTACACGGTAAAAAACCCTCTAAACCTCTGCCTTACCTTTCTGGGATTACAGTCGGGATGTTACGTTATGTTATCCAAAAACGTCGGTACGAATTTAACTTCGATCTTTTAAATTTTTTGTAAAGAGACTTCCCAAAATAAATTGTAGATTTAGATTACAGATTTCCAAACGATGGTAACCCTATCGTTGACGTTTACTCACTGAATACAGAGTTGGTCGGAGACGAGATAAAAATGGTTACAGTACACAACGGTAATAATAGGCATCGTTTTAAACAAGGGTTATTTTTCTACAGTGGCGTCAGGACGCTTTATTTGGCTGTACGAAAGATATTTATTTGAAGTAGGTACAGATAAATGTAAAGCTGGGTAATATTGCCGAGATCACACGTTAACTGTACATCAGTGTGTCATCTGAGCAATGTCTAAGATTAAGAGGTTCAAGATGAAGCTTGGTCGCTTACGTTGATATCCATAATAAAAACTTTACGATATTACTTACTTACTGACTCTACGACTTTATGATAGTACTACGGTACGATAGATACACTGCTAGATATACATGGTGTAGTAAAAAGCCTCACTTATGAAAGCAGCTGATTATCATCATCTGCCTAGCCTTTTCGCAACTATGTTGGGGTCGGCTTCCAGTCTAACCGGATGCAGCTGAATAGCAGTATTTTACATGGAGCGACTGCCTATCTAAATTCCACAATCAAGTTACTGGGTAATACGATACCCCTCGGTAAGACTGGTTATCAGACTTTCGAGCCTCTGACAACCCGTAACAACTGTCAAAGATCCACAAAATTTAATGACAACGTCTTTTCCGAGGCAGGTAAGGTTTGTAAAGATGGTCATCCATCCACGGACCAACCGCGGTAAGCATAGCTTAACCTGATAGATCGGCCCGTGCGGCTGTTATTACTTAGCCACAAGACTTTCTAGTGAAGTAGCTGATATGTTGCTAAAATGCAGATCATTAATAAAATAAAAATTGGTCTTCTCATTAATACAAATAGACACAAAAAAGTATTTAAATAGAATAAACACAATTAAACGTATAACTTATTTTTATTAGGTCCTCTACTATCAGAAACATGTACCCTTGAGCATTCTTTTTCTGAAAATGTTTTTCAAAGCCGCTAGCGTTTTAAAGTCTGCAGATCACAAAAAATAACAAAGAATAATGGGGTGACCGCAGACATGCCATAAATATGTTAGTACAACGTTGTGAATAATTTAACCAGGGTTGGGCCTAAGTAAATATTATTACTGGTGTATGGGAGGTTCCGTCACAACCTGTAAGTTATCGTACGAACGCGTGTTTGAGTTCCTTAATACATGTGCCTGCGTTATTGACTTTGATTTGGTGCGGGAGTTAATTGCGTTACAATGTCCCACTTGTATTGACTGACTGTAGGAACTATTTGAGAAGTGTAACTAGGCATAGTTTGAGGTGCTAGTTTCCTAATTTGAAGGGCCGTTGGAGGAATGTCGCTTGGTTAAGTTTGGTTGGTCCGTTCCGTTCGATTGTTTTGAGTAAAGATACGGTATCCTAAGACTGTGGTGAATGCCACGTAGCGTCTGCAATGTATTGCTGAATGGCGTCACTGAAACGTCATTTATGAGAGTAAGTTGGTATGTTTTCCTAGAGAGCGTTTTTGACACCGTTTAGTCAAACGCCGGAGCAAACATATTCATGGCTGTCATGAATATATTGGCTCCGGGGGGACGGCCGTTATGTGGCGGCCGCTGCTCTTCTAGGAAACTGTAGCTTAAGTGAGGAAGCAATAGTAGATTTCTAAGTAAAAACTGCGAGAAGAAGCCTTTGTACAAGGTTTGTGTCTTAGAAGATGTTAGATTTGTTTCTATAAACGACAAACAGAAGAAATTTAGGGTTTAAAAAAGGCTTGGGATGTAACTAAAGCATCTGAATCACGTATACAGAGTTATTGGCGCTGAATCAAATGAAACTAGCTATTCATAATACACAGTGTTCATTAACAATGCCTGTATATTCAATAATTCACACCTAAAACCAGATTTATTGTCATCGCGGTACACTAACCATATTTTCTATTATTCAAATGCAGGAAACGGATATGTTGCAGTTTATAAATTACAAAGCAACATAACAAGTCCCAGCCATAATGTCTGATTCATGGTATGAATTTATTCTACGCATAATTAATTGTGTGGGAATGTATTAAAATTATTGTAATACTAGCTTTTGCCCGTGGCTTCACCCTCGTAGATATCGGTTAATATCCTGCGGGAACGTACTACCGAGATTAAAAATACCGTATGTATAAAAGGTCCCATTAAAATAGATGGACAAACTTTTAGAAATCATTCAGACCACCAAAATAAGGACGATGGTAAAAAAATATATAAGAAAAACGCATTAAATGCTTACAAGAAAAATAATCGGCTAACGAAAATACACAAATTTATTATTTTAGGTCAAAATAAAATCACTTTAATCAGTGTTTTTTTGCTTGGATATCTTTGGTTAGACATACTGAGCGCTGTGTTAAAATTTATCTATCTATTTTAATGACATCCTGTATATCTGTATGCCCATTCAAATCCATTCAGATGTTTTTGCGCCAATCCGGAATATGCATCCAGACAAACAGTCAAACGGACGAAAATTTTATTAGAAATGTATTATTATTGTAATCTGTCACTGCATTGTCGTGATGGCTTGTCGCGTTTAATTCATTCGCACGATCTTCTTTGTAAACGCTGTAAAGCTAGACAGAGCATAATTTATCTAGGTAGGTACCAACAAAGATATCTATGTACGTACAATCATCTCCTAAGACATCGATTTAATTACACGCTTGTATAATTAAATCGATGTTCTGTGAGAACTTTATCTGTCATCTTCATTTGAGAAAGATGTAATACTTTTATTACTTATCAAATGTATGATTGATGATCACGTTTGATTCTACGTCAAGGCGCCAGGTTGACAACTGGTTATTCTTTGCTTGCATAATCGGAATAAGTAGAGTAAAAACGTCTTCAGACATGTTCAATCAATGAAATCTGAACATAAATATTATTCTGAAGTGTCTTCTGAAGTGTGCCACAGAAATCCCCTTGTATACAAAACATAGACTTTGTATAAAAGTTAGAACATAATAACAGTGCACAACAACTACTATTTTGCGTGAAATTCATTCATCACGAATGAGAAGGTCCCGAATTTGACCCAAGAACAAAAAAATACAATCCAATTTAGAAAAGACCCTGTAACTATTGAAATTTTCTAAAAAACCACTTGCACAGGATAAGTGCAAACTGCCTGAAGTTAGAATAGAGGTCTAGAAAGCCTTTGACTAGCGTATTATTTGAACATTACTTCTTCTGAAACTACCGGGATGCCTTGGTAGTGAGAATTGCACCTTAGAGCCTCCGTTTCGGTTCAAAAACAATTACATTTGCATTCTTATAAAGGGTTCACATCCAATAACCGTTTCGTGGAATTGCCAGTGCTTTTTAGGGTACCGTTCGTCAAAATGGAGAATTGCAGTACTCCTTACTATGTCTCGTGTCCATCTAGATAAGAAACCCCTTCAACTAAAAGAAAACCTAATTAAATGTTCATGTTGTTTAGAATTCACAAATGAATACGGCAATGCAAGGTCGCCCAAGTGATAAAATCTGAAAGAGTTTACCTGTATTATTCTGCGCACCAGTGTTCCATTTTCTTAGAATATTTTTCCTGTAGCATTCAATTCATTTTTAGTATCTACTTTGGTCGATGTTAGTATCCTTTCACATCATTATATAAGCAGGTACAGGACCCTCTCGGTTCGAAAGCCGGAATCTTACCAAATGTTTTTTTAATCTATTATTACAAGGGAACCCATTGCGTAACTGAGAATTGGGTGTTTTTAGAAATACATGCAACTTCACTTTCAAACTAGCTTCTGCCCGCGACTTCGTCTTCGTGAAATTTGAAAAAAAGCTACTCAGTGCAAGTTATACGAGTAGAGATAAAATCTCACCGAACAGTTTATCCCTTAAGATTTAAAGATTTCACCAACCTACATTTGAATGATAAATGATTTTATTTTTGTAAGTAGGTTTGCACAAACACTTCTACACATCAATCATATTTTTTAAAACTAGATGAGGTCGGCGTTTCCTATCTCACTACTCTGAGAAGAAAGGTCGAAACAAACTCAGAGGTCACAGTCTCTTTTAAAGTCCAGACATAGTCTTGGTCAGGTTATATTAAGACCATGTAGATCGATGTCTGAGATGGTCTTTTGAGGAAAGAACCACACACTTTGAGTGGACCTGTCCAGTCAGTGCACGCATTTATCAGAAATCGTACAGCTCAACTCATGTTTCTCAATACCTAAAATTCGAAAAAATCTTCTTAGTACTTATTTGGCACAAAGATACCTAAAATATGAACATCCCTTCGACAGTATAAAAAGAAACATTTTTACAGTTATAACATTGCATAACAAAAAAAAAACACACAAAAAGTGATAACAGGAGACTTGGAGCAATTAAACCTGTACAGCCGTATATTAAAAAACGGAAAGCGTAAAACAAACGGTAGAAAAGGCAACAGAATTTGTACAATAAAAACAAACTGGCCTGTGAAAATAGGATTCTGGGGCGATCCCGTAATACAGTTTGCTTTGGACTCGCCGTTGATTTCGGATTTTACATTATCCACCTTCCGTGATGAGGGGAAGTGGTGTTACAAAAGCTTGCACCAAAACAAAAGCCTACTTGTTGTGTTGACGTAGCGTAGGTTATTTTTATTTACTCGGTGTTACGATTTTTCTGCTATATTCATCCATACTTTATCGTTTTTACCAAACAGCTATTTTTAAACACGTTTATAAAAATAACCTGACCTAGTTCTGAACTTATGGTATGAATGCATTGATAAAAATGAGGCGTTAGTTTTTACTCTGCTCGAGATTAATTTCAGGCAGATTTGAAGCAATATTGATAGATTCTTGGAAGTCTATACTAATCTATATATCTACTATATCAGCTATACTAATAATAAAGCTGAAGAGTTTGTTTGTTTTAACGCGTTAATCTCTGGAACTACCAGTCGGATCTGAAAATGTATTTTTGTATTTGACATGAGGACAGTCTTCGTCAACTCAAATACAAAAATAATTTTAGGCTATTTAACGCACTAGGACCCTTTGGAGCTGAGCAAAAGAAAAAAACGAGTGTGCTTATGACCACACGACTGAAGTGAAACTTCAGTATTGCGTATTTGGCTATGAGTGGAAGAGAGAAAGAAAATGTGCGCGCGCACTGCTGTCTCTTGCTTATATCCCCCACTCAACTCCCGTTCGCCTCGCCCGATCACACATTTCGTAACGCTTACGTCACGCGTTCGCCAGCTTACTCCCCAAGTCAAGCGTGCGTAAAGAAGTTTCACTTGTAGCGGGATCGTCCGAAAGGGTTACCGCTGCCCCGGAACATAAAGGGCTAAGGAAGGAACACGGGTGGGTTTTAGTCAGTAAGAGTCTGACACTCCCTTCCGCTCCACCCAGAGCGGGAGGAGTCATTAGATGATTTCCCATCCACAAAAAAAAAAAAAAAAAAGCGTGCGTAAAGAAGTTTCACTTCAAAAAAGTAAGAAAAAAGCGAAAACGAAGTAATAGCGATGCGATGCGACGGGTTGGGTCGGGGAACAAGATACTTCAGGCAGGCAATCTCGCGGACAGAAGCTAGAAGTAATAATTAAGTAGCAAGGATAGCATAATAATAAGTAGGAAATCAAAATCACCACTGCTTAGTTTGAAAACCCCCCCAAGCCCTATTGACCGTGATACAATTCATATTGCATGGCATTTACGTAATCAATCGTCTGAAAGTAATGGCATCTTGCTTTCCCAATCTTTACAATAACCATAACATTACAAGCCAAATTGTCTAAATAAACTTTCAAATTATTATCCGGGAAGTCATCATCAAACCACACAAGCGAAATATCCAACAGTCCGGAACCTTTACTTGAATCATTTTCGAAGTAATTTATTTTTACATTCTTTTTTATCTTTTCGAGCGCTTATTTAATTGCCATCACTACTCCTTCAGAAAGCTGTTATGGTCCATTTAGTTAAATCGTAACTGCTTTATTCGTTGCTCTCGAGTTTTGTAACAACAAAGGGTTTTTTGAGATAAAACAAATAAATTGTTACCCGGAGGCTCACTGGAGAATTGAGTATTTTACAGATGAATTTTCGGATTTTTCGTAATTTACTTCCGAATAATTGATTTTCAACTGAGTAATATCCATACTAGTAGTATTATAAATTCAAAAATAACTCTGCTCTGTATCTAACCTTTTCACGCCTAAACCACTGAGCAGATTCCGATTAAATTTGGAAGAATCAAGGAGATAGATGGCATATATCCTAGCGAAGGACATATGCTACTTTTTGTCCCGGTCGCTCGTTCCCGTAGGAAAATTTACGACATCCATGCGGGCGAACCCGCGGGCAGAAGCTGCTTATGCTATTATACCGACCGTGCATTCGCGATTTATTTGCCAAAAATGTATACATATATGAATTAATGGAAAAATAACTTTAATTCCTACACAATAAAGTTCAATTTACGCTACAACTTCAAACATTTTTATAACTTTATCAATAGTGCTATTCACTCTGAAATCAATTTAATTATCATTGAAATAAAGTTGATATTGGTTTAACTTGAAATAGGGTAGGAGTGTGCAGCACTGCGCACTTTTACTTTACATATTTTCCTTTGCCAGTAATCTTTCCACATTCAGAAGTATTAAAAAAAAAAATATATTCTTTAATGTTGCTTTAAATACATCGTATCAAATAAAATACGGTCCTAATACACTTTATAGTCACAATCATCTTTTTTACGTAACGAAATTCTCGTCATAAACTGAAGAAAGAAAACTAAAACCCAATTTATCTAGATACTAAATTCAGCGTATATTCTTCTTTTATTTTATAATCCAATTTCGCTCATCTCACAGTATAATGCAATCCTAAAAGTCATAAAGTTTGATTTAAACTCTGTTTATGCAAAGTTGGGGTTTCAAACGATAAACGACAAGTTTCTTGCGAGAAGTTTCAAGTTTTTGTAAAATCCATAATATCCGTGGTAGTATATTTTATTTGCAGATTTTCTTACTCACTCTTTTAGTTTTGTTTGAATAGATTATTTTAAATGGGACGTAAATCGTAGGTTTTTGTCTCTAAAGCTAGGCCATACCGTACAACACACATTAGCCACAAAAAGAAACCGGCCGTCTGACCGATGGTGACGGTAAATGACAATGGACCAGTTGAAAGGAGATTGTGTAGCTGACCTATTACGACGGATTTGTATGCCAATTTATCGAACTAACAAAAATCTACCGTCTCTGGCCTTAGTTAAAATCAGATTTGGAAACACTGTTGCTGGATTTTCGCAAACTAATATTACAGTGCTGGTCAGATATACGTAGAATGATTTTAGACTATCAACTTATGTGACTAAAAATACTGCTTCTGTAAAATTCCGTCAAAACGTCGCATGGTGCACGTCCACCTTCGTCCAGTAGTATCTGATAAATAATATACGAGTTTAAAAAATGAAACGTGGAGGAGAATCTCGTGCCGCATAAATATTGTATGAAGTGTTCCGTGGACAACTATTGGACAGTAAACGCTGTTTTATGGGATAACATTTATTGTTTTACCGAGCTAAGCCAAGATGGTTCTTTATTCCAAACCTATTGTTTATTGAGCTTCGAAAATGGATTTATTTTTGCTCTCGCTGTGTTTTTATTCGATAAATTATTTATAGGAACGTTAGTTTTGGGGTTATGATGAAATATGGGTGCAGTGGTTTAGTTTAATATTTAGAACAATGTGCTGTTTCATTAACTTGTTCAATAGTTAAAAATATTTTGTTGAGTTGATTGAAGCAGCAGTATGTGTTTAGTGGAAGATGAGTTGTCGTAATTAGATCGCTAAAAGAGTACCTATATCATAAAAATGATAAACCATAATATTATTAGTAAAAGTTTCCATGTACCTGCCTCCTTTTAAAAAATACATTAATAACTTTTTGAACATATTTTATTTTACACTCTACTACCTCTAATCATCTTAGCGTGTCGATGGCAAACATAATTATATATATTTTTTATTTTCAAAGTTTGGCCCAAAATTCTGCAACGCGGATAGCATTCGCTGACGCAGCCATTAGGTCCTCACGTGTACATGTGACAGGTATGCGGTGCAAGATGGGAGGAGAGCCATTGTCTGTGGAGAGACACCACATACTCGTACACACCGGAGGTCTGAGCCTTCCATGAACCCCCACTTGTGCAGGTTGTCCTTACTGCGGCCTACTGGAGTACGAAGTCTATTTAAGGTTTTCCAAGTAGGCCACGGCAAGCTATGCCCGGATGAGAGACTCTCTGATGGTTCAATAAAGAGATCAGGAGGTTATAGTAGTTCTTTCCAGAGATCACATTTTTCCGTGGAGGGGTTGCCTTTGGCTGGACTCACAAAATTTTTTACGGCTTTAAAGCCTCTGTGGCACTGAATTAAAATTGTGCAATGAGTAGCGTGGATCATCATGTAGCTTCGCCCTCTCGACACGGCTGGCTATAGTCCTGCGAATTTTTGAAGGCGCGATGCCAGTCAGTGGATACAGCATTCGCAACGGGGGTCTCATTTATCCACAAATTTAGCGTGGGTAGATCGGCTCCATACTGGACAGGCATATTCACCTGCGGAGAAACAGAGCGCCATTCCAGTTGTTTGTAGGACTTGAGCAGATGGCCCCCGTCTGGTGGATGTTAGGCGACGGAGTTTCTGGTGTACACTTTCTGTTTGACATTTTCGCAGTTTCTCCAAAGTTAAGGGACCTATTCAAAGTAATGCCGAGATACTTTGGGTGTGTACTGTTGATGATTGGAACCCCTTGCCATGAGATATTAAATGTTCGACCCGCTTGACTGTTACGAAGGTGGAAGGCGCATGACTGTGTTTTAGAGGGATTTGATTTCAAGGCGTTGTCAGCATAATAATGGCTGAGATCTGAGAGAGCGGTTGAAACATTGATTTCAATCTCCGCAAAGTCAGTGGCTTGGCAAGTTAATGCCAGGTCGTCTGTGTACAGAAAGCGGGTTGTGTTTGGGCTCACCGATTGATCATTAGTGTAGATGTAAACAGTAGAGGGGCCAGTACATTACCCTGAGGCAATCTGTTCTTTGGGGTTCGCCACCTACTTTTATCATCAAGAAATCGACGGTTACTGAGGAGTTCTCGTGAAATTCGCGTAAACTTTGGATCTTCTGTTAAATTGGTCACCCTCCACAACAAGCGCTGATTTTTAACTGCTTCTAGTGAAAAAATGTCAAACGGCATTGTATTTATTTTGCTGCCATCTACCGAAGTGTAGCTCTCGAGACTGAAATGTACACGTGTGCTGAAAAATGCGAATTTTGCGAATAAAATTCTGAAAGATTTTGAGTACGAAATGTTGCAACGATTGTTAGAACCAATTAATATAATAATCTTCTTTTCAAAGGTTCGTGGAAGTACATCCAGCATTTTTACGAACGGCGAAATTATAATATGTACCTAACGATTTCTTCCCGACAACCTTTCCGTACCTACCTAATTAGAATCAGATGATAATGACATTGTCTATAATTCTCGGACAAAAGGGAAAATAAAGCGCTCATTTGATATTAAATTTTGTCATAAATCCTTGAGATTATCCATGCCTACATTCAGAACTTTCTCAAGAGGATATAATACTGGTAAATGATTTCACAGACCAGTCTTAAGTCATAGGGCCTCCAAAAGCTGGGTTAATGCTTATTTACGATCCTGTTTAGGGTACTCCATTGTAAGTTCTAAACATCACTGAACTTGTCAAGATTATTAGTTGAATTCTGCTTTGATATTATTTAGATAGTGGAATTATTGGTACAGATTAGAGATGGTTTGGTTCAAATTGACATAGCCGCCCTTTAAGAGAGAAATAACTTCTTCAGTCTTTGATTGGACATCTTATTTTTCTTTAAACAATATCGGATGTTTTAGCTTATTTAAGATTTCTTTCTCTAAAAGTTAATAAATCGCTCTAGCATAACCAGCAGGTTAATTGCGTAACACACTATCAGTCACATCAGTAGACGTGGGTTTCATTTTGACAGTTCAACAGCATTCATCGCGTTATATACGTTGTTGATCAGACACATTTTTGAACATAAGAAGCAATGGATTAGCGATATCTTTCAAAATGATTCAGATTGAGATTAATAGTGTATATCATTATATAGTATAGCTAGTGCCATGCTTTCCTATAATTTAGATACATGTGAGATCTATATTTTCTCCCACCCTCACCGAGAGGAGGCCTGTGTCCCAGCAGTGGGAACATTATAGGCTGATTATGTTTATGAAATCTATATTACAACAAAGACTGAGTTAATGTTGTGTATGTGTTTAGTTGGCAAGCCTTTATACAAAGAAAATAAAATAAATAATTTTATAAAATAACGAAGATAAAAAAGGCAACTCGACGAACTAAGCAAAGCTCATGACAATGCAGCATACCAGGAATGCACACAACTTATATATTTTGTCTAAATTGTACTTCTACAGGGGAATTTCTAAAACGTCTGATATACTGTTTCGCTGTGGGTCCCAATTTGTGTCTCGTTGTCAAGTAGGACATAAAACACTGGCCGTGTGTACAATGTGCTTTGTTCTGTTTGTGCTCGAGTTTCTGAGGATTTGTAGCTATTTTAAGGAATAAAATGCTTTTGAATAAAAGAAAGGAATGCATGAAATGCTTGGCTAGGAAGATTAAGAAAAATGTGATTACAGTTTTCGCAATCTTGCTCGGTAAACACAAAGCTTCTGCTATGAACTACGTACGTATGTATATATAGAGCATGTTGCTTTTTTGTTTTTTAAGAAAATAAATAGGTACCTGCACGTCGTCGTTACGTACCGGATATTATTTTTTTTTTCTGCGAATAAAGAAGGAAAAAGTTTTCATCGAAAATTCTAAGTACTAATGTCGGCGGATCCTCGCCGGCGTTGTCAGAGTCAGACATATTGATGTGCACCACACAAATACACATCAATAGAGAATGGCAGGAAAATGATTAAGAAAGTAAAAATAAAATACCTTAATTCACTTCCGGGTGTTTATTCCACGAGCAGCGAACAAAGAATGTCTTTCCATTCGCATTACAATAGTTTTTATACACAAAATTACCGCCAATCTTTACCGCGAATCTTTGCCGCCAAGTAGACGTTATATAAATCAAGCGGTACATGCGTCATGTTCGTGAACGGGAGCCGTCAGTAGAGACTGGTCATCTCTATGCTGCCATATCTTATTTTAAATTAATTAATTTTTTTTTCGTCTTTTCATTACGGACGCTTTTAACGTTCTGCATCGTTCTCATATGCATCATATTTAACATGAATGAGGTAACCAAGACTGTAACCATGTTATTTTGATATAAAAGAGTGTCCATGGAGTTTCTTACCCGTTCTTCTCAATAGGTACCTACGCTTTGGAATGGGCAACTAGCTTCATCTTTCTGACTGATCGACCCCTTGATAATTCAAATGTGCCTGTAATTGGTTTAATTAAAATAAATGCTTTAAGTTTGATATCTCAAAATAATTCCTTTACACTTTAAATAATTCAAACGGATTTGTCAAGATAAATCATTAATACCAACTTAGAAACTTAAAATAAAAACAACCGGAAACGCACTATATTTTAAATACATCAAAATAAAAACATAACGTAGACCTCACCAGAAATAGAAGTATTAATTTAATAAATAACATGTATGTACATCAGATTAAGTTCAAAATAATCAAAACCAAAAACTTCAAATCAAATAATGGTTTGGCGCCCATGTAACTATATTGATAGTACAAACTGACTTTGTATCCTATCCACATTAGTCATATACTACAAACACTTTCAATTTAAAACGCGGAACATTTCAGCGGTCCATGAATTAATCTGCAATTTAAAATAAAAATGATGGGTTGAAATCCTCCATTACTTCACACCGTTTATTATTCCCAAAAGTCAACGTGTGCAACTGACGTGATGCTCAGTGTACATAACCATTATTTTTTCACAGCCCATCACTAACAGAACCAAACAATATTAAACATTCATTTTTAATTTCAACTCTACCCAAATAATCTTAAGACTCAGATTATTCCGTGTGCCACCAATGTTATTAATATTTTGTGGTACCTAATGGATCGTACATTTTTTTCGCTTGAATATTTTATTACGTATTTCGGAATAATTAGGAAAAACATTTTTAGTCATGAATAATGGATTATCATTGCTATTATGTATATTCCATTAATTAATTTATTGATTTTGATGCCTCTTTTCACAATAATCGAATAGAACTTTTTCTTAGAATTAAGATTATTCTTTTTATATTATTGACATGCCTATGTAATAGGGAAGGATTCACTATTTTACCTATTGTTGAAAGTTGTACCATGGACGTTCCTAATGTTTTATTTAGGAAATGGAAAGGGTAAAGGTATCGAATGAACTTTGTGCTGGTCAAAAGTAACCCGCTAATAAAATATTTTTATTGTCTCAGCTATATAGCGTGAAAAGATAGCAGTAAGTGGTTAAGATAAAAACTTAAAATGCAGAACCAAAAGCATAGTATAATCAGCCTTTAATGTTCCCACTGCTGGGACACAGGCCTCCTATAGTCAATAGGGAGTGAGCTATAATCTACCACGCGGGCCAGTACGTTTTGATAGATGTCACATGTCTTCAAATTTTCGATTCAAGGGCATGCCGGTTTCGTCACGATGTTTTCCTTCGTCGTTTTGAGAGTAGTGGTGCTAAAATTAACTCAGGCTGGCGCTTTACACAAAGTAAAGCACCTGAATGGGTTCGAACCCACGACCTGCATACAGCTCGTAAGTCAGGGCTGTTGTATCAAAATAAATAGAAGTAGCACGGTAATTATTCAACTTGGATTAATAAGAAATACTAGTTTTATAAATAAATGGGCTGAGCATTGCGATAAAATGTGGCAATGCCGCCAGTCTCTTGGGTACATTTATACATTGCCAGTCGACAGCGTTGCGGAGGAATTTTTCGACGCCAGATTTTAGTTTGTTAATAGCTTTAAATAAATTGAGAAATGTAAACTAGCTCACCCGACACACGTTGTCCAGCCAAAATTTGTATTTAGTTCATACAAAAATTCCATAGACAAAAGCATTTTCAGTTTATCTCGAATTTTCCAATTTTTCAGGCAGCTTTTCCAAATTTTCATTACATGAAAACCTATGTAATTTGGACGGATTCGGTGTTTAAAACAAAAAAATAGCCAAATTGGTCCAGCCGTTCTCAAGTGCTGCTCTTACCAAAGGAAAGCATTTCATTTTTATTTATATGGATGTAAAAAAACAAAACAATGCACCTGTTACGAAACAAAAGCAAAGCAAAAAAAAAAAACAACAACCTATAAACGCCAACGCATAACGTTCAGCTGCGCAATAGAGGGGGAAAGAGGTGTAAGACTGAATCTCCTGGAAAACTAGCCCCCCGGGCTTTGGATTGATGACCCCGATGCCTCAGGTGATCCACGGATAAATTGCCACAGTGCCCAGCCAACGGTTTTTGCTTTATGACTTGCTGTTTTGGGAAATATTATGGCGGCTCTGTGTTTGAGCTGATTCAGTTGGTATGGTCAGCAAAAACAGTAGGTACGTTATTTTTTCGTACGATCTGAAGTGACACAAAGTGATTTGATACACTGTTGATTACCGTCTCATTTGATAGTCAATAGTTTTGTTTTATTTTAATATGCTAAGTTTTGTATTTTTTTAAATACATTTTTGTCTCCTGTCAAGATATAAAAAAAAACTAAAGTGTGGTTTACAGTTTCGTTTCTGACCTCAAGCTTAAGAAAAAAATATGGCTTCGTAAAATGTCATCATTGCCAATCACACCTAATCGATGTCACCTCTTTTTAACCCCCGACGCAAAAACGACGGGGTGTTATAAGTTTTTAAAGCTTGATTGTGTCATCATATTTGGTCAGCAAGGAACTTTAAAAATATAGTTAATTGGGGTTCTAGATTGGTGAAGTGCTAAGGGCGATGACCTTGACCTTAAGAGTGTGTAAAGTAGGTAGGTAAGTGGTATGGAAGGCTGACTTCAAACGACGCTTTGGAAAGGTGCTCTGGCCATCTTAGCGCAGGGAGCAAATTGAGTTAGAATGCAATTGCCTTGACCTAGTTGTCCCTGGATCGAAATTTTTATACAGATGCACTCACAGTTTTTACCGGTCTTAAAACTTTATAACATTGATGAAATATAAAACTGGAGTATAATCATCTGAGTAATAATAATACCTACCTGCGAAGTAGTAATAGTACAAGCTGACAATTGTTACAGGCACATATTAATGAAGTAAGCATCATTTTAGTCCTTTTCGTTTCCTCGTTTCACATTTAATATAAAGCCATGTTGTATTCGTACCAAAAACGAATTTTTTGCTACAATTCAAACTTGTTGAACATTTTCACCACGAAATTGTAAAATTTTTGCCCCAATATCGTCGATTTTTTATTAATTACTGCGGCAGTTTACAATAAAATGTTAATAATAATGAAACAACAGCGTATATCGGTGTTTACACATAATATACACGTCATAAAGGAAAACGGAGAAAAAGTAAAAGCAGAACAAAACAACGATAGAATATTTTACTCATGTTGTTTACACCAGAGGTAAAATTAAATGCATTTTATCTGAACTTTTAAATTAATTTCACTGCATAAGCAAAGTTTAAAGTTCGCAGCAAAGGTTCACTGCCTGGTATTTACCAGTATTTTGCACATAGATACCTCTAGGTATAATAAAGTTATATTGGATGAACAATTCACTAAACAAAACAGAGTGCTGTTTGTTGTGTTGCTTTTATTAACTTGCGAGTCCAATGGCTGATTATTTACTTAATAACTCTAGCTAAACTAGTGCTTGTTGAGAAGTTCATAGAGGGATAGGTCAAGTGAACACACAACGGGCGTGCGTGTATGACGAGAGGGGCAATTCTCTTTATTTTAAAAAGGTTTAAAGTCTGATCTTAGTCTCAATCTGTCAAAATTACTTCTAAAATCCCTAAATTTTTGACATTGATTGATTGGGACTAGATTTTGAATGTTTTTAATTACGGGAGTTGGCCTTCTAATGTATGAACGTAAACGTAGTAAAACGAGTGTGCAAGGATCGTAGCAAGTGGCGTTCTGTACTTTCTGCCTACCGTCATCGGAAAAAGGCTTGAGATTATGTATGTATATTCGTAGAGACTATAATGCATACATAAGGTTTGTAGTTAAAATCACTATTCGTATACAACCTTTCAAATCTACGAGTTGTAGGTCGCGGGATCGACGCCTCACAGGCGCTTTACTTTGTGGAAATTATTTCATCATTACTGCTCTCAAAACGGTGTAGGAAAACATCGTCAGGAAGCATATCCTAGCACCAACAAATGGAAGACATGTGACATCTACGAACCCGCACTTGACCTTTTGGACATAGTTGAAGATTTATTATGAGCAAAGCTGTTTGAGCTTTTAACTTGTACGTTGAGCTTCAGAACAATAAAGGTTTTTCTCATCCTATAAGGCAAGGTATGTTGAACTTTCCTATACCACCCATAATGACTACCGAGGCTTGCAATTTGTGTGTGAAAAAAGACAGCTGACCCTACCATGATATATTTTTTATTTACCAGAATAGGGGAGAATCAATCGAGGCTTGGAATATGTGAGAATATAATTAGGTACTCAAGAAATATGATTCTTTTTATTTTAAATTGGCTTCATCTATCTATACTAATAATAAAGCTGAAGAGTTTGTTTCTTTTTTGGTTTGTTTGAACGCGCTAATCTCTGGAACCCCAATTCTTAACCTATCACACGTTTGCCCGCCGACCTGTCGAAACAGCCCGCGCGACGGAGTAGTTGAATGGGCGCAGTAAAGACATTGTTTTAACAATAACAATGACAATAGAACAATGACACTGTTTTGTACACTTGGTGTACCGTTGACGTTTCGAGCACTTTCTCTTATGCACACTTGACGCTTGAAGGGTTAAGAAAGGCTATAGTCCTTTTAACATCACGCTAGGATGCTATGGAGCCGAGTAAAAACAAAAAAGCTAGAAAGAACGCTAAGCAAAATTTCACGCGGTCGAAGTCGCGGGCAAAAGTTAGTTTAAAAAAAACATCAAACAGCTAGCATTTTCTAATCTTGTTGTTTCACGTCTGAAAGTATTTATAACTAAAAGGTACGGTGTATAGGTCTATAGGTAATTTCACAATATTGAGTCCCCCTTCGTACACCCAACGTCAGCGCATCACGATAGGTATAATAAGGGTTATGAATAAACGCAATGTATCCTAAAGGAGGTTCCTTGAAGTAAATATGGAAGCTCGTTAAATTTGTTAAAATACCGTGAAATATCGTGCTACGTTGGACACTCTCGGGACTCAACGCGATATTTATCAGTCTCTTTATATTTTTCTAATACTTTCCTAAGGGGATTTGCATCTTGAATGTGGCACGGTTGAGCGGATTTCGTTATAAAATGTTATATTAAAATATGCCTATGGGGCCCTTTCGATGTGATGGAATTTGGTAAAGGTTCAGAGGAGGTCAAGTTATGATCTTTTTTGTTGTTATGATAACATACTTTTGGTAAAAGGGGTCGCGTCTGTTTATTACAAGAGCAGCTTCTATGTAGGTTTCAATTCCTGGTTAAATTATCAGCTTGAATAAGTAATTGGCTGACTGTTGTAAGCAATTTAATCATCATCGTAATCATCGGCCCAGGTTTTCTCCCAACAACGTTGACGTCAGCTTTCAGTCTTATAACGACTCACCTCCACAACCCAGTCAAATTTAATTTTACTGATATTATAGAAAAAGTTTGTTAGTAAAGTGAATTCGTTTTAATTATTTATAATTCGGATTATTCGCTACTTGTTACAAAACAGCCTATTAAAATAATAACTTTGAACGAATTCGTAATACAGATCTAACGAGCTCGTTTCGGCAGTCCAACTCTGAGGGCAACATGTCAGAAACGTACTTTCAAAAGGATGAAAGAAGGTACCAAACAAAGTACGGACGTGAACAGAATTCGCGTTAGCACGTTTTACAATTTGTTACATCGCTTAAATTGTAATAAAGCTTCAGAGTAACACATACGTTTCATAAAAATTTGTATGTAACTGTAACAGATTGTACAAAGAAAATTCAACCCAAATATGGTAAGATAGAGTTCAGAACTGTAAATTAGAAAAATCTGATTTAAGACACTGCTTTATTCACAAATGTGCCGTGTGAGGTTTGTAGAAAGAGGTGTACTGTGAATCCCGGATGGATACAGTTCGTATTCTATTTACCTTAACAGATGCCATCATTATTCCTTAAGCATTCCTTACGACTACGCGTCGTGTGGAATGAAATTGACAAATTCAGAGAGAACCCAAATGCCTCGTTACTCCTCATGTGTACCTTTGATAATATTTTATGAATAGTGTTTGTTTTTCAATTTGTCGGGTCGAACAAACGTACTTACCTTTATTTTCGCTCTATTTCACTTCAAATGTGAACTGAATTCTAAATGGTAGCAACAAGTGCGTTGGAAATATCGACATCGTAGTTATCGATGGACGTCGAAATGTTTTATAAATAGTATGCTAAACTAGCTTTAGCCTGCAGCTTTGCCCGCGTGGTATATGTCGATAAAAAGTAGCCTTTGCCAATAAAATCGGTACAGTCGTTTTAGAGATCAGTCTGAACAAACCCGCAGACATACATATTAAATAGTTTTTTTTTGTTATAAGTACCGTATATACTTTCATATTTATTTAGTAATTAATTAAAGAATTGTCAAAATCGGTTCATTAATTTTTAAGAAAATCGCGGTCGAATACAGAACCTCCTTTTTTGGAGTCGGTTATAAAGCTGTGATTTTGACTTTACAAACAGACACTTCAATTTTAATTATTTGAATGTATATTTATATACCTACCATCCATATAGATGGACGCTAATATAACAATGCTATAATACAACGATGAAAGGGTTTTCTCTGTTCGGGCTAATGTCCTTCCTTTTCTACGTATGTGTGAGCACTAACCCATTTCTTTTTTCGATTTTCTTGTCTATCTATCTATCTGTCAATCTAGTTATCACATTCCTGATTTCAAAGAGACTAGAGACAGATATGTGATGGTCTAACAGACTTCTATTCTTCGAAAGTGTTGTGTGATTTTCCTAGAAATCTGAAAGATGAAGTGAGCATACGGCTTTTATTTTTGACCTTTGTCTTTCGATTGACATATGGACGGTATGTAAGGCTTTTCTTATCACAAAAGGACTAGCACTCGGCAGGTATAAATTCTTTCTTCAATCAATGGTTTAATTTAATATCGAATATTCTCCCAAAATATAACTACGACGTAATATTCGCGACTACATCACGTTTGGACGATCAAAAATTCCAATTTCATAAAGTCATATTAATGGTTATTGGGTCCTTTTGTTATCGTCCGTCCGTTTAATCAATGCTTCAGTTTATTACTTTTGAATATAATATAAGGCGCCTACAGGAAGTAAGTTGTTCGTGTATTAATGTAACAAAATGGGGCAGTAGGTGTAATGTCTTCATTTTCGTTCATTTTAATTATGTTAGAGCTTTCATGATTAAAGTTAATATTCCGACCACCTTCCTGTAATATAAAATGACTCCGTCCCAAAATATGAAGTATTTTGTAACGCCGTGAACTTTGTTATAAATAAATATTTGATAGGTACAAAACATGGGGTATTCCTCGAAGCGCAACTATTTCATCGGCAGCAAAATAATGTAAAATTTAAATCAAAAATAAATTTATTACGTTTATATACGCTTTTGAACTTCAAAATTACATGACTATCTCCCAAAACCCACCCTTGACCACTTCCTAGTGCTTTAGCTGGGAAGAAGTGGCGCAACAAACTCCTGAGCAAATACGTTAGATACGTATACCGTCTTATGTTAAAATGAAGTTGGATAATTAAAATTGTTGAAAGCCGTAAAAAAAATCCGTTTCACGGGCTTGATCCTTAAAATATTTACACAAAAAAAAAAAACAGAAAAAAGCGCACTTAGGATTCGGACCCCTCCGCCTGTAAAAATGCCATTACTCTTCAGTGTAATTGCATTTACAATTAAATATGTAATAAATGAGCCAGTCTGAACAATTAATTAGAGTTCTCTATAGCATCGGAGGAATAAACGCCCCGCGAAACGACGCTCGCCTGCTTTTAATAGTCCCAGTCTTCGGGCTGTATTTAATTACTTATGTACTGTCTATATAAATATGTACATCTGAATAATTTATTTGTATGTTGTAATTAAGTATTAAAGGATTTTGTAAGGAGGCTGAGAATTTTAGTAACAATTTACTATCAAGGCTTAATTTGTTAATGTACCTACTTATTATAAAAGTATTCCACTTTAACACCTTTTGCTTGCATAGAAATTAACCTGTGATTTCATGAGTATTTAAAATGTAATAACAAAACGTAACAGGTCTTTAATCGTAAAATTTCTTTGGTTTAATATTATCTTTCCATAGGTTTCATAGTTAAGTTAGTTAGTTTTTACACGCATCACACGGGGCATCTAAACCGCGTTAAATAGCTGTCAGTGTCATCATTATTGTTACCAACTTCAAAAAAAAAGAGGTTATCAATTCGACACGTATGTATGCAATATTATTAGAACTGCAATATATTCACATATGGCAATCTATTAGGGCTTCCAAACAAATATACAAAATTTTATAGATGTATGTATGTTTGTCCACGCATTTCTCCGCAACTATTAATCGGATCGTGACCATTTTTTTATTGGCTTAAATTTACTTCAAATTAGGGAACCGTGCAAGTTTTATCAAAATCGATTCAGTCATTTTCAAGATATGGACTAATACGTGTAAGTGTCTGGTATATTGATACGAGCTACGGGTGTAGTGTCAAAGGGAAAACATATCAAAACCTTGGTCAAATATTCTAGTGCAATATTTACAACAAAACTAATACCTACTTATTACAAACAAATATTCCAGTTTTCACTTAAAACTAAAAATTACGAAATAACTTTAATTTTGGAGGTCGGTGGCAAAAACCTAAAACTAAAATACAGATCCCAAGACACCGACTTCCGAAATTAAAGTTATTTCATAACTTTGAGTTAATTTCTTTTTGAAGTCGATTTATTTTTTTTTATTTAAATTACCTTTTTATGTTAAATTGTTTTCAAATCAGTGTCAACAACCAAGTGGTTATTATGTGCTGACCGCGTTCAGCTTTTAGAAATCTATTCTTGTTACATCCTACCTTATGACAATGGAAGTGATTTAGTCAATTGAAATTACATAGCTCCATACAAATATTAAGTTAATATAGATCCAGTTACAGTGGGAGCTGACTCCACACAACATAGTTGGGAACAGAACATACTTGGGAAAAGGTTATGCAGATGATGATGGTGATAGCAATATTAAGTACTGAATTCGTTACCTAATTTAATGTAAGTAACAACGTCCACACAGACAGATATAAATACAATAACAGTTGTAAATTAATTTCGAAATAGACACATTACGTCTACATGCTACACACAGTATATTGTTGATTCTCATGTACTTTATGAACTAATATAGTTGTAATTTGCACAGTAATATTATGTACTAATAAATGTACTGTACTACAATATTATATTTACGAAACCACATCAATGGCTTCATTTGCGCCCTATCTTAACGGCTCGGTTATTGTCTCTACGCAGAATATTGAGCTTGGTTATGGTTTACAAGTCTGCAAGTAATTAGTATTAGCCCATAATTAGTTTATCTTGATTAAAATTGACAAGAGGATAGATTTTAATGGATGGATGGAGTCCATTTTGAGTAGCTATGTTATGTTATCTGGGTAGATACCTACCTACTTTATATTCATTGTTTAAGTGTGATATCCAGAAAGAAGTGAGATTTATCGAGTTTCTCAAATATACTGAATTCAATATTTTGCTTTATTTTCCAAACAGGTATTTTTCTCCCTTTTCGGAGAATTCTGGCTTCTACCTTCGTGAAGCCCGAATTCCAGAAAGTGAGATGTGTTGGAAAATTTACTGAACCCATAGCTTATTACACTCTCGATTTATCCCAATCACTTTTTTGCTTTTAATGTACAAAATTAAATATAATAACTCGAAATCAATCGACACTTTAATATAAATGTAAAGTAAAGAATCTATTTTCCATCAATACATATAACAGAATCCTCAAGGAACCTTTGGCAAATATGTGAAAAAGGTTATTTCTGATTTTCTTTAACAATCGAATAATATGAGGAGGACTAGCGACGCGTGCTACATTTCTAAGTTAATGTTAGGGCAGGTTCGACATTTTGTATTCAGTATGGTTAGGAGCCTTTTGGTAACTTAGACGGTAGAGCTTACAACTCACAAGTACTTTTTTACCAAATAACAGGCTACGATAACTTTTTAATTAACTTCGTATTTTAAAAGTAATTGGAATTACGCTGACATTTGGTCAAGGAACACGTCGCGAGGAAACCTGCATGTCATGGAACCGAAAATTAGAAGTCATGAGGTATCTACCAACCCACACTTGGCACGTGTGACGGCCCACTCCCTCTCGAAGAGAGATGGCCCGTGTCTCAGCAGGGGGAACATTATAGGCTGACTAGCAGCGCCCCGCGGATTCACTCGCATAAGTTTCGATCCCGTGGGAATATCGGAATAAAAACCATCCTTTCCCAGGACTCGAACTATCTCTATACCAAATTTCATGTAAATCGGTTCAGCGGTTTAATCGTGAAGAGGTAACAGTCAGACAGACACACTTTCGCGTTTATAATATTAATATGGATTATGCTACGCTAATATAGACAAGTTAGTCTATCTAGTATTCCACATCGTCAAAATTTTCTTTATTCACTTGTTCCTAAATTTTGGATGAATCAAATAAAATAATTAAAAATTGTTTTTTTCAATCAATCTCACGGGTACTTGATTTTGTGGGTCCTACTACGTATCACTCAGATCCAGAACAACAGTCAGGTGCTGTAGGTCTTAAAAATATTTATTCCGCACAGGAATCGAACAGACGAACTACAGAAGCTCACCTAAAAGAGCCATGTGATTTTAGCAGTTTGAAAATAATGCTCATATCATTTTAGCCGGAAGACGTCCACTGCTGGGCGAGACTCCTACAAGCGTCGCCACTTCGACCGGCTCTGTCGTTGTACTATTATACATCGGTTCATTTTGCCGTAACTTTATGATTCGAGTATAACTCATTGAGGCATTCAGGAAGTCGTTGTTACTAAGGGTATAATATGGATTGTGTGTACTTGTATCTATGAGTGGTCCAAAATAAAGAATATCTATATATACTAAATAGCTGCTGCCCGTGATTTCGTCCGCGTGAAATAGGTACTATCCTAACTAAAAGTTTTATTTTTATTATTCTAAAATAAAAGTAGCCTAAGTTACTCCTTATTACATCAGCTATCTGCCAGTGAAGGTCCCGTCAAAATCGGTCCAGCCGTTTCAGATATTACAACAAATAGACAGAGACAAAAATTAAAAAAAAAAATATTTTGGTATATGTGCCGTATATACATCGTGTGTACGTGTATTTAGTTAAAAAGCGGTTATTTTAATATTACAAACAGATATTCCAATTTTATTTATTTGTAGAATAAAGCTGAAGAGTTTATTAATTTTGTTTGTTTGTTTGAACGTTATAGATTATCCTAATTATAGGTATTGTTATTGTTATCATTTTACTGTTAAAACTTGATTAAATAGTAATGTTTTGCATAACCTAAATATTAAGGAATAATTTAGCAATACATACAAAATATTCCAAACGGATATCCACCTTTTATGTCGTTGATATTTTGGATGACGGTAGATAGAAACGTTAAAGTTGTTATGTTCACGACTATAAAAGGAGGAGCTCCCAGTGGCGGGGATCATTCTTGTTCGAGACATCGACCAGAACGGAGCTCCGGCCTACAGTCAGTTGATTAGTATTAGTGACGTATTATGTGGATTAGATCGACCGGATGTCATGTAAGTTAATTTATATTATTATCTTGATTATTACTGATAACTATGGTTTCTGTAAATGTAATAATATGGCCAATAATGCCGATGTTGTAAAGTGTATAATGGAATATTCCTAGCTATTGTTATCATGTTGCTATTATTCTGAGTTCCCTTGGACCGTTGTCCAAGAGATATAAATAATTATTTTTAAAGTAATGATAATTTATGGCAATATAAGAAAGTTAATAGAATACTTTAACCGGTTTAATGCCGTAATTACCGAAACAATTAAAAAGCCATTGTGTCTCGCGTGGATCTACGTTCGTTATACGTAGGGTTAATACTGTTTCCATGGAGTTTCTTGTCCTTCTTCTTCATGATGACCTAGATTTGGAACGGACAACTAGTTTTCTGAGACGAAATTGCGGTCATAAGCTAGTGTATTAATATTCTTATAACATTTTCGGGTATCATTTTCATTATTTGCTGCGAATAACTTGTCCGTCAAAAACGACAAATCTTTCCCGAGCATCCAGCTCCGGATACATTAATTTGTCACAAAATGGAAGAAGAACTCGAAGCAAACTTAGGGACGCAGTTTATCAGGGTAACGACCTTTTTCAAATCTGTTTTAGGTGACGCTCGGTTCATTTATTATTTTTTTTCTTTCTTATCCGTTTCAACTCGATCACATGTTACTCAGCGTCGCTTTAAAACGTTATCGTTCTGTCTCGTGTGAAAAACGGCTATTTGTCAACTTGAAAGTTCGATGGAATTCTTAACGAGTTAATGGAAAGTTCTTTCTAGAAGACAATCGTGCAAACAAAAAGGGAATTGTGTGATGTTGGCGCTGATAGCGTATCGTTTTAGTCAAAATAGATAGTGTTGTTGATACTTTAATTGAATAAGTATAAATAAACCCTAATACTAAGTATGTACTAGGTATCTTCGGATAATGTAAGTTGAATTGGTATTCCTGTTAAAAAGTATCTTGCACGTGTTTGTTTAGGGAGAACTGTCGTGACCTACTTAGTAAGTAAGTAAAATTTATTTACTGACCCTCTTGCTAATAAACGTTATAAAGCGTCTGTATAGTTACACAACGCTTTGTCTTCTTCTTTCGAAAGTCAAATTACTGACGACTGAAGGAGACAAATCGGTGTGCAACTATTCGTCTGTTGAAGGTATATCGCCTACATGTACGTTAGTACTGGCTCGATGGGATACTGTCTACGTAAGAGTTGACATATTATAGTTTTTTCATGAGATTCCTTTTTCCACATTGTTCCTTGATAAAACTTTATACCTTCCTAATAAATGCTTAACAGCATAACCTGTGTTTTCGCTCTGCAGACCTCCCCTACATCATCTGATATAATACGTTTATTAGTAGAGATAGCGCCATCCACGAAGACGCGCCCCACTCTTTACTTTATCAACTAGCGATTAGTAAGAAGAGTGGGGCGCGTCTTCGTGGATGGCACTACCTATAAGGGGGTTAAACTAAAGGTACATAAAAATAGGATGTAACTATATAATGGGTGATTCTTGTACCTACTTACCTATATTGGGCATGCAAACATTACTAGTGTAAATAAAATTTGTGACAAAATTGAATTAAATTATACCTAACCTGTATATATTATGTATGTAAAAGCTCAACATTTATAATAAAATCGATATACAAGAACATTTATTTTAAGTAATGTTTGTTTTCGTCTAGTTAGCTCGGAGATTCTTCTGAGCTAACTAGACGAAAACAAATAAATGTTCTTATATATCGAATTTATTCAATTTCGAGCGGCCATTGTTGTTTACATCTTTGGCAAATTTCGAAACGCCGGACCTTAAATATATCACAATTTCCTTCTCGCTGCACTCAGTAAAAAATGTTCCCAAGACAATACGAACAAAACCAACAGTATTCCTTTAGTAAAAGCACGAGCAAATTTCACAAGAAATGGAAATAATTCCAGTAGCTGCAACTAAAGATAGAAAATAATAAGCTATAACAAATAGGAAACGTCCGGGCACCGTGCAATATGGTACACTAGAGACCGACTACAGTAAGGTATGAATTCCTGGTACCTACGTAATACCTTTATCTTTTCTTTAAACTGGAAAAATGCTTTGGTTCGATTTAAAACCTTAGGTAAAATGGATTTTGTATAAATAGGTGAGTAGAGCAGTGGTGGCCCAGTGGTTACGGCCGCAACTTACGAGTTGCAGGTCATAGGTTCGAATCCGGACAGGTGCTTTACTTTGTGCAAATTATTTCATCACCACTGCTCTCAAAACGGTGAAGGAAAACATCGTGAGGAAACCGACATGTCCCAGCACCAAAAATTCGAAGACATGTGACGTCTACTAATCCCCACCGGGCCCGCGTGGTGGATTACGGCCCGCTCCCTCTCACAGAGAGGAGGCCTGTGTCCCAGCAGTGGGAATGTTATAGGCTGATTATGATGAGTTGAGTATGGGATTTATCTCTGCAGTTGCCTGCTACGTTGGTCTAGTGGTCGCAAGGGCTACTACATGAGCTCCTGGGCTCAATTCCCAGGTCGGGCCAATTACTATTGGGTTTTTTAGCCCGGAGTATGGATCGTGCCCGTTTGATGACAATAGGCTCGCCCCCTATAACATGGGGCTTAAACATAACTGGCGAAATGTGGGTGTAATATAGGTACACAACTACCTAACCCTTCACAGAATACAGGCGTGATGTTATGATTATATGATTTATAAAGAAACAAGTAATATTTGTAGGTTTTCCTTTCAGGTCAAAACGTTAGTAATTTTCCTTCCTACCTCTCGAATGTATCACTTTCACAGTGTGAGCTACGGCGTAGCACGGCGTAGCACGCGTAGCATTGTACGTACGCGGCGCTACGTGTAATAATATTATTCTAACTTTTGTTGACAAAGAAGATAAAGCAGTAGTGGCCCAGTGGTAACGGACACGACTTACGAGTTGTAGATCGTAAATTCTAACCCAGACGGGCACTTTACTTTGTGTAAATTATTTCATCACCACTGCCTGCTCTCATAACGGTGAAGGAAAACATCGTTAGGAAACCGGCATGTCTTAGAACCAAAAATTCGAAGACACGTGACATCCACCAACCCGCACTGGGCCCGTGTGGTGGATTACGGCCCGCGCCCTGTCACAGAGAGGAGGCCTGTGTCCCAGCAGTGGGAACATTATAGGCTGATTATGATGATGATGATAACAAAGAAGTGGTTCACAAAAAAACTTTCTTTAATAGAATTTATCAAGCAAAAATAATAATTCAACTGAATAGATAAAATTAAAATATTGTATTATAACATTTTTACATACAAACTATGAATCCCAGCTTAACTCAAAGGATTCTGACAAAATTATAATAATCTCTTGAAAGAAGCGTCGAGATTGAAAGTATGGATCAGACGGCATTAGCATTTATATTCAGATTCGAGGTAAAAGTTACTCATCATTGCTTTGCATTCTCTTTTGACTACACTCTGAGGAAATTCTGTATTTAAATCGTGGTATATATTTATGAATTATTTTCTACTTCGCGGCGTTAGAAGATTAAAGATATCAATGTTTATACAAGCTTCCTGGTTTGTCACTTATTTGTTTGTAAAGTCTCGATATTTAGAATTAATAAGCTGCTTTCCGTTCGTATTAAAATGGTGTCGACGTTGCCGGTGCTTTTCTGTGTTTTTCTTGCTTTGCGAGGATCTGTACAAGTGTCAGATTTTGAGAAGTATTAATAAAACACATTTCATGGAAATATCACTAATCAGGCACATTCGGGTAAATGTCTTTATTTACTACTTAATTTTATACTAGTTTAAATACACATTAAATTAGAAAACTTCAAAATAATGTAGATATTAGTTAAATCTTCTTGTTTATTGTTCAAAAAAATATTCTTAAATAAATCAATAAAATAAATTAGGGGTTAATAATTTCCTTTATCACATTACCTAAAACGCTTCGATCAGCTAATTTCCCGGCCACAGCAGTATAATATCCTCCACTTTATTTTTCATTGCGACTCGTCTCACATCTGTAAGGGTCCGTCTCCTCCAATTTAGGCTACAATTAAACGTAAGCATTAATTACATCGGCCCCTACCCCCACCGTTTCTGCCTTATTTCCCTTTTGCTTATTCAGCGGGAGCTATCACGTTTTTATAATGTTCACTAGAAGTGGCTACAGGGTAGGCCCGAAGTCCTAAAATGCTTGTAAAATTGTAACATTCAAATAGACGTCCTTTGTGGTTTTTTTTCTTTTGGCCTAGAGGCTATTCAGGTAATACGATGATAATTTAAAAGGATGAGGTATTTTCTCTACCACAATATTGTTTCTATTAAAAAATATACGAGTATATATTTTCCATTAGTCTATGTTGTCCCACTGGTGGGCAAAGGCTTCTTCATATTCTCCCACCTTTCCTTGTGCTGTGCCTTCTCCATTCAATAGGTTAGCAACATAGAAATGTAAAAAACAACTTCTTGCTTATATCTATGGTTAGGAACGAGTCCAAATCGTCACGTCAGCGTTTCTTAGGCCTGCCTCGGTGACGACGCCCGTCTTCAGTTGCATCCTGTAGGTGTGACCCACCCAGTCCCACTTCAGCCTCGCAGACATTTTGAATAGAGACTAATGCGAGTCACAGATCCATGCGGAAAAATATGTTTTGTGTATATAAGAACGGCCTACGTACGATATTGAGTGAGCGTACTTGATCACCTAGAACAGTTACCACGTCACTTCTAGTCATAGAACTTCAAAGACAATGTTGCGATTTTATTGTAGGCAATTTACGGTGCGATATACGCGTCCCTTTAACGCCTACCCTCGTATCTCGTATAATTTGGATTGTGGGACTAATAAGAAAGAAACAATGCTAATGAAATAATACCTATTAATGAAGTGTCTACGTATTATTTTAATTAAAATTTCAATGTATTACGGTCAGACAAGTTATTGTAATGAAGGTAGGTATTGTACCAAGTTTGTTATTAGTATTTATATAAATCATGTGGTCTACCCCGAAGTCTGTTTTGATATTTAAGTTAAAAGCTAAAGCTTTAAAATAATTCATTTTAAAATTAATAAAAGTGTTGCATGACGTGTTTTATGGTGTTTTACGGAGACAAAATAATCCGAATTTCCATAACTCATTCTTGCAAAAAAAATAATAACAGAATTTTCGTGCAAAAAAAATGTTCGTGCAAAAAT
Source organism: Hydraecia micacea (assembly GCA_914767645.1). NCBI lineage: Eukaryota > Metazoa > Arthropoda > Insecta > Lepidoptera > Noctuidae > Hydraecia > Hydraecia micacea. Next base: position 10,945,476 of record OU611783.1, on the reverse strand, counting down.
TAATAATTTGTCTGTGTCCCTAAATAAAACACTCACGCAGTTGCGTACTATCAAGACGACAATAATTCATATTTACATTATTCTTGTAAATAATCAAGTGACCTTTCGGTAGTCACAAATTATGCACAGTCGGTAATAAATCAAGTCCCACGGGTGCCAGTAGCTTAGGCTAATTGTATTATTATTTATGGGCCTTATAGCAATATTGTCGTGTTTGCACAGTTTTGTGCAAACACTTCGTTGGACGCTTGTTTATTAGATCGGCGCTGGATTAAAATTAAATGGAGATGAACAATAATTCTCGGTTGTTTATTGGGATTTATGACTTAGTTGAAGGGCCGAGGAGATACATTTCAGCTGTTGCATACTGTTCTTCGTCGTGTCGATGGCACGACAGTGTATACATTTTTTTTGGCGCAAGTCTTCGCCATTTGTATGGCATCATCTGTAGAAGCGCAAAGATCGCTCTGGCTGCATTTTTTGGTGCACAGACGGTAGGATAGGAGTTGTGGCATTCTGATAACCAGCATATTCAGCCGTTAATGTTCCCACTGCTGGGATACAGGCTTCCTCCCTGTGAGAGGGAGTGGGTCGTAATCCACCTCGCGGACCCAGTGCGGGTTGGTGAATGTCACATGTTTTCGAATTGCTGGTTGTAGAACATGCTAGTTACCCCACAATGTATTCCTTCACTGTTTTGAGAGCAGTGGTGATGAAATAAATTACACAAAGTAAAGCGTCAGTCCTGTTTGGTTTCGAACCCGTGACCTACAACTCGTCAGTCGGGATCGATACCATTGGGCCACCACTGCTCTACCGAAAACTAACTTAAAAAATATTGATGTCCCTTACTAACCGACTGATCACAATAGTATAGTCATGGTTTTAAGCTGTCATACTATCAGCGGCGTCTTCTGACGCGTATATACTTAAACAGAAGTTTTGGTCTAATTGACAGCTCTTATTTACTTCTGTCTTGTTCTAGTTTTATCTGATAGAGAGAGAAAGCAACAGTTTAAGTTTAGTTAAGCTGATATTCAACTGAATCCCGGTTTACATATTGTATTTTATTTTAAAAAAATATTTCAATAACAATATAAGGGAAGCTATTGGATTAGTTGAGAACCATTTAACACTGGAACTACACTAAAATATTGGTTTTACTAAAACTAAAAATTCACATTTTCCTGAAAAAAATCCATTACATTTATGTATTAACACCCAATTTAATACTCAAATGGAGTATTTTGAAACATAATACTAATTTCAGTTACACTCGGGATGCGGGGAGTTTTATCAGGCGTGATATTGATATTTAATTTAATAAGCCTGGTACTTGAGGAAACACTCAAGTTGGTAGGGAAAATGCTCACCGCTGTTAACTATGTATTTTCCGTAATATATAGGTATAAGTTCATAAGTGCTTATCTTAGAAATCATTTCAGTAAAATTAATATTAAAGGAAATATATTACCTTGCTATGATTCGCTAATTGATTTACGATCAATTTATTACGTTTCGGTTTACAACAGTGCTACAAATACTCCCGGACTCCCAAATCGAGCCATCGGGCAATTCCATGTAATGTAAAGGTTTCATATCCAGCCTATAACGTTCCCACTGCAAGGACACAGGCCACCTCGCAGTGAGAGGAGTGGGCCGTAATCCACCATCCTGGCCCAGTGCGGGTTGGTAGATGTCATATGTCTTCGATTTTTTTGGTTCTAGGACATGCCGGTTTCTTCACGATGTTTTCTTTCAGCGTTTTGAGAGCAGTGGTAATTAAATTATTTACACAAAGTAAAGCGCCTGATTGTGTTTGAACCTACGACCTAAAACTCGTAAGTTTGTATATAGGCTGAAAACATCGAAATAAAGATGATTCAAAGAAAAAAAAAATGCAATTTCGAAGCCGCCATCATTCTGATGTTTTCATTGTTCCGAATTTGAATAAAGTTAAGTGAAAGTTATAGACAAAAGTGCAGTGTGGCTTGATTTAGGAATCCTTAAGTGTAAATTGCATTGTATCAAAATTTATGTGTTTACTTGACATTGAGACCTAAAAAAAGAAAAGATAAGGCCAAAATTTTCCGTGAAATCATACTTGGGTATGAAAATAAATCTCCCAGTTTACTTACAATATTGTTGTTCCCTTTTGCGCTGTTCCGGTTTGGTACCAAGATCCAATTTCCAATTAGGTTAGCCTTCTCTGTTCGCCTCGTCTATAGTGTCATCTTTAGAGAAAATTCCATCCAAGCTTTAGAAATGACAGAGCCATGAAAAAAGTACCTTAAAATATTTCGAACCAGCTCTCATTTAACGCTACGTGCTTTCATATACAAAATTCCATAAATAAAACCGTTAAGAAACTACGGTACCCGTACACGGAAATGCATAAACGAGCAAAATAAGCGCAGAGCTTAGTATGCACACAGTTATGCTCAGTTGCCCGTATTCGCCTGCGGTTAAGATAAGGGGAGGTTGCGATGCCCGTTTCCTCTTCTGAACGTGTCTTTGCACTATCTAGAAATTTTGAAGTTGCAACTGCATGAAGCGAATAATAATCCGGCCAGTATCATTATTTTGTCGTTTGGAGTTTTTTTTTCTTCGTTCGATGTCGGGAATTGAGGTCTTTTTTGGTGCAGTCGCAGTTCTAGTTATAAATTAAGGCAATTCCCACTCGCCTCGTATTTCTTTGTAAGAAATAGGTCACCTGCGAACGTGCTGTGCTAAAAGGCGACTTAATCATTCAGTGTTTTGTCTTCTTAAATTTTTGTTAGGGAGATAAGAGTTATGTCAAAAAGATAAGTAAGAGTTTCCAGTTTACAGGTAAGTACACAAAAAAGTATGTTCGAAATAAAGGTTCATCGAAACAAAGGGCCAAATTACATCAATGTAACTTTTACAAAATTCATTTAAAACTAAAATAAATTACTTTGACTTGGACAAAGGGGTTCCAAAGAATACAGGGAAGAGAATCTTGCCACGTCTAACTGAGTTTCAAAAAACCGATATCTATGTCGGGCTCTATTCTGCCCGCACCCACGGCATTCAACCGCAAACTTTATAAAACCTTTTAGTTTAAGTTTCACAACGAAATTTCCTCTTCAGGCGTTACCCGATACACGTTAGCTTATCTATTATGATATAAAATAGAAATTATACGAAACTAGTTCTCCTGCAAGCCAGAGTACGTCAGATAAGCCCAGGACGGTATAAGTTTGAAGTCTTGCTAACATTATATGGCAACGAAAATTATAGGGAACGAAATTTACGAATAATATCAAATAAGTACTTGGAATTGTGTAGGTTTCGAGTAAGTAAACGTTGTAAAGTGACTCTCAAGTTGTCCAGAGTCGGGGATTTTCTTTCATAGATTACAAATTGATGCTGATCTCTGGGTTTTTTTTGTTGAACTTTGAAGAAATCTTTTGTTTGATTGATTTTTTTCGAACGAATAAAGCCCTTTGTATCAGGCCCTTTCTTGCCGTGAAAAACTGCGGTTTATTCGCCGTGTGTAGGCACGGTCATCGGTGATGTGTGAATCACTATGGAAACTTGTTGACGGATACGTTTTTCCTACGGTGCGATTTATACGCCGTACCGTAAAGAAGCCGTGCCGTGTACAAAGGGCCTTACATAACTTGACCGATATTATTTTTGAAGATTTTCTCCGGTTGATCTCATACGAGATACATATTTATATTTGACTCAGTTCTAATAATATACTAATAGCTTAAGAGAGCATGCTGCTGCTTGTATAGGTATTATACAAAGTACCTACTATAAAATGATGGTGTGGTACTATAAAATTACTCCCGGTAACTTAAGTATTCTTTGAATATTAAGTGAATAAACCTGCTTTTAAAACCACCCTTGTCTATTAGCCTAACACCATTCGGAAATTCAAATTACCTACCGAAAAAAACAGTACAAAAGTTTCTCAAATAAGATACCCAATTTAAAGGGACCTTACTTAAAACTGTAAGGCTCGATAAAAAGGTCTGATTTCATTTAAACAGAATTTATTTTTATTAAAAGTCGATACTAGGTCGTGTTCTCCTGTTGTCCGGAGAAAAGCACTTTGAAAGTAATCTTGTGGATTGGTAAAATTCAATTTGCTCGTTGCACTAGCAAAACAATAAGCTATACACCAAGTTTCGATAGTCCGGTATCGATATTCGATAAAAAAGTTGTATCATTTGTGCAGGATTGTTGATTGAAAAAGTTTCTTTAAATACAAAACGGGTATACAATGGCTTATTATATTTTAATATAATGAGATTTAATGAGGGAAGTTAACAAACAATCAATTACTATAGGGGGGTGGAATTGCGGACAAATGCTTAGTTCCGTCACTGCTGAAATGTTCTTTGCAATTTAATGTTATTAAGGTGCAATAAGCACCTTCATAATCATAATCAGCCAATATTGATCCCATCTCTTTGAGAGGTAATGGGCTAGAATCTACCACGTGGGCCCAGTCCGGATTGGTCGATGTCACATGTCCTTGAATTTTGGTTCTAGGACATGCTGGTTTCAAATACACACAAAGTAAAGCGCCTGTCTGGGTTTGAACCACGGTTCGAACCTACGACCTCAACTCGTAAGTCGCGGCCGTCACCACTGGGCCACCGCTGCTCACGCACCTTAATAACAACAAATTGATCAACTATTTGCTGGTATGCCATAATCAAAGAAATTGATAGCTAAGCAAATTGACTAAGAACTTAAACTGTCCATAGGTACCTACTCGTATATTCAAATCATCATCATCATCTGCCTATCCTTTTTTCAACTATGTTGGGGTCAGCTTCCAGTCTAACCGGTTGCAGCTGAATACCAGTATTTTACATGAAGCGACTACCTATCTGACCTTTGATATTCAAATCACAATATTTATTTTTGGCACTTGTATGAAATGTAAATAATAATATTATACTTTACGACTTGAAACAAAACCAAACACTAGCTAGACAGAAACTTGAGTGTATGAGTAATCCAATGACGGATAGGGGTGAGACTCGACTTCGATACCAATAACATAGTTACAAGACGTCCTACGAGGCTACGAAGGAGAATGCGTCACTTGGTACTGGCGGCCATGACACGCAAACTTTGTAAGCAAGGACGTGAGATATCGCCAAGTTCTCTTCAATCCATAGAATTAAGGATGTGTAGATTCTTGCCATAGAATTCTTTGCTTTGACAATTTAAAATCAAAAAGGAATTATAAGACATTCAAATAATATTATTGCAATAACATTCATACCAGCAATAGATGCATTGAAAAAACCTAAAGGCTTACCTATGTTATGTCTTATATCGTGTTCATTTGCAAGCAAGCTACCTAGCGGTGGTCGCCACTTATGGCCGCAGTGATGGCTGTCATTAAAATGATGGCTGTAGTAAAGATTTAAATCGTTAGATCCGCCCTACCGTGTCAAAAGATAGTCGTATTTCTGTTTCGTTTTGACACCTCTGACACACAACGACGCAGTGACTTAACTTGATTCTCAAGGAAACCCATTTGATTTGGTGAGCTCACTTTTCTCAGTTTACAGTAGACACTTTTTCTTGTGACTTAGTAAGATGAGGGCAAATCTAGCGACTTAAATCTTTGGGCAGCGGAGTTTGACTTAATGTCAAATACTGGTGAACATGACAGATTTCCATGACGCCGGATAGAATATGACGGAACCGCTTTCCTAGGAAACCATATCAAGTAGACCTTAGCTTCTACTTACCTAATAATAATATGACAGTTTCCTAACATCTATAGTACCTACGAGTTTTTGTACAAACGTTGAAAATCAATCTCCGATTAACAATCCCGATCACGCTACAGGGGCACTAAAAATCTAATTTTACAAGATCGAGCCCACACCATTCCTATTGATCGCCAACACATCACTCAATCACAATCAAATAATCGGAGCAAGTAAGTCCGCTGGTTATCCGTATCCGCATTATCCGCACTGGCGGGAGAGTACGGATATTGCCCCTCAAATTATCCGTTGACCGCTTGTAATCCGTTCGACGCCACACGCCACGCACCAATGATTATTGGAAACGATGAGCTTATTATTACTAATATAGTAGAAATGCGTTAGCAATGTGTTCGGTTTAATTGAGTTGGTAATTGATTTAAACGTACTTATCAGTGGCAATGGGGCTATGTTTCACGATTCCTATCGGCTACCCTTTCTGAACATGGCCATTAAAGACCCATAGATACATACCTTGAACGTCTTATAATTACATACAAAGCATTTTTACTGACTGTACCTTATGTCTTTGAACTTGTTTTGGTATTAGTTTCAACAATGGTATTTGTTCGGAAGAGAAAATAAATGTGTTGAAACAAATACCAGTGGTATTATTAGTTCTTGGTATTAGATCGGAATAAATCAATGTTTTTTTTTTTTCTTTTATGCCGATTTTTAGAACTCACAATATAGCTTGTTTTTATTAACAAATAGCTTTTGCCCGCGGGTCCGCTCGCGTTAATTTAGAATTTGACAATCTAAACTAAGTTTCTAATATAATTCAATCATGATTCGAAAGACACGTGGCGCCATCTATTATTATAATAACGTTATTGTTGTTTTCCTCGGGAACAGCACTTATTTTTGGGATGAAAGGTACCCTATGTCTGTTTCTGTACACATAACGTATATGCAAAATTTTAGGATGATCGGTTCAGTTGTTTAGGCGTGAAAAGGTAACAAACAAACTTACTTTCGCATTTATTATATTAGTTAGGATTAGGAAGTTAGGATTTACACTTCGTCACTCTCTCCCTATCATTAGCTTTTGAGTGTAGGTACAGCAAAATTTTCATTGGCAATGCCGGCACCATAGGTAATTAGGTCGTAAGCATAAATTAATGCTACATAGGGATTTTGTCATAATTTCCAATACCAGTGATTATGATCACTGTTTTTTTTTTTATTTTCATTAACATTTTGAATAACACCTTGAATTATTTTAGGGGCTTGCACAGTTACGTGCATACATACACGTTCTGGCATGTCCTGGAACCAAAAAATCGAAGACTCTTACAGATAGGAGGACTGTGTCCTAGCAGTGGATTCATTATATGCTGATTATGCTTATGCTACACAGTTACGTAGGCTTTAATTGACACACAAAAACTCAATATCAGGGCATTCGCTTTCCACTTCGAAAACTTTATCTATCAGTAATTATCATGTGCTCAATACTCAATAATTTATTGCATTCTACGATGTGTACGTAAGCGGTAACTTAAAATTTAAGGAGATCATTATGAACCCTGTCGGGCACAATAAAATATTAAGACGAAAGAAGCTTTAAAGCTTATCAGTCTTCTTAAATATAGGTATCTGATGATAATATGGTGTGTTTCTCAGGCTTTACCAATCGCTGCATCTGCATACCTTCATTTCGAAACACCTTTGCACCGACTGTATACCTATATTGCCTTACTATACCTTAGGAACTACGTCCTTCAATTTAATATTCATAACACCATCTAGCACCATCAACAATAACATAAACTACTCACCACGATGTCCCTGGCGCCGTATCATTAAGCCTCATGTAATCACTGGCTCATGACGCGTGACTCCAACTGATAAATGGATTATGTTACTGAACGTACTCACCTTTGTCATTACGTGGTCGGCTTCTAGCTTTATCTGTGGTATGGATAGCTTGGATGGTCCTTGGAACGGTTTGGAGTGATTAGTGAATTGGGATATTTTATTGATTGTTAATTATTTAGAGTGGCGATTAGGTAATCATATTAAGGTCTGATTTTTCAATAGTCTGATAATTTTTATCTGAGGAATAAATATTGCGGTTCGACAGCTTTTGTATAGAAATGATGCCCAACTGTCATATTTATTCTTCAGATATAAGTTATATAACTATTGCAAAATCAGCCCTAAATAGTACAGCGGTTATTGCAAGATGTTATCAGTGTTAAAAAAATAAAATACTTATACAATTTTTACTAAAAGTTAAAAACTAAATTATTTAAACAAAATGTTTTAATAGCGTAAAAATTGGCATGAAATAAACCATCCTTGATAATAAGGCACTATACACGCGCGGGGCGATGGTATATCAACAATGCAATACAAACTTTATAGTATTGTTACCAAATAATCACAAAAAACTTAAACGAAAAAAAAGGTACCAGGTTTTTAGCCGTGGTACATTTTTTAGAATGCAATTGACTCGCACCCTATTACACAGGATTAATAACATAATTACTGTAAAGATTTTGGTTGATTGTTACAAAACTGCTCGACACTTTAGTAGTGCTATTCAGGAAATACCGTCAAAACCGTGATATTTAAACGTTAGCAGATGTTTATCTGAATTTAATCAGGATATAGGTAAATAAAACATTGGTATGTAGTATAAATAATAAAATTTGTTTTTTAAGGTATCAAGTCCCATCATAAAAAGTTCATAAATACATCGGACATTTATTTCAATATAAACGTTTCTTGGAACGAGTAACGAAACAGAAATGTAAATAATTATATATTATATATACCTACAAGTAAACTGAGAAAGCTGGTAGGTATAATACGAGTATGTTACTACAAAAGTTCCTATCATCATCAGACTTGACTTTAGGCACACCCATCATAACATAATCAACTTATAATGTTCCCACTGCTGGGACACAGGACTCCTCTCGGTGAGAGGGAAGGGGCCATAATCCACCACGCGAGCCCTGTGCGGGTTGGTAGATGTCACATGTCTTCATTTGTTAGTGCTAGGATATGCTTCCTAACGATGTTTTCCTTCACCGTTTTAAGAGCAGTGGTGATGAAATAATTTTCACAAAGTAAAGCGCCTGTCTGGGTTCGAACCTACGACCTACAACTCGTAAGTCGCGGCCGTTATCACTGGGCCACCACTGCTCTTACAGACTGACTTTAGGCGCCTGAAATAAATATGTTTATGCCTATGCATGACCTACGTACATGTCTTGCAGAACATTTATTTTACTCGGCAATATAAGCACTCCTCCTATGGATGCACCTCTGCCTAACCTTTTTGGGCATACAAGCATGACATTATGTATATAAAAGTTGATTTACATGTATTCATTATAGTAAAGATAACATACTATCATTTAAAGTTTATGGATGCATAAAATGGGGTTGGCATGCTGATTTTGCTCTTTGACGCAGTAAAATCTTCGCGGATTAAAATTATGAGACTTTTACGAGTTCCTTATTTCACCTTAGCGGATGACGCTATGAAAATTTTATTCTGGCCTATATCATCAGGAAATTCGGCTCTAAGATTCCTTTTAATACCTTTTCTTGAGTTTATCCAGGATATAAGGAAGGATTTTGGAAAGTTTATGCGTTGTATATGATCGATCAAATCGTTAAAATAATTTGATAGCTTTTCCTTAGTCTGACTTCATAACGTTGTTGTTTTTAATATTGTTCTGTAACATCATAACTTTTCTTTTAATACTCGTATAACCTATACTGCTAGGCTCTTCTAATGTCATGTCTCTATAGATAAGTAATGATGTCAACACATCGCTAGCACTATCTTCCTTACCTGCTTCAAATTGAGTCGAACATAAAGTGGGATCAATAGGTGCAAACTTAGACGGCTCAATACTTGAACTTAGTTTACGTGGTAATTTGACGTCAGCATCCTATGCATAACCTAGATTAGCCAAATATCGAGGACCCTTGAACTTCAGGATTACGTACAGTCAACAAAAGAAATAAGTATGCAGGATCGTCGGATATAGTTGAAGTTCAGTAAGAAACCGATGGATGTTGTCGACTGAAATTTAATTTGATAAATGAGCTGTTTGTTTTCTATTAATAAAATACATTTTTATTCAAGAACATCCATCGGTTTGTTAACAAACTTCAATTATATCCGACGATCCTGCAACTTATCTCTTTTTTTGACTGTACATTATATTATTCAAAGGTAGTTTTTTGTTTTCTAAATATTATAGAGAATAGTACACCCACACCCAAGTTATGTTTAAGTTCCATGTAATACTGGCCGACCCTATTGTCATTATTCGGGGTCAAATCCTGACTCCAGGTAGCAGCAACAGCAGTAGCAACTGAGTAACCAAAACACAACAACTCTTTACCCGATCGGTGGATACAAACTCAAGACTCCAAGTTCGGCAGTCACGCTTGCTAGTAGACCAACCAGTCATTTGGCACGGCAATGAGACTGTTAGGTAATTTACACGTAAAAATAATAGGTTTTCCACTGCGCCTGACCTATCAAATAGTATTCTGAACTTCACAAGTTATGTTTTAAGTCTCTAAATTGGGAGTGAACCTAATACCATTAATCGGTCTCTAGTGCAGATTGCGCGGCATTTCAAAACCTAGTAATGGGACACTTTTTACAAAAATCGTTTTATTGCATAATCTTACTAACCTAGTAAATCCCTACCAAATACAAAAACACCAGTGTTTTAAACTTACATAAAAGCAGATATGTTTAAGCATCGATACTAGCAACGGGCTGCTACTACGATAATCCTAAAGTTAAAACCTAATAACACTGCCAAAACGGAGATCGAACCGAAGTCCACGTTTAGCAGTCGCACTTGCAACCACTAGACCGATACGGCAGTTGGCACAGCAAAGGGGCAGTTAAGTATTAACGTGTAAAAAAAGAGTTTTTTCGCTACACCTGACCTATTAATTAAGTCCAAACTCCGCAATTCAAAGACTTAAAAATCCTTGTAAAAACTTCTCAAGCTCTTGTATAACACGGAAATCCTGCACTTTAACTGCACTGTTTCTTTAAGCTACACATTATTCAGTGGGCTTATTTGCCACACGTCCTCACCTGCTGGCTAATTGCCGGGGCACGTTAACCGGATTTAAGTTACAATCTGGTTACCTAACGTTTAACGAATTCAGACCGAGTTAGTTAGGGAGAACGTGAACAAGAGCTTTACGAAATCCATTGTTGCGAATTAAATGGACAGTTTTAAGTATCCTAAGTGAAGGTTTGGAAGTGGCTCAGTTTCAAGTTTTGAAGTAAGTTGACTAGGATTCGAAGTAGTGGCGTGTTACAAGCATAATAAAGAGAAGAAGAGGGAAAATGATTGGTCAGATGATTCGGTACATTAGCTATTTGATTTCGTTGAAGGGAAAATAAAGGCTTAGGGGAAATATACCGATAGATTGGGTAGTTAAAACATAAGATTTGATAAAGTTGACAAAGATAAAACAGAACCCAGTAGGTATATATGGTGAACTATAAATATATAATATATCATTCACGTAAAATAACGATCAAACTGAAGCTTTTAAAGTTATCGAGACGATAAAAATGGGATTAAGTGCAATTCTTGATTACTCGTATTTTTAGCAATTCAACCTGCGTTTGCCAAAAATCCACCGACGTCCGTTCTCGACAAATCCTTTTCACCAAGACAAATATAGGAAAAATCCAAAAAAGCATTTAGCTCGAACGTAAACTGACGGTCGGCTGGACGTGTGCCAAGTAGCAGTTTCTGTTCGATTCTTGACTCTCGACGTTCATAAAACGTCGAACGAATGCACCATCGCACTCTACGTGGGTGCGAATAAAAACACCCACTAAACTGCCATAAAGACAATCTTTGTCAGAAACAAAGTGGAGATATTCTTTTTGAACGACTTGGTCGGCAGTGTCATGGAAGTTTTCATAAAAATGCAAATTCAACCGCAACGTATTGCCGCCGTCTGCGTCTGCACTCAGTACTCCTTCATTAAATGTAAATTCTTTATCACGCTCTTTTGACTCGTTCACTGTTAGTTATTAAGGCATACAACAGTGCCATCAAGCCGACATCCGACACGACTTTTCATTACAATTTGAACTTTATTCTCCCAAGGCTAGATTTCAGTTTTTCTTGGTAGCTCTTCGGATTATTACGCACGCAAAAATGTACTTACTATTCATTTTATTTGTCACATCCGCAGCATTTTAATTATTACAATACTTGTGTTGTGCCTTCATTTTAAACTTAATATTAAAAAATATTGCATCCAATTTGTGTTACTGTGCAGTCAAAATAAGGTAACAAAAACTACGTATTTGAGGCCCTGATGTTCATAGTTATAACAAAAGACAGTATCAATAAATCGAACTACTCGAGCAATATCCCATCTCAGACGTCATAAAACTTCACATTTCGAGCGCATCTGCATCAAAATTCCATTCGGCACCCACCGTCATATTTTATCCCTTTTTATCACAACCGCTTGCATAAGTACGACTAGTATTCTTTTTCAATGACAAAGATTCGCTTTCTGAATAGCAAAAGCGGTGAATCTCACTTTTTCAAGAGGCAAGGGTCCTTTCGTTTATCGATCTCGTATCGCGAACGCGGTAGGAATCTCAATCGAGTTTTCGATGAAATTTCTGAGACGAAGATTTTTCCTTGTGTTTATATTTTTTCGTTGCAGCACTTAGAATGTAAACGTTTTGATCAGACAAGTTTATCTGTTGTTTGGATATGTATTGAAGAGTTTATTGTTTTGGTAGTGAATAGTGATGTAAGATACAATGTGCGCTTTGTTCATGAATTAATAACGCGGTCGAGATCGATGTTGCGCGGAATAGTTTCACGAAGAGTTATTTGTTTCTGTACCATATTTATGAAATTCTTCGAGTTGTTTTGATAAAGTCCAAACAAATTTAATATAATATCAGAATACAACAAATTCTTATGTATTAAGGAGTAAGCAGTAGAAAGATGACGTTAAAAATAATTCCAGATCAAAGCCTAATCATTATGATTTCTGTTTACTAACGTTAAAAATCCAAGAAAAACACTAGGAATAATGCTCGTCGTGTCTCAGGGAATGCTAAATGGCTTTGAGCCCGTAACGAACTTAATCAGAACAAAAGGGAAGACCAAAAAGGAAGTATCTATTTTTTAAAAGCAAAACCTAAGGAAGGGAGACATTGCGATTGTTTTTTGCAGAAATAATACTTACTATGAGCATTGTGGTTTTAGCCTGTTGCTAGTTACGTAGACAATGGTGCCTATTATGTTTATCTGCAAGCATTATGATCTTCTTTACATAATCTTTACATAATAATAAAATAGTAACGAAGAATTTTTGTCCGTTTGTTTGTCTGGATGTATTTTACTGATTGATGCAAAAACGGCTGAACGGATTTTCATGAAATTTGGCACACAGATAGTTTATAACCTGGATTAACTTAGGGTCCTTTTAATCCTGGAAGGTCTTTCCCACTGGTCTTTCCCGTTGGGATATTTTCCGATATCCACGCGGGCAAAGCCGCGGGCAAAAGCTAGTTTTCAATACGGTAACACAATGGAAAATAACTGCGATTATGAAATAAATAGCTATTTCTTTTCATGAACCAGTATCATATAACATAACATGCCATACATCCCAATTAGAGTATTGAGTTAAAACCATAATACAATGAACAAACCAAAATCGTGTTGACAGGATTACTTTATGCATTTAAAATTGCGTTTTATTGCCTTAAAATAAGATTTAATGTTCTTTGACTCAATCGACGGTCATTATGGCAAATTACATAATTTTTGAAAAAAAAATACCCATATTAAAAGTTACTGAAATCGATTCAGCAGTCAAATTAAGAACAAACTACTTTCAGGACTTGCGTTTATTTTGTTATACCTTGTATAATAGTTAATCAATACTTATAATTATTATCGTACTAATATTATAAATGTGAAAGTTTGTGAAGGTGTTTGGATGGTTGTTACTCAATCACGCGTAAACCGTTGAACAGTTTTGGAATAAAAATGGGCACATAGATAGACCATCTCCTGGATTAACACATAGGATACTTTTTATCCCGACATTCCCACGGGACCGAAACTTGCGCGGGTGAAACCGCTGGGCGCTGCTAGTTGGATATAAGAATTGAATAGAATACAATTTATTTATTTATTTAACTCTTTATATAAATACACATAATAATTAAATAAACAGACAAGAAGAAAAGAGTGGTTTCTGAGGTTATTATGTACACCATACGGAATACAGATATATATGTACACGTTGAAATAAAAAAAAATAGATATAAATTCATAAAAGGTATTGCAATCAACAAGCCCACAGAATGACAACGAAAAGTTTCATCCGTTTTACATCATTTTGATTTCACCAGAATTATTTCTCAACACAATCTTCACATTATGAAAACCTACTATTTCATGGTACTAAATTATTCCATGACATTTATTCTATACGTCGTGTATGCAGCAACATTTTCCGCGTCCACACACGTATGCTAGAAAAATAAAACTGCATTGAAATGTTTAAACTGAAACTTGAAACCCGGAACCATGTGTACTTTCGTTTAGGAGTCTTGAGTTTGAGAAATATAGAACAAGAGTTGCTTCTACAAGATTGTTATAAGCCGAGCTAAAACATTTTGTGTTGACAAAGGCAGAAATATCTACCAACCCGCACTGGACTCGCGTGGTACATTACGGCCCACTCCCTCTCAAGAGACGAAGCCTGTGTCCCAGCTGTGGGAGCATTATAGGCTGATTATGTTATGTCTTGTAAAGGCAGGAATTATCTTCTGATTTTGTAAATGCGCCTATTTATTAAATATTACAATACTTAGTTTTTCTTCAAGATATACAAAGCAAGAATTTAATTTATTCCAAAATCTCAGAACAAGGATTCGAACATTCCGATGTGGTACCTTGACCTCAGTGAGAATTTCAATCGTAATGAAATTACAATGGTTTTCTTTTCCTTCTTTCATAAAATCGTGAATAGGGGGAGAGATTAAGAGCATCCAAATCACACGGTTAAAAATAGTAGATCAGGTTTCTATTAAAAATAGCTGAAAATGTAGCCCTGAAATAACTGAAACTAGGTCAAGCAGATAGGGATGCCATAGTAGCTCGAATTCCTCTGACAAATTATCAGAAATGATCACGTTTCTCAAAACTTGGTGAACTAAATCCGTGCAATTTCACAATTCACCTGTCGTTTACCGTTCTCGTCTATGTCTGCTATCATGTTACCTTACCGAAGAGTTAGTTCGACAACGGAACACTGTGTTCTCATAGAAATTCTTTGTTCTTAGTTCCTACTGATAGCAACAGCGACCCTATAAAAGAAAAGAATGTTTGTTTTGTAGCAATAGAACCAATGAAAGGGTATGATTTTATTTGTTTCCATTATTTTGTATAAAATAAACACATGAAGTCATTCCCTTCAACTTGATTTTCATCTAAGGATGAGAACTAATCGCTTTTGTAAAAATAAATATATTATTTAGTTTTTGAATACATCATTGAACTATGGTGATAATTATATTGACTTCTAAAGTTTAATATATAATGTATAATATAAAAATATAGGTACTTTGATGATCTTATAAACAAAGGAATGTCGCAAGCTCGACAAACTGTACCGTATCCAGGATCGACAATATCTTTCAAAAATCATAACTAAATTGTAGGCGTCATGAATCTACTATTAATACATA
The DNA here is from genome assembly GCA_914767645.1 of Hydraecia micacea. Taxonomy (NCBI): domain Eukaryota; kingdom Metazoa; phylum Arthropoda; class Insecta; order Lepidoptera; family Noctuidae; genus Hydraecia; species Hydraecia micacea. The sequence continues at coordinate 10,929,957 of OU611783.1, read as the reverse complement.
GCCGCAAGCCATGCTGCTCCAATTTGTTCCAATTCCAAAGTTTAAACAAACTTTGTGCGAAACTTTGCATGATTCCCGTGATTAAATCGATTTCGGATTGCCGGTGAAATTTCGAAACTGCCGATTCGTCGTTAGAAGTAAACGGCTCACCGAAGTTTCGGCACGTAAAATTTTAAATCCGTACATTATTCGGTTTGGTGCTAACTTTATTTTGGTTTTAATTCCAGAAGTTTTGTGTAGTTATTTTTTTTCACGTTTCCTGTCGTTGTTGAAATAGTTAAGGGATGGTTTTTCAGTGTAGAAATTTCTGACTTGCGCATTGCCGGTATTCTTTGCACTACGACCAATGTTGGCTTAACTTTTCAATGCAGTGTGACTGCGAACTTCCAACTCATTCATGCTTTGATGATTCATACCGAAGTAACAGCCGAGTGATCTTCTAGCAGCGGTGGCCCAGTGGTAATGGCCGTGACTTATGAGTTGTAGGTCGTGAGTTCGAACCCAAGCAGGCACTTTACTCTGTGTAAATAATTTCATCACCACTGCTCTCAAAACGGTCAAGGAAAACATCGTGAGAACGTGAAATCGGCATGACCTAGAACCTAAATTTCGAAGATATGTTACATCCACCAACCCGAACTGGGCCCGCGTGATGGTCTTTTGCCACTCCCTCTCACCGAGAGGAGGCCTGTGTCCCAGCAGTGGGAACATTATAGGCTGAATATGTAAGTGATCTTCTCCTCTATTTAACCAACCAAGGTTTGTAAAGCGCGCTAAAGCTTTTTTTTTTAGTTCTAAAAAACATGGTTCAGATATTGTCATAATAAAGTCAATAAAGTGTAAGCGTAGGTGTAGACTAACCTAATTGAAGTGTTTATCTGGGCATCACACCTTCCATTGACCGTCGGTCTCGATTCCAACAACAGAATTAGATCTGGACCGAACTTGCATTCAAACAGTTTCACTAATAAAACGCGAGTCGGTAAAGTTAGCCGAGAGAATTTGTGATAACGTTCTATTCAGTCAAGTTTGCCTACAAACTCGAAGAAACTGTGAATCTAATACTTTGTTCAATCACGATATTTTTCAACTCGCCGAATTCCATTAACGGTTTTCTTCTTATTCTTTTCAAATGCAGCCGTAGGATACCGCAATGGATGACCAAGTGAGATTTTAGTTTTTTTCCAACTTTTGGTTTGATAGAAGACTTCTAGACTAGGTATTGAAATTAGAGTTCTATAGGCACCGAATTTGCTTACATCAAATTGTTTAATTTAGTTATCAAGTTAGTCTTGTAGACATGTATTTCTTAGACATCGTGAAAAAGGTTAAGTGTTTAGATACAGGGGAATATACCTACTAAACTAAGATTATACTATTAACTTTAGTAAAGATTGGCCCTTGGCAGCTCTGGGCGGAGAGAGGTGGAAAGAGAATAGGGAGGCATTTGCCCAGCAGTGGGACAATAATAGATAATAATTAAAAAAAAAAAACTTATCTCTTGGATCTTCTCTTACGAGTACTGAGTTCTTCCAACATTTCGTTAGTTAAGTTTTTAAATTAATTTATACGTTTTTGTTACCGGCAATAGTAATTTAGAAACCGCAAACTGAAACTGCAGCCCATTTAAATTGAATGGTCCACCGGCTAAATTGTTTGTCACAACATTAATTCACAATTTGCACAGTAATCCAACTAATCGTATTCGTAATGACGTCACACAGACTACGGCACATGTGTCGACTGTCGGTCGACAATTCACTTATCTGCGAGATATATCCCAAGAGACGCACGTGAGACTTTTGCACCAAGCGCAAACGAACTTATTGTGGGGGTATTACCCGTACCATAGAGTTTGCCGATTTTTTAATCTCGTTTGTAAAAGTTTTGCGGTTCATTTGAGAGTTTTCTTAGGTATTTCTTATTTTGGAGTACGATGTGCAGAATTTAATTAATAGCTGTTATATTTGGGTGTGTGTCTCGACTGAAATAGTTTTTTTCTTATATACGGACTTATATTGAAACTGCCGTTTAATTTTTGGTGAAAGTTTAAGGATGAGGGTTTAAGTGTGACCAGTTGCTAAATTAAATGGAATAAAATTATTTGCGAAATAAGTTAATTTTTCAGCCACTGATCCAACTTATTTTCTAGCTAAAATTTACTGAAAAAATCAGTACCACTTTGCCGAGTCTTGGAATCGACCCCAGAAACTCGCACTCAACAGCATCCTTTCCGGCTTCAGACCAATGAAGCGTCACCTTTAAAATTATTGGCTTGTACTAGCAGTGCTACCAGGATTCCATGTCACGTGTGCCGGTTTACAATTCACTTATCTCAGAGAGAGATCCCAAGAGTAGTACGTGAGACTTTTGCACTAAGTGCGAACGAAGTTATTGTGGATCAAATTGAGCAGATGATTTTTTTTTTCTTCGTTTCTTTTTTGTTTTGCTGCTTGTGTTCTAATGACTTTGAGTGTTGTGTCTGGAAGTCTAATAGAGGTTTCAGATTCTTAAATGATAACGTTTTATGACGTTATTTAATGTGAAAAATATTTTAGTTGTTCGTATATTTTTACATCTACGGTGCACGGAAAATTGTCGAAATTCAGTTGGTAAGTCCACAGGATTACGAAGTTTGCAGGGTAGGTGCAGTCAATTACCCATTTTCAAGAAAGTGAGATTTGGGGGATGCAAACTAATTATTTACCGTAACTTTGTTCCTCTCATATTTTACCTCTTCAGTAATCAGACACCAGCCTTAGTGTAAGCAATTTTACCTTTTTAAATTCATGCTGGTGTGACGTCGTAAACCCACTCCCTACTAATTTATTTAAACCACATTTTTCATTGGACGCAGTAACTACTTAGTTTCATACCGTGGTAAACAAAGTAGCACAATCTCGAAATTAGCTAGACACGGTGCACTTAAAAAAATATTATTCAAAGAAATAACATTCCCCAAGGAATATTACGTTGGCTCGTTTCTTTTTATACCGAGGTAAGTTGGCTGCAACATTAGTTTGCAGAGTTAGCTGGTTTCCTTCGTCCAAAACTGGGGTAATATTTTCCAAAGATAAATTTTAAATACTCCCGGTTTTGCACACTTAGTTTGTTAGATTATGGCGTCGTTACATAATTTATCGGTTTCGTGTGTTGTAATATTTAATGATCTTTTGTTTCTTTGTTACTCCAGTTACAATGTTCCAGATAAGGTTTATTTTAAATCTGCGAAATAGGTATTCTGGACTTTAGTGTTCTGTTGGCAGTAAAGATGCAATTAAACGCACTTGACTACCGGAGTCGAGTGTTTTCCATTTGCAACATTTGTACGATAACAAGAAAGTAGGTACACTTGGCTTGCTCGTTAAATTTTATATCGATAGTTAAGTTAAAATATTATTGAAAAATTCAGGAAACGTTTACTAAAATGAATTTGCAAATAGTAAATTCACGTACCGTACCAATTTGCATTCAAATTCATTAGATCGAAAAAATCGGAGCGACGTGAAACACATTCGCACGTGGCCAGTTACGGTCTTATTGAAAATCCAAATATTTGGTGGGCCCGTACCCTAAAATTTAAATACAGCATACATCAGATGTAATGGCTATAATCGCATGAATCGTACGAATGAACTCTAAAAACGAACGGACACAGAGGCTACATTGATAGCGGATGGCTTCGCAACTTCGGCCATATTGCCCGGAAAAGAATATGGAAATTGTGGAAAAAAGTGGTTATCACTTTTGTAGCTGTCGAAGAAAATAATTATTTCATGCAATCCAGAGAGATCTAGTCTAGGAAGGTAGTGAATCTTTCTTGTACAGCTTAATAATGACTATATTATTAGTACATACTGTTAACTGAGTTATCAAGTTCAGTAGACTAGGTGGTCGCCTAAGGTCTTAAAAAAGTAAAAAGAAAGTAAGTAAAATGATATTTTAAATAGGATAAAAATTTCAAATAATGGAGTGGATATTTATTTCATATACATTAAAATTCTTGTAAACAATTTACACTAGGGTACCAAATTAAAAGCCTAAGAAGAATTAAGTTTGAAGCGATTTCTCATCGCTCTCACAGCAACCTCGGCTACATCGCTGGATTTTCCTCTGGTATTTATTTTAACATCAGCTTAAATCCTGACGTACGATTACGACTGCGAGCTACACTGACCGTAAATATTTGTTAAAAACACGAATAAACAATGTAAATAGATTACTGGATTAGGTCACTGTATCCACAGAATTGTGAGATACTATAGTAATTATTAAACTGTTTTTACCGAGGCTTTTGTTCAAAAATATGTAAGCTCATTCGATTATCACCAATGGGCTGGCTTTGCATGGTGAACTATGAATAGGTTTTATCAAGGAGATGCTAAAGAGATGATTATGTGATAAGTAGGTACCTTAAGAAATTCAAAGATGAACTCTAATCTTAATTATTTTGAAATCTATAGTATCAAATTAAATCAAATAGCTGGCAAAACTATACATAATGGATATTGATATCTAATGGAATAATATAAAACTTAAAATAATAATGTTTTTTCTTATTAGATATTGTTGTGTATGGAGTTTCGCCTGCTAATTTGATTTGGAATCTTGTATTATATGGAACCTAGGCAGTCACAATTGGTTTCATAAGGCCAACGCTCGCTCTGTCACAAAAACAATCGCAAAAAAAAAGAAAAAACACTTGGCGCAAAATTAACAGGAACAAGATCTTTGAGTCATTTAAATATTTATTATAAAAAAAGCTATTTTAAAATATTTAACAGTCTCCTAATTACAATAACTACAATAGGCACAGACAACAATTGTAAATACGTAGGTAAGTAGGTACTTACAGTCGGGAGTCTCAAAACATTCCTTTTGATGTGAAACTTTCCCTTTTGTTTTTCGTCAGTGACAGATTTCCTCTCCATTAGACAAATTGTTTTAAAAAGTTTCCAATTCAGAAAGTTAGCTCGAATAATGAAGAACATTAATCAGAATGTAGGGATGATCGTGTAAGCTTTGGGAGGTTTGAATATTAAAACTGAAGTCTTGTGTATTAGAGATGAGAGTCTTAAGTACTTTGTGGAGAGTTTCTGGTGAACTAAGAGGTCTTATGAAGAATACAAAGCAAGCGTTTTCTTTAAGCCGACCGCTTGAATGATCTGATGTTTTATTAACGTCAACTATTATTATGGTAAGCACATAAACTTCCAATAGGTACCTACTTTAGTACTAAAATAAATTGTGTAACTTATCTTATTTATACTATTAGCTTTCGATTATTTTGCACTTATAAAATATTCCAGTGGAATTAAATCGCATTCTTATGTCCACGCAATCACTATCCCTGTGAGCAGTAGTGGTCCAGTGGTAACAGCCCTGATTTACTAGTTGTCGGTCGTGGGTTCGAACTCAGGCAGGCGCTTTACTTTGTGCAAATAATTTCATCACCACTGCTCTCAAAACGGTGAAGGAAACCTAGTGAGAAAACCTGCATATCCTAAAACCAAAAATTCGAAGATATGTGACATATACCGACCCGCACTGGACCCGAGTGGTGAATTACGGCTCACTCCCTCTCGAAGAGAGGAGGCCTGAGTCCTAGCAGTGGGAATATTATAGGCTGATTATGCTAATCATCGTCCATTCCAAGGTTGCCTGGCAGAGATCGCAGAAAGCGACAAGGCCGCCCATTGTATGTTTTGTAGTGTTAAATGTGTTTTTTGTTATGCATTTTTGGTGTACAATAAAGAATATAATTATAAATAAATACATAAATGAATCACGCTACAAAATCCATCTTCAACAGTATTCGTTGGAAGCAGAGAGGCAATCCATCAATCTGCCTAGCCTTTTCCCAACTATGTTGGGGTTGGTCCCAATCTAACGGATGCAGCTGAATATCAGTATTTTACATGGTGCGACTGCCTATCTGACCTTCACAACCCTGTCCCTGGGTAACACGATACCTCTTGGTACGACTGGATGCCAGGCTTTTGGGCTTCTGACTACCTGTAACGACTGTCAAAGAAGAATATGACACCTGGGACTAACGCCTTAACGTGCTTCCCGAAGCACGGAGGGGTCTCGATATGTAATAGAACCCACAAACCGACAGTTGTTTAAGTTTTTTTTTCTATTCTATTTTTAATAAATGGCAAGCAAAGCCGATGTCGACTATTCTGCCAATGTCTAAAATGAGCTGGAAGAACAAGTGTGCATGAGAGAAAAACAAAAAAAAAAAGTTGTAAATGAATAAAATTATTTGATTGATCCAGTTGATACAATGTAGATCTTGCTGGATCACTACGGGACTTGTTTTTTTTTGTTTGTGTTTTTTTATGTGTCATGTTTGCTGCAAATAAACGTATTTTCTATCTCTCTTTCTTTCTTTGATCGACCCGTGCAGCTGTCATTCTACAGCTACGATTTTTTTACCCACAATTTTTTGTATTGAAAATGCACGTTTATAAATGGAACAGCTATCAAAATAGTATGCAGTATTTCATAAAGTAAAACCACATCCGCTTATTTTTTTTAGTCATACTATGGAAATGCATTTCATTCTCGCGGACCAATATACCTGAACCAGATTACAGTCTCGGCCATTGACAGGGTTTTAAAAGAGCAGCAAATAAATATTCAATATATACGTTCACACACATCGTTGCAAAAAAATTGAGAATTTGTGTTTTTCTTCAGTGTCTGAAAATCATGCATGTTGGATCTTGTTTTAATGATTGGAATGAAATATATGTTTATTATTGTTTTAATAAAATAAATGTAGGTATGTGTATGTTCTATGTTGCTAGCATCTAATAGATTGACCTGAGGGGCAATTCTCGTAATTTTGAGAACGTTCAGTCTAATCTGTCTCAATCTATCAAAAATACAATTAATAAAAAAACAAAATAACTCAAAAAATAAATTAACTAATAAATACATCCAATTAAAGTTTTTGACATTGATTGTCGCTGAGATGAGATTGCGACTAGATTTTGAACGTTTTTAATTACGGGAATTGGCCTTCTGTTGTGAAAGTATTTTATTCCAAATTCAAGTGCAACTTTTCTCATAATTTAAACATTGTTATTCCACTTATATTAATTAATGTACTGGTATAAAGGAGCATGTTTAAACACACGCTTTTCTAACTTCAAGAGTCGACACTTCGAACATGCAAGCTTTTCCAACAATTTAGAAAAACATTTGTGCTCGATTTTTTGCAACGTATTGTATTTATGTTAAATTATCCTGGTATACTGTCGGTTTATATTAAAGTGATAATAAATGGTATTTATGAAATTAATCGTGGTTGGCTGGAAAACATTAACGAATTTATATGGGATATGTTAATCGCTAAATGGCAGCGAAATTTTCCATTCTGTATATTTGATAGTGAAAATATTATATTATTACTAGCTGCGCCCCGCAAACGTTGTTTTGCAAAAACAAAACCGGCCAAGTGCGAATCGGACTCGTACACGAAGGGTTCCGTACCACCGTACAATATTTAACACTACATATATATAATACAATTTATGACGTATTAAAAAAAAAAAACTAGATTTCGTTCAAACCAATTTTCCGTGGAAGTTTACATGGTAATGTACATAATATATTTTTTTAGTTTTATCATTTTCTTATTTTAGAAGTTACAAGGGAGGGGGAGACACATTTTACCAATTTGGAAGTGTCTCTCGCTCAAACTATTCAGTTTACAAAATAATGATATTAGAAACCTCAATATCATTTTTGAAGACCTACCTATAGATACACCACACGTATGGGTTTGATGAAAAAAAAAATTTTGAGTTTGTTCTAAGTATGGGGAACCCCCAAAATTTATTGTTTTTTTTTTTTCTATTTTTGTGTGAAAATCTTAATGCGGTTCACAGAATACATCTACTTACCAAGTTTCAACAGTATAGTTCTTATAGTTTCGGAAAAAAGTGGCTGTGACATACGGACGAAAAGACAGACACACAGACATGACGAATCCATCGTTCAAAAGGGTTCCGTTTTTTGCCATTTGGCTACGGAACCCTAAAAATAGCCTATGACCTATTCTCAGACCTACCGAATGTACACAAAAAAATTCATGAAAATCGTTCAGACCGTTTCGGAGGAGTTCGATAACAAACACTGTGACACGAAATTTTTATAAATAAGATATTATATTGAATTTTTTGAATAACTGCTTAAACCACTGTTAAACTCTATTAATCCCAGCACTACAAAGGTCACCTAATGACAATATTACACAGTAACATAAACCTACACTCCCTTTTAATTTCCATATAGCAACTTAAATTGAATCGTGTAACTAGAAAAGGGGTCCATTCTCAGTCAATACCTCGTTCAACTCGGCCTATCGCAGTCCACTGCTAGATATAGGTCTCTTCCAGACTGCTGCAGCACAACACCCTTTCCTCCGCCTTCCGCACTCAGTCTGCCCCAGCCACATTTATAAGGTCGTCGGTCCATCTAGCTGAGCGGCCGCGGCGACCCGATACTCGATATCCATTCCAGGACTCGTCTGCTCCACCCCGGTCATCGGTCCTTCGACATGGCCAGCCCACTACCACATCGGATTGCTTACTCTTAATCTTACGTTTAAGCTATGTCGGTAACTCCGGTTTTTTTCCCGATAATTTCATTTCTGAGCCATTCAATCAAAGTGAATCAACTTGGTTTAACAGCTTAACCATAAGTTCTTAGTTAAAAAACTTCCCACTTTCTTTATAACCGAAAATGTTTTTCTTTAGTAATGTATAATAAAATCAATCTCGATACATAATAACAGCAACAATACATCCCAAACGTACAAATACCGGTACCTACATTCAACAGCTCCTGGGGAAAAAAGCAACACATTTTCTTACGATTCCGTCAGTCAATGGTCGCACACAATATGTATCCTTTTCAAACATCCACCATTATGCCGGCTAATAAGACTGGGGCTTACCAGACCTCAATTTATAATAAATCGAACAGAACGTTATCGTTTGCTTGCACACAATGAAACGACGTATCTTCGTCTACAGTCACCGGACCTCCAAACACCCTTGGGCTATAACCTTGAATGATGGCCAACGATTTGTTAAGACCCCGTCCACGGTCGTTACGACCTCTTTTCAGTTTTTATTCCCCTTATGATGTTTCATTTTATGATTGCCTGCAGTATTAGGAGCGTACGTGACGCTATGAAATATGTTTTTAGTTATTTTTTGTGTGGGGTTCTCTTTTTGGGCGGTAATACCCGTTGTTTCTTTTTAATGGTTTGGTTTCTGTATTTTTTTCGGAAGAATTTTCCTGAAGAGTTTTCCTATTTTTAGTTTACCATTTCCAAAGGTAAAGTTATAATTTTACTGTTCATATTAATGCACAATTGTAAAATATTCAGTGTTAGAATAAAAAATAAACTTCTAATTGATAATTTATCCAAAAATATTTAATAATGGGATCTGTTATATCTACTGTCCTAATTACATAAGGCGCTCTAAAACGCGATTAAACTGTTTTAGCAATTATCCTAGATAAATCTACAAGCCTCCAAGATAAATATCATTTACTATTATAATAATATAACATTGGCTGATTAACATAAACCTTATTCCCGAAACCATATTTACCTACACACTGTCATACTACGCTGCTCCATGAAATTCTAGCTAAAACATTGTAAGCTCAAAATGCTGGCGTCGCCTTGTTATAAATCCGTTTTGCTCGTAAAGAAAATTGTGTAATATATCATCGTGTTAACACCACGTGAGAGAACCCGTTTATCAACTCAAGCCTCCTAATAATATCTCTTATGAATGTTATTCCACCTTTTTTAAAACATTCTAATACGACGCACGTTCACAGAAAATGAAACAATAATACGACATAATAAAGTCTAATACCCATATCATAATATTTTTGCTTTGTTAAAAATTGAGTACGAAGGTACAAAGTTAACATTGAAAGTCTGAGGTTTCGAACTTCGAGTAGCTTTCATGACTTTTTTATGAATAAACATTAAACTATTTCAATTTCTTTTGCGGCTGAGTTGGTGAACCTAAATAGTATAAATAATGTACAAACGAAGGAAAGTTTTCACGTTCACTCAGGTTCTTGATTTGTAATCGAAAATATGTTTTCTTTTCGTGCGTGCTACGTTCACCATCACTTAGCAATGTGTTTTGTGCAGCCCCCTTACTAATAAACCTTGTATAGCGTCTGTATAATTACACAACGCTTTGTCTTCTCCTTTCGAAAGTCAAATTACTGACGACTAAAAGAGAGGACTCAGTATGTAACTATTCATCTGATATAATACGTTTAATAGTAAGGGGGAGGCGTTTAACTTTTTAACTGAAAATAATATAGGCTGGCAGGGACATCGACGCGCAAACTTTAACTATGAATTCAGCACATGAGTCTAGACCCTCATAGAAAAGTGCAATACTTACACGGTTGAACTGTATGGAACAGCAATTCTTCAACGGTTCCGAATCATGTACTGAATTCATGATAACAGGTGACGCGTCGATTTCCCTGCCGCCAAGAGATAAAATTCAAGAAGGTTAAAACTGTTTTAAGATCATACAGACATCATTCAGAATGCAAATTGCTCCTGATCAAGGCATACATGATAAAATCAAAACCTGAAGATGAATGATAGGAAGACAAGATAAAAGCCAACCAAATTCTGATGCACCATGCAGGCATGTTTTCAATTACAACATAAGCACACGAGTAGGGTTTTCAAAATTCAATTACAAAGTCCCCGTGTCCCCCTGCGTATGTTTTATGAAAACATTTTACAATATTACTACACGTTGCGATGGGGTACTTGGATAGTAAACGTCTTGTTCTTGGGGGTAAGAAAATGAAATTTACATTCGTATAACAAACAGGGGAACCATAAAATACACTTCTTTGCTTTGAATTTAAATTATGAGTGTTTTTATTTGGTAATTTAAAGAAAATGTATAGTGTTGTTCTTTGTCTCAGATTGTTGTTGCTTTTACATGAATTGAACCCCAATGCCCAACCCCTATATGTTAGGGATATAGGTAAAGTTACGGATATTATTTTATGTGAACTTTTAAGCGAACAGATTCACTGAGGCATTCATATCTATCTCTCAAAGTTATCATACGCGTTCTTGTCTTTTATAAGAAATCATATAACGGCTGTAAAAATACTCCTAACAAAGCCGAGAGTCACTTCACACACACACGTGATAAAAGTGATCACAATGACAGGGGTCATTATGATAATTTTTTTGTACTGGACCTTACCTGGGAACCTTCTGATTACGAAGATATTAGGCGTCAAAATTTCAGCTATTATTGACGTTTTTTTAAGAAAACAAGGTTTTAATGTTATAACACAACTTTAAATACCCCCGCGACCCCTGTACCGTTGCATGCACCCGTAAGCACAATGTTTTGCCTGTGTTATATTGCGGCAAATATTCACATCAAAAATAAAAGTCGTTTCCCAGTAATTATTTTTATGCAATGTTACTGAGTTTGATGTAGAGGATGCGTAGTTGACAATATGTGATATATCTCTTTTTACATCCTGTATAATCTTCTTTTTAAATTTATATTACCCAAAGAATTTTTTTTTGCCTTTCACATTGCATTTACACTACATGGAATTTTCAGCAACACATTTTCATTCTAAACGTGCTCTTCAAATAAGTATACGGGGTGCTTTACAAAAGCAGAACTAGGTAATCGTACTTCTTCTTCAAGTGCCCTTTCGATATGAATGGCTGGCCATCGATTCTACGAATCGTCGCCAGTCAAACGAAACCCCACTTCAGACACTTTTTTTTTAGTTATTACGAAACTTTAGTGCGTCAAATGAATCGAAGGATAGGTAGACAAGAGCGTTAAAAACTGCTATACGAGTTATTACTCGTATAGCAGTTTTCAACGCTCTTGTCTTTAGGTAATTTGACAAAAGAGTATTTTCTATATGTAGGAGCTTGTAGCTAAGTAATATCAGCCGCACGGGTCGATCGATCAGGTTAAGCTACGCTTGCCGCAGTTGGTCCGTGGATGGGTGACCATCTTCAAATACCAAGACCCCCTCAGTGCTTCGGCAAGCCGTTGGTCCTGACTGTCGTCCGAGGATCTTTGACAATTTTTACGGGTCGTCAGAAGCCTGAAAGTCTAATAACCATTCTTACTTAGGATATAGTTTTATTAGTAACTGGGTTGTGGAGGTCAGATGGGCAGTCACTCCATGTTAAATACTGATATTCAGCTGCATCCTATTAGACTGGAAGCTGACCCCAACATAGTTGGGAAAAGGCTAGGCAGATGATGATGATGAGTATTTTCTGTAAGAAAATTTCCCCGATTAGATTTTAAAAATATTTCGGTCTTGAACTAGCTAAGCAAGCATGTCAGAAATTAATACAATGAAAAAGAGCAAAATAATTCTATAACACAACCGATAAAATGGACGGACTGGAGTGTTTAATATTTTATCATCAACGTATAGAAAAGCATGTTATTCTCCTGATTGATTATTTGGAGTCTCTTTAAGACAGTTAAGGAAACACGGAAATTATTAAAAACATACCTTCACATTCAATAAATAATTTCCCCAAACAATTTCCCAATTCGACACCCGACTCCCAAGCGAACAGAATCCGCCAAAACAAAATATCTAAATAGAGATGTATCGACTAACAAGTATAGACTCGATACGTTCCCTCTTCAATTTGCGACTGCAAAATTGGATTTGATCCTCAACACTATTCGGATAGTCGTTTATCTCAATTCCGTAGGCACAGACAAAGCGGCAGTATCTATTGGTGAGAACCAAAATATGTGCGCGAATCATAAATAAAGCATCGATCTCACTCGATTCAAGTCTGGAACCAGAACAGGGATCTGATAATGTCTCGCCTAGATCTTAATAATGATGTTTGGTAGCAAATAGGAATCTCAACCCTATGTCTACAAAATAGAAATGAGTATAAATATGTTGAAAGATAATACAAAACAGCAGTAACATTATAGCATGCAAAATAATTTGTAAAGCCCAAAATAAATGACAGATACCTTTCAGCATTTCAATTTAATTAGAATTTTTACGTATATTATTTTCTTTGATGATATGTACGGTATATTTTCAGTAGTATGTAAATTTACCCCGATAAGATCTAAGCATTCTTGTATCAAGAGTAAGGGAGCGACATACGTGGTCTATTGACGAAGGAAAAAATACGATAAAAATATTGTAAAGGTTTTGCAAGCTTGCGTGAGGGGTGGATACGTGTCCGTAACTTATTATTTTTATCAAAACACTTCCTTATGAGGATGTGTGTTGTGGTGGGAACGTAAAAATGTGTAACTATGTCATTTGGGGGTAAGCAGATATACCTATTGATGTTGTGCATGCGTGGTTTTGAATGAATGAGTAGAAGTAAACTTCGAAGAATTTTATCAAGGTTTGTGCATTCATATTATAATAATATGAAGTTTCAGGGTTGGTCATAATTCAAACAAAGCCAGCCAGTAGACTCGCACAGTACAGCAGTGGTGGCCCAGTACAGCAGTGCTGGCCCAGTAGAGCAGTGGTGGCTTAGTAGAGTAGTGGACGTGACCCAGGAGAGCAGTGATGGCCCAGTAGAGGAGTGATGGCCCAGTAGAGCAGTGGTGGCTTAGTAGAATTGTGGTGGCCCAGTAGAGCAGTGGTGGCCCAGTAGAGCAGTGGTGGCTTAGTAGAGCAGTGATGGCCCAGGAGAGCAGTGCTGGCCCAGTAGAGCAGTGCTGGCCCAGTAGAGCAGTGGTGGCCCAGTAGAGCAGTGGTGGCTTAGTAGAGCAGTGATGGCCCAGGAGAGCAGTGGTGGCCCAGTAGAGCAGTGGTGGCCCAGTAGAGCAGTGGTGGCTTAGTAGAGTTGTGGTGGCCCAGTGAGCAGTAGTGGCCCAGTGAGCAGTAGTGGCCCAGTAGAGCAGTGGTGGCTTAGTAGAGTTGTGGTGGCCCAGTAGAGCAGTGGTGGCCCAGTAGAGCAGTGATGGCCTGTTAGACAGTGGTGACCCAGTGGTAACGGCCTCGACGTTGTGTGTTCGGCAGTGGGAACGTTATAGGCTGATTATGCAATCGCAGTACACTATAAAATACTTGATTCTCCACCCTCCTCATTAATTCAGTCTTAGAGCTTGATATAATTTAGAGTGGCTTTAGTTTTGTTTGTTTACGCTAATAATTTCTTACGCACAATGCAGATAAGGTTTGCATGATAAGGCACGACCCATGTAAGCATATTCATTAAATATGTACACAACCAAGGTAGGTTTACACTTTTGCCATATTTTGACGTCAGATTTGGTTGCCTGACAACACTCTGAGATGTGCTCAATAAAACCAGCTCAACCTTTCAGGGAAAAAGCGAGATTTAAACCATTCAAATTGGATTTACATGATTTAAATCTTTTTATGAATAATTTTATTAATTGAAAAGTAAATCGTTCGCAAATAATTTGTTTCAGCTAATAGAGACAATTTAATTGAATCAACTGCACATAAGATAATTGCATCATCGTTTAATCAATCGGTGAACGAATAATCTGGGTTCCATTTATTTCAGCTCGGTATTTTTGCACAGTGACACGTGAATATTTTAAAAACCGATTTTCGGATAAAAATCTGTGATAGATAAAAAAAAAACTTTGTGAGTGTATGGAGGTTTAGCTTTTAGATTTAAATAAACTCTATTCGATTTTTAGTAAATAAATAAACAACATAATCAGATTTTAGTTTCCTCTGCCATTTCGTGTTTGAAATTGAGTTTCAAGTCAATGTCAAATAAAATCAAAGTCAGTTCAAGTGGAAGAAGATCTATATCTGCCGAAAACCGATGCTTTTGCGAGAGCAAGAGTTCTTGAGTGGACACCGCGAACAGACAGACATTGTGTACTTGAAGGAAGTAGCTGGGCTGGGTTTGACTTGAAGCGGAATGCGATGAAATACGCGTTCAAATGATTTTATTCGCAGGAAATAAAAGGAAATTGAAAATGGAATAACTATGAGTAAAACGGCGCCACTCTGTTTAATTACACCGATGATTTTGTAAAACCCATTTATCGGTGCAATTATTTATTTTTTATTTTGTTCTAATTTTATTGATTCAGTTTTATTTATTAATAATCACATTGTACAAGCACAGATTGGACGATACTTAAACAGATTTTTATTTTCAGCAGTCAAACTTGTGGGGATTAATATCACTACGATAGTGTCACACGCCTAGGGATTTTGACAGGGAACTGTCAGATTATTTTTCCGTAGTCTAGCTGATTAAATTATATAACCTCGGATCACAAATACCAGCGGGGTAATTGCGTAACACACTATTAGTAGCAATGGGTTTCATTTTGACAGTTCAACAATATTCATTGCGTTATTTACGCTATTGAGGAGACAAATTTTTCGAACATATGAAGCAGTGGATTAGCAATATTCTTCAAAATGATTCAGATTGAGATTGATAGTGTGTTACGCAATTAGGGTACACTGGTTACATTTCGTATACTTGGTAGCAGCTAACTCCCGCATTGGTGACTCCGACTACAACGTCTCGCTCCCGGCTGACCAAGTAACATGAGGTGGTGCCCTGTGACCAGTAGCTAGACAAACAATTGCTAACGCCGGCGCCGGAGCGTCCGCTCCTTGCGTGTGTCGTCGCGTTTCAAACGGGAGCAATTTTCTTTTTTTATATATATACTTTATTGTACACCAGAAAAAATCAAATCATATTGGGTGTGTGGTATTAGTGCTACTTACTGTGTATATACATACTTACTTTTCGTGTTTGCTCTACTTTATTTTCTGCATTGTCAATCTTAAACGCGGTTTCTCCAAGTTCATACCATATCAATCGCGAAGCAATCAAGATATCAATTAAACATTACCCGTGGGGCTCTCCACCACATAAAGGCCCGGAGCAATGACATGTTTATATTTAATTTCTCAACCGAAATGGAGTCAACATGGCTGTATTTCTGAAATTAATTGTAGCCTCCGTTTGTCAGCTTGGCAATAGTATAGCAGTGACATGGATGGAGAGAAATATGAAGATACCATAACGTAAACAATGCTGAAAAGCGTAGTTGAGTAGTTTGGTTTTCTAAAAAAAATAAGTTCATCATCTAAAAACGGAGATAAAATGAACATTAGGTAGAAATAAAGAAAGAACATACGCGTTTATTTGCGGAAACATGACGCTAAGAAAGGATACAAACACAGAAAATAACAAGTTGGGGGAAAATATGCGCCACATCCACGCAAAACGGCCATCGCTCAGCATGTGAGACAGGGCCCCAGCCCAGCGCTTGTTTTCAGCGACAGTCGGATACTTAAAAAGCTGTAATTAATGTTTAGTTTTTAGTTTAGTGCCACATAGCTATCGACAGGCTCGTGTGTCGTTCAAAAACCTCATATAAATAGTGACTTAGAGGTGTGACAACAAATTAGAAATGAAATGCCTTTCTTCAGTCTTCTTTTACCATTATAATTCAAGTTCTTTAATTATGATTTCTTTTCTATATTTAATTAGGGACTTTTATGACCGCAATGCATATGACAGTCTCTTCGTACCCAAAATACATCCCTTAAATTTTGACACAGTAGTCTGCTTGTACTAGTAGCTTCTTCATGATACCATATACTTCATCTTAGCCGAATTTCTAAACACACAAAATAACATTAAAACCTATCCAGCAGACATAACTCCGTGCGTTTCCCAATGCGGTCGACATGGAAATGCCGCGGGCGGTAAATCCGCGCCGCACCACGTGGCGTCCATGCCACAAAAGTGCTTTTTGATAGACAGCCGTACAGTCCCAAACGTTTAATGCCCCGTGTCGGATACAGTGGAGAATTTTTAATTTAACAACCATACTAGATTAATTACTGGCAATTTTTTCGTGAATGCAAATTTGAACGGTCTGTGAATTGATTCGAATATTTGTTTAGGGACCGTTTTATGTTTATGTTTATTGTGATATGGCTTTGTTTTGTTTGGGTAAATACCAATAATAGTGTTTGTAGAAGCGGAGGAATTTTAATTGTGTGTTTAATTTTATACTTTATTTGGAGTGTTTATTGCTTGAAGCTAAGTAATAACAGTCGCACGGGTTGATCGATCAGATTAAGTTGCGCTTGCTTGCTTGTTGGCCCGTGGATGTGTGACCACCTTTACATATCAAGACTCCTCCGTGCCTCGGAAAACACGTTAAGCCGTTTGTCCTGGCTGTTTTCGATTCGTGAATCTTTGACAATCGTTAAGGGTCGTTAGAAGCCCGAAAGTCTGACGAGCAGTCTTACCAAGGAGTATCGTATTACCCAGTAACTGGGTTGTAGAGGTTTGATAGGCAGTCGCTCCATGTAAAATACTGATATTCAGCTGCATTTGGCCAGACTGTAAGCTGACCCCAACATAGTTGGAAAAGGGCTAGGCAGATGATAATTTGGAGTGTGTGCGTAAGGTCTTGCCTCTCATGCACAAGGTTGTAGGTTCAAATCAGGGCAAGTACCTAACAATATGAACTTTTCAATTTATGCGTACTTACTTTCTGAGTTTATCTTGGATATTACTGACATCTGTGAAGGAAAACATCGTGAAGTAGTTAATATATAAGTCTGAAATCGCCAACCCGTCTTGAGCAAACGTGGTGATCAATGCTCGTGCCTTCTCTGTATGAGAAGAGGCATATGCCCTGCAGTGGCACAATAGGCTGGTATTATTTAGGAGTGTACGACATTAGTTCGACACGCAAGTGTGCGACATGTCACTAGGTCGGCAGGGAAATGTAGCTGCCCTTCCCATCTAATTTAGCTGATGCCTAGAAAGCACTGGTGGCCCAGTGGTAATGGCCGCAACTTACGAGTTGTAGGCCGTAGGTTCGAACCCAGACAGGCGGTTTACTTTGTGTAAATTATTTCATCACCTCTGCTCTCAAAACGGTGAAGGAAAACATCGTGAGGAATCCGGTATGTCCTAGAACCAAAAATTCAAAGACATGTGACATCTACCAACCCGCACTGGGCCCGCGTGGTAAATTATAGCCCCCTCCCTCTCGAAGAGAGGAGCCCTGTGTCCCAGCAATGGGAACATTATAGGCTAATTATGATAGCGGGACACTGCATGCATGAAAAAGCAATATATAATCAACTTACTTCATACTTTGAAAAAAATAGCTTATTCGTTGATAACCAAAAAGGTTTTAGAAAAAACAGATCAATAAACATGGCCATCTATGATTTCTTGCATATGGTTAGCAGTAGAGTGGATAAAAGACTACAAACTCTAGCGCTTTATATGGACATGTCTAAAGCTTTCGATCGCTTAGATCATAAAATACTGATAAATAAACTAAACGCATACGGAATTAGAGGAAATATAATAAACTTAATAGAATCTTATTTATCTAATAGAAAACAAATAACGACAATTAGTAGAATTTGTAAAAAAACCGAACTCACATATAAATCTAGCCAGAGAACTGTAACTTACGGGGTACCACAAGGCAGTGTACTCGGACCGCCTCTATTTATTATCTATATTAATGACTTTCCTACAGCGTCAACGTATCCTATGACAATGTTTGCGGACGACAGCACTTTACTTTTTAACAATGATGAAGTAAGTACATTAGAGGCTGACATTAATTATAATTTAAAATCAGTTGTGAATTGGCTGCAAAATAATAATTTGATTATAAATCTAGACAAAACAGTAATAATGACATTTCAACAAAGAGTAAATTACAAATTGAACTTAAATATTAGATATAATGACAAAGTTATTAATGAAACAAATGTAACAAAATTTCTCGGATTAAACATAGAAAACACATTAAAATGGAATTCACATATTGACAAAGTATGTAGTAAAGTAAACCAATATTCCTATACCTTGCATATGTTAAGTAAAACAGCCGATCGGACAACAGTATTAACAGCATATCATGGTCTAGTGGCGTCAACATTAAGATATGGAATTATATTTTGGGGCAATGCAACGGGTAAAAATACAGTATTTAAGTGCCAAAAAAGATGCATAAGAGCTATCTACAACTTACAGACAACTGACAGTTGTAAACCGTTTTTTAAAAATATGAAAATATTAACAATGCCATCGTTGTACATATTTGAAACGTCCATGTTTGTCAAAAATAATCTGCACAAATTTGCTCGAGTAAGTAGCGAGCGCCGTTGTGACCGGTTACAAACAGTTGGGTCTAAAACTGCACTATTTAGGAACAGTGTTTTTGCAATGGCTCCAAGGATATATAATAAATTACCAAAATATATACGAAGTGAAGAAAATGTCCACAAATTTAAAAGTAATTTGTTTTTGTTTCTAGTTGATAAGACATATTACTCTATTGAAGATTTTTTAAATGACATACAATTCTAATAATATTATGTTCCTTTGACATGCATGTAAAATTTAATTTAATTGACATTTATTTAACTTAACTTACTTTTGAATTACTGTTTAATCTTGAATTTTTTTTATGACGACGACTACAATAATATGTATATTTAAGACCTTTTATGTATACCTATGTTCACAAATAAAGATTGATTGATTGATTGATGATAATAGGAAATTCTGTCTACAAAAATGTTCTTGAACTTTAATTCTAACTCTCTCTTGGCTTAAGACGCATTCCATTTTGTAACTAATGCAAAAACAGTTTCATGAATAGGTACTAATTAATTCAAACGAAGTAACGTATTTGACATTGTCAGAATACGTAATTTTCCGGTTCGATAACAAGACAGTAAGTTTGAAGAGTAATTCTGTCAGCAAACAGAATAGTAAAGCCCAACTTCTGACTAAAAAGGAATTATATTCAGAGTTTTACGAATAAAAATCATTATACTGAAGTTTATTTTATTAGCTGCGTCTTCAGAAAACCGGAATACGCCGATGTACGAACGAACGAATAAAGTGAACGGAAAAGTTATCACGTTTATCTGAGTTAACATAAACTGCAATTACCCAGTCACCAAACGTTCTTGGGAAGGAAACGAACGTTTTCTCGGGCCTATGAACGGGGAAAACGACTGCAGAGAAAAAGCTAAATAGATATTTTATCACTTTTATGGGCCCTTACTTTGAGCTCTGTTTGAATTACAACTCGCTGTGACTTTTTGCGTACCTACAATCGTTGTACTTCGACGTAATTCCGCGTTTCGTCCTAATAGGCCGTATCGAATTCAGTGAACATGTCGAGGAAATAACTTGATTCGACGTAGATGATGCGATACAATGGTAGATTGCAGGTCTGCATTCCTTTTACTTTAAATATGAGTTGCACTTCTATCAATTGATGAGTTTTTAGATTAAGAGGGCGCCGACCATACGCCGACCGCACAGTGGCGCCCTCATGGTTTTTTTGGTTATTTCTTTTATTTTAGAATGAAAATACAAAAAATAAGCACGTTACTTTTATCCGTTTTAGTGATTATGATAAAACTAAACAGTGTAAAACTACCTTTTGTAATCATATTAACGTATAATCTTGTGAAGCACAACTCAACGTGCTTATTTTCTGCATTTTCATTCTAAAATAAAAGAAATAGCCAAAAAAACCATGAGGGCGCCACTGTGCGGTCGGCGTATGGTCGGCGCCGTCTTAATGATCGAAAGATGTAGGTACTGTAGAGATTATGATCTGCATGGTTTATGGCATGTAACTTTTTTAGTAACTATAAGATAATGGAAAAGCATAAAAGATAAACGCCATACGAATTGAGAAGGCATACAAACAGAAAACGTCAGATTTGGCTGAAAAGCAAGGTGACAAGGAAAACAATTTAAAAAAGCACGTAGAACGATTTTTGGAATAATCAATGAACGTAATATACGAAAAACCGTGGTTTAATTGGTTCTTTCCGGTAACCTGAGAGCTCGTAAAACTCTCCTACATTACCTAGGTACCTACTTGCCACTAACTATAGATATCCATATTTTCTAGGTATTAGTTCATGTAAAGTTTCAAATGGGAAACCCCATTCGCACCTGAAAGAAACGTCTATTTATCTCCATAACAGCAAAAAGAAAATAGTCATCTACTATAATAAATTACAAACCACCTTACGCTTAGCGTGTATATTGTATGTAATTTAATTTACACAAATGGATTCTTTCGAAGCCGAGGCCACAAAACAGGCATACCAACAGGCATACAATAGCCACAATTTATTAAGTCTATTATTTTACACTGAACGCATGACCCAGCTAGATTTGTTTCAAATTTCTTCCGGCTCCGTTTAACCCGGTCAAAATAGTGAAAATAATAATATTTTCATACGTAACGTGACGTAATAAAATGTGGTCGTAAGTCGCATGTGGAGTGACCATTTGTAATGTTTGACCGAATGCCGTAATTGGTAATAGAGGGTAGCTACCGGATTAATTATTATTACCGCTCAGTCACGCACGAATTATAAGCCTACCGTATTTTTTTTTAAATATTATCCGCGGTAGAACGCACTCCTGATTTTTCGTGAAATTTGATGGTGGTAGGATAATATATAGATGGTTCTTGACCAAATACAGACGGTCTAGAAAGGTGTGGTCAAATATAAGAGCCACACCTTAAATTTGACCGACTATCAAGAAAATCATCGTAATCCAGAAAAAAGTATCAGCTGTCCCGAACAAATCTTAAATACGAGACGGCTGATAATTGTCTCACGATAACGATGTTGGAGATGGAGCAAGTTGTTCAGTTTGATGGCCTGAACCACAACCTTGAATTTAACCACGTTTTTGATACACCCTATATACTCTTCAAATAACGTCTAAGGTTGAACTCATGGCTTTCATTCACGCATGTCAACTGTCATCACGTCCCCTCTCCTTCCGATTCTCAGAACAGCATATAAAATGAATAATTTATATAAAAAGGCCGAACCCTTATCATGCGATCGACCTTAACTCACAGAGATGGTTGAACGGTGTAACGACACATCAACCTAACATTGGGCATAATTCTCTCCGTGAACAATGCCACATCGTTCGGTTAACGATTTCCGAAGCTTTTTTTTATTAGGGATGTGCGGACAGACTGATTAGCCCATTAAGCTGAATACGGGTTTATAGTCAGCAGAATTACGACTGGGAAATGGAGTTTTAGAGATTTCATCCCTCATCGATTATGTTGTGTAGTAGATAGTAGAAATATTAGGCGTGAAGCAGAGGCAGAGCTAATGTTTTCCCGGAAATATGTATTTTACGAATTAAGTATTATAGCTGCGAACGTAGGTTTTAATCGCAGGGTCGTCTGCTATCTTCATGATTTTCTATCGTACCAAATAAGTTGTATTATGTTTTCAAAACACGATCTACTTAGCATATATTCTGAAGAATATCATATATTATTTTGATTATATTTACTGTAGTCGATCATTAAAACTTGCGTTTTTTGCGTTTAGGTCCTGTAAGCCCCAGTCACAGAAAAGCGTGGCTTAAGTGCGGGCTTAGGTTACACAGTACTATAAAGAATAGAATAAAGGGCATTCTTTTTATTTATTTCCCATTGACATTTATGACTATTCAGAATCGCCAGCAGCAAAGTTTAGCCAGCACATCTTCTTATACAAAGTTCCTTCCGTCCACAGTCTCTGTTACTGTAATTGCCATTTGCGGCATCATGAATAAAACATCTGCTTACTTAGATTCGCCGTATTCGATTGTGGTTAACATATTTCTTGTTTAATGGAGACGAAGAGTTGTAAATAAATTGTTGGTAAAGTATTCCGGGCAGCACTCGCTTTAAGAGTAGAAGATTAAAGAGGCAACACACGTTATCAGCTTCGTAGCGTTATTTACATTCTATTGAGATTTATTCGATTATTTATAGGAGTTTCTGTTCAGCGTGGTTTTAATATCGTTTTATATCTTCCGACAAAAATATCGAATCATTTTTTTAGAAATGTACTACTCGTAAGTACATTCAAAGTTTATTCAAACTAGGCTGAGAATCAGGGGAGCAGCCCGTGGCTAAACAATAACAGCCGCACAGGTCGATTGATCAGGTTAAGCTACGCTTGCCGCGGATGGTCCTTGGATGGGTGACTATCTTTACATACTGACACCCCTCCGTGCCTCGGAAAGCACGTTAAGCCGTTGGTCCTGGTTGTCAATCGTGGACATTATGTGTAGTCAGAAGCCCGAAAGTCTGACATCCAGTCTTACCAAGGGGTATCGTACTACTCAGTAGCTGAGCTGTGGAGATCAGATAGGCAGTCACTCCATGTAAAATACTGATATTCAGCTGCATCTGGTTAGACTGGAAGCCGACCCCAATATAGTTGGGAAAAAGCTAGGCAGATGATAAGGCTGAGAATCAGCACTTTTTGAACTTTAAAATTATATGAGGCAGTCTCCCACAACGCCCGTCCTTTACCACTGCTTTACCAGTGCGAAAGCTGGGAGGAAGTGATTGATAAATAGATCCCCAAATTGAGGCCAAATAAAATAACAATTTCCTCAAAGCTAAAGCTACACAAAGTATAATTTAAACGCGCCATCGATCTCCAATTAGTGTTTGACAAACGAGAACGACAATTACATCGCAAGACACTGCCAAATTAAAGTAATAAATCATTCTGGAGAAATAATCATAACTGTGAATTTGAAAGGTAAAAATAGAGGAAATTCAGTGACAAACGGCTCCATAATTTGAATTCGTAGCGTTGTAGAGACAGCTGTCGTTGGCGACACGGCGCGAATGTGCGACTTTTGTTGTAAAAATATAATATCAACATGTCCTACTCAACATGAATATGGACTAGAGTTCAGAATAACCTTCTAATTTTGAACTGATTTGGAATGAATTTTGAGTCTAATTATGAGGACTATTGTTTGATGAATTCGTGTACTGATTGGAACTCAAAGGCTACCTATTAATATAATGAGCTACTAACTTGCTGGTATTTAACCGTGTTTCTAGGGAACCCTGAAAATATAGTGCGTTGAAAATGTTGAACAAACGGTAGGTATACGAATATGTTAAACTAGCTTTTGCCCGGCGGCTTCGCCCGCGTGGATGACGAAAAATATCCCACGGAAACGTACTATCGAAATTAAAAGTACTTAACTTAAGTGTTAATCCAGGTTATAAACTGTGTGCCTTTCAGCTAAATCCATGTAGCCGTTTTTGCGCCAATCCAGAACATCCCAACATCCAAACAAACGGACCAAAATTCTAAAAGCTATATTTTCGGTATCAGGCTACTAGCCTGATACCGAAAATGGCGCGGTACGATGTCACGTGCGGTCGTGGTTATGCAATTTTCAAACTAATATCGATTGTAAACGGTGCATATTACAATGTCTTGAGTTGGAATGGCTTACCCTGTTACAGTGTGTTGAAAGGGTAACCCGTTTGTAACGGGTTAACTACACCCGTTCGAAGGTGTATCATAGGGTTTTTTTTTTTGAAGCGCCTAAAAAAACCCCTTCAAAAACCCTTTCAACGAGTATCCGGCCGGGCCCTGGTTCCTACACCTCATAGTAATTACTTTTGTTCAAAAATATTCAATGTACGGTTTTGACTTCGTAACTATTTTAGTATATGTATAGATACTTAGTAGTTATGGAGAATGCAGGTATATTATAGAGAAATGTATAGCCATATATTATGAGCTGAATTTATTGCTTCATTATCGAAATATACTTAGTATTGGGACATTGTACCTACCTACTTTATCCTCGCGTCTTCATTGGAATAAAACTTTGAGAATACAAATCAGTGTGAAGACACAAAGAAAGTTTTATTTACTTTTTTACTGCTTTGGCGGACAGACGTGATTGCTGGGATAAAGTGAAATAATTTATTTCAATGTAAGTCTGGAAAGGAAACAAAATATGAAGGAGAGTGTATTGTCTTGTCATAGAATTTGTACTTTCTTTTGAGTCGATCATTACGTTGATGCAGTTTGTTACTCTGCCAATATTTAATACAACGTGTCATAATGAGTTGGGAATTTAAATTTTTTAGGCTCCAAAATATTTACAGATTAGATCACCATCAACTGCCTCGTTGCACACATAAAATTTGGGTTGGATACCCAAGGTCGGGTAAAGTATTGTTGGGTCTTTTATTAGGATTTTCTCAGTAGCAACCCCGAGTCTGGATTTATGCCCGGTTGATGGCAATAGGCTCGTCCCCTATTACATGGGATGGCGAAATGTTGATGTACTCGCTATTACACAACGTATTTTTTTTTATCACATAACTCTAGGGGGTCATTGTACTCATCATTTTGAACGACTATGGGACCAAACCTAAAGTTTTTTTTCGCGATTTCGTATTTGGTACCATAGTAATAGTAGTTCATAATGATGAGTACAATGACCCCCTAGAGTTATGGGATATAAAAAAAAACACGTTGTTTAGGTAGGTGTATCTATAATACACCCTCATTTCTAAGGTCCGACCGCGGCAGATTTGCCAAAGATGTAAACAACAATGGCCGCTCGAAATTGAATAAAATAGACAAACAAGAGTATTTATTTTAAGTAATGTTTGTTTTCGTCTAGTTAGCTCGGAGATTTAGACGAAAACAAACATTACTTAATTGTTTTCGTCTAGTTAGCTCGGAGATTTAGACGAAAACTAACATTACTTAAAATAAAAACTCTTGTTTATCGATTTTATTAAATTTTGAGCGGCCATTGTTGTTTACATCTTTGGCAAATCTGCCGCGGTCGGACAATAGGTATGGTAGATATTCCACATTCATAGGTGTACCTATACTACCTACTGCCTGGGTATCACAGGCGTGATGTTATGTTAGAGCACCAACAATATTCAGTTAGTTGATAATATTTCTACCCAATGATCAGTGAGCTAATTTTCAGCAGTGGACCTTTTCGATCCTTTTGGCAAGGAACGCACATAGTATGCTTACTTATATTTTTTTCTTACAAGAACAAGATGAAAACGCCCAAATGAAATATAAATCTAGCTTTAAATGCGTCATTAGGCTTGGATGACGGCCAGTCCAGTACTTATTGTGCCATTTTCTTTTCACTTATATTTTAGTTGAACGACTCTGTTTGTCCGCCCGTGTAATCTATTCATAATGTTCGAGATGGCGATTGCGAAAAAGTTACTCGAGCTAAAATTAATTAGTATGGGTGACGCAGATCTTGGCGAAGAAGTTGTTCAAAATGCGTACATAATAAACTTGCTGACGAGAATTAAGTGCTGTCTTTGGCGAAGCTTGTAATGTTTTTAATTGATGGTGTTGCTGAGTTCACTTTTGATTTATTTATTAAGTATTTCTGCTGTTTACGTACTTATCTGTGTCAAGTTGTTTGTTGAATGATTACAGTTCAAATATAATAATTTGATTAATGTTTGTGCTT
This sequence comes from Hydraecia micacea, assembly GCA_914767645.1. Lineage (NCBI taxonomy): Eukaryota > Metazoa > Arthropoda > Insecta > Lepidoptera > Noctuidae > Hydraecia > Hydraecia micacea. Next base: position 10,903,541 of record OU611783.1, on the reverse strand, counting down.
TTAATGTTCCCACTGCTAGGACACAGGCCTCTCGATGAGGGGGAGTGGGCCGTAATCCACCACGCGGGCTTAGTGCGGGTCGGTAAATGTCACATGTCTTCGAGTTTTTGGTTCTAGGACATGCCGGTTTCATCACGATGTTTTCGTTTACCGTTTTGAGAGCAGTGGTGATGAAATAAATTACACAAAGTAAAGCGCCTGTCTGGGTACCTGGTACCTACAACTTTTAAGCCGCGGCCATTACCTCTGGGCTACCAGCTACCACTGCTCATATAAATACTTGTGGTCAATCAATATCAATGTTTGTGTAGGTAACAACTACGAGTATGTAATACATAGCAGGCGCATTTGCAAGCAGTACCTAGTTAATATATGAGGCGGACAAACGAACAAAAGTTCAAAGAAAATCCTTTCAGAATTGACACAGGAAAAGAAGCTACATCCTTTGTTTAGAAAAACATGCATTGTTTAATACCCTGCTCAGTTTAAGAGAAGATACGAAGTACCTATCAATCTTATGCACGTTACCAATCCCGACGGGTCCTAGATCTTAGGTGAGGATATTTGAATTCGTTTTAAAAACCTTATAGAAAGTTACCCAACTCAAAGTTTGAGTTGGAGAGTTTTTAAATGAAGATCGATGATCTGGAGTTGTCTCGCAAGCTGTGCTTTCTTTGATGAACAGAGTTAATAGCGAAGGAAGAAAGTCGACGAACCAAAATTAAAAGAGAGCCTTTGAGCGAATTCGGAAACTTACCTTGAATAATTTGGTATTCCTAACCACCTTAACTTTAAAATAAGACTCAATAAAGGCCAAAAAATCCATTCTGATTCGCCATTTGTGGAATTTGGCCGCAATACAGCGTGGCGCTTTAATGGCGACATTAATTTAACACACGTAACATACGGTTTCGCGTTTTCGTTTTATGAACATATTTTAATTTCATTAAACGTTATTATTTATTTATTTACAATTCTCTGAAATGGTATCATGGAGCACCTGTACTTAAAAAACTATAGCGCAGGGGTCATTTTGCCGGAGTCACAGGTCATAACATCGCATCAATGCAATTAAAACCGATAACGTGCAAAGAGTAGGCGAATTGAAGGAAAGAGAGAGAGCCCTATGTCGGCGAGCGGCGCGGCGCAGGCGGTAGTTTTCAAATTACGAATTATTATATGTTTTTATGATTACTGGTCACTAGTGTCGCTATTGTATAATGAGAACTTAAGTATAAAGTTTTCAAATTAGGCAAGCTAAGATGCGGATGAATTTTTCGACGCTATATTTTAGTTTCTGTATAGTTTTAGTTATGTTAGGATTTAATTTTGTTATTTTTATTAATTAATTAGGTATTAGTTATTATTTGCTTATAGATCTTAATGTACCATATACTCAGAAATGAAAGCTAAGATAGATTTTCATTTTATAAGGATACATTGTCTGTTTCGCATAATTATGATTAATGCTTATCTTGAATAATAACGGAACAAACCAAACTAGTACAGAAAAAAAGGGTCGATTGATAAATAATTGATAAAAAACCGGTACTACCGCATGATATAATCAAATTAATGCGATTTCAGGGCCGCACGGTCCCGACGGGAGGTCCCGACGGTGGCAATTGACAAATGGACGAAATACCCACTTGACAAACAACCACATACCACGTGTTGTTAATAAAATTAACGGTTGTGATTAATTGTTGGACTAACACAACTATGGTTGGATTTAATCAGGAGTTTCTTTTTTAGCTGGCCAAGGACTTTCTGTAAATTAGAAGGTATAATTTACTTTAATTTGGGAGGGGTTTGTTTAAAAGTAGACTACGGTGGACTGGTAGATCTACTTACGTATTTAATGTGGTAAATGGGGTCATCATCATCATTCTCCAGCTCTTATCCCAATTTATTTGGGGTTAACATTTAATGTGTTTTATAAATCTCTATTCAGGAGCTTCTGCAATAAATTGCAAGTCCAAGACTTTATTTTTGTAAAATACATCTCATTAGGCAACTGTGACTCGCCACACTCGACTCTCCACAAAAAGAATAAATTCTATTCATACGTTCGATCGTAATTCTGGTAAGCTGAGATCCTATGAAATAATCAAACGATCATGTAGGCGGCATCAACTCCTACTGAACATTCGGTCATCAATAATGTATGAGTTTCAAGCGACAAAGTATGAAGACAAACACTGCTACGCTTGTACGGGTGCAGTGGTTCATTTGAACGTGCCAATAGAATTGCACGGTGTTCACATGTTAGAGTTATGGCGCGACCACGGCTTAGCAGATTAGCGGGCTCAGTTCGTGTCTCTATGCGCTAATATTTGTTTTCCGACGATTTATTGGATTAAGCAATTAGGAGCACCACATACAGGGAAAGTGCTAATAGATAGCGCGAAATAATTTAAAAAGATCATTAAAGTTGATTTTCAGTTATCAATCTATGCTCTGTGACACAGTGTCTGATAAACAGATAATACAGAGGGTATTGTAAGGAAAAGTCTGTTAATAATCGCAGTATGAATACCTGATCTGCAGAAACGGGATATACCAAACAGTACTTTCATTTGGTTGTTGTAAGCATGCATGAAAGCATACGACAGACTGAGTAGACTTAGGTCTATCCAAACATATTCAAATGACACAAGAAGGCCACAATTAAAAACGTTCAAAATCTAGTCGCAATCTCATCTCAGCGACAATCAATGTCAAAAAGTTGTCAAAAATGTAGGGAATCTAGAGGTATTTTTGACAGATTGTGACTGAGATCAGACTGAGAACGTTCTTAAAATTACGAGAATTGCCCCTCTGATATTTGGATAAAGTCCAAAATTATTCCTAGAATAACTTACCCCGCTCGTATAAAAGTAGATTTCCCAAGCAAAGGCTGACTATTTGAGTAGTTAGTCGCATCATCATCTCGAAGACGTGTCAGAAAACCGCTTCCGCTTCCGCTTTGCTCATTCACAAATCACGGCCCCAAAACTTGGTAGCAGAGCAGTCGCGACAGAACGTGCCTTGCATGTCTAATGTCGGGAAGCGGATTGAATGAAAGTATTGTTCAGGAACAGATAAAATGAAAAAAACCAACTACTAGGTGAATGGTACACAGTGCCTTTCAAACCGAAGAACAGTTGTCTCTTCACTGAAATTGAATAAGTTTTCCCGCAGTGCTTTGTTATCGGGCATTCCATCGAGTATTTTTGTACTGAAGTGCCCGTACAAGATTTCAGTTATACTTTTGAATGTTGATTTTGATTGTTATTTTGTGAAAATTTTGGTGTTTTCGTTTGTAAAATATTATGGATTGTTATTTTTCTGACGGTAATTTGGGAGCGGAATATTTGTTACTCGTTCACCCGGTATAATTCTCAAGTAACTATTTACATAAGTTGTGATATGAGATGAATGGATCGATATGGAATAAAGTATTGACAAAAAATTGAGAGTTGAGACCATATCCCGTAGGAACCTATGGTCTCAATTCTCAGAATCATCTTCCTAACCTTTACCCAACTACGTTGGGGTTAACCCCATATCGAGATGAGTTAACACGACATGTAATGGAATGGTCACACACCCACGGACCGACCTTTACAAGCTGAGCCTAACTTTTGATCGTCCCGTGCTCTTGTTACCTCTTATTTAGCCACGAGCCCCTCAATGCATGTAATAATATAGGTTGTAAAAAGCGCCTTCGACCTATTTAAAATAAAAAATCTATTTTAAGTTCGAACCAAAACCCATCATATTCTACTGTGTAATCGGTTTACTTTGTAAGGACATCAACATAAGAAAGGTATGTTGTTTACCTGATTAATTCAAGGTATTGCGTTGTGAAGTGAAAGTGAACCGGAAAACTAGGTAAACAACTGGTCATACCAGATTTCAGAGATTTCTATCATGATTTAGAACTCATTATACATCGTTTACATTAGTCCGTTTGACTGCAGAATTTGTAAGTGTTGGTACTTTATGTGAACACCAAATGTTCTGAGTCCTAGCCATTCTAATTTAATCGCAATTAACTATTATGATTACAAAACAGCTTAGGTAAGTATGTGTAAATTGTCGAGATAAAATAGCAGTCATCATCACCATGATTCTTAACCATGCATAACATGCCTACTGCCGCCAACACGTGTTGACTGCGTCCGTGGACACTCGTCGACGGCCACAGTCGCTCTGCCGTGTGTATACACACTTATATGTTCACTTCAAGATATAGGTAGGCCAATTGAGACTCGGCAATTGTGAACATTCGTAAAAATATCTCAATTTTCAATAGTCAATCAACAAATCACAATCTTCAATTGGCTTTCAATTAAGTAAATAATTTGGTGACAAAGGTACTTTGAGGGGCTTGTGGCTATAAGAAATAACACCCGCACGGTTCGAACGATCAAGTTAAGTAACGCTTGCCGCGGTTGGTATCTTTACATACCAAGACACCTTTTTGCCTCAAAAATCACGTTAAGCCGTTGGTCCCGGCTGTCATTTGTGGCTCTTTGACAGTCGTTACGGGTGGTCAGAAGCCCGAAAGTTTGACAACCAGTCCTTATTAGGGGTATCGTATTACCCAGTCACTGGGTAGTGGAGGTCAGATAGGCAGTCGTTCCATGTAAAATACTGGTATTCAGCTGTATCTGGTTAGACTGAAAGCCGCCCCCAACATAGTTGGGAAAAGGCTAGGAAGATGATGATGGTGACAAAGAATGGCTTTGCACCTATTATTTAATGTTTATTTTATAATGTGCGCCTTATTTGTACAGAATAAACAATATTTCTTTCTACTCTGCAGACATTAAATTACTCTAATTTTTATAACTCCTCGTCACCTTGGCCATCTCGTAATGGTACAGTGGTTAAGGTCTCACCTCTCCTGCACGAGGTTGTGGGTTCAAATCTGGGCAAGTACCAATGTGAATTTTTAATTCATATGCACTTTCTGAGTTTATCTTGGACATTACTGACATCAATGATGGAAAAACATTGTGAGGAAACCTGGACTTATAGTTAACTAGCTGCGCCTCGCGGTTTCACCCGCATAAGCGTCGATCCCGTGGGAATATAGTGATAAAAAGTATAATATGTGTTATTCTGATGTATAAGCTATATTACTGTAATGTTTCATCAAAATCCGTTCAGTATTTTTTGCGTAAAAGAGTAACAAACAAACATCCGTCCATCCATCCATCCATCCTCACAAACTTTCGCAATTATAATATTGAGTAGGATTTAAGTCTGAAATCGCCAACCTTGAGCAAACGTGATGAGCAATGCTCGTGACTAATCTGTATGAAAACAGGCCTTTGCCCTGCACTGGGAAAATAATAGGCTGGTGTTATTCGCGATGATGTCCGTGCCACCCTGTATAAAAACACTTGCTGCAACCGCTGCAGAAAGGCGAAAGCTTTTCAGAACTCACAATCGCCCAACTAAAACCAGAACATCCATAGCAGCTCTTTAGTCTATAGTTCCTACCCAATAAAATCAAAACCGCCTCCATCGATGTTTAGCAGCAGCTAATGATTCCTAAAACGTTTAAAGTAAGCCACTAATGGGCCCAGTTTCACCTGTGACCCGGAAAGTTTGAGCGTTAATTGCAAACACTTTGCCCGCGGGTAATGAAGGCGAAAGTGCATATCACTGTACATTGTACGCGCTTTGTAGGGCTGGCGATTGATGAGATATATTGGCTATCGTTGTTTTTTCCGCAGAAATCCAACATAACATCACGCCTGTAATTCCTGGAGAGTTGGGAATATGTCTACCTACTCGTATAGTCTATTCAAACTAATATTTTAAATTGATGTTATTTCAAGTTAAACAAATATCATCTTTATTTTAATGGTAATTAAGTTGGTTTCAATGTGACTAGCACTATTCAAAAAGTTATAAAAATGTTTGAAGTTACAGCGTAAACTGAACTTTATTGTGTAGGAATTAAAGTTATTTTTTCATAAACTCATATTTATTTACATTTCTGGCAAATAAATCACGAATGCAGATTAGTACACCCATATTTCGCCAGTTATGTTTTAGTCCTTTGTAATAGGAGGCGTGTCTATTCCCTTCAACCGGGCACAAATAAAGATTCCGGGTTGCTATTGAGAAATTCCTAATGGAAAAACCCAATATCACTTTATCCAATTAGGGAATTGAACTAGGATCCTCATGTTTATCAGTAGCGGCTGCGACCACTTGAGCATCTAGGGAGAAATCCAAGCTCGTTTTAGAACTGAAAATTATTTTTCATCCCTTGACCCAGATGTTCCTTCAGTGTGGCAATCGCACTATCATGTGGTCAACCCCCAATGAAACGGTTCCTCGTAGTATAACTAAACATTTGATCAACAAGCTGGAGAATATAGAATACCTATGCGCACGGCCTAGAATACCTTGGCTTGGCGTACTATAAAAAAAAATATTTTCAGAGAAACTGCTCCGAATATTTTTCACATTGTTTTTGAAAATACCAACTTTAAAGTAAAACTTCATGGAGGAATCTTAGAACTTAAGTTTCTAGTGTCAAAGAGCCAGGAAAAGAACAAGGACATAACTCAATCGCTGTTTATTATGACATTAGACCTTACCTTTTCACCTGTCCCAGAAAAATGTTCGGAAAATATATCACTCTGCCCCCGTAATATTTTCTCCGTTCAGGTGCCAGCCCTAACGTAACCGGATGGTTAGGGAGGTAACTTTGCTCGTTATTTATTATTGAGCCGTTGTCCTGTAACGACTTTAATATGTTACGGCTCATTTCAACTCTTTAATATTTCGTACTTACGTTGGTATAGTTTTTTGCTGTAACCTTCGTATTAAATGGAGCAATATTATACTGAAATTATAGACCGGTCAGAGTGTAATGGTAGTTCATTATATTAGCCCGTAAAAGTCTGCCGCAGAATAAGGGTCTTTTAGAACCGCTATGATGATCGGTCGCTAGGGAATATACTCATTTACCTCAAGCAATGAAATAGTCTTGAGAGTGTGCTATCGATTTTCTGTAGAGACGAGGTTTTCTCTACGTTTATGAAGTTTTTAATAATAGAACATCTTGTGAATAAGTATTTATTTAGGTATAGCATAATCAGCCTATAATGTTCCCACTGCTAGGACGCAGGCCTCCTCTGTTCGAGAGGGAGTGGGCTGTAATCTACAACGTGGACCCAGTGCGCAATGTTAGAAGTCACATGTCTTCGAATTTTTGGTTCTAGGACATGCCGGTTTTCTCACGATGTTTTCTTCATCGTTTTGAGAGCAGTGGTGATAAAATTGTTTACACATAGTACAGCGCCTGCCTGGGTTTGAACCCACGGACTACAACTCGCAAGTATGGGCTGTTGCCACTGGGCCACCACTGCTCTCTATTATATTATATTTAAAAGATGGAAGGAGTGGAGGGAGGCCTTTGGCCAGGAGTGGGACAGCGCAGGCTAGAAAAAAAAATTAGGTATGCTATTTTTTTTTTCACAAGCTTCATGAAAGAATGCAAACGTAAACCCCCAAAATAACGTAAGTAATGCGTTTAGTACTAAGTGAGCTGAAGAGTTTATAAATGCAAGTCATATTCGTAGATAACATGAAACATTTGTGGACTAGGAACACAAAATAGGAATCGATTTACTGTCATCCCGTGAGGTACAAGCCTCTTCATCATTCGCAATAATATCAACACTGCTTATACGAATTCACCGTATCTCGGAGTTTACGCTAAAGTATCATATTTAGTTAAGAGCGTTTACAACGTACGGCATTTCATACAAACTTTCAAGCCCTTGTTTGTCGAAGTGATTGAACCGATTATAATGAAACTTCATACGCATAAGCAGGATACAAAGGTCTAAAAAGTTAGTAGAAAACATTTTCGAAAAATTGTGTTACAGCCAAATTAGACCGATTTTAAATTTTCCATAGAAACAGATATTTCCAGTTATCTTTTTTTAAAGAAGACATTTCGAAAATGTTTTTTACTAACTTTTTAGACCTTTGTATCCTGCTTATGCGTACGAAGTTTCATTAAAATCGGTTCATTCATTTCGAAAAACAAGGGCTTGAAAGTTTGTATGAAATGCCGTACGTTGTAAACGCTCTTAAGGCGAAAGCATCAGGGTAGCCTACGGAATACAAATGTTCTTACATTCTTGACAATTTGCAGGTCAGTATCAGTTTGTCCGTTGATTTAAATAATAATATGATTCGCGACCGTATCAAATATTTATTGAAAGAATTATAATCATAAAAATCTTCAATACAACTCTCTTAGTTCATATTACCCAATTGAGTGACGATTTAATGAAATCATGACATTTGAGGCTAATCCTAAATTAAGAAGTTGTTTTGCTGATTCTAATGATTGTAATAATTCTATAAAGCCATATTTGTTACGGTCGCGAATCATATTGTAATCAACATACAACCTGCCACTGACCGAAAATTTGCAAAATATGTAAGTAAATTTGAATTTCACGGGCTACCCTGACGATTTCGGCTAACTAAGGGTGCGTTCCGAGTTAGGAATGTAATCGATATAATCGATTTGAGCGTGCTTAAACCCGTACCGAATTAGCGTTTAGCACGCTCAAATCGATTATATCGATTACATTCCTAACTCGGAACGCACCCTAAATCTGATACTTTAGCGTAAACACCGAAATACGGTGAATTCATACCTATAACCAGTTTCGATCTTAATGCAAATGGTGAAGTGGCTTGTACCTCCTTAACGTCTGTTCTCTGGGCAATATACCGGTAACAGATAGACGCGGTAAGTGCATACAAAAGTTATATTTGGTTTGTGCTGCAGTATCATTAGCGTAATGTATTAAACTCACTTAAATTTCGTTTTAGTTAGTAAAAGTTTACTTTTAAAGCGTTTGAATTAAGTGCCTTTCTAATAAGTGACACTTCCGTGAATTTTAATAAAATTTAGACTTAAGTATATTTTTATTATGGAGCTAATTTTGCGACGAATTTATTTATATACATAGCCTTTTTTGTACCGAGTTCAAGACATCTGTCTCTAAGTTTGGCATTAGGCCTGTTACTTACTGTGTTAGTTCCAGTCTATCCGGAAAACAAGGATCTATACCTACCTACTTATTATAAATACCTACAATATTTCCTTACATATTTTAATCTGTTGCATTGCAATTGATATTGCTCGTGACTAAATATTAACAGCCGCTAGGGTTGATCTTAAAGGTTAAGCAACGCTTGCCGATGTCGGTCCGAGGATGGGTGACCATCCGTTACATACCGAGAGCCCTCCGTGCCGCAGAAAGCACGTTAAATCGCTGCTTGCGGCTGTCATTTCCCGGGGTCGGAGCAACATGTCTTTATCTTCCATATTAATTGTATCTTGTATCATCACAAGAAACCTGTTACTGTTAGCCTGCATCATCCTACTGCTGGGCAAAGGCCTCTCCCCATGACTTTCAGCTCTTTCGATAAAGGACAAGATCTATAGTTAAGATTTAACAACAGAAAATATTAGGTATCACGAACAACAGTCAAAAGTAGATTAATTATCATCTAATATAGAAGAAAGTTTTTATTTCTTCTATTTTTGAGATGTTTTAAGTAGCTCAACATTGTCCAAAGTTGCCTTAGATATTTGAGAATGTAATTTTATAGATATCCATTTTCAATTACAGTCTTAGTGAAACCTTATTGGCCTGAAATATATAGTCCACTGCCGAACTACTTTTTCAATGGCCGCTACCATTGTATCTGTTGAAAACTACAAAATGGAAACTGGAAGCAATGTTCGTATTTTTCCAATTCCACCGCACAGTGGGCCCATACTGAAAATTAGTGGACTTAGGCAACAAAGTTCCAATATCGATGCGATTTTTTTTTATATGACGTGTTATGATATTCCTGACAACTTTTATTCTTATAACATTTCTTCTAAAGTTGATAGTTTGTCTTGAAAAAAATTAATTAGATTATTTTGTATGGAGCGAATCACGTTTAATTTTTTTTCTTCAATTGTACTAATATGTTGGGTGTGTGGCGTGAGTATATGATAGCTAGGGTCATTCTCTATCCACGAAAAAAAAAACAGCGCCGGCCATCTGCGGCAGCGCGAGTAATCATTCGGTAAAAAAAAATGTTTTGTAAGATTTTTTTTTGCCATTTAAAATAAATTCAAAGTAAATTTTTTGTGTCATTAGGCTAATTCACCTTTTCTTTATTAAATATATAGTTTTAACAGCGCATAGGTACTTATAACTAATTATTCTGGTAGAAATTTAGTAATTATTGCTATGTTATCGGTAGCACCTGCATTGTGATTGATGACTCATTTGTTATTGCGCTCGTCTAAGCGTATAACTAATGAGTCGTCGAAAAATGCTTGTCTCTGATTGGCTGTGTTATTTTTTTAACTGCACGTTATCTATTATTGAATAAATATCGTAATAAGTTTCAGGTTATACTAATTTTGTTAATGATAGGTGAAATAATTTAAATTTGTACGGGCAAGTCGTTGATAATTATCTACATAATCAAGCGTATGAAACTGTGAAGTAATTGTAGCCCTGAAAAGGGCTGTTTGTCATATACCTAGCCCTGATGGGCTTTTGTGAGGATAATCTAGAGCCGGATCACATTATTTCTTGTTCCAGAAGTGCTAGTGGGTCCGGCAAATTTTCGGACTCTGCTATGAGGCATTCTTCTTCCTCCATAATCTCACTGTCACAGGGAGGCTCAGTAGTCTGTAACAACTGAATTGCTTCAGGCAACAACTCATTATGACCCTGTTTCAATATTTTAGGCCTTATGTAGGATATGTGGGGATCAGAGCTTATTAGAAGTCCATGGAGGATGTCTTCGTTTGTTGCTATTCTCCCCGTTTTCCGAGTGTGCCACTCCCTGACGTTTCTGAAGTCCTTATTACGGGCTTCCGAAGCTTCTTCAGATAAGATACCTAAAACGAATAAGTACATACATTTTAATTTCAAAACGCAATTGAGTCAAATAATACATCAAACTATATTTATTTTTTACTTACCGATTGGCAAAACACCAAAGTGGTTACAGATGTCTGCACCGTGCATTAGAAGTTTATGTACACTAACTGGCATGTAGTACCACGAATAGTGTTGCACGTACACATCAGCTGTTTCTCTGCAGTATCTTCTAAATTTTTCACAGTCAATGTTTTTGCCTGATGATATGGCTTGTAGAATAACGGAAAATCTGAAAATCAGATTTTCGTCAATTCCCGTTATTCTGGATGATCTTTTGTAATCTTGGAAAAAGCGCCTCGCAGTATTCCCGTCATTTGTAGTTCCAAAACCCTAAAATGGGAAAACAATACTGTAATATACAATACATAGAGATATAATACACAAACAACATAAAAAGAGCCAAAATTAAATACATACCTGTTTGACTATATCAATCAGCATTCCAGTTTGCTCACGAAACTCTTGTTGCGTGGTATTTTTTTTAGCTTGTTTCAAAGCCTTATGTTCGCCTCGAGCAGTCCATCGTTGAAAATCCAGATTATAAGATATATGGAGAAGACATTCCATACACCGAATCTTCATATGCAGTGAAGAAATTCCTTGTTTGTAAATTTCTTCACGAAGTGGTTTGGAAGTCAAAGCGTCTAAATTATTCATCTCGCTCGGTTTTGCCAAGCAAATAGGACACGTTGCATATGATGGTACTTTAGCAATAATATTGGCCACTTTTCCATCAATCATGGTCATATGCAATTCATGTGATACAATAATATTTCCACACTGTGTAGATATTCGTTCATCAATTTGTTTTTTCATCTCAGACTCTTCAGACATTATAAAATCAGCTGTCTCCGAAGTGAAAGTGAACTTCACCGGTCGACAGTACAGAGTTGAGCAAGGTGTGGGGTTCTCCCAAACTATATTTTCATTCCCAGAAGATGGGCTAGTAGACACTAGCCGAAGAGGGACGATGCTTATCATGACTACTGATGAATCATCGAACTCTGTAGACGTTTTCTGTTTATAATTGCTCTGCGACGAAGAACCATCAAGTCCCCATTTCCAGGTCAACTTGAGTTCTTTATTTTGAGACCTATCAACAGAATTACTAATACCTAGTAAAATCCTTTCCACAATGTGGTCCAATAGCGCTTGCAATTTAATTTGAGCTCCTTTTTCGGTAATCTCCATACTCTCTTGTGGTGGGTAACATCTTTTCTTGGCATTTACAAGCTTTGGATAAGATGGAAAGGCAGCACAGTTTTCTTCTTTCAGAAATTGTCGAAGAGCTAAGTACTTCCATTTCGAGAGCGCAAGTGATGTATAAAGAGCTAAACAGTTATCTTCAGAGACAGTACTTAAGCTCTGCTTTTTGAATAGTCGCTCGTCTACTTCGGATAGGGCATCTGGATTACTGGAAAGGTATTCGATCACTTTTGCCAGATTCGTTTTGCCGTTGTCTTTCAATTTTGTTATGTACCAGGTCTGCAACTCTTCTTCGGAATTTTCTTCTACTATGGAAGTAGAACGTCTTTTTTTTTGCTTCTTACTTAACTCTTCGAATGGTTTTCTGTGCTCCTTTTCTGTAGATGTTCCCGCTTCCGCAGTACATACTGCAAGAGTAGGAACATGGGAATCTATATCCACAGGTTCAGATAAGACTGCGTCCGAAAAGCCCATCTCACTTCTCAGGTCAACACTGTCACAAACAGGCCAGTTGATGTTTTTTTCCAACCACTTGCGATTACTTACACGATTCATAAAAGTTTTTTGGTTTCTACTTGACTCTATCCACTTTTTATTTAGATTTACACAAAAAAGTCGACAGAACTCCTTGATTCGGTTCTTGTCTTCTTCAGAAACTTCGGTAGTCAAGACAGAAATGATACTTTCATATAGAAACATATGATTTTTCAGATCACCGCCACTTCTTAATTTCACAAAAAAATCTAGGTTGGTACAAAATCCAGCCATAGTTCTAATGTAAATATAAAAATAAAAGTATTTCACTGTGTTCACAAATAAGCGACAAGAGCGAAACTAGATGGACTTAATGAATGTCTTTATATTTATAGACAGTGTTAATTACTCAAGTAGTGGACACTGTTATCAGTGAGTGAAAATTATTCAGCCAATCAGAGACGAGCATTTTTCGATGACTCATTAGTTATGCGCTTAGCCGAGCGCAATAACAAATGAGTCATCAATCACAATGCAGGTGCTACCGATAACATAGCAATAATTACTAAATTTCTACCAGAATAATTAGTTATAAGTACCTATGCGCTGTTAAAACTATATATTTAATAAAGAGAAGGTGAATTAGCCTAATGACACAAAAAATTTACTTTGAATTTATTTTAAATGGCAAAAAAAAATCTTACATAACATTTTTTTTTTTACCGAATGATTACTCGCGCTGCCGCAGATGGCCGGCGCTGTTTTTTTTTTCGTGGATAGAGAATGACCCTAGCTATCATATACTCACGCCACACACCCAACATATTAGTACAATTGAAGAAAAAAAATTAAACGTGATTCGCTCCATACAAAATAATCTAATTAATTTTTTTCAAGACAAACTATCAACTTTAGAAGAAATGTTATAAGAATAAAAGTTGTCAGGAATATCATAACACGTCATATAAAAAAAAATCGCATCGATATTGGAACTTTGTTGCCTAAGTCCACTAATTTTCAGTATGGGCCCACTGTGCACCGGTACTGTGTCATCAGGCAGCTTGGCGTCAAAACACGATGATATATAAACGAGAACCGTGGCTTCCTGCCAGACCTGACTACTGGGAGACACACGGGCGCATCGATCTGTTTGTAATTAGATTAAGTGAATCGTATGACACCTCTGTGAAGATATGGCAGCCTGGTAGAAATTATGCTTTCTACATAATTGATATTGAAGAGGTATATTTTTATGTGGTTTATTTGTATTATTAGTTGTTAAAGTCAAACAATATATATATAATATTATTTTCACTTCTCATGCTCTAAAAGTTCGTCTTTATGTTGGGCGTATGTTCTAGTGCATAAAGTAATTTTTTTTCGAAGACTAAGATAATCAGGTCCAACAGCCACACACGCACAATAAAACGTCGCAGATTAAAGTCATTATTTTATTTCATTTGTTTTAATTTATATCACTTCCGTGTTTTCTACCGTTAATTTAATAAAACGTTACTACATAATATAGTTGTCATTTATTATTTAAAAAACGCAAAGAAACATTTTTATGAATTGGCAGTATGAAGTAGGTACCCAAGTCAAATGACACAATCATGTTGAAAATTAAAAAAAAAAAAACTTTTAAAAAGTTTTGTGGCGGGAATTAGCTATTCTCTTCCTCAATTTTGCAACATTTTAGAACAGTGAAAATAGTGTTATATACTTTATGCCTGTTTCATTTTCTCGCAATCGAAGTGAAAAGCAGAGTGTTTAACTCGGGCATAAACGAGCCATTTTACCCTTCGACTTAACTATCCACCCTTGCTTGCGGCTCGGGTGGATATAAAATTCTCGGGCTAACAAGGCTTCTTTTATGCACTAGTTGTACAATCTACTATTTAAACGAGATGGCTAACTATAATGACGCATATTCACATAGGTATAAGTTCTCTATTTGTTCATGTAATAATTATTTATACTATTTATTTATTTAACATGAAACGGCCAAGACCACATGAGTTAAGAGAAAAAAGATAATATGAAAAAGTTTGCGTACGATTGTTATACAACAGTCGTACGCTCATTTCACAATACTCCAGACATTGTATACCTAGACGCTAGCATATTAATTAGTAAAGTAGAACATATCTGTTTCTTTGTGCGTTTCTTTTGAAGTGTTGTTTATGCCTACACAAAGGAGAAAAACCTGTGCAGGTACAAATTCAGGAAAATGTAGGTATAACAAAAAAAAATGCAAATACAACACGGGTAAACGTGTTTATTGTTTATCTTTTTCAAGTATTCCAGTTTGCTCACGTTTTTTATCCCAATGTCTGTGTGTCCGTTTATGGATTCAGGCATAAATCCGTTTGCGAAACGCCAGTCCGTACCGTACTCGTAGTACGCGGAATCGATGCGTAGTTTTGGCGCACCCGACCCTTGTAACTCATAACGAAATGGCGTATTGCTATCCTTTGTTGAGCACATTGAGGGGTATAGTCGGATCTAATTTAGATTATGATGTAAATGATACTCGATAGTCTGATCATTTTTCGATTATTGCTTTGTTAGTCAAACAAAATTATTGTAAATCTTATCGACATGGGCTATATTTATTTATTTATCCTAAGTATTTAACCCATTTTAAACGAACATTAAGGGCAATTCTTTTTTGTAATGCGGCTCTCAATGAGCAAAGAACGTGACAACAGACCAATATTGTTTTTACCTCTCAAAAAACATCGTTAAAGGCACTTAACACGGTATAATAGACCGGATCGGACAGTGCGAACCGGACGCGGGCGCCGTTTCTGTTTATGTTTGACGATCCGGTTGTGTAGGGCTGCCCAGTCATTGGAATTAGGGTAGAGTGAATGTTGGTCACTGGCGATTTGTACAAATTTCACAAGTAATGAGGTTTTAAAAATGATGTCGGCAAAGGGAAAATTAGGTTAATCTTCAATGAAATTAGCTAAGTAAAGCAGGTAGGACATTCACGATCGACGTAAAACCATTAATAAATAATTGTTCTTTAACTCTTATCTCGGTAAGGTAGGGTATAAATCAGAATGAATTCCGAGAGTTTGATCAAACTCATTGCATTCATTCTAATCTATACCCTATAACAATGAAATAAGAATTACATTGTTGGTTCGTTTTACGTCAACATTGATCATTAATGTGCTGCTTCACTTGACTTACGGCACCCATACGTACGAATTTGGGAAAGAAGGAATGGAGATGTTTATGACTCTTGAATTGAATCAACTTATTTTGCGTTGGTTTATGGCGCAAACCTTATCATGTTATGAAATGAAGCATGAATAAATAAGAATAAATCTTCTATTTACCGCCAATTTTCAAGACGATCGCTGCCTAATTCTACCATTTACTTACAGTATTCATATAGTCTGGTATATTACATTTCTGCTTGACAACCCTAGCGGTCCGGCCGTCCTCCGTCCGGTGACCATTACCATACGGCGGGCGCTTTTATTCAAATCGTCGTTTGTTCCGGTCAACGCCTAAAATAATGTGAAATTGTACGTGAAATTTTACTTGAGAATGATTTAGTTTGGGATTAGTAATACTAGGTGGTCGACTAGTTAGTGAATAGAATTGGTTTGGGATTAGTAATACTAGGTGGTCGACTAGTTAGTTAATAGAATCGGTTAGGGATTAGTAATACTAGGTGGTCGACTAGTTAGTGAATAGAATCGGTTTGGGACTAGTAATACTAGGTGGTCAACTAGTTAGTGAATAGAATCGGCAATTTGTGATCATTATGTAAGCATCATTGTTACCCATAGCAGCTACTATACAACAATAATATGTAGAAGTTGAAGAAAATAAAACAAAATGAAACAAGCGACCCGGTAATTTATAGTTCAATCAACTCAGCCTATCGCAGTCCACTGCTGGACATAGGCCTCTCCCAGACTGCGCCACAACACCTTGTCCTCCGCCTTCCGCATCCAGCCTACCCCAGCCACTTTCTTTAGGTCGTCCGTCCATATAGCTGGGGAGCGTCCCACAAGCGGGCTCCACTCCAGGACTCGTCTGCTCCATCAGCCATCGGTCCTTCAACAAACATGGCCAGCCCACTGCCACTTCAGTTTACTTACTCTGCAAGCCATGTCAGTAACTCTGGTTCTTTTCCGGATAATTTAATTCCTGATTTTATCCTTCAAAGAGACTCCGAGTGTAGCCCGAGTATAATTTAACATAATATCATAATAATATGAAAAGATGAACGTTTAGTATCATCAGCTTTTGAAAGCTCGTTTATTTATTGATTGCTACAAAATACAAAAGTCGAGCTTTAAATATTTGAGTCGAAACACACATCGCAAAGTGCACATTTATTCTTCTTACTTTACAAAAAAGGTAATTTTATATAATAGGTACTTACGAGTATACAAGTTGACTCAAGTATGTATACTTACGTAAAGACCACTTCAGACATGCTATACAAGTTCGTTCGAGAGTAAATCAATTTGATGTCAATCATGTCTCTCCGATACGATCAGACGAAATAGGGATAAATAAGCGTCTAGTCTGAGGATAGCTTCACAGAAAATATAGTACCGTATTGTTAAATGAAAAACTAGTCCTGTCCAAACAATATTCTTACATCTTCTGCGAATAAAGGAATACAGTGTAGAAACTAATTTGGTTTCGATTTCTTTGAATGGTTGTCAGTCCTGTCATTGCTTTTGGCAAACAGACCGCCTATTGCATCGTTGTACAGTATTTGTTTACGTTAATATTTTCTTTGCCTTTTTGGCGTACTATAATGGATTCTCCATCTTTTTATCTATCCACTAATTCGAGCTTTCGATCTTGTCAATCTTGTTCTTTGAAATTAATCGTAAGCTTATCTGATTTTCAGCATTGATTGGTTCCTACCAGTGGGTTAATTGCGTAACACTCTAACATTAAGAATGGCTTTCATTTTGACAGTTCAACAACATTCATTGCGTTAATTACGTTGTTGACCAGACATTTTTTTCTAAAATATGAAGCAATAGATTAGCAATATGCTTCAAAATGATTCAGATTGTGACTGATTGTGTCAAAAAATCACACAAGTATACTTTAATACATAGCCTTTTTCAGTTTAGTCTCTACGAAAGGTTCTTCAATTTGATTACCTCACTCCAACGAAAATTCTGCTCAATTTCACCTTTCTGAAATAGGTAGCAGGAAAGTCTTTTAATCCAAACTCACTTTCACAGTCTAGCGAAACTTACATACTTGTATTAGAAGCGAATCATCTCAGATAGGCTAATAAAACAGCAATATAAGGGTAATCGGTTGTGAGCCATCGATAAACGAATCGATTTAAGTTCCCCGGGAGTGACTCGCAACTCGTGCTAAGTTTAAATTGCTACACAGGAATTTTGCTTTGAAGGACTTCGCTTGACGCCGAGCATTTATATAAGTGTACTCGTATATTCCTGAAAGAGTTATGTTTTGTTGGTTTTTGAAGTTTGTGGGAGATATAAATAATGTATTGTGTACAATACAAATATTGGAGAAAGTAAAGGACTAGTTAGGGAGCTGACTGTCAAAATATCTATGCTTTGTTCATGTGGCAGACATTATTTATATCGATGATTATAACATAGAAAATATTAAAGACCGCGTCTGCCACCATGATGACAGCCCTAGGTTGTCAATTGGCAGTGCCTCAAAAATAAAAAAAGGTGTGCTAACTCATTTGTTCGTGTCTGCCTTTTAGACAGATGGTCAGAATTATTCTCAAAACGTTGAAAATCGAAGAGGCAAACATCCAGACCTCTGATTTTCCAAAGGCGCTCTGCCTGCCATTTGATTTTTTTAAACTACTCTTGCGCCTACCTACAAAAAAATCGCCTACGTAAAAAATTATCCACGCTTGATTTATAAAAAAAAAAAACACTAAACCATATAATAATATCCGCTTTCCCTTGATTTTATGACAATTTAAAGAAATTGTTCACGTCACAATACTCCTATTGTGAGGTGTATCGCCACCAAAATATCTAAAAACTATTTTTTGTATTGGGGAGTCCTTATTAATCGAATGGACATAACTAGAACCACGCACAGATGATTAAGTAGAGCTTTTTTTTTACATTCTCACACTACATCCCGTGATAATGCAGAGCCCTGCATATCCATTTCTTCGATTTTCTTCGTTTTCAGAATGATTCTGAACAGCAGCCCCAAAGGCAAACAGGAACACATAATTTACCTAGTACCTTTTTTGCATTTTTGAAGTGCTTAACAAAAAAATGCAGCGACATTGACGGGACCAAATCGATTTGCATCCCTATCTTTATGAAACAAGAACAAATTATAAACCGAAATGACAGCCGGCTCCCTACTTGTATAATTTTAAAAAGAGAGTGTTATCCTACACGTGTTATCGAAGTAAACACACGAAATTTTAAGGGTTGAAAAAATGGCGTAGGAGAGGAAATTCATTAGGCAGCAAAAGCTAGATTCGTTTTTCTCTTAGGAGAACTATATCGAACGACTTTCATTGGTTTATGAGGAATAATCGAATTCATTGCTCCCTTCGAACATGGCCTCGTATTAACTCAGTCGCGTACATGACTTCGTTATTCCTAACTTTAGGATTGCTTTCCCCAAGATGCTAGTAAGGGTCAGTTTAGATATAATAAATACGATCTACAACAAAAAGACACTTAACGAAGCCGAGAGTCACTTGTACTCCCCGTCACTGTGGTTATTTTTTTGTACTAGACCATACCTGGGAACCTTCTGGTTACGAAGATATTGAATGTCAAAGTTCCAACTTCTACTGATGTTTTTTTTTTACGAATACAAGTTTTTAATGTTATAATACAACTTTACTTTCAGTAAAATGTTCCTTCTACAATATTCAAGGTACTTTTCCTCCATGTGGCATATCCGTGGGACGCCCTGTATAATGTTCTTGGTACAGTACTACATGACAAAATAATTATTTCGGAGTAGGTAAAGCGGATTGATTTCATCAATTAGGTACCATGTTCACTGGAGAATTTTAGGTTTGCCTGGATCTGACACTGATTGAATTACCGATTTTAGGGCATAGACCCTTAATTTTACCAGATATAACTTTACCTCACCTCAGGTTACCGAGAATTTACCCAAGCTCTTTAAAAAGAATAGGTACTAATATTTTTCTTATTCTTATTTTATTTTGTAATGTAGATACCTAAGGAATCAAAAATATTTCTGAATATTGTTCTTAATTGCAAATTGCAATTTTAACTTTCATTATGTAATAATTTTTTATTTATTAAATCTTTATGCACAAGTAAAAACTGTACAAAGGCGGACTTAATGCCTTAGGCATTTTCTACCAGTCTACCTTATAATAATGAAGTATACTTAATATAAACATAAATATAGCAGACGATAAAGTGGAACTGGGCTGGCCACATCTATCGCATGTCGGAGCACCAGCAATATGCAAAAGCCACCACGCATTGGATCCCAAATGGTAGGAAACGACTGCTCGGCAGGCCCAGAAAAAGATGGCGGGATGAGATGAATTCCTTATTAAAGAATTGGCCCATAATCGTAGGGAAGGGGAGGCCTTTGCCCTGCAGTGGGACAACACAGGCTTATAATAATATATTAAAAAATATATATATCTTAAGTCTAACCGTTGTTGTGTAAAGTAAAATGTCGTGAGAGAGAGAGCTGGGTGATTTGTAACTCAGGACCCTCTTATCGCAGACTGCAGACACCTTTCTCTATATAAAATTGTGCTTATATTAACCAGTGCGTGACTACACGCACTCATATAAATGATATTGAGATAAATATAAAGATTTATGATTATTCATCAAACATTATTTTAGGGGGAAAAGCTTTTTAAAAAAAAATATACTCATCCGTACCTAAGCCAAAAATCATCATTTTTATATCTCCCATTTTGCATTTTAGTAACAGAAATAAAAAATAAGGCGTTAATAATTTATTTATATGAAAAACAAAAGCAGTTTTCAAATAACTATTGCAAAAAGTTAAAAGCAAATACATTAATTCCACGTATAGTGTATTGCGAATATAAAATTCACAAATCGTTGTTAGTTTACAAAGGATTATTTATTGGCAGGCAGCTGAAAATAATTCGAACGAGCATTCATATTGTTTAGTTGTTATTTCACGGCAAAAATTTTAACAGCAAAGTTTTATTTAAAGTGCTGAGCAATCAATGTGGATTAAACAAAAATATTATAATTCTACATTTTTAATCTTTTTGTAAACTAAAAATGTTGCAGAATCAGCATGCGATTTAGTGAAATAATGGTTTTTATTAACTTCCTACTAAACCAGCGGGGGAATTGCGTAACACATTATCAATCGGAATCGGTTTCATTTTGACAGTTCAACAACATTCATTGCGTTATTTACGTGTTGAGTACACATTCGAACTTATGAAGCAATGGATTAGGAATTTGCTTCAAAATGATTCAGATTCCGATTGATAGTGTGTTACGCAATTAGGGTGTAGGAAGAACTAACTATCTGGAGGTCATACAAATAGTGGCTTCGTATGGGAATTGAATCCACGATAAGATATAACATAATAACAAAGCAGCATCTCTTCAAATTGGCCGTCAACCATTAAGAAATAAATAGGTAGGTTGGTACCTAGATAAGTATATTTTTTATTAGAAGTTATATATATTATTTATTTATTAAAACTTTATGCACAAGTAAAAAAAATACCTGTATTTTCTACTAGTCAACCTTAGGGCAATGCAGAGACAAAGACAAACCATGGCAGGTGTGCAACCTAAGGGATAGATAACTCGAAAAATAATAAATATTAATACATAGATACCTACATTGAGGACAAAAAAAGTTAAAGATTACATTGAGGACAAAAAAGCTTGGGATTGATCTGCTTCCAATTCTGTATTTTGAACATTTTTTTTTTTATATACACATTGACATTAATTAATTTTATATAAACAATGACATTTGCTTACTTTGTAAAGTATTACATTCTTTTAATGATTGTGAGTGTGAAGACAATGTGGGTCATTTTATTTTTTACTTATTTTTTTTATTTTGATTATTTTCTTTGTTCTGTTTAGTTTTTGTCATGGTCTGGCAGTTTGAGTAATTTATGTGGCCTACCCAAATGTCCTTTCTTTGGTATTGTTCGTCGAATCGTTGAGCTCCTTAAGTTTTGAGTTGAGCTGCACGAATTCTGACAAATGCGTGCACTGACTGGACAGGTCCACTCAATCTGTGTGGTTCTTTCTTCAAAAGACCATCTCGGACTTCGATCTACATGGTCTTCATATAACCTGACCAAGATTATGTCTGGACTTTAAAAGAGACTGTGACCTTTGAGTTTGTTTCGGCCTTTCTTCTCAGAGTAGTCAGATAGGAAACGCCGACCTCATCTAGTTTTTAAAATATGATTGACGTGTAAAAGTGTTTGTGCAAACCTACTTACAGAAATAAAATCATTTATCATACATACATATAACGAAAATAAACTTTGTCAGGAGACATAACGGTACATAGAGGAGAAACTGAATCCAGCAAATCAGAGCGCTGGGATGATACTGCCAACTTCTTACAAATATTCCCACGTGCCTTTACTTTAAAAGAATAGTAAGTACTGTGAGGTTCGTAGCTAAGATGTCTGCTTTAAATATATAATTAAAAAGCGTTAGGCTTTAACCAGCATTTATTATTAAGAGAACCTTTCTATACAACCTTAAAACTAGCACTTTCTATCTGTCAAGTAATAACACTAACTCAAGCACTAACTGCATATTTGACACACGCTTGAACGTTCGAACAGCAGATGCCGTCAATTATGACCGGCCTGCATTTTAAAAGGTAAGGCTACATAGACAGCCTCTACAGTACCTAGGTTTACCAATATGTAGGGAGGTAGGTATAGCGAATCCCGCACCCCCGGCCATAGGTAGAGGTGGAACACCGCGGTGGTTTTACCCGGTCAGAGTCCGGCATGCCCCTCTGTCCCCCCACGATGGAGGAAGTCCATGAGGATTTCCAACGCGCAACAAAAAAAAAAAAAAGGTTTACTTTCTTGTGGCTTGAACTGCTCCATACTTTTAGAAAGCACTGTAAAGTAAAACCTTTGTAAGGTCAAATTCAAACTATAACGAACAAGATGAGCAACATCCACATTTTGTTCATGCATGACTGGCTTTACTTTGCCCTGTAGTATTGGAAATCATAATATTCTGCACATAAAATACCTACGTGACGTGAGAAATAAAAATCTCTGAATACTGTGTCGGGATGTTTAGACATCGAGCTTGAATGTTTAGGAATCTAGCGTGCTATGTTTAAACATGGTAGGTATGCGATTTACATAGTATGCGAGCTAAGAATGTTGTAAAAGTTTAAAGTGAAGACGTGTAGGTAGAGGTGTACTTTTATGAATTCATTGTATAAGAATTTTGAGACGAAGATCGCAAAGCTTTTGTTTCAGAGAATATTTTAAAAGATATTCATACAATAATTTAATGAGGAGCTAGGATGAATAAAACCAAATATGAATATAATGATTAGTCATACATTGCAAGCAGCTTGCAAATGTCAATCTTTAGCAATGATGGAAGCCTCAGTATGAGATAGGTATAAGCTTGTTAGGAAGAATTTATCAAAATAATTGCAGCTTCCTATCCACTTTTAACAAATCTCGAAAAAGATAATACATCCGTTAACCACAAAAATCAATTTGATCAAAACAAGAACATTCATTCCGACCAGTTTCATATCCAGAACCGGGCGCCTATCAAATATTTCATAGCAACGTACCTCTGCGAGACAGCAGCGAAGACATCTGGCAGGACAGGCGGGCAGAATTCAATTACATATAGAACGATAACATCGCGACAGAGTTCGCATTAAAACAAACAGCGTTTCGCAATAACGCGTCCCGGTTTATGCTTTTTGCATTTACATAGCAAGGTGCACGTATGGGTAAATATTTAGTTCTCTTTAGAAGAAAAAGGGAGTATAAAAGGTAGGTACTACTCAGCTACATATTATTAAGTAATTCAAATAGAAACAACTACAGCTTTTATCCGTGCATTCATAGATAACTTAGTGCAAATACAGTAAAATAAAGCGCAGCTCACAGCTAAACAAATAAAAATAAACTGAATATAGAACACACGCTGAAAGCTGCTGTGGGATGTGTGCAGACTATTGTGAGGTCTCCGGTACTTCCCACATTGTGCGGGCTAAGATTGGATTTCTTCAGCAAACCTACGTGAAATGTGATCTGCCGCGCTATCTCAGATAAATAGGGGTAGCACTCGTGTAAAATAAATATTTACACGAGCTAGTGCATGATACCAGACAGCTGATAGAGCTATTGAAATGTCTGGGGTAATTTAGAATGAGCTGAAGATTGGATTATATATAATTGCAGGGTTGCCAAAGTTCGCTTCAATCTAACCTGATAGCTATACCTACTGTTGCAACCAAAGCATGCACAGTACCTACTTAATTATTATCGAATTTTTTGGAGATAACTGATTTAAATTGATTGGCATACCTTACCAAACTGGAACAGCCTGATCGTGCCAGACTGTGATGCTTTTATTTTATAACTGACCTAGTAAGGTAGGTGTAAGATACATACCTACGTCATAATCAGCCTATCATGTTCACAGAGCTGGGACACAGGTCTCCTCTCGGTGAGCGGGAGTGAGCCGTAGTTTACCACGCGTGCCCAGAGCGGGTTGGTAGATGTCACATGTCATTGAATTTTGGGCTCTAGGACATGCCGGTTTCCTCACGATTTATCCTTCACCGTTTTGAGAGCAGTGGTAATAAAATAAGTCGCGGTCGTTATCACTGGGCCACCACTGCTCAATACTGCTGCTATGCTATTAATATCTACCTATTAGCTATACAATTCACCCTTCAATGTTACTTGCCCAAAAAGTTTAATTTCTCTAAGTAACGAGAGAAAAGTGAGCAGATTTACATACTGTATTTATTTATTCCCTCTACCACCTTTTAAAAAGTATTTCCCTCAGAAGTATATCAGTAATTCAGTATTATTTATTCAATAAACACGGAAGGTTGAATCATGTCTGTAAATCCAATATTCTTTCTTCATTCGAATGTCAGCGAGTGCCTATAATATTTGTTTACTCTTCGATCTTTTATGACGTTTATTTTATTTCCGTCTTGCCGTGGTAGCTCGGAAGTTTTCGTGTACCTGATTATAAGGTTTCAGATAGCGGGTTCAAAGGTGCATGTCTTAATTTAAGCTAAGGATTTTAGACATCGAAAACATAAAAAATAAACACACTACAACCCGCAAGAGTTAACTTGACTCCCGCACGACCCCTCCCGAACCCCGCACTGTTACCGGTCTCGTCATCAACGCCTCAGTACCGCACGCTTACGTCGTCCGAGTGAAGTCTCAAGATAACTCTTGCGGATTGTAGTTTACGTGGTTAAAAGTATTTAGGTAATCGCATGACCGCGCCTTTGATGCGACACCACGATGTTGAAAAAAAGGTATTCAGCAAAAACACCTTCATAGCTTATAATTTTAATTCGTTCCTGAACTTTTTCTATCGGTTTCGGTACCGAAGCACCAAAATGACAAATATACCTACAGACTGTATAGTCCATCCATTCTAAACATTTTTCCATAGGTTACATAATCAGCCTATAATGTTCCCACTGCTGGGACACGGGCATCCTCTCTGTGAGAAGGAATCGGCCGTAATCCACCACGCGGGCCCAGTGCGGGTTGGTAGATGTCACATGTTTTCGAAGTTTTGGTTCTAGGACATGCCGGTTACCTCACGATGTTTTCTTTCACCGTTTTGAGAGCAGTAGTGATGAAATAATTTACACAAAGTAAAGCGCCTGTCTAGGATCGAACCTACGACCTACAACTCGTAAGTCGCGACCGTTACCACTGGGCCACCACTGCTCTCTCCATAGGTTGTTTAATTCCAATTAATTAGTCTTTGGCAAACTGTCAACACCCGTAAATGAGTGTTAGCATCTCTACTAATTAACATTTATCGCTCAGCTTTAGAACTCACTAGTAACTCCCCCATTTGGCCTTAATATCGACACCTCCGAAGATTTATTTACTTTTCTATTATTGCTGATTGAAATAGACACGACAGTTTGAAAAATGTGTTCCTGTTTTCGAATACATTGCTGGTGTCGCTGTGAATAGGGGAGTGTTATGCTGTGTACAACGAGTAACGAATGTTGATTTGTGATGTATGGTCGTCGAATTCGAAGTAATTAATTTGTGCGTTGCTACGATTTGTAAGTTATGAACGTGCGCATCCCGCCCCCTCGTCGCACTGACGGCGTGCATTTGCGTTGGCAAAGAGTAGATCACGTAGAAGGGACATCAACAGTTGAACGTTCTGCATCCTAATTGCGTCAATCAATCAATCTGAATCAATTTGAAAGATATTGCTAATCCATTGCTTCATAATAATATGTTCGAAAAATGTGTCTGCTCAAGAACTTAAATAATACAATGAATGTTGTTGAATTGTCAAAATGAAACCCATTGACTACTGATAGTGTGTTAGGCAATTACCCCACGGTACGAATTATGAAGTCAACAAATCCTTTTTACCTTATCTTATTGAATGCTCTCAAATCCAAAGTATATAAATAATATAATTAACTATTAACATGCTTACTAATAATCCTAAATTCATTCATTGACGGAAACGCACAGCGTAAACCGCTGGGTCTAGAAACATCAAGTTTTACACAAGGAGTACCTACTTAAATAACGAAGCACCAAGCTCTAAAAATTAAATAACGAAGTAAGGAAAGATTTTTGAAAACTCATCCCTTGTACCCCTACAGGGGATGAATTTTCAAAAATCTTTCCTCGTATCCCCATACATAGTGGATGAAAGTTTGTATGGAAGTTCTTAATTTTTGCTGATGGAAAATTCCACCGGGCACACGACTCGTTATAAAATAAAACTCATTACTATTATAAAAAAATATACGCGTCGAATTGATAACCTCCTCCGTTTTTTCGTCGGTTAAAAACAACTACTAAATGTCAATTTTATTTATAGTCCACTCTCAGGTCTTACCATGGGTCGTATTATGAAGTATTAATGTAATTATGATTCCAGTCCTTAAAAGGGATAGTGCTATCGGTCATATAAAGCTCCATCTCTCTCTCACACTAGAATCATGATGGCATCAAAACGTCATAATACCGCACCTGGCTAACAACTTAATGTGAAAGTAATAGTTATGTTATATTGTGTGGAGTGTGGTAGTAGTTGTCTAAGACTATCTTATAGATCTCAAAACTTTCAATCAAGACAAAGGAACCAGTCTAAAATTAAAAATCATACATTTTATTTATAGTCTTTGCCTTACCGATTGATTTATTCGGTCCCATTTACTTGCGCGTGCGCACGATACAAATATATCATCGTCGACGCTTTGATGCGCCGCGTGATTTATTCACTTTTGTATTTGTTTAATAATTTCTCAGCATGGTGATTATTATTTTTATTTCAAACGAATTTGGTTATAATTTACTGGCGTAAAATATTTTGCTTAAAACCATTTGTCATGTTGATTATTTCGACTTTTAATGAAGAAACTTTTACAAAGTGTTGATTGATATTTTAAGGCAGTTAGGTATTGTCAGGTCGGCGTTAATGATTAAAATTTAAGAATACATGAAGTTAAATGTTTTGATAACGATATTGCTACTAAAATATCACACAAGACTTTTATTTTAACTTTTACTCTACTAACTATTATGCATCACATTGCCCTGTGTTCAAAAACACTCTTAAATAAATAGTCTCACAAAAACCACAACATAAACTCTAAACTTAAGTGATAACCCTTTATTATTGCTTCCAAAACTGTTTCCAATAATGCAACCAAAACTGTAACATACATAACATGGGACCCAGTTGTAATTCAAGCGGGTGTTACTCTCCGTCAACGCTCGTCCCTTTAATCCCCCTTTATGGGTTCAACGTTATAATTTTAACCTGTATTATTTTATATGTTGGACCATTATCGTGGATTAAGTTGAATATAGCGTATTATTTATGTGTTCCGCATGTTGGTAACACGTATTTATCTGTTCTGTGGTTTATCGTTGAATTAAGGTGAGAATGATCGTGTTAAATTCGATTGGTTAAGTATAGTATCACTGCGGTATTCTGCAGTTGGAACAGTTAGGTTATTCTGTATGAATTTTATTTATTTATTTTACCATTTATGTACACACATATTATATAAACAGACAAGAAAAAAACAGTTCAGAAAAATAGGTACAAAGGTGATGCTCATTTCATAAGAAATCTCTTGCATTCTACGTCTTGCGATAGGACAATAGATAGAGAGATGTAGACAGCGTGTGAAAGAGTAAAGGAGACAAAAAAATACATAAAACAATAAAAAAACCACTTAATTAAACTAAACAAATATTTTGAGAATATACTTACATACACACAAATAAACATAAATGTACATACTCACAAAATAAATATCACTAGAATATTAATAATTATAACGTAATCAAAATAATAAATACATACACAACTATGATGAAATGGAAAGATAGTGTTCTTTTATTCTTCTTTAAAAAACTGCAACGGCTTAGCAGTCCCTAATGTCAGGCGGTAGTGAATTCCACAACCGCACCGCGTGCACTGTGAAGGAGACAATGATTTGCACTTTGTTTATACAAAGTGCAAATCACTCAATCATTGTCTCCTTCACAGCCCTGAACAAAATATATATATTAAATCAATTTTTTAAATATTTGGGTCGTCAAAACTCAAATGCATGTTTAATTTTCATACCTATTATTTTTTTCAGGTTAGTTTTTTGCATGATCCATAAATTTTGAATATGACATAAAAATCTCCTGATTGACTGCCAAGTTATGGAATCCCAAAATTTGAATTTAAAACGAAGTGTGAGGCACGGTGAGATGTAAATCTCCGAATTTATTGACTCTAACTCTAGGAATATATTCTACAAACATGACTGAGATAGACTCTCCAATCTCACACTCGCAATTGAAGATAACCTGTGGGACATGCTAAAAGATTTGAGAACTGAATTTGAGAATGTCGTTCTATCTAAGATGTATTTCTAAGACTTCTGTGGAAACCAACTTTCCGTGTGTCAACACTGGATAGAAATAATTCAAGTACCTACCTGAGCACAAGATCACCCAAGGGAGTAAAATCCAGCTGGCAAAGAAAGTTCGCCACTACTTTTAAGCGTGGGATGTATTCGGTGCTAATAAGCATATTATTCAGGAGTATATCAAACATTTTTGCCTATTGTAAATTAACTACCCAAGGTAGATTATGAAAAGTCAATTATAATTGAAATGTCATTGTAGATTTCGAGTTATATCAAAGTGTCTGCCTACGCTTGAAACCGTTTTTTAACAGATTTCTTGAATACTTTTATTCTTTATATGAGATCATATTATAATATTATAAGCCCCTTAATAGACCTGTGTTATAAAAGTTCTGCCTACACACTGTTGCTACTATTTTCCTAATAACACTCATTTGTTAACGTGCCTACCTAATTATATTGATTGATTACTGTATTTGTAGTTCCAATATGGTAATTTAGTTTGTAAACACAGTGTTTCGCCTTGACATAAATTAATTCTACAATCAGAATTGTATTAGTGAGAACATAAAATCGAGGAACATGTTTATATGCTTAATCATCATTTTCTGGAAAATTTCTAACAAAGCATGCAGTTTCTATTGGAAGCTTTGTTTAAAATTTTATATAGAATAAAACGTACACTTCACTACTACAAACATTTGAAGTACTTCATTTTAGAATTCCAGAATTATGAAACATTTTTAACTCCAATCATTGAAATACTTTCGAATAAAAACTCTTGGAGCAGACTCTATTAACGAATGTCTATTTTAAATTAGATTCTACTAAAACCACTGAATTATACATATGGAATTATCGAACAGGGTAGGCGGACAGGCATTTCTTATTATTTCGTTACAATTGATTTCGATTGTGTGCCTTCTAAACAAACACAGGACTACCTTGACACTAATTGATATTATAATCAAAATTATATTAGTGGCAACTGGAATTAGAACAAGAAAATATATATCTAAAGTATACGCATGTTGACAAACGACGTTCATAGAATACATAATGCAATTCACAAGACAATTTGTCATGGCGTATTAATAAAATCATAATACAAAATCATTTTAGAACATTCACTTGGTGATAATAAATCTAATTATGATCCTGTCACATTTGATCTTGAAAAGGATGAAAATAATTATGCTGATACAATATTAATAACGGTGAGTGAAGGAGGAATTCTGTCTTTTGATGAGACAAATGTAGTATTAATGAGTTGTTGGTAGATGATTGTTGAATGTAGGTTACTGTGAAATTATAGAGAACTAGCTTTTGCCCGCGACTTCGTTCGCGTGGAATAGTGACTTCCGGCAGATTTTTGGTTTTACCCACATAGTTCCCGATCTCGCGGGAAGCGGGATCTCTTCAAAAATGAAATGTGGAAGATATTCTAGGGAACTCTTCAAAAATTTTAAATTTACGAAACGATCAATCCACAATTCCACAACAGTACCGAAGCGCTCGGCCGATACCCAACCAAATGCGTGTAACGAAACCATAGCGCGATCTATTTCGATCCCAACGCCATCTATCGAGCATAGTGACAACTCGGATTATTTATCTATACTCCGTTCGGGCATTTTCTTTGTACTAAAAGTTTTATTATATTGATATTATTTTTTTCATACCTTTTTACTATTTATTTACTTTTTTCCGATGAATTAAAACAATAACATGAACCGAACTCGTGTAACGATCGACACCATTGCGCGATCACCAACTCGACATATAGTACTAATAGAATTATCTATACTCCGTTAGAGCATTTTCTTTGTACTAAAAGTTGTATTATATTATATTTTCATACCTTTTTACTATTTATTTACATTTTTCCGATGAATTTTCAGTACTGAATTGATGCCGACTCTTGACCAATAGATGGCGCTGTATGTCCGGAATAAATTTTATTTTTTATCTAATTTTTTGTAATAAAAACTATCCTATGTCCTTTCTCAAGTTCCAAACTATGTCTGTACCAAATTTCACACAAATCGGTTCAGTAGTTTAGGCGTGAAGCAAAGACAGACAGACAGACAGACAGACAGAAAGACAGACAGACAGAGTTACTTTCGCATTTATAATATTAGTTTGGATACATGCTAAACGTTTAACTTGTGGGTGTTGAACAGTTGACGTGACGCATGCGTGATTAATTCTGTGATGTGCTTTTAGATTTGTTTCTAAGGAGTAACGTTGGAATTTTGTTCAGGTTCATTAATGATGCTTTACTATTTGTTGTCTTTAGATAATCTATAACATAAGACTTTATTAATCAATTTGAGCTTATTTTTTTTATTTTATTAGCATCTAACAATATTTTACCGTAATATGATTATATTATAGAAAATAGAGGATTTAATATATTTTTTTAAATTCTATGTTTTCATTATTGTGTTTAACTTTTGTACACACGGCTACACATCAAGCTATACATTTCCAGTTTTCGCTGACCTCGCATTGTATAGGTTTTTCGTACAATTTGAAGTCAGCTTATACTGGTTATGTATAGCTTGATGTGTAGCCGTGTGTACCTCTTTGTACATTTTTTGTATTTTCATTTATCTCCCTAGTTTCGTCAATTCCATTTTCTGCCTAGTCCATTACTTCTTAAACTTCATTCCTACGATTCACTATAATAATATTTCTCGTAACAACAAGATTCTCTTAAGTAACCTCTGTATCATCATTAACCTGCGCCACACGCGTCCACTCCGAGGTCCGGGGTCCAACACGCGTGTGACGTTTAATTTTGTACCCCTATGATTGATGGCCCACCTCGTTCATTTTCATACTTTTGTTATATTCGAGAATCTAACTGGAAGGACTATGTTCTGTATGTATTGTTGGGAATTGATTTATGAGTTTTTTTGCAGAGATGTAATGTAGTGAGTGTGTTCTGTTTGTTTATTAGTACTGATTTTGTGTGTTGTTTAAGGAAAAGGAGTAAGTTGTTCGCGTTTCTTATGGGATAATATAAATTGCATATCAAATAAATAATCGCCTATCAATACATACTCATCATTTATATTCTTTTTTACATCAAATAACTTACTTCACTACAAATAAACTAAATGTTTAACAAAACTCAAACTGCAGATAATTCGAAATTATTCATCAATATGACATTACTTTTTTCCTCATAATGCAATACAGTTAAATTTATTTTTGTACAAAAATACTACATACATTGCATAAATACTGACTGCACAGCAAATTTTCCATATTTCATAGCAAAATAACTATCCCAGTTGCATATTAACCAGTAAGTACAACAAAACCTTTTCATCATATTTGTCTTAATTTTCAAGAAGCCATGCTCGGCAAATTTAATGATTATTATAACAAAAAAATCCTTTTACATTGCATTATTTCTAAAAGCAGAACAAATTAACTGAAAAAAGGTTACAAAGAACCGGCAACCCACGGCTAAATGAACCGAACTAGTTAGATTAGGTTAATTATTTAAAAAAAAAAGTTGTTAGGTTAGGTTAGGTTAAAACTGTGACCCCTACGCACGAGCCGAGCGAGCGAAGCGAGCGGTGCCGCGGCAGCGGCCGGCGAGTGCCAGAAACGACAGGATTATTTAAAAAAAAATACTTTTACACAAAATATGGGCGCCAGAAACGACTTGCGCTAATAGAAAAAAAGAGATTATTTTTAGTAGGCTATCTGGAACCGAACTAGTTAGAATAGGTTAATTATTAAGCATAGCATATCATCGGACTTTCGATCCGACTCAAGTACGTGGCGCCACCTGCAGAAGCTAAAAATGTGCCTATTGGGCAAAAAGGAAGCGTGGACGCCCCGCGAAAGCAAGACCCGCTTTAATAATTCAATAAATTACAATTTTGTATCTAATTTTATATTTTTTTTGCTGATCTCATTATGTGGTAATTAATAAATAATAAGACGACTGTGACTAATAAAATGCTGTTTTATTTAGAAAAACTGCTGTAAATAATATAAAAATAGAAGCTATATTTAAAAGAAAAAGAGTTAACATGTATAATGTGCATTAAGATTATAAGCTGTGCATTGATGAAAAAGCTTTTGCTTTAGGAAAAATCGCTGTACGCTGCGAAAATAAATTGTAGTGTGTTTAGTGATAATTTGAGCTGAATATTTTGCTGTGCAATCAGTAATTTTGATGGGAATTCGGAATCTTATTGCATAGAAAAAGGATATTTTTTGATTTGCGTTTAAATACTACCCGTTTCTTATTAGATACTTATTGTCATACACTTCAGATTAATATTTACATAGTAGGTTCTTACCATCTACGTATAACGCTTCTTCTTTTGGCTATCCAGTGTGCCGAAAGTGCATGGAAGTTTCGTCACTTGTGTCACTGTATTACGAGTATAATCACCTAAGGTTTTAAGGATTATTTTCATAAGTATTTGTAGGTATAAATACAGGCGCGTAAATATAATTCAATCGTACCTTGACAGACAGGACGGACAGGTTCACGGTACGGCTTCTCTATAAATAATAATACTTACGACTGTGGAAACCTTACAAATTCAAACAACTTTGTTCGTTTGTTAAACCTACAAAACGACTATATGAACTTTGATGATACAATTTCCTTTGTTTTTATATTGGAAAATAATTGCAAGATTTAAAACCGCCCTTAAGACCCTTTGACCAAAATATGTTTGTTTTTTTTATAATAAAAAATAATTCAAAACATTATAATCTAATACCACGTTAAGCCGTTGGTCCCGGCTGTCATTCGTGGATCTTTGACAGTCGTTACGGGTCGTCAGAAGCCCGAAAATCTGACAACCAGTCTTACCAAGGGGTATCGTATTACCCAGTAACTGGGTTGTGGAGGTCAGATAGGCAGTCGCTCCATATAAAATACTGGTATTCAGCTGCATCCGGTTAGACTGGAAGCCGACCCCAATATAGTTGGGAAAAGGCTAGGCAGATGATGAGATGATGATAATCTAATACCTTATTAAGAGACAGCCAAAGGTTTTCTCCAAACTCGTTTTAAAGCACAAGCACAATTATTTACGCAAAAAAGGTATACTTACATTGCTCGTAAGATTCCTTTGCGGTTCCCACGGAAGTTGTGGTGTTATTTATTTGTCAGAATCTTTTTCGCTACATAAAAGTATTGAATAAAATTATTTAACACAACAGGATGTTTTAAACCTGTCCCAAAAATAAATAACCAGTAACCGTTTCCCAAACTCAGGAACTTTCAAAGCAACACCAAAAGACATTATCAATACATACATATTACATTGTATTCATTCGTGATGCGGGCTTGTCAGTCATACAACTATTATACGGCCAATAAGCGATTGTATTGAATAGCAGAACCTGATGTTGACATGACGGGGGGCATACGGGCTTGCCCGTCTTATGTCTCATTATACCTTGTTGTGTTTGTCATAGAATAGTGGCGAGTCCAAAACAAATTAATGGTAATCAGGAGGTGTTTAAGCAAATCGTATGAGAAATTTTTAGAAGCAGAGGGTTGTAATGAAAAGTGACGTGTGTTTCATTGGTAAATATGTATATTTATTTACTCATGTTACTCGTATTTTAATGCTGCACTGATTTTTATTGAATAGATTTTCTTCTCTTCTGGGACTACATAAATGGTGAGGTGTATTTAGAGACACAGAAGACAGAAACAAAAAGACTATATGTAAACATCGTCGCAGGTGGCGTTCTTTAGTTTCTGGCGACCCCCATGGGAAGAAATCGTGAGTTCATGTATGTATTTAAGACAGAAACAGCAACTGACATTTGATGGAAGATTAAAGAGGTTCTCAGTCGAGTATGCTTTTATTATCATTTAGTTACACGTGTTTTCTTCTTTGAAAGCAGTGTCAATAGTCACAGTTCACCGAAAACAATAAGGAAATTCCATCTTTATTAAGGTACCTATACTTACACTCTTAATAGCAAGGCTTAACTCTTAATGGTAACCTCTTAATGGGCAAGCGACATCGTGGCAGGCCCAGATGGAGATGGCGGGATGAACTGGACTCCTTCAACAAGAACTGGTCCTGAGCAGCTTTGTACAGAGGGAAGTGGTAAGAGAGTAGAGAGGCCTTTGATTTTGCATACACGTGGCACCATCTATTATCATAATAACGTTATTGTTGTTTTCCTCGGGAACAGCACTTTTTTTCGGGATGAAAGGTACCCTATGTCCGTTTCTGTATTCCTGACAATGTATATGCAAATTTTCAGGATGACCGGTTCAGTGGTTTAGGCGTGAAAAGGTAACAAATAAACAAACTTACTTTCGCATTTATAATATTATTTAGGAAGTCAGGATTATCATTTTATTACCATACAAATACAACCAAAGCTTGATGTTGTTAAAACAAATGAGGTTCTTGTTACTGATTGGTTAGCAGAATTCCGAGAGCCAACACGAAAGTAAAGATAACGTACGGCAGGGTACCGTAGCCAATCAGACATGCCAACCGAACGTCGCCCTGCTGATGGATAGCTTCGCAGCCTGGCTGAATAATGTGGTAACTGTCTTCCAGTGCCTACGAAGTTCAGTGAGCTTTTCTATTGAGACCTTTAGTAATAAACAGCCTTGTTTATGATAGAGGGGAAGGTGTTTCGCATTCATTTCGACGTTAATAAGGTGGATCAAAGGTATTTAAATTATACATTTGTATGTATATATATTATCTCTATGCCAACTATGTTGGGGTTGGCTTCCAGTCTAACCGGATGCAGCTGAATAACAGTATTTTTACCGACTTCACAAAAATAAGGAGGTACTATGTTCGGCTGTTTGTATGTTTTTTTTTTATTTTTATTTTTTCATGGAGTGTTTCTAGGTAATACGATACCCATTGGTAAGCCTGGTTGCCAGACTTTTGGGCTACTGACGACCCGTAACGACTGTCAAAGATCCACAAATGACAGCCGGGACCAACGGCTTAACGTGCTTTTCGAGGCACGGCGGGCTGAAGTATTCCACTCAGAGCACTGATTTGAACCGCACTTGGACGAACAGCACCTTGGTATGTAAAGATGATCTTGTCACCCATCCACGGTAGCTAAACATGATCGATCGACCCGTGCGGCTGTTATTTCTTAGCCACAAGCCCCCTGTTTGTATGTATATTTCTACATCTAAATATTATAAAACAAAGTTGTATTTCTTGTAGAGATAAGAAGATAAATATATTTTATTTTACAAAATATATGGGTACAGTACATGAGACCAACAAGCATGCAAAAGTTTAAAAATTAAAAACTAACTCACTCAACTAATGTAGTGTAAATAATTAATTTCTCCGTCTCAAATCAAATCAAACGTCATTTATTCAAACTAGGCTGAGATTCAGCACTTTATGAACGTCAAAATTACATAAGACAGTCCCCCAAAAGGCCCGACCATCACCACTTCCTATAGTGCTTTAGCTGAAAAGAAGAAGCGGTGCAAAAAACTCCCCAGCAGCACAGCTGTCAGTTAGAAAAACTAGATTCTAAACAGTAGTAAGTAATTAACATTATGAAACACAAAACATTAAATTAAATTATTTGCCATAATGTCAGCTAGCACACGTCAATATACCAACAAATATAACAAAATATGTCTGTACTTATACATTTACAGTATTCAATGGACTCCTACTAATCATCCACACTTGTCACAGTATAAATTGGCCTTAACTAAGGCACGTGATTCACATCAGTCATCCACTGAATACCTAATATAGGCAATTTCAAT
This sequence comes from Hydraecia micacea, assembly GCA_914767645.1. NCBI lineage: Eukaryota > Metazoa > Arthropoda > Insecta > Lepidoptera > Noctuidae > Hydraecia > Hydraecia micacea. The sequence goes on along the minus strand of OU611783.1, from coordinate 10,866,938 downwards.
GAACACTAGCTAGAGGATAATAAAGCTACAATTAAGACTGGTAGATGGATTGGCGATTACCTACAGTAAGCAGGTCTATATTTAATTTATTCTGATCACTTTACCATATTGACGTTTTAATGCTCAAGTGTATTTCACGCCTGTTTGTAGTTAAAGGATAGCCAGAGGTTGATCAAGAAGCAGTGGTGGCCAAGTAGTAACGGCCGCGACTTACGAGGGAGTCGCTAGACGCTAGAGACTGCCTCGTTGGTCTTCAATCCTGATTGCAACAATAAGAGACTTGCCAACAATCTGCTTAGCAATCAAGATTAGATCAAAAGAAACAGCACCCATTCACAAACCATTTAACCTCATTGCCTCCCTTAACTTCATTTTAACAATACCCAAATTCATGGCACCGCAGTGTAAATAAACAGCTGTAAACACGGAAGCGTTAACCTTAATTCAGAGCTAATGACTAGTTCATTAAACGTTAGCCGTGTATTAAACTGTTTAGTCGCTTGGACACCGACCGCGACGTGGGAAAGCAAATAGTGTTCAGTGACGTCATGTGATTGTACAAGGTGTGTTTTGTAATCAAACTATCTTCAGCGGTGACTGTTTTTGATAGGAAACTGAAGATAGTTAACGAAGGCTAAATACATAATTACCGAATCACTGAGCTCTCGCATCACGTCACAACAACTATTAATTTATAATTGGTGATATATTTTAATATTGTAAAAACTGCTGGGCCCCTCCAGGGTTCATAGATCCTCTGTTTGAATTTGAATACTACTTTGTTTAAGCCTGTTCAGGTCCTGTTTTTCTACACCTCATTTCGAATCGATTTTCTAAGCTTTGTACCTATTAGTGTCAATCACTGAGTTAAACTGATCCAAAGCCAATCTCTCTGGTATTCCTGAATAGTTGCCAGAATCTCATCTACAAACAAATTAACACGAAACGCCATATTAATAGCCGACAATCGATCGCAAACCGATCATGTTGGCGGCTAAATAACACTTCATTATTAGACTCGTCTAACTAAACGAGCAATGAAAAGCGAATACGAAGTTCATTTCAGAGAAATGGTTGTTACGATTAAGGGTGATCGTCCACGACACTACTCAAAAGTAACGAGTTACAAACTCAAATCACCAATGAGTACACTAGTATTTCAATGGTTCATTCACGACGCGACTTACTAAAGCCTCCTGCAGACAGGCGCAACGCGATAGTGCGGTGCTAACGCGGTATTAACTAATTTATAATTGGTTGCGTCGTCACATCGTGTAGGGACCGCCATTGAAATAGTTACAAGACGTGCTGTGACATTCTGGCTACTCATTGTTGATGAGAGTTTGAAACACGTTAGGTACTTTTGAGTAGCGTCGTGGATGATGGGCCTAACTGTCCTAAAACATACGGATGCCTATCGACTTTATTGACAGATAAAGCTGAGAGTTAAGGAATAAAATCCGTCAACACTTTGTGTATTAAAAGATTTTAGTGTTAATTGGAGGAATGCATCGGTATTTTGTATCATCATCATCGAAAGGATTAATATAAGCCCGTATCTATTACTTTTGCTGTATACCTTTGTTTTTTATTAACTTTTTAGATGGCGAATTCCCTTAATTGAAAACGTTCGAAATCTCGTCGCAATCTCATCTCAGCGACAATCAATGTCAAAAACTTTCTAAATATGTAAGGAACTTAGAGGTTTTTTGACAGACTGAGACAGAGATCAGACTGCGAACGTTCTTAAAATTACGAGAATTGCCCCTAAGACATCGTACAATCGTGCGGTCCATGGCCCTATATGGGGCCCCGGTGTGGGCGCGTTCACTGCGGCTGCGAGCCGCCCACTATCTGAACGCGCCCCAAAAGGTGGTAGCCGTAAGGCTGATCCGGGGCTACCGCACGATCTCGGGCGAGGCGGCAAGCCTCCTTGCCGGAATGCCGCCATGGGATCTGGAGGCGATGGTCCTCGCGCGCCTGTATGAGTGGCGCGCGGAGGCACTACGCCGGGGGGAAACTCCGCTTCCGCGGCAAATTGCGGCGGAGCGGACAGACCTCCGGTGCGATCTCATGGTGGCATGGAAAGAGCGGCTTTCGCAACCCAGCGCAGGGCACGCCACGATCGTGGCGATAAGACCCCTCTTTGAGGAGTGGCTTGAGAGGCGTCACGGCGTTCTCACCTACCGCCTGACGCAGGTCCTCACCGGACACGGATGTTTCGGGAGGTTCCTGCACATCATCAGGCGGGAGGAGACGCCCGGGTGTCACCATTGCGAGGATCGCCCAGAGGACACGGTGGAGCATACGGTGGAGGTCTGCCCCGCTTGGGCGGAGCACCGCCGTGTCCTCGTAGAGGCGATCGGCAATGGCGGCGACCTCTCGCGTCCGGCCCTGGTTCAAGCCATGGTCCGGGGCGAGAGGGAGTGGGAGGCGGTCACCTCCTTCTGCGAAGCAGTCATGCTAGCGAAGGAGGTGGCGGGACGGCTCAGGGAGAGAGCCGCACGCCTCAGCCGCCGCGGGAGACGCTACGGGCGTCGGGAGCCGCGTGACGACTCCCGGCCACCGTAGGCGCGGGCCTGCGGACGGAGAGTAATGGGTAGCTCTCCGTCCGATCAGGACCAGGCCCGTGCCGGACGGCGCGTATGTGTTCCACGCGCGCCTCAAAGAGATGTCAGCATAAAGGAAGGGGCCCGCCAGGGCCGAAGCCTGCCGGGGTAGCGGGATCGTCCGAAAGGGTTACCGCTGCCCCGGAACATAAAGGGCTAAGGAAGGAACACGGGTGGGTTTTAGTCAGTAAGAGTCTGACACTCCCTTCCGCAAAAAAAAAAGACATCGTACAATGCACGGTAAGACTAAAAACTTTCCAAAACGTAATATCCCAAGTTGTTCTTGTGACTGAAAGGGACTGCTTAAAAGAAAAGAACATGATTACAGACAGAAAATCTTTTGTGCGAACTGAAAAAAGAAAATTTTCCAGGAATCGTTTTCCCAATTCCGACGCGGGCCACCAAAAAGCGGACGAAAATATTCAGAACGTTAAATGAAAATCTGTAGCAGTAAATTTGTCGTCATTTAAACAGATTAAAAGAAAATGTAGCGTGATATTGAATGGCGAATTCATTTGAACCTGAATGCTTCGCTTTATTTATAGTGACTTTGACGATCTGACTTACTGAGGAGTTTTTAAGGTCTGTGCCATGCCCTTTACTCAGTGGCTGTTGCTGGCTCTTTTTTACACATCATTAAATTATAGCGGATCGGCTTGTTTGCCAAGGGTTTGATTTTGAAGACTTGATAAACTCTCGCAGATAACAGTTTGTGTTAGAGGTACCAATACGTGCTTATTATGATTCTGCCAACTTCCAAACCGCTTCCCGTGCCGCACCGTGCGTGCGTGGCGTGCGTACGTGCGTTGGTCCTGCGCCTGGTCTCTCTCCGGTCGTGTTGGATTGCCGTCCCATCGGACTATGAGAGTGAGGGAAGAGGGAGTATACCTGTATCTGCGCGCACACTTATGCACTATAATATATCCCGCGCCGAAGGTTAGTCTCCATTGAGATTGGCCGCCGTGGCCGAAATAAAATATGGTCTGGAGATTTTTTTCATTATGGTTTTGGGTTTGTAAATGCACACAATCTGCTATTGTTGAGACTAAATTTCTCTTTGGTATACCTACCTATTCTGACAAATAATACCTAATACTCGTTCTAAATCCGTTTCACACGATCGTCTACAAATTATCAAAATATTAAGAAACTTGTCCGATAAATAAGTACATCACTAAGAAATCCCATAAACATTTTCATGAATGAACGAGTATATTAACTCACTACATACTTTACAGTGTTTGTCATAACGAACGTCTCTTTCTCGTAAACATTTCAGTACAAATCTGTCGTCGCCTTTTTGTGTTCTCCGTAGTAACGGTTATTAGCTTCATAAGTTTTCGTTGGATCAAATAAATTGTTTGATTCTAGAAAGTATTATATTTTAAGATGCTTGATTTAAAATACCTAATATTATTTTAAAGCCAGTTGAGAAGAAGATTGACTGATGAGATCATATCTTCTGTCTATCTTAACTTGAAAACTAATATTTTGTTAGTTTTCAAATTAAAAATGTTGGCCACGACTTCGGAAAGATCTAGGCAAAGTAGCTTATGTCCTTCTCCAGGTCATGGTCTACCCATGTGCAAAATTTCGTCCAGATTCGTTTAACCGTTTTAGCGTAACAAACAAATCTAAACTAATATTATAAAGAGAAAAGATTTGATTTTTTGTATACAGACATAAAAAAATCGAATATCTTTTTAATATTAGTTTAGATTTTCGTGAGAATTTATTTTTACCTAAAAACACTTTCAGAAGTTTCATTTTAACTGTTAGGTTTTATTTTTGTATTTTTTTTTACTTATATTATGTTATTTTAGTTTCATTCACAACCATTCAAAGAAAGCTGCCAAACAATTGTTACACTTTCACGCACAATGGAGACCAATAACTTTACTCGACATTGAACCATAAAACCGATTCAATAATTGCATAATACCGTACAAAATCCATTATGGCGGGCAGATGCGTCTCACCGTAACAGTATTAGCACGATCGCAGTCAAAATGACGTATTGGAAACGTGTCGTTAACAATAGGAACAGAAACTATTGTCGACGATCCATCCATTGGTAATAAGTATTAGGTCTTAATGCTTTATAGCACAAGTGAATCACGTTCTGCAAATAGTATTGGAATCAAAATATCATGTTCCAGTTGTAGAATGAATGAATGATGAATTAGAGCAAAATATGTACTAAATTTATTTTTCTATTGTTTGCAGATGGCGAATGAAGACTGAAAACAAACAATATGCCACGATTGAAAAGGCCTATGTTTAGCTGAGGGGCTTGTGGCGAAGTAATAACAGCCGCGCAGGTCGATTGATCAGGTTAAGCTACGCTTGCCGCGGTTGGTCCGTGGGTGGTTGACCATCTTTACCTACATACCAAGCCCATCCGTGCCTCGGAAAGCACGTTAAGCTGTTGGTCCCGGCTGTCGTTCGTGGATCTTTGACAGTAGTTAAGGGTCGTCAGAAGACAGGTGTTCAGAAGCCCGAAAGTCTGACAACCAGTCTTACCAAGGGGTCTCGTATTACCCAGTAACTGGGCTGTGGAGGTCAGATAGGCTGTCGCTCCATGTAAAATACTGGTATTCAGCTGCATCCGGTTAGTCTGGAAGCCGACCCCAACATAGTTCGGAAAAGGCTAGGCAGATTAATTTTTTGGTTAGCTGAGGAGTTACCAACTGATTACTGAGTTCAGGATTTTGTTTTAACTGAAGAGAAAAAATCCAAAATAGAAAAAAATCTTATGTCAGACCGGTTTTGCATTGAGTTAAAATGGATAAACAAAACTATGAATATACATTCTATATTTTTATTTGGCTCAGTAGGCGTTTCGGCGGCTGAGTTTCGTCCGATTCGGTCGAAACAGAAATTTCATTATTATTAATATTTTTGAGTGGTGTCTCGGACTATACTTTAGGGATGGCAAGACATTAATAAACGAGTGCATTGAAAACATCACTAAGCCAGTTTATATGCACCTTACAGACATTAAAGGCACAATAGTACAATATGTAACTCTAACTGTTCACTTGCACAGCTATTTTAAGACTTACTGTGCCCACCCTCAATAGCAAACATGTATTTATGTTACGAAAACTCCGATTTATGATTTTCGGTTGCTTCGATACATAACGTTTATAATTTTATGTTTGGATTATGCTTCGGGATCGTAAAATCATTTTACGATTCTATAAATGTGTTCAAGCATCGAGTCTTTTTTTAGGTAAGCGGTTAAATGAAACAATAAGGAATCTAGAGCGAGCTCGTGATCGATGAGAAGTTGGTATTTTGTTTCATAAAGTATTAAGATCGGGTGCCTATTTCAATAAGAGAATTTGCTTTTTAGGGTCCCATACCCAAAGGGGGCCAACGGGACCCTATTACTAAGCCTCCGTCGTCCGTCCATCCGTCCGTCCGTCTGTTTATCAGCGGGCTGTATCTCATAAACCGTACAGGTATACAGTAACTTAATTTAATTTGTATTATTTGTTGTTATAGTGGCAATAGATTTACACATTCTGTGAAACAATTTTAATTGTGCGCCTGTGTTTTAATTTAACATGTAGTATTAATTATTGTACGGTGTACGGAACCCTTCGTGTGCGAGTCCGCCTCGCACTTAGCCGATTTTTTTAGGTCATTGAATCTCACAACTCCCTAATCAAGATAGTTTATCAAAGTCACTTCTGTAATTGTAAATATTTACATTAATTCCGTGCCTAACGTGGAATTTTATGATTATTGAATTAATTTCTTGTATTCTAATCTAACAAGGAAACAAACTTTCGATAACCAAATTACAAAACGATAAAATTTACCTAAAACGTTTATATCGTGATCGTAAATATTTACTCCGATAAGATATACAAAGAATCGCAGCACAAAATCTTGATTCGGTTCTTGTTTTCTTAAGCTGATGGAATTCCAATCACAATTCTAGATACTAGAGCAAGATTTAAACTTATCATTTCCCTTTAAATAATGGGTCAATTATCGCTTGCAACTTATCAGGCTGCACTTATCAAATACTCAAAGTTGTAGGGTAAAATATTTCAAGTTTTGATTATCAACCTTATTTTAATGGCATTCGAGCTTACTTTTACTTGTGGGACTTATAACAAGGTAAAGAATGGCCTGACCAGAGTACATTATCTACTTAGTTTAGTTTCGATCGACACAAAACTTTATAACTCGGGCCATGAGATTTATTGTAATGAAATCGTAAGGATAGCATTTTCCTGTTCGTGAGTTATAGATTGCTGTGCGAATCGTAAATAGTACGGTTTGGTTTAATAAATTCTTTGGGTCCCTTGATCGTAAACCGAACCTGATTTGCGGAGGTTTAATATATTTCCAAACTTGTATTTAATGATAATTCCAAAGTTTTAAGTACGGCTGTAAAATGATGTGACGACATTGAAGGATTGTTCGCAATTTCGATTTGGTAATTTGACCTGTCTTGCCGATGTTATGACATGCCTTGACGTTAAACCTCGTTATGACTTGTGTTGTAATTGATGTTAAACTTTTAATTAAAATCTATGTAACGTTTGAACACCGACTGTCTGTAAACAGGAAACTTATAAATTGAGAGACTATGTAGGCATAAAGTGACACCGGGCCTGGTTTTGTAACACGATTTGTAATCTAAATTTGAAAATTTTGTAAAAGCAAATTATTTTGAAAAGAGTAACCGTGGAGTTTGTTGCCGGCTCTTCTCCATAGGAAACGACCAATTGGCATCGAGCACCTAGCTTCTGACATTTCGCAAATGCCCATGTAGGTTTATTTTATTTTATTAAATAGGAGCAACAAACAGCTACATTATGCAATAGGTATTACAAACAGAAAAATCATAAATTACTTAAGTAATAATGTAACCCACAACGCTGTTCACAGATTACCATGAATAAATAAAACCTTATGTGATTAGTTTACACAATTCGGTAATAGTTTTTGTGTGCAAATGGTAAGAAGCACGAGGTAGAATTAGATTAATATAATGCATATAATGAAGCTAGAGGTCATTATTTGTAACTAAACCCAAACTTAAACAATCCAGCGTAATTCAGTTACAAACTACAAACTCAAACATAATTAAGTTATCAACAATATCGCAACGATAAATTCAGTGGGAGCTACTTTACGAACATCTAATTCATGTGTAACTTTATTCAAACTGTCAGATTGAATCCGAAACTACAGTGCACAAATCACAGCTATATTAGATTCCACAAAATTTATCGCCTCGACGACTGCTAAAGGAGACGGATCGTGTTTCTCAGAGCTCAGTGAAACGCTGTATCGTTCACTTTTCAATCCCGCCACCAAATTTCAAATGTTACTATTTCTGCCAATTTAAATTTGAATCCAGACTTGACAGTGCAATTTGGACCATTAGAGGATGGTGACTTGATGGATTCCAACTGCTAAATTCGTAAATTTGGGAGCTATGTTTTGCAAAACCTGATAGATCTTCTCTGTTTATAGAATTGCTATAAGTTTCGCAGCTGAATTTTGTGGGTTGGAGAATGGAGGGACACTAATTGGGCGGCTAGACTAAATTCGGAAAGACTGAGGCAAATATTCGAAGTTATTTCGGTTGCTGAGATGCAATATTCAGAATTAAACCGTTAAGCTATAGTTTTTTTTTTTTCATTATTAACTCGTATCCATTTTTAAGTAAGTTTTTCGTATTATTTTTACTCTCTATACTTTGGTTTTGCTTCATTTTCATTAGGTAGGTACCTCCATAGAGTACAGCAGATAGTGCCATCCACGAAGATTCGCCCCACTTTTCTTCCTAATCGTTAGTGGTTATCGCTAGTTAATTCCGCTAGTGTTTTAGTTTTTTCGATACACAGTAATTGCCCACTAATAATAATTAGTGTGTATCAACAAAACTAAAACACTAGCGGAATGTTGCACACTCGTGCTATAAGTATTAGGGAAAAGAGTGGGGCGCGTCTTCGTGGATGGCGCTATCTGTACCTCTGATTCAGCTATACTCAGATTTTTAATTTGCTAGACTAAAATGACAGTTGCGATCGACCTTTTTTGTCAACATGACATTGTTTAGTAATTTGTTCGTTAAATCATCGTCGTCGTCATCCACAGCCCGACTACACCCATTGCTGAGCACTACAGGCCTCTCTGTTCATGTGCCAATCCTCATGCTCCTGTGTTAAGTAGATGTGAGAAATTAATCAGACATTTCAAAACAAAAGCGAACATACTATACCATGATAATTATATGTATTTCCTGCAATTTCACAGCCTTAATTTTGGCACAAACGTCAGCATTAATTTGAACTGACAGAGATTTACGACACAAAAACAAGTATATAAAACATGTTTTCGGAAAGCTAATTAATCACCAACTAAAATTAAGTGTCATTCGATACTGAGATAATATGGAGCAACAAATTATTCTCACACCAAAATGGGTCATGATACTATTAATTAACACCTCGATAATTATTTTAGTGAGCGAAGTCGCACCTAATTAGCTTCCGCTCTAAGGAACCCATTCATATGATTATCTCCGAGCGAGTTGATATGCTTCCAAGACATTCGACACTCTCCTCTCAAATCAAAGTATAAAACGAACTGTCATATTTCTTAAAGACACACGAAATATTACTGGAACACCCGCCTTTTCGTCACGTTCCACGGTCATTCTTCACGCTTTGTGACATTTGGAACGTCTCACAAAAACAAAAGCATCACTTCGATGGCGCTGTGTACCAAAAAGTCCGGTAAACTTGGCCACAGTTTAAAAATATTCCACAGAAGGAATGTTAGGTTGTAATATTTACAGTCATGAATCACGTAGGCTGTGGCACACCTTTCTGTGTGTAAAGTTATCTCCAAATTATTCATGTCAGTGGGTAATCGCCGAGTCAGTGATGACAAATTACTGAAAGGAGATTGTCTGAACTATCGTGAGACTTTGGAGAAAGTTAAGTTTATTTTTACAAAAAATCAAACACCGTTTTTATATTTTCTTGAGAGTGTTACTCTCAAGAAAATATAGTAACTGTAGTGCTTAAACGCGGCGCATAATTGCTTTAATGTTTTTTTTTTTTGTTTTGATTCCTTTCACTTAGAAAAACACATCTGTGTTTTAGGTACCTTTATAAAAATCTACTAAAGAAGAATATAAAATCCGAGTGAGGTATATTTAAAAAGGGTGTCCATATTTTAGCGTGTGTGTATCACAAAGACACAAAGGTACTGTGGGAGTTAATTCCAGCGTGCAAGTTTTTCTAAAACAAAGCGGTACTGTGATTATGTATAGTGAAAAATAAAAATAGTCCCTGTGACGTCACTGCTTAGTACGGACACATATTCAGGACTACAATTATACGCGCCTTTGGTAAACCAACACTAGTGTGATTTATTTCTGTCCATTTGTTCTAGCATAGATTTAAAACAGGAATAATAAGCACAGGTAGATACTGAAAAAGCAGGAAATGATGTATGCAATAAACACTAGGTACATTGGTCAGTGGGTCGTCTTAGGGGCGGGTTTCCTAAATCAGTATCCTCTTGGCAATTTAGGGGGTCATAAAATTTTTAACACCCGGAGTCTCCGGGCTACTGTAGGCGTTTATGGACACGAAGCTAATTCCTGCGAAGTTCTAAGAATTAACGGATGTTTTAATATAATTACGGTTTAATTTTCCACATTGACACATTTCTTTATTGTTCCGAGTAAGCGGCTATAAAAGTGCTTTTACGACGTCACACTATAGACCTTGGCAGGATTTATGCTTTGAAAATTTATTGACGGCCCAATTGAATTTATTGTCAAAACTAAAAGTTTTATTGCAAAAATTTACATGCATGTATTTGCGAGACGAGAGTTTTTAACGAGCTCTTTTTATTTATGACTAGGTTAAATTCGGCGATTCATCCGTATTGTTATTGGAAATGTGTCTTTTATTGATTTGTTCATCTTTTAATGGACTTTAACGGATGTCAATTTGGGCACTTTAGTTAAAAACACCTCATTCACCTACTTTATTTGATAGGTGAGCAACCTTTTTTTTTTGGGTGGGAAATCATCTAATGACTCCTCCCGCTCTGGGTGGAGCGGAAGGGAGTGTCAGACTCTTACTGACTAAAACCCACCCGTATTCCTTCCTTAACCTTTTTTAGGTAAACAACCTTAGGTAATAAGTAATACGGGCTGTTGTCCGCAACTCCACGTCAATGCGCGTTTTTTGCGTACGTGAGCAACCTTACGGACTCGATAAGCGATTACGGATATTTGGATTGTACAGACATCTACCAACCCGCACTTGGCCCGCGTGGTAGATTACGGCCCACTCCCTCTCACTAGGAGAAGGCCTGCGTCCCAGCAGTGGGAACATTATGGGCCGATTATGCTACAGACATTTAGCAATTTTTCAAAGTCAAATGATTCTCCTGTCGTATTGATTGTAATTTTAATTTGTTTCGAACATTGTATTTTGGACACATATTTCATAATATATTTTATATATTTCATAGTAGATATCGATCTACTATTAGAAAATATATCTTATTAGCTGCGCTCCGCTGTTTCACCCGCATAAGTGTCGATCCCGTGGGAATATCGGGATAAAAAGTATCCTATGTGTTAATCCTGGTTATAAAATATCTAGGTATATGCTAAATTTCATCCAAATCCGTTCAGCCGTTTGTGCGTGAAGAAGTAACAAACATACAAACACACTCACAAACTTTCGTCTTTATAATATTAGTGTGATATCAAAATTACAGTCGTTATTCCACAAGAAAATCGCTTTTAAATTTTGCTTATTGTATAGGTAGATAAATAAAAGTTTGTGCTCGCGACTGTACTAATGGTTTTGGGGTTTTCATTATCGGCTAAGTAGTTAGTATCGGTAGTAGTAGTAGTTAGATAATCATCATAGTTACTGCCTCGCTAGCCTAGTAGTCGCAAGCGCTACTGCTGAGCATGATGAGATCCTGGGTTCGATTCCCAGGTCGAGCATAGTGTTATTGGGTTTTGCCATTAAGGTTTTCTCAGTAGCAGCCCGGATTCCAGTTGATGGCAATAGGCTCGCCCCCTTTTACATGGGACTTTAACATAACTGACGAAATTTGGGTGTATCTACTATGGGTACACCCCTGTCTAACCCTTCGGGGAAATAAGGCGTGATGTTATGTTACGTCATCATAGTTATTGCAATCTTAAACCAAAGACAATAAGGTTTTTTATACAGTAACACCGGTTGTGTTTATTAGAAAACCTGATTCTAGCCTAGGACCACTCATAAACATTTCACATTCAAGAGCATGTTTTAGAGTTTAAAAATAGCTTGAAAATGTAGCTACGTTAGTACGAACGAAAGAAGCTTATGAGACCTTTATGAGAGTATGCAGTGAAATGACTTCCTTAGTTTACTTTTAAAGCTTGCACACGATAAGTAGGTACCTTGGTGATAACCATCATATTAAAATACATGGGTCCTCGCGGCACTCCTGGATATTAAGATTGCATACTATAGCAGTGTCTATAATCTCAGATAATTTACATTCCATCGCCACTAAGGACTGATTTTTCAATTGACAGATAATTTTTATTCCTCGAATAAAAATTGACGTCTGACAGATTTTGTATGGAAAAACTGTCAAAAATTCAAAATTATTCCTCGGATAAAATTATCTGGCGTTGGAAAAATCTGCCGGAATCTACTTTAGTGAAATGTATTCCGAGTTGATTTTTAAGTGACCATTTATAACAAAATAGTCCTCCTAAGTTTTTGGTTGCAATGGAATTTGAACTTTGATATGTATGACATTCAGTTTGTTGTTCCGTAACTTGAAATTTATCTCAAATTCTTAATTCAAATAAAGACAGACAACATTATTATTTTTTATTTAAAAATCGTGTTCAAATTTAGGTTTTAGGCCGCAGTCTGCTACCCAACCACGGATCTAACCAAATATTCACATTACACGTACATTTTTGGATCTCTGTATTATGTAGGTAAAAAGGTTAGCTATTGTATCCCCCCCTCCCCCTATTACATGGGACTTAAACATAACCAATAAAATTAGGGTATACTATTAGGTACACCTCTGCGTAACCCTTCGAATAATCCGTGGATATCAAGTAACTATAGTCCGCGCGGAACTAGTTGGCCGCTGAGGTGGGGACAGGTGTGAGGTGAGAACAGGGGTGAGGTGGCGGTTCGCAACGCACGTACTGAGTAATGTGTCCCCGCCCCTACGTCCCACCGCTCACATACCTAAGGCGCGGCCAACTAGTTCTGCGCGGACTATACCTACCCAATAATAAAAAAAAAAAAAGTAATTGGGTTGTTAAAGTTTTGATTCCAAGAAATGAGCAGTCGAGTTTACATATTATCAAAAAATGTTTAATTTAGAAGAGATTTTTATAGATTTTTATCTCAAAGATTTCGGACTGATTTTAATGAGATAAGTCAACTACAAGTTTTATAATGTCGTTAACTTTAATAGTGCCCAACATTAAATTTAATTTATAGAAGAAGTGAGTCAAATTTAATTTCAAGAGTTAAGTGATTAGATCATGTTTTGGACAATGTCATTTTAATGTCTTAATCAAGTTTACAGCTTAAAATATATAAATCAATTTAGCTATAAAGTTTTATATTTAATTCGCTTTGATCAAGATAATAGGTTTAGATTACAAGATTAAAATTATTTATTTAATGTAACAGAAAAATGCATGGCTAAAGTAATTACTTAAGTGGATTAAAATCATTAGGGAAAGAATTTTAATAAAACGAGGAAGATTTAAAATAGATTTATACTAATATCTTAATTTATTGTACTTAATATCTATAGAAGAAAATATACAAACTTTAACTATTTATGTTTAGGTTACCTACATATAAGCTATACATATACAGGCTGGCAGGGACATCAGCGTATACATTTTTCGTCAGTTATAAAAAAAAAAAACAGTTATTTCATATAAAAGTGGAATACGTACGCGGTCAAAATGAATGGAACCGCTATTTTTTTTTTAATAACCTACGAAAAAATTCAACTCAGAGCTCAGAATCATGTACTGAAATCCATTGTAACAGGTTGCACGTCTATGTACCTGAATATGAACCTAAACCTAGACGGAATTACACAAACTTTATTTTTGAAGTGAAAAATTCTTTAGGCGCGTTGGGCACTTTTGAGATGGGAAAAACCATTGAATTCGCGCCACTGTTACCGTAACCGACACCGCATCGGATGTGTTCGGCTGTCTTCGGGGTTTACTCGGTTTTAATGCATATCCGATATGTCAGTGAGTGATGGCAAAGTATTCGGTTTGTGTTTTATTTTCACTTCTGTCAGCACTCCCGGAGTGCCACTGTTTTTTTTCTGTATATCTTACCCACAGATAAACCTATAATATAATGAGTAAACGGCACTGTAATTTGAGCACAAAATAAACTACAGATTTATCTAAAAGAGGACACTTCTTTATTTTCTCTTGCAACGTCCTTCCTTCCTTAGTTTTTTTACGGAGCATTTAGGCAAAAACCAATGGTTCCTCGTTACGTGATTTCAAAAGCAAAGGCCTGTAACAGACTATACATTAATTAGCCTACTGGAACTCGACAAAAGAACGTATTAACACAAGCAGTAACAAAGCGTACGAGTTCAGTCGTGTTTGTAAACCCGACGCTGGGCTGCTGAATCCAGCCTCATTGAATTAAGTGGTCAAAGTGGGGCCGCGGACGCCGCGGTCGCACGTGTGTGGAATGCCTTATAACTAGGGTAACCAGTTCCAGCAATGAGATAGAATGCCCCGTTTCTTAGAATTTTAAAGTTCAATGAGTTTTAAACCTGAAAACTGACATTTATGTTCTAAATGTCTTAAATATTAAATTAGCTACGAGAATCACTGAAGTAATTTTGTTCTGCCGAATATTCGATCGATACCTACCTAACCTATAACTCTCTCGGGTTTCCGATAATGTAATTACGTAATCCCAAACATAGGATATCCGCCGCGGTAATGGTTTACCTACCCCAAGAGGTATCGATGCTATGATTCGTTTTAATTATTCCTATTTCAAAATGGGTGTATCTACAGTACTGATACAGATTACAGATAAATGCTTGCACTGACTGGACTGGTTCACTCAAATCTATGTGGTAGTTTTCTCAAAAGGTCATCTACGATATCAATCTAAATGATGATATGATCACATGATCTGACCAAGATTATTTCTGGACTTTAAAAGAGACTGTGTGACCTCTGAGTGTATCCGCAATACACACAACTTTCTTCTCAGAGTAGTCAGATAGGAAACGCCGATATCATCTAGCTTTTTTTATTTAAAATATGACATGTAAAAGTCATTCCGATATTCTGTTCGTGAAATCACTCTTAGTCGACGCGACGGTTGGTTCCACGAATAATTCCATCGCCGATATAACTATTCGCCGAAAACACCGTTCATCGATGGATACAGCATAATTATGTTTCCTAAAAGAAAGGACCGAGAAGGTGAAGTAGGTGCCATTATAACCATTACGTAAGTACCTTTTCCTATCATAACAAACCCTATGCATATTTTGGCCAGAGTGCCCTTTGCTGCTAATAAAATGTAACCATGAATAAAAACGGCATATTAAAGAAATTTACATAATGATGGTCACCCTAGTTATAACGTGTACAGTAAAAAAGTTTGTCTCGATAACCGTCCTGTCCGTGGTCGTTAGCTCGGCGGTTTTGTGAAGAATATGCGATTAGCAGCTCTAGCTTTGTTCAGATTTGTTGGCAGATTTAGTGGTGTGATGTATGAGACTTTTTGGTAGTCGTTTGTTTTAAATATGAGCTGTATCTTAAGGAGTATCGTAGCACGTGGTGTTCTGTAGTTTCTGTCTTTACTCATGGGAAGAAGGCATGAGATTATGATTACGAGTATGTATGTATACATAATTATATGTGTATTTTAATGACGCTGTTGTTCTAATCTGTGGTAAAATCTAGTCATGGAGAATAAGTGGGTTGGAGAAGAAGAACCTCTTTATCTGCCTATGACATTTGCCCAACAGTAAGAGTGAAATCAAGTAGTCAAGGATGACGCCTTCCACCGGGATGAAGCCTGACAATAAGTTAGGTTTTTAAATTATTGGAATCAAGCTGAAACTCGAGGTATTCCACTCAGAGCACTGATTTGTGCAAGTGCCGTTTGGGGACTGAAAACAATAACGATAAATTTTTCCACCGAACCGCACGTTACAAAATTTTGTTTCAGTGCTGTCAGTGGAAGTGCTCAGGTGTTGTTCGTCCAAGCGCGGTTCAAATTAGTGCTCTGAGTGGAATACCTCTGAAACTCGTGTCATTTAAAAGAAAGGGCCGTAGTCATTTCTTTTTTATTTCATGTTTATCACCTAATTCATCGATGAATGATTGACCCTTTTATCAAATAAATGTTATAGTTGACCCGTTATCAAATAAATGTTATAGTACCATATTTTTCTTAAAACACGAAGCTCACCAAGTATGACCTAAAAGTTAAAACCTATAAACATACAACCACACCAATGTTACGTAGGTAGGCATCAAAATGATCCCAAAAATAACAAAACACACCCACAACAAAACTATTTTAATCTACCCAGAACAGTTCTGAACAAGTACACAATTACTCAACGAAAAGCTGCTTAACGTTTTACAAACAGAGCGACAGTTCGCTAGATAGTTCATTTATTCTAGTGGGTATCATCTGTTGAATGAAGCATTATTAAAACGTGTTCGTAGTGAGAACGCAAACAATCCCCGTATTAGTTGTTTTGAAAGGTACTATTTGTTCCAGTTCACTCATTTCCTGAAGTTTATTTGAGATTAAATTTTATAGCAGCGACTGAGGGATTACTTTAGCTAAATTGGATTTTTAATCTTATTTTGAAAAGGTTGGCTTTTGCTCTGAATGAAATCAGAAAGAGTAAATCTTCCGTAGCAGCCCGGAGTCTATATTTGTGCCCGCGTTTTGGCTCCCATTACATGCGTCTTTAACATAATTACAATAGTGAACACATCTAGTTTGCCTCAATCAACTCGCCTATCGCAGCCCACTGCTGGACATAGGCCTATCCCAGGCCAAAACACCTCCGCCTTCCGTGTCCAGTGCGTCCCAGACAGCTTTTTTAGTTTGCCTTCTCCTTTCGAAAAATATTGTGACCTAGTACTTAAGATACATGGAAACTGTTGATGTACCTGTAAATAAATAAAAAAGACGCCTTTTTGTGTGATCCAATTGCTCACGAATGCTCAATTCCCAGAAGATCAACGGGGCAATTCTCGTAATTTTAAGAACGTTCACAGTCTGATATCAGTCTCAATCTGTCAAAAATACCTCTAATTTTCCTAAATTTTTGACAAGTTTTTGACATTGATTGTCGCTGAGATGAAATTGCGACTAGATTTTGAACGTTTTTAATTGCGGGAATTGTGAAGGCCAGTTCCCGTAACTAAAAACGTTCAAAATTTAGGAGGTCACTAGTTACTAATGTGAGGTTTACACAAACTCACATTAGTAACTAGTGACCTCATGGTCACAAGTTGCAATACACCTCTCGTATTTACAGGATCAATATTTCCTCGAATAATTAGTTCACAAGCAGTACCTGCCGGTTAATGACGCAGCGGGGATAAGAGGTGTGAACTCCTAGTAGCACCCTGCAGTATTCTAAGAATTATACGAAAACACTGCAATGAAACACATAGATCCAACTTTCAACGCGTTGGCTCAGAAGTTGATGCTCTTATATGAATAGCATTTTCATTGTGTTTTATCTAGTTAGAAAACATTGCATTATTAATTAGGATTCTGTGTGCTTATTATGAACGCTTTGTTTTATACTTAAATCCTTTGATAAATTAATTTGTAATTTAACTTGTTTCAGTCGTAGTTTCTCCTCGACATTTAATTGTAGTTGATATGGATTGTGGTAAGTAGGTACTTACTCTACTGTATGCTCATTCATTATAGTGCTAGTTTCTGTAATAATAACTTGACATTAAGGTTTATCTAATAACTAGCTGCCCGGCGCGACTTCGTTCGCGTGGTGTCCTACTAATACCCCCTACCCTACTCCTACCAATCCTACCCCTGCCCTTCTCCTACCTTACTCCTACCCCTTCCCTACCCCTTACTCCTACCCTACTCCTACCCTACTCCTAACCTACTCCTACCGTACCCCTACCCTACTCCTACCCTACCCCTTCCCTACTCCTACCGTACCCTTACCCTACTCCTACCCTAACCCTTCCCTACTCCTACTGTACCCCTACCCCTACCCTACTCCTACCGTACCCCTACCCTACTCCTACCCTACCCCTTCCATTAAGGTTAAGGTTTATCTAATAATTATGATGAGTGGGAGGTCTCTCTAACCGGTTTACCAGAATTCGTTAATCAAATTATATTTTATCAAATTATTATTTTTTTACTGTATCCTTTGAACGGGTTATGTTGGATATTAGGTACACATTGCATGTAATAAGGAACGACGTAGCTAGGTATTTTTAAAAAAATCAATCGGTATCAAGAATCATTTGATATTTTTTTCAGTTTATAAGCCTTGCTTTTAAGACCAGACTGAATTTCGGCCATAGCGGCCAGACTCAACGGAAACTAGCCTTCGGCGCGGGAGATATTATAGTGCACCAGTGCGTGCGCAGACAGGTGCAAACTCTCTTCCCTCACTCTCATAGTCCGATGGGACGGTACGCAATCTGACACGACCGGAGAGAGATGACGCGCAGGACCGTGCTTTCCGAGGCACATGCATGACATGATTCATAAAAGATACCCGTGTCATTAAATCTTTAAGCCCCTTGTCAATAATTGCTGTTAGTTTTAGTCGACTATTCACACCAATTAACTGACATTTGACAAGAAATTTACTATCCAGACAGTTGACCAGACTTTCAGACACCGTGAGAGTCTTAAATAAACAGTGTAGGTAACCATACCCGAATTAAACTAGTTTCCAGAAGTTAACTCCAGCGAAATGTGTGAGAAACACAGGAATCACAGAATTAAACACACTACACTAACTTGTTCTACGCCAGTGCTTTTACTTGATGTCTGAACTAAGCTCAGGTGAAACAAGTCTCAAGCTGCAACGAGCTCAATTTCTAGATTACATTCGCTTTGTATACCTACATACACTTAAAGTTTTGAATTGGATGCAGTACTGGACAGAGTTGTAAAGTTCTCTTGTTACGTTTGTAGTCACGGGCGATAATTGTTGCAAAACATGTTAAGAACATTATTAGGCTACACTGTGGACAGACAGGTACTAGCCAAGTAGATTAGCTAGCCGTATTACTTAGGTATATATAAACTATAATACACACATCAAAAGTGTCTAGGGATCAAGCATTTTTATGCGGATTTCTTGAGATTGAGATGTGGCTTTGTAATAAATTTATGATTTTATAAATTTATATGGATCCTTTTTGGTGCATTTCATAATTTGAATCAGGAACTGTGAATCAAATTCGAGTAAAAGATGAAAATCAGCTGTCAATATTTTCCCTATAAAAACATACAACGCATTGAAGACATTATTAGTGCTACTGTTTCCCTACTACTGATTAAAACCAACGTTATTATGGAGCGGCGACGTCATTTAAGCAGGGAAGAAATGCTCAGAGCCGTGGGAATGATAGAAGCTGGTTCCCGGCAACGTACTGTGGCTTTAGCTCTGAATACAAGTCAGAGTGTTATCAGTCGACTTTGGACACGTTACCGAAGCACTGGTACCGTGGCTGAGCGCCATGGAGGACGGTATCGCTGCACCACACGGAGACAAGACCGATACATTCAAATCTTAACTCGAAGAGCTCCAACAATAACCGCCATGATGTTAGCCGTGAGGCTTCATCACTCTTCAGGGAACTTAATTAGCGACCAAACAGTCAGAAACCGCTTGCATGAAGTGAACCTTCATTCCCGAAGACCGCTACGGGTACCACCTATAGCAATGCACAATCGTAGGATTCGATATCAATGGGCTCTTGAACACAGAAATTGGGCAGAAGAACAATGGCGTTTCGTGTGCTTTTCTGATGAGTCTCGTTTTGGTATGAGACCGGATACAAGACGTATACGACACTGGAGAACCCCTGGACGCCAACAGCGATTAAAATCCTGCCAGGAAGTCCATCCTTATAGTGGTGGAACCATCATGGTATGGGCGGGTATTTGGATCGGCGGAAGAACTGAGTTGATTTGGATCAGAGGCAACCTCAACGCTCAAATTTATGCTGAGACGATTGTATTAGACGTCATCGTTCCTCTACAAGTGCAAATCGGTCCCTTATTTCAGTTAATGCATGATAATGCACGACCGCACACCGCAAGAGTTGTAAGACAGACTCTCGCCGCAGCTAACATCAATGTCCTGCCCTGGCCTGCTCAGTCGCCAGACTTGAACCCGATTGAGCATGCATGGGATATGCTACAGAGAAGAGCTCTGCCGAATATGGAGGGTATCCAGTCGCAAGAAGATTTTTTTTTGTTGTTGCAACGAACATGGGCTGCCATTCCACAGCGTGATTTGGATGAACTCATTTTGAGTATGCCAAACCGATGTTCTTGTGTTGTTAGTGTTCGCGGTAGAAACACGGATTATTAATTGTTTAAGTTACCCAATAAAATTTTAAAGAAAACTGTTATTTCAGTCTTTTTTTCGAACTTTTGTGTTAGTGGTTCAAATGTCAAAAATCCCTTTATTAGGAAAATGGCAAATTTCTTTATTAATGCAAAGGTGACTTGGTTTATCGTTACTGTGACAAACGAAAACACTTTATTTGATGAATCCTTAAAGAAAATTTTAATTAATATCAATCAGGAGAAAAGTTATTGCAAAAATATATGTTGATCCCTAGACACTTTTGATGTGTGTATTATTGGTGAAATCGAGAGCCGTGCTGGCCCAGTGGGAGAGCAGTGGTGGCCCAGTGGTAACGGCCGCGACTTACGAGTCGTAGGTTCGAACCTAGACAGGTGCTTTACTTTGTGTAAATTATTTCATCATCAGTGCTCACAAAACGGTGAAGGAAAACATCGTGAGGAAACCGGCATGTCCTAGAACTAAAAATTCGAAGATATGCGACATCTAACAACCCGCACCGGGTCCGCGTGGTGGATTACGGCCCACTCCCTCACACAGCGAGTAGGCTTGTGTCCCAGAAGTGGGAACATTATAGGCTGATTATGCTTATGCTTGGCGGAATCATGGACTACTCGTAAAAAGCACCAGCCACCAGCCGAGGAAAACTGCATGATCGACTTTCAAAAGTACCTAAGTCTTAAGTCAATTTTAGGCACCCTTTATCCACGATTTGGAAACATTATTACGTCGAAAACTCGAAATTCGAGAGCACATAAGCCTATTACTCCGAGAATTGCTAATGCACGAATTTGGTTTACACTAGACAGAAATCGGTCAGCAAGATCGAATATAGAATTTTGATAAAAGTGCTCTTTTATTTATATTTTCCATACGACAAACGCGAAATCTGATTTTTACGTTTAGGTTGTTGCAAAATAAACAATACCTTTTTTGTATATTTTGCATAGGCTCAGAAGTTGATGCTCTTATATGAATAGCATTTTCATTGTGTTTTATCTAGTTAAAAACATTGCATTATTAATTAGGATTCTGTGTGCTTATTATGAACGCTTTGTATATACTTAAATCCTTTGATAAATTAATTTGTAATTTAACTTGTTTCAGTCGTAGTTTCTCCTCGACATTTAATTGTAGTTGATATGGATTGTGGTAAGTAGGTACTTACTCTACTGTATGCTCATTCATTATAGTGCTAGTTTCTGTAATAATAGCTTGACAAAAGGCAGTACTACTACATAGCAAAAAAAACTGACTTAGGTATACATTATCTTTTAACTAAGTAAAGTAGATTTAAACTCGATTCAACTAAAGTGCATCCTTTAATTTCGAAAAGTAAGGCTTTAGAAAGATACCGGCTCTATGTTTCTCGATTTCCTGCTTTGCAAAGCGGAGATTCTCTTGCTTGGTCGGCAAAACATCTTGAACTGAAATGTGGTTTTGCTCCGTTCCTGAGTAAGACAGTGCTGTCTTATTCAGTAGGCCTAGCACGAAAGCACAGTAAACGTAAAATAAATTCGAACTATTTTAAGATTGAAAATATTCGTTTCGTACATAATATTTACTAAGTTTTAAGACTTTATTCAAATCACGGCTGGTACAATTGTGTTTGTTGAAAAAATTTGAACCAAAATGATAGAAAAAAGTATAGTTTCATTTTCGTGCTAGGGCCGCAAGGTACTGCCAAGTTATGCCGAGCTTACAAAAATTACAGAAGTAAGATTTGTTTTGTTATGTATCAAAGATTTTTTTTTTTCTAGTACAAAATAATAAATTACTGGATTCGTTTGTTCATTAGGTATTTCGTAGCGACGTCTGTCATAGGCGACCTAATTAGCTCAACTGTCACTAACACGGATATGTCACTAATGAGACACAATTACTTTTTCTATTGTTACCGACAATTAGGAGACTTCGCGACTTCGGAGCGGCTATCTACATTCTCAAGTATCATCTTGGTACAAGTTACTAACATTTGAGTTGACATTATGCAGTAAAATTACGTAAAGACGCCAGCACATCAAGCTACCCGAAACTGTAAATTTTTCCCAATTAACTTTGAACCTTATGCTTTAGCGATAAAGTTGAAAATCTATTAAAGAATTTTGACAGATTGTAGTACCTAGCTTGATGTGCTGGCGTCTGTACCTACATCTTAGTAAGTTTTTGTAGTTATAGTTACACAACACTTTATCTTCTTCTTTCGAATTCAAATTACTGATGACTGAAAGAGAGAAATCGGTGTGTACCTAATTATTTATCTGATATAATACGTTTATTCGTAAAGGGGTTAATGTTTTAGGAATTATAGTATTTTTTTGTTGCAGTCCCGTACTAATAGTATAAAATAATTTTATTTGTGTCTACACCCTTTGTTTCTTTTTATTATCATGCACACTTGCTTTTCCAAATTCTCTTGAGACAGGTAAAATGGTCGACATCGGTTTGCTTGTCATGTACACATAAGTAGGTCAAAAGTCTCATGAATAATAAAAATCTAACTACACACATCAAAACAGAACACAACATCGGAAACATTTAATTGTCACGACACAACAATTTACAGGTGTTGTCCTAATGCCGATACCGTGGGACAGTACAAGCCCGGAGTGGTAATCAATCAAGCGCTGTCCCAACTTGGAATACAATTATGAACTTGGCCCGTGTCACTGCAGTAGTGTTGGGCCGATGTGATTAATTAGTGTTCTGTATAAAATTATGGATGTGTGTTCTGGTAGCCTGGTAGGCTGTGTTGGTTTTCGTATGATTTGTTAGTGGGAGAATTGGATAAAAATTGTGGTAAGGTGATTTGTGCGGAATTTAGAACGGAATATACCTAGTTTCGTTTTAAAAGCGCTTGTTTGGTGCGAGTTTTTCATACATTAAACAATAAATAATACTTGTTTTAAAAGTAGGTCAAGATGACGTTTTTCTGATTTACATAAAAACTACACTTATTTAAACTAGATCATATTTGTAGCAAAATAATAAGGCTAAAATACGATCGGACTGAGTCTGTGGAACAAGCAAAAATATTACTTCATTCTTTTCTTTTGCGTCATGAAAAAGTGACAGACCTATTCATAGTTCGATCCTGTTTTTATTTCCGAAGAAAAAATGAGCATTCATGTTCTTTGTTTACTAGTTTCTACTCGCGACTTCATCCGTTTAAAATTTCTTGTTCCCACGACCCACCCCGTCGCATCGCATCGCCTGCCCGCGCCGCTATTAGGTACTTCGTTTTCACTTAGCGTTCTTTTTTACTTTTTTTTCTTTTTGCTCGGCTCCAAGGGTCCTAGCGTGGTGTTAAATAGCCTAAAGCCTTCCTCAAGAATTGGGCTATCAAATACAAAATAATTTTTCAAATCCGACCGATGGTTCCAGAGATTAGCCCGTTCAAACAAACAAACTCTTCAGTTTCTTTATTTGTATAGATTAATTTAATACATGTCACATAGGCACTAGATAACTAGTTTACGCATCGAGCGTAAAGCTACATAGGGACATTATTTTCTGGATAACAGATTTATATTAACCGATTTTGACCGAGTCTATAACTCTGCGTTTCTGTCCATACAAAATCCTGGGGATTAAACGATGGGTTTAAAACAATGCTCACTGCAACTACGCTGACAAAACAATAAAAGCAAAAACTCTATTTATTTTCTGGAAACAACGATATTTTTTTATTAAAATTCTGTGACGTAATAGTTGTTCACAAAATGTTCTAATCTAATTTCAGCCCAATTTTCCACGAACACAGAACGATATCTAAAGCTTCAATACCATTGGGCCTGATAGCTTTATAAATATCTGTGCACACGTATATACTACTCCTCAATTCTTACAATAATACTTCGCTTCCTTTTTATAAGTCAATTGGGAGAGAAAGCTTTTATCTGATATTTTGTGCGATACAAATCCGTGTAGACCTACCTTAACTGCCGAAACGGCACCTCAATAACGAGGATTGGGAGCAAACTCTGGTTTACAACACTAACTTGATATTGGCTAGTCCAATATACACGGCGTAGGATTATACATTGCGGGGGAGGGAACACACGATAGTGCATGGAGTTAGCTAGGGCACTGGATGTGACACGGATGGATTTTTTAATTTTACATTACTAACGACGGCATTGGTTACAAATGTCCTTCGGAGACCGTACATATTCATAAATCAATGCTTTGAAGTCTATAAGTATGATTCCATAGTAATTGATATAATTTCAGAAAATGATTCTATTTTATTACCACATAATAATACTAATATTATACTACTATTATTAATACTTTAATACTAAATAATATATTATAAATGCGAAAGTGTGTCTGTCTGTCTGTCTGTTACCTCTTCACGCTAAAACCGCTGAACCAATTTAGATGAAATTTGGTATGGAGATAGTTTGAGTCCCGGGAAAGGACATTGGTTAGTTTTTATCCCGATATTTCCACGGAATCGAAACTTATGCGGGTGAAACCGCGGGGCGCTGCTAGTATTGATACTTATAATTTCAGAAAAGGATTCTATTTTATTACCACATAATAAACGACAGAATAATTCTCTAAAAGAGTTTCCTAAGGCTTATCAAAGGAGATCAAAAAATTTTATATGGAACCTGTCAGATCCATCTGTCCCGCCGCCGCCGTTTTGTTTTGTTTTTCAAAATGGTGGCCACGCATGAAGCCTATATAAATCGATAGCTGACATCAATGCAAACTGAAAACATACTAGGGCTAAACCCCGTAAAGCGTCATGTTTCCCAGATATTAACGTTCAAAAGTAAGTTGATCACGAGACATCCATATTTTTTGAAACGCCAGCACATCAAGCTACCCGAAACTGTCAAATTTACCCAATCAACTTCGTACCTTATGCTTTAGCGATAAAGTTGAAAATCTATTACCTAAAGAAATTTGACAGATTGTAGCAACTTTATGTGCTGGCGTCTGTACATCGACGCGCAAACTGTAACCATGAATTCAGCACATGATTCTAGACCCTTCTTATCGTATAAATACTTAGTTGGTTATCAAAAAAAAATCTGAGGTTTCATGGAAAACTGCAATATCTTCGCGGTCAAAATGTATGGAACAGCATTTTTTTTTTAATAACCTATGTACAATATAAACCCACGTGGTTCAGATCACATGTACCGAATCCATGGTAACAGGCTGCGTCGATGTCCTTGCCAACCCGTATATAATTAAATAGTTACAACATCGCGGAAAGTATTAAAAGTCCCGCTTGATGCGTACTGCATATCATTGCTTTACCACTAAATCAATAACCTAGCAGTCATCGTCAATCATTGCCCATCACTACAAAACATGGGCTTCCTCCAAGACCTCAACAACGAAAGGTCGCAAACGTTCGACATGAAAACGACCAGGTTTATTATTACTAGTAATTGCATTCTATATTATTATGATTTGTGACCTAATTCCGTCCGCTGACTTGTTTCACATTAATGTAATGCCTGAGGCTTCCAAGTACAATTGTGTGTATTATTTTAAGCGTTAATATACGGACATTTATCAAGATTGGTTGTTGTGCTACGACCCTGTTATTTGTACTATAATTACTTTAACTAATTTATGATTGGTATTATTTAGAACTAGCGCGGTTTCATCCGAATAAGTTACGATCCCGTAGGTATATCGGGATAAAAACTATCCTATGCCCTTTCCCGAGACACAAACTATCTCTATACCAAATTTCATTTAAATCGGTTCAGCGGTTTAAGCGTGAAGAGGTAACAGACAGACAGACACACTTTCGCATTTATAATATTAGTATGGATTATTTTGATTATTATTAGTGCTGGATTAATTAGCATACTCTGTCTATAGCTAAAGTTAAAAATGACACCTGCCTGATAAACATTAACCGCCTTACTAATAAACGTATTATATCCGATCATGAATAGTTACACACCGATTTCTCTCTTTCAGTCGTCAGTAATTTGAATTTCGAAAGAAGAAGACAAAGCGTTGTGTATACAGACGCTATACAAAGTTTATTAGTAAGGGGGTAAAATTAAAATAATTTTACTCTCTTGTTTTATTCATTCTCAGTAAAGAGAATCCCAAAACTAGTATCAACTAATTATACCTAAGTAACCTAACACTGCTTGTCTCATGTACATTGTACATAATGGGTTTAAACCTAATTGTAAACAAATATTAATTGGTAACCCCTGCAGACATTGTCTAGCCGTCTGCATGTATACAATACTCGTGTGTTGTGTACCTCTGCCACAGGGGCGCAGTAAACCTAGACGTTGAGAAAATAAAATTGAAACAATAAAAGTAAAATCACTCGTAAACCTGAGTTTATTTCTGACGGGACTTGAAAATTATTTATTTACAATTTAAAGCCAATTACTAAGGCCCTTTTGTAAGAAAATTCACTAAATAAAAAAAGTAGCTCTAATGAAAATATAAATTGTTCTCATCCGATTACGTTGAGGCTAACATAATCCCTTTAAAATATAAATCAACGTTCAATCATCCAGTGCAGATCAAAGCGTGCTATTTTTGGCTAGCACCAGCCTAAATGAAATCAGATGGCTCGATGGTCATACATTACCACTTTGTGATCAAAGCCTAATCCAAATAAATTATTTAAAAAAATCTATTAGCATGGCATTCATCTAGAATTCTAGAAAGCATCCAACCTTACATTTCTCAACAATCGGGTTAAAATCCTCTGCAAACAACAGCCACCCTTTCTCTTTCCTTGTCATTTCCAATTACTCAAAAATCTTTGTAGGTACAGACGCCAGCACATCAACCTACTACAATCTGTCAGATTTCTGTAATAGATTTTCAACTTTATCGCTAAAACATAAGGTTCAATGTTGATTGGGAAAATTTGACAGTTAGGTGTAGGTTGATGTGCTGGCGTCTGTACATGTATGCTTCTATGACGCGAGCAATGCTGAATCGACAGTATCGCGCCCGCCAGAAACAATATTTTAGTGGTTTAAAAGTATAAAGAGAAACTGTGTACTCTGTACACAGAACTATGCTCGAACAGAGAAGGCAACTCGGCAGTATTGTTGGGGTTTCATTGGGTAATGGTTACAAGCACGCTATTTTATCGCCGCCATTTTAGGTGTGCTGAGGTCACTAGGACTTTTGTTAAGAGAAAAGCTACAAAAATACTTTCTGTTTGGATTAAATTTTCAGGCTAGATTCGTCTTAAGGAAAATTATGGTTCGTTTCAGTTCTTATCTGTTTATTATTAAAGTTAATCTTGATAGAGGTTAGTAACAATAGAGGTGGACATAAGGTTTTGCTGCAACAATGTTAGTCTGCGATAACTTTTGCTTCCCGTATAATAAAGCGATTAAGTGGAGAGAGAGAGAGAGAGAGAAATTAGATAAGTGAAGCGACAGCAGTAGCATAACATAGCTTATAATTACCACCTTACTAATAAACTTTGTATAGCGTCTGTATAGTTATACAGTGATTTGTCTTCTTCTTTCATACGTTAAATTACTGACGACTGAAAGAGAGAAATCGGTGTCTAACTATTCATCTGATATAATGGGTTTATTAATAAGGGGTTAGCCTATAACGTTCCTACTGCTCGGACACAGGACTCCTCTTTTTGAGAGGGAGTGCGACAGCGGTGTTAGTATTCAATTAACAAGTGACTCTAGGGAGAAAAAACTAGCTTAGACTAACTAGATTAGAGAAGGATAGAAAGGGCAGAACTTACCTTTTAAATAGCAGTTCTAATGCTAGGTATGTTCATAAAAAATGCAATACCCATTTAACCACAAGAGCATTACAACGTATTAGACTGAAATACGAGCCCCGATCACTGGAGTGTTCCTTTGATAGCTCGAAAATACCTAGTGACAGGTTTGTTACCTCTTCATATACGGGTAATTGTTTAACAAGAGAGTATCTAATTAGCCGGCTATTGTCTTGTTCATACAACAAATTAAAGGGTCAAGTAGATCATTCCCCACAGTTGCTCCGACATCTTATGCGGGTACATCAATTAAATTTCACTTTAAACGTGGAACTTCTATAAGTTCATAGAACTTAGTTCAACGTGTATATCTAACTTGGAGTACTCGTTGTAACCAAGCTTAATAAAAGTACAATGCAAGTTTAACCCCGCCAATCTTAAGAGGAATTGCATGAGGTGAATTCAGGTCGATTGGGAACACGGGAACTTACCAAGTGTCTTATCCAGACTTGGAAGTTTGGAAATACACTCATCATCTGCCTAGCCTTTTCCCAACTATGTTGGGGTCGGCTTCCAGTCTAACCGGATGAAGTTTGGAAATACACTATGTTAGGTAAATCTATTCAGAATGGCTGATAACATCATCATCATAATCAGCCTATAATGTTCTCACTGCTGGGACACGTGCCCCCTCTCTTCGAAAGGGAGTGGGCTGTAATCTACCACGCGGGCCCAGTTCAGGTTGGTAGATGTTACATATCTTCGAGTTTTTGGTTCTAGGACATACCAGTTTCCTCACGATGTTTTCTTACACCGCATTGTGAGCAATGGTGATGAAATTATTTACACAAAGTAAATCGCCTGCCTGAGTTCGAACCCACAACCTGCAACTCGTAAGTCTGGGCCGTTACCACTGGGCCACCACTTCTCACAGTCAAGCTGATCTGCCTAATTATAATGATTTTTATGCTCTGCCTAAATATTGAAGTAAAAAAAATAAAACGTTAGATTCTCTAAACTGATTCATTAAAATTTCTTGATGTTTGTACTTAATTCAGAGCTTTGAGTATTTTTAACTCTAAACGGTAAAAACGTTCTTTAATTGGGACTGGCACGTTTAATTATGTGCATAAACAATTAGGTATTTAAAAGTGATTAATTCAACTTTTACTGGATTACTTTTAAAGGAAACTATTACCTTCAAGTTGTCATAATAGGTTTTTTTTATTTCTCCTCTAAAAGTAAACCAATTAACAATTAATATCTTTGATTAAATTTCAATGCATACAATTTATTCAGTGTCCAATTTGAACTCAAAATATTGAATTTAAACTTTACTCCAAGATTATAAAGTCTGGAGTTGACTGGCAATTTATAACTGATCCCATAATCGTATATTCATTACACTTAAAAACCTTCGGGCGTTTTCTAATGAAGCATCACTGAGGAATGTTAACAGCTACTAATATGGTAAACAACTAATTTACGAAGACCTCCGCTGTCCTTCGTCATTCTTCTAAAGTTGTTCTACCGAGACGAACGGTGATGAATCTCGGGGGTTCATTTTAAACTGGCAATGTTCGATGGGATATCAGTATTTCACTTTGAGATGAAAACAATCGGTAAATATTAAAAGACCGAGTGAATTTTTTACGCCCCCAATGCTCTGATTTATTTTAAGGCCGTTATGAATCGATGCATTGGCGTTATTTAATAACATGTATCGATTCTGAATGGATCGGTTATG
Organism: Hydraecia micacea; assembly: GCA_914767645.1. Lineage (NCBI taxonomy): Eukaryota > Metazoa > Arthropoda > Insecta > Lepidoptera > Noctuidae > Hydraecia > Hydraecia micacea. The sequence goes on along the minus strand of OU611783.1, from coordinate 10,837,204 downwards.
AATTTTTCATGTATGTTGATTCGTTATTGTCTTTTGCCGATAAAAATGCAATTGTGATTTTTAATTAATACGGGTATTTATTCAAATTTTGGTAATGGTAAATTGTTCTTAATAACGAGACGTTGTTTTTAATGAATTTAGTGGCGTTCCTATAGAGAGGTCAAGACATATTTTAGGTTGCCTAGAAAGAAAGAAAAAAAGAAAAATATGTTTATTTCTAACAGAAACACGTGCATACAAAAAGATAATTAATTCTAATAATAAGGAAAAATAAAAATATATCTATAATCACGAGCACAAAATAGAAATAGTCGACGGCTGCACGTCATGACTGTGAGGCTTCCGCTCAGCATGATGCTGTGCTATACGGGACCCTCAGCACAGCGCTGATTTTCAGTGGTTACCCGAATTACCCTAGAGAAATATAGATTAATTGTAAGCCTTAGGAAAATCTACCTAATATTGTAATGTTTTTTAAGTATGTACTAACACCTAAACTATTAACATAGCAATTAGAATAAACTGGAGTTAATTCCAAAGTAAGTACATATTTTATTTAATACTAGTGTCCCGCCCCAGCTTCGCACGGGTGCAATTTTTTCCGAAATTTCTTTCATACCAACCTTGTCCTGGCAATAACGAACACAACAAAAAAATAATTATCCAATTTGGTGCAGTCGTTCGGATGTTATCCGCGTACATACATGTCGGCGATTCATTTTTATTTATATAGATTTAAGTAGTGTTAAAATTAAATAAAAGTTTCGCCACCCTTTCGAAGGCTACGACCCCATACGGTGCTAACAAGTGCATTGGTACCGATACCAATCACGCATATCATTATTATAGATACCATGCGTGACACCCCTAGTAGTTTTATTTTTAGAGTTGTGATTACATATCTGTCAAAGCACTATATGTAATATAATCTAATAGTTCTACCCCCTGGGTATTTATTATAATTATGTTGTCCCCAAAGTGAGGCTGATAATAATGCATGCGTCAGAACTCTCATAGCTACTTAAAAAAAAAATATATATAGTTAAGCTATTATCCTCCTTACCTATGAAATTGCCGATTTTTGATACTGGCTATTGTGATGATCGATATCTTTCATTCTATTTAGAATTCCAAATTCAAATTAATTTTATAACACTACATTTTGTTTTTCAAAATCAGTTGTTCATTAATATCGCTGTTTCTGTAACCATGGAAAAATCAAAATGGCGAACTATTTTCGAATACGAGTCCCGTCGTGGCACCAACAACGCAGCGCAGACAGCACGCAATATTAACGACGTGTATGGATTGCTGCATGTGAACGCTGAACGCACGGTCCGTTTTTCGCTTCCGTTCTGGAAATTTTGATCTCAACAATGAGCCCCGTGGCCGACTGGAGACGAAAGTCGACAACGATGAATTGAAAGCCATAGTGAAAGCAGATTCATCTCAAACCACTTTGGAACTTGCAGCAGCCTTCAACGTAAGTGATAAATCGATAGTGATTCATTTACATCAAATTGGAAAGATAAAAAAGCTCGGAAAGTGGGTACCATGTGAACTCATTGAACAACAACAACAAAATCGCGCCGAAGTACTGCACAACGCACAGTCTCAATACTACAGGAGTAACGACTGAAACTGAACTGTCTGTCACCAACCATCTCACCAGACCTTGCTCCAACTACTGGACCTAATATCACAAAAACATACACACACGTACATAACCTCGCGCTTTCTTCCCATGGGAGTAGGTAGAAAATACATAACGCCACCTGCTACGATCCTTACATACTCGATATGTAAATCTTCTGCAAACTTGCGACATAACTGTTCCCATTTTTCCCCATTTGAAATCATCTGAAAAGAAACGCAAAGTCTGAAGTAAGGTCCCAGTTTAATAGAGTAACAGTGAACTACGATGGTTTTCTCGATATACAGGGTGGCCCAAAAGTCGTGGATCAAACGAAACAGGGCGCTAGTTAGGGTTATTTGTAGTAAAAAAAAAATTGTGCGAGAGCCCTAACTTGATCTTCTTAAAAGTTATGACAATTTGAGTGTTTACAGTAAGGTTCTAATGTTAGAAATAATTTTTTTGAGCCTTAAAAGATATTGAAAAAAGTGCCAATACTGATAAATCATGGTACCCACTGTCATAAAAGCACTGTTGTAGTGATGATACTTTTTTTAAAAAAAAATTTTGTTAAAAAAAAAAAAACTATTTGTTTTATTTTTTTATTTTTTTTACTGTAAATAACCTCAACTATCGCCCTGTTTCGTTTGATCCACGACTTTTGGGCCACCCTGTATGTACCGAACAATAGCCTAAATCAATTAGTTACTTACCTGTCATCGGGCCCATTTTATCTGAGCTGCCGCATGCCGGCTCAATAATATAACGTCCAATTGCACTATCCAACATCGGGACCGATAGTTAATCGATTGTGTTGTGTTGGGCCTTAAAAACAACGAGAATTGGATAAGTGATTTCGAAATTTTACTAAATAGTTAGAAACAGTTGCAAGAACCAGAAAATTAAATAATCACGCTACAGAAACCCTGAAGTCACAAGTTTTTTACTCTTATAGTAAATTGGTGTTATATATTTATTTCGTCATCACCAGCCTACAGCAGTCCACTGCTGGACATAGGCCTCTCCAGTTGCACGCCATTTAGCTGGATTCTCGGCAACTCCCATCCAGCTGCTACCAGCCACCCTGCCGTCTACCCCAACGGTAATCGATTCTACGGCTAATATGGCCGGCCCATTGCCACTTCAGATTGTTTATTTTGTGAGCTATGTCGAGAACTTTGGTTCTCTGCCGAATCACCTTAATCCGGATTTTATCCCTCAAAGAGATTCCAAGCATAGCTCCTTCCAAGCATAGACCTTAAATTTATGGACCAGTCGTACCGTGAGTGTCCACGTTTCGGCTAAGTAAGTCATAACAGGCAGGACCCACTGATTGAAGACATTAGTCTTTAGGCTCTGCAGAATACATGACGAGAAGACTCGACGAAGCTTCCCAAACGCTACCTAGCCCAGCTGAATTCTTCTGTTAGTCTCTTGATATGTATGTTTTTATTTAAACCAATGCAAAATGTGTGAGGTGACCTCAAACATAATCTAACGCAAACTTCTACATTTCAAAGTTTATGCTTTCGCATGATGCAGAGTCAGTAAGTTTTGTTACGCTAGAGTATGTGATGTCTTCAACCGACTTGCTCTTTGTAAATATTCACAGACTGAGTTGACCTGCGTTCTCTGAGTTAAACTGAAACTATCTAGCAGTCAAGTTGCACGATGAAACTTACATTCAGACAATTCAAGGATCCCTAGGCGTACACACAAATTCAGTCAACAGTAGGAGGATATTACATAATCCAAGCTTTGTTCTTAAGAGGACTACATGACCTAAAGCGCGGTCACTGTCGGACTGCATAGAAAAGAAAGAGAAGCGCGATGACACAACGCTGGAAATTTATTGAAAAATATGAAACAGTTATCTATTTACAAAAACTCTATTTTTTGGACTAACAAATTAAAACACTAGAGTTTTAGTATGATGCTTGTAGAATAATCTGACAAAAAATCATAATGATTGTATATACGAGTATATAAGTATGGCTTTTATTGTATAAAGAAAGTTTTTAGAGGTATCTTCATGATTTTTTTCTATCGTACCAAATAAGTTGTATTATGTTTTCAACACACTATCTACATAGCATATATCCTGAAGAATATCATATATTTTTTTGATTTTGTTTACTGTTGTCGATTATATACTTTTATTGTTTCTAAAACTTGCGTTTTTTGCGTTTAGGTCCTGTAAGCCCCTTAAATAGACTAAGACAAGACAAGCGACATCATTATTCATTCAGAAAAAGACCAGCAGAAGAGTAGCAGGCGGCGTTCTGTAGTCCCTGCCTATCCCCATGGGACTAAGGCGGAGAAGGTGAGCATACGTTATGTTGAAAAGACCTATCGCTGTCTGTCTATCACAGGTTTGTATCTTTTTAACCAGAATAGGTAGCCAGTTGAAATATTCACAGAATGGTGTTGACGTAGCAAACTTTAGTAGTTTTGGTGGTACGAAACCTACAGTGCGCTTAAGTTTGAACATCACAGGCGTCGCTGGTTTCATAGCCAAACTCGGGAACAAACGTCGTATTCACGCAGAGGGACGTTATCACGTCCCGTGTCCCAGCGGGCAGGAGGGCCGGTTGTGAGGGTAGACAGGTTCAACTAATGATGCTGGCTTGCACACATTTTTTGTTATGTTTTCTTTATGTTGGCAATGTTGGTATGTTAGGTATTGGTAAAATAAAAAGCCTTTCTTTGCAGTAATGTATTTTCATACAGTTTTAATTAAGATAATCTCTTATCTGACAACATTGTGACGGAGCCACCTTAGCAGTATATGGTAGGTAGTTCAACAGTTACAATAAAACTCATAACTGGCACTGATGCGCGCAGAATCCGTTGTTTTAAAGAAGAAAAAAGTAAATAAGTACAGTACTTACGTAATTATAGAATACACCGCAGACGGCATTGCGGTAATAGGTTATACTTACTTTAGACATTTTCAAAACTTCGTATTAGATCAGCTGTAATGTTACAGTCGAATCTTTGGAGCTGAAAGAGTACCAATGTGTGAAATTAATTAAAATTTATTTGGTAAACGTTAGTGTCGGAGTCCCTCAAAACTGGCAAATCAGATTTGAAATCAAAGAGAAAATTAAATTATTCCAAATTCAGAATAACTAATGAACTTGATAATTAAAAAGCAGCGATAAAGAGAATGCAATTAAGATGCTACAGCTATCAAGAAAATAAAACACTAAAGCATTAAGTTTTACGTCAAATTTTAAGGTTACTGGACAGTTAAGAAGCCTTAGGCGCGACCTTACTGTTCATTATGGTCTATAAAACAAAGTGAAATTATAAAATTTTGCGAAGATTGCAAGGTTTGCACGAACGCCTCGGGGCTGAACTACCGGGCGCTGACATACTGGTGGCAAGAGCGACTGAGTTTAAGGTGAATGCGCCGCAGTGGTAGACCGCGAAATTCAAATTTTCTTACGTTTTTTGCAATTTGCAGGTCAGTGTCAGGTTGTATCTTGATCAAAATATGATTTGCGACTGTAATAGATACGTATTTACAGAATTATAGTCATTAAAATATATCTTTAAGTTAGATTTGTACCTTAAGCACTTTTCCATAAGAGATTTGTTCCTATGGTACAAATCTAACTTAGAAAGATGATTCTAATGATTATCATTCTGTATAATATTATTACTGCGACAGTAAGTGCAGTTCTCGTAGCTGAATTTGGGGTCAAAATGTTGTAGTCCCAGCGAAAGCACTAGAAAGTAGTGAAAGGCGAGCGTTTTGGGGGACTGTCTTTTATAATTTCGACGTTCAAAAAGTGCTGATTCTCTGCCTAATTTGAGTAAATGACTTTTGATTTTGATATAAACTTTTTGCCATCGATACGCTAGGAAGAAGAATGACTATGGATTGTGTACATACATACATAATCAGCCTATAATATTCCCACTGCTGGGACGCAGGCTTCCTCAACGTGAGAGGGATTGCGCTATAATCCATCATGCGGGCCCAGTGCGGGTTGGTGAATGTCACATGACTTCGTACTTGTTTGGTTATAGGACATGCCGGTTTTCTTGCGATGTTTTCCTTCACCGTTTTGAGAGCTGCGATGATCAAATTAATTACATAAAGTAAAGTGCCTGTCCGGGTTTGAACTCGCGATCTACAAACTTATAAGTCGGGGCCGATGCCACCTGACCACCACTTCTCTCTGAATTGTATAATTTCCTCTATTTTTGTTTTTTTGACACTTGCTTACCGCATTCTGCCACATCAATTCCTATCTAACGAATTTCCGGCTTTCCATTCTCCACACCGGTAAGTATCATAACTGTGCTTCCATTGAAGTGATTCGATCTAAGTCAATGTTTGTCCGTAGATAATACGCTGTTGAAAATCTCACGGTTTGTTGTCGTAGCGAACACCGCCGCCTTCAACGCTTAAATAACACGCTGTCAACCATAAAATATGAGTACCTACCCATCAAACCACTTGAATTATTCAAAGGGTATATACTTCCGTCATCTTCCTCTCTTTATAAAGTTACCTACTTATCTTCGAACAGTAGGACTGTATTGATTTTCAATGTCACTTTCTATAAAAACATCGCTTAGAATATGAAAACATGATTTCCATTTGTAACAAGGTTAGGTAAAGAAGCGAAGGGTTTTCTGTCAGAATATTAATGGATTGTAAAATCTGGCATCATTGGTTTTAGAAAATCTACCATGTTTGTCCTTAGTTTACAAATCCAGATGTCATTACCAACGACTGGAACCAGAAATAGAATTTTTTGCCAAAAAAATAAAAGAACGGACCAAAACGTCTATTTACATTTTAGTTTAATTTAAAATTTACGAAAAAATATTAATGGCGATAATAGTCTCTGGTATAGGCCTCAGATTCTGATGGAACATGAGCATTTAGTTCAACAACAATCTTTTTAGCAAAAAAAAGTTACGAATATCACCCTAGAATAATAATCAGCAGTCTCCCTAACTAACCAATCGGATATCATAACAAAACAAATTTCCTTAAATCAACACTTGTGATTGATCATTTCATCGGATATGTATCAACCAATACCTATTAAGGAAGTATTGGAGCTAGATCGCAGTCCTATTCAACGAGGGGGCCAGACATCATTAGGTTAATTGAATTGACGATACTATCGTAGAATGGATAAAGCTTATCACAAGTATCGCTGTCACGACGAGATCAATCGTCTGCCTCGTTACTGACTCTAACGATAGCAATCAGAATAAGGGCGTTTTTTGCTCTTTTTAAAGAGTTTTCTTTTTTTTTAGAGGTGTTATTAAGTCGACGTAAACATCAAAGGCGCTGTTAGAAACAAGTTAGCATTATCATCAGGGAGAAATGAGTGACATTTCAAATAGGTACATACACTGAGAAATATTGTGTTACAAAAACTCTGGATCGTTTAAAGTTAGATCAACTCAGACTAGATTTTCTTGAGTAACATTATAAATAGTAAACACTAATCACACTGCATTATTTTAAGCCTAATGGTCTTATCAAAAACCAATTTCAATTTTGACACAATAATTATACAATAAATGGATATGACCTTTTACAATATTCTTTAAGATTACCAAATATTAAAGATAATGCTTTTGCGCTTCGAGCTGACTCGACGTACATAGCGTTTAAATTGCTTAATCCGTAAAGAAAAGCAACGTCAGGATACATAAAATAACAGTCATAAGTTATGTATAATCTTTGCTGTCGTTTCATGTTATGACGTCAAATCGCTTGTAATACAAAATTCTGTTTAGCATTTAGAAAATTCTAATATCCAACGATTCTCCTCTTGTATCGGCACACATTTTAAATAAAAGAGTTCCTGTCGTGGTAATAGTATTGGTTTGACAGCAAGGTGGTCAGTCAGGGAACTTCATTTAATTTCCCTAACTTTACATTTAGGGGCCGACTGGCGAGGGTGCACGTGCATAATTATTTGTACTGCGCTTGTAGATACTATTTTAATGCATTGTCCATGCACTCAAACGTCCAGATTTTCTTGAAAAGAAATTCCGTACGCGTATATTACCTCTTCAAAATGTGGTGTCCAGTAATGATTCCTTGCCATTCGCCACGCTTCGTGACTTTAATTGCTTACTGACCATTAGTTGGATGTAATATCAATATGAGAAACCTTGAAGACCTCTGGTTCAAAGATCAAATTCGTGAGACAACGGGGACAGCTAACGTATGTCTTACAAGCATCACAACGACCAATGTATTAGGTTAATCGTTGTATTTAATTATGCAATGATATGCCTTGGACATAGGCTTTAATTAAATGCTTTTAGTATTGAACCTGGAGGTATACTCTCTAAGTCCGTTAACGAAAATACAAGCCCGGCCGGACCGTAGTTGATCAGTCAAAACAAGTGTAAAATTAAATTTTTAGCAGACCTCCCTGTACCTACTAATGAAGACTTATTTTACATTGAAATGTGAATAGCGTAAATTAGTCTTGCGGTTTACTATCCTTCGGTTCATCGTCAAGCACGTGAAACATTTTGATGTGTATGATAGCCCTGTACACAGGCAATCTGGATCGTGATGATTGATTTTTTTGATCACTTATAGGAGCTGCTTATCTTGGTCCTCTTCGTGTGCATACACACGAGCAGCACGTGTCAACGGCAGAGGTGACTACAGCCGACGAAAACGTGCCGTTCGTGTATTTGAGTACGGTGCTTAAATACACGGGCGGCATGTTGTCGACGGCTGCAGTTGCAGATATGAGAAACAAAATAAAATCGAAATCATCTTGATTTTTCACATCACATTTTCGGACCATCCCTTATTCAATATAGAATGTGGTTTGTCGGCTGCCTATATTAAATATCGTGAGAGACCCTGAAAGCAGTACCTTCGTCAAGTGGGGCTACTCTTGACGTTGCACAGAATCTTTTCAATTTGATCCGGGACCCTGATCATGCCTATATTAAGTCTCTAGTGCCTGATTTGCATGAAACTTATTAAAAATAAAGTTAAAAGATCCCTCGACCTCAATATGAAGAATAAATTATTCTGTGTCGATTAAAGATTTATGGTTTTGTTTCATTAATTTTAATTTATTATGCGAGATTTTTGTATTGTTCAACATGTATATGAATAAAATGTTATTACTGTGTAGTAGTAAAAATTTAATAATTCGTTTTTAATATACATATAAGTAAAATTATATGGCTTCTACTTAAAATTAACGTCACAAAATATATGAAAGTTCAGATTCCTGCAGGCTGAACAATATTCGAATTTCATACAAAGCTTTACCGGTTTTATCTTCGAGGAGTTGATAATCTCGACACTGTTACTTTCGAAGTACATCTTTATCGCTTTAGATAAGTTTAAAGCGAGCACAAATTTTCTTCAACATAGAGGAAGCTGGGATTCGCTCGAGGACAAAACATAACAGAGAAATGATCACAGTTAAGTCTAGAATCCACACTGTATAAAGTCGACCCAATGACTTGAAAGTTTTCAAGGTGACTTTACTTCGCACCCTTACGGCATAATCTTACAAGTATTAGGCCATATATGAGTTTAAATGTTGCAAACATAAAACACTCGGCTCATCACAAGGCTTACACCGTAAATTTAAAAGGCTTTATACGTGCGTTTGTGGGGCACCCCTCCATTACCATAAAATTACGTGATATCACTTTCTTTTGATGTGTCGTAAAATATAAAAACGTGAACTGTACAGTGAACTTTTTAGGCCTACCCCTTGCGGCGTTCGTAATTAAATTTAATTATGTTTCCATGTCATTAAGGTGTACTTTTACGTGTTAACTGAGGAGATACTTAGGTATTTTTGCTGGCTCTTTGCTAGCAGTCGTCCAATCAGATTTGTTTTAACTTTTTGACCCAATAAAAAAGCTGTTTGCTCTGAACATACCACAGAAAACCAGATTAATCAAGTTAATGCATTGGCAGCTGCTGACTAAACCGCAGTGGACCACCATTACGTAGCATTGTTTACATAATGCTCGTTTATAAATTTTATAACATAATATCTTATAACATTTATGTGTAAACAAAACTAAATAATATGGGTCATCTACGTCCACAATCAAACATCAATCATTCTATAATTCAGATCAAAAAATTATACCAACAAATAAATCATTTTCGACAACCCAATTATTACAGTAAAATAGTAATTTGTCAGTCGGACCATGAATGCAAATAGAACACGGAGCTGCGCACGCGCTGCGCATAGGGTCCTTTAAGTGGGCGTGCGTGTCCACCAAATGTGTTTGATATCGTCACCCGCATATTATATTAGGGTTTGATGTATGTGTGCACGTGGATGAATTGTAGTCAAAGTTATGCTACAAATATAGGATGGAGAAAAGACGGTTAGTTAAGGGAAGTATGTCACCTTCAATATTGATTGCAAGTTGTAGGTACTCAAAAGAAATATTAATTAGTGATAAAAATACCTACCTATTTAATTATTGAATGAATCATTTATATTTATCACATGTTGTGTTTATAGAGGTAAAACATAATTGTTTGCTAATTATTGCCCATATTTTATATCTAGATAGTTTAGACAGATGTTCATAGAAACAAGTGACATAAGGTGTATCACCGTACTATTAAATTGTTACTGTATATTTCTGAACAAATAAATTATAGGTACTTATTATTACTGAATGAATATGACTTCAGAATGTTTGGAAACTTGCTTATGTCACCAGGAAAAATGTTTTGACCAGTTTTTATTTCAACCTGTATATCTCTACATACACTGTATATCTCTATACAGAGTGTAATATTCCTACATGATTCTTATAAAGTTTTATAAGCCAAAGGATTCATGGGTACCTTTAAAGTTAAGCGTACCTATTTAAAATGTAATTGTACATAACGTCGCTGTATAATATGTGTGGAATGTAATTACGAAACATGTTTACTATGCTTAAAACTTTTATGTAATTTAGCTGCTTGTGGATAATTTAGCCGTGATGGGTGTAGCTTGGGTTCCGTGGCTCCTAATTTAGTTTTTAATTACTTTACGGAAAGGTCAAGTACACAAAAAGTTTTATTACCTACTGAAACAGAATCTAGATTTGTGCCCGGTTGATAGCTATAGGCTCGATCCTATTACATGGGACTTAAACATAACTGGTTAAATGTGCCATGTACGAGTATACAGGCGTACTTCTGCTTAACCTTTCGGAGATTATAGGCGTGATATTATTTATTGTTATGTTTTATGTTGTAAAAAAAAGAATGACAATCAGCCTATAATGTTCCCACTGCTAGGATACAGGTGGCCTACCATGATCTAATTAAAAACGATTCAAAAACAAGACATTTCAGTTTAGGTTCCTAAACTGCATCGCTTGAGCTGCTCTATGGACGTTATGGTACCAAACAAGTATGAATGAAACCGAAACTTGCGACTCAGTTTGGGACAATCGCTGTCAGCAGAATGGCACGGCCTAAACTGAATCGTTAAACTGACGTCATGGTACGAATTAGAAGAACAGTTCAGTTTAGGTCCTAAAATGGATCGCGTTAAGAGCTTGTGGTAGGCCTCCAGGCCTACTCTCAGTAAGGGGGAATGGGTCGTAATCCACCACGCGGGCCCAGTGCGGGTTGGTACATGTCACATGTCTTCGAATTTTTGGTTCTAGGACGTGCCGGTTTCCTCACGATGTTTTTCTTCACCGATTTGAGAGCAGTGGTGATGAAATAATTTATACAAAGTAAAGCGCCTGTCTGGGTTCGAATCTACTACCTACAACTCGTAAGTCGTGTCCGTTACCACTGGGCCACCACTACTCACTAAAAAAAAAAGAACTTCTAGTAATTCAAATCAATGTATCTTCCATACTCAGTCTAACGGGATGATTGCCGAGAGACTGTAGAAGGAACGTTGGCAGACCAACGGCCAGGTGAGTGACGGCTCACTTGGTTGGCTTTTCTATAGGTCGTCCGACCTACAGAGGATCGCGGAGAAGACCTTGGTGAGACTCGCACAGACACAGACCAGAGAAGCATAGCAAAAAAGGGAGGAGAGCTTTACTCAGCAGTGGGTGGAGCAAGGCTGCCAATGAATAAATGAATGACCTACCTAAGTGGTTTTTGGATATAAGCCACTGCTTAAAGCTCAAAACTGAAATGCTATGAATTCAAATGATTAAACACATTGCTGTCAAAGTTGTGCACTAATATCGTAATTTTTTATTAATCATTTTAGGGCACGTGTCAACATTTTATGGGAGCGGGTGACCTGATGATGATAATATTTTATTGACACTTCGATGCCAAATCGTTATATCGTTGTAAGGTCATTTTATGGCTTGAAATAAACTTTTATGAGCGTTACGGCCACCAATATTTTGAAAGGTCGTTGATGTCGCACATTCAAACAATTTTTTTTTTTACTAGCATGCGCTGTAATAGCACTCCTGGCCAAAGACCTCCCACCACTTCTTCCATATTTCGCAAAGCCCATCGTCCCGCCATCTGTGGGCTGCCGCGACCCAGACAGGTGTCTCAGGGCACCACTTCTGTATTATATGGGCCCAGTTTATGATAAAATAAAATAAAAAATTCACGGACAAAGGCTCACAATGTCAACTCCATATAAAATATGATTTTGAGAGGGGCTTTTGTTCAACTTTGAACTGCGTTACGCTTAATTAATTGAAACATCCTCATCCTACGCCAATTTTATACTGCCTGTAAAACTATTGAATCATAATTTATCTAATCACCTATCCTAGGTACTGTCTCTTGGTTTTAGTAGTTTTTTATATTTTATTTATCCTTTTGATACATTCTTATTTTGTAAATGTGAGGACTTTGTAAGCCTTGTACCTAGACTTTAGATCTGTAGACCATTTTTTATTGTATCAAGTACTTACCTGTACTTGTTGACAGGCCTACGTTGTCCTCCCATACCTACTGTAACTTGAAAACATTGTAAAAGCCAATTATTTTTTAAAAGAGTAACCATGGAGTTTCTTGCCGGTTCTTCTCCATAGGAAACGACCAATTGGAACCGTGCACCTAGCATCTGACGTTTCATAAGTGCCCATGTTGGTTTATGTGAAATAAAAATATTTTGATTTGATTTGATTTGATTTGTCAGCACTTCAACAGTAGAGTAATATTATTATTAAATCATCAATAAAATAATATTTATTTCAAAAAAACGTATTTACTTCTACGCGCCTAATATTATCTGTTGTTTTTTTCTAAACAAAAACTTAATACTGTATTTTGAAAGCTAATTCCAAAATTGCCTCGAGTTATAAAAATATACGTAAAACTTAATCAACTGGTCTACATAACAATATTTTATAGCTAACAATACCTATAATTGTTGGTATTTACTCACACGCTACCCCGACCATTATCGCCTGTTTATACAATACTCGAAAACTGCCATACAACGACTGTTTGCATCATAAATAATAATTTGCCAAAAGCGAACGAATAAAGTAAAAATTTCGTTTCGTTTTAAAATTTTTCGCCTAAACGAAAAATAAAAACGTCGCCAGTAACGCAAATAAAGGTTAACTTAAAATGGTAATTGGAATGCTGACACGATATCCGCGAGTAAATATTGTATGCAAATATGTTAATAAAATTTTAAACTTTCAGTTTGAAAGGACAGTTTTATTTGGCATTTTCCGATGACTGTGACGAGCAGGAAGTAGGATACGTCATCTTTTTTTTCCATTTATGGAATGAATAGAATTTAATTCCATGACACAAATTATCTGTTCTGTCGATATATTCTGTAAAAATCTTACCGTGTAAACTTAAGTGGAGTGAGCTGTCAATAGTGTCAATTTCTAGTATCAGCCGTGCTATTCTGTAAAAATCTCATCGTGAAAAGTTAGGTGAAGTGAGCTCAACGTGAGCTGTCATTCCACCTGATGCTAGGGATTGACACAATTGACAGCTCACTTCACCTAAGTTTTCACGGTGAGATTTACAGAATAGGCCGGTAGACCCCCGCCCTTCAGATAATTTTAAGTAATATTTTCTTAAGGTAATCAAATTAACTGTTACCCTAGGTAAACTTCGTTGATCGATATCAATATTCGTGTAAGTTTGTCTAAAACTCCGACTAAACTTTAAAGCCAATTAGCTTATCATTATGTATATTTAATTATGATATTGTTACTTAGTTCTTATTGCACAAAAAGTAAATATGATGGTTAAATTAAAACTACAAAGAGCGGGATCCGAGAATCAAACACTCGTTGAGCATGGTGGAGACGACTTTTATAAAGTCAACTAGTATAGTACCAATATTGATTTTAATACCCCATCGATGCATTAAAAATGGTATTTAAATATCGATAATAGCTAATAAAAATATTACATTCTTATAGGCCCCCCTTGCAAGGGCTGAAGAGCTTCATACACAATACCATTTAATATATTTTATAACACAGTCAGCAACTCCCATTTATCCCTCTAGAAAAACAATAAAATCCATACAAACACTAGCAGTCTGTTTCCCTATAAAACCCAATATATTTCTTGAAAACGGGATTTATGTCAATGAAGTTGAAAATCGTCCCCTCGGCATCGCATATCAACACGTCAATATATCAGATCGGGCCCGCCATTTGTCAGCCATTGCTATTTATAGGGTAGATACGTTGGCAATCGATAGGCAGCGATGTATAGGGAATATTATGTTCAGTACATTTGTACTGGATAGTTTGGATGTTCGGTGCAAGTGTGCTTAGTAAATTGATTGGTTTAATTCTTGATGTTTGGCAGATTTAGGAATTTTAAAATATATAACTCAAACATGCATAACTTGAACATTCATAACTCAAAGATACATAACTTAAACATTGATAACTCAAAGTTTATTACACGACACATTTATGTCTTCAAGTATCTAATGTCGCTCGATAAGTAATCCAAAGCTCAATAAATAATTTCTCAAGTTTTAAAAGACATCAGTATTAATAAGGAAACTTGCATCTAAGAAAACAGATAAATATCCAACAGAATTAACTACAGCAAACTACTAAATCTGCCAGAACCCATTACAATAAACCAATCACCCATACATAAGACATTTAATTTATCACTTCTTGTTATCAGCAAACTAATACACTCCACGGAGCACATAACACCAATAGTTGCTAATAGCCATTATCACGTGCCCAGTGCATTAATCTCTCATCTAAAGTAATCCACTATACCAAGATAGGATATCGGCAATTCTGTTGAGGCGTGCCGGACTACTAGAGTCCAATGCCGGAATTGGGACGGTTTCATAATGGCCGATGTGTCATTTTCGATTGTGTGCACGCGATCTTTCGTATGACTCTGGTGAAATGGGGAATATCGGTAATAGTCGCTTTTAAAATACACACACATCGATATAAGAAACTTGAACTAACAAATATTATGGGTTACTTGGTTCAAAAATATGTTACCCTTCAATTCTATAATCTCGTTGTTGCTAGAGACCAACCAAGCCTATAATGATGGGTAGCGGGATCGTCCGGGGTAGCGGGATCGTCCGAAAGGGTTACCGCTGCCCCGGAACATAAAGGGCTAAGGAAGGAACACGGGTGGGTTTTAGTCAGTAAGAGTCTGACACTCCCTTCCGCTCCACCCAGAGCGGGAGGAGTCATTAGATGATTTCCCATCCACAAAAAAAAAAAATAAAACCTATAATGATTCGCTAAGATGGAGGCTAGAAACATCCTAGTTTAGGCGTTTTTAAAAAAATTATTTACGTTCCCAAATTCAGGTTTGTATCTTCAGTTTTGTTGGTATATTGCCGTGGCTAGCTGACATATGGCAAATAATTTAATTTTATATTCTGTGTCTCGTAATGTTAATTACTTTGCATACCTACTATTGTATAAAATTAAGTTTTTCTAAATGGAAACACACCTGTGCTGCTGGGGAGTCTGTTGCGCCATTTCTTCTTCCTAGGTAAAGCCACTTCATAGTGCTTTGCGTGCGTGAAGGGCGGGCGTTTTGTGGGAATGCCTTATAAAATTTTAACTTTTGAAAAGTGCTGATTCACGGTCTAATTAGAATAAAGTACTTTTGATTTTTGCACGACTCATAATGCGAAGCATGAGGGAGTGCTTTACGAACGAATTTTTTTTTGCCTCCTTTCTGCAACTGTTTCTATTGTTATACTCCTGCTAGTGCACAAAACCTACTTAATTTATATACCATTGTATAGATAATATAATGGAGACTAATTCAGTACTTTTCAAAAATTGATTTAATGCAGGAGGAACGACAAAAACATTAACATATTTCTAAAAAAAATCCCGTCAATCAAGTGTGAAACCTGAGGACGAACTAGCAAGGGATCGAGGAGGGGGGGTCGAGGGGAGTTCAGGGGATCAGACCGGAATAACTCTGTTAGCTTGCGAAAAACATCAATTAATTATTGAGTAAATTTTTTTTAATACATTCGTTTCACCCGTTGGAGGAACCCTATTGAAAATGACCCTTTCATTCAAAGTACCTAGTCTAATTATAATTAATAAAGAACTAACTAATATAATATCTATATCTATTGTTTTTTATTCGATCAAATGAGCATTATGAGTCGTGCACTTTTGGATTTTCCAAATTTTGATTTTGGCTGTGAATTTTTTATCACCACCTACACTCACACCGAATCTATAATACCACTAAACAGAAGATCCCATAAACAAATAACGTCTAACACTACTACATTTCTAATTCCTACATACAAGTGCTCAGATACAATACCCAGATATAGTTTATGGTCGAGATGGGTGCTCCGATAATTATACAGAGTCGGTAATTGATCACAACTCATAGAACGGTCGTTAGTCTATTTAGATTTGGGTCGCATATATTATTTGTGATAATAGCGTGTGGAATATGTTTTGTTCGATACTGTTTATCGTTTCTATTGAATGTATTGGTTTATTATATTTGGGAATGATTTTATCATTTGTACTACATTCGATTAATACAAGTTCGTATGGCCATAAATTTTATTGGGCTACACTTCAAACTTTTAGTTAATTAAGGTTTATGATAATGTTGTACCTATATAGGTAATCATCATTAATCATATTTTATAAGAAATACGACATTATAATATGTAACTTGGTAGGTACTCTAGAAATATCAATCTACCTAGATTTTTCTCAACTGTGTTGGGGTCTGCTTCTAGTCTAACGGGACGCAGCTGAATACCAGTAGTTCACATAGAGCGACTGGCTTAAGGGGCTTACAGGACCTAAACGCGAAAAACGCAAGTTTTAGAAACAATAAAAGTATATGATAGACTAAAGTAAAAAAAATTAAAAAAAAATATGATATTCTTCAGGATAAATGCTAGGAAGATAGTGTGTTGAAAACATAATACAACTTATTTGGTACGATAGAAAAAAATCATGAAGATACCTCTAAAAACTTTTTTTTTACAACAAAATTCATACTAATATACATACAATCATTATGATTTTTGTCAGATTATTCTACAAGCAACATACTAAAACTATAGTGTTTTAGTTTTTTTGTCCAAACACTAGATTTTTCGTAAATCGATAATTGCTTCATATTTTGCAATAAATTACCAGCGTTGTGGCATCGCGCTTCTCTTTCTTTTCTATGCAGTCCGACAAAGACCGCGCTTTAGGTCACGTAGTCCTCTTAAGGCGGGGTTGTAGTGCGGTGTGTAGGTATGATAACGTTTCCTCACTCCCCGCGTAATACGTATGGGACATCTCTCTCGCAGGCACTGGTCGGCAGGCGTGAGCGCTTGAACTGCTCAATATCATCTAATTTTTGTTCTTATAAAAATAAATAACCACTTGTATAAAAATCTTCCTAACCCAGCGCTAGAAAATATTAAAACCTATCTTTTGATATATTTCTTAGATTTACCTACACCTACACCTACACTGGTTACCTACGTAATATATTGTTTTAAAGAAATACGTTCGAAATATCGATTTAGTATCACCTTTGCGATTTGTTTTTATAGAGCCAACTATTAGTAATTACGTTTCCGTCTTTAGTCAGCGCTTAACCGTAAGTTCAATTTTGTTAAAAAAAAATGTTTTCCTCATTATTTGCTATAATTGGAAATAAATAGCTTCAAGAAACCTAAAAACTAGTACAATCTCGCCTTAACATGCTTTCCGAGGCATCAAATCAAATCAAGTCAAATCATTTATTTCAACTAAACCATGTACAGGCACTTTTGAATTGTCAAAATTAAATAGTCAGTCAGTTAGTCAGAAAGTTGAAGCTAGTTGCCCATTCCAAAACGTAGATCTCTATGGAGAAGAACGGGCAAGAAACTCCATGGACACTCTTTTAAATCAAGATATTACAAAATCCTGTGTACATTATTCTTGATGCTTCTATATGTGAGAACAATGTAAAAAAAAAAACACAAGTAAAGAAACAATTCAAAATATAAGATTAAAAATAAGCCTTGGCAGTTAAGAGATGACCAGTCTCAACCGACGGCGCCCGTTCACGAACATGACGCGTGGATCAGCACCGTCCAGCTCAACCATTTTGTAGGGAACCGAACGATCCAACACACGCGCCACCATCAGTGAGACATTTAAGTGAGCATGACACATTCTCAACTGCCCTGCTCTTTCAAGTCAACATCAAAAAATCATAATAAACGGATCCATGGTTCTTACATTTACAAAATTGAAAAAAATGCATCTAAATTATACAAAACTATAGATTGCAATTTATTTAAAAGATGATTAAAATTGTTTACTACCATCGGAGGGGGGAGGGGGGTCTCGATATTTAATGGATCACCATGGTCCATCCACGAACCGACCGCGGCAAGCGTAGTTTAACCTTCGATCGACATGTGCGGCTGTTATCATTTAACCCCGGAAATAAAGATATTTTTAATAATATGCTATAAAGGGCAAATCCTAGACTGCAAGTCATCACAGAAAATGAATAAAAAATATTTATAAACTATTAATTTGAATATACGCTTTACAGCACTCAACAAATTGCCTCTCACTAGCCAGATATAAATTGAAATGCTCAAAAATATAATACTTATGTCAGATTTTTATACCTTTCCACCTATGTTATTTTAAGTAAGTGAATATTGAAATCAAATTTTATTCGTTTTTTTTTTGGAAGTTTTAAAATTTTTCACGCCAACCATGTTTTAAATTACGTTCAAATACGCCTGTAGAAATGAGATGGTTCATAGTTGGCTTTATGAAATGTTTTTTTTAAACAAGATGACACCAATGTTTTAATTACAAAGCACTAACTACGTTTCGAATGAGAATAAAACCATCCAAACATTTTGTTCTTGGAGATTCTCCAGCCTAAAGTCTTTATCGAGACATTTGTTTATTTTCTACATCGAAAGCAACATTTTCAGGCCATATTAATGAGCAGTATACTCGTTTACCCAATAAAACACAACAATACTTACGTAAACCCAATAAAATACCCTTACAAAACACCCAAAAGACGGTAACATTCGTCGAAAACCAACAAGTCGCAATTACAACCCTAAAGATTAATCAGGAAACGCCCAAGTAAGCGTTTAACCAGTCCAAATTGCTGCAAAAGGTACACCAACATTGTGATCAATTAAGTTGATAGCCGATTGAGTACCCCACTTTGCTATACCTATGGGTACCTATGCGCTGTGGGTGCGACCACAAGAACCCCAAATTCCTGGCTGGTACTTGGAACGGAACTTTAATTGTCTCGGTAGTAGGATGTAGTTTAACTACAGTTTTCGTTTAAGTAAATAGCTTGTCTTATTGTGTTGTTTAATGTAGAAAACATAGTTGTTGTAGCGAATAGTATGTGAAAGGCTTTGTTTTTATGTAAAAGTTAAGCAAGGTAAATATTTGCAATAAATATAAGTGCAACTACAGTGCATCATGAAAATCTGCGTCCGGTGATGCTTGACACATCTGCCGTCCTTTAACTAAAAAGCCGTTAACCCTCAAATGGTCAATTTTTACTTTTTAATAGAAAGTGATAGAGTTTAAAATTCTCTATCTTTCTGTCTAAGAAACATTTTTATAACATAAATAGTTCCAAAGATATGGACATCTTTTAGGCCGTTAAGTAACATAATTTTTGATGATTCCATCACTTGAAAGCGTCTAACCCACACTTCTTAGCTTAATGTACTTTAAAATACCTTAACTGCCCGATGTGATGATTATTTTCTAGCCTTCTACATAACTACAAGCACGTTATCTGATTTTTCTTGACTATAAAGACGCTAACGGACTATAACTTCTTTATAGTTAGCATTTAAAGAACAGTTTATGTGAAAAAATTTACTTATTTGCAGTTACCAGCCCTTAACGCTGTTTTAGTTAAGCATGTAATTCTGCACATTTCCCAGAATACTTAACTAAAAAGCAGCTAAGCCTCATTACTTAGCTAAAAGGCAGTTAGCCGACTCTCGCGCCGCGTTCACTCCGGGGTTGAGTGGGGTGCGGGTGCCCTGCTCAAGCCATCCGCCGTCCCGTCGGACTAAATCTTTCCACCCGGAGGACACTGACACTGACTCTGTCAAAGATATGAACTACGAGATCTAACTAAGATCGAAGAAGTGACCATACAGATGAAGATATTGAAACAGAAAAACCCAAAACGACAAGAAAACAAAATTAAAAGTCATTCATTCAGACTAGGCTGAGAATCAGCACTTTTCGAACGTCAAAATTACAAAAGACAGTCCCCAAAACGCCCGCCCTTCACCACTTCCTAGTGCTTACTTACGATCCAAAAAAATAAATACAATAAAATCAAAGAGCTAGCGAGTCTCTTTAATTCCGTCATCTAAGAGGGTACAACGCCCGAGGCGTGGAGCAGAGATGCGGTGGTTCAGTTCTTCAAAAAAGGTGACAAATCCTCGCTGAAGAACTATAGACCCATCTCACTGCTGAAACACTTATACAAGCTGCTCCCGAGGGTCGTCACGGACCGTCTCGCGAAGAGACATGTCGAGTTCCAGCCGCCAAACCAAGCCGGTTTTCGAAAAGGCTTCAGTACCATAGACCACATCTATGTTCGGCAAATTATACAGAATACCGCGGAGTATAACCAGTCCCTGTGTATAGCATTTGTGGACTACGAGAAACGATGCGACTCCGTCAAAATATGGGCAGTTCTGGCCTTTCTGCAACGATGTCGAATTGACTGACGCTACATCGAAGAGACGAGAGAGAGAGAAAGATAGAGAGAGCGCGCGCGCGCGCGTGCGGGCTTTGAGATATTTGTACGACGCTGCCACAATGACTTTTCAGATCCAGGATCAGAAAACAACCCCATCCAACTGCTCAGAGGGGTGAGACAAGGGGATGTAGGTAATATCCCTGGCTGAGTGGACTGGACAGGGTATCAACGTGAATGGCGAGTACATTTCACATCTACGATTTGCCGATGATATCGTCCTAATGGCAGAGACGCTGAAACAGTTAGACCAGATGCTGCATAGCCTAAATGGAGGCTCCATTTAGGTTGTGCAACATCTGGTCTAACTGTTTCAGCGTCTGTTCATCTTGTTCGATTTGCCGATGAGATCGTCATATTGACTAAATCTCTCCAGCCGAAATGGAGCCTCTCGGTGGGTTGGCTTCAGCTTAAATTTGGACAAGACAAAATTCATGTACAATTCGCACATCTTAACGAGTCCAACCAAAGTTTTGAAGGATTATGTCTACCTAGGGCAAGTCAACCAGCTCAGTAGACACAACATTGAGAAAAAAGCCGACTGAAGGATCCAGTTGGGCTGGGCAGCATTTGGAAAACTTCGTCAAGTCGTCTCGTCGCCTATCCCGCAGTGTTTGAAGACTAAGGTCAGTGCGTCCTGTCTGTCATGATATACGTTGCCGAAACGAAGACATTGACGGTCGGGCTGGTACACAATTCAAGGCCGCTCAGCGCGCTATAGAGCGAGCTATGCTCAGAGTCTCTTTGAAGTATAAAATCAGGAATTAAAATATCAGGAAAAGAACCGCAGTTACCGACATAGCTTGCAGAGTAAGCAAACTGAAGTCGCAGTGGGCTGGCCATGTTTGTCGAAGGACCGATGGCCGGTGGAGCAGACGAGTCCTGGAGTGGAGACCGCGTATCGGCAAGTGTCGAGTGAGCCTCCCCCCAACTAGATGGATCGACGGCCTAAATAAGGTGGCTAGGATAAACAGGATGCGGAAGGTAGAGGACAGGGTGTTATGGCGCAGCCTGGGAGAGACCTTTGTCTAGCAGTGGACTGCGATAGGCTGAGTATATTGATGACTGTGTTTAATTTAGATATTGTTATGTTCCTAAATACTTAAAACTACAAGCTTTTGCTTATGGATCCGTCCGCGTGGAGGTTGGTAAACGATATCATTTCGAATAATTAACCCACGGGAATGAACTACCGGTATAAAAAGTATTCAATGTTTTATTCCAGCTTATGTTTTATAATTAATTTAGTGTGCAATTTTACTACATATTTTATTAGGTACTTTTATTTGTTATAATATTTAAATAATTTAGGACTGAAGTTGCCTCATGTCTGATATAATGTAGCCTTAGTTTATTAAAATAACTGGGTTAGAAGTTTTCTATTAAATCAATGGTTGAATCAATGGAATAAAGAACATGGATTAAGAATATTGTCCATGCCAAATAATGAGCTCATGATCTGTTAGATCATAATTCATTATAAGTTGATTATTATTGCGTATTAAAATTATAAGTAATTCTTTTATCTTTTAAATGTTGAATTATACTTTTGATTTTTAAAAGAACATGATGTAAGTATTTAATTAATTACTCACATAATTTACATATGAATGCTACACTATACAGAAGTTAACCACAAGCGAAATATTTTTAGCCACCTTTTAGTTAAGTAAAGTAGTTAAGAGTTTACAAAAATTCCATATAACATTGCCAACAATTAGCTAAAAAGCATCTAAAGCCCCGTAACTGCTCATTAGGAAAGTTATTGAAATTGAATTAAAGCGAATGTCATGACTATAAAGCAGTTATGTCACTTAACAACTTTTTAGTTAAGTATTTCTAAACAAAATATAACAAACATTATGAAGCTTAACATTTTAAATAAATTACTTGACTAAAAAGCCGCTAAGGTATGGATAACGGCCTTTTAGTACAGTAATAAGATGCAATAACTAGGTTACATGCTTAACAAAATGAGAAAAATGAATTTTAAAATTAATTAATAATAGTTATTGGACAAAAAGGGTTATCTACGATAAACAGAAAGAAATATCAATTGATGTGTCCAACAATCATTATCCTAAGTATCATAGTTTTTAAGAAACAACGATTCCCACGTTTTTTGGCATTTACTCCGAAACAACTTTTTGGGCTTAACGGCCTTCTAGTTAAAGGACGGCAGCATGGCGTGTATTTTCATTCAGTTGAACCTTGTTTGATAGTGAACATCGACCTCTTTCAAATTGCAGTGTCTACCGTCATGTTTTTGAGAAAGAAAGAGGATGAATGACGGAGTTGAATTACACGAAATTCTTACTAATAGACAAGAGAATGCTGCTGCCAATCGTCTTGACAACTTTGTTGCTTTTACGTCATCCACCACTAGTCACCAGACTGAAAAGACGATTTCCTGGGAATTGGGCCCTTTGTATAGACACGTTTTTCTTACCGTAAAAAACTACGTTTAATTCACCGTGTGTAGGCATGGTTATCAGTTTTGTATGGATCACTATGGAAGTTTGTAGGCGACACGGCGGCACTACGGCACGGCGCCGTCACCGTACACTATAGAACTGTGTCATATACCTACAAGGTCACACGATTTTTCTATGGCGCGGTTAACACGCCGTACCGAAACCGTAGAAACCGTGTCGTGTACAAAGGGCCTTACACGGTAAAATTCAGGTAAAGTTTGTCCTACACAAAATATATTAGGTAGGGTACATAGTTGTTTGCAAAATCATTGCAGAAAGACGTTATGTACCCGAATAGTAAAAATTCGATTACATTAACACTTTCACGGTACATTTCCTCCGACATTTTCTTATTCATAGAAAAATTCCTGATCTGTTCCTCTGTTGTATTAAAGTGGCAAGTCATATATGCCTCCCGCCATTAAGGGGTGCAAGTAGCCGCGGTGCCAATTACTCTCAGTAACACCAACATCCTAGGGGTGGGCAAAATAAACCATAACATTCATAAAAGGGATAGTGTCGTAGTACATACAATCGGTGCCAATAAAACAGCGAGACCCCACGCAATAAGCAAAGGAGAAATAGCGCGGAAACGGTAGGGGAAACAGTATTAATACTTATGGTTAATTGTGCCGGGGTTACGCGGGTGTAAGATGATGCTGTTCTGAGTTCTGGGAATAATAAAAGTAATTGTGAGTTACATACAGAGAGGTGTGAAAAAAAGACATGTTACGTTGACCCCATATAAATTGGGATATATGGGCAAGAGACGAATTAATTAATGAATTAATTCAATTATTATCATTATTGGACGCCTATCTAAAGGATTGGCCAGATGTAGCAAGAGACAGTAGAAGATGGAAAGACGGAAGGGAGGCCTTTGCCCTGCAGTGGGACATAACAGGCTTATAATAATATAAATAATAATATGGGCAAGAGAGTGATGACGATGATTTGAGTTAATTAGCTTTTTGTCAAAGTTTTAAGATACAGGTACTCGTAAGTAGAGAAAATGGTGAAAACATATTTTTCTTAAAGAATAAATCACTGTTCTAACGAAATTACAGTATTTGACTTGAATACTTAAAAACATAATAAAGAAAGTTAAGTAAGTTCACGATCAACATTTGAGACGGTAACAAAAAACTTCGCAGGTACAAAACTCTAACTCGTCACTATCGGGATGATATTTTTGTAAAACGTTGCGAAAAAGCTTAAGCACTGGCAAAAAAAGAAAGAAAACGCTCCAATAAAAATTAATAAAACAGACACAAGGCTACTCCAGCGCAATTTTAGCGCTCATCCACTGAAGGGTGACTGTGCGTCCCTTGAAGACGTGTTCGGACTAGAGAACGACTTTCCGAGGTGAGATGCGCACAGTTCATTACAAATACTGCGAACGAACCAAAGAATTTGATGCTTATCAATTGTGTTATCGTCTTCAAGTGTCGCAATAGAGGCGCCATGAAAGTAATAATAGTATTCATGTGTATAGGGGTTGTGTTGACAATGCATGTTGTTAAATTAAATGTGGTTTATTTTGGGAACGAGGTTGTTCTGTGTCGTTATTAGTTTCAACTCTGTCTGTTCTTGAGTAGGTAATTTACATTTTATCTGCCTAGTTTTTATTTTTATTTGTCTTTTGAGATACACACATCAAAAGTGTCTAGGGATCAACATATATTTTTGCAATAACTTTTCTCCTGATTGATATTAATTAAAATTTTCTTTAAGGATTCATCAAATAAAGTGTTTTCGTTTGTCACAGTAACGATAAACCAAGTCACCTTTGCATTAATAAAGAAATTTGCCATTTTCCTAATAAAGGGATTTTTGACATTTGAACCACTAACACAAAAGTTCGAAAAAAAGACTGAAATAACAGTTTTCTTTAAAATTTTATTGGGTAACTTAAACAATTAATAATCCGTGTTTCTACCGCGAACACTAACAACACAAGAACATCGGTTTGGCATACTCAAAATGAGTTCATCCAAATCACGCTGTGGAATGGCAGCCCATGTTCGTTGCAACAACAAAAAAAGGTCTTCTTGCGACTGGATACCCTCCATATTCGGCAGAGCTCTTCTCTGTAGCATATCCCATGCATGCTCAATCGGGTTCAAGTCTGGCGACTGAGCAGGCCAGGGCAGGACATTGATGTTAGCTGCGGCGAGAGTCTGTCTTACAACTCTTGCGGTGTGCGGTCGTGCATTATCATGCATTAACTGAAATAAGGGACCGATTTGCACTTGTAGAGGAACGATGACGTCTGATACAATCGTCTCAGCATAAATTTGAGCGTTGAGGTTGCCTCTGATCCAAATCAACTCAGTTCTTCCGCCGATCCAAATACCCGCCCATACCATGATGGTTCCACCACTATAAGGATGGACTTCCTGGCAGGATTTTAATCGCTGTTGGCGTCCAGGGGTTCTCCAGTGTCGTATACGTCTTGTATCCGGTCTCATACCAAAACGAGACTCATCAGAAAAGCACACGAAACGCCATTGTTCTTCTGCCCAATTTCTGTGTTCAAGAGCCCATTGATATCGAATCCTACGATTGTGCATTGCTATAGGTGGTACCCGTAGCGGTCTTCGGGAATGAAGGTTCACTTTATGCAAGCGGTTTCTGACTGTTTGGTCGCTAATTAAGTTCCCTGAAGAGTGATGAAGCCTCACGGCTAACATCATGGCGGTTATTGTTGGAGCTCTTCGAGTTAAGATTTGAATGTATCGGTCTTGTCTCCGTGTGGTGCAGCGATACCGTCCTCCATGGCGCTCAGCCACGGTACCAGTGCTTCGGTAACGTGTCCAAAGTCGACTGATAACACTCTGACTTGTATTCAGAGCTAAAGCCACAGTACGTTGCCGGGAACCAGCTTCTATCATTCCCACGGCTCTGAGCATTTCTTCCCTGCTTAAATGACGTCGCCGCTCCATAATAACGTTGGTTTTAATCAGTAGTAGGGAAACAGTAGCACTAATAATGTCTTCAATGCGTTGTATATTTTTATAGGGAAAATATTGACAGCTGATTTTCATCTTTTACTCGAATTTGATTCACAGTTCCTGATTCAAATTATGAAATGCACCAAAAAGGATCCATATAAATTTATAAAATCATAAATTTATTACAAAGCCACATCTCAATCTCAAGAAATCCGCATAAAAATGCTTGATCCCTAGACACTTTTGATGTGTGTATTTGGCCAATATCTTTTATCTGCTTTTATGGCCAATTAATTTGCTCTCATGTCATTAATTTTCATTAATTAACAATTCCCATAACGTCCACTATTGAACAGCAGTAAATAGCTACTACAGCGATAGATACAATTTGATTTAGTTATAATGCTTCTTAGATTGGTGATCTCATTTTTCTAACCGGTAGGACAGTTTGGATTTTTATTTCATCTTTCAACCTTTTGGGGTATCACAAGTGTCATTGCAATACAGGTGCTATACTTATGCGGTGTCGACAATAGAACCAATTATATGGAGGTGTGTCTTGCCAACGGCTAGCAGTCCATAGAAATGTCAATAGCAGACATCTATGGCAGACATTCAGTACAGGTCCCAACGCAACGCCTTGCGTAATACAATGTAATATCGAAGTTAGTATCGGTTCAATAAATAGCATGACACTAATACGTCCAACTGGTTATTTGTTTTAACGTTAGTCTGCCATGAGGGTAAGGTATTAGGTAAAGGATTATGGATAGGAAAGAAGTGAACTCTGAGATGATGGCTTATAGAGATGTACCTATACAGGGTGGCAGTGCCCGAATCGACACACAACCTGTTACCATGGATTCAGTACATGATTTTGAACCACCTGCATTTAAATTTTTCGTCGGTTATTAAAAAAATTAGCTCTGCTATACATTTTTACATACATTTTTTTTTCTGCTATTGCACTTTTCTATCAAACAGCTGTTTTTTTTTTAAACCTCTTTGCTAGGGGCTCTAGAATCATGTGCTGAATTTGAGGTTTCAGTTTGCGCATCGATGTCCTTGCCAACCTGTCTGCTGACCCCAATAAATTACGATAAGGGCAAGAGGACGATGTCATTCTTGCACAGAGTGGCAATTAATTTAGTTTTGCTTTCTGATGTATTGAAAGAATGTCCTTTTGTAACTAGCCAGTACTAAAACCAAACGTGATGTAATAACGCATCAATGCCTCACATCACGTACCAGAATCCTTAGTTTTAACAACACACACTACTTATAAACAATTAATTATTCACTGCGAACGTTTTCCCACAGCTTTCGGCTCCAAGAAATGTTGGTAACTCGGCCCTGAGTTCATACAATACGTTTCAATTTCTTAGAAGAGTTGCACTATGAAGGAGAGAGGGGAGTCTTGACAATGTGTTAAATTAGTTGTCTACGTGAGGCTCATCTATACAGCTTACATTAGCTTTAGGACGTGAGACGCACTCGTAATAAGAAATGAAAACAAATAGTTGATTATGCCATTCTTCATAAAATTAAGCTTGGTTATTTAGGCCCAGTTTTTTTTTTCGTATTTATCAAGATTGTGTTTTGTTTATTTTTTTTGTGCCATCAATGTCTACGTCATTATATGTGAATACTCGGCAGTAAATAAAGACGCAAAATGTTTGCTGTAATTACTTTATTTTCGAGTATATACCTACAATTTGTTTTCTAATATTCAATGTAATAACAGGTAAGTAATTGGTCTAGAACCAATAACGTATAAAAGTTGAGGCAAAAACCGTTTATGTTCAACAATAGCTTTGTCGATGATGAAAAACTATTTTATTACTTTGCTTTTATTTAGTCTACTTGTGCGCAATTTCATAAATTGGCACAAATTTGGAAAACAAGCTTTTCATAATTGTTAAAAACTTTGGAATGAACCTACATACATTTTATGCGAAAAGTTAATAAAATGAAATTAGGTATGTGAAAAAGTTTGTTTAGGTATTATTTTATATAAAATAATATTATATAATAATTATAAAGAAAAAGATGATTTTTCTATATTTCTTTGTTACGCTTTCACGCCAAAACGGCTGAGCGGATTGGATTAAATTTGGCACATGGTTAGAACATTACCTGGATTAAGACATATGATACTTTTTATCTCGATATTCTTACAGAATCGAGAGTTATACGGGTGAAACCGTGGAGCGCATATAGTACTTTATAAGTTCTGAGCAAAACCAATATGAAATGTGCGTGTTCGAGTTGGTAAAGGCTTTGCCTCATTTGTCACAAAGCACATGGTTTTGTAAATAATTTGGAACAACTATTTAGTGACATCGGTCCTTCTCGATAGAACAGGATTCGTGTGTCACGTGTGTCATGTTCATAAATGTAAACTCTATCGGTGAAACTGTCGACACAACCAAATATCGTGTTGTCGGCACTGACACGTTCAAACAGTTAAGTTAACGAAGTGTCAGGCATCTGATTGTGGAAGCTATACAGGGTGGCAGGGACATCGACGTGCAAAGTGAAACCATAAATTCAGCACATGATTCAAGCGTAGAAAATTTTGGTCGGTTATTAAAAAATTAAAAAAAAAATCAACTGTTTCATAGAAAAGTGCAATACCTTCGCGGTCAAAATGTATGAGACAGCATTTTTTTTTTAAATAACCGACGAAAAATATCAACGCCCGAGGATTCAGAATCATGTACTGAATTTATGGTTTTAGTTTGCCTGTCGATGTCCTTGTCACGCTGTATGGTATATAGTTAGCAAAGAGAAACTCTTTTTAGCACGTAAACAATCGACAATAGAATACATTGCACTGAGATCTCTTCTCAGTCATCAATAGAAAAGGATCCCGTAGACACAAAAAAGTCCAATTAAAACATTTTCAACCAAACTAAGATAGCTTCAATTCCAGTTTCATCTATTTTCTCATCAACTTTTTATCTCTCCTTTGATCACAAAACGCAATTCCATCCCATTTATATAGTGAAATTGAAAAAAAGAATCTTTCTTCCCCCAAAAATGTCGGGGCTAGTAAAGTTACATGTACGCATAATGCGCATAAAATAGACCACTCTGTCTCGTGAACAATATCCATTAGGGAAATTTTATCTTTGAGAGCAATAAATTATGTGGAACCCCTCTTATAAAAAGCAGAAACGAAACGCCACCGGAAAGTTGTATTTAAACAAACTACATTACTTTATAATGACCAATTCAGTCGACAATAACTCGAGTTATGTATGATAATTTGATCAGGTAGTAGTCAGGGGGAGACCCTCCTAACGCCCTCACAGTTATTAGGCGAACTAATGGCGGCTTAAGCAAAACAACTCCCGATATTGCACCACAAAAAGGTCTATTGAAATGGGTACGCACCCCTTCGATTATTTTAAATTTTCCATTGTTGGGCACATTTTTTGAATGCACGAAAGGACAATGTGGAGTCACATTCCCGTATGAAAATTTAAAATGAATGCCGTCATTATTTGCTTGGTTTTTTTAAATGATTCCCTTCACAATTGTTCATCTTCGATAACCTGTGTACCTACCATGCGTATTCGACGAGGTGATTATTAATCCCTTTTTAATTAATTTGTGCAGTGTGTGTGAATAATTTGCAGTAGGTAAAGCGTGCCGTATGGTTCTGATTAAGATACAAGAAAAAATATGTAAAACAGGTATTTAGGCCTCGTTAAAACAGGTGAAATTAAGTAGTTTGACGAGAAGCATGTAGTTTCTCGAAAGTAATTTCGTGTTTCATCGGAATTTTGATGCAGCACGTCGAAGTTTTGTCATAAATATTTCGTTGATTTACGATGTTTAAAAAAAATATATATAGGGTGACTGGTAATTAGTGACCGATACTTAAACACATGATTGTATTCATGATAACAAACAACTTTTACTATGGGACCAAACCTGAAATTGCGAAAAAAAATCTGTTGTTTAGTCGTTTATGTTCGCCTAACTGGTCAAAATGTACTGAACAGCAGATTTTTTTTTTCGCGATTTCAGGTTTGGTCCCATAGTAAAAGTTGTTTGATATCATGAGTACAATCACGTGTTTAGGTATCAGTCACTAAATACCAGTCACCCTATATACTGCACTCTTCTGTTTTTTAAATTCAAGCAAAATTTTCCTTTGAAGCGAAAAGAAAAATTGCTGGACAATAGAACCCTAAGCCTTTTCTAACACGACAACAACCCAAAACCGTGACGCTTTCAATTCCTTTTTTCACTAAAAGAAAAATGCAACAGTTCCATTCACGTCCAAAGGACGATAACGAAGGATAAATATGCAACATTTATCAGTACTGTAAATATGCTAAGTGTCGCGTATAGAAGTATCGCTCCGTCCCTACTTCCTGGCTAGAAGGCGTCTGTAATAATGGATTACGAGTCTAGACGCGAGACAAAGCCGTTTCGAGCCCTTAGAGGTGGCATAGCGTATAGTGATGAGAAGAGCGACTAAAGGAGCGGAGAGCGGGTTAGCAAATAAAATTTTCCAGGAACAAATAAAAGTCTAGGTCAATAATACGTTTGAACAACTATAAACAAGTAAAATTCTGATAACCAGTCTTACCAAGGGGTATCATATTACCCTGTAACTGAGTTGTGGAGATTCATGTAAAAAAAATACTGATATTCAGCTGCATCCGAGCAAACCACCCCAATATAGTCGGGAAAAGTCGACAGTTGATGATGAAGAACGATAAACAAGTAAAAGCTGTATGGGTCACTTCTCTATTTATTTAAAAACTAAGCAATTTTGGAACAGTAAAACCGTGAAATACCAATAGCAACAGCAATGGGTTCAAGAGCGTTTATCGCAGAAATGACCATACCATAAATAGTTTCCCACCAAAATTGCTACTAAACTAACGTAGAAACTTGAACTCAATTTTCAAATTAAAGCCCAACTGAATTACCCACCAAACAGCTTAGCACTTATATCGTAAAACTAAAAACTAACCCTAAACAAAAGCCACCCAAAGACTTTAAAATACCTTTTTCCGTGTCAAATATCAACCTGAAATGCTCGTTAACTTTTATACGCGTCGTGTGTGAACAATTGTTATTTTGGGCACATTTTAGTGGCAGTATTTTATTCGCTGTTTTATAACCACTACAATCCGAGCCTTTGTTACGCTGTGCGTGCAACCAGCGACCGGCCTAAGATTGATGGTAGGTTCACATGACATGGTTCGCCCTGAGCAGAGCTACCCTTTTGATGACTTCACTAACGGTTATTTATGGAGAGGATTTGCTCTGATCCCCGTTTAAAATCCGAACTCTCAAATTTTTAAATCTACTTTTAAACAGATCTTTCTGATTCGATTGAGTTTAAATCCTTTTATTCTTGGATCTATTTAAATTTGTGTGGATGCTTGTCGATCTTGCAATAATATGATTTATTGTGGACGCCTGATTTTTAACGTCACATACCTAATTAATAATACGACAAACCAGCACTAGTAATACTGTAAAAACTTTCAACTTGCACCTGCGGCGAAAACTTATGAAACAATTACCGTAAGAAAATACCTACATATTACAGATTACATGTTAGATATGTACTTTATATAGAATAGCATAAACGACATGCAGGTATACCCTTTTCAAATTGGTTTTACGCACACAAACTCCAAGTCGTACATTTAAAATTCGTATCACAACACTAGCGTACATCTGCACAAGCATAAACAACTCACTTTACTTTTATTCCACAATCAACACAACAAAGTTGTACGTTACAAATATTTCTTTATATTTGTACGAAACATAACTTATTAAATGCGCCAGCGAAACAAGAACAAGTTAGAACACCTAGCACATGCAGTTGGAAAATTTTAAATTACAAAGAAAATAAGCTTCCGACTTGCATACAAGTTTCTTGCGAACTTACGTAGGATTCGTGGAGTTAAAATATAACCGCTTTGTTTAATATAGGTACCTAACTTTCTTCTTTGGAGATTTGAGTTTGAAAAAAATTACGGAGTCGCATATTATCCTGCGAAAGTTATACGAGACCTGGCTACTGAAATTTCTTGCATCACAGTTATGTTAAATTAAAAAAAAAAATGTTCCTAAGTGCACCAATTCTGGGTAGCCCTTAAAATGTAAGATGTGCAAAAGTTAAAAGTAAGACTGTAAATGCAGTAGTAGGTACTACTGGATTTAAATTTCTACTATCATAATCATAAAATAGGGTTATAATAAAGCCTTGAACATACGCCAGCACATCGAACTACACGAAACTGTCAAATTTTTCCAATCAACGTTGAACCTTATGCTTTAGCGATAAAGTTGAAAATCTATTAAAGAATTTGAGAGATTGTAGTAGCTTGATGTGCTGGCGCTTGTACAAAAGTGAGAGTTACCACATTTACACGTTAGCAGGCTACTCGTAACACACGGACCGATGTCTACATAATTACATACCTTGTTCGTCAAAGGGTCAATCAAAGTTGTTAGTAAAGGAGATATGAACGTAATTACTTGACAAAACACCTTTTGTAACAACCACCCTTGCACGTAAGCTGGGCAATGCCGAGGGAATCACTTGCAATTCTGTAATTACTAGGTCAGAGGAATTCTTTGGAAGTCAGCATTAATAGAGGTCATCGATGAGATTTGCTAGTGTCTGTAGCTGTAGCTGAAGAAGTTATTTATCATTGTTATTATTTATTTACATAAATATTATTTGCTGGTATGGTTGTAATGATATAATATATAGTACATATTAATTGCAAGCTTTTTGCGATTGCTCGTTGCCAAAATGCAATTAAAGCTTTATATTTTTCTGCCAATAAATATAGTCCTGCATCCAAAATTTCTTACAAAACATTAATTCCTACATACATTTCGAGGTTCCATGTTTAAATTCATTGCGTTTAAACGGTCGGCGGGGCTGTGACGGCCAGTGACAGGCGCGCGACCAACGCGATAAGTCCACGATGACATAGCACGCGCCCTTTCACTGTGGGGCCCGAAATAGAATAATTATATTCAGTATTGATTATGGCAGACATTAATTTTGTAACTCGAGTACAGAATATTAATGCAGATTGAGCAAATCACAAAAATAAATATGCATTGGTTTTGATTGGAATATTAATTGGTTTAATTTTTTTACAATGGGTGTCGTTTTGAAACGAAAACGTAGTCTCGCGTTTGGCAAAAATATACGAGTCATCAGATTGATGAATTTGTAATACGGTATGATGAGGCGTGATCTTGACGCTTACATTGTTGTATTTGTTACGTAGGTACTGCTAAAAATAGCTATCTATATGGACATAAATAAAAATACCGGTACCGCCCAAACTTTTGTATTCCATCGCACATTGATGCCAACCGCCATGTTTCAAAATTATTGATATCACATCAGGACCACCCTTCCAAATTACAGTGCAGTGCTGTCTAGACCGCAGGGCGGATTGGACGTGTGTACGTGAATGGCATGCTTTCACAGCTCGTTTGGCCAACAGAATTGGCGTGTTATAGGAACGGAGGCGATTTCAGATTGCACACGTAGCAAGACAAAGTGTAGCTATTGTTATTGACAGCCGCGCCGTTGAGATTTCTTGGCGTTGTGTTCAATTTTTCCGCTGTTCCCCCATTGTTGAAGAAAGTGAATTTTTAGACTGTTTAAATATTTTTTAAAGCTGTTAGTCGTTACGGTGTTGAATTTATTTCTTATCCAGTTCAAGACGATACTAAACAAAAACTTTGAAACTATCTTATTACGCGTTTGATTTTCTAAAAAAAATATTCGATATAAATCCCTTTTCACTGACAGTAGTTATACTCGAAACCATAAAAATACATCCCTCTACATTCTCGTCGGGTATACTTGTCCGTCAGATTTGTGTCAGTAAACCACAATTTTAAGCACCCCTTCTGGATTTCGGTATTAAAAGTTCTACACTTCCAGGTATAAAAACCACTCAGTTTAGAAAAGCAAAAGATTAATGCAACAACTTAGAGATAAAAAGTAAAAACACAAGCCGATTGTGGTGCGAATCAGCTTATTCTCCCTCCGTTTTTTCCGCGTATACGTATAAGGATATAGCATGACTTTTAAGGGGCTGGTCCCGTTGCTTATAAATGACTGCGAAATCAGGGAACAGAAAAATTACGGGACTGACTTTTTTATAGTTCCTTCTTAAAAATATTTCAGTCATTATACAGAAAGATGGTTTATTCCAATTAGTTTTCGCAAAAAGTATGGTTTCGAGGCTTATTCAGGAAGGTCTATGCCAAAGACATTTATGTTATTTATCTATATGCATATTAGACAATTATATAGTATATTTTTGTCATTTCCATTTTTTTTTTGTGCTGAAATAAATTGTCTTTCCCTATTTTGCTGTGTCTATTTACTGTCTATAAACAAATCTGCCTAGCTTTTTCCTATGTATGTTGGGGGCTACCAGTCAAACCGGATGCAGCTGAATACCAGTATTTCACATGGAGCGACCGCCAATCTGACCTCCACAACGGCACAACCCAGTTACTGGGTAATACGATACCCCTTGCTAAGACTGGTTGTCAGACTTTCGGTTTTCTGATACGACCCGTAATGACTGTCAAAGGTGACGAATGACAGCCGAGTCCAAATGCTTAACGTGCTTTCCGAGGTATGTACGTAAAGATGGTCACCCATCCACGGACCCACCGCGGCAAGCATAGCTATTACTTAGCCACAAGACCCTTTACTGTCTATAATATTATATCCAATAACTGTTCAAAAAGAAAATTCTAGATCCACGAATTTATTCGACCTTGCAACTAACCCCAGTGGGATCAACCTTACACCATTGTCTGCCATAAACCAGGATTGTGCGGTGCATCGCAGTTGAGGGCAACGGTCCGTGTGATGTTGAGACGCCCTCGACTTGCCACCACGAACATTAATACACCCATTCATCATGCGACTTCATAATTTAATGTCGTAACATTTCTGGCAATGGAATTTGTTTGTAATTTGTTTTTGGCAGTTCTGTATCTAGTTGTCGTAATTGATTCTTTCTTTGTAGAATGTGGGGTAGGTTGATTTGCAGATTATATTGCAAGCTGGGGTGGGTTTTGGTAAAAAGGAAAACTCTTTTGGTACCTATTTGAGTCACTCGACAAGCTTAATAGCAGGGCTGACGGCTCATAGTTACGTATTTCTTTCTCGGATAACTGGACAATAATTGTAACAGTCAACAATTTACCATCAACTCGATAAGAAGAAGTAGAATTGCACTAGCGCACTCAACAAACGGTAAAGATCCTTGCGCAGTTTCCAATCAATGCTAAACAAAAATCCCATCTACATTTTCCCAAATGCACAATCTATTCGATAAAATAACGTCTTATTCAAAAGTCTACCTAAAAACCTTTTATCAAACGTATCGACAGATAGGATTACTTCAGAATTAAACACATCGGGCCGAGAGGATTTAGTGCGCTTATCACTAGAGCCCTTCGCCAAATGTTGAGAGATTCTGTCAAAAATAAACCAGACCTGCGATGTAACGGAAATTTTGTGTGAAATAGTTCGAGCAGGAAATAAATCTTTAAGTAAACGGATAAGTTTGTTTAGGTAGGTATCTGCTCAGTAAGATGTATTGATTTTGGTGATTTTTTGGGTTCCCTACCCAAAGGGTAAAAACGGGACCCTATTACTAAGAATCCACTGTCCGTCTGTCTGTCGGTCACCAGGCTGTATCTCATGAACCGTGATAGCTAGACAGTTGAAATTTTCACAAATAATGAATTTCTGTTGTCGCTATAACAACAAATACTAAAAACAGAATAAAATAAATATTTATGAGGGGCTCCCATAAAACAAACGTGATTTTTTGCCGTGATTTGTATTTAGTGTTAACTCGCACACGAAGGGTTCCGTAACACCGTACAATTCTACGGTACCCTTTGTGTGCGAGTCCGACTCACACTTGGCCGGTTTTTATTGAAAGATTTGGGGAGCTCAGGCATGCTTCAGTATGTGGGTTAGTGTCAGCAAAATGATTATGAATAATTTTGAGGACCATGGACCACGAGAGATGAAACGTTATTTTTTTTTTTCACTTTTTTTTTTACTTTGACATCCTTATCCATATTATCTTTCTATTTTATGCTATCGAAATTTGAAATACAAATCATCATTCTCCTGCCCTTATCCCAATTTATTTGGGGTCGGCGCAACATATCTTTTTCTTCCATACTTCTCTATTAGACGTCATCTCGGTAGTCACCCCCTTTCTAATCATATCATCATTCACACATTCCATCCATCGTTTTTTTGGTCTTCCCCTACCCTTATAGCCATCGACATTCATACTCAAAACTCTCCTCACGACATTTTCCTCATTCAATTCCAAATACAAATGACGAGCATGATTTATTCCGTTCATTATTAATTTAGCATTCAAAATACATTTTGTACGGAATATAAAAGATCTCTTAAACTTTGTATCACAAATATCAGTTCGTCTCATCATAATAATATGACCTACTAGCGAATCTGCTCTACAGCAGCAGTTTCCCTCAGACACTTAACTTCCGTGATTATCGCGATGCTGCCAGCCTTAAAAATAACACTAGAAAAAGCTAAAATATGAATACGGTGCAAAACGTACGACTTTGTAGAAAAAAAAAATCTGAACACTGTTGCAGAACGGAAGGCCAGATGTTCTATAAATTGTAAGTTTCTTTGTTCTTGGCGGAAAATTTCCGAACTATACTGCGTAGTCGGCGTTCATTATTGCTTGGAAATATTAACTAAACTTTACTATTCACTCCACATGGGAGACGGTGCGGTTAAGGGAGGTTTTCACTTGGTTAAAAGATTTTTTTTTATTCTAAAAATGGTTTAAAATATGAATATAAATAGTAACTTTTCGCAGCACTAGAATAAAGGCAACAGCTGTTACTTACCGAATTAGGTTTTTCAACCGTCTGAAAATCAGCCTTAAAAGTATCTAGAAACTTCCATTTACTAAAGCTGCTGGTAAAAGGCTTTGACATGATTTCTTTTTGTATTTTTCAAAGTAACTAACTGGATGATAATCTTATTGCTTAAAAAAAAAAAAATTTCAGTTCAATGTCCTGTGCTGTTTAAAAAAACCTTCTCAGACACAGAATTAAATATTCCATTGAGATTTGTCTGCGGTTTACCGAGTACCGGACAAACATATATATTTTCATTTGTAAGGTACTCAACAAAAGTATACAGTTACAGACTAACCTATCGTTTATTAAAGTAAAACAAGTAAACGTAGCAGTCGCCGAGCTAGTTTTCTGAATTTACCGAAGATGAGAACTAAGTTTGGCAAAAAAATGTTAACTTTTGAAGGACCACAATTATATAACAAAATAACCTCATGTATAAAAAAAAACTCTATTAGCTGCATATTTAATCACAAATAATACCTTTCCTAAAAGCTGAATGCATTGGATGGGTGTATCAACATTGCTACCGTGACGTCTGTGACGAACTTTATAATTTGGTAATATAAGCATTGTTTTCATGTAAGTGACTTTGTGTCTTTTTTATCATTAAACCTAACATGAGATAAATACAACATGCGCATTCCAAATTAGGTGCGATGGTTACGTAGGTACCCTCAAAGCCTCAAAGGACTACCCCCATCAAATGTCACCGCTTTACGGTGTACATAATATATTAGACTGCTTACTCTTGAAAATGAGAACCTTGTTTTTTTAGGTTGGTTAAAATGAACCACAGACCATCCAGAGTCTAGACTTTCAGAAGTAGGTACTACGCATAACTTACAAAAGTGGTGTTTTTAAAAATATTCATACTTTACGCCAAGCTAGTGTAAAAACCCTGCAACAAGCTCCAGAATTTTGTTTAAAAATTAGGTACTAACTTACATTTCGAATCCTAGTAAGTTTAAAGCAAATCCTCTTAGACAATATTACCTTGCAGCCGCTGTATTTTAAGTAAAGCGAACTTATTTAAAGGAAATGAACACGAACATTGAGTATCGTATTGCAATGTAGGACAGCGCTTTAGCAGCTGGAACGCAAGAGGATTGCGTTAGACATGAACACCGGCAGTATATTTATATCCCTTTGTGAAAACAGACGTATTCCAGCCATTAGCGCGTACGACTCGCGAACTATTCGTATTAATTAAATTTAATTGTGTAGAAACGGAGTACGAGATACTCTCGTAAATGTTGAAATAAAATAGGGATACTTTATTCCCATCGTAAATTATGTAGCAACGCTGAAAATATTCATCTTCGTCTAATCGATGTGATTAAATATAAAAAACTGTCTTGCGCGACGAAGATGATTTTTGTCGAGAAAATTATATTTTGCCATAATTCTTCAGGTTGCATAGATATTGGATTCTTTGCTGTTCTGAGGATCTTATAATTGTCCAGTGAAAATACCTCCAAGTAGTATGCACAATAGTAATTTTATGTTCCGCAATTTGGTGAAATAAAAAATGAATATTTTTTATGAGCGACTTATACATCAAGCTCGGTGCTTGTTCCAATGTTTTCTTATTTTTTCCACATAGGTTTTTCCTTGTGGGTTTTATAGTCTTATGCTGATTAAGATAATGGATATTATTGTGCTTACAAGCTTCGTTATAGGTAATTATTTATTTAAATAACACTAAAATATGGACGAACAATATAGTTTCATTCACTGGCTCAATAAAGACATGTTTATTCTAGAGATATTTTACACACACGCTTGATTATCAGCTAATAACATTGCACTAAATTACCTCCTAATATCACCATATAAAGTATATTTCATCTTAAGACCATAATCCACCGAATATTTTAAGTCACATTAAGGGGATCAAAACTCAATTAGTATTGTTAAGGGGAATCGGCATGCAACATCTGGCGAGGAACACTGATGACAAGTTACCGCCTTAGGGAATGGGTGAACGAGTCAAATATAACTTTGTTTTCAATAGAAAGCACATTAAGAAGGTTGTGTTTCGATTTGGGAAAGAGGAGCTGTAAATGAGATAGATTTAATTGAGACTCTGTGGGTGATTAGCAAACGCTTGTGCCGTAGTCGGTGTTCTGTATTTTTCGGTCGCAGTAGCGGATTTATCGCAGCTAAGATAGTATGGATTTTTATACAACCTTTTTTCAACAAATGTCAGTTCAAAAGCATGTGCAGAAACAAAAAAAGGAGTTTTTGTTGTACTTGCGTTTGACCGGGTTTCTGTCTTTACAGAACGAAGTTGTTGACTGAATGAAGAAAAAGAATAATCTGCAGGTATAAAGATCTAAATTAATGCACTGAAGGCTAAACTATTACTTACTGAAACAAACAACAACAACTTTCCTAAGGTTTCGTCTATTTTTTGCAGTGTATAAGTAGATATACCTAAGCCAGTTCTACCTCAACGTCATAATTCGTTAATTTATATACAACGTTAAGTCACTTCCATCCAATGGTTTTATACGTTTTTCCTGTCCGTCCAAAGCCACACACGGAGTCACGTGTATTTTTGATCTAAAATAAAAATAACTGTGTTTACTCTAGCTCAAATGGAAAATAAATACGAGTATCATGATACGCTTGTGAAAACAATTTGAAAAGTTTGTTTTTCTCAGTTCACTGCAAAGTATAGCGTTACATCCTTTTGATTTTTTGGTAAAAGGTAAAGGTGCTGAAGATAACTTTATCCTAAACACGTTTGTTATATTAGTACACATAATATAGCATCACGCCTGTTCCCCTAAGGGTTAGGCAGACGTGACTGTACTGTTTATTAATAAATTAATATATTACGTATAATACTATTATGTTGAATATGTTTAGAGTACTTTGGTTGTTTGTGACGAATTTTATGTAATTTTTCAGTATCACAAGAACAGAGTTTTATTTTTCTATATAATGCAAAATATTATGTATGTTCCAAGGGCGATTTCATATTAAATCCAAGGATAACACATGCATATTATTTTGGCTACGATACTTAGAAAGATTGCAACCACCTGGGCCTATTTCAACAAGAACCCCTATTTTTACGACTAGGGCGAGGTGAAAAGCACCTGCTACATCATGTTGGATTAACATTGTAGCGTATTGTTTACTTACCTAAGAGCATCCAGCCCTCTGCCAACTATATTGTTATCAGCTTCCAATACGTAAGTTACCTGACCTCCGCCAACCAATTACTACTTACTTGCGATGGAAGACCGATATCTTGAGGCCAGATCCAATGCCACTGTTGGATTTCTAACTGCCTATAACAATTTCCATAGGTATTAAGTTTAATTCTCTCTGAGGTAAGGAGTGATCAGATCGCGGTTGTTCACTAATATTGACCGAGAATACTACAGCAATCGATCTATGAAGGCTATTTGATCGACAGGTTTGGATCTTTTGGTTCGATCGGCTTGGTTATTGTGCATAGATCGACTGTCAATTCAGACATTAGACTCATTTTCAGCCGATCATCTCATGGTTTAGTGGTCACAGCCGTCTTTAAATAAAAGGAATACCAAAGGCATCACAGGTGCAAAGTCTTTTCTTTTACTCGTTTCTTTGAGAGGAATCTGTTTTTCTTTATTTGAATATATCTCTTTTGCAACTCCGCTTCTGGCATATTTAATCAGAATCAGAAGCTCATTTGCATGTGTCATCGAAGTTACTTTAATAACACTTCCAGGACCATTCCCAGCATCGAATGTGCAGTCGAAAGATATTAGTCGTGCAGTGTAAACCGTCGGAAAATTGGACCTCGTGCGATATGCTTTATTCATGACATAGCCATGTAACCGTTGCGTTCTGCAATTGTATTTCGGTACATTTTGCGATACCAATTGGAATTTTGATGTGGAATTTACTTGACAGTTGGATATTGAAACACCCGTCTGAATAGTGACGATAATGAGATAGTGTTAGTTGTAGTGTTTAGTGAAAGTTGATAGGTGTTAATTTTTGTTGTCAATTTGTCACATTGAACTGAAATATATGTGGTTGTTAAAACCGATAGTGCCATACTAAATAGCTCACATATTATTTAACAAATTTAAATAGGTAGGTACAGTCGACCACAGTTCAGTGATAAGTAGCACTTTGAACTTGAGTTGATTTAGCGTAGCACTGATTTTCTGAAAGAATATGAAGCCAGCTGCACCCTAATTGCGTAACACACAATTGATCTCAATCTGAATGACTTTGAAGGATATTGCTAATCCATTGCTTCATATGTTCGCAACATGTGTCTACTCAACAACGTTAATAACGCAATGAATGTTGTTGAAGTGTCAAAATGAAACCCATTGCTACTGATAGTGTGTTACGCAATTACCCC
Organism: Hydraecia micacea; assembly: GCA_914767645.1. Lineage (NCBI taxonomy): Eukaryota > Metazoa > Arthropoda > Insecta > Lepidoptera > Noctuidae > Hydraecia > Hydraecia micacea. The sequence goes on along the minus strand of OU611783.1, from coordinate 10,795,575 downwards.
GCCGATTGTGTTAGCACTGTCATACAGTCACTGTACCAAAAGTTTCTACATAAAGTAGGTCTTTCTTCTTTTGAGCCATAAAGAACACAAGATGCCTATAAGTTTAGTTTAATACACAGACATTCTTGTAACGTGAAACATAAATTTACATACTAAATTCATCATCATCATCATTTCAGCCGAAAGACGTCCACTGCTGGACATAGGCCTCCCCCAAGCACCTCCACTTCGACCGGTTCTGTGCTTCTCACATCCAACGGGTTCCTGCGGCCTTCACAAGGTCATCGGTCCACCTTGTGGGAGGCCTTCCAACGCTACGTTTTCCGGTACGTGGTCGCCACTCCAGAACCTTTCGGCCCCATCGGCCATCTGTTCTGCGAGCAATGTGCCCTGACCACTGCCACTTAAGTTTGGCAATTCTTCGGGCTATGTTATATTAAATTAATGTTTCAAAACTGTTATTGAATAATATTTGAGTCATCATCAATTATTGAGTTGCATTATATTTCCTGGTTCTATAACCAGGAAAAAATTAAAAATCAAAATATTTTATTTCACATAAACCAACATGGGCACTTATGAAACGTCAGAAGCTAGGTGCACACAAAAGAAACAAGACTATGGTTATAAATTACTGTTTTGAAAGTATAACTGGGTCTATGGTGTTTGTACAGTCTTCAGCTGTTCATAACATTTTGTTGACGCTGCGATCGGAACGAACGCGCGTCAGTTTGCTTAGGTATTTAAGTCATATTTCACCTAATTGACAAGCAGTGTGATATAGCTAATAACTGAGTAAACAACCTAGAGAAAGGAATCGCCAACTGTGCATTATTGTACATAACTTGGGTGCATTAAACTTATCTAAGTGCCATCAACCTCGTGATCTTTTCTCCACACACTCCACCAACAACATCAACAACTCTGCAAGTGTACGAACCGTACATTTAATGGTCCTTCGAGCCGGATTCTTGGTGCTTGTGTCTCTTTACGGTAGCGAATCGGTCTAGCTGGTCTCCCAGAAGCGGGTCGCCCCAGTTAGATTGAGAAGGCGCACAATACTGTAATTGAGGCGCAGGGGTACCGAGTTCCATCGACCATTTCAAGTCGAGGATTCAAGATTTGAAGTGAGAAGACTATCAGCAATTAAGAAGTCTTCGTGTCAACAAACCAAGCAACGCTCTACGGTCATCGTCAACTACGTGACTACGGGCTATATAAACAAACAACTACTAGAGAAAAACTGCACACTGCTGTCTTCTAGTAGCTGCAACTAACGCAACGCTCAACGGTCGCCATCAACTAAGAGACTACGAGCTAAATATCATCATCGACATGGACAAACTGGAGCTGCAGTCAACATGTTTTGATAACATCAAGACCTTGTGTATCAACTATCGCAAGGACTCATCAGCCCGCAAAACCGCGGACTACCTGAACAAACGCTTGTCCTCGCTAGAAAACCAATGGCAGGATTTCAACAGCAGACATGCCCTTTTAGTTCAAGAACTAGAAGATAAAACGATTGATTATTTCGTGGGTAACATCCACGAAAAAACGGAAGAGATGTACCTCAAAATAAAAACAGACATTATCAACAAACTGTCAGACTTGAAAGAACAACAGCAGAAGGTGAAGTTCGATCTAACCGGGACGTTAACAGACGCCAACCAACATGGTGACGGTGATGATGGAATCCAGCTTTTACTCAACAAACAAGAATGTAACTTTAATGCGATACATCGTGTTATGACAAAGATAAACAGCGCATCGATTGCTGAAAAATGGGAACTGGATGATCACCTTCACACGCTAAATTCAAAATGGGAGCCTATCGACAAACTGCATTGGGAAATCGACTTCCAACTAAAAGGATCGAATGAAAAATACTACAATGTGTTTGCGGACGTCGAACAAAAATATGATGAGATAAGAAAACGCCTCAACTCTAAAATTTGGACCACCGCCCACTACTCGAACTCGGCTCCTAAGATCGAAGTTCCCGAATTTTCCGGCAACTATAGTCAGTGGATCTCGTTCAAGGATCTGTTTTTGGAGACTATCCACAAGAACCCTATGATTAACAACGCGCAGAAAATGCAACACCTGAAAACCAAACTGCGAGGTGAAGCTGAGCGCTTGGTACAACATTTAAGCGTTAGAGCTGATAACTACAACTCCTGTTGGGATATCCTCAATCAGCGTTATGACAATCGTCGTTTGCAGTTCACATCATTCATGAACAGCATGCTGAACCTTCCGGTCATACAGAACCCGGATTCTTACAACTTAAAGAAAATGCATGATGTCATCACAGAATGCTTAAACGGGATATCGAATATCGGTATTGAGACAACATCGTGGGGTCCGATTATCGTGCACATTATGTCACAAAAACTAGACTCAAAAACATTGAGCGATTATATGAAAGAAATACAAGATCATCGGGAGCTACAGAATTTACAGGATTTTCTGTACTTTCTCGAAACCCAATTCATGGCATATGAATCAATGAAGTCTGCAAAAAAGGGAATTTCAACCACTTCAACAGAAAAGCTAACTAACTCAAAAGTTAACAATCAACAAAAACGGAAGAAGTCAAATTACAAAACCTACAACGTTTATGCATCGCAGCGAAAATGCCCACATTGCAACGGAAGTCATGTGTTAATGAACTGTAACCAATTCCGAGACATGGACATTGGCAAAAGATATAACACAATTTCAAAACTGCAGCTATGCAAAAATTGCTTATTCAGCCACGGTAACGAAGAATGCAAATCAACAAAAACTTGCCAAGAATGTAATTTGAAACACCACACATTATTGCATAATCCAGAAAAGAAAAACATAACATCTAACCGAAAAATCAACCATGACCAAGCTTCTCCGTCGACATCGCAACAGAATTCGTCTAACCACGTAAATACAAGGAACATGGAAGTCTTGCTAACTACAGTCCAACTTAGGGTCAAAACAATTGATGGGACGTACGTAAAACTACGGGCACTTCTCGATCAAGGTTCGCAGGTGAACTTGATCACAGAAAACGCTGCTCAAATTCTACGACTCCCTCGGTTAAACGTCAACGCATGCGTAACCGGAATTGGAACTGTATCGGGAGATTGCAGGGGAAAGCTGAACCTCACTTGTACATCAATTCACTCCGATTACTGTTTCACAACACAGGCGCTTATTATGAAGAAGCTAACAAATAACCTTCCAATTACAACGATTGAGAAAATTGAATGGCCACATTTGAAAAACCTAAAACTCGCGGACCCAGAATACAACATTTCTAACCAAATTGATCTCCTGCTAGGGGCTGACGTATATTCAGAGATAATTCTGGATGGAGTACTGAAAGGCAGCAACCAATCCCCCGTGGCGCAACAAACGCAAATAGGATGGATTTTATGCGGAAAAATGAACACATTCAACTGCAACGTAGCGTTGATCAACTTGGAGGAAGTAACCAAATTTTGGGAAACGGAAGACATTCAACTCTCAAAGCACATGTCCAAGGACGAAAAATGTGAACAGTTTTACACGGAAACCGTAAAACGCTTGCAAGATGGAACATACGTCGTCAAAATGCCACTTTCTCCTAATTTTGAGGAAAAGCTGGGAAAATCTAAATCAGTGGCCGTATCACAATTCCTACAAATGGAAAAACGACTGCAAAAGAATAAGAAACTTTCGGCCATGTACAAGCAATTCATTGGTGAATACATTGAACTCGGCCATATGAAACCATCGTCTCATGTTTCAGCTAAGTGTTGCTATCTCCCGCATCACGGAGTTTTAAGGGAAAACTCAACCACCACGAAATTGAGAGTTGTATTTAACGCATCGCAAAAAACTTCAAGTGGCTACAGCCTAAACAGCCTTATGGAAAAAGGTGCGAATTTACAACAGGATATACAGGGTCTTATCCTAAAGTGGCGGACCTATAAATACGTCTTCACTGCTGACATCGAGAAGATGTATCGCTGTATATGGATGTCAGAAGAGCAATAAGGCCTTCAGAGAATCATTTGGCGAGACTCGCCAGATGAACCCCTACGCGACTTTCAGCTTTGCACAGTCACATACGGAACAAAATGTGCTCCATGGCTTGCCATGCGCACTTTAAAACAGCTTGCTACTGACGATGCATACAAGTATCCAGTAGCGGCCAAAATACTGCAGACAGAATGTTATGTCGATGACGTCATAAGTGGCCACAACTGCGTTAAGGAAGCGCAACATCTACAAGCATCTCTCATACAACTTTTGAGAGGAGGGGGAATGAACCTTCGGAAATGGTCGAGTAATCATCGTGCTTTACTTGAAAACCTAAACGAAGAACAGATTTCAAGACAAAACACCTTTGACTTCAAGTCTGAAGAAACTTCCAAAACATTGGGACTAGGTTGGAACCATACAAGCGATACCTTCTACTTTAACTGGCCGGTGAAAGAAACAAAACGGCTAACGAAGAGATCGTTACTCTCAGAGATTTCCAAATTCTACGACCCACTAGGCTGGTTGTCTCCAGTTACAGTCAAGGCCAAACTGCTATTCCAGAAACTCTGGGTTGGTAAACTTAGCTGGGATGACGAAGTGCCTAACGACATAAAAACAGAATGGATAAAGCTGAATACAGAAATGACCTACATAAAAAACATGAAGATAGATCGATGGATAGGTGATACGCAACAACGCGTAGAATTACTCGGTTTCTGTGACGCAAGCGAAAAAGCTTACGCTTGTGTGATATACAGTCGGGTATGGAATAAACATGGACTGCCCACAACAACATTACTCGTCGCAAAAACAAAGGTGGCACCAGTTAAGCAGAAAACTACATTGCCCAGACTGGAACTCTGCGGCGCCGTACTATTGGCAGATCTAATGGAAAAAACAAAGGAAGTACTATCTGAGTTCACCATTTCTGTACAGGCTTGGTCTGATTCCCAAGTTGTTTTAGCATGGATTCAAGGTGACTCAACAAGATGGGAACCATACGTCGCCAACAGAGTTACGAAAATCAAACGCATCATCTCTGCAACTCAATGGGAGTACGTGAGGTCCGAAGAAAATCCCGCCGATTGTGCGTCAAGAGGACTACTGCCAAGCAAACTTATGGGCTTCAACTTATGGTGGCAAGGGCCAGAAATTATAAGGAAATTAGAAGCATCTAAAAATATACCAAGCTCATTCCAAACAAACATCGGTTGCGCAAATCATGTTGAAACGAAAATAACAAAACAAGATGAACAGCAAAATTTTATAAGTGACTTGTTGAACAATTACAGTTCAATGACACAAATAATACGCATCGTCGCATGGATACAACGCTTTATAGCAAACATGCGATATAAAACGAAATGTGAAACCTCGTACCTAACAACAAGCGAACTACGTGCAGCGGATATAAGTATCGTCAGCTATGTGCAACGGTCACAGTTCAGTTCCGAATATAATCAACTCAAACGAAACGAAGACATATCAAGAAAAAGCCCAATCATCAAACTAAATCCCTATTTGGATGACAAGGGTATAATTCGGGTTGGAGGTCGTCTCAAGAATTCTAACCTGCCTCTTGCGATGAAAAATCCGGTTATCGTAGCACACGGGGGACGACACACTCAACTTTTGATAGAACAAGCACATTTAAGCACGTTACACGGAGGAGCTAGACTTACGTTGATGTACTTAAGACAAAGGTACTGGATTGTTGGAGGGAACAGAGCAGTCAAAACTGTACTCCAGAAATGTGTTCGCTGTCATCGCTTTAGCAGAACAGACAGTCACCAACTGATGGGAGATTTACCCCGACAAAGAATTACACCGTGCCGGCCATTCACACATACCGGTGTTGACTTCTCGGGACACGTAGACGTCAAACATAACAAGGGTAGAGGCGTCAAAACATCAAAGGGCTATGTAGCAATATTCATTTGCATGGCCACAAAAGCCGTCCATATTGAGTTGGTGTCAGACCTGAGCACTGAGACCTTTATAGCGGCCTTCCAAAGGCTATGCGCGAGGCGCGGTACACCGAAGCACATGTACTCGGACTGCGGTACTAACTTTGTCGGCGCCGCAAGGGTACTCCGTGAAGAATTTGAATTATTCAAACAAGTACTAAAACCAGAAGTCTTCAGCGAGTTAGCGAAACTAGAGGTCGAGTGGCATTTCAATGCTCCAGCTTGGCCCAGTGCAGGTGGCCTTTGGGAAGCTGCCGTGAAATCAATGAAGCATCATCTGCGACGAGTATTGGGTGACCAGAAACTAACCTATGAGGAGTTTGCTACACTCTTGGCCAAGATAGAAGCGTGCTTAAACTCGAGGCCGCTGTGTCCCCTTACAGAGGATCCGGAAGAATTCTACAACTGCCTGACTCCTGGACATTTCCTAACAGGAAGCCCCATACTATCATTGCCACTGTCAGATTACAGCGATGCAGATAACATTGACTTACGTCGCAGGTGGCAACTTTGCGAACATATGTTTCATCAGTACTGGAAAAATTGGTCCAACGAATATTTAACTACACTGCAAACTCGCAGTAAGTGGAATAGGCCAAACAAGAATATCAAGGAAGGCGACATAGTACTGGTAAAGGAAGATAATTTGCCCCCGGGAAAATGGGCTATGGGACGTGTTATGGAAACCCACCCTGGATCTGATGGTTACGTTCGGGTCACAACTATCAAAACACAATCGGGAACCATCAAGCGCCCCGTAGTCAAATTGTCACCATTGCCTTTGGACACTGAAATTCAAGCGGAAACAGATAACGATATAAGCAAAACATCAAAACGAGTAAAAGGAAATAAACTTCTTTCCACCTTACTCATAACAACATTAGCATTGCTTTCATGTATCTCGGGAGCCTATGGGGCCATTGACACTGCTCGCATCGCGCCAGGCGCTCAGATTACAAGTTTGAATCCAGAACGGCCTGTTTACTACGACACGGTCGGTAAAATGCAAGTTGTACATGATGAATGGACATTAATCATGTACTATAATCTAACTAACTATTGGGATGGAATTCATCGAACTGAAGCTTTTTTCGAGAAGGTGAAGAAAACATGCTACCAGACAAAGATACAACATTGCCGAACTACTATGGAACAACTGGGCCATGAAATGGAGCTGCTTAGCTACTACAACTTTGTGCTGATCAATCCACATAAACATCTTAGCAAACGAAAGAAACGCGGCTTCGTGGATGGAGTCGGTTACCTAGCTAACAGTTTGTTCGGAATACTGGATCAACAGTTTGCTGAAAAATATCAAAATGACATTAAATCACTTAAAAGCAACGAAGATTACCTTCTGAGTCTAATAAAAAACCAAACGTCTATTGTGGAACTGGAGAACCAAGTTTTGAAGAAAAGCGAAACAAATATTAAGCGTCAATTTGACATCATTGACAGCTTCGTCAACCAAACTAACATGCACTTGGCGTCCATCGAATCGGAAATAGAAATAATTTCAGCCACAACATACATAAACTCAGCCTCCTTGACTGTATACCTACTGATTAACAGCCTAAGGACATTCCAAGAAATGCTGTTTAACACTCTCACCAACGTGTACCAAGGACACACAGATGTGCATCTAATAACTCCGGTACATTTGATACAGCAACTAGGCGAAATATCTGGAAATCTCCCGAAGACGGTATCATTACCGATTGAAAATTATAAGGAAAACATAAAAGACGTCTACAAGCTAATTAATGTAAAAGCTCGAGTCACGGAAACTTATTTCCTGTTCGAGGTGCACATACCTCTTGTGGCTAACGAAGACTATACTATCTACCAAACCATACCGTTACCACTTATGGGAGCCAAAAAACCTATGCAGGTTCAAACATCGTCCAAGTACATCGCTGTCAACCTTAACAAGAGCATGTACATCCTACTGACTGAAAACGATTTCAAACAATGCGTACAGCAAAGGTTAAACAACTTTCTATGCAAAAACAACTTACCGTCTTACAATTTGCATAGCAGCAAAGCACCTTGTGAAGCAAAACTGCTGTCGCATCAGAACACTTCACCTTGCGACCTAGAGTGCACCATATGCAAGGACGTATGGATTGAGTTACACTCATCGAACAGCTGGCTAGCAATATGCTGCGATACGTGTTTATTACGTACAATTTGTAGTAATGACATCACAACTTACACCATAACGTCATCAAGCTTAGTGACGTTATCTCAAGGATGCGTACTGCAGTCTAAAGACTTAACAATCTACGCCCATCGTCAGTATCGCAGCCGCATAAAAATGGACTACGAGTTGACAGCTCCCACTTTAGACACATCCATAAACAAAATCGTAAACTTAACGTATCGCTACGCGCCAAACATGCTGCAATCATCATCTACAAGCCTTGAAATAGCTAACATTGAAGACAAAATTAAAACACAAAGGGAAAATGAAGCTCAACAGACAACAGTTACAATACACGACATTCATCAATATGTCGTCTGCTATTTTCTGTTGACATCGGCAATCATTGCTGTGCTTGTAGCGGTTGGGAGGAAGCGTTGTCTCCACTGTTTCAAAAACATGTCAAGAAACTCAACCACTAAACAACAGAAAGAGAATGTCGAGCTTCAAATCATCGGTCAAGGGAACCACAGTCGGAAGGAAACTGCTGAAACATCATCGCGAAGTAAGGACAGCAGCATGGAGCCTCGTCCTGAGACATCTCGCCGAAGCAACACCGGAACTAGGAACATTGCGTTCAACTTTGATAATTAATTGTTTTAATTTTATTGCTTTGTGATGGTTTTTCCTTATCTTTGTTGTTTTCCTTTGGGGTTGCCAAGATGTACAGTCTTCAGCTGTTCATAACATTTTGTTGACGCTGCGATCGGAACGAACGCGCGTCAGTTTGCTTAGGTATTTAAGTCATATTTCACCTAATTGACAAGCAGTGTGATATAGCTAATAACTGAGTAAACAACCTAGAGAAAGGAATCGCCAACTGTGCATTATTGTACATAACTTGGGTGCATTAAACTTATCTAAGTGCCATCAACCTCGTGATCTTTTCTCCACACACTCCACCAACAACATCAACAACTCTGCAAGTGTACGAACCGTACAGTGTTACTTTAATAAATAACATTACCTAGTTACACCTATCGTAATTTCGACTTTATTTTCATCATATTTTTTTTAGTTACCTTGTATTGTCCAACTGCTGGACAAAGAACTCCCCCATACTTTCCAATTTCTTTATGTTGTGCATTCTCCGGCCAATCGGTCAGGAATGAGACCGAATCGTTTCACCAGTGTTTTTAGGCCTCCCTCAGTGACGACGTTAATCATTCATATAATATAATACTATTTTAAATGATTTAATTGCGTGAAGAAACCCAGCATTTAAGAGGAAATGCGGGTGTTCTTTTCTCCATAGAAACGCTCTCGCCTGTTTTCTTTCAGGCTAATGACCATAAAGCAATGACTTTTTACAGAATATTAACTACTTGTATGTCCCTATGTTTTCCTTTTTGATGATCTTTATAAGCACTAGAACCCTCAAAAATTGCCAATTTAAACCGCTGTCAACAGAGGCCTAGTGTACAAATTTGACAACTATTGATGAAAAAAAAATATATAAGGACACAGTACATATACAACTTATTTAGTTTATGAAATATCTTTTAAATTGGTCCAATATTGGCGGCGGAGGAAATAGGCGAGAGCCAAACCTGGAATTATGACTTTTTACTTAGGCTTTTTCAAAAGTCTCTTTGATCTCATTTCCTCTTAAGTACTGAAAGTCTAGTCAGACTTCTTCACTTTGACTTTTGGGATTTATATTAGGTAAATGAGTCCATTTACCTAATATAGATCCCAAAAGTCAAAGTAAATGTCTCATAAAGTAAACTGTAGTACCTAAGTGTACAACTAATTAAGACATAATAACGCACATTAGCACTGTAATAAAAACTGCATCACCGCCATTACCAAGCTAAAACTCCAACGTTGTATTCCAAATCATAATAAAGAAGATTACAACAGAGTGCACACACGGGGGGAAGAACATAAAAATGTTACCTCAAAAATTGTCAACGCCTTCTAAGGTTGGCCCTCATATATCACAAGGATTTATTTTCACCTTTGCTCCTTTCTCGATTTCTACGTAACGCCTTAATTCAATATTAAATTTTGCTCCTTTTCCGTTTTCATACACGAACAGATGTCTTTACGCGTTTCGTTATTCATATTTCACTTGCATATTACATTATGGATGTAAAAAGGGGTGTTGAGCGTAGTATCTTTAGGATATTGAGCGTACGCAATGAAGTTGTTTTGAATTAGTAATTTAAGGTGTGAAATTAGGAAAGTAAGTCTCTTTCATGTTGTTTTTTATTGGCGAAAAGAAGGCAATGAAACATTATCTGGGTGAAATGGTGGTAAGAATCAAGTCTGAATCAGAAAAATAGAAATTTGAAAAAGAATTTGGTATCAAATAAGATACTGTCGAACAAAACTCTGTCAATTAGTTACATCAACACAAAACTATCTACTGAAATATAAAAGATCAAAATATATAAATACGTAAGAGTAGTTATAAAAGAGACGTTAAAATAAACATCTTGAATTAACATCGACTACTGGTCAAAGTTAGATGAGGCTCATCCGAGCGCTAATAAAAGTAAATGCTCGTAAAAATACCGCAGTGGTACTGACCTGCACAGTAGTGACACCTGGACAGCCCTGAAGCAACACGTAGCTGCAACTAGGTTACACGTAAATAAATAATATTTAACGTTGAATGAATACCTGCATGAAGTCCTTGGTGATGAAAATCAATTAAATGAAGTGGAAGATAAACGCAAGAGCAAATCCAGCCATAACTCTATACATATACCAGAAATGGAAATAGATTATTCTAATGCTCCTAGAACCTAGACTAGTACCAATCTGTCGCAAACCCCAATATTGAAATGCAAATCATAATACAGATTCACAGCTTTACACAGTGCCAACGCTTATTGATTTACTTTGAATCCTGCTGAACCCGTTAAAGAAAACAACCCAATAATGTATACCTGGAGTAGACGTTTCATACGATTACTGTTTATTTTATTAATATTTTGTGGCATATCCATTAAAATTTCATATCTTTACCCGTTTCCTTCACCAAACTCGAGAGTTGATTACGCGGCGCTATCTTTTTGTATCATCTCTTACCAGTTTATACGATTAAGAACCTTTTATATATGGGCACGAAGGTACAAATTCGGTTACCTGCAAACAAATTAGCGAGTTTTTGGAAGACGACGGTTTGGTCACAATGGTAGCCACCCAGAAGCGAGAATTAGGTCGAATCCTACCAATATCTTCTCACAATATTACGATTCTGGGTATAACCGAATATCGTGGAAATATAAATGTAGCAACTTGATCTTCTTAAAGGAATTGAACACAAGTGGTAAATAATGGTGAAAGTATAAAGATTTTACTAAATGAAAAGAGACACTCTTTACAAAGATGAATTATATATTCCAAAAATATTATCCCTATTTATTTCTTGGCCAACCAAGCTTTCTCACACAGCGTAACTAAATGTCGACTTAATTGCCGTACCCTTAAATCCGTACGCACTGCTAATACTAGTATGTAAGCAATATGACATAAATCAATACGACATATCACTTACCTAATAATAGAAACAATTACATCGTTAAACAATCTACCGCTTCAGTAACTCACAGATCTAAATTTTAATCAAGACCAATATATATTGACCTCTGACGTAGTAGCAAAGCCACCCAATATATACCATAATGGGAGGTCTGGTTATACAAGCAGGTGTGTGCTAAGGCGTGCCGTATTGTATCTCTCATTATATCGTTCCGGTTGACTGTGACACTATCGCACACCGGGCATGTCAGTAAACAATCAATGTTAGGAAAAATCAATGATAAGAAACTGTTTGAAATGCCCTGATTGACGGAGCGATAACGTAATGTTTAGGGATTGTTTGTGCAGCCTATCTACGAAGTGTGTTCGAGCGGAATCAACTTTCGTTTGATAGGAATTGATTTAGTTTGTATTATAAAGTGCTTTACGTCCAGGATATACAATTATTTAAAAGTAGAGTGAAGTTGTTTCAAAATTCTAACCAACTTAAAAATGCAGCTTTTCGTATAATAAGGGGTATTCAATCTGTCTAGCCTTTTCTCAACTATATTGGGGTCGGCTTCTAGTCTAACCGGATGCAGCTGAATACCAGTGTTTTACATGGAGCAACTGCCTATCTGACCAGCACAACCCACTGATTTTTTAAATTCTCTAGACCACTCTTCTCTTTCTTCATAAATACACCCATAATGATAACTTCACTATATCAACATGCACTATAATCACTTTATTACTCAACTGTGACTATATCCAAATCGTTCTACAGTAACCATTAACGTTATTGAGTCGTTATTACTATTGAATATTTTGGTATGAGGAAATCCATTTGTTTCCCCCCATATCACAGGACTTTAAAACACGCAAAGCGTAAAATTCAATATTGAAAAAGGCACTGCATTTTAATCAAAATGGCATTAGTATAATCTTATAGGAATGTGCGTAACGATTGAGTGAACACACAGATGGTTCGATTCGCGAACTTGCTGCTCCTAAAATCCCGAGTTAGTGCCCTTGTTCTTTCGAACATCCTCGAGCTTTCGATGTATCAGGTGAATCAGTAGTGTGTCTCATCAATCACAGCATCCAAAATATATTTCCGTGACATTGAGGTTTCAAATAATTTTGGGATGACCAATGAAGCAGTTTATTTGAAAAAGAAGGCTAAATAACTACTATTTTCATGAATAGAGTACTAGAGACAATAGACTACTCATTTTATTCATCATCATCAATTCAGTCAAAAGACGTCCAGGAGGAGACTATGGACAGGGGGAGGCTATGTCCAGCATTGGCTGGACATAGCCTCCCCCGAGAACCGCCAATTCGACTTGTTCTGTGCCTCCCGCATCCAGCGGATTCCTGCGGTCTTTACAATGTCATCGGTCCACCTTGTGGGAGGCCTTCCAACACTACGCCTTCCGGTACGCGGTCGCCACTCCAGAATCTTTTAGCCCCATTGTCCATCAGTTCTGCGAGCAATGTGCATTGCCCACTGCCAGTTAAGTTATTACTACTTTACTACTCATTTTACTAGTAACTTTTTATTCAACTTACTTTTTCAGACTCTATCCGAGCATGCTGGTGTAACAAGTCCGTCGTTAGGCCCGCTCGTGTGTATCAAACATTACATTAATAAAGGGTGCCACGTGGCTGATCGTGCCCACACTATTACGTAGGGACGTGAAATCCCTGGATTTTAACTTACGAAATTGATTATTATATTCATTTGTTTGTACTGATTTTGCAGAATATTGAACAGAGTTCGTGGAGAGTCTAGACAATAAATTCGAAGTGCTTAATTTATTGAAATTGGCAAAATTGCTTGATCAGTTTTGCTGTTTGCTTTTATGTCGAGTCGTTTTATTTTTTTTAGTAATCGAGTTACAGAAATTATTCGATTTTACGATTTATCTGCATTTTCTGTAAGTATACAGCATATAATCAGAAATGTGTGGTGATATTTAAGGGTATGGTATGTGGTACAGACCATAAAACTGAACAACTTTCTCCATGAGACCAACATCGTAATAGCGACAAAACAATCAGCCATCCAATGCATTTAAGTCGAGTAGGTATTGGAATTTTGTATGGAACAGATTGATATTTTTTTTTGCGACTATGATGTTGATCCCGTGGAAATGTTTTTTAAATAATGACCGCACCATTCTGATACGTGTTGTATAATGTGAGTATTTAAAGTTAGATATAAATTAGTGTTATAATTTAACGGAGCTCTAATGTCAATTTAGATTCAACAAAAACTGTAGTTATCTCCAACGACACACACGCATTTCGATTTAATTTTTCCACACAATACAAAATGTAATTAAAAAACAATTTCTAACAATACGTAACATAACGTAAGCTTTTATTCCACACGAAAAATGTTAATTAAAAAAAATATTCATTAAAAATCTTTGTCCGTACCTACATATCGGCATTTCAAAGGGGGGTTTAATCAGAGTTACAAATTCAATTTAGCCCGTCGGCGGCCGATTGGGGACGATATCGGAATAATTTGCATAGTTATTATAAACATGGGTCAGTCCTGCATAAACTGTGCTCGATGACAGCTACCGCCTCCCGAATGCAAATAATGTACCCGAATTAGGGTTGATGGATATGACAATTGGATTGGTTCATGTGGCGGTAGGACAGGTTCGATAACGTTAGTGAAGTAATAAGGTTATATATGACATAATATGTACTATGTGAAGTTTCAATATAATTTTATTTTATAATGTTATGAGGACCAGGTTCTTTAAATGGTTTAACTCAATTTGTGTTTGATTTGGTATTCTCTAATTAGTTTATGTTCTCCGTTCAAGTTTGTAACTTTATCGTGCAGGCCGGAAACATCACATGAGTCACATCGTCGTTCACCAATGAAACAGAACGCTACACCGCGTTTAAGAGCTGTCATTGCTAAGGAATATTGACACTGATAGCATTCGAGCTCGGTTTATAGTCCGGCCGTTGAGAGATGCGTTCCTGACACTTTTCAGTGCGACAATTCTAGTGGCTAATAAAGATCAAATTCGCAAAACTCGTCGTTTGTATGAAACTGATAGGTGTCAAGAACACATTCTCTCATCGGCCGCACTGTAGATGTTTCTATTGATCGCGTGTAGTCTCATTGGTGAAATTCGCACTAAGATGGCAATGCGAGTAGCTTTTTCTAAAGTGCCCGGTGCATTGTTTTTTAAAGTACTAAGCATATATTTCTTTTCTAGGGATTTCACAAAACAACATAACATTATTTTTATAGCGTTACGCGTGTAATTTTATAGGGGTTGGGAAAAGTGTATACTTTTGCTACACCCTCTGTAATACTCGGTACATTAGGTAAGGTGCATTTAAAATTAAGTCTGTGATCGCATCCTATTTTTTTGATATGATAATTATGAGTTCAATCTTTCGTTTAGATACTGTCGAATCTTTTATGTGGTTGGCACTTCATTTGTATGCTAAGCAGGTACTTAATTCAGCAGGATATTGATGCAAAAAAAGATTACTTAAAAAATAATGTTCCAGCCGTGACACATCCATCGCCACTATATTCTAAACATAAAGGGTGCTTACCAGTACTTCAGGTAAACACGACCAATTTACGCAGAGCCGCGATGAAGCTTTCAATCACCCCTTGACCCTTTGTAATCCAAAGAGGTGAGAGGGGTGCCAGGGGTCTTATAGTCTGGTTGCGGCTTACACCAAAGGCGGGAATACAGAGTAATCGGGGGTGTGTCAGTCTTTGTATTTCATAATCAAATGCATCACTAATATTGAATGTGGATAAACTATGCTGAATACTTAAGTAGTTTAATATTATTCGTAATGGGAATTTAAACAATGTTGTTGCAAAGAGAAATTGACGCTAGGTTGCTAAACAAAAGTAATTTCTTAAGCATTAATTATATCGATTAAAATGGTATTAAGTTCCAAAATAAGTCCTTTGTTAAAATAACAATGTTAGGTAACATAAAATATTAATTATAATCTTCTGAAACACAGTCATGGGATCTAATTTTAATATATTTTGTCATATATTCTCTTCAAATGAACATAATAATAATTTTACTTATCAATCGAGAGAGGCTTTCAAAAACACGAATAAAATAGGTAAACATACAAACATATTCATTTTGATGAAATCAAATCGTTCGATCTGAACGAATTCGTTCACCACTGTAAATAAAAACACACAGTAAAAAGGAAACTCGAGCAATGCGACTTTTTTCTGTTGGTTTTGCGGTTGAGGACGGCGACACACCATAATTTGATTTGTGGCTATCTACTTCAGACGGTGTAATTGAAAATAATATTAATAGAGTACATAATCCGGTTGGAATTTACTGTTCTATGAAGATTCTAAAGCACTGCAATGGTCTAAGTTGATTGATAAGATCAACATCACCAACATGCATGAGTTAGCTAAGGTCATAGCCTCTTTTTACTTTCGCTGGTTTGTTTAGAGTCCTTTGCTGACATTTTTCTAGCATCAGTATCACACTAATATTATAAAGGCGAAAGTTTGTGTGTGTGTGTTTATATGTTTGTTTCTTCTTCACGCTCAAACGGCTGGATCAATTTTGATAAAATTTTGCACGGACGTAGCTGACACCCTGGATTAACAACATATAGGCTATTTTTAATCCCGATATTCCCACGGGATCGACATTTATGCGAGTGTAACCGCGGGGCGCAGCTAGTAGTTTTTATAAAGAACAAGCCACGTTCTCGAGGCGTTCTCTTCGGCACAAATGACGAACTTTCATGGAAATTTTCATGTCCTTTTTAAACCCTTTAGGAGATGATTTTTTTTTAATCCTTCCCGACTGCTTCCAGACCCAGGAGTACAGGCTATGCGTTGTTAGTCTGTGAATGAATTTAAAGAACTTTATTAAGTAGAGGCATCATCATCTCTTTCACCATCACGACCTCGCCTCGAATTGCCTTCAAAAATCCAAGATATGCAAGCAGAGTCAACCAGGCGTCTATTACAGGATATTTTTGGCAGTGCTTTTAATTCGTGAAAGTAAGTACGGGAAGTTTTCCTAGTTTAAGTGTTACTTCGCCGATCTTTTCTGTAAAAATCTCACCGTGAAAACATAGGCGATATTAACTTGAACTGAGCTGTCAATCACTTCAAGCTAATGTCGCCTATCTTATATATGTGCATGGACTTATTATATAGTCCATGTGTACGAAAACTTCCCGTACCTACTACAGTGTCAATTTTTACCATCAGGCGAAATGACACATCAGTTGACATGTCATGTCATTGCTATAGATGAAGTTCAAACACACCATAGCTGGCTCACCAGTTCGAAGGATTTACCTTTGGTTTATTAAGGCTCGACCTATTTCAACCGTGGTCATTTCTCTATATGGGTCATTTCTCTACGACCGCAAACCTTTTGTGGTTTCACAACGAAGGTATATTTTAACTGTATGTAAGAATGTGGTCGCCCGAGCTAAGCCTATAGAGAATGATTTATAAAGATACAGTAAAAAGGTCTAAAATGACAAAACAATTGGTAACCAAAAGGTCTGAAGTGAATAAACAATTGTGACCACGAAGTCTTGTAGACGTCCCTTACACTTATTCATTACTAGCTTCTGCCCGCGACTTCATTTGCGTAGAAGTCGTAAGATACACAATGCTTATACTAAAATCACAGCCACATGTTTATAAAACTCCCCGTCGCTATTACTTCTCACTGACTTTTTTTCTTTTTACTTGACTCCTATTGGCTCTAGCGTGATATTAATAGCCTATAACCTTCCTCAAGAGTTAGGCTATCAATTCAAAAATCATTTTTCAAATCCGACTGGTAGTTCCAGAGATCAGCGCGTTCCAAACAAACAAACTCTTCAGCTTTATTATGTATTAGTATTTATAGATGTATTGTATGTAAGTACAGAAATTAAGTTTTACGATTTGTTTTTTTTTATATTGTTTTATATTGTGTTTAATATTGTGTCTCTGTTTGGTCTTAGTATTGAGAGAAAAATTATACCTACGTCATAGCTCATCGCCAATGTTGACTATTTTTGAAGATTGCATCGAATTGTTACCTACAGTGTGCATAGAAAGTATCAGAATGGCAATACCTTGGCGTTTACACGCGCTAAGCATTCTATTAACTGATAGTATTTTTATTTGAGCTAACGCTGTGGTAAAGACGCAGTAGATAGGACAGAAGAAGTATCAGTGGAGAACCAAGATAAGACACGCGATGGAAACGAAGAGAATAATTATTAATCGACCCACAAGTCCAACACACAACTGTATCGAGTTAATGGCGTTCGCCTTTTTATCTTAACCTGTTAAACAGGGCGATACATGAACAATTTACGATGCAGCTCATTACACAAGTTGTTTATGACAAACTGAAACCCAATTAAGCCAGTTACCGAACAAAGCACGAGTGAAATGAAACTTAAAATTCAACAAGCCATCCTCCGGACCGCTCAAACCAGGCAAAGCAAATGATGGCCAAATCCGAAAACGAGGATAAACCTGATTCTTATCGTCGATTAGATCGCTTGCCTACCTATACATAGACACATTGTCGTGTAAATTGGAGATTTACGCACGCAATAAATCAGTCAAGGGATCGTGTGTAAGCCCGCCAATACGTCACGCTCACCGACCGCTGTCCCCCACTGCACTACCTTTGTAAAAATAACTATATCAAACGTGATCTGACGGGATGTGGGAATAAAAATGTTCGAAAGGTGATTTTGCGGGTTGTGAGTTATGGGTTTTTGTTTTAGATTGTTAGGGTCGGGTTACGCTTTAGATCTGTTACGTAACGTGACTATGGGGTTAGTTTTGAGTTGGAGTTTTAGGGTTTTTGAAGCGTGGTGTCTGTCAGTTATCGACTCGCCCGCTCTCAGGTACTTTACTTTCTAATGAGCAGTGAGTCAAGTAGCTTGGATTATAAAGTCAGGTTTGTTCATTGGGAATTTGGTATATATTTTTTTTTATCTCCCGCGTCGAAGGTTAGTCACCGCTGAGACTGGTCGCTATGGCCGAAATTCGGTCCGGAGGACTTTATTTATTTTCAAGAGTATGTCTATGGTAACGATTTGAAAATGACAGCGCAGTAGTTACTACTGCGCTGTCACTCAAAGAACCTTACTGCTACTGTAGCAGTAAGGTTCTTTGAGTGATGCAGTTGTTATAGTATGACAATCTCTGCCTAAAGCTCATTCTGCCATATTAGCTTTAGCTCCAGGGTATTGTATGTACAGACGCCCGCACATCAAGCTACCTGAAACTGTAAAATTTTCCTAATCAACATTGAACCTTATGCTTTAGCGATAAAGTTGAAAATCTATTAAAGAAATTTGACAGATTCTAGTAGCGTGACGTGCTGGCGTCTGTACTACCTTATGCAAAGGGTTAGATAGCAAAGCGTTGTTTTCAACTTTTCCTCTAATGATCATTCATTTGAGATCTTATCGCTTCGGAGATATCGCATATTATTACTTATCCAATTAACGCCAGGTAAGCCAAACTTTCTCAGAAAGTCACAAGAGGTGACTCAATGCAGAAGCCTAGCTATGAGTCACTTTCTCAAAACTGCGCGCAAAATAAGCGGCCGAAATGGGAAATAATCGTTTGCCGCCATCTGGACGTTTATATCAGGTGTCAAGAGAGTGTTCTGTGTTCCGTGTTTTCCAAAGTAAATAATCGCCATCATTAAAAGCCAAAAGTGATTAAAAGTACTGGCAGGTTTATCATCTTGAAGGTCGAACGTCGCGCGCAGAATTATCTTACGCGCACTCTAATACAATTTTACTACAAAATCTGAAACATTATCCGTGGTTTGGATAAGAAACTAATAGGCTTTGTGGCAGATTTAAATTTGGAAATGATCGGGAAACGCCTGTGGCAAAATTAGGTTTCAACCGTTCTGCCTACTGAAATAAAAACTCGGTAAGTATATATATTTTTGAGAGAAATAATAAAATTATATTTTATTCTATTGATAAAAAACGTAAACTTGTATCCCTTCAGCATTAATTTTGATTTACAAGAAAACTTTTCACAATGTTTGTTTCTCTCACAGAGCTGAGATAAAAATATTGAAAAAGTTCATCGTCCTGTCATATGTTATGGTCCACAAAATAAACGTAGGTACAGGAAAGAGCACTCTCGAACTCATTACGGTTTGAAAGCATATCGCTACATATTATTAAGTTTCCCCCAACTTTGTGGGGTGAAGAAAATATTCTTCCAAGTTTTGTAGTGTGCATTTGTTTTTACTCTTCTTGTACGAGTATGTGCATTTTCTTTATCCAATCCATATATGGTATGAGTTGGTTTTATGAACTTTGGAAAAAATCTTTGTTAGTATTCGGTCTTGAATCAATTTGGAATCTAATCATGACCAACGAAAAATTTTTGGTAAGTATAACTCAAGACTTCAGCAGGATATTAGTATTCAGCTATCTTATTGGAGTTTCCAAAACTGAAGATCTGTACCTAGGTAAGGCAACTAATAATTAACTGGTCACTTATTTGTTTATCTTAACTAATAAAAGCAGATAAGGATCATATGCAAAAGAATTAATCCCGAGCCAAACAAGATTTCCTGCAATAACACTAACCTTTAATTTTCCAAACCCGTATTATATTGAGCATAAATAATTCATCCAGCGCATTTAATGGTAATTATTTCATAATGAGTGCCAGAATAATTATTTATTATTCCATACTCGTGTTCATCGGTCGTGTAGTGCGTGACACGGAACGATATTTTAAATTCCATGATACACAGACGTATTAAAGACTTGTGGATGCATTAAAAGCGGATGATTATTCGGCTAAAAATTGTTATTACGTTTCGTTTCGCGGTTTAATTAAACTTTTAAATTAAAGTATTCAGCAGAACTTTGCAACTGTGTGCGTAAGATTTTTGGTTGTGTTATAAAAAAGGGCCGTTTTAATGAAACAGTCGACGATTTTTAAACAAAAGCTGTTTCGGCGGACGCTATCGTTTGCGATAAAATGTTTAATTTAAACCGTCTACAGTCTGCCTTGTAACTCAAAATTTGCTCTTTATTGTGATTTAAATTCGGTTATAAATATGAATTGTTCTCGGAAAACTTCAGTTCGTGATACAGTTAATAGGAAAATATGATCATTAATGTTCAAGTGACCATCGCAAATCATTCAAATAAATTTAAACATGTTAGACTGAAGTAGGTATTATGGCAGGTACCTACTATTACATAGAAGTCGAACTATACATAATTCTTCTTCATCTTTTCGGGTTGTAAGCAAATATAAATATTTTACAATATTAAATGAGTTGGGCCCAGTAGAAAAATTTTGAATATCACACAAAAGCAAGAATAACCATTCAAACGCAATATCCCTGTGCCACATATTGAAAACGTCGTAAACATCGCTCGCGTGACCATTCTTCTGCCCTTTTGTCGCGGGACACTTTCGAAAGTGGGAGCTGTTGCTTCAAAAGATCACTTTATGGTAAAATAATGACTTGAATCGAGGAGTGAAGTTTTACCATATTTGTGTTGTATTTTCCTGCTTTGTATATTGATTTGTTACCTTATTTGTTGAATGAATTTACGATGAGAGTAAAGACGTGTGTGTTTTCAATATTGAAAGAGGATACAATATATTGCGTGGGAACATCTGGCTGTAATATGGCAGCTTCTTGGTTATCGTTTGTAGGTAGAATTGGTTCATGTCTTGTATAGTATTCTCCTTGATTAACATAAGAAAGTTTTTCTCGCCTTGGTTATATATTTTACTAATTCTTTACTGCTACGTTTGATTCTGAAGCGTTATCATCATCACCTACACAGTCCGACTTCACAGGCTGCTGGATATTGTGATATAAGCCTATTTTTGTTGGTATCTATCTTCCACTCCTGTGCTAGTCTGTTTTAAGCCTTGAGTATGTCTAATTAAAAAATCTTAGCCCCACCTTCCTTCATGTTATAGGTACCCTCTTTCACCCGTAGGAGAAGATTTTCCGTAAACATTGACATTCCAGTTTGTAACCCTTAGAAACTTAACCAATTATAGGCAAACTTTGAACAATTTTACCATAAGAAATAGGTACACTTATATACTTAAAATGCTCAGCCAAAACAGAGGTTATAACTCTGTAAAAAGACTCATCAGTTAGAGGCGGTTAAATCAAAACGTATGGAATATATTTATATTTTAACTGTTGTCTTATTTGAACTTCAATTAAGCCAGCTGTTCCATAGAACATGTAGTTGCTTATATACATGTCCCAGCTATGTTAATATTGCATTCGATTGAATTATCGAGTTGTTAGCCTAGATTTGTCGAACAAATAGCCTATGCAGGTGTTTTAGGAAAAAACTTTATTTAATTAGGTCACTTTGATTAGGTATTCAGTGTTAATAGACGTGATAAATAACTTGTGACTTATTTATTTTATTTCTAAATTTAATGTTATTGTGCCTGGACTCAAACTGTCAAAATGTGGGTGTTCTATGAGGTACACCTCTGCCTAAGCCTTCGGGGAATATAAGCATGATGTTATGTTTTTTTCACGGTGTAATTTTTAATCCACTTCTAGGCTGTTCTTTAGTAAGTTTGTATTGACTTCTGGAAGCACCACAACCTCGCCGAGGTGCGATTGAATGCGAACGATGTAATTTCAAAGTGTAACCCATTTAGGCTGATATCACATTGGGCGTGCGCTGGTCGCGCGCTTTGGTCGAGCATGCGACCGACGCGAGCGCCGCGTCTGCGCGGCGCGCACGTTGCTCGAGTGTGCGACCGACGCGGCGCGCACTCGGCGCTCGCGTCGTCGGTCGCATGCTCGAGCAACACGCGCGCCCGGCGCACGCCTAATGTGAGGGGGGCCTTATTGAGCAGTGTTTCCCTTTAACTATACATTGAACGAATTCTTAAGTAGCTACGAGCAATTTTATTTCATTTTTTTCTTAGAAATATAATAGTTCGTTCAATGGATGAAAGAAAATAGGTCAATGAGAAAAGGTAAAACAAAATAAAACAATCCTGTTTAGAAAACAAAATAAACCGTCTAACAGCCTCATTATTTTTGTACTCGATTAGATATTTTGAAAGATAGACAATCTCTTTGGAATGGAAATAAATCGTAACAATTTTGACTGAAATAATTAGGCGTGGATAAAACGCTTCTTAAATTTTAATATACTTTTAATAACAAACATTTATCAAAAACACGAGACTCGGCATTCTGAACTATAAGAACCAAGTTTTAAGGTTGACATTTGGGAAGATTTCATTGTGGAATCTCGACATGCTCTTACGCATTTGCATAAAAATTATGTTCATCAAGGAGGCTTGACCAATTCAAGAATGGGGTCGCCGGGAGAAATTTCGCCCACACATGTTTTATTTTTTGTTTGTATGTAATCAGATATTTGTTCAAGTCGTCCTGTCCGTTAAGAATTTATGTCATTCGCTTTCAAATTACATCTGAGAACGGGCGTGTTTCTTGAAGATCGTGAGCTTAACAAAAATACCTTTTGTATTGTGACAGCAATCGTATCGTAAACTGTTTTTTTGTAGTTGAATGGACATATACGTTATTTATAAATTATGATATTTTTGTTTGTGTACATTGTTATATTGCAGGAGTTTCTGTTTCATACTGTACTTGCAGATTACTGTCAAGTGATCTTTATAATAAAAGTTGAATATCATGCCAAAATGGTAGTTATGAACAAATTGACATAATTATGGTTATTTATTATCTGCTATTTTTACGAGACGTATTCAAATAAAAAAAAACATCAAAATAAAAAAAACTTTACATGTTTATAGGAGACCCTTACCTTACACAGGTCCAATGTCATGAGTTTCCTTTTCAATTTGATTAAAAGCTGATCTATTTTTTTCCGAGAATACTTATTCAATGACAAGTCGAACAAAAACAAGAAAGTAGTACTTAGTATTTCTTAGATTTCATTTCTCCCACAATTTATACGTATGACGACTTATGCATAACGACTTAATGATTTCTTCGTTGAAAACAAAGGAATTATAGTTCACCGTACCCCACAGTCATGTCATAACAGAAATCAGTAGAAATTGCGTAGTACAAGATTCTTACTAATAAAGCTATTAACATGCATACATCTACCTAGTAGTATTCATTTTATGTTTTTTTTTTAAATTTGCGGTTAGTTTATTCGTGAAAAATATTGTCTAATTATACGGTTAAATCTATATAAATAAAACCAATGACAAGCTGTTTCTTTGTGAGCGCATCACTTGAGAACGGCTGGACCGATTTGGCAAACAAAACAATGCAAAGCAACAAAGCAATAAAACTTAATGAGGACTATTGTCCGAATTAAGTTTTTTTGGAAAGAAAAATAAGGAAAAAGAACCGGAATTTGTTTAAATTCGGGAAAAACTGAACGTTCTTTTTGTATCGGCCTTTTGGATAGGACAACGTCTGTCGGGTCATCCTGTTAATGTATGTAATTATTCATCATCTGCCTAGCCTTTTCCCAACTATGTTGGGGTCGGCTTCCAGTCTAACCGGATGCAGCTGAATACCAGTATTTTACATGGAGCGACTGCCTATCTGACCTCCACAACCCAGTTACTGGGTAATACGATACCCCTTTGTAAGACTGGTTGTCAGACTTTCGGGCTTCCGACTACCCGTAACGACTGTCAAAGATCCACGAATGACAGCCGGGACCAACGGCTTAACGTGCTTTCCGAGGCACGGAGGGGTCTCAGTATGTAAAGATGGTCACCCATCCACAGACTAACCGCGGCAAGCGTAGCTTAACCTGATCGATCGACCTGTGCGGCTGTTATTATTTAGCCACGGACCCCTTCTGTAATGTATGTAATTATTGTGGTTTAAATTATAGTAATTAGCTAATTTAACAGATTAAAGACACATAAATCGAACACTTTGTTGTTATCATTAGATATAGCTGATGTAAACATAAAAATAAAGTCGGGTACCGGGTACTTTAATTGTTTGAAATATCCTACCAGGTTAGACCACTAACGACCATTACCGTCCATCAAAGATGGATTCCACAATAAAGAAAGGAATTAGCATAGATGCATGGCAATCACATTGGAACGGTTAATCGTTCATGCTAAATGAAATTTCAATTCCAATTTTTCAGTCCATTTCCAAAGGCATTAAGTGGGTAGACTTAATGGAATGCTATCAGTATTATACATCCAGCTGCAATAAAAAATTCTTTCTCATGAAAGAGAAGTTGTAATGGAGATTTAGTATTGGAATTCAACTATTGCATTAATTCAATTCAAAAATTTCGTTGTAATTGTAATTTTTATAACATAGGTACTAAAATCAAGCAAGCAAAAGATGCTGCAGGAAACAATATCTTCCTGTCTGCTAAAGACGACCTAGCAGGAGATCGAGGAGGGGGGGGGGCTGGAGGGGGTTCTGGGGATCAATTACTATACCTAATAACTAAATGTGCTGACCAATCTAGCAGCCTAAGCTTGGTGGTTTTGATAATATTTCCAATCCTATTTAATATAATAAATGCGAAAGTAAACTTACTTTCGCATTTATTATATTAATTGTTTGTTTGTTTGGTACGCTTTCTCGCTAAAACGGCTAAACAGATTTGGACGAAATTTGGCACATGGGTCGACTATGACCTAAAGAAAGACATAGTTTTCTTTTTATCCTGGATCGCTGACGAAGTCAATGGCAACAACCAATTATTACTGATATTTTTTATTACCAATATTTTTGAATATCAACAACGGGCAGATAAAACTATGATTACGAAAATATAATATAAAACACAGAAAGTTCATACTCATTTTCATCGTTCATTAGGACCCAAACTTTAAGAACATCCTAAACATAATTATAACAATTAGCAAATCACAACCATATTTACAATAAGACAATGATTCTATTGACAGACGGGCATTCAGAGACATTTGAATTAACACAATTTAATTAATGAGAAGCGAAAAGTAAACTTTACGGCGCAAATAACAGTAGGTTTTCTTAAAGAAGAGACAGATCTTGATTCAATTAGAACTTGGAAACAAAACACAAAGCAGCAGCTGGGGGCCAAAGATTAGTTAGAGCTGTCTAGTCATTGAATATTATTACCTACCTACTTGCCGCTTTTCAAACGTGAATTTATCTTGAGGCGATATCAGACGCTTCACTCTTTGTTAATTTTTAATCAACGCTATAAAAAAATACGACCATTATGCAAAAATACTCGCAAATAAATCAAAACCTTTATCCTTTGATTTATTTAGATCTAGAATCATGAAATTTAGCAAGTAGTAAAGTCAGCACAGCTGAAGGAAAAAGTCCGAAAATCGTTAATTTGGAATTTTATCATAATTATAATTATTTTATTTTTGCGATGACAAACATACATTTTCATTTGGAGATTTGAACGTGATGTATATCGATGTTTTGGAGAACTTTTTTTTAACTCAAATGTAAGTTTGTTCTTGGGATAAATTCATCCAAACTACGGAACCCTTGTGCGCGGTCTGACACGAACTTGATCGGTTTTTTTTTGCTTTTCGTTTGGCATGTTTCACTCGACGTGAAAAGTTTGAACACAAAATGAATCGTGAAAAAATAATTCATTAGTGAACCGACCCAACGATGTTGGATTTCGGCAGTTGGCATCTTTCAGACGCCTACCGAATGATCGAAAAATGAAATGCAAGGAGCAGATGAACGTTCATACCTATTACAATTTTGTCAGTGTCAGATGAATGAAACAAAAATAAACATTCAATCGGGTGAAGCGTCTGATATCGTCTAAATACAGCAAGTTTTAATAGTTAACACTGGCCTGAATTCTAATACCTACTAATGCAAAATTCCAATACTGTCGTTACCGGTACTATTGACCTGATAAGAAGGAGGCAAAAGCCACTTGCACATAGGCTAGTTGACCGCGTTCCTTGGATGCTTGCTAGGACCACACATAGTTTAATGAGAACTGAGTAGCAGCACGGCCTTATGTAAAACCGTCTGTGACAGTGCAAGATGATGGGTATTGCCTCAGGTCTATCATTCAGTTTTGTTAAAAAGGTCTAAAACATAGCAATTGTGGTCATCATTTGTCCTATAGAGGTATGAGCAACAAGGTGTAAAGTTCACTAAACCTCCATAGAAAAGGGAGGATCCTCCGACCAGATGGATGTTTGTGTCTGTTGCCGGTGGCAACTGCCAGGTGATTGATGTCGGGACGTTGTATACTTGCTAGTTGAGCGGTAAACTCTACTTGCGCGATGCAGGATTTGGCGTGACGTCAGTGTGATGAGTAGTTCGCATGTGGCGATGCAGATACAGTCACAGTACTGCCCTTACAGTAAGTTATTTGGGGTTTATGCAGCTTGTCTTCTTTTTCTATAGTCATCCCCTTACTAGCCTTATCATCTTTCACATAATCCATCACTTACGTATCAATAACTAGCGACCTGCCCCCGTTTCGTACGGTTTTTACGACTTGGCTATTCATTGAGATTTCTTTACTATATAGGTTGAAATTGAAAACATGTGACAAATCGAAATGGGAGATTGTACTCATCATTATGAACAACTTTTACTATGGGACCAAACCTGAAGTCCCGAAAAAAAAATCTGCTGTTCCCTACATTTATGTTCGCATGTTTTCAATTTCACTCTGTATGTAAGTTGAAATTAAATTCTCTAAATGATGTTGAAAACCCATCGAAATCAGTTGCGTAGTTTAGATGAACAACATGTTCACATAGAGACACGAAAAGCGACTTTATTTTATAGATATAAATTAATTATAATACAAAAATGGTATAATTATTATTGTAGGAAATATTATGCCTAGTTACCAGTCTGCGTCTCTAATCATTGCATTTAGTAGACAATCGTGTCGTAAAGTACGGAGACATCAATTATTCAACGACGATTCATTTCGAGATGCTCCTTTTGAGTTTGCTTCGCTCGCATCCATTGAATCATAAGGTATTCTGCAATTAGTACCATGTTATTAGAAATTTAATGGCATTGAAATAATAATCATACATTTGTTTTGTTATGGAATATTTTCAATATCTAAATTTAGATTTAGCATTGACTGTACCTACCTACATTCGAGGATGTGTTCTCATACATTCCCGAACTAAGATGTAAAGTTATATGATTGCTACGTTACTTAACATAAAGATGTTAAGTTTTATTTAAGCAGTGGTGGCCCAGTGGTAACGGTCGCGACTTACGAGATGTATGTCGTTCGAACCCAGCCAGGCGCTTTACTTTGTGTACCTACATTATTACGTCCCCACTGCTCTCAAAACGGTGAAGGAAAACATCGTGAGGAAACCGGCATGTTCTAGAACCAAAAACTTCGAAGACATGTGACATATACCAACCCGGATTGGGCTCGTGTGGTGGATTATGGCCCACTCCCTCTCATCGAGCGAAACCCAGCAGTGGAAACATTATTTGCTGATTATGGTAAGTTTTAGTTTATACAAACACGTTTGATTTGTGTCTGAAATTAATTGCGACTTTGTTATATTACACTATCGTTTTTGTAACTATTGCCTGCACCTGTCGCTCCTTCTTCCATAGTGGGCTATGTATCCAGTTAAACTCAGTTAGTGTCTATTGAATACTGACAATGAGGTACAGTTAATTAATAATTCAATTCGCCACTCATTAGCTAGACATTTTTAATAACCCCGGTCCGGTGACAACGATCACCAAGTTAACAAATTGTAAATCGAATCGTTCGCTAAACATGTTTCTGGGCTCGTTCGTTGAATACTCCGTTGACAGTTGTTCGATAATTGAACTGGGGACAATTAGCCAACGAGTGGTTAATATCCGTGGCGCTGTCACTGCACGATTGGGTCCCTTGGCAATGGACTCTCAACAATGTCGAGTGTTAATCGATTCCCCGTTCGAGATGTAAGTGATGAGAGATTTTGGACTGTCACTGGACTTTTAGATAGGTGAAGTGGATTTTAATTTTTTTGTTGGTATTATTTGGAGGCGGTGGTTTCAATCAATATTTTTCCTTTTATGTAGATGAGAATCTTTTCGGTGCTCAGCAGCTCTCAGTGGAACGTATGTGTACTAAAAAACCTCAGCAGTTTAAAGCATCGATTATAACAATACCAACCAAAGTCCTTCAGAGGAGTTTCTAACATACCTAGTTTTCTGTTCGGACTTTCCTTTTCTACTCAGCCCACCTTATCTATTTAAGCTAAAACAACAGTCCGTTAAACCGACTATTTCACAATCCAGGTCAAAATTTAAAACTTCCCTGGGAGAATCTTAAAACATTATTTCTGCACGAATAAAGACTTCTTCAACGTTAACAAAAAAGTAATAAGGACTTATCTAAAAGTTTTAACTTGAGCAATTTTTCATAACTTCAAGCCACTGGTCTACAGTGACCTACTAGAGAGTCTCACGTAACAGACATTTGTAAAAACCCCTTTTTTAGGGAATCTACTCTTTTTTGTTGAACCTCTTTATTTTATTGGCTTGCTGACGTTCTATTTTTTCAGCCATTCAACGAGCGTTCCCTTTTACCCCGTTTTTGCTACGTTTTTATATATCTGTACCTAGGTATATTTTTTGCTTCAACGTTTAATTACTTTTATTTAAACAATCTTTCGGGATAAAATTCGGCACGAATACGTGGCAAGTATTCTCATTTAAAAATACTTAAAATTACTGCAAAATTGTGGCTCATGATTAAACAATGTAAGGATCGATTTAACAATGTTTCTTAAATTAGAACCTGATTTGGTTCTAGAACAGAATTGCTGAGTAATTATTGCATTGAATTTGACTATGAGATGAACAGTTATCATAAAATCCATTGATTTTAATTCATTGGTGGAATTTACAATAAGATAGTGAGAGTTATTTTATCTGTCTAGCCTTTTCTCAACTATGTTGGGGTCGGCTTCTAGTCTTACCGAATGCAGCTGAATACCAGACTTTTACATGGAGCGACTGCCAATCTGACATCAACAACCCAGTTACTAGGTAATACGATACCCCTTGGTAAGACTGGTTGTCAAACTTTCGGGCTTCTGACTATCCGTAACGACTGTCAAAGATCCACGAATGACAGCCGGGACCAACGGCTTAACGTGCTTTCCGAGGTACGGAGGGGTCTCGGCATGTAAAGATGGTCACCCATCCACAGACCAACCGCGGCAAGCGTAGCTTAACCTGATCGATGGACCTGTGTGGCTGTTATTATTGAGCCTCAACATAGTGAGAGTAACATTCCAAACATTGCGGACCCACCATACCACTGGCCATACCTCTGGTGGTATGGTGGGTCTAACGTTGTTTTCTTCACGATAGCTGTATCAAAGACGTACGATGTGTCTAGTTGGCTGCTTCTTTGACTTAGTAACTTTCACACAAACTAAGCAAAACTAAAAGGATAGCTAAACCTCATTACCAAACGCAACGTTAAAACCTAAAAAGTTAAAACTTCCCAGTTAAACATACGCTGGCATGTACGAAGCGTTACGTGAACAATGAATACTCCTCTTTTTCTGCGCGCCCGGTGAATGCCGTCGAGTTGCGAAAAAATACAAACAATAAAAGACCAGCGGAGGATACGAGAGACGAGTTTTCGCCGCCTTTGCCATAAAATTAAATGGGTAGAGGGCTTTTTGTGGAACGGTTCGCGAACGCGACTTCGGTCGTGAGTTCGGAAAAACGCGTCGGGTTAAAACTCCTCCGAGCCTTGGCTCGCGTTTCGGAGGTTTGGCCGAGTAAGGACTTAAGTGACGTCGTCGTCGCTTGTTGTGGTTTGGCACGATTCTCCGTTACGTAAGTATGTGTGAACAAACTCGTGATGCTTTGAGTTTTTCTTTCATTGACAAACAGTAGAGCGTTGGTAAACTTATTATACGAGCGAGCGGGTCGTTATAGGCTTCGATTCTGTTGAGACCGAATCAGATTTTCATGCAGTAGGTATGAATTCTTGCAATACTCACGCGAGATTCGGATTTACATTATTTACGTTGTTGTTTTTAAATCTCCAATAATATATTGACGTTGCTACAAAGTTGATCTACAAGACTTTACACAAAATATACGTAGATCCAAAATATTTACGATTTCAGTAGCCAACCGGAAAATTTGAGCTAATTTTAATACCGTCCATCAACCGATCCTACTAATTTTAAACCCATTTTGCGTTCGAAAGCAGACAGACGGGTGGCCAAAATTATCGGTTGTTCCGTGACTTATCGAAGTAAACATCGATTAGCGAGATAGCAGACCGGCTAAGTAAATTACACGTTGTAGGACCACCTGCAAGGATGTCGGCAATAAACGCATGTAATCATATGTCTGGGCTTGATTCCCTTGGCAAACATTCGGTGCGTGCGCTTCGGATCTCCCCTTTATTGTGATTTGCCCTCTTTTATGTGTTCTTAACAAAATCAGGGTATGAAAGAGCCGGCGGCCAATAAACAGATGTTCTAATCAGGAATGTCTATAACTATATGCCTCAAGTCTATGTATATGTCCATCAAAATTCGTGACCCTTGAGGTTATGAAGAAGGACCTAATTAATTTATTTTCGATCAAATATAAAATACCAATCAAAATAACATTCTATGTTTTTAGTAAATATTTAATATAGATAAAACCCTCTGTAAACTTCGAAAGCTTCAGATTATATTTCCATACGTAATTAATTGTATTACTTACAAGTATGATAGATAGCGACTCGAGATTTTGATAACATAATTATTCGTAAAACTAATATCTGATGAAGTTTGCGGGATGTTTATCAACCTACTTCAGTAGGTAATAAGTACAGTCACCTAAAGAAATAAGTAACCAGGGTCGTCGGTTATAGTTGAAGTTTAGTAAGAAACCAAATGGATGTTTTTGAATGTAATTTAATTTGACAAATGAACTGCTTGTTTTCTATTAATTAAATGATTTTTTATTTGAAAACGTCTATCAGTTTCTTACTAAACTTCAACTATATCCGACGACCCTGGTTACTTATCTCCATGGGTGACCGTACATGAAAATTCTAAAACCAATTACTACGAAAACTCATCAAACCAGGCTTTCACAACGAAGAAAATAATTTATTTAGGTTTTAAGTAGAAAATAAATCAATGAACAGACCTTCAGGGCTTTGCTAATGGACTAGATAAAATTAATTTCAATAGCAGTCGAGAGATAAATGCTGTTTAAATTATCCAAGAAATAGTTTCTAACCTAATGACATTCGTAGTTTCGTACTGATTCATTTATGCCAAGTTCAACCACCCTTAAGAAAGATGACTTCAAACTGTCTCATAAACTTAACTACAAAATACTAGCAAATAAATCAAAATACCAGTTATGATCACAAACTTAATTTTCAAGCTCATTTCAATTGCAATGAGCTTTTAAGAAAAACTGTAAACATGAATATTTAAATATTTATTATTGAAAGCGTAAGTTTACGCAGAAATTATGGCACTTTGAACGCATTAACATTCCCTTTAGACCACCTGTGAGTGCGATCTGAGATCTGCAATTACCAAGACCTTGTCGATGACTTAGCTTCGGACATACTGTTTATTTGTTTCCCGAACTTTCTTACTTACTTTAGGATGTAAGCAATCAACTTAGCCTATTGCGGTCCACTGCTGGACTTAGGCCTCTCCCAGGCTGCACCACAACACCTTTTCCTCCGCCTTCCGCATCCAGTCCGTCCCAGCTACTTTCTTTAGGTCCTCCGTCCATCTGGCTGGGCGGCGGGCGTCCCAAACTAGGTACGCTTGCCGACACGCGGTCTCCACTCAAGGCTTCGTCTGCTCCACCGGCCATCGGTCCTTCGTGTAAGCAATAACTGTGTGTAATCAAGTCCATGATGAGGGAAACTATATTTGAATTAAGAATTTGAGATAATTTTCAAGTTATGGAACAACAAAGGTCAAATTTCATTTCCAACCAAAAACTTATTGGGACCTTTTTGTTACAAATGGTCACTCAAAAATCAACTTGGAATATATTTCCCTAATTAAGTAGATAACTGATTAAGTGGCGATGCAATGTAAATTATCTGATCTTATGAACTGTCAATTCTCATCTACCAAATAAGCTGCCTAGATTGGTTGATAAAAAATAAGTTTAAACTAAAACCCGACTACTGAAAAGGATGAAACAAGAAAGTACCTTCCCCTGGTCTTATAATATGTTAGTACAGCGGCATAAGAGATAAACATTATAAAACGTGTACTTTTTTCTTAACTTTATTGCGTAAAATTCAAAATGTGCCATTTCGTGCGGATCGCTTATGGAGAAATAATATTATTTAAAAGTGACCATTCGCCCGTTTCGGGCGAGTAAATTCGTGCGAATCGACTAAAAACCCCAAAGAATATTGTTTATTGGGTTTTAAGCTATAACATCATCATTTAGCCTATAGATGTCCACGTCGTCCACTGCTGGAAATATTATATCTCCCCCAAGAATCGTTTCTCAACGAAGTTCTCCAGCAAATTAAATCTTACCAATACCACTACACATTTGAAATACATACTTAGATTTTCTGAAATTTTCTCAATTTCCCTACGTTGTAAGTTCAACTTTGGTGCTACGCGGCGCTATCGAGTCACGTTTAGTCCCCATCGCTCCGCATTCAGACAAACATTTGTTCCTAGTCTGGATGTCGCTGAATTTGATTTGTGTATGTAATGATGCCGTTTGGCGTTCTGTTCAGGTTAAAGCGTATGGAGAAATACTGGATGGAAGTGTGTTTTATTCACATAATACTAGCAATATGTTTTTGATACTTTTGTACTTTAAGCCGTTGCTTGGTCCCGAATGTCAGAGATCTTTGACGGTCGTTACGAGTAGTCAGAAGCCCGATAGTATGACAACCACTTTTACCAAGCGTATCGTATTACCCAGTGACTGGGTTGGCATCCAGTTAGACTGGAAACCGACCCCAACATTGAGAAGGCTAGGCAGATTGATTGATTGGCTTACTCACTGCCGTAATTAGTTCAAACATACATTCAGAAATCGTAAAACCTGTACCAGCAAACTCTTTGATGTACAGACGCCAGCACATCAAGCTTCCCGAAACTGTCTAATTTTCCCAATCAACTTTGAACCTTATGCTTTAGCGATAAAGTTGAAAATCTATTAAAGAAATTTGACAGATTGTAGTAGCTTGATGTGCTGGTGTCTGTACCATGCTTCGTTGCTGAAGATTTTAAAATGCTATTATTGCATTATATAAATTCAATCTCCTAGTATTGTATAATTGCATAGCACATGTTGTGAGTACTATGTACATACTATAAAGCTTAAATTTACTGGGTACGTCTTTCATTGACTTGAATGCGAATGATGTGTAAGGTACTTACCACCCTTGTCGTCCGTGTGTATCACGAGTCCAAGACAGACAGGTTTCTTCATGTTTCTTTTTACCAACTAATGCAATCCTAAGTTAGACTTGGACACGCTTTTACAAGTAGAGAGTCGTGCGTTTGCAGCAGGATGGGATGTTCATTTAAATTATAAGTAATAGGTAGTAATAACTGTGGGAAGTAATTTTATGCTGAGCTGTATTGAGTTATTATGTTATTTCTAGCGTACCCCAGGATGTCATTTGTCAGTCCTGCTATCTTATTCATAATATTTTACTAAGGCTTCATAATCAGCCGACAATGTTCCCATTGTTGGGACACATAGGCCTCCTGAGAGGGAGTGGGCTGTAATCTACCACGTCGGCCCCGTGTGGATTTGTAGATGTCTTCGGATTTTTCGTTTTAGGACATGCCCGTTTCCTCACGATGTTTTCCTTCGTATTAATAGACTGCTTTGACACAAAGTAAAGTGCCTGCCTGGGTTCGAACCCGCGACTTACAACTCGTAAGTCGGGGTTGTTACCACTGGGCCACCACTGTTGGGCCACTAGGCCACCACTGAGGAGAAAAACTGGCTTTCTTTTTATCAAAAAGGACGCCATTTTCTCTTTCAGTAATATAGTGCATAGTGCTGCTCTCTCCCTGAATCTAAGTATTACAAGGCTTCATACTTCGAAATCCGAATTCCCTTGCGATTACTATGACTAACGAAGTTTTGAAATTTCAGAATGATAGAAGCAAGTTCGTCGTTGTTAAAAGGAAATCCCAAATACATTTTTGCCTGAGTTGGAAATCGAACAACGCTGCTTTCATCATGCTGGAATTTTTCGTTTTTTTTTTTCTTTAAGTAAGAAATTACTAAGGAGTTATATTATCCATCAAACAAACCATGTACGACGTGTTTTTGAGTGGACACTACGAATCGGCAAACGTAAGGTAGGACGCCGTCAGGCTAGGTGAAGTGACGATTTTCGCAGGGTGGCTGGTAGTAGCTAGATGAGAGTTGCCGAAAATCGAGAAGAATGTCGTGCAATAGGAGAGGCCTATGTCCGACAGTAGACTACCGTAGGCTAATGATGATGATGATAAAACACACCATCTTCTAAAGATTTAGTTTTGACACAAACATGTACTAACACAGCCTTAATACAATCAATAGGGACCAACTCAGAGCTTCGTATTAATTTAAAGCACGAAAGCTAATTCTAATCTGTAACTAGGTACTTATTAGTCGAAGTCGATGTCGTAAAACACTGTTAATGTACCCACTACGTCGATAGTACAACACTAGGGAGTAAGGTTTTGTGTACACCGGGGTATTCCGAGACCACAGTATGAATTTTGAATGTAGTGTAAAGCCAGACCGATTTCACCTTGATCAGTGTATCTAGCTGCATGACTGCGCTAGCTAGGACAGGAAGTGGAGACTATTCTAGGTTAATTTATTACATCGTAGACAAGAGCAAAGACAACACACATGATTGTAGCCTAGACACGAGTCAAAGAACGATTAAGTTTTGTATGTTGGCCTACCAAATAAGCAGATTCGTAGAATATGCCTGCCTACAGCTGTGATAGGTATAGACGCAAGCCCGTGGTTGAATCAGAAATTATTACGAGATGTCTTACCGAATTTATTTTTCTTCGTAAAACCTAACAGCGCATGCATACGAGTGCACTCCTTCGCATCGAGCATTGCAATGCTTCTAGTGCGACCTAGCTTTTCTTAAGCACCTTACAATGTTGATACCTACTCGTAAATACAAACATTTCCTAAAAAATTCTACGAATGTAGCTATGTCACTTACTCGATGTATTTTTCTAGAAATTATGCACAGGTATTTAACAAAGTGGAGGGCTTGACCGGTTTGTATCGTTACGAGGCTTTAACTAGAAATGTTTTCAATTAAAGGGACGCAAGTGTTTAGTATTAATGGATTTAATTCCAGAAAATACTCCATTACAACGTTTATTACTCATTAAAATCGGTGTATTAGGAGAGAAATGTATTTCTAACTTTTTTTTTCTTATCCTAAGTGTGCAACCAACCCAACGCCCGAGTCCTGTGCCTAAGTATTTAAAACAACGACCATTGCGCTTAGTTTTGTAAATCGAGTGCCGACACTGTGACGAAGCACAATACATTTTGCACGTAGTTGGAAAACCTACGTTACACTGTTTCTCCAGTATTACAGTCATTGGCATCGTAAACTAACTTAAGGGCGATGTTAAGTGGCAATCTCCGATCAGTTGAATGTGTTCTTAGCATAAACTTAAAGATGTGCACGCATTTGCTGAATATACTCGTTTTATGTGCTTGGAAAAAGTTTATTATCGGAATAATATGTTCAGTTGCGTTTGATTTTACGAGAATTATAATTATATGAGTAGGTATGTAATTTGGATATTACAAACAAAGCGACATAGCTACATTCGTAGAAAATCAAAGTCAAGTGTAGAATAATCGGGTTTATACTATCATCTGAATAGCTGATACTGCCTACAAATGAGTACAAATTAAAAAGTGTTTAATATATTTAAAAATAATACAATTTAGCTTAAGTTTTCATTTATTTATTTACAATTACATTTGTTTTTACAGAGGGGTACCTAATACAATAATGTAGTTATTTTATCAGAGTCAACTTCACGTCTTTTCAAACGCATAAAACGATGCATTTAACAGCCATCTAACAAAGGAATCTATCAAAATAATACCTCTATTCCCCTAATATTTATAGCAGCTACAAATTGCCTATTCGCAATTCCCATCCGGCTATTCAAACGAACCCGTGCCGGTGGTCTGTCGGTGTGAAAATAAAAAGTTAATTACAGTGCACATACCTCACGCAGGTAAACATGTCTGAACACCCATGTTGCGCCGCAGAATGCCACGATACTGTAAACTGATATGCAGTTAGCTAATACAACGTGTATGGACGTTGATGCTACTTTTTACACTGTGTGTGTTGGATCTTTCGATGTTTGAATCGCCAAATGAGGTGCTAAGTGTTGAGTATGGGTTTAGGAGACTTGTTTATCACATAGTACATACAGGATGATTGGAAGATGGGTGCAAAGCTTTAAGGCGAAGATATTACGGACAATTTAGAACCATTT
This sequence comes from Hydraecia micacea, assembly GCA_914767645.1. NCBI lineage: Eukaryota > Metazoa > Arthropoda > Insecta > Lepidoptera > Noctuidae > Hydraecia > Hydraecia micacea. The sequence goes on along the minus strand of OU611783.1, from coordinate 10,758,374 downwards.
AAGCCATGGTTGTCTTAGACGAAGTCTTACCAGTTTTTTTTACCTAATTTTTGTTTTTTATGTCTTATGACACAGAGGCCTAAAACATGTTTTGCTAGACTGCTTGCACATTACTTTAATTAAATAAAAAAAATTAATTCATTTATCATTTAATTTGGCCATAAATAAGCTGTTAATTTAAAATTTTGGGAATTTTCGAAAATAAACTAAAATTAGGTAAAAAAAATTGGTAACACTTCGTCTAAGACAACCATGGCTTAAATGGTTCTAAATTGTGTGTACTACCTTCGCCTTAAAGCTTTGCACCCATCTTTCAATCATCCTGTATAAATTATTGATGTTCGCAAAGAACTAAATACATAATTATTATTTTTCATTAGGCAACCAGCACCCTAATTGCGTAACACACTATCTATCAATCACAACCTGAATCATTTTGAAGGATATTGCTAAACCATTGCTTTATAATTTCGAAAAATGTGTCTGCTCAACAACGCAAAAAACGCAATGAATGTTTTTGAACTGTCAAAATTGCTACTGATACTTTGTTATGCAATTACCCTGCTCTCTTCTTTACGACGTTGTATAAAAGGGTTTCTATAATATGAAACTTCATTCATGATGCATTCATGACTGTATGAACTATTCGTCCGCTTGCTATCCGGTGACGGTTTCCTCAAATAACTTGATTTATGGCTTTAGTCTAAGACATTTCTGGCAACTTTACATGACTAGGGTTTTAAGGCAAGATTTAACGTACCTACCTAAAAGTGGTCAGTTATCCTTGCCTTTTTTACAATAAATATGTCCAGTCGAGGAATTACAATCATTGGGTAAGTAACAATACTGATCTGTTGGAGTGATGGACATTACATTTATTTAATTTGATTATTAGACTTATTTAATTTCTTACTGTTAATGTTGTAGGTTGTGTTTTTATTTTACATTGTTTATTAGAGTACCTATAAGTTTATTTATTTATTTAAGTGATTTTTATTTAAGTTGTATAAGTTAGACTTTATATTATGTACATAAATAGTGTGTGTGTGTGTGTGTACATGAATAGTAAATATTCGTATGCCGCTTTTAGCGGCGGATGTGTCCTGAATATAATTTTACCTATTAACCATGTAAAATATCCTACGAAAAATATCTTCATTAGAAGACGATAGGTACAAGAATTAATTAGAAATGAGGTTTAAAATTATCTCTTTTGTACCTACTTATAACATTATTTTCAATTTTTATTTTGTTATTTGTATTTTGTGTTTCACGAACTGTGTCCAATAAACGTTATTATTTATTTCTGTCTTTAAACCATAAAATTAAATTATAAATTAGTATAATTAAATTGTATAACAATTAATGGCCGACTCCTATAATTTACGGACAGTTATTGGTTAAATTTAAGACTCTTGTATCTTTACCAATAATGAAGCTAAACGTTAAAGCTTTGCAATTGTATCATTAAATTACTGACGTAATACATGTACAATTGATAGACGTACCAATGTACGTCCATTAACGAATTCATCGTGTGTTAATGTCTGGATTAATCAACGTTGGTGGAATAGGTGAGGGCAGGATATTAATTATGAATCGATGAATTAGGTACAATAATAGTTCGGTATGTGTGAAATTAATAGGTATCCCATGAATTGTGAATTTATTAGACATACCTACGCGTGTAAATGTTTGTGTATAATGTAATGTCATAGTGATTTCCAAACTATTTTATTGACCTATTATACAGGGTGGCAGGGCATCGACGCGCAACTTGAAACCATGAATTCAGCACATGATTCGAGACCCCCTAGTGTAGAAAGTACCTATAAGTCGGTTATCAAAAAAAAAAATCTGCGTTTTCATAGAAAAGTGCAATACATACGCGGTCAAATGTATGGAACAGTATTTTTTTTTATAACCTATGAAAATTTTTAACAGATGGGCGTTCAGAATCATGTATTGAATCCATGGCTTCAAATTGCGCGTCGATATCCATGCCATCCTGTACTGCAGTCTTTGGTAAAAGTTTTAACCTGAAAGCCTGCTGGCTTTTAGGTTAAAACAATGGCTTATTGAGAAGTCGCATCTATCGCAACTAACATACACACGACATAGGTCAGGATGAATATGTTGAGATCATAATCTGTCGCTTATTGCATAGCAGCTATTAAACCATCGTTATGCAAACATTTATGACATGTTAAAAGCAAAACCTTTTCATGGAGGTGTTCCGTGATTTTACATCATGGAAGTTTTGTTATGGACGCCAAGGACTAGAAAGTTTACCTTAAGACACTTTGTGTGAAAGGAAGTGAATTAAGCCATAAAAAAAACTTGGCTTTATCGGCTTTGAAGACACTATAAAAAACTGGTAAGTTCGGCAATCCTGAAAAAACTTAGTCGAAATGGTTTAGAATATAACCATCGAAAGAATCATTAAAATCTGTGGAGGCAGGTACTCATATGTACCAATTTCGCTTTACATTTTTTTCACAACGAATTTTCATGAATTTTAACGAGACCAATTCGAGGGCATCCTCTTTCAACTAAAATTGAACGACGCAAATATATCGTACCATTTTTTAAGTACTCAATATAGGTAACTCAATAATTCAAATCGCCGGGGTCAAACGTTTAAAAACTATACTTTTTGCTGAAGTGTTATTAGAATATTCATTTTTGGTCATGGTACAAAAAGTTCACAGGAGAAAGCTCGTTAAAAATATTCAACATAATTGTTTTTTTTTTTTACTTTTAAGGGTTAGAAGGTTGTTAATATTTGGGGTCATTTATTTAGTACATCACACCCACGCGATGTACTTAAATTACGTGGAAAACTAAAAAAATAACAGCCATCGATTTTTTTTACTTCTGGCTTGTAGACATTAGATAAAATAACTGCATAAAACACTACTCAATTCTTAATCCCCTTTAAAATATTTATCGATATTCTAAAATAAAAAACAAATAAATAAAATAGCCCCATCCAAAATTTACGACAAAGTGAACGCCTTTAATTTTAAATTTTACTATTCGCGTTCGGAGTCTCCGTCATACAGTTTGCATTCGGACGTTTATGGACACCGTAAATTTTCCGCCAGTCGTAACTTGGTTCCTGTGCCTTCAGCATTATAAATGTATGTGCTGTGTCTCGTACAGTTGGCTGAGTTAATGTGTGTGCGATATCGTGTCTTAAGTAGAGGTTAGAAGGTCGTTTGTTTGACGAGGTGGAAATCTAACAAAGATTTGTTAAATACTTGTGTTTTTGTGTGGGCTTGTGGCTAAATAATAACTGCCGCACTGGTCGTGCTGCGGTCCGTTCGTGGATAGGTGACTATTCATTAGATATCGAGACCCCTCCGTGCCTCGAAAAGCATGTTATGCCATTGGTCCCGGCTGTCATTCGTAGATCGTCGTTACGGCCACGGGTAGTGAGAAGCCCGAAAGTCTGTCAACCAGTTTTATCAAGGAGTATCGTATAGGTACCCAGTAACTGGGTTGTGGAGATCAGATAGGCAGTCGCTCCATGTCAAATACTGATGTTTAGCTGCATCTGGTTAGACTGAAAGCTGACCCCTACAAAATTTTGAAAAGGCTAGGCAGATCGATTGACTAATTGTGTTTTCGAATTGGTTGTTATATTTTGTATGGAATTGACTGGTAAGTGTATAAAAACCGTCGTTGTTTATGAAATAATTATCATGAATTTTTCTCACGCCAAATGAAAAATTTTGCTACCATATTATATTTATTCATCATTGCAAGATTCGACTATTCGTAAATGCCTCTAAAGGTTTGAGTTTTATATATTATTAGTAGCTTCTGACCGCGACTTCGTCCGTATGAGTTTTAGAGATTAGCGCGTTAAAACAAACAAAAAAACTCTTCAGCTTTATTATTAGAATATACATATACTTACCAACGTACATTAACATCCAGTTTATCCTTTTTCTCCTTTAAAAACAAAGCGAGAACAGTTGCAATAGACTTCCACAGTATAACATGACGCCATATCCCCTGGGTTTTGTCGCAAGATTTATTCGCGTGCGAACTAAAAAATGTGCAAAGGAACATGATATAAGGTCCTCGGTGAGCCTTCATAAGTCATGGGTTGTATAATTATAGGCGCTTTGAGATAGCACACTGGCTGCGAATCACTGCGATTTGTCTACGTTTGTGATTGCAAAAATGACTACTTGTATCTGTCAGTTGAGAGTAAAGCAAAAGTAGTTGTATAATTAAGAAAATAATTACGTTTTCTATAATTATGTTGAGATTGTTGTGATAAATTATATACAGGGTCCCATTAAAATAAATGGACAAATTTTAACACAGTGCTCAGTACGTCTAACCAAAGATATCCAAGCATAAAAAAACACTGATTAAAGTGATTTTATTTTGACCTAAAATAATACGGCACATTAGTGTATTTTCCTTAGATGTATTTTTCTTTTAAGTATTTAATGCGTTTTCCTTATATATTTTTTTACCATCGTCCTTATTTTGGTGATCTGAATGATTTCTAAAAAATTGTCCATCTATTTTAATGGGACCTTATATCTTAATGGATTTACTCAAGCATACATTACATTGTCTTAAGGTCAGCTCTAGGTTTGTTTCGTATTACATTTGAAAGATAATTCGTAATGTTCTGTTAAATGTTACCAGACCTTCAAAAATAAATGTACTGTTATATTAATTTCTTTGAAATTCCGATTACGATTTCAACATTGAAATAGAAATAATGAAGTCGTTTCCCAGAACAAGTGAGCACTCTCCCCAAGATTGATGTACTGTCGATATTTATTCATTGCACCGTGAATCTGCTTGTTATCTCTAAATAAAGACAGCAATGCACTTGCTTGCAGTATTTAATCCTTATCTTCTATAAGATAAAGCTTACAATGGTCTGCAGTAAAAAGACTGGAAGCAAAATCAATTTCACCGACTCGAAATCGATAATGCATCGGTGCAACAGAAATACTGATTTGCAATCAATATTGAAGTAATACTTTGACTCAGATTAAGTACTTCCCATTTATAACTTGGATATTAATGCTGGTGTAATAAACAAGTTTTGTTTCTCTAAGTTATTTGTAAATACTTAGATATGATCTATGAATGAGTAGTTTTTCGGTAGCTCGGGGCTTGTAGATTGAGGGTGATTTACTGAGCAAATAGTAGTTTAATATTACGTGATTACTTGACAGTTCGTTTAAGACAATATCGAAATTCCTGTTTACTTTGATAACTTGAAGTAAAATTTGACCAAAGATCTAGGGTATAGGAGCAGTGGTGGCCCAGTGGTAACGGACACGACTTACGAGTTGTAGGTCGTAGGTTCGAACCCAAGAAGGCACTTTACTTTGTGTAAATTATTTCACCACCACTGCTCTCAAAGGGTGAAGGAAAACATCGTGAGCAATGGCATGTCCTAGAACAAAAAATTTGAAGACATGTGACATCCACCAACCCGCACTGGGCCCGCGTGGTGGATTAGGGCCCGCGTGGTGGATAACGGCCCACTCCCTCTCACAGAGAGGAGGCCTGTGTCCCAGCAGTGGGAACATTATAGGCTAACTATGATAGGGTATTGGCATAGATAGTGGGTATTGGTATTATTCTTACTCAGTAAACTGATTACCTTTCTGTTTCGATTTTTCAGGAGTTGCAGAACAACGATCTGTCATCAAGTTGAAAATTTATGATGCACCGAGAATAGCGAAGCTTCTAGATAAGTTGTAAATAGATATTTGAAAACCATAGATACTTCATCAATACATAAGCCGACAAATTGTTCAATTTCCATACTGTACGAGAACTCATACAAATCGGCTTCATTTTGACTCTATAATTTACCCATAATAACTCAAGCTGTTCCAGGTAACAAACTGATTGTTCTACAATCCTGAATTATTGCTAGGTTATAATAATGTAAATTGTAGCTTTATTTTAATTTATGGGATACCCCTTCCCGAGCATTTAGATATTAATTCAATTTTATTGTGTTCGTGTAATTTTTTTCAATGTCATTTGCATTCGAAAATATATTTTCATTAAAGTTATGTTCCTAGTATTTAACGAATTTAATAATTAATTCATTATGTTTGTGTGTATAGATTTAAGATTTTGTGTAAATTACTTTGGAAATAAAAGAGCAGATCAAATTTTTGGATTTATTTATTTAGAATCCATGTTTGTAAACAGATTTGTTAACTTACACATAAGGTCTGTTTAAAAAAAATATAAATATTGCTACAAAAAGTACGCACAGTTAATGATGTATGGCTAACAGAAATAAAATAATAAGTGAATTATACAGCTTCATTTATTATAATCACAAGTCTTAAAAACAACTCTATAACCACAAAACCTATGGATAAGTTCAAATCTACCTGAGCATCGATAACATAATTTTGTTTATAAATAAATTATCTTTTTAACATTGAATTTTAATAAAGAATTAATTTTATTGAATATACAGTTGTCAAAAGAAATATATTCTATCTACAATATACAAGTAACAAACATTTAACTATGTACATTCAATAGTTCGGACTAGTTCACGATTGTATTCGAAAAGTGTGTAAGATTTATTTTTTACAAAATTTACAAGAGGAACACCACGGACAGTCGGGAGTGTCCAATTTTGACACGAATGGCTGAGCTTATACAAAAGAAGGGCAAAATTCTTCAAAAACATTAAACACAAACATTCAGGCATTTCCCATTATGTACTCTATAAGAAAAACAAAATTGAATATTGGATAGTGAACTGACACAAGGAGATATTAAACATTTTTAATGAAATAGAACACGAGACTTTTGCAACCACAAGATTGGAAAACAAAATATTCTACTACAGACATATATCGATATGGATAACGGCACATATTGAAGACAGTTCCACCTTATCCAACAGTATTAAAAAAGAAAATCATATTATGTAGTACAATATGAAAAAACGTAATATTATTTCAACAGGGAAACGCGACACATTTCCCGGCCTGCGAAACCTAATATTGTTTTGTTCCCGTCTGTAGTTTGACAGTAGTTACAATTTTACGAGAGCCCAGTCACAAGTGTGAAGATCGTAACGTATGTCAAAGTGCTTTACCATGACACGAAGGATCGCGGGGTGAAATTCAAAATTTCACTGTTTCACTACATTATCTGTACACACGGCATACCGCATAAAGCTCTCTTAAAAAATTACAAAAAACTTTTTTATCAACATATAATAATTAACCTATCTATAATGTATTTACAATTATTGCTATTGAATGTTGCGCTTCCAACGCCCAAGTACTTACACAAACTGGCATATTGCCTCCTCTACTAATACCTAAATAGATACAGTCATAAATGCTTTTTTTAAATACTCTGTTCAAAATAGACGAGAAATGCTTTGAAAGTAACGTATTTGTATTTTCACTTCAAAATATCATCCTCGTACTGGGAAATACGGACATTACCCGGACATTTTATGTACTATGTACGAATGAACAATATTAAAATGAAAGCTAAATGAAATGTACTTATGCGAATTTTTTGCCAAACGGAACTATTGCATCATACAAAACAGGTAGTAGATAAAGCTGAAATATTATAATTTGTATTTTGAACAGAGTAACGAATCAAAAGCCAACTAAAATTACAATAAATTGCTGCCATCCATGATATGCTTTTCAATTTATAACGGAATGATAAAAAGCGATTTCAAAATCCGCATGTGAAATCGTAACAAGCAACCTATATAAATATCTACAATTCATTATAATATTCCGTACTGAAATCTATGTATTTTACGATTGAATCTATTAACATCGATTAATTTAACTTTGTCCACATTGTATTACTTGAATATATCAAAGAAGAAGAGTTATCATAATTTTTACATTATTGCATTTTAACTGTTAATCGTTTCATAAAAATTACAGCACGCACAAGTGCTTTGAAACTCAAGTCAGTCTTTAAGTAACAAGTTCTTACACAAAGAATGTTTGTGGGTTTGACATCGTAAATCATGATATTTTAAAGACAATCGTCTAATCAGACACTTAATTGCTTCAGTAGAAGTCAAATAGAAGTTTACCCACACTAATCTATGATCGCACCGCCCAAAACATTTACCACTATCTCCTCATTCTTATGCAGAAAGTAAGTTTCAGTCTTATTTTGAGTTGATTTAAATACTAAAATGTATCTGACAAAATGTGACCTAATGAACTCATGTGATAGGAATACCTGGTGCGAAGGTTGAAAATATTCGCAATGCAAGGCGCTTTTCTTGTTCGTTAAAAAAAGTGAAATATGGGGTTTTAGAATTTGCCTAGTTCATTCGTTCTCAGGTTCGGGCGGCGCGGATGGTTCAGTGTCGGCGGGGGGAGCGGGCGGCTGCGCGGCTTGCGCACGCGCCCGCGCCAGCGCCTAGGCAAGCGCCGGCGCGGCAGGCCTCGCTCAGGGACGGTGGGGGTGAGCGGAACTTAGTGACGAACTACTCACCCCCGAATCGCTACTTTTCTCCGATGCACATGGCTCCCCACCGGCTACAAACTTGACTACATTGAGTCGGTGATCGGATTCACAAGTATCATCTCTGGCACCGCCGGGAAGACCGCCACTGCGCACGGTTGTTCGTTCCGTACCTGTGCCTGGATAGCGTTCGATTCTGTCGCATTCAGCGTCATCTGGCTGTCGTCGACGAATGGACCGCTTAGCTTGCGGTGCTGGTTCTGGGGGCCTGTGTGTCGGCTCATCAGCTCTGTGGACTAGTGGTGAAGTCCGAACTCGGACGCCTCCAGCTCCGACACCGGCTTCGTAACACCCCGAATCTCGAGGAAATTGTCGTCTGCCGAAGGGAGAGTCACCACCTTCGGAGCTTGAACCGCCGCCATCAGCTTCTGCTTCGCCTTCGCCACCTACGAGAGTTGATAATTTTCTTAGAAGCTTCATAACATAGATTACTTTATTTGAGATAAGTGGTCAAAATTATTGTTCCAACTCACATTCAAGCTGGTGCAGAAGTTGAACAGCAGCGAGAATACGCGTACGGTGTTCAGGAGTCATTATACCTAAGTAGTCCAAATCTGATGGTTCGATCTCCTTGAATAGTTCTATGTCTTCATATCCATTCCTTGCAAAGGCCACAGCATACTCTAACAAATCTATCCGTCTCAATAACTCTTCTACTGTACGTGGTCGAGTTTCCCAAAGCCTTTCGCGACTTTTGCACCATTTGGACGATCTTGAACGGACTGTGTCCCTTTCAGATAAAACTTCGACGTGGGCGAACTTGAAGTTTCCAACTTGATTATTCAAAACCCCTCGCCATATGCCGGACGCATTCATGTTTATCACTTCTATGATGTCTCCTTTCTGTTGACAAATAACACGTTATTAGAAATTCCTTCCTAGATGCAAGCAGCGGGTACGCTTTGGTATTAAGTCGTCTTACCTTGTATCTCAGGGCATCTTTCTCATAAATATTGGGTACGTAATCGACGAGGGCCCGCGCTCGACACAGCATTTGCGGCACGAGTAAACTCCGCCCGGCTGGACTTAATTCTATGTTTTCTTCTGCCGAGAGAGATGAGTGATTACTACCGGCGCGAACCAACGCTTGTGTGCCTGTACATAAATATTCTAGGCTCAGATAAAATAAATTTCAATGTCTACGACCAACACATTGAAAGTAGAATACCTGTGTACATCTTGTTGGACTGTGAATAGGTAGTAGTTTTAGTATTTCAATGCGATGCAATTAGTAGGGTTAGGTTACGATGCAGATAAATTTGAGAATTACATAAATTACAAGAGGGTATCTGTAAGTAACACATGGGGTGTTATGGTACAAAGAAAGGAAAGACCAACTTATTTACAAAACCATTTATATTAACACAAACAAAATAACTCAATAAATCCACTCACTACTGCCTGATCCGCTGGGAAGACTTTCGAAAGAACTATTAGAACATGGAAACGCTTGGTCACCACTCGTCCGCCTGTCACTGCCTTCGGGGCCCCTTTCTTGTCTTAACCTTGATATCTTTCTTTGGACGTCTTGTCTGAGACCTCTCACTTTTCCTGCCAAGTTTGACACACCTTCGCATTCTTCAGCTGACTGGAATTAGTGATAAAATGGTTAATTGGGCAAAGGAAATCAAAATCAAAAGCAACATTTGTATCAGCTAATTTATTAATTTACGCTAATTTGATATTTGAAACAATTTTCTATTGCAAGGAAAATACAATGAATGGCAGAATATTTTGTTGAATTACCTTATGCACTGTTGCTATGTGCTGTGAATCTGTTTCACTTTCTTGATCTTCGTAATCAGACGAAGCAGGTGATAAGGGATCAGCACCTATCCGGTAGCCAGACATTTGCCTGTAGCCCCTCCTAGAATCTCTCTCCGACCGGTTTGACTCTAAAGAGATGCCAGATAGTCTTGATCCTATAGATTGGATATCAGACGCGGCGTAATCCCCACTCTCCCGATCTCTTGCCGTTCGCAGGGGGATCACGGTGGTCGGGTAGGGGCCACTCTGCGGAATAATTAATCCCCGCCGAGGGGTTCTCGCTAAACTTATATCGCCGGCGCTTCTTAGTGATATTACGCCTTCGCCTCTGGACTCATTTCTTAGGTTGAGAGTAAAGCAAACACGTCCATTCTGAAATGAAGCCGCTGGTGCTCCTCCTCCCATCAAAAAGTCTTCAGGGTCACTCTCGTATGGTGGTTCGTCGTACCAGTGCCCTCTCCCTGAGAGCCCTCTCGCTTCGTCGTCGTACATATACGTGTCGTCTGTAAACGAGCTTTCTATTAGACCAGTGCAGCTCAAAAATCCCAGTAATGCAAATAAAAAATACGTGCTAACAAAATTGCCAAAAAAGTTTACCGTAAAAATGCCCTCCATATAGTGGCGATTCACTGACAACACTGCAGTAAAGCTGTGTACGAACATCGTTAAGCCGTGCGTGGTTGCAAAATATTGTTTATCCAAAACATGCATTCAGCATTTCTCGCAAAGAAAACATTGATATGATGAATGATAAATAATGGCTTTGATTTTATTAATTAACTTTTCTATCAAAGTCTACCGCGCTGATGGTTTCAAGCTGTTGCTTACGAAAAAATCGAACAATAATAAAAATAATCGTTTCAATTGAACACTCGAGTGTGTTCATATATAAGTACCAAGAAATAATAAAATGATGAATGACTGATGCACATCGAAAGCATACTGAATGATCATGATGTCGAACGTGTAGTTACATCGTCAAAATAAGCATTCCGCACAATGTTGATCAAAAAGGTATTCAAAAATCGTGCAAGCATCATGCGTAATCACGGGAGCTCAACAATAAATAGCCAAATCTGTTTGTTTTAATACTTTAGTCAATTATTTCAACAACTTCATTTTGCTCATCATTTTTCAATCTTTCCCAAAATATCAAAAACAATCAGATTACAAACGTAAAACTCAGGTCAAAAGCACATTTTAAATTGTTTTTTCAACCTTTTCCAAACATTAATAAAAACATGTTATTGGACAAGGTTATGCCTGGAATTAATTACGACATACCTCCGAAGGGCCCTCGGACACCGTCTCTTCCCATGTTCATAAGACCATGTCTTATATCTCTAAGGATCTGTAACAACAATATTAATCCTTGCAAAAATATTTAACACATCTGACATGAATATTTTAGGGAACTTTTTCCCCCTAACTAGATAACATTATTTTAATTTTGCAAGGAAACTGAGCTAGCTATTTTGTAGGGGAGTGGAGAAACAAGATAGGAAAATTTTAATTTTAAAAATAATGCGCAATTTTTACGACTCCGTTACATTGTGCCAAAACATTTTTGGATTTTGCAATTTTTCCCACCCGCCGAGTTCATCCCAGTTTCTTCGTGTAAAATAGCAATGCCTTAAGTGAGACGTAAAATCTTTATGGTGTTTATAAGGAAATGAGATGCTTTTATTTGTCTGTGTTGTGTGCACATACAATCGCACACATAGAGGTAGAAGTATTATTATTTAAGAATAAGGTAGGTAGTAAAAGACCAAAACAAATATATAAAGGTAAACATTATTGATAAGGTTCAATCTTCAGGAATCTCTCTCAAGATATTACCTTCAGCAGTGCGTTTGTCAAGATTTTTTACGCGCTTATTTTTAAACATAAATTGTACGACAAGCGGGTCGAGAAATCTTTTAAAATGCTTCCTCACGAAATATTTTCCTGAATGCGTGAACACGATAATAAATATTCAAAGGGGGCAATAAAAAGACCACTTTCTCGTAAGTAGAAAAGTATTGAACATTAACTTAATTTATGCACACTTAGTTACCAAGACGGCGCAGTTTATACACGAAAGGGATTTACTTGTCGCACTGTTCTAGAAAATGAGATTTTAGCAAAATTTTACGAGAACATGCCGTAAGAATATGTTACACAAAATTCTTTGGTAATAGAGTTGTAATTTTGCAGTTTGACGTTTATTAGCAAAACGTTTACCTAAACGTAAAGCAAAAAAAAAACAATTTTGTCATGTCCAATATTTTCAATTAACACCCAAAATTCTGTATCAACAATATCAGTATTACCGAAATTGCGGCAAACAGTTTATTGGAACAGTAAAATTTCAATGTTCAATATTCCGAAGTTCGACCCATAGTTTTACGAGCGAAATGTGCTGAGCAAGGGGCTTCCGAAGTTTCGTAGGGAAGCGATACAACTGCCTCTAATAGGCTTAGTCCGAGATTAGGGCACGATTAGCTTGCCTCGGTAGGTGCGTCGAATGGTTGAGCCAGTCAGGAGATTACACGTTGGTGCGAGGCTGGCATCAGATTATTTTGGGATGTAGGCATTGTGAACGGAGGGAACTTTTTGATTGCATTAATGCATTGTTTTCGGGCATAGTTGTGAATAAAAAAATATCTGATGGAAGCATTTTTGGGAACGCGTTTTGCTATAAAGTTACGGTATCGTTTTGGAATATTAAAATTTTGACAAAAAAACAAAACGTTTCTAACAATTCTAGTTTAAAATTCTGTGCATTTTATTCTCGCTTTTTGTTTAGGTAATTGTGAATCGAATTTTATTTTGAATTTACATATGCTGCAGTGCATAAGTATAGTGGAAACAATTATGATGGTCTCTGATAAACTTTAAAATAATAATATATATAGGTTAATATATTATCCCTTTGCCCAGCAGTGGGACAGTACAGGCTAACAGAAAAAAAAAAAAAAAATAGGTTAATATATACATAATATAATAATAATAGAATATAGGGTATTACCTCTTCTTGTTCTCTTGCTAGTTTGTCTTTTTTCTTCATTGCTTCTTGGACTTTTAACTGCAACAAAAAATATATGAGTTGAATTTTCAGTTTAAATTCGGTATTTACGTAGATTCCTGTTTCCTTTGGTTCGTTAAAAAAAAAAAAAACTTATAACAATTTTTTTTTTGTGAAGTTTGTTTACCTGAAAAATATTGATATATCGTAAAAAACTTGCTACAAAATGTGTGATAATTAAGGGATATTTAATGAGATTGGTTGTTTTATGGTGTCCTTAAATAAAAACATGAAGTCCATCGTGCACAACATGCATTTCTGTGTAATTAATTTACCATGCATAACATTTTCTTTTCGTGCAAAATAATGCCAAACTACGGAGCTGTGCAAAAATAATAATGTGATTTATATTATGGGAAAAAAAAAAAAAAAAAAATGGTGAAAACGTGAGAGTAATAAAATATAATTTTATGCGATATTATACGATTTGTAGAGCCACCTCCAATTCTTTGAGCATGCCGATTAAAAGAAGCCAAAAGTGTTTGATGAGATTTTGAATTTTGTAACCTGTTAATACTCTGTTTGGCAAATACATATGAAATATCTGAATACATAATTATATTTTCGACAAAGACTTATTAATATCTATGACAATTTCAATTTTAAAACACATTAACATAGCAGTATTTTAAAGGTAGCATAAAACAACGAGATGATACATAAAACTTGATAAATAAACCAAATAAGCAGTAATTATACAAATAAAACGTAGCTATATTTTAACATCATAAAAACATTTAAAAAGCCAACCGTTACTATAATCTAAATGTCTAAACAAATAAATAAAAAAACACGATACACATATATATGTACTAAATATTTTGCCATCCAGAGCATAACAGATTTTGGCATTTTCCTTCAGCACCTTGGAGTCAGAGCTTTTTATTGCACAGTTAACCAGAGACGTTAACGATACAATATCTTTTACATAATCTCTTTTTAAAATGCCATGTTGGAACTGCTTTCATTTTTTTTCATCCTGAATTTCATTATGAACGAAAAGGAACTTAAGTAACTGAATGGTTTCTTTGGTTGGAAACATAAAGCTCTGGTCAAACTCAGGTTAATCCCGCGCGGGATGCAGGACGAAATTCACTGGCGCCAATTGTGTCAACTGACTTGCATGGAGGTGTTCAAACTAGCGCGAATATAGTCGCGTGACTTCCTAATCATTAAAACAATCGACGCGCGCAGTCAAGTCCCTCATCCCGCGCGGGATTCCCCTCAGTGCAGCCAGAGCAGTAATTAAAATAATCAAAGGTGATTTTTCCATGGCAATTTAAAACAGCTCTATCACCCTTAGATGTAGAAGGAAAACGTGCTGAATGCTCACCCTATGTATAGTTTCTTCGAAGGTGTTTGGTTGGGCGGCATTCATTTGAAAGAAGCGGAGGCGGTCATAGTCTCTCGGATCAACCATGGACCTTAGAGCCGTGTCGGGTCCAGGCCCTAGGCCGAGGCCACTTTGTAGCACGCTGTCCGGTGTGTCCACCTGTTGGAAAGTATCCCTTGTAATTTTGAGGCCTGAACCTGGCTTTTCTATCAAGTTCTTTTTTAAGTTTGTGTCCCTTTTTTTGGAGCTCGTTTTGTTCTGAAAAAAGTTGCGGCGCTGTTCGTGTAAATGTTGTCACATATATTAATAAGGTTCGTAAACATATACATAATTATCATTAAACGTTACAAAAATACACAGAATTACACAGATAATAATGACATAGGACAATATTTTGATATTCGTGTCGCTAATCATAATACATACAGAGTGCGTACCGTCGAACGTCATAATCTGCAGTTGAACGGATACTAAATCTAAGTTCTACACAACTTAAACGTAACGCAAATTAAGTATCTATTCAAAGTAAAATTTACATCATTTATCTTATGATCGGCCAGTCATTTTTCTCATAAAGATTTCTCGCAAATACACTAGCAAGCTACTTCGGTAAGTCTAACTTTTTCCCGAATCACCGTTGCCTCGAGCGATATGATAAATTATCGCCTGAAGTTGGCTGAAGTTTTCAACCATCATAATTTTAGTGCAAATAAAGTTTTGTAAGCGAAAAGTTTGTAGTATGACATTAGTATCTACTAGAACTTCATTATGGGCTGATTTTTCAATAGACAGATAACTTTTATTTGAAGAATAAATATGGTGGTTTGACATATTTTTAATAAAAAAACCTATCAAACCGCCATTTTTATTCCCAAGATAAAAATTATCTGACGATAAAAAAATCGGCCCTAAGTAGCCCTAATAATAATATAGCAATTTTGATTAATGAAACTTTTGAGCGCGAAATTATTAAAAAACTATCTTCATCATGAATTTCTTTCCTACTTATAACGTCAATATGTAGGTAATATTTTTGTACATACCATTTAATAAATATTTACAATATTATGAACAGGTATAGGTATGTTCTTTTCCATCTCCAACGGAATGGGGATATTAGCGTTTTTATTACAAACGTCTTATGATTGAACATCAAAAAGACACCGATGAAATATCTAAGGCGACCTTTTAAAAGACGAAGGTCAAATCATTTTTTATACGGAGCATAAAGACAGGTACGTACTTGTTCCATATTAATATTATCATTCTGTATTCATTCCTCTTACAAATATTACTGCAGTAGTACCAAAAACAACAGCCCACAGACAAACTACGAAACTAACATCCAATATTTACCAAAACCTCAACTTCATTCATAATTCACTATTGTCTGTGCCAACAACGACAGAACAAACGAAGTAAACAAACAATCAAAATCACACCGTTCTAATTAGCATACGCTCATAACGTCACAACTACTAGTACAACAATGGATTTTCATTTATCATTTTCACTTAAGCAAGGAAAAAGCTAAGGATATCTGCATCACAATGAAAGCATGTACGTACGAATCAATTAATCATAGGACCAACAATGCTCGCCCATTAACTCCCACTTGATAAGGGAATAATGCGAATAGCCTACAATAGGCGCTTCTATAATGCGACGCGGATGCCCCAAACTCGAACCTCCAACGATTTATTGGCCCCTTATCAAAGTCACACACGTTTTCTTTATGCGGAAATATCGTTTTAAATTGTGTTTGAGCTATTGACGGCTTTAATGGGTTCGGTTTTAAGGACGTTTTTGGGTAACATCGTTTTATTGGAATTACAGTCAACTTTAAAGGAAGAGTTATGTTATGGTACCGAATTTGGAAATATAACCTTTTCAATATTATTAGTTACTTTTATTTTATTAAAGTACTAGATGTGCTCGCAACTTCGTTTGCGTGGATGTCGGAAAACAATAATGTGACTCTTTGATAATATATTTTTTCTTTTTGTAAAATAAAAATAGTCTAAGTTACGCCTTATCATATCAGCTGTCTGCCAGTGAGTCCCGTCAAAATCGAGGTAGCCGTTTTGGAGATTAGCCGAAACCAACAGACAGACAGACAGAGACAAAAATGAAAAAAAAAATGTTTTTTTGTTATAAGTAATTGTTATAAATAATTTAGTAAAAAGCTGTTATTTTGACATTACAAACAGACACTTCAATTTTATTTGGGTAATTTTTTGTATGTATAGATATAGTACATAGATCTAGATACATACTTGAAGACAGTTTCCTATTGCATCGATGACACATGATGCTCGAACGTTATTCGGAGTTTCACACTGAGTTAAATTAAGATTTATACCGCCAAAGATAACACTTGCAATGTAGCACTAAATAATTTACATCCTGTGTTTACATCATAATAATAAATCATCTAGGGAAACAAATCAAATTCACAATTAACATTTAACTTGACACTAACATCGTTTTCGCTTAGAGATTGATCTATATATAAGCGACGATGAATAAATTACCTATTTGCACCGCAATAAAATTTAATTTTGATTGGCAGGCTTCAGAGTAATACAGGGCTGCAGTTGACACGATAATTGGCGACAAGCATTGAGAGATATTGGATTATTAATTCATTTTGTCCATTGTCTATGTTTGATGGCTGAAAGTGATTGGCAGGTATGCATTGAACAAAAACAAGTGTGAATATTTAACGGTATCGAGTTTCTCCGTACTAGATTGGTGTTTAAATCTATACATCTATAAAAATAAATAAAATTGTAGGGTCTGTAATATTAAAGTAACCGCTTTTTACTAAATGCATATGGATGTATACATGGTACATATAACAAAATAACATTTTTTACAATTTTTGCCTGTCTGTCTGTTTGTTCCGGCTAATCTCTGAAACGGCTGGACCGATTTTGACGGGACTTTCACTGGCAGATTGCTGATGTAATAAGGAATAACTTGGGCTACTTTTATTTTAGAAAAATAATTAGGGTTCCGCGCAAAAAAAAAAACATTTTCCGTCATGCACGCGAACGAAGTCGCGGGCACAGCTAGTTGGTGATAGATTAGTTCAATTTACGGACTTTCCAACACTCTAATTGCTTAATACACTTTCAATCACAATCTGATTCATTTAGAGGATATTAATAATAATCCATCTATACGTATAAAATTCAAAGTCCTGACTGACTGATATATCAACGCACAGCCTATACCGCTTGTCCTAGAGACATGAAATTTGGAGGGTGTGTTCTTTGTGAAGAGTAGATATCCACTAAGAAAGGGTCTTTCGAAATTTCACCATTAAAACGGTGAAATTTCACGCGGTCGAAGTCGCGGGCAGAAGCTAATTACTTCATATTATTATAACGTAAATAACGCAATGAAAGGTTGTGTCAAAATGAAAGCCATTGCTGAAAATAAAATTGCATTGAAAATTATCTTAATTACTAACATAGGATAAGTTTTATACTAACAAACGAATCTTGGTTATTTCAATAAATAAAATTGAATTGAATTGAATTGTTACTGTTAGTGTGTTACGCAATTACTTCACTGATTGAACTTATTATTGCTAGTTGTAATTTACTACCTTCTTTTAATTAATTTCATTACTTTATAACCTCCTCTTTTTACAAGTCGGTTAAAAAATTATTTCCACCAACAACGAAACAAGATCAAACTTCAACAATAAAAGAATATCCCAGTAACAGAACAATAAAAAACTTTCTTTATACAAAACCGCAAACTAGGCGCAACATTCAAGTCATTTAGTAATGCAAAAATATTCAAAACAAAGTTGCATACAAGTTTCATAGCTAAACGTGCTAGGAAAGTAATCTGCGTCAAAAACAATGGTTCTGAATACATAACAGCGGTAAACTTGATAAATGTGCTGCGCTAGGGTTGCCCCGCGTACGGGTATGGACTAATCTGGTTTATTGTTCTGTCAGAATGAAAATAAAAAATACACGACAGAAACAGTTTGTGGTTTTAAAATTCGCATTTTGTCGTGTTTCAGGACTGAATTACTTATGATACAAAGTCGGAAGATACTGACTACTAGGTTGCACTGTCCATTCCAAGGTTGCCTGGAAGAGATCGCAGAAAGCGATAAGGCCGCCCATTGTATATTTTTAGTGTTCGATCAGTCTTTTTTTGTTATATATATTTGTGGTGTACTAACAATAAAGTTTATAAATAAATAAATTGCCAATTAAGGTTTTTTTTTAAGTCTATCTTGTTTATTTCAAAGTAGGTATCTACTGTGGTTTTGCAGATTGGAAATCAAACAATATGTTCGTATTACTATTCTAGCAAGACGCTGGCCTGTCCATCTTTAACTTTACAATTATTTTCAACTGCAATTGAAACGAACGAGTATACGTAAACAAAAGTTTGTAATACATAACATAACGTCACTCCTGTACCTATTCCTCAAAGGGCTAGGCAGAGTTAGTAGATACAACCACATTATGACAGTTATGTTTGAGTCCCATGTATAAGGAGGCGAGTCTATGGCCATCAACCGGACGCAAATCGTTGCTACTGAGAAATGTTAGATGAAAAAACCTAATATCACTTTGCTCGACCCGGGCATCGAACCCGGCACTCACGTTCAGCAGTAGTGCTTACGATCACTAGACCGACCCATCAACCTTGCAAAATAGTATTCTAAATATTTTGTTCGCTAACCCTAGTAACAGCGAATAACTTCGCTTACTTGTGAAACTTTAATATCGGCTACGTTTTAATCTATTCTACACGAAAATCTTTTTACGATTCATTTGCATACCTCGCGTTTCGTAGTTGGAATTAAATTTTATTTAGTGGTACACAATTTGCGACTAACTCCGGGAGTTTGTTGAAATCTTTGGATACAGTTGTTAGTAACTGCTCAAATAAAATTTGGCTTTTAGATAGTAAGAGGAATTTTCGTGTTGTGTTTTTGATTTTGTCCAAAACAAAAATGCGCTACAGTAGTAGTTTAGCCCGCGAAATTCAAATTTTCTTACGGTTTTTTGCAATTTGTTATAGAATTATAATCATAAAAATTACCACTCTCTCAGTTCATATTACCTTATTGAATGACTATTTTATAAATATTAGAATAAATATTTGTTACGGCCGCGAATCATATTATTATTTAGATCAACATACAACCTGATAGGTACTGATCTGCAAATTGCAAAAAAACAAAAGAAGATTTGAATTTCTCGGGCTACCTTGACGCTTTCGCCAAGTTTTCTTTTTCCAAGCATTATAAAATCCTAACTAATATTATAAATGCGAAAGTAAGTTTGTTTGTTTGTTTGTTACGTTTTTACGCCTAAACCACTGAACCGATCATCCTGAAATGTTGCATATACCTTGTCAAGTGTACAGAAACGGACATAGGGTACCTTTCATACCGAAAAAAAGTGATTTTCCCGAGGAAAACAACAATAACGTTATTATGATAATAGATGGCGCCACGTGTCTATTGAACTTTGTCACATTATTTAATTCTGAAGCGGTACGAAGTTCGCCGGGCCAGCTAGTTGACAATAAAACAAAGCACAAGGTAAGTCTATAGGTACATTTTAAATCGATGTCAGACAAAAAGTTCAACATGGTAGATAAAATAATGTCGGCTGCTACGCTGTTCCCAAGTACCCATCATCAGAAAATCCTGTTTTATCTCCTTTTATATTACCGGCGAAGGTGAAATAGGCACCTAAACACGCAATGTACTCGACCACTAAATTATCTAACAATGCAACGTGCAATACTCGTTTATCGGTACAAGATGCTCGTATTTACGGTCTTCGAAATGCTAAAAGCGCCCGTGAAGCAACTATAACGTTTTATTACCCTCTATAGAGCACAAACCATACACATAAACATGGACCAATAATACCTCCCACAAGAAGTATCGGAGGCAACGTGCCAATACCGTGTGAGTCGAATTGTATGATTACTTTGTTCTTACTTAAAATGAGCTGTGGTTAAGTTTAAAATTGTTGTTGGCGAAGAAATTTTGTCTCTAATGTTGGTAATATTTTTTTGGTTGGCCATTTTATCGATGTCGTAAATAGCTTTATTGGGCCAATCCCGATAAATTTGTAGTAAAGCTAGTAAGGTATTTTTCTTTCATCTATTTTATTTTCATCTTCAAGGATACACATATTCGTGCAAAAGTACCTGGCCTTTCAGAAACGGACACTAATCCTTTAGATAAATATTTTATCGGTAGTAACTTACGTCTTCTTAGATATAAAACAAGTAGGTCAAAGATCGAAGCACATTTTGTTCCAACACAATTTTTATTTTCTTCTAAACTGCTAATTCCGCAAAATAACAGCAAAGGCTAAAGAAGTTTATTCGCGGATTTGCCGGCGTAATATCAAGCGACGGGGCATGGGACTAAGCAAAATTTAATTTACCCGAGTGAAAATTGGCTGGACTTACGTTAAAAAGGAAATGCTGCTTGACACTGCAAAAGTGATTTATGTTAGCAGGACATGCTAATTTGTGTGTTACGTAATAATATACAGCTAACTATGATATATATTTAATTATTAACTACGATACTTTGATGTACTTACATCACAAGGAGTAGGTAAAGGTATTTATAATTGAGTAATGTTTATTTTTTCTTAATTATGGACGAATTTTGGAAATCGATTATGCAACAGCCCTACCTCAGCTCTATATAAAGGCATCCTTAATATATTTATTTTTTTTAGTTTCACAATACTTTGTTCCCTTCCATCATTCAATCCATAATCTCAAAAAACGTTTATATCGAACCCAACTTTTTAAAGTAATGGCCTACTTACAAGCATTACAAATAACGCCATCCACTTCTGATCCCCTAATCACAGCTGGACACGGCTTGGTCAATAAACCGAAAAAGGCGACTTTTGACAAGACTAATCCTAAGTGCAACTTGGCCGATAAGGATTATACCGGGGCTCTAATGGCCTTTATCCCTTGGCCCAACAAACGTTCATAACTCACCGTCTTGGCTTGGCTCAACCGACTTAACTTTGGCAGGCGTCATTTCTCAAAAGGCATGCGGTGACGTACTACCCAGGGGGGGTTGTTCTTCACCCCTCTCGTCTGGAGATTAATAAATATATAGGTGGACGTGGAAAAATGTAGCACTTAATTTGGCTGAGATGAGTTGCGTATTCGAAGCGTGTATTTCTTGTGTGAGGGTTATTGGTATGTTGAGGAATTCATATTTTCCTTGTCATTTCATTGTAGGATGAACTAAGGACTCGTATTTGTTGTATTTATTTGTTCATGTTGGTAACTTTATAAGTTGTACATGATAGAGCAAAAATGGCTGGTCTGAAAATCAAATGAACGAGCTTTTTTAAAGATCTTTGGACATCTATTTCCCAGATACCTTTTATCAACATTGCACAGGCCAACGTTCTCCATTTTAAAATCAATTATATTATTGACTTCATTAGAACGAGCTGGTACACATGTGTACCACAAGCGGTACAAATTTGTACCAGCTCGTCCCTCTGACGAAACCCTTTCATCACTATCTTCCTACCGAAAACTCGAAAAAATCCCAGACTTAAGCGCAAACATTCCAAAAAAATTAAGCGTCGCAAGTACGTATTGTACGTACGTTGGTACGTACACACGACGCGTAATACTAATTGCTCAGAGTGCATGTCAAAGGCGTACCCGGCGTCGCGCCGGATCCACATAATGGTGCATGGGGGGGTTGCAAAAAGGAATGTATGAAAAAACGCGAGAGACAGACGCCCTAAGCGTGTACTCAAACTAAGATTCGGTTACAAACAGTTGTTGTTGCTAACGAGAAATCGCGACGACAATAGCGGTAGACTCGTATGTGGCGAACTTTATTGGAGACTCAATTGTTTTCGATCTAATTGTGTTTGACCTAAAATCTGGAGTGGTCGAGCTGAGAGCAGTCCAAGTGGAATTTGACGACGACGACGTACTTATCTATACGTGGTATTATATCTGTCATAATAAAAGCTTTATTGATTTTATCGAGTAACTGTTATTCGGTTCCTTTCAAAGTAACTTAATGCTAAGTATGTATTTAATTGTTAACATCTATAATCATCAATTATTCGCGTATCAATGAGAACTAAATGAGATCTGTTTAGCTATGGATTGCACTGGTTATTTTGTCTACAACAACTAATGCCAATAAACGCAAACTTCAATACGAAACTTTAATACTTCTGTACGACACTAACTAGAAAATGCTTTATAATACTACAATCTCCTGCCTCGAGTGCAGCCAGAGAAGTATAAACTTCTCATCAGACTACAGGTATATACAAGTAAATTATAGTAGAATTGTCTTATATTGCGTGTTCAATGAAAATAATTACAAAACTGTATGCAGCAGTTCTTCTAATTAAGTGTACGTACGCTAGTTGTTAAGTGTGAGGTGCCAAGTTATAGGCAGTACGTTTCACAGCATAATCGACCACCCACGCGACCGTTTCAAACTTTACAATTATTATAATTTTTATTTCCTTTAATTAATTTACATACATACTAATTAAATGCATTTTTAAATAATTTTTTAAACAAATAAAAAAGCATTTAAAATGTAAAAATAATGCTCCGCCGGTGTCGGGAGCAAGGTCCAAGCTACCGGTGGTTAAGCCTGCTGAGACAAGAACCTCCTCACGATGCGAGCCGTATCGAGGAGTACTGCCTTCTGAATTAGGTCCTTGATTCAACTGCTTAACGAGAGCCTCGAGAGATGTTGATCGAGGCGTTCGGCCATCAGGCCATTGGCCATAACGACAATCGGCACAATGACAGCCGAGCTCACATTTCACATGCCAACAACCTCGCGTGCTAAGTCGAGATAATTATTATAATAATTATCATCAGGAACATTATTATAGTTTTAATATTAATGGACGTCATTAATATTATCTCTAACTTTCTCTTTTAGTCACTCAAATAGTCTATAGTTACATATTAAACAAAGTAATTCATGCCTACATCAATCTACAATATTTGAATTTGGTATTAGCTCAAAGTTTATTGGTAAAACGTTATTTGAGGTAACACTTCTGGCATTGCAATTAATTACCTTAGTTAATTACAGATCAAACATTTAGTGACGACATTTTCATACAGTGTGACACATCGCAAAAAAAATTCTAGTCGAGCTATCGAAACTAGAAAAATTTTTGTCAGTTAATTTAGATTCACCATCATAAAATACTTGATCTGCCTGTTTTTATTTTATTGACTGAGTCTTCACACACAGAAATCCTGTTAATAAAACGCACAACAACATTTTAGCAGAGACATTCCATAGGTAAATGGAGACCTGACATTTTTACAAATTATAAATAGGTACCCTGCACATGAGAGAACAGGAAGTTAGACACTTCTTTTAATCTGACTCCCAATAATAACCTTGCGTGGCTTTTTTGTAGAAATAAGCTGATCAGAGACTGGTATAATTTGGCAAAAACATCAGGTCACCGTTCCCATCAAGCTTAGAAATACGAATATAAATAAAAAGAAATACTTACCCGTTGGGGTGGTAGTACTTGTCGAGGACTATGCGTGTGCTTCGGCGAACAGGATCCGTGCTTCTCTTTCCTATGAGACTTCAAACCTCGCAGCAGCCTCGAGAACGTTGTCACCTTCTTCTTGGCTGTGCCCAGGCAGTTGTCTACGAAAAGAATGCCTGCTTAAAATTAAATTGTAACTAACTACAAAATAGAGATAAAAACATTTAATTTTTTAACTTAAAAAAAATAACTGGCGAACTTAGTAGAGCTGTCGTTTTAATTTTAATAATAGTCTGAATTTTCTTATTTAATAAATTATATTATCGATAAAACTGTCAACAAGATAATTCAGATTTATTACTAAAACTCTAAAATAATCGAGTTGGCTGTTATTAGACTCTTCTCAGAAAAAACGACAGACTATAAAACTCCTATTAATTTTAGTAACAAAATTGCTTTTCACGAACTAGGTCTAAAAAAGCAAGTCACGACACGACACGTCCAGCCAACATTAGAAGGTAATAAGTCAAGCTCTCAAGTGCTAGGCATATTTTAGGTTTTTTTCTACATTTGTGGCGTGTTTTCAAAGGTCTTTTAATTTATCGTTTAATTGCTTATTAACATTGAGCGACGTGGTAAGTAATATGAGAAAATATCAACAACGACATTATAGCTGGATTTATTTTTATTGCATGTGCATTTTCCTGCTTACTATAAACTATTTCTAAGTCTACTTATATTAATTTGCGGTAATAAAATATCACTAGAACATAACAGCTACGCATGGCTACACATCAAGCTATACATAACCAGTATAAGCTGACTTCTGATTGTACGAAAAACCTATACAATTCATTGCCAGCTAAAACTGGAAATGTATAGCTTGATGTGTCACCGTGTGTACTTATCTACAAAATGAGAGTCGACTTAATCGCAAAAATTATCTAAGAGACTTCATTAAGTGAAATAGTCCAACGTGTTCAATAAAATAAATCTGAAAATTATAAATTGTTATAGAAGATAATCGTAATCAGATCAACAGACTTCATTCTAAAGTAAATGACAGATACTCACCGCTTGGTGGGAATTCGTAGAAATACGCTGATCGTGGACTTAGGCAACTGGAACAAAAGACATCTAATATTAGCCTATAACATATTATTATTAACAAAAGTAATTTATACTCTTCGTCGTATCCACAAATGGAATAAAGTATTATTTTGGACCTTTCGTATTTTTATTGAAAAGCAATGTGTCACGCACGATACTGCATTTTATTTGCTTAATCCGTACACAATACTCTTAATAATTCCCAAGCCTGACAATTCTCACGAAGTCCATACAACAAAAAGAATAATTAAAAACATCCAAATCCCACATCCCCGTAAATAGAAATACACAACACGGATATTGCGGAAAACGGAAAAATATCGGACTAAGCAAAACATTCGGAATTCGGAAAATGGGAAATTAATCGACTTCGGCATTAACAATGCTGTGCTAATGATGATTGTCCGCAAAATGAGTGGCGGTTAATGAAACCGTAAATTTTGTAAAGAGTTCGTTTTGATGTGTCCGCGCCCTTAATCAGCTCCGATAATTGAACGTTTAAACCGACGTTAATTTTACGAGTATAAAATTAATACGTCTGGTATTTTAAATGTTATTTCAATTTCGTGTCATTGAATCTGAAAATATGACTGTCAGCACTGTCAGCAGCTAATTGAAAATTGATTGGTTTTGACAGAAATGGAAGTCGTTCTTTTCACGGGTTTATTATTGTGTATTGACTTTTTCAATATAATAATATAGTAATGGATACATTTACACTATCTGGGAAATTGTATTTTACTGAATAAAAAAAATCACTCTGATCCTTTGTTTTCTATTTTTTCTCTCTTTCTGCATTTTATAGACAGATAAATAACTAGTCAAACTTACTCTACTAACAAAACACACTAAAACTGTATAATAATTATCGAATTTCAAGACGCGTATTTTCAAACAATGGTTCAATATCGCACATGTTTCAGTTCGCAAACCCAATATAAAGTTGGGATCGGGCAATAAATCAGAATGAATATCATATCGGCACCATGCAATGCCGCGGATGCAATGAATATTGATTTTCTCAACAATTTAGTTCTATGTAGGTAATAAATTTATATTAATTCCGATTTTGTTGGTATGTTCACACGCTTTATCAAAAACTTGCTGGTCATTAGAAATACGATTTTTGATTTATTTTCCAATTCCTAATAATACATTTTCATTATAGTAGGTATTCCGTGAAGCTTGAATTGTTTAATAGGGTATCTGCTTATCAATAATTACGAAAAGATTTACACCGGATTTACCTACTAAACAAAAATGAAGATTTATGCAGAAAAATATTTTGATATGTACACTGTAATAATTTCTAAAACTAACCTTTAACTTTCTATAGAGACACGACAAATACTTCATTCCACGAGCTATAACTATTTAATTGTCGTTCAACACCAAGATT
Source organism: Hydraecia micacea (assembly GCA_914767645.1). NCBI lineage: Eukaryota > Metazoa > Arthropoda > Insecta > Lepidoptera > Noctuidae > Hydraecia > Hydraecia micacea. The sequence goes on along the minus strand of OU611783.1, from coordinate 10,731,609 downwards.
TCCAAAGCGGTCTTCATTTGAAACCCATAAAGTTCAATTTAAAGACGCACGTTATAACTCTCACTCGGTCATGACAAAGCCAATAATTGTCAGGCGACTCATAAAAGCTATACGAAACCGGATCTATGTCGAAACGTAATCGAAACCAGCCAACAAAGCAGATAGCGAATCAGAAATAACGACGCACCGCGCATTCTATAGCACTTAGATAAATTTCGTCTAGTTAGGCCGCGTATCACCGCGTTTCTCGCGTTTCCCGTATCTCGGCGCCCGTAATCGCGTACCTTGTTAGTAGGATTCCCGTCTGTGCGTAGCGTTAATTGAGTAACGAGTACGTATATCGCCCTAAATGCCAGTACACACTGTACAGGCTGTATCTTGGTATTTTATTGATTTAAGTAGTTAAACACTGCTTTTGATTACTTGCTAGTAGTGTTTGTTCAGGCGGATAAATATTATAAGTATGATGCACAAAGACATGTGCTCGAAGCATAAGAGGACAAGTTATATTGTGTATACCTACATTATTGCAGTTCCTGGTATTTTCTTAGATGAAAGCTTGTTGCATCTAGCAATATTAAATAGTATAGTAATCCTACCATAGTTACTTACTTAGCTGTTTTTATTGATTCCACATTTATGAAGAACCACGGAACTAGGACAGGCAAAGTAAGGAACAAGTTTTAATAAAAAACTAAGTATTTTCTTTCGCCTATGGGTATAAATACTTAGTTTAATCAGTTTTTCAACTTCCTTATTATAGTAGATCAAAATTCAACTTGGAATATGGTTGTTACAGATCTTATATCATTAATATTATATTGATAGATATAACGGCGTAGAAGTGGACATCGTATTAGGGGTTCAGCAGCTTCAATATCGTCCAGATTATTCTAGAATATAGCAGTTCGTCGTGGACGTGGTACGAGAGCGGCTCCCCTGACTTCATCTCTGTGAACAGAAGACAGCCGCCACGCAGCCATCGATGCGAGCGACGCTCTGCTAGAGTGCCTGTCACCAGCCAGTGTCGCTCTTAATCCGATCTATTCGCTGATTCCAGTAACTTCGTAACAAAACAAGATGGCGCGACAAGTCGCGCCGTCAGATACAATAACAAATGTAATACGATAATAATATTGTAATATGCAAACATTACGTCAGTTATCTCTTTACGTATGTTAATACCGTAGTGTTAAGATCGTTAGTCTCAGCGCTTATTCCCATCAATTTACACAAAATTATGAATGGTGTGTATAGGATTTACATAATGTATCGTAAAGGTTCGTTAGTTCGTCTGTTTTCTTGTCATATGTAGGCGTATGTTTATTGTATTTAAACATTGAAATTGTTACTCGTCAAAGTATATTGGGCTGATAAAGTGGTGTATTTTATTGAAGGGCACAAAAGGTGATGTTTGATTTATATTCAGAGAAGATATTTTTTATTTTATTACTTGCAACACCTTTATGCATTATAATGTTCGTATGCATGTGTTAAATAAATTGCTATTCGACTAAAAAGTAATTTATTTGTTTATTATTTATTGTTAATGTTTTACATTTCTGACACTAAGATTGTTAACCTGGTGACCTGAGTTTATAACGTCGAGATAATTAATTGTTCAGCATATTTACTACCAACTCAAACTGTCCGTATATTCAAATCACAGCTGTCATTTTGACAGCTGTTTGAAATGGGTACATCACTGCAAATTGACATAGAGTCGATTTACTTAACAATTAATTTCTCTGACTGAACCCAATCTGTAAATAATTAAGTAATACACCACCACCATGCCATGTTTTGTCTCTGCATCACCCTAAGGTTGACTGGTAGAAAATGCATCAAACATTAAGTCCGAATGAGTGGCTAATGAAAAAAAAAAAAAAACTATACCCAAAATCATACTTAGTACCGATACATGTTTCTATCCGTAGTTAGGAATCATTTTCTATATATTTTGTCATAATTATTATTAACATTTACATCAAAACAAAAAGGTAACAAGGGTTAGGGTTATTTAACGTTACAAGATAATTTTATATCGAGTTGAGAATTCTCCACCGTAACTTTGTTCACACAAGTACAGAGGGTATCCTTCCTTAAATTTAATACTTTAGGAAGTCGCAAGCTTTGATGCTCGGTCAGATGCAAAGAGTTCAAGGTTCTTCTAAAGGGATGTCGTTGTTTAGAAATTCGTTCATTTATATTTCAGGAAATGGGAGAAAATTTGCAGTTACCCCTAAAACTTTTTGTACATTAATCAGCAGGAAGCAAGAATTTTTTTATGGAGGGGGCTGGTTTATTTGATTTATGATTCATATTTCCCCTTTTTTGGTGTTGATCTATGAAAAATTAAAGCGCAAAAAAAATGTTTTTACATAACTGCAGAAGCAGAAATATAGGTTTATTTTCCTTTCTGCGTGCGAGAAGTTGCATTTTTTTGTGTCTTACCTCTATCCTGCCTTTTCTGTATGAAAGAAGACTTTGCTCTGCAGCGTGACAATATTAGAATTTAGTATTACAATATCAAATCTTAATCCATACTATCCATACTAATATTATAAATGCGAAAGTGTGTCTGTCTGATACCTCTTCACGCTTAAACCGCGGAACCTATTTAGATGAAATTTGGTATAGACATAGTTTGTGTCGCCGGGAAAGGACATAGGTTAGTTTTAATCCCGATACTCCCACGCGATCGACATTTACGCGGGTGAAACCGCGGGGCGCAGCTAGTATTATACTATCTCCTTTTCGGCAAATATTCCAAAACAACTGCCTCGTTGCTCTAGTGCTCGAAAGCGCTATTGCTGAGCATGAGGTCCTGGTTTCGATTCCTAGGTCGGGTAAAGTGTTATTGGGTGTTTACATGAGGAATTTCAAAGTAGCACACTCAGAGTCTGGATTCATGCCCGGTTGATGGCAATAGGCTCGCCTCCTATTACATGAGACTTAAACATAACTGGCGAAATGTCAATGTACTGCAAGTACGAATCTGCCTAAACCTTCGGGGATTACAAGGGTGATGTTATGCTATTCCAGAAAACACTGATCTGGAATAACATAAGAAAAAATTGAAAATCCAAAAGTGCACGACTCATAATGCTTAATTGATCGTATAAAAACTAATACCTATAGATATTATATTAGTTAGTTTTTTTATTAATGATAATTAAACTACTTTGAATAAAAGAGGCATTTTCAATAGGGTTCCTTTGTGAAAAGAATCTATAAAAAAAATATTTTTTCGCAACCTACAATGTTTTCAAGTTTCACACTTGATTGACGGCAAATTTTTTTGAAATATTTTGATGTTTTTTTCGTTTCTCCTGATTAAATCAATTTTTGAAAAATACGAAATTAATCTCCATTAAATTATCTAAACAATGGCACATAAATTAAGTAGGTTCTGTGTACTAGCAGGGGTATAACAATAGAAACAGTTGCAGAAAGGAGACAAAAAAAATCGATCGTAAAGCACTCTCTAATGCTTCGCATGTCTTCGTGCAATAGCATAAAATTACCTACTTCTTCAAAAATCTCCTAAAAACATTGATATCAAAACAACTGCTTGTGAACATGACCTACTTTACCTTCGGATGCTCTCAATTCTCAATCAGCCCGACAGTTAAATTGGTACTCAGAATCAATTTCCCTAGGAATTAGCAAGCCGCGGTTCTCGTAAACGTTGAGTTTACGAACTAGACGTTTTTATTACTGCTACAGATTGGTTTAGCAGTGTTAATGTGACGGTATGGTATTCTGGTAAATATGGCAAGAAAAATGATTATATTTTCAGACATAATGGAACATTCGTCTACCCTGAGATTTTATTTTAAATTTTTACACTGATTATTTTGGGTTTTGCCGTCTTATTTTTAAGGCGTGTTGAAAAAAAGAGCTTTAAAAGAGTTGCACCTTTGGGTTAGTGATGACTTGCTCAAACTGCAACTTTTTTAATATATTAGATAAACACACATACGTACATACATTAACTCACGTCATTTTTCGCCAAGGAGTAAGCAGACATTACAGAACACCACCTGCTACAAAAGCAAAAGCTAACAAAGCTATTAAACTTCATAAAACTTGAATCCAGCTTGACTCTTATTGCATGCCAAACGGTAGGCGTATACCCTTTACAAAAATGACCAAATAAACTCTTATAAACCTAAGAATTTAAGCAATAAAAGCTGTTAACGTACACCTATAAAGTAACTATGTTATTATAAATAACTAGAATAACGATATAATTATTAATTTAATTAACCCAACGTCTGGTTCATTTAATGGCAAACTACTGCATATTATAATTTTTATTACATGAGCAATAAAAGATCTGACTTAATGCTAAAGCATTCCACTTTAATGACAAGAACAAGAGCTTTTTGTGGAAATATTACGACACCTTTACTATGCAAATTTTTCTCTACTGTACAATAATTGTCAAATTTATCAGCCCGTAAACACCCACTGCGGAATAAAAAGCAAGCCTCGTCAATTCTTCGTAGACCGGATGGGAGACTATTGGTTGTAATTACTGGCTTGGTAAACGGATGGGTAATTACCATACCTCGTTACTTCTTCCTGCTGCATCGGAGAAAAACATAATGAGCATATATATTATATGACCAGCAGCGCCCCGCGGGATCGCATAAATGTCGACATTTATGCGATCCCGCGGGTATCCCCGTGGGTATATCGAGATAAAAAGTATGCTATGTGTAATTCTGATGTATAAGTTATATCACTGTAAAGTTTCATCAAAATCCGTTCAGTAGTTTTTGCGTGAAAGAATAACAAACATCCTTCTATCCTCACAAACTAATTCGCGTTTGTAATATTAGTAGAATAGTAGAATTTAATTAATTAGCATACGAACCATAGCACTGTAAGTACATAGACTGACACACTTACTCACTCACTTACTCTCGTTACTTTATTAACAGGTTCAGGTCTTTTTTGTGTGAAACAATACAGAAACAATGTTCAGAAATAAAGTTATCACAAAACCCATAAATTCCACAGTGAAAACTAACTTGTGTTTCGTGCAACTAGGTTGATGACAAAGGTTTTAAATGTATGTTAATCATGCAATCCTATATTATTTAAGTTTATGGGTTTCAAAAATGCAGAAATACGCAGTAGTACCTAATCCTTCTTCATTTAATATACATACCTAATCAAATGTACAACTCCCGAACTAACGATTAAAGGACGCCCACATCTATATTACCATAAATAATCTCCATTTGCAATCGAATAACACTTTTACGAGTAATTCATTAGGCAAACTAGTGGTGCAAAGATCTAATTAGCATTGTAAGACATGCTAGATTGGATGCGTGGGCGCAGTGACGCGGTTTCCCTGGTACAAATTTATGAGAACACCCCCGCTTGGTCGAGAAAGCAGCAGATTTTAATATTCCTGGCTGTGTTTAGAAAGGTGTTAAGTTTTATGTTATTTAGATGTAATTAGGGATAAAAGGTAAGTTTATAGACATCTGACATTCATAAACTCAAAGAGAATGGACGTAATTAATGTGAAGCTTCTGTGTAGGTTACTCTTAGGCCCTTTGTACACGGCACGGTTTCTTTACGGTACGGCGTATAAACCGCGCCATAGAATAAACGTGTCCGTCAACAAGCTTTCATTGTGATCCATACTACACTGACGACCGTCACACGGCGAATAAACCGTCGTTTTTCACGGCAAGAAAAACGTGTGTGTACAAAAAGCCTCAAGACGTAATAATTGTTGAGAATCTTTTGTGGGTGTCAGATTGTCTAATTATAAGGCTAACTACGGTTTATGAGGTATCCTGGTGAAGAGCTAGTTTTATCAAACAATAACTACCTATATCGCTTATTTGGAGAAACATCGACGTAACGGTTCTTTTTTTTTTTCTTATGTCTATGCTTTCCTAACTTAAATACGCTTTCTAAGTGCTTTGGCATATTTAACTTATTTTTGGGAAAAAATACATTTACGTCGATGTTACTCCAAATGAGCGATACGTTTTCGTATTCTGGGCACCTTCCCTGGCTATTGCTTAAAGACTTTCATAATATTTGGACTGCAATGTTATAGAGTCGTCATCATAATCCGCGGAGAAGAGAAGAAAATTCACATGGCCTTTTCCTTATTGGTATCGTAAAAATGTTACCAAATCAATGATAATTGGAGTATCGTAAAAATCTTATCAAATACCACCCTTTGAGGTGTGAAACCACGATTAATACGCTTGACAAGTATGCTGTGATCCGTGCTTAACGTGGTCATTAAGCACATGCACGAATGAAGATACCCACCATGCATCAGGCGTCCACCTGTTATAATCCCTTTATATTTGACTCTCACGGGTAACGGTGTGGGTGGCCTATTTTTCACTGAAAGCTACTCGTCTCATTTGAGGACCAATTTAGGAGCTAAATATAGCCTAGTGGTAGCAACTGCTTTGAGGATTGACATTTTCTATAATATTTTTTTTTTTAATAAACTCATCCTCTTTTGCGTTGCTTGTAGCAAGTACCTATTCAAGCATAGCCAATACATACCTATTAAAATAAAGATGAATTAGTTTAAGGAGACTATGTTTTTTTGCGAATTGACGACCAACTTCAATTGCCCGTATATTTAAATCCAAAACACAATCGCCGACGTCACCCAAAAAGCAGCCAAGCTTTACCTAAGGACACGTATGCTGCATATCGAACGAGTCATATATTTATTAATTTATTATTAGGCGGCTTTACAACAATGAGTACAAATGAGTACACTGTTACTTTACAAATTGTAATCCTAAGTCCTCATCTATCACCATGTGGGTCCCAGAAAACGTCCGGTGGCATCGAGGCAGACCCCAGAGAAGATGGTGGGACGAGCTTGACGCCTGCAGACACGATTAGTGTCCACACTAGCTCAAGTCAGAGAGGAGTGGAAAGGAGAAAGGGAGGGCCTGCAGTGGAACAAAGTAGGCTAAAAAAATGTCACAACTGTCAAATGTGACAGTTGTATGAATTGGTTACAATACGGCAAATTGATCGTTGCGTGTCAAATTGATAAACAATAAATGTTCCAGACTGTATAGTTTTTAACATTACTAGAATTGCCCCTACTACGGGTAATCCTCGTAATTTTAAGAACGTTCACAGTCTGAAGGCCAATTCTCGTAATTTAAAACGATCAAAATCTAGTCGCAGTCTCATTTTCTGAGAGAGAATTTACAAAACCCACGCAATATGCTGTCAGTCAGTCAGACGCGACAGGCCAACAGTAAATAACTATTACTTGAACTATTCCCAAGTATAACAATAAGCTTTTGAAGCATAATGTATTCATCACAGGCTTACATCATAACTATTATGATGTAGCATTTGTATTCTTCGTGTCATACTCGAACCATTTTTAATCCGTCATCGGAGTTTTATTTTTCTCAAAAGTATTACAAACAATGTGTGCTGCACATTATTCATTTTTCTGTTTAACCCTCTGACTACACTGGTGTTTGTATTAATACCTATCTATTTTATAAGAAACTAGCTTCCGCTCGCGGCTTCGACCGCTTGGTATGTCGATAAAAAGCCTATGTTCTTCCTGGAGCTTCATAGTATCCTTATAACAAATATCATCAAAATCGGTCCAGCCGTTTCGGAGATTAACCGGAACAAACAAACAGACAAAAGTAAAAAAAAATATATATATAAATACCGTACATACTTTCATATGAATTTAGTAAAAGCTGTTATTTTTGCATCACAAATAGACACTTCAATTATATTTATTTGCATATACCTAGATGAAAATAATGGATAGGGTTTTAACTGAAACAATGACTGAAAAGCTCTTCTAAGTCATTTTTGTTGTTTCTTTTGCCGCACCATCTTTTTTAACCCTATTAACGTCGCTGTAAGATTGAAATTGCCACATCTCTCAGAAAATAAACCATTTTTCATCCATAAATTGTCTACTACAGTTACCTTATTAGTTCTAGTTTAGTAGCCAATAAAGATTGTCCTTCATTTAAATACGGTCTTAACACAAATTTCTTCGTGCGAGCGCCCGCCCCGGACATATCCATCAGTAGTTAATTTGAATTTATTTTACAGCAAGCACTGGTGTAATGAGAACTTACTTCAGCGGGAGTCAGTGTTGGGACGATTGACGAATATTTATGTGTGTGCTAGGTTTTTGTTTCTTTGGTTAGAGTTATGTTAGCAATAAAATATATTCTTTGTTGCTGTAACCGATATTACCTACTAACACGCACTGTGTTTTTCGTAAGATATTTAGAAGCTGTAACATTATTTAACTTTTTGATTATAAAGTAAAATTGGCACCATAAAATCGTCAATTAGGTATCAAATGTATACCCCTTAGGACCTAGACTAATGGCACTTGCTTTCAAAGCGTTTCGTATTTCTACAACGACTTTCAACAGGACTGGAACAAGGACAGGAACATAAACTTTTTGGTAGCTTATGTCAATCCTGCTGACTTTTCCATCATCGTTATCGCTGATAAAATGACACTCTCCCCTTGGACTTTAGTGTTAGTTAAAATCAAGTTAGCACCTAATTGACTATTGACAGATTCGGAAACAGGTTACAACTCCATCCTATTTTCTATTCCCTCAAGAAGAATGCAGTTTGCATCTCCCACTAACCGTGCATCACTTCGACTATTCTCAACATGGAGGCCGCTTCTGTCGCCAATCGAATGTCTGATTTCAATTTAGATTAGCATTTAAACATGCAGCGCAAAAGCTTATCTAACGAGTACACCTGTTAAAGTCCAAATAATTTATGACTACGTCCCGTGCTATTCTCGTTATCGTTAACATTTCGTGTAAGCCGACCGCGAATTTCCTTAGGCGAAGGATAAAGATGTTTCGGCTTATTTCGGCTTGCGTCGGCATTCGCAGGGTTGATTGCAAGTTATTGTTGTAATGATCACCGTTCGAATGTTAGCAACAATTTTATTTTATTATTAGTAGTTAGAGTTAATTGGATTTTTAACAAGCTCACTTGAGTTGTAGATGTTTTTAACCGACTTCAAAAAAGGAGGTTCTGTATTCGACCCGTATGTATGTACGTTTGTATGTCCGCGATTTTCTCAAAAACTAATATACCAATTTTGATCATTCTTTCACTAATGTGATCTACATACTTTCAAGAAGGTTTTAGTATATAACACATTAATGTAATTATTCTTATGTACGATGTTATATGCATAAATGTACTGCATCGCTGGCATTTCAATGCGAATTTTGATGATTCTGCTAGTCGGTGTCTTCAATTCTTCAATGCACTAGTGTTTTTTGAATTTGTGTGGAGTAGGTACAACTAAAAAGTTTTTTATATGTTATGTATTAGTTTATTATTCTGAGTAAAGGAATTCAAGCTCTTGAAAACCCCACCTTGTAACGAGTATACATATACAACTATGTATTTATGTAAACCTAGCAATTTATTGATTATACCAATGTTTATTGACAGCGTAAAATATATTATTCGCAGAGTATTGACGTGCTTTGCATATGCAATTGCATTAAGCTTGATATACCCTGACGTGCAGGTACTAGCAGCTTAATGCAGTTACGAATCCCAAATGATTAAAGTTTTATGTGCAGCTTCACTCGCTTAACATGTTCATAAAAGTTATCGATGCGATAATAAACATACTTAACAAGGTACATACACGTTAAAACCAAATAATTTTATACCTGGTACAATGTTACACAGCATGTAGTTCGATATTTTTTCACAAAACTTTTAATTATTGATTAAACTCTAATTTTAACTTATTTTTTTTCAGTAACTATGTATAAATAAATACTTTATCACCTACTTACTCGTTACGTAAATTTATGTAGGTAAGGTAATATATATAATTTTGCTGACTCTAGTCAGTCATAGTTGGGATAGATATTGACAGGAAAGTCAATTCTCTATTCTGACCACATAGGACATAGTATGCTCACTAAACATCATCATCAGCCTACAGCAGTCCACTGCTAGACTTAGGGCTCTCCAATTACACGCTATTCAACTCGATTCTCGGCAACTCTCATCCAGTTGCTACCAGCCGCCCTTCGAAGGTCGTCCGCTCCACCAAGCCTGAGGGCGTCCTACATTACGTTTGTCGATTCGCGGTCTCCATTCAAAAACATGTCTTACCCAACAGTCATCAGTTTTGCGGCTAATGTGGCCAGCCCATTCCTACTTCAGCTCGCTTATTTCTGTTAGCTATGTCGACAACTTTGGGCAGTACGTCCTGCCTGCAATGACTTACGGAGCCGAAACGTGGACACTCACTGTACCGCTGGTCCATAAATTCAAGGTCACACAGTGAGCTATGGAACGAGCTATGCTAGGAGTCTCTCTGAGGGATCGAATCCAGAATGAGGTTATTAAACACTCACCTTTGATAGTTATGTTGCGTGTTGTGCATGAGCGGTTGCGTCGGTTGCGCCAGCAACAGTTGTTTTTGTTGCTGTTGCCGTTGCAACATCTGCTTGCCGAACACGCCATACCCGAACCCGTATATTTCATCCTCTTCTTTCTCTGTGAGGCAGCTTGAGGGCTGTTAAAAAGAAACAAGTTGTTAATAAAAAACATCTTTTATTTCTACATACCTACTATAAAAAAAGGGTAGGTAGATATCCTAGCACTGCTAATATTTTATTTTGACCTATACAATACAATGTATGTTTGCTCCACCAATTTTTTCAGCTAAGCACATCAATAACACTAAAAATGAAATCAAATCAAAGTCAACAAAATATCATAAGTAGGTATTGACTGTAATAAAAGTAACCTTTATCTATACCTTCAATAACTTTCAGCAAATTAGATATTTATGAGACAGAGAAAAGAAAATACCTTTTGACAAAAGCCATAATAGGTGTCTTCACAAAAGAAATCTGAATTAATATCAGACTTGATATAAATGCGAAAGAAACCTGAAGGCAGGTAATCCGCTTTACGTACTTAGAGGTGTATTCACAAAAAAATGAAATCATATTCACAAAAAACGGTTCAAATATCACTGGCAATGTTGAAAACCTAATATTCCTGGCTAATTTTACACAAAGCGACGATTTGGCCCGCTTAGTCTGATTACATGACATGATCCTATTATTTATTCAGGCCGTTTTATCTGTGGGCCTCCGCGGGCCTCATCATTATGACCTTAGACTGTTGTCTGATGGTCGACTGTGGATTTACGTTCAAGTTCATCACGTGCTTTCCAGTTAGTTCTTGCAAGGTCGTTTTTTGGCTTTTTTTTTTTTTTTTTTTTTTTTTTGTGGATGGGAAATCATCTAATGACTCCTCCCGCTCTGGGTGGAGCGGAAGGGAGTGTCAGACTCTTACTGACTAAAACCCACCCGTGTTCCTTCCTTAGCCCTTTATGTTCCGGGGCAGCGGTAACCCTTTCGGACGATCCCGCTACCTTTCGGACGATCCCGCTACCTTTCGGACGATCCCGCTCGTTTTTTGGCTTAGGTGGGAATTGTTTTATTTGGTATTTTTCCCATTTGTTTGGTAGGTACCTATAAGGATTCAATTTAGGATGAAAGGAAAGTGATATGAGATTTCATAATAATTACAAAGATGTTCTGAGCGTCAAGTGTGTGCTAAGCTATTATTTGGACTGATTGTGTAGTTTTTTATAGCAAGTGGAAATGACAGATTGCTATAGCCAAAAGTAGAATTAGTGAATATCCCGGGAAAACGACAACGATATCGATAGTAGTAACTTTTGAAACTATGTCAAATAAAATTGGTAGAGATAACAAATCTCGCATGGAGCCAAAAAAGTATGCTGACATGGTGCCAAATGCATGCTACACTCCAAAGTGTTTTTAACGGAAAACTTTCCAATTTATAGCTACATAAGTAGTTCAAATTCACACTCAATCATGCAACAACAAACTACAGAAGCCAGCAAATTATAAAAAAAAATAAAGACTTTAAATCTACAACTGAATATTTCGTGAAATTGATGACCATTCCCAAAAACAAATGAGAACCTCAGTCAACTCACCGAATACTTTCCAGGCACATAAATGGGCTGCGAATGCGACGTGGTCAAGTTATTCAAAGCTAGGGAACCAGGACTTGCCGAAGGTGGAGTTTGAGGTGTTCCAGGGCCTCCAAGTACCCTCATTCGAGGAGACATCTCGTCCCATTCGTGTCTTCGCAACTCTTCCAGGTGGTCTAGAACGTCGCCATAGTGCGTTGAGAAGAGGTCCGCGTATCGGGAGGCTAGACCTTCTAGGTAGCCCCGGTCTCCGTCCTGTAGAAGAATTAACGTAGGTTAGTTTACAGTGAATCAATATCATGAAGAGGGTATCATATGAGTGCAAAAGTGGCCACCGTCTACCACAGAATAGATGCTTTCAACCTTTGTGTTTAAAAGTAGCTGATTTAGAACTTGTGACGTTATCCGCCTGACAACAACGAAGATCAGTTAATTTATAGTAATGCATCATTTTTGTAACTATATTTGTCATGAGTAGTTAATAATATGCTACTGCGTGTTAAACTAACACTCACCAAAGTTACGAAACACTTGCCATTCAAGATGGTCGCATGATAACTTTATCTGATCACATAAAACTACACATCTTTTTATATTCCTGACACTCACGTTTTATATGTGGCTATAAAACAGCTAAGACAATAAAGAACGAAACATAAATTGAATAAATTAAGTGCTAACGGTTTAAACCACTCAATAATTATGATGTATCATTCAGGTACCATCTAATGCATGAAGTATTTCCCACGTTCTACAATGAGAACAAACAATAAAGCAATGGGAATTAAACATATTACTTATAACACATGACTCCTGTTATCTACTCCTCGAATGGCAGGCAGTAGGGTAGGCAGAGGTGATACCTATAGTAACACGCGCATTTCGCCAGTTATGTTTAAGTCCTATGTAATAGGGGGTGAGACTATTGCAGCTATCAACCGGGCACAAATCCAGACAACAATGTATTTTTTTTTCTTTCTTTTATCAATATGGATTCTGAACGTTTAACAGAAACCCGATTTATTAAAACTAATATAAAGGTACTCAAGAACCAATACCGTCGTTAAGTCACGATAAACACGGCGTACAATTACACAGTAATTACAACTGACACGGCAAAATTAACGAAATCGAGAAAAAAAAACTCGCAATTATCCTACCTAGACCTATTTGCTTTAAGTGACTTTTCCGAGCAATTTCCGTTGAGTTACAAAAAAGGGGAGAATCGACGTAAAGTAAGGTAATTAAGAAGCAGCGAGAATTAAAGTCCGGTTCTTAAAATTTAAGGTGTTTTTTGATGCATAATTGGTTCGGCCTGAAGCTTGAAATATGTCAGACGGACGTATTTTTCCGACAATTTATTACGACCGCAAGGTCATAAAAGGGTCACAGATTATCCCGTACTTTGTGGGTTTGTTTTGATAATTGCGTAGTGTAGCTTTCGGGTAAAATGGAATTGTTGTGTGTCAATTAGTCAATATGCCAGGAAAAGAATAAACTGTGTCCAAAACAGTTCTGGATAGAAAATTCAGAAAACTGAATTTATAGCTTGTGTATTTCAAAATCAAATCAACTGAGTATTGCAGTCCACTGCTGGACATAGGCCTCTCCCAGACTGCGCCACAACACTCTCTCCTCCGCCTTCCGCATCCAGTCCGTCCCAGCCACCTTATTTAGGTCGTCCGTCCATCTAGCTGGAGGGCGCCCCACACTACGCTTGCCGATACGCGGTCTCCACTCCAGGACTCGTCTACTCTACCGGCCATCGGTCCTTCGAAAAACATGGCCAGCCCAATGCCAGTTCAGCTTTCTTAGTCTGCAAGCTATGTTGGTAACTCCGTTTCTTTTCCGGATAATTTAATTTCTGATTTTATTCTTTGCTTGATTGCTTGCGTATTTGCGATGCTCCAAACTTTGAACCACATTGACAAATTTTTATTTATCACTTTGTGCATCCTCAGTTGTAGTTAATTAAATGTAAATATAGTCTCCTTACACAAGAGTATTGGCACTTTACGCAATAAGACGATAGAAATTAAATACAAAAGTTACGCCCACAGACGGAGGATTGTGCGGAAACAAAATAAACAAGTCAAAATAATCTCGCCGCAAAACTCTTTCATTAAGATGGGAAAGCTAAAGACGAGGACTAAGGGCGGATAATTTTTGAAATTCCTTCGGAGACAGAAAATAAATTATCCGGTAATCTGGTTTTTGAAGATTGTTTACGCTAAAATAAGTTTTGATATCTTTAACTTCCAGAATATTTTTAATGGTGTAATATTCAGTGTTCAATGTAGATAAAGGTCAAACAGAATAGAACTGCGAAAAGGAAAACAGTGTTATTTTTTGGATATAATATCTTTGTGAATTTTCGGCTTATTTCAAACACAGCTATACTTATTTCAGGTTATATAACTCTTAAAATACTACTGAATTACAGTTCAAAACTATTTCGCAAGAAATCGAAATGAGACACCTTACATAATTTTACAACTTTTATCCATCGCTTTCTTAAAAAAAACATATTAGATTGAATGGGTATATTTGCGATTCATTAGAATTTGCCTAGACAAACACTAAATCCGTTAACACTTTCCCATACTCAACCGCTTCGGTGGTCTAGCTTTCATAACGTCAATATGTTGAAAGTTTCAATGTCTTGCATGTGGCAGTCACATACAGTCTACAGTTTCCTGTACGTGGTTAAATGTCTTGATATCTTGTATTACCATTTCCTTTATAATTCATTGAAACCGCGCAATAAATCAAGGGCAATCCATCAAATGGGTAAAAAATCGTAGCTGTATCATTGAAGACCGCACTTAGAATTCCACTAGCGGTCGCATTGAGTCAAAGATGGCCGAAGGTTTATTTCCATTTTTAAATGAGAGCGGCTGAGAGCTTTGTCGGCTCGGAGTTTGTGCTCTGCGTTTTAAGTGGATTAAATCGCTCCACGCTCGTAAAACCGACAAGTGCTCAAGCTAAGAATTAAAGTAACCGTTCGACTTTTGCATCAGAAAGTGTTCGCGGGACCTTGCCTCGTAGTCACTCCGCACAATTTGATGCGGCCGATTTTTATTTATTTTCCCCCTGACGCCTGGAAGCTGTTCAAATGAACTCTTTGCGGACTGCGACTGCTTTGTGAATACTCAACTAAAGAAATTCATTAACACTATCCGAATGGAGTGCTGCTGATTATCGATGCTTCTCACGCCCGCTCTGCTTCCGTCGAAATGGAATAGTCAATGGCAAAGCTTTTGCTGACTGAAAAACTTAAAAATACAGCGGACTGGGCGAACTAAGTCAAAGAACCGCCATAAAAGACAATAATAAATAGCTCATGATGCTTCAGTAGAAGGCATAGTAACTGCTCTTGAATTTAAATGGTATATTTAGACCACGACCAGTCGTTTAGAGCATAGAAACGGGTTCATTGAATGGTTTGCCAACGGCAGCTGGAATGTTTACGAAAAACAACCAAACGAAAAGTTAGGTAATAGAAACAGAACATGGCATTCGGGGAATTCTTTTATCGTTTTGTTTGAGATTATTCGTGGAATAGCATTAGTTGTCTATACGACCACGAGTATCTCCGAGCTGTTGTTACTAAATAAATTAATGGGCTGCATGTAAACGTTAATTACCGTGTGTTAATTTTTAAATTTATTAGTATGAGTGGTTCTTTTCCGTGTTTTCATGAAATTAACGTTGTCTACCTTTGTTAACATAATGAATAATAAATTATTGTAATATGTTTACGAAAGCAAATGTGTGTATATTTTGTGTATAGGCACTTCAGTATATTACCTACTACCAGCGATAATATAAAATACTAATTATAATATGCTAATGATACATAACACCTACTCTAAGTATTTTGAGCATTTCCCAGTGAAAAGAGTTAAACAGAAATTATAACTTGGATATTATTTTACGAAGCAAAATAACAAAATGTCATCTTAAAATATCAGATTACCCAACTCCTTGGCTTAAATTAAACTTGAACACAACAAGTAACAAGGAAGACGAAATTATCAAGTTGAAAAGATCCGAAAAGCGTTAAAATAATCAATTCAGGTCGTGGGTTACAGGAGGAACGTCTGCGCCATCGAACTCAACTTTAAAATGAGTATAAATTGCAAAACTTGGGAATTATTTGCGTCGTCTCTTCGCAGAAATTTACTCAGTTTTTCCAGAGTTTCATTATAACAAGTTTAATTGAAGAGAGCGTCCGGTACATAAATTTAAACTTTTGGCATGCATTTTAATCTGCTTACCGGTAGTTAGTTGGAGGTAATGGCCACTAAATGAGTTTCTAGTTCGCTTTAAATTGTCGGCTCGTTAATAAAATAGGTGTAGTGTAGGCAGGAGCGTTTGTGGTCGAGCTTGGTTGTTGCCTTTTAGCAACTTGTGTTTCATAGGTGCTCTGTGCGCGGACATTCTTGTTCGTAGGACAGTTTACACGTGTCGGCTCCACCGCATGGGAAACGCTACTCTAGAATATGTAAATTAAATATTCAAAAAGCTTTGCATAGTATGATGTTTGAATTTTCCGCTTTATTAAAACATAAACTGACAGCTTACCTCTAAAAGTTGTATTTGTTTCAATATTTACTCATAAAAATACGCTCTGTTTTTATAGACACTTCGGTTTTATGTTTTATTTTAATAAGTTAACATATATTACCTGCATACTTATTAGTACGTATTTTACTACAACATTATTATTTTCAATTTAAGTTAAACACAGAGCCCAGTAATCACTCAACATCGCATGAGTCCAATTTTAGCGCATAATAAGTCTACAAAAAATCTATAAACGATGCACTCCCAGAGAATAAAAGTATAAAATGAATGTAATAGGCAGTAAAATACTGGTTTAATCGGTAATTTATGCTCATCAAGGAACAGATGCGGACAAGCTAGAGTCACCATTAAGGCTCTGTCATAAAACTGGTCCCGGACGCTGTGGTGTAAGTATATGGCTTGGCTGCACGCACGACAAATGTATTATCAAGATTTTTTTTCCTTACATTGGTTTACTAGCGGAAATTAGAGTAGTAATTAATAAAGCTGAAGAGTTTGTTTAAACGCGATAATCTGTAAAACTACAAGTCGGATTTGAATAATGATTTTGTCATTTGATCATTTTTGAGGAAGGCTATTTTTAACATCACGCTCGGACCCATAGGACTCGAGCAAAAAGAACATCAAGCTAAAACGAAGTAATAGTGCGAACGGATGATACGATGCGACCGTGGGTCGGGGGAACAAGAAATTTCACGCAGCCAAAGTCGCGGGCAGAAGCATAGGTATATTTTATCAATCAACACAACTAATCACATTCAATTACTGGAAGAAGAGTTTTGAATAATAACCCAAAATGTCCAAAGAAATAAATCTTTTGGGAAACCTTATTAATACGCCTTAATGTGTCAAATCCTTCTAAGTGCTTCTGGCTAAGCTTTGGTGACAAGCCATCAGAACCTAAGAGGATTATTGCAATTCGATCTGGATAACTAAAGATTAGACTGCGGATTAATATCATTGCTATTATTTTACTAAGGTATTAGCTATTTTATTGATCACAGTCACTGTTTTTTACTCGGCGTGCATCTTGATATTATTTATTTTCTATAATTTCTAACATTACTTTAATAGTCACATAATTTCAAACCGAGACATTTATTGCAAAATTATTAAAACTTAAAACCGTACGAGTCATGTAAAAGACTTTATGACCCGCTCATTAAATCTCTAAGACAGTTACAACTCTCCGACGGTAAACGTTTATTTGGAATCAAATGGCTCTCTTTATTTTACCTCTTTTTTAGAAAAACCAGACAGACTTCTTTTTACGCTGAGATATCAATTTGTTGCAAATGTTTTCATATTACTTAGCGAAAAGAAAAAATAAAAGAGAAAATTTGAAGCAACGTAACAATCATAGTCCCCCAACAGTGCCATCTACTTACTACCCAGCTTCCCTAGTTAGCCGCGGCGGTCTGTGACAGTCCAAGCCTTTGTGAGGCAGACGCCTGTCGGCTCATGTTGTGCCATTACATCCATTGTATGCTGGGTTCAACGGACCCCAAGGTATTCGATGCAGTATTAATTATCCGACCAAGAAGCAGGAGAGTTATGTTTTTTGACGAGTAAGCTTTGAGTCAAATTACTTATGTTCTTATTCCATCTTCTTTTACTAAATATTTAAAAGAGTTTCTACGTGAATTTTCCATTAGTGATTTACTTTTCAGAAAGCTTTGTAGATCAATTCATGTGAACAGACGACAGAATATATAAGACTTGAATTTCTTAGTTATAAAATAGAAGGAAACTTTGTCTGTAAAACAATTGCCAATAAGCAATCGGTGTGTGCAGTACAAATTACAGGAAGAAGGTGCCACCCCATATAATCCCTAAGTCGTTTGATACACTAGCCGTGGGAAGAGAAAGGGTGGTATTTTCGCCTCGCTACAATAGGTATTAACAGTGTAACAAGATTAATTTATCCCAGAAACACGATAGCTAAGGAAGGTTTCACATAAGATGTACCAGGTAAGCAGTAGAGAGAAGAGACGTTTGTTTTAGTGATCGTGAAAACTTTATGCGGCGGACTATCGATTTGTATTGTGCCTTTACGTCCCGCCTGAACGAAGCTGAAGCTTTAATACATTTATCTGCTTGAGAGAAGAGTATTATTTTGTTTTGTTAAAACAATTTGCTTTTATTTGGTTTTTTATATTCGCTATTTTGTAAAGATTGCGAATGAAGACACAAAATTAATAAATGAGAAGTACAACAGTAAATTAGATCTTTGGGACGGATTTTTTTTACGTTTGTCTCGATGTACATGTCGCAGCTAACTGGTTAAGTTAGCCGTTTATTTAACCGCTTGGCTTTTAAAGTAGTGCTCGCCTCGCTTCGCTCGCACGCGGTTGATCACAGTTTTAACCTAACCTAACCCATTTGTTCGGGACTTCGGGGTGCCCTGGCTTAGTTACTGCGACCAATTCGGCTCGCGCGTGATTGGTTATACAGTTTCAACCTAAACTATAATTGAATATCATTCAGGCCGTTAGTTGAACGGCCACCGTTTAGTTAAAAGGCTAGGCGGTTAACAGTTGGCTGCGACATATTATACTGTTAGTAAGCATTTACAGTACCTACCTACCTTAGATATTTATGAAGCTTTCCTCATGTTCAATTTTGTCTATTACCTACACTTAGCCACGTCACTGCACTATTAATATTAAAAAGAATATAGAAAAAACAAAACGCAATCGAACTCAATAAAAAAAGACCGACGTGTATATTAGCCTAATATTTTAATGATGATTGATTCAAAACCAGTTTGGAAGATTCAAAGCGTCAAAGATTATGCTGTTACTTTAATTCCTCACATTAATGACGTATAATTAACATAATTAACTTCAAGTTTAGTAAAGAAATCGTTCACTGTTAATTTTACTATTGACTTTCGTGTAGGTTGTATACTGGCGACGTGTTTGTACTTTTAAGAGCCTATCTAAGGACTTAGCATAAGCATAATCAATCTATAATGTTCCCACTGCTGGGGCACAGGCCTCCTCTCTTCGGGAGGGAGTGTGCTATAATCTACTACGCGGGCCCTGTGCGGGCTGGTAGATGTTACAATAGGTCTTCGATTTTTTAATTCTAGGACATGCCGGTTTCCTCACGATGTTTTGCATTACCGTTTCGAGAGCAGCGATGAAATTATTTACACTAAGTAAAGCGCCTGCCTGGGTTCGAACCCACAACCTTGACTGGTAAGTCGGGGCCGTTACCACTGGGCTTCCACTGCTGCACCACTAAGGTCTTAATTAACGTATTTTATAGTTCAGCGTACATGCTGGGTACTAACGTCGCCGTCGGTATAAGAAACAAAGAAATAATTTACAGTCGTACAGGGAGCTGAAGGACTACCTTAATAAAATTTCGTATAGAGTTTTCTCCTATTATTGTTATGTTTGGGTACTGCTTATTTTATGTATATCTAGGAAATTCAATAAGTAATGACTTTATCTCGTCGTTTGTCGTACAATACCGAATAGGAGTTCTAAGAATAATTACGGTAAACTGATGTTGCTGAATTATCGAATTTCCTAAAAACCTACATTGTTGTTTTGTGGTTATATTATTTATTGCTGTTGTTATGTTGGTATTCTATTATATTATATTCTATATTTATTTGAACAATCTACTATCGTAACTAAGTCTTGTCACTACAAGCATAACCCACTTCGACCATCATACGGGTCAAATATACTGGATATGTGTCACTGAAATTCTCAAAGTTGACATAACAAGCGATATCTAAAGACTTATTCACGCTTTAGATTATGTGGACAATAAAGAAAATTCCTGATGAGCATTTGGTCCTGGGTACGATTCCCGGGTCGAGTAAAGCGTTATTGGGTTTTTCAATCTGGAATTTCTCAGTTGCAGCCGGGAGTCTGGATTTGTGCACGGTTGATAGCAATAGGCTCGCCCCCTATTACAATGGGACTTAAACTCCCTTAAACCCGAATAACTGGCAATATTCGGGTGTACTATAGGTACACCTCTGCCTAAAACCTTCGACGAATAGAGGCATGGTGTTATATTATGTTAAAGAAAATTACAAAATCCAATATTTAGAACTAGCACCAAATCATTTGTACAGTCAGTTGTGACAAGCAAGTTGTCATTCGTGGATCTTTGACAGTCGTTACGGGTAGTCAGAAGCCCGAAAGTCTGATAACCAGTCTTACCAAGGGGTATCGTATTACCCAGTAACTGGGTTATGGGTCAGATAGGCAGTCGCTCCATATAAAATACAGGTATTCAGCTGCATCCGGTTAGATTGGAAGCCGACCCCAACATAGTTGGGAAAAGGCTATGCAGATGATGAGTTGTGATGAGCTATACATAATAACCAATTTATCACTAACAGCATCAGCAAAAGAACCTGTCTAAAGCCATTTATTTCCAACAAAGATTTTCTAAGCTACTTTATACACTAGCAAGTATTGGAATAGCAAATACTATTAAGAGATCACGAATCTAAAATAGCATTACACGGCAAGCGAGATGAGAACAAAACACAAAATACGAGACAATGGACTATGTGGCGCTACTTAACTTGCATTACGAATGAGAATTTCTGAAATAGAGTCAGTGAAAAGAATGAAAATTTCTTTGGTTGCGGAATACAAATTCTATTCTATTTTTTAATTTATTATCACCTATCCAGATACTGAGAAAGTGCCGCAAACAAATTACTGTCAAAGAATACTTTCTTAAAATAAACTGAGAAAATATTCCTAATTTGTTATTCTACAGAATATAATAAAATCCTTCCTAGAAACCACCTTCCTATTATTTTTTCTAAACAACAGAAAGTATCTGAGTTGATAGCTGTCATGTGAATTTTCAATTACTTGCATATACATGGGTATCTACATGTGGGAGAGTTCCCGTTTCAAAACTTTCGGGATTCAAACTTCTCATTTCGTTCAAGCAAAAGTTTGCGAGTGATGACTTTTAAGAAAAACGGTGTGTCTTCGTTGCAATAAATAAGCGACAAAAGAGACATTTATTATCCTGTGAGTTGTAAGAATAATATCGAGTCTTATTGATTAATAAAGAATCATAATGATCACACTTAAACAACCCGAAGAAGCCAATCGCAAACCTCGTTTCTTTTCTCTTTCAAAAGAGGTATTTCCAAACCAGTGGAACAAAAATACAAGTCAAATAGAAGAAGAAAATACAGAACTTATCTAATATAGTACAGACCGATACCTACACAGTAGTTAAAGGTAGTCAGTAGTAGGTATGTATACCCATGTTATCCTATTCTAATTGCGACACAAACCAAATCTGCAATTCACAAACAAGCAGAGCTCGAACATCGAAGATGGCGAATCTAAAATAACGCGTCCCGTCTGCCGCTAAACAAAACAAATGGTAGCACAATAAGACGAGGTTCCGCGTGCCACAGAGCCGATGCGACGCTGACACGATTTATATACAGATTCACCTGCCCCCCTCACTTTGTGGCCAGAATAGGCACAATTCATTCATGGTTTTCTTGTAGGAGCTTCTAGATGTACGTGGAGTGAATCACAGGTTGATGTTATTGATAAAAGGATGGACAGTGAGTCTGTCTGTCTGTTTGTGACTTCATCACAAATCGATCATTATGATATTTGACAAAAAGGTAGCCTAGGTCCTGGAAAACGAGGAATTGTTTGTCAAAACAGGGTGCAGAACCTTGTTTGGGAAAATTATGAACAAATTTAAAATTAAGAGTTATAAAAGAATGAGAAATAAACATAATTTTATTGGACAGTAAAAGTTCAGTAATAACCTACATACTCGTATATAGTAAAAGTAAAGGACACATTATCACTTACAAGTGACCAAAACTGTAAAGAACATTTTCCTGCTAGCAATTTCTGAAAACTATTTAATAATGTTACAAAGTTCCAGGAAAGTGTTTATACGTTAATTTTATCATCACTTATGATAAATAATACGAACGAAGAAGCTCTGAACAGTTTACTTCTGAACCGAATTTGATTAATATTCTAACCCTAGCGTATTAAAATTTTACGTAGATACTAATATAGATTCGACAAACTGCTTCAATTCGTCAATCAATTTAGCTTTGTCAATTAATTTAGCTTTTGTACAGTTATGTCAATGTTGGTTTTTCATCATTCGATAGGCATAGATCGACAGTAGCTCTAAAATACCACAAAATTTTAGGATTCCTAAATCAGAAATTTAGGTTTGCAAAACGTATTCAGAATTCAAACAGAACCATTTAGTGAAGCATTTAATTTTATGTTCTTGCAAATATTGGATGTCTGTTAAACAGCCATTAGGAAAGTAATTGCTTTTGCAATGAGTGTATCGATAGTGAAATTGCAAACTAGAAATTCCCCAATCACTAAACAGCGCGCAGAGTGTATGCGCAAAACACGATATGCTATTATCAGAAGATTACCCAAACAATAACCCATGAAATAAGACTACCATACACTCGTAAAATTTAATGCCAACTAGTATTGGAAAGTCGACTTAAGAGTTGTATTTCAAAATATTTATCGTGGCAAATGGCACAGCGAAGCACTTTAGCCAAGACGGAAATGTGAAATCTATAACAAAAATGTACCGAACGGATATTGAGTTTTGATGTCATAGATGATGCGTGTCTGGAGTATTCTCGAGATAATAAAATACTACGCCAGCCCCATCTCATATTATATTACGTTGAGCAAGATATTCTGTGAGATATTGATATTGTAAAAAGAAACATAAACGACGACGAGACTCCTCTTATAAAGTTTAAGTTTGGGAGTAAAGTTTGTTCTAGTTTAAATTGGATATTGGGAAAAAGCTTTAACATAGTGAAAAGGAGAATTTGAAGAGTTAGCGACACTTAAAATTATTCTGTATATTTTGCTGGAGATTAATTCAGTATTTAAGTACCTACCTTATGTAGTAATGTAGCTAGTCTGCATTAGTTAACGATTTTAGTCTGTCTTAAGAAAGATTTCAGAACATAATCTTCATATATAAGGTCCCATTAAAATAGGTGGACAAACTTTTAGAAATCATTCAGACTACCAAATTATGGACGATGGTAAAAAAAATATATTAAGAAAAACGCATTAGATACTTACAAGAAAAATAATCAGCTAACAAAAACACACAAATGTGCCGTCAATTTATTATCTGAGGTCAAAATAAAATCACTTTAATTAGTGTTTTTTTTTGCTTGGATATCTTTGGTAGATGTATTGAGCGCTGTGTTAAAATTTTTCTATCTATTTTAATGGGACCCTGTATATTTAGAACTACAAAAAATAAGTTCCGGTCATTTTAGTCCCAACAAATCTGATAAACATCAAATTAATTACAAAATAAACACAGATGAACAAACCAGAATATTTATTGAAGCAAAAGAGCATGATGAATTTGAAGTAAGAAAGCATTAATTCGATGTGACAGCCAAAGAATATACTGACAAACCGGAGGTTATTTATTTAATTGGTCGAGTGAAGATTGACAATGACGTATGTTTCCTCAACAGTTGAACTTGCATAGAGCATGGGTAAACATGGCCCACGCTAGCCCACGGTGATAATATCGGATAATAACACAGTTGTGAAATAACAAGGGATTACGTGCCATGAGTCATGGGGCTTACGGCGTGATATATACGGCTGGTTAGATCAGATAGAGATGGATAAAAGAATTACGTAGATAAATAGAAAGCGTCGCTAAGATTTTTCTAGTTTGTAGGGTTCCCAATGGGTGCCAACGGAACCCTTCAAACTACTTCTAATCTTCCGATGTCCGTCCGTCTGTCTTTCAGCGGGCTGCCTGCCTCATGAACCGTAATAGGTAGACAGTAAAAAATTTCACGGAGTGTGTATTTCGCCGTCATGCTGCCAAAACCGATTATCTGCAATTTGGTCAATTTTGTGTTAAAAATATCAATCGATTCAGTTTTTCATTTCTGTCGTTTGCCAATATCGGTTAAACGCAGAAACCCATTAGTTGCAGAGATACTCTGTGCATAATAAAGGGTAATTGATCAATGTCTGTAAAAAGTCGCCAGACAAAAACGATTAAATTTGTTTAATGATAGGTTTTTCGATATTACGCTTGCTAAATAATATTAAACTCGTTTAATCGATTTTCTCATTTACGCACTGGAGCAGGTCTACAGATGATTTATTCTGCCATAGTATTTCAAATGCCGTTAGCCGGTTTTGGAAAAATATTTACTTATTGAAAACTTTAATAACATACGTCAGCAAAAATTAAATTATTAACTTTAACTCATTTTGGCCCGCGCCCTTAACATGCAAGATGAAATAATGTTTTTGTGAAAAATATAATTATATGCATTTAATTGATTTCGGGTATACTTA
Source organism: Hydraecia micacea (assembly GCA_914767645.1). Taxonomy (NCBI): domain Eukaryota; kingdom Metazoa; phylum Arthropoda; class Insecta; order Lepidoptera; family Noctuidae; genus Hydraecia; species Hydraecia micacea. The sequence continues at coordinate 10,706,604 of OU611783.1, read as the reverse complement.
CTACGGGTTCTATTAGATAAACGTCTCTGCAGCCAAAAGCGATTAAATGATGATACCTATAGTTGCCAGGGATTCGCGTTGGCGCGCGGCGCAGTTAGTTCGTCCATTCATTCAATTTTCATTACGACGCGGCACATTCGGCTCGACGAAACTCAAACTCAAACCATTTATTTCAATTAAACCATTTACAGGCACTTTTGAATTGTCAAGAAGTCGGTCAGTCAGAAAAAATGAAGCTAGTTGCCCATTCCAAAGCGTAGGTACAGACGCCAGCACATCAACCTACCCCTAACTGTCAAATTTTCCCAATCAACATTGAACCTTATGCTTTAGCGATAAAGATGAAAATCTATTACAGAAATCTGACAGATTGTAGTAGGTTGATGTGCTGGCGTCTGTACCTATGGAGAAGAACGGGCAAGAAACTCCATGGACACTCTTTTAAATTATGTTTTTACAAAAATATTAGTTACATCATTTATTTTGAATTTATAATCATATGTGAGAACGATGTAAAAAAAGGAAACTGTAACGGTTAACCAACAGTCGATTGGCCCATGAACCATTGGTCAACATTATCTGTAAACCTTTAACTTTTCATCCAAAGGATTTTACACCCATGAACGTTTCGCCAACATAACTCTATGTTAGTGAACGCTTAACCAACATGATGTTTTGACCAATAACTTTTCACCCAAAGAATAAGGCCAACAGACAGCGGGAAAGGTGAAAGTAAATAAAGGCTTGTAAAAATAATAAAAAATATGATAGTTTTTAAATACTATTGCTCCGCCCCGTGGGGAAGATCACGTGGCGGGTCTAAGTTGGTTTACAAGCAATAATAAATAAGACATAGTCGACTATTTCTGTGAAAAGGGCTTAATGTAACCTAACCATACCTAACCTCGGGGTGCCCTTCGCTCGCTTTGCTCGCTCACTTGAACCGTTATCATCCACTTCGAACCTAAGTCCGAGTCGGGGTGCCCCAAGTCCCGAGCTCGCTTGGCTCGCTCTAGAATCCTAAGTTCTATTTGACATGGGTCAATTGTTCTTTGGGTGAAAAGTCATTGGTCAAAACATTATGTTGGTTGAGATGAGACTTACGCGTTAAAAGCGTCCAGAGTACAGCAAATAGTAACAAAACAACAATCCAAAATAAAATAATTCAAAATAAGCCGAGGCAGCTAAGTGATGACCAGCCCCAACTGACGGCGCCCGTTCACGAACATGACGCATAGATCAGCACCATTCAGCTCAACCATTTTGAAGGGAGCTAAATGATCCAACACACACGCCACCGTCAGCGAGACATTTGTGTGAGCATGACATACTATCAGCCGCCAGGGCTCATTCAAGTCAATGAAAGACATTACCCGGTAAATGGTAGCACTATAGTACATAGAACTCACATCTGTGCTATGCAATTATACAATACAAAGAAAATTGAGTTTATACAATGCAAAGATAGTCTTACAATCTTCAGCAGCTCCAACAGAATTTTCAAGTGTTAATCAATTAGTTGTGGTTGTGGAGCAGGACCAGCATTGAGCCAGGCATTTTTATCAGCGATGTAGTCTTTTTTTTTTTTTTTTTTTTTTTGGTATCGGGTTGGAAAATCCTCATGGAGTCCCTCCGCCCTCGGGGAAGGGCGAAGGGGACTGTCAGACTCGTACTGACTAAAAACCAACCCGTGTTCCTCATGTACCCATGTGTCGGAGGGCGGGTATCGCCGAAGCATTCGTCACTACCCCCCGACGGGTATTGGCCCGCCAGATGGTCAGGCGGGCCCCGTCACCCACTGCGGCCGTCACCCCGGCCGCAGGACTCCTCCACTATGAGGCGCGCGCGGAACACGACGCCGCCGCCTCTAGGCCTGCTGCTGGTCGGACGACAAGACGCCCCGAGTCTGCCGTCCGCAGGCCGCGCCCTACGGTGGCCGGAAGTCAGCCACCCTACGACGCCCAGTGCGTCTGCTGCGGGAGGGGAGAGAGGAGGCAGCCTCTCTCTCCCTTTCCGCCGCCTCCTTTGCGAGCATCACGGCCTCGCAAAAGGTGGCGACGGCACTCCACCCTGACTCGCTCCCGACCATGGTAGACACAACAGCCGGAAGCGAGAGATTTCCCGCAGCACCTACGGCCGCGACCAAGTCACGGCGCTGCTCGGCCCAAGCTGGGCACTCCGCCAATGTATGCAGCGCCGTATCGACGCGGCAATCACCACAATGGTGGCACTGGGACGTCGGCTCCCGGCCTATGCGACACAGGTACTTCCCGAAACACCCATGTCCGGTAAGCACCTGCGTCAGATCAGCGATGTAGTCTAACCTAACCTAACCTAACTTATAATATGCCTGCCTGCATAGTGTGCGTTTTATACAAGACTTGAATTTTGTCTCATTCAGTTGAAGAATGTGGGGAGGTATTTTATTATAACATTTTAAACAGTACCCCATAAAAGATGAGTCTACTTTAGCCAGTCTGAAACCTGGTTGAACTAATAGGTCCCTATTTCTAGTACTATAATTATGTCTTTCACCTCTTTTGTTAAAAAGATGTAAATTTTTCCTTACATACATTATGTTTTCGTAGATATATTGACAAGGCACCGTCATGATGTTAATTTCCTTAAACAATTCCCTTAGAGAATCACGCCTGCGGAGATTATATATGGCTCTGATGGCTCTTTTCTGCAGAATAAAAATAGAATCGATGTCTGCAGCCCGTCCCCAAAGTAAAATACCGTAAGACATGACACTATGAAAGTAACTAAAGTAGACTAGTCTCGCGGTATCTATATCAGTGAATTGACGGATTTTTCTAACAGCAAAAGCTGCTGAACTTAGCCGTCCTGCAAGAGATGTTAAATGAGGACCCCATTGTAGCCTTGAGTCGAGCGTGATCCCTAGGAAAACAGTTTTATCGACGAATTCTAGTTTCTCTTGATTCAATATTATCTCATAATCACTACCTTTGACATTTGGTAAAGAAAATCTTATGCACTTAGTTTTATTTCCATTTAATATTTAATTTCCATTTAATTAAACACCTCGTAACAAACAAAAACTCGATTACCAAGTAATTATTTACATTGATCTTTTAAAATCAAGCTCAATAGCAATATCCAGCAGTGGGTTATAAAGTAGCCTGTGTTAATCCTGTGCCTTATCTATCCAGCTACCAACTTTCATCTAAATCCGTTCAGTAGTTTCAGAGATTAATTTTGAAAGAGGCCTGTGTCCAGCAGTGAGATACAAAGTAGCCTATGTGTTAATCCTTTGCCTTATCTATCTACTTACCGAATTTCATCCAAAACCGTTCTGTAGTTTCGGATATTAACGTGTACAGACAAAATGTATAGATGAGTATAAAAAGAATAAATGAAAAATTCTTAATTTTTTCGTCAGGTAAAACTAGCTAAAATTATGTCTAACTCTTTTTTCTGTTCTTCTGATAACATTCAATAGACACAACATTTTCTACATATGTATAATTGTACAATGAATATCTGCTTCTATGGATTATTAAAATTGTAAGACTTAAAGGTTCAAATTTAACAAAAAACTATTTTTGATAATTGGCAGCCAAAATTGATTAAAAGCAGTCCTCTCGGAGATATTTTTTTATTTTTATTCGTTTCTATAAGGATAATCGAATCAACTAGTCTTGCTTTCTACAGAAGGATAAATAATGCATCGGAAAAGAACTAAAAATATTAATGAAAGCTAGTATTTAACAAAACAATCTACAGTAAACTTTCAAATTGATTTATCTCTAATTGCATTATTGTGCATTTAGCTAACTTTGGCAGCATGACGACGATTTGTATTACCGCTATAACAACAAATAATAAAAATAAAATAATGTAATAAATTAAAGAGCGTCTGCATACATACGTAGTCATGTTTTTTGCCTTTCGGTACGGAACTCTTCGTGTGCGAGACCGACTCGCAATTGGCCGGTTTTTTCTAACTTTAGATTAGTTATCAGAATTTTATTGGTAGATAAATAAACATTCCCATGCGGTATAATATTATAATTATTCGTCATGAGTAGGTTTCTGACGTTCTATAAAAATCACAACATTTAAAGATACTAAATGGAATTAACATCGTAAATTACTTGCATTGGAAACTATTTCTGTCAGACACAAATCAAGTGTATACCAGATTTTATGCATTGATACAACTCAATTCAATCTATTGATACATTGACGGTTTAAGCTAAAGCCATGTTTTGCTGTAGGTAAATAATTTTGGTCACGTTATCATAATTTATGAGATGTAATGTAATTTTAATCGCTTGTAAGTACTGTTTAATTCAACGCACATTGACAAGTGTAAACTGGCAATTCTATTTATTCAATTAAGGTCTGATTTTTCAATAGTCAGATAACTTATATCTGAAGAATAAATATGACAGTTTGACATAATTTCTAGACAAAAACTGTCAAACCACAATATTAATTGCTCAGATAAAAATTATCTGACTAGTGAAAAATCGGGTCTAAAAGAACATAATGTTTCAATGACACAAGAACATTTACATTCATAACACTAAAGAAATCAGCTTTCATATTTTTGGTATACGTTCTACTGGTATCGAAATCACAAATTCCGGAATTCCTATAATATTTTGATATTTTGTTGCGTCCAATAACACTAGTGTTCCAATATTACGAGTTGCACTACTACAATGCTGAGTCATATAATATTATATGGACGAAGGCAACGGATTCAATAGACATTATGAAATATTTTACAAAATATAAGCTATTGTAGAATCGCGGGCGTATTCCGTTGTCCATAAACCACATAATGCATAAACAAAAGCATTTGAATAACACGTGGGTAGAAAGTGACAGCCGAATGGAAGCATGCTACACATTCAACAGAAACTCAATCGTTTGATCGTAAATATTCCCCATTCGTATATTTTACCGCAAACATCGAAACACTGTCAATGGAAAACACATATTGATATTGATAGTATTGACATCGGAAGTCGAAACTCGTTTCTTGCCGTCACCTTTATGAGACTGATAAAATCGTCATCTTAGCTTTATTTGCATCAAGGTTTTTTTTTCAATCGTGTCGTTTGCATAATAAAAAAACACTTCTTGGCTTGTTGACAAATATGGAGAAACAAATCATGGAACAGCAGCTGAACAAACAAAAATAAACATTAAAATCGGCAGACTATATTTCATTAACGGTTCAAAATAAAGGATGGTTGTTCTAAATATAAAACGTCCAATCTGTCAACGGTCGAGCGCGCGTGTTGTGCGACGACGAATGGTTGCAAACGATACCTACATCTGTTGTCTATTTTCAGACACGTCACAACTGAGACGACTGTCTGCGCCGGAACTCAAGACACAACTCTTTCTTCACACAAAAACCCCTAATGATGAAAGGAAATCACGCAATTGACACTTCCCAAACTTCGATTCGATTCGATAGCCCATCAATTCAGAAAAGTTCGACACGATCCCCAAATGTTTTGATAAAAATATCTAAGCGATCTGTCGGAACGAGCAGCTTCCCGGTTTCCACGCTTATCGCAAAGCTTTGTGCTCAACGCATTAAGCTAATTTGAATGGTGAAGGGCCGCTCAAAAAGCCGTTGTTTGAATTCTTCTCTTTAGTCGGGCGGTTGCCGGCCTGATTGTGGGAGCCGACGCTGCATGGATTGCATTCTGTTCGTCGCACAAGAAGACAGGCGCATTGACGGCGGCTTTTTGATTTAACCAACGCGCGCTGGGACTGGGAGCCATGTATTTGCGTTGTAAATTTAATGCGCTCATTACATTCCTATGTTTTATATAAGTTAGACACTGCGGTGCAATTACGGAACGTTCATGGTACATTTATGGCTTGATTATAAAGCTTTCTGTCGGCGACTTTAAAATAACCAACGTTTGTTTAAGTTAAAAATAAGTTTTTCAAGACGATGAAATCAGATAAGCTGGTAATCTCAGGTTGTCATCACAACAACTAATAAGGCGAGGTTTTCCAATAAAACCTCTTATGCAGAGTTGGCTAAGGTTCATAATGTATTTAAAAAGTAACTGTGTTGACGAATGCCCAAGATGTAGCGCCGTGGGTGAAACCATTGACAAACGACTTGCTCTGACACACCGGTGATAAATAACTGATTATGTTACACAGCATTTTGCCTTCATAATTAATTGACAACAGCTATCTAAGCGGCATTAGCGTCTCAAACGGCTTTGATTATATTAATCGGACCGCTTACAACCACATTTCATAATTTACACTTCCATTACAAAATAACTGACAATTATCGCCCAGAATGGAAGCAATTTAACCTCTCCACGGTCGAAACATGCGCCCCGTTGCGTTGAATACATATTTTTATTGCTTTATTATTTTATTGGCATTGCAAGTGCAAACTGCCTCTCGTTTTTACGATTTACTTTTCGACTGGCTTATGGACCATAAATCTGTGTGGTTTAAACGAGCATACGCCTCGAGCTAGAGAAGCTACTGCATTAATATCGGCTAAGATCATTTGTTATTTCTTACAGACGTTCGCACACTCAGACATTAATAAGAAGCTAGAATTAAACATGCTTTGAATGAAGTTGTTTCGAATGAAGTAACGATCCAACATTGTCTATAAAGTCTTGTCAAGTTTGTCTTTGAAGTTTTATAGAAGTAGCTAGTTATAATTTGTATATTCCCACCCTAAAACTATTTGTTGACAAAAAAACGTAAACAGTCCAAAATAACGAGCGAAATGATCGTTCACCCGAAATAGTGATAGTTATTCCGGTACCGTCGTCTGGTAGTTAATTGCTGCATTTTTTACGCGGCCGACTGCAACGGATTCCGTAATTTGTCTTCTCAGAAATGAGTCGCGTCGTCGAATGCAAGCGACATGTAGATACGGCTCGCTTTTTTGTAGATACCCCCTCGAATTTCGGCTGGCGTAAATTACGTTTTAGTAGAATACCCCGGGGAAACGTTAGACGGGTTCTTTCGTAATTACTGTTTTAACTGCTGGGACAGAAACGTCAAACATAACTTATTTTTGTGGGTAAAATGTCCGCTGATATTCTATCTTTGGTTTTTATTTCATGACAGCTCAGCCACGTTCTCTACACGTGAAACTCCCGAACATGGGGTGTGATTAAAAATGTAGGTGGCAAGTGAATAATTAAAATTGGGGGCCACAGCATTGCGGTCGCAGTGTAGAGCGATGTAATGCAATCGATAAATTGCCATCCACAGCGCGGTTGTGCTTCACGATCGCTCAAAAGATTTACGCTTACCGCTTGCGCTATTTACGCGCACCGCTTTTCATGTTTACGATTACGCTCACGCATATTACGAAACCCTGTTCGTGACCCCGCGATGGAACCTCAAAATACGACGGTACAAAACCACAACCAGGTTGCCTATATTTCTCGAAAGCATCGTTATTCTAGCTTAGTGACTGTGTAATGTAGCCTTAGGACAATCAAAAATTGTAAATGAGTCAGTACATTCCAGTCTTCTTTGTTTACTAAAGTTGCTTAGTACAAGTTTTCATGTACTATTACTACTTTGTATTCTAATAAATTGTGTTATGATTCACGTGCCAGAGCAAATCTGAATTACAGATGTCACCAGAATAGCTCAAGTGTTTAGCAATTAAAATATTTATGACTTTTATCTTTGATGTATTATGCGGTTTGTTTAGATGGAGTACTTGAAAACAATGAGTTATTACCACTATTTGTAGTGTGTGGTTATCTAGAAATGCATTAAGTCAAAATAAAAAGCCATTAAGATTAGAAAGATGAGTGCAGTTTAGTGAATGGGGAGATAGGTACGAGTGTTTATTTTTGTCCAAATTATAATCATGGTTACCACATCGTATAATGTGATCGTGGAATTATTGCTGTGAACACAATGCAGATTTTGTATAAACATTTCTCATATTTACCCAATTATTCAATGAAATGAATATACCAAATAAAATGAATGATTGTTTGCTTGAACAGTTGAGTCTCAGTCGCTTAAAGGTAGGTAGATAGTTAGGCAGACATAGATTCTAAGCTTATCGCTCTATAGAAAGACTCTTAGATCTAAGATCTAATTAACTGTGAACACTTCGTTTAATAAAGTAACAAACCACTTTTGAATGTCTAATTGGAAACGTGTAACTATTAAAAGATTAACAAAACGTAATTTATATACTAGACATCTAGTTATTTTACCTTCTGCACTTTAATGAAAAAGTAAATAGAACATAGAATATAAAATAACCAATTTACAACGGTCCAAATACACTGACATAAAGAACAAAACATATTAAACCTATTACAGTAACACAGCTCTGTAATTTACAGTTTGTATTGTACGACTAATAATTACAGTTCGCTATCAACTGTAATAATCTAGACAGCGACATGTTAAAATTGTTTTACGTACCACTTTCTATGATGGATGCCTTTAGACTTCGTGTTGATAGATGTTATGTGGCAGAAAATTAAGTGACGGAGTCATTAAATGTCGATTCAAAAGTTGTTGGACTGATTAGGTTACTTTTGATAAGTTGAGAAAACGTGAGTGAAAGAAGGAAAGTTTTTCATAATCATCTGAGGAGAAGATTGATTACATAATCAGCCTATAATGTTCTCACTACTGGGACACAGGCCTCCTCTCATTGTGAGGAAGTGGGCCGTAATCCACTATGCGCGCCCATTGCGGGTTGGTAGATGTCACATGTCTTCGAAGATTTGGTTCTAGGACATGCCGCTTTCCTAACGATGTTTTCCTTCGCCGCCGTTTTGAGTGCAGTGGTGATGACATAATTTACACAAATTAAAGGGCCTGTCTAGCTTAGGTGGTAATATTGATTTAATGATATCTTATCAATTAATATAATAAGTTCCTTTTAATATAGCTTCAGTTCGGTTGAACATCTCAAAAACTTGTCATAAATAGAAAGTTTCAGAAAAAATATTGGTAAGTAGGTGTATATCTATATTTACTTTATAATAGTAACGAAGTCAAAACTATAAATTGAGAATTTTTGAAAAAAAAAAAAGGAACATTGCTACTACCTAGGTGTGGGAATGAGTCTGTGCCGAAAATGTAGTTTTTAGAATTTTTGTGTTTGTCTGGATGTATGTTCCGGAATGGCGCAAATAAAACTGAAGGATTTGGATTAAATTTTTCACACAGATAGTTTATTACCTGGATTAACACATAGGGTGTAATACGTTCCCGAGGGATATTTTTCGACATCCACGCGGGCGAAACGGCGGGCAAAAGCTAGTATTGAATAATTTTCTAATCCCCATAATCTATGAAAGTTTCAAATGCACTCGTATCCACTCTCAATAATCGTATCGATTATCGATTCCAATCTGTAAGTGACATCAATCGATTCATATCTCTTACTACAACAATAATGTAACATCAATAAATTCGTAAATGTATGTGTTTTAATTTAAATAATTCACCTATAATGCAACAACGGTCTATAATACGATAGTAATCTCATTTTTATCACACCTACATGTTCAAAATCCCAATGTTTTTACGATTACAACGTCGATTATTATGTAATATATTTCAATAAAATAGTTTTTATTCGAAATGAAGTGATCATTGAGATTGAAAATATTGTGTCAGACGACGTTCTTTATTTTAAATATTCTTTAAAATGTCGTAACAAATCTATTTTTTAAGATGAGGTGGTTTGACAAAATAACTAACTAACAAGGATTCATTGGGGCGGTACTACATAGGTAGTGGTTTTGCGAACATTCCATTTGGTTTCTTAATTTTTTGCAGCAAGTTACCTACATTCTGCAGTATTTTAGTAGTTATAAATTCATGTTTATGTAAATCAGATAGATATTTAGTTTATCCAACAGGCTAATAAACGTACATCTTTAAAATCTAAGGTAGGCCATAAAAGCCTCTACAACAACTTCTGGTAAGAAACAGCAAAACGCTTCTAAAGTGAAACCGCGAGACGGCTAGACACATAAAATATTGAAATATATCCATTGGTCGTGCGAAAGAGATAGCACACCTGCCTACAATATTCAGGACCTTAGCAAGTCTTGGCAGACACCTTAGTTTGTTCTGTACTTTATTTAAGCTGAGGTTCCACTGAAATAGTTTCGTGACTACGACGAGGTATGTCTGGGGTTAGGAATGGAAGTAAATGGCATGTCTACTGAATTATGGGTCTGGAAAATTGTGAGGGCCTTCAGACTAGACTATTAACTTTAATAAAATATGGAATAACTTTTTAGCGAGAAAAGATGAACTAAATAGAAACTTATAAAATATGTTTCAACGACTACAGTGCGAGCTGCTGTTATCTCAAACTAAAAAGACTTGAACATTAAAAATGCATGAAGTTAAATAATGAAGGTGCGTAACACATTGTGCAGATGTAATCTTACTTTCGCGCACCGTTTCCCTCAAAGGATAAATTGGATCCCAAGCGGTATCGCAAGTCAACAGAAAGTAACTACATTGAATCAGTTCAAAAGGACGAATATAAATAGCAGTCACATATTTAAGGTCTTCAGTAGCTTAAATAATTCTTCAGACAAACTATTTTTATAATACAAATAGGTCAATCTTGCTAAGTTACTTTTGCCCAAGTAATCAAAAATACATTATACCACTTATTTATACTACTTCAGTTCTGAACGTGGATCGATTCAAAGAAACATTGGCTACTTAGTAATGTTAGTCTATCTTCTGCGTGGGACCAAATGGTACCCCATTCGAGACCGATACCATTTACATTTTCTTCATAACTTCATTCCCATTTCAATACATTGACAGTCCATTCCCCCATTCCCTACATACATATACTGATTACACAATTGTTGGCACGGTGCAATATTGCTACTCCTCAGGAGCTAGAGTTAACCAAACTCGGCGAAACCTTTGCCAAATATCTTTAAGTTGTTTTGTACGTAATAATAGTCAGTGTAGCTACAATATTATATTATGAAAACAATAATAAGATTTGTGTAAGAAGTTTACGCGCTAAAGTTTCGCAATTGAAAATAAAATTGATGAAGAACTGACATGAATTAAAAGTTAGTTTGTGGATTATGTTTTGTTTACTTTGAAAGTGTTATACGATAAACGGGAAGATATATTTTGTTGTTTTTGTAGCTGTTATCGTCAACTTTGTCAGCCGTAAACGAAAAACAAACTGTAATTGATTGATTATATTTTTCAGAAATATTTTACAGTTATATAACCTCTTAATTTGTTTATTTTCTCCAAGTTTCAATATCGTTACAAAAAATTCTATGTCAGTATCATCTTTATTTTTTGTAGGACACAGTAATGTGTATGAATCAGCCACCACTTATCGGCTATCCGAAATAACCGCCTGTGTACTCAATATTAACGTACAATCACGTACAGTAGCCAACCTAATTCTCACATTAGCTAATTTCCCCATGCTAATGGCTCGGGGACTGCAATAAAAATAGAATGTACACTGTACAGGCATTGTGTAACTGTTTGTCCCAAGGGATTCTAGGGACTCAACCGAGGGAAATGTTACTTAATAGTGCTTCGAGTTACGGTCTAGTGATCTGTCTCTTACAGGACAGTACAGGAGTACAGTGATCAATATCCATTTAGTAGTCTTGTTAGGAGTTTCTGTACCAACTAAATTATATATTTTGCAAGTTACTATCAAATTATTGAATGAAAGATTATAATATAGGACTGTAATTACGTATGTAAAGTTAACCCAATTAAATAAAAAAATCCCTGCGTAGTCAGGGGAATTAATTATTATGAAGTAAATTGACACCCTACACGAATTTGCCGTGTTATAGCCACATACAACTGTCAAAGAATGACAGTTGTAATTTGAATTGGTTGTCATTTGTGGTTGGTAGTCAATTTACTTAACAATCAATTTGCCTGACTTTACATTAAGCTTAGATGTTAAGGTTTGTCGTTGTATGTAAAAGCTCTACACAGCATATCCTATTTCCTTGAACAAAATATTGGCAAACGAACGAAACTATCTAGACCATAACAAGAGATCTGTTTGAGGATCAATGTTCCTGCTCAAATATTATATTCCGTGAAAATAGTGAAGTCTTATTGCACTAAGCCGGCCCGGGAATTGCTGCCAAATTGCTTCGCGTTGCCTTACACGCGTCATTTAGCCGCCGCTTGTACCCGCCCGAAGGAGAGACTAAGCGAAAAGATTAAGCGTTTAGAAGCGTTACGACGAACATATATTGCTCGTAAGAAGTCGTGATTGTCACTTTTTCAGAATAGGCACATTTATATTTGCGTAGACTGTTCGGAGAATGGGGATGGATTTTGTGTTGGAGGTGTCTAATCGGTTAATATACATACCTAACATAATCAGTATTAATCAGCATATATTTTTTCCACTGCTAGAACACAGGATTCCTCTCTTCGAGAGGTATTGGGCTGTAATCTACCACGCAGGCCGCAGGTTGTCACATGTCTTCGAATTTTTGGTTCTAGGACAAGCCGGTTTCCTCACGATGTTTTCCTTCAATCAGTTAATATATTTACAGGAAATCCAGCCCTGTACTTACGCCATTAAGTTATAGCTCATAACATTATCCCACGAATACCATAGCTTTGTCATAATTATTACGTTTAACAACAATGCGGGGTGACAAAGCATTCACAGCTCCACAATATGACGTAATTACCGTCACACAACCGCTTACGCTTTTGACTAATTAGTAAAGACGTTCAAGGACCGTACTCCCAACAATAGGCCGGATATGCGCCTCGACGCCGCTTCCTACCGCTACCAAGAATTTATCGGACCTCTCACCTCTCCCTCATTACTCAAGTGTCAAAAAGAGAAGGATTACTTGTCAGGTAGATGGCTAATTAAATTTTTATGCCTTGAAACGATTCAATGTTAAGTGAATCGATTCAATACGGACATCGCATTTTAATTTCCCTAATGTCTGACACGTTTAATTAAAGGGCTTGTTTCATCCGTTTGACGTATCCACTGCGAACCGTAGTTACCTATTCATAGCGTTGTATGCGAGAACCGTGTTTTTTATAATGGCTTTGAGTTTTATTTTGCGCAAAATTGCATAGTGTGGCAAATTAATACGTCTTTGTCGGCACTGTGTGTTTTTCATGCATAATTTTTGTTCAGTTTTTCTTTGTTTGACGTTTTTTACATTACTTTTTCCTCTTTTTGTCGGTTTATGAAGGATTAATGTATGTGTTTGCTAAAGTAGCTTGGTGTTTTATACTCGTATGACACTGACTTTGTTGAACGGTTGTAAGGTGAATGTGAAATTGTAAATCGACTCAACTAACTATACTTTTTCCAGACCGCTCGTAAATAAATAAACGTTTTCTTTTTATTAGCACATCGTTATCCTGTTGTAGTTAATATTAATTCGTCCAATTCCGATGTTATTTCACCCACTGTCCAAACCCTGGTCCCCCACATCGCCCCAGACAGCTTCATTAGCTCTCGTGTGACGCAAATTGCGTGAACAAAAGATACAAAGGAAGTTGTTGTGATAAACTAACGATTGCTGAATTGACAGCGACCAGGAGGGTCGATGAGTACCAAGCTGCGTGGCTTGAAAAAATATTGTGGGTATGTATTATAACGAAAGAAGTTTCCATAATTATACATAATATCGACGTAGGGTACTTAGGAGTGTTAATGACAGAAAAATATCACTTTATCACACTGAAAACGTCTATACATCATGTTATAAATAATTAAAGTCGCTTTTCGTGGTTTTCTGTGTGACCAACGGATTTTGATGCGAGTTTCATCATAATTTAGAGAATTTATTCCGGAAGATATCTAACACTTAGGTATGTAAAATAAAGAAATGTCGAAGTCGAGTCGAGTCGTAATAATCGTGCGAAGCAGAGACGGATGGATCGCTAGTCAATTAATAAAAAAAATATCAACACCAATTATTGACAGCAACACCATTAAACTGAAAAGCCTTAGAAAATTATTATTCAATGTGCTTTATGAACTTTTTTTACCACAGACAACAGCTGAGAACTTTTTTCAAATTTTTAACCAATGATAATTTTAATCGCCACTCGTTTGAAAATCGTTCACGTTTCTCTATGTGTCGATAGACAGTTCGCGAACGGAGAATACGCCCCACAAGCTAACTGTAGATAGATAGATAAACCGTTTATTCAGTGCAACAAAGGACACAATACAGGCATTAAAAAAAACATCAGAAAAGGTGAGAGTGAAAAAAAAAAAAGAACAAAGATTAAAAAAATAAATTGACCCATAGACACCTCGCATGACATTTGTAACGGTCGATCACTACTGGGCGGTGTGTGTCCCATAGTTGCACCAAATGGGAGTCCAGCTCAGCATATGCCAGGTACAATACCTGACGCTGGTATTCTGCTGCATCCCGTTAGTGACACACGGATGTCCAGAAGACACATCTAAGTTTCAACAAAATGGTACCTACATAGTGCGGCGCGTATTGTACTGTAGCTGTAACTGTAGAACGCATAAGCTCAATCATTCACTGAAACCCACGGCACCAACCACGAAAGCCTTCATTAAACTTAGAGATTCTGAACAACTGACGCAGGCGTGGGTGAAGGCACGCTTTGCATGCGAAATGCATTCGAGTCGAGGAACGCGTGCCGGTGGCGTTATACGGACATCGTGTGTAGCATGTGCGTGAGTGGCTATACTGGCTATATAGGTGTCTTGTTAGAAGAGATACGTAATTTTGTCGTACACGTGTACTTTAGTGAATAGCAACCCTTCTACGGAGTTTTGGGATACGATGTAACGACTAAGAGATTTTGAAAGCAATGACGCTGAAAAATTACTGGATTGGCAAAACACAGGTATTGATTTACTAGCCTGCTGTGTCCGCGACTTTGTTCGCGTAGATATCGGCAAACATTAATGTGTCTCTTTACTAATAAAATTATGTTTCTAAAATAAAAGTAAGCCTACGTTACTCCATAATAACATCAGCTATCTGCCCGTAAAAATCTGTCCAGCTGTTTCGGAGATTAGCCGGAACAAACAGACAGACAGACGAAAATTAAAAAAAAATGTGTGATGTTATATGTGCCGTAACTGTCATAATTATGCAACAGACACTTCAATTTTATTTATATGTATAGATGACCTAAGTGATTCTTTATTTAACATTTTAAAAGTCCTCTCTTCCCGGAGAAAATCACAGGTGTGAGTGAATGAATACGAATATTTTTCTTGCAATATTATAAAAAATCCAACAGCATTTCCCTGCCGTTTTTTCATTATGTTGTAAAACGTTATCAGATTATCCATTAAGCATAGTAATTACTCTATGCTTAATGAAGAATCTGATTAATAGTTTAATACCAGTTTCATAGCACGCTAGAGGACCCACTGTGTTATTACTTTGAGCTATAATTATATCATTCACGTGACCTCTCATTTTACATTTTTTGTGCGTGTTTGCTGGACAATTAGGTAATCAAGTCAGCAGGTGGCTTTCACGCTACTTAGTGTAGTGAGCGTAAAAACTTTAATTTGGCTATTAGCTGTCACGCCTGGGGATGCCATAGGGTTAGACAGTGTGATGAAATATTTTATGGTCATAGTTCACCGAGCACGGAACTAAGGGCCTTATCACACTAGCGGTTTGCGAGCGGCTGCGGGGCGGGGCGGGCGCGCAGCGAATGCGTCGCGAACACGCCGCGGCTGCACAGCGAAGACCTCGCGGACGCGTGGCAAATTCGCACCGTTTTCATCGCATTTTGTAGCAAATTAACGACGTACAATACACTCAGTAACAATGGCGTCCACGCTGCTATTCGCGGCGATCTCATTGCGCATCCGCAATGAATTCGCTGCGCATGCGACGCGTGTTCGTTGCGCGCCCGCTCCGCTTTGAGGACGCTCGTAATCCGCTAGTATGATAAGGCCCTAAGTGCTCATACGCACGAGCGATACGCGTCATTGGTTGAGGCGACTGCCGCCGTCGGTGAGTGTGGACGGCTGCAGTTGCCTCCGCGCACTGAAAGAAATAAGCAGTACCTAAATAAAAATGAAAAACATTGATCTGAATTGCTTTAAACAGTTCCATATGAGCCTAACGTTCAAAACACAACTTTTTACTGATCCGAAAACAGTTAAAGCTTGAGGCAAAATATTACCGTCATGACAGTAAACTTTAACGTTTTAAGTAGCTAAAAGGTCACAAAATTAACTGTTTTATTCATTTGGTGATATCGTTCAAACCATTGAAATTTACTTACAATATTACAGTAATGGTGGTTTTCCTTTGTTTTTTTTTCAGTAAATAGTATGTTAAATCATTAAAAGTTACTGTTTTGTCTTTTACTGTTTTACAAAAATTTCTTCTTAATGTATAAAGTCAGTAAGTCTTAATGAAATCGCTTTAATGTGATGTACCTATGTAGTAAGAAATAATTTTTTCAGTGCGTGTCGCTCTTGTGTATGCACACTGAGTCGAAATAATTTTGTATCCAAGAGTAAATAAATAAATATAACAAAAGAATATAGGAATAAACAAGTGCACAATACAATGGAGTATTCCTTTGAATGAACTTTTTTAAATTTAAAAAAGAACAGAAATTTGAAGTTACAGTCGTTACGACAAACGA
The DNA here is from genome assembly GCA_914767645.1 of Hydraecia micacea. Classification (NCBI taxonomy): domain Eukaryota; kingdom Metazoa; phylum Arthropoda; class Insecta; order Lepidoptera; family Noctuidae; genus Hydraecia; species Hydraecia micacea. Next base: position 10,689,951 of record OU611783.1, on the reverse strand, counting down.
CTTCTTCCTTGATTCAAAACAAATGACTGCACATGCAGAGACAACAAACACAACATCATCCTTTATTCATAACACGCCAAAATAGACCAGCTCGACTACATTGACTAATGAGTTATCACACGTAATACTACTATTAAATAAGGTACGGTTGCTTAATAATGCACAAAAGACATCATCAATTACGTCGCCTCCCTGCGTACCAAGTGTCTCTTTGATCTTATAACAAAAGGAATAGTTCTGCGTTCGGGAATCTACGCATGTTATAGTCCAAGATTGGGGACCAAGGCGATTACATGTCATTTTGGGTACGAGGGTGGGCCCACTGTCAAAATGCAATGACGTAATCACAAATTAGACGATCGCTAAGTAGTAAAAATTAGCAAGCGTGTTGGTTCCTATAATTGGATGCAATGAGTACAGGAAATTGTAGTACTTAGCAGGTTAACTAATTTGTTTCCATCTTACACTGCTGGGACACAGACCTCTTCTCTATGAGAGGGAGTGGGTCATAAGCCACCAAGCGGGCCCAGTGCGGGTAAGGTGGATGTCACACGTCTTCGATTTTTCTGGTTTAAGGACATGCCGATTTCCTTACGATGTTTTCCTTCACCGTTTTGAGAGCAGTGGTGATGAAATTAAATTCACGAAGTAAAGTGCCTGCCTGAGTTCAAACTCACGACCTTCAACTCGTAAGTTCAATCTTATTGAAGACTGAAAATAATGTTAAGGAGATATGAAAACTAAAATGAGGAAACACATGACACTCATGATCCCAGCGAATGATAGTAAAATGACAAAGCTTTAATGTTACATATCAAAGTAAAGCCTAATTTCTCTTTGTATATAATTATATCCTCTTAATAGTTAGGATTACGAGCTTTACGAGGCAGAAATACGAATTTTCTGGCATAGCTAGTTATTTCAGAAGCTGGTACCTATTGGAAACATACTCGCTCAGTCGGGTCCACATTTGTTCAATTTCAGCTATCAAGCCTCCGTCGCGTGTCACCAACATGTATCTAGAGCGGAGGTTGATTCACAGAAATGTGGACCTAACATTAGTTAGCTCCCAGTTAACTGTCACATCTACCATATTTAGAGCAGTTTACATCTTGTACAATTTGGTTCAACCACAGCTAAAGTCAGCTGACTGTAAACGGGGTTTACGGCCATATTATCACTCTGTGCATTTTCCCAAGGAAATACGCTGAATATTCGCGCCACAAGTTTATGGCTTGTAGTATATTAATAAGCCAGCGTGCCTACCAGGATCAATAGAGCATCAAAGTAAATGACAATGAATGGGCAGCTGGTGGTACGCCGTGACGTCAGAGTACCTAACGACCTATTTGTTTGATCAAATTTATGTTGCTCATGTGCTCCTAAATGCGTACTTTAGGAAATTATGGGTTTGCGTTTCTGTTGGACAGTTGACGATGGATGGGTGTAATAACAGTAATTGCTGTAGGTGTATGTCATCGCAGCTTTTGATTTTTCATTATTAAGTTACCAAAGCTATTCAAATTTTATTATGATTTTTAATGTTTGGATGTATGGAAGAAAACGACTTATTGCGCTGACTCCAAAAAATTCGGTTAAGGGCATGAGAATGATGATGATGAGTAATTTTTAATGTTTAAATCTTGTCGATGTTTTCTAACGTGTTTGTATTAGTGTGTACTTTTGAAAAAAAGCGCCGCTATACACTAACTGATAAACGCCAAATACGTAAAGAGAAACCTAGGCTATACCTTTAACTCTGCCGGTCAACTCTTTTGCATTACTTGTTACCGGGTATTAAAAACAAATATAGGGTCCCCGTTATCTAAATCGATTTTAGATTTGTAAGCCGAACACATCAATGTGTTCGGAATAATTGTCACCATTTAACCTTTCCAAATTCTGCTGGTCAAATTTAAAAAAAAAAGGTCAGCGATGTTACAGATTATATCCAGATATATAATCCAGAAATTAGCTTGTTCATGCACTCTCTAAAGTTAATTCAAAATAGGGTTCAATCAGAGCATACGCTACGCAGGATACAACCGGTATGTTCCCTCGATGTTCGCATATAACGACGGTAATATTGGCAAAATTAACACGCTCCACCGTGAAATCACATAGTGCGGTAACATCGATACGCAATTTACTGTCGGAAATGCTACGTAATGGCGTACTTAGTGGTACGTGTCGTACTACGAATACGTAAACTTGTTATTCGACGTCTGCGTGGTAGTGCTTTTCATATTAACTTTTGAAAATATAATGTAGATTGCTTACGATATTATTAGTAGAGTTGTGAGATTACAGCATTAGCTTATTATAGTCTTGTAACGCTATAATTTGGCATAAGATAATTCTAATTATAAAAAACAATTATTGAAATTAACATATTTTTGAATTTCGCGAAGTCAAAAGGCCAAATGCTATTAATCTAATATCCATCAAAAAGGCATAAAAGTTCAAGTAAGTCTCGACGAAATCGTCAAAGAAGTAATTTCAAATAACTAACTAAAGTATTTGTAAATACTGGCCTTATAAACTTCAACTGAATAACTTCTCGACTATTTAAATCTCCCCAAGTTTATTCGAAAACTTTGCAGTCCACATTAAATTAAAAAGCAATTTTCATATTTTGTTGGAAACACAATTAAAGTAAAAATAAAAGGTCATTTTAAAAGTCTCCAGTCACTCTTACAAAAGGTGTTTCTGAATTAAAACCTCATTACGTAAAAGCAACAAAATGACGTCCAATTTGGGTAAATTTCGGATGAAACAATGGCAGCTGTCACCCTCCTCGTGTTGGTCATCAAATGTTTTTTTTTTTACCCACAGGTTGTCAAACTTTACTAGCTGCACTGAATAACTTTCGTTCACTAAGGGCGGATTTCACCAATGAAACTAATCGCGATCAGCACATCTAAACCCCGTTCAAGAACTGTCAGTGTCAATATTCCACAACAATGATGACACTGACAGCTCTTGAACGCGGTTTAGATATAGACTTTTTAGTTTATATTACACTTCTAATGGCGTATCCACACATGCCGCCGGCTTATGCCGCCGGCTTTACCGGCGGCCTGCAGATGCGGTTGCAATTTTCGCAGTAGAGTTGTGATGTGCCGGCGGCATGGCCGGCGGCCTGGCCGCCGGGTTGGCCGCCGGCCGTGCCGCCGGGCATATGTGGATGCGCCATAACTATAGCAATGGTTATAATAAGAAAGAATACGTAACATAAAGCCCACTTAAGAAAATACTTAACATAACTATTTATAATAGATGTTTGCTCTGTTTAATATTCAACATACGCAGCTCAAAAGTAACGATACCAACTCCATTCAGCAGTATCTTAATGTACCGACGCCAGCACATCACCCTACTACAATCTGTTCAATTTCTTTAATAGATTTTCAACTTTATCGCTAAAGCATAAGGTTCAAAGTTGATTAGGAAAATTTGACAGTTTCGGGTAGCTTGATGTGCTGGCGTCTGTACAACAGCAACGCACCATTAATACCCTTCCGGAAAGTAAGTAGCAATATTTGATGTTCAAGTAAAAAAGAAAACCCTATAATATCTTTAAGCACTTCGTCACTAAATATGTAAAGTACAAGGAAAAAAGAGTACTTATATTCTGGAATGAATTTCTAACAGGCTTAGCTTGAAAATAGAAAAGGCGTTATACCTACATTATGAGCATTACTTTCTTTGCGTGTTGAGAGGCTTAAAAACGCTGCTCAACATTTTTACGTCCAAGTGAATAGGCGAGGTTACTTTGCAAAAGAAGCCAACGGTTATGACTGAAATTCCTATGCTTTATTCATAAGGTTTTAGGCGTATCAAAAACCTTTTTATGACATCGCTATCATAGATTTTTATATACAATAATGTTGTACGCAGTTTCATTGATAAATGACCTATATTGGTAAGCACTAAAAAGCAGCTTTATGAAGCTATTCTACGAGTATTACGAGAATTTATTAACGGCTTCAGCCATTTTCATTCACCGACTTCAGAACTCCAGTTTTCAAAACTGGAGTTCTGTAGTCTGTGAATGAAAATTTAAAGATCATGCCATTTACAGTGATGTTAAAACTTTACAATGTTTTACTAAAATATATTTACAACCATAAATATTCTCTTTGATCCCCATACGAATGCTACGTTCATATACGGTGAAGCGGCCATCATAACAGCATTATATCACACAAAAAACCGCGCTAAGTAAGGGATCACACTAAGGACAACTGCCCTCACATTTAAATGGAAACCGTCTCCTTATAAAGCCGGAGTTACAATCCACAGAACGAGCTTCCCACACTACTAAACAATCATAATAATTGCTCCTACAGTTTTTTGTCCGGCCACTAATCGCGGCACATAAAATATTTTGACGTGACGATAAGGAGTAAAGGGGCCGAACTTGGCTTATCTTATCGGTCCTGAGTGTTGGGTCGCTAATGACCGGCTGCCCTACCGCCCTTTACTTATATACTTCCGAACGCAATGACAACTTCATTACTGTAGGTGAAAACTGGTTATTTAGATCTGGTACCATTTCCTTGAGTAACGATAAGTGGGTTTAACGAGCAGACTCAACTAGGTAGGTACGGAAAATTGAACAAGGAATATTATAACATCATGTAAATCAGCACATAAATCGGTTGTAACATTAATTTATTACCTACATCAGACAAGTAACGAAAATAGAAATCTCACATCAAAACAACCCACTAAAACAGTGCTCCAATAAGGAACAATAAATTGATAGTAATACAGCGAACAAAATAAAGTTGTAGATAATCTTCAAGGGAGAAGGTATTTCCCGGCAAGATTCAGGATTCGTGCAGCGTAAGTCGGTCGGCTGACATGTGATTTATTCCTTTTATCTTAGAGAAGTCGGCTTTTCATCTGAGATAAGACGGTACCTACGTAAATCAAAGCCTTGTGTGATTGTTCGAGCGATGAAAATTGTAATGCAGCTTAGTATTTCGCTGTCGGAATGCTCAGTAGACTATTCTAATTTGGTTTCCGACTTATTTGTAGTGGCAGTGTGGCAGTTGTGCTTGTCTTCAGAATGGCAATAATGGCTATTATATTTGCGTCGCTGCTGCGCACACTGTGGCATTAATTCAAAATGAATTGTGACAATCATACAACAGCTATAGAACTCGATATAATTAATTAATAACGAAGATGTCACATATTATGGACATTATTTCAGAGCGATGTCTCTACGTTGAAATAACGAAGCTGAGGTTTTGGTCATGTTCTTTAGGAATAAGCTGTATTTACTAATGTAAATATAACTTTTGTATATGTTTAGAAGTAGTTTTCGAGATAGTACTTCATTGCCCAAGAACCCTTGTATCAAACACACAAATATTTAGTTTACATAATACAATGCAACAAAGGAGTCAAGGAGCTCTTAGTTTATCTAATCGCGAGGGAAACCTGTCATACTCGACTTAATTTAAAGCCAGCACTTACCGACAGTTTCATAAAATAACTAAACTTAGAACAAAAGACACTCCAGTGGTCGAGTACCTTGAACAATGTAGGTAAACTCCCACGGGAATGTTTGGTGACTAATACTCATGCCAAAGTGGGTGAAAAGATATTTTTTATGGGGCCGTACCGCAGATAGTAGTATAATATGGGATATTTCATTATTGGTGGGATATTTTGAAAACACCGAGGGTTCATTTGAATGAATTGATCCCTCTGACTGTCGCCAAAAGCAAACGGATAGAAAGAGAGAATGCACAGTTCAAAATAATTGCGGAGGAGATAGGTAGAGGTCAAAAATATAGAATAACACTGATTCAATAAATAAATCAATCTTACCATAGGTATAAGACTTTACAACCACCAAAAATGTACAACATTTCAAAACACAATGCAAGCTCCATCTCAAACGTACCTATCCGTATCCGTCGGTATGTTCCAATAAAACGGAATAAACCTTCTAATAACTATGTATATCGGAATGTAAACAATAGACAAACACGTCCATGCCCTCATAAAACGCTAATTAGTACACAGTTTCCGTGTTCTAATAAATCTCATAATCTTAACACGTTATCATAAAAGAGCCGAAGGACTTAACTGAGCCATTTAATTTATTATATCAATTAAGAAATTCTTCACACGCGCTATTACAATTATACGAACGAATAATTCTCTGAACGCTTGGTTTGAGTTCTGTATATCCGTAATTTAAAACGCATTAGGTTGTAAAATGATCTTGCAAGGATAATGGTTTAATCACCAGGACCATGAGGATTTGCCATTGCAATTTGGAGTGTTCAATTTAAAGATGATGGTGCCGAAATGAATACTAACATCTACAAAAACTTATTAGTTATTCCGTTATTCAATACATTGCAGTCATGTACAGTCAAAAAAAGAGATAAGTATGCAGGATTGTCGAATATAGTTGAAGTTAGTAAGAAACCGATGGATGTTCTCGAATAAAATTTTATTTTATTAATAGAAAACAAACAGCTCGTTTATCAAATTAAATTTCAGTCGACAAAATCCATCGGTTTCTTACTAAACTTCAACTATATCCGACGATCCTATATACTGACCTCTTTTGTTGACTGTACATGTAATAATCCCTTGATTGCCTCATGTGACACCCACGGCTAGAAGGATCCCGCAAGGCAGTCACCTTTATTAACACTAAAACAAGTTTTATCTCCTCTAAAACTGAAGAAAATATGACTCTAAACTGTTATAGAACAAATAAAAGCTACCTAATAAACCACTTTACGGATTATTGCGTATTTAGTTTGTTCTAAGAAAATACGGGTCTATAATATTTTAAGGTCCAATAAGCTTTAATTAGTATCAAATATCAAGCCATCAGGTTGGTGATTAAACCAATCACTTTGCAGATAAAGTGTCCTTTTCTGCCATCCATTACCTTCGTTAGCAATTAATAAATAATATTTTAACACAACGGGGTTATAAATAACTCAATATTAATGGAGTAATATGATAAAGTTTATAAATTATGACAGATTTCTACTGAACACAGGCCGTTACGAAGGCCTAATAATGGCTATTATTTATAACTCCTTTCGTTAGTATACTTACCGAAATTAATTTGAGAAAACAAAATTATGATAAGAGTTAATAAAATTCTGAGATCTACTACGTTATGTCCTCATATTATCTTGGTTAATGGCGAAAATTAACGAAAAAAGTTCATACAACATTGAATTAATAACGTAGGCAAAAAAGCTTATTTAAGGAAATTATAAATGGAACAAATTTGGCATAAAAATATATCATTAAAGAAGTTTAAACTACAGGAAAGATTAAAGTTAGAAGTACCGACCTCCATAGATATTTTTCTGGCTTGCTTTGCGCTACGTTTAAATCTTTCATATCCATACTTAATATTATAAATGTGAAAGTGTGTTTGTCTGTCTGTTACCTCTTCACGCTTAAACCGCTGAACCGATTTAGATGAAATTTTGTATAGAGACATTTTGAGTCCCGGGAAGTGACATAAGATAGTTTTTATCCCAGAAATCATCCTATAAGGGGTGAAAAGGGGGGTGGAAGTTTGTATGGGGAATCAATAACCGCTGACCCGATTTTGATGAAATTTGGCACCTGTTTAGACCATGACCTGGATTAGGACAAAAAATACTTTTTATCCCGATATTCTCCGGGATCGAGATTTATGCGGGTGAAACCGCGGGGCGCTGCTAGTTACTTGATAACTATGGCCAAAGATGAACTTCAAATCTAGGAATACCCACTAAGATGACGTAGTTACCGTTGGCATTTCAAATAGTGCTGTACCTAATTAATCACAGTACATACCTACCCATAGTTTAAAGTCACACCTTCCCATAGGTAGGTATGTAATTGGGCATCAACTACAGAACCCCACCTGCTACAATCCTAACATACTCCTCTTACCTCGTTTATTCATCACAATAATTACATTAAAACTCATTTCCCTTCACATCAACAAGTTGATCAAATTAACCCATTAACAGCCACATGTAAATCCGGATAGTAAAAGTTTAAAGAGATAATAAACATTTTATTATAAGAAATGCATCAAAAATTTTATAGTTCAGTCTCACAGTGTCACTTTAATACAAATTACGTGCAATATCGTCTCATCGCTATTATGTCATTTCAGTTTGTTTATTAGAAAGTTAAGAGGAACAAATTCAACGTCACATTACGTCGACTGGCGCTGACGTCTATATACGATACACTTTTTACGAGTTCCCAGTACGGAATTTATTACATTTGTCACTAGAGAGCAGTTAAATCAAGCATGTTTTTATTTTATTCAACGACGATAGGAATTGTACGCGTTTACGATTACTTTAAAGATAATTTATTGGGTAGTCATTCGACAATCGTTGACAGCTTGACACTATAATTTGAATTAAATCCCATACGCAAACTGTGTTTTCGAACTAACTATAACAACATTTAGTTAGAACGATACGTTAGTTAAGGCTCTTTCAAAACGGTAAACATAAGTATGATTGTAGCAAATCGAATAATGTTAGTCGATATAATAATAAGAATCGATATTTCGTGAACAATGTAATCCGGTCTTCGTAAGTGGATACACTAAAAGATGAAAAAGAACTCATCAATACAAATACACTTTGTGAGGAGAGGTTCCGTAAGTGATATCATGTTGACTCGCAATAGAGAGGGCCTACAGCTTGTTTGCTCCTGCCACAATCTCAGTTTGGTAATAAGATGCGACACATGTATTATCCCGATTAAATCCCCTTGGAAAGGGGCTTAGATGTAGTGATGTCTGTAGGTGACATCCCTTCCCGATCTGTGGCGGCGCATCGCCCATTAATAACATCAGAATGCTCTTCTTCAAAACGACTAAAATATTTCGGTACTTTATGATACTTCTTTTGTTTTGTTTGAAATTTTCGATACCTGTCCCATTTAGATGTAATTATAAATATGTATACAAACATTTCCATCATTAAATATCCACAACATTTCCCTCCTATCATAATTACCAACAAAAACCCACCAACACGGACATCAGTTCCGATTCCTATCGATATCGGCGTCCGGATCGACGAATCGACAGCTGGCACGTCGCCCGAACGTACCGCACTATTCGATGATTGATCGGTCGGCTTCCCGCCTGAGCTTGTCAAGGCAAGAATAACATTGTTACGGCTCTTGTAAACGTCTCACTGCCGCGAAATCCTCTTAAAGCAGTGAGTGACTACGAAAATAGAACCGGAATTGTATTATTAATATTTTACAGGAGCAAACCCGTACGTGGATAGCAATGCAAAGAGAATACAGAAAGGATTGTATTTGAAATTTAAAAATGTATACGTTTTTTCATTGTTGCGTGTTTTAGTCCGCGTTTGGATTAGCAATTGTAATTGATGTGTTGTGTTACTGGCGCGTCATATGGTGGGTCTAGTCACGGGATAAACATATTTTTTTCCAATTTCGGATCAAAACAATCGATTGAAAAAGCATTCTATAATTGAATTACTGATATTTGTACGGTTTTTCCTCCATGTTGTTTTAAAATATAAATCACAGAATTTTATGAATCTTGTTTACGTAACTAAAAGTAGTCTCGCCTTCACTTGTTATCATAATATTTGACATGCTAACATCAACCTTAATCAAACATAATCTATGTTGACAACAAACATCACTCCCCAGAAACAACTTCATACGTTTTTATACCGTCTAATAAAAATACGGTCGCAAACAAAATAATGGTGTAATAAAGTAATATAGAGTTCGACAAACTGCTTAGCATAATGGCCTATGATCCTTTAATGGACAATGCGAATGGACGGAAGCTGAGATGTGAGAACAAAAAGAAACTGTAAATGTGGACCACCGACCTAGCGGTGGACTTCAAAGGACATTCCCTCCGGTGTATAATCAAAGGCCGTGGATTTACAAACACTGGAAACGTTTTACGGTTTTCGGATGACGTTTTTGGTTTTAGTGACTTGATATTTGATGAAATAAAATGTTTACACATTTTAAAATGCTTTTAAGTTTGCGCTACATAATTCATCGTTAGCATAAAATTACTATGTATATAGAAAACACTGGATTCATAATTAAAAGATTTTTTATAGGCCTTGTCTTCAAATCTAAATTATTTATTGATCTATTATTTAAATATACTTTATTGTAGAAAATACATAAAAAAACAACACTACAAAACATACAATGGGCAGCCTTAGCGCTTTTTGCGGTCTCTAAAACTTAAAACTTGAATAAGGAGCAATGTTATTTATATTTTAGTAAAATATAATTTTGCAAAGAATCACCATGTTTTCAGAACTACGAGTATCAACAAGAGGCCACAATTTTCATGATAATGCAGTTTCATTTTCCTGCTTCCTTCAAGCACGCTTCGTTACCATTTCACTTTACTAAATGCACGCGGCAATTATTCCTTCTAACACATCTAGGGAGCACGCATCATTGTATACTTACACGCGTATTAGAATGAAGCATCAAAGGACGTATGAGTTGAGCTTGAACTCATATGCCTTACCGTATTCATTGAGAGTTAGAGACCTTTGGCTTTTGTGGAACGCTTACCTGAAAAAGAAATGAATGGTCAGATTGTTTTTATTAAAAAAAAAAAATTACATACCTACTACACACTATTTGCTATACTATACACTATTTATCAACAAGAAGGTTTAATAAACAGTCAGAAAAATGTCCTTCGTTGAAACACAAATTAATGTAATAAAAATAATTACAAGAATCCTTTCGAAGAATTTTCAGAGCAAATTAAAAGTCACGTTCGTAGCTAAAGTAAAAAGAAATTCCAGGTAGTCAGTATTCTAAAAACACTTATATCGGAAAATAAACATTTTCTGCCAAAGTATTTCATCCCTCCGTCTGTCGTTCGTTTCCGTTGGTCCTGCGCCTGATCTCTCTCTCTGGTCGTTTCGCATGGCGTGCCGTCCTATTGGACTAAGTAAGAGACTGCGGGAAGAGAGATTGCATCTGTGTCTGCGCACAAACTTCTGCACTATAATAACGTCTTGTGCACCAAAGGCTATATAGTAGGCTTCGTTGAGATTGGCCGCCATCTACATATTTTAGTAACAATGAAGTACCTACATCCTTACTCAAATCCTATGGGTACAAAAAAGTAAAAACTTATACCTAACACTCAAACCCAGCCAGACACCTCCGATAAAGCTTGTTTCTCACTAAAATCTCACTTTACAAAATAAATCCATGCACACAACGTACGAACGTGATCCATTGCTTGATACGTAACAGGTTTTTACCTTTACTAAAGGGTCAAATACAGGGTGTTGGGGACATCGACTGGCAAACTCTTACCATGAATTCGGTACATGATTCTAGACTGAAAAATTTCGACGCAAGTGTCGTTGAAGTTTATCGTTGGAATAAAAAAAGCAATTTCATAAATTTTGACCGTCTGGTTATTGTACTTTTGTATGAAAAAGCTGTTATTTTTTTTATAATCGACGAATTTCAACGCTAGTGGGTCTATCATGCACTGAATTAATGCGCTTCATTACACCCTGTATACCAAAGTAGAAGGTTTCGCTAAAGCTATGCCGCATGCCATCGAGTCGCACCTCTACGTGTTATCTTACAGCTTTAGCGCTTTTAGTGAGCTGCAATGGCATATAGTCAGTGCAGTCAGTAATCGGGAATCATAAGCCACGCTGCCACGCATTATCTTATATAGTCGAAGGAACTCTCCGCGGTTGTATTCTGACAAGTTCTTAATTTTTCACTAAGGCCGTAATTTGTAACGAAGCTCTTTTTTTTTCTTTTTTTTATATAAGGCATCTCTCATGTCAATCCAAAAGGTTGTCGGCTGCTTATCCGGGCTTGCCTGTGGGTGCCTCAATAAATTAAGGACTCTATCCAGGGCTTAAAAACTAAGCGACTACACGCTAAGGGCACCCCATGTGGGGTACGGTCCTCGGCTTAAGGCTTCGCTCGGCGAAGCTAGCAAGGGACAGGCTGGATTGGATTAAAAACGAAGAAATAAATAAAGAAAATACGTTTATTTGCAGTAAACACGACGCATAAAAAGAACACTAACACAAAAAAAAATAACAAGTTGGGCTTCCCCCAACTTGTTATTTTTTTTGTGTTTTTGTGCGTCACATCATCATCATCTGTCTATTTGTATGAAACTGACAGTGTTATCCTGTACTCGGACAATGGGAGTGAGGGAAGAGAGTGCAACTGTGGTCTACGCACACACTTGTGCACTACAATATCTCCTACGCCGAAGGCTGATCTCCGCTGAGATTGGTCGCCATGATCGAAATTCGGTCTGGGGACTTTTTATTTATTCATCCTGTACTAAAGTCGAGAATTCGAAACTCAAACGTGACCAAAGTTCTAGAATACCTTCGACCGTTAGTTTCATTAGCTGATAAGCGAAGCAGATCTAGTTAGGTTCTAATACTCTTGTATAAGAACTTATAAATTTTGTTAGCTGACTTTATAGACCTGCTTTACAGTTTAAACGCATTAAAACTAGTTAAGAAAATTCCTATGGATAGTTCTTTAATTAAAACTGCTGAAGACGACATCATGCTTCCCAGCTATTTCCTTCAATTATGTGCATTCCCGTTATCTTGAACGATAGACATTCTTGAATTCTTGTTAATAATGTTATGACACGAACTGCAGTAGTTACTGGTAGTAATAGTAGTAGATGATATTGTCAATTTTTGTTTACTAATTTTGACGTTGAAACAAAAAGTCAATTTATATAAATTACCTACCTTAAAAGAAACAAAATAATGTTTCGTAATTTTCACCCATGAGTTTTTGGTTTATTAGACGATTTGAGTCGAATTTTATGAAATGAAGTTAAGAAAAAAGTACACATTTTGTAATATTTAACTCTTATCACTCAAATTCAAAATGTGCCAATTCTTGCAAGTAGCTTATAGAAAAAATTATATTATTTAAAAGTGACGATTCGCCCGCTTCTGGCGAGTAAATTCTTACGAATCGACACATAGATTGCTCAAAGTACAGGCTAAGCTTTTCAATTTCATCCAATTAAATGGGAATGCCGCCGGGTATGTTTGTTCGGCGAATATTGTTGCTAACGTACACAAGGCAGTGGAGTTACATTGCATATTTCATGACGAATATAAGACGATGTTACGCTGTATGACCTTCTAAATCTCGAATTCACTTTGGTATACCTACTACGATTTCCTACCATTCGGACCCCCATAAAGGTTTTTATGTGCACTGTCGTTCAAAACGTCATGTGATAGTTTGTAATAAGCCTTATCTTTAATGCAAGGTATTGAATTGTCAACGTATCAAGTTGGCTACGAGCGGTCGAGTACTCCCAGGCTCCAGTGCAGTGGCTAGCGGTGACCGCTACCCGCGATTAGACTTGAAACGATGCCGCTTGCGACTAAAAGTCGGAGTTATTAAAATTCTATTACCGTTTAGTGTGGCCACTTAAAATTTTAGAAATCGTGTTTTGTCTATTTGTTTTTAAGAAGTGTATGGTGTTGTTACTGTGATAAAAGTTTCTGTTGTATTATAAAATTGTATGCGCACTAAATAATGTTTTTAATAGAATGTTATATTTCCATTATAAGTTCTCAAATAAGCTACGTGTTTTTTCTTAAAAATAAAACCACTCATTATAAATTTGGTTTTCCTGCAATTCGAGATGGATGCTGTAGTCGATAATCAAAACTAAAAAAAATATAGAAATAATAAAATAAGAAACTTTCATGTTATTTCACAGAAAACTCATCGAAGCACTAAATTACTTCCCTATAAATTAGCTGGGATCTAAATATAAAATACCAGTCACATGGATAATAATGAAACATGAATACTAGTCACAGGAAGCCGCAGTTTCCTTTAAATTCATAATTTGGTTAGTGAATTTCGTGACTGAACTTTACCATGACTTTACCTAAATAACAAAAAATAAAAATTTTATTACACCTTATTCTGGATAATTCGGGCCGGAGCCAGGTAGTTACGGCTTCATGTTACGCATGCAAATTGCTGATTCAGTGAATGGAGCACGCATTTTTTGCAACCTTAATTTTGTTATTGGGCGCATATCGGGTACCGTTACCTTTTGTCAAAAACGGTTTATCGATTTATTGGATGTAACTTTAGAATATGGGACACTGAAGTTTGCACACATAATCGAATAAATTAGCTAAAAAGTTTAGGGCACCGCACCATAAAGGCCAATAACATGAAAAATCGACCAATCAACTGCATTTTACCTGTAGGAAAGTAGACGGATAAATTAATGACAGTCAAATTGCCCTCAATTTACAGTTAAACCTCAAATCGACAGGTTTGCACAGGGCGATATGAAAATGGTAGCTCGACGTTGCGACTGTGGTTGCGTTCATAATCCGATTGTCGATACGGCAAACGCGAAGTCGAACAATCCAATGCAAAACAAAGAAATAATAAAGGTGCGTTTTATACACCACGATAGTCTTGCCCTTTATTGCTGGCTGGAGAAGCGACAAGGCCAATAAAACATTTTCTCTGCGGAACGCTATTATGGAACCCGATATTCGTGTGGGTACCGAACGTACACGAAGTCGGTTCGGATTATTCGATTTTTGAAATTAAATCTTCATAGACGTGGGTTCGGGAATTGAATGTTTCGTAAAAGATTTAAAACGTGCTTTGTAATCTCCGGAGGTTCACGGTTTGAATCAAATAGGTATTTCTAACTGAAATGGTAAATTGAAAAACTGTTTTCTCTACCTTCAAATATTTTCTAAATTTTCCTTAATCCTTCCTTCAGTAGGTAAGCTACTAACTAAATTAATATACGGAATTTGGTCATGCGTGCTCATTATTTAAGTAGTTCGTTGACCTCTTTCGTTCGGCCATTTACAGTAAGTATTAAAAATGCCAAAACAGACTTTTCGAATACCAAAACTCAGATTCCAATTTTATTGTTAATACTGATATCATCCCACAGCTCTAAAGTAGCTTTAAATGTTAATCTTACATTAAAGGAATTCTTTTAAAATACCTATCAGACGGCGTAAGTTAGTGTCGACTCAATCCGCGTATCGTGTGTGCAATAAAAATAAAACGAGGGTAGAACGTGGTTTAATTGGCGGCAGTGCGAGGTAACACGATCATGAATTCTGAGAAACGACGCGTTTGCCTCTTATTGCGAATACTTTAGTTCTGCAACAGTGTTAGCGTTAGCGCAATACCAAGAAAATTGATCAGGCGCTCAATAAATAAACGGTCCATTAAATTCTTATTAGAAAACATTAGATATTAATTTATGAGAGAAAGAATTGTAACGCAGATTGAAATTGTAAAAGGCTAAAGAGCTCATAAAAAGCAAAACATTCAAAGGCAGCTTTGATTCTACATACAATACAAAGACATTTTTCATTAGCAATACGTTTTTTATCCACCACCAGCCGATCTTCCGTCTGCCTCGGAAACGTACGAAAAAGAGACAAACGGTCCGAAAAAAAAAACGTACGGAGAAAATGTGGCGAACAAAAGGCGAATGGGACGCGGTTTAATCCTGTCCGGCCGTCATTTCGCCGGCTAGGGTGAGAGAAAATTGAATTTATTATCGTTTGTATTTGAGTGACGTGTTATTTTCACACGAAAAAGAGCGCGCGGCGGAATCGAATCAGTCAGTCGACGGATACGATAGCAACTCGATAGTAGATTACGGATGCGCTGCAAATGGCGTTTTCTATTCCATGTGCCGTAAGGTTTTTACACGGCGGTAAAAGGATGATGTTTTCACGCATATGATTGTAGATTGATGGAAATGGAAGTAAACTCTTTTATGTTGGGGTTTATTATTATTTTCTTTCTTTTGAGCCGCTGTCTAGTTCCTCGTCACGCTTTAGCTTCGACAGCTTTGGTTTGTTTTGGTTACGAAAACAAAGCATTATGCACCGATTATATAGAATTGATGCCTTATTTTCCTTTTGGTTTAGGGAGATCTGAATATCAAAATATTTATCAACATAAAGCTACCCACATAATGTAAAAATACATAATGTACAATAGCAGTACCAACTGTTTATGTATTTGTGTCAGCGACCACAATGGTTTTTATGCAGCCATGATTTTTTGATCAAGGGTTATATTACTAAAGGGTAAAACAATAGTAATTGTACTCCATTATTTAGTTCTCGAACTGAACAAAGAATAAGGCGTGGTTATATAGAGGGGGTGGGACTGCATAGCTCGCTAATTGGTTCAAATACCTTTAATATTGGTGTCGTAAAACTTATGGGGCGCTATAAGACTAGGCTATTTCATTAGAATACTCCGAAGAAAGTAATTTGTTTATAACTAGCGATGCGATGACCGCAGCTTTGATCGGCTATCGGGCTATGTGAGATGTTTATTGGATAACTTAATTAGGACGTAATAATATGTTTTATTTCTAAGGCTGTTTGGTGTTCTCAATAAACTTGTATTTTATTCTAGTTTTAACCAAAGCAATCAATGCAATTTAACATGGATTATAATTATTTAGGAATATTAAATTGAAACAATCAAATCTTAGGACTTTTTTTTCTCTCTTCACATGATAAAAACCATCCAATGATATACCTACTCAATCACATTACGTAATGATACTATCGTATTTTACTACTCAACTAAGGCTTAACCCTTCAATGAAAATCTATACGTCACCCGGACCGAGGCAAGCCACTAATTTATTAGCCGAAAAGGCACTTTCCGAGCGTTTCAAGGTCGCTTAATGGTATCCAAAGTCAATTTAGGTATTCGAATGTTGTATTTGAATCCTCATAGAACTACTATTGCTTTTTGCGTCTTCATCTCATTGGTTGATACTGTAACTGTCATTTTAACGCGCTTTGATTGGCTGTTTTTTAAATCAATTCGAATCACGTTTTCCGTCAAGTGAATTGACGCCTCTTTGTTATGAATCATTGTTATTGTTTTGTTTTGCATTGAGCAGACCAAACGTCTTTTAAGAGAGCTTCTTCAAAACAATCAAAACGTAATTCACATTTACTTCTTTTCATATTAGAAAAGCAATTCCATTTTCTGGATTTAATTTACATAGCAAACTACAACTTCACTCAAATATTACACGAAATTAAGAAACCTTCAGTAGAAACTAATCTAAAGAATGATGCAATTTCAAAGAAAGCAAGTATTTCCAAGCGAGCGATCACAAAAATGAAACTGGTTTTATCCAGTATGATTTACATAAAACTTGTTTAAATGTTAATCTTTGTGCTTGGATGGATTATGATGTGCCCTCTGACATACACTGATGTATGTATGTACTCGTACATGTGCGCACTTTAATCATTCATGCCCTTTGTAGGGTGGTGTTTCAGAATAGTTGGAAGAGTAAAGCTATTTTGGCTTGCACCAATTTTTTTTCAATGTGGAAGGTTTGCCCAAAAAAATGTTTTATGAGATTTGTTGTTAGCGAAACTTCACTCATATAATATCGTCTATCTATGTCCTATGATGCCCGAACTGACCTTCTAATTCACAAACAGAAAACGAGCTCGATTATCCTTGCAGTTTTTATCAGGAATCTGACAAAACAATCTCCTACCTTAGACTTAGTCCAAGCATTAATTGGTATGCAATTGCATGCAATTCACACGGCTTAATTACCCTTCACTGTATTCAGTACAAAATCGATTCCCATGCATCTAAATTACCCGAATACCTTCCAAGAGTGCAGTTTTTGTCCGCCATCAATTTGGTCCGTCTACAATTTATTCGTCACCCGGATGCTACTTATAATGGTATATTACGAAATGCTAAATTACTGTGATCTTCGGACAAATTATGGTTGGGAACAACGCGTTTCGATGTAATTGGGCGCAGTCCGTACTTCTGTTTCGGTGCAAGGGAGAGGAAACCGCGAGTAACGGATGTGGACACATTAGAATTGGTAATGTTTGGGTGTTGTTATTACCGTGTGCTGCTATATTGCTATCTTTGGGGATGTTTTTTATTTATCAGTATAAGTTTGGGAAAAAAATGACTATGCCTTTATATTACAAAAACTGCTTTCCGATGATTTTTTTGGATCGCGATTAGTTTGTGCAGATATCTTGTACTTAATCAATCAAGTAAGAGACAAGATCAAAGTTTATTTACTTACTTAATTATTTATTACTGTGCCTTGAACAAATTATGAAAGGGAACAACGCGTTGCGATGTAATTGGGCGCAGTCTGCACTTCTGTCTCGGTGCAAGGGAGAGGTAACCGCGAATAACGGATGTAGACATGGCGCTCACGTGATCACGTCATTAGAATTGGTAATGCTTGGGTGTTGTTATTACCGCGTGCGGCTATATTGGTATCTTTGAGGATATTTTTTCTTTGACGCCATATGGGTATCTACTGATATTGGGGATAAGACATATACAAAAGTCGGGGGATGAGTCATTTTTTAAAAAGCAGGCATTGACACCGAGTTTTATTTTTTCTTTAATATTTGTACCCTATTATTATGTTATGCAGATTATCTTACACCGAAGTTATTAAGGGACTAACTATTTAGTTCACGATTTATTTACCCAACTTTAGGCATATTATCAGATTTAGACCTTTCCGCTTATTGGAAGATTCGATAAACAACCTCGAACATAAGAAGTAGAAATAATGGAGAGGAGATCTTTCCGCAGCATGTAGGGCAGCATGGGTAAGCATAATCAGCCTGTAATTTTCCACACAAGGACACAGCTCTGCTCTCAATGGGAGTGGGTTGGAAACCCACCACGCGGTCACAGTGCGGATTGATAGGATTTTTTGAGTAATATACTTACCTAACGATAAATTATTTAGATAATCTTCCAAACATTTACTTCTCACAGACTCGCCTGTCGCCTTTACCTTTTACATCTTCCAAGGTTTCCGTACATAATGATGATGATCGTTCCCAAATAAATAATGGACGATCGTCAACGTTGCACAGATGATTTGCTGTGATGGATGAATATTTGACGACGGCTTTATTACTCCGTATTAAATGACAGGAAAAAGTCATTTAATTTCATGTCCGAGTAACATTATTCCTTTTGTGTGTATTTGTACCGGGTTTTGTTAATTTGAGAGGGACTCACAATTAAATACGGTACCGCTGTAATTTCAGGGACATTGAACAGATTTTATTTGAATAAATACTCACGTACATAAGCTCACGCCTTCTTTCCATGGGGGAAGGCAGAAACTACATAATGCAACCGGCTACGATCCTTACATACTCCTTTTGTCTCGTTTACGTTCATACATCTGGTCATACACGCACGCCGGTTGCGAATACTAATCACCTGACATTTCTGAAGACCATCACCAATAAGGTCACTATAATATGTATATGTCCTCATAGGGCGCCGGCGTTTCTACTCACATCAGCCTTATAAATATGCCTTAACTCATAATTCCTCAGCCTATCATTCATAGTCACACCACACATGCTGCGCAAGGAACGCATTTCCACAGCATACCTATAGGTACTTGTACCTATATTCTTTTTTTAAATTTCAACCGTAGATATCATACAGGGTCAAGAGCAGAAAGTTGACGATGACTCTTCATAGTTCAGTACAATGGTTTATCATTCTTCATCGGGGACAGAAAATATTCTAATAAGTTAATGCTACTTTTTATCCTATGTGAAAGTACACAAGAAATAAAAATGGCCACATACCAGGCTACCTTTTATTCAAGCTTGACCCGATGACCTGAGGTAGCCAGCATTGATAGCTCCACTCGCATGCCCCGGGCGATTGGAATCATTTAATAGTTTACTTGGATGTAAAAGCATGTGATCCTGGAAGAGATCGACTACTTACGCGACTGTGGTATATTATAAGCAAAAGATTTGAAGGATAAGGTCTGAAAAGAAAAAAGGATTTCTGAAAAAACTATACGGTAATCCAATCATCCTACGATTTAGTATAGCTAAAGCTTTTAAATTATAAGTAGCAAAATACACGAATAAATCCGTTACTATACTACTATTTAGTCCTTGTTTATAAAATTATAAAACAAACAAATATAAATAATGAATTACTTCACATTTGGCATTTTTTATAAATAATCATAAGATTTATTTATTCTTTTATTTATCTTACAATCTGGCCACCAAATCAATCAAATATTGTGGATTCTTTCGAAAGATTAATTTGAACGTTTGGATGTACAAATACGCAGCCACGTATAAAACTGATTAATTGTGTAGACAAAAAATAAACCTACTCGAAGTGCCAAACCGAATGTTTTTTGTACCTGTCTCGACTTGGATATATTGGTAGCCGTCTCACGCAATGAAAAGATAAAGAGTGTCCATTTTTTATATTTATTTTATATCAAGTTAATCAAATGCTTGAACTTATGTCGTAATTCATAAAACTTTCAATGTAATATAATATTCTTTCAACTCTGCCTAAAGCTCAAGTTTGTAAACAATTTCGATACTTTACTTAGTTTTGTTAATTTAGAGCTTTTTTATTAGACGTTATTGTCCCACTGCCGGGCAAAGCCTCCCCTTCTCTCTTTCTACCTCTCTCTGTCCAAAGCTGCCAAAGACAAATCTTTTTACAGCTACTTGTATAAAACACCGAGGCCTGAGAAGATAGACGAAGAAATTTACTTCAGTTGTAAACAGAACTTCTAAGTAATTGAACAACAAACACAAATCAAATAAACATTATTTGCATTTCAACTTTCAAGTGTCACTTCTTGCCACTTTACATCCGAACATTATTTACCGGCGACCGCAAACAATAAATCGAATTGGAAAGCAAGCATCTCGACCGTTGTAAATCAATCAAGTGATCATGAAATATGATCGTCCGTAATGTTATCAATATTGGACTGTGTATCGATTTTTGTTGATTAATTTTCGGTTTGAGTCTTGTATTGGTGACTGTTTTTGAGAAAAGGTGAGAGATTTTTTTGGAATGTAACATAACTTCACGCCTGTATTCCCCGAAGGGTAAGGCAGAGGTGTATCTATAGTGCACCCATGTTTCGCCAGTTATGTTTACGTCCGATATCCGTGTTTACGTCCCATGTAATAGGGGGCGATTTTTATGCGTTTCTATTAATTACGAACTAAGTATTATTTTCTTGGGCCTGCTCTTAACTTTGATCACGCCTGATGGAAACGAGAGTGCCCAGAAGATGCTTGTTCACTCTTGCTTTGGAGGCAGGTTAAATGTGGCAGGGAACACAGACGCTGGCAGAGAGTATAATTAGAATGTAATATAATTATTGACACCGACATAGTTAGTTACGCTTCTCCAAAACCACGCAAATGTAGATTTGTAGATATTATAACGTTTTAGTAGGCACTCCACAAAGAAAAAAACAAAAATAAAAGAATATCTTCTTTTAATGTTTTTAAAATTAGAACACTAGGAAACAGTTCCTACCACAAGGAGCTAGTGCAATTTTTTTCCTAGTCCCGCACTACCGGTAATTTGTCGGTAGGAAAAGTTATTTATCCACAATAATGACCACCTCGGCTTATCTACGTGCACTATAGTTCTGACGGTGCTCGGTAGTGGTGTGAGCCAAGTTCTGATTTATTTACTTTGCCAAGTTAGAGGTCTCGGCTCCGGACTGTTGCTTTTGTTATTAAACTAGTTTGCTAATGATTTTTAGGGTTGCCAGAGTTTTGTTATTCTTTTGTTGTGTTAATGAGAAAGTTTGATTGTTATACGCTTGAAGGCGTCTAGTTAGAGTCTAATTAGTTAAAATAATTTTGTGATATTTTTTTATTCTGGTCAAGGCATAATGATACCAGAAAATAAAACTTTCTAATCTATGGAGTTGTTGTTATATTCAACGTATAGAAACTGATTTGATGAAATACTTTAACGAGATAGCAACAGAGATATTTCAGAAGCGCTGTGTAGGAATACTCCACCTTCTGAGTCGCTTCTTCCGTGCTGAGCATCGTGATACGTGCCCCTTTTTGGGTTTCACTTTGTTTTAATTCAATCAATCAATTAACTCAGCCTATTGCAGTCCACTGCTGGACATAGGCCTCTCCCAGACTGCACCACAACATCCTGTTCTCCGCCTGCCGCATCCAGTCTAACCCAGCCATCTCTTTTAGGTCATCCGTCCAACCCCCACTACGCTTGCCGATACGCAGTCTCCACTCCAGAACTTGTCACACCGTCACCGGCCATCGGTCCTTCGAGAGATATGGCCAGCCTACTGCCACTTCAGTTGGCTTATTCTGAAAACTCTTGTTTTAATTATGTGACTCAAACTCGTTATTAATAACAATGTAAACTTTTTCATAGACATAATTAAACAACTAAGTAAAACAAAGTGGGAACTTGTTTTCCTTTTACTTAAACCTCACGCTTAACTAACCAACATCGTACGGACAGGGAACGTAAAAACTCACAAACCTGCCAAAACTTCACATACCGTAATTAACTGACTCGAAGTTTTTCCAACAAAGGGGTTCCGCCTGCAAAAACTATATGCCATTACCATGACGACGCATAAATAAAAATGGTTGACCACAAGCATTATTAACAAGAAATTGTCCGTCATATAGTTAGTAATTGAACCGTAATAAATGATATTATATCGGTTTTATTCTTTTACAATGCATTATTTTAATTAGGTCGCGGACTTGGCTCGTTGAAAACGGAGTAATTGCTTTAGGTGGGTATTGTATGAGATATTTAATTGCAGTAATAAACTGTATGAGGACCACTCATTAAATTTTTTGCTGATATTTTAAATTATCCTTCTTATTTCTTTGAAGTATTGTCTGTAATGAAAATAATGTTTTCATTTAGCTGTCATTTAGTTTACCAGAGCAAATTATTTATGAACTTGCAAAAGTACATTTATTTCAAATAATGTTTTATGAGAAAATGCTGTCATGTTTGATATAACAAACAATGTATGCATAAAATATGATAATTTAACATTGAATAACAAATCACTTATTTATGAGGCAGACTATTTATGGACAAGATAATTACCTTTTCAATTTATTAGCAAAATCTATTCTACTAACGCAATTTTCCAGTGGAATTCAAGATAATTTCACGCCATACTAAGTGGGTGTTTAAATCAATTGGACGGTAAGAAGTCGAGAACGTACTTGGATTATTGATAACGACGGCCAGGCACGAAAGCTTTGACTATTCGATTTATTTTTCCAATAAGGTGCACTGAACGATGTCGCCGCAGAACGAAACACCGCCCCTACAACTCAGACAATACGATGAGATAGTCTGGGCGCATTACTAAGATTACTTTGCGGCTAAGACAATCCTTATTACGAAGACTGAAAGTTCAAAATAAAGGATTTAATGTAATTTAATGTTGGTGAAGTATACGTGCTTCGCAAATCAAGTGTGTTGAAGAGGATGGGAGAACCACGTCTATGAAAAATCGTGACGAGGGTGACACAATAAGTGAGGAAGGTGAGGGGGAAGTAAGGTGCTTTAATCGGAAATACGTACCCTTCGGAACTGCAAGGCTAAGGGCGCGAGCCGGAGACACGTATCAGGAATGTAAAGCGTCTAGCGAGACATTGACGGTGAACGTTTTCATACATTTTAGGGAGAATTTTATTTAAAAGTTGTCGATAAAGCACCTCTGTATAAGTTACTTAATCAAATAAACAGAATAAGGAGCCGAAATTAACAAGAAATCACAGCACGCAAATCCTTGGAAAAACCATGACTTCGTGATGAAGGAAAGTTTCAGCCAGCCCCGTTGACTAAGCTCCGTATCCGTTAGTCACAATGCAGCCAAGGGTGAATTTTCCTCAACGGGAAACTACAACATAACAACACTATCCATCACATACCTCCCATGTGTTAATGGCAAAATCAAATTTACGTATACTGTTAGCAAGTTAATATAGCTAGAGTGGAAAGTTTGTCAGACCGGGTAGAGAAGCGAAAAGCAATGGACCAATTACAGGCTTCGACGGTGGGCAATTGCGAAACCAATAAAGGCAAGGGAAGCGCCTGTGTTGTCTCTTTATTCATACGATTAGGACACCGTGGAGCTTTGTTCCCCTTTGCTTTAGGCATACAGCCATCAGCCATGCTAGCTTAGAGATATTTTTGCGATGCTTTTGACATGCTTTTGACGAATATTTTCACAGAGAACGTCATATACAAAAAGTCCATATGACTATGGACTTTTACGAATTCAGCTCGAGAGGTAAAAAATAGTCAGAAATAATTGTGCAGCACTAAAAAGCAATAGATGAAAAGAAGTTTTCCAGAATTTGAATAGAGCTACACTTTAATATTTTTAATTCGAGAAATTTGTGTTTATTACCTAAAATTTACAAAAAACAGTCACTGACCCCAAACGTAGCGCAGCCAACACTTTGTGGAATATACGATGAAGTCAATTAAAACTTCTAATGTATCTATGTAAGAAAGTTGAAGTCGATTTAAAAATTCAAGATGATGAAGAATTTTTACCTACAAGTGACGTCACGAGCCCCCACTCCCAAACTTTGACACGCTTTATCTTTGTAATTTTTTGGTTGATTGATACAAGAAAAAATATGTGTCCATTATTTTTTGATAATCTAACTGACGGACTAAATAGAATTTCGATTACTTTACCCCGTCGTCATCCCTATTGACTGGCACGCTACATTATTCTACATTCTGAGACTGGCAGGAAAAGAAAAATGGTTGGCAGACCTCTTACTCTTACAGTAAAGTAAAAATAGTTGTTGTGAATACTAGAATGGATTCGATTTGTCTTTTAATTCAATGTCACGCGATATTGAGTAAGGGTTCAGTTTTTCTTGGAAACGAACAAGGTGAAGGCTGTTCAAGTTCTTCAGTTTGCGGTAACGAAAATGGGTTTGGGGTAATGAGCTTATTTTTAGTCTTGATACTGAGTTCAAGGAAAATGGGAACATAAATTATGTTGTTAGGCAAAATTACATACAACGTTACGTTATTCTTGTGTAACATAATTATTATTATGAGCTTTATTGCTGTTGACTTTTGAAATGATTTTGGAGACAACGTTTATTTTTCGATTTCGAACCAGTAATAAATAATAACATTTCGTGACTTGAATACCAATATTGAAAATAGCTGTCAAAAAAAGCTCCTATAGAGCATTTGCGTAGCGTTCGAAATTCAACTCTATATCAAAGCCAGCAAAATTCTAAGCAAAATAACAAAAACATATGCATCCTCGCACTACCGTTTGCCCCTAGAGTGAAGACTAATGAATTAGCCCGTCAATAATATCAAAGCAAATGCCAGATGTCAATTTCGAGTGACAACCGTTTCAAGGGTTGATTTCCTATTTTGCAATTTTACGCTTTATTCTTTAGAAGTTAGGGCTGTGATTTCTTTGTTTAATATTTATTATCCCCTTTAAAATAGGTGTAGAGATTTAGTTTGATTGATTACGTTTATAATGTGACAATTGCGTGTTGAAAAAGCAAATACATTTTGAGAATAAATGATTATGATTCACCGAAATAAATTAATTCACTCCTTGTATGAACGAAGCTCCAAACATTTACATGTTTATGAAACTATACATTAACGATTCCCTACTTGATGCTCTTTCACACACACCAGTAAATAATCACCCACCCTATTTCACATTATTTGGGCTCTGTTTATCCCTGGTGCCGATGCCCAAAACTGGAGAACGCTTTTATTTTCAATCGCAAAACACAGATTAATTCGCGGAACACAGATTGTAGACAACCAAGTGAATTCTTGTCGATGCTTTTTAAAGCTGACTACTAGACTACTAGCTACGTTATCAAAGGAAAGCGTAAGGTCCTTTTATCTATGTTAAAATAATTTAACTAGATTATTTTAGACTCCTGTTACAAAAAAACGTCGCAACTTTGCAAGTGGCCGACCAAGTCAATTTCTCGGTCGAAGTGGCGTGGCGTGTGTCGCTGGCCACATGTTGCTTGGCCACCGCATTAGCATGTCAAAGCTTAGACTAAGTCTCTATTACAGTCTAGGTACTGTAGTTAGCTTAGTTACTCTATTATGTAGTGTTGCTAGTTAAAGCTTGTTAGTTTTTGTACTTAATAATTTGCATAGTTAGAGGTAATTTGGGTTGAGGTATATTTTTTCAGAATGCAGTTATTAACACTCTCAAATTACTGTAAATAAATATTTTATTTTTATTTCTATCAAGAAATAAGTATCGCAACAAGACGTCTTGTTGATATATTTGGAGTCGTTAAAACAATTAGCATTTGCTAGACATATATCCGTAATTGGTCCATATTGTGAAAATGGAAACGCGATGAACAACATGATTTCCCTTAACTTAGGTAACATCGGAACTTCCATAATAGTAACCTTGATTACGCAATCAGAATGCAAGATTGTAACTGTTTTAGAAGACAGAAAAACAATTAAAATGGCTACATTTCACAAACGTGAAAACAATTTCAAAAACCATCCCAAAACAAATATCAAAACCCGTTTCGTCCCTTCTGTCCTTATTATAAACATACACAAACTGCTTAGCACTGGTAAAGTTGGTCCCATAAATCAGTATACACGTACTAACATGCATGCAGTCGGATTCAGAGGCACCTTCGCCGGCCTCGGCTTGGCACGAAGCCACGCACACACTTGGTGAGAGGTTCCCAACCTTTTAACATACGCGCCCCCCAACTTTCTTTAAAAATCACTACGCCCCATGAGTTAGTCGAAACTATTTGCACCCTCTCAGATAGATTAGATTTACTTTTTTAGTTCATATTTTTTACAGTATCTAAGTATTATGAAGCGGTTTTGGAATATAGCCTTAACCTTTTCTAATACCAAGAACTCATAGTTGAATTGCAGTTAATTTTTGAGCGACCCCTTGGGTGACTCTACGCCCACAAGTGAGGCCCGCCCCACTAGTTGGGAACCCGTGCTAGGTCGATTCACACATCGCCGGCCGAACCCAGCCGCTGCCTCTGAAGGGAATAAGTTACTATTCACATTTTCCGCGAGGTTAAACGCCTGGAGGCTGGTAAGGAAAACGGTTTCTCGTGTACGACATCCAAATTACTGCTACATGAGGTAGTCTGTGTGATTTGTATGCTAATATCGAAATGGCGTGACAGTTGTAACAAGTATAATAACGCAACACACATAAGCATTTTACTTCTTAACGGACATAATTGCATAGTACTGGTTTACTTTAGCTAGTATTGTGTGAATAATTTTAAAGTGGTAGTTTAATATTTTTTAGTTCAGCTCTGAATAAATGTGAATCGTCCTTTACTCGGGTGGATTTAAAGTATGCCGCAAATGCATGCAGACCAAACCAATGCAATGGTAGGCAAGATTGTAATGGTAAATTATGTTATGAAAATAAGCGAGCTCGTGTATTTTATTCAACTTTAATACGAATGTGATTGCAGATGCAGATTTACGTCAGTGGATACAAACGGATGACATCTAATTGATCTGCAAGCAAGCAATTAACGATTAAACATTGATAAAAATGACAGGCAAACACGATTGCACTTGCCTTCAAGTTTATTTCAAGAGACGTCAAAATAAATAACACAAAACGTGTGCAGTAAAGGCGTGCACAGACGATACGACTGGTGTCGTCGGGTGTTGCCACGTATCAATTCAATTTATTCCGACTGCGAGTTTTGCATGCAAAAACGGTGTAACAAAAACTTACACGACAGTTGAAGCGAAGCCCTACCCGGCTACGGTGAAGTCGACTTGGCGAAAGTAATTAATCGCAAGCTCGCGAGCTGTCGCCGCGTCACAACGCATCAATTGCTGGAAACTCACTCTGTCGGAAAATTGGAGCCACGACGCTGACTCGAGTGAGAAACACAATCGTCCTATCCTATCGTGTCCGAATCAAAAATAGATCAAAGCAACTCTTCGACGCTACAGAATACGTCCTTATATGAATTAACGTTTATTGATTCAGTAGTGCCACATAACAACCCATGATTCACGGCAATAGAATTACTTAACTCAAATAATTTATTTGACCATTGTTGGTCGTAAGTAATAAGAATTAAATAGGAATATATCTCTGTCGTTTTGTTATTCATATTACATTACCGTATCTTCCTTTTCCAGACGTTTTAAGCGTTGATTATTCAGTGCTATCGCGCCGTACCATCTGGTGCGACGATGCGCGCGAATAGCAGTTGTGTAGTTCTAAGAATAAGGCGTTTTTTCGGGTGCAACGGTGGGTGGAAGAAGGTTATAGTGAGGAGACATTATTTTGTCACAATGGTGGGTGCCGCCCACGCTACGGGCAGCAGCAGCGCAGTCTTCGGTGATGCACTGCTTTAGGGAACGAATAAATTACCCGGACCGTTCACAAGACTTACACCGCATACAGTTTCACAGTATCTTTAGAATACCCCGTAGAATAATATTCTTACGAGCGGACAAATTTCTCGGAGCTACTGTGAATATAAAATGTTTTTTTAAATGAAATAAAAAACGTATCGGTACGCGGACGTATCTGAAGTAACTTTAGACCAACGAGTGCTATTAGAGGTGTGGAAAAAACGTGTTAATAACACCTTCCGCTTGAAACAATAGTAGGAATTCGGATTAGACACGTACGAGCTAGGAGCAGTGCGCACCGTGAGAAGCTTTGTAACCACAATGCTCATGGCGTCTACACAAACCGCAAAGTAGGTAATCTAATACACGAAGCTCAGCGACACTGGCTTTCATGGCCGCAAATCTCGTATTACACGGCCGAGCTGTTTAATAATTTCCAATTTTAAAATTGCGCGATTATCGACCGAATTCCGAAGTAGTAAGTCAGGTTATGAAGTTTTGCGCGTGCAAAGCTGTTGTGGGCAAGCGGCCGATTCATAGATTGCTTTTTTGTCGGAGCTCGGGCGAATAAAAAGTAGCAACAATCCGCTCCACTCCGCAACGTAGGTGGCTATCGTGTGTCGTGTACGTTTTTGCGTGAAACATTCACAAGAATCGGTATTGGCAAATTGAAAAATGATTCTTTTATGTCCGCTATACGGGGAGTCAAAAATTCTACTACGGTTTATGGCTTTGATACAGTTTCTGAACTTTTGTGTTGATGATGAAAATGAACTTTTCCAGAATCAAGTTAGGCAAAATCAGTTTATATAGCGAGATTGTGCCGTAGGAACTCATGGATGTCAGACTTTTATGATTTATTGGGATAGAATTTTGACTATTCTAATCGAATTTTCAGTACTTTTCCGATAATTATGAGCATCCCTCTTACGTTTTATGTCGCAAAATCTATAGGTTTTCCTCTAAATTAATCCTTATTGCTAAATAGTATAAAGTTAAAATACATTTGATTCACGGCAATAGGTTTAACGCCCGCACAATACTCAAAAGCTTAGCTTTGAAATCACAAAAATCTTTCTTTGCCATCAGTCGAACATAAGTAGCGGGGTCGAACAATTTCTGTCTCGCGGTTAAATCTCAAGAGACGTACAAAACATTTATTCTTCGCGTCTACTCAACGGAGTACGGAATACTTAATATTATTACATGTAACAGTTAATCTGTGTTTAAAGAGGCATATGTGAGAGAAATCTTTGTAGCGCATATTGTGAAAAGTTGTTGTTGTTTTGTTTTAAAATTATTTGAAGCTATGATTTGACGTAGTGGCAAGTTTTAGGAGGAGAAAAAATAGTAATTTCCTGATTAGTGTGTATATTAATATTCCGTATTAAGTAAAAAATAATGTTATTTTCTTTGTCATAATGTTATGCCAATATAAAAATTCCGGGTCAAATTTCAGGTAAGGCTATGCCAATATAAAAATTCCGGGAAACTAAGCGTTGGCTATATTTTTATTTTTCTAATAAAAGTCTCCCGCTGTCTGTATTTATGAACACATTAAATATAATCACTAGTTCAGTTTAACTTAACATTCCTAGCTATTTTGTACCTATAAATTTTTAGTGGTGCATATAATCGGTTTTATCTAAAGAATCACATTAAAATTGCCCATATAGTCGATTGGGCACATGCTCTAAACATACATGATAAATTTAATGTTTTTTCTATTCTAATTAATTACCATAATAATGAGCGGCGTTGTTAACATTTTTAGCAATAATATATTTTGAATATGCAAAAACAATTACGCTTGTAATAAAATGGAGCTTTATATCATAGATATTTACATAATTAAGGTCTGTGTAGAAGTGGCTTTGGATGTTCGTTATATTAACGGCTCCATGTTATACGCATGAATATTCGATTGCCCATTCAGCAGCGGGGTTGATTTATCGCATAAGGCTAGTCTAGTTTTTATATCGCTTGTTACACTATATTTTGCGATTATAAATGTATTTTTATTTCCAGTAATAACCGTAAAACGCGTTGATAAAGAGATAAACTTTTAAATGGAGATGTGAGTACAACAGAAATAAAAGGTGCCGTTGAGCCATAAAAATAAATTGGACAGTGCCGCATACTACTTTTGATATTAACGGACAGTAAAACTTAAGTTTTCAAAGGTACACATAATTACCAACTACTAATAAAAACACGAATAAAAATTAGCCATGTAAACAAACAAAAAAATACAGATGCTAATCCCATCGCCACAAAACGAAAAGCTTATAAACCACCCGACGCTAATTCCAAGTAAATAAACCCTTTCGGAATAACAAAGCCAAGAATTAGTCGAAATTATTTAACCCGTGAATTGGCTTTCGACGACTGTAAACTTCAAATCAAGGAGTCAATTCACAAGAAAGCCGCGCCAGCTTTAATATGCACTCCACAATAGTAAGGGGTTCGAGTTTTGAAGAGGTAAGTCCTTTATCTTCCCACAGGCGCGTTTCCTTCGCGAGGGACGGATACGATTAGAAGTCTTAATCTTTAGAGGAGTTCAAGATAGCCAGTGGCGAAGTTTTTTCGACGGTTCCCGTTATTAAGGGTAAAGGTATTTTCAGCTATCCTTGACATTTTTGTCCGGTTTTCGTCAAGAAGCATCAAACGTTTTGAAGTACCCCACACAAGTCGTCCCTTTTTTGCACACACTGTAAACTGAGCTCTGAGATTGCAAACATATGATAAGCAATGACAGATTGCAAACGCTTTTATCTACGACACTTCTTAGAAGCAATTTGTTTTCTGTCTGCCTTTCCTTAAAGTAAAACTTACTATTATTCTCTATCTTTACAACGAAGAATAATTATTATTGTTCACTTCGTATCACAGTTTTCCTATAAATTTAAGTTACCCGCAACGGCTATATACCTTAAATTCTTGTACTAAACTTTGAACATTTCAGACTAACAAAACTATTCTTAACACAATTCTCAAAATAACATTTACACATAAGGGTCTATATCCTGTAGATGTTATACCAACTTTGAATAAAATACGTTACCCAAGGGTGTGTTCAAAATAAATTTCGTGAGCCGGACAAAACAATGTGAAGATCAAAGGATATTTTGGCAACTTTATAAGGGGTGATCTCAGTGTGCGGTAACAAGATGCTAATGTAATCGTTCTTTTAAATTACGCGGGGTTCCGTTATCGTCTTGAATTGCTAGAGTAATGTTATTAGTATTTATCAGCTCGTAAATTGAGATCGTTTATTTCCTGACACGTTTCCTGAATGCAAATTAAGAGTTTTTGGTTCTATCCGTAGTTGATAGTTTTATATGGCTAGCTTGTTAGTGTAGCAAGGACAAATAAGTATGTATGTATGAGTATATATTTGTCTTGTTGTGTTAAGATAATTGCTCTACAAATATGCTTTTGTGTAGCTTTGCACCATAGGTTTGCACTGATTGTTTACCCTCGTTGGTCGTTATTTATCATTGTTCAGAAATCATGCAGTTTCGGTAGTAATGTCTTAAATGCGCATAAGATTATTACATTTCAGTTTAGAATATACTCCGGTTGCTTATATTGCATAGCTTTTATTTCAGTATTCACTTGATGGTACATTTGAACTAAAATTACTTCCTGATACAACCGCCACTGACCAATTACAAATTGCTTAAGCTAAGCTAAGTCCACTTATTAGTCTACTAAACAAATCGTAAATCAACAGCTTGAATAGTATTTAGTTCACCATTAGACAGCACGTCATGTTCTACTGAACAATGTTGACGTATTTCAACTATTACTTGACGGAAATCAACCAGGTTTCGTTTAGTACCTCCACTAACCAGATGCCTGACTGCATTGCAATTATTGTTGGTAAAGTTATAAATTCTTCGAAATATGCTACTTAGTTACTCGGAATTATTAATTGGCAAGCCTATTTCGTTGGAACATGAGCAATTAGAATAATTTAATAGTACTTGTAAGTTATTATAGTAGAAACGTGAATGCATTGTTATACTGCACTGCACAAAGTGGGTGGATTTAATATCACCTCGGATACATAATATATTATGAAATATTGATAGAATAATATTCATAGCAATATTCTTCCACTTAATCGTGATTATATTTTCTGGTATTATAATAAAAGTATGTGGTTCTAACATTTTAAAAATTTAACACTTATATTTTTATTCTGACACGCGTTGTATTAAAATGCAAAGAGTACGCCAGAGTTATTCATAGAACATCGTAAAAATATGAAAAGAGCTGAGGTACTGAATAATAGCATTAGCCAAGTACTTAAGTACTACTTTATTAAGTTCAATACCTTAAAAGATTGGATATTCTCCCTTATTTATTAACAAGAGTTTCTACTATATTTTTCTTTTGTTAATAATAGTAGAGTGTTTACTTTTTGAATAACTGAATAGTGTTTAAGTAACTCTAATTTTAGTGAAGCTGAATAGGTACCTTGTTGGAGTAAATCAAGAATTGAATAACGATGAATGCTACAAAGAGTTCAATGGTAAAATGAGTTGAGAGAATTATTTAGCAGGTTACCAAAAACTTGAGTAAATCGATTGGGATTAAAAATGAATTCCGACCTTTTTACTTAGTTTCATTAGGTATTTGTTTCAGTAGCTAGCTAAGAATAATAGTAACAGTAGAAAGCATAAAAATGTATCCGGTTAGGAAAAAGAGTACGTACATCTTTAACACTTACTACTTCATTGTTGCCAACTGTTTCACTCAATCGTCTCTAAAACGAATGCGAGAAGATTCGCAGCTGATACAAGCACTCAAATCGCCCCTACTTTATCTCATCTCTCAAGTACTATCCTCAACTCCCTAGTGTCAGTAATCTGTCCATAACCCACATATTCCAATAATAATTCAACAATCAAAGCGTCAAACCATTTTCGTAAACAAAAACATAAAGAACTCAATTACAATAAGCCATATTGGTCCCGTTCAAGCGCAATATTGAAATGTTCCAATTTGCATAGTGATTATAAACATGAGATTGGGGATTTACACCATATGAGGGACAGAGACAGATGATATTAAATTATAGAAACAAAAAAGAAGGCAATAATAATAGCCAACTGATGACTGACAACGTGAAAGCCACCAATATACAAAGAATTGTACATCCTTTTTTTTAATAGGAAAACTTGTAGTTAAAGAGGTAAGTATTAAAACTTTTGCTGCCTCATGATCTAGTGCAATTATTTTTGTGATTATTCATTCACAAAAATAATTGTATTAATTCACTTGAATTAACGATGTACCTAACTAATATTTTTAATTGGTATAATTATGATCTATTTAAACACAAAGCGAAATCTACACAATGTTTAGATTGGTTTACCTACATAAAATAATATTCCCATTATTGGTATCCTCTTAATGCAAATTATTAACGAATGCTAAATAATAATTAATTGTGTGTGAATACAATTAAATTAACGTATAGATTTCACACAATAGTAATCATTGTTCATATTTACCACACGCTTCTTCTAACATAACTCATAATCATAAATGCTTTGGATTATGGTTAATTATTTCAATTGGCTCAAAATTAATTGATATTTTCTAGTTATTGTAATTTTGCACAATGGTTTCCTGTTCAAAAAACAGATCATGTCACTATTCGTCAGTAACATCCTAATTCGAATATCTACAAACCAAACAAAAGAAGAACGTTTTAAAAACAAAATAACACAAACAAAATATTTACATTACATTCTTGTGGAAGAACATACACGGAAACCTTGCAAGCACCCTAAAAACTTGTAAATACTGTAGACGTGACGGGCAACGCTGCTCAAAGGCCGGCTCCAACATTCCGGCGGACGATCGATCCGGATTAGGCTTGCCCGACCGACGAGCGGACTAAATAAACAATGTGACGAGGCTGCTTCACCCTTTTAACGAATCCCTCTGCACTCGCGTAAAGCTAGTAAGTATTATTCGTTACTTTACACTGCGTGATTGACTAGACCTAATTTGAGTGCCCGAAAATTCTGTCAGGTAGTGTATGTGATTGCGATTAGATTTTTTTGCTGTCTAATTGGTTCAATCCTATGGTGTTGTGAACTTACAAATTCTCCGTGGTATAGTGTATAAACTCTGATGTCATACCTGTAACAAACAAAATGAACTTTATCAGTAACTTATAGGAAAAAAAAAATTGATATCGACAACATGATAGGATGAGATTCAACGAAACATCAACTGAACAGAATATTACAGCTCTAAAAGTTAGTGTAGTTTTACTACATAAAAGAAGAGTCAGCTAGTTCGCAAGAAGACAAGATCTCCGTACCGTACCGTTGAACTATTCAAATGTGTGATATATCCTAATGGCAGTATTAACTTCATCTTACCAACCGATCGCGATCGGGGAATAAGGTCGGCCGTGCATTATCGGACCAAAAAGAACGTGGAACTAAAATACGCATGTTATGCTGGATGTGAAGTTGTGGACTATATATATTGAAGTCAGTATAGCATAAGTTCTTGCTTCTCCTTCTATTTCTCTTTTCTCATCTACTAAAAGAAATGATAGTGAGACAGCATTATCTATGTTTTCTGTTTCAAACGCAAAGTCATCAACTCGTTTTAGTGTTACAAACAGTTTTTTGCAAAATATCCCAACCATGTAGTGATATTATGTCCTCGTAAAGGCACTTTAAGTCACCGTAAAATATTATGCCGAAATTTCGGCTACAAAATGTAGGATGCAATTAACCGGTGTCATAGAAAAGGGTGGCCATAACCACTATCAACCGGGCCGGAGTTAATTTACCTTTAAATTATGGAGGCATCTACGACACGTTGCCCGTAAATAAACAGCCAAGCTGGCCATTGAATAACAGAACTGCCTCAGGATGTAATCCAGTGATACTAGAGTACCAAAGGGTACAAATTTAATTATATTTACGACTTCATTTTGTAGTTATTCTTGTAAACTAGTCGTATTGTTTTAAATTACATGTGTCTTTGTACGTTCATTAACTCTGGCTGGACAGATGATGGACTATGCTCTCTGGTGTATGAACTAATACTGGTTTACTAAACAATTCTTACGATAATAATAAAGTAACCAGTGCTATTAATCAACACTAGCATGACGTCTCCGTATATGATAGAAAAATGAAATCTATGTTATTAAATCTAGCCATTACATAAAAGAAGTCATTTCCATTCAACATATAGAGTAGAGGTTCGCTTTTTATACAATTTCTTGTAATGGCCGTAGCATTTTGCAATTCAAAGGCCTCTGGGCGACTCCGAATAGGCTTCGCCACAGTTTGTCGGAATACGGATAAGTGGTCGCCTTGTTTAATGCATAGTTTTTGTTCAAATTTCGATGTCGTCTCAAAGGAATATTTAGCAGTCAAATATGGGACACGAAAAGTGAATAATTTAGAAGCACATTAGATATGACGACGGTTGATTCAAAAACACAAAAAGGACGGTACTGTTTATGTCTTTGTTTTCGATGTAAAAAAGGGTTACACATGTGCGTTATTTTGATGATGTGTACGTCCGTATTGTTTTTTTCCGCAACGGGTATAAATTATTTAGGAACAGGCTTTTTTGTTCATATCTGATATACAATTTCTGTGCAACAAACCACTTTTCACAAAACAAAGCAAATACAACAAATATGAAAAATGTATGTTCTTCCAAAAGAGTTAAGAAAGAAGCTTTAATATTTAAAAGTAACAAGAAACTTTGAACACCTGAAGCCATAAAGCCTGATATAATGATGTTACAATACCGCCAACATTTTAGCATGGGTTTCAAACATAACAAATGGTCCAAAACTTTGCTGACGCCCATCGCCAACATTGGACCATTACAAGAAAATATGCGTTCATCTATTAGAAAATATACCACGAGCTGCGAGTCCTTCAGTAGCATGTTTATATTCGTATCGCGTGATTATGATGTGCCCAGGCCTTAACACAACAATAAGACTACAAACAAAAGCAAACCTTAATGAAATGTAAACAGATGTCAGTTTTCAACGTTGATCACTAAACTTGACAGAGCCGCGAAGTTCCGGTACACCGTTATACCTGTCATAGATTTGAAATACTGGTATTGCTTTTTCATACTTTTTTGTGTATGTATTTAAATGGGTAATCAAGTGAGCATTAGTTAGCGAACACACGTAATCGATACATTTATTATGGGCGTGGAAAAGTAACTGTACGAGTGCTTCATTAGAAAGATAAGTAAACGGAAATTCAAAAGCTTAAATGGGAATGACTATAAAATTATTGAATTTATAATTTAACATAATGGCCGCCAAGGAAGTGCTACCAAGTTAGGTTGTATAATTATACAAGGTGACGGGACCGCAGGAGCATAGACGCGCAACCTGTTATCAAGAATTCAGTACATGATTCTAGACTCCCTAGCGTAGACATTTTTGACTGGTTATTACAAAAATCATAGGAAGTTCAATAGGTACATACGTGATCAAAATTTATGGAACAGCTGCGTTATTTTCCGACGAAAAATAACGTAAACGTTACGGGTCTAGGATAATGTGTTGAAGTCATGGTTACAGTTTGCGTATTGATGTCCCTGCCACCTTGTATATACCTGCCCGTCCCCTTATAGTAAGAGCTAACAGTCAGTGAACTAAATTTCTATCCATAAAAATCAATCTATCACCAGGAATCAATAAAAAACAAATCAATTTTTAAAATGAAAACTTTATGGAACTATCAATCAAACGTAAC
The DNA here is from genome assembly GCA_914767645.1 of Hydraecia micacea. Classification (NCBI taxonomy): domain Eukaryota; kingdom Metazoa; phylum Arthropoda; class Insecta; order Lepidoptera; family Noctuidae; genus Hydraecia; species Hydraecia micacea. Next base: position 10,652,812 of record OU611783.1, on the reverse strand, counting down.
CGAGGTTTTGTCGGATGTTAGAATACACAAGCCGATTTGACTATCGCGGAATTATAGGTTGCGGTCAGATGAAAAAAATAGAAAAATGTGGAAAGCGCGGTAGGTTAGTTTCGTTTATATTTTTCCTATCGTACTGCTTGCGTTTGGTTAATTCAAATGAATTTGTGTACAATGTTTTGCGATACTGATAATAGAGTATGCTGGTTTTATCTGTTTTGTCAATAAAGTATAGTTGACCTCTTAATGTAACAATAAAATCATAAAGTAGTTAGTTAATGTTCGTCGCACACTATCCATTTTTTATTGATAATGCTTAACGCATATTTTCTATTATTGTAATAATTTATGATATAACTATAAACGAAATCTAAATGGTTTCTATGCCACATTAAAGCCCAATTATTCTTGATCGAAAACAAGCTACGTGAACGGTATAAAAGTTTATTTATACCTTTTATGTATATTAACTCTGATTGATTATTTTTTTGCCAATTTTCCACTACTATGGCAAACAATTATTTAATCGATCAACTCGAAGCATGACTTCACAAACCTATTGTCAAAAGTACCTAGCACAATTGATTGAATGATTTGTGTACCTAAATTGCCTGTTTGTGTAGGCTAATCTCTACAATCGTTTATTCAACCAATCAGCATATTTATGATTAGATGTGTCACTGAATTGAAACTTATTATGGAAATTGGTAGACGGTTAGATACTACAAACAAATCAAATTTACCGAATCATAATCATCAGTTTAGTAAGTAAACGTTGCGGGTTTTACCGCATGGGGTTGCAGGCCCGCAACTGCGGCAGAAAGTAGAATCAAAGTTTGATTTTCCCAGCATGGCTTCGTGCAAAACAAATAAAAAGTAAATCAAAGTATACGTAAGAAACATAAGCCAGTAATCCGGTGCCCTGTCAGTTTACCAAAAATTAATTTACAAATTTTTACTTGATAAGCAACGATTGGCAAAAACATGATTTGTTATTTCATCATTACACAACAACAAGTTTGCCAAATAATTCATTTTACAAAATAATTACCCGATAAACTTTTCTTTAATAACGTGTTATTTGACAAACAATTCATTTTATCTTATAAAAAAACGTTTGGGATAAAAACGTTTTACATATTGACTTATTATTACGCAATTTCCTAAAAATGAAACTCATTCTTTCATCGACTTGCACTAATAGAAAAAAGAGGGTAAACCTTCTTACCCTTCAGTTATGTTTTATTTCCCGAGTTGACCCCTAACGAAATTAGAAAGGTGTAACTGGTCCTTGGTCCGAGTTTTGATGTGGGACGAGTTGACCCCTAACGAAATTAGAAAGGGGCAACTGGTCCCTGGTCCGAGTTTTGATGTGGGACGAGTTGACCCCTAACGAAATTACAAAGGGGCAACTGGTCCCTGGTCCGAGTTTTGATGTGGGACGAGTTGCCCCCTAACCCATTTTTAGTGGGCTACCCGGAACCGAACTAGTTAGATTATGTTAATTATTAAAAACAAAATTGTTAGGTTAGGTTAGGTTAAAACTGTGAACCCCTACGCACGAGCCGAGCGAGCGAAGCGAGTGGTGCCGCGGCAGCGGCCGGCGAGTGCCAGAAACGACTTGATTATAAATAGAAAAAAATATTTGCCTGTAAATTATTTGACCCGAATGGAAAATACCGTCATGATCACTGTGTCTGATTTAGAAAATCTTTACATAGTATAAAACAAAGTAGCTCCCGCTGTCTGTAAGCTTAGATCTTTTAAACTACGCAACGGATTTTAATGCAGTCGCTAGTGCATTATAAAATGATAGTTTGTATAAACGTGATTTTTTCAAAAGAAATGTATAAATGATTAACTATCATCCGAAACATTTGTAAAAAGAAGCATTTGCCAAATAAATGTTTGTAAAGCGAGTGTTTATAAAATAAAATATTTGCGGAATGAGTTGTTTGTGAAATAAATAGAATACGAAACGTTGGTTGTAAACTAAAAATTTGTCAATGGAGTTTTGGTAAAACATTAGTGAACCCAGTAATCCACATAGAATCATTTACAATCTGTAAGATTTGTAACGTTTATAAACCTAAGCAAACGTAACCTCAAATTGAACACATCACCATTTCCGCGTTTAAAAATAATTACAGTGTCTCGAAGTAGCGGGAAATCCATTTATAGAATCGATATATGCTGCACCTTCACATGTACATACATATTTATACCAGCGATCCTCATATGCACCTGTGTACTAAGTGATATAGGGTCATTGCACTCAAGTTCAAAGCAAGCCGGCAAACGATGCAACTCTGGTTGCTGAACATAATAGTTCCATGTTGATTGATAGGTAGTATACGGGTCTGTGAATGGATGAAGATTTGGATAACTTTTGAGTATCGTAATTAAGTAGATTCATGCCTAACTTGTGGATTGTGACCTCTTAGGTTCAAATGTTAACTAGTTTGATGAACATTGTTGTCATCTCTAACTCATTAGAATAACCTAGGTGGCGTCCCTTGCCCGGGCCTTCAACCGCCTGATTTGTGAATGAAAACTACCCTGTTTACAAAACCAGATTTCAATTTCCTGCTCTACCAAATCAATTATCAAAATCAAATTAATCCGGATCCGGGTCGCAATTACGGCTTGATTTGAATCAAACATCTGAATCTAAAGTATCGATAACTTCAACTTAGAAATTCTGCTGTTCATACATTTGAGTATGCCTGACCTGAAGGAATAGGTTACAAATAAGTTCTTGGCGTAATTTTGATAAAAAAATAACTCTAGTGGAAAATGAAACGAATTTATTGTAGGTAAATAATTGAAATAGTACACGATTTATACTGTAACTAATACAAACTCGAGTATCATCCAATCTAAACAAATATTATAAAAAGAGAAAAGGTTTGATTTTTTGTATGTTTGTTTGTTTCGGTTTCACGTTACAACGGCTGAACGGATTTGGATGAAATTTGCCACATAGGTAGACCATTTGCACTCGTGCACAACTCGCTAATCACATTATTTTAAGATGAAAGCTTTCATCATAAAAAAAAAACAAATGTTACCTGTGGTCCAGTCGTTGGCGCGCTCTCCTGACATGGTCTACCCATGTGGCAAATTTCATCCAAATCCGTTCATGACCTGGATTAGGACATAGGATACCTACTTATTATCCCTATATTCACACGACATTGAGACTTATGCGGGTAAATCCGCGAGGCTCAGATAGTCTTTCATATTTCTTAAGAGAGAATGTCCTTACTGATTGATTGACTCAAGTTAAATATTTATTTATAAGCAGCGGACAAGCGGTGTCACGCGGTGTCTTATGAAGTTAAACATATCTTATCAGCATCACAGGTTGCCGCACCAATACTTTTAATAATGTATGAAGCTTGAACACACAATATTATTGGTAGCCTTATCTACTCGCGGAAGTAGTTAGTCACCTAAAAGGAAATACGGTTCCGTGAACTTGCTACTTAGGTAAGTAAGCACGTTTTGAAGGTTTGTGGAGCTACATTTAACATGAATGGGGATATTACAACAATTTACAACTTCAAAATATTCATGATAGGTATTACAGATATTTAGATCAATTTTTTTTGTGAAATTTCGTAGGTTTTTGTTTATAATCACTTTTGACAACAATCACACTAATAATAAAGGCGAAAGTTTGTGAGTGTGTTTGTATGTTTGTTACTTCTTCACGCACAGACGGCTCGACTGATTTAAATGAAATTTGACACACGGATAGTTTATAACCAGAATAAACACATAGGATACTTTTTATCTTGATATTCCCACGGGATCGAGACTTATGCCGGTGAAACTGTGGGGCACTGCTAGTCGACTATAAAACGTAGGAACTTTCAGAACTTCTTTTTCAGATTTTTTGAAGATTGTTTTATGTTTTTGTACGCTAGGAACATATTTCATAACAGTAGTAGATTCATTACATAGGTTATTGACTACTGAGTTAGCAGTCGTGATTTCTCTATACATAATAAGTAAGCTAATCAATTGTATAAACTCTTACACACGATTTTTGTGTTTTGAAGTTCATTGAACTCGTTTTATGTTTTAGGGTACTTCCTTATTAAGAGACCGTTTTAAAACAGAGAACTTACAAATAATACAAATAAATTAAATTGAAGTGTCTGTTTGTAATGTCAAAATAACAGCTTTTTAAAGTAAATACGGACCATATAACAAATAAACAATTTCAAAATGTTTTGTCTGTTTGTTCCGACTTATCTACGAAACGGCTATTCCGATTTTTACGAGACTTTCATTGGCTAATAGCTGATGTCATAATGAGTAACATAGGCTTGTTTTACTGGTAGCACGTTTCCGTGAGCAGAGACTAGTATAAAAAAACGTATAAAGGATAAAGAAATCTTCAACGCTTATCCAGAAAATAGTTTTTTTTCAAACATGCATGGAAATTTAAGCATTATTTTGACAACCTTTTTCGAGATAAATCGAAATTGCTGTACTGGCCAAATACATGCGAGCAGCGGCTGGCAAAAGTTGTATGAAAATCCATATCTGTCATGGTTTAGCGGCCGTGGGTTCGAACCCAGGCAGGCATTTTACTTTGTGTATTTCATTTCATCACGACCCATCACAAAACGAAACATCGTGAGAACAAAACGAAGATCTCTCTACACTAACGTGTATTGCAGTTTAATTTGCAATGACAATTCAAAACATTCTAAAATCCAACTCCTGCAGCACTTACCGAATATTAAAGCATTTATTTTCATAAAATCCTAACTTCATTAGTAAAAGTAACAAAACTTGAAATGGCTATTATATTAGTCAGGCTGGTTGCTCGTTACAAGTCCATCAAAGAACCCGGCGGTTGCTCGCAAACCTTGAGATAAGAAAACACATTCCTCATCGAATATTCGAATTATCTCCACTGTGTTGACACAGTTGTGTTTCGAATGGGTGGCGAAAGTGATGGGAGGAAGCGAGTGATAACAGGTAAAGCTGAAGCGGGTTGGTGGCAAACACCGGTAAGACAGAATAATATTGTCGCAGGGGCTCTTATCTTGTTTATTCAAAAACAAATCATTTTAAATTAAGTCCCATAATATTATTCTTTTTAATTTTGCGAAATCATGTTTGAAACTGAACGTTATTTTGACGTCAAAATTAATTCTCAATATCAATAAAAATATAATACATTATAATATTGGTCAAATCAAAGACAACAAAAAAAAAAACTAAATCTGTTCAGCTTTTGGGAGCTACGATGCCAGAGACAGACACATGCGTAATTATTAAACTTATAACATTCCTCTTTTTCCGCCACGGGTTAAAAACCTTTATGTTTATGACATTATTGTTGTAATATTTATATTACAAGAGAAAACGGTCATAAAAATCTACAATTACAAGGCTTTTATGAAAAATGTTACCCGAATTTTCTCAAATCGCTGTCAGCCTGTAACTTGAACGCAACGATCAAATGGAACCAGTAAGCCAGCATATCTGAGCTGCTGTAGTATTTATATAGCGCTGATTTGGACCCGACAATGCTGTGTAAACTGAGGGACCGATAACCTACGCCCGTGTCGCCACCTATTTGTTAACTAATTATTGTATGACATTGTATTGCTTGCGATACTTTGTTTTTTGTTTTTTTAATTGACTTTTGTGTTTGTTTGGTTTTTTTTTTTTTTTATAAGAATATTTTTTATTAGAATATTGTTTATTTGCTCTTGCAGTATTTTTGTTGCTTAACAATAACTTTTATAACACTATTGTAATTTTTAGGGATCCGTACCTCAAAAGGAAAAACGGAACCCTTATAAGATCACTTCGTTGTCAGTCTGTCTGTCCGTCAGTCAAGACTCTTTTTCTCAGGAACGGTTGGAGTTATCAAGTTGAAATTAATATCAAATATTCAGGGCTTCAATCCCTTGAAGCAGTAAAAAAATGAAACTTCTAAGTCAATGCAATCAAAAGATACGGGCGTTTATTTTCCGAAATCAAAACCTATAGGGTCTTCCCGTTGACCTTGAATCATGAAATTTGGCAAGAAGCAATGTCATGTAGCACAAGTAAAGGAAACAATCCGAAAACCGTAAATTTGTAGTTACATTGCAAAAATAACTAATTTTAAAACTGTTTACATACCTACAAATTTTTACGGAGTCCTCGGTGCGCGACTCCGACTTGCAATTGACCGGTTTTTTTTTAATAATTTCCTGTCTTCGGTTTTTTTAGGTACATAAATATGTTCTTGTCACTTCAAATTAAAACAAAATCAGACGAAACAATCATAACGTTAGGACTGTACAATTTTCCTGTTCCTAATTAGATGATTTATATTTCGACGTTTTTTTTTTGTTTCCGTTTACGCAGTAAATGGAAATCAAGAAATACGCCCCTCATTATAATTAATAACAATAAAAACCGACTCTAGAATATTCAATCACATAAATTATAAAGATTTAATTTACTACGTTTGGCAATGGGAAGTTGAATAAAATATGCATAATAAAGTGTAGTGCCTCTATTAATCGCATTAGGGGTCCAAATGCTTAATCGTGTATATAAATCTAAATAATGAGTCCCTGAAGCATACAACACCTGGAAACATTTCATACCTGCTATAAGCAGTTTATATTAAGAGGCACGCGATCGTGAGAAGTTTTCATAGCCATACTGTTTCAAGTCCAATGCGTTCTGGGATTTCATTCGTAAAACGATACATCAAAAATAATATAAAAGAAATTCTTAAATTTGGAACACCAAAGACCTAATATACCTCGTAGAAAATTGAAGAAAAAGCCGAAAATAAACATATTATATTTTTAGAAACTCCTGAAATGTAAGTAAACGACATTAACTAACATTTATTTACTTACATACATAAACTCACACCTTCTTGTAGCGGGATTGTCCGAAAGGGTTACCGCTGCCCCGGAATATAAAGGGCTAAGGGAGGAACTCGGGTGGGTTTTAGTCAGTAAGAGTCTGACACTCCCTTCCGCTCCACCCAGAGCGGGAGGAGTCATTAGATGATTTCCCATCCAAAAAAAAAAACTCGCACCTTCTTCCCATGGGGATAAGCATAAACTATAGAACGCCACCTGCTACGGTCCTTACATATATTCTTCTCCTTTTGCCTCGTTTACGTTCATACATCTGAAGGTCAATTCTCCAAAAACTTGTCAAAATGTAGGGAAATTCGCGGTTTTTCGGCAGATTGAGACAGACCGTGAACGTTCTTAAAATTAATATTATTGCCCCTCTGGTCATTCACGCACACCGCTAGTAGGTACTACGCATCTGACCTTTCTGATGAACATCACCAATAAGGTCACTATTTATGTCCTGCTAGGGCGTCACCTCCCGGCGGTTCCACACACATCTGCTTTGTTTATTCACTTATTATTAGTCGCCTTAACATCAATGATAATAATGTTTATACAAAAGGTTATTTTATTTATTTATTAAAAAAATAAGTTTTCATATGCTCTCCGCGAAATAAAAAAGACTACAAACCTACAAACCGCACTAGTCACATACTATGCGTATGCCCACGCTTGGTTTAACTATGGCATCATCTTATGGGGAAATAGCACAGACGCTCCCTCCCTATTTACCCTTCAAAAAAAGCTAATACGAATAATTACCAATATAGAACCGACAGATAGTTGTAAGCCTTACTTTCAGAAACACAAGATCCTCACCTTAGTTGGTATTTATATCTTAGAATTGTGTAAACTAGTCCGTAAATATCCAGATTCTTACAGCACACGGGGAGACATACAAACAAAGTATTCTTTGCGCCATAAAAATAGACTAAACTTGCCCCCCTCCCGTCTTAAACTACATTCATCTAGTCCATATTCAATGTCAATAAAAATATATAATAAATTACCAGAAGACATAAAACAACAAAATAAAACCAGTATATTTTTAAATAAACTAAAGCAATACCTAATTGAGAAAAGCTATTACACAGTACAAGAATATCTAATGGATAAATTAGATAATAACTAAGAATAACAGACATATTTTAATAAGTAAAATAACAAAAATAAATAATACTATAATACTTAATAATTATATTACAATAATAACAATGAACAATTATTAAGCGAGTAAAGAAATAAGCAATATTAAATATAATTAAATAAATTAATAGATAGACCAGCATATAAAATATTAATAGAATAACTAAATGAATGGAAATATAAATACATAGATAATAGGATATAAAGTAATTTTAATAGATAAATTTAATAATAATTATACATAATTAAGAATAACAGATATATATTAATAAATAAAATAACAAAAACAAATTATTTCATAATGCTTAATAATTATAGGTACTAGGTACATTAATAATAATGAACAATATAAAATATAATTAAATAAATAATAAATAAATAGATAGACCTGCATATAAAATATAAATAGAATAAATGAATGAATGGAAATACACAACAAGGAAAGTTAATAAAGCGCTCTTCCTCTCTCTACTTATTTGAAAAATTTGCTGTGCCCGACAAGGTCCATAATTGTTTCTATTATTTTTTATTTACCACCTGTAATTGTACATTATGGATTGCAATAAACGATTTGAGATTTGAGAAATAAAGAAGAAATATATCGCGAGAATGAATATACAGGGTTATTGGAAAAACACCAACAACCTCTTATGAGGTCATTGTACTCATCATTATGAACAACTTTTACTGTGGGATCAAACCTGAATCGCGAAAAAAAAATCTGCTGTTCCCTACATTTATGGTCGTATAACTCATCAAAATGTAAGGAACAGCTGATTTTTTCGCGATTTCAGGTTTGTTCCCATAGTAAAAGTTGTTCATAATGGTGAGTACAATGACTTCTTAAGAGGTTGTTGGTGTTTTTCCAATAACCCTGTATATTATCAGTATAGAGTTGAAACATCTCAAAATAACAGAAACAGAACCGACTGCTTACTGCTTATCATCTCGCACAAGTCGTAAAAATCCTTCAAGGGGAAGGGTTACTGTTCTCGAAGATAAACGATGGACTGGCAATGTGTGTGTCGTGCAATTTAATAAACTTTTAACACATCTAACAAACTAAACCCCTGTTACTCACGTATTCTAAATGTTGTTTCGCGACAGTTTTAGCACTAATTAAAACTTTGTCTATACCATTACAGTGTATAGTGGTGTTTGAAATTGTGTTGTAAATTTCCAGCCCGCTTTGAGATTGATAGTAGTAAAACACTGGCTTTAGCACGCGGCTTCGCCCGCATGAAGGTCGGGAATTATCCACGGGAACGTACTACCGGGATAAACATATATCCATATCTTAATCTAGGTTATAAACTATCTGTGTATATTTCATGAAAATCCGTTTAGCCGTTTTTGCGTGATTGAGTAACAAACATCTAAACATACAAAATAGTATGATTTACATTATGAGTAGGTAGATAGATACTGTTATAATTATCATCAGCCTACAGCAGTCCACTGCTGGACATAGGCCTCTCTAATCGCACGCCATTCAACTCGATTCTCGGCAACTCGCATCCAGATGTTACCAGACTGATCCAGAGTGTAAAACGGTTGGTAGACAGAAAAAAGTACAAAACAATGTATTAAAAAAAATCACAAAGCAGTCACCGACTAAAATCCACGAGAAAAATAAGAAGGAAAATAGTGGATTATATTCTTTGCCAAAAATGGCTGATGCCATTACGATGCTTGTTCTGGTAAATTCTGATTAATGGTTTATATGAGGGGAACGGTAAACGCCTAATTGATAGTTATTAATGACACTTAGTCACGTTCACGGTTCACGGTCAAGAAAAACATCGCGAGGAAGCCGGCATGTCCTAGAACCGAAAATTCGAAGACACGTGACACCTACCATCGAGGCCTGGGCTCGCGTGGTAGATCACAGCCCAGTCCCTCTCGAAGACAGGAGGTCTACATATATCCCAGCAGTGAGAACATTATCAATGAATATTCATTCAACTTCAACAAATCTAAAGTTCAAATAACACCTGTTTCTATAAAAAGGTTATAACAACTTCACTAGTGCGGTGTGCGGTGTAGACCTTTTTTTTTTTAATTAAGTTTTTATTACTTTTTTAAACCGGAGGAGGTATGAGATAACCGCAATAGTAATTGAGAGTGTGATCTGAGGTTTATCACTTCGCTTGTTTTTCAACGCAATAGTCAAGTTTCACGTTACATAGGATGATACGAAACCGGCTTACATTCTATACATGACAATTTATGTGAAGAAGTCGACAACTTAATCATTCTCTCAAACAAATCAAAATATTTACAATATTTAAAAGCGGTCTTAAAATAATAATATGTACAAGTATATAAAAAGGGAGGGGAAATAATCAAAGGGCATCAAAAAATTCGAAAAATAAAAATATCTAGGAATGAATATTAATGTACAGAAAGACTGTAATAACTATGAGATAACTGTTGACCAACAACAGTACATAGAAGAATTATTGCAGGTATTTGAAATGACTAATTGTAAAACAGCTGATACACCTATAGAGAACAAATTGAATGTAACTAAGGCAGAAAAATGTATGTCAGGTATGAATGAATATATATATACGGAATGACCATAATGCCTTGGAAGGTAGGTAGGCCTTTGGTGTGGGATGCAACGTGTGTCGACACCCTTGCGCCATCCCATCTTCCAAGCACGGTGAGCTGTGCCGGGGCGGCTGCTGCAGGTGCGGAAAACCTCAAACGGCGCAAATACTCCAATCTCTTTGGAACTTATATATTTGAGCCGTTTGGGGTTGAAACACTAGGGCCATGGGGCCCGAGTGCCCACTTAGTATTTCGAGACATCGCCAAGCGGTTGGTCGACTCTTCACGTGACCAGAGGGCTGGCCTATTTTTTGGCCAAAGAATCAGTATTGCCATACAACGTGGCAATGCTGCCAGCCTTTTGGGCACGTTTCCTATTGACAGCGATGCGGACGAATTTTTTGATGCCCTTTGATTATTTCTCTCAAACTAAAAGATATCGAATATTTTATATTTATTTTTTTTGTCTAAAGGTCTAATTTTAGTCTAAAGGTCAAGTCTTCTTTTGTTTCTGCAACTGATCCCTCAGTAATATAAGTTTTCCTAACAAAACAATATCATACAAATACCGACATTACTCGTTTGTCCAAAATGAAATACCAGCCGGCTTCCCTTACATATTACGAACCCGAATCTCAACGAATCCGTTTTTGTTTTCCCATGAAAACAATTCGTCAAGAACGGGCCCCACTTTCAGCATTCAAAAGGAAAAATGGAAGGCCAAACAGGCGAGCAACGAGTTAGGCCGTAACAAAATTCCAACAAAGGGATGATTAACGATTTTTCCACCCCCAAAACTCATTCAAGCCGCGTCGATATTGAATCCGTTAGACGGCGTAAAAATGAAAGTTTTCCTCTTTTCTTTTCCAAACATGTGTGTTACACGGGCGATGAAATTGACGTGCTCGGTACAGTGAATCGTAGAAATATGGGTTGGATTTCTTAAAGTATGCTTCAATGGATGTAACATCTACTGGTGAATCACAGAGGAGGCCTGTGTCCCTGAAGTGGGAACATTATAGACTGATGATGTTATGCTCGAATAGATGTACAGAACTATGCATTTATCAGTGAGCCAGAAAAATCACAATACCTAACGAAATTGAAGCAATTTGATTCAAATCAATCCATATTATGATAAAATAATGAATAATATAATACAAAATCTCCATACATATACATTGTAATATGTACCTAGACTGTTTATCATTAATAATTTAATTGGATATCATGATCAAACCAAACTAACCGTAGGTAATGGTTCCGATTTCAAAATTAAACTTCGTCTATACACATCTAAATTGATATAGATTTCGTCATTGTCAAATACGGTACACATTAGCGCTCTATTCTGGCGCCCCGTGTGTCCCTCGCACAATTTCTTGCCGAATCGTGATGTAACTACTGTAGCAGTTTTTCCTTTAGTTAGTTTTGAACTTGTTCAAAATAAATGACTGCCATTTGAGCGAAGTGACAAGTAACTCAAAGTTGATGTCGTTAGAAATTTTGCGAAAATATCCTTATAACGAGCTGAAGCTTTGGGGATTGTTTTAATAGCTCTTTGTTGTCAGTTTTCTAAAGGTATTTTGTCTTTTTTATATCTAATTGACTAATGTAGTACCTACGTTCAAAGCTTGACATTTTTCCTACCTAGGTATCTGAATACCTTCACCAGTAAATGGGCCGGGTAACCAAAAATAAATGTGAATAAAATTTTATATACTGAATAATAATGATCAATAGGTATAAGATTTAAGCCAACTTTCTTAACATTTCATTAAAAAAACACCAATCAACTTTGATTCTAACAATAAATACCTTGTACATTTTCTTTTAGTACTTACTTATGTGATTGATGAATGTCCACACGAAACTTGCTTATTAAAACAAAAAAGATCCTCCTTCTTTATTCCTTTGATTACATTGAGAGTCTGATCCGGCAGAAATTCAATAGACCGTGAGTTAAGTGGCTCATCTGTCCTCCTTGGTCACATGAGTTATCGGGTTGCAAATTAAAAGGAATATAAAAAGAAAAAAAAAATAGGTCTCCATATTAAGTTTCGCGGAGGAATAATACAGCAGGTGTTCTAAATTCACCTGGCCAGCATGTGTTTTGAACACGTTAAGTTAATTAAGTGTATTTATAAATTGCTGAAATTTAAATTAGCGGGGTAAGCGCGCGCTGTCGCTAAATAACACTGATGTGGCCAGATTAAAAAAGTACCTAGAAACTTGATTAAAGTTTTAATAAGACTGCGAATACCAGCTTACTAACACGTAAGTGTTAGATATACGTTTCTACCTTTTAATTAAACAGTATAAAGCTCTATGCTGATATAAAACCTTATGAAAAAGGTGGAAACTCAATCAATTATTTGTTTTGGTAAATACGAAATTAATTATTTAAGTTCTAGGGGTTTCATAATAAAAGAGGGGAGATTAGTACATAAGGCGATTATGGCGAACTGAGACTCATAATCTGATCGAAGGATAAGTAAGACGGTGCTTAATATTTTGTAAATCGTTTTCTAACAGGTATCCCCATTCATCGATTTTAAATGAATAGGATAAGATTAAACATGGTAATGAAAATATCTTATTGATTTTGAAATACTCAAACGATATATTTCCTGACTGTCTATTTTGTAATTGCTATGCGTCTTCGTGAGGGTTGCGATTAATTACGGGGTAAAGAATATAAAGGGTTAACGATCTCTCTTGAGTTATACCTTCACTTTACATTACTGATTAGGTACAATAACCCGATATCGTGGTTATTCGTGTTACCAAATCATATCACAGGGTGTTGAAATTTTAATATTAGGTATATTCACTTTAAAAAGCGTGACAACCTGGTATACCCAACAAAACATATTAACGGAACAAAATTACTTCATGTAAGCCAACTTTCCACACTGTAACCCATAAATAAGGGCCAAGCGCGGCTTCATAGCTATAAAGCTGCTAATCGGCACGCGCGTGCGTTGGTCCAGTTAATGATATAATTAAAAATCCCCATGCCAAGGTAGCGGTAAGTTCTCCGGGTTTAGTGGTCTGGCTTAGGCTTCGTAAACCGAACAAGTTGCCCCCATTTGCTAATCTCCTAAGCCAAATAATGACGCGGCGCAAGTGATAAACTTTCATAGTAAAAGTAAGCCGCGGGCGACGGGTGCGGTCGTATTTTAGGTGTCACCTTTGTCTATACCCGGTTGTGGGAGATTTAATGCGGGTGATGTTGTAAGTTACAGGCATAATATTCATTTATGTTCGAGTAAGTTACGGTGTACCAGAACTTTTGTTATGAAGGGACTGACTTAGAGTGTTGTAAGTATAACGCTGTTGTTTGGCTTGAGATTATCGCTTAGAAAGCAAACTAAAACTGAATCATTTTGTCTATTGACTTTTGAACAATTACTATACGAAGTCATTTAAGTCATAACTATCACTCATAAACTTTGATGTCTCTTTCATTCACGATAAAATATTGGATAAGTAATTTCCTTTTGACGTACAAACGTGCCTAATATCTGCCTATTTGAAATAAATGCTTTGACTTTGAGCTTAATTTGGGACATGACAGCTCTAAATCCCCTAACATTCGCTCCCAGGTCTGTACACCGCGCTAAGTCGTCAAAACCCTTACAAAAACCGCTGTCGCTTCCACTTGTCACCACGCACCCAACACGAGCTTGCCAGTACTCGCAGGTACGGCCACGAATAGCGCCGAGTAATGAGTTTTGTTGTTCCACAGTTACCGCTAGATTAAGGGACACTGGTAACGATATACGACCTCGCAAAGTAGCAGCACTGATGGTAAATTATGGCGTTCGAGGATGTTCAGTATACATACATATGAGACTATTGCGGAGGTCCTTAACGGGTTAAGAACGGTCGCGGTTACCGCGGAACCGATAATGATGCCAGTTTTTGTGCGGATGTAGGGTGTTAAATGGTTTTATAGAAGCGGATTAGTGACAGCATGAGAGTTTATCACCTATAGACTTGCTAGAGCAGTACAATCATTTATTTTTATACTTTTGTCTTTGAATAATAAAGCCCTTCGTTTCCTATTAGATGTAATTTATATTTTAATACAAATAAACCCAGACATCGATATCCAATTTCCCCGTATCATCGTTCGCAATTTGGTTTCGAAACACTTGAGGGCACCAATAATTTCTAGATGGATGGCATGAAACGAACAACCGTTGTCCCGAAGCCTCGAACCGTTGTAGTTTTCCGATAAAATCATGTCCGCAAACAATTATGTGAACACCGGCCTGATTGGATCCCGAAGCGATCATACGGAGAGAGGAATGTTAATCGAACCCTTGGTCGGGTCAACACTGGAAACACAACACGTTTAGGCAATGTTATACATGAAGAGAGTTACTTAATGTATAAAACATAAAGACTACAACAAATTGAATTAACATGAACGTATCTCTGAGAAAAAGACATGGCTTTAATTTTCTTAAGGAGGTTTCGTTGTGGCGTGTGAAGGAATCGCTGATTAATTCTGGTTCCGTCTGTCATTAACAGTATAGATCGTTAAATCCATACGCTCGAATGACAGTTATTCTCCGAACGAATCATGTATGTATACAGGGCGATGCTAAAAATAACAGTTTTCCATTTTTAGGTTGCTTATTCTAATCAGCCTATAATATTCCCACTGCTGGGCCACAGGCCTCTTCTCTGTGAGGTAGTGGGCCAAAATCCGACACGCGGGCCAGTACGGGTTCTTAGATGTCACATGACTCACATGTCTTCGATATTGATTTAGATTTTTTAGGTGGTTATTTTTTTTTTACTATAATTTTTTAAACGTTAGGTACCTACGAGTATACTTATTCATCAAGTGGAACTCCACTAAAAATAACTTTTTATCATTGACAAAGATTACGTCATTGAAATCCATCCTTTAAATAATGCATTGATTTGAATACAACACTGTATACTCTTTCAGGGCTGTAGTCGTAAAATTAATCGTAAATGTTTAATTGCGTCTGCCTACCAAATTTATACTGCACGCGACATAATATTTAGTCAAGTTACAGCCGATTGTGGGCATGCAAAACAGCGTTAAGTCGCATTTCTTAGTTATTTATTGTGTATACATATAGCTTATACTTTGTAAATAAAATCTTAACGGGTGTAATCGTAAAATCGAAACTGTGCATATTTTTTCTTTTCGTATTCGGTCAGGCTCAGGGATATTTTTGGATTTAATTGCGGTAGCTACTTTACTTGTGTGGTTTGTTCGAGTTTACAGGAATCCGCATTCTGGCGCATTGTATTAAGAACACCGCAACAAGGTAAATTGTCTAAGAAAAAAATTGCAAGCCATAACATTACATTGTTTAAAATTACTGGAAACAACGGCACCCAAACAAATACTTCATGAAATAGAGCCCAAAAATCAACAAGTTTAAATCTAAACAAAACAAAAAAACCACGCGAAAGATTTTTTGCCATTACACGAATAATAAAGGTCATTACTGTTTCGGCTTTCGCGTTCAACGTAAAGCAAAATTGCTCGGAAAAAAAAATAAAAACAATATCAGCTTCCCTGTTTAATTTAGCGGGGTTGGCGACAAAAAACATTTGCTCTTGTTGCCTTTTTGTTGACCGAACGTAACAACAGGAATGCATTGTTCCCGTTACACTCTCCGGGCGAGCTAGTTGTAAAAAAAGATATATTTTACCCCGACTCAGTTCATTGGTGGATGCGTCACTTTGAGGGAAAGAGTGAAAGAATTTGGGACAGTGATTCATCTTCGGCTTTTAATATTTGAGGATCTTTCTATGTATTTCTTAGCAGTAACTTATTATTTTATCCAGACATTGGGTAGGTAGTTAATCTATTTTACTTAAGCACGTCCTCATAGTGATATTTCTATTAATGTATCTATCATAACTGTCAAAATAGATTATATAAAGCACATAATGTTCCCACTGTTGGGACACACGCCTACTCTCTTCGAGAGGGAGTGGGCTGTAATCTGCCACGCGGGCCCAGTGCGGGTTGGTAGATGTGACATATTATCATCTTCGAATTCGAATACATGCATTTCGCATGTCCTAGAACCAGAGTTCTAGGACATGCCGGTTTCCTCACGATGTTTTCCTTTTCCTTTTTGAGAGCAATGATTAACTTAAACTCAAACTCAAAGCATTTATTTCAAATAAACCAATTACAGGCACTTTTGAATAGTCAAGGAAGGGGTCGGTCAGTCAGAAAGATGAATCTAGTTGCCCATTCCAAAGCGAAGTCGAGTACCTATGGAGAAGATCGGGCAAGAAAATCCAAGGATACTCTTTTTAGGAAGAAATTATTACACAAAATAAAGCGACTACCTGGGTTCAAACCGACGACCAACGAATCATAGTCGGGGCCGTTACCACTGAGCCACCACTGCTATTTCTACTCACATTGGTAATGTCTTGGTTGTAGGTATGGACCTGGATTATTATGTATATATTCCAGGTCAATTTTGCTACACTAATACTAGTACTTATGTCATAACAAAACGTCTCCTTACTGAATAATTTTATAATACAGTTTATAAGTAATCTCCGGATTTCACAATAAAAGTCTGGGTTAAATAACAACCTTTGCTATTCTATTTTGGCCTCAATCAATTTCAGGCAAACTAAGTGAAAGTTTCAATTCGGATACCATTACAAGCCCTTCCTTTACAATTGGTTGTCGATAGCGTAAAAAATGGTCGTTTTATTTTAGATATACATATTTATTTATTTTATGTACAGAAGATACCTACTCGAGGGAGGACTTTTTTTGTTTAGAGAATTAACGAGAACGGTCTATGTATGATTTGGTAAGGTCTCGTCTATTGCAATTTGGACATGATCACATATGCACAATCACCCAGTATATAATCTGTCACGTAACAAACTCGCATACATGTGTCATTTAATAATAATTTTTAGATCCGACAACGTTTTTGCTATTTACGTATCTAATATCGACTGTCCCTATGTACACTATCGAAATTGAAAATTAAGGTTTTTTTTTTATTGCTGTAACACATTCCATTTTCAGTATATTTTCACACTGAAAAGGGACTATGCAATTAATTATATCTCAAATTAATTACAGTTAGCTCTTTAAATGTCAATTTTGTACGCAAAATAAACTTCAAAGCGCTCTCCTGTAAAGTACTAGTTTTCAGTTTCGTTATTATACGTAGGGCAGTCGATATGTTTGTTTCAAATTCATATTATTATCAACTAGCTGCGCCCCGTGGTTTCAACCGCATAAGTGTCGATCCCATAGGAATATCGGGATAAAATGTAGGTATGTCTATGATTAATCCAGGGTGTCAGCTACCTCCATACCAAATTTTATCAAAATTGGTCCAGCCATTCGTGCGTAAAGAAGTACGAAACATACAAACACACTCACAAACTTACGCCTTTATAATATTAGTGTGGTGTGATATTATACGTTTATCAGATTTTTAGACGACAATTGCATGCAATTCCTTTAAAAGACAATTGAAGATAATAATGCCTGTGGGCTTACAAGTGTCAAGTTGACTGCAAGGCTAAATGGCTATATTCTTATTCAATATATCATTATTTTAGATTCAAAGGGCACCCACGTAGATATGTAAGTGCTACTTAGTCGTCCTTGGTAGAAACTTATGCTAATTGAATACATAGAGTTTGTGGCACGCAGCTTTAACTATGGTAGTACCTATTACTAGGAAAACCTGCGTACGTGCGTGACACTGTAGCCAACTAGGGCATACCGCCCGCCTGGTCGGAAGATGGTACCTTTTAGTTAAAGGAACCACACATCCTTTGTTCTTAAGTCCATACATCCTTATTGCTTTATCATTAACAACAGTAGAGAGGTGCAGAGCAGTAGTGGCCTAGTGGTATCGGCCGCGACTTACGAGTTGTAGGTCGTAGGTTCGAACCCAGACTGGCGCTTTACTTTGTGTAAATTATTTCAACACCACTGCTCTCAAAACGGTGAAGGAAAACATCATGAGGAAACAGGCATGTCCTAGAACCAAAAATTCGAAGACACGTGACATCTACCAACCCGCACTGGGCCCGCGTGGTGGATTACGGCCCTTCCCCTCTCACAGAGAGGAGGCCTGTGTCCCAGCAGTGGGGACATTATAGGCTGATTAGGTTATGTTATGTTAACAACAGTAAGATAGATTAGTTCCTGAATAACCTGAAGCTAATTTTGGTTTGACGCGAAACGACTGCCGGTGGTCATCTCAAACTGACTCGTGAAACAATCAAGAGTATCTAATCAATGACGTTAACGAAAAACATGGAGCTACAGAGTATGAAAATTATGTACATTCAGAAAATGAGATTATATTGCGTAAAATAACAGGCGATCGCTAAACTGTTAATATTAGCGATTTTGCTGCAACAGTGTTGCACAAGTCTGCACCCATTGGTACTGAATTTTTGTAGACAAATGGTTAGGACTGCCATACCTCAGATAACTCTTACGACACCCTTGCAACTTCACCATAATGTAGAAGAACTAAGCACCAACGTTTCACAATTTGAAGTACCACAGTGTCTAGAAGTGTGTAGTCAGAGCCGATGAGTAGGTACCTATGTTCGCCTAACTCATTATTAGAGGATATAAGGGCTTTTGACGATCGTCTAGACCTTTGGTCGACTGATTTTTGAGAGCCTAGTAGGCAGTACCACGGGATTATGGCTCAAGGGTCGTAAAAAACGAAGCAAGAGTCTCGCTCGAGAGCACGTACGGATCAGCCATAAGGCTTTTTTATTAGAAAAATATAAATTATTTTATTTCTTTTGTGAGAACTTAGGCCTTCTTTTTACTTTTGTTTTCCGCAAAGAGAGAGCAAAGTAGGAAATAGTAAGTATTTCTAAAATAAGAAAGTATCATAAGTATCAGTAGCATAATCTTATCGATGACTTCATTAATTATTCCTCAGTTTCTTATAAGTATCAATACTTCAAATGTCAGTGATTTTAGTATCAGAATAAATAAAAATTCCTTATCTACGTCTTCATTTAATTCTTCATCATGCATGACCTTAACCCTCCATCATTAATAAAGATCCTTATCTCCCGTTAATAAAATACACCCAACAAAAGAGGTGTCCGGCAAAAAAGGATGTTTCACAGTAGTGTAATAAATAAACTGAATCACAAACACCTACGGTAGGTCCCGCTGTGCCAGTCGTACTCAGGCGCCTTGCTTGATGGACATAAAAGTGAAAAAAAAAACTTGCGTATACGCACATGCATGGTCAACCCACGCCGAGCTATTAAATAAGACGGTTTATCGTCCCATTCACGGACCAAACACGAAACCTGATCACTTTAACCTTTTGAAGTAAATCTAATAGTTCATGGTGTACTATTAGGTATATTAAGTTACGTGAGCGAAATTAGATTTGAAGCTCACATATTGCTTGGACGGAGGTTCTGTGTAATTAGATATAGCGCCAGATTGGAGTACCGTCATAAAGTTTTTGATGTCAGGAATTTTATTCGTGTTTGATATTTTTATTAGTTGTATCAAGGATGTTATCAAATATGCTATTTCTCACTATGATAGAAAAAATAATAGTGTATATGGACAAATTACATGTCATTCTAAAAACTACGATAACCTAATTAGATTAAATGTTACATTTTAGGGTTTTAAAAATTAAAATTTTATAATAACACAGGGAAGCTGCATTGTTTTGCGCAGCCTATCATTATTAACCAATTTCGTTCGGGAACCAAATTTGTGTCCAGTGGTCTGAACCGATCACGAGTTAATACGAAAATAATAGCATTCGAATGTCGCTCATTATAGACGGAATCGTAATTGGTATCCTTATTTTATATTTTAACGAAATTGGGGCAGGTAGGAGATTTCTTCACTCTTGGTAAAAAAATCAAGATTTTGTGCTGCTGATTACAAGCCCAGTCAATTTTAAAAATAATCTACACTGAATAAAGCACTACAAAAGAGGCTGGAGTCCCTGATTTGACGAGCAGTGGTGGTCCAGTGGTAACGGCCGCGACTTACGAGTTGTAGGTCGTCAAACAGGTGCTCTACTTCGTGTATAAATTCATCAGCACTGCCCTCAAAACGGTGAAGGAAAACATCGTGAGGAAACCGGCATGTCCTAGAACCAAAAATTTGAAGACAAGTGACATCTACCAACACTCACTGGGCCCGCGTGGTGGATTACGGCCCACTCCCTCTCACAGAGAGGAGGCCTGTGTCCCAGTAGTGGGAACATTATAGGCTGATTATGTATGTTGAATTCGCAACTGACACAAATCTCATAGTGATTTATTTTTAACACAGAACACAATACTATCAAGGAGAAAGTAAAAAGCTATACAAAAACTGAAGGACATTTCCAAACTGGGATACCGCTTTAGAAACAAAAACAGAAGATTACCACACAAAAAAGTAGAACCAAAAACCACCGGAACAGAACTAAAGGTTTTTGTTAGTTCCAATGTTCGTTTATTGTTATACCTACCTACACTTTACACTCTGCGTGGAGTGTAAAGTATAGCCTAGCAGAATACATCGTACAGTTTGTAAAGCAATGTTTGGCAGAGCGGGTACTAAAGCTGGTGGTATTAAGGACAGACTGTGGTACACGACTACGGTACACAATGTAGAATGTTTGTAATATGTGTATGTTTGTTCAAGAAATTGTATATCAATATTGATAGGGTTTCAGGGAATTTTCATCTATTCTTCCTACGCATCCCTGAGCCATACGAGATTAATTTTGCATAAAAAACCTTATTGAAATCTTTCACATCTATTTTAATGAAAAAACCACAATACCACTCTAACTTGGGCTACAACCATTGGAGATTAGGCTTAAATCAGAAAGCTCTATCGATGAATCTTTTTTTAACGAGAGGTTTAAGTAAATCCAATTTAAAATGAATGTCTGTTAATTTTATTTTAATTTAAATGAAACATAATTTAAAATACATATATCACATTATATTTGTGATACTACTTAGTGTGCATAACACGAGCGACACGCGTCAACGAAAGACCGTCGACACCCGTCGACGCTTGCCGTCGATAGCGTCGAATATTTGAGTACGATGCTTAATACGGGAGCGCCATGTTGTCGACGGCAGCCACCGACGCGTCTACGTCTGCCGCCGATACGCGTTGACGCGTGTCGCACGTGTGTATGAGCACTAAGGAATATTAACGTAACATAGTTCGAAGTTGTAAGAGACACACTACTGCTTAATTGGATTTAGGTTTTGAGCACCAAATTAGACATATAGTAAGCTGGTGATCTATCTCAGGTTGTTGTTATACGAGTAATTAACCATAGTACTGTTTCTTATAAAACTAATTACCTATCTAGAAATCAAGTAGACCGAAAAGAAACAAACTTATAGATAAAAAAAAACTTTCAACATATAAAAAGTTGATGAGAATCTCTGTAGCATTTCTTTTCGTTACAGTAAATTTTAATAAACTACATGTCGTTGTGATCTTGTTGTCATAACTGCAATCATCTACTGCCTTCTCTTATTTTCGTTGATTATATATTTAGTATGTATGTATTTATGTATCTATAATTTTCGATATGTAGGTATATAAATCTGTGTATCTATTTTAGTGCATTGTATAGGTACATAATATTTGCACCAACGACAGCCCCATTTTATGTCCAGGAAAATCACTGCCCATTCCAAGGTTAACTGGAAGAGATCGCAGAAAGCGATACGGCCGCCCATTTTATATTTTGTAGTTTTTGATGTATTTTTTTCATGTTATGTATTTTTGTGGTGTACAATAAAGTATATATAAATAAATAAATATACGTAGTTTATTTCAAGCCCTAAGGCCCTATGTACACACACGTTTTTCTTGCCGTGAAAAACTACGGTTTTTCGCCGTGTGAATGCATGGTCATCAGTGTTCTATGGATCCCTATGGATGCTTGTTGACCAAAACGTTTTTTCTACGGCGCGGTTTATACGCGGTACCGTACAGAAACCATGCCGTGTACAAAAGGGCCTACAAGTAGGTACAACAAATACTTAGGCATTTCAAAGTTTTAAAAGAAAGTGTGGTAACACCCATGAATAATACGTAACTAAAGACCTACTTACGACAAATCCTTGGATTTGTAATAAAAGCAAAGTTCTTAGAAAGCAAGCCTATATTAGTTTACTGTTTAACGTGAAGTTAACAATAACACTTTACTGATAATGTTGTTCCTTTCTCAGTAAAACTATCAGCCGTAAGATACTATCAGCAATTTTAAACACATTGTTCGTTTATCGCTGAGCAATTTTAAAACTATTCTTGGTGATAGTAAAAGTATTTATGACTTTTGGTAAAAAAATAGTAAGTGCGGTATCGCACTACGTCTGATCCGAATTCGAGAAATCAATCCGAACTGGAAATTGTTTTAAATTCTGACGGATAGAGTTCGGATGTACCTAGTGCGCAACCCCTCACACAAATAGGACTACGGTCACTTCGGACCGGTATTTCTCGGATTCAGATCGGACGTAGAGCAAAACCGCCCTTACAGTTTGAACGTTTGTATACCTGGTACTATTTTTCTCCGTAACAGTCAAACTAATTTTGAAAGTCAACATGGGCTATTAAATCCCAAGTTTTTCTTACTGTCTTTAAAATACTTAACTTTTGTTAGGTAGGTAGGTATATAAGTTCCTAACTACACTAGCTAGGTAACTTTTGTCAGGACAAAAGTTAACCAAACCTGTTATATTTACATGTAAGTTAGCATCTTATGGTAAAGAAAATGAAAACTATGAATATTTTCATTACAAGAGTATTTTGAAGATCATTATTTTTTAGTAGCTCGGTAACCATGTAGGTTGCTATTTCCTTATATTTATTATAATGTTTGCCAAAAAATAAGAAGAAGATTAATATTTAAACTGTAAAACATTCTAATAAATGTAGGTATATCATGCTGCATTTCATTTATTTTGGATTGGCGAGTTACTAATTAATTTATTATTGAATGGGGAGCTTCACCCAGCTGCTGCAAAAATGGTATTTTTCCCAAACCTATACTTGTTTGGAAAAAATAACGTTCTTTAATTGAAATGAAACAGTTGTACCGAACGGTATCACTTGATTATTTGAAGCTTGAACAAACATACATTCCCAGTTTGGCGTTTCTCCTTCGATTTACTTGAATTACCGTGGAAGTGTTCAATGTACTCTACCCATTGGATAAACTGATTTATAGAGAGCTATTGCACTCCTATTTGTAGCTCAACGGAATACGTAGGTAATCTACATCCTAAGATATTCTAACATTTATCGAAGTATTAAGGAATCCATTAGTGGGATTTGAGGAGTGACCTATATAGGCTACCACTGTTTATTTGATCTGAAGGTTGATGGACTGACAGATTGACTAATTGCAAACATAGGAAGCATGGTCCGTAGAGGCCGAATACCTAAGGAAGGATTTTTAGAAACTTTAAACGCTTTGAATTTTAAGGTTTGTTCGGGTCTGAATGAAGTTCCAGGAAATGGCTAATTAATGTTTAATATCTATCCAAAAAACCGCACCTACAGAATGTTCGGAACTTCGAACAATGGACAAATATCAAAGGATATAACTATGAATATTCTTGTTTGCGACAAGCCAATGTTTGATCGATGCCCGCACGAACCGTTAAAATTTAAAGCTAACACCAAAGTGTGAAACGGTGTGCAAATGAAAAATTCCGCAACGTTTATTTCGCTATTGTAACCTATTTGTGACGCTTCCCGAAGCGCGTCATTTCGATTTTTTTTTCAATTTTTTTGTGTACGATCCTTTTTTAGTTGCGATTTATATAGCAGTTCATCAAGCCATGTGATTTGACGTAACATTGCAGCGGGTTGGCTTGTGTTTTTTTTTTTAGGAAACTAAAGAAATAGCTGTAACGAATTAATATCCAAATGTTTGTGAACAAACCATAATTTGAAAGATCTTTCACGTCAACTTCATAAACATCGATTTTCAACCCAACAAAATCATTGTGTACAAATTAAAAAAATAATTAACCACACCCAATGAGCTCGACGTCTACCTATTTATATTGTACAAACTAACAAACTCAATACGAGAAAGCCACCTAAGAAGCCAAAACAAAGAGTCAAACAGTTTATTTTGAGGCTCACCTTCTCGGAAGGCCCTTGTGTGTTTGATTAAGAACTCTTATAAATAAATCTTCCGGTAGACAGGTTATAGCTGAAGATCTATTACGAATTCACGATTCGACTTCGTATGTTTTTGAACCTGATTTTTACGAACGTTTCTTTGAAAAGTCAGAAATACTTTTTACTAGTTTTCAATAAAATTACACCCTGTATTAAGTAACTACAGAACTCGTCGTTCATGTTCAATGCTGGCATTTATAAAATGAAATATCATAACCTAGATTTTAACTAGCCTGCGCAATCCAGCAAATAAAATCCTGGATTAAAAATTTCGTATTTTTGTCAAAATAAAAAAGTTTTTTTTATAGTAAAAGCGGAACGATCGCTCTCTTTACTACGCACAGTTTAATACTATTCTCATTACGTAGTCTACATCGTAAACATATTCCACATGACATGTTTTAGTAGACATTTTTCATCACTGATATAAATTATCATGTCACTTTCCATGTACTGATAACTTCGTAAGTAGAACAGTGACTAATATGACAAAACCACGTAACGAGTCAACGTAACTATTTATGTGCACAACATATTTCTATAACCAGATTAAGTGTAAGATTATATCGAATACCAACCTTTCTCTGCATGACGACAACCTTCGGAAATCTGCTGTCTTTTATTACAAGTGATGAATTGGAGATACTCACGGCAGTTGTATTGAGAACGATATACTCGATCACAGTAAGAATAAACTAATTGGTACAAGTTTTCACCCGGCAGAAAATCTTGTAAAAATGTAATCAAAAACTACAACACGCCAATTTAGTATTAACCTACAAGAGTAGTGGGAACCATAATATATTATTATATTAAGGGGCTTACAAGACCTAAACGCAAAAAACGCAAGTTTTAGAAACAACAAAAGTATATGATAGACTACAGTAAAAAAAACCAAAAAAATATATGATATTCTTCAGGATAAATGCTAGGATGATAGTGTGTTGAAAACATAATACAACTTATTTGGTACGATAGAAAAAAATCATGAAGATACCTCTAAAAACTTTTTATTTACAACAAAATTCATACTAATATACATACAATCATTATGATTTTTTGTCAGATTATTCTACAAGCAACATACTAAAACTATAGTGTTTTAGTTTTTTTGTCCAAACACTAGATTTTTCGTAAATCGATAATTGCTTCATATTTTGCAAGAAATTACCAGCGTTGTGGCATCGCGCTTCTCTTTCTTTTCTATGCAGTCCGACAAAGACCGCGCTTTAGGTCATGTAGTCCTCTTAACTGAAATTGATGAATAATTGCATTACTTTTTTGGACGAAACAGCTCAATGATAAGATAAGAATAAATACGTAATTGATGAGTTCGAATTCTACGTATTTGACTTATGATGTCACCGCTTACCTAACAAAAATTAAGTCAGACTGTACCCTAATTGCGTAACATCATTCTGAAGCATATTGCTAATCCATTGCTTCAAATGCTCGAAAAATTTGTCTGCATAGCAACGTAAATACCGCAATGAGTGTTGTTGAACTGTCAAAATTAAACCCATTGCTACTAATAGTGTGTTACGCAATTACCCCGCCGGTTACCAGAATATAGTCATGTGGAAACTACTGCATAAGATATCTTACAAAGTAAATTAAAGTTTATGTAAGAAACACTCCGGCCGAAATACATAGTGCATTTCAAAAGGATGTTTGGTAAAGACCTTTCTTTGGAATGCATAGAGACTACAGCAGATCACAAGCACTTGTAAAATTAATGTAAATAATGCTACTAAACATTTTGATGTCAAGTTGACAGAGTAACAGCTACTGCCTACGCTATCGTTTAACAATAATAAATCTTTGATACTTGACCGTGTACCTTTGAAGAGAAATACAAACCATTTCTATGTAAGAGTTATGAAGTTACGAGGAAGAAAGTCGAAAGCGAAGATACGGGTATGTAGCTTTATTTCAAAGGTAAATAAAAAGTATGAATGAACAAAAATGTACCTGTACCGTCTATAACTACTTCTATAATGATCATAAACAAGTGAAAAATACAACTATAAAATATTCAGAAAGAAATGACACTGAGTTATCAAAACTTTCTCACTTTTTTTATTTACCAAGCGCAACATCCTTCTTATAAACTATAATCTTGCCGCTTTAAGCTCCGTACGTAGGTACACAAACCTCGCCTCGTAAATATATTATATGTACGATATATGTGCTCTGATAACAAGAACATGAAAGGCGAGTGCCTAGATGTAAATCCAAAATAAATTCTACGTACATAGGCATACACAAAGGCAGACAATACCCCACATAAACTTAACCAAGATAGAACAACTCCTTACCTCCTTAGTTATCAAACTGAGCATAATGAACAGCTAACAAAGCCAGACTTGACAAAATACAAATCTAATTCCGACAACTATAGATTCAACAAACTTCCTTGGCCTTACAATTACTGATGCTAATCTCCCTGGTGAGCTGAAGAGCAAATCTCTAAGTTTGCCGACTTTGGGTTTGCAGTCTGTGGGCATAGCAAACATCTGGAAGCGTCAAGCAAACTAACTCACTCAGATCGCCTTACACCTGCCGAACTCCAATTGATGATGTTTTCGACCCTGGGAATTTGCATTCGGGTTTTATTGATAAAAGTATTAAAAGTTTTGGAGGAAGAATGTTGTGTGAACGGACTTTATTAATTTCGTGGTATTAAAAACTTCTGCATAAAAGTCCACTGGAACTTATTGTACCCGTTCCGTAACGCAAAAAAAAACACGTGAAGAAACTAAAAGATGCATTTAACTTACATCATATTATTATGCAATTACGTTACAAGCAAAGAGCTGCAATAAATTATATAAGGTCTTTCATTAAATAGATGTACAAAGTTATTTCTCTGCATGTGATTAAAATTACCAAGGCATATATAAGCTAAGCCCAAAGCGGTAGAGGAATATCAAGGAGCCGGGACACCGCGTGACTCCGCACACATTCATTGTAACAAAGCGGCGACACAGGTAGAAAAACCCGCTCTAGCTAATTTTAAACCTCGTCTCAAAGCAAACAACTCTTTGTACCGGAGCACAATTTTAATAAAAACCAATATTTGTTAGACAAAAACACAACGTGCTTACAAATGAATACAAATTACCCAACACGATAAATAACGGAAATCATATGTGGAAACCGAAAGACATCTAATTATTTGGACTAACAGCGTCTTACAAATCTCGTATGATCAACAAAAGCTTTACAAATAAAAGTTTGAAGAATGGAAACGACTGCCTTCATTTACTGCCTTGTGTAAACATTATGGACTTGCCCACGCACTTTAAATGGGCAGATAGAAATGTGACTAACGTCGTGTCCGATTCAATTCGTTTATAAAGATCTATTGACCTTTATGGTCCTCTTTCCATTAACATACATAAACTAATTCTTATGAGAACCATCCAACCGTTCATTAATTTACTTTTTTCTATCTACTCTACCTGTTTACTGAACCATTTTAGCGTATTGAATAGATAGTAGCTTTTTCTCTTCGTATTAAAGTGAACTCTAATCGTGAGACATTATTTTACGACCATTAAAATCCGTGTGGTATTTTAAACCGTTTTGTATCAGTGACTTAGAAGTGGACAAACATAAAAGGGACCGATTTTAATGTTGACGCTATCAGGAAATAAAGCTGTCAATGTAGACATTTCAATTGTGGAATAAAATATTACATACTTAATTACTTTTTTAGTCACATCGAATGTAGCTTCAATTATTTTTTTAATGATTTTATCATGTTAAACTATTTGAATATAACCATCAATTTTATGTGATCATAAATTGGGGAATATGAGCACTTTCGCGGTGAACTTGCTAATAAAATATGTTAATGGGAATTACCGCGATTCGTTTGAATTCCAGACTAATAAAATACCGCCATGTATCATTTGAGAATGGAATCGAATCCATTAAGAGGCGTTAATGTCGATATAATCCGTTACATCCGCACCTCGGCTCCCCCCGATTAAAATTAGCAACCTAAAGGAAGATGTGGATCATAATGAGCTCACAGAGATACTACAAAAGATCGGTATTTGTAATAGATACGGTTAAGAGAGGATTAACTCTGGCACAGGATCGTTAACGATTAGTGGAAACAAATTGCCGGTTTATTAGATTCTTAGTCTGCGTTTAAATTTCCTAGAGAAGGTAAAAGAAAATCGATTTCAATTGGTTAGAGATTTGTAAGTTTGCCAGTTTGAATTTTATGGAAATAACAATATCTATTAAAGTTCATTTTCTTCTCATTTTAAACGATCGGTGTTAACTTTTACTCACACAATGTTATAAGTGAGCCTATCAATTACAGCACACAATCCACTGCAAGCTGTTACATGGAACAACCCTAACTTTGACAATAACGGTGATCTCACAGCGGATGTAGCAGACACAATGCACGACAACAGCACACGAATATTAGCCATTAAATCGGAACTACGATATTGATACCCACAAAATTTCGTCAGAGCTTTTGTGCACAGTTCCGGCGGTAATCGCTTTACAAAGCGGCTGTAGACAAAAAATCCTAGCCAATTCTATTGTTACTGGGTAAAGTTGAAAAGGAATGCTCCCAGGTAGATATGGGGGTGGATCGATCACAATGCAGCAGGGTGATAATTAATCCAAAGCGTGTTACTTTGACAGCACGTTTCGTTAATAGCGACATTGATACAAATGACGACATTAATGACATTAGCGTCACCGCTTTCGAAATTCCTGGTATGGAGAAAATTGTTGCATTTTGTGAAGCAGATTTCAAAAAGTTGTCACCGCAGAATAATTTCTTTTAAAGTAAATATTGAATGCACTGTTGCTACTCGAGAGTTATACCTACACAGCTTCGGCTCCAAGATTGTAATGCCAGTGGCATTCTTAGATTTTTTTTTGCCAGCGATCCAATGCGCGCCTGTTCGACGTGGGTTCTTGGCGCACTTGAGACCGAACAGGTTTCAACATGGAGACCGAAAACCGGTAAAAAAATCATCACAGGTAATTACGGTAGGCTCGTCGCTTCACAATTCGATATAGAAAATAACGGATAATATTCCAAATATATAAATATCAAAGTTTGTAAAATTCTGTCTGGAATTACGCCGGAAGTTGAAAGAATTGGTGCTTAAACATTTTCTAAACAATTTAACATTCCTCTTGCAGGAAAGGAATTTATTTTGTTTTCAAATGGTTTTGCTATGGTAGGCACTGTCCATTGTAGCGTGCTATTTTCCAACCACTTGTTAGAGAAATTATTAGAAACAATGCATTGTACGCCAGGTTGGAAACAAAGAAATTCTGCAAGTAGTAAAAAGTAAGGAATATGCGGAAAGTTTTATGGATTTTGAGTTGGGTTTTATACTAGGGAAGTAATATTGAAAATTGTTTTTAGTGGTGGAGTAAAATATACAGAATGATTGGAAGATGGGTGCAAAGCTTTAAGGCGAAGATAGTACAGACAATTTAGAACCATTTAAGCCATGGTTGTCTTCAACGAAGTCTTACCAATTTTTTTTTACCTACTTTTTATGTTTTTTATGTCTAATGGCACAGAGGCCTAAAACATGTTTTGCTAGATTGTTTACACCTTACTTTAATTAAATAAATTATAAATAATAGTTCAGTTATCATTCAATTTGTCCATAAATAAGCAGTTTACTTAAAATTTTGGAAAAAAACAAAAATTTGGTTAAAAAAATTGGTAAGACTTCGTCTAAGACAACAGTGGCTAAAATGGTTCTAAATTGTCTGTACTATCTTCACTTTAAAGCTTTGCACTCATCTTCCAATCACCCTGTATATTAAACGTATGAGCACATTTTGTGGACAGCTAAATATGACGATAATTCACATTTTAAACAAAACGTTGCATTCAATATTTGCTCCTGTATTAGCTGAACTATGAAAATAAGTCCAAAGTAATCAGTGTTATCAAATCGGAGCATATTTACGTTGATACAGAAAAATCAATGAACGATAAGAATGCGACGACGTGCATGTCAAGTTGTTGACAAATGTTGGGTATAATTTACACTACAGAGAAAGGTGCACCCTCCAAGCAATATTCCACCCTCTTAATCACTACCCACTGGAATAATTAATAACACCTCAATTAAAATATCAACTAAGCGCTTCCGCCCATGTGATAAAGATAACGTTTGCTCGTGAAATTTATAAACTTCTGTACAATAACATGTTATTAGCTTCTTATAATGACCTATTAAACGTTACTTTATTTAAATCGTTTACTTTTTATGAATCCCTCTTGTTTATCGTTATTTTATTATAGACCCTGGAGTTCTCATGTTTATTAGCTTCTAAATGTCTTTTGTTTATTTTAGGATATTTTATTGCTTAATTAAGTAAATGGACTGTAAGACAACATTTGTATATGTCATGAACTCATGATTTACATCAATTTCTTTATGAAATTTACCGCCTGTATTCAACGAAATTTCTTCTGTATAATCCGTAGGATCTTTAGCAACCCAGCAATTTATGAATAACTTTATCAAGTCACGAAATGCAATACACCACCTTAAAGTTTCATCAGATATTTATATGGGAATGAGATCTTTGTTTCATGTCAGAACAAGCCGTGTTACTAATTAACGCCTTAGGGAGCTAAAACAGGTTTCGCGATTTATCGTAAAACCCAATTTAGAGCCGGCAGGCACGCGATTACAATCTTCTCACGACAGGAAGGCGCGCAAACTCCTCATCTCGAGGGAAATCACGCACGCAACAAACTTTATGGCAACACGTCCCGAGGAGCGATTCGCTCGGGGCGGTCGAAGACGGGCCGCACCACACACAGACTAATTCAAAAGAAATAACAAGACGCAGGCAGTGTCTCTACGCGGTCGGCTCATAGTTACCGAATGCCAACTCTTAAATTCACGTCTCACTCCAGACACATTAAACATACATTCAGAGATATTCCTCTCACTTTCACAAATCACGGGTCATAACCGCGAGAAGCACTGCACACGTTTAGGGCTAATGATCACTGACCGTGGTGGAATATGGCTGCAGGCTCAGACGGATCCCGTCCTGAGCGAGGCGTTCGCGAAGCAAACGCTTCAGTTGCATCCGAGGTATCTTCACTAACTCTGCTTTCCCTTCCTCATACTCATCAACATATTTTGCCGGTTCCACTGCTGCTGTCGCCTGCTCTTTCCTTGCTTCTTCCTCACATCTACAAGAGTCCCGAGCGGCGGCTGCCTCTTCCAAAGTAAAATAAACAGCCGCCGCTCCTTCCTCTCTCAAAGATCTGACTGAATGAAGCAATCGCTGACGATGAGCAGGGTTCAGGACACCAATAGCATCCAAGTCTGGTTCTCCTACTTGTTTGCATATTTCTAAGTCATCATATCCGTTATCAATAAAACTTTCCGCGTATTGGCCCAAGTGGAGCGATCGCAACCACTCGACGACGATGTTGCCGCTCGCAGACGAGGCCATGTCGCGTCAAAATACTGTGAGCATTACAAGGCGTGCTCGCGGCGCGGTGGTCGGCGAGAAACTGGCGACCACGCTCCCCTTTGCCCCCCTCGCCCCTCTATAAGCCGCGGTCGCCGCCCCTAGTACTTGGTGCTTTTGCTTTTTGACATTTTGTAGCTTAATCGTTTCGTTTCATAGAGAGGTGCGCGTCGCTCCACGTGATATTCCGAATTAATTTTTCAAATGTCATTATGATATTCGATATGACATTTGTCGTTGGTTGCTGTCTTATAAACTCGTAGATTTTTTTAAAGATATCTAATATTTGTTTACGTTACTAAACGTCGGATTAATGGGAAAAAATAGGGTCACAAAGTCAATATAATATGGAACAGCGGGTGGTCGCTGTGTCGAATGATATATGCATAGTTTTATTTATTAATCTCTGAAGCGCCTCTGTTTTGTGAATTGGACTACATTTAATTTGATTCAGCCCTCATTTTGTATTCAAATAGAACTATGATGGCTATTTATAACGTTTTACGATATTGCTTGTTCTTACCTGTTATTTTTTTTTTATATGTCTAAAGCAATTTTTTGCGTAGGCATGAAAATGCTGTAGTCGAATAAAATTTTGAAAACATCTACTGTTACTTTTCTTTACTTGTGTAATTTTATCAAATCTCTGATGAATTAGGTAGCCTACATAATAATTACTATACAATAGAATAGAATGTTTCTTTATTAGAGACTATGCATGCTATGCTAAACAAACAAACCCTTAATCACCTTGATGCACAAAATTCTCAGATTTTTTCTTTAATCTGATACTTGAGTTACACGACACGTCCTAGTTTGGGTGTCCGGAGTTTCACATAATCGAGCATGTACTTAGTCTAATTACTATACTATAACTATAAACGTCTTATATCAAATGAATAGTTACACACCGATTTCTCTATTTGAGTCGTCAGTAATTTGACTTTCGAAAGAAGAACACAAAGCGTTGTTTAATTATATGTAAGTAAGGGAGAAGTTACTTAAGTTATTCATTCTTAAACTGTTTTCTAAAAGAAATAATAAATATTATTATACAATTGACACAATTTGTTCTGTTTGATGAACATATTTTAACTAAAGATGAGCCAACAGCAATAACGTTTTTGGAACAGCTTCCTATATCAAACCAAAGATTAAACACATGGCATATCTACCTCAGACATAAATCTTCTCAGAACGTGCCCTACTTATCTGTTTACTTAATAAAGCTAATTAACCACAAACGGGGAAGAAGGACGAAGTTTACTTTTACCAAAGCTGTTATTCATTAAACTACTTGACCTGTTTTATCTCATTTCGGAAGCTGCAACTAAATGAACGAACTTGCTTTATATAGTTTGCATAAAGCCAGCGGTGCGGGCTGAAGATTGTTCCCTATTTTGTTTATTGTCTACACTGTATAAATATTTCGTCAACGTTTATGTTAAGTTTAGTTTAATACAGGGTGATAGAAATGAGTTGGTATAGAAAAACAGAAACTAATAAAGGTAAAATGTGTTTCTCGGAACGGTGTCGATTTCAGAATTATAAAAAACTATATTATTTTATCCAAAATTTATCCATACTAGGTAGAGATAGATAGAAGTTAGATAGATAGTAAACTAAAGAGCCTATATTATTATACTGACCTATCTCAACGGTTTACCTATAGCTTATATGTATGATTAATATACCGAAGGTTTGAAATAACAACAATACTCATAAGGGCTCCGGCAGACAGGCGTGACGCGGCTCTAAGTGAACAATTTCTATGAAAACTTCATGGAAATTGTTCTACCAGAATCGCGTTACACCTTAGCGTCGCGTCTGTCTGTGGGAGCCTTAAAGCAGTAAAAATCACTAACATGGAGGAATGGAAAGTCAATGAACCTAGAAAGGTCAGGTCGTAGGTACGAGTAGGTAGATAGATGTCAGTCCCACACAAATATTTAATTAAAGATTCTGAATCATAGGTATAACATTCCGGTTGGAGAATACCATATTATTTCACAGAGAACCAGTGATTTTCAGTGTCAAGGTCTCGGAAACGGAAACGGGCCCGTTTTCGCTGACACTAGACGACACCTAAATGTATTGCCTAATTTGTCTAAGTTGCACGTTGGATTTTTAACTCTCTGCGCTAAGTCTACCGTTGAAAATGCAACAGTGTACTTTTGTTTAGACATTATACAGTGTGATTCTTCATAATGTGCACATATCAAAATGAGGGACACTAAGGTTAATTTTATCGATGGAAAAAAAATCTAAAAAAAATAATTAAATGGCTTTACCTGCTAAATATTGTACGTAGCCGAGTGCAAGGCCTTTCTTTAACAGTTGATAGGAAATGTTGTGATTGAAATATAAACATGGTATTTTTACTTTTAGAAAGCTGATAGGATAGAGAATAATTTAAGGTAATAAAAAAGGGTAGGTATTTGGGGCTTTTATTGAGAAACTTTACAATGATTGTTAAAATTGATGAAAAAATATCTGATTTTTGTTATAAAATACCTTATTTCTCAATTGAGGGCGATTTTTTTTCTTTAGTTGTTATTTAACGAGGACGTTCTGTTATTTCCAGTCATTACTGAGTTTGTTTCATCGTGACAGTTCATTCAGTTTAAAAGTTATACCGATTTGTTTACACAGAGATCACAGCAGCGAACAAGAATGTTAAAATGCTGTAAAAATACTCGTAATATTATTTTTTTTAGATTTTTTCAAACATTTTTTCCATCGATAAAATGCAGCTTAGTTTCCCTCATTTCGATATGTGCACATTATGAAGAATCATACTGTATTTAGGCGTTCCCTAGTGCTAGTAAAAATGGGTATTAGCTCGCAAGAATGCTCCTATTTCTGTATGTACCTACCTATGTCTTATCTATCAAGCAGCTTTGCTGTGGTAGGGTTTGAAATGTATAGGTGCTAGTGTAACTTCAGTTTTGTCGCTGGTATGGTAACGGAGCTGTGATGTATCAGGTATTCTAGACATTATTAGGTGGTGGTAAATTAAAAATTCTAAGACATGTGACTTCCACTAACCCGCACTGGGCCTGCGTAGTGGATTGCGACCTACGTCCTCTCTCAGAGAGGATGCCTATGTTTTTTGATGTTCAAAATTGCCTTTTATGTGCCTACTAGCTGCACTCCGCGGTTTCACCCGTATAAGTTTCGATCCCGTGGGAATATCGAGACAAAATGTCCAATTCATGGTGTCAGCTACCTCCATACAAAACTTCATCAAAATTGGTCCAGCCGTTTGAACGTGAAGAAGTAACAAACATATAAACACACACGCACACACTCACAAACTTTCGCCTTTATAATATTAGTGTGATTTGAAATAAATGATTTGCCTTTGACCTGCAGTGGGAACGTTATAGGCTGAATGTTGGTCGGTACCACTTACCATTAGGTGGACTTCATGCTTTTTTGCCTGACAATAACATTAAAATATATATGCGCAGTGCAATCAATTTAAGTTAGTGTGTGTGTGTGTGTGTGTGTTAGTGCTATTCAGTCTATGTGAACTGGAAGCTCATTAGCAGCTTGAATTATATACCAACTTTATAGCCCACAATATTCTGGTTATATTGCGTACATAACCGTCTAATTATAGATACAGGAAGGTGATAAGCACGCTGATATCCGCAGTAATTAGGGATGTGATATTTACGCACTTTGATGTTCTTAACATTCAGGATGCTGCTAGCAATCCAATATAATTGATTCTTAGTCACCGAGTGCTTGGCAAAAACCTTCTTTTAAAATTTTGTCTACAAAATAGTTCTAGATACTGTTATACTAGGTGGAAAGGTGAAAAGATTATAGCAACGCGTTATAACGTTTTTTTTCGGCGTCGAAGTACTTAAGTTTCATTTTAGGCGATTGAGGTTTTGTGAAAATTATTGTATTAAAATAAGTTTCCCTTATTTTAAGTGTCCTTTTGTTTTTATATTTATTTCTATAGTGAGGTTAAGTGAGGTTAAGTCTTTAATTTAGTACTTTTTTTTTTCGGGGAACCCTTCAAAAGGCACCCGACCTCCGGGGAGGGAGGTCGGGGAGTATGGGATTTTTACCTCAATAAAACCACCCCGGTGACCACCATCAGCACATAGGGGTGGTCCCAGTTCCTCTTAAAATTCCAATTCCGGAACCCCCCCGTGCAGCGCCTGTAAGGCACATCCCTAGTGCAAATAATAAGTTATCTGTACATACAATAAACTCAGTTTTAAAATCTCTAAATAAATGAAATATTATGCCTGGAATTTACTCAATCTTTTTTTTTGTCTAAAGTAAGGTACGTGAGTGCTAACTTTGTTAAAGTCAACAATGACCTACTGAAAAGTAAAACAGTACTTATAATTTTCACTATCATGTTATCAATCAATAATTATTACAGGTCAAAGTCAAATAATTTTATTTCAAATAGGCACATAAAAGGCACTTTTGAACGTCAAAAATTATCGTCAAAAATTATAATAAAATATAATTGATACTAGTCACCCCTTCCTTCCAAAAGGTATATTACGTATGAAGAAGAATGGGCAAAAAACTCCACCGTTACTCTTTTAAAATGTTTTCTTACAAGGTTTTGTTTACATTCATTATATAATTATGTGAAGACGATGGATGCATCTGGAATAAAATTACTCTACCAAAAAAGGTAAAAAGAATTAAAAATAAAGCAATGACAGGTAAATCAATTATGTGATGGATACATGGTGCTCACGTATTTACAAATATTGTAAAAGTGATTTTCCTAGAATTTTAACAAGTGTGTGAGTTACAGTTGTTCACAGAAAATCAATGTCATAA
The DNA here is from genome assembly GCA_914767645.1 of Hydraecia micacea. Classification (NCBI taxonomy): domain Eukaryota; kingdom Metazoa; phylum Arthropoda; class Insecta; order Lepidoptera; family Noctuidae; genus Hydraecia; species Hydraecia micacea. The sequence continues at coordinate 10,615,663 of OU611783.1, read as the reverse complement.
AAATAAAATATACAATTAAATTAGCAACCAGTTTGATTTTGTCCAGACTCTAGATTGTCCTATGGAGCAGGACCAGCATGTTTCCAAGCATTCTAATCTTGAATATAATCCTCTAATTTGTAATATCCTTGTTTACAAAGTGTCCTTTTAATATTTAAATTTTCTTTCCTCAAAGTGGTCCAAAGCAAAACTTTTGTGAACCTATAGTTTAATCAAAACTATCCCAAACAATCTTCGCCATAACTTGGATCTAATAATAAATTAAAGGTTCACTTGTAGTTTGTTGAAAACAATAATACTTGTCACAGTTTCATAGTCTGAACTAACTCAACAGTGCGGTTTCGCAGAACGTCGAGATTTACCACGAGTACCACGACTGACGCGACATGACCGGAGCAAGTTGGAGTACCAAATATAACATACGTAGGAAACTTAGTAAAGGTTCCTCCGAATATTATGGCGAAACAGACAGTACTGCTTTTCATAATGAACTGAAGGTAAACAAAAACTGCCTTGTTGGTCTAAGTGCTCACAAACGTGACTCCAGAGCCCACTGCTCAATCGATTTTCAATTCAATTCATTTTATTTCAGATAAATTACAATCGTTAGTCCATACATGTTTTATAAAAAAAATATAATAAAAGTAGGTACAAGAAATGAGAATATTGGATCTTGACCGCACTACTCGCACATGTCATTGTAGTTTTGTTCAATGCATTATGAACGAGCAATCCACATCCATTCTCCCTGCAATAAGCTGCAGGAAGCTGTTGGGGATGCCCCGTGTGCGGTGCATCAAAGACGCAATTCTTTTGCGATGTATCGCTTGAAAGCCATCCACTTGAGCGTCTGCAAACATACCTGATGCGCTACAAAAGCATGGTAACTGCATCAACATCCTGAACGCGTTATTGTATTGGACACGCAGAGCATTGTAAGTCTTCTGCGTATGCTTCACCCATAGGCTGCATGTATAAAAAGACTGACATTATGACTTGAATAAAGTTATTTTTACCCGTGTATTATGTGATATAATTACTATGTGAAAGGTAAAAGCAGGAGTCTGACACTAGATTTAGCGCTCAAATTCCAACGCAACGGCTAAAAGCAGGCCCAGTTTCATGAAATCGACACCGTCTCTACCAGGTAACCCAGTTGACACCCGTTGCAAAATATGGCAGCATATCGTTCCCCCACCTACTCACTATCTTCTACCAAACGAGCATCTACCCGCAGGGTGTAACCTTCCATGGTCCACTTGGAAGTCCCTGAACCTTCTCCGAACCCACTACCCGGACGGAACGGCAGCTGGGTGTGGATGTAAAGCTGTGTCACAAACTACGCTCAACCTTGTATCCTGTCCTATGTGCCCCAAAACATGCAGCCAAAGTGACCTCTGCGCCATCACATAGCAAAGTTTTGGAACAACAATATTTAAATAAAAAAAAACTGTCGTGCTAGCAATAAGAAGAAGAAGACAGTGGCAGGTAATAGGCCCATTTTCTGCTTCATGGCACTAACCAATTCTGTACATCATTATAAACCAAATAAGCCCATCAAATCTGGATCAATTATTTGCCTAAAGCCTATTATAATACGTCCCTCAAGAAAACTCAGATACGACAACATCAGAATGAAAAGATTTTTATACAGATAAAATGGAAATTAATAACTTAGCTGGCTTATCGTGATATTCGCTAACTCTGCAGATAAACTAGATTATTCCAACCTAGTTTTCCGGGCGCGCACTCTTAGAGATACTGAAATTATAGAAGAGCCATTACCGGTGATTCCCTCCAAAGAATTGGCTACTGAGTTAATTAAATAACATACAACATAACGTTACTTTCACCACCTTAAATACACCCAAATTTCGCCAGTTATGTTTAAGTCGTAGGTCGACATAGGTATGTTTTGAAGACAAAAGCTTACCTCTGTGTGATAAAGTAATTCGTACCTACAACTAACGCCATCTAGCACATGCAGACAAAATTAGCGCCCGAAACCTCGAAGCTTTTTGTTGAAACTGTTGGATAAATTATTTACACAATCAATTATCAAAATTCAAGTGTCATTGAAAAGATGTTTAAATTGTGTTTTCTAATTTATACTGCTACAAAGGTACTTAGGTATTATTAGTTCAAGTTGTGGACCACGTCAAAGCAACGATCGTGCATCTGAGTTGATTAAATAAATGCGTCAGCAGTATCGTTACACTTAGGAATCTTTATTGGTAAATGTTTACTGAAGAATAAGATTAATCAAAACGTTCGAGTACATTTCTGGAATGTTATCAAACAATTTTGGTAGGTAACTTTTACGTAGGGGTACGCATCTTAAAACCGAAAATCAAAATGTCGAGAATCCTAATACCGGTGTTCAAGTTTTATAATAATAATAATAATTTTTCCCCACTGCCGTATCTCTACGTTGACGTCGTGGTGGGGCTTGCACGCTCCGAACTCTAGGCCTCTGCCGGAAGAGTTTACTTTACCGGAACAGGTCTTCTAGGGTGAGGAGCCAGACCAAGAGAGATACAGAAACCTGCAGGGCAGCATGTGGCATGCTGTTGGGCAGTAGCGACCCCACGGACCCTATCCCCCGGGAGAAGTCTTGTTCCTCATCTCTGGCTTGCCTTTATTAGCCGGCTGGAGTGAACAATGACGAGGAATAGAGCTCCCACCTCATTCTTGCCTATATTGGCCGGCTTGAGTATCTTCGTAATAGCAAACCTGCTCAAAGGAACGAAGTATTCCAGTAAGATGCTGGTAGGGATCTTGACCGTACTTCTGGGATTGTCCTGATAGCCGTGGAACACCTCTCCACTCCTCATACGCACATCAGGACACGTTGCCCCCTTGTCGCTACGACACTATGTGCTGGCTACCGTTTCTGGGGTCCCATTATTGAGTGTGCAAGTCACCCCCTGCCATTTATCTATGTAATTTATATAAAACAATAATCAGGCAGGGGTCATAGTTCTTGGTAAACAGTCCACTTTAGCCACCCAAACCCATAGTCCAACTTTTTATTTTTCCATATCCTGCAATAGTCCTACACCAACCGGGGGTTATCCTTGGATGCACTTGCATAGTGCATACAGGGATAATTAATCGTCGGTTGGTGCCGCATTTCATTAAAATTTCCTAAGGGGCCTCTGCGAGTTGGCTTCGGCCCCACATACGCCTTCTAAAGGACCGGGAGGGACCCCATGGTCCCTAGATACGTAAAATCAAAAAAATCATAATTTGAAACTTTTATGGTTTGCAATAATTGAGAATTTTTCTACCAGATCAAATAACTATTTTTTCCTTTTTTCGAATTATCTGCTGGTGGGCTACATTTCTTAATAAATTTGGCCTTATTTTTTTTCGCATTGAGCGACTGTTATAAGATAGCCCAGGTTCGCATGGGCCATTTTTTCCCGCGGCGATTTTTTTTCGCGCACTCGATTTTTAACGCACTGCTTTTATTTGGCGCACTGGTATGCGCTCTGTTGGATTTTATTTCGTTCAGTTAGGCAGACACTTCCAGCAGTTTTATACAACTGTTATGATTTAACAGGAATGAAGTGGTCCATGAAATTATGTTAGAATCTGCACTTCGATATTGCATTGTAGGTCCATTCGTTCCATTTATAATGGCTAAATACCACCAGCAGTTGTAGTTTGTGTTCACGAATTACTATGAATAATTAGGTTAAATATCGTGCAAATTCATCTGATTAAGTAATTTAGAACAGATCGATCGGCTCGTGCGGCTGTTATTACTGAGCCACGAGCACGAGAAACATAAATAAGTGAAATACAATATGTGCTAGGGATGGAAAAAAGAAATTATGAATGACATTTTATCAAAATTAACTGGTTTCCAATACCAATTTACGAAATGTGCAAATTGGCTAGAATTGTATTTCAACATTCAATATTGAAATTGTATCTTAGTTAAACATGTGAGAAATGCTGATTTATTTATATTATATTTATGCGCTGATTAATTTGACAGAACTAAACTAAAATTTGTCTTCTGTCCTTTTCTTAATGAAATAGAAAGAAAAAGATGCACTGAACTTTTTAGTTTAGTTTGTGAACAACAGAATCGCACCATTGTTAATCTAGTTGGAATAATAATTTATTGGTAAGTTACAGTTGTAAGTTCTTATAATGTAACTGTGTGCTGTGTCCTTTCAATAAATAATAAAATAAAAAATTGCCCTTCTGTACTGCCCTCGATTTAACACTAAAAACTAACACTATAACTGCTATAACTATTACAATAAAACGTTTCACGAACAACATAAGCTAAACGCAGATGTCCCAACTAGTTGTCTAACGACGCTACAAATCTCAGTGAACTATTTCCTTACTATACATTATTTCGTTTTACGTCCAATTTCCATAGTCGGTGAGCGTGAACAATTTAATGGACCAAAAGATTGCTCCTGCCCGGCCTACGAAAAGGTTTTTTAAAGTATAACTAGTTTCTGTTGGAGCATCGCTACTCTTGCTTTAATAGAATATTTTTCTTTGAATGGATGGGACTGAATGACTGTAATTATTTTGTGGTTTACTATAGTGTTTTGGGCTTGGCAGTTATTATGATTTACTGTAAGTGGAAGTAGTAAAGAGGTAGATAAATAGAGAGAATGATCAGTGTACTTTACTCAATTCATTGTACTCCGCGCTTGATGTGAAGGTCTTTTCATAATGTACGATTTAGAAACCTATGTACCATTGATTAAATTTTCTACAATCCTTTTTCTATAGTATTGTATTAATGTGTAGCCACAAAAGGTATTACACATTGGGTATGATTGGTAATTGTAGCTACATATTGATACAGTATTAAGAAACACAAATTGTAGTTAATCAAATGAATGCTTGTCGATGTATACATCTTTTTGAGGCTGATTGTACGTATAATGAAAAAAGTGCAAATCTTATTTTGCCAGGTTTTCACATAGGCACTTACCATTCACCTAGCCGATTCCCATATCATTTAGGGCCAGCTTCTTCCAGTAGTCAGATGCGGCTCAATATTAGATTTTACACTGACTGCCATGTGACGCACACAATTAATAAAATAAGCAACATCAACGTTGGACCAGCTGTTAGATATTCAGGCATCTGTACGTTGGGCAGTATGTCACCGATGTAAACGTCAAGTATCGACCTGTTAACTTGTTTTCCGGGACATGCAAGAGGAGTCTCAATATGGACTGCTCTCCTAAACTGACTTATAATCGTGCTGAAACTATCAGACAACTTAATTCTGTAGCAAATACTGGGATATGCCGTACTCGCAACACATAATAAAGTCTTTCACCAAAGAAACTCCATTCCTTTTCAGAACCTCAACCAATATAACAGCTAAATAATTCAAAGCCGCGTTGATTTCACGAAAAACCCTATTACGTTCTAATACATCCTTCCCAAAATCACTGGTGCCCTTAGGATGTAGATAAATGTCCGTCTTCCTTCGACCTGACACTTTTGCTGGACTTAGGAGCGAATAATGACCTCGCACGGGCCTTTCCCTTTACTATTTGTGTGTCCATTTAGGTCAATTGGGCTTCGACGGCTTTGTGCATATTTCTCGGCTCCAGCACACGCTTGAAAGCTTTTTTGCTTTGAGTCAGGACGTATTACGTCATTTTTATTGAAGTTTGTAGTATGCAAATGGCCTATATTTACGCACTCATAATGGGGATCTTCTATGAATAAGTCTTTTGAATTTTATTTTTAATTGAATATTATTGATGCATTTATGAGTAAACGTTTTAATATATTACAAAGTTAAATTCAGGTGGAACATTATGTTGTAAAAACAATGAGAACGATCTGATTAATGTTCCCGATATGGATAGGGAGAATCTTCCAAGCAAGCCAACAGTTGGAAGATCTTTTTGTTCTACACGCCGTTCTTAATCCATACAAATAAATTCACATTGACATTATTAATATAACAAACAGAATTCGTGGTATCAAGTAAACAGAACTGATTGATGTTATTGATCAAACATCAATGGAGAAATGTTGACTTTTTTATAACATAAACTTACCTAAAAAAACTGTTTAACCATTTTTGGTGTCGAATAACATAATTATGTTTTCAAAGCCGAAGTTGATATATTATCTTTCGCGGAAAAAAGGATTTTTTTCCCTAAGAAAGTGGTGAATCGTCACACAATAACAGTTGTCCAAATACAGAGCCTTTTGACAACTTAATATGAAATACAGGGGATAATGACAGATTTTCATGAGAGCTGTTATAATAATGACGGAACCGTTCTTCCAGGAAACCTGCCAAATGACGCAGACATAAACGGAGGGCACTCTCATAACATTAGGTCGCTGGTCCAAAATCGGCATAGCAACATGTCTCAAACACCTAAAACGCCCCCGAAGTGTGATGACGGCAAGGAAAACTGAGAGCTAGCACGAAATTATCAGTTTGAAAAGAGATAATTTCTCTACTGTGGGAAATTTATTTTGTTTGCTGAAAATCTTTATCTATTTACTATGACGTACACTCAAAATGTTGATTGGTTCACTTACTGCCAAAGTCCTCAGCTACTCTGCTTTGATACCAACCACTGAAAGTCACTTTCATGAATGAGTGATTAGGTCATCAAATAAATAACACCCGCATCTTATCACCTCCCTAAAAACACGGAAACATTAACACAAACACTCGGCAAAAAATCCAAATGTCTTCCGGGACTAAAATCTTCAAGTAAAAGAGGTTGGATCAAAATAATATCCAAGCTACGTGGGAGCATAAGTAGCCGTTACCTTAAAGCCTGCACATTTAATTTAATGGGCCAGGCAGCGTAGTCCGAGGGGTTTAGTTTTACACCGGATATTATGAGGAATCTTGAAACTGAGGGTAGAGGGAAAGAAGCTGCTGCCTCTCGGTTTTGGTTTAGAATCAATTTTAAGGCATTTTTATTTGCTGCCAGTACTTGTTCTATTGCGAATAAAACTATCAGGGCCCTAATTCACTATGACAACTTAATGATTCCTTACTTCGAAACCATGTCAATTCCTTAGTTTTTCACGTTTATGTGTTCTCTATGACCTAATGAGCGAAACCGCGCGAAATGAACGCGAAGTTGGCGTGGTTTGAAATGTCAAAGTACGTGGTGGTTTGCACGTGGTAAGATTACGCGGGGAATAATAATTACCATACAGAATTGGGGCCCAGTGGCCTACCATGATCTAATTAAAAACGATTCAAAAACAAGACATTTCAGTTTAGGTTCCTAAACTGCATCGCTTGAGCTGCTCTATGGACGTCATGGTACCAAACAAGTATGAATGAACCAAAACTTGCGACTCAGCTTGGGACAATCGCTGTCAGCAGATGGCACGGCCTAAACTGAATCGTCAAACTGACGTCATGGTACGAATTAGAAGAACAGTTCAGTTTAGGTCCTAAAATGGATCGCGTTAAGAGCTTGTGGTAGGCCTGCTGGTCTGAGTAGTAACGCATTCTTTCTTCTTGGTTGGATTGGACATGTTGGTTAAGTACCCGTTGCAAAATCAAACTCAAAAGTCTTTTTTCAAACTAGTCTGCGAATCACCACTTTTTTAGCGTCAAAATTAAATAAGACAGTCCCCCAAATCTACCGGCCTTCACCACTTCCTTGTGAATTACTTGAAAAAAGAAGTGGCGCAACAAATTCCCAAGCAATTTATTGGGAAATATCAAGGTTACACAGATACTCGTATGAGTGACAGAGAAGACGCTCACTATATTGCTGAATCATCATCATCCTCATCACTTGGGGTCAGCGCGACACGTTTTCTTTTTCCGTTCTCCCCTGTCAACCGCCACGCTATCAAAGCAGAAGTTTTCCTTAAATTCAACGGTTAAATTTTTACGGCAAGAAACTGGATGGGTCGATAAGGGGTGCTAAACGCCTTGTCGTAGTGTAATCGAATTGTGTTTTGAAACTATTTTAAAGCTTTTTATTTGTAAGCTGCCAGTTTTCTAATTTACTTGAAGCCTTCATCAGCATTGAGTGGCAATACAGTTAGAATTCTCAGTGGGATAGTATCATAATCAGAGGCTCTAGGCAATTAGTGGATCAGTGATCAATGATCCATTAATTGCCGAGCGTACTCTCTAATTATAAATGCTATTATATTACGGTAGCTATAGTTACTTTTAATAACGCGGAAGTAATTCATTCATAGCCTACAAATGTAGTTATAAAATAAGTAGGTACTTTTTTAGTCGAAGAAAAATACCAAAATAAAAAAATAATGTTTCGAGTGAGAATGCAACAGTGTTAATTTCTTGCTTTTCATCACATTGCGCAAAAATATCTAAATTGGTAGAAAATGTTGCCAACTTATTCACAAAAACAAATTATTATAAAGTATAAAGGTAACATTGACTCTCTTTACCGGAAATCGTAGTCGACTAAGTTTTTAGCGCCATTTGGAGTTTCTTCGAAAAGTTATTCGTTACAATATTACTGTTACAGTACAAAATTAGAATGCTCCGCGTCAGTTAACTTTGGCCAACTCAAATTATTGCTACTTTGTAGATCTGAAATAACTCTTTAATTGTTTCAAACTGTATAAAAGGCTTTCAAGCCATAAATTCATATAATACCGTCTAAGAAGGTATAATAATATGGTAACATTTTGATGTAAACATTCGAGTTACAAGAATTAGGTAGGTTTCTTTAAAATAAAATTAGTATCATAAACACTAATTTACACACACTCACATTAAAAATTTGCTGAACCATAAAATTACTCATTTTGACCCTCCCCAGGAATCAAACCCCAAACCCTTCACTCACAGACATAGACTAATGAAGCGATCACAGTATTTTGTCATTCATTACTATGCAAGCTATTTTTGCATGCGGATAAATGACAGCGCGTTGTGTCATAGACACGGGAGGCGGATCGCTCCCTGTGATGACCCGACGTCCGACCCCTAGGGCAGCTTGTGTCAACTAGGGATGTGACAGGAAGAAGGTATCGATACGATTTGAAATTATTTTTACGTATTTTCGTAGCCTCACTTTTTTCTGGTAATTTAATAAAAATCTGAACTTTAAGTTATAAATATCCCTGTATAATCAAATGGAACTAGAATTTTAAATTATAGTTGCAGGTACCTACTAAGCTATTTTTAATTTCCAATGTTTTGCACAATGACATAACTTTGTAGATTCAACAAAAAATAAAACTAAAATGAAAATTGTAATTCCCTTCATAATTTAATTCAAATTAAAACTTGTCGCCGAGCTGAAATATTGTCTAATATTATAAAGGAATAAAAAGGAAACGTTACAACAAGCAACATCATAAAAGGCTTTTCGATAGGTCAAATGATAAAAAAATTAAAAATTAACTAACCTTTTATTTTCTTTTTAAGCTATCGCCTCGACACCCGCCACCTCTAGTGTACGGCAATGCGGACAATTCGGGACGTGGACAAATGTGCCCGGCGACTCGCCGTGACACGTTCATTGAGCTTTCATTTGGGCAATTTTCGACTAAATCCCGGCCAATCGGACACAAGGCCCGTCCGACCCAACTGGAACAGTTGCCAGAATAAATACAGGCCTTTGAAATACTTGAAACTAAGGTTTTAATTACGGAAATGTCAACGTAGAACCCAAAAACAGAAATAAAAAATATGGTGTTGTTTTTTTATCCCGGTGCTTTTATTTTGATGTATTTAATTTGCTCTTCATGATGGTCAGTTATTTATTATGCGGATGATGTGTTTTATGTGAAAGCAGCGCTTTACGATTTTTGATGATATTTTTTTTTTGTTGTAAAAAAATAACATTATTATATTCTCGTAGTTTAAAGTCCGGATTACCATTTAAGTAAATTCAAATGCATTGCATATGATTTTACGTACTCACATGATAAGAGAAATAAAAAAGACTTTTAGGTACCTACGTGGCACATTGAAAAATGTTTAAAAAAATATCTAACTTTGCTATATTTTAAGCTCACAAATTGCACGTCATTTCTCGTACACACGAGACTTTATCAAACATTGGAGGACTCCAACATGATTATAACTTTACGTGCTCCGAATTCGATTCCCAGTTGAAAAGGAATTGTGGCACATCAAAGAAACTCGAACAACGCTTTGATTTTGATATAAAAAAGTGTTCTTGTTATCGCTACAGTATAAATTCCCCCTTTGTCAGTATCATTATGCCACTTTCTTAAGAGATAGGCTCCCAACGTTAGATAAATTTTACATCATTAAGTTATCAGAGAATTTAGAGCTTCACTTTCTCTGCGTAGTTCTTCCTCTCTTATTTTTCCTTCCAATTACTTGCGATGGCGCTTTGAATAGATTATATTAGATAGATAACGCGATAAACCAACATGTAGGCTGTAGAATATGTTTTGATCTGGGAAATCGTTGTCGTTATATTCCCCAGTTCTCCATCAAAGTGGATATGCATTGTCACGCTATTTTCTCAAAAGGACTTGCGAAATTTTTGGAGTCAACTTTGTAGCTGATGCATTTGTAGTTTACGAATGATGTGTCAAATAAACTGAGTTGCAACCCTAGGGAAATAATAATTGATCAATTGGTTTGATCGATACAGGACAAGTCAAAAGGTCTACAACGTCGAATGAAATGATGATTGTTGTAACACAACCGTAGTATACTTACAGTTTACTGCTCAATACTTGGAAGGTATAAAAGACACGATTAATGGCGTGGGTATTCCATTGAATTTGCATTCACCTCAACCCAATGCAAATGGTGCAAAGTTTGTAAACATTGCTGCCATCCGCTACAAGTTTTGAAGACGACTTGGTAAAGGTATGTTTAGACCGTCATAAGTGGTTAACGATTGATTAATAAAAGTGAAAGTCAATTATTGGCTTTAAATGCAGTAATACACAAGGTGGTAAATAAATATTCTTGTACGATGACACATTTCACCACAAACTGCCTTGCAGATTGGAAGAGGTTTTTTTTTTAATACGTCGGCATGCAAATATTAATATCAAAGTAAGATGCGGAAAACAAGCTAATTAAAATTAACAATTTTCTATACCTACAATTGAAGATAATTACTAAATATTACATTATTTAAACTTTAAATAATGTAATATTTAGTAATTATCTTCAATTGTAGGTACTTTAAATTTTAAAGTACATAATGCAAGTAAGATTATTATTATTGATGATTATTATTTTTCTATATTTTTTTCCAATTGCTCATCAACATACATACATGAAATTTGTATTTTACAGTAGTAATATTGTTCACAGTAAAATACAGGGTGCCAAGGACATCAACGCACAACAGCTAATTATTTTTTAAATAACCGTCGTAAAATTTCTTTGTCATAAAACAAACCTTGGTAACAGTTTGCAGGTTGTCCCTGCGACACTATATAAGATTTTTCGTAAAATCGATTGAATATTTGTACAATCGCTTACATAACTTTTTAGTAAATACCATGATCCGAGGGTTTCGTAAGGGGTATAACTCTATCCTATCGTTGGTCTAACTTTTGAACCGTTATAAAAAATAACAAATGTAACACTCGGTTTGCACCGCAGCAGGAGTCTACACCTTCTGAACACGCAATGCGTGTTCCCAAGTTTTTTAATGGCAACATACATACCTTAGATTAAGTCAATGTTTGGAATAGGCAGAAATCCAAAATGAATGGATCATTAATTATAAATGTATAATCTTAATCAATCATAAAATATTAAATTGTATAACCGTTCTACGTAGTTTGTATGGGCACATGATCGCATGTTTTCCCAAAATGAACTGAAATCGTTTATTCTGTAAATAGGAAATATCCTATTTTTCTTTTTACTTTTTTTTTCTTCATTTTTTTTTATTTATCTTATAAAGTTAAAATAGATAATATATAAGTAGCTAGATGGAGTCGACATTTCCTATACGACTACCCCTGAGAAGAAATGCCGTAACGCACTCAAGGGTCAAAGTCTCTTTTAAAGTCCAGACATATAATCTTGCTCAGATCATGTAAGGACAATGTAAATTAGTGCCTGAAATGGTTTTTTGAGGAAATAATCACACAGATTTGAGTGGACGCAGATGCGTCCACTCAAATCTGTGTGATTATTATATAGATATATAGTCAAAATAGTCTTAGCAATTTTATTCACTAGCTAGAGTAAATAATTCAACAACCTCGCACGTCTACTGCAAAATACTTACTGTATTCTGAATTTCATCACACGGATCCTTCCTTTTCATTTTCTAGAGTTCTCTGTACCTATTACGTTTAAATTATTCAAATTTCATTGTGATAATACACATGCAGTTTTATACCTCGAACTACACCCGCATTCTAGTAACAGTTGGGACTCTACTAGCATTCTAGTCTTTTACCTATTCTAAGTTATCAAACGCATTCAGCTTCTTGCTCCATTGACCTCGTTTCTGCTCCTGAAATTTCATGACTTCTGGGGAAATTCAACCTTATGTCTGTAGAAGCAAAGTTGGGTTCACCTGAAAATTTTACTTTGCAACACAAAAGCCTTTATTGCGTAGTGTCACGTAAGGATCCCAGGTGTGGAATGCTTTTACATGGAAAGCAGAGGATTACTTGACGCTAACTTTAATACCTACAAAAAAGGATACATTACTAAACGGCCATAACCGTTTTGCGTGTTTTTGGAAGGGACACATGGAATTTTAGGACTTATGAGTATTTTATTAAAGGTGTTGGACAATTTATGCAAAAGTTGTTGTGTTTTTTCGTGGTAACAACAGTACCACTATTTTTATAAACGCAGTCAGTGTAACGGCGGTGTTACATGCGATTACAACGTTTCTGGGGTTAATTACTTAATTAATTACTTCCTTACTTACGGCCGTTTGGTAAGCGAGTCCAAGGCATGCAGAATTTGGTAGCAGGTGTCTTTTCTTGTTTGAACTAATTACTTGAATTACTTTTGGTTAGGAAATTGATAACTTTGTTGTTGTTATACTTTACAGATTGTTCAATAATTGCTTTGTGGGTAATTTGTACGTCGATACTTTGACAACTAACAACGATTACAAGTCTTGTTTGTTTTTTTTATTTATTGAAAGCAGTAATTAAGATTTGAGCTTTGCTGTGTGAACCTCTTTGATCAAGGTGGACCTGTTACAATTTCTGACGCCAGAATGTTCCGACCCGAATTGACCCTCACCAAGCCAGGGTCATTATGGAGCCATTAGCTAAAAGAAAATAGACGATTTGTAATCATGGTAAGCAAATTATTATAGAAGGCCTCCCACAACGTGGACCTTATGAAGACCACAGGAATCCGCTGGAGGCGAAAAGCACTGAAGTGGTCAAAGTGGCGACGCTTAGCTGCTTTCTGCTTGGCCTATGTCCAACAGTGGACGGCTGAAATGATTACGATGATGAATGAAATCAGCATACTAAAAATAAAGTCATTAAAGCAAAGTCCTCTTGCCTGCGAATATGCGATCACCAATTATTCAACTGTCCACCGTGGCTACCATGATAATTCCGAGGAGGAGTTCCGTCTAGTGGTAATTTAGAGGTTGCTTATCAGTGAATGTAAACGACATAATATGATGAACAAATATTTACCTTACCTCCACAATTCCAAAACGAAGATTTATGGTTTAAATTCCACTTTGTCACCGACGATCCAACATCACATTTCTGCGAGTACTGGACCGTATCATCCGGTGAGTGAGAGTATATATTATAGGAACAGTATATATCATAGTAACATAAGCCCTGGTTAGCGTGTGTTTGTCGACTAATTTAATGCACAGTCATGCACCGGTGGGCTAGTCGCAAAGCTTCGTTAGTTCACAGCCTGCCACAACGTACATTTGTAGGTGCCCCTTTATTCTTTGCTCATTGTAAGGTATGTTATTTTTGTCCTGAATGCAATATTTTACGACTTTGGTGAGTTTGTAAGGATACATTAAAAAAAATCATTGTTGCAGTATTTTCTATACGTTGCTTTTTCTACAATTAAGTGGGACTTTTCTTCGGCATTTCATTTTTATAGTGACCTTTATTGGTGATGTTCTTCAAAAAGGTTAGGTGCGTACTCGTAACCGGCGTGCGTGTATGACCCAGATGAATGAACGTAATCGAAGTAAATTAAGTATGTAAGGATAACAGGTGGTGTTTGGAACTTTTCCCTACCATGGGAAGAAAGCGTGAGATTATGCATGTGTTCATTTTTATTTTCGTTGAAGCTCTACACCAATAGGACGTTATTTTTTCCTATATGGCATCTCGTAGTTGACCTTGAGAGGTCGTGACTACTTAACCGAACTATCCTGTGGTTCCCTTAAGTAAACTCAAAAGCCTCGCCAGAGGCGAATATCTAATATTAAAAAAAACACCAATAGGACGTTTGATTAGAACATTCTTATAGCAATCACACTCTCGGGTAAACGTTTCTGCCCACCTGATCTAAAGTCAAAAAGGGGTGACCCATTTAAAAAAAATCAACCGCTGAAAGATCATTAAGAAACTTATTTATTTAAAGATAAAATTGAACAATGGAGTACGAAAACAAAAGAAGCATAATTAATTTTTTCGTACAACAACTTAGTTCAACGACATAATAGAGACTTTTATAATATGAAGCCCTCCTTTTTCTTTCGCTGACACTTTTTAATAAGATTCTAATAAATTATGCAAGAGCTCCGCTCGGTGATGTTGCTTCAAGAAAATATTAATATATTTCCGTTTTTTAAGATGAAAGGTTGCGTTTTAGTGGATAAAAAAGTTCTCTTTGAATTTGCATTTTCAATTTTGACGGGCATGTTACGCTACCAAGTATCGCAAAAGAAGTGATTTTAGATCATTGGAATTACTGGTTTGGAAGGATAAAGATTTTAATTATACTTAATTTTATTAAATGTATAAAATTATGTTCTTAAGATCTAAGAAGATACTGTCAAAAATATTGTTTATTATAATTTAAATCTAAAAACTAAAATTAGGTAAACCTATAAAAATTTTACATAAGAGATCAAACTAACAATCTAATGAAGAACCAAATATACAATTGATAATCTATACATATAATAAAATCGTAGGAAAGTCAAAACTGTACATTGAATATTTTTTTAAAAGAATACTTGGGGCGTGATCTACAATCGATTTCGAAGCCGAAAATATAGTTTTTAGAATTTTTGTCTGTTTGTCTGATTGTCTGTATGTATGTCCGGGCTAATCTCAAAAAGTGCTGCATGGATTTACATCAAATTTTGCATGAATATTACTAAGAGGTCGGGTCAACATATAGGCTACATATCATCATGCTATCACCTACGGGGGAGGAGCTGTGAATCTTTATTTTCCTTACGCATTCTGTGACAGCGTGTAATCTAACGACGCATATTTAAATGTTGTTTTTGAGTAAGCCATGCTATTATCTAGCTTTACACTATAAAAACTACGCCATTTAAGTAACTTGGGCATAGAAACATAGTTTAATGAATGTTAGTAGTACAAAGAAAATTTAGAAGCAGCGCCATCTATGAGATTTCATAAAAATCAAATCAAGTTACAAGTTAACAATTTTTGGAAATTAATAATTTCAATTTGATCATGTTGGCGAGGTTAGTAGTTAGTTATTCTTAAAATTCATAGATGGTAATGTGCATTTTCTTCATAAAAGTTGTATCGTATAGTTCGTTTTGACAAATTTAAGATCCAACAAAACCCTCAAAATCTTGAGCAGAGTTGAGGAAGACAATAAAAAAAAATGCGGTGTTAAGTATTACAAAAAAGTTATGTTCATTGATGATGATCATTTCTTCATCAATTTCATGTTGTTAGTACAAAGTAAACATTGACTGTTAATACTTTTGTTCGGTATTTATCTGTGTGATTATTGCTTGGTAATTCATATATTTTCATGTCGTATACCTAATTATAAACTTAAATGTGATGTAAAACGTCACCTTCTCGACGGTGACCAAAATTGGGATGACACCCTCGCGGAGGCGAGCGTCAGTGACAGTCCCAGCCGCATGCGTCATCTGTTTGCCGTCATCTTGGTGTTTTGCGGAGTCGCGAACCCGGTAGCTTTGTGGGAGAAGTATCGCCATCATCTGTCTGAAGATTTTCTACGAGCTTTGAGGCGTGCTACTGGAGACGAAGTCGAAGTAACTAATGAACGCGTGCTGAACACCCGTCTCAGTTCACTTCGAGATGTGGTCATTTCTATCGGCGGCAATCCACTGATCGAATACGGGTTACCAGCTCCCCAATCATCACCGCATCAAGACCGTGGAAATCGGGAGTATAACGCTGAGACAAATTATGATCCGGGCGAAATGACCACCATACGAAATGACCATGTCGCTTTGTTCTCTTCAGAGCAAAAACAAATTTATGACACCGTCCTTGAAAGCGTTGGCCAAAACCAGGGTAAAATGTTTTTCTTGGATGCTCCTGGTGGAACAGGAAAAACATTTGTTACCACTGGCATACTTGCAGAGGTCAGTAGGCAAGGCAAAATTGCTATTGCTGTAGCTTCGTCGGGAATCGCTGCCACACTGCTTCCGAGTGGCAAGACAGCACATGCCATGTTTAAAATTCCCATCGATTTAGAGAGCGCCGAAACGCCTGTTTGTGGTGTGTCACGTAACAGCGATAAGGGACACGTGCTCAAGGATTGCTCTCTGATCGTATGGGATGAGTGTACGATGGCCAATAGGAAGGCAGTTGAGGCCGTGGACAGAATCCTGCAGGACATGTGCAGGAACGAACATTTGATGGGTGGTGTCACAGTTCTGTTCAGTGGCGATTTCCGGCAAAAGCTTCCCGTGGTGACACGGGAATCGAGGGCTGACGAGGTGAATGCTTCGTTGAAACGATCTACGTTGTGGTCACGAGTTCGTACGCTGCGCTTGACCATTAATATGAGAGCTCGACTCGGCGGCAATGCACGTGCTCAAGAATTCTCCGATGTCCTTCTAAGTCTTGGCGAAGGCACTCTACCAGAAGAGAGAGGTGGACAGGTGGTGCTTCCAGAGTCTCTCGGTAGAGTGGTATCCAGCTTAGAAGAACTCATTCGCTGTGTGTACATCAGTCGTATACCGCACCAGCAGAATTCTTGGGTGTGTGAGCGGGCCATTTTGACGCCCAAAAATGATCACGCTGCAGCAATTAACGAATGCATTCTCTCGGAAATTGAGGGGAATGAAGTGGTCTACACCTCGATAAACACTGTTATCGAGCAAGATGACGCCACACATTATCCCGTGGGATTTCTGAACTCTCTGTCAGCAAGTTGACTTCCAGCGCATACCATCAAGCTAAAGGTCGGCCCGATTATGCTTCTTCGGAACCTATCTCCTCCGAAGTTTTGTAACGGGACCCGCCTTAAAGTCATCTCGCTCCACAGACACACCATTGAGGCGGAAATTCTTACGGGTTGTGGCGTCGGCGAGGCAGTATTTATACCACGCATTCCCCTCATACCTCATAACTTCCCGTTCCAGTTCAAGCGCGTACAGTTCCCCGTGAGTGTTTGCTTCGCGATGACCATCAATAAGTCGCAGGGGAAGACACTGAGGGCAGCGGGTGTCGACCTCAGGACGATTTGCTTCTCACACGCAATTGTACGTCGCTTGCTCCCGCGTCACCAGTCCTGACTCTCTTTACATTTTGGCTCCTGGCAGCATAACTACCAACGTAGTTTATAGGAAAGTGTTGTAAGGTATGATACCTTTGCACGTATTTTTACTCTTTTGTGTCCTGGAATGTATTCCTGAATTATTTTCTCTATTTCCTTCAGTCACATCTTATGACTGAACTCAGCAGGATTCCCATATAACTCTCTTCACTTGCTTCACTTGCAAAAAAAACTTATTTTTTAATGCTATTTTAAAAGTTGTTTACTTATAATGCTATAGCGACACTGCCAATCTTGGGTATTTTTGGTGCTGTAGAGCCTTCACGCAGACGACGTCGCGGGCAGCAGCTAGTACATTATAAATTCCTTGTGACAGTCTACACACGTCCCTTATAAAACGTGACTCGAGCACCATTTAAATCAGTCTAAAAACAAATGAGCATCGTTATTAGGAGACATTATTCCTAAACTCCAACCCAGAATGGTGATAAATCCATCCATAGTGCGGGGCTACATCAGTGTACACCACATAGTACTTCGGATCACATTCCTTCTGCCCCGGTGAGACCCCACATTTTGAGAGAACTCCTCGGACGAACCAGCTGATCATGTGATCAGGTTGGATAGTACTCATTACTAGACCTCCTCCGCTATCGCCGTTGCGTGGGTTGACGCCTGAAAAGAAAGAAAATAGTATTAGTGATACATTCCAAAAAAGATAAAGGCCCCTTTATTCATAAACGTTGATTACAGTAAAATTAGCGACTTTTTAACCCTACATATTTTACGTTTGAACGTCACTTAATTTTAATCTTTGTTTATCTATCATTGTATGTTACCAATAATGCAATCTACTTACTGAACGATACAGGTAGATAAAAAATATAGTATCGGTCAGTAAATATTTTATCAAAGAAAATAAGATATTGATTTGAAAAGTGTACACTGATTTTGATTTTTTTTAAATCCGTTTCGGTATTTTTGTAAGCAATACCTACAATTGCAGACACTTCCAATGCGTTACTAAGTTAAGGTTTTTGTAATATTACCAAAGGTACTTTTTTCCCACAAAGCAACACTATCTAAATAGTCAACAAAGTATTGAATTGACCCATACCATAGACACACAGTAATAATCTATTCAGTATAGTGAGACCGTAACCTAACAGGTAGCCACACCATCGGTTACGGGCGAGTGATCAATTTAATCTTCGTTAGTATTGTACAGTAAGACACAGTATGGAGGCAATTCATGTACCTACTCGTACCTTCCGTGTATTGTTCTAAGTAGATTTAGAATTAGAATTTAGTAGTGTGTTAGTACGTTTGCAGGAGTTAATGAATCAGTAGTGTTATTCTCGTACGATTCTTTCGAACCCGATACCAATATACAAAAACTCGCTAAATTAGTGGAGTGGACACCGCGAATCAATCGATCAAACATAAAACGCGTTCCAGCTAATGAACTAACGGACTGACGAAGGTCGAGGTTGAAAGATCGAAAAGACGAGTGTTGTGCTATGACTTAGAAGGGGTCAAGTTACAGCTCATTGAAAGATTGATTAAATAGGTACTTATCATGAGGATCCAATCCTCAGGTCGGGTAAAGCGTTATGGAGTTTTTCTCGGAAATTTCTTAAAAGCAGCCCAGAGTATGGTTTTGTAGCCGGTTGACGGCAACAGACTCGCCCCCTATTCCATGGGACTTAAACATAACTGGCGAAATATGGGTGTACTATAGGTACAACTCTGCGTACCTCTTCAGGAATTATAGACGTGATGTTATGTGTTTATATGTTAAACATGGAAAAATTAAAAGAAGCTCTTACTTGAAGAAGGTCCATAACCAGCGCAGAAAGTGAACTCATTCAGTAACCTTGAGTAGAGCTTGCGAGAAAAGTTAATGCACGTCGTATCGTTCTGTATCATAGTATATGTTGACCTTAAAACATCGGAGGGCTTGTTGTGTTCTGTTGTACCAAAGCCTACGACCTGGAAATATGAACAAATTAATGTAGTCATGAACATCCTTGTTTATCCGGCTATCATTCGAAGATCTTTGACGGTCGTTACGGGTAGTCAGAAGCCTGAAAGTCCGACAATCAGTCTTACCAAGGGGTATCGTTTTACCCAGTAACTGGATTGTGGAAGTTAAATACTAGAGGATAAAATATTGGTATTCAGCTGCATTCAGTTAAACTGGAAGCCGACCCTAAGACAGCCGATAAAAGTCTAGGTAGATTGATTGATCAATATCCTTAAAAGATATGAGGCAATCAGAAGTAAGTCTTATTTTAGAACAGACTAGATAAATTTTCACACAACCGAAGAGATTGTATTGCAATAGCTAGGTGATTTTTGTCCAGGTCTGAATGAAATTCAGCTGCTTTTGGCTATCCCAGACCATGTGACAATGATCATTAGTTTATTTTGAAGAAAACAGTAATTAATTAGTTAGCTTACCGTAGCTTCCTTCCCAACAAGATTAGATTTATCGTACACGGGACCCCAAATACAGATAGGCTGTACGTATTCTGTAAACTCAAGGGTATTGACCCTGATGATAGCCAGGTCTGACGTAGATAGATCATCGTTGTATGCTGGATGGAGTATTATTTCATGAGCCTGAAAATTCAACGAATTTTGTTGATACATTATACCAATAAAATGCGTGATATCAGTGAGTATTATGGCCTTGAAAAATATGACGCTTTTTTTTTGGGCAGTGCAAAAACAATAAACAGCGATTAATCAATGCAACAGCGATCAATCATTTTACTCTTTGATTATACTCGTAATCGACTTTAAGTGGCTTA
Organism: Hydraecia micacea; assembly: GCA_914767645.1. Classification (NCBI taxonomy): domain Eukaryota; kingdom Metazoa; phylum Arthropoda; class Insecta; order Lepidoptera; family Noctuidae; genus Hydraecia; species Hydraecia micacea. The sequence goes on along the minus strand of OU611783.1, from coordinate 10,595,215 downwards.
AAATATGTCTAGCACTACTGCAAGGTCTACACCTTCACGAGCAACTATTATGACGAGGCGCTATATATTTATCAGGCTTTTCAAAGTACATAACCATAGCATAATTCAGAAAATAAAGTAACCAAGCAAATGTTAGAATATCGAGTTAGGTATGTTAAACGGCAAATAAAGTTACAGTAATTACAAACGGATTAAGTTATGCTCATAATGAAACTTTCAAACATCGATTAGGCTTACTAAACTCAAACTATGTAACCTAATACCAATTTTCAGGTATTAGATTGCTTTCGACAAGAGATTATAGTGTTTGATAATGTACTAAAGGGGTAAACCGGAGGACATAGTCCTTCTACTACGACAAACTCTAATTAATAATAGATGTAACTATAGTTGTCGCGTTCTAGTGTGGTAACAGCGGTCATTAACTTACCTACATGTTCTAGCATTATTAAAGTCCACTGTCGTCCTGAATCAATATCTATCGTGATCTTCAACATGCTCCAATAACGAAAAAGCTTATATAGTTTACGGTTTGGGTTCCTACTGAGAGATATTGGGGAAAGGGCAATGACCGCTATTGCCTTGCTAAAACGCGACAACTATAGCTGCAATATGATTAGCTAGAAGTTTGTCTGAACCTCAGACCAAATAAAAAAGTAAAGACATAGCGCTGCGAACAATACAGTGAAGCATGCCTAAACTACACCTCCGCTCTGTGCATACACGCTCACACGCACATATTTACAACCATTTACAATCAAACTACACCTCACTAAGTGCACACATGTTTACGAAATTGGCTTCACTTTACTGTTGACAGCCCTCTAGTCTTGGTTTTTTATTTGGTCTGAGGTCTGAACTGTAAAATTTATTGTAGCTATTGCTACAGTGAATGCAGATCATAAATACGGCAGTTAAACTAAAATCGGTAATAATTATTTTAATGGATTCAGTTCAGTCACCAAATTAGACGTTAGCGTCAGGACCCCTGGACCAATAGAGATATTTGATGTTTAGAAAATACCAAAATTTACTACCTTTTTGCTACTATTTGATACCTATCTTCAAACATTTAGTACCTCAACTGACAGCGAAAAAACACGTAAAGAAAGTGGTCAGACATTCTGACATCAGGACGTCTGGACCATTTTTTTTTTCACAGTTCGAGACAACATAACTAATTTATATCTTTGTAAATATTTACTACCTTTTTAGTACCTCAACATATATTTTTTTCAATTTTTTTGGCATTCCAGGCAAATGCTACGCATGAAAGATTGGGCCAATAGAGATATTTGATGTTTAGAAAATACCAAAATTTACTACCTTTTTGCTACTATTTGATACCTATCTTCAAATATTTAGTACCACAACTGACAGCGAAAAAACACGTAAAGAAAGTGGTCAGACATTCTGACATCAGGACGTCTGGACCATTTTTTTTCACAGTTCGAGACAACATAACTAATTTATATCTTTGTAAATATTTACTACCTTTTTAGTACCTCAACATATATTTTTTTCAATTTTTTTTTGGCATCACAGAAAAATGCTACGCAAGAAAGAAACTTTGTTAGTTATGTATATTCTCCCTCATACACACACAACACACAACAACACAGAACAACACATACAAACACACAAACAAACATTACAGAATAAGCAATAACGTTATGTTCGCATAACTCATCAAAATGTAGGGAGCAGCTGATTTTATTTTCGCGATTTCAGGTTTGGTCCCATAGTAAAAGTTGTTCATAATGATGAGTACAATGACCCCTTAAGAGGTCCAGAACGACTTAAATTTAACCTTGTATTATGAATATTAAAGTTTGTAAATTTGTTTGTTTTTGTTTCTCTAAATCTTGTTACATTCTGTAATCTTCTTGTTATTGTTTTAAGTTTTTTATCACCTCCCTCCATATACCGTAAGTACAAATAATGTTATTAAGGGGGAACCTTCACGGTAGCCCGCGAAATTCAAATTTTCGTACGTTTTTTGCAATTTGCAAGATGTCATGAAATCCTGACATTTGATAGCAATACTAACATAGGGATTTGTATTACTGATTGTAATGATTATAATGATGTACCTAAGTACATATTTTTTACAGTCGCGAGTCGCGTAAACGTCGCGAATGATTCGCGACGTTTACGTTTCGTTGTCGTTTACGTTTTTTTGCAATTTGCAGCTCAGTGTCTAGACACTGAGTCTGCAATGTTACGACGATATGTCTAGTAGAGTTACTATAAGTTGTAAGAACATGACTGCTCATTGTTTAATATACGCCAAGAAATATTAATTATTTATCATTCATCAATAACATCATGTACACTACAAGTTTCCAGTATAAGCTGATCTAGCATTCTATAGGATTTCCTTACAATAAGAGGTCAGCATAAACTGGATATTTATAGCTTGATATGTAGCCTACAATTCTAATTATTAAAATTATTTTCTATATTAGAGTGTATGATTTCTAATCCACAATGCAAATGTATCTATATCCTAAAAATATAAGCTTTATGTGGCAAATTAAATGTCTATTATAACAAAAAAAATCATTCATGCGTAGCATTTTTCTGGAATGCCAAAAATATTTGAAAAAAATATATGTTGAGGTACTAAAAAGGTAGTAAATATTTACAAAGATATAAATTAGTTATGTTGTCTCGAACTATGGAAAAAAAAATGGTCCAGACGTCCTGATGTCAGAATGTCTGACCACTTTCTTTACGTGTTTTTTCGCTGTCAGTTGTGGTACTAAATATTTGAAGATAGGTATCAAATAGTAGCAAAAAGGTAGTAAATTTTGGTATTTTCTAAACATCAAATATCTCTATTGGCCCAATCTTTCATGCGTAGCATTTGCCTGGAATGCCAAAAAAAATTGAAAAAAATATATGTTGAGGTACTAAAAAGGTAGTAAATATTTACAAAGATATAAATTAGTTATGTTGTCTCGAACTGTGAAAAAAAAATGGTCCAGACGTCCTGATGTCAGAATGTCTGACCACTTTCTTTACGTGTTTTTTCGCTGTCAGTTGAGGTACTAAATATTTGAAGATAGGTATCAAATAGTAGCAAAAAGGTAGTAAATTTTGGTATTTTCTAAACATCAAATATCTCTATTGGTCCAGGGGTCCTGACGCTAACAATTAGACCACCACCAGACCGTCACCAGATTAGTTTCTATATTTATGTCTGTAATTTATATGGTGTACATAATAAAGAGTATTCTATTATAATTATTAATGTACGTCTAATAAATGTTGTGGCCTGTCGCTGGATTTGAATGTTATATGCGCACATTTGTGGCATTGGTCATTATATGAACCAGTTTAATTTAATACAAAGGATGTTTATTGGTGAAGTACAGTAATGATAGATTACGGATTCAATGTTGAATATTGACACAGGTAAAAAATATGAACGTTTGATACCGACAGAAGAAAATACTAATAAGTAATGTAATGTTTCATGTCATTACACCTACACAAAGCGAACATAAGGAATAAATAATTAATGTACATCCTACAAAAATATTTCCATCTATTTTATACCTAATGACTATACTACGGCTGTCTGTCTGTCGGCTGTACTTTTGACAACTAAATTCCCAGTAAATTTAAACTTCACTAAGGTTGAAATTTTCTAAGTATCACATAGATCTATAGACTTTTTCATTTTATTACGTGCAAGTGACATTCAACCTAAGGGTGACAAAGAAATTATGAAGTCGACTATACAAAAATATGGTTTTCTTCACAGCCAAGTGAAGTGCCAATTTCACCAAGGAAACTGAACGTGATTAGCACATCTAAACTGCATTCAAGAACTTGCAGTGTCAATATTCCACAACATTAATGATGCTGACGGCTCTTGAACGCGATTAAATGTGCTGATCGCGTTTGTGGCGGCATCTACATCGCCACATACAAACTACGCATCACACTGACGTCACGCAAAATCCTGCATTCTGCAAGCAGAGTTTAGCCCACCAGACCCAACGGCGTCGGGTCTGAGGTCCCTCCCTTATCTACAGAGGATGAGTGAACTTTACACCCTGCTCCTCATTTCTATATACTGGACACACGTTCAGTATCATTGGTGAAATCTGCCCTAAGTATAACATGAACAACATTTTTTAAAATTACTTACGGTAAGTGTTTGTCTACCAGGCTGATTGACATCTTTATGGTTATTAATACCAGCTATAATGACGACCCTGTTTGCTTCTGTAGTTATGCCGTTCTTAAATACACAGTGGCCGGCTGAAAACAAATAAAATTATGTTTTATTTGTCCTATTGGAATTACTGATTGATTATACGGCCACATCGTAAACGAGCAGTAGAGGTAAACTTAATGAATGATGCCTTGTCTAGATTGGTCTACATTGTATGTTTACTTCTGTCGAGAGTAATATTTCACTTGATATCAAATAATATTAGAGGTTAATCATTGTTAACCTTGTTAACAATGTCTGGAACTAAAAGAGACTATGACCTCTAAGATGTTTTAGGAAACACCTAATTCATGTATTTAAAAAAATATGTTTACGTGTAAAAGTCACCATCTGCCTAGCCTTTTCCCAACTATGTTAGGGTCGGCTTCCGGTCTAATTGGATACAGCCGAGTACCAGTATTTTACATGGAGTGACTGCCTATATGACCTCCACAACCCAGACAGCACACAATAACGGTAAGTAATCTAGTAAGTAAAACAGGAATTATATGTTGTCCCACTGCAGGGCAAAAGCCTCCCTTGCCTCTTTCCACTTTTCCCGGTCTAATGCGATTGTGCAATGGATCAATCCTTAAAGGAGTCCAGCTCATCCCGCCATCTCTTTCTAGGCCTGCCACATAGTCGTTTCCTGGTATTTGGGGTACACTGAGTGGTGGTTTTATTCACTTATAGACAAACAAAAAGAAGTTTCCTCACCAGTTAAAATCGCCGTCCTAGACACAATGTTACCACCACAATGATACTTCAGTACATTATGCCTATCCTTGACCAGGATAGCAACATGCCAGGGCCAGTCACCAGCTCTAGCTTCAGTCCTGACCGACACTAATTCTGTATGGTTTATGGACCTTCTACCGCAGACATGGGCATAATGGTTGCTTGGGTATCTCTGGGTTACGTTCAGCGTTGTTATTGTTTGTGCGGCCTGAAATGAAAAATGAGTTAATCAAACATAACACAATTCATCACGCCTGTATTCTGTGATGGGTTAAGCAGAGTTGTCCACATTTGGCGTTATGTTTAAGACCCATGGGTCATTTTATTTTATTTTTTACTTTTTTCATTTTTTTTAATTTTGATTATTTTCTTTGTTCTGTTTAGTTTTGTCATGGTCTGGCAGTTTGAGTATTTTATGTGGCCTACCCAAATGTCCTTTCTTTGGTATTGTTCGTCGAATCGTTGAGCTCCTTAAGTTCTGAGTTGAGCTGCACGAATTCTGACAAATGCGTGCACTGACTGGACAGGTCCACTCAATCTGTGTGGTTCTTTCTTCAAAAGACCATCTCGGACTTCGATCTACATGGTCTTCATATAACCTGACCAAGATTATGTCTGGACTTTAAAAGAGACTGTGACCTCTGAGTTTGTTTCGGCCTTTCTTCTCAGAGTAGTCAGATAGGAAACGCCGACCTCATCTAGTTTTTAAAATATGATTGACGTGTAAAAGTGTTTGTGCAAACCTACTTACAGAAATAAAATCATTTATCATTTATCATGTAATAAGGGGCGAGAATCAAACTCACACTTAAACATTTTATTGCAATCATGTGGTAAGTAGATATTACATTCTAGGGGTCCAGCACCTAACACGAACCCTGTAAGGTAATTTAAAAACTATTAATATTTATGATTTTACATTAATTTAGTGCAATGCAAGGTTCTGATGCCGCGGCTTAATGAAAATGTGGAATGTGTGATGGCGTCATAGTAAAATCAGACACTTGATATTATAACGAGGTACCTCTCTGTCCGGCCCTGATCACAGGCAGCGTGAACCCTGTTTCTTTTTCTGGTGGGCTAACATTCATTAAATTACAAAACAACATTTATTAAATTAAATTTTACTTTTTATATATTATTAATAGTAGGTTGTTTGCCAAAGGAGCAAACAACTATTTCGAAGGCGAGTGTTTCTTTGAATCCTGAACGCAGCGAGGGATTCAAAGTACGTCACTCGACCCTAAAATAGTGTTAGTCCCGAGGTAGACACTCTACTTTTCATCACCCTCTATGAAAAAATAAGTGAGTGCAACTTATGAATAAGAATAGTATGTTTATTTATTTACATACAATTTTGAGTAAACAATTACGAACGAAGGCAGAATGCTTTTCGCGCGTTTTTTTTTATTTTTTCACCAACTTTCTGTTTTAATTTGGCTCGCGCGCGTTTTACTTTATCATACAGTCTGTTACTTGTTCATACAATGTTCGTGGTTGATGTTTGGTGATTGGAACTTTTAATGACAATATCCACATTCCAAATTCAAATCACTTTTAGTCCCTATGGATTAAACAGCTATTTTAGTCCCTGTTTACGAAGAGTACACTAGCTCTTTTTGAATAGATGTCATAAAAAAATATAATAATGTGTTCAGTGTTCATACAATAAATAAACGACATAATTGATTAAATGGTTACTGGATTCTGCTGCGTAGCTATCGTAGTAGCAGGCAATGGAGTAAATGTCATCCTGCGGTTTTTTGCCGCCTCAATCACGGCAGGCGCTTCACCTTTTAGCTTCACGAAAGTGAGTAATATCGACCATTAACCATAATAGCACTTTCTATGCTTTGGGTCGCGGTCACGGTCACCAAACTCTCTACGCCTGTCGATTTTTCTTACTCAGGGTATTTGACATGGGATGTTCCTGATTTTTCACGGGAAATGCAGGTACATACACAAAATAAATAGAGTGGACCCTTCAAAGAAATACGTACCTTAATCCTATCATTGCAAAGTGTAACATTGTTCAATGTCAAAGTGTTAACAATCGGCACATCACTTTCATTTGTTTTTAAATTGTCCGTCGACACGTAAAATATGTAGCGTTCTGGTATCGGCTTCACTCCGTGGACAACTAGATTATGTTTGTTCGTTCTTCGTACTGTGATGTTGTTGATATTCGGATTCTGGAAATAAAATTAACTTTAAATGCATAATAATTGTTTTATTAACTTGTGAATTAATGGAGTCTACCAAGGCATTTCTTTCAAAAACTTAGTTAATTTGCAGTATGGTCGTTATGCATTTAATTTAAAAAAAAAGTAAACATAGTTTAGCCGTTTTATTACCCAATGCTTCAATAATGCACTGTTATCATTTCATAATAATTGTGACCGCATCAGTCTAAACAAAATTTCTAAAAATACAATTGAGATAAAACTTGCTACTGACTTTGACCATGGCCTATTTTTTTAGCTGCGATGGTATCTGCGTGAAAAGAAAAAAAATATATACTCACAGCAGCGACAGTAACTGCGTTCTTAAACACAATCACCATTTCAGCTTCAATCATGTTCGTATAAAGTCCAAAATGCACAATACCCCTCCAGGAATTTTCACTAAGTCTATCGAAATGTATCAAGCCTAACCCACAGGGATCATATCGTGTTAATACAGGACCTTTTAAAGCCACAGAATTAGCTTCCAATAAAGTTGTCAACACACAAACAAAAAATAATATTTTACCCCTCATATTTCCTACTTTTGTACAAATAACACGGAAAACGTACTACTCCGATTTATATACCAAAGTAATTAAAAAAACCTAATGAAATTATTCGTACAAAATAATTATCACGAGTTTATATACAGTGTGTTCCAAAATGTCTGTATACGCAAGGAATGGTTTCAGGCTCTCAGCGAGTTGCCTTTTAAATTAAAGCCTCAGTGAGTCATGAAGAGACACTTACACAAATACCTTTGTTCTATCAGTTTGAAAATGCATTTTTTATATTTAATTGGGTCAGTATTTCTACGATTAGTCACAATGTATGTAAGTTATTTAATAATCGATGCCTACAACCATTCATAACATATAATATTATCCGTGCGTCAAAGCTTTTGGTCAGGTAAAAATCACAGACATTTAATAGCAAATACTATTCGATTTAGTAAAAAATCGTTGACATTTACTCTAAAAATAAAAGGTACCATTATCATAATCCATTAGCATTAATGGTACTAAACTTTATATAGAATATCGCGTGTTTACTATGTATACTTAATGGATATAAAATATCCCGAAATATATCCCCGGGGTTGTTAAATTCTTAGGACATTATTAGGGAATATCATAATTTAGAAAACAAAGACATGGTATAAAGTATATTATTATATTGTAAACAAAAGAATAGGCAGCTGTTTTGCCTAACCCACTGACCCGGACAGTAACCCTATAGACAGCTACAAGTGTATCACAAGACACAAAAGATTACTCAATATTACATAAAAGTAGTCATTCTGTATAATATATTATGCGAATTATGTAAAATATTTGAGCCGTTGTGGGCACATTTATTTACTTTGAATACATAACAAGGTTAATTTTAACTTTAAATCTATCACAGTTAACGTTTAAATTGGTAGTGTGACATAATGTACAATATTATTAAAAACATTTTTTTTTCTGGTACCTAACAAACCCTTAACAAGACAATTGTTTTCCGCTCTTAAATAAAAAAAGCCGGCCAAGTACGAGTCGGACTCGCACACCGAGGGTTCCGCACGGATTGTAAAAAGTAACTACAAATGTACGGCTTTCGGATGTTTTCCTTTATTTGTGTTACATGACATTGCTTCTTGCCAAATTTCATGATTCTAGGTCAACGAAAAGTACCTTATAGGTTTGATTCCCTTGCAAATGTCAAAATATGTGGCATAAACGAACATAAACGCCCGTATCTTTTGATGGCATTGACTTGAAGTTTCATTTTTCACTGCTTCAAGGGATTGCAGCCCTGAGTATTTGATATTAGTTTCAAATTGATAACTCCACGCGTTCCTGAGAAAAAGTGTCTTGACAAAAGAACGGACAGACGGACAACGAAGTGATCTTATAAGGGTTCCCTTTTTCCTTTTACCTCAAAAGGAAAAACGAAACCCTTCAAAGATTATTTTGTGGCGTACAATAAATTATATACTATAAATTAATATAAATATAAACATTAAATAAATTGACGCAACCTGTATTCAGAAATAAACTGACTAGTAGGGTCACCTGACCACTGTTTAAGTGACCTCATACTTCTTTGAATATGTTTACGATAATACAAAATACCTAGCTATTTTTAATTACATGTTTGTAACGCATTTCAATATTATTCATTTATTGTTTGATTTCAGAGTTGTTTTCCTTCCGATTAATGACTTATTCTGGCAATTAATTAATTATATCACGAGTGTGTTTTATGCAAACACCTACGGTGGATTTGTTCAGTTAAATGTGTTTGTCTCGCAAATAATGTCATAATATTTAGCTTGGTGAACAGAATGGCTATTTTGTGTGCTAATATTGCGGAGGTTTTTCACAATTTAATAAAAGTATTTGCTGCTATCAAGGTTCTGGTTAAGCTACGCTTGCCGCGGTTGGTCCCGGCTGTCATTCGTGGATCTTTGACAGTCGTTACGGGTCGCCAGAAGCCCGAAAGTCTGACAACCAGTCTTACCAAGTGGTATCGTATTACCCAGTAACTGGTTGTGGAGGTCAGATAGGCAGTCGCTCCATGTAAAATACTGGTATTAAGCTGCATTCGGTTAGAATGGAAGACGACCCCAACATAGTTGGGAAAAGATAACAGACAAAGTCATAATTGGGAAGGCTACGCAGATGTTGATTTGCTGCTATCAAGATCCTATCAGAAGGACGAACTGAAATCCACACCGACAGTTGAAAACTAAACCGTTGTCCTAGAAAACTCAAGCTTTAGGATTATATTTCCTAAATGGAAATCGTATAACACAACAGCAAAAATAATGATGGTTCAATGTAATGAAATAAAGCAAGGTACCCACATCCGCAACTAATGGAGGGTTCGTCATCCTCAAAGCATACCAACCGCCCCAGTTTGGGGGCGAAATTAACACAATACTTTTAAGGGTAGCAAATATGCATGAAATTCGCTTTCATAAAGCTTTTGACAAACCTATGTGTGCAGTCGTCACATACTTTTGAAGTATGGCAATCAAAGTTTTGACAGCCCTGTTAAACTTAGTTAAGTAATTTCGGTAAATACAATCCAGCATGATATTGTTGTAGTACCAATTGAATGAAAAATAATGTTTTTGTGAAAATTGTGTTGCTTCTTAACCTCTTGATGTTGGTTCTAAAGGCCTATCGTCACTTAGGTAACAATACCTCGCAAGTTAAATTTGATATATTTTCAGGAGAGATAAAAACTGTTTACGGATCAAATCGTAAGTCTGCATCAAGACGAGATAGTATGGCGGGCTGAGGACTTATGCGGTTGTGACACAACAAACGATTAGCGCGGTGCTCGCTGCGATTGGATAATTTTGTTTTTTTTTTTTTGACGTCGTTCGATACGCGCCGGCATAATCTATCTAATTAAGTATAAAACATCACATGGCCAATTTTCGACTTGCACGGTATTGTAACCTAAGTCAAACTATGTAGTATGACACTATGTACTTGACGTTTTAAAACTAAAGCAAAAAACCATTTTGCAAATGCGTTGACGAGTTTCAAGCGACTAGATTGTATTCATGAAAAAGATTTAATCATCCATATTTCATCATTTTCCCTGAACTAACACTCTCCTGACTATAACTATGTCGTTAGGCACTAATTTACCTGCATACATTACACATCCACGACGCTAGTAGATTCTAATTATACCGAGCAATTTAGCGTTCACTTGCACATAATAGACATGATTATCATACAGACTATGTCAAACTAATGCATAGGATTTTTTTTCTGTCCCAAATCGGAGTCACCGGCTTTTGTTTTCTTTTGAAAGTTATTATTTAAATGATTGCTGTATGAGATTTATTTTAAAACTAAAAGTAATTACTAACGGCCAGTAACAAATCAATTTCAAATTATGGCTCTTTATTTGCCGATGAACAAAAAGAAAACATTTCAAGATGTTCATATTAGAGAAATTCTGAGCACGTTTATTTATTCTTTTAAAATGAGGCCTTCGGGAGCCTGGTCGAGATTTTTTTAGCCCCACCACTTGACTATTTTCTTTATGAAACTGACAAACAACTGTAGCCTCCAAAAAAAGGCGTTCAAAATCAAGTCGCAATCTCATCTGAGCGAAATTGCAGTTAAGCTAGAGATATTTTTGACAGAATATCGAGTCAGTCAATCTGTCAGAAATACCTCTGACTTATTCTAAAACGGTTGAAACATTTTCCTCTTATCAAACACCACCCAAGTTAATTTATTGACGTAAACATGACCTACAATCTGAAACCCTTATTACTCTCAAGCACATTTCTATTCTGGCTAGTACGTCATCACCTTTAAGCCGAGTAGCTCCGAAGCGAACCGAAGAGCTCTTCTGACGCCTTAGTTAAGATCTAGAGCCACTACACGATTGTTGTGTGATTATTATATCAAGACCTTATTAGGATCCTTTGTATAACACATTTCAGTATCTACGTAAAAGCTCTAGCAAACTGGAATCGACCAATTAAAAATATGTTTCAAATAAATACAAGGGCCGATTTGGCTCTTTGAAGTTCACATGTTTTTTTACAAGCATCCATTTTCCTAATAAAATTAGAGTTTACTTTTACCTATTTCGTCAATTTTGCAAAATGTATGCCAAGTGATGATTTTTAAACGACCATTAATAGTTTTTCCGAAAACACAACTAAAATCTGTTAAAAGTATAAAACATACACAATTACTTTATCCGTAGCAAAGAAATAAGACAAAAGGTGGGTATGTGAAAAACTTGCGGGCAGAGGCAAGTAATATATTTGGAAGGATTGAAATGTGATATGGGCTCTCGACCCAATCAAACCCAAATCATTTATGACAGGGACCTAAAATCTTATAAAAATATTATTTACTGTATATTTCCGTTTTTATTTATTCGTGAGAGGCAAAAATAATATTATTATCTACCTATTTTGGATCTGTCACAATCCGATCTTTGATTTATTTTTTATAATAGAAAAAAATTTTAGATCAAATTCCTATGTAAAGATTCTTAATTACGGTTTGAAGCTCGTTTCTTAATTTTTTTTTGAAAAGGTAAATTATTATTTATATGAAAAGATAAATAATTGAAAATAAAAATAGTTTAGGAAATATTTTTTTAAATAAGAAGTCTTATTAAAAAAAAATATGTTTTATGAATTTCACCAGTTTAAAACCTAATAAAAAATAATAAATAACCAAGGGCTATTTTGCAATTAAATAAATATGAAAATATAATGAAAATTAATTCAAGTTTTTCCCGAAAACAGCATGAGTAGACATATTTTATCTCCTTTATTCAATTAAATACATATAAATTATTTTTAAATAGGTATTACAATATAAAAAAAAACATTTTTATTTATTTATTATTTGAATTGCTGTTGTTTATTAACCTTTGACACAAATCGCCTCTTTGCTTATGTCTAAAGAAACGGCCTTCACAGTTTCGTGTTAAAAATTAAGTTTCATATTTAGGTACAGATCAGTAATTTTTTTCTTATATAAATTTATATAGGAAGGTGTTTTTAAATAAAATATTACTTTATTTCTTCTTAAGTACGAAACGACCAATATACAACCTTCCCATGTTGATAAAAAACTCACTTTACTTGTAATAGCTATTAATTACAAATGAATGGCTATTAATACAGTACTGTTGTGGTTATATAAATAAGCGAAAAGCAATAACTGATTAAAATAATGAAACTTTAATATTTTTATCTATATAGATTGGCCGATGGGGCTAAAAAGTGTCGGAGAGCAGGTGACCGCATACTGGAAAGCGCAGCGTTGGAAGGCCTCCCACAAGGTGGACCTATGAAAACCGCAGGATTCCGCTGGATGCGAGAAGCAGAGGCTCGGTCGGTTGGGGTAAGACTTTTTGTAGCAGTGGACATCTTTCGGCTGAAATAATGATTTTTGATTCAAAAACAGTTGAATACTAATCTCTCATCCATCATCCATGGATTTTTTATAATATGAACATTCGTGTCGCCCTTAAAGAAAATAAAAGCAGTTAGGTTGGTATTTAGAATCTATAAAACTGCTTTGCAGTAGGCAAGTACTTATTCAAATAAAAGGACTTTCCAGATTACGTGGCAACTTATTCTTGGATCTAAATAACCCAACAACAGTGTCATATACAATAAGTACTGAACAAACAAACAAACAAAGTTGGAAGCATAAACTGTTTTGAAAAGAATATTTGGCATCTCTAAAAAGATAGTACTTTTCACAATATAAGCCTGTTGCGCTCCGCATAATTTCCTTAACGCTATTCAGACTCAAAGTAACTACACGGCCTGTGAAATCGTGCAGCAAAAACAATTGTTTGCATAGTATTTGTTCTGCGAGTTTCTTTCCACGCAAATATGACAAACAAAAGAATGTGAAAGGTGTCCACAATATGCTGACTACTAAAAAAAAAACTGAGACTGGTGGTTAAGGTTAGTGCATAAACTAAGAGGAGTGATAGCTTTTAGGCTTTTATTTTTTACTAATGCTGCCTGCTGGTGGCGATACGAAAATAGAGACGACGTGGTGATTATTTTAGAACATGCACCACCGATTTCATGTTGTATTACGTTGTTGATATTCGCACAAAAAGGAAATATTTGACTAACCTCCTCCAGTCAGTTGTCTTTTATGGCTACTGAAGAAACTAGTTTTGTGTCTTATCAATATTGATGTAAACATACATAAGTATATCTTCCTGTCCCCGTATCGTTTTAAAATACATGTTACGAACCAAACACAAGGAAAATACTCCAGAAAAGATTTACAACCGCAGGCTCAAGAAGAATGAATTATCGTGTCTCCATCTGCCTCCTGCAAAGTAATTGCAACCGTTTCTTTGCATCACAGGGCTAAATAAATTTGGATGAACAAAAAATAAGTCATAACACTTAGCTTCTTAACAGTCGTCTGGAGCCGAAAGCTATTTATTTATTCATTGAATCGTGAACGAACGCGTTCAAGTGGAAACGTATGTCGACAACTGCATTGTGAAGCACTCAATTAGTGATTGAATCAATTTGACTAATTGCTACGAATTATTGCGCAGTTTTTATTTATAGGAATTTTGTCTGGCTGGTCCAGACAGACTTCAGTTGAAAAAGTCTGTGTTGTTCAAAACATTAATTTAGTTCTCTATCTATCTAATACTTAAAACATAAAATTAACATTAGTTATTTTAAAATATTTACACATTCAAATATTTATTTTATATTCTTTGCGTCTGCGCGCCCCTTGCGTGGCTCCGCATCGCTGCCAATGCGGTGAAGGTGTCGACTGCCTCGGACACCATGGCTTATCCTGCAGTAGCAGCGCAGGCCGGATAGCACGGCATGCCAGCATCAATGACATCATCCGTCGTGCTCTTGTCACCGCCGGGGTGCCAGCCGTTTTAGAACCCAATGGCTTGGCACGCGACGATGGTAAGAGACCAGACGGAATGACCATAATGCCTTGGAAGGTAGGTAGGCCTTTGGTGTGGGATGCAACGTGTGTCGACACCCTTGCGCCATCCCATCTTCCAAGCACGGTGAGCTGTGCCGGGGCGGCTGCTGCAGGTGCGGAAAACCTCAAACGGCGCAAATACTCCAATCTCTTTGGAACTTATATATTTGAGCCGTTTGGGGTTGAAACACTAGGGCCATGGGGCCCGAGTGCCCACTTAGTATTTCGAGACATCGCCAAGCGGTTGGTCGACTCTTCACGTGACCAGAGGGCTGGCCTATTTTTTGGACAAAGAATCAGTATTGCCATACAACGTGGCAATGCTGCCAGCCTTTTGGGCACGTTTCCTGTTGACGGCGATGCGGACGAATTTTTTGATGCCCTTTGTTTGTAAATGTTAAAAATTAACATTGAAACATCTTACCAAAGGATTTAATTAACTGTAATTTGTTGTACAATCTCCATGTTTTGGAAATCCAATTACTATCTTAAAGCTATCAGCGATATTTGATAGCAGATTTGATTAGATCCTCAAAAGCTAAGTTTGATCTTCTTGGAATCCAAAACATCCTGAAATAGGTGTAGGTCCATAAAAATAATTATATACTTCAATGCTGTATTTGTACCAATAATAATATTCACAATCTAGACAAGATGACTAAAGCCATTAATTTCTCAGAAGTCATACCGTCACAAAACATATTATACTGAAACATTTATCAAATGAAAAAGCCTTTACAAATCTAGATCCATCGTTTTAATTACTCTTCGTATCTGCTTTTACATTCTCACGAATATTTATTGCTGTGGATGCAAAACTCTTGAGTTTAGTGCTTTACTCGCCGAAGACAAACGATCCCACTCCTTCGTATTTTCTTACATGACAAAGACGAAACTTTTCCAAGTCGACGTTTCAGAAATATTTCTGTTGTGTAAACTTTAATCTTAAGACGTCGCGACGTCTCGCAGGATGCTCTTTTAATTTCAACTGTGATTACTTTATGTGATTGCGATTCATTTTAAGTACTGCTTAAAGGTCGAAATTACAGAAATTATGAGTTTTGTAACTAAGTGGAAGAAAACACATACTCATTATTAATTTGAAAACTCAGTTATCTAATTTGATATTAATAGAAAAATATAGTTTAAGTACAATTATTACAAAGAAAAAAATGAGAAACTGGGTTTTCAACTGAAAAACTTTTGCAAAATACTCTAGATCCGTTCAATAATAAGGCAAAAAGGAAAATTAATTTACCAGCTATGAGTGATAATTTCATTAACAATTAGCATTTAATTCTACATTAACAGTACAATAGAATTTGCACAAAATATCTTTACCTTCCTTAATAACGCTTCAAAGCCAATATTTATAAATTAGAAAACAAACACAAGCCAATTACAAGGCAGTTGTTCTAATGAAATAATAATCCGGTACCTAATCTAAAGACGAGTACCCTTTCTTGAAGATATAAGTCTCAATAAGTACAACGGAAAGATACGGAGAAGCTCCTTTTATTGCGTACTAGAAGCGCCATTAACGTTACTATGATTGTTCAGGCTATAGGGTTTTAGAAAATGGTGTAATGGGAGCGCAGTAAAATGTAATCTAGATACCATTAGACTTTGGAGTTAGTACTACAATAAACTGATGATTATTGTCACCTGAAAACTTTAAATTCAAATTAAGCTACAAAATTGGCCACACAGGGGCCAAATATTTGAGTGACATCGCAAATTCTAGCCAAGTTTTACCTAGCCTTTAACCTAAAGTAATCTGAAACACAAACTGGCTTAAGGTTTTTAAAAATCTAAATTTTAATTAGAAATGGCGATGCTTGGTAGAGGCCTATGTTCAGCTGTGGACGTCTTTCGGCTGAAATGATGATGAAGACTAATGGCAACATATCTCGTAAAACTACTAAATACTACTAAATAGATACGCGTACTAAATTATGAGTCATATCCAGACATTCACAACATTCGTGTACATTAACTCGAGGCGTCGAGAAAGTCCTTAACAAATGCCTTATGTGTACTGCCACGGCCCAGAGTGAGGAATAGGCGATATAATGTTTAATAGATCTTAATTGGCTGTTGACACACGCTATGGTTATCATGGCGGTTTTTAATTAATTCGTGTGGGATCCGTGTTCAGTTACTGGTGTAGATGGAGTGAATTGTAATCTATTTGTTGACTTGGTCTACTTGTAGCTGTAATTATAGGATCGAGTGTTGTGATTATTATCACAGTTTGACGACGTATTTTGGGGTTCGTGGCTACATAATAACAGCCGCACGTGTCGATCGAATGTTAAGCTACGCTTGCCGCGGTCAGTTCGTGGATTGGTGATTATTCAGTACGTATAGACCCGTGTCTCGGAGAGCACATTACGTCATTCATAGATCTTTGATAGTCGTTACTGGTAGTCGAAGCCTAAAAGTCCGACTACTAAATTAAAAACGTTCAAAATCTAGTCGTCATCTCATCTCGGCGACAATCAATATCAATAACTTGTCAAAAATGTAGGGAAATTAGAGGTAATTCTGACAGATTGTGACTGAAACCAGGCTGAACTTTTTTTTTTGGAAATTACGACAATAAAGTTGCACCTCTGATAGGCAGTCGGTTCATATAAAGTACTGATATTCAGCTGCAATCGGTCAGACTGGAATCCGACCCCAACATAGTAAAAGGCTAGACAGATTGATAACGACGTATAACGACGACGACGACGACGACGTACGACGAACTAAGGCCAAAGCCTTAGTTTACATACTCGTACAAATCAATTACTCTCTCACTCTGTCTCTTTCTCTCTATCTAGCTTTATCAGTACTATAGGCCAATGAATGTAAAACCAGCGAAAAAGAAAATATCAAGTGAGTACTTTGCCCAGAAACAAGAACGTAAAATATTTATGATATTACAAACTGTGATCCAAATGACGATATCAATAGAGCAACTAGTCGACATAATAATATGGATACAAGTATATTTTAATTGATATCAGTGGCTTTGCGGTTATTTTATATTGCATGAATGATAAATTAGAATTTGTGCCATTGTTATTCTATTTATAATAACATCCTACTGTGGATAGTAAAGTGGCACACCTTACAAAATGGGACATTTGGGAATCGTCGAAAAGTTTCTGCTAGAATTTCGTTTCTGTGCTTTTACAGTAAAAATTTAAAGTCGATTGATAGGAAGTCCAGATTTATTCAATGGTAGTAAACTATTGACGGCTAGTTTGAGATGGCGCATGAAAAGAGTTCCTGGAAGGACATGGGCAGGCTTTTGCACAGCATTGGGACAGTATAGGCCGAGTAAAATAAACTATTATAATTGATGGCGTCAACGTTAGTGGTTTTTTTTTAATTTATGAATAGGCCTGCACTTGACCTCGATCACGCCTGATGGAAAGCGATGGACGAGGTCTATGATAGTACGACCGCGCCCAGAAGATGCCTGTTCACTCTTCCTTTGAAGCCAGACAGGTATGCATTTGTTACTTTCTTTTATCTTCATGAGCCTCGTTGATATTTGTTGTACAATTATTAATTCCTTAGTCTTTCAACACACATGAAACTGGGACGATGTCAGTCGTAGTTTATCTCAGATTGAAACAATTATATAATCAAAAACTCAACATGTTGACTTAGTTCATTTTACTATGAAAGTGGCCATGTAAAATATTTGTTTTTGGTTTATTTGCATATAAACTTTGGTAAATACTGACCACAAATCCCTAAATGAAACTGTGGACTGTAATTATTTGAGATATTGAATAAAAACTAAATGTTGTGGTCGCTGTATGTTGCGATGTCATTCATGCTGTCTCTATGTTACCCTGTGGTCTAAACTATCAATGATAGTGGTCATTTGTGTGTATGAATTTTGGTAACCGAACATATTATATTAATTAAACTTTTCGTTTAGATGTAATCCCACCAACAACATTTCATGTAAAGTAGATTGCCAAGACACACAACGCTTTCAGTGTTAAAAAGTGATCATTTCTAATGTGGAACCAAGCCTCTAACTCTACAAAGCCTAACTTTACAATCCTGAGAATTTGAGTTCTCTGCCATTATCAGGCCGAACTTGTGAGGGTTTGAAAATACGACGAAACACTTCGAGAAAAGATGGGTAGTGGCTTTTATTTTGGCACTGCAGTGCCTCCAGATTTATATAAGTTTGTCTAGAAACATAATAAATGTCTGTCTCTCCTCAAATAAGATTCCAGTTATATGCAACGATTATAATACGAGTAGATATTTCAGTTAGAATTTAATCATTTGTATGATTTGCTCTTATAAGATTAGAAATTAATATTTTGCAAGTAGAAAAAAAAGTTATGAAATGTAAATCAGTAGCATAACCTTTTCTCATCCAATAGTGGAACTCGCTTGGCATCGACATCTTAGCCTAGTGGGCATTACTTCTTCATAATTTACTCACCTAACGACAGTGCAACCAAGTAGCTCCTGGTTGGTTAGCGACAAGGAATTGTTTTCGTAACCCCAAAAATAATGGACAAAATTAAATTAATATTCTCTTTAATTTTCACATTGATTGAAACGGACAATCTTAATTGCTACCCGGTACTGTAAAATATGAATACCCACAAAGATATAGAGAGTTAATTTACAGACAAAGGATAGCTTCACCTAGCCATTTGTTATTTATTGTCAATTTGTGTCCCGGCCTGCGACCGTTCGTTAGTGGCCGTCCGGTAATAAACTTATTAAAAATGCTGGCGCTCACACCGTTGTGTAACATCAAAATTGCAGGATGTAATGCAGTTTAGGCAAGGAGAATGAGTATACTACCTATTGGTATCATTCCGATAGTAAATTGGTTAATGAGGCCGTAGCGCGAACGCGTGTGTTAGAAAATAAAGTATAATCTATCTATAAAAGTCTATATGTATACATATATTACCCAAATATAAAGCTTTGAATATCAGACTGGTTACTAGTTATTTAATATGTGTAAAAGTAACTATGAATATGGTATACCTATAGGGAAAGGATTTTATGAAATAAAGCACAAAAAGACAAGCTAAACATATATTTCAATTTAGGCTTGTCAGTGATTAATCAGAAAACTAGATCATGGAGAAGAAGGACAAGAAACTCCATGGAAACAGTATTAAAGTATTTTATCAATAAACATATGTATATTGCCATAAATTATCATTATTTTAAAAACAATTAATTATACCTCTATTTCGAGACATCGCCAAGCGGTTGGTCGACTCTTCACGTGACCAGACGGCTGGCCTATTTTTTGGCCAAAGAATCAGTATTGCCATACAACGTGGCAATGCTGCCAGCCTTTTGGGCACGTTTCCTGTTGACAGCGATGCGGACGAATTTTTTGATGCCCTTTGTTTGTAAATGTTAAATATTTGTAAATATTTGAATGTGTAAATATTTTAAAATAACTTTAGAGCATAATTGTTATTGGAAGTAATTATACCTCTTGGACAATGGTCCAAGAGAACTCAGAATAATAGCAACATAATAACAATAGCTAGGAATATTTCATTATACACTTTACAACATTGGCATTATTGGCCTTATTATTACATTTACAGAAACGATAGTTATATAGAATAATAATATCAATTAACTTACATGACATCTGGTCGATCTATTCCACATAATAACGTCACTAGTACCAATCAACTGACTGTAGGCCGAAGCTCCGTTCTGGTCGATGTCTCGAACAAGAATGATCCTCGCCACTGGGAGCTCCCCTTTTTATAGTCGTGAACAGAACAACTTTGACGTTTCTATCTACCCTCATCCAAAATATCAACGACATGAAAGGTGGATATCCGTTTGGAATATTATTTATGTTTTGCTACATTATTCCTTAATATGTAGGTTATGCAAAACATTACTATTTTATCAACTTTTAACAGTAAAATGATAACAATATCAATACCTATAATTACGATAATCTATTACGTGCTATAAACGCAACATGAATTTTAACGATTTTAAAATAGAATATATTCGTTTCATAGTAATATTCACTTAGTTTTTTAAGATTTTATTCATATGCATAATGCTGTTTGTGCTTATTGCAAAAACTTAAACCAAAATGTTGAATTGTCTATTAAAAAATCGTTCAAACCTTTTCGTCACGCGTGCTAAGGTCTCAGAAGGATTTGTTTTTCTATGACTCTAACATAGTTCTAGTGTTATTAGATGTATCACTTTCGCATAATACTGCCATAAGGTAAAAACTATCGATGTAACTCTAATCTTTCTATCTGATTTTTAATTTCCTATACCTTGAAATACCATCGTGAAAAAATCAGAGTTTAGAGAGGTAGGCAAACAAGACTAGAGGCAATCCTAACACAGCAAAACCACAATATCATCCTATACTTGAAACAACAATCTGGATAGTTGGATTTTTAGCGATATGCGACAAACTAGATCACTTTTGGAACAGTTTTAACTTTACTCGTCCAGCTTATTGGGCCGTCACACCAAGAACTAATAACTAGTCTGTGATCAGTTCTCGGTGTGAAAACCTCCTTAAAAAAGTTTTAGGGAACAGACTGGCAGCAATTTGTGAAATTGACGGCTGTGTACTTTGGTAGCTAAAAAAGTTTTGAACAAAAGGATGACTCAGTTTTACTGTCTGCTATCATTATGTGAAGAAGGCTTTAGGTATGTTAGATACGTGCCCGAAGTATCTAGAGACAAAAAAATGTGCCAACTGAGAATTTCACTCGATTTAGATATTTTTTTAGCAAGATAGTTGTCACAAAAAATTGTCATGTAAGATGACAATATTTTTGTGACATCTACCAACCCGCACTGGGCCCGCGTGTTAGATTATAGCGCACTTCTTCTCGAAGAGATGAGGTCTGTGTCCCAGCAGGGGGAATGTTGAAGGCTGATAATGTGAGCAATTTCAGGTCAATGACAATCTGATCTGAACAGATCTGAAAAGCTATGTATGTTGCAAAGATCAGTAGATAGCAATTTTTCGGTGTGTTTTTAGCTGCACCTTACACTGCTAGTTTGAATAAAGAATACTCGTGCACTATTAGCAAAATTACCTGCTACTATTTATTTCGCGCAAATATTTTATTATTTTACTGTTTACACATCTGTGTAAATGTACCCACTTTGTGTGCACCTACGTCGCTGTGTGTTTATGAATTATTTGTTTTTTCCCAACTTGCCTGGAAAATTATAACGTCTACGTCCAATAAATGGGGCTGACTGTCACAGCAATTTATTCGCAACTACAGTTATAACAATAAAAAGTTTTCCGTGTTTTATTTTCATATTATTTTTGCGGTAGCTCTTGTGGGTGTTTTGTTTATAAAATAGTGAATATGATTTAATTCCTATTTGCTTAACACTGCCTGGAAACACACAGGATTTACCGCCACAAACATAAAAGTAAATACTTACTGAAATGAAAGAAAACTATCTTTCTTTTGAAAACAGATTAACGTAGAGGTTTTCTAGTTTTACGCACCCACACATAACATAACATTACGCCTGTTTTCTCAGCAGGGTTAGGCAGAGGTATGTGTACCTATGGTATACCCACAGTTCGCCAGTCATGCATAAAGTCCTATGTAATAGGGGACGAGCATAATTATTGGCATCAACGAGGCACAAATCCAGACTGGCCTGGTTCCGGTTGAAGTTTTATTTTAGTTTATGGGATGCATGAAGAAGCCACCTCGTGTAGCGCAGTTTGTTCCGCCAGTTACTCAACTGAACCGAGCGTTCGACGCATCCTGGACAGTCACATCCAACACCTTATTTGACTAGCCAATTCTTCCCTTGCGGTGGCAGGGCTACTTTGCGAAAACCCTCCCACCCGAGTCCGGCGTCAAGCAGCCTGCTGCGTTTCGTTGATGCATGGGAGTTCCAGTGTCTTAGGCATCTTCTGGGCACGCTCGTTCCATTATAGAACTCATCCATCGCTTTCAATCAGGCGTGATCGAGGTCAAGAGAAAAAAAAAAGAGTAACGATAATAACAAGGCCAAAAACTAGATATTAGTTGGAATAACTATTTAGTAAGAGAAACATCCTTACAACGTAGCCCACATACTGCACCCAGACACGCTCAACAGAACACTCTATAGAATAATGTATTTGACAATATTTTCATTCTTGTCGGTACAACTCCATACCGTCTCGACAAACATCCTCGTTGTTTAAACGAAGAGTTCCTATTTACAATTGTTTCCTAGAGCGTTTTCAAGAGATTAAACTTAAGTTGGGTAATATTTTTCAGACGCTTGAACTGAAAACTTTTCCTTTGTGGAAGAGGGGTATGTTCGTATATGTACTTACTTTTATTATGTAGATATTGTTAAGTCGCCTTGCTTATAGGCATGAACATTTTCATAGGGGTCATAAAATATTTATGATCAAGCCAGTTTTACATGTTTTGATAAATATCTAGGAAGAATGTGTTATGTATAAGACTCATAATATTGGTTACCTTGTAGACACACAAATCATAATATTGATTTATGGTATCATACATGGACAGCTTGTTGCTATAAAAAGTCTTTATTACAACACAGCGCTCTGCATCGTCATAAGCTATTTAAATTATTAAACTTTATGCAACAAAAAATATACTAAGACAGACTATTAGCTATATTATTATTTCTTTTACCTCTTCTATTTATCGGAACAGCAAAACTATCTAACCGGCTTTCCGCAAAGCACATCTAAAGCCACCCAAAAATACATATAAACAATATATTTTTTTCTATAAATCCGGGCAGCGGTCAAATCAGGCACATTAATCAGGAGTTGCCCGGCGTATCGGAGCATCCTGGGCAATACCAAGTAGCTCAGTGATTTATTGGCTTGGCAGAAAGCGTCTGCCACCTGTCTGCCCAATACTTGGCAACGAAACTTTCTGCTATGGTTTTGGGATGCATAGGTAGTGTATTGTATGGAAGTTTAGGATTTATTTTGGTACCTTTGTTGGATGGTTGCTTTCTATATAAAGATTTTTTTATTTGGGTTGCTTATGCAAAATAATATTTTAATATGATATTGTGATACTAATCATAAGGAAAATTTTAATAATCCTTGTTTGTAAGTAAGAAAGAAAATAAGTACGTTTATTTGCGGTAAACATGACTGTGATTTTAACTTTTTTATTTTAATCTAATTTATTTTGTAACTAGTTTTTAACTTAAACCTTTTGTTTTGTGATAATAAAGATTTATTTGCTTTAAAGAAACTCATTGATTTTCTAGCTTGTCTCATCAGTATGTGAGCACACACTGAATAGTGAGATAAAACAAACTGGGGGAGAAAAAGCATCAAGAAATTCGGGGATTTTACGTGTGAGGTAATGAACGGATTTTCTTTGAGAAAACTACCAGCAGTAAAACTTTGATATTAGTTTTTGTTATTTCACACTTGAACGATTGCTGAAAGAAGGGGAGCACTTGTATGTTTGAAGGGGAAACTTTAAAATCACTATTTTAAAGTCACTCTGCCTGATTGATACAAGTTGAAAACTGAGGGCTAAGTTGTAGAGTAAATATACTCTGGTTTAAAAAAAGACAATAAACAAAGAAACCTGAGCTGTTAATTTTTCACAGAACTGGAAAGTTTTTTCCTCTAAAGGAATTATAGTAAAGTCAGGAAAAACATTTTTAAGCAAATTAAATTGTTTGTATTTTGAAATCCCAACCGTAACCGTACTTTAACAGTTGTATAAACTGGTTATAACACGGCAAATGACGTAGGGCGTCAATTTGCTTTAAAATTGATTTCCCTGACTGTTTGTACGCGGCAAAACTTCCTAATTATTGTGCATTAATGGCACAATAGTTATTAGTTGGAAGTTTTAGACACAGACTGTCACAAATGATGACTGACAGAGATGACACTCTATAGTTCTTTCACAGTAATCTGTCATTTTCCTTCTGATCAACCTTATAGCAACGAGATCATACATCACTGTGATGTAAAATCACAAGTAAAATAATATCAAAAAGACTGAAGGAAAGGACAAAGATGACCTTTATCAAAAACATCGTGTGGATTATCAACAGCCGATAATTGTACCATTATGTGGGTACCTAATACCCGGGTTCCCGGAGCACATTAATTTCATTATTTACTAACAACAAGATCACGTTAACTCCAGACAGTCGTGCTATTAATTAAATCTGTTTGCCGTTTGATTGACTCTATTTGCTTCAGACTTAATTAACATTCTCGTACTTTACATCACAGGCCAGTGTTTAGTTCCGAGCCGTTTGTCTTGGCAGAGATGCTTCGTGATATTATACCTTATTCACAATACCATCTTGTTATTTTCTAGGAAATGTAGTCAATTGAGCAGATTTGAGGTATATGGTGACCTTGTGAAGGTCGCAGAATCCGCTGAATGCGAGAAGCACAGAACCGGACGAAGTGGCGTTGCTTGGGGAGGCCTATGTCCAGCAATGGACGTCTTTCGGCTAAAATGATGATGATGATGATGAGGGGTATGGTTAAAGCCAACAAGCGAACCATATAGTGATCGTTTATTAGATGATGCTCATGGGTAACCCCATAGATCGTTTAATAAGCGTGGTTAAACTGTACTTGCCGGAGTCAAAGTTAAAGTAAATAGACGGTTTAGCCTGTCTTAAAAATGGGTTTAAGATTCGGAAAAGAGAGATGAGGATAAAGCTTTACTACTTACTCAATATGCCTGGCCTTTTCCCAAGTGTGTTGGGGTCTGCTTACAGTCTGACCCCCACAAACTACTAGGTGGTTAACATACGATATCCCTTTGTCAGACTTTTGGGCTTCTGACTACCAGCATAATCAGCCTATAATGTTCCCATTGCTGGGACACAGGCCTTTTCTCTGTGAGAGGGAGTAGACCATAATCCACCACGCAGGCCCAGTGCCAGTTGGCGGATGTTGCATGTCTTACATTTTTTAATCCTAGGACATGCCGGTTTCCTCACGATGTTTTCCTTCACCGTTTTGAGAGCAGTGGTGATGAAATTAAATACTCAAAGTAATGTGCCTACCTGGGTTTGAACCCACGACCTACAACTCGTAATTCGGGGCCGATACCACTGGGCCACCACCACTAACGACTTTGACTACCAGTTACGAATGTCAAAGATCTACAAATAATAGCCGGGATCAACGGATTAACGTGCTTTCCGAGGCACGGAAGGTTTTCGATATGTAATGGACCATCCTCTTTCACATCACGGTCACCCATCCCCACAAACTTGACAACTATTAAACGAGAAAAGATGAAATCCAACCCGTTTGTTAACAAGTTGTAATTTGTAGTTATTATAGTCCACGGTTCGATATGCAAAGTTTTAGAAGACGTATTAGAACTTTCCGATAGACTTGAGACGAGAAAATATTAAAGACCAATAAGCAAGATCATTAAATATATGAAGATTACTCCGATCTCGAAGGCTTAAGTTTCCCGAGTGAGTCATGCGTTTACTAGCGTCGTTACAGACACTTTTCTTACAAACGAAATAAAGCTACTTCCAGCAATTCAAGCGCTTTAACTTTGTTTTAACCTAGTTTGCTGAAGGAAAGTAATAAAATAAATGAAGAGAGCGAGTTACTGCGACTAAAGCGCATCGCGTAATGTGTTTAGAAGCAATCGTAGGGAATCAATTTGAAAAAACCTATACCTGTATCCGGGCAAGTACCAATGTGACTTTTGAAGTGAAACTTCTTTACGCACGCTTGACGTGGGGAGTAAGCTGGCGAACGCGTGACGTAAGCGTTACGAAAAGTGTGATCGGGCGAGGCGAACGGGAGTTGAGTGGGGGATATAAGCAAGAGACAGCACTGCGCGCGCAAATTTTTTTTCTCTCTTCCTCTCATAGCCAAATACGCAATACTGTAGTTTCACTTCAGTCGTGTGGTCATAAGCACACTCGTTTTTTTTTTATTCATATGTACAGTCAACAAAAGAGATAAGTATGCAGGATCGTCGGATATAGTTGAAGTTTAGTAAAAAACCGATGAATGTTCTCGAACAAAATTGAATTTTATGAATAGAAAACAATTATAATTGTTTGAAATCGCTAACCCGTCTTGAGTAAGCGTGGTGATCAATGCTCGTGCCTTCTCTGTACGATCGCAGGCCTTTGCCCTGCAGTGGGACAATAATAGACTGATATTTTATGTTGTATAGTATAATGTTTCCCACACATTCTTGCTTGATGATAATTATAATACTTCAAGTGAATGTTGGGTCAACTTGAATGCTATTTGTAAATCTATAAAATCATCTTTGTACGAATGTAAAAATTAAAAGTAGTAGTATTTTATTCAAAAAACGTTCACTGTCGAACATTGTCCTAGATATACCTTTTTGGTTGAAAAAAAACTTTTTAAAACGGTTTTTTGGCACCGTTACCTACCTCACAAAAGACCGATCCGAAACCTCTTCTGTACAACGCTTGTACCTACATCGACTCTAAACAATCTTGAAAGAATATTGCTAAATCACTATGCTTAGCAAATTAAGTAAAATATTTTTAGTAAAACATACTAAGTAGGACTGCTTTTCAAGCTCTACTTATGCCTAAACTAGATTCTACAATTTTCCGAAAGTTACTGAAACCCCAGCCAATATTGATCGAAGTTTAAAAGTAATCCAAGTTAACACGGTCCAAAAATATTTACCCACCATTAATATTTTAGATTGTTAAAGTTCTTACAAACTAAACGTAAGCCTTACTCAAAGCTGGTAGGAGTTCAGAGTTTTCTTTGCTATACCTACTAACCTATAATTCTACCTAGAACGTAAAATTTTAATGGAGTCTTAGCATGCTCTTATGTTAATATTAGGTCATCACCATCATCTGCTAGGCCTTTTTCCCAACTATGTTGGGGTCGGCTTCCAGTCTAACCAGATGCAGCTGAATACCAGTATTTTACATTGAACGACTGTCTATCTGACCTCCACAACCCAGTTACTGGGTAATACGATACCCCTTGGTAAGACTGGTTGTCAGACTTTCGGACTTCTGAATACCCGTAACGACTGTCAAAGATCCACGAATGACAGCCGGGACCAATGGCTTAACGTGCTTTCCGAGGCACGGAGGGGTCTCGGTATGTAAAGATGGTCACCCATCCACAGACCAACCGCGACAAGCGTAGCTTAACCTGATCGATCAAACTGTGCGACTGTTATTATTTAGCCACGGGCCCCTCATGTTAATACTAGTTATGCCAAAGAAAAGATGGATGGAGTATGTGAGGAATGACGTGGGAGTGAATGAGAGACAACAAAACACACCCTCAACACTTTTTCGCAAGTGTTGCGCTGACCCCAAGTAACATGGGCCAAGGGCAGGAAGATGATAATGAGGTTAACAATATAAGAGGTATCCTTATTCATATTAGGGATGTACGGTAGGTGCGCACGTCAGTGGAACAATACAAATATAACCTGCCTTCTTTTTCTATTAAAACTCCATACTACATTAGGCCAGCTAAAGGTCAAAGGGTTGCAACTGACATGCAGCTTACTGTACGATAACATGCGATAATACGCAGTATAGGCTTTGCTAGTAGTAACTTAGGTTCTATTCAGGTTATATGCCAACCCACTAGTACCAGTGTTTCATTGTTGGTTTTTGTGAAAATCACAAAAGTCTTTGTTTTTGACAAACTATCATGCATTCAGTCACTGCAAAACATGATCGAAGGTTTTAACAGTTTTAAAATAGTAGCTTGATGTGCTGGCGCAGATCAAGCTACCCGAAACTGTCAAGTTTTCCCAATCATCTTTGAACCTTATGCTTTAGCGACAAAGTTGAAAATCTATTATAGAAATTTGGTTGTAGTAGGTTGATGTGCTGGCGTCTCTACTTCATTAAACATGCTCGAACGATGGATTGAAGATCTCACTTTATCCTGAAACAATGGGAACTACTAAGAACTTTATATTTTAGTACTAGTTTTTGCCTGCGGCCTCTCCTGCGTGTAGGTAGGAAGTTATCCCACGGGAACGTACTGCCATGATAAAATTATCTTATGTGTCAATACATAACAGGTTATAAACTATCTATGAGCCAAATGCCATCCAAATCCGGTTAACCGTTTTTGCTTGAGTAACATTTGTCATTCATGCGTAAATATTAGTATTATTTAAGAATATTTCTGGATAAAACAGC
This sequence comes from Hydraecia micacea, assembly GCA_914767645.1. Classification (NCBI taxonomy): domain Eukaryota; kingdom Metazoa; phylum Arthropoda; class Insecta; order Lepidoptera; family Noctuidae; genus Hydraecia; species Hydraecia micacea. The sequence continues at coordinate 10,566,353 of OU611783.1, read as the reverse complement.
GGAGGCTGGTACCGTACTGGAAACCAAACAGTAGGTATTCTATGTCTTTATGATATAAGGCGTGGTTACAAAATGTGTTGATCAAAGACCTTTTCACTATCGCCAATTACTATGCACCCCACACTTATATAAGTAAACTACTCATTCATACCATAAAAGAAGTACATACAACTGTGTCTGGAACGCTATAATTAATGACTCCTAGCCTGTTACTAATTGAGTCGATTCAGTGAGAAGACGCGACGGCGACGATTTAAAAATACATTTTCTTAGCAAGTTTGTTCCGAGTCGCCGGTCTCTGACATCGGTCTACTAGTTACTACATTGTTATTTCTTTACGATTGTTTTTAACTTTGGAGACATTGAGTTGAGTTTTTTTTTTGTATTTATTTAGGCAGCCTAAAAGACTCATTACAACATAATGTAAAATCACGCCTGCAATCCCCGATGAGTTAGGCAATTGTGCCTTGAGGAGCCTATTACCATCAACCGGGCACAAATCCACACTTAATCCGGCTACTGAGTAATTCTCGATGAAAAACCCAATAAAACTTTGCCCAACCTGGGAATCGAACCCAGAAACCCTAGAAACGAGGCAGTTACTGGAACCCCTACTGGACTGAACATTGTTCAGGCAGATAATGAAAAGTCACTAATGCTTCCAGCGGTTGTGAGATACCTATAAGTATTTTCATTAAATTGAATCCATCTTTGACAAATCGTTCTACGTAAATTAAGATAATACCTACTTTCCATTTCTTGTTACATTTAGGTACTCTGTTGCCTCTTACCATAAATATCAGTAGTGTTTTAAGGATGCTAAGAGGTTTGGAAGCTCCTAATTACATAGCACGTTGATCTCTTTCCTTTTCAATCTCAATGTGTACGCAATGCAGGTATCGAGGCTGCTTTTCTTAACGTTAGTTAACATTGATAAATTCGCGCCTCAATATCGGATAGAAAACAAAAGCGCATCGTTATCTCGATTGCCTGCAATGTATTCAAAGCTGTTTTCTTAACTAATAGGTAATGAGGTAAAAGTCAAACAGTGGCATTCAGTTGTGCAGTATTAAGCTAGGTTCGACTATTAGACCTTGCAAAACGGTTGGTAAATTAAAACTGTAAGTAGGTTTGTACAAACAATTTTACGTGTCAATCATATTTTTTAAACTAGATGAGGTCTGCGTTTCCTATCTGACTAATCTGAGAAGAAAGGCCGAAACAAATTCAGAGGTCACAGTTTCTTTTAAAGTCCAGACATAATCTTGGTCAGATCATGTGAAGACCATGTAGATTAGTATCTGGTATGGTCTTTTGAGGAAAGAACCACACAGATTGAGTGGACCTGTCCAGTCAGTGCACGCGTTTGTGTTTGTGTGGTTATTTGATTTTTAGATGACAAAATAAACATTTTTATTTCAACCAAGCTTCCTGGATGCATGCATAATGATGATCAACAAAGTACTAAAATTAATTAATGAATTTATTTATTTCTGTAATTGCCCGTGACGTCACAGCGAGCCCTATCAGAATACCAGCGCTGCGAAATTTATTTTTTAAATGTCGCAGCATCATGCTGATATAGGAGCCTGTTGGCCTCGTGTAGCCTTTCTGTTTCATTTTTCGTTTTGTTACTTTTTTATATAATTTGGTTTTGAAGTGAAAACTTCTTTAGACGCGTTGAGCATTTTTTGAGATTGGAAAGAACCATTGAATTCTCGCCACTGTTACCGTAACCGACACCGCTTCGGATGTGTTCGGCTGTCCTCGGGATATACTCGGTTTTAATGTATATCCGATATGTCAGTGAGTGATGCAAAGTATTCTGTTTGTGTTTTGTTTTCACTTCTGTCGGCACTCCGGAGTGCTACCTTTTTTTTCGACTTTGTTTAGTTTGTGATCTTCCTGTACGAGTCGCAATAGATACTCTTTCTTTCACTAAACATATTCCCAACCAGATTAGCGGTTATTACATTATTCATCCCAGAAAACTATTACGGCTTTCTACAAGAAAATCCTTCACGTGTGCGTCTATTCATAAGCCGAGCTCCACAATGATCGTATAACAATAAGGTGTCCTCAGTTTTCATAACACCACAATGGAGACTGAAAGCATATAAAGTCGCCTTGTTCCCACTAATTAATCTGCTTATTCAGACCCCGTTGAGGGAAAAATTAACTTCTCTTGAAAGGGACAATTGTGTTGTGTAGTGTATTTTTTTTATAATTAAATGGCGTGTCAAAAGGAATGTGGGGTCTGTTAGTGAAAATACTTTCGTGGTGCTCGTAATAATTAACAATTCCTTTATTTTTAGTGCACATTTCTTTGCTTTCGAATTATTACTAGTAGGACTGTAGCTTTTTACAACATCTACTTTATGATTGATTCATTATCATCATTTAAATTGGGAATGTTGAAACGAAACAACAATTTCATAGGCCTATATAGTTGAGATACTGTATCATTATATTTATGACAGCACAGAAAATTTTATATCATCATTCGTACCTACTCAAAATTTCTCTGATGGATTTTGATGCCCTTCTGCATAATTCCGTCCTAATCGTGGCGGCTCTTGGACCACATTTGCTTACTGTCTTTTTAGACCCAGGTATTCACATTCTACTTTGTAGAATAGGTATCATATTTCTAGTCAATACCATAACTCAAAAAAAACAATTTATAAAAAGCGATAACACCAGTTAAGCTTGAAAAATATTTTAAAAACTCTTTAGAAAATATTTTCATTCTTGCACAAGGTAAAACGCAATTTGCATGCACAGATAGCGTCCGTTGCAGTTATGAAATATATCCCTACATCTACAAGTTTGTTGGCTAACACGAACGAATTCCGTCCATCGCTGGATTTGTAAATACTATGACTGAACTATTCCGTACTACAGGAGCAATGAATGTAATCCTCTAGACGATGACCCGATACGGCCAGAGTGAGTGTATCAAGTTGCTACTTATAATTCATTTCGTAGCGACATGGATGAAATGAAACTGGGTCCCTTGTGGCTATATTTTGTGAGATTTTTCCTTTTGACTATAGAGATTTATAAATATATGAGATTGATTGATTTTAGTTCGATCTGAGTAAAGGCTCAATGCTAAGTACAAGCTTAAGTAGAAAAAAGCATCAATATGTAGTAGTAAGAAAATGTATTTTGTAACATGTTTTGTGGACAGCTGTCACAGTTTCCCCACTTTTTTGTTTGTGAATGGCATCTCGCAGGTCACCCTTCGAAGTTGTCGGCTGCTTGACCGGGCTATCCTATGGATGCGTTAATAAATTAAGGCCTCCAGACAGGGTTTTCTTTTTTGTCCTACAAAGAAACTTATAGGATTTTTTTGGAAGGATCTGTCTTCTAATAAAAAATCTTACAAGGTTAGATGATGAGACACCACACCATACACCACAGCGTAGTTTTACTCGGAAGGCATGCATGCCTCTCGCCCTTTCCGAATTAGACGGTATTTAAAAGACAAAGAACAAGAAAAAAAACAACACAAAATATTAAGTTGACAAGCAGTTATGTCTGCAAGCAAGGACGTGTCGTGTGTGTGTTCTTACACTTCTTTGCCTGTGTTACTAAGATAATGCCTCGCACACAAGTTAGTGCAAACTAAAGCAACCAAGTTACGCGCGCACGGCCTGAACACTTCGAGGAAAGTTTAATTTTTGAACGTACGAGAATATTGTTTTAATAAGAATGGGATGTTTGTAACGGGAGCGTTTTAGTTAAAATTAGAAGGAATGTTTTTGAACTGCAGTTTTGGATTGCATGTGTTGTAATTGTTAAAGTTCTTTCTGCAACTGCTGAGCCTGACTGCCATGAGTGTGGAACATAAAGAAACAATTATATCTAATTTTGAGGTGCAACTGTTTGGTATATGTTTGTTCGATCCCTATGAAGAAATTAGGTTACTCAAAAGGGTTAATGAACTATCTCTTAGCCAAAGAAAGCTTTGACGAATATAGTACTCTTGAAATCAGAAATCAACTTTGTCACTTACAACAAGTACTTAACCATTAGTCAATGGTTCATTAACTCCTTGAGTACACGTAAGAGATTTGTTAAGTTTCTTTGAGACTACTTAGATCACCAAACCAACCAAAACCTGTCAAACCTGAACTAAATTCAGTTTTCTACTATAATTATAATCTTTGCGAAGTAAATAATAAAGTTTTGAAAAAATAAGCTCTACGTCTGATTGGCAATTACACAAGGCAAGTCAACAGAGTACTGTCGCTCTATTCTGTAAAAATCTCACCGTGATAACTTAGGTGAAGTGAGCTTAAAGTGAGTTGTCAATTGTGTCAATCCCTAGCATCAGCGGTGCTATTCTGTAAAAAAATCACCGTGATAACTTAGGTGAAGTGAGCTACAAGTGAGCTGTCATTCCACCTGATGCTAGGGATTGACACTATTGACAGCTCACTTTAAGCTCACTTCACCTAAGTTTTCACTGTGCGATTTTTACAGAATAGCATTACAGGTGCAATGACAGCTCACGTTAAGCTCACTTCACCTAAGTTTTCATGGTGAGATATTTACAGAATAGATCGGCTGTAAACAACTCTATTAGCCACTGAAGTGTTAACATCGAGTAATAAACAGTCTGTATTTATTGAGAAATATTGAGACGAAACTACGAGGCAATGAAATAATTCCTTTATACGGTGTACGTACAGTGAACCAAAAAGATAAGTATGCAGGATCGTCAGAGCAGTGGTTGCCAAGTGGTAACGGCCGCGACTTACGAGTCAGACAGGCGCTTTACTTTGTGTAAACTATTTCATCACCACTGCTCTCAAAAACGGTGAAGGAAAACATCGTAAGGAAACCGGCATGTCCTAGAACCAAATATTCGAAGACATGTGACATCTGCCAACCCGCACTGGGCCCGCGTGGTGGATTACGGCCCACTCCCTCTCACCGAGAGGAAGCCTATGTCCCAGCAGTGGGAACATTACAGGCTGATTATGATGATGCAGGATCGTCGGATATAGTTGAAGTTTAGTAAGAAACCGATGGATGTTCTCGAATAAAATTTAATTTTATTAATAGAAAACAAACAGCTCATTTATCAAATTAAATTTCAGTCGACAACATCCATCGGTTTCTTACTAAACTTCAAGTATATCCGGCGATCCTGCATACTTATCTCTTTTGTTGACTGGACATGGTTTTGAAATATGTAACTATGTTTGATGTAATAAGTTAGTTAGTAGGCTCGCGTATTTGCACTTTGATCGCGACCTACATTTGGGAGTGCAATAAGATACGGCGGAGCCTAGATGTTGCATTTTTGTACATAATTTAGTTAGTATTCGAATAGACGTGGTTTGAGTCGGACAACTTGCATTTTTATTTAGATTCATACCCGTTGAGCATTGACATTTCTTGACATTTTTCTGCATACTTACATTTGGCGTTTGCATTGACAGACTTTTAATGTTTGGTTAACCCACCGAACATCCTACATTTGAAACTATTTATGTACGAGTAAGTAAGTTTGGTACTTCAAACAGAGTACCTAATCTGCATTTGCGACTTATTTGCCAAAAATGTAAACAAATATAAGTTTATGGAATAGACTAGAATCAATGTTATTAACGATGTAAACTTAATAAAATTGATGTTATAGTTGTTGGTTTTGGTAACTTCGTTGGTCTGACTGCCCCGTTGGTCTAGTGGTCGCAAGTGCTCTGCTGAGCATGTGGTTGTGGGTTCGATTCCGAGGTCGTGCAGTCTTATTGGGTTTTTCCATAAGGAATTTCTCAGTAGTAGCCCGGAGTATGGATTTGTGCCCGGTTGATTGCAATAGGTTCGCCCCCTTTTACATGGGACTTGTACATAACTGGCGAAGCGTGGGGGCACTATAGATACACCTCTGCCTTCTGGGATTTCAGTGTGACGTTATTTAATAATACTAAATTGTTGTTAAAGTTAAATTAAATCGAAAATAAAATTGTATTTATTTATTTATTTTTAGTATTTATGTACACACAGAAAAAGGATACAGATACGACACATTAGTATTGAAGAAGGAAAAAAATTGTAATTGTGAAAAAGAGAATTTAAATTGAAAGAAATGAAAGAATTTGGAAGGCCTTCCAAATTCTTTGATACAATTTAATGTTGTGAAAGACAAGGATTTTATGGAGTTTTAAAATTGCAAAGTTTATAAAATGGCCTACCTAACATGCCCTAGGAATCGTAAAACGTTAATGTTCTTGGTTGTTCTTTCTATAAAGAAAAATCTTTGTAATTTGGTACGTACAATAATAATATTGCCAACAAGATAAGTATTATTGTCAACAATAAACTTCCACTGTTGGTAGGTAAGTTTCTTGTAGATTTACTACATGAGTCAGCATCCCTTTCTCTTAGTAAGTTTTTACGATCTACTTGGGATATTAACTGGCCCATACATTTTATTGTTAATCTTACATCCGTATGATACTAATATATACTAATATTATAAATGCGAAAGTAACTCTGTATGTTATTTTTCACGCCTAAACTACTGAACGGATTTCGATAAAATTTGGCAAGGAGATAGATGGCATCCTGGGGAAGGACATAGACTACTTTTGTCCCGGTAGCACGTCTCCGTGGGATAATTTCCGACATCCACGCGTACGAAGCCGCGGTCGGAAGCTAGTAGAATATCTTTGAAGTGCCTCTAGCTGCCTGGCGAAGAATTAATCATCCTAATTATAACTTGGCGTCGTAAAAGTGAACGAAATGAGGCTTTGCAGTCGATTGTTTTACTTGTTCAGAAAAATGCTGTGGCTGTAAATTAACAAAATTATCTCATCTCTTTATTTCAGTAAGTATACAGGGTCAAATTTTAATCACCGTTATCCTTGTTGTGCGCGTTAGCTTTAGGGTCCAGATAAATGATATGCAAATTTGGTTTATACTGAATATGAGAAATGTTTAATAAGGATTCACGGTTACCTCTGAGTTTGTTTCAGCCTTCTCAGAGTAGTCAGATAGAAAACGCCGACCTTATCTAGTTTTTAAAAATATGTTTGACGTGTAAAAGTGTTTGTGCAAACCTACTTACAGAAATAAAATCATTTATCATTTATCAGGAAATCCTTAATTTCCGTTAAGGCGATCAATAAGTAATATTTATACATTTGAACGCACAATTTATGTTCCATGGCTTCTAGTCGGTATCGAGCTAAATAAAATGTTTACTACCTTCCAAAGGTATTTTAGGAGACGCTGACGTTTCCGTCGAAAATAATCATACACCTGAAAAATCTTATCAGACTCCGTAATCAAGAAAATCGAAACGAATACTAAAATATGCAGAGTCGAACGCATGAAATAAATTGTCGATAATAATACCATACGCAATATGCAATCGAATGCAGTCGCACGAAAAATATTGGAATCCATCCAATAAGTTGATGTAATGAAAGCGACTTTACTGCCATGGTTCAGGGGGAGGGTATCTAAGACGTTTGCAATTTCCGAACAAAATCTTTGTACGTTTTACGAGCAAGACAATAGATGTTTACTGGCGAACGGTGTTGGCAGACGGCCGAAGCGGCGATGCGAACAACTCATTTTACGCTCCGTGTCGTCTTCTCGATCAGCATCCCTATTCTCGATCAATCGACGTGAAACACTGAGGTGTGCAGCTCTGCACTATAAGTAAAATGTATTGTAACAGTTACAATTCCAATGGAGTTTCGTTAAAACAGAATACGGATAGAAATGTTTCGTACAAAACATTGATTCTTTAGGACGGACTTTAAATGTGATTCTGTTGTGATAAATGACGATCGTTAGTTGCATTTCTTTGTTCCTTTGTTGTTGGCGTGTTGTTTCTTGTTTTTTTTTGGAATGTGACATTAATTTGTGATGAAATGACAGATATTTCTTAGTTTTCGCTGAAATAGCTACAGATTCTTCTTTCTTAAGAGCATTCTTGCATCATTTTATTTTCAGAAATGACAAGTACATACGAGTATACTATTAGAGTTGTTCATAATATCTTTTGATATGAATAACAGTTGATACTATTATATCGGGTCAGGTTTACATAAAATTGGAAAAAAATCGTCCATTTTATGTAGCCCTACATTAAAAAATAATAACAACTAAAACACAAGCAAAAAAAAAACCTTGAACCAACAAAAGATTTCTTAAGAAACTGCTGTAAAGAACGCCAAAAGACATTGAAGGCGTTGCAGACGACGGGAAAATCAGATACGATTCATTAGTGTAACGAGCTTTTAATATTTAAGGGCCGGCTTTGATTGGAATGGCTTGAAAGTGTCAGACGTTGCTTGAGGGCCGTGGCTTTGAATCCACGACACGTACCTACTTGCCTTTTCAACGTATGAAAAGTACCACTTGAGTTTTTGACACTTTCTTAAACGTTGATGTGGGATTTTGGTGCAGTTATTGAGGTTCCATATGGTTAAATGACATGGGCATGAAACACATTTAAAGAAAATTATAAATATCAATACCTAACCCCTAACCCTAACCTAACTCCGTAACTTTTTTCGTTTGGAAGGCTATTCTGTAATACAGTACGAAAAAGTAGCCCTTGGAAATTGTGACAGATTTATGAGCTAAATATTTATGAATAATCAGTGATAGTTAGAACTTTCTTATAATACACACATCAAAAGTGTCTAGGGATCAACATATATTTTTGCAATAACTTTTCTCCTGATTGATATTAATTAAAATTTTCTTTAAGGATTCATCAAATAAAGTGTTTTCGTTTGTCACAGTAACGATAAACCAAGTCACCTTTGCATTAATAAAGAAATTTGCCATTTTCCTAATAAAGGGATTTTTGACATTTGAACCACTAACACAAAAGTTCGAAAAAAAGACTGTAATAACAGTTTTCTTTAAAATTTTATTGGGTAACTTAAACAATTAATAATCCGTGTTTCTACCGCGAACACTAACAACACAAGAACATCGGTTTGGCATACTCAAAATGAGTTCATCCAAATCACGCTGTGGAATGGCAGCCCATGTTCGTTGCAACAACAAAAAAAGGTCTTCTTGCGACTGGATACCCTCCATATTCGGCAGAGCTCTTCTCTGTAGCATATCCCATGCATGCTCAATCGGGTTCAAGTCTGGCGACTGAGCAGGCCAGGGCAGGACATTGATGTTAGCTGCGGCGAGAGTCTGTCTTACAACTCTTGCGGTGTGCGGTCGTGCATTATCATGCATTAACTGAAATAAGGGACCGATTTGCACTTGTAGAGGAACGATGACGTCTGATACAATCGTCTCAGCATAAATTTGAGCGTTGAGGTTGCCTCTGATCCAAATCAACTCAGTTCTTCCGCCGATCCAAATACCCGCCCATACCATGATGGTTCCACCACTATAAGGATGGACTTCCTGGCAGGATTTTAATCGCTGTTGGCGTCCAGGGGTTCTCCAGTGTCGTATACGTCTTGTATCCGGTCTCATACCAAAACGAGACTCATCAGAAAAGCACACGAAACGCCATTGTTCTTCTGCCCAATTTCTGTGTTCAAGAGCCCATTGATATCGAATCCTACGATTGTGCATTGCTATAGGTGGTACCCGTAGCGGTCTTCGGGAATGAAGGTTCACTTCATGCAAGCGGTTTCTGACTGTTTGGTCGCTAATTAAGTTCCCTGAAGAGTGATGAAGCCTCACGGCTAACATCATGGCGGTTATTGTTGGAGCTCTTCGAGTTAAGATTTGAATGTATCGGTCTTGTCTCCGTGTGGTGCAGCGATACCGTCCTCCATGGCGCTCAGCCACGGTACCAGTGCTTCGGTAACGTGTCCAAAGTCGACTGATAACACTCTAACTTGTATTCAGAGCTAAAGCCACAGTACGTTGCCGGGAACCAGCTTCTATCATTCCCACGGCTCTGAGCATTTCTTCCCTGCTTAAATGACGTCGCCGCTCCATAATAACGTTGGTTTTAATCAGTAGTAGGGAAACAGTAGCACTAATAATGTCTTCAATGCGTTGTATGTTTTTATAGGGAAAATATTGACAGCTGATTTTCATCTTTTACTCGAATTTGATTCACAGTTCCTGATTCAAATTATGAAATGCACCAAAAAGGATCCATATAAATTTATAAAATCATAAATTTATTACAAAGCCACATCTCAATCTCAAGAAATCCGCATAAAAATGCTTGATCCCTAGACACTTTTGATGTGTGTATTTGTTACAGACCGTGTCCTCGTGTACAAGATCGTCGTGCTCTTTTATACGTGTATTTCATATACACGCACGATCAATCAGCATAATAAGCCTATAAATGATCCCACTGCTGGGCACTGGGATATAAACCACCAGGTGGCCCATGTGCGGGTTGGTAGATGTCACATGTCTTCGAATTTTTGGTTCTAGGACATCCCGGTTTTCTTACGATGATTTCCTTCACTGTTTGTGAGAGTGTAGCGGTGATGAAATTATTTACACAAAGCGGCTGCCTGGGTTTGAACACACGACCGCAAGTCGGGGCCGTTGCCGCTGGGCCACCACCATTAAATCAAGTTGCGTTAATACGTTATTAACAAACAAACGTTCGCGTCGATTACGTACTCGTGTGGCGATCGCTTTTGGTAAGGACGCAGGGGAAGACTATAACTACACTTAATAAACATAATTATTTACATACTTAGCTAAAATAGTTTTGACTAAAGTCGAAGACAAATGTGACATCTACCAACCCGCACTGGACTGCTCACTCACTATCAAAAAAAGAGCAGGCCTGTGTCCCAGCAGTCGGAACATTATAGGCTGATTACGTGTGTTGTATTTACTTAGCTTAATGTAATCATACCTAACCTACTATAAAGGTTTGAGTTTAAAGTTTTAAAACAAATTTGATCTACCTGTAACAAAGGATGCTGTTCTCTTGTACCATTCATTCAAAAAACAGCTTATTATTATGTAAAATTGCACCCCTGAGTTGTTGAAAGGGTTGATACTCTAGGGAGGTGTCGAATCATTCAAACGAACTCGCTGACACTCTCCCCTGGGTTTCCTGCACCCCGGTGATGTGTGGTACAAATTATACACTTTAGCGAGGATTAACCGTATAGTTCGGTAGCGCCCCCGAAAGGACCCGAACACATGAACCTCCGCCGGCTCGGTAATGACCCCTTTCGGACCCGAGAATTACGACATACGACACCCTACATTGATTATGTAAATATTTATTATGCTACCCATCAAATCGTACGAATGTGCGTTAATTAAGAAAATTGGATAAAAAATCCATCTGTTAACGCCATTAAATATTTCATATTTCGAGCGCAAGCTTATTAATTTACCTTTATTAAATTCAAGTCTGTAAATGTGATAATCGCCATTTTGTTGACAGTGGCGGTCGAGGCTAAAAAACATAAAATTTGGGGATTTCGAACATCCAAACTCCACCACAGGGGCAGTGAATAATACATCATTTAATTATTTGACGAATTCATCCATTGTTCAAGTTAAATAAGTAGTGGTAATGAAGTTTTTTGATATCTAATGCCGAAGTTTCGCGCCAATCGTGCGTGTTTACATTTTTAATTTTCACAAATTTCACACACACATGTAGATAAGATTTAAAATGAAACAAATATTATTGAAAATATTATGAACGACACGAACATGCCAAAATCTTAACGTAATATTGAAACACAGGTCCAATAACACGTATTATTCATTACCACTACTCAATTTGTGTTCAAAATCGCCGTCCATTATTGTTTTTTTTTATCGTAATGATGTGCGAAAGCGATTATGCCAAACGATTTTTTTTTTAATTTCGATTGACTCGGGTAATTAATATGTCGAATGTCGGAAATCGATACTCGGAAATTGAAATAAAATTATTTTAAGCATTAAATACAAAAAGCATTGTTTATAATAATGACTTATGCTTTTCTAATGTAATTTTAATATTTTTTTTGACATTAAGTATATTGAAACTGAGTCAATACCTGAGAACCTTTGACCATAGTCATTTATTGAATTTCGCGCCGAATTGTTTCTATATTTGAATATTTATCTTCGGAATGCGCTCGCCGCTTAAAATTATTTTTATTTATTGTACAATTATTTATTTTTGATACTTTCTAATAGTTTGCTACAGAATTCCCAGTATACATTTTTTAGGTAGGCTTAGCAAAAGTTTGGGAATGATGATTATTAATTGTGTAAATTGGGTATTCCGCAATCACTTTACATTTCAATATGTTTTGTTAGTTGTATGAGCTTGGTAGATTTTGTTTCTATTAGTTTACTTGAGTAATTAAGTACTTAATTGTTTTTTTTTTGTGGTAGCTTCCAACGTTTAAAAAACTGACCATGTTTATATCGGACCACGCACAGTCGGCACAGTGAAAGGTTCCGTAGTTGGGTTGAATATTTACGCATGCACAATGCACATAATTAATTTGATCAACTGCAAAAATAAGTTTGTATTTCATAAACTCATCATTCATAAGTTCATAACGTACCCATAAATTAAAGTGCCGGCCAGAAAAGAAAAGTACTGTTTTCTTATGGGGAATAACATCTTCAGCATTTCTTACTATTACAGCGAAAGTCTGAAATTAACCCCTTGGCTGTTATACGAGATCGAAAATGCCAAAAATCTTATTTTTATAACAACTGTTTTAAGCATAACATTTAAAAAATACCAACTTTAAATTGAATATAACATCCCGAACATGTTTTGACTACCTATGACCAAATGTAAGTATGTACGCAGTATATTGAGAGATTTGCTTAACTTTTTTTTAGTTATTATGAAAATATATTTGTGACCCTCACGACAAGCCTTTTCATTTGATATATCACACAGTACCTACAGTAAGCAAAGCTTTTTAAAATTTTCTATGTGACCCCAAAAAGTGAACCCATATTCATACTTATTTATGTCACACGTCCGTGTTTGAGTCACAGAAATTTATTTGTGTACCTACCTACCAAATTTCAACTTAATCGGTTCAGTAGATTCGAAACAAATCGGTCATGACAGACCTACAGACAAACACACGAGTGATCTTATAAGGGTTCCGTTGTTTCATTCGGACATAGGGAACCATAAAACGTTACACCCTTATGCACACTGTATGTGTATGTACTTATATAATGAAATTATTTATTATATTTAGAAAAATAATTAATTCATGAAAAATATACCAAAGAGTTTTTATTCAGTTTCTACATTTTTTTTAATACCGATTATCGATTAGGCTTTATGACATTTTTTAATCGGAATAAGAAAATTGGATGGATGGTCGGCACTAAGAACTGTCACGTCGCAACACAATTTTTAATAATTTTTATCAAGATTTGATCATGTTTTTTTGTAGTTTATGTATGAAAAATGGTAAAAGTAATAATGCAGAGTGAATGACAATATCTTTATTTTTCCCTTTTGCATATTTTCATCAAGAGATTAGGTGGTTTATGTACATATTTTCAGCGATTTTAAGGTGCCTACCTTTTGTATAGGTGTAGTAATATCTATTTTATACAACTTTCGCAGTAGAATGACGCGGTTTGACCGACCTCAGCATATAGTTAAAGATGTTTGCCACAAAGTTATTGTACAAAATAGGCGCGGTAACACATTTTTGTTAATAAATTCGAATGCTGAAAGTTGATGTAAATTCCGGAAAATCATGACGTAATTCGCAACATCCCGTCGAGTCAGCTGATGTGTCACTTGTCAAAATCTTGTCGAGCAGAGAGGTTAAATTATGCGCGTGATTATTGAAAACAATAAAAGGTAGAATTTTCAGAATGTTATGATAAAAACAGTGGCACGGCGCCTGTTACAGACTATAATTTATATAAAACTAGCTGCTTAGTACCGCCTCAGAATGAAATAATGTGACAAAGTTCAATAGACACGTGGCGCCATCTATTATCGTAATAACGTTATTGTAGTTTTCCTCGGGAACAGCACTTTTTTTCGGGATGAAAGGTACACTATGTCCGTTTCTGTACATCTGACAACATATATGCAAAATTTCAGGACGATCGGTTCAGTGGTTTGGGCGTGAAACGGTAACAAACAAACTTACTTTCGCATTTATAATATTAGTCAGGATAAAACATGCGGTACCTACGACTTTATTGAGGCCCGTACCATAATGTAACATCTGTTTCCTCACGAGTATTTAGCAGTCATTATACGTCTGTCATCTATTATCTACCTTCTATATAAATAAAAGGAAGTCGGGTTAGTTACACCATTTATAACTCAAGAACGGCTGGACCGGTTTTTATGATCTTTGATTTGTTGGATTTATCTTTGCCCCGAATAACAGAATAACTATTAAAGCATGAGAAAAATTCGCGAATAAAAAAGAGAATGAAAATAATTCATTTCAACATTTATTGATTCTGAGACGCTACGAAGTTCAGTCAGCTAGTATTTAAATTAAACAACCTATCAACAAATTCTATCACCTAGTTTTAATGTGTAATAATGAGGGAAATAATAATCATAGGTTAAATAAGTGCCTACGATTATTATTTTCCGTCAGTCTCCGAATAATTGAAATTATTAGTATTTTTATCTTTTATAATTACATAAATGCGCCAACCTACTATTGATTTGTAAAGTTGTAACCTTTAATTTGAGGCTCCTAGGTTTTAATTAAATTTTACTAGCGTGGTGAATGTTTGATTTGAGTTCATGCCCTAGGTAACGAATTTTATACCAAGCGATAAAATCTTTAATTTTAGGTTTTTAATTACTAACTAAGCTACTTACTATAATTTGATCTAGGTGTCAAATTATTTGAGTCACGTTACTCAAAATCTACCACGTCGTCTATTGAAGCTTTAGGAATAAGGAACACTTGTCTTGTATAATCCATATCATAATCAGCCTATAATGTTCCCACTGCTGGGACACTGGCCTCCTCTCGGTGAGAGGGAGTAGGCCGTAATCCACCACGCGGGCCCAGTGTGGGTTGGTAGATGTCACATGTTTTCGCATGTTTTTGAATCTAGGACATACCGGTTTCTTCACGATGTTTTCCTTCACCGTTTTGAGAAAAGTGGTGATGAAATATATTACACAAAGTAAACCGCCTGTATGGGTTCAAAAAATTTGTTCAGACAATCTACCAACCCGCACTGGGCCCGCGCGGTGGATTACGGCCCACTGCCTCTCACCGAGAGGAGGCCTGTGTCCCAGCAGTGGGAACATTAGGTATAGGCTGATTATGTTACACGGTAATTATATTACATACAAATATTCTACGTAAATAATTAAAAAGACAGCTAACCTTTACCGCATTACGCTGTGCGCTTTTCAATTATAACTTAGAATTTAATCCAGCGCCGTTTCTCGTGAATATTACAAAACTGCAATTTCCGTATCAACGAGGCGTAAATAAATAATACATCAGTCCATATATAGCGAATAGTATTAGTGTGTACTTGCAAATTGCTATGCGTTTAGATAAATAATAAATTGAACCGGTAATGAAACAGTAGAAAATAATTTATTTGTCTGACACTGGCATTGTGTTTCAAGCATCGTTAACTAAATCATGTTATATGTTACGAAAAAATTACCTGAATAACCTTTTTATTCGAGATATTATCACACACATTATCAAAGCTGATAAAATCGCGAAGAAACCGTTTTCTTCGCACGTAAACGTTTAAAGGAAAAGCTCCGTCTGAATTATCAATAAAACAGATCCGAAATACATAATTCAAGTTCCATCCCAGTTTAGCAGTCGAAGACTCGCTTTTCCATTCAAAACCTTGCACGGCTACAGTATCAGTAAAAGCATAATTTCCTGTACTGAAATATTTATACCGAGACCGTACGTAGCACCAGCTACGGTGCTACGGTGCTACGCTCGTAGCGTATTCTACGACATTGGTTCTACGACTATGCGACCTAAGAGAACTATTTTGTAGTAAGTATTGAAAATCCACTAGCTAACATTTAATTTAATAGCATATTTAGTTTTTATGAAAATCTAGAAACATCTTTGAGATAAAAATGGTACGGTGAAACTTTAGTTAGTTTAGTACCTTTAAAGGACCTTTAGTATCTATTGACGTAGGTACCTGTTTGTTTGATATGTTATTGGATTATTTACCAAAACTCGTGTGTAGTTTTTGGGCAATAAAGTGTGTTATATGAACACTAAAAAGTTCATCATAATGACTATAACATACTGCCAGTATCTCGCAAACAAACAAAAACATCAGCACTTCATATTTTTTATAAAGGCTTTGCTAACTGTTATTATGGGTCTGAGGGGCAATTCTTGCAATTTTAAGAACGTTCACAGTCTGATCTCAGTCTCAATCTGTCAAAAATACCTCTAATCGCCCTACATTTTTGACAAGTTTTTGACATTGATTGTCGCTGAGATGAGATTGCGACTAGATTTTGAACGTTTTTAAATACGGGAATTGGCCTGCTGATCTAATTCAATAAGATTATAATAGGAAGCCCGATTCAGAGTTTCCAAACGCCCTCAGAAAACGGTAATTGAAGGTTACTTAGTATATATTTAGATTCCATAATAAGGCTTCTTAGGAAATCATTTATAAATTAATGTAGTATTTGATAAATATTGCTCAAGGAATTAGAATGGTGGGCTTTTGTGGGGTTGATTTCAAGAATACACACTAATTTCAGGGAAATTTGTTGTGTTTGAAGAGGCTGAATCACCAAACTAAATCTACACCTACGGATATCGCATAAGTGTATGGTTGAGACCGTCTTTACTGGAAATAATACGATAAAAATACAATACCCACTTCGCAATCTGAAGGTATTGATTCCATGCATACTTAAATACAAAAAGTAATAATTAATTCATAAAATTTTAAAAAAATAAGTGAATTAGGCCCTTTGTACAGACGCCAGCACATCAAGCTACCCAAAACTGTCAAATTTTCCCAATCAACCTTGAACCTTAAACTTCAGCAATAAAGTTGAAAATCTATTAAAGTTTGACAGATTTTAGTAGCTTGATGTGCTGGCGTCTGTACGGTTCGCGTCAAATAACTTTGCCGCTCTGAAGCTAGGCTTTTTCGCTAGCCGTGCATGCGCGCTGCTGTTTTATTCCTACTACGATTAACTCTGCGCAGTGATTTGTTGCCCACTTCAGAGCGGCAAAGTTATTTGACGCGAACTGTACACGGCACGGTTTTTTTCACGGTACGGCGTTTAAACCGCGCCGTAGAAAAAACGTGTCCGTGAACAAGCTTCCATAGTGATCTATATAACACTGACACATGGCGAATAAACCGTAGTTTTTCACGGCAAGAAAAACGTGTGTGTACAAAGGGCCAAAGATTTGTAGGACCGAAACGACCCTTAAACGTGCTTTTCTAAGCAAGAAATGTTCTTTTTCCCACAGATTTTCTGCTACAAAAGCAACCCACAAATCAGTTATCTATTATTTTAGCCCCGATAATTCACCTATATGAAGTAGGAAAACAAATATTATACTGTCAGCTATGAGGCATTTGACCGCGTTTAACCTTTCTGAATCCAGCCTGAATCTAAACCTGGAAGTTTTAATATAAATTCATTTATTTATCCCTTAAAATACTCATATTAACAAATTCACATCATTTTAAATACTATTTCAACAGCTCGAAGTATACATTCACTATGTTGTTGGTCCATTACTGATTTGGGTTGTTGTTAATGTAAATTAGCAATATGTTATTTCTTTTGTCGTCATGGAGTAAGAAGAAATTGAGTTCGCATTAACTTTAGCATTCAGGTGCCTAGTGTATAGCTGCATTGTGTTAGCCATAATAAATCTGGTGTGATCGACAAACTGTCACTAAGTAAGTCATAATGCAAGGAAAATCGTTTGCTTCAAGTTTCGTCTCAATTTGTGTCTTACAATTCATACTTATTATTATTTTAATTGTTTTTTTTTTCTAAAGTCATAAGCCAATTCATTCATTTGTTTAACATAGTTACAATAATCTTGTATACTAAAAATGAAGCTGAAGATATTGTTTTTCTTTTGTTTGTTTGTTTGAACGCGTTAATCTCTGGAACGACCAGAACAAGAAAATACACTAAATTCACGCGGATGAAGTCGCGGGCAGAAGCTATAAGTAACAATCACACTAATATTATAAAGGCGAAAGTTTGTGAGTGTGTGTGTGTTTATATGTTTGTTACTTCTTCACGCTCAAACGGTTTGACCAATTTTGATAAAATTTTGTATGGAGGTAGCTGACACCCTGAATTAACATTATAGGCTACTTTTTATCCCGATGTTCCCACGGGATCGAAACGTATGAGGGTGGAACCGCGAGGCGCAGCTAGTGGTATATAAAGATAATAAAGAGTACGCTTTGTTATGTCAGAGGGCATATAAGTAAGGGTGTGTGTGTGTGTGTTAATGTAGATACTTAGGTATTTTTCATTCTTATTGCTTCATGTTACCAGTAAATTCAAAATGCTCAGTCGATTTATAACCCCCGCCCCGTACTCGGTACTACAGCAATATCTATACTTTGTGTAATAAACTCTACATTTACATAAATACCTAATGAATCGTTTCGAAGCGGGTTACTATTGACGACAACATAAAACTTGGCCTGTCAATTTTATATACATAAGTACATATATTATCTCTACCTTGTTTTTTGTAACAAAACGCTGCCGTAACATTTTTATAGTACGAAACAACCTATAAAACGGGTTTTAGTGCGCTGACATTCGTGTAAATCTTCGTTTTAGTATCTTATTATATAATACAATTATTAATATGTTTTTGGCACTTATTTCAATGGATTACGACTTAAAATTGTGTAGCGAGACGGGTTATGGGCTTGAAAAATGTTATTTTATTTTCATGTCCGTAGTTAACCAATTTACAATTTTGTAAGTGGTTAAAGACATTGTAGTTAAATAGGCGTACATTACGTAATTTGCCTTGACTTGCCTGATTCCGACATCCCTACAAAATACAGGGTGGCATCGACACGCAAACTGAAACATTGAATTCAACACATGATTCTAGACCCCCCCTAGCATAGAAATGATTCCTCGGATATAAAAAAAAAAATATGCTGTTTCATCATAGATAAGTGTATAACATAATTAGCCTATAACGTTCCCACTGCTGGGATACAGGCCTCCTCTCTGTGAGAGGGAGTGGGCCGTAATCCACCACGCGAGCCCAGTGCGGGTTGGTAGATTGTGATGACCGGGGTTCCAAGTAAACTGAATATAGAAAGAAAAGATAGTTTCAAGTTTCCTTGCAATCTAAATACCAACACCTTAATTACTAAACAACAGAAAACAAATTAAAGTAATAACATAAACATAAAACAAAGTATACAAAAAAGAACAAATAAAACAAAAATATCATGAGCAAAAGAAAATCTTCAGGCTGGGATCGAACCCACGGCAAGTATATCCTAACCCGGCACTATGGCCCGAGACCAATTCGCTTCTTGTTTGCCGTGGCGAATTATGTCGGTTACTATTTCGCGATGAGCCAAAATTATATGTGCAGGTTTATCAATTGAAGCCCACAATGCTTATACCCGAACGATAAGAGCGTTTCTGGACGCTGAAGACACGATGAAAACAGTCAGCCTTGCAAAACATCTCCAATAATAATTATCTAAACTACACTTCGTTAAATAGACGCAAACACTTACCCCGTTACTTCCAATACTCGCACGCAAATTCACAATATTGCACCAACTACAATGCGTATGTCTATCCTGTATTAATATCCATACAATGATGACTTTATTTCCAGAAATTATGAAAATAATTACGGAGCACCTCCTGCGGTCTAATTATTTTACCGCTACCGTCACATGTCTGTTGTCTAATAATCACGCATAAAATTATTGTAGCGGACCTAGTAACACCATCTAGTATTGGACTAGAGAACTAAACTATCGATCATCACAAGATGTCACATTTCTTCGAATTTTTGGTTCTAGGATATGCCGGATTCCTCACGATGTTTTCCTTCACCATTTTGAGAGCAGAGGTGATGGAATAATTTACACAAAGTAAAGCGCCTGTCTGGGTTCGAACCTACAACCTACAACTCGTAAGTCGCGGCCGTTACCACTGGGCCACCACTGCGCAGATAAGTGTATAACAGCTATTTATCTTTTTAATAACTGACAAACAAATTCAACGCTTCAACGGTTCAGAATCATGTACTGAATCCATGGTAAAAATCTGCGCGTCGATGTCCCGTCGACCTTGTATAAGGTAATTGATAAACTAAAGCCAGCTACTCTATTTTCTTTAACAAAAAATACTCTATAGCCGCAAAGCTAGAGAAAAACACCAAAAAATCCAACTTCTTTACGCTCTCGCCTCACGTCGATAACCCAAACTGTTGTAATGGATTCCATTTGGCAAGTTGCTAAGTAGCCTGACTTTAGCGTTGGATTGCGCCTTCAACGCTTTTTTCCGAGACGTTCTGGCTTAATGTGTCTACCGCTAGATATCTGTGTGCTACTTACTAATCTTGTGAAGGTTCCTCCATTTCCGTTTGTGATCTTGTAGATCACAAAATTGGCGTGGAGATGGAACTGATATAATAAACCACTTTGAAATACCAGTCGCAGATAATTGAAAATTTCAGTGTATTGAAATGTGCAGCACCGTTCTGTAATAACCGAACATTTTTGCATTTGACACACTGAAATTTAAACAAAAAAAAAACAATTGAAACATTTTAATAATATTTTTTTGTATTATCAAATAAACCTTTTAAGACAACGTAGTGAAATAATCTTTTCAATTTCAAAGTTTTTACCTAACCATCATTCATTCAGCCGAAAGACGTCCACTGCTGTACAAAGACCACTCCCAAGCACCGTCACTTCGACCGGTTCTGTGCTTCCCTCATTCAGAGCTGATTCCTGCGGCCTAGTCATTATATTTGCATACTAATACCTACCTACTAAGTATCTAGTTCATACCGAGACAAGACATCATCCATATTTATTTACTTTCGAAAACCATTAAAAGTTTCAATATTACAACTCCGTTGCGGAAAACTAAATCAAAAAAAGAAGACAATCGTGGATTACGCCGACCGATGATGCCGTGACGACATTATGTGCCCAATCACCTTAAAACCAGCCGCAGACGATTTTTAACCTCGCAGGATTAAAAATAAAAAAACAGCATTAACAAAAATCACTCGAACACTTACTCGTAACAGTCGTCTGGAACCAAAAGCTATTTATTTATTCATTGGATCGTGAACGATGCGCGTCCAAGTGGAACCGTGCTATTTCATCGGCTGCATTGTGATGCGCTCAATTAGCAACTGCTAAATGTTAAGGACTCCGACTTGACTAATTGCTAGAAATCATTGAGTGTTGTGTAGTGTAAAATATGACGTGTTTTTTATTAGCTCTCTCGTTGGATGTACGTCTGTTACTTGAAGGTATAATCTAAAAGGCTAAAAATCGGGCAAGAGCGAATTTATTTTTGAGGATTTCAGGTGTTTCCGGAATTTAACCATCCACCAAGCTAAATATCAAAGATTTTCAGAGTATAATAATTGCACAATAGAAACAATTACAAAATATACACACAGCCATAATTATTCCATGAGAGGAACGCCAATTTACTGCCAAAAATACATGTATTTTACAAAGAAAATAACGAAATCAGTTTCCCTTTGAAGCGATCTCTCCTTCATTGCACACCCTACATAGCGTTAATTTCGAGCCCTCCGCCCTTTTGAACTGCTCAAGTCAATCGAAAAGTCAATCCGTTGGTTAAACATCACAAATGAAAAGTCTCCAATAGGGAATGTTTTAAGTAATGGAAGAAATTAAAAGTGTTTTCAAGATTTTCAATGAACGATGAACGAACAGAGGGAGAAATTGGTATTTTATTCGGGTTACAATTTATGCTGTCTGGGGTTTACTTACAATCTTATAAATTAATTGATTAGTCGCTCTGATTTGCTTTTTAACTGTTTCACTTTCAATTATCTTGTTTTGCATACCAGGGTTGAATTGACTTATGAATACGAAATCTACTGTAAATCCATAGAAATATCCAATTTTGTTTTTTGTTAGCATAAATTGTATCCCATAGGTGGGCAAAGGCCTCCCCTCTTTCCTTCCAAACCTGGGATGTCGTGTTCGATGTCTAACCATGTTGACCCTGCAAGCCTTATCAGATAAACCGCAAAGAAATAAAATGTTAAAAAAATACTAAGTTAAACCAACTGTTATACTATATTATAATTTCATACATTTTTTTAGTGAACCACTCGAAAATTTTGTAAAATTTGAAAAGCAGTGAAAAATATCGAGGTTTTATAAAATGGTATGAAATATGAATGCAGGCGAAACAAATTACGCTCAATCAGTTCTGTATAAACCATTACACTTATTACCAATTTAAATTATCACGGTTTTTTTTACAGAACTAGTTTCAATTATTTACTTTTTATATTCAATGTGTTAATTGCTACTAACGTGATTGAACTGTGTACCTATACATTCTTCATAAAACAATATTAGAGAAAGAGAATCTTCGACACCGGGGCTAGTCGATCCAAATACAAATCACTCTGATTGCTTCTCAATCCGTATTCCATCACGAGATCAATCTCGTATAAAAATACTTCTGTATTCTTTATTCTGCCTGCACTTGTACCCCTACGTATAAATACAGCAAACCCTCATTGCGTTAATGCTTCGCCCTTTGATATTGTCTAGTCAATCGGAAACTTATCCTTTTGTAATACTCAGATAACTCCATGCGCGGAATATTATTTTTCGCTTGGTTTGTTAAGAAAATTGAGAGGCATCTGCTTTGCAAGTACAATGTTTTAGAGATGGTACCTACATTATTAATTGGATTCTTCGTATGACGCTGGATTGGGGACTGAAATTGTTATTTTAATGAAAGAAAATTAGCATAACTATCTCTTGTGGAGTGAGGGGTTTTCGGGATCGATATTTAAATGATATGCGACATTCATGACGTTCGATAATAAATCATTGAACGATTTTAATATGTCAACTGCGTGTGTGTGTTACTGCCTCATTGGTCTAGTAGTCGCAAGCAAGCAAGCTGGTCATGAGGTCCTGGGATTGATTCCCGGGTTGGGCATTATTGGGTTATCCATCTGGAATTTCTCAGTAGCAGCCCGGATTCTGGCTTTGTGCCCGGTTGATGGCAATAGGCTCGCCCCCTATTACATTGGCAAAATGTGGGTGTGCTATTAGGTAGGTACACCACTGCATAACCCTTCGGGGTATACAGGCGTGATATTATGTTATGTTTAATATGTAGGTAAGTGTTAAATATGTAGAATTCATGTAAATTAAGTATTAAAAAAAAAATTCGTTGTTTTTTATTACTTACTTCACTATAAGTTTCAGTTTAATGGCCTGTTTTACTGGCGAGGAAGAAAATGTAAATCCTGAAACTTCTTCAAGGGTGAAAAACTTTATATCTCTCGTTCGTTCGTGTGTCGTTCGTGGTCGTTCTTTGTGTCTGTCGTTTTAAGTATATCGCTCGGATAAACTATTTGTTAGCCTTCACTTTTATTTTGTTAATTGATACTGTCTATTAACACACCAGAACCTCTCTAATCAAAATAAATTTTATATGTTTACTAAATAAGCCCGCGACTTCGTTCGCGTGCAAATTGTATTTCATGGTTTTTTTTTTACGCGGTACCGTAATTGTTTTACTAAACTAAAAGTAGCCTTAGTTACTATTTTGGTACTCCATATAACCAGTGAAACTCCCTTCAAAATCGGTTCATCGGTTTCGGAGATTAGCCGGAACAAACAGACAAAGAAAAAAAAAATGTTATTCCTAAGTACCGTATACACTTTCATATTATGCATTTACTAAAAAGCTGTGATTTTGACATTACAAACAGACCCTTCAATTTTTTTATTTAATTGTATAGATAAGAGAGAAAAAATACGTACCTACTTTTAAGTCACCATATTTTTTTATGCGTCATACACCGACATAATTATTCAATTATTGTAACTATCACATAGCTCTTAGAGGATCCTAGTGTATTTGATGGCTCACCTGCTATCACAATTACTAAATTGGTTCAGCATCCACGGAATGAGATACTGTGACCTATTTAGTAAGGGACCGCACCGCTTAATTATGTTGTAATTAATTTGCATACTAAATGCCTGCACCCTGCAGGCATAAAATTATCCATTTCAATTCCTACCACTCTTACTAACTACAGTAACCATATCTGTCTACATTGTCTGTGTTTTTCGTAAGGTTATTTGGATTTTAAATGTTAAAACTAAACAAAAGCTTAATGAAATCTAAATATATAAAAGAAGAAACTGACTGACTGACTGACATATCAACGCACAGCCCAAACCGCTGGGTCTAGAGATTCCTAATTTGGCACGTACTTACGTGAATCTTCCTTATGAGATCTAGGGGTGCACTAAGAAAGGATTTTTCAAAATTCTCCCCCTAAGGGTGTGAATGTGGGAAGGTGAAATTTCCGGGAAGAAGCTAGTAGAATAGAAATGAACATGGACTACAATATTTATCTGCTTCTTCATCGTGTCGCTGGCACGACTGTATTTTAGGTCTTTGTGACCCAAATCTTCGCCACGTCCACGGCGTCTTCGGTGGCAGCGCAGAAGTTACTTTGACTGCATATTTTTAGCGGGATCGTCCGAAAGGGTTACCGCTGCCCTGGAACATAAAGGGCTAAGGAAGGAACACGGGTTTTAGACAGTAAGAGTCTGACACTCCCTTCCGCTCCACCCAGAGCGGGAGGAGTCATTAAATGATTTCCAATCCAAAAAAAAAAAAACTGCATATTTTGGGACGCAGCATAGGAGGCGGAGCATGGGTTGCGATATAGCTCCACATAACCACACCCTACTGCCGTTTATTGTAGTCCATGTTCATATTGTAGTCGGTGTTATTCTTTTAGAAATACGTTGACTGGTATATCGAGAAGAATACCACTAGTCACAGGTAAAGCTTTGGGACCTAGACTACAGCTCTAAATGTAATCATATCGGCAAATCAACATCTAAACTTTTGGCAGACTATATTGTTGTTGTTTAATACGGAAAATTAGTATATACTAATTCTATAATTCAAAGGAATAATATCCATCAAAGAAGTCCTATGACATCAAAGCGTTACTAAAATAGAATTTAATAACAAAGTTAACTAACGAAACGTCTACCAACTACTCGTAACATATCTCGACGTCAAAAGATACAAAGTTTAGTACAGATTACAACGCAGCCAATTTCCGTAGTACATTGCCATACTTAGAGATGTCCTATACGTATACGTATTGTGACAGTAAAATGTTATGACGAGATATGAGACGAACTTCTACTTACTTGTGCGTTTTACCCTTCACAAAAACCTGCCAAAGGAATTTAAATCTTATCGCACCAAACTTAAGGCTGGATAAAAAGTTTTGACATGCATTGATAATTTGGTTATACAAGCAAATGTTACATGAAAAGGGGCTAAACTTTTTACAACTTCAATACTGTACGAAAGCCGATAAGATCCCATAAAACGCGTATTGAGAATGTGTTCTCTTGAAAAATGTTTGCAGATAGTCAAAATTTCAATATTCCAACCAAGTTCAGGTCTGCGGTAATACTGGTATCAGAAATCTTGTGTACATATTTTTTCTAGAATAAATATAAAAGTCAACACTTGCTTTGGTGAGTTTAATGAAAAGACAAGGTGAACTTAAATCTATCTTGTGAGGGAAATTGATCTACTTTGTAAAAGTGGAAATGAAAACAGTTTATAATGTTGTTACAGGCGAAGTTTGTAAACTACACGGAGACCTGGATTGTATAAATGAAGCTGTATCGACTATAAATGAGCTTAAAAGACGGACTTTTAAAGTTGTATTTTCAAATATCAGTAGCACGATGTCATTATATGGCTTCCGAAAAAGAATAGTCTAAGAGTTGTCAGAGGGAAGGCAACCACCAACAAAGCAATAGTTCTTAACATAATCATAAGCATAATCAGCCTATAATGTTCCCACTGCTGGGACACAGGCCTCCTCTCTGTTAGAGGGAGTGGGCTGTAATCCACCACGCGGGCCCAGTGCGGGTTGATGGTAGGCATAAGTTTCCGAATTTTCATTTCTAGACCTGCCGGTTTCCTCAAGATTTTTTCCTTCGCCGTTTGAGAGCAGTGGTGATGAAATAATTTACACAAAGTAAAGAAGATAAGTAGAGAAGTAAATGGTTATCAAAACCCTTAAACTGATAACGGTACTAAGAACTTTATTTATATTTACAAACTATTACCTATCGGCTGATTATGATGTTGAAAACCGTAATAGTAAAGTTTTTATTCATATTAGCGATACTGTAATCGTAGCCGCAGGAATCTGCTAGAAACACAGAACTGGTCGAAGTGGCGATATTTGGGGCCTATGTTCAGCAAAATAGCAACGGACATGATGTTTTTTTATTTATAAAGGTAAGCTAACAGTTTTGTATATATAATACCAATAGCCTCAGAATTGTTACCGTCAAGATGGCGGGACTAAGTCTTGGATTTCAAATCAGCCTACATAAAAGTTTAATACTGTAAATCTACTAATTGCTACCTATGCAATAATTGTTGGTACATCAATGTATACGTAGTTATTTAACAAAGTCCTTGGTCTCTCCATTTTGACGTCAAATGGAGGGACCATAATGGATACGCTGGTCGGAGGAGTACCCTACCTATACAGTATTATAATACCTTGATTCTACTTTAGAAATATGAAATTTGTAATTGCCTGTAATTGACGACTTGCACAGTTGTTAATTACAGCTTAACCAGCAATCTCAGAAATAGGCGATAACACATAATAATAATAGAAATACAGGCTCTAGAATTTAGAAATTATGAAAAAATACTTCTTAAACTTAAAATTAATAACAAAGAAAATAAAATTACAAGACGAACAATATTGCAATTTTGCCCACTTACATAAAACTAAGACATAAACTATATAAATTGAAACAAAAATGTGATCATTATAGATACTATTGCTTCTAATATATATAAAGTATAAAAAGATGAAGAATTTCCAAAATATATACTAACATAACAAATTAACAGATTGCGTTTTTCGGGACTTCAGTATATTGGCTTTAAAGACTTTTATGGAATCATGGTATAAGTCGAAATCTGGTACTTTAATCAAAGAATTCATCTCTACACTTAATTTCTACTGAGTCTGTTTAGTGGTGAGCTTACCCCAATATTTGTTCTGGATGCTTGAGTGTGAACTAATGTATAGTTATCTGGGTATTTTGTAAGGAACCTATAGTCCAATATGCTCAACTAATTTGTCACACTCTAATTTATTATTGACCAATCTGTAATGGAACCGTACTCGTAGATCCTGTGTCAGTCGATGGTCTATATAATCCCAGCAGCATAATAATCTTTGTACCAGTCCCCTAGTTTATTACACACCTTAACCTACTTCAAATCTCCCTCACAATAAACATAAAACCGAGCTTAAACTAACAAAGCTTTACCTGCAAACTACATAAACAAAGTAACACTAACTAGATATAAAATATAAGTGAAAATACCTTCCGTCGTCCTGTAGTCACGTTCAATTTGCACTATCCTCTACACTTAAACCTACTTAATTTGTACTAAAGAGGCTTCTGAAATTCCCTTGTTCATTTATACGACGACGATTGTTAGCCATGCGCACTTTAAGTCATAGATTCTGTTTGAGGAAGTATGCTGAATATGACATGTTGTTTATTATTGTTTTAGGAAAACCTATATTTAATTAAAATGTTCATGCCCCTCTCTCTTTTTTTTCTGTGTCTTTGATAAAATAAAGCCCACCATATCGAATTTCGGCAATGGCGACCAATTTCGACAGAGACCAGCCTTCCGCCGGGAAATATTATAGTGCACAAGTGTGTGTGTGTGAGTACACAGGAGCACTCTCTCTCCCTCGCTCTCATTGTCCGATGGGACGACAGTCTGACACGACCGGAGAGAGATCAGGTGCAGGACCAACGGTGAACGGGGCTTGGGCCAAGAGTAGGGACGCATCAACCTTTTTCTTCAGTCCCACTTAATCCAAAACCGGTCTCATATTGTCTTCATGTCTAACTTCACGTGGATGTTACGTACCCAAGACACTATTGTCTGCCTTCTCTTTTACTACTACGAGTAGTACTGCAGAATCAGTACCATTCGTTTATTCAGTCTCACTTTTTTAACAACTTCTAAGGTCCTTGACACATCCAGCGTCACTTACATCTACATAACATGTTACCGCATACTTGTACTCATTGTGCGGTGGAGAGGACTCACATAATGGCTCAGGAGGCCAGCCTGCCCATGAATTACAAATAGCTACTGTAATTATACTGTACTTCAACGTTTCACGTGGATTTATGCTTTTAATTTTAACACCTAAATAGGATCCAAGGTTGCTTTTCGGATAGTGAGTCGGTTGTGTAGTTTGAACATTTGCTTGGTTGCCACTTCAATTGAGTTGGATCGTTGGTAGGTAATGTTATGAGAAGGACGGTCAATTATGCAACAAAGTGGATTCTCTCTGCTGTGTTTTGAAACAACAACCCCATAAAGGCAAGCGCAAATTAGGGTGGGCCAAAACGCAACGCATTGCAAAAATCCTCCTTCATCTCTTTCGTACATTTTCTATGATTCGACGGCGGGCCGCACCGAACGTTTTTGGATGAAAATGTGTTGTGCTGCGGCCTGTTGCAGTTGTAATTTGCGCATGGTTTAATAATCATGTATCTCGGACCAGGCGTTTAAATTGGACTTATTTCACATATACATACTCATTTATCTTCGATTACGTTCATACATCAGAGGAGCAATTCTAGTAATTTTAAGAACGTTCACAGTCTGATCTCAGTCTCAATCTGTCAAAAATACCTGTATTTTCCCTACATTTTTGACATTTGTTTGTCGCCGAGATGAGATTGCGACTACATTTTGAACGATTTTAATTACGGGAATTGGCCTTCTAGTAATACACGCACGTCGCTAGACTAGAACTCTAAAGGCAAACAAAAATATTTTCTTTTAAAAAGCTTTGACTATCGACAAAATCAATAAACATTCATCACTTACACCAAATCAATTTGACTTCGCCAAACCATACATTAGTCAACTTTTACCTACGATTGTCCCCACAATTTAGTACTCCAGTAAATGTATTAAAACAAACTTTTTAAGAGAAATTAGGTCGCTTCGTTTTAGTAGCGGCTCTCAAAGAAATTCGTTTTTGTTAAGGCTTCCGCCCGAACCGTTGTTTACTTGTGATAACGGTCTTTCATATTTATTCATGAATCCACGGTTTTTGCTCGGGCGGGAGCTAATCAAATCCGAATTAAACGCTGGACTTCAAGTCAATGGTTTTATTGATTTGACTTTTTTGTTAAGGGAAAAACAAGGGTTTTCCTGTTTTGGTGTGGTAGAATTCATGCATATATTTGGTTTGTTGTTGTATTACAGAAAATGAAAGTTTATGCCAAAAAGTTTGATATCTTTGTAGGACAAAGATTGGCGCTGATATTGTCTGGGATATTCTTAAAAAAAGAACACCAACAGGACATTCTAGCTTTACCTACATACAAATATATAGATATTATATATATAAATATGTAAGCTTTGAAAGTCGGTTGCCATGCATAGCAAAACACCACTACAAACAAACAATGACTATCGACCTCAACAAAAAGCATTTAAGTATATCGAAATTTGACGTAAAGATAGCCGATTTTCTTCTTCGGTATTTAGATACAGTGAAGCACAAGGGTACCGAGTATGAAACATTGTAATAGAATGTGGAAAGTGTGAATCGAATACGATTTCACGCATCATTTTCAGCGATAGTGCCGCCTGGCATATTTCACAGAAGACCAGTTCAGATTGTGGTTGTAAAACTGCCATGAAACCGACTATCGTTCAGCAATACTTTTATGAGTTCTTGGATGTATTTGTCACAAAGTATTGTAGATGTGAGATGACATTGTTGTATGCAAAATACTTCGAAAACGATGGTTATAGTAGACGAAGCAAAGTTCTGAATGGTGATGTAGTGGAATAATAAAAATTTCTTCCAATATTTGCAAAAGTTGTCTTTGTTGTGTTTGGGAATTGGTGCAAAACAAAACGACGTACATTAACTAACATATGCACAACGATCTTAATATATCCACAAAATGAAGCTTAAAGAACAACCAAAGTTACAACCACTAACAAAAGAGCGCCCCCGTAAGTACCAACTTCCGTTCAACCGCAGATACCGTCAAATCACGCTCAAGCTTTCAAAATCTAGTCCAATAGATTGGCACGTCTCACTCTCGTTATAATGAGGGCGTGCGGCCCTTACACACAATGAGGCTTATTTATGTAACAACAAAGGACGCCGTCACGTGACGCCCTCCGGCCACCAACCGCCGCCATCTCGTCGAGAACTCCGCTAGACGTCCGTAATCGCATCTACTGCCGATAGATCGTTAGTAATGTAGTTTAAAGATTTCGTGTTTCGAGGATGCGGAATTTAATTTCGGATGAGGAGGGTCAGTTTTATAGGTAGAAATTCTTTTTATCTTATCGTTTTATTCCTGTCTATTACGTACGCAACTGCGTATATTGATGGCTGCTTTGTTAGACCTTTTGATAATCTCTTGTTCAGCCGCTCAGCAGGATCAGATTCAGTTTAATACGACTATGGAACACGCATGATCTATTATTTAAATGATTTATTAACAAAATAAGTTTGTGTTTTATTTATTCATTTCTTTCTGGGTTGAAAAACATCGTTTGATACTCGTGTGTATTTGTTATTGCACTGTCGGTTTCATTGCATGTGTTTGATGGCTTGGTATCTTTGTGCGATGGGTCGCACAGTGTGCTGGATTAGAGGGTGAAAATACGACAGGACACTAGTCACTGAGAAGATGGACGGTGGACCACGGTGGAAGTACTTCAATGAAAATACTATATTCCACTGTCAAAGGTAGCGAGTACTGAAGTCTATAGACTTCAATACTACTAGCCAGGGCTTTAAAAACTAAGCGACTACACGCTAAGGGCACCCCCTGTGGGTTACGGACCTCGGCTTAGGGCGTCGCTGGAAGAGGGCAGCAAGGGACAGGCTGGATCGGAATTAGTTAGGGACGAATTTAAAACTACAGGCTCAGCGGCGCAGGCTGGCTCAAGCAAGGGTCGGGGCAGACATTGTATGGGGCGTCGCGACGGGCATCGACGGCGAGGACAAAAGGATGGCTGTCGCGACTTGTACTTTCTGAGAGTACTGTGGCCTTACTACTCTTCTGTAGGAGGGTCATGGCGTCGTCGGGGATCGTAAGGGTATGTCTCGGTCGGTGAATCCTACTTATGCGGGATCCGGGAGTGTATCGGGCGGCCGCCGCAATCAGGGGGTTGGGGTGCAGTATCAAAGAAACGCTTGGAGAGGCGTTTCATGAACTGATGGACGGTGGGCATTCTGAGATCTAAGTGTACGGTGGGCATTCTGAGATCTAAGTGTACGGTGGGCATTCTGAGATCTAAGTGTAGACTCTCATTGCGGACATAGAAGGGAGCTCCCGTGACATATCCGAGGAAACGGTTCTGGAGGGTCTGTATTCTATGCAGTTGGTGAGGCTTAGCGTGTGTGAAGACGACGCAAGCATAGGTATGTCATGATGGGACGGATGACCGCGGTGTAGAGGCGCAATTTGCACTTGAGTGATAATTTGGTGCGGGCGGTACCCTGCTGTTTGTCGACAAACGAGTTCTTATCAGTTGTATGTTTTACTTTTTATCCCTGGACCATCTACTTGACCGACACAGGTTCCAGACGATCGCAAAGATTTATTAATTCATTTCACATTCGACCTTGTGTGGAATTCATGTTATATTTTTCCTTTTGTATAGTTAAGCTGATATTGACGCTCAAAGCACTTTAAACCCTGAAGGGTCAAAACTTTTAAGCACCTAGTTTTGTGTTGACTTCACTTTAGTTGCGCTTGCAACAACAAAATGCGTTGAAAACATTTGCAAATAATTATTTTATTTTAAAATTTCACAATAAACATACCCATGTTAGCAACAGTTAGTGCTATAATAGTTTAAACAATCGTAGCGAATGCCTTCATCTCCCCATAAGGACACAAAGAAGATAATTTCCTAATACAAACTAATCTCCCAAAGGTTAGTGGTTTAGGGTCGAGACCGACATCATGCGGGCGTTGGTCTCGGCTCCATTTTAACCAAACGGGTTAATTATTTACAAAGCCTTTTAGTGTCGAAAAGGGAAGGTGCACCTACTCACTCATTTATGTTTAAATAGGCCACATTTGGCTGTTACGGATTGTAATTAGGTGTAAGCGTATGTAAACGTACAGTGCACTGAAAAATAATTAATAAGTAAACAATTTTTTTTTGTTACTTATGAAAAAACGTTTGGTATAGTCGCTGGCACGTAACTTGGCAAGGTTTTGGCGTATTGGGAGTAAGTTAGCGCATGTACACTTAGTACAACAAGAAAATGGTCACTTTTATTGTTTGTCATTATACTATGGTTATTGCCATAGATTATTTTTAAACATGTCTGTTTACAAGAAAGCTAAAGAAAGGAAAAACACATCTAACGACTCTTGCCAAGTTACGTGCCGGGGACTGTACAAAGTTGATTCTATGTTTTTTTATAAGCGACATCTGACGCAACAGGCACGAACTAGTCAGCGTCACGCATCAGTTTCAGAGAGCGGTAACATAAATGATTAAACTAAGGAAAAGCTCCATTGTCAGGTACCTGGTTTCACGACATTACAATAGATGGCGCTGTTTAATTCGCGACGAGACCATGTAGAGGATAGATGGCGCTCGTGTTTCTAATTATCACTTTCTTTGTATGATTCTTAGATGGCGCTGCAAACTTAACCTCACAATTTTCTTGTGTAGCAAAATAAACTGTGATTTCAAGTTCAAGATGCACCGCATTCATAATAACAAAAGGTGAATACTTGATTAAGTCTAAATTATTCGTTTGATTGCATAATCTTGTCTGTTTTCATTTAAAAATACCTCAATATTTTGAAGTAACATAACCTCAGACCGTCAGACGCGATTTGAGGTTATGTTACTTCTGAAAACAAATCGCGTCTGACTGTCTGAGGTATGTTACGAAAGCAAACAAAAACAATGAGGTTTTTTATAGTCCTCATTGTAAATGAACAAGGTTTAAGGTAATAAGGAAACAAAACTTCAGTATAATGATGGAATTTATTTTCCAATATTTCAACGAAAGATTACATTTTTTTCAAAACAAAAAACTTCTCACGATGTTAAAATTATAGTTATAACATGGTTTTTTCTACAGCAACAGTTAATTTAATGAAAGAAAATATATTCATGGCTCAATTCTACCTATTATCTATCAGCTTACTTCATCAAAATATCAGGCTCAATATGAGCTATCAAAATTCTCGACCGTCGGCCCTTGCTAGACTTTAATTGACAAGGTATTAAGGCAATCAAGTTAAAACTACATCTTTCTGTCAAATATTTCTTTATTTCTTCATTTCATTTTAATTATATCACAGTAAGGACCGGGCGAAAATCTGAATAATTATACTACAAAAGCAATTCGAGCAACTCAACATTCAACAACTAGGTCATTTGATATTCCATCGTGATATTGTTTGATATTTGATACTTATAGTCAATAATATCAGAAAATATTTGTATTTATTCGAAATTTTCAATGTCACGTTACACTTAAAATTGTACCATTATTCAGTCTCACTCGCAACACAAAATGAATGATCTAAAAATACTGCATCAAACAATAAGATGTTTCAAACCTCAGCTCTCACACAATATACATACAGTATGTATAAGTTCATAAACTATTTTGATCGGAGTTCACTTACGAATACGATCATGTCTACAATAAGTTAATGAACTACGAAATGCCCTAATTAGTCAAAAATTACATTTAACAAGGCATCATAATTGTTTATTCATAATTATTGGATTTTCGTCACTAGTATGCGCGACCGCATCTTCCTAATTCACATTCATAGCTTTAAATTAATTAAACTAAATTCATTTGACTATCACTCTCATACGATCTGCAACGGAACAACACTCACAAGTCACAAACATCAAATTCTAATACTTAATAATACAATTTCTAGGCTTTAAAATCACAATGAAGTGGTGAATGAAAAGAAAAATATTTTAGTAACATTGGTCATTAGAATTAATTGGTCGAAAGGGATATGTTCAGAAATAGTGGCTGTCGAGCCGTGCAGGTTTATAATTTTGATATTCGAGTAATGATATAAGTTGATGTTTTACAACCGTCGAGTTGAGGTTGATGTCATCGCCTTTAGATCAACGCAGCGAAATATCCTGCTTCAGCTATAATTACTAGTCCATGTATTTAGTACACGTAAATTTGTTTGAGCTGTGGCTTGAGCTCAGGCGGGATCGTGTAAACTTCCTGTTCAGGCTTCTTTTTCACTAGTCGCTTCCAACGACCACCGATGTTCTTGCGAAGACTGCGGAAACTCGCACGCTCGTTGCCGTGCGGCTGCATAAGGTTGTCCTATAAACAATAGAAAAATACCAATTAGTCTCGTTACGCCAAAGTCAAGACATGTTTGGGAGTTCATAAAGGTTTATGACCCTAAAAATGCTTGCCAGATTTCGGTTCCGTTATCGACCCCAATGCATTCAACACATTTATTTCGCCCCGCGTAAAACAACTTCAGACGTTACACAATACTTCTCTGCCGCTATTTTTAAACTGTTGTCAAGCGAGAAAATAAAAGAAGCTTGTGCTATTATGTTTTAAAGGAAACGTTTTTGTCCAGATTAATATAAAGACCTTTTCTTGCTTTATTTGGAAGTAGAAACCAACTACGTTAAGTTCAAGTTTGTTTAAGTTGGAAATAAGCTTTGCTACATGACAAGGAAGCTAATATTGCAAAGTAGAAGTAATGTTGAGGCCAAACAAGAATGAGGCAAGCCTTGAATACGCTATTCAAAGACACATTAGCATTATCTACTTCCTGGTGAGCCGTCTTGATATGTGCTCATGCAGTCGTTGTTCAAACATAGTGTACGATTCGATATACCAAATCAATGGGCCGTTTCGCAGGTAAGCCTCGCCTCGGGATATGGTTATTAGAGCGTGATATTGGGGTCAGTGTTTTAACAAGTTAAAATTTTATACAGACGTTTGCATTAGCCTCTTTTGTTCGTCAGACAGCAAGAAAGAAGGTCGGAGCGTTACGACATGCTCGCCTTGTGCAGCTTTCTATTCAACGAGCGTGTCCCGACATTTAAATTTATTTCGCACTTAGATATCGTGTCTACGTGTTCCACCAACTCTCTCTCTCTCAGTGGCGGGGAGGGTCGAACCAGTCACGATTTCTTTCGTATTATAATGTAACGTTTCTTTCCCAACGTGCAACTTTCAATATTGTTTGTTTGTTATCGAGGCGAGCGGAGATTTGCGAATAAATTGGAATGCGTTGCAACTGGACATTGAAGCTCGTTAAAACAGTATTGGGGTCAAGTATAACGGCTGGAACTGGTTTCGATTCTTGAAATAGTTAGTTAGCATTAATGTTTGGAATTGTTATTGTTTGTGATGAAGTCGTGTACATACCTGATCGTGAGGATAGACGTAAGGCGGGGGCAGCGGCGGCGGGAACTGCCACAGCGGCTGCTGGCGGAAGGCGAGCGGCTCCGGCTGCGATGCAGGTGCAGCCTGAAGTACTTCAGCTGGGTGCACCGAAGCCGAATGCTCCTCCCGCTTGCGCAGCTTGCTGTGGACGATGCGAATCGCCATCATAGTACCGTTGTTTCCAACCATTGTTGCAAACGGTCCTTCGACGCAAGAATAACTGATCACACTGGGCTGGATCACAGGTAACAAGTTCCAGTCGGGCAGTCACAACATTTCAATTTCACAGTTTTCACTCAACTCACAGCCGTATCGCGGTCTAATTGACGCGTGTAACTAAAAACTAATTTAAATAAATTATCACAATTATTTTGTTGTAATTAGGCTATTGCACTATATCACTGTTCGTAGGAACGCGCGGCAGACCGCGTTACGCGAGCTACAGCTGCGCGGTTGGTGACTAGAATTATTTCGTAAAGAGTGGCCGGCAGGTGCCTAGCAAAGCGCTCGCTCGTGCCAAACGACCTCTACGGAGTACTCCATGCGTCTGAGTTGAAGTGGAGGGGCGCGCATGGCTTTTATAGACGCGCATATGACGCGGCGCCAGCGCGGGCTGAGGGGGGCACTGGGGGGACAGTTGGCGATATGACCGTTTTCCGCGAAAAACTACAAATGTTGGCGTGGCGGTGGCGCCCAACGCTAACGTATCGTAGTGGTTATGACGCACCAGAAGGCCCGACCGTTGGTTTGTCCCGATTACCGGCACATATAAATTATTCCATTGTCTACTTCAAAATTGATGGTAAAACCATATTAAAATTTACGACGGCCGTGAGTGAAAAACTGGTTGATTTAATATATTCCGTGGCAATTAGTTATTCTTGCGTCTTTCTGGACCTGTTTCAAAATACATAAAGCATCATTTTACATAATGAAGCTGTTTCATACGGGTGATACAGCCATAGTTTTTAAAGTAATTAAATAATACGACATAAAACAAGAGTAAGCACTTAACAGTATACAATACAGTGCTAGTACTTTTAGTTTCCAGGTATATAGTTACTGATAATACAAGAAGTGAGTAAACACTGAGCATGCCCTCATTAAAACTGCTTTAGATATAAAAGTAATCAAACGTGCTCGTATCGATCCCAGTGATAATAATAAATCAGAGGGAGTTCTGCATTTCACCATTAAACGAGTTCAAAGTCCACAATATAAATATGCATAGTAAAGTATAGCTAATACTTTACGCACAGCTGGGTTTATGGATAAAGTAGACGCACTAAACGCTGACGTTGCATCTCTTTCCGACCAATACTCGCATTCACACGACGGTAAGGGAGAGGCTCACATTGAGAGCGTTCGACTCCAAAAGTTAAAGTAGGGCTGCAGGGCAAGGGAGAGCGCAAAGGTGCAATGCCCTTAGCAACGAGTAACTTAAGCAAAGCTCCGGGCCTTTGACTCGAATAGTGCCTGGCGGGATAAAAAACACAGGTAGTGAGCCATTATGAGTCGTTACCCTTGAGATACGTCTAGAGGATATTGTTATAAAACAGAAAAAATCTTGTAGTTTCTTCAAAGAACAAAAGAAGACGATTATTTTGCGATACAATCGAGTAATTTCTAGACGAGTCAGATTCTATTACAAATTATTCAAATTTGCTAACCCATGCGAAATATTGTTTGGGACACAAGGCGTATCTAGCATGATACAAATATCGATTAGAATGTCGTGCAAAAGTACGATTTGTTCTGAAAGCTGTGCATTGAAAGAATACCTACTTTTTAGCTTACAACGGATGAAAAGACATCGCTATACCGTTATTGCAGTACTGACAACCATCCATCCACTCATGCATGCTGAGTTTGTTTCCCTTTTATCAAGTGAAATAAATATTATGCATATCAATTATAATCAGTCCGAACATAATCACTGGCATGAATGGGCCAACGTTTTCTGTTTATCGCACTGACAAAGACTAACATTGTGTTTCAGTTCGAGATTTACATTATATGCTAGTGCGTACGGTGCATAATTGTTTGACATTGGAGCGCAAATAATAACATATGTAGCAATGTAGCAACCTCTGTTTCGTCTACTCAATATGCCATGTGATTTGTTTCATTATCGTTTGGTACCAACAGAACTTCAAGTGTTTCTTTAAATATTGATGCTTGAGAAATAAGCGGCGGGTGTTAACATCGCAGTGAGAATATAAGCAGACCTTCATATTCACATGACCGATACATAATTCAAAACATTGGTGCAATGACAGTAACTGCTTCGACATGAGAAGACATTTATATTTATCAATCAATACAATCATGTATTCAGTTTGACTGGAATCTTCCAGTTGACGACAGTTTCTTCAGTGATTGCTTCGCTTACGCAGATGTATTATCAAAATCATATCGACCACGATGTTTTTAAGTGGCTAACTATGGAGTCATACCGACAATTACTTAGTAACCAAATATTTTTTCTGACCTTTTGTTGCGTCAAACAGAGGCTATCTATTATCTTCGCGCCGTCATTTAATTTGAGGCCTCATAACCTCTGCACCTGGTGATATTGTGTAAAATCTGTGTTTTCCTCATGATTTTTTGTTTGTTGATTGCATATTATGTACAATCTTGATGTTTATGTTGTTTTTCCACACATCTTATTCATAACTCCCATCGAAGTTACTTGATTGCCTAACAAGAAAAGCCGTTCAATATGTACCATATTGATAAAATGGTTATTAGCAGCGTACGATTGTTAGCATTGACGTCAAACAAAATGCTGGCAGTCAACAGGGGTACATTTTTAATAAGACTTCAACTAACAAACAACGGAATAATTTAAGGTCTAATCGCATAGTCTTCATCCAGTTAAAGAACAATAAAATCGAAAGCTGCCGTTCAACGTTATTGTATTCAAACTTTATTGGGGTCACAAACTACAAAGTCCGCATCATCTTGGCTGTCACTAATCGATAGTTTTCAACTTTCAAAACTTTCTTTTTTTGCAAAAATTTAAATAATTTCGTAATTTTTATATTTTTATCCAACCTTGGTGCTGGTAATAATATGTTTCTCTGATCTATGAATTCATATCTTGGCAGGGTTTTGTTTACCGCTTGCAGTTCCGTGTTTACTGATCAGTCCACACTTAGGTTATTCTGATGTTTGAAGAAAGTCGTAACACCTGCTCACACACACCTGCCGAGTCAGTGTAGGTTAACATGTTACCGATATAGATAGAAGGCTATCATGCTCAACCTCCGCTCTGTATAACCTTTTTTGTTACGACGTAGTATGTATACTAATTAGTTTTCTACGTACACTATTTATGTGTTCCGTTTTATCTACTTGTCATTCACTTCCGCATGCCCCGACAACTACTTCCCCTCACTCGGATAGTCATAAATCATTATAACATCTAGTGATATCTCCAATATTGAGAGCGATGCTATAAAAAATGGATTTCATACATTCATATAAGTATATTTTTAACATTTTTGCTGAACAATTTAATTATTCCGCATGAATATTAATGAGCAATAAGTTATTTCGTTCTTTCGAGTAGTATTCGACAGAAGCCATTGTACGGTTGGCCACGACCTTGTGCGGTTCTTTCGGTCATCATACTATTCTTACCAAACATAGCATTACATAGCCAGTAAGTAGGTATAGCTCCACTATCAAGTTTTCGTCAGTAACCGTCAATACCGGTAACAATATTGTGACTCATTCAATAGAATTGTTGATGTCTAAATAGAATGGTTTACGATGAATAAAATAGCCAATCACTGAACACGTAAACCTCGGAACGGCACAAAATTAAAAAGTTCAGTTATTTTAGTGCCCGTTCTTTTTATAACATGTAGGTACATTCAGATATAGACTGGAGTATGGCCAATTGCAAGGAATTTGCCTTGACCATATCGAAGACAACCTTCGAGCATATTGAAATAATAGCAAACAGGTTTCTCATTTGAGAAAACGGTGATTTTTGTTGCAAAATGTAAAATTATAACCTTATATTATATGAAAATGTCTGTATTGTCGAGGTTGGACAAGAATTTTGGCCGGTTCTGTGATACCCATGTAGCCATCAGGTGTTACCACTTCAGTTGGGCAACCATTGTGTGCTGTTACCAGTTGTTAGTATACTGAAGATAAGTCGAGGTAGCCAGTTAGCGTCGTACCAGAATGCAGAACGATGAGAATTACCCGCGCTCGAAGGGATTGTTCCTATCCCTTCCGCATAGGCAGACGATGGTCTTGTCAACAGATAACACGATCAGGGAGTTGTGTTCTAACACCACGCCGACTTCGCAGTTTTCCTCTTTGCACTTCATCGCCTCGACGGCGATAGGAGAGAAGAGCATCGAAACGCGTGCACAGACACTTTACAGACACAGGTTAAAAGATGAGAGAGAGACTTGTGAGTAAGGACAGCTGAGGCAAATCGCCAACGTGAGCCGCGCGAACGAGCGTTTTGGCGCACACTGGCAGCCAGCGCCAGTGCGAGTTTTCAATACACACGGCCGAGCCGACGGTGACTATTTGACTGGCTGAGCGGCGGTTGTGGCGCCGGCCACCACGCCTCGCGCAGCGGTGGGTGGCGACTGAACACGCACCTCTCCCGTTACCTTATTGCGATGTTATGGGGACCGAACCCGCACTGCGAAAGCCCTTCGTAATAGTCCGTCGCGTTACTGTAATTTGCATCCATTTCCACCTATTTCCATATTCAGGAAACTCCACATTTACAATGCGAACGACGGCCGAGTCCCAGACGTGAGCGATCCATTATCCTGTAATTTGCAGACACCAATAACATTGGACACACACTTGAACACAACATTGACATATAAGAACTTGATAAGTATATGAAATTAACACATTGTTTTCTTCAGTCGAACACGTCTTTCAAATTCAAATGATCTCTTCGAAGACGGCTTTGTTATATGCTCGTCGTGGCTTAACTGAAAACAGTTGGACGTCAACGGATGTCGGCCCCCGTGTGCCGCATTCATACATAACAAATATCGTGGCCTGTAGGAGACAAGACAATCGAGCAAGAATTGTGTATGTAACATTGCAGAATATTTAAGATTGCTTCTGCATCGTGACCATTTGATATTATTTGTGTGGTTTCAATAAACTATTTGAAATAACCAATTTCAATGAAAAACTCAATAAAATTAGATGCTGTCCTACAAAAGGCGTTGTTTCATATTTGTTGCAAACAAAAGGATCAAGAAGAAATGAATTTACGATTAGAGAGCGTTCGATCAAACATTGACGTCAGAGATTATACAGCTTTCTGTTATGCAAAGCAAGTAGATAATATTATTTTGCTACACTAATAGTATTGTTATGTACCGATTAGATAAGTCAACAAATTTAACGTAATCTACTAAAACTGTAGTATCTGCTTAAAGTAGTCATGGGGCCATAAAAATCTAAGAATTCAAACAGAAACTACTACACATGATTGTGATGTTTCGAAAGCCAAAAAATACCTGTATTCGTGCGTCAAGTTCTCAACTAGGACAAATAAAGGCTAGTCATTGGAAGGAGAAACTTTGTTCGTAAAACATTTGCAACCAAACATGAAAAAATGGAAACGGAACAATTTATTTTCGATTACAACGTTGACCGACACGCAATAATGGTAATCAAGGTAACGTAAGGTCACAATACATCACATTAGTCGGTAGGGCAGTAGGTATGTTTCAAATGCTAATCATCAATCCAGCATTCATGTCCTCGTCGTGGGAACGCCATGCCCTGACAAGTTAGCCATGGTAGGTAGTCACAATAGCTGACCTCGTTCTGACTGGCGTGGTTAACATCAGAATGGTTGTATTCAATGAAGCTGTTGAGGTTACAACAGATGGCAGTCCTGCATTCATGTTGGATGGAATTGAAGTGGTGAACAAAACCTTTTAAATATGGGAACTTGTGTGCATTTTTGGTAGTATCTAATTTTCAGACAAAAGAGATAAAATCTCTGAAAGCCAATCTTTGGTTTCTAACTTCTAGTAGAATTAAAATGAACTAGAATGTATATGTTTTTAGTGAATGGTTCACTCAGCTAGGTAAAGACACTGGAATTTGAAATGATTACGGAAAAAACAGCAGAAGTTTAGCAAACGCACTAAATTCTGGATAATGGAAGGTTGAAGAGGTTATGCACTCTACACCAAAACAATTATCGCGAATTTATTATCGTTACAAACTTCTTCGTTCTATTTTAATATCGTAAGCAAAACTGCTGGAGATCGTTAGCAATTTGCAAAAAAAAAAAAAACATGGGCTCAAAACTATTAGCAGAAATAAATTTTGAGGATATAATGACTGACTTAAAAGTGAATCTCCTATCTCTAAATAAAGGCGAAGTTTAAAACGATGGTACAAGGAGTTTCTTTTAACTGTAATTGCGATTACATCGCCATGATTTGCGAGAGCACAGTTAACGAAAATAAACGGGGACTATTGTAATGTCCAGCCAGACGGGTTGGTGAAATTTGGCAAGCGTCCAGTCTAACGTTGATACCAAAACCTTGGGGTTCTTTATGCGTTAAATTGCAAATTTTCTAATAATAATCGCCATTATGTACGCGTATTATACAAATATTATCATAATTCAGTTGAGTAACACCTTGAAATATTTCTGTTATGCTTTTTATATTATTTGAACTATCCAATGAAACGACTAGTTCCATTTCTGTGAGAATTCTGTCAATGTTTATGTTGCCTTCATAATTATATTTGTCTAATATGAATAATTATTAGTATATACTTGAAAAGGTAGACATATTATTTTTAGAATCATGCAGACATTACGGCACCGACGTCTAAAGTGTTTTGAAGCTTTAAATGTGTATACAATTTTATTGATAGCTGTGGACGTTATTTTTACATGATGGATTAACAAAATGACATAGTCCCGGTTTTCCACGAAACCAACGTGATCTAAAGTGGTGTAATCAAAAACATGTGCAAAACAATTATTAAAGTCCGCAATTATCCAGCTGTGGGATCAATTAGTGGTATAGAGATCCCAATGCGGAAATATCAATTAGCAAAGGACGTGGCTTATTAAAAACTAACATTTACTAGGAATATCTGGTGTGAACTAACCCGCTGGTGCCACAGTGAAAAGGGATAAGTGGCATTGGCTTAATATTGCTCTCCAAACATCAATATACCTTTGGAACAAAAGCCATGTTTCTTTTGAACGAAAACCAAATTAATGGTGTTTCTTAAAATTCCGTCTACAATTTAATGCATAATTACCATAAATGGATAATAATCCCTGTCCCTAATACCGTTTTGGAGGTTACAAGAATCAAGTAGCCATATGTTTTACTGCGGTGATATCTTGTCAAGGCTTTCAAAAGGCCGCCACTGGTCGATATGTTCACTGACGACCACTATTGATCCTGGTTCACTCGTCAAGTGTTGAAGTGGGCAAAGTGTGAAGAGCCTTAGCTGGATAAAACCAGTTTTACAATATTCTTGTTTTATTCAGTTCGCCCCATTTGTACTCGCAGTACATGATGATACACGTACTCGTAAAACGTGACATTGACTTTGCTGGCTACAGTCTAATAAATGATAATTATGTATATACTTGTTCAGAATTCATTTGACGAGTTAACAACTCGATGGTATCCTACTCTAGGAAAATTTTGGATTTTTTTTTGAGATGTGAGATACCTAACTAAGGGACGTCACGACGTCGGATATCCTTTCATGGAAAAAATAGCGCTAATTTTTAAGGTAAAAAGTTATCACATCACCTACACTGTAAGTTAATTATTTGATAGCTTATCATTATAAGTGTTACTTGAAATACTTAGAAGTGAAGGTACTTTTTAGTTCTAAAGCGATTATTTGGCGATGGCGATGGATACCAATTAGTAGAGCTTACAGTCAGAGAGGTAATGTTATATGACAGGTTTGTGCTAAAGCGAGAAAGAGAACAAACGCTATGAGACCGCCTGTCATTAGTGCCATCGATTTACCTGTTCTTCGTAGAAAAATAGTAAATGACTGTTCATTTGTCCGAGTTCCATAAATATTTAAAAATAGCTTCATATCCTCTTTTCAAGGGCCTGTAAGTAGCTCAAGCAACTGACCGTGTACTTAATAATTAATTATAACCAAGGGCATGAATTATACCTTCATTAATGTTACTACGTTCTTCCGGTTTATAGGGAACAGCTCCTCATTGTCTTTATAATTCTATAGATCTAGTGGTTAGAACGCCCATGACTATTTCTATGGGAATGGGAACCCTGCTTTGTAACCGTGGTTAGGTGATAGCCTACAAGTATTAAGTTCCATTTACAAGATACGCGGTTCTTGGCCGTGGCATAAAATAAAATTGAAGAAGCAATTGACTTGCATGGTTCTTCTTAGCACTGTTTAGACGGTGCAACTTTTATTGTTGCTTCAAATTATGGTATGCCATAGCCAACTGTATCATATTTTAATCAAACACAGGAAACGCAATCAAATACTAGTTAAAGACAAGGTACCAGTACTAAGAGGTACAATATAACCTAAATTGTAGTCTGTGAAAGGTAAGGAAGGTTATATAATACTCACATTTTTCTCAGTATTTTTTTGAACGCAACTTGTATCACACTTAATAAAATCATGTTTGGTTTCATATTAGAAGAAGAGTTAGAAGAAGTATAAAGAAAACTTTATTTTGAGAGAAAGTAAATTAGGCAAGTTGAATGCCAG
The DNA here is from genome assembly GCA_914767645.1 of Hydraecia micacea. Taxonomy (NCBI): domain Eukaryota; kingdom Metazoa; phylum Arthropoda; class Insecta; order Lepidoptera; family Noctuidae; genus Hydraecia; species Hydraecia micacea. The sequence continues at coordinate 10,521,855 of OU611783.1, read as the reverse complement.
TCGAAAAAAATAATAAGTCAAAATTATACGAAATTGTACCGTTAACAACCTGCGAGTTCGAACTGCAAATTCGCAAGAACATAAAATGAAACGTCTTGGAATGTCATCGAGTGAAGAGGGTGGTAACTAAAAGAATTTTGTATGAATACCTTCACAGTTTCACAAAAGACGGTTTTAAGGTGCGTTCAGAAATAATAATGACTTTAGACAACTTGCAACCAGAAAATAATAATTTGTGAATACTAACAAAATAAGTAATGCTAGTGATAACCTAAGTCTTTAATTGATCTATGTACTAAGCAGACTAAACAGGCTTATAGTATTATAAAAAGATAATTAATCATGATTTCAGTATATTGCGTTCCAGGTACGAATGATTACCTACTACATCCGCACTTAGTTTGCAAGTGTGTCTCTCTTCGTCTATATGTACAGACGCCAGCACATCAAGCTACGACAATCTTTCAAATTTCTTTAATAGATTTTCAAATTTATCGCTAAAGCATAAGGTTCAAAGTTGATTGGGAAAATATTACAGTTTCGGGTAGCTTGATGTGCTGGCGTCTGTACATTCAACTACTTTTGATAATATTTTGTATGACTGCCATTTAACTAATGTATTACGAGAGTAACAACACGGATATGATTGTAAAATAAGGGCCATATTGTAACAAAATAATGTCAAATCATCATAGCAAACTTAGATCGGAAGTTTTTTAAATTCTTTTTCAGTCAGTAGCAGCGCAGGGGTCAATTTGATTGCGAGTTTTGGGAAACAGAAGACAGGTTAGGAGGTTGTTTGTGTCCTCTGTTGTCTCACAATCGAATTTAAGATCGGAAGTTGAACATAATGAAAATTAGACCCGGATTTCGATACCCACAGACATTCTGTCTATTGTATTACTCACTGGACAATTTTATTTATGGGCAGTACAATGATATTAATTCTAAGCTCTATACGGCAACCCTGCCAAACTGGTCTTATTATAAATCATATAGGTAACTGATCATAAAGTCTGCTGGTAAAACCTTCAGTTTACCTACCTACAAGGAAAATAAGTTTAGGACGTAAGAAATTTTGTCTACCTACGTAATATGCAAAGCTTTTTTAAATTCTGGTTTTTCTTTGAGGATAATAATTTATGTACTTCTTGAAACATGACATTATGAAGGTACTATACAGCGTGTTGGTCGTAACAAAACTAGAATCGACTTAGGTAAGGTATGTAATTTTATAACTAGAGAAAAGAAAACATTTTTATTGTTAAAAGCGCGATTAAAATTGTGTTAGACACCTACTAAAATTTTACTAGAATTCAATTTAATAGTGTAAGTAAATGTAAGTAAATTCTATTAAAAAGTAATTAATGGTTAGTCGAAATGGTTAACCATTAATAACTTTTTTACTAAAACAAGCTAAAAGCAGATTTTGTATACAAAGCGAAAGATTTATAGACAGTCTAAACACAGTACAGGATGATTCATACAAACAATGATAAAAGTAGATGCAAGTAGTCGAATAAACGAGTTTCATTTCGCAAAATCCTTGAAGTAACCCGGTACAGATGGTCTGCCATTCTATTGCCTTGACGATATGATTAGTCTTGAATTGTGAACGCTGCAAGCAGCTTGTACGAGTATTATAATTCATACGTCAATCACGTCATTGCAGTATTGTGTAATGTTCTACAGAAACATTTCAATATGGGCATAACAGTTAATGATTGTATTTCATGGTATTTGAAGCGAATAGTGGAAAATGTGACGTCACTGCTGATAAAGAACACCAACCTAAATAAACGTATATGTCCTCTTCTATGTTAGCAGTTTTTTGCTGGCATCGTCATTAGCTTATGACAGTTCATTGCTGAATAGCAACCGATTTCGTGTTTCATGTCTCTGCATATACAAACCATTGGCGCGAATTATAATTTCCTCGAAAATCTGACCCTCAAATATTAAAATGAACAAAAGTGCCAACCGATGTTATGCCCCGGATGCAATTATTTTCTTAAATACACAAAACACTTAATAAAATATGAGTACGAATGTCATCTTTATTGAAATAAATAATTCTAGAATTACAGTCTAATCGTTTAACGTCAGTACAAAATTACATTACTGACTGGGAATCCTAAGAATCACAAGACTCTGTCAATTTGCCAAAGATGCAGTGAGACGTTTACATTGCATTGGTAACTATAGTACATCTGCTTATATAAAATATTGCGTACTTCCTATAAACAATCACACGTGTCTGCATATTTAAGTTAGTCAATCCATTTGTTTTATATGCAGAAGATATAATAAGTGTTGCATCACCTGATCGAGTTCGCAAGTGTTATTCAAGGTATACGCATAACCTGTCCTAGAACTGCGTATTTTAAAATCCATCAATTCTAATACTTCAGTTGTATATATGTACTTCACCTACATTTACTAATTGTATAATCATCGAATCTGTGTTACCTCAATGTCAAAGAAGATTTTAATGGTTCTCATTAATATCACTTCAACCAAGATTCACGACAAGACTGACCTTAGCTGTTTTTAGTACAGCCATCTGATCAAGAAAAAGTTTGATTATTCATACAGGATGTTACATCTGGGACACTTCCCTTGTGGCGAAAATAGCGGCCATATGGCCGTATTATAAATTATTTGCATCGCGTTGGCCACGCCCACTTTTACTGTCGCTAACATCAACTTTTTGTTTGCATGCATGAATTTGTTCACTTTTTATTGGTATGCATAAATAAATGTGTGGCCTGTTTGCACACACATTTATTTATTTACATGGAAGATTGCACATTTATAAAAATGTCGTCTTAACTTGGAGACATGTTTTATCAATTTAGGAAATTCTTTTAACGTTATGATCACCCACGATAGTGCCCTCGTTTGACAATAAAAAAGAGATTAAGATCCAGTCTAAAACGAGGTCAATATTTGTATGAAGGTGTTAATAATAAAATCCGTCCTTTTGTGTTTTACACCTATCTTTGCTTCCGTATTATAAAATACAAGGAGCCACTAACCTCAGTTTTGTGAGCAGTTTCAGTTTAAATGTAGGTTATATTCTTTTGTCATTATACTGACATGAATTCTTTATTATAGAAACTTCAATAGCCGTCTAAGGCATTGACTTCCAATCGAGAGGTCATGGGTTCAAATCCAACCCCGTTAACCATTGTCGTGAACACAGTCCTTACTGCATTCAGTTTGCTCAAGGGGGAAATGTTGTGTTGTTGAACTTTTATAAGCTCTAAGCTCGAAGTAGTAAATAATTATGAATGTAGAACAATTTTGGCTACATTATCAATTCAATGGTTATAAAATGGTGATGCTATAACCCAGTAACTGGTTTGTGGAGGTCAAATAGGCAGTCGCTTCATGTAAAATACGGCAGCTGCAACCGGTAAGACTGAAAGCCAACCGCCACATAGTAGGGAAAAGGCTAGGCAGATGATGATAAAAATGGCGGTACTATAGGTAATTCAGTAAGATACTGGGAAGGATAACAATAACAGAATTCTGTGATATGAAGTTTAAATCTTTCCTCAAAAATGACCAATTGTTCAATAAAATCACAAGATTATTGGACTGACGTCAGTCTTGTCTTGACTGAAGACACTCCCATAAACAACTGATACACATATTTTAACGCAAACAGACGTTATTGAAACTTCACTTACCTACGCATTTGTCTGCCATATTTTTAAATAAAATGGTGAGACAAAACGTATTCTAGAACCGTCTTTCCTGAATTTATAAAACGTTAAAAATATCGACCAAGTTCAACAACTTTTTTATATATTTATAATAGAGGGATAGAGATCTTGGTGGAGTAATATTATTCAATAATAACGCACAATTTGGCTACCATATTGATTTTATAGTCAATACGCTTTGATTTACTGCTCGAATCAATCAAGCAGAACCGTTACCAAAGAAAATAAATAATTTTTCATACGTTATATCTTTAATTTAACGACTGCGAAGTTATCGTAAACTGGAGTGCTTTGAGAATGCTCCTTTTTATGAGTTTTTTTTTTGTATTCCTTGATATGGAGATCAATGTATTTGATCACTTTTTTTTGCTTACATTTCAGCGTATTACCGTAAAAGCCAGAAATTGCGTTGTATAATGTTGTGGGGGCAAAATATATTTTATAGTAATTCGTACCCATAACATAAAAGTTTTTCCCCTATGGGAAAACTTTTTCAAAGTTAATTTTGAAGAGATAAATATACCTAGTTGCCTGTTATTTTTTTTATACATTCTTTATTTATACTTTCTTTGTTTAAATAAGGGTAACTTTTCTATTCTTATTTAAGCAAGGCAAATAAAATTATGTTTTGAACGTGGGGTTTTTGCCTACTTGAAACATTTAATTATGTCTACATATTGTGAACTTTGATCGTTTATTTACACCAGCACACTATTTGCGTAACACACTTCAATCAAAATCTGAATGATTTTGAAGGATATTGGTAATCCATTGATTCATATGTTTGAAAAATTTGTCTGCTTAGCAACGTAAATAACGCAATGAACGTTGTAAAACTGTCAAAATGATACCCATTGCTACTATTCTTAGTATGTTACGCATTTACCCTGCAGAACTTTAAAGGAACTCTTTGTAGTCCTTGGTAAAAGCATTTGTGTAAGTTAATACTTCCACATCCCGTTGTTAATATCCCATTAACTTCAGTCCGAAACCCTAACATTTTCATACAAATGCAGTATTTCTACTTACTTTATTGTGAGTGCCAGCAGCACTATAATGAGCCCAACGAGGGCCATCGCGATCACGACGCCACATATCATGTAATTCGCATCATTCGGAGCATCTGAAACAAAGTAAATAAAACTTTAATACTACAGTAACAAGCTCCATACTCAATTAACATTATTTGTAAGTAATGATCGTAATGATTACGTGATAATAGTATGCAAAAAGGCCTTTTTTGCGGGTTATTGCTCAATGGTGATCTAACAGAGTCCTCTCTCTTGGAACTCTGACGTCATAAATATTGATAATACGAAGAAAAAAAATTAACTGTTAATTGGAATTGTAAAATTAATCGTTTTTAAGACGCTAGACCCCCATTTTTCAATTTGAAGCAATATATTTTCAGGGTTTTACTAACTATGATAATGACTTTATACGATGGTTATTTGTGGTATTGCATTATTAAAGATAGTTTGGTGTTCTTGTGGCAAAACACAAAAAGTTCGGTCGGTTCGGTAGATCGGTTCACATGTGTGATTATGGGAATATAATAACAGATATGGCTAGTTGACTACAAGAACAAAAACCATGGAAATTAATCATCATACTTAATTCTACATTAGAACCGTCTATAATTTTCGTAGAAGAGCCCAAAGATACACCTACTACCTACGTAAGTAGACATCATTAAGAACGCGTAGCCTTCACCTGTGATTAATATTAATAGTTTAGCTAGAACTATAAAAAAAACAACTAGATAGCAGAAATGGTAACCTAGCAACAACCACAAAAAAAAAACAAAGTGCACGCGTAGCGAACGTGATTAAAAACGCGAAATCCTAATGGCATTAATAACATGTTCTTAAAAAAGTAATCTGGCTCTAAAATGCAGATCAAATAGCGTTATGTCACCTGTAAATGGAACCAGTTTCGAGTTGGTCGAAGTTGCTTGTAGGTATGGTTTGTTCAGAAGATTTGTAACAAGGATTAACTAGGAAAATATTCGTAGCTTGAAAACCTAGCAGAGCGTCGGAAAAATTAGGGATTTATTTAGCTAATGAAGAAAGAAAGAAATCTATTTTATTTGGGCCACGCACAGGAATAACAACAATAAAAAAGGAATATTAAAAACTAACATGGAAAAAAGGCCCACAGGAAAATTTGGGAAGGCGTTTGGACAGAAAGAAAAAAAGAGACTTGTTTGAAAATCAGCGTTCAATTGTTTGTGAAAGACACGAGTTATTATGTAAACCTTCCGTGCTGCCCATGCCATCTGTCTCAAAAGTATGCGATAAACAGAACACCTTTTTGTAAATATTATGGCATTTCTTTGCTATAAAATTATATTACAGACAAACGTCAGTACAAGTCATTTGTATTCCATTAAGCTCACACGACTACTCGACCACTGTCTAGTGAATAGCTTAGTAGTAACGTTGCAGATGTCTAAACGCAGTTAGTAAAACCGTCGTAAGTACATCGTACCGGATAACGGGTGCGCGTACCACTTTGCCAATTGAACGGTGCTGCATCCTTAACACTTTAACCGTACACAAATCGATATCGTCCGCATCGATGGCAATTATCGAATCGAGACTACTCGGTATCGAATTGACTTTTATCATTTAAATGATTTTCATTAGCTTGTCCTTTAACATGATGCGTTTGTTAACCTTTCGTGGGTAAATACTACAATAAAGTACATTGCAATGACTTCAACCTTTATGTGCAAGAGGTTAAACCCGAAACAAAATGAGAAATTTAATTACTTAATCGAATACCTACTTCAAATCGGTCGTAGTCATTGTTACCTTGGGTTCACAGACAACAATCAGCGACAACAATCAGTGCAGTTCAGTGTCTCGAAATCTTTACGTACCTACCAGTGTCTCGTAACAGTCGTAACGTAGTTAGGTACTAAATTACTCCTCATTAATACATCGTCCCAGCAACAGAGTAAAATGCTGTGGGTACCCCGTTTCAAACCTCTAATGGATACCTACCTACACAAAACAAAACGAATAGTTTTATGGAACGTTAAATAAAATGTGGGACGGGACGGCCGATACGATCGCTGTGGGTTTTTTGACGCAAACCCGTTAAAGGAAAACGGAGTTTCTCTTTATATCTTTGCCATATTCCGCAATACCAGGAAAACTACTTCGCTGTATAAATATAAAACATAAGCTGACGGTTTGTTATTCAACCATACACCTAAGAAGAAATGGAAGGTAGAAGTGTTTTTTTTTTCTAGCCTATGGAGTCATGCATGTCAAGAACTTAAAGTTCAGAAGAGTCAAACAAAGGATTTTATCAAAATAGCTCTGAAATCCGTGAATTCACCAATCCGTTCACCAAGCATGGTGACTATGACAGATTCCTTTCACGTCCATTGACTATAGCTCTAGAGTCAAATGGTGATTCAAGTAAATAATGTTGTAGGCACATAGCCAAAGCTCCAGGTAAATATTGTTCGAATAGGTACAAAATGCACTATAAATATAGTTTCCTCTTACGTAGGTAAACTGCAGGGCTAGGCTAAGCTATTCAGTTACTAATGGCTGTGTATTTTACATATCCATTACACCATAAACAAGGTTTAAAACGGCACTAACACTTCCATTAAAAAACCGTTAAGGGTGAACATACTTTAAGGCTCATGCAACTAGCAAAGTTTCACTATTAAGCTCGAGCTTCCAAATAAATAGCTAAATAAATGACGAATATTCTCACAATTTTTGTTCACACAATTTAAGTACTTAGATGTGTTAGTGCTTTTTCTGCAGCCAATTTCAGTGATTTGTTTTCCAAGATGCTTTTTAAAATAACTTGAAGTATGTGTAGGACTGGTTAATATATTTCTTGAAAAAAGGCACAGGGTGTTGTGGACGTAAAGTGTGGCCATGCTGGACCACTGTATACAGGATAGGTTTGAATGTCAACAGTCTACCTTGAATAGTATGAGTAACTAACTTGCCTTGAGCAGAGGCTGCTAGTTCTATAGACATTAGTTTACTGGCAGTGCCATTTGATAATTAGGCTTACGCTAAAACTAATTGCCTGTCTAGTGATCAATAATGATGATAAATATCTAAAATACCTACCTACCAGCAACAGCAAAGCGCTAGTACTATATTATATAAGTCAATGTATAGACGTCAATTGATGGCAAATATCGCATAAAATATGTCAAGTAGGTTTCGGTATTAGCCCAAACAAACATACAAAATAGCCAAAAGTAGGTACTAAGCTTGGTTTTTAAAGTGGCAGAAGTGGAGGAGCGGTTTATTTTTTATTTATAAATATGTTCTTAGATAAACAAAAAAGCAACATCCCAAGAACGTATTTACACTTTGACTACGCAGAAATTCCCATTGCGGTCAATTAAACTTGAATGTCGGGTCGACATGACGCAATTTATCCTTTATATAAAATATTTTCCTTGTATTATAAAACATAACTAACAATTTTGTGAAACCAATACCAACCAAGGTTGAATCAGGAATCAACGTTTCGGCTGGTAACGGTATACTCTTGTGAAACTCGAAATACGGTGTCAAGATTGACGTTATAATAAAAGACACAGAAAGACACCGTGTCGGAACTGAAGAAACGCGTGTTGATTATACCTTATGATGCCTTGCAGTTGGAAATCGAAAATGTTTTGCGGATTAATGATTCTGCAAAACGGAAACACTGAGATATTATACGTTGCGTAATTTCTTCGATTGAAATCATCTGTCTCTCTGTTTGTTGCTACATCGGATCAATGGTATCAACTAACCATGAGACCATAACAATAATGAGAACAATTAATTGTTGCATTACTGAAGATATCTATTTATATAATCATTCCTTCTTAAGCCCCTCAGCTGCATTTATCTCGACATGCGTAATGGAATGATTTATTAATCGGACTAATTCACTCAATATTATTTTCTATATTTTTTTTTTATAACCGATCATTTTCTTTGTTTCAGGCTTGCAAAATGAGCTGCAAAACGATGTCACAATTTTATTGCAATATGTGTTATTAGTGCAATATTATAGGATTGTGTGTCGAAATGACACTATTGCAACTTCAAGCTGTTTTTCCGATATAAACAAAAAAATAAAACCAAACCGGTAAACTCCCCAAACCGGGGGGTTTGGAGGGTATATTGGACATGCTAATGGGGCTAAGGTTCTCACAGTCAGAGACTTCCCCGACCGAAAAGAGTTGTGTTCGTTTTAGATTATGCTAATTTAAAGAAGCGATTTATATTCAAAATCTCCTTAGATATATATACAAAAAAAAACACTGTAAAGTAGCTTAGGAAGTCCCTAACCACCGTGCACCGTCCCAATTATCTTCTTTAATTCAAATTTTGAACTTCCTTCCTCTATAAAGACAAGATGATCTCACAAAAAAAACGAAAGCAACTTAGCTACGGAGTCGTTAACCCTTTTTATGCCACACAGCTGACGTTACTGTACATGGTATACGAAGGTTTAATGTTCCACAAGTAGACCTAACGATGGAATCAGGTGTAACAAGTGCATCGCACCCGCCGGGTTAATGCACTCGAGACTGGTATTTTCCTATAGCGTTTCGGGTGTCCTGTGATGGGGGGCATTTGTAGTCGTATTGTCTTGATTGTGTTGTTGATCTTGATTGTTCCAACTCTTTATGTAACACGTTTGTGAGTCTGTATGTGTAAGGTGATAGTTAGGAGTTTAGAATAATTACTGATGTTGATCTAGTTTAGCTATAGTTTGCGTCTGTCTCCACAAAATCTATTTATTGTGGATACTCTACAATGTGTTTGCGCAAAATTTAAAGACCATCTGTTTATCAAGACAAAAATGAAAGGTCGAGAATCGAAAATTTCCATCGATGAAAATTTTATTTTACTCGAAGATTAAAAAATTCTTGCTCCAATTACCAGTCGGCTTTAATGAAGTATTTACAGAAAAAGTATGACGTTAGTGAACCAGGATTTTATAAGGATTCTGTTTAGTAAGCCTTTGTGACGAAACCCCAAGACTGACGTAATGTATCTGGTGCCGTTGACGCAATCAGTTCCTGGATGATAAATAGATTACCACAGGTAAGACTTCTCGACGTACTTCACCTCAGTTCTCGCTTGTAGGTATACAAAAGAACAATATTTCATAACGCAATCAATAATGATTTATGTGCAAGAACTAATAAAAGGTTGAACAATGTTTTTTTTATTTGTTTCTGATTGCCAGGAAATCATAGTCTTGACACTTAGATCTAAAAATAATTTTTTAATTATTAATTTAAAAACGTTTCCTGCTATGTGCAGTTATGACATGACATGTTATTATTATTATTGTTCATTTTATGCCTTTCACATTCTACTGCTGGATAAAAACTTCACACGAGGTCGTATACTGGAACTGCCAAGTGGATTCCTCACGAAAAGACCCAAGTCCAAAAACACGTAACAAAGAGAATCGAATGATGAGGCAGTACTTTCGGGAGAAGGGTATTTTGTTCGAATCATGATATCTCTCCCAAATGCAAGATTTTATCAGCAGTAAAAATGGCTATTCTCAAAGTCAATATTCAAGGAGGTAGGTAATAAAATTCTAAGCAATACCAATTACTCCCTAAATACGCCACTGTCCTCGCAATCAACTCTGTAGCCTCCAAACATGCAAACCCATCATTTTCGCCGTGACACGTGTGACCTTGTTCCTCATACGGCTTGATCGATATTGTACTAAGAACGCTTATGCGACGTAACTGCACTTTTGCACTTAATGCTGTTTTCATTGCACTTTTTTTTTATTTTGCACAGCAACCTGTTGTTGGGTCTCTCGAAATTTGCATAAGCAGTTTTTTTTTTTATTAATGGGTTGATAACAGAGTCCAAAGTCTCAGATTCTAAATTTCCACTGCTACACGTGTAAGGGACTGTCATAAGATCAAAGTTCAATGTTTAGTAAAAGGAGTTGTGATTACAGGTGTGGTAAAGAAGCTGCTCTATATTTTCATGATATAATCCAAAGTCAAGTCCAACGCAAACCGCAGACAGGAGACAAAGTAACTAGAAGGTATGACGGACGCAAAGTTCAAAATACTTTAAAAAAAAATATGGTTTAACGATATCTGTACCCAAATTACGTTGACCTGTAACTTCTGTTCTTGAAGTAAACTAAAGGTCGACAAGCGATGTCAGCAAGCCAATAAATGAATAAAATATTATTGTCCTTTACAAGTCACAACGGAAGACCTTGTCAGTATAAGGGGGAAGGGAAGTCCGTAAGGACTTTGATAGCGATCGATTTATGTACTTCCATACGGGTACGGAATAATATTATTGCTAGATTTTATAAATATTTCCTTTCGACTCTAGTAACTAATTAATTTTTTCAGGTTGCGAGCACTTTCGATTGAAGAATCGTAAATATCCAACCATCTAGGATTTATTGGGTTTATTTAACGATCGATGCGTCTGCACATCTGTCTCCACCATTCAAGTTCCAAGTGTATGAAACTATGGGATGTATCCGCTGCAAGCACGACGTTTTTACCAGATGCTGTTTTCAAAACATTGTCTTTTTCTTTTAGTTCTTTATTAAAAACTTCAAGACAGATAGCTCAATTCGGCGTTACGATTATTACATGCACATTGTATGAATACAACATCAAAGTATGTATTGAGAAACAATCCAGAGCAATGTTACCCAACAATGGCAATTGTTAAAAGAATCAACTATTTAAGACACGTGACTTGTGCTCCATAAAGTTTAATATACCTATACAATGATTTGAAGATCACGACGACCGAATGTGACTGAAAGAAACTGTTGTAGGCACCACACGTGATTTTTTTACGGCACGTTTGTATAACATTAATCAAAAAACAACGTAAAACCACGTACAGCACAACGTTGTACAGAAATCTTTACTAAATATTGCGTCAATGCTGACGAACTTTGTAATATATGACCTATCGTGAAGAGATATAACATATTGCAATCACTCAGACCCGAGAATGTGACATTTTTATGATAGACCAGTGTGATACAACACAAACATACTAATCTGTAACGTATTTAGAAATATTGTCAGTTGTAATGATTTGGCTTGAGTAAGTCACTGTGATTTTTTCACGCTGTTTTGTCATGGCAATCTCATTATAGACAAAGAAATATTTGTATTGCAACAGCCGGCTGTTTTGGCATTTAGCACGTACCTGGCAGGTACCTTCTACAATATGTACAAACAAGTATCAGTAGGACGATCGATCTTTATTTTACTAAAAATGTGTATAAAATAACTGTACATATTTTCTCAAATAAAAGTTAATTGGTGACAAATTACCTTTATATTTATACGGACTCAAAATGTTGCCTTAGTAACTAAACGAGGCAAAAAGAATAACAAAATGCTACACTGTTGTGAGAGCCAAGATTTCTAAAATAAAGTGAAGAACACATACCATGTAATGGGTCATACTTTTACGAAACAGTGAAATCAGTCGCGCTTAGAAAGGAGAGAATACTAGACTAATCTTCAATCATGCGAAACTAACTTCTTATTTTGATCTAGTGATCGCAAGCACGAATGCCCGAATATGAGTTGACTTTATTAGGTAAGACCGGTAAAAGAGCAATGCCACTAATTATTGGACTTTATCAGAAAGAAAATTGTTTTTAATACAAAAATGTCAGTTTCTGAGGTTTTTAAACGGAGTTTATCCATTCGATAGTGATTATTGGTTCGATATCGTGTTTCTGAACAGGTCATTAAGGAAGAATTTAGCTTAAAAGTCGAGTGAATTATTATCGAGGATTTATCTGAGAACCTCAAAAACCGAGCATAAGGAAGGATAATTATGTCGAATCAACAGCTATTGAAAGTTTAAACTCCGTTTAAGAATTCTTCAGAAACTGGGCATAAGTCCTTTGCTTGTAACACCCTTTAGAAAACACAGAATGTTATGATTATTCGAGAAAGCCGAGGAACTACCTGGACTAGAACATATGTTATTCACACTAAATTCTTCATAATTATGATAAGTTTGTGTGACCAAATCAATAACAGTCAGTTGTGATCATTCCGTCCGGTTCGGTAACTATAGTTGAGCAATACGTTCGAGACCAACTTTCACTGGTAAAGACCAAAGTTATTATGATCGTGTTCTGCGGAAGTACGATCCAGTTATAGAGAAAGCCAGCCCCAGGAACCAGTGTAATGCGTCTGTTGATCGGTAAAAAATATCTCGGAATTGTCCTCAATCTTAGGTAATGTAGCAGTGCTATGATTTATCACGATTTAACACCAAGAGTTATAATAGTCTCTTTATAATAGTTTTCTATTAACACCTCAATAGATATTACCAAAGTTCAAGGTTTATTTTAAAACTTGTTTTAAGTCATATTAATCGTTCATATTCTTACACACAAGGCTACGAAGTTAAAAAAAAATTGTTTAGGCTCACAAAGGGACTAACTCCCAATATTTTTTTGTAGGTAGACCATAGCATTCCGATATGGTTTTACGGCAAACCCGCCACCATAACCAACCAAGCGTAAAGTGTGGACGTAAAAAAACGCTGTGAGAACATCGAGGATGCAATATCCATTTCGAGATTCCAGTTCTTCTATTTAGGTTTATATCTAAAGGAGAAACACAATAAAAACAAGTGCGCCTCTGGATCCACGGCGGGGAATGTGAGCCCTTTCTGCTTTAAATAGAATCGTTCCTTACTCATGGATCTTTGTCATTGACTTGGAGCATTGGTGAGTGTAAATGGTTGGTTGGAGTATTTTAGGGTAGCGAAATGACTAATAGAGACTTTCATAAAATAAAGTGGTAAAGAAACTATTTATGTTTGACAAGAAATGAGCATGTAGGTATCGCTCCTGTGAAAGGCATTTAAACATGATATCGAAACCATTCTTATAAATCTTTAAGTTTTCTCTCACTTAAACACCACTTGGAACCTAATCAAACTTTTTCAGGTAAAGGCTTAATTACATCCTTATCTCATCAAAACAACGCAAAAACGTTATTACTTTGTCATAAAAAAAAGTTTCTCATGACCTTCAATAAAACTTACATTATGGCGATTCAATGACTAGTATAGTATCGTCTAACGCAAATAAATCAAGATTGCAGACTGTACCAGAGACGCCTTTGAGTCACTCAGTAGTCTGGATTGACTAAGTCTTTCTATTAATAAGATATTGTAATAATGTATCAGCCTTACACACATTGATTAATTTCTGAAAGTTTCTTACTCATTTCTCTTTGAAAATCGTCCACGACGCGACTAACTAGTTTGTGATTGGTTGCATCGTGTACCGCCCGCCATTGAAATACTTATGCTGTGACATTCTGGCAACTGATTGGTGACTTCAGTTTGTAACACGTTAGGTTTTTAACATATGAGTAGCATCGTGGACGAACGGGCTTAATAAAGTTACAATATTTCAAGACTAGCAGCGCCCCGCGGTTTCACCGGCATAAGCTTCCCGTGGGATAAAAACTATCATATATGTCCTTTCCCGGGACTCAAACTATCTCTATACCAAATTTCATCTAAATCGGTTCAGCGGTTCAAGCGTGAAGAGGTAACAGACAGACAGACACACTTTCGCATTTATAATACTAGCTGTGCCCCGCGGTTTCACCCACGATAAAAGTCTTATAGTACTTTTTTAACGATTCCCTTTACAAATTTCCACCGCCCTTTTTACACCCTTAAAGGATGATTTCTGGGATATAAACTATCCTATGTCCTTTCCCGGGACTCAAATTATCTCTATACCAAATTAGTTTCATCTAAATCGGTTCTGCGGTTCAAGCGTGAAGAGGTAACAGACAGACAGACACACTTTCGGACTTATAATATTAGTATGGATGTTGCAGGCAGAATAAGCACGTGTAGTCATGAAAATTAATTGCGAACCAAGCCATTAGTTGTCTTTCATGTTAGGTTAGTGTAACATACATATATTATGCACTAAAGTTTCTAATTGAGTCAATTCTCCGAATAAGGAAAGAGTAAAGGAAAATGCACCTAGACGCAAGCAAGGCGACTTATGCATCGTAGGTACCTAATATTAGAAATGTAAACAAGTATGTCATTGAGAATGATTTAATTCATATTTTCCTTTCCCTGTTTACTCGTTACTCACTATGGTGCATTGTTTAAGGAGAGATCAGCTTCAGTGCAAAATGTACCTACAAAAGGTCGTATAGCAAAAAAACAAACTGTAAAACTGTTAGGTAGCTACAGGCAAATAACGAATATCGATTTACTTTTGCAGTAGAAACCTAGATTTTAGCAAACTTGCGATTAGGTCTTCGTTATTTCTCACTGTCAATTGGCAACTTAGTCCGGGACCAAGGAATTCACAGACAGACTTTACTTCATGAATGAAAATTAGAGGGGCAATTCCCGTATTTTGAATACGTTCGCATTCTAACCTCAGTCTCTATCTGTCAAAACTAGTTTTAATTTTCCTACTTTTTTAGTTTTCGACATTTATTGTCTTTGAGATGAGATCGCGACTAGATTTTGAACGTTTTTAGTTACCTAGGCCTTCAGAAAAGGTATTTTTGACAGATTAAGACTGAGATTAATGTGCGAACGTTCTTTAAAATACGGGTATGATCCTCTCTGATCACTTACAAATAACATAACTACCTACATGGGTACTAGCTACTCCGCATTGACGTTGTTACCGCATTGCACTGTCGCGGTTAACGTTCCTTTGTGGCATAATGCGGTGATATCTATAAGATAACCTTCCATTACTAGTAAATCCTACCAGCTGATATACACGCTTTCTAGTACCATTTGCATTATGTGCACTTCTTGCAGCAGTCAGCCTATCGCGATCTATTTATACCGGGAATTTACAAAGAATGTGAAAAAACAAAATGGGCTTTTTAATTACCTTACACCATAGGAGAGTAGGTTAAACTGGCATGAAAATTAAAGCATAATATAAGCAGTGTCTACACTTACGCGTAGAACTGAACAATTAATGATACCATAGGAGGGATGATTCCAGTGCTAATTAGACACGAGGACAATTTTATTGTTTATTTACTAGATATTTTTATTCATCCTCAACACTACTATTCAATATGGCGCTAATGAGGAAAATAAACGAACTAGGTATCGTGACACGATATAATAAATATATTTATCATAATCATACATTAGCACAACGTTGAGAAGTTGCTTCATGTGGGTTAGAACATTTCTGAGGTGTAAGGAATATCAGAAAATTGTTTAGTCATAAACTCATGAGTTTCTTATCAAACCTATGACTAGTCAAGTATTTTCATTAGAACTACTTTTGTGTACTACAGTCAGTCACGTGAGATGACCCTACACACGCGACTGACGACTGACTGGTGACTGCTGTAGTCGAGTAGCTGTAGACAGAAGCTAATCTCCGATTCACTTGTGTTTTCCTAGTACAATTACATCATCGTACTGCTCCTTCTGTTGTATAGAAATCGGTTGCCAAGGTACCAGGCGGGCATATGATGCGAAGGAATGAGAGATACGTATGTTGCAAGGAAAGTTTTCAATAAAATGAGGGAAAGACCAAAGGTACAACTGATGGATTGTGTAAAAGGAGTTGAATACTAAGAAGATGACTGATAGAGATACGTAGTTAACGTAGGGAAGAAAAAAACATGGTGTATTTGACCTCATATAAATCGAAATAAGGACAACCAGATGATGATCAATTAACTCCTACGCTTAAAACTAGCACTCTCTTGAAAACCCACAGGAAGCGAGCTACCAATTCTGAGTCGTAAAATGGCATTATACAATAATAATATGCAAGTTACATATGACTAATAAATTATGCCGACGTAAACGTTTGGCTCTGATTCACCAATACTACCGGTGGGTCTGTTTACTAACGATTCCGATTGATCTATTGCATAGTATCATTGCATAATTTTATGGTCTAAGAACTAGGATGAATAATCGCGATTCGTGTTAGTACAATTTCTTGTAAATCCTTCGTATGTTTTGTTTACTGGTATAATTTACATATCCTTACTTCCATATTTATTATAAATACGAAAGTAATCTGTCTGTCTCTCTTTTCACGCTTGAACGGATTTCGAAAAAATTTTACACATAGGTATACTGTGACCTAATTTAGGACATTGGAATCTTTTTATCTCGGTATAATAGTATGTTCCCGTAGGATAATATTCGACCTCCACGCGTGCAAAGCCACGGGTAAAAGTAAGTTTGAATATTAGGTTAAGGTTTATACAACACTGTATAAAAAAGTGTGAGAAGGGTGTTAAATAACTATAGCTTCGTTTTTAAACAAAGGAAAGAAAATATGACTATAAACATTACGATGACTGAAGAAAAAATAAATTACAATCAAACATTTTACGATTAATTAGGAAGTATTCCACTCAGAGCACTGGAAGTCGCAGTGTCGCATAACAGCACGTGCCGATCAAAGTGACCGCAATAGAAAACCATCGTAAATTTTCATAACCAAAGCAAAACTTCACAATGTAACATGCAAGCTTTCACCTTGCTTTGTAATTTATGAAACCTCTAAAAATACCAAAACATTGACGTCCATTTTTGTCACATACATATTCTACGAGAACTAATGACCCTTTTGCGTGACAACATCAATTGAAGTTCGGTTATTTTTATGTCATAAATGTAATAAGAAAATGTTCCTCTAAAGGTTGAGGTCAAAAGTTGAATGTCACTGTATCATTCAATCAGCAATTTTCTAGTACATAACATAATGTTTAAGTCTCCACTGACACTCACGAGAAAGCGAATTATAAACTTGGGACAGTCATTAAGCCAGCTGAAAACCGACTTTAACACTTGTAGATAAAGTTGTTTATAACATGTTAGATTTGAAGGTAAACGTATTGGTTGTCAAAGAGTTATAAATAATGAAAGTACTGGGTGTCAAATGAAGCGAAAGTGAGTTGTTTAAAGTAGGTGAAGGTACTTATTTATGCAGGGTGTAAAGCAGAACCCACATAAGCCATATTGTGTTGATTGCATAAATACGACTCTGAACTCAAAACATTGACTCATACTGTTCGATTAATCATCATCACACTTTTACCTTTTACCAAAGGTTTTGGCATGCGCTGTTGAACGTTAATATTTACTAAGGGGTAAATATATATATATATTTTGTAATGAAATAACTATTTACACTAGATACTAAATTAAATGACTAACTAACTTACTATACAAATAAATACAAAAACAAAGAACACTTAGGCGTCAAAGTACTCGTCCGCATCACTGTCATCCGGAAACGTGCCCAAAAGACTGGCAGCATTGCCACGTTGAATGGCCATTATTGGCAATGCTAATTCTTTGGCCAAAGGACAACCCAGCCCTCTGGTCACGTGAAGTGTCGACCAGCCGGCGAAGGAGACGCGCACTCGGGCGTTATAATTATTGTCAATCGATATGATTTGTCCATCGTGTGGTACAGTTTGCTGCAAGATATTTCACATCATTTTCGAAAAGGCTCTACTCTTTCAATTAATTGAAGGTTGAATTCAGACCTTTGAAACGGTTTTACATTTAAGTATATACGTAATTTCAGTAGGTAGGTAGGTGCATACACTATAAACATAGTATTTATTATGACATGTGTGAGTTGAAAGTCATAATGTAAACTTAAAGTTCAAGGAGATATTTAGATAGGTGTCTGATTTGATATTTACACGATATCGAGACATGCACGTTCACATTGATCACGTTTCGTGATTTTTCAGGAGTGTGTAGCTGTAATGTATTTATCATTTAGCTTCAAAATACTTTATCATTTAGGTCTAATATTTTGAATGTATAAATAAAACAAAACCTAGTATGATTTTTTCTATGTTCAGCACCACAATTGCGTAGCACACTTTCAATCACAATCTGAGAAATAAATCGTCATTTTGAAGGATATTGCTAATCCATTGCTTCACATGTTCGAAAAATGTGTCCGCTCAACAACTTAGATAACGCAATAAACGTTGTTGAACTGTCAAAATGAAAGCCATTGCTACTGTTAGTGTGTTACGCAATTGCGTCTACAGACATATTAGATTTCTGCTATTCAAAGTCAGAGGTAAAAGAAATGAATGAACTGTGCCACTTGCTGCGCTGTCAGGTCCTTAGATCTTGGATATGTACAAAAAATGTAATACGCAATATCAGTCAGCTCCAAACGTGACTTCCTGATAATAAAAATAGATAATTATAAAATAAAATGTTGCTCATATCTTCACATGGTAATAAGAACGACTAGAAATATCCAGTTACTCTCAGATTTTTATCATTCACCTTCGGGGTTAAAAGTTTAAGAGTTAATGAAATTCTTTCAATGTAAATAAATGTAAATTTTATGTTGTGTGGTCCGCAGCGAATTACTGCGAACCGTTTGCGCTTTGCGAAACGTGGTGTGATGATTGTGACCACTTTGTTCAACTTTTGTTCGTTGTGGTAATTAATAAGGTGGACCAATGGGATAATTGTGTAACTCGCTAACCATTGTAATGTTTTTCATTTTGACAATTCGACAACTGCATTGATGCATGAAGCAATGGAATAGGAATTATTGTGTTTTGCAATTGGAATGCAGGTCATTGACTATACAAAATACTAAAAAAGCCACCTTACGCCATTAATTAGCCATTTTCATTAACACTAGGGGAAACCTAAATGTAACCTAAAATAATATTATTCAACGTTACATTTTCAACCCTCGGCGTGAAAATCTAATAGTGCGCTTATGTTTAGGCACTACTTTTAGTTGTAGCCTAGTGTTAGTAGAAGCGTAGATATTATAACTAAACATACCCAAAAAGTTATGCCCGTTTCTGATAAAGCCATTGCTGCTATACTTGAAATATTCCTCTATTTATCTTGAAACGTTTTCCCTACATATAACATATTAACATGCATCATAAAACATGTCCATGCTACCATCAATCATAAAGGGATATTGACCCAAGAATCAACCGATGAAAGTTTGATGATACTTTCAATCTCATTCAATTAATAGTAGTTCAGTGTCGACGTACAACTTATGAACAAACCGGTCAGTAAAATGATTGAATGACAGATCGAAATTGGCGATGGTAAAGAGAAAAGATAAAAGTAAAGTCTAAAATAAAATTTTATTAAAACTAGGCGATACCTAAATGTCTAAATAAAAGCTCACTGTAGAATTTTCAACGTTAGGCTCAGAGCCGAGAGTTGAAAATCGAACAGTGCAATAATATTTAGAGTGAAAACGGACATTAGCCAATTAGAAAACTAGTTTTTATATCAACTCCTCCACTTTGCTTTTAAGGAGTGTCTTACTTTCTATCGTTTTTTTTTCAACCGTTTTGTGTAAGTGCAATTTAAGTTGCGCAACTGTTGCGGCACTCTCGAGCAATTGAGGTTACGTAAGAACACAATGGAAACCACATAGTTCAGTCACGAAATTGTTGCGTAATTTTAATTTTCATTGTATTTTACATTTACTGAAAAATTATTGACATGGCTATGTTATATTTAAAAAGATGATTTTTTTAAAACATTAATCATTGTGAAATACGTCTGTAACTTAAAACGGTTAACAGGCTCTGAAGTCGTGACTCGTGACCAAAGTTTACTTCAACTTTTCCTGTACTTTGTTTAAATTTATAAGCAACTTCCGTCTGTAACATGATCGCTGTAAAGTTCAAATTACACTAGTCCCTACGTCTCATTGTACGAAGCTTCCGCCTGCAACTGTGAAGATGTTCTCAAGAAATGAGGTCATTGAATTTGTTTAAGAAACATCTGTTAAAAGAATATTTAAAGACTTTTAGAGAGAGCTGGCTTAACCTCAAAGCAGTAGTTCCACACCGCTTTAGATAACATCTGACCGAAAAATGGTAAATAATGTTGGTTTTATTTTCTGACATGCTAAGTTAATTCGCCCCAGAAAGGAGCTTTAAGCATTATATTCACCCAAAAAGAGAAATGAAAACAAATTCTCTTTCATTCGTAGATAAATTCAACTCTTCAAACAATTAGAACGAGGATCGAATACATTGTATCACACCTTGTGTCTAACTACCGCAATGATTTTGAAGTAATCCGGCAATGTAAACAAGACTGGTTAGCCATACAGAGTGATTCACCTCAGACGACCTAGTTAACCACATGGGGTAATGAGTTGTTCTACTAAAAATATACGCAGATTTTTCAGAGTATCAAATGATGCTTGCGTTAAGTTTCAGTTTTTAGTCATTTCGGTGACACATTGCTGGGTAATGGTTGATTCAGAGGCTTTACACCATAATATTATGTACAGTTTTGGGAAAACTTGACACCATACGTTTGGTTTTGAGAAAAACCCTGTTTCATGGATACGCTTCGATTCACACTGATACACTAATTAGGCAATGATATGGTACAAAAGATATGAACTCTTCGGAAAAGTTTCTTATTTTCGTGAATCACCTTTTTATTACTTTCGAAGTGTTTATTGTATCGGAGCTTTTAATGATAATTGAGGTTCATTTAAATTTGTATTGTTACGCCCGTATCGTTGTTGAAAGTTGAACGCTTCCACTTTCAATTGAGCTCAAAACCAACTTAAAGTCACAATTGTATTGTTGAATTTAAAATTATTTCTTTCATTATTAAATTTATATTATTTTAATGCATGCGCAGTCGGAGTCAGATTACAATTGTTCTTAACGATGTCACGTTGCAATTAATGCTTTTTTCTTTGTAATCAGCGCGTGACTTATTCTAACAGTTCTGTCTATTCTTTACTTGTGCCTTTTCCTTTAATGGATGTTGCTATACAAGCGGCTTTTCTTTGAAATATTATATTCTTGGTACAAAGAGTATTTGTATTTTGTGCTTATTTCTTTGAATGTTTATGAGCTTAGTGCCTCTTTACTGCTAGTCGTATATCATGTCCATGTCTGGCAATTAATGTTTCAAGTACGTGTAAAGTTCTCTTCTCCCTCATTTCGTTCTCTTTCTCTTTCTCTCTATACCTATTGATTTTTTGAATTTGAAGGGGACGTAAATTGGGGCACTCTATAATGCTGTATGCATTCCATGCGATACTAATACGTAGTATGTACTTACAACATCTTATAAGAGTATCTTTTTATAGACGGAATGATTTCAAGCCATCAGTCTTCATCAGACGATAAACTAGATTACGTTTACCTATCAAGATAAGTGTTTGGCACAAATTGCGAAATATTAAGTCATTCATTCAATAAACATGCTGATGGTTTATGTATTCTATGATGTTAGGAGGGTAATCGAGGGCTTCCGAAGATCTTGTTTGCAGCAAGCTTTATTATTCCGATACTTACCTAAGTTTATCGTAAGCTTTAGGTACCTACTTCATGTAGACACAGCAATACTACACAATGCGAAGCAGAGAGTAGGATTGACTTGACTAAATAAGTAATCATTATTACTCAAATTTTTCTGGCGTGTTAATACACGGAAACATTCCGCTTCATACCGCGCATATCAAGCATAAATGCTCATATTTAATAATATGAGCATTTATGCTTGATATGCGCGGTATGAAGCGGAATGTTTCCGGTTTTGGCTGACCTCACATTGTGTAGGCTTTTCGTACAATGACAAGTTAGCTTATACTGAAAATGTACTTAGCTTGATTTATAGCGTCGTGCGTAAAAAATTCAAGAGCTAAGACTATAATAATCTGTATCATCCTTAAAAGTTTTGATATCATTAGCTATCAGAGCAAGTATCAATTTGATAGATAGTGAACTAAATTTACTTCTTCGTCATGCCTTATAAATCTTGTGACTTCATCGGTTCCTTTATCCTTTCATTTACCTTCGAAGTTGACAACTATAAAACTTAATAGATTATTGTAAATTAAGAGTCATTTATTTTATATGTTATTCTATAGACCTGTCTTGATTACGTCATCATAAACTTTGTCTGATATACAGTTTTGACGATAAATTCCCACACGTACTCGTTTTTATTGCATTTTTAAGACCTCAGACTGAAGGTTCTATTCTAACAATGAGCCTTGCGAATCTTTAAGCGAATGTTGCGGATTTTTAAGATACGGCTACAAATCTAAATTTGTGAATGAACTCAGAAAGTAAGGACCAATTTTTTATATGTACTTATCTTTATTGAAAGTACCAACATTAAATAGGGCGATAATTAAGGCTAGATTATAAACTTTGTAATTAAAAACCTATAAATACTTTTTTACCATAATCGTTATGGCTTACTTTACATAGAGCATACTTCAAAATGTAGGTCTCGCGTCAGCAACAAACCCTATTCAGGAGCTATTTTGGTATAAACACCCACATCACATTTGGTTAGATTATCCTATCCTTTGTCTAGAAATGTAGATCAAAGGGTCAAGAGAACAGTAGATCGATAGATGGAAATCAGATCCTCGAAAAGAGGTCATAAAAAAACAGATCCTCCACTTTTTTTGGAGTTGGTTACAAATGTTGGGACATGCAACTTCTGTCAGAATTCATGTCGAAACATTGGAAGTTGGTAATTTTATGTCTATTAATTATTTTGCTCTTACCATACATCATTTTAAGGGCCAAATTAAACCTACTTGATGGATGTCAAGTTCAGCCAAGTATTGGGGCCAGACGGTTCTGCAATCACGCGAGTTAGTCATGCCGGCTGTTATGAAAGGCCACGTTGAGTTGCTCCCACATCAACCGTTTCGGCATGTAATTTATGTAGCAACAAACTGTTTTTGTTTGCGGAAATCATTTAAGATATTTACATGTCTTGTTCTGCATTTTAAATAAAAATACGATGTAGATACAGTTAACCTGTTTTGTGAACGAAAATATGATTTACATTTTACAAACTCAGTTTAAAAAAAAACACTACATCAATCATTCTCGAAATTATGTTTTATAAATAAATCAGTTAACAGGCATTGTGAGTAACAAATTAATAAAAGACAATGGCCAGGCGCGTCGAATTGATCACGAACAAATCACATGGCTTAACAGCCAGCCTTTGTCTGATAAAAACTTGAATATACTGCCTGTTTAACCTCTAAACACACCTTAATGAATGTCGGTGACATTTAGAAAATATTTAAGACCGTTCTTGAACTGTTGGCTAATATTAGAACTAGTAACATTGTTCGATAATAGAACTATTCTTTAACAGGACTTCCTGATTGCCAAAAATATGTCTTAACATTGTTCATATAATATATTCTGCGATTTATACTTCCTTGTCGATCGATAAATCATTTATTTGAATTTAGCAGATTGTCACCTCGCGCAATTTGCAATAGCCAAACACGTTTCTTCTTCATAAGCGTTTACTTAGCAAAATGTGCTGAAACTATTGTAATTTGTCTATATTTAAGTCACTTGTAGAATGTAACATGGAATATCTCGGAAAACTTAACCCTGCTTCGATCATAATCACCATGTTCGATGATTCCATACCTAAAACCTCGGTAGAACCATCAGTTCTTGCTTATTAGCAATTCTAAACCCATCATTATGAGCGCTACATAGAGCGGGAAGGCACAGCTGTGAAATAACTAACTTAACTGTGCCAAGGCGAAACCTCACTGTCGCCTACTCGCCAGTACTAACTTATATGCATGTAATTAGGCACGACAATTTTACTTGGAAACGGATAGTTTGCGGAATTGTAAGTCTTAAAGTACTGTTATTAGATAGGCTTTTGTTTCAAAATGGTATACATATGAACTCATGCCTTCTTCGTAGGCAGAAACTGCAGAACGCCACCTGCTACGATCCTTTCATACTCCTTTTTGCTTCGTTTACGTTCATACATCTGTGGGCTAATTGCGTAACACACTATCAGTAGCAATGTCTTTCATTTTCACAGTTCAACAACATTCATTGCGTTATTTACGTTGTTGAGCTGACAAATTTTTCGAACATATAAAGCAATGGATTAGCAATATCCTTCAAAATTATTCAGACTGAGATTGATAGTGTGTTACACAATAGGGTGCTGGTCATACACACACGCACAAAAGATACGAGATGGTGATGGTGAGATCCATATTATGAATTAAAGTCGCTTTTCGTGTCTATCTGTGTGACCGCATTGTTCTTCTAAATTACGCAATGTACTTTGATGCGGTTTTCACCATCATTTAGAAAATTTATTTCGGAAGGTTTATGTGTACACAACATTTATATTAAACTCTAATATAATTAAAAAATCTCGATGTTTTGTCAATTCATAAAAATCGTGCGAAGCAGAGCGCCAGGTAAAAAAATATGTTCGAACATTTGAGTACACTATGCAAGCTACGCAACAAAGTAAAAACTACATCAATACAATTTGGGTTAGCAGCAACGATGTATCACCGTCATTGGTTGGCGGTAAACGGTTTACGGCTTAACCATTCAGTACTTTCTACATGGTACTAATATTGATAATATTCAGCAAAAAGACGTCACTACAATACAATTAAATATAGGCAAAAACAATTACCAGAACATCGCACTGAATGTGACCTTTATTTTAATAAATTCATTTGTCTGCGTGTAAATTCTAGTGAAACATTAATTAAATAATTGATAGTAATGATGTACCGAATACATTTTCCTGCTTACTTCCACTGAACTTAAACACTCACCAAGCGGTTGGTTGACTCTACGCGTGACCAGAGGGCTGGCCTATTTTTAGCACAAAGAATAAGCATTGCCATCCAACGTGCTAATGCTGCCAGCCTTTTAGGCACTTGTTCCATTGACAGCGATGCGGACGAATTTTTTGATCCCTAATGAGCTCCTGCCTTTTTCTTTTTTTATTATATACTTGTATATCTATATATATAAAAGGAGAACTGACTGACTGACATATCAACGCACAGCCCAAACCGCTGGGTCTAGAGATCCCAAATTTGGCACGTACGTTCCTTATGAGGTCTAGGGGTGCACTAAGAAAGGATTTTTCAAAATTCAGCCCCTAAGAGGGTGAACGGGGGGAGGGAGGGATATACAGCGTTATTGGAAAGACACCAACAACCTCTTAAGAGGTCATTGTAATCATCATTATGATCAACTTTTACTATGGGACCAAATCTGAAATGGCAAAAACAAAAAACAGCTGTTCCCTAGATTTACGTTCATAATAACTCGTCAAAATGTAGAGAGCAGCTGATTTTTTTTCGCGACTTCAGGTTTGGTCCCATAGTAAAAGTTGTTCATAATGATGAGTTTAATGACCTCTTAAGAGGTTGTTGGTGTTTTTCCAATACCCCTGTATTTAAATATTGTAAAATAGCTTAAGTTACAAATAAATAAATACACCTTTAAAAAAAAATAAAACATACACTGTCATTCTGAAATATCATAATAATATGCACTTACAGTACCTACATTATATTATTAAAAACATTTTGCGTCGTACTTTGAGGATAGGCCTCGTTAGTCTGGTGGTCGCAAGCGCTACTGGGCGAGTAGGAGGTCCTGGGTTCGATTCCCCGGTCGGGCAAAGTGTTATTGGGTTTTTCTATCAGGATTTTTTTAGTAGCAGCCCGGAGTCGGATATGTGACCGGTTGGTGGTAATAGGGTTGCCCCCTATGGGACTTGATGGGACTCAAACAAAACTGGCGAAATGTGGATGTACTAATAGGGACCTACACCTCTGCTTAACTTTTCAGGGATTACAGGCGTGATGTTATATTTGAGGATGGGTGATCATCGCATCACATGAGCTCCCAGGCCATTCTCGCGGAACTGATTGCGACGATAATATAGGCAGCTTTATCGCGATTTGATAAAAAACACCCAGGTTTGTTTTGAATTGTTTCGAAGAACTGGGTTTTTTTTGGAAACAAGGAAAAAATATCTCGCAATCGTTAGTTTGCCGAAATGTTTGTAAATAACCTTACAGTAAAAAAGTAGCTTTTCATGATTCAGAAAAGTCACTTTAGGTAGTTTTAAATTCAACAGGAGACTTCGATAATGCACAGTTGATTCATCACTCTTATCTAATATTTCAAAGCCTTTTGTCTATCACGAGGCTTACACGAGTAGCCAAGTGGAAAGTGGTCTATATTTAGCAATATAACATTTCAAAGATAATAGAAACGAAGGAAATTGCATTCGGCTGTTATCAGCAAAGTCAGTGATATACTCGTAAGACTACCTGAATCATCTCTCTAGATTATTCCGTCAATCAGAAATTATACAATAAGCAGTTTATCAGCAGCCATACGTATGACACAACTACAATAAGATTACTCGAAATGCACTAATACTTTTACCACCGCGTGACAAAATGACGACTTTATATAATATTTAATAGAATTCCCCAACCTTATCTGCATAAGTTATCCTTAAAACACTTACCTACAACACATCTAATGCAATAACTATCGATTGTCCTCAAAACCTTTTGAAATACTATCTCCAGTAATATCTAGGTACTTGATCTATTATCTCGTCTATTTATACATTGTTTCTCGTAATTATTTGCAATAGCACTATCTTTATAGATAGACAATGATTACGACATGGACAAAGCGGGGATGTTTGTAAACAAAGGTATAGTCTCATTAGGGTTTGTCGAACTTTTAGCATAGTTTTGTTATGATGGCAACTTCTTGTTGCAATACCTTCGATATCAAGAGTGGCAGCTACCACACTGTTTCAGCTGATGTACCGTTCACACGTGATTTGTAAGGACAGAGTGATAAAAAGAGCGTATTCTCCCCTAGTGGTGGGAACAATATAGGATGGTTATGGCATATCATACCATAATCATTATGTTATTCTAACAAGGGCTCTCGAGAATTTAGGACAATGCTTAACCATACACAACATAATCAGCCTATAATGTTCCCACTGCTGGGACACAGGCCTCCTGTCTGTGAGTGGGAGTAGGCCGTTATCCACCACACAGGCCCAATGCGGTTTGGTAGATGTCACATGTCTTCGAATTTTTGGTTCTAGGACATGCCGGTTTCCTCACGATGTTTTCCTTCACCGTTTTGAGAGCAGTGGTGATGAAATAATTTACACAAAGTAAAGTGCCCGTCTGGGTTCGAACCACGACCTACAATTCGTAATCGTAAGTCGCGGCCTTTACCACTGAGCCACCAGTACTCTACTAATAGAAGTATCTAGCCATACACAAGTATTGTAAGTCGGGACCACCTCTTTTGATCTTTGACCTACCACAGTTTTTGAAACTTCCTTTGCTTTTCTTTAGATCATACGCGTGATTCTACATGTGAGTTCCCGCACGTTTTACTACAAGAATGTTCCAGTTTTTTATTTATTTTATTTCTAAATCGCGAATCAATGTTTACGTGCAATATAAACAGGCATAAACTGAAGGATTTCTAGGTGGCCTGTCGATGGATGAATTACTTGCGTTTAAATCAAGGTGAAGAACGGGTTTCCTATATTTATGTTTAGTTTTCTGATCTGTTCCTCATTTTGTTTGTAACCTGAAAACCTTATTCGCGGTTTTGATTTGGATAATGTAGTTCATGGAGTATAAGACATCGTTCTTATTTACTTTAGTAAGTGATTGATGTTTGATTATGAGAATGCAACATGGAGGAAGCAGAGGCTGCAGAAAGAAGATAAAATCAAACTGGTTGTTAATTTAATTTATATATTTTTTTAATTGTATGACATTATTTTTACATTCGGTGACTACAGTAACTCACACACTTGTTAAAATTATATGAAAATCATCTACTTTTACAATATTTGTAAATATGTGAGCACCATATATCTATCACATAAATTGATTTACCTGTCATGCTTTATTTTTAATTCTTTTTACCTTTTGCAGGTAAACTAATTTTATTTTTGGATGCATCGTCTTCACAAATAATTATATGTATAATGAATGTATACAAAACCTTGTAAAACATTTTAAAAGAATAAGGGTGGAGTTTCCATTCTTCTCCATACGAAAACTACCTTTTGGAAGGGGCGACTAGAATCAATTTCGTTTTATTGTAATTGCTGACGTTCAAAAATGCCTTTTGATGTGCCTATTTGAAATAAATGATTTGACTTTGACTTTGAAGTACTCATAAGCAATTTGTGACCATTTTGACGATTCAGATTTCGGAACATGTTTTGAAAACAGACTGATTGCCAAGCCAACCAACCAAGTTTTTTCTAGAAGGATTTTATTGAAATAATCAGACAGATACACGAAATACAATAGGTATTTACTGTATCAAAATTAAACATACAGAAACAAACTCCACCACACACCCACCGTGTTTTCGTTCATAATATAAAACAGGTTTTAATTGGGACGTTTTCTCTAAGAATTACTCAGAATAATCGGCTTTTGTATCAGGAATTATGTACAGTCAACAAAAGAGATAAGTATGCAGGATCATCGGACATAGTTGAAATTTAGTAAGAGCCGATGGACGTTCTCGAATATAATTTTATTTTATTAATAGAAAACAAATAGCTCATTTAAAATTAAATTTCAGCAGGCAACATCCATCGGTTTCTTACTAAACTTCAACAATATCCGACGATCCTGCATACTTATCTCTTTTGTTGAGTGTACATGCATACTTTGATGATTAAAAACTGTTGACATCCAGAAAATTTTCCTCTATTTGCTAGAGTTTTCTTGGTTTCACAATGACATGTAAGTACTTACTAATAATTAAGTGTTAAAATGTATTTTAATTTAAATTCTCCTGAACATTGATTTTCGTGAGTCACTGCAATTGGCATAGTAGTGTATAATAAAAGACTATATAATTGTGTATAATAATGTACCTTTTTATATGGAATCATAATGACGCACGTGCGAAGAAAAACTTTAACAATAATACGAATATAATATTACGTTCGGGAGATACCTACGTAAGAAAAGGAATTCCTAATTAGCTATACATATTACATTGTATACTTTATCTAGTGTATTATCGTATTTATGTATTGTGAAATCATCTGTACTTACCTGCAAAAAACGCGTGAATCATGACGTTCAGCGTCCCTCTTGACTGATTTACCTTGGAGTGACGATGTATACAATTTCAACATTTTCCATTGCAATTTTCTAAAGGCACTTTCCATGACGGCTATAAACGTCTTTTCGAGGAAGAACTAAATAATGTATGGGAAAGATATTATTTAAAGGTCATTGACACGAATCAATGCCATGTCTATCACAATACGGAACATCTGCCGAATGAGTTTCCTATTTGCAAAGAAAATAGATTTTTCATCGTTTTATTATTAGTTGAGTTTAGATAGCCCTCGCCTGCTTAGGAACCCCACAAGTAGAAATAAGGTCAACTATTCTTAGATTCAGCACTACTTGGGGGATTATAACTAGATACTTCTATTAAGTCTATTAGGTGGACCGACGACCTTGTGCAGGCCGCAGGAACTCGTTGGATGCGAGAAGCACAAAACCGGTCGAAGTGGGAGGTGCTTGGGGGAGGCCTATGTCCAGCAGTAGACGTCTTTCGGCTGAAATTATGATGATGACTTCTATTAATGAAGCAGTGGTGGCCCAGTAACGGCTACGACTTACGAGGTTTTAATCTAGACAGGTGCTTTACTTTATGTAAATAATTTCACCACCACTGCTCTCAAAACGGTGAAGGAAAACATCGTGGCAAAACTGGCCCATGAACTAAAAATTCGAAAACATGTGGCACCTACCAGCCCGTGTGGTGGATTACAGCCCACTCCCTCACACCGAGAGGAGGCTTGCGCCCCAGCAGTGGGAATATTATAGACTGATGATGTTTTGTTACTTCTATTAGATGGGCAAAACCATCTGGTCAATAAAAAGTCCTTGGTCTCTTTGGGAAAACCAGAGTTATACCAACTGTTTATCGTATGTAGATTTTACCGAGAAAAACGTAACGGTACCTACTACCTACAACCTGTAACTACTTACGTAGTTGCATATCGCTTGATCTATGACCTAGGCTTAATCCAAAGATATATAAACAGTCATTGCCTTAATTTGCTTCTTTAATATGGCACTTGCACTGGTACTGGTCGGAATTTTCTTTTTCCTTTTGGGTTTAGGGATATTACCACTATTATTAGAGCATTATGCAAATGGTTGTTGTATTTTATTGAAGAAATAAGATGCATCTCAATGAGATCGAGTAGGTAATTGTATGTATGATTAATTAGTTGATTTATGGGTACTTACATCATTTAAACCTTCTATAAGCTTTTTTTATGAATAAGACCATATTTTTATGGTGTACATAATAAAGAGTATTCTATCTTTATATTTATCAGAGCAATTAAACTTCATTCATACGAGTATTATGTACATTGAACTTGAACATGTTCTTCGATCTGTGAGCCTCTTTTAATGTGTATTTTGTAAGTAACCACCTGTGGTAACCACAACCTGGTTCAATTCTGTGAACTGTCTTGCATAGGGTCGCAGCATAATGCTGAGCGATAGCCGTTTTGCGTGGATGTGACGCATGTTACCCTTATCTTCTTTTTTATTTTTTATTTTACTTTTGTGTCATGTGTATTTTTGCGTCATGTTCACCGCAAATAAACGTATTTTCTTTCTTTCTTTTTTTTTTCTTTAACTATAGAAAAACAAAATCAAGAAATCTTTACGACTGCCAGTAGGTATGAATGGCCAGTTTAAAATGCCTTGAAAATTTAATATTATTTCTGTAGTTACTATTTTATATAGGCATAGTACACGTTGTAATATAAGCACTAGTACTAGTATTGCTCTCAAAATGGTGAAGGAAAACAAGTGAGGAAACCAGCATGTCTTAGAACCAACAATTCGGTCATGTGCTATCCACAAACTAGCACTGGGCCCGCGTAGTTTATCGCCCACTCGCTCTCATATAGAGGAGGGTTGTATCCAAGCAGTGGGAACATTATAGACTAATTATGTTATATAAGAACCTACCAGACCATATGCAGCACATCAAGCTACCCGATACTGTCAAATTTTCCTAATCAACTTTTAACCTTATACTTTAGCGATAAAGTTGAAAATCTATTAAAGAAATTTGACAGATTGTAGTAGCTTGATGTGCTGGTCTGTACATGTTGCACTAAATAAACGGTTTATCTATCTATCTTATCTATCTATCTATCTACATAGGACATCTGTACATTAATTTCTCAGGCATTTTCTCATTTCCTTGCAGCTTACATAAACCGATAATCGAAGGTTTGTTAGTACTGTTTTTAAAACACGTGCCGTTGAAACGTGTAACGTAGTTATTTGCTATTGTAACTGTCACGCTTTTGAATCAATAACGTGTAAGAAGAGGTGTACTATTATAGTACGCAAACCACATGTTTTATGACCATTATGACGCTGAATAAAATAAGTGTGTAAGGGTAAAACTTCTGAAGAAATCAGGCGCCACTTTTCTGATAAACTTATGTTAAAATAACCTTTATTCCGATGAAAGACCTGACAAGGGATATCGTTAAACATACTGTTACTATTCAGTAATCTGTGCTGTTACTAAGGAGCGTCGGACGTCGGACCTCCATTGCAATAAGAACCAGTAATCCCAGACGCTGGAATCATAATATAATACATTTGCCTACACCGTTAAGATATGAGTTAATTACTGAAACCCAACTCACACGGTACACAGTGAAGCAATCAAACCGACACACATCGGTACAGTGAGCCACACGTACATGGTACCAATTCGACTTTGACAGTGCGTTTATTTCGTAGCAGAAGCAGGTTTTTGCAGCGCAAGTGTATGTGGTTGACCGTACGTAGCCGCACGCGTCTCAAGTGTGATATGACCCGACACGTGATGCCTATATGTGGCCACAGAGTAAATTGTGCAGACAGCTCGCAGCATACGAGTCAACACAACAAATTAATTTGTCTCGTCAATTATGTGGTTACATCAAATTGTTGGTTTTAATTGCCTGATTAATATTTTGCTCTAATAAGCGAATAGGTGTTTGTGGGAATTAATTAGCTGGCAGGGGATCGAGGAGGGGGTGGAGGGAGGGAGAGGGTACAGGGGATCAGACCGGAATAAATCGCTATTTGGCTCCAATACTATTAATGGATGCAAACAAATTCGCTAATCTCAATGTTTCAAATAAACATGATTACTTCACTACAAGTTACTTTGAACTGGCCATAAACTCAATAACATTCAGTACAAATACAAGTAAATGACATAACGATTACTTGAGTAGACACAGTCACGTAATTGGTACTTATTGTCAATCTAAGTGATCGACTTTTGCAACAGACACAAGTACTCAGAGTTGCGTTAAACCAACTCGCAGTGCATTGTTTTCGAACTAGGTCAATCTGACCCCGACGAAACGGATATAAGGGTAGGTACTTGATAGTTATTGCCATTGTAAACATAGTTTAATACTAAAGCGCATTTGT
Organism: Hydraecia micacea; assembly: GCA_914767645.1. Lineage (NCBI taxonomy): Eukaryota > Metazoa > Arthropoda > Insecta > Lepidoptera > Noctuidae > Hydraecia > Hydraecia micacea. The sequence continues at coordinate 10,488,700 of OU611783.1, read as the reverse complement.
TAGGTCGATAAGGCCTTATCGCTCACTGAAATATGAAACAATAAAGGTAAATCATGAGAAATTAGATTCATATCTTAAAATAGCGGGGAATTCCATTATGTGGAAACCCAATGTACCTAAATACCACGCCAAGATAATTATATTAATATACTATTTGTCGATAATGTTTGTGAATCATTAATTTGAATTCCCATTTTGCTTACAATAACAGGCGAATTTGAACAGTTCGCATAGGCATTAACATTGCATAGAAATCTGTTCATATATTTTTATTGTTCTGTGACGTATACGTAGGTGGTCGAAGCTACACATACACACATGCACAGGTTTTATATTAACTAATGAAGTGTGTGCGACGCGTGTATATTTCAACTGAAACTAAACGTGAACTTTTACTATTACCTTAGTGTTTATATTTTGTTTTTAAAACAGCGGAAATTAAATCGAAGTAAAGCGTGGGATTCTGCACTAGGTTAGGAGATCGATTGCTTCAGAAATAATCGTGTAGTCTTGATACGATCTTCGTTTTGAAACACAATACGAGTTGGTCAACTTTCGATGAGATAGTTAAATCCCCATTCAGTTTTTAAAATATGTAGATACTGTCTCCTTATACACTGAAAAATGCCTCTTGTTACAAGCCCAGAAAATAGGATTTATTCTGGTCTGATCCCCTGAATCTCCTGAATCCCCCAAGAGATTGAGGGGGGGGTGGAGGGCCCCCCTCCACCCCCCCTCGAACCCCTGCTAGTTCGTCTTCTGTTTAAAGTATAAAAAATACAGTCAACTTATTTCTTCTGGGTATAATTATATTTATGTTTACAAGGTAATATGTTACGTTATAAAAAGCAATTCACACCGTTTATGAGTACATAAATCACATGCACATATTATTATTAACTCAACTGAATGAACACTTATCGAGTAATTACAAATAACCTATTGTAACTCCTGAGTATACAGGGTGTTTGGGAGATGGGTGCAAAGCTTGAAAGGGATGATATTTTAGACCATTTACAACATAATTATTAGGCTAAGTCTAAGACGAAGTCTGTTCCTTTTTTTTGTTGAAACTTTAAGGTTTTTCTATAAAAACCATTTTTTCAATTCATTGCTAATAGTACCTATCCAGTAAAAGTTATGTATTTTTTTTGGCCAACTACTCAGGTACTGATTCTGACTAGTGAGAACAAATAACGACTTTATGTCCTCAGTAACTAAGCTGATTTTTCTATTGAATAAAACTCTATTCACTAGGCGCTACCTGAGAGTTGAAAAACCTTACAGTTTCAACAAAAAAAAGGAACAGTCTTCGTCTAAGACAAGTTTAGCTAAATACAAAAAAAAAATGTAAATGGCCTAAAATATCATCCCTTTCAAGCTTTGCACCCATCTCCCAAATACTGTGTATTTTAACACAGCTTTGAAACGTAAATAATGGTATCCGCCGACTGTTGCTAACCCAGACAGAGACCGTCGAACTTGAAAGAACATCCTCCTTTCCGGATGAGAACAAGATAAGATTACAAGCAATAACGTTTTTCAGTAACATCAGCAAATAGAATGAAGACAACTCGGTTTATGCCGTTTATGGTACATCAAATAGTGAATGGAAAAATTTGAAAGACACATAATCTTGCTTTCATCCGCTGAAATAAAATGAAATTAAGAGGGATTTTACAGCAGCTTTAGATTTTTCTGTAACATCGGCAAATAGAAGAAAGAAAACAACTCGTTTTATGATGGATCAATTAATAGTGAAGGAAAAAATCAGTATGAAACCTAATCTTGTTTTCTCCCGTTGAAATCAGATGACATGGAGGGAAACTTTTCCTGCACCCTAATTGCGTAGCACACTAATCAATTCAATCTTATTTAATCTTAATAATTTTGAAGGATATTGTTAATCCATTGCTTTATATGTTCGAAAAATTTGTCTCCTTAACAAAGTAAATAACGCAATGAATGTGGTTGAACTGTCAGCATAAAAGCCATTCCTTCTGATAATGTGTTACGCAATTACCCGCTGAAATCAGTAAAATACACAAAAACATACCTAACTCTTTATAAATGGAAGATGCTTTCAGACTGTTCAGACTTCAGAACCTTACAATCAACAAAAGAAATGATAAAACGTAATTGGAGTATTACAAATACTAATGATATAAGAGATTATAACGAACTGTTGTAATATTATTATATCACTATAACCAAGTAACAGGTAACGAAACTCGTTATTAATTTATCGTCAGAAGTATTATTGTTAGTTTTTATGCCGTGTCTTACATAGATCACTTATGTCATTTCATCAAAATATTTCTAAAGAAAAACGTTTTTGTGTCGATAGATAATTTAGTACTTATAGCTAGAGGTTAATTAAAATATCGACACGCTATGCGAATGGGGCAAAAAATCTATCAGTGCAATGTTCTTCTCGTATTTATTATAATTGAATTGAAAAGGTATGAGAATTAACTATAAAAGAATAGGCTAAAATTTTAAGCAGAAACTACTGGAATCCATGCTAATAATTATAAATGCGAAAGTGTGTCTGTCTGTCTGTTACCTTTTCTCGCTTCAACCGCTGAACCGATTTAGATGAAATTTGGAATAGAGATAGTTTGAGTCCCGAGAAAGGACACAGGATAGTTTTTATCCCGATATTCCCACGGGGTCGAAACTTCCTCGGGAGAAACGGTGGGGCGCTGCTAGTACTAAATAATGTGCCAATAAAGATATCGATTTTAATCGAATTGTTTTATTAATTTATCGTAATTACTATAGCAACTACAGGATTGATACTGGGTTATTGCTTGACGTAATTGACGGTAACAAAATTGAAGCAATAATAATAACTGTTTTAAATTACTCATAAAAATAGTTACTACTTGATACAACGCAGTATCCATTTACCTACCTATCCATTTATAACCTATCTTAGTAAATTTGCTGTCAAGATATCTTTTAAACACGGATTTAAGATAAAACAAATACCGAGACAGTTCAAGCGTAAGCGATAAGCTTAATCACACGCAGTCATTTGTTTTTATCAAGACATTGACATTACCGTTTGCTTCTTATCTCTAAAGTAATTAATTGACATTAGCTGACTTAATGTCATATGACAAGTGTGGAGAAAAGTAAAAGTTATGGACTTTGACGGCTGGAGAAATTGTATTAACTGCTTAGAAGATTTCGTAATGCAAATGAGTTTAAATATGCTGTAAGCTGACATTAAGGATCTTTGATTTCACCTGATATCTTTCAGTCAACCTTACATAAGCAGCCTTTAATGTTCCCACTGCTGGGACACATGCCTCCTCTCTTCGAGAGGGATTGGGCTGTAATCCACCACGCGGGCCCAGTGCGGGTTGGTAGATGTCACATGTCTTCGTGTTTTTAGTTCTAGGACATGCCGGTTTCCTCACGATCTTTTCCTTCACCGTTTAGAGAGCAGTCAACCTTATTACAGCCATTTATACATATGGTCTTACGTCAGTAGGTACATATGGTATATGCCAAAGTATAAGAGGTACCGCCGCACTAACATGGGATTTCAAAATATATATCACTTAGTGCCAGTGATGGACCGTATTTATTCACAAATACAAATTTTCCAAAACATCGAGTTCCTACTTACAGGAAACCGGGAAGAAACATACCATATCAAATTCCTATGCAATTATCCAACGGGAAATAACATTAGGATAAGATGTAATCAAATTATTATAATGAAAACCCGTATGTTGTTCCAATTTTGGAACAATAGACGGTTTTTCCTTATGATAATTTCTCACACACTTTCATATTTGCATGTCCACAGTAAACAATACATTAGTTGTCTGTCAAAGTTAAAAAGTAGGCCGGATTAGAAACTGAACGGGTGACATTGATAACATATACTCGTACTTGTTTGGTAGCAATTACTAGTGTCAACGAGATGGCGTAAGGTCAACGTAGTTTATCTTTTTCCTATTCCAAATATAACTGGACGGTATTTAATTAATCAATGTCAAATAGAACGAGCTTTCAAAAATACACAGGGGAAAACAATTGATAAGCGGGTCTCAAACATATAAGAAACTTCTTGATATGTTACATCATATTTTGTGACAGACGTCTGTCTGTTTGGAGATTTTACATAATCTAATCATTTCCTAGGTTTTTATCACACTAATATTATTGCCAATTAAGACTTTTTTTTATTAATCTTCTGAATAAACGTTAACAGGTTTTTTTTCTCAATAATCGTTATGTAATTTTCCGTAACCTTAAATAAGATGCTCTGGTCCATGTAAGTAAGATAAGTGAGACAATATTTATCTTCGTTAGGAATGTGACAATATAATGAGTAGCAAATTTTAGTTAGTCACGATACCTTTGCATGTTTTACCTCGTGATGAACCAACCATGACTGTATTATCTGTACTTATCGTGTCTTATTGATCTGAAATTCAGTATGTTATTGTTAAATTCGTACGTTTGCCTTTTTAGTTTACAAACGGAATCATAAAAGAGTATCAGTTAGGTACAGGAAAAATTATAAGTAAAAAAAGTAATAATAATAAGTAATCAAAGTCGGTACGTATAAAATTGAAAAGGAAATTGCTATAATAATGAGATATGGAAAATAATGCCAAAATATTATTCTGAAATAATTTGTTTTCTTCCACTGAAAAGCCACCTTATTTTTATAAACTGAACCATTGCGAATTACTCGCGCTGGAAGTTTTCACGTAAGACGTCTTTTGTTAAAGGTTCATCCAGCTGTTTAGAGTCTCTGAAAGCGTTTATAATTTTTGAACAATATTTTTGTATTCAAGAAAAGCGTCATCAAAGTACTAACAGAAACAGGTGCTGCTGTATTGTTCCCTGTGTACTTTTGTTAATTACTTTAACACGTTGAATGTCAACAAAGTCAATATATTTACTACCGGTCGCTAGGCGGTCTGATGAAATGTTCTTAAATTATTTTACAATTTCGTGAGATATTTTATCTATCAGCAAACATGGCCACCTCTAGGATGTATATCCAGTAGGTACTTAGATCCTTACCTATCCTACGGGCACTTCTACCCTACCTTTATCGCGCCCCCCGATCTATTCCTTGATGTGCAATGGTCGCTGTAGCACCATGAAAATGAGGCTACCGGAGCTAGTGCGAATCTTGGGGTTCATTCGATCAATCGAGCCTGGTTTAAACACGCTAGGCTCGGTGCAATTGATTCATTGATATCCGCAAACATGGCCACCTACTGGGCTCAAACAATTCAGGGTAATAGTGACATCGACGCGCAAACTGTAGCCATGAATTTAGTACATGATTCTGGACGCCCCTGAGTTGAAATTTTTCGTCGGTTATTAAATAAAAAATCTTTTGTGACTCCGCGACTGACGCCAGCCTGTATAATAATAATCAACCAAAGTACCGTCGTCACGAAAAGAAAAAGCAGGCCAAAAGATATATTTATTTTTATTTTGCGTAAGTAATTAAGAATTTCATCTGGCATATCTGTAGAAAACGAATGCCTTAGCTTGGCTTGTTTCTAAGCCCACTTCTACGATCGAAGTCACCAAACACGCTTACAAGATTCTGATAAAACCAATTGATTAAACATACGAAACCTTAGGAAGAATCCATCATTGCAGTACCCGGAAAAATCCACCAATTTGGTAGTTTTCCTTTTAAAAGATAAACTATAGATAAAATACGACCTAAAGAGACGAGATTACTATTAAAAAAATAATGAGAATCACGAATCCGCTATGTTGTTGGAAAAATTCGGTTGTATTAAAAGCTTTAAAATACTTTAGATAAGTTAATACATTAACTGTTTGAATGATAACATTCCGTTGAGTAAAAAATTTCATAAAATATTACAATGATAAAGCAAACACTGTTTTATGGTTATTTCCGTGAAATTCGACTGATATAAATTATACATTTTCATTTATTTTTTCCTGAGCAGACAAAAATCGCGATGGCCAGCAGGATGCGGCCGATTTGAGTATAGTAAGACACTTTAATGTAGATATTAATTTATTCCTTTGAAATCCTGACAAAATAGACAAAAGGCAATAAAAATCTTCATAACAAACAAATAGCTAAGTACCCACCTACTAGACAAATCATCAAGTGGTTTACCGACAAAATGTCAGTGTTAAGTTTATTTATTTTCCAACTTCCATCTATCCTTACAGGGAAACCTATTGCGATAGTGTAGGTACATTTATTTAAACTCTTATCCTAACTAAGTTGTTTACAAACATGTCCACCGGAGGACAGTGTCAAACGATGAAGAAGTATCTGATTTTCTTTTGATTTTTACTAACAAATTACGAGAACAACATAAAATAACTTTCTATCTAAAAGGCTATCTAAAAGTTCAGTGTTTTTAGGATAACTTACGTAAAGTCTCTTCTCTCGTAGGTATATTGTGTGTTAGATGAATTTGTAACATTGTTATGTCGTAAATTGGATCGCAGATCAACTTAGTTGACATAATATCTTCCATGCTAAAAAGTCATTCGAGGCATCAGTCAGATTTTCTCAGAAAGAAATTTGATACCCAATACATTATAAAATCGACATTTAGTGCCATCAATGAAGTATCATGCATCGAAAACGTGATAACTATCATCTGCCACGCGTACCCACGCCATTGGGGGGCGGTTGATTACGGGGAAGCATGGGTCACACACGCAGCCAGAACATTTCAATCAAACAAGTAATGAGATCAAATTAACATAATAAAATGTTACGTAACATCGCATCACTTTACGTCTATATTTTCTCGCACCATTTTCCCTTTAAAGATAAGTTAAGGTCATATAATCTTGTTCGTTATTCTGTGGGTCGAATTGAACCCTGTACGACACGTAAGATGAAAGATGGCGATGGTGCAGGAAACATGTTGATAGCTTGTATGTTAACCCGTCAATGGCTGAGAGATGAGCTATGTTTCATAATATTGTGGAGGCTAACTAGTGTATAGCAAGAAACAAGAATAGAAACAGCGCGTTGTACAAGTAATTACTTATGTTATTAAAATGACAACTTTATTGACAGGGTAAGTGAGGTAGGTACTTGCCTCGTTTAATAAGGAGTATGGCCATCATTTTATGAATTCTATTTTACAAAACGCAAAAGTAGAAAATCAGTATAATCCTCCTCTTTCTTTCCCGTGTATACCTAGTCAGGAAGTTTTACTTTTACAGTTGTACAACAATTATCATAAAGTTCGGTTTTACCACGTTCATGATCTCTCACAGGTGCAAAAACAACGTTATTGCTATCGTAATTACACCTAAAGTACTACAAGACTTAAGCATTAAAATAAATAAAAAGCTGTTTCATTCAGAGATCAAGGATCTTAGCGGGTTGTTGAACTTGCTTCTTAGAAGTAAATGGGAATATACACGCGCAACGCCTTTTTTGTGTAAAGACTTTTTTGTATATTTTAATAAACGAACTGTGCAAGAGCAAGATCGTTGACGGTAAAATTTTTCTTAATTTCAATTAATTCCTCCTGTCAACGCGTTTTAAATAAGTCTATAATTTTCTAATTACCCCGTTTATTTGGATAAAAAGGTTCATTTTGTGTTTTTGTTTGACGTTTTTATATTTTTGGTTGATCCTGAAACACGTGTCGTTTATTTTCGGTTATTAATTTTAAAACAAAACAAAACTGATGTTTTGTTCAAGCACGTAACATAAACTGTTACATTATACAAACTTTGAAATTATTTGAAAGATTGCGTAAGCCGTGATAAATTGCAGCGCCTAGTAGTATTATTGAAATAAAATACTACTACAACCAGCTGAAAATGCTCCGAGAAATAGAAAAAGGTCCTAAAATTAAATTGCCTAAAGCCGATATTGGATTGGGTATATGCATCAACCTATGTCCTATTGGCTTTCTTTGGGGTATTTTTGGAAAGAAATGGTACAAAACCGAAAATCTTAATACAAGTTAAGCAAAAACTAAAAATTGGCGTGAAATAGTTATGTTTTTCAGTCATGTGTTTCAGCACGTTTATATTAAACAGTTTTAGTTATGAACCACTTCACTCGACCTTCAAGAAAGATTTTGGCGGCAGATCTGGGCTAGTTCTACAGTTTTTTTTTTTTTACTGAAAGTTTCAATTTATTTATTTTTGGATAACGTGTCAATAACATGTATTTAGTTGACAGGCTAAATGTTTTGTAAACAATCTGCGACGTGTGAGTGTGAGATAGGTACAGTTAAATATTCAAACTCGTTTTAAAACTATTCCTGTCGAAACACGATTTAACATTCAAAATATAAAAGGCAAGATGGTGATGTCATTTTTTTGCGGTGGCAATATATCTTGCATTGAAATATGTTTAATTTAAGTGATATAATTATTATTTCAAACAAATCAACTGGAAAAATGTAGACATCACAGTTCTTGGCTCCAAAAACACAATTTTACGGTGATTTAAGACTTCTGTGGAAGCAACAGGAAAAATATTTTTAAACGAACTCCAGATACAAGAGCAATCGAAAATTGAATTCAATTCAATTGAAATGCAATTGAAACCTCGTCCTACTATTACACTAAATTATAAAGGCGAAAGTTTGCGAGTGTTTGATGTTTGTTACTTCTTCACGCACAAACAGCTGAATGGATTTGGATGAAATTTGGCATAGAGATAGTTTATAACCAAGATTAACACATAGGATACTTTTTATCCCGATATTCTTACGGGATCGACACTTATGCCGGTGAAGCCGCGGGGCGCTGCTAGTTTATTATAAGATTGGTGAGTCACTGGTCGTACAGGAACTGAAGACATTCCTCTGAACGATGAAGTTCACATTATATTGTATCTCTGTCTATATCTTAAAGGGCGATAGTAATAAAATAAAAAGATCAAAATGAACGCAGGTGCGTAACCGGTCGTCGAACTCGAAAAGTAAACTGCACATATGAGAAAATAAAGGACCGCACGTCTATGTTGCCATTATCCTTTGTATTATAAGTCTTAAGGTTTGTATAGCAATTGTTTTATGTATTGTTGTGAATCATTTTGGATCTCTAGTATGTCGGCAGAAACGCATGTACTCAAACTCAAAGCATTTCAATTAAACCATGTACAGGCACTTTTGAATTGTCAAAATTAAATAGTCGGTCAGTCAGTCAGAAAGTTGAAGCTAGTTGACCATTCCAAAACGTAGATCTCTATGGAGAAGAACGGGCAAGAAACTCCATGTACACTCTTTTAAATCAAGATATTACAAAATCCAGGGTACATTATTCTTGTTGCTTTTATATGTGAGAACAATGTAAAAAAAATACACACAAATGAAGAAACAATTCAAAATATAAGATTAAAAATAAGCCTTGGCAGTTAAGAGATGACCAGTCTCAACCGACGCGACGGCGCCCGTTCACGAACATGACGCGTGGATCAGCACCATCCAGCTCAACCATTTTGTAGGGAACCGAATGTTCATGTTGACAGGAAAGCATCTCGTCAGAGTGAGGGTTTTGATTTATTTGTCGCACGGTATTACAAAAACTCTACAGGTAGCTGGTTTTGTAAATAAATATGAAGGTCTTGTACAGTTTTTGTCGTAAATTAAAATTTAAATCATTCAAAACCAGGTAGATGTTTGTTTTTTTGCTAGAAGCTTTAAGGCTCTTTGTGAAGTAAATGTTAACTTTTTCAAAAGATCCGTCTTTTAATTTTTTCTCGTAATTTTTTTAACGATGTCAAAGAAATCCTCAGCAGGTATAATATGTAGGTCCCTGTATTGGATATTTAAAATGTAATAAAATCATCTTTTCAGAGTAAAGAGCTCAGTTGACATCAAAGTAATGTAAGTAGACTAGGTACCTTTACAAAACACGTTGCCAATTCTCGCTTAGAAATTAGCTACAAATTTATTCAGACATCTAACCACTTAAATAATATTCCATAGACTGTTTTAGTCACTGTAACGTAAAACTCTCATCATGCAAAATAGGATTTTAAATTAATAGCCATTTGTCTATTTATAGTGCCCACCTCTTTCAAAGCCGCCTACGTTCTACTGTGCTAATAACCTAGTGATAAAAAACTATATAATTTTCCGTTATTTATTTACCTACTTACCTTTTTATATAGACTGTTACCACAGCATATACCGTGATGTTAATGAACCTTGTGGCTTATCCTAAACGTGGCACCGGGAAGCCATGTGTATAATAAAAAATATTATGTGACCATGAAAGTTTTAATCCGCCAATTTCAGACCACAAAAATTAATCACCGAATAGTAATAGGTTTTTACTTCATCAAACATTTTCGTTAACATTGAGTAAAAAATCCCTCCACGAAAAATAACCTCAAATTAACCTTTTGACGTTAATACCTCCTTTGCGTGCCCATAGACAACAGCGCAAAGCCACGCATTTTTGTTGTAGCGAATTTACATATTTACGATTGGCAACACCGCAGACCGGGCGAGACGACCGTTGGTTTGAAAAAAAAAAACTCAAGGGTATGAGTCGAGGACCCGTAGATTCTTGACCTCAAAATCGTGCGTGACTGCTCGCGTGATCGCGAAATGTTTCTACAACACTACCTAGAGCGTTACCCTACCCGGTGTTCCCAAAAGACCAGTGCCAAATTCGTGAATTTAAGGCCACTTTGCATGGGTGTGGTATATGGCCTTAATTTGTGAAGACCAGGTTAAACACGATAATTTGATTAGACTAGTTTTAATTTTTTGGTGGACTTAATTATTTTCGGGGTTAACTACATATATATAGTTTCCTTGGTAAAAATATTTTTGTAATAGCACGCAAATATGTGTCTCATAAATAGGGTTATCAAAGACCAGCCAAATTAAAGGGTGTGGTACAGACTATCAAACTAAAAAACTTTCTACATGGGGGATCAAGATCGTAATCGCGAATAAAAATTCAGCTGGCTGGTCTTTGAAGACTAACCCTGTATATAGCAATTAACAGCTAAGTAATTTCAATCGTTATTTAGTAGCCACTATTAGCGAGTAAGTACTAGTATTAGCTAGTACTATACTAGCTATAAATAGTAGCTATTATTACCTATCCAAAGATCTTTCAATCATAATCAGCCTATAATTTTCCGACTGCTGGGACACAGGCGTCTTCTCGGTGAGATGGAATGGGCCGTAATCCACAACGCGGGCCCAATGCGGGTTGGTAGATATCATATTTATACGAATTGTTAGTCCTAGAACATGATTTCATTTCCTATTAGTTTCCTCACGATAATCATATACATCAGTTAAACCTAACATTGCAAAAAGGTTATTCTAAAAGTCACATAAACTTTAATTTATTTTTATTGCAGCTGTATGCCAATTCCAGCATTAACATTTTTAGACTACCTTGAAAGTACAACAGCGGTTTAAAAGATCAACCACCACGTGTAACGGTCAACAGATATGGAAGATGTTAACGATATAGCTGTAAACAGTTTTATTGCTATAATTATAGCCATTGTCAAGATAAGAATAGATACCATTGATGCAATAGACATGCATGAGGCACTTCACTATGTAATATTAATGCCTACTTATTGTCTTTGGTCTATTAATCTATTAATACCAGCTTCTCACAACACATTGATAGTAGCTAGATTGCAGACCATTTAAAAAAGGTTGCATAACAAAAGAGAAATAATAATAAATGGCAACATTGGGATTAGAAAACAGTTATGCGTTTTTGCCGGTCTTAAGTCCTGAAAAACGCGAATAAATCTCGTTAAGCTGGCTTTAAAATTACTGTTCTCAAATGTTTGGTTGAATAGTTATAATTTTTCACAAAGCTATTTAATTTGTCAATAGAGAACAATAAAATATTGCTTTTCAATTTCTTTTTCTCTATAACTCCAGAATGTTTAAGTTTTTACCCGAATAAACTACGAAACAACAATAAAAAATCACTCGTCTTTAGTAAACAAACGAGTCCTACTCACATTTTTGTTTACATAGTCATATCTAGTGGTTTGGACAAACACGCTGTTTATTTGGCTTCAATATTCAAGAATACTAACGTTTGAATAGACGCCAAATGCACATTTTGCCAAATGAAATAACAACCCAGACGATACTATATACTTCTACCCCATTCACACAGATATGTATGTCGTCTGAAGTCTGGGGCTAAATTCTCCCACAACAAACTTAGTATATTCAGGTGAAACATTTTAGAACTAAAGAATAATATGGCTTATCTCCATAACACTTAACCCAAATTAGCATAGCAATACATTTTCGTAACAGCAATTATAAGTTGGTCGCCCCGATTTTGCATGCTGGTGAAAGACAAGCTAAAGAAGAAATTAGTCACGAAAGATTTGACTAATAATGTTTCACAATTTTATTTTCTACGGTTGTGTAGTACCTACTTTCGTCCAATGTTGCAGTTAGTAACTACTAGTTACATAAGAGATGGAAAATACTGAAAATATTATCTTGGATTAGCTTCTAAAATGTTACATGGTCATTGATGTTTTGATAATAAATCATTCAGTACTATTTTCTTTTAATAGTCATTCCATAACCATTGATCACTATAACCCTCGTATAATATTTTTATTACGCAACGTTATCTTTCTTTTAGAACAGGTTAACGTTTAGATAATCCAGTTACATCACATTGACGTCATATTGGAACGTTCTCCTCAAAAGAAATGGGTCAGTATTCTGTTTTCGCCTTCTGCGTCCAGCATCAATTTGTGATAGATATGATAAGCAAACTTATATTTGCTGTTACCTAGAAATAATCTAATGGATTATAACTTTTATTGCACTAAAAACGGAACGATCAAATTATATTGTGCGTGACAAAGTAATTGGAGAGCATCTTCAAACGTTAAGATGGCAGTATTAAGTTTTTTTAGTGTAATAGTTTTTAGTTCTTGGATGCAAAATATTGGTTTATAGGTCACCTCAATTTTGCAGTTTACATTAAAGGTAATTGGATATTCTGCACGTCAGTACCTGCCCTAATTCACGCGTCTATTCTCAGAAAGTTTTGAGGACAAGAAAACTGGATGTTTGTTTTGTGAAATTCTAAATATTTTACGGGTAATAATATAAACTAGTGGACGACAAAACAGAAACTTATGGCCAAGAGTCAAATAAGCCAAAATTGCTGAAACATTAAAGAGTACTGGACAAAATTTATTGCAGTAAAGCTGGTTCTGATGTCACGGTTGGGCACGTTTGGCTAATGAAGATGTTATTCAGAAGACGATGAACTAGTTTAAACAAATTAAACGACAATATATTTGAGCATAAAGTACCCTGCTTGTTTCAAGATGATACAAATTCTAGTTCTGCCAGTAAATAGTAATGCAAATAATGTACCCAACTAACGTTGAGCTGTTTTCTCAAATCTGTCGCTGTAAGTTTGGGTTGGACTAATATTAAAAAAATCTTCTAGGCTACACGTCAACCTAATCTAAAATATGACATCAATGACAAGACGTATCTAAGATTCGCGATAAAGATGTGGCCCACACAGTTAAATTGATAAATTGTTACCATGAACTAAATATAGAGCTGACATAAATATGACATAGTGAACATCCGCGAAAATTAAACTAAAATTATGAACAGTTGAAGCTCGTCTAATACTAGGAAATGAATACATTTAAATAACTAGTTATCCGGTTTGGCAAATACTGTACATTTTCATCAACTTTGATGATGTTATCTAGGCAGATAATAATAATTATGAGTTATGAAATTGTCACATGAAAAATGTACAAACTAATTACGCAAGATATTTTACTTCCGAATATTTGAATGTTTTATTTTTTTAGATTTTGACTAACAAAAACAATTCGTAATATTTCTAAAATGGGATCAAAAAATATTTTTTGAATAACTTTAAACCTAATTGAACATCGTATTAATTAATATTATACCCAGTTGGTAACAGCTTACGTCACAATGATAGCGAAGATATAGTTAGATAATAGTAGGTATACATATGTACATACTAAACCGTCGGTTACCAAGGACGATATAAAACTGGTGATATGCCAAGATATTTCATTCTTACTTACGCAAGATATGCCTACTGAACTCCCCCTATCTTATTTCAGCCACAATTGTGTTATGAAATAATTCATATTAATACATATAATGTAACATTTGACATTGTCATCATTATTTGTACAAAAAATTACTAAATATTACATTAACACATCGTTTTTATAATTCGTTCCTACCCAGCCATTTTCATTATGGCAACTAATCCCTAAAACTAAGATATTTCAATTTATTACCATATTATTGCTAGCCACTCTAAAGGTAAGTTGGCAGATAAGGTTCGTGCAGTTAAATTGTAACTGAACCTAAACCGCTTTTAAAGACAATAAATGTATAAATAAGCATTTGTACAATAAAACGAAGTACAGTGCTCCCACGTTTTACTACGTCACAGGGCAAACCGATCCGACAGTAACCCCAAGGTCTGTCAATGTCCTGTATATTGGTACTTATAGTTTCCACGTGGTTTACAAAATTTATACCCTATTGTTGTTTTATGGGCACTTAAGCAAATTATTTATTACAAAGCGACCAGGTTTTCTCAATTTTCTACACCTGTTTGACGCTAGTGATAAATTTAATTTACGTGCATATATTTCACAGCTAATTGGCGTATCGAACTTTACCCCTGTCATTTGTGCCCCGTCTGTACCTACATACGCTGTCGCTAATCGATTGATACGGTAGTCGTCTTACAATGGTGGTATTTGATGGGTCCTTATGAGGTTCATCTTACGTTCAGTCCCGTATCACCTTTTTTATAGAGGCTGTGTCTGCTTATATCCTGTAAGACAAAGGATTATGAAAAAATAAACAGAAGTACCTATAAACGTTCGACTATTGAGCTCTCTCCATTCTCATAAAATAATGTTTACTGTCTCTCACTTCATCCAAAATGACTCCTGTTTGTACAGATGTTAAAAGCTCCGAAGGTTAAAATCGGAAAATATTAAATACTCATAATTCCACTCAAGTAATGCTTTGCAGACGTGATATAAAGAGGTATAATTTAAAATACGTTAATAAACTATTTTCGTAAACAAAAACATCGCACAAAAGCTAAGGAGCTCTGTAAACACAATAGTTACTGAAACGAATAAATAACTAATATGCACTTTACTGTAAGCAACAAAGATAAATAACATCACAACTTGTCTTCAAACAACATCCATTGTTGCTCCTACTATGAAGAACAAATAGTTGATCTTCTTGCCAAAATGGGTACATACTTAATATTATTGTTGTAACAATGGATTCCGTGGTCCACTCCCCCTCACCCGAGAGCCTGTGTCCCAGCAGTGGGAACATTACAGGCTGATTATACTTATGCTAATGCTAATGGATTCCGTTAATAAGGAAGGAATCAAACTTTTACAGCTAGCAGTATATAATTAGGCCATGATCACTCGCTAATACAGGTACCTAGGTTACAGGTACACATGGTTGGTTGATCTGATAGCTACAAAGTAAACAAATACAATTCTAAACCATGCCATTTCTGTAACGCAATTAAAGTAGTCACATTAATTACCACTTTGAAGAATCTGCATTACCTCGATATTTCTTCAGAACAAACATTTGTAAGTACGCAATAAATTACGAGTGAACGTCTGAGCTATAAAAAGTGTTACAACAACCACATTATAAATCTAGGTTTCAAAAACTCGAGTACGGGGCTTTGTTTATAATTTTGTATGTTTGTTTAAAACAAAAATGTAACCAGCTTCCGCGTGCAATGTTATCACGATTTTTTGGAGCATGTTAATTTTGTCGATTTTTCTTATTTTGTGGTAAACAATTGCCTGTCGTTTTATTTGTTTCTTCAACTTTGGGCATAATATGTTTTGAAAACAGGAAGACAATGAGATTTGTTTCTTGTAAAGTCCAATGAACTTGGGTTGAAACCGTGTTGCAATGTCAATGTCATTACGGCAGTAGATGTAGTCTTTACCAATGGTTCTGCAGTGTTTTAGTTGCTTTGTAATGTTTAACCTAGGTTACTAAATCTATAGTCTTCCGAAAAAAATCAGCAAACTGCTAAATACTTCTGCTTCAAATGAATTGTGATGAAACATATAGGTAAACATATTTAAATAACACAAAGCAACAATTTCCTCATAGTTATATAAATTTAAACGTAAAATATGAACTGCTGAGGTGATAATCATAAATAGATGTAATTGGAACAGTGTATTTGCAGCCCCATGACAAGTAACTATGACTTTTATGCACATAGACATAAAGATTGATGAAGGTTCAATAGTATTTGTAATAATAGATACACGTGTCGAGGCAATTATGATAAAAGTAGTTGTTAAGAATTTGTATCCTTGTAGCTGCACGCAAGTATTGGTTGGGTACTGTTTATGGATGTTGGAGAAAAGTATGAATAACTAGAAAAACTGGGTAGACAATTAGACATCCCGATAAACAAAAAAACAGACTACGTAAGGAATGATACCCCTCATGTAGTCGTTCTTCGTCTCCCATAATAGGATGATCGATTGTGACTAGTTCATTAGTAGGTTTATTATTGACATTTGCATCACTGATCGTTTGTTTTGCTGCTTACCCATATTGATAATGTTTATTCTTTACACATAGTTGTACAGACGCCAGCACATCAACCTACACCTAACTGTCAAATTTTCCCAATCAACATTGAACCTTATGCTTTAGCGATAAAGTTGAAAATCTATTACAGAAATCTGACAGATTGTAGTAGGTTGATGTGCTGGCGTCTGTACATCCTCTTTTAAAACTTCACTCGTTAGATTGTCAGCTGATTTGTTTTTATTCTCCACAGGAACGACTTCCGTTCAAAATAACGTTTGTTCTCTAGCATTTAAATATTGTTGATTCTTTGCAAAAACTCTCAAAACGTGTGTTTATTATGGCCACGAAAATGCCGCTTTCTGGATGTGCTCAAATGATTTATTATCGTAATAACCAGAGTATGTTTCGTTATTATTCATTAATTTTATATATTAAAGTGGGATATTAAACAAATTGGCACCAACGTTGTTTTGACTGTAACCAAGTTTCAATATATATTAATTCAAAATCACGTTTTAGGTTCACGTGCACGTTGGATTGAAGATTTCCAACAGATATTATGTGATGAATAATTTATAGCGTTCATTTGGAGGGGTGTCAACTTTCTGTGACTGTGAATCGAAGAATATTCGATTGATTATTAATATACTGAAATGGTGGTAGGTACGAATATATTTGATAAATGTGGGCGGGGCCTATAATAACCGGTAGGTATATAAAACACCGAAGTGTCTAGTGATCAAGACGCGCTGGTTTTTTATAGATTTGAATATTGTATAATAATGTTTGAATATAGCAAACCAGATATCCAGTTTTATTTATAGGCACCAGAAGTCAGTACAAGATGGTACAATGAACTTATATACGAATCAAATATTACAACAAGGATTTTTTTTCATTATTTTTCGCAACCCTCAATACATCAAAGCAGTATTAAATATTCAGAACACGATGTCTTTCTATAGGAGGTATATATATTAACAATAACACATTGTGTTTTATCTTTATTTTCAACAACGGTAAAATGTACCGTTTTCTCTAAATTATAATTTTAAACCAGCACGACACACAGCCATTTTCTTTTACTACGTTTTATTTTATACATTTCATTAGAACCACCGGTGCTGAATAGATAGTAATTTCACAAAACTATTGAATTCTGTCTCATAAATAATTAAAGCTTGTATTATACTTTGGTCGGCGTCAACGCGTTCGAGACTATAGAGGTCAGATGTCCGCACTCTGTCCTCATTCCGTAGCGAACCAACATTAAATTTAAATCCCGCCTTGAACTTGAACTAAACTCGATGTAAAGATTACAAAGGCAAGTAACAGTTATTAATAGTACAGTAGGAACGTAAACATTGGTTTAAATTATTGTCTTCATGTAAACATTCCAGAATAAATAGATGAGCTTTACAATGCAGCGGATTTGATTAAATAACTACATAATAATATTCACATAATAATGATTAGGAGAGCACTGGAGGCCCAGGGGTAACGGCCGCAACATACGAGTTGTAGGTCGCAGATTGGAACGCAGACAGGCGCTTTGTGTAAGTAAATTATTTAATCACCACTGCTCTCAAAATGGTGAAGGAAAACATCGTGAGGAAAGCGGCATGTCCTAGAACCAAAAAAAAAGACATATGACATCTACCAACCCGCAGCGCCAAGGGCCGCAAAGGGCATATACCCAGGAGAGAGGCCAAAAATGCTAATGCAGTAAAGTTGTTGACTTATCATCCTTACTGCCAGACAAAGACCTCATATCACACTTCCGAACTCAATGATACAAATGACTTGCCAAAGAGTCCAATTCTCAAAACCAAGCTAATAACATTATTTTTGATAGAAAATGTCTGAGCATATATTATTATGATGTATGGTATCATAAAACTATGAACAAATCGCGCTAAAACACGAATATTACCACATAGCACATACTCATGGAAAAGTCTGGAAGTCTTCGGGGAACATCAAAAGTATAATATTGGAGACGATGCAACTCTTCTGTCACTTATCTTATTTTTATTTAGGCTAACGTGGCGTGATCATCGATATACGTTTATTTAATCTGTATGAAATGAATTATTGGTATGACGTCTTATTTATTTTAAAAATACACGATGAGATATCAGACTGTCTGGCAGCCGGGTCCAGCCAGACGAAATCTTGGCCACGCGTGATATATCTAATTTATAAGTTGTACTTCCAGATTTCTTGGAACCACTTCAATGGACCCATTTCTCTTTTCATTTTCTTCCAACTGAATATGGGTTATTTGACGTTAATGATGATAAGGTTGTAAATTATAGAAATTCGTGTTTATGTTTTTGTTATTAACACTAAAAAAAATGAAAACATGTGTAACTATAGTTCGTTGTTATTGGCTAAATTGCTATGTTTATTAATGCAGTAAGAACACATCATTCTCTAGTCCTAATCCCAATTTATTTGGGGTCAGCCCTATAAGTCTTTTTATCCATACTTGCCTTTTTAGTCGTCATCTCGGTAGTCACTCCCTTTCTAGCCATAATTATCGTCTTTCACACAGTCCATCCATCGTTTCTTTGGTCTTCCCCAAGACAGTTCTTCTTGCAGTAACAAGACCAGGCAGTATACTAATATTAACTTCAACAAATATAGACATAAATAATATTGTAGTACACAGCTAACGATAGTCAAAGAAAGTGTTGTTTACGGAAGCTGTAGCGAAGGAAGTGAAACTCGCGCCTCTAGTAGTAAATTCTATAATAACTAACAGTATCTTCATTATCTACAGATTTTATCGCAGACTATTATAATAATAAAATTATGAGAGAATGTGAGAAGCTTAATAATTATGATAATTGATTATTTTACTGCGCTTCGACGTAAAAATAACAGGGGTATTTTTACGTCGCAGCATGCTTAACTAACGATTTCATTCTGGTCTAAAAATAATCCATTTCCTAGTTTCGAAACTAGACTTAATTTGAAATAAATAGACTTGTATTTTAGTAATTTCTGCGTCGTAGAAGCCCAATTAACGAACTAGTGTTAAAACATGCAAAGACGCAATTAATTCCCTGATAATTAAAACTGGAAAGGTTTTTAACCTATCCGACATGGTTCAGTTTTATTTTAAAGTCATTAATTAATGTACGATAACACGTAATTAGACCTTGTTTGTAATTAACAAAAAAACAATTGCTAAATTGGCAAGACAATTATTTTATAAGTAGGAAAAGATAAAGAAATATTACAAGAAAACAGCATTTCATAACAGTACATGCATTGAATAAAACATAAGTACTTAACAGTCAACGACCTCACAATGTTTGTTATATTTCACTCATTTCAATACTATAGTACTGCAGCCCTGAAATTTGCAATAATAACCTCAAAAATATTTATTTTCTAACGTATTTGAACGCAATCTAATTCTATACTTCCTCAGTAGCAAGATGGCTAATATGCAAGACATCACTACTATACTCAAAGCAAGACTCCAACAGAAAAACAAGACTATTTTAGTAAGAAGAGCATCATCATCTGCCTAGCCTTTTCCCAACTATGTTGGGGTCGGCTTACAGTCTAACCGGATGCAGCTGAATACCAGTATTTTACATGGAGCGACTGCCTATCTGAACTCCACAACCCAGTTACTGGGTAATACGATACCCCTTGGTAAGACTGGTTGTCAGACTTTCGGGCTTCTGACTACCCGTAACGACTGTCAAAGATACACGAATGACAGCCGGGACCAACGGCTTAACGTGCTTTCCGAGGCACGGAGGGGTCTCAGTATGTAAAGATGGTCACCCATCCACAGACCAACCGCGGCAAGCGTAGCTTAACCTGATCGATCGACCTGTGCGGCTGTTTATTTAGCCACGGACCCCTAAGAAGAGCATACTCGTATAAATTAAATCCACTTCAAATGTAAACATGTATAAATATAATTAATTTTACGATGACTGTACTAAATTAAAGGAGTAGGGAAACCTCTTCCTTTATTTATGTTTATGTTGGAAAGATATTAATAAGATACATTTGTTTGTACTTCGGTCAGACTGCTCGTCGGCTTCAAATCGGTTGTTCCCGTTTATATTTTGTTTATGATTTATTGGTTCTTGACTGCATAATATGCATTATGGTCTTGTTCAGTATCTATGATTCATCTTAGAAAACAGATGGTAAAGTTTAGGAGAAATGTCTGATTAAATAATCAATGTTCAGAAAAAAAACCTCTACGGTTTTTCCTGGGAAAAATACTTCTGATAAAGACCTGAGTCATCTTAACTTATGGCTTGAGGGGTGCATGCATGTTTGCCATATAGAGAGAAAACCTGAGGTCGTTTTCCTTGATGACACTGGTCATGTGATTTCCCAGAGGTTTTATTTATAAGGTCATAGGAAAACCTTATTGATGTCCTTCAGACTAGGATCTAAGAATTATTACATTACACATACACACACACATTACATTACATTATTATTATTACATTTTAGTTGTTGGGCAATCTCTTGGTCTAATTTTGATATCATATTATAATGTTAGTACTTATCATATTTCGTAATGATTTAAATCCGAGCTTTTCCCAGTAAAAGCCAACGTAACTTCGATGTTGGCACACGAGAAGCATAAATCAAAATCGAAGAAAAAACTAGCGTCAATAGATCCGGCACTATTTGTGCATGTGAAACACATCAAACGTTCAATCGTTACGATCAAAGATGCGGCTAATTCGGGCACGTTACGAATCCGATTCGTAAATCTCTCGATTCGATTACAATAATCGATTACAAATCAAATGCAACAGACCTACTTCCGATTCCGATTCATCACATCGAATGTTGTGTGTTTGCGGGTTTGTTCACCTGTTTGTTTTTGTGTCTCGTTTGAGTTCAGTGACTCACAATAAAACGGTCCTCCCGTTAATTTCGTACACAGACACATTTGGAACGTTCATCGTGTCGGTAGTATTAAAGTGTCCTATCTCTTTCTTATTTTATCGCTGTCTGCCATTTCTGTGTCAAACAATAATAATGCACCTTTGTGTAACCCGAAACGGTGGGGAGTAGTAAACCCCTTGCCGGGCTGTTCCGTTATTGACTTATGGCTCATTTTCCTCAATCAGCTTTGGCTTACAACGTTAGCGTCAAATACACACAAATATTTTATGTTATATGAGTGACTGTTTCGCAAGGGCCTCATTTCAAAACACATTCATTCAAGATATAAACACATTAATGTACCTAGCTGAAAATTAAACCGTAAATATTGCTGAAATACGTTTGTTTTTCATTTGCGATGGTTAAAGCCGTGGTTGATGTCCAACCAGCACGTTTTCATGATAAGAACCAAAATAGACAGTAATTCAAACAGTGGGACCGTTCAATAAACATAATGTGTTACAATGTGTAAATTACAACTGTGTTGCTAGACGTCAGATTGTCAATCCCATGCTCCTCACCTCGCTGTGGGGTAAATATTTAATTTCTTATGCCATGAAAATAATGTTGTGCAAGAGATGTGAAGGTACCTGCAGAATTGACTATCTAATGGAGAAGTTGCCTAATTTTGACTTGATACTTCGAATTGTCTTATTTCGAAAGTCTTCAAGCTTGAAGGACCGAGAGCATAATTATAAAGATAAACAGGCGTAATAATATATTTTTTTACCAGTTTTTAACACGTTAGCACATAAAATAATTATATCCTACACTACAAATTCTAAATAACGTTTTAGTAGAAAGTTCACAAAAACCACTGGTTATGTATTGTGTCGTGACAAAATTTATTTATTAGCAATAACTCTTAGGCGATGGCTATTAGACTAGAAACGCTTGACACACACAGACCCAAATGTCAGCATTGACGTCATAGGGGAGTAGCTACCGAACTAAATATAAGCCCGTTAATAAAGATGGAAGCGTGAGGCGTATGAGGTAACAGTGCCGTGAAATGTCATTTCACTGCGACCTTTCTATAGGACCTTACCTGTCATTTCGCGGAGAATGACAGGTAATTGAATAATGGCTTTCTGAATAC
The DNA here is from genome assembly GCA_914767645.1 of Hydraecia micacea. Taxonomy (NCBI): domain Eukaryota; kingdom Metazoa; phylum Arthropoda; class Insecta; order Lepidoptera; family Noctuidae; genus Hydraecia; species Hydraecia micacea. The sequence continues at coordinate 10,466,044 of OU611783.1, read as the reverse complement.
TCTAAACTATTAGGTAGGTGAGTTGTGGGCGGATTTTTGAAGGCCATTTTCAAGGTATTGTCGAGGGTATTGTTATGTAATTTGACGAATAATATTTTACAGTATTGTTTAAGTGCAGCCTAAAATAATAACTTACAACAAAATTGAAGGATATATTCAAAATTGGAGGGATTTTGTAAACGTTTTTCATAGTCAAATCTTAATTATGTAATTCTTGAATCTGAATGTTTTAGAACTACTTAAAAACCGCGGGGATGTTATTTAAATTTAAAAAATAACATGATTAATGAAACTTGAATAGGTACCCATCGTAAAACCTGAATGCCTTTAGTATTTTGCTAATTAACTTTATACATTATGTTTTAATTACCTAACAACCCGAAAAAGTTTGTTTGGGTTGACAGGATGCAATAATCGTACAACCTTTGTATTGCGCCAGACTGAGTTGATTAACAAATTAAAAGTGATTAATGATTATGCACAGATTAGCTTCAAAATAACTTTTAAATACCTATTTATTTCGTTATGTATAGACGAAACTGCATTCAGAGTCCAGAGATGCGTTCTAAAAAAACCTAACCAAAATAGTCTGGCAGTAGATGTAGGGCGTGTCTGACGTCTTTGGTAACCCAGTCTCGAAATGCATCGTCCCTTCCGACGTGCGTACACGTGTGGCCTAATTAAATTTTACTACTTGCTTCGAAATCAACTTGTCGATGGGTTTAACAATCAAAGTTATGGGAAAGGTTTTAATCTTGGTTTTAGTGCCTATAATTTTCGTCAACTCCTTTTTATCGAGATTTTACACATCAATAAACGAAGTTCCTTGCAGGCTGATTACTTTGATTAAAATTTTATGGCTTGCGTTCCGCTCATCCGCGCTTCAAGTTGCATCGAAATCTTAAAAGCTTGAGTAGTCTCGTGCGTTGCAACAGTAAATGATTCCAATTGATTTCAACTTCGATTTGATCTCCAATAATAGACTCAACCGGAAACTTTCATTAAATCTATAAGACTCCTACTGAATTCCACTGGTTTATCGACAATTTTTACCATCGGTATTCTGAAAATCGTAAAGAGAAATGGCTAAGTGGCTCTCTGTTTCTGATTTATTGCAACACAGATTTATCGTCAAAATACTTGACTGACTCATACAAAATAATGCGAACTATATTAATAGGCATATGTAAGTGTTATATCTCAAACAGTTTACAAATTACTTTGGGCAGTATGTAAAATTGATTACTCTCGTAACGTGAACGTACTAGAGAAAATAAATGCTGAAACGGTTCGCACCAAACATGAGCTTTACGATAATATCTGCTAATTGTTGGTGCGTATATCGACGAGTTTTGCGTAAGCCCTATCAATAAGTCAATAAATCTGTTGGTAACCGTACAGGTTAAAGATTTTCTTAGTAATGTTTATTATCTTAACGCTTATTTCAACAGGGAATTCAGACGAAAGTTCAACAAAAGTGTTCGATCGAAGATTTATTTTCAACAGTCTATATACCGATTTATTTTGAGACCCTATTACCTTTACCGATTTAGAAACAGACGTGAGCTAAGCCACAGGCAGAAGACAGCAAGAACATATTAAAAGGCAATAAAACTGTTTATAGCATAGAATAGCATTTAAATATGGCATGTGCCTTGAAGTCTACAATGTACTATTGACGTAGGTAATACAGCGAGAAATCTTTATGGTGACATAAACATTTGTCGCTTTCTCTGCCAAAAATAATTGGCTAAAATTAGTGTGAGACAATGCATTATCATTCTTTTTGTCTTGTTCATGCCTATGTCTTCCTGGTTTCTTTCCAGTCTGAGATGTTCTTGCTTTGTAATCATAATCAGTCGATAATGTTTCCACTGCTGGGACACAGGCCTCCTCTCTGTGGGCTTTGTAATCATTAACAATCAAATCTTCAGTCCTCTTTGGGAAATTCTCAGTATCATAAGCAGGCATTTCAAACCGTTTCATAGTCATGGCTCTTACTTCTTCTTTGACAGTATTTGCCTTTGTGTCAACCATTTCTATTGCATTGTCCAGTTATATAAATGAATCGTGTATCGTCGTAGCTTTATTTATTTTATAACAAATAACCACAGACGATGTTTTCTCATTACGTTTCAAGTTGAAAGGAGGAAAAGCATGAAACGTGTTTAGTTTCTTGTGATCACGCGCACGTTGTTAAGTGGTTAAACGACGTTATTAGTAGTTATATTGTTAAGAATGCTAGTATTCCGCTTATTTTTCTCTAACAATGTCTGTGTTAAATACATTTTACTTCAGCACCGACTAATATTCTAGCACAATCTGTAGTGCTATTCTGTAAACAATTCGCCATAAAAACTTTAACATCAAATGGGATAACACTTCAATTCAAGCTCACTTCACCTAAGTTTTCACGGTGAGATTTTTGCGGAATAGACCGTCTGTTGCAGTACCATATTTGGAAAAGTTATTTTAAATGACAATAAGGATATTAGAATTATTTTCTTCTCGCCGTGCGCGCATTGCTAGCCTTATTGTCACCAGTAGCATATTACCGGTTTTGCACCCGAAAAATTAACGCGTTAACCAAAAGTAAATTCGTCTTACAATTTTCACAGCAAATAATAAAACTGTCTTCGTCCCGGTTTTCCTCAGTCTACTGGAACAACGCTCGTTTAATTTGGCTTCGAAGAAAACAATAAATTTTGGACGTTTACGTACGTCCAGCGTAAACGCCTTGAAGACTTCGTGCGTTCACAATATGTTGCAAAATAAACTTTTGCCCAAGTTACTTTTATATCCTTGTGTTAAAGTTGAAATTGATAGGAATTCTATTTCGAAAAAGGTAATGACTGTTTGCGTTGCTCGGTTTTGTTGTTAGTTCACGTGAAAAATAATACACGTTTTTCGTTGCCGTGGGTTTCTCAGCTATTTGTCATGGATACTTACTACTACTACTAAAAAACTAATTAAATAGATAACGAATTGCACCAATAGCTAAGTATTGGCTTTTCTCTTTGCATTCAACTTCTGTTAGATCTTTTAATTTTTAAGCCTTAAAATTAAAAGATCTTGTCGACCAGCAAACAGAGAAGCAGTTTCAAATGCATTAATAGCGTATCGTTCATACAATATTGTTACAATAAGGGTCATCTCAAATTCTTCTGCAAAATAACCGTTATGAATATGAGAAGTCTGAATACTGTAGACGATCCTTATGTTTCTCAGAGTAACGAACAGAGCCATCATCACAAAATATCAAGTCTAGAGTTTCATGGTGCGATTCGATATCTGGACAATGTCTGCCACCAAGATCGCAGAGCCTTTTTCAAGATTGTACAGTGAATCAATTGAGTAAATTAACTTTCATCTTAAATTGACCGTATATTCATATCTCAACTGTCAATATTTGACAGTTGTATGAAATAGCTATAACTCGGCAAATTGATGTAGGGTGTCAATAACCTTTACAATTAATTTTCCAAACTGTACCTAAATTATGCATTTCTTCATAGTGTGTACCTATGTTGTAGTTTATTAATGTTAAGATATATTTAGAAGTAGGTGGAGCCTTTTTCGAATTTATTTCATCAGCGATTTCTGATTCATACACTATTATACACTTGCGTGCAATAAAACTGACCCACTCCATGCTCTTCGATTTGAAACAATATAATTCAAGAAGTTTTACTAACAATAACCTAATATATTGTATATTAAAACCTTTCTGAAAGTATGTAGATTACATTAGTGAAAGAATTATCAAAACAGATTCATTAGTTTTTGAGAAAATCTCGAACTTATAAATATGGGGTTGAATAAAGAAGCTCCATTTTTTTTGAAGCCCGTTAAAAAAATCAAGTTCAATTTTGATTAAACAAACAGAAATACACAAAATTTAAAGTTTGTTAATTTCATTGACAAAAAAAGTCACACACTTTTTCCGAGCAAAAGTGAGTAATGGGGACATCTGATGAATCGAGTCGATCTTATCAAGAATATTGCTTTGAACAAAATATAGTGTATGTTCAAATAAACTGTACCTTACCTACCTTCACATAGTATAAAATAATAAATTATATTCATTACGATTTTTGTGATATCGTGTCTCAAATGGAGAGCATGGGGTGGGCCAATTTTTTTGCACGCAAGTGTATAATAGTTGGAAGATTAATAGATGAACGGACGACCTAAAGAAGGTGGCTGGGACGGACTGGATGCGGAAGGCGGAGGACAGGGTGTTGTGGCGCAGACTGCGAGAGGTCCATGTCCAGCAGTGGACTGCAATAGGCTAAATTGACACTATTAATAGATTAGCCAACTTGATTCATACATAGAAGCTTATGCTTTTAATGTTAACGAGGCAAAGGGAGTATGTAAGAAACATAGCAGGTAGCGTGCTATAGTTTCTGCCTACCTTCAAGGGAAGAAGTATGTATGAATATACATATGTCTATGTATGCACATACGTTTTAAATCCAAGTTGAGCTTAGTAAATTGCATTTTCATCTAGATAGCATTTATCAATATAACCAAGCATGAGTCACTAGTACGTTAGTAAATTTTATATGTAGGTACGTCCAAATTTCCCTATGACGTCTCAGCACCGTAGCGTCATACGAAATTGGGCCTTAATACTACGCTTTGAACAACCCAGGTGAGTCAGATCTGAACCAATTTCGTTTGTACGGAATATTTTGCGAATGTAAAGTACCTGGATAATCAGAAACTAGCTGATCAACCTACCATTTCTCTAGATAAGATACTGATATTTATTAAAAATACTATGCAGTCAGAATGTTCTATTTAGATTAGTATTCACGTGTATATTGATAACTAGCTGCGCCCCGTGGATTCACCCGTATAAGTCTCGATTCCGTGGAAATATCGAGATAAAAAGTAGCCTATGTCTTTATCCAGGTCATAGTCTACCTACGTGTCAAATTTCATCCAAATCTGTTCAGCCATTTCAGCGTGAAAACGTAACAAACAAACATACAAAAAAAAATTTTTTTCTCTTTATAACATTAAGTTTAGATTAAATGTCCATATTGTGATCCAAAGTTACTGGTAATTCAATGAGGATTAAGACATTGGGATGCGATTGACGAAAACGCATTTTTCCCCATTTTTTTTTTCTCAAGGCCTTTGGATTATTAGTTTCAAGTGCATTTTATTACTTCTAAATTGTTACAAAAACTGATACCTATACAGGTGCTATACAGAATGATTCCATGAGATGGTTCAGTATAGGACAGTCTGAAACTTTGAAAAATAAATAAATTGTTCTAAGGAACCATGCCGCAGATTTTAGAATTATGAAAAACTAGATGACCTGGCGAACATCGTACCGCCTCAAAATCTAAAATTAATTATATTAGTTATTTATTTTTTCGTGAATTTTTCCTATGTTTTAATAGTTATTCTGCTATTCGGGACGGAGACAAATCCACCAAATCAAAGATCATACAAATTGATCCAGCCGTTCTTGACTTATAAATGGTGTAACTAACTCGACTTTGTTTTATTTATATACGAGTAATTATACTATAGATTATTTTGTTCTTTTTAGAAAAATCTGCAGGAAATTAATTATGTTTGTTTGGCACATAAATACATCGGAATGTAGGTACCTACCTAAATTCCGATGTATTTATGTGCCAAACACTGTATACATGGGTTTTTTGTAATTGATTAATTTTTAATGAAATTACTAACCTTATCGTATCTGCGTAGTAAACACCTTTGTTTATTTACAAACCGTATCATAATTATTGTTTGGTGCTTACCTACTTACTATGGAAAATGTTTAAATGTCGTTGATAACGTTAATATTTTAATCGTTCAGGTTTAATCGTATTATTTTTCATAATATGTTATTTGTGGCGCAACCATTTACAAAATAATAACATTGGGTTGAATAATTAGCTGTCATTCGTGGAAATCTTGAAAAACGAAACAGTTTTTTTTTTGTGTGGAAATAATTGTTTTGTTGTTTTTTGTGAAAAAAACTACGTTCTGTAACTACGCAGCATGAATTATTAGGAGGTTCTTGCTTTGTGTCTGTTGGGGAATTTGATGATACAAGATGAGTTGCCAATAACCGAAACTTATGAATACCGTCTATTCTTCGACATCATCGCCTAAAAGTCAACCAAACGTCCTTATATTTAAATATAGACTCTATTTTCAACTTCACGTTAAAATTAGACTTAGCTTCCGCATTGCTCAAACCATTTTTATTTCCGGTGTAAATACTTGAAATTCGTTCACGAAAAGCTGCTGAAAATATAAATGTATAAAATTCTAAAGTTCATATTTTATATTTATCACCTTCGCCGTACTAAAATATTGATTAAAAACGTTACGCCGATCAATATCAGGTCACCTAGGAGCTAAATACTAAAATATTAAACTGAAGGTCTGTACTTACGTCATTAGTGGCCGCCAACAGTGGGTCAACCCTCGCCCGACGCGGGATAAAAATAACCCTTTGATTTGTCTCCCTGTCAATCAAAATGACCAATGGGTGGTAAATAAAGTTACGATAGCATGTATCTGTCTATCATTTTATGAATGCCCTTCCTGTTTTTGAGTGACGTCATTTTAAATAATGAATTTTAATACGTCGTAATTACTTTTGACGTCACAAAGTGACGTAGTTAATTTAAAACAAATATGGCTACCAAATGTTTTGGAGTTCGGACGTATCCCTTTGAATTCGTGTTTACAAGTAAATTACATGGAAAAGCTAAATTAAAGTTTTATTTGCTGAAGTTGGTTAATAAAAAACCTTGTTTAAATTTTCAAGAGCATTGCAGTACAAAACAGCTGCAAGGGCGCACCTTGAGAATGTTGCCTTAAACAGTAAATTTTGATGTTGTAACATAAAAATTGGCTGTACGAAAACCATTTATGTTTACCTCGCCCAGACTGGAATCGTAAAGTTTCTGACAAACTCTCAATTTGGACGTGTGAGGTCAAGATCACCTTCTGACTGTGGAATACTCCACCGATGCGGTAGAGAGGACATATGGAATTCAGCCATGACATAACAGACTACAAAAATTTCCACACGTAAATAAACATTTGACAAATAACAAAATAACCACTGGGCAAAGAGCAGTTCCCGCTTCTAAAAAAAATGTTTACGTCGAAGGGATCGTCAACAACTAAATTGTGATTGCCTTTAATGGTGATCGCTCAGGTACAATTGCTTTCAAAACATTGGCCGTGCACCTTGGAAGTCACTTAGGTCAAGGTTTCGCCAAACGACTTTGAGTCTACGTCATGAAATTGAGCCGTCTGTGTAACGTCTGGTCCTTCATATTAATGTTTTATATGCCATACACGTGACTCGATACATACACGATATGTACTGTATAATTACATTGATGATTTGTAGCACACAGACTTTGATAACTACGCAAAACTGTAATATAAACCCAATTAACTTTCAGTATGATTCATAAATGGTGTTTATAAAAAGCGCTTTAAAAGATTTAAAGACTAATCCTAACAGTGATATTTAATTCAAATTATGATTCAGTCAATACCAATTTCTTTTGCGATGTTGCAATCAATCTTCCATACATTGCTGACAATTCCGATTTATTTGAACGAAGATTTTTTCTGTAAGAGTTATGTCAGTAACCCGTTATAAGATTAGCTCATAATAAATTTTACTTTTGATGTAGAAAGTGAAGCAGTGAACGTCAAAACAACTTACGTGCTTTTCTATCTTTTACTGATGTCTTTGATGGAGAAATAAACAAACTCTAATTTGCATTGTTTGATCTTGACTACCCAATTCATTATTTTTCAGTTTCTCTGAAATGTAGTATGTTGGCATCTCTCTATCTAGGGCAACAATATATCAAATAATAAAGGAGATTTCATCGTGCGTTTTCTGAAAACTGGCTTGTTAAAAACTTGTCATCAGTGACACTGAAACGTTTTTCTTCGGATGCGACATCGAACGATTCATCATCATCTGCCTAGCCTTTTCCCAACTATGTTGGGGTCGGCTTCCAGTCTTACCGGATGCAGCTGAATACCAGTATTTTACATGGAGCGACTGCCTATCTGACCTCCACAACCCAGTTACTGGGTAATACGATACCCCTTGGTAAGACTGGTTGTCAGACTTTCGGGCTTCTGACTACCCGTAACGACTGTCAAAGATCCACGAATGACAGCCGGGACCAACGGCTTAACGTGCTTTCCGAGGCACGGAGGGGTCTCGGTATGTAAAGATGGTCACCCATCCACAGACCAACCGCGGCAAGCGTAGCTTAACCTGATCGATCGACCTGTGCGGCTATTATTATTTAGCCACGGGCCCCCATCGAACGATTCTGTTTATTTAAATGTGTCGCTATTAATTATAGTACGGGCACAAAGACCCTGTTTACGAAATTCGTAGAAGCTCCCCAAGATCGTGTAAAGACGTCACTGACCATTGTTCAATCTTACACAAATCTTTGGGACACAAAATTCCGATGTTACGACGAGAATTGCGCAGTTGAATTACTACGACAAAGTTGTCGCGTCATTAGTATAAAAGGCCTTATTATTATTCTTAGCCTTATATTCGAAGTCTTAAGAGTTATAATTGCTTGGTTTTGTTTTTTAAATATATTCAATGACATGACGAAGGTGCGTCTTGCTTGTCTAATTGCGTCTTGTCATGTGACCGCCAGCTGTGACAGTGTCGGTTGGGCTGCGCCCACGCTGCCGATGCCGTGCCGGGTCCATACGTCACAGTCTGTTTTAAATTACTTTTCCGATCGAAACTACATTTTCTTCGGAAAAAAAAAACAAAAATAGGTAATGAAATGTCGGCTATAAATGACGCTATTTTATTTTGGGGATACAAAACGTCAACATTCTACTGTGACATTTGTAACTACGTAGTAGGTGTATTACAGGTACACCTCTGCCCAACCCTTCGAGGAATATTAGCGTGATGTTATATTGTAGGTAGGTGTTAGTTTGTAATATCTTACTTCTATTTTTATAATTGGTTATGCAATAGACGTAATCGATGAATTAAAACAAAGCACATAATATTATAGGAAGCTACGAAGTTCTCATTAAAATGCATATATTGTACAAAGCATTGTTGTTGGTCATTCTAAAGGGAATCCTTTGTACCTACCTACTTGAAACCTTGCCTTGTAATGTACAGGGTTTTAATAGGATTCGTCAATATTATTATTTCTGCTCACAACAAAGACATCAAAACGAAAATCGCAAAAAATACATTTAAAATATTGGAAATCGAGTAATAACAAATCACGTAAATTATAGGACAGAGAGCAGGCAGAGAGACAGGTTTATCTGACCAAAACAAGTAAACATGTAAGTTTGAACCAAGCAATCAAGCTAACACTGCTTATACCTATCGAGACCAAGTAAGTATTCAGGCATCTGACTTTTTGATCCCAATTACAGGGAATAAGGTTATACCGGTAATTATTATCGTAAGTATAAGAATAATAAGACATAATAAAATTATAAGACAGAATTGTGTGGAAAAGGTAGAGGGAGGCCTTTGCCCTGCAGTGAGATAATACAGGCTAGTTAGATTAGATTAGTATAGGACCCAAAATAGATAAACATAGCGTTTAATACTAACCTAATCAGTTATTAGGCACACGCTTAAGAGAACCCAAGTGTTATCTCAAATAGAAGGTCATATATTATGATAACCAATCGTGTTCAATAAAAGGTAAATTCCCTTGTGAAAACCCGACTTCAGTTTCCGATCGGGTTGTGTAAATAGATACTTACTTGAATTAACTACCTACCTGAAAATACCAGATTTATATTAAGTGTACAAAAAGCCGAAACAGTTTTTTAAAGTGTGTCGTCCCACTCACTGGCGAACCACCACAAGAAAGACTGAAGCTGTGGCGAGACAGTGCTCCGTTACCCAAACCGTTCGTTCCACCCGCTGAAGACCTCCCAACTGGACATGAGTTACCTTGGGTAACCTGGAAGTCTTTAAACAGACTCCGGACTCAGGTTGGCCGAAGCAAGGAAAACCTGTTCAGGTGGAGATTTATAGACGACTCCGCCTTGGAGTGTAAATGTGGTGCAGTTCCACAAACGACGAGACACTTAATATCGTGCCCTGCGTGTCCTGTCAGCTGCACGTTACAGGAATTGATGGACGCTAGTGATGGCGCCAAACAAGTAGCCGAATTCTGGGCCGAGTACATTTAGATTGCTATCGACAGGCTAAGAAGAAGATTACCTAATGCAAGTGGTCTTCAAGATACAATACAATGTTGGATAGGAACAAAGTAATATAAAGAAAAGTAGACAAGAAAGACGAAGAACTGCCATTGGAAAGAGAAACAGAGAGAGAGAGTTCAAACCGGCACTGGGCCCCCTCCCTCCCACAGCGTGGAGGCCTGTCCCAGCATTGGGAACGTTATGGGCTGATAATCCATGCATGAATCTAAATTATGCCCATTACAATAGAGGGTTTTTACAAGCAGATATTGTCTGATGTGACATTTCCTGTAAATTTTACTATCAGTATCAAAACAAAATATAAAGAATAACATTGTGCAATACAATATGCGTAATAAACGTTACGCCTCTGATATTTTTTGGTAATTGACACTAGTTTGATAAATGCGTACCTACATGCCTTCATTAAAATAATTACGTTTCAAACTGAAATATCCATTTTATTGCGGAACTTAAGAACATGTTGACCATTTTAGGTTCTTTCTAAACAATACGAATCTTTTTACCTGATAGTAGCATCTCTAAGACTCAATTCGATGGTCCTGTTGTGTTTACCCCCCTGTCAATGACCGATTGAATGCCGCAAAAAAACAGATACATTATTATTAAAATGGAATACATTATTAATCTACACACATGGTTTCAAACGAACTGCGAAGTACGGTAAATAAAACGTGTATTAGCTAAGTAAAGTCAAGAAAATGGTTGAAAGAACTGACGTCCTACCTTCAGTAAAAACAATAATATTTACAAAACATTTCCATTAACCAGAAAACGTTAAGAATTTTCCACTATTTCCATGAATTTATGAATAAACATTACAACATTTCATATTTAATCTTATCACTGACAATCAAGAAGAATGTAGAAGAATGATAACAAAATCATAAAAACAAACATTAACACAGAGGAAACTGATTTTGTTTTATTATCTAATCGTTAGTATTGTTGATAAACAAATAGTGAGTTAATTTCTTTATCAATTTGTCTAACCTTCTCCTTGACATGGCGTGTAAATATATATTATTACAAGATGCAACATTACCTTTATGTACCTTTGTACAGACAAACAGACAGAATAAATAATAAATGATATTCCTACAAAAGCATTGGACTTTTGACATTCAGGTCAGATTACATAAGGCACTGCGTATTACAGGCATTTAACAAATCATCCAGACGTTGCAAACTGAATAATCAAAGTGGCAATTAAATTGAATGTGACACTATATTACATCATAAATATTTATAACAGAAGCTTGTAGAAACACCGATAATTTCAAGAATGAAAATTGTAGCAGAATAGAAGGCAAAAAGTCAACGACTATGCTTGGAGCCCCTCTGAGGGATCGAATCCACAACGAGGTGATCCGGCAGAGAACCAAAGTTATCGACGTAACTCACAGAATAAGCAAGCTGAAGTGGCAATGGGCCATATTGGCCGTAGAAACGATGATCCTTGGGGTAGACGCGTTCTTGAGTGGAGACCGCGAATCTGCAAATGTAAGGTAGGACGCCCTCAGGCTAAGTGGAGCGACGTTCTTTGTTAGGTCGCTGGCAGCAGTTGAAGTGTGAGAGTTGCTGAAAATTGATTTGAATGGCGTGCAATAGGAGAGGCCTATGTCAAGCAGTGGACTGCTGTAGTCTGATGATGATGAGAAGGCAAAGGACCTGGACAAGTCAGAAATCGATGGGTAACCCAGAAGGCAGAGCAACTGCAAGTACTTCATCATAGCAAATGGAGATCCAGTAGGTATCCATAAAGAAGTAACTATCGTAATAGTCTCAATTGCCACTATTTAAGAATCAATTTGGGAGCAGGAACACAGCAACTATTAAAATATCTACTGAAGTACCAAATCGCCACTTGAAAGTTACAACGTAATAACTTCAAAAACCTTGACTCGTGTGAATTCAAAGATAATCGACATATTAGTTCCACTAATACAAAGAATGAAGTTGTAATCACATGCTGTATTTATACCGATACCTGTACAAATGGACTTACTTTTGCTAATGACGTCAGTCTTTTGAACTATTTAGCCACGGTGACCATAAAATTTTAGTGGAACATTAAGAACGAACATGCTTTTAGAACAAAAGTCAATTGACGAATTAGTCTCAGTGGATTCTATAGATCTCGAATCGTCTCGGTGTGGAATAATACTGAAGAATATTTGAGACAATAACCTAAAAGACAATGGGTCTACTTGTTGATCCCAAAATAACGAAACTTTGTTATTATTTCACTTTCATTTGTTTCCTTTGTATTATGCACTAGTAAAACCCTTCAAATCAGCATCGTAAAGTTTACACATTGTGCAGGTGGTAAATAATATCGAGTTGCTAATTTACCGTATCAAAGCATAATAATAAACAAGTGTGTTTGGCCTTGACAAGAGAATCTGATAAAGCCCTGTTTCTCTCTATCCTCAATTAAAATTAATTATTAATGTTAGTGGAAATAGAAAATAGTGCTATTGCAACTTGCAACTTTATTGATTGACTCATAAGGGTCTTGATAGACGACGCATCGCAAGACCCATTGCGTAAACGTTGCACCTGTGTGAAAACGATGCAAGAGTCACGCCCCCTTTTTTTTTTTTTTTTTTTTTTATCGTGTGGAAATCCTCATGGATGTCCACCACCCTGGGGTGGGTGGAGGGGTCTGTCAGACTCTTACTGACTAAAACCACACGTTGTCCTGCTGCTACCTTTAGCCGGGGTGCTGGAGTGCTTGCGCATTTCGTCACGCTCCCCCAGCCAGGTGTTGGCCCGCATGAATACATGCGGACCCCGTCACCCTCAGCGGCCGCAAACGGCCACTATTCCTCTAGAGAGAGGCGCGCGCAGAACACGGCGCGCCACCGTCTCGGGCCTTTCGCTGTTCAGGCAACAAACTCCCCAAGTCCGTTGCCTGCAGGCCTCACCTTAAGGCGGCCGGAGATCGTTCCGCGTCCTCCGGCGCCCGGTGCGTCTGCTACGGATTGGAAGGGAGGTTGTATCCTCCCTCTCCCTTTCCGCCGCCTCCTTCGCGATCATCACTTCCTCGCAGAAGGAGGCGACAGCGTCTCACGCGCTCTCACTTCCAACCATGGACTGGACCACGTCCGGAAGCGAGAAAGTATCCGAAGCACCAACCGCCGCGACAAGGTCACGGCGTTGCACTGCCCAAGCAGGGCATTCTTCAAGGGTGTGCTGCGCCGTGTCGTCGAGGCAATTGCAATGGTGGCAACTGGGTGCAGGTTCCCGGCCTATGCGGCACAGGTACTTTCCGAAGCACCCATGTCCAGACAACACCTGTGTCAGCCGGAAAGTAAGGGCGCCATGCCGTCTCTCCAGCCACTGCCTCACAACGGGTCTTACCGCCGCTATAGTGGCGTGCCCTGAGAGTCACGCCCCCTGAGATATCGACCGCTATAAATACAACGCTATTCAACGCTTCTTCTCTTCCTGGTCAGCTGATATGGCAGCCTTGGTTGCAAGCGATGTTACAACTACGTAATTGTGTAATTTCAGCTGAGATTATTACAATTATGTTGCACAACTCCGGGATTTGGTCCGTGCGATGTTATTCTAGAACATAATATCCGATTGTTGATAATCTTAATGCGTCTGCGCACTGTAGTCTGTAACTGTAACATGTTAATATTGGCACACGATACGAAGATAAACAATTTTGCAATGGATCAACTTAGATGAGGTGTTTAAGTTTTCAATCACACTATCATATTAGTGTTTTATATTCAGAGTCGTCATCGTTTCTGTGTTTGTAACCTTGTTATATTCTGTCGTTCTCATTTCAGGCAAGAATGTTCAGTATAATTATATTGAACATTGTACCACGACTAATGTTAAATCAGTGATAACGTAAAAGGACTTAAATCTATAAATGTCAGGAAAATCTCGATAAAAACTTAACACAACCAGTTACTTATGCATCTTTAGATTCAAAACACAAAAGTGATGTTTACAAGCAAAAACAAACTGTAATAAAAAATCTCAATGTCGAAAACCAGCTTTATGTAGCGTCAACGTCTGCGAAGTGACGCAGAGAAGATATTTTTAGTAGTAAACAAACGTACACTGCATTTTACTATTTCCATCAACATAATTGAAATAGTCCAACAATGCCGTTTGCGTAGGCTGCCTAAGAGGGCACGATAAAACTGTTATTCCCGACCGACATACAATCGATTCAGGACTATAAAAGCATAAATAGGACAGAAAATGGGTTTTCTTCGTAAAGCAATCGTAATAGCTGTACCGAGGTGTGTAATCATTATACAACATTGATTGGTAGGCACCAGTTACCTATTAATTAAGTGCATTCTAAGCCACCGTCTCGGACGCAAAGTTACATGTTATTATGGCATCACAAACTTCAAGTATTACATAAACCTTACGAGTATATTGTTCTACTTACCTCGGTACCTACCTACTGTAATAACAGTATAACTTCTATCAAACAACTTGTTTAATTATTAAATTAATTGCGAACATTTTCAAAACTAAACATTTATCAGAAGAGAAAATTTTCGGCTGTAACTGGGTACCAAAATTGTATATAATATAAATTGTATACCTATAAGGAAAAGTTTTTTTTCAATACCCGTAAAAAGCATATCTATCTACATTACTTACCTGCATTTGAATACTAAGTCAACAGGAAAAATTTGGTTCATACTTACTCCTGTCAATATCAATTAACAATAAAACACAAGTGCTCCTAGAATAGCAATAATATCATATTTTTATACATAACTACACGCAGCCGTTGGTCTTAAACAAGGTAAACACCGCTGACTAATTGCCTGGCATCTGCAAAATTTCTAATTTTCCACTGTAATAACGAGAAAATTACCACATGTAATAGTTTTCTGTCACTGTAACACTTTAATGTGCACGTGAGCTCTTAAACGTCTAGCCGGCACTTGATCTGAACGCGTGCCGAGTTCGTATCAAGGAGATTAGAACCTTGGGTGAAGTGTACTGATGTACCTAGACCTACTCATATTATTAAGACCGTTAATGCGGTGATTGATGAAGAAATAAGCTA
Organism: Hydraecia micacea; assembly: GCA_914767645.1. Taxonomy (NCBI): domain Eukaryota; kingdom Metazoa; phylum Arthropoda; class Insecta; order Lepidoptera; family Noctuidae; genus Hydraecia; species Hydraecia micacea. Next base: position 10,450,722 of record OU611783.1, on the reverse strand, counting down.
CCGCGATACTTGCTTTCATGAACACTGAAACCAGTCATTACTGGTTATGAAATCAACAAATAAAAGCAACTGTTTTTCAGAGATGCACGTGAGCTGAACAGGATTTTTAATTTACAGCTATCGCATTATTTTTCCGAGCAGTAACCCGAATCTGAATTTTATCTCTTACAACTAAAATCACGGATTCTAAGAAAAGTAATGGCGTCAACGGAACAAACACATTCTGACTAAGTACATACAACTGAACTCTCCGATTTCATGACGTTTATAAATTAGCGAACATGTCCTATATCTTAACAAAAGCATCGAAATTGTTTAATTTCATACATTCAGGTCAGTGGGCCGGTTGTGTCATAGCAAGGACAGGCCATACACCATACAAATAAATAAAACAACTTTAACTCATCAACGATTTTTTCAACAACTAACGCAAATTAAACCTTATAATTTAAGCTGTAAAGTTCAACGTGATTTATGAAAAGTGAAAATGAAAGTTGTTTGGAAAACGTAAATAGTTTTGTTTGGCAATATACATATATATCGGAATATCGCCTAGACAAATAAAATTCGACCTTCGTCACACTGCACGTCTCGAATCGAATATTAAATACGACAACAATGATTGACGGATGCCCTAGAAAACATAAAACGATACGTTTTTATTGAAATTAGGTGTTTGTACCTACTACGAATCCAATAATGACATAAAGTTAAACATCCTATATCAACTAAGTACGTTGTTTCTCCAACATAGGTGTCAATTAATGACATCGTGGTTTGGCTTTTATCACAAACTATGAGAGATGAGGCTGCACTAGTTATTTATCATACTTTTTATTAGAAACACAGAACCATATTTACATAAAGTAAATATGTTACTTATAATGATAAGTGAGACATTCATTTCTGCAGGTCGTACAATCGAAGATGATGTAAGTAACTCATAAAATTTTAGTCAACCTAAATTGGCCTTATAATTATGAGTTTTTAATTTAAACGGAGTTAATGGATCAAACTGGGGCATCACTATCTATGTTAGACTTCAATGTATTGTTTTTTTTACCTTTATCTATGGGTTTAACAATAATATTAAAGCTGTATTGTATCATAAACAACATTATATTATAAGTTTAAATTATTAAATTCCATTTGTAAATGAAATAAACTTGTTCTAAAATGTAAATGTCAAAATAATCATTGCACTAATCTAACGACAACATTCTTCACGGTCAATAAATTATAATGTAATTCAATGCCCTTAGTGAGTGTTGTTTTAAATTATGTAAACTGCTTTAGCCTTTTAGATAAGAGACATTAGAGCCTTATCAAATGACAGCTGAAGCCTAGTTGGTACCTATTCTAGTTACTTAGTAACAACTAATTTATAATTTAACCCGCGGCGTATTTTAACAGTATTATAAACTATTTGCAAAGAAATACCCAACAAACAAACTTAGTTTGGGAAACCCGAATCCGTTTATCAGTAGCATGCCTGATAGAGCAATGGTGGCCCAGTGGTGACGGCCGCGTAGGCCGTTGTAGGTCGTGAGTTCGAACCCAAGCAGGCCCTTTACTTCGTGTAAATTATTTCATCACCAATGCCACTGCTCTCAAAATGGTGAAGGAAAACATCTTGAGGAAAATGGCATATAACCAAAAATTCAAAGACATGTGACATCCACCAACCCGCACTGGGCCCGCGTAGTGGATACTCTCACAAAAAGAGGAGGCCTGTGTCCCAGCAGTGGGAAGTGTTCTGGCTACAAAATACAGGTGAATCGTAAAAAAACCTGTTTTGTTATTGTTATTATCGGCTGCGGTTGTAAATCCTAAGATAACGTATTCTCCAGATAATCCACTAGCGAAATTCTCCACGGGAACATCGCTGCGTACAACTTCGTCAGATCTTTTTTCGTCTTGCAAAAATAATCAAAGCGTGTTTAATTGTTCGCTTGATATGCTCTGGACAGTTTCAACGCCACAATATACTGCGTGTCTAAAATTATAAATAGTTTTATTGAAAACACATTTATATGATTCTTTCTAGGGATTTGTGTCTGGAAACCACAGCAAGGCGCCATTTGTTTACGCAGTTTTTTTAGAAAATTTTCCTGTGTTTTGTTTATATTTTTTGGTACCTATTCATTTTGTGCGCTAGTAGGTAATAATTGAGTTTATTTTCCATCAACAATAAGAATGCAGTTTTACCTGCTTGTCTGTTTCATTTACCGCTTTGATGATTTTAGTATATTTCCTTTAATATTTAGACACCTATATAGTCCTGTGATAAGCTACAGTTAGGTACTGACGCAATTATCTCGCATAATTTCCATAATTTTTGCATGTGCACTAAAAAGGCTGAAGGTTCAGGAGTTTTTGATTTATTAGTAACCTTTTAACATAATTTTGTTAGCAAATGCTGCGTTGACTCTAGCAATTGAGGCACAAACTTACGTAACACACTAACAGGAGCAATGGCTTTCATTTTGAAAGTTCATAAACATTCGTTGCGTTATTTAGGTTTTTGAGCAGACAAAATTTTCGAACATATGAAGCAATAGATTAGCAACATCCTTTAAAATGGTTCAGATAAGTAAGTTCATTGGCCCAGGCTGTTTACTTTTTTTCTGATATCAAGGAAACCTTCTTTAATTATCTTATTACTACGTTGAAGGAAAACTTAATTCACATCAACATTTAACAAAATTCCATTTAGTATAATTGTGCGTAGTAATTACAGAAGAAGTGATAAAATTGATTTACGAGTTATACGAACATTATTTCCACAGTTTGCCTTTATTCGTAAGTAACTCCATCATACCAATAAGTGGCCAATTAAACCAGTCTGAGAACTGAAGTCTGTTTAAATGAATAGCGCATGTGACTGACAATGTGACTTGCAATGTGACTGACACGATCATTCTTTCGTTACACATAAATTAGTGCAAGTTATTAAAATAACAAGAGAAACGAACTGACGTAAAGACCTGAGACGTGAAATAAAATAGGTGAGAAATATTCAAATAAAATACATATTCATGATTTCCAAGCATATTCCTTTTGTTTAGCGTACTACGGCCGTCACGAGTTGGCCACATGCTGAAAACTTTAAAGAGGTAATTTAAAATAGCGAGTTTCTAAAGTAGGTAATTTAGAAATAATTTTATATTAACATGTTTTATGACTCGCAGCTCACAAATAAAACCCCAAGCTATATATTTTACCTACAATTCTGGCTTGTTTACATGTAAAATACTTACAGAAAATTATCAAGATTTTTTTCCGAAACATTCATCACGGTTGCCACAAATGACCAAAGATTCGCGCTGAGAAATCGCAACAACGCAAAACAAGACATGTGATAATATGCCACAGAATAAACAAAATTTGACAAATACGAAACTTGAACGCGTAGGTAAACCAACCGAACGTACGTAAGTAGTTTTACGTACTGGAACGGGATTGCGTACTCTAGAAACTCTTTATTTTAAGAACCCAGTATAACCGTTCTTGTACGAGTACTTGATGCACAATAATTAGTTACAACCTTTGTCTCAACTGTCATGATATTTGGAACATTGCCAGAATCAGTATTTACATCCCCAACCTAACTAGAAGCTTCGGAAATCTTGGATATTGTACCCAGACAATTGTTTACGGAAATTACATTCATAGATTACTAATAGAGAGCCAAATCAAGCAGGATGAGGAAGCTGCAAATAACGTTACTGCTTGAGAAGTAATAAGGTGGTCGTGTACTGCATTTATAACCGTATTTATGGCAATTATTGGTAAAATGCCAAAATGTCTGAGAATTTTAACGAGTTTTCACGTAAAAGTTACTGCACTCACTTGACGTTTTCTTGGGAAAATAACATTTTAATCATTTGCAATTGGCGTGACTGATTAATCCTTGGACCCACGTGGGTGTCAAGTTTAATGATGACACAATGAATATATTTTACTGAAATAAAACTTCTTTTGCAACAGAAACAGAACATACATGAGAAATTGGTGTAGAAAATTTTAATGAACAGGTTCAAAATGTACGACTTCTGTTAAAGACACTATTACTAGTATTCCACAGTAACCCAATATAATATGTAGTACAAACGAGGTACAACTTGCCGACAATTTCAAATTCCGCTACAACTAAATTGTGTAAATGAACACTTAATAGAATAAACTATACGAACATTGGAGGAACTGTTAGTACCGAATGCTGACACCAATTACAGTTATGAGCCTTAATTGAAACGCATGCTGGTACAATAAGGCCACTGTGAGCGTCAGTTTATCATATATCGAACAATTTGTGTTTGTCTGTTAATCAATAATATTGTTGTAATGTGTAACGTGTGCAACTGCCCTTCGTCTCTTGATGATCGATTTGTTATTGAGACGAATGTGCATTAAAACTGTTACTACACGAGATTCAAATTATGCTAGAACGTCTTTAAGTTCAAAATCGACCATACGTTTCAATTGAATCAATATTTACATCAGTTACCTCTGATCTTTCATCAAATACTTCATTGAATTCTACTTCTATTTTAACTTTACCTATGACATTATAAACTATACTGTTCCATATTAAATTAGTGTTTGAATTATGTAATGGATCCAGTATTGATATAAGAAGTAATGTTAATAGAACCACAAACATAACTAAATAATTTATCTCCGTCATAAACGCAAACCTTCAATTCGCTTCAATATCCATTATATATAATCTGACAAAACAATCTGAACCCTATCTTCACTGGATAAGAGTAATTTTTAAAGTACATTGTCATAACTAAGGCATCATTGATCTAAGGAATCGTTGATCGTGGCATTTATGAAATGTGTATTTATTTGTAGGAAGTCTGATTCAAACATGGCAAAAATGACTGACATTTTGACGTGGGATGACGGAAGGCGACCAAGACTTTTTAATCATCAAATGAGTTATTCAAGTCTAGTCCTGTATTGTTTTGCAATACAAGTCACCAGTATATTTTCAATTTAAAGTGATGTAAAATTATTTAGAAATCCGAATAAATATTAACCCGATTACAAAAATCAGCTGAATCTAGTTCAGCTTTTACTTAAACCCATTTGAATGAATGTAACGAGAATGGCCCCCAAATCATCGTTAACCTCGCATGAGGAACTCATAAATTCTTCACTCCAATGCGATATTGAGTCAAAATGTTACCTAACATCAGTCATTGTGTAACCTTATTCTATCCCTAAAGCAGCAAGAACTGGATTTTTATGAACATTAGCTTCAATATTCTATCCATTACTGGCATTGTCACCTTCAAGTGTCGATGTTTCTTCACAGTTCAAGCAATGAACGTGTAAATTCCGAACAAGTCCGGTTCTCAACATAAGAGAGTATGTGGCCACGTAAGAATAGATGTTTATTTTGGATTTCGCGCCTCGTGGCAATGGTTTATCCAAAACATCCTATTTGAAGGGTTATATTATGATGTCGTGCTGTCAATCAGCTCAGTTACTAATATAGAAGTGACTAAATCGCAACCTCGAGAGGAGATTGATTGATATAAATGATTCTTCAAAATAATTATAGCAACTGTCTAGATGCAAATTAAAATATCCACCTAAGGTTTTTGCAGTATTGTACCAACTTTGTTTTTATTGCACAGGATACATTTTTTTTCGGGTTATGGCAAAAACCAGTACTTACGTAATGAAAACTTTGAATTATGAAGATTGTTGATGTAATCACCAATCACCAGTATTTAGACATCAAAAATAAAAAACAAAAAGTGTTAATGAAAAACGATAAAAAAGATGATGCGTACTCACCAACATGCGATAGACTCGTGAGATCTGATTCTGAAATAGAAAAAAAATGTGTGAAAAAAATGTAAAATGAATAATGCGTGCAACACTTTTAACAAAATGGTAAACATTAATATTGTTAATTAATTTATTACTATGATATCATGAGAAACAGTCACTGTGGTTTTAGGACATTTAAAAACAAATGAAAAACGTCACACAATTATTTCAACACAACATTATTTATGAAAAAGTGGAAAATTGAAAAAAAAACACATTTCTTTCGGATTTCTCGGGGCTTAGACTAGGTGCACTATGGAAAAAAAAATGCAAATGATTAAAATAATTGCACAAATTTATAAATAAAATAACATGATTTATCGACCAATAAATTCTTATTTCTTAGAAAAGTTCAACGATTGGTCATTATTTTAATTTACACTTCGGAATTTCTCGACATTTTCCTTTTCTTGCTCATGACGCCATTTGTGGTTTAAAAAGTAAAATTTCAGTACAATCCTTGAGGATTTAATGATTTTATTATAATACTAATAGTACCTATAGTAATTCTTGATGACCAGTTCAGGTATTTAGCGTGCCCTGTGATTCACAGTAAACTAGGAAAAAACAACGTAAAGCTCAGTTCAAACACAGAATAACTGGTTCAACGTAAACAGACTTGGAAATTCATTGACAAAATAACGCATAATAAAAAGGTAAAATTTCAAAATAAGTTATAGCAAGTAAAACGTTTTTACCTAAATACAATTCATAATTTTTTTTGTTTAGGTACTTCATTATTTCACAAAGTATCTATTAGATAGTAAGTATACCTTCTTACCTAATATACCTTGATAACAAAGGTATTTCGTTTACGTTACGTTCACATTTTCCTAACAAAAACTTTAAGGAAAAAATAATGTATTCAAATAGCGTGCGTGTCACTATAATTATATGCAACGACATTGTATACACTTTTTTCCGTTCGCACTAAACGGAATTATTGGAAAACGCAGCAGGAAAATTACGAAGACGCACTATACAGTATGCATAAGTTGTTCACACTTTTTTCCGTGTGCCAGGAAATTCCGGGTGAGGAAATCGACAAAAATAAAGATATCAGCTACAGGTATTTTTGTTTAATTATCTGTTTTTTGTTTTCGTTTTAATTTAATTGACTTATCAATTTGATGTAAAATCCCAATTAACAATTGCAATGTCCCTGTTTATATTATAGTGTGGTTTTTCCTTCGAGTTTGACGCTAGTAATCTCGAATTTACGTCTTACAAATTATAAGCATTGCCCTGACAACATTTAGCGGGGTAATTGCGTAAAATACTATCAGTAGCAATGGGTTTCACTTTGACAGTTTAAAAACATTCATTGCGTTATTTACGTTGTTGAGCAGACATATTTTTTCGAACATATGAAGCAATGGATTAATATCCAATATCTTTCAAAATGATTCAGATTGAGATTGATAGTGTGCTACGCAATTAGGGTGCTGGTTTAATAAGGAACAGTGGGGTTTTAGTCGGTAGGATTCCGACGTAAGCCTGCGTTCTACTCAGACAGAGGGTATTCATGAGGATTTCGGTACGGAAAAAAGCTTTAGTGTCAGGGTATTGACCTATGTATTTGTATCTGCACATACCCTGGAAAAACAACTATGTACTTATAGTTTTTTGCGTTCCTATTTGACCTATATTTTTCTGGTACAAGTTTTACGACTGTAGCGTCAGATAATTGATACCCCAGTGTACGTTTAATGTCATTCCCAAATTAGACTTCTGTAATGAAACAGCATAAGAATACGTTGTTTGTAAACAAAAGGAAATGGTTTTTAGAGTGGAGTATAAAGTTAATGGACTGTCTTACTTTTCACAAATTCTGGCAGATTTTAATGTTTTTTTTTTCATTTGTCACCTGAAATCATTTTGTGAAGCTTTCTGAATTGTTGCTACTATGTTGGTAGTAAAGTTCAAAAGATGTTAAATACGATATAAGTACTATAAGAGAAGGAATTTACTTTAATTTACTACTGAGTGTGGTATATTTATTTTATATTAATATTTATCAATTTATAAAAATGTTATTCACCTTAAAATACCAGTCACCGTCACACTTCGAAGGTATGGAATAAAATTATTAATAGTTTATTATCTATAGCAACTAGCATTATGATAATTATTAGATATTTGCATTGATTAAAAATAATAATCACGCTGCCTTTTACTGAGAATATATTTATTTAAGAATCTATTCTAATTTACATAATAAACGCACAGGGACCTTGGATATTTTTATTTCTATAAAAGGTATTTATTGCAAATTAAATTATAAATATTGTACATGGTTCTCACAGAGAGGAGGCCTATGTCCCAGCAGTGGGAACATTATAGGCTGATTATTATGCTATAATTTATCGTAGAGGTTTTAAAGAAGTTGGGTTTATAAATACAGACATAATATTATGGAACATTCTAAATGTTACGTCATGGAAGACATGGTTTTTCACATTATTCTATAATAGGAAATGGAGCCTTTATGTTAATTTTAAAGTTTTTTTTTTTTACCACAAACAAATATTACCCAGTGACAGTGGCCTACAAAAGTTAGTTTAAGTTCTTCCACTTCAGCTGTGATGCCATATTATGATTTAAAATAAAGTAATAATTAAAAATAGGTACTCCTAAGGGATTACTTGATCATTTTTATGATAAGTCAATAGTAGTTGAGCTAGTCAATAAAAATATTATAGCAATTCAAACATTCGGATCACTAGAATTGTAAATCATAATATTTTTGTGTCAAAACTAATGTGGAAAAATGACAACTGACTCTTGGAGGCCACTGTATGTGGCAGAAATGTTTACTTAACCATCATTATTAAAAAGGTGGTGTTAAAAAAATAACCTTACAAACTTTAAGAGGTGGAACATCAAATAGAACAACTTTCACTACGGGACCAACTCTGAAATCACGAAAAAAAAAATCAGCTGTTTCATACAATTTTGGTCAAGTAGGTACCTATTGAACTTTTGTATGAAACAGCTGATTTTTTTTCGTGATTTCAGAGTTTTCCCATACTGAAAGTTATTCAGTTCGATGGTCTAAAGCACCTCTTAAAGTTTGTAAGGTTAATTTTTTTAAAACTTGGTATAGTACTGCAGCAGTACTCCTGAACCCAAGAAGTCAAGTAGGCACCTACCGATGACAAAATAACCTGATGATGAATAATAATCACAGCTTTTCCAATAAATGTGAAATAAAATACCAACGTATCATGATAGTGATTACAGCGCAATATCAGATCAGAAACATGTAGAAGTACATACAGTTCCCAATGTATTATATTACAGTGACGCACATAATCTCGCCATTGAAAATACTTATTATTTTACACAACAATGAGTAAAAACATACTTTACGTAATAATTACCCACTTCAAAACATTACATTTAATATGTCAAAGTTTTTATATGTTTTTTGGTGTATGCTGACGAAAAAACAAGATTAGGGAAATCACCCAATGGTCACTGCATTGTTGCTAAGTATTTTCGGTTGTGACCACCACAACAGTATAAATACGGGTATACAAAGGCTTTTCAGCTGTGGATAGTGGCATTTAGGATAACATTAATTATTTTCTTAATTACACGCACACATTTACACCTGGCGACACATCAAGCTAAGGTCCGACCGCGCCAAATTTGGCAAAAGATGTAAACAACAATGGCCGCTCGACATTGAATAAAATCGATAAACAAGAGTTTTTATTTTAAATAATGTTAGTTTTCGTCTAAATCTCCGAGCTAACTAAACGAAAACAAGTAAGCAATCTTTCTTTTCGTCTAAATCTCCGAGCTAACTAGACGAAAACAAACATTACTTAAAATAAATACTCTTGTTTATCGATTTTATTAAATTTCGAGCGGCCATTGTTGTTTAACATCTTTGACAAATTTGGCGCGGTCGGACTTTACAAATTTCCAGTTTCAGCTGACCTCGCATTGTATAGGTTTTCCGTATAATCATACCTAAGTCAGCTTGTACTGGTTATGTATCGTGCGTACCTACAAGTTGTGATACTAGTTGTAAAACTAGTCTTTACAACTTATGTGTAAACAATAAACAAACACATTAGCGAAACATGTAGAAAACGTGGGGTATGAAATGAAAACCTAAAAACAATTCCACACATTTTTATTAAATTACAAAATAAAAACAAAAAGCAAACGAGATGTTCAACAAGACAGTTGGCTGAATGTTCACATTGAAACACTGTGTGATAGGATCTACCTTTTAAGATGCAATCTACACAAGCACTCAATGACTTCCGTATTATGTAGTCATCTGCACATAATTATGTCAGGAGATGCGCTGTTATTCTATTGTTTGTATAAGTGAAACCAGAAGGATAATACCACGAAGTAGTGAAGAATTCCAACCTTATACATGACCTAAATTGATTCCAAAAAAACTTGGCAAATCCAAAGTCCTGACTGACTGATATATCAACGCACAGCCTAAACCGCTGGTTCTAGCGACATGAAACTTGGAGCTTATGTTCTTTATGAAGAGTAGGTATCCACTAAGAAAGGGTTTTTCGAAATTCCATCCCTAGAGGGTGAATGGGGGAGGGTGAGATTTCACGCAGACGAAGTTGCGGGCAGAAACTAGTCAGTTTATAAGGTTCCTACTGCTGCGACCATAGAAATGTAAAAAACTTCTTTCATATAAATCTATGGTTGGGACACTAGCCTCGTTTTCTTTGAGAACGACGTGTAAAAGTGTCTTAAAAGATCTACTTATAGAAATAAACAATTCATTTCACAAGGAGTGGGCCATAAAATACAACGCGGGCCCAGGTGCGGGTTGGCGTACTCAAACACCTTTTTCACCTTTATCCCATTTTTCTGTCTCATCATCTCAGGAACCGCCTAAATCGTTACATGATGTCGTTGAAAGTTATGTCATCCTTAGGTACTTAAGTATTTATTATGATTCGGACTAGTCTAGTATGACGTTAATGTATAGTTAAATACGGTCATAAGAATTATATAATCTGAATCCAAACAATATTTGTGCCAGACAGCGTATTATTGTGATTCGAACTGGTTTAGTATGACGTATAACTGTTCACATAATGATGCCTTAGTTCACAATTGCACTAACTACGAAATTTACATTTTTTACTTTTTTTGAAAAGGTTACGTTTAAACTAATATTTTCATATCATATTTTTTATGGATGGGACATTAGTCAAGCTACCTCCCATAGCAGTTTGATTCACTATTTCTGGGACACCCTGTATATAATAATAATATAATTAAGTATAGTGTTAATAGGTTCATGCGTATTTTTATATTTAAAAATATGTAATAATTATGTATTCCTCAATTTTCATTATTGCACCTACCACTGTTTGTCTGTGTACATTTGCGTGCTTAAAGTATTAAACAAATACATAAATAAGATTATGCTAAAGCTATCACTATCAGGAACAGGATGATAGTAAATTTATTCTGGTGGCCTCTTGACAATGCATTTGGAAAATTAAATCCAGGAAAAACCTATACCCAGCTTCCTTTAGTGGCACTATTTCCGCCAATTCATTTAATTGCCGGATGTAATGGAATCTAATTGAATTGTTTGTGGGTGTGTGGCCCACACCCATATTTTGCTTCACCAGCTTACAGAGAATAGCACTCGATGTAATCTTATCTCTTATGGGTACTGTATGTAGGTACTATATATCCTTTGACGTAGATGTTTGCGGTCGCAGATGTAATATTAGAATGGCGCCGTTCCGTCATATCATACTGCTAGGTAGGCTAAACACACAAATCTACCTATCTTAGGGGCAATTCTCGTAATTTTATAAACGTTCACAGTCTGAGGGGCAATTCTCATAATTTTTAGAACGTTCACAGCAGTATGATCTCAGTCTCAATCTGTCAAAAAATACTTCTAATATCTCTACATTTTGACAAGTTTTTGACATTTGTTTGTCGCCGAGATGAGACTGCGACTAGATTATGAAAGTTTTAAATGACGAGAATTGGCCTTCTGATCTCAGTCTCAATCTGTCAAAAATACCCCTAATTTACCTACATTTTTGAAAAAAATTTACATTGATTGTCGCTGAGATGAGATGGCGACTAGATTTTGAACGTTTTTAATTACGTGCTTTCAGATCTAGTTAATACTTAGTATGTAAAAGATCCAGGATTGAAAAGTAGAGGTGGATGATGTGATTTCATTAGTGATTTGAAAACAGATCTCGAATTGGGAAAGAAGAGGTTTTATATCAAAAGTTTATTGACAGCCTCATGTTAATTGCGCGTTTCTTTTCTTTGGTTAGCATAATAGTGAGAGTATGTTGGTCTTGAGTTTACGATCTTCACGTCATATTTATTATTGTTATAGGTCAGTTCCTAATTTGTATTGTAAAAAATCGTAGAACAACAGCTAATACAAACCCAGTTGAACCACTTCTCCCTTCCTTACAAGTTATTTTGGTTTTTTTTCGGCTAAGGTCTGTTAAAGTAGATTGAATTCAGCGTCAAAAAAATATGTTTACATTTTAAATTGCGTCTGTTCCAAATAATAATACTTAAGGAAATCAGCCATAAACAACAATACATGATGAAATGGGTCGCGTATTTTCAAACTACTCAATTTATCTGGCCTGATCATGCACGCCTTGATCCGAGGGCATGGAGGATTCCACGGTCGATAACTGCCTGATAAATACGTCAGTGTGTCAAGCACTATTATTAGTTTGTTATCGTGCCCCCCGCAGATTGATAATAATAAATTGCTATCAGTCGTCGGGCCACGTACTTTTTGTTGTTCTTCCTAAATACGCGTCATATCGAATCGGGCGGTTTTTCCTTTTAATTGGAATATTATGTATTACGACCAAGTTTTTGCACAGATTTTGATCATAATATTTTGCTAGAAAAGGACCTTGTCGTCATTTTGTGACGTCACAGTCAGATCATATTACGTATCTACCGAACAAACTTTAGTTGAAACGCGTTAGGAAAGATTTATATAGTATCTGCTGACATAGCTACCTTTAAAATCAATAGATAAGTTTTTTTTTTTCTCCTTCACTCTTTCACACGCTGTCTAATATCTCTCTATCTATTGTCCTATCGCAGGTATGCTAGAAGAGATTTCTTATGAAATAAGCACCACCTTTGTAGGTACCTATTTTGCTGTTCTGTTTTTTTTTCTTGTCCGTTAATTATGTATTTACGTCAGCTTCACGATGTGGGTAACCCCGTTACCTTGGAAGCACTTAGCAACTGGGGTACCAATTGATGCAGCCCACTGTACATAAATGGTAAAATAAATAAGTTCCTAATGTATTATAAAGTTAGCATGATCGCATTGAAGGCCAGTTCTATCCTTTGATTGTACAAAAAAAGGATAGGACTGACAGAATAGACCTACCTACGTACCTACGTAGGTACCTACGGTTTCAGTGGGTCTGGCAGGTCTATTCTGTAAAAATATCACCGTCAAAACTTAAGATGAAGTGAGCTCTCATTCCACCTGTTATTGACTGCTAGAGATTGACAGCTCACTTCACGAAAGTTTTCATCGTGACATTTTTACAGAATAGGTACATCGACTGCTGCTCTCAAAACTTCGTTCATCTTAAAACTCAAAGGTCTGAAGTCGGAACTCTGTCAATGTACTGAATGTCATTCTTCATTCAGGATTAGTCTTCGTTGATTGGTTTATTTTTGGTCTCTAATTGTGCGAGTGGATTGTCTTTTGCGCGTCAGTTGCTTTTAATTTACGACGAATTTACTTTGTCTTATTGTAGTTGTTTTAACTCAAATAATAAGTCTGTGTAAGTAGACCTCAATGTCACCCGGGTTTTCCATAGGTCAAATGATATAATCAGTGAAAGTTCTTGAATAGATTTATCTCCATTCATAGAAGAACCTTAGGTAGGTTCTAGACTACCTAAGTACCTAGCGACGTAGTGTTATAGTTAACAAACTTTTTACGTTATCATATTTATTCATTTCACATTACGTATTAAAATGGAAATTAAATTATGACTTTATTTATTTATCTACTTACCTATTATATTGTATTCAAAATCAGTCACGGATTTTGAGTCTCCTTGAATTTCAAAATAAGTTAGATTTATTGCTTTTAACACCACTTTATTATAATAATATTTGCATAAAACGCTTCCTTTCTTCGCAGTTATTGAATAATCTTTACATTGAATTTATTTTTTGGAAGCTTAACCTTCTCACGCCTAAGTCTTACATTATCATCTACCTAATAAAAATCCTTGCCTAAGAAATCTCAAGTCCCTTGTATTACGTAATGCGCTCCCAGGCAACGACATCTGATAAAACGTACTTAGGTAACTACCGTTTATTAATTTTTATAAACGTTTAAATAACAAAAGATATAGGTAGGTACAGTTCGATTAAAACTTGATAAAAACAGTTTTATAATTCATCAATAAAATCGACTTTTGTAGCTGACCGTACGGTAATTAGATAAATACTTCTCGTTACTGCTTATACAGCGTGTATCAGAAATGTGTCGTTATGTTAAAAGATGTGGTACAAATACAAACCATCAAACTGAACAATTCAAAGTAAATACGTGTTGATCCCATGGAAAAAAATTATCATTTTGATGGTCTAAAATATCACATCCTTAAAAATGACCAAAGATTTCGAATACACGATTATATTTATTTAACCTTAAATGGAATAGGTACCCATAAAAGTTACGCATGAGACGTATCATGTCACGCGAACGTTCATTTTTGTTCAACCTATTATTCCTTTAGTCAGTAAAAGATAATAATTACTTCATACGTCAATCTTGACCTTTCAATGAACAGTAGGTGCTCATTATTGTTGAAAATAATACCCGAAATGCACGGTAGCCTACGTCAGACAGATAAACGAGCAAGAGATCCGTTTTGTTTTATAACTTAACTATGCTTTTTTTGTTACTAGCTGGGATCCTTAGTTGTGTCCAGATTTTTTTTTTAAGTGAAACTTCTTTACGCACGCTTGACTTGGGGAGTAAGCTGGCGAACGCGTGACGTAAGCGTTACGAAAAGTGTGATCGGGCGAGGCGAACGGGAGTTGAGTGGGGAATATAAGCAAGAGACAGCAGTGCGCGCGCACATTTTCTTTCTCTCTTCCGCTCATAGCCAAATACGCAATACTGAAGTTTCACTTCAGTCGTGTGGTCATAAGCACACTGGTTTTTTTTTTCAATTCACTTATGAAAAAAAAAAACTCTGGACACAACTGAGGCCTATGAAAAACATAAGTATCTAATACGTGTGTAATTAAACTTTCGAACCCGTAAACTGCTGCACACGCTTCCCATGGTGTTACGAGGATTGAAATTAACCGTTAAGTTTAGGTACGATAAGATCAGGGGGCCTAAAAAGGCCACTTTACGAATCTCCATACAAAACTGTCAAACAGATGAATAGCGTGATATGAAATTGTACGCAAATAATATTATGAATTGTCAGTTTGTGACCATTTTACGTGACTTTTATTATGATCCATAATGTTATCCTTTTATATGATTCTGCCAAAGTGGCCTTTTTAGGCCCCAAGATCTTTACAGAATAGAACGACAGTTCTGTGTTACAGACATCAAACTTCGTGACGGCGTTATTAGCAGGAAGGAGGATGGTGCTAACCATATCAAAATTACCTAAGTACCATTTTTTTTTTGATAATGCACACCCAGGACTATAACGTAAAAATAAAAAAAAATGCGCGTGCGACCCCGTCCCTCCACGTGAAAGAAGTGAACTTCTTAAAAAATAAAGAATAAGAGAGATTTAGTGTGAAAGATAAAGAGAGTTAGGTAAGTATATCTTTCTTGTCTGATGAAAAATAAATCTCTCTTAAAAAATTAATAGTAAGGCTTTCCAGTGTGTTTGCTATTTACTAATTCAGAAAAAAAAATCTGCAACGTAGTGAACAATCAATGAACAGCTGGCAGCAGTAGGTTGACAACTTGAGTATTTTTTCCATAGCTCATCCAACATGAATAAAAAAACGCTTCCGCGAAAACCTGACACAATTAGCAAAAAAACGGCTATTCGGAAAACTCAATTTTGTCATCTCCATTGACGTAGTACGTATTACATTGAAGCAGAGATTTATTGTAATTACAGATTAACACTTGAATAACTGGTTTAGATACATGCATGTAGGTATGTGTAGGTACAGACGCCAGCACATCAACCTACACCTAACTGTCAAATTTTCCCAATTAACATTGAACCTTATGCTTTAGCGATAAAGTTGAAAATCTATTACAGAAATCTGACAGATTGTAGTAGGTTGATGTGCTGGCGTCTGTACTCCCAGCTGTTATGGGAACTGGCGACATTTTATGACGCAGTCGGACCCATTAAGTCGACCTACGTCGATATTATTCATGGGTTTCACAAGTCTTAACAATGCCTAATTTTCACCTTAAAGGAATGACGCACCATTCATTACAATAAATCATATGGGGCAGCTGAATGAAAATCAAAATTAATTACTTACCTACGTGAGTACATAAACAAATGGACTAATTTTAAATTTTACTACCACTACAAAAAACATTTACAATCATAAATTGAAGTAACGTAGGTACTCAAAGTTTTTTTTTTCATAAGCCTAATAAAATCTTCATGCATTAAACGTGCCGTTGTATTTAAATGTTTTCCGCAATATATAAGAAATTGGTTTATGTATAAAATTTATACATTGATCCGTAGAAACCTTCGTTTTTAACCGACTTCAAAAAAAGGAGGAGGTTCTCTATTCGGTTTTTATGTTTGTAACCTCAGAATTCCGTTATTGATAAGCCGATTTGCAAAATTATTTTTTATTTGAAAGGATATACCTACTTCTAGACTGGTCCCATAGAAATTTTATCAAAATCAGTTCAGTAGTTTGGTTTTGAAAGCAAAACTGGTAAAAATTCAAGTAAACGAAATTGCGTCGGTTGCTTTCTTATGCTTTTCAGTGGTGGCTTAGTGGAATTGTCATGGGATGCATTGTGGCTATTATTATAATTGCCGTATCTTTACATAATTAACAGACTTCAAAAAGGAGGAGGTTCTCAATTCGACGGTATTTTTTTTATATGTAAGTATGTTACGCGATATCTCCGGCAATATTGTAAATCGATTTCAAAAAAATATTTTTGCAATGGATAGGGTATGCCGTATGCCTGAGGGGTGGCACCGGATATCTATGGGTGGCACCCTATAAATTTTATTAACTTTTGCTTGGGTAGTTTTTGAGTAAAGTTAGCTCCATTAATACGTATTTTTTCCACTTAGTTAAAGAAGTAGTACTTATAGAAGTTGTTATCCACCTTTTACTCGCTTCCTTTAATTTCGGAAGTCGGTGGCAAACAACGAAAATGGGAACCCAACGACACCGACTTCCGAAATCATGAGGAACTAGCTTTTTCAGGAATTCTTATAGACTAGGTACTAATACCTAATAAAGTCTTTACTCAGATTCTAGTTTATTAAGAATTTAAGAACTATGTTAACTCGAATTGAAATTATTATTGTACAGACGCCAGCACATCAACCTACACCTAACTGTCAAATTTTCCCATTCAACATTGAACCTTATGCTTTAGCGATAAAGTCGAAAATCTATTACAGAAATCTGACAGATTGTAGTAGGTTGATGTGCTGGCGTCTGTACAAAATATAAGTATTAGTGCGACATCTAGTAGACAATTAGGGTATTAAAATAAGTAATGTATGTTAGTACCACCTAGTGGTATTATTAAGAACTAACGTACAACAAAAACATTCCCAAGTTCACGTAAGATGTCGCTAACAGCGGCATGATTGGTTGCGCGGTTCACTATTGTTACAGCGCCATCTATTGATACTGTGTAAAACTATTTCGTCAGACACTTCACTGATATTATACTGCTTCCAGTGCCATCTATGATGTAACAAATGAACTATTGAATGAGCAGACTTCGTACGTTTAGTGCTTGTTTAACGCAAAGAGAATAGATGGCAGTAAAAGCATTTTTCTTGAAATTATATTCATGTAAAATATTACCTGTATCATTGAGCAGGGCATTGATGTCCGTGGTCGACCCATCGGCCGACATTGCTGAAACAAACAAAAAAGATAATATTAATTCTCTTATTTTACACAACCTATTATTGAATCTGCTGCTGGAATTTCAGGCTTTTCAATAAGGTAGAAATTATCTTTCAGAATAGTAATAAGTCATGTTTTATGGTAAAGTGGCAATGTTTAGCCAAATAAAATACAATTTTCAGGTTCCACTTGAGTAATTTGGAACTATGAATGGTTGTAACGGCAGGCCCCTAAAGAAAACAATACGTGCACGTGCTACAGTAACAATTTGATTAGATGATAAGTAGTCGGTTGTTTCAACCACGAGTTGAACAGTGCAAAACGCTAAAAATAACTGGAATTTAGTTCCTATTGTTTTAAAAATACGGCACTCAAGTTGATGAGATTTGTGATTATACAATACTGTGTATCTACCTATAATAAAAATTACTTAGATCATTTTATTTGCAGAAGAAGCTGCTAAGACAATGTTCGTGTTTTAAAGCTGTAGGATTTGTAGGAGTCACTTTGTTGTCACTAACTAACACTAGGCAACACCTAAATGAATGCCGAAATAAAAACGGGCTATTAGATTTTCAACTTACGGTGCCGAGCTGAGCGTTGAAAATTGAACAGCGCGCTTTTATTTACGCATTAATTCAGGTGCTGCTAGTGTTAGTGAAAACAGGCATGAGAGTATAGGCATATATAGAATGAATTGGCAATTCGACTATCATCTCGAGGAGGTACCATTTGCTGTCGTAGTAGGTAGGTAATAGTTATCTAAACTAATAGGTAGAACATTCAACGTCTGCCGAGCGAAATAATTCCAATTTTCCCTACAATCATTGCAGCGCAGTGGGCATTGAGAGACCCATATTCTGCATCTTCAATAAAGCATTGACGATTTATGATTTTAATTTTTGCATTTTTCAGTCTTGCCAAGGGATACCATGTTACCCAGTAACTGGGTTGTGGGGGTCAGAGAAGCATTTAAAATACTGGTAGGTAAGTATTCACAGCCTCCGATTAGACTGGAAGCCGATCCCAACATAATTAATTATACGCCTAGCCGCGATTTCGCTTGCCATTAGGAGATTTCTGCTAAAGTACCTACCTATTTTATAATAGCAGTCAAATTGCATGGCATTTGGTTTGTTTACAATTTGAATTACATAATTTGCAACGTCGATTGTGACTCGTAACCCCAACGAGAGAAGGCCGCGAGTGAAGCGTGTCGCGACACGGTCGATGGAGATTTGATCATTTCATATCATTGCCAGTTGTTTGTTATTTACATTATTATGCACTGCTTTTTATTCGGTTTGTGACTGTTTATGAAAATGTATTTAGCTGGCTGTATGCGGTGCCGGAAACACCTAGATGATCCCAGGAGCACAGAGTTCCGTGCCTCTCGCAGGCAGTGGGTGATTTCGGATTCAAATGACGATGATAATGTGGGTAAGTTGTAAATGGCTATGCGGAGGGATGAGGGGAAGAGCAGTGATGGCAGTGATGGCCCAGTGGTAACGGTCGCAACTTACGAGTTGTAGGTTGTGGGCTCGAACCCAAAGCAGGCTCTTTTTGTAAATTATTTCATCACCACTGCTCTCAAAACGGTGAAGGAAAACATCGTGAGGAAACCATTATAATAGTAGTACCAAAAATTCGGAGATATATGACATCCGCCAACCCGCACTGAGACCGCGTGGTGGATTATGGCCCATACCCTCACACACAGGAGGCCTTTGTCCTAGCAGTGGGAACATTTATAAGCTGATTATGCTTATGCATGCGGGGGAATATAGTTGCGCTTTATGAACTAGGTAACTAGATCTACGAAGAAAGAATAACATTTATAGTAAGTCTGGCAACCAGTCTTACCAAGGGGTGTCGTATTATCCAGTAACTTGGTTGTGGAGGTCAGATAGGCTGTCGCTCCATGTAAAATACTGGTACTCAGCTGCAACCGGTTAGACTGGAAGCCGACCGCAATATAGTTGGGAAAAGGTTGTTGATGAAAGAATAACTTTTAGGTATATGCACAAAATACAAAAAAATTGAAAATAATGTTTTATTAAGAACAGTGCGCCTCGCGGCTGCGCTAAAAAGGTCCATTTCAGCATTATTGCCTGACAGATATTGGTGCCGATTCTCTTGTAAACCGAACTAAACTATCACTAAAATTCCTAACTTTTTGCTATGAGAATCTTACAGCTATTCTGCATTAAAAATTCTCTAAATTTAAAAATAATTTTGACACAACTAAAATCGAATTTGACAATCGCGACTCGTCGACACGTGGTACTTGTTTGCCCTACCCCGTGAATTTTTTTTAGAGCCGCAGGCGCGCAGTGGGCAGTGTTGGCGTGTTTTTTAAGGAATTTTTCACTTTTTGTATGGAAAATATGAAAAATTATTACCTACAACATGTTGAGTTTTAGAGGGTTTATGGATTTTATAAAGGGGTCGAAATTTTAATTATTTTTGCGATAGAACACACCATTTTCGAGATATGAGCAAAAGAAAAAAAAAGATACAGTACTTACTGTTTTTTCCAGTGTTGAACAAATTTTATTCCACACCTTTTTAATCACGATTAAAAATAGTCAGATTTAGTTCGATTTAGTTAAACAATGTAAATTTTAGGTGAAAAACGTAAAATTTAGAATAGCAAAAATTGCGATTTTCAATAGATTAACAACTCAGTGCCATCTTAGTGCTGTCAAACTAAAATATAGTTAAGTTGTGTCACTTTAGTCAATTTCAGAATGTGAAATCGTCGTTTGACAGGAATAAACAAAATTTTTGTGATTTTTGGTTTAGTTTAGAGGCATTTGTGACAAGAGAATCGGCACCATTGTCTAACGCTGGTTTTCTAATGAGCCCACTAATATCGGCACACCGTTCACATTTAGGAATAGTACAATGCATGCGTTAGCGTACTAGACTAAAGTTCCTTAGGATACTTTGTTTTCAATAAACTTAGAACGTTTACTCTATACTGATAAGATGTTGCTTCATTAGTAATTTTATAAGGTGACCATGTGCCCGTGCTATTGGACGAAAAGGAAAGAAAGAAATAAAAGGAATGTGTTTTTTTAATTTTCCGTGAGTGGAGGCTCATATCATACCTATAAATATGACAGGGCAGCATATAATTATAATACATCCTTACATAGTATAAAACAAAGTCGCCGAAATGCTTGTACGCGCATTACTTCCATGACTGCACACAATTTTATAATTCTTTTTTTGTTGTGTTCGGTAATGCCAGGACAAGGTTTGTATGAAAGAAAATTTCGGAAATTGGAAAAATAAAAGTTGCACCCGTGCGAAGCTGGGGCGGGGGGGGGGGGGGTAATATACATAATTAATATATACGTTATACATTTTGTTTCAAGAGAAACTTTTTTCTGTACCTAGGTATCGGTTTTTACTTGAGAATAGATAGAACAAGAGGATTGGAAAAAAGCATTTGGTCACTCATTGGTCGTGGTTTTGATGTCTTAATTTTGTACGAAAGAGGTAGACGTTTAAGTTGGGTTGTTTTTTTTTAACTTAATTTATAGTCATTCGTTCTGTTGAGGTAGTACTAACGTAAGTACCTTTATTAATCTAATCAAAAACAAAGTAAGTAGACAAACATAACTGTCTAACCACTTTGTTTTAGGTGCATTGATTCCTAGATAAGCAGCAAGTAGGTACCGTTGGAATTTAACAAAACCAATAATAATTATTTGACGTGGTCAAACACCCATGTATGGGGTACTTCTACTGACGATAAGACATATATTATGTACAAATACTTGTAAAGTTCCAACTACCTATGTTTGAATTTATAGTTGGATGACCTTTGCAAAAAATCTATAAAATATGTAGCCAGTCGATTCGGAATAATTTATAATTCGTTTGAAGCCTGTAGAGCCGGTGCTCAAACAATATAAATCAAGTTTTTGCGACATCGAGTCATAGTTGGTGTGCTAAAAGTATCTTGCAAACCATAAATTAAATCGGAAATGCAAAAGAAGAGCGGCCTTAAGAAAAACGAGAATTTTAAGTCTTTTTCGATGCATCAACAACGTCATTTTTACTTACTTACTCGTATATACTTTTTCTTCTGTAGGTCTAACAAACTGTCCAAAAAATAATATAAAAAAAGTTTTACTTGTGTTTTGTTTGTTTGGAAAAAATCATATTCCTTTTCTACCATTGGAAGCTATCGTGTGCCAGTGGGTAAGAGCAGATCTTAGTGGACTTCGATCTACTCAGCCCATCGCAGTCCACAGCTGGACATTGTGGACTTAACCAGGCTTAAGCAGACTTAAGGACACCTAGCTATTTTGACGACAATGATTCCTTGTCGAAGAAAAACTTACATTATGTAAAGTTTTATTCCACGACCGGTACTAAGAAAATATCTGCGCAAGCGCAGCCACTTGCACCAGTAGTTTATTATGAAGTACGATACGTTTATCTTAGCAGTATCTAGGCGGTAAATAACAATAAGTACACGGGTATTCCCTTTACCTAGTAAGATAATGTTTCATAATTATGTAAGTATTGAACGACCGATATCGATTTCAACGTGCATGTGGTTACCTATGTGTATGTTGATCTAACGCTCACAGTCTGTCCGATTTTATCACCCGTAAAATTGTGAACCGTCTCTGATTTGTCAGTCTTCGCGGTGCCCGAATTAGTCGCAGTAACTAAGCCAGGGCGCCCCGACCAAAGGGCCAGATTAGGTTAGACGGGTTACTACTTCCATTGATTCTAATGATTTTTGAGGTGAATACTTTTTTAGGCGCGTTGAGCGATTTTTGGTAGGGGGAAATCTTATGGGTTCACGTCATCAACATGCTAACGTCAAGAGTATAAATGTGAAGCTACAAGGGTGACCACTGTCATTTCATAGGTTTAAGTTTTTACTTCTACAGGCAGTCCCCATGACTGTTTTTGCATTTATGTTTCGTTTCTAATTCTGATGTTTCTTCTGTAAATCCTGAAGGTCCTACTCATTCATTTTTAGGGTTTCCGTACCCAAAGGGTAAAAACGAGGCCCTATTACTAAGACTTCGCTGTCTGCCCGTCCGTTTGTTTGTTTGTTTGTTTTTTGTTTGTTTGTTTGTTTGTTTGTTTTTTCACAAATTATGTATTTCTGTTGCCGCTATAACAACAAATACTAAACTAAATAAAATAAATATTTAAGGAAGCCCCCCTTAAATATTTATTTTATTTAGTTTACAAGAGACGTGATTTTTGTGCCGTTTTTTTTCCTTGTGGTACGGAACCCTTCGTTTGCGAATCCGACTCGCACTTGGCCGGTTTTTTTGGAGATAAGTTTTGCTGTACGTACCGTTGAAGAGAGGATTAAAATCTTAATTATGGACAAAAGTGTTTATTTTTTTATTTACAAATAATTTCAAGTCTGCACAGATCACAGTGACACTAATGCATCCCCAACCTTCATTTAATTTAAAGTCTTCCATTACTACTCTCAAAATTAACCAAACTGCACACTTTGATGAGGGTCTTGGTAATGGAATCTGACACGTGTTTTGAACCATTTTATTAAACCCTACGTTAAGGATGACTTGCTGTGAGGCTAATTTTTTTTACAATTTTTTTGTTAATGTATTGGATTTCCCATACTTTGTTATTGATGTGGGGAACAAGAAAAATCTACTGCTACTTCCAATGCCTCTGTGTACGTCAGCCCTCGTACTAACAGTTTCACAACTAACTAAATAAATAAATAAAGTATTATCTGGAGCTGGTTCTATTCTTCATCTGGTGGACCTGATACCTACAGCAATATCTGGTTTGCAAACATATTTTATATGACGTGTAAAAGTGATTCCGATATCCTATATACAGGGTGTGTCGTAAATAGTGGTCCACCGTTAAGGATTCGATATTCCAGATAATTTACTATAACATATTACAATTTTAACCATTTTTACCCAAGGGTTCCGAAAAAATTTTTTTTTTGTGTTTTATTTACGAAATTTCTACCTTTTGTTACAAATTTGGTTGTAGTTTCAACAAATACCATTATTTTTTCATTTTGATTTCTGTTAAGTACTTCTGAATACTAGAGGTATCGTATAAAATTATGTTTTTTTATGTAAACTTAGAGCTTTTGAAGAAAAACATAATTCTTCTCTATTTTAACCCTAATTTTTAACATAATCATGCAAATTCAAGAGCGATTTTTGTAAAAAAAAAATGTACTACTAAAATGGTTAAAATTGTAATATGTTATAGTAAATTAGCTGATATATCGAATCCTTAACGGTGGACCACTATTTACGACACACCCTGTATGTATAAAGACAAAACAATTTCATTTCATTACTGGGTACGGGGTGCTACTGAGAAATTTCTGATAGATAAATAATAATTCTTATGATTTTCTTATTACTCTAGATTTTAGATCATCAATCAGCAATTTAATCAGTCAACGGTAATGGTAATCGGTATCGGTTTAATTTGAGGTTGTTACTTTGTGTAAATTATTTCATCACCACTTCTCTCAAAACGGTGAAGGAAAACATCGTGAAGAAACCGGCATCTCCTAGAATCAAAAATTCGAAGACATGTGACATCTGCCAACCCGCACTGTGCCCGCGTGGTGGATTACGGCCCACTCCCTCCCACTGAGATTAAGCCTGTGTCCCAGCAGTGGGAACATTATAGGCTGATTATGTATGTATGAGGTTGCAACCGATACCGATTAGTTATTGTGTATACAAACAGAGCCTTGGACCTTTTATTACTTTTTGCACTATTGTGGTTCCCAAGAATGGATAAACCAGAAAAAATAATAGCGCCTATAACATTACTAATTATGCTTTTACGAATTAACCACAAATCGGTCAGTAGGTACTATGGCGAACACTTGTTTAGTTTTTTTTTCATTGATTTGTTTTCTGTCTTCAATTCTACCGACTGTGCTGTTCAGATCCTATTTGTGGTTTTATTCTAAATATAGATAGTAATATCTTGATTTTGTGGTTTGGTAGGCAATTGTAGTAATTACGTCAGGGTTGTATTCTAATAGAATTGAATTGATAGTGTCTGGTTGTTTGACCTATTTTATTACAGATATAGACAACGCTCTATTTCCAGTCGAGCTCGCAGTCGGAACATGATTGACATTCTGTTGTTAGAGCAAAGGCTGCAAGAACTAGGTGGTAGTGAGATCTGTGACAGGTAAGTAGGTAAGACTCCAGTTAAGACATGGATATTTAAAACTATTTCAATGATAACAACAAGTTATACTTAGTCATGATAAATATTGTTAATGATAAGGAACCTACTGTGAAAGACCTTTAGCACGACGCTACTGTAGAAGAATACTTTCTATGAACATTGTTCTACCAGAATCGCATTGCAGCGTCGCGTTTCACTTGTTTGCGGGAGCCAAATAATACCTACTGAAAGCAAGAAACTTCTAGTCAACACAACAACAGTACCAAAAAAAGCTCTTATTTATTTACTCAAAAATGTGCTCCTAGAATACCTAAAAAATCATGAAACTAAATGCTTAAATATCAAATCCAATCAACAACTAATTATCAAGCTAGCAAGTCTTACAGATTGTTATAAGTAATTAAAATAATTACATAGTACATAAGAACCTTGAACGAACATATTATAAAAGCTCCAACACCTACTTATGAAGCCGGCTACGTATTGTTAGCAAACAAATAAAAGATCAAATGAGTCTATAAAAGGCCACATGATTATTTGTGTAGTAATGGTGTTCAAAAATAGGTTAAATATTTGTGTGAATGTTTATTTTAATGGATTATCCAACGGATGTAGAGGTTATGTAAGTTAGACTTCTGAATGGAATTCCTATGGATTTAAACATGGACATAATTATGCAGTAGTTAACGGAAAATTCAAGTGAAAAACTTGTTTGAAAAACGTGCTGTGATTCTGACAAGATATGAGTTACTTGTATTCTTGAAAGTTAAACTAATCTTTGAAGTGTTTTATATGGTGACAATATAAATACTTATTTAATTGTAAAGCTTAACATTGACAGATTATCAATTAAAAGTTTATGCTCTTTATAAAAGGCTTTATAAGAACCAGGTTTTACTTGCTTGAAAGTATTAATTGTTTTAACACAATATTATCGTTTACACAAGGCTGACGAGTTTGTTTGATACTTGGTTTATCGGAAAATGCATTTAGTATTATATTATTTGGGTAAAAAAAATACTTAGGACCAGAGATTTCTGGTTTTACGTACTAGGTCCAGGGAGAAATGGCGCAAAGCAAGAAGGTCTATGGTCAGAAGTGGGTGGGTAAAGGGTGCCAATTTTGACGAACTTAGGACCCATTAAGCTTAGGAGATATCTAAAGAAACCGCCGAGTTTCATAACACCTATCTCTCACACCAAAATAAAAAACCGATATCGATCAATAGTTCAATAACAATCGGAAGTACAATAGGAACATAAACACTGTAAGGTCAATCATATCAATTTGTATGCACGAAGCACGATGTCTACGACCCGTGCCCATATGGTCCACACATATAGCCAGTGTCAGTGACAATGATAAATACATAACATGAGGTCACACCATTGTTTGTGTATGTTTCGCTGTCATGTGATTAGTTCACGTGTGGTTTTGGTGGTTAGATTCGAATTGAATATACTGCCTTGTTCATCACTTGACATAGATATCACATCCAAGGCTACATACAGCCTATAATTCCATCTGCTGGGACTCTGGCTTCTTTCATGTAAAAGGGAGTGGGCTGATGATTCTGAAGATTCATCAGCAACAGGATAAACTACGACACTACCAGGTAATACCGAGAGGCGACGGTAAAAGGCGAAAATCCGACGATTTTACATGTTCCTTTCATACATTTTCTGCTTTGATAAATAACACCTGTTAAATATGTAGCACTGTTAGTTACATTAAATAGGTCCGTTCGTAGTTGACAGCGTTAATTCTTGTTACATTTCGCATGTAATATTATATCCAACCTGCTTTTATTTTCTGGTATGGTCCTATCTAGCATGTTTAGGTTTGACGTATTGTCGTAGTATTGCTTTCCCGAGGTTCCCGCTCTTTAGATGTGAATTAAAAGAACTAAAGGTAAAGAGATTAGCAGCACCCCAGTACCGCAATTATCAACACGTGTGCCATTCATTCGGGTCCGATTACGTCTTTAACTAAGAACTGCCGCTAAAGTTACCAACCAACCGTAATAATTATGCGTATATATTACCCTCACGATTATTTCAGTCTGATTAACAATCTTGTACAATCTGAGATTTTAATAACTCTTCAATATTATAACGTGTTTGATGGAAATTAAAACCACAGAACGTCCTTCTACAGTGCAATATGTAAATGTTACGTGTATCTATACATATTATTAAATTAAATGTCTGTCTGTGTTAAGTATATCTATATAAATTAAATGTCTGTCTGTGTGGCCGTGAGAGCAGTGGTGGCCCAGTGAAAAAGACCGCGACTCACGAGTTAGGTCGTAAGTTCGAGCCCTGTCAGGCGCTTTAATTTGTGTAAATTGTTTCATCACCACTGCTCTCAAAACGGTGAAGGAAAATATTGTGAGGAAACCGGCATGTCCTAGAACAAAAAAAATCGCAGACGCGTTGCCCACTACCTCTCACTGACAGGAGGCCAGCGTTCCAGCAGTGGGAACATAGGCTGATTATACTTATGCTGTGTGACCGCATTATTCTTCTAAACTACGCAGTGGATTTTGATGCCATTTTCGCCATCATTTACAAAACTTATTCCGGAAGGGTTATGTGTATCCTACTTCCTACTATATTATAAACGCGAGTTTGTGAGGATGGATGGATGGGTGGATGGATGTTTGTTACTCTTTCACGCAAAAACTACTGAACGGAATTTGATGAAACTTTACAGTAATATAGCGTATACATCAGAGTAATACATAGGATACTCCCCACAGGATCAACTCTTAGGCCCGGCGCACATTGGCGGCACAGCACGGCAGGGGATCCTTCGGCATCCCTACATGTAAGCGCACACTGGCGGTAACTATGCCGTGGCATCCTTATGTATGCCGCGACGTTCCGAAGCGTCCTTAGGCATATCGAGGCGTCCTTAGACAACGTGCTCGCGCCTAGCTTTTTTCACAATAGTCGTGTCTCTTCTTCAGAACGGTCTTAACGCAAGCTTGTTGTAAGTGTGTGTATAATGGTAGATTGGGACCTAGTGCTCATAGCAGTTCTTTCTGAAGAAGAAGCTAAGCTAATGAAGCTACGCGCGAGGCCGCGTGGTTCGGACGGGTGCTGTCTTACCGCGGTTCCCGAAGACTGCCAAAGCGTTCCGAGGGATGCCGAAGCGTTCCGAAGGCTGCCGACACGGTATGCACGGTATGCATACCGCGGTATTGTTTTTGTACTTACGACCGTTAACATTGAAATTTCAACTTTATTTCCATACCATTAAGTAATATTTTTATTCGTCCCCTAAAATACCTTGCCATGCCGTGCCGCCAATAGGCGCCAGGCCTTATGCGAGTGAAACCGCGGGGCGCCGCTAGTTATACATAAATATTAAACTAACATAATATAATAAAGGGATCTCAATGAGCTGTCAAGTCGTAAAATCCGTGCGAAGCAGGGGCGGGTCGCTAGTATAAACATAAACAAACACAGTTGCATTGAATGAGATAATCATGTGGTCGCGGGCCATAAAAATTAACACTGAACTTAATTATGAAGTTACAAAGAGAGTGTTATTTAATGGTGACGAGGTTATCTGTCCGTTTGTCACATTCAGTGTCAGTTGTGTCATGTCAGTTGTTGGGTTTATCTTTTGAACCATCGCTTATCTCATGCTTCATGACAAAATGTTTGGGTTTTTTTTCATGGCTCGGGGTAGCTTTCAAAATATTTACTTGTCTGGGAACTTTTTCTTAATTTAAATGTAATGCGAGTGCATTGACTATGTAAAGAAAAGTTTTAATTGAATCTGCTGTCAAATCTCATCGAAACTTTTAGATATATATATATTTTTTAGATAGATAAATTTTTTGGTTGTTTTTTTATTTCGGTAAGCAGATCACATAGCAAGCAGCTACCTAATGGCGTAACAAACTATCAATCACAATCTAAATAATTTTGAAGGATATTCCTAATCCATTGTTTCAAATGTTCGACAAATCTGTCTGCTCAGCAACGTAAATAACGCAATAAATGTTTTTGACCTGTCAAAATGAAAGGCATTGCGATGGATTGTCATTTATAATGTTTTACACAATTAACTCGCAGGTTTCTTCAAGACTTTTTCCTTCACTGATGTCAGTGATGTCTAAGATAAACTTGGAAATGTAGGTACATATGAATTGAAAAAGTCATATTGGTAGCTTTTAATATTAGAACAGAAAATTGATTTTGATTCAGAACCTATAATGAGGAGCAGTGGTGGCCCAGTGGTAACGGCCCTAACGTAGGTACGAGTTGTAGGTCGGGGGTTCGAACCCAGGCAAGCGCTTTATTTTGTATAAATAATTTCTACACGATTGCTTTTAAAACAGTGAGGAAAAACATCATGAGGAAAGCGGCATTTCCTAGAACCAAAAATTCGATGTGTCATCCTCATCTACCAACCCAGTCTACAGTGGTAGATTACAGCCCACCCCCTCTCGAAGAGAGGAGGCCAATGTCCCAGCAATGGGAACATTATAGGCTGATTATGTGTGCTATAATGTCATGCGTGATAGGTACTCCACGTTATGATCTAGTGTATAATATGCAAATTATGTATAACAAGACAGATAAAGTGGCTGAGACCATTGTAACGGACACACTCATTACCTATCAAACATATACTTAATTAATCTATATCTGCAGTAATATAAAGCGAAAATTATAACAGAAAGACAAATGGTTAGTGATTAAAACCAACTGTCTGAATGTTTTATTTATGCAAATATTTATAACTGTTCTTTGAATGTGTTTAGATTTACATAGGCGCGCCCCTATATCACGGGACTTAAACATAACTGGCTAGATGTGTGTGTACTAGGTATAGGTACACCTGTGCCTAACCCTTTGGGGAATACAGGCGTGATGTTATGTGTGTGCTTTTAAATCAGTCTGTATTAAACCTGATGCAACACAAATGCCTGCGCTTTTCATACAGAAATGGAATAAGAACTGGTCACCACTTTGGCTTACTGTGCGTTTTGGCGACTTGGACTGGTCACAAGTCCTGCCGGTTTCCCCAATTTTCATTATGGAATCGAAAGTATTAGAAATACACAAATAAAAAAGAAATTACAAAAATAAAGTAATTTCGTTGTAAGTCAGTTTTTTTCTAAAATAATTTTAATATTTCAATATTATAAATGTAAGAGATTTTTAGAGAGATATTAATACCATTTTTAATTTTATCATCGAAAGCTGTTCAAATAATGTCTAAGTATTTAAAGGTCGATAGAATAGTAGGAACAGCAGATACGAGTATAAACTAAGTAAATTAAAATGCGTTAACGATGTTATTTCAGTCTTTCATAATAATTGCAACTTGCATAGCAGTTACGTAACCACATATTTGTAAAACAAATATATGTACTGTAATATTCTAGATACTATTGCTATGTACAATTTCGGTAATTATTGCTATGATCAATAGAAGGACCACACACATTCTGTTTGTGTAACATACTTCTAAGCCCCATACCCACGGGCGATTTTTCCCGCAGCGATTTTTTATCGCGCACCCGATTTTCAACGAACTGCTAAGCGCCGAGAGTTGAAAATTCAACAGAATATTTTTGACGCGCTGGGATGTATAATGTTCCCACTGCGTGGGCTATAGTCTACCACGCGAGCCCAGTGCGGGTTGGTAGATAGTGCTGTGCGCTGGGATGCACTCTATTGAATTCTTAATGGTCAGCTCAATACCAAGTGGAAAATCCAGCGCACGATAAAAAATCGTCGCGGTAAAAAAATCGCCCGTGGGTACGAGGGCAAAGTCTAAGATTGGCCGCATACATCTGGTTTTCTGATTCGGTTTCCTGATCAGGAAATTTCCGTCCGGAAAATATAAGAACGTTAAGCGCAAACGTTCTTATATTTTCCGGACGGAACAATTGAAAGGAAATGATTTTGTTTGAAATGCGTGCATACAGGGTCTCCGAATCTGAATTCCTGATCAGGAAACCGGGCGTATGCGGCCAGCCTAAGAAGTGACAAGTAGATACTAATTGCTTTGGTACTATTTAGTTATCTGTTAGTCGATATGTTTAGTGCAGTGATTTGACAGCGGGGAAATACAGAAATTGAAAAACAAATGTTGAAATTAATTAATGTTTCCTATCAAACAGATTAAAGTAGTTAAATTATGGAACTAAATAATTATCTACCAAAAGACTTTAATAGGTAGGTACTTCTGAAATCGGATCATTAATCGATTTCTGAAAAGTCCCGTCACAAAATAGGTAGGTACAGGTCTCGTGTTGGAGCAGAATAATAATATGATTTTTGGAAAATTAAAATTAAGAGTTTAAGTATTCCTCCTACCAGAGTGGTGGACTGGTGGCCCAGTGGTAACGGCTGTGACTTACGAGCAGTATGTCGAAGGTTCGAACTCTGACAGGCACTTTACTTTCTGTTAATTATTTCATCACCACTGCTCTCAAAACGGTGAAGGAAACATCGTGAGGAAACCGGTATGTCCTAGAACCAAACATTCTTAGACATGGGACATTTATCAACCAGCACTGGGACGGTGCGTGGTGGATTTCGACCCACTTCGTCTCACAGAGAGGAGGCCTGTGTCCCAGCAGTGGGAACATTATTGGCTGATTATGCTTAGTGCTAAACTGGTTTATTACGCATGGACAAGTTTTCAACACGTTTAATCCAGGGAAATTAAAATCTCAATATACGAACAGAGCTAAATACCTAGAACTATTTAAAAAGACAAGATTTCCATTACAATCTTTTAAGGCCACGTGAGTTATCACGTTGCCTCTGGTCGTTTGGCTAATATGTAATAAATCGTTATATGGGTAAGGCCGTGTAAAATTGTACAATTCGTTTTTTTTTTTGTCCCAAGAAAGTATGTGTTAATAGCTCATTAAATACCGTCCTGACATCGATAATATTGTGGCAACTGATTATATGAATCATGAATTAATAGTGATCATCGTTAAAAGACAATGACCAAATCACTATGGGAAGTGGTGCATTTTTTTTTTACCGCGGCCATCGTTGTAATATTTGTCGGTATATGATAAGCCTTTCACAAAAATGAATTGATAAAAGATTTTTCGACAAATGCAGTCCGAGATGATATATTTGAACTTGAATTTTTATGTAAGAAATAAAGAAGTCATCTAGATAAACAGATGAAAGAGATAAGTCACCATCTATGTTATTGTGTGTTATTCCTCTCCATCCAAGGTTATCTGGAAGAGATCGCTTCACTTATTTTTTTTTATTTTTTATTAATCAAAACAGTTTACAAATATTTGTGAACAATTCCACATATCACACAAACCATCGCGGGTTTAACGGCGGTATGGCTTGTAATTAAGTTTGTTTGTACTTCTTACTTTTTTATGTATTATGTTGTGGCGTTTCAATAAATTGTTAATTCATTTGTGAAATAGAGCAATTAAAACAATGTCTTACTATTTTCGAAGGGGTAAAAACGAAAAGGCCGTTTTAAATCTTTTTAACCGACTTCAAAAAGGAAGTTCTGTATTCGACCCGTATGTATGTATGTATGTTTGTATAAATATGCATGTGTTTGCATAAATTCTTCATTTAGTGTAGTAGATCTACTCTGGCGATTGTTACTGCGATTTAAAGTGTGTTGACAAGAGACACATCCCAAGTTTTCTATGTTTGGAATCCTTTCAACTCAGTCCAAACACAAAGCACAGGTCAGACAATAAGATATTCACAAAACGCGACGCGCAACGGTCGGCTCAGGCTCAGGCATAGATAAAAAATCCTAGTTTGAGACATAAACTCTATTGCTGTAGGTACAAACCTGCTTTTAGATGATCATCATCATTTGCCTAGCCTTTTCCCAACTATGTTGGGGTCGGCTTCCAGTCTAAGCAGTCTATGCAGCTGAACACCATTATTTTACATGGAGCGACTGCCTATCTGACCTCCACAACCCAGTTACTGGGTAATACGATACCTGCTTTTAGATGATAAACAAGTAAAAACATATATATTTTTAATTGATTTATTTTCTATATAACTCGGTTCAGACTGATGTTAGGTTATGTTACCCCATATTAACTTTTGTTCTTCATATAATTCTCCATTTAATTAATAACGTTTGATCGATGGCCGCGACAAAAAAAAAACTGCACCATTTTTTGATATATTTTTAATTTATTTATTTTCTATATAACTCGGTTCAGACTGATGTTAGGTTATGTTACCCCATATTAACTGTTGTTCTTCATATAATTCTCCATCTAATTAATAACGTTTGATCGATGGCCGCGACAAAAAAAAACTGCACCATTTTTGGTCATTGGCTTTTATCATACCATGCAATTTACTATTTCTTTTTGTATTTTTAAAAGTTGTAATTTTTTCTTCCCATACAAAATAGCAATGTCCCAAATACATCTCTTGGGTATTATGTATAAAATATTTTGAAAAAAATGTCTTCTAGCGCTAAGAAGTAGCTTTTAATTAATTTATTACTAATTTTCCTCTATAACGCTCGTATTTTGTTAATTTAACTATGTTTCTATAAAATTTTATTTGAACATAAATATGTGTCCCGGATTTTCATGTCGCAAGCGTTACGCTAAGAGAGTTACTAAATACTGGCTTAATATGCGTGTATCCAAAGCCGAATAAGATTTCTTAGCACGGCAGTACTGATGCACATAATGTCAGAATGTAAAAAAAAAAAAATCGTCCAATTGTCCACTTGATCCGGATTTTTCCGTGTGTTGAACGAGTTGTCCCAGGTTATTTTGTGGCGTTAAAATACCAATTTCGAGGTTCGTATTGCATATTTGCATTATTTTTATGCGTTCCGTTCATAGCTACATTATTACTTTAAAGAAATAGCTTGGGCTGTGGTAGTAATCTGCTTTTTTATAAGAGATACTAGATTTTTAGTTTAGCTTCGCAACATTTTTCTGTCGCGAGTGATACCGAACGTTACTAGGAGAGTTACGTAACACTCGGGACATAATTTAGGCAGAGTTTACATTCAGGGAAGAATTATTCACGAGAGATTTTTAGAATTGAACAAACTTTTTGCTTATTATATACATTGTTTTTTTTTTTCATGATAAATGATTAATTTTGACCTGCTAGAGGTTTTTGACTGAACGAAAAGGACACAAGCTCATAAAAATATACTTATTTTAATTTATATGTACCTAACCTAAATAGGCAAAAACAAAAGAGTTCAGCACCTATTTCTTCTCTGTTTGTCAAACGTTTTTCTTTTTTTGTTGAGCTATAATTTTATCACAAAAAAAAATTGGAACAGTTAATTGTTTTTCCTTTTTATTAGTTTACTTATATGGGTTAACTGGTTTCTATTCGAACACCTAATTTAAAAGTCTAGTTTACTATCGTAACATTGTATGCAGGTGGTGAATGGGCATGTTATTTCATTTTTTCAGATGGCTCCGTTATCGGCCGCCGAAAAACAAAAGAGATATAGAGACCGTATGCGGCAGAGTAATCCTGAAAAGTTCTGAAAAACTGTCATACTTAAAAAAAAAAAACATTACTAGTAATAAATTTTTTAAACATGTCTTTTTTTATTTTTAAATAACCATCGAAATTAATGTTCTACTTTAGTTACCAGTGAAGAACGTGTCAAAAAAACCGAATTCAAAAACTTAGGTTGATTGCTGAATTAGTTTATTACATTGTAGACCTAGCTTTAGATGGGTCGCGAGCGTTACTGCGTTACCGTGTGTTACTAATTGATTAATGTCTTAAGAGTTACTATGTACATAATTAGACGGCCTTACCCATATAAACTAAAGGGTACACAAATTCAATTAGTAGCTATTAGGTATCCATCTGTGTTGATTCCAATGTTCCTAGAAATGGCAGATGCTTGTGAAATTTTGTATTTGGTAGCGTTAACTTTTTTACCTTTGAACGAAGGTTATCTATGTTAAGTAGTACGGTCAGCGAAAAAACACGATTAAGACTGCAATTTACACATCGTCTAAATTGACACAAATTGATTCGATGTACAGTCAACAAAAGAGATAAGTATGCAGGATCGTCGGTTATAGGGTAAAGGCGGGATAGATGCCCCAGTGGGATAGTTGCCTCATTTTCAAAAAACCTAACTTCCCAAACTCGCGACTAAGAAGTTATAGTTGAACTAAGAGCCGCAGGCACCCCGCACCTCAGTTAGCCACGGGCCGTCGTGCGGTGAGGACGTGTTTCGCTCGTGTGTGCATTCATCTCCGCGGCGAACTTTAAAAACACGTCAAAGTTTTAAAGGTTAGTATTTGCTGTTGTATAACTTTATAAGTAGTCAGTAATTCCGTTATATTATTTATTACGTCAATAAACTGATTCATCAAGTATGCATCTAGATGTAAATAGTTGCTCTTTTGTTTTTTATTTATTTAAAAAAATACTTGGGCATCTATCCCTATCAAAAAGGATAGTAGCCCTGATTTTTCGAGGTATAGGTGCCCCTAGGGGCATCTATCCCTCCATACACCATGTATACCCATAGGTATGTGGTTTTAGGGTATATTTTGAACAAATTTTTGTGTTCTGTTATATTTTTTATGTGTTTTACATATATTTGTATTTGGACTATTTAGTGATTGTAGCATAACCATGCCACGAAAATCCAAAAGAAAGGAAGGAGTTCGAGCTCGAGTATGTTCTTGGACTACAGAACAATAATTGCAGTCAGCTTTCGACGAAATGGATAGAAATACCATAGGGATAAACGAAATATCCCGACAGTTATGGTTATTTTATTTGATCTCAAATTATGTAGAATTATATGCTAACGATGACAATTGAAAAAAAAATTAAAAACTGCAAAATGCTTTTCATTATTAGGCCCATGTTTCTTGGAAACAATTTCTGTTTTAGGAGTAGCTTTTTACTGCTAAAACACCAATTGTCCTCAAAACCTCATAAAAGTTTTGTTGAGTTTTTCGTTTATACAGTATGAAGGGCATCTATCCTTCTTAGTATTTTCATGGTGGGGCAACTATCCATACGGGTAGGCATCTATCCCCAAAAAAGGAGTTCCACAAAAACCAAAAATTTGCAAAATCTGTAATTTGTAGGGCCAAAAATACAAATCACAGTTAAACATAAAGGATTAAACTAGCTAAATTCATAGACATTATTTATATAAAATTGTTTTTTTTTTAATTAGGAGGATATTTCAAAAAGTGGGGCATCTATCCCGCCTTTACCCTAGTTGAAGTTTAGTAAGAAACCGATGGATGTTCTCGGGTAAAATTTAATTTTATTAATAGAAAACAAATAGCACATTTATCAAATTAAATTTCAGTCGACTACATCCATCGGTTTCTTACTAAACTTCAACTATATCCGACGATTCTGCATACTTATATCTCTGTTCACTGTACCTATCTATCTATCTAAACTAATAATAAAGTTGAAGAGTTTGTTTGTTTGAACGCGCTAATCTCTGGAACTACCATCCATCCGTATTTGAAAAATTCCTTTTGCCTTTGATAGCCCAATTCTTGAAGAAGTTATAGGTTATTCAACATCACACTACGAATATAAAGAACGCTAAGCGAAAACGAAGTAATTGCGCGGACGGGCGATGGGATGGAACGCGATGGGTCGGGGCCGAGATTTCACGCGGACGAAGTCGCGGGCAGACGCTAGTTCCATATGTTAGCTAAGAATTAATATACCTACTATTAATTTTACGTCGATTGCGATTTTAATTAAATATTCAGCTCAATAATTAAGACTTCAAAACTGAAATATTAATCGACTTTTGTCGCTGACTGTACAAGCAGTTTTTATATTCCAGTTATTGTTCATATTTTTAAACCATGCCCCATTTCACCTAGAACCTGTTGGTGTGTTGGTGGTGTTCGCTGTTATTGTCCTACAGGAGAGACTGATGAACGACGAATGACGAACGACGAATGAATGTCTGATGAATGACGTAATGAAAGAGTTGTCCATGTCCTTATGGCGACATACTAGGCTGATTAAATGTAATACGTACGTGCTATTGACCCAATAGAAGAAGAAATATCTATATATTTCGTAGCTATCTACTTGTAAAAAGTACCTATAAGCTGGCTATAACATTAATAACGCATCAATTGTAATGCGTATTAAGATGGAATGCAGAGGAAAATTACGAAATTAATTAGTGACGATAAGCAATTGTTGCTTGATCCGGTTCCAGTCGGTAAAGAAATAGTTAACACACGTAACCTGACATCACGCCTTTATTCCCAGAAGGATTAAGCAGAGGTGTACCTATACTTCACCCCCATTTCGCCAGTTATGTTGAAATCCCATGTTTTTAACAAGGGCGCTAATCCAGACTGCGGGATGCTACTGAGTCTGATACGCACTAGGCTAGGTTGTTGATAAAAAGTGAGACAGTAAAGATACTTGAGTCATCCACAAACACTCGATAATGGCCCCCAAATATATAAAAACAATAGAATATCGTAGGATTCGAGTAGACTCGGGTAAAACCCCTTCTCACAATATGGGCTGATTTTTCAATCGACAGATATTTTTTATTCGTGGATTAAAATTGACGTCTGACAGATTTTGTATGGAAGAACTGTCAAACATTCAAAGTTATTCCTCGGATAAAATTATCTGGCGTTGGAAAAATCAGCCTTTAATCATATTTATTGTTTTCTAAAGTTTTAATCATTGAATTTATCGCACACTACGGATTCAACACGAGCACTATACAGGCTGTTTAAGAATTAAACATAATAATACACTATAAGGAAAACATTATTGCGAGCTGCAGAAAAGCGAGCTTTTTCCCTGTGCATACAGAAAGATCCAATCAAAGATTTATTAAGGAAAATCGAACTCCATATCGTCGTTGCGACGTTAAGACCTCTTATGTGTCACTTTTGGCAAAATCACTTTTTTACGCCAGCCTGTTCTACATTTTGAAGCTCTATCGAATGCAAAAACTCTCATGTGTATACGACGTTTACATCGTAATTTATTTACCAATTCAAGATCTTTTTTTAGTAGAAAAACATTTTTTAGTAGACGGTTTTTATCGATTTTCTCATAAAATTGATTTTTACACATAAGAGGTCTTAAAGTCACAACGACGATATTGTCTACGAGAAGAAAATATTTTGAACACAGTACTTACCGAAGCTGATGCATAACAATTCATTAGATTCCAAGTTTGCTATCCAACACGTCATTCGGGAAATAGACCAACCAATTATCGATCCGGAAACTTGATACCGTGATACACATTCAATGAGGCAGCTTTTGCAACATGAAAGACCCGGAAAATTATTAAAACAAGTACCAGCAGTATCTAGCTAATGATCTTAATGGGTTTCTACCAATAATGATTTAATGCGCTGTCCGAATTGACTACAGGAAGCTGCGCGATGCGATAATAACAAAAAGAATTCGTCCCAACGAAAGTGACTGCTGTGATAGAGCTAAGCCATGTGGGCCTTAGCTCTATCCTTGGAACAGTGTTATCAGTTTTTCCATAACGAAACCTTCAGCTGGTGCTAATAGGGTCGCTCTCTATTTTATACGCTATCCACTTTTGCCTTGCCCTTTTGGGGAATACAATACCAGGTGGAATGACGCAAAATATAGCTTCGGCATTGTAGCATTTGCTATGGCACCCAGCTAGGACGTGGAGTAAGGTTCAGTACATCTAACGTTACGCAATGAAAACTAGTTTTGATCATGTGCGGGCTTACAGCTGCAACTAGCAACCGTATCGTATGCAGCTAATTAAATCTCAAAGATTGACTCATGCCAATCTTACGTCGACCTAACCTGTTTGTTTACTTGAAAAGCCTCTATAAGTCTTCATCATCGTGTCGCTAAGACAGTATTGCAAATTTTTATGGCTCAAAATTTCGCCACTTCTACGGTCGGTGGCAGCGTAGAGGTCACATTAACTGTTTTTGGGCAAAGAGAGCAGGATATGAAGAAGAGGGTAAGTTGGCAACAGACAGAGAAGGGCTAAGGGTTAAGTCAGACTTTTACTGCATTACGATGGCTGTCCTAAGCTAATGCATAGAGGCTTCGGGATCTCAAGTGGAACGCACCGATGCACCTCTAGTGCCACGCCGAAAGTGCTAGTCGTGAGGAGACATCTTTTAAATGCTAATTTACGAATGGAAAGTTACCATCTCGTCAGAAAGTTTCGATGAAAATCGACAAAGAGAAATATTAAAGCGTTTTACACAGGTACGAGTATATTTAGTTGCTCCTGTAAGGCGGAAGACTACACTAAACATGGATATAAATCAATCAAAGTGCGTTAGATAAATGAGTTTCTTATCAGCATTGTTTTTGATTTACATACATCACACATGCATCGAGTACTTCTAACAAAAGTTCATAATCTTTATAATCATACCAATAAAGATAGGTATAAACAACGCATTGCGGTTGTACTGCACAATAACATGTTTACATTGAATTTTAGCATAAAAGTGCTAGATGCAATGGAGGAAAAACTCCGAAAAGTTGTTTTTACGATATCCTACCACTAAAAGGTACGACAAGTAATTATTAATTTACAGTTGACGTTATATCCGCAATTTGCTACAAGTTTGGCTAGGATTATTACGCTCTTACAATATATTGTAATCATTACATTCAATCAGTTTTGATTGGGTGCAAAGTCAATATTATCTCGGAGCTGCAAAATCTTTAAATAAAAATCAATTGCCGTATTATGAAAGATCATCACTTGAGAACTGCCCGACCGATGTGCCTGTTTTTTTTTTCTTCGTAATTGTCGGGGCAAGGTTTGTATGAATTTTTTTTTCTGAAAATTTACCGGGAATTGAACGACAAATGGTCCACTTTAGCCCTGGATCGAAAGAGCTAGAAGTCGTGGGGCGAATCTTTTGCCCAGCAATGGGAATGATGTAGGCTAACAGTAACAGTAACCGGGATTTTGGATTGTACTTTTGTATGAAATTAACCCGGACGGCGCCGATCACGATAGGCTAGTATAATATAAAAATAATTTCAAATAAGAGGAAGCTTTCAATTAAGTAGGCGATTTTTTATTTTTTTTTATTGCTGAATATTCTTGCTCTTGACCTCGATCCCGCCTGATGGAAAGCGATGGATGGATCGATAATAAAATACCCATTACCTTTTGAGATGCTAAAATGAGTTAGTTTAAATCATTTCCATCAAAACTTAAGAAAACAACGGCATTAGGTATAATTATTTTGCCTAGTAATCTAGTAAAGTTTATACTGAAAATCATAGTTTAATTACGGAAGTCATCTTACCACATATTTTAATGGCAATTAATCAAACTAATAACAACTACCAAATTAATCTTTATTTATGGAATAAATTATTGCACATCATGGGTAAAATTTTCTTTAATTAACCAAACTGTAGACTTATTTTCTGGAATAAATATGAAGGAATCTATACCTATAGGATGGTGACCTATTGCTATTAGCCACATACCGCAAATGTAACCACAAATTGTGAGTTTTCCAATTGAACGCAATTTGACTCAAAATCGTAGGTACTTATTTGTATTCACTCAATGTTTACATATACTCGTATATCTCTCCATACCTAACCATAATTATAAGAATTCTGGTCTGGATTATAATAGAATTAGAATGTGAAAATATAGAAGTCAAATAAAGTGATGAGGCATTTTGGCCATGTTAATGTCTACAGCAAGGCTGAAATAACTGTCTTGATTTTTAAATCTTAACTCTTTTACCAAGACCTAGATGAAATTATATGCAAAAGTGTTTGTCAGAATATCAGTCCAGCATATTTCCGTGTTAAGTACATAATAATATGCGAGAGGGTAAAAGACTGAAGTTCTATTTTTATGAACGAAGAGGTACAGACGCCAGCACATCAACCTACACCTAACTGTCAAATTTTCCCAATCAACATTGAACCTTATGCTTTAGCGATAAAGTTGAAAATCTATTACAGAAATCTGACAGATTGTAGTAGGTTGATGTGCTGGCGTCTGTACCACTTCATCATTTAAGATATTACAGTGGTTGGTTGGTTGGTAACACGGTAACCCACAGGCACGCAACTAGCCAAATAACAAACCATTGACATACTTTCTTCATATCAAACTATGTTGCAAGTGATTCCTGTTATCTGGAAAGTTTACTTATTGTTATCATTTATGAATTTCAAGACGTTTGTTGGCTGGTTATTGGCCTTTACGATATTTTAGTTTGAACATTACTTAAATTTTACAAAATTTAATCATTTGGTTGAATTAAAAAATAACAGTCCTTGGCAAGGGCCAAGGACTGTTATTAGAGTGAATACGTATACATATAACTTCATAACATATTTGGTAAAGAGACTTCTGTAATGATCTTAACATAGAGATCTTTTTGATCGGAGTTTCAGACAGAGAAGCCTTCTAACAACAACAAAGAAAAAAATAATGCCTCCGTGAAACTCAGACCGGTGCCTTGTTAGACCCTTTCTCGAAGCCTGAAGACTTCTTTACATTGTTTTGATGAAACCTTTTAACCATAACTGTGTAGACGGTACACTAATGGTGATGATAATGGTCATTATTATATTACTATCCAAGTCTTCAAGTAAAGTAAAACATAGCTAGCTACCTATTTAACTTTGTACCTTTGTTGTTTGTAGTTAACTTTGTGTTGTGTTGTTTTTTAGCTTTGTACCTATTTTTCTGTTCTGTTCTTTCTTGTCTGTTTATATATGTGTGTACATAAATAGTAAAATAAATAAATAAATAAATAAATAGCTCTACAGTGACTGTATACAAATAATGAGCGCCAAGTGTAGACCAAGATAACACACGTTAATGCACAGGTACTTACGTATAGTAATTTATAAATTGTAACTAGATCCTTTCAGAAAATAGTACCTACAAGGTTTACATTAGGCATTGGCATGTTTGTTTATATCTTGGTAATCTAAATATATAAAAGAAGAAACTGACTGACTGATATATCAACGCACAGCCCAAACCGCTGGGTCTAGAAATTCCAAATTTGGCACGTAGGTTCCTTACGAGGTCTAGGGGTGCACTAAGCAAGGATTTTTTTTTAATTCCACCCCTAAGAGGGTGAATGGAGGGAGGGTGATATTTCACGCGGACGAAGTCGCGGGCAGAAGCTAGTAATTAATAATCATTTGAAATTGAAAGGGTTTAAGTTTTATTTACGTTGCTTATAAGTTAGCAAAAGTTAAAAGGTAAAAAATATATGGTTAAGTAAACGTTAATTATTACTTACATGTAAGCATGAGTTTATAAAATTTTACCCTGAAGTAGATAGCTGACAGACCACGACAGATTAGTGTTTTCTTTCAGACGACTAGACAGATTAGTGTTTTCTTTGCTTAGACTAGTTTCTCACAAAAAAATAATATCGTGGTGTTTCCCGGTTACCAAAACCTCAAGCTGTCTGTTTGATGTCTGTGTTTATCAGCAGCTGTTGTGATTGGCTTACCATAATAACAGATAATACAGTTATTACCTATTTGTCGTATTAATAATTTGATGTTCCATAATTATTTTGGCCTATTTTTAGCGATTTTTTTTGCATGTTTCGAGCATGATGCATATTAGCATGCATATTAATTTCGACTATTTTAAGTTGCATATAATTCCGTCTCTAGTAATAACCAATGGAAATCATGTGAGACAAGTGATTGTCCAAACGGTACTTTTTCTTTTTCGTTTTCGGGGGGAATCTTCAAAAGGCACCCGACCTCCGGGGATCCCAGTTCGGGGAGTGTGGTAT
Source organism: Hydraecia micacea (assembly GCA_914767645.1). NCBI lineage: Eukaryota > Metazoa > Arthropoda > Insecta > Lepidoptera > Noctuidae > Hydraecia > Hydraecia micacea. The sequence goes on along the minus strand of OU611783.1, from coordinate 10,407,776 downwards.
TTTTACACAGAACAGATAATGTTCTGTGTATTTTTACCTCACTAAAACCACCACGGTGATCAGCATCAGCACATAGTGGTGGTCCCGGTTCCTCTTAAAAGACAAATTCCGGAACACCCCCTGTGCAACGCCTGTAACGCACATCCCTGGGGTCCAAACGGTACCTACTGCCATTTTTTTTCGCAATACAGGAGCGCTGCAACTTGGTTCTTAAAACAAAAGCTGACACGAAGGACCACAATGCGCTCTTGGAAATAAGATTCCAAAACACAGTCACGACCCTATTGATAAAACAAGGATAGCACCCGACAGGGAAATCCCTGCTTCAATACACGTATTTCATTGAACATGTAGTTATTTATAAATATTTTACGAGCTAATTTGAATGCAGTGTATTGAATCCAATAAAATAAACTATATGTTTATTGACATGCTTCAATAAGGACATAAGACATTGTTGCATGATTTTATATTGAAGGTCCTCTTTATTCTAAACATGTAATTTCATTTACAAAGAAAAATCAAAAGGATAATGATCTTTCATGAATATGAAACGAGAGAAGTCAACACGCAATTTTCCTTTTAACCAATTTCATTGAGAGTTTCCTGATATGTGTCAGTCAAGTCACGCGAAGTTTTACTTTTAAGCATTTTCCGGGTTACAAATTTTAATATCTAATGAAACGTTACAAGATAACAATATATAAACTACTTCAGCTAAATTAAACAACTTGAAGTTACGGCCATCTATATATGCTAATATTATTAAGAGGTAAAATTTGTGTTGGCTTGTTAGTTTATTTGTATGTAGGGTGTAATCTCTGGAACTACCAGTCGGATTTCAAAAATTATTTTTGCATTTGATAGCCCAATTCTTGAGGAAGGCTATTTAATATTACGCTATAACCCTGAGGAGCCGAGCAAAAATGTTTTTTTTTTCAGTAAATAGTATGTTCAATCATTAAAGTTACTTACTGTTTTGTCTTTTACTGTGTTACAAACATTTCTTCTTACTATATAAAGTCAGTAAGTCTTAATGAAATCGCTTTAATGTGCTGTAGTAAGAAATGATTTTTTTCAGTGTGCTAGTCTCAAATAATTTTGAAGGTAATATAAATCAAACACGTGTTTTTAATCGCACATTACTAAGTTTTTTAACCAGAATATAATTATGGTAGTAGTATAATTTCTGCTTATTACCATAATAAAATCATTATTAGATAGAACCAAGGTCGTGTACGCTATTCAGCTGTTTTTACAAACTGAAGTAAATTATGAGAAGATTTTATAATAATTATGTAGATACTCCGAACATCTTGTCTTTAGATGACCAATTCAAGACTCTAAAATAAAAACTATTGCATAAACTCAAGCTTTCGTTTTAAAGAAAAATATCCAACAGTTTGTCATCTCTGACATTTAAAATGACAATATATAGACGAAGAATCTCAGAATCTAATCAGTATTTGCCTAGAGATGAATTAAGATAGCATAAAACAGGAAATAAAACCCAAAATCCCCGCCTCATAACTCCAAAACAAATGAAGATTAACCAAACTACGAGTAAGTAATAAGCAAAAAGTAAATACCAAATCTAAATCCAGCACTTGACATTTTTCCACTACTATTGAACCAGAAGATTCTTATTACCTTCAAGTTGACGCGTTACTTGTCAGTACGTGTGTGATAACAAGAGATAATAGTGTTTGATAATAAAACAATAGAGATTCCACTGGAGTGATAAATTCAACTATTTGCCATTAACAAGTACATGGAACGTGATTGCGAAGGATCGTTTGATTGTACGTAGTATTGTTGTATATCGACAATTGCATCTATTTTTTATGCATAGGTATAGTTTTGCATAATTACATGTTTTTATGCTTTATCTTTTGTCTTTGAATTATGTAACTGGTTTAGTTAAGAAGTGGTGATTCTAAGTAGATTGATACACTAGCGGGGTAATCGCGTAACCCACTAACAGTAGCAGTGGTTTTCATTTTGACAGTTCAACAACATTCATTGCGTTATTTATGTTTTTGAGCAGACACATTTTTCGGACATTTATGAAGCATTGGATTAGCAAATCCTTCAAAATTATGCAGATTGTCATTGAAAGTGTGTTGTGCAATTAGGATGCAGCATCGATTCAGAAACCGTCATCGCTGGATGACCGTTTCAAGGAACGTTTGAAGGATATTGCTAATCCATTGCTTCATATGTTCGAAAAATTTGTCTGCTCAACAACGTAAATAAATTGTATATTTTGTATCAATTGTTTATGTAGGTGCTGACCTACTTATACAATTTAAAATAGTTTTTTTTTTTTTTCTCCTATCACGTTGTCCTTTATAATCCAAAGGTTGACTATTAGAGAATACATTGTGGCATTAAGTCCGCATCTGTACCACTACAGTGTATCTACATAAAATTTAAATAGATAAATAATAATGTCGTGCTCATAGGTGTTACAAAGTCACGGTTAAGGAAAACTTAGTGAGGTGACGTCAGAATTACTAGCCGAAATAGCTTACGGAAAATGAGCAACTGCAACAGTCTTTGCAATTTCGTTCTTTATTTGGGAAGTGGCTCTTGCTTCCCCACAATGTAAGATAATAATTGCAGGCTTATAGATACATCGATAAAATGAACAATCAACTATACTTATCGCACATTTACGTGTACTTAATTCTGTAACACAATAACCGTGAAACACGCAAAAGTATAGACATTTGCAGTACAACAATGTAGGGATAAAATTTATTATCAAAACCATTTGATAAATAAACAATCCGTGGCTAAGTATTTTTTCCTTTTTTTATTTTTAAATTGGTAGAATAAATCTACAACTAAATACTTGCAATATGTTTATTTTATTTTTTTATTACAACAAAGCGTTCATAATATCACACTAATATTATAAAGGCGAAAATTTGTGAGTGAGGGTGTGTGTGTGTGTGTGTGAGGGTATGTTTATAATGTTTGCTACTTCTTCACGCTCAAACAGCTGGACCAATTTTAATAAAATTGTGTATGGATGTAGCTGACACCCTGGATTAACATATAGGCTACTTTTTATTCCAATATTCCTACGGGATGGACATTTACGCGGGTGAAACCGCGGGGCGCAGCTAGATTTTAAGAGACATTCAAAATCACCTCCGATGTGGCTCGCAATAAAATGCAAAATAGGTACAGAACTGACGTCAAAATGCTTCAAAGAATTGTCCGTGTAACGCAATGCGGGCTACGTACCTACGCTATGCAGAGATTATCTTAATATGCTATAACAATCGAATAGATACATTTATTTAGTAGCGGGCCGTGTTCAATAATGTATGTACTACCTAATAAAAGATGGATAAGCCACGACGACCTGAGACCACAAAAAATTTAAGACGATTGACGTGAAGATTTATTGACGTCATCAGTAAACACGGAGCTGTCCAAAAACTGAGGGGTTTGCTTGTTAGCATTTTTAGTGTATTCGTACTAATTTGACGAAGCTTAAAGCCCCAACATGGAGACCACTATTTGGCAAACGTTTTACATTCCTGAGCTAATAAGATCAATGACCTGTATTTCGAAAACAGATGGAGCAAAATGTATAGGGCAATGCAAATGGATTCTTTGTGATATGCTTAATAGAATTACCTAGTTGACTTATTGAGCTATTCATCATGATTATCTGCCTAGCCTTTTTCCAACTAAGTTGGGGTTAGATTCCAATCTAACCAGATACAGCTGTATACCAGTATTTTTTATGAAGCGACTGCCTATTTTATTTTCACAACCCAGTTACTGGGTAACACGATACCCCTAGGTAAGGCTGGACGAGACTGCTTGGATTTATTAAGCTATTATCATAGGTAAAGATCAAGAGATGTTGTGTCCAATGACATGGCACCATACATGGCACCCATTCATGAATATTCACGAAGCTGCATTCAGAATTGACACCAGTTCCAGTCAGATAGAACAACGACCTGATAATAGCAGCTAAACAAAATGTATGCGGAAATGCAAATGTATTGTGATACGCTCAGCTGATTGAGTTGATTTAATATAACTACGTATATGTACTCAGGTATATTAATAGTAGTTACAAGTGTAGGTTGTACCATAACACGTTTTTCCCATCATGCTCCTACATGACACAGCACCTCCCACAAAGTTATGATGCTTGGCAAATGACCGATGGGTCTAATTAAATCTACGTCTTCCTATAATGCGATGACTCAGACTTTTGATATGACTTTGAACTTGCAATTTTATTGATTTTAATGATTTGAAACGGAAACTGTTGAGGATTATGAATAGGTACTACCGACATAGGTGCTACGATAATGAGGTGCACAAAACTCAAGTCAAAACTATTTAAGCATAAATAATTTTGATTTGACGAGTTTTTTCTACGCCAGCACATTGCGTATCACACTGTCAAACACAGTTTGAATCATTGAAGAAGAACAGAAAAGAATATTGCTAATCCATTGCTTCATACGTTCGAAAAATTATGTCCGCTCAAAAACGAAAATAGCGCAATGAATATTAATGAACTGTCGAAATAAAAGTCATTGCTACCATTAGTGTGTTACGCCAAATACCCCGCTGGACACTTATTTATTTATTTTTGTTTATTTTACTAAAAAAAGTCAATCACTTTAGGTACGAAAAATGATAATTACATAAAAACTAAACGGGTTTTAATTATCTACTTAACTATAAAAAATATCATGTCAATATTTTATGTCGTTGCACCACTTGAACTCGATCTATTTTATTTCAGGCTTCATTTTGCAGTTGACATTAAAAGTGCAAGAAACCTAGGCGAGTGCATGTCCCTATTGACATTCCCTCCCGTCTGGAAGGGTGACTCAACCCTTCAATTATTTACAACCCCTCCATGCACCTAGGGGACGAAATACAACCTCACAACCTAACATTGATATGACTGAAACCCGAACGCTAATCCGTCAAGTTCATGTTTAGGAAAATAATATATGTTTTTTTTTTTTCGCAAATTGTAATTAGTCACTGATTTTAAGTGGAAAGGGAAGTTTGTCCCAGTCTTTTCTTTATTGATATTGTAGGTACAGTCGAATTTATTAATTTATTGGCAGTGACAATGTTTCAAAATATTGTAAGTATATATTGTAAATATTGTAATACATTATCTTAGTTTTAGAAATACATAGTATATCATTTATCTCGCTTCTCACATAATAAGTATTACGTTCACACAACATACAATTTTTATTTTATTTGGTAAAATAAACAGTTACATATTTACTTAGTTAGTAGTATTACACAAAATTTGAGCCACAGAGTGTGTGAATTTATAACCCACGACATTTCACATTTGCCACATACGTTTAAGATTTAAAAAGACACAACACAGAATTTATGGTGAACATTGACAATTAATACCGGTCGATGGTTCTTATATAAGTAAGATTCAATCTTTTAGTATGTTTTTATGATCTAATAACATACGCAAAGAAAGGGGGAGCAAGACCTTTCATCTCGGGAAATTAAAAACATAACATTGGGCGGATATAGATATGTTATACTTACTTGAAACTGCGTCAAATTCCTTCCAGCCAGTGAGTAGCTAAATAGTTATCATAGACAACTTAACTATGAAGTTTAAACACTCGCGGCCTCTTTAGCCAAAACTTTTGTTTTCGTACGGCTAAAGTTACTACCACGACTCACTGACATTGCAATTTTTTATTAAATTAAATCTCACATGACACTACACTTAAATTAAATGCAAAATCACGACTATCATTACTCAGTACCGCATAGTAATAACAACAAAAATCTTTTAATAATATTTTCGATACGATGTCCTTCTGTCTTCGAATGTATTTCACGGAACCACCCTTTCATATGTGTAGATGCCTTGATAACCATTCGAAATGAACCTTGAAATGGAGAAAAAGCTTCCTTATCCAATAATTATAAATAGATTCCTATGTGTCCGGACGTTAATAGTGATTCAATTTCAGTAAAAATAAAACCTTATTGTTGGTAACATCTGAGTGCATTTTAAAGGTGACCGTCTTGATCTGTTCTAATTGATTGACCGCGAAAGATATCGAATTCATTTGATTAATAGTAACTCATATATCCTGAAAGTATCCTTATAGACATGATATTAGGTTAAGCAGGTTATGTTACAAGATCATAGAAACGTTTTTATGTGCTTCAAGTGTGGCGCAGGAGAGATGTTGATTGAAGTCCGAGGCATCTTGTCCGCTTTTACTTACTGTCTCTATTTAAAACATGTGAATTTCCGAACACTATTTTTTTATTATTGCGGTAAATGGACTTCTAAAATGTAGCGAATACTCTACTAGTATAGGTACTTATGTGTAAAATAAAAGCGTCCACGTAGGTAAATTGAGTGTATCAATTAACACCATTACGTAAAAAGCAGGCTATCAAATTCATTAACAGGAAAGGAAACCGATACTAAACTAGGTATCGTGAGGAAGAAAATATTGGTGAAAAGCACGAAAGCACTATAACTTGCACTCCGCCCTAGAATTATAGTGTCACTTGAAACATAAGCGTCAGCGTTATAGCTTCATTATTGTATTATGGGGTTGTTATTTAGTTTATGACCTTTTTGGCGAATTTATGGTGCTTTTATTTGGTATTAAATTGTTTATCCGCCCACCTTCGACACAAAATAAAGACATGCGACACGATATGCGAATGTAAAAAAAGGAGAGCGCTAAAAAGGATTACGTCAATTAGTACCTAAGTACTGAGTATCATTGATATGATCACACGATTACAAGAATAGGTAGTTGGTCATACATAGTTGTACCAATAAAATACCTAACCAATGCATAATAATACCAGTCTATTATTGTCCCACTGCAGGGTCAAAGCCTCTTCTCATACATAGAAGGCATAAACATTGATCACCACGCTTGCCCAAGACGGGTTGGCGATTTCAGACTTATATTAACTATAAGTCTAGGTTTCCTTACGAAGTTTTTCATTCACCGATTTCAGTAATGTCCAAGATAAACTCAGAAAGTACATAGGTACAAATTGAAATAGTTACATTGGTACTTGTCCGGATTTGAACCCACAACCTCGTGCATGAGAGGCTAGGTCTTAACCATTAAGCCATCACGATAATCACTATTCTTTGACAAAACAAGCGTATAATCAAAATAATTTAACTTTACATATAACTCATAAATTAGTCACTATAATAAAACTAATGCCTTTAAATTGGACCACACGGTCCAAATGACATTGACCGTCTAACCTTGGCGTGCTTTTTGGCAAATTGGTCATTTGCCTGCTAAATGATAGCCGACGTGGACAACGCCCTAATTCGACCTGAACTGGATTTAGCTAGAAAATAAACTGTTATGTTGGCTGGACAGTTTTACGTCCACTAAAACTAGTCCAGCGAAATATATCAATGTCATCGGTAATGATAATGAATATTATAATTAAATATAATGTTATATTAAAGTGATTGGTCTTATAAGTTTAGTAAGGTTTGTTCCCACTAGAATGGTTTGAATTTCATTGATCTTGATGCGATGTTATGATCCGTGGCCAAAGGACCCCTGCGCTACAGTTTTTTAAGTGCAGGTTGCTCCAAGAAGCTATTTTAGAAAATTGTAAACAAATTAACAAATAATAATGTTTAATAAAAATAAAATATGTTCATAAAACGAAAACACCGCCTTTAAAGCGCCACGTTGTATAAAGTTTGTTGCCGACTAGTAGGTATGTACCTACATATTTAATTGTGGTTAAGACGATGACCTATAAGAAAACAAGTGCATGTTATTGTTTTTTTTCCTTCCCTGATGTTATTAGGTACCTACTTATTCTTCCTTAGACCTACACGCTACAACAATCTACTGGAATGTAATACTAAGTTATCAAAATCTGCTCAAGCGCTTAATGCGAAAAAGGTCAGTCGACTGCGATAGGCTGGAGTCGTTCAACCGTTGGTCTTACTATGGATTATAAACTTCCGCATTGTATTACATATTGGATTATTGTTTAAAGAAATATATTGATTCATTACACAACGTCATGTTTATGTTTTCACATCTCATGATGCCATCAAGCTATGAATCGACTTAGTGGAAGAGTATAATGGCTTCGAAGACATGTGACCTCCACCAACCCGCACTGGATCCGCGTTGCGGATTATGGCTAACTACCTTTCACAGAGAGGAAGCCCGTGCCCCAGCAGTGGGAACGTTATAGGCTGATTATGTTATATGCAATAGAGACTAATACCTTTACACCCGATAAAAACTATAGATAAGTTACTTACCAGCAGCGCCCCGCGGTTTCACCAGCATAAGTGTCGATCCCGTGGGAATATCAGGATAAAAAGTATCCCATGTCCTTTCCCGGGACTCAAACTATCTCTGTACCAAATTTCATCTAAATCGGTTCAGCGGTTTAAGCGTGATGAGGTAGGTAACGGATAGACAGACAGACACAATTTCGCATTTATAATATTAGTATGTATTTCGAAATTTACTTCAGCGAAGCTATCCCACTTTGTAACAATATCTTTATAAAATCTAAGTATGTACACTGGCCATCCAAGTGCGGTATTTCACACATTAAATTAGGTATGTTACGGTGAATCGATTGCTGTATCCGTTTTAATAACATGCTTGACACTAGCTGTACCGTACTTAGGTATTCTTCAGAGCAATGTCAATGACACTGACCACTTTACACTACTGATACATACTTCTGTATTAAGCATTTATCGTCTTCACTCAACATCACTCAAATATCTCGACATAAGGACTTATTTGACAGTTACTCTCAATGTAAATGTCTACAGTCCGTCAAATCTAAGAAGTACCGTTTGACGTTTCATATTTTTCAACTTTGTTCATACGAATTCATCATAAAACCATGAATTTAGAAAGATTTCATTATTGTATCTAAAAATGTACAATTCTTAATATCTAAATGTAATTGAAAACTTTCAAACAAAGCAAAATAACACATATTTATAACTGTCAAACGGTACTTCTTAGATTTGACGGACTGTAGTCTATTTTCGCCATATAGGTACTCGTAAGCATTAAAATATTAACCTACCTACTTCATCCCCTTATTATTTCTTTTTAAATAGGTGGTTGAGTGGCAACCATGGCATCCAGCGGGCCACATGTTCCCACTGCTGGGACACGGGCCTCTTCTCTTCGAGGCGTGGGCTGTGCCTAATCCACTAGGCGGGCCCAGTGCGAGTTGGTAGATGGCACATGTCTTTGAATTTTTGGTTTTAGGATATACCGGTTTCCTCCTGATTCCTCCTTCACCATATTTGAGAGCAGTTGTGATGAAATTATTTACACAAAGTAAAGGCTTTCCTGGGTTCGAACCCATGACTCGTCACTAGGGGCCACCACTGCTCATATTTATACTCGTAATTAAATAATTATGGACATTTGCAATACCAGAACCTTAGATGCGTTGCCTAACCTCCTGGAGAACAACAACACAACATTCAATGTTATTTGTTACCATGAGCAGGGCCTATAATTGTAAACTTATTCATAAAAAAATAACCAATTAACCCTTCGTATGTCGGAACGTAGATCCACGCGAGACACAATGGCTTTTTATTGTGTCTGTAATTACGACATTCAACCGGTTAATGAACACTGTATTGATAAGCATTTTATATTTTCATACATACAATTGTTGGGAAGACAGATTCCTGTTCATAACAATACTGAATTCGATGCTTACCTGGAAAAGAAAAAAAAAACAATTAGTATTACATGTTTAAACACTTAATGAGGTATCTATTAACTATGTCCGACTGGAAGTGAATTTTAATTGGTGGTTATCGCACAATGTAACTTGTCTTTTTTGTTCTATGTATCCTGAAATACTACTAGAAACTTGGAAAGGGCTAAAAGATTTCTAATTGATTTTGTGAAAACATTCGACCTTATACAAAAACCAATCCATAAATATTTTGAGGCGATTATTGAAATAAAATTATTTGTAAAAAATTCAATTCCTAAACCTTACAAGCCTAAACCGCTGGGTCTAGAACCATTAAATTTTGTACAATTGTTTCTTATATAGGAAGAAGAGGGGCCCGTGGCTAAATAATAACAGCCGCACAGGTCGATCCATCAGATCCATCAGGTTAAGCTACGCTTGCTGCGGTTAATCTGTGGATAGGTGACCATCTTTACATACCGAAACCCCTCCGTGCCTCGGAAAGCATGTTAAGCCGTTGGTCCCGGCTGTCATTCGTGGATCTTTGACAGTCATTACGGGTAGTCAGAAGCCCGAAAGTCTGACAACCAGTCTTACCAAGGGGTATCGTATTACCCAGTAACTGGGTTATAGAGTTCAGATAGGCAGTCGTTCCATGTAAAATACTGGTATTCAGCTGCATCCAGTTAGACTGGAAGCCGGCCCAAACATAGTTGGGAAAAAGACTAGGCAGATGATGATATCAAGAAGAACGATTTTTAAAAATTAATCCCCTAAAGGGACCCCTTTAGGGGATGAAATTTAAATCCCCTATTCGACCGAATAGGGGATAAAAGCTTGAATGGAAGTTCGTCATTGTGTGCCTATGGGAAATCCCATCAGTCACACGGTTTGTCGTTTAATAACAAAGAACTGCGATAAAGGCCATCTGCCTTACAATTTGGTTCAAGAAACAATAAAATTACCAAAGAACATACAGAATTATCAATTGCAGATTATTTTTTTCCATCACTACCGTGTCATTTGTTTTGGTGTTGTCGCAAAAAACTAACAACCGTTAGCTGCTATTACATCATAACTTATTAGCGTAATAATTATGCTAGTTTATCATAGAGTAAAAAATTAAGGATTACAATGAGGAACTAGTAGGCACTTTACATATCTACTGAGTCTTGTGACAAGTACAAATGAATGATATTATCCAAATTTAAGTACAAGTTTTTGATGTGAAACATCTATAGCCGCACGTAAAACCGATTTCTGGCGTGGCGACGCATGCCGTGGCGACGCGTCGCCACGCTATATGATGGTATATAGATACGATGGTATATATTTACAAAATAATGTCGATGTTTTTTAAGTTACTTGAGTGTCTGATGGAACTTGACTTGTAATTCTAAGCAAAATAAGGAAATATTGAAGAATTCACGAAAACAGTTTTGAAATCTTCACTGCAAATGCTGCGAGGGTGGTAAAAAGGTCGTATTTAGTCGTCTTCCCGATGTTAATTTTATATGGCAAGCTTCTCCTCATCATAGATGCAAACAAAATAATTATACGTAATCTCGTGTAAGGTACACAAGTGAAAACTATTTTAACTAGCAAGTTTAACAATGGTCAAGGTTCCGTTACCAATTTATTAAGTTGAAATTCTCCACATACTTATAGCTGAATAATTTCGGAGTGGAATTTCTTTACACTACGAGTATACTGTACACTACGTTTTACCAAGAGTTTCCACAAGTTTAAAGTTACCACAGACTCGCACAGACTAAAAAAGCATGGCATAAAAGGGAGGAGGCCTATACTCCGCAATGTGTCTACCAATGACGATGAATGAAGAAGCTGATTGATGAGAAATGATTTTGGGGTGTATGAAGAAGCCTCCTCGTGTAGCGCAGTTTGTTCCACCAGTTACCCAACTGAACCGAGCGCTCCGCGCATCCTGGACACCCAACACCTTTTTTGACTGGCCAATTCTTCCCCTGCGGTGGTAGGGCTAACGCCCGCCTGGTTTGCGACCACCTTCCCACCGGAGTCCGGCGTCAAGCAGCCAGCTGTGTTTCGCCGATGCGTGGAAGTTCCAGCGCCTTAGGCATCTGGGCACGCTCGTTTCATCATAGATCTCATCCGTCGCTTTCCATCAGGCGTGATCGAGGTTAAGAGCGGGCCCATTCAGCAATAAAAAAAAAATATGATTTTGAGAGAAAAATCTCTCTAACATTGACTCCTATCCATTACCTAAATACAGTTACTCATAATTATCATTCTGTTACAAACTCACAGACATCGTGTGAAAATTGTCTAGATAGGGTTAATGTCCGGCGTGCACAATTTTCATGAACCGATTGCTTAAGAACAGCGATATTTAGTAATAATTGAACATTTCCTACAACCTGTCGGAACATTATAACAATACATATTTTTACATAAAGTGCTGTACACGTAATGTATGTATGTTTATGCTGGCTGACATAATGACCGAATAATCAGTGGCTGGATTTCGACTACCTAATGGATACCTGCTTCTGGTTTTAGATGGTGCAAAAACTGATTCTTTCAAGCGTCAAGGGAAGTATTTGTCAAGCTATAACAACATTTGCGTTAACGGTTGAAATCAGTGCTCTGAGTGGAATACCTCACTTTTCCGATATTGTTTGTTGAAAAATATGTATTCAAGAAGGTACGTACTGTTAAATAGATATAATATTATTTTTGCCATACAACGTGGCAATGCCGCCAGTCTCCTGGGTACATTACCAGTCAACAGCGATGCGGAGGAATTTTTCGACGCCATAATAAAGTTAGTTAATACATTGGTAGTTTTAGTTAGGTTAGGTTATTATAATTTTATTTTAATAGTTTGTTAGTTAATTCAGTTTATGAACTTTATCTAGTGTATATATTTTTATCCTCTTCATTAATGGAAAAAAAATTTGAGATATACATGGTGAAATTGAAAACATGTGACAAATCGAAATTGGAGATTGTACTCATAATTATGAACAACTTTTACTATGGGACCAATCCTGAAATCGTGAAAAAAAAATCAGCTGTTCCCTACATATAAATGTTCGCATAACTCGTCAAAATGTAGGGAACAGCTGATTTTTTTCTCGCGATTTCAGGACTGGTCCCATAGTAAAAGTTGTTCATAATGATGAGTACAATCTCCCATTTCGATTTGTCGCATGTTTTCAATTTCACCTTGTATAGTTGAAATCTTCTTAATACAGTTGAATGTGATATTATTTTTTTACAAAGTACTAAATATAGAGTTTCAAATTGATAGATGTGATAAGAATACCTACCCAAATGACAAAGGGGAAAAATACTGATTTTATTATTAGCTACAAGAAATAAGAGATACACATTTCTAAGATATAGTATTTCAAGTCACCTTGAATAATTAATATGCAGAATAAAACTCATTTCTTGCAGAAAGTCAATAACCTCTAAAATTCTTATAATAATCATTATGCTACTGTAACTTAAATTTAGCTTATTTTGTAACTCCACGTTACGTATTATGAATACTGTGACTGGTACTTACAAAGACCAATGACCTGGGTCCCTAATACTTTACATGAAATAAAAATCTGCGGTTTATACTATGTATGTAGTTTTCAGTTTGATTCTGATAATATATTATGTATGTCGACGTGCACGAAGATACTACCAAATATTTTTTGAGTTCATTTACAAATACCTACGTTCTTGCATTTTTTTTTTAGATAAACGTAGGTACTTCTTCTTATTTTCGGGTCGAAGGAAAATCATGTATTTGTTAAATGAGTTGGGCCCAGGAGATGGCCCAGCCAATCAGCGTCGTGTTTTAGTCGGTCCTCACAAGTGCAGGTGTATGGACACTTTGGACACTCCAAAATAATTATGGTACAGACGGCCAGCACATCAAGCTACTACAATCTGTCAATTTTTTAAAATAGATTTTCAACTTTATCGCTAAAGGATAAGGTTCAAAGTTGGTTGGGAAAATTTGACAGTTTCGGGTAGCTTGATGTGCTGGCGTCTGTACATGATTTGGTCAGAGCCACCGCATTCGATAATAGTAGTACTACTTACAACATAGAAATGTAAAAAACATATATCTATGACTTACAAGGAACTTCGATACGGCAGAGTCACTTACTTTTTGCCGTATATTTTTCTTGGAAACCATAGACATTAAATTATATACTGTCGCATGCAACTACACGTGATAAAGGTATTTGATGGCCATTTGTATTGTGAATCGACTTAAAAAAAAAACAAACATGAAAATCATTAGAATTTCAAACGAAGTTTTTCTAAATTTAGCATTTATTTTTATCATGTTGTGCAAAATTAAATACCTAATATAATTAATTTATATAAAACGAAAGGCGTAGTTTTAAATACATGTGTTTTAAACACCTATACCTAAAACATAAGTTTCATTAGCACAGTATAATTAACGTGATAAACGAGCAAAAAGGATTTTTTAGGAAAAGTTTTGACCTAAGTTGAAGGACACCATAAAAACCTTATTTCCGATAAAATCTTAAGTCTGACTAATAAAATAAGGCTTTGTTACGCTTGTTGAATTTATTATTAGGTATTATGATTAAGGAAACCAGAAAAAATTGTTAAATGGAAATTTTATAAGATTTTTCCAAAATGGACAGGATCTCTAATCGTTTAAAAAAACTGTCAAATTAACAAAAAAACTAAATCTACTTATCAGGATACCTAGGTATTCTTAGAATACAATCGATTTTCCTTTAGATGATTTTAAAATAATCTCAACCCTCTCGCATCATTCAAACCACAGAACAGATAAAATTCAAACGCTTCGCACAATTAACGAAGCAATAAAAAAATAGCCAAAATTATTAATTTTATCACACAATTTTTTTTTTACCCTTTACTGTCCCCCTGCTGCAAAGGGCTCACCCAAGTGCTTCCAGCAACTATTCCACCTCGCACCAGGTATCCCACACAATATATGCTGTTTTAAAATCGTAACTTGTAAACAAAGCCTTATCGCATAACAAGTTCACCACAGCTTGGCCATTAATATTGACCTTTACAGCCGTCGCGACAGAAACCTGCGATTAATAGTCGTAGATCTTTTACTTTATCGTATTTTTCAATTTCATGGCGATCATTTTGTTAGTATACAAGATACAGGGCTAGAGTACAAACAACTTGAATGGGTTATAGGATTAACACTAACCATGCGAATACATACATACATAATCAGCCTATACTGTTCCCATTGCTGGGACACAGGCCTCCTCTCTGTGGTGAGAAGGAGTGGACCGTAATCCACCACGCGGGTCCAGTGCGGGTTGGTAGATGTCACCTGCCGATTTCCTCACGATGTTTTCCTTTACTCTTTTCAGAGCAGTGGTGATGAAATTATTTACACAGAGTAAAGCGCCTGTCAGGGTTCGAACCTACGACCTATATCTCGTAAGTCGCGGTCGTTACCATGCGAATGCGATGCGGTATTAGGGTAGTTCCAATTTGAATGTGAAACTGTATCATTGTTATTACCGATCTTTATGTACGAGTTATGCTTGGTTGTTGAGGTTATTTATGAACCCATGGTTTAACTACATTGATAGTGAAGTGATATTGGTTCGATACCTACATTGATCTTAATACGTTTTAGACTTTGAGAGTTAATTTGAGTATTGCAGAAACTGGACATACCTAAATCAATTCTTTAGCTAAGTTGTAAAGTACTAACGGTCCAATGGGAACTAGGTTATCTATTGCTCACAATTGATCATATCAATAGCGACCTAAATCTAGGACTGCTCCCAGGAAAACTAAGCGATTGGGTCTATTTTATCAGTAACTAACAACTGTGAAGTTTTTGCATTTGACAACGTTATAAAAACCGGGTTTGTAACACTGTATGTTCACGAACGCCACGATGCGAGTTAAAAAGCAATTCAAACGCAGACTTCCTTCCTTGAAAAGTTCCTTCTACGTTCAAAAATATACTGAAAACAGTTTCAGTATTTGACTCTGAACGTAATCTGCGTTCGCGATTTATTTGCCAAAAACGTAAACAAATATGAATTATTGGAAAAATAACTTTAATTCCTACACAATAAAGTTAAGTCTACGCTACAACTTCAAACATTTTTATAACTTTTTCATTAGTGCTAGTCACTCTAAAATCAACTTAATTGTCATTGAAATAAAGTTGATATTTGTTTAACTTGCAATAGTGTGGGGGCGTGCTGCACTACGCACTTTTACTATAGAAGAAACTTCTTCTTCACCGTGAAATCTACATAGCATATAATCAGCATTAGGTACCAATATTA
Organism: Hydraecia micacea; assembly: GCA_914767645.1. Taxonomy (NCBI): domain Eukaryota; kingdom Metazoa; phylum Arthropoda; class Insecta; order Lepidoptera; family Noctuidae; genus Hydraecia; species Hydraecia micacea. Next base: position 10,391,697 of record OU611783.1, on the reverse strand, counting down.
TACGGTAAGGTTTTCAAAATGCCTGATTCATAGATTTTGATTGTTGTTGTTTTTGCAGTTAATTGATAATGAGCATTCTTAACTGAAATCCGTACCTTTTTCATGTATGGGTTTATTTTGATTTTGACAATAATTAAAGTCGCATCGAAATCATTACCTACCCAAATATTTTTTTGATTAATTGGTTTGTTAAAGCTATCTTTCAAGTAAAAAACAATGATACCCATCAAATCAAGCATCACAGCTCGCGTAGGACACGAATCAAAGTTCCGTTTTTCTTCCAAGGCCATTTAGGTACATGACGTTTTCTATGAACAGCTTAATGATGGCTATTGACTCGCACAGAAGTGCACACTACACAGTGCACAGTAAAGGTGGATCCACACATTGCGAGGCATGCGCTCCGCACGGCGCACAACGCATGCCTCGCCAAGTGTGGACCTGTATATTCGTGGCGAGGCATGCGCTCCGCACGCGCGAGGGCGAGCCAACGTATGTCGGCAAATGCTTCAAGATCAAAGTGCCTCAGTGCGAGCATTACGTTAGGTGTGGACGTAGCCGCGCATACACGTTCGAGGCGTGCGCCGCGTAGAATATCAACGCACGCCTCGACTGCGAAAATGAAACTGCGTTTGCTCGGGCCAAACAGCGCGCAGCGCATGCTCGGGCCGATCCAACCCACACAGCAGCAGTCAAGATGGCGCCTTTGCATCGCGTGCGCGTATCCGCTGCTGCTTTTATAATTATTAATTCAATTATTGAAAAGAAAAGGAAAGAAAACGCCATACGTCTTCTTTTTTATTTTTATTAAAATAATGATTATGTTTAGGATCCCATAATAATCTATTACTTTCGTATAATAAAACTGCTTTTCTTAACATTTCTTTGTCGTTCATAATGCGCGCGTACATCCGCAGCGAGGCGGACACAACCATCCAAACGCAACGCACTGCTCGCAATGAGCCGGCCGCCACACGGCGCACAGCGAATAGCGCGTGTGCGGCGCACACGCGCTGTGCGTTGTGCGCCGTGCGGAGCGCATGCCTTGCCAAGTCTGCGCGCCTACTTGCCTCGAGCATTTGCTTCGCACGCGATGGCTCGACCCGAGCATATGTTGGTATAATTTGTCAACACGCACGCCTCAAGCCGAGGCATGCGTTGTGCGCCGTGCGGAGCGCATGCTCGCAATGTGTGGATCCACCTTAACGTGTGTTTGCACGTGCACCATAACACAAATTGAGTGTAACGAACTTCATCCCACTTCATTGAGCGAGCGACTAATGGTTAATAGTGTGAAATTCCACAATTTTCTTTGAGGTATTTGTTATACATGGTGATTTAACTCTAGGGAGGTTTTACGTGTTATTTAAGTATTTTTTTGCTTTAAAAATGGGATATGTAATTTAAGGGTTATAACAATCTTTCCGTACCAATTTAACACTGAATATCTACATGTTTTATTACACGGTGTATCAATAGTATTATTAATTATGTTATATGAACATAGGTTTGATATTAATTTACCGACCTAATACCGTCATAGAACCGTCCCTTTTTGGGGCAAACGAAAAAGAAAAGATCAAAGGTCAAGTTAAAATAAATTAAAACATTAAATCAATAATATGAAATAAGAAAACATTTACCTACATCATTTTTAATTTGAAACCTGTTCCAAAAATTTTAAGCATCAGAATTAGTCCAAAGTTTTTCATAGTTGTTCTATTAAAAACGTAGACTTTTTATAAAAAACCAAATGACTTTGATTAATTCTGTCCATTCACATGGTGGGGTACAAAAACGTTAGGTATATACCTTATTTTTATACCTACAGCTTCCAATCACGTGCAAACATATGCGCTGAGAATCACATGTTTTTATAAAATATGTAAATTGACTGTAACAATAGATTATATGTATAGTTATTTTCTGAACATTTATATTATGTACACCTTCACGTGTTTCTTTGAAATATGAAAGGTATGAAAGGCCCGTTAACGTGGCCATCTAACTCAACTATTGCTAGTTTATGTAATGGAAATAATTTCCTTTGTATGATTTTAAGACGTTTTATAATGTCTTAGTATTTATTAAACAATGAATCTATTTGAGCACAGTGATCTACACGACAGTGGAGGAGCATTCTTTTTATTGGTCTGTATCAATTCGAACCTAAATAATTTTACTTTCCTAAAAATATTATTAAGCCAGATAATGAATGCGCCTCTTTTTTTGAACCTCAAATAATTCCTATTTTGGGGTTCTAAATAAATCCTAGTTTTAATAGTTAATTGCTGGTCGACACTTCACGTGACCAGAGGGCTGAGTCGTTCTTTGGCCAAAGAATTAGCATTGCCATTCAACGTGGCAATGCTAATTCTTAGTGCCAATGCTAGTCTTCTGGGCACGTTTCCGGATGACAGCGATGCGGACGAGTATACTTCGACGCCCTAAGTGTCCTTTGTTTTTTTATTTATTTGTATAGTAAATTAGTTAGTCATTTAATTTAGTATCTAGTATAAATAGTTAGTAACATTTTCTATAAATAAAAGTATCTTTACAATTAAACTTCATAGCCAAGTAACTGCGACCAACTTGGATGTAGCGCGGTTGGTCACAATCACAGTTCTAAACTAACCTAACCATTTGGTTGGCCTAGTTACTACAACCAACTGTGAGAAGTGAGAAAAGGCCAGAAACTTAAAAAGAGGCTCCTTTATTTTTTTAAAGTGTTAATTTTTAGAATCCCAATTTTTTTTAAAGGTTTATTAATCTAAAAAGCGTACATCATTAAGTAGGTCAATAAAATTTTAGAGAATTAGTTAAATATTTCCTTTTTTTAATGACCCCAAGTAAATACCATAGGTAGTACCTATAGACATACTATGTAAACTTTTATCTATTGTAAATTAATTTGAATGACCAATTCATTTCTATCTTGTACCTACCAATCTTTGGCAAGCTCCATTCTATCGAAAGTTTTTATGAGTTAAAAGTAGTACCTGGACGGTTTGTTTTTATGAATATGTGAAACTGTTTGCTATGTTATTGTTGAATAGAACACTAATTAATAAGGAAATATTTTTACTTAAGTTCATAGTAGGTTTCTACAAGGGGCACGCGGGCTCTACACGGAAGGTTAGCGTCAAAATTTAAATTCTATTCATCCGTAATGAGGTAACGATGATTAATATTCTAACGCCATGTTAAAAATCTGACAGCTATTTTCTAAGAGTTATCGAAATACCCTCGTTAACCACGTCAATCTCAAGTGCCTATACAAACGTGGCTAAAACAAATACGAAAATCTTCCTCATTAGTCAGTGATTCATTATTGTAAACAATATTTGGTGACCACTGTCCGTAGGTAGGTACTGGACAGTGGTCCCACACCCTAGAAAGCGAATCTATACTAATATTACAAAGAGGTACAGACGCCAGCACATCAAGCTACCCGAAACTGTAAAATTTTTCCAATCAACCTTGAACCTTATTTTGTAGCGATAAAGTTGAAAATGTATTAAATAAATTAGACAGATTGTAGTAGCTTGATGTGCTGGCGTCTGTGCAATTTGCGAGTTTGTATGTAGGGGGTAATCTTTGGAACTACTGAACCGATTCAGAAAATTCTTATACTAATGGGAAGCTACAGTATTGCATAGTATCATATGATATGTTTCATGGTGTAACATATGTTTCAAGTGGACTAATTCGCGGGCAGAAGCTAGTCTTCTATAACGTTGCATCGTTTTCCATAGTTCCCACGTCCTTAAGAAAATCCCTATCAGCATTCAAGCCATCTTCCTAGTTAATGTAGGGTAGACTAATGTTCACTGATAAATATCATTATTCAGTGATGGTACAACACTTGGGCAAAGTTGCCAAGTCCATAGTTCAATGAACTATTGAGAACAGTTAAATACGCATGTCGGGAACTTAATGTGAGTTCTCATAATTATATGATCGTTACTTGTATTTCGTATTTCATTAAAGTTTCCTCAAGTTTTTTTTTTTTTTTTGCAAAAACTTGCACTTTTTCTTACTTCTTTTGTTTGTCGATTACTATAAAGGTTTATCTTTGTAAAGTTGGTTCATATGTACATAAATGAAGTAAATTTACAACGAGTAAGAGAGAACTTTAATACTATCCTCTACAATCTACATAGAGGACAGTATCAAAGTTCGAAATTTTCCACGCAGCAAAGTAATATTTACTCCCCTCTACGATTTAAATACAATCGGTGTCATTAGAGGTATATCGATAAAACTTTGATTCAAATACCTTCCCGGATGATTATATCTCAATTACCATACCAGTCTTTATAGACAAGATGTCTAGATGTAACCAGGAGTAAATGACTTAATCATAATATAAAAGCAGTTACTATGTTGCCATCAACATTTACCTATAGAATTTATGTCCTAGAATGTTGACTACGCTATAAAGTCTTGGTACTTGTTTGAACTGCCTCCGGTATAAATATTTGCAAGTACTGCTAGCGATGAGTTCTGTGGTGGCATTGTCAGATCAAAAAAGCTTTTTTATTTGAATAACCACTTCATTGCACGTGACAAGCACGTGACTGAATAATGACATCGATCAAACTCACAGGGAGGTACAGACGCCAGCACATCAACCTACTACAATCTGTTAAATTTCTTTAATAGATTTTCAACTTTATCGCTGAAGCTTAAGGTTCAAAGTTGATTGGGAAAATTTGACAGTTTCGGGTAGCTTGATGTGCTGGCGTCTGTACATAGAGATGTTTGTGATTTTTTTTTCATAGAGGTAGAGACCTCTATGAAAAAAAAATGTCAACGTATATAATTATTTAGATAGGTACTTATTTTTTGCTGTAATTTTATTTGTAAACTTTTGGCTTCCGCCATAACTTGTAATGTACAGTCAGATTGTAGTCATCATATTACTTTAGTGTTTAGAGCAATCGCTGCCGAAATGACAATAATAAAGTTTGAAATTGGCATATTAGATGACAGTACCATGACATGGCTTAAGTCATTATAAGGTACAGCTCTACAACGTTATTTTGGCGCGTGGCCAGAATCGGAACTAACGCCGCAATCTTGTTTTTTTAATACGTTTCAACTGAAATTTCACAAAGTAATTGCACAAATGTTTACCAACTGCAGCGTCAACGTCATTCGAGTGCCTAAAGATCCTTATAGCAGTGTATGAGTGGTGCATGTGTAGCGATAAGACGAATATATTTTTGTAAGTAGGTACCAACTTCTATATAATATTTCGATGTTCAAAGGATTATTCCCATTAGAAACATAACTGGTTGGCCCTGAATCATGAAGCATTGTTTATTCAAAACCCGCATAAAAAATTGTAAATCAAAAAATGTACGGAATCCATCGAAAAAGTGGGCTACACAGACCTAACTGAACGCCAAAAAATGGATTGGATGCATATGGAACAAACAATTGAAAACCGCCTTGTACGTCCGTCACGTTTGAAAATCGAAGACTAAATAAAAATTTTACGCTTTTGGATATACCTCATTAGTCGTCATTTAATGGAGGCTTGCATTCAAAACCGACCTCTTTACTTCTTCGCTCTCCTAAAGGCTCCTACACACAATGCCGGCGGCACAGCCGGCGGTTTTGTGTCGAGCGGGTATGCGCCGGCATCATTTCAGTTGTGCAGCTCGTTTGCGCGGCAACCCCGGCAGCTCAAATACCCGCCGGCAATGCCGCCGGGCTTGTTGGCGGCATGCCCGCCGGCTGGGCCGCCGGCATAGTGTGTAGGAGCCTTTATACGGTGATCCAGAGTCCAGACAGCCTTCATTTTAGTGGACATTCTAAACATAGCCCTCTATGTATACATAGAGGACTGAGTTGTAAAAAACTGTAAATACCTACTAATGTTATTGTTTATCTACGACGTTGAGTCATATAGTTATTAACTTACGTATTCTTCCATGAAATTTTTAGGAGGCTGTATTCATTATATGGAGCACTTACTTATCTAACTGAAGAACATAATGTAGGTACCTATATACTTCTGCAAAGCATATTGTACATACAACACCGAGTTAAAGAGTTCATGGCTGAGGGCTACAGGTTAACGAAACTGGTTCAACAACCAAACTACGATCGTGAATAAAGTTGTTTTATAGTTTCCAAACACTTTAAACATTACAAAAACACATAAAATATTATCTGATTTAGCTGGATGGAATTTATAAGCAATAAGCAATTTCCTCAGAAAATGTAGGTATGTTTTAGGCACTAAGGTCTACCAAAGAAACGATGGATGAACTGTGTTAAAAATGAAATGGCTAGAGAGGGCGTGACTACCGAGATGACGACTAATAGAGAAGTATGGAAGAAAAAGACAAGACATGTTGCGCCGACCCCAAATAGATTGAGATAAATACGAGAGAATGATGATGATGATAATAGGTAATAAGGTCTAATATTTTTAATGCATTTTCCGAACATTTTTTTAAAATCAGAATCCACAATTGCATACCATGAAACATTTGAAATCATGAAGCATGCAGCCTGCAATCAAACAACAATGTATGTAAATAAACTCATGCGCAGTGTGTCACGCTGGCTCACCGTGTTATGTTATTGTTTATTTTCCTCGTTCAAACATTTCGGTAACCCGTTTTATCTGTCACAATTTCACCGATTCATTCATTTGCTCTGTTATTCAGAGCGTTATGTTTTAATTACTTACTGTAAAAAATGGCAGTACCTACTTTATAATAAAATTATTACTGTTAGCTTCACAAAAGATTTATGTTTCGGTGTCCTCTATACCTACTAGGTGACGCCAATGAATAGGTTAATATAAATAAAACCAGTGAAATGAAGGAAACATTATTTAAAAACATTTTAACGACTTTTTTGCAATGAAACTATTTCAGCTTTTGTAGGTGCATCAAGTATTCTGAGAGCAGTAGCGGCCCAGTGGCAACGACCCCCACTTACGAATTATAGGTTGTGGGTGGCGCTTTAGGTACTTTATGTAAATAATTTCATCACCACTGCTCTTAAAATAGTGAAGGAAAACACCGTGAGGAAACCGGCATGTCATAGAACCAAACATTCGAAGACATGTGACATCTACCAAACCGCATTGGGCCCGCGTGTAGATTATAGCTCACTCCCTTTCGAAGAGAGTAGGCCTATGTCCCAGCAATGGGAACATTAGATGCTGATTATGTACTGTCACCAAAAGAGATTAGTAACCAGTCATCACAAGTCATCACAAGCAGAATTATCGTATTATAATGAACGTAATCAAATATCTGCGGCCGTTCACTACACGGTCAAGATCAATAAAATATCTGTTGATAGCTACCGCGTCAATATTAGCATTTTTTTTACCAACTCCAGAACATTTGAACAGGCGATGGTATACGTTTATTGTCCGCAGAAATGTGGTTGAAAATAAGTCCGGCTTCTAATAGGTTTTTGGTTAAAAAGAAAGGCGATTGTAATAGCTTAGTATTTTATTTTAACACATTGAAGGACACTGAACGAGACAATAGAAGTTTTATTGTTATTACGTCGAGGGGCGTTAAGTGTCCCCGCAAAGTGTTAACCGAAGAAAAATCGGGGTTTTTTTGCTCAGTTTACCAAGAGCCTCTAGTTAATATCGAGCTGAGTAATATTTACAAAAGCTTTAGGCGAAGATCTTTTCTTCGAATAATGAAACATCACTTAAGTTGTCAGAAATTCCTCGTTTTCTTTTTCTTGTGGCTATGCACGATTTTTGCATTTAGCTAATGTCATGTTTAGTCTTATAGTACTGGTTTTTAAATTTGTACTCAAAAAGGACGTGGCCGCCATGTTGGAATTTTCCCGCGCTCAATTTCTCGACAGAACGAATCCTACAGATCCTAATCTCGAATTCTGAACAGAAATTAATTTCAATTTAGTTTCAAGTAAGTTAATTTCCTTTGTCAAGACTTCTAGTATAATATAAAGGTGTCCATCATATTTGGTTTGTAGGTAATTAATAAATCATTTTAAACAATGGTCCTTACACAGAAACAAAGAAAATAAAATACAAACCCGACCTGACGTTACGTTTAAGTACAATATACCGGATTAGGAACACTTTTCTTATTTTCGAAAGTCGTAGAACAAAAGCTGTTTGTGTTAATGAGTACATTCACCCCTAAACATTTTCTTAGTTATTAATAATTCACGATAATATTATTACAGGACACCGACAGCTTGCAGAGCAAGCAAGCTGAAGTGGCAGAGGGCTGGCCATGTTTGTCGATTTGGGCCGATCGCGAGTGAAGCAGACGAATCCTGGAGGGAAGTCCGCGTACTGTCAAGCGTAGTGTGGGACTGTGTGGGACGCTCCCCAGTTAGATGGACCGACGACCTTAAAAAGGTGGCTGGGGCAGACTGGGCGAAAGGCGAAGGATAAGGTGTTGTGACGCAGTCTGGGAGAGGCCTATGTCTGGCAGTGGACTGCGACAGGCTCAGTTGATTAAGGTGTATAGAAGGCCCACTGACCTTGTGCATGTGGGCGGAGCCAAACGCCCTACTCCCGAATACGTAAAACGCGCGCGGTGGCGCACTACACTAAAACTAAGATCAAAGAATATGCAGAGACGCAGACATGCCGCACGTAGGTCGCTATTTTTGCCTACGATTCCAGAAGGGAATAGCGGATGCAAGGCTGATATATTTTGTATAGATAGATACTTATTACGTTTTATTATTATATGTATTATTATTATTTTCCTTTATTCGTCTATATACATATAAATTATATTTTTAAATATTAGAATATAAAAAAAATATATAAAAACATTTAAAAATATAAAAAAATATTATTATTATTACTTATATGTTACGTTTATTTTAAGTTTTTCTGGACATTATTTTTTAGCATTTATGTGGAAGAAAATATATTTATTTAAGTCATAAGTAATTTATTTCATAACAATATAGGTAGATACATTGTGTTGAAATTTAAAAAAATAACGTATTACAATTGCAATTAAAATAAAATTCATTAAATACTGCACAATGCACAATGCATAGAACCTTGCCTCAGTCACACCAATACCTTCGTGCGAGACAGAATGTCGGACAACACTACCGATAGTCGACATTTTTAACCGACTTCAAAAAAGGAGGTTCTGTATTCGACCCGTATGTATGTATGTTTGTATGTATGTATGTTTGTATGTCCGCGATTTCCTCAAAAACTAACGAACCAATTTTAATAATTCTTTCACTAATGTGATCAACATACTTTCAGGAAGGTTTTAGTATATAATACACTATGTACAGACGCCAGCACATCAACCTACTACAATCTGTCAGATTTCTGTAATAGATTTTCAACTTTATCGCTAAAGCATAAGGTTCAATGTTGATTGGGAAAATTTGACAGTTAGATGTAGGTTGATGTGCTGGCGTCTGTACTTATTCTTATGTACGATGTTATATGCATAAATGAACTGCATCTCCGGCATTTCTATGCGAATTTTGATGATTCTTCTAGTCGGTGTCTTCAATTCCTCAATGCACTAGTGTTATTTGAATTTGTGTGGAGTAGGTACAACTAAAAACTAAAAAAGATTTTTTTTATTTTTGCACGTGTGAACTCTGCGGTTCGCGACACCACACCACTGGCGCTGGTGTGTTCCTCTGTGGCCGGACCACAGTTTAGTACTTTCATCGGAATATATATATATATTTAGTACCTCAAAAGATATCTTTTTATTTAACAATTTATGTGGTCCGGCCACCAGGCAGTGCTTCCTGGCCGCGCCACCTCAAACTAAATAGAGTATAATGAACTATTAATAAATCAATATCACGAAAAAAACTACCTAAAGAGTACCTTGCATACGACAAATATCTTTATTTGTAATACTGATTGACTATATTTTTATTAATACGCGGTTTTGGTACACTCTTTTTTTCATTGTTATTTCTTGTTTAAAGGGTTAAATGCTTAAATTCAATCTATTGACTTTAGTTTGTTATATAAAACACTTTTCCGTCTTTTATAATACCTTGTATTAACAATTGTTAATATTTGATTATGAAAATATATTTTTTGAAAGATGGCGGCTGCGAAAATATTCGAATTTTTCGTCACGGGTGCGTTTTCATAGTTTTCGATGGTGCTAAAGCTGATGGTGAAGTCAAAATGAAAATCCAAGATTGCTGCTGCGAAAATATTCGAATTTTTCGTCATGGGTGTCGTTTTCATAGTTTTCGATGGTGCTAAAGTCGATAGTGGGGTCAAAGTGTAAATCCAATATAGCTGCTGCGGAAATTTTGTTTTTGGTTAAAATCATACGTGAGAAGTCTTTCTTGACTTGCTTTGCCTTGGCATTTTTACTTATTTACAAATTATCGTATATTTACACAATATACAATATAAACAAAAACAGTATTTAGAAATGGCACCACTAATAAGTAAAGCGTCCACGCGCACAATAGAAATGGGCCCTCCGCAGCGAGCTAGTCTATAAACGCACACTGATACAATTCGTTCGTAAATATTTGCACTAACACAAACAAACGCGCGTAGTCGTTCGATAGCCGGGGCGGAGCAGCGAGCGACACAGCCGTCCCGTCTCAATGCTAAAGCACGACTGCCGCCCGCGCCCGCGCAGAGCACGTCTTTACCTCTATCTCAAAATTGGACATTTTCTTTGAAAATGTTGATTGATTTACAAAAGCTGTTTCATGTATGTAGTACCTCTAACCATAATTTTTTTAGTGTAAAAAGATTTCCAAACTTCAAAGCCGTTTAGAAGTAGTAGGGAATATTAGCCAAAAATAGCGGTTTGGTAAATATTTTTTTAAGGCAAAAGTATTAGCCATACGAAAAAATCCTGTTTCAGAAATGTTGTACATGAATCTATAGCAAACATATATTTTTTTCAGAACTTCTAACCAAGCCGTTAATGAGAAATAGGCTTCATAAAGTGACCGTGTTACGGTACTAAACGAGAGTAAGGCCCTTAATTGAATGACTGTTAATTATCAAAATTATCAATGTCTTTGTGCACAAATAAAATCGGTTAATTGAATTGCTTACGACGATAGACTATCGCAAATAAATAAAACCAATAATAAATCAATTGATTGAATGGCTATGTATCAGTATAACCTACTACAATAATAGGTCGTGAATTGTAACGAGACACGTCGAAGTTCAGTATCAACATTTTAATTATGTATTGTTAAAAAGGGGAGTCCCCAATTATGTCAAATTAGTAGAAAGACTAGCATTAATTTCGCTTCTTGGTTGTTGCGATGCAGAATAAACATTTCGGAATAAAAGCTGAAAAAGCATTTAGCATTTTTACAGTACAGACCTACTTAAACCACGAGTACCAATTGTAATTAATACCAATAGGAATTTAAACGATACCGATCATAATAAAAAGGATTAACGTTTTGAAACCTACTGAGAGAAATCGTCATTTGAAATTCAGGGCAATACTCGGACAGCCAAAGCAATTAACCATTACAAGTTTTTTTTTATTGTTGTATGGACCCGCTCTTGACCTCGATCACGCCTGATGGAAAGCGATGGATGAGGTCTATGATGGAACGAGCGTGCTCAGAAGATGCCTAAGGCACTGGAACTCTCACGCAACGACGAAACACAGCAGGCTGCTTGACGCCGGACTCCAGTGGAAGGGTGGCCGCAAACCAGGCGAGCATTAGCCTTACCACCGCAAGGGAAGAATTGGCCAGTCAAATAAGGTGTTGGGCGTGACTGTCCAGGATGCGCCGAGCGCTTGGTTCAGTTGAGTAACTGGCGGAACAGCATACTGGGCTACACGAGGAGACTTCTTCATGCATCCCAAAAAGTCAGTTAACTGATCGATACATGATTGATGAATTGACTAGTAAGTATATTAATAGTAGTTTTTTCAGTTAAATGGTTTATCTGAGTTCTCTTACACATGAAATAATGACTATATCGATTACATACATATGCAACTTTTTGAGGCCACAGCATTTATTTAGATTAAAGAGATTAATTTATACCTACTTATTCTATTAAATGTATAATTCAGATAAATTACGGCTGATGACCCATCTTGCACCGCATGCCCTGTCACCTGCACACGAGAGGACTTAATGGCTGCGTCAGCGAACGGTATTCGCGTTGCTCAATTTTGGGCCAAACTAAATAACGATGTATATTTTTTCGTGTTATGTTTGCCATCGACACGCTATAAAGAAGAAATGATAACCTCGATTTTGTTACGAAACTAGATATATTGTAAAATGTATTCAGGAAAATAATATGTTGGAAAAAGGCCCATTTTATTCTACCGGTAGGCAAGTAAAATATAGAAATACCCACTGATGAAACATAATTATTCATTGACCTGTATTGAATATGAGGTCAATAAGGACGTAATATTTTCTAGACAATCATCTTCTCAATGTACTTGTTTATATACTCTTGATTATCAGAAGGAAGGAAGGAAAACTTCTTAGAACACGTATTCATTTATTATAACTTCCTTTTAACAAGCTATTCATTTAAATGCGTCTGTGAGCTTATGGGTACACAGAGTAGAGAACTTTGAGTTATTATTGCTGCTGGGGAGTTTGTTGCGCTTCTTCTTCTTCCCAGCTAAATCACTAGGAAATGGTGAAGGATGGGCGTTTTGGGAGTCTGTCTTATGTGATTTTGATGGTCAAAACAAAAAGTGCTGATTCTCAGCTTGATTTGAAAAAATTACTTTTGTTTTTAATTTAAATTATTACAAGTTCATAGACTCAAAATTCCCGTTTTATTGGCAATACGGGTAAATAAAATAACTGATTGTGGTGTGGACGATAAAAATACTGCGACATCAAATACTTTTTTTGTTATTTTTACGCTCATAACTCCGTCCATCCAGCTGAGGCATGAAGCTGCTACGGTGAAAACAGGGGTAGGAAAAGATGGAGAACACAAGGGGTTTGTATTGTCTGGGGTCACCAAAGCGGCACAACACAGGACTTGAAAATCGGTTTTAATTGGAATGAAAATTGTGGTTGCTGTCAAGTGCACGTAGTGCGTAAACAATGTGTATGGGAGAATGAAGCAATAAAAATATTTAGTGGTGGTAAAAACTATATGCGTATACAACCTTTTTGGGAGTTATATGTTTGAGCCGTTTGGGGTTGAAACTCTAGGGCCTTGGGGCCCGAGTGCTCATCGAATGTTTCGAGACATCGCCAAGCGGTTGGTTGACTCTACACGTGACCAGAGGGCTGGCCTATTTTTAGCCCAAAGAATAAGCATTGTCATCCAACGTGGTAATGCTGCCAGCCTTTTGGGCACTTATCCCATTGACAGCGATGCGGACGAATTTTTTGATGCCCTATGAGCTCTTGTCTTTTTTTTTTCCCTTTTTTTTTATACACTTGTATATAATATATATATTTTAGATTGTAAAATACGTCCTATAGATCATTATAATTACTTATGCGTAAATGAAAATATGACTCTTTTTTTTATTTTCAACCTTATATTTTGTACCAACTCCAAAATGAACTAAAAGTACCTATTATAAGTACTGACATTCTTGCTTTTTAGGGTTCTCTACCCAAAGAGTGCCAACGTAAGCCTCCGCTTTCCGTCCGTCTGTCTGTCAGCGGGCTATATCTTATGAACTGTAATGGGTAGACAAACACACTGTGAAAATTTCACAGTGTGTATTTCTATAGCCGCTATAACAAATAATAAAAATAAAATACAAAGTTAAAAAATTAAAGGCGGTGTCCATATAAGAAACGCATTTTTTTCCCAAGTGCTACAGAACCCTTCGTGTACTCACACTTCGCCGCTTTTTTATCAATAAAGGTAATCCCCCGTTCATACTAATATAAACCAATGTGTACTAATCGCTTTGAAGAAATGAGCCGCTTTTTCCTGTTCAATATTCTAACCAGGCACTACTGGCCAGTGACTCACCACGTCAAACCTTCATCACAATTGGACTACTTGTTACCCTTACTTAGGCTTGCACACAGAGTTTCTTCCTCACTAAGGGACAAGTTCAGTTGTATCGCAGGCATTCTGCCAAATTATTCCTATTCCGTCGCTTAATATGTCGTCCACGTTTTCGCTTACATTCACTTCATTGTTCTTAGTGACGTCAATGGTGAATTTGATTGAATCTTGTCTCTTAGCCCAGGAGCTCAACACTTCAGCTTAAATAAATTACTACTTTAGTCCTTAAGTTAGTACGAATACATAATGAAGTGCAGTACGCAAAGTGAATACAATGATTGAGCCCAGGTATACACGGGCGAATTTTCACCGTGACGATTTTTTTTGGCGCACTGGATTTTTAACTCTCGGTTTTAAGCCAAGCAGAATCCAAGAGAACTTGTCCTTGTCCTGTTTTGTTATGTATTTTTGTGGTGTACAATAAAGTATATATAAATAAATAAATAAATATAATAAACCTATCGCAGCGCGTCAAAAAAGCACCCTGTTAGATTTCCAAATCTCGGCGCTAAGCAGTACGTTAAAAATCCAGTACCTACGTGAAAAAACTCGCTCGTGCGTACCTGGGCTTAGTCGTTGTATTCACTTTGCATTCTGCATTTCATTCTGTATTCGTACTTAGGTAAGGACTAAAGTAATTGTTAATTTTAGCTAAGCTGAAGTGTTGAGATCGAATATTCATGTCATGTCGAAATATTTTTGTGCAATTCTTCGAAAACAAGTTGTGTTGTTTAAATGTAAATATTTGTCAAAGCTGGGAGGCGGACATAATATTTGACAAATGATGGATGGCTTATTCAGTTTGATGGCGTTTTTTTAATCAGATAAGTTATTCCTGTCATGTAGGTCGTGTCACCTGTTTTGGTTGTTCTTATAGGCAAAAGATAACACCAGTCTGTATTTTTCCATTAGTTTTCGTCTTTAAAAATATTCGAATGATTCATTTATTTAATAAATTACCTATATTGCAAAATTAATGACCTATACGTACTAGATACCTATCTACTGCCCTGTTCAATAAAATCTTCAAACGGCTGGTTGAAACTTCCCGTGAAACAAGGACTGGCGTTTACCTTGGCCAGAGGCTAAGTATTGCCATACAACGTGGCAATGCCATAAGTCTCTTGGGTAAATACATTACCAGTTGACAGCGATGCGGAAGAATTTTTAGACGCCATATTTTAGTTTGTTATTAGTTTTAGTTAGGTTAGGATCTACATGATAGGTTCTAAAGATAAAAGAATTCGATACCCGAATGAAGCTGAAAGAGAATTTTAATGAAATACGTACATTAATTACATTACGAATAGTGCTTATCAACTTAAAAAAAATCATGAAAGTATCAAGCAGTAAGTTTATAATAAAGACATGATTATCCTTATCAGTTTATCCATCCGCAATCACATTATTTACCGCCCTTCGAGGTTACAGCCCGATATGTGTCACTCCTAAATATCTATGGAGCAAATAGGGAAGTGCCTTGAAGCCCACAAAAGGCTGCCTGCACCTTGAACGTTAAATATTTTATTATGACCCAGAACTTGTATTAAATTGAATGTGGGCAAAGATCCAAATTGTACCAAAGTGAGGTGAAAGATATCAATTGAATCATTTGAATCATTGTTAGTTGAGCCAAGTGCCCACTTAAGTCTACAATCTACATCACACTGGAATAACCCATGTCCTCGAAAACATTCGCCGAGAATTTCCCAGGACAAAGTGCCAACTAGAAGTATTGTTCATGCCTAGTTTGCATGTCATTTTGATTTTTATTTTAGACTATTAGTGATAATTAATATAGTGGAAACCATTTTTTTGTAATAAAAGATAGTTTTTTTTTTTTTTACAACCTGTCTTACCAGGGGTTGTATTGCCTTAACGTGCCTCAAAAAGCACGTTAAGCCTTAAGTCCCGGCTAGCACTTGTGGATCTTTGACAGTCGTTACGGGTCGTCAGACGCCCGAAAGTCTGCCCACCAGTATCACCACCAGTAGTAGTAGTAAGGGGTATCGTATTACCCAGTAACTTGGTTGTAGAGGTCAGATAGGCAGTCGCTCCATGTAAAATACTGGTATTCAGCTGCATCCGGTTAAACTGGAAGCCAATACCGACATAGTTGAGAAAAAGCTACGCAGATGATGATGAGGTATAATTTTTTTTGGTTTCAAATCTTTGATTGACTAAAAGTGAAATTTTGAATGAAAATGGGAAAATCTATATTCATGCAATAAATATGTAAGCTTATAAATATGTAAGTACCAAACAGAGCAGTGGTGGCCAAGTGGTAACAGCCGCGACTTACGAGTTATAGGTCGTAGGTTCGAATCCATACAGGCGCTTTTCTTTGTGTAAATTATTTCATCACCACTGCTCTCAAAACAGCAAACGAAAACATCGTGAGGAAACCGGCATGTCCTAGAACCAAAAATTCGAAGACATGTGACATCTGCCAACCGGCACTGGGCCCGCGTGGTGGATTTCAGGCCACTCCCTCTCACTGAGAGGAGGTCTGTGTCCCAGCAGTGGGAACATAGGCTGATTATGTATGTTATGTAAGTACCAAACAAGTCTTGACATCCGTCGATAGATGGCCATGGGTGAAACTTGTTTGCTAGCACTGTCTTACATGAATCACCTTTACTGCGCTTTCAGTAGGTTCTTAACACGGATGGATATCACTCAGTCAATAGCGCCTTCATAGGAACATCTATATATCGATATTTTTATAAGTTTTCCTCAAGTCAGGTAGTATGCATAATATTGACACTTGCTTAAAGAGCAGCTTTGACGTCGCCAAGTATTTCTGTCTCTAAAACAAATGGTACTATTACATCTATTTTTGTCCCCTCTCATTTTTTGCGTCGGTTAATCAAGCGAGTTTCCGCATTTACTATGGTACCGATTTTCTGCATCCATCTTTTGGATAATAATACATTGAAATGATACGACTTCTTCAAGTGAAGATGAAAATTCCTAAAAATATAGATACTTACTATTACATACACTCCAACATTTCGAACAGTTTTCACCCCAATATTTTTATTTTATTATTTATGTACATACAGTAAAATACATAGGGATAAGACATAATTATGATTTGAGTACAAAGGTACTGCTTATTACTTAAAAAATGTCTTCCATAAAGAAAAAATATTATTTATTTATTAACAGTTTTAGATTTCTTTGCGCTTATAAATATCGCTCATTTGGATAAACATCGACGTAACTGGTACTTTTTTATGTCTATGCTTTTCTAACGTATGTAAATACGCTTTCTAAGTGCTTTGGCATATTTAATTCATTTTTTGGAAAAAAATACATTTACGACGATGTTTCTTCAAATGAGCGATTATATCATTGCCTTTTTGTAAATCTGTAAAACCGCAATAATTTTAGATCTCATACAACGTTTTATGTATTTACGTACCATTTAAGTGGTCAATAATCGCAATACGACGAGCAGAATACAAAAGAATCTATTGCTCATTCAACGAGCATCATTTAGGACTTCAAGTTGTCATGTCCAAGACAAAAACTCTTAACAATAGGTAATTTTTTTGTCGCTAACTGGCGATAATCATGTTACCATGTTAAATATAAAAGAATAAATAAATACGGTAGAGTGTGGAAAAATAATTTGGAATAAGATAACATAACATCATTAAATGTTGGCATTGATCAGAAAACTCAAAACGTGATGTTTTTGAATCAGAAAATATCTATACGTATAAATTTGTTTGTAGGAAAATTATTCTGCCCTCTACTTTCGGTTTCTATGACGTTGTGAGTTTTTAGGTTTGTACACACGTCAGATGTGTAGTAGGTACTTACGTAAGTATTTGCAAAGAATTATAACATAGCATCACGCCTGTTTCCCCCGAAGGGGCTGTACTATTAGGTAACTGCCCTGCAAAGAATCCTCATTTGCAAATTGAAGGCTCTACGTATGCCAAATAAGAAAAAACATTTGAAGTCAAGTTTTGTTATTTATATTGTACCTACGCGAAGCCGAGTAGTATACTACAAACAACGTACGTCATGTACACCATTCATTTAAGTTTAAAAGGTAAACTGTTATTGTACTTTACTCTACCTATTGCTAATTCGAATTAAAAAAAAATATTGCGGTGTTTTTTATCCTCTAGGTGTTGGTAAAGGAGGGGATAAGCGTGCGGGAAAAGTAGGTCTGAAAGTAAATAGTAACATGTGATGACGCCCAACGCGTCGTCACATGTTTCTATATGTCGTAAGGGCTTTTATTTGACCACTAGGTAATTAAAATTGAGGGTTTTGTTTTAGAATCTGAGAGAATATACAAATTCCTTTTAGAAAATATTTCATTGAAATATAATGTTGGGATTCATATGAAAGAAAATGTTTAAGGTCTATCAATGGCTATGAAATAGCCCAATAGATGAACTAATATGAATTTGCTTCGTCGTCCACACTACATCAAACAGTACACATAATCAGCCTATCCCAGTGCTGGGACACACGCCTCCTCTCGGTGAGAGAGAGGGGTAAATCACCACGCAGACCCAGTGCGAGTTGGTAGATGTCACATGTCTTCGAATTGTTGGTTTTAGAGCATGCCAGTTTCCACACGTTGATTCCCATCACCGTTTCACGTCAAACAGTAATATCCACAAAATACCAAACGAACAATCGCCCGATGAAATGAAAGAAATGAGAAAGAAAACTAAAATTGAAGTAGAAAAAACTGAAAAGAGCAAGACAACATCATAAACGAAGTCGTTATCAAGAGCGCTCGAGTACACACAATCATCGTTGAGTTGCTTGTGATCATCGGAGCAGTCAAGGTTTCGGACTGCTCATGACTTTATGAGCAACAAGACGATACCGCAGCTTCACTCGCAGAGATGAAAAAAGACTATAAATATATTCTGTAACAAAAAGTGTTCTACGAGAACGTCCTTCCTTGACCTACAATTTCTTAATACAAAATGAACTGAGGTCTATCGCTTCATTAATTTCGTTGGACGAACAAACGAATTTTCTGTCTGTGCTGTATGTTAGTTCAGGCCAACTTGGTGCGTATTTTCACACGCAATCGGTCTGTCGTATTGTGTTTACCTAATTTATTATTTTGACTGTCAAGTCGGTATTATACAAAAACATTTTCAAGTAAAATAAATTGTAGCAATTTATCACACGTTTTTTTGTCAATTTTTTTATCAACGTGTCAGATAAATGTCACTTCCTACGTGAATTGCCTTGATAGACGTTGACATACCTCTATCTTATCAACTTTCTTTTTTTTTTTCAGAGAAATCTATTTCCAGAATTTTTACCTAGATATTTATAAAAATGATAACTGAATTTCAAGTCTGTGATAAGTTGGCAGACTAGATAGGCTTATACCAAAAAATATTATATGTACTTACCAAGTTATGTATTCACTTACCCAAGTAAACTTTAGGTTGAATACTATTTTAATTCCAACCATATATATACATTTCTATGATTCCAAACGAGACCGTACATATATCACTGACCAGTTATTAATATTTATGGAGTATCTAATGAGTACTTAAAGGTCCTTAATTGAGAGTAAACGTCTTAATAAATATATCTAACTACTTAGCATGTAGTATATCAAATTGCGCCAATAGCTTATAAATGTTCTATAGGACAGAACACCATGAACTCTCAGTGAGACATGCTTAGAATTTTTATTACAAAATTATAGGTTTCCAAGTTTCCTAACGACATTTTCCTTCATACAAAAGTGAGCTATAAAAGATTGAGATATTACACAAATGTTATGGAGAAAAAAATATTAATGGTTAAAACAAGTACTCAATTGCTCAATAGCGTTGCTTACCTAGTGATTACGATACCTTCGATCAAGACTATTATAATAATAACTCCTCATCACAACATTAGTATGCGACGAGTCATCTGCGACGCTAATAAATTTAGTTTTTTCACAGACCAGAGATATTACATTTTAACAATATATCAATGTAGCTTTAAAACAAGAACCTGATGTAATATATGCTGTATGAATGTATTTAACGGTGCGCAAATGCCTTGTCCACTTCAAAATGCTACAAGAATTCGTTGGCATTCTAATTTTAAAGTGTCTTAAAAACATTAATAAAGTTCTTTATAGATTTAATAATAAAAGAAGACGTAATCAACAATAAGTAGGTTTATGATCAGAATTATGTAATTACATAAATTATTGAGTGTTTAATTAATAGCTGAGATGATGAATCGTCAAAGGGTCCTTAACTTATTGCGTTTCAAATCACGTTTATATAAGTACACTAGAGATTATAAAAATACAAGCTGCACTAGTGTCTAATATTTTGATTGAAAAGAGGTTACCGATACAAACGGCATTCCTCAAATTATTTATATAACATTGACGCAGGTCAATGCAGTCAAAATACCTTTGCATCCTTAAACGATGAATCATATTGAACTTGATAACGAGGTTCAGCAGATCAAGGACTCTTTAAATAGGAGTCTTCCTGTTTGTCCTTACGTGGCCCGATGAAAACCGGACAAAGTTAGATTTGCTGACTTAAAACAGGTGCACAAACAACATTCGGACTAATGTCTGCATCATAAAGAATGAAATTATTTTGAGCAGCAAGTTAAATCATCGTAGGACCTTGCCATGAACCACTGATGCGAGTCAAGTATCGAATTATAGCAATCACTACGAATTATTCACTTCCATGCGACATTGTAATTGTTCATAATATATATATTCCGTTTTTGTGAATGATTTTCGCAATACACGTGACAGTTTAAAAAGCATAATGTTGCTTTGACATTGATTTTATCTTCAACGCTGCGATAGTCGGTAACAGAATAAGCCAACGAAATATCTAAATTGAAAGCATTTTCTTGTTCACCTTCAATGTTTACTATTTCTATGATTTAATTAGACAGTATCTTTCGTTTCCTTGAGAACATATTATTATGATAATTTTTCGTATTATATGTTTTGTTAAATATCTTTTGTAAACAAGTGTCCAACGATGTTCGCATTATCGTTTATGTGTTCTGTAAGGACGTAGCAATGAAACTATCTGTACACAGCTCATCAGCTGATATTTATATTGTCACAGGTTTATTGTTGAAGCCATCAGCGTTTGTTTATTTTGCATTTTCATAACCAGTTTTAGCACTTTATTTTTCTTATAAGTGATTAAGATCTTGTTTATATTCATGCAGAATGGTTGTTGAACCATCCCTTTTTTGCTTGCTTTTTGTTGTTTGATGTATTTTAGGACTGCGATTGAGTAATAAAAGTTGACTAGCCTTGTTGTTTATGTTCCAGGTGTAGGTACTAAGTGGAACGCAATTTTATAGCGTCCTTGTCCCTTTTTGTCTCCGTCTGCAGTCATTAATCTATTTACCGATACCTGTTTGTCTGCATTTCTAGATCGCAGATCATCAAGTGAGTCCGAATGTACATCTTCCTATAAATAACTTTGTAACTCATCAACATTACTTTTTCCTTTTTTTTTTGTTTCTCACGTTATTTATTCTTCCTTTGATCCTATGTTACACTCAAATATTCAATAAATGCTTCACTTACAACAGAATTGTTTATATGATAAATTAATGGGTTCAGCCCGACAGCTTGACAGTTGGACGTGAAACGCGTACATAATAAAAAGTGAGTGACTATCAGTGTCCCTAGTCTTTAATTTACCGACACTATGTAGTATGGATATATCGAATTATTAACCAGTTCGTGGAAACCCTGAAAAATAATGGAGTTATAATAAGTGAGAACTGAGACGCTTTATGTTCTTCATGTGTCTCCAATCACTGTTATTCAATCACGAATTCTTAGACTCAAACTTAGGGTAACTTTTTCAATATACTTTAGAGAAATTTCTGCCTAAGATGACTTTTTCCTAGCAAATAGTGGTACGCTAAAATGTTAGGTTTAAGTAAGGGTTTGCCACCAAATGGCTAGGTGTGTCCCAGAATTCTACACATCAACATATGTATTTAGAAGTGTCTTCTATCCAGGCAATCTAGATCCAGGTAAAAACCTACGTCCATTTTACAGCGACCGCCAGCTCACGTCATATTTTATGCCTATTTACAAGAGCTTTGTTGCAAAATTTTCCACGTCGTGTCTCATGACAGAGTAGAACGTCATATGCCATCATCCATCACGCGCGGTTGACTCGAAACAAATTCGCGAATGATACACTTTATGACTTACTGCCAGTCACGCGGGTAGTGAAACATATTTGTAAATATTTTTTTGCATAAAATGAGGGTACTTATTAAGCAGTTATTAGGTAAGAGTGGTAAGACTGATGTATAATAGATATATTGTTCTTCCTCTTATCGTATCGATAGCAATAGAGTATATACTATATAGATTTTATTTATTGATTCGGTCCAAAATTCAGTAGGTAGCGCGAATACCGTTTGCTGACGCAGCCATCAGGTCCTTACGTGTGCATGTGACGCAAGATGGGAGGTGAGCCATTGCCTTTTTCATATTATTATGTTAACCTAATGATTTCATTAGGTAAAAGGATGGATTTTGTTGATGATATAAAATTATTTAAGCAAATAGCTGTTACCCGCGACTTCGTCCGCGTGGATTTTTTTTCGTGGGACCCAATTTTTTTATTCTAAAATAAAAGTAGCCTAAGTTACTCCTTATTATATCAGCTATCTGCCAGTGAAAGTCCCGTCAAAATCGGTCCAGCCGTTTCAGAGTTTAGCCGGAACAAACAGACAGACAAACATAATAAAAAAAATATTTTGGAATATGTACCGTGTATACAGTCATGTCCATATGCATTTAGTAAAAAGCGGTTATTTTAATGTTAAAAACAGACAATTCAATTTTTTTTATTTGTATAGATTTTGTATCGAACAAAATCCATCCTTTTAGCTGATACCTACAGAGTTATATTATAAGACACGGATACTCGTATATGTTATAAGGATTTAACATAATATTTTAAATTAATTTATGATGTTGTATTACTTACTAGTTAGCAATCAAAAACACATAATTTATACCTTAATCGATCACCTTAATACCTTACTAAAACTCTACCAAATATTTCATAAGGCACTTGCTTTAATAGTGTTAAATCATGATTGCCTTCGGCATTGTCTCCTGCTACTGATTTAATCCGTATATGAACAGAAGCTTAGTCAATACTAATCTTAACAAAGTAATTTAATCTTTTGAAAACATTATTGCCAAATATGAGTAGCTTATTGCAGGTTCAAGATATTCCACCCACAATTTGATACCGTACCAAAGCATAACTATCGGAGGTTCATTTTAAAGTAACAGGTATTATTGTTAGTGTCTAGTGTCAATCTGGCCTTGTACCAAATCCACAGCTTGTTTCGTTTACAACTGGTCTACTCTAAATGTTACTGGAATTAGCAGACAGACTGACCTTACCTTTACGGGACATACCGCCAACCCCTTCGGTGCGCAATTTCACAAATTAAAAAGTCAGGATTTGACACATTATGTTTTTGTAAACTATTATCATTTTGGTTTTAGTTGTGCATGTCGTAACTTAAATAATTGGGTACCAAATACTATGAAAAGTCTAAAAAAAATTATAGTCAAAATAAAGTTTAGAAAAAAATTGTCTATTTAAAATCTGGACATGCTACAAATAACATACGATTACGTAAATTAAGTCTGAGCTGTCGTCAACGTTTCCTGAGAATGCTTGTTACATGATTAATTATAGTATTTTACGAGTTAACACATTTCAAAGCGAGTTTCTTACTTCCATTTCAAGTGAAAATAACCAGGTAGTCGCCACTTCAGAAAATATAAATAACCGATTCTGTGTTTTATTGTATTTTACGACTTTGATATACCAATCCATTTAAGTTAATACAATTATAAAGTAAAAAGTAGTTTCTATAACTTTATATGGCATGAGTTAGCACAAAACTAGTCTACCAGACTATGAGAAACTTAGCAGAGTTAAAGGTAATACGTACCAAGTAATAATTATCAATAAATTATTGCCTTATAAAGGGAACCATATCAATTTACTCCATTTAATTGATATTGTTGAAACGAAAAATTGTTTAAAAAACTGGCTGCGCATTTTACCGTGTGGCGCCTAACTGGTTAGTTACCTGTGAACGAAGTGTCTCGTACATATATCGTATGTGTGCGGAACAAGGAAAATGGGAACAAGGCTAACATAAAATGAGTACCGAGTATCAAATGATGAAATAAAACGTGAATAAGTTTACAAGATACAAGATAAACAAAATACCAGTTTATTTGTTCAATTTCTTTATCTTTTATGTGACAGAAATACACATAAAACAGCAACAACATTTCTGAACTTGAACCACCTAATCGCAGAAATACATGCAAAAAAGTAACTAGCCCGTATTCAAATTCAATGTCACCTAACTCGACACTGAAATATCGCAAAACCAAAATAATTCTAAAATCTCACACGGTCATTCAATTAATCAAAATGTATCTGAACTTGACGTTCTGCGTGTACAGCACTGTAAAGTATTATATAACTCAATTACAAAACGTGGTTTAAAATAGAATGATGGATTGCGTGTCGGCCAAACATTAGAGCAGTGTGTTCGGTGCCTAACCTTGATGGGGTCGGCGAAATGGCCCATGGGAGAGTCGCTGACGCAAAGAATCAAGGTCAATTGTATACCATTATAGTAGGTGGTCCCATCGCTCAACTATTGTCTTTGTAAGGGTGCGAATAGACTTTATGGGTGTATCAATTTGTTTAATGGGAGTGGATTTAGGAATAGTCCGAAATAGTCTCTAGGTCGACGTTTAACGAAGGGTGTGCCCGCATTTAAGTCCGATGTTCGATTGTAGTTTATGTGACCTAGATCAAAACCTGCTTTAGCGAATATATGGGAGTGTTTTGTTTTCTCGCTGACTCAGCTCTTTCATGTTTTTCTTTAAGCATAACAGGGGTTTTTTTGTTCAAAGTTCGACAAGAAAAAGAAGTTCAAAGTTACATTTACCTATGTGCATCCTTTAGTCCGACAACATTCATAAAAATAAAAAAGTTTACCTATGAAATATTTACGAGTCTTAAATTAGCAATTTATATTTTACTGCACCGGTTTTTACAACTTTAATGAAGACTTGTATTTTTTTGGTTTCTTTAAATAGCTTATGCATAATATAACTTACACAGACACGCGCTGAAAGCTCACTATCGCTAAGAATTCATTTCCTCTGACCTTTGGGCTTGGCATTTAGTAACATCTAATCGATATTGCTGGCACAAACCGGCAACTATTTATAATTTGTAGGTGGTTAATATAGCAAAAGTATTTCAATTACGTATAGTAGCAACCTTTGAAGGTGATGAGAATCAGGTATTTGTAATGTTTTCTGCAATTTCTGCATACCATTATGATTACAAATCAACGGAACTTTTGTTAGTACTGAAGCATATAGCAATATTTAACTAAGGTTTAATCCAAGCATAGTTTATAGAAGAGAGACGACATATTATGGTACATTGGCATAAGCAAAATTTTCTCTATTATTATATTTAAATAAAAATCAAAATATTTTATTTCACATAAACCGACATGGGCACTTATGAAACGTCAGAAGCTAGGTGCACGGTTCCAATTGGTCGTTTCCTATGGAGTGGACCCGCAAGAAACTCCACGGTTACTCTTTTTAAAAATAATTGGCTTTTTACAATGTTTTCAAATTACAGTAGGTATGGGAGGACAGCGTAGGCCTGTCAGCAAGTACCAGGTACTTGATAAAATAAAAAATGGTCTACAGATCTAAAGTCTACAAAATAAATAGTTCCCCAATGGTCTCCCAAAATGAATGGACTGAATTTGTGCCCGGTTGATGGCAATCAGCTCGCCCCCTATTACATGGGACTTAAACATAACTGACGAAATGTGGATGTACTATAGGTACCTACAACTCTACCTAACCTTTCGGGGATTACAGGCGTGATGTTATGTTGAAGGGTCTGTATGTTAGTCATTTTCAAAACAAATGAAGAAACTGTAATCGACATGCATGTTCATCCGATATCGGACAATGACTTCATTTCAATCTGCCTAGCCTTTTCTCAACTACTTATATTGGTTTGGAGTCGACTTTCAGTCTAACCGAATGCAGCTGAATACCAGTATTTTACACGGAGCGACTAGGCAGTCGCTGTCGCTGTCGCTGTAGTGGAGGTCAGATAGGCCTCTGACCTCCACAACCCAGTCACTGGTTAACACAATACCCCTTGGTAAGGCTGGTTGTCAGACGTGTTGGGCTTCTGACTACCCGTAAAGACTTTCAAAGATCAACGAATGACAGCCGGGACCAACGGCTTAACGTGCTTTCCGTGCTTTCTGCACGGGCAATGACTTATGGTTATTAAATTACTAAGCTAGAATTTGCAATAGATTACATAATTAATAACCAAGCTTTTATTGCATCCTCGTAAGATGACCAAAGAAGGGTAGGTATGGCACCTTTGATAAGGAAAGAGATATAAATAGATTAGTGGACTGTTGAATCACGCTAACGTTATAAAGGCGCAAGTTTGTCAGTGTGTTACTTCTTCACGCTCAAACGGCTTGACCAATTTTGATAAAATTTTGTATGGAGGTAGCTGACACCTGGATGAACATATAGGCTACTTTTTATCCCGATATTCCCACGGGATCGAAACTTATGCGGGTGAAACCGCGCGGCGCAGCTAGTTTCCTCATAAAGCAGACTTCGAAGAATTAGTAGCTGATATCGACATTATTATGCAGTAGTAGGTAGTTTCCATCTTTTAGGAATACCCATGTTTATAAATATCTATCGGATAAATTTAATGTTGAACCGATATGAATTTTAGAGGGTTGTTATTTAATTTATCGTAATAACTAAAGAAAGGACTGGCCACTAGCAAAAGACAGAATTGCGTGGAACAAGGAGAAGGAGGTCTTTGCCCTGCAGTAGGCCAGCACAGGCTAGTTAGATTAGAGATAGAAATAACTACTTGAAAAATCAGAAAGATTCCGTTTTTCCCATTTCATAACAATAACATAAATGCATAGGTATAGGTAAATGGACTGCAATGTCCTCATAACATAATTACCCATGGGAAAGAATGAGGTTAGCTATATCATAAAAAGAAAATAACACTATTTTTATCCCTTCAAACTGTACATACACTATGGAAACTGCAATAATTATAGCTTATGACGTAGAAACGACCACGACACAACATACCTTACTGAATAAGAGCGTTTAAAAATACACGTTATCACAATATAGCTTATTTAATTTTTATTATTTTATTCTTCTTAGAAATCTGTGTTATTGTGTTCTTTTGTGGCGACGTCAAAACATTATAAACATCACGCCTGTATTTTCCGAAGGATTAAGCAGAGATGTACTTATAACAGCCCCAGATTTCACCAGATGGCTAATTCTCGTAACTTAAAACGTTCAAAATCTAGTCGCAGTCTCATCTCAGCGACAAAAAAATGTCAAAAACTTGTCAAATGTAGGGAAATTAGAGGTATTTTTGACAGATTGAGTCTGAGATCAGACTGTGAACGTTCTTAAAATTACGAGAATTGCCCCTCAGTTATGTTTACCGGGATGCTACTGAGATATTCCAGATGGAAAAACCCAGTGACA
Source organism: Hydraecia micacea (assembly GCA_914767645.1). Classification (NCBI taxonomy): domain Eukaryota; kingdom Metazoa; phylum Arthropoda; class Insecta; order Lepidoptera; family Noctuidae; genus Hydraecia; species Hydraecia micacea. Next base: position 10,364,044 of record OU611783.1, on the reverse strand, counting down.
CTTTGCCAGACCCGGGAGCCAAACCCAAGATCTCATGCTCAGCACACGCGCTTGTGACCATTAGACCAACGAAACCTTATCTTTAGTTCGTATCAACTGTAGCAGTATAGTTATTATGTACTTTAATAGATGGGTAGGTATGTGCGTGGGAAAATATTTTTAAACGTAAAACATTTGCAAATGTGAGAAAATCCGCCAAAGTTCAACGATGAACTCAGTCATACTTGTGCGTAGGCACGCCTTACAGACGTGTTTAATTCAATTAAAACTCGTATTTTGTATGTCTGTAAATCGTAGATGCTCAATTAACTCCTTTATTTATTATACCAGTCTATCCAATGTTAACACTTACAAAATCTTAACGCTTAAAGCAATATCTTAAAGATGATTAATTGTTATTGAAAATAAGTAAGCATGGGAACGTAAGGTGTGGCTGGCGATATCAGTTAGGTAAAGTTTACAGCGCTGAAGGAAAAAATCGTGAGGAAACCGGCATGCCCTAGAACCAAAAATTCGAAGATATGTGACATCTACCAACCCACACTGGGCCCGCGTGGTGGATTACCCGTACTCTCACCAAGAGGTGGCCTGTGTCTCAACAGTGGGACCATTATAGGCTGATTATGCTAAAGTATAAAGCGTGTATCAACCCGGAAGTCTAACAACTAGTTTTACCAAGGGGTATCGTATTACCCAATAATTGGGTTGTGGAGGTCAGATAGGCAGTCGCTCCATGTAAAATACTGGTATTCAGCTGCATCTGGCTAACCAGATGCAGCTGAATACCAGTATTTTCCAGTCCAAACGGCGGTGGAACGGCGGCTTCCAGTCTAAACTGGAAGCCGGCCCCAAAATAGTTGGGAAAAGGCCAGGCAGATGATGATACAGCGTGTATCAAAAATGCGAGGGCATAGATATCGTGATCAAGGGTGTTACACAGACAATCAAACTGAACTAGATTTGCCATGGGACCAACATCTAACAAAACTTCAATACGAATTTGGTCCCATGTAGAAAGTTGTTACTTTTGATTGTCTGTACCCTTAAATGTGATCACACATTTGTGATATACGCTGTATACATGTATAAATACAGGTATAAAGCCAGCATTACATAGAACGAGTTGCTAACCCTTACAAAAGCCTAGCTCTTGCCTAAGATCATTATATTGCCTCATTTCACTCAAGACTTGCGCAAGGCAATTAATTGCAAACACATTCTACATTTTTCTCCGCATATGGCGAGATAGGCTTAGGATATCTTGAAGTTATTGATAGCGATAACATGATTGTTTGTCATGCAATAAGCAATAAAATTATACATTGATTACATTCCTACAAATAGCGCTTGTAGAAAAAAAAAACAAAAAGATATAATTTAACTATTCAAATTAGGCTGAATATCAGCAATCTTTGATCGATCAAAATAACAAAGACAGTCTCCCAAAACGCCCGCCCTTCACCACTTCTTAGTGCTTTAGTTGAGAAACTGCAGTGGAGCAACAAACTCCCCAGCAGAAAGAAAGTTTGTACCAAAAAGTTCGTAGCAACTTGTAGCAGTTTTGGCGTAGGTTTAGAAAGAAAGAAAAAATATTTATTGCGACTCGTATAGGAAGATCACAAACGTAAACTAAACACAGTAAAAAAAAAAACAAGTTATATAAAAAAAGTAATAAAAAGGAAAATGAAACAGAAAGCCCTATACGAGGCCAAAAGGCTCCTATCTCAGCATGATGCTGCAAGATTTAAAAAATAAATTTCACAGCGCTGCCGCGCTGGTATTCTGATAGGACCCGCTGTGATGTCACGTTTACGACTACGGCTACGTGTAGATCTTTGTAGCATGTTGTAAGGAACTATATACCTACATCAGCAATTATAATAGTTTCTTAGCTAGATACATGGATATCCACCTAATAAGAACCTAGCAAGCTAGCGATGATGGCATTGTAGGAACTATGGATTTACCAATGTAGCTTTTCATATTGCTGCTAAAATAATAATAAAATAATGATAGAAGAAATTCCATTTTGCGTTATCATAAACAATTGAACATCAGCACCTTGATAATGACGTCATTGTCAGCACGATACCAGCAATTTGAGAAGGAAAAAGTGGTAGTAATGAATCAGATTACTTGAGAGTTCACTCATCATCATCTGCCTAGCCTTTTCTTAACTATGTTGAGGTCGGCTTCCAGTTTAACCGGATGATGATGTATTTATTTCACAAATACAGTAATTTATTTAAATTAAAATAGATAACATATGTATGAAATAATAAATATTCATAGTCCCAACAGGAAGACATAGGTATAAAAATTGCAATAAAGTGTAAATATAATGAACATGCCTTAAGTGGCGGTGATAAGCGATGTATCCTCGCACGGTGTATTGTTTCGTCCTCTTTTATCTTCATCACTCAGACGCTGTGACAAGGTCACAGCGGTCCTGTTTTTATAACAAATAACACTGGCAAGGTTGAGTGAGAAAAATAAACTTTTTAACCCATTTTAACCATTTTTTTTTGCGAACAGAAGCCGATCTATTTTGTAAAATCTCAACGTGAAAACTTAGGTGAAGTGAGCTGTCAATAGTGCCATTATGCCCTTGCATCAGGTGGAATGACAGCTCACTTCACCTATGTTTTCAAAGACAGATTTTTACAGAACAGGCTGGTTGCGTGTGCGCAATTTCTTCCTACCTGTATTCAAAGATAGGTACAGTAATTTAATATTTAAGATCAATGACATAAAATAAATATTAATCAATGGTAATGATTGCATCATTCTAAAAAAAAATTATACCACTTTAGTTTAGACGCCTGTTAAGAAAAAAGAAGGTTAAAACAAATTAGTTCTTGTCTAACTTCTATGCGAATGTCACCCATAAATATTAAAAATTATAATTATTAAAATTATACAAGATAGTAAACGATCAAATGAACCAATTTCATCTTAGATTTTTTAGAGGGTTTAAGTTACTTTATAAATCACTCAAAACGAGTACAATTATTTCCTTCTACGAGGAAAAATATAATACTTACTTAATTATTAAGCGACATTTTATAACTAAAATTAACTTTAAAAAAAAAGCAGTTGGTAAAAACTTACAATTTTAATGGCGCTTTAATAGCTCAATATTTTAAAAAAGATCGGTCAATAAATTATAGAGTGTCATAATTCCAACTCAGAACATTCCGCTGCAAGACCATAAAGCGTGCACTAATAAATAAAAAAATGACAGTAAGTTCATTCAATAATCCATTTTGTTCTTCACAAGGTCAAACATAACTGAGCGTGACCAGATTTTTCACGACACCTGCGCCAATGAAAACTAGTACCTACCTAGTACTACCTACTCCATGGTTATTCATTGATTGCAAATAGATTATGATTATGGTGTCTTTATATGTAATAAGGTCTCGTATTAGTAAACCGCTCTTATTAGTGTTAACAGCATCGTTCACGTTCATTCATTGTTCAGTTCGTGAATAGGAAGGACATCGAACCAAAAAGTTATTAGAAATTCACACATTGGACAACCGAAAAGGGGTTCCGACATTGGTTTGGGAGCTTCGGGCTTGCGAACGGTGAGCAATTGGCAGTTCGCTGTACGGTAAGGATCAGGCCCGGGTCGACGGCGTATTGGGAGATGTCAGCTCTAACTGACGGGGTCCGCTATATACAGAATACTGTCTCCCATTGAAGCCGTGGCAGATATTTTTATAGCACCTTATATAATATAGGCAGTTGCCCGTTCCAAAATATGGAGAAAAACGGGCAAGGAACTCCTCTCCCAAATGGCAGGTAGTATCTGTCTATTTTATATTATGTCGTGACGAACAACAATATATTTTCAATTGTAAACATCACAGGACTCATGTAGATATCATTAGACTCTTAACAATTTTGATTTAAGAGAATAAGGAAAACGAGCAGAATCTATTTTGAGAATGACAAAATTAATGCTTTTAAGTTCAGTGTTAATATTGTTAGAAGATCCTAGTTCAAACAAATCGCCTCATCATTCCTTAGAGGCTGATTAAAAACACGGCAGCCGTTAATTCATGTTTAACCAACCGCATAAAAACAGCGGAAGGACCTGTTTTACCATCTTCAATAAGCAATGTGTAGAAAACAAATTTGTAAAGAGGACATTTTTTGCATTAATTAAACGAATCGAGTATACGGTATTCGAATAAATTTCGGTATTTTCGACTAAAGAACGGTTTAAGTCCTTTCGGTTCGGCACGTTTAATGCCAAGTGTGTTTTCTAATTAGAATCGATTGCGAGTACTTACTGTTGATAAAATCGGGTGTTGGCAAATAGTGCCAGTTTTTACTTCAAAATGGCGTAAAAAGAAATGCTGTGTACATACTTAATTATGTATCTAAGCTTTCAAACGGGATATTTCTAGCTACGTGCAGGAATTTGCTATTACTGAATTATCACTTGACAATTTGTCACATTAATTTTGCGATAATTTTTGTTCAAAAAACAGCACCATAAATGCACTTGCAATCACAATCTGAATCATTTTGAAGGATATTGCTAATCCATTGCTTCATAATATATATATGTTAGAAAAGCTTGTCTGCTCAACGACGTAAATAACGCAATTAATCTTGTTGAACTGTCAAAATGAAATCATTGCTACTGCTAGTGTGTTACGCAATTACCCCTCTGGCCCTAGGCCGTTTAATTTGACTCAATGAGAGAGACTCTATTTCTGTATTATTCTTACAGTGGTCAAAATAGGATATAACAATAGTGTAGGTATTATAGATATCGCAACGACACATCACTACGACCACCCTATGCCAACTTGCCAAGGCACTGGAGAGCGTAACCTAAAGAAATATTTTAGACATAAAATTATCTGCATTCATCAAATGAACACCTTCATAGCTTTAAAAACAAAAGCGATTCAATATTAAAGACGAGGTATTGACTTTTCCAAATAGGGCTAAACGGATTTATCGTACCTCACGTGTTTAAGTAGATTGCTCTAGCAAACGTGGAGACTAAATGCGCTTATCAATTGACCATTATCACATGCTTCTTCTTAGCGAGTCAATGGCAATTCTGATAAACATAAAGGTAAACAAAACGTGTAAAACTGTACTGAAAGATCACGTAAGCCACAAGAGAGATGACAAAGTCTTTACCACAAAAGATCGTCATTCAGGTGTCGAAAAACAACCAAGTAAGTAAGGACTGTTGAACACGCTATTCGGTGTACGTATACCTACAGGGAAAACTATTCATCTTTACACTACCTACATCACATAGCCAAATAACAGTTATGTGATAGGAGGCAAGCCTATTGCCATCAACCGGGTACACATCCAGACATCGGGCTGCCACTGAAAAATCCCAGATAGATAAACCCAGTAATACTTTTCCTGACCTGGGAATCAAAACCACTACCTAATGTTCAGCAGTAGCGCTTGCAACTTAGTAACTAACATGCCTAGGCTAGCTAAAATAATTACTATTTATTTTGTGTGCGTAATATCTTTTTAAGGTTCATAGAGTTATGGGATACTTAAAGGTCTACACACCGCTGGCAGGCTAGTGTAAGACTCAGGGCTTATGAACGTTGCATGTCGGACATCTTTTGTTTAAAACAAGCCCGGCGGCGGCTAAGCCGGTTGGGCTTTGGTGACACCCTAAGAGTGATGTAGAATAATTGACTACTCAGCACACTCACAACATTGTTTAAAAGCAGTTGCAAGACAGCTCCTCATTCCACTGTACTTATCTGGCTAATTTAGAAGAGTTCTTTTATAAATGTCTTACTCACCGACTTCAATGGGGATGACATCTGTTGTCAGCTGGACGACAACTGACACCTCATACGTGTCGGCCTCCAGTTTTTCTGCGATTTGCGACTAAATAGCACACGTCAAAATCGCAGACGTGTCATCGCTTGTCATCACAACACAGGTTACGTTCACTTAAGGCTCACTTTAAACACAAAACTGAAACTAAGTATTCGATCAAGTGATCTGATCAGATGTCACTGTGATGATTTTTTTTTTGTGATCCGTCACTGTAACGTTGATAATTTCCTCTTCCGCTGCCCGTTCTATTGTTTAGTAGCTACGTTCGTTGTCGATCAGATAAGTATCGATTTTTTATCGATTATCTAAAAGAAAAGAAATAAACATTACACAAACTTTATCCTAATTATTGTATAAATGTTAATTGTTTCAGTGCCAGCATGTGCTCCGTTCAAAAAGTTAAGCATTCTCAATAAAATATGAAACAAAAAAGGTTACACGACAATTTTTAATTTGATTTATTAACTACAAGCTTGACCAAGGTCAATCCACCGCAGTTATTGATATTATCGTAGTTACATAGCCTTTTATTAGCAATCGTATTTTATTTTATGTGGAGGCTATTACAGGAAAATAGGTTCCAATTTGTATTGATTGTTGCAATCATGATAGTTTAAGATAAATTTGGCCTTTTAAATTGCAGTTCTGGATTTAAATGGCCGAAGTTTAAAAAGGCAATTAAAAGTTTCAGATGAATTACTTAATTGCAATATTGTTAATAAAATTTTTGAATCGGTCAACTGATTAAATATACAGCTACATATCGGAAAGCATCATTTTATTTAAATATATACAACATTACATAAGTACGAACTCGTGTATTAAATCGACAATTGATTGAGACTCATCTTACTAATTTTGAATTGCAAATACATTATTATTATTTATGGATTTTAAATTGTTAGTTTGCCTTGTTGCACTTGTTGCACAAAGTTTCATTAGGATGAGTTTTTTGTCATGAAAATTACAAAATTTTACATAAAATGGTCTTTACCTAGTTATTTTAAAAGAAAATTCACTCATTTATCTACCATATAGGTAACGTAAAACTTTCACGATGTTTACATACAATTTTTATCTTAATATCATCGCCTTAAGCTTCAAATTCCTAAGTATCTGATAGGCGCATTCATATGAATGTTTGTGCACTATACAATAGAATAATCGGAACAAAACAGATATAAAACTGTACTATCAGTAGGCGATCTTATGTAATGCATTACTTTTCGTTTCGACATTATAAATCGTGAAAATACTGTACCTACAACTAGACATGAAAATAACTTTAATTCAGGAGTCTCTTAAAACAATTTAAAAAAATATATCAATTTCAACACTTACTATGTAAACAATCACAACTTGACATAGCGAGACGTGCTAACAAAATCAACGTTCAAATGTACACATCCGAACAACTTCACTTATCTGAAAATACGTCAGTCTGCTCGTGGTTTTTATCACATGCTATTTACATAATTATATCTTAGTCGACAGGTAAATGCCTGTATGAATGTACAGGGTTAAAGTACCTACAGAGAAACAAAATGAATTTGAAAAGAATGCCATTTTTGTTAAAAGATTTGAATTTTTCAGATTTCAAAAGGAAAATGACGCTTTTAAATTTTTTGTGGCGATTCTATACTTCGTAACGATTCTAGTTTTTAATTTGTATAATTAACTTTTTTGTGAAAAGTACTTATCTTTAAATTATATGAGCATTCACACCTTTTATAGTAATTAATTAAAGCCTTTGAAATATAGACCTCATTACGGTATCTTTAAAGATAATTGATTCTTTATGAACACAAAACTTGTTTTTTTGTTCTTAAGTATTCATAGAAGCTGAATTTGAATACTTTGATGGTCACCATTTAATGAAGTATTCACAAATGAGGTGTCACCTTACTTCACTTGATTTTACACCTGTTTGTTAATTCATGTAAACCGCATCACGTTAAAAATTTCACGCCTATTTAAACATTCTGAATACTTAGTCCTTGCAGAGGACAAGTTCAAATCTCTGTACTTAATTATGTAAATTCGTTTAATCGACAGCACCTCATTAATATTCTTTTCAAAAACAGTAATTAATCGTTCACTTCTAATCAGCTCGCTTCACACTGCGTAAACGCATCACGCACGTGACCGTCAGAAAACCGCGCGCTATCCTACCCTTGAAACGTTCGGGAAAAAACAACTTGACAAACGAGAATTAGTCCACAGTTTTATACACTTTTAAATAATACTAATTGCTATAATAACGTCATAAAATAGCGAACATAAATTAGTCACACCGATAACTACCTCATAATATTTACTGAAAGAAAAAATAGGCATTTTCAACATGTCGAGGTAATTAAATACTTATTTCAACTAATCTCCACTCATTTTGCGATGTTAACGCGTAACAAGTCTAACGTCTAGAATCACCATAACAATGATACTACAACAATAAACTGCAGATAACAAACGGAGTTTTCCGGATAAATAATACAAAAGTATGAATACATTAGTGCCTTAACTAATTGTTGGGAGCACTGCCACTGAAACAACATTTTGATCACTTAACTTACATCGAGATTTTGACGCGTCAATGTCAAGTGCATCCGCGGTACTGAATCATTTATCACTTTCGATTGTATGGCATGGAGATAAGTGCATCTCTTTCGAACAATGCGATGTAAAGAACACGCGATAAGGTAAAACGTACGATCGTTCGTCGCTTGTACCTATTTAGCACCGCGCGCGTGCGACTGCCGCGATGTTCGACGCACGAATGCCGCCAAACGACTTGACCATTGTTTACTTCGATAATTACATTTTCATTTCGATCGAGTTTACGGGTCGAAGGCTCTAAGGCGGAAAATCTCGGAGCGATACGTCATTACCTGCGTTTGTTGACGACAGATTAATCGGACGAATGTATGTAAACGCAGTCTCTGCCTATGCGTTTTGGCGTTTATTTTTTCTGTACGCTCGCTGACACGGGAACTGCTAATTATGTTGTTAACTTTTATAGGTGTTTTACTCAGATAAGCTGTGATGTGCCTTTCAGAGTTTTGTTTTTCAGAAAGTTAGAATTTTTATTTTGTACGTTTACTATACGCAAGGTTTTAGAAAAAATATGATTTAATTGCAGTGTTAAATACATAAGATATGACTTCGCACGATTAAACGAGAAAAACTCGACTGATACTGATTCAATTAATGATCAAATAACTTATGTACACACGGCTACACATCAAGCTATACATTTCCAGTTTTAGCTGAGCTCGCATTGTATAGGTTTTACTTACAATCAGAAGTCAGCCTATACTGGTTATGTATAGCGTGATGTGTAGCCGTGTGTACATGATTAATTAAATCTTTTATTTTATTAGCATCGAAAAAATTTGGAGGGTAGGTAAGCCGCTGCTTATTGAAATTTAATCATGAACCCTAAGGTTATTCTTTAGGTATTAGTATTCATAAATACCTATTTTTAAATATGCAGGAGGGTTTGAAACATCATCTGCCTAGCCTTTTCCCAACTATGTTGGGGTTGACTTCCAGTCTAACCGGATCCAGCTGAATACCACTGTTTTACATGGAGCGACTACCTATCTGACCTCCACAACCCAGGTACTGGGTAATACGGTAACCCCTTGGTAAGACTGGTTGTCAGGCTTTCGGGCTTCTGACGACCTGTAACGACTGTCAAAGATCCACGAATGACAGCCGGGACCAACGGCTTAACCTCCTTTCCGAGGCACGGAGGGGTCTTGGTATATGAAGATGGTCACCCATCCACGGACCAACCGCGGCAAGCCTACCTTAACCTGGTCGATCGGCCCGTGCGACTGCTATTACTTAGCCTCAAGGGTTTGAAACAACCAAATATGATGTTTTCAAAAGAATTTCTTAAAAATTTTGTTTACGTGTCATATTAAATTTTTAATGTAGACTGGTACAATTCGGAGGAAAGCGAATGATATTCTTAGGTAGGTACCAAAGTCTTAAAATCAGTTCCGTGGGGAACTGGGAATTACCTACTAAGTTCACGATGTCTTACTGTTGGTGATTAAAAAATATGTATTAGGTACCTATGAAGTAGGTACGTCACATTTATAACAATTACCTATATTGCAACACACTAATCTTGCATGTGATGATAACAGGGGTTTGTCGAAGTTTTTTTTTGTTTCTACAACAAAAACTGGTATTCATGTAATATAGCTAGACTTAGACCTTATAAGCATTGCACGAGCTCAATACGAAAAACCAATCAGGACTCTGATTCCACTAATTTACAAAAGTTTCAATGGACTCTCGATTGTGTGTTCTAAACACATTTTGTATGAAAAATCTGTCAAAACACAAACCACTGAACTGTCTGTAAATTAGAGGAATCGGGGCCCAGATTAGACATTGTAACCGATTGAATATATTATAGGTAATACACTTTTCAAGTCTGCTAAATTCACACGATTCGAAGTTAAAAAAAGAAAGACATTACAAAGATATTAAAAAAAAATAACTGCCATGAAATTATCATTTAAAAAGTGTTCGTCCAAAAACAGACTTGGATCATGCAAAGTCGTGACGAGCGAATTGCAGACGGCATTGCTAACCTGTAATTTTATTATTATGCTTAATTTTACTCCGAAGTTAAACAGGTGCTTTTCAACTCTAATTAATTTAAACCACTTTTTCAATAACTATTATTTTAAAAGTGAAACCAGTTTTTTAGGGTTCTTTGGAACGGATATTCGCAGTCTATTATATTATATTCTATTATATTATTCGCAATAAACTATTGTATACATTTGTATACAATAGTTTATTTTGTTTTTTGAATTATACTTTTTGACTGAATTTGATTCTGTGTAAAGCCCATCACAGACGTAACCCAGACCAGGCCCGTGCCGGACGGCGCGTATGTGTTCCACGCGCGCCTCAAAGAGATGTCAGCTTACAATAAGATTATAATTCTGTAAATACATACCTGTTATAGTCACGAATCATAGTTTGATCAAGTTACAACCTGAAACCGACCTGAAAATTGCTGAAAACGTAAGAGAAATTGAAGTTCGCGGGCTACAATTGCGCATTCACCTTAATGTCTTTTTAGTAAAATACTGAGTACAAACCATTTTCAGTATTTTCAATGAACAAGAAAATATAGACATGAATGTTGGACAAACGATTCTTAAAAGTCTTTCTTGTTTTGTTTCAAATAAGTTCAAAGCACGTATTTCTTTGCAATATCTCACGTCTTATTTAAGGTTTTTTTATCATTTTCGTTATTGGATTCTCTTACCTAATTAGTTAAGTTTTCTCACACTAATGAGTAAATATGTAGAGCCAGCATGAGTCAAATTCATTTAATTTTGCTGTCTCATTTTATTAGACGTAATCTTTTAGCAAATAAAAGTCCGATGCTTAAAATTGTATGAAAATGTCGCAATTAGTTTGATTGTTGACACTATGACACAATTTAACAATGAATCCTTGTTAATTTGGCTTTTTCGATGCTATCACAGAAAAGAAAAAAAAACGGCGCATGATAATAAAAAATGTGGCTATTTTTATATTCTTGCTAATTTATGCAGAAAAATAATATTCACGACTGTAGCACTTGTGGAACTGGATATCAAGGTGTTAGGAACCTGCTTGAGAACTACTGGTAAGTTATTAATTGCTAATTTATACATCATCCTCTAACATACCAAGAAAGCATAATTTATGCGACTAACTTGCGGACTGATTTATTGATAGGTAGGTAAGATAAGCCGCACGTGAATGGTAACAAATCCCATATAAGCTATTCTATTTAAATTGGTACCGTACTACGCTAGGCCAGATTAAGGTCAAATTATTACCACTGACGTTCGCCCTACCTGTACCAATTGCCATCAGCACCCTAATTGCATAGCACACTATCAATCACAATCTGAATCATTTTGAAGGATATTCCTAATCCATTGCTTCATAGGTTTGAAAAATTCATCTGCTTACCAATGTAAATAACGCAATGAACATGGCTGAACTGTCAAATGGAAAGGCATTGCGATCAATTGTCATTTTACGTGTGTTACGCAATTACCCCGCAATGAAACGCTACATTTTTTCTATTAAGCACTGTTTTTCTTGCAGAATATTTTCTGCTTCGGTCACGTTTTGACATCATACGTGTAACTACATCTTACCGCATGGCTGCCTTCTTTAACAGTTCTCATCCCGTCCGTCTGCACCGATACATTCGTGTTTGATTTCCGTAAAACGTCATTTTCAATATTTGTTAGAAAATGATAATCCATTTATAAACGAATCTTTAAAATAAGTCACATTAATAAGCCCAAAGAATTGACGCTTGCTACGAATGTTTTCAAATTGCTACGGAATCAAACTGCTGAAATTGCTGATTAATTTGTCAAATATGTTTTCTTTAATTACTTATTTATTTATAATTAATTAAAACAAACGGTACAACATCAATATGAATTATGTAGATGGGTTGGAATAAGACACCTACTTCCATATTGAGTATTGAGTCATCATTCATCAACATAGCCCTTTTTTTTTTGGATGGGAAATCATCTAATGACTCCTCCCGCTCTGGGTGGAGCGGAAGGGAGTGTCAGACTCTTGCTGACTAAAACCCACCCACCCGTGTTCCTTCCTTAGCCCTTTATGTTCCGGGCAGCGGTAATCCTTTCGGACGATCCCGCTACCCCGGACGATCATCATAGCCCTTATCCCAATTTATTTGGGGTCTTCGCAATATGTCTTTTTCTACCATACTTCTCTGTTAGTCGTCAACTCAGAGTCAGTAGTCACTCCCTTTTTTAGCAATATAATTTTTCATACAGTCCATCCATCGTTTCTTTGGTCTCCCCCTATTCTTATAGCCATCCACAGTCATACTCAAAACTCCACAAAGCTCGCTAAATATTCTGTTCTTATTTTGGTAAATGGTGATTGACCATTGAGTTATTATTCACTCTTATAAGTTTTAATAATATTTTAACACATTTATCCTTATATGAGCTATCTCAATCATTAACAGATTAGCTTCAAGACTGTCAAACATCTTTGAAGCAATTATGCAAGAACAGTCATAATAAAATCGTAAAATCATCAGATACATAAGCAAAGTGTCACATATTTACAGGATATAAGTAAATAACGATAATGATTACGTAATTCCTTGTTATCGTGATGTGGATTAGATCTGCTTCATGATAATTCAGATAGAATCACGAACTGTATTATAATATGAATAGAGTTATGTGTAAAGCCGTAATAATTTACTATAGATTTTCCTTAGTACACTAATAATGTGAGTATCTAGGAAACGGCGTGCATTACCGACGTGTTTTTAGATCTTTGTAATCGCAAATGAGTTGAACATTGTATGAAGAAGAATGCATAGCAAAACATCCTGTATTAGACACATACAATTATGTATACTTTCAAACAGAACGAGATTTCTAGGTAGGTACGTTTGATTTCAGATACAAAATAAGACGCGCCATACTTATATTTATTTAAAAAATGCGCCCTTTGTTTTCTTTTTCACAATTAAAAAAAAATAACCAACGACATACGTATTGACTTTTATAATGGAGGAATACGGACTTCGAGCCAGGGGTACCTATGTTTAAGATACTACTTCTGTAAGTTATAAATGTATCTAATGTCTGTATAAACGTCTTTTTTTAAATTATTATATGATGATATTTAAATGTTCTTGTATCTTAAAGCTTTTGGCATTGCATAGGTACTGCAGTAGTAATGATGCTGATTTAAAAACTCTTTGAGAAGAAGCAAATCACGAACAGTAGCAACTTGAGTTTGTAATTTTACATTAATGTATACGTCGATCAGTCAATCCAGTATCAGAGCAATGAACAACTTTATTATTATGTACTAAATTAAAAAACAAAAAACAACCTATGATTAAGTATCATGGGTTTTCCTCAAGTGCAAAGTTTACTCTGCAGAATGTTTCCAAACATGGACTTCATACCCATTTTAAGATGATCTTTTTATGTCAATATCAAAGCTCATTTAACTCAGATGATCAAACAAAAAACGTGAATTTTCCGCTAAAATTGATTCGCTAAGCTTTTTTTAGTAAACATGGACTTTGTATCTATCTAATAAGAGTTTTTTGTTTCAGAATCAAAGGTCTACGAATGAATGACGGCGACGTTCAATACAGTGAACTGTGATGCCGAGTCTAACTGATATGTGAATCATAATAGGACGGTAATTGAGCTGGCAATAGCAAACTTTAATCTCTATTAGTTTTATTTAATAGAAGAATATTAATCACTTTACAACAAAATATGTAGGTATCTGATAACGAAGCAAAAGGAGTATGTAAGGTGGCGTTCTGTAGTCTCAGCCTACCCCAATGGGATAACGGCGTGAGTTTATATATTATGTGTGTATGTATCATTTGGTTATTACATAGAAGAGCTCAAAACGGTTAAAGAAAACATCGTGAGGAAACCAGCATGTCCTAGAACCAGACAAGTGACATCCGCCAACCCGCACTGGACCCGCGTGGTGGTTTATGGCCCACTCCCTCTCACAGAAAGGAGACCTGTGTCCCAGTAGTTGAAACATTATAGGCTGATTATGGTATAGAAGAGGTTATACGCAAAACGCGTTGTCTAGACACGTGAAAAACAACTTACTGTTCACAAGATAATTTTCATGTAGATCAATTTTCTGTCAGCACTTGTATCCAGAGCTACGAGCTAACTAAAGCTAAAAAAAAAATCATCTGTTCCCTACATTTATGTTCGCATAACTCATCAAAATGTAGGGAACAGCTGATTTTTTTTTACGATTTCAGGTTTTGTCCCATAGTAAAAGTTGTTCATAATGATGAGTACAATGACCCCTTAAGAGGAAAACGGTGATTAAAATTACACCCTGTATATATAGGTATTATGAGCGGTAAGTTAGCTACAGACCGGCCGCCGAGAGAATGCGTTCCTGACACCTGTCAGTGCGACAATTCTAGTAGCTAATAAAGATCAAATTCGCAAAACACGTACCAACATTCGTTCGTATGAAACTGACAGGTAGCAAGAACACACTCGTCCGCCGCACAGTAAGTAGCTTGATTATTTAAATCTCACAGATTTCTGCATTCTGCACATCACTTTCATAAGAGAAAGGTTGCTTTCGGCTTCCATACCTAAATACCTATAGTGTTTAAGACCTTTTGCTAATAAATCACCTAAGAGACTGACGAAACGTCATCTCAAAGAATGACGATTTTTTTTTAAATATAACAAAAAGTACTGATTAGCAGCATCAAGTAAGTAACAAACACATAACATTTGCAGATCGTGCAATTTTTTTTCACGGCTTACAAAGTCCGTATCCTCGTCATAACATTTTACATAACCCTCATTAAGACGACCGATCTAAACGCCAGCAGTATATTAAATGCGAAATTACGAGCTCACGTCTTTTCCTCGTTGTAAAATTATTATTGTGACGCATTTTCTCACATCTTCTGGTTTAAAAATAGACGAACCGAACATAATTAGTTGTTCACATAGATTCATTGTAGCGTGTGTAATCACTTTACGGCTCTCAAAACGTGGAACATAATCTACATGTTTAAAATAACGCCAAATACTGCTGGTTGCTGGCAATTCTACAGTCAGTCGAAATAAAAAACTGGACTATCGAGTAACTAAATAAGTCTGCGTTATTTTAGGATGGACTTACCTATATCATAATATCTATAAACACATAACACATAATCGGCCTATAATGTTCCCACTGCTGTGACACAGGCCTCTTCTCGGTGAGAGGGACTGGACCGTAATCCACCACGCGGGCCCAGTGCAGGTTGGCAGATGTCACATTTCTTAGATTTTTTGGTTTTTGAACATGCCCGTTTCCTCACGATGTTTTCCTTCACCGTTTTCATAACAATGATATCTATGTGCTTACCACTAATCTAGTTGTGACAACTGCTACAACTACTGGGCTCTCGAAAGGGATTTATTTGTTTAATAAATAATGTGATTTTAAATACATATTAAGTACAATATTATTCTATGCTTAAAATAACAATGTTGCAAAGGCTTATGGAGCAAGCAGCCACTGTGCTTTAACAAGTTACATATATATATCAAGATATATCTACCTACTTAGGTAAGTGTTTAAGCCTGGATTAGTGCAGTTTTTCTCAAGTTCAAAGAAACGAGATCAGTTCAGCTAAAATTTCCTTGAATAAACAAAATTGAACGTCGTCGTTAAAATCACACAAAACTTCGCGAACAAATACTTAACTGCAACTTGGTTAATTGTTTCAGTTATTACCGCTAGATGACGCTAGTTGTTACGAACCGTTGTTTAGAAGCTAACAATCGTAATTCATCATTTACCGCGTTATACAGTTTAACAAGCAAACAGTACTCAAGCAAATCAATATTTAAACACCCGGATGACAACAAAACCGATGTATTACCACAAAAAGCATATCAAAAGAGGTAAACAAGAACGAAACTGAGAAATCATTCTGTCTCTGCCATCTTCAAACGATTGACAGAAACAGAACGATGTTTTTTTGTTTAGTACCAAACGTATAATACCTATTTAGTGATTTGTTGTTGAAGCGGGCCTGAATGTTTCTGTCTCATTCATCCAAATATCCTTTTGTACTATTTAAATAATCAGGCAAATCGATTTTCAATATAAATGTATATCATTTTTATACATAATCCTGAAAATAAATGCAAGTTTCTAAGAAACAAGTCATAAAACAAGAAGATGGTAGTGGAACTTTTTACACAATTGCGCAAAAAAGGAGTGTTATGTTTGTTAACTTTATTAAACTTTACTTACAGACATCTTCGCAGTCAACAAATAGAATTTAGTACCTGAAACAATAAATATACAAATTAAGTTATCATCCTAAAGTATATTTAAATGAAATATCGTGTGTAGATCAAATGAAGCGATCAGGAGTTCAGTTTGACTGCTCACAAAATATTTGTTTTGTGAATTATTACTACTATAATTTTACCTGTCAAATCGTGCATCACGATTTTCTTGTGAACTTTGTTTGGTAGACCCAGCCCCCATGTATTGACGTCACAATAACGTTCAAAATATGTTTATTTAGATTATAATTTAGAACTTAAACATGAAAGGATTAAAAAAAACAGCGTTTCAGCACCCTAATTGTGTAAAACACTATCAATTTCAATCTAAATCATTTTGAAGGATATTGCTAATCCATTGCTTCATATGTTCGAAAAATTTGTCTGTTCAACAATGTAAATAACGCAATTAATATTGTGGAACTCTCAAAATGAAACCCATTGCTACTGATAGTGTTTTACGTCATTACCACGCTGGTTCGATAGCAGGTAAGGTGTAATTTCATCTTGGTACAGGGCAAATTCTATAAGTCTGATGTGGTACATTACCGGGCACTTTAATTTAAAAGAGAACCCTAATGCCTCTTTTTACTAACAACTCTACAACTAACTACCTATTATAAAACATAACTAAAGTTAGGCATTCCTTTAGGTGTCGCCTTATAAGCAGCCTTGCTTTAGGTATTTTAAAAAAGCATGAATTCGTTTTACATTTTCAATCCACACATCCGCAATACAGTTTTCTAAGCTCTGTCATAGAAAAGGCTACGTCAGGCTACGTCACTATCTGTCCAAACAACTTTATTAAAAATATTTGCCAGCACAAATATAAATGACATACTTATATTAACAGTAAAAAATTCTTATTTTAGAAAGTCGTCTTTTCCCATTTTACATTAATAAAACAGTAATATTTTCTTTAAAACGGCTTTCAGTATATTTCAAGTTCGCATAGAATGAGTTAGGCTTTGGCCAAACTGCGACAAAAACAGTCGATCTATTTTGTTAAAAACTCATTGAGAGAACTTAGGTGAAGTGAACTGTCATTAATAATATGTTTTTTTTTTTCATTCCATCTGATGCTAGGGATTGACACTAATGACAGCTCACTTCAACCAAGTTATCACGGTGAGATTTTTACAGAATAGCACTCTACAGCTCCATACAAGTTAATTGATACAATTGGCACGAGCGACTTATATTATTGATCTTTAATTCCATTGTCCATTCTTTCATCAAATGTGCATTCATGATAATTAGTACAGTCGAGTTCACTTATATATTGGCAGTGACAATGTTTCAAAATATTGTAAGCGTTATAATGATCATAATTATAGTTCTATACAAACTTAGACATCAATAAAATTTTATCATATAAACTGTTCATAAGTATGTTACGGTAGTGCAGTCAAAAATATCTGACTACTCTTCGGAACATAAATATCTAAATACTCTAGATTTCAAAATATTTGGTGCAACCTAGGATTCGAAAATACCTATAATGTATACAGCTTTGAATATTCAACTAAATGGCCTTTACCATTAAATTTATTTTTGCTTGCCGGAGCAGAAGCACGAGTAATAATGTAATGTTGTCGTTGAAGGATGTCAGAACTGACAACTTCAAATTGAATTTGTTTCTAAGAAAAAGATTACAAGGATATACGGATTACTTGCATGTCGTCAGAAACGCAAGTGGTCAAATACGCATTTCGCCAGAAAACGCATGTTGACAGAAACTCATCTCGTCAGATTCGCACTACGTCAAATACGCAGCTCGACAAACACGCAACTTGTCAGATGCGCGTCTCGACAGATACGCAACTCGACAGTCAATTAATAAATAGGATATAAACGCTTGTAGTCAAACAAAGTAATCTATTTCTATTTTATCATAAAAAACTTAATATGAATAAGGAAACCAATACCTCTAGTAAATAATATTTTTTTTTGGGTGGGCAATTGTTAAATAACTTCTCCCGCTCTAGGCAGAGCGGGAGGGCATGTCAGACTTTTACTGACTAAAACCCACTCGTGTTCCTTCAGTTGCCTGTGCCAGAGGCCACGGTAACTCTTTCGAACAACCCGCGACCCTGGCAGGCATCGGCCCTAGCGGACCCTATTAGTTAGTGCTGACATCTCTTTGAGTTGCGCGTGGACCCAGCCTGGTCCTTACCGGACGGCGAGCTGCCCATTGCTCGCCGTCCGCAAGCCCGCATCTACGGGTGGCCTGAAATCGACTCTTGACTCCTGACGCCCAGGCCGTCTCCTGCGGTGACTGGGGGCGTGAGGGCGCAAAGATTGCCTCTCCCTCACGCGTTCCGCCTCCTCCTTCGCAAGCATTACTGCTTCGCAGAAGGAGGAGACGGCTTCCCATGCATTCTCACTTAGTACCATGTGGCCTGAACCAGGGCCGGACGCGAGAGATCGCCGCCGGTCTTACTCAACCTTGTGACGTATTGAAATGTGGGTGTGGTGTAAATACTATTTGCTATTGTCTATGTTTACCATTTAATCTATTAAAAGAAAGTACTCATTGTCACAGCTGTCATACCATCTGCAAAAATATCACTTGTTCCTATAGTAGGTGACACCCAATAGGTTTAATAAAAAAAGGTGATAGAAGGTATAGTTTTAATTTCCCATGCTTAAGATAAGAAGAATTGACATTGTTAATTTATTTTTTATGATTATAATATGTCACCTATTTATAGTTGATTAAAAGCTAAAGTAAATAAAAAAACGAAATCTTAGTGTTTTATTATTATTAATGTGCTGAGTGCATTGTTATTTGATTTTGTTTATTAAAATACTGATAATTATTTATTCTTTTATTTGACTAAAGGCTGATTTTTCCATCGCCAGATAACTTTTATTTGAGGAATAAAATTGACGTTTGACAGTTTTTGTATGGAAGAACTGTCAAACATTCAAAATTATTCCTCCAATAAAATTATCTGGCGTTGGAAAAATCATCTGGGTGGATGATTTCAAATATATGACGAAATGCGTATCTGTCGTGTTGCGTGTCTGCCGAACTGCGTGTCTGTCGAGTTCCGTTTCTGACAAGTTGCGAGTCTATCTTGAGAGATGACGAAATGCGTATTCGACCACTTGCGTTTCTGACGACGTGCAAGTAATCCGGATATACTTCTGTAAAGAGATCGTTCAAAGAATTTAAAACAACAATTTCGAGACATGATGTGAAATTGTCAAAATATTTTTCATAGAAAAATTGCATAGATATTTGTGAACTTAACTTTGCGCTAAGTAATAAATGAACAAGGGATTGCGCACAATTCAATTTTTAGAGCCTTTGTCTGTAGCAATATTATTGATAAAATGTAGTCGCATATTCATAATGTCACAGACTGTTTACAATTTATTCTAAGGCAAAGCTGTTTAGACTTTTATGAAACTTGCCATTGCCTATTATTTTTGCATTCATGAGCATGCTCTGATATTAAAGAACTCGACTGTACACGTAATGACGACCACCTCGTGAAAGCAGTGAAACATAAAAAAATCAAGTCAAGTCAAAAATCAAGATTGCCGACATGTGAGACGTGGACTCTGCAATCATTGCATCGATAATCGTTACAACAAATGGCCTAATAACGGAGAGCCTCGTCCAACACCACAGGAGGCTCTCATTGCGCGGCTGGGTCAAGGGTTTGGTTCAGAAAGCAGTACTCCTGGACACAGCACGCATAGTGAGCAGGTTCCTCTCTCTAGAATACTTCCTTCCTTCGAGCACGTTTGCTCTTACGAATCTCCACTCGAGACGGCCAATGAAGGCAAGCAGAGGTGGGAATTCCTGGTCAGTGTTCACTCCGGCAGGCTACTAAAGGCAAGCCAGAGATAAGGAACCAGACTCCGTGGGTTCGCTACTGCCCAAAAGCTCGCCACAAACTGCCTTGCGGGTTTATACTGTATCTCTCTTAATCTGGCTCCTCACCCTAGACCTGCTTCGGCAAAGTAAACTCTACCGGCACAAAACTAGAGTTCATTAGAGCGCGCAAGCCCCACCACGTCGTCAACGTAGATAGGTATACGTTTTCCCTTTTAAAGAAAACAATAAGGTACTTATACGACTAGTACTCCCTTACGGATAGATAGAGAATCATTAACAAATAACATTTGTAGTGGCAGAAACAGCAGATTTATTTACTTTTGAAACTTGCACTACAAATAAGGGTAGTTTAAATTGAAAGTGACATAAATGCAAAATGAAAGGTTTGTAGAGTAACGTCATTCTGAAACTGGAAAGAGCAATGTCTTTAGCAAGGGTGTTTATTAATTTCACATTACCGGTAGGGCTACGAAATGCGCGTTTTGAAATGACTGTTTCAAACTGGCTAGTAAAGATATTATTTCTTATATTTGTTTGGTTATCTAAATAGGACATCAAGTACATAGGACACTTAATTTAAATTTAATCTGATCGTTTTATTGTCATAGTAATTAAATGTCCAAGTATGGTGATTAAAGCTGCCCAAAATCTAGCAAATCAAAGATTATAATTTATATCTTTCAATTACCAGTAATTGGACTAAATCAAGGTTGGTTATGACTTAATTATTTTATAGGAAGCAAAACAGCACAACTTTATCACCAACAGTGATGAATTTATTATTCTTGTGAAATATTACAAAATTAAAAATGATATTTGGCATTCAGATTCAAGTTTTTAATAATTGTAACTGAAGGTCCGAATTCATATTCAAACATTGACAATGCCGGGAGCTATCAATATTAGCATTGAATAAATTAATCATTCTATTTAATCATTGTGATCATTGGTAATTCTTAATAGATTAGAGATTAGGTACCTATGTATCTGAAGGATTCGTTTTAACATCTAAAATGTCAAGGGTCTTTTATATATGTGTTTTGTTTATTTTTAAATGATGATGTCATAATTAAAAAAATATTAAAAGAAATGATCCCAAAGTGATATGTTACAAGTGAAATTCTCAGTCATTAATTATAAAAGTTATTTACAATTTATGACTGAAGACTTCATTTTTAGTATGCAACCAACAAACTTTAAGCACAGTAAATAATATTACAGAAATAATTTATCGTTTTAAAGGGCCTTTTTGATTAAAATTAATTGGCAAATTCACAAATGGTGGTTGCCCGGTTGGTATCAGTTTATAATAGCAATAAAACAAAAAATAAACAATTTAGGTAATCAAAACTTTAAAAATGAATAATAAAATTGTTTTAGACCTTTCCGAGCCCTCGCGTGTCATTCAATGACATTATCACTACTAGGTATCAAAAAGTAGTAGTTCCATTGCTACGCCTTCTCTCAATTTACTTCTGAAAATGAATCAATAATTTATATCCAACACAATAATCAGATGTGAAAACAGATCACCAACCATTTCGCTGTCACATCCGCATTATAAAGCTCATTTCATGGCCGCGCACGAAATCACGTCACCTTGCATACACACTCCGTACGGTACAACTAGGATGCATGGCACTTCCGGTAGAAATTCTCGCCAAAGCTTTAGTATAATAATTATGATTACATTATTATTCTTCGCAGTTCGTTCATTGTAGCACAATTGATATGTAATAGCCACATTGTGTGTGATTGCGTAAAATGTTATTTAATAGTAATGATACATAATATATTATTATTTTATAGGTGCTTCGTCGTTTCTACTGTGCTGGACTGTGACTCGGAAGGTTTGTTTGTAAAGTTCAAAGTCATCATCATCTGCCTAGCCTTTTCCCAACTATGTTGGGGTCGGCTTCCAGTCTAACCGGATGCAGCTGAATACCAGTATTTTACATGGAGCGACTGCCTATCTGACCTCCACAACCCAGTTACTGGGTAATACGATACCCCTTGGTAAGACTGGTTGTCAGATCAAAAAAGTATAAAGTTCAAAGTATGGTAATATTATTATCTTAGTAGCATTACAGAACTGGAGGGGCTTGTGGCTAAGTAATAACAGCCGCACGGGTCGATTGATCAGGTTAAGCTACGCTTGCCGCGGTTGGTCCGTGGATGGGTGACCATCTTTACATACCAAGACCCCTCCGTGTCTCGGAAAGTACGTTAAGCCGTTGGTCCCGGCTGTCATTCGTGGATCTTTGACAGTCGTTACGGGTAGTCAGAAGCCTAAAAGTCTGACAACCAGTCTTACCAAGGAGTATTGTGTTATCCAGTAACTGGGTTGTGGAAATCAGATGGGAAGTCGCTACATGTAAAATACTGGTATTCAGTTGCATCATTGCATCAAAAATTTATAAGAGCTCATTTAAGTCAAAACTGAAAGCGTTCCTATTGGAGAAATGTATGTATTCGATAGATGGTGACATTCCATGTTTTAAAATTTTTATATTAGTTAATGAGAGACTGTGTAATATTAGATTGTATTTTTTTTTTTCTTTTGTTATTTTCTATGATTATTGTATGATGAATGTGTTAGTTTTATAATTTTAAGGATTTTAAACACAATGGGAATTGTTCTTGAATTAAATTGAATTGAATAAATTTAATTGAATTGCATCCGTTTAGACTGGAAACGAACCTCAACATAGCTGTGAAAACGCTAGGCCGATTCGAGTGTCTGGAACTAATCATGCTTCAAGCTGACGACTGAAATTTAAAAGGAGCTCGTCAACTTATAAATCTAGATACGCATTTGTCAAAAGCTGCAATTATGTGAGAGATCCGAAACCATACCTAACTATGTAGGTAGGTAAGTATGTGATAAACTTGAAACCTTGACGCTTAATTGCTAATGAATCAGAATCATATACCATCACAAATACAGCTATCGGGATGCACGCGTACTTTAAACTGCATTATACTCCCGACACGTGGTGGGTGGGTGCATACTGATTCCTATCGAATGACTCATGCCTTTATCGTGAATGCTCAATACATTAACATAACACATAATTACATCAGGAATAACGCTCATTCAAAGCTTTATGCAGGATGTGCCTGGAAGTATGGATCAAATCGAATAGGGGCGTGGGCAAGGTCATTTCCATATTTTTTACGGTTCAAAAGTTATGACAAATATTTGTTTTTTTTTTCAATCACTTCACATAGTGCTCAAAGGAAAAATCATTTTAAAAAAGCTATCAGGGCTATCAATTTCATTTCTTTAATAACCCTGATAGGTCTTTTTTAAATGATTTTTTACTTTGCGCACTATGCGAAGTGATTGAAAAAAAACAAAAATTGGTCATAACTTTTGAACCGTAAAATAATTCACCGACATTCTCAGGGTTAAAAAGTTTGGAAATGACCTTGCCCACGCCAATATTCGATTTGATCCATACTTCCAGGGACAACCTGTTTATTAAAAAGAAAAATATATTGTGTCACCCATTGTAAAATTTCTATATTTATGTCTGTAATTTATATGGTGTACATAATAAAGAGTATTCTATTCTATTCTATTCTATTCTATATTATACCTACTTTCTTTCAAAGTGATACCTACTTTATTTAATAGCTGGTAATTTGAAATACAATATAATTATAAGCTAACATTAAAATATACTACTTATATTATGTACAAGTATATAATAAAAAGGGAAAAGCTCATTGGGCATCAAACATTCGTCGGCATCGCTGTCGATGGGTAAAGTCCCTAAAAGGCTGGCAGCATTGCCACGTTGAATGGCTTTGCTGATTCTTAGGCCTAAACATAATCCTTCCTTTCATGAATTCATTCTCGTAAATCACACCTAGGAGCGGAGCTAGTATTTACATGACAAACAGCAATTTCAACAGCACATTATTCTATTCATATTTCATATTCTGTAATAAATTTAATGAGTCACAGTTACATATCAATTTAACTCCTAGACACTGCATGTTTACTGCACACTGAATGATGGAGTGACGTAAACGTCAAATCACTTTTTCACCTCGAAAAGTCAAACAGTCACACTTTACGAGGCGTATTAAACAATTAAGACATGTAAATGGTGTTATATTCAAATCATGATAATTAAAATGAAGTAGCTAGTTCCGGCACTCAGCCGTTCGATATTTAGCAGTAGGTAGTGCTAGCAGTTATAGTATCTAAATTACATCCGGAAACGTCAAAACTTTTTTATTTATTTATTATTGACAACTATGACTGCCTCTTTGCTTTAGTTGCAGGCGCTACTGCTGGGCTTGACGTCTTGAGTTCGATTTGGTCGGGCAAAGTGTTATCAAATTGGGGTTTTCCATCTGGAATTTCTGAGTAGTAGCCCGGACTCTGGATTTGTGCCTGGTTGATGGCAATAGGTTCACCCCAAATTATATGCGACTAAAACATAACTTTTTTTAACTGAGAGCAGTGGTGGCCCAGTGGTAACGATCGCGACTTACGAGATACAGGTCGTAGGTCCGAACCCTGACAGGCGCTTTACTTTGTGTAAATTATTTCATCACCACTGCTCTCAAAATGGTGAAGGAAAACACCGTGAGGAAACCGGCACGACCTAGAACCAAAAATTCGAAGACTTGTGACATCTACCAACCCGCACTGGGCCCGCGTGGTGGATTACGGCCCACTCCCTCTCACAAAGAGGAGGCCTGTGTCCCAGGAGTGGGAACATTATAGGCTGATTATGTAAACATAACTGGCAACATGTGGGTGTTCTATAGGGGCCTACATATCTGCCTTACCCTTCAAGGAATACAGGCGTGATGATCGTATGATAATGATAACCATGTTGTCTATTACATACCGGTTTCTTTGAATGTTTTGCACTACTGTTGTATTTGCTGACCATTTATGAAAGAGCTCTCCACAAAAGTTTATTGCTTTCTGAGCGAAGGCCCGTTATGTTTGCTTTTAAGTCATCGTATAATATTTAAGAACTTAATTTTAAAGGTGAAAGGTCTTTGAAAAGGATGATTTTAGGTAGATGCCTAAGACTACGTTCGTGGTAAAGTGCGTGTGTAAAACGCGTTGCGCTTTCCGTATTAGGCGGATTACATACTGTTAACGCACCACGCGACGTGGCGCGGGACACGGAGCCAAATTCCCCGCGCGTTGTTATTGAAACTACATGACCTAAAGCGCGGTGTTTGTCGGACTGCATAGAAAAGAAAGAGAAGTTCGATGACACAACGCTGGTAATTTATTGCAAAATATGAAGCAATTATGTATTTACAAAAAATATATTGTCTGGACTAATAAATTAAAACACTAGCTTTAGTATGTTGCTTGTAGAATAATCTGACAAAAAATCATAATGATTATATGTATATTAGCAAGTATGGTTTTTATTGTAAAAATAAAGTTGTTAGAGGTATTTTTATGATTTTTTTCTATCGTACCAAATTAGTTGTATTATGTTTTCAACACACTATATACCTATCCTAAAGAATGTCATATATTTTTCTGATTTTATTTACTGTAGTCGATCATATATTTTTATTGTTTCTAAAACTTGCGTTTTTTGCGTTTAGGTCCTGTAAGCCCCTTAAACAATATTCACAAGAGTAATCTGTTTTCCTTACTCCTGCATCATTTGGTTGGTTTGGTTTTACTGGCAGATAATGTAACAAGGTACAAGACTTAGGTATTGTTATAAGTAAGCCACAGGCTAAAACTTTTCCTGACAGCCAGTAAGACGGAAACCCGCACGTGTCCTCTTAACAAGATTGCCCTAGGATAAATGTTAGGAAGTGGCCGTTTGTCTGTCATTTTCCTCTTGACTGATAGGATAACGCGCTAATAGTACTGCTGGATGTGACACGCTTAAAAAATAAAACACTTGTAAAATAAACACTATTTTTGTTACAGCATAATCAGCCTATAATGTTCCCACTGTTGGGACACAGGCTTCCTCTCTGTGAGAGGGAGTGAGCCGAAATCCTTCACCGTTTTGAGAGCGTGGAGTGGTGATAAAATAATTTACATAATTTAAAGCGCCTGACTGGGTTCGAACCTAACACTGGGCCACTACTACTTGCATTACTACTGGCACCCTTATTCCGGAACACACTTGCAATCACAATCCAAGGGTTTTAAAGGATATTCCTAATACATTGCTTCATAGGTTTGAAAAATTCGTTTGCCCAACAACGTAACTAACGCATTAAACATGGCTAAACTGTCAAAATGACATGATGATTTTATGTGTATTACGCAATTACCCCACTGGACCTCAATTTAATCTGTCACATTGTATTGTTACTTGTAGTTTTCGATGAATAAATTTAATTTATATAAACCTCAGGGATCCTAGTGAACTGGTTTCGAGGATAATACAACTTGCAACTATTTAACTCTAGTTACCGATTAAATCATTATTTTATTTATTAACTAGCTACGCCCTGCGGTTACACTCGCATAAGTCTCGATCCCGTGGGAATAAATAGGCATAATAAAAAGTATCCTATGACCTAATCCAGGTCATGGTCTGTGCGGAATCCTTCAAATCCGTTTAGCCGTTTTAGTGCGAAAGCGTGACAAACAAACATTCATAAAGTCAAATCTTTTCTCTTTATAATATTAGTTTAGAAAATATCTTAAACAAATACTTACGCTGCTTTACCATTTTTTCCTACGTCTGTTACTAGGAAGGTGTTGATTTTATGTTCCTAACCTTTATGTGCAGGGTAATTGCGTAACACACGAACAGTAAAAATGGCTTTCATTTTGACAGTTCAACAACATTCATTGCGTTATTTACGTTGCTGAGCAGACACATTTTCGCACATATGAAGCAATGGATTGGCAATATCCTTCAAAATGCTTCAGATTGTGATAGAAAGTGTGCTACGCCATTAGGGTACCGAATAACCTTGTCCATCTTAAACGAATAACCAAAAAACTAGCCATGTATTTTTTTTTTAAACATTGTATAACAGTTCCATATACCACACATCATTGTAATTTTCGAATGTTCGAGTCTTTAAACGTCTACCACACCCAAGGCGAGAGGGGTACAGTTTACGAATATTAAGTTGTATAGAAATGTACTTACATAAGTTTACGTTTGAGTATGTATTATATGAGCTTTAATTACGTTGCGATAAACATTCGTTTGTTTTGTATGTTGAAAAATAAGTTGTTTAGATAATATAACGCTAGCTCTCTTTATTTACATAATGTTGCGTATAGTTAAACTTTAATTGAATCACGTGCAAAGTCGTAAAATACTTCTTCTTCAGTCATACGTTTTTTCATTTGATAAAGGGTACCACGACTTACAAAATTTTACTATATTATTTTTATATTCTATTTAAACACATACAAAGGAAAAATTCGTAAGGAAACCGGGATGTCCTAGAACAAAAAAATCGAAGTGATACAGCTCACTTCCTCTCGAAGGGAGTGAGCCTCTCGAAGCCTCGAGCCTCCCGCAGCAGTCAGCAGTGGGAACATTATTATGCTGATTATGCTATACAAATTACAGTTTTAAATATCTGATTATTAAAATAAATGTCGTGCACCGGTATCGGGAACAGGGTCCAAGCTACCAGCGGTAAGAGCTCCAGAGAGAGGGACCTCCTGAAAATACCCACCGTGTCCAGAAGTACCGCTTTCTGAATCAAGCCAAATCAACCTTTATTATCATGTTAAAGGGTACAACTTTCATTAAAGCCTTCTAAAGCTTGCCTCATTCATACTCCAAGTAATCTACCATAGTTCAAGACTCCTAATCTAATCTCGTCACCTGTCAAGGTGTTTTTATTAGTGAACACATAGTTACATTCAGTGTTACTTCCTCTATATTGTTTATTGCTTGTCATTCGTGTAGTACATGGTCATAACATTATTGATCATCGGTAATTAAGAGGTTATCGTTTTAATATATTGTTGGCTACGTAATACATTGTTAACTTGTTGTTTTACATAAAGTTTCCGATGACACTAACTCTGTTGTGGATTATTCTCGGAGTAATACATTATCGTTGAGTTATTTATAAGAATTAATTCAATTTATTATTTACTAGCTGCGCCTCGCTATTTCACCCACATAAGTCTCGATCGATATGAATATTGGGATAAAAAGTATCCTATGTCCTAATCCAGGTCATGGTTTACCCATGTGCGAAAGGTCATCCAAATCCGTTGAACCGTTCTAGAGCGAAAGCGTAACAAACAAATAAACAAAAAATCAAATATTTTCTCTTTATTATATTAGTTTAGATAAAAAGGAACATAATCATCATCATTTCAGTCGAAACACGGCCACCGCTGAAAACAGGCCTCCCCCAAGGGTCGCCTTTGGAGTATGGAACAAAAACCCAAAGGAATTCCCTATGAGTGTTCCCCGAATTCAAATTCAGGAGACCTTAAAGCTCTATTAATTAACAGCTATTTCTAAGGTAAGTTTTCTTGATTATCTGCATTAAATAAATAAACTTCGACCTGTTGTGTACAGCTGTGGAGATTTAGATTAGTACCTATATAATTTACCTAATAATACCTACGAAAGTGTTTATTTCTCACCGCAAGCCAAAAAAATACAAATAATATTTTACTCACAAGGAATAGCTAACGATTATTGGTTGTGGATCGCTGGTGCCTGTGATAGGTAGACACCTGTCAGTAGTACAGGTCACCAGGTCCCCACCTGTTCATGGTTACATATTTGATAGCTTACATCTGATATCACAGCAAGTAACAAAAGTTTCAAACAATTAGTGAGCTTATTATTAGTTATTATCTGTGGTACAGCTAAATAAGCTTAGTTCAGAAGTTGGAAAATCCTAAAGAAAAATTCAATAGAATAAGACGATTGTGAAGAGGACACGGCACTCAAATACAATGCTCCGTGTAGTGCCTGAAGCCTAATAGTTCCGCAAACAAAAGATAGATGGCACTACTTGTCGCTCGTCTTCTCTATTTTTTGCTTTTGTGTTTCTTTTGTTGTTTTTAAACCTAGCCTTATAATTCAAAACTAGAAACAAAAAAAAATGAGAAATAGAACCAATCTCTATCCTAACCTAAAATATTACCCTCTTCTAAGGGAACTTCGGAAAACGCGGTGTATATCTACCTATATAAGCAGGAGGTAGGTATTCATAACGGTATATACACATACATAAATATTCGCGCGATCTAGTAAACGATCATAAAGCTGTAAATTACAGAACTAGCCACCGCACCGTGTCGTAATTTGCGTTGGCAGCCTTTATAAAAAGACGAACTTATGTATTGTACAAGATTTAAAACAACCATTGTTATACTTGCGACAAGTAAGAAAAGGATAATACTGAGATCGACATTACTTTGTTTTTCAAATTGGTAATAATTTTTCGAAAATCCCAATTTGAATAAGTTTTAATTTGATACAAGTTTTTAAAACTGTAATTAAGTGTGTCTGAAGTTTACTTACCAAAAATTGTACCGAATTCATTCCAATAAAAATTTTCCATGAGACCAAAACCACTAAATGATACGTGCTGCGCTCCCCATACTGCTTAATATATATCCATAATGCTTAGTCAAGGCCCTTTCAATGGGCCGAACGAATGCTACGCACCTGACCTTTGCGAAGGATGTCACTGATAAGGTCATTGTACTTCCTTCTAGGATGTCCCCGCTCAATACATTGACTGACATTAGTGTTAATTCCGTTTTACTAATCGCCTTTCACTAATTTCCACACAACAGAATGGTAGGAAGTTCTCAGTAGCTGCTCCGGAGTTTGAATTTGTGGTCAGATGAATGGTTCCCTCGAGTGAAGGTTCATTCTTGTTTCATTCCATGTTACCACGAGACCGACTGAATTAGGATAGGAATGAACTTTCATCTGCTCTTTTATTTCATTTTTCGAGGGTTCAGTGGGCGAGTGTAAACAGATCGGCTCAATAAATGAATTTTTGACTTTTGATTCATTTTGTGTTCAGACGTTTCACTTCGAGTGAAAGATGAAACGAAAGGCAAAAATGAAAAAAAAATTAAGCGGCTCGTATCGGCTTAATGGGAAAAGCTCTTCCCTAATTACATGGGACTTATAACATGCCTGTCTAATTCATCGAGGAATCAGACTAGCAGTAGGAATGGCTTTCATTTTGACAGTTCAACGAATCAACATTCATCGCGTTGTTTAGATTGTTGAGCAGACAAATTTTTCGAGTACTTATATGAAGCAATGAATTAGGAATATCCTTCAAAATTACTCAGATTCTGATTTATAGTGTGTTACGCAATTAGTGCAGTGCAGGTTTGATGGTACCATAGACAAAGCATTTGAAAATGGAATGGTGATTAAACGTAATACCAACGCTCGCACTTGACCGCTATTGTTAGATTCTGAGTATCATTGTTCCCAGCGTATTCATTGCAATCAACAGACATTAAACTATCACATATTCGATCAGATTATTCTTATACTGATTCAAATACAAACTGGTTAATACCGGTTTCGAAATGTGAAGGCACTATTATGATAATTTGGTAATTTAACTTAATTAGAGTTTTGAGTTTCCGTTGCTAAGAAAATTAAGTCTGGCAACACGACTAATTAGGCAATTGGAACAATTTTATGCAGTGACACAGTATCATTAAGTATTATAGAGGTATGAAGAACAGTGTGCAAAGTTCACTCATCCTCCATGAAAAGGAAGGATCCTCCGACCAGACGGGTGTTGTGTCTGGCGGGCAACTGCCAGATGATTCATGTCGGGCCGTTGTATATGCGAGTTGCGCGGTAAACTCTGCTTGCGAGATGCAGGTTTTTGCTTGACGTCAGTATGACGCGAAGTTCGCATGTGGCGTTGTAGATACCGCTACAGTATTTTGAAAATGGTTTTGATCTCTATTAATGATAGCTTATTAATTGTAGTTCCTTTTTAATAAATGATTAAATTTTGACTGCCTCGTTGGTCTAGCAGTCGCACGCGCTACTGCTGATTAGTTTCCCAGGCCGGGTAAAGTGTTATTGTTTTTTTTTATCAGGAATTTCTTAGTAGCAACCCGGAGTATGGATTTGTGCCCGGTTGGTGGCAATAGGCTCTGCCCCTATCACATGGGACTTAAACATAACTGGCGAAATGTGAGTGTGCGCATACTAAGGTACACCTCTGCCTAAGTCTTCGAGGAAAAACAGGCGTGATGTTATGTAATAAAATAAATACTTTCTGTGACTTGATTCTTGTTCATACGAGTCTATGTTACACCCAACCTGTTGAACAAACGACGTATGCTTGAGGGGACTATCGCAATTATCACGACGACGCGACGGACAGACAAATTGGAGAACGGTTTATTATAAATAAACTGTGGCTGGTGCCAGCTGGCTTCCTGGTAGTTTATTTTTTACACTATAACAACTGCAATGTAATATAGGAAGGTACTAGGAAGGTAGGTATTTCTATACCAACAATTACCTATGCATTAGGTAGGTAGGTCTTTGTATTAGGTGTAGGTAACAGAGGGGCAATTCTCGTAATTTTAACAACGTTCGCAGTCTGATCTCAGTCTTAATCTGACAAAAATACTTCAAATTTCCGTACATTTTTGACAAGCTTTTAACATTTGTTTTTCGCCGAGATGAGACTGCGACTAGATTTTGAACGTTTTAAATTACGATAATTGGCCTTCAGGTATTAAGTAGATAGATCTTTCAATACCTACCAATAATATTATATGTAAATTTGAGACCATCATAACACTTTTATGGTCCTTTCATTTAAGAGCGAGTCTGGATTAATTGTACCCGGTTGATGGCAATAGGCTCGCCCCTATTACATAGGACTTAAACACAACAAGCGAAATGTGGGTGTTACTTTCGCTTCGTCTGTGAATATCATATTCTCAAAATATCATAATCTCAAATCACCATAATCGCAAATCACCCTAACCTTCGAGGATTACATGCGTTATGTTATGTTATGTTTGTCAATTAAGATATTAGGAATTGTGCTTATAGAAAATAAATAAAACTACTAAGATATCTTTTAACTTAAAAATCATTAAAACATAACTCTCAAACTTGGTGAGCAGCTCTATCCTCCGCATTCCACTCAAGATTGGCTAATTACGCAGCCAACAAACCAGTATATGGTATATACTATCTAATAAAAAAAATGTCACAAGTTATCTGTCACGGAGGAGAAATCAGGCTAGTAATTAGCACCGACTTAGTGCATACAAGTTTGATACAGTCATAGGCAAGCGTGTGGGTAGGGCTGCCAATCTGCCATATTACATTTTCGTTTCCAAGATTTACCAACATGATTTAAATCTCTTTCCGTGGCTGAGTAATAACAGCCGCACAGGTCTATCGATTAGGTTAAGCTACGCTTGCCGCAGTCGATCCGTGGATGGGTGACCATCTTTACCTCCGTGCCTCGGAAAGCACGTTAAAGTTGTTGCGTGTTGGTTCCGGCTGTCATTCGTGGATCTTTGACAGCCGTTATGGCTCGTCAGAAGCCTGAAAGTCTGACAACCTGTCTTATCAAGGGGTACCTAGGTATAGTGTTACCCAGTACCTAGTTTGTGCAGGTCAGATAAGCAGTCGCTCCACGTAAAATACTAGTATTAAGCTGCATCCGGTTAGACTGGAATCCGACCCCAAAAATAGTTGGGGAAAGGCTTGGTAGATCAATAGTACTAAAAGGCGGAAAAGTAACAGCCGCTAGCAGGTTTCTGAACTGAGAATTCGAACTTGTCAAACTGTACTTTAGCATTACTTAAGGTGAAAGCCCACGAAGAACAAAATCTTAAGTAAATATGCTAAAGTAAAATTTAAGGTGTAAGTAGTCGAATACTTTCTCAATGGTCCAAACAATATTGTTTTGAAAGTCCTTCCAGTTTATTTTTTCATAAATTAAGTCGAAGTCGCATTAAAAGAAAAATTAAATACGAATGGTGTTATTGCTAGTATGTAACAAGTATCTATGTAGTGCTAGCCAACACTGCTAGGGAGTATCCATTATACTAATTTGGAAAGTGCTGTTTGTGAAAACTGGTTTGTTTTCAGCCAAAGTCTTTGTCAAAACATCCAATGACTTTGTGATGTTTGCTGTCTTTTGTCAAAGTTGACCAACAAGATTTGTTCACATTTTTAAAGCTGATATTGGTTATAGAAATACAGATATAAATTTAGTTTTACGTAGAGTAACACCATTTGATTGGTCTTATCGCTAAAAGCGATCTTTAAAAGACAACCATTTACTAGACTTCCTTATACAGGGTCAAATTAAATTAGCTAGCAAAACTCCACAGACGTGATGGGTATCGAAATCAAAACACGATATCTCCCTGGATAATCTTAATAATTCTAAATAGGCACCTTCTTTAATTAATTCTACTTCCTTTTCCTTTTTCTAGGAAGCACCGTGAAGACTTTTAACTGTAGGAAGTGAAAATAAGCATGAAATGACAAGCACCTAAGTGATGCTTTGAATTCCGCTTGCATAATATGTTTACAATAATGGCATTCCTCTTCTGTCTATTCCTCATTGCTGTCATGTATAATATTTTTTACTACACAAATCTACACAAATTGTTGTTTTATTTATTAGATAATTAATATTGTTCTCGGATAAAAGCACGAAATAAAGCATTTTTTATTGATGTTCAAATCACGGATTCATAATGATCGAATTACTATTGACATTATCAAACCTCCTCAGGTGGAGATTTACATAATGACTCCGCCCTGGAGTGTAAATGTAGTGCTGTCCCACAAACAATGGGTCACCCCCTCAAGCGTCCACTGTACACCAAGTGTACATAAAAGAAATAGCTGGAAACGTCAACGGTACACCGAGTGTACACAACTATTGTCATTGTCGTTGTGAAAACAATGGCTTTACTGTGTCCATTCAACTACTTATGACACGTGGGGTGTCGACAGGTACGCGGGCAAATGTGTGAGAGGTTAATATTGTGTCCTGCGTGTCCTTTTATCTGCACGTTACAGGAACTGATGGACGCTATTGAAAGGGAGTTTGGACTCTTAGCCAAATTCTGGGCTGACTGTATGTAGATTACAATAATTATGTAGAGACATAACCTTGTTCATGTGATTTGATTTTTATATTCAACTAGCTGCGGCCCGTTTCACCCGCAAGTCTCAATCCCGTGGGAATATCTGGATAAAATGTATCCTATATTTTAATTAGTTATGTTCTACCCATAGTCGAATTTCGTCCAAATCCATTCAGCCGATTTAGCGTGAAGGTGTAACAAACAAACATACGGAAAATCAAATCTTTCCTCTAGATAATATTAGTTTAGATTAATTAATATGATGATATTCAACTGAGGTAAGGTCTAACAAAAAGTTAAGCTTAAAGTGGCCTTAACAATAGAGTGGGCAAACACTGGAACTAGACTTTCAAAATATTTTATTTACATTCATATTGCATTTGTACCCATTTGTTGCAACTACCGCACAATTATATAAAGTAAACGGACCCGGAAACACTATTTTGTCACTTTTGAGCAACTTTGCTAGAAATAAGTATTTTTCTTGTATGTAAAATGTTTCCTCACAAAAGTTAGTGGGTCAGACTAGACTAGTCGGCTAGTGCATTAACTTGTTTTCTTGTTAATAGAACTAGTATTTTAGAGAACAAAGCTTATGTGACAAAACAAGTAGGTAACTGAGACTATGTGCGTTTTACACAATAAATAATTTTGCCAGTGGTTTAACAACGTCTGACAATGTCATAGGTTTTGCATAGCCCAAAATTATTGTGCAATAGCTTTTATCTGACATAGTTCATGAATGTCTTGTGTACAGGGTGGCATGGTAATCAACGTGCAAACTGTAACTATGGATTCAGTACATGATTCTGAAACCCTATGCGTACAAAATTAAAAAAAAAACTTGCGGTTGCATAGAAAAATGCAATCAATACCTACGCGTTGTCAGCGGTATTGTCCGAAAGTGTTACCGCTACCCCGGAACATAAAGGCTAAGGAAGGAAAACGGGTGGGTTTTAGTCAGTAAAAATCTGATTCTCCCTTCCGCTCCACCCAGAGCAGGAGGAGTCATTTGAGGATATCCCACCGTCAAAACAAAAAAAAAAAAAATCCGACGCGTTCAAAATGTTTGGAACAGCTAATTTTCTTTTTTAAATTTCTACGCTAGGGTGTCTAGAACCATTTGTGCTGAATTCATGAATTCGTGGTTACAATTTGCACGCCGATGTCCCTGCCAGCCTGTATACAGAAAATCAGATTATCGTATAAAACCTTCAACACCATTCTACGCTATTTATTCAACAGAAGCTGTTACGAACATAGCTTCCAAATCACATCACTTATAGTGGTTTGTTTGCTGTCTATTAATCTGATGTAAGTGTTAAGATTTGTCGGTTTTCCCTTGTTCAAGAGCAACGAACAATCAGTCATTTTTATATTTATGATAATGCGAAAACCCCAAGATATAAAAGTATAAAGCATACCTGCAAGTACGTACTAAATACAGCATTTCTCAGAACCATAAACAAGCAAGGTTCATTCTTAGAAAGAAAATCTTAGCAAATGCTTACGCCATGTTTAATGAAGCGACAAGGACATGGAACAGTAAACATTATTTATTTGAAGAGCATCTTTTAAATGCGTTTCATAGAGTATTTTTGGTATTGATTTGTTATTTTCTACATTACGTTATCAACATAATTAAAAATAAACTTTAAGCATTGTACCTACGTACTGGCCCTAGAACACTAAAATGCTGCATTTGATTTCATTTAATGCGAGTAGCACAAACGGTACTAAAATGTTGCACGTTTGGTTATAACAGGGACTTACATCGTGTGCTGCATATAACGTGAATACTTGGCAGTTCATTGTTGCTCGAATCAAGCTGACAGATATTACATTTTG
Organism: Hydraecia micacea; assembly: GCA_914767645.1. Taxonomy (NCBI): domain Eukaryota; kingdom Metazoa; phylum Arthropoda; class Insecta; order Lepidoptera; family Noctuidae; genus Hydraecia; species Hydraecia micacea. Next base: position 10,327,509 of record OU611783.1, on the reverse strand, counting down.
CTAGAAACTTATAAGAAATATAGAGATAACTATGAGTAACAGGGTGTAAAGTTCACTCATACTCTATAGGAAAGGCAGGATCCTCTGACCAGACGGGTGTAGTTTCTGGCGGGCAACTAACCGATGATTCATGTGTGTTCTGCTTGCGAGATGCAGGATTTGCTGCGAGGTCCAGTATGACGCGTAGTTCGCATGTGGTGTTTGTAGATACCGCTAAATCACTCCCCTCCGGGGACCGGAGATGGATAGTGGGCTAAGTCAGAACTTCGACAGGTGGAACTGGAGAAAATGCGACCTATTACGACGAAAAGCCTACATGCAATGGCATTGCCTGGGCCTAATTACTGCTGTTCGACTAAAAACAGACCCACAGTTATGGGCCGAAACATGGCAAAAACCAAGGCAAAGAAAATGACCAAGATTGTTGACATTATGTATGTAGAGCAAAATTTTCAGGCCTATTATGATTTCATAATTATTTCATTCGTTGGTATGATAACAATATAACATTATCACGGATTAAATCAAAACACTGAAGCACCGTTAGCCCAATTACCATTCTCGTTTAATGCACTCCTGCGCATAACATTGTAAACTATGTTGACACCTAAACTTAAATACTTGGAGTACTATCGGTTGTCGAATGTCGATACAATGTCACTTTGATATAGTTCAGTAGATTTTTTATGGTTTATTAGTCGATTCGCACGAATTTACTCGCCCAAAACGGGCGAATCGTCGCTTCTAAATATTTTTTTTTTATTGTCGACTCGCACGAATTGGCACATTTTATGCAATAAAGTATACTAATACTACTGAATTCACGTGCAGGTAGGTATTTGATGATGACAGAAATAAAGAGAATAAAATTTAACTTTACATACCTACTTGAACAGTGCATATAATTTATTATTATTACTACTAGCTACTCCAGAATTTTCCTAACAGGGTCATAAAAATAGTCGCACAATTAAAAGAAGTTATCCTAAAATAAATATTTATGAAGCAATAAATTACTGATTTACGGTGTTTATATTACTATAAAAATCCGGTTTGACAAAAATAAAAAAACACACATTACAAGGTTTGAATGGCTGTAAATCCCTCTTTTATTATTAATAAAAATATACAAAAAAGAAAGTATAAACATTGCTGTCACATTAACAATTCGAGAAAACCCCCATATTTTATCTCGACAAGTGGTAGGGCCACAATGCCATCACTAAGTAGGGTATTAGCAATTGAAATCAGAGATCGTGCTTAGTTTACATTGAGCAATGGGGTAGGTCAGACATGCGAGTAGATTTAATTTGATTGAACACCTTATACGACCAACATTGTAATGAGATCCATGTTTATTAAAATTGTTGCAAGAGGCGTGTATTAGTTCTTAAAAAAAATCCCTTATCTGTATTGAATTTTATAGATTTCTAGGAAGGTTAGTTATTTTAATTGGGCTCACGTGAAGATCAGTCTTATGTTTGGTTTTTTACCTTTACAGTAGGGGTTCACTAAGTTCATAAACTATATTCTGTATCAGTTCACAAAACAGTGTCTTCTCAGCCTTTCTGTCTGTCTTTTAGGCCTTTGTCTTAATTGTTCAAATCTTCTTGTACGTTTTGCTTATTACGACTATTGGATATCTATAGTTTAGGATCAGACGAATCGAACGGCTCGTACTAGTTTTTTTTTTTTAAGAAGGTGGTTTTTCTTTTTAGTTTAAAGTTCAAATCTCGTAATTGAAAACATTCAAAATCTAGTCACAATCTCATCTCAGCGGCAATCTATGGAAATTAGAGATATTTTTGACTGAGATTAATATGCGAACGTTCTTAAAAATACGAGAATGGTCCCTCTGATAGCGCTACATCGCTAGTAGGTGCTAAATTAAAATTCCGTGGGTAGGTGCCTACCTACCCACGGAATTTTTGTTAAAAGATACATCAAACATGCACAGATAAAATCGCCAAGCTACTGATATAGGTTAGATTACTTACAAATTACATAATTAAAATAGGTCTACACTGTACTTTTTACATAATAAAGCAGTGTGCCGTAATAGAAAATTAATATTACCGGCGTATGGCAACATTATGTCAGAGCAGTCGAGATATCTCATACTTCGTGCGTCCATACTTATGTCATGAGAGCATGATCGGGCATAGTAAGGAAAGTATCAATTTCTACTAGATAGTATTCAGTCACTGAGGATGCAAATGATAAACATGAGAGCTCCTCCGCCGTTTGCAGTCCTAGTAGCTCTGGTAGGTATGTAGCTTTATGCATGCATGAACTGCCAAACATTGTGATCCTTTAACCTACGTACTAATGTGCAGGTAATCTTGGTTAGCTGGTGACAAAATTGCAACATTTTAGTCACTTTTTTACGAGTCACAAAAATAGAGAGAGAGAGATATTTTGTCCTGGCTTATTTTGAAATTAAGTATACCTACATGTACCTACTTTTGAAAGAAAAGAAAGAACAACTTTTTTATTCTTTCTCTTATCAAATGATTTTTCTACCATCACTGCAAAATCAAGTTATCAGGGATAAACCTCGAAGTAGATTATGAACTCTAAAGTTATTGTTGTGGCTTAAAAATATAGAGAGTTATAGAGATTTATCGAATCAAAAGATATCTGTAATTACAGGCAAACTTATGAAACAAAAAAGTGCATCAAACAATACAGTTAGTACTACTTTCTGCTATCTGCGCAACATCTATGATTGATGAGGTCCCGTTGAAAAATATTTAATGCTATCTTAAAAAAAAAATAGCCAATCTAATCTCCTGCCAGTGTACGATTCCTAACGACGCACGTATAAATGCGTATTTGCGAATAAATCCGTCAAGGCACCGTTAGGTACCCAAACGTTTGTATGTATGTGTGTTCGCACATCATAAATAAACGGTTGATGTGATCAAACGTTAATTGGAGGTGTAAATATTTTTTAGAAGCTATTATATCTGACATTGGGTTAGTGTGTCTACCAATTTGGAGGTTATAAAAAATCACCATTATGATTTGAGTTTTGTTTTGTGTTTTTTTCAGCCTTGGTTTATAGTTCATTAACGATATTTAATTATTAGTTATGGACTATTTAAGGATAACGGTTTGCTAGTATAATGAGTGATTCATTGAGATGGGTCAGTACCTATCAAAAATGGTAAAAATAATGTATATTCTTTGTATTTATTCATAATCTGGCTCATTTTACGGTCGTTGCTTAATATTTCCACATGATTTAACACTAAAAACATTCACATTGTTGAGTAGCATGATGAGAGCGACGATACAAAGTAAAATATTGTTACCTGCTCAACAATGTTTTACAATCAATCTTCGTATTTTACTCTCATCACATCGATCACGTTTTGCACGATTTCTCACCTTTAATGACTTTTTTCTACCTTGTTCAGATTATTATACACAGTGAGATACACATAATATTCTTTAGAAAATCGCTGGCTGGGTATTCGGATTTCCTACAAATTATTATTAGTAACTCCAACCGATTTCTTTTCTTTGCTAACATCGCGTTATCATTATCCTCATTTCCAGCCATAACTATTTTCCTTTCCCTTAAATATCTACATAAAAATATCAGCCATGATCTCAGTGCTCACAAAAAGCACGCTTTCCTTTCTTGCAATATGTCACACACAATCCATCCATCTTTTCTTCGATCTGACCAAACTCATGCAAATATAATTATTTTGTTACAAAAGAGGCTCACTGTTGAACCTCGACAACGCAGTAAAATTCGCAATAAAAACACAATTAAGTAAATACTTTCGTACTTCACAAAACCTGCTCAATGCTCATTGCGTGCGCACACACATACTTTATTTGCAAGCGTTTTTATTTTCATTACGCAACTGTACGCCATGATAAACTAGACAAATATTACGACACAACATTTTGCTTTAAGCCCGTTCATTCATATGTATATGGATTTTTTGCAAGAATTCTTTTCAATTATGTAATTAAATATTTTACATAAATGGTTAGTTAATTTTGCCCGCTGCCCTAATTGTTTGCTGTTCGGCACTGGTTCGTTTAGCTTATTAGTCGATTCGCACGAATTTGGTCGCCCGAAACGGACGAGTCGTCACTTTGAATTAATATTATTTTTTCCTTATGCGACTCGCACGAAGATAATTTATTTGTTGGCGAGTCGACAATACCAAAAATATCTATTAAGTCATCATCATCAGCCTATAGCAGTCCACTGCTGGACGTAGGCCTCTCCTATTGCACGCCATTCAACTCGATTTTCGGCAACTCTTATCCAGCTGCTACCATCCATCCTGCGAAGATAGTCGCTCCACCTAGCCTGAGGGCGTCCCACCTTGCGTTTATCGATTTGCGGTCTCCACTCAAGAACTCGTCTACCCCAACGGTCATCGGTTCTACAGCTAATATGGTCGGCCCATTGCCACTTCTGCTTGTATATTCTGCGAGCGATGTCGACAACTTTGGTGATGATGTATTAGGTAATTGGCAAATTTAAAATTTTATGTAATGAAGTTAAGATAAAGTACACATTTTATAATATTTAACTCTTATCACTTCTGTTCGCTAGTTTTCTTTTTCTAAACTTTATTGCAATTCGTAAATAAATCAACTACGTGCGAGTCGCCTTTATGAAAAATAATATTATTTAAAAGTAACCATTCGCCCGTTTCGGGCGAGTAAATTCGTGCGAATCGACTAATAAGCCGTTCGTGTATAGCGAACTCATGTATTATACAACAGTGGAGTTTAGGGCAATATTACATGAGATGCATATAAAAAAATCTTGATAAGGTCTGAGATCAATTGCTCGAAAAGTTGCTTAAAAATTAAACTGCTATGTAATTTCATGCTCTTTCGTTTTTTTGTGTATAACAAAGTGACGTAAAAAGCCAAAATCTTTTACAAAGATCATAACCACATAACATACCTAAGCTAAGACATGCTTCTTAAATTAAGTTTTTAAGCTATTGCATAGCTTTTATCTTGGGCTTTGAGCGCGGCGACCGAATGAAGAAATTCCGTAACGAAAATAAACCTAAGCATCATCTAACGTCGTATCAGTTCGGCAGACTTCGGCACGGTGTTTGTGTGCGTTGCTATGCAATAGCTTTACCGCGGCAGTCCCCGAGTGCCACACGTATTTTTATAGTTCAAAAACGAAAAGTTCACATTACATAGTAGTGAGATTATGCTACGTAAAAAGAGGACTACTTATTGCAATCATCCGTAGCGAAACATCTTAGCTAAATGTCAAAAAAAATAAAAGTAGCTTATCCAGTTTAAAAAACAACAACTAAGAAACAATTATTATCTGTGTTTATACCTATACAGTGTATTTTTAAACAAGTTTAAAGTGCACCCTTTGAACAAACTTGTTGAACTCGTCTTTCCCGATGACTTTTTTTGTGGTGTATTGACCGACATTTAGCGGTTTATAAACAAGCAAGATGGTCGATGGACCAAGTCTTGTTATTCGTGGTATGCATTCGCTAAAATTCGCAGAACCATCGTAGTAGTGAAAGTAATGTCTCGATGATATATCAACAGTTCAACACGCAACTTGCACTTAAGACCCACTTTTTAATATTATTCTTCGTCAGATCTGTATTCTGGAATATTCCTCATAGCAAAAATAGCTAGAATTTGTGCTCAATTGTGAATATCGCTTCTGTTTTATGAGCATAGAACCTTTTGCCAAAGAATCTGAGAAACTCAGACTTTTGGGGCAAGATAGAGACTAGGTAGAAAGCCTTTAAGATCTTAGAACCGAAGGTGGAAGTAGCATAATCAGCCTATAATGTCCCCACCGCTGGGACACAAGCCTCCTCTCTATGAGCGGGAGACCCTGTGCGGGTTGGCCGATGTCACATTTCTTCGAATTTTTGGTACTAGGACATGCCGGTTTTCTCACGATGTTTTCCTTCACCGTTTTGAGAGCAGTGAGATGTAATTTGTATGTAATGTCATTGAAAGCCTGTCCCATGACTCAATTTTGAATAGGACACTATCAAGCACACGCATAAGCCTACCATTTCTCATGCCAACCCTGGTTCTAGACCAATTGTTTTGACATAACTTTCTTTGGACAACACCAAGAACTGGTTTCGTAAGGATATCTAATCCGAATCCGAACTTTGAGATACAAAGGCAATGTCAAAGTAACTAATGGTGTGGTTCTAGTCTTCGAATTTATGGTGAAGTCGAAAACGTGACCAGTACTTGCAAAATTAGTGGGAGTATGATACCTCGCTGTGTCAGGCTTACTCAATACCAAGATATGTTTGACTGTAACTGTATCCATGAATGGTGTAGTAAAGTTCGATTGCATTTTTACTAATAGGTACAGAGAATCTATTAGAATTTATATAAGAATTTTTAATCAATCAATTTATTTCGGAGTTAGCCCTCGTACCCAAAGGCGATTCATTAGAGCGGGGATTTTTTTATCGCTCGCTTTTTTCAACGCACTTCTTCTTAGCGTGTCAATGGCAATCTATATACAGTCAGCTCAGAATTTGGATACGAGCTACAAAACGCAGTCTTGCATATTCCATCTTCGTAACAGAGAAGCGGGCCGCAAACTTAACATCGTTTGGGGTGCGGTGCCCATTGAGCATAGCAACTTCCCGAAATATCTTGGTGTTACTCTGGATAGGTCACTAATATTCAGTAATTGAACGCACTGTGTAGCGCTGAAAGTATTATTTTTTTTGACATGCTAAGATGGATTTTCAAACGCTGACTCAACATCGAGATTTCAAAATCCAGTGCACAATAAATAATCACCTGTGCGAACCGGGCTTAATCAAAGGTGAACGAGTGTGAATGTCAACGCATTAAAAATAATAAAAAACTTTGAATTAGTTCGATAGACCAGTCAATTCGATTTTGTTGCTAATACGAATAAAAGCAAAAGTTAATCAAGCATCGAATTACAAAACGCAATACCTAGCACGACCTCACATATTTATTACACATATAGATTCCTCTCACATATCACACGGAAGTTGCATTTTCAAATTCAAATGTCAAACTCCAAAGTTGACTACAATCAGTCAACGGTTTATTGCAGTATAAGTAGTCATAACGTCTTGCTAAGTACTCAATGCAGTAAGAATGACCCGATAACCTTATGAGTAACGGCGATTTGGAAAGATATTTCACAAATTATTGTCAACATTTCTTCATAAACAGATTCGTCTCACATTTTGTGATAACTTGCCAGTTCTAGAAAAATAATATCGATTGAGAAACCTCTTGACAGATAATTAGGATAGACATGGTCAAATTAAATTAGCAAGCGAAACTGCAGACGTGATGGATATCAATAACTAAACACGATAAAAAAAGATACGCTGATTTTTTTTTTATGTTACAACGACCGCTGGACCGCAACGACTGCAGTGTGTGATTGGTTACCAATCACGTCTGAGAAGTTTACAGGAAAAAACAAATTTGTTAAACTAATATTTCAAAGGGAAACACTAATTGCGATCGATGACCCCACAAAAAAATCATCAATATAATATATTTTTTGTTGTATCCTGTTTAGATATCGATACCCAGCACGTCGGGAGTAGTTTCGCTGGCTAATTTAATTTAACCCTGTATAATGTTCCCACTGCTGGGACACAGTCCTCCAATCTGTGAGTCAGCTTCAATTTTATCTTTAGATGGCTATATGTACAGCCAGTAGATTTATGTGCAATTGTATGCGTAGCATACCCGTACTTTTGTTGAAGGGGTCTTTCTTCTAGTAATAATTTTTATCACCCACCCGAAGAGAGGAAGTTTTATTACCTGGGAACAATACAAAACCTCATTAGAATTATTATAGGAACTATTACAACATATAAAATTTTCTTAGAAGACAGGTTTCTCATTTTTGTGAGTATTTTGCGAAACATAGAAGGAACAAGCTTATTCTTAATATATTTTGCAGGACGATGAGTTAGCAATCCAGCAGGACACCATCTAGTCACACGGATGTATCCCACTTCCTACTATCCTACTAATATTATAAACGCGAAAGTTTGTGAGGATGGATGGATCTTTGTTACCCTTTCACGCAAAAACTTCTGCACGTATTTTGATTAAATTTTGCACACATATTGTGTATAACCTGGATTAACAAATAGGATACTTTTGAACTCCACGCGGGCGAAGCCGCTGGCTAAGGCTAGTTATTTATAAAGTAATTAAAACTGCGCTTCTTGCTTTACCAGTAGGTGATAAATTCTCTACTCAGAAGCCATATCTCAGACATAAAGCTGAACGATGAGCTTCCTTTCCGTTGAATAAAAAGTAAATAAAGGAAAAAACTTGAAGAAATGAGTATTTCAAGCAGCTGACGAATGTAGCTTTGAGGAAGTAATTATTTTGCGAGCATTTTGTACTTGTCTGAAGCTGTCTTGAGTTACTGTTGTGGTGACGTAGTTTCTTGTCAATGCGTAAGATTTTTATGATGAAATAATGAGTTTAAATTCTCACCAGATCATGCCATCTTTTTTTTTTTCTTTTTCTTTTTTTTTTTAGAATCTCAGTTAAGAAGCTGCATAAAAAAAAAAGTATAAGGCATAATTTCGACTTAAGGGATACGAAATTTTATTGTTTTATTTTCCTGGCACAGAAATAAAAAGAGAATTGAATATCTAGAGAAAGACACCAATTATAGTAACAACTAAATTTTTCTTTGGAGATGGATAAACTTCGTGCCACTAAAATATAATTCAGCACTAACTAAGTAGTAAATTTGAACACATAACTTGTGCATTCCCTCACATCTATAAAAATAGACATAGCTCATATTCATGACTAAAGTAATCAGTTTAAATTGAAACATCCTCGTCAGCGGAAAGAGCACTGAAGTTACGAATCCCTTGAACCTTTCCGAGCAATGATCTCATACACACGTTTGGAAAAAAAGAAACAAAATAAATGTTCAAAGTCGCCACAATTTATGATCTTATCGTATTCAACTTGAACGATTTGTGTGACTGGATGACACGATGGCTGATGGTCAATGCAATTTCCTGTACTTACATTTTATGTTTGATATCATTTTCCCTTTATTTGCAATATTCAAGATCAAACGGAAACTTGGTCTTGTAATAAAAGACAAAATACCGCACTAAGAGTTCCGCACAGGCAACCACATAATTTACAATTCGTGAAAATGTTGACATCGTATCTGAGATAGGGCCTTGTGACAAATGGACAAAACATTGTCGCGGCAGACATTCAAAGAAACTTATTGGGTTCAGCAAAAAATAGTCCTTTATCGGGAAATTGCCAGGGTAGCCCGCGAAATTCAAATTTTCAAATCTATTGAATGAGTATTTAATGAAATATTAATCAGTAGGTTTATATGCCGCTGTCCAGCAGTGGACGTCTTTCGGCTTAAATGATGATGATGAGGTTTATATGAACTTAGACGTAGGTTATACTGATGATTTTAATGATTATAATTCATATTTTGTTCAACATACAATCTGACACTGAATTGCAAATTGCAAAAAACGTAACAAAATTTGAATTTCGCGGGCCTGGCGCTTTCACTTTTAAAAAATATGAAGTTTCATAATCAACAACCTGTACCTACAAACAACATTGATTGATCTAAGGAAAATGTTTCGAATACTGACACGATGAAATATTGACAGATCATCAGATGACTCGGTAAGCGGCACTGAAACTGATCCACCTTGTGGGTGTGCTTTTAAGCGTTATGACTTCAGTACAGCATGGTCTTTAGATTGTTTTTTTTATTTTGACTTTTAATAACTTCGCAAAATAACACTTACGTATGATGTGTGTGTACGAATGATTATTTTCCTCATTCAGTTTATTTGATGAAGGCATTATACATAATTTTAATGACAACGAAATTCAAACTGGTATCGATGTCATGATGCCTTTTTAATTAAATATTTTAATATCACTTTTAAAAAAGGAGTTTTTATTAAATAAATATGGCTAGATTGCAACAACAATACACCTACTTTTTCCTAAAATGATTATCTACATAAAAAATAGTCCTGTACGCAAGAATTTTAGTGATCTTTACCTAGTTTGGAAGTTGTAAACCGTAACAGAATCAGCTAGGTATTACGTAATTTTGTTTATTTTAGAAGGCCACATCCATAAGTGCATTAACCTAGTCACGCAAAAGTGATATCAACTTACACACGGCTTGAATTAACACCTATTATAAAATCATAATGAATTTTACTTCGTCTTCTTCAGTCAAGTGAGACTACTTCGTTACGTTTCCGTGACCAAAACTAATTTTATTTCACAAAATTGATTGGGCGTAATTTGTACTCGACTTTGAGATTAATACGTAGGTATATAGGTGACTGGTAATGATACCTAAACACGTGATTGTACTCATGATAACAAACAACTTTTACTATGGGACCAAACCCGAAATCGCGAAAAAAAAAATCTGCTGTTCCCTACATTTTGACGAGTTATACGAACATAAATGTAGGGATTTAGACAGCTGATTTTTTTTTCGCGATTTCAGGTTTGGTCCCATAGTAGAAGTTGTTTGTTATCTCATGATAACAAACAACTTTTACTATGGGACCAAACCTGAAATACTCGTGTAGGTACAATCACGTGTTTAAGTATCGGTCACTAATTACCAGTCACCCTATATGTATACACACACTCTGACAATAAAATCAATAAATATATTTTTAATATCACGAAACTCCGAAAAATAAATACGTAAACTCCGTTACCTTAAAAAATTATATCTGTTGACTTGAAATTTCGTACATAATCTGGTGACAGAAACTTGAAGGCCAATTCTCATAATTTAAAACGTTCAAAATCTAGTCGCAGTCTCTTCTCGGCGACAAACAAATGTCAAAAACTTGTCAAAATGTAGGGAAATTAGAGGTATTTTTGACAGATTGAGACTGAGCTCAGACTGTGAACTTTCTTAAAATTACGAGAATTGCCCCTCCGTTATTTGTCAAGAAAATTATTTATTAAAACTTGACCTGAGGTGACTTTCCAGGTTCCAATAAACATTACTATTATTTTTGGTTGCACAGCAACATTTTTTAATATCTAGTTAATTTAATAATCATGCTGGAAACTTAAACCAATGAGGGCTTAGATCCTAAGTCTGGTGAACTCACCGCAAAATACTTAAATTCTTATTGTTTGGTCTTCTTTAGAGAAAATTTTGTTCTAGTGAAATCATGAAATAATGATGAAAATTAAGTAATTTTTTGTTAAATAAAATAACTCCACACTGTAAAATCGTACTCATAATTTATCAGCGTAATCGTAATCATTCTCCGCTCGACGTAGGCCTCTTGAGAGAACTATTCACGTTTGATCCAAAGGCACCACTGTATTGCAATTCATTGTTCCTTCGTATTATTGTTCATTTATTTCCATACATTTTAAAAATGCCCACGTTATCATCATTACTCTTACAATAGCACAAAGGGCATCCATGCACTATTAAATGTTTACATTACTAATTCTCAGCGTTTCCACGCATTCAGTCAATCGTATTCGAAATAGCGAAAGTACCTTTCTCTGAACTCCATGCTGTAGCTGTAGAATCTTTGACAACTACGTGTCGTTGATGTCATCCGTGTAATTTATGCGCGGGCGAGAATAGAGTGAGCTGTTACCTCCACAAATCAAATCACAAACTTTTGGTCGACGAGTCGCAATAGCTTCTTATTGAACGTCACAAGAATTAATAGAAGATTTTAATTGACTAGACTTTTTCAAACATGGCTGCCTCACTTTTCCCTATCACTGGAACTCCTTTAAGCCAGAAAAATCTTGGCGAGACCTAAATATATGACTCAACTCTTGGAGGGATCTCGCAATTAAATTAATCAAATAAAAAAAGAATATATAATATACTGGAGGAGCCGGTAGTCACCATAATATGAACCAATAAAAAAAGTAGACAATATCATTTATACTCACATACAACATGAGTAAAAGTTTATCTTTCTTTGACGCCTCAGCGCTGAACAATTTTCTATTTTATCTAAAACACATCCATAATGCCTATCCACGACATAATTAATAATACCTTATTATAATGAACATCCTTTTGAGATTCCCTAAGGTTATCGAGGTTGCAGCTGTCACAGTCAACTGCTATCAACATTAACTAATGCCATAAAAAGAAATTATCTTCTAATAATTATAGCTGCTCTCTCAAAGGGTGTCCCATTGTGAAATCGTGACCTTTCCAACCCTACAGAGCTAAGAATTTCTTCATTTTCTAAACGTTTTCCTTTTAATGAAGCTTTATTATTTTATTATAATTAAGTAAGATTGGACATTGATTTAAATTGCATGAACATTGTTTCAGCATATTTGCTGGCTTAGCGTTTGTTATCGAGGATTTGATTTCCTCACAAAACTTATTACTTATTTCTTAGCCTAAAGGAGGAATGGGATTTTATGAGACTGGGTACCGTCAAGCGTGGGGGAGATTTGTATTCTATAATAAAATTGTAATTGAAGTGAGAACTATTCTACTGTAGCGACTTTCTTTTCAGTTGGGTATAAGGTAATAATATCAACTAATTAAATCGAAATGATAAACGGGATAATTTAAATTTTCGAATAACTTTCTGTCTTACGCCGGCTATATTACCTATACCAACTATTAATATTAGAGAACAGTGAAGGCCCAGAGGTAGTGGTTCATCACCACTGGTCTTAAAACGGTGAAGGAAAACATCATCATCTGCCTAACCTTTTCCCAACTATGTTGGGGTCGGCTTCCAGTCTAACCGAATGCAGCTGAGTACCTACCAGTATTTTACATGGAGCGATTGCCTATCTGGCCTCCACAACCCAGTTACTGGATAATACGAAACCCCTTGGTAAGACTGTTTGTCAGACTTTCCGGCTTCTGACGACCCGGTCACCCATCCACGGACCAACCGCGGCAAGCGTAGCTTAACCTTATCGATCGACCCGTGTGGCGGTTATTACTTAGCCACAAGCCCCTCTAAAAAAACGGTGAGGGAAAACATCGTGAGGAAATCGGCATGTCCTAGAGGCAAAAATTCGAAGACATGTGACATCCACAAACCCGCACTGGGCCCGCGAGGTGGATTACAGCCCACTCTCTCGAAGCGAGGAGGCCTGTGTCCCAGTAGTGTGGGAACATTATAGGCTGTTTATGCTTTGCTATGCTTATGCAAAAACATTTCATTGAAACGACAAACCACGACTCCATTTTACAGAATGTGAAACATAAATAGCAAAAAAATACATTCCTTTTATTTTACTGTATGTGTCATACATTATTTTGTTTCGCAACAACGATCGCTTCGATGCGTATACGCATGTTATCATAACGACCGAGTTGTAACTTGTAACTATCAGTGAATTATTTCTAACTTTCAGTTTTTAACTTTTTACCCGACTGCGCGACGCGAAGGAATGGTAATGTGTTTATCAGCCTATGTATGTATGTTCCTTTTTTGCTTATCAAGTGTTATGTACAAACTGCTATATATTCTATTTAAATGTCTACAAGGTGGAGAAAAAAATACAACAATAAATTAAACTGTGTATTTCTAATGTTCCCAGTCTGCATACAAAAATTCAATCAAATATATCCAACAGCACTTTAGCTTGTCAAAAATTGGCAGAACCCATAGTTGACCCATCACTACTATATTTGTTTCAAAATAATATAGTTAGTATAACAGTTTTTTTTTTTAATTTCGATACTAGGATTTATTTGATAGTTCCAAAATACTCCTATGCATTAATTTGGCCAGTGTTTTCATTTATTGTCTTATTTTTGTCTCCACAATGCAATAACGCGTAAACATAAAAAGCCTTTTACATTCTGAAAAAACAATTTGACAAACAATGGCAGCCGGATAGGTCATTGAAGCCATCAATTAGTTAATTGTCAATCGTTGTTATCTTGACCGGCTCGCATTCCTTCATTCAGCTAATCATCATACAAAGAACATTCCAGGGACTCGATAGCATGCTGATGTAGGTAGCAACACCACTCAGGAGATATGCTAATTTATTTGAATCAAATATATGAAGAAGGCTTTCCTTATCTAAGTATAGATACAATAGTTGAGAAAATGGAAAGGTAATAGGTAATTTACACTTGCATTCGCAAAATGCAAACACGACAACTAGCGAGGTAAATTGCGTAACACACTATCAGTAGCAATGGGTTTCATTTTGACAGTTCAACAACATTCATTGCGTTGTTTATGTATGTTGTTGAGCAGACCATTTTTCGAACATATAATTAAGATTTATTCTGATCCCCTCAACCCCCCCTCCACCCGCCCCTCCTCGATCCCCTGTTAGTTCGTCTTCTGTTTTAAACTTTGTTAGCAATATCCTTCAAAATTATCCAGTTTGAGATTATGAGTGCTGAAATGCTGCTTAATCTTTTCGTCCCTCGATTGTTTTCGTTACCAGGGTTTTGGGGTCTCCGAAAAGTATTTGCCCGTCCGAAAAATGGAATTTGACACTTGCTTTGACACATCAACTACTTTCGAACGGGCTCGTATCTTCGTTGACGAACTTAGAGAGTACCCCCTGATGTCGTATGAAAAGACGATTAAATGAGTACCTAAGTGTAACTGAAACTTAGCCACACAATCCATACTAATATTATACGTAAATGCGAAAGTGTGTCTGTCTGTCTGTTACTTCTTCACGCTTAAACCGCTGAACCGATTTAGTTGAAATATAGTTTGAGACCCGGGAAAGGACATAGGATAGTTTTTATCCCGATATTCCCACGGGATCGACATTTATGCGGGTGAAATCGCGGGGCGCTACTAGTACCCTAATATGCAAGTATAGAAGTCGAATACATGGAGTGGTTAGATAGGGTATTTAGGCAACTCAATTACTGAATACTTTGGGATTTAAGATGAATGGGTTTTCCATGTTTCATCGATTTGAAATACCACTAATGATTTCTTGAAATTAATATAATTCTATTTTAGGAATCAAATAAAAATTCCGAATCTTGTTATTCTAGTTGGCACGAGGTAAACCAAAGTACCTACCCGAGTAGGTCGGTAGGTAGGTACTCTTATATTTTAATGATGATTGAATGAGTAGGTACTGAGCAAACTAAAACATCTAGGTATATAGACTTATGTAAAGTAACAACTAATACCTAGAATTGATAAGTTAATGCTGTGAAAATCAGTAAAAACCCATTTATGTATGTAAAATAAAACATCCGCTTTACTTAGCATTCTTGTGGTAATTATTCATTTGACATTCACGTAGTTCGAACTTCAAGCCTTCGTAACACACGATTTTAATAATTAACACTAATTTTATCGACGTGCTGCATTAGAAACTTGTCGAGGACACACAAGATTAAAGAGATAAATGCATTATTAATAAAGAAGAAAAATTACCCACGAGTGATTACTCTTGATTCGGGAAAAGGATAAGGGTAGCGAGACATCTGCCAAAAATGACGTCGCGTAATTCGGCGTAGAAATGTAGAATTCTATGTAGGCATTCGGTTGCCTAAAAATACCTGCCGATAATTACGGTGTGTAATTAGCGCATAAAACCGGCCAAGTGCGAGTCGGACTCGCCCACGAAGAGTTCCGTACCACAAGGCAAAAAACACCAATAAAAACACGTTGCTTGTATGGACCCCTTTAATTTTAACTTTATTTTGTTTTTATTATGTGTTGTTATAGCAGCAATAGAAATACTCTGTGAAAATTGAAACAGTCTACCTATTACGGTTCATGAGATACACCCCGCTGTCAGGCGGACGGATGGAAAGCGGAGGCTTACGTTTTAAAGTGAACCTGGACTTCAATGTATTCCGTTAATATGACACGCCATGTGGAAAAATGCATCATAATAATTATCCATACAAAATGCAAAGGTGTTACCTACTGCTGTAGTTTCACCCGACTGAATATTTTCAAACCAATTACCGAATGAACTATTACGTCGATCGCATTCTTTCCATCAAGCAAGTACCTACCTTACCAAGTAGCCACTGGAGTGACATTCTTTGGCAACAATTTAAAATTGAATTTACCCAATCATGTCACAAAGAAATGCATATAAATCACTGCTCTCATGTAATATTTTCAGTACAGTTGAAAATACAAGTGCAATAAACAAATTGTGCAATCAGTTGTTATGGATTTCATACTACGCGAAACGCAATATTAAAAATGATTGATTTTGACGTGTATGCACTACGTAATAAGTACTGGCTGCTTTATCAATTAAATTAGAAAAATCATACGTTGATAATTGATTTGCATGATATAGCTACAGAGTTATGCCGAGGTGTTAGATATCAACACTGGATAATCGAAGTCTATCAACGACCTTCGGAGTTTAGGCTATTACTACATTAATTTACCTAAAAGTACGTGGTAACGGACGCGACTTATGAGTTGTAAGTCGTAGGTACGAACCTAGACAGGCGCTTTACTTTGTGTAAATTATTTTATCATCACTGCTCTCAAAACGGTGAAGGAAAACATCGTGAGGAAATCGTGTTCTAGAACCAAAAATACGTCATGTGTCATCAACCAACTCGCACTGGGTTCGGGTGGTGGTTTACGGCCCACACCCTCGCACCGAGATGAGGCCTATGTGCCAGCAGTGGTGATTATGCTTATGCTTAAATAAAAGTTTGTTTTTCCAACATAGAAGTCAAATAAGTATAAGTAGGTAGTTCTTCAACGACAAAAAGAGACAAGTGAAAATGCCTATCAATATTTTTATGTTACGCAGTAAAATCTACAATGAAACTAAATGAAAGCTCATAAAATATATAATCATAGAGCGATATTATACAGGATGAAATTTGAATCACCGTTTTCCTCTTTAGGGGTCATTGTACTCATCATTATGATCAACTTTTACTATGAGACCAAATCTGAAATCGTGAAAAAAAAATCTGCTGTTCCCTACATTTATGTTCCCATAACTCGTCAAAATGTAGGGAACAGCTGATTTTTTTTTCGCAATTTCATGTTTGGTCCCATAGTAAAAGTTGTTCATAATGATGAGTACAATGACCCCTTAAGAGGAAAATGGTGATTAAAATTTCACCCTGTATATTGTAGAGAGTATTCTCTTCAGATAATAATTTATTTGTATCTACCTACTACCATAATTTGCTATAATTTATTAAGCAAGGTAAGTTTCTCATGTAGCTGTAACTGCTAAACAATTTAAGTAGTAGTTACTGCTACATGAGAACCCGACAGTCGTTTAAAGTATTCAATTGTTAACATTGACATTGATTTGGGTTGCTTTTTGTATGGGACGGTCTGCCCTTGAAAATCGGACAACAGAAAAAGATCAAAACAGTAGCGTCCCCTAACCATATAGCAGAATGGCATATGCAGGTGGATACTGATGAATAATGATGGATCTCAAAAGATTAAAATGCGATCACCCCATTTATATCTGTATAGTAATCATAGCAACATACTTTCTGGCAGTCAAAATCAATTGGGTCAAAGATCAACAGTGCATATTACAATTTCTTATGTTTCAAACAATCAATCAACTTAGCCTATCGTAATCCACTGTTGGACATAGGCTTCTCCCAGGTTGCGTCTCAACAACCGGTCCTCCGCTTTCCGAATCCAGTCTGTCCCAGCCACCTTTTTAAGGTCGTCGGTCCATCTAGCTGGGGGGCGTCCCACACTACGCTTGCCGATACGTGGTCTTCAATCCAGGACTCATCTGCTCCCACAGCCATAGGTCCTTCAACAAACATGGCCATCCCACTGCCACTTCAGCTTGCTTACTCTGCAAGCTATTTCGGTGACTCTGTTCTTTTCCAGACAATTCCATTTCACGTTTTTCTTATGGTTAAATATAAATACAAAGGTAACAAACTTAACTCTCCAAGTCTCCATCCATTCAAAGCCAACTCAAACAATCGACTCATTACAATATTTTATGACAGCTGCTGCTCATTGTCAAACCTGTTTAGCGAGAAAGAAGTGCTTTCGAGAACTGAGTGCAAGCCTTGACCTAATACTAACAAAGTCTAACAAGAAGTACAGTGACGTACGTACGTGAATGTACATGGTAAATACCTACATGGTTTACGCGTAGTTTTCTTCAGAAGAACCTTGGTCACGGAATTTATAATTGAAGCTCGCAGCGTACCATAATTTGATATACTTTTAACGCGCATTACTGTGATAAAAATTGCTTGAAAAGCCTTGAAAGTGCCAATGCTTATCTATAATGCCAATAATCTAATAAGTAACCTTTTTGGCCTTTTTAACCACCTATCACAATTAGTCGCCCCACAAATCCACTGTCGGTCACATCTTGTCAAAATTAATTCAACCGTATTTTCAATTAGTGAGACATTCCAAAAAGTTTTTTGTGCATTGAAGTACCTATAGAACATCGCGAAGGTGACCCAAATTACCCAGTTTGCAAATTAAGTGGGTATTAAGACTCGTATTTAACTATTTTTTTGTTGTATAATTTGTACCTTCATTATTTTTACATTTATTCTGACTCAAAACATGTTTTATCTAATTTATGCGTACCTTATCTTATAATTGCTTATTTTCCTTCAGGAATTTCTCAGTAGCAGCCCGGAATCTGGATTTGTGTCCGGTTGATGGCAATAGGCTCGCCCCCTATTAGATGGGGCTTAAACATAACTGGCGAAATGTGGATGTACCTATTAAGGTACCTACACCTCTGCCTAACCCTTGGTGTATTCCAATTCCAGGCGTGATATTATGTTATGCTATAAGAAATACTTAGTAATCTATTGTAAGGCATTTAAACAGGAGGTCTGCCCCGCTTGGGCGGAGCACCGCCGTGTCCTCGTAGAGGCGATCGGCAACGGCGGCGACCTCTCGCGTCCGGCCCTGGTTCAAGCCATGGTCCGGGGCGAG
Source organism: Hydraecia micacea (assembly GCA_914767645.1). NCBI lineage: Eukaryota > Metazoa > Arthropoda > Insecta > Lepidoptera > Noctuidae > Hydraecia > Hydraecia micacea. The sequence goes on along the minus strand of OU611783.1, from coordinate 10,308,559 downwards.
AGGGAGTGGGAGGCGGTCACCTCCTTCTGCGAAGCAGTCATGCTAGCGAAGGAGGTGGCGGGACGGCTCAGGGAGAGAGCCGCACGCCTCAGCCGCCGCGGGAGACGCTACGGGCGTCGGGAGCCGCGTGACGACTCCCGGCCACCGTAGGCGTGGGCCTGCGGACGGAGAGTAATGGGTAGCTCTCCGTCCGATCAGGACCAGGCCCGTGCCGGACGGCGCGTATGTGTTCCACGCGCGCCTCAAAGAGATGTCAGCAAAAAGGAAGGGGCCCGCCAGGGCCGAAGCCTGCCGGGGTAGCGGGATCGTCCGAAAGGGTTACCGCTGCCCCGGAACATAAAGGGCTAAGGAAGGAACACGGGTGGGTTTTAGTCAGTAAGAGTCTGACACTCCCTTCCGCTCCACCCAGAGCGGGAGGAGTCATTAGATGATTTCCCATCCAAAAAAAAAAAAAAAAAAAAAAAAGGCATTTAAACAAGTTCATTATAATGTCAAGCACATAAGTTTCGTAAATATTTAAACCATACATGGCAAGTTTTGCAATCTGCTGTATTTTGGAAAAACCTGAACACAGGTATTGTAAGAGCACTTCTTACTTATAAGGAGAATATATACATATTTTGAAGTTCCTTCTTTTGCTTCATACATGGCGATTTTTTTATAAATAACCTACAAAAAAATTATAACGCAAGTGGGTTCTGAATCATGTGCTGAATTAATGCTTACATCAGTTGGCGCGTCGATGTCCCTGCCACCCTGTATAATGGCCACGTTAGGCTATCTATGCATACATATTTTTATGTTAAATAAGGAAAATTGCCTCAAATTTTTTATACACCAACTTTTATGCACAAGTTTTTTGGTAAACATCTTTGCTTAACGGTGTTATGTTGGGTTATAGATATAAATACAAGCCAAAGCTAACAAAAACACATATAAATATGATAAAACTAAAGAAGCGGCCCAATAAAATATAACCATATCTGATATACGATATCAATCTATTGCCAATAATTATTTTAACTAAGTTTCGTAACATAACTCACGGATTTAGCTGTCTCAGTTTCATTATAAATTCAATATTAACACATTTAAAAAGTGTTTAAAGTATCCGGTTATATATCTACTCACCCACTTAGTACAGGTAGGTTCCGTAGAAATATCAATTATGAAATACATTGCTATTTTAAGTAAAACTTGGTTCAATAATTTATAGATATGTAGTTGCAGGAGATTTTATGCTTGAAATGAAATGGCAAGTCATTTTGCAGGTTTGTACCTAACCCCTGACCAAAAATGAGAGATGACGAAATTTTCAATGAAAGGAGATGGCTAAATTACTGCCCCAAGCAAGTATAGTAATCTCACATTAACTCGTAATATTTAAATATTCATTCATGAATTATTTAGCGTTTAATAATTTCCTAGAACTTTCGTGAACTATTAAACATAATAAAAGTATCTTAGTTGCTTTTTTTGATTGAAATGACAAGTTCAAGGGGAAATAATACAGTACTGCAAGCTAGGGAGGCGTCATATCGCTTTTCCAGAATGTCAAATTGAAACTGTACTTATATCGATTTTTGTTAACGAGTATCAAAACGATTTATTTTCTGAAATAAATCATAATCAGAGTTTTCGGCGGGAGTCGTCGGCGTTCAATTCGGTGTCCTGTTTAGTTGCTTGTTATTGTCTTTTACAGAGTTTTAATTCAGAAAATGGGTTTGTTTTTAAAGTGATAATCGACTCTACTCAGTTTCACTTTTTGCTAATCAAAATCAAATAAAAATAACTGAAAACTTCGGAATGTGCTTATACATTTAATCTTACTACCTATTTGTGCCGAAAAATATTAACTGAATAGTGGTCGACAAAAACTAATTCTATTTTTATTATCTTTCAACCCTTCAATTATTTTATCGATTCTGTTCCACTTGACGTTCAATCCCATCTCTATGAAAAAAACAAACGTCAGATGTCAGACCACAGAGTACTTTTTGATAGACTGTGTCAGACGTCGTTTCGTTTGAACGCTCTGCCGTTTGCTTGTTTGTTGTGCTTTTTTATTTTGGATTTTCATTGACTCTCACTTGTGTAATGGATTTATTGTGTGTGCTCGCCTACCTACTGAACTCTCGCTACTCGACACGGACTTGACTTGCATCATGCGATGCATAAACTACGGTATAGCCACGCAAAGACTGCGGTGGAATATCACCTCTTCATTGCCTGCTGTTCTACTCACTATCTTAAGTATCTTAATACGATGGTTAACAATTGAGGTAAGTCATCCACAGCTAGAATCATTCTAGAAGTAATAAATATAAGAAACATCGAACAAATGTGACTTCAAGTTGTTTACCGTATTTCTCAAAATACATAATGAACTCAATGGCAATGAATCAGAAAGACTCATCCCGTCTCATCACGACCACAACACGTCCTGACTACAACAGACTGGTTGCTTTAGATGTCATAATGTTCAAATGTGCAGTATTATAGTTAATTCCTGTGGATACTAAGGTAATTATGTTTGTTCTAGGTTCCAAAGGATGCCAACATTTTGTCATCCTTGTTATGAACTGCTGAAAACAGAAGCATGTAGTGATGTTCGTTTATTTGACTATACGATGGTGTGCATAACTTGTGGCCGTTCTGTGAGAAATATACAACGCCATGTAGTGGAAAGAAACTATTCAATGTTGCAGAATTTACCAACGTCACATCCAACTTTCCATCAGTTAAATAAAATGATTTTTAAGCACAGTGCGTTCTTTTATATCTACATGCCTATCTGGTAGCATGGATCAGATGATCCATGCTACCAGACTGACTGAATATCTGAAGAGGAAGATTCCTCTTCAGATATTCAGTCATTGAGTGGAGGCTTTTGCCCAGCGGTCATCGTGCATACGGCCACAGATTACTAATGATACGGCTGACGTGACCCGCCCAATCACATTTGAGCCTTCGCCTTCTTTCCTACATCCAGTATGCCCGTTTTGGAACGCAGCGTGGTGTTCCGAACTCTGTCCTGTCTTTTTACACCCAGAATGCTGCGTTTCATCCGCAGATATAGACGCCGCGTGCGGCACCCGTCTCGCCCCACCCCGGGGCCTAGCGCCAGCGCTCACGCTCACCCAGCCAGTAGTACACAGGACTGACTGCGAAAATGGCGGCTTACGATTTTTGTACGTAAGCTGGTGCGATTTTTGGCACGCGAAGTAGTTGCTCTTGCGTTATTTAGGTGTATCTATATCTGTGGTTCCATCGCTCTTTCGCAAACTCCAAGGCGGAACTTTTGCGACTCGGTGAGCGACCAGGTCTGAGCACCGTAGGTTAGCTTCAGTTATTCAACCATTTATTTATATTATTTATTGTCTGTGAAAACTGACTTTATTTCAACTTATTTGGACAAGTAGTTTAGGATTTACAAGAGTTTAATACTTAAATACACGCGGGAGTGATTTTTGCGCGAATTGTAAAATGCCCGTTGTATGACGTTTTTTGGTGTAATTACCCCTTTGTAGATATATACTAAAGTACCACCACGTACGAAATCGGGGTGGGTCGCTAGGCCAAAATACAATTAATTTTATAAATATCATCGCAGATATATCCAAACGCCTAGGTAAAAGTTTATAGCAATGGCATTTTTTTGCAGTTTTCTTAGTGCCTATGACGTAGGAGTAACACGATTTTATTTTCAGGATTGTACAGATATGAAAAGTTCCTGAAACTTTTTTTACATGAAATACTAATATTCAGCTATTCAGCATTACATATTGCTAGGTACCATGTTTATACATTGCTGGAGTATCCGTCCATACTTCTATTTAGCCATCTCTTTTGGAACTTTAAGACCACCACATAAAGTCTTTAATTTTACATCGCGGACTGCAATGCATTGAGTTAACATCAAAATCAAAAGTCATCGTCAAACTAGGCTGAGAATCTGCACTATTTGAACGTCAAAATTACATAAGACAGTTCCCCAAAATGCCCGCCCTTCACCACTTCCAAGTGCTTTACCTTTGAAGAAGAAGTGGCGCAACAAAGTGGTGTTGGATATGTTTAACTGCTATTTTATGGGTAGTTACAGAGCGTTTGGATTCCAATTCCGCAATGAAGAGTTTTCCAGGCATTTTGTTATGCATTTCGTAACTAACGTCTTTGAACTCCATAGGAAGGAAGCTGTGACTCGGTAGTTGCAAACCATTACTGCTATCAACATTATAAACACACAAACCGGCTCCAAACATCCGAGATATCATTTACATTTCTTGCAGAACCTTAAATTAAAGGCCCTGACCACAGATTACATATATTCGTAGGTAGATGTAAATAATGGTAACTTCCTTCAAGCAATTTGTCAAATTGTCCTGATCTTTGCCATTTGTGCAATTAGAAAGCTGAGATGCCCAATGTTTGGTATGATCGATTGAATAAGAGTTGACCTCGTGAAATCATGTCCGATTTGCGGTGTACAGAATTAAAATGAAAACGGTCGTTATTTCCGTATTGCCTTTTTTGCAATATTAGTTTGTATAATTAAAATGACACGTCATCAGCTGCCTTCGTTTAAATTAGTCTGCTGATCGAAGGCCTTACAAAAAAGGCGATCCCATTTAAAAAAAAAACATTTCTCGGAATCCACTACATGTTTCTTTTATCTTACGTTTATCCTAGGTTCTTGGTTTGGTTCTAGGCTCTAGGTTCTTGGGTTTAATTACTTCGAACTGCAGATAGCTTCTAACTCCGGAAAACAGGCAAAGCTTGCCCCTTGAGAGATAAATCAACCACTATTCACAGTACATAAATTCCCACGTAGCATTTACACGTCATAAAGCGAATACCATGTAAGAGAACGTAGATTGCAATTTGATAAAGTTATGATAGGTATACTAGCTGCGGAAGAGAACACTATCAGATTATAAATAAGCAGCGTGCAGCAGTTGTGCAACCTTCCTTCCTGATTCCCACGTGAGTAAACGAATAACTTTGTCGTATTGTCACTTAATGGCATCGGTATAAAAATAACAGTAGGTATTGTTTTAAATTTCATTTTAAAATCTTATAAAATTGTTTTACAAACTGTCTCATACAAAACTTCAATGCCCACTTGCTCGACCCAAATGTATGGACGGCATGTTTTTTCGCGATTGCGATGGTATTTGGTCTGGTGGTGGTTCGTCCCTTGGAGAAAGTTGTCCAGTTTGATGGTCTGTAGATACCACACCCTTAAATTAGACGACACCTTTCTGGTACACCCTGTACCCTAATTGCGTAACACACTATCAATCACAATCTGAATCATTTGAAGGATATTGCTAATCCATTGCTTCATAAGTTCGAAAAATTTGGCTGCTCAACAACTTAAATAATGCAATGAATGTTATTGCTACTGATAGTGTGCTACGTAATTACCCCGCTGTATGTTTATTTTATTCTCTATTTCTATAATGCGATTTCTAACTAAAAATATTAAACTGAAATATTTATAGGATGTAAGTAGATAGGTACCTGCTTATACAGACATTGACACAGTATGCACTTAGTTCATTGCAATACAATGAAATACTTTTACTAGTCTAGTCAATCAAGCCGAATGTACTTGTAAAGGGGCGTTCAAATCGGTCGTGGCCTACTGCTATTGTTAAGTAACCTAAGTAGGCAGTCAGGACCTCCCCCAACTTTAAATAGGTACCTACTATTGATAATATCAACAAAAAGACGGTCTACATTGACTATATTCTATATTACGAGTCGTGACAATCGACTTATTTAAATATCGTGTTCGTATCGAGAATTGCGTAACCAGTTTTTGTTGATTTTTTTATTCAAGCTTGATAGACCTTTGTGACATACGGCTGTATAAGTTATCCAATCAAACTGGTGATTATTTTTAGAAAAAATCACCATAATATCTTTAAAAAAAAACTCCACATTAACATCTTTGAATTACATCGTGGCAAATTGTTTTTTATGGGTCGTATAATATTGTAAATATTTGCTTTAATCCGTCATTCATTTAAATTCACCGACGTAACTAAACTACGCAGAAACATTTAAATTCACCGACATAACTAAGCAACGCAGAAATAAAACTTAAAAATGATTAGACATTAATTAAGCAGATTATGTTTGCACAATACCACTGCTAACCTAGTTTAATAATTTGGAATAAACTACTTTCTATTTTCAAAGTCGCAAAGGCACATACAGTTGTACATAGAATTCGAAATTTTATAATATTCATACAAGAAATAAGCAATAAATTAGTTAGTACGACAAACTAAAACGATTTTTATAAAAATGCAGTCTTCCTTATTACCTACAGCCATAAAAAAAACGAATCTAGAAAAAAATGCCTACTTAAAATGAATCAACTTAAATCTAGTTTCTGCCTTTGCTAAAGAAATCAGGTATTTAGGATAATACACTGCAGTGTGAGCGCTCACATGCAATTTTCATTGGAACTGTGGCAATGTGGCATGCCCACAAGACCAGTTTCAAGGAATGTGTCATTCATGAATGAATCATTGTTGTGGCAATATTAACACTGACAGCTGATAGTTTGAATATTCCACAACAATGATGACACTGACAGCTCTTGAACGTGCTGGCTTAGACGTGCTGATCGCGTTTAGTTTCATTGGTGAAATTCGCCCTAAGTTCTCGTTTAGTATTTTCAAAAATAATGTTCATTTACTTTCCCACCTTTATGTACAGTACTTCGAATCAACAAAGCATGAAAAACATAGTAATTCTCCGTCTCACTTACACCCAATATTGTGGGAATATCATTGTACACAACATAATAACTTTTTTGCAAAGTATTTTTAATGAACTCATTATGTTTTTAACGAACAAAAACTTGTACACACGACGACGTGTGGAATTGTGATAGTGCAGTTCGCTATACGTTGTAAAGGTTAAGGCTTCAATTGGGCGCCATAATTGTCTGAATACTGCAGTCTTGTTGCGGAAGTATTAACATTTAATTAGTGTTATTTATCTGTACCATTTTCCTATAGGAAATCTGATACTCCAAACGGATCTTAAACATTTTTAACCACAAAATATAAGAGAAAAAAAAAACTGAGATGGCTGTTTTTATTATTTTAAGTTAATACACAAAAACTCACGCCCAGAGGGGCCCGTGGCTAAATAATAACAGGCGCAGAGGTTCAGAGAGATCAGGTTAAGCTACGCTTGCCGCGATTGGTCTGTGGATGGGTGATCATGGGTGGCCATCTTTACATACCGAGACCCCTCCGTGCCTCGGAAAGCACGTTAAGCCGTTGGTCCCGGCTGTCATTCGTGGATCTTTGACAGTCGTTACGGGTAGTCTGACAACCAGTCTTACCAAGGGGTATTGCCCAGTAACTGGGTTGTGGAGGTCAGATAGGCAGTCGCTCCATGTAAAATACTGGTATTCAGCTGCACCCGGTTAGACTGAAAGCCGACCTCAACATAGTTGGGAAAAGGCTAGGCAGATGATGACACAAAAACTCACGCACTCTTCACATCGGGGTAGGCAGAAACTGCAGAACGCTACCTACTACGATCCTTGCATACTCGTTTTGAAATCAAACACACAGTCATGGTTTAGTCTATTTCAACGTGTCTTTGAGTGTAAGATCATGTAGTAAAACGTAGCTACTAACTCATTATTATGAGAGATATTATGAATGATGAATATTAGTATCTCGATGATGTAATATTGTCTAAGTAATGGATGTAGAACCTGCAGTGACAGGTTGTTATACTTCACTTGATTGTACTCGTAAGCCGCTTCTCACAATCGATTCTTACGGCATAATCGAAATAGTTATTCGGCATACGGAACTCGAGTTTTTATTTGGCTTTTTGTCTAGACCATGGAAATCGAATACAAAAGAATCGAATTCGCTAAGAGCTCAATACGGTGTGTCTTCACGTGATACGGAAGCAATGTATCTAAATAAATGCCAAGTGAAATCTAGAAGAAACCATTTTATCCGATTTTAGATTATTTTTACATACTTAATATTAACAATATGTTTGTATATAGTCTCATTTGTTTCAATGTCATTTTTATAGGCCAAATTGTTTATATTTTTGCATAGAAATTTTAGCTTCGTTATCGTTTAGATGTCTTATTAAAAAAATCTTACATAATAACAAATTAAAATATCCGCTATCGAACGAGAAGCAAGGTTGTCGAGTATGCTACGTGGTGTCATAAATAAAGTTGTGAAATTCATTAATAATTTATAGATTTTGGTAGGACTATAAACGACTGTGATCAATATTATACGCGAAACGGTAAAACTCACTGACCTTAAATCACTAGAAGCGCTAAGTATAGCCATAATATCGCTCCAGTTACCCACAAAAGTGTAATTGTTATGTAAATCCCCGTCTGATATAATGTGTACGTGAGACAGTGGACTTGCACTTTCTAGTATACTTTCACAGCTATTGTGATCGCGCCGCCTGACGCAACTGCCGAATGGGTGCTACGTCAGGCCTACGTCATACTTAGAGTGTAGACAGACGAACTGAAGTTTGATGCCAGTCGATGCAAACCGACTAAGTGCACGCCATTGCAAGAAGCCTTGCAGTTTAGATTAAGACCGTCCATGTTCACCCTAATACTTGTTATCTGTACTCATAATTATTATAAAGAGGTAAAATTTGTATGTAGGGGTAATGTTCGAAATTACTGATCCGATTTTAAAAATAATTTTATTGATAGAAAGCTACTGTTTTATGGCACAGTACGAGACTCCACGCGAACGAAGGCGCGCAGGCAGAAGCTGGTCGGTAATAAAAACTTTATAGGTACGTTTCATACCTTGTATTATTTTGTAGCAATGTATCGTTTCACTTACACTTTTATTAAACGCTATTTTATGGGGCTTAAGGTTTCTCCAAGAGCAGTGGTCGCCCAGTGGTAACGACCGCGACTTACGAGATATAGGTCGTAGGTTCGAACCCTGACAGGCGCTTTACTTTGTGTAAATTATTTCATCACCACTGCTCTCAAAACGGTGAAGGAAAACATCGTGAGGAAACCGGCATGTCCTAGAACCAAAAATTCGAAGACATGTGACATCTACCAACCCGCACTGGGCCCGCGTGGTGGATTACGGCTCACTCCGTCTCACAAAGAGGAGGCCTGTGTCCCAGCAGTGGGAACATTAGAGGCTGATTATGTATGTTATGTTATGTAAGGTTTCTCCATAGCTTTAACCTAGAATTAATTATTTCTCAGAAGAAGTAGTTCCTTCTAAGCTAGCATTCACCATCTTCGTACATATAATCACCTAACACCAGGTGATAAAGTGCTCATACGCAAGTCTATACAATATAGAAAACGTGTAACATAGTATTTGGAATAAACTATTAACACAGTTTTGGTACAAAATGTTCATTACATAAATGCTAGAAGCTGGTTTCTCTGCGGATCAATGACGATGCGGAATTTGGAAGGCTTGGAATCAATGACAACGCTTGTTAAGATTATAATGCAGCTGCAGTGAGCGCTTTCAAGGCTTAATTCATTCAAATAAATGATTTTAAAAAATACTAACCAAAGTTATCTTCTCAAATAATATAATAAACTATAATAGAAGTTATGTCAACTAAGCTGAACAAACACATAATATAATCGATCTGCCAACCCGCACTGGGCCCGCGTGGTGGATTATGGCACACTCCCTCTCATTGAGAGGAGGCCTATGTCCCAGCAGTGGGGACATTATAGACTGATAATGCTACATAACATAAGGTCACACCTGTTTTTCCAAAAGGATTAGGCAGGTGTAGATGTATACACCCAGCCATGAGTATACAGGCCGGCAGGGACTATCAGGGAATTTTTTAGTCGGTTATTTAAAAAGAAATTGCTGTGCCATACATTTTGACCGCGTAGGTATTGCACTTTTGTCAGATTTTTGTTTAAATAACCGCCGGAAAATTTCAACGCGGGGGTGTCCAGAATCATGTACAGTCAACAAAAGAGATAAGTATGCAGGATCTTCGGATAGGTATAGTTGAAGTTTAGTAAGAAACTCTTGTTTTGAAAATGAGCTCTTTGTTTTCTATTAATAAAATTAAATTTTATTCGAGAACATCCATCGGTTTCTTACTAAACTTCACCTATATCCTAAGATTCTGCATACTTATCTGTTTTGTTGACTGTACCTACTGAATCTATGGTAACAGGTCGATGTCCCTGCCACCCAGTATTTTAATTTATTGTGCAACAAACTACAAACAGGTATAAGTAATACATTTCTATGCTAAACATACATGTTCATGGCACCATGAGAAAAGAATTATGTTGTAACGCGAATAAAAACTTACATAGGTAGTACATTTCCCACTGTAACACCTATCATAAAGTTTTTCTTTCTTATATAATTTTGTAAGTCAATAGGCCGCACTCGTTTTTCTACTGCACACCTTTACCACCGAGTAAATTTGCAACAAAGACCAAACTTTATACAATGTGGTTCGGTAGATGCACTAATTGGTAATAAACCCATTGAAGTACACACACTGAACGAGACATAATAGAAATTTTCTTGTTATCACATCCGGAGGCGTTTAGTGACCCACAAAATGTTAATTTATATGAATCAGTGAACAGGAGGCCTACCACAAGCTCTTAACGCGATCCATTTTAGGACCTAAACTGAACTGTTCTTCTAATTCGTACCATGACGTCAGTTTAACGATTCAGTTTAGGCCGTGCCATCTGCTGACAGCGATTGTCCCAAACTGAGTCGCAAGTTTTGGTTTCATTCATACTTGTTTGGTACCATAACGTCCATAGAGCAGCTCAAGCGATGCAGTTTAGGAACCTAACCTAAAATGTCTTGTTTTTGAATCGTTTTTAATTAGATCATGGTAGGCCACCAGGTAAGTTCTAGGCTTGTGTGCATCGCTGGCATCATCATTACACCAACGTCACAAACGTCACTAACGTTAGGTGAGATTATATTCCAAAGTAAGTAAAAACAGTATAGAAAACGTATAGCCTGGTATGTATTTGGTATAAACTGAGTTAATAGGTTTCAAATATTTGTTATTATATTTGTAAAACTTACAACTACAATATGTGCGTGAAAAATGTAGACAATTCACCGATAATGTGACGTCCAGCCGCTTTGCACCGCGATTGGACAATCACGTCAACATAGCAAACACTGGATGTAGAAGGGTGCTTGTAAGAAGCTTAGTCTCTGAAGAATCTCTAATCTTGAACCCCTACTAACCTTCGCAATTTCGTTGTTATGACGCCTTCACCGTGTTCACACTGTGTCGTTGCGTGTTATAATTGTATACGTTATGGAAGTCGGTCGCTTGTGCGCAGTTTCCCACGATGAATTTATAAACAGAGGGAAATACTTACATGCGTTATCCGCAACGTTCGAGTTAGGTGTTGATTAAGCAAACTGCTAAGTTTTCAATCTGAGGCATAATTTAAATATGCATTTGTAGTAGGCAAGTAGAATAAGTTAGCTTGTTGTGGCTTTGTGAAACGCGGGTCATGTGAGAAAGTGTTGTGGTGGGTGGTTCTATTTCTTTGGTAGATTCAAAGCTCAAAAAAGAAAACTGTATTTATGTTTACTAGCCTTGGGGCTTAGGGTTATTGCATAATCTTATTCCTACCAGAACATAAAAAACGCCGACACGTATAAATAATATAATTATGTATGTATTTTTGCACTTATATATTGAATAATTTAATGTTTTTTCTCAATTTAATCGATTTTATTTAAAATTGTATTTAAGTGGAATTTTTTATTTATGTATTGTGATTTGCTATGCAGAACGCATAGAGAAACTCTACGAGATTTAATTACTCTCACAGATATAGCTGTACCATCTGATAGTGATTCACCTAACGTATAGATATGCTAGGCTTAGGTAATGCTATCCCTAGCTATGTCCGGTGGTACCTTATTAGGCGTAGCGCACACCAAAGTCATTGCACATGAAACCACAACCTTCCAAAGGTCCTTGCAGACTTACAGAACGAACTTCGCTTCTGTTCATTAAACTTTTCATACCGATTTGTGCACATGTCACAATTTGACATTTATTAACGTATATCTTTGTATTTTTTGTTCCCTTTCTTGTATTTTGTAAACTTTACCTTTATGTTTCAGCACAAATGTAAGTATATGTTTGTTTGTGAAATAAATAACTTAACTTGATATAAGTTGTCACGCAATAAAACAAACAGTTTATTTGTAGCAATGTTTTGCTATTAATACCTAGACATATTTTCAGCAAATAGCCGATCTATTCAGTAATCACTGTAAAAATTTAAGTAAAGTGAGCTGTCAAAGGTGTCAATCCCTAGCATCAGTTGGAGTGACAGCTCACTTCAAACTCATTTCACTTAAGTTTTCACGGTGAGATCTATACAGAAAAGGCCGGCTGAAGTATTCATGCTTGCCGTGGTTCATTGACGTTGCACAGAAAATTGGAAAATCTTCACCTGCAGCTAATGATTAATGTGCATTTTCCTTTAGAAGCCCGCTATCTTCCCCGTTGCGCATAGGCATCTCGTCTTGCAAGTTGAGGTTACTGCGTACCTTAAGCTCGCATTATCTAATTATTATGATGGACCTAAGTACTGGAAATATTTTCGCGTAGCTTTATTAAGCAATTTCGGTTCCCTTCACTTTAAGATTGGTTAGTTGTTGACTTGTTGTCTGTGATTCGAAGAAATATTCGTTTTTTACCTGACATATCGAATACACATTAAAACCGAGTACATTCCGAGGACAGCCGAGCACATCCGAAGCGGTGTCGGTTACGGTAACAGTGGCGCGAATTCAATGGTTTTTTCCCATCTCAAAAAATGCCCAACGCGCCTAAAGAAGTTTTCACTTCAAAAACCCTACATACATTACATTGCGTTACATTTTCTTCGTTATAAAGACGTGTATTTAGGAAAAAGCCAGTTACAAAGAAAACTGTTTCTTGGATTTATTGATTTCGTGAATATTCATATAATATCTTTATAGTTCGTGGAAATAATAATCGATTTTAATGAATAATAACGGCAATACCCCTTTGTGTTTTCGCGAAGAAAACATAAAATACTAAGCTTTAGTGTTCCGTCGAATCATTTACTAAGACGTCTTTATTATTCAACTATACACTGTTATTCAAATGACTAAAATGAGCACAACGTCATAAAATTATTCAATAATTTAACTACGTAAGTAATATTTTCAACAAACGGTACCCGCTGCTTGAGACCACCAGTAAAGTTTTCCATAAGTCTAAAGTACAAGCCGTTTCTTGGCTGTAATTCAGTATTGCAAATAACATAATAACAGCACGCCTGTACTATTTTACGCCGATGAGGTGGGCAGAGATGAAAATACACCCAAATATCGCCAGTATCTCGCAAATCTCAGCTATGTATGTAGACTATAAATAAATAATCGTTTTATTTCTCTTCCACAAAGGCGCCTTAAACAATATGTTTAAGAATTAAAGGATTTATCAGAGGGGCAATTCTCGTAATTTTAAGAACGTTCACAGTCTGATCTCAGTCTCAATCTGTCAAAATTACCTCTAATTTTCCTACATTTTGACAAGTTTTTGAGATTTGTTTGTCGCCGAGATGAGAATGCGACTAGATTTTGAACGTTTTAAATTACGAGAATTGGCCTTCAGATGTAACAGGTAATCTTCATATTTATATTATGACATCTGATAAATCCTTTGTGAGAGACTGGCTAGGTATCTGCACTAGGAAAACTTGTCACACAGATTACCACCAAAAACAGTATTTAAGTACCTTAAAGGTATTATTAACAAATTATTTTAACCTTAGGTAGGTGAACACAGTAAACAAAAATAAAGGAAGAAAAATAATTCAAAATTAAAAGTTATTATTGAAGATTGTGAGTACAAGTGAAGTTTGGAGTGGTGTGGCGTGATATATGTACTATAAATAACTATAATAATGCTTGAAAACAAGCCTTTAAAACGCCTAAGTTTCTGATTTCTCCCCGCATATTAGAAGTCATGCGTTAACAATAAGCAACCTAATTAAGACCAGTCGGTTAGCAGCTATGCACCAGAATTTACGCGCAGAACCACCAGTATCTAGTGTATATTTATTGGCCATAAAGTTTTATAACGAAATTAGAAAACTATGAAAGCTAACTACCAAGTACTTAATGTACAGATGATCAAAACATTACTTGGTATCGATAGGTTTATGGTGAACATTTTCTTCGTTATAAAGATGTGTATTTGATTTCATTTACATTTAAGTCGTAAATACTTGCGTGTCTCTTTGAGAAACTGTAAAATCGGTTAAGGATTTAATAAAGAGGTATTTACTTATTCAAAACTTCTAGTACTAAATAAAGTACAAGTAAGTGTAAGTAGATAATAAGTTTTGAATAAGTACTATAACATTCCATCTATAATGATCCCACTGCTGGGACTCGGGCCGTTCTCTCCGTAAGAAGAAGTGGACTGTAAGCCACCACGCGGGCACAGGGCTGGCTGTGGATCATGCATTGAGTATAACGGTTGTAGAGTTTTTTTTATTCCCTCGTAAGTGTGTTGAAAAACGTCTTTTGATACTCGTGTGCATTTGTCTTTGCATTCGCCACCTGCATCAAAATGTTCTATTTAAAATATACGCTGAAGTGTTAAAATAAATAAATCAGCCTGTGTTGTCCCACTGTAGGGCAAAAGCCTCCCTTTCCTTTTTCCACTCAATTCGATTCTACGCCATCATGGACCAATCCTGCCTATATGCATCAAGCTCGTCTCTTCTTCGACGCCCGGACCCTGTTTAATAAACTTTACTAATTGTAATTGTATTTTACAAGTTACAAATGTACAAGTTTCTGTTTAATAAAGAATACAACTTACAAATTTACAACGGAAAACTGTCAAAATTGTAAAATTGTACCTACAATTTTACATATTTCTGTTTAATAAACATTTACAGGTGACAATTTACATATTTGTAAGGAAAACTGTTTTCTTGAACGCATATAGTTGTAATTACCGAGTTTATTATTATTATTAGCCAATATCCCATAGCTGATGTACCTTTCAGATTTGCCTAAATTTATTGCAGTTATTTGTACATATTTTGTAAATTGTAGAACAATTCCGACAGGTGGACTCGCCTTCTGTCAGAACTTTACAATTTTGTACCTCAATTTAATCATCATCATCATCATTTCAGCCGAAAGACGTCCACTGCTGGACATAGACCTCAATTCAATTCCTAGTAGTGGTGTGGTGGAATTAGTTGTGGAAGTAGTGATGATGAATATAATTATGAGGGAACGGCAACGGCGAGTTTTTCCAGTCTTTGTTATAGACTGATGTTATAGATTTATCCTTTTGATACATCCTTATTTTGTAAATGTGAGGACTTTGTAAGCCTTGTAGACTTTAGATCTGTAGACCATTTCTTATTTTATCAAATACCTGGTACTTGTTGACAGGCCTACGCTGTCCTCCCATACCTACTGTAACTCGAAAACATTGTAAAAGCCAATTATTTTTAAAAGAGTAACCATGGAGTTTCTTGCCGGTTCTTCTCCATAGGAAACGACCAATTGGAACCGTGCACCTAGCTTCTGACGTTTCATAAGTGCCCATGTTGGTTTATGTGAAATAAAAATATTTTGATTTTGATTTTGAGATGCTCAAAGATTTCAACTGTTCCGCAATGTCTTTCCACTTTTTTATTTTCATATCGTGAGTTAGTTTTTCACTAAACCGAGCGAATAAAACATCTTTATTCTCATATAATATTAGACAGAATCGTGATTTCGTTGTTGTGCTCCATGACTTTCGTTATGAATCAAACAAATAGAAAAGTAGGTACTCTGTAAACCAAATTCTAAATGTTTTAAAATTCTAAGATTTTTTTAATCTACCCTCGATTTAAGAATCGTCAACAAAAACTTACATTTTATGTAATTTGTAACTTACAATTATAAATTTGTAGATACAATATTGTCATCGAAATATACAGGCGTTTTCTGCACATGTAAACTTTTATTAAATAGCACTTGTATTGGTAATATTTGTAATGTTTTTATTTGTAAAATTCTTACATAATTGTAACGTTTATTAAACAGGGTCCTGGGTCTTCCGCGATACCGTTGGACGTTTTCAGGGCAGAAGTAAAACCATGAAATCCGCATAAGGCCGCCCTTTGTATGTTTTGTAGTGTTAAATGTATTTTCTGGTGTACAATAATGCATATATTTATAAATAAATCCTAATAATAGATAAGTACAAGAAGCCTTAATTGGTTATTCTTCTTTCTAATAATACTTGTATATCAAGGATTTATTAACAAGTTTATATGCAAGTATACTAAAACTAATTTATTTACGAATTTATAAACAATTTGACACAAATACAGTCGCACAGTAGCATAACTGTTATCTTTAACATAAAATTATTAACGACCCATACTGTGTAGTCACATTTTTGTGTGACTTACTCATAATTATTTTTAGAACTAACTAGCAACGGCTGAATAATTACTATTGGAATTATGAAAACACATGTTAACTATTAAAAATAGGCATTTGAAGGTAGTAAAAAGTTAAAAAAAAATGTCACGAACTAGAAAAAGTAAAGGAAAAGTTATATGTCGTATGTCTATGTATTTTACTGTGTGCAGGTACCTACATGAATAGTAAAATAAATACATACTCGTACAGGGTGTGCTCAATTCATGGTTACAGTTTGTGCGGCGATGTCCCTGTCACCCTGTTCACTAGAAAATTCTACACTTTTATAAAATATTTGTTTGAGTTGCGGCTAAGTAATAACAGCCGCGCGGGTCGATCGATCAGGTTAAGCTATGCTTGCCGCGGTTGTTCCGTGGATGGGTGACCATCTTTACATATCAAGACCCTCCGTGTCTCGGAAACCACGTTAAGCGTTGGTCCCAGCTGTCAATCGTGGTAAGTAAATCTTCGGCAGTCGTTACGGGTCGTCAGAAGCCCAAAAGTCTGACAACCAATGTTACCAAGGGGTATCGTATTACCCGCAGTAACTGGGTTGTTGAAGTCAGATAGGCAGTCGCTTCATGTTAAATGCTGCTATTCAGCTGCATCCGGTTAGACTAGAAGCCGACCCCAACATAGTTGGGAAAAGGCTAGGCAAATGATGAACTTTTCCTATTCACAGCGATGCAAATGAAATTTTTGATATCCTACGAGCCTTTCCCCTCCTTTTTAGGGTTCCGGACCCAAAGGGTAAAAACGGAACCTTATTACTAAGACTCCACTGTCCGTCTATCTGTCTGTCTGTCCGTCTGTCTGTCTATCTGTCTGTCTGTCACCAGGCTGTATCTCATGAACCGTGATAACTAGACAGTTGAAATTTTCACAGATGATGTATTTCTGTTGCCGCTGTAACAACAAATACTAACAGAATAAAATAAATATTTAAGGGGGGCTCCCATACAACAAACGTGATTTTTTTGCCGTTATTTGCTCGATATTAATAACGGCAACAGTAGACGCTTGAAATATTCACAGAATATTTAGTTGTAGGTATATTCACTTTAAAAATAAATAATTAAATTAAAATAAAATAAATTAAGGAGGGCTCCCATACAACAAACGTGATTTTTTAATATAGTGTTAAATATTGTACGGTGGTACGGAACCCTTCGAGTGCGAGTCCGACTCGCACTTGGCCGGTTTTTTATATACTTTTACATATTTTTTATTATTGTAGTATGGTATAATTTTATTTATTTATTTATAGTTAATTAAAACGGTACTACACCAATTACATTAATTAACATAGAGACAATTATTACGTTATGTTAAATACCTATAGTTTAACTTAAAACTAACATGGCACAGTGGACTCCCTTGCATACTTTTTCTCACAGAACACCAGATACATACGCATAATTATTTTACTCCATTAATCCGCAAACATCTCATCATAAGTACCTACTGGTGGTGTTGGTGGTGGTGTTCAATTGGTTTTCGGGGAGACGTCTCTAAGTGCCGAAATTATGACTTCATTGTTGTATTGGTTCCCATCTGTGGTAATAGTAAATAAATAAAGTATGTTTAAAAATATTCGGGCAACCTACAAATAAACAAAATATTTGTAAATTTTTCTAAAAAAAGTCCTACACGAAATTACATAACACGAATACCTTTTAAGAAAAACCCTGATTAGCCAGACATGTCATGACAAAACACGCAATGTGTGACTAAATAATTTACGATCAAGTAACAATAGGGTACAGTATCGCAAACAATACTAATTTACCGCGTAATGTAGTGAAGTACTTGTAATAAAAACAGAAGAATGTCTGTCCGATTGAGTATGTTGCTTAGGAAGTGTTTACATTGGCACTATAATGTAAATCATACATCCATGCTTATACAGGAAAAAAACCAGTGCGCAAACAGACTTCCTAGACCCGTAGCGTAGATTTATAACCTATGAGAAATTTCTACTCTAGGGGGCTTAGAATCCCTTTATGCATATGCTCACTAGTGCCTTTCATAATTTTAAGAGAAGGTAGAGTGTCCTATTGTGAGGCACTGGAATAAGGTGCATAGTTCTGGTGCTGTCCTATTTCATATCAGGTAGATCAATGTGAGTTAAATTAATTAATAAGTCGTTTTAAGGTACTAACATATTTTTTAAGCCGTACTTTTCAATGGAATTATGTTCTGAAATAAATTATTATTATTATAATTGTGCTGAATTCATGATTACAGTTTACGCACTGTAGCTCTGTCTTTGTTTCCTTTGCACGCCTTTAAGGCTGAAAGAGTTTCGCTGAAATTAGGCAACATGACCTTAATTAGAACATACTCTTTATCCCAATAGTACGTTCCCGTGGGATAATTTCCGACCTTCATGCGGTCGAAGCCGTGGGTAAAAGATAGAACACTGAAATCCGGGGGTTTCAGAATCATGTACCGAATACATAGTAACCGGTTGCGCGTCGATTTCGCAGCCACCCTGTATATTATAAATCTTTATTTTAAATTTATATTGAGAAAATCCATATGCCATTGGAAAATCTTCTGGGTGCGTTACTGGATAATTACGATGATGAAGACTATTTTGGAGTGCAGTTTAGCGTATTGGAGTGTAAATTGGAGCACCTATAGCTTTAGGTGATGTTATTAGAAAGGTCAGGTTCTTAGTACCCGCAACTGGCGTGCGTGTATGGCCAGATGTACTGTACGCAAAATACGCGCATAGACGTGGAGTTGCGGACACCAGTCCGTATTATCTATTACCTATGACCTGCACCCTAATTGCGTAACACACTATCAATCGGAATCTGCATCATTTTGAAGCAAATTGCTAATCCATTGCTTCATAAGTTCGAAAAATGTGTCTGCTCAACACGTAAATAACGCAATGAATGTTGTTGAACTGTCAAAATGAAACCGATTCCGATTGATAATGTGTTACGCAATTGCCCCGCAGATGTAATTACTTAAACGAAGCAAAAGCAGTAGGTATCTAAGGATCGTAACAGGAGGCTTTCTGAAGTTTCTGTCTAACCCAAGAAGGAGGCGCAAGTTTATTTGTATATATGTAATAATATGTATAGCTTTATCTTAGGTAAAGTCAGGGCTTATTGTTAATTAAAGTAAATACCAACTTAAATTATCCATATATTCAAATCGCAACTGTCTTTACAGTTGTATGAAATGGCTATAACACGACACATTGACGAAGGGTGTCAAAATCAAAATCAAAAGTCATTTATTCAAACTAGGCTGAGAATCAGCACTTTTCGAACGTCAAAATTACATAAGACAGTCCCCCAAAACGCCCGCCCTTCGCCACTTCCTAGTGCTTTCGCTGGGGAGAAGAAATGGCGGAACAAACTCCCCAGCAGCACAGCTGTCTGTTCAGTTAGAAAATAATAATCAGGCATAACTGTACCAAAATCAAAAGTCATTTATTCAAACTAGGCTGAGAATCAGCACTTTTCGAACGTCAAAATTACAAAATACAGTCCCCCAAAACGACCGCCCTTCACTACTTCCTAGCGCTTTCGCTGAGGAGAAGAAGTGGCGCCAAATGTAAACGCACCTGTATTGATGCAATTCCTCGGTAATTGTACCTACCGCAAAGGTGTTTGCAAATTAATATTAAAAACTCGCAAACTGTAATTGGATGCAGAACTGGTTATTTTTGTTGTTACCATTCGCCTAGCAAACCAGTCAGTGCCTCTGCCAATGTTGTGATAAAATCCTTGAATAATATGACACGTTTTATTTTATTTTATAATTCTCGTACGCTTGGGGCTATATCACAATAACTAAGTACTCGAAAAACTTAGTAAAAATTAAACTAAACAAAGCATCTTGAAAGTGACACCTACGGACTTGAAAGCCAGTTTTGGCAATTTCTTCATTTTTATCTCGTTAAATCTTGATTTCCAACCTCTGTTCTGGCGCTATATCCCCCAGCTTAGGCTTTTCAGGTCATCAATCTACAATACAACACAATAACACAATAGTACAATATGGAAATAATAATAGATAGCGGAGATTTTAATCTGCGGATTCTATTCTGCAGGCAAATTCCCGTTATTAAAAAACGTTCAAAATCTAGTCGCAATTTCATCTCAGCGACAATCAATGTCAAACACTTGTCAAAAATGTAGGAAAATTAGAGGTATTTCTGACAGATCGAAAACTGAGATCAGACTGTGAACGTTCATAAAACTACGAGAATTGCCCCTTTGATTTCTTTTTCATTCCTTTCATTGAACTAAGTACTAAAGAAACAACCATTTATAATGACTTTAATGACATCAAAATATCTTATACATATACGTTCGGAATTTTACTCAAATCGGTAAGAGAAAACGAGTAAGCGTCGGTACGCCGTTTTTACGCAATTACAGGCGATTGAAGACGAAACACGCTTGCCTAGATTTCTATCTGTTGACATGACTGAGTGTATGCCTGCCAGCAAAGCAAGGCGGCCTACTAATTTTAATGACCACATAAAAAAGTTGAAACTAGCCCGATAAACGAGATTTGCTTGTTACATTAAGCTGTTTAACACTTTTTAATTTTCCTTTACACTTCTTCAATTAAGATGACGTAAAAACATGGCGCTGGAAACCGATGCTTGTCGCGCGTGAAGACGTAGTAAGTGGGTTATTAAGCACACTTTTTCTAGAAATTCTTTGGAATTACTATGATCGAACGCTCTTTTCACAAATATTTAAGAGCTGTCTTTCGAGAATTGTTCGACAAGTGTTGGTTGAGGTTTTTCTTAATGACGTATGTTTGTAATTACCTAATATACCTAAGTATTTTTGTCATGCAAAGAACGATTTTACAGTCTACGAGTATGAATAACAAGATTTTGAACGTTTTTAATTACACAGTCGGCTTTTCAACCGCTTGTAGGACATGTAGGTACATTTTACTTCCTGTAAACAATATCCTTTTTGTTATATTCGAAATGCTATTAGCATTATTTAGCTCCAGTTAATGGCATACGTACATTTAACACATAAAAACAAATTCAAGTCTGCTGCATTTGCTACAAGAAGCAACTGCCATCATACCTTGACGAATTTGGCAAAGCGAGCTTAAGACAGCTAAATATCAAGTTTAGAGGTTAGCTTTTTGTGAAATAATTTGCAATCCCTAAGTATGATTATTTCCAGAGGACAATCGATAATAGCATGCATGTCTTTTGCCTTGTTCAAACCCATCACTTGTTTTTTTTTTCGATCTACGACATAAAGATCTCATTAAAAGAGAAATGTTTCACTTTCTTCCTTCCCGAACACTATGACCTTGGCTCGCACACAAGCCTTGCTATTTATCGAACTATATCAGCTTAAATGCGGGTCATTAACACAAATGACGGCGTGGGCAACGCAATAGTAACTATTGCTACACACGAGTTGTGAACGCAGGTAGAGTAAGCATCGTTAGACATTGAACGCCGAGGCGAATCGATTGTTGAATTTTCTTTTTTTATAGCATTGAACGTATCAAATATCAGTTTTTTTTTCATCCAATCAGTTCACGCTAATTGACTTTGGTCAGTACAGTACTCATTCTTGTAGAACTATGATTTGTACTAAATATAAACAATCAAATGTGTGTCATATTGAGCTGTGTGGTTAATGGTTTGACAGTTGACACAATTAGCTATCAGATATACACTTGAGTACAAGTGCCCTTGAATTTGTTTAGTTCATTGTCTTCAACTTAATATCCAAATATAAGTGGCCTCCAAACCAGACTAGACATATAGTACTTTAAATGAATATATCTACTGTAATAGAGTGGCGTCCAAGGACTGTAAGACGGTCGTCCGGTGGCGACATTGGCATACGACATTTTTGCCATCGCGGGCATAACCTGCATGAGGCTGACATAGGAGCGTGGGGATTGGCATAAGAAAACAGAACCTAGCATTGGGTGAAGTCAAGCTATGTATGATGATGATAATACTGTATTCATTAATAAAAATATCCGCAGGTAACGGATTAACAATAAAGTGATCTTATAAAGGTTCCGTTTTTGCCTTTTAAGGTTCTTTTGGGTTTGTTAAGGTTGGAACTCAAAAAAAACTACACTAATCTGCGTTCGCGATTTATTTGACAAAAATGTAAACAAATATGAATTAATGGAAAAACAACTTTAATGCCTACACAATATAGTTCAGTTTACGCTACAACTTCAAACATTTTTATTACTTTTTCAAAAGTGCCAGTCACTCTGAAATCAACTTAACCATCATTGAAATAAAGTTGATATTTGTTTAACTTGAAATAGGGTGGGGGTTGCAGCACTGCGCACTTTTACTTATAATACTTTTGCGATTTGAAACAATCTTTAAAGCAGTTGTGGTTGTTTTACTTCGTTTCAAACATCTTTAAAAACATTCAAATCTTTCTACACATAGGTATCTACAACTGTTATTGAATAGTATGTTTTCCTCTAAATGTCAATGAAATTCTACACAGTTACATATTAATCTGACGGATAAAAATCAATGCCATCTGATGTAATATTTACTTCCTACTTTACTTTAGCAAAATTATTCGGAATGCCTTTCTATTCGGGTCAGGTCGTTTACGTAATTTCATTTTTCATGCAGATATTACGTAATTTCATTTTTCATGCAGATATACATAATTGAGTTATCAATGCATAACGAATTCATTAATGACTACTGCTTTTTGTTTGGTATTAGTTCTTCTAATAGTTTATATTTAGGACTAACCATTGATTATGCACAGACAGAAGATCTGAGGGGTAATTCTCGTAATTTTATGAACGTTCACAGTCTGATCTCAGTCTCAATCTGACAAAAATACCTCTAATTTCCCTACATTTTTGACAAGTTTTTGACATTTGCTTGTCGCCGAGATGGGACTGCGACTGGATTTTGGATGTTTTAAATTACGAAAATTGGCCTTCTGCTTGTCTGCAAATAGAACCACTAACATGCTTTTTTTTTACTTTATAATGTTTTGATTTAGTTTTTACCTTATACTCATTGTTAATTTATTAAATACTAGCTGCGCCCCGCGGTTTCACCCGCATAAGTTTCGATCCCGTGGAAATATCGGGATATAAGTAGCTTATATGTTTATCCACCCTGGATACTCGCTACCACTATAAAAAAAATATCAAAATTGGTCCAGCCGTTTGAGCGTAAAGAAGAAACATAATTATAAACACATACACACTCACAAACTTTCGCCTTTATAATATTAATGTGATAGCATTTTCTAGGCTGAAGTACAAGTTCAACCTAATTCAGGCAAATTAGCTACTGTGAAATTAATTACTACTCTATTTTAATTGTTGAGGTATTTATTGTAAATATTATGTCCCTTTTATAAATAAACGATTTTTGTTATTTCATTATTATTTTATTAACATCATGAAATTTTAGACGTTAGGTGTTGGTGTCAAATAATAACATGTATAAACATGTTATAAGAAGCCAGTTTTGTATTATATAAACCATCATTGTCTTGCACCTTTGATTAATACTTATTACCGGTTAAGTTACCCATGATTCAGGAATACATTGAACTGCTAAATATAAAACTTCTCTTGGAAAAACGAAGGAAAAAGGAAAGAGACGGTGTTGTTGTCAAGACACGCCTGCAAGAGATGTGTTGAAAGAATAAGCTTGATAAAAGAAAAGTATTGAATTTTATTTATTTGAACAGAACAGCTTTTGTAAAGAAAAAATAACAAGGTGACAACAGTAGTATAAAGTGTACAAACCACAACTTTTTTACATATGTAGGTACACACCCAAATAAGTATGAATATACCTACAACAAGATGATACCTATTCTTGGAAACTTGCGTCTGGCATGACCAATTTTCAACTCCAGGTGTTGAGCCAAGCATTGATAAATAATCCAACAAAGTATATCCCAGCGCATCAAAAAATACAATGTCGGATATTCAACTATAAAAAAAAAAACAAACCTATAAGGGCACTTATGAAACGTCAGAAGCGAGGTGCAGCTAGGTGTGTATATCGACACTAAACAGTGCGTTGAAAATTCACTGCGTTATAAAATCGCCTATAGGCACGAGGGCTAACCTGATTAGTCCACCCCGACATCTACCAATCTTGCCTTTCTTTTTAATTACGACGAATTTCTTTTTTATCCCTACAAGGAGCTATTCAAGAACTTAAATAAACCGGCAATATTGTATAAAATACACGTTAGTCACACGTGAATAAAATTTTGTTACGTCTAACTTAGGTTTTAAAATGTAGACCGGCTTGAAAGCTTTGCATCCGTACCTATATCATTATTTACTTTTGGACATTTCTATAACTATTTTAAGTAAGATATAGAAATAAAACAAAATATGCTAATTTTGTATGACGCGCATACAAGGAATAACCTATACCATTCACGTTTTGACATTGGAAATGTCTTTTCATTCGCTCCAGTATAGGCTCCGATTTCATGATTAAGTGCGATCCCCTTATTTCTCGGAGAGTTGTGAAGATATGATATTCAAAAAACGGCCCAAAAGACGCGTATTCAATTCACGAGAGCTGTAAGGTGCAAAAAGAATTATTCGAGAAAGTCAAAAACTAAAAAATTTATGGCCGAAATAGTGAAAAAAAAAATAATTTTGATTTTGGCGCTCGATATTTTGTAAACGAAGAATGATATCAAACATTTGAGAAAAATTCTTCTGGACAATTTAGTCAGCTACAATTTGAGCCTAAAACAAAGACCGGTCAAGGGTTTGGCTTAGCCTAACCTTTTTGAAAAAAGTCAGAACGACATTATCATTCAACGTTGTAGTTTTATTTTGTAACCTATTCCTTATCCCGACAATATTTTTACGAATTCCGTAGATTAATTTCCAATGTGCTTGATAGTCGTGTGAGGATCTAATAAATAATCTATCTATTCTAGCTAATCTGTGAATTTTTTTTCAGAAATTCGTTTTTATAATCAGTAGTTCTTAATATTTTCAACTTAAATCAGTATGGTCTTGTCTTAACCATGTTACTTGCCGTTTTCAAAAGCATCTCAGAAAATTTACATAGAGCGTTGATCGGATTGCTATCCAACCGCAATCCAATCAGCGTTGGTCGTTTTAAATACTGCAATAACATCTTCCCTTAGGAGCAACTTCTCGATTGCAAAACATGATGAGAGTACCCATGCCATAAACATAAAAGTAAAACGTGACGCAAATTCATTTTAAACGAAACATTCTGTATGTATCATTTTGACTTATGATCGATCATAGAGACTCATCGATTTATGGATTAAAATTTCGTGACAAACACAATTAGTTTCACCCATAGAAATTAATAAAGTATTGAAACTTCAGCTTGAAGTCATCAAATAAAAAAGCCTTTGAAGCAAATTTTGTCTAACCGAGATATAACAGCATGGAATAGGCTCCCGGAAAATGTTGTAACGGCTCACTGAACTGCTTCAAGAATCGACTGGACAGATAAAATATTGTCAAGCTATTTGATACACACGCATCAGTTACTTAGCTGCTGGTGTGTCTAACCAAACAATAATAACTTATTAAATATCATGTGCAAAATGAGTATTTTCCGTTCAGCGCTATCTTAGGGTACCAAAGCTTAGCCAGTGAAAACCCATAAATTTTTTGATTAGCTAGAAAAACATTCAGCGATGGAAAAATAAAATATTAGCTAAATAACAAAAAATATAGACAGTACTAAGTTGCAGACAAGTGTTATTTTTTGAAATTATACGTACATAGACCCCTCCGTACTTTGGAAAGCACGTTAAGCCGTTGGTCCCGGTGTCATTCGTAGATCTTTGACATTCGTTACGGGTAGTGATTTACGCACATAAGCGGTAACATATACAGGGTCCCATTAAAATAGATGGACAAATTTTAACACAGCACTCAGTACGTCTAACCAACCAAGCAAAAAAAAACACTGATTAAAGTGATTTTATTTTGGCCTACAATAATAAATTGCCGGCACATTACTGTATTTTCGTTGGCTGATTATTTTTCTTGTAAGTATCAAATGCGTTTTTTCTTATATATTTTTTTTAGCATCGTCCTTATTTTGGTGGTTTGAATGATTTCTAAAAGTTTGTCCATCTATTTTAATGGGTCCTTATATAATTCAAAGTCTTGACTGACTGATATATCAACGCACAGCCTAAACCACTGGTCCTAGATACATGAAATTTGGAGGGTATGTTTTGTGAAGAGTAGGTGTCCTCTAAGAAGGGTTTTTCGAAATTCCACCCCTAAGTGAATGGGGGGAGGGTGAAATTTCACGCGGTCGAACTTGCGTGCAGAAACTAGTTCTTACATACAATCATTAACAATGTTTATAACAGTTATGAATAAGTTTAGTAACAAGCCTATGCGCAAGCGTTCGTTATGTCTACAACTATTTCATGTTTTCTAAACATTGCTTGGAATCTGGCTTCGACTCATAATAATAATGTAGATTGGTCATTACAAGCCGCTTCAGTTTGTAGTGGATTTTCACACTTTTTGCTAATGGTTCTTGGAGTGAGGAATATTCATTTGTTTTTTGTATGGACACATTGATGATCATACTTCGATGTTTCCAAGATGATTGTGTTTAAAATCTTCTATTTAGGCATTGTGCAAATAATAAGTAAGGTTTACTGGGGCAATTACGATAGTGGGTATATTCCGTTGGATGATAATTTCTACCAAACGCAGTAGCACTTATATATATCTAGAGCGAAAGGGGCAGCGTGCGATAAAATGGCGTCTAAGCGATAATGTTGCCAATGTTGTTTGGTAGAAATTGTCATCCAACGGAATATACCCACTATCGTAATTACCCCAGTAAACTATATACATAAATATACGTATATAAATAGATGCACAGATATGTACATATAGGTACATATATCTACTAAATAATAGATACATACATACTAAATACATAAGCAACGAAACATTATTATCTAGGTACCTACTGTCTATAAAATGACCACCTGATTAAAAATACACGAGGGAAAATACCACTATCAGTACTAAACGCCATTAAACGGACTTTTGATTAATTTTAGGAATCATTAAACACGCTAATCACCACATTATCATAAAGTTTTCCGATCGAATTAGGTCAACGTCCTTTAACAGGTATCTAATTAAGTGTAGCAAAGTCATTAACAGCAATCGTATCACGTGTACGTGTGCCAGTCCCATGACCCACATAACATTTGTATAGCATTCTAACATTGACCTTAAAACTCTCGGTTCAACAAACCCACCACAAACGCAAGCCCTTCAATTTAAAACCACAAGCTTCAAAATACAATGAAATCAATTTAAAACTGAAAATCAAATTATGTTTTTTTTAAAATTCAATTATCATTAATTATTCATTATCATTCTAATCAGAATAAAAAAAAGTAGTTCTTTAACGATAGACATTTGTCATTAAATTATGTTAATTGATTTTAAAATGCATTTACAAGTCTAGTCGAGCTTTTTTGACAGTGGAGTCAAAACTTTAATAATATGGTTTTGCAACCAATAAATTACTAAGGTTACCTTTTTAGGATATAATTTCAATAAATGCATGCGAATTGGTTTAAATTGATGTCAATTTGATTGATAATAATCGCCATAAATAATTTTTTTTTTCCAGTCACACTGCAATACGTTCGTACTCAAAATTGGCACGTTTGTGTCAAGGTGCTGTGATTACGCTAATCACCGCATATTGTACTGATAACTATAACAAAAGAGACCTTTGTCTAGAACTAGGACAGTCACTTAACGCGGTGGCATTCTTTTTATTACGTGCGCAAAGTATTTTGTTGCCCGTATTATATAAGACAAATGTTTACTTACGAGTAAGATATGTTAAAGTATTAAGTGACTAAAAGTCAAACTTCATCCTCATCATCATTTCAGCCGAAAGACGTCCACTGCTGGACATAGGCCTCCTCCAGGCACCTCCACTTCGGCCTGTTCTGTGCTTCTCGCATCCAACGGGTTCCTGCGGCCTTCACAAGGTCGTCGGTCAACCTTGTGGGAGGCCTTCCTACGCTACGTGTTCCGGTACGCGGTCAAACTTAACTACTTATTATAGATTGTCATCATCAACATTTCAGTCTGACCCACTGATGGGTATAGGCCTCCTCATTCTTCTGCCACACTTCCCGGTTCCGTGCGTTCCTCATCTAAGTGTTTTCCGCGACTTTGACGATATCATCACCGGAACGTGGTTACTGGTTTAAGACGTCTCTGGTTTCCTTGGCCTATCCTTGGCCACCATTCTGCGAAAGCTTTTCCCGCGGATATAGGAAATTGAGCCTCTTAAAAGAAACGATTATCCTACTTAGGCTACGTTACCACTGGAGACCTGTGGAGCGGAGCGGAACGTACAGGAATCGACGCATCGGTTCGCTCCGCGCATCCCCACTTCAGAGAAAATATCCTAACCCCACACCATAGCGGATCCAAGCAAGTTTATTGCAATCAGTAATGAAAATGCAAAAACCTGACCAAATGCGAACAAAAGGAAATTGTCAGACCGAAACAAAAGGTTTTCTTATCGTTGACCATGTTATTATCTGAAACTACCTTTTTCTGTTAGTGTTACCGGAAACTAACTATGAGAGGGCGTGAATGCCTCTATGAATATGTACACTACTTGTGTAGAAAGACCCATCTTTCTACACCAAGTAGTGTACAAGTCAAAGTCAGAATATGTTGTGTTTAGGTGATTGGTTTTACTTTTATTGCGAAATTGTATACGGTACAGTCCTATTTATCTATTTATTTATTTATTTAAACCACAATTATAAACCTTTACAGAAACATCCAAGGCGATGTTATAAGCCACAATGTCTATTCCTTTACAAAAATAAAATAAAATCACCTGCCTTGTAAGCAAAATTGCACATGGCTTGAATCAATCATTGAAAAACGTCTGATATTATAATATCAGACCTTTTTCAATGATGATTTTTTTTCTTCTTCTTTATGATGTGTTTTTTCTTAGCTAAAGATCGGCCACCACTTATCTGAACGTTCCTCTGTCTATCTATATAATATAAAATTCAAAGTCCTGACTGACTGATAAATCAACGCACAGCTGAACCCGCTGGTCCTAGTGACATGGAATTCGGAGGGTGTGTTCTTTGTGAAGAGTAGGTATCCACTAAGAAATGGTTTTTTGAAATTCCACCCCTAAGAGGGTGAATGGGGGGAGGGTGAAATTTCACGCGGACGAAGTCGCGGGCAGAAGCTAGTAATTGAATAAAATAGACCTGCGGGGTAATTGCGTAACACACCATCAGTAGCAATGGCTTTCATTTTGACAATTCAACAACATTCATCGCGTTATTTACGTTGTTGAGCAGATACATTTTTCGAACATAATTAGCAATATCGTTCAAAATTATTCAGATTAAGATTGATAGTGTGTTACGCAATTAGGACGCTGATAACAGTCCGCACTTTGATGTTATGAAGCCAAACATTTTTCATTCAACGTTTCACAACACAAACATATTTCGAAAGTACACGCCAAGTTATCTTAAGCATCAGTTCAAACTTTCTGAAGTCAGCAACCTATAATTTTCACAAATACGCATCTATAACGCGACAATTGAGTTCGCGGCACCGCAATGTAGCGGTGACGAGTGTGAGCAGCCAATTATTACAATTTGTGGACGATCCGGTAAGTGGGTAAGACCATCTACGGCGCAGATTACCGGTTTCATGGACGCTTAAGTTTGTTTAGTCAATTTATTTGCGAGGCGGAACTGATTTCTTTTTGCAATAAATGAATACGGAGAATGTTTGAAACGTTTAGTTGAACATTTTGTGATGGTTTCTTGGCTTTAAGTTTTCGCAGCTATGCTTTAAAGATAGCTTTTTGATTTAGTATAGGTTACCTAGTGTTAAAGTTTTGTGAAAAGGCTTTTTGTTTCGAATATCTTTTTTTTTATTTTGGAATACCCGTGTGATTGAGTTTTCCAGAACAGGTTGTATATTCTATAGGAGACAAAGTTAACAGATAACAAATACCTTTCAGAACCTCAAATCCGCCAATTACACGAATCCGTAATTTCTCAAAGTCGCCAGCCATCTTTATCTAATTACGTCCAATGTTAATCAACAACACGGGCCCGCCTACACGACCAGTTAGCGTTAGCCAATTGCTTCATAAATTCATACGTAGTGCAAAGGTCAAGTACGATGAACTCACAATAATTCGTCAGCTCCCACTGAAGCGGGCGCATCGCCGATCAGATCTAATCTACCGACCGACATCCTAAACGTTTGCGAATTTCCACTTCCTTATGAATGAAATGCAAATTGGTGTACTTACTGTGGGGATGATTGCAATCTAATAAGCCTTGCTTCCGTGAGACAAGTTTGTGTAATGTTTATGATGACAGGGAGGGATAATTTCATCACTTTGAACGGCTGATTAGCGATTACCACGATATGAAGAGAATCAACTCAAACTTATCATCATCGTCATCCACAGTCTGACTTCATCTATTGCTTATTTTATTTTATTTATTTATTTCCGGCGACGCAGGCCCATACATCAATACCTTAACCTATACATACATATTTTTATTATAAAACATTACTTCACTAGCTAACTTTTGTGCAGTTCTGTGGTACTTGTCCGCGGAAGCGACGGAACACCACGTTCTGCGGCTAGAAGTTCTCTTCCATGACGACGGGCTGATAGCAATTCGGCATGCGCACCACGAACGTCTTAAAGATGACGTTGCGGTTCGACTCCAGTAACTAATCCCTCGGCGTGTACCTCGTCTTCTGGCGCACATACTCCACGATGTCCTCCGCCTGAGTGGTGTAGTGTAGGCGGGAGATGTACACTGGTGTGTCCGGTATTGCTTCGCATAGGCCTCTCTTTTCTTGTGCCAATCTCTACGCTGCGCTGCTATGTCAGCCTCATCCAGGTTCCACCCGCAATGGCAACAATAATATCGTCCATCCATCTCGCCGCAGGACGACCGACACTTTGTCTTCCAGTCCTTGGACGCCACTCGGTCACTGCCATAACTTTTACTTATACTTAAGAATATTGAACTGGCATATTATGTACTAAGACGGATGTACAGACGGATGTGCGGACCGCTGTCGGCGGTATGGTGTTCGATGGCATGTGGCGTCCACCAACCCGCACTTGGCCCGCGTGGTAGATTACAGCCCACGCTCTCTCAAAGAGAGAAGGCCTGTGTCCCAGCACTGGGAACAGTGTAGGCTGATTATGTGATGTGCCAAAGGCTCGAGCTACCGATATAGCTGAACACATTCCAGATCTAGCTCCAAATCATTACAACACAGCGGCGGGAAAAGCCCAAACAAATTCCCACATCTAAAATTTAAAACAAACTGTCAACAATACGCATGCACTAGGAATCCTAATGCACCACCTGTCACGTTCTGCATGTGCCTTACAATATAATAAAGATATTCTATTCTCCCTAGAAGGGCACATAACGTGGTCCCCGCATCACTGTGGCATACTAATAAAATGCAAAGTATATTGCTTTGATATCATCCAAGCACATTGGAAAGATTTAGATCTGTTTTGCTTGAATACTAAGCAGTGTCATTATATCTTGGTACTCGTATAATGGTAAAATTACTACGATTTCTAGTATTATTCTATTCAGATAATGTTTATTTGTTCAAATGTTTCAGCATTTGATGTTTTGGTTAAAGATCCTTTACGACGGTCGATGCTTACGTATGTCCATCTACAACACTGTGCAGTCAGCTAATATTTTCGGCTCTGGTATAAGCTTTCCTTTCTATTTCTGCTTTTGGTCATTACTTAGCCACCGCCGATGAGGAAGTGACTACTTGACTAGCTATCAATTTTGTCGCTCATGAAACGTACGGTCGAACACACTACACTGCCAATATTTAGATATATTTTGTGCGTTACAACTTTTTCAGCTTATAGCATCCTTAATTAAATAGAGTGGTATAAAATAATTGACTAACTCAGCACACCATTATTTAAAAGTAGTTGCAAGTTACCTGCCTGTATACCAAATAGCTTGTTCGACCGTACAAAAGATTGTAGGACCCGTGTCAAGTAAAAGAGATACGTATAAATTACTAGTTGATCGTAGACTGTTCACACCGCCGGCGAGTACTCGTTTGTTGCTGCGACAAGAGCTATCAAAGAGAATACTCGCTCAGCGACGCTCGCTTGGAGGGCAGAATACTTGCTGAGAGTCACGCTTGGTACCAGCGAGTATTCACTCGTCACCGTCGTGCACTCGCTGCTTGTTGCTCGCCAACTCACTTTTAGTTGCTTGATATACTCGCTTCTTGTTAATCGCCGGCGGTGGGCTAGGTGCCTACATAATAATATATGTCTATCTGCGACACTCTGGACAGCTAACATTTTCGGCTCTGGTATTAGGTACTCAGCTTTCCTGTCTATTTCTTTCGTTCATATACTTAGCTTAGATGATGGTAAGAAAGGGTCCAGGGTCCAGACATTGATGATAAACTCTAAGATCCTATGAGAAAAATCAGGTCTCTTAGTCCAACAATTATTTTTCTTAATGAACTGAAGCGCACCTCTACACAAATCTATAGGTACCTACCGACTTTAGTATTTAAATATGGAGGTTAACAATTGGCACCGCAATAATTAAAAGGGTCAAGGCCAATATTTCTAGAAAAATTACAGACTCACAACGGTCAATACTAACTCGACAAAACATCTATCTATGTCTACAATTTTTTTTTAAACTTCATAAACTTACACAATTCTTATATATCCCCGTTAATTTATGGGCAACAAACAAGATATATTAACTGACTCCGAAATGTCAATGCGATCGACGGCTCACTAAATAAATCCGGTTTTGCCAATAGGCCTAGCAGCGCCACCTGCTTATTTACAAACTGCTTAAAAATGTAATCATGTTATTATAAAACTCCATCAATTATGGAAAAACGAGAGGAAAACGCCATAAATATTTTTGATTATGACTAATAATTCCATAAATAGGCGTGCTGTGTAATCAATAAATGTATTCGAATCAAAAGCTACCAAGTTTGCACGATTCGAAACATGAACGGGTGTAAATCACACAAATTAGGCAAATTCACGCTGAAACCACGAAAGAATTAACGGTTGTAGCCAAAAACAAACAGCTTTATGAGTGCTCTCAGTGAGCTTAATAAACCAGCGTTAAGATGGATGCAAAAAATCCGTATTCCCGGCTACGTGTTGACGGCATCAACAATAAAGGTAACAAAAAAAGCTTCACAGCTTCACAGCCAATTACTCCGGCTCAGTACTCGTGCGCCGCTTGTGACGTTTATGTAAAAACTGATGGAGAACTTCGTAATCGAATCGACCCTCGGATATCGAGCATTTTGTAAAATGCATAATCGGCGATGTCGATTACTCGAGCAGTCGGGTCTTATTCGCGCATTGTGACGCGCGGAGGCCCAATTTATGTTTATTGATTGGATTGCCTGAGTTTTGGTCTTGATCATTTTGGTCGTCTCAGTCAAAGTGTAGACAGGTTTGGTGCAACGTTCTACTGTGCTGAACCTTACACTTGCATAGGATGACATTTTAAGAAAATAGCTACCTACTTATATATACTTCTACTTATATATTCAGTTTTCATGTATAATTTTATTTTAATTTTAGTTTCTATGATTTAGATTTTTAACTGTTAAGTAATAGTTGCTATGTATCAAATATAAACTTTGCTGTGCCCTAACAGGGTCTACAATGGCTCTTAGCTCTAAGCCTTTTGTAAACATCTTTTTTACCTTGTGGAACGCAAAATAAATGAATATGAATATGATAATAAAATAGCTACCTACATTACATTGTGTTGGTGGATTTTCCACCTGACAACAAAACACAACAGAACAGAACCTACATACACGTCTTTACGACCCATTATCCACAAATATTTGTTGGTATTGCTGGACCCAGTGTAGATCCTTGTGGGAATCCTGTTAAACTTTTTTTTAATATATTTTTTTACAGACGTTAATATTGTTTATATTGTTCTTGTATTGGTGATGTCCTTCAAGAAAGTCTGCCCACATTAATGAGTAGATATTATGTGATATTGGAAAGACTCGCGTTTGACCACTTATTAACACTATTTATATTTATCCTTCATCATAATTTTCTCGAACATAATTATAATGAACATTTATACAAACTCGAATTCAATGTTTGTCTAACCGGTCTCGGTATTAAAATTAGCTTCAAGCTTGACAACTGTTTATAAAATAAATATGTTCCTTATTTGGCTCGTGTTACCTTTATTAATTAAAATTCAATTTAGTTTTTTATACAATTTGTGTGTCCTTGTAAGGCAAGGTGAAACTTAAACACTATAATTATGAAATTACCAAATCGGTTCAAATACTAACGAAGAGACTGATAACATTATTCAAAAGACAGGTTTTCTAAGTTTTAATATTAATAGTAGGTACTTAACTTAATATTGCAACGGCATCAATAAGATACTGTAATTTCTCAGTGAGAAATTAGTAATTCATAACTTATATAAAAACATTAACCGTATCCTTTATAAATCATAATGATTTCTTCAATTTAAATTCTATTATGAATTTCCAATTAGCGTTCATAATTCATTTTACATTACATTTAACGTCATATTGATTTTGGCGTGTATTTATAACTTGCCTTTTTAGTTATCACCCTGCTTGTGAAGTTGTGACCTTACAAAATACTAAAGATCGTTAGTATCAGGGCACGTGGCAAGGTCATAACTCAGTTGTTTATTCTACTTTAACAAAAACGGGCATCCGCCAATTACATTAGTTAAGGAAACTTAGACAAAATTCTCTCTTCTAACTCGTCTCACAGAACTCCAGACATACTGACATAATCGTCTTTTATTTGCGAACACATCACAGTCAGGTTTTGCGTCCAACAGAGCGTTGAGCGCGGAGGGAGTGCGAGGAACGGGGAATTATGACTAACGTTAATTGTTTTTGGACCCCAAAAATTTTTGATCAGCGCTGTATGCCACATCCGGGTAACCGACCCGTAAACGGGTCCACATCGTAGCCGTGTAAACGGCATCCGTACAACCTAAACCGTACCTATTAGAAGTAGTGGCAGGTCTGGTAAGCCTCAGGCGCACTTGCTTCTACAACACCGACTAAGCGGCTATACCAGCCTGTTACAGCAATATCAATATTCACGTAGTTCCATGAAAGTCGCT
The DNA here is from genome assembly GCA_914767645.1 of Hydraecia micacea. Classification (NCBI taxonomy): domain Eukaryota; kingdom Metazoa; phylum Arthropoda; class Insecta; order Lepidoptera; family Noctuidae; genus Hydraecia; species Hydraecia micacea. The sequence continues at coordinate 10,272,765 of OU611783.1, read as the reverse complement.
CTACATCTGCTGCATTCATTAACAATTTCCGTAATTGGCACCGATTAAAGTATTCAAGAAGTGATTGCAAGAATTTCCTTATTGCCGTTTATGCGAAAATCGTAGTAACAAAGATTCTATTGGAATTTTATTGTTGTTTTTTTTTATTTAAGTTCGGATCATACAACGTCTATTAGCGTTGTTACGGTTCAGTGTATTCAAGTGTTATAATCGTTTATGATTTAATATTGCCTGCTATTCATACATTAAAATGGTATTATGTAGAGAAACCACATGCCAGTATTGATTGCGTATTTAAAATTTATGAAATGATAAAGACGTAAGTAATTTTACAAATTCACAGAAGCTAAAACGCGAAAAAATTCTTAATGACTGGGTTCCAGTCGTCAGTCTTGAGTTCTTTTCTTTTTTGTCAATCCTCATGATTCCGACCTATTTATATAAAACTTTTTGAACGTTAACGTTTGAATTGATTGCAAACAACTATTTCACCCTAAAATTATTTTAATTTAATAGTTACGACTAGAGGACTGATAAACATGGTATACGTGTTTTTCGCAAAATCTGAAAGTTCGTAAAAAATATATCTTTCTCATTTAGGAATTTTAAATAGATACACAATCAATAGGTACTGGCGCGTGGATCAATACTGAAGTAACCATAATAGATTTTACTTTCATATCAATTATTTGATAAATATCATAAAATGTTCTTAAAGTAACTGCCTAGTAAATAAATCTGTATGGATTACAGTTAGTGTATATTCTTATCAATCGTAACGATCAATACATGGGTATATATACTACCTACATATTTTACTACACAGTCACGTGGCTAAACACGCTTATAAACGTTTCAGATGAACATTTTTTTTTGGAATCGTTATTAAAAATGCATTTGAGTTTTAAAACTGTTCACCATTGAGCGCTGAATTAATAATTTAATAGGTTCTTAGTCTATCTCACTTTGTAAGGTCATCGGCATTTCTAACTTTATATAAAAAAGAAAACGTTGAAATAGCATGTGGTATCCAGACACGAAAACATGGTTAAGCTAGGTTTACATTACAACGCATAAGACTAGTTGTGTCGAGTTACTTTGTGCACTACAATATCATCAAGCAGTCCATTGCTGGACACAGGCCTCTCCAATCGCATGCTATTTTGCTGGATCCTCGGCTATTCTCATCCAGCTGATACCAGCCACTCTGCGAAGATCCCCGCTTCACCTAGACCGAGGGTGTTCTACCATACATTTGACTATTATAATACTAAAGACTCCAAACTATTAACACTACATAGGTACTATTTATCTGCAATGCAATGTAGTTATTAGGTACCGTGAGGAAATTAGTTTAACAATTTATTTTACGCAAGTAAAGTAAAATGATGGATGGACTGTGTGAATGATGATATGGTTAGAAAGGGGGGTGACTACAGAGATGACGACTAATAAAGAAGTATGGAAGAAAAAGACATGTTGCGGCGACCCCTAATAAATTGGGATAAGGGCAGGAGAATTATGATTTCACTTTACGCATGTTTGCAAGATAATTCATAATCATAGTTTTATCATTCGTTGTACGATGATTACGCCAAATTGAGGTAAAAAATGGCGAGGTAGGTCTAGGAAACGCTAGCGTGGTAACTAAAGACTTGGAAGCGAGTATGACTTATAGATCAGAAAAGCAACCCAAGCAGAAGTATGAAATTTTCTGAGGGAAACCTTTGTTCATTAGTGGGACAGTACATGAAGAAAAAATTACAGGAAATGACGCTAGTTAGTCAACCTAGATTATAATTACATTTTTTTTCATGCAAATCACCCTCTGTTGCAACTGTGTCATTGTCTAAACCCAGCTTAGCAAACCGTTTTATCATAAACTAAGATCTAAACGCTACCTATGTTTTGAATATTTTGGCTGGCAAGCCAAGGTCACGTTACTTAATTCTAGATTTCCAAACATGATACTACCAACAGTAATATTTTAGTAATAGGTATTAACAATTATGTACGCGAAGAATGTGAAATTATAATTTCTATTGGTCAATCACTATGACCAGTGCCCAGTGGTGGCCCATTGGTAACGGCCGTGACTTACCGAGTTGTAGGTCGTAAGTTCGATCCCAGATAGGCTTTGAGTAACGTCGTGAGGAAACCGGCATGTCCCAGAACCAAAAATTAGAAGACATGTGACATCTACCAATCCGCACTGGGTCCGCGTGGTAAATTACGGCCCACTCCCTCTCACCGAGAGGAGACCGGTGTCCCAGCAGTGGGAACATTATATGCTGATTATGTGGTGACAGATCGGCTGACGTGTGTGTGTGTGTTAAATCGTGTATTATTATTTATATGTATAACTAGCTGCGCCCCGCGGTTGTCAATGAAAATGTAAATGTCGATCCCGTGGGAATATCGGGATAAAAAATAGCCTATGTTAATCCAGGGTGTCAGCTACCTTCATACAAAATTTTATCAAAATTGGTCCACCCGTTTGAGCGTGAAGAAGTAACAAACATATAAACACACACACACACACACACACACACTCACAAACTTTTGCCTTTATAATATTATAGTGTGATGGTTTATATCTGATACCTGCACAACGACTTTAGGCAACTATTGTGGGTAATATTACTATCAGCTTGATAATTAAACATATTATAATCAATCGCCATAAGGCAAACCTCTGATGAATGGGAGCCTATGAATTTCAAATTATAGAAATATGTATATACTTACGATCCATACTAACATTATATATGCGAAAGTGTGTCTATCTGTCTGTTACCCCTTCACGCTTAAATCGCTGAACCAATTTAGACATGTTTTGAGTCCCTGGAAAGGACATAGGATAGTTTTTATCCCGATATTCCCACGGGATCGATACTTATGCGGGTGAAACCGTGGGATGCTGCTTGTAAAAAAAATAATTCAGTTATAATGATTGCCAGTGATAGGAATAGGTAGTGCCTATTTGCCTAAACTTCGAAGAACAGAGACAAGAAACGGAGACTTCCTTAGGACTACATTTTTTTTAATCTTTATTTTAATCTTTTCTTTTTTTAAAGATTTTTAAAGTTTAAGTGTGTTACTAAACAATGTGAGACGGCCATTATTTTAATATCATGCACATTTTTAAATATACTTTAGAAAATATATTTCATTAAGATAAAATACAAATACCTTTTTTTTTAAATGATAAATTCTTCCTACTTGGAGAATGCTAAAATGATAAAAATTACCGTTTTATTATTTTAAAGACAAAATGTCTTTTTTTTTTCAATTATACACTTGAACTTTAGAAATCTCATTAAACGTAGCCGAGAGTGAGCTAGAAAGGAGATATTTACTTCGAAACGTGTACGGCTCCTTATACAAACATTGTGATTTATTGTGTATTACGATCAACAAGTCATTTACAAAATGTTCTCTAAAAAAAAAACTCAGAAAATTTTATGGTTGTAACGACTGTGTATGTTATTTATTATATTATGTCTAGTCGCAAACTTTAGGTAAATATAGACGAATTACTTATTCCAAATAACATATTTTTTTAATGTATTTAAGTGTTGTCCCGAATTTCGGGACAGATGTCCCGGAATAAATGTAGTCCTAAGGAAGTCTCCGTTTCTTGTCTCTATTCTTCGAAGTTTAGGTAAATAGGCACTACCTATTCCTATCACTGATGATTGCACACAGGAGCATTACACAGTGTAATTTTTCAAGCTCACATAAAAAAAAATTGGATATCTCAGCGATTGAAACTCCTCGCTCCTATTAGTCACATTTTGTTTATATCACAGGTGATAAATATCAACGCTTGTATGGGGAAACTGCACCCTAATTGCGTAACACACTATCGATCGGAATCAGTCAGAATCATTTTGAAGCAAATTGCTAATCCATTGCTTCATAAGTTCGAAAAAATTGTCTGCTCAACAAGTAAATAACGCAATGAATGTTGTTGAACTGTCAAAATCAAACCGATTCCGATTGATAATGTGTTACGCAATTGCCCCGCAGGTCATTTGTATAAAATAATAGTCTCATGAAGTTTTAATCTACAAATGACTACATCATTACCCAACATCAGGTACATGTCACACAGACCTTTCTGCTAACCTAATACAACTTTGCCTAGACGTAGGAAAGTACTCCTTTTTCTTTAAAACTTGACACTTATAAATCTTTTATAATATTTCAGTCTATCATTTAATTTCAGTAGAAAAGAATTAAAGTATAAAGATAATACCGAAAATGTATACACTAACTAACATAAATTAAATCGTAAACATAAGCAATAATAAACGATTCGTCATAAAACCTGTTTCTTTTTTTTAACCGACTTCAGAAAGGAGGAGGTACCCAATAGGGATGACGACGGGGTAAAGTAAACGAAATTCTATTTAGTCCGTCAGTTAGATTATCAAAAAATAATGGACACATATTTTTTCTTGTGTCAATCAACCAAAAAATTACAAAGATAAAGCGTGTCAAAGTTTGGGAGTGGGGGCTCGTGACGTCACTTGTAGGTAAAAATTGTACCAACACGTGACGTCATGCGACATTTCAAATCAATATATCTCTGTAATGTTTTGATTATGTGAAAAAAGAAAAAATACGTGCCCAATACTTTTTAATAATCTACCTGATAGACGAAGAAAAAAAAGTTAGTCGTCATCCCTATTCGACTGTATGTTTTAATGTATGTTTGTTACGTGATATCTCCGGCAATTGTAAATCGATTTCAAGAATTATTGGTTGTGAAGTAAAATAATTACGTTAAAATTAATGGATAGGGTATGCCTCAGGGGTGGTCCCATATACATTTTATTATTTTTGCTTGGGTAGCTTTTGAGTTAGCTTCAATAATACGTATTTTTCCAACAGTATATATTGATGATGTTATAATGATTTCCTGTTACTGATGCTTAAGCAAGCAATGATATACGAATTTGTGTGGAGTAAGTACAACTTAAAAGTGAAAAATAAAAACTTTTTTACAAAAAAAAAACAACCGACTTCCAAAAAAGACACTACAAAGTCGAAAATAATAATTTCAGAAGTCGGTGGCAAACAACGAAAATGCGAACCCAACGACACCGACTTCCGAAACTTTTATCTGACACTTTGCAAAAACAATAAAATTCAAGTTCCCAAACACTTTCATATACTTCTAGGTATATTATTATCTTAAGTAAACATTAATATTAATCGCGCCCTGAACTTCATAAAAACATCGTAATTACCACTTTAGAACCTGCTCTTAGCAACGAAAGAACACATTATCAGTGAAATAATTATCTGTTTCAATATCGTGACATGCGTTTCCTACCCGGATGCAAGCCCAGGATATTATCTAAGATACCATTTACTGAACTCGAAGAGAGTGGAAGGAAACGGGCGAAATATACGGGTTTTGTTGGAACATAATTTTGGGCTTGAAAGAGAAAATAGGGTTACAATAGCGATGAAAGGTAAAGGCGATGAAATCTTACATCATTGTCTTGAATACCATTATTTTCTTTATCGCGCCCACTCTCTTCCTGACAAATTTATATTTCAGCCTGGTGTTTCTCTGTAGTGAATCGATATATTGATGTTTTGTTCAGGTTGTAATCTATAGAGCACAAAAACAATTAATCTTGACTCTTATTAATTGCCAAATGACTTATCATTTCATTACTCATAAACAAATTTATTGAATATTGGCGAACACTTGAAGACAAAATTAGAAAGTTAAAATCTATAACATGGAACGAATTCAAATCGTTCCATAGCAAATGCAAATTTGAAATAGGAGACCAGACCCTCAATTGATTCGACAAGCCAATCAGTTAACGCCTATGTAAGAGATAATCAACCGCCCTAGGAAGAGACACGTCGCAAATTATTAAATTGGAAACTACCTGTTGGATATACAGGCGCATTCGCAACAGATATTAACATTGACCTTGTGGTTGAACGAGATGATTATAGCGATCCCTTGGTGTAGGGGAGATCTCCAACCAATTGGCCATGTTACAGAGGGGGAGCAAGCCAAACACGTGATCAGCTGTTGGTCCAACATGAATGAACGATAGGTAATAAGAGTATAACCAAATACAATAATATTCATTGATCTAATTATCAAAACATGTGTCACGACATATTGTCAATTGTATCACATTACCGTGATAGCTTGTTTAATGAAACTAAATACTATAAATTGTATTATTATAGGTATATAATGAATGAACGTGCCGGTTCAATGACATAAAATAAAAAATAATCTTATATATACATACCTATATATTATTAAAAGCGTAGTTTTTGAGCAATGAAGTCCTAAAGAAGACGAAAAACAAATGAATGCGTTTAGTTTCAATTTAATTGTATTTTTTTAAGTTAAGTCGTATGTGTACCTACATTAGTAACATGCAACATTTTTTCGTGAGTGAAAAAGCAGTTCATCGCTGTAATTATTGTTTCAAGTGAAGAAACAAAAATATTATTAAATTATTCAGTTGCAATCCAATACAAAGTAACATTTCATCGCAACAAAGACAATACATTTAATTTAAAATTTATTAAAACAGTCATGGATGAATGATAAATGACTCAGACGATCATTATAAGTATAGCTAAAACTATAAATAATTACTTGCGTACAAAACTTCCGGACTAATACAGAGAGGCTAATATTAGTTCTCAAACATTATATCAGTCATCGGACCGTTTAGAACAACAATTGTTTATTCTTCCTTTTATCATAACATGACGTTTACTGTAGAACCTACATCAACCACAAACAACATCGGGCTAAGCATAAATAAATGGACAGACGTCTGAGTTTTTAATAAGATAAAGATCCAATTAAAGGACTTACTCAATCTAATTGGTCACGGCTGCAGTCGGGTATTAACGTTGTTAGTCTTGAAAGAAAAAATCAGAATAAAATAATAACAACTATATTATCACTTAATGGATATAAATGAATGAGGAAAACTGACATAATTTATCTATTACGTCATAAAGATCTGGTTATTAAATACTTAACAATAATGATGATGTAATATTTAGCCACTCAAGAATACAAAAAATGTTCTGTACGAGATTTGAGGATAAAAGTACACATATTACTTATAAGACTTGAAATAAATGGTACTTGTGAAAGTGGTATTAAGAAGAATTTGAAATGATTGGTTGATTCGCCAGTTTAGGTTCAAGAACACAAAATCGAGACCTCGGTCTTAGAATGTTTAGAACAGATGGCAACGTATTGCTCCTTCGTTAGATTAACCTTAATAAAATACTGCACTCGATACACTCGGTTAGCATGGTAATAATCGAACTTAAAATGACTGGTTTTAGGGTTAACGACGTTGAACATTTTCAAATTATTACTGAGATAATCAAATGTATCTCTTTGCTTAAGTGTTTTACAAACATGATCCTTATTAGGATGATATCAGAAGGGATTAACCGACTTTGATTTGGAATGATAAAACACAATAAAATATGAATGAATTTTACATTGACGAAGTTTATTTTTATCATGATTTGGTAGGCGACAATAAATGCAGAATAATTGTAGTAGGTACCTAATTATTAGTAACAAATAATGTAACAGAGAAACTTAAAAAAAGAGCGTTTCTATGAATTACTCATGTGAGCTGAGCGTATCGTCTGATATCGTCGATACAAGCAATAGGTTAATCTGTCACTAATTACTAAGATTCACGATCTCAACATTTAAAAGAACCTAAGAGACTGGGTATTTGGAAATTTACTTTGAACACCCACAGATATATTATCTATATATAGCATATAATTGCTTGCCGTGGTTGTTCTGTGGATGGGTGACGATCTTTACATACTGAGACCCCTCCGTGCCTCGGAAAGCACGTTAAGCCGTTGGTCCCGGCTGTCATTCGTGGATCTTTGACAGTCGTTACGGGTAGTCAGAAGCCCGAAAGTCTGACAACCAGTCCTTCCAAGGGGTATCGTATTACCCAGTAACTGGGTTGTGGAGGTCAGATAGGCAGTCGCTCCATGTAAAAAACTGGTATTCAGCTGCATCCGGTTAGACTGGAAGCCGACCCCAACATACTTGGGAAAAGGCTAGGCAGATGATGATATAGCATATAGGTAATTACGGTAATGAGTAAATTCATATAATAGATTGTAATAGGAAAGAACGTTCTCCCTGCCTACCTGACAAGAACTATGGCGTGAATTCACACCATTTATATCTAACAGAACGCCAGACCAGTCTAACGTAAGTCTTGCATAAGAAAATTGTTTACTTCTTTTTGTTTTTGTTTTCAAATAGTTCGCGTGTAGTTATGATACTAACGAACTTGAAACTCATTGATCATTGTTCGCCCAACGATAATAAACCAATGAATCGATAGACATAAAAACAAATACGAATATAATACACTCAGCGGCACGGAATGTGGCCCAAACATAAACACACCAATAACAGGCGATTTTGATATCGCGTATAAGAATTTCGAGTGGCAGTTTGTCAGAACATTTGTTTTTTTTTCATTTAAGAGGACTACATGACCTAAAGCGCGGTCTTTGTCGGTCTGCATAGAAAAGAAAGAGAAGCGCGATGCCACAACGCTGGTAATTTATTGCAAAATATGAAGCAATTATCGATTTACGAAAAATCTAGTCTTTGGACAAAAAAACTAAAACACTATAGTTTTAGTATGTTGCTTGTAGAATAATCTGACAAAAAACCATAATGATTGTATGTATATTAGTATGAATTTTGTTGTAAATAAAAAGTTTTTAGAGGTATCTTCATGATTTTTTTCTATCGTACCAAATAAGTTGTATTATGTTTTCAACACACTATCATCCTAGCATTTATCCTGAAGAATATCATATATTTTTTTGGTTTTTTTTACTGTAGGCGATCATTTACTTTTATTGTTTCTAAAACTTGCGTTTTTTGCGTTTAGGTCCTGTAAGCCCCTTAAGAGAGTAAGCAAAAAAAAAGAGTTAATTTTTTTTATTTCTGTGTTAGTTCGTTACTGGAACGCACAAAACACGGGTGAATTAAAATTCGATATTCAAATTGCCGTGCATTTAATCTTTATTGTTTTATTTTTTAATTAATTTGTAGTAATTTATGCTTCCAGAATTGAAAACACAATGCCTCTAACTTCAGCTCAAGTTGCTCAAGCTGTGTTGCTCCGGGTCAGGGGCGAACGCAGCGAGAGATTGCTGAAACTTTAAATGTATCGCGTACAACTCTCAGGTACGCCTTAACAAGGTACGACCAGACCGGTCTACATACAAGGAGACCAGGAAGTGGCGGTATTAGGCGTACATCAGCGCGAGATGACCGATTCATCGCTCTTGCAATTTTGAGAAATCGGTTCCTTACTGCGGTCGAAATACGGCAGCGGCTACAAACGGCAAGAGGGGTCAACGTAAGTGAGCGGACAATAAGAAGGAGAATGGAGAAACGGGATCTGCGTGCTCGAAGACCAGCTCGAGGTCCAGAACTGCTCCGGCACCATCGCGTAGCTCGACTTCGGGTCGCTCGCGAACACGCAAATTGGACTCACGAGCAGTGGAGTAAAGTTCTGTAGACTGACGAATGCAGAGTAGCCTTAAGAGCTCCAGCATAGCTATTCATAACCATACGACAGGCTATCGTATCGAAAATGACACATTTCGGTAACCTGATTTGACTTGCCCCCGACAGCAAATAGCTGTTGGAAGAATAGCGGGCGTCTATTTGATTTAAAGTGACAAAATTTTTGGGTTTTGGACTTGTGAACAGCGTTTAGAAGACTCCTACGATAACATTGACTGATGTTCGATACGATACGGAAGCGTATCGAGTGTTTGTGAATAGCTATGCTGATGGCCGCGAACGTGTGTGGAGAAGGCATGGGGAGAGGTTTCTGCCAATCACCACCAGGCAAACCGTCAGTTTCCAAGGTGGATCAGTTATGGTTTGGGGAGGGATCTGTTCAGACGCACGCACAGAGTTGGCAGTAGTTGCAAGTCGTCTAACGGCAGTGCGATACATTGAAGAGATCCTCCAAGAACACGTTTTACCATTCGTGGGATTCATCGGTAGCGAAGATTTCATCTTAATGCAAGATAATGCCCGACCTCACACAGCACGTTGCGTGGATGATTACCTGTCGGAGGTGAGTATTACAAAATTGGATTTGCCGGCACGAAGCCCGGACATGAATCCCATAGAACATGTCTGGGACATGCTTAAAAGACGCATCCGATCCAGTCCCAACCCTCCAGAGACTATCAGTCAGTTGAAAACCGCTCTGGTGGCCGCCTGGGAAGAAATACCCCATGTGGAAATTAAAAACATAATCCACAGCATGCCTGATCGCATGCAGGCGGTCATCAGGGCCAGAGGTGGAAATACCCGCTATTAATTTTAAGTACCAAAGCTTTATTTATTAAATTTCACTCAAAAACATTTTCTTAGACTTTTGAGCTTAATGTCTTTTTTGTAATTTTATAAAATTTTAATAATGTTAACTCACTTTTTTTGTTAATTAATCATTCGCATTTAAAATTCAAATAAACATTTAAGTTTTAAAACAAAAAAAAAACCCTGTTTCGCGTTTCATTTTGATAAAAAACCACATAACGCTGAGTGTATCTACTCTCCATCTGAAGAAGTGTTCGGCAGATTTCAGTGTACTGACACATTCACCGTTCTTACTAAATAATGTAGTTTGCACTGATAATGGGGAGATAACTTTTTATGATCAAGAAAGTGTTCGAATAAAATTCCGATGGAATGTCTAAAATAGTGATCATAATGCAAGAGCTGATACAAAAATTACTACATATTTTGATAATGTGGATGCTTATTTACACAACCAAAAACATTAGCTTTATGATTTTTGAACGGAACTTACATTCTTGCTGCTGGTATACTAATTGGATATTAGTAAATTAGTCCTCAGAGTTCTCAATCAGACTCGATACCGTTAAATGAAGTAATTGGCGGAATATATATTTTTAGAAGATTTATTATAATTTTGGTAAACCTGAACTGTTCAACTGGTAAGGTTAATATAATCAGTTTAGTTATTCAATATGTCTGCGACGAGTTAAAAGAGAAAACGTGTAACATTTGTTTGTACAAATATTTCGTCCATTTCGCGTCGTCAGGCAGGTTTTAAAGTCGCTCGTCCAAGTGAGTTAACAGAGTGAAAACAGCTCGCAATAGGCAGGTACGTTGCGTGATATCTACACCAAACACCTGCTAGTTGTTGCACCGAACCTTGTGTTTCAGTCTATTATCGCTCTTGAGTGTTGTGCCCAATTTTCATTTTTTCTTATTGTTCAGAAAGGTCAAGTACGTCTCTCTTACTACTAAGGCACATCGCAATAAATAATTATTTATTTACCTAATGTAAGTTCGTCATGAACTTCAGTTCGAATGTTTGCATCTGATGCAGGAATCTAAATCAAGGATTTCTACCGAGGCCTACACGTTTCGCTCGTCTCATTTGTTATCATTAGCACTCATCGTTAGCTCTTCAACAAACAATTTCATTGTTACTACCTTTGGTTCGTCATTGTTCTCCTGTGATTGATTTAAAAACTCATCATCATCTTCACTGTGACGATTATTAATATCATCGACGTACCTGTGTCCTGTGCATTTTGTAAATGATGAATGTGGTGCAGGTGTGCATAGTAATGATGATGGTGTAGGATGCATTCCAGATCGGTGCAATTCAACATTGTCACGGAGCACCGGCCGCGCCGGCAGCCGTTTGCTCACTCACGCTCGGTGCACACTTTCACAAAACAATTCCACTGGCACTACGACACGTATCGCTGTCACATCACGTTATCTCCTTGGACACCGGTAAGGGACTGACACTCATGGGTCTGGTCCACCAGGAGCGGCGCCGATAGGTCTACACTGTCGGCGCGATCTACCGCTGCATCACGTGCACTTGTTTATTTCCTAATCCTCCAATTATTCACACGTTATCGCGAAAGTCACCCATCACTGTTCGGAATCGCGCGACGTTCAAAGGAGCGGAAGGCGTAATCGATAAGGCGGTCGATTCGATAAGTACGCGAGGTTGTTGCAGTGAGCGGCGTGCGCGCAACACTTGCGGCGCGCGATTGTATACTGAGTGCGGTATGCGAGCGGCTGCCACCTCTCCCGGGCTCCCGGCCTCGACCGCACTTGTCGAGCCCTGGGCTATCATATCGCGCCACCTATTGCCCTCTGGAGAATAATGCAGCGTTCAACGTCCGTTTCTCATTATCATCTCGACATAAAATGCATTATGACGATTGTCTTAAACGAAGCACTCAATATACTCTTACTCTATCCCGAATATGCAAGCATTTCATCAAGCAACGTGCGCGAAACTTGTACGAATAGCATAAACAATATATCATGAAAAAAATTTCGTTACCAAGCTAATGTTTATAACGCGTAAACATTGCACTGAAGCAGATGATGCGATTCGTAATAGCAATTACGGTAGGTACAACAACAACAAATGCCAAAAACGTGACCGTGTTCGTTAAATAACGATATTATTAGTCGATGCCGAGTGCGACAAGATTCGCAAGTAAATAGTGAAGCGGAGATTTGCGGAAAAGGAGAAAAAATCAACAAGCGAAATATCCGCAGTACAGGTCCCAAGGTTGAAGGACTTGCTCGCCATGAGTACGACGCAGGTACAGACAGACTTTCAAGTGACGATGCATGTGCAAATATACAAGTTATTGTACTCCGTAGATATGTAAGTGAACGCATTGTCTTCCCACACCATGCCATTTATAACTATAACGCTAACATCACGGCGCTCTGACTTATTTCATCGGCTATGATATTTTTTTCATGAAGAGGGGTTTGTCACTGACCTCGATTATAACAGTGTCCGTTACAAGAACATTAGTTCTCTTGTGTTTAATTACAACAAAGTGGCAATAAAAACCACGTTGATAAATTCTACTCTTTATTGGCTAGTTCATAAATCTTTGCTTCAATTCTTGCTCTACGAATAGGCAAGGTACAGAAATGGTTTGTTTATTCAGTAATATTTTTTTCTTAGAAACTAGTTAATTATGAGTCCTCGTTAGTATTGAAAATGTCGAGGTGCAGATTAAACGATCAGGTAGGCCTTGACTTCAAAGTAAGGGCCGATCAGACGATAATTGCTGCAATTCTTATTGTTTTACAATGCATCCAAGTTTTAATCTTCGCATTGATCAGTGTATTCAGACTTGTTCTTAGAAAAAGGTCCTACAATTATTTTTTTAATTTTAAAAACTTCAGACAGTACGTTGTTGATTTAGGCAAATATGCTGAAGAATATTTTGAATTTATAATGAAAATGAAGGGTCCTGGTAAGCTTCTAGTTTTCAATCGAGATTCACCAATCATCGTTCTAGAATACGCGCCTTAGTATCTCATTCACAGCTATTTTTACAGAACCCACTTTTACTCAAGTTATGTATCAGATTTGTGATACCATTAGTAACATTTTTGAACACCTTGTTAATAATGCAAAAAATAATTTGATGCATCAATTCATAAAATTACTAAAAAGTGTAAAAAAGGTTAAGTAAAAATTTTAAGTTTATCTGGCAGACATAAACAAAAAACCTAGATCAATTATTCAAATGCAAAAGAGACACATCAAGGATAATTATGTCATTTACTTACTATAAAATAATAACTCGGAAACTCGATAATCTTCCTATTGATATTACCTCCATTTAGATCAATGACAATGATAGGTATTACTTAGCTTACTGACGTCATAGGCGGATGTGAACTAAAGATGGCTATAGGAAAAACATTTTCATGACTGAATGGCAATTGACTCTCTAGCGTCAATGTTGAACGACGGTATATTCTGAAAAAATCTCACTATGAGAAAAAAGGTGAAGTACTTGATGTAGGCGGTCAATAGTGTCTATCCTTGAAGAATGATCTATGGGTTTTGTATTCTCAACTATTGTTTTAACGGTCATACAATCCCTTTGTCACACTGCTGTTTATTAAGAAATTATGTGTGTAAGATAGAAAAAAACATTAAGTAATTCTTATACAAGTATCAATTTATGTTTTTTTTTTTCATCTTCCGTATGTATAAAAAAAACCTCCATTTTGTTTCGTCACATTCCTTTAATTCAGTTAATCTATTCAGAATTTCAGATCACCATTGGCTCTAAGTTGTTCAAAGACACAATTCTTTGCAGTTTTTGGTGCCTGTTTTCAAAACAAGCTCAATTAGTACTATTTGATTTATCATCTGGTACTTCTGTAAATTTATAATTTTCGTCTTTATCTTTATCATAATCAATCTTAAAATCTTCACAGCTCCCCATCTCGTGGTAACATCATCAAGACAAGTTATGTTTAATCTTCTCTTAAGTCAAACTATCTACAATATCTAAAATTTTTATGATACTTGGTTCACAGTTCACCTCATTAGACTAAAGCACGTAAATAATAAACATATTTTGAGTAAACATAACAGTAGTGTCTACAATTTGTTTGATACAAGTAAGAATAACGCAATTAACAACATTATGAAAATTGAAACGGACAACTTCCATGTAACAGTATAAGGTCAACCTAAAAAAACACCGTTATCTTTATCTTTTTCGTGTATTTATAATAAAAAATATGACCAATGGTCATTTACGAATATGTCTGTGATTCCTACATGGAACATGCACCGACCCCATCGTGGTTAAACAAGACTCGATTAATCGAATAAACCCCAAGATACGCACTAGCCCCTGTAGAATACTCTTTATTGTGTCATCATCATCTTCCTGCCCTTATCTCATGTTACTTGGGGTCGGCGCAACACGTTTTCTTCTTCCATTCTCCCCTGTCAACCATCATGCTATCATTTACTCCCTTCTCGTTCATATCATTCCTCACACAATCCATCCATCTTTTCTTCGGCGTTCCTCTCCCTCTCCATCCATCAACGTGTATATTCATCACTATTTTAGTCACATGCGTTTCGTCCCTTCTCATCACATGCCCATACCAAGCCAAACGATTTCCTTTCAACTTTTCTGTCATTGGCGCCACTTTCAAACTTCCTCGTATATACTCATTTCTTATTTTATCCATTCTCGTCACTCAACAAATTAACAAATTAATAAAAACAAGTTAATTTGCTTTTTGGGGTTACTATCAAAATACGTACCAAAAACTAGTGCGATCAAAGTATCCCCGATGCAGTATGAAGTTGATCACGATGATTATAATTTTTTTTTCTCATAAAGGAGTGTCCAAAAATATTACTTTTAATGTAAACATATATAACCCATAAAACCGATGTTACATTTATTTTTGTAAATTTTTCAACCTTCTTAGTACAGAAATATTCAACCTCGAATTTTAAAATTGATCAAAATTAATCAATGTAACCCCATTTTACGGTACACCATATAAATTACGGACATAAATAGCCTCGTGTTCATGGTGCTACAGCGAACATTGCATATCAGGGAGTACCGTTTCCGGTTTTTTTGTAAATCTCACTAGCAGCGATCTTGATCTTATTTCTGTTTTCCGCCGTATCCATCCAAAAATTGATTCCCTTGTCGAAGTAATTCATATCCTGTTTTAAGTTGTCGTTCCATATGTAAATAGGTCTTCCGACCTTCTTGGATTTGCCCTTGTAATTCATTGCTGCATGCAGCAGGTGTAGTTCACGGCGCCTGAAAACATGTGCGAGGTTGGACATCCTGTGATTCTTGATGCGTTTGGTAACTGTTTTTCCGCCTAAGATTTCATGCACTTTCTTTTGTCTTTGTCCTAGCGTGGTTAATCAAGTCTCTCATGATAAGTTGCTCATATCTTCTGAGTCTTGACCCGTAGCTTTAGTACACTTACTACCACCACCATTCGATCACCATTCGATACATGAGTCTGGCTAATTTCCAGTCCATCTTTGAGTTTTTTATGAATGATAGTGCCGATTTGGCGTTTCTCATGGCCTGTTCGCAACGTTTTTTTTCAGTGCTTTATGTATGTATCTAGGTATTTAATTTCATCACATGTCGGTATACTTTAATATTCCCTTAAGGGTCACGTAGGTCATTTTCTATGTAGCTATGGGGTGGTTATATAGTTTTTGGAATGGACAACAATGAACACAATATAAAAAATTATTAAATACAGGCAATTACAAAACAGCACTACTTAGGAAAAATATTATGTCAATGGGGCCTATAATATACAATAAAATTCCGCACAATTTTAAAGAACACCCTATACGAATATTTAAATCTAAGCTGACTGCATTATTATTAGAAAAATGTTATTATTGTATAAAAGACTTTTTAAATGATAAAAATATATAGCAATTAAAAAAAAAAAATGACATGTACAAGAATTTATATTATATCAGAATGACTTAATTATTATTTGTTAATTTAGATGAAAATTGTATTATTAATTTTTAAGACTGCATGATTTATATGAAAAATTTATTTTTTTAAATAGTTTTTACGACTTTGCATGCCGTAAGGTAGAATGTAGCGGAAACATTTAGTGATGTACCATCTTATACCTGTACCTACATTGTTGGCAAATAAATAAATCTGAATCTGAATCTGGACAGTATATCCACATGGACAGTGTATAGTGTGTGGTGTGGTATAGGATATCTTCTAACCCTTCCAGATCATCTGTAATGAAGATAAGGTCGTCCGCAAATGATAGTACCAGGGGGAGTGAAATTTCACAATCCTGGTCAAGTTTTATTAATCGGGTTTCCTCGTCGAGGGTTCTAAGGACTTGGTCGATGACCAGTGTAAACAGGCGAGGGGACAGAGGGGAACCTTGTTCGACTCCCTTTCCTTTGATAATCCAACTGCTTTGCTGGCCACACCATTTGATGCATGTTTGTTCATTCATGCATACCTTGATTATCCTGTTGGTTAGCGATTTGTTGGTTCGTTGTAATAGGAGGTCGACGTTGTCAAAGGCTTTTTCTATGTCAAGGGCGAGTACATAAATTCTTTTACCTGCACGCCATTCTTCGTCTAAGACCCTTTTAAGCGTAAAGATTGTGGTCGTCAATTATTATATCGTCTAGTTTTTTAGTACGTATGAGGCGCAAGAAAAGTGCAGCATCTGCATGCGTTTTGCAGGGTGGTTTTGCACCAGTGCATTGAAGCAGGCCCTGCATGCTTTTTGTTCTTCATGATAATGTTATAACATTATTCATGACCTTTTGAATTATCGTTGCCTACTTTATAGGAATTTAGCCTTTTGTAGGTTACCAAGAGCTAGTCGATGATCTCTGGAGAGAACTGGCTGAAGAAACAGTTTCCTGGGCAGCCGTTTTAATACTTCCGTTGTGGTATTCCAGGGTATTTCGATGTTTTCGCCCGTTGAGTTGATCCCTATATTTTTTAGTTTGTTTGTTATGTAATCTTGGTATTCCGTTTTGGTGAAATTGCTGTTGAGGGCGGCATAATAGCACTGTTTTCTTTTTTGTTTGAAATTCAGTTTGTCCTTAGTAGCCCCCAGATTGTTTTATGCTCGGATGTGCCCCTAGCGGTCCATTCGCCTTTAATAAGTTGAAAGAGTTTTTCTGTTGCATGTGGCGTTATAATGTGATCCAATTGGAACCTACATTTGTCACGGAAACATTTAAAAAAACATTTTAAAATCTTTACTTAAATTAAAACTCTTAACAATCCTAGGTTTAGTTTGCAGACCTGCAGTACTCCATACTGCAGTAATCCCTTCTTAGTACCTAGTTTTTGCATAGTAGAATGAGACACCACATACCTAGGGCGATTGCTATATGCCATCTCCGCAATATTTTATCGATATATTAAAATTACGAACCCAACGACACGGACTTCCGAAATTGAAGTTATTTTTCACTTTGTAGTGTCTTTTTTGGAAGTCGGTTGTGTTTTTTTTTTTTGTAAATTTAATAAAAGACAAACACTACTAAATTGATGCAGTCAGTAAGTAGTTTTACACGCCCTGCAAACAGCAAAGGCGTGGAGCTAATCAGTGAGCTAACTACTTAATTAACTATTGTTTGCCAGCATTTATCGATTATGCTTTTCACTTTAATGGACCATGGAAAGTTTTTAGTAGTATTGACATGTGGAACTAAGGTTCTACTTTGATGGTAAGAAAAGGAGAATGAGGAAGGATAGGAGCTTGTGGCTAAGTGAGGGGCTTGTGGCTAAGTAATAACAGCTGCACGAGTCGATCTATCAGGTTAAGCTACGGTTGCCGCGGTTGGTCCGTGGATGGGTGATGGGTTCTTCGTGCCTCGGAAAGCACGGTAAGCAGTTGGTCCCGGCTGTCATTCGTGGCTCTTTGACAGTCTTTACGGGTCGTCAGAAGCCCTTAAATCTGACAACCAGTCTTACCGAGGGGTATCGTATTACCCAGTAATAGGGTGGTGGAAGTCAGATAGGCAGTCGCTCCATGTAAAATAATGGTATTCAGCTACATCTGGTCAGACTGGAAGCTAATCCCAACATAGGTAAGAAAAGGCTAGTCAGATGATGATGGTAAGGAAGGAGAGTTTCCTCCATAGCTTGTAGATAGACAAGACAAAATCTCAAACACAAGACGTTGTATTCGAGATTTCGTCTTGTTTAAGTAATAATTAGTAGTCATCTGAGGTGCTACTAAACCTAAGCCCAAACACGGGCTGAAACGTTTAGAACGTTACTTAAATATTTGTAGGATGGCCATTCGTTGATAAAACAACGACCCCATGAACATTCGCATCTACTTACAAAAGAGAAGCTCAAGGGTCTTTTAAAAAACTTATAGAAGGACTGTATGCACGGTATGTTTTATAAAAATTTACAGATTGTATACACACAGAGTTGCAGGGACATCGACGTGCAAACTGAACCTTGAATTCAGCACATGATTCTAAACCCCCCTAGCATAGAAATTTTTCATCGGTTAGGCTAGTTAAAATGTGACGAATTTTTAAGAAACCAAGCGAAGGGCGCGTTTCGGACGCCTAAGCTTGCTTAATTTTTTCTATGCAGACTATGTTTATTTGAAAAAAAAATACTAATGCTAATGATGACCTTTGAAAAAAACACTACATGCTAATGAAGAAAATGGGAGAGGCCTTTGCCCAGCAGTGGGATAGTACGGGCTAAAGGAAAAAAAAATTATGACCTAAGATACTGTACAGTACTGACTTGTTTTCTTTCACGTGCAGGTGTTTCATAATTTATTGTTGAAAGTTTGTATCTTTATTCATTCATAATAGTGCTCGTCTATGGTCATAACATGGATGAAGGTATAGGCAAAGGTTTCATCATTATTAAAAAAACCTTGGAACGAGTCAGTTGAATAAATCGTCGTGACTTACGGTTCTGTTATTTGTGGTTTAAAAATGTGTGTATGTTTTATTAGGTTATGAATATAAGTGTCCTTTCCAGTAGAGGAATATTCTATCTAACGGTATCCACAACCTTGGACAATCACAGTCATCCTATTACGCAGGAAGATTGAGCCATGATCACTAACCATTTTT
The DNA here is from genome assembly GCA_914767645.1 of Hydraecia micacea. Taxonomy (NCBI): domain Eukaryota; kingdom Metazoa; phylum Arthropoda; class Insecta; order Lepidoptera; family Noctuidae; genus Hydraecia; species Hydraecia micacea. The sequence continues at coordinate 10,253,221 of OU611783.1, read as the reverse complement.
CGGGAAATAATAAATACATTATGGAGAATCCTAACTTTATTAATATTATAAATACGAAAGTAAGTTTGTTTGTTACCTTTTCACGTCTAAACCACTGAACCGATCATCCTGAAATTTTGCATATACGTTGCCAGGTGTAAAGAAACGGACATAGGGTACCTTTCATCCCGAAAAAGTGCTGTTCCCGGGGAAAATAACAATAACGTTATTATGATAATAGATGGCGCCACGTGTCTATTGAACTTTGTCACATTATTTAATTCTGAGGCGGTACGAAGTTTGCCGGGTCAGCTAGTACGACAATAAATGAAAACACTGACAATACTAATGCATGGGAGTATTTTGGAAGTATTAAATAAATCCTACCTGACATTGAAATTAAAAAAGTGATTCTTTCAAAAAAACTAACAGTGATGGACCGACTATGGGTTTTGCCAATCCTTGACTAGCTATACTTACTAAAGTATTGGATGTATTCGATTGAATTTTTATATAGCCCTCCTAACAAAATAAAAATACTAGCCCTCCTAACAAAATAAAAATACTACGTACAACAAATTTGAGATTGAAGCCTCCTTAAGCAAAAGATGCCTGTATTAGGAGACTCAAAATATATGAACTTAATAGTAGATTGTACAACTAGTGCATAAAAGAAGCCATTTTACCCCTCGACTTAATACGAAGTTTAATTGAATGTTGTCGTTTCCACCTTGTATATTCGCATTATTTAATAGTTTTTTTTTATTTACTGTGTGAAACACAAGTTCTGGATCGTCTTGGATAAAAAATATATTTAAAAATGTTGGAGCATGTACCTAGTATGAGAAACCAGTCTAATGACGCGAGCTACAGACGTTTAACAAGCGGAAAGCTATTGAAATATAAACTTCAATAAAAGTCATCAACATAACACCTGTAAAAAAAACAAATTACCGCCTTGTCTCGTACGTCATATATCACCAAATAAGTCATAACGGTTCAAGGCATGAGAGGATAAACGTACACTTTCAACGTTGACCTACAAGTATATATGTATAGCTATTGTATACAATATGCTGGTGACTTTTCGCGAAGTGTTATCAATGCCGGTGAAAGGGCTTCGACGGTAGGCCAGTAGTGTATTTAATTTAAACACAATATATTGGGTTACAAAATATGGCACGTGCTTACAAAATATTGTCGTTACGATGTTATTACGTTTGTCGTTTTTACGTGGATATTTACCCTTATGGCTGTGATTAGGTACGATTATAAGGCTTGAAAATTAAAAATACTTACTTACATTCCATTTTTTAGCCCTCGCATAGTATTTAGTAGTGGTAGGCCAGTGGTGGCGGCCGTGACTTATGAGTACGGTCGTAGGTTCCAGCCCTAGCGTTTTACTTTGTGTAAATTATTTCATCACACTGCTCTCAAAACAGTGAAGGAAAACATCGTGAGGAAACCGGCAGCGGCATGTCCTAGATCCAAAAATTCGATGAGATATGAGATCTACCAATCCGCACTGTGCCCGCGTGGTGGATTACGGCCCACTCCCTCTCACTGAGAGGAGGCCTGTGACTCAGAAGTGGGTACATAATAGGCTGATTATATAATAAGTATAGTATTTATAAACACAACAACAGCTCTTTCTATCTTGTACACACATTCATGCATGTAGACTATACTTTTCCGCACACTTATTACCTACCTATATCTCATTCGACAACATCCGGAGTTCAAAGAAATGTGTACGGGAAAACTCCGGTTTTCACATATATACGAATAAACGTTGCGGTGCGGAAATCAAATCCACAACTACGAGCACTGAATACAAACTCGATCAAAATGTCCCATTCTGCTGTAGTTAGGGTTACCATCCGTCCGGATTTGTCCGGACATGTCCGGACTTCTAGACTTTGTCCGACTCTCTAATTTATCCGGACTTTTTGGCTTAGATGGAATACAAATAATAAAACTTATACCTGTGAGTAATACCAAATAAGTCTTTAATATTTATTAACTTCTCATTCATCTAAAAACAAAATTACTTCTTTATCAATCAACTTAACGAGATTAAAAAATAAATCTTGCAAACAATCAACTAAATAGTTCTAACATAAAATATTTTCTTCAAAATAAAAATAATTTTACGAAAAATAATCAAACTGAACGCTAGTTTCTGGTATAGGTATTAATTTTTATATTTTTCAGCGCTCTTTCTTTTTATCCCCGCACGCCCAACCTCCCCCTCCCCCTCACCTCGCGAGCGTCTGCTACCATACCTACCACACCACTGTAACTAAGTACGTAATGTTTGGATTTCGTGACTAAAATGTCCCGACTTTTATTGAAATGTCAGGCTTTTTGTCAGGACTTTTCAAATTTTTAAATGGTAACCCTAGTTGTAGTAGTATTTTCTCAGCCGTGGGAGATCGTTCTTGCGTCTTGGCACGATCAGATTTTTCGGGTCTGATCCATAGCTAGTTAAATCTATACATATTATGATAAAATCGTAGCGAAGTCAAAACTGCACATTGTTTTTTTTTTAAGTATTTTTGCGAGGTCAGGGAACGACTCTAATGCCGAAAATTTTAAAAATATTTTTATTCTTATTTTTTTTTATTTTTAGAATTTTTGTCTGTTTGTCTAAATGTATATTCCAGCATCACGCAAAAACGACTAAAAAGTTTTTGGTCAAATTTTGCATAGATATTCCCTATTAGTCTGGTCAGTCTGTAGGCTATAAATTATTACACTGTTTGCTTATAAATGATGATGATGATGGGGCTCCCTTTTCCGCACTTACACTCCCATTTGGTCCGTTGTGCATGCGTTTGCTTATAAATATACACGGTACCTAGAGCGGGCTTCATGCTTTCATATATAGAGGTTGTTTATTTTTGCCGCATGAATGAATGAAAACAAATAATAATAATATTTTCGTATAGCCTTACCTGTTTAAAAACTTGTCCTACCAAGGCGGAGATGATTGTTTTAACAAGTTTTATTTCGTTTGAATACAAAACATTTTGTTTAGCCTTAGGTGGTACTTGTTAATTTATGCCTAGACTATTTTAGTTATGGTGTTTCTACCTGTCCAGATAATGTTGCGAAGGTCAGTTCTAAACAATAACAAGTATTATGTGAAAAGTCGCAACCAAGTACGGCCATCATTGACGTGCTGGGTTAAAGATCACAACTATCTACGTAAAAACTGTGTACAAGGTATGTTGTAATAAGGCATAACCAACTGCTAAGACCACAGATATAGATATCTGTGGCTAAGACTATACGTAAAATATGTGCTGGGAAATCTGCGATTTTATAAGATACTTAGTAGTATAAGAAAAGGCTATAGCTTGGGCATGATCGAAGGCTGACCCTCTATTGAGAAAGTGCTGACTATGGAATTATATGAAACTTTGGTAAATTAATACTAATATTTACATCAATGAAACGAAAACATTTAACCTTTTTCATTGTCTGCTATACGCTGAATGAAAACTCACGCATTCAGTATAATTGCGTAACACACTCCGACGGTTTTGGAGGAAATTCCTAATCCATTGCTTCTTAGGTTTGAAAAATTCTTCTGTTCTACAACGTAAATAACACAATGAACGTGGCCGAACTGTCAAAATGAAAGGAATTGCGATCAATTGTCAGTTTATGTGTATATGCAATTACCCCGCTGATTTACATCTTTCACTTCACAACTCCAGGACACTACTTTGTCTTGCATTTTTGCTCAACTGGGCTTTTTACTTTTACGGAATACACTTTTTTTTACTGTTTTTGCAAAATATTTTAGGTGCCTTTTAAACTGTGCTGAATAAATGGTGAAATGCGTGGTACACCTCTGCCTAGCTCTTCGGGAGTTACAGGCGTGATGTTATGTCGTGTTCTTTTTTCTTCTTTTCACTAACGATGGTCAGGCGAACAGCGTGCAGCGTCCGCAATGTCATGTTGATTCGCACTATCAATACCAATGAATATGCAGCTCATTGGGCCAAATACACAAAACCATGTGACTCAGAAGTGCACAAACCTGTTAAAGAGTTCGGCACATGCCGATTGTGATGTCTTGTAAAGAACCGTACAAATTGAGTATTAAACTTCGTATTGGTAATGTTGGTTTCCGATGATAGTAGAAACCCAGGACACGATAGTAGGGAGTAAATTATGCACGTGCGTTTGTTGATAATTTTCTGTCGCGTACTGAAATGATGGTATTACTCGAATACGGACAAATTATATTATTCTGTAATGTGCTTTCACTCGGGTTATTCCACAAACACATAGTTTTTAAAGTATGAAATATGTACTTGAATATACTTTTATGGGGTAACAATTTTTGAAGTCTTGATGTAATTTTTCACTCCGCCAAAACCGTTTTAGTTTTCGTTGAATATGTCTGATATAACAACATATAAAAATACCTATATAATATACGGATTTCAAATTATCTAACCCTTTAAACATATTAAGGTAAATGACAAATTGAAAACGCAGGTCGCTAACCCCAGACTCGACACTGACAAGCAAAGATAAAATTGCCGTAAAAAAGGGAGTTTCAACAAATTAGCCATGCCCATATATCTAAAAAAGGGCAATAATTTAAAGGTAATTACTCAATATTTTTTACGAAGCCTGATTACTTGACAGCTGCCTTCGTCAAAGTACCGTAATAATGACCATATAGATTTGGCTCACTCTCGTCCTGGCGATTTTCTGATATCGATTGTTCATTAAAGTGCAGAGAGCATAATTAATATGAAATTGAATGATGACGCATAATTAAGCCTGATAAAAATGTTCCTTTTTATCAAAGGCAAACTCGGCGTCATTACATATAAATAAAACAATATTACACAAAAAAAATCGCATAATGTTATGCTGTGTTGCCCTTCATTTGACTCCAATTACCTTACTGAAAGACATTCCAATAAAACTCATCAGAATACAAGTGCACCATTCGCACTCGCCAAACCGCAATTTGTCCAGCATTGAACAACTTTAACACCCGACCACATAAAAGTGGATTTAATTCGTTATCGGCTCACACTAGGCGACTCGTGAAGTCGGACATTTGCAATTTCTCGAGACTCGATTGCGAGATTAATGGCTACGTGCCTACGTCACTATATTATCATCTTGCTGTACGCATCCATGCAGGTGCGGCCTCCGTTTATGGCGTTTCAATTAAATCGCTTTTGACCGATGTAGCCGGTCGTCAACCCTCGACGCGAGTATATGGTTTACTAGATGAGTCAGCTTTCTTTTATTAATTTTCAATGCAGGTGGTGCGTGGTGCTGGTACATCTCTACGCTTATGGTATGTAGACATGTCAACAGCGGTGGCATCAATTACTGTCACAGCTTTTTGAAAGTTTCCTATGTCTACCAGGCTATTTAGCATATTCAAAATATTCTTCCATAGCGACTCAGTTTTTTTTCAGTCAGTTCAATAGTATTGTTTTGTCTCAAGGGGGAAATTCTGTAAAAAAATCCTAGTCGGAGAGCTACAGAGAAAATCATGAGCAAAATATTTTTGCTTACAGTTTTATTACAACAACCATTTAATAGTACGTGGGTTATTATATCCACAAGAGTTTAACCGACGCACGATAATTGAAATATGTTTAATCTTGACATTTTAAACGTAATGTAGTTCAAGGCATCATAATTTCAATGATTAGGTCATTTATTTTGATTTAATTTTGCTTATTAGTCAAAACTCTTATCAATATAATAATATTAAATCTATGTAGAAATAGTAAAAAAAGATAGAGATGCCATTAATAAAATTGCCAGAACGAATTCGTCTATAACAAATTAAAGTTTGTTCGAAAGGTTATAATAAATTCGCAATGGATATAAACTTTTATTGACAGAAATTTTTACAAACACATAAAATTCAAATAGTACATTAGTAGCAATCAAATCTTTATTCCTAAAGGAAAAGGGTTGATATATAATTAATTATTTCTTGACGCTGACACACAGATTTCGTAAACATTCGAACCATCCATACTCCTATTTGATACCACAATAAAACAGAACCAATTCTTGTATCATTGTCCCTAGCACATCAGTAACCTATTTTTTACTCCTGACCCCTATGACGCAGAAGATAAGAGGCAGATTAGTTTGTTTTTTAATATTTTGTTTATTAAACTACTTGACCGTCACTGGAAGCTTTATTATGAGATGGCATTTCCGTTTCCCGTCGATTTCTTTCCAGTTTTCGTACTTTTATCCCCTCTATACTTCCGGCTCAGTGGCGCCACCTGGTGGTTGCGGGTAGTTTTTAGTTCTTGTAAAAGTATCACGCCATTTTGTTCATTGGCTTTTTATTCTCCGTCGAAGCAACTTGTGCGCAGTGACTGCGTCCGCGAGTTGCAGAATACGTAAAAGTGAATAAGTATTAAGTGAATACATATTTTATAAATTAAGTAAAAAAGTGTAAAGTGTTCTTCAAAGAGGATAAGTCTTGGACCGTAAGTACCCTCTTTTAGAGGTAACACTTTTTGAATAATTCATACGTGATCAAAGTTTTTAAACGGATTTTCCGTTCGGATCACTGCTGTTATTTTTTACTTTACTTTGAATATTTTCCAGTAAATTTTCGTAATCAATATTTGAATTGTAACAGTGTAAAGTGTATAAATCCATTGCATGAGACCTAACGTAATTCGTTTGCAGTGATGGAGGATAATAACCACAACCCTGTTACCCAGCCACAGGCTGTGGCTGGTCCGAGTGGACTGAATCGCAAGCGAGACCGAAGTAGCAGCAGCAGCAGTAGTGCTTCGAGTGTTAGTTCTTCAAGTACGTCTACTCCGGGCAGCAAAAAAGCGCGGTCCAACCGCCGTCGCCGCCATAAGAAAAGGAAACGTGCTCGACGTTCCAGTCATATGATGGACAAGCTTTTTAAGGAAATGGGTGAGCTTCGCAAACAAATTAATGCTACAAGTAACATTGATACAGCTTGTTATGATAACGCTTCTGTGTGTTCTGGAATTAGTGGTCAACTTTATGAACAAATTAGTGACGAGGGTTGTTCAAATCAAGAACATCAAAATACAAGTTTAGATTTCACTTTTGACATTGATACTAAGCTTAAAGAACCACTAGTTCCAAAAACCCCCGATAGTTTTTTGAAGAAGTTGGTAGATATCCAGCGTTTTGGTAGTACTTCTTGGTCAGAAGTGAGATACGCCGATACGCAAAAATTGTATAATCATACTCCTGGATTTATAGACCTGGAAACAAATGAGGAGGTAAAAGCATATGACACCTTACGTCATCTGGCACATGCCGATAAATCGTATGCAGCCTTAACCTACTGCATATTAAAACAAAGACAATCATTGCAGGAAGGTATTCGTAATCTTCTTTCATGGGCAAAAAATACAGACTGTATCAATTTTGATAATTTAAATGGGAAGATTGACGAATTATTTCAGCAGGGTGAATTTCATAAAATATCCTCAGACCTTTTGCAATTAGCCTGCGGCCATAGAGCCGAATGTATTGAAATGCGTAGAGAAACTATAACGAGTCAAGTTAGAGACCCCCTAGTGAAAGCATTTCTGAATAAAATACCTCCTTCAAGTACTTACATATTTAATGCAGAGCCTTTTACCTCTACTTTAGAGAAGGCTGGCGGGGTCCGTAAAGCTTTTTGGCCCCCAAAAACTGAAAGGTCTACACAGAAGCCATACCAACCTAGTAGCCGCCCCTCGCGGGGGCAAGGCGCACGAAAACCGACAGTTCCATCGCGTGGAACTCAGTTTAACGAACCAGGATCGCATATGCATACCTATCATAACCCACCCTCGCGGGGTGAATACCATAATCAGTGCCAACATACACATCACTCTTTAAGAGGTAACTCCTCGAGTAATCAAGGTGATCACTTCAATACTAGAAGTTCATTTCGAAACCGAGGCTCGCGGCCCGAACGTGGAAGTACACGAGGACGTGCAAACTCCTCAAAAAGTTCCAGGGGAAAAAGGTATAAACAATGACATGACACCGTTTCGGGCGGGTCGGTTGATACACTACCAAACACAATGGGCGGAAATGGGAGCAACAGAAATAGTTCTAAAATTAATTCAAGGGTATCGCATACCTTTCTTTCAAAAGCCCCCACTTGTCTATCCAGATGTAACGAAGGGGCCTTTTCAAACTCCTGTTTCAGAACAAATGTCTTCAATTGTAGACGAAATGAAACAGCAGGGAATTCTAAAGAAAGCGCTACCCTCGCCAAGCTTCATTTCCCCTTTATTTCTGGTTCCAAAATCCGACGGATCTGCCCGTCCCATATTCAATCTAAAATCACTAAACGAATATGTGATGACCGAGCCGTTTCATTTAATAAATATGTACCGCATTCCGGACTTTCTACAATCTCAGGACTGGATGTGCAAAATAGATTTGTCCCAAGCATATTTTCATGTAAGCGTAAACAAATCGCACAGACGCTTTCTGCGCCTAATATACAACCAGGAGTTGTTAGAAATGACTTGTCTTCCATTCGGTCTGAGCACTGCTCCAAAAACCTTTTCCATGCTCACGAACTGGGTGGCCCAAATATTGCGGGAAAAATGGAACATGAGGATCCTGGTATACCTGGACGATTATTTGCTAGTACACCAGAATGTTCACACGCTTCGCGAGCATGTCAAAATAACTGTTCAAATATTACAAAAACTGGGGTGGCAAATAAACTTCAAAAAATCTGTTCTTTCTCCTCAAAAGAGTATAATTTATTTAGGGATACTATGGAAACCATGGGAAAATCAAAAAATCCTACCAAAAGAAAAGGCTCAGGGCATCATCACAAAGATAAATCAGGCTCTCGAACAAGAGCAGTTAACGCTGAAGGAGTTGCAGAAAATAGTAGGACTTCTAAATTTTGCCAGTTTTGTTGTTCCACGGGGTCGGCTCAATCATCGACAGTTAGTAATTCTCATGAATTCACTGCCAGTCCTGCCACCAAAGTCCTACCCACTACCACAAGGTGTCTTAGAGGAACTAAAATGGTGGGCCCAAAATTGTCAAAGGTCAACACCTCTTCAGTACCCTCCCCCAATAAATTTTCTGACTACAGATGCATCGGATCAAGCGTGGGGGGCACAACTGAACAATTTGGCTTTGTCAGGAACTTGGTCGCAAGAAGAGAAAACGCTGCATTGCAATCAAAAAGAGATGCTAGCAATATTATACGCTCTTCAGAACCAAGTTCATTGGCTTCATCAAAGTTCGCTCCTCATTCAAAGCGACAACAGAACTGCGGTGACATACCTACGAAAGGAAGGAGGTACGAGGACATTATCCCTGTTGGAAATAACTTATCGAATTCTGAATTTGTTAGACCAACATCAGATACACTTCAGCATACACTACATTCCGGGCAAATACAACAATCATGCAGACCACTTATCGCGCCTTCGCCAACCTCCAGAATGGCACTTACTACCGACTTGTGTAGAAATAGTATTTGCAAAATGGGGAACCCCAATAATAGATCTATTTGCCTCGGCGACTGCTCACGTAGTGTTCAATTATGTGTCTCTAGATCTAAAAGATCCTCAAGCTCTGTTCCACGATGCCTTCAGTGTCCCATGGAATTACCAGCTCGCATGGATATTTTCACCGCCATTCCTAGTCCCCAAAGTCCTGTCTCACTTAAACCAGTCGACAGGAACATTCCTAATAGTAGTACCCCGATGGGAGAGGGTATTCTGGCGTGCGGATCTCAAAGCCCGAGCGCTCGCGGCTCCATTAACTCTGAGAAACCTACAGAGATACCTAATAGACACGTCGACGGGCCTCCCACCACCGAAGGTCGAGAACATCGTCCTCGAAGTTTGGAAATGTGGGGGTGGTCCGACACGATAAAGACATTGAACGCTCAACAATTATCACTGCTTAAAAATTCTTGGCGAAAATCGACTCTAAAAACCTATGAGGTAGCCTGGAAGCGCTGGGCGTCGTGGTGTCGTAATAAAAACCTTGACTTAATGAATCCCTATGGTTCACAATTAGCGCAGTTTTTATGTGATTTATATTTAATTGATAAGTTGTCGTATAATTCAATACTTTTACATAAATCAGTAATATCTACACTAGGTAGCGCTGAAAATTCAAGTCGGTTAAGTTCACACGTTCTAGTGAAACATGTTTTAAAATCAATTGCCCTAAAAAATCCAAAGGTCACTAAGCCTCCAGTTTGGGATGTTAGTAAATTAATTTCATTTTTAACTAATTACACAATTGATTCGAATAACCTATTTCAAACGTCACGTCATACTGCAATTTTACTGTTGCTTTGCTCTGGTAGGCGAATACATGATCTAACTCTGCTTAATATTGATCCTAATCATTTCATAAGAGCTGATAACAGTATAATATTATGGCCTCGGTTTGGCTCCAAAACTGACAGCAGTAATTACAGGCAATCTGGCTGGAAATTGCTTGTAAATACCGATAGTTCTAACCTTGACCCTATATTCTGGATAGAAAGAACTATAGCATTATTAAACGACAGACGTAATGCGGCAAAATCGACTAATTTATTTATTACGATAAGAGGTGTGGCTAAACCTGCTTCACGTACAGTCATTGCAGGGTGGGTAAAGACCCTGTTTGGGGAAGCTGGCATTGCAGCCACTCCAGGTAGCACCCGGTCTGCTGTAGCCTCCAAAAGCTGGTTTCAAAATCATCCCCTCGACGAAATCTTGGCTCGTGGAAATTGGCGATCAGCCAATACATTCCAGAAGTTTTATAGACGAGAAATAATGAGAAGCACTGAGTCACAAAACGTGACACAATTGTTCAATCCAATCGATTAACATTGCTGAATAAATATTTTGTTTTCCTAGAACGGATATTCTTAAATTGGTTGTTAATTATTACAATTTATGATTTTTCATATTTACATGCTAATTATATTTGTAACCTTAAGTACACTCATCGAGGTACGTTAATTGAATTGCTTTACTTATACATTTATTTAAATAAATAAATGCATACTTATTAATTACACTTTTGTTTAATTTCATGCTTTATCACATTGGCCTATAGTATAATACTACATACTTCCAAGTTACATCAACGTGGCGTCACCAGGCGATAACAAACAGATCTCATAATAAAGCTTCCAGTGACGGTCAAGTAGTTTAATAGCAGCGTTTTACCTGAAATAAAACGCATATTAAAATACTTACCTCACTGGAAGCTTTTACTTTATTTCTGCCTGGTTATATGAGACAATGAACAAAATGGCGTGATACTTTTACAAGAACTAAAAACTACCCGCAACCACCAGGTGGCGCCACTGAGCCGGAAGTATAGAGGGGATAAAAGTACGAAAACTGGAAAGAAATCGACGGGAAACGGAAATGCCATCTCATAATAAAGCTTCCAGTGAGGTAAGTATTTTAATATGCGTTTTATTTCAGGTAAAACGCTGCTATTAAAGGCATGTCAGGTTGTTGTTCTTCTTTGTGTTTATCAACAACTTATTTCAATGCACTGGTGGTAAAGTCTTGTCCTATTAATGAAGCATTGACTGGTGCCTGGTCAAAAGGTTCAGTGATCGAAAACCTGTACTCGATGATTAGCTTAGGGTTACCGAAATACAATTTGGAAATTTTTATTTAAGCAAATTTACACCCTAAATCAATTTGCCGTGAGGCATTTCACACATCTGTCAAAAATGGTAGTAGTGATTTGAAAATAACGACAATTTAAGTTAGTACCCTAGTCCATTTGCTTGACAATTAATTACTCTGGCTAATCATTGAATTTGCCTTCCTCTAGATGGATCAAAGCCTCGTATTCAGTAACTTGGTGCAACTAGGCTTAGATTAGACTTTCGTTTTACACGTAACTCATTTACAGGCAAAACATGTTTTGATACCCAGTTTCAAAGAGGAACAACATGTCTGCTGACAAAATTATAATTTTGCATGTTCTATCAGTTAGAAAGACATCAAAACGCAACAACTGTATTCAAATCCGATCAACGTGTTGTGTAATTTACTTCCTTTTCCGCAGCATTTACCTTTTCACTTACAAAACGCGTTGCATTCAGCTTGACTGTTTTTTCCTGTCTATGCTTAGACTTGTATGTAGACAAATCCATTATACTAATTTCCAAAAAAAAAAATAATCACTACCTACTTCTTCGTGCAAAGATTAGGCGTTATTTTTTTACAATTAATAATTTCTGATCTCAGAAGGAGATGGCGGGATGAGCTGGACTTCTCGAGGGTAGGGAGGCCTTTGCCCTGCAGTGACACAACACAGGCTTATAATAATAATAAAAAAAATCTGATAAGTCAGCTCTTTCATTTCTACCACATTTAAATTCTCTACATCAATCACGTCTCGTCAGAAGCGTGTTCCATCAGAATCGTATAATTTGATCGACGTCTGCCCAATTCTGGGAGTCGGTGTAAAGGCAGCATTATAATGAAGGCGGGTTTGTTTGAACGTCACCTTTTTGTTTTAGTCTTTGGCGGGTCGCAGAATGGGTTACAAAAAACAGGCATTCGGGAAAACGAAGCGGCTACTCTTTTAGTTCTGTGTTTCGTGGTAACTTTGAAACATACGGGATCGACATTTTAAAAGTCATGTTATGGCTTTTGCCTTTAGTTATAACTATCGGAAATTGCAATCTAACATACATAGATGATGAAAAGAGATGAAGAAAAACAATCTTCATCTCTTTTCATCATCTATGTATGTTTATTGCAGAAAGATAAATTACTTTCTTTCTTTCAAATTACTGTAAATACCTTATAAACTGAATAACTTGATTGTCGTTTCTGCGACGACTTATTTAAAACTCTTTGTCAAGCGGCCTTAGGCTGCAGTCTGACAGAGCGTTTTTTCTCTGAAATCTTTTACGCTGACTGCCTTAGGGGCTCCAAATTACTCCGAGTTAACGACGAACATCTGCAATTATAGTCCTATAGGTGCAGCTACCAATAAAATTAAGTTTAACTCTGATTCTCAACTCATGGAATAAAAAGTAAGTCCATTAACGAATACATAACAAAACATGATGGTGAGAAAAAGGTTGTTCTTTTTAGGGTTCCGTACCCAAAGGGTGCCAACGGGACCCTACTACTAAGCCTCCGCTGTCCGTCCGTCTGTCCATCTGGCGATCCGTCCGTCCGTCCATCCTTCCATCCGTCCGTCCCTATGTCTGTTTGCGGACTGTATCTCATGAACCGTAATAGTTAGATAGTTGATATTTACACAAAGTGTGTATTTCTATTGCCACTATACCTAACAACCAATAATTAAAATAAAATAAAGTAAAAATGAACTTTGTGCTCACTAGTTCCTTTAGCAGTTCCTTTGAAGGAACTACTGAGTAAAGGGAGCCCCCTTTAATTTTACAAGTGTTTTTTTCGGCGTTTTTTGCCTTGTGATACGGAACCCTTCGTGTGCGAGTTCGACTTGCACTTGGCCGGTTTTTTTATATAATCGCATAATTACTTTAGTGACTTCAAGTAAGTAGCTACATACGTCTTAACCTTTACCAACTATGCAGAATGCAGGTTTGTTTATCACTTTAAACAGAAACCTGTAAATGTCAGTATATTTCACACAGAGTGACGAAAATCTGTTTGCATGCCCTAAACAGACAAAATACCTACGATCAGACCAGACCTACGATCTACAACTCGTAAGTCGCGGCCGTTACCACTGGAACACCACTGCTCTCACCACAGCCGATATATTCTGTAAAAATCTGACAGTGAAAGCTTAGGTGAATTGAGCTGTCAAAAGCCTAGCATCAGGCGGAATTACAGCTCACTTCAAGTTATACGAATATTTTTTTATGATTTTCATAGAAAAGACCGGCTTGTTGTCCGTGACGATACGGAAGGTAGTGACTTGTGATCTAATTTTTCCCTCCTGATCAAAAGGTCTAAGTAGCTAAATGTCCAACAGCGCTAATGAGCAGTAAGTCTAATTAGCAAAAGGTCCATGTAGCAAAACGTCCAACTATCAGATGGTCTGTATAGCAGAACATCAGTCTATTTAGCAATAAGTCATTATTAAAATGTGTAATACTCGTAATAATATAGTAACATAATTAAATATTAATCGGTACATTAGGCCTTCTGAAAAATCCTAGAATCGAAACTAAGAGCCTCGCGCAGAGAAGTCTAAAAACGGTCAGATGACCGTTTCAATCACGACAATAAATAATAAAAATTAAAAAGCCATTATTATGCCTTAATTCCAGTAATTTCTAGTTTTATCTGTTTTTTTGCTTTCACAAACCATGATTTGCCAACCAAGTCAACCAATTCCTCGTATCTCGTCGTGCCAACGTTTTGCGACATTCACGACATTACCGACCTCAAAAAGTCGAGTTCAACCAAACAGTATTCAATATTCGATCTAATCAAAGCTACACTGCTTATTTCCCTAGTTACGGCCCACTAAGACCTCAAATAAGGCACTAAACGACATAAGGCAACTGAAAGTAGAGAGTCGGCAAACATCTGTGGAAAATCTACTCCCAGACATTCCGCCATTTGATCGTGCACAAGACATTGTTATCTACAATGCAATTTACACTACATGCCGCTCTAAAATGGACATCTCACGTGAAGAGAAAGGTCTTATCACCTATACAATAAATCAAGCCGTTTCGTATATACAGCGAGAACCAGTATATCTTGAACTCTAGAAAAATGACGTGTTACGCGAATTTGAAAGTTACACCGTTAAGTTAAGGTCGTCGGAATATTTTTATAATGTTTTAATTAACATGGGTTTCACAACTGAGAGACTTCAAGACGTCAGCTAGCCAAACCCGGGCGATAATTTCTCTAAAAATCTCGCTAAACGGCTGGATGTGCAAATATTTTAATATCGGAAGCAAATAGAAAGCATAAGATTTAGATAGGTAAATATTTTCTGAGTATTTTTACGAAAATATGCACCTACATTATTTTTATCTATGTGGAAATACCATATTGGAACTTTTTATTTATTTTTGTGTCTACTTAGTAGGTAGGTATATGCGCAAGCATTATGAAACTCGACATCACCTCAACAATTAACGTAAGTTTTGATTTTATCTTATATTCTAAAGTAGTACCTAAGTAAGTAGTTTCGATTCTAGAATATTCCTTTTTTTTCTAACCTTTTTTGTTTTTATCTTTTGCCTTGTCATATATGAGTATATAATTATAGCCGATTATGTGAGTACATAATCGGCCTATATCTAATGTTCCCACTGCTGGGACACAGGCCTCCTCTCTGTGAGAGGGGACGGACCCGCGTCATGACACGGACGGGACACGAATCATACACTGTGTAATATAAACTGCTTCATACAAAATGTATGTAACACTTCAAATCCGTGCCCCGTCCGGGTCACGTACACGTCACGCCCCGGGCGCGGCCCGGTCTAATATAAATCATCCCTAATATATAGCAATGACCCTAATGCTTGCTTTCACCAATCCAGGTAATTTTCAATTGTTTTTCATTTCTATTTATTGTGATTTTATGCTCTTTACGAGCAAATAACAAGACAGCATAAGTATACCAATCAATACCAAACTGGCCTATTTTTAGGTCAAACAATCAGCATTGCCATCCAGCGTGGCTGCCAGCCTTTTGGGCACTTTTCCCACAAACAGCGATGCAGACGAATTTTTTGATGCCCAATGAGCTCTTCCTTTTTTTTTAAGATTTCGTTAAATATTGGTACCTCATATGGTAAACAAAACCAATACCATAAAAAAACTCATTAACAAATAACGCTGTCACTTTACAGGCCAATACGTTCTGTTAATTATTTTATGGATAACTACTAATTTGTAAACCTATGAATAGTGACAAGACAGTTAGTAACGTCATACATGGGGAAACACCAAAATATTAATTGTTCTTGCGGTTTAAACCCTAATCACACCGAATGCGTTACTTTTTCAAAACAATAATTTTATTAGGGGCTATTGTGAGAAACGCAAAAAAGCTCTATAAGGATGACCTTCTAGAGCTTTTTTGCGTTTGCCATAAAAAGTTTGTATGAACAAACTTTTTATGGCAGTAAAAACTAAGTATATTTATTTATGACCGAGAAGGTATGTAAGTGTATTTATTTATGACGGAGAAGGTATGTGTGTGGCGTTATCATAAGCCATATTTTAATTACTGTGGGCGTACTATGGGTAGTGTTGGTTATTGCGCAATAGAAAAACCATTTGCAGTTAAAATCAGATTATAATTTCACGAACAAATTAATCACACCAGCGAATCGCACACTCTACACGACACAACCAGATCCAGAACGCGGGACAGTTTCTGAGCACATGTTGTTCGTACGATGTCCAAACAATGTCCAATGTCCAAGAGAGCTGTCGCGCTGTCGTCGACCCCCCCACGTCCTCAGGCTAGACTTTGTCAGCGCCACCAGATGGCGCTTTCCGATCAGTTAAACGAATGTCGTAATTTCCGACACGCTCCGACATATTATACATATTTCCAAAATAGCAAGCTTTGAATTTCCGAATGCATAACCAGCCCATAATGTTCCCACTGCTAGGACACAGGCCTGTAATCCATCATTTGGTCTTCCACCGCCGCCGCCGGTTTCCTCACGATGTTTTCCTTCACCGAGTTGAAAGTAGTGGTAGGTAAAGAATTAATTTACATAAAGTAAAGCGTCTGTTTGGGTGCGAGCCTACGACTTACACACAACTCATAAGTCGCGGCCGTTACCACTGGGCCACCACTGCTCCATCAATTTCAAAATGGGCACTGGTTATTTACTGTGTATGAAAGTTCTTACGAATATGGTTTGTAGGGAAAGGATTTAATGAATTAAAGCACAGAAGGACAAGGCTAGACATTTATTTCAATTAGGTTTATCAGTAATTATTCAGAAAGCTAGTCGTCCGTTCACAAAACTAGGTTTTCATGGAGAAGAAGAACAAGAAACTCAATGGGTACAGTACAGTCTATCAACACATCTCTTACATTTTATTAAATTATCGTTATCTCAAAACAGGTAACCATGGTCCACGAGAACTCTGAATAATTAGCAACATAATAACAATAGTTAGGAAAAGAACATGAATATTCTATTATACAGTTTGACACATTAGCAATAATATAAAATACAAAAAGAACACAGTAACAATAAGCAATCATTAAGGCTTAATCTTTTAACTCCATATTGTCAGGTTTACATTTTGCTAAAACGCTTTTTATCCTCTGCAATTACTGCGATTATACATAGCGAGGTAGGTTTTTATTAAGTAACATTGACTTTTAAAAAATCTCTACTGACAGAAATGCTCAAATATTGCACCCAAAGAAACTCTTCTTTGAAACTCGCATATCCGTTGTAGTTGCATTTGGTGTAAGCCAGCTTTCAGAGTTGTAGACTAGAAGTGAAAATGTCAAGAATTCTCTGAATAATTAATTTAATTGATAGTGAGAATTCTTTTTGAGCGTGAATTGAAACATTAATAATCAGTTTGACACATTCCTCACAATCTGTGTCGATTTTCACTTTATTGAGTATTGATTAAAGAGTTATTTTGTATTATAACATAACCTAACTAAAGCTATTAACAAAATAAAATATGACGTCAAAAAATCCTCCACCTAGCTGTATTATTAGAATTAATTATCTTTTTGTATACCTACACGTGTTTCTGTGACAAATAAACCAATTTTTTTCTTTCTGTCGACTGGTAACGTATCCAAGAATTATTTTGTATTAGAATAAGACTTCTGAATGAAACCACCACGTACTGATAAGACCGGACTATTAGGGTCGATTCTTAATTATCTTCCTGCCCTTGTCCCATGTTACTTGGCGTCGGCGCAACACGTTATCTTCTTCGATTCTCCCCTGTCAACCGTCAAGCTATCATTCACTCCCATGTCTTTCATATCAATCCTTTAGGGGTCGACTCATATGACCATCGAGAGCAGTGGTGGCCCAGAGGTAGCGGCCCCGACTTACGAGATGTAGGTCGTGGGTTCGAACCCAGTCAGGCTTTACTTTGTGTAAGTTATTTTATCATCACTGCTCTCAAAACGGTGAAGAATAACATCGTGAGGAAACCGGCAGGTTCTAAACTAAAAAATTCGAAGACATGTGACTTTTACCAACCGGCCCGCGGGGTAGATTACAGCCCACTCCCGCTCGAAGAGAGGAGGCTTATGTCCCAGCAGTGGGAACATTTTAGGCTTATTATACATGCATAAGACCAAATTTATGATCAGCATAATAAACGCGTGTAAGTATTACATTTTTTAGGTGCTAACGTAACAATAAAAAAAGTATTGTATCATTTGTCTCCAACAAAGATTCTTACATTGCCTCAATAATTATCGAACAATGTCCTCTTGTTCAACTAATGACTTACAAAGTGCTTGTATTAAGATAAGAAGATATAATAATAACTCTTTTTCAATGGAATATTCATTACTTACATTCTTATTTATAAACGCCATCTTCATCGCCTGCCATTTATATAATCAACAGCACGTGATACATAGATATATTATAGAGATTATTGTGTCAAGGATTGTATTCAAGCTCAACTTATATGAGCTTAGAACATATTTCACTAAATTACAGCGTAAGTATACGAACGCGTATATGTGGAACAAGGCTGCTAAACTCACATAGAAAACGTATCAGCTGTCATTAAGTGAAACAAAGAAAGCAACATACAACCTTAACCTTTCAGCAATAAGAGTTAGATTTCGATGTGTATGTTTAGTTTGTTTTATGTAAAATTCTTGAAACGTACGTGTTTAAGTCCACTCGCAGGCACTTTAGGTGAATTAAATGCGATTATCAAATCTTATTTGTATATAATTATCCTTATAACATAGTAACAAAAACTACTTTTTGTTCATTTGAAAAGCGGTTGTTTTTTACTGAAAAATGATTTGCGTTTTCAACTGCGTCGTTTTTTTTTGTAGGCTTAAGGAATTTGCAATCAAACGTTTTGTATTGGAATTCGTAAAGTTGATTAGCTTGTCAACATTTGATTGTACACCGTAAAATGTTGTTTTTTTCGCATCACGAATATTTTTATAACAAGATTGTATTCCACGATGTGACGCTTACGATGACGCACTAAAGGACAGAAGATCTTATGGAATATATTTTTAGGTGGAATTTTCCACACCATCTAATAATAATAGATCAACAGCAGATCATATCGAAACAGTCTTTGTCCTCAAAGAATAAAAACAACATAAATATCATCGTGTCTGTATTCTCTGAACGTTAGAAATTTTACCAATTATGTTATAAGTCCGATATAATAGAAGATTGCCATAAAGCGGGCCCCTCTTCATCCAGACTTCGGGACTTTACTACTGAGACTCATAAAACAAAAGCCTAAGACCAATTTTCAGACTATATAGGATTGCAAACAGAAGCCCGAGCACGACGTAGACGTATCGTAAATACGAACGTTTTACGGATCGAAAATAAAACTAAATCTTATAGCATTTTTGTGCTGGTACCTTGAAAAGGACGCGCACGGGCAAAGACTTGAGCACAGCAGCTAGCACCCAATAAAGGTCTTCAACAAATTGTTTTTAGGGCTGAGAGCCTGAGATCACCGTCATATATTTGTCTGAATGCACTTTTTGTTATGAAATAACAACTTTTGCAACCGGTACGATTGATACGAAAAATAACCGGTCTGTTCAGATACTTGTATTACTTTGGGACATCTTCTTTTTAAAAATTGCAAGGTCGGAGTCGAACGTTCCCGAAAGTGGTCCTTCGATCCAACATTTTTTTCTAAATATACGTATGTACCTCCTGGTTTACTTGCTTTTAAATACAGTAATAGGAAATCAGCCTGTGTTGTCCCACCGCAGGGCAAAGGCCTCCCTTTCCCTTTTCCACTCAACTCCATCCTGCACCATCATGGACCAATCCCGCCTATAGGAGTCAAGCTCGGCCCGTTATCTACGCCTGGGTCTGCCGCGATGCCGTTGGACGTTTTCAGGGACCCATGTTGTGGTAGTCTTTGCTTAGCTTATTTGTTATAAGAAAGAACAGATCCTGAAACGTATGATTTGGTAATAAACTTGGAATGTTTAGTTATAGTTAGGTACCATTAAGAATTCAATCGGAGACCCATCAGGCGTTATTTATCAACCAACAAAGGTGGTGAAAATCGTAAGAATTAGACTAGACATTGCAAGTTAAGATCAAAAATCCAAATATATATAAAATAAATAAAGTCCTTAGTAAAATCCTAATCCACATCATTATATCAGATAAGAAATCATACAAGCAGTATAAGAAAGAATCACAAAATATAATGTTAAAACTTTTATAATAGTGTTTCCGAACAGAATGATTGTGATGAGTTTATGAACGAAGCATTAAGTGAAAGAGGAGTAGAGAGTGAGAGGGTGAACGAATGAGTAAGAGGATAGTTTTTAAGACGAAGCCTACACAGATTTATAGTACGCTTAGGTGAGACTTATTATAATAAAAAGAAAAAGTATTTCAAGAAACAGTATTTCATTTTGGACCTTTAATCTTACATGTATATATCTTTAAAACGCCTGTCCATACACTAGGTACTCTGGATAACCGATTCCCAGGTTGGGCAGTGTTATTGGGTTTTTCCATTACGTACATATATCTCAGTAACAGCCTGTAGTTTGGAACTTGGCGGTGTGATACCCCCGAGCCTTGGAAAGCAAGTTTAATCGTTGGTCCTGCGCCGACCTCTCTCCGGTGGCAGTGAAGGAGTGCACTTGTGTCTGCGCACACACTTGCGTACTATAATAGATATCTTCCGCGAAGGCTAGTCTCCGCTGAGATTGGCCGCCATGGCCGAAAATCGGTCTGGAGGACTATTATTTCATAAAAAGCCACTGAGTCATAATCCGACCAAACATGTGACTACCGTGTGTAAACCCTGTACGTATATTTTGTTGCTGACGATCCGTCAGGAATAAAAACAAAAGACAAAGGGGATCAGACCTGAATGAGAAAGTTTATAGTGGATAAGAAAGAGATTAAAACAGAAGAATAACTAGCAGGCGATCCAGGGGGGTGGGTGGCGAGGGGAGGTTCAGGGGATCAGACCTGAATAACTCCTGATAGCTTTAATTTACGTTTAAAATTCTACTCAGGTGTAGTTAGTAAAATAAAGAAAGAATGATCTAAGAAAGAAATTAAATACAATTCTTACATAATAATTATTCAATCAACTCAGCCTATCATAGTCCACTGCTGGACACACACAACACTCTGTCCTCCGCCTTCCGCATCCAGTCTGTCCCAGTCTCCTTTTAGGTCCATCTACAATAACTGGGGGCGTCGCATACTATGCTTGCCGATACGCGGTCTCCACTCCACATAATAGTTAGTATTGCTTATTAAAAAAAATGTGGTCATATGTCACTTTCACTCAAAACACTTTCGTTTTCATTAAAATTACATTACATAAAACTTTCGGACATGCTGCATTACAGCACTATTGTTCAGAGAAAGATAAAAAGACGATGTAAATGCACTTGCTTGCAGACTATGTAATATTACTAAAATTTCTAGCCTCTCCGTGAGAGTGTGGCTATTATCTACCACGTGGGCCCAGTGCGGGTTGGTAGATGTCACAAGTCTTCGAATTTATGGGTCTAGGACATGCCGGTTTCCTCACGATGTTTTCCTTCACCGTTTTGAGAGTAATTTCTACAGGGTTTTAGTGCAACTTTTACTTCGTATTCTTTTTCGTAAAATGAATAGCAAGTCAGCAAATTTTGAAAATAGTAGTCGGGCTGACTGAACTCGAGAAGTCTTTCTGAATGGACTCCTTCAAACTACTAACTAAAATGGGTAAGATGTGTTATTATTCGGCAGGCTTTGGTCTTAAAACAAAATATTTTTAGCGATTACTGGTCTTCCAAATATAAAAATGACACAGAACGAAAAACAATTTTCAAGAAAAAAACGAGCGCAATTTCAATTTCAATCTCATCTGACGACTGACCATGGATGGACAAATAATATTGACACCCAATACTAAGTATGAATAAATTGACAGCTTTTTTAGCAAAGACTCAAAGCAATTCTCCTCACATGAAAAATAATGAAACTGCGAGGCATAATGCCATTTCACCGAATGCAATTTATTAAATGAATGAAATGTATTACTTACTACTTTCTATTTTATACGAAAGTAAAGACCGTCAAAAATATTTCGGTCATTTTATAACTTCATCTCTTTATTTATTTCCATTACAACTTCAATTAGAGTTCTAATTAGCAAAACGAGAATTAAAATTACAATGAACAGCATAAACTTTGAAATTATCACGATTTGCTGGTAGACAGTTTCTCACGAATGTAGTAGAGCATGAGGCTGACTCACACATTGGAGCCAACATTTGAACCAACCAAGGCATAAAAGACCAAAAAATTTGACTTTTACCATGTACCTAGATTGCAAGGAGTCGTACTTAAATCTATAAATTAATACCTATGCGAAGTGATAATCTGAGTTAATATTAGATTTCTAGTTTCTAGGTCAATAAATTAACCGAGCCTAATGTGTTTTTAATTATATCCTCCTTAATTACCTATTTCCCAGTAACGATTATCTAATTACACTACTCAGATAAGAACATTAGTTACAAAATACATATTAAATTAGATAAAACTATCGATCCTTTGCAAACGGATATTGTTGGGCCAAACGTTGGTCCCCCAATATATGTGGCCAATGTAATCTAGCTTAAATAATACGCTCGTAATAAATCGTGCTCTTTAATTGTAATCTGAATGAGTTGACGTTTTAATAGTATGCTCACGGATTACACTGTAATTACTTTGCTAAATTAATATTTAGTATTATTAAAAACAACCACATTTAAACAACCATAGTTAATTAATTTTCTGGCAACTTATTTAAAATACTATGCGTTCTACATGATGTTTTGCGCATGTTATAGACACATGCGCAAAAAAAGCATATCGAACGCATTGTATTTTTTTTTATTCTTCTAATTTAAACTAGGTACCAATAACATTGGTCACTGTGTCAGATACGATCAAATTAAATTTGAATAGTACCAGGAGACCAGTTCTGATCTGGCGCCAAATGTCATTAAAAATCGGGGCATAGACTTCCCCGATGAAAGTTTTGGAAAGGAACTTTACTAATAAAAACATTAAAAACCTAGAGAAAACGAAGGCTGTATCATAGTACCTTTGCCTAGCAAAATTCATACAATCTAAAACAAATAAAAACTATTTTCGTTGTTACTTACCTTACGTCAAAAAACGTGATAATAAACCTGTAGGTATCTAATTTTCCCAACCCAGAACGAAAACCTCTTCTCACACAGAGAAGGCACGAGTATTAAATGCGGGCGTTTTGAAGTTATACAGCACGAAAAATTACCAGCTGTCACATACATTCGGGCCCGAATAGGTTTTGAAGGTGTGGGAAGACTGATGATTATTTTTCGATTAAGATGTCGATGTCGGTCCTATGGATAAAGTTTTACAGTTTGATGGCCTGTACCACATCCTTAAAATATGACCTCACATTTCTGATACACGCTGTTGAAGTCGACCGAACAGATCTTGCCTCTAAGCGTCACCTGTAACCGTTCAGTGATTATGTTCGGTTCGTTAGCCAATATAGCTCTGCTGCATACGTAAGTGATGAACTAACCAGCTGTCACCGCTTACACAACAGTAACTATGGCTACTTCCTACTGAATCAATAGTTAACAACTGACAGATAGATTAACGTAACAAGAGGAACGATTTAAAAGTTAAACAAAAAAACTCAAAGTCAAAATGATTAAGCGTACGATAAACAGTACATAGACTTCCATAAACTAAGACCTATAATTTTAGATCTATAGTTCGGCCGATGAGAGAATGAGTTCTTGACACGTCAGTTTCATACAAACGAATACGTGTTTTGCGAATTTGATCTTTATTAGCTACTAGAATTGTCGCACTCACAGGTATCAGGAACGCATTCTCTCGACGCGCGAAGGCTGGACTGTAGATTTAACAATAATGTAGATCTAGATTATGACAATTGGAACTTGAGTACACTGGTTACATTCACGGATCTTAACAAGGAAATCTAGCGAACGTCTAAAATAAACAGTGTACTACTATCAAATTGAAGGAAAACTAGGATATAAAACGTTTTCCTACATCTCGCAAGCCAATGCCTTTTTTGTTTGTTTGTTGTGAACCTTCAGTGGCGCGCAGACAACAACTTATCAAAGTTTCATCAGAATCGGTCGAGCTCGAGTTTTTGCGAGACTGACGCACATCAATTATTTTTTTATTAAATATACAAAAGAAGAAGAAGAAGATTTAGTTCTAGATTATGACAGTTGAATCTTGAGCGCACTAGTTACAACAGTCACGGATCTTAAGAAGGAAATCTAACGAACGACTAAAATGAACAGTGTACCACTAGCTATCGAAATTGAAGGAAAACTAGGGTATAAAACGTTTTCCTACAATATCGCAAGCGGCCTCGTATCAGCCTTCTGGAAAACATAAAATCATTAGGTACATTTTTATTACATTCTACTTTGAGAATTAATAAACAGCTTCATTACTGAGTAAAGGCATAACTTTTAATGATCTATGAGGCTCTATTTATGTCGAAACAAGGAAGAACATTTTTATTACGTGTTACTTTTACCCCACTACGGCAAAGCCAAAAAGAAGGGTCATGTTTTTGGTAGTCTATATTATACGTATGTTTTAAAACTCACTTGGCTTCCTTCTGTATTTGTAGAACTTTAATGGGTTATTTGTAAAACTTTAACTGACACAACACAACACATGCAACAGTTTCCAGGATAGAAAAGTTATCGTTTTAACAAACCGGGAAACTGTCACACATCAAAATCAAAAAAGACAATGTTATAAGGTTTATTTCAATTTCCAAGATAATATCTAACAGTCTTAAAATAATATTAATAATATGTACAAGTATATGAAAAGGCTGTTAGACTGGAAGCCGACCCCAACATAGTTGGGAAATGGCTAGGCAGATGATGATAAAAGGAGGGGAAAGAAACAAAGAGCATCAAAAATTTGCCAACAGGAAAAATTAAAAATCAAATCAGAATGTAATACAACATTATTACTGTCAAACAAGATATAATAATATTTAAAAACGCATTGTAAACGGCTTTCTACTGGTCCTGGCCGGAATTTTCCTTTACATCGCTCTCTAGCCCCACGGCATGCTGTCGCAATTTCACTATTGCTACGGCTATGCACAAAAAATATTATGGCGGATTATGTGGCAATGGAAATCTAGGAATGCTGAGAAATTGTAGCCACACCGTTGGAAAAGATGTATATTGACGTGATAATTAGACGTAGTTACGGCTATTAGAAATTGAAAGTATTCTGTCTAGTGGACAGCTTGAGAACGAGGATGACGCATAAGCATAATTAGCCTATAATGTTCCCACTACTGGGACACAAGCCTCCTGTTTGTGAGAGGAAGTGGGCCGTAATCCACCACGCGAGCCCAGTGCGGGTTGGTAGATGTCGCATGTCTTTGAATTTTTGGTTCTAGGATGTCGGTTTCCTCACGACGTTTTCCTTCACCGTTTTGAGAGGAAGAGGATGATGATAAGACGAGTATTAAATGACATGGTTGCAACGGCTAAGCTTTGGTACTGTTCTACTATCTATGTATATGGGTTCTATATCCACACGAACTTTTTTAGACAAACGGAAATTGATTCAGATTCTAAGGCTACTTCTATGGTGTTATCATCATCTCAGTTCAGCCGAAAGACGTTCACAGCTGGACATAGGTCTATCCTAAGTTTGGTCACAACAACTCCCACAATCACTGGTTCTGTAATAAATTGATTGTGTTGTGTATTGTGAATGTGTGACACGACGCGCGAAAAGTCTTCGTGTTGGGTCTCGTTTCTTTTGATAAGGTATTTATAGTACGGATGCTGATAACGAACGTACAAAGAATTCATCTAATCTAGAGCTAGTACTGTAGGTACTTCATATGACGCATAACACTCCGATCAAAGAAATAATTGACGTATGGCCGGGCGGAACTTTTATCGGCGCGAGCGCTACTCAATACAATTGCTCCTTATTGGCGACCTGGGCTAGGTCACCAGCAGATCACCTCGAACATAATACTTAGAAGCCTCTGATATGATCCAATTAACACTGTCATGTAACATACACCGTTGTTGTAGTGAAGTGAGGGCTGACAGAATCACAGAATCTTTGGAAATGATGTTCTGAATTTTGAGGTTTTTACTAAGTGAAACCTTAATGTATAGTGAGAAGTTGAGAATTGAGAGTGAAATTTCAAGGACGCGTCACGTTTAGGCATATTTCGTTACATGGGAGACAAGAAAGATCTCTCTCTCTTTCTCTCTGTCTTTCATACTACGTCACCCTTATACTCTATTTTCACGTCTGTCATGTTTACGGTGTTTAGGTCGAAGGAAAGTTAACCAGGGTTAGTGAGTAAATTATTGGCAATGAGACAGTACGATATTTTTTAGAGGAAAATGCAAATGTAAGTAATTAAATAACACAAAATCGTGACTGATGGAGGGAATGGAGGGAGACCTTTGCCCTGCAGTGGGATAGTACGGGTAAGTAATGATAATAAACGTAAAGTAAACTATAAGAAAAATTTACCTACACTTTCTTAAAGTTTTGACAGAAGACGAAGAGAACTGGGGATAGTGCGGGACGGGAGAAAGTGGATACGGAAGTCTATGTTTACCAAGCATATTGTATATATATGTATATGCAGTAGAGTTCGATAATCGAAGCTAACTGTCAAAAATAAGTCAAGTATAGACAAAAATTTCATGCAATAACCCAATAATAAAAATGGCAACCCTATGAACTGCTTGCTCTAAATCTGTATATTTGCGTCTACTACGTTTACCTGCAGTTAACTGAAACAACGTTAGTACCTATGTAACCTTCTTTTTATTTATTTACTTATCGAATTTACAGTTTTGGAGACCTTAGCCATGATTCTAAAGTTAGACACTTCAGCAATGTCACGATATTTTCACATAACCTTTTATGAACAATTGATAATTAAATTATATAACCGTGAGGTTATTGAGCCTCTGTTTATATCCCAGAAACGAATCAAATTGAACCACACCACAAGGAATAAATATTTGAAGGGCTCTTAAGAACAAATAAACAACTGGTTATAAATGCAAAAATGCGATATCCAAGTCTGAATCTACTTAACCTGTACCGACCTCTTCAGATGAAGCCTTGAAGGGGAATTATTAACATAATTACTGCCTATTGTTACAAAATAACTTGCATCCCAGCATTAAAACAAAAGATTATTACTATCATTTCTTGATTACGCCACACACTGACATCATTCAGCCAAAATTACTGCTCTTCGGACCTGGATCAAGGATTGCCACAATAGCAGTATCGTATAGTACCCGAAATCAGCCACAGCATCTCGAAAATTCCAAACCCACAGAGACGCCGTCTATTCTCGAGCGTAATTTAGCAATAATGATTACACTCCGCACATCCTTCACAAAAGGAGCCAATAGGACTCGTGATGTGAGTCACATGACTTGACAAATTGTCGGGTCACATGTCACACAATGAGAAAGGTAATTCCGTGAGAGGGAAAAATTTTCACGTGATCATCGATTTGGGTCAACTGTAATTTACCATTTGTGTAAGCACGAGACGTTCTGCGTCCGAGTCTCCCAATGACCAAAATCTATGAATATGTTGTTATCCCTCGCTGACTCGACTGACTCGAAAAATTGTCGGGTCACATGTCACACAATTGAAAAAGGTAATCAGTGAGAGGGAAAAATTTCACGTGATCATCGATTTGGGTCAACTGTAATTTGCTATAATTGATTCAAGACTTTTTGCGTCATAGAAATACTCCGACCACCATCGCGTTATAGCTGTTTATCCCTTGCCTACTCACCACACATATAAACCTGCTTCTCCCCCTTTCTAGGAATCTACTTCACTCCAGTAGTCTCTTTATCCATTTGCAACGTCATCACTGATGATATGACGTTAAAAATACCTGTTGATTATGTTATCAATCATTTATCCATAATCAACAGGTATTTTTATTTTTGGATCTTGAAAACGAACATGAATAAACGTTTTTCTCATATTCCAACCACACTATGAAGTTATTGCTCCATAACTAATAATACAATAATGATGATATCTCTAAAACTCTAAAAAACTGTCTGTCTGTCTATTACTTCATTCACGGAAACCATTTTTATATCTCATTCAATTCAAAAAGAGAGCGTCGATCATTGAAATTATGGATAAGTATCAACGTAGTTGCTCCACATGGCCCCAATCCGAGTCACGTAGTGTCGGCATCGTGCACAGCTTCTTCCTGCTTTCCTCGTAATTACCCACATTTTCTAAACTTGCTTAGTTGTTAGTTTCATTGATCAAAGCCGTTTGGTAGTGACCAGAAAGCCGATGTTACCATATCAGTTTGGACAAGAAGGCAAGTTAGAATCAACTTCTAAATATTTGAGATATTATGCTTACAATATTTGAGTGACCTCTAGACAGGCTTTTGTTTCGATCTGACTGTGATCTTCATACCAAGGTAGGTAACCTACCCTGGTTACCTACCTGCTCGTAGCAGAAGACCTCGATGTATATGGCAGATTGCTATCACAATTTCCGTTTGTTCCCACTAGTTCTACTGAACAGTTCTACGGTAGAACTAGTGGGAATTTTTTTCCCACTAGTTCTACGATATCAGGTATAACAAAATAGTAGAACTATTGGGAGTCTCGATTGAGATTTTGTTCCCACTAGTTCTACTGAACAGTTCTACGGTAGAACTAATGGGAAACAGTTCCACGGTAGAACTAATGGGATATTTTGCAAATAGTGGGAGTCTCTATTTCCCACTTGTTCTACCTGTTCCATAGGTAGAACTAATGGGAAATTTTGTTCTCACTAGTACTAGCGTCTACTGACACATGTTCCAGTTGACCCAGACTGTGAGGAAGCCTTGACACCAATGCATTTTATACAGGGATCGTCCTCAGGAAGACCATTCCCAGCTACGTTGATGGATCGGGATATCATCGGACGAGACGGTTGGCTCAGAGCCGTAAGACTCACGGATCATTTCTGGTCTCGATGGATGCGAGAATATCTTCCGACTTTGGTACCTCGACGCGGCGGTGGATCTTCCCCAAATATAAAAGAAGGTGACTTGGTTATTGTGGCAGATGGACAACTACCCAGGGGATCTTGGCCGAGAGGTAGAATAATAAATATGTACCCAGGTCCAGACGGAGTAGCAAGAGTGGCGGATGTACAAACAGGTCACAATTGAGTGAAGTCAGTGATGACTCTTGATGTAAAATGTGCAGTATCTGTGAAAGATGCACTTCATTTTTATTAATGTTCGTATTGATGCCATGATTCCAACCTTCTACTATTGTTAGTGCGGTGGCGCAGCCCATACACACACCAGTATAGTAGTTGTCATTCATCCAGTATTTTTTAAAGTAATTTAGAAATTTACTTAGCTCGTTCTCGTTTGGGGAAATCTCACTTTTAATATAATCCCAGCCATCTTTTATAATGTTTTCAGGAAGTAAAGCCAGTTTACCACATAATGTAATTATCCTCCTGTTGTTTTTAGTTAGCTTTATGTCTAAAGTTTTCGCTTTACGAAATAGGGTATTAGAAAAATGGTAGTGGCAACCATGAATTTCGATATCCATTTTTGACAATGCAAGCATAACTGCCTTTTCAAAATCAATGGTGACTATCTTGGGCTGCCAGTCTGGAACCTGGGCTCTAATTAAACTAAACAGGATCGTATATGCCTCTGTTGTTTTATGTGTCATAAAGGCAAAAACCAATGGCACTATGTTGGTACTATTAGAGTCGCTGCCTATATCTGCTTGAATGACATATATCTGTCCAAAAGGTGTTGGACAAGCTTGATATGTCCCATCCATAAAATAATTAGTAAGTAGTTTTAGACGCATTTGTGCGTCTTTTGAGCAAAATACAATAATTCGCATATCTTTATGCGAGTAGTCCGCAAGTAAAAAATCTTCATACTGTTTAGGTACTTCTACCTCCTCTGGATTTTTTGTGCTAGTTTTCTTGGACTTTTAGAGCATGAGAAGTGAAAATAAATATTATTACAATATTACCATTATATAAACAATGTGTCTTTTAATTAATAGTGTTGTAATATTTCCAGTAATATCTAAGTGTCTAAACCTAATATTGAGATACGACTAGCATATTTGGTACTTTAGTTCCATTTCTAGAACCTATCAAAATGTAGTACCTACTAGTGAGAACAAAATTTCCCATTAGTTCTACCGATGGAACAAGTGTCTAAACCTAATATTGAGATACGACTAGCATATTTGGTACTTTAGTTCCATTTCTAGAACCTATCAAAATGTAGTACCTACTAGTGAGAACAAAATTTCCCATTAGTTCTACCTATGGAACAGGTAGAACAAGTGGGAAATAGAGACTCCCACTATTTGCAAAATATCCCATTAGTTCTACCGTGGAACTGTTTCCCATTAGTTCTACCGTAGAACTGTTCAGTAGAACTAGTGGGAACAAAATCTCAATCGAGACTCCCAATAGTTCTACTATTTTGTTATACCTGATATCGTAGAACTAGTGGGAAAAAAATTCCCACTAGTTCTACCGTAGAACTGTTCAGTAGAACTAGTGGGAACATTCTGAGAAGTCATCGTGTTTATGCCGTCGGGGAAACACTCCAAGGTTTGTTATTATCGTGTACTACCAAGGAGTATGCGTAGGCGGCAAAGTTGTAAAATCTCGTAAACAAGTGCTCAAAGAAGTTTTACGTGTCACAGGTTCAGTTTAATCAAAGAGAATAAGCCAAAAGATCTTCAAAAACTAATTATTACTATTTAAAACATGACATTTCGTGTATCGACATCTACATCGCCACATGTGAACTATGCATCACAATGACATCACGCAAAATATTTCTTCGCACAAGCAGAGTTTACAGCGCAACTAGCATAATAATATACAACGTCCTGACATCAATCGTCGGGCTACTGCCCGCTGGTGCCCGCTGGTGTCTGGTGCGCAGTAGCCCACCAGATACCAGCGGGCAGTAGCCCACACCACACCCGTCTGGTCGAAGGATCCTCCCTTTTCTATGGAGGATGAATGAATTTTGCATGATGAGTGAATTTTGCATGGCTGACGGAATCAGAAACATGTCGGGACGATGGTTTTGATTATGTATGTAGACTACTTTATGAGTAAGAGAAGACCAAATAAAAGTCTGGAATATGTGAAAGATGATAATATTATGGCTGGAAAGGGGCCGAATACAAAAATGAGCCCAAACAAATTGCGATAAAAGCGGATGAATACAATATAAACAATATCCTGATAGATGATGACACACAAGAAGACACAAGAAGTTGGCAGATTCGTCTCAGAATTGAGTTGTCGTAGGGTTTCTTGTTTATGTCTCATAACTTTTTATTTTTTTATTTTTTATATATATATATATATTTTGTTGTATGTATGTATATATGTATTTATTTATTCTTATATCTTTTATAAATATTTTCTAATTTTTTTTTTTCACTGTTATTGCACCTGCTGTGAATTGTCTCTGCATCACCCTAAGGTAGACTGGTAGAAAATGCCCAAGGCATTAAGTCCGCCTTTGTACAGTTTTTACTTGTGCATAAAGTTTTAATAAATAAATAAATAATCAACTGAGTATATCGATTTATTCTAGGGGGTTTAACAACGCGTGTGCGCAATATAAACCTCAATCTGATGCAATCAACCACGTTAAGGAGTCCGGTAGCAACGCGTTAGTGAAGGTCATAGGTTCGTTGTCACGCAACTAATTTATCAACATCTTAATTCGAAAGGATTGAAAGGAGATCAGAGCTAAGGTCACAGGACCATGCTGTGCACATTTAGGCGACTGTTAATAAAATCGTGTTCAAAATTGACATTTGTTTTTGTTGTAATTTATTAATTTATCCAATTATTATGTTATTTACTGACATTTAAATATTTGTACGTCACTAAGGCCAAACATGACTGATCTAATAAGGAATCGTGATAGCTTGCATGCTCTGTATGTATATCATGTTTACACAAATAAAGATTCTTGAATCTTTTTTTTTTTTACGTTGGTAGCTGTTGCCAACTGCTGAGACAGTGATAGTTTGCTTTTATATGAAAGTTTTGTCTGATATTGATGATGTGGTGAGGAAAGGGGTGAATTCTGTGATAACGGCTGTCAGAGATCTATGAAAGAAGAAGAGGATGTTCAGTCGATAACAGAAAAATTGGTATAAGAGCAGCGGTGCTATTCTGTAAAAAGATCACCGTGATAACTTAGGTGAAGTGAGTTTAAAGTGAGCTGTCATTCCACCTAATGCTAGGGATTGACACTATTGACAGCTCACTTCACCTAAGTTTTCACGGTGAGATTTTTACAGAATAGCATTACAGGAGGAAGATGATGTTGACGACAGTATAAATCTTTTGATGGTGGTAAACAATCTTGACACAAAATCTTCTCAGCACATAGGTATCTACGCCACGCGCTTTTAGAATTCTCGGTGTGAACACTTATTGATTTAATAACCTCGATCATCATCAGTGACAGCCTTGTTCTACAAGGTACAGACGCCAGCACATGAAGCTACCCGAAACTGTCAAATTTTCCCAATCAACTTTGAACCTTATGCTTTAGCGATAAAGTTGAAAATCTATTAAAGAAATTTGACAGATTGTAGTAGCTTGATGTGCTGGCGTCTGTACCTAATTACTTCAATTCAGCAAACTCCAGTGCTGGAAAGAAATTATTCAAAATCAACTCGATTTCTCTAACCTTGCGTAAGATTACAAATTAATGCCTATTTAATTGACACAGCCTTACATCTGAAGTTACTAATCTTTCTAATCGTAAAAGTTATCTTATTTCAATTAACTTTTAACAAACAAGCAGTCTAGCAGGCCCTTTAGATGTTTGCTATAACAGATTATGCATAAAATCTCGCAAAACCTCTTTTATGGAACAAGTTTGTAATTAAATATAATCCTAAGCACTCGATTACTTACAGGCTTCACGTCAGAAGATAAGTGCCACTAACAACATCTTACGTGATTACCTATTTGCAAAAACTTTTTTACTGACTCGAGCTAAGTGGTCGACTGGTCGCAAACGCGAAAGAGAGAATACAAGCGCGGAGAATACAAGCTGGACATAATTGTGAGCGTCTTAAAGGACTTTAAAAAATAAAAATAAGTAATTTAACTCTATATCGAGACGTGTTACAAATTGGTATGCACGTCACTCAAGGACTAACTAACTAATACTTAGACTATTTAGTCTAAGTCTAATCATAATCTTTCAAATGTTTAAGTTCAGCGACCACACAGATCGTGCTGGGCAAAAGTACTTATACACGCAAAATCTGTAAGGGCTGTGGTTCCATAACTAGCTTGATGTCATGTTTGGTTTTCATTCTTTTTTACGTAAACGAACCAGTCACAATTTCAGTATTACAAAATTATTGCCATGTTACTTGAATAACATAAATAAATTATTGAGAAAAGGCGTCTTGCCTAAAAACCGTACCTTCCATATTATATGTCAGTTTTACTGGGCTGAAATTAAATATGGGAGAAGCTGCATGATTAAGTAAGACGAAAAAAAACTGATGTGTAATGAATTTATGATTTTAACCACACGCGTTAATGGCATCATAAACCACTCTTGTCCTCCTGCCTCTTCTCATCCTGAAGCAGATGCTTGTCATCTTGTACAAATTATGAGGGTACCTTTAAGGCTGGTTTGTATTTATATTTATTGTCCATCTATGACACTGTGATAAATTACCTAGGTACTTATTTTCAGACGTCATTGAGGCAAAGATCTAAAAGCGTTTACGAAG
Organism: Hydraecia micacea; assembly: GCA_914767645.1. Taxonomy (NCBI): domain Eukaryota; kingdom Metazoa; phylum Arthropoda; class Insecta; order Lepidoptera; family Noctuidae; genus Hydraecia; species Hydraecia micacea. The sequence goes on along the minus strand of OU611783.1, from coordinate 10,219,192 downwards.
AGTTAACAACAATGTCATAAAATAATTGGACATAACGTCAATTACTCGTGTATGTAGTTACTTTTGCTAACTGAACAGACAGCTGTGCTGCTGGGGAGTTTGTTGCGCCACTTCTTCATCCCAGCGTGTTTTGAGGGGCAGTCTTATGTAATTTTGACGTTAGAAAAGCGCTGATTCTCAGCCTAATTTGAATACATGACTTTTGACTTTATAGCTTTAGGATATGAAAGTTTTGTTTTAGAGCAATATGACTCGGCTTAATTTCATAACGGATGTAAACATACCCATAACAAAGCCGAGAGTCACTTGGTCTTTCCGTTATTATGATTATTTTTTGTACTAGATCATCCCTGGGAAGCTTCTGGTTACGGAAATATTTTTCTAACCTTTTATGACGTTCTTTCGACGAAAACAGATTTTAATTGTTATAACTTAACTTTATAGGTACTCCCACAATCCCTGTGTACTCATACACCCATAAGCACAATGTTTTGCGTGCGTTACATTTCGCACTACCGTTATCAGTGAATTTTCACACCATAAAAAAGCGTCAGCCGGCAATTATTTTTGCACAAAGTTACATGTACACTACACTTGGACAGAATGCGTAGACTACGGTTTCGTGAAGGGTATTTTGTCACCCTGTATATTGGAGCAGTGACCATATGTACACATACAACCTTCTCATCTGCCACTTCCCGCTATTTTAAACATTCGTGTGTCTTCAAGACTAAAATAACACGTTACAAGCTCAGACCAAAATCAGTAGGTAAAACACGGATTCCTTGTAAAATTGGGTAACATGTTTAAAATGCATGACACGCGAGGCCTCGTCTTTACCGTCTGACAACAGCCGACTAAACAGAGACTGCAAATTTTTACGTTTTAGACATTATAATGAACGCATGGGAGCTCTGTCTGATTTGTTGTTAGGCTATGGGTTATAATCGGGGACTTATAAAAAAAAACAATAGAATTCAGAAACAATAAACTTTAAATAAAATACATTTTCCTTTTTCGATTTTATATGGACAATTGTCTGTTGTTTTGGTATTTAATTTGCGAGTCTCTAAATTCGGTTCTATCTATTGTCATATATATATAGGCATAGTAGGAAGCCGAAGAAAAGATCTTCCTTTGTTTTGTTTCAATGTACCTATTCAAGTGGCAATTTATTCATAGCCTTGTAGGATTAAAGGGAAAATGTAAACATGGCTATAAATCGGTGCCATAGACTTATGATGAGAATAAATTTATTAAATACGCTTACGGAAGCACATCATAAAAAAAACTTCAGTAAAAATAAAGCAAAAGCCTTCAGCAATGCAAAGTAAAATGGTCATTTAAGATACGATGCCCGTTTTTTAAGAAATATGATCTTTCCTAACACTTAGCAGTTTTGTAAGCTTTAACGTGACTAGGATTTAAAGAAAGCATATACTGACTATGTAAAATGTTACACAGTCAATAAACACTTTCTTTAAAAAAACTTGAACACATCGCGTTTTTGGCAGTCAAAGGCCTTACGATAATTGATAATTAAAAATAGACTGTAACCGAGCTAAATAATTATTTGAAAATATATATCAAGCACATAAACAAGATAATACAGGATAAATTATAGCAATGATCATAGCAAAAACAAAACTGAACAGTCACATACAGATAGTGGACGTCAGAATAAACTCAACTAAACTACCTAAGTACCTAACTATAACTAAACTACTAACTCGAATAATTACTTCATACAATTAACTATAAACGTTTTTCAATAACAAATTGGTTCTATATAGACAAGTGTTCCAAACGACAATCATAAGAAGACACGACAAAATGATTACTTAAGAACAAGTCTTAAAAACATTGATACTCCAAGTTACATTGGTTATACTACGAGTATTACCTTTACAAAGTATAAAAGTCAATACCGTAACCACGGTAAAGTTACCGTGCCGTAACTGATCACAATTGTTATTGTAAGGACATTAAGATGTGTACTTTACAAGTAAAACACGATTTGACATTGAGCTACAAGTGCTAAGTTTTACATAACCTACTGATTTTATCCTGACACCTCAAATCTTTGAAGGGACATTGTTGTTGTACCTATTAGAACTCCCGGGATCCGTCTCCTGTCGTGTTGGATTGCCTCCCATCGTACACCTTAGTCTTGCACCTGTGTCTGTGCTCACAGTTATCCATCCATTATAAATGCGAAAGTATATCTGTCTGTTGCCCCTTCACGCTTTAATCGGTTCAGCGGTTTAAACCGCTTAACCGAGTTAGATGAAATTTGGTATAGAGATAGTTTGAGTCCCGGGAAAAGACATAGGATAGTTTTTATCCCGATATTCCCTCGGGAGCGAAACTTATGTGGGTGAAACCGCGGGGCGCTGCTAATGCACTATAATATCTCCCGCCTCGATGGCTAGTCTCGTTTGAGATTGGCCGCCGTAACAATAATTCGTTCTGCAGGACTTACTATAATTACGTGTTTTATCATTGAGTTAATAAGAGATAGAAACAGGTAGGTTTTCATCATTAGCTTTTCGCATTCATCTGCTGGACATAGGCCTCTCCAATCGCACGCCATTCATCTCGACCTTCAACGGCTCAAATCTAGCTAAAATCAGTCAACTCCTGCAAATCGTCGTTCAACGCTCAAAATACCCTGAGGTGGGTTTTCTTAAACAGAAACGAATGATCAGGATCATGCATCTTCTCATGTGACATTTATCAGCCACAGAGGATGTTTTAACGAGTAAACATGATATCACAAATTGGGAATTTTAATGATGCAATGTGCATTGAAATTGATACCGCCATTGATAAAGAATTTCTCGCGAATACTGAACCGTTACAATTTATTTTATTATATGTATATATACAAGAAATTAATTCCAGTTTTGAACCCACACATTGATTTATCATAAAATGTAATTTATAGTAGAAATCTTATAGATAGACCGCGCAATGCAATTCCAAGTTCAGGATTACTACTAGAGGACACCGGCATTCCACCAAGAAGCAAAACAAATAGACATTTTCTTGATGAATGAGGTCGACAATAGAAACTTTGTTAGACTTAAGAGAAAAGAAAATGAGCAAAATCTGGATAGATCAACCTTCATGCAAAATCTCACTCATCAACCTTTCAAAAGCTGGCAAAATTTGGCAAACTTTTTGCAATAATTTTTTTTTCGTTAGTTTAATAGTGACATAATATTCGTCCCAGGATTTGTTTTTTTGAAATCTAGATAACTACGTACATAACAATAATACCAGCGTATTATTGTCCCACTGCAGGGCAAAGGTTTTGCCAGGGTTTGAATCCACAACCTAGAACGTGAAGAGTGAGGACTTAACCACTCGGCCATCACGACAAGCTGGACGATAACTACCTACATTAACTTCTATTACCTATGGAACAAACTCGGATATCCGCTTAACATTCTAACAATTACCTAAAGCCGTATTATGCAAAATGTGCTGAAGTATGTGTGTCAAGAAATGCGCGACATAACTGTTTCTTTATTGATTCTCTTGAATATTGCACAAGTCGTATGAACTCGAATGCACGTGTTTCCGAATGAAGACAAGACAACCAGTGACTGACCTACAAGGTAATACGGGATCTCCTTTGTACAGTAAATGACGTAATATGGACTTTATTGGTTATTGTAATAAGTAATAATCACAGTTTCTTTATAAAAAGACAGGTAGGTTGAGCTTCCTTTTGAGATAATGAAGAGTAAGGTATTTCGAAATGCGGCAGCATTTCGTTTCTGGCGAACATTCAGTCTAAAGCAATCCAGAGCTTGACATAGCCTTTTCCTAAGTTGCACCACAAAACCGCAACTCATGATATCGAAATATATTAATCTCTGTATTTAAATTGTATGTTTAGCATTACTTGTAGATACTAAAAATCTATATTTATATAAAATTCAAAATCCTGACTGACTGATATATCAACGCACAGCCTAAACCGCTGGTCCTATATAGAGAAAAGAAATTTGAAGGGTGTGTTCTTTGTGAAGAGTAGGTACCCACTAAGAAAGGGTTTTTCGAAATTTCACCCCTAAGGGGGTGAAGGGGGGAGGGTTAAATTAGACGCGGACGAAGTCGCGAGCAGAAGCTAGTAGTAGAACCAAAAAAATAAAATTACTTCTGTGTCTTGTGAGCTTGAAGTCTGTCACATTCCACCTGACGCTAGAGATTGACAGCTCACTTCTCCTAAGTTCGCACGGTAAGAATTACAGTACAGACCAGCTGCTGTTCTAGTCCAAAAAGCTCATGCAACTTATTATTATTATCAGCCATTTCTGTCCCACTGCAGGGCAAAGGCCTCTCTTCCCTCCTTCCACTTGTCTCTATCCAGTGCAGTTACACGCCAATCCTTTTGGTAAGAGTCGAGTTCGTCCCGCCATCTCATTCTGGGCCTGCCGCGTTGCCGTTTGCTGCATGCAACTTGCCTATAAGTAATTTTTCATAGAGCGGTCCTATCGTAGCAGCCTATTTTTAGGAAATCAAACAGACTAAATACCTTAATTCAATATTTATGAGTAGCATTATTGTAATTTTTTTTTTTTGGATTTAGCCATTAGGAATAATATTTTTTTTGTATCTACAACTAATGCTAAACATACAATTAAATGAAATACAGAGATTAAATTACAAATAATTCATCTAATGATTTAATCAAAATATATTTTCATATAAATAAGTACATTTTTGACTTGTTATCCACGACAGCAGTTTGTTTTAACTCGTAAGATCAAACAACACAAACACAACGTAAACAACACAAGCACAAAACAAACACTCATAACATAAACACGGATACCACTGAACAAATAATCATAATAATTTTTTTTTACCGCCCATAATGCGTATGTAAAAATGTAACTTTTACAAAACCTGTCAACGTACTTTCAAAATCACTTAAAAGATGACTATTAAAATGGTAGCTTTCACTCCTACTTCTTATATCTGTGATATATTGTATTCTTATTGGTACGTGGTAGGCGGGTCAAGGTGCATTTGTTTATCAGCACTTATGTAACGTTATGTCATCGTAATACTTACATAACTCGTTAGATTTGACTTACTTATGTTATAAGTTAGCTTACGAGTTACGTTTATGCGTGGTAACTTGTTCTACGATGCATCAAAGATGTTTTATTCATAGTTTTACTTACCTACTTGATTGGTATTTATATAACAAACTAAACAAATACGGCGATTTCTTGGCCATTCATTTAAGTTTAGGATCATTGACATTGTAAGATGCAACATAACCTACAAATAAAAAATACTTAGGATTTTTTTTCATGCATCTTAAATCCCTTATGTACAAGGTGTAATGAAAAACCTGGAAATGGGTCATTGTTCTCATCATTATGAACGACTTTTACAATGGGACCAACCCTGAAATCTTGGAAGAAATCTGCTGTTTCATAAATTTTGTTGAGTTATCATCATTATCTTCTTGCTCTTATCCCAACGTATTGTGGTGTGGTGGGCTGGTGGTGGTAATGGTGATGGCGCCAAACAAGTAGCCGAATTCTGGGCCGAGTCCATTTAGATTGCTATCGACACGCTAAGAAGAAGATTGTACTGTGGTGTCGGTGCAACAAGTATTTTACTTCCATACATTTTGTCGAGTTATGCCAACATACCTACAATGTATGGAGCAACAGATCGATTTTTCGGGATGATAGCAAAATTACTCCTTTTCTGGTTTTCAAAGTATTTTAAGATGCAACAAAGAGCTAAATATACTCGTACCTACCTACGAACTCTTTCTTGCACCTTACAACCCTTATGCAAATCCCGGGCTCGTAACTGTATGTTTGTTTGTTTGTTTTGTGCCTTCGTCGATATTCTTTTTGAAGTGCTTAGCCGGCGGCGGTTCGATAATTTGACAAGAATTCAGAGTGAACGACGAACGACGAGTGACGATGTCTTTTCAAATTTTGTACTGTCAAATTAGCTAAATGGTCCTTAGTCTCATTTGGCTAAATTTGAGTCTATTACAACCTATCATGCGTAATTGGCTTCAGTGAAGTAAACGGTTATACTATTAATTGTTCCAATTCTAACAGCAAACAGTTTGCATTTCAAATGAGCTGAGATGTCAGTTACCTTGTTTCTTTGTTTCTTCGTTTCTTAAATAACTTGACTATTTATAGGACTCGTCGAAGGATTCAGAAAAATACTTCATACGAATACGTATTGTTTGATCTTATGAAAATTAACATAACGTTAATGAGTGCCGATACGTACTTCTGTGGTCCGACGAGAGAATGCGTTCCTGAAACCTGTCAGTGCGACAATTTTAGACTTCTAGTAGCTAATCAAATTTGCAAAACACGTACCTATTCGTTTTTAACATAGATATCGATATCCGTGGTTTTTAAGAAACTGAAAAGTGTCAAGAACGCATTATCTCGACGGCCGGAATGTAGCTTGGCCGTATATTTTGTGCTGATTCCTACAGGAGAAGTAGAACCTCAGACTAACTAGCAACCTTATAGTACGTTAGTACGGTCGAACAAGCCATTTGGTATACAGGCAAAACTATTCATCTTTCCACTACACTGTCAATATTTAATTTTATTTTGTGCGTTATAACTTTTTCAGCTTATAGCATCCTTAATTAAATAGAGTGGTATAAAAGAATTGACTAACTCAGTACACCATTGTTTAAAAGTAGTTGCAAGTTAGCTGCCTGTATACCAAATAGCTTGTTCGATCGTACTATTAGTTATTCTGTTCTTATAGGCAGACCCCGAGTCTGAGACTACCTAAAATGATGACACGCTAAGAAAATTGTTTAGAAAAGTGTAGATATTATGTATAGGTACAATAGCTTCTGCCCGCGACTTCGTCCGCATAAAATTTCACCCTCCCCCATTCACCCTTTTAGGGATGGAATTTCGAAAAACCCTTTCTTAGTGGAAACCTACTCTTCACAAAAGAACACACTGCAAATTTCATGTCTCTAGAACGGTTTAGGCTGTGAGTTGATATATCAGTCAGTCAGGACTTTGAATTTTATATACATCAATGTTCTCTACATTCACCTTCAAGTTCTCTACATCCACCTGCAAGGTCAGCGACAATATTCAAAATATTTAATTGGCGTGATTGTCATGTATATAAGTAGAATAATTTTGTTGACTATTGCAAAAGTTCGTGCCTCCCTGTAGTTCTACCCGTCATGGCAAAAAGACAATTTTTTGTAGTAGATATTTGTGTGACCTCTGTAGGTTGTGTATTTACGTAAGCCTCGAACAATGGTGTCAAAGATACAAAGTACGTAGAAACATCAGCAACAATATTGAAAATACAATATTCCAGGTCAATATGCCAGGTCCCCAAGATACAGGCGTCGCCTAGTTTGGGGACCACCGTAAAGATCCAAATGATGATCGCTAACAGCTACAAACCGATAAGGTAATATTTGTAACATTGGTTTTTAACATTGGTTCAATAAATTTATTATATTATAATTTATATAATAATACTGTGTAAATGGCAGTTCTAGGTACCGTGCGAGTGGAAAACCTATACTGATTTCTGAAGCCACAATATTTTCATAATTACTTCATTAAATAATACTTATACGAGTATGTCTAATTCACATCGAGAATGCAACACATCCATTCATGAGAATGCAATTTGCGTAATCCACAATAGCGTTAGAAAATTCTGATATGATTTACCTACTCGTACATATGCTAGGTAGGTACTATGGTGATCTCATAGTTTTTTTTTTTATGAGCCAATCTATCGAAGTACCTAAACGTTTCGCCGAATCGTTTACTTCGATAGATTGGCTTCGGGGGTAATAAGCTTGTCGTCATTGACGCGCTCATTATAGAAGAACTCTTACTACGGTTTTAAGAGACTTGAAAGGTATGAGAGGATACGAAAACTATTTTTTAAACCGACGAAAGAGGATGACGTTCTTAAGTCGACAAGTACCTATTATTATATAATAAAAAGGTATATAAGGATGCCGTATGTAAGGATCGTAGCAGGTGACGTTCTGTAGTTTCAGCCTATCCCATAGGAAGAAGGCGTGAGCTTTTGTATGTACCATCGAGGAAACTTACATCTATACACCGGAAGGGCTATTCTTGCTTGCAGCGCTCGGCCGCTATAGTAACGCTTGGTAACAGATGTGCAGGTCATCGTGTGTACGGGATTTTGTTTTCAAATCGGGCAGATGTAAGTTTCCTCGATGGTATGGTACGAGTACGTATTACTTGCAGATATTGAATGATTGTCATTGCAGGCGCCGCAGGCGGACGCTACAGTCTACCGTGAAAGTAGGTATCAGCTCTGTGACTTTTATGCAACTGATTAATCTCTCATTTGTCCTAGATCTACACACCATAGCCTGTTATTACATGCATTGCTTAACTATAACGTATTACTAGTTTATAATAAGCAGATCCTGAAGTTTTATATGGATGTTAACCTCGAAATCACACTGCAATTTATCGCCTAATTGCAACACCCAACAATCTTCTACACCTGCAAATTATTCCAATTACTTTGACATAGGTATACAGCTAAGTTTTTTTAATAGACATTAATCAGAGGTAAATTGTCACTTTATTCTTCCTTAAAGAAGTAACTTAAGTTCTTAATAAGCACTTCTTAGATTTGAATGATATTTAGATAAGTGGCTATAAAATTGTTTCAGCGCCTGGAGTATAAGGTTGAGTGTAGGTAAATGGAACGGCATGAAGGATTGCTATACGGTACATGTAGGCGCTAAATAAGAATCCAGTGATAAATGACTGTAACTTACACAATACGAAAGTTTAATAAATGAACGTTTCAAATTATTTAAGAAACTGAATCTGGATATGTTTATGTTTTATTGTGTGATTTGTTTTGTCTCTTATGATACTCCGCCATCGGTGGCAAAACAAGTCCTTGGCTGGAGACCACAAATCGGCTAACATAGAGACGTCCTTAATTAGTAAATGGCTGAGAAATGATCGGATGAGTCCCTCGAGGAGATCCTGAGTTGTGTGTGTCGACTCCATCTAGTGTTTTTTTATTACGTGACGTGTAAATGTGATTCTGATATCCTATATTTATTTATACTTTATTGTACACCACAAAAAACATAACAAAAAAAAACGATTATTAACAGAAAAAAAAACAATTTCATTTTATGAATGCGGATAACGAGGAATAGGGTGATGTGATGTAAGCGTAACTTGTGAAGGACTATTAGATGTCTGTTCAGCTGTGAGGTCCGATGGTCTGCGTTGATTGATTGAGCATAGGTACCTACCTTTGCTCTGTTTCTAGCTTGATAAGAATGTAGATATGCAAAACCACATGTCAAGACTCGATGCGTAGGCTACCTTGAATGAAAACTGGGTGTGCATAACTGGAGCAAAGTAAACAATTACTTACGTACATAATAAACAATTACTTACATAATATCGGAGCCCTAGAATTCGAACATTTAATGTCGGTCGGCCACAACATGACATGAGCGGATGATTTATAGGTATGCTGTTCTAACACATATGACACGGTAACACGTATTCGTCACATTGGTGGCAATTACTAAGATAATAATATCAAACAGTTTTAGAAGTAAACTCAAGAGTAATTTAATCTTTATATTAACGGTAGTAGTCACTTGTTCTTCCCGTCATTTTTTTTTTGTGTTGGATCCTAGCTGGTTGTGGCAACTTTCTGGTACGCACTCCTAGGTATACCCTGTAATAAAGTCAACGTCAAAGCATTTATTTCACACATAGGTACATAAAAGGTACTTTTGAACGTCAAAATGTATCTACATTAAAATAGAATTGAATCTAGTCGTCCCTTCCAAAAGGTAGTTTCGTATGGATAAGAATGGGCACGAAACTCCACCGTTAGGTACTCTTTTACAATGTGTTACAATTATGTATATAGGTACGTTAATTATAATTAACTATCATGATCTGATCGATGCGGTTGAGTTGAGGTTATGACAAAATCTCATCCTAATATTTCTCTAGGTCCCATGCTGTCAAGTTAAGTGCTCCAGACAGAGTAGGCCTTGGCAAGAGCTTTCATGATGCGCATAGTTACTAAATCATGCAGCGCTGCTCCGAAAAAAGAAATAAAAATACCCTAGGTACGTACTTGCCTTTTATGTATTCAACAATATCTACCCAGCGCGGGGTAATTACGTAACTCATCAAAAGTAGCAATGGCTTTTATTTTGATAGTTTAACAACATTCATTCCATTTAAGTACGTTGTTGAGCGGACAAATTTTTCGGCCATAATGAAGCAATGGATTAGCAGTACCTATCCTTCAAAAAGATCGAGGTTTTGATTGATAGGTAGTGTGTTACGCAATTAGGACGCTGGGCAGCCTTACGTATAAATGGTACTTTAGGTTCATATAAATATAAGTTAGGACCTTGAAATAAAGGCAGGTATATCATGTTTAAATTAACCTACTTTAACCAACTGACATGAGTTATTCCAACTATGTATGTAGATTAATTTATAATGAGAGTTGTCTATTAAAGTAAGAATTTAATGGGCAATGAATATCAATCTCAATAATCGTATGTTGTAGACGCTATTTATGGAGATAGTTTAGTCATTATAATAAAATTATCTTATATTTATTAGCATCCCACGCAGTATTTTCAGCCTTGCCAGAATGTAGGGCAATTTTATATACTTAGGTAATGCATAATGCCATTTTGGTAGATAGGTACAGGATGATCAGATAAACCGAATTTGGAAGCGCCTCACCCGTTGGTAGCTACTTTGTAAGGAGTATATGGGCGGGTATATAGAAATGTAAAAAACTTTCTTTCTTATAAGTATCTATCTATCGGCGGGTACAAAGCAAGACATTTTGGGAGTGCATTAAATGGGTGAGTGACACAGGATGGCATAGATATATGAGGATAGTTTCAGTAGTATCTACCTAATTCGGCAAATCCAGAGATTATCACAGAGGAGATAAAATCCCCAAGCGAAAGAAAGATCCCAATAAGTATAGAATCACACTTATCTTGACCGGCTGAATTGGGACAAGCGCAGGAACTGTAGAGTTCTCGACTTGCAAATTCGACATTTATTTTAAACGTACAGACGCCAGCACATCAAGCTACTACAATCTGTCTTTATTTAATAGATTTTCAACTTTATCGCTAAAGCATAAGGTTCAAAGTTGATTGGGAAAATTTGACAGTTTCGGGTAGCTTGATGTGCTGGCGTCTGTACAAAATACGATCGATAGGCGTACTTAGTAGTTCGGATTGGCATGATTCGGCACGATTTGAAACGTCCGGTGACAAAAAGGCATGAGGATACTGGATACTCTTTCATCGACTGCTTCCTAATATAATCTAAAGTCTCAGATAGTTTAATTATTGTGCAGATTCATTATCTTTCATTCTAGAATTTTCATGTGTCATGAAGTAAGTCACTGAACCGTAGATAACGTAAGTAGATACACGTTTACGTTACGCAAACTACAAACATATAAGTAAATAATATCTTCACTAATTGCCCCATGAAGTAACGTTATATGAAGGGTGATAAAAATGTTGTACCTATTTGCTAAACCTTGAGAATCTGTAATTCTTTTTTATCAGAATCAGACATTGCATCATATCAGAAATGAGAGCACAATGACTGTACTGAATTAAGCCTACGACCAACAATATTGCCAAATGGCCTCTTAATTCTTTTCAGCAATATTTTGCCTGTCAGTCTGCTCATTTAACCGGTTGAATGCCGTAATTACAGACACAATTAAAAAGCCATTGTGTCTCGCGTGGATCCACGTTTAAGCATAATGGGCTAAAAAGGATGCCCTTGCAGCATCAGGAAAATGTTCTTAAGAAACCATACAGGAACCCTTGCAGCTACGTACAGGAAAATGTTTTTAGGACATCATTCAGGAACCCTTGCAGCTGCAGGAAAATGTTCTTAGGAGACCATCCAGAAATTTTGGAGTAATTGTCTAACCACTCACTACATTTAAAACAGATTATGGAAATGGAAATGGTAGGTAGTTATACATGTAGCTGAAAAACCGATTATTCTCGCGTTTCATTTTTGCAAATCACATGCAATTAGAAATCATGATTGGCAAGACATATGTATTCAATCAATGTTAATAAAGATAGAACATTGATATCGATAATCACCATACTATAGTGCATTTTACCGCTGTTATCAGTTACCTATCACAAAATGTTTCCGTATAACGATATACTTACTATACTGCTGTATGTGAAGAATATAAAGACGTATTTGAAGAGAATAACTAAACTACCAATAGGTACTGCTATCATACATACAGAAAAAGACAAGGCTTTGAGCATCTGCACAGATTTCTATGAAACTCTATACTCTGCTGAAGAAGCAGGTCCTCCCTCTTCCCAATCACACAATGACGTTTCCCTTTTACAACAATCACCTCGGATTTCAATCCCAGATTTCGGGTTTTGAAGTCCATTGCGCTTTGCGCAGGCTAAAATATTGTAGAAGCCCTGGAGAAGATAGTATATATTTCCGCGGAAACTCTTAAAATCGGAGAGAGCGCATTACTTACGCACATCACAAAACTATTTAACTCAATACTTCAAACTGGGTAATTTCCTTCTCAATTTTGCCATTCCACAATAATACTGCTGCACATGAAGGTACTAAGTCTGAAATTGGTAACTATCGGCGACAACATCGAGGCAGACCTAGAAGAAGTTGGCGGGACAAGCTTGACGCCTACAGACAGGATGGTTGACACTAGCTCAAGACCGAGAGGAGTGGAATGGAGAAAGGGAGGCCTTTGCCCTACAGTGGGAAAAAAAAATGCCTGGCTCAATGCTGGTCCTGCTCCACAACCACAACTAATTAATTAACACATGAAAATACTGTTGGAGCTGCTGAAGATTGTAAGACTATCTTTGCATTGTATAAACTCAATTTTCTTTGTATTGTATAATTGCATAGCACAGATGTGAGTTCTATGTACTATAGTGCTACCATTTACCGGGTAATATGTCTTTCATTGACTTGAATGAGCCCTGGCGGCTGATAGTATGTCATGCTCACACAAATGTCTCGCTGACGGTGGCGTGTGTGTTGGATCATTTAGCTCCCTTCAAAATGGTTGAGATGAATGGTGCTGATCTATGCGTCATGTTCGTGAACGGGCGCCGTCAGTTGGGGCTGGTCATCACTCAGCTGCCTCGGCTTATTTTGAATTATTTTATTTTGAATTGTTGTTTTGTTACTATTTGCTGTACTCTGGACGCTTTTAACGCGTAGTAAGTTTCTTTTTTTACATCGTTCTCACATAATTTTATTATAAATTCAAAATAAATGATGTAACTAATATTTTTGTAAAACTATAATTTAAAAGAGTGTCCATGGAGTTTCTTGCCCGTTCTTCTCCATAGGTACCTACGCTTTGGAATGGGCAACTAGCTTCATATTTTCTGACTGACCGACTTCTTGACAATTCAAAAGTGCCTGTAAATGGTTTAATTGAAATAAATGCTTTGAGTTTGAGTTTGAATAAGGTAATTAGATCTGTACCTATGACCAAATGTTGCAATTGATAAGAAACAACAAATTAAATTACATATACCATAATTAAATATTTAAAATCTAACGCAATTTCATCGTTTGTGGACATATTAAGATAAGGTAATTGTATTTGTTCTATGGCAAAAGAACGGGCAATGCTTTACATAGAACACTATAAAAACCTTTAGGGATGCTGTGTTAGCATCAGATCTAAATTTGGACTCGTCGAGACCTATTGAAAACTCACCATGAAATTGTTCAGTGCATTCTGTGTTTTGGCCGTGGTAAGACTTTTTTGGGTATTTTGATTAGACAGTTTTCCTATGTCTCTACGCTTAAGACTAGCATTATCAGCCACCACCCACTGTGTGTGTTCCCACTGTTGGGACACAGACCTCCTCTCTGTGAGAGGGAATGGGCCGTAATCCACCAACCGGGTAGGTACTAGATGTCACATGTCTACGAATTTTTGGTTCTAGGATATGCCGGTTTCCTCACGAAAACAAAGACAGTCAGTTAAAATCAAATGTTTTCCAGTGATTTCAAAGTAAACGCCACACCGTTTTCGCATCTGATTTTTTGATACCTAACTACATACACGTACCTATGATAATTTCAGGTGTGCTCGGCGTTTGGGGCACCAGATGTGCCGAACTATGACTTGATTGAAGTACACAATCGTGATGTGGACCTTATGTCGCATACCAGGTAAGTACTTATAGGCGAAATATAAGCTTTTGGCCGAGGCCCCGTGTGGTGGTCGGAATTTCGGAAATCATCCCACGGGATCGGGAACGTACTGCCGGGATTAAAATAACTCATGTTCTAAACTAGGTTATGGTCTATCTTTCATCCACATTCGTTCTGCCGTTAAGGCGTGAAAAGGTAACGGACAGAGTTGCTTTCGAATTTACCTATTATTCGTATGGATTAATTTATTATTTTGTGTGATTCGGTGTGATTCCCATTTAAATTTGGAACACCGATATTCTTCCTTTTGGTGTCGTAAAAAGGCGGTAAAGATGTAAACAGCATGACATAATCACACTCTTAAACAAAGCGTAAAGCATGGATCGTTTAAGCGGTCCACGATAAGGCCCATGTTTATAACTAAGTTATAATATTTATGAGAAACTTTTCTATCTACTGGAGTTCTCCTATCACTAACTAGTTCTTAAAATCTTTTTTATTTTCGGGGGAAACCTTCACAAGGCGCCCGGGCTTTGGGATAAGACCCCCCTGTGGGATTTTTACCTCACTAAAACCATCACGGTGGTCACCATCTGCACATAGAATGGGGCATCGTTACCTCTCAAAAGAGCGATCCGATTCGCCCTTTATGCAATGCCTGTTAGGGCACATCTCTGGGAAGACTGTAAAGGAGTCCCCCCGAAAACTAACTGTGCAAGTCAGACCACAGAAAATCTTTACCCATTATTTACTCTATTATCAAAACATAACGAGTGTTCCTTTTCAAAATTGCAGGCAACTCATAACACAACTGGTTGAGAATCTTCGTAAATCTGCACAGGAAGCTTTGGATTCTGTTAAAACCTTCAATGCTGGCATCATGAACGAAGCACAGGAGATGAGGGATAAAATCATCAGCGACATGCAGAAATTCAGACAACGTGTCACAGAAGCTGTTGAAAATGTCATGAATAGAATCTCTAACACCAGCGTTGCTGTCAAGGATTGTGTCGATGTAAGTACACCATTAGATATGAATTATAGAAAAACGTGGTTTTATTCTGGAAAATTGAATGTGTTATCGATAATAACAGATGAAGCGCAACGAATGGCGAATGATTTTTAAGCACTAGCATGAACATTCAAACGAAAAATACACACATCAAAAGTGTCTAGGGATCAAGCATTTTTATGCGGATTTCTTGAGATTGAGATGTGGCTTTGTAATAAATTTATGATTTTATAAATTTATATGGATCCTTTTTGGTGCATTTCATAATTTGAATCAGGAACTGTGAATCAAATTCGAGTAAAAGATGAAAATCAGCTGTCAATATTTTCCCTATAAAAACATACAACGCATTGAAGACATTATTAGTGCTACTGTTTCCCTACTACTGATTAAAACCAACGTTATTATGGAGCGGCGACGTCATTTAAGCAGGGAAGAAATGCTCAGAGCCGTGGGAATGATAGAAGCTGGTTCCCGGCAACGTACTGTGGCTTTAGCTCTGAATACAAGTCAGAGTGTTATCAGTCGACTTTGGACACGTTACCGAAGCACTGGTACCGTGGCTGAGCGTCATGGAGGACGGTATCGCTGCACCACACGGAGACAAGACCGATACATTCAAATCTTAACTCGAAGAGCTCCAACAATAACCGCCATGATGTTAGCCGTGAGGCTTCATCACTCTTCAGGGAACTTAATTAGCGACCAAACAGTCAGAAACCGCTTGCATGAAGTGAACCTTCATTCCCGAAGACCGCTACGGGTACCACCTATAGCAATGCACAATCGTAGGATTCGATATCAATGGGCTCTTGAACACAGAAATTGGGCAGAAGAACAATGGCGTTTCGTGTGCTTTTCTGATGAGTCTCGTTTTGGTATGAGACCGGATACAAGACGTATACGACACTGGAGAACCCCTGGACGCCAACAGCGATTAAAATCCTGCCAGGAAGTCCATCCTTATAGTGGTGGAACCATCATGGTATGGGCGGGTATTTGGATCGGCGGAAGAACTGAGTTGATTTGGATCAGAGGCAACCTCAACGCTCAAATTTATGCTGAGACGATTGTATCAGACGTCATCGTTCCTCTACAAGTGCAAATCGGTCCCTTATTTCAGTTAATGCATGATAATGCACGACCGCACACCGCAAGAGTTGTAAGACAGACTCTCGCCGCAGCTAACATCAATGTCCTGCCCTGGCCTGCTCAGTCGCCAGACTTGAACCCGATTGAGCATGCATGGGATATGCTACAGAGAAGAGCTCTGCCGAATATGGAGGGTATCCAGTCGCAAGAAGACCTTTTTTTGTTGTTGCAACGAACATGGGCTGCCATTCCACAGCGTGATTTGGATGAACTCATTTTGAGTATGCCAAACCGATGTTCTTGTGTTGTTAGTGTTCGCGGTAGAAACACGGATTATTAATTGTTTAAGTTACCCAATAAAATTTTAAAGAAAACTGTTATTTCAGTCTTTTTTTCGAACTTTTGTGTTAGTGGTTCAAATGTCAAAAATCCCTTTATTAGGAAAATGGCAAATTTCTTTATTAATGCAAAGGTGACTTGGTTTATCGTTACTGTGACAAACGAAAACACTTTATTTGATGAATCCTTAAAGAAAATTTTAATTAATATCAATCAGGAGAAAAGTTATTGCAAAAATATATGTTGATCCCTAGACACTTTTGATGTGTGTAGTTTGTATCGACATAATCAGCTTTGTGTAGAAATTGTTATAGTATGGGACCAATGCGTGGTACAGTAGTTTTTTTTTTTTAATTTTTGTTTTTGAATAATTAGGTATGCCAAACTAAGTAGGCCCATCAACGCGGTAAAAATTAAGTTGTTTATGGTTTATTTAACACCTGGCACCGTAATTATGCCGCGAAAGGTAGGTATCCGGCAGAATACCAGCTCTAGGTACTAACACTGACACTACATTACACCTGTGCGGTATAATCTCGAGTTGGATGCTGAATTCAAGCAATTTTGGGGCGCGCCTTTGATAACGAACAATATTTTTGACCCCACTTCAAAGCTTGAACTTTTTTATTTCTAATATTTTCATGTATTAAGTAAGTATGTGGGTTTGCTTCCCATAAAAATGGTCTATTTTGTTATAATTATGAGTTATAAATATACTTAAATATGTTCTCTTTCTACTCAATTAACGCAAGAAAATTGCAGTCCCACAGAAGCGCTGCAGCCGCTGTATTCAACGAAACAATGTCCAGCACAATGACTTGCGTCGACGAACGCATAGCTGATGTTTCCAAAGATATCAAGCATTTAATGACAATAGCCAATGAGGCGATTGCAGCTGGTTCCGAGGCTATGGAAGACATGAAAAAGTGTACCGGAGATAACGCCAACTTATGGGCCGCTGGATCCTGTCTTGGAGCCATTGCTGTGAAAACAGAGATGAAATCTATCGGTTTTCTTGGACAGTCTACTATGACGGTAAGTGGTATTTAGATAAAAAATTATATTACCTACTGTCCTAGAATCTATTGAGAAGTAATTCAGTAATAGAAGAGTTATTTTCTAAGGAGCTCGTCCGGGGTAGGGAAGTGTAGGTACGCAGTGTGGCTACCCGGTACACCATAGGTACCTACCTACCCATGCCGCGCAACATTCTTAAATCTTATTTATCTTACCTTCGCGGCGTCATAAGTGGTACACTAACCCCCTTTTTTTATGGATGGGAAATCATCTAATGACTCCTCCCGCTCTGGGTGGAGCGGAAGGGAGTGTCAGACTCTTACTGACTAAAACCCACCCGAGTTCCTTCCTTAGCCCTTTATGTTCCGGGGCAGCGGTAACCCTTTCGGACAATACCGCTACCCAACACTATAACCCCCTTGGTTATAAACGTTGTGAACAGCTAAGAGACGTTTAAACGTCAAAAACGTATTGATGATAAACTTGTTGCAATGGTATATAAATCTTTATTTAGACACAACGGGTCCGGAGTGCCCCAAGGAAGCATCCTTGGGCCTCTTCTCTTCCTGTTATACATTAACGACTTGCCAAACATAACAAATCATAAGTGCGTACTATTTGCAGATGACGTGTCAGTAATAATACCGGAAAATAACAAAACATTACATCAACAAGAAGTTAATCAAACCATCAACGATATAATTAATTGGCTAAACGAAAACAACTTAAAAATAAATATATCTAAAACAAAATTCATTCAATTTGCAAACTACAAACAAACTCCACCAAAAATTATTCTAAATCACAATAACCAAATAATTAATAAAGAAAATACTATAAAATTTTTAGGTCTAACATTAGATGAAAACTGTAATTGGGGAATACACATTGAAAATCTATGTAAAAAAATAAACAGATTTGTATATGCACTGAGAGAACTACGCAAAACAGCGAATGAAGAAGCTGCACTCAACGCCTATCACGGCTACGTAGCGTCTGTATTAAGATACGGCTTACTCCTATGGGGTAACTCATCACACATACAAAGAGCATTCATAGCGCAAAAAAAATGCTTGCGAGCAATAACTGGGGCGCCTCCATACGAGAGCTGTAAACCAATTTTTAAAAAGCTAAAGGTTCTAACTCTATCTTCTACTTACATTTTTGAAATAGCCATATTTGTCAAGAAAAACTCTCACTTCTTCTCCACAGTAGCCGAAAACAATAGATTTGCAAAAAGGGACCCCACCAAGTTAAAAAACCAATTTTGTAATAGCACTCTCCACTACAGAAACAGCTACCTTATGTCCATTAAAATATATAATCATATTCCAAAAATAATAAGAGAGCTACCATTTAATGTTTACAAAAGAAATCTGAAAAATTGGCTTCTCCAAAATAATTTTTACAACTTAAAAGAATTTTTTGAGTATAAGGGTAAATAAGTAATTTTTTTATTTTTTATTTAATGTAGATTTATTTAGTTGTATAAAAGAAATATTGTTATTGTTGTTTTTTATTTGATATTGTATAATAGAGTATAAAATTAATGTCCGTAGTATAAGTGTTTTGTATTGTTTATTAGAGTTTAAGTTAGGTTTTCTACCTACCCACGTGTACATTAGGTTCACATTGTAAATATTCGGATGCCGCTATTAGCGGCGGATGTGTGGAACTTACCCATTATACCAACCAACTTTGTACCTACCATATCCGACGAATAAATGTCTTTGTCTTTGTCTTTGTCTTTGTCAAAAATGTATGGTTTAGCCATGGAAATTAGTATGTACCTACTATATTATAGCGTTAAGCAGACGCGAATCATTACTTATATTTAATAAGGTGTAAAGCTCTCAATTAAAGCGAGTGAAAATTACTTAAGTCTTTGATAAACAAATTAATGCTATTTTATCATTATTGTTACAGATCGGTCGCATTAATTTAGGCATTGCTTCACTACCAGCGACGCTTGAAGTTTGTGCCGGCATGCGCCTGATTCAAACTGGAATCCAAACTGGAAAGATCATCGTTGAAGTTGGTGGATGCTCGACAACCGGGATCTTCAACACAATCATTGGTAAACCTACTCATGTTGAAAATTAAGATGTTTTAAGAAATCATGTGAAGCACGAAATAAAGATACTTCTACTACATTCAAAGTAATTTAATTTACCTAAATCAAGTAGGCTCCTATCATCATTTCTGTCTAAACAGTTTTTTCTAGTAAAAAGGAACCTCCATAAAAGATGAATGTCAAGAATAGGTCACCCAGTTTCTTAGCATTTTTGAAAAACTTATTCATTTTCTTCAGAGGATGTCAAGCATCATCATCCGCGAATAACATGCTGCGGACACGTATCCGACACGACGACGCCTAATCTTCGCGTCACTTATGTTTATCTTTAAGAAAAGTGGAAAGTGAAGTAAGTACACACATCAAAAGTGTCTAGGGATCAAGCATTTTTATGCGGATTTCTTGAGATTGAGATGTGGCTTTGTAATAAATTTATGATTTTATAAATTTATATGGATCCTTTTTGGTGCATTTCATAATTTGAATCAGGAACTGTGAATCAAATTCGAGTAAAAGATGAAAATCAGCTGTCAATATTTTCCCTATAAAAACATACAACGCATTGAAGACATTATTAGTGCTACTGTTTCCCTACTACTGATTAAAACCAACGTTATTATGGAGCGGCGACGTCATTTAAGCAGGGAAGAAATGCTCAGAGCCGTGGGAATGATAGAAGCTGGTTCCCGGCAACGTACTGTGGCTTTAGCTCTGAATACAAGTCAGAGTGTTATCAGTCGACTTTGGACACGTTACCGAAGCACTGGTACCGTGGCTGAGCGCCATGGAGGACGGTATCGCTGCACCACACGGAGACAAGACCGATACATTCAAATCTTAACTCGAAGAGCTCCAACAATAACCGCCATGATGTTAGCCGTGAGGCTTCATCACTCTTCAGGGAACTTAATTAGCGACCAAACAGTCAGAAACCGCTTGCATGAAGTGAACCTTCATTCCCGAAGACCGCTACGGGTACCACCTATAGCAATGCACAATCGTAGGATTCGATATCAATGGGCTCTTGAACACAGAAATTGGGCAGAAGAACAATGGCGTTTCGTGTGCTTTTCTGATGAGTCTCGTTTTGGTATGAGACCGGATACAAGACGTATACGACACTGGAGAACCCCTGGACGCCAACAGCGATTAAAATCCTGCCAGGAAGTCCATCCTTATAGTGGTGGAACCATCATGGTATGGGCGGGTATTTGGATCGGCGGAAGAACTGAGTTGATTTGGATCAGAGGCAACCTCAACGCTCAAATTTATGCTGAGACGATTGTATCAGACGTCATCGTTCCTCTACAAGTGCAAATCGGTCCCTTATTTCAGTTAATGCATGATAATGCACGACCGCACACCGCAAGAGTTGTAAGACAGACTCTCGCCGCAGCTAACATCAATGTCCTGCCCTGGCCTGCTCAGTCGCCAGACTTGAACCCGATTGAGCATGCATGGGATATGCTACAGAGAAGAGCTCTGCCGAATATGGTGGGTATCCAGTCGCAAGAAGACCTTTTTTTGTTGTTGCAACGAACATGGGCTGCCATTCCACAGCGTGATTTGGAT
The DNA here is from genome assembly GCA_914767645.1 of Hydraecia micacea. Lineage (NCBI taxonomy): Eukaryota > Metazoa > Arthropoda > Insecta > Lepidoptera > Noctuidae > Hydraecia > Hydraecia micacea. The sequence goes on along the minus strand of OU611783.1, from coordinate 10,197,807 downwards.
GAACTCATTTTGAGTATGCCAAACCGATGTTCTTGTGTTGTTAGTGTTCGCGGTAGAAACACGGATTATTAATTGTTTAAGTTACCCAATAAAATTTTAAAGAAAACTGTTATTTCAGTCTTTTTTTCGAACTTTTGTGTTAGTGGTTCAAATGTCAAAAATCCCTTTATTAGGAAAATGGCAAATTTCTTTATTAATGCAAAGGTGACTTGGTTTATCGTTACTGTGACAAACGAAAACACTTTATTTGATGAATCCTTAAAGAAAATTTTAATTAATATCAATCAGGAGAAAAGTTATTGCAAAAATATATGTTGATCCCTAGACACTTTTGATGTGTGTACTTACAACAGAAAGATAAAACACAATACCTATTATTTTACAATAATTATTTGATTAAAAACCAAATAGTAGTGTAACGTTTAATATGTGTAACGATAAATACTTAGGAACAAAAAAAGTGAAGCTAAATTTTTCATTTGTATCTAAATAAGTACTTAGTAGCACTACTCTTAACTCAAAAAAATGCATGGGTACCTACTGTTGCTCTTAGAATGCTTCTTTTACTTGTAGGTAGATATTAATTTGTAGGTTTTCATTTTATCGCGGGCACATGGCATGTTTACCGCCATCCACCGCAACTGTTGCACCGGTAATATTACTGGCACCTTCACTCGCCAAAAATAGAATGGTATTCGCAACCTCCTTGGTAGTTCCCGTCCTTCCTAAAGCATGAGTCCCCTTACTTTTCTCTAAATAGGCAGCATAATCTTCTTCCTTGAATCCACTTCTCAAATGTATGTTAGTTTCAATCACACCCGGATTAACAGCATTGACACGAACTCCCTTGCTAGCAAGCTCTAAGGACACACATCTTGTAAACTGGTCCAAGGTAGCTTTAGACATGCAATACGCAAGAATTCCGGGAAAAGACCTCAGTCCAGCCACACTGGACACATTGACGATGTTCCCTTTAGACTTCACCAGATGCGGCGTGGCCAACATGGTCAAATGATATGGTCCACGCACATTTGTATTCATTATGCTGTCGTATTGAGCAAGAGAAGTATCTTCTATTGAACCCATTTTCATAATGCCGGCATTATTGACCAGTACATCAAGTTGCTTGAAATTATTGATGGTTTCCTTCACTAACCTTTCAACATCAACTTCCTTATCAATGTCGGCGATAATAGATAATGGTGTTAGCTTGCTGGGTGACGCAGCTTCGCATACTTTTGCAGTCTTCTCCAGATTTTCCTTGTTCCTTCCTGTTAGGACTAATCTGGCATCTTGTTTCGCAAATTCTATAGCAGTTTCCGCACCGATTCCTGAGCTAGCTCCCGTCACAAGAACTACTTTACTGGTGAACATTCTTGATACCTGATTAAAAAACAAAGCATGATTAGGCCAGAGCATCTTAAAAAGTATTAATAATTCTACTGTTAACATTTTCGAACGACTTACGCGCTGTTTTATGACAGCAAAACAGGTTTTTATTTCTGGTACCGCTTAGTATTAAGCTAAGTTTAGACTACGACAGAAATTGGGACGAAAATGTCAGCCATGTTCACACTATGACTTTTCCTTGCTCCATGCGAAACTCATTGTTTTAGGGCTATCTTCTAGGAATGTATGAATAAATATACCTGTTTCAAAACTCGTCAACCACAAGAGACACTTGTACACAACTTTATCACACAGGCTCTGATTCGACACTATTATCGTCCGGTCTAATTATCGACTCGGATTCGACACTCATGTGCACACATAGACACTCGGTGTATATGTCGCAGCCTACTGGTTAAATTAGCCGTTTAGTTAACCGCCTGGATCTTGGAAGTAGTGCTCGCCTCGCTTTGCTCTCTCGGCTCGCACGCGTTTGATCACAGTTCTAACCTAACCTAACCCACTTTGTCGGGGTGCCCTGGCTTAGTTACTGCGACCAATTCGGCTCGCGCATCATTGGTTACAGTTCCAATCAAAACTACAATTGAATATCATTCAGGCCGTTAGTTGAACGGCCGTGGTTTAGTTAAAAGGCTAGGCGGCTAACTAAACGGCTAATTAAACCAGTTGGCAGCGACATATACACTGAGTGGACGGTGTGAAGTGTTGTGGTCGAAACTTTGTTTTATGGCTATCGTCCGAAAATATTGGCGTTTCTATCTCATTAGTTATTTGTTTTGACGAGAATGACTTGTAGATTCAGCAACGAAAATGATAACTATAACGCCATGCCTTGATAAGAATATCGTACAACTGGCAATCGAATTCATTGAGATGAATTAATTTTATTGTGATTTGATCTGAGAACGAAATATTGAATCTGCTAATTAGTGACACCAAACTGCGATAACCATTCCTGCTTATCGAATATATCTGAAGAGCTTGATTAGCAGTACCTAGCCAATTACAGATTCATTATGAAGTTTGTAGCACTTGATTTACCTATCAAGTTATTTATGTAGATTCCACGTTACAAATGCATCTGTACCTACCTATAAACTAAAGGTAAATGTCTACTTATTTATTTATTAAAATCTGCCTTACAACTATCCTTACAGGTACTATCGCGGATAGTCCCGCTTGACCACCACTAAGTTCACTTTTGCTTGCACCAAAAAATAGAAGCGCTCTCTAGTAAGCCGCGCCAAGGTCAAATAGTTCGTCCGTAAAATTCATAAAAGGAGTACACGTGATGCGTCACTAAGCTGCGCACTGCAGGTTGCAACTAATTGCGCTATCGCTTTCCTAATAGGCGAAAACTTTAAGGGGGCGCGGCTTGGCGCCTCCGCAGGATTTAGGCCAAAAAAAATTAAGTGATCAGGCGGAAATGGCCGCGATAGTAGTTCATAAAGTGCATAACTGAGATATAAAATTAATTATACTCAATGCTAACAGTTTCCCAATATCCATTGATAGTGGTATTAGGTACAAGTATGTACACCGCCTAATCCACAGCCTTATACAAAAACTAAATATCAATAATACTTTAAGGGATCAGCTTCAGTTCCATCAGATCCGATATATTTTTACAGTAACGTGCATAAAAATTAACGAAAAATAACATAACCCATTTATGATTCCACAAAGGCTTTATTTATACAAATAATAAAGCATTTATCAGCTTCTATTTAACGGAATCAAAAGCACTACCGCGGACACATGGCATGGCGGCCACCGTCAACCGGCATAGTTACACCAGTGATGTTACTAGCTGCATCACTTGCCAAAAACAGAATCACAGACGACACTTCCTTTGCATCACCAGCTCTACCCAGCGCATGACTGTCAGCGCACTTTTTAATGAACACTTCATATTCTTGCTCATTCATGCTTGACTTCATGTGAATACCGGTTGTTATCACACCAGGATTAACAGCGTTAACGCGAACATTCTTCGGTGCTAGTTCAAGAGCGACACATCTTGTAAATTGGTCCAATGCAGATTTCGACATGCAGTAAGCAAGAACATTCGGGAAAGATCTTAAACCAGTAACGCTGGACACGTTAACGATATTTCCTTGTGTTTTAACAAGGTGAGGAGTGGCCAACATCGTCAGGTGATACGGCCCGCGGACGTTTGTGTTCATAACACGATCGTACTGAGCCAGTGTCGTGTTTTCTATAGACCCGGATTCAAGAATACCAGCGTTGTTTACTAGGACATCAAGTTGTTTAAATTCATCAATTGTCCTTTTTATAATGTTTTCTACGTCACTTTCAATGTTCATGTCAGCGATCACTATTAACGGCTTTAAATTATTTGGAGAGTTGTCTTGGCATTGCTTTGCGACTTTTTCGAGATTTCCTTTATTCCTTCCTGTAATTACTAGCTTGGCATCCAATTTTGAGAAGTCTAAGGCAGTTTCTGCACCAATTCCCGAGCTTGCACCAGTAATGAGTACCACCTTATTTGCAAACATGGTTAATAGGTACCTGATTGACAAAATATTTCTATTTAGTTTTTAGGTCAGGCAGTGCCCTATTATAACCGATCGTCGCGCGAATACGCTCGCATTCATTTTTCACTATGATTCGGAAAACCGGAAGGCGCCCATGTAAAATGAACGAGACGATCCAGTATTCACGCGATGGTCGGATAGAATAGGATTAGGACCCGTGTCCTAAGACGACGGTGGCTCCCGTAGTCAGCGTCGTCTTAGGGGCGGAGTTGTACCGACCTACAAATACACCTGCACACACATACCTACATAATACACATTATTAATTATGAGAAAAAAATTACGTTTTAAAAATAGTAGGTAAGTATGCAGATTAGTAGTAGGTAAGTAAGTGGTAGGTAGAAGGTAAGTAGCAGATTTAGTTTTTTTTTTAAGTAGGCATACAAAATAAAGACAAACTAACCCTCCACCATTAAATTGACTCAGTTGAGCCAGTTGTAAAAGTACTACGCTGGGTAAGTAGGTACTTACCTACTGAAGTAAGTTATACCTACTACCTACCTACCTAGAGATATCTCTCATGTCTAGTATGTAGCCGGCTACTAACTACTTCATCATTGATTATGACGTTATACCTACCTATCTACCAATTTTCCTTTATAGGTTCTACCTATGTATAACTAACCCTAAACACTTAACAAGTTACTAGGTAATTACCTATGTAGAAACCTATGTCGGTAGGTAGGTAATAATAGAACATTCAGACAAGAGGAACTTAAAAAAATGACACGGAAAATAATAAAATTATAGGTTGATTTAGACGTGATAAATAACTGACTCCAAACTCGAGACAAGTCAGTGCTGAGTGTGCTGACTGTATATTTACCTAGTTAAGTGTAAATTGAATTTGGAGTCAGTTACTTACCCTGTCTCAGCCTCAAGATTAGGTATAAAATAATGTATAAAGTACTTACAAAATCAATTACGTTATTTAAATAAAAGCTGACTAAGATAAAATGAAATCAAGACAAAACTCTACATCCAAACATGAAAGAAAAATACAACACTAATCTCGATTATCTCGATATTGATTGACATTAATGACAGCAATGACAGCGGACAGTCAAACGTCACCACTTTATACCACAGAGTACAGCAAGAACTCCTAAGAGTCATTCCCACTTGTCGGGCGTCGGATCTGTTTTTTAGTAACCATTTACACTAGCAAATGAAACTATCAAAAAATCGACTAAAATTACGTAATTATTTGTAATGAATAAGGAATCTATTTTTATATTCATTTAAAATGGTCGTGCAATCAACAATTAAATAAAAGTATGTTGAAGATTGTGTTATGTGTAGTGTCGACCGCATAACAGTGTTAAAATAAAAACAGTTTATGCTGGCTTCAAGGCTTAAGGAACTCAGCTTCATGGATGGTCTTTATTTTGAAACTCAGTAATAACAACGTTGATAGATATAGAGAATGGATTAAGCATTAGCCTCACAAAAGTGACCACTCTCTAGAAAGAGACAAAGCGACTGTGCGGCCAATACCTGTCCGTTTTCAGCAAGCCTGTAATAACAAAGGCGCAGTGTTCCAATTTTAATTAATGAAAAATATTGAAAATTACTGTGACTAGAAAAAGTGTAATAGAAAAAGTAGTTATTTATGTTACTAATAATTATTTCTAGACTTTACTGGTGGTTCGATACTGAAAGATTTCCTTTTATAAAAATGTTTTTCTTTACAAGAGAAATAGAGACAATCATTATTAGGATGAAAAAAACATTTTTTTTCTATTTAACATTAAATTAAATATTTGAAAACACTGGATCTTCAAGCGGTCGCTCCATAGATGTATGTACAGACGCTTGCACATCAAGCTACCCGAATCTGTCAAATTTTCCCAATCAACTTTGAACCTTATGCTTTAGTAATGAAGATGAAAATCTATTAAAGAAATTAGACAGATTGTTATAGTATCTTGATGTGCTGGCGTCTGTATATAGTTACATAGTACAGGTGCCCTGCGCGAGCCAGTTGTAGGGAAAGAATCATCATCAACATCGTATTTATTACAAAATACAGGAATCTATCTTCATTACGGTCTGTGCAGTTGTTAGTTAAATTGGAGCTAAAGATTAAATAATATTAATTTGTAACAAATTATAATAATAGAGTATGTAGTGTAAATTCACACAAAATAAAAAGTCATTTATTCAAATTAGACTGAGATTCAGCACTTTTCGAACGTCAAAAGTTACATAAAATAGTCCCTCAAAATGCCCGCCCTTCACTACTTCCTAGTGATTGATTTCGCTGGGAAGAAGACGTGGCACAACAAACTCCCCAGAAATTGTACAGACGCCAGCACATCAACCTACTACAATCTGTCAGATTTCTGTAATAGATTTTCAACTTTATCGCTAAAGCATAAGGTTCAATGTATTTTTGAAATATTAATTACAAGAAGTATTTTACAATCTAAAATATATATATTATATACAAGTGTATAAAAAAAAAGGAAAAAAAAAAAAAAGACAAGAGCTCATAGGGCATCAAAAAATTCGTCCGCATCGCTGTCAATGGGATAAGTGCCCAAAAAGCTGGCAGCATTACCACGTTGGATGGCAATGCTTATTCTTTGGGCTAAAAATAGGCCAGCCCTCTGGTCACGTGTAGAGTCAACCAATCGCTTGGCGATGTCTCGAAACATTCGATGAGCACTCGGGCCCCAAGGCCCTAGAGTTTCAACCCCAAACGGCTCAAACATATAACTCCCAAAAAGGTTGTTATATTTGCGCCGTTTGAGGTTTTCTGCTCCTGCAGCAATCAATCAATCAATCAAGGTTCAATGTTGATTGGGAAAATTTGACAGTTAGGTGTAGGTTGATGTGCTGGCGTCTGTACCTACCAATTTAATTTGAAAAATTTGTCTAAAATACAATGACTGTACCGATTTAATATTAAAAATGTAAAAAAATTTAATCGATTAAATTATAGCAATTCTAATTTTCGAAAAAAAATCGACTTTATAATAAAGCTATTGGAAGCCCTAGTCAAGTTGCTTTGCGAAAATGCGAAACGGCGAAGTGCCCTTTAGGGTATAACAAAGAGTAAAGTAACTAGGGTATAATTATAATATGTTCTGTGGCGAAGTGAGTGAGTGAAGCTCAGAATAATAATTACATAGAGTGAAGTGATTATTGTGAAATGAGGAAATGAGAGAATTTTATTGTGAAGCGTACGCTATATTAGTGTTCTTTTAAAAAATATCATAATTGTAACATTATTCGAATTGTATGTTACATGTGAAAGCGATACAATAATCCCTAAACATGTCTGCATCGTCCGTTGCGAAAGCAGATTCGTTCGACGAATTTTACACTGAGGTGAGGCCTTTATTTTGTAAATATTCTGCAATATTTTCAAGTTTTCTAACAAAGCAAGTACTTATTTTGCCATTACCACAACGTACATCTTCGTTTCTTCAAGCATGATTTAACTTTCTTGCCATTACACAATACTGACATATTGTAAAAATAATTATTGAATGTTGTGTGTACCAGTAGTTTTGCCATGCGTCAATCATAAATTTATTATTACACGAATGCTGCAACACGTTAACACACTCCGCTTTGCAGGTGAAAGAAATAGAAAAACGTGATTCTGTGTTGACCCCAATACAGCAACTGGAACGCTTACTACGTCCAGGATCCACGTATTTTAATCTAAACCCATTTGAGGTCCTGCAAGTTGAGCCAGATGCATCCCTCGATGAGATCAAGAAGAAATACCGGAGACTATCCATACTGGTACATCCGGATAAAAATATGGTAAGAGAACAGTTTAAAGATTGTTTTCAGTGACTAACCTATTAGCCGTCCCTTTTAACTTTGGATAAATATTATGTTAGCAATGTAAACTTTTGAAAACTTACCTAATACCACTTAGCATCTAATATAAAAGTTTAAATTCTGCCAATAAGTGACCAAATTGACTCCCAGTTTTATTTTAGTTTTAAAATACTCAGTCCTCAAGTAAGGAGATTTCGTATTCGTTTAGACGGTTATGTCCGTCAACATTTCGTTTTTATCCACAGATTGGAACATACCGAGGGACGTCCTGACACAGCCAGTAATAGGTAAGGAACATAGGCGTGAACCAGAGACAAAATCAAAGACAGCACACATAATATTTAAAAAAATATCAAATATTAGTTCTTGACAATAAAGTTATTAGCCAGACAAAGACATACTTTCATAGTATTCTAAATATGTAAGATTGTGTATCATTTTGATTTACAGGAAGACTCTGAACGAGCACAACAAGCTTTTGAAATTGTTAACAGAGCCTGGAAGACGCTTGAGAATGATGACACTAGGAAAAAATGCTTAGACATTTGTGAGGAGGCCAAAGAACGGACTGACCACATGGTAAATTGATTTTACTGTTATCAACAAAATCAATGCTTTTTTTACAATTGCTATATTAACAATCAAATCCCACGCTATTAATTGAATTTTGATTATTTTAGATTGAGCAAAAAAGGAAAAAGCAAAAAAAGGATAATAAGGGGACTGATGGCATTCCCGAGGATGATCCTGTTAAATATAAACATGCAATTTATGTTATGACCATGAAGGTTTGTTGAGGTTTTTCTTGGTAGTTTGCGTAGTAATAGAATGCTCTTTATTATGTACACCATAAAAATTACGGATATAAAAGTAGACATTGTACATAGGGTGACACAATGGGCGGTCTTATCGCTAAAAGCAATCTACTATATTTCTTGTTTATTTCGAGTGCTTAGGGCTGCAAAACAAACCAGATTTTTTTAACTAAATTATGTACCTTCTTACCATTCAGTTTGTTAAAAAAAATATTTTTGTCTCTGCACCATCTACAATCAATATTGACATTCGTATTGAATTATAAAGATTTGTGAAGGTTTTAAAAAAAAAATATCCGATAATTATAATACATAATATATTGTTATAAATGATTTCAGTTATTTGCTGACATGGAGCGAAAACGCCAGCACCTTGAAGTCCGTGATATGGAGGAGAGGAAACGAAAACGAGAAGCTGAGATTGAGCAGGAAGAACAGAAGTCCCTTGAAAAAGAATGGGCAAAGAATTTTGAGGTACTATGTATAGCTTTTTGATTATTTTTATTTGACAATAGGCCTGTTCTTGACCTCAATCTTGCCTGACCGAAAGCGATGGATGATGGATGAAATCAAAGATGGGATGAGCGTGCCTAGAAGATACCTGGGGATGGGATGAGTGTGCCTAGAAGAAGCCTGGGCTGTTTACGCTAAATGGACTTTTCACAGTTCTTTCTTCACAATACAATCATTCCACGAAGCTTGATGACGTCCATTGCAAGTGGGTCGTCGTTGATGTGGGTTCCTATAAGGATGCGTTTTCATTGGGATAGAGCTGAGCCCCCTTACTAATAAACGTATTATAACAGATGAATAGTTACACACCGATTTCTCTCTTTCAGTCGTCAGTAATTTGAATTTCGAAAAAAGAAGACAAAGCGTTGTATAACTATACAGATGCTATCCAACGTTTATTAGTAAGAGGGGAGATGTGCAAGACTCGATCACAGATGAGATGAGAGATGCAATGTTGATTACAACTAATGTGACTGGCCGACGCCTGTCTCCTCTCCGCCTCAGTGTAAACGCACCCGAACTGTGTAATAACTATTTAATGCAAATTTTTTTTTTTTTGAGATTTCCATGAAAATGTCAGAATAACGGTATTTTTTGGCCTGTCAATAACATCGTCATGAGAGTTGTGCCCTGCAGGGGGACAATACAGGCTAAATTGATTAGATTAGAATAACATCATGAACTCCCTCAAAATTGCCATTCCGGTTATTGGAAAACAGTGATTACTAATGACAATTTGTTTCAACATTGCAGGAATCTCGACAAAACCGAGTCGACAGCTGGAAGACTTTCCAATCCGGCGGCGGCAAGGAGAAAAAGAAGAAGAAAATCCAAGGATTCAAGCCCCCTAAACCTAAACCCGAGAGCAGATAACTCTCACTAACATTACACGTTACTTACTATAGTTCTATTTAGCGCTTTATTTCGAATCTACGACTATGATAGTTAGACTAGACTTTAAAGAACAATTTACAATATCAATTTTCTCAAACATTTTGGACAGTTCTGCTAATCAGTCTGCTAGAAGTCTTAAGACTTGTCAGTGCATTCAAATAATATTGGGAACTCGGCTGTGACAAATGTGAAACAATGAAATAGTATACTTACTAGTTTTTATCTAATATTTGTGTCTATAAATACTTCCATGTTTGTGAAATGTAGACGAGCTAGCAATTGACAAAGAATAATTGTTGTTGTAAATTACGATAATTTATTTATGAATTTGACGGTCTTCTAGATTTCTAACTAAAATTCTAGATTATTCCACATGATCAGTAAAAAGTTAATGTAAAATACGCGCATGTTTTTAATGCATCTAATCTAGGTATATGCATATTTTCAGTGTTTAAAACCTTCAATTAGATTTTGTCCTGAAATACGTCCAATCCGAATTCAATAAAAAAAAAAACAATGAATAACGCGAGATCTGTCCGGTAACTGTCCTAATGGGAATTCGTGTGATTGTTGCGCTGCTCGAGCTACAGTTGCGCCATTTTGACGCAGTCTCGCAGCAATCTAGCCGGTTATTCCATTTACATTTGACCCTAAAAATCCACCCTAAGGTCGATATATGGACATGCGTTTCCGTGTATCTGTCGCAGCCAACTGGTTAAATTAGCCGTATAGTTAACCGCCTGGACTTGGGAAGTAGTGCCCGCCTCGCTTCGCTCTCTCGGCTCGCACGCGGTTTATCACACTGTTCTAACCTAATCTAACCCATTTGGTCGGGGTACCTTGGCTTAGTTACTGCGACAAATTCGGCTAGCGCGTGATTGGTGACAGTTCTAACCTAAACTATAACATTCAGGCCGTTAGTTGAACGACCGCCGTTTAGTTAAAAAGCTAGGCGGTTAACTAAACGGCTAATTAAACCAGTTGGCTGAGGTATATCCATCTTAGGGCGAATTTTTTTGGGGATGTGGATAAACGGAATAAGCCAATTCAGCGATGTCAGCGCTGCAAGCAGACTTTATGCAATGAAATGCAATTTTTAAGCGTTTACTCACTGATGATACACGTCTGTGACTACGTCCAACTCATTGCAATATTGTTAGCAGTCATTAATTCTTCTCTATAGAAATAAAGAGAGAAAGTTAAACTTGCCTCTTATTTGTACCTAAGCCGAATGTGTTCTACTTTCGAAGCTTGTTGACAACACACTAACCCCCTTTTTTTTTTTTGGATGGGAAATCATCTAATGACTCCTCCCGCTCTGGGTGGAGCGGAAGGGAGTGTCAGACTCTTACTGACTAAAACCCACCCGTGTTCCTTCCTTAGCCCTTTATGTTCCGGGGCAGCGGTAACCCTTTCGGACGATCCCGCTACCCACACTAACCCCCTTACAAATAAACGTTGTATAGCGTCTGTATTGTTACACAACGCTCTGTCTTCTTCTTTCCAAAGTCAAGAACCCCGCACAAAATGTAAGGAAAAAGCCGTTCGGTGAATTTGGCTGAAATTTTGGTACAATATAGCCTGTAACATGCTGATTGAAAGTCAATATGGGCGCAAAAAAAATGTATGGCCAGTTTTAGAGATATAGCCATTTTCCTGTTCAAGTCAGGAAGATGATTGTCATGAAGTTACTGCTAAAAAATAAACAAAAACCAATCACATCGACTACAATAAGTTCTAATTCATATTATAGACTCTTCGTCTGTATACTCGGAAGGGATAAGCAGAGATGTAAGTATTACACACATTACGCGTAGTAGATAAGTCGTTCGGCCGATTTTGCTGAAATTACATTCTGTATGTGTATACACATTTGAACAATAGGTAACATGTGAATGACGTGCCCAAATTTATATTTAAGGGCATCGCTGCACTAGGCGTTTGACCAGTTCAGGCTAGGGTTGTGATCGTTCTTCGGGTTCGTAGTCCTGCGAACAACGATCGCGACTACCACGTACGCCAGTCGCCTTCTATATTTGGACATAGGCTATTGATTACTTTATTATATCTATCGAACATTTCTGTTACGCACTGCACTGCGTCGTTGTTTTCGTTCATTTTAATCATCACTGTGACCCTATTCCAGTACAAAGTGGATTTTGCTACGTAAATTAGAAAGCCTTATTTGCTTTCTGTGCAACCTGCGACAACATTATGTTGCAAAGTATATAAGATGCTAGTGCCTATTGTAACTTGGCTTGCTGAGCTGCCGCTGCTGCAGCGCAAAACCCCAAGTAGCGAAAATATAACAACTTTGCTCATCTCCTTTTTCAAGAAATCACCAAACGGTTGCTTGCCTTCCCGTGACCTAAGGGCTGATTTTACATTGGCCAGAGGCTAAGCATTGCCATTCGACCTGGCAATGATGTCATTCATTTGGACGCGCTACCAGTCGACAGAGATACGGTGGAATTTTTCGATGCCCTATTTTAGTTTTACATACATTAGACTACCCGCCCCTGCCACGCAGGGGCGCAATACACTAATGTGGTGACATGTCAAAAGATATATCGAGCCTTTTCAGGAAGAAGATCGTAACCGCCATTTTGCATATTTTACAGGAGAAGGTGATGCAAAATGCAAAATCAGTTGATCTGGCGATTAATATTAAAACAGTTTTTTGGGATTTTTGGCGCTTACGATGTTCTTCCTGAAAAGGCTCGATATGTGTTTTGAAAATCCAAGAGTCACTTCTTCCCGCCATTGTGACCTTTTCTTATTCTAGACAGTACCTGGGAACCTTCCTTCTGGTTACGGACATATTGAAGGTCAAGGTTCTAACTTTTTGTCGAAACCAAAACTGAAATCTTTCAGTGCATGTTTATTTTGTTGTGTTTGGGTGGCTTACGCAAAAGTAATAGGATGAGGTAATTCACGACAAAATATAGCTTAACTTATACTCCTGTACCGCATGCACCCAAAAGCACAGTGTTATGCGTGCGTTACATTGCGCGCTGCGGTAAACAGCGATGTTTCACACTAAAAGTCTACGTAAAAAGTAGTAAGTAGTATAAAGATATAAATTCGGTCAGAACCTCTCGTTCGCGGGGTTTGTTTTTTGAATCCATCGCTATGAGATGCGATGACGTGCGCCCACGTTGACTGACAAACGCACACTGAAGCTCTCCCGTCGGCCGACTGCGTTCCAGACGGTTGGGGCCGACCACGGACGCAGCCTGTCGCGATGGATGCGCTCTCGACCAAGGTCGTCCAAAGGTCGTTTGACTCCGCCCATATCTGGTCGGCCGACCAACGTCTACACGGTAGATTTTCACACCAACTGGACCAAGGTCACCTCTGTCGGTGGTCGGTCTGGATCGTGTAGAACGCCTTTTAGGATGAAACAAATGCAAAGAGTAGGCGAATTGAAGGAAAGAGACATCCCTTTGTCGGCGAGCGGCGGGCGCAAGCGACGCGCGCCCTCCCTTCCACCCGCCGCCGCCGCCGCACCGAAGTCAACTTCTCTTTTAAAGTTTTTTATTTGCTTTTCTAGTGCTAGCCGAACCCGTGTCCTTGACACACTTCTTCACACTGATGCGCATAATTACGTAGGTAGTCTAATATTTTTGTGCTAGTAGGTACGTTTACATCTCTTGCGATACGGACGCTTTAATTTGTGTTTTAGTGCTTGTGTAAACTTGTAACCGTGATGGCAAATACACATCCGAACTACACAGCAGCTGAATAATATATGCGGACATGATCCTAATTTACGGAGAATGTCGATCAATCGCGATCGTCATATCGTGAAAGACAAATAAAAGCAGTGATTAGTGATGACAGTTATAACTAATAGTAACAAGAGAGGGTGATATGATAAGTTAGTGTTTGACTAAGCACCTCCGCTGTAGGACCCACCCGTACCACTTGTGCCGCTCGGTTTCTTTGATAAATGCCGTCAAAGAATAGGACCACTTGTTGTTGTCACTTGCCAGCGCGCGAAGCGACGCGTTGCCGCTCCGAGTTAACGTAAGCGAGCTAGGTAAGTAATTATTTCATGAATGAATTTTGCAAGGGTGATCCCAATATTCCCAATTTTAGTTAGGGTGAACGTACCAGTCCCAAACCAGCTAAGAAGATATTTTGACTTTAATTGACTGTCATTTTAACAGATTTTGACGGAAGACCTTAGTTCTATGTTATTTTTTAAGTTTGTTTAAAGACAAAACGGGAATTAAAAATCATTGCAGCATAAGTATTTAGGAATTGCTATAATTTTGAGCTAAATCCTAAAAGTTGAACTGTTCCTTAGTTGGACCAACACTACCCCGGTTATTGACCAAGATTGAGCCAGTAATTGACCAACGTATTGACTTAGACGTGAATAAAATAAAAGGCCATTTATTAATTTTAAAATCAACGTTTATTGAGATCTATCTTTTGTAGAGACGCCAGCACATCAAACTACCCGAAACTGTAAAATTTACCCAATCAACTTTGAACCTTATGCTTTCGCAATAAAGTTGAAAATCTATTTTAAAAAAATGTCAGATTGTAGTAGCTTGATGTGCTGGCATCTGTACCTAGGTCAATGAGATTCCAACAGCGGAGCAATTGCGTAACACACTATCAGTAGCAATGGGTTTCATTTTGACAGTTCAACAACATTCATTGCGTTATTTACGTTGTTGAGCAGACACATTTATTGAACATATGGAGCAATGGATTAGCAATATACTTCAAAATGATTCAAACTGAGAGTAATAGTGTGTTACGCAATTAGGGTGCAGGTTTCCCTAATTTTTCCAGTCAATTGAATTTCTTCCATTGCTTTATAAACAACTTCTTGGTTATACTTGAAGATTTCTTTCTTGGGTGGCATTTCGTGGCTAAAACAGAGTAAATATTATTTGAAGGTACGTATTCTAAAATAAAATCTTCCATAGAAAATGTAAATATGAAAGGTTCAATCTTTACACCATGTAGGTACTTATATATTGAAAAAAAAATCAAGTCAATTTTAGCAGGACGCCTAAATTATACAATGTCTGGTCAACTCCACGAACACTATGAATGTACCTATCCCAAACCACTGGTCAACTACTGGAATATGTTAATTAAAATCGTTAATTTTGTATTGTGCATCAATATAATCAAAGGGAATTGTTGAAAGATCAATAATAACGACAAAAAACGTAAATTTAAGAAATAACCAGTAGTTAACCATATGGTCAACTATAGGCAACCTATACAACATGAGTTCCAGTAGTTAACCAGTCTCAGAAACCTATTAAAAACAAAAAAATTGTTAAAACTTATATCTGCTATCATTATACTGATAAATATCATCATCTGCCTAGCCTTTTCCCAACTATGTTGGGGTCGGCTTCCAGTCTTACCGGATGCAGCTGAATACCAGTATTTTACATGGAGCGACTGCCTATCTGACCTCCACAACCCAGAACTCCATTATACTGATAAATATATTAACTAAATTTCATAAAATATTTACAATTTACTTCAAAAATACTACAATTTAAATGGATTGAACTTTACCTTTCATTGAGCGCTCCTTATAGCAATGGCGGCCAAACGGCGAGTGAACAAGACACGTAGCGACAAAAATGAAAATAAAAGCTATATTTTTTTATTTATTCACCTGAAATTCACAGTAGTAGATTCTCAAAGATGTAATAAAGTAACCCAGATTTAAAAAACCTATAGATATTGGCGCGAATTCTTAAAATGTTGACCTTTAGACGCAAATGGTCAACTACAGGTGACTGGTTTGGGACTGGTACGTCCACCTTTTTTATTATTCAGTTTGTTTGAAAATATTATTTTTTCAGATTACGAATTATTTTAACCTATCAATATTTATATGATTAATGGGCACTAACCCTACCCGTGTGTTAAATTAATGTCACCATTGTAGCGCCACGTTGTATATTTTGTAAATATTATGTATTGCTGTAAGTAAACATTATTATAAAAAAAATATTCCATTAAAAAAAGACTCAAAACAAGATCCAAAAGTTTCAACCATAGATATCGATATCCGTGGTTTCAACAAAATCGGACGGACGAGTTGTCTACTATTCGAAATGTGTGTTAAATATCTCTGCCTACCCCTTCAGGGGGGTATATTAGACGTAGCAATATGTTTTAAAACTATAACATATGAATTTAAACCTATTGTGGTTGATGTGAATGCTTTTTGTTTATATAAAAATCATTCCAAATTCGAACATAAAAATGGCTACTTATGTCTCTAAAACTGGGCATTCTTTTTTTTTGCTCCCATATTAACTTTCAATCAGCATGTTACAGGCTGGTTAGCGTCAGAATGGCTGGTTGCCTATGGCAAGCGGCTCTGGAAGTATATTCAAGAATTGCTACCTAATTGCTTATATTTGCTACATTTCTTCAATAATTGCTACATATGATACATTCAGAGAAATATGAACTTTTTTTTGACCAGCCATTCTGACGTCAGGATGGATGGTTGCCTCCGTGTTCAGCATGAAGGACGCAGAATTTCTAAAAGTTTGTTGCGTCAATAATTGCTTCCTAATTGCTTCTTTCACGGATTTCAGTTTGAGCTTCGTACGTACATTAGGTAAAAAAATATAGCTTTTATTAAAATTTGTACAAAGAAGTGCCCAATAATTTGGAAAGGCAAAAGCTTTTTTGTACTACAGCGTCTTATTCAAATCGTGCAGGCGTTCACAAATGGGTCACCCACCCCAGATCTGTTGACGCAGAATGTCCGTGACTACTGCCACCCCACCAAAGCCAATCACTTCCATATTTGGTAAATAATTACTACTCAATTAGTACTCTAACAATAAAATTTCTAAAACGCGGACGCAGAATTTCTAAAAGTTTGTTGTATCAATAATTGCTTACTAATTGCTACTTTCACGGATTTCAGTTTGAACTTCGTACATACATTAGGTAAATAAATATAGCTTTTATTAAAATTTGTACAAAGAAGTGCCTAATAATTTGGAAAGGCAAAAGATTTTTTTGTACTACAGCGTCTTGTTCAAATCGTGCAGGCGTTCACAAATGGGTCACCCACCCCAGATCTGTTGACGCAGAATGTCCGTGACTACTGCCACCCCACCAAAGCCAATCACTTCCATATTTGGTAAATAATTACTACTCAATTAGTACTCTAACAATAAAATTTCTAAAACGCGGACGCAGAATTTCTAAAAGTTTGTTGTATCAATAATTGCTTACTAATTGCTTCTTTCACGGATTTCAGTTTGAACTTCGTACATACATTAGGTAAATAAATATAGCTAGTATTAAAAGTACGAAGAAGTGCCTAATAATTTGGAAAGGCAAAAGATTTTTTTGTACTACAGCGTCTTGTTCAAATCGTGCAGGCGTTCACTTCGACTTATTATAATGATGTTTGGATTGTTTGGAGAGAAGCTGTTGAGTACTCTACAAACCGTACCAACCCTCAATAACACAATATTTACTAGTATTAGTATGTATAATACCTGGGTCGGATATACGTTGAAAACTGTTTGCTGTAAATAAAATCACATTTATTTATTTGACGAAAATGACGACGATCAACTTCATTTGCGCTTCAGTAACCTCCGCCTTGTACCACAACGTTGTTTTTGCCGCTGCCCTAAGTGTTTGAAGCGCAAATGAACTACTAGGACAACTGGTCGAATCTTAGCTCTTATTTAGGTCAGGCTGGCTGGACAAATCTTCAAAATAGCTCGCATTTAACTAGGTAATAATTATAATTTTTACATAAATAAAGGGTTTCTATTTAATCGACTAATCGGCCGGTAGCAGCCACGCCTGCTTTGTATTTGATTTTCCCGTGGGAATAAAAGGTTTTCCCGCAGTTAAAAGAGTAAGTATGTGTTAATTCAAAATAATAATTGACTACCAGCGCTGCAAAAGAGATTTCACTTGTATTTCGCGTTTAGTTGATTATCTTAGCAGGTAACTGAAAATGCGAAATATTTGGAAGATTTGTCCAGCCAGCCTGACCTAAATAAGAGCTAAGATTCGACCAGTTGTCCTAGTAGTTCATTTGCGCTTCAAACACTTAGGGCAGCGGTAAAAACAACGTTGTGGTACAAGGCGGAGGTTACTGAAGCGCAAATGAAGTTGATCGTCGTCATTTTCGTCAAATAAATAAATGTGATTTTATTTACAGCAAACAGTTTTCAACGTATATCCGACCCAGGTATTATACATACTAATAGTACTAGTAAATATTGTGTTATTGAGGGTTGGTACGGTTTGTAGAGTACTCAACAGCTTCTCTCCAAACAATCCAAACATCATTATAATAAGTCGAAGTGAACGCCTGCACGATTTGAACAAGACGCTGTAGTACAAAAAAATCTTTTGCCTTTCCAAATTATTAGGCACTTCTTCGTACTTTTAATACTAGCTATATTTATTTACCTAATGTATGTACGAAGTTCAAACTGAAATCCGTGAAAGTAGCAATTAGTAAGCAATTATTGATACAACAAACTTTTAGAAATTCTGCGTCCGCGTTTTAGAAATTTTATTGTTAGAGTACTAATTGAGTAGTAATTATTTACCAAATATGGAAGTGATTGGCTTTGGTGGGGTGGCAGTAGTCACGGACATTCTGCGTCAACAGATCTGGGGTGGGTGACCCATTTGTGAACGCCTGCACGATTTGAATAAGACGCTGTAGTACAAAAAAATCTTTTGCCTTTCCAAATTATTAGGCACTTCTTTGTACAAATTTTAATAAAAGCTATATTTTTTTACCTAATGTATGTACGAAGCTCAAACTGAAATCCGTGAAAGAAGCAATTAGGAAGCAATTATTGACGCAACAAACTTTTAGAAATTCTGCGTCCTTCATGCTGAACACGGAGGCAACCATCCATCCTGACGTCAGAATGGCTGGTCAAAAAAAAGTTCATATTTCTCTGAATGTATCATATGTAGCAATTATTGAAGAAATGTAGCAAATATAAGCAATTAGGTAGCAATTCTTGAATATACTTCCAGAGCCGCTTGCCATAGGCAACCAGCCATTCTGACGCTAACCTATATTGTACCAAAAAATTTCAGCCAAATTCACCGAACGGCTTTTTCCTTACATTTTGTGCGGGGTCCTTACTCTCCTTGCCGACTCCCAGTATGACAAATAGGATTTTTTTCCTCGTTTGTCACACCACTGATTTTTCTCCACACCATTTATTCCTGACGACTGAAAAATCTGAAATCGGTGTGTAACTATTCATCTGATATAATACGTTTATTAGTAGGGGGGTAAACGTTCAATGATAATCCACAATAATATTCTAATATTTTATTCATTTTTCAACAAAAAATAAAAATACATTTGAAAGAATAAATCACACATAAGCAATCGTATTCCATCATTACAAACATACACATAAACTCCCTTTTTTTAAGGAGAGGCAGAAACTACAGAACTATTAAATGTTACGATCCTCTTGATTTTTTTTTTCGCTAGTTTTTGCAGGGAGAACATTTTAGTTTCAACAACACAATTATTATGAAGTACTAGCGGCTATGCTATAAGTACGAAAGATCACAATATTATTAAAATTATTGCTAACAGCTACGATACGATATTTATTCGTCTTCGCATTCTTCGACCATATCGCTCGGCGGGCCGGGGTTTTTCGGCGGCCCCCAGTTCAAGAATATGCTGTCGGTGTAGATCATCAAGCCGAGGGAAAATAGGAACCTGCAAAAATCATAAATTACTTAGATAAACTCGAAGAGGTCAACAGCACCAGTTTACCATTATACTATCTATGCCATCAAACATGATCTGCTAAATAAGAGAGCTTAAAGTAGGAAGACTTTCAAAACGCTGAAGGAAATCATTGCCAGGAAACCGGCATATTCTAGAACCAAACATACGAAGACGTGATCCGCGTGGTGGATAAGACTTGCTATACACGTGTCTTGTTCGGCTCGACGTGATTCGGGTCAAAATCGATTTCTCCTGTTTCGGATGCATGAAGAAGCCTCCTCGTGTAGCGCAGTTGGTTCCGCCAGTTACTCAATTGAACCGAGCGCTCGGGGCATCCTGGACAGTCACACCCAACACCCTATTTGACTGGCCAATTCTTCCCTTGCGATGGTAGGGCTGACGCCCGCCTGGTTTGCGACCCCCTCCCACCGGAGTCCGGCGTCAAGCAGCCTGCTGTGTTTTGTCGATGCGTGGGAGTTCCAGTGCCTTAGGTATCTTCTGGGCACGCTCGTTCCATCATAGACCTCATCCATCAGGCGTGATCGAGGTCAAGAGCGGGCCGAACAAGTGTTTAGCACCCCTTATGGCGCACTCTTTCACAAAGATGAGGCCTACGTCACAGCAGTAGATACGATATTGGCTGATTATTTTATGACGGTGATCGGCGTCACAGAACAGATAAAAGAAGTAACTGTTCTGTGATCGGCGTCCTCGAATCGGCCAACGTAAGGTAAAACAGCCTCAAGCTAGGTGGAGCCACGATCTTCGCAGGCTGGCTGGTAGCAGCTGGATGAGAGTTACCGAGAGTAGAGTTGAACGAACGTGCGATTAGAGATCCCTATGTCTAGCAGTGTTCTGCTATAGGCTGATGATGATGGTGATCATAAAAGTCCTCACCATGATATACCGCCCAGCAAGACCTTGTTGTAGAAACTCTGTTTGTCGCTGTACCAGGGCTCCCAAGGTCCGCACGGCACTGGCAGCTCATTCATATGGGCATCGCAGCGGCCTGTTAGGAAAAATGTAACTTTTTTTTTTTACAGAATACCTAGCTGATAATTATGTCCTCTAGGTAATTCTACTACGTGAAAACTATATCAGGTTTATTGGCAATAACAATATATTTTTATCATTATTAAGTAAGTACATTTTAGGACAAGTAGATAGTGGTAGTGTAAACCAGTTTGTGGTCGCCAACATAGGAAGTAGTCGACAAGTAACTCGAAGAACTAGGTAAAACTCTAACCTCAACGGTAAAAAACTTTCCTCGTTTAATTAAAATTGTTGATTGAAGATTGAGGAGGCTGACTGGTCAGAAGGTAAGTATTTACCTCAGTCCATCTTCGTCTTTTACCTTGTTTTTGGTAGTAAGATCTCTAGTTTTTTGCTATAGGTACTCACATGAACAGGATCTGACTGGCGTGACTAGAACTTGACCGGCGCCGACTACTTGACTGCCTCCTGTTTGGTAGACCGCGTTCACTTGAAACAAGAGAGATTAGCTTAAATATAAGGCATCGATGTGAAGCCGTAAATGACGTGTAGGTATACTATAGGTAGGTGAGAGATTCAGCGGCTGGCTGGAAGCCGACTAGCCTATAGTTGGAAAAAGTCTAAGCAGATTGAGGTATTGCCATTGGAGGCGATGGATCTCTTGCCATACCTACCACTCTTGAACATAAAACAACGCCTGAAATATATAACATCACGCCCGTTTTCTCCTAAGCTAAGCAGAGGTGCAGGTAGGTGTAGTAGGTACATCCATATTTTGCTAGTAATGTTAAAGTACCACGTTGATTAAGGTCGAGGATATTAACAGGAGCAGTCGTGTAGGTCGTAGGTCCGAACCCTGACAGGCGATTTACTTTGTGTAAATGATTTCATCACCACTGCTCTCAAAACGGTGAAGGAAAACATCGTGCGGAAACCGGCGTCTACTAGAACCAAAAATTCGAAGGCAAGTGATATCAGCTACCAACCCGCACTTGGCCTGCGTGGTGGATTACACTCACTTCCTCTCACTGAGAGGAGGCCTGTGTCCCAGCAGTGGGAACGTCATAGGCTGATTATGTATCTATGTATATTATATATTTAAACTCACGTAGCTTTCCAGGTGGATATCTTCTGTTGACAACAGACGCGAATACTCTTCGCAAGCCTAACATTTTTGATAACATGATTGAATCCGTATGTATACAACTAACGTCGATATTAAAAATTTTCCTCAATGCGATATACCTACTTACAAACGTCAATGTCGTTCGAATTGCGACTGGCGGCTGCTGACAAACATACAATATGGTTTATATAGCGGCCAGAAACTTCCAAATTAAAAGAGGCTTTATTAAACTGGGTGGACTTGCCTGTGGTAAAGTATTTTTATCCCTCGAAGCGACGCGCACGCGCTTTAAGGTGGATCCACACATTGCGAGCATGCGCTCCGCACGGCGCACAACGCATGCCTCGGCTTGAGGCGTGCGTGTTGACAAATTATACCAACATATGCTCGGGTCGAGCCATCGCGTGCGAAGCAAATGCTCGAGGCAAGTAGGCGCGCAGACTTGGCAAGGCATGCGCTCCGCACGGCGCACAACGCACAGCGCGTGTGCGCCGCACACGCGCTATTCGCTGTGCGCCGTGTGGCGGCCGGCTGATTGCGAGCAGTGCGTTGCGTTTGGATGGTTGTGTCCGCCTCGCTGCGGATGTACGCGCGCATTATGAACGACAAAGAAATGTTAAAGGCCTGCGCAGACGAGGGACAATTTGTACGCGGACAAATTGTCCGCAACGATAGAATGTATGGAAATCCCAGCAGTCTACTCGTCCTTCGTGTGCGTTACTGCATAGATTTCCATACGTTCTATCGTTGCGGACAATTTGTACGCGTACAAATTGTCCCTCGTCTGCGCAGGCCTTAAGAAAAGCAGTTTTATTATACGAAAGTAATAGATTATTATGGGATCCTAAAGGCCTGCGCAGACGAGGGACAATTTGTACGCGGACAAATTGTCCGCAACGATAGAATGTATGGAAATCCCAGCAGTCTACTCGTCCTTCGTGTGCGTTACTGCATAGATTTCCATACGTTCTATCGTTGCGGACAATTTGTCCGCGTACAAATTGTCCCTCGTCTGCGCAGGCCTTAAACATAATCATTATTTTAATAAAAATAAAAAAGAAGACGTAGGTATGGCGTTTTCTTTCCTTTTCTTTTCAATAATTGAATTAATAATTATAAAAGCAGCAGCGGATACGCGCACGCGATGCAAAGGCGCCATCTTGACTGCTGCTGTGTGGGTTGGATCGGCCCGAGCATGCGCTGCGCGCTGTTTGGCCCGAGCAAACGCAGTTTCATTTTCGCAGTCGAGGCGTGCGTTGATATTCTACGCGGCGCACGCCTCGAACGTGCATGCGCGGCTACGTCCACACCTAACGTAATGCTCGCACTGAGGCACTTTGATCTTGAAGCATTTGCCGACATACGTTGGCTCGCCCTCGCGCGTGCGGAGCGCATGCCTCGCCACGAATATACAGGTCCACACTTGGCGAGGCATGCGTTGTGCGCCGTGCGGAGCGCATGCCTCGCAATGTGTGGATCCACCTTTACAAACACGCTGTGAATGTGTGCGTGAAGAAGAGTAGCGTAAGAACATACTCACACACGCACACACTTCCGATTTCGTTATCCTCTCGGACGACACCGAGATCGAGCTTCTGCGCTTACACACACATTCACAGCGTGTTTGTACACTTGGTAACCCTAACCACAAGTAAAACGCGCGTCGTTTCGTGAGATAAAAATACTGTATCTATATGTAGAGTACAGTAAAATTCAAGCAGCGATTAACTTGCATCGCCCAAACACTGTTTAGACGATGCAACTTTTAAAGTTGCTTCAACTTATTAAATAGTATCGTGTAAATTAGGCTTAGCGAAACTTTATAATAAAGGTGCATCATAGGTAACTTGCTGAGGGTTAACGATTTTATCACTGTCTACTTCGTAATAGACGCGAGGGGTGTGTCGCAGTACGAAAATAATCATATCTTTCTCCGCATAATCAGCGTGTAATGTTCCCATTGCTGGGACACAGGTCTACTCTTTGTAAGAAGGAGAGGGCCCTAATTCACGACATGGGCCCAGTACGGGTTGCTGGATTTCACATGTCCTCGAATTTTTTGTTCTAGGGCATGCCGGTTTTCTCACGATGTTTTTTTTACCGTTTTGAGAGCAATCGTGATGAAATTAAATACCTACTTACACAAAGTAAAGTGCCTGTGTTGGTTCGAACTCACGATCGGATTCGTAAGTCGGGGCCGATGCCACTGGGCCAAACACCACTGCTCCATCTTCTCCGCAGGGGTGACAAAAGGCCGCGTAGTTTGTTTCCTACACATATATTATCGGAAGATTAAATTCAATAGTTGTCTTCAGAAGACTTTAATCACTCAGTATTTAGGTGGTTGTGGTAGTACCTATAGGTACATACGCCAGCACATCAAGCTACCCGAAACTGTCAAATTTCCCCAATCAACTTGGAACCTTATGCTTTAGCGATAAAGTTGAAAATCTGTTAAAGAAATTTGACAATTTGATTTTAAATTTGAGTTTTAGCTTGATGTGCTGGCGTCTGTTACATGTTGTGTTGAGTTGAGGTTTAGACCGCGAATCATCAAACGTAGTGTAAGTAGACCAACGGCCTACCCTACGTTTGCCGCTAAAGCGAGACGTCGACCTCCACAGAGTGGCTGCTAGCACTTAATTGAGAGTAGCTAAGGATCGAATTACCTAAATAGCTCGTGATGGGAAGCCCTATGTCCAATGTCCAGCCCTGTGTTGATATAAAGATAGAAAGAAAAACTATTGATAAGATGGCTAATGATGATGCGAAAAACTAAACGTAAGTACCTAGGTATTCGCACATATTTTGATATTTGGACGAACAACATTAATTTTCAGGTGCAGAGAAGCAGAACCCTGATGAACGTGGGATGACAGCAGGCCTACTGAAAATTAAACTTGTAAGTATCACGACTTCAAGCGATACTTATGTTAAACATTTTTTTTATGTTAAGTAATCGATAGGTACAACATTGACACCCAACACCAACTTGGCCCGTTTCATGGGATTACAATCGTGACATCATAACTTTCATTTTATATTGCAACTTTATCATAAACTGATGACTTTGGTACTGCTGTAACTGACATAAAAATCTTTAGAAATAGCTCTTGGTGTAATAAAAACTTCACCAAGGCGTAATAAAAAAAATCTCCGTTTCAAAGCGTTAAATATTCAAAAAGTTTAACAATAAAAGTGTCCCTTGGAAACTAATGTGTTATGTTGCGGGTTGCGGGTAGGCGGTCGGCGGTGATGCGGGAACGGTAGGTATACTACGTTAAGCCACCATCAAAGATTTTATTATTGCAATGTGTTCTTCTTATAGGTACTACTTCTGATTGTTTTATGTGGACACCAATATGAAGTAATTTGGGCCAGATATTTAGGGTAATGTTGGCCTTAAGTTTTTTTATCGTGTTTGTTTCAGCAAATGTTGATTCAAAGTTTGACCTATAGTAATAATAATAATGTAGTGGGTTCCATGTAGGTATGAAAATGTTTCTACACCTACGACGTAATAATTATGTATAGGTAGGCACTTAATAATTATATAGGTACCTACGCACGACGCTGACTTCTCATTGTACGATAAACCTGTACCTACAATGCGAGGTCAGCTAAAACTGGAAATGTCCTATAGCTTTATGTGTCGCCGTCTGTACCGTCTTTACTATAAGGGCACGCGGGGCCCGTGCTTAGGGCCCTCTACCCCACGGGGGCCCCGGAAGGCAGATATTACAACGCAAGCTACATTCAAAAGCGCATATTTTGACACTCGCAAGGGAATCAAAACCTATAGGGTGCTTCCCGTTGACCTAGAATCATGAAATCTGGCAAAAGGCAATTTCATGTAGCACAAGTAAAGGAAAACATCTGAAAACCCGTAAATTTGTTGATACATACCTACAAATTTGTACGGAACCCTCGGTGCGCGAGTCCGACTCGCACTTGACCGGTCTTTTTTACTTTCCAAAGGGGCCCCAAATTCTTGTGTGCCCAAGGGCCCCGGCCTGCCCTAAGACGACGTTGGTCGCCGTGTGTACCTACTTACCTATGCACTTTGGTAGATCTTCTTCTTAGCGTGAAGATGGCAATCTAGATTCAGTTTAAGTTAGTAGGTACAGAACTTAGCTACGAGTTTAGCACTATCAGCACCTACCTACCTAGAGTCCATCAGTTTTTATAAAGTGCATGCGTCTGGGCACGCTGGACACGATATTAGGTGTCCTATCGTTTGCGGAACATCACCACATTTGCACTTGCACAGTACCGTACAGTAGTTGAACCTAAAGCAGGTTTTCGTTGCTTCGACCAACTATTTAAAGACTTTCAGTTTAACCAAGGCTACTCGTGTCCAGATGGGAGATTTTGGGCAGGTGAAACGAATTAGATTGGTAGGGAAGTTCTATCTCGCCACAGGTTTAGGAATACTTAGGAATGGGTTTGGCCTAGAACTGCAATTATTTATTGAATAGCTGCGCCCCGCGGTTTCACCCGCATACGTTTCGATCCCGTGGGAATATCGGGATAAAAGTAGTCTTATGTTAATCCAGGGTGTCAGCTACTTCCATACAACATTTTATCACAATTGGTCCAGCCGTTTCAGCGTGGAGAAGTAACAAACATATAAACACACACACTCACAAACTTTCGTCTTTATAATATTAGTGTGATAGTGTGATTGTCGCAGAAAGTGGCAGGTTAATTAAAACAACCAGTTAAATTTTGAAAACAATATCAAATTTAATACATAAATAAGATTTATGTACTTCTACATACATGTTTTGTCTATATATTTACATTGAAACACATAATTTCATTCTAATTCACCTAGAGTTTCACATTTTTGTCGTACAGTAATTATTATATAATAGTAAGCAACTGAAAAAAAAATCAACAAAATTATTATACCTACTAAAGTTACGCCATAAAAATAATGATGCAAACATAGAAAATTTTAAACATTGTACAAAATAATTTACACAGAAGTATCTCTTCTATGGGACGCACACCCATCTCCTATAAATACATGATTACTAATGCAATAACCATGATCTAATATTAAAATATATTATCTATTACGAACTAATGACAATTCCCATAGGCATAAACAAAAGGGCAATTGTATGCGCCTATATGCGTTTACGCATTTCCATATTACCTACAATTCAATCTGCTTAGATCAAATTGTTTACATGCTATCGCGATGTACACTTAACCACACAAGTAACGACACCATCCAACAAATATTATCCATACTTTTATAGATAAACGAGTTCGTAAGTGTAGTATCAAACGATACTGTACTTATCTTGTGCAATGTACAAGCTGACCCGTATTTTGTGCCTCTAGTCGTAGTTTTCAATGAATTTCGGATGAAAATTGCTGTCGACAACGTTGAAGATTTCCATTTAACTTTTTCTTTAGTTTTTTTACGTAAAAAAGGTAAAAAGAAATGATCATTCGTTCTCGTTTAAAGTTTTAGATTTATAAGAATGGATTGAACAGTTTTGTATGGGAATTTTATAGCGAGTTTTGAAAATTTCAAACAAGTTTGATGCGTTTTCACATTATCTACCATATTACTACATCACGAAGCTAATTCTTCAGCAAACCAGGGCTAAAAGCACAACACCAATCTACATTGTATTCACTCATTCACATTAACGCTAGGCTTTAATGGAACAGACTTTTAATTCGGTCCATATTTAATTGACCACATGGATTGACATAAATACGTCTCGTCACATTGTATATCGTAACATTAGATACATTTCAACAACCAGGAGATAATATTAACTAACAATCTTAACTAATTCATGAGATACCTCCGAAGAGACTAATCGATTACTCGTCTAAAACACTCAATACAAACTAACGATTTAATTCCGATTACACATACATTCATATTATAATCGATTTGTTATTGGATTTTACGTATTTATATTTGGCAAATGGTTACTATCAGAAACCCATCACCTAGGTAGGGCCGATGTCGAACATCCACTGACCGTATGTCTGACTTTAAGTCACACAAAATTAAAGTTAATCATTACCTATCTACAAATTAATAGAAATTATAACGTGTGATCACAACTCGCGTCTCTGTCCTGAATTTTGTCTACTATGTACCAATAATATACGCGCAAAATAATAAAATTGTAGCGTATTATTATTTTTTGTACGTCATTTACACATGTATTTACGAAACTAAATCCGTTCAAAATGCGCTAATATAATATTATCTATAGCACCAATGTCAGCTGCAAATATACGCAATAAAGTATAATAGCAGTGATGTTTTATAAATTGCATGCGTAAATAAACGTTTCGAAAAGCAATGCAAAAACCAAATATTGTCTTTAAAACACGTAATATATAAATGGACGCCAAAAGTACAAGAATTGACTTATACGATACACGTACTAAATTGAACACTTATTGGCTAAATCTATCACAAGTCCACTGAGGTAATTCACAAAATGAACTCATTTTTGCTACGTTTATAGTTTACATGGGCTAGCCCGCAATAATGCTTATCTATGAGTAAAATGCTGCTTATATATCTGAAAAGTAGCTTACTGAAAAAATAATATCTGGGACTAGATATTTGACTATAACGGATTTTTTTTGTGCGTCATTTATAAGACACAAATTCCAACGTCTCCTGGTTTCATAAATATTGAAGAATGAGCATAATATATATTATTATATATGCATTATCTTGAGACTTGCTAGCAGACACATATGTTAGAGCAATATTGTGAAGCTCTTGCTTTTGAATAAAGACCAAGTTTTGATGATAGTTAACGATACTTCTGTGTTGGTGTATTGTCTATACACAATCTATACAAAGACGTAACACAGCTGTACCGTTAACTAGCCGTACAACTTACACTCATGGCTCTCTGAATAATTTGTTTCTCGACTCAAAAGCAGTTATGAAGTCCGTTCCGAATTTGGCGTCTTTAAAGGTGTATCGTTGAGCAATTACAATAACGGTATTTGGTTAAAAATGGCGCATGTGTAGGTAAATGTAACTATAAAATAAATCTATTTACATTATGGCATTAGTGATAACAATTAATCGCATCTTGTTGACGAAAGTTCATAATTTTGTTTTAATTATTTCACAGGAGGCAATTTGTAATCAATGCTTCATATTTGGCTTAATCAACCTCCTGCCATAATAATATATATGGTTTAATAAGAGACGTAATTATCTAGATTGACATTTACTAGGTATATATTTGTACATAATATTGGCCCGCACATGAATTTACAATTTGGCCAAATAAGCGGTTGTTATTACGGATTATTTCGCGGTTTCCGAGTGCTATAAATAGCACAACTTATGCAGGAAAATAAAAAGTAATTACGATAAACCGCAAAACAATTCGTAAGTATAGCTTTTGATACACTTACATATATTCGCATAAACGTCACAAATGATTATTTGGTCAAATCTTTTTCGGCTTAGGTATTAGTCGAATCGAAATTACTCACCCGAAAAGTGCGAATCGTTACTTTTAAATAATATTATTTTTTTGTATAAGCGACTCGCACGAAGTTAATATATTTCTAAGCGAGACATCAAGAACGTGTACTTTTTTCTTAACTTCATTGCATAAAATTCACAAACAAATTAACTTAGTACGAGTCGCCTATACAAAAAAAATATATTATTATTTAAAAGTGTCGATTCGCACGTATCGGGCGAGTAAATTCGTACGAATCGACTAATAAGCCCTATTTTATACATTCTTCGTAGCAAATCCAATTACAAAAAACTCAATTACCATAGTCTATTTAAGCATAGATTCATTTCAGACATAGAATAAACTCTCGGTACAATACATTCAGAAATAATTCATATTCAGTCAGATGTGCCTCCTCACACTGAGATGTGGTGTTAACTTACTAATCACTAGGTTGGTAGATGCAGGAGGGGGAAGGCATCGTTCGCACCGCTCCACCCAGCTCTATAGTCCATTTCTACCACAAAAACGCCGTTAATAGCGTTTAACTCTTGAAACTACACATTGATCATATACGCGAGGTCACATTTACCTTAAAATAAAATTCAATGTCTAATATATCACGAAAAATGTCACTTTTGATCGTCAATTTTGTTTGCCAATAATAGTTTTAGAACACTTTATCAGTCTCCATGATTCAACTGGTCTTCTCTAATTTGGTTCTTAATTGTGATGAATCGTTGCATTCTTTTGTATTGCCTCAAGAGGCGAGGTGCCTTGTTCCACGTTAACTTTAACTGTGGTGATTAGATCATGTCGGGATCAGGGAACTGTTAAATCTCTGATAGCCGATGGATTCTCGAATCTGTAACAAAAGATAGAAACTTTTAAATAAAGTTTTCAGGTTTGCGCAGAGTGTCACCACTGTATCAATAGTTTCTTTGAGATTTATTGCCAAGTGCAGTTTTTAAGAATTTCTAACATTGTATGTTGGTTGGGCAACCTGAACCTACTAATGTTCTGAGTTCGGAGGGGCTCATAATTTTAAGTTCATACACAGTCTGATCTTATTCTCTGTCTGTGAAAAATACCTCTTAATTTCCCTACATTTTTGACAAGTTTTTGACATTGATTGTCGCTGATACGACATTGCGACTAGATTTTGAACGTTTTTATTTAGGGGAATTGGTCATCAGATAAGATCTAAGACCTAGTAAATAGTAAAAGCTATTTAGATAATAATATTTCTCTCATAACAAAATAATAATACCTACACGTGTTCTTTTACATTACTCCGGTACATTATGAATGAGAACTGGCGTGCTCTTTGAAAGATCGTCATTCATAACTCAAATAATTTATTTCCTCGTATCAATGAACCAATTGATTAAAGTCAATCAAAGATCACGATCACTGGGACTCTCAATTAGCAGCGGAACTACTCGTATTTGAGAAACTAGAACACTGAAGCTCTATGTCGTTCCAGAATAAGTTACTGAACCCTTAAAAATAATATAGATAAAGAATACAAAGTAACTGTATCAATCTAAGAAGACATAAACCACGAGTATATTCGAGAACCAACAATTTACATCCTAATTAAATATGTAGGAGTAATAAAACCGTCGCACGGCGCGGCGGTATCATAGTAATCTCGATCTAATTCTCGCGCAACGTCTGTGGATGTGGATTATCAGCATTTCTCGTCCGGGCAGAGTTTCTGCTGAGTTGGTGGAGTGTAAATCGTAACCTGCCCGCCATAGCGACGCCAAGTCTGTGGCGCCCCGCGCCCCGCGCCTCGCAGGTGACGACCCCTAGGGCTGCACTACGCTTGTCGATTACCCACGATATTATATTAGTTTACGCGATACAGTTTCCGATTAAATGTATCTTTTTTTATTTTGCAAAAGGAATGCGTACTAAAATAGTAGTAAACGTGTACTAGAATATATCGTTTTAAGTGATACCAGTAGCTACATAAAATCACGCCCTTGAAAATATTTTGCAGTAAAGGTGTGTTATATCTATTCCTGTTAATATAACCAATTAAATGCCTCGGTATTAGTATCTTAAACCGCACAATTTCCGCTTTGCAAAGATGACGCGTGCTCCAAGCTTCCAACCGAGCATGTCATTTTACAGTGGAAAATGCCAGCAGACGTCAATGGATTTAGATAAAACGGTTCTTATTATTTTATTTACCAGGAATATACAAGAAAAACTAGCGTTGCCTATTTGAACACTTAATAACTTCTCTTGAAAGCTGATCTAAGCAAATTAATTACCTACAAGTATTTTTTTTTCTCACAGAACTATATCATTGCGTACCATATTTTTATCGATATTCTTGTACGAATCGTAGCGACATCACTACGAAACCACGATAAATCTGTCGCATATTCAGCGATGTAACGGACTTTCTCTTCGCGTGACTCATTGCTCAGAATAAGTGCGTTCTTAATATGTGATGTGGATAATTGGCATACTTATCTTAAAATAAGAACTGCATAGAATGAAATGAACGGTATTTTAACGAATAATATTTCAGGATTTGGATTTTGTGAAGAACTATTTTACTTTTTAGTGAAGATGAATTTTCAGCAGCATAAAAGCGGGAAGAGATTGAGAAGAAAGAAAAAAAAAGAGAAAGATTAAGAAAGATTGCGCAGGAAAATGCTAACGTTTACTTTGATAGAAAATCATTTTATTTCTTCTTGAATAAGATTAATAAGGCTGATTTATTTGACTTACTGTTTATACAAATTCTTGTATAAGAAATAGTTTTACATTTTAAATAGGAGCAGTAAGTAGGACTGGCTAGACTGTGTATGTGTTAAACCAAGAATTCAAGTTGGGAATGTGAGACTATTAAATACTCTTTATAAGGTAGGTATCCTATCTTTGCTTTTTAAACTGAAACTGGTTGGCAGGGATATTGACGCGCAAACTGTATCAATGAATTCAGCACATGATTTTAGACCCTCTAGCATACAAATTTTTCACTAATTGTAAAAAAAAACCGGTCAAGTGCGAGTCGGACTCGCGCACCGAGGGCTCCGTACGAATTTGTAAGTTTTTTGTAATGTAACTACAAATTTACGGTTTTAGGATTTTTTCCTTTATTTGTGCTACATGACATTGCTTCTTGCCAAATTTCATAATTTTAGGTCAACGGGAAGTACCCTATAGGTTTTCATTTCGGAACATAAACGCCCGTATCTTTTGATTGCGTTGACTTGGAAGTTTGATTTTTCACTGCTGCAAGGGATTGCAGCCCTGAGTACTTGATATTAATTTCAACTTGATAAATCCATGCGTTTCCGAGAAAAATGGTCTTGACTGACGGACAGACAGACGAATGAACAACGAAGTGATCTTATAAGGGTTCCGTTTTTCCTTTTGAGGTACGGAACCCTAAAAATCGGCAGTTTTATAGAAAAGCAATACCTACGCGGTCAAAATGTATGGAACACCAATTTTTTTTTTAAATAACTGACGAAAAATTTCAACGGGCCGTTCAAAATGATGTACTGGATCCATCGTAACAAGTAGCGCGTCGATGTCCCCTGCCAGCCTGTATATTTCTGCCTAAAAGTCCATCCATTTATAATAATGATATCTGTACCAATAATCTTAAAAATGATACCGTTTCAAATGTTGCTAAGACACGTGTCTGATCGACAAATTAATTAAGGGCTGATTTTTAAAACGACAGATAATTTTAATCGTGGAATAAAATTGACGTCTGACAGTTTTTTTAGGGAAGAATTGTCAAAAATTCAAAATTATTCCCCCGGTAAAAGTATTTGGAGTTGGAAAAATCAGCCTTAAATTGTTATTCCTGCTCCAAATAATATGGATCTTGGAGATTACCATGTTTTGTAATTAAGTAAGATATTAAAAAAAAAAAAAAAGTATAAGTAAGAAATATTTGTAGGATCTTGTAGGATAATATAACATTCGCATTCGTTTACAAGTCATGAAAAAAAAAAATACAACAAAAAAAATAGCGCGTACTTTACTTTCTGCTTTCACATACTACACTCTATTTTTACTATTTATATTTTTTTCACTCAGTCTGATTCACACGCAGCGATTTAATTGGTTCTGGCATACCATTATTTTGGAGCAACAATAAAAGTTGCACCGTCTAACAGTAGGTAGTGTTTTAAACTTCGAGGTTCAGTATGACAGTCGCACTAACTTCCCTTCGTTTTACGTTATTTTAATTTTATTGCATAAGTTGTTAATGTTCCAAAAACAAACATTAACAATTTATGCAATAAAATTAAAATAACGTAAAATGAAGGTACAGCCGCGGACAATATGGCGGTCGACCACTTTTCATCCTTATGCCCTTGGTAATAAGGTTGAAAAGTGGTCCACCGCCAGTGTTCGCGATGGTACCTGCCACCTGTTTTGTGCCTTCCACCAAGCTCATGCAAGAGTCAGGTTTTCAATTGAAAATGTTACACTTTTTTTTTGTCAACATAGCATTTAGACGATGCAAGTCGTTGGTTGCTTCATTTTTGTGGTATGCCACAGGCAAGAAACTTTCATCGTGTGACCATTCACACGATGAAAGTTTCTCGGTGAGATTTTGAGAAAACATACGAGTAGGTGAAGTGAGCTTGAAGTGAGCTGTCAATAGTGTCAATCCCTAGCATCAGGTTTAATGACAGCTCACTTCACTGTCACTTCAGCTAAGTTTTCTCGGTGAGTTTTTACGGAATCCACCGGCTGATGAATGAATTCACGCGTAATAATTGATCTCTATAGTAACCTTGTCACAAGGAGTTTTGAATGTCATCTGTCGCGCCTTCGTTTGACTTTCACGCGTTCTACCACGAGCTAAATATAATAACACTAGCGACCCGCCCTTGCTTCAGAATCAGCTGTTTCATAGAAAAGTGCAATATCTACGTTCAAAATGTATGGAAATGATTTTTTTTAAAGTAACTGGCGATATTTTCAACGCAAATCGCATCAATATCCGTTGCGTAGTTTAGAAGAACAACGCGGTCCCGCAGAGAGACACGAAAAGCAACTTTAATTTATATTATTTATAGATTTACCCCCTTACTAATAAACGTTGTATAGCGTCTATATAGTTACAGAACGCGTTGTCTTCTTCTTTAATAGAGCTGATTTTTCAAGAATAAATATTGCGGTTTGGTAGCTTTTGTATAGAAAATATGCCAAACTGTCATAATTATTCTTTGGATAAAAGTTGTGGCTAAGTAATATCAGCCGCACGGGTCGATCGATCAGGTTAAGCTACGCTTGCCGTGGTTGATCCGTGGATGGGTGACCATCTTTACATACCAAGACCCCTCCATGCCTCTGAAAGCACGTTAAGCCGTTGGTCCCGGCTGTCATTCGTGGATCTTTGACGATCGTCAGAAGCCCGAAAATCTAACAACCAGTCTTCGTACTTATTACCCAGTAACTGGGTTGTGGAGGTCAGGTGGGAAAAGACTAGGCAGATAATGATAAAAGTTATCTGTCTATTGAAAAATCAGCCCTTAGTAAGGGCTAATTTTTCAGTGTCGCGCCCGTTTTGGTAACGGTCCCGTTTGGTAACGCTACATAAATCATCTGATAACTTTACTCGAGGAATCATTTTGAAAGTTTAACAGTTATTTCATACAAAAACAGATTACTGTCAAACGTCAATTATATTCCTCGAATAAAAGTTATCTGGCGATCGCAAAGTCAGCCCTAAGGGGGATAGTAGGCATTTGTTTTATTTTTAATAACGAAGGAATTGAATTGAGTAGAAACTGAATATGTGGTATAGTATTAGTGTGTTTGTGTGATGGAGTAGACGTATGCGTACGATATACGTGATGTTATTTAAATAACATGAGTTTTTTTTTGTTTCTGAAAACAACATCACATATTGTGTGGTTAGTAGCATATTTACAGCCGAAACTCTTAGAATTTCTTCATTCTTATTCTAGGAGGGATAAAAATAACGTCTGTGTCATTCGCTTTTCAAGATTTTTACTTTAGATGTACCTACTCTTATGTCTTTCTGATAGCTTGTAGAACGATTTCTTTTAATTTAATAAATTAAGATAAATTTTTGTGTTTTCAGAACAATTACCCATTATTCTTTGGAAAGGCTAAAATACAAAGTACGTATGATTATATATTACGTTGTATCTAACTAGATGTTAACTACGTGTTAAATGGCTAGATAACGTAGATTGCACGAGTAAATTATATAAAATGCTATGTCACAGTAGTTGATTGTCATCGCCTGCCTAGATTGCTTCACGTGCTCTTTGCAGGGAACTCCCCTGAAAAAATGTTATGTAATTATTTCTAGACTACTAATTAGTGTCATCATTAATAATGAGGACGTATTATTTCTACTTGAAAAGTACAAAAGAAGAGAGAGTTGAAAAGTAGCAATACTATGAAATAGATAAAGATTACTGGACTTTGGAACTATTGGTACAAAGGTCAGAGTATTAGTCAGGCAGTGCAGAATATTTTCTACTACTGCAATAGTGCTACGCCGTAGCGCGTAGCTAATCCGCACACTGGATCGATTTGCGAAATTGAATGCGCCTACTAAGTGACCAAGCAAGGTCTACGGACTTCTACGATTTTCGTAGCAGATTAGATATGGTTAATCTGTTCATTCCGTACTTACGTTACGATATTTTCATTCGGGGTTTTTAGAAAGGTTTTTTGTACCAAACAATTTTGCAACTACCAGCTAATTTGCATACGGGAGCAATTTACGAGCACCGAGCGGTATGTTCGACGCACTATCCTCTGCGAAACTTTTCCGATTTTTTCAGCTACCATGACAGTGTGATAATAAATCGAGTTTCGGATGTTACGGGTTATAAAGCATAGGCGTCGTCGGTTATCGAGAGAATCCGGTGAGGCGGGGCGGTGTTTGGCGCAAATTTATTCATACTAGGGGACCGGCGACCTCTTAACTCTTGTGTTATTTAGGGCACACTTCCTTTGCGATTCCTAGAGCCCATTTGTTAGATGCTGAGTATTTTTTAAAAAGCTGCTTTGGCACCACAGTTATGTAACAGATGATGAAGTGGCATGTGTCCTAACATGTGGGCGTTATTGAATTCGTGGTGTTCGATATGTATGCTGTTACGTATTTAAATTATGAACTTGTATAATAAACTTTGGTGGGGCAGACAATTACAAAAAGTAGCTCATTGTTTTCTATTTTCTCTTCCAAAATTAAGATGTAAGGAAGTGTGTCAAAACTATGCTTTAAAACGCGAACGTACACGCGACATCAATATTTCATTGATTTCGGCAACATCGAACAGGCACATTCATAAAATAAGACTTTCCTTAGAAAGATGGACAACTAAAGCTAGAGACAGGAATCAGTGGAAGCAAATGGGGGAGGCCTACGCCAAAGAGGCGACTACTACTTGGAGGCGTGAGCCACACTATAATATATTATATAATATTTGTAAGTAGGTAGTAGAATAAAGGCATTTTTTTTTCTTTTTAAATTCTAAGAAAGCAATGACACGTTGACCTAGGTCTTTTAAAACAATGAACTGCACAACTTTATCGCTACCATAAGAATACGAAAGACAAGTCATGCCAACTA
Source organism: Hydraecia micacea (assembly GCA_914767645.1). Classification (NCBI taxonomy): domain Eukaryota; kingdom Metazoa; phylum Arthropoda; class Insecta; order Lepidoptera; family Noctuidae; genus Hydraecia; species Hydraecia micacea. The sequence continues at coordinate 10,160,850 of OU611783.1, read as the reverse complement.
CGCGACGATAAGATATTCAAAAAATGGAAAGCTGAAATGAAAAGTCAATATTCATGGCGAAAGTACGGCCGGATTGTTAGCAATTACTTTTACTGCGAAAGTATTGTACTCAATGGGATGGGAATGAAAAAATGGGATTGTCTGCGACGGCCCCGTTGGCTTCTGAGGAAGGGTGCGGGGTGCGGGGACTGAGTCACTTGTTGCACGAAGGCGGGGCGGAGACGCCCAACGCCCCTCGCACCACGTGCTATGAAACTTCTGAAAAGCCTGAACATGTATTCTTGATAGCTGAAGTTATTGGGATTAGCGCAGTAGGCCATATAGGAACGATAGAGAGTTACTGCTGGTTTGTTAAGACTCATAAGGTGTCCTGCCAAAATCTATGTGGTAAATCGTTTAGTGCTAATGATTTGAAGTAACGAGGCTTTCAATAAAACTTTTTATTTGATACTGACGTAAACCTCGCTTGTTTTAAATCAGCAACTGTTTAATTACCCATCCTGCTATGGTAATCTGTGTTACATAATTACCGCATTCCTGCGAAGATTCTGGAAACTATAAGAGCTCAACTGTCACTAATGAGACACAATTACTTATTCTATTGTTACCGAACTTAATAAGCTTACCATTGGGCGGTACTCATGATTAGACATGGTCTACTAAAATTAAAATCAAAAGTTATTTATTAAAATTAGACAAAGAACCTACACATTTTGCACGTCAAATTTACATAAAACAGTCGTCCAAAACGCCCTTCACCACTTTCTAGTGTTTCAGCTGCGATGATGAAGTGGCGTTAATCTTATATTCAGTATGTTTAATTCCATCACAAATATGACTAAGGAATGAAGTAATTTGGAAAATACCCTGACAATCAGTTTTATAGGAAACTTGAAATGTTCTTCGATTTAAAATCACAGCCTTGCCACGAACCCCAACCTTTGGTTACAGTGTCACTCCAATAAATTTAAGACACCGTAATAAAATAACCAAACTAAATCTCAAACTGCCTGCCTAAAACTTTTAGAGGATAAAACCGTCAAAACGTTCCTCGTCCTAATTTGTATCGTCATAATCTCAACGCATTTGGGGTTCCGCAATAAAATCATAAAATCGTTAGCCAGGGGCGTGCTTCTGTAGACAGTTAACACGTAATCCAATTTAGACGGCCGACATCAACGATGAATGCTAAAGAAGCTCGGAAAAATTACTGTACACACTTGAACAGCTTTTTTTCGTATTCTTTAAAAATGTTGAAGTTTTAGTTTGTTAAACTGTAGATCATCTCGATTAATGCTATCACAGCGTATATTTCAATGACTCTTGTTGGCAATAAAAAATCAGAACTTCGCTATTTCATGGCAGAACTTATAAAGCTTTTATCTGAAGTCTAGGAGAAAAACCTAAAGGAACTAATATCATATTTGTATATGAACAAAACGGTGCTGCTCTCAAAACAGTGAAGGAAAATATCGTGAGGAAACCGGCATGTTCTATAGAACCAAAAATTCGAATACATGTGTCTCTACTAACCCACACTGGGCCCGCGTGGTGGATTACGGCCCACTCTCTCTCACACAGAGGAGGCCTGTGTCCCAGCAGTGGGAACATTCTAGGCTGATTATGTATATGAACAAAGCTCTATTCGAACTATGTGAAAGCCAAATGATCTTTATTTTAGACTTGTCCCAATTTCTTACTTCAAAAACTTTTTGATTATTCACTTGTAACACAATGTTCAGGAAAGCTAATGTCAAACCGCAGTGCGCCTTTAATAAGCGTCGCAGAATATTTACGCTGCAAAGTAGGGGGTGGGTAAAAGTCACGTAAATCTCAAGAAAATTGACGTCCCTAACTATGTTGGCACTCATTTAAATAACTGATCAAACTCCAGCAAGCTGTCAAACAATAAAGAGCTACCAACTTATTGGATATGCGACGTTCATCCTCCAGACTTATATTGAACGCTAAAATTGGCCACAACTTTTTGAATTGATAGCATTTTTTTTTTGTTTTCACGTAAATTGAGGTTCGATGTAGCGAGCCTAGCATAATTTAAATATCTATAGCTTTTTGAACTACACTAAAGTTTTGATGGATCGTAACTTTTAGTGTGCCTGTGTAAAATAATGTTGAACTTTTGTGGCTTTGGTACTTTCGTATCGAAACTATGAAAGTACCATTAAATTTACCTAAATTAACTTGATAGCCTGCTTGCATGGTATTTTTAAATTCCACATCGACACACAGCAATACAGCATATTAAAAAAGTTGCCTTTTAATTCTTATTTATACCTAATTGTGTGAAACTAAAATTGTTTATTTATTTGCAGTGTCTATTTATATGTAACTTCGTTTCTATGAAAAGAATATGAATGATTGTGCAACATGAATAAAGTTCATCGCAAACGTGAGCACTGCGTCTGCAGTTAATAGTTACCCGTTTTAATAATGAACCATTGTCACAACTGTCAAGTCAGTTATGTCAGTCAGTTATGGAAATGAAAATCTTAATACTGTAATAAAAATTCTGAAATAAATGTATAATTCATCACTCATCAGAGAGGCCATGCGGCAAATATTTAAAGTACTTACCTATAAGGCAACACCGAGGTGGATATAAAAAGAGCAAAGGAGATTTTTATTAAGTAGAAGGGCGGGGGGAGAATATAATGAATAAATTCCGTGTAAGGACCCCCTCCTAACGCAATTGAAAACTTTTAACAAGTGCCGGGAAATCGTGTGTAAAGGTGGGCCCCGTACCTAATTACGCAGCTAGCCGAATGGAATACCGGATGAGTTCAGAAATTTAAACGATGTCTCCTCCCGACTCCGGGACACTTTATGAAAATCAGCTCGTTAATAAAATCGTCGAGTGTTGACCGATGTCTTGGCACACGGACTCCACCCGTCAGGAGAACGGAATACAAAATTAACGAAGTGTGTATTCGTTCTTGAAATCGTATTATAAAATAATAAAAATATCTCACGCGCCGATTTATAGAGCTGTCTGTGAAATATTACTCCCATTACGTAATTGCGTGCCAAATGAAAAGTTAAATCACGTTTCAGTACATTTTTAAATCGAGTTTCTCGATCCGGAGTTTACCCCCCATTAACTTTCCGTCGTGTCCAAGTATTAAAAAATTAACAAGATATTTTCCACCGCAAGCTCACCGTCTGCAGAGGACGTATTCATTCTTTTGTAACCCTAAAAAACAAGTCATTACCGAAGCGGGTTTAATCCAGCGTCGTGTTCTGGAGATTTTTTCGTGATATTCCATTATTCGGAGGCGATCGCTCGACGCGGCGCGACGGGCACCGTTTACGCTAAAATGATATGATTAATTACGAGTGCCGGTAGCTCCGGTCTCCCTCATTAGCGCACAAATAGGATCGCTCAATGGTGAAATTGAATCTTGAACGCTGGCAAACCACACTCAATAGGACTCTAATTATAATTATTATTCATATTAAATAAACGCAGCTAGTTCGGTGTTTTGTTTTGATTGCTGTTTAAATTATTACGGAGTAGAATAACACATTTAACAACACATACGACTAGATTTGATAGTCACATGTACCTCAAAGGTCTCTAAATCACTTTTATCGAGCTCATTAGGCCATTTTTTTGTGTTTATGTGGCCGGGCAACATTAGCGTCGCTATAAAGCATTTTAATAAGATAATAATAATATAATAGGAAGCCTGTCAAATGTTTGAAAAAAAATCAACCTCAACACGTTCTGCCGTCTAAGTACGTGGCAAAAAATTATTCATAGGCCAATATAATTTGCAAACAAATGATATGGCCGTACACCTAAGACTTTTTCTTTTGGTTCTTACATAAATAAAGAAGGCATCACGTCTCATAATCCACGTACAAAGAAACGTAAACATGAGTGACGTACTTATCTTTTGTAATACCTAATGTCGTAAATATGAATGTGACAAGAAATTCGTTCTTTACTGCAGATTTTGGGGGTCGCGCGTACAAAACTACATATTTTGTGGTTCTGTTTTTAGGTATAGTCGTAAAAAGGGAAAATTCATTTACGCTCTGTTTTTTCTTCATTGTATTTGTCTTATGAATAGAGAAAAAGTTGGCATTCTAGTAGCACTCTCTCTTTATGTCTCTGGCATAAGGGAGGCCCGCGACTTGTTATAAAAAATATATGAACAATGTCGAATAAAAGAAAAATATTCACTACAATGTGCACTTATTCTTGCTACTACCGAGCGAGCGAACACTGATGTTTCAAACTATATGTCTCCTCAAATACAGTCAACTAACAACACAATCACAATGAACAATCAATGTCAATGACAATGAACTAAGTAAATCAGGATTTTTTTTAAAATTAATTCCAAATCTTAAGACGCTTATAACATAACGAAAAAGCAGTAGGTATAGAATAAGATCATTCTGTTGTAGTTATACGGAAGTTTCGTTGGCCGAGGCAGGGCACTCTTATCAGGCACTCGCTGTACAACTTTCAGCACTTAGATTATTTTCGTTGATATTCCAGATTTACTGCCATCGTACTGTTGAACGTTTTCTAATTTTATTTCTTTTTCTATCCAAGTCCTTATATTATATTCTTATAAAGTTGGCACAAAAAAATCTTATTAGTTTATTTCTGACTATTATAATACAATATCACATGCTATCCGTATTTTTCTGCACAATTTAATGTTGCTATCATCATAACGTTACATTTTATTGCTAACTGTATAAAACCCAGAAATAAATATCTCAAAGAAACTTATTGAATCACAGATATCGAAAACACTTATACTACGCAGTTATATGTAAATAGATTACCTTTCACATCTATTCAAGAGCGGTCCAACGCCCGCCCCCTCCAGGATCCACAATCCGGATTACGATACCCTATCTATATCACAAGCTTCCACCTAGCTTAGCACTAAAGCCTACACTAACACAATTGACTGCAACAACGATCGGTAACCGTCCACTTAACACTAAATAAAACTCTAATATTAGTTAACATGATAAAAGAACAAAAAATCTCGACTACAATGCGAAAGTAACAAAAGAGGAAAAGTTGCGTCACATCGTATTTATAGTGGACAATGTGAACTTGTAAGTAGGTAACTGGTCCGAGGGTCCAAAGATCCGGGTGTTTCAGTGGACCCAGGAAGGGGCGACGGAGTAGGGCGTTCGGGGCCCGTTGCCGCCCGAGAGCGTTGTCGGGACGGGCGGCGCGGGAGCAGCGAACTGGCTCTCGGCCTCCGCCGCCATTGCGCTGTGCTGCTGCGGGAAGTTGAAGTCTAGCGTGCCTTCCATACTTAGCTCGTGCTTTATCACCTAGTAAAAGAAAGATTACGTCTGTATTATATGAAGCTTAATGTGTCATCCTCATCATTGACTGTTCGGGATGCTGTTTCAACTCCGTGTTTCAGGGAATAAGATATTCGAAGGTTAACCAACATTGATTAAAATAACTATATGTATCTCCATTCTATATTAAATAGTTCGTTCGTAACACCTTCTTCTCTTACTTGAAGTCTCTTACGTTGTGTAGCCTTGTTCAAGTATTCGAGTATTGTGGTCTTTACGTGAAAAATATTTAGAGAAAAGTATATTTTTAAGGTCTACGCTTACCTCATCAACATTACAGTCGAAGCCATGTTCGAGCGTCTCAATGTTAAGGTCCTCCGCGAGCCCCGTGTTCAGGGCCCCCATAATCTGGCCCATAACCGTGGTGGGGCCCATCGCACCCGTTTGTACCATCATCCCGCCATTCATCAGAGCCGCGTCTGATGTCGTCACCATTTGCGTCTGATTGTTTTCTGTGCAACAAAGAAACCGCTTGGGTCAGAAAGTTGATGATCATAGAATGATAGAACATCAGTGAGAAGTATGACGAAAGCCTATTCGTCTTCCTGAATTCATTGTAGTGCGGTGGTATAAATAGACAGGAATATTTTTAGGAACTTTTAGTTATTCTGATTCCACGAATACATTTATTTTTATTATATTATACGGAATGGATTATAGAAGGATACCTGGTTTGAAGATCATTAAAGAGTTTTCTTCTTTTAAAACGCCATGTTTTAGAAATATCCATAATATCTTATTATTATGACAAAAGATGAAGCAGTCCCTATCTTGGCTAAGACAAGAGACCTGTCTATGAAGTCATACATACCTGTTTGCATAATATCAGCAGGATCTGCGGGTGGCGGTGGTCTGACGAAGTGGTCAAGTGCGTGCTGGTGCGGATGCGTCGGATGGGCCGGGTGTGCAGGATGAGAGTACAGGGAGGAGCACGTGCAGCCACCGTGCGGATGACGCGGACACCCCGCGTACGGACTGTACCGATAGCTGCCGCCCGACGAAGACGATGATGTCGTTGGAACGTACCTGGTGGAAACAATCTTGTAGTACAATAGTCTGGAAGCTTGACGTTAAGCCTCAGGTCTGACATCATAAAGTTGTTCCAAAAAAGAAATTCATCTAATCTTTTATTACAATTAAAAAGGCTTCTGAAAATATAGGTACAAGTATCTAGCCTGCTTTTTCGTAAAATTAACTGAATCTAAGGAGTTCTAAATAAAGCAAAGCGTACTCTAGGGCAAGGCGTTTACGACAATAACTGTTTAAGTGGTCGAGGTCGGACTTTTGGATTCTAACCAAAATTCCAGCATCGACGCTAAGCTCACTACAAAATGCTTACGTGTTGAGGAATGGATCAGTTCCGGCCAGTTTCATGGAATCGGCGAGAGAGCCAGCAAGTTCGTCTTGTCCGAAGTCCGATTGAGCGTAATCTGCTGCGGACGTGTAGTCAGTGTACTCTGGGCCCCAGTCAGGTTCTGTCGTGATCATTGATGGGATCGGAGACAGGCGGCCGCACGAAGACGCGTTGGATGACACCCTCGGACGGAAGTCCGGCGACAACTGGAAACTGCTACGCGCAAGCGAGAAAGCAATCAAAATAACGAAACTTATCTCGACTGGCGAATGTCAATTATGTGATCTGGGTTAATTCTAACAAAGACTCTGATTGTAAAATTAATAAACAAGTAAGTATCCAGCCACATAATCCCCTCATCGACAATTGAGACGCAAAAAATCATAACGGTTAGCAGAAATAAATCTTAAAGCTAGTTCGGACTCTATACAATCTCAAACAAGTGTAATGGGAGCATGCAAATCTAATGCCTATGTCCTCACTAACATATAAATTTGTATGCTAAATGAAGCGATCACTATAACGGGTTCAGCGGTCATCTCAGAAATATCTTTATTACTACAAATAGTGACAAAATGTGGTATAAGATACGGGTTATAGGCCGGCCCTTCAGCAGTCACCGAGCCATTGAAAATATATATTATGTCGATGACGCTCGTAATCCAGATAAAATAAATCGCCTATAAAAAATGTTAAATATCGGCGAAATGACGAGATTCAGCATCCACATAACTCATCATCTAATGGTTCTGAATGATTTAAAACCTTTTATCATAAAGTAGCAGAGTTGCAATAACTCAATTTTATTAGTCTGGTCAACGCAGCTTTATGTCGATGGTTTTATTATAGAGTAAGCGTATCACGTGTGGCTCACTTTGTTTCTAGTAGTCGTAAAATTTCAATATTCCCAAGAATGTAACGTTATTTAGTAATAATGTACTCTTAGATATTTGTGGTTGCTGGCAAAACTCGCTTCTGCATTACCCGTATAGGTAAATTATAGTGCCTTTAAAGTCAAATTAGTATCGTGAAACAGTGTCCGAGACCGTTACCATTATTGGCTTGGTGCCACTATTCTTTCGGACTCTCCTCTACTTTAATCTACCTGTATCACTGGGAAGAAGGTACTACATTTCTAAATAATCGTCTAAGTTCTATTGTAAGCTGCGAACATTTCGCTAAGATAAAAGTGTTAGATATAAGGTTATATAGTTACCTGTGCATCGGTGAGTCTGGGAACATATCGAGACTTTCTGACACTGAGCTACTGGGACTTGGCGTTGCGTCTGCTGTTGCACCATTTCTTAATATTTCAGCCTATAATTGAAAAAGTAGCACTTTGATAATTAATGCTATTACTTCGAAGGAAGATAGGATAGATAAGATTCTACTCATACTCTACTATAAGCACCTACTAAAAACGATTTATAAAAAATCTAAAGTGAATAATTTACTTTGGAATGTCACTACTTAAAGCTTAGGTTTCCTATGTCAGTGGTGCCGTCTTTATAGATAACTTTTAATACCGTGAAGTCAAAGCCATCATTTTCATGATGGCCGTCATCATGGCGGCCAACGCTAACTCAGAAATCCCAAGCTTTAAACGAAGGTAATCATACCTTCTTCTTTACCCTGCCTCTCCGCTTTTCGAACTTCGACGTCTCCATGGAAGCTGCCCGCCGTCTGACCGACTTGCCCGGCTTCGCGTCAGGGTTGATCATCCACCACGATGACTTGCCCGTGCCCTCATTCTGTACCCGCATGAACCGGTTGTGTAGGGACAGGTTATGTCTTATTGAATTCTGCAAAGAAGAAAGGGATCCTTAGTTATGTTGAAGACTTTTTAAGCTGGCATTGGGGCACACAAAATCTTGCTAATAGAGTGTTGCATGTTTCCTATAAGTACCTAGTTGAAAATGTTTGCGCGTAGAACATTAGTTTATTGGTACTATGCACATGCACATCGAAAGGCGATTGCGTATGCTATAGAATAAGACCTGCCCTTCCATCTGCTGTGATCTTTATGACGTATGTCATACGCTTTTTAATCGATTTATATCAATTGAAAATATTTGTAATGAAACTTGGTCGTACCTACCAAAGCTAACAACTCCTTAGATGTAAAAAAGTAAATTGGGAAATAATTTAGATTTTCCGCAAATTGTTTTGCTAATTTAACACGCTTTGATTGTACTTCCCGCATAATTTATTTTAATTGTTTGCTATCCATAAAAAAAAATTTGAATATCTAACAACTAAAACCTTAGTAGAAGGTAGTTTTTTTCACAAGATTTCAAAATACCACTGCCAGTAGGTAATATTAGGTGTTTAATATTTTTTTTAATCTAAGAGAGCACCGATTTTTCGGAAAGTTGCGTTTTTATTGTATTATTCACGTCCCTTGTGCCTTAAAGACTAACTAAGAGTTTGAGGTGAAGTGATACTAAAATGAAAGTTATAAACATGAACATCACGCGATATCCGGGCGTGGTCACAGTTGACCACAAAAAAAAACTATTTTAATTCCCGCTACGTTGAAAGTTAGTGCAATAACGCGTCCTATTTCACACCGGTAATAAAATCCTGCAACTTTTTCCCGTCGAAGGAATAAAAGCGACCGCAGCAACGAATGAAGTTTAGCTATAAAACAGTCCATAAATAATATCTGCGTGCCCTGTGAGAACTGCCACTTATGGTAACTACAATCTACTCCATATATAAGTATATGTGCATTCTTCAAACAAAAAAGAACAATGAATTTTATAAGTATATATTAATGTGATGTGCTATTATATATATTATACAAGTACTAAGATACCACACACGGATGCGATTACATAATATATATTTTCCTTCATTTCGTAGATGGTTGGCCTAGCTATAATATAAATTACAGTATAGGTTGGTGACTTCATAGATAGCCTAGCTAATATCTATTAATATATATTATAGCGACGTCTGTAATGGGCATACAAAAGTTGCAACGGATTTTTACATTTAGGGTTAGTTGAACAAGAATGTCTGTAATTTTAACGTTTCAGCTCGAATGCATACATTTTGAATACCTCTATCTACTATGTAAATCACTCAAATTTTATGTATGCGTCGATGGAAGAAACCGTTTCTTCTATTTGCGCAACGTACGTAGCATGTTTGGAACCCTTGCGATACCATATTACTACCAATGTCCCGTTTTATTATGGAAAACTTTGATGGATGCCGATCCGACTTTCAAACTACGTCGTATGAATTTCATGGTGCCCTCAATGTTTTGTTTTCAAAAAATGTTAATAATGTTAGAAGCGTGGAAGTGGAGTTACAGAATGAAATAAATTATTTAATAGTAATTCACGTGTTCCTATTAAGTACGCCCAATTAAATTTATGTGATGTATAACAATTGGACGTGTACATAAATCCAGTAAATGTGGACAACTCCCGCGATTTATCAAGCGTGAAAACACACGCAACAAATGGCCTGTCGACGCTTTGATGGATTTGTCGCCAAGAGCCCTTACCATGAATTACGCGAGCTATAAAAGTGACAACCCCGCGTTGATCTTCGAGCGCCCCTGTCACCGATGTATAAAATCTCGACCCGCTCGCAACGCGAAGTTTCGAGTTACAAAAGCGAGTGGAACGTGAAAATTCGTGATAAGTTATGGTTTTACCGATTTATAGTTGGTTCGAAATCTTTTAATACAATAACAACTTAAAACGACAGATATTAGGTCCAAACTATACCTATGATCTATATTTATCCCTTACTCGTGCAAAATTATAAGCCTTCCTGTAATGCGTGTAATATTTTATATCAAACAAGGATAATTATTTAATGGGTACAAATTCATCGCGAATTTCGTCTTATTTATATGGCAAACCTATTTATAGCTGTAGGCAAAACCCATATACAATATTTATTTTATAGAGGCCTCAATATTAATGTATCCGATATAATAATTTCACGAATATAATTTATGGGCAGTAAAGATATATAGTTTGCTGACAGGCAACTAAGTTAATCGAATTTTCTGCTACTGTGATATCACGTGCGTAGCTTTTCACGTAATTTACCTGTTTTTTTTTGGGCGGTATATATTATGCTTTATACGGCCGTATTTCTCCACGCTTCAGTGAAGATTGAACGGGTACCGAACGCGGTACTTCGTACAGAGAATGCGAGGAATATAATCTGACATGAAGCGTCGTATCTTGTCATGCACTACTATAAATCTGTGGAGGTTGTGTCGGTACATTTATAAAATTTATGAAAAAAATCTTCCGTCGCCACAAATGTAGGGGAGACGCGAGACAATGACAAAAAGAAAAGAAAATTACGCCATCAAATTACGATATAAATACAAATGAACGGCACACGTTATAATTATTTCTAGTTATTACACTTATTACACATCCTCAAGTGATTCAGAACTAGTGAATAATTGCTATATGTAACGGGTTAATAATATAGGTCACATTCATGCACATTTAATTACACGCAACCACAGTAAATTGCCGGTATTTAAACGATAATACACACATTCTCACTTTTATTACCTTGCCCTTAAGCACTTTCTTGTTTTCCTCTCTCGTTAATAAGAACTAAGTATCTGCATTAAAAACCGGTATAAAATTGTAATTATACAAGCTGCCTACGTATAATTTTAATTATACCGGGTGGATACGATTCAAATTAGGAATATATCGCACTGTGCCAATTCCAGCACTTTGTGAAATGAACATCGCGACAAGCGTCGTACAAACCGGGGCAAGACATCGTACTTAGAATTTTGTCTACGGCAGGATCTTTGGCGCCACTGCGACCCTTATGGGGTGAATTAACCGTCTACGCTGTCTACAGTCCCCTTTAATGCTCCACCGACTTAAATTTTGTCGAATTTCCACCGCTATTATATAGCGTTACGCAATCTTCGAGCGATGGCTTATGATTTCCGCGCTTTATAGCCTTCGCTTGTTTTCTGAGAGCTATCGTTGTAAATTGACGAGCTTGCTGATTAGTTACGATGTGATAGTTAACTTCGATCCCGTTTTGGTGTTGTCAACGGGAGTTTCCGAACGTTGTAAAATAAATTCGATTTGGTCTGATAACTTTTTCAATGGTTCGCCGGTGTTACTTAATGATTGTTTCAAATTAAAATTTAGAGGTGTACTAATTTAATTTTAACTCATAATTTCAATCAGTAAAAAGTGAAAAAAACCACTCATTTTCTGTAGTTTTTTTAATGGGTAAATTAAGTTGAATATAAATATTTTTTCGCTTTCACAGGATAACTAAACGTTGGTACGAATAAACGTGGAAAAGCGAAGCAACGGTATAACCGATTGTTGAATAATTCAGCGAGATTATTCTCTTAGGTTGACATACTCGGTGCATACACGATGGATCTTCAGAATGTATTTTAATGTATTACAAAATTCTACTCTGTTTTCGATATTATATACGGAAATATTATTATTTGAGTGGTAGATACTCAAGGATAGTGCGTAGAAGAATAATTGAAGGAATTTTGTTTTTTTGTAAAATATCTGCCAATTTTTGCGAAACCATGTTGAGTACCTATATGTATTTTGATACGCATTTTATAAAGCTATTATCTCAATTAAGCAACCTACTTACTAGAAAACTTATTTTAAATTAGCCATTCATGTCCCACTCCTGGGCAAAGGTCTCCCTGATCTCTTTCCACCTCTCTCTGTCCAGAGCTGCCAAGGACTAATGTTTATCAATGGAATACTATCAATCTAGAAAACTTTTCTTTTTTAAGTATTGCTAAGATTTTAAAATCAAATCTTTTAAATGTTGCTTTTTACTTATTATATTTTCAGAAAAGTACATTCAATGAAAGTTGTGTAAGTGTTAAATAGTTACTCCCCTATGTCCTTCGTGTGGTCCTTCGCTCGGTCCTCAGACAATGCGTCACAACCGAATGTATGCGCATATAAAAATTTAGTACTGTTATTAGATGAATGAAATTATGGAAGCTACGAACGTACGATACATATTCTACGTAGTTTTACTAACCTCCCGTCCCTTTGTGTTTACTTCGCTGATAAGTAGGTGAGTATTGCTCTCTTTGCACTGGGTAGCACATGTATACAGGGTGTGGCGTAAATAGTGGTCCACCGTTAAGGATTCGATATACCAGATAATTTACTATAACATATTACAATTTTAACCATTTTTATCCAAGTGTTCCGAAAATATATATTTTTTTGTTTTTTATTTACGAAATTTCTACCTTTTGTTACAAATTTGGTTGTAGTTTCATCAAAAACCATTATTTTTTCATTTTGATTTCTGTTAATTACTGCTGAATACTAGAGCTATCGTGTAAAATTATGTTTTTTATATACATTTTGAGCTTTTGAAGTAAAAGTTAGTTCTTCTCTATTTTAACATATCATGCAAATTCAAGAGATTTTTGTAAAAAAAAAAATGTACTATTAAAATGGTTAAAATTGTAATATGTTATAGTAAATTATATAGTATATCGAATACTTAACGGTGGACCACTATTTACGCCACACCCTGTATGTACGTATATGAGCTTATTTGGAAACAATGTAGCTTTAAATACAGCTATCTAGGTAAGTAGGATATAAATTGGTCCGTATACTCACACTAGCTGCGCCCCGCGGTTTCACCCGCAAAAGACTCGATCCCGTGAGAATATCGGGATAAAATTATCTTAGAAGGAAGCCTGTTGCCCATCCACTTAATTAAAATCTCTTCGTCCCATCTTGGATGCAACAGAGAAGAGATGAGAGTATTCGAGGAGCACACGTTCCGTCCACAATTCGAAAAGTTAAGTGATGAAATTGTATGCAATGATTATTGTAATATGTATAATTACTTTAAAGTACTGTGTTTAATGAAACAGCGGTGCTATTCTGTAAAAAGACCACCGCGATAACTTAGGTGAAGTGAGCTTAAAGTGAGCTGTCATTCCACCTGATCCTAGGGATTGACTCTATTGACAGCTCACTTTAAGCTCACTTCACCTAAGTTTTCACGGTGACATTTTTACAGAATAGCATTACTGTAGTGGTAGCCCAGTGGTAACGGCCCCGATTTACGATTAGTAAGTCGTGGGTTCGAACCCAGACAGTCGCTTTACTTTGTGTAAATAATTTCAACACCACTCTGCTCTCAAAACGGTGAAGGAAAACATCGTGAGGAAACTGGCATGTCTTAGAACCAAAAATTCGAAGAGTAACATCCACCAACTCGCACTGGGCCCGAGTGGTAGATTACAGCCCACTCTCTCTCGAAGAGAGGAGGCCTGTGTCCCAGCAGTGGGAACATTATAGGATGATTATGTAAATATGTATGTTATATGCTGTGTTAACTCTTCGCATGTCAAGTGTACACCATGTGTACCGATAACAATACAATTTCTATTGTGTCTGCTAATTAGACGCGCAACGGGTAAATGTATTTTCTTTCTTTCTTACTAGCTACTTCTTTGTTCCATCTAAACACAAAACGGTAAAACAAAACCGCCACCTAATTACAACTGTTCAAATCGATATTCGATACAAAGAAATCAAAAGCATTGATGAAATGGCAAAAGAAAAGAATGAATAAAGCTTTCGAAATATTCCCGAAGTGTAAAATCAAATAATAAATAATTCAAATTAGAGAATCGGGATTACACAATTAGAGGGCGTCGGCCCCAGGGGGAGCCGCAAACGTGACGGCCCCAAGAAATTTGGAAGAAGCCCGGTGACGTGTCAACCGCTACTGACAAATTTAATTATTCAACTTACCGAAACGTTAGCAAGATGACTTTTCCCGAGCCGATAACTAAGTAGGAATAAATTCACTTAGAGCTGCCGAAGCAAAGTTTAACTTAATAAAACATTGGAATTTTCGTAATTCGATTGTACTGAGGTCGGATCCCGCTGTCGGCCTGATTTGAATACGTCATTACGAATCATTTGTCGTGCTCACCTGAGAAATTTGAGTTACCGAAACATGTACAGTCAACCTCAAAAAGATGTACATCGACCGCGGTGTAATTACGTAACCCACTAACAGTAGGAATGGCTTTCATTTTGACAGTTCAACAAAATTCATTGCGTTATTTACGTTGTTGAGCAGACAAATTTTTCGAAAATATCAAGAAATATCCTTATCCGGTTTAGTAATATCCTTTAAAATGATTCAGATTCTGGTTAATAATGTGTTACGCAATTGGTGCATTATCGAATTAACAGAATTCATTTAAATTACTACAGTCTTTGTTCCATAATATAGTATCAATGTTTATCGACAAAACAAAGTACACATTGGGTAGGTACTTAATTGTAGCTATATTTTCATACAGTACAAACATTTTTGAAAGTCAAATTAATTCTTGTCGCTGTATACATCTTTTTGAGGCTTACTGTACAACATTTCTCTGATTGTTAAATTTCAGCTTCATTGGATCAACAGTTAAAATGGAATAATAGGAACTCTAATGAACGAAAACTTTGGTTCGGGTTTGAAAACAAAATTAGGTTTCGCTCCCTTATTAAGTTTTCTTAGAAAAAATATCCTCACTCTCATCTGAATGTTATCTTTCTTAATTAACACATTGAAGGACATTGAACGAGACGCAATAGAGGTTTTTGTTATTATGTCGAGGGGCGTTAAGTGTCCCGCAAAGTGTTAAATAACGTCTTCAGTGGTCCTGGGTTCGATTCCCGGGTCGGGCAGTGTTATTGGGTTTTCCATTTGGAATTTCTCAGTAGCCGCCCGAAGTCTGGATATATGCCCGGTTGATGGCAATAGGCTCGCCCCCTGTTACATGGTAATTAAACATAACTGACTAAATGTAGGTGTACTACAGATACACATCTGCCTAATCCTTCGGAATACAGGCGTGATGTTACGTTATATTCATATGATTCTCTTAAGAAACTGGTCAAGAATCAACAAAACAAAGGTTATACGTACTTCATCAGCCGGAGATTTTTTTTTAATGCTGAATGGGTCCGCTCTTGACCTCGATCACGCCTGATGGAAAGCGATGGATGAGGTCTATGATGGAACGAGCGTGCTCAGAAAATGCCTAAGGCACTGGAACTCCCACGCATCGACGAAACACAGAAGGCTGCTTGACGCCGGACTCCGATGGGAGGGTGGTCGCAAACCAGGCGGGCATTAGCCCTACCACCTCTAGGGAAGAATTGGCCACTCAAATAAGGTGCTGGGTGTGACTGTCCAGGATGCCCCGAGCGCTCGGTTCAGTTGAGTAACTGGCGGAACAAACGCTACACGAGAAGGCTTCTTCATGCATCCCAAAACCTTTACAAAAGACATAGACCTTTACAAAATTAATTTGTTTATCTTTTGGTAATTTGTTATGAATTCCGAGTATGAAATTAATGTAATTGTTCTTGCATTTGCTTTGGCTTTATTTATAACAGAGGTAAATAATTCTACCTTCAATACAAGTTAAGAATAATAAACAGTGGATTGTAAAAATATCCTTTAGGTATTCCATGCACTGCATGTCCATCGATTTATTTGTAATACTACGCAAGCATAAGTTATGTCTCATTTCGTGAGGGTTACGTAATAAATATAAAGGACTTCATTATTAAAACCTGACAGCAAATCATACAAAAATCATTAACATGCTTAAATGGGCGGGAGGTGTGACCAGACTGGACAAAGTCCGTAATAAATACAAACCAGGCAGCTTTAAAGTCGCACAAATCACTGACAAAATTATTGAAAACCGCCTAAAATGGTATGGACATATTAAAAGACGCAATAAAGATTATGTGGTACAAATTGCACTAAATCTGCCAGAGCAAGAGAGGTATAGAGGCCACCCGCCTTTGACCTAAGAGGTCAAATATAAAAAGAAACCTTAAAAAGCCCAATTGCCGGAACCGACAACCCAAGTCAGAATAACTTGATGCAGAAAAGTGAGGAGATCCAACCCCAAATAACGGGACCAGTGACGGAAGAAAAAGAAGAAGAACAAATTATACAAAACTAAAAAAATCTAGATAAACCGAATCTTATTGGAAAACCAAAGAAAATTCACAATAGAGTTTTCGTTGATTTTTCTTCAATACTTTTTCGATTAGGATAAACTAATAATGGAAGAATTATTATATAAAACAAATAAGATTTTCCAAATAAGTAACAATATTCATTCATTACGCTAAGAATAAGAAAAATTCGACAGGCGTGCTCGGGCCCGCGGATTCTTGGATTTATATCTGGGTTCCGTATAAATCACTTTAATGGTCCGATTAATGTCCGGACCGAGCTGAGGTGTAAGATGTACGCAGAATAGACGTATGCAACAGAAATGTTGCCAACTAAAGAACACGAGGACACTGTATAAAGTAACTAACTATGTATGTAGGAATCTACGTACCTATGATACTTAAACAAGTAAGTGGGCGACAAGTGGGCGAAATTAAAAAGTTCTAGAAACGAAAATACTCATTTCAGTCGTTATTCACGAATGTATTGTTAAATTGAAAACAAAAGAAAACCAGATTTTTAATAATCTTCGGATTGACGTCAACTTGAATTTTTGTTACTCTCAATTTTCAAATAAAAAAATATCTAGCATGACGATTTTAATCATCATCTATTTAAACGCATAGCATAATCAGCCTATAATGTTTGTACTGCTGGGACACAGGCCTCCTCTCTGTGAGAGGGAGTGGGCCGTAATCCGCCACGCAGACCCAGTGCGGGTTGGTAGATGTCAGAATTATTAGATTTTTTGGTTCTAGGACATGCCAGTTTCTTCACGATGTTTTCCTTCAGCGTTTTGAGAGCAGTGGTGACGAAATAATTTACACAAAGTAAAACGCCTGTCTGGGTTCGAACCTACGACTCGTGACCGTTTCCACTGGGCCACCACTGCTCGTATATTAAAACGCACATAATATCTCAATTCTTGCAATTATCTACAAATCTAAGCCTTCCGGACTTATTTGTATTATATTAGTCATTGGAAAACATGTGATCGGAGCTAATTAAATAATTATTATTAAACACGTACTCTGATAACCTGTCGTCCTACTCCCATAGATCACGGTCTGTGATACCAAGATCATGTCTCCTTTATCTATTTACTCGTAAATCAGAGTGGCTCACGTCTTTTTCGTATCTCTATTTATATCTGTATGGTTGTAATTAGCTTTTTGTCATGTAATTAAGTGCAGATTTCGAGTTACAAATTTTATTTTTGTCATGTTACAGAACTTTTACAATATGTAACACAACTAACTATTCACACTTGGTAAGTACTAAATTAAATGACTAACTACTATCTATACATATAATAAAATCGTAGGAAAGTCAAAACTGTACATTGAATATTTTTTTAAAAGAATACTTGGGGCGTGATAGTAAATAAATACAAAAACAAAAGGACACATTTCTAGTTAGTTATCTTACTTTTCTCTGTAAGTCAGAATCATTTTTTAACGTATTATCATAAGTCCTTCCATGTAAGATTGACAATGAAATAAACCCTGTTTCATAACTAGCTGAAGCGTACTTACACTATGGTAATAAAACTTATCTATGTATAATCTTAGTTTTTACTAAGTTTTCTGCTGTCAAATCACGTTTTCTTTCAGTCAAAAACTCCTTAACAAAGTTAATATAAAAACCTATTTCTTCTTTCATACCAGGCGTCTTAAATAGTTCCATACCATTTCCATACTATAAAATATTTTTTTTCAACAGCACTTAAGCGGTTAGTAGCGGGGGTAGAAGTAACGCTTATCACTTCAATGACCTCGGCCGTGCCGCACCGATATCGAATTATAATTAGGTCCAATGACTTCACTCGATATAATCACGGAATGACCGATGCATTTCAACGAGCGAATCAATTAATGCACTTTAGAAAATAAAACTACTTATTAATACAATAGTAACGAACCAATATTGTTATAAAATTAGTCAATAACTGAAATTTTCTCATACACCATGAGAATGTTTCAGTAGTAAGTAAATAAGCATAAGTAAATAAAAATCCTAAGAGCTTCAAAACGGTGAAGGAAAACATCGTGGGGAAACCGGAATGTCCTAGAACCAACAATTCGAAGCCATGTGACCTCCACCAACCCACACTGGGCCCGCGTGGTGGATTATGGCCTACTCCCTCTCACCGAGAGGAGGCTTGTATCCCAGCACTGGGAATATTATAGGCTGATTATGATGACGATGAAGTAAGTAAGTCTAAGTAAATAAAAATCCCGACATTTTAGGTAAATAAATGTAATAATTTACCTACAGTAAGATATTCAGTTGGTGACAGTGTGTCTACCTCAACAATGCTTAATTATTATTCATTGACATATACGAATAAAGTAAAAATACCTTGGATTTGTCAGAACATTAACATTTACCTACGCCAAAATTAGTGACACGACTAACGAAATAAAAATAAAAACCACATCTAACATGGCGGGCAAACTGTTCTAATAACAAGTTTATTTTAACACTGCACTTTAAAGACGATGATGCGTAATTACATTTTATTAAAAATAAAAAGTGAATTTAATTTATGCAAGACGACCGAGCAATTCCGGAACAGTTGGCGAGTTCCCAGATCTAAATTCGACATCTGCACGTCATGCTCTTGACCCCACCTAAGATGTCTTGCAGTGCGACTTCATGATAAAAATAACGAATAATTTTATTATTTATTTATTTCAATCAACTTTGGATCATACAATTTAACTAAATGAAAAATTGTTAATCAAATAAAAAAATTACATTTAAATTGAAATTTATACTTTAACATTTAAGAGTTTGAATTTTTATTAGATAAACAAAATAATATCTTAATATTAGTCAGTGCGTGAACCATACAGCAGTGGTTCACGTACTGACAGTCGAAACGTTCAGCAAAAGCGTTCAGGATACTGTTGCGGCTGGCCCGCACCCTAAGAACCAGGGATGTGCACCGTTTGCCAATAATATACCGATTTATTCATAACTGCAACATAATGCATTTCTTTAAAAGAAACCTCGCAAAAAATTGCAGACGCCAAAGAAAAATCTTAAATAGAATCTTTCAATTGAACGAACAAGGAATGACTGTATAAATTTTCCTCAGATCTATTGTTACCGAATGACGATGGAAGTTTAAAACATTTCATTCTCTGCGTATAATAACTATCGAAGCCTAAGTGATTCCGAGACAACGTTTTTAAAACCGAAGGGGAAACCTATTTTGCCGCAGACGCAAACACCTTTTCAATCCTTCAATGGGCCTAACGATGAGACGGTGGGAAGAGCTGTGAAGTACCAACTAGCCGTGGCAGTTTCTTAATGGTATTGTAAGACAGAAAAAATACCGGGATCGCGGTACAATGGTGCAAAGAGAAAGATTAATCGTTCGTTCGGAAGGCGCACTCGGGAACGTACTACGATCAGAGGCGCTTCTACAAAAATTAATCATTTTAACGCGTCATTGTCGTTCGGTCTCCTCCCACGCGTGAAAACTTCCCCGCTAATTAAATTAGAATTAGGGAGCAGTTTGACAGATTGCGTTCGAATTTTTCACTCGCTTTTCGAACCAAAAGATGAATTTCTACAACTGCCATAAAATCTGTCTTCTTGATTAATAGACGGATGTGAATACTCGGATAAGTGGAAAATTTTATTCCAGTATCTATCGTGGGAGATAACGAAGAAAGAAGAATTACATAAAGCTTTCAGAAAGTGTGATGTAATCTCGACCGTCGTTTCCATAAACTTAATGGCGAAGTATCACAGAACTTACATATCGCTGTTATAACAACCCAAGTTGGCATATTTGTTACCCCCTCAGTCAGCATATTCGCGTCGAATGACCGCCAATTTATGTGAAAACTTCCACTGGTTAGAGCATGACCTATCTATACGAATAAAAGTTTTCACTCGTCAAGGAGCTATCGGTATGTTTCGAGAAGAATACCTTAAGTAAATATGCCAGGTTGAAGTTTTCACACGAAAGTTTGCGTTACGACAGAGCTATGTGTCAATTTCGCGATTGAAATATGGCGTCGGAGCTGCCGTGCATGGATGGCGGCGACGCCACTGTTTCCGTGTGCTATAACTCGATGCACCCTGCATGCTACATGCTCGCATACAAATTCGTACAAACTAGAAAAGAGCTCGTATTTCACACGGGGAATGGACGATAAGTTAGCGCGTCGCTTTTATCTATACGAAAATCGGGCAACTTGACAGATAACGCTGTCTACACGCATCGCGTCAAAACAGTCGACATGCACAACAGTATCGCTCAGTGAACGCATCGATTCCCTACCTATATACATTAATAAGAACGCGTGTACAGTAATGAATGCCAACAATACATCTCAATGTATAAGCTGGTAGGTAGTCGTGCCTTGCGGAACGCCTGGAGGATAAGTAAAATATTCCACTTAGTGAATTGCGTTCCGTAAATTGCCACAATTATCATACCGTTTTACCGGAGCTACAGTTGTATTAAGGGAACTGTGCTTTTATTTCTCTAAGAAAATCAGTATGACATCAAAAAATAGTGTAGTTGGTGATAGGATTTTATTGAAGCGTAGAGGGTCTACAAGGTTTCGTAGTAGCGGAGTGATGTCTCGTTAACCCAGTAGGGAGGCCATGGTTCGTATTCATGTGAGTCAGTAGTACTACATACGAGCAATAAATAGACGGAAAGCCTTACCCGGAATGATATCCGGAATCAGGAGAAAGTGGAAGTAGCGCGGTAGTTAGGAGCTCGCTACTACGCCTAGCGGAGTAATAACGCAAATGCGTCATGTCTGACGATTTTACCGACTTGATATTTATGGGAGGGACGGATTGATGGGTTGTTAAAGAAATCGAGATTTATTGACGACGATTATGAAAATTAAATATTTTTTTTGTAAGCCTTTATCGATGTCTGCATATAATTATTTTAGTCAATAATAATTCAGTTAAATAAATAATAATAAAGTAATAATTCAGTTTTTTTTTTCTGTAGCTATATATTTTTAATACCAAGACTGAATTTAGAAATATAAATAATTTAATTTTCCAAGAGCTTACAATACGCTATTTTTTCGTTGCCCTAACTCTAGTTAGGTAGACCTAAACAACCTTCCAACAGTAAAACATTACATTTGAAACCTGCACGTTTAATCTATCAAACGGATCGTATGGACGTCAATTTCCCTATAGAGTGTGGCACTCAATAAATTTTTATTTTATACATATTTGCACATGTTGAAAATGTACGATCTGTGTCGTTAGGTAGGCGTCCGTGCGTCGCGTCGCCAGGTACGTCGGTGGCGCCACATGGGCTTCTGCCAGATTAATGGATCATTGCCCCCCCACCTCACTATCCCCCCACACCCGCAGATGCGAAACTACTGTTCGACGACATCGCTCCTTCCTTCACTAGATATATGGCCTTCGTTCCTCCACTTAACACTGTTTCAAATTACGAACGCTTTTCACCTTATGAATTCCATGCGACGACTTCTTAATAGGGTGACTGAGCGAAGCTGGATTGGACGCTATTTGCACCATACGATGCTAACGAAAATAGACCATCCAACGCATGAAGCTGCCTATAAAACACTGACCCACTAATACTATGATCATAACCCGCTTCGACCTTCAGTCTCAACAAGTAGCGAACTTACATTTATGCTCGATAAAACACTACGAAACGGCTCGTCGTAAATCACGAAGACATCGAAAGTTAGCCGCCAAGCACTTAAAGTTTAACAGACAATAATAACTGACGATGAAAAAACGGCCTTCATCGGTGGGGGTATAAAAAGTAATGTGACTATAGTGGTGGGGCTAAAGGGCTAAGTTGGTGAGTGGGTAAGTTTTGAGGAATGTTGTAATGAGGCGCGCGGGACAATCGATAAATTTGAATGTTCGCCGGCGCCGCCCATCGACTTGCAACTTTTTTCGGTAGCGGGGGGAACGCGCGCCACACTGACGCCACTGGGTTGCGATCACCTTCCACTGACAAAGCTACGCTACGCTACGGAAAATTCAAAATGAAAATATCTCATTATTTCTTAATGCCAATCCAACCCAAGGAAACTATGACGAGATAGAAATTGTTTGCTTGTACAGCTTGGAGTAAAAGATAGTTATTGGAAAGTTAAAGACTTTATCATGCCCAAAAATCTCGGATATAAAAATTAAAATTATCACAGCTCAACTTTAAACAAAAACAGTTCCTCCTCTCTTCTCCCTCTCTAAAGTAAAAAAAAAACACTTCGATCCACAGACATACCGATCTACGTATTTCCCGATTTTCAGAACAGTTCCTAAGATACACCCATTAAATACTCCTAAATCCTAGCTTGCCTAACACGTGACTTTAAATAAACAAAATGTTTAATAGCTAAAAAAATTACACCGCGATTGCGTAGCGTAGCATTGCATCGGTGGACAAGTAGCCTTATAGGTAGGGCTGCCCTGTCACGCATTTGATGCAATTGATATCACACTTACCGAGAACACGTCTGGACTGGACTATATGATTTATGTTCAGACTTCGAACCTAAACTGTGCAACGTTATGAATTATGCATCGCTTCCTACATTTCATATTTAGTTATGTAAAATATCGTTGATATTATTAATTAAGCACTTCCAAGAAAGATAGATACTAAATCAAAACTTTCTGCACGATAATGACGCTTTTGATGAGAATGGTCCTTCGGTACGGATTCAAGAAAATAATAAAAATAAACATTTATTGCCGAGATTTGTCAGGACTTTCAACCCTATAAACAAGCAGGTAAGGTAGCGTGTAGGCGAATGCGGAAGTGATAATCTTAAAAGTTAGATTGACATAGTTCTGTCGTATAAAACTGTAGCAAAGTTACAAGTTACAATGTCACAGGAATACGAAGGTACGTCCCCTGATTTATTGGGCCTGGCACTCTTTCAACTGGTAATTGGGACGAAATACGTAAACCCGTGGAATAGCTAAACTTTTTACGATGGATCCTTTGACGTGCCTTAAAATTTGCTTATGAAATTCTTGATTTTGTTCGTATGTCTTTTCTGTAGTAAAGTTTAATTTATAGTTTTATGTGTCGTGCATTAAGTGCCGTAGTATTTTACATAAGTATTTTATTCCTTGTCAACTGAAATTGTTTATAGACCTAGAGTTGCTAATGGTCTGTGTTTTTTTTTTGTTAGTGGCTCAATTTATAGGTTCTGGGAATTTGTAAAGGGCGTTCAGTTTATGCTTTCATTAATAGCTTTTATTTTGTAATTTTGTTCTGAACATTTTAGCAACGACTATTTGTACGTTGATGTACAGACGCCAGCTTACATCAAGCTACCCAAAACTGTCAAATTTTCCCAACCAACATTGAACCTTATGCTTTAGCGATAAAGTTGAAAATCTATTAAAAGAAATTTGACAGATTGTAGTAGCTTGATGTGCTGGCGTCTGTTCATAATAATGATAATGAAGGATAACAGTTGAACAAAAATCAAAAGAATTTAATTTTTATTGACAACTTAACAAAGGCGGCCACAAAACGTTTGTCTATTAAAATGCAAATGTCCACAGCATTGACAGACAACAATAATTGAATTATTCCTTTCCATTATTCCTCCACAGAAATAGATGTGTGTATTATTTGTGATAATAGACACATTACAAAATAAACGTACCTATAATGTTTATACAAACTATTTATTAGTAGGTATACACGTGAGCAAATCCTGAGACGCACCACGGCAACGGTTATCCTTGTAATACAAAGGAGACGTATTGCCATTGACAGGCTGCCATAAACACGTGGTTGGTGATAGTAAGAAAAAAGGCTATATCCTCTTTTCATATTGTTTGAGGCTCACCACTATTATTTTAGTTATTGGGGTGAAATGGCCCTACTACTCTAACGAGCAGTAATCTATAAATACAAATAAATAAAATTGAAGTGTTTGTTTGTAATGTCAAAGGTTACAGCTTTTGACTAAGTGTGTAAAAAAGTATATACGGTAGTTATAAGAAACAAAAACACCAATTTAAAAATTTCTGTTTGTCTGTTTGTTTTATCTCCGAAACGACTAAACCGATTTTGATCAAATTTTGTGTGGGGATACTTTAAACCCTGGGGAAGGACGGACATAGACTACGTTACTATCGACATACCACGCGGACGAAGCCGCGGGCGGAAACTAGTTTATAGATAAAAAGGAGAACATTATAATTATTTCTCATTAACAAAAACGCACTATATTATTATGTTGAGTTTGGAACTGTATCGGGAAAAAGTCAACAAAAAATCTTTCGAGCACCTGACATCGGTATCGATAATATTCTCCGTACTGCGAGGGATTTCTCGGGCGGTGAAGGCATGAAGGTGCATTAGAATGGATCGGTAAACGGTCCCAGACGGTCTACAATATTCAGTTAGGGATGGGAATAAGACGTATCTGTCGATAAACGTTGCACATTGATATCAGAAAGACAAACCTGTAGAACTTGATAGATGACTTTTAAAAATAGATGTTTATTTTTAAAAGTCATCTTCAAGTTACAGGTATTTACTATATAGATATTTATTACGTCGATGAGGCGACGTATGTACGACATACAGAAGTCTTAAGTTTATCAAATCATCTTTAGTAAGCCATCAATCAATGCACATGATATTTTTGATAACACCCGATAATGGTTTGACCTCAAAATTCGTATCGGTAGATCGACGACAGACGTCATCCATACAAATAAATAAAATTGGAGTGTCTGTTTGTAATATTAAAATAACCACTTTTTACTAAATGCATATCGACGCTTGAGAGGCAAAATTGACTAAGCGACATATGGCTAACTTTACAGGAGAATGGATAAAAGTTTCAGAAAAACAAAAACAGTTAAACTCTTGTAATCATCCCACACAGGCGTAATTATTAGGTACTATTTTGGAAATATTATTTTTTTATTCTGAAAAGTTCAACGTTAAATTGTTCGCCTGTAAAGTTAGTCCTATGTCGCTTATTCAATTTTGCCTTTCAAGCGTCGATATGGATGTATACACGGTACATATACCAAAATAACATTTTATTAAATTTTTGTCTGTCTGTTTGTTCCGGCTAATCTATGAAACGGCTGAACCGATTTTGACGGGACTTTCACTGGCAGATGGCTGATGTAATAAGGAGTAACTTAGGCTACTTTTATTTTAGAAAAATAATTAGGGTTCCGCGCATAAAAATTAAAACGTTTTCCGTCATGCACGCGAACGAAGTCACGGGCACAGCTAGTTTTTGGATAAAAGTAAGCCATCTGTAACCCGGATTTACAAAGAGCTTTACATCTGCTTATGTTAATTTAAAGTTGTATTATCAAAACCGTGAATTTCATTTTAAACGTTACATAAGAGTAGGTGAAGCAGTGGCAAAGTTTTGTATCTGGAATAGTCGTAGCAAACTTAGCACTCACAATGAATTACAAGTTCCCTTCCAAGAAGAATGGATTAAAACTAGTTGGTGAAATGTGGCCCTGGGAGTCGGGGAAAACTTTCAATTTTTATGACAAATTCAATTAGGACAAGATTTATACATCTTTGGCGCACGAATCTATTTTCCATTAGGGTAGAACGGTAATGCTCAAACTAACCCTTTTGATATCTAACTTTTAGTAAAATTATATTAAACTTTTTACTTTAGTATTTTGTGTTACAAGTACCCAAATTAAGATTTATGTTTGGACAATTCTGTAGCTTATATAATTGATGAATTTATCTTTATTATGCAGTCAAACGAAATCTTAAAACTCCAAAATTTATATCATGCTATGCTC
This sequence comes from Hydraecia micacea, assembly GCA_914767645.1. NCBI lineage: Eukaryota > Metazoa > Arthropoda > Insecta > Lepidoptera > Noctuidae > Hydraecia > Hydraecia micacea. The sequence goes on along the minus strand of OU611783.1, from coordinate 10,134,314 downwards.
AAATTCAAAATATAATTTTATGATTTTGAATTCAGGATGCAGATATCAATAGTCACACTGGTACCGTGCTTAGTTTAAATATTTATTCTTCTTGTTAATGTAGGTACTAATACATTGTGTAAAATCGCTGAACGCGAGCAAAGAACAGTAAAATCGCTGAAATATTTGTAACATTAAAAGTTAAAAATACTCTACAAAAGGTAGGATCCTGTAACGTAACAAAATTTATGCAAAATCGCGACTTACTCTAGCGAACAAAACTATTATGGCACGCAGGTACAATGTTGCAGACTAGCAGTTCGCAACTTGACATTTTAAATCTTGCTGGAACTGGTGTCCGATAGCGACAGGAGAACTCACGACACCAAATCCCATTACTGATAGAGATCTCGCGACATCGGTGGACAATAAAATTGTTCCATCATATCTGAAAGTTTGCCCCATAATGAAGCGTATGGGGAGAATGGTTTACGACAGTCGTCGGAGAATCTTTATTGGTAGCGGACCAATTTAGATAAAAGGAAAGAGCTTTCGCCCTGAAACACCAGAGATAGCAGTCTTAACTATCGCCAAGTTAGCGGTAGTTAATCCGGTCCGTTCAGAGATAAATCAACAGTCGAAAGCGATAAATTTGGGCCGGCCGCGGTAATAGGTGAAAACTATTAGGTCCCAGGATTATTTAGGAGTGGAACAGAAAAAAAATTAAAGCCGCTAGGGCGCCAGCTTTTACTCGCCAGGTAAACCTGTTCAACTAGCACAATGTTTGGGAAAAATTGTTCATGAATAAGTTATGAATATACTAGGAAGTGACTATTGTTCTATTACATTAATGTAAGTTAATCTATACCTCTAGTTCTAGTATATCTTCGGCGAATACACGTCTTTTGTTCTTTGAACGTCGATTTATATTATACATAAGTACTATAGGTAGGCTTTAAATACGAACCCCTCAACCCATAAATGATAGCAACAGCAATAATTCATTTCCTTTATTCGAAACAAAATATCGTAAGAAAAAACCGCTAAGCAAATTCAATCGCTTGGATGGAAATATGGAGAAATCATGAAAATTAAGTTGTCAAGCCAGCGTTAAGGGAGGGGATGTGAGAACAAAACTATTGTACGGAAATTTTTCCTCAAAGTAATGTATTCCCATTTCCTACAAGCATTTGTATTCAATGAAATAAATCAAATATGAGAATGCATAGAGAAGCTGTCTGTTTTCATTTACGTACAAAAAAGGTAATTAAATGATAAAAACAGTTAAATACTAGTAATAGAAAACTAAGCCTTATATTGCACTGTACCTAAACGAAAATGTTGGGAACCCTTTACGTTTTTTTTTCATTCATATAAATGCCGAAGGAGCAAGGCCTTGTCTGATTTAATTACCTTGTCAAAAAAGGTTGAAATTCGTGTAATTATAATGGATACCGATTGCAAAACCTGCACGAAAAGTTAAGCACTACCATGAACTGCAAACTCGTGAGGAATCTCGGGTAGATGACTATCTCCCACCTTATCTCTTCCGTGTCTTTAGAAAAGGACAAACAATGTTGGAAAATGTAGAGAGGATCGAGTTCCCATCGTAGGTCTTCGGATCCTTAGCTCATTCATTCGGCTATCGTCTGCCGACGGCGCCCGTCGTCTCGGCCGAAGTACATTGGAATTTTCCGCAAAAACTTCGTGAAAATTCGACAACTTACTTTCCAATATAACAAAATGGCGACAGTTTAGATAGATGACTCTAGGAGATGGTTGGACGATGATTTAGTTTTATTATTATCTATTGTATTGACTAAAGGAGAAGATATTTTTAACATTTTATAAATGTGGGTTTCTACCTAATATCGAAATGATTTCGCCTAGGCACGTACTATAAATACTAACTCCACACTTTTTTACCTCCCAACATAATTATGTACCTATTTCGTTTTTTTCTCCATAACACAATTCAGCAATAAAACAAAAATATCTACACTGCGTTCTTTTGATTTCATTATCACCATAGGTGTATAAAAATATTTGAAAGCCTAAACAGGGGCAGAAATTTTGAAGTATGAATCTGCATGTATTATAATGTAAAAGTTGCGAACAATGTTTTAACAAGCTTTTGTCCAAAAGAAAAGATTTTCCAATTCACCGAAGGCAACAACGTAATCCACTGAAATCTTAAAGTGGACTTAGCCAAATCGGCGTCTCCCTTTCTTAGCTTGTTATCTCATATCCTAAAAGTTTAAAACGTAGGAGCCATCGAAACGGGAACTTATTAACTCGATGTGATCGCCCCCGTGGAAACTGCTCCACGGTAAAATGTTACAGGAAGGAAAACTTTCGACAAACTGCAAAAAGAAACTGAGTAAAGTTTAAAAAGAGAACGCTAAATGCGATCCGTACTTAGGGAAGTAAAGCCTCGGCCACACAAGCTGTCCGTAATCGCAAACATCAATAAGCGGAATTAGCTCCTGACGGACTTCCATGCTAAACATACTCTTCAAGGAATCGCAAGTTTTTAACAACTCGTACAAATTGCACTCGTGTGAAACGCTTTTATAATTCCTCGGACAAAACTTTAGACGTATTATATTTGTCTAAGCTTTATTGACGGGAATTTGCTGCGACGTTACAGAAGCGCGATTTAAAAGTTTACACAATCACAATGCGCGTTTCACATCGCAGATCGCATTCTACCTTCTGATCATAACAAGTTGGAACTTGGCGAAATATGGCAACTCTTTTTATTGTGCTCAACCCGGGTATATGCGTGCCCGGTTTTATACTTGTTCCGTGTAAATTTTTATGTTAACTCCCGATTTTATTCGACTGTCATTTTCTCATATAACAGTTAAAACTGTTGATATGAGCAAACTTAAATTGGATGAATTTATTGGTGATTGTAAATTTAACGAGAATAACAATCACTTCTAGAGGTTTTATTTGAATTCATTTGGGTCATATTATGGAGAGAGAAAACTTGATTGGCCGGTCCTTAAGAGTGGAACTATTTTTATTTAATGTGTCCTCTTATTACAAGTTCACGATAAGGATCTTAAGTTGGAGGCTATAAAACTGCAGCGGTAGTAAAACTGCACTTTTTTTCTAGATCCGGGCGAATGTCCTATTCGTTTATAGTTAGCAGCACTTAAAGATTTCCGCGGTACCTGTGCCACCAGACCATTTGCATACATTGCGATCGGCTATCCACTGTAGGACGACCACGCAGTTATAAATAGCACTGAGCACTCGCGGATGTGGTAGTGCTCGGGGAAAATGTTGAATTAAAACTATGACGACGAACTTTAATAACGTTAAATCCTGGATGTTTGAGAATATACGCATCTATAGAGACATTTTCGTACGCAAGGACCAGGGAATTTTGAAGTAAAATATTGCGATACAAAATCCCAACCAATTACACGCACTTTTGAATTGTCAAGGCGTTGGTCAGTCAGAAAGAAGAAGCTAGTTGCCCATTCCAAAGCGTAGTAGGTACCTATGTAGAAGAACGGGCAAGAAACTCTTTTAAATCAAAATAATATAGTTACAAAATATTGGTTACATCATTCATGTTAAAATTATGCATGTGAGAACGATGCAGAACGTTAAAAGCGTCCGTAATTAAAATATAAAAAAGTCAAGTGCGAGTCGGACTCGCGTACCGAGGGTTCCGTACAAATTTGTAGGTTTGTAACTACACATTTACGGTTTTCAGATTTTTTCCTTTACTTGTGCTACATGACATTGCTTCTTGCCAAATTTCATGATTCTAGGTCAACGGGAAGTACCCTACCTATACGTTTGATTCCCTTGCGAGTGTCAAAATATGCGGCATAAACGGAACATAAACGCCGTATCTTTTGATTTCGTTGACTTAGAAGTTTGATTTTTTCACTATTTTAAGGGATTGCAGCCCTGAGTATTTGATACTAATTTCAACTTGACAACTCCACACGTTCCTGAGAAAAAGGGTCTTGACAGACGGACAGACAGACGGACAACGAAGTGATCTTATAAGGGTTCCGTTTTTCCTTTTGAGGTACGGAACCCTAAAAACAATTCAAATATTAAATTAAAATAAGCCATGACAACAAAGAGATGCCCAGTCCGTACTGACGGCGCTCTATATCTATACCTACATATTATAAATTAAACATAAACTCGCTTTTCGTGTCTGCCATTGTGACCACGTTGTTCTTCTAAACTGCGCAACGGATTTTAAGGCGGTTTTCATCATCATTTAAAAAAAAGTCCGATTGGTTTATGTGTATAAAACAATTATATTAAAGAAAACTCTAGGTTTTTTTCAAGTCGTAAAAAAGGGTTTTTACGACTTGAAAAAAACCTAGTTTTCTCAAAAAAAAAAAAATTAACGATCCTCCCTTGCTACGCAGGGGCGTAGCAAGGGAGGATCGTTAATTTTAGAATTAACTAGCTGTGCCCGCGAGTTCGTTCGCGTGCATGACGGAAAACAATTTAATTTTTTTTGCGCGGCATCCTAATTCTTTTTCTAAAATAAAAGTAGCCTAAGTTACTTATTATTACATCAGCTATCTGCCAGTGAAAGTCCTGTCAAAATCGGTCCAGCCCTTTCAGAGATTAGTCGGAACAAACAGACAGACAAAAATTGTAAAAAAAAAATATTTCGGTATATGTACCGTGTATACCTACATCCATATGCATTTAGTAAAAATCGGTTATTTTAATATTACAAACAGACACTCCAATTTTATTTATTTGTATAGATAGAAGATGATAGCTTATCCATTAGGTTTCTTTATGGCATTGACGTCTAATGCAAATGGGGGGACGGTCTAGCACGCGCTGCATGTAACATGAGCATGCATTCGTAACCACGTCTTCATGTTAATTGTGGAAATTATCCGGTTCACTAGCATTTCAATAAAACCTCCCCAATGGGCCTTGATGTACGGCAAATTATATGGTGAATTATTTAGTGCTGGCGCTTTGAAGGTATGAGTGTCAGATAGACAAAGTGAGAATCGATGCAGTTTTAAAAGTGGGACTGTACTACATCAACGTATTAGTTGATTCCAAATAATAAGGGATTTTGTCAGGAGTTAACCAATTTCCCGGCATTCATTGATATTTTCTACTTAGGGATTATGAAAATTATATACATTTTTGTTAGTAATTATTATTTTTGGCTATCCAAAAAATTTTGATTGTTGACTTTTTAAGTATAAAAATAAATTTTCAAAAATACATTAAAAAACTTTTAATATTGATTCGTGTCATCATCATTTGTACCTAAGTCTAGTTATATCTTCGGATGCCTTCTTGTTTTAAAAGATATTTCCGTTATCAATACTGCAGTTTTATTATTTTGAGTTATCATCCAACCAGAGGTCTTCAATAAATACATTTTTTACTTTACGAACTAGTCTATCATTAACTACCATTTGATTTATAGGCATACTTGATTTAATATCTGCCGAACGTAATAAAACCACGGTTGAATTATACATTATAAGCGTCGAATTAAAATACGGTAGCCGATAGCAACCGATTGGAGCCGAATGCCGAATTAAACTTGAGAATGAACGGCCTTGACTTCTTCTGCCGGACGAATAACGATGCGCACAAAAAATCAGCTAAGAATGCAACATTCCAAATGTAATTACAGTACCTATTTTAACGCCTCACCAATAGTAGGTATAGAAATACAAGATACTGAATTAATGCTAAAAGGGATTATACCTAATGCATGGGCTGGGCGTGCACTTAGGTATATGTTTGATAGTAATCTGATAGCGTCATACTCCAAAAAACCCAGTTCTGAAAGATATCAGAGGCGACTGGCCTGTCTAACCTTTGGGCACACACTCCTCGTAAAACTAGGAGCTCGCAAATTGTAAAACAATAAAAGAAATAACTGGTAATGCGTTTGCTGCGAGCGAAGAATTTTTGAGCAGGTTTCTTTATCGTAACGACAGATTTGTAACTATGTGTCATTAGATAAAGGGACATGTCTTATTTACTGACAAACTACGAGTGTAGCGCGTAGCCCCCGTACCGTAGCGTCGTAGACCCTTCTCATCCATTAGAGGTATACACAAGTAAAATTGCGTTCCATCTAGGAACTTTTAATGCGACCAATTTGAAATGATCTACCAAATCTACTTAGTAAAAATCTTAAATTCATTCAATAACCCAGGCAACGCTCTGCCTAAACCGCTGAGTGTAGCAAAATGGATTTCGAGAGCAGTAAGGTTTTTTTCAATTTTTCCCTTATAGGGGTTGAAAGGGGATGAAAGTTCGTATGGAATTCCGTCATCTTTGCCGATGGAAAATTCCATTAGTGGCCCACGGTTTGTATTAATATAAAATTATTCATTTTCCTAATATAAACAGGACACATAGAGACGGGACCTTATCAGTAAGCCACGAAAGATGAAGAACGCAGCGCTTAAAATAAAGATACGATTAGCATAGTAACCCGTTTTCTTCAGTTGATTCATACAGCGCGGAGAGGTAAATAACTAATGAATAACGTTTTTCTTGCATTCCTAGATCGCTATGGAAATAAAGCTAAGAGAATTATTTATAGATGTGATTAATCATGTACAACAAATTTTTACCACTAGACAAAGGCAGAATGGTCCAGTGAATAGATAGGTACAAGAATACAATGTGGCGAAAAAACTGGTGTCAATTACGATGTCACTCCCACGTGTTAGGTATGTGGACGAGTTCGTGATTGATCATGAGTCGATAAATAATGAGAAGTTGGACCAGGATCGTAGCAGGTGACGTTCTGTAGTTTCTGCCTACCCTCATGGCAAAAAGGCGTAAGTTTCTGTGTTATTAGAAGAAAGAAGACATAAAACTTCGCTTGAAATAAAAACATTTTCCGCCTTTGTATTTTTGGGAAATGCCTGAAACTACCTTTTATAATTGCGAAGATCTACACCGTTGATAACCAGTAGTACCAAGCCTCCGTCTACAAGACTAGACGGTGACTCCACCTACGACTGTAGTATCTACAGATAACAAAGACAGTGCAAGTCCGAATCAAAACTAACGCCAGGTTAATGAACTGATTAAGATTATAATGTCGAAGTCTTATCGTCTATCACGAAAACTTCTATCAATCTTTGATAAAAGTCTTTTCGGACTATTGTTCTGAGATGACGTGCGTGACTCTTGATCACCTTGATATTCTTTTAGCTGCATCATGTCCGTTCACGTCGGTTCTAATTATGGTTCAAGAGATCATCAGACCTGCCTTCTGAAGGTGACAATTACCTAAATCGAATCTGTCCCTTCAATTTGGTTTCTTCCCAAAAAGAAAACAAAATTAAATTAAAACCCATATTGATTTTTTTTTCTTCACATCAGCTTTTTTACTCGTGTCTTCTAACTTATGCATCTTCCATCTTTTGTCCCATTCTTCGAGCCTGACACGTGTCACGCACCATTTTTCGGATGTATTCGTTTACGTGTTGTAATTCGTAACCTATACAATATAGGTACTTAATCTACAGAACTGGTCAACAACCTGAAGATTAACCTGCCGCGACAAGGTTGGGGAGGTGACATTGGATCCAGTAATGCGCGGGCGTCGACGCCGACGATCCGACAATGAGCACACATGCGCAAAAGTAATCACGTTGTGTCGACGTATCCTTGATAGAAAACTGGCCTCCATTATCTCTACTCACGTCAACTTGTAAAGATACTAAAATCACTTCGATCGGAATTTATGTAAGTAGGGCTGTCATCGCGATTGCCCTTAGAAAAGAATATAAGACCCGTGATCAATCAATCACCGGTATCTAAGTCTCAAAACCTAAGGGCAAGTGAAGTTAACTTTACATTCGCGAAAATACTAACATTACGCAGTAATTAACAAACAATTTGATAATGTTAGTATCTATTAATAAGATTTTTCGGGGAAAAACAATATATATTAATCATAATACGACAGTTTTTATGTTCACACGTAAACTTTGACATTAATGTAATTTTTTCAAAGACATAAAACTTAATTGGGGATGATTCCTATTAAATTATACGATATGAGCCTACGATTACTCAATGGAGAACACGCGTAACGAAATGTAAATACAAGTTTTATACCAAATTATCATGTAAATGTAAACTTTATTGCGTTTTTACGAGATGTACGCGTTAAAATAACGCCTTAAGAATATAAACATGTAAAATATCCGAAAGTATGGGAAAATCATCATAAATCTTGGGGTAACGTTGTAATGTGATATAAACGCTTCGGAGTGATAAAGAATCACGGTTGGAAGCCCGTTTCAGATTTAGTCGCGTTTGTAAAAATCCTTAGAACGTCAAGAGATCCGTTTTATAGCTTCAACCGCATAATGTGTCAGTAATATATGCGGTTGGCATTCGTGGGTACACGGGTACCTAGGACCTAGGTAACTATGTGTCATTGAACTTTTAACGCAGCTTTATTGAGTATCCACGTAATATTTACAAAATATGTAATGTAAGAATTTATTAGCTTAGCTGTTTTTAAAAGCGAAACATGTGTTCTGTTTACCTACAGGTGCATTATTATGTAAGTGAAGTTGACAGAAATACATAGCATAATCAGCCTATAATATTCCCACTGCTGGTACACAGGCCTCGTCTCGGTGAGAGGGACTGGGCCGCAATCCACCACGCGGGCCCAGTGCGGATTAACAGAAGCATACACTGAAAGAAATACGCAATAAATAAAAATGAAAAAACATTGATCTGAACTGCTTTAAACAGTCAGTTCATATGAACCTAACGTTTAAAACAGTTTTTTTTACTGATCCGAAAACATTTAAAGCTTGAGGCAAAATGTTACCGTCATGACACTAAACTTTAACGTTTTAAGTAGCTAAAAGAAAAGTCACAAAATTAAATATTTTATTAATTTGGTGATATCGTTCAAAACTTCAAACCATTGAAATTTATACAGTAATGGTGGTTTTCCTTTATTATGTTTTTTTTCAGTAAATAGTATGTTCAATCATTAAAAGTTACTGTTTGACAAACATTTCTTATTTCTGTATAAAGTCAGTAAGTCTTAATGAAATCGCTTTAATGTGGTATAGTAAGAAATTATTTTTTTCAGTGTACTTATTTGAAAAATCTATCACCCTATCAAAGTACCCAAACTATCATAAAAAAGTAAGAATCTATTTTTAAACACGGTCATATGACACATACGTGAGCAAATACATGCACAATAAAATATTAATATCAATAATAGGAGTATGTACAATAATATAATTGGTGTTCATATTCCCCTGCGGTGATAATATTGTTATCGCGAGGAATTATAAACGATGATTTAACCATTGACCTTTGTAATCTAGTGTACTCATACAAACATACATAGACTAGCTATTAATAAGGACATCGGTTTATATGTAAACCACAGTTAGCTAATTATTTAGGAATGAGTTACTACATTGTGCAACTGAACTCTACTTACTTATTAGTAAATTTGGCTAAAAAGTTGCGTTAATTATAAATAAAATCGTCTGTGTGATTTTTCTGAGTAAGTATCTATACATATACTAAATAGTAACGAACAACTGTACATTAAATATTTTTGAAAATAAAAAAGAATTGCTACGAGATCGAGTCTGATGCCGAAAATATTGGTTTTAGAATGTTTGTCCGTTTGTCTGGAATTGTGGATGTTGGGCTCCGGATTCCGGGCGCAAAATCGACTGAATGGATTTGGATGTGGCACACAGATAGTTTATAACCTGCATATACATATGATACTTTAAACCACGTAATACGTTCCCTTGGGATACTTTCCACAATCAACGCGGACGAAGCCGCGGAAAAAAGCTAGTAACCATTTTAATAAAAAGATTTAAAAAAACCAGTGGTAGTATTTTCGTACGAGTCGATCACGATTAGGTGAATGAGAAAAAAATCTATATCTAAGTAGGTACCCCCATACCTTCGTTTAAAAATTAAACCATCATTCAATACGAGTATTTTTTCTGTTAAATTTTAATTTACTGTATTAATATACCGGTTCTTTAGCCCTTTGACTGTTCACTAAAATCCTTGAAGGTTTTTTTTTTGTTTTACCTTAAAAACTCTTCCGTATGCCATGTGACTATTGTCTCAAAAAAAAAATGAGCAAATAGTTGTGAGCTTACATAATTTTGAATTATTATTTGGTATGGAAATAGTAATAGATATACTTAATAATATTGCTATGGGCGGAAGAGGTTGTCTTTTCTTCAGAAAGAAATAATAATAACAATACTATAAAAAGCACATTTCGGAAACCCTTTAGCTAACGCTTTTGTAGGTCACATTACTAAGTGGCATCAAAGTAGGGATGCAAGAAGTGCAAAAAAATATCGATATATATCGTATCGATATTTAAAAAAATATCAATATCGATATCGATTTATCGAAAAAAAAAATATCATTATATCGGTGAAGTTTTGAAATTTTCTAAAAAAAAACACTTTACGAGGTTCAATTGGGTTAGTCTTGATACAATAAATGAATACATGAATACCATAAACAAATAAATACCATACAATGGTTTATGAACACTAATAAAACATGAAAAAATATATCGTTTTTGATACATTTTCGATACTTGATATTTTATGGCCCTGAACAGTAGTTCTGAACAGTAGAACTAAGAATCAATGACTACACGATTTTTCAGTTCTCCCTACTATCGGTGTGTTTTGCCTGTCAGAAAAATTTAATTTGACACTTGTTTTAACAGGTTTACTCATTTCGGACGGCCCGTATCTTCGTTGATGGACTTAGAGAGTAGAACCCCAGCTTTGGGTTACGATTCACATAGACTTTAAAAAAAAAAACTATTTCCAACGAATCCATCGAGCTAAATATCTTCTCGAGTAACGGTAATACGCAGAAAATTTTAATTCCTTCTATCTTGGAGGCTTATTAACGATTCCCTATAAGGCCAATATTAATCCGATTTGTGAAACGTCCGTACCCCTATTATTCTCGGACCGGCTCTCCGGAAAAATGGATATAATTTTTACCGGCTAGCCCCATTTTTTTCTCGGTTGCACAACGTGAAGGCAAATTGAATTTTTTGCCATGCCTCAGTGGACTAATTCGACTAATGCATTTAGTACGATGCATGCTTCGCGTTAGTAGCGACTAGCGAACGAAGTACCTACTACGATTTTACCAGAAATTAATTTGCAATAGGTACTCTTAACTTAATTTTCTCTAACATCGAACTTCGTGCATTTGAAGTTTTTGTGGGTTTCAAATAATTAAATCTGCGATTGATTATTTTTAAGAGCAAAGTTTAGATTCCATAATTATAGTCCAACACTGGGGACATTAAATACCTATCTAATACTGGGGACATTGAATACTTATGTACAGACGCCAGCACATCAAGCTATCCGAAACTGTAAAATTTTCCCGATCGACTTTGAACCTTATGCTTTTGCGATAAAGTTGAAAACCTATTAAAGAAATTTGACAGATTATAGTAGCTTGATGTGCTGGCGTCTGTACCTACGAATAAGTAATTAATAAGTCGTACCTACAGGCCACCGTGGTGGCATAGTACCTAATAAATTGTTGGAGTTATTTTTCTGGTAGATCTAAGTATGTACTAACACTAATTGCTAAATTGTGTTGTGAACCAAATGGACTTTGTCTGAAATTAATTATTTTATTTTATTTATGAATCAATAATATTAAACCTGTATGGATGAAACCATTGTTTTAACCCAATCATTCCAAAGGTTATCGTTATAAAAGGAACAGACAATACGTATTCCTGTCCACATGAATTTGTATATTGCCATAGTAGCTTCGTAATTTATAAATGAATCATTAATGTTAAAAATAGATTATAGGTAAATTGCGAACTATGTGTTCCTGTGATGTGTTCGGTTTTAAGTAGAATATGTACCCATTTAATTCTATCAATCCATACTAATATTATAAATGCGAAAGTGTCTGTCTGTTTGTTTGTTACCTCTTCACGCTGAACCGATTTACATGAAGTTTGGTATAGAGATAGTTTGAGTCCCGGAAAAGGGCACAGGATACTTTTTATCCCGATATTCCAACACGAAACTTAAGCGGGTGAAACTGCGAGGCGCTGCTAGTCATTTATATAAGGATGTATGTACTGCTAATACTACTAAAGTTGACAATTACAACGCATACAATTATTGGACCAGAGACGAATATACAGGGTCAAATTATATTAGCTAGCAACACTTCGCAGACTTTATGGGTATCGATATCCAAACACAATAAAAGTTAAAAGATTTGATGATGCTTTGTTTGGGGTCAACGACCGCTGGTAGTGTAATTACTTAAAGTGTCAGTTGAGAATATAAGTTTATTTTTGTTTTGTCGTGTTACCAATCACGTCTGTAAAGTTTACACAAGAAAAACTGAAGTTTAAACTGATTTTTCAAGTAACTACACTACAAAATAATTGTCTTTGTAAGCGTAAATGTACATAAAATCATAACTCTTCTATAGATGATGATGAATTGAATCTAATGTTACAAATGATTTTAGGGTTCATGAAAGGCAAAATCTACGCTATGAAGCGCGATCCGTCGATAAATGTAGGCTGCATCCAAAAAGGAAGCTTAATAAAGACACTTCGCTTATTGAACGTATTGGGAACTGCAGAAATTCGCCCAACACAAACCAATGGTAAATAATTGCCCCTATCATTAAGATGGAACAACGGTAAGCAGTAACATTGAGGACCTACCTCTATTTAACACTTCGTAAATTGCAGACAAAAATGAAGAAGATTACATAATTTTACTAAAACATTATGAACAAGTTAAAAAAATTGTATCCAAAAGCGTTTGAAATCTCGTAGGCGCTGTCTATTATGTTTCCTATCGCACCTGCGAATATAGAAGGGTATTAATAAAGCCGAGTGGGTAGAGCAATAATATCGCTATCTACGCTATCAGCACAACAATGGATGCAACAGGGACCACCTGTTTAGTCACACGAGACTAAGCCTACTCAATTTGCGGTCCTGCAAGTTTCGCGTTGATGAGTCCACCTTTTGTGGGTATTTTCATCTTACTGGGCGGATTGTTACCGCATTTACCACGAGGAATTGTAACCCAAGTCGAAATTTTGACGAGTATATATTATTATATTTCCCTATATCCCTTGACATGGTCTATGTAAAATCCGTGTTGCGCGCGGGATGATCATTTTGTAAATTAATATTTCTTACCAGATGATTGCTGACAAGCTTATGATTTAAGTTGAATTACCTGAAACAAAAAAAGTACAAATTAGTTTCAAATGCATTTTAGACAAAGATGATTAAAACCAAAACTACGAAAAACTAATGAACAGACGACGACTTTTTGAACGATGATACTTGTGCGTTTGCTTTAAAATTAAACAGATGTGAAATTAATATTCAGTAAAGTTAATCGTTTAAAAAATGCTAAATGCTTAAGCCAAGGATTCAAAGTGATAACTATAAAAAGTGTAACATTCAATCAAGTCCATCCACTTGGACAATAGCCAAGCGGAGAGTGCAGACGTTTTCCCAAGTTTTGCATAAAACTCACTTCAAAAGGCATTTGATGAATAAAACGTTGTCACAGGAGTGCACTTTTTATTTCCATCCAAAATTTATTGGTGCAATGTGTATTTACAGTATCTCCATCGTCTGCCAAGTTAGTAACCATGTTTCGAAAGCAGAAAAATGTGGTTTTTATAACTTCTTTATTTTTATTGGATTCACTTTCTTTTCTGTATATGAGTAGTTGTCGTTTTATCGGTCATTCGACAGACTTTTGGGGACGGGTGACTTTCGTAAAAGTAATCGTACGATGTTTCAAGATTATTCATATCTAATCTTTCGAAGGTACCTATGTACTATAAGCCTTCGTTCAGTGGAGGACAATGATAATGTTGATTCAGAACGATTTCATTCCCAACCTTTACATTATACCTAAATGTTATAATTTTTACGATTTTTTAAACCTGATGCCGCGTTATCTATATATTGATGGAGATCAACTCAGCCTATTGCAGTCCACTGCTGGACATATGCCTCTCCCAGGCTGCACCATAACACCCTGTCCTCCGCCTTCCGCATCCAGTTCGTCCCAGCTACCTTCTTCACCTTCTTTTTCTTCTTTTCTTTCTATTTTTCCTCTTTTTTATTGATGGTGATGAAAAACCCTAATTCTTATGATCGAAAATACAAGTCCCACAAAAAAATGTATCCAAATCGACGCTAGAGTTAAACGAATTTAAAAACTGTCCCATATCATCACTAAAAAATCTGATCGCGATTAGTAAACTCAATTAAATATACCTACAGAGGCCACTGTACCGGCTGCCGTCGCGTCGCCGTAGAACGGTCATCGCATATAAATTATATATGTAGATAGGATTCCACACGGAAGTCATTAGCGTTTTGTGACCTTCGCTCGCCGCGGGACCAAGTAGGAATTATTACTGCGCCCTATTTCCCTGATGATGTAATAGAGCAAACCTAATAATCACGTATGCGAACCAGTACACTAGATTAGTTCACGACAACATTATGCGCTGACCTTATTACCTACAAATGGTGGAATTAGATAACGAAGGATTTTAATCATTTTATTCTCTTGATTGCCATCCATGAGAGTTGAGCGTGGGTTTTGGTGAATTGTTAACCTCAAAATGTGTGTCGGTATTTAGAAAAACTCCTGCACATTTTTCCTTTAAGTCTGGTTATCAAATGTCGTCCAAGGTCACGAATAGACTGTAAGCTCCTTTGTGTTTACCTTAACAATATTATGTCATGTTTGTTGTCGTTTGCCAAACCGATAGCGTGGAAAAGATAAACAAACCAAGACAAGAATTCGCGGACGATTCGCGCCAAACTCGATGAACTGAACAATTGTCATGTCAAACATTACTGTCTCTCGGCCAAAAAGCCCTCTGAACAATCAGAAAAGGTAATGTACCGATAGTGACAATGTAAATAAATAAATAATATCTAGAATCACGTGTTTCATGTTAAATAAATCGAGCACTGGTGGTGTGATTAGACGCTTAGATTATTTCATATAGGTATCTAAAAGGCGCGAAGCTTCCATCGCGGCATCGGCAGTGGCAAGGCCGTGGAGCACGTGGCTGAGGCGCCTGTTGCTAGTCGCCCTCCCCCCGCGACCCCGCTGCCCCATTGCGGCTATTGCGACGTTGCCGTTCTGACTTCTACGCTCTCCGGAATAGCATGAGTATTTGGCTGTAATGTCAAGTCAACGGCCTGTCATAACGATATAACGATACGTGTGCGTATGAATTTAGAATAAGTACTTACACATATTTTGATTTTGGAACAGATTTTAAGGTCTAGGTCAAATTGTGGAAAATCTTTGAAAACATTGTGAGTACAGCCTGTATATCTACGACAATGCTTGACATTCCTAAGTACTTGGTAGGTTACTATGTAATTAAAATAAAAGTGTGTTTAAACATGTGGACTGAAAATATTGCATTGCAACTAGAACGATTGTGAGAAGGTTATAAAGAATTCGACCTTCACGATAAAATCCATGATACACAGCATTAACTCTGTAAGTAGGTACTTATATGTAGGTATGAGTTGTAAGGTTGTGACGTCATACATTCTTGCAAATATATTCTAAAAAATCTATATGTGTACTACTTGAATCTTGTATCGAATCTATATACCACTTTTTCAAAGACAGTGTAAACACACCTTTACCTCAATAGCTTCATTTGTTATACACGCAAATGTTAAGATGGTTGTCATTGCCAAGTGCAATCATAAAGCAATTTCAGGCAGTTATGACTGCACAAATTGTCACTGAAATGCTTTGCACAGACCGATTAACCGACAACCAACCTTTAGATAAAGAAGTTATCAGCTGTCCCATCAGGGTTTAATTTCCAATGTCAAGCTATTTTTTATAGAGTTTCACTATCTAGCATGTTATTAAAACATGTTTTCCCCTGAACAAAAGAACAACACCCCCTGAAAAACAGCTTTTAGGTAGTGTTTGCGAGAAGTCTCGAATTTTCTCCGATACATTTATCGCACCTTACAAACACAGATAGGTGAAACCAAATATTTGGCGTTGGTATCTCGAGAACGAGGTATCTAAGTGTGGGCCTAACAATAAAACGACATTTATCAATTTATTTCTCTAAAAATAGATCACCAGTTATCGTCCCCACAGTGTTTGTAAACATTCATGACGTAACGATCCACTTTTTTAATGTCATTTACCCAACACACTGCACAGTACAAGTCATTTTCTTGTACAGCTGAAATCTTCCTTACGATTTTCTGAGAAAACATAACTAGTAATTGAAGGTGTGACCAGAGGATAGCGCGTGTAATTTCAAATTACGTTAATAAGCCTGTTACGCCATGAAATCCCTACAGACGAAGGTTATGGAACATTTTATAAGTCGGCGAATCGCCGAGCTATTACGAGAGTAACGCAAGAGGAAAAACTGGCTGGAAACATTACTTAATGCTTTCGACCACATGTAGTTATGTCAAAAATCTGACGACAAAAAGTGTGTGAAACAAAAAAGACAGGCACGAACTCGATATTATCAAATGCCACAAGGTACGCTGGGGAAAACGTTTTAATGTGTAGGACATAGGGAGGAGGAAAAGAAGGCCGAGTCCTAGGTATTAAGAACAACTTCGAGGGACACAGAAGTCTGACTTGCTGTAGATGGAATTGGTTCACGCGAGGGGTTACCTTAATTATAGTAAACTCGGTGAAGGCTCAAATATAGCAGTGGAAGGTTACCAGGCTGATTCAATAAACTTTTTTAGAATCTGTCAGTAGGTATTTTGTATACTTACGCAAATCTTTTCCGTACCCATGAAATTATTTTTATAAATTTTCGTGGACGATTTATCCTTGTTTGCTTTTTATTCCAAATATTAGGAGCACAAAATAGTATGAAGGCGTTCTATTTGTAGTTAGTTAGAATACCCGGTGTATCGGTTAATGCGTTCTGACAAGCGTCAACGGTCTCTGCCGATGACCGGCCGATCTACGTGGGTCGAACGGAAATGTAAAGAAAAATACAAGGATCTAATAAAGAGTCCCACCATCGCCTTTTTACCATCGGACAACCAAACGTACTGTAGCTTACCATCCATACTTGGTTGATATCCCGACGATTCGTATTCAGCGTTTCTCCTCCACGTTTATTATGCGCACAGCCAAAGTGTGGAACTCTCTGCCGGCATCTGTGTTCCCTCCCACATTTAACGCGTCTGCCTTCAAATCAAGAGTGAACAGGCATCTTCTGGGCACGCTCGTTCCATCATAGACCTCATCCATCGCTTTCCATCAGGCGTAATCGGGGTCAAGACCCTATTTAGCAATAAAAAGCAACTGCAAAGCAGCTGGAATTTATACACGAGTACTTAAATAAGCCTATTAGAAGTGGTTTATTTATAGCCTCTTGGCCCAAAGACACAGTAGATCCATTACCGGTTCTTGTAAAAGGTTCTTTCTTTAGACAAAACAGTTAAAGGATGTTCGTTATCTACTGAAATGTAAACTACAACGTATTATTAAATCGCTGAAAATATTATCAAGCATACCATTCGAGTCTTATCACTCATCCCGATCATGGTCATTCGACACAGCCGTGTGGCTAAGATAAATATTTAGCGGAAATTAAACGACACCAGTTACACAACTTCTGAATAGGCATTTAGCTGATTTAGCCCTGTATTATAATAAATTTATGTAAATCACACTAATCAAGGCAAACCCAATCTCAAGTAAAATCTTATAGATGAACGCTTCCTTGAAAATATCTACTACGAGTGTTGGCGAATTTTCTACCCTGTATTTATTTGTTTTGCTTTGTGTACTTTAAAGATACATAGGACATGTGTAATTGTGCATTTAGTAGGCAGTACTGCGATTGTGTTTCTTCTATTATTCATGAATATATTCAAAAGGCATTCACTATTGTATTACACGTACAAATGTGATTAAAGTTTCGTGTCAGCCCTTGTCATGTAAACTCATAGTACAACTACTAACGCGATGTAATAATCAAACGTAACCTCAAACGAAAATGTAAATACTTCAATACCCACATTAAAATTCATGATTTATTATAATCCACTAGAATGTTCCTTCGATACATCAAAGTTACTATCTTGTCGACATTAGCAGCCAATCAGGGCAACTGAATGGGACCGTTTTAAGTTCGATACCTATCGATAATTTTGTAATGATCGTTGGTTATCACGCGATACCAACATCACTAGTGACGCTCGCTTGTGATAAAACTGGGCATGATTAGAGGTTAGGAAAATTAATGATGTTAGTGATAGTACAAAGTGCACTTGTGTACTGATCTGTACTAGCAATGCTACACGCAATCTCACTGATGTATATGTCTAAATGTATAGTATACTATACTGTACATATACACACATAACATATCAGTGAGTTAAGTACAAGTGAGTGAGTACAAAAGAGATAAGTATGCAGGATCATCGGATATAGTTGAAGTTTAGTAAGAAACCGATGGATGTTGTCGACTGAAATTTAATTTGATATCGGTTTATTACTAAACTTCAACTATATCCGACGATCCTGCATACTTCTCTCTTTTGTTGACTTTGCATACCCTACACTACACACGTTGTACGACATATGTATTATAAATTATAATTACTTAACCAGAACGTTGATAAAGTGTACTAGGTATAATTAAATCTAGGAATTTATTGTGTTTATTTGACAGCGACGCCAGCTTTTTTTTTTGTGAACACTTTTAATTTGAGTAACAAAATGCTGTGTTATTAAATTATTTCATGTGATGTCCAGTTTTAGCCACTGTTTTTATTTTATATTTTAAAATACAAACTGGTCACTTTAATCATGTGTTCTAGAATAGCCCTAGTCTTTCAGTTGTCTGCATTGCCAATGTATTTTTAAATCGCGTAGGCAGATGAATCTTGCATTGGTTATTAATTGGTCGATAGAGGCAAAGTAGAAATTACCATATTCTTTGGCTCATCCTCCACAGCCCGACATCATCCACTGCTGCCTCTCTTTTATTATGCCAATGTTATAATACGCTCCTGTGTCAGCCTCATCCAGGGTTTGCTCGCGATGGCAACAATGTCGTCGATCATGACCTCGTCTTACAGTCCTTAGACGCCACAGCCTTACTCCACCTGCCATCACTGCGTAGGTGTCCTACTTGAGTTCCATAATACGCTTTCCGATATCGAAGACCTTCATACGTCTTCGTATCTCGACGTTTAGAACTTGGTCCAATAGCCTGATGCCAAGCATTTCTTTGGCTAATGTGTACTAATTTTAAATGAGTACATTTTAGAAAAAAAAAAAAAAACTTATTTCATTTCTTTTTTTTTTATAAAAAAGACGGTTCATTAATTCGCAATTAGTTTAAACAATTATATCACAACAGTAAAATACTACTTATACAAGATCGATATTATCGTATTTGGTAATGTCTATCAATACAGCCAACAAGCAATATTATTTAACCAAACTTCTTACTCTACCGAAAGGTCGTATTTTAAGCGTCGCAGTTCCGTTGCTAGGCAACCGAGAGGCGCCTCTCTGTGCCTCTAGTCGCCGACAGGGCCACAAAGTACACCCGAACTTGACATTATTGAATCGTTCCTTAAATTAATGACGACTGTAATATGTAGCCTTTTGCAATTAAAACTAATTATTGATCGTATTATTATTAAAAAACTTCAGTAGGAGGTACCTATAAGATCGATTTTCTTTGTCTAGATATTTTCTCTCCAAGGGCATTATTTATTTTCGAAACATTTTCTTTGGATAATGATGAATTTCCGAGAAATCGGAAAGTTGTTTCAATTTTTTTTTCGCTGTAAAACGGTATGGAGTGATCAAGGTGCCTTTCCCCTTAGCTAGAATTAAGTAGAAAAAGTACAAATAAATCTGAAAATGAGCAGGTACCCATGCAGTGAGGCTAACAGGTATCAATCGTCTAAGCTCCTTTTAATATTATAGGTAATTTTGACCTGCCAATTGTTCAGGCGATTGGCAAAGCCGTATTACCCGCGTAATTCTCTCAATCCAGTGTTGGCGGTAAATTTAGCATCTTAATTACGGCGTTTACGCGCGCTTGCGTAATCGCCGAGTAATCGTCACGTCGTAATTGCCGATCTGTGACATTCGCCGAGTTTCTTGTTTCAACGATTCCGATCACAATGGAATCGCTAATCGCGTTCGATTCTTAAACAGTTTCGTTCAGTTCGTACATTCTTGAAGACAACCATTTGTTTCAGTTGCAGTAGCAGAATAAAAACAGAAGTATCTGTTTTAAGTCAATAAAATTAGACATGTTATCTGCGCATGGAAAACCCGTATAAATCATACGGTTATTACACATCACACTCACATACACAGTAAAAGAAAATCTTTTAACAACTTCTGTTTATAAATAGTAATATTATTATCAACTCTATCTCATGTTGATAGTATTTTATTTACTATGACAGTCCATAAAATACATCCGGCACAAAAAAATCCTAGTACCTATTAAAATAAAGCACTTCACCAAAAAAAAAATTGTTTGCGAGTCTAAAGTATACATTAGGTATATTTTTAGTGTGTAGGGATCACATGAAAATAGGTCATCGGGTCAACTTTGCGTGGTAGACATTCCACACTATAAAATAAATATGTTTATAAATTGTCGTCTTTTATTAACAGCCGGGTCTTATAAGAAAATTATAAACAGAAAATAAAAACATTGCAAAAAAGCTGAAAATTTTGGTCTTCTCATGAATAACTTTACTAACCAGCCCATTGCGCAATGTTTTTAACTTTTCTTCTTTTGACCTACTATAGGTAGGTGGGTAGGTACTTTATAAATCTTAATAGAAGCTTCTAAGAAATTATATTGGAAAAATGTATTCGCTCTACTGCGACCTTTCAAGAGTTCACCTCGCAGGCGTGCCAATGAACACGTGTATGTTTTCTTCCACTCATTTTAGTACTAGTTACACACACTCCAACGTGTATGTATAAAAATACTCTTTGAATTTCAAATACTCGCTGAAGTAGGTAATTTCTCTATCCTTTATTCCGAATGTATGGAACATTTCTGGTTTAGGCTAAACATCGAGTTTCTCAGTGGAAAAATACTGATGTGATTTTTGGTTTCGTTTAGTCAAACGGGGGGATTGCGCATGCGTGTTTCGTCCACTTGTTGCGTCCACATGGCTAGGGGGGCTCACCCACCGGGGCCTGTGGGAACCAGCGGGTGATTGTCACCTGACGGCTGAACTACGCCTAACGCGCTTTACATCTTGTGTCTGTTTATAATACTTACCTATAACAATAACGGTAAAAATTGGTGTGTTTCCTTCTGTATATCCTTTTTTTTAACCTAAATCCTTCACAACAACATCATAACTGGTGAAGTGAGGGTGTATCTACTATGTAGGTACACCTCTACCTAACCATTCGGGGAAAGGCGTGATGTTATGTGTGTGTGTAAAACCTACAATTATAGTAACACTAGCTGCGCCCCGCGGTTTCACCCGTATACGTATCGATCCCGTGGGAATATCGGGATAAAAATACCTCCATACCAAATTTTATGAAAATTGGTTTAACCGTTTGTGCGTGAAGAAGTAACAAACATACAAACACACTTATAAACATTCGCCTTTACCCCGCCCAGTGTGATTCGAGCTTGTACGGCGGCATTTTTTCAGAATATTCTATCCACGTCGCATAAACGATATGACAAAGGGATTTCAGACATGATAGGCCTCTGAAGCCCACGTATTTCAACACACAAAAGAAACGAAATTCTGTTTTTAGATACTTAGGACGCTTGTTTCCTCAACTTTAACATCTATACAAGTACTACACACAAATACAAATTGAAGTGTATGTTTGTAATGTCAAAATAACGCTTTTTACAAAATGCTTAAAAAAGTATAGACGATACTTATAACAATTTTTAAAATGTATGTCTGTCTGTCTGTTTGTTTCGGCTAATCTCCGTAAGGGGATCAGACCGGAATAAATCGAAACGGGTGGACCGATTTTGGCCAGACTTTCACTGGCAGATAGCTGATTTATAAGGAGTCATAATATGCTATTTTTTAACCGACGAAAAAACGGAGGAGGTTATATTTTATAAAAAGAAAGAAAATTAAAAGGTATTAATGACACGCGCTTGTGGCTAAGAAATAACAGCCGCACGGGTCGACCGATCAGGTTAAGCTACGCTTGCCGCGGTTGGTCCGTGGATGGGTGACCATCTTCACATACCAAGAACCCTCCGAGGCTCGGAAAGCACGCTTAACCGTTGGTCCCGGCTGTCATTCGTGGGTCTTTGACAGTCGTTATGAGTCGTCAGAAGCCCGAAAGCCTGATAACCAGTCTTACCAAGGGGTATCGTATTACCCGGTAACTGGGTTGTGAAGGTCAGATAGGCAGTCGCTTCATGTAAAATACCCGTATTCAGCTGCATCCGGTTAGACTGGAAGCCGACCCCAAGATCGTTGGGAAAAGGCTAGGCAGATGAATGACACGGGAACGAAGTCACGCAGGAGCTAGTCAATAATAAAATCAGTCAGTAGATATTGGGTGGGACTAATTGCCAGCACAAAAAAATTGGTATTTTATAAAAAGGAGTCTTTAATAATCGCCAGTTCTATTTAGCCCACTACTCTATTAATAGAACCTTCAGTGTTTAATTCGATACGTCAAGCAGCCTTGAAGATGTGCTTGTAAAAAGATAATAGCGTTAAATAATTGTTATGCTTGAGTGGGGGTTTGATAAAAACTTTACTATTTTTGGGTTCCCTGAAACTTCTGATGAAGTTATGTACACAATTTAGTTAATTTTACATAAGTACAGACGCCAGCACATCAAGCTACCCTTAACTGTCAAATTTCCCCAATCAACATTGAACCTTATACTTTAGCGATAAAGTTGAAAATCTATTACAGAAATCTGACAGATTGTAGTAGGTTGATGTGCTGGCGTCTGTACATGCACAACAAATTCGCAAAACCTTGAAATCGGTCGGGTGGTTTCGGAGATTAGCGTGTACACGTGATTTTTATAAATAATAATAATAATAATATTCCACAACTATCACACAACGCCATCTAGTCCCAAGCTAAGCAGAGCTTGTGTTATGGGTACTAGACAACTGATAAACATACTTATATATTTCTAAATACATACATATTATAGATAAATTACAACCAGACACAGAACAAATGATCGAGCTCATCACACAAACATTTGTCCTGGGTGGGAATCGAACCCACGACCTCCGGCATAGCAGTCAGGGTCACTAACCACTAGACCATCAGGCCTGTCAAAATAAATATTAAGATAATCACTATCGCTTTAAATCATGGTTTTTGTCCAATTGGTACGTCATTGCATTCATAATGCAATTTATCGACTATTCTACGTATTATATATATTTGCACTAATTAGTACGAGTATGTGATTGAGGCTAAACCAGTAGGTACAAGTTTTATGCTTTATGGTGTAACAAGTTTTGAGCTAAATCTGTATATGCAATGTACATAATTATGTACGTAGGTTTTAAACGACTAGTTGAAGGAGAGAAAAAAGAAAAATAAAGGACTTGTATAGAAAAAAAAAAAAACAAATTGCTAAACCTACAATTTCCGAACATTATGAATGGATGGATAATTTAGGATTCAAGGAAGAAAAAGATTAAACTTTGTTTACGTTAGTCTTTTTCTTCCCTGAATCCTCACTACAAACAACTACCCACCTACAAATAATTTCTTCGAGAAGCGTCAATTAAATGAAACACGACAAAAAAATTATAGGCTTTGTTTCTCTGAAAAACGTAAGATTGATCGACTCGTCTTCACGAAACTTTGTTGCTGTATTTCAGCCCTCGTCATCACATTATGGTGTAATCAGCGAATCTTGTAAAATGTGTCCTTCCTACTACCAAAAATGCTATACTTATGTTGGTAGATGTCACATGTCTTCGAATTTGTGGTTCTAGGACAGGGCCGGTTTTGTCACGATGTTTTCCTTTACCGTTATGAGAGCAGTGGTGATGAAATAATTAACACAAAGTAAAGCACCTGTCTGGGTGCGAACTTACGACCTACATACAACTCAAAGTCGCGGCAGTTACCACTGGGCCACCACTGCTCTCTAAAGATAGAAGCAATAAAATACTCGCCCTTTTTGTATTGTTTTGCGGCCCTATACTTACAGGTTTTCCTGTAAATAATTTACGTGGGGACTATAAACAATGTAAGGAATCGAGAGAAAAGTGGAACAAAACTTCATTCAAGCAAAATTTTTAAGTCATCTCAGTGTAACTGTTTTTATGCTCATTCATTGTGTTTCGTAACGATTAGGAGACATGTTGTTACCTTTCAGAAAAAAGACTTATGAGTCAGAATTAGAAAATGTGTTGAACATATCTAATGGGAATTCATGATATTCTACGCAGAGAGAAGAATGTCAAGAAGTTCCAAGAATATTATCTTTAAAAATTAAACAAAAAAACTGTAAACAACTAAGTTTATTTTTACTTTATTATGCGACCCTGAGGTCTACGAGACACAATCGAACATTTCTAGAGGATTTTAAATATGGTAAACCTTAGAGTATTCTATGCATCTATGGCTTACTTACCTATTTTTTTATATCTCAATTCCTAGTTTTGTTTGGAGCGGAGGGCTCAAAAGCAAAAAAAGCCTGCCGTCGTCATTCAAGGTTGCAATTGTCACAAAGTCGGCGTCCGCGCAGCGATCTCGCTGTAACAGTGCAGTTCAACGACCTTTCCTTGCGAGTGCGTCAGCTAGCTCTTTATAAAGAGCAAAGCGAGAAAATAAACTCGCGATAACCGCATCTGTACTACCTATATTTCTCACAATGTAAGATGTAAGTACTCGGTGAATGAACCATGTCAAATAGGTCGTAAACCGGTCATTATTACGTCGCAAGGGTACCGCGACACCTGGGCTAATAATTGAAGGTTGGCAGGACTAATAATGCCCAAATACGAAGAAACCAGCTCCATAGGTTTGCGCATCTAAACTCGAACGGCACACAGGCCATCGCAGAAGAGATCTAAACTGCGTATTAGGTAGTAGTGATAAAACGATTAATTTAGAAGCATTTATATGCTAGTGCAGTATACAAGGCAAGTTCTATACAAGGTTGGAGCAGGTTACAAATGTCAAACGAGCGATAGAAGCGCAATGTCAGTAAAATGTCACAGTTTACGATTGGATGCTCTTGCGCCGAGTTCACGGACGCAGCCGGAGGCGGACACGGCCAGATGAGTGGGCCGTGCTGGAAGAGCTAGTTTTAAAATGATATTACCCGACCACGTTCGTCCTAATATGCCACATATTAACATAGACGGCGGAGAAATTGTACGCGGTTTTACGGTAAATGTTGCCAACTAAATACAACTTTTGCAAGGCTTGCTTCCAAACAACATTAAGTTGACGATCCCTTAATAACTTTCGAAGAGTTGCCTTTACACAAAATGTTTGCAGACGTAATCGGATACGCAACCTTTGCAATAAACTGGAGTTTAATATTATTACGAATACTTATACGAGCCAGCTGTCTCAAGTTCATGTTCTCCAATCTAGAAATTTTATTTCATTACTGCGATGATAAAAATGTCACTACAAATTTGAATTGGTGTAAATGTTTGTGGAATTTTCTTATGAGAGCATGACAGAGAAGAGAGAGAGAGAGATGTTTTAACCTTTACAAAGTATTTCAACAGAAACAGATCTAAACTAAATAAAGAGAAGAAAAAAAAGTCGTCAAATTAGTTCTTTGACAGCTCTAAACGTCTTCCATTTTTTTTTATTTTTCCCAATACTAAGAGAGGGCAATATTTATAGTTTAGTAAGTGCCTTACAGAATTGACACCAATATGAAACCACATCCGTACCAGGTCTTAAAAGGACTGTTCAGTTGCCTAATTATTTTAAACTTCTTTTAATACGAAACATGGAATTGCAACTGATTACATGGTTCATTACGATACAAGTTTAAACTAATTAAATCTGGAACAATTGTATGGACTTGATATAATTCAGTGACCAAGGCTATACAATTACCGATTTATGTGAAACTGTATTGGAAAGGAGAACGAGTAAAGTATTGAAATGGTCTTGTTTGTTATTATGGGTGGCTATTAATAAATTAAAACGTCCAGGAATGGTCTGGAGGCGGCTACAGACGGCATGTCGGCTTTAGAGGCGTCAGACCAAGATAGCGTTATAGGATTGCTCCTACAAAATATTGCAAGTAATACAGACTTAGGCCTCTTGTACACACACGTTTTTCTTGCCGTGAAAACCTAAGGTTTTTTCGCCGCAAGTAGGCACGATCACCAATGTTGTATGGATCACTATGGAAGCTTGTTGACGGACACGTTTTTCCTACGGCACGTTTTATACGCTGTACCGTATAGAAACCGTGCCGTGTACAAAGGGCCTAAGTCAGCTAAATAAGGCCCTCTGTACATGGCACGGTTTATTTATGGTACGGCGTATAAACCGCGCCGTAGCAAAAAAACGTGTCCATCAACAAGCTTCCATAGCGATCCATACAACACTGAAGATAGTGCCTGCCTACACACGGCGAATAAACCGTAAATTTTCATGGCATGAAAAACGTGTGTGCACAACGGGCTTCATAGTGATGAGTTGACTTGATATGTTTTTCTAATTAAAAAAAATATTATAAAGTCAACTTCTATTCGAATTTGCAATCGATAAATAAGTGCCTTTCCGTTTCCTTCAAAGATTCTACTACTATAAAATACGCACCAATTCTACATATTCTAGCTAGAGCAATGGAAGTGCCCTAGCTAAACGGTATAGAATGGGTGCGTTGTATACTCGTAGTAGTAAATTTTTTCAACACAATACAACGCCTATCAAACGCAATTGCTTGTATTACAAATGATGGGCTCGGCATACCGTCACACTATACATTGATAACACACGATTCAGGACGCGTGATGTGCCAATAAAACATACTAAAATTAACAACTGTCCAATTACGTGACGTTAACATCTACGTTTAAGTTAAAACGCCATCATCAAGTATAGTTAGCGATCATGTTTTACAGACAATGCGGAAACCAATTGAGGTAATGGCACCACAATTGGAGAAATGAGCTCTTAATAAAAAATCAGCGGGGAACGTACTTAAGCTTAATTAGATAAATTAGTTTTATAACGACGTTAATTTTAGTATTTATCATGAACATCGCCATCGCCATGGACATTGTCCCCTGTTTTTATTTGAAGCGTAGACGAATATCGAGGTTCGAATCGAAGTTCGGATAATGCTATTTCGCTAATATTTACTATAGCTACTGCGAAAAAGATTGTTCCAAATGATAATGAAAATAATCACAGATAACCTGTGACGACATGAGGTGATTATGATTGTTAACCTTTTAAATTGTTTATTGATAAAGCACAAGAGATATTAATATACTTGTTTTGTTTTTTAAGTTTTAGATCTGAGACCTTTAAGCTTAGACGAACAATAATACTTTGAGAGACCGGTTAAGAGCAGAGACAAGATCTTTTAGATAACGAGAGGTTTTACTATGTCGGTAGGTATGCAGAAGAAGGCTTAGCTGAACATTTTATTGTATTATTTATTTTCTCAACTAGGAAGATTGGAACATTCTGGGTACGAAAACCCTTTATATTAAAAGTAAAAACCAGTTCGAAAGACCTAATAAACCCATTTTCATACTAAAAAATCAGGGCGAACAAAGAGCGTTTACCAAAAACAACTTCCAATGAAATATTCCTTAAAAGTAGAAAGAAAATAAAAATACTGGCGAAATAAAGCCAACAGTGAATTAAAAAAAAAACAATCATCCGAATTTTGAACACTTAGGTATACTTACTGTCAACCGGTTTTTATGCAACGCGGGTAGTTTGTTACGTCATGCAACCTTGAACGCGGTGTTATTACGGTTTTACGGTCATACAAACTGCAAGTTTCAAATTAGTTTCAAGTAGGTACTTACTTACAACAAAAAAAAAAAACAATAAATATAGGCAATTATGTAGAGGAAATCTTTTTGTATCAAAAGTTTAATTGAGCTTTATTTTAAGCGTGGATTCTGGAACAAGTATCAATCTAGATCGAAAACTGACAGATGTCATGTTAATCTCTACCGAAATCGAGATATATGAACCCTGAATCTCGATTTCATGCAGAACGACTGTGATACTGCTCAAATCTGTGTACTCGTACAATGTGGAGACAACAATACGACAATAATTGAACACACTGGCAATACTAATGCAAGAGTATTTCGAGACTATCAATTAACCCCTAGCATCGAAATTGAAAATGTGATTATTCTAACAAACGAAATAGTAGTGCTGGGCCGACTGTGGATTTTTTGGTGGATTTTGCTAATCTTTGACTAGCTATAGTGACTAAAGTATTGGATGATCTATCTATGCATACACGAAATCTCCTAAGGGTCATTGTGTTCATCATTATGAACAAGTTTTACTATGGGACCAAACCCTCTTCTTCGTATAATTCGTCAAAATGTATGGAACAGCGGATTTCTTTTTTGCGATTTCACGTTTTGTGCTATAGTAAAAGTTGTTAATAATGATGATTAGTACAGTGACCCCTTCAGATATTTCGTGTATGAATAGATAGATGGTTGAGCTGGATGGTGCTGATCCACGCGTCATGTTCGTGAACGGGCGCCGTCGGTTAAGACTGGCCTTCTCTTAACTGCCAAGGCTTATTTTTAATCTTATATTTTGAATTGTTTCTTCATTTGTGTGTTCTTTTTACATTGTTATCACATATAGAAGCAACAAGAATAATGTATCCAGGATTTTGTAATATCTTGCTTTAAAAGAGTGTCCATGGAGTTTCTTGCCCGTTCTTCTCCATAGAGATCTACGTATTGGAAGGGGCGACTAGAATCAATTTCGTTTTATTGTATTTTGACGTTCAAAAGTGCCTTTAATGTGCCTATTTGAAATAAATTATTTGACTTTGACTAACTGACCGACTACTTAATTTTGACAATTCAAAAGTGCCTGTACATGGTTTAATTGAAATAAATGCTTTGAGTTTTTGAGTTTGAGACCTTATATTTGATTGAATTTTCGTATGCAGACTGGGAACAGCATTAAAAATACGCTGTTGAGTTTAATGTCGTATTCCCGTCTCCACCTTGTAACTGTTATTTCAAAAAGCTGGCACTTGATTGAATTTGCATTTCTTTTTCAAGTTTTTCAGCTTCAGAAAGAAGGTACATAAAATTCCGTTAAAATGTCGCACTATTATGAAAGATGAACGAAATGATTTCGTGAGTAGTCGATATCCTCGCTATTTATACCTACTCTTGGGCCGCAAAGAACAAATATGTTGACATACTGCCAAGCTATTTTACGCATTAGCTACTACTACCATTAGGTAGTAGTAGCTGGTGTTCTTCTAACCATTAGGTTAGAAGAACAACTTAAACGAACGACAATTTTGTATCTATTAGTTTAAGACTTTAGTATATTTAACCCTATACCTACTTCAAATATTTGGTGGTTACTTTTCCGTTGGGACCGGCTGTCATTCGTAGATCTTTGACTGTCGTTAAGGGTAAAAAGCCCAATAGTCTGACAACCAGTCTTACCAAAGGGTATCATGTTAACGTGGAGGTCGGATAGGCAGTCGCATCAGCTGCAGACTGGAAGCCGACCCCAAGTCCCCAACATAGTTGGGAAAAGGCTTGACAGATTGATAGGGTTTTTAATTTTTTTTTTATTATTATTTTTAATTGAATAAGCAATTCACTTTTAGGGTTCCTATTTCTATGAAGGAAATCTGTGAACTATAACGGTAGGTAACAACAATTAATTGTTTTGTAGGCTCCGTTCTCAATATCAGTAGAAATACAGCAGATAACATATACATAATCAGCCTATAATGTTCCCACTGCTGGGACACAGGCCTCCTCTTTGTGAGAGGGAGTGGGCCGTAATCCACTACGCAGGCCCAGTGCGGGTTGGTAGATGTCACATGTCTTCGAATTTAGGTTCTAGGACATGCCGGTTTCCTCACGATGTTTTCCTTCACCGTTTTGAGAGCAGTGGTGATGAAATAATTTACACAAAGTAAAGCGCCTGTCAGGGTTCGAACCTACGACCTATATCTCGTAAGTCGCGGTCGTTACCACTGGGCCACCACTGCTCCGTTACCACTGGGCCACCACTGCTCACATAAGATAACATATAAGAAATAAATATTAATACGTTATGAAACTAACCTCGAAGTTCGCAATTACAATTAATAATTAGATTTTGAAGTATGTTTACATCATTTGAGGAAAACCGAAACTATATTAGATGTCGGTAATAGTCTGCATATATTAAATGGTACAAAGTTTGATTACTTGCTATAATGTTGTACTCTACACTTCTACAGGATTATACTGTATGTTACATATTGTAATGGTTTTCCTTCGCTGAAGGCAAACGTCAGGAGATATAAACTTTTGTGGTTTTCCTGTCACCTTAAATACACATGTGCATGTGTTAATTTATGTTTAAAGTAACAATTAGTGTGTGTTATATACTTACCTATTTGTAATAAGGTTATATAATTTGAGGGAATGTTCAGCGAGGTAGACCACGACGAAGAGAGTGTGGCGATCTGATAATGTTTACAGGGCCGACATGGCCACTGATTGCACAATACAAAGAGGTTTGGAATGAAAAATGGAAGGCATTTGCCCAGCAATGGGATACAATAATACAGGCAATAAGCTTGCTTTGGCATCGAGCTCTGGTTAGGTACGTCCATGTAGGTCACAAAATATCGTCAAATCATCATAAAATACCAAATACTAATACATATTCGTTAGTGTCAAGAATAAAAAATACTGTAGAGTAAAAAAACATTGTTTAAAAGTTCTCTGATATTCAGGAAGATTAAAATAACCAAGACTTCAATCATTTAGTTCAAAGAACCAACAAAATGTGTTCAAAGTATTAATAGATTATCGTTTCACAGATTACGCAATTGTAATTCAATAGACAACTTTGAAACTTTTGACCTTGAAAAACTAATTTGGTGTTCATTAATTTAAGTAGATGTGTTACTGATATGTACTGGTACGCGCGCTTTGTAAGATTTTTTACTGAATGGTTTAAAATACCTAGTTGAGAATAAGCGCTTTAGAACGGAATCCACATACTTAGCGTTCGAGATCACCGCTCCCGCGCCGGCGATATTTATAAAACAATCTCATTAGTTAGCAAATAAAAAAATTAAATCAAAAATTGTCACACAAGTTACTATTAGGTTATTATTATTAGTTAGGTACTTACTACATAGAAACATTACACCATGAGGAAAGTTCGGAGAACACCAGAAGAAGTTGCCGTGGGCCCCAAACTAGGTACAGCCTCTATCTTGGTGACCCAGTGTCCGAATTGGCTTTTTTTATTGCTGAATGGGCCCGCTCTTGACCTCGATCACGCCTGATGGAAAGCGATGAAGGAGGTCTATGATGGAACGAGCATGCCCAGAAGATGCCTAAGGCACTGGAACTCCCACGCATCGACGAAACACAGCAGGCTGCTTGACGCCAGACTTCGGTGGGAGGGTGGTCCGCACCGCAAGGGAAGAATTGGCCAGTCAAATAAGGTGTTGGGTGTGACTGTCCAGGATGCGCCGAGCGCTCGGTTCAGTTGAGTAACTGGCAGAACAAACTGCGCTACACGAGGAGGCTTCTTCATGCTTCCCCAAAACTCTCCGACTCTTTCTATGACTAATCAAAGTAAGGAATATTATTTTATAAAATAAATATTATGGCAGATGTGTCAGGAGATCCACTACGGGGAAGACCTCCATTCAATAAATATTTGCCAACTATGGTTGCTGAATCATAAATCAATAACCTTATCACCTACACCATACTATTACGAAGCTTTTAAAACATAATTGGGGAAATACAATTGTTCATAACATTTACACAAGTAATGGAACTATCACGTAACTTTGTTTTCAATAACAAGAAAACATAAACTTAATACTTATACGTAACTAATCTATGCCATTTACATAGATTATGTAGTATGTACCTGACGTACTTAGGTTTTACGTACATACCTAGCAATAGTTTAGTTATAGTGTATTGTTTATATAAATAAACGGTGCTTCTTGTACGTAGGTGAGTACGGTACTTGAAAAACGTGATATTATTTCCATTCATATATCTTGACTGTACTAAAGGCACCTTTCGAATTGAACGTAGGCGTTTGGCGAACGCATACCTCCGCTGCGAAAACGTGACAATAGCTTAGCGCCTAGGCTGGGTCTACGCAACCATGCCGTACCCGCTACGCTGGGCCTACGCGACCCCAGCGTAGCACTGACGGTGGGTCTACGTGAGGCTAGCGTCTACGCGGGGTCTACGTGGCGCTACCGTACCGCCTACTTGACGCCAACCAAGATAATAGTATAAAAAAATTATACCAGCCTATAATTTGTCCCGCTGCAGGTTGCAGGGCAATGGCCTCTTCTCATCGGCGACATCAACCAAAGCTACTACCAATATGTAGATAGACTTTAGTCAATGGGTAGATAGTTTTTAAGGGCCATGTTGGAGGGCGTAATATATTAAGGCATTCACAGGACAACTTCCTTGGTTGACCAGCGAAAAGCCATAAAAAAATAATACCATAAAGTAAGTATGTACCGTAATACTTCTATTTCTTGATCTGGTGCCTCATCTCTGAACTGGCTGAATAAACAGTACGCAGTTATAATAAATTATCACTTATGATTTGCGCATATTTGTTTTAGATACAACAATGTTGCAGGTAATAAAACTGTTGGAATATTTTGCAGCGGCAATGATTGCCAAAAGATATTTTTGAATTTACTGACTTAAGTACTTGTGGTCATTAATGAAATTTCGTTTAGAGTAAAGAGAGAGTAGTAGATCTTTCTAACTGTCGCAGACTGGGCTGCTCAATCGTAAAAACTGCTTTTGAAGTCATCAGTATTGGGTGTTTTGAAAAAAACTAGAAGAGGTAAAACTGTCAAAAACTATTTCAATTCCTATATTCGAGCCATAGAGAAGCTCCAATAAATTCCAACGATGTTACAAAATGGCATACCAAACACTCTTTCATCTCCAACGCGTATTATTGACGAGACCACTTTACAACTAAATACGCAGTACACATTCCAATAAATTAATGAGTTCGCGAGCGTCAAGAAGCGAATTTTATTAGGTATGTTTTTCTACGTAGTACGTTCTCACTAGGTTACTCCTAATTACATTGTTGAAGCGGATGTGGTGTGGCGCCCGCGATATCCCGAAGTGTAATGATTTCACGCCATACGATACTAGTGATTCAAATTATTATAGCAGTAGGTTAGCTTGGTACAAGATTGTAAATCACAGTGAATACGCGGAATCGAATTTGATACGGTGTAATACTTAGAGATACTATTTCATACTTGGCCTTGCCTTTATTGTCTGTGTGTATTTTTTATATAAGTGGGAGTATGTATTAAAGTGAGATGGAGTAACTAATTAATACGAGTAAGATCAGGTTACATTAAAATTATTTTAATGGCGTCTGAACAGAAAATTCTGTATCGTACGCTACAGTGTTCAAGAAAATCGGGGAAGTTTTAAGAGATTTGGAAAATTTTATAGTAAACTACGATTCAAAACGAGCAAAAGAGAAGCTTGACGCTGCTAAAAATAAATATAACGAGCAAGCAAGCAGTATGATAAAAGTCAACATACAAATAATTGACAAGTTTGTACACAATGGACCACTTTGTCGCCTGGTAGTCGGCGGTAGTATAGCGCACTACGGCGCGGCGCCTCACAAGGCCGGCCGCCTTTCGACTCGCGCCTGAATTAACATAATATAACAAATTATAAATAGTTATGTATATTGAATGACTATGAGGTCGGAATGCCAAGTGACGTTTTTCTTCATAAAATCAAGCTATAACTAGGTCTAGTTAGTTTTAACTGCGCACTAAAGTTTCTAGCGCGCAATTACAGCTATCATACGTCTAGTATGAATTTGCACAGCAAGAATTCGTTTGTTGTAGCGCTCAGATACTCAGATTGAATCCATAATAATTTGTAATTAATCTGGATGCTGTAAGCATGTCGTGTAGATTAATAAGAAGCATTAATTTGTGATTAAAACCATGATCCTAAGGTTCAAGGACACGAAACACCCTTAAAATAAAACAACCTACGCACTTTAGAAATTGTAAGTTTCAATAATCAATATTCATCACAAGATGAACAGAGGCGTTAGGAACATTTTCTGATCAATATACCCGTTAGGTAATAAACGTTCACAGTTTCCTAAAATAATTAAAATTTTATTATAAATTTATTACCGTTTTATTTAAATACCTCGAAGGTCGGACTCCACTTTTAAAGTTGGTTGACCTTGGCTAGGTTCGAGTTGCTCGTTGTGACAGATGGTCACATCACATTTTAATTGGGAGATATAATTAGCACTAAGATATACCAAATGACTGGGTAAACGAATGTCAGATTTATCCGAGTGAGTCACGTTTCAATATGGACGTGAACCGAGCAGTTTTCAGACCAAAACAATACACGTTTACTTTTGCGTGACTTTAAAAGTGATAGTAAAGGGTTTATTTACTAGCCAGTGACGTCATTCCCACTAACAAGACGTCAAAGGTGAGATGGTCATTTCTATTTTCGAAAATGTACGCTTGAAGAAATGATTGTTTTCAGGAATCATGCGCATCGCAAACTAGTCATCTTACTGAAAATAATTGTATGTCTTTCCCTTTATGATTATTTATTTAGTTTTATTATAAATAACTATGGGTGTGGGACGCCCTCCAGCTAGATGGACTAACGACCTTAAGAAAGTGGCTGCGACAGACTGGATGCGGAAGAAGGACAGGGTGTTGTGGCGCAGCCTGGGAAAGGCCCATGTTTAGTAGTGGACTGCGATAGCCTGAGTTATTTGATTGATTGAAATGAAATAAGTAAGTACCGTTGATACCTTATCATCACGTGTTACTTAGATTAAAAAAAAGTGAGACAGCAAAATTAAAAAAAAATGTACATCTAATTTTTTTCTGAATCTATAATCACAATTTCTCGCACTAAACTTCATATAACTCCATAACATACTTATAATAAATTCCAACTAGTATGATTCTACCATGAACTTAGAAACTCATTATATACGCACAGGTTATAATTTACGACTTTTAAGACGATATTAAGATTGCATTGCGCAATCATAACTATCACATTACGCATATTATTATAATTATCTCTAGAGAATGAAGGAAATTTTCTTCCACTCTGTTATCTCAATTGAGTATAACTTGCCTATCAGTTTGTAAAAATGTATCATGATAACGTGATAATAACAATATGTTATATAATGCCACTGTGATAGTATGATCACATTTCAAATCACGTGTGTGTCATTAATTCATTAATACAGATTTAAAAAGTTGGAGCGGCGCGTGGCTAAATAATAACAGCCGCAAAGGTCGATCGATCAGGTTAAGCTACGCTTGCCGCGGTTGGTCTGTGGATGGGTGACCAACGTTACATGCCGAGACCCCTCCGCGGAAAGCACGTTAAGCCATTATCCCGGCTGGCATTCGTGGATCTTTAACAGTCGTTACGGGTAGTGAGAAACCCGAAAGTCTGACAAGTCTTATGAAGAAGAATTATGGCAGGATTTGTACAAAAATAAAAATGTTGAAAATGTCGAAGTTGGAATTCTAATTCTTATACTCTTGGGTGCCTAAAGAGTATCTTCAGGCATTTACAATATTCGTATACCCCCGCAATAAAAATATAATGTTCAAAGTAAATAGTTGAACGAGGAGTTCATTATTTCAGAACGAGACAGCGGCTGTCAGTGTAAACATCAGTGGGTAAAGATTTAAATCTTTAGATTCGCCCTAACACGTTAAAATATAATCGCATTTTTTATTCGTTTTGACACCTCTGATACACAATGACACAGTGACTACACTTGATTATCATAGAAACGCTACAATTGATAATGTGTGAGGTCACTCTTTTCAGTAAGTATGGTCACGTTTTCTTGTGACTAAGTACGATGAGGGCAAATCTAGTTATTTTAAATAACTCTTTAGGGGGCGGGGTTTGACTTAATGTCAAATACTGTTTTTTTTTTAATTAGTACATAATGGGCAACGAGATGAAACGAAAAACTGATATATTAATTTCGAAGCATTTTAATTATGCGGGGTTTTAAAAATATGATAAGTATATCAATCTACTCCTGGTAATGTATTCTCAACATTGGAAAATATTTTGAACCCTCTAAATGAACTCTTTTTTTTTGTACAAATTAATGTAAGGATCTCGCCATGACTCTTTAAGACCGTCTTCATATATTTCCATACATTTTACTTCCCCGTATTTCGTGATTTCGTGACGTGGCTGTCTGTGGACGTCCACGATGATGTCAGTACTTTAGAAATTATAAAAGCGTACATTGGGAGCTTACGGTGAAGTGATAAAACTATCTGGACTTTAAGAGAGACTTTGACCTCTGAGTTTGTTTTGGCCTTTCTTCTCAGAGTAGTCAGATAGGAAACACCGACCTCATCTAGTTTTAGAAATATGATTGACGCGTAAAAGTGTTTGTACCAACATTATTACAGAAATAAAATCATTTATCATCATCGTCACCAAGGAAGGACCCATGTACATTTATTTCTACTGCATTAAAGTGGTTGTATAATAGAAGCTTATTATGAAAATTATAACTATAAGGAACTGTCAAGATAATTAATTCTTCATAATATTATAGACGCTACTAATAAGCGCTTCAAAGTAAACACGTCTAGGTAATCACTGTATTTCTTATAATTTATATTGATATAATATTAATTGCGTATACAATTATAACTCTTTGCAGTGACTTTGTATTGCACGTAATACTAGACTAACGTGTCAATTATTAATTACAGCTTATTTGAAATTCAATGAATGTTAAAGAGGTAATTATGTCGCTCACTGTTCGTATAAACTTATGGTACGTTTACTATAGCGATGGAAATGTATTAAAATATCACCTTGAAGTTGATTCCGGCTTTGAAAAAGCCTTTGGTTTTGTGTGGGACAAAAAAATTAACTGGTTAGAAAAGTAAAAATTTTAAATTAAATTTTTATTTGTACCATCTCATCAGAGCTTAGCTAGAACTACAGATATAAATTATAAATGTGGAAAACTGAAAAGAAATTATGCAATTTACCAATCAGTTTTTTTTTATAAAATATTAACCACAAGAAACAAAATCGATTGATCGAAAGGTATCTAAGTAATAAATACTTTGAATCTGTTTCTAAAACCTAGAGGTGATAATGATAAGCAACAAACATCAAATACTCTCTTAATACACATACATTTTAACAAGAAACTTCTAGAAGAATCGGACAATGTTATCGATCGAACGAAAGTCATCCAAGAAATGTAGTACTATATAGGTTAAATTATACAAACATATAGACACAATATCTAGATAATAAATAACTCGATAAGCTACCTAGATAAGATTATTTGAAGGATTTGTAAAATCTTTGCTAATTCTTAAAAAAAATTCAAAGATAAAGTGATGTTGTCAGTACATGACGACATTTTATTTCAATAAAAATTTGAATATAGAAGAAAAATAAGACCAACCGCAAGCGATCAGTAAATATTGTTAGAGCAATCCGTCCCCGATAGATGATTCCTGCAAATATTTTTGACAAATAATATACTCATAGGGCTTCCCTTACCTACCAATGTTAATAATTTTACAGAAAAACTGTTCAGGTACACTATTAAAATAAGTTATATACGTACACTATTATTATTAATATGCATCAGTTGTTTTACGTCTAGTAAGAGCTGATTTTTTCGACGCCAGATAATTTAATCGGAGGAATAATTTTGAATTTTTGACAGTTCTTCCATACAAAAACTGTCACACATCAATTTTATTCCATGAATAAAAATATCTGTCAATTGAAAAATCAGCCCTAAAAAGACAAACTAAGTACAAAGAAATAGGGAAGATATAGGGAATTATATTAGGTACAATATACAGCCTCCAAAAGTTAGTTGACATTTTTCCACTTCAGCTGTAACACACCACCTTATACATAATGATTTAAAGTTCTAGTGATCCAAATGTTTAAACTGCTATAGGTAACTTTGATTATTAAGTAATCCTTTAGGAGTAAGTACCTGATTATTTTATTTTTAAACAACATCATCACTTTTGGAGGGCACCGTATATAGTATGCATAATATTTAAATACAATTATTAGCTGTGCAATAAAGTAACCCTAGAAAGAAAGATCTTTTAACACCTCCTCTAAAAAATGATAAAAATTTCCACGAAACCTTCAAACTTAAAGATCGTCTATGTTATTACTATTCATTAGATAACCACGTAATCGCATGCTAACGGTGTTAATTTTTTATACCTAATTATGACCACGGACCGCAACAGAAACACTTATTACAAGCAAAGTATTCGATGTAAAATAAACGCTTAACCTAAAGCTACGTTAAAAATAAACTTTCAAAAAGGTTTTCCAAGTTCAACAAATTATGTGTTGCTTAAGTGGAAGATCCTTTTTTGATCCCAAGATACACTTTTCCTTCTTCGAATGATTACGAATTGGTTGATACGCAGTTTCCTAAACGAGTGTAGAGTAAAAAAAAATGGCGCTAGAAATTCGCAAGACGCAATAGAACAGGATTGGGCGACGGCAGGGCGCGGCGAGCGGCGTGTGGCGGCATGTGCCGGCTAGCAGAGGCGTGTGACGCGGCCTGTGACGTGCCGTGACGCCTGCAACGCGTTATGTCAGTCGAGTAAACAATTTACTGTTTGTAAACACCCGCCGCAACCCGCCACCGAACGTAAACATGACCACGTTGCTTAGAAATGTCAATGGCGAACGATTCTCGGAAATTCTGTTCGTTTTGCGATTAACAATCGCCATCGCATTCGCAGCCGCAATAGTCACGTTTACTGAGAAATCCTATTAAAATAAACCATGTATTTTAAATCAGGGCAACTGTTCATTTACAATTTTACTAGATCCAATAGATATTGCTTCCTTCTACGTAGAATGTTTTGTTACGCAAGATATGTAGATAATCGGGTTGCAAAAAAGATATTAAAATTGCGCAATTACGATAGCTTACTACGAATTCAACGTTTTGCACGATTATATTTTCTTGTGCTGATAAGGTGGTATTTCCGTCCTTATTCGCCGTAAGTAATCTGTATAGAACGTGTCATAATGATGTGAAAAGATCTTTTTCTAAAGTCGATTATTAATCGTTTTTAACTTGGTCATTCACCTTTATTCATACGTGACAGTTGCCAACATTTAACCCAAGTAGGTACCTATAATATGTATAAGTTGAATAGAACATTCACAAATACTTGACGATTCAGAAATATTTTAGAATTATAACTTAGTATTTTCCGTAGTTGCTTGGCGTGGCTTGAAGTAAAAAATACATTCATTTCTGTTTTATCGTCGTATCGATATGGATAGGTACTATTGGATACCCATCACGTCTCTGAAGTTTTGCTAGTTAATTTAATTTGACCCTGTTTATTACTCATACTTAGAAATATTATTCCATAACTTGGTAGCATTATTGGCGTAAAGGTTAGATCCGCACCGATTGAATAAGAAGAGAGTTTTAAAACGAACGGAAAGCTTCGAGGACAGAGTCCGCTCGGCTGGTTTAATTTTAGCATCCACAGAAATACAGTAATCTCGTAAAATCCTCAAGATAGTTTCGCATTAATAATAATCCTATTTTTAAACCTGTCATAATGTCCTCCCACGACATTCCAGTGCTTTCAATATACAGCGACAACGCAACGGCGAGGTTCAGACTATACCCTGCATAGGTATATACCGATGCCTTAGTTTACAATTGCACTAACTGCGAAATTTACATTTTTGAGGAGAGAGCTTTAAAGTTTTTAAAATTTTTGACGAAAACAGTAGAAAATCCAAGTAAAATAACAAAAAAAATATGCACCTATTCATAAGACT
The DNA here is from genome assembly GCA_914767645.1 of Hydraecia micacea. Classification (NCBI taxonomy): domain Eukaryota; kingdom Metazoa; phylum Arthropoda; class Insecta; order Lepidoptera; family Noctuidae; genus Hydraecia; species Hydraecia micacea. Next base: position 10,094,119 of record OU611783.1, on the reverse strand, counting down.
AGTCCTTTTACTCCATCATATCTCAATATTGTAATATTAGTTTAAACGTAACCTTTTCAAAAAAAGTAAAAATTGAAAATTTTGTAGCTAGTGCTAAGGCATCGATATTAAATTATATGGCAGATAATATCTACCATCGTCTTTCTACAGCAATGGAGATGAAACTATAAATAAATGGCTATAAACGTGCCAATCTTGTTGGGAGTATTAAAAATATACTGGCATACTATCTAGAATCGTAGATTCTTATCGGTAATCTATGCATAAGCATAATCAGCCTATAATGTTCCCACTGCTGGGGCACAGGCCTCCTCTCTGCGAGAGCGAGTGGGCTGTACGAGCCCAGTGCGGGTTGGCGGATGTCAGATGTCTTCGAATTTTTTTGGTGCTAGGATATGCCGGTTTCCTCACGATTTTTTCCTTCACCGTTCTGAGAGCAATCTTCGTGTTCATGTAATCTATGGAATACTATGTTCTAGAGATGGAAGTTTTAATGATTTTTTCAAAGCTCTATTATACATTCTTCCTTTCTATATTAAAAAAACATAGTTTAAAATTTAAATTGACGTGCTCCATCGATCAACTTTCACTTGACGAGAATGAGATGCCAAATGGCTACCGGAATGTAGCGGCCTACAAAACAGAGTATAATAAAACTAATGGAAGAAATTTAACTCAGCATCATCCATCATTCAAATTGATATCGGAACTTGTAATTTTGTTAATTTGTACTTGAATCTTCTGGTGTAAATGAAACACGTTGTATACGAGTACCATGATATGAATGTTCGTTCATGATTATTTTAATTGATATGAGTATTTCTATAATAAACGTTTCGATTTGATGTCGTTTGGGAACAATCCTTTGTTATTTTCCATTGCTTAGTTTTGTGAAACGTCATGTGACTGTTCTTTATCTTTTCTGAATCCAGATGGAAAAAAGAAAGATTGTAAAAGAGAAATTGTGGGAAAACATTTCTTACAAGCGTTTTGAGAACCTTACTAAGAAAATGAAGAAAGAAAATACATTTATTTAGCACAGACTAAAAAACACACACAATACACCAGATAAATACATTAGCTAAAAACAAAAAATAAAGATCAAAATAAAAAGTGTAAAGTCCGATGTAAGAAATTATCAGGAAAGTGTGCCTCACGGCTGCGCCAAAAAGGTCCAGTTCAGCAAAAATGCCACACAACTAGTGCCTGACGCTGGTTTTCAACTGGACTTGATGTGTGAGGTGACTGATGTAAATTAGTTTTATACTGCAACGTGACGTGTGTATGCATACATAAATAAATAAATAAAATAAATTTGTGTCAGATAAAAACAGTAACGAATAATGTATAAATACTACTGATAATTCTATTCTCCATTGTAATACTTTAATGCAATGTGTACGAGATTCGCATCTTCATAATTGCGTCACATGGCAATTAGAGTCCTGCTAACCCATTTAGGGAATGTCATGTAATGGTTACGTAATTCACATTAACTTAGGTAACATTCGCCTGATATGGGGACTCTAGGGGCACTTTAGCTTCAACAAACTCACACTATGACCAGTCATTTAACACTTGCCATAGTTTTTGCTACGCATTTTCATAATGATATAATATAAACGTTAGTCACCTACCTGTATATACTACGTAAAAAACATGAAATCTTGTAGGACGAACCGACGTCAATAACAACTTTTGAGAAGTCGTGATCATTTCTAGAAATATTTTTTTCCTATATATATGTACGTACTTAATTAAAGCTTTTGAATTGGTTCTTTTTACAAAGAAAAAACTTGAGAAAAAGAGAGATGAGGTGCCAATAAAGTGGGCTATCACTGCTTTTTTTTAAATTAGTAGTTAGTAGCTCAGGTTTTCACGTTTAAAACCAAAATTAACTTCTAGGCTTAAATTATACTTAACGTTTCATTGGCAGGTTCTGTTGTAGATATAATAGTTGAAATACGTGAATGGCCCGTTATGGCGGCTATGAAGTGCGGTACTCCCTGGCCTCCCTGCACAGTACTTCACCCCTCACTCCTGCTGAAACGCGAACGTGTTACTGCGCAGTGACTTGCCTCATGTTCCGAGCCACCACAAAGTTTGAATTGGGCTGTAACGCTCTTTAGTAAATTTTTGTTGCCTGTCATTATTGGTCGACACTTGACAGACAAAAAAAAAGCGACCTTTAAAACAACTGGTCTTTTGGTTCGAGTTTTTTATCTTTTATTATAGTTTTCTGACATAAAAAAACCGCTGTTGTATCAAATTGAATGATGCTTAAGCTGTAAGTCTTATATTCTAAAAATAACTTAATTGTACATACAAAAAGCCATGGCAGTACCTGTAAAAGCAATTTATAGTTTTAAATTCGTCCTTCTAAGTCCGGGCATCCTTCAGAGGTGTCATAATCAGCCAAAGCCGGTCCAATAAAATATATATTTAACTCACAATAATGTTCTTTTTACTCACAGACGTAATTAACATATTTAACATAATCGCTTCTTGCCACGACTGGTTATGATAATCGCATTGTACTATACAATCAAGTGCACAAGTACTAAAGATATTCAGTACAGATTAATTTAATGACGATTTAAGGGGGATGCGTTAAGGTAGCCGGCAAAAGTCTGATTTACTTACATGTTTTGCAATTTGCAGTTCAGTGTTCAGTGCCAGGTTGCATGTTCATTAAAATATGATTCGCGAACGTAACAAATATGGCTTTACAGAATTATAATCATTAGAATCAGCTACACAACTCCTTAAGTTAGAATTGGCCTCAAGTGTCATGATTTCATGAAATAGTCGTTCAATAGGGTAGTATGAACTTAGAGAGATGTATTGATGATTTTTATGATTATAATTCTATAAATAAATATTTATTACGGCCGCGAATCATATTTAGATCAACATACAACCTGATACTGACCTGCAAATTGCAAAACACGTAAGACAATTTGAATTTCGCGGGCTATCTTGATGCTTCCGCCTTAAGTTGAAAGGAATTCAGAATTTTAGATTAGTATGTTATTTTTTATCAATTTACACATTGAATCATTTAATTTAAATATTAAATTCAATCTTTAAGTATAAGTTGATTTATCTCCAAATAATAATTTGGGTCAATGACTCAACGTCCCTGTATATCCTTGTCAACATGCAATCAATATATAAAGGAGTATTTATAGGCTTTAAAGAGCGTTTGAGCTCAAGCGTACGTAACCCGTAGAGGTCGCCGAGTAGACAGACACGTTACAGCTCGGAAATCGACAATCTTCGTAAGTATTCGTAATTTTATGATTAACGCGATTATTAGACTCTCTGGTCTAATTGAGGTCGTGGCCCTACAATTATGTACATTAGATTAAACCTCTCTATGTATGGTAATAAGAGCAACAACGATTGTGATATCAATGACAAATATGATTAAGATGTTGAATGTATGTACAGATATTATGTTATATTATATATTATCTATTTGATGTGTTGTTACAGTAGATAATTTGCTACGGATGTACCTAAACCCTGGTTTATATTGTGACACGTGTATTGTCATTAATTATGTAGCAATTTTATTCTTACTTTTTTTTGTCTCAGTCCTCTCAAAAGTGGTAGAAGCATTATAGACATTAGTAAACTTAAATGAATAGCAAAATACATATTTAACTTCCAAACCATTAAATTAAAATAAGAATGCTCATGAATTTTAAGACGACAAGACTGGAACCGTTGAACAGAATGCTCTTTCTATTCACAAACGATCCCTTATCTTAACCGGTAGGTAGTGCGCCTGCGTCGGTAAATTAATACGTCTATATTACTCGCATAAGTGCCGAGAGAAGTGCGAACGCATTGGCGAAGCGCCGACGAAGCAGTAGTTTATGTAGTTTAGAACTAAAAACCGGTTCCACTAGATACGATGGCTCGTAGTGGAATTTTTCGTTCAAATGCCTGCTAGTTGCTTAACCCTTTACCGTTATACCTACGGTTGACTACACCACGTTGAAGTACCGCAAATCTATTACTATTATTATAAGCCTGTGTTGTCCCACTGGGCAAAGGCCTCCCTCCCCTTTTTTCCATTTTGCCCGGTCTACTGCGATTGTGGGCCAATCCTTTAAGAAGGAGTCCAGTTCATCCCGCCATCTCTTTCTGGGCCTGCCGCGCAGTCGTTTCCTGCCATTGGGGATCCACTGAGTGGTGGCTTTTGCATATTGCTTTTGCAAAGTGTTAAAAAATTAACCCGGCAAACTTTAAGAGGTGCTTTAGACCATCGAACTGAACAACTTTCACTATGGGACCAACTCTGCAATAACGAAAAAAAAATCTGTTGTTTCATACATTTTGGTCAAGTAGGTATAGAAATTTTTTATTAAACAGCTGATTTTTTTTTCATGATTTCAGAGTTGGTCCCATAGTGAAAGTTGTTCAGTTCGATGGCCCAATGCACCTCTTAAAGTTGGTCTTATTAATTTTTAACACCTTATTTCTATAAGGCGTTAACAAAAAAATTAATTACAAAATAATAATTTCAATATTGTTTTTTAGTGTAATTATAATGTAGTATGTATTTACCTATAGTATTTTTAAGTTATATTGATATTGTATTTTATGTAATTTATATGGGCCTTGATGCCTGAAATAAATGGAAAAATAAAAAATGTAATGACGCCTCCATGATGCCGTGTTTTCATAAAGTTTTATAGGATTTTTTAAACATTGCAGTAATGTTTTATCATTGAATATTCCAGTAGTAAACTTCGAGTTTGAGTATGCTATGCATCCCTCCAGTTTTATAACATCAACACGTGAACTGTTTCCCCCAATAAAAGAATGACAGTACTTGGTTGGTTGCATTAAAAGGCAGTAAATGTTATGCGGTACCCAATTCCTGAGCTGCTCAGTTAATAGCCGGCGCGGTTTACGACTCTGAGATTTTTCGGGTTCCCAGTATCATCGTTCAGAACTTAGCCGCCAAATCGCGTGTTCCCAGCAAATACGAATAGTGTGCGATCAAACTAAACCAGTAATCCGAAACATTTTATATTTCCGCAATAGGCATTTGGGGCGGCAACACAGTAAACGCTCGGCGATCGCGCCAGTCATTTCACTAAATCCAATACATTTTTTATTCATGAAACGATTGACGTTTGTATGTTAATTCACAGCGTAGGTCCCGGCCCGAAGGATGAAATATTGAATTATTGCCCAAAGTCGGGGGATATATCGCGGGGGTCTGCTCGATATTAATCCGTTGGCTGCCCGGGGCTCTGGCAGGAATTCAAATAAATCGGCTCTGTGACAAACAAGACGTATAAATCAATCACAGCAAGGTGGCGTGCAGCCTCTATTGCAATCACCCCTTAGCCCCGCGCCCCGCGCCCCCGCCCCGCTCGTAGGTATATCAAAAGTTGATCTAATTTGTATCGGCAAATTTATTGCCAAGGTTAAACTAAACTCGTTATGAGTTTCAGGTGGAGCGAATTTTATTTACAGGTTTTCTTTTTGATTTATATTTTTCTCTTATCGCTTAGCTTGAATAATAATAATTTTAAAACTGTCAAAGCGAGTAATTCCAAAGTTATATCGACATACTTGTCGATAAAAAATACTTGTAAGTAAGTACTCACATAATTGGGAAAATATAATTTTTATTGTCGTAAGTAATCATAATAACTGCATACCTATTCATTAAAAATAGTACGTTTAATTGCTTTACAGTATATGTATCATGCATGAGGATTTACAGTGACTCACACTGAAAAAGAAAACATTAAGCAAGTAAATTAATCAATAGTAATCATCATTACTTACAATTTCGAAAGCATTCACTTGAAATCAAATAAAAGAGCGAAACAATGCAGACGGCATCGGGACGGTCTGCAAATATTATAATGTACCTAGTACCTACCTACCCAATTTATTATATCAACCTCTATCTATCAGTACTAAAACTAAAACAAAAAATGACCAAATATTCCTCAAGTTCTCAAGTAAATTTAGGCCTATATATGTCATCATCTTCATCATCTGCCTAGCTTGTTCCCAACTACGTTGGGGTCGGTTTCCAGTTTAACTGGATGCAGCTGAATACCAGTATTTTACATGGAGCGACTGCCTACCTGACCTCCACAACCCAGTTACTGGATAATACGATACGCCTTGGTAAGACTGGTTGTCAGACTTTCGAGCTTCTGACGACCCGTAACGTCTATCAAAGATCCACGAATGACAGCCGGGATCAACAGCTTTACGTGCTTTCCGAAGCACGGAGGGTATGTAAAGATGGTCACCCATCGACGGACCAATCGCGGCAAGCGTAGCTTAACCTGATCGATCGACCCGTGCGGCTGTTATTACTTAGCCACGAGCTCCTCAATTTAGGCCTATGTATATCGTTTAAATAAGCGATACCAAGGCCAGTCGCTATCCACTGAGAGTGGTCACACCTCCTACTATAATCACTACAATTTATTGGGCCGAACGACTGATTCCGTTATACGCGATACATCGCTCGTTAAATACCATTAAAACTATGAACCAACGCCACCAAACGAGCAATGTAGATAACGTACGGAATAAAGTGTGAGGAGATAACACAAATCACAGTGGAGCTACTATCGGCCCACGTCACCCGTTGCTAAGACCCGTTGATAAGATACGAAGAAGTATTTATTTCGACTTAGTTGAAAGGTTGGACTATAGCACCAAAAATGGTTTTTCTGGTTCGATTAAAATGACAGACATTCAAATAAAATTAAAGAAATGTATTTGAATAAAGTGGTATTTAAAAACCTTTTGAAAATATTCATACAAATGTAATAAAACTTCCAGATGCCGTTTTAAGTCTGTAATAAAAATAGCAAATGAATTTCTAGAAGTATAAGTACAAGGTGTTTCACCTTTGCAAATCGATTATCATAAATATCACCATATACAGTTTTTTCCGGTGCGTTGCTCCTCCCTCATAGGGAATTTAAAACAAAAAAAAATTGGCAATAAGCAATGGTTAAAATATTATAATATACTAGTTTCTGCCCGCAACTTCGTCCGCGTGAAATTTCACCCTCCCCCCATTCACCCTCTTAGGGATGGAATTACGAAAAACCCTTTCTTAGTGGATACCTACTCTTCACAAAGACCTCCAAACTTCACGTCTCTAGGACCAGCGGTTTAGGCTGTGCGTTCAGTCAGTCAGGACTTTTAATTTTAGATTCAGTGTCTAAGCTGAGAAATATAACTCACTCAGATAAGTTTTTTGCTCAACTGCTACTAGAAAAACGCTAGGAATTTTAATAAAGCTAGTAAATCAATTAATTTGCACCGGTAATTAGTGACAGATTCTCAAGCAATTGACTATCGCAATAATTTATAGGTAGCTCTCACGTAGTTAAGTAAATTGCAAGTACTTATAAAGTAGTCTTCAAGAGTTTCACATGGATAAGGAAAATTTTCCTGACTTTACATGAAAATCGTGGTTTGAGTACCTAGGTATTACGCGTTGAACATAGCACTCATCATCTGCCTAGACTTTTCCCAACTATGTCGGGGTCGGCTTCCAGTCTAACCGGAAGCAGATGAATACTAGTATTTTACATGGAGCGACTATCTATCGGACGTCCACAACCCAGTTACTGGGTAACACGATATCTCTTGATAAGGTTGTCAGACTTTCGGGCTTCTGACTACCCGTAACGACTGAGAAAGATTTACAAATGACAGCCGAGGCCAGAGGCACTGCAGAGGCAGAGGCAGAGGCCTGGGTATGTAATGGCTGGCTACCCATCTGACCGACCTCGGCAAGCGTTGCTTAACCTTGAAGATCAACCAGTGCGGCTGTTGTTATTTAACCGTTGAACATAGCAGTATGTTCACTGAAAGTTTTTTGGTCAACGTGGGTGGACACATTTAGGGAAATGGCAGGGGAATTGATGAAAAAGCTTGGGATGTAGACACTACACCAAGCCGTGGGCGGTCCGGCTGTAAACGATGATGATAGTAAACAGCAAAGAATCACAAAATAAAATCTGCTAAGCTAGGTATTCGGACTAACGAGACTAACATGTTCCAAAAGAATAGGTACCTACGACTGAAAGGTGAAACTTAATTATAATGATTGAAATTTCATCATCATCTGTCTAGCCTTTCTCAACATGTTGGAGTCCGCTTCCAGTCTAACTGGAAGCAGCTGAATACCAGTATTTTACCCGGAGCTGTTTAAGTGAACCATCGTTGTGAACTATATTTAAAAAAAAACAACGAGGAAGACGAAAAGAAGAAGACTTGGAGCGATTGCCTATCTGACCTCCACAACCCAGTTCCTTCGCCTTGGATTGAATTTTACAATTTAAAATGTAAAGGACATCACCCATTCTTTCCCTTTCTTCACCCATTATATACATATTTGGAGGCGGATCAAAATATAAGATCGTAGTATATCTTTGTTCTCAAATTCATTACAGCGTTGTTGCTATACAAATAAATGTTTCTACTACTGCGACCATTCAAATAAAATGTAATTTATTCCTGGCTGCCGACTTTTTATTTTTTATCCCAAATCGCCGAATAAAATGGGTGATCTCCTTTAGTGTCTAAGGCACGCTTGTACCACAAATCACTTAATGCATTTAGCCTAAACGAATTTAATATCATCGTTCTATTTCTGTCAATCGTTTGAAGATGATAGAGACACGATAATGTTTTAAATAATTATATTAACGTTGTAAATGCATTTAATGATTTGTGGTGCAAGTGGGCCTAAAACTACATAGATCTATTGAAATTGTACTAATGCATCAGTAGAGTAAAAAAATAATAATAAGGTAGGTACTTAGCTGACACCGACACGAGCTCCTCATTCATAGATATCTTTTATCGTGATTACAAAGACACTTAACAACATAATTGTTCTATTATTTTACTACCGCATTAATATATGTAATTATCATAATTGTTGTATTAGGTAACTATATACTTACCTATTATATATTTTCTAAAATAATAACTTTACTTCAGGAATTACATCCTAGAAATATTTAACGCCTGTTCGGATTTACTGAACGGGCCTTAAATATTTTTGGGGAATAAAATTTAAGGTAAATTAAATCAGCTAGCAAAACTCTGCAGATGTGATGTGTATCGATATCTATGATTTTTTTGTTTTATCATGGTTAGATACCGATACACATCAGGTCTGTGGAGTTTCACTACCTAATTTAGAGCTAAATTTAGACTAAGATCTTCTTCTTCTTCTTTTTTTTTATAGTAAAATTGTAATTTTGTGTTTTATTGATGACTTTTTTAATGCAATGTTAATTTAATTGTAATATTTTAATTATTTAATTTAATTAATTCTTAATGTAATGTTTTTAATATTCTTAATTTAATTTAACATGCATGCATATGGACTGGTTCCGAAATAAATGAATGTATTATTATTCATTTAAACTGACCCTGTATAGTACAGAAGATATTTCTTTCTACGTAAAATGTCACGGGAATGTAACTATATATGTACACGTGCTTTGGTAGTAGTTCGTGGAACTCACTATACATATTATCTAAGCTACCTACTATCATTTCGTACACGTGTTGTTTTATTCATTGCATTAGCCATTCATACCTATTGACAACTGTAATAGCTACGCAGTGCACTACTGTTTTTCCTACATAAATCGTGCTTATACATCCTGAATCTGACATCTATCATGGCTGTATTTTTATTATTCTCACGACTTTACAAAATAGTAATGAGACATTTAAATAAAGAATTGTTGTTAATACTGAAAATGTAAACTTCAAAATATATATTATAAACGCAAGAGCAGATTTTCTCATCTTTCATGAAGAGAATGCCGTAAAGAAACATATTTATGGACCTGGGTAAAATTATTCTCAGTTTTATTTTTGTCCAGCTTTATGTGGGTCAAGCAGAGTACCGCCGTATATTTTAATTTAATACTGATAATATATTATATTTAGCACGGCATTGTATTTAGGTATGTAAGCCGAGATACTTTGCAAAAATGTGTCAATGTCATAATATTGTATCTTATCAAAAGTGTCAATGATAATGTCATTTGTAGCTGAGCTACTGGTGGTTTCTAAAAATAAGGAAGATAATGATAATGTACAAGTAGGGACTTACTTATCTAACGTTACAGTTGTGAATTTTTCAACCTTAATCTTTTACGCCAAATCTATTAAAGCGAAAGCGCAGGGTAGCCTGCGAAATTCGAAAAGTCAGTATTACCACTCTAATTGCGTAACACATTATAAATCTCAATCTGAATCATTTTGAAGGATATTGCTAATCCATTGCTTCAAATGTTCGAAACATTTGTCTGCTCAACAACTTAAATTACGCAATGAATGTTGTTGAACTGTCAAAATGAAGCCCTGCTACTGATAGTGTGTTACGCAATTACCTCGCAGGTTGTAAATTGATCTAAATATGATTTGCGGCCGTAAAAATATTTATTTATAGAATTATGAACATAAAAATCATCAATACAACTCTCCAAGTTCATATTAACCCTATTGAAAGACCATTTCATGAAATCATGACATTAGAGGTGAATTCTAATTCAAGGAGCTACGAGTATATTGCTGATTCTAATGATTATAATTCATACTATCATGCTTAATATTATAAATGGGTAAGTGTGTCTGTCTGTCTGTTACTTCTTCACGCACAAACGGCTAAACGGATTTGTATGAAATTTGGCACACAGATAGTTTGAGTCCCGGGAATGAACATAGGATAGGTTTTATCTCGGTACTCCCACGGGATCGACACTTATGCGGGTGAAACCTCGGGGCGCAGCTAGTAATTCATATGTATTTATCACGGGTGCGTCGTTCGTCGGTCGTTTTCTGTAGTGTACAAAAAAAGTTAAATATGACATAATTTTTAAATAGTTAAATATAATTTCATTATTCTGTCTGATTGAAGTCAGAAGAACAGAGATCCTGAAAGGAGGGAAAGATAACACAATAGAAAAAGACTTAGTCTACGCCCAAGGATCTAGATAAACTAGAATACAGTCCCGTTTAAATGGCATCTGTGGTTTTCAGAAAAAGTTATCATAGTTTTTAATAAAACATATTCTTGTTCTTAGACTAGATTTAATTTAAAATCTGTTTTCTATAAATACCTCCAATCAAAATCGGTATGAAATTCTGCATCAAAATCTGTATGTCAGTATATATTGAGTGACTTATCAAAATACGGAACGCATAAATAAATAATAGGGAAACATCACACAGCGCTGAGTGACGTAAATCGTCAATGTGGGACAAAAACCCGTCTTGATAAACTGGACCTGGGTAGGTTCGATGGAACGTAATCTGCAGAATGGGAGCAGGAAAAAAACTTATCCTATGAAAAAATTGTTGGGACCCGTCGCATAACCATGGAACTTTTATACATCTATGGGTGAATACCCCATAATATTATAATGGTTATTACCTTAATTATATTATAGGTAATAGGTAACCGCTTTGACAATCTACAGGGTGAAATTTTAATCACCGTTTTCCTCTTAAGGGGTCATTGTACTCAGCTGTTCCCTACATTTATGTTCGCATAACTCGTCAAAATGTAGGGAACAGCTGAATTTTTTTTTCACGATTTCAGGTTTGGTCCCATAGTAAAAGTTGTTCACAATGATGAATACAATGACTCCATAAGAGGAAAACGGTGGTTAAAATTTCACCCTGTATAGGACTTATCGAGTAAAATATTAGTCAAACATAAGGGAATAAAAAAAACCACCACCACCAGGGGATCACCGAAAACTGTCAAATGAAATTAAATGAAATTGTTTATTCTGTTAATGGGACATCGGTATCACTTTTACCTCATATTTAAAAAAAAATAAGCTATACTCCGTAGGTTTAGGTAGTTAAATAAAGGTAAACAAAAAAACCACTTGATTAGGATTTTAAACATCAAAAACTATGAGAAGTTATAAATATTGCAATTGCTATTGCCTAGCAGGTGGTCGATCCACCTCATTTTAATACTAAGCGTCTGCGCAACTAAGTATTCGTAAATTGTTTTATTCGTACTGTACTTCCAAATATGTACTGTAATCTAATTGTTATTCCAAAAGCATATTAACGTAACACGTGAATGCCTTTGCATTTTGCTATAAAAAAATTACAAGATAATGAAGTCTGTTTACTCGGACATGAGCAGTTAGCACAGAAACAGATGAATTAGTTGATTATGTTATGCCTGAAAATAATAAGCGTTCAAGAAATTTCTCTGTTATTATTATACAAGGTTATTTTACCAAAAGAAAACAAATTTTTATCTTTATGAAAATCTTAATTGCTGTAATGTTATCACATATTATATCATAGTTTTTTCAGAGGTATATGAAGATGATAATGATGTTTTGATTTTATCATATGCCGTAACTGGCACTTTTTAAATATTTAGGTACTTACTGGTAAGAGAAAATATGTACGCACGGCTACACATCAAGCTAAATATAACCAGTGTAAGCTGACTTCCGATTATACGAAAAATTTATACAATGCGAGGTCAGCTAAAACTGGAATATTATACCTTGATGCGTAGCTGTGTGTACAATCACATTTTATCTCATGTATTATGTGCAGTTTGTGTAGGGTCTGATAAATGGTGATAGGTTATCTGTCACTATCACATACACGAGCCGTTATTTCATCTCTAGTACAAACTCTGACTTAATCACATATTTATTTAGATCATCGTAATTTCCCAGTAGGGTTAATAAATAAAGTAAAAATAAATGACACACTGTGGGTTTTTGATTCATTACATTTTCTATGTAATCCCCTTTACGATGTTATGTATGGTACTATGGTTATATCACTATGACGTACTATATTATAGTGTATTGTAAACAAAATATTGCAAGTACTTTGTTGGCTTCCGTCAGCATAGGTTCTAATGCAAATCTCCATGTTTTATGTAACGTGATGTTGTTTTCATTATATTTAATTAGTAGTTTATTTTTCCTATAATATTTTATAGTAATTGTATCATACCTACCTGTGTGTTAGGTACTTGATTAATGATGTTTAATATAGTTTACATAACTTAATAAAATGCGTAGATAACAGTGCCAATTGATACATGTACGAGTTTTTTAATGAGACATCGAGAAAATACCTATATTGGAATTTCAGATAATTTTCAAGTTATGGAACAACAAACTGAATGAACCTACTTAACAAAGTTCAAATTCCATTGCAACCAAAAACTTATTAGGACGGTTTTGTTACAAATGGTTACTCAAAAATCAACTTTGAATACATTTTACAAGAGTAGATAACTGATTAATTGGCGATGGAATGGTAATTATCTGAATATGAACACTGCGTATAGTCCAATTTGTGGTTAGATAATTCGAAATCAAGAAAAAAACATTATCTTGTGATTACTTCTGTATGTTGGACAAAAATGTAGAATATGTAATTATAAAATCTATTTCGCCTATATCGCAGACCACAGCATAATTTAATATATGAATGAGTGTCATATGTTTTGTTATCGGCCTCATATACCGCTGTGAAAATATATCATTCAGTGTTATCTACCCAGCAAGATGGCGACCGTGTAAATCAATGTAACCTCAATTACTTATTAAGAAAGGTCTCGGTTGGAATTTTCCTACGATTAGGTAAATTGTTTATAGCACTTACTTAGATATTAGTTGTATAGCTAAGATATTGCATAACAGCATAATCAGCCTATAATGTTCCCACAGATGGGCTGGGACACAGGCCTCCTCTCTTTCTGAGAGGGAGTGGGCCGTAATCGTTGGTATATGTCACATATCATCGAATTTTTGGTTCTACGACACGCTGGTTTCCTCACGATGTTTTCCTTCACCGTTTTGAGACAAAGACATTGATCTAACAAATATTAAGACTGCAACTACAGTCTGAGAGTAATATTTTTTTAGACATTCAAAAAACTGTTCTTAACACAAAATCTTAATTACCTAAACTGTAATCTATAGACTCATATATCTCACAGTTTTTTATAGTGTCTTAAATCTCCAACAACCGATACCAAGCACATCAAGCTACCCGAAACTGTCAAATTTTTCTAATCGACTTTGACTTTCGATTGCAGTAGCTTGATATGCTGGCGTCTGTACTTAGTCCTGTTAGTTTCGCGGGAATTTTAATAAACCATGTACACTGACTTTCACTCTTTAATCTTGAGTAGGTAATATTGAAAATTTTCGAATCACTACACGATATTTTAGAAATGGGACCACAGTTTACTGAATTTAATCTCAGTCATTAATTGCAAACGACCAGAAAACATAGTGATATACTAGAAACAAACATATGCCAAAGCTGAAGAATTTACATAATAGTTGACTGAAACAGTTGAAAGAGGTAACCAAAAATCTGTAGCCATAGTGGCACCGCCACAAGATTTCAATTCCATGAATGTTCTTTCCTATATGGGTTACCTAGCAAGGATATATGAGATTTTGCGAAGGTGTGCTAACGGTCTTAGGTAACGGTAGTTTTCATTTGCTATTCAACTGGACCCGCGGCGACATCGATACGGCGAATACGAATTTTTGTTCTAAAAACCGTTTCTATTCTCACATCCGGTAGTGGTAGGATTTATGCTGGGTTTTTTAAGGCTACTTATGTGGTGTGCAATAATAGTAATTTTTTAGATAATCCATATGGTACTAGTCAATAGGGACATAAGAAAAGAAAGTGACATAGAATCATTCTTTTTTTATTATTTAAAATATCTGGGCCTTCCTCATAAAAAAAGAAGTGATCTATTCTTAAGGAATCGCACGAAGGTATAATTAATTAAAACCTTTATTCCAAAGATTAAGTATCAGACAATGACCTTTGCCCGTCAAATCAAAAGTTGACAACGAAATTAAATTAATTGAAATATTTACGTCATTCGGATTAGCCTGCATAAATAAATTCTAATACAACCGCACTGGCAAACAGCTGAATCATTCCATAGTTTTTTATTTTGCCTTAAAAGGTTATTACTACTTACTTATTGTCGAATAAAATTTCTATAGGTATAAAAAAATACTTAGAATAAAACGATCGTTTTAAAATTATATTCTTTTGATATTTTTGCAATGAATGAATAACGTATTGAATTACTAATCCATTAAACCATGAAATCATCACCGTACTTTAAAGTCACCTAGGAGTTTTCATTTAAAGCAATTTTAATTACTTTTCTTTCCTCAAAAAATTTTTACGTAATCATTCTTGTGATGGTTAAGAAATGTACTCATTTTGATCGTTACAAAAAAATTCAAAGAGTAATAATTATTATAAGAGCCGCATTACGCGAAGAGAAAGTAGGTAACTAGTTCGGAATATTGTACACTAGCAGTGCCCCGCGGTTTCACCCGCATAAGTGTCGATACCGTGGGAATATCGAAATAAAAACTATCCTATGTCCTTTCCCGGGACTCAAACTATATCTATACCAAATTTCATCTAAATCGGTTCAGCGGTGTAAGCGTGAAGAGGTAACAGACAGACACACTTTCGCATTTATAATATTAGTAGGTATGGAGTGCCTACTCTCTAAGTCCGACAACGAAGACACAGGCCCATCAAAATGTAGTTCGAAACTTTAATTAATTTTTCTGACGGGCAAAAACACTTCGGACTTAGAGACAACTGTCAAAACGTGGTTTCATTCATTCTTCGGTCGGTCCGTAGGTGATACGGATGCCGAAACTACGGAGTATATAGACCTCTTGATCTGCTCGGTCCGTTTTCGGATGGTATCGTGACAGACATCCCTTGGAGTTCCTATACGAGACACATTGGCTACAGATACATGGTTCTCATAATTGTCTACTTTAAATCGTGCGAACGCATAATTTGCATGGCAGGATTGAACCCATTTGAGAAAATATTTTCCACTTTAAATGATTATTTTAAAAACAATATCATAAGAAAAACGCTATAAAAATCCTATAATACATACTTTCCTATAATACCTTCTTTCTGCTTATTATTTTTTTATTTAAAGAGTATGGCAGTTTTTAAACCAGTTCAGTAACAAGCACGTTTGCGTACCTATACCTACGACAAATTAATAATTGCTGCTGAGAATCCAGTCTTTGCATTCTATCTCGTGATATAGTGGGCTCGCCACTCAGCTTTGCAACAGTAAAGTTATTTTTGTCGAAGTGTAAAAGTATACTGGAATGCGCAACTCGAAAACCGCTTTCAAATTGAAGCAACGCTACATGACTGACTACTTGACAAGCCATTTTCTTTCAGGAATTTTCTTCTTTGGTACGAAAAGATTTTTTAGTAACTATCTGAAAGTAATTAACGAGATAATTGATATAAATTCGTGAGCACGTGCCCGCAATTTCCGATTCATTCACCTCACAAGGTGCCATATCATCCGTCTCTTTTATTTTACTTCAATCGTATCATGTATGAATGTGACGCACGACTTCAACAGTTTGCTAATTAACTAAGCTCACAATGACACGAGCTGTGCACGTTTGATTTTCGACCTTATTGCGCTGGCTCTAATTATTATAATCGTTCAAGACGCGTGCAGCTTGAATGAGCATTGTATGCGTAAACATTAATCAATGCCATGGGTACGCTTGTGAAGGTCATCGAGTTCGTGGTATTCTACTCTACGATAATCTTCGATAGTCGAATAGATTCAATCGAATATTAAAATACGAATTACAGATATAATACGATCTGCGATCGAGACGGAATAGTTCCATGTCTTATATTTTTTATTTATTCAACTTCGTAGCGAGGCCGAGGGCGTGTCAACGTCATGTGACCGCGAGATAAACAAAACCTAAAATTATACGAATTGAATGATATCCATCGGAGTGTTACTTTGGGTGTTTTGTGGAAGCGAACATTGCGTAACAGCAATGTATCGGAAGTTTGCGGTATCATCGTTATAAGATTGTCGATTGAGTGTGTAATAATGTTTTTATTATCTTTTATCGGTCGTGTCACAGCCGATTGGGATAACGTGTGCCACTGCGGAGTTCCACCAAAAAATGCGTAGCGCTTTAGAAATATTGATGGTGTAACGAAGGCTGCTTTATAATATGCCTTAATATTTGTATTTCCCTATCCGGAGTTTAAACTCTTAATTCACGTCTGTCTCAGATTATGTCTTTAGAGTGAAAATTAAAAAAATACCTTCAGGATACTTTTATGTTTGACTTTTAGTTCTACTCGTCAATTGTTTTAAAAATTAATATATTTATTTCAACGAAATAATACCTACTTATATAAAATTCATAATTTGAAAGTCAAAGTTTAACTACTTATTAATTAAGAAGGTACTTCTTGTTACGAACGCGTCGCGACGATTTGGTTAGTTATGTTAATTTATAGAATTTAATGTCACCTTCCGACTAATTTAAAACGCCAATTTCAATGTAATACTTATTTCAATAAAATTGGCAATGGAGAACGCGGAAAACTCGAATCATGGCGTGAGTTCAAACAGTTTAGCGCTAAGTCGCCAACGCAAACGCCTCTAAACTACGGACTAATGTAAACGTAAACGCGCGCGTGTGCGTTGACGCCCACTGGTTTCAATGTCAGCCAGCTAGTAGCCCAAAAAAGATCGATCTACGTAGAATGTACTGAAAATTGAATGCACTGGTTCAATGAAATAATAAAAGAAACAATACAGTTTCAGTTTCTCAACGAAAACTTAATTAATTGTATCCCATTTAGCTAAAACATGTTAAGATTTCATTGTAGATTACACTTAGGACGATAACAATATCTTTCTACGTCGAAATACTTGCGAAATTCCTGTAAAAACGTAGCTAATTGTAGCGGCAAATTAATAAAGGCTCATTTGTCCGTCGCAATATTTGAGATAAGACACCACGATATAACAGACAAAATGGCATGATGCCACTTCTCGTATCAAACAGTGAACCTGATGGACAAGCGCCAGAATGACTCATATTAAGGAATGCCCTTAAAAATATTTTCTAAATCACTTTCTGTGCGATTTGCGGAATATCGCTGAACATCCTGTAAACAATGTATTGAGGCACGTTTCACGTAGATTTTACGGTTACAGGAGTACTTTTGAAGGTAGCACATACTCAATTATCAAATTATTCTCCAATATCTAATATCCTATCCTATTCTTTAGTTGACCACCAAGTTTAAATTCTGTAACTGATCGATCAGGAACAACGAAAAACATTTGAATTTTTAAACTTACATTTTGGCGTTTATACACCTTTCGAACACAAACATTTTACACAGTGATATTATTAAATTAATTAATATTAACCAAACCAAATAAATATGTTTGTCAATTAACAGGCTAACCACAATAGAACAACCAACAGGCAACAATCAGTGACACTCAAACTGAAAAGTTTCATCTAATTAGCTATTATCATTTCTATCTAGTACCTACCTACACAATATTTTAATTATCATATTTTATTACAGACATATTTGTGACGTCTGCCTGACGCAATTATCAATAACTAGCTGCGCCCCGCGGTTTCACCCGCATTAGTGTCGATCCCGTAGAAGTATCGGGATAAAAATAATCTTATGTGTTAATCCTGGTTATAAGCTATCGGTGTGCCAAATTGCATCCAAATCCGATCAGCCGTTTGTGCGTGAAGACGTAACAAACATACAAACACACTCACACTTTCGCCTTTGTGAAGTGTGATAGTGTGATTGCAGCGTCCGGATCTAAAATCTGCCCAATAGGTTAACCAGATACAGAAAAATAGAGGGGCAATTCTAGTAATTTTAAGAACGTTCACAGTCTGATCTCAGTCTCAATCTGTCAAAGATACCTCTAATTTTTCCATACATTTCACAAGTTTTTGACATTTGTTTGTCGCCGAGATGAGACTGCGACTAGATTTTTAACGTTTTAAATTCTAAGAATTGGCCTTCAGATCTAATGCTACGTAAAATATCAAAAGTCTTACCTTCCATCCAGCTGAAGAGTTGCTATCCCCCTTATCCTTAAAATATGGCACATTCTGGACCATCCACTCGTATATCTGGGACAACGTGAGCCTGTTGTCCTGTGCGGAGGTGATGGCTTGGGTGATGAGATCAGCGTAGGATAGGTTTCCCCAGGCATTCCGACGGGAGGAATTCTTCTTGGTACCTACTGAAGGTAAGGGTGGGGCACCTAGAAAGAGAAGGTTGGGTTAGACCAGTTGGTGTTTAATTTGAAGGAATCAAAAATTGATAAAGTAAAAAAGTTTCGTTATTTTTGGTACAACAAATTGGCATAATTACAATGGAACGATGATAGTTACAAAAGTTAATAACTGCGTCGTAGCTATCAACGCCCGTCTGAACGTGAATAAAGCTTTGATTGTTTATAAAGCTAAATAGGTACAGACGCCAGCACATCAAGCTAATACAATCTGTCAAATGTCTTTAATAAATTTTCAACTTTATTGCTAAAATATAAGGTTCAAAGTTGATTGGGAAAATTTGACAGTTTCGGGTAGCTTGATGTGCTGGCGTCTGTAGGTACCTACCTACTAGGAACTACTAGGTAGCTAGGTAGGTACCTACTAGGCATTCAGTGTGAACTAGTTTTTTTAAATGTTTTTAGATATTTTATTTTTAATTTAATACTATATTATATTTTTAAATAACATGATTTAGTTTTTAATATCTAAACTAATATTATACTTAAAGAAAAAAGATTAGATTTTTTGTATGTTTGCTTTCGCTTTCATGCTAATACGGCTGAACGGATTCGGATGAAAATTGGCTGGATTAGGACATAAATGATACTTTTTATCTCGATTTTCCCACGGAATCGAGACTTATGCGGGTGAAACCGCGGGGTACAAATAGTTGCTAAATATAAAGTTTCGCATAAAAGTTTACACGCGCTCTGGTTTCTAAAATGCTTTAATATCCTGACTGAAATTGTAGTAGGTAGTAAATTTCAAAACAAACAAAAAACATCCTTGTCCTACTCGAAGTATTTTAGGTTATTAGGGTTCCTGTTTATATAATTACCGTAATTTTACTATCAACTGTGTCTGTGTACGATTATAAAATTATACTTTGGCGTCCAAAATGAGGATTGTAATATTTTGGTATCTTATCTGAGAAAAATGTCTTTTAGGATGACGTTTTATTTCAGTTTGTATTTATATAAATTATCGGATTAGATATTACAGTATCTACTACTAAGTATACACGAAATCTAAGTACTTACTTAAGAACTAGAAAATCGTTTAGTACCTAGTTGTAATCGACTAATTATTGAATATAGTTTAAAAGGTATTCCTGAAAGTACTTATTTATCAAAGATTGATTCGTTTTGACGACAAAACATGTTTTTATAAAAAAAAAAATACGCCAAAATCAGGTCACCTTAGTGTATTTTTATTAATAAACCCCGTTTCTGAATCCAGTAAACGCGTGGATCGTCAATCAAATGACGTGACAAATTCCCACAAGTGCGTGACAATGACGTAAGTTAAAACAGTAACAAACACTTGAATTATTTTTGTTTATTTACTGGCCATTAATGACAACCCTGGCTTACGTCAAAATGCGCTATCGACGGAACAAAATCCAGTTGAGTTGGGTTTAGTTAGAAATGTAAACCACACCAAAAATGATTTCCCGTAATGGTGGTTATACATGGAAACATATAGGTTATTAAAATAAACCGCACTTGGACAAAATGACAATAACTCAGCCTATCGCCTACTGCTGGACATAGGCCCCTCAGGTTTGCCCCATCCAGTCGGTCCCAGCCACCTTTTTAAGGACGTCAGTCCATCGAGCTGGTGGGCGTCCCACACTAAGTTTGCCGATACGCGGCCTCCACTCCAGGACTAGTCTGCTCCACAGACCATCGGATAACTTCATTTTTGATTTTATCCTTCAAAGAGCCTCCAAGCATAGCTCGCATTGTATTGATATACAATACCTATACGTCGCTCAGCGAGCTGTGTAGTGGGCTATGCTCGGAGTTTCTGAATAATAAAATCAGGAATGAAATTATCCGGAAAAGAACCGGAGTTCCGACATAGCTTGCAGAGTAAGCAAGCTGAACTGGCAGTGGGCTGGCCATGTTTATCGAAGGACCGATGGCCGGTGGAGCAGACGAGTAGTGTGGTGCGCGCGCTAGCTAGTTGGACGGACGACCTAAAGATGGTGGTGGGGCAGACAGGATGCGGAAGGCGGAGGACAGGGTGTTGTTTTGCACCCTGGGAGAGGCTGGACATAGGTCCAGCAGTAAATTGCGATAGGCTGAGTTGATATCACTACAATGTCAAGAAAATTCGGGTGCAACAACCTCTTAATGTCAAAGTACTTAGTAAGTGCGTGATCAAAGCTAGCAGCTTGATACGATAAGTAGGGTAAATAAACAGTTGTAGTGATACAATTGAAGTAGCGACGTCAAAATAACCGTGTAATTTATTCACAAAATTGAATCTACTTAATAATTATTTGAAGTTTTTTTTTTTGTATGCATTGTATAAATTACTTGAATATGTCAATTTATTATTATCTACACTAAACTTAAACGTTGCTTAAAGTTAAGTAGAGATTAGCGACTGTTTAACCTTACATTTTTAACGTTTAAAAATTTCATTTAACTTTAATCATCGTTTATAAATAAACCCCTTTGATGTGATGATAAAACAATTCAGTTTATTATTTAACAGTCGGCATCAATTTATTTATTTTTAAGTGTTCACAAAAAGCAATTTACTTATTAATCCAAGTATTGCTAGCATGTTAGCACTTGTCATTGTGAACACGTGAACAATAAGGCAAAATAATTAAATTACGCTAGCTACGAGTAATTATGCATTTATTTACCACGTGTCGGTAAAGAGTAAGTGTATTGCAGTATGCAAATACATAAATAAAACTTAATTATGATGTTTCATGAAAGTAGGTAGGTGTGCACGCCATATACATTCTTTAAATATTTGACAACAGTAGTTATGTTAGATTTTTAAACACCATTTAGGGCTGGTTTTTTAATCGACAGATATTTTTTATTCGTGGAATAAAATTGTCGTCTGACAGATTTTGTATGGAAGAACTGTCAAAAATTCAAAATTATTCCTAGGATAAAATTATCTGGCGTTGGAAAAATCAGCCCTTAATGAGATAATTTTCAGGAATTTCCTTCAAATGATTGATTCCGGGGTCTTCATCATAATACTCTTGCCCTTATCCCAATTTATATGGGGTCGGCGCAAAATGTCTTTACCCGGGTCTTATTTTTGTGTTAACATCTAGCTACTTTTTTGCTCTTAAAATTAACATTTTTATATTAATAATGTATTGCAAAATGGACTATCTATATTTGACTTGAAAAGTTTGTATTCTTTGTGGTACCTATGTAGTAGGTACTGTAGACAACTTTGCCGACACTTTTCTATTTATATAAATATAGTGGTAATAGTGTATTTTAATGACTACTATTTTAAGCACTAACCCCTTTATTCATAAACGTTGCTTAAAGTTAAGTAGTGATTAGCGACCGTTCAATCATACATTTTGGACGTTTGAACGTCACTTAACTTTAATCATCGTTTATAAAATAAACCCCTAATTTATTGCATTTCCTCTACAATGTTTAACTTGGCTAAAGGTAGGTAGGTACCTACGTTTCGTAGTACAAGCTCTTTTTATTGCTTTTCCCTGTAGTGTAGCAAATTAATGAAATTATTGAATTTAATTATTTACAATTAAAAATTAATTATTAATTAACTTTTAATTTAATTAAATTATTAAATTCAATAACAAAAAATAATAAAATCATAGTTATGATTCTGGACCTTAAGAGCCATTGATATGTAAAACAATTGAAAAAACAATACCTAGAGCAACTTGATACCCTGAAAATTACAGTAAAGTGAGAAATAAATTAATCCTACTATATCTTACTAATATTACAATTTATATGAAAGTTTGGATTTTTGTTACTTAATCAAATAATCACGCAAAAACGGCTGAACGGATTTGGATAAAATTTGGCTCACAAATAGTTGATAAGTAAGTAACATGGATTTAACACATACCAACACACATGATACTTTTTATTCCGGAAAATGACGAGACGCAGACGCGAGCAGAAGCAAGTATAAGAATAATTCAGTGTACCGGGAAAGTTGTGAGTGTTTGTATTCATTTATTTATTTACCTATATTTAACGTAATTATTTAATTTTTCGTACCTAATTAACTTGTTAGTATTTTTGATTTTTTCATTGATACCTTTAGCATTTTTAAACAAAACTTGCCTTTTATTATTTTTCATACACTCAAAGTTCTTATACAAACAGTGCGAGGTAGGTACCTACTCTTTATGGTATTCATAATATTTCATTGTTTTCCTTACCCATTAGTAATATTTATTATTGTAATTAGAATACATCCATGTGTTCTTGTAAATACTTGTATGTTTGTGTGAGTTTTTTAATGAAATGGTGCTATATGAGCAGTTTTTCATATGTCGATCAATTTAGCTAATGCCTTAACCTATAATCAATAGTGTTATTTTTTTCTTTGGTTATATTATGATTAAGTACTTAATACAACTAACAACAAAACGTTG
The DNA here is from genome assembly GCA_914767645.1 of Hydraecia micacea. Taxonomy (NCBI): domain Eukaryota; kingdom Metazoa; phylum Arthropoda; class Insecta; order Lepidoptera; family Noctuidae; genus Hydraecia; species Hydraecia micacea. The sequence continues at coordinate 10,070,488 of OU611783.1, read as the reverse complement.
GAAACAAATCGTCAAATAAATTTTAAAAAAGTCGTTGAAATAGTCTAGGAATTACCCTAAGTAATCTAATTTTTAATAAGTAGCAAAACGTTAAAAGCATTTTCAATTGTGATTTTTTGAATTTATTTGGAGCCGAAGCTCGTAAAAAATATATTAAAAAAAATAATTTTCATATTCTTCATTTCACGGTGTCACCCTTAAGCCGACTGAATTTCATACATTTATGCTATCATTTGTAGAATTTGTGCTGCGCAAACAATTTCGATATCATTGTTTTTGCGACTTATTTGTATACATACATAGCTAATACGTAACTAGGTATATAGGAATCGCAAACGCGTGGCAAGTGGAGGTAGGTACACCGATTAATATGTAGGGTCATAAGTACCTAACTACATTGGTGATTCTGCAGGTAAACAAAGTTTGTTATTTTTTATTCGTATCAGCGTACATGATACGCTTTTGTTTTTTATTGGAATTTTACACGAAGAGTGTGCGGACTACCTACGTGAGCCGACCTAAATAACAGCGCGTATCACGACTGCGACCTTACTACTATCGCTTCATTGGACAAATGGTATTTACCACTCAGATTCTGATTGGAGTTCTTCTTGGAGCCGGTGTCGTCAGCCGCTTCGACGTAGTTGTCTGGCCTTGGCAGCGGCCACGTGTTGGATCGCGCGCGCGTCTGTGGCTCGAAACCGACCTCTGTCAGCTCGCCCAAAGGTTCCAATTCAATCGTGCCGTCCAACTCCGAGTGCCCTCCCTGAGACGACCACGGGCTCTGGTAACCACCGCTCCCCTGTATAGACATGTTGCCCACTTTATCTCGAACAGTGGAATTTTTCGGTAGGTGTGTCGGAATGAGCGCTCACCGGCGCGTGCCGATACCGGCCGTTAGCATCTCAGTGCGCTCTCTTTTCTGATTGTTTTTACCGATTTCTTTCTAGTTCCAGAAGTTTCGGACCCAGATCGCGATCCGAAGAGGTTATCTGTCTTCTGCTTATCGGTTCTGTTATTCGAAGCCAATAACATGTGGCGTCTCGCTAACGTTCATAAACAGCGAGCGTCGGCCGTCGGGCCGCTCCCGAGAGGCGATTTTCGCTAAATATAAGCGCGGGCGAGGCGGGGGCGGGGCGCACACCACGTGAGCGACTACGCGCCGATTTTCCAATTCATCACTGGCGGGCTAGAGACGCGATAACCTTGTAACGTGGCTCGAATCGGCCAACAACGGGTAAACTATCCTCTTAAGTAGTCAGCGGCTTCGAAAGTCCCCAAGAATTCGCAAATTCGGACGTCCTTCCGAGTTGGGTATACACTTTGTAACTTTTCCACACTGATAAGAGTTATCACTGGGTCTATGGGGGGTTAATTCACGTGTTATGTGGTTAATTGGGGCATATAACAAGTGGGGAGTCACTAAAAGTTGTTTGACGCGAGTCCACGCGGTCAGCGATAGTTTTAACTGCGTAATAAGCAGAGCAGTGCGCGTGACGCGGCAATTCGTCCTCGGCCGCGAGCGGTCGCACGTACACTGAACCGCGTCGCGAGGCGCGCCGCTTGTGCAAATTCCGCTCAGCGGGCGCCGCGTGCGGAGAGGAGGGCGGCGGAGGGCGCTGATAGAGAGAAGTGGCGTACTGGCGTCGTATGACCGCGCGCGCCCGCCATCTCGGACGCACTCGCCACTCCGCTGTCTACGCATCTTCAAACAACTTCAAACTTTAAAAGAAAACTTTTTTCAGTTTCTGTTCAGCCAGCAGCACACCATAGGCCTGTATTTCGCCCAAACTTGCTTTTGTATAAGATTGTACCATGCAGCGCGTGTATACTATCAGGCAGTCGCTGCATGCTTCATTGTTTACATACAATTATTTACACGCGTACAGCCGCCTCGTTGGGAATTAATTAATACCTATGTAGTTAGTGCTTTAAATCGAGTAAACATCTAGGTATATCACGTTACATTTACAAAAGTAGGTATTAGATAAGTACTTGTGGTACTTACCTATATAATTGGAACTTGTATATTTCCATTTGACACAGCATTAATTTCTTACTTAACCTGACGCATGAACTAAGATAACTTTTACGATGACTCGTGAACATAATTAAAATAATTTAATTAGTAATAGTAATTTCTAACTATTCCAGTTACTTAACTGTGTGTCACAATGACTCAATAAGAGTCAGAGGATTTAAAATAACAATTAGGTCGACCACGCTAATAACAAGCAGGAGAAAATAATAACATACATGTCATTTAATATTTCAAATGTGCATCACTCATCACTGCGGCTGCGCGGGCGCAGCTTGTTGCAACTTTTGCTTAAATATAGATATTTTAAGATACCTATCGTTTTCCAAAAATAATGAAGAAACTACCGAAAATTATCGCAATAAATGGATATGATCGAAAAATATTTTTAATCAATGAAAATAGTGAGACGACTTCACATTCACAGTTCACACCTCTAGTGTAGCCGTCGAGTAACCACTGTTAGTGCCACATTAGTGCCGCTAGACTTGTGTCCTCGAAAACCCTTCAAAATACCGAAGATCTTTCCCTCCGAAGATCTGAAAGCTTATAAATAAATTAAATCAATATTTTCTTTATAATTACTTTAAGACAGTTCGTATAAGGGCAATGAGATATTTTCTAAACGAACGTTTCCATTAGTAACTTTTTCAAATCTATGGATGTTGGCATTTATATATTATGAGATTGATAAACTCGAACACCCTTTGACCAAGCACCATGAAAGTTAGCACATTTACTAATGTATTTTTTCATGGAGAAGGTTTTTATTGTAATGCTAGCTTCTGTCCTGTCCTGTGAAATTAGTTGTTTTAACAAAAACTTACATATCATATTATATCCTATGACTCTATGACACTGGGCAATACTGTAGCTTCCAATTAGTGAAACAATTTTTGGAATCAGATCAGTAGTTCCGACAATTCTCCCTACCTCTTTATAATATTAGTGTGGATACATTGAAAGACAGTCCCAAAAAAAATCCGTAGCAACGTAAAAAAAATTGCAATGAAAAAATTCATTCCAACTTTCAAAGGGCTACGCGCGTACTACGCAGCTACGACGTAGCCGCGTAGGGGACTTCGTAGCTGCGTAGGGGTAACTGCCCTAATTATTTTGAGCAAGTGCCTATCTGACCTCCACAACCCAGTTACTGTGTAATACGATACCCTTTGGTAAGACTGGTTGTCAGACTTTCGGGCTTCTGACTACCTGTAACGTCTGTCAAAGATCCACGAATGACAGCCGGGACCAACAGCTTACCGTGCTTTCCGAGGCACAGAGGGGTCTTGGTATGTAAAGATGGTCACCCATCCACGGACCGACCGCGGCAAGCGTAGCTTAACCTGATCGATCGACTTGTGCGGATGTTATTACTTAGCCACAAGGAAAATTACTTTTACTTACCAATGCTTCGTTTACTTAGAAAACTAGTTATTACTTAGTTGAACTGCCTGCAAGAACTACTTCGCGATCGTAGCAGCACAAGTAAGTTTTACGGAAAGCGGCATTTTTTTTAAATAAAAATCGGTCAAAACATTTTTTTACAATTTAGTCATTCAACAAAAAAAAAGTGTCATATACCTAATGTTATTATGGTTATACTACTACGCGGTTGTAGTTCAGACGCCAGCACATCAAGCTACTACAATCTGTCAAATTTCTTTAATAGATTTTCAACTTTATCGCTACAGCATAAGGTGCAAGGTTGATTGGGAAAATTTTACAGTTTCGGGTAGCTTGATGTGCTGGCGTCTGTACATACGTAGCTACTTCCCAAAAACTTTTTAAACTCAAAAATGTAGTGAAAATGATTGATTAATAATTATAACGGTAACTATTAACTGTAGTTATATCGACTTTGATTAACCTAAAAAATCCCATGGATTATTGAACCTAACTCCCTGCTGCTACGCGGCGTAGCTCGTAGCACCTACCCCGAAAACTTCGTAGCCTTTAAGATTAATTCCCTAAAATTATAATTATTTTATAAGCGTCTACGGAAATTGTATGGATTTTCACTTGATTAAATTTATTGGATTATTATTACTAGTATTGGTTTGAAGGTTCTCTTTGGAGTCACAGTTAGTTAAAACCGAGGTGCACTAAAACGTAAATTCAAATACATCAGAGGGGCCATTCTCGTAATTTAAAGAACGTTCACAGTCTGATGAGTGATGAGTCTGATGATCCTGAGATCAGACTGTGAACGTTCCTTAGTCTGATCTCAGGATCAGACTGTGAACGTTCTTTAAATTACGAGAATGGCAGATTGAGACTGATTTCAATCTGTCAAAAATACCTCTAATTTCCTTACATTTTTGACAAGTTATTGACATTGATTGTCGCTGTGATGAGATTGCGACTAGATTTTGAAAGTTTTTAATTACGGGAATTGGGTTTCTGGTTAAACTTGAGTTATTTACCAACTTTTAAAAAGCTTTATTGAGGAACTACGTTATCTATATAAATAAAAATGAATCGCCAAAATGTATGTACAAGCATAACGTCCGAATGACTGCACCAAATTGGATAATTATAATTAGTTTTTTGTTGTGTTCGGTATTGCCTGAACAAGGTTTGTATGAAATAAAATATCAGAAATTCTAAAAAAAAAAATGCATCCGTGTGAAGCTGGGGCGGGCCGCCAGGATATAAACAAAACATTACCTACCTCAAATGGTGCATTCGTGTCTGAGGTCCAAATTATCCTAGAAATTAATTAATATTTTAATTTCAAAGCAAGTTACCGTTATTTACAACACAATAATAATGCATATGTGAGTGGTTGACCAAAAAGGGACCTGGAGGGATTGGAAACCGTTATTTATTTTTTTTGATTTTTTTATTCTGCGGTCTTTTAGCTTTGTTTTGGTTTAACCAGAATATTTTTAGGTGCCGTAGTGTTTTTTTTATGATTTTTTTTGTGAGCCGAGGCAGTTTTGGAAAAATTAGTTTTTGTGATGTCAGACGCACATAAAGACAAGAAACTGACACTAAATAAGTCGCCAATAACGTAGTAATTGTAAACACGTGTTGACACTCACTAACGAAGTCGCATACTGACATAAAACATGCCGCAACTTGTTTCTACACGAAATTTCAAACGCGATTTACTCGAAATCAATTATTTTCCCTTGAGGTCCCTTTTTGGTCAACCACTCACATATGTATTGTTTAATAAACACGTCTGGACTTGACTTATAAAATATTAGTAAAAGTGTTGACTTATGAATTATTAGTAAAAGTGAATTGATCTTTAAGAATTCTCACCGAGCGACGATCTTCGCAGGGTGGCTTGTAGCAACTGGATGAGAGTTGCGGAGAATCGAGCTGAATGGTGTGCGATTAGAGAGGCCTTTATACACTAGTGGACCGCTGTAGGCTGGTAATGAAGAATTTTTACCAAAATAGTACCTAACTTACAAACGTCGTTTCACACACAAAAAGTTATATAATCATCATAATCAGCCTATAACGTTCCCACTGGTGGGTCCCAGGCCTCCTCTCGGTTAGAGGGAGTGGGCCCTAATCCACAAATCCATATAATAAGAATTAAAAAAACTAAATTCTTGGTTAATTTGGGGGCCTCAGACACTTTAAAATAATTTGAGGTAGGCGATTATGTTTTATAAATAACTCATTTAAATGTTGTTTCTTTATGAATCTACTTTAACCTCGTGTCAATCTTTTACGTCAATAAATGAATATAGGTAACTAAGTTTATATTTTATAGGTCAGGTATATCATAATTATAACAAATAATATAGGTAGGCACGATTTCTTGACCAATTTGTTTACAAAACATACTAACAATACATATCATATTCATTTTAATAGATTTTAAACAGGTTTTTTAAACTTAACCCTATTAGGTACATACTCGTACCTATAGAGTTACAAGTCACAGTCTTGGTATATAAAGATGGTCACCCATCTACGGGCCAACCGCGGCAAACGTAGCTTAACCTGATCGATCGACCGGTGCGGCTGTTGTTACTTAGCTACATTTTCACAATTTCCCGATCACGTGTAACCCTGCGAATGTGGGGTAGTTAATTTATTTGGGGAAGAAGCCTTACCGGTTACAATTAAACAGTTGAAATGGTCATTACAGAAGATTAACTGGGTACACTTGTGAGGTTCTCGAAGAAAAACCTTTGAGGAAACTTTTTACTATAGGTATACTTAGGTCGTGAAGGATTTTCGGTAAAAGTTTTATAACTCGAAGGCTCGTTTGGCAAAGAGGTTGACCGGTTAAATTGCGGTACGGGTTTCGACTCGCGGGTTTGGTTCCCGATTGAAACAAAAATATTTTAACTTTTACTTTAGGTAATACATTTTTTGAGTTGTTTCTATGTAAGTATGTAATTTTAGTGTTTTGAGAGCGATTTGAGTTTGACGGGTATTTATTTTGTAAACATTAATGATACTTGGTTGGAATTATGTTACTGTGGTCTGTCTATTTTATCATCAAGCTGCAGTAAACCAACTTGACTGTGAAATAATAAAAAAAAACCACTAATACTGGCTGGTATAGTTTCATCGTTTTCAAAGTGAAGAACTCTTGTGCAACCAACCCTTACCAATCAACGTCGTTTATGATGTCCACTTCCCTTCCACTGTCCCATGATCTCGTTCCCCTACTCAGGAGGAAGTAGGAAATCACGTGATATTTCCAACACTTCATCATTTATATAGCTCGTATGCTATGATTAATATTTCTTCGGGCGAACTGTCCAGATTTATTGGTGGTCATTTGGTTAAAGCCCCTTTTTTAGCAAAATTGTTTTATTGAGTTGGTTTGGAGTTTTGCTCCGGTTTATGATTAGAAACGGGGTTTTTCCAGTGTTTGTTGTGTTAGTGATTTTGGGTTCTATGGTCTCTTTGCTGTATCGACGTCTGGATACGTCCCGATGCGCCTGCCGTAGGTTCAGGATACCCGATTGGTGCTTGATAGCCAGCCCGGGCGGCTCGCGTTCCCGTACAGTTCGATACTGTTCCCGTAATATCGCGACCCGACCCGCGAGTATCCTATTGGCTGCGCCAAATAAGTACAACGGCGCAGGAGATTGCAAAAAAAAACATTTTTTTTATATGAATTTAATATAAAACTTAATATTCTAATTAACATGCTAATTGTTCTACGACAGAGACAAAAGTGAATGTTGAAATCTTAAACCTAATTACATTTCCGTCGATGAGCGTTTCATGCTGACGATCGGTACTTGTAAGGGTGAACTTTGTTTCTATGTGTTTGCTTCACGCTATTCGGAGCTACGTAAGCGATCAGTAGAGTGTGTAGTCACATAGCATACGTCTAATGCATATTGTACTAAAATGATGTGTAGGTAAGTATTGGTTGAACATTGTCAAGCCAGCAACCCATAGAGCTAGAAATTGACTCTGCTGACAGCTATTGCTGTAGCAGCCTATCAGCTGAACAGATTGATCGATGATATTGTGGTTCTGGACTGGCGACCGCGTACCGGTAGATGTAGAGATAGAAGGCCTCCTTTAAGGTGGATCGATGACCTTATGAAGGTCGCAGGAACCCGATGGATGCGGGAAGCACAGAACCGGTCGAAGTGGCGGTGCTTGGGGGAGGCCTAATGTCCAAAAGTGGACGTTTTTCGGCTGAAATGATGATGATGACTTCACTGAAACAGCATAAAACAGATACTTATGATCAACCGTAGTAGGTTAATCAGCAGATCTGATGATGGTGATTAATTTTACGACCGGTTCCTTTTTATTACTTTGATTCATGGTAAACAAACCACCATGGGACCACCAGGAGAAAAATGATAGGATGAAATGGATGCATTAATTGAAAATGCTAGTACGCGATTCACTGAAGAAGTGGACAATAATATGAAGGGAAGCCCGTGCGTAGACAGACATAAGATAGAACAGGCTAAAAATACAATAAATACTCGAGACAAATATTTGATGCGTGTTGTTGTTCTAAGAGTACATTTGGCAACTTCGACACTTGCGTGCATCGAGTGCAAGTCCGGTTTTCAATTATAGGAGATCAGACATTTCGTTCGACGACTTGGGATAAAAAATAAAAAGTCGGTGGCCAGGAATGAATTACATTTTATTTGAATGTTCGCATCGGTGGCCAGGAATGAATTACATTTTATTTGAATGGTCGCAGTAATCGAAAGAACTGGAAGTCATGGGGAGAGGCCTTTGCCCAGCAGTGGGATGATGCAGGCTAACAGTAACAGTAGGTAGTAGAAACATTTATTTGTATGGCGGCAAGGCTGTAATGAATTTGAGAACAAAGATATACAACGAAAATATAGGGTGACTGGTAATTAGTGACCGATACTTAAACACGTGATTTTACTCATGATAACAAACAACTTTTACTATGGGACCAAAACAGAAATCGCGAAAAAAAAATCAGCTGTTCCTTACATTTTGACGAGTTATACGAACATAAATGTAGGGAACAGCTGATTTTTTTTCGCGATTTCGGGTTTGGTCCCATAGTAAAAGTTGTTTGTTATCATGAGTACAATCACGTGTTTAGGTATCGGTCACTAATTACCAGTCACCCTATATAAGGTGCTATAAAAATATCTGCCACGGCTTCAATGGGAGACAGTATTTTGTATATAGAATACAGTCTGTAGTGAAGAAATTTTGTACCCCGGAATTGAAGACTTAGTAAAAAATTATGAGTTATATGTAAGTACTTTAAAAATAATTATGTAATTATTAGGTATTGATGGCCGCCAAAAAACAAATCCCAGAATGAGTGATGTCCTTTGATAGGTTTTTATTCTGTTTATAATAATAATGCACATTATAAACATATTATTTATTATTTATTCAGAAGATAAACTGACCTAACTTTACTAAAAGACAGTAGGTTTTTTTTCAGTTACTTTAGGACTATTCTGTAAAAATCTCACCGTGAAAACTTAGGTGAAGTGAGTGTGAAGTGAGCTGTCATTCCTCCTGATGCTAGGGATTGACACTATTGACTGTTCACTTCACCTAACTTTACACGGTGAGATATTTACAGAACAGATCGGCTGAAATCTTCTTTTTTTTTTGGCTTAATTAACCTAAGTATGAAAATATAATGTCCACTTTTTAGAATTTTATACCAACCACATGTGCTTACTAAAAAAAAATTAATACACATACATAGGTACTCACGCCTTCATCCCATGGGGTACACAGAAAATATAGAACGCCACCTTCGAAGAAACCCACTTGCTAAGTAAAAGTAGTAATCAAACTTAAAAAACTCAAACTCAAAGAATTTATTTCAATTGAACAATTTACAGGCACTTCTGAATTGTCAAGAAGTCGGCCAGTCAGATAATATGAAACTGATTGCCCATTCCATAGTGTAGGTGCCTATGGAGAAGAACGGGCAAGAAACTCCATGGACACTCTTTTAAATCGTAAAATTATAACAAAATATCGGTTAAATCGTGGTTAAATCATTCATGTTGAAATTATACATGTGAGAACGACGTAAAAAGACGTGCACGTTAAAATCGTCCGTACTAAAAAAAGATAAAAACAAAAAAAAAAACTATTCAAAAATTAAAATAAATTAAAATAATCCGAATATTGCAATTTGCAAGCTCATAATTATTAGATATCAGAAATCCTTAGACATTCTACCACGTTAATGGTAGATAGCGACGTCTTGAATAACTAAAAAAACTATAATAATTCTAATCTTGCTAGACGGAAATCAATTTATTTAAATGGCGTTTAATTATCACGGCACTAGTCGAATGACGTCTTTCGAAGAAAAAAACTTTAAATACCAGTAGCTTTTGATATTCTAAGATATTATGTAATCTTCAGAATTCAGTAACTGTTGGTCTATTAATACTTAATTAAGACCTCTAGGAAGACTTTATTTATTTATTTGGGACAAACAAACAGTAACACATTATACCTATCTGCGCAAATAATATAAACAAAGATATTATATAAATGTGAAACTCACACCGTTATCGACAGCATATACAATTCATATAACTTTACAAATAACAATCTATGCGAGTAAGACTACAAGACTGTTCAAATAACTATACATCGGAATCCTTAAGTTTCTTTAACAAAGCAGAACGAAATCTATTTGCTGTCACTGAGAATAAGTCTAATTCTGTAGTTTCTGAACAAAAATCATTATAGTTTTTGCACAAGCGTCGTAGAGGCGCCCGCAGACCAGCATTGGTGCGGCAATGGGACGCAGCAAAAAGAGGACGTGCGCGCACCTCTCGTCTAGTAACAGTTCTTGGGACATAGTAGCATATTTTATTAGTAATCTCAGAGCAGTTATACCTGTTATAGCATACGTCGAAAAGAAACATAATTTCTAGATATAAACGTCTAGACTTCAGGCTCATTAGATTGTATTTATTAAGTAGATTTTTATAGGTTGGGAAATTGTGGGAGCACCTGTAGTGCATCGATCTGAGGAATTTGCGCTGCACTTTTTCTAGCATCTCAACATATTTATTATAAAAAGGGTTCCGCACTACCACTGCATATTCGAGTTGAGATCTAACTAGTGCTTTATAGAGATGAGAATAAGTGCTTGCGTGTTTAAGACATAAGAATATTATAATATACTTTTTATAATATAGTCTGTTTACAAATGAGTGCATGAGAAAACGTGAAAATGTTTATCCAAAATTAGAGAACTTTATGGTACGCCTAGTTGCGAATATGAAACTTTTCTGCACGGTCCTTGGACATCTTTAACAGATTTAAGAGAAATATGAAAGGTCCAAGAACCCCTGTGGAACTCCTTTACGAGTAGAGATGCCAGGGGATGCTTATCTATATCTATCCTACATTCCAAATTCTATTATTGTACTTAATAACAATCGAGATAGATGATCCAGAAAATAATCTAAATTCGATAGTGATACAATGTTGAACATTAGGTATTTTCTTCTGAAATCAATCAAAAGCCATAATAAGATGAAAATGATGAGAATAGATAAAAGGAATGATTAATTTCATATTTTTCCATTCGTACCGTCTATTTGAATATTTAGACACTGTTAGGAGTTCTACGCAGTGTTTCGGGTCGGCATGATTCGGCACAGCCGGGCGGCAAAATATAAGTAAGTACATTCGATTTTGCTGCCCGGCTGTGCCGAATCACGTCGTCGCCCCGAACAAATGTGTACATTACAATTAATTTTCAATATTAAAAAAAATGTTCTACCTATAGCTAACATCCCGTAGAACATTAACTAAATAGGTCGATTTATTTTATTTTGTTTGGACTAAACCGTAAACTCCGCCAGTAGCTACCTACCTACCTAATTATTAACGGAGTAAATATTTGGCACTCGTTGACATCCTGGTTGATTGCAGTTCTAATGTTAATAAATTAAAGGCACCTTGAAGCTGATATGTCATTGGCAGGTAACTACGATAACCGGTATGAAACTTACGATAATTGGTGTGAAACTACGATAACCAACTCATTTTTACTCGACTTCAACTTCGCTATGATTTATTCATATTAATAAACAAAGAGATAGTCATTGACATAAAAGAGGCTTAAGTTTGGAACTTAAGACAATGCCATCTTTCGATAGCTTTATCAATCTGATACAGCATTTGCGTGCTCGAGTACGTAGCATTTTCCACTCCCGCAGTCTATGTAGTTCCGCAATACACTGCAGATGTCACTGTGCACTTACGCTTATCAAACACAGATGGCGCTGTCCGGGGTTAACTTAGCTCCCGAGAGATCCGAGTGAGGCATCCTTCCCAAAGTTGTACTTTCATGGAAAATCGGGAAAAGCCATCCCGGATACGATTCAGTCGGTTCGGGGCACTCAGCGCGCGAACTTCCCTAAACCATTCCCTTTTGGCTGAATAAAAAGGGCTGAGTTTAGTGGTTGCGCCTTTACCTTTAACACCTTATAAGGGCATCGAATTAAAAATTAAATTTATCTGGCTTTTCTCGGGCATTTATTTGCCTGGTTTACGCTGTGGCAAAAACTTTTGAAAGTATTTTTACAAGGATTAAGGATTAACGTAGTCACTGCCGGATAATAATGATCGGTAAGTAATTTTTACCTCTGTACTAACACTTTTTTACATATTTGAATAAATACCGTTATATAAGTACCTACCATACTTAAACCATTTTCTATAAACATTGTTGACAGCTTTGTTGAAAAAGGAACTAAGATTTTTAAGAGTACCTGCAGTTTGATAAAAGTTTAATGTGATTTGGTAGTCAGGTGTATGAGCAAATTGATAGTTTAATAACTGGTGATAAGGAAGCTAACAATGCAAATATTATCAGCGAAAATGTAAGTGTGATAATTGAGAATTATCCTTTTTAAAAAACCTTACGAAATTTACTTCATGCTAATTCTTCGAATGGAAATAAAAGTTTCCAAAAACCGGTATGAATGTTTTATGCGTTATAAAAATACCTTTTGTTCGATCCGGAGTTTAGTTTTGTGCGGGTACGGATTATAAAGTAATATGGATGTATTTCATGTACAACTTTTCAAATCTCTAACTTTGTACTTAGGAAATATTAACTTGTGCACAGTTTACGGGTAGCATGGTTTGATTTAATGGACTAGTTTTTCATTGAAACGTAGGAACTAGGTACATAAATCGTTCGGAATTCAAAATTTCAATTCAATTAGAATTTCAGTTCGTTTAGAATTTTTTCAAAATGAATTTAGCAATGATATATTGAGAGATGTTTTTTTTTATTTATTATTTTTTTAACCAGTTATTGACGATGATCTGAATCTTATAAGTGAGATAGAAATTGTACTGAATAGGTAGGCTTAAAGCATTTAAACATCAAAATGTAAAGCCGACCAAATTCTGGAAACGAATGATAATGGAAAAACTTTCAGGGTCTCCAAATCCCTGTAGAGTTAACGTCTTCTTTTTTATAAAGATGGTGGTGTTTAAGGGTTTTCTTAGGCAAAAAGACTTTTATTCTTCGCTCAAAGAAAAAATGAGGATCGACTATGCGTCGGTGACTTTTAAATTTTTACACTAGGCACATTTTCTTCTAAAATATTCCGGAGGTGCTAGATAGCTAGCTAGGTGCTGGTGCTAGCCATGAAGTGCTAAACAGTACTTTGCCAGTCAGGCTAGTCCTTAAAGTTAAGAAGAAAAGGAATTGTTATATACAAAGGTCCCATTAAAATAGATGGACAAACTTTTAGAAATCATTCAGACGACCAAAATAAGGACGATGGTAAAAAAATACATAAGAAAAACGCATTAGATTAGACGTACTGAGCGCTGTGTTGAATTTTCTCCATCTATTTTAAAGGGACCCTGTTTATGTTGTATAGTAGTAAAATACAGGGTAGCAGGGACATCGACGCACAACCAGTTATCATGAATTCAGTACATGATTCTGGACAGGCGTTGACATTTTTCGTCGGTTATTTAAAAAAAAACTGCTGTTTCCTACAAAAATGGAATACCTACGTGGTCAAAATCTAAGTAAAAGCATTTTTTTTCAATAACCGAAGAAAATTTTAAAAGAATGGGGGTCCACAATCACGTGCTGAATCCATGGTAAAAGGTTGCGCGTTGATGGGGATGCCATCCTGTATACAGTCATATTGGACTCAAGTTTTCTGATCGTGTTAGCCATACTTATTTAGGTGAATGGAGTGCGTTAACCTTTGTTAAAGCTTTTTCATCATTCAACATTTTTTCATTTTATCATGTCACGTCAACGCCGGCTGTCGCTGAAAACCAGCGCTAGGGCTCTGTCTCGTATAGGGTCTTAGAATTATGCTGAGCGATAGCCGTTTTGTGTGAATGTGACATATGTTGTCCGCCAACATGTTTTTTTTTTTGTGTTTGTGTTCCTTTTATACGTCGTGTTTACCGCAAATAAACGTATTTTCTTTCTTTCTTTTCAATAAAAATATTGTATCCTGGCATGCAATATAATATTTGTCGTTTCCCCAATACGATATTGTAAATTTAATAACATTTCGACACTTCGAGGTGGACCAAATTGTTAAAAGAGATTTCCTCGAATTTATTGTGCCATACGCCTGATCAAATAAAATGGAGTAATAATTTTCCCGATTGTCAAAGGTCCTTTTTATTGCAGTGTTTATCGTTCCACAGTAAAATCGAATGTCAAACTTAAAACCGAGCAATGTATGGGCACCATAGGGGTGGTAAAGAGGACCATTCGAGATTGAGCCGAATTCGTGACGTAATGGCGATTACAACGTAGTATAAACGGAGTTGGCGAACCCTGATTTTTTGTGGTTGTTTGCCTTTCTTAACAAATAGTCTATAGATACTCGGTAAACTGAGAACATTATGTTTGCACGAAAACTAGGAAATACTTATTGACAGTACCTACGTGTTTTTACTTTGTCTGTTTCACTGTGGCAAGTTGAAGAGTTCTTTTTGAGGGTGCCAACGGAACCCTATAACTAAGCCTCCGATATCCGCCCGTCCGTCCGTCTGACTGTCAGCAGGCTGTATCTCATGAACTGTAATAGGTAGACAGGTGAATTTTCCACAGAGTGTGTATTACTATTGCCGCTATAACAAAAAATAATACAAATAAAGTAAAGTTACCTAATAAAAATTATAGTTTCTACAAGAAACGTAGTTTTTTTCCGCGTTTTTTGCCTTGTGGTACGGAACGGTTTTTACATCTATTATATTCGCAAGTAAATAAATGATAATAATAGGTAATCTATGTATCACTGAAAACAGGTTATTTTAGTCGTTTCTTAGATGGAGAAGTAGGTATGCAAAGAAGATACATGCATTATTTCTCAAGAATCTTTCCTTGGGAATTGGAATGATTACAGCATAGAATTACAATCTTCACACAAAATCCAGGTTTCCACGTATAAGTATTAATAATTCAGCAAACGAAAAGTCACTTTATCCTGTAAAATATCAGTTGAAGACGCTGTTCTGTCGACAAGATTTTACATTCATTTTATTCAAATCCCTCTCATGGCAATCTCTCGAGCATAAAACTGTTCGGGACGGGCCCATTGGATTATTTATTTTAAAGAATAGGATTCGGGCCGTGCGATATGTCCCCCACCTAAATATGCCGACCGTCCCTTTGTCCTTTTTCAAAATACCTTTGATATCGCACACCTGTTGATCGCAAGATGTCTTACAATGGGTTTTATTACGGACACTCTTTTTTTAAAGTTTTTCGATTTCGATGACTTTACGATTTCTACATTTAAGTACAGACGCCAGCACATCAACCTACTACAATCTGTCAGATTTCTGTAATAGATTTTCAACTTTATCGCTAAAGCATAAGGTTCAATGTTGATTGGGACAATTTGACAGTTAGGTGTAGGTTGATGTGCTGGCGTCTGTACAAACCTTGCGTGATAAAAGGGTTTTCAGTATCTAGGTATGCTTACCTACCTAAGGGACTGTAAGAAGATAGCAGGTATATTTTGTGAACGTTTTTATTACTGTTGGCGTCATCGTTGCTTGTTTTATAGTGGTTTTGCTCATAATATTATTAATACCGGTCAGTATTCCATGTACCTACTCCAAGATTTCTCTCCAACCGGTTTCAATCTTCCAATAAGAGAGCCCTCCGTCTTATGTCTTGCCTTTTTTAGCCTCACAATTAGTGGTTCTCCAAGCTATAACATACATTATAATCAGTCTAAAATGTTCCCACTACTGAGACACAGGCCTCCTCTCTCTGAGAGGATGGTATTGACCCCGACTTACGAGGTCGTGAGTCCAAACCCAGGCACTTTACTTTGTGTATTTAATTTCAACGTGAAACCAGTGGTCTCAAAACAGTGAAAGAAAACATCGTCATGAAACCGGCATATCCTAGAACCAAAAAAATCAAAGACATGTAATATCCAGTAACCCGCACTGGGCTCGCGTGGTGGATTACGGCCAAGCTATAAAATTATGTTCAATTCCGAAAAAAAAAACATCGTTATCTCAAACAACGGCAATTACAAAATTAAGAACAGATTAGCACGCCCAATCACAAATCATTGTCCACAGTGTAAATGAATTCTGTCAGTTTGAATTGATTAGCTGAAACTTTGGGTCACGTAGAGCTTCTACCGAACTTATCTACAATTACAGTACGCCCTTTGTTTAGGTAATATCCGTCGACAGTTTGTACCCTTTAAGTTAAAATTGGAGAACTTGCTTTGATAAGTTTCATTTTACCTTTGTTGTATAGAAATCTGTCGTGAACATAACAATCTCTTTGGTGGAACTAACTTCTTCATGGAAATTACTAGAAATTCGTATAGAAATAGTAGACTTGAGAATATTTTAGTTGGGTCGGAGTGATGAAAGCTTTTGTCTTTTATTTTCCCTAATATGATTTTCAAGGTCTTTGCGACCTCTAAAAATAAGTGTTGGGAATAAATAAATAAAAACTTATACTGAAACTCGGCAAAAACCTGAGGCAGCAAAAAAAATCAGTTTCCTTCCATAATACTTCTCTTATTGTTAATTTTGGCACGGTATGTAGTAAAAACAATAAGAAATATCATTACAAAAAATCTGATTGCAAAACAAAACACGTCCGAATAATCTGATTTTAACAAACAAAAGTATCTTAACAATATTTTCAGTATCTGCCATACAAACCCAACGAACGTTTTCGTAGAAATGAAAATCTCGTTACGAAATTCGCTGGGTAAATATTTATCAATCCCGCTTCGGTTGTGTCGAATATTAATATTGTGAGCTGTGAGTTTCAAAATTCTATTCAACATTTCTGAATTTTAGATTTCATGAAAAATATTATTCAGAACCATTAGGTTCACTATTGACTAAACCTAGATATATGAAAGAAGTTTTTTACATTTCTATGGACTAAACGTAATCAATCCAATGAACAATCATGATGTGGATAGGTTATGTTGTTGGAATTACATCTGTATGTCTAGGTACATTATTTAGGTAACGCTTATGTTATTGATACAAAGCGTGAAAGCAAAAGCCTTATTATTTATATCTTTTTGTCGACGAACCATTCTTAGGTCATCACAATCAGTACATAATGTTCCCACTGCTGGGACATAGGCCTCCTTTCTATGAGAGGGAGTGGACTGCAATCTACCACGCGGGCCTAGTGCGGTTTGGTATTAGGTGCCACAAGTCTTCGAAATTTTGGTTCTAGGACATGCCGGTTTCCTCATGATATTTTCCTTCACCGTTTTGAGAGCAGTGGCGATGAAATTATTTACACAAAGTAAAGTTAAAGTTATTGAAGTGAAACTTCTTTACGCACGCTTGACTTGGGAAGTAAGCTGGCGAACGCGTGACGTAAGCGTTACGAAAAGTGTGATCGGGCGAGGCGAACGGGAGTTTCACTTCAGTCGTGTGGTCATAAGCACACTCGTTTTTTTTATTCTGTAAAGCCATATTTGTTACTGTTTGTCAATATACAACTTGACACTGACCTGTAAATTGCAGAAAACGTAAGTAAATTTGAATTTCCAGGGCTACCTTACCTACCTTATCCCCTTTAATAAAATTCTTAGACTTTTCGTTGTCTAGACAGTACAAAGCAGTAATCTAATTGTTGGTGTGTTCTTATTAAAGTCTAATGAAAGTTGCTAATTGCACGGCGGCTCGACCCCTAGCTTTTTATGGCTTAGTTTCCTTTGTTTCTCGGGTAATTTGCAATTCCTTTCGCCACCGGTCCATAAATTAGAACAGTCAGTAAGTAACAACGTTAACACTTCGTGTTGCGTGGTAAAAAGACGATTTTATCGGCTGGGTTTCCCTAGTTTTTTTTTTTTTAGTAACCTTTACTGTCCCACTGCTGGGCGAAGGCCTTCCCAAATCCATCCAGGAACTTTTTTCCCGCGCCTCCTCGAACCACCCCTTTTTTCGAATTGTTTCTCATAGCGGTTTATGCGGAGAATCCATATTTATGGACATACATAACATGACATGACGCATGTATGCCCTGAAGGGTTAAGCAGAGGTGTACCTATAGTACACCCACATTTCGGCAGTTATGTTTAAGTTCCATGTAATAAGGTGGCGAGCCTATTGCCATCAACCGGCACATATCCAGACTCCGGAGTGCTACTGAGAAATTCCAGATGGAAAACACTAATATTAAAAAAAAATATAAATAATATTGCTTAATATTGCTCTTGACCTCGATCACGCCTGATGGAAAGCGATGGATGAGGTCTATGATGGAACGAACGTGCCCAGAAGATGCCTAAGGCACTGGAAGTCTCACGCATCGACGAAACACAGCTGGATGCTTGATACTGGACTCCGATGAGAGGGTGGTCGCAAACCAGGCGGGTGTTAGCCCTACCACCGCAAGGGAAGAATTGGCCAGTCAAATAAGGTGTTGGATGTGACTGTACAGGATGCGCAGAGCGCTCGGTTCAGTTGAGTAACTGGCGGAACAAACTGCGATACACGAGAAGGCTTCTTCATGCATTTCAAAAAAAAAATACTTTGCCCGACCCGGGAACCGAACCCAGGACCTTATACTCAGCAGTAGCGCTTGCGACCACTAGAAAAACAGAGACGGACATAGTTATACAAGGCAACATAAAAGCGCTTTTCCACTTTGCAAGCAATTTTCAGCTTTGCACGCAATGACGCGTGACGTAGCAGGGAAGGAAAGATACGGTTACAATTTAAAGCGATGATGTGTTAAACGTTAGCTATCTTGTTTTATCTGTGAGTAAAATGATGTTTGTGGTTAGTTTTTTGTGAGCAACAGAATCAGGGCAAATATTTCTACTATGCAAGGAATTAGCAACATGCAGCTTGCGAGACTTTGCATAGCAGAACAAAGTTTAACATCACTACCTTAACGCCATTCCCAAAGGAGCACGCAGAGCACGTTTCCCTCTAAAACCATTTAGTCCAAGTTCATACACTACCTGAAGATTGTTAGCAAAATGTCCTCATGCATTATGTATCTAACACTAGTTAGTGTAACTTCGCAAATACCCCTCTGTTTAATACCATATCCGTACACTTGCTAATTAAACTTTGTATGTTACACTTTGCGTGGGAATGTATGAGTTCGTCAAAGTTTGCGCGACTAACACGTTACGTGTCGGTAATTACGTATTGGGTAACTGCCACAACAGTTTGTCGTTTGTCGAGGAATACAATTTGTGTGTGACGGTACAAGTTACAGCGCTGTTCGCAGTGGAGCGGTCAAGCGATCTAGGTTTAGTGTTTGGGTTCTGTGGGCAATTAATGTTTGGAGCTGACAGCACAACTAACCAGAACGGCGTTGTTACTATGTCAGCTTTATAGTTGCTCCATCTGATGTGGTGTGCAGGTTCGCTCTGGATATGAACTGGCGTTTCTTCCATTTTCTGCGTTTTCTTCCTCTCCCGCTAAATCTTTGCCGCACACACATTTATTTACTGTCCAGTTTTTGTATATAAATGATGCAACTAAAGAATATATAGTTGACCTTTCATAAATGCCTTTACGTATAAACAAAACTGTTTGAACTTGAACTTTCACGACATCGCTGTAATTTTAGCAGACTAGGCAACATGCAGAATTGCATACTTACTTAACAATACAATATATTTTTATCGCGTATTATGCACCTCATTGATTTTGGATGGAACATTTTCAGACGAAACTTTGGCAGACACTGGCACAAGAGTCTAGAATAGAATTCCGCTAACAAAATGTTCAGTAAAACATATAAGTGCATAAGACAGCTGTCACTGAAGACTTGCCTCCATTTCTTGTGAACTGCAATATGTTTCGAGCTGTTTCATTACATGTTTCAATAGCTTGGAGCTGTCCTTGTGTCTGACTGCTCGACATTGGCAATTTGTTAATGGTCTTGTGTTTTCTAGATTTAGGTTCGCCTTTTTTTTTAGCTTGACTTTTTTCGTACTTTGGGGCGACCTGTGTTAATTTTGCATTGACGTGTTTGTAGTTCTATAAAATAGAGGCCCACAAATAGAAGCAGTGCCAACAACTACAAAATGACGATAAAAGATCATTCCTCCCTGCTACCTCCCGTAGAAAACACACAAGATAAAACCATGTCTCAGTTTAAAAGACCGAGACACGATTATTCTGTGGTCTAACAGGAAACACTTAAAAATGTATGTGTTAAAAAACGTATCCCACGTTACGGAAAACCCTTTTGTTTACATAAGGAAAAGGGTGAAGAGATTAATTCACATCCATTTGCATAAGTATTTCGGTACCTTTGTCATGTACCTACGTGTTTACTAAATTAGAAACGAACCTAGGCTAAGTGGGTAATAAAAAGTTGTATGTTTTATGTTTTAATGCTATCGTGACCTAGCTGATTTTATGCATGTGGTTAAGTAAGTACTACTAGAGTAATCGTACTTTACCCACGAAAACGTACTTACGAGCTCCATTTGCCCCAAATCTGGTACCTATCAGTACTAAAGCTGTGTCTTCACTATAAGCGATAGTTCGACCTCGATTCATCTGCTCGGCTTTATTCCGGTCGAGTGCTTTCGGCCAATTACGTATTAGATGCTATTGTTTTAAAACCTTGGCTAATGTTTTATTGCTTGTGTATCTGAATGTTCATTTTTTACTTTTATAGTACCAACATTCAGTACATTCCCACACCGTCGAAAATCGAAGGTTTTTTGTTGTCTGATTCCCATCTTTGTCTTCTGAATTTATATTTTGTTATAGAGATAATGTTGAGTTATCAGGTTATTGCTACAATGGGAACTATTATAAAGAGATTTACTGGCAAAATGTATATAAGTACCTATTCAAGAAAGAAGACTGAAGTAGGAGTTGAAAGAGACCTGTATGTGCGTGTGTGTAGTGTCTGTGTGTGTGAGTGTCTAAGTGTTTTTATAGTTGTATGAGATACTGAGGTCTCTATGTATATAATTGAGCATTTACAGAAAAATATATTGCTAAGGACCAAGTACAAAGGGGGCCATCAAGTACATGAATGGTTCTGTTGTACACTTTTTACGCGGCCTGCTAAATCTCCTATCGCTATCAGTAGGACCTATTCTTTTCCATATGGGTACTTGAATGAAAGATCTCCATTACCGTAGAGTAGTAACGCTAACACTTATTTGGACTTGAGGTACTTTGGTGCCATTCGGTACCTCAGTCAAATTGTTTGGAGTACACTTTAGTTTCGGAGTTTTAGAGCAGAAAAGTTATGACCAGCCGTGATTTAAGAAGGATGCAGTAGGGACTAAAAGGCAGACTAACAATTTTTAAGAGTTTTTTAGCTAAATTGCCAATATGAAAAAAAATTGCACGTAGATAAAGAAAATTTTTTTTATAAAACTCGGTAGCTTTAATCGCGGAACATCCTCTAAGCATTATATGAATAATTTTATTCCATTACAGATTCGCTGAAGTTCAGTAATCGGATTCATATGAAACATTAAGTAATAAAAGCGGTCCCGAAATCCCAAGGCACTGATAATTCAGAATAAAATAAGCTTATACATTAATCGTTTTCAGAATTAATTAAATTGGTTGGTTCTCTCATCAAAGAAAGTAAATCAAACTTATAATCGACTTACTTAACAAAACATAATCAGGCTGTAATGTTCCCCATTGTTGAGACTCATGCCTCCTCTCTTCGAGAGGGAGTTGGCTACTAATCTACCACGTGGGCCCAGTGCGGGTTCTTTGATGTCACATGTCTTCGAATTCTAGGACATGCCGGTTTCCTCACGATGTTTTCCTTACCGAAATTATTTAGACAAAGTAAAGCGCCTGTCTGGGTTCCAACCCACGACCTACAACTAGTAAGTCGGGGCCATTACCATTGGAACATAACATAATCAGCCTATTATGTTCCCACTGTTGGGATTCGGACTTTTATATATATTTCAATGTCTCCTAATTTCTGTTTTTCTCTCTCTCTTCTCAATCGCTCTCGCACTACTGAGAATCGTGACTCCGTTTCAAATTTGTCAACGGTTTTTCTCCATCTAGTACGATCAGTGGCCTGGTGGAGTGTGGCGCTCATGCGTATCTCCAATAGCTCGGATATTTGATCCAACCACCTTTTTCGGCTTCGGCCTCTAGGTCTTTTACCCTCTATTTTTCCAGTCCCCATTAGATGTTACATGTTTTTGGCACCTCTGCGGGCAAAGGGGGCAAAGTATCACAGGACATGTTGCAAGCAGGTTGAAGACAATAATTGTTGTGCTTTTTCTAATTTAAGGATCAGCACATTTGTGCGGTTGACTGTCCATGGTATCCTTAATAGGCGGCGCCATCATCACATTTCGTAGACGTCAATTATTTGCCTGTTGGTGGATATGATCGTCCAAGTCTCTGCCCCTTAGATGGAGAAAACAAGTTTGCGGACCAGGAGCTTCTTTGTCCGATAGGTGATATTCTTGTCTCTCCATATTTTATACAGTTCAATTTCTAGGGTTCAGGTTACCAAATTCCTTATGATGTTTTCCTTCATCTTGTTATTTCATACTTGCGTTACCTGATTAACACGTATGTAGATATAATGAAATGCAATATTCTATGTTTTAATTTATTTATTTACCCATTTATTTCAGGCATCAAGGCCCATATAAAACACATAAAATACAATATCAATATAACTTAAAAATACTATAAATACATACTAATTTATAATTATACTAAAAAACTAACTAACTAACGCACACGAAGTGTGTGCGTCGTGTTTCGCTGACTGGTGTCATGGAATAAAGAGAAAGATTAATTCGAAATGAATCTTTATTTTGTGTAAATGCTAAACTGTCAAAGGGCAAACAAAACGGCACTACTATAGAGTTTAGTATTCCTTATCTCAGAATACAGGACGGCACTTAAATCTGGTAGCGTCTTGAGATAACCGAGCTTAAAATTGAATTGATGCCAACCTTGACTACACAGACAACTGTTTTACATACAAGTTGTACCAGACTGACTTTAATGTTCCTAGGGTCGTCAAGTTGTTGGTTAACTGTCTTGGCTTTAGCCTGAATACTTAATTTTATAGGTTTCGTTAGGTAATCGAGCATATAAAATGTGTGCCTGAATCATATTTCTTATGTCTTCATAGCATAAGCATAATCAAGCCTATAATGTTCCCACTCCTGCGACACGGACTCCTCCTCTCTGTGAGAGGGAGTGGGCCCAGTGCGAGTTGGATGTCACATGCCTTCGAATTTTCGATTCTAGGACATGACGGTTTCCTCACGATGTTTTCCTACTCCGTTTTGAGAGCAGTGGTGCTGGAATAAAATACATAAAGTAAAGACACATTATTTTAACACTTTCTTTGTGTTTATGAATATTTTTATCCTGAAATACAGGCTTTACGCCTGGCTTAGGCACCAGTCTCCCACAGTATAATTTAAACTATTATTGTATTGTTCTTGATCTTTTGATGTAGGTACAGTTTATATTATATTGTGGTGCGAAATAAATCATTATTATTTTAAGGTTGCCGGAAGCATGAGTGTGTGGATACAGACTTAAGTACTACCAGTTGGCTCTTATCATAGATATCCGAGCTCGTACACACGTACCTATACTTTTCTTTAACAAATATCCGTTTTTTGCCAGCGCATATTCGGCGCAATATTCATTAAGGAAGTGTGAACGGCCCCGATCATCATAAGCGATAAGATGTGGTTAATGTATGTCGGAAAATCGACGATGACGTACATTTACGTATCTAAATTAGATTTCCATAAAAATGGAGCTATTCGATTTGCAAAAGTGTCTTTACATTCGCATATTACCTAAACTTAGTACCTATAACATATACTTATATCAGCATAATCTGTAAGTTTTTTACGCAAATTGTATTAACAAAGAGCTTTTTCAACATCTCTCGCAAAAACCCTTATTACCATTAAGAACGCCATTAGCTAACTCATAAATGATGTGCGCGAGAAATACAGTCACCAAAAGAGTAAGTAACGAGGGTCGGCGGTTATAGTGAAGTTTAGTAAGAAACCGATGCATGTTGTGGAGGTCAGATAGGCAGTCATTCCATGTAAAAGACTGGAAGCCGACCCCAACATAGTTGGGAAAAGGCTAGGCAGATGATGATATTTGAGTTCCGCACAACAAGCGCTTTCATTTCATATGCCAAACGGTACATTTTGATTTTTTTTTTATTTGCTCCCCAAAAATGACCCCTATATTCAAAAGTCATTAATTACGTTACATGTCCGTGTTTGGGTCAGCGTAATTCTTACGTGCACCAAATTTCAACTTAATCGCTCCTGTATATTTGGAAAACAATTGCTGTGACATACGGACAGACACACGAGTGATCCTATAAGAGTTCCCATTTTTTGCTCAAACATACCGAAGCCTAAACACCAGCACTTAGGTATGTACCTCGTCCGGTACCATCAAACAGTTTGAAAACGTAATCTCGGCACTCTAAAATTAAAAATTAATCACGCCGTTCCCCTTCGCTGCCCACGTTAATAAGGTCTTAAGTCTGTTGGCAAAAATTCAAAGTTTAATCGTACCATCAGTAGCCGACGGGGTGTGAGTAAATTCAGCAAAGTAATGGGCTGCTAGTCAACCAAGCCACGTTATTTATTATTCAGGCAGCCACTGACCGTGGTTGCGGCAATCACCGGGGTGATCATTCAAATAGCCAGTTTACGGGATATACCTGTTTTCGTTTGTGAGGCGAATACACATTGAGTTTTTTTTTTGTAACAGGGGCTTGCGAAAGGCTTTTTTTTCAACGTGAAATTGTGGTTATTGTTTGCTATCTTTGTTTGTAGTGTAGTGGCGATTTATGTTATTTTAACGTGTTTTTTTAAGCGTTAAGGAGCTTAGTAACCTTTATAATGGTGCTATTTATTGATTTCATTCTTAACGCAAGACGTAATGTCTTGAAATTGAAAACTTTCTGGTTCAATTTCATCCTTATCCATCCTTTGTACTTCAAACTACAAACTTGGTTCACCGACCCCAACCCAGTTGTCTCGCTTGTTATCGCCTAGCACAAACGCTTCAGCAATATCAGATTTCGTCCATTTTGTAGCGACAACGTCGGGTCTATATCTGTTAGTTAACGCGACAGTCGCCTCGCAACAATAACAAATGTCCCAGTTAAAATGTAGATAAACTGGCTACCATCCGCCAGAACTTTGCTTCCCTTTACCCCTTTACCTACTGCAAGTTTTATACTATAGGTGGATAGGCGCTTTTACTCTGGAAGGCGCTTAAGTGGTAGACTATGTTTAGAGAACAAACGTATTTTTATTAGTCGATTTAAAAGCACATAACGGTGCATTTATGCAAATTGCAAAGCTTTTTAAATTTTAGTAAAAGTAAAAGTGTATTCGATACAGTTGAAAGTGCTACTTATTTATAATGGTTTTCCCACTCGGCAGCTAAGATAATAGGTTCTAAATTAGAATAAAGACACATCTATACTAATAATAAAGCTGAAGAGTTGTTTGTTTTTTTGTTTGCTTGTTTGAACGCGCTAATCTATGAAACTACCAGTTGGATTTGACAAATTATTTTTGCATTTGTTAGCCCAATTTTTGACATCACGCTAAGACCCTGAGAAGCAGAGCCAAAAGAAAAAAGTTAGAAAGAGCGCTTAGTGAAAACGAAGTAATAGCGCGGGCAGGCGATGCAATTCGACATGCTGGGTCGGGGGAACATGAAATTTCACGCAGACGAAGTCGCGGGCAGAAGCTAGTAACATGAATAAACTACACTTTTGGCGCTTTCATGCGAATACACAAATCAACACAAATAAAATTGATTCAGTACAATTTGACATAAAATACGGACATTCAAACGAATCAATTCGCTTTATATTCTTGGCGATCGTTTGAATCGAATTTTAGGATTTTGACGAAATAAATCAATTTCTCGGGTACGATAAAACGGTTTATCTGGCTTTAGATCCTGAGGGACCCCATTTGAGAGGTCAAATAGGCAAGCGAGCTAAGCTCGGTTTTGGTAAAACTCATTTAGAAGGTCTAATAGGATACGTGGAGGTACGAACCAATATGGTTTAGGGACATCTATGTAACTTTCTGGGATACCGACACTGGCTACAAATGTTACAATCATAAATTTATTTTAAATAAATACTACATTAGGATTTGATTGTTGTCCCTCTGATAGCGCAAAATTTGTTTCGAATTTAGTATAGTAGATTTTGAATTATACTTTGTAGGGCTGGGTCGTTCTTTGGCCAAAGAGTTAGCATTGCCATTCAATGTAGCAATGCTGCCAGTCTTCTGGTCACGTTTCCGGATGACAGCGATGCGGACGAGTACTTAAACGCCTAATTGTCCTTATGTTTTTGCATTTATTTGTATAGTTAGTCATTTAATTTAGTACATAGTGTAAATGGTTAATAATATTAGATATAAATGCGAAAGTGTGTCTGTCTGTCTATTACCTCTTCACACCTAAACCGCTGAACCGATTTAGATGAAATTTGGTATAGAGATAGTTTGAGTCCCGGGAATGGACTAAGGATAGTTTTTATTCCGATATTCTCACGGGATCGAAACTTATGCGGGTGAAACCGCGGGGCGCTGCTAGTAAAATATAAGATTGTTTTTAGATTTAATATATCATATTATCAATAACATGAAGGCAAGAGATTAGGTAAGACGTTAGTTACTAGGTGTAATTAAAGGAGTACTTTCAATCCAAACAATCTGAGCTGCCGTATAAAAAATACTTGAAACATGAAACTACAACCCATACAACTATAAATAAAAAGCCCATATCTATTCGTATGAACTTTACTGAGTAAATAAGTCGGGAGTTACACTAGATGAATCAACAGTGTCGACAACTTGTTAAATACGACTTCGACGAGTATCTTTGGCAAGTTCTTTTGATATTGATTTTGTGAAATGAACGGGATCAACTTTCTTATTTGATTTGTAGAAAGATACACTGAAGAGACATCAATGAGGTTGGTTTTTGAGACCGTAGGGACTGCACTGTGAATTTGGCACCTCTCTAGCATGAATATATTTTTTATCTACGAACTTTTACTCACCAGTCTTACACAGATACTGGGTTGTGGAGATCAGATAGGTAGACGCTCCATATAAAATACTGGAATTCAGCTGCATCCAGTTAGACTGGAAGCCGACCCCAAAAGCTAGCCAGATTGATTGCATGTTATACTCAATACACTCAAATGGGGTGTTATTATTCTAAAACATCACATAGTTATCTACTATGATGCAATGAAGACGGTGTGTACACAAATGAATAGGTACTTTCCACAAGCATGTGCTTGCCTCCTACAGAGTAAGAACTTCGTACATACGAATGGACTCTACGGAGCAAGCCTGAATACACATTTTCTACGGAAATCCACCAAATTAGCACTACATTCGCTTTTGCTAACATAGCACATATCTAGCATGGCGTGTTACCTACTCCATGCATGCTTGGAGTGTAACTCGCCGGTGCAATGCTCAATCGCTCATAGTACCTACGTAATTGCAGGATCCCAGACACATTTGCGTGATGTGGCGTAGCATGCCGTTACTGAACATTACCGATCCATCTCAACTCTAGCGATAGATTTATATATAGGTACCTACTCCTAGCAGTGTAGGAAGATCTTTGTAACTTGATAATTTACTATTCCACAAACTTTGAACAGAGAGAGCCAAGAGCAGTGGTGGTCAAGTGGCTTTACTTTGTGTTAATTATTTCATTACCACTGCTCTCAAAACGGTGAAGGAAAACATCGTGAGGAAACTGGCATGTCCTCTAGAACCAAAAATTCGAAGACATGTGACGTCTACCAAGTTACCAACCCGCACTGGGCCCGCGTGGTGGATTACGGCCCACTCCCTCTCACTGAGAGGAGGCCTGTGTCCCAGCAGTGGGAACATTATGGGCTGATTATGTATGTAAACTTTGAACAAATGATGTTACTTTTCATTGATAGGAGAATGTAAATAAATCTTTGACCTAAAATTAGAATAGTGGCATAGGTAGGTACTTAAGTAAGGAATACATATTATCTTGCGTGTTCAAAAGTTGTTATGTGTTATTTTGGGTTTTTATGCAGATTCAATCGTTCATCCGGTTAGACTGGAAGCCGACCCCAGTCCCCAACATTATTGGGAAAAGGCTAGGCAGATGATGATGATGCAGATTCAATCGTTATTTCAATACGCAAATATTGTAAAAACACCTTTGTGATAAATGCAATATATAAAAAGTTACGGAATGAAGATATAAGCGTTATTATACGTAAGCGTTATTATAATTCACATAGCTATAATAAGTTTACTAAAACAGAAGCAAAAAATGCTTCACACATTTTATGTGAATTGCACAGATTTTAACCGGTTTTCCCACGATAACTTAAACACACAATTTGTCATCAACAACGAGTCTCAGTGCCATCTCACTGTCACGTTTGAGCTGACTGAAGCATTCAAGATACGATGCCAAACGGTATACCGTCCTTATCAACCAAGAGCTGCGAATTTCAAACATCAAGCTGACTACAGCAACTTGAAATTTAACTTATAACTTTCTTAATTTTTACTTACACATACTTAATTATTAGGCGCGTTTAGACTTTAAAATGTTATTTTTAGGAAATAAACATTACTGTTAACGGTTTAAATAATTTTTAGGGCCAATTCCGCGACTGACGGTTGATAAATCATTCAGCCAATCACAGCACTTTCACGCGCCCATGACAATTTTGAGATAATTTTATTTAAATTGGCTTCTAGCAAACAGAATTAGGCTTAATAGAAAGCGACCTTGTGGTACAAATATTAGGGGTTCGGCGTTTTATAATTCTTTCAATTTATTTTTTCAGTGACTATTTACATTCCGTTCGAATATAATCAAGCATGAAAAAAATTCAAACAAGAGTATTAGATGAAGGTACAAATATATGTAGATAAGAATACATTCAGAGGTAAATTGATTTTTTTTTTATCTTAATAATGTTTTTATAATTTATTATAAAAATAATATTTAGATTAAAAAAATAATATAAAATACCATTGCGTACATAAAATTAAAAAAACCATGTGTCAATAAATTAATAGCAATTTAAACGAAAAAAAAAATATAAAAAAAGTCATATGAAGATGAACACGGAACACATTAGAACATCATAGACAAAAAATGACATGCCAGTTTTAGCATTCAATAAACGAATTGAACATAAGAATGAAAAGTTTCGGGGTGATGTCAACAAGAGCTTTAAACTGTAAGAAACTTCGTCGTATTAGAATGGTTTAAACTTGTCGCATCTTACCTACTTTATTTAATTGGAATAGGAAGCGGGAGGGAAGAAAGCTTTGCGTGGTAGTAACTTTTTGCTGACGTCATTCATACTCTTTTGTTAACTAAGTCGCGACCCAATGGGCCAAGTGATTTTCGCTAAGTATCAGTAAGTTTGTGATTCGTCAGTGTTATTGTTTACAAATTTGCTGATTTGACTCAAATAAAATGTAAATATTATGATTAGAAGGCTCTGACCTGACTAGCACAAAAGTATAGATGACAAAGACATTTGTTTTATCTATTTAATTAATATACATTATTGAATAATTACTTACCATAATATTTCTATTATTTTGGGAAATTAAATTGTTTTTATCATCAACGGCAACTAAAACCTATGAAGTAAGAAGTCTTTGGCCGAGCTGTAAGTACCTACAATAAAAGAAAAAAGTATTTTTTTTATATAAGTTTCCATACGATTTACTCAGTTGAGGTTCCAAATTCAAATCACATTAATGACCAGCGGGTCATAATGAAATTCAGTACAATATCAATACACAGAGTACTTTTTGATAGTACAATATTAATGCCCAGCCTAATAACTGGCTTTAGGTTAGGTTTGCATGACATATACCTAATTTGACATTAGCGACCAGCACCCTAATTGCGTAACACACTATCAATCTCAATCTGAATCATTTTAAAGGATATTGCTAATCCATTGCTTCATATGTTCGAATAATGCGTCTGCTCAACAACATAAATAACGCAATGAATGCTGTTGAACCGACAAAATGAAACGCATTGCTACTGATAGTGTATTACGCAATTACCCCGCAGGTGGCGTAAAAATATATTTAGCAACTATACACACACAGGCCTGATGGTCTAGTGGTTAGTGACCCTGACTGCTATGCCGGAGGTCGTGGGTTCGATTCCCACCCAGGACAAATGTTTGTGTGATGAGCACGATCATTTGTTCTGTGTCTGGTTGTAATTTATCTATAATATGTATGTATTTAGAAATATTTAAGTATGTTTATCAGTTGTCTAGTACCCATAACACAAGCTCTGCTTAGCTTGGGACTAGATGGCGTTGTGTGATAGTTGTGGAATATTATTATTATTATTTTTTTTTTATTTAACTTATTTTCACCCTTTCCGTTGTTGACAGCTCTTATCATGTAGTACCATAATATGTTTGCCGCTATATAAAATTACCCACTTACCATAGTAAAATCAAACCCTAACTTGAATGGCAACCCATAACCACCCAATATCCCGCATAACGAGCACAAATTCTCATATAATTTTTAGCAAAGTTATCAAACCCTTAGAGAGGTTATTGCAAACGACCACTTATGAAGGTCTAATCGTCAATAAACATATATAAATACGTTAATTTTGCAGGGTTATCGTCCTTATAACCATTACTTGGTGCCTTGCATGTTACGTAGTAGTACATCAATCATTGTTTATCTTATCTGTGGGGTGGGGGGAATAACACTTGTGTTGACGGCTGTACCTATAATGTTTTAACATCCCTTTTAAATGTGTTAGGGAAGTTCTGACATGTTTTGTGATTCCTGATTTATGATTTCGTATGGTAAGGCTTTTATGCGGGTTTCGCAAATGTTTAAAATCCCAGCTCATGTAACAATGATGAATGCTATGATGCTTTGAATATGTACAGACGCCAGCACATCAAGCTACTACAATCTGTCAAATTTATTTAATAGATTTTCAACTTTAACGTTAAAGCACAAGGTTCAAAGTTGATTGGGAAAGTTTGACAGTTTCTGGTACCTTGATGTGCTGGCGTCTGTACTATGGAAAACTGCGGAAGACTGCTCTCAAAACGGTGAAGGAAAATCAGCATCGCATACAACTTGGCAATGCTGCCAGCCTTTTGGGCACTTTTCCTGTTGGCGGTTGACAACGATGCGGACCAATTTTTTGGTGCCCTATGATTTTTCTTCTTGTTTTATATACGAGTAGGTACATGTACATGATATTATTAATAATATTTTAAGCCTATTAGCTTATATTATACTATATAAATACACAACAATATAGGGATTCGTTTATTAAAAAAAAAATATTATAAAGAGAAAATATTAGATTTTTTATTACGCTAAAACGGATTTGGATAAAATTTTGCACATGAGTCGACAACCATTCACCACCGACCATAGGACGTAGGATAATTTTTATCCCGATATTACCACGTGATCGAGACTTATACGGGTGAAACCCCGGGGCGCAACTAGTGTTTAAATAAACTCAAGACTCAAAACCTATTATACAATCTACACTTGAGATACAAATATGGAGCCAAGTCTGGTGCAGACTAACTTTTAAGTTATCCGTGCTAATATGTATATGCGGTCGGGAACTTTATGTAAGACAAAGAGAAGTGTAATAAATCAATGAGAAGCTATTTTAATATTGCTTCTCAAGTTTCTTGGTATAATTAGGTACCTATGCCGCTTTTTCGCAAGGGAATTCAGACCCTCGTCTGCCGTAAATACTGAGAATATAATATGAAAATAATGAATAGGTAATAAATTGTCTGTGTAACACTAGAAATACACTACACACAATACACAACCTACACAGTACACACTACCTTACAGATTTTATGGCTATCCATGCTAAAGAATTTGTTTTACGTACAGACGCCAGCACATCAAGCTACCCGAAACTGTCAAATTTTCCCAATCAATTTTGAACCTTATACTTTAGCGATAAAGTTGAAAATCTATTAAAAAAATTTGACAGATTGTAGTAGCTTGAAGTGTACATAGCAGTGGAATAAATACAACGGCACACCATAGCCTTTACCAGAAGTGGTTATCATATCATCAGGATTGTGCCGAAATATAGCAACTTTTCGTGGACGTGGTACGACAGTGGCTCCCTGACATGATCTTCTGTCATCAGCCGCCACGCTAACATCGATGCGACGCTCTGCTAGAGTGACTGTCACCAGCCAGTGTCACTCTTACGACCTTTACAGTGATTCTAGTAACTTCGTAACAAAACTAGGCGGCGCCACTTGCAGCGTCGTCAAATATTCAATGACAAAAGAAGTTTACTTCGAAGAAAACTATAGAAAACTCCTTCCTCTCAGTCATACCCTACGCTAACTGCAATACAATATTCAAACGTACAGACAGTGAGATCCCAGTACTAGGGGATCTGCTACAGGCAAATGTACCTATATGTATGAGCAGGTAGTAGTCATCGCGAAACAGCGGTAATGTCCGACCATTAGGCTAAGTCGAAATATCGCGGAACCCAGCACGTGGTGCGAATGCTGATAAAATTAATCTTTATTTATGCTGCGGTGGCTGAACAAGCTTGTGTTGTACCTACTTACAATTAAAATTTATTTTATAAAATCTAGCGAAATTTACTACCACCTATCTCTGTCCAGAGCTGCCAAGGACCAATCTTTATTAAGCATAGCTTATGCTATTGTAAAAATATTTGCTCGTTGGAGCTGTAGAAGCAGAACCAATGGGTACTTAACAGATTAAAGGACACTGAACACATAATAGAAGTTTTATTGTTATTACGTCGAGGGGCGTTAAGTGTCCCGCAAAGTGTTAAATTACATAACATAAACATAATATCACGCCTGTAATTCCTGAAGGGTTAAGCAGAGGTTTACCAGTACACCCACGTTTCGCCAATTATGTTTAAGTCCCATGTAATAGGGGCGAGTCTATTGCTTTCAACTGGGCACAAATCCAGACTCCGGGCTGAGAAATTCAGTTGGAAAAACCCAGTAACTGTAAAATTTTCGCCGACCCGGGAATCGAACTCATGGTACGGCTGATCCATAAATTCAAGGTCGCTTAGCGAGCTATAGAACGGGCTATGATTGGAGTTTCTCCGAGGGATCAAATCCGCAACGCGGTGATCCGGCAGAGAATCAAAGTTGTCGACATAGCTCACAGAATGAGCAAGCTGAAGTGGCAATGGGCCGGCAATATTAGCCGTAGAACCGATGACCGTTGGGGTAGACGTGTTCTTGAGTGGAGACCGCGAATCTGTAAACGTAAGGTGGGACGCCCTCAGGCTAGGTGGAGCAACGATCTTCGCAGGATGGCTGGTAGCAGCTGGATGAGAGTTGCCGAAAATCGAGTTGAAAGGCGTGCAATAGGAGAGGCCTATGTCTAGCAGTGGACTGCTATAGGCTGATGATGATGATAGGAATCGAACCAGACCTCATGCTCAGCAGTAGCGCTTGCAACCAGTAGACCAACGAGGCAGTCTTCTAAATACTTAAAGTACAATTAATATTCAAAATAATTATTCCACCTGACTCAAGTAATGACTAATAACCACGCCATAGTAACACAACAAATAAGCGTACTAATGTTTATTTAATGCAGGAAGCTGAGTACTTACATAATAAATATATATTTCACACTTGTCGTGCTCATGAATACCTAACACATTATGTCATCATCACTCATTCGAGTTCAACGAATCCATTAATCTAAAGTCAAAACAATGCAACATGTGACCAAATTGTTTGTTCCAGCACAGCTGTTCACAACCGCTCGATACGCTTCTGTGCCGAATCGAACATCAATGTATCATTGTTATCAAAAGAGTCAGACACTGTTCGCAAATCCAAAACCCGAAAATTTTGTCAGTTTTAATCAAATAGACGACCGCCATTCTCGGGGGCAAGGCAAATTAGTAGGTAATTGAAAATGTGTCATTTTCGCAACCACCTTCACAACCATTCGACAACCTGTCGAATGGTTGTGAAGGTTAAACATCTAAGTTCTATTTTAAAAACGTAGGTGGATTCTTAAAAGGATACGTTGAACCAGTCTGGCCTTTTCTACCACTATCAAGGTAACGGACGTTTTGTATTTTAGACGCAGCTGCTGCGTTCATTGAACCTTACCTACCCACCAGCTTTTTGGGCTTCCGATATTCTAGATAAGTATAAAGACTGCTCTATATCTTTTAACAACAACTAATGAATTCGACCAGTAATGGTTATCCAGACAAGACCTGACCAGACCCTAAAGTAGGAATCGTTTAATCTCCGTGATAGCTATGTAAACCCCTCTGGTTATGCTAAATGTAATGAGATAGAACCCGTGTACCTACAACAAAAATGGGGTTAGCTGTGTCATCCACACAGCTGCATGCACGGATACCTGCACATACATAAATTACAACCCGCAAGAATTAGTTTGAGACCCGAGCCCGACCTCCGTGCTGATACCGCTCTCGCCATCGACGCCTCAGTGCTTACCGCGCGCGTACGTCATCCGAGCGAAGTCTCAAGTTAACTCTGTTGTATGTACAGTCAACAAAAGAGATAAGTATGCAGGACCGTCGGATATAGTTGAAGTTTAGTAAGAAACCGATGTATGTTTTCGACTGTTAATTTGATAAATGAGCTGTTTGTTTTCTATTAATAAAATAAAATTTTATTCGAGAACACCCATCGGTTTCTTACTAAACTTCAACTATATCCGACCATAATGCATACTTATCTCTTTTGTTGACTGTACATTAACTCATGCCTTTTCCCATGGGGCCACAGATAGTTTGTCAGAAAGATGTTTTGACTTTACTTTTGACTTTTAAAAACACTTTTACAATGTTAGTCATGTGTTTTCATTTTCTGTAGCATTCAGCTAAAACAAAACTACAATATAATATAGCTAAAGGTCACGTTAAAACAATAATTCTGAAGCAGTTCCTCATATTTCGTCTAATTTCTGATCAGATTACGGAGCACAATGCGTCTAAAATTGCCTATCTCCATCGTCGAGTTATGTGGTAGGCATATTGACGTCGTTGGTACACATAGGAGCATACGACAGCGTCACTGGCACGGCTTAAATGGCGGAACAATGTTCTCGAATGCTTTCGGGACGGTTTTACTCCAACCAGGACAAGCGATGCCTCCCAGGATTTGTGACGAATATCGATTTTAAATATTCACGCAAGTGAACGCGAATATGATTACGGATTTGCGGATTCTTACTCGACTCTCGACTGTCAATGTTGGCCTTGATTTCAGTTAAGCAGAAGTTACTTAGACTGACTTTTGGGGTTCGAGTATTCTTTTTCATTCACTGTGACTTGAACTTAAGAGGGATGCGGTAAGATCGTCCGCGAAATTAAAATTTTCTTACTTTTTGCAATTTGCAAGTCAGTGTCAGGTTGTGTGTCGATTAAAATATCATTCACAACCGTAACAAATATGGCTTTACACTTACAGAATTATATGTTTAAATAAATTTATTCTCATAATAGACTACAGTCACTTACATGAGAAATACAATAATAATAGTGCTTATTACTAGAATTTTCGTCGTTCGTCGTTTTTTTTTTTGTATAAGTAGGTACTTCTATAATGCACCCAGTAGTACTTGGCTGCTATTGGAGTATTATCGATATTTTGCGACTACATGTCGAGCAAGTTGTACTTTGAATACATTATAGGAGCTTACATTTTTAATGGTCGACGGTAGCTTATTGTAAATATCTGCGCCTGCATAGGTAACCATTGTTTTGCCGAGCTTCGTTCTTGTCTTGGATTCTTGTCTTGATTTATAATCATTAGAATCAGCAATACCTACAACTCCTTATGTTAGAATTGGCCTCAAATTTCATGATTTCTTGAAATAGTCATTCAATAGGGTAATATAGCGATGTACTGATGAGTATAATTCTATAAATAAATGTCTGTTACGGCCGTGAATCATATTTAGATCAACATAGATCCTGCAAATTGCAAAAAACGTAAGAAAATTTGAATTTCGCGGGCTCCCGACACTTTTGCCTTAAAAAAACCCATGCGGTGGTCAAAAGAATACCTAGTCAGCTAGTTGGTAGCACGGCTGACTGCGCTAGATAAACGCTTGTAAGTTGTACCACAATTCGTGGTGACTCTTTTATTGCACCTCATAAAAGAGCTGTATTGTGCTAGGCATGCAAAAATATACGTTTGGCACTTTAGGTTCACACTTTCAACCGTCATTTTTAATATCAATGGATTCGGTGGGCTTGTAGAAAATAAACAGAAGAAACACAGCCACTATAAATGCATTTCCCAACTATAAAACTGACACCCTCCTAGTCTGTGAAGTACATGGAGCATACCGTATTGAATCTAAAGCTCGGCGATTGGATTTGCCTCTCTACGAGGCGCCTCAAGACGGGTATCGTCGACGGCCAATAAGGATGCCAAGCTTAAATAGGATTGGACGTGGCACAATAGTAGAATGCATACAAAACCATTTGAATCCTTGGATAGGAGATCGTCCGGAAAAGGCAATTGGAGAAAATTACAGGTACTTCTGCAAGTTCCAAAATCTAAATTCCCCTGTCCCTTCTTTAATTGTTTTTTGTATGTAGATTATTTGATAAATGAAGTCTACAAAACGTCGTATTTTGAAGTAACAATCTATCTTTGACTTTCAAAAAGCTTAGGTTCGTAGCTTTTTGTAAAACAAAGACTGATATTTTTGGTAGGTTCGCGCATAAAAAAAGAAACCATCTTTTCGATCGCAGTTTTAAACTTAGGTAAGTATTTGTCTCGTGTCATGTGCTATTCTTGGCTTATGCTGTGGAGAAAACATTTGTATGTCGGGAAAGTTGGTAGCAAGGTTGACAGCCCAAACCTTAATATTTAAGTCAAAAACACACTTGCCTATATTAAGGCGACTACATGACCTAAAGCGCGGTCACTGTCGGACTGCATAGAAAAGAAAGAGAAGCGCGATGACACAACGGTGGTAATTTATTGCAAATATGAAGCAATTATCTATTTACAAAAACTATTTAATAATAAATAATCCATCATTGAATGCAGTTTGGCATTACACATTTAATGGTATATTTTTAATTGTAATTAAAATTGTTAATGAAGGGATAAACTTTGATTCATTATATAATCAAAGGGGATAAACTGCTTTTAAAGAAAATTAAGAGGTGTATTTGAACATTATTTTGATGCATTAATGTATATTTATTTATGATTTCGGTTCCATCACTGTATTAAAGTAAGACTTGAAAATATCATAATTTTTTCTTTGGTCAAAAGTATTTACGGTTTAAGAGATACACTGCTTTAAAAAACCAACTTTTTGACCGTTTTCGGGAACCTCCGCCTTAAGTTTCAACCACTGCACTGTAAAGCTCTCGTACAGCCGGCTGATCAATGCAATTGTAGCTAACTTAATTGTCAGTAGCACGCCTGGCATCCCGATATCAATTAATTTGGTGTGATGTAATTCCGATTGGACTGATTGATTAGACATGGTTGTTCCAAATACTTTGGTGAAGAGCAATCGCACCTGCTCTTTCGGTCAGTGATTTCTCGATTTCAAGCATATATTCTGACTAAGCACGCAGTCGAAGGCCTTATAGAGACCCAAAAAGACCTTTTCTCTATTTTCGCTCTGATAGGGTAAATGTGTAAATAATAGCTACCACATTTAATAAGGATGTATTTAATTGGGCAAAGAAACACATGTGGATGACAGGGGACAGGGACAATGCTACATTAACACAATAATAAATTGTTTTCTAATTTTGGATGACATTACAGAAGACGCACGATTAAACACAATTTATAATACCAATATATTTATTAAAAGCGTTCATGTATTACCGAACTCCGAATTTGTTCAACGAACACCTCCGCCATTTTAATCCTGTTAATCGTAAATCGTTAACCGCCCCAAGCGTTGCATTCACAGCACAAAAACCACATCTCTATAATAAAATTCGTGCCAGTTTCAGAGGATCGATATCATCCATAATAAATGTTTGTAGCGTGCCTAATCACGGGACAGCTCTGTTGTACTGAATGCATCACCTGCCTGGGCTACACGTCATCATCGCTCCACGTAAATGGTTCTAAATTGCTTTGATCGTTTCTCCGGAAGGCTAATGAATTTTCCCGCTCCAATAATTTGCATGGCTCACCCAACAGCGACACGGAACGCTTCTGTAACTAATATTAAGTCTTCAATTAAAATGGCCGTGTTTATAAGAGATTGTTTGGAGCAATTCCAAATTCGGTAATTTGGACGACAGTTCGTGGCGCCGCCATTGTTATTTTCGCACGTAGCAATGCTTTTTGTTGGCTCTTTTTGGCTTTGAGTGAGCAATCACGAAGACAACTAGAAAGGTGTTCCTTGTTTTCCTTCCTATTTCGTATTTTAAAGGATTAAGGCAAAGTTCATTCCTTTCCAAAAACTTCATCATAAGATTACAAAATAAAATGAATTAATGTCAGCATTCTATTGCGACTTTGCAAATATCTCGTCGCTTTTCGAGGAACGCCGATCCTGTCTAATTTTCATTTCGTTGGAATATTTACGCAAGTGTAAAGGGAATCGGGGAAATATTTACGCTAATTTAAATATAAAAAGGATTTATAAAACCTTCTTGTGGATTGTGAAACATTTTCCTGTTCACGATTTTCACTATCTATTCCTTTATTAGTTGTCAATAGTGGAGCGATGGCCGTTTTGTGCAGATTTGACGCATACTTTCGTCATTTGTTTTATTTATTTTCTGTACTTTATTTTAAACTTTATGCGTCATACTCATCATCATCATTCAAAGCCCGACTTCACCCACTACTGACATAGGCCTCTCTTTTTTTGTGCCAATCTCCACGCTCCTGTGTCCGCCTAATCCAAGTTTTGCCCGCGATGGCAACAATGTCGTCTGCCCATCTCGTCATATTAATTAGGTGCAAATAAAACTATTTTCTCATACGTAGTTATTTATTAATCAAGTCCCTCTAAGTTCCTTGTTCACTTACTTATTGGAAACTTGAGCGGATTTAAATGGAACAGAGTGCAGCTATCTATTATTTATTATCGCCCAACGCTTGTAAGTGTCAAGCTGGAGGTATGGGTAACTCAATAATGCAGATAGGCGGAGGCTTGGCAATCCGTCAATGTTCAGCCGGGATTACATCTCGTTGTACCAGCTACTGGAGCTTGGGTAACTGTTTAAATAATGTGTCTTTACAAGGCTGCTACTGTACTTAACATCATACCAGTTTTTAAATATCCCGTAATATTTTGAGCAATGATCAATGAGGTCAAATAAAGAGGAGGTTTTTACCTATTTATTGGTTATGATATTTTGTTACTTACACCTAGTAGGTAGCTTTATATTCAGATAAACAGCGTCAACTATTATATTACATATATAAATATATTTAATTCTACAATCGTTTTTGGAACCCAGTTTATTTCGATGCTCAAGTAGTCCAGTCTAGTGTATAAATACACAGCAGTGCATTATTTATTCAACCGATTCCTACCGAAAAGTTTGCTCTTTAAGTGTATATGCACATCCAGCATATCAAGCGGACAATCCGCAGCGAAAAGTGCTCTCGCTAGGAAAAGCCCCTCACCGCTTGAAAGAGCGGTAGAAATAAATTGTGCCGTTTATTTTGAGGGTAAGTATGGTTGGCTTGCGTTATGAGTCGGAGTTCACAGGCTCTTTTAAAGTCCGGACATTAGCTTGGTCGGATCACATGAGGAGTATACTGATTAGTGTCTGAGATGGTCTTTTTAAAAAGAACCACACAGATCCTTGTAAAAATATGTTGATTAGCTTCAGACCGTTCAATGTAAGTCCCGTGTGAGATGGGTGGATATGCGCATCAGATTTTAGGCTGCAAACAACTCGGGTACTGGATCATTCTTTGCTATATGAGGCTTACACTACAGTTTTTAACGAGAACCGAGCTCGCGATGCTTTCGCTGGATTTGGTCAAGTGTACGCCGCCATTTGTGAATCGATAAGCATCTATTTGGTGCTCATATAGGTGCTCGAAAAGAACAACAATTCATACAACAACCTCTGCGGATCCTCTTTTGAATAATTTAGCTTTTTATAAGCGTGTCGATGGCAATCTAAATTCTGTCTGCCTAGCTACAAACTAGTTTAAGCTACGACTACTGTATTAATAATAATCGCCTCCGGCTTACGACGGCCAATCCTGACGGAGACTAACCAAGTACGCAGGAGATATTTAGAGCACAAGTGTGTGCGTGAAAACAGGTGCACTCTCCTCCTCGGTGTTCCTTTACTCTCATATTGCGATGAGAGGTCAATCCGACTCAGCGGGATTGTCCGAAAGGGTTACCGTTGCCCCGGAACAGAGAGGGCTAAGGATGGAACACGGGTGGGTTTTAGTCAGTAAGAGTCTGACACTCCCTTCCGCTCCACCCAGAGCGGGAGGGGCCATTTGATGATTTTCCATTCACAAAAAAAAAAAAGTTCAATTTGACACGACCGGGAGAGATCAGGCGCAGGACCAACGTCAGAACTGATCGATAGCGTGCATTAGTTAACATTTATGCCAAGCAGTGGGAAAAATGGGCATTGGAAGTGAGATCCGCAGGAGAACCAAGGTAGCCGACATAGCCCGAAGAATTGCTAAAGTGGCAGTGGGCAGGGCACATTGTTCGCAGAATGGATCCCCCCGCCGAAAGGTTCTGGAGTGGCGACTGCGTACCGGAAGACGTAGCGTTGGAAGGCCTGTGTCCAGCAGGGGATGTCATTCTGCTGAAATGATAACCCAAATAAACACATATAAAAAAAAAGAAATACATACTCTAATACAAAGTAGCCAAACGTCTCGTATTAAACAAAAAGCGAAATTAAAAAGTAAAAACTTTTACAATACTGTCTATTGTGTTATGTCAGAGCAGGGCACAATTTAATAGTCATATATTTATACTGGTTTGCCGTACTTTAAAGTAATAACCAACAATGTTGATATCACTCTCAAATCAAATACTTGACGCTTCAACAGCCACTAATAACATATGCCAAACAAGATAGGTAAAGCATTTGCTACCGAAATTCAATCGCGAAACTTGGCACATACTTGCGAAACTTTAAACCAACTATTGACTGACTCGGGCGTTGAAAGTTTTCTCGAATCGAAGTTAATCTTTAGGCAATAGAAATCTTGGATCTAGTTCGCCACTTTACGTTTAGCGAGTTAATCAAACGGAAAAATTTGAATCGCAAAATCTGTTTGGAGAAAATTCTAGAGCTGCGCGGAAAACTTACTTATAAACACTTACTAAGTGTTACGTACGTTTATATTGTAATTGCAGCTTATTTTATTATTATTAAAACCCTGTGATCTCCCACTGCGGGGCAAAGGCCTCCCTATCTTTCCACTTCTCTCTGTTTAAAGCTGCTGAGACTCAGTTCTTGTTGAAGGAGTCCAGCTAATCCCGCCATCTCCGTCTGGGCCTGCCGCGATGTCGCTTGCAATGAGCCATACTTATGACCCAACGGGTCCCTCGTAATTACCAGAGACCAATAGGGTCGTGAGTTTGGCCTAATTCCCTTGTATTGTGTTAATTTCACACAGAATATGGAAGACATTATACACCTAGATAGGACAATGTGTACGGTCAGGGAAATTCATTGCCAAATTTAAAACACACTAGGTACCCCAATTTACCGTGTTATAGCCATTTCATACAACTGTCAAAGAATGACAGTTGTGATTTGAACCGAATATACGACGGACAATTTAAGTTGGTAGTCAATTTGATAAACAATTAATTTCTCTGACTTTATATACGTTTGTATGCAGTAGGTAAACATTTGCACAAGAAGTTAACAAAATATAGTAATTAAAGAATTAATGCATCACAAAGTCCCTATAACTCCAACCTTCCAATTAAGTATAAGCAGCATATTGTATGCATTAGTAGCGGTTATATTAGACTCCATTCAATGCTTTGAATGCACCCTTTCATGAAAGATCTCGAGTCTAGAAGCTGGGCCGACATCTATATACGTTACTTAGCTTTGACTAAGACACCGTCTCTATCATGCACTGGCAGTTTGACAGTTGTGCGACAGTGGCAGGAATAATGCTTAGCCAAAGTACGTGCTTAGTAAAATTTACAGAATTAGCCTTAGTGACCGTCGTCTGACCTCTGCCTTGTGGGTAAAGCGTCTCGCTGCAAGCCGTTCATTTTTCAACATAAGACTGAGTGAGCACGCTCCGCATACCAAATTACGCATGTTATCTCTAGTCTGTTTTAAAAGTATCTGATAAAAGTGTAAACAAACCCTCTTCAGGTTAAATTCTTTACTCGCTAGTAAAACATTCATCTGTATTCAGAAGGCTTCAACTTTATTAAATTGTAACAAAAAAATCATCCAGCAAAATTGATGTTATAAAAATTACCTCTATTTTCAAATGGAACACATTTTTAAGGTGATATAAAATTAGAATTTTGGGTTTAGTATTCAAATATTCAAACCAAAGCTCTCAATTTGTAAGTGGCACAAATTGGCATCCACATAATTATACGTTTTCTGATCCATTTGTTTACTTTTGATCTGATACGTTTGGAATCATAAAGCCTGTAATACACATGCCTGTAACTTGTACAGAAGTATCCGAGTAGCTTGCATGCCATTGACCCATAACAACTCCTGATTGGTGAATGTCACGACGGCATGCAAGCTACTTGCTTATTTTTGTGACAATTACAGACATGTGTTTTACGGGCTTAACTTACCACTGTCAGCAATCCACACACGTAGATCTAGCCTAGCTTCCCACACTTAGATACGTAACTTAATTTTTTGCAGGTATTTGGCACAACCACGACAATACAGTCGCGTTGAGCGCGAGCGGCGCCGGACGGGGCCGATAGTATCAAGGATCGCGCCCGCGCCGGCCGCACCCCCCGCACAACCGTCCCGCAGCCATGGTGCGCGACAAGAAACCTCCGCACAAGCAGGACTCACAGAAATGTGAGTACTAACTTTAATATGTGACGTCACTTTACATGTAAAGTCACGTAAATTAATTATAAATCAAATTGAATTTAAATTGTTCGAATATTCAAATCACGATTGTCATTGTATGAAACGGCCATAACACGTCAAATTGACGTAGGGTATCAATTTGCTTAACAATTCATTTCCCTGGCTGTAATTAATACTTAGTCCTAAAAGGCTGAATAATTAATTAATTAGGTAATTGATGGCGGAAAATCGCTTAATGCTAAGGAATGAGGTCCTTCGCGCCAAAAAGGTCCTGGCTTTATTTGATTTTTCGTTTTGGAACGTTTCAGACTAAAAAATATATACTATAAGTAATTACTGTAAAGTTAGTACTGTGACATTGAATGGGATGGCTTTAAATAAGGTTAGAAGCGAGACTTTCCATTAGGAAGAAAATTAAAGTTATTCTATAATACTTTATCTTTATGTTATAATACTTTGATCGTCCATACTGAGAGTCTGAGATCCAGTCGAACAATCAATAGTCACTTATACTTTGAGTATTGTAAAAACAGCTAAAGAATACAACAACGATTAAATGGGTGTCCAAAGATTAAATGGGTGGGTGTCCTGAAAACGGTATAGCTTCCCGAGATTAATAATATCTTGGCCAAACATTGTAGTATGGCACCTACTGCAATTGACTCTCACGATTGACTCTCCCAGACTATATTTCTAATTCTTTGTGCCTTACGCAAAAAGTACGACGGAGAATTTTTGGCAAAATTTTAAAAACTAGTAATAACGGTTTATCAAACGATGTTATAAAACAGAAAAAAATAATTAAAAAATTAATTATTAATTGGAAAATTAATTTATGTTTGTCCATATGATGTAGGTATTGAGACATAGCATTTAAGAATCCTATTCCTTGACGCTGATACAGTTGCGCACATAAAGATTCCAATAGGTAGGTACACATTTCGATTCTCAAGCATGGTGTAAATAGCTTGGTACTTAAGCCCTGTTCTGTAAAGGGACGTGGTAACTGAGAACCGTCATGTCAACCGCAGACGGCCACTGGCTAGCCCCCGAGGACACTCTTGAGACGTAATGGGAACTGGGAACCACACAGAAAAAAAACAGTTGAATAGCTGACATTCTAAATTGGAAAAACTGCACTTCTATATGGGATGCACTCGCAGCTTTGCCCACGTG
Source organism: Hydraecia micacea (assembly GCA_914767645.1). NCBI lineage: Eukaryota > Metazoa > Arthropoda > Insecta > Lepidoptera > Noctuidae > Hydraecia > Hydraecia micacea. Next base: position 10,026,204 of record OU611783.1, on the reverse strand, counting down.
ACAATGTTCGTTTTTGACAGCGAATTTATTGCAGACATTTTTAAGATTTTCAATCTTTCAACAACAGCTTTTCTCATTGATTCCTATATCTATTAACAGTGTTTTTTGAAAACATTTTATACATGATCAATTATTTTTAAAAGAGTAGGTAACCGTGGAGTTTCTTGCTGGCTCTTCTTCATAGTAAAACGAACAATTGGAACCGTACATAGCTTCTGATTTATCGTAAGCGTCCATGTAGGTTTATGTGAAATAAAATAATTTGAATTTGATTCCTGGTCTAAAGCATATTTTAAGTATACCAAATAGTTTTCATAGAAGTAAGAAACGTAACAAGTGAGGCAAAACCGGTCAAGTGCGAGTTGGACTCTCACACGAAATGTTTCGTACCATAAGGCAAAAAACCCCCAAAAATACACGTATGGGAGATCCCCTTTAATTTTTATTACTTTGCCACTGCTGAGCAAAGGCCTTCCCCAAATCTTTATTAACTTTATTTCATTTTTATTAATTATTTTTTGTTATAGCGGCAATAGAAATACATACTCTGTGAAAATTTCAACTGTCTACCTATTACGGTTCATGAGGTACAGCCCGTGACAGACACACGGATACAGTGTGACAAGTGACATTTCACAAAACAATTGCACAAATGTTTACCAACAGCGCCCTCCTGTCAACGTCATTCGAGTGCCAGAAGATCCTTGTAGCTTTTAATTTTATCTTAAGGCTCTAATACTCTACATACCCACATACAATCGCAATTACAAGTGGTCTTTATCTCCCTTGTAATAAGGTTTCTGTTGAATTGTTGCTACTGACAAGTTTTTCCAATGATCTTTATTCTTATTGTAATAAAGTTGTTGTTGGGTTGCTGCTGTCAAAGGTAAAATAAATGTGAAAGGGCTTTAAAACCCCTATAGAAGTAGTTCCCAAAGAAACACAGGAGCTTTTAACTACCTCACACTAACTAATTTACATAGGTTAACCAAATGCAAATAATAAATTTTCTCTTCAGTAAATGCTCGAGGGTTGCCCAATGTTTTCTGAGCAACACTTGGTATTACTTAATTAATTAAACTTGTGGTTTTCCTCGCGATATTTTCCTTTACGGGAAACTAGTGATAAATTGGTGCGTCAGTACTGGGATTATAGTTACCTATGTAATATCAATTTGTTGTTTGCTTACATAGTAATTTCCAGCCGCCTTGGGTAAATAATATTCTTTATTGTAAAAGTAGAACACGTACTAAAATAACCCTAACCACTACACGACGTTTCCCTGAATCATAATGATTATAACAGTCTCTTTCATCATTGGCTGTACCTACCTAAGTACAGTCAACATCAATATGTATTATTATGATTGTTGATTTTTTCAAAGTCATCAAAATCTTGCTTGTGTAAACTCTGGTTCAGAGGCAAGATCATGCCTGGCCATATATTCTATTATAACAAGCGAACAGAGCCCCCCCTGCTTCGGAAGGTTTTTACTTGAGAAAATATAGAGATTTCTTTATACAGGGTGAAATTTTAATCACCGTTTTTCTTTTAAGGGGTTATTGTATAACTCATCATTATGAATAACTTTTACTATGGGACCGAAATTGAAATTGCGAAAAAAAAATCAGCTGTTCCCTACATTTATGTTCGCATAACTCGTCAAAATGTAGGGAACAGCTGATTTTTTTCGCGATTTCATGTTTGGTCCCATAGTAAAAGTTGTTCATAATGATGAGTACAATGACCCCTTAAGAGGAAAACAGTGATTAAAATTTCACCCTGTATAACGTGTTAGTTACATACTAATGTTTTATACACTTAGACCTTCCGAAATAAATTCTCCAAGTGATGGTGAAAGCTGCATCTAAATCCGTTGCAAAGTTTAGAAGAACAACGCGGTCATACAGAGTGACACCAAAACGAGTTTAATTTATATTATGTATATATATAAGTAGGGATATATAGCAAACGCCATTTTACAAAACAACTTGTTATAATCCGGCTAGCCTTTTACCAACTATATTGGGGTCGGCTTCCAGTCTAACCGGATGCAGCTGAATACCAGTATTTTACATGGAGTGATTGCCTATCTGACCTCCACAATCCAGTTACAGTAGTGACACGATACCCCTTCGTAAGACTGGTTAACAGACTTTCGGGTTTCTGACGACCCGTAATGACTATCAAAGATCTACGAAGGACAGCCGGGTCCATAGATACGAGTAGGTGATGATGATGATGATGGGGCTCCCTTTTCCGCACTTAGACTCTCATTTGGTCCGTTGTACGTAGGGATTCTGGCTAAGAAAGCCAGCCTAGCTCCGCCCAAAAGCACAGAAGCTTCCTGGGAGCTTCGCAGGCTTCACGGAGCGACCTCACTGTTCCGAGGATTTCTTTACGTTGAGAAGCCACGGCCTCGCATTCCAGGATGACGTGGGCGGCTGATTCCTCGGCGTCAAGGCAGCCCCTGCAGAGGGAGCTGTCCGTGGCGCCTATGTTAAAAAGATGTTTGTTGAGGTGGTTATGGCCCGTAATTATACCTATTATTATTCTAAGGTTATTTCTACTTAAGCTTAGAAGTTTTTTTGTTAGTCGCGGATGTACCATTGGTAAAGCCAATTTCGACTGTCTACAGTCTGTTACCCGTGACCATCTGTTGTTATGGAGTTCAGTCGATCTTTGGCGAATCCACGCACGAATTTGTGAGAAAGGCAGAGGGAGAAGTGGGTACGGGCCTAGCACCTCCAAGTCAGAGCCTCTCTTCGCAAGTTCATCTGCAGCATCATTGCCCAAGGATCCACTGTGCCCTTTGATCCACTGGAGTGTGATTCGATTGCACGTCGATAGACTCTCCAAAGCTAAATGGCACTCAAAGATTAGTTTGTTGTTAGTTTGTTTGTTCTCTAAAGCTTTGAGCACAGATAAACTGTCGGATAAGAATTTAATGCCGTAATACCGGATGCCTAAGCGCTTTACTGCTATTGCGGCTTGTGTTAAGGCAACACATTCACATTGAAAGATCGAACTGTGTATGCCTAGTGGTATGTAGAAGTTAATATTAAGGTCAAGGGAGTGTACGCCAGCACCTGAACCGTTTTGTGTCTTTGAGCCGTCTGTGTAGATGCGCACTTCATTGGCTCCTGACTGATCCCTATCTTCCTGAGCTGTTTGTATAACGTAGTTTTTGTTAAACATCGGTTGGTTTGGTGTTCTATCACACGGGGCAGCGATGAGAGGCTGGTACACAATCGCCCGGTTCAGGATTTTAGCGTGTGGACTGTTAAGGTTATTGCCCCATATGCCCAGGTGCATTAGCCTGATGGCAGCTAGCGCCGCCTCCTGCTGTATGTACAGGTCAAGGGGAGTTAATTGAAGGGCTATCTCCATGGCTGCTGTTGGGGTGGTTCTCATGCAGCCAGTGGCAGCTGAACAGGCCAGTCGTTGGAAGCGTTGTAGTCTGGTAATAGTGGTCGAGAGTTCGGTCCTCGTCCACCAAACCAGAGCGCCATAAGCCAACATTGGCCTGACCAGCGCTTTGTATAACCACAGAGTGATCTTCGGAGAGAGCCCCCATGTTTTTCCTAACATTCTTTTACATTGATAGAATACAATTGTGCTTTTGTTAAGTTTGTAGTCAAGATGCTTGTTCCAGAGCAGTTTGCTATCCAGGATCACCCCCAAGTACTTGACTTCATCTTTAAGTGTTAGTTCTGTGTTGAAAAGTTTTGGAAGCCTATGGGGTCCAATGGTTCTTTTGTTGGTGAACATTATTAATTCTGTCTTCAAGGGGTTAACCGATAGTTCGTGCTTCGAGCACCAACCCTCGATTATTTTGAAGGCCCTACGCATGAGATCGCATAGGATACCCTCAAACTTCCCCGAAATCAGAATTGCTATGTCATCCGCATATCCCACCGAGTAAAGACTGCTGGCGTTGAGCTCTGCAATGAGCTCATTTACGACTAAGTTCCACAGCAGTGGTGACAGCACCCCACCCTGTGGGCAGCCCCTACTCACGATACCTCGTGTGGTGGTATTCACGGTAAATTGAATAGCACGGTGTTTTAACATGTTATTTATCCATTCTATGAGTGTTCGCGCAACACCGTGCGTGGCAAGTGCCCGTTCGATGCTGGCGAAGTTAGTTTTGTCGAAAGCACCTTCTATGTCAATGAAGGCGCCTAATGTTGGGTTTTTGGCATTAAGAGCATTTCCTATGCGTGACACTACGCTGTGGAGTGCTGATTCAGTTGATTTGCCTGCACAGTAGGCGTGTTGATTAGGGTGTAGAGGTCTTTGTACCGAAATTTGGGATCTTATCTTCCTATCTCCCAGCCTCTCCAGTGTTTTCAAGAAGAACGAGGAGAGGCTTATAGGTCTAAAAGCTTTGGGCTGGGTATAGTCGCCCCTACCAGGTTTCGGTATAAAGATTATTTTTACTTCCCGCCATTTCAAGGGAATGTAGCGGTGTGCCAGGCATGCCCGAAACACCTCAGCGAGGTAACTAGCCAGTAAGTCTCGGCTCCACCTGAGCAGAGCCGGGAAGATACCGTCTAGTCCTGCTGCCTTGAAGGGTAGGAAGGTGTTGATTGCCCACGTTATTTTGTCTTTATCGATTACCTCTGACGCCACTTCCCAATCTAGGATGCTCGTGGGCCTCTCCCTGTGCGGTTCCCAGCTTTGCTGGGTGGCAATCTGGCATCCTGGGAAGTGGGTGGTCAGGAGTAGTTCGCTTGTCTCAGCGTCGTTTGTTGTGTAGGTGTTGTCTGGTTTTTTTAGGCATCCTATTGAGTGGTCTGTCTCTTTAGCAAGACAGGTTTTGACTCTCATTGCCTGGTTGTTATTTTCAATGTTAGTACAGAAACGCCTCCAGCTATTCTTCCCTCTGAGTCGTATCAGTTTTTTATATATTTTACGAGCTGTTGTATAGCGGTCCCAGTCAACTGGCGACCTTGTGTTCCTAGCTCTGTTGAACAGTCTTCTCAGCCTGCGTCGGTGTCTTTCCAGTTCAGGACTCCACCAGGAACGGCGACCTCCCTGCCTGGGTACCGTGAGGGGACAAGACTGTTCAAAGCTAGATATCAGGATGGCTGTGATCTTGTTGACATGTTCGTCTAAGTTGGTTACTGGTATTTCAGCCGGAAGGGCGGGTATTTTGGCTAGTTCAGCTTTAACGAGTTTAGTGAACTTGACTTGGTCTGTGTTGCGAGGAATCCTTCTTGGTTGTGGTTTGGTTAAGTTGAAGTTGATGGTATAGCGGATCCATCTGTGGTCTGAGCATGATATCTCGGTGGACACATGCCAGTCCTGTATGGAGTTGGATATACCTATGGTTGCTAAAGTAAGGTCTATTATTGTTTGCGATCTTGCGTTTATGAAGGTAGGTTCGGAGCCCTTGTTAAGTAGAACAAGGTTATTACTAAGAATAAAATCAAGCATTTCCTCACCTCGGTTGTTGGTTTTGACATTACCCCAGAGCGTGTGATGCGCGTTGGAGTCAGTCGCGATGATTAGTTCCAGTTTCTCCTTTTCACAGTACTCAACCAGTGAGGCGAGCTCTGGCAGAGGCACGTCCTCATCGCCCGGCAGGTAAGCCGAGGCTAGTACAATGTCCGGGAGTTCCTGTTCGGTTCTGAAAAGCCTGACTGCTGTCAGGTCCCTTGAACAGAATTCGTTAATTAAAAGGTTAGGTACAAGTTTGGGAACAAGAATGCAGGTGCGTGGGTTACTAGCGGAGGTGTCTAGTAGCAACTTACCTCCTATGTTACCAAGACCGCATATTCTGCCACCCCTAATCCACGGCTCTTGGATAAGGGCGATGGTCTTTTCTTGTTGGTTCTCCAGCACTCTGCGCAAGGTGGCCGACGCAGATTGACTGTGCTGGAGGTTGGTCTGTAGGATCCTAGTCCCGCACAGGAGAGGAGCAGAGGCTGCTGTCCTCGCCCTCACTTCTCTCCTCTGGCGGAAAGCAATCCTCGTCCGAAGTCAGACCGGACGAGGGTGGATCCCTCATTGAGCCCGTTGTTGATAGAACCTCCAGCGCTGCCATGGAGGTCGCCAACTCTACCGCCTCCCCAACAGTCTCCATCGCTAGAGGCGACGGTGAACGCTCAGGAAGCGGCAGACCAGGTTCCCTTTCTGGCGCACTCGAGGCTGCTTCTGTTGTTAGCGCAGCGGCATCCTCCTTGGTACCACCCTCCTCCAGGAAGCGGATGTATATACTGCCCATAAGGTAGTATACTCGCCGTTGTTGGTCTTTTATTATTTTGACCATGGGTTCCGGCACACGAAAGAAGAGACAAGTACCCGGGGGCTCCTGCCTAGCCCTTTCGTGTGTCAGTGTCCAGGTGTTCATTTTCAGGTTCGGGTTCTGCCTCGCCAACATCCTGAGCAGTTCTGTTGTGTCCTCGCTGTTCTCGGGGACAAACAGCATGCACACTACCTTCTTGGGTATGTCAGCTTGAGGCCGAACGGTGAGCTTGGTCCCCGGTAACGGAGACGGTATGTTATTTACGACCCCTTTGAGCCAGGCCATTGTGAAGTCGTCCTCACACCATGTCTTAAGGACGCCCTCAGCAAAGTGAGCCCGGCCTCTAAAATGGATCGCGGTACTATAGTTTGTTTCTGTTGGTTCAGGTTCAGGAGCCTTTAACAGAGCCCGGAGCTGGTCCTCTATCACCTGACGGATCCCCTCCGCTTGCTCCTGCGTCATTTCCAGAAAAGGCTCTGTCATGACGGCAACACACAGCTCGTTGCTCCTGAATGACGCAGCCGCTTCAGCGTAGCTCACCAAAGTTCCATCCACCATACGGGAGCGAGCAGGCTTGCTCTTCTTGCTGATCCCTGTTGGTGTGACGGAATCTTCGGGACGCGAACGCTTCTGCGCCCTTGCTATTGGTTCGGTGTTGGTCTTATTTGGGTTTTTCTTCCCTCTTGGTCTCTCGCTGCGTTTGCGCTTAACGCTGGTGGCAGCCTCGCCTTTTGGCATCTCAGCCGTAGCCGGTACCGCCTTGAGGGACTTCTTTTTGTTTGTGGCTGTTTGCCATCTATTGGCGTTTGATACTCCTTCCAATGGGGCTTCGTTCAGACCCGTCAGGTCCCTCTCAGAGACCGCAGCCGTTGACGCAGCCCGTGTTTTGGGCGCATCTACATTTGCAGTACTCCTCGAGTCGCCATGAGCGAGTGCTGTCCTAGGCCTTTCGGTCGGAGTTATGTTAGGTGGCGCATCCGTGGACGCAGATGAGGTTGGGATTGCTCTGGACGCAGCCTGTTGTGGCGCATCTTTTGCGGTTGCCTTCCTCATCGCATCCTTGGACGCCGCCGAACGTTTGTGTTTATTGGACACAGTCTTGGGCAGTTGCCTCTTAGGCGCATCTTGAGACGCAGCCTTTGTGTTGGATGTGGATGGCGCATCTGAAGACGCAGCCTTTGGTGGGTTGGTTTTTGTAAGCGCATCCGACGAGCGGGACGCAGCTTGTGATTTTAATTCTTTGGTCTCTTTATCCATATGTTAGGATGTTTTGATTCACCGTTGGAGCTCTCCACCCGCCACGGAGCCCTCAGTCGGGGACGTCGCCCGTTCAACGAGCGAACGCCAGAGCTACTCCTTCGGTATAGGATCAACCTAGTAGGAAATTGACGAGCCCGCACGTAACGGAAGATCAAGGAACTGTAAACGACACGAGACTATGCCGCAACTCATCCCAAGACCCCACGCCACGCCGGCTGTCCCCCCCCACTAAGCCGATCCTCGCTTGACATCCCGCTTATGGGATGCCTCAGCCGGTTGATAATGGGTAGCTACTCCATTACCTCCCGTGTAAGAGGAAATCCGGGCCAAAGTGGTGTGTTGTGTGCAACCTGCTCCACTCAACCACCAGGATTCCTTCATCCCTCCGTACGGGTCCCCGCGCACGGCACAAACACGCGGGAGGTCATTGCTGTCCATCATCTGCTCTTGTTCTATGGTGGACACCCAGGGGCATGACCTCGCCACCCCTGAGATAATCGCCCGGTGATTTCTGTTACGTCTAATTCATAAGGAATTAGACCAATAACGGGGAGCAACCTCGAGAAGGAACATCACCAGACTTGCCTTGAGGATCTACACGACCGTTGCGCTCTCTCTCAAGACCCCGCCACCTCGCCGCCTCTGAAGGAGGAGACAAGGTAGGTTTGCGTCTACAAAACCAAGCCAAGCAAGTAAGCAAGCGAAGCGTGTTGTTGGAAGCCAAAACATAAATTTGCAAACACAAACCCCCCCGATACGAGTAGGTATACCATCGGCTTATCGTGCGTTCCGAGGCACAGAGGGGTCTCGATGTGTAAAGATGATCACCCATCCACAGACCAACCGCGGTAAGCGTGGCTTAACCTGATCGATCGATCCTTGCGGCTGTTATTACTTAGCCACGAGCCCCTTATATTTCCTTATATAATTCAGATAGTGAAAAACCTCTCACTTTTATTAGCTAAAAATTAAAATCTGGTTCAAATGAGAAATTTCAACTTTAACTTTCTGCGGTGAGCAATATTATGAAGTTTAAAAAATAAATTGCTCTTTAAAATTCGTTTCGACGTCAGAATCTAAATATTTTCGCAGCAGTTTATACCAGAGCTATCTAGGAGTTTTATCTTCGTGCTAAATCTTTGTTGCTCTTTTGTAAGTAGACATTTTAAAACGTAGGTAGGTACCCCAGAAATTTGTGGAAGCACTTTTCCTTCCACGAAATTCTATGGTAAGGTAAAATGGATTCAAAATCGTAATCCTAACTAGCTACGTTTTTATTTTAATGGGAAAAACAAAAGACCTACTGTCTATGTAATAGGTAGATGCGTAGGTACTGTATAAGCATAGCCTTTAATGTTCCCACTGCTGGGACACAGGCTACTCTCTATGGGTAGCGGGATCGTCCGAAAGGGTTACCGCTGCCCCGGAACATAAAGGGCTAAGGAAGGAACACGGGTGGGTTTTAGTCAGTAAGAGTCTGACACTCCCTTCCGCTCCACCCAGAGCTTGAGGAGTCATTAGATGATTTCCCATCCAAAAAAAAAAGCCTACTCTCTATGAGAAGGTCTGGGCCATTATCCACCTCGCGGGCCCAGTGCGGGTTCGTAGATGTCACATGTCTTCGATTTTTTGGTTGTTCTTAGACATTTCGGTTTCCTCACAATGTTTTCCTTCACCGTTTTGAGAGCAGTGGTGGTGAAATTAAATACACAAACTAAAGTGCTTGCCTGGGTTGGAACTCTCGACCTACAACTCGTATTGCTTGTATTTACTAAAGCCAATAAAACATTAAATTAACTGCTCGATAAAATGAATGCAACAATAAACGCCTTAATTCATTTACTGTAATTAAAATAATAAGCAGCTAATTATTTTGAAAATGTTTAATTATATTTGATAATGTAGGTAATTAAAACGGCGCATTCATTCCCCTCTTGGGAATAACGACCTCTAGCATAAGCAAATTAAAAAATTATGACACCTGTACTTAATTAAGTTAGCTAATTTTATTCTTGGAGCTCGTTTTATTGGGCAATGTTAATAAAAAAACAAATAAATATTATATACGGAGGAAACAATGGAGAGAATTGGGCGCATTGCCCGTAAAATTTTATGGCCAATAGACGTTGTGAATATAATTAAATAGGCTACAAGTTATGACACACTTTAGAACTCGATAAAGTTAAAAATACTATATAAAATGTACCTGAAACAAAGCCCTGTATTTTATTTAAATATAGGTACGGTCAAGAAGCGATAATTTTAAACCATTTTCATATAAATTTCTTTCCCACATAGCGTGCGCATGTCAACTTCCGTAGTAATTTTATTCAAAATGTAGATAATGACGTAGTCGAAAAAATAATTAAATGTAATTAAAAATTATTCTTAAGGTGCGCAACATATTTATTCATTGACTGTACATATTTTAAAAAATAAGGCTTTGATTTATGCTCACAAAAAAATGTTACAATGGTCACAAACATGTAGAAAGGACCATTATAAATATGGAACTGCAAACGCTCGAAAACGCGTAACTACAAAATCTACTAAGGTCGCTAAGCTCCGCTCATATAAGTAGTGGTGAATATGTAGTGTGACAGCGTCTGCCCTCAGGCGTCTTTAATTACTTCCTTACCTTTCTAGGTTTCTAGGTTGACGCGTCACTATGACGCAAACGTCAAAGCTGAGAAAGGCCAACAAAGTTCTTCGCATGAAAAGCTCTCCCCTTGTGCATGAAGACTTAAATAACACAACGATTTAGAAACGGAATCGTAAAGTAAGCTAACTAGCCCTTTGACTATTGTGGGCTATTTAACTGCTGCGGGCTATTTGAGTTGAGAATGGTTTAAAATAATATCCAAGGAAATTGTTATTTAAATTTATTAACTCCATTTTATTGTTAATGACTGAAGCTTTTCTTTGTTTGAAACAGAAATTATTTAGATAGAGTAATTAATGTAAGTTTTTAAAGGAAAGCACGTTACAGTCAGAAGCTTGAAAGTCTAACAACCAGTCTTACCAAATAACTGGGTTTGTGGAGGTCAGATAGGCAGTTAGACTGGAAACCAACCCCAACATAGTTGGGGAATGGCTAGGCAGATGACTAACTAAAGTAAGTTTTTGTATTAAGTTGTAGCATAGTATTGACAACGAGAATGTTTGGCCGATGACCTATTTGTGATTCTTTAATTTTATTCTTGTTGATGTTAGCAACGGGGTCAATGTTTTCTTTGAACTTGAATTATACTTTTAATTTGCAATCTGAGTTAGGAATACGTTTTTAACAGTCGGTATTCATCACCATCATCATTTCAGCCGAAAGACGTCCACTGTTGGACATAGGCCTTCCCCAAGTGCCGCCACTTCGACCGATTCTGTGCTTCTCGCATCCTGCGGCCTTCACCAGGTCATCGATCCATATTAACAGCATTAGTTTAAAGTTCTTATTTGGTCCTTTTTTGGTCTTTGGTCCTTGACGTAACTAAATTGAACACAGGGCCAAAACAAAACAAAGTACTCCAATGGCAACGCTTCAAAGACGTGTTCTATGGTAACGATGGTGGCATTTTAAGCGACAGATTATTATCTTCTAAACAAGGCATGTATGTAGATTCCTGTTTTAGATACTAAACGCCACATTTCTCATTTTCATGAAAGTTAACCAATTTCAGAACCGAGTAGGTATGACTCATCAAAATTACTTTTTGGAAATTCGTTTTTGAACGAGTCATTTCGATTTTTGTTTATGAGACGTCATTTACTTAAAGTTATCTCTCCGGAATTATTTTATTGCTTTTACATGTATGCACATATTTTTCGAATGACTCAATATATTCATAAGAAAAGCATACAGTTTAATCATGTGTTAAGCGATGCGAATCCCGCATAATTTCCTTCATTTGGCCCAAGCCCTCTTTTGGCTTCGAAGGTGACTGCACTACGTGACTTCTGAAATCGGTTTCCTGCAAATGTAAGTTCGATACGATCTAGATAGAGAGTCGGCAACGTTCGATGTTGGTCCGCTTTCATTTTTCTTTTGGACTATAATTTTCATTTTCGCTTACTCGATATTTAAGGAGAGTTTTTTTTATTTACTGCGTAATTTATATTATTATTGAGAAAGCTGAAGATAAAGTCACGACATTGATATTTTGACATGAAACACGATCCATGAATCTGGCAAATGCTAAGTTATTTTATTAATTAATATATTATCTGGTTATTGCCCAATCTATAACAAAAAATAAAAAATCTAATCGCACGGTTTGGCATAAACCTGTTATGTTACATTAAAAAAAAAACCGATGTTCTTTTCAAGACGTAAACACATCCTGTTGTAGCAAGGATGGCTGCCGCTTAAAGTATAGGGATGACATCACATCTCAGGAAAACAACAGCCTATATGACTATATGAGTACCTATATTATCTGCTTCTGTATGTACTAAAAGGTTTACGTGCTCACGAGCCTGGTTATAGCCACAACCTTTATTATGATGTGGAGCATCCAACAGAATGGTATCGCATTCGTTTTATACGTGTAACTTGAATATATTGTTATTTAACTAACTGCGACAACATGCTCACAAAGAAATTACAGGCTGGCCGTATTTTCAAATTGTAGAACCGTTGTCGACAGTGTTTTGTTTCGAGGTTAGCCAAATACAATTTTAGAGGACTGCGTGTTTGATAATTTCATTTGATACGTCTCGTCGAGTAGCTGTATCAAAATGAGTTAAGTTATACGAGATTTGTATGTAAAAAGCTTTTGTAGTAGGTACCTAAATGTATTCCATTCAAAGTTATGATAAAAACTTAGATATGTAAATAGCTATATCCAGGAACCCTGAAAACATAACACTCTTTTTTGAGTAGTTGTATAAAAGTAAACAAACACCATATCGTTAAAATTGCGATATGTAAATAAGAAACATAATGGGACTCCCTAAGAGCGAGCGGTTTGATAAGAAAGAAAAAAACATTTCTCCGTGTTAACAAGGGCCACGAAACTACACAGGAACTGTGTTGCAGAAATGTGTGTTGAAATTTTTTGCTGGCCCGATATCTCTAAGGGTTGGGGCGGGAAGGAAGGCGCCTGATGGCTCGCTTGATGCGTCATTTTTGTGCCTCACTATAGCGAAGAATGACAAATTGTTCCCAATTTTATATGAAAATAGGTAAGTTTGGAGACGAGATGTTATATGAAGTAGATGTACATAATGAAAACCTTAATACAACTTTATTTCGTTCTAGAAATAAGAATTTAGTGTTTGTGTAAGCCATAAAACAGCTATCTGTTACTCCTCTACTCACTTAAATCCAGGTCTTTATTACACTTTTACGTGTTTTCACCCCAGCAGTAATATGTTCTGATAAATTCAAGCGAGAGAATTAAATTTTTAAATTTCGTTTCCGTTTCTCTATCGCACAGCGCTCGTGGTTTACGAAAAGGTTGTAAAGCTTGAAACATCCGTGGAATTAAAAAAGAAACGTGGAAAATTCTAGATGTTTGTTTCAGCCCTAGAAATTTAAATATATATATAATTATATGACTTATAGCAAAGCCGTATTCGCAAACATATTCTCGCTACTATCCGTTCATAAATGTATTTATCGTGACTATTACGACTGCTACAACCGCTATCCGATGCCTTCCTCAGTTCTTATTCGTGTTTCGTTTGACGTTTAGTAAATACTTCCGTCAAATATTATCTTTATTGGCATTTTTTTTTTTTATTTATTGATAGCCGCACATGTATGAGGCAAGAGTGAATCAGTTATTGTTAAATATCTAGAACATACTTGAATATCAAAATTTTGGACGATATTTTTGGCAGTCGCACTTCCAATCTTCTAGACCAAGTATAAACAGAAAAATATGAATTTATTAATCAAATTTGTTGTTTAAAACCAAGCTTAAGGGGAAAAAATACGTCTTTATTTGCCAAATCAATATAACAACCTTGCATAACACAAGCAACAAATAAGCAGTAACTGCAGGTAACATTTTTGTTTTGCTCGGTATTATTATGGTTGTTAGTACGGCAACCTAATTACGTAACACCGAGAGTTTTGAAGGATTATTGCAAATCCATTGCTTCATATGATTGAAAACGTAGTCTCCTCAACAACGTAAATAACACAGTGAACGTGGGTGAACTGTCAAAATGAAACCCATTGCGATCAATTGTAATTTTTTAAGTGAGTTACGCAATTACCCCACTGATTCGCTCTGTTCCCCGTTCTAGTATTACTAGATGCACTACTGTACTACAGTGAAACAGAAAATACACTCCAACAGTTTACATAGCACACTGCGCATTCCCAGTCGTACTAATGACAGAAAATCAATGAAGTTGGACCTCCAAACAATATTGCCACTTGAAGACATAGTCAAGTGTCCAATTCTCTCCCGTTTCTCTTCATCGGCTCTACGTCAAATCGTTTTCCGTCTCATAAGATCACTAATGAATCTTCTTGTCATTTGGCGAGGGTTCTTTTATGACTGCCAAGTTCGTAACAGGCAGACTAACTAAGGCACTTCCAGCTTAGATTTGTTACGTTTGTGACAAAATAAGTTTCGTCTTTATTGAGGCCGATGAAACTGTTTATGAGTAATTATTTCGAGATCTTTTGTATCAAAATATTGACGTAAAACGTAGTGCATAAATGCCGTAATCAAGGAGCCTTAGAGTTACGATATAAAACAAGATATTTAGCAATGAACCTTGCTGGTTCATTGGCCCTTCGACGAGTTTCTTTGACGAAAATGTGAAGGATCAAGATGAAAGCAGATATTGTGATCCTTACGTTTTCTTATTTAGTAGGTATCGCCAGCCTTTTTTCTCGTTTAGAAAAAGATCGCAGTTTATTTATCGCAAGATACGATTTAGCATTTGAATTCTCGTTTGTATTTCCTGAATCGAGTCTCAGATAGCGCTATCGGGATACAATCGAATTCCATTTTTCATTACGATATCCATAGATGTTCAGTACGACGTATTGAATTCAGTGACAGAATCCGAAACACATACTTTTGCATCCAAATAAAAGGCCGGACCACTTTCGAGTATCATAACCAAAATATCAGGAAAAAAATATAACGTTTAATTCCATGAGAGCTTTGTACATCGAATTTTCAGGATGCCTGTTATGCAACTGAAATTAAATAAAGTTAAATTTTACTGTTTCATATCGCAACATCGGAAGTAATTACACTCCGATATAAAAGTAATCCCTTGTACGAGTATGAGTGCACAAAAATCACAAAAAAATCGATGTAGGTTGGCGAGAAATCGTGAGGCGAATCACATCAGCCTCTAGACAAGAAACTACATGAGGACCACGATCGCTCTAACATGAGTGCTACGAAGAAGAAGATAAGTAAATCCTAAAGAAAAACAAAATTAATTAGCTTCGAAGGAACAATATAAAATGATTTATTAAGGGAAAAGCGAAACTGAACATGAATACAGATTTTTTCCTTTATTTTTTGTATCTTGTACCTATTACAGATGGTAAGCTTTAAGGGCTAGTAAAAATGTTAAGGAAGAAAATACTTGTTTTGCTATTATATAATTTAATATTTTCTTTACGCGTCTAGATTTTGATGATGTATTGAAATATGGTAAATTGAATTTATGTATATTCGCACAACATTGTTTTATTTGTGGGACTCACCAGTAAGTGAAATAATCGTATTTAAACATGGGTGAATGTCTTTTATGCCTACCTTTTGTTTTCTTCGCAATATTTTTAGTTGGGTGTAGCTTAACTGTGATTTGTTGACTACCTAACGAACCTTCGGGCCCTATCAGAATACCCGCTGCGGTATTTATTTATTAAATATCGCAGCATTATGCCTGGCCTTTTTGGCCTCGCACAGGTCCTTTGTTTTTGTTGTTTTTACCCGACTGCGGCGAAGCCCAAAAGGAGAGTTATGCGTTGGATTAATGTAACTTTGCTAGTTTTGCTCCTATTTTATTATTTGTAAGTATGTGCGTGTCCCAAATAAAATACTTTTCTCTCTTGAATTTCTCTCGATGGTCAGTAGTAGGTAAGGGATTTACGACACGTCACTTCTGTATCGTGTTATCATGTACAGACGCTAGCACATCAAGCTACTACAATCTGACAAATTTCTTTAGTAGATTTTAAACTTTAACGCTAAAGCATAAGGTTCAAAGTTAATTGGGAAAATTTGACAGTTTCGGGTAGCTTGATGTGCTGGCGTCTGAATCCTTACTGCTTAAGACGAAACTTAACGTGGCAAGACCAATTGGAACCGTGCACCCAGCTACTGACGTTTCATAAGTGCCCATGTAGATTTATGTGAAATAAAATATTTTAATTTTGTTTTTTTTTAATCTTTTCCAATTCGAGCTTAGGTACTAAGCTGCTACTGCTGCTTTCTGTAAAGCTCATTATGACACCAACAGTAATCTTTTTCGAAAAAAGCCCACAGCAAACCTCACCTACAGCAATCCTTTTCGAAAAATGCCCACAGCAAACCTTACTCAAAACAATTAAGGGAATAATTAAATCTAAAACTATAGATGAAATTTTATCAGAACCTTAAATCTCTACGGCCGGCAACTCTGAACAAAGTTGAGCCACTTTGCCCTGCGTAACCAAAATCCTATTAAAAGATTAGTGTAATCAGGACGGGCAACAACAAACTAGTTCGGAGTCTTATTTCAACCTAAGTAGTTTATGCTTCAGACATTGAGATTTTAGTTTAGGCTTAGGCTTAGTTATAAAAGCCGCACGGGTCGATCGCCTGCCGAGGTCGGTCCGTGGGGCGTGGATGGGTACCCATCGGAAAGCCCTTCAAGTCGTTAGTGCGGGCTGTTACTTGTAGATCTTTGACAGTCGGTAAGGGTAGTCAGAAACTAGAAGGCCAATTCTCGTAATGTAAAATGTTCAAAATTTAGTCACAGTCTCTCGTCTTGGTGACAACAAACAACAAAAACTTGTCAAAATGTAGGGAAATTATAGGTATTTTTTGACAGATTGAGACTGAGGCCAGACTGTGTACGTTCTTAAAATTACGAGAATTGCCCCTCTGAAAGCTTTACCACCAGTCTTACCCAGGGGTATACATTTATTATAGACGTTACCCTGTAACTGGCCAGTTACAATGCAAGCCGACCTCAACATAGTTGGGAAAACGCTAGGCAGACGATGGTCCCGATATTTTGGGTGATTGATCAATCTATACAGCAGAGCTTTTTGAGTGAGTCTTTTTATAGGAAATTAATTTTATACAATAGCGTTTAATAATAAAGCCCTATTGGAGCGCCGCGCTTTTGTTAGTATATTGCTTTCAGATTTTTTCATAGTGTTTATGAAATGTCGGGCTAGAGTGACACGGGAAATTCATATTGTGTAATTAAATACTTTGGATGTCAAAACTCAAATATTTCGGAAAAGGAGCCTCGATGAATATTTTTTGTATTATTTTTACTAGATCATAATTATGCTGAGATATATCGATGTTGTGGAGTTCAGATAGGCAGTAGCTCAATATAAAATACTGGTTACTCAGTTGTATCCGGTTAGACTGGAAGCCGACCCTAACATAGTTGCGAAAAGGCTAGGCAGATGATGATGCTGGGATATATCGAAACGATAAAATTGTCCTTTTCCACGTATTCCAAAAATACATTATTACTAGCTGCGCCCCGCGGTTTCACCCGCATAAATTTCGATCCCGTGGAAATATTGGGATAAAAATCCAGTGTGTTAATCCTGGTTATAAACTATCTGTGTGCCAAATGTTCAGTAGTTTTTGTGTGAAAGAGTGACAAACATCCATCCATCCTCACAAACTTTCACGTTGTATTACCTACTTGACATTCATCTGTGTTTAGATAATAAAACAAATCCGATTTCAAACATTCAAATGGATACCTATAATCGTACCCTTTGAGTTTCGAATCCAATTACAATTACATTTAAGCTTTTGCTTAACCCATTTGATACACGAACGCAGATATAACTTCGCTGCAGTACATACCATAGCGTGTTTCAGGCCGAATATAGATTCGGCGACTATAGAGTAAAGGAAATGCTTTAGAAAGCGTTATAGGCCTGTCCATTATATTAGCAGGCTAGCCGTGTCGAGGCATGGAGGTGAGGAAATTAGAAGACGAAGGCGCGGGGTACAGGGCGTAACGTCTGGTAGGTTCATCTGTACTGTATTATGAGGAAATTTAGTTTCCAGATATGTTCTAAGACATCCTGGCTTGTGACCTATTTTCTGGGAAATTATGGACTAAAGGCGACGCAAGACGAGTAGATATTAACTGGTAAGTTATAAAATCATATAGTAGGCTATTTTAGGCAAACACGAGATACCATTATCTCAATGATAATGATAATTATTATTGTTGTACAGAACAGGCTGCGTTTTTTTCTACTTCTAATCTGTATTTATCTTTCAACACTTTTTCTCTCGTCTATACCTTCCGTAGATCTAGCGCGTTTCCTACACGACATACATGCCTATACAAGAGATAAGTCAAAGATTTAACTAAGATAAACAGGCGGTCTATTCTGTAAACATCTTACCGTGAAAACTTAGGTGAAGTGAGCTGTCACTCCAACTGGTGTTAATATTGTAAAACATTATAAAAGAGTAACGGTAATTTTTCTTGTCCATTCTTCTCCATACTAAAACTGCCTTTTGGAAGAGGTGACTAGAATCAATTCTATTTTATTGTAAATTGTGACGTTCAAAAGTGCCTTTTATGTGCATATTTGAAATAAATGCTTTGACTTTGTTAGGGATTGACACTATGGACATATATCACCTCAAGCTCACTTCACCTAAGTTTTCACGGTGAGATTTATACGGAACAGATCGGCAGAACATAAACTTCTATGTTAACATTTTTTATACCCAACACGGGATCAAACGTCGACGGCCCAGATATATCGGGGAGTAACTCAGTAAGAGCAAGTACTCCGTCAAGCCTTACAGATTTAGTGATCCCTCGGTACGTCGTTATTACGTGTCGAAATGGCAATCGATACGGATTTTTTCTTTGCATAGAGATTGGGAAAATGTTGATCAGTTGGTGCTTTAGGGACTTAGGTAAT
Organism: Hydraecia micacea; assembly: GCA_914767645.1. Taxonomy (NCBI): domain Eukaryota; kingdom Metazoa; phylum Arthropoda; class Insecta; order Lepidoptera; family Noctuidae; genus Hydraecia; species Hydraecia micacea. Next base: position 10,007,587 of record OU611783.1, on the reverse strand, counting down.
GTCATTTAAATAAATTTCAAGGTTACATAGCTAGAATGTTCTAGCTACTTTGCTTCCAAAGATTGAATTTTATATAATTAACCTACTAACTACATGCATATTCTAATTAATGAATGATTTTTTTAATTATAATTATTAAGTATGTCGAATTTACACACCGAAATTAAAGAAAAGATAAGAGATCTTTCAGAACTTTCTGTACTTTATTTACGCAAATAAATGATTTAGATGTTTTATTTGTAGTAAGCCTAAGCTAAATAAAAATTTTAAACACTAAGAATATTTTTGGACATCGCGTTACTATTTTATTCATTCTACTGATACTTTATCCAGCAATTTACGCCTAAGCCCCCACCCCCCACATTAGGCGTGCGCCGGGCGTGAGCGTTCCTCGAGCGTTTGACCAACGTGCGCACCGCGCAGTCAAATTGATTTCGCGGCGCGCACGTCGTCGGTCACACGCAGGAGGAACGCTCGCGCCCGGCGTACGCCCAATGTGGGGGGCCACTAAGTCTGAAGAGTAAGCGAAACCATGGAAATGGTTTTAAAAAATAAAATTCCATAAAAATACGTAGTCTGATTCTAACTGTGCAGAATGTTAGCTCTTTCTTTGTTCTGGGTGTCTGAACCCTGTTTATAATACCTATAGGTACCTAATTCTGAACATCTTTTTACCCAACTTAAACAATGCTATGAGATCATTAAGAAGTTTGCCTTTGTTTAATGTAAGTTATTTTTTTTTGGGTTCAGTACCCAAAGGATGCCAACGGGACACTATTACTAAGCCTCCGCTGTCCGTTAGTCCGTCCATCCATTTGTCTGCCTACGGCACCCTAATTGCGTAACACACTATTACTCTCAATTTGAATCATTTTGAAGCATATTTCTAATCCATTGCTCCATATTTTATGTTCGAAAAATGTGTCTGCTCAACAACGCAAATAACGCAATGAATGTTGTTGAACTGTCAAAATTAAACCCATTGCTACTGATACGTGTGTTACGCAATTACCCTGCGGGCTGTATCTCATGAACCGTAATAGGTAGACAGTTCACAGAGTATAAGTGTAAATGTCTATTTCTATTACCGCTATAACAATAAATAATACAATAAACGTATTTTTTCAGCGTTTTTTGCCTTGTGGTACCTACCTACTTGGCAGCTTTTTTTGATCTGGACACGATACTCGAACATCGTCGTGCAATGAACGATATAAACAGACACGATCCATAATTTTCACATTAAAGGCTTTAATTATGCGGGTCCGTATTGAATCACGGTGGATCTGTGCACGATCATATCAGCGTCATTTATTTTTAAAGGTTATCAAACAATCGTGGTGACTATTGACAGCCCTTTTAGCCTTTGTTTTTCTGCCTTTTTTTATTAATTTTGTGTGCTCATGAGGCTGCATAAGTTGAGTGATTTTTGGTCGGAATTAGATTGACTCATCGGTTTAGGACGAAATCTGTGATACCTAAAACCCAAGGGCGGTTAAACACGATGACTTTTTGCAGTGTTTCTGCAGATATTCTGTCACGATGCAGTCCTAGAAGTTTTCTAAATTTTTCCATCAAAGTTTTCCATTCCGAAAAATTTAATTCATTCTGCCTAGCTTTTTCCCAACGACATTGGGGTCGGTTACCAGTCTAACCGGATCTAGCTGAATATAAGTATTTTACAGTTACTGGCTGACACGATACCCCTTGGTAGGATTGGTTGTCAGACTTTTAGGCTTCTGAATACCCGTAACGACTGTCAAAGATCTACGAATGACAGCCGAGACCAACGGCCGAGGGCACGGTGGGGTCACGATAATATGTAAAAAAAAAAAATTTTATGTGGTTGTAGTCGCGAGCATAGCTAAATGTATATATATAAGTCTCAATAAATAGACGGCGAGACGGAGTTCGTAGACTTTTATAAAAGAAAGTTTAAGAAATTGAGACACGGAAATTGATTCTTAAGGCTGAAAAGTTTTGTGGATTAAGAAAGATAAATGGTGATTTTTTACTGAAGCGAAAAGTTTTTAATCTTGTGGCAAAAAAGGTGTTGTCGTTAAAAGAGGTGGTTGAAAAGCTTTTAGTTATTTTCGCCTTAACGATCTGGCAGGCGGGAGAGCTTGCCTACTAAAAATGGTTGAGTGGTCAAACACCCATTAAGTTTTTGGAGTTGGATAGGTGAAGGCCAAGCACTGAAATAATATATGAGTCAAAACCTTTTTAAATTAACTTTGCTTATATATTGTAGCTTAGCATTAGAATTTGTTTAAATATTTGTTCTATCGACTTTACTTGTAAGGTGTTGTAATAATCCAACTAGCCCGACAAACAGGGCTATCTCATAAAGTTGACAAGTTCCTGTGGCTACCTTCCGGCCCTCGACTATACCTTTGGGACCACCTTCGGTCTCCATAGTCTAACTAGTTCGATGGTATCATATTTTTGCGTTGTCACTGAAATTAAATAGGTATGCCAAGTTTCAGCTCAATCAAATGCCAGGGAGTGCTTGAAAAATAGATGATAAAGCGAGTAACCGGAAACATACCAACGAAGCAAGTTTATATTATAAAGCTTGTAAAAATAGGTTTATTTGTCAGAGAAACACGCGCATATAAAAAGATAAGTAAGGTACTCGTAATTGGAATAAAAAACAAAACAGTGAGGTTTAGTTGCGTAACACGAACGCTTACAGTAGCAATAACTTTCATTTTGACAGTTCAACAGCATTCATAGCGTTACTTACGTTGATGAGGAGACATTTTCGAACATATCGTCGCGAATCTAAGTGACGTAACGTCACGTAGATTAGCGACGAGGCATATTTTACAGTAAAGTATTAATACTATTGTTACCGTATTGTTTTAATAATAAATCAAACCGGGATGAGAAAGCTTATAGTAGATAAGACAAAGTTTAATACAGAAGACGAACTAGCAGGGGATCGAGGGGGAGGGGTGGAGGGGGGGGTTCAGGGGATCAGACCGGAATAAATTAAATATTTTAACAGATACGTCAATTCGTGAGATCTTTGTTTTTATTTTGTTCGGAATACATTATCAGATATCAGATTCGACTTCGAAAATGTATCAAATTACTATAGTTAGGTCGGCATAGTCCAAAATGTCAGCGTATCAGTTAGTTACATTAACGACGACATGAAGCAATTGATTAGCAATATCCTTCAAAATGATGAATATTATGACTTAAAGTGTGTTACGCAATTAGGGTGCAGATCTATTATAGATCCTAATCATAATCACACAACAGAAATAGCCGGCAGCTGCGCGTCGTGACTGTGACAAGAAGGCTTCCACTCAGCATGAGGCTGTTTCCACCAGAGATGAGCGAGGATCCGTAGCGGGGGATATGTGTAAAACTAACCAATAACAACGCTAACCTAGTTCAAGCTATAAAAATGAAGCGATGTTATTGGTTGGTTTCACACACATCCCTCGCTACGCAACCTCGCTCATCCCTGGTGGAAACGCAGCCTAATACTGTGCTATGCTGTGCTTCTTCTCCTAGAATCACAACTACATCGCTGTTCTATTGTTTTTAATTTCACGTTAATCCTATGTAACTCTTCCAAAAAGAATACCGCAAAATGAGAGACCACTTACAAATGCACTCGAAAAATGTCACGCGGCTCGAGTGAGTTGGGTTCTCGTATGTTCACATATATGTCAAAGGACTGTAACCACGGGTGCCTTCACGTAACGCTGCTAAATTACTGTTTTACAATACTTCGCACATAACTTTGATGAGGTATTTGGAGCACGCATTCCGCAAAATGTTACTTTGTCCTTTGAATTTCACTGTCGCTGTGGATGGCATTATTAATCTCTAAAATGAGATGATGTTCTATATAATAGGCTCATTAGTTTCTTTAGTCGACCCTTAGGTAATTTTGATTAAATCTGTTCTTCTTTGTGTCGATTTTGTTTTAAAATACTGTCCCTAATATAATTTTTGATTACAACTAAGCAACGTTATAGTTTTTAAAAAACAATTTTCCATGTAAATTTCCGTCTAATGTTATAAAGCAAACCTAAATATACGTAGCTTCCAAACTAAATATACTTACTCGTACAGTAGATAGTAGGTTTGGCAGAAGTTTTGATAAGACCAAACTTTTCCTGACAAAATTCGATATTTCCATGTTATGTTCTGTATTCCAGTGAATGTGTATAATGTGACGTAAGAGCGACGTCACAGTTATCAAAGTCAGTACTTTTGACAAGCTAATGCTCGACGGCTTCATATGTTTGACGTTTACTTTGAATTCGGAATTCAAACTATCTATGAATGTTTGTTTGGGTTGAAACTAATGATAGGTACCGTTTGTTTTCCAACTTTGGACACGTCCTTTAAGACAGAAATCACACAAAAAACCGACTGTTTGCAGTTTATTAAAAGTTTATAACGTCGGTGTCTTTGATTTTGTATTTTCGTTTTATTTTTATTTTATTAATAGTTTTTTGTTTTACACCTTTTGCATGTGGTATCAATTCGTAGATAGGCTATGACAACAGTGACAGAAGTTACATTAACAATAAACTGTACGACGATTTTCAATTATTTCTGTATCGAGATAACAAGAAGTCAGCAAAAAAATGTCATTATTATGTTTAGGGCACATGGTTTAAAATTCAAGGGTAGGTCAGAAATATCATTACGGCGAAACTGTGGGTGTCGGCGCATTAATGAGAGTCGGCGATGTACCAACAAGGTGGTTTCTGTTGGTTCAACAAATTTTTAATTGAATTTTGTACGTGCATTGACTGGAATTGAATTTAAGTTTTGGTTATTTTACAAGTAATGAATTGGATAGAAAATATAATTAAACACCATAGAAATATCGTGAATTATGTTAATCTGTTAACCTTCCAATAAAGGTCTTTGTGTCTATTTTGTGACTTCTTCATGCTGATGACGAATTCTTTAACCATAAATATTTTATAAACCCAGAGGGAACCGAAAAACTATTCTATTCTTCTTCATCTTAGCGTGTCGATGGCAATCTAAACTGGACTCGGCCCAGAATACGGCTACGTGTATAGCGCCATCACCAGCGTGCAGCTGACAGAACACGCAGGACACGATATTAAGTATCCCATCGTTTGTAGAACAGCACCATATTTACACTCCAAGGCGGAGTCGTCTATGAATCTCCACCTGAACAGGTTTTCCTTGATTCGGCCAACCTGGGTCCGGAGTCTGTTTAAAGACTTCCAGTTTATATTCTATTGAACAGGGGATATAGGAAATATAGGATCCACTGAGCCTTTTAAATTCTGCTTTCCTGGGTGTTACACGACAAAGCAATAACTCTGACCTGTGTATGTTTGTTGTGTCCTGTGGCGGGATCTACATCGGCACATGCAAACTACGCGTCACACTAACGTCACGCAAAAAATCCTGCATCGCGCAAGCAGAGTTTACCTCGCGACTAGCATATACAACGTCCCGACATCAATCGTCGGGCAGTTGCCCAACAGACGCAACACCCGTCTGGTCGGAGGATCCCCGCTTTTCTATAGAGTATGAGTGAACTTAACATCCTATTCCTCGTACCTCTATAATCCAAACAAGTACGACCAATTCCATTTTAATGCTACCAATAAAACGTTTAGTGTCTACATTTAAAAAGTTCCTGATCGTGAATATCGAAGAGCTGGCTTTTACGAAGTTTTCAGAAACATGTGTTTCAAAGAAACTTAAGTGTAATGATATCACACTTGGTGAATAACTTAGAGCTAATAGCGGCTTTGCGGAACAACTTTCGAACTGTTCGGCACGCGTTGAAATCCTAATTTTGAGCGTAGATTATAGAGAGATTATAGAGTTAAGTTTCAGATATTTATATACTAAATAGTTTAGACATTTAGCTACTGTTAAACTAGCTGTGGCGTTGGCCCCGTCTGTGGTAGATGTACCTATTTTTTTGGGACTCAAGGTACAGTTACATCCAAATTATGTTCGTCACCTTAATAGGCATTAATCATTGCACGATAGAATGTGCTTTAAAATGGCAATATTGCCACCGCATATTCTTCAGACAGAATCAAAATGTGACACTACAGATTCATTACAAATACATTGCATAAAATGAACAGACCATTAAATAAAAAGGTTTTATGGTTATGTCAACTCGACATTCGTCAAAGGCTGTTATGACTTATGTTGATTTGTTATCAAGTATTAAATAAAGTTGTCTATGCAATAGTTTGTCAGTGCCGTAGCTTCAAAAGAAAGTATGTGTCCTGTCTAGATGAAGGAGAGAATTTAAAAACTGACGAAGATATAGAATACTTGACTCTACTGGTGTAGGTATCAAATCTAATCGAATCCGCGCAGATGTTACGTCGTGATTGAGGCTAATGTCTACCCTTCTATACTAAGAAAGATATATCTTATCTGCTCATGTATTTCGGTAGGATTGTCATTATCTACCACATCACGATGCGGATAATTCTATAATCCTAGACTTGATAACCGTAATGGCAAAGAATATACAGGAACACAGTTATCTTGTTCCTGTATAATTTTTGGCCGTTTATAACAAGGAATAACAAAAAAAAAAAATGGAAACTGGCATTGGCAAGCCATTTGCTTCCCGAAATACCCCCACATGTATATTCAGCGATTTTGTACTAATTGTCAGGAGCTAGATATTTTATATAAATTCTCAACTGACTTAGATGATTTTTATTCTTCACCTTTAGTGTTATTTTTGGTTTTTTTTTTTTATACTAAAATCCTTAAAATTCGAATGCAATTTTGGCTTCTAACGATTTTATTATCAAATAAAAATATTTTCTAAAAATGACAATCGATAAAAAAATCTGTGTTAATTTTAGCAGCATTCAATTAGGCGGAAAACTGGGTGTTTTGGCGCAACTTGAGATGCCTAAGCCTATAAATATGCAGCAATGGACTACGTTAGCTTTAATTGATTATTGATTTATATCCATTTCTGGAAGGTTGAATTGAACAGTTCTGTTCACTTAATGATGATTGAACAACTTTCAACGATAAAACTTCGGCCATTTGGACAGAATATACAGGTTAATCTGTCCGGAATAATTTCTGTACCTACCTTAAATTGTACCGTGTTACGTCATCGGACGGATGCGGCGAAAGAAAGAAGAGGAAAACGTAAATTTGGACAAATTGCTCTCAAGGCGCACATCATTGGAATATATTCCTTTACTCGACAATAATACTCTGGTTGGAAATGGGTTACAGACGTATAGGTTACTTAGAACATTCGTTTTGTTATCATTATTTTGAGTATAAGTTATACATGGGGGAACCGAGCTTTCTTATTGCGGGACGTATATAAACGGCCACATTTCTGTGAAGTCCTTGGCATAAACCATCGCTTTTTGAGGTTTTGACAAACATGTTGTCAATATGCTTGTCAAGCGTGATGTCTATTTACAATCACAGCCAATACAAACAAGACACCCATTACCATCAGTAAACCCTGCATGAATGCTCTGATACTCTGACCGTGCTAATATCTCACGAACTTACCCAACTATTCACCATCATTACCCCATGGGACACGAAATTCGGGCT